>OX376655.1:5020000-10020000 GCA_947386135.1 Melanchra persicariae | reverse complement strand
ACCAACTCTTGACAACTACACAAAAAAGTTTGGTCGTGTCATGAAAGCGCATCTTCACCTTGTAAAATAAATATTCTGAGATATTGCGTAATATTACCCCTAAAATGTCAGTGGGAATGTGTCGCATTACAAATTGCCAAGGAGATTGCAACAATTGTACCATTGTGCCAGCCTCCGTACTTGCGTCATCAATCCATTCGAAAGTCCGATTTAAAATAGGTTAATGGTCGTGTTTTTACTGAATAGACACTACCAAATAAAATATTCATGGTGTTTTCTTACTAACTCCAAATATGTTTATGAGGGAATCTACATTTGAACTTTCGATTTTATGAATAACTAGCACTTCGCCCGCGACTTCGTCCGCGCGGGTTTAGTAGGTACTCCACAAACTTCAACGCCCCCTATAAAAGGTTAGTTTTGGAAAATTAAGCACAACGATTTTCATTAATTACTTAGCCATTTCTACTTATTCTATGGTCTCAGGAGGCCCTCGACAATGTACCATTTAATTAGCGAATGCGTCTGTCGAAATACCAAAATGTAGGAATTTGGTCACGTGACATTTCGATAGCATCTGTCAATCCTAACATTTTTGACGTATTGACAATCGCGTACGCCACGCCACTGTTGACAGAATCTCACTTGTCTCGAGCCCAGGTTCAGCGCAACTGTTCACCCAGTTCAACCCGTCAGGGGTTGATTATGCAAAAATTGTTAGGTACATCTGTTTCAATTATCCCGCTTTTAGTTTGTTCATAGCATTCCGACGTAAATTGAAGCAAGCAATTATGTCCTCCCCTAAAATCTTAATCACCCCTGCTTCACTCCTTATTATGTATGTAGTTTATTTTCGAAAAATCCAAACATTTGTTATTCTTATTGTTTTATCGAAAACATTTAAATGCCGAGGTGTTTCAACTTCATCGGACCAAGCATTGATACGATTCTCCCCAGTTCGCTCAAGCCGCGACATTTTTCTTACTCCGAGCATGTTTATTACCGTCGTAACTTTTGAACGAAAGGTCCGATTTGAACAATTTGAAGTGTTATTTACACGGACATAATCAAACTTAATTATCAAACCATTTAAATGGATAAGGATTAATATCATGATACTAAAATCACCATTTTTTATTTCACCATGGGATTTGCTTGAATAATATGAACAAAAAGCGGTCATGGTGACTTATCCATAATAGTTAGACATATGGTATCGCGGACTTTTTTGTAGATATTAATGACCTCTATAAAGCTGCAGTACATCACTTTGCTCTATTGTCAATAGATTCCGCAGCGTACGCGATATAAGGATTTTTTCTCACACCTTGAGTTACATTATCGACGTTTTCATACGGATCCCTAACTTTTTTTAAAATATTCTATAGCCTATGTCCATCCCTGATAATGTAGGATTCTACTGGTGGAAGAATTTTCCAAATCGGTCCAGTAGTTTCGGAGCCTATTCATTTCAAACAAACAAACAAACAAACAAATCTTTCCTCTTTATAATATTAGTGTAGATGAATGAAAGAAAACAGCGCCGCTTGTAAAACAATATCTGATATTTTCACTCATTTAATGTTGTTAGTTTAGCGTTATAATCTAAGTAAACAGTTGCTAACATAATTTTATTTATCAAAACATATCAACGATATATTATAGTTTAAATAAAATATACGTGTATTTAGGTAAACCTGCCTATTGGTGCATATACGGGCCGTATGTTACTCTTTCATCTATTGCGTAGCCTTTTGAACACGCGCATTTTGCGCTTTAGTGCAAACGTTAAACGGGAAAAAAAATATGCATGATACGAGTAGGAACACTCATCACCAAATGTATGCAAACACAATATGCGATAGGTGCGTGACTCGACCTGTGAGAGGACTACAAGATTAAGAATTAACGATCAGGCAACCCTGAAATAGTTAACCTCGAACGTCACTGCGTCACGCATAGGTAGCTACTAACAAATGCTTGAATAAAATATTCACTCAGCTGTTATTATAACGGACATCAATCAAGCTGTCGCCATCTATTTTCGACGAAAACTTAATTTCGTCGCCCGCCCATTATATCTGATATAGCAAAACGTTCGTACCCTAATGAGATATAATTATTTTAGGCGTAGAAACAATACTGGCATGATTGAAAGGGTTCAGGGATTTTTATAAGCCTAAAGTGTAAATGAAAGGTTATATTTATGGTTTCAATTTGGAACGAAAGATCCATTTCATTGACCCCGCGGAGTACAGTTGCGTTATTCATTGAACAAATGTGTTTATGCTTAACAGGTGACTGCTGCTGGTAAAGCAGTTCTAGTAACAGGCTGTGACAACGTGCTGGGGAACGCTCTGGCTCGTCGCCTGGACGACCTCGGCTACCATGTGTTCGCTGGCTTCCAGAGTAAAGCTGGCAACATAGACGCTGACATGCTCAAAGAAGACTGCTCTGGAAGACTCCACACTCTCCAGCTTGACATTACCTCAGAAACTCAGGTAAATCTATTGTATCTGTCTATTGTCTATGTACTTCATTGAACTAGTTATATCTTAATTTATGAATGTGTTCAATTAATGTACTATATTATTTATTTCGTAATAGAAGTACGAGTACCGTATTATATATTTTAGTTGGCTTCTATATTTATTTATAGGTACCTACGCCACAAACTATGTAGGTACCTACACATTGTTAAAATTTAAGGAACTGTTATTAATATTTAGGTACCTACTTAACCTTTTCTCATTGAAAAGGAAAACCTAGTAGGTCAATTAGGGTATATTCATTTTTAAGGTTGTTACTTAAATCCGCAAATCCTATAGTATGCAAATAAGTATCATTAATGTAATCCTGAATATCTCGGCAGTCTCTTTATATAATATCCATTCTAGCCTCATAGCCTAAGCCGCTAGTATACAAGTACATAGCCAAAGTCTTTGTAAATTAATTTTGTACGTGTACCGCTCCTAGCAAACCCCAATTTGGGGATGTAGGTACCTACTCGACTCTAAATTAATTCAGGTTGGCAATGAAAAAGAAAATGTTACAATCACGAGGTCGGAGCCCACCGCCCCCGCCCACGTTTAGCAACATTAAAAACGATGTTCTGTTCTAATCGTGGTACAAATTCCCTTAATTTGTGCACATTCGTTAAAGTCCCTTTTTCTTCCTGTTGAACGTTCTGCTCCGTCGATAACGCACGACTTCAAAATATATTTACGATTCGCACAACGTTCCCGAACGTTCCCAACTTTGATAAGATTAATTGCCCAAATTCTGGAGAGAAACAAACTTGCGTTTTGTTATCAGCAGATTTTGTTTGCGCATGAGATAAAAGTTTGATAAACATCATGTGGATAGTAAGATTTTAAGGCCCACTTGCACCAAAAATTAGTAAACATATATTTCAACATCATTTATGCCGTTAAATTAATCAAACAACTGAATTTCTAAAATTTAGCGCTAAGTATACCCATTCAATGATTCGTAATGCAGGTGAGAATGAATAAATAGAATGAATTTATAAATATGTAGCCGTTAATGTTTTTTCTAATTTAATTGGATGTTATAGTATCTGATATACCCTAATAATTACCTATCTATGGCAAGGGCGTCCAACCCCAGGCCCTTGGGGCACCGGGTGGACCACCAACGCATTTGAGTTTCCTAGTCATCGAAAGTCAGCCGCAGGCGATTATCTTTTGGAGGAACTGATTTTAGGATTGAAAATGTTCGGCTATTAATGAACTTACGCAGTTATTAAATCACAGAAATACAAAGTAATAAATTTCCTGGTAACAGATTTTGTTACTGAAACTGTTTTAACGACAGAGTCGTCTTCAGTAATTTTCATACAATTTTGAAAATTGGAAAAAAAGACTAGGAAAATCGAATTTCAGTACTAATTTCCTGAAATTAGTATAGCGAACAGCTTTCCAGATTAGACTGCAATTCTGTGTAAATATGTAGGAAAATGTATCTTGATCTTTCAATTTTGTGAAAAACAGATACCATAGTTCAATCACTGCAAAACATATTTCAGTATTGATTTCGAGCTCGGATTTTTGCGACAAAATGTATGCACAAAATTTATCGACAAAATGTATGCACAAAAACCTCTTCAAAGTCAGCCATTAAAATTAAGCAAACCTTAAAGTTAATGTTTAGTATTGTTTAATTTTAATGGTTATTGATGTACCTATCCGTAACACTTTTGTAAAGCTGTATTACCCGAAAGCCCACCGATTCAATGTAATGGCCCGCCTTCAATACAAGTTAGGCGGCCTTGATTCACTATGGGATCAAGACAGGTATTTCAAAACTAACGTCCGTCTCTAAAACTTTAAGTAAATATAAATGCATATTTATAAAATATATTTACAATTTATAACTCCAAACATAAATCTAGATCTATATAACAATTTTTTAAAACAGTTTGACGTGTCCCATTTTCACACAGCAACAATTTTTATGCAGGCATGCGAAATCTAGCGGCGAGTCCTCGTAACGTAACGTACAACGTTTGGTTAATGTGGAGCTGTTTTGGGTTAGATTCTGTCAGCTTCGTTGTACATCGTGGACCACCTGCCAGAGGGCGCGCAGGGGCTGTGGGCCATCGTCAACTGCGAGTCGTGGTGCGCGCTCGGCGAACTAGAGTGGGTGCCGTTCTCCGTGATCAAGCGAGCCATGGACGTCAACTTGCTCGGTGAGTAGATACTGCGAGCTACGCGGTGCTACGCTGCCCTACAAACTTGCTGGTTTGTGAAAATGTCACTAGATGGCGTTAGTAATGACTAAGTAGAAAATAAGTTAGGTCCACCTCTACAAACCTCTACAAATACTAAATTAATTTATAAGAAATCGAGATGTACATTTCATTAAAAAGGGTATCCCAGCTTTAATATAGGTGGCAACTTAGCTGAGGTAACATTAAGTTAAAACCGTAGTATTAGATTCTGCTAAAATCCAATTTTCAGTACGATTTTGATTCCAACTATAAATTGGTGGTGCGTAATCCAGATTTCAATTCTCGCTATAAAAGAGCGTATGATTTTACTTCTGATGTAACACTCTACATCAAGATTTCTCGCGTAAACCATTTTCGCTACCATAATTCAAAAAGAATATTAACATCATAATGGAAAACTTAATATCGGCGAGGAAAAAGGAAAATTTAATTTTACGGAGCAAAAAATTACACGTTTCCTCGGAGTTAATTAAGTCCAGGAATTTATTCTTAGCGGTGTGCTAATTAGCAAAGATGTCTAGGCATCTTCGGATTTCTAACGGTCTCATACTAGTAATAATTTGAGGCAGCTGTCAACACAGATAATACGCTATCAAGGGAAGAGATGGTTCTAAGAATACTCTGTGATTCATGCCCGACTCGATTGCGATATTTGTTTTTCGCAATCCCTAGTCACGTTGTCTTCTAATTTTGCTCGTCAACTTTCTTAGAAAATGTTTCTAGGGTATAATAGATCAGGTATGATTACATCGGCGATAAGAACTTTATGTATGTAACTAACTTTATTGTCTAGCGGTTAATTAGCCAACGAAAACATATTTGTTGATCCGTTTATGCGGGTCCGCATGTATGGAGCTAGTGCTTTTCTTCTTGATGTGTGTCTATGTATTATTCTGATGTATATGAAAATCTGTTCAGTATTTATTACGTGAAAGTGTTACAAACATTTATCCATCCTCACAAAATTTTGCGATTATATACGAGTAGTGAAGAAAATCCGACTATGAAGAATAAGTCAATCTACCATTATCACATCTCATCACAATAATTATTTTTTTATTAATTAATTACCTACGTGCTGTGACAGTATCGAACATGTCTGAGGCCTATCATACTTTATCCTTCTTTCCCGCTGCACAACAAATCGACGTGCTATTTTGCGCAGAGATAGTTCATGGGCTGGGGACTGACATAGATAAATAGGCAAATATGCTATATGCTTAGGCTACCTTCTATCCAGAATATATGTACGGCCTCTGTGGGAAGT
This sequence comes from Melanchra persicariae, assembly GCA_947386135.1. Taxonomy (NCBI): domain Eukaryota; kingdom Metazoa; phylum Arthropoda; class Insecta; order Lepidoptera; family Noctuidae; genus Melanchra; species Melanchra persicariae. The sequence goes on along the minus strand of OX376655.1, from coordinate 10,013,980 downwards.
CAAGTCACGAAGTCGTACCTAGATATTGCATAAGTATCGGGGTGGTGTCCGCAAAACTAAAACTACGAGTACTAAATGTAGGTATGGGAAAAGTTTTTTTTTATTGTAGATACTCAGACAGCTGTTGTTTCAGACATTTATGGTCCTTATTAGACACAGGATCGATTGGCATCAAATAAAGTATTGCGTAAATGGTCCATTTATTTGCTGACTGCATAATTCCTTCAATTGTTTTTTTTTAAATCTGAGAATACCTACAGTTGCAATTACCCAAAAAGATAAGGAAAGTCTCCTAAACTTTTCAATACTACGATCTTTCTGTAGCTATTATATATATATTACGGCCCTTACAGCTGGGCAGCCCCGTCTGAGTAATCAAGAATATCTTGTTAGTTTTATTACAATCTTATATATACGGTGTTAGGCAATAATCCGGTGACATACGCAGATAGAACTACTCTTTATTGTACACCGTAACAAATTACAATAAGGACTTAAAAAGTGATAGGGTGTAACAATGGGTGGTCATATTTTACTGACAAACTTTAAATGGATTCGATAGAGAACGAGAACAGATACGCAGGCAGTCTTTGGTTATATAGGTTCCTTTTTTTAGTCGCCTTTGTTAGTTACTGAGGTGTTTATTATATGGTGTGTTGTAGGCCCGGCGCGGCTGGTGCAGGTGATGCTGCCGCTGGTGCGGCGCGCGCGAGGTCGCGTGGTGCTGGCCTCGTCCATCCTCACGCACGTGGCGGCGCCCGTGCGCGGCGTGCACGCAGCGTCCCTGGCCGCGCTCGACGCACTGGCAGCCTGTCTCCGGCGCGAGCTCAAACCGCGAGGTGTTGACTGTGTAAGTTTTTTTTTGTATTGTCCCACAGCTGGGTAGAAGTCTCCCCCATAGCTTTCTTTTTTTTCTTCTTTCCCAACATTTCTTTGGCATGCCTTGGCTACGACGCCGTAAGTTTCACCATACCAACGACCCATCCAACATTATAATCAAACAAATTCACTGTCAGGTCGCTCTGCGAAGCCCGTGAAGGCCTCAGAAAGCTTCTGTACTAGTGAATGTAGCCAGAATACGACCCACGCCAACAGACCGAATGAGAGTTTCAAGTGCGGTTAGTCCATACTTCTATACTGCCTAGCGCTCCTTGCCTTTTCACAATATTGTTGGCGTCGGCTTCCAGTATATCCGGATGCAGCAGAATAATAAACACCTTTGCTTCATTTTCATCGTGGATGGACAATATTTATCTTGAATTGTCCCGAAGTTCAGTCACCGTTTACCAACCACAACCCAACGGGTGCAATAAACCAGTAGGTCTTTGCACGAGCCTTGTGTGCCAGCTAAACTATTTCAGTAGGAGCCAATGTTGGTGCTACAGTTAAATGAAATATGCAGCCACTTCTCCAAAAACAACACATCTGAAAGAATCATAAACTTTTGCGAAAAAGATTGCTTTTGGAATTCTTTCATAAATAATCCATCCTCCCTCTGAGCCCACGTAGCAGTCTTAAAACAATGTTTTACAAACTTATTTCGAGCTCCAAAATAATCTATTCTTTCTGAAATTATCTTTATATCTTATCAATATCATACAAATGAGTGAGAATATTCAACAATCAGTCTTTAGTTGCCTTGCCGCTTTTAGTATGATCATCGACAAACATTGAATCATTACGAACTGCTAAAGTCCACGTTAAACAACAAAGGCAACCAAAATACATTTGATGCTCAATATCACCTAGTTGTTAATTTGTTGTACCTCTGACGTCTTCGAAACTCGGGTAAAGTTGATACTTTACTAACGCTCTGCGAACTAATAGCGGCAGCGCCTAGTCTACAGGTATAATAGATAGATGGATGTCGAGCAAACCCGAAATTGTCCGCATATCCCGTGCCTAGAATATAAAACTGTTTTCCCAGAAAGAGGTTTTGATTAATCACCAGGAGCACGGAGCAATCCTGTTTAAAAATGTCGCCCAAGAAACTGTTCTTTGTGCTGTTACAGTTTTTTGCTTGCGCTCTATTTAATCAACGTCTTGCTGAGCAACTGATTTATCTAGAAGCCTAGTTCTAGCCTAGAATTTAAAATATCTTAAATACATTTTTATGTCAAGAGGTCACTACTCAGGACTGCAACAAGATGCTTTAATATTTTAGCTGTCTTATCGTGCCATCATAAAAGAGGTGGTATAATTTTAGATTAGTTGGTAGCGCACTTAAATTAGCTTAGAGCTCGTTATCCTTTATGATGCGAGTTGAACCTAATCAAACTGCCTTGCATTATTCATAGTGGCTTGAGGTGTATGAAACCAATATTCATAAATGGAGCAACTACATACAGTCTGTCCAATGACATATGTGTTTTGTATCCAAGAGAGTGGGCTCCAAAAGTAATACGTTGGCGGTGCTTGCAGCTGTGTTTCATTTTGATTCGTGGGTGGGATGACGAGACTGTTAAGTAAAAGTAGCAATTACACAAAATATGAAAGTACCATTACTTTGTTTATTACCTAAGTATGACCAAGATCGCTTTATCAAAGCTCTTTATTTAAGTTTCGTAAAACATCCTTCAATATCTTAATTTGAATTACAAAACCAAATTCTACATAATTGGCTATTATGAAACTTTAGGTTGTGTTAAAATTTTGCTACCTTTGTTGTCTGGATTAATGCCTGATACAAATAGGATTACCCTACATTACCTACATGGAATTCGCAACATGACTGGCGAACTTTGAATGTATGTCGTACTACACATTTATACTCGTAAATACACATCTGTCACGACCCTTTATGGCTCTTATAATGATCTGTTAATGAACCCATTTGAAATGGTGAATGAGTTAAATGCGCACGGCAATAACACATTTTTTCACATATTTATTTAATTCTGGCAACATACAGTTCTCTTAATACCTACACCTAAATAAAAACACGAATCTTTGACGCACCAAATAAACTTGCTCTTGACGTCAAATGCAATATTTTTATTTCCACGATTACTGATTCACCGCTGCCTGGAGAGATATTTTAAAGATATACTAGACTAGTACATAGCGAAGGTATGACGTGGCTATCTGACTTTTACTTTGATTTCAAATAGCAGCTTATAAATATCATTAAGACACATTATGATGGTATAAAGCGGGAGTCAATTACCGCGCACACCCACTCACTCCGTCAAGAGTAAACGAAATATCACGTTAATTAATGTTCAGTGAGTAAATAATTGGTTTATCGCCATTTTGCGTGAGCTAATATCCAAATTAATTTTATAATAGAATAAGTTTTCTTGTACTTAACTTATTTGAAAGCCATTGTAGGTTTACAATATTGTTAATTAATAACAACATTACATTTATTTAAATTATTCTCGTACAAATGGCGTTGTTTCTCTCTTTTTATAATTAGGTAATTTTATTCCGCACAGATTTGAATGTCAGATATCGACGTGCGATATATGACGCAGATTATTCCAGATATTGCCTTCACATTACGCAACTTCGCTTTCGCATGTACTTACCCACTAGCAACATATTGAATGTAACTGCCACCGGAATGTCCGTCAGACGTAGATACAAGCGAACCAGTATTGATCGGATGCCAATGTGGTAACAATTAAAACTCGACGCGTGTCCAATTGACACGCACGTACGAACATACAAACGTGTACATATGTATGAATATTCGGTAAAACAAACCTTAAAAATTAACGTATATGACCGAGACTCATACTTTTATGCTAAAATCTTATTGTTTGTTAAAATTCGGAAAATAACCGTAGCGTTGCAAAACGTGTTTATTTTCATTTAGCCGAAGACTGACTGATTCACTCCCAAAGGACTAAATTGACACTTGGCACGACAAATTTGAGACTTCTATCTAAAAAAACCTGCAAAATTTCCTCGTTTAATTGTCTTTAGTGACTGAAACCGTCCTCCGATTTGCGACCAACGGCCGCTTTCTATAATATATCTCAATCCCAATCTTGATCCCGATCCTTGTCTGTAACCAATCAACGGCCGAGTTTGTGTCCTTCACCACACAATCCTCACCTTTGATTGGTTACAGACAAGGATCGGGATCAAGATTGAGATTGAGATATATTATAGAAAGCGGCCGTTAGTTTTATACTATTCAGACCTGTTTAAGAACCAGATAGAATTTATGGGGATTAGTCGTTTCCAGTTAAGAAGCTTTTATGAAGCTTATCCAAAAACCCAGACACAAAATTAAACAAGTTTGACTCTAGATACTCGTACTACGCATCCACTGTCTTTGTTACACTTTTCTCCTTTCCAAGCATAATCCGTAGGTATAGAAAACTTTCCGTTAGTGTCACGGAATTTTCCTCAAGTATGTTTGGTAAGCATACTTGAGGAAGTATCACATCACAGCAAAATGTTGATACACAGCTTTTATATTAATTAGCACTGTCGTGCAGATCGATATTTTCACTTATTGTATACCTAGATTCTTATCATACCTAGACTTCATGCTCACTGCTCAGAATATAAGCATAGAAAATAGAATTATTTTCTGTTCTTGTATCCCGATGACGTAGACAGACGTGAATATTTATGCACGTCAAACTTAGAGTAAGTGGTTCGGTTGGCAGGTGGTGGTAGCGGCTGGCGAGTACACCACCGGCAGCGCGTGGCTCTCCGAGGAGAAACTTCTGGAACAGGCGCGCGACATGTGGAAGAGACTTAGCGACGAACAAAAAGGCGCATACGGCGAGGACTACTTCGAAAATGCCCTGCGCAGCCTCGAGAAGTACACCAAAGGCGCTGTAAGTACCAAAAACGTGACTACGCTTAATTTCTTCGTATTTATAGCTTTACTTGTATGTTTGTATGAAGACGGCGGGCGACGCCTCAATATCACTTTCTTAAACTATAGGTATGTAGGTGTGTAAACCTGCCTACGCCACCACTTTTCTTTATCCCGCTTTACAGCCCACAAAATATTGATACCGTTCCTCATTTACACCTCTATGGTTCGCTCTTCGTCCGCAAAAGGTCGTGTAAGAATTTATAATAACAAGCTACCGTCCCATAATTTGAATATCAAGGCTGCTAAAATAGGTTTCATGTTTTTTAAACAAAACTGACTGTTGGCTTCATATAAAAAAATAAGATGGCTTGAAAAATGTGGCTCAACAATCGTGATATTATATACCAAGTCGATTTTTCGACTTTAATAAAAAGATTTTGCTTATGAATGTGTAATAAATAAAAAAAGAAATCATGTTTCGAATCACTTCACTTGTTTTTAGGAACGCCTGTGTAACCCTCTTCCTTCTACGAATAATAAAATAGGAATACCTAAGCCGTACCGAGCCTTGGGTTTATTCCGTACTTGAGGAAAGTATTTTTGAAAGTCAGTCTTATTTGGATTCCTTACATCCAATTCGGAACACGTGAATTTTTCGGAAAACAATTAATTACTGAAATTTCGGCCCTGAAACGTTCTTCAGAGACAAAGGAAGACTAGCTAGAATTAGGATTCTAGTATAGAGTCTTTAAAAGTCTACATCCAAATCTGTAGTCCAGGCTCCAGTTTTCGTGATTCCATGATATAGGTATGGATCTGAATGGAACTTTCAGTTCGCATGTGAACCATCCTTTCGGGATATTTTCCCACTTAATGTTGATTGATCTTCCTTTAATTCTATTAATGTGTTATATAAAATCAATAGTGAGCAGATGGTGTGGGTATCGTGTAGTTACCATGGGCCAACAATCAACGATTCCGTAATTACGTAGGTTCACGTTAACAATATCAGAAGCGGAGAAATCGATACTTTCAAGCCCACACAGCTTTCATAAACAAACTCCTTCGTAGAATCAATTTCCATCTCCTTCTCACTGCATAATTATTTCTCTCGGTTGTTTTACCTACCTAATGTTGGCCTTCGCAAAGTTCCTACGGAAATTATTCTTATCATTCTATTTCCGATGCAAATGTTACAAAATATGATATACTAGCATTTGCTAGTGACTTTGTACGCGCATATTCCGTTTTTCCCGTTCCCCTAGGAATTTCGGGATTTTCGCTCCCCTACATGCCAAATTTCAGCTTTCTACGACCAGTAGTTTCGGCTGTGCGTTGTCTGTCAGTCACTCATCAGTAAAGGAAGAATTTCATATAATATATATTGATGATGATATAATATGATATAATTAAATGGAGCGATCTCTTTTAAAGATCGACAGATTTAATTTTAGATGAGAAGTAGGTACCGATAGCAAGACCTGTATAAATCACTTTCATTTTTAAATACACATACCTACATTCGTCTACCTACTGAACAACATCGAACAAAACCAGTGATGTGAGAATTACATAGTGAGCCTACTTTGTAATTTTCACATCAGTGATTTTATCTCCTTACGCTTTATTGTTTACGCTTCATTAGCAGTTCGATCACATCGGAGGCAGCTGGGTGTGTGATAACTAATGAGTTGTGTCCGCAGGACGCCGACCTGACCGCCGTGACACGCGCGCTGAGCGACGGCGTGACACGCACCTTCCCCCTCGCGCGCTACACGCCCGTGTCCCCGCGGGAGAAGCTCAAGTCCTTGCTGGCGGAGCACATGCCGCGCTCCCTCTACGAAGGCCTCTACACCGATTAAACGGGAAGCCTGCTCAAAGTTTACCAACTTATTAATACCTCGGTTTACGCTTCACTGATCCTGCAAACAACACCACTTTTATATCTACAGCAACAATTTTTAATTTACCCAGTCGGTATAAAGGTCAAATGTGAAAAACAAAATATAGCCGACGGTGCTGTTCATCGGACCTACCATGAAAATACGAATTCACTTTCATCTCGAACTTTGTTTACGCACGAATTCTTTTTACCGGATCTGAACGATAGAGTTTCTATTCATGGTGGGTTTTCAATTATTCATTGGACAAATCTTACTGAAAAGTACGATATTGATTCTATCATCAAACGATTGATATCACGCACGAGAGGATCAACAAACTGCACTAAATATAGACGTGTATTTGAGGAGCTGGCATAGTTGCTATCTCAGAGCAATAAACAATTAGCATCTACATAATACGTGGGTAACGAGGCGGCGTGTGCCAAATGAAACTCTCATGCAGAGCACTCGACTTACGTAAGCGTATAAGTTGAAGGCGGTTTACTGATTCTGGCTCCAGCCCACTTGAACACGTTTCTATACATCACCTACTCACCAAAAACTGTCCGCGTCGCCGCCACCCAAGGACATTAATAAATCAAGAACATTACTAATCCTGTTAGCATTATAAAATAACAAGTCTTTGTCTGTTATCTAAATGTCAGCCAATGTGACTGTTGGTGACATTTCGTTAATTAACAAAAGATTCACTCGACCGTTCCATTATAATCTCAAAGTTTTCATCTTTTGAGTAAATTAGATACCACTTCAAAAGTATCTAGATCCAGTTCTAGGGCAACAGTCGCTAATAAAATGAAATAAAATGAAATTGCTCGAGCTACTCCTGCTCGTTTCGTTATCAAGTTACCTTTGTAAAAGTATAAGTTGTAATATGAAACTCTACAAAATGACGTTGTGTTTTCCACCTTGATAAGTAGGTAGTAAGTACCTATATATTAGTACTCAGGTCAGCTTGACCTGATTGTTTGTTGGCACTCGATCAATTCTGTCAGTCGCGTATGTTGCTGATCCATTTTCGCATTTAATGTGTGGTTTTCCATCATTTCTAAGGTAATTATTGAATAGTTCAATTGTTCAAAATATGCGTTACATGTTACTTAAACCATTTACTGAAAGGTGATGGTGGTGGGATCAAAAGACATCTATTATTAAGAGCTTGCTGCTCGTGCAAGTCTCTTGCGAGTCGAAAACTTTTCCCCGCGATACGCTAAGTGTTTACGTGAAGCCCAAAAGATAAAGTGTTTAACCACTAAGTAAGTTAAATAATAAAAGTGGCCGGCACTCGCCGCCAGAGGAAGTATGTTTATTTAACACTCTGAACGAAGATCCCCTAAAATGAAAAGCTGCTGCCTTAAAATTTTGATTTAAATAACGTTAAAAGTTAATCTATACTTTTAATATACAATAACGATGTTTTGTATATTCACAGTTGTAGATAAAATGTGAAATATTACTCGTCGTGTACAGTATTTTGAATAAATGTTCCCGTGTGTTATACTCGTACCACCGTCATTAGCTCACGTCATCAATATAATGATCAACTGGAGGCCTCCTCTGGTTGGCAGCACATGATAGAGATTCCATTTTATCATTTATGTTTGCAATTACTTGCTTTATGTGTGTGTATTCGTATTATGTTAAAAACGCAGCCGGTACGTGGAGCCCTGAATACATTATCGCCACTTGCTTGCTGCATTTTTGAAGTGCATTTAAGTGCGGCATACAGACATAATTCGTTACTCTAGATTAATTTTAGTTCTATCGCGTGTGAGATAATTTTATATAATGTGTCTTTTTAATAAATAAAAAAGTAAATTGTTGTTTTATTTGCAATATCATCAACTTGAGAATGGAAAATACTCATTTTCTTCTCAGAAAAAATATTCATTTAGTTAGTCCTGCTTTCACATCTCAAGAATCGGTTTAAGGCTTCGAAATAAGGCTAATGGATAGTTCGTGACAAAATTACTCTAGAACCCGAATTCCAAGCGAGCAAAATCAAAGAATCCTTTACTATTAATTATTAAGGATTCTTTGATTTTGCTCGCTTACTATTAATTATTATTAAAATTTACAAAATGTTTAACTTTTATAACGACAAACTAATCAAAAACTTCAAGAGTTATCACCTCGGCCGGATGGATAGCGAATCCGTAGTGCGATAATAAATCCGCCTACGTAGCAGCTGCCTACGTACGTAGCACAACGCGTACGTACTCGTAGCACCGCCGTAGCAATCTACGCAGCAGAGACCCATATTATATTGACTATCGGACTACTACGAGCTTGTATTGGGCAACTTATGTTTGTTTAACCTGTCATAAGCTAACCTAGGTATAGAGAAAGAACATGCTCAAAAAATTACAAAAAATGACATGTTCTTGCGTTCAGCACAGCGACCAACTATTCTTTGTCTAAATAGTCATTAATGGAATAGTATTCCTTCGAACAAAAGCTACATTTAACTTTAGCTTTAAATGAGTTAAAAGGCAGGTCAAGAAAAGAAAGTGGAAGTTTATTGTAAAAGCGGATACCGAGCCCCACAAATGAGTTGTGGACCTTACGAAGTCGTTGGGAAGGAGCATGTAGCTTGTGCTTGTTTCTGATGTTAAAGTTATGTCGCTCGTTTTAGTGTATAAATGTATATTTTGCCTAATATATAAAATGTTTGCAAAAATTAGTTAAGATGCCACCGTGAGAACTCCAATCTGTTTAAAAAGGTCTCTTATTGAAACTCTTGACCATAGATATTGACCCTAGCTGATGTATTGCTCGCACAGCACGTTTTTGTAAGACAAATATATTTTCTAGGTGCATCACACAGAAAGCAGTTAAACACAGCAGAAAACATGAAGTGATTTTCACAATTGTACTGTTGCAAGTCTTACTTAAAACCAGAACCTAGAAGCCGAGTACACTATTTTTAAACACAGGCATAGCTAGTTAACCAATAAAACCGTGTTATACATTTTCTTAGGACCCTGTAGAAACAAATTTCTTCGAGATTATAATACTATTATCACAATCCCTCAGTGCGACAGGATCAAGCATCTGTCTCACAAGTGCAAGTGATACTGCCATTTCCTACTATAGTTGGCGCCAAATAAGCTTGCAATAGCGGCCATTGACCCACCTACATTTTTTGACATTCTTAATTTCAAAATCAGAAAATAAGACATAAAGCTGTCCTGAATCTACATCTATCAAGATCCTTTACATTTTCTAGTAATGAAAAACCATTCACAATTTATTTTTCGGGTACCTATGAAGAGATATAAGGGAAAGGTCAATGTCCTTTATTGCAAATTTATCCGGCACCAACCATACAGTGTATTCTTTTTAAACCAAAGGTTGACTAATAGATAATGCCTTGTAGTATTAAGTCCGCCTATGTATCAGTATACATCAAGTTTAAATAAATAAATTTATCTCTACAATAAGTGCTTGAACATCAAAGTGCGACGTTCTACACCCGTTCAAGAACCAAACAGATGCAGTCAACGAAGAAATCGAGCCTCCAAAAGAAAAAATAATAACACAGCATTCATTTAATAAAATGACTTTCTCTCCCAGGCAAGTGTACATTCACGAAAATAGGAAAACTTTTGAATTAGCAACATAACACCAAGTAGATACAATTTTCCCGAAGCTAGGCTGAAGTTCTCGGAAGCGCAGCATCGGCCAACTTATCGCGCCACCGACTCGTAGGTACGCTGTTGACCCACTTTGCCATACTTTAATTATTTAATCAGAACACAAGTAGGCTGTATCAGCAAATTTCCATCAATTTTGTAGTTGACATGTGCAATGTGCATGCTCTGAACAATTATTAACAAGATACCAGTTTCAGTGTAAAAACCAAGTCAATACTGTGGACAGACAGGACCTCTCAGACTGGAATTATGCTCAAGACGGCAACCCTAACCCAGTAAAAAAAGTTTGCGTGGCGAAATCAGACATCACGTAGGTAGCACTTATCCTGAATGAATGATCAGGTTCAGAATGTGGTACTAGTAAAAATAGGTCCTTGATTTTTTTCTGTGATACGTGGGACGGTTGTCAGAAAAGGTATCCCGATCAGGGATAACAATAATTTTCTTTGTACATTAGCTATTTCACTTTCCCAATGCGAGGCTCATTGATGACTGAGGCTTAATTCGCTCATTCTAGCCCCCGTCATCCTCTTCGAACCTAATCTGTCCGTGTTGGGGTGTCCTAAGTTTTCGAGCTCGCTTCGCTGGTTCTTGGACGTCACCTTTCTGGTAAAAATTGTACCGTCACGCGTGTTTTCAGTACTCAATGTTTTATTAACCGACTTCTAAAAAAGGAGGAGGTTCTCAATTCGGATGTTTGTATTTTTTTTTTTTTTTTTTTTTTTTATGTTTGATCGAGCATAACTCCGTCGCTTGCCAATCGATTTGAAAAATTCTTTTTTTGTTGGAAAGGGTATACTTCCCAAATGGTCCCATTGAAATTTTATCAATATCGGTTCAGCAGTTTGGTTATTAAATCCAAATAGCTGGAAAAAATATGTGGAAAAATCATCTATGTATACGAAATTGCGTATTTTTGCTTTCCTGTGACTTTCCAGTGGTGTTGTTAGGTATGGGGTACCACTAAAAAGTGAAAAATAAAAAACTTTTTCACAAAAAAAAGAAACCGACTTCCAAAAAACACTACAAAGTTCAAAATAACTTTAATTTCGGAAGTCGGTGTTTTTGGTTGCTTCTTCGTTATTTGACACCGACTTCCGAAATTAAAGTTATTTTGTACTTTGTAGTGTTTTTTGGAAGTCGGTTTCTTTTTTTTGTGAAAAAGTTTTTGCATTCCATATGTATTACAAAGATGGCAAACAAAGGTAAAAGATCAATATGGACCCTGTCGGGCACAGCAAAATTAGGAGAGAGGAAGAGGGCTAAGTAGCAATTCAAATTATTTGGAAGTGTTTAATTCAACGCCCTGTATCGTCTTCATTTTTTGTTTGGGTACCTACGTGACAAAAGAAAAAATACGTGTCCATTATTTTTTGGATATCTATCTGACGGGTTAATTAGATTTTTTTAAGTAAAATACCCTATTATCATACAGAGTGAGTTTTTAAAGTGTGCGTGGATGACCAAATCCGAAAATATAGTGAAATATCGAAAAACAATGAAAGCAGTTTCGATCCCGATTTTGATTTAAACTAAAACTGTATCATTGGATTTTTTTAAAATCGTTATTCGAAAATAGAAAAGTACTGTTAGGACATTTCCTAACAGTATCTATTTTCAGTTTCAAGATACAGTAATCATAAAACGTAACGATATCCTGTAGGTTAGGTAGGTACTAGCCAAACTCAGTTCAAGCTGATTGCCGCTGACCGTGGCACAAAAGAAATATATTAAATGAACGACATTTCAATATTCCTTCCTTTCAAATGCAAAGTTTATTCTAGATAAAACTTTCTATTAGTAAAAACTTATCAGTACCTATAGCATTGTTGAACCGGTTATAGAAGATGACTTTTCTATTTGTGGCCGACAAATGAAAAGCTCGCTAATCGTTTAGACGGCAACGATGTTAGCGATCGATCAAAGTTAACGTCAAGGCATAGTTGCAAAATATTCAAAAACAACATTAAGCTGGATGACTTGTAATGTAAGCTTAATCTCGGACTATAATAATTTAACATTTTCTCTCCTCAAGCTGTCACGAGAGCACGTGTAACAAAGATTAATGCCTACTGAACGGTTCACGTCCACTTATTTCGGAACTTGTTTAATGGCATTAACTACAGTTTGTTGACGATGCCAAAGTTTAAGAGCTTTCACTGTTTATTTATATTATTCTCAATTTACTTAATTCATTTCGTATCGGTTTCCAATGCAATTGCTTTTGTGGTATCCAGGCACAAATTGTGCCACTCATGTGGCAGCTGTAATGTACTCGTGGGAGCCGGGGGTCAGATGTGCGACCTCGACCTGAATACTGAGCTGCAAAGGTCATGTGGGCTGCCGCCAAAGGCTAGGTTCACACAAAAGATACTAGCTTCTAGGTAGCTTCATCTCGACGGCGTTTAACAAAAATATGAAGTGAAAGTTCACGTTTTATGAATTTCATGAAAAGAACAAAAAAAATCTGCTGTGTAAAAGATATAAAAGTGAAGAGTAGGCGACGCACTTGATCAAATAGTAAAAAATTCAAAAACACAACAAGAAAAGCATAAAACCACGCGAGTTCTCGGCGGAAAACTTGGAAATGCGTGAAAAATAAACCCTCATTTCCGCTAACTAAAGTGTTTGAGGACTCTCATACACTGGTTCTCTTGCAACGTCCATTTTCAAGATCATGGGACTACCTTATCTTCCATGTGCGCACGGATTACTACGCGCACCTGACCTTTATGAAGGGGTCGCTGAATGACATTTTAGGGCGTCCTCTTCAGACGCTTCCATTCACATTTCGCTGTAAGTCCTTGTTATAACCTTTTCGTCCTTTTCCGAAGACAATCTGTTAAAACACTTCATACAGTTCGTTGGTAATTGTATGTTTGTGAAACTTTGCATTGGCCTCCAAAACCACAAGAGTCGTATGAAATGTCCATCGTATACCCGAAGTAGTGCAACTGAAAAGCGGTTATTATCCAGAGTGTTTGCGTCACACCGTCACACGCGTACCTACGTCAAAGTTTCCAGTTTGTAATTACAACATCCGGACATCGCTGCTGTGATGCTCCGCTGATGCAGGTACCGTGTCAACGAGACTTTACATTACACCACCGAGACCACCCACCACCCGCCCACCTTATAGCTACACTGTCATTGAAAAATATGACTCCAGCCAACTTCCAGCCGTGTTGAATAAAATCTCTCTCACGTGGATTTATACATAGGTAGACACAATACAGGTTTTATACCACTCTAAAACATTGAAAACAGTTTGTTTATTCTTGTTGTTCGTGACTAATTTGTGTCTACATTGTTATACAAATTATCTCGTGACTAAATTCAAAATAATTTGCTGGTCTGGATAAAGGATACAGTGTTGAAGTGTGTTGTTAAAAAGCCAGACTACCTCTACAACAAGCTGAGCTGGATCGCTGGCAGACGAGAATGTGGAAGAAGGCAATGTTCGCAGCAACTTTCATCGCAGCCTCATAGTTCAGCAGCATTCAGGGGCAGTTTCCGTTACGCGGCATCTAAAGTATGAAATAATATACCACCGCCTCTTAGAGCAATAAACACTATAAATACCTTTAGAAAACATCTACGGCAGTTTTTATTGTTGCTCAACGAAAACTTGATTTGATCAACTTAAACATCTCATTGCAATTTATTTAATTTTTTTCGTTATGTAACGCTGCTTGCAAATCTACCACTGCGCTCAACCGATGTGTTTATACATTTATAACACATTTGCTCGTAAAGGGTTTTATTTATTTATTATTTCACCAATTTCAATATCGTATTGTATCTCATTACGTACTTGTGCGTTATTGTAATGTAAAACGCACGAGTTTCTTTTTAATAAGGTAAAACGCACGGTTTATCAAGATGCTCCGTCTAAAATGAACGGTACTTTTTTAAATCTTAGCAAAGAGTAAGTCAGAAAAGTGGTCAACATTTTATGAATAAAATAAACTTTTGGGAGATAAAATATAATAAATAAACATTTAATTCTTTAATTTAATTAATTTTTACAATGAATTACAATTATTTATCTGTACTTAACAAAAACACAAAAATATTAATATTAGTAATATAAATAATAATATTACTAATTTACATTATTAATAATACTGGCTCTTTTTGTGCCTTTGCCTTAAAAAAAAGCGCTTATGCGCGCGCATCGCTAATTTGTGAACAAGTAAAAGACTTACCTATTCGTTTAAGAAAGTCCGAGTTTTATTTATTTCCTCGCAAATATGTTATAAAACGTCGTATGACATACGTGCGATTTGATAATACCGCACTTATATTATAATGTACTATTTCATTATATGCAAGTGGGTAGGTAGTTTACTTTTACACTGAATAAATCTGACGACAGTTATGGATAATATTGTTCCAATATTTTTTCTTATAACTTATACAAACTTACCTATCACTAGTATTATTTATCGTTTACTGAACATTAACATTTATTTATTTACCTGTAGGTATACTCAACACCTCACAAAACTCGGCCGTGCGAGTCGTTCGAGCGACGACTCACGCTTTAACATGTCATGGTAGGGCCGTGATTTACATCCGTACACTTCAACGTAAGGTTTAGTTAAAAACCAGCGTCGTCACTTTTTTTTTTTTTTTGGTTTGCTCTTGACTCTAGTCAATGTCAGAGATGACAGAGACAAAGTCTACAATGGAGCGAGCTTACCCAGAAGGAGCCTGTTCACTCTAACTTTGAAGAGATTAGGGTTGTAAGCTTTTGGAAACAGACGCAGGCAGAGAGTTCCACTCCTTTGCTGTGCGCATTATAAAATACGTTTGGAAACGCTTAGTGCGAATTGGTGGAATAGCTACAAGGATTATAAGGATTAAGGATGGTAAGATGCAGTGTGTCTGGATGTCCGATGGTAGAAGGGGGCCGGTGGGATGAGGTCGTGGAGTTCTTGGGCACACTCACCGAATTACAATCTGTAGAAGACCGATAAGTAGGCAACCTTACGGCGATGAGCCAAGCTATGTAGCTTGGCATCCACCAGTTTCACGTCACCGATGAGCCTCTTAGCTCTGCGTTCCACCGAGTCAAGCGCGCCAAGCTGATACTTAACTGAGCAATTTGGGCTTTGTACACGATGGTGGCGCCGAAGTTGAGACTGGATGTCAACTCCATGCCTAGGAGCTCGAGCCGATCAGTAACGGGAACAGATGCACCCCGAAAAGTAGGAGTTTGGTCAAAGCGACTCCTTTTTGCGGTAAAAAGACACGCCTGTGTTTTGGTGGCGTTAAAAGTGACCAGATTGTCATCACCCCACTGGGAGATAACGCTTAAGGTCAAATTTGTCCGCTCTACCATGGCCTCTCTCAAGAAACGGACTTCATCGCCGCCGGTTGTAGCGCGGGACAAGTATCTATATCTGAAACCGTACTGTTATCTGCGTACCCAACAATACCAGGCTAGGTCATTGATGTGCAGCAGAAAAGAGTTGCAGAGAGAACAGACCCCTGAGGAACTAGGCATATTGATGCCGGTCTGTTCCCTCTCGTCGACAGTCTCAGTCGTTGACGGCTGCTCCTACGACTACTCGAATCGACCTTTCACTTAGGAAGTCTGATATCCAGGTATAAAAACCAGCGTGAATGCCATAAGCAGGAAGCTCGCTGAGTAGACCTGCGTGCCAGACCCTGTCAAAAGCCTTCGATATATCGAGCGACACGGCAAGTGCTTCGCCGTAACTTTCGATGGCTTCGCCCCAGCAGTGCATGACATACACAAGATCGCCAGTTGACCGTCCCCGGCGAAAACCATATTGACGGTCAATGAGGAGATCATTGTCTTCAAGGTAGGTCAGCAGCTTACTGTTCAGAATCCTTTCCATAACCTTGCATAGGATGGAGGTAATGGCGATCGGACGGTAATGTGCAGGGTCAGCACGGTCTCCCTTTTTGGGCACCGGTTGCATATTCTATTCTGTTCTGTTCTGTTCTGTTCTGTTCTGTTCTGTTCTGTTCTGTTCTGTCCTGTCCTGTCCTGTTCTGTTCTGTTCTGTTCTGTTCTGTTCTGTTCTGTTCTGTTCTGTTCTATTCTATTCTATTCTATTCTATTCTATTCTATTCTATTCTATTCTATTCTATTCTATTCTATTCTATTCTATTCTATTCTATTCTATTCTATTCTATTCTATTCTATTCTATTCTATTCTATTCTATTCTATTCTATTCTATTCTATTCTATCTCGTCACAACTGCAACGGGCGGAGACCCAAAGATCAATTGGCGATGTTTTTTTTATTGTAAATTTTATGTATGACTCACCTACATACCTAATATTTGCGAGAGTAGCTTCGCCGGATGCTCCGTACATAAATTATCAACCAAACAGTCTATTTCGAAAATTGAAATTCTATCGGAATTCCGGAATAAAATAGGTACCTTTATTTTTAGAATGTTACTAGTTGATACGGTTCGAAGGATAAAACACAGTACAGGAGCAACAATTAAATCTTGATCGACCTCCGAAACATTGCACTAGCACCACGGTAAGATAGATATTAAACTGTAGGAACTAGTACCGCCGCGCGCCGCCGTGTGATTAACGTGAAGATGAATCCAATTTCGTGGTTTGTTCGACTCTCTGTAGCCTGTAGATGACGTAAAATTAAATTTGAGTAACATTCAAAAATAGGTACCAACTTTATATGAAAATATTTAAACACTAGCACTTCGCCCGCGACTTCGTCCGCGCGGATTTAGTAGGTACTCCACAAACTTCGACGCCCTCTATAAAAGGTTAGTTTTGGAAAATTAAGCACAACGATTTTCATTAATTACTTAGCCATTTCTACTTATTCTATGGTCTCAGGAGGCACTCGACAATGTACCATTTAATAATTAGCAAATGCGACTGTCGAAATGCCAAAATGTAAGAATTTGGTAACGTGACATTTCGATAGCATCTGTCAAACCTATACATTTTTGACGTATTGACAATCACGTACGCCACGCCACCGTTGACACAATCTCACTTGTGTCGAGCCCAGGTTCAGCGCAACTGTTCACCCCGTTCAACCCGTCAGTCAGGGTTTGATAATGCAAAAATTGTTAGGTACATCTGTTTCAATTATCCCGCTTTTAGTTTGTTCATAGCATTCCGACGTAAATTGAAGCAAGCAATTATGTCCTCCCCTAAAATCTTAATCACCCCTGCTTCACTCCTTATTATGTATGTAGTAGATATGAGCGCCGCGTCGGCGCGCCGCCGTCGCCGTGGATTTATGTCGACGCGCCACCGCCAAATGCAGCGTGCGGCGCGCCGTCACGACGAGTTACAACTTGCTTTATCGCTCGCACGCGCGGCCCGGTGGCATTCGGCATTAGTTCGCCTAGTCGCTTTGCTACACTCACTCGTAGCTGACGTAGGTAGTCAAGTAGAATATTTTACCGAGTAAACGTGTATTGTTCTGTGACTTTGAATGCTGGAAATATTTCAGTACAGCATGTCCTGATGACTTAGAACCTTACAAGGGAGACGTTCTACAGCACTGGAAAGACAGGAAAACTTCGATGCCATCACTGTATGCTCTTGCACGCCCAATTTTGAATATACCAGCCACGAGCACACCGAGCGAGAGAGTCTTTTCCACTGCTGGACTCGTAATAACCGCGAAACGGTCACGATTAAATCCTTTGAGGCTAAATAGGATAGTATTCATCCATGACAATTATGTATTTTGCAAAGAATCCATTAGCGAATAGACGGTGTTTTTGGACTTTGTATTCAATGTCCAAATTTTTTATTGTATTGATTTAAATAGATAGTGCTCTAATTAAAAACTCTCTATCTCATCTGAATCATTACTGTTTTCCAGTAAATGTGATCTCTAATTATAGAAGACTGTTAAATTGTAATTAACAAATACGTTCCCTTATAAAACTTTTTTTTGGTAACAACAACATGGTTTTCTTTATTTTTCTTTTTAAGATATCTCCCTGATAAAAAAAAAACTAAGGTCCACGGCCGGACGCGACGCGCCGCCGCGACGCCGCCGTCGCTGTGAAAATTTTCAGGGCACGCCGCCGCCGTGGAATTGGCCATCGGCGCTCATATCTATATGTAGTTTATTTTCGAATAATCCAAACATGTGTCTTATTGTTTTATCGAAAACATTTAAATGCCGTGGTGTTTCAACGTCATCGGACCAAGCATTGATACGATTCTCCCCAGTTCGCTCAAGCCGCGACATTTTTCTTACTCCGAGCATGTTTATTACCGTCGTAACTTTTGAACGAAAGGTCCGATTTGAATAATTTAAAGTGTAATTTACACGGACATAATCAACCTTAGTTATCAAACCATTTAAATGGATAAGGATTAATATCATGATACTAAAATCACCATTTTTTATTTCATCATGGGATTTTCTTGAATAATATGAACAAAAAGCGGTCATGGTGACATATCCATAATAGTTAGACATATGGTTTTAAAGATTTTTTTGTAGATATTGGTGACCTCTATAAAACTGTAGTACATCACTTTGCTCTATTGTCAATAGATTCCGCAGCGTACGCGATATAAAGATTTTTTCTCACACCTTGGGTTACATTATCGATGTTTTCATACGGATCCCTAACTTTTTTGAAAATATTCTATAGCCTATGTCCATCACCAATAATGTAGGATTCTACTGGTCAAATAATTTTTCAAATCGGTCCAGTAGTTTCGGAGCCTATTCATTTCAAACAAACAAACAAATCTTTCCTCTTTATAATATTAGTGTAGAAGTGTAGATGATAGACAGTAAAGGTACGAGCATACTGTGTCGGGCCACAACAGGTCAGGGTATAGCGTAAAAATCCGCCCAAATAGCTTATATGTATTTTATATGAATTAAGAATTACAGCCGGGGCGCAACGGGTCGGATTATTGCATGGCGGATTTTAGTGCGTGCGATACGACCCGCCCTGCCCCGCTGCACCCCGTCAACAGTGTGCTATTAGCAAGCGTATGAGAATACACGTGTTTCTACAATTTTTCAGTTTTATTTTTTTATTTTTATTAGTGATGGGTTTGCTCTTGACTCTAGTCAATGTCAGATATGACAGAGACAAAGTCTACGATGGAGCGAGCTTACCCAGAAGGAGCCTGTTCACTCTAACTTTGAAGAGATTAGGGCTGTAAGCTTTTGGAAACACAGACGCAGGCAGAGAGTTCCACTCCTTTGCTGTGCGCATTATAAAAGACGTTTGGAAACGCTTAGTGCGAATTGGTGGAATAGCTACAAAGTAGGGATGGTAAGATGCAGTGCGTCTGGATGTCCGATGGTAGAAGGGGGCCGGTGGGATGAGGTCGTGGAGTTCTTGGGCACACTCACCGAAGTACAATCTGTAGACGACCGATAAGCAGGCAACCTTACGGCGATGAGCCAAGCTATGTAGCTTGGCATCCACCAGTTTTGCGTCACTGATGAGCCTCTTAGCTCTGCGTTCCACCGAGTCAAGCGCGGCAAGCTGATACTTAGCTGAGCCATCCCAAAGGTGGCTACAATACTCCATGCAGGATCGGACTTGTGCTTTGTAAAGGGTTAAAAGCTGTCCAGGCCTGAAGTATCGCTTCACCCTATTTAGGATGCCCAGCTTTTTGGCCGCAATTTGGGCTTTGTACTCGATGGTGGCGCCGAAGTTGAGACTGGATGTCAACTCCATGCCTAGGAGCTCGAGCCGATCAGTAACGGGAACAAATGCACCCCGAAAAGTAGGAGTTTGGTCAAAGCGACTCCTTTTTGTGGTAAAAAGACACGCCTGTGTTTTGGTGGCGTTAAAAGTGACCAGATTGTCATCACCCCACTGGGAGACAACGCTTAAGGTCAAATTTGTCCGCTCTACCATGGCCTCTGTCAAGGAACGGACTTCATCCCCGCCGGTTGTTGCGCTAGACAAGTATCTCTCTGAAACCGTACTGTCATCTGCGTACCCAACAAGACCAGGCTGAAGTAGGTCATTGATGTGTAGCAGGAAAAGAGTTGCAGAGAGAACAGACCCCTGAGGAACTCCGGCATCAATAGCCATGAGGTCAGAGGAGCAGCCGTCAACGACTACTCGGATCGACCGTTCACTTAGGAAGTCTGATATCCAGCTACAAAAACCAGCTGGGATGCCATAAGCAGGAAGCTTGTTGAGTAGACCTGCGTGCCAGACCCTGTCAAAAGCCTTCGAGATATCGAGCAACACAGCAAGTGCTTCGCCGTGTCTCTCGATGGCTTCGCCCCAGAAGTCCGTGACATACACAAGAAGATCACCAGTTGACCGTCCCTGGCGAAAGCCATATTGACGTTCACTGAGGAGATCATTGTCTTCAAGGTAGGTCAGCAGCTTACTGTTCAGAACCCTTTCCATAACCTTGCATAGGATGGAGGTAATGGCGATTGGACAGTAATGTGCAGGGTCAGCACGGTCTCCCTTTTTGGGCACCGGTTGCACATTCGCAAGCTTCCATGATTTCGGCACCGTTCTTTTTTCAAGAGAGAGGCGGTACAGGCGTGTCAACACAGGAGACAGTTCAGGTGCACATTGCCTCAACACTCTCGCTGGAATGCCGTCAGGTCCGCTGGCCTTGTTCATTCAGTCTTAGTTTTTATAGTATTCGCGTTTTCACAATGAGTGAAGAGCTCTTGATAACTTTAGTTCAAGGGTATGAAGAGTTGCCGTTAGTTTAGATTAATATTAATTGTGTAGTTGTATTGTTTGGTTATGACTCAACGGGGCTGACATGTTCATAGAACAAAAGTCCCTAAAATAAACGGTAAAAAAAAAGTTGTCGCGTGAGGGAGAAACTACTCTCACGGAAGAAAGACGCCCCGGGCGTCGGGAGTCGCATTGCGATTCCCGGCCACCATAGGTGCGGGTTTGCAGATGGCGAGCGTTGGGTGGCTCGCCGTCCCGTCAAAGCCAGGCCCGGGTCGACGGGCGGCGCATTGTGTTCCACGCGCGCCTCAAAGAGATGTCAGCATAGTAGACATCCGCAACTCGAGCAGGCTCTGGCCCTAACGGGCCCCCCGTTAAGGCCAGAGCCTGCTCGAGTTGCGGATTATGTTCGAGAGAGTTACCGCGGCCCTGGAAAGCAAAGGGAGGAGCACGGATGGGCTTTAGTCAGTAAGAGTCTGACACTCCCTTCCGCTCCGCCCAGAGCGGGAGGAGTCATTTGATGATTTCCAATCCATGAAAGAAATAAGAGATATTATTTGAAAAATGTGATATTGATATAATAACTCATCATATCAGCCGAAAGACGTCCACTGCCGGACATAGGCCTTCCCCAAGTGTCGCCACAACAACCGGTCCTGTGCGTCTCGCATCCATCGGTTACCCGCGACCCTCACCAGGTCATCGGTCCACCTTGTGGGAGGCCTGGCTGCGTCTTCCGGTACGCGGTCGCCACTCCAAAACTTTTCGGCCCCATCGACCATCTGTTCTGCGAGCAATGTGCCCTGCCCACTGCCACTTCAATTTGGCGATCCTTCGGGCTATGTCGGTAACCTTGGTTCTCTTGCGGATATCATCATTCCTGATTCGATCACGCAAGGAAACTCCGAGCATTGCCCTCTCCATTGCCCTTTGGGTGACTTTAAGCCTTCTGATGACCACGTTTCGAGTCCATAGGTCATCACTGGCAACACGCACTGGTCATAGACTTTCGTCTTGAGACACTGTGGTATGTGAGACGAGAAGATACCGCGCAACTTCCCGAACGCTGCCAAAAAGTAAGTTCTTCGTCAGAGATTCATAGTTGCTACCTCAATCCTACAGTCGCAACGTCCGACAGTGTACCGTACTTTATCCGTCAATGCGCTGCGACCCGGCCCGTCACAAATGTGCTGAGTATGCATTTTGCACAACAATGCGGGTCGCCCCGACCCGTTGCCCGTTGCGGCCCGACACAGTATGCTCGTACCTTTATATGTACACGCGTCTACGTCTGGTTGGCAGAATGAAGAAGAACACGGGCCACCGGCCACAACCACAAAACGCCGCCACTGGCATATTTCCTGTAATTTTCATACATTTTATATGGACTCGCCGCACACGGTTGGCGCCGGTGGCGGCCACACGCTACAAATCGTCGCAGCTTGCTTCTTGTGGCCCGCACCGGCCACTAAACGCCGACACAAAAAGCCGCCACACGCCACTCGCGCGATTCCCCACCCTAAACCTTCGTCGTCAGAGTCCATTATGATACTGCGCGTATGGGTTAAAAAAGTAGCAGCCACCGACCGCAAGTGTCGACCACCGGCTACATGTGGCTGTCGCGCGCTTCAGCTACTTTTGTGGCCGCTTCTAGCTTCTAGTGGCGGCGTTTGTGGCTGTCGCGTGTGGCCCGTATGCGGCAACACTTAGGGCTCCCGCACACGGGCCACCGGCCACAACCACAAAACGCCGCCACTGGCATATTTCCTGTAATTTTCATACATTTTATATGGACTCGCCGCACACGGTTGGCGCCGGTGGCGGCCACACGCTACAAATCGTCGCAGCTTGCTTCTTGTGGCCCCCACCGGCCACTAAACGCCGACACAAAACACCACCACACGCCACTCGCGCGATTCCCCACCCTAAACCTTCGTCGTCAGAGTCCATTATGATACTGCGCGCATGGGTTAAAAAGTAGCAGCCACCGACCGCAAGTGGCTGTCGCGCGCTTCAGCTCCCTTTGTGGCCGCTTGTAGCTTCTCGTGGCGGCGTTTGTGGCAGACGCGTGTGGCCCGTGTGCGGCGACCCTTAGACTTCGTATGAATGGAATACTAATTAGCCAACTTTGGCAATTTATTTCAATCTTTAAGCATTCGTGACAGTTGTAAAATTGTGGGTACCTAATCTAAAAGGTTACGATAACTTTGCGTAGACCTACTTTACTACTTATTTAAGTAAGTACCCTTTTTTATGGATGGGAAATCATCAAATGACCCAATCGTGCTTCTCCTAGTAGGTACCCTTTGCGCCCCAGGGCCGGGGTGACTCTTTCGAACAAAATCCGCAACCCTGACTGTACCTACCTACATACTGTACTGCGGTCTCGTGGGCTATGTTTATTTAAGCATTGCAGATGCGTCGTTTTGTTGTGAACTAGTACATCCCCACTCTTTAATAATGCAGATGTTAATACTACCCACTTGTTGCTCACTTGTTCGGAAATAAACTACCCACAACAATTTTACTTTTCACTTACCTAGCCATCACACAAAACATACCTACCTAAAATTACGAACGTAGGTACCTACATATATCTACCTACTTTCTAACAAAAGTTAATGTAGGTACTCAATATTTTGTCTCATAAGTAGGTACCTTTAGGGAGAATTATCTATCTTGAAATACAGCGACTGATTTTCCAATATTCTACGATCTTATTTGTTGGCACAATCTTGAAAGTTGGCCTCAGGGTTTTGATGAAATTGGGTGAATCTACCGATTTCCGATGCTTTAGCGAACGATTTAGCGTTCGGGAGTTTGGGAAAACTCATTTAGTGAGGCAAATAACCGTAGGAGAGCTTAAGATCTGCTGTCGGAGGAAGAGGCGGCTCTCACCTCGTGCGTGCGGTGCGTGCCAGACATTAGCTGGATCAGTTTATTATTGTCTCGGTAGGTACTTACTTAACTACCCATATTTATTCCTAATGTGATCGAGTAGATAGTTTCGGGAAATCTTAATGAGTAATGCTAAGACCATAATATGTTTCTAATATTTAGGTACCTACGTCAGTCATTCAAAAGTTTAAAACCCAGCCTAAGTACAAGACCATTGTGTATTACTATTTTTATTTAATCAGGCTTGCATGTTCTATGCTTTGATTATGACATCGATTTAACGGCGTAAACACATCATTATTCGTGCGGAAACTGAACGGGAGCATTAATGGATTCTGAACTTCCGGCCTCAGTAGGTAATCCGCTTCTCCAGTATTTGTGCACAGGTAAGTATTCCAATTTCCAAATACCTACAGTGTTAGGTGTCAGGTCAAGGCTGAATTTTAGGTTTAGAGATGACAACGAAGTTTAGCCCACAGCTCACAGGTCTCTCATTATTGTTAGATACACAAACGGTGGCGGAATACAAACGTGTCCAAATCGTTTAGGTAATCTTGCAGTTTGTCATAAGGAAGGAGGAAGATCTAAGAGAGGTTTTGAATTACGACTAGGTAAGTCGCAAAGATCCTAACAGGTAAACAAAGTTAGGCACGACTTGAGTATCTTTACAAGCTGATAGGATATAGGTACCTACATTTGTGTCCAGTTGGAAACTATAAAGTAGGTACCTACCTTCCTACTTGATCCATTTTACAATCACTTCCCGACACCAGTATTATTTTGTCTCTTTTGACTTTTTAATGAACTGACTAGTCCCTGGACCACGCGAATAGACCATAGGTAGGCAAGTACTTAATTGTTTACTGTGCGAAAGATGTTTATGTGTGCAGTAATTTCTGAAGTTTTAATTTCTCCACCACATAAAAATCTTTTTGCGGACTCTTATACCTGTGCACAAAACTACAAAACTATTGAGCTGTAAGTTGCAAATTGCATTCTAGTAGGTACAGAGTATTAAGGGGGTGAGTCGGTAGGGGAGACTATTGATCCTCGCCCGTCGCGCCGCGCTGTGACCGAACGTGACCCCACGACCGCCCTTATAAACCTGGCCCGCGGCCCTTGGTGCTGATCGCGAGATGTTTTTATGACTCTTGTAAAACATTTGCAAATAAAAGGTAAGTACTCATTACATAGGTAGTTAGGTTCTCTTCATTTAGCATGCCTACCACCATTCATCATACATATTAGGTTCCTACCTACATACGTCTGTTACAGCTGACGTAAGGTAGGTCCTTCCCAAAATGGTGTGTGAAAAAGGGAAAGGGTGGCCTATGCCTTGTAGCTTGTAGGTAGGTAGGTACTGCTAGGCTGCTAGCTACAATTTTGACAAATCAGGTTATAGGTACATACTATTAATGTGTTGTAACACAGCCCTTAGTAGCCAGAAGGGAGGGCCGTTTCTTGAATCAATGGGTACCTAATGCTTCTTACGCCAGCAGTCTTTTTACACGACTGCCCAAAAAAAGGAGTGTTATGTTTTCAGGGTTCATGTATGTTTGTATGTAAGTATGTATATATTATTACGACCTTAGGGTTCGTGACAATAAAAACAGCCGATTAAACAACCAAAATGACACTTTAATTAACAACACTAATTACAACTTTAAAACTCACTAATTATAAAACACAATTGCACTACTGATCACTCTAATTCGCAGTTGAAGTTCGCTCTCGAAGTGGTCAAAATCCTCAAAATTCCTTCCTTGATCGCTATGAATCTCCAAGGGTACGACAGAAAACCTCATGAACTAGTTTATCCGCAACTGTTGAAGCTTCTTGATTTGGAATGGGGGAGACTTCCGGCCACTTAGTGAAGTAGTCCATTACAACCATGAAATACTTGTTGCCACTTCCACTTTCCGGAAACGGTCCCGCTACGTCTAGGGCTATCCTTTCCGATGGTGCACCAACATTGTACAACTTCAATGCACCTCTACTACGAGTCTGAGGTCCTTTTACAGCCGCACAAGTTGTACGTTTGCGACACCAGTCCTCGACATCGTCACGACAGTGGACCCAGTAAAAACGTTCCCGTATCTTTAGTAGAGTCCGTTTAACTCCCATATGGCCTCCTGAACAACCATTATGGTACAGCTCTAGAACATTAGGTTCGGCTTTAGGCACAACCATTTGTAAATGAAAGCTGTCTCCCCGAGCATTTTCCCATTTACGGTACAGGACTCCATCCTGAATCACTAAGCTGTCCCATTGGGCCCAATAGCTTTTTGTGATCGAACTCATCGCTGAGACGTCGCTCCACGTTGGCTTAGGAGCACTGGCCTTCATCCACTCCAGAATCGGCTTGATGTCCGAATCTTCCTGCTGTACAAGTTGTAGGCTTTCCTTCCACTCGTTGCTGAAATCTGTCTTGAGCATTCTCACAGGTACGACTTCTTTATCCTCTTGCCTAGTACAATGCTTGCAGTCTTCGGGGCAAGTTCTTCTTGACAATGCATCTGCGTTGCCATGAGTTCTTCCGCTGCGATGTTCAATCTCAAAGTCGTATTACTGCAGTAGTTCAATCCATCTCGCAACTTGTCCCTCTAGATTTCTAAACTGCAATAGCCATTTCAGTGCAGCATGGTCAGTTCGTATGTGGAATTTTCGCCCCATCATATTTGCTAAAATGCTGCAATGACTTTACCACAGCAAGCAGTTCCCGTCTCGTTACACAATAATTCCTTTCAGGTTTCGACATTAATGACTTGCTGAAGTACGCTATCACAACCTCTTGATCGCCATTCCGTTGAGATAATACACCGCCAAGTCCTATGTCACTTGCGTCTGTGTCAACTATAAATTCCTTGCCCGTATCAGGATACCCCAAAATAGGTGTTTTCCACAGATGGTCTTTTAGCTCCTGGAAGGCGATGTTGCAACTTTCATCCCAGCAGAAATGTCGCTTCTCCTCAGTTAGTTTGTGCAGGGGTTTGGCTATATCTGCAAAGTTCTTGACAAATCGCCGATAATAGGAGCACAAACCCAAAAATACTCTGACCTGCGTCCTGTCTTTTGGAATTGGCCAATCCTTGACTGCGGCAATTTTCTCTGGATCCGTGCGGATACCTTCTTCCGACACTACGTATCCCAAAAAGCTAACTTGCCGTTTGAAAAATGAACACTTCTTAGGACTCAACTTGAGGATGGCACTCTGGATTTTCATGAGCACGCGTTCCAGGTTTTGAAGATGTTCTTCAAACGTACGACCTACGATAATGATGTCATCCAAGTAGACAAGACAGGCATCACCAATTGGCCCGGTTAGTACGAGTTCCATCAACCTTTCAAACGTTGCCGGAGCGTTGCACAATCCAATTGGCATAACTTTAAATTGCCATTGACCCTTTCCTGTCGAGAATGCAGTTTTTTCCTTGTCCTTAGGGTCGATTTCCACTTGCCAGTAACCATTTTTTAGGTCTAGCGTGCTAAACCACTTCACTCCAGTAAGCATGTCCAGCGTGTCATCAATTCTTGGCAAAGGGTAGCTGTCCTTCTTTGTCACGTCGTTCAGACGACGATAGTCAACACAAAACCGCATGCTGCCGTCCTTCTTTCTTACCAGCACTACAGGTGAACACCATGGACTTGATGAAGGTTCTATGACACCATCCTTCACCATTCCCTCAATCATGGTTTCCACTTCCTTTTTACGTGCTACCGGCAATCTCCTTGGCCGCTGACGAATAGGCAATTCTTCTCCTGTGTTTATTTTGTGTTGAACTAAGCCAGTCTTCCCAATGTCAGCATCGTTTGAAGAGAAAATATCGGCGTACTTGATTAACATCCTCTCCGCCTTGATCATTTCATAGTGACACAGAGCGCTGCGACAGTCTTCTAAAAGTGTGGTCACTCTCGTTTGTGCCTCCTTGCTAATGGTCCCAGTTGATAGATATTGGCATTGACGCAACCAATCCACTTCCTGGCAAGTACCAATCAGCGAGCCTTTTTCTATCATAGCACACGTACCCTTGAGATTTCAGTGGCTCTGACCAAAGTTCTTGCCACTTTCCATGGAAGATCATTGTCTACCCTTTCCACGAGTACACATCGATGAGTCTGCCCAGGATTCCGAGGAAGACTAACCGGCACAATCGTTTCCGATCTCGGAGGAAGAACAATTTTCTTCAAGCTGTACACATTTCCTGGTAACGCCCCTTCCATGAAAAGTTCCTCTTGTCCACATTTCAAAACTCCTTGCTTAACGTCGATCTCACAACAATTCTTCCTCATAAAGTCTAGGCCCAGCATGCAATCGTCCATTATATCAGCCACAATAACATTATGCAGGTAGATTCTGTTACCTAGCTTCAACTCTATCTTTTTCTCTCCTCGGACGGGTATGCGCTGACCAGTGGCTGTTACCAAATTAATGCGCTCTCGATTGTATGCGGAGTCCCCAAGGAACCGACTTACAAGTTGGGAACTGACAACCGTGCGTGAGGCCCCAGTGTCTATAGTCAGCTTACATGGCGTTCCGTTGACCTCGCCCTTGATGATTAGGCTATTCCCATCGTGGGTTTGTGAGATCGAAATCCTTGAGGCTCTTTGAACATCAGCCAGCACCCGCCCCGCAGTCCTGGCTTTTACTCGTTTCCCTGCTGTTGCTGGGCGGTGCTGTTAGCCGCCCCACTCTCCAAAGATCGAATATATTCCTTTACTATATTACTTTGCAGTTCACTTAGGGCAACTGGATCGAAGGTGGCCCCTTTCCCCACAGCCATAGCACCTAGGGCTGTATCCATTAGAACGGTCGCGAACCGTAGCCGCTACAACCTCTCTGACGAGATGGGAACGGTGATCCTGCCGCACAGCTTCCACTTTCAGTGCATGCGCGTCCTTAAGGGTCCCGTGGTGCCCGAGCCTCACATCAGCTCTTACTTCAAGGTTGCGAATACCGTCGATGAAAGCCTGCACCAGGTTCCCATCAATGAGCGCAGGCACAGACTGGTATGCTTTTCGAACCAGCTTCTCCACTTCAAGGGCCCACTGCTGCAGGTTCTCACTGCTACGTTGCACACAATCTTTAAGCTGCGCACGAAACACGTGTTCCAGTTGCGCGTCGCCATACCTGACTTCCAACGCCTCAAGGAGCTGCTCGTAAGTCACTTCCTTACCGAGAGCTTCTAGGACAGTTAAAGCCTGGTCGCGCAGACTCAAGGTGAGGGCAGTCATGGCCTGATTTTTATTCCAGCCGTTCGCCTTCAAAACAGCCTCAAACTGTATATTGTAGGCCGACCAGGAAGATGTCCCATCAAACGGCGGCACATTTGAACCCGCGTAGCGAAGGTGTAGTAGCTACGGGAGTTGCAACTCCATCTCTTTTTTTTTTTTGTTCGAAGAAAATGCCTAACGCATGCCACGTCGTCCGGTGAGATGACGTGGTTATGTGGGGCTTGCACCCACTAAAAACTTGGCCTGTGCACCTACTTTCGCCTTGATGGGTGGGCCGCGAGAACTGCTACGCATGACATTCGCGACCCACCCAGCGTGGCCCACTTCTGGGCTCCCTCTTCTTTGCCCGAGTCTGGGCTACCTCCTCTATCAGCGATATCCGGGTGCACTAGGATATCACCGCAACTCTAGGGACCGTGCAGCGTGGACGATAGAGTCCCCAATCTATCGTCCGCTGGCCCATTTTATGGCGGCATCAAGTCGGCATTTCGCCGCCTGCGCCGTCCTACCCTCCTGTGACGAATCGGGTCAGCGAGAGAGTCCTCCTCCATGACCCGCTCCGCGGCTTCCTTTTGCGAGATTACGTCCTCGCAAAAAGACGCAACTGCCGCCCATACCCTTTCACTGCCGATCATGCCTCTAACAATGGCCAGCAGGGACAGATCTTCCCCAATCTGCTGCCGCCAGAACTCGACGCTGCGTCTCCCAGGCAGGGCACTGCTCGAGAGTGTGCAGGGCCGTGTCCTGGCTGCATCCGCACTGGTGACACATGGGAGTCGCCTCCCGTCTTGCCATTGTGTGCAGGTACTTGCCGAAACAGCCATGCGCCGACAATACCTGCACTAAACGCCTGCTTTAAGGTTGCCTAACTCTTTCTTTACATCAGCAATGACATCATTAAACTTGCTGATCTGGGTTTCCGCTTCTGACAGGCGGTTGTCATGCTGAGCAACCTT
The DNA here is from genome assembly GCA_947386135.1 of Melanchra persicariae. Lineage (NCBI taxonomy): Eukaryota > Metazoa > Arthropoda > Insecta > Lepidoptera > Noctuidae > Melanchra > Melanchra persicariae. Next base: position 9,983,880 of record OX376655.1, on the reverse strand, counting down.
ATCCTTCACCTCCTTCATGTCTTTCCCGAAGGCCGCTCGAAGGTCCTTCTTGAGGAGCATCTGTTTTTCCTGGCGACGCGCCTGTTCCTCCTGTCGACTGACCTGTTGCTCCTTATCACGCTGGAGCTGTTCTTCCAACCGACGGGCCTGTTCCTCCTGCCGGCGAGCCTGTTTCTCCTGACGGCGAGCCTGTTCCTGCAGCATCATCATCAAAGCTCCAAAGTCTGGTGCTGCAGATGCTGGAGCTGCTGTCAAAGTCAAAGTCAAAGCATTTATTTCAATTAGACCATTTACAGGCACTTTTGAATTGTCAAGGTCGGTCGGTCAAAAAGATGAAGCTATTTGCACGTTCCAAAGCGTAGATCTCTATGGAGAAGAACGTACAAGAAACTCCATGGACACTCTTTTAAAAATAATATTTTGTCACAAAATTATGGTTACATCATTCATATTGAAATTATACATATATGTGAGAACGATGTAAAAGACGTACAGGATAAAAGAGTCCGGAGTAAAAAAGCAACAATTAAAATAAACCATGGCAGCCGAGAGATGACCAGTCTCAGCTGACGGCGCCCGTTCACGAACATGACGCATACGCTAGCACCATTCGGTTCAACCATTTTTAAGGGAGCCAAATGATCCAACGCATGCGCCACCATCAGCCAGACTTTTGAGTGAGCATGACATCCCCAATCGCCAGGGTACATTCCAAGTCAAAGACCTGCCCAAAATTATCATTATAGTTCAAAGGTACACAGTACTCACACATGTGCATGAAATTATACAACACTAAATAAGTTGAGTCTATACAATGAAAAAGATTTGCATTCTTACAATCTTCTGCTGTAGATGGGCCGCCCTCCATAGTCGGCAACTGGCCCTCCAACGTCTGCGGCGTTGCACCTCCAAAACGCCTCTGGTCCGTCTCTTGCTGGCGTTGACTCCGAGTACGGATACCCTCCGAGTCGTCCTTCGGTACAATCGGCATAGTTTAAATATCCACTCTTCTGACACCAATTGTTACGAGCTTAGGGTTCGTGACAATAAAAACAACCGATTAAATAAACAAAATGACACTTTAATTATCAACACTAGTTACAACTTTAAAACTCACATAATATAAAACACAATTGCACTACTCATCACTCTAATTCGCAGTTGAAGTTGTCGCTTGTATCGTAAATTCAATACTGACCCGGTCGCAGGCTATGCGGGCCTTATATAGGTCGGCAGATAATTCCAGAACCATCTAGTATAGAAACATCTAGAAAGTTTGAGTACATACCGGTCCCGACTAACCAGATATCGAAAACTCTAGAATGTTCTAGCATCGAAATGTCTAGAAGGATCTTGACTCTACTAGTTCTGCTACTCGATACTAGATGGCGCTAGTAGTAACTTTTATCGTTATGTACCCGGCATTAATTCTGGCGCATAACAGTATGTATGTATGTATACATACATACTGTTATGTTATGTTATGTTATGTTATATGTTACGTTATGTTGCTGTTTGCCGACGACCTCAAGCTTTATCTCCCCATCACAAACGTGACTGACTGAGAGACTGCAGAGAGATATAGACAGAGTGGTAGCTTGGAGCGAGAGTAATCTCCTGCAGTTTAACACATCTAAGTGTGTGACCATAAGTTTTTCGCGCGCACACACACCCATCACGCATACTTATACGGTGGACGGAGTGCCGATGGATAGGGGTTACTGAAGTGAGGGACTTGGGAGTTAGTTTCGTCACTGGGCTCACCTTTCGTGATCATATAATTAAGATATGTAAAAAAGCATATAGAAACCTAGGATTTGTGTTTAGAATGGTTAAAGGCTTCACAAACATGAAAGCTATAACGGCGTTATACAATGCATTAGTAAGAAGCCAACTAGAATGTAACGCAGTTATCTGGGCTCCACATGAAACTAAATATAGTCCCATGTTGGAGCGGGTACAAAATAAATTTATTAGGTACCTATATATGAGGGAATTTGGCGTATATCCATTTTATCCATTGATGTATCCAACTGTATTTGTCTTGGGTATGGTCGGATATAATGAACTGAGGGTCAGGAGGCAACTCACACTAGTGACTTATATCTTTAAGATAATAAGAGGGAAGATACACAATGCGGATATATTGCGAAAGGTGGAACTAGTCGTGCCAGACGGGTATGTGGGGCGTCGTCGACAACCACGGTTGCTGGCAGAACCGCGCGCGCGTACTAACTTGCTGCGCGAGGCGCCGCTAACGAGCGCGCTCCGCACTCTCAACCTCATTGCTGAGGATATTATAGACATATTCTGTTGCACTTTGGGTGAATTTACAAGAATAGGTAGCTACTCATAGAATTTGTTATATTAAAAACAGGGGAACTATTTAAGTTTTAAGCGTGCTACAATATCGCATTGGGTCTAGCCTTTAAGGATATTTGTATGTATGTAAATAAATAAATAAATGTGTTACGTTATGTGTTATGTTATGTTATGGTTATGTTATGCTGGAATAAAGAAACTAACAAACATGTATGTTTGTTATGGTGGAACAAAGAAACTCACAAACATACATGTTTGTGAGTTTCTTTGTTCCACCATAACTTCTAAACGGCCAAACCGATTTCGATTTATGTGGTATCGTTAGAAGCGTTACATTATTCCGGGTAACATAGCTAGTGAACATTATGAAAATAATATTAGGGTAGCCATGGTTCATGAATAAAACCGGACATTTTTTTTTTCATTAATATTTAACTACGGTTACTATCATCGTCTAGACCGTGCTTTGTAGATTACAAAAATATATTACATCAGTAGTATTTTTATATCCACTAATCACTAACTTATAATTTAGTAATGTTCGTTTCAAAGCTTGCTTCCTTCTTAGTGACAAAAATAACATAATACTAGATGGAAACTGAATGAAAGGAATATTTCCTTCCCCACTAGATTATAAGCCTATTTTAGCCCATCAGAGTAGTGATGAAATGCATCCCGAAGGTCCCTTAGGATCATTCAAATGACCTCTTAGTCCAAAATGTCCCCGTCTCTGCCGTTCATGACTTACACAAATCTAGAGGTGGGATGTATACGACATGATGTTTGTCGTACCTATGTGACCCCCCGAGGGCTAGCACCCTATCTTTAAGATCAAATCGGTCCGTTCCCTCTCCAGCGACTTAATGGAAATTCATTAGGTAGGTAGGACTTTGTATTCCAGTAGGCCGCTGCAAGCACAATTTAGTTAATCGGGGTATGCGAGGAATTGCACTGCACAACATATTTTGGCTATAGGCGTTTTAGATCCACGTAAGCTTCTTCACGAGCCACTACTTAATATACCTACTAAATCGCAAAAATCTTAGTATCAAGATGGTATCAGTCAAAATATGTAAGGCGCTTTAGTTTCGCATTAGTTAGTCAAAATATGTATCCTCTTATCATTAAAAGGTCATCATCTCCCTAGCCTTTTTCAAACTATATTGGGGTCGGCTCCCAGTCAAACCGGATCCTTATCACTAAAAGGTATGAAATAAAAACAAATAATTTAAAAATTAAAAAACACGCCTGCCTTGTCTAAAAATAAACTAAAAAATGAAAAACAAGCATTGGACCCAAAAATTTAAAACTGAAAAACAACTTTTTTATTGCAGTCGGGGGACAGTTCTCTGGAACATTTCTTTATACGAGTACTTAAGTCCCCCGACTGCAATAAAAAAAAGTTGTTTTAGTTAGTTTTAGTTGGCAGGCGTGTTTTTTAATTTTTAAATTATTTGTTTTTTTATACTATTGATAGGTAGGCACGCGTTTGACCAATATCTCTGATGGTAAGCGATGATGTGGTCGAAGATGGAGGAATGGACCGTTCAACCATTAGTGACTTCTACGTTCAAATTAGACAATGGAGTTTTCCCCATCGCTACTTAAGTTAGGTATTAGGTAAAATCACAACAACTCATTTTCCTAAAATAGGTAGGTACCTACCTAATAAGACGAGCTATCGACATTTAGGTGTAGGTATACCTACCTAAATAAGTTCCTTTTTGTACGTCATGTTATTGAACCTTCAGTGCACGCAGTTTTGCGTGGACAGCTTTATCTGACATTTTTCTATGTAAAATCACGCTACCTATTGATATCGTGAACCCAAATTGACTCTTGCCACGTCTTTTTTCAGACCGACAGATGGTTTGCTCCTATCTACCCAATAGGTACCTACTCAACTACTCATAAGTGTTGTGTTACCTGTATAATAAGAACCCGGTCTTCCTTTATTATGAAGTCTTGGAACTAATTTTTTAACTAAGTTTGATAGGTGTAGGTAGGTACCTACCTACGTACTTTTCTTGGTGTATTGTACATGCTATAGGTACCTACAGAATAAAATTTGACAGAGATCTAAGTTCATTGCTACAGAAACAGACGGCAGACGGCTTTGATAGGTAGCTATATCTATATTTTATCACACAGATAGATGTTGGTTGGTATCATGATGATCGGCGCCGCGCCGCCCGTGAGCGGCATAGCAAAACGGTAGTCATAGTCAGAAGCTTGTGGGAGGCAGTCGTTGTTACAAAAAAGTCGACTGATCTTCACACATTCAGACTACTCACGAGAGTTTCTGAAAAACTATGAAAATCCCAATAAAATAAAACAAACAAAATAAAAACTGCGAGTGAATATTTCTACTCTGGCAATATTTTTAAACGTCAAATCGACCACTTGGTGAACAGCGAACTCAGCGAAGCCAAAACTCGTGAATTTTTTTGAGTGTCGTCCGCACCTGGGAACAAAAAAAATTGTAATAAGTGACTCATCATTTATCTGATAAATTTAATAACAGTTTGAAAACAAAAATGGAGCACGATATTAACAAGCCGTATAAAATCTGTGATTTAAATCGAGACAAAAAGAAGGGTATAGTCGCATCCTCTCTTGAAGATCTCCTTACAAAAGTACCAGATAAGTTGGGAATGCCCTCGGAGAATTTAACAGTGGTTTTGGAGTCCGATGGCACTGAAGTGGATGATGAAGAATATTTTTCCACTTTGGATCCTGATACTTCACTTATGATTTTACATGGTCTTGAAAAATGGGCTCCGAATATGCCAAAGTGCCAAGTATCCCTTGATCAAACTGATGACATTGCATTAGGAGACAAAGGACAGGTAGCAAATCTGGTAGGCCGCCTACAACACAACTTATGTCACATCTCACTCCTCGGGGGCCAAGACTTGGAGCTGCTATCAGACATGGACCCAGACAGTCTAGCAGACATTGTGACTGATAGAGACAATAGAATCATTTTGGAGCACATCAAAGAAGCATCTGGAAGGTAAGGTACCTGATACAATGTAAGTCTTATTTTTTATTATTTTTTTTACCTCCTTGTTAGATTCTTAGCCAGAACAAACTAATTTCTATTTAAAATCTGTAATAGTTAAACACTGGAAGAATTGTTTTTTTTTTGTGTTTAGAGAATGAAGCTCCACATTTTTTATTGTTTATAATGGTAGTGTATTATTGTATTAATTTTCAATTATTTGTTGTGCTCTTTTAAATTCACTAGGTACTAAATTAATGTAGAACCAAGACCCAAATTAATACAATGTTTTTTTGTATGTCTTATTTCAGAATATTGCTTGAAAAACGTCAAGCTCAAGATGCCATGGAATTGTTGAAACTGTACCATCAGAGTGTGGCCAATGGTAATGAAGATATGTCACCACCCAAGCAAGAGAGAGTCTAGAACAGTGTGAATTGCCATGGTAACCCACCATTATTTCATTTGTCATCACTTGATTCAGATGAAAATAAATAAACCTTATTAAGAGCATGCACAAGTTAAGTTCTTTCACTTCTAATTTGAAATAGAATCCTAAATATTTTCTTATTATTTTTAAATAGCCACCAATTAAATTAAATCAGACAATGTAACATAATCATCATTGGAAATCCTGTATCAAATGTACAAGCTCAATAGGTAAGATTATTTATTTGGTGTATTTAAACTGAATCAAGTTATGATTAACATAATGTAACCCTCAATTTATTTTTAAGGGATGGTTCACCTCAAAAGTTTACAAAAAAATAATATTTACATGCATGTGAGCTAAAATTATCTTCTTTTTTACTCTATTAAAAGTAAACGTTACACACTTAGCATATTAATGATCATTCATGATATACCAAATATTGAGGCCTTTATACATTATTTTCTAAGTTATTAAATTTTTATTTGTAAGGAATAAAAATGTATTATACTATATTTGTAACAATCAAAGAAGTTGGATTAGACAGCCAAGTAGAGAGGGATAGAAGATTGCTTTACCAATAAGTGCGAAAGAGATTTATTTCATGTCTATTTCATACTTACTAGTAAAGCAATGTTGTATCCTACTGTCAAATCCGACTTCTTAGATTATCAGGTATATTCCTGACAGTCTAAGAAGTCGGATTTAGTTTAGCCAAAATAAGAAAAGTATTATAGCATGATTGTATAGAATATTATATAATTCCTTTTGTTTTAAGTAGTATCTTGGAATAGTATTATATATTATAATGTCCTCCATTGTTATAACATATAATATTGAGTAATGTATAAGCTGGTACATGGTATAATATGGTAGACGTTAGTGATAATACAACGCTAATCTTATGAATATGAGCTGAAATCGGAAGATATGGTAACAGAAGCATTGTAAGAACTGTATTTAGAAGTATAAGTATAATTAGTCTAAAACGTAATGTAGTAACTTACTTAACAGTCAACTATTAGAACTATCTATTTATACATTTGTCTTGTTAATTTATTAATTTAACTGATGAAAGTATGGCATTCTCTATTTATGTATTGTCATAAAAAATAATATCAGTCTTAGTAATAAGTTTTTTAGATAAAACCTTTTTACATAATTTACTAACAAATCTGACAATAGGTATGCTAAGCATTTATGGTCTTCTATTTTTAATTTTATAATTTTTTTCCACATTTTGTAAACTTTTGAGAGACGAATTGCCACAAGGTTGATAATCAACATCAATTTAAAAGACTGATAGTTGGTAAATTTGTGTTTTTTATATAGTTTTACCCCTAGTATAAGGTTTATTCATTTAGTTCCAAATTTGCTCAAACATTTTACAAGAAACTAAATAAGTTTCCCTCAGTCTGCCATACATTATAATGAAATACTGGCTATTTGTTTAACTATATGTATGTAGTGGGGTACTGCAGTGCGATTCTGTAAACTTCTCACTGTGTAAGCTTAGGTGAAGTGCACCTGAAGTGACCTGTCAATCCATACAAACAATATGGAATGACAGTTCACACTCGCTCCATCTAAGTTAACACCGTGAGAGTTGACAAAATAGACTGGCTGTTGGTACTGGTGAAGTGATAAGGACATTGACATTAGTTACTTATATGGAATTGTAACAATTTTGTTAGATTATATCGAGTGGAAGATTTCCAGGATGGTTCTTTCATAAAAGTTGTACTTAATTGTTGGTATTAACTGGGGAAGAATGGGGAGAGGGACTTCAGCGCCCTATTGAATCTATGAATGATGCTGTATGAAATAAAATTAATAATTTAACTTCTAATTATTCAGTCCTATTGTAGTCCTGTTATACTTTAATGAAAAATGTATGTTTACAGAACTATGAGATGAATGTTTATGTTAGCATACTGGATTGCTGTGCTAGATGTTAAACATATTATTATACATAATTATACCTATGTAGTGCACCCACTAAACTTATTATAGCTGGCAAGACCCTAGAGGTATGTACCCTATAATATTGCACTTACTATGTTGTATAATGAAAAGCCTGTTGAAATAACAAGTATTATCAGGCAGTGTAATATTACGATCGCCATATTAGGGTTTCATTTCATGTTAGTCTGGCAGTTTGAGTTATTATGCGGCCTACCCAAATGTCCTTACTTTGGTATTGTTCGTCAAATCACTGAACTCCCTTAAAGTTCTAAATTTGAGCTTCACGATAATTGACAAATGCTTGCACTGTCTGGACAGGTCCACTCAAATGGCCACCTCAGACATTAACCTACATGGTTCTCATATGATTTGACCAGTACGGATTGTAAAAGAGACTTTGACCTCTGAGTTTGTTTCGGTGTTTCTTCTCAGGGTAGTCAGCTAGGAAACACCGGCCTCATCTAGCTTAAAATGACCAAAAAAGCATTGACATATAAAAGAGTTATGTTTAACCTACTTACAAAATAAATATCATTTACAAATACCTACAGTGTGACTACATTACTTACCTACTAATCGTTTTTATCACTATGAATGTAAAGGATCACGATAGATGTCGATTCAGGACAGCTTTATGTCTTTAGATCTGTTTTCGGAATTAATTTTGCCAATAAATGTAGGTGGGTCAATGATCGTTATTGCAAATTTATCTGGCATTGACCATAGCTCAAGATATGTGAATAATTGTTTTATAGCAATTTCATACCTAATAACTTAATATATAAACCTAAGAAAGAAACTATGCCTGAAATCATTAACTGCACACTTAAACCAACATATATGGTAATTCTCATTAATGTTAGTTATAAAATAATGTGCAAAATACGATGTATTGGTAATTCTACAAAATGTTATATTTTAGTCATAGTAAGTAATGCATTCAAATGTTAACACCAAAATGAAAACTTTCGTCTTAATTTGATATACAGGATTTATGTATTATATGTAGTTATTATAATGCAAGTAGTGTTATTCTGTCTAAATATGTGATGTACCTACTGATGTCTCACGCTTTGTAAGTCATGTATGTACAGTCAGGGTAATCAATTGTTTATCACATTTAGGTTGAATGTCACTTGCATGTCATAAAATAACAAGGGTCTATTTGTCAGATAGTTTCCAACATTGGTGAAGTTACAATCTACTTCCCCGACTTGTTTAATATTGTAAACATAGCTTCAGTTTGTAAAGTGGCCTCCCCAAGTCTGTAAAGAATGTAGCAGCTTGAAATATAGGTAATTAATGAAATTTTTTACTGCAGTGTTAAGATTTCATTTAACATTCTTGTGGAATTGGTAGTTGTCAACAAACCTAATAGAGGAATTGGAATTCAGTTTTACTGTGCACAAATAAAACATAATGGAAATTATATGTTATATTTATTTACCTTTGACAGCTCAAATTAAAACAGTAGGTACCTAATAAAGTTATAACGAAATTAGATACAAAAACTTGAAGATTTAATAAGACTTGAGTAACATTTTTCCAAACAAAAATTGCATTTCATATGGACATAAATATGAAGTTAGGAATACATGACTACAATGCCACACTAAGATATTTAATCATCAAGACAATTAGGTAATATTTTCTTTGAGAATCATTATTGAATAGGTAGTTCACAGTTAGTAAATTACATATTAGAATCGTTTTAGAGAACAGTGCAGGAACTTTTCTCACGGAAAGGATTAACTTTTTGACTGGAAAAGCCAACAAGAAGGCAATCCTCCTGTTCGTGTTCATTTATGTATTTGACAATGTCAGATACCACCACTGAGACGTGAACGCGCTTTATGGCTGCTTCTCGTCTCAGTTGTTCTGTTACAGCCCGCTGCTGCTGCAATGTCGAAACCATCATGTCCATAACGGCGGTGTCTGATAGGCCTATGTTGAACGGAAAAGTAAAACTTTCAAATGTAAAACAGGGCGTAGCCTCCACGCACAGTTTGGTCTGGAAACAAATTATTGGATTAAATATTAAGATAAACGTCACCACAACTTTGTTTTAGCACTAAGACATAATTTTAGGTTACTCACAGCGGAGAAAATGTGAGGTAGATGTTCGAATTTAAAGATTTTGACGAATAAATTCGTAGCAAATAATGCAATGAGTAAGACAATAGATACGTCCAGGTTCAGTCACTCAGTAGTAATGTCATTGTCATTTCAAATAAAATTGTCAAATGTCAATCTTGTTCATCATTCATTCATTAGTCTTGGCTAAGAGGCTTTATGTCTTAAAAAAACCGATTTTGTCCACTTTAGTCCGGCGATTTCAACTGAATGCGAAACTTGATCATTGTTTGCAACGATGTAAAGTGGCCGGCGATGTCGCTGCAGATCTAAAGAATCGATGAAAAACAGGGGCATAGCTACAGCCGTATCAATGATACGGGGCCTCCGGACTACGTGGCAGCGTGTGGAAGCAAGAAATTGACAACCACAAATTATTAGTAATGAGAGCTCGTCATCATTATCAAATAGGTTTCGCGGCCGTAGCAAGTCCGTATTTATAGAACTGTAATCATTAAAAGTTACAGAAGTTTTTTTAAATTATTTTTATTAAGTACAGAATTGATGCCAAATGTTACGATTTCATTGAAATACCTACTACATTTGACATCAATTCTAACTGAAAGAGTTGTATTGATGATTTTAATAATTTTATGAATACATACTTGCTACGGCCGCGAATCAAATTTTGACCAAGATAGAACCTGAAATTGACCTGCAAATTGCAAAATAAAGTAAGAGAATTTGAATTTCGCGGGCTACCCTGGCGCTTCCACCTTAAGGGGTCATTGTACTTGTCTATGCATGGCATGCCTACGACTGGTTGGAGGCGCGCGGTTGATGAGGGGGCGGACGGGCTGCGGCATCAGCATCAAGCGTCGGCGGCGGCTGAGGGGCGCACGGGAGGCGCAGACGACGCTCGCGCATTCTCCCCACAGAACGCGTCGAGCGGGAGAATCTCGACGCGCTCTCACTTGAGTCACTTCAAATTTTACCACGACGAAGACACTACGCTGGTTAAACTTGTATTATTGTAATACCTACACCAGATTGTTATTTAGTCCACGTATTTATTTTATTCGCTTCTGGAATAGTCGACGTAGTATTGTCAACAGTAAGTACTCATCATTAGGAACAACTTTTACAATGGGGCCGACCCCGAAATCGCGAAAAAAAATCAGCTGTTTAGTGCATTTTGTCGAGCACAGACCAAAGTAGAGTTACCTATGCGCACAGAAATATACGGAGTCGATTTTTTTTTCGCGATTTCAGTTTTGATCCCATACTAAAAGTTGTTCTTAATTATGAGTACAATGTGCGTTTATTCTGTTACACGTTGTATTTAAGATAGAACAGCTAACTTTCATTTCTAGGGTTTATTTAGAAATCAATTCAGTTAGCCAAGGCCTGATTATTTGAAAATGATAATATCCAGAATAGCAAAAAGGAATATGTTGACACTATCACCAGATCAGATACAGGATAGTAAGAATGAAAAAATAAATCAATTTCTAAAGCAGTTATTTTATTAGTTTGATGCATAATAAATTTAAACATATTTAATGTTCTTATTTACATAAGTAGTAGTAGCTTTTGATTTGACAAATAGTAACATTTTATTACAACAGATATTACTATCCATTTCCCAGCATTTTTGCAAAAAAATAAAAGCTAAGATGTGACAAAAATAAGCATAACCTATAAAACAATAATGATGATAGGGTATATAACTGGATATAGAAAATGATCTTAGGTTTGTGGAAATTCTGGACCTCATTTTACAGTCAAAACATTTTCAATAAAACTATTCTTAAGTAATGCATCATCTCTAACATTGTGTTGCTCAGTGTGTGCTGACCATTTTGATCCAGTGAAGTACCCTATTCTGCTTCATATATTGTTCTTTGAAATTAATTGTAAATATAGTAGTCATAAAAGTAGACTCAGTATTTTACTCTTTTTGAAAAGTTAGTAAACAATCAAATTCAGGATGATTAAATGGCTATATAGAGACACGAAAAGGTTTATAACCATTTTCTTATTCACAAGCTATTCAGGAAGACAATCTGACAGACTTCTTCAGTAGAAAACTACAATGTATGTCAGTATTTTCATTCAATTTATTTTAATTTAAATTAGTGAGTGCATAATCCTGTAGGTGTAAATGTCATTGCTTGGTAATTAACTAGATGCCTTAGCAGCTTGGCGCCTCTTCACATCCCAATTGTAAACTCTTGCCATATTTACTTCAGTAGTTGTCCATTGATCTCTGTAATTATAAAAAAAAACAAGGGATTTATTATACATTATGTGTGTACATTTTCTTCTTACATCTAACCCCATCAACCACCATTTTTTACCAACTTCAAAAAGGAGGAGGTTATATGTTTCTAAGACTGTATTTTTTTATTTATGTTCACCGATTTCTCTGCCAACTGTGGACCAATTTTCAAGTCTTTTTTTAACCAACTTCCCAAAAAGGAGGAGGTTCTCAATTTGACTGTTTTTTTTTTGTGTTTGTTACCTCATATCTCCGTCATTTATGAACCGATTTGAAAAATTCTTGTTTTATGTGAAAGGATATACTTCTCGATTGGTCCCATTTCAATTTTATCAAAATCGGTTCAGCAGTTTGGTTTTGAAATCCAAATAGCTGGAAAAAATATGTGTAAAAATCATACGAAATTGCATATTTTTGCTTTCCTGTGACTTTCCAGTGGTGTTTTTAGGTGTGGGATACCACTAAAAGTGAAAAATAAAAAACTTTTTCACAAAACAATATTCTGACTTGGTGACAATATGACCATCTCGGGAGTATAGCTCAAATAAAAAAAAAACCGACTTCCAAAAAAAACACTACAAAGTACAAAATAACTAATTTCGGAAGTCGGTGTTTTTGGTTGCTTCTTCGTTATTTGACACAGACTTCCGAAATTAGTTATTTTGTACTTTGTAGTGTTTTTTTTGGAAGTCAGTTTTTTTTTTATTTGAGCTATACTCCCGAGATGGTCATATTGTCACCAAGTCAGAATATGGTCCCAGGAAAATGGAGGGCAACCCTAAAATTTTATTGGTACACAATGTTTTTCATATACATTCTAATGCAATTCAGATAATTGATTTGATATTTGTGAGTGGTTATCATCATTTCACATTGCTGAGCTGATGATGGAAGGTATCAGTCAGGATCTGGTGAATTGGGATCCCAGGAAAAAATATTGTTCAACAATATTTTTTGCCAATTGTCAAACAATTTGGATGAATCTGTTTTTTTTAAGTTTCCCACACTGGTCTGATTTCAATTTGGTAAACATCTGATGACGCACTTTGGATGTAGGCAATTTTTTTATTAAAATAGTAATGGATTTGCACCTGAGTGATGGCAATAGGCTAGCCCCTATTCAATGGAAGTTAAAATATAAAACTAATATGAATATGATAAAAATGAGAAAGTGCTATAAGAACTCCTCTGCCTTATTCTTCAAGAAATAGGGTGTGATGTAATGTTTACCTTAAGAAATCTAAATCATGCTCAACACAAGCCAGGTTCTTCATAGCAGTAGCCATATTTGATGAGAGGAGATTTTCAGCATCATCTAATGTATATTCTAACATAACATTTGCCCCAAGCCACAAATACACGTTTTCAGTTGGTGGTAGGTTTGCCTGAAAAATAATTTTATGTAAATTATGTGACATATCAAAAATAACTGAACACCCTTGAATGGTCTAATTGAAATAAATGCTTTGACTTTGACTTTGACCCCTTAATCTCTACAGTCACCAAGACAAGTTTCAACAACTGAAATTTTACTAAGTTAAGATCCGAGTTTGTATTCTACGATTTTGTCATTAAGTTTGACTATATGATTGGCTTTTGAGAAAAGGACTGAGCTTAAAATAAATAGCAGAATTGATTACCTTAACAAATACTTGATCACTAAGAAGAAACTTTGTTTCCATTTCCTCCTTTTGAGTTTTCAGTTTTTCAATCATTTCTAAGGATCGGCCTAGATCAGGAATCTGTTGCCGCAGTCGCCTGCGTTTTGTTGCTAGTGACAGTTCCATGTGTTTATATTTAGCATGTAATTCATCAAGACTCCTCAAGACTTTGTCCACTCCACCAGTGTTTTCGGGCTTGCTCATAAACTCATCTACATTATCCTATAATTGAAAGTTCTTGTTATTAGGATTTATACAGAAAACCCACAGATAGTTCATGAAACAATAATAATTAGCAATAAATACTTATGGATAATTTTATGTATTACAGTTGTCATACACATGGATCACATGATGAAGCAACAGTTACTATTAAAAAATCTAAGCTCAAAAGCTTAGATAAAAAACCAGTGAGAAAAAAAAATATTTTTACAAGAATAATCAAATAGAATCAGTACGATAGATAATTTAGGTTATTCTATATAATTATGGTTAGACTCCTCAAAATGTTGAAAGGTACGTAAATTTTTTGTTAAAGTAACAGAGATAAAAAATTATTAGATGAACTTACGACAAATACGGCCTCGGGTATTCCTGAATATGATTTCGGATTAGAAGTGTCCAATTTATCACCTTCCATTTTTATACGTTGTGTTGAGTGAAATTCAATCGGATGCTAAAAATGTTAATAAAACAATAGTTTTTAGAAACGTCTTTACGTTACCAATTACTTAATGTAGTGTTAGAACGTACATTATTCTTCAAAACTCCCCTATGATTCACATACGGCACGGCCGTGCTGCAAAACAAAGATGAATCTCACAGAGTACTTTTATATACCTACCTATGAATCTTTAGTAGGTAGTATAAAAAAACCAAAGACAAAAAAACCAGTGCTGCCAGATGAGTCGACCCCAAGTCGTCGAAAATTGCATCCCACCATTCCCACCCAAGTAGCTTAAATTCGCCTAATTATAATGCAAATAGCCAAAATTTTGATCACATTTTTTCATTAATTCTCACCAAAATCGCTTTTTTTAAACATTTTATTCACAATTTTTTTTAGAAAATGGAAATAGACCACTCAAAATATTTCACGAAACAAATTTTTCCATTTGACCTTCAGATTGTTCAGTTTTTTTTTTTAATTTTGAATAGACGCGAGAACCATTACGAAACTGGACAAGTGCGAGTCAGACTCGCTTACCGAGGGGTACCGATTGAGTCTTGATTTTTTCAGACGGAAGTTTATAAACTACTAGCTTTTGCCCGCGACTTCGTACGCGCATATCAAGTACTAGCACTTCGCCCGCGACTTCGTCTGCGCGGATTTAGTATGTACTCCACAAACTTCAACGCCCCCCCTACCCCCTTTTAAAGGTTAGATTTGGAAAATTAAGCACAACGATTTTCATTAATTAGGTACCTAGCCATTTCTGCTTATTCTGTGGTCTCAGGAGGCCTTAAACAATGTGCCATTCAATTAGCGAATGCGACTGTTGAAATGACAAAATGCAGGAATTTGATCACGTAACATTTAGATAGCATCTGTCAATACATTTTTGACGTATTGACACTCGCCTTCGCCACGCTACTGTTGACAGAATCTCACTTGTCTCGAGCCCAGGGAAGGATCAGCGCAACTGTCCACCCGTTCACCCCGTCAGGAGTTGATTTTGCAAAAATTTTTACATCTATTTCAATTAATTATCCTACTTACTTTTAGTTTGTCCTTAGCATTCCGACGTAAATTGAAGCAAGCAATAGGTAATGTCCTCCACTAAAAACTTTATCAACCCTCCTTCACTCCTTACTATATAGTTTATTTTCGAAAATTCGAAACAGTTGTTATTCTTATTTTTTATCGAAATCATTTAAAATTTCAGTTATTGAAACTTGTCATGGTGACTATAGAGATTAAGGGGCGTTTACTTCTTGGACCCAATTCGCTCAAGCCACGATATTGTTCTTACTTAGAGCATGTTCATGACCGTCGTAACTTTTAAACGAAAGGTCCGATTTCCTTTGAACTCCTGACGTTTTGTTTATTTTGTTTACGCTACTCCTTATAAACCCCTTCGGGCGCGCGCTTATCGTAGTATCAGATTACAGCGCTCAGTAAAAACGTTATCGCTCCGTTTCTATAACTTCTATTTACACACTTGAAACGGTTATTATGGGTATTTGAATGATACTGTTATGATATACAATGTTAACAAGATTCTTACTACAGCTCGAAATATATACATTTCCTTGTTATATGAGAGACCTTACCGAAAGCGTTTACCTATGTTGCTGTATTACCTTGATTTCTGATACTACTATTGGACCGATTTACACGAAATTTTGTTTTGTCAGCTTGGCAAAATAGTCTCCAAACTAATTTTTGTGTTTGCTGGCCACATTTAAAAACTTATGACGTTTGATGTAGGTAAACAAAGTTCGCAAGTTTATGAAATTTATGATTGTGCCCTAAAAGCGTGATAAACTAACTAAAAAATGAATAAAACCATCCGAAGTGCTGGCACAAATTTTATTATTGCACAAATCCACTTTTACGTTTTCTCTCCTTGCCTGGTGTCCGAATTTTTGTACCAGTTTCTTCTGCTGCGTGCCCTCCCTTAACTATTTTTGATATCAGTCCTTGACTCACACCTGAAATAAAGATAATTAAATAAATGTTAGTGGAAATTTGAAATCTGGCAGGTTAGTTTGCTCACTCACTTAGCAGGTTACCTATTAGATGTACGTTACCGTTACGCTAACCTGCAGCAAGAATGGAAACGAATATTTCGTGGAATTAGTTCATGTATCGGGTAATTTATAACAAGAAAGTTGACAATACTAACCTGTCGCTGCCGAAATTCGTTTGTATATTTGATTAAATGGAATAATCGGAGACCCCGCCCGAGCTTCTTCTTCAAAAAAGGTTTTAACCTTTAGAATAATGTTTCGAGCATATTTAACTTTATAAATTCAGCAATATCACGACAAAACAACCAGAGAACCCGAATGCAGTATACACTGACAATCGAATGACATTTCAACATGACGGCCGTAGTTCCAATTTTCGCCATTTCACAGATAGTCCAGTCAAATTAGCTTTGAACCTTGCAAAAATTCCTAACTCTGATTTTTTTCTTGAATCGTGTATTTGACCTTAGCTCTTCTAATAGTAACAAAAAATTAAACATTTTCCAGAACCGGATCACGGTAAAAAAACAAAAACGCGTTTATTTTAATAAAAACTCGGAAAAAAATATTAACTCGAAAATGTTAGTTACAATATGTCGAGAATAGGTGAAGCAAATTATTTTCTTCAAAATTAAACATTTTCGCCCTCGGGATTTTTGAAAAAATAAAAAAAACTAAATTTTTGAATTGTACTTCAGGCAAAAATATTAACTCCGATTTTTTTTCATAAAATTATTCAATTAAATACCTTAGTACTCTATGCAACAAAATTAAACAATTTCTGTTAACGGAAGATATTAATACCTGTTTTTTTGAAATAGCGGCTCAGGCAAAAATGTAACTCTAATAAATTTAGGTTAACTTTAATTTATGGACCATGTCTCACTTAATTACAAGAAAAAAAACACATCCAAGCAAATCGTAACGATTTTTTTAAACTATTAAAGATTGTGTAGTGTATGCACGATTGTGGTGGCGCGTCATTCATTCACCAACCGTAGCCGGGGGAGCACACGTGTTCTGTATCTTGCATACCCTATATCCACCTGAGTGCTTATAAGTGTGTTTTATTGGCTCCTGAGACATTACAAGTGGCGAGGAGGATAAAAGTAAGCTTACAAAACATTTACCTACCAAAAAAAGGGTAAGAATTCACGCTGAAAAATAATGCACGTTGAAAGTTGTTTACGATCAATTAAGCGACTATATTTCGATCTGATAAGGATCGTTAGTAGTTTGGATACTGAAGTGAAAATAGAACGTAGTCACGCTGTACCCACCTACCTACACGTAAATAAATCGTTACCAAGGTAGATGTTTACAAGTAATGATTACTTTGTTGCCTCAGTTTCGTAGGATTAAGTAACGAAAAATAACAATTCTGCTTCGATTGAGGTAAACAACTGATAAGCGTAAATGTTACAAAGGCCATGCAGTGAGTGTTGTTTACAACAAAACAAAGGGCCATGCCTGGATAGTACGCAATTATTTTTTCACACCACCTGATCGAAAACGTCAAATTATATGTCATGCTAACCTAACCTAAAGTGAGTCATTTTTGGCCGGTGGCACTGCCGGGCAACAATATTGTACTGGATTTCATTATAACCCGCTGGTCAATAATGTGATTTAAATTTGGAACCTCATCTGTCTGCTCAATTGGCGGTATTAGGTACTTACAACGCCTTCTGTCTCTGTCTCTCTCTTTCTGTTCCAGAAAGAGGAAAGATATTCTCGATACTCTTACTATTTAGGGATGATATTCTCGAATTTCTACAAAATCATAAAGATTGACCAGGGTCCAGGATTGAAGACAATATTATAAGAATAATTGGTTATGTACGGATTATTGTATAAAAGGATAAGAATAACACTTAAAACCCATTTATAGTCGATTTATTAATTTAAAAACTATTTTCTCGAGCATCTCCTATGACGTTCTAAATTCAAATTGCATACAGCCAAGCGTTCGAACCCATTCTACCAGCTGATATAAAGCTTTGTGTACACATAAATTATATTAGGTTGCTAACATTAGGCCTGCACATATTTACTTACTCACAGAGAAGTAAAAAAAAACGAAAATCGAGTTGGTTGTGGCCGCTATGTGGTAGCCATACCGAGTGGAACGCAAAAAAGGCGCGGATATTGCAAATCCGTATGGTATTAAAACTAACTTTTTTTAAGTAGATATACAGTATAGTTCTAAATACATATCTCTACTTAGTGTTTGTAAATTTAAAATATTTCGTTTTTCGTATTATGGCTTCTTATTTTCTCACAGGAGGTGTGAAAAGTAGAGTATCCTCCTCGGGGATAAAGGTGTCTTTGACTTGGGCTAGCTTGAATCCCTCGCTGCATTCAGGATTCTTGTATTAACTCCCTCGCTTCGCTCGTGAGTTAAACTCTAAACTCCCTCGCTACGCTCGGGAGTTAACTCCCGAATCCTTCATTGCGTTCGAGATTCAATATGACGCCCGTGACACAAGACACTGCTTTATCCCCTGGGTGCATAATCTACTATTAATGTGTTGTAATGCAAACAGTAAATTATTGTTAATTATTATTATTGAGTAAGTACTTTCATTTAAATAACAAGATAATTGAGTTATTTGCACGCTTCTTATTTTAAATAAAAATAGTAACCAATTGTTATCGTAAATCTTGGACATATTTAACTTTTTGTTGTAAATAACCTACATACCCACTTATTGTAAATATAAAACAAAATCAGTAGATCGATACTATTTTAATCAGGGCACTGGTTTTGCTAGGATCAATTGTTTGCATTTCGTCACGCAAATACTATCCGCACATATGAACATGCTTAAAGAATAAATGTGAGGAAAGACCGGGAAACGTTAGTGTAAGCATCAATAATGGCTCACACGACGACACGGTTGGCGCGGTGGTTCGTCGCGTGGTGGACGAGCGATCAGCTGCTGCGCTGCGTGTCGCGGGTTCGATTCCCGCACAGATTATAACGGAATTTTCATGAGTGAGTATGCATTTCAGAAATTTATTTTGATAGATCGGATATCTTTCCGTTGTCCGTAATGTTGTGCGGGGAGCACTGTGCACGAATCCCCCATGACTGGATATTGTACTACACCCGAGCATGGGTGTTAGTCACGGATGGCAGTGTCGTGGATTCATGGCGCTACGGTATAAATGACTGCGCCATTCGCTGCTGAATAGAACAATCAAGGGTGTAGTGTATCCGGAGGGGGCTGAAATGGAGTGCCAGTAATGGCCCCATTTCACCCCCTCCTGTTGAACGTCAGCCACTGCGCCGCCCAGGAACTGATGCTCCTGAGCACGGCGCAGTGACTGATGCCTGTGGACGGCGAGCAATGGGTAGCTCGCCGTCCAATCAGAACAGGCCCGGGTTGACGGCGCGCTGTGTTCTACGCGCGCCAAGCCCGCAGTCGTCAGCATGGGTCGGGGCCCGTTAGGGCCAGAGCCTACCAGGGTTGCGGATTTGTTCGAAAGAGTTACCGCGGCCCTGGAACGTAAAAGGCACTAAGAGGAGCATGGGTGGGTTTTAGTCAGTAGAAGTCTGACACTCCCTGCCGCTCCACCCAGAGCGGGAGGGGTCATTTGATGATTTCCCATCCAAAAAAAAAAAAGGGTGTAGTGTAGACAAAATCAATCTGGTCAATTTATGTATTAACTTTATAGATGTACTCTTTCTTTTTTTGAGTTTTATTTTTCTATTAACTCACACACTGTTTTATTAATGGTTCCAATACTTGTAAATATGTGAGTACCATGTACCTATTAAGAAAATGAAAAAGTTTACCTCTGCTGGTAATACATTGAATTCTATAAGCAGTATACTCTAGGTGCATCAACCTCACATAATTATATTAAAGTTAATTTTTGTATTCAAAATATTGTAAAACATTTATTTGAAAAGAGTAACTATGGAGTTTCTTGTCCGTTCTTCTCCATAAGAATCTACCTTTGCGAACGGACAGTAGAGTCACCTTATTTTGTATACATAGTATTTGGATATAAATGATGACGATCAAAAGAGCCGTTTGATGGCCTTATTGAAATGAACGTTTTGACTTAGACTTTTATAAAAGACAGTTTGGGAAGCAAGTGAAGAAAAAAGGGAAAAGTATGGTATATACCTGGAAATAGCGGAAAATTATTCATGAAAAATGTATTGAAAATCTGTAATATAATGCCTATTTAAAGTATTAATAATATTTACAACATCCGATGAGTTACCAGTCATATATTCAACGCCCACCATCAGGAGTGGCTCTTCCCATACCTGTGCACAGACCATGCTGGACGAGAGACGCGAAAGCTAGCGCTAGCGTTAAATCTCACCCAGCTGGTCCAGGGGGCAACGAGGGTGCCGGATGTTGATTCGCACACAGCCAATTGCTTGGACCTTCTGCTGACAACAGATCCAGACCGCTACTCGGTGTCGATTTCTTCACCACTAGGAAGTTCCGACCACTGTCTGGTGAAATCTGTGTCCGTCTACTCCCCGCCCGATCCTAGCCCTAGAGGCACCCGGCGGGTATGGCGATACAGGTCAGCGGATTGGGATAGCATGCGATCTTTCTTCGCATGTTATCCTTGGCAGCCTACTTGCTTTTCTTCGACTGACGCTTCGTCGTGCGCGAACGCCGTGACGGATGTGTTGCGGCAGGGAATGGAGTATTTCATTCCGTTCTCTGACGTAGCAATATCTGGCGTGGCTCGTCCATGGTTTGGTGCCGAGTGCAATCGCGCCGATGCGCTCAAACATGCGGCGTACCTAGCATGGGTCGACGCTCGTACGCGCAAAGCGGGTGACGTGAGTCAGAAGAAGAGAGCCTTCAACAGGGCTGCCAAGTCCTGCAAGAAGGTGTTGCGGAGGGCTCGGTTTGACCACATTAGCCGAATTGGGAACAAACTTGCTTCATACCCAGCAGGCAGTAAGGCGTTTTGGTCCCTGGCTAAGTCGGTTGAATCGAACTTCTGCCGCCCCTCACTACCACCACTGCTGAGACCTGATGGGTCGCTGGCCCATTCCGCAGAGGAAAAAGCGAACCTGTTTGCTTCTCTGTTTGCGGAAAATTCGCGTCTTGATCCTGGTGGCGCGAGGCCCCCTGCTTCTCCTGTTGGATGCGAGTCGAGTATGTCGAACATTCGCATTCATCAGAAGGACGTCCGTAGGGTATTGCGTAACCTTGACGTGAATAAGGCTAGTGGCCCCGACGGGATACCGGCAATTGTACTGAGGACCTGCGCGCCTGAGTTGTCTCCGATCTTGACACGCCTATATCGCCTATCGTTTGAGACTGGTAAGGTGCCGATGGCTTGGAAGCAAGCTAACGTGCAGCCCGTGCCCAAGAAACCCTTCTTGGGCACGGGCTGCACGTTAGCTTGCTTCGAGTCGAGCTGACCCAGCTAATTATAGACCCATCTCAGTAACTTCTATACTCTGTAAGAGTATGGAACGCGTGCTGAATGGTAAGCTCCTGGCATACCTAGAAGCTAACGATATCCTTAGTGACCGACAATACGGCTTCCGCCGAAATCGGTCCACTGGGGACCTTCTAGCGTATGCCATTCACATCTGGAGTGAGGCCATCGAGAAACATGGGGAAGCACTTGCGGTCTCTCTTGACATCTCGAAAGCCTTCGATAGGGTCTGGCACGAAAGCCTTATTGGTAAGCTTCCTTCCTTTGGTCTACCCGCCGGATTGTGTGATTGGATTGCAGACTTCCTGAGGGATCGGTCTATCCGAGTGGTCATAGATGGCTGCTCGTCTGGACTGCTGGATATTAATGCCGGGGTTCCTCAGGGGTCGGTGCTCTCGGCAACATTGTTTTTGCTGCATATTAATGATCTGCTAAAACCCGGTACCTTTGGGTATGCAGACGACAGTACTGTTGCTGAGAGATACGTGTCTAACGCACGAGCTGGTGGGTCGCAGATCCGGTCTCTCCGAGAGGCTATGGTTGAGCGCTTGAACTTGTCCCTACAGGCTGTCTCAGAGTGGGGCGATGCCAATCTGGTCAAGTTCAATGCTGCTAAGACCCAGGCGTGTCTTTTTTCCGCTAAAAGGAGCCAATTCCACCCAGCTCCATCTTTCCGAGGTGTAACCGTGCCGATAACCGACCAACTTGACCTTCTTGGTGTTACGTTGACATCTACCCTCAATTTTGGCACATTTATAGAGGCAAAGGCTCAAGTGGCTGCCAAAAAGTTGGGAATTCTGGCAAAGGTGCGACGGTACTTCACGCCGGAACAGCTGCTCAAACTTTATCAAGCGCAAGTTCGATCGTGTATGGAGTACTGCTCGCATCTTTGGGACGGATCTGCCAGATACCAGCTTGATGCCCTTGAGTCAATAGAGAAACGAGCCAAGAGGATCATCGGCAATGATCGGCTCGTCGAGTCGAAGCTCCAAAGTCTCGAGCATCGACGCCGAGTTGCTAGCCTGTTGGTTTTCTATCGGTTGCATTTTGGAGAGTGTGCAACGGAATTGCATAGTTTGATTCCGCCTAGCCCGTTCCATCATCGGACCACAAGACGTACGGCGATGCGCCACCGGTACATGGTGGACATCCCACCCACACGCACAAAGCGTTTTGGGAATACATTCATTGTGCGTACCGCTAAGGAGTGGAATTCCCTGCCGGAATCTGTGTTTCCTGATAGCTACAACCTGGGAGTCTTTAAGTCAAGAGTGAATAGGTTACTTCTAGGCAAGCGTGCTCCATCTTCGACAACATCGTCGCTTACCATCAGGTGAGATAGTGGTCAAGCGCGTGCCTATCAATAATAAAAAAAAAAAAAAAAAAAAAAATATTATAAAGATTTAAGTTTTGATGTAATTTTGAACTAATTTAAATCAATTAAAATAAAGAAGGAATGTAGTGTATGCACGATGGTGGTGGCGCGTCATTCATTCACCAGCCGTAGCCGGGAGCACACGTGTTCTGTATCTTGCATACCCTATATCCACCTGAGTGCTTATAAGTGTGTTTTATTGGCTCCTGAGACATTACAGATTGATATTATCTTCCTAATGTGGCCCTGTTGTTTCAAACCCATTTGTCAGATTGGATCGAATTGAGCACATTTTATCACAATATTTGTTTAGTCAGAATTTAAATAACTATGAAAAAGGCTAGGTCTGCTCGGAGTTTTGCGTTTTCATTTTGGAGAAACTCCGTGGCGGCCACCAAGCGGGTGACCTCTGCCCGCAGCTTGGACATTTCGTCCGACGGAGGCCCACCACAATTAGCCTCAGCCGCCAGAATGGAAACCAACGCCGCGCTTAGGCCTTGTTTTTAGAGACCTGCGTCCACTTCAAGGCCACATTGCGGACTGCAGCCTCCACGACCTCCGCAAACCTGACCTTACGCTCCTTATTGGAACCGCTAGCGATATCCGGCTCACCGCCGGAACAAGCCGAAGGGATAGCCCTTCGACCGGTCGCTCTTGGGTGGCGCCCCTCCTCCCAAGCTTAGCGGCTCGCTGGGCTGTCTCCTGGGAGGTGAGCACCCTCCACTTGCTTCCTTCTCGGCCCTTACCTCCCCTACTGGTGGGAATTTTTCGGGCCAGCGGCCCACTTTTCGTTGGAGGACAAACCCTGGTCATCCTCTAGTCTGGGCCACCTACGGAAGAGCCTGGAGTTCTCCGCAGCAGCCCCCATTCCCTAACGACGACAGCTCGCTGAGCTGATGCCAGATACAGAGTCGTCAGAGTCTAACCCCGCACCTGCACGACGCTCAAACGAGCCCATCTTCCAAAACTGGGCGCCTTGACCAGTGCCATATGCTGCGGCAGGTTATACAGAAGACCGAAGAGTATAATCTGCCCCTCTGCCTAGCGTTTGTGGACTACGAGAAAGCCTTCGATTTGATCGAGACTTGGGCTGTGCTGCAGTCTCTCCAACGGTGCCAGATCGACTGTAGTTACATCGAGGTGCCTAAGTGTTTGTACGAAAACGCCACCATGTCAGTCCGACTTCAGGATCAGACTTCGAAACCTATCCTCCAGCAGCGGGGTGTGAGGTAGGGAGACGTCATTTCTCCGAAACTGTTCACGGCCGCAATGGAGGATGTCTTCAAGGTTTTGAACTGGAGAAGGCTAGGAATTCATGTCAATGGCGAGTACATCACTCACCTTCGATTTGCTGACGTTATAGTCGTCATGGCTGAGACCATGGAGGACCTCAGTACAATGCTCGATGACCTCAGTAGAGCTTCCGAAAGAGTGGGTCTTAAAATGAACATGGACAAAACCAAGGTCATGGGATATGTAGCACCCACTCCTATCAAGATCGGAGGCTCCGCAATCGAAGTTGTTGACGAGTACATCTACCTGGGACAAACGGTCCAGTTAGGTAGGGCTAACTTCCAGAAAGAGGTCAACCGTTGAATCCGACTCGGCTGGGCGGTGTTTGGGAAGTTGTGTGATATCTTCTCGTCTCACATACCACAGTGTCTCAAGACGAAAGTCTATGACCAGTGCCTGTTGCCAGTGATGACTTATGGAACTGAAACGTGGTCGCTCACAATGGGTCTTATCAGAAGGCTTAAAGTCACCCAAAGTGCAATGTAGAGGGCAATGTTTGGGGTTTCCTTGCATGATCAAATCAGGAATGATGAAATCCGCAAGAGAACCAAGGTAACCGACATAGCCCGAAGGATCGCCAAGCTGAAGTGGCAGTGGGCAGGGCACATTGCTCGCAGAACTGATGGTCGATGGGGCTGAAAAGGAAGTGGCGACCGCGTACTGGAAGACGCAGCGTTGGTAGGCCTCCCACAAGATAAACCGATGACCCGGTGAGGGTCGCTGGTGGCCGATGGATGCGAGACGCATAGGACCGGTTTTTGTAGCGACACTTGGGGGAGGCCTATGTCCAGCAGTGGACGTCTTTCGGCTGAGATGATGATGATGATGCAATTTGATGTGTTTTGATAAAGTTGCATAAGTTTAGACGACAGAGTAGTTTGTGAAACTGTGCATAACAAAGTTTCAAAATGTATTTTTTTTATTATTTCATCACAACAATTATGAATTCTTTTAGAATTATGAACCTCGTTTGACCCTCGTTTGTACACTCGTTCTAGTTTTTTTAATAATTTCAGGTAAGTATGTAACAGTTTCATAAACTACTAATAAAACATCAATGCAGCTCTTTCGTCTTTGCTGAAATAAGACGATTTTGTGAAAAATATCGATTTGCTGCAATCATTTCAAGAGCAGCACATTGTTGCATGATTTTATCTATAAATAAAAAAATGGGTTAGTTGCACCATTTGTAATTCAAGAATGATCTGTTTTTTATTTTCCTTCACCCTGAATAACAGAATAAATATTTTTAAAAATTGGAAGAATTCACGAAATACAAGTTATGAGCAAAATTCATTTTCTCACGCATTTTGTACTTTGACTGATTCTGACACATGAAAGAAACAAAACACGGATGAGCCAATTCTAATAGTTGAACTACTGAGTGCGGCAAAAAGATGCCACTTTATTAACAATTAAAGATATAGGTAATAAATAAAGTCTGATTTGTTTAATTTTGATAAATTATGGTTTGTGTTTGTACATTTTCCATTATTAAACAACTTTCAAGAGAGTTACATTTTTGCCTGAAAACTTATGTGACAATTTCTTACATCTCGGAACCCCGAGGTGGTATTGTTTTAATTTTCTCAATATAAATAAACATGTTAATTAAAATCCATTTAGCATTATTTTTGTCAAGTTAATATTTTTGCTTGAAGTACAAAGTCAAAAAGTAACATTCTTCAAAAAAAAGTATAGTTCCGTTGATGAAAAACGTTTAATTTTCTTACCTATTTGTACAGCTCAATCTGTTCTACAAATGTCCCAAACTAACATGCCAGTTAATATTTTTTCCCAACGAGTTATTATGAAATTAAATGTTTTGCTAAAAAAAACGAACATCCGGGGGTTAACTTTTTGCGGGATACATTTAAACATACTTCTCTGCTTATACTCTACACATTAATGGCAAAAAATCGGAGTTAAGAATTAATGCTAAGTTTGCCTTATTTTCGGCGTAATTTGACCGGACTAAGATACAGTTCTCGTCAATTAACTTTGACCTGCTCTGGCATAAGCTCACTCACGACACAACTGTCCCGGCTGATGTGATATCACTGTTTAGATATTGGTACAGTAGTCAAAAGAATACAGTTAAGTGGGCTGGCTCATATTCTGATATGTATGGGTTGGATTGTGGGGTGAGGCAGGGGGGTTTGAGCTCCCCCCGTCTTTTTAACCTATACATAAACAAACTGATAGGTAGGCTCAGTAGCACTAAAATCGGTTGTCACGTGGACGGTGTTTGCGTGAATAACATTAGCTATGCTGATGAAATGGTGCTGCTGAGCCCATCTATCGGTGCAATGAGAGAGCTCCTTAAAATTTGTGAAAGTTATGCAGTGGCTCACGGGCTCAAATACAATACCGATAAGAGTGAATGGTTGGTTTTTAAATCAGGTACTTTAACCTACAAACATCTTCCTGAACTCTCACTCTCTAGGTCTCCTTTAGGTCGGGTTTCGAAATTTAAGTATTTGGGCCACTGGGTCACTGATGACTTAAAAGATAATGTTGACATAGACAGGGAGCGCAGGTCGCTGGCTGTCCGTTGCAACATGCTGGCCCGCAGGTTTGCACGCTGTACTGAAGCGGTTAAGATAACGCTTTTTAAGGCCTTCTGCCAGTCGCTTTACACGTGCAGCCTGTGGACCAAGTATACCCAGCGGGCATACAGTGACCTGCGTGTCCAGTACAATAACGCATTCAGGGTGCTTTTGGGGTTGCCGTGGCGTTGTAGCGCGTCAGGGATGTTCGCGGAAGCGTGCGTCGACGGGTTCGCTGCGATCGTGCGGAAGCGATGCGCTTCCATGATGGCGCGCTTGCGCTCCTCCTCCAATGGCATCCTGAATGTGTTTACAGACCGGTGGGACTCTCCCCTCTTACGAAGGTGGGTAAGTCTTCATACAAACTTATCCAAATAAGCGGTGTCTACATGTTTATTATTGTAAATTTAATTTAATACTAACATTAGGCTAAGTTATACTACTACTAACAATTTATGGATGGAATTCTGAAATAAACAATTTGATTTGATTTGATAGAGTATTCCACAACAAATGCCCGAGAAAAACTCTCGCGTTGATAACTTTTATAGTTTTTTGTTTAGAGCTATTCGAATTTTTGAGCTCAAGCTCATCGCGAAGTTGAACGAGTGTGTAGTGTTGCACTTCCGCACTTCGGACTTTAGCCAAGGTTTCTAAAGTACTTCGCCGAGGAATTTCGCGAGTAGTGTAAAGGAGGCATTATACTTGAACACGAGGCGAACTAAACGTCACGTCACGTCACTTGACCTTTACTGAGACTGACACTGACAGTGACAGATAGTCGTGTCAGCGTGTCGATCGATCCATTTGGGATTTGTAAAAATTGAAAACAATTAAGTTTTTGAGATTATAGGTAATCATCATGGCGCCGTCAACGGACTGGGACGAGATAAAAAGATTAGCAGCCGATTTCCAAAAAGCTCAGCTAAGTTCAACTTCCCTAAGGTATGAAAACGATTAGTTAATAAAATTTGTTTAATATATTGTAATAATTATTGTTAGTCAAATGATGACACAATTGATTAAATCTAAGACGACCCACTGAACAATTGTTCTCCTTGCATTTTACACAATATCGGTAGAAGCTTATTCTGTTTTTTTTTTTGTAAATTGTAATCCAATTTACAAAAACAAAACAGAATAAGCTTACCTAAGGGAAGAGGAATCTGTTCCATATGCCATTCAGACTTCAACTCAACATAGCAGTTATTCAGTATTAACTGTCGGCATGCCTGGTAGTCTAAGTAACAGGGTGGGTCTGACATACCCACCCTGTTACTTAGACCCTTTTAAGTATTTAATTAAAATATCATGTTTATACGCACAACTCTCAGTAGCCAAGCATTTATCAACCAATGAAAGGGGGGGGTAGGTTAGGGTGGAGGTTGTTTTATTAGAAAATATTTCGACCCGGCTCTGGCAGCTGAAATTGAATTGCTGCAGTGACAGATTCCTCAAATTCAGGGACTTAAACCCAACCCAATCGAAGCCAGCCTTATGGCCACTTCTTCAGTCCAGAGTCACTTGGGATTGTATAAAAACACATAACCATGAGTGCCGGTGTCAAATTCATAGGTTATACTTAACATCTCTGCTTACACCCATAGATCATAGATAGGAGTGACAAAGACTGATACTTTTATTATTATATTTTATTGTCTTTGCTTTGGTAGTGTATTTAACCAGTGTTCAACACATTATGTAATAAATAATTGTTTACTCAGTGCCAGTTTTAGCCAATTAATTGGGAGTATTACATTATCAAAGATAACCCCCAACTCACTGTTATATTATTGTTTGGGGATAGTCTAGCTGTAGGTAAAAAAACATAATTAAATGTGTCAATTTAATGTTACATCTAAGTGAGACTAATACTTGTTAATTTATTTTCTGTGCCTTGCCCTATTCTCAATATTTATCTGAGGAGCAAAACAGGGACATTTTTGATTTAAATATGTTTATTTATAATAGGAACTGTCGTTGTTGTGATGCTGTTTTATATTTTGATTGTAATCAATATATTACTGATTACAAACTGACAAATTATGACATATATTTACCATCTAGTTGTAGGAGAGATATTGCTAATCTTTTAGCATTCAATATAAAGTGTGACACCGGTACTTGTGGTGTACCAACACATACTGTTAGTAATGATACTAACATTTTTATTGATTCACATAGTAGTTTAAACTATAATATTAAGCTCGACAACGGAAAAGCCTCATATGTTGATTATTGTTCATCAAAATATGCAGGGTCTGTCTGGCAAAGAACTTGAGTTAAGTTTATTTATGGAGAAATATGATGTCCAGGTGATATTTTTAACTGAGCATTGTTTGAAAGAACTTGAAGTAGTTTTTATCAATGATGATCACTTTACTGTTCAAAGTGCCTTTGTGAGAAAAAGTGCTATTCGCGGTGGATCATTAGTCCTTGTTTCAAACAAGTTTAAATGTAAACAACAATTAGATTTAGTTAATCTATCTATCAAGCGCACTGTTCAGTTGTCTTGTGTTGAACTCGAGTGATACGTTATAATTTGCGTTTATCGCAAGCGCAAATAAGTAATAAAAGAAGTGTAAAATCTCAAAAACAAAGTCCGCACCGACAAACCTCAATAGTCTTTTTCTTTCTTTCTTTCTTTATTTCGATAACGTAAACATCGCTCTCTCAATGGTTACGGATTGGTTTACGATAAATAATCTAGTTCTAAATGACAAGAAAACAAAATGTATAAAGTTTGCTTTGCCAAATGTTAGAAATTTAGGACCCAATGTCGTTTTAAGTGGCGAAGTGCTTGAAACTGTAGACTCGGCAGTATTTTTGGGCATAACTGTTGATTCCATACTTCAATGGGGAAACTTATCGGGAAGGCTCAGCTCTGCCGCATACGCCGTCAGAAAAGTTAGACAATATACTGACGTTGACATAGCTCGGTTAGTCTGTTTTAGTTATTTCCATAGCGTTATGTCCTACGGTATTCTATTGTGGGGAAAAGCTGCTGATATACAAAATATTGTTACGCGCCAGAATTAATGCCGGGTACATAAAGATGAAAGTTACTACAAGCGCCATCTAGTATCGAGTAGCAGAACTAGTAGAGCCAAGATCTTTCTAGACTTTTCTATGCTAGAACATTCTAGAGTTTTCGATGTCAGGTTGGTCCGGACCGGTATGTAGGTACTCGAACTTTCTAGATGTTTCTATACTAGAAGGTTCTGGAATCATCTGCCGACCTATATAAAGCCCGCATAGCCTGCGACCGAGTCAGTATTGAATTTGCGATACAAGCGACAACTTCGAGAGCGATCTTCAACTGCGAATTAAAGTGATTAGTAGTGCTATTGTGTTTTATAATTACTGGGTTTTAAAGTTGTAATTAGTGTTGATTAATTAAAGTGTCATTTTGGTTATTTTATCGGCTGTTTTTATTGTCACGAACCCTAAGCTCGTAACAATATATTTGTTTTACAAAAACGTGCTGTGCGAGCAATATATCAGCTAGGGTCAAGAGTTTCATCTCAATTCATTTTTGCAAACATTTTATAAATTAGGCAAAATATACACTTATACACTAAAACGAGTGACATCCACAACTTTAACATCAGAAACAAGCACAAGCTACATGCTCCTTCCCAACGACTTCGTAAGGTCCATAACTCATTTGTGGGGCTCGGTATCCGCTTTTACAATAAACTTCCATTTTCTTTTCTTGACCTGCCTTTTAACTCATTTAAAGCTAAAGTTAAATCTAACCTTTGTTCAAAGGCATACTATTCTATTAATGACTATTTAGACGATAATAATAGTTCGTCGCAGTGTTGAACGCAAGACAATGAAATTTTTAGCATGTACTTTCTCTTTTAGTTAGCTTATGACAGGTTATATGAGTTTATATTTTTTTTTTATTAGACTGAATGTCAATCCGTCTTTTACTAGTTGACTTAATTTACTTAGGTATTGACTTATTCTACTCATTACAATATTTAAAAATGATTGGTTTATCACTTGTGGTTCGAGTCACAGTTCTATCGCTAAATTCTACCATTGCCCGTTTTTTAATGGTATAATGGAGTGTGCTAGCTAACAAGTTGTAAATAATATTTCAATCAGCCGTTTCATTAAAAGCCTAGTCTTTTTATGGAACTGCGCCGTTCAACCAGTGACATAAGTGACATGGGCAAGTCATTAAACGATTTTGAACAAAAGATGTCATTAATGTCGCGGAAAAATGGGCACATTTAAATGAAAAGGCTAGGCAACCAATTAAACGGCTGATTAAGCTAATTGGCTGCGACAGATACATATTTATTTTTTGTTCCTGTGTCTTAAAAATACTTTGCATACTATTTTATAATTCAATTTCTTAAAACGTAACAGACAGATGTGTTGCTGGGGAGTTTGTTGCGCCACTTCTTCTTCCCAGCTAAAACACTAGGAACTGGTGACGGGTGGGCGTTTTGGGGGACTGCCGTTATGTAAAATTTAACGTTCAAAAGTGCTGGCTCTCAGCCTAATTTTAATAAATGACTTTTGATTTTGATTTTAATCTTGTGCCTTCTTTTTCCTGAATGTTTCTGTGATTTTGTTTGTTTCCACAAACAAACTAAAAATTCATAACCCTCCTTTTTACTTCGCTGTAGTCGGGTAAAAAAGGCCTGTTGTTTTGCTAAATACCCATTATTATATATTTTTTTTTATTTAGTTGATATGGTAGATTCTTAATTTTTTTTACCCCTCCAATCAAATCAAATCAAATCAAATTGTTTATTTCAGAATTCCATCCATAAATTGTTAGTAGTAGTAGTAGTATATAAGTTTGTTTAGATACACCAATTAGCACAACTAGTATGAGAAATAGTTATGTTAAATTTCGGTCTGACGAACCCTACCAGGTATACCATGTAACATTTCGCCACCAGGCATGTCGAGGGTTAAAACAATGAAAGGTTTATTTTTTAATCATATTTATATACCTATGTGAACTACAACATATACTTTGTCCAAATAATTTATAAGCATTAATAAAAAGAAATTAATTTCAATATTTTCAGATTATCCGAAAGAAACTGCATAGAGATTGTGACAAAACTAATTGAACTAAAGTTAATTGATGTTATATTTACCAATGATGGAAAGGAGTATCTCACTCCTCAGCAACTTATTAAAGAAATAAAAGATGAGCTATATGTGCATGGTGGGCGCATCAATACAGTTGATGTTGCAAAAGAGCTTAATGTTGATCTCAGCCAGATCAACAATAGTGTATCTGAAATTATAAAAGGGAAGGAGGTGCAGCTGGTTTCAGGCTATCTTATAGCTCATTATTATCTTGAAAAAGTTGCCAGGGAAGTCAATGAAAAACTGCAACTACAGGGCCAAATATCAGTGGGAGAGCTAACTTTGCAGTATGACTTGCCTGCAGAATTACTACAACATAGTGTCTTGGAGAAATATTTGGGGAAAATAATTTTTGGGAAACAGGATGCCTCTGAACCTAGAACCTTTTACACTGAAGAATACATAACTAGGACTAAGGCGAAAATTCGTGGGGCCTTGATGGGTTTACTGAAGCCAACACCTGTGGCAGTTATAGTGAATCATTGCAATCTGTCTGATCGCCTGTTCTCATCTTTATTTGATCAACTCAATGCCCCAGGAGTGTTGACTGGGCGTCAAGCTGGAGCTTTATATGTGCCATCATGTTACACAAAATCTCAAAACGATTGGGTAATGAGCTTTTATAAGCAGAACAACTATTTAGAATATGATGCTCTATCTCGCTTAGGGATATCAGACCCTAAAGGTTATGTCAAACGCACACTGACAAATGAAGACTTAACTTTTCTTAGTAGTTGTGTGATTGGTTCACAAATTAAACAGCAATTGGAAACAGCACTGGAAGAATGCATAGCATCTAAAAGTTATTTAGATGTTGTTTCTTTGTTGCCATCAGTTTTAACTGACACAGACATTGAAAATGTTCTTGAAGCTCTCTTAAAGAAGTCAAAGTCTACAATATTATTTGATAACACAGGTAAACAAAATTAAGGCTTTCTAAATTGTTTTCTTTTCTGTTTAGATATAATGAAACAAGGTTACATAAATAATAATTCTTATAGTTTTCAGCCATCACTACATTGAAAATTTAAAGCAAGTTTGCATGCCCATGACACGACAAAATGCTGAAGGTGTTGTCAAGTCAGGTAAATACCAGCAGTTCTATTTAGAGAAACAAATCAATAAAGCTACTGAATTTGCTCATGCAAGCCACTTAGACCATAAAGCAGAAAGACGTGAGGAGCGCAGAAGAAAAGCCGCAACTGGAAAAGGAGGTGGTGGTACTCAAGGAAGAGAAACGAAAACAAAGGCAGTTAAGAAACATGCGAGGGGTAAACAAACTGCTCATGATTCAGAATCAGATGAAGGTCCTGTTGTAAATAAGAAGTCACAGGCACAACTAGAGATTGTTAGCATTGAAGATGTTGAAAATATCATAAAAGAAACTTTAGAGAATGAAGGTTTAGAAGACTTGCTGACTCGTATAGCAGAATACCTTCAGGGGTAAGTAAAATATATCATTCATTCATGATTCAATGTCAATTAATTCTGCAAAGTGATTAATGGTAATCAGATGAATTCTATTTACGAAACATTGTGTAGATAGATTGAAAATTATGGTTTCCTCTTCTTTCACTGTCCTAACATTTTGTTATTGAAATAATTTTTCAGAGGCCTTAACCAAACAGCAATGACGATAGCAAAAGAAACTGCTGAAAAACTGCTTCAAGATGCTAGTCAAAACAGGAAACAAACACACACTTCTGCCCAAGACAAAATCAACATTTTGATTAATGACATAAAACTTTATGAAAAAGGCTTAAAGTCTTTACCTACTGAAGTACATTCGCAGCTTGTTAAATACTTACTGAAGTCATTAGGAGGTGATGTAGTATCGGAATTCAGCAAGTATGCAGCAAACCAATGTAATATATCTGTGCAAGGTGATGTTCTAACAGTTGAACAAAGAAACAAAATAATCAATGACTTATCAGACGAATTTATGAAGCCCTTGGCAGCATTGAATGGAACATTGTCAGATCAGAACATGGAGCCATTCTTCCAAGCAGTTGATGTGTGTCTATCAGAGTTTGGAATGATTTTGAAAAAAGTTGATAAGAAGAAAGACAAGTGAGTATTATCTTGCG
This sequence comes from Melanchra persicariae, assembly GCA_947386135.1. Taxonomy (NCBI): domain Eukaryota; kingdom Metazoa; phylum Arthropoda; class Insecta; order Lepidoptera; family Noctuidae; genus Melanchra; species Melanchra persicariae. Next base: position 9,949,592 of record OX376655.1, on the reverse strand, counting down.
TTTTCAAAGATGTCCTACAAAAAGTTTAAAAGTCAACTTCAACAGATAAAAATGATGTGATTGGTAAAACCAGAAGTAACTAACATTCCTAACTAACAATTTAGCCATTGCACGTTTATTTTAGGATATGTTTATTTGTGACAAGCAGTTTGTACAAAATGCTCATTTCAAAATTATCACTATATTTTCAGACTTCTAATTCAAAATCACAGAGAAAAGTTAATATCTGAACTAGAAAACTGTGAAGATCCAGCCCTGAGCCTACATATGGCCGTGTTGGCCATTTTCACAATCGTAACTCAAAACATGCTGCATGCATCTGGTCGACAAGTACCAATTATTATATCATATTTAAAAACTCAACTTAAAGAAGAGGACCATGAGCGGCTACAGTTATGGCATGGTAGGTGGTTAAATTCTTTATTCTTTGCATCTTGAAGGAAACATTTTCATGGCAGTCATAGGTATGTACCAAAGTAAAATGGATTTTCCTTACAAAGTAAGTATCATCATCATCATCTTCCTGCCCTGCCCTTACCACGTTACTTGGGCTCGGCGCAATACGTTACTAAGTATCATCAGCTGATCTAAATTAGTATGGGAGGTACAAGTTATTTCAAAAAGTAGTTAAAAATATTACGACACCTTTCTGTAACATCCTATGTATAAGAAGAAGACGTGTTGCGCCAACACCAAAACTCAGACACAAAGTAGGAGGGAATTCTAACTTAGTATTACTTACTATATTAACATTGATTAGGTACCTACTTTAAAAGGCGCCGGTTATCAAATCATCATGGAGCTAATTTTTGTGTAGTCAAGGTGTTTGTGCTATAGTTTAAGTTTTATTAAATTTTTTTCTTTAATTTTCAGAATTAGTGTCCAAATATTTGACGTCCACTGAGGAAGACAAAAGTGAAGTTGAAGAAAAACTTATGCAAGAGCTACCATTGTTGAAAAATATGGTTCAAGAGATAAAAAAATACAAATGAAAACATTATATTGATTACTTATTTTAAATGTATGTAAACTAAAGGGTTTGGTAATATCTATACATGTAATAAATCCTAAATATATTTTTGTTTATCTCCAAAAAGTTTATTTTAAAGTTGTAATCGGTACCTATTAAGTAAATTCAACCGCATATTCAGAATACAGAACAAACCAGAAACCGTCAACGCGCTCAAAAGTGAGGCAGTGTAAACCACGCCGGAATGGCGTGGACGCGTGGTTCGTTAAATTGTCTATTAGTCAATGGTAGACACATAACAGCCGAGTAGAGAGGGATAGAAAATCGCTTTACCACTAAGTGCGAAAGAGATTTATTTCATGTCTCTTTCATACTCACTAGAAAAGCAATGTTTTATCCTGCTGTCAAATCGGGCTTCTTAGATTGTGACAAGTTTAGTAAAGTGTGCCTACCCCCCCTCTGCCAGCTAAATAGTTGTAAAATTCAAGTTAATTTTACCCTAAAAGAGATAATGTTATGATGCGCAGGTAACACTACGCGGGTGGGAAGATATTTTGGACACAATGCGCTGCGTACAAATGTGATTGAACATGGTTTGTTCTGTATTCTGAGCCGGTATACTATTATACAGACCTTTTGAACGCCACGGTCGGATATAGCCGACAAACGAAAACGAGCCCAACACGCCAACGTCGGCTACAGCCGACAAGAAAACGACATTTTTAAAGTAGGTATAAAATAAATATACTAAATTAAGTTTTCTGTTTCTTTTTCCTATTATTTAAAACTACATTAATGATATATTGTAAAATGGCACAAAGATATGTCCATTAGTTACATTTTACAAGAAAAAACAATTATCAAAAATTGCCAATCGAAATCGGTAAAAAAGTGTTCTATCTCACGCCACAGTCGGCAAGACACGACAGCTAGTGATGAGTAAGTTATATTTCAAAATGAAATATTTTGTTAAAAGTAGCTTACTATTAATTCGAAAATTATTTTTTAATGACAACTTTTCGTATCTGAATATTCCTAATGCATAATATTTATAAAATTGTGGAAAAAAATCATAATTAATATCTATCGATCGATATTTCACTGTCCACTGTCGCGCATTCCTACGCAAGAGCGCATAAACAGTAACCTGCAGTGCGATTCTGTAAACATGTCGAAGTGAACACCCGGGCGGGGAGCACGACGGGTGAGTTGTCAAACCATACAAATAAGATGGAATGACAGCTCTATTGTCGTTCACTCCGCCTAGGTGAACACCGTGAGATGTCGACAGAATCGACCGGCAGTAAACATGTCGAAGTGAACACCCGGGCGGGGCGCACGACAGGTGAGTTGTCAAACCATACAAATGAGATGGAATGACAGCTCTATTGTCGTTCACTCCGCCTAGGTGAACACCGTGAGATGTCGACAGAATCGACCGGCTGTACGCCACAGTCGAGAAGTGTCCGTTTCAATGGCGCGGCCACGACAATTAAAAATGAAAAAGACTGCTAAGATTTTGTAATTTGTAAAAGTTGATTCCCAAAACCATAAATTTTTCAAAGCCATGGTTAAAAAGTTATAAGGGTTTGAACGTGGCCGCGCCATTGAAACGCGGCGAACCGCGCGGCCACGGAGGTCTTTAAAACTAAGCGTCAAAAATCAATCTGTTTTTTACCTAAATTTCAGGTCTCTGCAGACCTGAAATTTAGGTAAAAAACAGATTGATTTTTTTTTTAATATATAAAAAAATCCTGGGTTTATAAGACTAACAACCCCATGGCCGCACCATTGAAACGGTGGAAAACACGTTTTCGCTTATATCTCGCGGAAAAAGCATCGCAGACATCTGATTTTTTTTGTAAAATCCAGATTTGAATTTGTCGAAACTAGTAAAAATACTACAAAAAATACTAGGTTCATATTTCAGGAGCTATAAATCTAAAACCCCATGGCCGCGCCATAGAAACGGTGAAAATACGTTATTGCCAATATCTCACTGAAAAAGCATCGCAGAGGTCTGTGGCCTTAGTGCGAGTTTTTTAACGTTCTCGATCACGTTAGCGTAAACGTCAATTTGTATTGAAACCAAGGAACTTCTATTACAACCTGGAATGTGTACAGGCTGTCGATACGCGGTCCGAGGGAGATAGCTTCGCGAGAGCCCTCTGTCCCTATCATTAGGGTGACCAACCAATATAATGTAGGTTGAGGCTAATATATTAGGATATAATATATTAACCAATAATTTGATTTCATAAGTTTTAATAATAATTATGCTTTAAGGATGGATTAAAGTAAAACGCATTAAACTATGTTTTATTATATCCTGGGGCCTTAAATGAAGACTGCAAATAACGGAAAAATTTTTGATATTTGAATGACTTGGAATGACATCAAGCCATTTTTTCTCCCTGATTCTTCTCCAGGCAGTCTGAAATTATATTTTTTAAATTTATTTAAAATATACGAAGTGACACACCTAAATCAGCGATTAATATGGGAAGTTGAAACTTTTTTGCCATTTCCTTACAATGTTCCTCGGGAAATGTGAAATGTCATGATCACGTCTTTTAAGTATTCGGTACACCATTCCATATAAAGTTTTATTATGCTTACGTTGAAGACTACCTCCTATTTATATGCTGCATTGTGTAAATAATCTTATAATTTCGTTCATTATGGGCACCCTACTTCAAGAATTGCAATATACTTACTTGAAGAAAGAAACACCGCATCCTGCATAGGATTCGCTTTTGCAACCTTGAATCGCACACTTTTTAACCATCATCCAACCATCTTTATTACATCCGAATAAAGAAATTGATTGTTTTACATCAAATAAATATGGCTGGTAGGTTACCAGTCTAACTTATATAATTATATATTCTACTAATAATCTTTTCTTTTTTAATTACATTTCAATACAGTATCTAAATTATTGCTAAAAAAATGTTCTCATTCTAACAGATAATTTAAAAATATTAGAAATCTATCAGAACGAAAGTTAATGTTTTTTTAATAAGACACGACAATATTATTTTTTCCTACCATTCCTACTAAATTCGGCAATAATCCTCCTGGCAACACTTTAGAAAGGGACACAGGGCTCTCCAAGCGCTTTCTCCCTCGGACCGGATTTTTCTTTGACCAAGTGATTGTCTGTAATAGAACTTAGCTTCATAAACATAAGGTTTATTTTTATATTGGTGTCAAATTGACAATGCACCAACATGTTTAATTAAAATACAAGTTAGATAGCCCCAGCAGTTCCGATTGCGCGGTTTTTTGCTGATTGTTGTCCTGGGGGCCTACCACAACCTCTTAAAACAATATTACTTTAATATTACTTTGCGTTCCGCTCTGTTGGATTTTCAACGCTCGGATCAGCGCCGAGAGTTGAAAATGCAACAACAGAAATTACAAAGTAATATTAAAATAATATTGTTTTAAGAGGTTGTGGTAGGCCTCCTGACCCCTATAATTACAAAAATACTTTTTCAGTAATTCTGTGGAGTCAACAGTTTAGCCTATTTTACTGATCGTGTTTTCCTGGCGCTACTCGTGAGAAAACTTGGCAATATAACAATTTTCTCTGTGACACATAAATCTAGTAAATAAAACTTTCAGTATACTAAGTATAGCGTACTCTGTGAATAAAATCCTAAGTAGTTACTTTCCTACCTGTTTAGATCTTCTGGTTCAACAATGTGTTGTTGAGATACCTTTGGGGTTGCCAAACATTGCTGAAGTCATCATGGAAGCTTACTTTAAAAAACGAGATGTTGGAATTAGTTCGAATTTTGACCTAGCCCCAAACTCCGTACTTCAACTTCTCTTTGATCAACTTAGTTGTTTAATTGTTTTAGGCGGAGTGTGGCACTGAAGGTGAAAGCCAATTACAATTTTACTGACTTTATTAAGTTCGCCACAGGATAGTCCAGTTAAGCCAACAGATACCTACCTGCTCAATCTGTGGTCCACCAAGCTTTCCTCAACTTTCCTGTGTGACGGCCAAGGAACTTCTACTACAACCTGGAATGTGCACAGGCTGTCGATACGCGGTCCGAGGGAGATAGCTTCGCGAGATCCCTCTGTCCCTTTCATTAGGGTGACCAACCAATATAATGTAGGTTGAGACTAATATAATAGGATATAATATATTAACCAATAATTCGATTTCATAAGTTAATAATAATTATGCTTTAAGGATGGATTAAAGTAAAACGCATTAAACTATGTTTTATTATATCCTGGGGCCTGAAATGAAGACTGCAAATAACGGAATAATTTTTGATATTTGAATGACTTGGAATGACATCAAGCCATTTTTTCTCCCTGATTCTTCTCCAGGCAGTCTGAAATTATATTTTTTAAATTTATTTCAAATATACGAAGTAACACACCTAAATCAGCGATTAATATGGGAAGTTGAAACTTTTTTGCCATTTCCCTACAATGTTCCTCGGGAAATGTGAAATTTCATGATCACGTCTTTTAAGTATTCGGTACACCGGTATACGGTACATATAAAGTTTTATTATGCTTACGTTGAAGACTACCTCCTATTTATATGCTGCATTGTGTAAATAATCTTATAATTTCGTTCATTATGGGCACCCTACTTCAAGAATTGCAATATACTTACTTGAAGAAAGAAACACCGCTTCCTGCATAGGATTCGCTTTTGCAACCGAACAGCTTTTGAATCGCACACTTTTTAACCATCTTTATTACATCCGAATAAAGAAATTGATTGTTTTACAACAAATAAATATGGCTGGTGGGTTACCAGTCTAACTTACATAATTATATATTCAACTAATAATCTTTTCTTTTTTAATTACATTTCAATACAGTATCTTAATTATTGCTAAAAAAATGTTCTCATTCTAACAGATAATTTAAAAATATTAGAAATATATCAGAACGAAAGTAAATTTTTCTCTAATAAGACACGACAATATTTTTTCCTACCATTCCTACTAAATTCGGCAATAATCCTCCTGGCAACACTTTAGAAAGGGACACAGGGCTCTCCAAGCGCTTTCTCCCTCGGACCGGATTTCTCTTTGACCAAGTGATTATCTGTAATAGAACTTAAATTCATAAACATAAGGTTTATTTTTATATTGGTGTCAAATTGACAATGCTCATTCCAGGTTGTAGTAGAAGTTCCTTGGTGACGGCAATCTCATAGGTTGACCGACGAAAAAAAAAACTTCACAAATGCGCTCAAATTTTTGTCCATACATTCAGGGTGAATATATATTTTTTTTTACTTTTTTTTTGTTGTCGATCTACACCAAGGAACTTTTATTACAACCTGAGCTTGGAATGGAATGGAAGACATGAAATAATTTTTGGTTCTCTCGGCAAAGTGGCAACATTTGAAATTAACTTTCAAATTGACGTTTGTTTGTTTGACACAATATTGTCAAAAATACAGCAACATTCATCAAATGTCACAACAGGATCACTGGATCAGTCAAGTCAACGAAGGACCGTTGTTTAGGTTGTAGAGTTGATATTTTAATGAAATTTTACGATAATATTATATGATAAGAATCATTAATTAAAATAACTGAGAGGCAATAAACTATAAATAATTGTTGGGTTATTTTACCAGGGTTATATTAGTGTTACAGTGCGAGGTTTTTACATTGAATTATACATAGAATAGCACCACCATGTGCTTGTGAAGAAGAAACATTATTTCCAAGTCTGTCAATTTATATAACTACAAGATGGAATCAGAGCCTAAAGAAAATTCAGATTTGCTTAGACCACGGAATAAAATTGAGGTGAATGGAAATTTAAATCATGAAGAGCCCAAAGGCCCTCCGGACGGCGGAGTTCGGGCATACTCTGTCATGGTTGCATCGTTCCTCACAAATGGCCTTTTCTTCGGCGTAATCAATTCATACAGTGTGATATACACGGTGCTTGAAAAGCATTTGAAAGATGAAGGAGTTTCTAACTCAGAAAGTCGAGCTGGTAAGTTTGTCGTACTTAAATTGAAATACATTACTCAGCCAATTTATATATTTCATCATTTGAAAACACCGTATCGAATTCGATATCGAAGCTGCGTAGCTATGTATAATAACCACACAATCATTGAAGTCATACTATGTGTGCACATGTACAATAATGTGTACCCACAATGAATTAATTTGCATTGGTTTTTTCCTTGAGGGAAGATTGGAATTTATTTTTTGCCTAATTATCTACCCAAGAGATTGAGAATCAAAATAGGTAATAATATCAATTTTCGACTTCTCACTGGATACCTACATTATATAATAACAAATATAAATAGGTAGCTAAGTAGGTAGTAAAAAAATGGTATTATATTTACAAGCATTATGCATAAATAATAAAACAAGACACCTTTCTATTTCTCTAAGAGGGTAGACAGATGTATCAATACACCCACAATAATAGTGTGGATTAGGTGTACCTATATCATTGAAAATATTTAAAATGCTAAAATTAGACAGTCATAAGTTTTGATATTATGAAAACTTCCCTGAATTCTAGCTTTATAAACTGCTTTTAAAAAGTCTAGTATAATGATGAATGAAAATAAGCTGACCAAATAAGAGTGTATTAATACCCAATTGCTACAAGTACTTACTAACTATTGTTAAACATGGCCTTTGATACTATGTCAATGAAAATCTGAACATAATAGCAGATGTTCAATATATTCTTATCATACTAATTATGTTCCGAGGACGGGAAGGGTTATCATATTGATTTATTTACTATGTATATTTATGTAGTTTAAGACACTATCTACAATAATGGGCATGGAATACAACTGAATTCTTTGTGAACACATGTTGAACTTGTGCTTGAATAATGATAACATTGCCATAAAATGATATTTAGTCCCCCATCCTGATAAAACAAATTTTCAAATAACAACCTGCTTTGAAAATACTGATTAACATATTTTTGGAAGCTTCAGTGCAATGGTTAGAAAGACTAAGAACCCTCATCTTGCTCAATGAAGTTAACCCTGATTTCTGATTTGAAAATTTGAAATTGAGCAATTTTAAAACTCTATTTTAGCTTGAAAACCGGTCAAAATTTGGCATTAAAATTAACAGAAAACACATTCTTAAGGCGCTGTCATAGCAAAAACTCGGTCACTCTCGGACTGTATAGAAAAGAAAGAGAAGCGCGACGACACAATACTTGCAATTTATTGCCCAATATGAAGCATTTTATTGATTTACTCAAAACTAAGTTGAGATATTAATAATCTAAAACAACAACGTTTTGCATTAATATTCGATTCATTATTTGTTATAAATTTTACCTGCATAATTAGGCTAAAAATACGGGTTTTTTTTTCAAAGGTAACTTTGACAATCATTTCTATCGAGGATTTTATTTTTAAACATGTAACGGAAACAACAGGGTTCTTGGAAATATAGTTAAATTCAACATATTTTTTTTCTGCAGCTTGTAACTAATCAGATTTGGCTAAAATTTCGTTAGGAAACCAGCAATTTTTCAGTTTTTGTTGCTCACTGCCTTAACTCAAAATTAGAAGCCTGCCCTAACTGTAACACGGAAATAGCCTTAAAAAACCGGCAAAGTGCGAGTCGGACTCGCGCATGGAGGGTTCTGTACCATTATCTATAAAAACGGCAAAAAATCACGTTTGTTGTATGGGAGCCCCACTTTAATATTTATTTTATTCTGTTTTTAGTATTTTTTGTTCTAGCAGCAACAGAAATACATCATCTGTGAAAATTTCAACTGTCTAGCTATCACGGTTCATGAGATACAGCCTGGTGACAGACAGACGGACAGACAGACAGACGGATAGACAGACGGGCAGACAGCCGGAAAGACAGGCAAGACAGGCCTAAAAACTATTATTTTCCTGCTACTTGCCAATTTCTTAGTAACCACGTCACACTTGAGTGTTTTACCAGGAAACAAATATTTCACTATCAAATAACTTCTGTAATCAATAACAATATTTACACGTTTGATAAAAAAATAATCATGGCTTGACATTTATGTCAAGCAACAGGATGTGGAATGTTACCTTCCTACATTTTTAATAGTAAATTGAAAACATCCTGAAAGCAAAATAGATGGACTACTAATTAATTAAGGTTTAAATAAGTAATGGTCTTTCGGTCTTATAAAACTTAATTAATGTTTCAATCAATTGATTTTGCCGACTGACAGAATGTGGACATCCTACATGTCCACATTGTGTCAGTCGGCAAAATTGGTGCAACGTATGAGACAGTTGAAACTAAAACATTTCATCATAAATATGCGACATTAATTTATGCACGTCGCGTCGGCGTCGTAAAATTTTGGTAGAAAATTTAAAATTATTAGAAATATGAAGCGAATGGTTCGAATCTGCGTAAATGTTAGCATACTACGCAGATACTTCTTGAATTCAATTACAAAATGTTTTGATATGTAAATCCTCGTATTTCACCTGAAACACAACTCCAGTAGGTACTTGATAGTTAATAGGCCAGATTGTCATGTGGCGCCAAGCGAAGCGCACGTGGCGGGCCGGTCAGCCGGCGCCCGCCACGAAGGCCATCACTTCATTGCGTTCAATTTCAGCACGCCTTTGACGCACCGTCTTTGCAAACATTTAACCGCTTACCCAAATCAATGGCGACTTAAAGCGAAAATGTTATCAGTAACGATATAATATAGCAGCTGTTATGAGTACGTCCTTACTCCTAACTGTATTTACGATGATACATTACGATCCACCTATAGTCTTTGATAAGACTGAACGACATACGATTTAGTGTTTTAATGCAGCATTGATTTTCTGGTCAGGCAAAAATCTGTTCTTTTTTACTCTTATCGGAAAAAAGGTACTTAATCGTAAATAATATGCGGTTAGGTGTAACCGGCGCGGTATGGCCGCCAGGCACCGTGGAAGATGATGCAGCATTGTTTTATAGCAAAGTAAGTACCTAGGTAAATAATAGTGGTATTTACCTTGTTCTTTCATAATGTAAAATATCAATTAAAGAGCTTATCCATAGATTGATCAAAAATATCTAATATATATCTAGATATGCATCTGGATCTAGATGTCTATCTGAATTATTTCCAACTAGCTTTTATCAGCGACTTCGCCCGCTTGATATTCGAAGACTATCCCAAGGGCACTCTTGGGATGAAAAGTATTCTAAGTCCTATTCGGGACATGGTCTACAGTTTACGTTACGGCAGTTTCATGTTTCATCCACATCCGTTCAGCCAGCCAGTCGTGGTGAAGAGGTAAGTAAATAACAAACTGACAGACAGACAGTTACACTCGCATTATAATATTAGTATGCATGGAATCATAACGACTATGTTTGATGATACCTACAGATGATAATAATATATTTATTTTAGGATCGTCAAGTTTATCAAAATCAATCCTTTGATAGTGCTTAAAATAAATAAACAATAGAAACCGATAATATTCCTAAAAGCGATGTGACGTCACAACCCACAGCGCAAAAATTTCGAGCGTAAACATGATTTTTTAACCGACTTCAAAAAGGAAGAGGTTATCTATTCGGGTTCGAATTCGGCATAACTCCGTCATTATATGGATTTTGCAAAAATCATTTTTTTATTCGAAAGAGTTTTATTCCGAAATGTTCCCATTTAAACATCTGCTGTACAGATGGTAAAGATCTGATGAAGAACTTCGGAGATTAGACAGTTAAATAAATATGGACTGGTAGGATATTTGGAGGGTAGCACTAAAAAAAGTGAAAACTAAAAATATTATTACAAAGTCGGTGTCAAAAAATGAAGAAACCACACCAGAAACACCGACTTCCAAAATTTAAGTTATTTTGTACTTTGTAGTGGTTTTATTAAGTCGTTCAAGTATTTTTATGGAAAAACGTTTTTTGTTTTCCATGGCAAATCTTGTACAGCGGGGCTGTGCTAAATAGTCCGGGGGTAAATATTGCTACGAGTGGGCAGTAGGCACATTAATTTAAATTAAATTAAAAGTTTTAACAACTCTTACAAATTGACAAAAAATATTTAAAAAAGTAAAAAGAGAGAAGAGACTAGAAGAGAGTGGATGACCTTGAAACTGCGGGACAGATTTTGATAAAATATTGTCTAAGAACCACTGCTAGACCTACGTTCAAATAAAAAAAACCGCATCCGGTTTCATCTGTTCACACGCACATAGCGGTCAAACTTATAACACCCCTCTTTATGCTTCGGCGGTTAAAAAATAGATACATTACTAACAGGACATGCACTTGACAATTTGATGTGTCCCACACACATGAAGAAGTACTTTTCCTTCTCCTCAGAACTCATGAAGAAGTATTTTTCCTTCTCCTCAGCTGCTGCCCATGTCTTGAGTAAAAGGAGTATAATTTATACTGTATAAATGACGTACCTCGTTATTTATTCTACTCGTTACATAATGTAACGAGTTTTTTAACCTCGTCACATGGTTTATGGTTTTAGTCGATTTCCGAACGACATAGGCTCACATAGGCTTATCTACGATCTTGATTTAGAAATGGCCGGTCGATAATTTTAAATCGCTCGCCAATATTTCCTCTAATCCGTATTTATCTCGGATATTTTGGCCTTTATGAAAAGGCAATGACTTTCAAACATACCTAGAACGATGTGGTGAGAAGGATTGACCTTAATTTTCGGTAAGTTTGAGTTCTTCAGGACATTGTAATGTCTGCGTCTCGTGATAGAATCTTATTAGACGGATTGTTAATTTTCAGATTTTGATGGTTTTCGCTCGCATGTATATGATAGGATTGGCTGCGTATGCGTATCAAAATTAATTTAATTGAAGAAAACGGTAAGTTTTAGCCCAAACCCATGTTTACACGTGTTTGTATTTTAATGACTTTTCTTAACATTTTAATTGTTAAGCCCACTGAGGGCGTTTTTTTAATACAGTTTTTCTCCAGTTTTTTTTCTTCACATTTTATTTTCTGTCAATTTTGGATTTCAAATATCCGAAATTATTACTTATTTTTTTTTGGAACACTACGGGCATCATCCATCATCGCGTCTCTATGGTTTCGTATGTATTATAGGTAGCCATTAATTTAGGTTAACTTAAACCATATTATAATTTTAGTTAAATGGTTAAAATATGAAAGCTACGGGCCATTAAATGGAGAAAAGATAAAGTAGGTAGTTGTTTTAATTTTCTTCGTTTAGCCTCCCAACCGGCAGATTCAAAGTCTGACTCTCCGATTACTTCTTTCCGGCAACCTTTATTATATTTTGTACTGTGTGAATTTCCCTGGCGCCCGAATTTAGTATCTTATAATTTAATTTTTATTATGGGAGAATACATTATTTTACATTTTTGCATTAAAACACACATAATAGGTTACAATAAATAAAAGCGAAAGGTCACTCATTCATTCACCCACTGATTAATCACGAAATCTGGAAAACTGCTTGACTTATGAAGATTAAATTTGGCACAGAGGTAGATTATGAGTTGGAGAGGTGTTCAAGTTTGTATGTATAAACTTGTAACTTGACACCTACATAAATATTAAATAATGTCATCATTCATTTTTCAAAACTACTCCCTATGGGTTTTTAGGGGGTGTTAAAGGTTGTATGGAAGCTTTATCTTAACGCTTAGTTCGATAAAGTGGAAACTCGGCATTAACAATCTTGATAAAAACTGAGAGATTAGTACCTACGTGAAAAATGTTTTAGGATTTTTCTAAAATCGACCACTGAAGGGGGGTGTAAAGGGCTTTAACGATAACGAATTGAAACGGATCTAACGTTTTTTTCATCATATATTCAACCCGCAATGGGATGAAGGGCGCAACAGTTCAGCTGATCATGTGGCATCAGCAGCAAAAAAGCCTAGGTAATGAAATAATAAAAAAGAATGAAAATATAATACCTACCTAGATATGTATTTACTGTACTCATCAATCGCTTAATTCGTAGTACACCACTTGTGCAGACGAAAGTGTTGTATCTCATGATTTGTGCTGGTGCGGCTGGTGAAGTGATGACCCGATTAGATTACCTACGAGACATTGTGTGTCACTTGTCAACTTTAACTGCTTGTTATATTTAGATTTTTCGACTTCCATGTTGATTGATGAACACATGTGTAATATGTAGGTAACGTAGAAGTGTGCCGACTTCACAAATCCTATTTCAAGTCTCGCAGAGAGAGTTATTCCAACAATTCTTCATTTTAAATCGTTTTAGGTAATAGGTGAAATGCAATTGCATTTTTTTTTGTATATGAATGCAATTTTTTTATTTACAAAATGCTTTAGAAAGAACATATGAAATAATTTTTATAATAACTTCATCGGTGATGAAGTTATAAAGCTTCAAAGTAGTCAATTAGAAAGAGAAGTCCGATTTGGACTTTGACGTCAAAGTCCATAACGCCTATAGCTACAGCTGCCATACAAAAGAGCGACAGGGACAGATATATTTGTTTAAAATAGTTATATCTCGTTTGTTTTTCGATCAATTTGGATTCTATTTTCACTGTTAGTATTATATTTTTGTATATTTTGAGATAAACTGTGTAGATAACAAATATTTTTTTTCATGCATATTCCCATTACAAATATCTACTTATAGACCGATAGCGCTAGGTTTTGAGGTTTCAAAAATATTAAAGTTGTTTGTTTTTGGCATATACTTTCCGGACCCTTTGCCCAACCTAATACCTTAGTTTGTGTCATCTGAGGTACTGGCATAGGTAGAAATTAGGTATTTGTCTTTTCGATCAGTAATAAACGAAAAAAAAATGGGCAAGCGCGGGGAAGAGAGCGGGCAGCGGGCGCGCGATGCGTGTTTTTTGCTTATAATATAATTATATATGATTAAGTAGATTTAGATATAGGATACTTACTCTAAACTTTTTCTAAAAACCATTGCAGTTTCGGTTTTTTGTATTATAAAGAAATAGAATTAGTTGTAATAAATACCTTCCTACTTTTTTTATAATTGATAGGCACGCGCTTGACCACTATCTCACCTGATGGTAAGCGATGATGTGGTCGAAGATGGAGCACGCTTGCCTAGAAGTATCCTATTATCCTATTCACTCTTGACTTAAAGACTTTATTAATATCAAGCAGTATTAACGCTCCCTTTAATTGATTCTAATATTCAGGAGGTATTTGATCAGTCAACTCGTGTTCATTTGCAGCGGCTGACAAGCTGTTGGTAAGTAGGCTTTTCCTTCATTACCAACAGCACGCAAACGTGATGTTGATTGAATTAAGGAGAATTGGACTGTTGCATGTAGTATCGTAGGCGAAACACAGCATGGCGGTTACTAACCCCTGGTTAGGTTAGGTTAACGATAAAGCTGCAATCATCATGTTATTAAATTAAATGGTACAGTAAAATAATAATAATAATAATGGGTTTTAGTCAGTAAGTCTGACACTCCCTTCCGCTCCGCCCAGAGCGGGAGGAGTCATTTGATGATTTCCCATCCAAACAAAAAAAAAAGCACCTATAAAATCTGCAGATAAGCGAAGAGCTCTAACTTATTCAAAGGGAATGTATAAATTAATCCATCCATTTTGTTTGCCAAGGGTCAGATATGGGCCTGCTAGACGGCGAGCGTTGGGTGGCTCGCCGTCCGATCAAAACCAGGCCCGGGTCGACGGCGCGTTGTGTTACACGCGCGCCTCAAAGAGATGTCAGCATAGTAGACGGGGCCCGTTAGGACCAGATCCTGCCAGGGTTGCGGATTTTGTTCGAAAGAGTTACCGCGGACCTGGAATGCACTAGGAGGATCACGGATGGGTTTAAGTCAGTAAGAGTCTGACACTCCCTCCCGCTCCACCCGGCCCGCTCCTCCAGAGCGGAGGGGTCATTTGATGATTTCCCATCCATATAAAGAAAGAAAAAAAAGGGTCAGATATAGTTTTAAAAATTATAAGTAGATTTTTTTTCAAACTAGAAAATACTTGTGAAATTTAATCTTGTGAATACTTCACTCATAGGCTATCCGAATCAGAAACTGTTGACCCAGTGGTCGACCCAATAAGTAAACCATCATAACGATTCTTAACAAAAGTAATTTAATAAACACGACATGAAACACTCAAACATGTCCCAGTTCCATGTGATAGGTTAGATCTATTTCGAGGAAATGTGGTTGATTATTGACTCACTTGGTTAGTTTCTAGATTTCTGTTGTGATGTGATGTGAATAATTGAAGACATTGCAAATTGTAGCCTTTGTGTAATAGCGTCAATCATACTGTTAAAGAAGATCAAACAGAAAAACTGGTCAAATGCGAGTTGGAACTAATAGTGCTTAACACAGAAATAAATTGCAGAACAAGCAAATTGTGACCGTTTTGCTTGTACAATCACATAATCGTCATAAACGTTTCCAATTACAATATTAAAGGCGACTTCCAGTTTGTAAGCTCTTATAATTTACTTTTGTGTTAAACATGCGTTATGCTGTTATGCTCTGAAAAATAAATTATACAATACTACCACGTGGATAGTATTCAACTTGATTCTTCGTAAATTTTCACACCTTTATTTGTATTAACATTGCACTTTTCTTTTCCAGCTCTGGTGGGCGCTCTTACCATGGGAACTACTTTCTTCCTATCGCCATTGTCTGGTGTGCTGACTGGTGTGTTAGGAATTCGTTTGACTGCAGTGTTAGGCGGTACAATTGCTACTGCTGCCATGCTTTTATCTTCTTTCTTCGTTTATAATGTTAGTGTCCTTTACTTCACCTATGGTGTAATGTATGGATTAGGTGCATCTTTTGCGTACACTCCTTCTCTAGCCATTCTGGGTCACTATTTTCGAAAGCATTTAGGTTTAGTAAACGGAATTGTAACAGTAGGTAGTTCCATTTTTACGGTCATTATGCCACCACTGATGGAATATATGATAAAACACCATGGATTAGAATGGCTGTTCAGGCTTTTAGCCGTTTTCACTTTTGGATCAGCAATATGTGGCTTCATATTCAAACCTACTCCATCAATGGTTATGAAAACAGCAAGGGAAGATGATAGCTGGAAATCTTTGTTAAAATCTGTTGTAAACGTGCAAATATGGAGAAACAAGAAGTACAGACTGTGGGCGTTATCCATGCCCGTTGCACTGTTTGGATATTTCGTTCCTTATGTCCATATTAAAAAGTTTATCGAAAACAATTTTGATGATGTCAATACTAATTTGCCATTACAATGTGTGGCTGTTACATCTGGTCTGGGAAGATTGATTTTCGGCTTCCTGGCTGATAAGCCGGGTATTGATAGAATCTTGTTGCAGCAAATTTCTTTCTACGTTATTGGAACCCTTACAATAATTCTACCATTTGTGAATACGTTTGGTTTACTAGTAGCTATTGCTTTAGGTATGGGAATATTCGATGGCGCATTTATTGCATTAATCGGACCCATAGCATTTGAGTTGTGTGGGGGTGCGTACGCGGCGCAAGCAATAGGTTGTATGTTAGGGCTTGCTGCTGCCCCCTTGTCAGTAGGTCCTCCTATAGCTGGCTACTTGTACAGTCTCAAAAAGTCCTACACGTTGCCGTTCGTCCTCGCTGGCATATCTCCACTGGTCGGCGCCACTCTAATGTTTGCGATTCGTCTACAACGAGTTCCTTCTAATGAACAGTCTATTAATACCAATGGTGTCGCTGCTCGTCCAGCTTCTTTACTTGTAGGTGAGTCATTATAACTGCATTTCAATAAAATTTTATTATTGTTTCTTTTTATTATTAATTTTAATAATTATTTAAATAAATTCTTTTCAAGTGATGATACTATTTGTTATTTAGTTTTTCTTAAATAATTATTGCGATTTTTTCATGTACTTACAATTAATTTTTTATATTATTACAGAAAAATCTCCGAGCCTGTTACTTATCAACGGAGATTCAAATCAGCAGACAAATTTATAACGGAACTTCGTTTTCACGATGTGTTGTTATCTGACTGCCTTGCCGTTTGGCTGAAATACTAAAGATGAAACAGACAGTCGCAAGATTTAAAAATGCAGTAACACTTTCCAGCCGATAGAAGTTAAAATAGTAGCTATAGCTGTAACTCAGCAGCATAAATGTAAGTAATAAAATCCATTTGGTATATGATATCAAATGGATATTCGTGGTTAATAGTGTTGAGTCAATATTTTACTGATTTAATCATCGGATTCTATCTAATCTAATCCTTGTCATATTTTTGTCAATTTTATACACCAAAGTAAAAATCGCCTTATTGGCCGTTAAGTTATACTGTAGTGTTTTAGAAAGCGCACAATGAGCATTTCCAGACATTTAAATTACACTGCTGACACATAATAGACTTTTAATTATTCTCATAAGTTATTATTTATGTATGATTGATTAGCTATAAGTTTTAGGGTTGACAAGTTTATCAATTTAAAAGCATTTAAAAATACATAAATTGCATAATATATGACGTATGTTTTCACTTCCATAGTTACCGTTTGAAGTTCCTAGGTTAGTTTTTAAAATGTTTAAGTAGATTTATAGTTTTATTATAATATTTGCTATATGTATAGAAGAGACTTAGCAAAACGACGAATAAGTGTTTTTCAAAATGAAATTCTATTACAACTTCCCAGACTTATCAAAACGAAAATACGCCTATTATAATAGTAATAGACAATAATGACTTAGTTCACGACGATTTCGATCGCTCTGATGTACCTAGTGATGTAATGTAGTTCAGACAAATATTTTTTGAGTTAAATAAGCACCTTTATTTGTTTCATGTGACAATGCATTTTAAAAATAGTGTTAGTGCTTACTTTGTCGGCAACCTGATGTCTGGTGAAGTGTTGTGTGTATTGACTGTTATTTTCGCCTTAGAGTGGGTACTACTGTAACAAGTAGTGAAATAAGTGATGTAAAACTTATTATTTTTATGGTCACCTAAAAATAGTTTAATTGAAAGCCCAGTCTAAACCATAATATGTTTTTTTCGCACTATGTCGGATAAAGTGTTGTGTTATCTGCATTACATCGCTAACTACAATGCATGTTACACAATCTCCACACCGTAACATAAAAGTATACAATCATAGTACATACCTAAACCGCATAATAGTAGGTCCAGAAGGTCAGCTGCATACAATGAGTGAAAACACACGCATACATAGACACGCTGCACACGTACGCGAAAGAATTGGCGCATGTATCGCCAACATGTTTCTGTGTGCCTTTTTTACCCCCTGTATGGAGCAAACCTTCTGTACAATATTCTGTTCCTAAACCATACACGTTGAAATCTCAAAAGTTTTACTTCCGGGTAGGTAGCAGATAAGTTTCTGTTTAGTATGTTAATTTTTTAGCAAATCTCATGTTATCTGTTTTATTGGATTGCCGAAATAAACAACTTGTGAACAGACTAAAGGATAATAATTATGCTTTTATAACCGGAGGCGGCAGTTACAGTTAGGTCCATTTTCTACATAACATTAATGATTGATTTGCAAGGTGACATCTATTAATCATTTTGCATTTTAAGCATTGGCAAAATTTTCCTTCCTTGAAATGGTTATATTTATTTAAAGGAGATAAACTATGTAAGGTAATTTATTACCTTACATAGTTTATCTCCCGTACCTACTTACATTGTACTTACGGCGTAGGTACTACTAAAACCAATGAGATTTCAGTTGTGTAGAATCAGAATCTCGATAAAAGTAGGAAGGTAACTATATTAGTTACGATCACCGGAACATTTTGATACGAGTTTTATAATTTCTTATTTAATTTTAAATTGATATATTTAAGTTAAACATAGTTACTAGCAACGAGTTGAATTAAATGATTTATTGTAATATTCTTGAAACATAGTGTTGCCTTTAAAATTTGAATTACTCTGGTGTTGTATGTTTGCTTTATTTTCATAATCAGTAACAAATAAACTGACATGATTAGTTTAATCATCTTTGTAGTATCAAATGTTTTGTTTTACTACTCTATCAATCAAATTATTCAATGACGAAAGGTCATGATTAGAATATTTATAATAACCGTCGTCATTCAAAAGCTGTGATATAAAATTCATAATCATTGTTAATGTTTAAAATTCTATATCTATCTAATCTAAGAATATATTATATTTGTAACAAAGTGTGATCGCGAAATTTCAAAATCTAATAATTATGAGTTATAATATGTTAATCAAAAACTTTATTAAATTTTATTATGATTGGACACTTAGGTGCAATTTCGTAGTAAGCAAAGTTTACCGACAAAAAGTACCTTCTGCAATAAAATCCGACTTTAATCATACTAATTGAATTGATTTTGAAATGGTATTAAACGTAACTTTCAAAATAATGTAATAAAATAATTTTAAACCTACACGGCGGCACTGGAGCTAATTGACGCTAATAGTTGATTCGCATCTTTTCAGAAAATTATCTTTGTTTCATTTTTATTTAAATGTTTTATTGACTTATTTTAAGTGACTGGAATGGATATTTCACTCACACTATATGAACCCAGAATGAATGCCTTAATATTATTGTACGGTTGGATTTTTAACTCTCGGCACTGAGTCGAGCGTTGAAAGTTCAAACAGCGTGCTTTTATTTTAGCATTAATTTCGGTATTGCGAGGTGTTAGTAAAACGGGCATTAGTGTATTTGTTCTTTTATAAGACAGGGACACGAGCAGAGATATCTGAAATAATTAACAGGGTGTTTAGAATATAACTGTCAAGAACGTAATGTTATGTCACATTTTTATATTTTAGAGATATTCAAACTTGCGTTTGCTTAGCAAGAGAAATATATTTTTATGTAGGTACTTGCAACAGTCGCAACTCGCAACTAACTATGAATATCTCGAAACTAGATGATAAGCAATCAGTGAACTATGAAAGATTTCAACGAAGAAGTTTTGAACAATGTCTACCTACCCCTGTCTTAGAATGTGGCATTTAAATGACAATGTAAACAGTGTACCTACCTTTATTCAATTCTAATATGTTTGAAAAATAAAAACCTTAAAATTGTTATTTGCCAAACAGCCTAGCCAATTCGTGTTCCTACTTCGTTTTAAGGTTATTTTTACTTAATTAATTGTACCTACATATAAAGCACTACCTATGTTATCCTACATTATTATATGCACTTTTATCGTTTAATTTTGTGTTCCTTGTCTGTGTGTATTCAGAAACATATTCTCTGTGAATTCCTATCTGTCTGCAAACAAGTAAAACTATAAAAACAAGAAAATGGAGTGCTTATAAGACTAATAAAATGTCAGAAGTTCACGGACGATATATATTTTATGATTATCTACATTTTCACTTGTGAAGGTGCACATTTGAAGACGATACGAGGATTTTTATCTCAATAAGAAAATAATAACCAAAAATAAAGAACTTTGAGCTGCAATTTTATTAAGTCTACTACATACGCAACTGTGTTCTTGTGCAAGTATAAGGATTTGTTGAGTAGGTATCCTAAACGAATTTATTTAAACATCAGAATTTTAAAAATAGTATAGGTATACTATTTTTAAAATTCTGATGTTTAAATAAATTCGTTTACACGTCATGTCGTTTCTTTAACATAAATGCGTAATATATTATTATAATATTCAACATTTCATTAATACGCTGATTATGCAGTTACGTCTGTAGCGGGCCTTTATGACCGAATAGTTTTTAATTATATTTTAAATGAATAACTGACGTTTAATTCCTTAATTCTATTTGTAGTATACAAGAAATTGTCCGTTAAATAATCATGTGCTTTAAAAAATCAAATATATTATTTGCAGTTTACCTGAAAACTTTTATTGTTACAAATTTACCATTATTATTCGTATTTATGCAGACGCCAATATTTCTCGAATAATGCAAGTCTCAGAAAATATTCATCTAATGTTTAATGGCTACCATGAATAATGTTGCACACTTACTTAAACTATAGGTACCTACTTACTTATATTTTTATTTTATTATTGTTAGATCTCTTCTACAGTTTTGATTTACATAATCACGCCTAAAGGTTAATTTGTTTTCTAATTCCTGCTACATTGCCTGTATTATTTTTAATGCTAAGCTGACGCAATAGTTTTAAAATGTTGTGAGCCACGTATGATATTATGTGAGCTTTATTTTACGTTTTGTTTTTGTAAGTGAAAGCGAAATGTGACAATCCGTGACCATACATTACTGCAGTACATTACTTCGATCATTGATTAACAGTTAATAATAATAGTAAATCTGAGCGCTGCGAAGCCGTACATGCGCCTGCGTAGGTTTATTGGCAAAAGTTCATACCGACCAATAGTGTCGCTTGCAGCGAAAAAGTTAGGTACTTCGTACAGGGGAAAATTATATTTACTAACTAAACTCCGTAGATAATTACGATGTACTTGCTTTTATCGATGTTTTTGTTCTTTGAATATGGATGATCAGAACATTTTCGGAGTTTCGCCAGTTTATTTAATTAGAAATAGTGCATGTGCATTCTTTGGTTGAGAAGGATCCATAGGAATCATGGTACCTTTATACTGATTGACGACAATGTGGGGACGTAGGAAATAACAAATACTTTGTCGAAACGTATACTTTTAAGGTTTTAACTTATACTGGGATTAATTCTTGTAGAAAACTTTCGGCGGACGTAGTTGATAAAGTTCCGCCACATTCTAATGCATCCTATTTGTTGAGCGGGAACTCTTTCTTCGGGCGGGGTAGGTGTAGACGCACCATGTGCGGGACTTCCGAAAGAATATACTCTTATCTCGAGTTCTTCTATTGAAGGGGAATTAGTTTTTTGTGTAACCCAGCGAAGAGGTTTTGATAATCTGCGAAAAAAGTTTTTTTTTTAAACCAAACATCATTGGTCTCGGTGAGATGACTGACCTGATTCTGCTACTAATTAATCTTTACACTGTCTCACCCTTTCATGTAAAATACTGGTAATGAAGAAAGAAAAAGAGTTATCGATTGCATCTGGTGTAGAATAGACGCCGACCACAATATCTTAGTTGGGAAAAGGCTAGGCAGATGATGCCGGCTCGTTGGTCGCTTCTTACAGATTGGTCACTAGTGGTTGCATGCAAGCGTGACTAATGACCATCGTCCCGGGTTCGAACCCAGATCAAGTGTTGGCAGACTTTTCCATTAGGACCTTTTCTGTAGAAGCCTGGTCTTGATTTGTGCCCAGATTATGGATACAGGCTCGACTTTTTAGAAGACACTTAAACATGTAGATAGGTACTTAGTGCTTGGAAAAATGTAGGTACATATAGGTTATTATGTTTCATTTTTACTCACTCTGAGAAATAATCCATATCCCTCAAAATATCGGGTAGTTCTCTTTGATCGACGTCGGGAAATGCAAAGCACAGCCCAGCGAGGATAACCGTAACGCACAACTCTATTGCCATCTGGGATAAGTCGCCCATCGGATGGAACAGGAACAAGAGATAGCTTATGATAGAGCCGAGCTGGCCGGTGGCATGGCAGCATCCGAATACTGTAGCACGTATGTTGATTGCGAATAGACGAGGCGTTATGTTTAGGATCAACGCGTGTGCTAGCAGACCTGATGCCAAAGCAATAGAAGATAGAAGGCTGCTTATGGTGCCCTGAAAAGGGGTAAAGTTAGTAAAGTTTTAAAATCTTGTACTTAGGTACTTTCGTACCATTTTCATCGATTAATTTCAGATTGTAATCGATTGCTTTGTAAGTTTGTTAGTACCACTAACAAACTTACAAAGCAATCGATTTGCAAGAGGTATTGCGTTTATTCTGTTACACGTTCTATACAAAGTGTAACAGAATAAACGCAATACCTCTTAAGGGTTCATTGTACTCATCATTATGAACAACTTAGGTACTATGGGATCGATGACGAAATCGAAATTAAAAAATCATGTGCGTGTGAACTGAGGGACCACACTAGGAATTCGCAAAATGAAAATCCTAGGATTTAGTAGTAGACTTAAAACAATTTTAGAACGAATCTGGGAATTTGTAAGCAAATAGCAGTATAGTACATTTGTCGAGTTATGCGCATAGAAATGTATGGAGCTGTCGATTTTTTTTTCGCAATTTCAGCCTTGGTCCGATAGTAGAAATTGTTCATATAATGATGTGTGTAACGACGTCTCGTATGAGGTTTTATGTTTATTCTGTTACACGTTGTATAGACCATTATTTCTATTTCACCTAGTTTGACTGGCATACGAAACTTTTTTAAATACTTAGGTACTATACTATCTTCTCCTATATTTTATTAACATACCTTGTAGAATCCTGTCACAGCCGCTGTAGATACGCCTGTTATTATAACATGAACTAGTAGCATGTATCTTAACGTCATCTTTACAGATGACAATTTTGTCAGGCACCCGAGAATAGCGACTGAGCAAAACACTCTCAGTAATAAATAATTGACATCTTTTTCACTGTACAATCTAACGTAGAGTGAACTCCATAGAAAATTATATAGAATCCAAAACAATAGGGATATGGCAAATGTAACTCTTATGTTGTACGTCGATAGTATCCCCCCAACGCACGTCGTCGTTTCATCTAGCGAGTGATACGCCTGAAAAGTTATAAGTGAAATTACATAGGTAACAAATTTAAAAAATGAAACTTAAGTAGGTATCCGAAACTAATTACTTTAGTATAAACTTACAGACGTACTCTGTGGTTAATAGGCCTTATCTTGAATTCATCACACAGTATAATATCGTTCGTCTTGGCAGCATTCAGTAGAAGTTTTTCAGCGACTCTTATTTTTCTGTTATGTAATAACCACTGAGGTGATTCTGGGCTCCACCTGATAGGTACGTGTTATAGGTAGGTATCATTAAAAAACTTTTGGCAATGTGATCTTCGGTAAGATGAATGATGAAAGTGCGCGTGCGTCTAGAGAAATGAACACGAGACAGCTTTAAAAATGGACGTAATATCTCGTACGCTAATCTCATGAATTTGCGTTCTCGAGTTTCTACTAAATTTAAAAAAAAATTAGGCTTTCAGTTACACAAAAGTATTATCTATTTAAGCATACCCTAGGTACCGATGGTCGATGGGGCCGAAAAGTTTTGGAGTGGCGACCGCGTACCGGAAGACGCAGCGTTGGAAGGCCTCCCACAAGGTGGACCGATGATCTGGTGAGGGTCGCGGGTAACCGATGGATGCGAGACGCACAGGACCGGTTGTTGTGGCGACACTTGGGGGAGGCCTATGTCCAGCAGTGGACGTCTTTCGGCTGATATGATGATGATGATGATGAGGTACCTACCTACATGCGAAAATAAAACTTTTTACAAAAAAATACAACCTAATTTTTTATTAAAATAGGTTCCTATACTTTCTTTGTAGTGTTTTTTTTATGTGGAAGTCGGTTGTACTTAAATATTTTTTTGGTAAAAAAGTTTTAAGTAGGTACCTACTTTATCATTTTTCGTAATCCGTAACCACCATTGGAACTTCACAGAAAAGCAAAATACGCAATTTCGTTTACATATTTTTGTAACTATTTTGATTTAAAAACCAAGATACTAAACCGATTTTGATGAAATTTCTATGGGACCAATCGGAAAATACATCCTTTCATAAAAAAATTACGGTTCATAGATGACGGAGTTATGAGGTAACAAACAAAAAATATACAACCGAATTGAGAACCTCCTCCTTGTTCCAAAGTCGGATAAAAAGAGTAGATAACTTTATGATATTATACGTCGATGTTGTTATGGCTACAAATCCGCCAATACTTCCAAATTATTCTTCGGGCTTTTTTCGGCCTTAGATAATTTGCAGTTTTGCACAATCGAATCGAAACTATCTAAATCTTGTAAAGAGAACGCACAGATATTTCTAATTGTCCTTCTACACAATTAGAGCATGAAGAATGGTAACAATGTGCGCTAGTAACTCCGATACTAAAAGCACATTGAAAAGATGTCAACTATGCGGTCACCGGCACTTGAACTACATTTAATCGGAAAACAGACGTCATAGTTGAACTAATATGTTAATTGACCAAGCACTTGTTTGTACTGTATTTTACTTGGAAAACGCCGTGTTTATTACCTCAGTAGGACTAGACATACGAAAGCGTAAATGCAAGATATGAAGCTGAATGTTTCCGGGTTCGGCGCGATGTTTGCGAGAGGAACCATGCACATCATCGCGAACACTCTCGGGCATATCACGATGAGACAGAGCCATGAACGCCAACTGTTGCTTGCTATTTCACATGCTGAAAATGAAGACCGTGAAAATGATTAACGTTAACATATTTTGCCACTTGATTTTAATTCGGGTACAAAAGGTACCTAACTGGGATTGGAATAGCGAGAGAGCTTAATTCAATAGGCACAAATATTGCCAATTCATTTCTAGCAGTTGCAGTTCAATTAGGTAGAACTGGAACTGCTAGAAATGAATTGGTCACGCGCAACGTCGTAATCGAACCCAACACTACCTCGCGCTCGGCCGCTCAACCTTTGGGCCATCAGGTGAGAATGCAAGACAGTGCATGATGAAATGTGAGATATTAGGTTCAATAGATGGATACCTAAGTGTAAAAGGCAAGTAAGTACTGTGTGTTCTAGGATTACAGACTCGAAAATATATAGGGCCAAGACGAAGCCTTTCGAAGAGTTTGAATTCAAACAGCGTCCTCTACTGTCAGCTACCTAAGTTGATATTTTTAGGGTTCCGTACTCAAAGGGTAAAAACGGGACCCCATTACTAAGACTCCGCTGTCCGTCTGTCTGTCTGTCACCAGGCTGTATCTCATGAACCGTGATAGCTAGATAGTTGAAATTTTCACAGATGATGTATTTCTGTTGCCGCTATAATAACAAATACTAAAATCTGAATAAACTAAATATTTAAGTGGGGCTCCCATACAACAAACGTGATTTTCTTTCCGTTTTTTTTTATAGGTAATGGTATGGAACCGACCGTGCGCGAGTCCAACTCGCACTTGGTCGGATTTTGAACTGTCGTACTTAGGTAAATAAATAGGACTTACTTAGAATGAGACCCATATAATAATTGGCGCTTCCAAATAATGATTTCAAAAAGGCAATTAATCGGAACCAGCCCTCAGAATCGCAGAATGTTATCACTAAGCCGAGAGCCAGTTCCGCAAGCGCATCTAATATTATAGCTGTCCTTCTGCCAAAGCTGAAATGGAAATCTGCATTTTAGATAGTCCCCCTAAAGTAATCAATAGGTACCGGTATAATTTCAAGTTAATCTATCTATTTACCTACCTTTCCCCTAAAACACTGAAACGATCGTCATGCAATTTGATAAGTACTTATCAATCGAATTGCATGATGATCGTTTCAGTGTTTTAGGGGAAAGGTAACACTAACAAAAAGACAGACGAGACGGTAAATAGTCTGGAGAAAGACACGGGCAACTTCATTTTGGTGTATAAAAATGAATGATATGCAGTGCATAAATGCCTGCGCGCTGCGACATCAAGAGTAGTAGAGTAGGCAAGAGTTAGGAGGTACCTACTTGTAATGGAAAAAAAACATTTATCCTCGTGTCGTAGGTATAGCTATACTCGTCAATATTTGTAAGTAGTGTTGTCTGAAAAATCACTAGTTCAACATGTAAGCTTTCAGTTTTGGACTCAGGCGCGGTCCCTGGGGTCATGGACCCATCCGGAATCATGCGAGTTGTCGAGAGTCTGGATGTTTAACTTGTTTTGGACCATGGGTGTACATAAAAACACCAAGAATCTTAAATATCCAAACCCAAACGTGTCAGGGGAATAGGTACCTAGGTACTGAAGAACAATTTACACTGCATGAGTCTATTCTTAGATAATTATTTAGGATAAGTACTTATTAATAGAAACTAAAATTATGATAAGGAATAAGAAAACGTTTATAACACATTTGCTCGTAAAGGGTCTCTTATTTCACCAATTTCAATATCGAATTGTATTTCATTACGTACTTGTGCGTTATTGTAATGTAAAACGCACGAGTTTCTTTTTAATAAGGTAAAACGCACGGTTTATCAAGATGCTACGGTTAAAACAAACGGTACTTTTTTAAATCTTAGCAAAGAGTTTTTATGTCAGAAAAGTGGTCAATATTTTTAGAATAAAATTAACTTTGGGAGATAAAATATAATAAATAAACATTTAATTCTTTAATTTAATTAGTTTTGACAATGAATTACAACCATTTATCTGTATCAAAAACACAAAAATATTAATTTATTTTATTAGTAATAGTTACTGGCTGTTTTTGTGCATTTGCCTTAAATAAAAAACGCTGATACGCGCGCATCGCTAATTTGTGAACAAGTAAAAATTATTCATTCGACACCGCCAGAAGTCTCAGAGGTAGCGAAAAAGGCTACTCTAAGCCTCTTGCCCGAAAAATGGACCGATAGATACTTACAAACGTTTTCAGAAAGTCCGTTAATTTTCGAACGAGGATGTATAAGACAATTTGTGATCTTACACCTCAGACCAACAAAAAAAGGTAGACAGCGCACCGCGAACATCAAAAGTGAAGCCACAAAACCGTGCTCCTTCAAGTAAATACACAAGCTCACCCACACACCTACACTAAAACCATGCTCATCGCTCTTAGTACGTCACGAGCCGTCGTCTAGAAAACATTAATAGAAAAATATAATTATGCCTTCCTGTGTAGTAAAAATTTGTAAAAACAATAGCAAATCACATAAAAAGTCTCACGGAATCACTTTTCACTTAAGTACTTGAAATAACATCGTTTTTATTATAAACTAGCTTCTACCAGCGGCTTCGCCCGCGTGACTATCGGAAATAGGAAGGTTTCCTGATTTGTATCGTACATTTTTTACTCAGGAAACACCTACCCTACCCTACACTACCCTACCCTACACTACCCTACCCTACCATACCCTACCCTACCATACCCTACACTACCCTACCCCACATCTACCCTACACCTACCCTATACCTACCCTACACCTACCCTACACCTACCCTACACCTACCCTAACACTTACCCTACACCTACCCTACACCTACCCTACACCTACCCTGCACCTACCCTACACCTACCCTACACCTACCCTAACACTTACCCTACACCTACCTACCGTACACCTACCCTATACCTACCCTACACCTACCCTAACCAGCCCAAAAGATACCATGACATGTTTCTGGTCTCCTGGTACTTGATGTTTCTGGTCTCCTGGTACTTGTGAATCTGAAGTACTAAGGCAGCAGCGGCTCTGAGTTTCCACTTCCTCCTCAGTCTCCATTAATCCATGCCACTTACCGGGATAAAAAGTAGCCTATTTTTTATTCCAGGATATGAACTACATGTGTGCCAAATTTCATCCAAATCCCTTCAGCCGTTTTTGCCTGATTGTTACACAAACATACAAACATACAAACATACAAACATACAAACTTTCACCTTTATAATATTAGTAATAATAATAATAATGATTATGTCTGCCTCTCAGAATGGATGTAGGAATGGGTCTCGTGGTACTAAGGAGCTGCTCCTCATTGATATTGCCATTAGCCAACAGGTTCGCCGTTCCCGAAAGGATCTGTCGACATGTTGGATAGATTATAAGAAGGCCTATGACTCGGTGCCACATACATGGCTCATGAGGGTGCTGGAGCTGTATAAAGTTGATCCAGTTCTACGCACCTTCCTGATGTCGTGTATGGGGCAGTGGAGGACGGTCCTTTACTATCCAGGATGTCGACAGATCCAGGCGAACGGCGACCCGATTAGGATTGAGCGTGGTATATTTCAGGGTGACAGTCTGAGTCCACTGTGGTTTTGCCTGGCCCTCAACCCTCTCAGTACACTGCTGGAGGGTTCGGGCCAAGGCTACCGGTTGAGAAGAGGCGGTCAGGTCATATCCCACCTCCTTTACATGGATGACTTGAAACTCTTTGCTCCTAACAACTTGCAACTGATGAAGCTACTGAAGGTAACAGAAACCTTCAGTAGCGCCATCAGGATGGAATTTGGTATGGACAAGTGTGCGGTCATGCATGTAAAGCGAGGGGAGATTATGGAATCCGTGGGAACCCAACTCTCGGATTCCATACACCTTAGGTCCCTCTCCTCAACCGAAACTTACAAGTATTTGGGTATGTCGGAAGCGTTAGGCATCAATACTGCTGACATGAAACAATCGTTGAAGGAGCGCTTCTTTGGCCGCCTGAATAAAGTACTTAACAGTCTTTTATCAGGCGGAAACAAGGTGCGCGCCTTTAACGGTTGGGTCATGCCGGTATTGATGTACTCTTTCGGCATACTCAAATGGACTCAGACGGAACTTGACGCCCTGGATAGGAGGGTACGCTCACTGCTTACCGCAAATCGGATGCATCACCCACGGTCATCGGTGATGAGGCTGTATATCCCGCGGAAGTGCGGGGGTCGTGGCTTCTTAAATGCTAAGACCCTGCACAACCGCGAGGTATGCAGCCTTAGGGAGTATTTCCGAGAAGCCGACGTGGGTATGCATCAGGATGTGGTAGCGGTGGACAAAGGCCTTACCGCGCTCTCCTTGGCTAACGAGAACTGGCGCAAACCTGTGGTATTAGAGACTAATGACCGCAGGGAGGTATGGCAGAGCAAGGAGCTTCACGGACGTTTTTATCGGGTCCTACATGGACCCGATGTAGACTTTTTAGCGTCCGTAGCCTGGCTGCGTTTTGGTGACCTCTTCGGGGAAACCGAAGGTTTTGTTTGTGCGATTATGGACGAAGTTATGATGACGAACAACTACCGGAAATACATTGTGAAGGACGGTACGGTTGACATATGTCGGGCATGTCACCGGCCCGGGGAATCCATCCGCCACATTATTTCCGGTTGTTCTAGTCTGGCTAACGGAGACTATTTGCACAGGCACAACCTTGTAGCCAGGATTATCCACCAGCAACTTGCTCTTCAATACAATCTTGTGGAATCGGAAGTACCGTACTATAGGTATGTGCCCGACCCAGTTCTCGAAAATGGCAATTGCACATTGTATTGGGATCGGTCTATCATCACTGACAGGACTATTGTGGCTAATAAGCCTGATATAGTGGTGATAGACCGACTAGAGCGTCGCGCAATGATTGTTGATATAGCAGTCCCTCATGACGAGAACCTCGTGAAGTCTGAGAAAGATAAACAAACAAAGTATCTTGACTTGGCTCGCGAGGTTGTCGACATGTGGGATGTGAACACAGCAGTCATTGTGCCGATAATCGTCACGGCCAATGGCGTAATTGCCAAGAGCCTCGATCAACATCTCAAGAGGCTCTCGTTGGGCAGCTGGATCAAAGGCTTGATCCAGAAAGCAGTACTCTTGGACACGGCGCGTATCGTTAGGAGGTTCCTCTCTCAGGAGCCCTGACCACCGGTAGCTTGGACTCTGTTCCCGATACCGGTGGGCTACTATTTTTTATATTTTTAAATGTTTTTTTTTATAATTTTTTGTAGAAATATTTAAAAATATAATTTATGTGTTATAAAAATGAATAAAGGAGATAATAATAATAATAATATCTTGGGACAACTCACACACGGCCATCTGATCCCAAGCTAAGCAGAGCTTGTGTTATGGTAACCAGACAACTGATATACATACTTATATAATTTATAAATACATACATATTATAGATAAATTACACCCAGACACAGAACAAACAATAATGCTCATCACACAAAGTTTGTCCTGGATGGGAATCGAACCCACGACCTCCGGCTTTGCAGTCAGGGTCACTAACCACTAGACCAACAGGCCAGTCATAGGCCAGTCATTAGTAGGATTAACTATGAATTTTAGGTTACTTGGAACAAAAACGTCAACAAACAGAAACAGTGACATTAAGTGTGAGGGTTTTCATAATGCGATTTAATATTTCCCCATTCGATTAAACAAATATATTATAATTATGATTTCTAGCTTCGAGTTATATTCCTATTTTCTTTTTTTTAATGTATAAAATATTTTAGATTTGAAGTTTTTCAACACATTTCACGGTGGTCCCGCCTTAGGTCATAAATGCAAAAATTTCATCATCAATTACCCCACTTTAATTACTTATAACGATTAACCGATAAACTAGCTACCCAAAAATATTAAAATGTCACCCATTTTACCTAATTATCACTTATTTTTCGACCTCCGAAGTGAACACATCATTACGTTGCGCTCGCCTTATCAGTAACTCATTAAAACATATTATTTGTTTAATGGTGAATTCTCAGAATTGCATTGTTTTGAGTGGCGTTTGTGACATGGATTTCCAAGATCAAGGTATGTTCTTAATATTTAGTTATATTTTTTTATTTTTATTCGACTTATTATGACATATTTTACGTGCTACGCCACACAGGATTTCTACCAAAAATTTAACCTATTGTTGACTTCACATAGACTTACAACTAATTTCAACAATAGTCAAATACTCTCACATATTTTAAATTAAAGATTGAACTGTCTATTCTGAAAATTTAAAAAGTTTTTTTGCGTCCTTTTGCGACTTTAGTTGCTATATAGCCTCTACGACCGCGTAGGCTCAGGCGTAGCACGGTCTACGAAACATACGTAAAATATTTAAATCTTTTTTTTCAGGTACTTTGGTCAAAATATACTTTCTCAAGGATGCATTTCTTTGAGATTTGGTCTGCCGTAACTGGAAGTGTTCCTCAGAAACATGAACACGTGTTGGAAACTGTTCTATAGCTTTTTACTGGATGAGGTGGAGAATCTAGATATTAGGAACTTAGATAGTAAGATACTCAGTTTATGTAAAAGTCTTGATACATTTTGGAAAATCGTCTCTAGAAATAAATCTAAATGTTTGCATAAGTACTCAGTATACAGGGTTATTTGTAAAACACCAGCAACCTTTCAGCGAACAATAAAACTGCATGTGAAATTTTACCATCTTATCAAAGTGTACTGACATTATAAGGCCTTCAGGCTCCCGGATCACACGTGAAAACTGTCGCGAGTACTTACGAATACGGACTTACTTAACAGACTTTTACTCAGCTCAGCTCAGACCTATACATTACTAGTCTTCGAAACTTCCCCGTAAGAAAAAAAGTGTTATGTCGAGGCAGGTTTTAGATTTAGTACGAATTTAATGAATATTATATTATTAAATTGAAATTGGGTTTGCTTTTGTGGTTATTTTAACTTAGTTGTGGTTATGATTACGTTTGTAATTAAATTGTAGTTTTAGTTTTCTTGCTTTTTTTGTATATAATATGTATAATATACAAAAGAATACATATTTAATTATATCTCCTTCATGAATAGCGTTAATATCATGTTCAGATTTATTTCCGAACGAGGGACAATAAATCTCAAATATTGACTAGCTAAATTTAAATATAAACAGTACATATTGTACAGTTTATTGTATATATTGTATTAATTTATATAAATATAGCATGAATGTACATTTGTGAAGTATTTTTTATTATTTACTCTTCAGAAAAATCTCATTTAATAAAGTAAGATATTTATGACCGTGCTTGTAGGGCGCTTGGACCACCGTGCATTTGCGAGAAAACAGTACAATAGGTAATGTAATTACCTATTTTATTTTAAAACAATGTACATAATGACTTACGCTTGTTACGCTTCGACAACCTTTTATAACTTAACTTATATAATTGAATGTAGGTGTGTGTTATGTAAAAAAATTGTTTTTAGGTATAGATCTTTCTAAAAAATTAAGTTACAATACCATACTCAACAATATCTTACTTGTGCTGACTTGCACAATATTAGCTTGCCCATAAAATATTATTTCCCAAGTTATAGGGAAAAAAAAATAAAAAATGGCAACCCTTCGAGACACACATAGATAAAAAGATGGCTTCATCTTTGATGTTCGCAGTGCGCCGTCTACCTTTTTTTGTTGGTCTGAGTCTTACACCCAAAATCTTCCACCAGAATTGGTTTAAGTACCTAAGTATACAACTTTCCAATTATTGTGGGGGCATCATTATGTTCTGAGTAAGAAGTAGGTAAAGACTGCGAATTCTACGGAAAAGCTCAAATCTCTATAAGTAAGTACTTAAATTTTCATAGTTGCAAATCATTCTTTATTCTGTTCTTTTGTGTGTAAAGGTGAGTTACCTAGGTAGATATTCTTGAAGGAAACTATTAATTTGAGACAGATATTTTTAATGTCCCTGTCTGAGCAGCTTATTGCACGGATGTGTAAGTACTAACTATCACTACCTACATGATAGCATACGTCCGTAGTTACCTACAGCAGGATTTAGCCCTATATAAAGTACCTACTTACATTATGTTTATCTGTCTACGCTCGTCTTCACCTTATCATTATTTCTTCAGGCTCGCTTTTATTTATTTTTGCCAAATCTATTGAGCGTGACAAGATATTAGGTACAGACGCCAGCACATCAAGCTACCCTAAACTGTCAAATTTACCCAATCAACCTTGAACTTAATGCTATAGCGATAAAGTTGAAAATCTATAAAGAAATTTGACAGATTGTTGTACCTTGATGTGCTGGCGTTTGTACTTACGTACCGCACCTACTATACTTAATCTTGTTTAAATACCCACATTAATACTATAGATACTTAGGTAACAGGTTCACCTGCAAAAGTACCCGGTCGACAATTTTGCAACCTTAGTGCTAGGACCCCCGCCATGTCTGCCAGTCACCGCGGCCCTGGAACGCAAAGGGCACTAAGCGGAGCATGGATGGGTTTTAGTCAGTAAGAGTCTGACACTCCCTCCCGCTCCACCCAGAGTGGAAGGAGTCATTTGATGATTTCCTGTTGTCATGTGCTAAGGACTGAACTTATGCGGTACCTACCTAGTAGGTAGGTTCCTACATAAATACCTTCATGATTTCTTTGGATGACCTTGTACTTAGGTGCTGTTAGTTTCTACTCTGCATTTTGATCCCGTTGTGATCTCAGGTCAAAAAAAAAATCAAATATTTATTTGTAGAACGTCAGGATTGAGGAGCTATATAAAACGCATTTTATATGGCTCCTCAATTTACCAATATACTTATCTTACTATTTTATTCCTATATTGCAAAATCGAACACCAGCTAAGTAAATGATCAGTATGTCGAATATAGTAATTGACCGATCCTAATCATGGAAATTCACCCTCTTATTAATAAATATAACGAGGAGCCATAATAAAAGTATTGTTTTTCTTGAATATCAGCACTACTGAACCCAAATTTTTAGCAGGTACTAAGTATAGGTACACAAATGCTGCTAAATGATACACGATTTTCAATAATATCCATCTATTATTTAACGAGTTCCAGGTGGCTCCCCAATTCAGATGTTTAGATAGAGGAGCAACTTTTGCATTGATATAATTTGTGATATAGTTTGCTGCTAAATCCAGAATCTGCGCTGCAAAATCAGCTATTTTGCTGCTAAGTAAGGGTGTTATTTGTCCTTTAAAATCTGACGTGGCTCTTCAATCCATACGGACACGAAAAAATCATAACTTCGCATTCGCATGTCAGTCACAATCTGTCAAAAATGTAGGAATGAAAAAAACTTTTTTACAAAAAAAAAAAACAACCGACTTCAAAACAAAAAATACTACAAAGTACCTAGGTATAAAATAACTATAATTTCGGAAGACGCTGTTTTTTGTTGTTTCTTCGTTTTTTGACACCGACTTCGGAAATTATGGTTATTTTTATACTTTGTAGTGTTTTTTGTTTTGAAGTCGGTTGTTTTTTTTGTAAAAAAGTTTTTTATTTTTCACTTTTTAGGAGTTAGCTTTAACTAAACCCAACGCAAAAAGAATCATCAAGATCGGTTCATAAACACTAAAGTTATTCCTGAATAGATAACCCCAAAACCATGGTTGAATTGTACACATCTGCGTACCCCTTCAAAGCGTACCGGCGTGATGATATGTTATGAACTGGTGTAAACAATAAACAGACATGCGATTTCAGCAACCCCGACAGGTTTGCTATCATTTATTGAAGAGTTCCGTTACCTATCTCCGAAGTTCTTCATCAGATCTTTAACCAAATTGATGGAATGGGACCAGTCCGGAAAGATCTTCTCTTCCAAACAAAAAAAGAATAATCAAAATCGGTTGACAATTGGCGAAAATATCGCTGAACAAACATACAAAAAAAAAAAAAACAGTCGAATTGAGAACCTCCTCCTTTTTTGGAAGTCGGTTAAAAATAAAAGCCTCAATTTTCATTCAATGCGAATGCGAACGTTGTTTTAGAATTGGCTCTCCGCAAAAAAATCTTTACAAATTAATCATAAGGAAAGTGTCCTACCAACCATTGTTTTTTCATATTTATAAATACAAAATGGTAACGACATAATTTCAGAGGATGAGCAGTTTTGTAGGTATTTTCAGCTCAGTATTAGGTATCCCTTAGGAATTCAGTGTACTTATATCCTATTTTATTCACATGTTTTTTTGCGGTTTGGTAGGTATGAAACTCATTGACAAAGGTTGTTATTTTCGAACATTTTTACAGAAGTGAATCAAAACAAAACAGGAAAATGCAAAAAAAAACGTACATCTGATTTTAACAGGAATAACTTGCTCAAACCCGCATGTAGAGCCTCTTACATAAACAGCAAAATCAAGTTAAGAAGTATGTTATTTATTCAAATGAAAGCAAACTTTTCCGAAGAAGCAGTATTATAAATAGACAATGTACCTAATCATTTTTTAGCCAATACTCTGTAGGTATTATGTACATATAAGACGGTTTAATAAGTCGAGAGTTCCAATACGTTTTACCCTATGGTACGTATTTTTCATTTATTTAATAATAGGTCTTTACCTATGAAATTGCTGTTTTGTATGAAAAAATTTAAACGATTTTTTTTCATGTATTTTTTATTTGTATTAATCGAAGTAATCACCCATGCAATCAATGCATCTTTGCCAACGTAGAGGCAGTTTATTGATGCCCTTCTTAAAGAACTCAGCTGGACGGGAGGCAACAAATTCCTCAAAGGCATTTTATACTGCCTCTCGGGTATTGAATTTTTTTCCCGCCAAGAAGTTATCCAAATTCTGGAAAAAGTAGTAGTCTGTAGGCGCAAGGTCTGGTGAGTAGGGCGGATGACGGAGAGCTTCCAACCCCAGTTCTTGCAACTTGGAGACCGTCTGCTGTGCAGTATGCGGTCGCGCGTTGTCGTGCAGGAGCAGCGGAGACGAGCGATTGACCAATGCTGGTTGGAGATGTGCCAGCTTCTCCATCATTGTGTTCAGTTCTTCACAGTAGGTACACATCTGCAGTAATGCTCACCCCGTTTGGTAAGAAGCTGTGATGAATCACACCGGCTCTAGCGCCGGTGTGATTCATCACAGCTTCTTCACCTCCACCAAACAGTGACCATCACTTTTCTAGGGGTAAGTTTTCGTTTAGGGCATTGTTTAGGTGCTGAACCAGGATCCAAGAAACTTGCTGAGCGCTTGCGGTTATCAAACAAAATCTATTTTTCATCGCAGGGAACAATGCGGTTCAAAATTCCTTCATTTGTGTGCCTGTTGAGCAGTGCAAGGTACGTCTCGACGCGTACTTCGCGCTGGCGATCATTGAGTTCGTGGGGCACCCATTTGTCAAGCTTTTTTACCTTGCCAATTTGACGCAAATGGACCAATATTGTTTTGACGCTAACGTCGAAAGCTGCTGCTAATTCAGCCGTAGATTGTGTATCATCAGCTTCCACAATCGCCTTTAATTCGTCATTGTCGACCAAAGTCTTCGGACGACCGCGAGGTTCATTTTTCAGGTCGAAATTTCCAGAACGGAAGCGAGCAAACCAATAACAGGTGGTGCGTTGGTTTGTAGTGTTAGCCCCGTAAACGTCGTTGATGTTGCGTGCCGCTTGTGCCGCGTTGCTGTCACGACGGTACTCATATTCCATAATTACTCGAATTTTTAACGTATCCATGATGACGAAAAAGATTGAAATGCGATGAAAATGTAACACTAATCAATAAACAAATGACTACTTTTGGAAAAAAAAAACCATGTTTTTAAAATAAAATTAATTTGAAATTAGAATTCTTAGCCAAACAAAAATTATTTTGATTTGAAATGGCCAGTACTGCAGAACGGCAATTTCATAGGTAAAGACCTAATAAATAACAGTATCTTACAAGAGAACACAAACGAACCTGCAGTGCGATTCTGTAAACATGTCGAAGTGAACACTTGGGCGGGGCGCACGACGGGTGAGTTGTCAAACCATATAAATAACATGGAATGATAGCTCAGTTGTCGTTCACTGCGCCTAGGTGAACACCGTGAGATGTCGACAGAATCGACCGGCTGTTCCTTACCTGTCTGAAACCAACCCGAATATGATACACCCGAAGACCAATCCAAACCTGCTTATGATTGCTGTGGTTAACAATTTTAATTTTTGGTCACAAAAGACAAGCCACTGAAAAATAAGATATTTTAATCAAACATTTTCAAAACTTGGTGATTGTGTTATAAAGTGTGAAGGAAGGACAATGAACGTATAATATGTTTTACACAATTCTACATAATTTTCTTTGATTCATCTCCAGTCATTAAATTAACGTGTCGATAAATATAATATTCATTCATAATTCTATTTAACTTGCTTGGTATGTATGATGCTCTATTTTTAATAACTCTAATACCTCAGTTCACTTAGTTTTTAGTCTTTGTTGGCCCAGGAATCCTGCAGCTTTCATGAAAAGTTTTCATGTAAACCTTGTTACAGATATTAAGCTACATATTTTGGAAACTGGAATGATGTGTCATAATTTGGTTTGATTTTCTGTGACATTGGTACAGGGAGGAAGAGTAGATTCAACTTATGACATGATTGCTTGAAGATCTTCGTAACCAATAAAAATGAAGTATCAATTTTAATTACCGTCTTTTGCATCCAAATTACCCATAAAAACTTCAAATGCCATTTATTACATCTGTACTCTTCGGTTCCATTGTTTTCAAATGTCACAAAACACAAGCTGGAGTTTATTATTTCGAATTCGTTAGGTAATAAACAATAGACTTGTGAAGGTTGCAGGAGGAATATGTCTTCGTATTGATTAAACATCGCGAGCATCATGTGCGACGTTGAAACAAATGTCACGAGCCATTGCCAGGTCCCGATTCTTCCCAACACGTTTGTTGTTACATCTTCATGGATAGTTCCGATCCTACAACAAAGAATAAACTGTACCTCTAATATCTATTTATTATTACTTTTAACGATTGTGTAGTTAATACAGAGCTGTTACATACACAGACATCGCTTTGTACGTCATTGCCCACAGCCCATCGGAGCTTCATAGATTTTGTTTTGGATTGAAAAATATGTGACATTTTAGTGTGACGGCGTCAATACCGTTATGTAGTGATAGTAATAGTGCGCTCGTTGAGCTGCAAGTGGACTGGTGTTAAATAATTCATTGCACTCGTATACCTAGTCCTGCGCAGTTTAGCAAGTTAACATGTGCACCGTGTGTGAGGATACTGGTTATTCCCCCCATAATACAAAGAGATTATTCTAAAATTATCCTCCTTGAGAACAAATGGCGATACTGAGAATCATGGAGGTAGGTATCCTGCATTAACCGATATCGTGATCATTATGGCGATAGAACGTAAATCCTTGCTTAATGTATTCGAAGTTAATAATATAAGTACCTAGAATACGATGAAATACGAAAACGAAACTAGGCAGCTATTTCATAACGACGATAATTATACCGACTATAAAATGGTCAAAATATTTTCTCTATTAAACTTAGGGCTAGCTCCATCAAGGGCTTATTACCAGCCAAGTATTCGCTATATATAAGTTATATACCTAAGTTTGATGTGATAACGGTAGTTACAAGATACTAAATATATTTAGGTACTTACATATTATTTTTATAAATGGTATCGGTTATTGTATTTTTTTTTTTGAGGAATGCTCTTGAGCTCGATCACGCCTGATGGAAAGCGAAAGACGAGCTCTATGATGGAGCGAGCGTGCCCAGAAGATGCCTGTTCACTCTTGCTTTGAAGGCAGACAGGTTATGTGGAAAGTAACTCAGACGCTGGGAGAGAGTTCCACACTTTGGCTGTGCGCATAATAAATGTGGAAGATTATAAATATAATAAATTATTTTGCTTTGCCCATTGTATTATACTTCGTGGAAACACGAAGTATCAACTTAATGGGGTCTTATGATGTATAAGTAGGTAAGTACCTAATATGTCCAATAAAAAAGAAATAAGCAAGCCTTGTGTCCGAAAGGACTTCCCTACTCGGGTAATTTTCAGAAGAAAGTACTTCCTTAGTGGTCTCCTTAGTTACATGGGGAACTTTTCTGTAGAAATTAAACCTTTATAATCTTTTTAATTTTTTTATGAATCATCAAATGAGTTATCCGCTCTGGCTCAGACTCTTACTGACAAAAACCCATCCGTGCTCCTCCTAGTGCCCTTTGCTTTCCAGGGCCGCGGTGACTCTTTCGAACAAAATCCGCAACCCTGGCAGGTTCTGGCCCTAAGGGGGGGCCTACTATGCTGATATCTCTTTGAGGCGCGCGTGGAACACAACGCGCCGACGACCCGGGCCTGGCTTTGATCGGATGGCGAACCACCCAACGCTCGACGTCCGCATACCCGCGCCTACGGTGGCTGGGAATTGCCCTGCAACTCCCAACGCCCGGGGCGTCTCCTTATGTTGCGGCGACAGCTGTGGGGGTGGGGGGGAGGGGCGTGAGGGTTGTCTCTCCCTCACGCTGCCCGCCTCCTCCTTTTTTTATGGATGGGTAATCATCAAATGATTCCTGCGGCTCTGTGTGGAGCGGGAGGGAGTGTCAGACTCTTACTGACAAAAACCCATCCATGCTCCTCGTAGTGCCTTTTGCTTTCCAGGGCCGCGGTAACTCTTTCGAACAAAATCTGCAACCCTGGCAGGCTTTGGCCCTAACTGGCCCCTACTCCTATGCTGACATGCCTTTGAGGCGCGCGTGGAACACAACGCGACGTCGGCCCGGGCCTGACTTTGATCGGACACTGCTCGGTGCTCCGCCCAAGCATGGCAGACCTCCACCGTATGCTCCATCGTGTCCTCCGGTCAATCCTCACGAAACAGGTAACTCCCGAAACAACCGTGTCCGGTGAGTACCTGCGTCAGGCGGAAGGTGAGGACGCCCGCGCTGATGCGCCTCTTCCCAAAGAGGGGACTTACCGCCACAATAGTGGCGTGCTCAAAACTTTTATACCCTGCGATCAAAGCAGTGCGTTTGTCAATAAATTAATTAATTCAAATGTTTTAAGTAAGTACTGGTTTTTTGTATGTGGATTGCACGAAGCACGCACCAATTTATTATAGGATGCACTTCCTCATGTTCTGGAAATAGTATTGCGTTCCACCACAGAATACACCTAATGTTCCACCTTTAATAGTTATTTGTGATATTAGTGCGGTAAGTTGGTTTTTACAAACGAGTAGACGAATGTAAGCACGAGACGAAGTCGAGGGCTTACCATAGTCACGAGTTTGTAAAAACCAAATCCGCACGTGTGTCATACAACGTTTTTCGACATATTTGCGAGAAAACATTACAATAAGTAGTGAAACAAACTTTTTGTCTCTAGAAATCAGTCGGAAAGTCGCAACAATCTTTGACGTTTCTAATATGAAAATGGCGCGAATTTGCAAAGGGCGCCACATGCGCGTTTTGAAAATTAGAACCACATACTTTATTTTTTTTATTTATCTTCTCTCATTTTCTCTATAATATTAAAATGAGACAAACGTATACAGCAAAAGCGCTTCCAAGGAGGTTCGATTATTTAGCTTATTTATTCTCGTGATGTGAAACTCCTTGGTGGAATTCTTATTAATTTTTATGGAAATTAAAAAAAAACCGTAAAGAATACGCACGGCGCTATACAACGGAGTTTGCGGTAAAATATGTACTTAGGTGAAAGTACCTACTTTGCCGCACGCTCCATTGTGTGGTACATAATTTTTAACTTTTGAACAATGCATACAGGCTTCGTAAATGCATTTTTTGAGCAAATGTGTTGAAAAAGCTATTTTCGTGCTACGAAGAAGGTAGGTAAGATCTCGGGAACAACTAGGTACATAGTAACTGTGTCCTTGTGGATTTATGCTTAGATCTACTGAAACTAATATGTGTAACATAATCTTACTGTTTGTGGTTTCTATGCAGTAGAGTAGGTGAGTAATTAGTCATTCTAAATATTCTAATTGTTAATTATTTACACTGCCATGTCTGAAACGGTTGAAGTTGAACAATGAAGTTTTCAAAAATGAACCATTTTCGTTATTGTTTTGATAGTTTTTGGCATTTCGTCCAATAAACCGTAGCGAATCTGAAAAATACAGAATGAAATGTGAAATTGACACGGGATTAAAAGAAGGAAATATTTTTCAATGCTATTAAGTTTTTTTAAAATAGTTATTTTGCTTGAAATTAGCGAAACAGCAGTGCGATTCAACCGTAGTCATCTGCAAATTATGGGTCAAGTGTACATGTCGTAAAGCTACACAAGTGATGGTATAAACCACTATAGATTTTCCATGTTATGGACCCAGCAAGGAACTACTAAAACCGCAAAGTTATCTCAAGTTTGCCAAGGGAATTGGTGATGCCTGCCCCCCCTCCCCCCCGTTAATGAATAATGCGTCAGACATAAACTTGCTTCATACAAATATTGATAGCACAATAGATATCCAATTTACATGGCAAAAGAGAGATTTCAGTGCTAATCGCACTGATAACACTTAGGTACACCGAATTTTGTCGGTAATTGCGTGTTTTTTATGTTCAATTAGGTAGTCCATTTAGGAATAAGATCGAGGTGGGGTGAGGCTCTGTTCAATATCTAACCCTCTGTACGATCAAATAGGAAAAGTATTGAGCTATTCGTTTTATGTGACGTTTTCAGCACATCATATAAAGTTAGTACGTATAAACAAGGTCAGCCTAATATTATTTTGATCGTATTGGACATACGTAATGTTTGTTTTTATAACTGGTATTTTTTACTGAATGTATATAGCAGGTAAATGCCTATTTATTAAAATTAATGTAGCCCATAACATACGATATCAAATGTTTGTTCCATTTGTTACGGATTGCGGTAAACATCGAAGTTCCTACGTAGGTTACTGAGTAACGTGTGTTGTATCAATTGAATTACGATAAACAGTGCCGGCGATATCATTCATTATGCAGGCTGATAATGGCGATACTAGCAAGATGAGACGGAAACATAACAACATTTACATGACTGAAAGGTTTCAGGCTTTCAGTTAATCAATTAAATCCCCTATGTTTCCTTCCATATTCTTGACCGCTAGGACTACAACTGCTTGCATCTGCAGTAGATTTTTTTTTATTTTAAGATTACTTTGTTATACTTTTTGCGCGGAAAGTGCTGCATCCGCAGCAGTGCAAGATAACGTGGTGAGTGCGCTGCGGCGCGGCAGCGGCGGCGCTGGCAGTGATCACCGAACTGGCAGGTATGGCCAATGCAGATAAGAGGTTAGGTTTTTTCGCGCGATTGCGGTAACCGACCCGCGGCCGGCGCCTCGGTGCGACGGTCGCCATCCATTCGCTCGTCCGCCGGCACGCTCGCCTGGCGTCGCCTGCACACTCACGCCGCCGCGCGTTTGACATTACTCTACCATCAATGGTGCTTGTGAATATCGTTACAGAACTCCGACAACTCCACTCCTGCGCCAGCCAACACCGCCTTCACCATGGACAAGGATCACGCCTTAGAGGAGATGATGGGAAAGCTCGGTGAGTGACAGATCTACAGCGTGCTAAAACATATGGATGCTTACAATTTACAACACTGAAGTGAGGAACCCTTTTACATTAAGTATCGGTACATTCTTTTTTGTTGTTTCGTACGGACAAGCAGTGCAAGTAACGCTTATTGGCCTCGTTTTTGTTGCAACTGGTCAATCTTGTCTTGACTGAGAAATGTGATCAGTGTTGTAAGCGTAAACCTTCATGTGACTGAGACGTAAGTTTAATAGTTGCCGCGCTTTCCTTTCTAATTGATCACATCCTCAATGTCAGCCGCATCGGTGATATTAAAATAGTAATACTGTATGTAAACTTGTTGGTATGTACGGACTAATGATGTACATAAACATAGCTCTTGATTTTCTCGTTACCTACATTAATCCGGATTTGAAAGATAGTTTCTGTAAG
Organism: Melanchra persicariae; assembly: GCA_947386135.1. NCBI lineage: Eukaryota > Metazoa > Arthropoda > Insecta > Lepidoptera > Noctuidae > Melanchra > Melanchra persicariae. The sequence continues at coordinate 9,906,343 of OX376655.1, read as the reverse complement.
CGCAACTAATGTCAGCTTTTATAATGCTTGCTTATAAAATATTTGATAAACGCTATAATGTTTGAATTATGATAAAGTTTGCGATAAAGTGTTGAAATATTTTTATAACTAAGTAGGTACGATATATTATGTCCATACAAAGTTTCGGTTACCTAATCAGTGTGCCTACCAAGGTAAGTGTAGTGCAGTACAGAGACCCTGTAAAAATGAAATAAATTATTATTAGTTACGCAAACTAATGAGGCATGTTGCCGACACCCTTTTTGGCACTTGTAAAGTACAATAAGCTTTTCCGTTATTGCAACAAAAATAACGCCACTTGGCAACGCAAACAATATGCGCATGTAAAACAAGTAGGTCCGAGACGTATGAGTACTAACGCGCGGTGGAAATAAAACAATTTTTAAAAGGAAATTTATGTCATTCATTTTACGCAATGAAGTTTTAAACACTCGCACACACGTGTACTTACAGATTTTACGATTTATTTAAAGAAAACTTCACTTTTACGCACTCAATTCGAATACAAACTCGATTTCGATGCAACAGTGTGACTGATTTAAAGTGCGTAACGTAAACGTGGGAAATTGAACATTTTCTCGGTTCAACAAGAAAAATAAATGATTATTTTTAGGACGCGACTTTCTTTTAAACATGAGCCTCATAGTTAATCCGTGAGGTTTTTTGATGCAATGGTGCTAATAATTATTTAAGGTAAATTAGAAGTATTACAACCAAGTTTTAATTGGAAACAGTACGATTATTAGCACTATTCAGTAGGTATTAGAGTTTTGAATTAAGCTAGTATTCACGAAGTAGGTATTCATGTAAATTCTGTCAAATGCCATAGCATAACATCGCGTGACACCGGTGACCCTGTATTGTACCTACTGCAACAACGTGCCACTGTACTAATTACGTTCAGATAACCTAAAAACAACTGTTAATGCGATAAAAATCATAAAAATATCGCGCGTAAAATTATCATTGTTTAGCAGTTGTCAACTGAGATAATTTGTATCTACTGATACCTTAAATACCGATAATTAGCAGCTTTCGTTTGTTTCTCACATTATTTTATTATTTAGTCGTAGCACGCGATGTACCTACCTATTTACCGACAATTTTCTTAATTATAATCCCTAGCTGGTATTTAATAGCTTTTTAATTATCTACTTTGTATAAGATCAATGATCTCATAATTGACACTTATTTATTTTCAATTAATAGGTATCTATTTAAGTTCGTTATAACTCGCTCTACCACATTAACCTCTAAGAAACATAATTAATTAATTGATAATCTCGTCTTGTTGACATTTCAAAGTACATCTACCCTTATAATTTTATCTTTCCTTTAAGTTAGCTTCTACTTAGAATTCTGATTGTAGTTTAACCGTTTAGTCATACAGGAACAGGATCGAACTTACAACCGTGAAAGGCTCTGTAGTCAATTTAACTATTGTGCTACCCTACCATCTCTTTATCGCTAAATATTGTTGAAGGAGGTGTGTGACATTCTGCCCATTTGGCGAAAAACAGCCTGATAAGATTGTATGAATGTTATGACTTTATGACATAAATAAATATTATTGTGGTCCTTAGTCTTTACCTCACGCGACACGACTTCGCGCTCTATTATTAGCTGAGACTACGTAATATTTACATAACAATAGTCCTGATCGCGACGATGCACTTTATGCACACTTCACTGATCCACGCTGTCAAATCTCAACACAAAAATCTCCATACTTTACCAAGGACAATATAAATTAAATCGAAGATTATTGTAACGTAGATTAGGTATTTGTAAATCTTCTTTTATTATCTCACAAAACGAGTTTTACCAGATTTTTTCTTTATTTATTTTAACGTCTGTCGTCTATTAATGAACTGTTTTATAATTGAGTAAGTAGGTAATTGGGTAGACGTTGAACTTTCGATGATTTTTGTTGAACACAAGGTGATTATCATGTCAGTTGACTACTATAATAGCACCTGGAAACGTTACCGTGCCTCGATTCATCATCAACGAAAACAATACGGTGGGCGTGCTAGTGACTGATCACTGGAAGATAAACATAGCGCGGGGATACTACTACGATACCATACTACGGTTCTCAGCTTTCTTTTTCATATCGTCACATGAGCTTCAGGTACTGAATGTGCCTCTATAGTAGAACTAGACAGCTACGATGAACGGTCCTAAGGAATTTTGGAGTAGGGTTTTCTGATTAGATCGTTAATCGCGTTCTTGATCAAATTAATGCCTCTTACTTTACCTCGAATAGTGACAGGCTGCCCTTTACTCAGCCGGAAGGCTGGCCGGATACCTCGCGGCAACATCACACCTCGGTAATCACGTTGATCACTTGGCGATTTCTTAACAAATCGGTATGTGTCGATATCGACAATACAAGTACTGCAACAGTCGAGCCCATGTTTATGTACTCGCGACTTTCATGCATGACCCTTGAATAACATTCGGACTTCGGTACTATTTTCAGACTTTGTTGAAATAGCTATAAAACATAGGGATGTAACGTAGTATCTTCGACAGCTACAGTAATTTATGTAACACCTTTATCTATGCAATTAGATAGTGAGGTTTTATTACGTAATCAGCTATTATCTTGTAATCTTTTATCTACTGGTTCATTGTATCTGTTCATAAAGTCGTGATTTATCGATTCAATTTGATTTCTATGATGTACTGCACGATAGTGTTAGTACAGTAATTATGTACGTAGGTAATGTTTTTATTGATTTTTATGTAGTTACCTACTACGTCATGTAGTGTAGGTAGCATGAACGCTATGAACTGCTCTATGCCTATAGGTCCATTACAACAAATATTTTTCAGAATACATTGTGCCACAAAAACGACAGAATGATCTTGAAATGTCAACAGAGACATTATATAAAGAATGGTAAAATGTTTTAAAATAAATTCGTCGTCATTATAGCCACACGATGTGCCAGTCAGCTGATGTAGTACGTAGACGGGTTAGTTACCAGCCACGGACGCATTTCGGAGGTGTGTCAGACTACGTAAACAGTGAACACCAATGTATCAAAAATAATGGGCAAGTCCAATTTGCGGCACGTGTAGGGGAAATAATGAACCTCTCTATTGAGTTCACTGTTTTAGAAATGCATCATCTTTCTGTAAATATCAGCTTGTAAACTTCCACAACTGACTTCTCGTGGGATCTGTCTATCCTGCCATTGTATGTTGTTGGTGATTGCTTTTAAATATATCAATTGTCAACATACAACATATTTAAAGTCACCAGGTGTTTGTCATATACCTATCTGAAACATGTTATTTACTTAAAACAGCTTGTTTTGAGCGAGCTATTTTATACGATTAACACGCTTTAAATGCCACATTGTACCTACTTGTGTTCATTCAGAAATTTTCCATTGTCAATCATTAGCATTTAAATCAGAGAGAAAAAAAATCGATTGTTCACGGAAATATTCCACAAAAGATTTTCATTTCAAGCATACAACAGCAGGAATATTTTTAGTACCTACTTATTTTATGGATATAAATCCTACTGTCAATAATCTACATAATCTACACAATATTTTAATTTACCGTATGCATGTCTAAAATTATCAGCAAGCTACTTAGTTGTTCTTCGACAGTTCTACCTACCTCACGTAATTTCAAGCAATTAGGCAAGAATGTTTCCTTATTTACACGTTAAGTGATTTGACTTCACTGACTAAATGCTAATGAATGAATTCCACTTTAAAAGGTTTAAGTGTTCGTTAAGTTTACAGCTAATTACGGTTGCGTGCTGTTTACAATTAGGTCCACGAATAATTCAATACTGTGACCTAGGGAACCTAGGTTTATTAGCATTTTGTTGTGTGTTGCTTTCTTCTATTTATTTATAAATTTGGTGTTTTTATTGGTCGAGCAATACTTAATTATATTGCCTTGATAAATAAAAATATAATTATAGGATTGAGTTAAGGATAGAGATCACAAGGCAAAATGGTCGTGTACCTAAATTCTCCTTTTTGCCTCGTAGGCAACTTGTGAACATTCGTAATAATGTTGCTTTCGCGCCATCAACATAATAATAACCGAAATTACCTACGTGACAAGTTGTGGAATGTTTTGTTCACCTCACATCGATATCATAGACACTTGACGTCAAATTCCACTCCCAATATTTTTAGGGTTCCGAACCTATATGGAAAAACGGATTACTCGGTTGTCTGTCTGTCTGTCCGTATGTCACAGTCGATTTTTTCGGAATGTACCTTCTAGATTGATTCTGTTGAAATTTGATACACATATAATCTTCTGTGACCCAAACACGTACTTGTAACGAAAATAAATAAGTTTTGAAAATGGAGTCACCATTTGGGGGGCAAATTAGAAAACTTTTTTCCAACTGTACCGTGTGATATATCAAATGAAAAAAAATGGGCGTAAGTATGGTTAAGATTTGGATGTTTTTTTCATAATTTTAAAATAAATGATTTACAAGTTATTTATGAAATTTTATGAAAAATTACCATTCCTCTTATCTCCGAAACTACTGAGTATAAAATTTTAGATAGATTACAGGAAAATCTATCAGAAGTCTATGGTTTGAAAGTAGCATGTTACAAAGAGGAAATTCGTTCGGAACCATTTGCATGCGAGTCCACTCGCACTTGGCCGGTTTTTTTTATATAAACTCACATCTTAGCTGAAGTTTGCAATGCTCTATTGTTGCTACAACTATCTCTTTAGAGAGGAACTACTTAGAGAGCTTGAGATAAATATGTACGATGTTAGCATGTTCCATCATATTTTGTCGTCACCTAACTCTAAAGCTGCTCATAGTCTAATTAAGTTTGTGTTGTTACGTTTTACATAATTATAAGGTCCGATGGGACTGGCATGTACACCTGTATAAAAGTCCCTAAAAATAAATAAAGAGAAAAAAAAAAAAAAACTATCTCTTTGTTTCTATTGTTGAAGTTGTTTTTGTACACATTCGTTGGTTTTACCCGCTCCTCTAGCTAGTGAGCACAGATATTTTCAATGTGTTCCAATTTAGCTGTGCCACTTTTTCTTCAGGGACAACTTCCATCGGTTTCACGTCCGCGTTTGACACGGATGATCTCTGTCTGAGTGATATCCACGAAAATAAATTGCATGAATATTTACTTACTACCTCTTATATTGATTCTACGTTCGTCACTCTCGTCGGATTGGTATACCTACGTCACTTTATAAATTTGATCTACGATGCATCTGCGGCTGTAATTCGGATTAATCCTTCATCGTGATATTTGTTAATTATAAATATATGCTCAGACAGACTAATAAAGCTATGTCTCACCAAATGCTTACTAAACCCCCACAACATCATTTACTTCTGCTTAGCCGGAAAATGATTTTATTCCTGTTGTTACAAAAACAATAAGTATTTCTTTGTTCTTTATGACAGTAAATAAAACACAATGGTATGTTTTATATGGATTCACCTTATCATTAGAAGCATGTGTCATTATTTAACTTGTGTCCAGTAATTATCTTCGATTTAATTATCACGCTTTTCTTGTACACGCACTTTCATGAAGTGAAACAAAGGGGCGGTTTTCTAGTTCAGTAACATGTTGTATTTACTTACATAGGTACATAACTCTCTTGAGATATCCTAAATTAGTACACTAGACTAAATGGATATTAGGTAGGTACCTACCCATATTAATATGACGATAATAGAGCAAAATGTATGGCAGATAATTTGGTCCACACAAAATTATCACACATTTCTCCAACCAGCAGCTACGCATAATATTCTGAATAACATCTCCGCTGCCCTATTTATAGTCACACACAATGTCAACATAATTTTAATATATAACTAGCACTTCGCCCGCGACTTCGCCCGCGACTTCGTCCGCGTGGGGATAGTAGGTACTCCACAAACTGTAACGCCCCTATACATATCCCCTTATAAAGGTTAGTTTTGGAAAATTAAGCACAACGATTCTCATTATTGGTTCAGCGCAACTGTTCACCCCGTTCAGCCCGTTAGGGGTTGATTATGCAAAAATTGTTAGGTACATGATCTGTTTCAATTATCCCACTTTTAGTTTGTTCATAGAATTCCGACGTAAATTGAAGCAAGCTATAATTTCCTTCCCTAATAACTTATTCACCCCTGCTTCACCCCTTATTATGTATGTACCTAGTTGATTTTCGAAAAATCCAAACATTTGTTATTCTTATTGTTTTATCGAAAACATTTAAATGCCGTGGTGTTTCAACTTCATCGGACCAAGCATTGATACGATTCTCCCCATTTCGCTCAAGCCGCGACATTTTTCTTACTCCGAGCATGTTTATTACCGTCGTAACTTTTGAACGAAAGGTCCGATTTGAATGATTTAAAGTGTAATTTACACGGACATAATCAACCTTAATTATCAAACCATTTAAATGGATAAGGATTAATATCATGGTACTATAATCACCATTTTTTATTTCACCATGGGATTTGCTTGACTAATATTAACAAAAAGCGGTCATGGTGACTTATCCATAATAGTTAGACATATGGTATCGCGGACTTTTTTGTAGATATTGATGACCTCTATAAAACTGTAGTACATCACTTTGCTCTATTATCAATAGATTCCGCAGCGTACGCGATATAAGGATTTTTTCTCACACCTTGGGTCACATTATCGAAGTTTTCATACGGATCCCTAACTTTTTTGAAAATATTCTATAGCCTATGACCATCACCGATAATGTAGGATTCTACTGGTGAAAGAATTTTTCAAATCGGTCCAGTAGTTTCGGAGCCTATTCATTTCAAACAAACAAACAAACAAATCTTTCCTCTTTATAATATTATTATTAGTGTAGACTGTACGAAATGCGAAATGGTAATATTCATTCTGCAAAAGACTTTCTGAGAATGGTATGCGCATGTCGTTTATTTTCGTCGCATGTCGAAATAACTGAATTTTTGTACTTGCCCTCAGTTTGGTGGCAAGAGAAAAAACCGGCCAAGTGCGTGTCGGGCGGTCGGGCTACGCGCAGTGTAGGGTTCCGTAGTTGCCGACTTAGAATGGTGTTTTTTGATTAATTCTATGAATAAGTAGGTATATTGATTGAGTTCACGGTTTAACAGTTAAAAACATCTAATAACGGCTGTAAACAACTTTATTTAACTAATTTTCAATGAAAGTACAAAATTTTCCTTCTCCAAGTACTTAAGTATATTTTATAGGTTGGTCGACTATTATACTCGTTAACTTGTAAAGCATACTTTGCTGTGATAGTTTTCCTTTTAAATTCGTTATGTATATGCTACTACCATGATTTTTTTTTCACGTCTTCAAAAACAACCGTTTAGCTGACAGAGGGTGGGGGGGACACTCGACTCTAGCAAAAATTAACACTTTAAAGCTTAATATTTCGCAAACGGATCCTTGGATTTAAAAATGGTCTTCGCACACCCTCAACATTTTTAAACGACCTATCCAACGGCACCATGGGATAAACGATAAAAAATGCAGCACCACTTTACGTGTAGGGTGTACCTACATCTACTCTTAAAAAATACTTTTACCACTTTTTTTTACCACTTTGCCGGCGTGATTAATATGTATACCCATACCAAATTCTAACTTTCTAATACTAAGCGTCTCTCTGAGCTAAACCGCGACAGACAGACGGACATTGCGAAACTATAAGGTTTCTTTGTTGACTACGGATTCCTAAAAAACATAAATCCATCTTCAAACGAAACCGTGTTCAAAAAGGCGTTTGCTTGACTCGTAGTGTGTTATAGTTTTAAATTGATCTGCATCTTCGGCTGGAACGCCGCGCGCCGGAGCGTAAACGTTGTTCCGCCGGTAACCTCCAATTTGCAATTTATTGTCTGCATGTGGCCGTGGGTATGCTTCGGTTAATTACACCAATTCTAAGAATGAAATATTCAGATGATATGTGGGAGTAACCTGCTTAGTACCGAGACTGCCGAAAAGCTGTGTACGACTTTCAAATCATCTATTTTTGAAATTTGACACGCCAAATACAACGGATTACCTACATATAGAACAATGTAGGTACCTACTAGGTGGTGGGTACCAGGCAAGTACTAGGTAACACAGTCACATTATTATGCTGTATTGTTTACTATAAGAGTAATTTATCATCGATAGGTTACTTGAATGGAAATATTTAATATTAAAACCGTCATAACCTTTATTGAGGCTCATGTTATCGGTTGCGGCAGTGTTATCGAGGTCTGCATCTGTGTCAATAGTCAGTAGTTCAGTACTTACGTGTTGCGTGACGCTCGGATCTTACACTCGCTGTCGCCGTCGATCTACAAAACCGTAGTAGAACTGCGGCCCTACCATTACGTGTTAAAACGTGAGTTGTTCGAGCGAGAAGGAGGGATGGAGCTATACACCCTATATAGCTCCGTCCCTCCTTCTCGATCGAACGACTCACGCTTTAACACGTCATGGTAGGGCCCCTGCACATGTTATTGTATCTTCATCTATTTGCTATCGGCCAGTCTACAGTCGTGACAAGTAATTTTCCATACAGTCAACACTTCATCCAGAAACAATTGTCTTAATTCTAGTCATACAATCGTAACACTATTTGGTTCGGATATTAAGATTGCTTATCTAATTTATGTGACATCGAGGAGTATTGGCCTTTTGTCGGCCATGTGCTTTCTGGCCTTGATTGACCATGTAGGCGGTACCTACTGATTTTAATTTAAGCAGATTACTGAACAGTCCTATTCTATATCGATTTTGAAACGTTTGAGAGTCCATTGCAATTAATTAGTACAGTGACTATTTCGTTCAATTTACTCAAATCAATTTATTTAATTGGAGTCATAAGAGTTTTGCAATTTGAAATCATTTGTAAGTACTTAATTCATTTTCCTTACTTTTTGTCTCTTTGTGGACGAATCGAGCTGTTTAGGCTTTGCATTGCGAAGATTGCGAAATTAACGTTGAACTAGGTATTCAGTTATCTATAGTAAATTACATCAGTCTACAAAGTCTAAAGCCTAGCTAGTTACGCAGGTATCTGCCGCTTCCTATAAGGAAAAAAATGTTCTCTGATAACGTTTTAGACCCATGTATCCTGCTTATGCGTAGGAAGTTTAATTAAAATCGGTTCATTCATTTAAAAAATAAGGACTTGAAAGTTTGTGTGAAATGCCGTACGGCGTAAACGCTCTAAACACAAAGTTTTATTTGAATATTTAAGTCATAGAAAAACTGGTAAACTGCGTTAGCTCCTACAATTTTATCGTGACATTGAAAAATTTGTTAACAACGACAGTGCGTTTAAAAGTCGAGAAAGTTCAAACATGACAATTTAACACGTGTAGATACGTATCTTGTAAAAATACCGCTTAACACTCAAGATAACAATTATATTTATCTAAATTTCTTCAATTATCTCATTGTTATCCTTATCTAACGTTAAAACACAGTCTAATATTAATGTTATACAAATATTTCTCGTGAAAATACAGGGTGTTACAGGAAGGTGTGGTCATATTTAAGGGTCGTGTTGGTTGGCTGATATACAGTAAGGAAAAAATGTAAAACATAAAAAATTAGATTTAAAAAAAAATCGTCCCGGTAAAACGACTAAAAACTTCCGAAGAAGAGACTTTTCAAGCAGTCTAATGCAGTTGGTGACATCAAATTTGTGATTGAACTAAAGTAACGAACTGTTTGAGAAAACATTTCTTAACTTTTTAGTTTTTTTGGTCGAATTAAAAATAAAAACTGTTTTGTATGTTTTGTCATTTTTTCCGTAATGTATATCAGCTAGGTACCCAACATTCCTCGTTCATCTGCGACACAGTCATCTACAGGAGATGACTGTGTCGCAGATGAACGATGATATAGGAAGTTCTCTACCTGTGATCATGAAAATTTATACTCTCATAGGAAACTAAGACCGTGTAAGATTGATGGGTTCGTCACTTCAAAACGCAGTGTCAATAATTATAAAGTAAAGCACGTGATAAGACGCGAGGGGCGTGAGGCGGACAGATCGAGTACATCGCGGACAGTGCGCGGGGTTATCGGTTATCGCGCCCGACGCCCGCGCGATAGCATCGCACGGCATTGTATACAACGACCCTCTTAATGATCGCATTATTCACGAATGTTACATGTACCATCGTATGTTCGACGCATCGACGCTTCGACGCGCCATTTCCTGAACAACGCCACATTTGACGTCAACTCATATTCATAGTCGGAGATGCTTAGCGGCACGGCCGTTGCTAATTTCTGAGCCGGTATTACGCAACTTCTTTGTCTCAAACTACTGTCATTTAATCTTGTCTTCTCCTAAGATTAGGAAACATTACGAGCTCGAGTATCTGCGGTTGTAAATAAGTATTTATTTTAGGTTGGGAAGTTATGACTAGTTGGCTGCGTTTTAACTGCCGACTGCTTACATTACTCTAATTATAGATCGGTAGAACCTGAGGGCCAATTCTACACATTTGTAACCAACGTTTTCGTTCGCATGTCAGTCGCCATCTGCCAAAAAAGCCTGAATTTCAACTTTGCTTTAATATTAGTAGAACTGGCACTCAAAATTCAATTAAAACTACATATTGCGAAAAATCCAAAGAAGCAGATAGGCTTGCTCACCTAAAATCGAGGTGAGATAACGTGTTATTCCAATTATCGCACACTCATAATAAGCACTTTATCAGAAAATCAATGATCTGGATTGCCTCGGTAACAGTGCGATTATTGTTCTTTTTCAAAATCCCATTGAACATTTTACGTAACAGTTGTGACCGTGTGATTGAGAGCACCAACATATTTCTGCTAACAGGTACAAACCGGTATTGCCGTTGATATTAATTGCGTTACTATATCCTTCCATAATTGTATCATGCAGGGCTATATTTAGTCCTCCACTCGATACGGCCGCTGCAATTCGCAGTTCGCTGGTCTTGTATATACGCGAACAGGATACTTATAACTGTGATTTGAGTCTATAAATTCGGTTACGTAAACTTGACTACGTCGGCAGTCAATATTTGCATAACTACAATACTTACATACGTGAAATAATTTGGCCTTTGTATGTTCTATAATGGTACCTAATAACAATAGGTTTAAGGCAAAATAACATCATAACTATTTCCTTTTTATTTTAGATCAATGAGTATTTAAGACATAACAAATTAATAATACATAGATAACAAAATAACTTAAACATAATATTATTCTAATGATATTCTGAAAATACCTACACTCGTCCTTGTGGTTGTTGTGCTACAAAGTACCTACATAGCTTCCTACTTACTTGTGAATATTGGAATAAATATGTACCTAATAATAATTATTGAATTGTTTACAAAACAGAAATATTTTAACTTATTTTTTTAATAAATTTCTAGGTCAGTAATTGCTAGGTCAGCCTATAAATAACTTACCAATCATCCACCCGTGTACCAACAGGGCCTCTTCGTTGATCCTTCTAATTATTTTTTAAAAAGGGGGGGAACTCATTCAAGGGAACTCATTGAGAATCTTATTTAATTTTACAAGTCTGTTGACTGAAACAATGATTACAAAATTCAATTGGAAAATATGTCATGAATGCTACTATCTTGAAGTATCAGTTTTATTAGTACTTACTTATTACCTACTAAGGAATGTCAAGAATCTTTTACAATAATGCGTGTATTAAAATCAAACATGATACACTCGCTCTACATTTGAAAGCACTTCCCCATAATTGTGGCTGTCGTATCTTATCTGTAATCAATAAGGGCAATATTTTCTTAACCTATATAAAGTACTGCTCGAAAGAAAACTTACTATCGCGATATATTATTTACTAGCACTTCGCCCGCGACTTCGGCCGCGCGGATTTAGTAGGCACTCCACAAACTTCAACGCCCCCTCTACTCCCTTTTAATGATCTTTTTTGGAAAATTAAGCTCAACGATGTTCATTAATTATACCCAGCCATTTCTGTTGCTGATTCTGTGGTTATGCAAAACTTGTTAGATCTAGATATCCCAGGCTCTATCCTAATCTGCCTATTTTCATAACGATCCGTTCAGCTGTTTTAGCGTGAAAGCGTAACAGACAGACAGATGAGACAGACAGGGTTACTTTACATTTACAATATTAGTAGGGATATACATAGTTTAGATAGCCACTAAAAGGATCTGACAATTATTAGTCTATTTTAGTTAGTCATAAGTAGTTAAATAGAAAAGTAGATTTTTAAATTATGATTTTTTGTTTTTCTACCAACTGATTAAACATAGCCTGCCATTTCATCTCCTCCATTGATGAAGAATGTCTAGGGCATTAAGTCCGCCTTGTACCTATCTGCATGAAGTCTAAATAAATAATCCAAAGTTTAATGATATATCTTGGGTTTTCCAGGTGACTTCGGGCGGTACCAATGTTTCCAGTTCATTCTGCACATCCTGGCGGCCATGACGGCGGGCATGCATATGCTGTCTCTAGTAACAGTCGCTGCGGTACCGGAACATAGGTCAGTACGACAGTTATACCACACCATCCACCACATGACACCGGCTTGCTGAGGGTACCCCAATGGCAAAGACAGATGTTTGGTGAAGAATCATCACTTGTTCCTGTTCACATCTCTGTTGTGGGCTTATGCAAATTGCGAAAACAGTTTGCCACATTCTTGTATAAGTCAATACGTTCATCCGCCTGCGAATCAAAGCGGTAGTGCTGCTTAAAATCTTACTTTGAAAACAGTTTAATTACACTGTGGGGCACGATCAAACGATTGATCACATTCTACCTCGGCAGCCCGTAATGTTATGCAACAAGCATGCGAGCTGATTGCAGGAGGAAACAGGGGCGGATCCAGGGTCGTTGTTTGGTAAATTCCTCAATGACTTCGTTAGGTTGTTGACTACAAAAGATATTTCGGTCTTTTGGCTTGCGCCCCTCCCTGGATCCTCCGCCCATGGGTGGAAATGTGGCCAAAGTTTTCATGGTGAGATTTGAACAGCACTAGCACTATAGTTATGTCCCACAACATTTATGTCGAGATTGTGTTCAGTCAAATATCTAACAACGCTTAGTTAGCAGGTGAAACAGGAACATTCTGAGGTATTACGCTGCATGTGCATGGATGGAAAGCAGACCTTATAATGAAATGTACATCCTTTGGGTATTACGTAAAAGATTGTTCAATTTCTTTAATATTCGGTGGCTCCGGGTAAATGCAACTGCATTAATCGCGTAAAGTCCTATTTATTATTTCTTTATAGAATTTCTCCGGTTGATATTGGTGCGTATATGGTATGGTATGGTATGGGTCTTTTAACATAATTTGCTTTTGGTTACACAGCGTATACAGTTTTGCTTGATCAGGACGATGGTGGGCAGTCGGGTCGGCTTTGGTGTTCGTTATTATATACAAGAACAGAGTGATATTATTGGTGCCGTTATATATGTTGGTATATTGAACGTAAGTACACACTTTTGTAACGTATCTTGTTTGTCTCTTGGGCTATGGTTTGCTACGTATGTTGCTTCATCTAATATTCTGTATGAAAAACATTACTTTTTCTTTCATTATTAACAAATAACATTATGGTCTTCCGTTTCGAATAGTTTCATTAAGTATATTGTTTAAATATATAATATAGATAGAGAGCAAGCAGCATGTGATTGTTGTTAATTATTCATAACAAAGCTGATCATTATTGGAGCACACATGCGTTTGTTTGCATCCAATATCTACAAATTTAGCTCTTGTGGCCTTCTCAAATGAGACATTGTTTAAATTCAAAAAATATCTTAAAGTATGTAGTATTTAGAAAAGCGTTCTGGTGCTGTCATCCGCAAAGACAATACATAGGATAGAAATGATTAAATATCTGACTTCGTGCCTTTATAGCATTGACAACACTTTGCATTAGAGAAGAAATTCCGAGAAAAAAAATGTGGTACATTATGTATAGTGAGGACTTTTCTTGGTACATTTTAGTTTCATTCTAGTATCTCTAGATAAAATCCAAACCGTAGGATGAATCGTGCTTCATTGCTGTTAGTAGACGTAACACACGCCTTTTATTAGTGTAGGGTAAAAAATGCACTATCTCATGTCCTTAAACAAGTTTAACAACATTTAATAGAATGGAAAGTTATAAAACTGCAACTAACCTAATGCACCGCGCACGCTCGGCACGAAAATGTTACTAATATTATGTGAGAACAAATAAAAGTAACTTTTTTCTAATTCCAGATGTTACCTGCAAGGAATAGACAGTGCAAACCATACGGAGCCGTTTAACTCGTCCCTGGTGCAGGCCGCCATCCCCCTGGACGAGCACGGCAAGCTAGACTCTTGCCGGATGTACGGAGACAATAAAACTCTGATCGAGTGCCAATCCTGGGTCTACGATACACAATATTACACTTCGTCTCGGGGTATTGAATGGGATTTCGTATGCAGTAGGCGCTGGATGGGAGCCTCAGCACAAACCGCATACATGTTCGGCGTTGTGGCCGGTTCGCTCATATTCGGTCGAATGTCTGACAGGTTCGGAAGAAAGAAAGCCTTCCTTTGGTCTGGAATCTTACAACTTATTTTGGGCACGTCTGTTGCTTTCGCTACTGACTACTATTCATTTATAGTGCTTCGATTCCTGTACGGTATCTTCGGATCCGGTTCATATATAGCTGGATTTGTATTGACAATGGAAATTGTTGGTCCAAGTAAGCGTACCATATGCGGTGTTACGTTTCAAATCATGTTTGCCATCGGCATAATGTTGCTAGCCGCTTGGGGATACTTAATAGACAACAGATTCTATTTGCAAATAGTATATGCGTTACACGCAGCAATTTTGCTTCCTCATTGGCTACTTATGGACGAATCCCCAAGGTGGCTTTGGGCGCAAGGGCGTGCTCGTGAATCTGTCGCTATCATTGAGAAGGCTCTGAAGTTCAATGGATCAACTGACCCAATAGACACGCCGTCATTAGTATCCCACTGTAAAGCAACCTGCGCGAAATATACAGATGAACATTCCGCAGGAACAACTGACTTGTTCAAAACTCCAAAAATGCTCCAGAAAACTTTAATCATTTGCGGATGTTGGTTCGTCAATTCGGTAGTGTACTATGGTCTGTCACTAAATACTGGTAAACTAAACGGGAACCCATACTTCCTTATGTTCTTAATGGGGGTTGTGGAGTTACCCAGCTATATCCTCATCGTATACTTCTTGGACCGCGTCGGACATCGAGCACTCATCAGCACCATGATGTTGCTAGGTGGGATCGCCTGTCTAGTCATTGTCGCTCTTCCTCATGGCTCCACGTCAACCACAGGTATCGTGATGGTAGGAAAACTATTCATATCAGGCTCCTATTCTATTATCTACAAGTATTCGGCGGAGCTGTTCCCGACTGTAGTGCGCAGCTCTGGAGTGGGGCTAGGCAGCATGTGCGCGAGTGTGTCGGGTGCTCTCACGCCACTTATCAATTTGCTGGACACACTAAATCCTAAAATACCCACCATACTTTTCGGGTTTTTGGCTTTGCTATCAGGATTCTCTACCTACTTCCTACCTGAAACAATTGGTAGAAACTTACCTCAATCATTGGAAGACGGAGAAAAGTTCGGTGTCGGTGACACTTGCTTCACGAACTGCAGTGGGCGACGAATGAGCACTGACACAGTGGACCTGCCAGAAACTATGGTGCCATTGGAAGTT
This sequence comes from Melanchra persicariae, assembly GCA_947386135.1. Lineage (NCBI taxonomy): Eukaryota > Metazoa > Arthropoda > Insecta > Lepidoptera > Noctuidae > Melanchra > Melanchra persicariae. The sequence goes on along the minus strand of OX376655.1, from coordinate 9,890,574 downwards.
ATGGAAAAGAAACCGTAAAGACGTTTTTGTGAGGTCTATAGGCAGCCATCACTGACAATCAATTTATGCGACGCCGACGTTAGAATACGCAATATAAGTAAAATGTCTCTCACAATAACTTATTTTACACTAACATTTTGACTAAACCAATACGTAAAGCTTACATTTTATGAACTAAGCTTAACATTTTCTCACTTTCTATGGTGTTCCTGGGTTATACCTACCAACACTGTGCTATTTTTTGTACTCAGAAGTTTTTCTTGTTTAATATAACTGTTACTGTTTTGCAAAGAATTTAGATTTTAAGTGTTTATGTACGTAATTAGATAACTGTTATACATTATAGTGTCTAGTCAAAAGGTAATCACAAGCAAGTCGTGTTCATGCGAACAGTTTTGCTCAAGACTGGATGATTATTGTTCTACTAACAACTAGTTATTATACTGCGGAAATATGTAACAGGTAAATAGCATATATTTTTAATAGGTTATTAAAAGAAGTACAATTGATTGTACACATATATTATAAAATGAAGTACAATACTGCAAGTGCGTACTTTTATATCTTTTTATAATCATTGATCAGGCATACAATTTGTCTCAAAGACAAAACGTAGAAGTTAATGAATCCGATTAAACTATTTAGTATTAAGTATCATGTTTAATTCAAGTATTGCTTGATCACAGGTATAGTTTTATACGAGTAGGTACCCAAGTTGGTTCAAGTCTGCAAAGATATTCAGGAATTAAAGGCACGAACAGTACCTACATAATGCCAAGGTTTTGATAGCTAGCAGCATGCTTGGGTATATAAGATATTTTAAATAAATGCAAAAATAAATAAGGGCCTTTTAAGTTTGCGGACTGTGTTGGCAAGTTGGAAAGTTAAGAATCAGCATATTTTTATTTAGGTATCTATAGCTGAAATATGCAGCGGAAAATCAGCCCAAAACAGTTTTTATGGATTTAAAACGCCTCAAAAAGCAGTTTTTTTTAGCTTTCAAGGTGTTTTTGATCAGAGGGCAAATTCTACAAATGTTTAAGCAACGTTCGCATTCGCATCTCAATTGAAATCTGTCAAAAAGCCTAAATTTCCATACATTTTTGACAGATTGCTAATGTCAGTAGCAAGGCGAATGCGAAAGTTGCATAAAAATTAGTAGAATTGGCACTCAGACTACCCATTATCAAAAAATACAACAAGTATTTTATGGATCGTCAATAGGTTCGTTTATATATGACTGATGTTAGTTCCGTATTTACCTACCTAGCTAGTCACTATGGCTAATTAAAATACATACATGTTTATGTCGCAGCGTTAAAATAGACAGGTATATACGTCACCGGGTGATTGCAAACTCTGTAAGATTGTGATAAATCTTTTTTAGATTATATTTCTTCGATATGATGTGAGCATAAAAATTTTGAATACAAGAAATTCCACCCAAATTCAATAGTTTCCAGTATATCCGTGCCTTATTGAGAAAAATGAGTTTACAATTTCACGCGATATTTTACAATCTCACGGCTGCAATTTTCCGGTGACATATTGATTTCAACTTAAAACAATGTAGCTACTTGCACACATTAGGTACATACTCGTATAAGTTACGAACATCTTTATGTATTTTAATGTAGCCTTTAAATGGAAAACTCGCATATGCATTTTGCTTTAAGTTGGAAGCCTATTTAGCAGGTTCTAGGTACGTATTCAATTAAATCTGTTTTTATTATTACTCTGCCTCATAACTAATGAAGGTGGCACACTATGCTCAATACAACACTGCCCGTAGGTGCTCGAAACATTTGTAAAATACTAATTAAGTAAGCTATAAGCATCAGCATAATTTATTTATTTTTAGAAAATTAATAACTACTTTAGGGTTTTTTATAGCATTTAGACATTAACGCGCATATAGTCATTTATGTGTAAGACTAAATTAAATAAATAATTAATTGAGGGTTATGTATGTAGCAATGAATGTCCGATACTCTAATTTTACTTCGCTTTCTTTTCGGCACTTGTGGCTATACATTACCTACATAAAAATAATTGTTATTGTAAAAATATAAAGTGGAACATGTTATTACAAGTCAATACCAGCATGTCCGTCAATGATACTATCCGATCACCTTTAATGTCAACTCACATGTTTTACACTTTATGCAAATTGGCGACATTAAACACGTCGGTGGCACTGGTCGCATACCTATGAGGTTTGCTATAAATAGCGGGATTCAAATAGCTTTAGTCAGTTCCTTTTTATATTTTATTACCTAAGTACAGAATATGCCCGTGGAATAGACTGATTTAAACGAAAGTTATGCAATTTTTACAGATCGTTACTTTTATTGATTATTATTATTGATTCAGATGCTCAGCGCATGTGCCAACGTGTTCATAAGTGTGAAGATATTATTACTATTATCAACTTACAAAACAGACAAAAAATAAAAAATAGCATTTATAACTACTAATTTTGTTGGTGTAATTTATTTAAAGACTTATTGAAAAGCTAAACAAATACACATAGGTGCCAATTTATCATAAACCAATTGCCTCTACCAAGACTGAAAAAAGAGTAAAAGTCCGGTATTTAAGTAATTTTATAGGTACAGGGAAATGATTGGAACACTCGTACCCTTAATGTGTAGAAATCTGCTGGGGCTTCTTGTAAGTAATCGTATTTCCAGTGAGTTGGTTTAAACATAGCTTAATTTAATATAACCTTTTGAATGCCATTATCACATGTAGGATCCTATACGTGACGAACGAAAGCTTACCTTGTACGTACACCAACGTCACAAATTTGTGACAAAAAAAAATACGGTGAATTTGTGGCTTGGTGTGGAAGGCACGTCGATCTGTCTTATGCCTTGGCGTCCAAAAGTTTTCTAGATTCTCACACAGTATAAATCAGTCACTTATAATAAGTAGTAGGTTTTAAATAGATTTAACGGACGAATAATAATAAATACTGACTGAATGGCCAATATATTTACGAAATCTTGCACAATGTCACTAACAAGACGCGTAATTTATAAAGAGGAATCTTCAGCAATACAAGTTATTCTTATGAGAAACAAATTTTTGCGTTTTTTATTTACACTGTGCAAGCGTTTTGGTTAAGTTACTTAAACTTTCACATATAACGTACTAATTAAGTTAAGTTTTCTTGATTAATTTTTTCGAAGAAAAAGCCATGTAAAACATCTGTAAAAAGTTACAAGGAAATCACATGGTCATTATAAACATTTTTGTACACAATGGCACATTTTCTGGCAAAATATACCTACTTAGGTATATTTAATTAAGATATAGGGACATAATTTAAGACTTGCCAAATACGTGGTCACTTTTACATTTTCTAGCTGGATTTATCTTCTTTCGTAAGTCAATATATTTACTAATCAACGATCAAGACTATGTCAAAGTAGAATTAAGTATCAAGTACATGGTGTAAACGAATTTAATAAATGTTTTTTACGAGTGTTGTGTTTTTTTGGTCCTGTCCGAAATAATATTATTATAATAGCCAGCCACTATGCGGTTTCATTTTATCTTGCTACGAAATTGCTACGCATAGTCGCTAGGCGTTTTAATTTCACAGGACATGTGCTACGACGCTACGAATGCTACAACTGCTACGAGGGTGGTGGCTACGATCTAGAATAGTTCATAGAAAACTTGGGACCTATAGGTACGTATGGATTTTTATCCATACGTACCTATAGGTCCCAATTTTTACGAAGATTAAAAATTTTGGCAGTTCATTAAAATAAAATAGGTACCAATTTATGTATGATCTTTTCGTGGTCCGTCTGTATTTGTGAAGACTTTTTTATGTTGAAATCAGTTGAAAAATAAAAATATTTTTTTTTTAAATCTGCGCTCCTTTTGAGTTGTAGGCAAAATTTGGCTGAATTTTAAAGGAAAAAATCCTGAAATCGTCAATTTGTAGTTATTTAGTTAGTTATTTCTATCACATTTTTTTTTGCGATTACAAACTTTTGTAGTTGGAGCATTGATCGATGAATTGCTGGATTTTCTTTTGACACTGCAAAATGTTGATAAAGACGCCAGCACATCAAGTTACCCGAAACTGTCATATTTTCCCAATCAACTTTAATCCTAATATAGCGATAATGTTGTAAGTCTATTAAAGAAATTTGAGAGATTGTTGTAGCTTGATCTGCTGGCGACTGTACATACTGAAAAATTGGTAACCAGGTATTTAAAAAAATATTCTTTCATTATTTGGTGTTCCTACAGGGAATGTTGCGTTGGTTTCACTTGTCCCGAACCGAAGAAGGGTAGGTATTAGGAACCGAATCACCATTTGGTTCGTTATTAGAATAGCCTTATAAACTATATTAGGAACGGAACTGAAATAATAATAGAAGACCCTGCATAGGTACCGCGTATTAATTAAAATTACGTTTTCGCCTACACCACCACCATAACTTTTGTCGTAACAACAAAGAGAGACTGTAACTTGGTACTTGTATTATAAAAATAAATACTTATCTCCTTTATTCATTATAAATACATATAAATTATATTTTTAAATATTTCTACATAAAATAAAAAAAAAAACATTTATAAATATAATAAATAGTAGCCCACCGGTATCGGGAACAGAATCCAAGCTACCGGTGGTCAGGGCTCCTGAGAGAGGAACCTCCTAACGATACGCGCCGAGTCCAAGAGTACTGCTTTCTGGATCAAGCCCTTGATCCAGCTGCCCAACGAGAGCCTCTTGAGATGTTGGTCGAGGCTCTTGGCAATTACGCCATTGGCCGTGACAATTATCGGCACAATGACTGCTGTGTTCACATCCCACATGTCGACAACCTCGCGAGCCAAGATATTGCAAGACGTAGTCTGAAGATAGCAGTCGTTATAGATGACATTTGGAAACAAAAACAATAGTATTTCTGTAGGTATCGATGAAGAATACCTGTTTATTTAATGATGGAAAATCATCAAATTACTCCTTCCGCCTTGGGCGGAGCGGAAAGGAGGTCAGCCTCTTACTGACGAAAACTCATCCGTGTTCCTCCAAATACCCTTTGCGTTCCAAGGCCGCGGGGACTCTGTCGAACAAATTCCGCAACCCTGGATGAAGAATATCTACTTATATCTATTATTTTGTAATGTTGGACTGTTTTATTATTATGAATAAAAATACAAAATTTATATTTTCCTTTGCAGGTGCTGGGTCGATGGTGTTGACACGAATGAGTCGACCGCAGCGTGGAATTCTTCGGAAATAATTGCTGCCATACCGAATACCACACTCGGAGGTCTACACAGCTGTCTTGTTTTAAATGATATTAACGAAACAACAACTTGTTCTAAATTTGTATTTGACACGACGTACAGGTCCTCGTCACGTGCTATGGAATGGAATCTAGTATGCGATCAAAGATGGATGGGTGCTCTAGCTCAGTCTGTTTATATGTTAGGAGTTTTCACCGGAGCTGTAGTCTTGGGAGGAATGGCAGATAAGTACGGAAGAAAAATGATATTTTGTTGGTCCGGGGTACTACAGTTAGTGTTTGGTGTGCTAGTTGCTTTTATACCTGAATATTGGTCCTTCTTGGCAGTTCGTTTCGTGTATGGAATCTTTGGATCAGCCGGTTCGTATATTACCGGCTTCGTTCTAACAATGGAATTAGTAGGAGCTAGTAAACGAACCGCGTGTGGTGTCGCTTTCCAAGCTGCTTTCGCTGGAGGTATTATGTTAGTCGCTGGGTGGGGAGCTCTTGTGGATAATAGACAAATTCTCCAAGTGATATATGGACTCCATAGCCTTCTCCTTATTCCACACATTTGGATCATGGACGAATCTCCCCGTTGGTTGTGGGCTCAAGGCCGGTCAAAAGAATCAGTGGATATAGTTGAAAGAGCTTTGAAGTGCAATAAATCAGAAAGTCGGTTGGATAGAGCTGAACTGGTGTCTAAAGGAAGAGCTGAAGCGTCGAAAGGAACTGATGCCCCAACCGCCAGTACAGGAGACCTGTTTAGAACACCTAATTTAAGAAATAAAACATTGAATGTCTGCTTTTGTTGGTTTGCTAACTCCATAGCATACTATGGGCTTACTTTAAGCACTGGCAAGCTCGAAGGCAACCCGTATTTGATTACAGCTATTTTAGGATTCGTGGAATTACCGAGCTACGCTGCGGTGATTTATTTCCTTGATATTTGGGGTAGACGGCCGTTAATAAGCTCTATGATGCTTGTGGGTGGCGCTGCGTGTGTTATTGCTACCTTCCTGCCTGCTGGAAGTACGATATCTACTGGAATAGTGATTGCAGGCAAATTATTTATCGCAGGCTCTTTTGCTATAATATACAACTATTCAGCCGAGTTATTCCCCACAGTCGTTCGTAACTCTGCACTCGGTTTAGGTTCGATGTGCGCCAGGCTGTCTGGCGCTCTGACACCGTTAATTACATTACTGGATTCTTTTAACCCTAAAATCCCAGCTATTACTTTTGGGGCAGTTGCAGTGATTTCCGGATTCTTATGTTTGTTCCTACCAGAGACTATGAATCAGCCCATGCCCCAGTCCCTCGCCGACGGGGAACGGTTCGGTAAAGGCGACACGTGTTTTGGCAGTTGTTTAGGAAATAAAAGAAACAGAACTTATTCTGAAGACAATAAGGCTATTGAATCAATGGTTCCTTTAGAAGACGCTAGTAGAAAAGTTTGATTAGTTTTTAAATTTTTAAACCTACCTATAAAGGCACAAACCCACCGTGGCGCATGCTGGGCACGGGCACGCTGCGCATTTGAGCTGCCTAAATTTATTTGTTTGACAACGTGGGTCTACTTCTCGACTGCAGTACACACTAAAACACCCACTACTATGTACAACTGTAGCGTGGCTCACTGGCGATACAATTGTACATAGTCGTGGGTTAATATTCGTAAGTATAAAGTGCGTACCGCATGCACAGCGTGCATGGCGTTGACAGCGTTGAGCTATGTGATCGCCATATTCGAGCCCGCCACTTCATGTACCAATGACGTCAATTGATGCGTGGCGTGTCCGTGGGTTGTAGTGGACACAATCACATATATTTTCTTGCAAAGCGAAGCTTAACACACGTGCGTGGCCTCCCCGTGCACTGCGGTGGGTCTACGCCTTAAGACATGAATGAGCTTACAGAATTAAAGGTAGGTATATCTAAGGCATGCCTGCCTTCACAGCCGCTTCAAAAGTAGGCTGGTTATTTTTATGTTAATAGTTATCTAATCGATCAAAGTAGTTAAGGCAGTTAGTTATATAATTTTACTAACAGTTACGTTGCTGGTTTGCTTTGAGTATTAAATTTACCTACGTACAACTGTTATTATCAATCCTAAAACAGAGTAGCTAGGTATTTGTATTAGTTTTACCAAAAGAAATACCTACATTTAGAGTGAATAAGTTAATCAATAAGTACCAATTAATTATTGTTTACAGTTTAAGTTGTTTTGTTTTGTTATTAGTGTTTATACTTATCATATTTTTTATGTTATACCTACGTATATTAAGAACATAGTTTGATAGCATGTTGGTGCTTGTGAATCTCGTGATCTGGTGTGATATTGACTGTACGGAGAAACTCATACTTATTTGTAATTTTGTGAAACTACATACAAATAAATTAAAGGTACATAAATGGACTTTGGTTTTATTACTACTAAGTATAAAAGACTAAAAGACTGATTTAAAACTCATTATAATTTTATATTTACACAAAACAATAATGAAAATCACAGTGAGATTAAAAACATCAATAGATGATACATCGATGTATGAACAACGAACATATAGAAGATATTAAGCATAGGCAAATATTAATGATCCACAACTGGGCAAAAGCCCTTTCAAGGTTTCTGTACAAGGAGAGGTGTCGACCACACATAGAACTTTATAAGAGTAGGTACAATACAATCCTGGAACGCCGATAGTGGCTCTTCGTGACTCGAGGGCCCAGATCTCATAATTTCCTTTTTTTATTACAATTAGATTTTTTTTTTAAATTATGTTTAATGAGATTTGGTTCACAGCATTGTAACTGGGACTCTGTGTTTAGTTACATAAGTACCTACCTAATAATGTATAAAATAGATAGTTAGGTACCATAAGTACCATAAGCATAAATTGAATAAGAGACAGTGTTGTCTGTCGGTAGTTACCAAATTAAACAGAACTAGTTATATTTTGAAACACTTACCCATTTCCTTTTAATAGATATTCAGTTAAAAACTGCTAGTCAAGTGGGGAATTATTCTTTGATTGAGTTATGGAGGCGCGTGCGCACAGCACTTTGTCAGAAGTTTTACGCTGATCACGCACCCTATCCAACACAAAAGGGAGAGATTTGTGAAAGAGGACTTCAAAACTGAGATTCTTCATTCATTACAGTGATTAGAAGACGAATTCACGGGGGGAACTAGTCTCTTTTCTCAAAGATTGGCTTCATTAGAGAAGGAAGGAGGGAAGGGAGACCGTTTACCTGTAGGACACAAAAGCCAAATAACTAAATTAGAATTAATGTAGGTACTTACTTCTACAGAAAATCAGTAACTATTAGGGGTAAGTATCTACCTATGTACGATAATTTTTTACTGATTAGCAGCATTTGAACAAAAATATTTGAGAAATACACAGAATATAGTTGGAAGATTGGTCACTCTGAAATCGTTCACAAAGGAATGAATACAAGATTGAAAGTAGGTGTAATCTAGTGCTATTCTGCCGGTCGATTCTGTCGACATCTCACAGTGTACACCTAGGCAGAGTGAACGATGAAAGTGCTGTCATTCCATCTTATTTGTATGGTTTGACAACTCACCCGTCGTGCACCCCCCCCCCCAAGTGTTCGCTTTTCGACATGTTTACAGAATCGCAGCAGTCCGATTCTGTAAAAATGTCGAAAAGTGAAGTGAAAACATCTGATCGTGACATTTATGTGAACAGAACTGTCAATGACGGCTCATTTGAAGCTTACTTCACCTATGTTTTCACAGTGAAATGTTAGCAGATAAGACGCCGGCAGCTTCTTATCAGTCGCTCCGTTATTACTGCGTGATTTCAGACAAAAAACATATATAGATACAACAGTATAAGCAGGTATAATACAACAGAGCCACTAAGTATTGTTCTGAAATACAGTCTTATAACGTATCCGACAAAACTGCAATACCTAAGTATAACATTAAATTTCATAAACATTTTAGGCGTAAATTCACAAATAAAAAAACATCAAAGAAGACGTACCTACAAGTTACAGGTTAAGACAACATTGCGTGGAAATAGTAATTAAGAAATGTATGAATTTTTTTTACATATTTATGTAGGTAATACCTACCTACGTCAATTATGGAACATTGAATAAATAAATTAGGTAAGTAGGTAGGACAACTTCGAGTTCTGTTTATTTATTTTAATAAATAGGGAGATGAATTTTCTTTCAATTACTACCTTAACACTAAAAGCTCTAGATTCGTGTGATAACAAAATCTTTTGAAAGTATCCAAAAGAACCTAGTGTGTGAAAACGCTAAGACACGATAGGAATGATACTGATTGATCAGTGGTCCTCAAAATTCTCAGTTTTTCATTACAAAATAATAGAAATGAATACTAGTGAGTTACTGAGCTGCTATAAATACACCGAGACGGGCTTTCTTTCGAACCAGATCTTAAAATAAAAATACATGACATAGGTAAGATTACCAACTTTCAAGGTCAGCAAGAGAACGAAATAGATTCTTTCATCGAAAAACATAAGTAACGCATTATTTGGCAAAAATTTTATTCATAAAAATATCGAAAATCTTATATTTCCTTCAATATGGTCCGTTTTCAAACTTCACCAAAATATTTATCTGAGCCAAACATGGCGAATCACAACAATCGAAACGTTAAGTATTTCTAGTCTGTAAGATAAACCTACGTGTTGTGGTTGCTACTAGGTACTAGTTGCCGCGCCTACGCTTAGCTAAGTACGTATTACTAGAAAATGCGCAAGTTGCTTCATTTAAATTCTAATATCATGTGGCCCTTGCAAATAGTGCCTGTGCAGTGCCAATTTGAAAATTCTCTTTCAAATAAATTGTTCTAAAAATAACAAAGGAACCTTTACAATGGTATCTTTAACGATACTGCTTCCCTCAAGCCAGCCAAGTTTCTACTTGTAAAACGTTTATAAAAACTACAACAATATTAAGTCTAACAATAGGTACATATTTTTTAATTTAATCATTCTCTTGTTTGATGTAAGTATTCAACATTTGAATAGTTCAATATAATTATATAAAGTGAACTGTTTATTTATACATAGCAGCGGAAGGTTTAAAATTGATGTAAGGTACAGATGTAGGTTAAGTTTTACAGGCTGGACTGCAGCCATTGCAGGGCCAAAAAGGGTAAGTAAAGTTGGTATAGGAGGTATAAAGATATTTTGTTCTCTAAAGGGTCTGCTGGTGGCAGCTGACAATTATTTAAATCAGTTTAGTCTGAAATAGGCCATTATTTGTATGCAAAGATAAAATATGAGATGATTTTGATGTCAATGGTCATATTTTGTTATTGGCCATTTAGATCTTGTATCTTATTGCATTGAACCATTCAAATATTTCTTTTCAGGCATATGTACCCACCCTTGAACAACAAATTTAACATTTATTTAGACATATTATCACAAAATTCTAAGACTACTCATTTTTTATAATTAATCTTTAGTAAAATTGAAGCAAAGTTTTAATTACAAATCAAGTGATGGTAACTAAGATTTAATAAATAAAATAATATAGTTACATAACATTGAGATTTTGCTTTTAATAACAAATAACTAAAAGATATACAATACTTGTATGCAAAATAACATAAGGTTTACATGGACATACAATATGAATTTTGAGATAGCGTCAATAATATACATGCATACAAACAAAGGTGGCCTGTACAATATAACAAATTCGTAAAAGATTTTTTTAATTGTTACAAGGACATTCAATTGTTTTGCATCTCATTCAAAAATCCATTTAAATTTTATTAAGTAGATAGAAATGAAGAGAGCTTTTTTTAAAGTAATGGACTGCTGACAATGCACTTATTTAACATGTTTGAAATTGAAATTGGCAATTTAAAGATTGTACAGATGTTATTCATGTTGTTCAAAAGATTGCAAGTTTATGATTAAATACTCTCAAGAAATCTGATATTTTTGATAGTGTTATAATAACAATGTTATTGAATGAATAACAAACCAATTTCATTGAGCAACCACCTTACATGGGGTTATTAAGGGGTTAATATTATTAGAAGGCTTGCTTTTCTGATATGTTTCAACTATTGTCCATACTTTGTATTTTGCTAATAATGAAGTGGTTGAAATTAACGCTACTATTGAATTTAATTATGTATGATAATTTCATGAGGTGAAAAAGTAAGCAAACTTTTTAATTACTTATTATACTTTTGATAAAACTTAGCACCAATTCAATTATGTGTAATTTCTGTAAAATTAATATCCGTCTCAATAAGCAAAACTACAATAGTCTAACATTGTTTATGAATGTCTAAAGCTCATTTTTCTAGAGCTTAAATTTTGTAGCCAACATAAAGACAGCTGAAATGTCTTTGTTTGAACATGTCATAAAAATTGACATGCAATTAAATAAAAAGCATTCATATTTACTACTATTCTAACTCATATTCACTAGACATTATTCAAAAGGCATTGGTATCAATATTCCGGACAACGAGTATGAGGTATTTTAGCTATAATTGGGCTTTGTTCAGCAGTCATAGCAGTGTGCACGATGATGGCTGGTTGAGTAGGAGTAGGAGCATGTAGCTCATGGCTCTCACCAGGGGCTAGACTTGCTAAAGCTGCCAAAAGGTCATGATTTACTAGAGGTTCATTTTCTTCACGAGGTTCCCAGCCAACAGGAGGACTAGATGGCGGAGAGATCAGAAATTGCTTTACAGGAGCCGGGGGTCTCAGATTCTTTAGAGAAACAGGCGTCACAGGTTGGGCGAAATAACAGTTGATCGGCGAATCATGAAATTGGTATTGATGCAGTTGAACACGAGCATTAGCAGCAGCCAGTGGACTGTCATAGTTGACACGCAAACGTTTAAAACTGCGTAGCCATTGAAATGTAATATTATCTGAAAATGTGCGGAATAAATCCTCCATTCCTTTCTTTAACTTTTCATCAGCAAATACTTCACTATGTATGTTTGTGACGATGATAGACTTAGGTAAGTCATCAAAATCATCAACTTCGTCTTGCACATCACTTTCTTGTTCTAAATTGGCGATATTTGGATGTACGTTGGGCATTCCATCTTCTTGGTTGATATATACGTCGTCTTCTCGAAAAGAGTCTTCATCCTCCTTATGAGCCATTATAAACAAAGCTAACTACGAAACCAAACACGCACTTATTGTATTAATAACTTCCAATTTAAATATTTCAATAAATATGTATTTTTATTATTTTTTAATAATCGATTATAGCAATTTTCTTAGCTGTCAAAGACCTGTCAATGTCACAACATCTTTTCCAAACAAACATATTCTCAGAATTTTTGTTTTTGTTTTTTTTATGGCGCAGAATGTGGTTGAATAGAAAAACATTTGTTTTTTTATAAAATAATATGGTAAAACCTTGGATAAAATTAGTTGTAAACCATGCTATCACGGTATATATACATTATGTATATCATTTATGGATTTTTGGTTACGATTAGGGCCCGCAGCGCCCGTTACGGCACGGCGGCATGGCATGGCGTGGCAAAGGTTTCTTTTCGAGGACAAATAATTTTCTATTAGATAATTGAGGCAGTTTAGAAACTCTGACACTAGGGTGTTTGGGCTCTTCAGACCTTATACCACGATAAGAAGAAGTAGATAATTTTTAGAACAATCATTATTTTATTCGAATAACGAATAGGTTGAAACATCTCACGTGATGACGTGACTTACCGGGGCATGCCGTGGAACGCCACATCATTCCCCGAGATGCTACGGCACGTCGCGTCGTGACATTCCACACGATGCCACGTCATGCTGCGGCAATAATTTTAACAAAATACACAACCATTTTTAAATTATTTAGCATAGTACTGAACGAGTGAGCGGCAGAATGTGCTTGCTTTCGTCTCGAGTTCTCGACGTGGCATGCTACAGGATAGTGTGGTATGCCGCGGGATTCTTCAGTGTGCTATAGCTATAGCTTGTGTTCTATAGCGCGCCGTGCCGCGGCATAACATGCCGAGCTGTCAGTGGGCGCCGCACCGGCCCTTACTTTGTTTTTTTTGATAATTTTCCATTGAAAGTAAGTATGTACGTGTTTACGTGCTACCGCCCTATTTTTTTTTATTCCTAAACATGTTTTACAAAGCTGCATTAAGGTGGCACTTCACTTGGCGTATTTGTCAAAATATTCGAGGAGTATACTATTGTAGTCTTTGATTCGAGGCTTTTGTGTAATTCAAAATATACCGTACAGAGTTCGAAATAAAGTTGATTTTGTGTTGACGATGTAACACAAATCTTCGGACAAATACGCTGGAGTGCCAGCATTATTTGCATTATTTTTTAGCTTCATCTTGTGTCGTAGTAGGTGGGTACCCTTATCGTGGAATATTCCATTTTACGTCTGTGGCTTGTAACATCATGGAATATCAAGAACCTGTCAAAGAAAATCTTGGTACCATTTATATTTTAGTTCTTTATGTCACCACCTTTAATTTAAATTCTTGTCGTACTGTACAAAATAAAGAGTGCCAAACCATAGATATTTAAAAGCAAAATTTGCTGAATTGAATTTATGTAGTTCATGTAGTAACTCTATTCAGAGACAAATAAAACATGTTTACTTGTCAAATTAAATTAAATATTTTCTTCACTATTTAAAAAAAAATAGATTGTTAGGGCATTGTCGCAAAAATAGTTGATAAGACATATAAAAGTGATTATTGAATCGGTAATTTAAGGTTATTATGAAAATGGCGGGACTTGAGTCCATGGTAGTTGAAGAGGTTAAGCCCGCAGAGAAACCGGTCGATAGGGAGAAGGTAAGTCGTCATTTATTGAATATTCCGTGTAAAGACCAGAACATTTAGATTTGGAGTCATTTTACGTCGAGATCTTTGTTAGCCTTGCATTGGTTAGTTGGCTCTGCAGCTCGACGAATACTGTAAACAAGCCTATTTATATTGTTGATATGGTTTGGCTGTGTCCTTATAATGTGCCTCTTCTGTTACAGACTTGTCCCTTATTACTCCGTGTGTTTTGTTCAACTGGACGTCACAATTCTCCTGGTGACTATGCAAGAGGGAATGTTCCTCAAAACGAACTTCAAATCTACACATGGATGGACGCCACGCTTCGTGAACTTACAGGTTTAGTGAAAGAGGTGAATCCAGAGACCAGACGTAAGGGTACATATTTTGACTTTGCTATAGTGTACCCGGATATGAGATCACCAACATATCGGATGAGAGAGATTGGGGTCACTTGTTCTGGGCAGCGAGGCGGGGATGATAATAAAACTTTAGGCCAAGTCAAGTTCCAGATTGGAAACTATCTGGATATATCTATAACACCACCCAACAGAATGCCTCCACCGATGAGACGTGCCCAGCCTTACATGAATAATCGTCCCTATTAAATGTACCTTGGTAATTAAGTTAATTTAGTATGTTTAAAATAAATAAAACTTATTTTACAAGTATCTTAGTGTTTAAATCATGGTTGAAACTTATTTACTCATTAATTTTGTCAGGCTAATGCAACAAGGCATTCCCTACCTCTCAACCTTTGGGTTAAAAAGGCTACACATAATCCTATTTTGAAAATTTCTGCTATTTGTATCCACTTCCCTCACCGTTTTTGGAAAAATAAAAAATTGTCAAGCTATCATACATTTAATGCAAGTAATGTGATTGGCTGTTGAAAACCCTCTCATCCAATCACAGCTAGGCAATGGGCATTGGACAATTATTTGTCTCAATATTTTCAGAATTGCAGAATTACAGAGAAAAAAGTTTAAATACTCATTGTTTGTCCAGGAATTTGGTTCGTTATTAAAATATTAAGCATCTTCAGTAGCTGAAATAACATGTTTCACTAAAAATTTGAGTTAACACATACACTTGTTGGCTTAGAAAATAGTTTCAGTTTAGAATAAGATTGTGTGGAAATGGTACAGTATAGAAACAAAAACAAAGATTTTATAAAGTATTCACATTTAATTTCATCTCTCATTTATGTACTTTCATTTGCAAGGCACAAGTTAAACCACTTGAAGTCGACCAAATGTTATGTCGATGATAACACTTATATGACGAGACAACGAAAAATGTCCTTATATTTAGATTTTTCCTAAAATAAATATAATTAAAATGTAAACTTAAATCCTAATGATTTACGGGTGATCTGAATGGCCTCTTAGATTTTTTGCCCATCGCGGCGAGATCAATCGTAATTCCATTAGGTAAAACAGCCTTATTTTCCTGATAGTCGACGAAACCTTTCTCGTCTCGGTCTTCCTTGGCCTTGTCGCAAAGAATACCGGTTTCGTAATTGTATTCACGTTTCAATCCATCAGGATCAACGTACCCGTATTTGCCTCGTGTGATGCAGTCTACACCAATGGTCTCTTCCTTGAACGATCCGTCGTCATTTTCGAATCCCCATGTGATACTGCCGTCTTCATTCTCATCTCTGAACTTGCGAATAATCTGAGCTACAGGTTTCTTCTCCCTCTGGTGCGACTGTGTGTATTTCTGTTGAGGAGCTTTAGCGGGTGACCTGTTAATGGGCTCCTGTGGTCGTGAATACTGTCTAACAGGTTGAATGGGTGCCTCGTCATCTTCAATGAATGGCTTAGGTTCGGGTCTGAACACAGGCCTCTGGGGTCTGCTCGAAAGAGGCTGTAGTCTCACTGGTTGCGGCTTGTTGAGTGGCTCATTCCTGACTGGGTTGAAAGCTTGTGGGGCTAGCAGTGGTCTGTATTGTGTGGGCTTGATAGGCTCAAGTGGCTGTCTAATTGTCGACGGTGTGGATTGTGGGTATGGGGACTGATTGTAAACAATAGGAGGTTTGGGTTGTGAAGTGGTCGTTATGTCGTAGTAATCGTTTTGGGGTTCGGGAGTGGAAAATATATTGGGAGAGAAAGCTGTTGGGGTGTTGATTTCCAATTCATCTTCTGGTTCTTCAGTGACGGGTTTAGCAGGCTCGTCAAGTGATTGAAGGCTCGGCCGCGGTGAAGCATCTACTGACTTAAATGAAGGTCTTGCTAATCCCGGCCTCCTTATTCTAGCTGGCCCTGCTGCAACCGAAGAAGCTTGCAGGCGTCCTTGCCTGAAGCCTCCTTGTCTGTGACCTCCTACGGGGATCGCGCCTGGTATTTGTAGCCGTGGCGGAGCCGGAGAGTCATTATATTGAGCATAAGCTGTGATGACACACAGCATACATATCTGGAATAAAGAAAATAATACATTTAAGTATTTTTGTTTTCGCATTAACCTCACCCAGAGGGGTGTTAAAATGTTGGGGTAAAACGAAGTTAGTGTTTTATTAAAGGTTTGGTGAGGTATTATCATTACTTAGGTATAATAAGGCCGTTCTACTTCGCATCCTGGAAGAAACAATCTTCCTTCTAGATAGATACAGTTTTCAGTTTCAGAAGGTGAAAGTCCCATTGGCCAATCGAATTTATAGCGCAATCAGTGAACTGGCACACTTTCCTGACACGGGGGCCGTGGGGCCTTGTTCACGAGCAGGTAATGGCAATACGGCTTATCACACCAACTCCATTTAAACAACTAATATAGATTATATCACATGCCTTATTCTTATTCTATTGTGAGCGAGTCAACTGCCTATCTGCGTATATAATTCGATTACGAAACTCAGCAGAGTTTCTAAACGGACCTACTTGGTGGGTGCGCGGTACGTACCCAGAATTTTTGAATTTTGTTGAAGGTAGAATAACTAGAAGTTAACTCTATTTATAGCTAAATTACGTCGAGGCCTCTAAAGCCCTTACGTCGGCCACTTTTTATTCTGATGTAAGTTTGTCGATATTTGCATTATTTGAATTTGGTCAATATCCTGCGGATTATAATGTTTATGTAAATATTCCACGAAGTATTTAGGTAGGTATACTTAATTGATGCTAATGTTCTGATAAATCTTAATTAATGAATTGGTAGGTAACTAGTTTCTACAACTGCATAGGTTGTCTATAAATTGTGTACAAGGACAGCAATCTACATAAGCATCAGTGCATTACCTATATAGATCCTCGTTTACCAACCAGCGACTCAACTCTGCTTAGAACGGTTTTCACGACTAGACAGAATCTATAGTTTTCTTTTTATACATTTTCATTATTAAGTTTATTATTTCTGTAATAAACACATATGCACTTAGGAATAATGTTCTAAGTACCTAAATAAGAAAAACTCGTTCACACAGGCATGACCAGCGACTTATTATGTTTCGCATAAAATGTATCTAAAACTCAGCATCGGCCTCTGACTATGCTAGGTGGTATCAATACCTACATTGATGCCACGATTAGCTGAGTGGCTGAGCGATTGCCTGCTGCACTCCGCCAGGTGTCACTGGTTCAATTACCATAGAGAACAAATATTAGCATGATATCCCCCTAGATTTGCGTCTTATCATCTTCGAGCTTTTCCCAACTGCGTTGGGCTCGGCTTCCGGTCAAACCGGATGCAGCTGAATCTAGTATTTTACAAAAGTCGACTTGTGTGTTGCTTTTTGTGGTTTACTGAGAAGACAGAAAAACATGTGGTAAGGATAGTAGATGCACGCAGTGAGTGGCCGTTTAAGATAAATACTTTATTACAGGCATTGAAACCAATTTACTTAAGTAATCGGTTTTATTGCCCATTTATTTCACACTAAATAAGGTTATGGTTTTTATTTATGTATGTCAATCATCTACAATCATATTGTTATTGTGAAATTGTCGGCCGTATGGTAGTTCAATTGAGACAGTAACTTGTTGAGTTGTGAACATTGTCGCAACATGCAAATGGCACCTACTCACTCTACTTTCGGAAATCGATGTTCGTTTTGCAATTTCAAACTTATTTTTATTAACTCTCACAACACAACTGACAAGATTATCGAACTCAGTTTTTACTAGGATTTAATTAGTTCGATCGTCTGAATTACGTTGCGTTAAACACGCATTTAAACCGTGCATTAATATAGATCGTATCGATCTCCTCGGTACAGATAACATCTACTTATGTTAATACTTCAGGGAATTCTCGTGGTTTGACTGTTTTCAGAAAATGTTTACCTAATTCTCTAAAAAAAATAGTGGTTTATATGAATATGGTTATGTTATGATACAGATGCATCTGCAGCTCTATATCAAAGAGGTAAAGACCATCGTTCATTAAAGTAGTATAGGATTATATAAATATAGTATAGTAGCTACAGTTTCAGCATATAGTCAGTAGCTTTAACTGTTTTTACTTTACGGAAAGTTCTGATTATGGAGAAATTATAATGTTTAGATAGGAAGAAATATAAACTTATTAGGACATTGAAAGCCCACATTGTAGTGACCCCCCATCAATACTAATGCAAATAAATGCGGAAGTAACTCTGTATGTCCTACTATAGTTTTTTTTCTTTTGCTGTGCCCGACAGGGTCCATAATGATCACATTTTTTTAACTTACCACCTAAGTACACATTGTGGAATGCAAATAAAGTTTGAGTATTCAGTATGTTTGATACCTCGCCACGTCTTAACGGCTGAAGGAATCTGGATGCAGTTACCATGTCCTGGAATAGGACATAGGATATATTGTTCCCGGGAGTATGTTGGTTGGGATAAGTTTCGACACGCGGACGAAGCAGGCAGAAGCTAGGTTTAAATAAACTTTTCAAAATTATTCGACCTCGTCGCGGAGTGGTCCCGCACGGAACAACTATTGGCCTGCAGATACTTGTCCCGGGTCTGGCTGTTTGTGTATGTGACTTTGTATGTTTGTAAACGCACCCACGATACAGGAGAAATTCCTAGTGTGGGGCAACGTTTTTTCTTTTAAAATTGAAATAAAGACATAAAGCTGTCCTGAATCGTGATCCTTTACGTTATCTAGTAATGAAAATCGGTTCATAATTTATTGTTTGGGTATCTACGAAGGGATGTGGAGAGCTCAATGTAATTTATTGCAAGTTTATCTGGCGCTTACCATAGCTTTCAGTAGCCACCACCACTATGGGGTACAGCATTATTGAAGCGACAAATTGCCCAGCCATATCTACGATTCTTTCTTTTATGAAATCGCATAGAGTGTGTGTTTAGAAAACAAGGAAACTCTCGATTGTTCGTCACGGCCGCGAAAGTTGAGCGCATTGTATGATCTAGATTGTGTTGTACCGGAGTGCATGTGTATATCTTTACGGATGATTCACGTTGTGGGACCAGCGTAATTTTTTAGCGTTACCAGAAATGCAATGAACTTGAAAAAGTCAGTACTGACTACATACTGTTGGTTTTCACCATAAACTTGTACGGAAAAATGGCGTATATTGAGGAGTGAGCCGTGAGATTCAACATTCAACTGTTTAAATAAAAATCTGAATGACTACTAACAAACTTATGTACTAGCTTTTCGCCGCGGCTCTATCCGCGTGGATGTCGGTTATCGCGTAATAAAGTACCTCATGTCTTTCTCCATATTCCAAATTTCATGACGATCCGTTCAGCCGGTTTAGCGTGAAAGCATTTATAACATTAGTAGGAATTCAAGTATCTTAGAACAGCTGAAAAGGGGGTTACAAAATATACTTATGCAGCTGTCTGTTTGTATGTACAATATTGCATCTTGTTAAACATCCAGTTTTCCCAAAAGGGTTTGGCTAAAGATCAATTGCGACCGCATTTTTTGAAAAAAGACTACGCAAATGAACCTCCGTGATAAATTGCATATTATTTGCTTTACTATTACGTGGTCGTAACGTATAAAATGCCACTACAAACTTCAAACAGCATCAAACACTACGATTCAAAATTTCAAAACTATGTGTTGATTGATTGTTTAGATTAAACGAACGGTTGTTTTTTTTTTGTAAGAGCACTCAATTTAGGGCGTGCGCAGACTGATCTGAAAGGAGTAAGGACGCCCGGCGCGCGCGCACTCCGCTTCCGCCAGTCAAGGTGACTACGTTGGAATGGCGAACCATAGCCACGCTAAATACCTAATTATTATTGCACTATCTATCAAATGTCAGGTTGCTTCAGACAATCCATATAAAATGTTATTACGCTCAATAATTTATAACACTTCCATTTTGGCAGTTTGGATGTATTTATCTTAAATGTTAAACACTTTCAAAGTTGATTGCACTTCTATTTATTGTTAGCATCGTGTATTAACTACAAAAATTAATTGACACACAAGACGACGTAGTTAAAAACATCAATCAAAAGAAACAATACTCGTATGTCATATAGAGAAATCGTACCTAGATGATTAAAATATTAAAACTTGAAGCAAACATGAGGACTAGTTGTTTCATAAATAATTATCTATTACACGTCTACTGTATTCATTACTCGACACGACTACATAACACATAATGAGGGTGACGCAGGTGCTCCAACGCGTTGATGTCTTTTGTAAGAGCGATGAGAAGCTGATTGAAATGCACTTAAAACGGTCAGTATTCGATACGTTATTGATGGAGTACGTGTGGAGAATGCCCAATTAAGTTCGCATGTGTATGTTTATCATATAACTTGTGCATCGTAACCGTCATGCATTGCTGGCGACAATTAAGTGGCCGCGTAAGCGTCTGCCACCTCAATACTTCCATGACCACGTATTATGTACGGAGGGAAACAGCAAAAAGCAAGGTTAAATAAGGCGCTCTTCGTTTGTTTTCTGTCAAGATTTCCTTTCAATCGCCACTTATATGAAAAGTGGGAGCCTATATGGGAAATGTTATTAAGTAGGTACTTAACTATCGATATTATCTAATTTATTATAGAAATACTTGCGCGGCAACATATTGTGTAGACTATATGAGAAAGCTGTATTAAACTTGATTGATAACTCGTTCCATAGACAGAAAAATCTAGCATTATTGTGAGAGTTTTCTTATAAGGTTGGGTCCACATGTGTAAACTTTATGTTGGCATGTGTTAAATGGAGCAGTTTTATGTCTTTTGCGTTGACTCACGACTTACGCTTCCTAAAAATGGGAAGAAATGGCAAGATCGACTAGCCCCCCTTACTAGTATCAGTATCATCATATTTCTGTCCACCTATCAGTTATTATTGGCGAATAATCGTTGATTATCTGCTCTTCCTCTCCCAGAAGTGGATGGTACTTCTTGGCTCGGCTTGGTCTGCGTGAGCCAGGGGGCTCACGCAGACCAAGCGGAAAGTGTATTGAAACACGCATATTTAAAATTAGCATCATTACAAGCACAACTTGTAACCGTTTTGTGAACGTTTAAAACAACAGGACGTAAAACTTCATTTGCTATGCGTATCCGAGGATTTCGTGTGTCCGTGAAATGGAAACGTGACTAATTTTAGACATACATGTCAGTTCTTTTAGCATTTCACTCTGTCGCCATGCACAGGTGAGAAACCGAGCTTTTGTCTCGGGGTCTGCAGCCCTACTGCTAATTAACAAGTCATTAGATAGCATTGATGACCGACACCTGTTACACTATGGGACAAGGATTACAAGTTACCAAACACTGACAAATTAATGGCGAGATTTCGGAATTCCGATTGACTATCGATAGAAACTGCGTAACACTACGGCGAGTGCGTTCTTACTTTGACTTTTTGCAGTGAATGGTCACAATTAAATATAACTGTTGAAATAGAACAAGTTATGCGTACCCAAGTCCGTATCTACGTCCAGTGGCCGGGCCTGTCCGCAGTGGGCCAGTGTGGTAACGACACCCGCGAGCCATTTGCCGTAAGTTGCGTGCTTTACGTAATTCAGCTGTTAACATGACAACGACTAACTTGCCAAATTATGTGTTAGTACCAACAATTAGTTCCGCTTGTAATTATTAAGGGCGGTACTTATATCGGTATGTTGTAAGGTTACTAGAGCAATAGACACCGACGTACTGCAGTAATCTGTCACCTCACGATCGACTTCAAGGTTGCCGCGAAATCGACACCTCGAATGCCGACTAGCGCCTGTATGATCGACCTGAATTCTATACAGATATTAATTTACTTGTATATTATTCATTGAATGCTACCAAGAACTTGTTGTGACCAGACATACCTATAAGTAGTTAGATAATTTTATCACTCGTATATTTTGCGCGCCTACTTTCACAATGCTTTGTCCTTACAGTATCTAAGAGTATGAGCAAGTTTATTTATCGAGGGTGGACATTTGTTTGATTTGTTGTTATCATTGTATTCAAGGTGAAGATAATTATTGTTGTTGGTATTTAAAACAAATAAACAATAATAAAATATACTTACTAAATTAAATGTGGTTAGGTATAATTATCATAAATGAACGTTAATGATGACAATGAAAGGCAATAAAAGAAGCTATAAATATTATTATTTTCACCTTGAAAGAACTCGGAAGCACTGTATGACAACACTTAAAATGTATTAATAAGAAATCACTTTCGAAAATTAAATTTGCAGAAAAAGGGAAATAAATTAAAAACTTGTTGGAATGTAAATGATGGAAGCGCCCTTGGCGAGGGCATGCCGGAGACTCACCAGTAACACACGCATGATGTCCTGTGTCCAGAGTCACGTCACTATCACGCAGCGAACAACCAACAAATAAAGGAAACGCCTCCCGCGCACGCTATATGAGGTCGCCCACTCTCGCCCTGCGCCCGACGCGACCACCATACCTTATTGCAAGGTGACCAACTGTGAACGCATGCCCGGGCCACGCGAACCCAATCAAATGCACCACTATACAAATCGGCTGCGCTAGCCGCGAAGATACCGCTAAACGATCTAATTATTGAAAAATCTATTGTCTCAATTATTTGTATTCATAACGCGAATTGTAACATTATTTTTATTTAAATGATACTATTTTCATCGAGACAGTTTAACATTCAAATATTTTTCACGCAATCTTTAACACCTACGGCTATGGATGTTTCTGCCCTATAGTTCTTGCGAACCGGATTGGATCTGTGCCACTAGTGCTATTGAATGGCACAAAATGTATGAGGTAAGCTTCTATTTACGCCCATATCGAAGCTACATTATCTAGGGATAATGCTATTGGATCTTCCTGAGAGCTTCACTATGAGAAATTTGTTGTAGGTACATAAAGGTTATATATTGTAGGTACATAATATCATAACGCAACATTAATTAATTTAAAAAAAAGGAAAATATTGTTTTGTAAAAGTCTCCGTTAGTCAATATTAATATTTAAGTAGAAACCGCTTGGAAAAAATGATCTGAATAAATGCGCATGAACTTCGTTTGTCTGTAGTTATAGAAGTCGTTGAAGGTTACATTTATTTATATTATGTGCCGTATCCGCCATGCATTCATATCGAGATGCAGTCATCATAAAATTGGTTCACAGCGAGAGCTTGATAAAGATCTTGTATTTTTTTAGGCACTGCTCGAACTTGTAGATCTGGTAAATTAGGTAAAACCATAGATATAATAAACAAGGCTAAAAAAATAATTTATTTCTTGAATTTATATCAAATGTAAGAACACACAAAACTGTCGTAGAATTTATGAGAAGTTACAAGCTCTGGGCTTGGCTAGTACGATCAGCTTGGCCTAAATATCTATCAGATAAAATTATGAATAAATAATTACAAAATGCACACATGCATACATAAAATCGTGAGTTTTGTGGGCCAGTTGCTTAAGTTACATTTGTAATGTGTCTTGCTCGACCTCAAAATGATCTAAAGTTCACGTTTAATGAAACTAATGTCATTAATTCGAGCTATGCATTTTTATTTACATAACCTGTAACAAATGGTCATGAAGGCAACGTCTGTACCTCCTATAGGAACAGATTGATCGAATATAGATACAGAGTTTCTCACCAATTCGAAACTTATAAAAGTTATAAACCAGAGGGGTGTGGGTGGGATTATTAGAATATTCGGATTACTGAATTTTTAGAAAAGATCAAGATAAATTAAGTAAAGTACACAGTTACATTATGTACTAATTTAATAAGAGCATAAGTAGGATGTGGTGGAGTAGCTGCGGGCCGAGGGTGCCAGATTGCTGAATGTGCCTAATCTGGCCAAACGGGTCATTTTTCATCTATCTCAAACACAGTGCCAATGTGGAACCCCTTCACAGGACACGGGTCACCTCCTTAGTTGCCCGTCGTGCACAACCACCTGCACCATCCAAGATCTAAACGAGACCAATGAAAGAGCTCTAAGTACAAGTTGTTCAATACTGGTCGGGAAAAAATTTACATGTGTCAATCGACTCAAAAAGAAGAATAGTGAGACTCTACTGTATTTTCTTTCGTAAACAACGGTTTTAGATTGGTATGTACTCGCGAAGAGCCCAAGAATTCTCCATCTCTCAAACAGCTCAAGTGACTTAAGATATCCGATTAGCCTCGTCCCTGTGGAGCTATTATGCTTTTGGTAATTCAATATAAATGGTCACAGCATGCGATATGCGGGTGTGGCAATATCATAACTGTTACTGTTGGTGATCAGTGGTTAATGACATTGCTATGCTTGCATTAAATGATATTGCGCAGTGTCAGCGCTGTGTTTAGAGTCAATTTAGATGTTGAACTAGAGTCGAGAGCTGAGTCTAGGTCGCTCTTAAAAGGTAGTAGTAGTAGGGGTAGGGAAATCCTGAAAGTCTGACAAGTGGTAGAAAAATAGTGGTGTCCACAAATAATTAGCCGGATCAGGTCACACTGGGAGCTAACCAAGCTAGCTTAGGAAAAAGGCAATTCCAACCTACCTGACACTGGCTACTCCTCATAAAGAAGGAACAAATTATGATCACTAAGCTTGCTCAGTGTGTTATGTTTATTTCAGAGCGATACAACTTATGCATGTCCAGGTTTTCTTACAGGGTTTTTGTTTAGATTTATATTATAAATTTCCTCTGCCGGCGTTTTTGCACTGGTCGCGTCCGGATGATAATTATGTTAGCAAATAGGTTTCGATGGCAGAAAGTGGAACATCTCATTGTTAAGCATGTAAGTCGGATGACGACGGTGGAGTCATATTATGTGCTGGTATGTTGCAGGATAATGCATTTGGGGTGTGTTACATCAGTGCTGTTTCACTCGTCGCAGTCGAGTCACGCACTGCCAGGAAAGTGTATCGGCAGCATCACTACACTACACAAGTGAGAGTTACCGTGGCCATAATAGTTCATTCCCCGCGCCGCGTCGCTGTACACATTACAAGCTCGATTTAATTTCCCGATGCTGGAAATGTGCAGAGGAAAGTCCGCGAAGGTGTTATACTTCATTGTATCCTGGTCGTATACGTTAATGGTTTGTATGGCTGTGATGGTGAGATTGCATCTATTAGCCTGGGTGTCTTGTCGTAGAAACCGCGCCATAAAGTTTCGATAACCACTTCTGAGAATGCCTGGAGTATCAGCGGCATAAAGAGAATCAGAATAAACTTTAATCACCGATATGTTAGGCAAGCCTCAGTCATGATGGCAATATCAATTCCTCTTCTCACGACCGTTCATTGTTAAAGACTGGTCTGGTATATCTCGTACGTAGGAGGCTCAATGTCAGTAATGGGCGTTTACTAGTCGACATGTAGTATTTAAAAAGTCTTATTTTCGTACTTGTTGTGTTTAGTTTTATATACCTAAACTCTTTTTGAAAATGAGATTTTTAAAAATGCAACATTGTCTGTGTCACATCGTATCTTTTTCTATTAACTGTTTTTAGGGTTCCGAAGTCACAAAGAACACTTATACACATTGTTTCGCGATGTCCGTCCGTCTGTCCGTTCGCGGTTTAGCTCAGAGACGGTTAGCACTAGAAAGTTGGAATTTGGTACGGGTGTACATATTAATCACGCCGACAAAGTAGTAAAATAAAATCTCAAAAACACCAAACCCTAGATGTAAAGTGGCGATGATATTATTATTATCGTCTATCTCATGGTATGGGTTGTTGTTGGATAGAACGTTTAAAATATTGAGGGTGTGCGAAAACTATTTTTTCATCCAAATATTAAGCTTTAAAGTGATAATTTTTGTTAATGATAATGATAAATGATATTTATTTTGTAAGTAGTGTAGCGTAATGAATAAAGAAATGAACACTCTTTACGCTTGGTACACGTATAATTTCGTAAATTTTAAAAAAACCTAAATTAAATGATTAAAAATAGCAAAACTGGTATACACAAGTACAAAAAAATAAAAATTGAATGCTGACGAAAGCGATAATAATTTGTTAAAACATAGACCTAATTTATTGCTCGAAAATCATTACCTACGTAATTTTATTTGAAATGGTAATCAAATTTTTCTGACCAAATATAGCGGATTTAAAAAATACGGTTGCAACACGTTTTATTTAAAGCTGGTAGGCCTGTTCCTAAAGGATAAGTAAATTGTAATGATTGGTTCGCTCACAAGAAAAAAATAAACCTTATTACATAAAGTTTAAAGTATTCGGTTAAAGTCTTTACACGCACGAACTGGAGACGACCGACGTTATTCCCGAAATAGGTACCGTAAAGGGAATGAATTTACAGGCGTATTATGCTAAAAAAACCTTCACGTCGTCCTCCTGTCGACGGCTATAGGAGGTCCCTCCCGCAGCTTGCACTCGCTGGGATATTGTCCGAGGAACCTCACTGCTACTCGTTTCTCGGGTGGCAGCCTCAGAAACTCGTCCGCTTATTCGGATACATATCGCAGTACGATAAAACCGGCAACCCGGTTTCAAAAATTAGTATATATATTGCACGGAAATAAGCACCATAGCTTCAGCTTAATCAATCATTTTAAATTCACCATAATTTCTTTCTTCCGAATAAAAATCGTCACATTGCCTGGCCGTTGTCAACAATCAATTGCCAAACAAAATCTATACTTTTTCTTTCTTGGAGTGATTTGAGGAATTACGTAGTGACCACACTGCAGTCTGTAGGTTAAACATAACTCTTTTACACGTCAATGTTTTTTTGGTCTTTTTAAGCTAGATGAGGCCAGTGTTTCCTAGCTGACTACCCTGAGAAGAAACACCGAAACAAACTCAGAGGTAAAAGTCTCTTTTAAAATCAAGTGTTAGAATCAAGTGTCTCCCCCTCTGCTAGCTAAACAATTGTTTTTGGAACTGATTAGGTAAAAAATTTCGTAGTTACCCCATAGAAAATGACTTAAAACTAAGTGTATTTGTAATGTCATAGTAAAATTTGCTAATTTTTTGTCGTGGGTTACGGGACGGTTACCTACGGAACACTACACTGTGCGTGGCCCGACACGCACTTGGCCGGTTTTTAATAATGTGTATTAAGTAAATACATTATGTATTAGATAACTGTTGTGTAGTACCACAAGCGTTACACCGTGGATGATTCTTTGTGATTGATAGAAAGTAGATCAAACTTTCTTTTGTCTGATGGTATTTCTGGGAACTGTTTATTTTATTACATTACTTCTTTGTGGAAGAAACTTGAACTGTGATAGAAGTGAATTTTCTTAATTTTTCTATTGTCAATGTTTGCTTTCCTATTTTTTTCTTCATAACAAAAGCTGAGCAGGCAGATGATCTTCGAAAGAAAGCAATAATCTGTCACTTTGTAACGATAAACCTAGTTAACTGGGATAGTACCTAAATACACTTCAAAGTAGATGTGCAGCCTTTTGTTTTCCTTGGTCTGTATCACTAACCATACTTCAAGAGCTATTAGAACTAATTGACACCTCAAGTAGTTCAAATAATGACAGACCGATGAAGTAGGAAGTAAAAGAATACGTCTGCCACCGTGCAATATAAACATTGTGCAGGCTTCTTACACATTTAAACGCTTGACATAATTTCACATGTGATTCCCAGTACTAGTGACTGAGTTGCCCGACGCAGCGGTATGGGCAAGTCGCCCGGCTCCGTTATCCGTCCTGCATCGCCTTTTTCAATGGCTTTTCGATTCGACACGTATTCTATTTGCCGCCACAATAGGACCTGTCACGAGGTCATATTCATATCGGCTAAACACTATGCATCTGGGTTAGTGTACAACAGGTGAATGACCAGAGAAATTAACTATGACCCGACGATACTCTGCCGCGAAGGATAAACGATGGTTAGCAATAACAATTTTTTGAAACAATCAGTGGTTTGGCAAGATATTTATCTTTCGCCTTGAGGGTTCAACGAAATCAAAAGTTTACCATTGAAGAGTTTGGAATACAATAAGTAACTAGTCAGATAAGATCAGTGTCTCAATGTGTACATCCAATGCAACCTTACTATATGCAGAGATCTGTATATGTTCGTGAGCTAAGAAATCTTTTGTCATTGTGATATTGACTAGCGCTGTGGAAAGAGCGATGTCAGTCATAATCAAAGCGTTAAATGTGTATGTTTGAAATGTCCATGTGTCTGTCGAGCAGCTCATGAGCACGCTGGTCACGTCTGCCATGACGCCTGCGCCGGGAACAGTTACCGACATTTTGTAATGGCTACCGACCAAGGGACCGGCCCTAGACGAAGGAGTCAATGTCCCGACGATACGCTGCACTCGCAGGGCACCTGTCAATTGTGTGCGACCACATGAAGCCTCGCGGAGTCGCGGTCACCGCAACTCGAAGAGTTAATTCTTCAGTATTGCGGTCGCGGCTATCTTTTGGCATAGTTACAAGTTATGTAACACACACGCAGATAATCCAAACTATGTGCATCGTATCGATTAATCAAGCGGGCGAATAAACAGACAAAATATATTAAAAATTATTTGTTTATTTTCGAATTATTACAGGTTGGATGTAATTTATTATTAATTTATTTAATTAATCGATTCAATGTTAAATAAAGACAGTTAAAGTCATTCATTATTTTACATTGATTACCAAATAAGTACATAAGCCAAACATTAATGAAATTGTCATTTATGTCTACTGATGGTCACTTTACGTTAGTTAACATGAAACTATCGAGTCTACTTAGGTTACTTAAATTACTTAATGTTATAACAATAAATATACTAATTGGTAAGAAATACAGGTACATACTTCCCTAATTATAATTTTAAGAACTGTACAATTAATTAAATAGACTCGTAAATGTTAAATAAGAAGATAAATTGACAATGTTTTGAGAAAGTCTTCTGACTGATTAATACGACCCTAAATTTTCTCTTACGTGGTTTTATAGAATGTTTCTGCTTCTTATTTTTATCGTAAATCTGTCTAAAAAGAAGTACATAATTACTTACTTCTACTGTTTTCCTTACACTATTAGGTAGATTTAAAAGGTTTTAAATCATGTATGTCATTAAATGGTTATAATAAAGCATAACAATAAATATTATGCAAATACATTGCATACGGTCATACCGTTAACTTATTTGTAAGTTTACGAAAATAAACCGTTGCTTTTTTATCATTTTTAACGTAACACGCATACAAATTATGGTTACAGTAATAATTTGGTGCGGTCATTGCATATTGTTAACTAATACTTGTTTAATATTTTATTTTGTAAGTAACGTAGGTATAGTAACGTAGGTATATATACATATATTTAAAACTTTTATAAGCATTGTTGAATATGTTATAAATACTTCTTTTCTAGCCGGTCAAGAAAACATTACTGGTTGAACACGTCATATTTTTCGTCAGAGCCTAGCTGTCACAACATAATGTGTAGTCTCAAAAACCAAATAAAGAAAAGGTATTTTCGACGTGTAACTAAGAACGACGGAATATCGCCGTCCCCAGCGAATAATATCGTAATCAACTATTGCGATAGAAGCGCTTTTATGGGGAATTATTGTTTTAGAGATGCGATTACACCTTGTGAATTTTTTTCACGTGATTCGTATGATTACTTTTCGAGTTAGACATTTTGTAATGAATTTACCTGTACTATTCTTCTCTAAATAAAAACTTTTTTTTGTGACGAATAACATCATAATGGATCAACACTGACTCCTTAAAATTATCCTTTTTCCAGTAAACTGTAATTACAAACTTATTAGGGTAGAATAAATATAACTTCTTTCGGTAAAGTATATTACCATATTATTCGCATGAAAATACCATTCTTATTTCACAGTAAATTCATTCGCGATATGTCTTTTTAAAACGTTGGAACTGTTATGATGAATACTGTATACTCCGTGATAGAGAAAACATAGCAATCTATTTCACAATATTATGCCGCGCCGATGTCAACGCGTATTGACACGTTACGATGTATCGTCGAATTATTTTAGCAAGTACTATACATCGCTCTCATTTTATCTGCATGTAAAAGAAAGTGATAGCCTAAGCTCCGCCCACAGCACGTGCCGAAACTTTAGCAATGATTGTTTACATTATTTTTAGTTCGGTTTTTGTTTGAAGTGGAGTGCACGTAATGATTTATTAAGTTCGTGATCAAAACAAATTTAAAGTTTATGAGAAGTACCTAGTTATTGGAGGATGAAGAAGTCTGTTTTAAAAAACCCCCGAGTTAGAAGAATGTTGGATTTGTTACAACCAAACTTCCGCGATGAAAGTAAGTTCCTTTTTGTAAATTGAGATAATAGTGATTACTGGCTAGTTGAAGATTCTTATCTCAATACGAGATTAAATAAATACTTACCTATACATAGATGAAGGTCAAACTACGACCATAAATATTTTGAACTCAGTGTTTGTTTGGTCGAACTGATAACCATTGCTTTCTAATATAAATACTTACGTAAATAATACTGTATAAGTTTGATGTCGGTTACTTATCAAGATGTTTTTTTTAGATGATATTTGTTCTCATCAAGAGCCAGTAAAAGAAGCAGATGATGAAATTCCTACAACAAGTCGTGAAAAACCTAAAACAGAATTTAATATAAAAAAAATACAACACGCGAGGTAATTATTTTTACGTTCTATATTTTTATATTTTTGTGAAGTTTCTAATAAGTGAGAAAATTTGTGAGAGAGTTTATAAACAGGTTTATTTATTTACTAGCTTTTGCCAGCGGCTTCGCCCGCGTGTATTTAGAAAATTATCCTACGGGAACCGTACATTTTTCCGAGATGAAATGTAGCGTATGTGCTACTCTATACTACAGTCTATATCTTTCCCAAATTCCATCCAGATCCGTAAGCAGTTTTTGTGTGAAAGAATAACAAACATCCATCCTCACGAACTTTCGCATTTACAATATTATTAAGTAGGAAGTAGGATTTTATTTTGGTAAACACAGGTGTATCTTAAATTTGTTAAAAAAATGTCAGACAGTACAATTTGACACCGGCTAAACGTTTTTTTAAGTACAACATTCTATATTTTATTTTTACAAAAAGTATTTTGTCGCGGGATATAAGTCCACACGGACGAAGTTCTTATATTTTTTATTATTGTTACAGAAAATAGAGCAGAAAATAATTACAATGAGCGTGATAACAACAATGAAGATTTTTCGCCAGAGTCTTCGGAATATGTACCAAGTCCTTACCGTGAAATCAGATCTGATACACCAAGCACAACCTCTAGTATTGGAGGAGATTCCTTTTTTATAGATAAAATGATCCAGTCGAGCAATATGCGTAGTCCGTCAGCAATTTCTAACTTATCTTTAGTTTTCGATAATGTAGATTTTATAGCATCACCATCTGCCATTTATAAGGTTTCAAATAAACGGGAGATTCCAAAACAGCATGAAAGCGGAACTAAGACCAATCTCAAAGTTCACAACTGCTCTTTAGGACCAAAATGCCTAGAAGAGCATTCTAAGAATTATTCTACTATTTCTGATCAAGCCGAAAATTTTGCAGAAAATATAACATTAACACCAGACAAAACTGACATTACTTTGAAACCAAATGAGTCAAGCATAGAATACAATGAGATTATCAATGGTTTATCCAGTTGGGCAAACAGCAATAATGATGAGGATGATCTAAACAACCAGAACACTCCTCAAGAGATAGTATTAGAACGTTTAAATGATACAGTATTAGTTCAGCCTCTCCAATTCTCTCCGTCTATTTTAAATAACCAAAATAATAATATAACGATACCAGAATCCGATACGACTGAACGAAATAACCCTGAAGGCTCTGAGGCTTCAGTAAATCAGAATGGCAGTAGAAAACGAAAGTGTGATAAAAATGAATGGAAAGATATTAAAAACAAGAAACTGAAAAACTCCGGCAAAGCTTATGAAGGATGTCGTTCTAAGAAATTCTATGCAGCGAAGGCGGTTGGCCCGGTATGCTCATGTAAGAAAAAATGCGGCGAAAAGTTTACTTCTCAGCAAAGGGAAGGTTTTTTTAACGATTTTTACAAGCTTCAATGTCACGAATTGCAATGGCAATATATTACAAGACGTATTATATCCAATCCTATAAAAAGACTTACTCTGGAGCGAAAGAATAATAGAACACAAACACTTAAATATAGTTTTCGTTTGGATGGATGTGATATACACATGCAAGATATATTTCCTTAACACATTGAAGATTTCAGAACAAGTAGTCTATACAGCCTTAGAAAAAATTCAAAAAGATCAGAGTTTGACTGATGACAGAGGAACACATTTAAATAGGCCTCATAAGATGAGTGTTATTACAAAAGAAACCATTATGAAGCATATTAATCTATTTCCTGCTGTAGATTCCCATTATGTCAGGAAGGATTCTAAGCGACAATATTTATCAGAGCAACTTAATATTTCAAAAATGTATAGATTGTACCAATCCTGGTTTCAAAATCAAAATTATTTACCAGAAAACCTAGGTACTAAGCGGCAGTATGAAACAATTTTTAACACGGAATACAACTTTTCTTTTTTTAAACCTAAGAAGGATTTATGCGCAATTTGTTCCCTATATGAACAAGCTGAAGATACAAAAAAAGCTTGTTTAGATGAAAACTATAGGGCACACCTGGAGCGTAAAAATAGAGTGCGTGAAATAAAAAGAGAGGAAAAGGCTACAGTTGATTCAACATGTACTACCGTTGCAGTTTTCGATTTAGAAAAAGTTCTCAGTGTGCCTCAATCTGAGGTAGGTATTTTCCACTATAAAAGAAAATACCCTATTTATAATTTCACGGTCTTTAATACATTAAATAAGTCAGGGTATTGCTATGCCTGGCACCTGTCTATTGCAAAAAGAGGAGCAAACGAAATTGGAAGCTGCTTATTGCAATTTATACAACAAGAAGCACAAAGAAATATTAAAAATATATCATTTTATTCAGATGGTTGTGCCGGGCAGAACAAAAATAGATTTATTTTTGCCATGTATCTTTACGCCTTAAAAACTTACGGACTAGAAAGTATCACACACCGTTTCTTTGAGACTGGACATAGCCAGAGTGAGGGTGATAGCATGCATTCTTGTGTTGAACGCGCAATGAAGAATAAGGTATTATTTACACCTGACCAAGTCTATGGTGTTATATTAAATGCAAAAGTAAAAGGTGAGAAATATAATTTGAAAGAAATGGAGCAAAGTATCTTCTATGATTTAAAATGTCTCATCGCTGGAAAAAACTGGCTAAAAGATACACAAGGTAGAAAAGTTTCATGGTCGAAGATTATGGAAATAAAGGTATCTCATTTAAAACCTCATGTGTTGCAATTTAAATATGATTTTGGAGAAGACTATTTTGACTTGGACACTGATCAGAGTACTGGAAGAGCAAAGCGTGGACGACGACCAAAAAATCCAGTGGAACCTGTAGTTGAAGAGAGCCTAAACCAGGTATACCATCAACCTATTCCAATACCTAAGCCTCTTTATGACGATTTACTTGGATTGTGCGCCAGCGAAGCTATACCCAAACATTACCATGGTTTTTATAAATCTCTGGCAACGTGTGGAAATCTAGAACCGCAAAACATAGATGAGTTTGACGAATCCGATCAAACAGATGACGAAATGTGAGAGGAAAAATGTCGTGTGTGTGCTAATATTAATTATTATGTAAGTTTTAAGGTTAAGTTCATTAAATGCCTTTTTAAACAATCCCATAGTTGTTTCATTTAATAATTCGAGTAATTATTACGTAATGTTTGCAATATGATACAAACGGCAATAGATTTTTACAATAGCGACACGTGTTCCTTTTGCTAGGGAATATTAATGTTAACCAATTTACTGTTACCACAATAAATTGTTTTGAGCAATGAATAATATGGTAATAATAAGTTACCATTACAATCAACCTCGCTACTTTACAGTCAAGATGATCGCAATTAACTATTGTTGTATAGGTCACTGTCAACAATTTACTCGAATAAAATCGTATTGTTGCATTACGGTTGAAAATTGTGTTTAGATTCTGGTAATATTAATTTTTGATTATAACTTTATGGGAGTAAAACTAATATTTTTTTAAATGACATCTCTTTACTTCACAAAAAAATAGCTATCTATTGGTATATCAACGATCTTGCTATGTAAAACTGTTATGAAGTTATAATCAAAAAACCGTTTTTTATTTTTCCTGTAAATTTTACTTTTTTTGATTACGATGTTATTCGTTGGGGACGGCGATATGTATCTATGGTCTGCAAAAAGTATCCACCTCCTTTTCTCTTTGCAGAACAGAGAGAACATTTTTTGAAGGATTGTAATTAACTAATGTTTCCAAGGTACAACTGAGTTGTCCTGACTTGG
The DNA here is from genome assembly GCA_947386135.1 of Melanchra persicariae. Taxonomy (NCBI): domain Eukaryota; kingdom Metazoa; phylum Arthropoda; class Insecta; order Lepidoptera; family Noctuidae; genus Melanchra; species Melanchra persicariae. Next base: position 9,855,703 of record OX376655.1, on the reverse strand, counting down.
TTTGTTTCTGGTTTTCAGGAGTTGTAGTGGCTCGGAAAAGTGTGGCGAACTTGTCCGAAATTAAAAAAAAACCTGGTCCGTCTGTTGTTAAAGCCACAGAAGCATTCCAATAACAACGATAAGGGGAACTGATGTATCTAAACGTTGCTAAATAGGTATGTAACCAGTCAGGTGTCCGGTATGATTTGAAATATAATTTCTTAACCTCGTTAAATTGAACCGATTCACATGATTATAGTTTTGCTTACTACCTATTGCTAACTTCCACGTTTTTTATTGACAGTATATTTATTTAACGACTTTCGGTAACATTTAATTAAATCGAAACTCGTATAGTACTTAACTGATATTTAAGGGAAGTCATTGAGTAATTACATCTAATTAGATACTACCTACTAATAAAATATTGCTCAGAGCCCTACTTTTCATTAGTTAAGAATTATTGCTAGTTTAAATAGACTCTTTACTTAATCTAGTATCTTAATTAAATTATCTACAACACTAATTATACTGCATTGTCTTACAACTTTACATACAACCGACTCACAGAAATATTTTCCATGATATGTTGTTATTCAAACATTCGTCATACAACTACTTAAAACTTTAAATTAAATTCGAAAAAATCTCACTATCACTGTCCGTAGCACTTTGTACAAATGTTATGATCTACACACATTGGTAACTTTCTTGTTTCACTCTGAAATGCTGCTAGTGCCCTCTGTCATCAGTGATTGTAAACGTTCCGTTGCACGGCGAGTTGGTGTCGAACGCGGGCCTGAAACAAAACACGACGTTAGTTCCTATAAATTGATCGTAGGTGTAGATGGCGCTAGTTGTACCAGTTGTACTGGAAAAGCCGTATGGTCTTGTTGACTTCATTATCATCTACATACGGAAATTGCAGAGACTGCATGGGACGTAAGGATTGTTGACGCCTTGACCTGGTTCTAGCTCCTGCGACAGAGAGCTTAACGTGCGTATTAATGCACTAACGCAACAGTCAACTACCTTGCTTTATTTATAGTAAGGACACACACTTCGTGTTTTCTCAATAGATTGATTTCCGTATTACTTTCACATTATGGTTTACGCAGCTAACTGATTTCTGAATTATAAATGGCAGTAGATAAGTAAGGTGTGAGTAGATCTATAAGCACCAATCAATACACACATCTTCTGAGAAAATACTATCCTTAAGATGAAATCTGACAACATATTTGTCAGATTTCATCTTAAGGATAGTATTTTCTTGAGCAGAGCTTTCTTGAATGCTGGGTTTTTGCGTAGGTACTTACGTCACAGACACTGCACAAATTCTTTAGTTAAGGTGATATTTATTGTGATTGTTCATACTTAATTGACCACTTTGAATTAATTTACAGCATAAAGTGAGCGTTAGATACACTGCATTTAGGATTGATAAACCAGCGATAAGAGTAATCCGTTGAAGGATTGATTAGCATGCTTTTTGTCTATGGCGGGATTCAAGTGCTTCTATTAAAGTTAACGTCTAGTCAAATAAATATACAACAACAACAAAAAATAATAATAGACAACCTATGATCTGGATCCACTATCTAACAGATATAATAATGTTACCGGTTCTTCTAAATTTAAACGTGTGGATTGCCTAGAACAATCTTATCAGCCTGTGGTTCAGTTTTTTTTGTGAATTTGGCATTAAAATGTCCTTAAAACAATTTTTATTCCATATGAAAAAAAATCGGACTTGATAGCTAAGTACAACCCTGAGTAAGCATTTCTTGTTTTTCATTTCCAGTTATTTTGTGCTAGTCATTCAGCCTTTTGATGCAGTGATTAATTTTATCCTTGAAAATCTGCTGCATTATGTAAGAATGCAACTTAATTCACATAGTTGTAGAAATCTTAATTCGATGTAATTCCACGATACGGTTTCCAGTTTTCCTCGATTCCGTGATACAATCGATCTTGAACTTTTGTACCTACTTACGATTTATAATCTAATGTAATCCCAGGAGACTTCAAGATTCAACTGATACTGCAGATACTTCAGGGCTTGTTCGTTGCATCGTTAACTGCCGATCTAATACGTCAGCTCTCACCGTGAAAACATAAGTGGGGTGAGCTTGAAATGAACTGTAATTCCATATTCATTGAATGGATTGACATTTCAATTTATGTTCACTTCACTTAATGTTTACAGTCAAAATTTTAAAGAATCGACCGACTGATCGTTAAGACTAGGCGCGATAAAGGTCAAAATTTAGCTCATCTGAAATATAAATAAGAAAAGCTTACATTTTCTTGTCGGTCACCGGCTTTTCCTCAGGGCGAGTGGTGTCGGAGAGCAGCAACACTATCCCCCCGCCTATCGCCGCCAGCGCTGCGATCGTCACCATAGGCAGGTGCTCGTTTATCATCGTCTGCGGAATAAACACCAATCATTAATGATGCTGCCTAATTAAAATTGTCGTCGAAGGGTAACTTTCCAATTAGGTATCAGGATGCAGGAAGTCCTTTTCGCACTCGTATGATACATATATTTTTCATAATAACTCATAATTGCATTTTTTTACATTTCTATAATAAGATAACCAGCCTCGCACAAAGGATGTCTGCTCAGTGGCAGAACATAAGAACAGGAAGTGTCTGTCTGTCCGCTTTTGTTATTTATATTTTAATAAATTAACCACAGCATTTATAGTAATTAATGTTTTGCTTACCAGTCTCCATAAGTACGGAATGCATATAAGCGCTAGGCCGGCGGCTATCTGACTGGCTCCCACGCCGAGGTTCCTCACCACCGTCGGGTATAGCTCGACGGTGAATATCGGCATCATCATGTTCGTGGAGCCGATAGCGAACTTCCCGATCATCAGGCACGCGATCATGATCCAATCGTCTTTAAACGCTATCGACAGCAACTCGCTCGCGACACAAGCGAGTCCGCACACTAGCATGCTGATGAAGATTGGGATCCGCCTTCCTGCCTTCAAAAGGATCGGGATGCTGATGGCTATCGCTGGGATTTCCACAACCGCTAGGATTATGGAAGTTACGTGTAGATTGCCCAAGTTGAAGTTTCCAATGTTAAGTAGGAGTCCGTAATACGCAATGGTCATACAGAACCATGACAGGAATAGACAGATCGTCCTCTTTCTCAAAACTCCTCGGAACAGCATCATGACGCTAGGTAACTCTGTGGTCTCCTGCGTTTTGTGCAACATCAGCAGTTTATCGATGTCTGAAGGCATTTCTCGTTTGTTGATCTTAGCAGCTTTCTCTAGTATTTCCTTTGCTTCTTGAGTCTTTCCCATACTGAGCAGCCATCTCGGTGATTCTGGTAGAACGAACCTGAAAATATGCGAAAAATTGATTATTTAGAAACCTTGATGCTTACTTTTTACTGCAGAGTAAACTTACAGTCGGTAAACATAGTCTACTATGACTCAAAACTATGTTTCACCTTACAGAGTAAAGTTATTGGCTATTATTATTACAAATAGTACGGTTTTATTGGCAGCCACGCGACGACATAATAATGAAAAAGTAATTTTGTACTCAAAATGAATGATTTTCTAAATGGGTTATTATAAATACTTTGGCTATGTGGATGACTCATAAAGAAATTATTACCATAATGCAAGCAGCAGACATCCGGGAACAGACAGGCTCAGTTGCAGGTCCCTCCAGTTGGGCATGAGCAGAGACAATAGTGTCACAATAAGGTACGCTAGCGGCAACCAGAAGAAGTTGCACACTCCTGCGATGGTCACCCACTTCCCTCCCACCAGTTCCACGGACAGGACGAAGGCTGCGTAAACCACGGAGACAGACACGAAGCCCATGATCAGCCTCACCACGACGTATTGCACGAAGGAGCGGACCAGTAGTGACAGGATGGCCAGCGAACTCTGCGCCACCATCATACTCATCAAAATGCGCTTGCGGCCGAATCTGGAATTTAAGAAAATGTAACAATACTATGACTTATTGGAATCGGGTTTTTTGATTTCTCTCCGCTATAAAAATCAGAAATATTCAATCATTTTCGTCTCTTAATCTATACAGGAAAATGATCGAATGATTCTGCTATCTTTCTTTTTTTTTTGCTCTTAATCAAAAACTTTTCGTTGTTTTTTGACCTTGTCAAAGAAATGAAAAGCCGTATTTTGTATTTATAACAAAAATAGACACCTAAAATATTTAATGGCATTAAATTTTTTTGCCTGCTGGCTGTAGTACGGTTTTAAATAAATGATGAAAAAGGTTCTGTTCAATCTAAGACCGTGATAAATACTGGCTGTCACAATTGTAAAAAATAATGGCTAGCCATAAATATTATTTAAAAAAAAAAGTAAATTAAAAAAAAACTTTAATGGCATTTCAATTTTTTTTAAGAAAAGTGGCCATTTTTTGGTAGGTTGAAAAAGGTTGTATTTAAGTAGACATAATATTATAGGTTATATTTAGATATACCTAGGCACTTAAAATATATTTTTTTGTTTTCAAGTGTTTTTCCTTGTAAAACTACACGGTGATGATGGATAGGAAATTAATTAATGATTAATTTCCGATTACGCCGTCGTAAAATTAACTTTTTATAAACAAAGACAAGACCCTGTAATTACTACATCCTAACGCTGCCGTCCGTACTACCGGTACATATGGGCTAAAACGAAGGATTTTATGTAGTGGTGTATTGTCTCACCTGTCTGATATCCAGCCTCCGACCACTCCACCAACCCCAACGCCGACCAAGAACATCACTTCAGCCAAACTCGTGAGATGAGCTCTGTCGCATACCAGGTTCCATTCCGAAATTATAGTGTTACCCACTTCTGACCTATCATAGTCCCATTCTGTGCATCTTTGGAGGGCGTCTAAGAGCGGGGCAGTGTGGTTCAGAATGCTTTCCACTGTCACGTCTGAGGTAAGCGGTCGAACAGAACATCTGTCCAAAGGCTGGCTATAGTTTATCCACTCCTGTATTGTCAAGCTTGATAGGTTTTCCGGCTTTCGACACCAGAAATCAGTCGCCTTTGCCTGAAAATGAAAAGTTAAAATTAAAGAAAAATCCAAAATGCTCATTGCATTAAATGCAAGGTTCGTTAATCGCGTATAACGTAAAAAAAATCTATTAGGCATTTAATCACTTATATTTAACGATATTAAAAGATTATAATTCAATTATGCAATAATTAATTATCTGATCACTTTTTGACATTGCTTATGGAGTCAATCTGAGGGCCTAGCTCGAATCTTTTTGACGTATAGTAACGTACCGTTTCAATTATATTTTGATTATAATACTCGTTTCGCACATAATATCATATTTTGAATTGGTTACTATATTCATATTTTTGTCTGATAAAAATTGTGTACGTCACATAAAGTTAAACCAAAATACTATGGGGCTGTATTTTTTATAATCAAAATTCACTAACGTAAGCGCGTACGTAAAAACATTCGTGCCCCTTCAGTTTTTTTTAACTATTTAATTTAATTAAATGGTGCTGTTTATCAATCAATAGAAATGTTAGATTTATCAAATGTTACTAACGGAGTAAGGTTATAATTAAAATGGCAATTTTAGATAGTTTTTTGTTTCCAATCTACGGATATTTGGAACATTCTCGGTCCTTACACCGTACCATAGACTAGGAACGGGGCAAGAGGAACATTTTTGGCATCCTATTATTTCTAAACTAACTGAGCTTATAGTGCATGCCTTGAAGACTAAAGTGAGAAGAAGTACATCCCTGCCTTTTCCTTTGATTATATTTGGATATGCTATAGCAAAAGCTACAGACTTAATGTGGTACTAAGCTTCAGCTGCAGCCCAACACAACCAAAGCGGCAAACTTTACGCAGCTCAGTTAATCAGCACCGCTTGGTAAAAGCGAAATACACATTATAATGTTCTCTACGTTGCACAAATGCTGCATTCAGTGCAAACCATTTCAAATTGTCCACTTACGGTAAAAGTAGGCAGGTAGATGTGGAAGGTGCAGGGCAATGAGAATAGAGACAGCAGGAACGTCATGAGCAGCTGCCAGCGGCCATACTTGCCGATCACGTCGGACACCACGTCTGGACCGTCGTCATCCACGGGCGAAACTGCGTGACTCTTCTCCTTGTTCGTCCCTTGGCTTGGGATTACTGGAAACAAAGAAAAAATGGTTTTAGAGATAGAATTTTCTTTCGAAAAGCTGCAAAATGAAAATCTTCAAAAAAAGATTGCCACAGAGAATCTTTATGTAGTGTCTTTGTGTTGTAAATTATGCGTTTTATTTGTGACTACATGGCCACATATACCTAGTATTCTATTTTTTTTCATAGAAGTCTCGCGAAATTAATAATAGAGATGATTCCTGGTCAAAAAATACACGATTCTATTTAGTCCGTAATTGCAGTTAGATTTTCGAAAAATATTGGACACGTATTTTTTGTTTTATCAAATCAATAAAAAAAGACGAAGATAAAACGCATCAAAGATCAGGAGTGGGGGCTTGTGACGTCACGTGTACTCACGTGTACTTTCAAGTGACGTCACACGAGTTTTCAACGCTCTGTTTCGTTTTCATATTTAGTTTACGTGAAAAAATACAAAATACGTGTCTTATATTTTTTGGAAATCTATCTGATGGACTAATTAGATTTTTATGGTCATCTACCCTATTACGTATCTACAAAGATGTTTACTTGTTTTATCAGCGACCTACCGCGGGAAGTCCAACTACTATGTAATATTACAATTAAAACTAAATTGCAGTGTTGTTTAAAGATTAATTTTTAGATATTTTTTTTTTATATTTTCTACATTTATAAGCCTTACTAGAACAATAGCTAATTATTTAATAACCCCTGAAATCATCATGCAAGTAGGTAAAATATGAGCAACCTAATTGCGGGAGGAAAAATCATATTTATCACGAACGTGTACGTAATACGAGCATCTAATTCTCCAAGTGTACGGTCGATATACAGGATTAATTACTTCTTAGTACCTACGTTTATAGAGTATCTTTGTTACTCGAATTAATAATACTTCTCGGTGTTATTTAATACCTACGTACAAATCAAACGAATCGAGTTTCGTAACGCCAACATGGGCTTTATAGTTTTTGTGCCTCGACTTTAAAGATATAGGTAGGTAATTGTATCACGTATGGACAGATATGTCTGTAATGAATATAAAATCATGTACTAAGAGAAACTACTTCCGACGAGTGAAGGCTGTGTTGCAATGAATGATCGTTGTAACACTGATATGGGCAGGCTACCAGTAGGCGAAAGGTGGTAATTATTTAGATTAGTATTTAATTACAGATCATAAAACAAAATCTAATTTATTTAGGAACGATCAAGTTTCTAAAACTGTACAAGTTTCGTGTCTATAGTTTCAGGCCTGAAAACTTGCGAGACAAGCCTGAAAAGTGTACATTATTTGCACGTGAAAGAAAATCAATGGTGTTCGAGTGCATAAAATATGTGTTAATGACTTTTAAAGCTCAATTAATGCTTGTCTCGAGTCGCGTGCGCCGGTTTGACGCTCCACGTGCTTTTCTCGCGAGCATTTCGCGCGCTTCACAATTATCAACAGACACATGCGCACGCGCCGGCGCCTTGGCAATGATCTTCACATCATTGCAAGTATAACGAATGACCCACTGCTACAGAATCAATGTTAATTTTAGCATTATTAATTATGACATTCGTGATAATAGAACCTATGAATAAGATAATGCTGACAACTTTATATGCCAATTCATCAGTGTTGCGGTGCATTCATAGCAGCACGTTACATTATTAATTGATTCTAATGAATTCTAATTAACGTGTAATACTGGTATTTACGAGCGAGTACTAATTTATTTATGCGAGTTTTAGATATTCCTTGTTTACTGGGACAAAAACTTGTTCAGACGTTTTCATGAAATATTTAGGCGCTAAAGAAATCAAACAGATGCCGTTCAAGGCCCGGCCCTAACCCGTAGCGGTAACCTTTTCGGGTTATTGTTCTAGGTCTGATAGGATACATCAGTTTCAGTGTTATATGTCTGACGTAACGTTAAATTGCGTGCGTAGTTTTACAACATAAACTGGAGAGGCGTCATTCGTTTAAACATTATTCTTCATCTCGCGGACAGCGGGCTGCATTCGGGGCCAAGGCCGGAGGGCATATCGATTACGTTTATCGCGATTTGCATGGCTGACTAGACACAACGAACGAATTGCTTTTCATGCAACAGTTACATATGAACCTTCCTAACTCCAGCACCACCGACCTTGCTATACTGCGTGTGGAACAAGTATTTAATAAACGAAGCCTATTTAGAGCCGTCACGAATGTGGCTGAAAATATTCAATTACTTTGCGCCTGAAACATTGCAGCCTCTAAGTTTTAACGATTGTTTTAACTGTTAATCGGACGTCAATAGCTAAACAAAGTTAACTACTAGGAAGTCAGCCAGGATTACGTGACAAATAATATTATAAACATTTCGTTTGGAATTTCCTAGACTTTTGTTTTTTATTAAGGTTGGATTTTTTTATCGTATTCGGACATGCACTCGAGAAAAAAACACTGCACCTGTTTTCTGTACCGGTTATATATTTTATATATTTTCAGTGTCAGAGAAAAAAGAAAAAAAAACAGAAAGAAAATGTACATATGTCCCAATAGACCGTCATACTATCTTGGCGAGTATCTCTTCGTAATCGCAGCCTGTAGGCTTAGCAGAAAGAGATGAAGCTGTTCACTACTGGACATACTCGTATATCTCCATCTGTCGTGTATGCTACTTAATCAAAGTGTGCAGCAGTCCCTGTGCTTGTGATGAACATTGGTTGATGTCTTGACAGAAATGTATCGCACGACAGCTCAATTGTTCGTCCACCGGTTGTATTTACTTCTGTCATGGCTATAACTGACCCTCGTGTGCTCTATTAACTCATGGATCATCTAATCATTTCAGTTTATTTTAATTCAACTTGAAGGCGAACTAAAAAAGATTTATATCTAAACTCGACGTAAAATTAGCATAATAAGCTTTTTGTTTCATTAGACAAAGTGTTTTGGTAACCCGAAACACTATGACGTACTGACATAATATTTCGGACCGTGGAGATATTCGGAATACCAAACGGAAATTATCATACAATTTATTTACACAAATGGTTAAACTCGCGTTATATATCTGTGTTGAGTGAGTTTGGAAAAAAATCATCGCATAGCTTGATTTGCGATTGATTTGTGATGGGACGATATGTTGTATTTCATAGAAACCGGGGCTTAGTATTTTCTTTTTTGTGAGTCGTGTAACTGACCGAAATTCAGGCGGGATTTTGGGTTGGGTGCAGTAAATCCTTCCTGAATTTCCAGCAGAACCATGCAGACTCTTTCAGTAAACGCAAACACAGTCGAGTCCAAAAGCTGTTCCTATTTGTAGCAGAATATTAATTACCAATCTGTTTCATTAAGTAGGTAAGTACTCCCAAACTGAGATCCGTGAAATGACAGATAGATTGACCGCAGATTGATATAGCCTGCAGTCAATCTAATGTCTGTCCGATTGGGTACTAAACGATCTAATACGCACTGTCTCCACCTACGTAAGCAAATAGTAAGATTACCGTAAGTAGCAAGTGACCGTGGAAAATTAATCCAGTACTTGTAATATTTTATCAAAGCGACACATTATACACACATTTATTATCAGCAATTCTAGTACATCTAGTGACAATGACCCCCTTTCTAAGTTTTATGTTTTTCTCAGGCACTGTTGCAATATTGCTCAATTGCGAATTGTTAGAAGTTACAAACTGATCCGGTGATTAACATTTTCGACGGTGGCTGGTTCGCGACGTGTCGGTAATTGAATTGTCCACGAGCGTTTCAATCAATGTGGCTTCGAAAAAACGAATTAAATTAATCACCCCGCAGATGGGCCTGCTTCCTGGTGTACTTTAAAAAAATATTGTAATCTGTGACCGTTCCACTCTATTCGTCACCTCGTAGTGAACATCTTAACCCAACTAGTGACCTGTTAAATTAAATTTACTGCAGCTCGTAGGAGATGATTTCATGTGTAACGCGATAGTTCAGTGCGCTATATTGCAGTTTACATTATTCTTGCAGGCATTAAATCATTTAGTCTTTTTGTACAAAGTGTTATTTACCAATGGATGAGCATGACGTAAAGATGCTATAGTTAAGAGATAAAGAAGGATTATTGCTATAGCAACACTCATGAAGAACGTACGTGAATAATTATTTGACAAAAGACAGAATAGTCCGTTTAGTTAGACAAATAGGCATTGAAACTACATAGCATTTTAGAAGTAAGTACCTACTTAAGAATTCTTATGAAAAATAAATTAGATTAAAAATAATTTTAGGAACTTTCACAGTTCTTTCAGAAAACAAAGAATCAAATATGTGTATGAAGCTTTAATTCCACACCTTAATAAACTTTCACTAACAAAACCAAAAGGTAGATACAATAATATTGTAGCACAGTACTTAATGGATCGGATCAAACGGTGTCATGCGTGACCGGAATCAGGAGCGGAAAAGTATTTTGGTCAGCAAGCTGGTGACATATAGGTATCATTGTCACATTGTAACCAGCATAGGGAGGGAGTCTAACGGGTGAATGGGTATCTATCACCAACATGCTGAAAGCGTAGTTTTTGTCTTGGGCAAGAAGAAAAACATCATCTGTTAACTGCTCCATACCGCGGAAATCTGGTTTCTCCGGCAGTAAGGTCAGGTGGCAAACTGTGCATTGTCACTTGCTACAAGCCTCGCGTGTTCAAACCGAAGACTTTTGACTATGGAACGTGTGGCCTAACTTTTTGCGTGGCTCTTTTTTTTCAAACGGCTGTCTATTATTTTGTTTTCTGTGTATTTCGATGAACACTGAATGAATCGTGACTGTAGTGGTGAAGGGTTAATGATTTCGTGAAGATTTTGTGACGGGCAAAAAAATGCGAAAAAATCACTTAAACCATAAGTGCCATAGAAACTAAACGCTGTGTGTGGTTTTTCGCGAAAATATAAATGATGTGCGATATGACCTGTGAGTACCGAAAAGATGGCGGCACGAGCTCGACGACTATCTAAGACAGGATTCGTTCACATAAGCCCAAAACTGGGAGGAATAGGAAGAAGAAAGGAAGGTCATTGCTGGGAATATACAGACTAAAATAGATAGTTAATGAGTACCTAAAAGCGATGGTATCCCAGTACATTTGCATGGAGTTATGTGGTGTTAATAATTCGCATAATTTCGAGTCGGCTCGCGGCGGAGTGCGACACGCCCGCGTCTGCATTGGGGGACCTCTCCGGAAGTGAGCGTACTCAATGAAACTGATTCGACGATCCTGCTGCTACTCGGTCACTGTTCTGGTTACTCACTTCAATATATCATAGTACAGTTACGCATTATTCCCCGAATTCCGTTTACCCGTTTATAGACGCGTATAGTTTTTATAGCGTGGTTCTCGTTAGTCACGTCAATTTTCCCCGAGGTACAGTTCGAGGACTGCATTGTCGATGGATAACTGCATTAATAGTCTTATTCGAGTAAAACTTTGCCAAAACTGCTGTGAGTTTCGTTTGGCAAACAAGCGAAAGACTTGTTTACGTATGGCAATCTAAAAAGGCTTCATGTTTAAGATAGTAGATAGTTGCATAATTGTTTACATGACATATAATTACGTATTATTTTCTGAACCACATGCTTATCCTAACATTTATATTAATTAACATTGCAGATAGCCGTTACATCTAAGTTATTGTGGTCATCTCTATTTTATTGTCTTGTTTGTTTGACTTCCTGATAAGTGTTTGCAATATTGATTTAAATGACGAACTATCTACGAATATGTGATAGACCTTTCGAATTAATTGAACTGTTACATACGTAGCAACTTCTCCTTAATAAAGAGCGATCAAAGTTCCAGTTACAAGGAAAGTACTAGACCGCGCTGAAACGATTGGCCGTGTACAAAGATCTGGCAATGGGCATGCCCTTAACCGATAATTCGCGACGTGAACTTTTCGACCCTCCGGTCGGCTAACATTGAACTAATCAGTGATTGAACTGTCAGTGCCGATCCACGCGATGACTCCAACCGTCGCTCCCTTCCGACTACTGCAGTATGATCATGTTGTTTTGACAAAATTGATCGTTAAAGAAGCGGCTAACCACTTCTTTCAGCCAGACTAATCTGACTGGGTATTCCAGACAGACATTTAAACCTGTGAGTCAGTTATTGTATCTTGTTACGACAGTTTACACTTGTTTTCGTTAGGAGCGGAAGCGCTTGCTAACGCACTGGTTCACATAGTATTCCAAGCAAATCTGTTGATCCACAGATTTAATTGTTGTGAGTTGGTATGTCAGTTACCTTGGCACTTGGCTGGGATCGGAAACAAAAACATAGGCAACGGTCTTAAACTGTTCAGGATTTGCTGTTCAATGTTCAAGTTAAACGAAATTAAAAATAGACAGACAAGGTACATGATCTCGTAGACACTTTAACACGTTATGAGAAAATGGAAACAACAATGGTTGGTCCGATTACACTTTGAGCAAGCGCTTGAATATATCAATAGAGCGTCGACCCTCCGGAGATTATAAAATTTAATTCATCATTTAAAATGACACACCCGTTTATTGTTTAAATTTACTTTAAATGGTTTCGTTGAAAATTGCGCGGAGACAATGAAATACATGGAATTAACTCGTAATATTAAATTGTTGAGACACAATGCCTACCAACTATTAGGTACGTCGATAAGACCTAGTTAAACCTTATTGTTGTAATGACCATACAATTTTCCTTTGTCACGAAAATTACATGAGTATTCACATGGTTACCTGAGAAATAACATAACATTTTATTGTGTTTCAATGGGCTATCATATGGTGGCTACTTATGGTTTCAGGAGCGCATAAATTGTGGTAAACACCCTGCGGTTTCTATGCTTATTAACGAATACAGCTCCTTCATAAAATCATGAATATTGCTCTGAATGAGTAGGTAATTTATTTTTATATGCAAATTTATTGTCAAGTCTAGACATTGTAAGCAATATAAAATGTTTAAATGAAGGTTTTTTTGTTATTTAAGTGAAACACTGTGACGAAAATGCGAAAAATACACAAATTAGCACGGAAAACTTAGAGCTAGCGTGGCCTTACAGCAATAACCAAATGAAAGAACTTAGAATATATTTTTAATGTATTCATATCGCATTCAAACGTGTATGTAGAACAGGTACATATTATATACCCCTTAAAAAAGACTTAAGTTCGTAGAGTAGAACAATGGTTATTTTAGTTTTAAATTAAGCCACATTCTCGAACCGATTTAAAAATGTGCGAATTAAACAAATGAGACTCTATCAGGAAAAGTTAAAAAAAAATGCTTTGTTACTTTAATGAATTTGTTTATTTTGGACAGTTGGGTCACTTCTATCGGCTGTTTGTTTTGGATTCACATGCACATCATTCTCGAACCGATTTAAAAATGTGCGAATTAAACAAATGAGACTCTATCAGGAAAAGTTAAAAAAAAAATGCTTTGTTACTTTAATGAATTTGTTTATTTTGGACAGTTGGGTCACTTCTATCGGCTGTTTCTTTTGGATTCACATGCACATTCTGCGGAATACTTAGATACGTAAGTACTTATGAAGGTGTGTATATTAAAAAGTTGGTATTTTAGGGACCATTTGAATTGGGTGACAAATCGAGACAAGCTAATTCGATAATATCACATTAACTTCCGTCCTCCATTTTTTGTTTCGAGGGTCCGTAACGAAATTATCTAACAGTCTTGAGTCACTACTTATCCCTCACATAGTACCGTCATTCAATCCGATTGTTTGTAACGCCAGTTTGTAAGTACCGGGAAATTGGTTCCGCAGCTCGAAATCCATGAATTTTTCACTATAGAAAATAACATTAATCATCATAGTCTTACAACTCCTACTCGGCGTTATGTAACAAGAACATAATAGACAACACGCATTTATTAATAGAAAGATCTTGTGACCTATTGTTATTATTAAAACGTATACTTGTGACACATAAATTAATTAAAAACGCATTACATATAAACATTGGACTTATAATGCTGTAGCTGCACCTAAACGATCTCATTTTCAGGAACGTAAATTGTTATTTGCGTTGTTCGCCTTTGTCCTTATATTTTATGTCCCGGAAAATATCGCCACGTGGTATCATGGATATTAAAGACAAGGGTGTTGAAGAGTGCACTTAAGATCAAAAGTGTACGTTCCTGACACGTCCGTGCACTTAAGTAAGCTCATATTCTAAGAAAACTATCAAGAACAAACTTGTAATTCGGAAGAGAGATCGATTGTACTTTCGGGGAAGTGACATTTGATCATGACATTTGTCAAAGTATGGCCAAGGCTGAAGGGTCGGGTACCGTGCCTAAACTACTGTTTACTTCCTATTATATAATCGAACGGTAAGTAGGTGGCGAGTTCCTTCGGCGGCTTCTGAATGTTGACCAAAGGACGACAAGTTCATAATTGGCGCTAACCTAGACACAAAACAGACACACTGACCTTTAAAATTAAACCAAACATTAATCGGAACAGACATTACTGTGCATAAATGGTTCCGAATTCTGTATTAATTTGTATATGGTTATATTACAAATATAGATTTTATATTTTTTTCTAAATATAGTCGAGGTCAATAGAATATAGACAAGACAATAGATTAGGAAAATAACAATTATGTCATAAAATTGAGTGTTGAGGCCGAAGATTTACCTTGTGGTTAGGACCCAAAATAAAATGCATAATTTTAGAAACTGACATTATTTACAAGGATAGTATTCGATTTAGAAATAGTAAACAATCGGCTATTTCCTTAAACATAAAACACCAATATTGGTCTCAACTTCCTCTCTGCTTGAAGTAAATAAGTGTTTACGATTTCGCTTTTTTTCAGGAAACGTGAAAATCTTTGTGAAAGTGATTCACGCAGATTCTATTGGATGATAGTGAGGTGGGAAAAACGTAAAACATGAGCCATAGACACAAGTCTCTGCCTAAGGCCTCTCTGCATATCTGAGCAAGCTGTGAAAGAGTCCGTGGAGCGACCCTTTCATTTATTCACACGGCTCTCCGGGGACAGTGGGAATGTCTAAACGAGCTACTAGATAAAAAGAATATGAAATTTTAACAAGTTGTCTTTGATTGCATTGCTTTTTTTTATTGTCTATGTCTGTACTGGAGTCTGTACCTACTGGGTGCAAAGTTTTTTCTTGTTGACTTTCAGTATTTTGTTTTATTTTTGTGCATTTAAAGGTTCTCCATGTTTCGGAGCATTAAAATGAAATTTAACATTATTCAAGGAATTATTTTGTAGGTAACTCAACTTTTTTCATTAATTTCATATTATTGTTAATGTTGTTTAAAGTTCATAAACGAGTGTGCATAAAGAATTGATTAGATGAATCAGTTTGAAGTTTCCGCTTAATATATTCTTTAACAAAATCGTTGCAATTTAAATGCGATCTTGAAACCATTTGCATTTGTATTTACTAATTTTATAGCTTCTTTTGTTTGTTCATGAATATTGGTAATACTTGTTCAAGCAGTGTCATCCAAATCTCTGTTTTTTAAAACCGGAAGGAATAGAACCGGTCTTTTGATTTGACTAATAAATCCTTGCACTTGATTAATTAGGTAACATGTATCGACATCGGTGTCTAAATTGGTTTTATTACAAGGTACGTATGATAAATATACAACCAACTTGGAATATAATATAATACTGTTATTGTTCTGTAAATGAATTATGATTATATGTACTTAGCCATCTTCCAAAATTGAAAACATAGTTTAGTTAGGTACCTTCATATTACGAGAGATATATTATTTCCCAAGAGTACCTACATTTTTTTAAATGTTTTAAATGACTTCCGAGATTTAATAACTTCCTTTATCAAATATAGCCTCCGCTATATTTGACAAAGGAAAAATAGGTATATAATAAATTAATGGCAATATTATACAACACCAGTCTTATGAAAAATATACGATTAATATGTAGCGATGAAAATAGATTAAATACCTACTACCTTATGCTTCCCGAACATAACCTCTCTTTATTAATAAATTTTACGTAACACAGTAGGTAAACAAAATTAATTTTGATAACATCAGATAAAAATAAAGAAACCTTCCTGAATAATAATAAGATTTACATATAATAATATAAGGTACAGGCTTTTGGCTGCACATACTTTGAACTCAGTATAAAAAAGTATATTACACCGACATTTGTTATTATTACTACATTGCCATTTTCATTATCAACAAAAAGGTTTAAATACCTTCACTACGCTAGCGATGCGTTTTCGAGCATAAGCAAATAACCTGAATGGGAAAAGTACCAGTAGTAGTCAATTTAATTACTTTTACTGACATTACTTGCTCGAGTTTCCTGGGTCATGCCGCCATCAAAGACGTAATAGTCGCTTCAATAAAATATTTAATGGGTTAATGACGTGCAGGTTTGCTAACTTCATAAGTATGTTTAGTTATCTATCGCTTGCATTGCGATAACATTAATCAATTGAGCGGTTTATTTAATTTATTGAATGATCGTGTATGACATGAAAAAGGATTATTTTAATCGGTAATCGACACCATTGTTTACAAATATGTTTAATCTTAGTGATAAATTTATTTAAAATAGTTTTAATTTAAAAACTAAAACTATTTTAAATAAATTGCCAACTTATTATTTATATTCGGGTGGAGCTTTTGAGATTTTTTATTTATAACCATGTAAACGGAAACATCAAAAGGATAAAAACTAAAACCAACAGTAAACTTTATTTTAGTTATAGGTACGGTAGGTAACAACTGAACCTTTAATAATGTTAAGGAGGCTACATCTGATAATATTTACTGTCTATTTTGACTGAAATGTTTTAAACTGATCGCATGTAACATTAAAACTGTCATTTATAACAGATGTAGCATTTTAATTTCATGGTTGTTTAACTAAAATTACGAAACTGTTCAGTCATAACAGTCAGTAATCGTAAGTAGCCATCATAAGAGGTTGTTTTTATTTTGATCGTTTTCGATATTGTTACACAAGACTTTTACGAGTAGGTAGCTTACCTGTAGTTTTGAACATTTGAACTTAATAACTTAATCATCGAAGAAGACGCTCCATTCTAAATAATTTTCGCCTCACTATTAGACAAGGACACCAAAAGTATGTTCGGTAAGTACATAATAAAGGTATAATTTGGCCAAAGTGGTCGGAAAGTGTACCTATTATTATGCGAAGTTGCATCAACAGTCTTCAAGTGAAGGGCGACACCTAGAAATTGCAGGTTGCACCGCGTGACAGGTGAACGGAACTTACGGCAATGGCGGTATAACGCTGATATACAGTCGGGTAAATTAATTGATCACCACATAGTGTCCTAGAGGTTAAATGTCACGTCATAAAACGAAAAGGTTTATGTGACAATTTGACATTTGGATAGTTTTTTATTTTAGTGGTACATTATTATTAAACAAGGTGCAAAGCAATTGATTTCCCTGACATGCCTAGACAATGCCTAGTAAATAAATATATCGTGTTTCACGTTATCACGTCCACGTGTTGATGTCATGTGTTGGTAACGCTACACACATGCTTTGAAAAAGTCGAAGTTGTTACTTACATAGTAATTTCTTACCCATTCATATGTTTTATTTATGTACGCTGTAGCAATTTACGGGTAGCGTCTTCTGCTATAGACAGACAGTTATACTTTTTGAGTCGGTTAAATAATAAACAAAAAAAAACATGTTCTTCTTGACAAGTAGTCGAGTGCTGACTTGTACTAGAAAGCAACTACCAATTAAAATTATATTCTTTAGCAAAGAATGACTTAAATCGTTTTTTGAGTTCTTTTTAATGTTATGTAAAACAGTTAGGACTTTCACTTAGCACTAGAGTATCGAAAGCGATTACTTTAGAGGTCAAGTCGCAGTTCCTTTTATCCATATGCAAAATTAAAAATAAGTACCGTTATCTTTAATTATATTCCGAACGTAACATGTCTGTACACGCATAAAATGTATTATAAAATTTTTGAAAAACCAATGCCTTTCCTTGTCAAATTAAAACAGGGTAAGGTTTAAATTAATTTTATTATTTTATTTTTTCTTGGGTTACTCATAAATGATATAACATCGCGACTTTATTATAGTATATGTAGGCATGTAATAAAAGGATTAGGCTGATTATTGATTTTTATTATTATTGATTATTCTACCCAAAAGGATTACGCAGGGTTTTACTAATAGAATACCCATATTTTTCCAGCCATGCTTTAATCTCACATATAAGGGAGCGAGACTATTGTCATCAACCGGCCATAGACGCAGAAACCAGACTGCTACTGATACGTTGTTAGGAAAAAAAATGGGCCAATCGCGTAAAAACCAATAAAACTTTGCTCGACCCGAGAATCGAAACCAGAAGGCGCTTGTGACCGCTAGACCAACGAGGCAGAAATACATATTGAACTGATACTTAATACGTAGATATAATATATAACTGTGCAGTGATATTGAAATGATTTATTGAGTCTGGTATTGAATGAATACTAATGATAACCCACTGACGTACATTACTAGTTGATAGATAGAAGTTTTTCCTTTACAATTAGTAGATAATGAAACCTGGCCAGTGCTTACATACATTTTTTATCGCAATGTTGCATTTACTGTACTGTATCTTCTACAGAATGTTCCAGAACTGCGAGGTCTATTTAAGGGCGGTGTTCTGTATTTGCTATACATTAAAGAAACATTAAAATAAAAAAAGACTTTTTTCAATCCCACACCGCACAAACGACTAAAAAGTTCCAAAAAATAACTTTTCAATCAGTTCGTTGTTGGCAGCGTTTATTTTAGTTTAAACACAAATTCGATGCCACCAACTGCATCAGACTGCTTGAAAAGTGCAACATTTTTTTATTTTCATTTAGTTTCTCTAGGAACTCTATAGCAGATTCAGAACACCACCCTTAAATATGCACTTCTAGAACACGCTGTATAAGTAAACACATGTCAACGACTAGCATTTACCGCGGTTTTGTTCATCCATCCCGCATCCAATCAATCTGCCTAGCTTTTTACCCGACTGCCAAGGAAGGGCAATGTTTTTCGCGCGTATCTTATATGTATGTAGGTATGTTTGTTTGTAAATTTCTTCATCACCTCGTATCTTCCAAACGGCTGGATTTCAAGAGTTAAGAGGGCCAATTCTACTATTTCACAAAACTGATTTACATCCGTACACTTCAACGTAAGGTTCAGTTGAAAAACAGCGTCAGGCAACTCCTTGTTTGTCTGGCATTTTGCTGAACTGGACCTATTTGGCGCAGCCGTGGGGCACACAATATCATTGTGTCAAATGTGGTATCGCTATATATGTAACATTGTGTGTGCTGTGTGAGCCAAATCAATAATTTTCTTTCTTTCTTTTGTTTTTTAAACAACGTTGCTGAAAAATTAGTAGAGTTAATGGCATTCGGGTGTCGTAAGATTTGTCTCAAAAAGCAAAGTGTTTTAAAAAAGTCGTTTAAAAAAATGGCGGATTTTTGGTGCTAAAGTCTGGTTTTTTAAATTTTTATATTATTAAATTTTCTTGTTATTCTGATTGTCCTGACGACTGTCAAATATCTACAAACAATACTAGGGAGCAATAGCTTAGCGTAGTTTCCGAGAGGTGGAGGAGGTTCAGTATATAATGTACGAGTATAATCACCCATCAACGGACCAACCTCGGTAAGCGTCGTTTAACTTTATAAACCGATCGTTTTTCCACAGTACCCGTATTTTTGCCACAGTTTCAGGAAGACTTATCATAATGCATATAGCGTTTTTTCCTCTTTACAACATTAGTTTAGATTTCAATATGATTGTCAAACAACAATACTGGCACTTGGCACGTTTCGCTGGCCACTATATGGATGACCAGTAAAAAATTTAATGTCTACGTAGCCATAATTTTATTTATATTATGTAAATCATGATCAAGGGCACTCGCTGTTCAATGTAGAGGTTGCTGCATACGAGTTTAATACTGTTGACATTGAAACAGCTCTTAACTGTAAAATGTTTACAATTTTCGCGTAAAGTTGTTGTGAACAGACAGGTGCGATGTGACAATGCAAATACGACGCTTTTTTGGTCGGTTTTTATTTTGTGGAAGAGTTTTTTATTTTTCACTTTTTAGTGGTTCCATACCTAACAAAACCACTGGAAAGACACAGGAAAGCAAAAATACGCAATTTCGTACACATGCATGAAATATTTTTTCAGCAATTTTGTATAAAAAACTAAACTAAATCGTTCAGGATTTTGATGAAATTTCTATGGGACCAATCGGGAAGCATATCCTTTCACATTAAACAAGATTTCAAATCCGTTCATAAATTACGGAGATATGAGGTAACAAACATAAAAAATACTGCCGAATTGAGAACCTTCTCCTTTTTTTCAAGTCGATTAAAAAGTTGATTCAAGGTGGCTGAATGATATTTTGAAAATGATGTTATGGAATTTTTAGAGATAGGTACGGTCAGCAGAAATCATTTCACATAGGGCATATGTGAAATAAAATATTTGGGGAAACTCACATCATGGGAGTAGAGTAGAGCACGGTTCCTGTGGAGAAGAACTGGCAGGTACCGCAGTAGGTACAACTTTTTTTTTTAAATAAGTAGATCAAAATAATATTTATGTAAACAACGAAAGGGCAAGAAAATCTATGCTGGTGTAAAACCTTTTCTCAGCTAATTCAAAAGAGATTTAATTCGAATGCGGAAAAGCCGTTTTTTGTCAATTTTTTTTCATGGCAAATAAAATAAACACGATGTGTAAGGTAGGTGCTAAGTATTTAATCAAATTGAGTTGGTGTTGGTTATCTTTTATGTGATATGAGTATGCTGAAAATTAATGTATCGAATGGGTATGTGTCTATTTACATGGAATTAAAAGTTCAGTTAATTTCATTGCTGACCTTACCTACTCTACTGCTTGCTTGCTAATCCAATAAATTTACCAACTGTAAGGTAAGTAACTATTATGATCTATACTTGAATTTTAGCAGTTTAGTACTGACAATTTAAAAATAAATACCTGTACTATTTTCATCTTTTATTAGTTATACATTTTTTTAGTTCCAAATGTATTTAGTTATTTAATTTTGTTTTATTACATGCAAGTAATCAAAATGACCCTTATTAACGGAACTGTCACCAATAAACAACCTTGACTCTTAAAAAACATATCTTCGGAAGTGTGTACGGAAGTGGGTGGCTTCCGTAGTCACCATGTTTATGTTTACACCGCTCGCGCTCCGACAGTAATGTCGACCGGTTATCGGTCACTCTGTTTGCCATTGAACTGTCCTCCCGTAGTTACGTATGTACGTGCTTAGATTTTTGAACTACGGTTTACTTAGAGGAAATAGTTGAGTATTGATGCGGAACAACTATAGCAAATGTTAATGGATGTTGATATTTTTAAACTGATGTTGGGATCTCTTGTTAGAGAGCAGGACAAAATATTATGTTGAGTTGTTTTCACACTACGGGATTAGGCCTGTCGTACCACAGGCGCAGGCACCTCGTAGACTTTGCGTAGCGGTTGCGTAGCCGTAGACTCCTCGGTAACGGTAGATACCAACCTTATTCCTATCTTTTCATTCTTATTTAACCTTCTTCAAGGATTCCGACTAATGATTAACTATATATAAGTCTATCTTAGACCTCCCCAAAAATAACTCCTAACATTTCTTGCTGGGAAAAGCGTCACACTGTTAAAAAAACTTATATGAAATGCCACTACAAATCAATAAATTAATCACGGACCGTAACTAACAGCTTCATTACTCGTTATTAAACAAGTCATTAAAGTTCTGACATTATGTAGACCACGATTTACTTACACGAACGAATGTACTACACACAGACCTGACTAGATTTATTCCGGTACATTTGAAGCTAGTCCTTATTATCTTAATCTTGTTCGTTATAGTTTTTATAATCCTTTGTCAGTTAACGAGACTGACAAATGAAACTGAATGGGTGTGGCTTTTATTATTTTAGATAAAAAACTGCCTAGCTAATGGTACCTATAAAATATCTACACGTGTAAAATTATGAATACACTTAGCGAAATAAAAAAATATACATTAAATACTGCCAACCCGAAGTATTCCATAGTCGCAAGGTCATCTGACGCGAAGCAGCCTTAACGATTCCAAGATAGGTGTTATTGGGTTTTTTCATCAGGAAATTGTCATATTGGTCAAGTCCGGAGTCTGGACGTATGGATGGACCCAAGAATAGACTAACTATAAAACTTGACTAACCAAAATAAGAAATTCAGAACATTTTTTTCCTGTTTCAATTGACACTGCAAATATTTATAAATCGCTGCGTGCACGCATGGACTGCTTATCTGTAAAATATCTCATATCTTCGACAGTTTGAGTACTGATTGATAAGTGCTTGACAAGAAAATCGGTTTTCATTGCCTCCATGACAGCTTCATATCCAACTCGTGTTATACAAGGGTAATCTTTAAATCTCTGAGGAAAACAAATAACGAAAATGTTGGTCGATTTTTTTATGATTTTAATATTTTTTTAATAGCAAAATATTGTGTCGTTGATAGGAATAGAAACTACAGGACCAACGCATAATTTTGTAAAAATAAAATTACTAAAATAATTTGTCCTGATATTCTTCCGGCATAAAAAACGAAGAAGACTAAGAAAATGTTAGAGTAGTGCCAACCTTACTGACATTATATTTAATTTCAGGTGATTGTAGTCGGTTCAAATGAGATTTACTTGTACAAAACCAAAACCATCAGAGCCCGACTAGAAAAATACAATTTGCATACATTTAAGACTTCAAGGACGTATGGTAGTTGTAATTATACAACAATATAACAAAAAAAAAACAAAATGACTTCAGTAATTCTGTTACTGTTGCCTCCGCAGAATGTTTGGTCTAAGGCTTAGTTAAAACTAAATTATCCGGGTCGGTGACTTCAAAACAATAAGTTTAGTACTTAGCTATAATAAATAGGCAAATAGCTAAATCTTGTAAACTTAGAAAAGATGTACCTACCTGAGTAGAAAAGTTATTATTTTGAACTGAAAACCAAGATTTACTTAATTTGTGACCTTGATATGCATTATTGTTTCCTATAAGGTTATTGACGAAATGAACAGCTAAACTAATGATACTTAATTCGCATGGATATATTTAGACATGAAAGTTTAAGAGAATGGTATAGCAGAATTTGTTATTTGTAAAAGTTATAATTTATAAACCATACAAAGAATTTGTCGCAATAAATTGCCTAAGGCAAACGCTTAAACAGCTAAGCATTGCGGCCGGCACTCGTAAATGCAATGCCTGTGCGTAATATTACCACACATTTTGGTGCGCAACCATTGTATTGTATGTATCGCAAAAAATACCTATAAATCAAACTTTTTGCGCATTTTTACGAAATAACCCAGAATTATATTAAGCAAAGTCTACAAAAAGTTTTATTTTATTTCTGAACATATGTAAGTAAGTACCATAGGCTTGTTTCACTAATGAGTATACATTACAGCAATTACACTTAATTAATTTATCTCGAGCATGACATAAAGGTAAATTTAGCAAAACAGAACAATTAACGTTTTTATTTTTAACAACATTCAAATTAAAGTGCTCTTCTAATGGGTGTAGCTTCCTCTTACAGAAATGTGCAAAACATAATGGTACCGCGTGCGATATTGGATCTTTGGAGATAGATAATTAGCAACTTAGCAAGGCATAGTTTTGATTGAATACCTCTTTACAAACATTAATTATAAGTCGTCTGTAGGTCATCATAGATTTAACACATTATGAACTAAAAACCACTTACTACTTGCAAGTTAGTAGTTGTGTTATTTTTGGGTATTCAATGATAAATGATAATTAGTTAGAACTAAGACACAGCTCAGTTATTCAGAGGAAAACCCCAAACGGAGCACAAGTAAGAATATGGTAATATTTTTTGCCCATTAACATTATGGTTTTCCTTCCATGCTTACTTATGAAATGTACGTACCTACTACAGAAATTAGATTTCAAGCATTCGTTTCAATAATGTGAAAAAATTGTTTCGAAGGAACAAAAGTGTTTAAAATTAAAAGGTGTATTTTAAGGGCCGCAAGTGTTTATTTACCGGCCGGCAGCCAGTGTTATAACGTTGCGAATGGTCGATTATGGAGGTACCAGCATTGTCGGGTTGCGACGATGCATACGAGGCGCTGATTGCACCCAGCGCTGTGATCAACACACCCGCTCGACCGAATAGATTGAAATACAACGTAGCCCTTCTCTATTTGTGTGGATCTGTCAGAATGATACACCACTTTTAGTGGCTATGAAAAATCGTAGAAATAACTATGTCCTAAAAACGTATTCGTAATTTACTTTACAGCTGATTTTCCAATAACGAAAATGTTTTTCTTGCACGTGAAAAGTGCGCGTAACGGTATTTACGAAATGGTAAATTAGCATAATCTTGCATTCGTTTCTGCTGCTTTAAGTACATATTTTGTTACTAAAAATATAAACAAGTAACTCAGGCTTAGTAAATAAAAGCCTGAGACACTTGTTTTTAAAAAACTAAGAATGTTGACTAGCTAAATCTGGAACTAAATACGGACAAAAAACAACTTTTTTTAAAAAATAGATGGGTTTAAAATAATTGTATTCTTCATGTGTTTGATGACATTAATTATTTTATTTGGCATTTATATAAAGCCAAACCTGGACAGCCGTGATAGGTATTTAAATTGGTTTACTTAAATTACCAAACTGGCAACCCATTTTTCCAACTGGCTTGTAGTTCGATTTAACGGGTGTAATGTTACTAATATGAAACTCTATGGTACTGGGTATTCCCCACCGACAAAATATTTTCTTGTTTCTTAGAATAGGGTTAATCCCTATTCTTGTAACCCATACAGAATATTTGACAAGGAACAGAGCTACAAAACTATCAAGGCTTATGTACCGTAAGCCTAAATAGACTACTTATTATGTCACTGTGTGACCGTTAGTTTCCTTTAGTTTGTTTAGAATTTCCCTAATTTCCTTGTTGCCATAATTGAGTTTAAAAAATATAAGTTTTCCTTCCTGGAAAGTTACTAAGAATACGAAAATAAATTCCAATGCATTTGCTAGTTTTAAATAAAATATGGTCAACCTTGTGTGGTTTGGACTATTTTCAAAGCACGTTAGCATACTTGTCAATCAAAATTAGCAAGTCACAAAGTAGCTCGCTAATATGTTGCATAGGTACGAACAGATCTTTCTAGTAATTTAATTATTTTGTAATACTTACAAATACTAATTTAATTAACCTACAGTGACCTTAAGCAGATACAATGTTGTAAACTTTATTTTTATAAGTAAAATAAGGGGAAAAATTATTAAACGTTAAGTTACCTGTTATTATAAAAGACAGAAATTTTTTACACGTATGATCTGTATGTTCTTAATTTAAATTCTTTTTATAGAATTTAATTTAGAATCTGCTTAGCAGGTGCGTAACTGTTAAAGATTTTTATAAAATATGAAAACTTCATCATGATTTAAAAACATGTGAAACCCTACCAAAGTTTAACAGATTTTCAGACGAAAGCAGTTTTAGACAAATATTCAACTTCTTAATTCAGAAACCGGGGGTTAATCATAAAACAGTCTGAACTTTTAGTAAATGAAACTCGCACTTCGCCCCCGACTTAGTCCGCGTGGATTTAGTAGGTACTCCACAAACTTCAACGCCCTCTATACCCCCTTATAAAGGTTAGCTTCGGAAACGTGACATTTTGATAGCATCTGTCAATCCTATACATTTTTGACGTATTGACAATCGCGTACGCCACGCCACCGTTGACAGAATCTCACTTGTCTCGAGCCCAGGTTCAACGCAACTGTTCACCCCGTTCAACTCGTCAGGGTTTGATTATGCAAAAAGTACATCTGTTTCAATTATCCCGCTTTTAGTTTGTTCATAGCATTCCGACGTAAATTGCAGCAAGCAATTATGTCCTCCCCTAAAATCTTAATCACCCCTGCTTCACTCCTTATTATGTATGTAGTTTTATTTTGAAAAATTTCGAAAAACATTTGTTATTCTTATTGTTTTATCGAAAACATTTAAATGCCGTGGTGTTTCAACTTCATCGGACCAAGCATTGATACGATTCTCCCAGTTCGCTCAAGCCGCGACATTTTTCTTACTCCGAGCATGTTTATTACCGTCGTAACTTTTGAACGAAAGATCCGATTTGAATAATTTAAAGTCTAATTTACACGGACATAATCAACCTTAATTGTCAAACCCTTTAAATGGATAAGGATTAATATCATGATACTAAAATCACCATTTTTTGTTTCACCATGGGATTTGCTTGAATAATTTGAACAAGAAGCGGTCATGGTGACTTATTCATAATAGTTAGACGTATGGTATTACAGATTTTTTTGTAGATATTGATGACCTCTATAAAACTGTAGTACATCACTTTGCTCTATTGTCAATAGATTCCGCAGCGTACGCGGTTTAAGGATTACTTCTCACACCTGGGGTTACGTTATCGAAGTTTTCATACGGATCCCAAATTTTTTTGAAAATATTCTATAGCCTATGTCCATCACCGATAATGTAGTATTCTAATGGCGAAAGAATTTTTCAAATCGGTCCAGTAGTTTTGGAGCCTATTCATTTCAAACAAACAAACAAACAAACAAATCTTTCCTCTTTATAATATTAGTGTAGATAAAGAATCTGTTTAACAGGTGCTTAAGAGTTAAAATATATATTCGTATTTAGATGTCTAGGTAGAGTTTTTTGGCACTTAGCAACTTGATCGAGGTGGAGCAAATGTAATGTAACTTGATGTGATGTGACAGATGGTAAAAAACTAGATCAGGTCCTGCGTGATATGTTCCTGCACGTAGGTTGGTAATCACATCTGGACCAGTTTTTGTGTCCTAAGATTTCTTACTTGTACAGACTTCAAAGCGTTTTTTACTGCTTTAGAGATAGACAAGACAATCTATGTGCGATGTTATTTTTATTTTCGCCCTTGAATTAAAACTGTGGAGACGACGAATTTGAACTCTAGTTCATAGGAATATTTTGATACTATTAAATAAATCCTTCCATTTTGAATTTCGCTTTTCTGAATTACAGCCATATTCATAAACAAATGTTTAACCACATGATTAGTTTAAATAGTGATTAGCAGATTACTTATTCATATTGTTATTTGAATTTAGAACTTGCCAATCAGTCATTGAAGTAACATGTTATTTGGTAGGTTCCATGAACTAGTATTGCCAGTGTTTTCACTTATTGTTGTATCGTCGTCTCCACATTGAAAATTCCATATTCAGTAAGATCAACTACTCCCTAGATAGCGTAAAAAAGCAAATGTACAAAGTATATTTTTGGTAAATATTTTAGTTCTCAGAAATTATCTTTGTTCAAATTTTATTTGTTTGTTCTTCATTTACAGAAAAATTACATAGATCTTACTAATAAACAATGCCCCATAAAAGTCTGTGTTTATCTTTTTATATTCACTCATTCTCATCTACATTATGAGCTGAGCTGTATATATTTTGCTTTTTGCAAGAAGACCTCGATTAGATCTTGCACGCACTCTCAAAAAAGCTTACACTTGACTTAATTTTTTATTCCACATGACATTGCGTTGGGTGCTACTTGCTTTCATTTCAACGCATTAGTATTGAAATGAGAATGAACTAAAGTTAACTGTAATTAATTCAAGTGTCCATATAAAACTAGTGTTAGAACTGTCATCCATTAAATCTTGACTATGAGTAATCGGGTTATGTGGTTTAATTAAAAATTAATGCTAATTAATTTTTATGTTGCCTTCTTAAGTTTGGTATAAAATTAAGTCTAACTCATGATTTGCAACAAAATCAGTTTTAGTAATACTAATAGTAATCTCTTTAATATATAAAATGCTTTGTCCTGACTGATGCATCAACGCACAGCCGTTGGTTGTTGGGACTAGAAATTTGGAGAACGTAGGTATTCCTTGTATGATGTGGACGGGCGATAAGAAAGACCTTTTAGAAGTTTATCTCCTAACGGGGTGGAATAATGGTTGAAAGTGTGTATGAAAGATCTTATACTTTGGGCTAATATACTTGAGACTTTGTTTCAATACTGGCCAGTATTGAAACCAAGTCTCAAGTATATTAGTAAATAATAAAGGTTGGCATAATTCGTATTTTACAACTACACCCAATGTAGAAATTAGGGATTGTTAAAGTTTGTACGGAAAGACTTATTACTGGTGTACGTCACGTGCTGAAGAAAGACATAGAATATAACAGTTGCATAAGGCGGATGTAATGGTCCACCGAAGAAAATGGGTCAGTAAGCGCGCCGGTCTAACAGGAACAACTATCATTAAGCAATGATAGTTGTTATTGCAATCCTTAAATAAAACGTGTTGCCATGCTGCAAAATTGCAAGTAGCCAGGCGCTGTCATTTCGAAATTGTTACCATGGACATGCGGTAGACTAGAAAAAGCCAAGGCGGAATTTTAAACATATGGGTCTCGTTACTTGTTCACTTTTCATTCATAATAGTGGCAATAGATATACTCACTCTGTGGAAATATCAAGAGGTTTATGAGAAAGGTACAGCCCGCGGTCAGGCGAACGAAAAGGCGAATAGTGGAGGTTTAGTAAGAAGGTTCCTCACAAAAAAAAGCTATCAATTTGACACACTGTCGGACAGTGTGTCAAATTGATAGTTTTTTCCCGTTTTTTTCCCGGATTCCGGAAATCTTATCGACGCATCGTAACAAATACAAATGAAAGCAAGACAAGTTATGCGATTGGCTGATGAAAATTCAACCAATTGCAGCAGCTAATTTGCATATTTAACTATTTGTCACATCAATTTTGCGGTCATTTTCATTTCTGATTCTTTTTTTCGGAGCCCATAGTGGCTAAACTATTTCTACTTATTAAATTAAATAGGTATATCTCATGCGAATTGGGACTAGAATGGTTAAAACCCGTTAAATCGGTAGCAGGACGAATTATATACTGATTTTGTCCGGAAGGATTTGCGTTTCGGCAACAACCAGGGCATTGGGGAGGCGAGATAAACACTAATTCTCCACTTAAGTTTCCAAGGTGTTAACCACATAATATTATATATGCTTATAATTTTATATTCTTTTGATAAGAGATGTACCTGTACCAGAGTTAGTGGAATCTAAATGAGGCAGTTAGTAACGCCAATATGACATTAAATAAACGTTTCCTTTTGAGTAAACTTTTTGATAACCTAAGTATATTTTCAAATGTTGTTAACAAGCTGAGATCTAAATTATTGCCCCTATTAGATCGTGGACAGGGATTTTTATTTGATATTTAATAAGACAAAAAAAAGTTTATCTATTGATGATAATATGAAAGGTAAAATTGTATGGTATATGTCACCGGAAAATTGCAAACGCCGTAAGATTGTAAAATATACATGGTATGGCATGGTGGATATTATATCAACTTCATCATCTTCTTCATCATTCATATAATACCATCACCATGTATCATCACTCTCTCTCACTCATCAGGTGAGATTGTGGTTTTTATTTGCTTCGCTTAGAATAAATTAAATTCAGTAGATAATAGATATTATGCTTCTTTTAATTCCATTCAATATTTATAGTTTGTTATCGCTTTCCTTACGCTAATTTCACGTTTAAATTATATTGATTGGTATGCGGTTAAATACAAAATAGCTGCGGATCGAATGAGTTAAAATGCAGCTGATTGGATTTTAATATTAGTTGGAAACCGTTTATTTATAATTTAATTGTATGAATAAGCCTTAGCCCAATTTTAGTAGGGCGATATTGACTTAGACGATGCTTGATTTAAATAAAGCTAGGATCCTAGGCCCTTAAATATTAACGAAATGCATAAACACAAAATACACAAATGTTGCATTAATTGTATAGGTACTCACTTTTGAACAGACCCATCTTGAAACACTTTCTCATAATGTCGGGAAATGTATTAACTTGATTAACGTCGCCCATATATGGTGAGCAATTTACTTCCACCAGTCTTTAAAACAATTGTCTTTATAATGTCATTAATGAATCAATTCAATTAGAATTTATTTAAAAATAAAAATTAAAGCTACGAAAACTCGTGCAAATGGTTTGTTTAGCGTTCATGTAGCCGGCTCTCTACGACCTGATACATTATCAGACTGAACCGTCGTCGGCGCACAGCCACCGCGCAACCGGCGTGCGCGCCGATCTCATTGCCGCGCTACGTATAAATCACATATGCGGGTTATCTCATTAAGCTTCGAATAATAGTATTAGAAGAGCCCACTGTTTGTGTGTAAACAAACAGGAATAGTCTATATTTTTGTTTGTTGTAATCATGCGTTTAATACGTCTTAATTGATGTTTGAAACGAGAGAGACTGTAATAGATCATTGGAGCGTATCGTGTTTATGCTCTTATTAATTTTATAGCAGCGAACATTAATCTAGATTGTTGTACATATTTAATAACGCAGCGGCTTAGAGGTTAAAGGTACCAACTATAAAGGAAGGTTTATAAGGTTCAGGGTTCAAACTATAGAAAGTTCTTCCACTTATTATGGCCCCACCAACTTTTTAAGTTGATTTTGAAAACTTTGCAGCTGACCCTGAATTCAAACATTACGAGGAAAGCAAAACTTGGTAGGTATAAAATCGCCAACACGCAGTGAACAAGGTTGATGATCGATGCTCCTTCCTTCCTTCTGTGACAACGGCGCTCAAGCACCGGCAACACACCGGTGTGCGCCGCTGAATTTTCACATGTCAGCGCTGGAGCGGCCGCTCCAGCCCTGACATGTAGTGAAAATTCCCAAATAAAAAATTAAATCTTATGTAATTGGTAAATAAACATTAAATTCGCGATTAATTTGGCGCACACCGGTGTGCTGCCGGTGCTTGAGCGGTTGGGCCTAGACAAAGTGGCATTTCTTCTGCGATAACGATTGTCAGAAAGTCCAAAATGCATGGGACTAACAAGTGAAATGTCACGTGGTCGTTATTGCTGCAATAATATAATGAGTTTGGTGCGACCAAGTTTGATTTAGTAGATAATCAAACCGAAAACAAGAAGAAGCTAACAGAATGTCGTTGCGTCTGGAGCCCAAACGGTCTGAAAAATATTTTTCAACTTTATGTCTACTTTCACTTCAATTTCCATTATTAGATTCACCCTAGCTGAATATATTATTGACCAGTTTGTAATTGGATTGTTTATGAATAAATTAGCAGAACTTTTCAAAAAGTATGAAACCACCAAACAGTATGAGAAGCCATGCAGTATTGTATGCTTTATATCCTGTTCACGTCGAAAGTGACGACTGCGGATAAAGATCGGCTTGCGGTAAACGACATTGCAAAAGGTTGGCAACCTGGCATTGACACTTAGAATCCTTAGTAGAAGAAATCAAGCTTTTACTTTGTGACAACCCCTGAATTTTATTCATGAATGTTTGTTGGTCAGAGTACAATGACCCAAGAGATTATACACAGTGCATCAAAAAACTGAAATCAGTAATTTTATTGCATTTTACACAAAACACTAGCTACCTCCCGTAATTTCGCTTCCGTAGCCTAGTTAGTGATTTTTACGAGATAAAAAGTAGCCACTTGAAAGTATAGCACTTGAAATATGTAGTTTAGCTTTCTTTCAGTAAAATAATTGTCGTAATCGGATCAGTAGGTTCCTACTTCTCCTACCAGGGTTGCGGATTTGGTTCATAAGAGTCATCGCAGCCCTAAAGGGCATTAGGAGGAACAGGGATGGGTTTTAGTCAGTAAGAGTCTGACACAGCCTCCCGCTACATCCAGAGTTGAAGGAGTCGTTTGATGATTTCCCATCATTAAAAAAAATCCTGTCTTAGAGATTACTTCCTACAAACAAAGAAACAATTTAAGCCTAACTCAGCATGCTGTAGCATTCTCGCACCACCAAGAAAGAAATGAAAGTTTTCAAGTACAGAAGTAGGCAAGTAGGAAATATAGAAATCTAAAACATGCATTCCAATTCCCATTTTAGATTCTGTAGTTACGTAAAAGTGCAAGAGAACTACGTATTTCTATCAACCTTCACGATTTACAGTCCACAATAAAACATTTTACGTTTTTAATTTTTAAACAAATAACGTTCACCGTCTCCGAGGTGTAAATCTGTAGATTTGCGAGTATATTATCTTAGGATCTGGAGTTGCTAATCTAGCCAGCTGATAACAGTTCGAGTCATAACAATGTCAAAGAAGGAAGATGTCTGTGTCCTAGAGAACGCATTACATTTTACGAGCATTAACAGGTGTAGAAAATTATGTTATAATAACTCAGGTGACTCAGTTTGAGATTAATTAGTTATAATTACATAATGTACACACATTATGGTTAATTATCATTATTAAATGAAGGGACATTAGGATTAGGGTTTTATTAGTATATATAAGTAGACAGTAAACCCTATTTTTATTTCATTATACGATCAGAAAAGTATCAAGGAGTAACTTATCCGAATTCAACACACACTGACAACGGTAAAAGTAAGTAGTTTATTTATTTGTTGTAAATATTTTGAAGGCGCGTGTTCTGTGCGCATAAAAATGTGTTTACAAGTGTATAACTTTCCTTGTTTGCGGTTTAATTCTGACAATTCATGTTTCCTTGGCCATGGTACTTTACGGTTGACTTTTAATCGTAGAGTTATATCCGCTTCCATTACAATAATAATAACTGGATTCTTTTTTCTGCTTTCTTTATTAACATGTTTTTTTTTTCTTTTCAAATCTATAATTTATTGACTATTTGATGACCTTACGATATAATTAAATATGTTTTATGTGCTTTCCCAAAAACCAACCGAATCACAGCAACTTCAAAGTAAAGTAAACTTTTTCTGTATGTGCGTTAAAAGTTAACATTTATTTCAGATGCTCCGTGGAATGTTTTTTGCTGTGGCGATCGCACTGTCCGTTCAAATGGTTTGCTCAAATCTTACGTCATCAAAAAACCCAAAAACCCTTAAAGAAGCTGATGAAAAACTGGCGCTCGACTTTGATGTACTGGAACACCCAAACCTACACAAAAGAGAACTAGGCCCAGTGTTGCTATTAATCAAGGATCATATACGAGAAATAATTGAAGATCTCATAGCCAATGGTTGCAGCATTTTGAAAAATATTTTATATCAGTTCAAAATGAATCTGCTGAAGAAGTTTGAGAGTTACACACTGGCTAATTTGCTACGTATTGTTATCAATGGTTTTAGTGATATGACGTCAGAAGTCATACCTGAACTGTCGTTCGATGATGTGGAAGTAGTGGAGCCAATTCAAGTGGAGCCAGTGCAATTGGAAACATATAGTTATAGAAATCCTTATTTTCCAACGGGGTTGGCAGCCCTATTTAGAGATAAGAGACACTAGCATAGATCGTAAGTCGTAGCTATAAGATTATGTTTGTAAGCCTCATATTTTAAGTGAATTAAATTATTACCTATTCAATATTTAAAATGGACATATTTGTTTAAAAACCTTGTTGCTTTGTAAGCCTCATATTTTTAAGTGAATTAAATTATTATGTGATATTTAAAATGGTCATGTTTTATTTAAAAACCTTGTTGCGTTTAACGTCATTTGTTAATGTTTATCCAAATATAGAAAAGACTCCAAAACATTAAATCGAGCCATACATCATTTTGTAATTATAAATGTCGCTTTTACGAAATCTCCTAAATGTAACCTAACCTAACCTTTTGTCTTTCTAAATCCGCAAATCTAGATAATTATGATGTATGACCGAGTGACCATGACTAAATGACTTGCTGTGAAAATACGTGACCAAATTCAGTACAAACATACACATTTGGTGTTATTTGTGACCACAAATGTCGTGGTGATCAATATTACCCAGAAGAATTTTCAAAGAGGTTGTCTAACTTAGGTGTACTTACAAAGTTATCATGTATGTTACAATCTTATTAACATGGTGTAAAATATTAGCTATTTAAATTAGAGAACCAACTGGTACTGTACGCCTTGTGACGAATTTTGTCGAAAAACTAAATACTTTTAGGAAAAAAAACAAAGCATTTCGAGACGGGATATTTAAATTTTGCGTAGGCTAGACAAGACGAGATACTTATAGCATAATAATTACTTCTAAACCATTTAAATTCATGTAGGTACTTAATGATTGTTAGCATCTTTTTTAAATTCAAGTACGGAAGTGACAAGCAAAGATTACGTTTTCAACAAACTGTAATGAGATTTTCTTTCTTCGAGCCTCTAGTTAAAACATCACTTGATAAGTCACTTTCGATAAAACCGATAAATGTAATATCAAGTGGCTTTATGTTTTCCTCTCACTAAACCGTTGTTACGAAACAGTTTTCGGGACCATTCGTATTAAATTCAAGAAACACACATTCACTCTTGACTACATTCATTCTTGGTTATACATACATTCATTCTCTTCTTAAACCGTGGCTCGGAATTAGAGCAAAACGTGAATACAGAAAACAAATGAACTAAGTAACTGGAAGGCTCTTTCAATATTATAAATTCATTTTTTTTTCATCTAATCTCCCATACTACATTGATAGTGGAAACTTTACTCAAACATATAATAGGTTGAGGAAAAAGTTTCTTCGCATTTTTTAAGAAAATTCAAAACATTTTTTAATAAAGTTTATTTACGTTTAACTAAAGTATGTAGGTACCATTTTGTTCGATAACTTTTTGCCATCTTGTAGGTAGGGACATGAGCCCATTGCTCTAGAAATTTTGGGACTTCTGATCAAAATACCGCGACAAGTGGTTTTGGCAGTCCTCTCGTGATGTTAACCTGACACTGCCTAAAGAATTCTGAAGAGACCGCAACAGGTGGAAATCTGAAGGTGCAAGGTCAGGACTATACGGCAGATGCATTAACACCTCCCAGCCAAACTCTCTTAATTTTTGCTGAGTGGCTAAAGATGTGTGAGGTCTAGCGTTATCATGATGAAAAACCACACCCCTTCTGTTGATTAATTCCGGCCGCTTTCTCTCAACTTCTTGCTTAAATCTCATCAGTTGTTCGCAGTAGATTTCAAAATCGATGGTCCTGCCTGGTGGTAACAGCTCATAATGAATAATGCCCTTCCAATCCCACCACACACACAGCATCACCTTGTTGCGAGTTAACCCGGGTTTCGCCACAGTCTGTGAAGCCTGCACCACGACCTTTTTCGTACGTTCTTGTCGTACGTGATCCACTTTTCATTACCAGTTATCAGCTTCTTCAAAAATGGTTCGGTTTCATAACGTCGTAATAAAGAATCACAAATGAGTACACGGTTCATTAGGTTTCTTTCAGTGAGCTCGTGAGGTACCCAAATATCGAGCTTTTTTGTGTACCCAGTGTTTTTCAAATGCGCCAAAACTGTTTTGTGGTCAATTCCCAGTTCTTCAGCTACGTCGTAACTACTGATATGCCGACCTTGCTCCACTTTTTCAAAAATGGCATCCATTTTATCCGTAATAGGGCGACCAGAGCGACGTGCATCTTTGACATCAAAATTTCCGGATTGAAAACGCTTAAACCAAATTTGTGCTACTCTCACAGACACTGCACTAGGTCCATAAACCTAGGTTCATAAATTTTTTTCGCGGCTTGCGTTGCATTTTTACCTTTTTTGTAGTAAAATTTTAAAATGTATCGAATTTCTTCATAAGATTCACTCATCTTGACAGTACGAAAAACAAATGAAAATCACACATTTTCCTAATTTGAATTTGGAATTATGTTCTTTAAAATTTAAACTTTCAATAATACCAAAACCAGCCAGATACAAATAGCCAAAGAGATTTTATTACAAGTTCATACATACTATAATGCGAAACGACATCATACATACTATAATGCGAGAATCCCTAAAATTATTAAGCTTTCCAGCACTGTATATTCTGGAAGTAGCATTATTTGTTAAAAAGAACCTAAGTCTTTTTGAAACAATGATAAATCATTCTTCAAGACCGGCATTACTGAGATCCCAATACAAAGGTCTTTTACATACAGGTAGCTTCAAAACAGCATTATTGAAAAGGAATATTATGCAAATGAGACCAGTTATTTACAATAAAATACCTAACGACATTAAAAATGAGACAACTCATTGTTTCAAAAAGAAATTAATGAAAGTACTAGTTGATAAATGCTATTACGCTGTCAATGAATTTTTAAATGATAACACCCTATGACATTGCTCAACAATATTTCAATTTATTAAATTTGGTATATTCTTATTTTATTAACATGTTTGACTTTTGTTTTTTCGGAGAATTTGACTTTTAAGAATATGACATTATAAAATATTTGATTATTTGACAATTATTGATTAATATAGATTTGCAATATTTATGATTACGCACTATTATAGTGTTTAATGTTGCATGCCTTATGGTAGAATGTAATGGATCCAATTGTTTTTCTTTTTTACGACATTAATTCTTTGTTTTGTTACCTGTATTATTTGCAAATAAATGATTTCTGATTCTGATTCTGAGACTTTTTCCCCAACCTAATATTATGTAAAACATACGTGTTTTAGTATGTAGTTTTATTTTTATGTTATTCTAGGTATACAATTAAGGTGTTTAATAAATAAATGTTAATAAATCAAGTGGTTCTCCAATTCGGGACTCTAAGAAATTCCAAAAAAAAAATATTTTATATGGTCGCCTACCATAGAAGAATCTTCTGCAAACGTAGATATTGTTCTTTATTCGCTTCTTTTATAAGCCAGGTATACATATTTACGTTTGAAAATTACAGTATTATTGTTACAAAATAGATAGTTTAAAATCGGAAACTGTAAAATTCGTTTGAAAGGATCAACTGCAACCGTCGACTAGAAGAATCTTATGCTAACGCAGTTATTGTTAGTTATTCACTTCCTTTGATAAACTAACTGTAAATCTTCAGATTTGACAATAGCAGTATAATTTTATTACAATATGATTGATATGAACGACAATAACAGTATTACGTATATTGTTACAATATGATTGATATAATGACAATATGAATAATTTTAAGAAGCGTAGTATAATTCCATTAGAAAGGATCAATATCTACTAGGTATGTATGACAATGGCAAAGTTAGAGGTCACTGAGTTGAAGTTTCTCTCAGCATGCATTTAGTTATAATAAGTAAATTGAACATTAAAATGAAATCGAATTGCATAAATATACCAAGGTAAAACTGAAGATTAGTCCACTGCTTCAAATTAACAGCTTCGATTACTTACCGTAGCACTACACATATTACGATGTCTAATAATAGTGGATATCTGTGTGTATTGCACATAAAATGATTAAAAACTTGATTAAGATCGCTTTTAATATGATACTTATTTAATTATAATGTAAATAAATATGTAGTTATTTTGCGTCCAATTATAATATTTCTATAATATTATATTATCTAAACTGAAAGTGATGAAAAATGTCTGTTTGTTTAAAGGAGGTAATCTCTGATAAAGTAGGTACTGATTTGATTACAATAGTAGAGACGGAAAGCTGCAATATTCCTGAATGTCTTTTTATCCCGATAAAAAAAATAGATTGTTTCTGTGGAACACGCAAGTAAAACTAGTAGTTTAAAAATAAAATATAAACAGTTCAGTGCACTTAAATTAAAACAAAATCATGTTGTTTTATTTCTGGCACGCATAATATATTTATTTAATAATTATATACATTGCAAAGGACGTAAGGATTGCGTTCGGCTACGCGGCCTGCGGGCTACGGGCTACGCGCTACGGACGGGGTGTTATCGTAGCACATCATCTTTGTGGATTTACACCCCGTAGCACTTATATAACTGCTACGAATTCGTAGAAAGACGGGTGATGAGTTATAATTAAGACATGATGCAATTGATGCAGAATTATTTGTCTAAGTATTTCTATTATTTTTAATAGTCGACGATTATAACAAACGAATTTCTATTTTATTTATTTGAAGAGTGATTTCTCCAATCTGTCACATTTTACAGTAGGTACAGGTGCCAATTTTTTGGTAGTTTGTATGGTGTACATAGTAAAGAGTACTCTATATATCTATCTTTCTAAAGAAGAACATTTTCTAATGGAGCTCCCGTTGGCGAATTGACAAGATTCTTCTTTTAGACTTACGTTTGCTTATGCCCATTCAAAACTAATATTTATGCCAACACAATACAACCATGATAATCCGATCGTTGTAATATCGATCGATCTATCTGCGCGGTGTACGTTTACCCATGATCCATTTAATATGTCACGAGATTAACTAGGAAACTGACTAATTAGTTGCTTATACCTCACCTCTGGTTCACCTTTCATACAACGACATTAATACAAATCATTGAACAGACCCATGCACTTCCGTAATAGGTTTATGTTTGTCAAGACCAAACTTGGAATCCATTAAAAATATAGAGGCAGCATCTAAAAATATGTAAATTTCTTTTGGAATGATTCCGTGATGGGTTTAGCTACTAAGATTTATCTTTGATTTCTGTGTGGCTTCGGAAACATTAGAAGTCACGTGACTATTTATTTTTATGCAGATGGAATATTATTACTAGGTAGTGGAATTCTCTAGGTAGGTACATCTGACCAGCTAGTTTTACGAGTCCCACAGGACCTCCAGCTGCGAAGGTTAGTGCGGATATGTAATATTTAGCAAAATGGAGAACATGCATAGACATGAGCCACATTAAATAATTCCACTTGGGGTCAAAAAGACTTAAGCTACAGGCGCGTTACAACTTTATGTAGCAAAGACATGTTCTGTTACTATGTCCTTTCGATAAATTACATTTCTTAAGAAATTACTCAATAATAATATCATAGCTAAGAGTTTTAAGGAAACTAGAAATTGGTCTATTCATTTCCAGTTATATAAAAGAAAATTAAAATAACGTCACGATTTATAAGAAAAATGTAATGTATGGTCGTTAAGTACTGGTAGGTATTAATCGGAATAGAAGAAAACAACAAAAAGGCAATCAATTCATACAAGGACTGGTCTGGTTCACAAATATTACTATTTAAAAATTAATAGCAACAAGTCTTACCAATGCATGATACTATTTGTATACAGCAGGCGTTAATCTAAGTGCTCCTTAGTACGGTTACCTGTTATTTGAATATTTATAATCATATTTTGACAATACTTGTTTGAAAACAAATAATATGCAATAAAATTTAAAGTTTGTACATGCATGTAACACATACACATTTTCAGCTTAGTTTTACATTATTTAGCAAGTCATTGCTAAGGGCTGTTGTCAAGTAACTCGACCTGTATGCAAAGTAAGCACACTAAATAATCTAGCTCAGTTAATGGAGGTTGTAACGTAACATAACTCACTGGGAACACTTTAATAGCATTGAGATATGGTTACCTGTGAGAACTTTTGAGAGGATTTAGCTGGTCGACCTTGTGGTGGTAAAAGTTGATGCTTATCTGCAAGCTTGGCTCATAGTATATCTTCATATTTATGGAAAGTCCAGATGTGTCATCAAACGCGGTGGTTTTAGCTATAAATGATGAGAGGGTTAACTCTGCAGTTTATCCTGAGCAGAAACATTTGGATTTCATTGACCTAAAAACTTAATCATTTTGCGGAAAGACGCCTGTTACTTTTTCATTGCAATCAGTGACAATAAGGCTGTTACAAATCTGGAATAAAACAAACTTGTGGCTTATCATTTAAATGACGGTCGGTACTGTAAGAACCTCCTTACGCAGCACCTGGCTGTTCATATCTACTTTGGAAGTGGCTGGTAAGAATAAGAATATTTGAATTCGGAAATGTTAGTAGAACGGATTTTGTTTAAAGAGGGGCAGATGTTATTCGAGTCTCCGAGCCATGGTGCTCGAATATACTGATATATAGACAAAATACGAGTTTAATTTATAATATTTGCTACGTAGACCCCAGGCCATAGCTCTGTGGTCTACAGTACTTATATACATGCAGAAAACCCGTGAAAACACATAAAATTCATTACCAAATAAAGAAAATAAATAAATAAGAGTCAGGACAGATTAAAAAAAAAGTTGTAAACGCCTGACATAACTGTAACTCACAAAGTTACAACCGGCGTGCAGCGTCATAGTCTGCACAATCGCTCAGGCGCACAGTACGCCTCTGAAAATTAAATAGCAATCCGTTTAATTGCAACAATCAGTTTTTATGCGTTTTCGCAAAAGCGTTTAACATAGTAAACTCTTATGGAATTCGGTTACATTAATTGCGTAGTAATTTTACTTATCATTTCGGTATTTATTGCGATGGGTTGGATTTTAACTCTTGAATCCGTCTCTTGAATCTATTCAAATACTTCTGGAGTATATTCAGGAGTCTAACTTCTCGATTTTGATTTTCGACTTGCGTCCCTTATCTTGTTTGTAACCCCACGGTTGGGAAAAATTTGTAACTTCAAAAAACCCACACACATTAAATATTTCAAGTGTTCCTGTGTTCAATATTCTTAGGCCAAGTTATTCTTAGTACCGCTCTTTGATTTTCTTTCCTTGCAATCATGCAAAGAACATGCTACAGAATCTCTAAAGCAAAAAAAAAAAACAATACAAGAGTGTTTAACCATGATTTTCCATTTTATGATTCTGACAGCCTGTACAACTGTCATAGCTATTTGCATGACAGCCGGGGCCGACGACTTCACGTGCTTACCGAGACACATGGCCGACCATGGCAGCGCTGCTTAACCTCGAGCAATGATCTATGTGCTCGCTGAGCCAGATCTAAATATAAAAATATGTTGCAAGTTTAAATAAACATCACTTGGTTTCACAACAATAGGTAATAATTAATAGATAGAGAGACAGGGGGCAGAAATAAAAAAAATCGTAATAGTTTGTGGAAAAAGTGCCCGAGGCAGAATTAGGCTGTGATGTAGGACATTTAGCCAGTCGTGTATTTTACAATGAAAACTTTCGTATAATACAAGTTTAATTTAAGTATCTTGCTGAAACTAAGCTTCATTTCTTACTGCGAT
The DNA here is from genome assembly GCA_947386135.1 of Melanchra persicariae. Classification (NCBI taxonomy): domain Eukaryota; kingdom Metazoa; phylum Arthropoda; class Insecta; order Lepidoptera; family Noctuidae; genus Melanchra; species Melanchra persicariae. The sequence goes on along the minus strand of OX376655.1, from coordinate 9,814,419 downwards.
AGATCTGAATTCGATACACGACAAGATGGATTTACAATATCGTTTGTTGTAAATCCATCTTGTGGTGTATCTGTCGCAGCCAATTAGCTTAATCAGCCGTTTAATTGGTTGCCTAGCCTTTTCATTTAAATGTGCCGATTTTTCAGCGACTTAAGTGACATCTTTTGTTCAATATCGTTTAATGACTTGACCGTGTCACTTATGTCGCTGATTAAACGGCACAGTTCAATGAAAAGGCTAGACTTTTAATGAAACGGCGGATTCGGATGTTGGCTGCGACATATCTAATGTGTGTGTACCGTCAAAATAAAAACGCTTTATCTAATCATTATGAAAAACAAACACCGTTCATATTGGCTTTAGTCATAAAACGTGTATTAATTATCTCTAAAAACATATATTTCGCCCGCAACTTCGTCTGCGCAGATTTAGTATAAACGATTTTCCTCCTTTTCCCTCCCCTAAAAGCTTGAATTTCCAAAAATCCCCTGTCCGCCTTCATCATAAAAGGGATTCTTGTGCACAATTTCATATTCCTAATCCCAATACTTTCGGCTCTGCGTTCATATGTCTGTCAGTCATCTTACCATTTATACATTTTAAATCAGTCTGGAGTGAACTTAGGGTGTGTGAACTTAATTTCTTATGGAAATTCTGGCAGAACGAATGGTAGAGGACAAATTTCTACACAAACCTACTACTTCTAATTATTTACATTTGCTATTTACAAACATACAATTCACACAAACAGCCAGACCCGAAACAACTATCTGTAAGCCATACAAATATTTGTTCCGTGTGGGAATCGAACCCACGACACGAAGCGCAGTAGGTAATCGCTCAACCACTGTGCCAACCGTGTCGCTGTACCTAAAATTAAATAGAAGATAAATTATATCCAAATGAAATAATATGTTTCGGAAGAACGAAAGTCAAAGTCAATTAATTTATTTCAAATAGATATAACTTTTGAACGTCAAATTCACAGTTTGAAAATAGAATAGTAAGTATAGTAACTCTCGTCGTCCATTCGCAGAAGGGTAGATTGTTATGGAGAAGAACGGACAAGAAACTCCATACTTACTCTTTTCGAATAAAGGTTTTACAATATTTTGCACACATTAATCAATTGAGGATGTGCGAACGACGCAACCAAAATAACACTACAGTACTAATAGGTACAAAGTAATACCAGCAGAGGTAGAATTAATAAGTTTGCTATTATGGGACATAGTACTCACATATTCACAATTTTTGCAACCATTGATTTATATAATAAACAACAATGGATCAGTGTATGAGTTAAATTAAATATAAAAAACACTTAGTACATCTGATAATTATATAGTAAATATATCAACAAGTTTGACTTTGTCTACTACACCCTAGATTGTCCTGTGGAGCAGGACCAGCATGTTTCCAAGCATTCTTATCTAGAATATCATCATCGAAGTATCCCAATACAGGCTATTCTTGCTTTAAAGGGCTCTTCAAATACTTGATGTAGATTACACACTTGTGGAGTTAAAGTGTTATACATTAAGGAAAAAATGTCAAAACATAAAAAATGGGAATTTCTTAAAAAAATTCGACACGACGGCAGTTTGTTGCAGTTGGTGGCATTTACTCTAGTTCAATCACATATTGGATGTCACCAACTGCATCAGACTGCTTGAAAAGTGATTTCTTCGGGAGTTATAGTCGTTTATCGGGTCGAAAGTAAAAAAAAAACTAATTTTCTGATATTTTGTCATTTTTTCCTTAATGTATATCGTCTACCCAACATCACCCTTAAATATGACCACACCTTTCTGGAACACCCTGTATAGTGCGTATAATACCTACAACTGTGTTCATCATTGATCACTAAATTCACTTCTCCGTATATCATTAGTATGCACGTTGTGATATCAATACACATGTCATCGTAGCCCTGACCAAATCGAGCTGAGTCGCACCACGTTTTCGTATCAAAGTAAGCTAGGTTCTGCTTGCAGCATCTATCAGGTCATGGTGATGAGACGAATAAATTGTAGGCATTATACCACCTCACTCATAATCGTTGTGCAAAATTATGAAAAGTTCTAAAAAAATATATGGTCTAAGTCAAGAGCTACGAAAGTTCTAAAAGAATATATGGTTTAAGTCAAGAGCTACCGTCTAGGCAAGCTTAATCAAAACCACATCTTTGCTTACGTACCATCAAGTGAGATAATGGATGATCAAATGCGACCCTATGGTCCGATTTCTGAATCGACAATACTGACATAATTCAATTGAACCTCTCGTTCGTTGCATCCTGGAGAGTCCCTCCTAACACCTTATAAGACTTGCCAATCCTTCCCTTGCGGTGGTAGGGCTAATGCCCGCCTAGTTCGTGACCACCCTCCCACAGGAGTCCGGTGTCAAGCAATCTGCTGTGTTTTGTCGACGCATGGGAGTAGCAGTGCCTCAAGGCATCTTCTGTTGCCCATTCATCAATTAAAAATAAAAAATATTGTGACAAATTGTTGAATGAGTTTTGAACGGCCAACGGCATCACTTCACTTGCGGTTAATTTGTGACGGGTCGATATTTTTTTTTCAGGGGTAGAAACACACAAACTGTTTGAACCAGCCTGTTTGGTCAAATTACTTGAACGTGTAAGGCCCGCATGCCATTACTTTGTTCAATTTTTTGATACTACATACTTACTTATTAATTTAATAAAACGCAATTTGTATTGTTTAGTAGATAAGAACATCCTTTTAAATTTATGACGTCACTTCGTAAAATGGAATAAAAGGTGTTTGATTTTTTAAAAAGACAAAGAAAATGACTCGGTAGGTAATATCTAGTTAGTATAAAACCACTTAAGCTCTTAATTTGGTGTAAAGTTTCAACGCTTATTAAGTAAAGGAAGTTGGTTGATCGGATTATTTATAAACCAAAAGAGACTGTATAAAAGTAGATAGTTCATTGCATAGGCAAGTGATTGTCCGAGAGTTATTACTTGCACAATATTGTAAAGTGTATCGTGATCAATGTCACTCGCCGACTCATAACGTTCATAATTTTTGTCAGCCTTCACACCTTTAATTATCACCGCCCTTGTTATAATTAATCCCTAAGATTCATAGCATTGGAGGTATAATTACCATAATGTTCTATTGTAAAATAGTTTTTCTAGAGAATTCCGATACTATTTAAATGAGGTTTTGTGCACGAATCTCTCTGCGGGTAAATCACAATCTGGACTAGAGCGATCTCAGTTTATATTCCGGTCACAATGCCACTTGTTTTGTCACGGAGGCGCGTTCTTATGTTTTACATTCATTGCGGAGAGGCAACGAGAAGGCATTCGGATTTGGTTTAGAAACGAAAATCTCTAGGGACACGTTCAAAATGTTAATGTGTCATTTTCACGAGTGACTTTACAGGGTCGGGGTAAAACTGTTATAGTTACCAAAACGGTAGTTGGTTTTGAGCAGTGGTGAATTAATGAAGTGCGCTGCTCACATACAAATGAGCTCGTTACAACATCACCTCCAGCTGTCAAGTGTATCGGCTATGGGATGCAATGTTATCTACGCCTAGACTAGTAATGGAAGTCCAGATGTAGGTCTAAGTCACACGTAGATAGCAGACGACAACTCTAATAATTTTAAGCGATTGGGCTATTCCTGTTGCCAATTATTTCGTAGCAAAGCTTAGAGTAATACCTACATACGAGTATATGTCAACAAAGCCAGAAATAGTAGAAACTCAACATAGGCCGATGATTGTCGTCCTTAGTTGTCCAAATTACTGTTGGTTCGACTGTAAACTTCGTTCTTATGTCTGACTTTCAATGTTATGAGGTACCATCCGGCGATAATTCCTATATGCCCTGCGACAAATCGGGAGGCAAACGATCAAAAGCTATTGGTTTGATTTCTACCTGCTTATTATTTATCTCTGTGTAAGAAGCTATTATGACTCATTAGAGTTAGTAGTAAAACTAGTTTGTAGGCGTTGCTCGTAATCTTCTGAGTATTTTAATAAATCACAGGAAAACTAATGAATTAACTTTGTAGCTTAGACTAATAATTTAACGTTGATAAGGCTACACGCTGCAGCCAGTCGTTGCCGTGGAACGCCTAAGCCATTAATTAAACAAACGATTCTCTTATATTTTAGCATAACGAGTACAACACAATTTGTCTACGATTTCTTAGTAGCACCATGTAGCACTCAGACTTAATTGAATAGTGTTGTACTCGACTTCTGTATGGATTAATAGTTCCATTTGTAGTAGCTTCGGTACCTACGTAGGTACCGAAGCTACTCAAACTAGCTAAAACTTACGATCAAATCTACGTAGATTTGATCGTAAGTTTTAGCTACACAAATATTCTAATTGAGTGTGGGAACTAAGGACCGACACCTACGAGTAAATATTCGTTGTAATAGGAAGGAGTATTGCAATGAGAAAATAAATGCGTTTTCAATAATTTAATGATTTAAAAAAATAGTTCCTACTATTACTTACCAACTGTATTATTATTGAATTAATTTGATTTGTTATTCTAGAAAATATGATCCTGAAAATGAAAAACAAAAATTTCGATCTATGTTCTACAGTCTTGACGTTTTTAAGTTTTCATAGGAAATAATAGAGACAATATAAGAAAAATCATTTCTACAGAATAATATCTTTGCATGTCTCACAATAATAGTTCTTTAAATTCGTTTAGCGCTTTATAACAATAACTTGTTGTAAAACATGAATTCAACTTTTGCGACTACCTTTAGTACTTAATTATAGGAATATTCTTATATTTCTAGTATCCGTTTAAAGTCGCCCAGAAATGAGGTTTTATTTATGTTTAGTTTTAACGACAAACATCATGCATACGGAACTGACAAAACAACAAAATATTTAGCCCTGACGTGACGTAACTAAAAATCTTTTGCAAAATTACTAGGCTCCAAGTACATTCTTCTATTCTTTAGGTCCGGTGTGGTTCACATGGTGAGATCATGTGGTATTGGCCAGAGGGTCGGCCACGAAATATGCGTAAATTCAATGTCACGCGCGCCCAGCAATGCTAAGACGCAAATTGTGCAATCGACGTAAAAGATTGAGCGGACTTTGTAACTAGACCATCAGATACGTCATAGAAGAACATTTTATGCAAAACTTAGGTCTGTAGCCAGGAGGCTTTGTGCCTTGTGCTCAGTTGATAGCATGAGGCTCTCGCCTGAAGAGGTCGGTATTGCATGTGACTTAAGAGCGTTTATATTCATACAAACTTTCAAGTCATCATTTTTGAAATGCATGAACCGATTTCAATGAAACTTCCTACGCATAAGCAGGATACATAGGTCTAATAAATTATCAGAGAACATTTTCGAAAGGTCCTATTTAAAAAAATAATAAATGGAAATCTCTGTTTCTATTGAAAATTTAAAATCGGTAGTTTTTTGCTGTAACACTATTTTTGACCGACTTCTAAAAAAGGAGGAGGTTCTCAATTCGGATGTTTGTATGTTTTTCTTTTTTCTATGTTTGTTCGCGCATAACTGCGTCGCTTGCCGACCGATTTGAAAAATTCTTTTTTTGACGGAAATGGTATACTTCCCAAATGGTCCCATTGAAATTTTATCAAAATCGGTTCAGTAGTTTGGATTTTAAATATAAAAAGCTGGAAAATATATGTCGTTAAATCATCCATATATACGAAATTGCGTATGTTTGCTTACCTGTGACTTTCCAGTGGTGTTGTTACGTGTGGGGTACCACTAAAAAGTTAAAAACAAAAAACTTTTTCACAAAAAAAGAAACCGACTTCCAAAAAACACTACAAAGTTCAAAACAACTTTAATTTCGGTAGTCGGTGTCAAATAACGAAGAAGCAACCAAAAACACCGACTACCGAAATTAAAGTTGTTTTGAACTTTGTAGTGTTTTTTGGAAGTCGGTTTCTTTTTTTGTGAAAAAGGTTTTTTCGATAATGTTGTCTGATAACTTTTAAAAGGTTGTATGAAATACCGTAGATACGGCGTAAACGCTCTTAAACTTAACTAATGAAAGTTTGTAATAGCTGCCTACTATACTTTTGAGATGAGCCTGACTTGGACTCGCCAATCCGTATTCTAAAAGAATCTGTGGCACGTTTGTTATGCGACTTGCAGAATTAGGTTTATTGACAAGATTTTAGAAGTTGTTCAAATCGGCGAAGTCGTGCTACGTAAACCTGTATGTCTTAACTAAACTTAATATATTGTAGTCCTAAGAGATCAAATTAAATGTCATTCATAAACCAGATAAACTTGTATAGTGTTAATAATAAATTAAAATTAGGAAATAAAATAAGAAAATAATAATATATACATAGAAAGCTAGATACCAGTATAAAGGAAACTAGTTTTAGTGCTCGCAGTAATACTTAAGTCAGACGATATTATATTATGAATAAATATGTCATTTAATATTAATCGAGAATTTATGTGTTGCCTTCCAAGTTCCCTTCATTTCCATTGAGATGCCTATGTGTATCACTGAGTACTATTTAACCAAGGATTACCACAATACCTAATACCTAGCTACTATTATAAAGATTTATTCAATGTCACATTTATAACAATATTACCTATATTCAGAGTAACATTTTGAAATAACTCCTCTACACAGGTTGTCTCTTGATTAACTAACAGTGTTCCGGTGAACGTACTGGTAAAAAATCTGTTTTACTTGTTATTACCAATAGTTAAGTAGGTTACTACCCTGCATTTTTTTGAACCGACTTAAACAACACAAAGGCACGACAAAGGAGGTTAACCATTTGGCCCGTACGTATGTAATATACTCAGAATTGTATACAGTGTTTGTGTATGTTAGTCTATACCAGCCTCTAAATAATGTGTGCCAAATTTCATAAGTATATAAATTATGTTTGTCCGCGCATATCTCAAAAACTATAAGTCGGATTTCAAAAATAATAACCTAGCCTAACTGCTGTTAGGCTAGGTTAGTGCCCGTTCACAAATGGTCTCCGTTTTACTGGCCCGTTTTATCGGATACGTTTTTTTTTCATCGATGGCGTAGGTACTTACGAAAATTAGTGATGGCGATGGTGATGGTGATAGATGGCGTACTATGTACTTGATGGCGTATAGTGTCATATGTGAAGTCTCTCATACAACTCCATACGCCATCGATAAAAAAAAACGTATCCGATAAAACGGACCAGTAAAACGGAGACCATGTGTGAACGGGCACTTATTATATTACTTTAACTAATTACTATTAAAATAATACTTATTATATATTATTTTTGAAATCGTATATCGTTTGTCGTATAACGGTATACCCCGCAGCAGTGTGCGGGGTATACCGATATACCCCCTCTTTTTACTATGGATATACGACTACCGCCAAGTGACGACGTGTATTCCAAATATGAATGCACAACCGATCAAATAAGAACCCGGAAATATTTGTCCTTTAGATACTTGTCTAAAGGACAAATATTTGTTCCTTTCATTTGAGACGGAATAAAAACCTGTAATGCAGAAATAGACTAAACATTGGAGCACGAAATGAGACAACAATTTTGTTCCAGCCTAATTTAATCTAAATACTTAAGCTTAACTAGACCATAGCGCCACAGAGCAACTAACAATAATTTAAGTAGATCGATTTTTTATTATACTAGATTCTGCCAGCGATTTCGCCTGCGATCTGCGTGAACTCAAAAAGAAAATAAAAAAAATAATAATAATTCCGTGCAGCCGCTTTTACATCCTACTAATATTATAAATGTGAATGTTTGTATGTTTGTGTTTCAATCAGGCAAAAACGGCTGAAGGGATTTGGATGAAATTTGACACACATGCAGTTCATATCCTGGAATGAGACATATGCTACTTTTTATCCCGGTAAGTGGCATGGATCAATGAAGACTGAGGAGGAAGTGGAAATTCAGAGCCACTGCTGCCTTAGTATTACAGATTTACAAGTACCAGGAGACCAAAAACATCAAGTACCAGGAAACCAGAAACATGTCATAGTATTTTTTGGGCTGGTTAGGATAGGTGTAGGGTAGGTGTAGGGTAGGTGCAGGGTAGGTGTAGGGTAGGTGTAGTGTAGGTGTAGCGTAGGTGTAGGGTAGGTGTAGGGTTGGTGTAGGGTAGGTGTAGGGTAGGTGTAGAGTAGGTGTAGGTAGGTGTAGGTAGGTGTAGAGTAGGTGTAGTTACAATACAAATCAAGAAACCTCCCTATTTCCGATTTTCACGCGGGCGAAGCCGCTGGTAGAAGCTAGTTTATAATATTAGTAGAATTAGTAGCCTGTTGTACCTTTCGATCTCGATCTATTATTTAGTACCCGCGAGACCTTAACTCTATGTTACGGTACCGATCCGGCACTTAGATTGTATCATCAAGAACGACCATGGATCAAACATATTTATTGTAAATATTTACTCCTCACTTTTGATACGGTTGTCGCATTTAATTTGAAATAGCTCATAGACTACAAGTATTTAAAAATAAAACATCTTAATGTAAGTACTTTATTTGAAACCGGATGTTTGATTGTCGTAAGGTTTTTCTTAAAAGAAAAAGTGATGCTGCTGTTCTTGATCCTTGTGTTTTAACAAAAAGACATTCTATCAGCGAAAACTATACCTACTAAAATGGTCGAGAACGAGTTGGGACAGACGACTGAAATAGGCTCGCGCGCGGCCGGGCGCGAGTGGTACCGTCACGTATTGGGTAGGTATTTTAACATAGTAACTATTAAAATCATTTTATCAAGATCAACTCAGCGAATTGCCCTAAACAATAAATACCTTTTCATTTATATAAAAAATAAGAAAAAAACGTCTGTTTTGTTTGTAGCTATGAAATTGATTAACGAAAAGGGGTAACTTATGGATTTTTTTCTATAATTTAATCTAATCGTGTATTATAAGCTATTGGCGGTCCAACAGATCCTTAAATAAGCTATAAGTATCTTTTTTTCCAGAATTTTTCAACACTGTTTTAAGGGTTCCGTACCCAAAGGGTAAAACGGGACCCTATTACTAAGACTCCGCTGTCCGTCTGTCCGTCCGTCCGTCCGTCTGTCCGTCTGTCACCAGGCCATATCTCATGAACCGTGATAGATAGATAGTTGAAATTTTCACAGATTATAATAATGTTTTATTTCTCACCACAATATTATACATTAGGTACATTATGTAAAATGTTATGATTAATTATTATTGTGGGAGACTGGTGCCTGAGCTAAGCTGCAAGCTTGTGTGGACACCAGGACTCCGCCTTTTACATAGAAATCAGCATCACGTTAATAACATTATGTATTTCTGTTGCCGCTATAACAAAAAATACTAACAGAATTAAATAAATATTTAAGGGGGCTCACATACAACAAAAGTGATTTTTTGCTCGTTTTTCTCGATATTTATAACGGCAAAAGGTAGACGCTTGAAATATTCACAGACTATTTAGGTAGTTATATTTTTACTTTAAAAATAAATAATTCAATTAAAATAAAACAAATATTTAAGGGGGCTCCCATACAACAAACGTGATTTTTTGTTGCTCGTTTTTGCTCGATATTGATAACGGTAACAGGTAGACGCTTGAAATATTCACAGAATATTGCGTTACATTATTCACTTTAAAAATAAATAATCCAATTAAAATAAAATTAATACTTAAAGGTCCATACAATAGACTTGATTTTATGCCGTTTTTAAAACAAATGGTACGGAACCCTTCGTGCGCGAGTCCGACTCGCTTTTGACCGATTTTTTTTATGTTCCCCATGGATTCAAAAAAACTAGTAAGCGCGGTCTCTGTCGGATCATAGCGCCTTAAATAATTCAAAAGGGTTCCCATACAAAAAACGTGTTTTTTGTCGGTTTATGGTACGGAACCCTTCGTGTGAGAGTCCGACTCGATCTTGGCCGGATTTCTTACTTTTACCGACAAACGAGCCTACTCTTTTGACGGTTTTGCGACTGGGTGCTATGGGACCTCTCCTAACAGCATCTCTTTTCCGACTCTTTTTCTTTTCTTTCCGAATGCTATCCGATATTATGTGTGTAAGCCTGGAATATTTAATTTGTAATGTAAACTGTGATGTAAATCTAATCTTCGGATTATCTTGGTTTAGGCTATAAAAGTATAAATAAGGAGGTCTTTAGCTACTAGCGTAGATATTATACGCAGATTAGTGATGTAAATCATATTTTATCTGAATTTTAACTCACGCTTTCTAACAACAAGATTAGAATAGTTTGATATTTTCTATCGCCACACCATTTAATATCATGTATCTCTATAACAATTTCGAAGGAAATATTTCATTACGCACTGCATTTGACTTTTGTTTTTAGTAGTTATTTATATTTTATACACTGAAGAAACAAGAGTTGAGATGAAAATTATATCGACGAATTTTGTCTTACATCATTAATCGTGAAATTGGTATTGAAAAAATCAAAGTATTATTAAATCAGTGTGTGTATTATGGGTATAAAATAGACTACAGACAACAAAAAAGTCAGTGATTATGAATCAGATTAAGAAATGTTTTTTCTTTAAAAAGTATATCCTATGACTGAACTAGCATCTACAATAATTTTAGAAGGTAAATACCTATTACTAGATATTTGAAATAACTGTCAGCGCCTCCGATAATTGCCGCAACCATTAGTTACGTTATTATTGCCAATAAGACCATATCTTATTTAAAGCCGCTAACAACCCTTTTTATTATATTAATATTGTCATACTTTACATAAGTAACAAGATAACTCTAACTAACACAATACATAAATAAACTAATGAAATAAAGTAATATGGACCATTATACGGTGTGCGTAGTAGACCAGCTAATGAATAAATAGCCAATAAGTTAACTTTGCTTATGTATGGAAAATACTGGACCCATTTTGTTTGTCAACTTCCTGTATTTATGCGAGAATAGTAGTGTGGGACGAAGGTGGTCAGACACTTTGCTCTGCATACATAATTGTTTTTAAAGTTCGTTACAAATTTTACTGACCCTCGAAACCTATTTGTCAAAATTAATCCAAGCGTTAAATTTTCCATCGTCGACCATATTATAACCCCTAACATTTGGTTTAAAGCAATATTATCAATAATGAAAAGAAATCCATGAAAATTGTAACCTTTAATTACCTAGCTATCACATTTGTTAATGGTATTATAGCAAGTAGATATTATCTCAAACCCTCAACTTCAAATTCCCTCAAATCACATTTCATTTTCGTTATGCAAAACAAATAAAATGAAATTAAAGGAGGTTCAATACAAATAACATGGTTTTTTCGGTTCCTTTGATACCCTTTGTGTGCAATTAGTCGGTTTTTCACTGTTACAAAAAGATACCTACATTATTTTGCAGACGTGGACTTTGACTAGTTTTTTTAGCTAATGTTAAGTATGCTTTTGTTTTAAATCAAGTTAGTAATTTTATTGATTGTTGATCTACCCACAATCAAATCAACACCAATAATTTATTGGTTTATAGATAGTCATCGACCGCCTTAAGGTTAGAACAAACATTGCATTAAACTAGGTATGTGTGTCAGTGGGTTTAAATATCAGTTTCTTTGTCATCTCAGGAATACAATCAACTCTCTAAAAAATCTTCATAACAAAGTTTTATAATCCAAAGTCCTAGCTCTCTCAATGTTTAACACGTGTAAGTAGGTAGGTACCCACTTAATTTAATAATTTGTAATTGATTGTACCTACTGCTTAGGTATTACCTACTTATGTCAGTTCGTAATAAAACTATAATTATTTTATTATCAGACTGTTCACGATATGTATGTAAGTATTTATTAAATTAGATCACGTGTCTTATTGGGATACTGTCCTTAACCTTAATAACTAGGTATAGTTAGATTAGATTAATTCATCTCTTTTTAAACTATGGATACTTAGTATAAATATAAGTGGCTAGGCACTTTATTTGTTGACCCTACATTCCCCACTCGAAAATACTCTCTCTTTTTATATAATGTCGGCACGCTCGAACATTTTAAAAGGACTGTTCGATTAATTTTATTCACCAAACACAATAAATGTATGCATGACAAGAGATTTCACGAATATCATTGAATATGTGAACTTTTACTGGAAGCCTAATCTTTGCAAAGATTAGACAAACACCAAGGCTATCACGCCGTACCAATGCAGGAACTTTTCTTTATATACAAAACACTTGCGAAGAAGGATAACAATCACGTCTTTTCCCATGGGGTAAGCAGAAAATATAGAACGTCACCTGCTACAAAATACTGTAAAAATAAATTAAAAGGAAATAATTTTCTTCTCAAAAGGCATACTACATGCATCTCATAATACATGCAGTAAGTCAACATCGATCTGCTGTTAATTGTGCGGTTTTTATCCTTAGGTAGGTGTAAATCAGAAACCGCAGCAGTTTATACCTCTCAATTCCAATAAAAGTCTTGCATGCAATAAATCAATATCATCGATATTGCAGGTCAGGTAAATAAGAGCTGAGGGACTGAGAATTGTACTAACATGATTACTAAAGATTCTGTTTGGTTTGTGTGCAAAAAAGAAATTGATTTTATACTTTTGGCCATTATTTTACATTATTTGATTGATTCAAAGTATTAGTGGATAACTTAAAACCAATCAAATAAATATTGGTTACGTATTATGTACGGTAGAGAAAAGTAACCAAACTTGTAATAGTATCCTAATTTGAAATCCCATGATTTCTCCAAAAATGTATTTACTTATTCATTTACACATACAAATATTTTTACAGGCAAAACCCAAGGTAATAAAAGTAGTCATGCAATGCGACACCCAAATGAAAACTACGAAATACATGACCATCTTCTATTTCATAACGACATCTCACTACCAGCTACCATACCATACAATGCCAGGTAACTAGCTGATACTAACATACACTGTAGCCAAATGAATTTATTCATTTACTTTACGTGTACACAAAACGGCCAATTACAATCATATTTTCATCGAGATTATTGGCAGACGGCTCACTCTTAGATCATCTGTTATGACAAATACAATAGATGGAGGACAGGTACTCTTTACTATTACCGCGAATTAACGGAAATTAATGAACAATAGATACTAGATATTAACTATAATGTTTTCTATTACATGAAGAAAACAAACCGTCGTTTATTATCGTTTCGCTGTCGGTGTAGCGCAAGATTTACTACCCATTGATAATAGCACTATCATAAAATCTAACATATACATATTATACCTGTATAAAAATGTCAAAAGCATGGAGTCAGGAATTTTTCAGTATCATTCTGTTTCGATTTGACCTGGCTGGTGATGAACATACAGGGTGTTCCAGAATTGCGTGAACATATTTACGAGTGGTGTTTTGTAGCTGTTATACAGTAGAGAAACAATATCAAAATATTTTATTCATGACTTTCAAAAATCCCGACCACAAAAAAACGTTCTTTTCAAGCAGTCTGATGCAGTTGGTAGCATTTATTTTAGTTGAATCATAGACTCAATGCCACGAACTGCATCAGACTGCTCGAAAAGTGTTTTTTTTTGGAATTTTTTTTTTTAAAAAAGTCATGGTTTTAAGGTTAGAGTGAATAGGTTACCTATACTAATAGGCAAGCGTGCTCCATCGTCAGCTTACCGTCGCTTTCCATCAGGTGAGATTATGCTCAGATGCGAGCTTCTCAATAATAAAAAGAAAATACTAGTGAGCCTACTGGTATATTTTTTTTTATAATGGATGATATAAGACTTAAAAATGACTGGTAAAATGAGTGAGCGATATGCCGTCATGTAATAACACAAATACACGTGCTGAAATATCAACATAAGACGTATGCGGGCAACCTGCACGTAACATAACAGCTGTTCGAAACTTCGAACAAAGTTAGATTGATTACGATGTGTTTCGATTGTTACTGAAACAAAATGTTTTTTCTTATCCAGACAAGATCATTAACAATTAAGTATGTGTGTATATGTATGCATATAATTACATAAAATCTGACACCAGACTTGCCAAGTAGGTACAGTCCTCCTGACCGATTTCGTCCATGGCGGCGAATCTCAAAGGAGACTATCCATCGGCGCTGGACATTAATATGGTGCAGGCGTGTGTACGCAAACACAGGTGCACTCCCTTTTCCATCACTCTCATACCCCGCTAAGACGACAACGCGACACGACCGAAGAGAGATCTGGCACAGAACCAACGGCTAACGTGCTTTCCGAAGTACCCAGCAACTGGAAGTAAGATGGGCATTCTTCGCTCTATGTAAAATAGGTGCTGGTTCTCAGCTGCTTCCATCCAGTTAGACTGGGAGCCGACCACAACATAGTTGGACAAAAGATGGTGAATTAGTCTTTGCACAGTTTTGTTTGCTTGCATTCAATAAAAAAACAACTCGGCTTGTTTATCTGCTTTATTTTCTCACCTTCGAATGTCATCGAATTAGTTGACAACTTTGCACCTAAGTATACAAAATGACTCATGACTTCAAAACAAAACGTTACTTAAAGGAAAGTAACAATACAATTTATGGCGCATTGAAGTACTGAGTGCCAATTCTACTATAATTTTTAATAATAACGTTCGCATCTCAGTCGCAATCTGTCTGTCAAAATGTAAAATTGAGGCTTTTTTGAAGATTGCGATTGAGATAAAAATGCGATCGTTGATTAAAAAATAGTAGAATTGGCCCTCTGAACTGTTTAATTTTCAAATCAGGTTTGACTGGTTCTCGACCTTACTATCCGTTTTACAAAAATAACCACAAAGAAAAATAGTAACATGTAATCAATTTTGGAAATAGTCTGTTTTATAACATCCTTGGAATAATTGAGAATTCATTCTCAACTTAGCTAGCAGATTTGCGTACGTTCAAAATACATATAAGTACCTAAGTAGCATTTTGTTACGTACAAAATATGTAACGAGCGGACGCTCTGGGATCTTTCTTTATTAGGTATTCATCAACTTACCCGGGCACCTACAATCTCCTCCATCCTCTACAGTAGGCAATCATTTAATTAATATAGGGGTTTTATTTGCAGAACTTCCCCGTGTACAGTCGTTGGAAACTTTAAATCTTTTCCTTTATATTTCGTGGGTACCTATACCTTCCCACATATTTAAATAGTGTGACATGATTTCCGATGTGTCATGTCATTTACAGAATGTCACTAGATTATCTGTAAAAGACAAGGCCATTCTGTATTGTTTTACGTAGAGCTTTCATAAAAAACTTGAATAACAAAATCCATCAAAATCATGTACGTACATGTGGTCAGTACCTATAATATAAATTTATGTTAATAACTAATGTGGCAGTGGCACATTCAAGAAACTCGCGCGAACTGATTAGCATAGTAAATATTGACAGAAGTTCATGTCTTGTCAAACATGTCTACGAAAAAATAGATATTCATTATGTAGTCAATATAACATTTTCAACGTCACGTTTGGGTTCCGTAAACTTCCGTAGTAAAACAGGATGTTATCGGCGTGGTCATTTGTCACCCAAAGTATCTAATATTCAAATAGTTTAGTAACAAAAGCAAAGCGGAGTGGCCGCATTCCTTCCTTCTTTTTCTTATTTTATTTATGAATTTGTAGTTTGACCTCTGCAGTTTATTGGTATTATAATTCAACGTGTAAGTAATCAATAAACGTATCGTAAGAAACAGTTTTCCAAAGCGTAACGATTGAAAGATTTCATTTTTTTGTCATCACAAAGAAACGTTTCAATTCATTACTATAAAGCAGATCTCTTCAGACTAACAATGCATTGCCAATAGATGCTAGTATCCATGTTACGGCTAATAGCCGAAGTGCGGCTACACCTAGTTTTAGTCGGCTACAACTAGGTACAACCCGGCTATAACTAGTTGTAACCTAACCTCAAAACACTTTAAAGTTGCCTTTAAGGCGAAGGCGCAGCCCCGCCTAAAAAAGTTTAGTTTTAGTTTTTAAAAAAGTGAAAACTACCAGTTTTGACATGACATTTTCTTGGCATCCTATCCTTTAGTACTTTCGACACTGCTTCTGGTTGGAACTGGAACTAAGCAGATTTACACCGTACAAACCAGTATAACACTAGGTATAAATGAACATAAAATCACGTCTGTACCTACCTATTCCCCGAAGAATTAGGCAGTGGTTGTATTTTATTAAATTTCAAATGGGTTTTTACCCAATAACACTTGGCCCGCCTCGGGAAAGGGCGGTGACGTCATTATATTATAAAAAAGTTTAACCGTACGCATAACACGTGTAATACCTAGCCATATTTACTTATTCGTCCAAATAGCGATATGCTGAGAATATTAAACAAGAATTTAGTCATAATCGTCATAAATGTTTTCCACATAAAATTAAAGACCCGTTTTTAGTTTTATGGGTTTCTACGTTCGTCAGAATTTCTCAGGAAAAGGAATTATACGCATATTTAAATTGGCTTAATGCATATTCATGTCAATGATATTGCTATCTTAAGAAGCAACGGAACTTAACAATATTTGTTAGCAATTCGTAATTTGATTTATTTTGTTTTTTACAATATCGTCGTGTGAAGTTGACTTGTTGAACTGAACCTAGATTAAAATATATGTATTTCAATGAGAGGGTCCAGTCTACTAGTTTTTAAGCAACGTTTGCATTTGCATCTCAGTCGCAATCTGTCAAAAATGTATGGAAATTGAGGCTCTTTTATGACTCATTAAAATAGGAAATGTCATGAAAACAGTTGATAATAAGTAGATAAAAACTATGACAACGGCCTTATCATCTTAGCCAGAAATAAAATAGTCACAGGCCCGGTATAATAGTAAAAAGCAAGATAGAAGGTCAAACAAACGAGTTCTTTATTTTTCACATGGGTTTCTCAGGAGGCATCTTTACGCAATGAGACCCGAGATTAAAGAATGATAGAACCGGACAGTTTTGGTAGAATGAAAAAGCATCACATATTCCCATCACTGTCTCGTATCGCGAGATTGCTTTATTATTTGCAGCTATGATTTGCGTCAATTGTAAGTGCATAAATATGATGTACCTTCTAGGTGCCGTACCCATTCTTTAAATATGGAAAAGCAATTTGAATTCATGAGCAAATCAAGTACAGGTTTAAATTGGGGTATCCTTGCATCAATTAAATTTTGTTGCAAATATCAATTCCACTAATAGATTTTTCAATGTTAACTAGTGAGTTAAGGCTGTATATATAAAGATCTTAAGCTTAGATATTTCTGCGGAATTTGTTCGAAAGAGTCACCGCGGCCCTGGAGCGCAAAGGGCACGAGGAGGAGCACGAATGGGCTCTAGTTAATAAGAATCTGACACTCCCTTCCGCTTCACCCGGGCCGGAAGAAGTCATTTGATGATTTCCCATCCAAAAAAAAGGCTTAGTTAGATATTTAACTTTTAACAGGTCGTTCAAAATTTAAATAAATATTAATTTTTAGTCAACATTTATAATGCCATAAAGATCAAAAGTGGCTGAACAATAATATTTTTAGTCATATGCATACAGAATAAACCTGATAGGTAGGTTGGTTTTATTATAAATTTATTTGAATGCTCTAGTCTTTTAGACACTAGTATCTAGAAATATTACGTAATATTTATTAATATTAAGTGGTTATCTTAACGACTGAACAAACATTAAGCTACTCAACTCATCTCAAGTGCACTCATTTTTAAGTAATAAAACAATGGCACATCGTTCAGGATTATCACAGGATTCCCCGTGAATAATCGTATTAATTTATTTTTCAACACATTTGCTCAAAAAATGCATTTACGAAGCCTGTATGCATTGTTCGAAAGTTAAAAATTATGCACCACACAATGGAGCGTGCGGCAAAGTAGGTACTCTCACCTAAGTACATATTTTACCGCAAACTCCGTTGTATAGCGCCGTGCGTATTCTTTACGGTTTTTTTTAATTTCCATAAAAATTAATAAGAATAATTCCACCAAGGAGTTTCACATCACGAGAATAAATAAGCTGAATGATCGAACCTCCTTGGAAGCGCTTTTTCAGTATACGTTTGTCTCATTTTAATATTATTGAGAAAATGAGAGAAGATAAATAAAAAAAATAAAGTATGTGGTTCTAATTTTCACCACGCGCATGTGGCGCCCTTTGCAAATTCGCGCCATTTTCATATTAGAAACTTCAAAGATTGTTGCGACTTTCCGACTGATTTCTAGAGACAAAAAGTTTGTTTCATTACTTATTGTAATGTTTTCTCGCAAATGTGTCGAAAAACGTTGTATGACACACGTGCGGATTTGGTTTTTACAAACTCTTGACTATGGTAAGCCCTCGACTTCGTCTCGTGCTTACATTCGTCTACTCGTTTGTAAAAACCAACTTACCGCACTAATATCATAAATAACTATTATAATTCTCTAATTCTCTTGCTCCTGAGCTGCGATAAGTTAGTTCTAAATTATGAAACTACGATGTTTTACCCACTTTAATAAATAAAGTGAGTGCTCTGGTATGAAACTAATATAATCATAAGAGGTTAAATATTTTTATTTATTAAATGTTTGTAAAAACTCCCTAGACTCAGAAGATGAATCTCATAACAATAATTATTTCACTGATGGACACGGACACTATATCCGAGTATCACACGCGTTGTATATATATATTCCGAAAAATGCTCAGTTTTTTTTAGATATGCCACGAAAACCAAGCTGCAGAAAAAAGTTAGTCAGCTACTAACTGAAACGAGCATACATATTATGTATATGTACTTATCTAAATACCAACTGTTTGAAACGTAGGTATAGCTGTTACGAGCTGCAAAGAAAAACCTTGTGACTCATTCATTGATAACTGGACGTAAGTTTGACGAAGCATGATCTTTTATGACGTAGATCTTGTTTTTGTTTTAAAATCAAATGTCAGTGAACGCATATGCATTACAAAAGCACTAAATCGTGCTTAACTTGAGTGCTCACTTATTTTTGAAGGCAGATATTTACCCTATAAATAAGATATTCACCTTATTTTCATTTCTGAGATATTTTAATTTAGAATAAGTACAACTAGAAGTTATTCTCATTTCATCATTGATGAAGCCTCAATATCACTTGTCGTACCTAAGCTCACGGGTTTGCCGGCAGGCTTTTCCCTCATGGACTAATCAGGATGAGCTGCGTAGCGCTACGCGACGGGCGCGGCGTAGCTCTCGTAGCGCTACGCAGCTCCTCCATTGCACCGACGCCGACGCTTCGTTCTGCGTAGCAAATTTCAGTGTGAATTGATAGAAAGAAGTAACCTTATATTATTGACTGTTTTTTCCCGTTCCCGTAGGAATTTCGAGAAATCTTAGTGCTTCTCTACAAATATCCCCTACCAAGGAACCTACGAGTACATGCCATATTTTAGCTTTCTACGGCGAGTAGTTTCGGCTGTGCGTTGTCTGTCAGCCACATAATCAGTAACGGAAGAATCTATAATAATATAATAAAGCTGAAGAGTTTGTTTATTTGTTTGAACACGCTGGAACTACCAGTCGGATCTGGAAAATTATTTTTGTAAATGATTGCCACATTCATGCCACATTCAACGGGAAGTTCCTACGGGAACGGGAAAAAACGGGATATGCGCGTACGAAGTCGCGGGCAAAAGCTAGTTTTATTATATACTAGCACTTCGCCCGCGACTTCGTCCGCGCGGATGTAGTAGGTACTCCACAAGCTTCAACGCCCCTTATACCCCCATAAAAAGGTTCGTTTTGGAAAATTAAGCACAACGATTTGCATTATTTACTAAGCCATTTCGACTTATTCGAGACAATGTGTCATTTAGGTAATTAGCGAATGCGACTGACAAAATGCCAAAATGTAGGAATTTGATCACGTGACATTTCGATAGCATATGTTGACAGAATCTCACTTGTCTCGAGCCCAGGTTCAGCGCAACTGTTCAACCCGTCAGGGGTTGATTATGCAAAAATTGTTAGGTTTCAATTATCCCACTTTTAGTCTGTTCATAGAATTCCGACGTAAATTGAAGCAAGCAATAATGTCCTCCCCTAAAAACTTAGTCACCCCTGCTTCACCCATTATGTATGTACCTAGTTTATTTTCGAAAAATCCAAACATTAGTTGTTATTCTTATTGTTTATCAAAATCATTTTCAACTTCATCGGATCAATATCTCCCCAGTTCGCTCTAGCCGCGACATTTTTCTTATTTTTCAGCATGTTTATTACCGTCGTAACTTTTGAACGAAGGGTCTGATTTGAATAATTTAAAGTGTAAATGACACTTTAAATTATTCAAATCAGACCTTTCGTTCACGTACACGGACATAATCAACCATAATTATCAAACCATTTAAATGGATAAGGATTAATATCATGATACCGAAATCACAATTCATATCACTCGGGATTTGCTTTAATAATTTGAACAAAAAGCGGTCATGGTGACTTCACCACAATAGTTAGACGTATGGTAAAACGAATTTTTTTGTAGATATTGATGACCTCTATAAAACTGTAGTACATCACTTTGCTCTATTGTCAATAGATTCCGCAGCGTACGCGATATAAAGATTGTTTCACACCTTGGGTTACATTATCGAAGTTTTCATACGGATCCCTAACTTTTTTGAAAATATTCCATAGCCTATGACCATCACGGATAATGTAGGATTCTATTGGTGAAAGAATTTTTCAAATCGGTCCAGTAGTTTTGGAGCCTATTCATTTCAAACAAACAAATCTTTCCTCTTTATAATATTAGTGTAGATATTGATTGATAGATGATTAGTATTGATGCAATTACGACACTAACTATTAATCATTGTTATTGAATTAAGTGCAGCATCGCACACTCTAGGTATTCTAGGTTAAATTTTAAATATTTTAATATATTTTAAAGATAGTGAAAAATATTGATGTGCTAATGTAAATTAATCTTGGCCATGTTTAATGACGTTGTTTAAAAACATCATTGGTATGTTATCTGATTGCAGTGTTCGGACAGTTATGGCCACCATTTGACGTCATAAAATCTAAATTTTAATAAGTTCCAGTCCTTCCTTTAATTATGCATTCCTTATCAGTAAAAATCAAACATCCTTGGCATTGTAATTCGTTAATAATTTTAAACCTACGACAATAAAATAAATGTTAGTAAGATATTATCTTAAAAAAAATCAAAAACAAAAAGTTGTTTTTAAAACGCAATGACTGTTGTTGTGAATAATAAATAAATGCAATATGATAGTTTTACATAGCACTAAAGATAATTGCATCTTCTTATTTGTTTGTGTACAAATCAATCAAGTCCATATGCGTTACAAACAATATGCGCGCCAGTATAAAATTAACATCCTTAATTTACTTTTTACGACACCTAAAGAGATAAAATTATTTTAGGACTAATTCTTAAGTTCACCTCAAAAGTGTAAACAAATTTTTAAAATACCTATTTTACTTTGCTTTTCTAAGTATCATAAAATAACATGAATTTCAAATTCTATAATTTCAGAAAATCTTATAATTTAAGAATGAAGTTATTATTCTTAAAATACAATCCTGAGTGCAAGCGCACTCCCGGAGTGCCACTGCATTTTTATAAACCGGGTTAGTTTCATCGAACAAGCAAACATCTAACACGTTTTTCTAGCGAATAGCAATGATGCCGATTCTTTTGTTCACCACCTAAACTAAAATAAGAATTTTGCTATCTCTTACTGCAGATCACGAATGAAGCAGACAAGTGATATGACTCCATAATCGATTTTAGCGACCCCAGAAACCATGAAAATGACACCCATGAAGAAAAGTTAGCAAATTTCGTCGCCGCCATCTTGGATTTAGATTTTAACCCTATAATCGGTTTTGGCGACCCCAGAAACTATAAAAATTACACTAATGACGAAAAGTTAGCAAATTTCGTCACCGCCATCTTGGATTTCGATTTTGACCCCATAATCGGTTTTGGCGACCCCAGAAACTATAAAAATTACACTAATGACGAAAAGTTAGCAAATTTCGTCAGCGTCATCTTGGATTTCGATTTTGACACCATAATCGGTTTTAGCGACCCCAGAAACCATGGCTTATTACAATAAGTACGTACATAACATTTATCTATGATTAGTCCCAAGTACATTTTTCCCGATTTTAGGGAAAGTGTTCATTTCTAGCAACTTTTTTTACGTCTGTGTGCGTGTCTGTGGCTGTAATTACATAGGTACCGCTCACTCACACATAAGTACTAAAGTTTCTTAATTTTTTAGTAGGGAGCGTGTATGAGACTTTCCTTCAAGGCGTTATTATTCTAAGATGGAAATAGAGGCTTTTTTGGCGAACGTTGTTTAAAACTTAGTAAAATTGGTCCTCGGATGGCTACATAAATACCAATATCTATGTAAAAATAATTACAACTCAGATTCGATAATAAATAAGTAGCACCACCATAAATAAACTTCGTGTCAACAAAAGCCTACAGCTGTAGCAATTTATGAATTAAAACATTTATCATAATTATGTGTAAACGATCGCCATTCAATTGCAGCAACATCTAAAGATCGCGCCGCATCAGATTTGTATCAACAGACTCATTACTCATCGTGATTGATGGCCGACGTTTGAAACAAACACTTTTGTTTATGTTATAAATCTAAACCTATACAGATTACCTCCGCATACTAAAAGCCTGGATACCTGTCACTCGTGTCGGCACGAACTGAATGTACGAGAACAAGTCAAGCCGTGGAAAAAATGTAAGTCACTAACAGCGGCTCGTGGCTCCGCCCGCATATATAATTAGTTCTTACCCCTTTATAAATCTAAAAGCTAGTTAGTAGATATAACATAAACAGATGTATTTCTTTTTACTTCTGGATGTACTTACTTGCCAAACAAAAGGTTGACCAAAGGGGAATGAATATAGGCAACCTATTTACAGGCATTCTCAAAAGTTAGCGAGTCGGGAATGAATGTATGAAGATCAAAATCTTGTCGAAACGCCAATTGTTTTCATTTGTTTTTTTTTAATTTTGACATGTTGTCGAAACGGGAATGTGACGAATCGGGAAGTATTATTTATTATCATTTTGATGTAAAAGTTGCTCTACATTACTGTAAAGTTTCATCAAAATCCGCTCTGAATTATTTGAGTTAAATGGTAACAAGCATCCATTCATCCTATCAAAGTTTCACATTTATAGGATTAGTAAGTAAGATAAGAAGAAATATAGGTTAAGAGCGCGCGGTACATCTCACGCGTGTATTCGCCGAAGGGTAAGACAGAAGTAGGTACCCATAGCACAGCCACATTCCGTCTGCTATGTTAAATTTATGTAACAACCCTATTGCCATTAACTGATACCAATCGATATTTTGGGCTGCTACTGAAAAATTCCAGATGGAAAACCACAAAAATACTTTGCCCGATTCAGGAATCGAATATAGGACTTCATTCTCATCAGTAGCGCTTGGCTACCACAACACCAACGACGGTAGGCAATGAGCCAATCAGCAAAATTGTCAAAACTGGCTGTCCAAAGTGTGGATACTCGTAAACACAGCTTGATGAAGTCGTCAGTCGGGTTATTAAACTGGTGACTGGTGTCTTAGTGTATATTTTAAATGTTTTAGTATATTTTTTTTGTATAAGTGTATTGTATTTTGTATGGGACACAGTTGCCTGAAATAAAGGAATAATAATAATAATTAAACCTCACTACCATGTGACTGAACCTACACATAAGTTAAACTAACTAAAAGCTGGTTCCATAAAACCATTAATCGTTACTTAAATATAATAGAATATACTTAATACTACTTCATCTTTAACTTTTTCTCTTTGATCTCCGATACTTAATTGACATTTAAGTTGATTTAGAACTATCGGGTTTTGTGGTTTTCAAAGATTTATTGGTACCGGATTGTTTAGTTTTTTTGAGTCCAAACATTCAAGGCAGTATTCGAAATAACACTAAAAAATTGTAAATATGTTTCCAATTAAATAATCCGACTCTATGTTTTCAGTGTATTACTTCTAAACCGTTTACTGTCTCAAGTTCCATTTAAAGAATGCCAGATTTTCATCCCCGCAATAAAATTAAAGCATCAAATGACTTGCATTGTCTTACCAAACCACGCTTTTGTTGTTGCTTCAACACATGGTATGGCACACCGCACAAATTAGCCAATATATAAGTCTATAGAGTAGCTAGAACTCTCGTTTCTCCTCTGTTGTCTTAGAAAAACTATCTATTATTCTATTTCTCTATGGCTAAGTAGGTAATAAAACTAGGATACTGGGCTAGTCACTGAATAGAATTTTGTAAATTGGAAAGCTTTACGAGCAGGCTTCAAGCCTGCTCTTCATTACCTATACCAAAAAGAGAAAAGGCTGTTTGGCAGCATGTCCTAAATGTTACAAAATAAAACACCGACACTCCGCTAGTAAATATAATCCAACCTTAGAATCCAACGGTTTTTGATTGTATAAAATAAATTACACATAACACCTGCAATCGAAGAGGCAGACGTGTACACTTTTTTTATGGATGGGAAATTATCAAATGACCCCTTCTGCTCTGGGTGGAGCGGGAGGGAGTGTCAGACTCTTACTGACTAAAACCCATCCGTGCTCCTCCTGACGGTGACTCTAACAAAATCCGAATCCCTGGCAGGCTCTGGCCCTAACGAGCCCCGTCTACATACTGACATATCTTTGAGGCGCGCGTGGAACGCAACGCGCCGTCGACCCGGGCCTGGCTTTGATCGGACATTTTTTTTTTTTTTTTTTAGGTATGACCACTAGCAAGTTAACACACTTGGGATATCAACTGCTTAACCGGACTAACCTGTGGTGGCCTCAAATGAATTTAAGGCCCCCAGCCAAGGCAACAAAACTAGCTACAAGCTAAAAACTACTGACCGCTCGCTAAGGGCATTCCCTGTGGAATACGACTCGGCTTAGCGGCGTCAGTTAGGGACAGCAAGGGACAATCAGGCTGGGTCGTTTCATTAATTAGGGGTTATTAAAGCTAAAGGCTCAGCGGCGCGGGCTGGCTCGTTGGCAAAAGTCGGGGAGGACTTTGATCGGACAGCGAGCCACCCAACGCTCGCTGTCCGCCCTGCGACTCACGACGCCCGGGTTGTCTCCTTATGCCGCGGCGGCTGAGGCGTGAGGGTTGTCTCTCCCTCACGCGGCGCGCCTCCTCCTTCACTAGCATTACTGCTTCGCAGAAGAAGGTGAGACGTATACACTAGGATACACATTTTGTATGTGATTTCTAAATTCCATGTAATAAGGGGCGAGCAAATTACAATCAATCGAGTTCGAATCCCGACTTTCAGATGGTACAAAAAAGTTCAATAATGAAATAAACAAATACCAGTTTGTCCAATTCAGGATTCGAACCCCAGGACCTCATGCGCACTAGGCAGAAGTGAGGCAGAAATATTATCTATATTAATGCTCCTATTATAAATTAAGGAATGGACTAACCCATAGCTATAGATATTATGGAGTTTCTCTCTACGTTTACAAAAGATCATGAAATTGAAAAGCCTGCATCTTCACGTTATATAAAAGCGATACAGTAAACAGCCGATCCCAATCGAAACGCATTCAATTTAAATGTAAGCTAAATGATGCTCTGCAATAACTCATCAGAATAAGGGCAGAGGAAAGACCTCATTAAAGTGAAATAAGTTGAATAACTGGATATTTGTGTGAATAGCCTGCGATCGGCTCGAGAACCAGCCCTCAGGTTGGACCTATGTAGGTTATTGATCTACCGATAACGCAATAATTTATTGAATACAATACATATTTGAATGCACATTTTCGAGTTTGACTGAATTAGGGGAAAAGTCAACCAAAATCAAATGTCATAAGTAAAATATTTAAAAATACGCAAAACTGGAATTATTTAAATACGCAAAAAGAGATACCTGACACTTGTAAAAGTGAATATGTTACTTCTAATTAAGCGTGCCATGAAGTGAGAAAGATCACTTTCTCACGGGAACCCATTAAACCTATCAATTACAATTATAAAATATTTTCAAAAATTGTTACTATGTTCTAAAAATAAAAGCGTTTGGTCCACTTATTCAGGAATATCTATAATTTTAAGGGTTGTTGCCGTGTCTAATTCATGAAACTACTTACAAAGCGTTTTATTGAATCAGCTGAGAAACACAGCAATCCTTTGATTTCAAAGGCCTCACAATACACTCCCTCTCGTATTAGTAAGATTCGCCATCCTCGGCATACACTCGTCGAGTCCGATGACGAGACCATAAAGATTCAGGAAAGCTGTAGGGAAACCAGCACCCTTAGAAAAAACAAACACAGACCGCGTTCCGTATACCGACCTCGCCGCCGAGGTCCGTCGCGACGCCCCATTCAAAACCCTCCCCGACTTTTGCCAACGAGCCAGCCCGCGCCGCTGAACCTTTAGCTTTAATAACCCCTAAATAATGAAACGACCCAGCCTGTTGTCCCTTGCTGTCCTAAACTGACGCCGCTCAGCCGAGGTCGTATTCCACAGGGAATGCCCTTAGCGAGCGGTCAGTAGTTTTAGCTTGTAGCTATAAGCTTTGTTGTCTTGGCTGGGGGCCTTAAATTCATTTGAGGCCACCACAGGATAGGCCAGTTAAGCAGTTGATAGCCCCTGCGTGTTAACTTGCTTGTGGTCATACCATGCTATGGCAACTTAGAACAAAATTAAAATTCCATTTTTTTATTGAAAACAGCGCCATCTAGTTTTTAGTTAAGGGAAACAAATTGCGGTGCTGCTACGGTTAAATTTTTTTTTTTTCTGGGAGTTACTTTATAACATTATTCAAGAAAAATAATATAATTTCATGATCTTCTTATATAAAAATAATAGAATATATGTTTTAGTACATAATTAGGTTTTTATTATGAGCTTTAATAGTGAAGAAGTTATATTTTGGTAATTAAACGTGCAAAAGTTTGTTTTTGAATGGCCACACTTAAATTGCAAATGGCTGCGTGAGAGTGTAACTACTCGTGCGCATTTATTTTCCTTTTGCAAGAGTTTTTGTTGTTTCGCTAGTGCATCTGCAGGTTGAGTTGAGCTTTCGTTTCTCCATGTTGTTGAGCCGCGTTACAATTCGTTCGTACGTTCGTGTTGTGTTGTGTGTGTTGTTGTTGTAAACAAGTGGTGCAAAGATATCAATAATTTTCTCACTGGCCAAATAACCTTTTGGAATATTAACGGTTCTATGAAAGAAAAGGCTAATCGGCACTATCTTAATCATAAGGGACGAAAAAGGCGAACATAAAATTTTATTGTGAAATGTGTGATGTTTTTCTAAATAAAATGGTTTAATAATCAATTATGTGTTTTTTTTCCTTTATGTAGTACGTATGTTTGTAGTATATAGCTGATACACTCATCTCTCTACCTAATATCATAAAGGATCAGACAGCAGCTATACACCTACCAACCTATACATTTACTTATATAAATTAGTTCCCTTAACTAAAAACTGGATGGCGCTGAGTTCGACCACTTCCTAGTATTAAAAAATAAGGTAGAGTTGCCTGTCTATAGCCAGTATACTATTGTAGTCTTTGGGTCATACCGAAAAAAAAAAAAAAAAATGTTGCCGTGTCTGTCATAGAGGCCAACTCACACTTGACCGATTTTCTTACGATAATAATAGCTATGCTTACTTGATAATAGGATGTCAAACGGACATTTTACGTCATAACAGTAATTAATACTATAAGATAAGACAAATTGACCATTTTATAGCTTCCTACATCTTAATTAAATAGTCGTCAAAAACCTAAATGGCAGCCGGTACTAATTTAGAAGTAGATTTTAACAAACTAGTGAAGACAAGGCTGAAAGCCTTATTGTACCCTCAAAATACTAGCCATCTGAAGCCGAGTATATATAAACGATGATCATTTTTGTCAACTGTGATTCTGACAGTCAAAATATTTGATTTTAGCGTTTTCATCTGCTTCCCCAAAAAACTACGACCGTTTCGCGTTTTTCAATTAATGCGAGCAATTCGATTTTTTGTTGAAAAATGTGTTTTTTATTTGTGAACAAGTAATAAGTGTGATAAATGCAAATTCTTGATATACCTACACTTTGTGTTAATGTTGTCTGAATTTCGTGACGATTCGCTACGGCCGCTAAAGCTATGGCCCTGTGCGAGTTCATTACATTACATACGTTCGTCACATTTTTAGTGACATTTATGTAGTTTTTTTATTTCATAAACTGCAATTAAACTAATTAGATGGACAGTTAGCATAAAGATGTTTTAATTATATTTAACAATGATGTAAGTATTTATTAATGATGTTATCATTGCTCACATACCACGCCCTGTGTGATATAATACGCATTTATAAATAGGCGCAGATTTTCATATATTATGAAAAAATGTTATGCAATATTAAATAGGTTGATTTATATTTTTATATCTACCTTCAATATTTTTGTATCGGGTACGGAAATGCCGACCGTGACGTGCGAAACTGTCAACTATGTATCTATTCCCTAACATTAAATGTATAATTAACAACTATAATGTATGATTCGCGAATATTAATGTAGATCTTATACCGGATATTACCGTATTTAAATTAAATTTAAGAAAAATCACTGGTGACCATAAAATGAGCATGATATTAAATTTAGAATTCATTTATTTATTCAGTTAAGGCCTAATCTCAATAACGCATACACGATGGCACTGTACAAACATTGAGCTCAATGACATCCAACGAAAGACACTGTTTGGTTCAACTTTTGCTTTTGTTTGCAAGGACAAGTTTATTTACTTCCTCTCTTAGATCAAGTCCTCTCTTAACGCTTTGCCCTGTGCAAATTAAATACATAAATGTAATGAAATCATCAAAGTTAGCCTTTTGTTTATTTTGAAGGATATGTTTCTCACTTCGAATAACATTTAAAATATTAATTTTTGTCAATAATGACTAGGTAGGTAATTGTTATGCGCGATTTACTACATACGTTCATTCACCGGAACGGACACCATTGAGACGTCACTCTATTACTTAAAACATTGACTGAAAGCTATGAAAATGAGAACGTACTTGTTGTGCGTTTGCCGTCAGCGATGAGCGTGAGGCTGTGAGGCTTCTGCAGCAGCTCCTGCAGTTCGGGCTGGGGGTCCGACGAGCTCTTCCTGGACTTCATGTTGATTGGTAAATAGTTCACTTGCACAGTTGTCAATTATTTCATTACAACTCCTCGAAGTACTTTGGTAAAATAATGATAGTTGACGTTATGCACATGAGATGCTTCATCCGTGGAGCGGAGGCGCATGGCTCGAGGTGCGAATGCGGCGGGAGCGAGGGCGCGCGGCTTTATGAGCGGAGAACACGCGAGGGTACGAGCAGAGCCGAGCAGCGACTGAGCTGAGCGCGGCAGCCGGTCAAGGGTATAACACCTCGCGGACGGCACTACTCGCGGCAGCCGGCGGCGCCATCGCAGCTTCCACTACAAACAAATACACATTGTTTATTGTTATTGATCAGAGAGTCGCAAGAAACATTATATATTCAACATGATCAGTTATTTACCAATACACTTGTCTTGTCACAAATTAAGAATCAATTAATTTAGTTTTGGCAAAATTAAATCAGACATTCATTATTTATTAATCTATACAAACAACATATTAAACAGTCAGAGGACTGCATGCGTTTCTCAAATGAATCTAAATAACTAATCAACGACGTGAGGGAGTGGTTAATATTTAACATCTTTCGCAATTTGTAACCTGCAAAGTAGTGCGTAAACCTGTATCCAAACTCAAACAATATACCCGCAAAGGTAATTGTAGGATTTGTAAAGGTGAATGACACTAAAAGTAACGGGCTTAAGGAAGGAGTTTTCAAGTATCTGAAAACAACACCTTAAAGAACTTATTTACCGTACGGTAAACATAAATAGTTCAATATGTCGACAGTAATTACGATTGACTTGATTAATGCACAGTGAGTAAGAGCTGAGGTAGACTCTTTTTGAACCGACTTCAAACAAAGGAGGAGGTTCTCAATTCGGTTTTTTTTTTATACCTACCTAATGAAATCTACCTCTCGATTTGAGAACTTTTTTTTTATTAGCCTTTAGTGTGCCACTTCTAGGCAAGGCCTCTCCCATATCCTTCCAGACACTTTTCTCCTCCGCCGCCACCTCGAACCAGCCCTCGTGGTGCCCTTGAGAACAATATCAATCAAATATTTAATGGATCGTCAGCCAAGGCACTTAGGTAGTATAGGTAATTATTAGGCAATCATGTCAAATCTGAAACCGTGTTCTTCGATTAGATAAATTATGACGAAATCCTCTACAGTTCGTTCTAGCTTGTAATATACTCGATAAGATCCGAAGTACGAAACTCTAGTAACCTAGGCCTATGCACATGCACAATTTGAGATATTAGGTCCGCGACGTGCTACCATTGTTACTCAACACACGTACACAGTTGGTAATTTCATACATTATAAGCTTCTTAAATTAGGATTTGCACAGAGCTAGAATTTATATAAACTAGAATTCACGTAATTATTATTGCTCCTTAGGTATAACCTAATCGTTAGGTTCCACTTACTATTGGAGGGTATGGTTGCGTAACACACTAGTTTAGGTATGTTCAACAGTCTAGATGGGCTTATAAATGTTGGTATAGTTTTGAAGGTGAATTTTCTCCAAATCGAAAAGCTCCGGTTATCAAATCATTTCTACTAATGTGACAGAACTTCTAACAGAAGAATCGATATACAGCTCAAGCCAAGGAAGGAATCGAACCCCATACCCCACAACAATCGCGCTTTGACCACAATCAGACAAACGACATACATACATGCGTACATGCGTACATCATGCATACTTATCGAAATCGGTTGGTATAAAACCGATCTCCCAATAAAGTGTTGAGAAGGTGTTTAATTTTTTCCGATTCTGATTCTGAATCTTTTCCTTCAATGTATTCGATTGAGAATCGATATGAGTCATAAGGACGAACCGACAGACAAGTTCCACCTCGTCATTACATATCTTACGTTCCAGTTTATAACCTTACGTCAAGCAGTAAACATAGAACGAGGAACTTTGTCTTGTCCGGTAGTAAACAATTTTATATTGTGATTTGTGACCAGTTTTTAATAAGTCTGCATCAGTCTGGTAGGTTTAATCGCTGTTTAGATTATGCGATAAGTATTCGCATGGTAGATAGTGTGTAGTAACAGATTGAAAATAAAACGATCTAAGTGCGTGAATGTAAGTCTAACTTTTGAAAACAACAACTTTTGAAAACTGATGAAAAGACACAGATGAAAGGTACCTACTTAGGTAAAATAATAGTTTTCCCTCTTTTTCCTATTCTATAAATAGGAATTATAGTATCTGTACATTCAATAAATTATGGGGAAGAATGAGTTTAAATTGCAACATCCTTAACGGAAGGCTCTGTTTAATGGGGATTTACCCCATGTTCATGAGGAAAAATACTTTTGTTACTATTATTGTAATTTCTTCGTAACTTAGCCAGCAAACGTCCACCGACTGCTCATGCCGTCATAGGCTCATAAAGTATCTATGACGCAGCCATATCGTATAAAACGCCGCTGCAATGTAATGCGGCTACCTCACGTTTAGCAATTCGGCTGAAATAAAGTACGCCGCATTGAACGAGCACTTCGCGTTCGTCAAAGCAGCTTAGTAAGGTGGAGCCCACATACAAACGGGCGCATCTTCGAAACGCCGCTTTGAAAGTTTTAGTTCACTAGCAACAACTAGCTTAATACCGTTCAATTGGCAGCCTAACTAACCTTTTTTATTGAACGGCGCCGTTTAGGCCGCATTTAATTGAACAGCTAGGCAAATTACTTGTAATACGGCGCGTTATACGGTGTGGCTGCAACATCTTCATACAAAGTATTTAGAAATAGAAAATCCTCCCCATTGTCTTTTCGTGTGTATTCTTTTTCCAGGGTTGAAAATGGAAAATAACAATCAAACAACTATGTGCTTGATTAGGTTTTTAAGTGGGGGATTATAGGCTCTGCTGCTCTCTTTGTAGGTTTCCTCCTTTTTTGGTTTGACGTGATGTTTTGCTGCTTTTAATAACTACGAAGTTACCGACTTACTTATAGGGTCATTGCTTCACACACGGTCTTATTACAATAAATCGATTATATTCAAAACTTCGATAAACACATGGTTTCCATTCCTGTCACCTTTATATCACGCATAAAATTATCCTAAATATCTAAAGTGGACACTTATAGGTGTTCTTGAATGTCAAACGTTTGATTTAGCATTCATATTGCGGCCATTGGGTGCCTAAGCGACTGGGATTTACACATAGGAAGGTAGGTATATAACATATACAACGTGACCATACGTCGCGTTTTGAACGGGAATGTCCCATTTTTCGCTACTCCGTACCAGTGTCCCAAAGGAAAGCTTTGGGACCCGAGACAGTCAATTTCAGTTAAGAAGAGTCAACACTGATAAAAACTATCTATCATCATCAGCCTAGCCTTTTCCCAACTATATTTGGGTCGGCTTCCAGTCAAACCAGATGCAGTTGAATACCTGCAGTATCAAAAACTCTATCTGTAACGTTTTTAATTGGTTCACTTGTTAAATGTAAGTAATAAGTTAAATAAGTCGATTGTAACTTCCTGTCCATCAATAGAGAATTTGTTCTATCCGAGATGAGGTCCTAAAAATTACGGGTCAATTCCGGGTCCGTCATTTAACTTCGAGAGTCATATGTTCGATTAAAGGAAAGTCGACTGAACGATTGCTCGAATGGAATTATTGCGAAACAACCTTTTATCGCCAAACGCTACTTCGACTGAACGATTCATCGAATGTCTAATAATCGATAAACTGCTCTTTCAATTGAGTTTAGTTTATCGAGTGTCTCGATTAAAAAAATAATGGGCACCATAACCATTGTACATAGGGACTTTTTTGTTAGTTTACAGAATGAGTTGTTTTTTACATACATAGGTACCTAAGTATCTGTGAGCATTTTATCACGACCCAAACTTGAAGCGCTAAACATTTGGGCTTCACAATTATCATTTTTCACCCTGAGGCTTAGGAATAAATGTTACCATTATTTTCAATTTCATCTAACAGGCGGATTAGTGATCAAGTTAGCATCGAAACCACTTTTTATCATTATCCCGCCTTTTAGGACTCCCCGTGGCGAGGTACAAGGATAACCCTATCGGAAATCATGTGCCAAAGAATACCATAGTCTTTGGGGTTTTGGGGTTTTAAAAAACATAAGGAATAAAATTGCAAAATTCTCTATTGCTTTTAGTACCTTGTAAAACCCAACCTGTAGGTGTCAACAATTACGTAAATTATTTTAATCGCCATAAACATCTCCATTCATGCATAGACAAGTAATTGTTTTAAAATCGAAGAATGCTTTGTGCTCTGAGAACTGCAGTGCCCCTGACCTGACCTGGGACTTGAACCTAAACAATGAAGGCATAACTATCGGCGGGTCATTTACATTCAAAATTAACGATTCACAGATTAACTTTAATTTGATATTAATTAGCGTGTAATTAAAGTGAGACTGATCACTTATTGATGTCATTTTAGTCACCTACACAATGAAGCACGGGTTTTTTTTATCATCAACCTCGTTATTAATTTAAATGATTTATCAAAAATCATAATATTTTTATATGGTAGGTATAGCACACATGTAGGTTTTCTACATAGGTAAATGATGTAATTTACATAATTAAAAATTTAAAATGGCGATTAAACAAAAAAATAATAGCCCGTTAAAAATGATTTATTAACGCATTACCACGATGTCAATAAAAAACAATCGGTTGGGTGACCATAGTTTATGTTGCCAATACATATTCTTGAAACAGGTCCTGTGACTATAGTACGTAGACAGACACATTAATTATATGTTACGTTACCATTAATTAATCGAACTCTTAAACGAGATCAGATTGCGTAGATTGCTTCTTGTTTTATCTGGTTTTACTCTAAAATACCTACTAATCTACACAGATCCATTTTCATACTATTTTTAACATAATTATGAATTTTAAAATATTCACTGCCGGGGTCCAACCTATTTAAAAAATAAGCCTGAGAAAACGGTCTGTGTAGTTTAAGCTTTTCAGTACCTAGTGTATATTGGACTGGGAAGTTACTTAGGCATATTGATCGGAAGTTGGTGTATGTTAATAATTTAAATACGTACCGACTCACTTATTGTAAAAACCTTCGCAAGAATAACTATAAAATGAATGTAACAACTCGGAAATTTAACAGGCTTTTAATGATAATGACATATAACTTAACACTTAAAAATATGAAATATTATTTTCTGTTAAAAATAGTACAAAAAAACAAGCAGGAAGGAAGAATTCATCAAAGCATAAAAATCGGACAGCTTTCTTTTTTTTTGCATAAAAATGTGTAACAAGAAGCGATCAAAATGATCAAATCAAAAGTCTTGTGACCACGGTACAAGTTGATTTATTTATTCCCGTGCATCAGTATTCGATTTTTTATTTAGTTATTCCTATAATTTATTCTTTTTTTAATGGAAAGTCCTTTGAGATGAACAAACGAGACTTCATTCAGAGACAAATTCAGAGACAAGAGAATTCATTCCGTCTATAAAAAATAAAATATCTACTTACATTCGTACGAATTCAGGAAGATTTATTATTAAATGAATTATGTATTGTTGTCAGGAAAACTTCACACAAGTAGGTAGATCTAATCATAAAAAAAAACTTATAACGCGAGATGTCACGTTATAAGTTTTTTTTTATGTTTGCTTTAAGTTGCTGTCTCAATGCTGCAGTTTTTGTGAAAAAACTCTTTAATTTTCCGAGTCACAGAAAAACTGAAAAGAAGAAACGAGTAGGTAATCACGAAAATATTTAGTGAGAATTTCTTGTCCGGTCTTCGCCATAGAAACCGACTTATAGTCGCCCCACAGGATACAGATTTTTTTCTGTAAGTAAAAAAATCTATCACACCGTTACTTGTCTGCATGGTTTTGTTGCACAGACAAAATTCTATTACGAAATTTATGGAAGTCTGTATCGTGTGGACCCACCATTAGGTACCTAGGTCCTATGTTTTAGTGACTTTAGAACCCCCGGATAAACTTCTCGCTGACCACCTCCTTAAAAATACAAGGAAGCATGTATGTAGGTAGAAATGGTTTGATAGTTCAGAAATAAATGCATTGAGTTTGAGTTTCGAAAGCCTAGACATTAAAAACAATAATATTATTTCTGTTAGCTTGGCAAAAAAGCGGAGCCGGTATTCCCATATCAAATTCACTTTAAATAAACACATGACACAGATTTATTGTCGTTTTTAGGGTTCCGTACCCAAAGGGTAAAAACGGGACCCTATTACTAAGACTCCGCTGTTTCACTGTCCGTCTGTCTGTCTGTCTGTCCGTGTGTCTGTCTGTCTGTCACCAGTCTGTATCTCATGAACCGTGATAGTTAGACAGTTGAAATTTACACAGAAAATGTATTTCTGTTGCCGCTATAACACCAAATACTAAAAACAAAATAACATAAATATTTAAGTGGGGCTCTCATACAACAAACGTGATATTTTTGGCGGTTTTAGTTCAGCGGTGGTTCAGATAATGGTACGGAACCCTTCGAGCGCGAGTCCGACTCGCACTTGGCCGGTTTTGTTTGTTTAATGTTAAACCAAAGGCATGAATTCTTTAATGGTTGTAATTTATCATAAAATTGATTAGCAATAAGAATCGTTATGAAATGGCCTCATCTATACCTACATGATTTAGAATCATCATTATCTTGTTACGCTTCGTTTTATTAACCGACTTCAAAAAGGAGCAGGTTCTATGTTCGACTGTACGTATTTTTTTATTATGTATGTTCTCCGATTTCTCCGCCAATTGTGGACCAATTGTGGATTTTCAAAATTCTTTTTTTATTCGAAAGCCTAGGGTACGTACTCCTGAGGTGGTCTCATGGTCACCAAGTCAGAATCTGATGATGAGATCCCTGGGAAATTGAGGGCAACTTGAGGGTTGCCCTCGATTTATCCGGGATTTTATAGGCACATAGGTAAAATGTTTACTATTGTACATGAAGTTTAAATAAATAAATAAATACCTGGTAAACATGATCTCATGTTGCTAAGCTGATCATGGAGGGTCAGGATCTGATGATGGGATCCCAGGAAAAATGTTTGTTCAGCTATATTTTCGCCAATTATCAAGCGATTTGGATGATTCTTTTTTGTTTGGAATAATATTTTTCCGGACTAGTCCCATTTCAATTTGATGAAGATCTGACGAAGAACTTCGGGGGTAGGCAACGGAACTCTTCAATATATGATAGCTAATCTCCCGGGATTGCTGAAATCGCATGTCTACTTATTGTTTACACCAGTGCATAACATTACATGACGTCGCGCCGGAACGCTGTGAAGGGGTTCGCCGATGCATACAAGTAAACCTGAATTTCCATGTTTTTGGGGTCATCTATTCGGACATAACTTTATCGTTTATTAACCGATCTTGATGATTTTTTTTTGCGTTGGGTTGGTTATAACTTATAGCTCTATTGCAATTGCATTGGACGTTGAACTTCAAAGATAAACCATAGTGACCTCCTCAAATTAAAATCAATAAAATCTTGTAAAGTGACTTATTGTTAGATTTATGTCAATTTACTTGTGGGGTACATACCTATACCTACCACTAAAAAATGAAAGAATAAAACTTTTTTTTTTATATACAAGCAACTTCCAAATAAAAAACACTACAATTTTTTTAAATAACTTAAATTTCGGAAGTTCGTGTCAAAAACGAAAACCAACCAAAAACACCAACTTTCGAAATTTAAGTTATTTTACAATACAGGGTGTTAGGGACATCGTAACGCAAACTTCACGAAAAGGCTACACTTAATGCCATTAACCAAATTGTAGAAGTCATTAATCTCGCTAATTATCGGTTACAGAAATTTACATTTTTGAGCGCGCAATGTATTGGCGTTGTACGTGGTTAACGTTGTACGTCAC
Organism: Melanchra persicariae; assembly: GCA_947386135.1. Classification (NCBI taxonomy): domain Eukaryota; kingdom Metazoa; phylum Arthropoda; class Insecta; order Lepidoptera; family Noctuidae; genus Melanchra; species Melanchra persicariae. The sequence continues at coordinate 9,777,273 of OX376655.1, read as the reverse complement.
TGTCTATATCTACACGTCTTGCAAACACACATACACAGGTCTGTGTCGCCGCCGCCGCGCCGCGCCCGGCGCCGCACTGCGCTTTAATGTAGGTACCTATGCATATCGCGTATTGCCGACAACAATAATATCACATAAAATCATTTTAATCACTCAGAAATACCTACCGACTGATGGTAGGAACATGTTTATGGAGAAGTTAAGAGAAAAAAAAGGAGCCATAAGCTCAGTCTCCTATAATCACAATTCCGATAAGGATTTCGATAAGCTTAGAAGTACATTGAGATCCGGTAACGTAGGTATTATCTAGTGAACTACTAAACCCACTTTGAATGCAGGTACTAATATCGCCGATTGCAATAATATCACATAAACTCATTTTAATCACTCAGAAATACCTAACCTACTGGTGGTAGGAACTTGTTTATGCAGAAGTTAAGAGAAATGGAGGAGCCTTAAGCTTAGTCTCTTTAAATCACGATTCCGATAAGGATTGATAAAAAAAGGTTTTAAGTACCTATGTACATTGAGATCCGGTAATGATGTAGGTATAAACTAATGAACTAGCTAACACACCCCTAAACTTATATAGATAGGATTCAAACTGGCCGCCGCCGCCTGCTTGCTCGTGCTTCGCCATACATAACACATTAGCATATCACCGTATTCTTGGGCACTGTAGTAATCGTTAAATCCAGATTACATTTTTAAAACACACTCACAAAAACAAACAATAACAGACACAAACACTGAATTAGTTTTGCTAGGTATCAAACGAAAACTTATTTTGTCTCACGTCACGTCACGTCCCGAATTCCCGAATTTGGCTAAAATAACTCACTCGTTCGCTATCAAGGTCTTCAAGAAACTGACATAAAAATCCATTAAAATCGGCTAAATGTAAAAGAAATGTTTTTTAAACATTCCTTTGACTTCGCCGACTTTGGCGGCATTGTGTTCAATAGGACGCCGTGCAACGAACTGGCCCCAAACAAAAAAGCTCTTAGTGACACAAAACTTAGTAACCTATTTCCGACCTTAAGTTATTTAGTTAAAGTCGGAAATCAGTTACCCCGCTTTGTGCAGATACGTATTTTTTTCTTATGGGCAGTATTATCTAGACGGTATGTTTGATGCGTTGACCTTTTTTACAAAACAGCTGAGCAGATGCCTAACTAGTTTTATTTACATTGCTTTTTTAGTGAAAGTAATGAATTAATTGTTTTTTTTTAATTAAAATCACTTTGGGTTTGGTAAGAATAACGATTATGAACAGTCTAAAGTAAAAAAAACAGCTAGAAAAATTTGAAAAATGAGGAAAAAGCCGACGAAAAATTCCAACGCGGGGGTTATATGATTAATGTTGTGTAATTTTAGAGTAAGGATTGTAAATAATAAAAAGAAATTCAAATAGTTATGTTTATTAGTTTTATTTTCACACCCTAATAAAATAACAAATAATACACTAAAGAAAACAAGAACAAAGAAATCTGAAAATCTTATTACAGGTATCCTAACCTACCTACAGCCTATTGATAATTAATATGTTTTTTTAATTAATTAATAATTTTGGTATTTAAATATTTACTTAAAATAATTGTTAAAGAAGTTATCAACTTTTTCTAACATCTCAGAAATAAAGTCCTCATCTCTTATAGGGCCTTAAATGTATAAACAATCAAATTATAGAATGATCTATTAGTACAGTATAGCTGACCCAGTATTGCTGATGATGTCCTGATACATGCTAGAGTGAGGAGGATAATCGTGCCTTTGAGTTCCTGTGTTTCTAAAGTAAACATTCCGGTCATACAGCTCTAATCTGTAAACAAAACAAGAGTTCAGTCTTGATAGAAAAATCTTAAAAAGCACTAGCTTGAAAGCTTATATTTTCGATAAAATGTTTTGTATCAAAGTACATTAGGTAAACGAGAACCAAGCTAGCAATCACTCTTTCAAAATCATGTATTTAGAAGGGAAAATTTGTGATATAAGGTTATAAGGTTATACCTGTCGACTAGGTCTGCTTTCCTTCCTCGTAAAGATGCACCTCGTTTCTTCAATTCAGCTTTCAACCCACTAATCCGCCATGTCGAATACATGTTTCGTTCACAACAGTTCTTTCAATATTATAAAAAAACGCACTCAACAAGTAAAGCCAAAACACAACACAAACTTGACAGGTGAAAGCTATGCTAGCGCCATCTACCTAAAGCTTTCACCGGCCAACCCCATTCTGTACATTGAATATAAACTAAAAAAAATACTCCAAGGGTGCTTCGTACAAACAGTAGAAGCCAAAACTGTGTTTTTTTTTTGTCTGTCTGTCTGTCTGTTGTTCGCCTTTCACGCAAAAACCACTGGACGGATTTTAATGAAACTTTTTTTGTTGTATAGCTATTAGTCCTCGCTAACATATAGGCTATAATTTATTTTGAAGATCTGAACACAAGACGTGGAACCTTAGCAGCCCGGCTAATCTATAAGAGATATTAATATAGGTACCGCTTTAGGAATAGTTGGTCAGCATGATGAGTACTTTCTGTCGACATAAAAAAAATTAGTCTGCATGTGGCGCGCAAACAAGTCGTGCGGGTGCGTGTCAATGTTGCGTAGCTAGCGACGCGTGATGACATGACATGAGCGATGCATTACCCCCCTCCCCACGCCGCCCCGCCGAAAGTGGACGCTGTGTCTCGATCGGCTCTTGCGGAATAAACCCAGAATCATGTCCTGAACTCATGGTATCCGTTTGTGCGTCGATGTCCCTTACACGCTGTATAATAAAAAACACTACAAAGAACAAAATAACTTTAGTTTCGAAAGTTGTATTTTTTTGCAAAAAAATGTTTACTGCCAATAACGCCATAAACTACCCCGTTGATCTTGTGGTCGCAAGAGCGACTGCCAAGCGTGGGGTCTTGGGTTCGAATCCCAGATCGGACGAAAAGTGTAATTAGGTTTTCCATTAGGAATTTCTCAGTAACTGCTTGGTCCTGCGTCTGATCTCCTCCCGGTCGTGTCGGATTGCCGTCCCATCGGACTATGAGACTGCGCACACTCTTGTGCACTATAAAATCTTCTGCATACATGGCTAATCTCCGTTGAGATTGGCCGCCGTGACCGAAATTCGGTTGGCGTGCATTGAACAAAAGATGTCACTTAGGACGCTGAAAAATCGGCGCATTCAAATAAAAAGGCCAGGCAACCAATTAAACGGCTGATTAAGCTAATTGTCTTCGACATATTACATATGAAACACCGTTAAAAGGAAAACCGTAACTATTGTATGATTGAAACCGCAAACACAGGTTTTATTTTATAGGTTGCTCTGTTTTAGTCGTTTATCTATTAAGTAGGTATATCACATTGAATCACATTGTGGTGGTATTAAGGTTACCACGAAGTCATAAAGTTGTAATCAATTTAATTATCTAAGTTAATGACCGTTATGTGTGGAGGCGACGGCCCGCTCCACTGCTGGTCGTACCATCAGTTAGGTAGGACCAATTTGCTGACCAAAATCAAAATGATTTATTACGACTTTCGTTGCGTTCGGTTAACATTTCATGACGAAGCCCCATCCCGTGCCACTATTTACAACTCGTTTAATGAGTTTAAACGTGGTGGAAGCAAACTCACTGACGATTCGCGAGAAGGACGTCCTTCTACGGCGAGTCGGCGACTACTGAAGATAACGTGATTGCTGTGCGGCCAATGATAAAAGCTGATAGAAGGGTGACCTATCAACAGATTCGGGCAGCTTTAGGCATTGATATGAGTCAAGTTCAAAAAGTTACAACATTTAGCCGTAAGAAAGCTTTGTGCTAGATGGATACCTCATAATTTGACGCAAGATCAAAAACGCAACTCAATGCTTGAAAAGTATGACGGAGGTGACTCGAATGCTGTACCTGAATATGAATGACATCGTCACAGGTGATGAAAGCTGGATATATTGTTACGAACCCGAAACAAAAAGACAATATGCGCCATGGATGTTTCCATTCGAAGGTTTACCAACAAAAGTAAAGAAGTGCAGAAGTCAAGGGAAAAAGATAATTGCCTCATTCTTTGGATGGACGGGACATTTAGCAACAATTGTCCTAGAAGATAAAAGGACTGTTACTGCAGATTGATATGTTAGTCACTGTTTACCAGTTGTCCTGGAAAATGGCAGCGCCCAAGAAGCAGCATCCTCCTCCACCATGTCAACGCTCCAGCTCACTCCGCCAGACGGACTATCGAATACTTGTCTATGGAAGGTATGGAGTTAGTGTGTCATCATCTTTACACTCCCGACCTGGCACCTGTGACTATTATTTATTTCCAAAAATAAACAAACAGGGATTTGTTTTATGAACCCCGAAGATGCCGTGGCTGCGTTTGAAAAAGGCGTGAAAGAGATCCCTAAAGAAGAGAACCCAATGGTTCCATCGCAGGCGACGGTGCTTAGAAAGGAACAAAGACAATATAATATAAATAGAAAGGAAGAAAGCAATAAAATTATTAAATAGGCTTCTAAATCATTCCGTTTTTCTTATAAATACTTTCAGTGTCACCCACGTATTAACCAAAATATCTCAGATAGTCTCCAACCTAACGAAGTCATTGACGAATGTACGAAAAGTTATCCGAGTAGGCTTGCTATAGACTACAGAGGGGGCTGGCATTTTCACACGGTTTTTAGCAACCGTATTCAGGGCGAAAAGTTGATAACTGAGTCGGCTTGCTGAGAGGACCCCCGAAAATATATCTGAAAGTTTTAAATAGGAGCCTTGTGGTCAGGGGCCCACTTTCAGATTTCCAAAAAGACACTTTAATGTGATCTTAAGAGTCGTTAATTTTGATTTGATCGGGTGCTGCTTGATTATTGTTGGCTTTCCTTAAATTTTCTTTTTTTTTTCTGCGCAATATTGCAACATGACATATCATAGTTCATTTATTGATATCTGACGGGATGATTCAGTCTTTCGAAAAATATAAAATTTCCTTGTTTTAAGGAAGTAGGTACCCCAAAGTGGTCACAATTCTCCTCAACCTCGTCCAAAAGGCTTCTCATCAAATATGAGAAATTCTCTATCGGATTTGTATGAGGACACTATTGGACGTAATAAATTTTGTTCGGCCTGAAAATACTTTTGAAAATTGTCCGAACCGAAGTTTTCAAACTAGTTATATTTGGGGAAAGCCCACAATTTTTCGCCAGATTTGCCTATTTATTTATGTCATTTCGCAACAAGCCGCACTCAACCAACCCAAAATGAACACGCTGAAGATCACGTTAAAAAGTACAGGTATCTACTTTTTGAAAATTTGAAATTGTGCCCTTAACCACAGGCAAAAAAAATAAGCACAGGCACCCCTTTACCTAATCTAATAGCAAAACAGATTACCACCCGACCTGAGCATGGTAAAAATCATTGACATCAGGGTATCTAGGCGACATAGGGAGCTATGTGAGCTGTTTCTACATAAAATGTAGAAAGAACTGTTACTGACTCACACATGTAACCTATGAGTGGCTCGCTGTATCAATTAAACATATTGAACTTTCCCTGAAACTCGATGTGCGGCCGACTCGTGATTACGGTCAAGCGGTGTAGCTTACATCCAAAAAATGTTATGCGGCATTACTTACGTTGAAGTGGTTTTACTTACATTTAAGCGGCGGTGTTACAGGTCTTGTATCTAGGATGCATCAGGATACATGGGCCAGAGTTGTTACGCAGTAGAAGCCAGAGGTCGGGACTCGACGCCTAGAAAGGCCTAGGAAACGCTGGCGTGACGACTTGGAGGCGATCATGACAGATTGGTCGGGGAGAGCAACACACCGGGAAAAGTGGAAGGCTATGGGGAAACCTTTACCCAGCAGTGGGACAACAAAGACTGAATAAAAAACACTTACATTTAAGCGGCATTATTCACATTAAAGCAGCATTGCTTACATTCAAGCAGCATTAGTTAGGTAAATGTCAATCAGCATTGCTTGCGTCTAAGCTTTCAACGTCACTATGTCACATACCTACAGAAAGGGCTCGCTACTTGACAAGGACGTTGAATACACGTAGGTAGATACAGCTCCTAATTTGTACTTCTAGATAAGATAAAGACGAGGCCTTCATAAGTCCACACTAATTTATTTATGTGGGTAAAAAGTAGATACCTGTACTCGTGTACAATACAATATTCATTTCCTTAATACGAGTATATGTATTTTCTTCAAACTTCAGCTTTAACTTAAGAATAGTCTTTAGCTTTAACTTAAGAAAATCTGGGGCCTAACCACCAACTCTTAAAGCAGTATTACTTCAATATTACTTCCAGTGGGAAAGAGACGGAGCTATACGTCCTGTATAGCTCCGTCTCTTTCCCACTGGAAGTAATAACTAAAGTAATACTGCTTTAAGAGTTGGTGGTTTAGGCCCTGAACTGCAGCTTAGAGATTCATAGCTAACGTTTGCCGAGGTCGATGGAAGGGATGAGGGTTCTTGGATCGGGATCCAAGAACACGAACCAAGAACGAATGACAACACGATTTGACAGATGTTCTTAGTTCGGGTTCGGGACTAATCGTAAGTCCATAGGTCCGGAGTAGAAAACACCCGACACGAGGCCAAAACTACGGACTTCGGTATAATGTGGTGTCACCCCACAAATGGAGTCCCCACCCCCCGAAATAATTATTTAATATTAATTTTAATATTTACTTTGGACAACATTATCATGTTAGTAAAATACCTTATAACTAGTGTTAGTAGTACACAAACAAGGATAAAAACAAACAATGAAGTAAGTATCTGAGGCAAGATTTGCAGAGAACGATTAAGCAAGGAATAATAGCTACCTGACCATTCTCTTCAAATAGTGCCTCAGAATTACTGTTTTCAGGATGCTATTTCTCACTGACCTGCGTTCTACGTATCAGTGATGCGACTTTTTTGCAAATCACTGCATGGAAACCGTCAGTTCGGTTCTGAGCAAACATCTCCGATGCGCTACAGAAACGGGGCAGTTTCAACAGCATCCTAAAAGCAGTATTGTATTGGACGCGCAAGACAGTGATCTTTTGGTGTAGTTGATCCATAGACCCCTCGCGTACAGACCTTGACAAAACGCCTTGAACAGGGTGATTTTGACTTGGTCTGCACAACGAAAAAAGACCATGTATTTACATCTACGGACATTGTACACAAGGCTGTGCAAGGCAGCATACTTCTCGCAGACCTTTAGCATTTCTTTGTTAGGTCCCTCAGTCGAACCGAGCAGTATCATGTCGTCCGCGTAGTTTATGCTGTTAATACTAACACCACCAACCCGGCAGTTGACACGCATACTACTGAACTCAACTATGAGATAATTAACATAAAGGTTGAAGAGCCGTGGAGACGTCTCACACCACAGTCCAATCCAAACGACTCAGAGAACGTTCCGGACCACTTTACAGAATTCATTTGGTTCGCATACCAATACTGCATGAGCTAAAGCACTTGTGCCGGTACATTTCTGCCACCAAGGTTTCTCCAAAGCACATCATATGACACTAGATCGACGGCTCTGGAGAGATCCAGGAAGCAGGCATACACGTTTTTCGACTCATTTTGCAGACTTATACAGAAAATCTCAAGAAAAGAGTAATAAAAAGTAAGACACTGCAGAATGCAAGAGCAAGCGAAGCGAGCTCGAAAACTTTTGCACCTTACTTCGGACAGATTCCATTGCGTCACCTGTTTAGGGCTGTCACACCCGATCTTGTCAAAAAAAGTCATCGAACGGGCGGGTAGCTCAAATAAGGAAATTATTGCACCCCAACTTGGAATGGTTTTTTTTTAAACGTTGCTCCATACTTGGAATTTCTCCTGTGTCTTGGATGCGCTTACAAACATACAAACTCACATACACAAACGGTCAGACCTGGAACATTATTATCTGTAGGCCATACAAATATTTGGTCCGTGCGGGTATTGAAACCGCGACACGCAGCGCAGCAGCCAATCGCTCAACCACTGCAACCGTGTCAAATCATCATACTTAAATAGAAGTAATTTTGTTGATTTATATACAGAAAATCTTCAAAATCGTAAGAGACTGCAGAATGCAAGAGCAAGCGAAGCGAGCTCGAAACAATTTTGCACCCCTCTTCCGACAGGTTTCAATGCGACAACCGCTTAGGGCTGACACGATCGTGACAAAAAACAGTCAACGAACGGTCGGATGTCACCCCTAAAAGGGTGTCACCCGGGGCGGGCCGCACCTCTATCTATGCTTCTAGTTTACTCTTTATTCTAGTGTATCTAAACTTCTAGTACTTATATTAAATGAAACGATAATTTTTTGTCAATTTTAGGTATGTTGGTACTTGTACCTAAAAGTGACAGAATCAAATTTTGTTCCTGATCGTAGTTATACAGGGCAAAAACAAATATAAAAATATGTAAAAGCAAAGAATGTTTATTGGATAAACAACTAACAAGTAGCATAACTAGAGGTGACTAGTATTCATTCATGGAATAAACTGTAGTAACCTAATCTAGATACCTACTTTTAACTGCATGTTGTGGTAACGTTTAAACAACAAGTTACATCATACAAAATAAATGCCATTCTTATGAGTAACAAAATAGGGTATTCCTAGTTCGTGTTGTGACTTTTCAGCCAATGTACCTTTTAAAAAGCCATGGCCGGTATAAAGAGTTTTAGGGATGTAGAGTCGGCCCGAAAATAGGCAATCGGCCAAAAAGCTATTTTTGGGATATCCAGGCTAATTTGGTTGGCCTACATATTTCAATGTTTTGGTGATTTAAAAATGAAAGGTCTTACACGTGCTGCCACTGTGCCCAATTAAGATCAGTTTCGTTCAAATTATTCGATGCGGTTTTAAGGAATCTACGAAACTCAGTCACTTACCTACTCACGGCCATACTTTCCTTCACTCTTTGGGAGGTAGTGGCACAGAGAGTAAAGTCCAGCATACCTCCTTTGAAAAGGGAGGATCCTCCGACCAGACGGTTGGTTTGTCTGGTGGGCAACTGCCCGAGAGTTCATATTCGGGCTTTGCATATGTTCTAATCGCACGGTAAACTCTGATATCGCGATTTAGGATTTTGTTCAGTTAGTTCGCAGCTGTCGAGATAGATGGCGCTGCGAGTCTCATTTGTTGGTTCTGCTACGTTGATTTTTTGTGGCGGTATTGATATCGCCTACATCACTCCCCTCCGGACACCGGAGGTCGATAGTGGATGAGTCGTCCATACATCTTGAGATGCTTGCCAGGCCAGTGGAAGGTTGGTTCCAGTGAGTCGGAACCGGAAGTCGCAGAGTTCATCTCGGTGAGTCGGAACTGTCTGCGTCGCAGAGTTCACGGTGAGTCGGAACTGTCTGCGGTGCCCCGATGCTGCTGCTGGCGTGACTGCTGGCGTCGACCAGGAGAGGTTCTTCAAGGCTCTTCATGTAACTGGCCGAAGGTGCAGTGTGCTTGCCAAGGTGGGTCGGAGCTGTGCGACGTGCTGACGTGACTGCTGGCGTCGATCAGGAGAGGTTTTTCAAGGCTCTTCATGTGACTGGCCTAAAGTGCAGTGTGCTTGCCAAGGTCGCTGATGACGTTGATGATAGAGGCTGAGGATGCTGACCAGGAATGCGCGTCCGCTGCATGCTGGTGGTCAGGATACCCGTAGAAGCCGTGGGTAGATATTAGCTGGCAGTATGACTCGCTGCTCGAGAGCTTGAGGTCAGGATGAGGAGAAGTGATGATGATGATGATGACGTCATGATGAGGTAGGCAGCTACCTCGTCATGACGTCATCATCATCAAGCCTTCGTGCAGACGAAGGCTGCGCTGACGTTGAATGTCGAGAGTCACCAGTTTAGTAAAGTCCCGCATACTTCCGTTGAAAAGGGAGGATCCTCCGACCAGACGAATGATGTGTCCGGTGGGCAACTGCCCGAGAGTTCATATTCGGGCTTTGCATATGTTCTAATCGCACGGTAAACTCTGATATCGCGATTTAGGATTTTGTTCAGTTAGTTCGCAGCTGTCGAGATAGATGGCGATGCGAGTCTCATTTGTTGATTCTGCTACGTTGATTTTTTGTGGCGGTATTGATGTCGCCTACAACTCCATAGGAGTCCATTCAGCTCGATTCTCGGCAAGTTCTCTCATTCAGCTGAGTCACCGCAACCCTTACTTACGATTGTCTATTCGCGGTCTCCACTCAGAACATTTGTCTTCTACAGTTGAGTTGATGACCCCCAGGTGTATTTAATTGACTGATAAATATATGTAAGGGAACTAAACCTATAAGTGGGACTGCCATCCGTCTGGGTTTCCCCGGATTTGCCCTAGTTTGGAAGGCGTACGGGGAGCGTCCGAGCGGGGTTTTCGTTTTATTGAATTCAAGGCATCTTCTGCGCACGCTTGCTTCATCATGGACCTCATCTATCGCTTTCCATTAGGCGTGATCGAGGTCAAGAGCTAGCCCATTGATAAATAAAAAAAAACAAATCTTAGTTAAATAGTAGTCAAGCACTAGTAGTCTTCGAGCCTGCTGCTGTATAACTTCTAGAAACAGGTGTAAGTACCTAACTGGTTCAAAAATCTAATCTTTTTTTGCAACCAAATGTTTTTAAAGTTTTTGTCCGACGTCAGCAGATTTGGTGATGGCAACCTTACCTATAAGTACCTACATAAATATGCAGAACATTCGACCTACCCTACTTTATTTATGTGGGATCTAGTAAGTATACCTACATAAGGTCAAACAGGAAAGAGCGAAAGTAATTGAAAGTAGGTACCTAAATACGGATTTAAAACAGTTCATACTTCACGTCATCATGGTAATACAAATATAAGAACGTAGTCTCATAAAGTCATGACTCATAATAACATAAAGTTTTATGAACCGACGTGATCAATCCGCCGTACAAAATACGACATTGATAAACAACGGAAATTAAAAATCACTGTTTGACGTTCAAAAGGTTAACTTATCAAGCTTTTAACAAAACCCTTTCCGATTTGCAGACAGCAAACTAAGTATAACTTATTACTTACAATAAGACCGATTGTTGTAGACAAAGGGCGTAAGGGCCATTGCTTCGACAGCAACCTTTCTGTTCATTTCCTATTCACATTATTAAAACACTTCTGGTCGAGATAAGCGAAGTTAATGTAGGTAGCGGTACCTAAAAAACCATTTGTATAAGTAGGTAGATAACTAATTAGCTTCCTAGGTACCTACTTTGGAACAAAAAAATCGTTGAGTGTGACGTTGTAAAGGAAAACTTCGGACATTTCCAAGTCGAAGACTAATGGGTGCTAATGATAACGCGATGCGACGTCGCTATCGTCGCAAGCGCAACGCTTTAGCTATGAGGATTGTGGATAGCTAGATGTGGTAGTAGATAGAATTGTACGTATTAATTCATATAGCTACTAGATAACAAAATATTGAGTGGTTATTTAATTAAAGGGTATTGAGTAGGTCATGCACTTACAGCTATTTTTGTTACCAAAGCAATTTACGGTGGTTACTTTTTACTAATAGGTAAGTACCTATGTACGTAGCATAAATAGTATGTACGTTCTCTATTTTCGCTAAGATTCCTATGGCAAGATGTTCCGCATCGAGGAAAACCTAGGTACAAGTACCTACACTCTATAAATCGTTAATTGCTGTTAAATTAATACCTATAAGGTACCTACCACCTAGTTAATAAGTTGTTAAACCTTACGACACTGCTTAGAGTTCTGCTCACGAGTACTCAAGATATTCGGCAGTGAGCGCCGGCCCTAAGTCGCTGAAAAAGCGGTGCATTTAAATGAAAAGGCTAGGCTTTTAATGAAACGGCTGATCAAGTTAATTGACTGTGACATGTAATTGTTTAATATAAACCTACCTACTATTACTTGATGTCTCAATAGTCTAGTGGTTGCAACGCGACTGCTGAGCAAAGTGTGTTCGATTCCGAGATCGAGCAAAGTGATTAAGTTTTCTTGCAGACTTATTATGACTTTTATATGACTAGCTCTGTTGGAAGTGCCTACCTACCTACACCTCTACGCTTCGGGAATACAAGAGTGAATAACATAGGTAGATATTATTATGACTCGAAAACCTAAGTCCAGTTTCTAGAACAAAATTATTGTGATAAATTTGTCAAACCCGCGTCATTGTGATTGGTCGAATGAGTTATCAACAGCCAATCGTATCGCTCGGGTATCGACCCGATCGAACGAATCGTACCTATCGAGGTACGATTCGTTTTACGTATACAAACCAACTGAATAACTGTGCTTCATCATAGTTAAAATATAATTAACTTCACCATAATGCATGGTAAATATTATTACCATGCCGTAATACAGTCTACAAATATTGCGTAATGGAAATTAGCATGAGTGCCTAGGTTTTATCAATAGGGCACTTAGCGAGATCAACACCAAACCACAATTTTTCTAAGTCTGTAAGTAGGTACCTACATAGAACATACCTACTTATGATGAAAAAGTCGAGGAAATTAATAAAAGGAAGGAAAATGGGAAACGGCAGACTAACAATAGATATTAGGTAGGTAGGTACTTTTTATTTTATAAATAGTAAGTAGACAGAGTAGGTATATATTTTATAACAATAAAACCTAATCTTTCAAGTTTATCACATTATTTTAAGCTGTCGTAAATCACCATTTCCCTCTTTTAATTGATGAAACAGTAAATTAACGTACTGCGGGTAACTTTACTAGTAAGTAGGTATATTTCCGCAATCGTGAATGTAAAAGGTTTGAATTTGTTTTTATTGACCTACGGTGGTAATAATTAGTAATCTACCTACAATGGGCTCAATGACCGGTCCAGATAAGTGGCACCTACCTAATTGGAAAGTGAAGCTATTCGAAACGTTATGAGAAACTTGTTATTTTAGACAAGAGATATCTGAATTGAGTATTTTGAGTTATGAACGTGTCCAACCTTCATTTTTAATGCCCAATTTTAACAAATTTTCATGCTAAAGTAGTTTGACAAATACCTAGTCGAAGATTTTGAAAACTAACACCTTTGTAAGTTTTCACTCTTAAACTATTTTACCCTCAGATCAAAGAATTTGATCTGAGATTTTACCAATTCTAAAAAGCCTCCATTTCCATAAGTTTTGATAAGACATAAGACAGCAGTGCGATTCTGTAAACATGTCGAAGTGAACACCCGAGCGGGGCGCACGACAGGTGAGTTGTCAAACCATACAAATAAGATGGTATGACAGCTCTTTTGTCGTTCACTCCGCCTAGGTGAACACCGTGAGATGTCGACAGAATCGACCGGCAGATTGCGACTGACATTTGAATACGAACATAGGTTAAAAATGAGTAGAATTGGCACGCTGCCTGGCAGTTGGGCCTGCCTCGTATCTCGGAGACGGAGACCAACAGACCTCTAAAGAATGATGGTAAAGGTAGGTACAGGAAGTTTAGTATTTGCATTAGTTGGTGTCGGTTCAATTCCCGGTAGAAAAGCTAAGTAATGCTATTTAAAAATAATTACTTAAATGTGGATGGATGGAGAGGAAGAGGAAGGCCAAAGAAAAGATGGATAGATTGTGTGAGGAGCGATATGAAAGAAAAGGGAGTTAGTGATAGTGTGACGGCTGATAGGACAGAATGGAAGATGAAAACGTGTTGTTGGGGTCGGCGCAACACGTTTTCATCTTCCATTCTGTCCTATCAGCCGTAACATGGGATAAGGGCAGGAAGATGATTTAAAAATAATTACTTCTATATTCCATTTATGACTATAGTACTTATGTATTTTAAAGATTAACCGTTGCTGTCGTGGTCGCAAGCGCGACAGCCGAGCGTAGGATCCGGGTTCGATTTCCAGATCGTACTAAAGTAGGTATGTACGACCCGTAGCTTGAAAGTAGACGGTGTGACACTCCCTTGTCTTGGAATGGAAAGCACGTAAAGCCGTTGGTCCTGCGCCTGATCTCTCGGGGGTTTATATCGGATTGCCGTCCCATCGGCCTATGAACTACCTAGGGTAGACTGGGTACGGTTATGACAATTTTCATTTGATCGCCCATAATTTTTTTAGACAGCTGGAAGAAAGGTGCTTTTTTTCATAGCAAAGGGTGCATTTGTTTTGCAAATATGACGAGTGGCAGAACCGCACCCTGGCACAACCGTACCGTCTCCCTACGAAGGAACAGCGAGTAAGTACCACTGTGTTTGCACATTCACAACCAGTCAACATCGGAACCAGTCGCCGCGTCGTCCAAGTTATAATTGTTTTGCGGATCTCCCAGAGATCTAAATGTGGTGACAATGATTAGGTACCAGTATCGGTTCAAGAGTAAAGTGCGTGACTCATATCAGTCACGCACTTTACTCTTGAACCGCTTAGAGTTGTCTGGCCACTTGTTGAAGTCGTGGGTACAGGGCGTCTGAGAGGCAGTGGCGGCGCTTGGCCCAAAGTAGACGTCGGCGACATAAGCATTGCGAGGCCCTTTTCATTACCCGACAGATATTTTTTTTAAATTAGCAGAGTTCTGTTATAGCCTGCAGTTATTGTTTTTCACATAAATTTTTTGTACTATTATGGCGTAGCCAACAGAAGTCGTTAACTGAGAACGCAGATAGAACTGTCTTGGCTAATTTACAGACCTACCTACTTGAGACGCATGTCATGTTGGTCTAAGAGAAGTTTCTCTCCGACGATGCCTGATTACTATTGATGTGAGCATGATTCTCATTTTCATCATCATATCAGACAATTGCCGTCCACTGCTGAACGTAAGCGCGCCAACCATCCTGGTCTTGAGCATCCGTTTACATCCGCTGCCTTCTTCAAATCATCGATCCATCGTGCCGCAGGGCGTCCCACACTACGTTTGCACATAGCGGTCTCCACTCTAACATGATTTTACTTCTTCCAAATAGTTCTGTGCCATTCATGGATTTTATTAAATAAGTCCATAAGAACACGACAAAGTTCCTTGCGAGGCCCTTAGGCGCGAGGCCGTCAGCGGTCGCCGACCCCTAGCGCCGCCACTGCTGAGAGGGGCGCTACACACTTATTAATCGAAACAGCGGGCGGCAAAATCGAACATATGTAGATGAGCGTCCGGCTATGAGTCGGGTTTTGACGATCAATATTCGTTCAGAAGTGCTACCCAGTGGCGGACTTAGGGGTGGCGAGTAGCGAGCAGGGCTACCGCCCGGGCCTCGCTCTTGCAGGGGGGTCGCGCAATCAGAGTTCAAAAAATCCCGGGAACATTTGAAACGTTAAAAATTTACAGCACTGGTTTTCCTAAATAGGCTCATGTTTTGATAACATTTTAACAGTGACGACAAAAAAGGTTTTCCAGTAAAGATGACGCCTGCAATACTTGAATTGCAAAACCAGCCGTACTGCGACATACAAGCATTATAAATTTCATTTGCGATTGTTCAAGTCTAGGAGGTAAAATAGCATACAAAGAAAATGCACATCTATGGAATAGTCATCAAGTATCTTTATTCTGCACCAGCATTCTGCGCTTGTTTCGCCGCCTGTCTTTCCTTCTTCCTCTTCATGAGGAACTTCTTCTTCTCTTCGGGGGTCTTTTTCAATCCCTTCATCTTGCGAGTCTGTAGTCGGTTGATGTCCTGCTTGCCCATGTGCACGCGACCCATCTTGGAACCAAATGCATCCCTGGAAATGTTCTTCTTTGTGATAGGCCTGAGCTCCCTGGGAACCCTGCAAGCTTCCTTGAACAGATCATCTGATCCTAGTCTGGTTCGCCTTAGTTTGAAATCTATTGAAGGCCCTGAAAATAAAAAGGTTTTATGGATTAGAAAACATTTTTAAATCACATCTCCCAACGTTTGGGTGTCAAGCAAAGCTAATATGATAGACAAAGATAACCAAAGATAAATGTAGGTACAATAATGGTCATTGACCCACATACATTTATTCCCTTTCTAAATCAAAAACAGAAATAAAGCTGTCCTGAATCGACTTCTATTGTGATACTTTACTTCCTCTAGTAATGAAAAACGGTTCATAATGTTACGAGCTTAGGGTTCGTGACAATAAAAACAGCCGATAAAATAACCAAAATGACACTTTAATTAATCAACACTAATCACAACTTAAAACTCACTAATTATAAATCATAATTGCACTACTGATCACTTTAATTCACAGTTGAAGTTCGCTCTCGAAGTTGTCGCTTGTATGGCAAATTCAATACTGACTCGATTGCAGGCTATGCGGGCCTTATATAGGTCGGCAGATAATTCTAGAACCTTCTAGTATAGAAACATCTAGAAAGTTCGAGTACATACCGGTCCCGACTAAACACATATTGAAAACTCTAGAATGTTCTAGCATGGAAATGTCTAGAAAGATCTTGACTCTACTA
The DNA here is from genome assembly GCA_947386135.1 of Melanchra persicariae. Classification (NCBI taxonomy): domain Eukaryota; kingdom Metazoa; phylum Arthropoda; class Insecta; order Lepidoptera; family Noctuidae; genus Melanchra; species Melanchra persicariae. The sequence continues at coordinate 9,760,876 of OX376655.1, read as the reverse complement.
GTTCTGCTACTCGATACTAGATGGCGCTAGTAGTAACTTATAACGTAATGTACCCGGCATTAATTCTGGCGCGTAACAATAATTAGGGAAAGGTCAATGTACTATATTGCAAGTTTATCTAGCGCCAACCATATGGCTAGCCACAGTAGGGTGACTACTATCAAGAATCAAGTGAGTAAATACATTTGAAAGATGTTACTTTGCACTACTACTTGAAATTTGCGAAAAAAAAATGTGGAAGTGTGAAGCACTTTTGTAGTTATATGTTGTTACGCAAATGTTGTATGGACTGGATGGCACAAATTCACTTTTTCTTTTCTCTAGGTTTCTTGAAATATAACAAAACAAGTCCCTACTTTTTCATGTATCACTATGTCTAGGAGGCTCCCATGGCCTATCTCTCAGGAACTGTGCGCTTTTTCAGGATAAACAACAGTCTATGAAACTCTATCATAACTTTGTATCAGCAGAATAAAAACTATATTTATTATGGTTTTTTTTTTCAGTAAGTACATTAGAGATTACTTTTTACAAAAAAAAAACAAAAACAATTTGACCTCTTTCTTTATCTGTTTTTATTTTTTTCTTTATTGATTGACTTGATTTTAATTTAATTTATTGATTCATTAGTTTTAATTGAATAATTTCAATTATTAAGTTTAATTAATTATCTGATTTCGTGTTTTTTTAATTATTTATTGATTTTATACAATGGGTGCAAAACTGTAGATTACCTGAATATAACAACAATATGTATTAGTTAAGATGAGATTGTGGCAAAATTATAACAACCGCACGGACCGATCTTAAAGGTTAAACAACGCTTGCCGAGGTTGGTCTGTGGATGGGTGACCATCTTAACATACCGAAACTCCTCCGTGCCTTGGAAAGCACATTAAGCCGTTTGTCCCGGCTGTCATTTGGAGATCTTTGGCAGTCGTTACGGATTGTCAGAAGCCAGAAAATCTGACAACAGTCTTGCCAAGAAGTATTGAGTTACCCAGTTAATGGGTTGTGGAGGTCTGGTACGCAGCCGCTCCAAGTAAAATACTGGTATTCAGCTGAATCGGGTTTGACTGGGAGCCGACCCCAATATAGTTAGGAAAAGGCCTAGGCAGATGATGATGTAATAGTTAAGAATATTAAATTATGTCGGTATTCCATGAAAGGAGAAATAAACATAAAAAAATGTTTCTCAGAAATTAAAATGGCTGTTACACATACCTATTTCCTCCAACTCAATTCTTGGAGTTCTCTGGCCACTCTTTTTCAGCTGTATTCTGTATGATCTGAAGTAGATGTTGCCATCTTCAGTGGCTGTGAAACTGATCACATGCTCTAATCCCTGCAGTCTGATTGTTTCCACCTGAAATCGGCATTAAATGTTATATTTTACATGAAGAGTTTATTTTTATAGCTACAGAAAAAAGATCTAGTGATTATTTCCGATTGAGATTCTTTTTAAAAGCTTTTACTGTTCAAATGTTTGTAAGTTGTATATCAAAAATTTCCAACAATTTTTTGGTTCTTATCCAATTGAGCTGAAATTTTGCATACACCTTTAGTTCTGGTGAAAATACAATGTGCAGTACTCAATATTGCAATAATTTTAATATGGCAGCCGCTCCTACATGGCAGATAACATATTTTTTCTCAGCCCCCTTTCTATGGGCATCAAATAAAAAGGCTTGAAGAGAAAACACACTAAATTCAATACATAAAAGCTAGTTTTTAAAGTAAAAAATATTATTTTGGCATTAAAAATACTGCTTGTAGGTCCAAAGCAAAACTACTATTCCATTAAAAACTAACATTTCAAAAAGTTATTGAAAGTTTTGTATGTTGTTAAGTTTTTTTTATACTTAAGTATACTGACCCACAACTGGGCAAAGGCTTCCCCCAAGTACTTCCAGGAATAGAATAAGAATGATAGAAAACTTAAAGTCCATTGTCCAGGTGGAACAATAAACCGCAAATTGATTTAATAGTATACCATAACCACAAATAAGAACTTTATGAGTTAGATAGATACCTTTTCTCTATAAAAGAAATCAGTGAAAAGTGATTTCAATCTCTTCAAATCCTGGTTCAAATCCCATGCTGGCCCATTGAAGACCAAGCAAGGTTTTATGCCAGCCAGCACTTTCATATTGTGGAACTCTGACATGGCTTTGTAGTTATCTGCGCCAAGTTCTATCATGTCCAAGATACCATAGTCAAATGTGCGGCCAAGTACTATATTGTGAGGCCTCTTCTTTGAGTTGGAGCCAACTCCAAATAGTGCTGCTTCTTTCTTGTAACATAGTCTGTAATAAAAATACAAGATTTAAGAAATTACCACATGTGCTATAGTATCGAAGAGAGACATGAGATATGTTTTGTATGGGATTGCTATAAATATTTGTATGGGTGTAATAGTCAAATACAAAGTAGAAAACTCTGGATACACATGATACAACAATAAAGGTGTCTCCTGAGTGGATCAGCTAAAAACAAACACCCACAAATACATACCAAGTTAGCAGAATGATAACATGTTGCTCAATGTTAAGTAAAACTAAACAAATACTTAGTTAGGTTATAAATACAGCTAATAATTTGCAAACTGTATTTTATAACTACTTACTTCTCAATGAGCGTCGCATCTTCAAAAGGAACGAAGTCATTTTTACGGCTGAGGTAAGCTGCATCAGGTTTCTTCAAATCATAAATATCTTTCAACAGTTTCCGTGTGCGCTCCGAAGGGTTCCGGCCCTGAAGAAAAAGGGCTTGCTTAGGCCCTTCAATAGGTTTTGGCTCCTTTGATTGCAAAACCTTTTTACCCTTCCTAGTTGTAGGTTTCCTGTTATAAAAAGACACGTCTCGTTAGTTTTTAGTCTAATGAAATAAAAACACAGTCTCTGAATAAGTGTTTCTTACTTCACTCTCTGTATTATACCCATTTTTGGGAATAATTTCTATACAGCACGAACCAAAACTAAAATCACGCACGTGGTTCTCAAATCTCAACTCAAGTACTTTAGTTAGAAAAGACAGTTGCAATGTCAGGCAAATGTCATTTTGTCAAAACAAATCAAGTGTTTCAAAATCGGGGAATTACTTATTTCTGGCATTTATTATTTCTACACTCTTTCAACCAACGTGAAATAACGAAAGGGTTTTATTCTGTCTCACTCGCTACAGACGCTAACCTAAAAATCATGCTTTACTTAGATTGAATACTGGAACGCCAAAACCTGTGAATAGGGATGATACATATCGATAAATTTAGACGCCGATATTTTTCCATAAAACTATCGATTTTATTATAAAATAATTTATAAACTATTATTTAAAGTCATATTGTCATCCCCACATTGTATAATGTGGGGATGACAATATGACTTTAAATGAAAACACTGGCAATACTGGTTTGTAGAAACATTTGTTTATAGAAACAATCAAATCACAGATTGTTAACCAAATAGTCGGGCATCATTCACCCTCGAGTTATTCACTAATCAATTTATTATTCACAATCACTTTTCGATCACTTAGATAAGTCGCCAGTCATTAGTTTTTTTTATTTTCAATATGTCCGCCGTGTTCTTGAATACACATACTACACCGACGTCTAATATTATTTCTCACTCTTGATAATAGGTCACCATTAGCAGCCATTTGTTTCAATTTAAAGGATATTATTATTCTATTTTGTAATTCCTCAACGGTATTAACTTCTGTTGAGTATACCTCTCTTTATGTGACCCCACAGGAATAAATCTAGAGGCGTGAGATCTGGTGACCTCGCTGGCCACCGCACTGGGTCCAAAACGGCCAATCCACTGCTGTCCGAACATTTGAGTCAAACGCTCTCTTGCAGACACCACTGAATGAGCTGGTGCTCCGTCTAACTGGTACCACATCTGTATGTACACGTCCAGCGAAAGTTCACCCGTGTACTCGGAAACGGATCCGTCAAGTAGTTCAATGAACTTTACAGCATTTAAATTGCCATCAATAAATACCGGACCAATAATGGTATTTCTGTGTATGCCAGCCCACACATTGACAGCAAATCTGTACTGGTGCGAAGTCTCCCGTACTAGATGCGGATTCACGCGGCTCCAGTACCGAAGGTTCTGTCGGTTCCATAAACCATTCCTTGTGAATGTGCTCTCGTCAGTCCACATCACATTGTACAAGAAGTCAGGATTCTCGAAATGTTTGGTTTCCAACCAGCGACAGAAAGTTTCTCTTATTGGCTTATCTCTCGGTAACAATGCTTGAACTTTCTTGTACTTATAAGGTTTGCGTTTGTCACGTTTCAAAACTTTTTGAATAGTTTTGTGATTCACAGAGTGAGCGAGATAGAACTACGGCGCTGTATTACTTACGCGCGGTGCGACTACGTAAACTCCGAACTTGGGAAATATGTCCAGATCATTACGATCACCAACCAACTCGGACTTCCAAAGGACTGTATCGGACTCCGATGTTGTGAATACTCCTAGCCAAAATACGCCGCCTAATTTTGTATCTCAACGCAAAAGACCGCGTCAGTCTAGTGAAGAGCGCTTCTGTTCTTTTAAGGACGAAATCAAAGGCATGCTTAGTGAGTGGAAAGAAACCCAGAATACCCTACTTAACAAGCTCGTCGCTGAAGTCGCTGAAGTAAAACAGCAAAATGCCGAGATCAAACATACGAACGAAGAAATCGAAAAGAGTCTCCAGTTCATAAATGAAAAATAAGAAGATATGAAGAAAAAGGTCGAAGATTTAGAGGGTGAACGGAAAGGACATTTATTAAAAATAGCTAGTCTAGAATCGGAAATTGGTGAAGTTCAAAGAAATCTGAAGTCGGCTACTATTGAATTGAGAAATGTACCGAAAACAACTGATACTGAAACCAAGACAGACTTGTGCAACATCATAGAAAAATAATAATTAAAACAGTCGCTACAACAATGATATCAATCTAAGTAAAATAACATAATCACAATAGAAAAACAAAAAAAAAAAAAAAATAAAATGTCGCAAGTTCATACATTCAGTGGTCAAACTATTTGTTTTTTTAAGTTGACGGTATTTGGAAAAATTTTACAATGAATATGTCAACAAATTAGTTAATATTTCTATTACATTTTACCCGCAGTAAGAGTACCCGCAGTTTAATCTGTATTTTATTATATTAGTTAGTATTGTTTATTGTATAGGTTTAATGTGCAAAAGTTGTTTATAGTATACTATTAGATCTTAATGTACACGTCTGTAGATAGTTACCTGGGAAGGATCTAACGCCTAAGGTACAGGCTCGGCCTAGTTTAGGTGTTAGTGGTCATTCGAATTATGTTAAATTGCAGAATTGTACCTACTGTTTACCAAAATCAACTTGTAAATATTTTTAGTGTCAATAAAGCTTTTTTATTTTATTATTTTACTCGAAAATGTCGACCTGCATTACGCAAACTGGACGTCAGATTGCGATCATAATAATTAAGAACTTTTTCATCTGGAATCACATTTGCACGTGGAAGAGCACCATCTACGTGCGGGATCAAGGATTGATTTTTCCCGTATCCTCTGGGCAGCTTGTACAATAGTACGCCCGTGGGTCGGACACATACGGTTGTTCCCATAGCTCTCACGGTATGTCCGTACAGCTAAAGCGGCATTTCCGTGACACTCCCCATAAATTAAAATCATATCGGTGTACTCCGAAGCTGTGTAATTGTAACGAGGCATGATTATTTAATAATAAAACCTTTAAACACTTCACGTCTAATTTCGCAAAGTTTACTTAGCTACTTAACTAAGTACCTATAGTACGTTATGTGTCCTGTCACTATTAAAACAAAGTGTCAAATTTCGCACAACACAACACAACAACAAAGATACGATAACACTCGCGTGGCGACTTCAAACGGGCGCCGGTGCCGGCGCATCCGAAATTCCAGAGCGGAACAAAACGCGTCACAGGCAGGAAGGAAGTCCGGTGGCGTATTGCCAAACTGTATACTGACCCAGACCGGGGTTGCTCTGAGTTCGATCGCAGTTTGCCTTTGTAGTTGAAGAGCAAACTGTATACCTATTAAGAGAGTGTCTGAATCAATATACATTTTGCTTTAAAATACTAGAGCAAAATACATACAAGTCCAGACATCCATACTTTCCTGTGTGTGGTGTAGTATGTAATATGGTTTAAAAAAAAATAACCACGAAGGTGATGTCGGGGTTTGTTCGCTCGCTTCGCTCGCTCACTTGACCCCGCCATCCCCTTCTAACCTAACCTGTCCGAGTCGGGGTGCCCCAAGTCCCGCAACAAATCGCTCGCAACAAATTGGAGTAAAATGCATACATTCTCGGATTGCTCTGAGCTCGTATGTACTTTGCTCCAATTTGTTGCGAGCAAAATGCATACCTTCCCAGATTGATTTTCTCTGAGCTCGTATGCACTTTGCTCCAATTTATTTGTGATTTTAATGAGCACGATGTAGTTCAGTACAGACTACGGGTGTCTGGGTCAGTATACAGTTTGGCAATACGCAGTCCGGTGACACACTGACCGAGTGACCGCGTAACTTGCAGGTCTCGACAAGTAAACAAAGTAGTAACAAGCAAACTTACCTATCTCTTTCGCACATACATATTTTGCGATTGACATGAGTGCGTAACAGGAAGTTATAACTTCCGCATGCATTTTTTTTATCTAGTTGTGATGACACGCTTTTATGACTCTTAGGGCTCAGGCATAAAGTATAATTTGCATTGAGAAAATAAATTTTAAAGAATAGGCGTAGGTTCTTGAAGTAGCGACACAGATTACTTGGTGGCGAGCTGGCAACGTGTTTCGTTAACCTGTCGCGTGCTTTTCTGTTTACAATATACATCATGTAGAAAATACTTAAAATGAAAAATAAATGTCCCGTGGCTAAACTACTGGATATATTCATTTGATTTTTTGTATGCAGGTTGAGAATATCATGACTTTTACGAAGTTTCATTTATGATCATATTATCATCTCCACGTTGTATATCGTCAATTTTTTATTCGCGATAGTATCGATATATTTATTTCAGAGTATCGAATTCGTATCAATTTTAATATATTTTGTAACGTAACTCTGGTTTCGTGTGTATGTGTGTGTGTTACTAGATACTCCTTGCATGCTCCTCATGCATCGTTAACTTTAAAAATCCCGCCACTATGTTTTTGAAATGCAATATAACAGTAAGGCTATTGGCAGCGTCCATGAAAATACTAACTAATACTATTAAGCCCTCAATGTGGGGCGTATTATGATCCTGTACTTAACAGACAATTAACGATTTTCAGATTTTTTCAACGTGTCAACTACAATAAAAAAACTAATATTATAGATAATCATGTAAAAAAATAAAAAAAAACTAAGTAAAATTTTTAAATATTTTTTCTATGAATAATCATGCGATTTGAAAACTGACGATATATCGATAATTTTTACTCGAAAATTATCAAGTGATTAAAAATGTCGATAAAATAAAAAACAATATTTTTTTCACTTGCCCTTCCCTACCTGTCAATGTCCTAAAACTCATTCAAGCGATGAACATTTCATTTTCATTACACGCAGATCACAGAGTACGTTATACTATACTGAAAATGCAGATTCTGCTCTCATTTCTACACAGTATAATTATGTAACCCGCGAAATACAAAACTTTTGTAAAACTTGTTTCAGTGATCAGTTTAGACATTTTACATTAAAACTACTTCTACAAACAAAAAAGAATACTACTTGTATCAAAATGAAGTGTGGCAGGCAGGATTTACACAATGGCAGGATTAGAACAATGTTTCCCTAGCATTCCGCCTAGTTCTTTAAATTCCCAACTACGTTAACCGGATGCATTTGAGTACTAGTATTTTACATGAGTTAGTCATTTTCTTCAACAGCAATAGGTATTATTGAAAGGCAGCCTTAGTGCCCGCGACTTCGTTCGCGTGGATGTCGGAAAAATATGTCTCTTAGATTAGATGTTGGTATATTGCCTAGCCTTTTCATTTAAATGCGCTGGTTTTCTAGCGATCTAAGTGACATCTTTTGTTCAATATCGTTTAATGACTTGCCCATGTCACTAATGCCGCAGATTAAACGGCGCAGTTCAATGAAAAGGCTAGACTTCTAATGAAACGGCTGATTAAGCTAGTTGGCTGCGACATATACAACGTGAAACCAAATAAACGCAATACCTCGTAAGGGGTCATTGTACTCATCATTATGAACAACTTTTACTATGGGACCAACACTGAAATCGCGAAAAAAAATCAGCTGTTCAGTACATTTCTGAGCGCATAACTCGTCAAAATGTACTGAACAGCTGTTTTTTTTCGCGATTTCAGTGTCATTGTAAATTCAATACGTATAGGTAAGCTAGTTTTTAAAGTATAAATTATTATTTTGGCATTAAAAATTTAAGTAAGTACCTAAAACGCGCAATTTACTCGTAGATGATATCAGGACACTTGCACGTAAGTTCTTTCCGCAAAAGAAATTTGCGCGAATGGACACTTGTGTGTGGTTGTTGTGGTCATCCATCGGCTACCCGCGACCCACCAGGTCATCGGTCCACCTTGAGGCCTTCCAACGCTACTCTTTCCGGTAGGTACGCGGTCGCCACTCCAGACCTTTTCGGCCTTTTCGACCATCTTTTAGCGATCCTTCGGGCTATGTTGGTAACCTTGGTTCTCTTGCGGATATCATCATTCCAGATTCGATCACGGAAACTCCGAGCAGTGCCATCTCCATTGCCCTTTGGGTGACTTTAAGCCTTCTGATGAGACCCATTGTGAGTGACCACTTGTGTGTGGTTCATTCATTTTGGAAAATGATTTTTTTTTGCAAACAGTTCGTACGTGTATTGTTCATTCATTTGAAGTACGAAGTTAAGAATCAACTTACTTCATTCGTTTTTTTGTTTGCTCCATTCGTTCGATAGTCTGGTTTGTTAGATACTAGTACTATAGTACTATATAATATATACAACGTGTAACAGAATAAACGCAATACCTCTATTATTATGAACAACTTGAGACCAACACCGAAATCGCGAAAAAAAGCTGTTCAGTACATTTTGTCGAGTTACGCGTGCAGAAATGTATGGAGCAGTCGATTTCTTTTTGCGATTTCAGTGTTGGCCCCTTATTAAAAGTTGTTCATAATGATGAGACCTCTTAAGAGGTATTGCGTTTATTCTGTTACACGTTGTATATAGTGCCTTAGCAGCCTTACAAGTGTTTTTATAAATTTTTGAGTAGGTAGCTACATACTTATTAAAAGTTTCAGTGTTTATATAAGGCTTAAGGCCATACAGCTCATAATGTCTTTCCCTACTTTTTCTGAGTCATTTAGTAGTCCAGTCACTAAATAAAAACTTACCTACCTGTTATAAAAGATTTATTGTAAATTTCGTGTATGAAAATAGATAGATAGTAGCTTAGAGGAGATATATAGTTGCTTAGCTCAGTAGCTGTCGAGCTGTTTAGTTGAGGCAGGGACATAGCGGCAGCGTAGCAACTTCGTAGCGGCAACGTAGCAATGTCGCAACAGTGGCGTTGCGGCATCGTAGCAACAATGTTACATTTTCGAAGAGGCGGCGTAGCAGTGTCGTAGCTGCATCTTAGCAGTAACTAGCACTTCGCCCGCGACTTCGTCCGCGTGGGGATAGTAGGTACTCCACAAACTGCAACGCCCCTATACATATCCCCTTATAAAGGTTAGTTTTGGAAAATTAAGCACAACGATTCTCATTATTGGTTCAGCGCAACTGTTCACCCCGTTCAGCCCGTCAGAGGTTGATTATGCAAAAATTGTAAGGTACATCACTGTTTCAATTATCCCGATTTTAGTTTATTCATAGAATTCCGACGTAAATTGAAGCAAGCTATAATTTCCTCCCCTAAAAACTTATTCACCCCTGCTTCACCCCTTATTATGTATGTACATAGTTGATTTTCGAAAAATCCAAACATTTGATATTCTTATTGTTTTGTCGAAAACATTTAAATGCCGTGGTGTTTCAACGTCATCGGACCAAGCATTGATACGATTCTCCCCAGTTCGCTCAAGCTGCGACATTTTTCTTACTCCGAGCATGTTTATTACCGTCGTAACTTTTGAACGAAAGGTCCGATTTGAATGATTTAGAGTGTAATTTACACGGACATAATCAACCTTAATTATCAAACCATTTAAATGGATAAGGATTAATATCATGGTACTATAATCATCATTTTTTATTTCACCATGGGATTTGCTTGACTAATATTAACAAAAAGCGGTCATGGTGACTTATCCATAATAGTTAGATATATGGTATTGCGGACTTTTTTGTAGATATTGATGACCTCTATAAAACTGTAGTACATCACTTCGCTCTATTGTCAATAGATTCCGCAGCGTACGCGATATAAGGATTTTTTCTCACACCTTGGGTCACATTATCGAAGTTTTCATACGGATCCCTAACTTTTTTGAAAATATTCTATAGCCTATGTCCATCTCTGATAATGTAGGATTCTACTGGTGAAAGAATTTTTCAAATCGGTCCAGTAGTTTCGGAGCCTATTCATTTCAAACAAACAAACAAACAAACAAACAAACAAACAAACAAATCTTTCCTCTTTATAATATTATTATTATTATTATTATTATTATTATATTATTATTATTATTATATTATTATTATATTATTATAGCAGTAATGTAGCAACTTCATAGATGCGGCGTAGCAGTGTCGTAGTGGTAGCGTAGCGGCATCGTAGTAGCAATGTAGCAACTTCGTAGAGGCGGTGCAGCAGCGTCCTTGCGGCATGTTGTCATTAGAGGTCCGGAGTCGAAGCATTGGCAAAGCGTTACAAGTTGATTAACGCTTGCATAATCTATTTCTACGTTATTACACTGATTACTTCTGTGGTCTATTCTGCCAGGCAAAAGTTACTATGCGTCTAATTTCAGTTTTATTACAAGTAAGTAGGTACCTTTTAGTAATACTATCCCAGTGAAATAATAGTAGTTTATGCAACGACCATATAAAAAGGGTTATTAAAACACGAGTGTGGGTTTATCACACGAGGCGTAGCCGAGTGTGATAATAGCATCACACGAGTGTTTTAATACCTAATTATATGCCGTTGCATACACTATTTTATCTTCACTCATACAGTTGAAATAAAATAAGTGGAAAAATAGTTAATTCCAATATGGCGGATATTCTCATTGCGTATTCGAATGACTGCGCAGCGCGCTCAAACATAGACAAAGATAAAAGCTGGCTCATTGACTTAAGTCAATGAGCCCGCGCCAAAAATTAAAAAGAAAAAGTGTGCTATAAAAATTAAAAAGTTATTTTATGATGCAGTTGTTTAAAAATCGAAGGAAAATTTTGAACTGTAATGGTTTTTGTTTTAAATTTTACCTATCCACGAAAAAAAGTATGTATTTATGCATTCGTTTTTGAACTCATATTTGGAACATTACGTTGTGAGTGTAGATAAAAAAATGAATAGTCTTCTACAGTCGAGAACCAGAAACTTACATCTAATAGGATACCAACCCATTCTCTTTTGTTAGAGTGTTTATTATTATTTTTATATTTTTAAACTTATGGTTTTCCTCAAGACAGGTAGTACGTATTCGGTTATTCCTAAGTGCTGTGCGATACGCTCGACAAACCAGATAAACGAGTCGGTCAAAGTGTATCATTTATGCTAAGCTACTTATAAGAATTTTCTGATGGATTCTCCGTTTCATGCGTGAGAGGCACCCACACAATGGACACCTGCCGGTCGATTCTGTCGACATCTTACGGTGTTCACCTAGGCGGAGTGAACGACAATAGAGCTGTCATTCCATCTTATTTGTATGGTTTGACCACTCACCTGTCGTGCGCCCCGCCCGGGTGTTCACTTCGACATGTTTACAGAATCGGTGAACACCGTGAGATGTCGACAGAATCGACCGGCTGTTTTACCTAGTGGGTTATCTTTTCCGTGTTTTATATTATGTAAACACCTATGTTTTATACGGCAATATAAATTGATTCAATGATAATCACGAACTTTTTTAGGGTTCTGTAGTCAACAAGGAACCCATATAGTTTAGCCATGTCCGTCTGTCTGTCCGTCCGCCGTTTAGCTCAGAGACGCTAAACGCTAGAAAGTTGAAATTTGGTATGTGTATAGGTACATATTGATCACGCCGACAAAGAAGTAAAATAAAATCTTGAAAAAAGAATTATATAATTACACCTAAAGTGGCGATGATTTTTTTTTATCTTGGTGTAAACAATGTTGTCGTTTTCTCCTCTAGAATCAAGAGTCTAGTGTGCCAGCTAAACGGTTGTTCTTCGAGACGAAAAAAATCATGGTCGCATGCATGGATGAAAATAGGAATCCCTTTATAGGAATAATCATGTTCACAAGGTATGTACTGTTGACAGAAGGTACGTACTGCTTACCTACGATTCAGCTTCAGGAATTCCTGACTAATTGACTGAAACTGAGCGAAGCTAATATCCATGAAATCATCACGTGGCCAGCTCATGTGATGTGACACGTGAGGTAAACCGCAAAAAAAAAAACAAAAAAAATATAATTTTAACCAAATCTTCAACCTGAGGAATAAAAAAACCAAAACAAAAAAGCAATACAAGTTTGGGCACTGAATCAACTGAGAAAAAAATAAATACTTACCAGCTTCTAAAAGAAGCTAAAATGATACCTATGTGTGAAACCGATTTAAGACGTATTTTGGCACTATACGTATAGTTTGTTTTACAATTTTGTTTTTAGTTTTTGTTTGTGCCCAAAGAGTGTTAATCGTTAGTTATTTGTTTGTTCTTCTGTTGAAAAACTTTCGCCTCCGTATCAAAACGTCCTGTTCGCAAAATGACCAATTAACAAATCATCCTATGCGCAAAATGACCTACTACCTACCAAGTAATGATTTTTTTTCGCGATCTGTTCATTAAGTAGCGTTATTCAATATTAGCTTCTGCCCGCAACTTCGTCTGCGTGTAGATCTTTAGAATTGGGTTTGAAACCGGAAATACTTATTCATAATTCTGTTCTCCTAATTGTTAGTGAATCTTTACCGCTGATGTCTACAGCTCCTAAATACCTCTTCATGATTCCTGGGCTCCTGGTAGTTTTAGTCTTTGCCGCTCTAGATTTCAGCTCGTCTCCACAGTATAAATATGGCGTCTCCGAGCTCCTGCTTCTACCACAGTCTCCGTAAGCCTCTGTACTTGAAACATGAGATTGTATAATTCTGTCGCCACAGGTTGTAGGTACCTACATCAGAGGTATACTCGTACATCTCCTTTTCTTTCGAATTTAATTTTTAAAATAAACTATGCAATGAATGAGCCATGACGAAAAACCATAGTAATTTTGTAGCATAACTGTACTTTGACAATAGGACGTTTTGCTAAAAGGACGTTCTGCTAGTAGGTCATTTTGCGAATAGGCCGATTTGCTAATCGGTCATTTTGGGAATAGGATGTTTTGATACGGAGGCAAACTTTCCCTGTAAAGTTTATCTTTGATGTTTTCATTTAGTTTTACTGCCCGAATGTTGAGCCCTATTATGTTGTCATTTTAAATTGAAACGATGTAGGCAAATAAGTGTTCTATCCATTGTGTTACGAATTTTCAACAAAGGAAACCCGCGTCAAAAATCTTTAATGTCAGCAATCAAATATAGTATAATGTAGTACCTACCCAAGTAGTTCCTCAAAAAAAACAAAGCTGTCATTATATTCTGACGTCAGCGTCAAAATCATATCTAATAGACTAAAGTACGTAGATCGCGAATAAAACCTGTTAGTGTTTTTGAACTCGCTTTTTATCAGCAAGTGATGATTTACGTATTTGGCATTATTTTGCACTATGAATGAAAAATTTAAAATATAAGACCAGTGCCATAGTTTCTTGAAGATACCCCGTACCTGTATACAAACTAGAATAATGCAAAAACAGACTGAAATTAGTGGTAGGAGAAGGAGACCTCTTTAGATGTGGAGAGAAGTTCGTCCGGGGAAAACTACCTACTACCAGAAACTAAAGTTGATTGCAGTGTTTTGTTCTAATTCATGACGGATACTTCACGTTATGCCCTTAGCAATACGGTTTAAAAATCTCGACAAGGATTTAAGACCGGCGACATTTCAGCTAGTCTACCTGTCTGTTTGACGCTTTATGGGACTCAGACCAACCTGTCTGTGGTGCTAATGCCTTTTTATAAATTACGAAGAAACAACCAAAAACACCGACTTCCGAAATTAATAGTAGATTATGCACCCAGGGGATAAAGCAGTGTCTTGTGTCACGGGCGTCATATTGAATCTCGAACGCAATGAAGGATTCGGGAGTTAACTCCCGAGCGTAGCGAGAGAGTTTAGAGTTTAACTCACGAGCGAAGCGAGGGAGTTAATAAAAGAATCCTGAATGCAGCGAGGGATTCAAGCTAGCCCAAGGCAAAGACAACTTTATCCCCGAGGAGGATACTCTACTTTTCACACCTCCTGTGAGAAAATAAGAAGCCATAATACGAAAAACAAAATATTTTAAATTTACAAACACTAAGTAGAGATATGTATTTAGAACTATACTGTATACCTACTTAAAAAAAGTTAGTTTAATACCATACGAATTTGCAATATCCGCGCCTTTTTTTGCGTTCCACTCGGTATATCTACCACATAGCGGCCACGACCAACTCGATTTTCGTTTTTTTTTTTTTACTTCTCTGTGGGTAAGTAAATATGTGCAGGCCTAATATAATTTATGTGTACTCAAAGCTTTATACAGAGCTTTATATCAGCTGGTAGAATGGGTTCGGACGCTTGGCTGTATGCAATTTGAATTTAGAACGTCATAGAGATGCTCGAGAAAATAGTTTTTAAATTAATAAATTGACTATAGATGGGTTTTAAGTGTTATTCTTATCCTTTTATACAATAATCCGTACATAACCAGTTATTCTTATAATATTGTCTTCAATCCTGGACCCTGGTCAATCCTTATGATTTTGTAGAAATTCGAGAATATCATCCCTAAGTAGTAAGAGTATCGAGAATATCTTTCCTCTTTCTGGAACAGAAAGAGAGAGACAGAGACAGAAGGCGTTGTAAGAACCTAATATACCGCCAATTGAGCAGACAGATGAGGTTCCAAATTTAAATCACATTATTGACCAGCGGGTTATAATGAAATCCAGTACAATATTATTGCCCGGCAGTGCCACCGGCCAAAAATGACTCACTTTAGGTTAGGTTGACATGACATATAATTTGACGTTTTCGATCAGGGGGTCGAGTCTGCTATTGCAATCGTGTCCAAGGAACTTCTACTACAACCTGGAATGTGCACAGGCTGTCGATACACGGTCCGAGGGAGATAGCTTCGTGAGAGCCCTCTGTCCCTTTCATTAGGGTGACCAACCAATATAATGTAGGTTGAGACTAATATAATAGGATATAATATATTAACCAATAATTTGATTTCATAAGTTAATAATAATTATGCTTAAAGGATGGATTAAAGTAAAACGCATTAAACTATGTTTTATTATATCCTGGGGCCTGAAATGAAGACTGCAAATAACGGAATAATTTTTGATATTTGAATGACTTGGAATGACATCAAGCCATTTTTTCTCCCTGATTCTTCTCCAGGCAGTCTAAAATTATATTTTTTAAATTTATTTCAAATATACGAAGTAACACACCTAAATCAGCGATTAATATGGGATGTTGAAACTTTTTTGCCATTTCCCTACAATGTTCCTCGGGAAATGTGAAATTTCATGATCACGTCTTTTAAGTATTCGGTACACCATTCCGTATAAAGTTTTATTATGCTTACGTTGAAGACTACCTCCTATTTATTTGCTGCATTGTGTAAATAATCTTATAATTTCGTTCATTATGGGCACCCTACTTCAAGAATTGCAATATACTTACTTGAAGAAAGAAACACCGCATCCTGCATAGGATTCGCTTTTGCAACCGAACAGCTTTTGAATCGCACACTTTTTAACCATCTTTATTACATCCGAATAAAGAAATTGATTGTTTTACAACAAATAAATATGGCTGGTGGGTTACCAGTCTAACTTATATAACTATATATTCTACTAATAATCTTTTCTTTTTTCATTACATTTCAATACAGTATCTAAATTATTGCTAAAAAAAATGTTCTCAGTCTAACAGATAATTTAAAAATATTAGAAATATATCAGAACGAAAGTTAATGTTTTTTTAATAAGACACGACAATATTATTTTTTCCTACCATTCCTACTAAATTCGGGAATAATCCTCCTGGCAACACTTTAAATAAAAAGGGACACAGGGCTCTCCAAGCGCTTTCTCCCTCGGACCGGATTTCTCTTTGACCAAGTGATTGTCTGTAATAGAACTTAACTTCATAAACATAAGGTTTATTTTTATATTGGTGTCAAATTGACAATGCTCATTCCAGGTTGTAGTAGAAGTTCCTTGATCGTGTCTCAATGATCGATTTTTGACGTATAACGTCAAACTTTTGACACATTTCCCATACAAAAACTGTCAAAGTTGTCAAATATTCGATCACTGACCGGTCATTGAGACACGATTGCAATAGCAGAATCGAGCCCCTGGTGTGAAAAGTTATTATGTACTTTGTAGTGTTTTTTAGTTTCTTTTGAAGTCGGTTTTTTAAGTACCTAACATTCGTATTCTCAGTCACAATCTATCAAAAATATATGGAAAGTGGGGCTTTTTCATTTAACATTTATTATATGTATAGATATTGCGACTGAGAAGCGAATGCGAACGTTGCTTAAAAATTAGTAGAATTGGCCCACAGGTCAGGCGCATGGTCCTGTATACAAATTATGTAATTACAGAAGTTACCCACTTGTTTAAAATAAAATAACAACAAATTAAACATATAAACAAAATGGTGTTTACCATTTAACACGTTGTGAAGTATGAAAACATTCAAAAAAACTTCGGAGTTTTTTTTTATAACGCTTGTTTTGGATTCTTGCCTAAACTGACTACTGTTTAGGCAGGTCCAAATCCAAAACAAGGCCGTCTGCGTACTTGTAAGGAAACTAAACGTACCTATTCATCAACCCACTTTAAAATGTTGTTGCTAAATTCTATAACAGCTAAACATAATAATATTCTCTGACTCCATCTTTCAATCGCTGAACTAACTTGGCGGAGTGTTACGGAAAGACCATGCAAAGGGGCTTCTGAAAATGACTTGTTTACCATTGTATTGGCTTCATTTACATAAAAAAAGTAATCTGTAGGTACTATAGTAGGCGCCAGATAAACTTGCTATAAAGTACATTGACCTTTCCCTAATATCCTTTCGTAGATACCCGAACACTAAATCATGTACCGTTTTACTACTACTAGAGAACGTGAAGTACTACTACATACTACGACAAAAAGCGGTCCTGAATCGACTACTATCGTGATGATAGAAGTCGATTCAGGACCGCTTTTTGTCTTTATTTCTGTTTTTGATAAGTAAATGTATGTGGGTCACTGGCTGTTATTGCTACTTATTATATTGTTTGGTGTCTACCATAGCTAATATTATAAATGCGAATGCTTGAAGCTTGAATGTTTGGATGGATGGATGTTTGTTACTCAATCACGTCAGAACGGCTGAACGGATCTTGATGACATTTGGCACAGAGATAGATTATAGTCTGGAATAACACATAGGATATTTTTTATCCCAAGAGTATGTTACCTTTGGATAATTTTCGACATTCACGCGGGCGGCAGATAGTTTGTAATAAAATGGGCTACCCTACAATGCTGTGCTTATATTATCCTCATCTAATGCATAGGATAACTATCATACATTATTATGGTAAATACGTAAAAACACATTATAAATAAACATTAATTTAATTACATAGCATCACAGTGTGTCATCAGTCATCACAGTGACGGTGTGCATCACCGTCTAAAATATTCCCGCAAACTGGTTTATAAGACTTACAAGTTTTCCTGTAACTTTAATGTTGGCACAGTAAGGTCGAGACGGCACGTGTCGGCCCGAGTTGTGCGGTCTTGTGCGTGTGTTGTGATGGTGCACTCAAGCTTTTGACTGGGGTTTATACGTCAGAGTGTCGTCACAGCGCCAGAGGAGTGTCGAGTCTGTCGGCTATCTATATACAACACACGTGGCTCTGTTTGTCAATTCGTGTTGGAGCGCGGCGCTGATCGCAGCTGCTAACGGTGCGACCGCTCGCTACACATCTCGCCGTTTGTGTGACATCCTTCTGAAATATCCTCTTAAGATCACTGCACTGAAGATCACACAAAAGTAAGTGGATATATATTCTTATACATTTTAATAACCTTTTCAGTTGGCGTATGTGTGTCTAGGTTTTATCAGGCTTTTCCAGGAGTGGAAGCAATCGAAAATTGATTAATCAAGTAATTGAATAAAATTAGATACTTTTTAAAATAATTGCATTATTGTCATGGCTTCTATAACAGTAATTTAATTAATTAATTGTTTGTTTTAATGTTATAAATAATATTTTTACAAGACTGTTCAAAAAAGGGAGTGTTATGTTTTCAGGGTTCATGTATTTAGGTGTGTATGTTTGTGAGTTTATTTATTCCACCATAACTTCTAAACGGCTTTTATGTACGTGGTGTGGTTAGAGCTTTACATTCCTGGGTAACAGGCTAGTGAACATTAAGAAAATAATAATAGGGTAGCCATGCCATGGTTCATGAATAATAAAGGTAATTTTTTAATGAATATTTAATCACGTATACTATCATCGTCTAGACCGTGCTTTGTAGATTGCAAAAATATACATCAGTAGTATTTTAAATCCATTAATTTAGTAATGTTCGCTTCAAAGCTTGGCGACACAAAATAATACTAGATGGATATTGTATGAAAGGCATATTTCCTATCCTTATCGGAAAAAAAGCCTATTTTAGCCCAACCGAGTGGTGATCAGACGCATCCCGAAGGAGATTCCTTCCTTAGGTTTTCTAAATGACATCTTAGCCCAAAATTGTGCCCGTCTCCGCCGTTCATGACTTACACAAATCGAGAGGTGGGCATGTACATATACGACATGATACTTGTCGTACCTATGTGAACCCCCGAGGTCTAGTACGTAATCTTTAAGATCAAATCGGTCCGTTCCCTCTGAAATTCATTAGGTAGATAGGACTTAGTATTCCAGTAGGCCGCTGCTAGCACAATTTAGCCAATCGGGGTATGGAAGGAACTGCACCGCGCCTCCCGGAACCTTACCACGCCCCTGTCTTACCTTACTTCGCCTTTAGAAGTCGCTGGATGATTCCCGGTCACCGTAGGTGCGGGTCTGCGGACAGCGAGCGGTGGGTGGCTCGCCGTCCGATCAAAGCCAGGCCCGGGTCGAACGGCGCGTTGTATTCCACGCGCGCCTCAAAGAGATGTCAGCAAAGTAGACGAGGCCCTTTAGGGCCAGAGCCTGCCAGGGTTACGGATTTTGTTCGAAAGAGTTACCGTGGCCCTGGAAAGCAAAGGGCACTACGAGGAGCACGGATGGATTTTAGTCAGTAAGAGTCTGACACTCCCTCCTGCTCCACCCAGAGCGGCAGGAGTCATTTGATGAGTTCCATCCATAAAAAAGGTGTGTCTGGTCACCAAGCGATCTCCATAGCTTATTACTATTCGCCCTCGGCTTCGTTTTTAACGAATTAAAATCAATCAAGCAATATAAATATTAACAATAAACTGGTCGTCGTAGTGACTGGAAAAAGTTCGATTTCTACCTAAATTGTACTGTTGTAAACCGTGCACATATCTAAATTCTATTATAATTTTTATATATTTTTTTACCGTGTAAGTACCTAAACTCTACTGTGCTATGTTCAGTTGAACCTTAGTTAGCACGTGTTGGTACCGATAAACACTATTGCTTTTAAACTGACTCACGCTCAAAATTTTCTCATGAACATTTCCTGAAAATGGTTTCTATGTTAATTAATTATAATTAAGAGTACATTAATTCTAATTATTAGTTGTAATAAATTAAACACAATTATTGTCGGTTGCCCTTGCTCTTATGCATCCCAGGAAGTGTTCCTGTACAGATTACTCCGAGGCAGTTTCCGCAAAATATCTGCGAATGTCGACTTCTTTTCGACTAGGAATACTGTGTATTTACCAATTAGTTTTAGACATACAATAGCAAGGCTATTAGCTTATTATATTAACTCAGACATAAGTAGTATGTCGAAGTCTTGTGTAATTAAATCCACATTGTTTAGTAATAATACTAAGAATCAGGTGGTGAGCCTAAATAACTGTAGCACTATTGCTATAAATTCTTATACAAATTGTACGAAGGAGGTTCCATGTATCACTATGGAAGATTCATTTACTTATGTGGGGTCTACAAGTAGTTGTAACTCACTGCCAAGTGATGATATTGAAGTCTTGGGCCAAACTCTGGATAATAATTTAAACTAGTACGTAAGACAACAGAGGATACCGGTAACAGAATAGTTATGTCTACAAATAACAAAGTATCTTCTTGCTCTCTAGTAACTAGATGTCAAAAAGGGGGTCAGCAGCAAACCTTGAAATTATTTCATCAAAATATTCAAGGTATCTCTTCCAAAATATTAGAAATTGAAATGTTTTTAGAAAAAACAATGTTTGACATTGTTTGTTTTAGTGAACATTGGTTGAAAGATTACCAGATGCTAATTAATTATGAAAATTATAGTGTGGGCAGTTGTTTTAACCGCAAATCTATGTTGCGCGGTGGTTCCCTCATCCTTGTTAAAAAATGCTTAAAATTTAAGCAACGTAATGACATTGTCAGCTTGTCAGTGGAGCATTGCATTGAACTGTCCTGTGTTGAGCTGGATAAGCATGTTATAGTGTGCGTGTACAGACCCCCAAACCCTCAAAACTTTGCTTTATTTGAATCAACAATGGAGGATATCCTTGCGAAACTTGCAGCAGGTAACAAATCCGCGATTATTTGTGGAGATTTTAATATTAATATTTTAGAAAGCAATTCGAACAGCAGCAGATTTTTAAGCCTTTTTAAATCATTTAATTTGTCTAATGTTTTTACTGAACCTACTAGGGTAACACCAACTTCTTCAACCTGTATCGATAATGTATTCTGCGATTGTGATCATTTAGATAAAGCCATAGTTAATTACCTCCCGTCGGATCATAGTGGACAATTGGTAACATTTGAGTTTAAAGCTGCATTGCAAAAAATTCAAATACAATATAGGCCAATTACAACAGGCAAACTAGCTAGATTCAATGGTACCTTACAAAATAAGTTAAATGTTCTAGACCATAATA
Organism: Melanchra persicariae; assembly: GCA_947386135.1. Lineage (NCBI taxonomy): Eukaryota > Metazoa > Arthropoda > Insecta > Lepidoptera > Noctuidae > Melanchra > Melanchra persicariae. The sequence goes on along the minus strand of OX376655.1, from coordinate 9,739,495 downwards.
TTGAGGATGCAAATAAATTTTATAATAATTTCTTTTCAGTAGTACTACAGGAATTTAACACAACTTTTGAAAAGAAGTCTAAAGAAACTTTCCCTAAGTTTATATTTAGTGACTGGGCGACTAAAGGTATTAGGATAAGTAGGGAAAGGCTATATGAGTTATATGGCCTTAAGCCTTTCATTAACACCGAATCCTTTAATAAGTATGTAAACAGATCGACACCCGCTAAGTATACGTATGTATCTGCCAGATACACGAAACGGTTTTTATTGCATTTTTGGCATCTATATACCTCTATTTACAACATATATTTTTATTTTATTTTTTCAATTAACCCAACATACTTTTTTGTCAAACGTATAATTGTTTATCTGCATAAGCTGACAAATAAACACAGCGTACAACCGTTTAAGTTCCAGTTACATACTTTGACGCGGGGGGAGAGAGCGCGCGGTGCGCGTAACTGCCGGTCACTCAGTTCTCCGGCGGGCAGCGAGTTGTGCGCGCGAGTGTTGCGTTGTTTTTTACAATGTCGAGTGAACGTTATAAATTTTTAACTACTTTAAGGGAAGATGCAATTAAAAGGCCAAAAAATGCTGTGGACCAAATAATAAGCGTAACATCAGACCAGATAGACTCGCCATCAAGGCAAGGTAAGTAATATTAACTAAATATTTTATAATTATTAAAGTATATATTTTAAGTGCACCCATAAATTGAGATTTCTACCTATACCGTAAATATTTGAACACGTCTTAGAATGAAAATCTATCGTCGTGACGATATTACTGCAATTTATTCATTCCCGATGCATAAGTATGTAACTACGCAGTTACACATTTTTACGTCGGAATTTAGTTTGATTGAAAAATGTATCTAGGCACTTACATACTTATTCTACGGAATGTGTTTAAAATAAAATCAGTTAACTAACACATACATTGCTTTACATTGGATTTTAACTTGATTATTAATATCTATCTGTACACTTACATAGTTTTACTTTTATGAAATGATGTTGATTATCGTAGAAAATCGAGTGTTTTATTGTGGTTTGATTGTTTCAGATACTCCAGTACATTTCTCAAAATATTTCACTGATGAAGACTTGCAACAAATGACGGAATTCATAGAAAACAGTGACGAAGAAACAAGTACTGCACAAAACCATCTTAAACCCTCAGAATGTTCCAGAACACATTCCCCAACCGTCACAAGTCATACAGCTCCAGTGATTTTGCCGAGTAACTCTCATGACCCCATATTGGCAACAATAACGCCACAATCACCCATGATGAGCAATGTCAGTTCAGGTATTCGAAATGATATTTCTATTGAGTCGCCAAATTTTTCGTCAGTCATAGCTCAAGCAATTGCTCAGTTAGATTGTGATATAATATCACCAGCTCCTACACCAAACGTTGCCATGCCAGTTAGCTCACCTATGCCAATACAAACCCCGATAACAGAAAACACTCTTTCTGACATTGAACCATCACCGAGGCGCAGGTTATCCACAAGAAAAAAAGATAAAGGTAGATTACGAATGGTCCATCAAGACCAATGGTTGGATGTTATGCGTAAGAAAAATAAAAATTTAGGAAATGCGTACAAAAGTAGGGACGGTAAAATGAGGAAAAAGAAAGAGATGGGGCCATATTGTGGAGAGAAATGTAAGTTAAAATGTTCACAAAAAATTACTAATGTTGACAGAGATTTGCTTTTTGTGGCATTTTGGTCAATGGGAGATATAGTTCGTCATTGGGATTTTATCAATAAGTACTGTGATAAAATTCCAAAACGTAGGGTTACTACTGAAACTGCCTCTAGAAGAGAGTTTACTTTGCGGTATTATTTACCAACAAAAATAGATAAAAAACAAGATGATAATGATGTACATGATACTGATTCAGTGTCTCCAAAGACACAGATAACGAAGATACAGGTATGTAAAACCATGTTTTTGAACACTTTTGGGATCAAACAAGGCTTGGTATATTCTGCTTTGAAAAAGCTTTCATTGCAAGGCACTGTTGTCCACGACAAAAGAGGCATCCATAGACATACTAAGAAAATTACTGAAGAGATGATTGCAAGTGTTTGTGATCATGTGAACAGCTTTGCACCTGTGGAATCGCATTATGTTCGAAAACGTACGAATAAAGTATACTTAGATGGATCTCTTACATTTGCTCGAATGTTTCTGCTGTATAAAGATTGGAATGATCCTCAAAATCAAAGTAAAGTTAAAACAGCAAGACAATACCGAGACATTATCAATAAGAATATAAATTTGGGGTTCCACGTCCCCAAAAAAGATCAGTGTGATGTTTGTCAAGTGTATAAAAACTTACCACGTCCAGTGACTGAAGAGCAACTTAGCACATACAATACCCACATGAGAAACAAGACTATAGCGCGAGAGCTAAAGAACAAAGATAAAGAAAGCACTATGAAATCAAAAGAAGTACTCACAGCGGTATATGATTTTCAAAAAGTGCATGGAATGCCCTGTGGAGAAACTAGTATTCTTTATTATAAGAGAAAGCTAACTGTGTTCAATTTTACAATATACGAAATGGGAAGCAGAGTTGCCAAGTGCTATGTTTGGGATGAAAGCACTGCTTGCCGAGGAGCAAACGAGGTGAGTAGCTGTTTATATGATTATATTAAAGAATATCACCAAAAAGGCATAAAAACATTCAACTTTTGGTCCGACAATTGCGGGGGACAAAACCGCAATCGTATCGTTTTTGCAGCCTATTTACGAGCTGCAAAAGATTTTGAAGTCACTATAACTCATAAATATTTTGAGAAAGGCCATACACAAAATGAGGGTGATAGTGTACACGCCCTTATCGAGAGAACTGCCAAGAATAAAATGGTGTACACCCCCGAACAATGGTATGCCCTCATAAGGTGGGCCAAACAAGATGGAAACCCTTACCTAGTCCAGGAAATGACTACTTTAAATTTTATGAATTTCAAAGCACTGCTCCCTGGATGCAACTGGACTATAAATACAAACAGAGAACGAGTTTTCTGGTCTCAACTAAGACAGTTACAAATATGGCCGCAATTCTCTGACAGGATAGAGTATAAAACAGATTTTTGTGACCATGAGTTCAAATGCATTATTGTAAATAATGCACTAGAGACTCCCAAAACCAGATCAAGGAACCGCAAAGGATTAGACAACAGTCCACTTCCAGCCCCTCTGGCAAGAACATTGACCTCAGCTTACGAGGGGAAATTACCAATTCCCGAGGCTAAACTTCAGGATTTGAAGTACTTATGCCGAAATAATGTTATACCATCTGTTTATCATGACTTTTACATGAGTTTGATAGAGGGCAGCAATGAGAACCAACATGACAATGAAGATGAAGAAGACGATGAAGATGAATGAAGAAGTCATCTTGTGATATCTGTACTGATTAGTTGATTACTGTTGTGGTCATAAGTCATTAATGATAAAACGTGCAATTTTATTACTCAATAAGTAAAATATAGAATAAAACCTTGTTAAAACCATTATAAGTAAGTAAACAATGATAGTTTAGTAATATGATATTAAATTTGATCTCAGTGCAAGAATGTCCAAATAGCTTTATGAAACGACTGATTTATATAATTGATAAGTAATAATTTTATATACTCATTCTATTTAGAATTAACATTACGTTATTTTGAGAATTTATTTTGAGACAAACCTCATACTTTTTACGAAATGAACAAAAACTGCCTTTAAGGCAATTTTTTTATAAACTTTGAGAATATTTTTATTATTGGATAGTTTTTTTTTAGTTTTTAGTTAGTTTTACATAAGTGATTTCCAGTTCAGTAAGAACTTAAACCTAATAAAACAAAAGAGAAGAGTCTGCTTACCAGTAGGTAGGTAGATGCCATTTTTAATTAATGTTACATTAGATCTTCGGTGTTATAAACATACAACATATAATTAATAATAATGTTACTTTTTGACACTTGAAACGTTTGAAATTTATATTTTTGTGTTTTTAAAATAAACATTTGATAATACTAATATATCCACTGCTTTTATTTCAAAATACCAAAACACATGATGATTTTTACAAGTTTGGAATTCAGTTACACTTGTATGCACAATAATATAATTACGGTGATAAATTATGTAAGTATCAGTTACACAGGATATTTTAATTGACTTTCCCAAATATAAGTACGTATCTGGCAGTTAAAGCAATAAGGTGCCTGAATATTCCAATGAAGAAATGTGTATGTGCCAGTTAGCATATTTTGATTGTTTTTTACAACGCAGTAAAAGTATGCATGTGTGATAAAACAAAAACTTGAAGATTTAGAAACAAAATATACTCTTAATTATAAATTTCACTTAAGTTTAAACCCGCTCACCAAATATTATACATAAATTCCATATAGGGGCTTAGCTATGGCGATTTAAAAAAATTGAAATCTTCAATTCGCTCTCCTATAAAATTTGCATTTTTCAGTTACTTAGTTGTACTTAGGAGGTGTCGAGATATTCTAAAGTTTTCAGAAATACTTGCAAGGTAGCAAAAGCCCTCTACATTAGCAACAAGATCAAATCGGCAGATAATAAAATAAAGACAGTTTGGAAAGTTATCAATAATGAAACGAGTAGGAATAAAGTACGAAATGCTGATTTTTTACTGGAGACTGCACATGGTGCCATAAGCTCTAATTTAGAAGTAGCTCAAGAATTTGTAAATTTTTTCTCCGAAATACCATCAAAAACTACTGAAGCTTTAAATTCTTCACCCGAGGTCTCACTTAATTTATTAAAAGCAAACGTTTCAGGTTGTACGGTTGAATTCCAATTCAAACATATCAACCCTATGGCAGTTATCAAAGCTTTCCGGCAAATCAAAATCAAATTGACCGAAGACTTATGGGGAATGTCTATGAAAGTGTGCACGTCCATAATTGAGACCATAGCACCATACTTGGCTTTAATATTCAATTTATGTGTGGACCAAGGTGTCTTTCCAGATGTAATGAAATACAGTAAGGTTATACCACTTTTTAAATCCGGTGACAGTAAAGACACCAATAATTATAGACCTGTCTCCGTGTTACCGGTTTTCAGCAAGGTTTTTGAAAAAGTAATGCTCAATCAAATGCTCATTCATTTTAACATCAATAGGATCTTACACGATCAACAGTATGGTGTCACCAAAGGTCGCTGTACGACTGACGCTGGTGTCACGTTGTTGAAACACATTTATACAACGTGGGAAGAGGCGCAAGATGCCATAGGAATCTTTTGTGACCTCTCCAAGGCATTTGACTGCGTAAATCACGAAACCTTGCTCCTAAAGCTAGAACATTACGGACTAGGTAAACTTGCACTCAGCTTACTGAAGTCTTATTTAAATGACAGACAGCAGCAAGTTCAAATAAACGGTGTTAAATCAAGGGGTTTAAAAGTCAAAATGGGGGTTCCACAAGGCTCAATATTGGGTCCTTTCCTCTTTTTAGTATACATAAATGATCTTCTCCATCTTTTAAAAAATCAACCACAAATGGTGTTATTTGCTGACGATACATCCTTAATTTTTAAGATAGATAGACGTTCTACAAATCTGGACGACGTAAATAACGCCCTACAGCAGGTCCAAAATTGGTTCACTGCTAATAATTTAGTATTAAATGAAAAGAAAACTAAGTGTATCAGATTTGCTTTACCGAATGTCAAAAGTAATCATTGCGACATAGTATTGAACAAAGAGAAACTTGAATTCGTCGAAAACACAGTTTTTCTGGGCATCACACTGGACTCAAGGCTACAATGGGGTCCTCATTTAACATCTCTTGCGGGACGGCTAAGTTCAGCAGCATATGCTGTCAGAAAAATCCGTCAATTTACTGATATAGATACCGCGAGGCTGGTCTATTTTAGTTACTTTCATAGTATCATGTCTTACGGTATCTTATTATGGGGACGAGCTGCAGATATTGAGTCTATATTTATTCTGCAGAAAAGAGCCATCAGAGCCATATATAATCTGGGTCGGTGCGATTCCCTAAGAGAACTGTTTAAAGATATTAACATCATGACTGTACCTTGTCAATACATATACGAAAACATAATGTATGTTCGGAAAAATCTTCATCTTTTTAGTAAGATTAGTGATAGGCATAATTTTAATACTAGAAATAGGAACAAATTAGATCAACCCCGATTCAGATTGGCAAAAGTACACACTTCTTTTATGGGGTACTGTGTTAAATTTTATAACAAAATACCTCTTGAAATTCTAGAACTGAATGAGAGAAAATTTAAAACATGCATAAAACGCACACTATGTAAACAAGCATATTATAAACTTGAAGATTATATACTTGATAAAAATGCTTGGCTAAATGCCGGTCCTGCTCCACAGTCTCAGCCGCTTGGTTCCTCTAGTTAAGATATTTGGAAGAGATGCTCACCCTTCTTTGTGTAGACTAATAAAAATTTCCACTTTTCTTATGTTATGTTTTAAATACTACTTTTCTTTTTCCGTTTTTGAAAATTGATATACATAGTTTTATATAAAGTAGAAGCATTTTTTATTTTAAAATCCTGTAAATGTGAGGACCATGGAGCCTATACTGTTAATAATATAGATGGTTTCCTTGTTTGACATGAGTGAGCAGGGGCAGTTGAGGGTGTGTCATGCTCGCTAGAATGTCTCGCTGATGGTGGCGCGTGTATTTGATCATTCGGTTCCCTTCAAAATGGTTGAGCTGAATGGTGCTGATGCACGCGTCATGTTCGTGAACGGGCGCCGTCAGTGGAGACTGGTCATATCTTAGCTGTCACTGGCTTATTTCTATATTTAATACTTATTGGATACTTGGAATACTTTTATTTTTTTCCTTTCTTTGCATTGTTCTCACATATAGATGCAACAAGTAATGATGTAACCAGGATTTTTGTAAAACATAAAATGGTTTAAAAGAGTGTCCATGGAGTTTCTTGTACGTTCTTCTCCATAGAGATCTACGCTTTGGAACGTGCAAATAGCTTCATGTTTTTGACTGACTGACTTTGACAATTCAAAAGTACCTGTGATTGGTTTATTTGAAATAAATGCTTTGACTTTGACTTTGACAACCTTTTAAATACCAGCGGCCCTACCATGACGTGTTAAAACGTCAGTCGTTCGAGCGAGAAAGAGGGATGGAGCTATATAGGGTGTATAGCTATTTATTGGCTTGGAATGGTAGAATTCAGATCGTTATAAAAGAACTACTGACTTCCGAGATATTGAATACAAAGTAAAGTTCAAATTACTTTGACCCGTTAATGAGTTACTGATGAGAAACATTGACACTATATTACATCACTTCAGACTATGTGAACTTATCGTCAAGATTAAAATATAACATTGGACTTATTGTTTGATCACAAGGATCAGTGGCAAGGTGACTATTAGTTTCGAGGAAGAATGATTGATAAACATCTTAACTGTAAAATATGTGGCTATAGCATAACTCCACATGTATTTTATATACCTACAAAATAATAAGTTTGAACTCATTATCTGTAATCTTTGTTGAAAAAAGTAGTCAGACTGGCTGCCCTCAATTACTGGTCGTAAAAGTTAGCGTGAATAATTTTGGGAATGGACATTTATTGGAGAAAAAAGTAATTTGTTTCGAGATTGCACATAATGACTCCCTCCTGACAACTTCAAGGGGTGATTGCCCTCATTGTAGTTTTCCATCCCGACTGGAACGACGTAGGCACGGCCAGTGGCGACTGTTTCAAAGCTAACGTTGATTAATTAATTGTATGCATAGGTGCTGCATATACATATGTTTGTAAATAACTGTTGTCGTTGTTATTATTTTCTGTGATGGCACTTAGGTACTTAGCACAACTATAGTGAAAAGAGTGTTGATTGCATGAGCAGAAGTTATTGAATTACAGACAATACCTACACGCGGTTTTTGAAAGACTTAAAACAATCAGTTAGATATGAGTATTGTGTACTGGATAAATATACCTACTCATATATTTATCAAGTAAAACTGGGTTGTTGTTATTTCAGTCAATCGATCACAGCATTTGACATGACATGCAATCAACAGCCTGTTACATAACTTTTAGTTACTTAATTATTTTTTCAGTTGATAGAGAAATATGAAGAATTCAACTTACTGTACCTCGCGTTCGTAGACTGCTCCAAAGCCTTTGATAGTTTATCACACAAAGCCATATTCACATCACTCAATAAACAAGGAATAGAACCCACTTATATCCAACTATTAAAATGCATCTACCTACACAGTACCGCAGCCATACGTTTAGATACCACTGGCCAATCCTTTCCAATCCGTAAAGGAGTCAAACAAGGTGATCCGTTGTCTCCAAAACTTTTCACAGCAACGCTTGAAGAAGTCTTCAAAAATTTAGATACACGCTGGCAGGACAAGGGCATTGTTGTCGGAGAAAGAAGAATAACAAATCTGCGCTTCGCCGACGACATAGTCCTTTTCTCTTCCTCAGCGGCTGAGTTAAGTCTAATGCTCGAACAACTGAGCCACGCCAGCCTCGAGGTCGGACTCAGAATGAATATGACGAAAACGAAGTTAATGACGAATAGCGCGAAACGTAAAGTAGACATTGAGGGTGTGGAGGTTGAATATGTCCATGAGTACATATACCTCGGCCAAATAGTCTCTTTCCAGGCGAGGCAAGATAAAGAAGTTGCTCGACGCACCGAAAACGCCTGGAAGAGCTATTGGTCGATGAAACACCTAATGAAAGGAGCACTTCCACTTTCCCTCAAAAAGAAACTCATGGATATGTGCGTCCTCCCTACCCTCACCTACGGAGCGCAAACGTGGTCATTAACAAAATGTCAAAAGTCCGCACTCGGGGTCTGCCAGCGAGCAATGGAACGAAGTATTCTTGGAGTCAAAATCAAAGACCGCATCAAAAACAGTATACTTCGTTCCAAAACACAAATCGCAGACGTAGGCAACTCAGCCGCCAATCTAAAATGGAACTGGGCTGGCCATATCTGCCGCATGTCGCAACAGAACTGGGCAAAAGTGGCCACTGATTGGGTTCCAAACAAGAACCGGCGACGCGGTAGGCCCAAGAGGAGATGGCGTGATGAATTAGACTCCTACCGAAAGGATTGGCCAGATGTGGCAAAAGACAGAGAACAGTGGAAGCAAGGAAGGGAGGCCTTTGCCCTGCAGTGGGACAGTACAGGCTCATAATAAAAAAAAAAAATAATAATAATTATTATTATTATTTTTTGGTAATCTTTCAGAAACCGGGTAGGTTTTCATGAAAAAAATCGCGTTCAGTTTCAATATACCACTGTCCTACACCTGATAATAAAAACCGGTTAATTTAACTAGCAGATAATTATGGCATGACCGGAAGATACGCTATAATAGGACTAGGCCGCGCGTCCGAAACTGTGCCTCCGGCCCACCGGGCAATAATATTGTACTAAATTTCATTATAACCCGCTGGGCAATAAATTGATTTAAATTTGGAACCTCATTTTGACTTCGCGACCCACACCTAGCAGCGGAGGCCGACGCGCGGCGCTCGCGAGCTATACCTAATGATAATGACGAACTCGAGGTTAGGTTTGCATGGCTATAACTTGACGTTTTCGTGTAAGAAAATCATATACAGAGCTCAAAGTAACTGCTTATTTTAAAAAAAACTTCGAGCTGAATTTTGCTTTACTCTGGAATTTCGGTTAGTGTGAACGAAGCCTTTGAAATCGTTGCTTCAAAGCGTTAGTACGTGACCGGACTTTCCATTACTTTTATGCGGCATTAGTAAGTAATCATGTTCTATGCATGGAAACGACCATTGATTGCCAAGCAGCTCTATTCGCAGTACCCAACTATTTTGAATTGCGGTTAGACTCCTAATAACTAGCTACGTGTTTTGGCAACTCACGAAGACTTAATTGACTAGATAAGTTCGTAAAAGTGCTTAACTACCACTACCTGTTCTGTTATTTGTTTAATGATAGGTATCGAAGTTTAATAGATTTTCAGAAATATAAGTAGGTAACTAGCACTCCGCCCGCGACTTCGTCCGCATAGATTTAGTACTTTCCTCTTCAAACTTCGACACCCCCCACCCCGACCCCCTTTGAAGGGTACAGGGTAATCTTGCAAAATTAATCGTTGCGATCTTTATTCTTTACCACATACTCATTTGCACAAAATTTCTGAATCGAAGTAATGAGCTTTTCCATACAATCCATTTTTACCCTTTTACCCCGATGGACAGATTTAACGATTTTTTCGTAATCAACCCCTGATTACGAAAAATGGTTAGATCCGTTATAAATATTCCAATTTTAAATTGTTTATACCAATTTCCAAGTAAATGAAGGCAAGTAGTAACATATGCTTCACAAGAAAACTTCATCACTCCTATAAACCATGGATTGATTTTAGAGAAATCTAAAAACACGTTTTTCATATTATTTTCTTTATCAAGATTGTTAATATCGAGTTTCAACTTCATCGGATCAAGTGTTAAGATTCTTCCATACTAACATTAACAACCCCTAAATCGTCTTTTGGTGGTAGTTCTGAAAAACGAATACTGACAACCTTAAGAGTTTACTTAGGTCAGTATTCGTACCAAGTTTCAAGTAAATTGGCTCAAGAAATAAGATTTTCTTATAAACTTCCCCCCTTTTTCACCCCTTTACGGGGGGAGTTTCCTAAAATCCGTTTTTGCTGACGTCTCCTACTAATAATCTACCTCTGTGCCAAATATCATCTTCGTAGGTCCAGTAGTTTTCTAATTTTCGTGATTAATCAGTGAGTGAATCAGTAAGTGATGTATGAGTGACCTTTCGCTTTTATATAAAATATAGATAGGTATGTACCTAAATAAAACAGCCTTTTCCTTTTCCGCTCAAGCACTGCCGAGCACACCGGTGTGCCGCGAGAGACGTGATTTTAATGTTTATTTATACTATTCCGTAAGATATATGTATCACATAATTTACTAATTCGGGGATCTCAAGGTTAATTACTTTCAAATATATATGCCAAATTGGCCATTGCCGTTTTTGTTAAATATATTAGATAGGTTAACGAAAAAAAACCGGCCAAGTGTGAATTGGACTCGCACATGAAGGATTCCGTACCTTCGTTCAAGTTTCTTGAATGGTCCTTTTATTTTTTAGTTAATATTTGTTGTTATAGGGACATTGTTAAAAATTCAACCGTCTACCTATTACATAAAATACAGCTCGCTGACAAACAGATGATGGACGGACGCACGGACAGTGGAACCCTAAACCTAAAACATATAAAATATTTTGCTAATCAATAAGAAAAATCCATGACGACAAAACAAGTTCAGCTGGTTGTCATTTTCGAATGATAATTTCAACTTACCTACATGACAGAATTAAAAATTAAGCTCTCATGCTAATAACATGAACCTGTTGAAAAATAAATAAATTAACTAAAGGTTTCAACTAATCCGGCTGTTTTGTTTCTAAAATAGAATTGACAATGGCATGTGAATATTCTCTTGATTCATAGCTTTCAGAAGTTAATAATTTGTTTTGCAAACAAAAAACACAAATAGAATAAAATACATGGCGTGATTTAACCTCTATGATCCGTCTAGCCAGTTTTCTGCCTATGAGGTTAATAGACTCTAATAACTTTTGTCTACAACGGTAAAAACTATGAACGGATCAACAACAAATTATTCGTTAAGCTTTACCGGACACTGATTAGGGGCCATTCGAAAAAATGAGAGTTCCATACATTTTTCATATTTAGTCTTCAATAGAACCTCTGTAAAGTTATTTACCCTATCACAAAATTATCATAAGAATCTTCAATGAGGAAAACTTCGTTAAATCGATGGTTACCTATATGATTTCAATTGCATGTTTTATGGAATGGAATTATTTTAATAGCGAGTGTTGGCACATTACTGGCTTATTATGTATGTTAACGACTACGTATGAGTCAATGTTGTCATATAGACGATACTTAATATTAATTGTTTACTTTATCTGGTGTCGCGTGGAGGCTTGGCTCCTCGTTCCTCTGATAAGAAAGATTGACGCGGTGCGGCGCACAGACTCCTCTCTGATAACAAACGTAGACAGTACAAAGGTCATTTAAATTATATATTTCAAATAAACACTCGGTTCGAGTAAAACGGAAGATCATACGATAAAAAATATCAAAACAACTAATTAGATACAACTTCGGGAACAAGTTTTTACTGCCTCATACAAACAAAACAAATTGATCAAAAAGTTTATCATAATGAGTTTTCCTTGTTAAAGTTATAGTCCTTCCTACGAAATAGCAGACACCAAATATTGCAATTCTTGCCGTAAACACCTGTTATGTTTTTTCACATGCTCTGATGAATGGTTGCTGTGGAAAAAAGTAATACAAAAACGTTCAGTTTTTATCTCTTCTTTTGATTAATCGTTCATGGCACATGCATGACTCTCGTGTAAGACACACGTGTCTAGAAATATGATAGCACAGAGATGCTTTGACTTGCATGTTTCATCGTATGACATCGTTGCGTGCACTGAAGTAGACACGACCCTGAGATGATCATGTAAACAGATTAAACATTAGGTAGACGACAGAGAGTTGATTTATTGATTACAAAGGCTCATCGAGAGACAGTAAATTGATGACAACAATATGACAACAATGACTTTGTCTCTGTCATATCTGACATTGACTAGAGTCAAGAGCAAACCCATCACTAATAAAATAAAAAAATATATAAAATAGACAGATTTTAAAATCGGGAAATTATAAAACGATCGAATAAAATAATAACGTAGCGACTGATGATGAGATGCTGTTTTAATAACTTGAGCGGTATGAATTTGAGTAAGCGAAAAATTAACTAAACTAACGACGAATATTGATTAATAATAAAATCCAGAACGAGCTTACAAAAAGTGGGTTGTGATTAATCCATTTCAGATATTAAAATTCTAGCCGTGCGACTAAATGACTGAGCGACTAGAAATACAGAGCAATATTAAGATAGAGACGATTTTTCCAATTGATGTTTTAACATTTTGCTCGCATCACTCGCTCTTGCGCACCAAATAAAACATGTTTGGTGCGCAAGAGCGAGTGATGCGAGCTCGGGATTTGGGGCACCCCGACTTGGACAGGTTAGGTTAGAAGGAGATGGCGGGGTCAAGTGAGCGAGCGAAGCGAGCGAACAGGCCCCGCCATCCCCTTCGTGGTTATTTTTTTTTAAACCACCCAGAAATATCATTTGCCAAATATTTAATAAAATGCAGGACGTAACGTTGACACTCAAACAAATATTAGGTCGCTCAAATATTATAAAGCTTCTCATTTATTAATGTTTGTAAGTTGCTGTTCTGTTGATTTCTTGTCACTCGCAGTCAGTCGCTCACTTAGTAATACTATAACGTAAATTAATTATTTTTGTCACTTAAAACTTTTATTTACAGTCACTCGTTTAAATACTACCCTTTAAAATCCCCTAAATATTTTTTTCTCATAACGAAAGTTTTCCATTAATAAATGCCCACGACGTAGACAACAAGAAAAAAAACCCGCCCAGTGCGAGTCGGACTCGCGCACGGAGGGTTCCATACCATTGTTGTTATAGCGGCAACAGAAATACATCATCTGTGAAAATTTCAACTGTCTAACTATCACGGTTCATGAGATACATGCCTCGTGTCAGACGGACGGACAGCGGAGTCTTAGTAATAGGGTCCCGTTTTACCCTTTGGGTACGGAACCCTAAAAATTATCTACTCTTTCTCGACCGCGTGTATAAATAAGATTTTAATAAATATAAAAAAATAGCTTTTATTTCTTAGCAGTTACAAATTAAATAATCTTATTTTAAATAACCCAAGTTGTAATGTTCTTAACTGTTTTACTTTACAGCCAAATTAGCAAATAAAACTAGTATACAAGTTCAATACTATTCAGTATTGAACCTATACACTAGTTCCAATCACTAATTTAGTTGTATGACATTACTAAGTACATTCTTGGTGTTATTACGTTTTACATTTGTTTGTATTAATTTTGATTTATAATGATAAAATTAAATTTTCAGTGATTAGTTAGCTAATCTGCAAGAACCCCTCTGCGGGTAAAGGCCTCCTCCAAAACGCGTGGGCCCTTCCATATGGTCACCCTTTTCGTCCATCTTTGGTCTTGAAGACGAGATACGTGCCCATTCTAATAAACTTCCATTTTAATGATAGAGCGTGTAGCGTGAGCGTGTGTGTGCGTGTGTGTGCATTTTTCTTATGTTCAACATACTGCGCTCTATTCCTCGCTAACACGTTATTATTTTATTTCTAACGTTTTGGTTGTACCTACTTCCACGTTTGGCATATATGTTAAGCATGGCAGTAAACAGGAGATTAACACTTTGGTTTTCAGGCTTATGGGCATGCTGCTTTTGAATATTTCTTTCAAGGCCCAATATTTATTCCACGTAAGCTGCGTCCTCCGTTCTACCACAGTATAAATATGGACAGTAGGGAAACTAAGCCCAGTTGAGAACATAATTACCTACGCTCCATTGAAGCAATAGGGTTGTCACTTTTAATGTTTTTGATACCTATATTTTTTTTTACATTTTTGTTCTGTAGTGATCAATCAATCGAATTTGAATAAATAGCTTACAAACATAATTTGAATAGGTAATCTCATGGCGTCGGTTAACCTCAGCAAACGACGATAGTTTAAACACGGAAATCAATTTAATATTAACACACAACAACTTGTAGAACAAAAGATCTTTAACTTTGTCATTACGGCGGAACCTTTTACAAGTTTTAGCGGGAGCGTACGCGAGCCGCGGTTGGACGAAAAGGTTTCGGGCGCTCGTCGGAGTGGGCGCGCGGTAGACGCCGCAGCGCAGGTGGCGCGCGGGCTGGGCTCATGAGCGGCTACGAACCGTACCACGTTTCAATCCGAAAATGCGTGTGATATCTAGTAATTAAAAAACCCAATACATAAAAAAATACACACACCCATGACGAAAAAATTGATAGGTACCTTTTGCAGCCGCCATCTTGGATTCACATTTTGACAGCACTATCGGCTTCAACACCCTCGAAAACCATGAAAACGACACCCATGACGAAAAAATTGATACCTATTGTATTCGCCATCTTGGATTCACATTTTGACAGCACTATCGGCTTCAACACCCTCGAAAACCATGAAAACGACACCCATGACGAAAATATTGATATAGAATACCTATTGCAGTCGCCATCTTGGATGTACTTTTTGTTACCACTATCACTATTGCACTATCAGCTTTAAATACCCTCAAAACCACCGCATACATGATTTAGAAGTAAGTTCACGAATTCATTATGATCGATCACACGAACTTATACGTAATTCGATAACGATTAAATAACAATAACTAGAAATCATTCTTACCTTTCAATATCAGCAGGAAGTTTAAAATACAATAGCTCCGGTTTTCAGCCGTATACTACGCAATACTTTCCTGGCATTTTCAAAAATAAAAAGTTAAACGTGACCACTCGTCTTGAC
The DNA here is from genome assembly GCA_947386135.1 of Melanchra persicariae. Lineage (NCBI taxonomy): Eukaryota > Metazoa > Arthropoda > Insecta > Lepidoptera > Noctuidae > Melanchra > Melanchra persicariae. The sequence continues at coordinate 9,723,907 of OX376655.1, read as the reverse complement.
GCGGCACTTGCTACTGCGAGTCCCGCGAAGTCACCTTAGGAGTCTCGTGGGTGTGCATGTTTGTGTGAGTGTGCCGTTTCGAGCGTTTGTAGGCAGTTTCACTACTGTCCATATTTATATTGTGGTTCTACTTGCAACTCGTTGTTTTGTCGAAACCAATTTGTTTGCCAAGACATACGAGTATTTATCGGTCTGTATATTCAAGTGGTTTACCTCCGACGGAAATAGGTTTTCTAGGGCTGTTGGTCATGAGCATTGTTAAAGATTTTAATAATGTCAATAAAAATATATATTATTTATCACTACTGCCGACATCATTAAAGAAGTCTCATATTATTTTAATTCATATTAAATGTCAGTATTATTTCATAAATAATTATTTATAACCTAAACATCGCAGTCTCATCCATTTAAAAACTAATAATACAATTATGCTGCTGTACTGCTGTAGACACCTACGCAGAAGCAAGTGAAACAAAGTATGAAAAGTAACCACAACTTTGTTTTGGGCATTTAAATAGGAGTTATCGTAAAATAACATGATCGGTTTACCTACTATTAATAAACTATTTTTTTTTTGTTGTTTTTTATTATTCTAAAAAAAAACAAACATTAAAAAAATTAACCTGCTTTATATAATCATGGTAAAGGTATATGGATTATTGAGCTTTACATAATTGTTCATCCAATTTGTATCGTTCTCATGAAAACCGTTGGGCAATCTTAAAATGTTCATAATAATTAGGTTATCGATTGGTCACCCTGTCATTTTATTGGGGCGCGTGATGCCCCTAATATGACCTCTTATCCACTTTTTCAGACGGACATTGTCCATTCGGGGTGACAGATTTAACACCCGCACTATCAGTGATAGACAGCTATGAGCTTGCTTCTCTTATTTTTCACAGTTCCTAAGTGAACATGTGAAGTGTCGGGAGTCGCATTAAGCATTGTTTTTAATTGTTTCGAGTGTTGTTGTAAGGAATTATGGCTTCAAAAAACGAATATACGTGCACTAACAACATTACAGTAATATGTAAGTTTGTGATCACCCTATGTTGTCTTGTCATGTTTTCTTCATATATATTTTCTATAACTTATATGGTGTACATAATAAAGAGTATTCTATTCTTTATCTATTAGTTAGCATTCAGTCATATAATATACCTTATATATCTGCTTAGATATACTTACATATATTGGTATACAACGTGTAAAAGAATCAACGCAATACCTCTTTAAGGGGTCATTGTATTCATTATTATGAACAACTTGGGACCAAACCCGAAATCAGTGTTTGTCCCATTGTAAAAGTTGTTCATAATGATAAGTACAATGCCCCCTTAAGATGTATTGCGTTTATTCTGTTACACGTTGTATATTGAAATGTGATAATGGTCACTGGTCATACTATATTACTAATGATTCTTAATTATGACATGTGTTACATGTACTTTTTTGCTAGACTATTAGGTATATATTATTTAGTGTTATGCTTACGTTAATATCTATGTTATAAATTCTGACAAATATCTTAGTGAGTTCATAATAGGTATTCGAAATAAATAGCTTCCCATGATTTTAGTAAAACAAAACACTGCTACCACAACAATACACAACATAATTATGCAACTACTTAATAGAAGTCGTACCTACTTGAATTTCAACCTAATTATAATAACTACTTAACGTTGAAGTAACTACAACGCAAAAACACCATTATTGTTTCTCATCTAAAATAGATTTTCATTTATTTTCAGTGTTGGAGAATGAAAAGAAAGACGTTGAAAACCAAACAGTAGAAGAAGATCCTCTTACAAAAGCCATCGGAGCACTCGGAAAATGGCAGATATGGGTATGCTTCGTCGTATTCCTTGTCAAGTTCCCCGTGGCCTGGCACCAGATGAGCATCATATTCCTCGCACCGCCGATGAACTTCACCTGCACCTCCACACAAGATGATGTCTTCGATAACGTCTGCTACGCTAACTGCACAAAGTATGACTATGATCATCGTGTCTTCCAAGAAACTATTATATCCCAGTGGGATCTAGTCTGCGACAAACAATGGCTCAAGAACCTCACGCAGACTATCTTCATGCTGGGCATTCTTGTCGGCAACATGATGTTCGGCCATCTCTCTGACAGGTTAGTACTGTTTATTGGATCACATGATGTTTGAACCGCACTTGGTATCAATCTTCTACCAATTGGCACATCCTGCACTTATTGCTGCATGTCGTGGGAACACTAAGGCCCGGATGAGATTACTTTAGCGAATATCGTTTAAGAGGCTATCGTTTATTGTGCTGTTGTGTATAAAACCTACATTAAGATGCATTTAAGTGCATCCTCCGTGTACAAAAGAAACAATTTATCGTTGATATGAGAACTTCACGGGTGATCTGTAATCGCCAGGCATGGGTCAATGCCACGACTATTGATAACCCTACCGTTGAATCCTTGAACGAAACCGCTTCCTATGTAGCACGCCCTGGTCACGTTGCTAATCATGAGAAACTTGCATGAGAGTGAGAAAAAATAGTATAAGGTTTTATTCAACAAGTTCTCGTATCTTGGGAAGACAAAGACAAAATTCAAAACACGTTTTCAAATATTCGATAAATAACAGCCGGAAAAGGTTAGGTACCAGTATTTTAATTACTTACTGAATATTTTTAATAGTCATTTCAGTTTTTTATTAATAAAAACTGCATTTTTTCTTACAAAAAACATTGATGCTGCGTCTTGAGTCACGTTATCTTGCTGGTACTTTTATTTTTGTTTTGAATGTTTTAAATTCGTACCTAATACTTTTTTAGTTTCTACCTCTTTTAGCATCACCAAAATTGGTATCTAATGGTGTCCTTCATATTCTTCAGATTCGGGCGCCGCAATCCATTCCTGGCGGCAGTATTCCTTCAGCTAATATCAGGAGTGACCACAGCGTACTCAGTGAACTGGTACATGTTTACAACTCTCCGGTTCTTCCTCGCCGTTGCAACCGGAGGCACCATGGTCACCAGTTTCGTCCTCACAATGGAGCTGATTGGAGCCAAGTACAGAGATACCGTGGGAATAATATACCAGATACCATTCAACTTGGGACATCTGACACTACCCCTCTTCGGTTACTACCTCCGGGATTGGAGTACCTTCCAGCTTGCCATCTCTCTGCCATCTGTTCTGTTCCTGAGCTACTATTTCTTGCTGCCTGAGTCTCCGAGGTGGCTTCTTACTGCTGGCAGATCAGAAGAAGCGGTCAAGATCATGGAGGTGGCTGCGAAAAGGTGAGCAGGTTTTAGCAATATACCAGCTATTCTAAATTGTGAATGAATATCGTAAATATTTCTATTTCATTTAACTTAGCAAATAAAGATGCATATCCATTATGCGGGGGCAAGCGAGAAAGTTATCAAAACTACTTTCTCTTTTAAAGTAGTTCAAAATTTAGTCATTCAGCACTTGAAACATTTTCGACTGCGTAATGGAAATGTCGTAGTCTTGCATAAACAGACTGTTACATAAACAATTGTTTCCGTAGTTAGAAAACCGTACGTTTCTCTATTATTTGTTTCCTTAACCGTGTAAAGAATGTAGATTAAATTTTTTATCAATTATTCATTACGGATTCGCTAGAATCAAAGGGTATGCTCAGTTTTAGGTATGTTTAAGAGACTGATTTATTATTAGATATCCTATATGCGGACTGCATAATGACTTAATTTCCCGCAATTAAATAAATATTGAATGGTGGCTTAGTAATACAGGATGTTCCAGAAGTGCGTGTTTATGTTCAAGGATGGTGTTCTGTATCTTCTAGAAACAATATTAAAAAAATTGACTTTAAAAGAAATCCCGACCTCAAAAACTGTCTACAAAGTTCCAAAAGAATCACTTCATAGTCTTATGAATTTGGTGGCATCGAATCCGTGCTTGAACTAAAATAAGCGCATCAACTGCATCAGAATGCTTCAAAAGTGTTTTTTAAAACACTCTATGAAAAATGACAATATTTTTTTTTTTTTATAATTATTGTTTCTTTACTTTATAGCACATACCTCAGAACAACAGCCTTAAATATGACCATGTACGTTCTGGAACAGCCTGTATATTAAATTGAATAAAAATGAACTTGCACTAATTAAGCCAATACTGCACACCAACCAGATCAAGATGTTCCCGAACTGTTATTCGCAAACAAAAAGTTGAAGCCAACCTCATCAATTTCAGGAACGGCCGGCCAACAGAAGGCATAGCGGCGTCCACGCAGAAGATGGTGGTGAATGTGAGCGGCAAGCAAGACGAGCATGCCTCTTTCCTCGCGCTGTTCCGCACGCCGAAGCTGCGCGCGCGCACCATCGCCATCTGCTTCAACTGGTTCGTCTGCGGACTCTGCTTCTTCGGCGTCTCGCAGTACATGAGCCATATCTCTGGAGACATCTTCACTAATGTCGCTATTTCTGCTTCTATTCAGGTAATTATTCAGTATTTTTATCTGAACACTTTGCGGGACAGACTGACGTTATCTTGGTATAAAGTTACGTGATAATACGGCTAAGGGCGGTGAACTTTATTTCATGTTATTTAGCAAATCGTCGAAAGCCGTTGCTTGCCCATAATATTCCTAGGAAGCACATGATCTAGTGTCACATCACGCGACTTCAATCGTTTATAGGTGTCACGGCAAACTCTTTTCGAATCATTTTTCAACACACACATGAATACGCAGTGCTTATGTACCAAAACAACAGCAGTGCGATTCTGTAAACATGTCCATGTGAACACCCGGGTGGGGCGCACGACGGGTGAGTTGTCAAACCATACAAATAAGATGGAATGACAGCTCTATTGTCGTTCACTCCGCCTAGGTGTTCACCGTGAGAGGTCGACAGAATCGACCGGCAGAACACATCGCCGACAGGCGTAGACTGAGTCATACAAGTACAACGTCTGTGGCCGTATTTGTCGTACCCAAAATTTTAAAATATATATTATGTAATATGGTAGTAGCTCTACAGCCAGGGTTGGGCAGTATTTGAATTACTTGTAATTAAAATACGTTATGAAATACATTTTTTATATTGAAATACTTCTTAAAAAAGTAATTTGTAATTGGTATTTTAAGTAGGTATTTGAAATATCAATTACAAATTATTTTATGACGATGAGGTATTTTGTAGTTATTATTTCAAATACTAAGGCTTCAAAATACATTTGATGTATTTATACATTTAGCAAACTTATTCACGGGTGCGTTCTGCAGAAAACAGCGCTCGATAGGTTTCGTAGACCTAACATCTGTGACTGTAATTAGTATTTTTTGTTTCAAATTAAAAAAAAAATGTATTCTATATTCCAAATACACGACTTAAATGTATTTCGTATTTCAAATACCTACATGACATGCGCGATAGTATTTTGTAATTTGTATTATAATTAAAGCAAAGCATGAATTTATAGGCGGCAAATTGTAGTTCTCTGTACCCACCGAAATCTCTTGATGTATAAAAAAAGACATGTCATTATTGTAATAATTATTCGTGTCAGTTCACATAGTGATAAGCTATCCCAGCCCGGGAGTTCACTGGAAAATTATTTAAGTACATTATTATGTAAACAAAAACCAGTTTTACCCGAAACCATCTCGCAGCCACCACTTATCAGAACGACTGGCACTCATTAAACTTTATCACCTAGAAATCACGCCGTAAACTACCACGGACCACGCATTACATTTATTATTATTAAAATCACTGATCAACCGTTACTCACAGAATGTAGTGGAACTTTCAGTTAATATTTACCTAAATGTATGTTTAAAGAATTTAATAAGTATATTGACGAAGTTATCTAAAGTAGTCAATCTTTAATTACGAAGACCGTGATAGATAAGCACTAGGTACTTGTTTAATGCTTGTTGTAACAATATTCAAATACATTCATGTAATCTAATCTAATTAGTCAATATTCTCCCTCTACAGTTTAAAGGTTTTCCTCTCACTGTTCCACGAATATTCTTTTGTTCAATAGAATTTAATTTTAATTAAAAATCTTTTTTTTTTCCAGGTGCCCGGAACGATTATGTCAGTCTACTTGAATAGATACCTCGGCCGAAAAGTCACACTGATCAGCGCAAACTGCGTGACTGGGCTCAGCTGCCTCCTCATCATCGTCGTCCCGCAGTCTGGCGTCAGCCACCTTACCCTTGGCTGCACCGGACTATGGGGGATGAGCGTATCCTTCGCCACTGTCTACTTATACGCAGGGGAACTCTTCCCAACTGTCGTCAGGAACTCAGGAGTCGGACTCTCGTCGACAGTAGCCAGAATAGGTTCCATGGTAGCCCCGTTCGTGGCTACCCTCGCGCACACAAGCGCCTGGTTACCACCTCTAGCTTTCGGAATTGTGCCATTAATAGGAGCTGGTCTCTGTTTCCTATTACCCGACACTCGCGGGAGGAAACTACCTGACACGTTAGAAGAAGGCGAAGCGTAATTGTTTGATGGCTTTAACAAGTATTCATATTTTTTAATCAGTGTGCTGTTGTATGCATGTTGTGTAAACGCAGAGTGTAAGTGCATGTGAACAAAACCTCCCTAATTTAAAGACTATTTAATAATAAATTAGTGTTCCCGACATTACATTGTAAATTATTGAGATTTGCAAAAATGTATTTATGAAAACATTAAGCTAAGATTAGGCTATGTAAGGTCTATTTTAATAGGCTGTGATAAATAATGAATTTGTTAATTAAACAAAATAATTGTAATAGTCTTGTTTCATTCACTATACAGGGTGTTAGGGACATCGTAACGCAAACTTCGCGAAAAGGCTACATCTAATTCCACTAACCAAATTGTGAAAGTCATTAATCTCGCTAATGATCGGTTACAGAAATTGACATTTTCGAGCGCGCAATGTGTTGAGAACAACGCGATCAAAACGCGCGAGAGCGTTGTACGTAGTTAACGTAGTACGTCACTATCTACATCTAGACACGTCTTGCAAACACACATACACAGGTCTGTATCGCCGCCACGCGCCGCTCCGCGCTTCGCTTTAATGTAGGTAATAATATCACATAAAATCATTTTAATCACTCAGGAATACCTACCGACTGATGGTAGGAACATGTTTAAGCAGAAGTTAAGAGAAAAAAAGGAGCCATAAGCTCAGTCTCTTATAATCACAATTCCGATAAGAATTTCGATAAACTTAGAAGTACATTGAGATCCGGTAACGTAGGTATTATCTAATGAACTATTAAACCCACTTTGAGTGGAGGTACTTACCTACGAATATCGCCGACAGCAATAATATCACATAAACTTATTTTAATCACTCAGAAATACCTAACCTACTGATGATAGGAACTTGTTTATGCAGAAGTTAAGAGAAATGGAGGAGCCTTAAGCTTAGTCTCTTTAAATCACGATTCCGATAAGAATTGATAAAAAAAAGGTTTTAAGTAAGTATGTACATTGAGATCCGGTAATGATTTAGGTATAAACTAATGAACTAGCTAACTCACCCCTAAACAGATAGGATTCGAACTGGCCGCCCGCCTGCTTGCTCGTGTTTCGCCATACATAACACATTAGCATATCACCGTATTCTTGGGCACTGTAGTAATCGTTAAATCCAGATTACATTTTTAAATCACACTCACAAAAACAAACAATAACAGACACAAACACAGAATTAGTTTTGCTAGGTAGATATCAAACGAAAACTTATTTTGTCTCACGTCACGTCCCGAAATCCCGAATTTTACAAAAATAACACACTCGTTCGCTATCAAGGTCTTCAAGAAACTGACATAAAAGTCAAAATCAGCTAAATGTAAATGAAATGTTTTTTTAAACATTCCTTTGACTTCGCCGACTTTTGGCGGCATTGTGTTCAAAAGGACGCCGCGCGGCAGTTCGTAGCGCAAACAAAAAAGGTCTTAGTGATACAAAACTCAGTAACCTATGTCCGACCTTAAGTAATTTAGTTAATGTCGGAAATCGGTTACCCCGCTTTGTGCTAATACGTATTTGTTTCTTATGGGCTTATCTAGACGGTATGTTAAATCACGTTGGGTTTGGTAAAAATAACGATCATGAACAGTCTAGAGTAAAAAAAACAGCTGAAAAAAATTGAAAAATGAGGAAAAAACCGACGAAAAATTCCAACGCGTCCAGAATCATGTCCTGAACTCATGGTATCCGTCCTCCATGGCGCGTTGTGTTCCACGCGCGCCTCAAAGAGATGTCAGCATAGTAGACGAGGCCCGTCAGGGCCAGAGCCTGCCAGGGTGCAGGATTTTGTTCCGTTGAGTTACCGCGGCCCTGGAAAGCAAAGGGCACTAGGAGGAGCACGGATGGGTTTTAGTCAGTAAGAGTCTGACACTCACTCCCGCTGCACCCAGAGCGGAAGGGGTCATTTGATGATTTCCCATCCATAAAAAAGGGTGCTCCATCGTTGATCCCATCATGGCTTACCATCAGGAGATAAAGTGGTAAAACGTGTACTTATCAGTAATAAAAAATACTCTCCCTACTACAAAAATAATCATCCAAATCGATTGACAATTGGCGAAAATATCGCTGAACAAACATTTCTCCTGGGATCCCATTACGAGATCCTGGCTTATACCTACCATCATCAGCTCAGTAACGAGATGATGATTACCGAGCACAAATGTTTAAAATGCGTTAGAATGTAAATGAAAAATATTGTATCTGCCTATAAAAATTGAGGGTTGCCCTCGATTTCCCTGGGATCCCAATATCAGACTTAGTGACAATGGGAGGGACCACCTCAGGAGAATAGACTCTCCAAAAAAGAAATTGAAAATCTGTCCATATAATCTGTGTGAACATACCTATACAAAAAAAATACATAGTCGAACATAGAACCTCCTCCTTTTTGAAGTCGGTTAAAAATAGACATCATGGGCACTTCAAAACATTCATTTCACCTGATGATACATCTTGTGTCACTTGCGCTGGGCAACTATTAAGATACAGGTTTATAACATAAGCTAATAGGTACCTACCTATTATATTTGAGATAACAAAGTAATCAGTCAGGTTACTAATTTGGCTGTTAGATAATGATAAATTAATGATATATTTTATTTGCTTAAGTCCTCTTCAAAGCGTAGCTTGTGTGAACGTACCTACAGTTCAAAATTCAATTTAAAATAAATGACATTATTACAATAATTTTCCACCAACCTGTACAATTGCTGAAGATAAATAACTGGCATGTGGGTGTTTAAAGATACGATACGCGATGAAAACATCCATTACCTACTAGAAGTTCCTTTTTAAGAATTCACAAGGTAAGTGTTTTAAACATTATATCACTGGAAACTCAATAAGTCTGTGTGCTATCTTACTTAACTTGTGAAAATTAGTAACCAACTCAACAGTTTGTGAACAACATTGTCTACTTGAATTTCAGTAAAACGAAATGGATGAAGATCATATAGAGACTGTGATAGGTCGCTTTGGAATATATCAAACCTGGATTTTATTTTTAATAACGATAGGCAGATTCCCAGCAGAGTTTCAGCTGACTAATGTGGTATTTCTAATACCGAATGTTGAGTACAAGTGCTTAGACAACAATGTGACCAACCACTGTCCTTGTGTGAACCCGGAATATGATACGAGCACTATTGTAAGTTCCGTCACAAGTGAATGGAACCTTATATGTGACAAAACATATTTAGCGAGCTTATCTCAATCCATGGTGCAAGTTGGAATATTAGTAGGCAGCTTAGTTTTTGGACACGTTTCTGACAGGTAATCAAATTTTATAATATTATATCATAAGACCAAGCAATCAGACTGAACTGAAATGGAACAACAAGCACACTGCACTGGCAAGCGCGCTCCATCTTCGACCACATCATCGCTAATCATCAGGTTAAATAGTGGTCAAACGCGTGCCTATCAATAGTAAAAAAAAACAGACTTGAGCACCCCGTAAACATACTGGGGAAACTCTTGATCACGAAGAACGCCAGCCGATTGGTTCCGTAAACTCTCGCCGTGAAAACTTAAGTGAAGTGAGCTATCAAACCCTAGCGTTAGTTTAAAAAGTGAGTTTTTTTTAACTCGCCGTGTAACAGTGTGTTTTACGTGTAACAGAATCGACCGACAATCGAAACAAACATTATATCCACGCCTTACGACTATTTTCTCCGAAGTGATGGCTGCGTAACGCAGTACCACAGCTGTGGCAGTACTTACACTTCGTCAAGGCAAACAAAACCGACAAATTCAAACTCCCGGCTGCTACTGAGGCGTTCTTAATGCAAAGGAAAAACACACTATACGCCTACGACCACTAGACTTAAAAGCTGTTCAAAATCCAACGAATTTGCCAGTCGTAACGATTCATCCTTCTGTTTTCTTTACAGATATGGCCGGAAACCTGTAGTGTCATTAACACTCTTTTTAGACGTAGTTATCGTAGTTTTATCTGCCGCAGTACCAAATTTTTGGTTGTTCTTAACCTGTCGATTTTTAAATGGAGTATCCATGGGCGGATCTATGTTGTCTTGCTACATATTAATAGTAGAACTGAGTGGAAAGTCCTTCAGACCCCAAGTTTCAGGACTTATGCATATCACATTGTTAATGACGTTCTTGACACTTCCCATCATGGCATACTTTATAAGAGAATGGAGAAACTTACAACTAGTGTCTTCAGTGCCATGGGTGATAGTTGTCGTGTATTACTGGCTAATACCTGAATCTCCTCGATGGCTCATTACGGTGGGAAGGAAGAAGGAAGCTATTGACATCCTTACCCATATCGCAAAAAGGTAACTAAATGTATCCTATATTATTAACGCGTCTAATAAAATTGTGATGATAATAAAATAAAGACAAGTTCTATGTAATTTACAGAAACAATCGACCTACAGAAAATATCGAAGTAATGGTTGACAAAATTGAATTGCTAAACAAAACACAGCATCAAACTGGAACTTATGTGGACCTATTCAGAACTCCAAAAATAAGAACGTATACAATGATAACTGCACTAATATGGATGTCCTGCTCCCATACGTATTATGGTCTTAACCAATACATAGGCCTCCTACAGGGGAACATATACCTGAACGTGATGCTGTTCGGAGCTTGTCTCATACCAGGCTTAATCATAGTCGTTATCTCTACTTTATACTTCAGGAGAAAAGCTACCATAATAACAAGTTTCGTCACAGCAGCAGTGTCATTGCTAGTATTCATTGTTATTCCGAGTGAGTTGGAAGCTGCATCTTTAGCATTTAGTATAATAGGTTTTACAGGAGCTTTTACTGCTTTCGTTCAAGCGTATTTATTTACATCTGAAGTGTTTCCAACTGTCATTCGAAATATAGCAATAGGTTTTGCTTCAATGTTTGCAAGACTTGGAGGATTTATTGCACCTTTTGTTGTAAATATAGGAATAGAATGGGTTTCTATACTTATTATTAGTTTTATAGCTTTGGGTGCAGCGATACTTTGTTATTTCCTTCCCGAAACGAAGGCAACAACACTTCCAAATACGATTGAGCAAAGGGAACATACACACACAGCAAAGGCGTAAGATATTGATTGTTTGCTACTACATTTATTTCTACTGGTGAATATAGTACTTTGATACGTGGTATAGATGGCGCTTGTGTTAGCAAACAAGGTAATCCTTATTTCAATTCATGAGTGACCCTCTTAGAGGCATAATATCTAGCCCGTCTATTTGATTTACTTATGATCGTCTTGAAAGTACCTACTTAAAGGTTCATATTTTATGAAAAGGAGATAATCCACGAGACTTTATACATATGAATATATATGAACCTAAACATATCTGTAGCGGAGCCTACTGGTTTTAAAACACCGATGAGTGGTCATTGTTTTCTTCAAAATATAGGTAGGTACTACAGTACCATATCAATCGTAGGTATCGGTGCTTATCAGTAGTCCTAATTACAATATGAAATGCATGTAAAATATATATAAACGCGTTTTCTAAAAGTTTGTTTTATTTGGAATTAAAGTAGAACCCTCTATTTTTATCTGACTAGGTTTAATAAAAATAGCTTAAAATGCAGACAATTTGCGTTTTTAATATGAATATGCTTTCAAGAACATTTCCGCATTGTAGAAACAGTCTGAACTACTGTGGTATCAACGACCATTGCCAGTTACCAGAGCCAGCGTGCCCCTCACAGATACCTCATTCTCGTTGCTTCTTTTCTATTTCCGCTGTCTATCAATTTGAGTAGTATTCAATGGACACGAAAAGAAGCAGTGGCTGATATGACTACGATGACCCTCCACCATCTTCACTCATGCTGTTTTTACCCCCCGGCTTCTGGAAAAAAAATATCGACCCGTTACAAATTATTCGTAAGTTATTCGCGCCAAGTGATGCCATTGGCTGTTGAATAGTCATTCAATTAATCATGGTTATATATATCGCGTGTTTGACACCATGTCACAATAATTTTGTGATAATTTTCGTTTTTTACATTAGTTACTAAAAATAGTAATGGCACATGGTATACCTATGTAAGTACCTACATGCTATTGCATCGAGCACAATAGGTAATCAACAAATGACATAAAAAGCCTATCAACAACACAACGTTGACCTTGATCTTCAGGCAAACAAAATGCTACTCCATCTGTGATGGTACCTATGCGCCATCCAACCAGTCATTTTCGTCACGCTATAAATAAAATGACCAATTGGCCATGTATTTGTGATGTGACATCTGATGATTTGATGATACAAAATAATAAAATTGCCATAATTGATTGGTCATCTCGACGTAACCGTGAAGAATGGCAAATAAATTTTAAGGCCCTTGAACGCAATAGCCATTGAAAACTACGTGTAAATAATGAATTTAGTTACCAGTAGCGTGTCTCGCATGCGTGTCTTCCAGTAATATTGTCACACTATAATTTTTCATTTACTGCCAAATTCAAAGTCACTTACACACCTATATTTACGTGACACATTACATTTCACTGAACCTAAAATATTGTAGAATAGGTCACTATCGTCTCCTTTTGGAAACACAAAGTTAACAAAGATCTCAGATACCTCATTAATTTATTAATTATTATTATTGAGCATTATAATTATTGAGCATCCTAAATAGAGTTGGCTCAGAAAAATACCAGCTTGCTGCATTGGACTCGGTGGAACGCAGAGCAAAAAGGCTTATAGGCGACGAGTCGTTGGTGGCTAAGCTTTATATCCTGGCTCATCGGCGTAGTGTTGCTTGCCTGTCGGTCTTCTATAGATTGTACTTCGAAGAGTGTGCGCAGGAACTCAACGACCTGATCCCATCATCGCCCTTTTACCACCGCTATCTACCGCTATCCCATCAGGCGTGATCGAGGTCAAGAACAAGCCCATTCCTGAATAAACAATTAAATTAATTAAATATGAATAACCAATGAAACCGTTAGGTTGTTGATGGCTAAACACATTTTTAAATTCTGACATTAAAAGTAATAATGTACCTACCTACATTTCTATTCTATCGAAATCCCTAGATCGTTTACCTCGGAGTTATATATATCTGGATAACTAGTTGGTTACTGGTATTCTTTATGTGTTTTTTTTTTTAATTTGGTGAACCTACATTAAAGTACTTGACAGTGAAAACGACTATTTCCGTTTTTATTTTTATTAAAGGAACCCGAAGTAAGTGGTCATACATAATGCCACAGAAATTGTAACGCCTACCTAATTTTCCGCGAGCAAATTGCCCGATTGTCGGCACGCGACAAGTATCAAGTACGCGTATCAAGATTGCCATTTTGCCAATGAGACACTCATTCACTTATAAAATAAGCAACACGCGATATGTTTATCTCTTTCTCAATTTCAAACAGAAACGTAAATTCCTTTTACTAGCTTTGAGATAACAATTTAAGCTGTTAATCTGCCGACGCGCCTGAATCTGATAAATATTTTATGAGATAGCTGTGCCACCACATTTTGTGTGATCAAAGCGTGAGTGTGCATCATTCCGTAAGAAACGATGGACGTTTAATGTTATTAACAAGAGACACGAAGTATAATTTGTATTATTATTATGTAAACAGAGTGGTATATAAGTGAAAAACTGGGTAATAAGTACAACTAAATATGTGTAGTGATTAAATTGTGTGGTAAGTGTGCCCAATGTTCCATTCCAACTCAGTAATATCCATACTTAATTCAGCGATTAAATAATGGTTATTTTTTTTTACAGTCAAACAAAATGGACGAAGATCATATAGAAACAGCAATTGGTCGTTTTGGAAAATATCAAACATGGATTTTATTCTTAATCACAGTTGGAAGGTTTCCAGCAGAATATCAATTGAATAATGTCGTATTTATAATACCGAGCGTTGAGTACCTGTGCTTAGACAACAATGTGACCAACCACTGTCCTTGTGTGAACCCGGAATATGACACGAGCACTATTGTAAGTTCCGTCACAAGTGAATGGGACCTTATATGTGACAAAACATATTTAGCAAGTTTGGCCCAATCTATGATGCAAATTGGAATATTGGCGGGCAGTTTACTCTTTGGATACCTCTCCGACAGGTATCTGAATGACTTTCTAAATTCTACTTATTCATATTCGCCACTCGCCAGTCTGCTAGTTAAAAGACGCACATAGTGTGCATCGAAGGGCATGCTAAATATCACTATTTTCATCTGTTTTAACCACAAACATATTTTTTTTATCATCAATACCAAAACTTCTTTCAACTACATAGCTACATGTTACTTTGCCTTTCATTTCAGGTATGGTCGAAAATCTGTCGTGCTAATATCACTATTCTTCGAAGTCGTCTTCGTAGTTATCTCAGCTTTTGTCCCACACTTTTGGATGTTTCTAATTTGCCGATTCTTGATTGGAGTAACTCTTGGCGGAGTAATGCTGTGTTGCTACATACTACTCATTGAACTGTGTGGGAAGTCGTTTAGACCATACGCGGCTGGACTTCAGGAAATGCCGTTCTTAATCTCATACTTTACGCTTCCAATCATAGCATACTTTGTAAGAGAATGGAGACAATTACAGCTGGTAACCTCAGTGCCATGGGTCATAGTCGTCGTGTATTACTGGCTACTACCTGAATCTCCTAGATGGCTCATTACAGTGGGCAGGAAGAAGGAAGCTATTGAAATCCTCACCAATATTGCCAAAAGGTGAGTACAAACTGTCTCTCATTAATTCTTACGGACCTAATAACATATGTTCAACAAAATCAATAAATATTTAATATGATTCCCTTTCAGGAATAATCGACCGACTGAAAATATAGAAGCTCTTGTTGAAAAATTAGAATTGTTGAACAAAAATCAGCAAAAGACTGGAAACTTTATAGACCTATTCAAAACTCCAAAAATCAGAGTATACACAATGATAACTGCATTAATATGGATGTTTTGCTCACATACGTTCTTCGGCCTCAATCAGTACATAGGCCGCCTCCAAGGAAACCTGTACTTGAACGTGCTGCTGTCTGCAGCGTGCCTCACACCGGGTTTAATAATAGTCATCATCGCTACATTACATCTAAGAAGAAAAGTGAGCGTTATATCTAGTTTCACCACAGCAGCGGTGTCGTTATTAGTTTTTATTTTCATTCCAAGTGATTTAAGAGCAGCGACGTTAGCATTTGCGATAATAGGTTTAATAGGAGCTTACACATCGTTTGTCCAAGTATATCTATACTCATCAGAGATATTTCCGACTGTCATCAGAAATACAGCGATAGGTTTTGCTTCAATGTTTGCGAGATTTGGAGGTTTTATTGCTCCTTTTGTTGTAAATATAGGAATAGAGTGGGTGTCTATACTAATATTCAGTGGTGTAGCATTCAGTGCAGCTATCCTCTGTTACTTCCTTCCTGAAACAAAAGCGACCACTCTTCCGAATACTATTGAGCAAAGGGAGCGGGCGAAGACGTAGCAAAATCTTTGTTAATGTATTGCTATGTATTTTTATTTAAATTATATTTTTAGTAGGTGCCTAAGTAATAACTGATAATTAACTAGTACGTCATAAACAGATTATAATAATATTTAGTAATAGATTGGTAGACATTACAATTTTGTATCGTATAATTTATTACATTAAAATAACGTCCTAAGTACCTATAACAATATCTTGTATCTTTATTACAATAATCATAGCTTTGGCATTAATGAGAACTCACAGTTGTTTTTGAATATTTCTAAAATCTATAAATTAAATTATTTGTTATAATTAATTCTACATATATTTTACATTACCAATTTTTCGAGTAGTTTGTATTGAATATTATGGAAGCCTCCAAAATACCAAGTTATGAATATGAAAAGGAAAAAGTGGTATAGGACCCAAAACTGAAATATTACACTATTGATCAGAAAATATATGAAAATGATATCAATAATGGTCCAGAACACAAATCCTAATTTTGCTGCTGAAAGCGATCTTGGAGAGCGATGTGGTGGTGCTCTGTTGTATTGTGGATCGATGAAATTACCTGGAAACAAAAGGGGATGCCAGTAAACGAGAAGTTGTTGGCAGCCTGGTTTATTTTTGAGTCAATGCTAGATAGAATATTAATAGTAATTTTAAACTACATGATCCTGTGCACTAAGCAAAAGCGCTTGTAATCATGAATCCTACTTTTTCAAGGTTTAACTACATTCAGATTAGAATTAGTCGATGGCAAACTTCCCCATAATAAGTTTGCATTATACGTTCGCTAATAAGTGACAAAGGCATAAAAATATTTACAAAGACTACCTTGGACACACCTTATTCGCAAATTCTGTGTCAGGTGTCAATGGCCCTTTCTCTTTTTTTTTGAATAATCGTTCTTTAAACCCGTTTTACCCAACCACTTCTTCTTTTGCATCAACGGCGAGGAGGACTAACAAACATGTAAATAATCCTTACATGGACCGTGTTACTTCCAAAGAGGATAAAATTGTGCAACTATGAGAATAACAATGTTTTTGGATTTTTTGAGGCACTTAACTCACCATCGTTGTGAAATCTTCGAAGACTATACTCTTTTTCCCGCCATCGGTCACCGAGCCAAGTTTTAAGTCCATCGTCTTCTTGAGGAAGTTTATCAATAGAATATCTGTAACAGAAAATGTTGTCATTGGATGAACTTAGTTTCTGGGGGCCTACCATAAACTTTTAAAATACTTGCCAAGTGCAAGGCAGTTCACCACAGCATTTTAACCTGACAGGTTTTGTTCTTGTACCATGAGCATTTCTATCAAAATCAACTTTTGACCTGCTAGAGTCCATCCAAAGAAAGAAGTTTCGCAACCGCGGCGCTAGTTTCTATGCGACTGTACGCTATCCTCTAACAAATCTTGTTAGTTCCATTTATTTCCGCGGGACTTCCTTCGTTGGACGGACTCTAGTCGCTCACCGGTTCAGGTCACGTGATCGCTGGTTTGCCTGCAACTAGGCGCGCTCATGGTACAAATTAGCAGCGACCGACAAGTTATTTTTCGTCGAAAATTGGCCTCCCTGGTTATCGAAACTTTGCACGCGACTATACTTGACAAACGTTCGTTCTTTATTAGCACAGTATTTCATTTAACGAAAATATATTAATACCAACCGTTTAAAGTAGAAGGAAACATGCGTCGGAATTTTTCCGCGAAACAAATCCATTTCGGTTTGGGCCGGAGAATCATAGGCCACGGTGACGTCATAGACAGAGGCAAGGCCAGACTCGCGCAGCCGAGAGCATAACGCTACCCAACCAGTGGTCCGCGGGTGTAACACGTACTCGTAATGCTAGAATAAGAAACACGAAAGTGAATTGTGGTCCGTAAATGATTGGTCGAAGTAATTATGTGAACTAAATTCATACTCGAAAATGAATCGAATTAAAATCTAGACCTTGAGCATGCTTTAACTTTATAATATCTACAATTGAAGTTAAACATGGAAATGCAATAGAAGGGTTGAAGAATGTTGGTATTGAGTCCCATGTACAAGTCCAAAGAACAAGAACTATGCAACATATCTGGTACAAGGAGTAAATTATATTAAACCCAAAGGATCACCTTTTCCTGCAGCTGTGTTGATGTCAACTACTACTTATCCAGTGGGGTGATTAAAGGGAAATCAAGCTGATGAAACGCGTACAATCATTACTCAATATAATAAGCACGTGAGTAGTGCACTGAGAATGGTAATAGATAGGTACAAGATACCTATGTTGCCTGTCACTTTGCTGTAACCGCTGAGGTAACAGCCTATGTAACGCTGAGTGACGTGATTGGACAGGTTATTTAAAAAGTATGACTTCGAGTTAATTAAATATCAAGCAAAAGACGTTATGTACTTAATACGTGCAATGTAAGTTCCAAGCAAGTAAATACATTAGGCCTTACGCCTTTTACAAAAATGTTATTTTGAATTTTTTTTACAAAAAAAGCGCACACAAAGGCGATGGTGTATAGGTAAATATTTACCGCTGCACGGTAATATAAGCTTCACCTGTTGCACCCAATTACCTAAATGGGACATGTGGGAGAGTGGAGTATAATATAATATTTTAAGTAGGTATACTACATATAATAATAAAATAAAATAAAAAGCCTTTTATTTCACTGCAATTAGAAACATTTTTACAATTTAACATTTCCATAATTGATAACATTCATGCAACTAAAAAACATGCAAAATTAATTCTTATACCTACTTACTACCATCTTTATTCGTGTTATTATTAAGTGCTTAAAATATTAGGTCTTTACCTATGAAATTGCCGTTCTGCAGTACTGGCCATTTCAAATCAAAATAATTTTTGTTTGGATAAGAATTCTAATTTCAAATTAATTTTATTTTAAAAACATGTTTTTTTTTCCAAATGTAGTCATTTGTTTATTGATTAGTGTTACATTTTCATCGCATTTCAATCTTTTTCGTCATCATGGATACGTTAAAAATTCGCGTAATTATGGAATATGAGTACCGTCGTGGCAGCAACGCGGTACAAGCGGCACGCAACATCAACGACGTTTACGGAGCTAACACTACAAACCAACGCACCACCTGTTATTGGTTTGCTCGCTTCCGTTCTGGAAATTTCGACCTGAAAAATGAACCTCGCGGTCGTTCGAAGACTTTGGTCGACAATGACGAATTAAAGGCGATTGTGGAAGCTGATGATACACAATCTACGGCTGAATTAGCAGCAGCTTTCGACGTGAGCGTCAAAACAATATTGGTCCATTTTCGTCAAATTGGCAAGGTAAAAAAGCTTGACAAATGGGTGCCCCACGAACTCAATGATCGCCAGCGCGAAGTACGCGTCGAGACGTGCCTTGCACTGCTCAACAGACACACAAATGAAGGAATTTTGAACCGCATTGTTGCTTGCGATGAAAAATGGATTCTGTTTGATAACCGTAAGCGCTCAGCAAGTTGGTTGGATCTTGGTTCAGCACCTAAACAATGCCCTAAACGAAAACTTACCCCTAGAAAAGTGATGGTTTATTACTGCAGATGTGTACTGTGAAGAACTGAACACAATGATGGAGAAGCTGGCACATCTCCAACCAGCATTGGTCAATCGCTCGTCTCCGCTGCTCCTGCACGACAACGCGCGACCTCATACTGCACAGCAGACGGTCTCCAAGTTGCAAGAACTGGGGTTGGAAGCTCTCCGTCAGCCGCCCTACTCACCAGACCTTGCGCCTACAGACTACTACTTTTTCCAGAATTTGGATAACTTCTTGGCGGGAAAAAAATTCAATAACCGAGAGGCAGTACAAAATGCCTTTGAAGAATTTGTTGCCTCCCGTCCAGCTGATTTCTTTAAGAAGGGCATCAATAAACTGCCACTGCGTTGGCAAAGATGCATTGATTGCATGGGTGATTACTTCGATTAATACAAATAAAAAATACATTTAAAAAAATTCGTTTAAATTTTTTCATACAAAACGGCAATTTCATAGGTAAAGACCTATTATTTTTCTAATGTAAAACTTACAAGTATTATCATCTGTTTTTTTGTACAAATTGTATTGGAAATAATTATTCCGAACTCACTAGCCCTACATAAGCCATCTAAAACTTCTGTGGTTTTTAGCATAATTATATATATTTATTTGTAAATCAGCGATATATACTTTAAACATTAATTTTATACGTCAGTGATTTGTTAATTATTTATCTGAATCTATCGCACTCCTAATTTAAATCACAAATTATTTAACATTCGCATTGCTAGATGACGCTGTGATCGAATAATGCGATCACAGCGTCAAGTACTGAACCTTGACAAAGACAGTGGATCCATCGAACCGGAAAAACGATGGCCCTCATTTACAGCTAGATTCAGTGATTATAGAAGTAGTAGTCATGGTCAAAACTTTATGGATAGAAGATAAGGTAAGAATCGTTTATACCTGCATGTTATTAGCATGTGCAAATTTTTCGCTGCGGCGGAGATTCTCTTCACTTAAGTCCGTGCCTTCAGGGAATAAAACTAGCCTGTAGTCGTAATTAAGTTTCTGATAATAATCTACAAACTGGGACAGATTAACTTGGTCTTCACGCCAATTCCTCTTTACATACAGGAAAAAGTTTAGTTGCATAATCCAGCCTGCAAGGTTTTACAAATAAGGTAAGGTCATGAGTCTATAAAACTGCGTTTACTGATACGATCAAAAGTAGCATAAATAATATACATATACATAAATACTAGCTTTTGCCCGCGACTTTGTAGACGCATATCCCGTTCCCGTAGGAACTTCGAGAAATCCTCTCTTAGTGCCCCCCATACACTCCCCAAGGAACCTTCATGCCAAATTTCAGCTTTCTACGACCAGTAGTTTCAGCTGTGCATTGTTTGACAGTCAGTTAGTAACGGAAGAATTTTATAATTAGGATTTAAATAATAATTCATCATAAACAGCTGCTATATCACGAACGTGATATCTTTTGAATGCATGTGCAAGGTTATACGCATAGTTTAACTCACCCATGCCTGGAATATTCTTAATTTCATCCTTTAAAACAAATTTTATTTTCGATTTGCCTCCAAGATCCAAATCACTGTTAGATTCACTGTAATTTTGATTAGTCTGTTTACAAGAGCACAAGTCGTCAGAAGGATTTTGCGTTGCGTGGTATAGAGCTATCCATACATAGTTCCAATCAACTCTTGTGCGATGGTTCATCACAATTATGGACTTTTCGTCAGGATTCACATAATCACCGAAATGATGCAACTGAGTATTACAGCAACATTGAAACAGCGCCTGAAATAATAAATTCAGCAGATAATAGTATTCAGTTGCGATATTAATTTTTCATCAAATATTTCGTAGGATAACGTCTTACCACAGGATATAGTTCCCACAACGAAAATAATGTATCAACTAATTTTCTATATAATCTATGACTAAAAAACATCAGGTACATAACAGGACAGTAAAGAATGAAGAAGCCTGAAATCAGAATATAAGAAGAAACAAGATGCTTTTAATAGGTAGATAGTGTAACATAATTTAAGAATCGAATATAAGACGTACCAGCTAGAATGGTGTAATACCAAGCAGTGCAGAGCAGGAGGCCCACCGCCATGGTACCGCGGGCCGCGGGCGAGCACTGCCGCGCCGGGAAGCCATGCCGAGGACGATGTCAGCGTCGTCAGATTAGAACCCCTACGTGATCCGCTAAGCCCTATTACCTGACACCTTTCCTCAGAACTATATATTCTATATTATCCAAGAACCTGACCTCTTTTATTTTACGGTGTTACACAAGATGTTAAACGGTATCGTGTTATATATTTACATTATCGTCATTTTATTATACTCCTCTTTCAGCATTATTCACGGCAGTGCTTGTTCTTGAGTTTGTCGGTATATTTTTACCTAAGGCTTCAGCTTCTTCAATTGTACTCATTAGTTCACAATCTTTGGTTTCTGGCAATAACAAACATAGCAGTCCTGCTATCATTGGAAAAACACCGAAAGCAACAGGTGCACACCATTTGCCATAGGGTCTTAAGCCAGCTGCAAAAGGTGCAATCATAGCTCCTACTCGAGCCATCATTGAACAAATTCCTATTGCTGCGTTTCGTACTACTGTTGGAAACATCTCGGTACAATATAAATATAACACAATGAATATAATATAACAAAGCAATTCACCGATACATCCAATCACCACTGACCCTTTGCCTTCAGGGACAAAGCCAATTATAAATACGCATAAACTGCATATAATATTTGCAGCAATAACGACAGTTTTACGCTTGGAGAACTTGATTAAGGGAATGCAAATAATACACCCAACCAGACACACACTGCCGGTAGCTACGACGTTGATAAAAACATCGCCAGTTAAATGGCTGATGTAATAAGTGACGCCGTAGAAACAGTAGCTGCAGACAAGCCAGGCGAATGACATTATGATGATATTTGTTCTTATGTTCCGAGTGCGAAACAAATCTAACACTGTGCTCTTTGGTCTGCTGTGTCTGTGCTCAAATTGGTATAATTCAACCTTTTGTCTTATTTCTTCCGTTGGTAGTTTATTACTGAAAATAAATATCTGAAAGTTCTAGATCTCTGTCGTAAAGTAATCAAATGAATGTCACACCAGCGGCCCTACCATGACGTGTAAAAGAGTGAGTCGTTCGAGCGAGAAGGAGGGATGGAGCTATATAGGGTGTATAGCTCCATCCCTCCTTCTCGCTCGAACGACTCACGCTTTTACACATCATGGTAGGGCCGCTTGTAGTGCTTATAAATCGTATGGAATACACTTACATTTTTGCAACCCGTTCCAATAAACCAACTGCCTGCTCTGTTTTGTTCATAACCAGTAGCCATCTTGGAGTTTCTGGCAATATACAAATATATAACAACAGCAAAACGTTTGAGAGTGATATAAAAAGTTGAAAATAAGTATAATCTCTTATAAGATAGCCAACTGCTGCAAGTAAGATGTGACCGGTAGTGAAGGGTATATGAAATAAAGCAGATATCACATCTCTATTCGCACTCCCTACATATTCCATAACTATCACAAAAGATATGATCATAATACCACCATTTGCAAAGCCGACAAACATTCTGACGAATGTAAAACTCCAGTAATCTGGCATAAACGATGACATTATTCCTGCGAATATCTCGATGATCACTGATATTATTAAAGTCGGTTTCCTACCATATCTGAAATTAAGTACAATAATTTATAAATATAACTTAAGTTGAAATAACCGACTGTCTCCAATTGTAGGTACCTGTCTGATGCAATTCCAAATAATAAACTTCCGCTGAGGACGCCAAATTGAAAAATTGTTTGAGTTAAATCTTTAAGCCAATCATTTTTGCATATCAGATTCCACTCGGTGACTATAGTTCTGGTGAATACAGACTTATCGTACACAGGGTTATCGCAACATGTGGCGTTTGATCCTGGGCAGTGGTAGTGCGCTGGCGGAGCCAGGAAAATTATTGCCATTTGGTGAAACGCCACTCCGAATTTGCTCATAAACA
The DNA here is from genome assembly GCA_947386135.1 of Melanchra persicariae. Taxonomy (NCBI): domain Eukaryota; kingdom Metazoa; phylum Arthropoda; class Insecta; order Lepidoptera; family Noctuidae; genus Melanchra; species Melanchra persicariae. The sequence continues at coordinate 9,700,345 of OX376655.1, read as the reverse complement.
CAATAAAACATAGCCAATAATGAAACCGTCCAAAGTTTCCAATTAATTCATTGATGAGTCCCATTATATCACAACGTTCATGGTTGGGTCAAAATGTATAACTATAAATCTCATTGTTTTGTGTTAAAAATAAAATGTTTGTATAAAGATCACTGTATATAAGCAATGTCGTTTATTGTTATGCAGGTAAAAACGGGTTGGTCTCGCTCAAGGTTCGTTTTCACTGCGAAACGCACTTTGTTATTTATTTTAAATGAGTGCATTTGATGATGACTCTGGGTACGTGCAGTTATTTACGTGGCTTGGTCATGCACTTATATAAAAGTAGTGAATGAACACATTGTAAGTAAATTGATGTCATCCACCACAAAAGTACTTATCATAAAATTTTGTTCTGTTTGAAACTCTTAGAGCTCGCCAAGTACCTACCTAGTCTGCCTTTACCAGAAAACATGTAGATGTGATATCTTAAACTTGTTCATTAAACGGTTTGTTTAATTACCAATGTTTATAACGAAGACTAGAGAAAAATCTGTTTTCAACATCAGCAAACCGTGAACTCGAGGATCACATGATCTCCGCATCCTGTCGTATGTAGAGTATATATTAGTAAATTATAATTCTCATTTGTGGAAATGAGTGTTCCGATTGTCATTATTCTACACGGCCGCTGTGTCCAATGGTAGTAAAGTGACGTGACGATTTCAAGCGTTATAAAGCGTTAGATATTGTTTTTATTATTTAGTGCGAACTATGACGTGCGCCAACGTGACTAACGGAGCGAATAATTTCAACGGCATTCACAATAGGAAATATATCATTTATTTTCAGGCAAACATGAGTAGGTATAATATTCAAACATTATTTTAAAACATTCCTATTTAGCTTGTTCTTTCATCTATCGTTACTTATCATCACTTAGCTAAGCAAGCCTAGCCTAAAGATGTCAAAGTGCCTGGAAGACAGATGCTTAGTCCTACTCTTGATTCTACTGAAAAATGCTTTCAGTTTTTCTAAGAAGTAAGACTACTAAGTACCTACTTACAGCAGATTCTCAGAAGACACGACTGTATAATTTAGTAATGGTTAAAGTAGTTTTAATAGAAGTTCGTGGTCTGCGGTACATATTGGAATTTGATTGATTCTTTTTTAATGGGCTTTCTAACTTTCTTTACGTACCTAAAGCTATTCGTCACATTTTTTATGCTTTATGTTTGATATCATTTTATACGTCTTCATTGAAATCGAGTTCTCCTTGCCCACCTTGTTTGTCTTTATTTAAAGGCCTTGCATTTTTTATCCTTTACGGAAATTACTAGTATTTAGTAGTTTAGTTAGGTAGTTAGTATAATTACCTACTAATAGTTTACGTATATAACTTCTATATACAGTAACGACAACTGTATGTTTACGCGATTGTTAAGGTAATATCGTACTATTTTCTTGTATTATGAAAGTAAGTACCTAACTTGTTACTATGTCCCATTATTCCTCTAACCGGAAATAAGCAAGCATAATGACAAATGTTTTGTTTTACTTAAGTTTATGTTACGTTATATATTACCTATGTCAATTATTTAACTCTACAAAGATATTTACAGTCAAGATTTGCCAAGTAAGATGTCTAAAATATGTATTTTTTAACAACTTAGAAAAATATAAGTAGATAAGATGTTTTGACGTGTTGATTAGTAACAGGAAAACTATAAATTGTTTTATTACATTTTTACTGTGATACGAGAAGAGAAAAGCAGATAATGCGATGCTTATCAAGAACCTTGGACGAGGCACTAGGTTAGCGTAGCACGTGACTGAAAATTATATTATTTATTTACATGCTACTTAGATATGTATTAAATAGTAGGTATAAACTCAGTTCAGTTGAATACAACATCGCATAATTTAAGTCAAGACACCTGTTTGCTGTATGGTGACTTACTTTATTTGTAAACTTAAAAGGGATGAATGAAAGGGAATTGCATGCAACTGGGATGAGGATACTAGTAGGAAATGTGCACCTATCTATGTAATATGTAGTCTGACAGTTGCAACAGAGGCGTAAAAGGTGATGCAGAGGAATGAGGAAGATAGGAACGTGTCGTGAGGACAGTAACTGTCCTCACGGACACGTTCCATTGTAACCAGATTCATACTTAGGTATAACTGTTATAAGTGTGAATCTGGTTACATGGTTTGGAAAAGATCAAAGAAACGTTGGATGGAAAATGTCTGAAATATGCTAAGGCTAGAAAGAAGGTGACTATTGAGTTGATAAATAGAGAATTTTAGAAGGAGAAGACATGCTGCGGATCTCGAAAAGGTTTTGAATAAGAACATGTGGATGAAGATGATAAGTAACAATAAAGTATAAGCAAAATGATAAAGTAAAAGAGAAAATCTGAAGATAACCTATTGATAGAGCCGACTTTCCTCTTCACTTTACATGACCCAGACTTTTTGTTAGATACAATTCACAGAGAAGTTTTGAGTTACAAAGACGGGTTACTTAAACCTTAATCTTAACTAGGTACTACAATGAATTTACCTATCCATGGATATATCGATATCGATATAACTTTTATCTCTGGCTACAATCGCCTATTGATATCGACGGATCATCTCGAGAGGATAGACGTTTATAACTGCTGATAATTTAATATAGTGAGTTAGTATACCTATTATAATGATAGGTAATAGATTAATATAATACCTCCTTGACTTGACACGTAACAATCGAGAGAGATCGAAATTAGGAGACTGTAGGTATCATTTTTGCTAGAAGTGTTTAAATGATAACCCAGCAGCTCTGTCGATCCTCCATGACACTTCACGAAGCTCAAGGCTCCACCTCACTAGTCGCTAGGTAAAATACGGTGCCCATTTTTATAACATGAATTGTCAACTTCGTACCTATCTATCTCTTGATTCTGTCCATTAGCGTCAGTACGGTACAACAAAAGTAAATACGTATCAGTAGATGTTGTGTGCCGTTTATCTAAGCTTCCACTTTACATTTTGATGGAACTGTAACCTGTCAAGATTAACTTCTATTGTAAAATTCAACTCTTATGACGTTTACTTCAAGCTCATAAAAGATAATAATATATCTCGTGTTATCTCTTCCACACAAATACTAATCAAATAAAGCCAAACATGGGAGTTTGTTCAAATACAAATAAATTAAATACGTAGGTGTAACTTTATTAACCGTTATTAAACTAAGTAAGTTAGCGGATTCTACCAACTGCGTTGTAAAACGAGAGCCAGTGCGCTCGTTCTCGGCCTTATCGATGATTAAAAAGAAAAAACTTAAATTCATTTGCATCAACGTGCAGTTTAATGATTCGAAGTACCCACACAAAGTAATTGAATTCTTTAATCATAATTTAAAAGTATTGGAGTAATTGTTAAAATCAAACCAAGTAATATAAAAAATAACTTGTAATTATTCCCCTTCAATTTCGTCGCACATTCTACAAAACTATTGGTTTGTAACCTTAAACATCGTATTTTAATGTATTATTATAGGTACATACATAATATATATCGCGTTATCGGTAACATCGCATTAATAGTTATCTATGTTATAATTATGTTTTATTTAAATTCCTATAATAATTCGGAATAATCTTAACATATGCATAGGAGAAACAATTATTTATTGTTATATAGATACTATTTTTTATAAAATTATCACAATATAATATTTTCGTGTCTCTTACCTAACTTCTGATGACCTCAGTTCCCTATCTAGGTATCCACATTTTGTTCAATAAACTTTTCCTGTCGTTTATAAAATACATTTTCTAAAAACTGATACTTTACATACCACATAACGTAGTTTCAATAATTTAGAATTTAATTTCCTTAACCTAGGCCAGTCTATAAAAATAACTCGCAAAATTCTAATATATGCCTTATAAGTTTATCCACATGAATACGATCGCAAGTTAACTGACCCAAATCCATTAGTTCTTCAGAATACTAATGTACATTATCTTCTTGCATTATTTACTTGCTAACACTTTTTGTCTTTTTCCCAAACGCCTCTCCCTCTTCTATTGTAGTTGTAAGTTCGCAACCTTTAGTTTCGGGGAGAACTATTGTTATGCAAGCTGCTATTAGCGGTAACACTGCGAACGCAACCGGAGGCATCCACAATGCCTTAGCTCTTGTTTCTATCACGAAGGGTGCTACCATAGAACCGATTCTAGCTGCCATCGACGAAACACCAAGAGCAGCGTTCCGAACCACAGTGGGAAATAGCTCAGTACAATATAAATATACAACTACAAAAACGATAAAACTAGCAACAACACCAATACTGGCGCAAATTACAGAACCTACACCTTCAGGTATTACTGCTAGAATTAATAAACAAAGTGCACAAATGAGGTGAAATATTATCACAATGGACTTTCTGCCTATGAATTTCATAAGAGGTATAGACATGAACGTGCCGAGCAAGGTGACGCTGGCACTGCACGCTACATTGATGAAAGCGTTACCGCTTAACTGACCCACATACTGCGAAACACCATAAAAACAATAACTACACGTTAGCCAGTTAAACGCCATAGCGATGATATTTTTCCTAAGGTTTGGAGTCCGAAACAGATCTAAAATATTCCCTTTCTTTAATTGGTGTTTCTCGAGAGATGCTTGGTAAGCCTCAATATCCGTTCTGATATTCTCGGTAGGACGATTGTTTCTGAAAAGACAGTGTGATTAAACCGATGGTGCCGCTTTGCTTAAAAAAGTGTTCGTAATTTTTTGACAGGACGAGGAAACTTACATCTTAGCAACACGTTCCAGTATCTCAATAGCCTCTTCTGTCCGTTTAACTGCTATCAGCCACCTTGGTGTTTCAGGTATCAGGAAGAAATATGACAGTAGGATAATGACCGGAGCAGATATCGATAGTTGGAAATCTGAATAATCTCTGAAGAAGTAGGCGAATACAGGCAGCAACATGTGGCCCAAATTAAACGGTACTTGATACATGGCTGAGATGAGATCTCTGTACTGTGTTCCGACGAATTCCATAACAATTACGAATCCAGTAACCATGGTGCCGCCCACAGACATGCCGACGAAGAATCGTAATAATGTGAACGTCCAATAGTCTGGAACATACGCAGCTGCTACTCCACATGTTACTTGGATAACCACAGCAACTAGAAGAGGATATTTCCTCCCAAATCTAAAAGCAAAGCATTTTGTTTTAAAAAGAACACCAACCCAAACATATTAAACATAACAACATAAACACATAACACAACAACATACTTTTAATTTAAATATTGTAATTAAAAATCAATATATTGCTAACAAACTTTAGTTTAGTAGTATATCTCTTACTGAATCTTACCTATCAGAAGCCATTCCAAAAAATACACTGCCCAATAATGTTCCTAATTGGAATAAGGTTTGTGTACAACTGGTGAGCCATCTTCTATCGCATATCAAATCCCATTCCATTATGATAGTTCTCGAGAAAATTGATGTATCGTATGTTGGGTCTGGACATGGACATGTATTGTTCATTTCTAATGTGCCACAGCTATATGAAACTTTTGGAGACAAAAACAGAATGGCCATCTGATGAAAAGCCACCGGAAATTTTGTTAAAAATATTAAGAGGCATAGCCAAAGGTGATATTTTCCAAATGACCCAATCACTTTTTGAATTAAATCTTGTGACACCCCGCTGGGTTGTTTTATTCCTGAAAACAATAAAAAACACTTACTTTAACTATAATGTATGTTTACACAATGTCGATAGGATAGATGTTACCTACTGTTGGCAATAATTTTCATTGAACAAATACCTATATCACTCCGAAATTACTGGCAGCTCTAGATAGCATAACATCGTTATTTATAGTTCCTATCTAATGTCCTAGGTATAAGTTCTGCAAATTCTTTTAGTTAATCTGTGCCTTCAGACTAAATATTCCCCATCTTCTCTTGGCTATCGCCGGCTACCGGCTACGATACCTATACCTAGCTATTGTTTTTCGCTCTTAAAACTTTCTTAGTGACACAAAAGTTTGTTTGGAGGTAATTTCGAGTTCAAATCCATACAAAATTCTTAAATTATCCACACTTTCGCTGAGCGCCGTAAGATATTTTTATTCCGGGGACAAGAGTGCAAAATCGCGGGAAGGTGCTAGTACAATATTAGATTTAATAATAGGTGCAATATTAAGTATGATAAATTAGATTAATAAATAGGTAATAAACAAAGATTTTTGTAACAGTAGACTTAATAACAATTTTAATGACGATAGAGAATGGGAATTCCATAAAATAACAACCGTATTCTTTTATCATTTATCAATATACTGGTCAGTGGCCGTACCTACCCTTTGACCCACTCATAGCAGGGGCGTTGTACCTACATTATAATACTATATGCAAGATTGAAAGTATTGTATGTTATCATAACAATTGCTGTAGTATCTGTAGTATTGGGTGTTATCATAATAATCTGTTCAAACTTTCTCTAGGTATAAATTTTATTTATTTATAAATGTCATTTAGAATCATTAAACTCTGCAGAAATGATGATAACTCTCATTAATTGATCACTTAAGACTCGTTAGTTCGAGTTAACAAAATTTATTAGTTTATCGTGTCCAACGATGTTCTTTTATTTGATCTTTTGATGCATCTTCGTCATCTATCTTTAAAACTCGACAATATATCATCTTATTTTTGCCGGAAACCCTACGTTTACAAATAATAATATTATGTGCTGAAACCCTAACTATGAGCTCCTCATTGACCTGCTTTAGTCAGCTGGTCGGCTTCTCCTAAATAATAGCGTCAAATGAAAAAACCTCTCATTATTATAGCTATTTAAGTACAACGTCATTTGATTAATGATCAAACTGGCATCAACTACTTTCAATTCAATACTCTTGACTTGTGATCTTGATCTCGTAAATCATTCAATAAAAAGAAAAAAGACTATCGCGCTTTTAGTTCAACAGAGGGAAGGCAGTTTACTACTACAGATTAGTCGAAATCACAGCACACATTAAAAAATAATAAAATGCTTATTATTTTTCGGCCTTGCAGGTTTTCAATAGTTGGTTCAAATCTGGGCAGGTACCTTCCTACTACTGATTAAATTAATTCATATATATTTTCTTATAAGTTTATCTTAGACATCCCATCTTAGACTGACTTCGGTGAAGAAAAAGTTCGGACTACATACTTTGTCTAAAATCGCCAACCCGCGAAGGGCAGTCACGAGCATCGAAGACATGGCGGTAAATACACAATTTTTGTATGAAAAGTGGTCGTTGCGGAGCAGTGGGACTCTTATTGCTTCGTACAGTATTAGTAAAACGGGCAAATCGTTTAGTGCCCTATTTCAGCTTGGTAGATTTTGTATTCAATTCTGTATTAATTAATTAAATATAAATTGTTTTTTTTCCATTGAGAGCAAACTTTTTCCATATTTTAATAATATTTTATTTAATAACATTTTTTTAAAGTTATGATATGATATGTCTGTTGCACGCTGTGATTTCGACGCACTGACACTGCAAATATTTTTTTATTCACTAGGTATACTACGATTCATAGAATTAAAAATTTTGCAAGATTTAAAACATTTTCTCAGTGTCAATGCTATTTCGCCAAGGCCTATAATATCGGGGTCAACACTCCACGTAAAGTCAATACACTCACTTTCACCACAATTAATTTGCTTACCGTTTCGCTCCTGCATTTCCATTTTCTTTTAATATTATTTTGTATTTAAACTAATTTCACTCCGTGGAAGGTTTTATCACTCGTAAGTATACATAGGCACTTGATTTTGTAGCGGGGTTCTGTACGACGCGACCCGCTGCTGCAGACTAACACGTCAATTTGTTACTGAGTCTGAGTTGCGCCCGCGCCGCAGAACGCAGCCGCATCGCACACCATGCGCCGTTCTCCTCACTATCAATGTTATTGTACTAAGCGCGGGGAAATGTCAGTTTATCGATATTATTTGTGACAGCGAGAAACATATTATTATGATTCCTGTCATTGGTCAACCTATTACCTATAGCCCAGGCTATACTTAGTGTTAGCCAGTAAATGTACGGAATAGTGTTGATTTTTATGGCGGCTTCAAGGTTGCAGCCATAACAAATTAATAAACGCTGTCTTTTTTTTTAAGGATGGGAAATCATCAAATGACCCCTTCCGCTCTGGGTGGAGCAGGAAGGAGTGTCAGACTTTTACTAACTAAAACCCATCCATGCTCCTCCTAGTGCCTTTTACGTTCCAGGGTCGCGGTACTCTTTCGAACAAAATCCGCAACCCTGGTTGTTCTTGACCCTTATAAGAGGTTTGCGTCTTTGTCTGTATCACACAGCTTGTAAATGCTAAAAGAGCTTCTGTTCCGGATAATATTACAATACAATACAATACAATACAACCTTTTCATTTAATGCGACTATAAAAACATACTAAATATTTATAAACCGAATAAATCTTTTTAGACATCAGCGAAGCATTGTTCGCACATATGTATGACACACCAAACTCCTTTGCAACTTCCAAGGCATCATGGTCAACCTGTCCGGTCTCTTCCGATCGTCACCTGCTTATAAAACAAAGTTCAAAAACTACTGGCACCCCAGTGGTTACAAGAGAAGACAAAACTGGCGTGATATGCCATCTGACCAACGCTCCTACTATAGGATAACACATGATTTCCGAGACGGTCAACTTCACCACATTGACAACGATGTGGAGCTCCGCAAGCAGTACCCAGACGGAGATAATTATGTAGCGATCCCGAAGGTGGTGTCAAACTCAGAATATCGCTATGTTTAGTGACGGTAGTGCCTGTAGCCAGATGCCTTACTTTCATTCACCCACAGCTCGAAGCGGGCACAACTATTATGAGGTTATCCCTTACCATCATTTGTGTCTTTCCCAGAGAAAATCAAGTTAAATCAATAGTGTTAATCCCCTTCGAAGTTTGGTTTCCATTCACCCATTCATTTTAAATCACCGCGTATTAAGCATCAAACCAATGCATCAAACGCATCGAACTTTTCTGCAACAAAGACCGCCTAGTGCAGCTGACGACCCGAACTTTAAATATATCTGAAGCCCACGACTACGTTTTATTTATTTTCCAGAGATAATAATTTAATAGATGTGCATCTGGAATGAGGGCCCATTTCTTGAACCCTTGCGAAACGAAATAAGATATAGGGAAATTAGTTAAAAATAGTAAAAACTTAAGCAAAGGGCCATGAATCTCTTAAACGTGAATTAAAACTGTTGATTGAGAGACGCACGCATAAAGTGGCATAGCCTAAATCTCAGTAAGTACTCTACCTCTGGGTTAATAATTTTCATTTTAGAATTTAGTTAAGAAAAGAAAGTCTGTACTGAAGAAATACTTAACGGGACGTTATCCGAATTTTGGCTATTTGGAAATCGATTTTAAACGGTCAAACATAAGAATTTTAGCCCGGAAAAAAATATATGTGAGGGATACATCCTTGTTTTAGTGGCGTATGGAAGTCAAAACACGAAATATTATCATTTTCTTGATAAAAAAAATTAAAAAGGGTCGATTTAAAAAAACATCTTCGATCTAATATCTTAATTACAGCACAAAACAATTTGTAAATTGCACGAACTGAAAGATAATCGCATTTCGGAGGGCCAAGTGGAGTTAGATTTGAGTGGAGTGGAGTTTGAGTTTCCTAATAAGTTGATTTTTTTATAAAATTCGAATTTGTGGAATAGGTTGCGTTTAGAGCCCCGCTGAGTCCTGCGGTTTGGAACCAGACCTGTGGCGCTTTTTTTAAAAAAATCGCGGCACAGCCTGGCACAGCTGTGAAAAAAAAGAAAAGGCCAATAAACGGAACAAATGGAGGAATATGACACAAAAATTCGGAGGTTCAGGCAAAATATGTTATAAATAAATATATTATTGTTTTAATCCGAGGTTTTAATCCACATTATTTTCATTGAAAATGATTCTATTCTATTTTTGTTAATGGCAATGATGCCGATGTCGACAATTCTGCCAATGTCAGATGTGTTATGGAAAAACGTGTGAGACAACCGTAGACAGAGAACAATTTTTATTAAAATTTTGAGCAATAAAAACCTTGTTGTTGAGTTTTAAACAGTTACAAAATTAAAAAAATCAAAAATAAAAACAGATATAAATAAAAGGGAATTTTGCAATAACACATATAATATATAACTATAATTGAATGCCATTTACACGAATAAAAATCATCAAAGCACTAAGAAGCTTTGCTGAGAAGTGAGTTAGTAAAGCCGGAAAGTTGATGGGGACAGGGATTTTTAATTTAGGGAGATGTTTATACAAATCATGGGATGGGTTATTATTGGGGCAGTTAAAGAAAATGTGCTCCAAAGTACCTTCGTCCAACCCACATTCGCAAAGCGAGGAATCCGATCCTTCCTCGTGGTCAAACTTGAAAGTCAAACTGATTTGACCACGAGGAATTTTAACATTCTTCGTGGTCAAACTGTAACTATATAACCTCTTTGAACATACTGTATACGATGTAGTCTTATTGTACAGGGAAAAATAAAAATAAAATGACAATTGTATTTCTGTGTCACTTGTATTATTTTCCTGTCTTGTTTGCATTTGCATTTTCATGTTCAAATAATTTGGGACTTATCTGCACTTAGTGATATTATTAAATATGGACATAAAATACATAAAGCGTAAAAGAGGAACAGTATTGTTATTCAGTGGACGGCAGTACTATAAATTGCGGACGTACAAAAATGGATCCACTTTCTGGACTTGCAGTCGTCTTAAAAAAGAAAAGTGTCGGGGGTCTATTACGCTGAAGGTAAAAAAAATACACAATCTTTAAGTGTTGTTTCACGCACTCCCGACCCGTGGTACAACTGCGATTTCCAACTGGTTGAACTACGAAGAAGTAAATAAAAAAAAAATAACCACGAAGGGGATGGCGGGGTCTGTTCGCTCGCTTCGCTCGCTCACTTGACCCCGCCATCCCCTTCTAACCTAACCTGTCCGAGTCAGGGTGCCCCAAATCCCAAATACTTCTCCGTAGTACAACCAGTTGGACAATCGCAGTTGTACTACGGGTCGGTCGCTGTTTCACGAGGCACGCTGCTCGTGGGACTTGCGTTTGCCTTATGCGAAGTGTAGCTGGAGAGCTGATGACGAATTAGGGGAGATATCTTCTTTTACTTGTAATTATAATTAACAGATTTTACCTACAAAAAAAGTAGTAACTAAACTACCCCAAGGCTCCCCAGAATTTATTTAACACTGTTTTTTTTCTCTTTTTAGGATGGCAATATAGAGAAATGTACTAATCACTTATGTGTCGCTGATAACTATAAGAATGACATTGATATTGCCGTTGATGAATTAAAGCATGAAGTAAAAGACACTGAAATCACAATTTCAGAGTTGTATGCTGAAAAGAAAACGTCCCTAATAAAGCGAGACGCAAATTTTGAAAGCAAAGTTCCATCTTTTGGTAGCGTTAAAACTGCTTTGTATACGAACAGGAAACAAACTTGCTTTACAGATTTTACTAAAGTTACTGTGCCACATAAATTTCAGTCATTTCTTTTGGCTGATTATAATACAGAGAAATGTCGGATTATGGTTTTCTGTTCCGAAAACAACATGGAAAAAATTCAAGAATCAGATGAATTTTTTGGTGATGGCACATTTTTTAGTTGCCCGAGTCCATTCACCCAATTGTACTGCATTCATGCCGATTTTTCAAAATCGATAACTACAACACACACGGCTTCTTTGGCTTATGCATTAATGACTGACAAAAAAGAAGAGTCTTACTATATATTATTTTCGATGATAAAATCACGATTGAATAATTGGTCACCAAAAATTTTTCACGTGGACTTCGAAACAGCTTCAAGCAATGCACTATTACAAATTTTTCCTAAAGTCCAAATTGTACACTGTTTTTATCATTTCTCAAACAGCCAATGGCGAAGAGCAAAGAAATTAAACTTGAAAAGTAAAGATGAAAAGAGAGTTATTGGCTTATGTGCTGTACTCGCCTTATTACCTGAAGACAAAATAGAGGAAGGATGGGAGTATATTAAATCTGATAGTCCTAAAACCACGAAATGTGAAAAATATTTAAAATATTTCGAGACTACATGGATGAAGAATAAAACATTTAAAAAACAATGGTCAGTATATGGTCAGCGACATCGTACAAATAATATAGTTGAATCATGGAATGGACAACTGAACAAATCGATGAAACGATATCATCCAATCACGGTTGCTCGTTTACTGGCAACTTTATTGAAAAAAGAAAATACTGATCCAAAACCATCTCCTCGACGCCAAGAACAAATATTCCGAGACGAATTCATAATAAAGTGTCAAATGGAATTTATACATGGCGTTATAGGTGTAGGTTACTTTTTAAATAAATTACGTTAAACAAAACTTTTGGCTATAACTGTACAATTTTATTTCAAGACTATCACACAGGGTGTAATTTTTTAATAAATTTGATAGTTTGACCACGAAGAATGTTATAATTCCTCGTGGTCAAATCAGTTTGACTACTAAGTTTGACCAAAAGGAAGGATCGGAGGAATCTCTGACCCGAATTTTATGAAGAAACACCGGAGAACAACAATGACCTATTCGGAGGCGACATACAGTGGAAATAACCTTTTTTGAGATCTTTTTATAGGGGAAAAACCATGGCTTAGGGGTAACGTTAGGCTGAATGGCATGATAAAAAGCGCCTTTACATTTACTCGATTCTTGCCACTGCACCTGCCATGAAGACAACAAGCTCTTTCTGGGAAGGCTTAACAAATCATAGCCCTGGCATTGGAAATGTTTAAAATCAACCGATTGGGACGAAACTGCATTTTTAGCAAGCACATCAGCATATTCGTTTCCTCGTATGCCACAATGGCTTGGAATCCAAACTAAATGAACTGTTTTCTGATTCTGAGCACAAGAAAAGAGAGACTTTTTAATTTGTAGTAATATTGGACTGTGAAGTTTGCTTTTAAAAGGATTTTGCTCTAGAGCTTGCAAGCAGCTAAGAGAGTCTGTAAAAATGACACCGAGACTGATGCTATGGGCCTCTATAAAAATGCATGCTTCTAGAATGGCCACGCACTCGCCCGTAAATACTGACGATTGTGCAGGGCATTTAAATTGCATAACAATTTTGGAGTTCTGGTAGTAAACCGCTGCACCAGTGCAGCTGGAATCCGATAATTTAGAAGCATCGGTGAAAAATCTCTCAAAATTTAACCATCGCTCACCAACCTTCGCATTAAAAATTGAGTCCGCCGAAACTGACCTTTTCGAAATACCAATGTTAAAGTAGACCTCTGGTTTATAACAAATAACCTCATAATCAAAACTATAAATGGGGAGTTTAGGAAACTGAATAATAGGGGACCCGTAATTTTTTAAATACCGGTACGATTTTAGTAATAAAGGAACCTCTTTGTGACTCCAATAGGTAGATCTTCTGCATTCAGCATCTAAGTCATTCATTTTTTGTATAAGAGGGTGGTATGATTTGGGGATAACTCTAGCCCAGAATCTCGATGATAGATACTGCCTCCTCAGAGCCAGCGGAGGTTCAGCGCATTCTACCTGTAGAGCGTTAATTGGCGAGGACTTCATACAGCCGGAAATTATTCGAAGGCACTGAGCCTGAATTCGGTCCAGTCTTGACAAAGCGCCCTTGTTACAGGGAATCAATAAAAAGGATCCGTAGTCCAATATACTTCGAATAAGGGCATTGTACACCAGTTTCATGGTGTAAGGGTGGGTACCCCACCAGACACCGGCCAGCACTTTTAATATGGGGATAGCTCTCTCACATCTACTAACTAAATAATTTAAATGAGGTAAGCCAGTCAGTTTGGAATCTAAGAAAACGCCTAAAAATTTAGCTTTTTGAACAAACGGTATACAATGACCTTTTTTTTTTTTTTTTTTTTTTTTATTGGATGGGAAATCATCAAATGACCCCTCCCGCTCTGGGTGGAGCGGCAGGGAGTGTCAGACTTCTACTGACTAAAACCCACCCATGCTCCTCTCAGTGCCTTTACGTTCCAGGGCCACGGTAACTCTTTCGAACAAATCCGCAACCCTGGTAGGCTCTGGCCTTGACGGGCCCCGACATGACATACAATGACCTTGGGTATCCACTGAAATTTGTGGGATTAATTTCCTGCGGGAAAACACAACCACAGCGCTTTTAGGGGCAGACAGACTCAGCCCGTAAACATTAAGCCATTGGTTTAAAGAGTCCAGGGACACTCGAAGAGATGACGCAGCGTCGGCAATAGAGTTGTTGGTAACATACAGAGCCAGGTCATCAGCATATTGCAAGATACGACAGTCATTGTTAAGGCAGGCGCCAAGGTCAGCTGTATACAAATTATATAGTAACGGACTGAGAACAGAGCCTTGGGGGAGGCCCTTCCATGATACCCTGACATCAAATTGTTCGCCTGGTACTCTTAAAACCAAAGATCGAGACATTAACAAACTACAAATGCACTGAACCATTCTCTCCGGTATTCTCATTTGTAGCAACTTTTGTTTGAGATAGGGGAGAAGGACATTGTCATACGCAGAGGAAATGTCTAAAAAGGCAGCGACAACGGATTCGCTTTTCGAGAAAGACGTGCGAATGTCTGAAACCAAAATCCCAACACTATCCATTGTACTTAGCCCCTTTCTAAACCCGAATTGTGACTCAGGAAGCAGGTTCCTAGATTCAACAATAAACTCCAATCGATTCTTAATAAGATGTTCCAGTAATTTTGCGAGAACGGATGACAAAGCTATTGGTCTGAAGCCGTTTGGGTCATCAGCTAGCTTGCCTGGTTTCAAAATGGGAATGATAACCTGGGTTTTCCATGAATCAGGGACCCAACCGTTATAGTATGAATAATTTAAAATAACTAAAAGATACTCTTTAGCTTTCAGACCTGCATGAGATAAAAAGGAATAGACAATGCCATCTATGCCAGGGGCTGAGTCACGGGTATGCTTTAAAATAGAATCAAGCTCTTGAATAGAAAATGGCATATCAAAAGGATCATCGGAAGGAATGAAAATAGGCTGATAACATTCAGCTTCCGTTGGAACATACGGAGGGGCCAGTTTGTCGAAAAACTTCTCGGCAGTCTCTCGAGTGATGGGAGATGAGAAAGAAGGGGAACAACCTGATCTAAAGCGATTGATCTTCTTCCACACCATTGATAAAGGAGTAGACGGGGACAAGGAGCCACAAAAGATTGCCCAGCCCGCCCGTTTCTTTCTACGTAGCAACCGTTTCGATTTAGCGAGGGACCTATTGAAAGCTATTAAATTAGAGCTAACCATTGACTGATTGTATGCTTGTTCGGCTCTATTTCTCTCTTTTATTGCTGAAGTGCATTCCTGATCCCACCATGGGGGAGAAGGAATCTTGCCGCGAGCTGAGTTTTTAACAGGGAAGGATAAGTCAGCACTGTCTGTTATGGCAGAAATTAGATTGTCGTAACAGTTTGACACATGTAGTGAATCAAGATCACAGGAAACTTTTGGAAGGGAATCAATTTTGTCCTCCAATACTGAAGAATACTTTGCCCAGTCTGGTTTAGACAGATTAAATCTCAGGAGAGGCGGATTCGATTTTTCTAAGAAAGTTTTATCAGTCAAAGATATTACAATAGGGAAGTGATCACTACCATGAGTCAAACTGGTACATTCCCAATGACATGATGCCGCGATATCCAACGAGCAAAAGGTAAGATCAACGCAACTCTTATGCTGACCAGGGAGTGACCTACGGGTTGGGCAGCCATTGTTTAATATACAAAGGTTAAGTTCGTCTAAAATTTCTACTAAACCTTCCCCAAAAGAGTCGCAACGTTCAGAACCCCACCTAAAGTGATGGCAGTTGAAGTCCCCCATAACAAGTACAGGGCCAACTATGTTTCCTAATATCCGTTTTAGAGTTGGGAGGAAGCTCTGATGGGGGTGTGCAGTGTAAACGGATAAGAGGGTTATACCCTCAACTCTACCAGCCGCTATGCTAATATCTACACCTAAAGAAGGCAAAGAAACAGGCACAAGTGGAACACGATTGTTCACGCAGAGTGCTGACCCACCATAGCCATCAGATCGATCGCATCTGAGAATGTTAAAAGAAGGTAAACGGAAAGAGAGACTTGGAACTAACCAAGTCTCGGCGAGGGAACAAGCAAGAGGTTTGAATTTATTCAAGAGAAATGTGAGTTCGTGCTTCTTATGCCACACGCTCCTAACATTCCATTGAAGGAACACGCACCGCGCCATTATTATGATGAACAAGAGAATTTATAAGTGATGAAGCAACGTTGGGCGGTAATTGGGATTTATTGGAGGAAATTAAAGTTAAAAGTAGTTTACTTAGTAGTTCAATTATTGAAGACAAGTTTTCGGGTGATTCGCTTGGTTGACTAATAGGCCTATTGAGAGCACAGCCGTTAGGTTGAGAAGATGATGGTGAGTTACTAAACTGAAGGTGAGCAGCTGTATCATAGGAAGGGGAGAGAGTGGCATGGGTCTTTGGCTTTAGAAATACTGTTTTACGGTATGACTGAGTTTGGGATTTGGTAATGTCCGCGTAACTGCGGGAAGAAATGGGAACGGTTTTGCTAGCGTCTGAATACGACATAACTTTTTCAGCCATTACGATTTTAATCGTCTTCTGCCTGCTATACTCCGGGCATGCCTTGCTATTCGCAAAGTGGCTCCCAGAGCACAGCACACAGAAAGCTTCGCCCTCAGCAATGCTGCAACTATCACTGGGGTGATCATTGCCACACTTACTGCAGCGGGATTTGGACCGGCAGAGAGACTCCACGTGCCCAAACCGGCAGCACTTGCGACATTGAATAGTGGGATAAACATATTGGCTAACAGTTAATGATGAATAAAAACAGAATATTCGATTTGGAAGAACTTGTCCATCAAAGGTGATTACACAAGTTTCTGTAGGCCAGGGGGCCTACCACAACCTCTTAAAACAATATTATTTTAATATTACTTTGTAATTTCTGTTGTTGCATTTTCAACGCTCGGATCAGCGCCGAGAGTTGAAAATGCAACAACAGAAATTACAAAGTAATATTAAAATAATATTGTTTTAAGAGGTTGTGGTAGGCCCCCTGTACTCATTTACGCCATCTTTGGTGACTTTTCTATTTATACGACGGATTTTGATGATTGGTCCACAGCCTGCTGGAACCTTTAAGAAGGACATGGCTTCCTCATCTGAAAATTCAGTTGGAACTCCACTCACAACCCCCATACGGGTTATATTAAAAGATGGGATAGCTGCCTCAAATAAGTGTATACCTAGAATATTATTTGCTAAAAAAGCGTTTGCATCCTGAGGGGATGCAAACTCTACTGAAACGCGGTTTCTGCCGACTCGCTTGATATCTATAATATTGGGAATGTTGTTACTGCTTAAAAATCTTCCGAATGAAATAGGGTGAAGGGTAGTTCCAGCGTTATGTTGGGTTTCTTGGCGGGAAACGTGTACAATGAAAGGGCCTTTATCTAATACAGAGTATATCATACGACCTATATGAGTCCTGGGTTGTTTTGGAGGCCGATTCACTGTGTCTGCTTCATTTACGGAGCGTTTGCGGTTGGATGGAGGTGTCTGGGATTCTGTAGTGCCTACCACATCAGCAAATTGGCTCAACGGGAAGGCAGATGAACTGAAATTTGATGAACGCATGACGGACCGAGACGGAGAAGGGATATCAGGAGGATCGGGGGGTTTATTTTTATTTATATCCATTTTATCGTTAGAAAATAACTTTTGTAAATGAGAAAACACACTGGGAAACACAATAGCAAGAAATAGAGAACACAATCACACTTAAACCACCAAAAATCAGCCAAAATTCTGAGCACACGTGTGACCAAAAAGCACAAAATGGCGAGAATTCCATTGAAAATGATAATATTTCAATTTGCTTTGTTGACATTATTGACATCTGACAATAGGGTAAGACACACATTTCAAATTATTATCGATAAATTAATGTAGCTACCTTAGTTTCAATACCGTTCTAATTTGTCCATAATTTTGACTTACACCTAAACCCAAAAAACACCTTACCATTCAGTCATCTATTTTACAAGTCTGATTGCGCGGATGTGCGTGTGATTTCAAACAAAAAATACTTCGTATGTGATATGTCATTTTTTCCGTTTGTTATAGTTTAATTACACAGGATCAGGACCTGCATGGATGCTAATCACTCTACTGCTTCGTTACATATTTCTTGGGCCAGGAACTACACAGCCTGCCGCTCAGTTGTTATTTGGGTCAGAAGTTTATCTTAAGGGATTCCAATTCCAAAAATTAGTATTGAAAATAATAGTGACCTGTCAAAAAACACAGAATCGAAAACTAAAAAGTTCGTTTGTGGCGCTCTTTAATTATCTTGAGTGCCACTTATTGAAATAGTTGTCAAAAAATAAAAAGCCCGTTTTGACAGCAGGATACAACAAAGGGATTTATTTCATGTTTGCGAAGAGGTCGGCGGTCATCGGACGGACATCGGTTAACATCATGTTTCGAGGTGACGGCTTCCCATGCCTCTTCGCTCCGGACCATGAAGTGAACCAGGGCCGGTAGCGAGATGTCCCTGCCGGTGATCGCCTCGACGAGGACACGGCGGTGCTCCGCCCTAGCAGGGCAGACCTCCTGTGACGTTGCAAAATTGTAATTGGTGATGGCTAGCGGAATCTCATAAGAGTTAATGATTTGTCAGTATTGACATATCTCGTATCTCAACGTAAAGCTAAGAGATGGCGTTTGCGTCGTAAGAAAATATGGAAGAAATAAATTCAATTAAATTAAATCTTATTATTGTGCCCAATTAAACATATAATTGGGATAATGTTTCCAAATTACAATTTGTCACAATGATTAAAATGGCGATTGGGTTTCAATCAAGATAAAACTATTTGTCTATGGACAATTGGAGTCTATGGTCAGTAGGTCGACTTGTTTGTGGCGAGGAGAATCTGGGAGCCGCGAGCGGACGGCTGCGCGCCGCGCTTCCGCTGCCTGCCCGTTGGAAATAAGCTCGTGGCATAACAAGCAAGAGGTTTTCGCCGTAACGCGAACCTATACTATTGTAGTCTTTGCCCGAACCCGTTGCTGGCAGCCGACGCAGACGATGGAGTTGCTGCTAATATTTTCCTGTATGTGGGTTTCGATCCTGATTTTGCCCGAGGTAAGACCCACGTGGTTTTCTGTTCTGTTTCCCTCTCGAGGTTCTCGTGCGTGTTTCTGATTAGGGGGTTGTGTTGTTTCAGATCTGGCTCTTTTAACTAGCCTGAATAGCCTAAATTCCCGAAGACGCTGAAAGACGTGTCGTCTGTTTGTGTGCTGAGGTTAGACCGGACGAGGGTGGATGGCGTGCCGACCCATGTGGTAAGACACATGATCCGACCATCGTCAAAGGAAATCATCAGGTACAGACGACGTTCGTTCTAATTCGTTCCGGTTTAACATCCTTCCCCGCAGGACACTTCATCGTGTGGACTACCCGTGTTTTGTCACGTGGTACCGATGCCAAGGGGTCATTGTTTCGCTGATTAAATATCTAACGTAAACGCTGATTAAATGCTAACGCTATATACGCTAAAGCTAAAAGACTGATCTGATAGTCTGCTAATGCTAAATGACTGACTCGTTAATGCTAATAGAAGTTACTTTATGTCAAGTTACATTTTGAGAGAGAGAGTGTGAACCTTATGTTCAGAAAGGATAGAAATATCTAATAATTGAATGGTTGCTACTTGCTATACTTTAAAGCATATTATGACATGTTTATTTTCTCCACCAGCACAGCCAGATATTATATTAGTATCTACTTATTCGGTTGAGCTAGAAGTTGCTAGCGGTTCACCTCACGAATCTACTCAAGCGACCCTGAGTATTTATATGTTTTATTTCTCATGCACATTTTTCCTCTCTGTTACACCTCGGTACAGAGACGGGGTGATTCAGAATTGGAATTGTGTTACAGGGTTTAGGGATAAGGCAATTAGGCAGGTACTTATAATAAACTTTGTATTGTATGGAATGGTACTTGTATTAGGAATCTTAATCGATTTTTATGAAAAAAGTATAATCACCACCATCTAAACGAGACTTTAATAATTTAAAAATACAAAATAGCTTAACAAAGTAGACACAATAATATTATAGTTGATGTTTACGAGCGCACGTCTGTCGGCGAAAAGTGGAGGCGCGCTTTTTTTTTTTTTTTTAGGTATGACCACTAGCAAGTTAACACACTTGGAATATCAACTGCTTAACCGGACTAACCTGTGGTGGCCTCAAATGAATTTAAGGCCCCCAGCCAAGGCAACAAAACTAGCTACAAGCTAAAAGAGGAGGCGCGCTGGTTTTCGTCGACTTATATGGGGCTGGTCACTCGCAACTCCCTCCAATCTGAAGTTGCAGTTAACACGGCACGGCTCCTGACAGAGCAGCAACCTCGATACTCTCTGTAGATGGTGTCTGCTCTGGTTCTGGAGCAGGCTCGGCAACCGAATCTTCATAACCTGGGGAGGCAAACACACGCACGTTAGATCTAACATACGTCATGTTCATAAATAATTTGGAAATTTAAATGAGCCATGAAGTTACTATGCATTTTTATAAAAAAATTAAAAAACGACCCAGTCTCGATGCTACACAAGGCCTTACACGAAAACAAATGCTGTATCGATGCCACACAAGGCCTTACACGAAAGCAAATTCTGTATCGATGCCACACAAGGCCTTACACGAAAGCAAATGCTGTATCGATGCCACACAAGGCCTTACACGAAAGTAAATGCTGTATCAATGCCACACAAGGCCTTACACGAAAGCAAATGCTGTATCGATGCCACACAAGGCCTTACACGAAAGCAAATGCTGTATAGATGCCACACAAAGCCTTACACGAAAGCAAATGCTGTATCGATGCCACACAAGACCTTAGACGAAAGCAAATTCTGTATCGATGCCACACAAGGCCTTACACGAAAGCAAATGCTGTATCGATGCCACACAAGGCCTTACACGAAAGCAAATGCTGTATCGATGCCAAACAAGGCCTCACACGAAAGCAAATTCTGTTTCGATGCCACACAAGGCCTCACACGAAAACAAATGCTGTATCGGTGCCACACAAGGCCTTACACGATAGCAAATTCTGTATCGATGCCACACAAGGCCATACACGAAAGCAAAGTCTGTTTCGATGCCACACAAGGCCTTACACAAAAACAACACAGCGCAATGCCTTATGCCGAAGCCATCCAGGTCTTACATGTAAATTACAGCACAGACATATTCGTCTGGTTTCCCATCGACTCAACGCCATGGATGTTAACATGATGCTTGCTTACTGCAGCTTGCTTGCCGACCTTCGGTCTGTCACGCTCAGAACTGCTCAGAAAATGTAGTTGCTCAGCAGTAATAGCAGCATGCGAACTGCTAGCCTCCTGCTAGCTTCATCCACCGTGATACGATATCTGAAACTGAGAAACATTACGAGAACGCTGGCTAAGCCTTGAAACTGGCGAACCTTTCTTACGTTTATCCGTTCAGGGGAATCAATTTAATTTGTTGAGGCTCGGTCATACCTGACCTTGACTTATTCTACTTCCTGATTACGTTTAGCATAATTATTTTGGGGGGTAGAACGTAAACTTTCTGTCTTAGACGTAGATAGTTTTACAAAAATCGACAAAAATCGTCGCCTAACAACTATTTTGTGTTGTATGTTGTTGTAATATAAGTAACTAGCTGTGCCCGCGACTTCGATCGCGCATGCATTTCGTATTTAGGAAGATATTAAGTAACCAAAATCACTAAATGTATGTAGGTACTCATCATGATTATGACATGACTTACAAAATTACGAAGAACGTACGAACTTTAACACTTAAAAAATTTCTTCGTTAAATATATTACTTGTTATGTCATGTGATATTCATCAGTAAGTATAAACAGCCTTTGCGCGCTGCTTACTTGCGACAAAGCGACATACCAGCTGACCGTGCGAGAAACAGGACTTCCGCAGATCCACACCCACACGACTAATAGTTTGTCCCTGAGCTTGATTAATGGTCATGCCAAAACTATCAGAAGAGAAGTCTCCGCAGAGGACATGGTGGAGCATATGGTGGAGGTCTGCCCTGCTTGGGCGGAGCATCACCGTGTCCTCGTCGAGGCGATCGGCTGCGGTGACCTCTCGCTACCGGTCCTGGTTTACTCCATGGTCCGGAGAAGAATATAAGAATGAATGACAGCACGATTTGACAGTTATTCCTAGTTCGGGACTAATCGTAAGTCCATAGGTGATACGGAGTAGAAAACGCCCAATCATCATCATCATATCAGCCGAAAAACGTCCACAGCTGGACATAGGCTCACGCTCAGGACCGGTTGTGGCGACACTTGGGGGAGCCCAAGTGTCGCCACAACAACCGGTCCTGAGCGTCTTACCTCCATCGGTTACCCGCGACCCTCACCAGGTCATCGGTCCACCTTGTGGGAGGCCTTCCAACGCTGCGTCTTCCGGTACGCGGTCACCACTCCAAAACTTTTCGGCCCCATCGACCATCTATTCTGCAAGCAATGTGCCCTGCCCACTGCCACTTCAATTTGGCGATCCTTCGGGCTATGTCGGTAACCTTGGTTCTCTTGCGGATATCATCATTCTTGATTCGATCACGCAAGGAAACTCCGAGCATTGCCCTCTCCATTGCCCTTTGGGTGACTTTAAGCCTTCTGATGAGGCCCATTGTGAGCGACCACGTTTCGAGTCCATAGGTCATCACTGGCAACACGCACTGGTCATAGACTTTCGTCTTGAGACACTGTGGTATGTGAGACGAGAAGATACCGCGCAACTTCCCGAACGCCGCCCAGCCGAGTCGGATTCGACAGTTGACCTCCTTCTCGAAGTTAGCCCTACCTAGCTGGATCGTTTGTCCCAGGTAGACGTACTCATCAACAACTTCGAGTGCAGAGCCTCCAATCTTGATAGGAGTGGGTGCTACATGGGTATTTACCATGACCTTGGTTTTGTCCATGTTCATTTTAAGACCCACTCTTTCGGAAGCTCTACTGAGGTCATCGAGCATTGTACTGAGGTCCTCCGTGGTCTCAGCCATGACGACTATATCGTCGGCAAATCGAAGATGAGTGATGTACTCGCCATTGACATTAATGCCTAGCCTTTTCCAGTCCAAAACCTTGAAGACGTCCTCCATTGCAGCCGTGAACAGTTTCGGAGAAATTACGTCTCCCTGCCTCACACCCCGCTGCAGGAGGATAGGTTCTGATCTCTGATCCTGAAGTCGGACTGACATGGTGGCGTTTTCATACAAACACGCCCAATGCTACGGTCGAAACTACGGACTTCGGGCTTAAGAGAGTAGACCCCTTCAGCCGCCGCAACAAAAAAGACACCCCGGGCGTTGCGTCGGGAGTCACAGGGCAATTCCCAGCCACCCTAAGTGCAGGCCCGCAAACGGCGAGCGTAGGTTGGCTCACTGTTCGAACACAACCAGGCCTGAGTCGACGAAGCGTCGTAGCCAGGGTTGCGGAATTTGTTCGAAAAGTCACCGCGGCCCTGGAACGTAAAAAGCATCAGGAAGAATACGGATGTGTTTTAGTCAGTAAGAGTTTGACACTCTCTTCCGCTCCACCCAGAGCGGAAGAAGTCATTCGATGATTTTCCATCAATAAAAAACCCACAACGAATAGAGTAGAGTAGATACTCCGTTGTCCTGGCTAAGTTTGCAAGCCTAGCTCCGCCCAAATGTACAAAAGCCACCAGTGTGCTTCACAGGTGAGCGGAGAGACCACCGATAATACTCAACCCGCAAGGGAGTGATAATCTGAGATAAAAGTCAGCTCAATCACTGAGCACTCATAAACCTATATTTACCACCTGTATATGTACATTATGGATTGCTATAAACGATTTGATTTGAAACCTGCACCTCACCGTTCCGAGGATTTTTTCACGTCGGAAAGTCGTGGCCAGGATGACGTAGCCGACTGATTCCTCGGCGTCGAAGCAACCTCTGCAAATTGGGCTGTCTGTGGCGTTTATGTTAATTTTTTTTAAGGGTAATGATCCGTAATAATAATCCCTATTATTACGGAGGTAATTTTTACTTAAACTGAGTCATTTAGTTAGTCGCGTTTATAATAATATAATAAATAAATAAATTTATTCACAAATAAAAGATACACAAGACCTATGAAGTCCCTGACTTCTGATCTAGGTTCAGAGACCTGTGTTACAGAAGTCATTGTCTTCTCCCATCAGATGTCACAACAGTAATAATGTTTTGCACAAAAACTTAAAAAAAAAAAGAGGAAAACAAATATGAGTAAAGTGTAAATGTGAAGTGTGGATGTGTGGATGTAAAATTGTGAAGTGTGGATGTGAAGTGTGGATGCATGGATGAAAATTGTGTTATATGATGTTATATGTATGAAAGTGAATGTGGAATAGTTCTTGTTACATTTCTAACATGGGGTGCGTTCAGGGGAGCAATGTTTCGGTTTGGCCATAGTCGAAACCTAGCAACCAGTCTTTAAGTAGAATTTTAGCTTCACGACAGGAAAGAGGGTGGAAGTTTTTTAGTTTGTTTATTTTATTATATAAGTATATCGACATGTAGCATTGTTCTCTTCTAGCAGATGCTGTATGACATTTGACTGTTGGATATACATCTCTGATAGTACGCTTATTGTAGTAATCCGAGGCATTATATGGGGAGATCTTGTGTTGCTTAATAAGGAGAAGAAGTAAATACAACTGTCTTATTGTGAGCACTTGACAAGATTCGTACAAGGTTTTTGTAGGAAATCTATTTGTCCTGAATGTCATAACTTTCAGTAAAGATCGCTGTGTTCTTTCATAAAGGTTTTGCACGCCCCTCCCCATACAACAGTACAATATACAAGTACTGACTGAGCTAAGGCATAGTAAACAGTCCGTAAAAGTTGAAAATCGGCTACATGTCTTAGTCGTTTAAACACCCAAAGCTTTCTAGTACGAGCTGTCACCAATTCTATATATGGACGCCAAGTCAATCTTTCATCCAGTATAACCCCAAGATATTTAACATCGGTGGACTTTGTTAATGAACGGCATGAACAATCTGTATTAGTAGATTTTCCAAGATTTAAAGTTAATAAGTTTTTGTTGAGCCATAGACGTATTCGATGAAGTCCCGCCTCAGCAAATTCTTTGACCCCGTTCCAGGAATCACCATGAAAAACTATAGCGGTGTCATCAGCATAAGTGAAAATTTTTCCATTAAGAAGTTGTTGTTCGCATAAGTCATTAATATAAATTAAAAAGAGGTTCGGGCCGAGGATACTGCCTTGGGGGACCCCACACACCTTACTAACATGATTTCCGATTCTAACTTGTTACAAACGGCCGCAAAGAAAATCTTTAAAAATCATTAGTGCATTTTCCCGGATACCAATGCATTCCAACTTGTTCACAAGGGCAGGAATCGAGACGGTATCAAATGCTTTGACTAGGTCGAGGAATACACCTAAACATTTTTGCTTGGAATCTATTTGTGCAGTAACATAGTCCGTTAATGTACTAACAGCATCTTCTGTACTTTTCCCCGACCTAAACCCAAATTGAGAATTTGATAAGATGTTATATTTTTCAAGATATTTCATTAATCGACTGTTCAATATTTTTTCTGAAATTTTGGATAAAGATGTAAGGACTGAAATCGGTCTGTAATTTGAAACTTCGTCTCGAGCCCCACCCTTATGAACAGGGGTGATAATAGACCGCTTAAAAACATTCGGGAATATTCCTTGTATAATACAGAGTTCAAAAAGTTTCATTAGAGGAGGAATTATAATGTGTTTCGATAATTTAAGTAATTAATAATAATAATAATAGCTCTGAATCCTCTAAGCACACTGCTGGAGGATTCAGGCCTAGGCTATCGGTTGAGAAGAGGTGGTCAAACCATATCTCACCTCCTTTACATGGATGATCTGAAACTCTTTGCCCCCAACAATTTGCGACTGATGGAGCTACTGAAGGTAACTGAAACCTTTAGTAGTGCCATCAGGATGGAATTTGGTGTGGACAAATGTGCAGTCATGCATGTAAAGAAAGGGGAGATTATGGAATCTGAGGGAATTCAACTCTCGGATTTCATACAGGTTAGATCCCTTAGCTCAACCGAAACCTACAAGTATTTGGGTATGTCGGAAGCGTTGGGCATTAACGGTACTGACATGAAGCAATCGCTGAAGGAGCGCTTCTTTGGCCGCCTGAAAAAGGTTTTGAACAGCCTTTTATCGGGCGGAAATAAGGTGCGCGCCTTCAACGGTTGGGTCATGCCGGTATTAATGTACTCTTTCGGCATACTCAAATGGACTCAAACTGAACTCGACGCCCTGGATAGAAGGGTCCGTACACTGCTGACTGCAAATCGGATGCATCACCCACGATCATCGGTGATGAGACTGTACATCCCGCGGAAGTGTGGAGGTCGAGGCTTTTTAAATGCAAAGACTCTCCACAACCGCGAGATGTGCAGTCTCAGAGAATATTTTCTCAAAGCCGATGTGGGTATGCACCGAGATGTGGTCGCAGTGGACAAGGGACTCACCCCGTTGTCCATGGCTAAAGAGAACTGGCGCAAACCTGTGATACTTTCTACAGATGACCGCAAGGAGGTATGGAAAGGCAAGGAGCTTCACGGGCGCTTCTATCGGGCTCTTTATGGGTCCGACGTAGATTTCCCGGCGTCTGTGGCCAGGCTACGTTTCGGTGATCTCTTCGGAGAAACTGAAGGTTTTGTTTGTGCAATTATGGACGAAGTTATCTTGACGAACAACTACCGGAGGCATATTATGAAGGACGGGACGGTTGACGTGTGTCGGGCATGTCACCGTCCGGGTGAGTCCATCAGACATATTATCTCTGGTTGTTCTCGTCTGGCTAACGGCGAGTACTTACACAGGCATAACCAAGTGGCTAGGATTATTCACCAGCAACTTGCTTTGAAATACAAACTTGTAGATTCTGTGGTACCGTATTACAAGTATGTGCCCGACCCAGTTCTCGAAAATGACCATGTCACGTTGTACTGGGATCGGTCTATCATCACTGATAGGACTATCATAGCTAACAAGCCCGATATAGTGGTGATAGACCGATTAGCGCGCCGCACAATGATAATCGATGTTACCATTCCACATGACGAGAACCTCGTGAAAGCTGAGAAAGAGAAACAAATCAAGTATCTTGACTTAGCACACGAGGTTGTCGACATGTGGAATGTGGACTCGGCTGTCATTGTGCCGATAGTCGTTACGGCCAATGGCTTGATAGCCAAAAGCTTCGACGACCACCTGTCGAAGCTGGCGTTACGCAGTTGGGTAAAGGGCCTGATACAGAAGGCAGTACTCCTCGATACGGCTCGTATTGTGAGGAGGTTCCTTTCTCTGGAGCCCTAACCACCGGTAGCTTGGACCCAGCTCCCGACACCGGCGGACTACTATTTTTATATTTTTAAATGTTTTTTTATTGTTTTTTTTTGTTATTGAAATATTTAAAAATATATAATGTATGTTTGTAAGACGAATAAAGAGAATAATAATAATAATAATGATTGTAGATATAACCGTCCCGCATGACGAGAACCTCGTGAAAGCCGAGAAAGATAAACAAATAAAATATCTTGACTTGGCTCGCGAGGTTGTCGACATGTGGGATGTGAATTCGGCAATCATTGTACCGATAGTCGTGTCAGCCAACGGCTTAATAGCCACGAGCCTCGACCAACACCTCAGGAGGCTCTCGTTAGGCAGCTGGATCAGGGGCTTGATTCAGAAAGCAGTACTTCTGGACACGGCTCGGATTGTTAGGGGGTTCCTCTCGCTGGAGCCCTGACCGCCGGTAGCTTGGACCCTGTTCCCGATACCGGTGGGCTACTATTTTTTATATTTTTAAATATTTTTATAACTTTGTATTTTAATATTTAAAAATGTAATTTATATGTATTGTACAAAAGAATAAAGGAAATAATAATAATGATAATCTTCGAAAGCAGCGAGAACCTCGTTGATACGCACTCAATCCTGTACTGCGGGGCTGTTGCGGCATGTCGTATAGCAAACGTCAAGTTTCCAAATTGTGACGAGGCTGTACGACCAAAATCTGCTGTACCAGCCTGGCAGTGCAGGATCGAGCGGCGTATCGATGAGGCTAGGGCACTCATCGGCAAACTATACTGCTTCAGGGAGGGCAATACAAGACCACGTGTGATGCACTTTGTGAGGCGGGCGTTTTCGGGGACTGGAATCAGCCCTCGAGAATACACGTCCCGTGTCACAGAGCGTATCGACTTCCTGAAGCAGAAAGTTTGTGCATGGGCAAACCGTATTCGGCGGTATAAGCGGCGGGTTGATCGATACTCGCAGAATCGCATGTTCCAGAGCGATGAAAGGTGGGTATACAGAGCTTGGGAGCGACCTGAACAAAGTGTGACGGACGTGTGCCGAACGGATGATATCGCCACGAGTACATTCTGGCGAAACATCTGGTCGGTGCCCGTCTGTCATGCCGAGGGTGACTGGATGCGCGATGTCGAGCGGGTGTGTGAAGCTATACCACAAATGGAAGCTATTTCCATCACACCATTAGATGTAGCCACAGCAGTCCGTCCATTACCGAACTGGAAATCTCCAGGCCCGGACGGACTGCACAACTTCTGGCTTAAGTGGTATAGCAGCTCACACGCGCTCATGGCATCTCAATTCCAGTCATCCTTGGAGTCTGGGTCGCTACCACAGTTTCTAACAACTGGCGTTACCCACCTGCTCCATAAGACAGGTAGTCCTAATTCCATGTTCGTTTCTGGTTTTAATTTCGCATTCGTGGCGGCTGCGCGTATTTGTGGATCTTTTGTGCCGCAGACAATCATGGCGCACAATAATTCGTCGCTCAATCCGTTCACGATTCGTAATCGTAATACTTAGTGACTTACGCGCGTAGTCTGTAAACGTGGAGTACTTATCAGATTCTTTACACAACACATCGAAAAGAATATTAGCGAAGTCAATGCGTCGCGGACAAAGTGATTTGAGCTCGCATTTGAAATTTGACCAAGTACGATTGTTACTAGTCCACTCGTGCAACTAAGAACGTGCATCGCCCCTATCATCCCACTCGGGCTAGGCACTCTTTTTCATCCCACTAGTTTTGCGATTGAGCACGATCCACCTCGTCACACCATGCATAGGCGAATGCTGGGATCGAAATCCGACACATAATAATGGTCGGACCTCACCGGATTTATGGATTTTAGCGCGTCGATGAGACGCTCCGTGACGTCCGTTGAAGCTGTTGCTGATGTAGCTGAGCAGCTGGCGGTGCCCGGCGTGCTGGCCACGCTCTCGCCACGTGGTGCGCTCGTCGCCAGGGCTAGCGTTGGCATGGCGAGGGCAGGCAACGGCGGCGTGCCTGGGATTGAGGGTGGCGCTGAATAAGACCAAGTCCGTGTTCTTTCACGGTCTTCGGCAGCGCTGCCCTCCTGACGCTCACATTGTCGTGGAGGGCGCCAGGGTTGGCGTCCAGATCCAGATCAAATATCTGGGTCTGGCGTTGGACAGCGGTGGCGCTTCGACCCGCATTTCAGCGGGCTGTCGACGCGCCTGCTGAGGGCTGCGGACGCCCTCTCCTGGCTCCTCCCGAACCTGGGAGGGAGAGAAGGTTGTTTTAGTGGGTATACCGGGTCTTGGCCCGGGGAGTCCCACATACCCCTCCCATTCCCCCAATGGGAGGGTATGCGTAATGCATTTTTTCCCAGCGCAAACAGAAAAAAAAAATAGGCAACGGCGGCATGGTTGCATGTGTTCGGCACGCTGCTCCAGGGTTATCAGGCAGTTGAGGATTGCTACCATCTTCGCTGTTAGGTTACCTGAATTAGGTGAAGACGCGCGCTCTCGCGGTAGTGCACGTTGTCTAATCGACATTATGATGGGACCAGAAATGACTTGAAGCGGTTGTAATAGCATTCCATCCCACTTCTGATAGGAATCTTAATCGATTTTTATGAAAAAAATATAATCACCACCATTTAAACGAGACTTTAATTTAAAAATACAAAATAGGTTAACAAAGTAGACACAATAATATTATAGTTGATGTTTACGAGCGCCCGTCTGTCGGCCAAAAGAGGCGCGCTTTTTTTTTTTTTAGGTATGACCACTAGCAAGTTAACACACTTGGGATATCCATTGCTTAGCCGGACTAACCTGTGGTGAATGTTAAATGAATTTAAGGCCCCCAGCCAAGGCAACAAAACTAGCTACAAGCTAAAAACTACTGACCGCTCGCTAAGGGCATTCCCTGTGGAATACGACCTCGGCTTAGCGGCGTCAGTTAGGGACAGCAAGGGACAATCAGGCTGGGTCGTTTCATTAATTAGGGGTTATTAAAGCTAAAGGCTCAGCGGCGCGGGCTGGCTCGTTGGCAAAAGTCGGGTAGGGTTTTGAATGGGTCGTCGAGACGGAACTCGGCGGTGAGGTCGGTATACGGAACGCGGTCTGTATCTGTTTATTCTAAGGGTGCTGGTTTCCCTACAGCTTTCCTGAATCTGTATGATCTCGTCGTCGGACTCGACGAGTGTATGCCGAGGACGGCAAATCTTACTAATGCGAGAGGAGCTACTGGGTTGCTGGCTTTTCGGAGAAATCTGTTTTGGATTACTTGCATCCTGTGGATTTGCTTTGGCTTTGTGTGTGCGAATACAGCACACGCATAAGTCATTATCGGTCGTATGCACGTAGTGTAGATGCGCAGTTTACATTTAAGGGATAGCTTGCTGCGTGCATTCAGCATGGAGTGGAGTCTACCCAGAGCAAATGCAGCACGCGAACGTACCGCACTTATGTGCTCAGCAAAGGTGAGTCTATGGTCTAATATCACACCTAGATATTTGGCTCGCTTTTCCCAAGGGATCTGCTTACCAAACATGGTGATCGGACTCGGTGGATTGGGAATGAATTTCGCCCGCGGTTTGTAGAACAAAACCGCCTGGCTTTTTTCGGGATTAACCTCAAATCCCCAGAGACGGAACCAAGCGCCTAGGTCGCTGGCCGCCTTTTGGAGATTTTTGGCTATTGCGTTTTCACTATTGCCGAAGCAATAGATGGCCGTATCATCGGCAAATAGAGCTAGCTGCGTCTTATTATTTTTTGGGATGTCGCTAGTGAACAGCGTGAAAAATAAAGGGGAGAGCACGCCGCCTTGAGGGACGCCGGCTCGTATAGGGTGGGGGGACGAAAGAGCACCTTCGATACGATACCGAAAGGTGCGGTTCGACAAATAGTCTCGTATGATGAGCACGAGACGATCCGGCACGCCAAGTTTATATAGCTTATAGATTAAGCCATTGTGCCAGACTTTGTCGAAAGCTTTCGCTATATCAAAGAACACGGCTCCCGTTTTTAATCCGCGTTGAGTGCGGCCGCTGATATGTTCAACGATACGGTAAACCTGTTGGACACATGAGTGATTAGCTCGAAAGCCAAACTGTTCGTTAATGATAAATGATATTTATTTTGTAAGTAGGTTAAACATGACACTTTTACACGTCAATATTTTTTGGTCATTTTAAGCGAGATGATACCGATGACGTTAGCCTCTTTCCACGATTGTGGGAACATGTTGTTGGACAGAGCGCCGATGAAAATGGCAGTCATCAACATGATAAGGGAAGCTGGGAAAAAACGGAACACCATCTGACCCAGGGGCTTTCCTGGGTTTGAGTTTCCCGATTTTATCCTTCACCTCATCTGGAGTGATGGGGGGGAGGGGGTCCTCGGGGTCCTCAACGGGGGGTAGAGACGTCCTACGCTCGACCTCAGCGTCCACCTTGGCGAGGTGAACCGGGTCAACCGGGTAGGTACTTGGGGAGCATTGAGTCTCTAGGCTGTCGGCTAGGCACTCTGCCTTTTCATCGTCATCGAAGGCGATGGTGTTATCTGGGCGAGTGGAGGAGGCGCGCTGGTTTTCGTCGACTTATATAGGGCTGGTCACTCGCAACTCCCTGCAATTTGAAGTTGCAGCTAACACTTGTTTAATTAAACTTGTTCCCCAACTTATAAATACCCCATAAATTTACTGTAGCACGGTTAGTGAGTTCTCACACCCACGGGCCGGGTGACACTCCACCGTATGCTCCACCGTGTCCTCCGGGCGAATCTCACAATGAAAACGACCGGACGTGTCCTCGCAGTGAATGAAAAACTGCCTCCCGAAAAAACACCGTGTCCGGTGAGTACCTGCGTCAGGCGGAAGGTGAGGACGCCGTGGCGCCTCTCCAGCTACTCCTTATGGTACGGTACTTACCACCGCAATAGTGGCGTGCCTAAAGTCCTCGACCCTACATTTCTTGCTGAAGCAGTATAAAATCAAATGAAAGAAATAATTAAACAATTCAAACATTTTAATAATATTTGTAAAACAATATCAAAATTAAACATTGACTACAAGTAAGAAAATACTCAAAACACAAAATCAGTAGGTACCTAACAAAAAATATTTTTTTTTGGGATTCGTTAATATTGAAATAACTCAACCTAACGTCCGTCTTTTTTCAACTATATTTGAGATTGTAGATACGATGCAGCCACAATCATTTTAGCTAGTTGTGTTAAGGCCTTAAATGTAATAGAGATAGGCTAGCCTACTGAATATATTATTTAATTTTGTCGGCTTTACTATTACTATAGGGTCCTACTTTACCACGTCCACGCACCTGTCAGAGGCGATCTTAGGTAGACGAAACACAAAAATGTCTTAGCGCCCAAGCGCACTAGCGGTCAACCGCGGGGCGGCTAACCGCGCGGCTAGCAACTTCTCAATATTAATATGAAACCGCTTGTGATCGTACGCACATATCCGCCAGCGGTTCCATATTAATATTGAGAAGCAGCTAGCCGCTCCCGCGGTTGACCGCTAGTGCTTTTGGGCGCTTAACCCATCACTGCAACATTGGATTGTTATAATTGACTGCGATTAACTGAGTTGCCAAGATGATTGAAATAAAGAGGAACCTATGCGAATATCCTGTTTTCTTTTAAAATATTT
Source organism: Melanchra persicariae (assembly GCA_947386135.1). Classification (NCBI taxonomy): domain Eukaryota; kingdom Metazoa; phylum Arthropoda; class Insecta; order Lepidoptera; family Noctuidae; genus Melanchra; species Melanchra persicariae. The sequence continues at coordinate 9,667,090 of OX376655.1, read as the reverse complement.
TTTATTCAAATGATTAGTTCTCGACAGTGAAGTTATTTCTTTTGATAAGCGAAAGGCTAGGCCTAGCTAGTATTCAACTGCAGGATGCAAATTTTATAAGCAGTTATGATTTAAAATTCCTTTAACCCAGGTTACGATGGTAGGTAGTTGGGTAGGTACATTAACATTAATTCTCCAATAAAACTTACGCATGTACATAATATTATGAATCATTACGTAATTAATCTTTATATTTATATAACACTAGCTTTTGCCCGCGACTTCGTACGCGCATATCCCGTTTTTTCCCTTTCCCGTAGGAATTTCGAAAAATCCTCTCTTAGTGCTCCTCTACACTCCCCAAGGAACCTACATACCAAATTTCAGCTTTCTACAACCAGTAGTCTTGGCTGGCACGGAGTCACTCAATCACTCAGTAACGGAAGAACTTTATATTGCAAACTCTTCCTTTTTAGGTCCTATTTTTAGACTGGGCAGGACTGATGTTTATAAAGTAGAACCTTATTTAATTTTATCATGCTATGCATTTATTTAGTTTCTTTTTTCTTCGTTCCAAATGCTTCGCCCTCTTCTATTGTAGTTGTTAGTTCACAACCTTTAGTTTCGGGTAAAAGTAACGTAATAAAGAAGGCCAAAAATGGTACTACAGCGAATATGATCGGAGACAACCAGGGCTCAACCTTTTTTAAATCAAGAACATATGGTGCGACCATGGAACCGATCCGAGCACACATCGATGAAAATCCGACAGCTGCGTTTCGGACCACAGTAGGGAACAGCTCTCCACAATACAAATAAACAACAACAAATACTACAAAAGCAGCTACGACACAAATACTTGCACAAATTACCGACGCTATTCCGTCTCCTATAAATGCCAAGGCTACCAAGCAAACAGTACATACCAAATGGCACATTAATAAAATAGTCTTTCTACCGAACAATTTCAGAAGGGGTATAGACATTAATGTGCCACCTGTGACAAATGCGGAACTTATCGCTACGTTGACAAAAATATCACCACCAAGCTGTCCTACATATTGCGCCACGCCATAGTAACAGTAGGAACACATCACCCAGTTAAATGCCATAGCCAGGATATTCTTCCTAAGGTTAGGAGTACGAAACAGATCGAGAGTATTCCCTGTTGGTAATTTATTTCTCGCTGCTGCTGCTGCATAAGCTTCCACATTCGCTCGTATATAAGTGGTTGGGCGGTTGTTCCTGCAAAACAAAAACTTTATAATACCTACGTATTTTATGTCTAAATCATTCACCAGGAAGATTCACCAGGTAAGGGCTGGTAGAAGTGCGAAATAACCATTATTATCATATCGTTATTAGTAGGTAGTAGGTACCTACACAATACTAATAACATTGTTTCACCTAAGGTGAGCGAACGGTTATTTCGCGATCGGCCAAAATAAACATATTCACACTACTATTATAAATCAGAAAAAACAGTGCAAGTCGGACTCGCGAACGAATCATATTTTATTAACTGTTATCATATTGGTTTTCTTGAAATCTATGGCGGCTCCACATTAGTGCCCTGAATTCACGAGCGAATTCACGGCACAATTCGTGCCCTCCACATTCACGGGATGCTCACAATCGTTCGTGAAACCCGCCGCGAAATGGACGTAGAAGCTGCTGCTTTGTTTGCTGTGGCAACATATCATTAGACGTTCATTTTCAGAATGGTAATGCTCTAAAAGGAGCATTTCGGTTTCGTTATTCCAAACGTTCAAGGAGCGCGACTCCATTTTAGCGCGCGCGCAGTGACTCCACATGTCCGTACGCCTTTGTCATGCGGAGTGAACGGCATGCCGTGAATGTGGATGTGTACGCGTGAACGCCGCGCGAAGGGGGTGCGAACCCCTTGTCGCGGGTCAAAATATCGACTCTTATCGGGGAACCGGCGTGAACCTCGCTAAAACCGTTTACACCTGTTTACGGAGCTTCACGGCACTAATGTGGAGCCGCCATAAGATAAAAACTACTCTAAGTACATTTTTAGGGTTCTATATTTCTAGGGGTTTTTAGGGAGGTACGGAACCCTTCGTCTGACTCGCACTTGGCCGGTTTTTTTATATGTAGCCTTAAAAGAAAAATAATGGCCTGCACAGACTGTCGGACGGGGCGGCAGACGATTTTTAATTTATCAATTGAATTTAATAGTTATCTAATCGAAATAAGATATATATTTCAGTGCTCGGTGTTCCAGAGAAAACTGTTCTGCGATGCTCCGAAGCCGGATTGGATTTTTGAAAAAACGGTATCCCTAGCCAAGGGGCCTTAGTGTCAACTCCGTTTCACCTACGGTCTTACGATTAGTCCCGAACCCGAACTAAGAACAACTGTCAAATCTCTCTCGTTACGTCTCGTACGTTAGCCCCAATGAAAACACGGTTCGGGAAAGAGCTTCAGGTTACCAATTTTCATCGGATTTCCTTAAAAACACTTACATTTTAGCGGTATTTGTCAAAACAGCAATGGCCCTTTCAGATTGGTTCTTTGCTATTAACCATCTTGGTGTTTCTGGCAAAGAATATAAATAAATGGCGAACACGGCGGTGGGAGCAGAAATAGTCAAATGAAAGTCCCTAAAACGTCGGAAGTTATAGGAAATTAAGGGCAGCAACAGGGATCCCAAGTTGAATGGTATTTGATATAACGCCGAGATGGTTTCTCTGTACTCTGGGCCAATAAATTCCATTATAATAACAAATCCAATAACCATAGTTCCGCCCACCGAGACTCCGACGATGAATCGAAACAATGTGAACAGCTCATAGCTCGGTAACCAAGTACCAGCTACTCCAAATACAAATTGGATAAAGCAAGCGAAAATAAAAGGCTTTCTCCTGCCAAACCTGAAAACAACTATAAATAAATTATTTATAACACTTAATTATTTTAGTTTTTGAAACAGGAAGGGTCTCATAAAGACGTCATCGATGTCCAAAATGAATGTGACAAATTGTCAAACGTGCGTCAACTGCATCACACTTAAGAGCAATAAACTGCGCGTTGCACTTCATTGCGCGTTGCTGAAAACAATTTTTTACAATTTCTATGCAATAATTAACCATTTTTAATATTACATTCTAAAATAATGTCATTGGTTTGTTCGTCTCTAAGCATTCTGTAAAATAAAATAATTACATAAATATCATTTATTTGAAAGGTAATTTTGTAAACCAATGATTTTGCACCTTATGTCACGGAACGTACAAACAAAAGACATACATTTTTAAAACAAAACACCGTTTATGAAAATTGGTCATCAGTCCAATGTTTCACACATCATTGAACTGAAGCTAAAAGACACAAACCTATAGAAGCCCGCTCAAGTCGTCATCCTAATACAGCAAGGGTTTTCACAACTATTATATACTATCGCTCTACAGCTTCATCTGAGGCAGTCTTGTGTCTCGAAGGTAGACAAGAGGTGATCTCCCTACGTCTGAAATCTGTAAACAAGCCCGGAGACCAGGATGGACGACAGCGTTGCGCTTCGGTGAGAAATGACCGATTTATTATCACCTCTTCTCTCCGTAATCCACACCTGACCGGCGTGAACGTCCAGCAGCAGCTCAGAGAAGTTCGAGTTAAGGCTGTCAGCGAGTGGACAGTGACGCGAACACTCAAAGAAGTGAACTTGACACCAAAAAAGCCAGCCACGGGACCCAAATCGTCTCCAGCGCACCGACAAGCCTGCCTTCAGTTTGCTCGCGATCACTTAGATTGGGATATGGAGCAATAGAGCCGAGTCCTGTTCTCGGATCAAACCAGCATGTGCCTGCATGGTAACGACCGTCGACGGAGAGTCTATAGGAGAGCGGGGCGATTCACACAATGTTGTTTTGCGGAAACAGTGGCATCTGGTGCATGGGTCCTGTATGATGTGGGCGGGGATTTCTATTGCGTTATTTTTTAAAGCAAAATCAAAACAAAAAACGGAGCTGATATTCGTACCTGGTGGAGGTCGGGGAGAGGGCTAACCACAGAAAGATGCTTTATGATATTAAAAGTACACAATTACCTTTCAAATGATATACCACAATCATTGCATAGAAATTGTAAAATTGTTTTGAGCAACGCGTGACGAAGTGATTCCAGTTTATTGATAGACTAGCTTTTGCCCGCGACTTCGTTCGCGTGTACCTATGTATTGTAAAATGATGTGGCTAGGTAAGATCAATGTGTTCGTATATCTAATACGAACAGTCAATATCTATCATTGCTTGCCTCTTTTTTTATGTATGGGAAAACATCAAATGACTCCTTTCGCTCTGGGCGGAATGGAAGGGAGTGTCCAGACTCTTACTGACTAAAACCCATCTGTGTTCCAATGCCCTTTGCGTTCCAGGGCCGCGGTGACTCTTTCGAACAATTTCCGCAACCCTGGCAGGCACTGGCCCTAGCGGGCCTCGTCTTTATGCTGACATATTTTTGTGACGCGCGTGGAACACAACGCGCCGTCGTGTATCACCTCTTCTGTTCAAATATTTTTTTCTTCAGAAACGTTGTAATGATAATGCTTCTTTCATTTCATCGAAACTATTCACAGCAGTCCTAGAAGACGTCGTTTAAAATGTGGGTTTAGATTGGGACTATAGCGGTATTAACGTCAATTTTCTGCCCAACTGTCTCACTTAAGATTTGCAGATGACTTTGTGGTTTTCACTGAGAACTTCGATGACACCCAGAAAATGCTTCAAAATCTTTAAGATGCTTCTTTTAAGTTGGGTCTTGGGATGAATATGACCAAGACGAAGGTTACGGCAAACACCTTCAGCGATTTAAATCTGGAAATGAATTGTTGGAGAGTATTAACCGATACGTTTATCTTGGCCATATCCTTTCCATTGGCAAAGAAAATCAACAATCGGAGGTATCGATAGGAACACACCTTGGATAGGCCGCTTTTATAAAAATGGACGACATTCTGAAGCCTGCCAAAATTAAGCAATGTCTGAATTCCCGCCTTTATAACCAGTGTGCTTTTCCCACCATGACTTACTCACTTACATGGACGCTCACGCAGGAGGCTGTTTACAGACTGATAGTTGCACAGAGAGCCATGGAGCGTTCCATGCTTGGTAGAGGTACGTCGTCGAGATCCGAAGACGTACGAAGGTTTTCAACATCGGAAAACGAATTGTAGAACTAAAGTGGAGCTGGGCAGGACACTTGGCAAGGCGCGGTGATGATAGGTGGAGTAAGGCAGTGACTGAGTGGCGTCCGAGAACTGGAAGAAAAAGTATTGGTCGACCGGCGGCGAGATGGGCGGACGATATTGTTGCCATCGTGGGTAGAACCTGGATGAGGCTGGCACAGGAACGTGGGGATTGGCACACGAAAAGAGAGGCCTATGCTCAACAGTGAGTGAAGTTGGACTATGGATAATGATGATGATACACGATGTTGATGAACCTTGCTAAGTTTGTTAACACGCGATAGAGCTACATAAAGTTGTCCATGGGAAACCAACCAGAAGAGAAGTCAACCCCCGCAGAGGACACGGCGGAGCATACGGTGAAGGTCTGCCCTGCTTGGGCGGAGCACCGCCGTGTCCTCGTCGAGGCGATCAGCGACGGCGACCTCTCGCTACCGGCTCTGGTTCACTCCATGGTCCAGAGCGCGGAGGCGTGGGAAGCCGTCACCTCCTTTTGCGAAACATTAATGCTAGTAAAGGAAGGGGCGGGCCGCGTGAAGGAGAAGCAAACGTCAAGCTTTAGCCGCCGACACAGAAGAAGACGCCCCGGGCGTTAGGAGTCGCAGGGCGATTCCCGGCCACCGTAGGCACGGGCCTGCGGACGGCGAGCGTTGGGTGGCTCGCGGCCCGATAACAACCAGCGGCCCTACCATGACCTGACGTCCGGGTCGACGAAGCGTTGTGTTCCATGCGCGCCTCCAAAAGATGTCAGCTAAGTAGACGGGGCCGTTAGGGCCAGAGCCTGCTAGGGTTGCGGAATTTGTTCGAAAGAGTCACCGTGACCCTGAAACGCAAAGATCATAAGGAGAAACACAGATGGGTTTTAGTCAGTAAGAGTCTGACACTCCCTTCCAGTCTACCCAGAGCGGAAGAAGTCATTTTGATGATTTCCCATCCATAAAAAAAAACCCGCAACGGATAGAGTAGAGTATGGACTCCGTTGTGCGTAGGTGTCCTGGCTAAGTTTGCCGGCTTAGCTCCGTCCAAGTGTACAAAAGCAACCAGGATGCTTTACAGGTTGAGTGGAGAGAATTAACCGTTCAAAAAAAAATTAAAATAACGTCAGTGGAGCAATCAGACCAAATCTTTTTTTATGTTATGCATCAAATGCATAACGGTATGTTTTGTATCAAAAGAATCACTGTTTATGACGTTTTAAAAGTACCATTAGTAACTAAAAATATATTTTGGTGTAATTCTCATGCTTTTGATAGTTAGTGCTTTTTTCGGTCAACAGATGGCATTACGGGTATCTAAATTATGTAAATAATAAGTTGATTTCTTCTAGATTGCTACAGTTCCTATCAGGTTTATGTGTAAAAAATGTCTAAATGGTTTTGCAACTAAGTAACATGTCATTTTGTGCATTCAATTACGAACAAAAACCTTTTAAAATCAATATTGCTTACCTCCCAAAACATTCGGCGTAATAATATGTAGCCTAAAGTTTTCCTTGGTTTACAAAAAACATTTTTGTTGTATTTCAATTCAATCTATCCAGTAGTTTTGGCGTGAAGCCGTACCATACACACATACAAACAGACAAACAGACAAAAATCCTAAAAAGTCACTTTTTGTATCAGTTACGTTTTTCTAACAAAAGCCACTTTTTTTTTCTCGAAAATTCTCAATGTACAGTTTTTCTTTCGTTACTGTTTTATTATATGTATAGATAGATACCTATTGGTTGAATGAATTCTCAACAGGCACTCGCATCGCTTGCGTTTAATTTGTGACTAGTCGATAATCTGTTTCGAGAAATTAGGTGTTAGAAAGCCATGTTTAGATGTGGAAGTAGGTAGGTACTCGAGCTGATGATATATGTGAACGTACCTATTACATATTTCGCGTGTAAAACAGTTACCTAATAAAAAATATAAGTAGGTATGTCAAGTTTAAGTAGCTAAACTGCATCTCACCTGTCTGAAGCCGCTCCAAAAATCAAGCTACCAACGAGCGTGCCGCCCTGAAATACCATTTGTAAGGTAGATGTTCCCCAATCCTTTTCGCAAATCAAATCCCATTCCGTGACTATGGTACTTTCGAATACTGAATAATTATATTTTGGGTTACTGCATGGACATTTATTTACTTCCGCTTTAACGTCACCACATGCATACTTAACTGGGGGTGCGTAAAATACAATGGCCAGTTGATTGAATGCAATAGCAAACTTTGATAAAAATACTATAAAACAAAGCCATACTTGATATTTGCCAAATGGGCCGGTGATTTCAAGGATCAAATCTTTGGGCTTTTGTCGCACACCTCTGGAATGAAATAAAAAAAAAACATTAATATTTAAGTATTTTATATATCTATAGCAAAGCATAACTAACTACTATTTATGTCTATGAGTTTATTACAAAAAGGATAAAAAGTAAGTATAGGGCAAGTAGTTTGTTCGATTTTATAAATTTCTGACAAAGTCGAAGTCAAAAGCATTTATTTCAAATAAACCATTTACAGGTACTTTTTAATTGTCAAAGTCAGTCAGTCAAAAACATGAAGCTATTTGCACGTTCCAAAGCGTAGATCCTCTATGGACAAGAACGTGCAAGAAACTCCACGGACACTATTTTAAACCATTTTATGATTTACAAAAATCCAGGTAACATTATCCTTGTTGCAGAAGCAACAAGGATAATGTAACCAGGATTTTCACATGTAGAAACATGTGAGAACAATGTAAAGAAAGAAAAAAAAATATCTAAGTGTCAAATAAGTACTAAAAATAGTGAAATAAGTCAGTGACAGCTAAGAAGAGATGACCAGTCTCCACTGATGGCGCCCGTTCACGAACATGACGCGTGCATCAGCATTATTCAGGTCAACCATTTTGAAGGGAACTGAATGATCCGATACACGCGTCACCATCAGCGAGACATTCGAGCGAGAATGACACGCCCGCAACTGCCCCTCACTCCCTCGCACTCATTCATGACAAACAAGGAAACCAACTATTAACATAGAAGGCTCCGTGGTCCTCACATTTACAGGATTTGAAAATAAAAAAAACTTTTTCACAAAAAAAAGAAACCGACTTCCAAAAAACACTATAAAGTTCAAAATAACTTTAATTTCGGAAGTCGGTGTCAAATAACGAAGAAGCAACCAAAAACACCGACTTCCGAAATTAAAGTTATTTTGAACTTTATAGTGTTTTTTGGAAGTCGGTTTCTTTTTTTTGTGAAAAAGTTTTTTATTTTTCACTTTTTAGTGGTACCCCACACCTAACAACACCACTGGATAGTCACAGGAACGCAAAAGTACACAATTTCGTGTAAATGAATAATTTTTCCACATATTTTTTCCAGATATTTGGATTTAAAACCAAACTGCTGAACCGATTTTGACAAAATTTAAATGGGACCATTTGGAAAGTATACCCTTTCCAACAAAAAAAGAATTTTTGAAATCGATTAGCAAGCGACGGAGTTAAGCCCGAACAAACATAAAAAAAAAAAAAAAAAAAATACAAACATCCGAATTGAGAACCTCCTCCTTTTTTAGAAGTCGGTTAAAAATGCTTCTACTTTTTATAAAACTATGAATATCAATTTACCTATTAGGAAATGTGGAATATTATTATTATTAGACAAACAAAATGGTGAGCATCTCTTCCAAATATAAAATCCTAACTAGTGGAACCAAGTGGCTGAGGGCTGTGGAGCAGAACCGTTATCAAAATCTCGTCTATTCCTTTCTACTTTAAAAATAAGATAGGTATCATCTGCAAACAGCACTACGTCACAGATACCTTTAACCGCTCAAGCACCGTCAACACCCCGGGGTGTTGTATAGAAAAATCCGTTGAGCCCCGGCAACACACCGGTGTGTCGCGCGTTAAAGAAAAATGGCAAATCGTTTATATACACCAGAAACAAGAATGGACCCAGTATAGAGCCTTGCGGCACTCCTAAATGAACTGGTAGCACGGAAGATGTGACACCATTGACATCTACACATTGAAACCTATTATGTAAGTAAGAATCAATTACGTTAAGAGCTTCGCGTTGGAGACCGTAATGACGTAGTTTACGCAAAAGCGTATCCTGGTGTACGCAATCAAAGGCTTTGGAGAGATCACAGAATACTCCGATTGCATTTAGCGAGTTCTCCCATGCGTTAAATGTGTTTTAGGAGAGCAACAGCCGCATCTGTGGTCGAACGACCTTTCGTAAAGCCATATTGTTCATAATGTAGGAGGCTATTTAAGTTAAAATGTCTAAGTAACTGCTTGAGTATTAACTTTTCAAATATGTTACTAAATGCAGGTAAGATGGAAATAGGCCGGAAGTTGCCTATGTCTTTTTTATTACCTGATTTAAATAAAGGTATAACTTTACTCTTCATTAGGTCAGGAAAAGTTCCTAAGTCCACACATTTATTAAAAGTAACAGCAAGATAGGGGGCTACTAAGTCTTTTATATTGCTCAAAAGTTTAATGGAGATGCCCCAGTAATCACCTGTGTTTTTAGACTTAAGTGTGTTGAAAGCGTTAACCACATCACGCGGTGTTACGTGCTCAAAACTAAATAATTGATTACACTTAGGCACACTACTATGCAATAGGTTTTCAGCTTTAGAAGGGGATGAATTTAAGGAGCGAGTTGTAGTTACAGGTATATTGGCAAAAAACTCATTGAAAGCCTCAGCTACGTCAGCTGCATTACTTACTAATTTGTTGTCGACTATAATCTCTAACTTATTATTATCTTGTTTAAACGACTTACCCGTATCACTATTAATAATTTTCCAAGTGGCTTTTATTTTGTGATTTGATTTTTTTTTAGTCGCGCGTAAAAATTTAGATTTAGCAAGAAGACAAATCTTTTTAATACATATAATTTAGAATAATTTCTAACTTATTCTAAAAAAGGGGTATCAAACCTGTATTTTTTCGAACCATATAATTTATATAGTTTCATAAATACCTGCTGTAGCCCATTGGTTGAATCCAACTGAGGTACCCGAACGGTTAATAGTTTTTGTTTTAAAAGTTGATTGGTACTCTTTTGTATGACATAAAAAATGACTCCACATGTCTCATTAGGATTTTCATATTCTACTGTAATGTAATTTTGGTGTAATTTTTTTGGCTATATTATTTTTAAACTTGTTACAACGACTAGTTGTGTAGGGCCTGCATTTGATTTTATTATGCGTTTTTTTATTTAATGGCATAGACAAGCCAACTAGTAGTCGGCAGTGGTCAGATGTTAAATCGCTTAAGAGGCCGTGCATGAAATTAAATCATCTTGAACATTTTTGAACATCGTTTGTGACAAAGGTGAGAAGAATTTGAACCTACTTGTTTTAGATAATAAAAGTTAAGTTCTTATTTTCTCAGATGGCTTGAGAATTTTTCGAAAATAATGTATGTATTAATGGTAATAACCCATATTCAAAACCCTTTTATCGCAAAAGTAACGAGCGAGTGATGTTTGGTTACGTTTTACACAAAACTACGACAGATTTATAACATTTAAAAAAATATCACTACCATCATTGTATTGTCAACAATCAGATGCGTTGAAAACAAGACTTCAATAGAAAATATGGCAGAAAAAAAGTGTTGAAAAAACGGAATTCTTGGAAAACATCTATACAAATAAATATTTTTTTCTATACCTTAGAAACATTTTTAAGAAAATTTAAAAATTGCACAATAATCTTAAGTTAACCTTTTAATAGAATCTAAAATTTATTTTATAAATAAACAATAACTTCATTTCGTAAATTACAAGCAAATTGAGCTATATTAGTGAGCGCGCAAACTCGATCGCGTCAGTACCGATCGGGCTCTCCCAGCGTCAGCATGTACTACTTTGTTTCGCAGCCGCTCGATTGTTTTACGTAAATACATTTACAAAATTGTACGCCGACTACCACATTTTGAGTAAGTATTATTTTTTATATTTTGTTTGTTTATTAGGACTGATTATATTTTTTTCACCTTTATAATAATTAGAGGTAACGGTTGTATGTTTGTATGTAAAAGTAAATCTGCGGAATTACTCTACTACTATTATTAAATTAAAATACTTTCTCTAATGGCATCTACAATGGTTAAGTGCAGCTATATTATAATCCACAGAATGTTGACATTTTTTATGGTTAATTATACCACTATATAAATATGGACAGTAGGGAAACTGCCTATAAACGCTCGAAACGGCACACTCACACAAACATGCACACCGACGAGACTCCTAAGGTGACTTCGCGCTTCAGTAGCGAGTGCCGCGTCAAGACGAGTGGTCACGTTTAACTTTATCTCCGCAATCGTTTTGAAAATGCCAGGAAAGTATTGCGTAGTACCTATACGGCTGTTTGAACTCGGATTGATCAAAACCGGAGCTATCGTATTTTAAACATCCTGCTGATATTGAAAGGTAAGGTAAGAATGATTTCTAGTTATTGTTATTTAATTGTTATCGAATTACGTATAAGTCCGTGTGATCGATCATAATGAATTTGTGAACTTACTTGTAAATCATTAATGTGGCGGTTTTGAGGGTATTTTAAACTGATAGTGCAATAGTGATAGTGGTAACAATAAGTACATCCAAGATGGCGACTGAAATAGGTATTCTATATCAATATTTTCGTCATGGGTGTTGTTTTCGTGGAAGCCGATTCGAAATAAACACATGTGAGAGTAAAAAAACGAATTGGACGTTAACCATAGCGTAGTTTAGGGTATTGTTAGTATCGGTTGTGGTCGGGCCAACTTGAACGAGCTAGCAGCATCCATTAATTTGCCACTTATTAGCAAATCGACCTACCAGAAATGTCACAACAACTTGTATGACTGGTGGAAGACTACGGCTGAATCATGTATGATTGCTGCCGGTAAAGAAGAAGCTTCTATGGCTATGGAAAAAAGGTAGTGTGAGTCCGTCCGTCCGTCCGGTCTATTGTAGCCAATAAACCTGATATAGTGATGGTGAATACCTGGACTCTTGTTCAATTTCGTTTTTTAAAATATGGCGTACTGAGGTCGTGTAGAATTAAATGAAATAACTGTGATATAACAGCGTGCAGATACGATTTTTTTTCTTTTTAATTATGCGATTTCCGCGTACTAATTTTGCCGCAATTGATTAAATTGCTTAGTTCTGTTGTTACTTAATGAATAATAATTGAGCCGTGCAGTTTTATAAGGATATTAACTTCTACTTTCCTATTTTTAGCATAGTGATAGTTCTTACAAGCGTGGTGGTAACCAAAGATATGCACCGGACTGTTTAAGATACTTATTTTTTATAATCTGCTCGGTAGGAGACAAATACTGCGCTTTTAGAAACCTTATTACTCATTTGCCGATCGAGTAAAGCCTTTTATGATCGGTGATTGCCATTTCGAATTTTTCCGTCGTAGCAGGTAAATGGCCTGTTCACTTTAATGTTCTGCTTCCATTTTGTTTTCAATAATGTTTGCGGTACTCGGCAATGCCAAATAGCTAGTATTGTAGGTGAGGTTGCCAGTGTTTCACAAATAACCCTGTATATTTAAGTCTTTTTATTTCCTTTTTTAACGACAACTTCAACTTTGTATTGTTTTGTCAAAGTAATTTTTCACAAATGGTTGCACTGACTGAACAGGTCTACTCTAATGTGCATGATTCCATCCTCAAAAAAACATCTTAGGCACTAGTTTATACCAAGATTACAATATATCAGAATAAAAGAGAATTCTCGTAAATATGTCCTTATGGAAAGTGTTTTTTTGTACAACCATTTTACAAAAAACAAATATCATTGTATTGTATCGTTATTTTATTTATCATTTTGTTAAATGTCTCAATGTATCAACATCCATCTAACACAAAATTGAATAAATTTAATGGGAATTGTGATAAATATAAAATATACAGACGTTACAGATTTTTATTTATAAACCTTACTACTATATAATTTTGTAACTTAAAATAATATCTTCTAAAGGATCAACATTATTTGAGCGCTCACTGAGCTCGATTTTTGCGCGCGTGTGCGTGTAGCTGCATGAACGATGCACACGAACATAGCCTTGCAGCGAATCTAACAAGTGAATTTTGCACGGCCTCTTAATACTAATTTATTTTCAAAATCACAATTAGTAAAAAAAATATCAAGGCAATTCGACGAAGATGCCGTGATCCTTGTTGGTCCAAAAAACAAGTTAGCCAAGTTATAGGACCTAAATAGATTGAGAAGTCTGAAACTTAACGGAGTAACATCTAAAATATTAACATTAAAATCCCCACATAATATTATGCTTTTATTACTTGACTAGCTGTCTCCCGCGGCTTCGCTCCCGTCAACTGCTACCTATACCCTCCACCTACTTCCAGCTAACCTACACCTACCCTACACCTACCCTACACTTACCCTACACCTACCCTACACCTATCCTACACCTACCTTACACCTACACCTACCCTAACCAGCCCAAAAAATACCATGACATGTTTCTGGTCTCCTCGTACTTGATGTTTCTGGTCTCCTGGTACTTGTGAATCTGAAGTACTAAGGTAGCAGCGGCTCCGAGTTTCCACTTCCACCTCAGTCTCCATTAATCCATGCCACTTACCGGGATAAAGAGTAGCCTATTTTTTATTCCAGGATATGAACTATGAAGAGATTTGGAGGAAATTTCCAAATTTCCTCCAAATCTCTTCAGTCGTTTTTGCCTGATTGTTACACAAACATACAAACATACAAACATACAAACATACAAACATACAAACATACAAACATACAAACATACGAACATACGAACTTTCACCTTTATATTATTAGTAGGAGTAGGATTTCAACGTATTAAGTAGATAAATCATACATTACCGATTCGAAAAGACCAAAAGCACCAGGGGGGGTCGATACACACAAATTATAACATACTAGCTTCTACCAGCTGCGGCTTCGCCCGCGTGAATATCGGAAATAGCAAGGTTTCCTGATTCATATTGTAAATTTCTTACTCAGGAAACACCCACCCTACACCTACCTTACACCTACCCTACACCTACCTTACACCTACCCTACACCTACCCTACACCTACCCTACACCTACCTTACACCTACCTTACACCTACCTTACACCTACCCTACACCTACTTTACGCCTACCCTACACCTACCCAACACCTTCCCTACACCTACCCTACCTACATAATTATACCAGCCCAAAAATACTATGACATGTTTCTGGTCTCCTGGTACTTGATGTTTCTGGTCTCTTGGTACTTGAAAATCTGAAGTACTAAGGCAGCAGTGGTTCTGAGTTTCCACTTCCTCCTCAGTCTCCATTAATCCATGCCACTTACCGGGATTAAAAGTAGCCTATTTTTTATTCCAGAATATGAACTACATGTGAGCCAAATTTCATCCAAATCCCTTCAGCCGTTTTTGCCTGATTGACACAAACATAAACATACAAACTTTCACCTTTATGATATTAGTAGGATTAAGATAATCCAAACGTTGTTTACATTTCAATTTGTTAGAAACAAGAACTAGTGATCCACCGCGAATAGCATTTTTTCTTACAAACGCACTTTGTACGGTGAAATCTCAGACCAACAAATAAAGGTAGACAGCACACTGCGAACATTAAAAATGAAGCCATCTTTTTATCTCTCTTCATGTTTCGAAGGGTAGACTTGGGAAATAATATTTTATGGGTGAGCTAATATTGTGCAAGGCATAATTAAGATATTGTTGAGTATGGTTTTGTAACTTAATTTTTTAGAAAGATCTAACTAAACCTAAAAAAAATTTTAGGTGAAAGGTGAAAGTTTGTATGTTTGTATATTTGTATGTTTGTATGTTTGTATGTTTGTATGTTTGTATGTTTGTATGTTTGTATGTTTGTATGTTTGTATGTTTGTATGTTTGTATGTTTGTATGTTTGTATGTTTGTATGTTTGTATGTTTGTATGTTTGTATGTTTGTATGTTTGTATGTTTGTATGTTTGTATGTTTGTATGTTTGTATGTTTGTATGTTTGTATGTTTGTATGTTTGTATGTTTGTATGTTTGTATGTTTGTATGTTTGTATGTTTGTATGTTTGTATGTTTGTATGTTTGTATGTTTGTATGTTTGTGTAACAATTAGGCAAAAACGGGTGAAGGGATTTGGATGAAATTTGGCACACATGTAGTTCATATCCTGGAATAAAAAATAGGCTACTTTTTATCCCGGTAAGTGGCATGGATTAATGGAGACTGAGGAGGAAGTGGAAACTCAGAGCCGCTGCTATCTTAGTACTTCAGATTCACAAGTACCAGGAGACCAGAATCATATGTCATAGTATTTTTGGGCTGGTATAATTATGTAGGTAGGGTAGGTGTAGAGTAGGTGTAGGGAAGGTGTGGGGTAGGTGTAGTGTAGGTGTAGGGTAGGTGTAGGGTAGGTGTAGGGTAGGTGAAGGGTAGGTGTAGGTAGGTGTAGAGTAGCTGTAGTTACAATACAAATCAAGAAACCGCCCTATTTCCGATTTTCACGCGGGCGGATCCGCTGGTAGGAGCTAGTTCAATTATAAGTTATAAAAGGTTGTCGAAGCGTAAATCATAAATCTTGGTAGGTATGAGTCATTATGTAAATTGTTTTGAAATAGAATAGGTTATTACATTTTCAATCAACTTAATTAAATTCAAAAAGACCACCATAACAAAATCACTCGACTAAAGAAAAACCAGATAATATCAAGATAAAACATAACGAACATTGACGTGTAAGTGTTATGTTTAACTTACTTACAAAATAAATACTATTTATCATTTATCATGAACAAAAAAAGGCTTTTTCAACACATTGGCTCAAAAAATGCATTTACGAAGACTATATGTCGGCGCATTGTCGCCATCGTTGTCGAAGTCACACGTAATGTTCAGCAATACACACAGACAGTAAATAGAGCAGGGAAATGTTTCAGGAAACAATAAAGAAATACTGTACTTGAGTCCAAGGTGTTTACTTCACGAGCAGCCAAAGAATGCCATTAAATTCGTATTACATCGGTTTTTATACACAAAATTACAAGCATGAAGTTGACAGCGGAATAAAAATATGGTGGGAAACATTAAAGAGGAATAAATCCTTATAATATTCACTCAGGCGGTAGATTAACATTAAAAATAAATAAGTAGAAAGGAAGTCATATTGAATCCTTATAAAAGTCCAACAGTAAGTTAATATTTCTTTAAATAATTTAGAAAGGCAGCTGTCAAATTAAATCTATACAATTTTAACAGGAAAAGTAATCAAAGTTAATCCTTATAAAAACCATACAGGATGTCACAATCTTTTAAAATAATTTGAAAGGAACTAGTCAAATTGAATCTATTTAATTTAAACAGGAAATGAAACTGAAGTAATCAAATTAAATCCTTATAAAAATCACACAGGATGTTACAATCTTTTTAAATAATTTGAAAGGAATTAGTAAAATTAAATCTATATAAATTCAACAGGATATTATTATAGCAATATTATATTTAAAAGAAATAAAAGGAAGTGGTCAACTTAAATCCTTACAATATTTTTTTAAATAAGACGGAAGACTGATCCAATTTAACACGGAAGTCAAATCAACTACAAGATAATCAAAACAAACTAAATCATTGCAAATTATGGTTTCGCGCCCATATATACATTGTTCGAAAGTTAAATATTACGCACCACACAATGGAACGTACGGTAAAATAGGTACTCTAAAGCCGAATTTACATTACGAAACAAGTTTCATGCATGATGAAATTAATTTCATAACACTACTTTCAGTACCTGTGAAACTAGTTTCATTAAAATAATAGTGTCGTGGAACCCACAGTATGTCTTTGTCCATGGCTCCGCCAACATCAAAGCTTTATTTTGCGTTACAAAATGTTGTCATACAAATGTTATTGTATAAAATTTAGAAAAGGTTGTCTCGAAAGAAAAGATGTTGGTGGATTAATAATAATAATAATAATCCAATCTCCGTCGGTCACACCGAAGGAGATTGGATGCGAGAGGTCGAACGAGCATGCGACCCAATACCAGAAATGGGGGCAATTACAATCAGCCCCCAAGATGTAGCCCGTGCAGTCCGTCCGCTGCCTAACTGGAAGTCTCCAGGGCCGGACGGACTGCACAACTTTTGGATTAAGTGGTTACAAAGGTCGCATGCTTGTTTGGCATCTCGGTTCCAAACTGCCTTGGAGTCTGGCTCGCTGCCCGAATTCCTTTTGACAGGAGATACCCACCTGCTCCATAAATCTGGTAGCACCGCGGAACCCAAAAACTATAGACCGATAACATGTTTGCCAACGGTCTATAAAGTTCTTACATCCATTTTGAGAGCTAAAATTAATAATCACATAAGCAGCAATAACATCATGTCTGCCTCTCAAAATGGGTGTAGGAATGGGTCCCGCGGTACTAAGGAGCTACTCCTCATTGATACGGCCATTAGCCAACAGGTTCGTCGTTCCCGAAAGGATCTGTCGACATGTTGGATAGACTATAAGAAGGCCTATGACTCGGTGCCTCATACATGGCTCATGAGGGTGCTACAATTGTATAAAATTGATGCAACGCTACGCACCTTCCTGACGTCGTGTATGGGGCAATGGAAGACAGTCCTTCGCTATCCAGGATGTCGAAATATCCAAAGGAATAGCGAACCGGTAAGGATCGAGCGGGGTATTTTTCAGGGCGATAGTTTGAGTCCGCTTTGGTTTTGCCTAGCCTTGAATCCTCTCAGCACATTGCTGGAGAATTCAGGACTAGGCTATCGGTTGAAGAGAGGTGGTCAGGTTATATCTCACCTCCTTTACATGGATGATCTGAAACTCTTTGCCCCCAATAATCTGCAACTGATGGAGCTACTGAAGGTAACTGAAACTTTCAGTAGTGCCATCAGGATGGAGTTTGGTGTGGACAAATGTGCGGTCATGCATGTAAAGCGTGGAGAGATTATGGAATCCGTGGGATGTCAACTCTCGGATTTCATAAACCTGAGATCCCTCTCTCCAACCGAAACTTACAAGTATTTGGGTATGTCGGAAGCGTTAGGCATCAGTGTTACTGACATGAAGCATTCGTTGAAGGAGCGCTTCTTTGGTCGCCTGAAGAAGGTCTTCAACAGCCTTCTATCGGGCGGAAACAAGGTGCGCGCTTTCAACGGATGGGTCATGCCGGTATTGATGTACTCTTTCGGCGTACTCAAATGGACTCAAACGGAACTTGACGCCCTGGATAGAAGGGTCCGTACACTGCTAACTGCACATCGAATGCATCACCCACGGTCGTCGGTAATGAGACTGTATATCCCGCGAAAGTGTGGAGGTCGAGGCTTTTTAAATGCTAAGACTCTCCACAATCGCGAGATATGCAGTCTCAGGGAATATTTCCTAGCTGTCAACGTGGGTATGCATCGAGATGTAGTGGCGGTGGACAAGGGACTCACCCCGCTCTCCTTGGCAAATGAGAACTGGCGCAAACCTGCGGTGCTTGACACTAACGATCGCAGGGCGGTATGGCAGAGCAAGGAACTTCACGGACGCTTTTTCCGGGCCCTGCACGGGCCCGATGTGGATCAGTTAGCGTCCGTAGCCTGGCTACGTTTTGGTGACCTCTTTGGGGAAACCGAAGGTTTTGTCTGTGCAATTATGGACGAAGTTATCATGACGAAAAACTACCGGAGATTTATTGTGAAGGACGGCACGGTTGACATATGTCGGGCATGTCACCGTCCGGGAGAATCAATTCGCCACATTATCTCTGGTTGTTCTCGTCTTGCTAACGGAGAGTACTTGCATAGACACAACCTTGTAGCCAGGATTATCCATCAGCAACTTGCTCTGAAATACTGTCTTGTGGAATCGGAGGTGCCGTACTACAGGTATGTGCCCGACCCAGTTCTCGATAATGGCAGTATCACACTGTACTGGGATCGGTCCATCATCACTGACAGGACTATTCTTGCAAATAAGCCTGATATAGTGGTGGTGGACCGAATCGAGAGGCGCGCAATGATTGTAGATATAACCGTCCCGCATGACGAGAACCTCGTGAAAGCCGAGAAAGATAAACAAATAAAATATCTTGACTTGGCTCGCGAGGTTGTCGACATGTGGGATGTGAATTCGGCAATCATTGTACCGATAGTCGTGTCAGCCAACGGCTTAATAGCCATGAGCCTCGACCAACACCTCAGGAGGCTCTCGTTAGGCAGCTGGATCAAGGGCTTGATTCAGAAAGCAGTACTTCTGGACACGGCTCGGATTGTTAGGAGGTTCCTCTCGCTGGAGCCCTGACCGCCGGTAGCTTGGACCCTGTTCCCGATACCGGTGGGCTACTATTTTTTATATTTTTAAATATTTTTATAACTTTGTATTTTAATATTTAAAAATGTAATTTATATGTATTGTACAAAAGAATAAAGGAAATAATAATAATAATAATAATTCGGTTAATAATAGTTTCGGTGATCTCTTCGGAGAAACTGAAGGTTTTGTTTGTGCAATTATGGACGAAGTTATCTTGACGAACAACTACCGGAGGCATATTATGAAGGACGGGACGGTTGACGTGTGTCGGGCATGTCACCGTCCGGGTGAGTCCATCAGACATATTATCTCTGGTTGTTCTCGTTTGGCTAACGGCGAGTACTTGCACCGGCATAACCAAGTGGCTAGGATTATTCACCAGCAACTTGCTTTGAAATACAAACTTGTGGATTCTGAGGTACCGTATTACAAGTATGTGCCCGACCCAGTTCTCGAAAATGACCATGTCACGTTGTACTGGGATCGGTCTATCATCACTGATAGGACTATCATAGCTAACAAGCCCGATATAGTGGTGATAGACCGATTAGCGCGCCGCACAATGATAATCGATGTTACCATTCCGCATGACGAGAACCTCGTGAAAGCTGAAAAAGAGAAACAAATCAAGTATCTTGACTTAGCACACGAGGTTGTCGACATGTGGAATGTGGACTCGGCTGTCATTGTGCCGATAGTCGTTACGGCCAATGGCTTGATAGCCAAAAGCTTCGACGACCACCTGTCGAAGCTGGCGTTACGCAGTTGGGTAAAGGGCCTGATACAGAAGGCAGTACTCCTCGATACGGCTCGTATTGTGAGGAGGTTCCTTTCTCTGGAGCCCTAACCACCGGTAGCTTGGACCCAGCTCCCGACACCGGCGGACTACTATTTTTATATTTTTAAATGTTTTTTTATTTTTTTGTTATTGAAATATTTAAAAATATAAAAAGTATGTAAAAAGATTAATAAAGAGAATAATAATAATAATAATGTTTATTCATCAAAATTTACAGATATAGCAACAAATAGTCGGTTGAGAGTATACAGTTATTAAGGTTATGTTGTAAAATCTGTACAAAATTTTTGAACCCTGCCTCTCAAACTAGGTTATAACCTGTATTTTGAGAAACAGTGAACAGCCTCAAAACTCTTATACACTATCCTTGTTACAACAATTGATGAACGTTGTCGTCCTACCGCTGCAATAATTTATTTATCTGCTTTAGGTGTGAAGTGTGCGTATTGTGTGAGGGTGTGTGTGCGTGTAGTGGAAGGTGAGTATTATGTGGGATAGTGCGCATGTATGATAGGTGGGGTGTGCGAGGGGTGCGTGCGCGCGTGTTCGAGTGAGTGAATGTTAACGAAATCGGGGTGCGTGAGAGAGGTTAGGTGATGTACGTAAGCAGAGACTCCGTGTAGGCATAGTCCCTTTCTAGTAGCCACTCCGTTACTTTTGTTTTAACCGCGTGTGCGTTTAGTTTTAGGATTTGTAACTCTTTGTTAATTTTATTGTAAATATATTTCCCAAGTGTGTAAAATTGGTGCTTAGCAAAAGTTGTTTTATGGTAAGATCCTGTGATGAGTTGTTGTCTCTTATTTAGATTTGGCGGCGGCAGCTTGGCGTGAGTTTTTAAAATCGATCGGAGCACAAAGAGCTGACGTACCGTAAGGACTTTGCAGTTAGAGTATAGTTCAGATGTTGGGAATCTATAGGGCTTTCTAGTCATTACTTTAAGAATAGCTCTTTGTGCTCTCTCTACTTTCAACATGTTCGTTTTTGATGCTCCTCCCCATGCAGTGATACAATATCCAATAACAGATTGGCAGAGAGCGTAATACACCATCTTCAGAGTGTCAGGTTTGGCCGAATCTCTCAGTGACTTGAAGACGTGTATAAGGCGCATCGTTCTTGTGGTAAGGGCGTCAATCTGTTTGTCCCATCTTAGTCCGTCATCAATCTGAACTCCGAGATATTTGATATTGTATGATCTGGTAAGAGTTGGACAGGCACAAGTTGGTATTGGATTTGAGCATGAGTGAGCTGTAATACTAAAGGTATGTGATGGCCTCATGTTACGTCGGATTGCGAAAGGGATGTAAGTGGTTTTGGTTAAGTTGAGTGTGAGAAGGTTAGAGTTCAACCATTTCATTATTTTGGACAGGGCTTCTTCTGCAGTAGTCTTAACCATGTCCCAAGTAGGCCCGTGAACGAGGATCGCGGTATCATCTGCGTACGCGTAGATATCACAGTTAGGTAGGTTCAATTTGCAAAGCTCGTTAACATAAATTTTGAAGAGAATGGGGCCGAGTATACTACCTTGGGGGATTCCGTATGTTATTGGTTCCTCGTCACTACAGTACGCATCAACTTTGACACGTTGCGTTCGATTGTTAAGGTAACTTTTGAAAATTTCAAGTGGTATTCCACGCACACCCATTCGTTCCAGCTTGTCAATAAGTTTGGGAACAGAAACTGTGTCAAAGGCTTTCGAGAGGTCCAGACAAATTCCCAGGCACTTTATTTTACTGTCTAGCTTCCTGGCAACCTGTTGCGTAAAGTCCAAAACCGCATCTTCCGTCGATACTCCTTTACGAAAGCCGTATTGGTTTCCAGCAATTATGCGGTGTTTATCCAGGAAGCTACTTAGAGAATTTGCGAGGATCCTCTCCAGTAGTTTGGAAAGTGCTGTTAAAACAGATATTGGTCTATAATTACTAACACAGCTTCTGTCCCCTCCCTTGTGAATTGGGTGTATTATTGCCTTTTTGAAAGCATCCGGAAATATACCAGTTTGAAGACTGCGATTACAGAGAAAAGTAATAGGTGGAACCAACACATGTCGGCATGTTTTTAACAGTGTAGAAGAGATACCGTCCCATCCAACGGCACAGTCATGTCGTAATTGTGAGATGAGAGATTCCACCTCTGTTTCATCAACCTCCAACAAAGTAAGGGAACTAACAATTGGGTCATGGGTACTATTAGCACATTGACCACTTGCTCCTGTTGTCTGTCTGGGTTCAGGTGACACAATTTTTGCAGCCAAATTTTTACCCACTTTACTAAGGAAGTGATTTACCTCGTTTAACGAAGATAGAGGGTCGTCATTTAATTTGAGTAACTCTAAAGGGCTAACATGGGTCTTTTGTGTGTTAGTTATTTGTTTAATTGTAGTCCATAGTGCTTTAGGATTTTTTCCTGCCTTTTCCAACTCTGTCGTTTCGTAAGCAATTTTTAATCTTCTAAGTAAGCTGTTACAGAAATTCCTGTAGCGTGTGTATGTGGTTTTCAAGATCAGGTTATCAGGAGCTTTCTTTGTCTTACTATGCATGTTATCTCTGTTTTTTATGCATTTCAGAAGCCCAGGAGTCATCCATGGCTTAATAGTTCTTTTTTGCCTGGGAATTTTAACCTGTATCGAGTGTTTTGTAATTACTGATCTGACAATATCTATAAATTTGTTTGTGCATAAGTTAACGTCATCAATTTGGTATAATGTAGCAAAGTCCGTATTCTCTAGCTCAGCAATAATGGCTTCGTAACATAGCCGAGTGGTTACCTTATTTGCTTTTCTTGTTGGATTCACGTGAGCCATGGATAAAATAACAGGCTTATGATCTGTGACATGAGATTCCAACACAAGTGTGGTAGATCTGTGGTTAGATTTGAGGAGAAGGTGATCAATGCAGTGTTCCAGACGAGTAGGGAATAGGTGGGTCGGCATCAGCCCATACGAGGCGTTAATTGTAAGGTATTCGAAGCTATGGTCGTTCCTACTACTTGGACTGATGTCTATGTTAAGATCTCCAACAAGGGCGATACTAGGACAGCAGGATAGTTTCTGATACACATTACAAAGGCTTGTCGTGAAATTGTTGAAATCCTCTCTGGTCTTGAACGAAGGGGAGCGATAAACGGCGACTACAGATAACTTTTTCTCAATTTGACATACTAGGCAATTCCCCCCTTCAAAAGATGGTTCCCATACGGAGCTTTCTAACCCAAGTTTTGTATATATTATAACTCCATCGTTCTGATTAGCGTTGATCGCTGATGAGTGAGACTGAAATCCATCCAGGACAGGTAGTGTGTTGACTTTACTCAGCCAGCATTCCGTCAAAACAATGATGTCAAAGTTTGTTTTAGTTAAATTCAGCAATACTTGGAGTTGGTTAAAGTTTTTATTAACGCTGCGTATGTTTAAATGTAAAATATTTACATTACTTCCGCTTGAGTTGATATATTTGGAACAGTCTTCAGGGTTGCAGTTAAAGGAGCTACCGAAATTTATATGGTCTAGGTCATCATTAATATTGTTTATGATAGCCATTAATAATAGTTAGAGTATTAAAAAAGAAAAAAAAAAAGTAAGATAAATATATTTTCGATCATGGACCACTTAGCATGTAAAGTTAATTTATAATTGGAGTCGTTAGAAGTAATAGGGCGCACCTTTGTGTGAGTTGTCTTGTGTGATAGTATGCGATTGTATTTTGTGTATATGTGTGAGTTGTGTATTTCGAATATAATAATGTACGAGTATGTTGCCCCTGCGTGACGAGTGTATATGTAAAGTTTAACAATTACGTTTAAAAAATTAACAAAAATAAAGTAAAACATGGTTACAACAAAAAATAGTGATAGGGCCACAAGTTTAGCTAGTCAGATATTAGGGTTGCTTAAATCTTGAAGACATTTTTCTGATTGTATTAGTAGCTGCTTATCCCCAACCTGTTTTCGTAGGAATATATTACCGTTGCTTATCCAACAGAAAGCGTAATGTTTATCTTTTGAAAATTGTCGCGCTAGGTAAAACAGCTTTTTAGAACTAGAGGGAATCTGCTCAGCTACAAATACTGGTAGGCGCTTCCCTGGTATACCAATTACTTCTGTATTTAGCTTTTCTTCCTTAGGGTGCTTATCCTTGTTATACAGTCGGATTGCTGACAAGAGATTTTGTTTTGTTTGGACTCTTGCAAACTCTGCCATGATAGGGCGTGAAGTTGGGGTGGGTGAGGGTTTCGCAGGGAGACGATACACATCTCGTATCTCTGATTCAAGTATAGGCACGCCAACGAGTTGTCCAATTTTACAGACTGTATTCACCAGGCTGCTTGTTGACTCCTTCTCTAGATGTGGGATGTTTCTAACCTCTATGCACGAAGAACGAGACTTATGTTGCAGGTCTATTATTTTTTTTTCGAGTGTTTCTATGTAGCCTCGTTGATGCTGGCACTCCTTCTTGAGGTTTTCCACTTCTTTTTTTAATTCCTCAAATTTTTCATTCATAAAAGACATCGACTGTTCAATCAGTGCACTTGTTTTACGGATGTCGTTGTTAGATTCCTGTATTTTTGTGTTCTGCGTCTTAATGACCCCTATATCGGCAACTAATTTAGCCATCAAGGTCGATTGTTCCTCGAGTCTTTTTGCCATTAGAGTGTCTTGGTCTTTCTTCCAGGTTGTTAAGAAATCGTCTAAACTTTGCTGATTAGACAGGTACACGTTTTTCGGCGAGTTTTCCGATCTCGGTCGTTTGTGTCTACTTGTAACGTGTTCACTCATCTCAATCGCCGAGCCTATGTCTGGCACTGATTGAGTTTGGCTCAGGGGATTATTCTTCATTTTAGGTGGTGTGCGCTGAACATTAGCCATAGTTAAGTTATTAAATTAAAATAAAATAAAGAACTAATATAAAGCTTCTTACGCTCTGTGTTCGTTTGCTAATAACAAACAATCCACAAGTAATTCGCTCGTCCCAGGCCGCAAAAACTTGGCGTAGCCGATACTTGTTTCGTAGCAATCTCGTAGCACTGTGTAACCGCCGTAGCACACCCGTATGACGTCAGCCACGCGTAGCGCACCACAATTTCGCCGTCTCAGCTACGATCTCCGTGGCGCAGTGGTGTAGCGCCCAGACACACCTCCGCCGCTCGCTGCTTGTGCGCGGGTTCGAGCCCGACAAATCACGGTAAATTTTTCTAGCACGAATTTGGACGGCAGCAGCGGAACTGATTCTATCCCTCTCTAGGACCGCCCAGTGGGTGTCTAAATTAGCTTAAAACACTTAACGAGTAACAAGGAATCTATATTTAGCGAATTGAACCAATCACAGAATTTAGAGAAACAAATTCTGCGGCAGACCGACACACGTCCACTCGTTACTGAGTCCGGAGGACACTTCTATTCGAGGCTGGCTAGCAAGAAAGCAAACACGACTAAAAAACACTCGTCCTATTAACGCAGGCGCTTTCGTGACACTAGTTTCACGTCGCGTTTATACGATGACATTAGTTGCATGAAACTAGTTTTATCCAAAATCGCGCGCATCACGAAACTGTTTCAGTGTCGTGAAATCGATGCATGCATTGTAAAACTTGACGTTTACACGTGAAATTGTTGGTGAAATTAATGTCACGGAACTACTTTCATGCCACTAGTTTCGTAATGTAAATCCGGCTTAACCTAAGTACATTTTTACCGCATACTCCGTTGAATAGCGCCGTGCGAATCCTTTACAGTTTTTTTGCTGAATGATCGAACCTCCTTGAAAGCGCTTTTAAACAATACGTTTGTGTCAATTTAATACTAAAGAGAAAATGAGACGAAAGATATAGTTCCATTTGCAAATTCGCGCTATTTTCATATTAGAAACGTCATAGATTGGGGTTTAGGGAGGGCTCTGTATTTATGCTTTTGCGGTTGCACAACGACATGCTTTGCTGGCTTGGTAGTGTAGATACAGGCCTACTCTACCTCCTCCCTCAGAGGCGGTAGGGTGGCGGGGTTTTGAGGGAGAGCGCAACGGTCGTGTAGATCCTCAAAGCAAGTCTGGTGGTGTACCTTCCCGAGGTTGCCGCCCCGTTTTCGGTCTAATTCCCTCAGAACTAGACGCAACTGAAACCACCGGGCGGAACATCACAGGGGTGGCGAGGTCATGCCCCTGGGTGTCCATCATCAAACAAGAGCAGATGGTGGATAGCAATGACCTCCCGCGTGTTTGTGCCGTGCGCGGGGACCCGTACGGAGGGATGAAGGAATCC
This sequence comes from Melanchra persicariae, assembly GCA_947386135.1. Lineage (NCBI taxonomy): Eukaryota > Metazoa > Arthropoda > Insecta > Lepidoptera > Noctuidae > Melanchra > Melanchra persicariae. Next base: position 9,640,514 of record OX376655.1, on the reverse strand, counting down.
TGGTGATTGAGTGGAGCAGGTTGCACACAACACATCACTTTGGTCTGGATTTCCTCTCACACGGGAGGTTGTGGGGTAGCTACCCACGATCAATCGGCTGTGGCGTCCCATAAGCGGGTTGTCAAGCGAGGGCCGGTTTATGGAGGGGGGGCAGCCGGCGTGGCGTGGGGTTGCGGGATGAGTGGCGGCATAGTCTCGTGTCGTTTACAGTCTCGCGATCCTCCGCTGCGTGCGGGCTCGTCTTCTTCTCCATAAGCTGGTCCTATACCGAAGGAGTAGCTCTGGCGTCCACTCGCTGAGCGAGTGGCGTCCCCGACTTGAGGGCTCCGTGGCGGGTGGAGAGCTCCGACGGTGAAAACTTTGAATCCAAACCTATGGACAAAGAGACTTCACACCTACACCAAACCAACACTCAGGCTGCGTCCTCTGATGCGCCAAACAAAACTACCAACAAACCATCTACGGCTGCGTCTTCTGATGCGCCAATTACAACCAAACATAGAGGTGCGTCCCAGGATGCGCCCAAGCGAAAACCGCCTAAGGCTGCGTCCTCGGATGCCCACAGACAACACAAACACAAACCCTCCGCTGCGTCCAAGGATGCGATGGGCAAGGCAATCGCCGGGCATGCGCCAAACCAGGCTGCGTCGAAGGTAACGCCAACCTCATCTGCGTCCAAGGATGCGCGACCTAACACAACCCTGTTGGTAAGGCCTAGGGCAGCTCTCGCACAAGGCGACTCAAAGACGGTTGCTGGCGTGGATGCGCCCACTAGGGCTGCGTCAGCGTCGGGGGCCTCGGAGAGGGACCTAACGAGTCTGACCGTAGCCATATCGACAGGGACAACCAACACGACCGGGATCGACATGTCGTCTCTTAGAGACGCCATTCAATCTCCGGTCAAACAAACCTGGACCACCGTCTCCCGCAAAACATCGTCCTCCAAGAGGCGTTTGTCTGCACCGGTCAAGACTGCGCAGCAAGACGTTGTGGCGGCCCCTGCAGAAGTGTTGGAAACAACACCGACACCAGCAGGTGCGGCAGCCACGGCGATTAAGCGTAAGCGCAGCTCAAGACCAAGGGGACAGAAAAAACATCCAACCAACGACGGGGAACTTCCTGCCAAGGCGCAGAAGCGTGAGCGACCCGAGGATTCCGTCACACCAACCGGGATAGGCAAGAAGAGCAAGCCTGCTCGCTCCCACATGGTAGACGGTTCTTTGGTGAGCTACGCCGAAGCTGCCGCGTCGTACAGGAGCAACGAGCTGTGCGTCGCCGTCATGACGGAACCTTTCGAGGACATGACGCAAGAACAGGCAGAGGGGATCCGTCAAAAAATTGAAAAAGAACTGCGGGCGTTGCTTATGGCAGACCCTGACCCGTCCAACCCAACAGTAAACACGGCGATCCACTTCCGAGGCAAGGCCCACTTCGCCGAAGGAGTCCTCAAGACCTGGTGCGAAGACGACTTCACTCTGGCCTGGCTCAAGCGGATCGCAACGACCATGCAGTCCCCGATTCCAGGGACCATTTTAACCGTTCGGCCACAAGCCGAAATACCCAAAAAGGCGCTATGTATGCTGTTCGTGCCGGAGAACACCGAGGACACTCCGGCACTGGTCAAGCTCCTTACCCGCCAGAATCCCAACCTCCTAATCAACACCTGGACCCTGACACATGTGAGGGCTAGACGGGAGCCCCCGGGTACCTGTCTTTTCTTTCGTGTGCCAGAGTCCATGGTCAAAATAATAAAAGACCAGAATAGGCGCGTGTACTACCTCATGGGCAGCATCTACATCCGATTCCTGGATGAGGGTGTCGCTAGTGAGGAGGGTACTGCGCCTAAAACCACAGCATCCTCCGTCGCACCTGGTTCGGAGCCTGATCCGCCGTCGCCTGTGCGGTCCCCGTCGCCTACCGCGATGGAGACCGTCGAAGAGGAGGGGGAGCGGGCTTCTTCCCCGGTTGTGATGGAGGAAAACAACGAGAAACCACCACAGGATCCACCCTCGCCCGGACTAACTTCTGTGCTGGACAACCAACAGCAAAAGACCATCGCCCTCATCCAAGAGCCGTGGATTAGGGGTGGCAGAATATGTGGCCTTCCAAATATCGGAGGTAAGTTGCTGCTAGACACCTCCGTAAGTAATCCACGAACCTGCATCTTTATTCCTAAACATGTACCTAACCTATTAATCAACGAATTCTGTTCAAGAGACCTGACAGCAACAAGGCTTTCCAGGACAGGACAGGATCTCCCGGACATTGTACTCGCCTCGGCTTACTTGCCAGGCGACGAGGACGTGCCCCTGCCAGAGCTCGCCTCACTGGTGGAGTACTGTGAAAGGGAGAAACTGGAACTAATCATAGCAACCGACTCCAACGCGCATCACACTCTCTGGGGTAATATCAAAACCAACAACCGAGGTGAGGCAATGCTTGACTTTATTCTTAGCAATAATCTTGTATTACTCAACAAAGGCTCAGAACCAACCTTCATAAACGCACGATCACAAACAGTGATAGATCTAACTTTAGCAACCATAGGTATCTCCAACTCCATCCAGGACTGGCACGTGTCCAGTGAACTATCATGTTCGGACCACAGATGGATCCGTTATACCATCAATTACAACCTACCCAAACCACAACCGAGGAGAATACCTCGTAACACAGAGCAACCCAAGTTTATTAGGCTAGTCAAGGCAGAATTTAGTAAATTACCCGCCCTACCAGCTGAAATTACCATAACCAACTTAGATGAAAACGTAAATAAATTAACATCAATCCTTGTAACCAGCTTTGAGCAGATGACTGCTCAAAGCTGGTTACAAGGATTGATGCCTTGCTCCCTGCCTAGGCACGGTGAGTGGGCATGAGCCCACTCACCGTGCCTAGGCAGGGAGCAAGGCAACCCTGGTGGGGTCCAGAGTTAGAGAGACACCGTCGCAGGCTGAGAAGGCTGCTTAACAAAGCCATGAACACTCGGTCACCAGGAGACTGGGACCGATATACAACAACCCGCAGAACTTATAAAAAACTAATACGCCTTAGAGGCAAGAACGGATGGAGGCGTTTCTGTACCAACATTGAGAATAGCAACCAGGCAATGAGGGTCAAAACTTGTCTCGCCACTGAGACAGAACTCTCAATAGGATGCCTCAAAAAACCAGACAACACTTACACAACCAACGATGCGGAAACTAGCGAATTACTTCTCACCACCCACTTCCCAGGCTGCCAAATTGCGACCCAGCAGAGCTGGGAACCGCATAGGGAAAGGGCTACGAGCAGCCTGGATTGGGAAGTGGCTTCAGAAGTGATAGACAAAGATAAAATAATATGGGCAATCAACACCTTCTTACCTTTCAAGGCAGCAGGGTTGGATGGTATCTTTCCAGCTCTGCTTAGGTGGAGCGGTGACTCGCTAGCTGAATACCTTGTTAATATATTCCGAGCCTGTCTGGCTCACCGCTACATCCCCTTGATATGGCGAGAAGTAAAAATAATCTTTATTCCGAAACCAGGTCGAAGCGATTACACTCTGCCCAAATCTTTCAGACCCATCAGCCTCACCTCGTTCTTCCTAAAGACGCTGGAGAGGCTTGGGGATCGAGAGATCAGGAGCCAAATCTCGCTACTGAATCCCTTACACCCAAACCAACATGCCTACTGTGCAGGCAAATCAACTGAGTCCGCACTCCACTGCGTAGTAACACGCATAGGAAATGCTCTCAAAACCAAAAACCCAACACTGGGCGCCTTCATTGACATAGAAGGTGCCTTTGACAAAACAAATTTTGCCAGCATCGGCCAGGCACTAGCCGTGCACGGTGTGGCGCCAACGCTTATACAATGGATACACAACATGCTTAAACACCGCGCTATTCAATTCACTGTTAACACCACCACACGAGGAATCGTAAGTAGGGGCTGCCCGCAGGGTGGGGTGCTGTCACCACTACTGTGGAACTTAGTTGTAAATGAGCTCATCGCTGAGCTCAACGCTAGCAGTCTGTACTCGGTGGGTTACGCAGATGACATAGCAATCCTAATCACGGGGAAATTTGAAGGCATTTTATGTGACCTCATGAGGAAAGCTTTCAAAGTAATCGAGAATTGGTGTACAAAACACGAATTATCGGTCAACCCCCTTAAAACAGAACTAATAATGTTTACCAACAAGAGAGTCCTTGGACCTCATAAACTACCCAAACTCTTCAACACCGAACTAACACTCAAAGAAGAAGTCAAGTACTTAGGAGTGATACTTGATAGCAAATTACTCTGGAACAAGCACCTTGACTACAAATTAAACAAAAGCACAATCACACTTTACCAATGCAAAAAAATGCTAGGAAAAACGTGGGGGCTCTCTCCAAAGATCACGCTGTGGCTCTACACAGCTGTGATCAGACCAATGCTGACCTACGGTGCCTTGGTTTGGTGGACGAGGACTGAACTCTCGACCACCGTCTCTAGGCTTCAGCGGTTCCAAAGGTTAGCCTGTTCCGCTATCACGGGCTGCATGAGGACAACCCCAACTACAGCAATGGAGATAGCCCTACATCTAACTCCCCTCGACATGTACATACAGCAGGAGGCAGCACTAGCAGCCATCAGGCTTATGCACTTAGGCATATGGGGCAAGAACCATACTAGTCCTCACGCTGGCATCCTGGACCGGGCGATCGAGTATCAACCTCTTATCGCTGCCCCGTGTGATAGGACACCGAATAAACTCATGTTTAACAAAAGCTATAGCATACAAACAACAGAGGAAGAGAGGGACCAGTCAGGAGTCAATGAAGTACGCGTCTACACAGACGGCTCAAAAACTCCACAGGGTTCAGGGGCTGGCATACACTCCCTAGACCTCAACATTAACTTTCACTTACCACTAGGCGAACACAGCTCGATATTCCAATGCGAGTGTGTCGCCCTAACACAAGCCGCAACAGCCGTAAAGCGTCTAGGGATACACAGCTACGCAATTAGATTCGTATCTGATAGCCTGGCTGTGCTTAAAGCCCTAGAGAACAAACAAACCAACAGTAAACTAATTTTCGAGTGTCACCTCGCCCTGGAGAGTATATCGCTGTCTAACAGGATCACCCTCCAGTGGATCAAGGGACACAGCGGATCCCTAGGCAATGATGCCGCAGACGAACTTGCGAAGAGAGGTTCCGAGATGGTAGTTTTAGGCCCATACCCACTCCTTCCTCTACCTTTCTCGCAGTTTCGTACATGGATTCGCCAGAGATCAACTGAACTCCACAACAACAAATGCTCACGGGCCACAGACTGCAGGCAGTCAAAAGTGGCAATGCCATGTCTAAACCCGCGACTAACTAAACGACTACTCAGCCTAAGCAGAAACGACCTTAGAACAATAATAGGGACAATTACGGGCCATTGCCCCCTAAACAAACATCTCTATAACATAGGCGCCACGGACAGCCCACTCTGCAGGGGCTGTTTTGACGCCGAAGAATCAGCTGCCCACGTCATCCTGGAATGCGAGGCTGTGACTACCCAACGTGAACAAATCCTCGGAACGGTGAGGTCGCTCCGCGAAGCCTGTGAAGCTCCCAGGAAACTTCTGTGCTTCTGGGCGGAGCTAGGCTGGCTAACTTAGCCAGGACATCTACGCACAACGGACCGAATGAGAGTCTAAGTGCGGATAACGGAGTCCCTACTCTACTCTACTCTACTCTACGTCAAAGATTGTTGCGACTTTCCGACTGTTATCATAAAACAAAAAGTTTTTTCTTTACCTATTGTAGTGTTTTCTCGCAAGTGTTGAAAAACTTCAAATCTAAAATATTTCATACATTGAAAAAAAAAGGAAATATGAATATAACTCGAAGAAAGAAATCATTTAGATTTGTTTAATCGAATGCGGAAATTTTAAATCATATTATGGCAGCCCTTCGACTTAATCAGAGGCGTATGTACCCTAGGGCCATCCGGGCCATGGCCCGGGGCGCCAATCCACCAGGGGCGGCGTAGCCGCCCCTGGCCGTTTGCATTTTCTTTTGGTTTTGGCGCTATTCAACCAACTTTTACTTCTCACTTTTTTATTTTTTTTTGTCAATCTCAGTTTTTTTCAATATCCCTTTCCATCTCAATTTCATTAGCCGTCCCTGGCGGTTATTATTTGAATTGGATACATACATATGTTTGTATAATACAAATTGTATAAGTCGCATAAAATTTAACCAAAATAGTAAAATAAAATAAAATAAAAAAGTAGGTTGTAGTTTTTTATTTTCAAAATTCGACGTTATCAAAAAAAATGTAGACGCTAGTAAAAATTATTTAAAAAACTGTATTTTTTTATTTAAATAGTTTTTGTCCTTGACTTCTGGGGCGGCGAAAGTTATTGGCCCGGGGCGCCAAATTTCAAAATACGCCTCTGGACTTAATGTCACTGCTTTCGTTTGCTGAGGTTTTTTGTTCCAAGTAACCTAAAATTCATAGTTAAAACACAGTATAAATATGGACAGTAGGGAAACTGCCTACAAACGCTCGAAACGGCACACTCACACAAACATGCACGCCGACGAGACTCCTAAGGTGACTTCGCGGGACTCGCAGTAGCGAGTGCCGCGTCAAGACGAGTGGTCACGTTTATGTTTATCTCCGCGATCGTTTTGAAAATGCCAGGAAAGTATTGCGTAGTATACGGCTGTTTGAACTCGACCTCATCAAAACCGGAGCTATCGTATTTTAAACTTCCTGCTGATATTGAAAGGTAAGAATGATATTTTCTAGTTATTGTTATTTAATCGTTATCGAATTACGTATAAGTCCGTGTGATCGATCATACATAATGAATTGCATAAAGAATGCGGCGGTTTTGAGGGTATTTAAAGCTGATAGTGTAATAGTGATAGTGATAACAATAAATAAATCCAAGATGGCGACTGCAATAGGTATCTATTTTTTTCGTCATGGGTGTCGTGTTCGGGGTTTTTGAGGGTTTTGAAGCCGATAGTGCTGTCAAAACGTGAATCCAAGATGGTGGTTACAATAGGTATCAATTTTTTCGTCATGGGTGTCGTTTTCATGGTTTTCGAGAGTGTTGAAGCCGATAGTGCTGTCAAAATGTGAATCCAAGATGGCGGCTGTAATAGGTATCAATTTTTTGTAATGGGTGCCGTTTGAAAAAAAAAGTGTTAATAAAGTAGGACAGAATTTTTTTTAAATTGTTACCTTCCTCTGTGAGTTGTAAAAGTGGCCCTCAGCTTATGAAAATATTTTTCTGTAAATAATTTGTAATAATGATATAAAGGTAGGCATTTTTTTATGTAAAGGGTTTAATTACTAGATATCACACGCATTTTCGGATTGAAACGCGGTACGGTTCGTAGCCGCTCATGAGCTCAGCCCGTGTGCCAACTGCGCTGCTGCGTCTACCGCGCGCCCACTCCGACGAGCGCCCGAAACTTATTCCTCCAACCGCGGCTCGCGTACGCCGCTAAAACTTGTAAAAGGTTCCGCCGTAATGACAAAGTTAAAGATCTGTAGTTCTACAAGTTGTTTACCGTGTTTAAACTATCGTCTTTTGCTGAGGTTAACCGACGCCATGAGATTACCTATTTAAATTATGTTTGTAAGCTAGTTATTCAAATTCGATTGATTGATCACTATAGAACAAGAATGTAAAAAAAAAAAATCAAAAACATAAAAGGGACAACCCTATTGCTTCAATGGAGCGTAGGTAATTATGTTCTCAACTAGGCTTAGTTTCACTACTGTCCATATTTATACTGTGGTTAAAACGATGTTATTTTAAGTACTTACAAGTGAAAAGTGATTCCGTGAGACTTTTTATTGATTAGCTATTGATTTTACAAATTTCATAATTATATTTTTTCTATTAATGTTTTCTAGACGACGCGACGGCTCGTGACGTACTAAGAGCGATAAGCATGGTTTTAGTGTAGGTGTGTGCGTGAGCCTGTGTATTTACTTGAAGGAGCACGGTTTCGTGGTTTCACTTTTGATGTTCGCGGTGCGCTGTCTACCTTTTTTTGTTAGTCTGAGGGTGAAATAATCATCATTGATAAATGCTACTTCATGTTCTTTCAAGCAATGCTCAGTTAAACATAACACCTGAACATCATGGTTCCCCATAAACAAACTTAATTTACGACAGAGAAATTGACTACGGAGAGAATTTGACTAAAAGAGATTGCTCAGTTTTCTTCTGGCCGTGGTTGCGCATCAAAACATTTTGTATGATAGCATAAATTGGATATAAAAGAGGGGTGATGTCGTACTTACAAAGGAAATAAAAATTATCCTTTTATTTTGTGGGGTATTTGTAGTTTTTTGATTTTCTGTTCAGTTTTGAGGTTAATTCACCAAAGAAACAGTTCTTTACAACAATGTGATTTGAATTCACATAAGACTACAGAACACAGTTTCAAGAAACCAACTAATGATCCCAAATAAATAATATTTTATAGGTAGGGCAGGTTTGTTCATAAAATAAAGGAAGTAGAAAATAGAAAATGCTTGAATAGAGCAACGAAATAGTTTTATTGGTCTACATTATCATATTCATAAAATATTTCGTCTAAAAACGGAGCCGGCGGATCAACAGACCTAAATTGAGCCCAACTTAGATACCGCAAAATGGTCACATAACGTGAGCACAGCATCCTACTGTTTGATTTTCACAGTACAATCACAATGGTCTTCAAAAGAGCTTCTGAAGACTCGACTGGACACGGTGACAATGACAACACAATGACACAGATTAAATAATAGTTCGCAATGATATGTTACTTATTAGCACAACAAACTCAACTACTATCAAATAAAACAAAAATTCGCTGCCGAGTGCCGACAAGATGCTTTGTTTGATAGACATATTGACAGTAGGGATGAGCAAAAAATATCGATATATTTAAATACCTAGTTATTTTTTCATCCAATCATCGATATTTTTCGTCGATATTTTTAATAGCGATATATCGATATTTATTTTAGAGTATCGAATCGTATCAATTTCGATATATTTTTAACTAAACTCTGGTTTCGAGTTTAATGTTACAAGACACTCCTTGCATGCAGGCTCCTCGCGCATCGTCAACTTTAAAAAATCCCGCCAGAATCTATATGAAATGCATTATAATAACAGTAAGACTATTAGCTGCGTGCACAAAAATACTATCTAATACTATTATGCCATCCAGTGTGAGACGTATGTGACCCTGAAGTTAACAGGTAATTAACAACTGTCGGATTTTTTTCAACAAATCAATTACAAAAAAAAAAAGAAAGAAAACTAAAAATGCGCACATGCAGAAATTAAAAAGAAAACAGTTTTTTAAAATATTTGTTTTCTATATATGAATAATTATGCCAAAACTGACGATATTGATGACTCGATAATAATTTACCGATAGTGTTTAAAATGTTAGACGATACAATAAATATCGATAAATTTTTTTTCACTTGCCCATCCCTAGTTTGTTAGACAAATTGACAGTAGGTGACACTTTCTTTTGTCAGTTTACCTTCCACATTGGCTGTGATAATGTTATCAACAGCTAATCTAAATCACCCCCTGATCGTAACTGATTTGTCAACTCAAGAAAGATTCAACTAGTAAAGTAATACTATTTAAAGATGTTAATTAAAAATATACTATTTTCATTACTTACACATTTAATAGAAATATTAATAAGCCGGAAAAATGTTCCAGTTCAAATTATTTTTGAAACTCGTAGTCTGTCCGTTAAAACCGATTATGGGGTGGTTTTTTAAATTGGCCACATTGCTATGACAAATATACGCCATTTAAAAAAGTATGCAATAAAATCCAATGAATGACTAATTAAATACAAATATTAAACCCCACATACGATTTCTACCAAATGAACTAAGAGAGGTTAAAAAATTATTTTATAATTTATGCGTATATTTTTAAGGTCATACTCTTCTTCCTTAAAGCGGTACTGTTGGTGGTCAATGTCCTTTCAGCTTTTAGAAATAATTAAGAGAAACAAGCCTGAACCTGTATATGAGATTGAAAAAGTTTTATAAGACAATAGACACAAATGCTTATATTTAATCTCATCACTGTGATCACCTTATCTCTGTGATCTCAATCCCATTGAACTCATATGAATATCAATGAAAAGAAAAGTTACTGATGTAAATATTGAGCACAAAAATGCTAAAATTCCCCGCCTAGTTAGAGAAGCTTTTGACGCTATTGCAGTTCATGTGTGGGCACAGCATTGTAAACACGTTCGCAGGTTAGAAGGAGAATACTTAAAACATGATTTGTATTTAGATACCTACACCTTTTATTATAGAAGTGGTAAGTGACACTGAAACCGAAAGCGATAGTGATAATGATGATAGTGGTACGGAAATAAGCGGAGTATGGCCTCACAACCAGGATGAAGTTGTGTATGCAGGTTCATCTAAAGATCACAATTACTGTTAACCTGGTTTTCAATAAATCATTGTAAAGCAATTTGTTTTTTTTTATTACACTACACTTGGTACCACTGCTAATTATAATTAGTCAAATCTGGTGTTAGGGGTTAGGTGCGGTCATAACTAAATGCTAGACATCCAGGTACCTACCTCTTGCAAGGTAGGTACCTACTTAAATTCGCATTAAATGAAAGTTGTATCCCCCCGTGGAACACTTTACCTGCTGAATTTCCACTTCATTGGATTACTTTTTAGATAAAGCCATTGTTTATTGCTGAGAGACTAAACTGTTAGCGTACCTACGTAACTGTAAATTATCAAATTCTTTTTATTTATTTTATTATTTTTATATAGGTACTTATCATTGTTTTAATTTGTAAAAATTGTAATTCTTCTTAAGGCGCTTCCTTGACCAAATGACCTTGAACATTCGTTCCCTCTTTGCCGCACCCCGTTTCGTATCATAGAATTCACAAAATTTTTGGAATTTTTGTAATAAAAAAAGAAAAGCGATGTTTTGAAATTAAATTAAACGTATTCACGTTTAATTTAATTTCAAAACATCGCTTTTCTTTTCTGATAGATAATTTAGATTTCTAAATTATCTATCCATTGGTGTAATCCTCAAATGGTTATAGCGTCGCCTTTAGCATCAGATACATGAAATCAATTATTTTAGTAACTTTTTATGTATTTATTACACATAAATATAAAATAACGTGGAATATGATGATAGGATATGGAACATCAATAATGTGCTTTTAGAAGTAGTTTATTTCTCTTATCTAACGAGTTAATAGCCTCTAAATAACGAAGAAATACGCACTATTTGGACGGGGTAGCGCCTTAAACGATTATGTCTATATATGTAATATGAAATTTCCTTCTTGAAAACTTACTCAATTTTGGGCACCTTATATTAATTAGCAACACTGAATCGACGGTGCCGTCCTCTTTCAGTTCACAGATAAGTTGGTAGGACTGTACCTAAGTAGATACTTAGCTAAGTTTAGTACCCACCTATTAAGTCAAACTTTAACAATTTTATTTCAATCTAGTACTTTATCTACCTAAGCATAGGCCCGTGCCGAAGTAACGTGACAAACAAAAAATAGGACACCCAGAATAAATAGGTAGCACAAAATTGAAATTGTATTCTTACGTAATAGATTCATGCAAAGTCTCCAAAATCCACATTCTAAAGATTCTTGTTCCGTGCCTATTGTCGTTTTCCAATTAGGTAGGTAACTACCTAATCATAGAAAGTTTCTATAAATTTCCAATTTATTATTGTTTGGCGCAGTCATGACAGCAATGACATTGTTTTGAAAATTAGTGACAATCAACATTAAAAATAAATTACCTAAATACTTGGATAAGTAGGTACTACCTAATGATCGAAAAGGTTGATTAATTAGTTATTATTTATGTACCTATACTTAGGTATATTTTTTTACACCATCAGAAAATAGAGATTTCAACGAACAAAAGCCTAGGTACCGACTTTTTAATTAACCTTTTCACCGCCACGGACTTCAATAGCAGTTCCAGATTTTCGTGCCACCAGCGCCACGACTACCGCTCCAGCCCTGACATGTGAAAATTCCCAAATAAAAATAAATCTTATGTAATCCTACTAATATTATAAAGGTGAAAGTTTGTATGTTTGTATGTTTGTATGTTTGTATGTTTGTATGTTTGTATGTTTGTATGTTTGTGTAACAATCAGGCAAAAACGGCTGAAGGGATTTGAATGAAATTTGGCACACATGTAGTTCATATCCTGGAATAAAAAATAGGCTACTTTTTATTCCCAGTAAGTGGCATGGATTAATGGCGACTGAGGAGGAAGTGGAAACTCAGAGCCGCTGCTGCCTTAGTACTTCAGATTCTCAAGTACCAGGGGACCAGAAACATCAAGTACCAGGAGACCAGAAACATGTCACAGTATTTTGGGCTTGTATAATTATGTAAGTAGGGTAGGTGTAGGGAAGGTGTAGGGAAGGTGTAGGGTAGGTGTAAGGTAGGTGTAGGGTAGGTGTAAGGTAGGTGTAGGGTAGGTGTAGGGTAGGTGTAGGATAGGTGTAGGGTATGTGTAGGGTAGGTGTAAGGTAGGTGTAAGGTAGGTGTAAGGTAGGTGTAGGGTAGGTTAAGGGTAGGTGTAGGGTAGGTGTAGGGTAGGTGAAGGGTAGGTGTAGGGTAGGTGTAGGGTGGGTGTTTCCTGAGTAAAAAATTTACAATACAAATCAGGAAACCTTGCTATTTCCGATAGTCATGCGGGCGAAGCCGCAGCTGGTAGAAGCTAGTTGGTAAATAAACATTAAATTCGCGATTATTCGGCGCACTCCGGTGTGTTGCCGGTACTTGAGCGGTGACTTCATTAGAAGCACACAAAAGAAACCTTTAAGAAGTGCAACGAATCTAAAAATTCTTTATTTTTCATTTGTCCGCTCTACTCTAGACTTTTGTAGCACTGTAAGGAGTCCATGTTTTGACATACATAGAAACAGAATAGAAAGGATACAAAAAAGTTTTTGAAATCACTTAACTTAATTATTACTAGTGTGTCTAATAACTATTAGTGAGTCTTCGTAACAGACGTAAAATGTTCGACTTTACTCAATTGTTCAAAATTTTAAACTCGTTGACCGATTCACCAACATTACTAAAGTAAAATATCACTAAAAGCTCACGCTCGCCTACCCGTACCTACGTACGCCCCTCACGTACAACACCACTTTTTGTTCCTCCTCGACTAAATAAAACATACACTCGTAACTCATTTTTATACCATTCCACTAACAATTATAATAGGGAACTAGCTTCTACCAGCTGCGTCTTCGCCCGCGTGAATATCGGAAATAGCAAGGTTGTATGATTTGTATTGTAATTTTTTTACTCAGGATACACCTACCCTACACCTACCTTACACCTACCCTACACCTACCCTACACCTACCCTACACCTACCCCACACCTACCATACACCTACCCTACACCTACCTTACACCTACCCTACACCTTCCCTATACCCTACACCTACCCTACCTACATAATTATACCAGCCCAAAAATACTATGACATGTTTCTGGTCTCCTGGTACTTGATGTTTCTGGTCTCCTGGTACTTGTGAATCTGAAGTACTAAGGCAGCAGCGGCTCTGAGTTTCCACTTCCTCCTCAGTCTCCATTAATCCATGCCACTTACCGGGATAAAAAGTAGCCTATTTTTTATTCCAGGATATGAACTACATGTGTGCCAAATTTCATCCAAATCCCTTCAGCCGTTTTTGCTTGATTGTTACACAAACATACAAACTTTCACCTTTCTAATATTAGTAGGATTTACAGATAATAGATCTTTTTAACATTTCTCTTAAAAGCCTGAAACTAATGCTAAAAAGTAGACTTATCACCTAATTAAAACTTACCTTTTTTATCACTTTGCTTACTTTTTAAAACTGATAGTGATGTTTCTGTGAACTCATGTTCTGATATAAAATATATAATATATACTAGCTTCTACCAGCGGCTTCGCCCGCGTGAAAATCAGAAATAGGAAGGTTTCTTGATTTGTATTGTAACTACACCTACTCTACACATACCTACACCTACCTACACCTACTCTACACCTACCCTACACCTACCCTACACCTACGCTACACCTACACTACACCTACCCTACACCTACCCAGCACCTACCCTACACCTACCCTACACCTATCCTACACCTACCCTACACCTATCCTAACCAACCCAAAAAATACTATGTCATGTTTCTGGTTTCCTGGTACTTCATGTTTTTGGTCTCCTGGTACTTGTAAATCTGTAGTACTAAAGCAGCAGCGGCTCTGAATTTCCACTTCCTCCTCAGTCTTCATTGATCCATGCCACTTACCGGGATAAAAAGTAGCATAATATGTCTCATTCCAGGATATGAACTACATGTGTGCCAAATTTCATCCAAATCCCTTCAGCCGTTTTTGCCTGATTGAAACACAAACATACAAACATACAAACATACAAACATACAAACATTCACATTTATAATATTAGTAGGATACATAAGTATATGTATTTTTAACGCGTCTTTCCTATAAGTACAGGATTCTATTGTACTTACTTATTTGCGGACCATAACCGATATGCAAACAAGCGGACCGCGGCGGACTCAATTAATAATAATAATGTTCGGCGGACCACTCTACACACGGGCGGATATGGTCCGGGAGCGTACCAAATCCGTGGTCCGCCCGCGCCCGTACCAAATCCGAGCGTCTGTTACGACTATGAAACCCGCAAAAACAATAACTCCGAAAATGTTTAATCTCCTCAGAACGCCAAGGATATATTATATAGTCGGCCAGTGATGTGACGCGAAAGGTATCACTGTTTGATTTTGTCCGTTGAAATATTGAGGTTAGTAAAATATCGGTATGAAGGTAAATGAAGGTCGAAATTCATCTATTTTCCCTTTGCTAAATAGTATTTAATTAAGTTCAGTTAAATACTTTTTAGCAAAGGGAAATATGAATTTCGACCTTCATAAGGGTGCCGATCCGATATGTTAGCAATCCTTGTCGATAATTATTTTCCCATCTCAACAAAACAATTGGTTGTCAGTGCCCCGGGTGCCACGGACTATTCGTTCTGTGACGTCATAAGCGTACGGCTGTCAAGGTCACTTCTGCATAGTGCAGCCCTATAGACCGATACCGCTAGGTTTTGAGGTTTCAAAAATATTAAAGTTGTTTGTTTTTCGCATATATTTTCCGGACGAGGTACTTGCATAGGTAGAAATTTAGGCATTTGTCTTTTCGATCAGTATTAGACGAAAAAAAAATTAGAGATGAAAATTTTACTTTCATGATATTACCGAAGTAGAAACTCATGTACCTACATGGGCATTTTGTGTCATCTCTGTCCACAGGAATCCTATTACTTAACCAGTACCTAACGTGTCGCCCAACTAGCTCGAAAAGAATATTACAATTTGGTTAAATAGGTGTTAAACGTTTTAGAGTACTGATACCAGTTATTTGAAAAATTTTGTGTCGAATTCATCCACGATGTTTATAGATATTTCATTTTTTTATTATAACACCCTGTAAAATCCACAAAAAAAATCCAAGTTATTAGAGTTTACGTGTTTTTAACCGACTTCTAAAAAAGGAGGAGGTTCTCAATTCGGATGTTTGTATTTTTTTTTTTTTTTTTTTTTTTATGTTTGTTCGGGCTTAACTCCGTCGCTTGCTAATCGATTTCAAAAATTCTTTTTTTGTTGGAAAGGGTATACTTTCCAAATGGTCCCATTTAAATTTTGTCAAAATCGGTTCAGCAGTTTGGTTTTAAATCCAAATATCTGGAAAAAATATGTGGAAAAATCATTCATTTACACGAAATTGTGTACTTTTGCGTTCCTGTGACTATCCAGTGGTGTTGTTAGGTGTGGGGTACCACTAAAAAGTGAAAAATAAAAAACTTTTTCACAAAAAAAAGAAACCGACTTCCAAAAAACACTATAAAGTTCAAAATAACTTTAATTTCGGAAGTCGGTGTTTTTGGTTGCTTCTTCGTTATTTGACACCGACTTCCGAAATTAAAGTTATTTTGAACTTTATAGTGTTTTTTGGAAGTCGGTTTCTTTTTTGATTATTATGGTTTAACAAAACACTATTCATAATTTGTGTCGTTTTTATCCACGAAATCTCATATTTGAAAAAAATACCAGACTTCTTCGCACGAACGGCAAGCGCGGGGAAGAGCGCAGGCAGCGAGCGCGCGTCGCGTGTTTTTTGGTTACACTCAGTGTTCGTAATCGGTGTATAACAATATCAGGAGCGTCGACAGGATCAGCCATAGCAAATGAGTATACAGGGTGAATTTTTAAAGTGTGCGTGGATGACCAAATCCGAAACTATGAGGAATATCGAAAAATACAGAAAGAAGTCCCTAGCCCGATTTTGATGAAAACTAAAACTGCGTTGGATGTTTTTTTTTTTTACTAAAGATCAAATTCTGGGAAGTAATAACACATAAGTAGCAAATTATAGGAAAGTGCTAATTTTTTAACAAAATATTTTTTGAATTTTCCCAGGCTCGAATCTACAATTGCATCAATGAATATTTTTGGTTTAGGTAGGTAGGTTTACTCAGGATTTTTAAAAACTAATTTAAGTTGAATTGAAATCGATCGAGTAAAAGAGTGAAGTTGCCGCTTTTATAATGTTACCTGATGCTTCTTTTCAAATGGAATCAAGATTTAAACGGAATTAAACACACCACGCCACGTTGAATGGCAAAGCTTAGTCTCTGTCCAAAGTAAAAGCCAGCTCATGGGTCACAGGTAGTGTCAACCAGCCGTTTCGAAATTTCTTTGACAAGGCTGTGAGCACAAGGGCCCCACGGCCCGAGGGTTTCAACCACAAACAGCTTGAAAATATAGTTAGGTACCAACAAGGTTACTATATTTACGCCGCTTGATGTTTTCCGCAGCCGCAGCGGCAGCGCCAGCACAACACGATGAACTAGGAAGATGGGATGGCGCAAGAGTATCGACACAGGTTGCGTCCCACACTAAAGACCTACCAATCTTCCATGGAAACAAAGACTTGCCGTCCGGTCTTTTGCCATTGTCACGTGCCAAGCCATTGGGTTCTAATACGGCTGGAACGCCGACGGTGACGAGAGCTCGTCGGATAATATCGTTTAAATTAGCATGTCGCGCAAAACGGCCCGCACTGCGGCTACAAGAAAGGCCATGGTGCCCGAGGCTGTTGACAACTTCACCACAGGGACAGCGATGAGGAGAACAACATGGGGCTCCCAAACGTAAAGAAGCATCGAGGCGGAAAGTGGTGTCGTCGAGTAAAGTGCCTAGGTTCGACGACGGTAGTGCATGAAGCCCAGCCCCGGATCTAGGGGGGGGGCAAGCCGGGGCCCATGCCCCGGGCGGCAAGTTCAAGGGGTGCCAAACTCACATGTTTGAAAAAAAACTTATTCGATGTGGGTGGTAAAATTATTGAGCTTTCTACATTCGCTCTTGAATTTCGCATTCTCTTGAATCTCTATTTTTCTGCATTTAAGTCGTAAAAGTGACTCCTAAGCAAACTTTGGAAACGTTTTCTTTTCCCCTTTCAAGGATCTAAAATCGACTGAATGTGAGAGTGATCAGAGTTATCTATATAGACCTACTTCAGTAATACAAAAGCAAAATCTTTGTACCTCTTTTTACGAAAAAAACGCAGGCACAGATAAAGTCTATGGAGAATGAGTCCAGAAAGCTAATATTTTTTTAATAATGCTTAAAAAATTGATAAATTATTAAAAACGTACGGTCGAATTTCGATCACTGGTTAAAATAGTTATCGAAAGTTTCATAATAATAATGTATAAATAAGCAGATGACCCGGTGAAGATCGATTACCTACATATATTTGTGTAAAAACTACTCTAAATCTAACCTACTGAATATACACACAAAATTTCATAAGAATCGATCAAGCCGTTTCGAAGGAGTTTTGTAACAAACACTGTGACATGACACGAGAATTTTATATATTAGAAGAAGTGTGGAAGAGAGGAGGGCGCCACTATCAAGTTTTTGCCCCGGTTTGGAAAAATCGTAGATCCGGGACTGATGAAGCCACAGACCTGACTCCCATTTTCCCACAGCCAGCAGGCGCGCACGCTCAGCAGTAGCAGATGACAGTAAGTTGTTCTGAAATACTCTGCAGAGCGGCTCGTCCCACTGCCTCTGGGAAGATGGTTTGTCAGGTAGGTCAGTATTCGGGCAAGCGAGTTTCCAGCAGTGCGATTCTGTAAACATGTCGAAGTGAACACTTGGGCGGGGTGCACGACGGGTGAGTTGTCAAACCATACAAATAAGATGGAATGACAGCTCAATGTCGTTCACTCCGCCTAGGTGTACACCGTGAGATGTCGACAGAATCGACCGGCAGGTATCGATAGCATCAGTGAAGCACGGCACATCAAAATTAACCAGTGTGGAAGCCAGGATATTCCTTATTAATTTCTCAGCGCCGTGGACCGAAGATATGAAAGCCGGTAAACTTTTACTAGAAATTTTTCCTCCCTTGCGGATGGGAAGAGAAGCTTCCATCTTAATTTAAATTATTCTTTACTGTTTTGTTAATTTTTTAAATGTTTGATTTTGGTTGCGCTGATCCTACCACAGAGCATATACACTCTGTGGATTCTGTTCGCGGAACTCGCTGAATTTGACAGCATTGTAATTATTTGGCTGGTCATTCCTATTTCCTTTCTTTCTCCGCACATACCTCAACGTACTCGTACGAGCGAGAAGGAGTGATTATGCATGCATCGCGCGGTCGTCTTGCGGGAGCCCCGATTCGAAAAACGTTGAAAGGTGGACCTGTCGTGTTGAATATCGCTTTCTCAACAAAAAATCATAAATGATAGATTAGATAGATAAAACATTTATTTGATGCAAGTAAAGAAACACGGCACACAAAAGAGTTACATAAATTATGAAAAATAATACAAAGTAGTGTATGCAAATATTTGGTCCCGCTGTGGACCATTGTACGTGAGCCATGGCGGTCGCCATTCCAACCATACAACCTCCCTCCAGAAGCAGATCAGTCCTCTCATTCATACTGTTTGCCTCCGTATTTCGGTAATGCCTATGCACTCAAGGAGCACGTGCGATACCGTTTCCTCCTCCTTCATCCATGCTTTGCATAGAGGATTGTCCGTAATGCATATCGTGTGGAAATGTTTGTTTAGAGAGCAGTGTCCGGTGATGGTCCCTGCCACCATTCGCAGGCTGCCCCTATCCAGTCGCAAAAAGCGCCTGGTAAGTTTCCTGTTTAGGGATGGCATAGCCTCCTTGGACTTCCTACAGCCTGGTGCCAAGGCCCACCAGCGTTCTGCTTGTGTATGGGTATGTTTTTGTAGACGTGCGCAGCTGGGTGAAAGGCAGTGGTACTATGGGTTCAGGTCCAACAACCCCTTCTGGCCAGCTCATCGGCCGCGTCCCTTCCTAGTTTCGTTTTCGCTGTGTCCTTTTACCCACTGCAGCGTCTCAGTATTGCGGTTGGTCACCGTGACACGTTTTAGTGCATTGTGGCATTCTTGTATTAGTTTCGAGGTAATGTTATTCTTTTCTAGGGATTGAAGGACGGATGCACTGTCGGAGAGTATACGAATATGAGTATTCGTAACTCTCCTGGTTTCTAGAGCATGGGCCACTTGGAAAATGCCCACGCATTCTGCCTAATTATAGACGGTGTTGGGCTTTCCTAGTGGTCTGGATATTTTGACAGGCCTGTTGGTCTAGTGGTTAGTAACCCTGACTGCAAAACCGGAGGTCGTGGGTTCCCACCCAGGACAAACTTTGTGTGATGAGCATAATTGTTTGTTCTGTGTCTGGGTGTAATTTATCTATATTATGTATGTATTTATAAATTACTAGCTGTGCCCGCGACTTCGTTCGCGCGTGCTTTTCGTATTTAGGAAGATAAAGTACACAAACTCACTAAATGTATATAGGTACTCATCGTGATTTTGACATGACTTACAAAATTACGAAGAACGAACGAATATTAACTCTAAAAACATTTCTTCGTAAACAATATTACTTGTTATGTGATATTCATCAGTACGTATAAACAGGCTTTGCGCGCTGCTTACTTGCGACAAAGCGACATACAGCCTGACCGTGCGAGATACAGGACTACCGCAGATCCACACCAACACGACTAATAGTTTGTCCCTGAGCTTGATTAATGGTCATGCCGAAACTATCAGAAGATAAGTCTCCGCAGAGGACATGGTGCAGTATACGGTGGAGGTCTGCCCTGCTTGGGCGGAGCATCACCGTGTCCTCGTCGAGGCGATCGGCTGCGGCGTCCTGGTTTACTCCATGGTCCGGAAAAGAATATAAGAATGAATGACAGCACGATTTGATAGTTATTCCTAGTTCGGGACCAATCGTAAGTCCGTAGGTGATACGGAGTAGAATACGCCAAACACTAAGGCCGAAACTACAGACTTCGGGCTTAAGAGAGTAGACCCCCCTCAGCCGCCGCAACAGAAAAAGACAACCCAGGCGTTGCGTCGGAAGTCGCAAGGCAAAGCAATTCCCAGCCACCCTAAGCGCGGGCCCGCAGATGGTGAGCGTAGGTT
The DNA here is from genome assembly GCA_947386135.1 of Melanchra persicariae. Lineage (NCBI taxonomy): Eukaryota > Metazoa > Arthropoda > Insecta > Lepidoptera > Noctuidae > Melanchra > Melanchra persicariae. Next base: position 9,619,882 of record OX376655.1, on the reverse strand, counting down.
GGCTCACTGTCCGAACACTAACTACTGTTGCGGAATTTGTTCGAAAAGTCACCACGGCCCTGGAACGTTAAAGGCATAAGGAGGAATACGGACGTGTTTTAGTCAGTAAGAGTTTGACACTCTCTTCCGCTCCACGCAGAGCAGAAGAAGTCATTTGATGTTTTCCCATCCATAAAAAAACCCACAACGGATAGAGTAGAGTAGAGACTCCGTTGTCCTGGCTAAGTTTGCAAGCCTAGCTCCGCCCAAATGTACAAAAGCCACCAGTGTGCTTCACAGGTTGAGCGGAGAGACGACCGATAATACTCAAGCCGCAAGGGAGTGATAATCTATATATATAAAAATGAAACCCGTTTTCCTTGGTCACGGCATCACGCGTGAATGGCTGGACCGATTTCACTAATTCTTTTTTTGTTGTGTTTGTTATTGTCAGGAGAAGGTTTTTATGAAAAAAAAAAAAAAAAAAAAAAAAAAAAATTGCGCGGAAAATTAGAAAATTTAAGAATCCTTAGGGTAGGTGTAGGGTAGGTGTAGGGTAGGTAGGTAGGTAGGTAGCCAGTTGACGGGAGCGAAGCCGCGGGGGACAGCTAGTCTGAGATAAAAGTCAGCTCAATCACTTAGCACTCACAAACCTATATTTACCACCTGTATATGTACATTATGGATTGCAATAAACGATTTGATTTGAAACCTGCACCTCACCGTTCCGAGGATTTTTTCACGTCGGAAAGTCATGGCCGGGATGACGTAGCCGGCGTCGAAACAACCTCCGCAAATTGAGCTGTCTGTAGTGCATAAGTTAAAAAAATTTAAGGGCAATGATCCGTAATAATAATCCCTATTATTACGGAGGTAATTTTTACTTAAGCTGAGAAGTCAATTACTTAGTCACGTTTATAGACTTGTCATTGCCATTTTTCACTGCAATCTGTAACCCGTGACCATTTGTTGTCATGAAGTTCAGTTGTTCTCTGGCAAATTCATGCACGAAACTGTGAGAAAGAAAGAAAGAAGGAGGAGCGGGTACGGGTCCAGCACTACCATCTCGAAACCTATCGTCGCGAGTTCTTCTGTGGCGTCATTGCCCAGGGATCCACAGTTTCCCTTGAAGCTCTGGAGTGTGAAACCCGCTACTGGTAATTTCTGGCCCTAGGCTGGTCACGACGAATCACCAGCTGACTGGGAATTGAACAGTTTTGTTTCAAAATAAACAGAAAATAATTAGGAATGAGGGAGATCCTGGGAAAGAAATTCAAGAGGTGAAAGGCTCACCGAGTCGAAGCTCCAAAGTCTTGAGCATCGAAGCCGAGTTTTTAGCCTGTCGGTTTTGTATCGGTTGCATTTTGGGGAGTGAGCGACGGAATTGCATAGTTTAATTCCGCCAAGCTCGTTCCATCATCGGACCACAAGACGTACGGTGGTACGCCACCGGTACACGGTGGACCTCACACCCACATGAACAAAATGTTTTGGAAACACATGGCGTGGAATTCCCTGACTGAGTCCGTGTTTCCGGATAGTTACAGCCTGGGAGTCTTATCAAGAGTGAATAGGTTACTTATAGGCTAGCGTGCTCCATCTTCGATCACATCATCGTTTGCCATCAGGTGAGATAGTGGTCAAACGCGTTCCTATCAAAAGTAAAAAAAAAATCAGTGGAGCATTTTTTTTTTTTGCATCAAATGCGTAACGCCTGGGTAAGTATCAAAAGAATCTTTAACTAAAAAATACTTTTTGGTGTAATTCTCGTGCTGTTGATGGTAAGTACAGTTTCGCTCAATAGATGGCATTGCAAGTGTCATTAAAGATACTTACCCCTACTTACTATGCATGTAGATAATAAGTTTATTTCTTCTAGATTGCCATAATCCTATCAGGTTTATGTGAATGTTTTCTACATTAGTTTTGTATTTTTTATCGCGATGCAAACGAAACAGAATATATATAAACAGAAAATAGGTTCTGCTTGTCTTTCTAAAAAGATATGCGAAATACAGCAATAACATATTATTAATATTTGAAATTATTAGGTTTGGTAGGAATAAAAAAATAAAGAAATAAATAAGATAAAAATAATTACAAAATTTGTGGGACTTGAACCCACAGTCTTTCGAGAGACAGGCTTTAAAGCAACGGACTATGAGATCTGTTGACAATTGATTAAAATAGCCGATAGCTTAGCTCCCTGAAAGAGTTCCACATCAGGTGCTCTAGACCTTCATTTTTTTTATGTCGACAGACAGTACTCATCATGTTGACCAACTATTCCTTAAGCGGTATATTAATATCTCTTATAGATTAGCCGGGCTGCTAAGGTTCCACGTCTTGTATTCAGATCTTCAAAATAAATTATAGCCTATATGTTGGCGAGGACTAATAGCTATACAACAAAAAAAGTTTCATTAAAATCCGTCCAGTGGTTTTTGCGTGAAAGACGAACAACAGACAGACAGACAGACAAAAAAAGAAAAAAAAATATTGTTGGCTTCTACTGTTTGTATAAAGTCCCCCTGGAGTATTTTTTTTAGTTTATATTCAATGTACAGAATTGACCTCTTCTACAGTTTTATTATATGTATAGATATAAGTATGTATATCAGTTGTCTGGTTACCATAACACAAGCTCTGCTTAGCTTGGGATCAGATGGCCGTGTGTGAGTTGTCCCAAGATTTTTATTATATTATATTTTGATGTTGAGGTCGTTGGAGTAATTTCCAACTCCAGTTCCGGTACTTGTCTTAGATCCATCGGTGTAGATTCTCAGTGCTTTGGGAGACTCAGGACTATGTTATAGTGCTTCTGGAAATGGTACGTCTTTTGAGCTTTGTCATTGGGTGATATTATCATGGGTTTTCGTTTGACGGCATCTTCCATGATGCGTGTGTGCTTGATTCTGGATTCTGTACTTAAAGTGCCAGATCTGCTGAGTCTGAAAGCCGGGCTGCCTCCTCCCGTACTATAAGATGTAGTGGTTGCATTCCCAGCATAGCTTGCAGGGCCGCAGTGGGTGCCGTTCTCATACTGCTAGTGATTGCCACACAGGCAAGTCGTTGCAGCTTTTCAGATTTTGAATCTGGAGTCTTTCCGAAATATCATTAAACGTTTAATTTTGTCGTCAATGACATCATCATCATATCAGCCGAAAGACGTCCGTACTGCTGGACATAGGCCTCCCCCAAGTGTCGCCACAACAACTGGTCCTGTGCGTCTCGCATCTATCGGCTACTCGCGACCCACACCAGGTCATCGGTCCACCTTGTAGGAGGCCTTCTAACGCTGCGTCTTCCGGTACGCGTTCGCCACTCCAGAACTTTTCGGCTCCATCGACCATCTGTTCTGCGAGCAAGGTGCCCTGCCCACTGCCACTTCAAAAATGACATAAGTGTGCGTGGATGGCCAAATCCGAAACTATGAGGGGTATCGAAAAACACTATAAGAACTCTCGATCTCGATTTGGATGAAAACTAATACTGCATCATTGGATTTTTGGAAAATCGGTATTCCTAGCCAAAAATCGAACCGGTTGATTTTGAAAAAAAAAGACACCCAGTATTATTACACTATTCGAAAGTGTCGCTAATAAGGACCAAATTCTGGGAAGTAATAACATGTGGCAAGCTTGAAGAATTCATTTTTAACAAATTATTTAGAACGTTCATTTTTAACAAATTACCTTTTCATATTTCTAACTAGAAAGAAAGAAAAGGACTTTATTTTCGCCAAGCATGACACAACATGCACACAAACATGCATGCATGAACTAAGCCTACATCTAAACCTTAAGTAATATTTTTTCGAAAATCTAATAATGCAGGTGTAGATACTTGTCAAACGTAACGGAAGTAAGATAAGTCAGTAAGATTCTGACACTCCCTCTCGCTCCACCTATAGCTGAAAGAGTTATTTGTTGATTGAAAAATAATAATAGGTAATAATGACCACAGTCGATAGTGGCAGTAACAGTGGACAAGAAGAGAATAACTCGGATGACACAAATTTTAATGGAAGAGGAAGGAGAAAACAAAAGAAAGTCGGTAGGAAACATAATGGAACCAATCTGCAGTGAAGTCCAAATTATGGAATGTAATAACAATAAGTAGGTAATTAATCCAACATAACGAAGAACAGAGGAATACCTATGAAGAAGGAACCTGGACATAAGTTGAAAAAGAAAGAGGAAGACACTACCTACACCAATTTAGAAAAGAAGTTTTTAGGTAGGTAAATGGAGCCGAGAATAAGTTTTCTCGGCTCCATTTACCTAAAAACTTCTTTTTTCAAAACAATTTGCAACGTTTTTCACCGTAGCTACGGTGAAAAACGTTGACCGAAGAAGGTAGTTAAAAAACAACACAATTTACGACAAAATTAGAAAAAGAAAAACCATAAACCGCATCCCTAATCAGAATTGAATTGAACGTACCCTGAGCGCCAAGGACTTGAAATGAAGTCATATAATGACATCATGAAACAAATAGAGATGTTACCTACTAATTTCTTAAAGCTCTAATTGAGTTATGTAGGTACCTATTTGTTTCTTTGATAATCATAATTTATACTGTTTATTCTAACTAGGGATACTGTGAAATAAAATAATTATGGAAATACCTAATCAGTTTTCATTTATAATCGTAAAATTAAGATAAAAATTAACTTAACGCCTATAAATCTCATTCATCGATATGATAATACCCCCATCACTACAGTTAGCCGGTCGATTCTGCTTCGACCGGCAGAATCGACCGGCTGTTTATTTCGCTATACATTTTAGCTTGGCGCTGGCGAGGCATCAGGCATCGCGTTTTGTGTGTACGTTGGCGGTGAAAAGGTTAAAAAAATCAGATATTTTGACGGGAGAATTTTCGATTGAAAACTGGGCTTGAGCGGTTAAGACAAAATAAGGTGACAAAAATAAAAAAAATAAAAATAAAAAATTACTTAGTGTGTTTGGGACATAAAAAGTTAGGTAAGTTTTCACCAAATTTCGTAAAAAAAACTGTTTTGTAAAACAAAAATATAAAACCAAAAACTTGGTTATTTAAATTTTTAACATTTTTGGGGTTATGTGAAAAAAGTGTAAATGAGAAAGTTGTGTATCTTTTTATTACCTACTTTGTCACTTAACTTTTTTCCATAAGACTTGTAGTTTTTCCGGAAATCGAGAAAACCGTTTTTTATCCTTAAAAAGGTCACCCCCATCCACTTCCCGACCTCAGATCGCCCGTAATTTATTTTCGCTTATATTTTTGTTATATTCCCTGCCTTTTCCAATGGCTTTCATCCTACTGTAATTTTATTTCACTTTTTACCAGTTTCAAAAGCTTCAGCCCTGGGGCCTATTTCATAAAGCTTGACAAGTCGACAATTTGTCAGAAATGACGACATTTGTCGGATTGTCACGACAATTCCCGTTTCATAAAACTTGACATATTTATAATTGTAGACAGGAATACAGTGGTAAAATGTCACTATTTCTTGTTTGTTTCTTAGAACAATTGTCATTACAAGTCTTGTATAAAACACCTGTCGGTGACAGGTAAATGATTGTCGGTGATAGGTTAGGTGGTAGGCTAGTACCTACATCTCAAGTGGATTGTGGTATCCACTTGAGATGTACTAGCACATTCAGGTTCAGGAGTTGTTATAATCTCATCCAATGTAACGCACTTAATAGCTGTTGCACAGGTTCAAGAGCTTGATTTCTCTTAGTTGGGTGTTGCAATTGCCTCCTACTTTAGTAAAATTATATTCCATTTATTTATATATTTTAATAATCATCACTGTCACTACTATTATCACTGCTAGAATTTAACATTTTTACATAAGTAGTGTTTTCTCCGTGACTTGACACTTGTCATTAATTCCGACACAGGCCAAGGGTGCCTATCAAAAATGTACGACAATTCGACAAGTTTAAAATTCCTTATTGACAATTATGTGTTTCATAAACGACAACTGTCAGAAAGTCCTCTACAATTTGTCGAATTTTCATTGTCACCTGTAATTTTTTATGAAACACTAAATTGTCGACTTGTCGTGACAATTTGACAAATATGTCGGATTTTCCGATTACAAATAAATCAGACCAAAAGATTTATGAAACGTACAATTGTCGCGTTGTCGACTTGTCACCTGTCACCTGTCACTGACAATTGTAAGCTTTATGAAACGGGGCCCTGGGGGTCGAGTCTGCTATTGCAATCGTGTCTCAATGACCATTCAATGATCGATTTTTGACGTATAACGTCAAACTTATGACACATTTCCCATACAAAAACTGTCAAAGTTGTCAAATATTCTATCACTGACCGGTCATTGAGACACGATTGCAATAGCAGACTCAAGCCCCTGGTCTAATACCACCTAGATGAAAGCGACAAAAACTGTAAAAATAAAAACTTTTAAAAATGAATGTTATTTCTTTTAAACTTTATGCGACTTAAGTTTGATTTTTGTCTAAGTTCACTGTACCTACCATGATATTAAAAATCGCATGATCAGATCTAAGAAAACAAATATTTTTTGTTGCCTTGTGTAATACTTAATCATCAATAATGTTGAAAAATCGTAAAAATATTACTGAGGTATGCAGAACAGAGTTTAAAGTCCGCAAACCTCCATTGAAAAGGAAGGATCCTCCGACCAGACGAGTGGCTAGGCAACTGCTGGTGGTCAGGTGGAGCGGCACCCCCTCAATCACGACAGAGGACAAAGATTTTTTGTTGTTTGTTGATTAAAACCAAACGTTTAACTTTTGCGTTTTATTTAATTTATAATACATATCTGTTTTCAATTATTTGCTTATTTACATAATAATTATTATTAAAAAGAACTAGAGTAACAAAATAATGAATTAATTTGCAGAAAGCATACATTCATAGTGTGAGTTTTAACAGGATTTATTTTACAGCTTTGTCAAAATTAAGGCATTCCATAGACCATAAACAGAGTAAGCAATCATAATGAGCCTGACAGAACGGTGTGACCGGATGCGTGCAAATACACGAAAGTATTACTGTATTACATACGTTCTCTACAGTATCGCTTAATTAAGGGAATTGTTGCACCTTAAATAAAATAATTTGCACACTGTTCTGCACACTACTACACTGAAGGATACAGGATCTGGTCAATCCATTCGATCTGACCGATCTTCTGCCCGTACGACGTCGCATTGTAGGCACTCAATCTTGATAGACTTCGATACTACTTTCAAGAGAAACACTCCTAAAGTTAGTACATTACTGTGTCGTAATGCAGCGCTCCACTCTGCCTTGATGGAGTGTCAGCCTTATCTTTATCACGGCTACCAGAATAAACCCTGTTAACTCCTCGACTGGGAATAAACTAACTCGATAAGAATACAATATCCTCTCGCAAAGAATGAATTTATGTGTGTATTTCCGAAAACGTATTAATATTTATGGATTTATCCGTAATCCGAATCAAATACTAGATAATCACAACTTGAAGTAAAAATTATATCAATCTACTCAAAACTAAACGTTTCTTCTCTTGTCTTAAAAATTAAAATTATATATTTCAGTATTTAAATTAATATGTTATCGACTTATGCCAGAGGTGGATAACTCCCTCCTAAAATAAAATTATCTATTACCAAAATATTTACATCAACAAAATAGGAAAATTAAATAACTACTTCACTTATTTACTTTATGTCATGTGAAAACTTAAATATACATCACGTAATTATCATAGCAACATATCAATATTTAATTATTATTTTAACAGATAACATTGAAATATCACATGATGAAATGTTTAAATACAATAACGCATCATAATGGCAAAATAAAATACCATAGCTTTATAAATAAAATTCGACTTCATCGTTACTGTTAAAATTATATTAACATTCTTAAAAGCAACAATCAATAAAACACATTATTAAAATAAAATCAAACCGAGGCTGAAAGATATGTGACAATAATAATTTACATTATTGTGTACAACAATTATTATGAAAAAATCGTCATATAAAATCACAGCTTCTATTGGTGTCATTGAGCGCTAATTTGCCTAAATGAGGATATATTTATTGGAATAATTTTAAGTACACCTATTTAATTATTGAAAGGCACTAAGACCCTAATCTACAATAAAATTTCTGTACATGGTATTGAATTTGAGTTTCCAACTGCCAAGGAAGGGTTATAATTAAATTGTATGTACTTGTAGCGTTCAGGCAACATTTGACGCACGACTAGCCGATATTTATGTACAATTATTAATTAAAACCTAAATAGTAGGTACAGCCAGATAATAACTTTTTTAGGATTTTAATGGAATAGTATGAAAGATGAGCTCTTACTACATTAAATGCAATATTACTCAATTAAATTATTTACATGACTAAATTAATAATAAAGAAGGAAACAAACCTATTTGGAAAAAAGTTTCAATTATTTACTGTAGGTACCTTATTTTTGATAGGTAGGTACTATATAAATATATATAAAATATTAACACCTTTCTGAATTTCAGGTTAAGTAGGTGACTATTAAGAATTATATCAAAATAGCAATCTATCGGTTTATATAAGGTAACGTTTCCATAAAGCGTTAACGTACAGGAATCGAACATCTCATCAGATGAAATAGGTACATACTGATATCGCTCGCTTGGTAGATTTCTGCACGTCTCCGTTTCAATGGAACCGCACCCCTATGTAATAATAATATTGTTACTGTTAACATGATTTTGTGAAATATTTCTATTTTATTTTTTTATAGCTTGTTAACAAAGTTAAAAACTAACTACAACAATTATATACACCAGGAAGCTATGATTGACATGGCATACAAGAGTAGGTACTGCCCGAGTATAACAGCTGCATATTACTTATATTTTACATTTCTAACTAGCTTGCGGCGAGGCAATCGCGCGTCAATGGTTGCAGCTTTTAAAATTAATACCGCCTTGTATTTGAAACAGTAAGGGAAGTTTTCGTACTTCAGTGTTACTACCAACGTGCGAGTTGACCGTGCGTCTGTATTAGGTGTGGGTATTTCGTGGTCGCATTGCCTACCTGAGAAGCCTTTGCCTGGCAGTGAGACAATACTGAATAAAAATAACCCAATTAAGTCCAATATTCACTTTTTTATTACTTGTTGAAAGGGAAGAAATTTTCATCTTTCATCAAAATGGACCTTAAAAAACCATACATCGAAGTACTGCAGCAGATCTTTTATTTTAAAAATAAACTCTTCAGGTCATGGATATATCCATAGACCACACGAAAAACAGATGCATATCAATGCTCGAAAAATGTTGAGTTCTTAAAATAGGACTTCTGTGCGAATACAGACTGGTCAGTCAGATTCTCAGCTAAGACAGAAGCAGACTATAAACTTTTTCCAGCGTTTCGCCCTTGTGAAAATAAGAAACTATGACAAGGAACATCGGAGATAAATAAAATAATCCTATAGGTACCCTAACTGATTAACAAACATCCAGCCTTTAAATTTTTATTCGTAGACCATGTCTTGGATTAGGTCATATATTCATAATATACAGCAGGCACGCAGAAGCTTGTCAATGGTAAAAGAAACGCAAAAAATATAGTTTTGATTTTACTGCTGTAAAGTGCTCTACCGTTCAGTCCTGCATGCTCTGATAAAATACATTAACAGAACTATTGTAACAACCACATTGTAATATGTAGGTATAGGTATGCATTTTTCCAAGTTCATCTTGCAAATCGCTTTCAGTCATATATTTAAATGCTACAAGTTTGTACTAAGAAATCGTAATTTGAAATTAAAAAGTCGGCTTTCTCACCAAAATACGTCTGCAGTAGCTGTCCATCGGTATTATTCGGAATATACATATTAAATACGAATATAAGAACCAACCTATCATTTCAAGCACTCCACACTAATTATGTAGATAAAAAATCTCCATATTATGGATAAGACTAGTTCTCGCACAGGAATTGTAGCTCAGTGAAAAATATGATAGAAGTCTTTATATTATTTAAGACTAGCACTTCGCCCGCGACTTCGTCTGCGCGGATCTAGGTACTCCACAAACTTTAACGCCCCCTCTACCCCCTTTTAAAGGTAAGTTTTGGAAAATCAAGCACAACGATTTTCATTAATTACCTAGCCATTTCTGCATATTCTGTGGTCTCAGGAGGCCCTAGACAATGTACCATTCAATTAGCGAATGCGACTGTCGAAATACCAAAATGTAGGAAATTGATCACGTGACATTTCGATAGCATCTGTCAATCCCATACATTTTGACGTAACAATGACAATCGCCTTCGCCACGCCACCGTTGACAGAATCTCACTTGTCTCGAGCCCAGGATCAACTGTTTACCCCGTTTACCCCGTCAGGGGCTGATTATGCAAAAATTGTTGGGTTACATCTGTTTCAATTATCCCACTTTCAGCTTGTTCGTAGCATTCCGAAGTAAATTGAAGCAAGCAATAATGTCCTCCCCTAAAACTTTATCACCCCTCCTTCACCCCTTACTACGTAAGTATGTAGTTTATTTTCGAAAAATCCAAACATTTGTTATTCTTATTTTTTATCAAAATCATTTAAATGCCGTGTTTTAACTTCATCGGACCAAGCATATGATAAGATTCTCGGATTCGCCCCAGTTCGCTCAAACCGCGATATTTTTCTTAGTTGGAGCATGTTTATAACCGTCGTAACTTTGAACGAAAGATCCGATTTGAATTATTGTAAGTGTAATTTACACGGACATAATCAACCTTATCAAACTAACTTTAAATGGATAAGGATTAATATCATGATACCAAAATCACCATTTTTCTATTTCACCCGGGATTTGCTTGAATAATTTGAACAAAAAGCGATCCTGGTGACTTAACCATAATAGTTAGACATATGGTATTGCGGGCTTTTTTTGTAGATATTGATGACCTCTATAAAACTGTAGTACATCACTTTGCTCTATTGTCAATAGTTTCCGCAGCTTACGCGATATAAGGATTTTTTTTTTTGGTATTTTTTTTCACACCTTGGGTTACATTAGCAAAGTTTTTATACGGATTCTTAACGTTTTTGAAAATATTCTAAAGCCTATGTCCGTCAGGGATAGTGTAGGATTCTACTGGTGAAAGAATTCTTCAAATCGGTTCAGTAGTTTCGGAGCCTATTTAATTCAAACAAACAAATAAATCTTTCCTCTTTATAATATTAGTGTAGATGATGTTTAAAGCCTAAATGCTTAGTTTAACAATTTTAGATTTTATTGCTTATGAACCACAATCCTAATTAACTCAAATACTCGGTTCTAAGTATGTACATTATGTCAAAGCTTTGTCTTGTTAAAACCAGTACAATACTGAATAAGTATATAGCTATCAGTTAAAACTAATCTTATCTAAGGACTTGATATACAAAGCAACAGGGCGCGCGGCCAGGGCGCTGACAAGATAAAATGTATGGCGTCAAAGGAACGAAATATAGTTAAGAGTCGCGGGCGCGCAGCCAGACGCCGTACATTTTCGTCACAGCACCCTGGCCTCGCGCCCGGAGCGCTCTGTATATCAAGACCTTAACATTCTGCCGGGAAATAGTGTCATAGATGTCACAAAAGCAATCAATATTTTATCAATTTATATGTACAGAGGTACGTAGGCAGACTTCATGCTTATGTACCAAAGTACATGTAACCTTTGGATTAAAAAACTACTATGCACGGTAGGTGTACGACAAACAATATAGTTTTTCATACAAATGCGTTAGTCAGTTTTTACTAGTTTTAACATGAGAAAAAGGGTTCTAATTAAAAACGGTTTTTACTGTAACACGCAGGTATGTTTTGTTGCAATGACCACTATGGCAGCCATGCCTACTAAAAGATGTAGAACGGTTTGATGCTAGAAATCCATGATGTGCAATCAAATGTTAGCACCGGGCGTCAAATAAAGGTTTTTTTTTTTCGGGCAAATAATATACGAAACTTCTTGTAGACAATGAAACTTTAAATTTTTTAGATGGATTTCCAGCACTAACCCCAGTATTCGTTTCGGTGCGGGACCGAAACTGTCAAACGTCAACATCCTAGTATTATTAGTTTTTAGAACGCGTGAATCGGGTGGCACGCCGGTGTGCCAGAAGCGCTTGACCTGTTCTTAACAGCCGGTAGTACAATAATTTTCGTTCGAGAAACTGGGGTAAATCTTCTATCTCTATCAGTTGGCACACCTTGCTGCCATAATGATTCTTATCCAAAAACTGCCTGAGTGTTCCAGATTTTTAAACTAAACATAATACGTCTTTAAATACTTTAAAAATATATTATCTTGAATCATAGGACAGTAACACAATAAAACCACATCTTTTTTGTGAGATTCAAAAAAAAAGCAGATTCTAATATTGAAAAATAAAACATGTTTCCAGATTTTGGAGAAACGAATAATAATAAAAAAAAGAAACTTATAGTTTCAAACTCTAAGAGTAATATTATGAATATCTAGTACGCAGGCTTTACATGTCTAGGTACTATAATGTCGGCGATTTTTTATTTTGGATACAAGATTGCAAATTTTTAAAGCAGGGCCTAGTTTTAAACCCATGTATTTCATCATCATGTCCGAGTTTAACAATAATAATGCTTTTCCATCTATTTCCTGTAACAAAACAAAAAGTCAAATTAGTGTGCACTCAATGTTTTGCTAAAAATTCGAATGGCTAATTATTTTTGAGGCGAATAACAACTTATTATGCGACTAACTACTTGGTCATAAAATAAATAACTTGGTAGTGATTAAATATTTTTAGCACAATTTATATTATATGAGCTACAAAAGGCAAGGATCTATAAAAACTAAATAATAGCTGCTACTATAAGATAAGCAAATACATTAAACAGGGCCAATGAAATTATAGGTGAGGTATTAAAAATAATGACTTGGCGGCTAATATCAACAGTGGGATATCAAACATTTTGGTATTTTAATTGGTGTAAGAGCGAGCGAAGCAAGCTCGGGACTTGGGCACCACGGTTATTTTTTTTTAAACCACCCAAAAATATTTAATTTATTTTTATGACCATGTTCATATTTACTTCTCATCTCAGTTAATTTTATAAACAGCCTCATTGTATAATTTATGAAAGCCGATTTTCTATTTCTTATCCGCCGTCAAGTTGCCGCCTAACAATAAATTCAGTTGCCACACCAAAAAATCACCGCCAATTTAAATTTAAACAAAGTTTACAACTCAATATAAAGCTGCTACTTTAAAATGCTACTTCACTGTAGCTGCCCAACCTATTATTTTTGCTACCCATTTTAATTATTTTTAAAACCCTAAATCAGATTAGTTTGTCGCCGCGTTAAATACATGCCAATTCGAATTCCACATTTCCTGTACCGCCTTAATTTTAACAGTTGTTTTATTTAACGTGGGTATGGAAAACCACTCTTTCGAAACGCCGTCTTTTCTGCATAAATAAAGCTGTTTAAGATCGACTGAACAACTTATTGCCGCTGTCATTTTGTCGGCGATGGCATTCCGAGCCACTGATTGCTTTCAGCCCATATCACCTTAGCTTCAAGTAAAAAGACAGAAATACAAACAAACAGACTGGAGGACCAACGGCCAGACAGACAGACGCTACGTAGTCGGGGATCGTACTAAGCTAGGTTCTGTACTCACATGTTTCCTAAACAAATCGGCGTGAGCGGCAAGGGCTTGATCGGCAGCTGCAATGAACCCGATGACGTCCTCCACGGACCAGTCGGCGGGCGGCGCGGCGGGCGAGGGCGGCGGCGGCGCGCCCGTGGTGGACGACGCGGGCTCGGGCCGCTCGGGCGACACGCGCGACACGCTCGACACGCTCGACACGCTCGACACGCGCGACACCTTGCCGCCCGAGCACTCGCCGGACCCATTCACGCTGGTGCCCGTCGAGCTCTCTTCCTATAATGAAACCACTCATTGTCTGTACTTGGTAAGGTGCTCACTGTCGATAGTTACCAGAGGGATAATGTAATACAATTTGACGCAAATGGACACACTTTTTTATTGCAGCCGAGACTGAATAGACGCCCAAGTCGAAGGCGAGGCCGTTATCGAGCCGAGAGACTGCAATGACAAATTTGCGTTTACCGAACGACGTTTTTCTTCGACTTGATAAAATAAAAATCTCATAAACATGTAATTTAGAAACAAATTATTGTGAGAAATGGCTTGCGGATTGTTTTTCATAAAATAAATATTTCGATGAATGCATCCCAAAATCAAATTAACTGATAGTCATGGACTCATGGCTGTCAAACTCTAATAAGCACCTTAAAGAATTGACTTATTTTGAATTCCTAGATCTGAATCTGAAATAAATTACATTTTGCAATGCTCTTCTTTTGGCTTTTTCTGCAGTAAAATGGCATGTGACCGCTGTTGCTAAGCAAAAAAACTTTTTAAATTTCATCAGCTTCAGCTTTCAAATATATTATACAGATTTGTATGTACTCACACTTTTAGGCCTCTTGACACCTGATGGAACATTATTAGAAGTTGACTCTCCACAGAGAGTGCAAGGCCGACCTGCAGCCTCGCCCGTGTCGACCTCTATCATACCAATACAGCTGCCAACACCACTAGATACTCCTTTCAACCAGTTTTTAAGTTCTTCTATTGTCAGCTCCGATGGAACTTTCACGGGATAGTTTTTATTTCCTGATGATACCTGCAATAGATAGTCTCTTTAGAACTGTTTTTATCCTTTCAGAATAATTAAAAAAAAAGAATAATTATTTGTTTCTAACAGAACAGACATTCATGTACTAGAAATCCCTGCCCGGGTTGCAGAATTGTTCGAAAGAGTTGCCACAGCCCTGAAATGCAAATGCCCTACATTTGGAAGAACACTGGTGGGTTTTGGTCAGTCTGACACTCCCTTCCGCCTCGCCAAGAGCGAGTCGGACTCTCACACGAAGGGTTGTGTACCATAAACCGAAAAAATAAAGAGGGCTCGCAGAAACACACATCTCTTGTATGGGAACCCCCTAATTTTTTATTATTGTATGAATGTCTATATTATTATGAACTTTAAAATTAACTCCTGTTATAAAATGTTGAGTCTTACCTGTACATTAGTTATATTAGAATAGCTACTAGATGCTGTAAGTATTGCTCTTGTCAGCCTCTGTGGGTCGGGGTGGACACCGAGCAACTCCTTCACAAGTGCTTCAGCTGCCCCAGAGGGACCGGAGCCAGATACAGAACTCGGTAAAGCACTACTGCCACCAGTGCAACTGCTACGAATGCGAAGAGACACTGTGGCTACTGGTGTAGGCATTACCAAGTTATTAGAGTTCCCAGCACCTGTAGATCCACCTTCTGGTAAAGCCGGGTTGGGCATACCGCTTGGCCTCATTTTGAATCTATAAGATTTATAATTATTGATAAGTCCCTCATAACCAATAAAGATAAAATAATTAGATTATTTTATAATATGAGAACTCACTTACACCCACTGTTGTACTAGAAGAAAAGAAGAAGAAACTACAGCAATAAACGGGTGCCAGAAACTTCATTAATAATATCTAATTATTTGTCAACATTAGAAGTAATAAATAAGCTCAGTTATTTGAGGAGAGGTTTTCAACTCAAATAACCAGCATTAGAGTCATCAGATTGGATCATATACTCAAATCTAGACATCTATGTATTTTGATTTTGTTTATTAGTAAGTACTTTATAAAATTCAATGAAAGAAAGATAACCATAACATATAGGATTTCATTACCTTGATGGGGTTGTAGCACTTTTCTGACCCGGAGGTGCTAAAAGGTGGCCAGCCCTAGCACACCAACCAACTGGGAATATATCTCTTGAGTCATATCTGCACCAGTAATCAAAGGCACCCCTCCAACCATCAAATGTAACATGTATCTGGTCATTCTTAACTGCACTAACAGTAGCACAACAAATTAACTGTGGATTTTTTTTGTCTACCGCCTCTAATTTCTGACCAACAACAAACAAATTTGACTTAGGAGTTGGAGGTTCAGGTTGAAAAACTTTTGCAGGAGCCATATCTGCACCATTTAGAGTTTTGAGTAAAAACATTGGCCAGCTACTGGCATTCATACGAAAACCCAGAGGTGGCTGCAACATACCATCATTTTTTTCACAATGACCTATAGGGTGAATGTCTCCTGCATCTACAAGACGCCAGAAATCATTTTTATTGTCACTGCCATCAAGCCTCAATCTTAATCTAGGACCCAGAAGCCCAACAACAGTTGCAATACAGGTAGATGTTAAATTTCGGGGATCAAGAGCCTCTAATTTCATTCCCACTCGAAAGTCATTTACTGGAGGCATAGGTGCCTGTTTAAAACATTCTTGAGGTGCTGCCACACTATTTGTATCCTTCATGTACTCATTCCAGTCAAAATCTTGGTATATATCATAAAAGGAACCTGTCGAGTTGTTGTTTGCATGATTTTCTGATCCATTAGCTCCATTTCCAGATTGAGGAGAAGTGGTTCGCTTCTCGTTTTTCTTTTGATACTTATTCAAACAATATGTGGAGCAAAAATTCTTGCTACTGGAAGGTGCGTTACCCCGAATAACATTATCACAGTGAAGACAAGCACCTTTGCTATATGCCTGCCTAAATTCAGACAAACACGTTTCCGAACAGAACTCTTTTTTCCCGTTCTCTGTAGGTAAAACATACTTCAGCGGTGTTTTACTTTGAGCACACCAAGTGCATGTACGTTTTGGAGGTCTTCCAGGTCCACGTATTTTGCCGGGAGCAGGCCCCGATGAGCCGACAGTGTTGTTTGACATCGTTCCGTATGCAGATTTAATACATTATAGTATTCCGACTTGAAATTAACAGGGTAATCCACTTACATTATACTCAACAAACACACTAAATCAAAGTAGGATATTAATGAAATCATTTAATTTTGCGCAAATATAAACAACGTCAGTTGCGTATTTATGACGCGCTTCCAACGGCCATCTTTGTTCTCCTATTGTTTTTTTTTTGCTCTTAAAACTAAAAATTATGGCAACTGGCAATAAAATTATAGGGACACACTCGATTGCAGTGACTACAATGTGAACTATCCTATAGTTAGTCCGAACATTTGAAGAGTAGACCAAACTGACCAAATGAGGAGTGAGGACTACCGCGACTATACTTTTAAAAGCCAATCACACACTTTTAATAATTGCGGATAATAATTTCAGTTTATTGACAATTTTCAATGTGTTTGATCTAAAACTTCCAACTTGGTTTACAATATATATTTTGTGGCACTTACAGATTTTAAGCACACATTTTATAAATATTTTTCAGATCAGAACAGCTAGTTCATCGGTCCTATTGATTTTACGTATTTAGTACCTTTCCGTTTTTCCAAACGGAGCTACATTTACCTAGGTCAGTGCCGGATTAATCCAGCGCAGGGCCTGTAGCAAATATTATCACTAAACCTAAAAGCCTCGGAAAATAAAAATATTAAATTAAAACGTTGAGCAACCATTGGCAGCAGCAACAAAAACGATGGACACTTTGAATACTTTTATAATAATGCCACGTATTTTCCAAGAGGCTTTATTATATTGTCAGATAATATGAATAAGTTTATCTACTGCGAAGAATAAATTGTAAATATTCGCCATGAAAATCCTTTTAAAAATTGTCCAAATCGGGGTTTTAAAATGGTCAGATTTGGACCCACCATTCACCGTCAGATTTGTCGATTAAGGTCATTTTGGGTAAAGTCAATCAATCCGAAAGACGGACCCTGACCTTTGTATTTACTCCGTGCCCCTGACCACAAGGCTTGTATCTGAAAATTTACAGGTATATTTTAGGTATTCTCTCAGCAAAGCCGCATCTAAGTACTCAGGTTTTTAACTTTTCGACCTGAATATGGTTGCACAAAAACCGTGCCAACTCCCCTGCTCTATTTATTTCTCACGGGCCGCGGGGCCCATAAGTACCACCTGAGCCCATAAGTTTTTCCAACATTGTCTGTATGGACCAGGGCAAATCCAGGGCTTCTTAGATTTCATACGGTATGCTATCTTGAAAAAGGAGAATTAAAAATAGTTTTGTAGCGCGAAGTGTGAACCATTAATACACGGACAAGGCGATGTTCCGCCAAAGCAGGGCAGACCTCCACCGTGGCCATGACCCTTTGGGACGCGTTCAGCTGTCGGGCTGGACGCTTCTTCAGCGTCAGAGTCCACACTGGGGCCCCATAGAGGGCCGTGGACCACACGATCTACGCATATACCCCCTAGATTGGGCAGAAGCCGCTTGAAGGCAGCCCCGGCCCGCCCCAGTCTGGGAGCCAAACGTCGGAAATGCTCGACGAAGTTCCAGCGGCTGTCAAGAACGAGTCCGCTGTCAAGAATTGACCTGTTCCGAGGACCATAAAAGGACGGCTTCGGACTTGTGCGAGGCCACCTCGAGACCCAATTGCCAGATCCTCTCAACGACTATCACAACCCCGCGTGTCATTAAGTCGGCTGCCGCCTGGTGCGACCCCCCCTGAGCCAGAACGAGCGTGTCGTCAGCGTAACAAATCATGCTGACGCCGCTACAGAGGTCGGCGGGCAGCACCAAGTCGTAGCCGATGTCCCACAGACACGGCCTCAGAACCGAGCCCTGAGCCCTGTGGAACAGCAACTGCGTCGGGCCACCTTCAAAGAAGTCGATTTTCTCGAAAACTACCAATTTTGATGTTCGAGTACCAATTAGTACAAATTGAGTACTAATCAGCAAATATGGAAGCGATTGGCATTCATGGTCCTGCGGTACCTAGTCACGGACATGTGACACTGTCTGTCAGTGTCACTGTCAATATGTCTGTTGTGTGGTCTGTTACTCTGTTGTAGTGTTGTCATATGGTTGTTATTTGTCATCCATCAGTACTAACTCAGTAAGTGATTGGGGTTAGAAAAAAACAACCTCTTCCTATTTACTTTCGATGATATCGCGCATAATAAAAAGAACCATGTCTCAAAACACTGTTAGCAGAATTATAAACAATGCTGAAATAGCAGAAAAGAGACTGGCGGAATTGAGAAGCAAGGTACCTATTTTAATTTTTACTGTAAGATTCTTGAACAGCTGGGCTAAGACCTCTTCTTCAAGTGAAACTAATATTTACTGTAGAAAACTCAGCTAGACGAGATTAAGTTGTTCTAGGTATATATTTTATTGACTTTTCAGATAGATGAAATCAAGAAAATCAAAATTGAAGAAAGAGTAAAGGAACTTACGGAGGAAAATAAGATTCTGGCTGCTAAAGTGGAAACTGCTAAGGCTGAATTAATAAGGTTGGAAACAACAAATGGTAAAAGACAGTTTCCAATACCAGGGAAGGCAACCATGTCAGTGCCATCTGTGATCTCATGTAAAACAGAGGATGTAACAAACAAATCAGAAAAACAGCCGGGAGTGAAAAAAGTAAAAGACACTGCCAAGAGGATCAAGGAGAAACCAGAGATCGCCAGTGAGACTGTAGTGGATGTAAGGAAGTTGGACTTCAGAATTGGAAAAATTGTTGAAATAAACAAACATCCTGATGCCGATTCATTGTATGTGGAAAAGATTGACTGTGGTGAAGAAAAACCACGAACTGTTGTGTCCGGTCTTGTAAATCATGTACCAATTGAAGAGATGCGGAATAGAACTGTAATGATACTTGCTAACTTAAAACCAGTAAAGGTAAAAGAAGACTTGGTGTCAATTAATTTTACATTATCTTCTCATTCAAAATCAAAATAATTGCAATATAAGAAAATGTTTTCATTTTCAGATGAGGGGAGTGACATCAGAAGCTATGGTAATGTGTGCTTCTTCTCCTGAAAAAATAGAAGTTCTTGTACCACCCAATGGAGCCGTTCCTGGTGATTTGGTTGAATGTGAGGGCTACCCTCGAGAGCCAGAAGCCATACTTAACCCCAAGAAAAAAATATTTGAGACTTGTGCACCTGACCTTTTAACTAATGATGACAAAGTTGCATGTTATAAAGGAACCCCATTAATGATTCCAGGCAAGGGAGTGATAGTGGCACCAACTCTAAAAGGTGTTAATGTAAAATAAATACTTTCTCTTTTTAGATCTAGCTTTTTTTTCTCATATCTGTATTCTCTGATCAATTCAGCTATCTGTACAAGTTGCACCCAGCCGCATGCTGTAAATTCATTTTTTTTAGCTAGGTGCTTTCCCTATCCTGAAAAAGTGCCAGCCTCCTTTTGTCATTTTATAAACATCTTTATTTATTCAAATATTAGACAAGTGATCCACTAATCATGGCCCAAATATGTTTTGGACCATTTCCTGTAGTTTGACCTCATACTTCCCTCCTTAAAAGGGTGTCAAAACACATTTTTTCTTGGGAATTCTAATTAAAATTCATTAACATTAAATCAGTGGTTTTTTTTGTTACCTACTAATGTTAAGCTAATAAACACAAATGAAACCACATTATAAGCAATATCAACAATATTTATATTACATATCTATGTGATTACTATGCAACAATTTGATGTCATTATTCACTATATAGAAATTTAATTTCAGATAGAAAAATAGATGTGACAACATTAACATCCAAGACCACAAAAACTCCACACATTTATGTCTTTACGCTAATGGGGCGAATGAAAAGTTATAATTCTCTCATTTTTCTATTCAATTCCTTGATTTGTGGTCTTGTTACGACATTATGTATATAAATTGGTGTCAGTTACAACATTTTAACACATGTAACTTTTAATCTTTGTAAATGTAGTTATGCTACGTTTTGAAGTGTTCTTGAAAAACTACCTACTTCAACATCAACATATTATTACGAGCCATTAGGAAAATATTTCTTTATAATTAATTAACAAATGTGCAGGCAAGCTCGGTCCAAAGTGAATGAACATACATTAATTCATTTAATCTATTACAGTTACATTAATATTATGGTCTAATATTAGCAGTACCGCCTGCGGCCCCGACATGTGAAAATTCCCAAAAAAAAAAAATCTTATGTAATAGGTAAATAAATATTAAATTCGCGATTAATTCGCGACACACCGGTGTGTCGCCGGGGCCGGAGCGGTTAAGTACTTTTTATATTTACTTTTATTGGTGGAGTTTAGCTAACTTTATATTAAAAGATTTATTAAAGAGTTACTAACATAAAAAAATACTTACTTTTATATAGTAAAAGAGCTATATACTTAGCATGAAAAAAAAAGTAATGAAAGCTGATTTCTCTTAAAATACAACACTTAGGAATATGAATAATTGGTCACTATGACTTCTTCAGACAGGAGTACTAATTTTTGTATAAATTTGGGGAGAAATTACAGTTTTTAATGGGGAAATCTTGAAATGAAAATTTAACACCGTGACTACCGCCACCCCACCAATAGCATGGTATATCTCGTAAACTACTGGAGCACAAATTTTGATTTTTGGGTACTAATTCTATCTTGAAGGGTACTAATTTTCTATGTAGGTTCGAGGAAAGCAACAAGCTCCTGAAACTTGGAATAGACATTCAAAGTCGTGGTCCCTGGGGCTCGAGTCTGCTATTGCAATCGTGTCTCAATGACCGGTCAGTGATCGATTTTTGACGTATAACGTCAAACTTATGACACATTTCCCATACAAAAACTGTCAAAGTTGTCAAATATTCGATCACTGACCGGTCATTGAGACACGATTGCAATAGCAGACTCGAGCCCCTGCTGAACGAACGCACGAAAGTTACATCGTTGATTTCTCGGTAAATACAATTGTTTCAGTTTTTATTTACGAAATGAACCACATTTAAGGGTACTAATTCGTGATCCTGCCGTAGTCACGGACATGACTTTGTTGACATTTTTCTTTGTGAAGGTAGTGCCGGGAAAAGAACCAACTAATACAAAAATATTTCCCTCTTTTGAGGCAAGCGGGTAAAAATGCCTCTGTATTTTTATGAACCATAAGGATCAGATCTCTCCTCCAGTCGATTCCTTAGCTTTTATTTGCAGCGACTTGTGTGTCTAGTTTGCGCAGAGTTCTAAATTCATAGGATAACCCGAAACTTCTACTTACTGCCCACAGATTCATAAGGTGCCTACAGATTTGCTTAATTGTTAACGATCTGACAATGCTCACAAGATTTTATAATCAGCTGATGAGTATGCAACAAACGATAAACATGGTAGGTAGGTATTTTTAGTAGAAAAAATCTGGATGCTGTAAGATCTTATTGACCGTCGAAACAACTGGCGACTCGATCGTCGATAATGTAGCGAATCTTAAGGCTAGTAGGTATGCCAAAGATTTGAATGCGGTCAAGGTACAAAAATATATTATGCTGTGCAGCAACTACTTATGTATTTATTCGTAAAATAATGAAAGCGAGACCGCTACTTTCTATTAAGAACAAGTGCTTCACATTATAGGGAATTAGTGAGTGCCAATATTGTAATTAAGTACCTACACCTGAAATATCAGTACTTATGTTATACGATGATAGGTAGGTACATGACTACGTTTATTTATTAAAAAATAGCCAATCCTTTGTGCGATATGATCAGAATATATACGTGTAGGTATAATTTGATTATGCACTACAGTAAAGTAAATGGTTATTGAACTCCGACAAGTTTAAGATGTAGCATTTGAATTATGTCAATAATTTTAATGTACCTAGTCAATTTAGCTATGGTAGGCGCCAGATAAACTTGCAGTAAAGTACATTAACATTACATTACCAATTTTCATTACGAGAGATCGAAAAGGGTCAAGATACAGGACAGCTTTATGTCTTAAATTTCTGTTTTTGATAATAAGAAAGTCAATAAATGTAGGTATGTGGGTCTATGACCGTTGTTGCACATTCATCTGGCGCCTACTATACCTACAGTGTTTCGTTACCTTACATCCATGAATGAGATATCTTAGAATTGAATGAAATCCTATAAGTTTGTTTGTACTTTGATGGTATCTAAAGTCAGGGAACTTTATTGATAGTAGGTACCTACTTAATTTAACTGTTTGAAAAATCAAATCGCAATGATTGACACACTTCTTCAGCCGTTTGAAATGGCTAGAGACGATTTATGCTAGACGGTAGTAGACGAGCGCCATTCCTTGTTATGAAGCACGGATTCAAAACTCCACGAACATTATACCTACGCTACTATTTGCGACGCTCGTGACCCGTCAGTGGTTTAGACCCGGTTTCTGAATTGATAATTGGTCAAACTCCACTTGGCATGAAAACTTTACTTAGGTACCTACGATTATTCTTAACAAAATGTCAATTCAGAAACCGGGTAAAGGTCTAACTTAGGTCATCCCTAACACTGCAAATTGACATAGTTGGTCAATCATAGCAACAATCAAGTTCCCCGACACTCAGGTATGTATCTTACTGCATAGATATACAATTTTTTAGCTTTTCAACATTTTGGGCGTGAGTTACCTAAAACTTACAGACACATATCTACATACATTATAGGTATACGTATTACATATCTAGTGATCCCAAGAGGTATATTCATAATTTTAATAAATTGATAGCTAATTGAAAAAAATACTAGCGCAATAATAATTTACCTAGTACAAGACAACAACAATGAGCCAAACGAAAACCGCTCTTATTGATCCGAAATAAATATTCTGTCTTTTTAATTTCTTATAAAGTGGTGACGTTGGTGGAATCTAGTTAGGTGAAGGGCGATACCGGTGATACATAACTACCTGCAACCATTTAAGTATGAAGTCGCTAGAAAGACTTTGATTATGACTAAAAGCGTTTGTCGAAAATAAGCTGTGTGCGAACGCCATTAACCATAGCCAGAAACGCGGAAATAAAAATATTATGCAATATTCAATAAAACTGGTAAATGCATTTACAAGATTAACTTGGACGATGCAATAGTAGAGATTTTTTCGATGGAATTCCAAACAGAAAAAGTGAATCTATCGTAATAGAGCAAGCCGATCAAAGGAACCATGAGTTCGATTTTAAATTTGTTTTTCGAAATCTCACTGTTCTTTTATTTCTATCTTTACAATCATAAATTCAGCCCTGTATTCCCCAAAGAGCAGGTAGATGTTTAACAGATAGATACGGGGCAACAATCCGGACTATGGGTGGGGACTATGGGACCTAGTATACATATACTAAGACTGAGGTTACTTTGGTATATTACATGCTATGGCTAAGTAAGGAGTAGCCAAAGCACATGTTAATTAATGTTTAATTATCTTGAACAAAAAATTTCGTAAAGCATATACCCAAGCACCTATGCAATACACACATGAAAATTATTATGGTTTTGCTTGTATTTTTTGTTGCCACAATGGCAACACACGAAAAATAAATAAAATACAAATAACATACAAAATAAAATAGCATACTTATAAATACTTACATTAAATTACTATACTTAGATACCTATAGAAGCCAGGTGTCCGGTTCAAATATACATCCTATATACTTTATAATATATCATAATAATATGTATATATAATTGTATGCCGCACCCATTTACATGAACATTTTACTTTTTCAGATATGTTTGATGTTGAAATTGTCAGAGTGTACAAATTCTTAAAATCTTACTTTAAGTTTACTTAACAAGATTAATATTTTATTTAATATCAATTCCTTCAGTTGATAAAACTGTAGTCAAAAGAATTACATTTAATTTTGGTAAAACATGACAATGTACATTGTACAGACTGCAAACACTTAGCGATCATAATATTTACCTTAAACACAGATAATGTATTCGATCAATATTCTAAAATCTGTCTGTTAACGAAAGATTAAGGTAAATACTGTAACGATAGATGTTGCTATGTACTTTTAAAATATTATGCTAAATACACCTTATAGTTCTAATATGAAGATAAATCTACACAATCCTAAGTTTTTTTCTCGTTTTTTTCCTGTTAGAATATAAAGTTACGTTTAGAATAAAACCTTCTAATCTTTGGTAGAAAACCAATCACCATAATATATGTTCTATTCATTTATTGTAGTAAAAATAAAATACAACATTGTATAAAAATATATGAATATAGATGACAGCCACCTTAGAATGAAAATAATACAGATTTGTAAAATTAGTTACGTAGATAGTTGTATGAAAAGAATATTATTATATTATTATGGTATTATTATCTTATATTAGTCATTATTATTAAATAGTTTGGCATAAGGACTTGCTCAATCTACAGCATAATACTGAATAGATGTTGGTTTTGGAAGGATGTCAGTCAGTTTTATTAGTAAGTCCAGAAAGCATTTGTCTTATTTTCGAAAATAAAATATTAATTGAGAGAGAATTAAATATAAATCTGGAAGAACAATAAAAAAAAAAAAAATTATGGACTTGTCGTTTTGCAATTCATTTTGATATTACATGAATTTAAAAATAAATAATGTCGTATACAGGTCATATTTCAAACAATTTTTTTTCTAATTAAAGCATTTGATTAATTAAGGTGAAATCCATAATTAAGAGGTAAAGCACAGGGAATGGCACAGTTATGTTAGGGAAATAACTACAACATAAATAATAGTTCTTTAAAGTATCTAACCTAACTTATTACATAGTCATTATAAATATAAAGTCATCTAACACAAATAACAAGAATAGATGAATAATGTTTTACTTATTAAATATCTACTTATAATATACTAAGACGTGACATTCAACATGACAATAAAAGGTAATTTAAAGATGAATTATGCTTGTATGAGCAAGTTAGGCCTTAATCATTTTAAACACCACTTTTAGGAAATAAAATGGTTTGTTAGACAACTCGTCTAATCTTTGATTTGGGTAAAATTGATCAATGTAAAACACTCGAAATTGTCAGGCGATGAAAGACAGATAGTAAAATGAACAAGTTGCCGCGAAGATGTGAATACATGACCTTCTATAAAAATAGATACAATTGATTTGTATTTAGTATTGATTTACACATACATCTAAGTACTTAGCTTAAATGCGTCTTAAAGTTTTGCAAAAAAAATATAGATAGAAGAAATATAATAATTGTTTCTTTTACGTATCTCTGATGGAAAAAGGTGGAAGTAATTCGTGGTGTCGCTGTCTTTTTATAAAGTCAGTCACTTACATTTATTCTATGCTTAAATCGAATGATACTGTCTTATAAAAATATAAACAATTTTTCCATTACAAGAACAACATCAAAATAAAATCAATCAATCGATTCAATCAATTTGAAACAACTAATGACTATGAGTATCTAAAAAATGAAGGTTTATTACAAGAATACTTTTAGAAGGTAATACTTTATAAAAATAAATATCATTGCTAATTAGTTTAGTAAGGTATTTGAGGGAAATAATAATATTGCACTTTAGCAAACATATGAATTATAATATAACGTAATGGCACAGAAGTATTATAAGTTAGGAGTACTATACAGGTGGGCAAGCAATTTCTTCCACATGCCGTTGTACAGCCAACGACACGTCAGTAGTTGATTTGAACTGCGAAGTCTGCCAAGTGTAAAGACATAAAGACGCTGTCAAATTGTTACTATGAACGTGCAGTTGACTTTACCTGCATTCTACAATAATTTTTTCACAGGAAGACGACTTTCATTTGTCACAACAGTAAAGCTCTTTTCCGCACATTTTATGAAATGCAGCTGATTTTTAAATGATTTTATGCTTACTCCTAGTAGAAAATTATGGTACATACAAGAGCAAAATAAAGGGTTATATTATCCACACCAACAACTATTAGTAAGTAATGATGAGTGATAGATGTGGAATGTCTTAACTATAACCATCTTGTTTGGATGATATTATGCATAAAAATAAAATACTCTTTTGCAATCACATTCGTCTGCGCAGTTCTAGCAGTCGCAAAATAGTGAGCTGTCAAAAAAAAGAACAGTGTGAAAGAATGAAAACTATTGAAAAGTAATACTTACTTTCGATTTAACATGATTTGGTTTTATTAAATCGTTTTACGTAGAAGAGTTTCGTGGTGAGCCTCTTTGGGAGGATGTTATGAAACATGTACTTATAATATCGTCTATAATGTACCCATTTATATTTTGCGAGTGTTTTTCGCGCGGACGACTCAAGGTACTTTAAAGTTGTGTCGGTGGGAAACGTCGTTGGGGTTTACTACGACGCTGCGCGAGAGTTGACTGTGACACGGGACCCAGAACTTGCGGTGTCAGTGGCGAGGCTGTCATTGCCTAGGGAAGAAAATAAATACTGTTATAGCACACACTATATCTCACTGGGCATATCTCATATGTCAGTCATAGTAATTAGTTGATTACATAGTTATTATACAAAATGACTGGTAATTATAAATAATGACTAAATTGTGTAGACAATGTGATAAATTAATAATTTTCTTGGATATTATTCACTAGCAGGACGCCGCAGTGTCACTCGCGTAGTTCCCGTTCCCGTGGAAATACGTGGATAAAATATAGCCTATGTTACCCCCCAATAATGTAGCTTTCCATTGGTGAAAGAATTTTTGAAATCGGCTCAGTAGTTTTTGAGTTTATTCATTACAAACATACAAATCTTTCCTCTTTATAATATTAGTAAGTATAGATATAGATAATAGCTGGGCAAAAGTAGCCAAAACTACGAATAATAAGTCAAGAAATGTGTGTGTGTTACTAAGATCAAAGTATTAATTAGATTTACAAGCAGTAGATATACAGAAGTACACATATATAATATAAAAGTTAGTTCAATAGCATAAGGATTTGCAATATTCGCGTCTTTTTTTGCGTTCTACTCGGTATACCACTTGACCACGACCAACTCGATTTTCGAATTTGTTTTTTTTACTTTTTTGTGGTTTTGTGTATGTGCCTATCGTTAGCAACCTAATAAAATTTGTGAAATTTAGGTAAACTAAGCTGTATACACGGCTTTATATCAGCTGGTAGAAGGTTGGCTGTATGCATTTTGAATTTAGAACGTCAAAGGAGACTTTCCAGAAAATATTTTTTAATTAATAAATGTGATAATCGAATATAGATGGGTTTAAGTGTTATTCTAATCCTGTTATACAATGATTCGTACTTATACAATTATTCTTACATTAAAGCCTCGTTTCCACTAGGCAACATTTGACGCGCAACGCCCAACATGTTCAGCAACGTTGCACAACAACGCGCGACGTTGCCAGCAGGCGCGAAACAGTGACCATGTTACTAAATAAAAGTTGCTCGTTGCCGTTAAACATGATGAGCAACATGTTGCGCATCATGTTGAGCGTCAATTGTTGCCTAGTGGATACGCAGTTTTAGTCTTCGAAAACACAGCAAAGGTTTGAAAAAGCAATCCTTATGATTCTGTAGAAATTCGAGAATATCATCCATACGTAGTAAGAGTATAGAGAATATCTTTCCTGTTTCTGACACCAGAGGGCGTTGTAAGTATTATACCGCCAATTTAGCTGATGAGGTTCCAAATTTAAATCACATTATTGACCGGCGGGTTATAATGAAATCCAGTACAACATTATTGCCCGGCTGTCCCCCGGCTAACAATGACTACAATGACTCACTTTAGGTTAGGTTTGCATGACATATAATTTGACGTTTTCGATCTGGGGCTCAAGTCTGCTATTGCAATCGTGTCTCAATGACCGGTCAGTGATCGAATATTTGACAACTTTGACAGTTTTTGTATGGGAAATGTGTCATAAGTTTGACGTTATACGTCAAAAATCGATCATTGACCGGTCATTGAGACACGATTGCAATAGCAGACTCGACCCCCAGGTGGTGTGAAAAATAATTTATAAGTAATATTGAACGTAAAAAAATATTTATTTTAATATTTTTTATGTTTTGGGCATAAATATTTGTTAGTTTATATACTTGTTATTTCATTAGCGTTATGTTTTTGTATATACGAGTAATATGTTTATTTACTTTATCATTGTTTTTATGTATTTTTCTGGGCTCGCGCACCAGCTCTAACTGTAGCATGTGTAGTGTGTACCTGGAAGGTGAGGTCGACGGCGCGGCGCAGGTCGGCGGCGGGCGGGTCGTGGTCGGGCGCGGGCGGCGCGGGGGGATGCGGCGGCGGCGGCGCACAGATCCACGGCTCGCGCACCAGCTCTAACTGTAGCATGTGTAGTGTGTACCTGGAAGGTGAGGTCGACGGCGCGGCGCAGGTCGGCGGCGGGCGGGTCGTGGTCGGGCGCGGGCGGCGCGGGGGGATGCGG
Organism: Melanchra persicariae; assembly: GCA_947386135.1. Lineage (NCBI taxonomy): Eukaryota > Metazoa > Arthropoda > Insecta > Lepidoptera > Noctuidae > Melanchra > Melanchra persicariae. The sequence goes on along the minus strand of OX376655.1, from coordinate 9,590,640 downwards.
CGGCGGCGGCGCACAGATCCACGGCTCGCGCACCAGCTCTAACTGTAGCATGTGTAGTGTGTACCTGGAAGGTGAGGTCGACGGCGCGGCGCAGGTCGGCGGCGGGCGGGTCGTGGTCGGGCGCGGGCGGCGCGGGGGGATGCGGCGGCGGCGGCGCACAGATCCACGGCTCGCGCACCAGCTCGGCGGCGCGCGGGCGCTGCGCCGGCTCTAGCTGCAGCATGCGCCGCACGCAGCCGCGCGCGCCTGCCGACACGTGACGCCACACTCCGGTCGATAGCTCCACCTGACACATCAATTATAATCTAGATAAGGAACAATACGCCTGTACCGCAATTTTCAGAGCATCGATGACATAAACTTGCTTCAGACAGCAATAATCTCGCGGTCCCAGAAACATGCAACTCGATTACTAAGGAGCGTCGCGAGAGGCCCAGTGATCCGCATGTCTAACTTATAGTGAGATCGCACGTACCCTTACGTAGCATAGATAGCTTCGACACTGAATTACTTATTACGGATTTAATAGAATTTTCTGTCAATTTTAAATTTCGTATTATTTACCTTTCCCGACTCGATTCTCGCTAAAATGGCTTCCGGGGTATCATCTCCAGTCGAAGCGAATGGTGTTCTTCCAGATAGCATTATATAAGCTAGCACACCTGTAATCATAGTATGGAAATGTTTTCTATAACGGGTTAAATATGACCACGCACTTCTGAAACATCCTGATGTTTCAGAAGTGCGTGGTCATATTTAACCCGTTATTCACAACCCCATGAACCTCATGTGGACTTCGTTGATTGTTTAACTATTGTGTTTTCTGTGCTGACAGTGCATCTATAAAGGGCAAACAAAAAAGCTTTGCATAAAAAAACTAACAAAAGCAGCAAAAACTAAAATTTTCCAAACAAAAGCAGCATAATACCGCATCAGATGGTGGATGGTGGCATTTATTTTACTTAAGTCATAAATTCGATGTGAGTGGTAGAGACAACGCTCTTCAAAGTCAAACTTATACTGAAACTGGATGTACTATTTTGCGGCTGCGTAGGTACTGTAAACTTATCTTGAGAGAATGGTGTTATCAACTTAGAATAATGATAACCTTGCAACTACACTCGCGAGCAATAAACAGGAATCAATTCATTGCGCGTTGCTCAAAAACATTTTGTACAATTTCTATGCAATGAACTAAGGTTTCATTTCAAAGGTAATTTTGTCAGCTTTCAACCTCTTTCACTATCATAACCAAAGATTATTCACGTTCTGTCATTCATGGAACGTAAAACAAAAAGCATCAATTTTTAAAAAATAACACACCGTGTTGTTTGGTAGTCCTGAAACCCTATAAAAAGTTCAGTGCCGTGAAACATTCGACTGAAGTTAAAAGAAATTGGAAACCACACCTATAGAAGCCGCTCAAGTCGTCATCCTAATCCAGCAAGGGTTGTCACAGTGTATTCTCGACAGTTTCATCTGAACCAGTCTTGTGTCTCGAAGGTATACAAGAGGTTCAGGGAGACTGGAAACTTAGTCCAGATCCATCAAAAGACCAGGATCTGGACGACAGCGATGCACTTCTGTGAGAGATGACTGATTTATTGTCACCTCTTCTCTCCGAAATCGACACCTGACGGCGTGAATGTCCGAGGAGTTCGAGGGAGGGCTGTCAGCGAGTGGACAGTGAGGCGAAGACTCGAAGATGCGAACTTGACCCCAAAAATGCCAGCCATGGGATCCAAATTGTCTCCACCCCACCTACAAGCCCAGCTTCAGTTTTCTCGCGATTACTTAGATTGGGATATGGAGCAATGGAGCCGAGTCCTGTAGCGACCGTCGACGGAGCCGAGAGCCTACATATAGGAAACCGGGGGAGCAATCCCCACAATGCTGTTTTGCGGAAACAGTGGCATACGGGGATGGGTCCTGAATGGGAGCGGGGCTTGTGTTGAAAAAAAAAACGGAGCTGATATTCGTACCTGGTGGAGGTCGGGAAGGGGGGCTAACCACAGAAAGATACATCAACAACATTCTGCTTGGCCATGTGCTCCCCTACGCCGGTTTTGTTGACGAAGATTTCCTGGTAATGTACGATAATGTCCGCTGCAGTGACTAGACAGTACATGGGAGAAGTCGGGATTCCCACACTATACTGGCCAGCCGTCAGTCCTGACTTGAATCCGATTGAACATATCCCACACAATTATCTACAATCGGATTCAAGTCACGAGCTGGAAAGGCGAGGAAGATGTCCAGCTCCGTCGATAGAAGACTTGAAAACTGCTTTAGTCGAAGAGTGGCAGAAAATCCCACAGTGAAAAACCGTTTACAGGCATTGTACCCCTCAATGCCTGTAAACGGTTTTTCACTGTGGGATAACATTAATTATAAATTTATTTTTTTATCTTTTCATATTACTTTCTATTCATTTAGACGTCCACAACTTCGACCTATTACAAAAAAAAACCCTTAATGTAGATAGAAAATTAAATTAATATTTTAAAAAAAGTTGATATCATTTTAAAGCTAACAAAATTACCAATTATGTAATAATATGCCACAATCCATAGTTCAATGAATAGAAATTGTAAAATATTGTTTTGAGCAACGCGCGATGAAGCGATTCCAGTTTATTGTTCGCGAGTCTAGTTGGTGATAGGTGACACAACAATTTATTATTGTTTAGTGTTGATAATGCAGATCTGGCAAACTTAGATGATTATGGGGGTTCCAATGTATATGAATTAGAACTCCACTCCAACTACATTCTTGGGTTAATAAAACAATAGGGAATATGCATGCAATTTTTTTTTTTGCTAAATGAAATACTTATGAGCTCAGTAAACAATTTTGAAATATTTTTAAAAATACCTTCATCAGCGGTACAGTTAAATAGCTTCAAAGTTTACAATTAAAAAGAGAAGTCCGATACCAACTCTGACGTCAAAGTCTATAACGTATAAACAGCTGCCATAGAAAACAGCGTTTTCGCGTAAAGGACAGATATTAGTTTAAAATAGTTATATCTCATTGGTCGTTCGATCAATTTAGGTTCTCTTTTTCACTGTTAGTATTTGTATATTTTGAGATAAACTGTGTAGATAACCAATGTTTTTTTTTCATGCATATTCCCTATTGAGTTACAAAAAAATATATATTAATTTTTAAGTACTCCAGAGAACTTTAAAGTGAATTAATTATATATATTTTTGGAAAGGAAGAGGGAGGACTTTGCTCAGCAGTGAAACATAAACGGCTAAAAAAAATACATTTGTTTAAGACTAAAAATATGTGAAAAATTAATACCTAAGCTCCATATGTCACAGGCAGCATCGTATCCAGCACGCTTGAGCACCTCGGGAGCGACAAAGTTGGCGGTGTAACATGGCGTCATCAGTAGACCGTTTTCAGCGCGCAACTGTTTCGCCAAACCAAAGTCGACTAGACGAATGTCCTCAGGCCTCTTCTCCGCCGTAGCAAATAATATGTTCGACGGTTTTATGTCTCTAAAAAATATTGTCTTTATTTCTTAGAATTAAGACCGGTTTTCCTAAATCAAATGTCAAGTCATGCAACCGTTTGTATTCCGTTTTAAAAACAATTAATTTATGTTCATGCAATTTGATAATGCATACAAATACAAGATTGTAAATCAAATTACATAGTTACTAGGACAATATGGTCAACTCAGGTCAGTCATGCTTGATGTCAATAGTAACTTATTATAATTTCCGTACCTCTTAATATTACAAATTTCTGATGGATATTACAGGCATCGTTTCTATTTGATAGGATCTGTATATACATTTATTTGTTCATAAATTACTCGCATTTTGAAAAGTTCTATCTACAATAAATGACTCTGCAAAATATTCACAAGAAATGTTTTCTCATTATCTCTGAGCGATAAAACAAACGCATTAGCAAGTCATTTATTTTTATCACTTAACTATCGATAAAAGCCTTACCTATGCACGACGGTGTGTCTATGCAGATAATGTATGGCGTGCAGGACATTCCTCAGGATGGGTGCAGCCTCGTGTTCGGGGAGGTAGCGGCGCTGCGTGATGTGTTCGAGCAGCTCGCCGCCGCGACAGAGCTCCGTCACGGCGAGGATCCGACCCCCCTCCTCGTAGACACCTCGTAGGGTTATTATGTGAGGGTGTTGACTGTATCTGATCGAAAATTATTTACATATATTTATGCTATGTATGGCTCAAAGAACAAAATAGTTTACAACGCGTTGTGGCATCTTTTAAACGCGAGCACATTTTGAATGTCGAGCCGTAGCAATTAGAAAAAAGCCATCATGACGCATTATAGCAAATACAAAATCCACATGGCCAAAATTTGTATCATAGCTTTCATAATCGACCGGAACGCATTGTGCCAATGAAGCATTCGCGTTAATATATTTTATTTAATTTGGTTTAGGTTGGGTGTAATATCATTAGTAAAATCTCAACAGCTGTCTATGTATTTCTTCTTTGTTCCTGGCAATAGGTAGACCGCCTATTAATAACATGACTTGTTATGGGACAATGCTTAAATAAACACGCATTGGTCGCGCTGATTATGAAGACGACCAAATATTATTTTGGCCTTCGTTATTATAATTTAAACAGCACCATTTAGGTCCCTTAACAGTCCAGTCAAACCCACTGCTTAAGAGTCTAGTCATGCAATTTAACTTGAAAACTATTTGCCACAATAAAGCTGCAATATAATATTAGTTTAAGCAACAATCATATAAAAGGGGTTATTAAAACACCAGTGTGGGTTTATCACACGAGTGTTTTAAATACCTAATTATATGCCGTTGCATACACTATTTTATCTTCACTCAAACAGTTGAAATAAAACAAAAGTGGAAAAACAGTTTATTCCAAACTCACAGCTACGGAAAAATATGAGCCCGCTCCAATAAATTTAAACAAGTGCGAGTCGGATCTTGCGTATGAAGGGTTCCATACCATTATATATCAAAAACCGGCCAAGTGCGAGTCAGCCTTGCGTACGAAGGGTTCCATACCATTATCTATCAAAAACCGACCAAGTGCGAGTCGGACTTGCGTACGAAGGGTTCCGTACCATTATCTACAAAAACGGCAAAAAATCACGTTTGTTGTATGGGAGCACCCCTTAAATATTTGTTTTATTTTAATTTAATTATCTCGTATGTTAAAAGTAAATATATAACTAACCAACCTTGAATATATCAAGTGTCTACCTTGCCGTTATCAATATTGAGCAAAAATGAGCAAAAAAAATACGTTTGCTATATGGGAGCCCCTTAAATATTTATTTTATTCTAATTTTTAGTATTTATTGTCATAGCGGCAACAGAAATACATCATCATCTGTGAAAATTTCCACTGTCTAACTAACAAGGCTCATGAGATACAGCCTGGTGACAGACGGACGGACGGACGGACGGACAGCGAAGTCTTAGTAATAGGGTCCCGTTTTTACCCTTTGGGTGCGGAACCCTAAAAACGGCAAATAAAAACACGTTTGTTGTATGGGAGCCCCACTTAAATATTTATTTTATTCTGTTTTTAGTATTTGTTGTTATAGCGGCAATAGAAATACATCATCTGTGAAAATTTCAACTGTTTAGCTATCAAGGTTCATGAGATACAGCCTGGTGACAGACGGACGGACAGCGAAGTCTTAGTAATAGGGTCCCGTTTTTAGCCTTGGGTACGGAACTCTAAAAAGTAAGAGTGCTGAGTTTGAAACTCGAAGGAAAATATGTCGAACTGTAATGGTTTTTTTTAATCTTACCTATCCACGAAAAAAAGTATATATATTATACAATCGTTTTTTAATTCATATTTGGAACCTTACGTTGTAAGCGTAAATAAAAATATATGCACGATCGAACGAGTCGTCATTGATTACTACGTCTGCACATTGACCTAGTATTGAATCATGTATGGCTTCGGACTTCTAACGCTTCTAAAGTTCTAGGTCCCAGGTCATTAGGTCTTGTAATATCGCTAAACGTAAGTTTTCCTTGATCTATTTCTACAGTATTTAATCATTGAAGGAAAGATAATGTTTTTACTTGAGACTTGCAAGTGACGCAAATACCACTAAAAGTATTAAAAAAACCGGCCAAGTGCGAGTTGGTCTCGCGCACGGAGGGTTCCGTACCATTATCTATAAAAAAAAAACGGCAAAAAAATCACGCGCGAATGGAGCCCCACTTATATAATTATTTTATTCTGTTTTTAGTATTTGTTGTTATAACGGCAACAGAAATACATCATCTGTGAAAATTATATTTGAGTTGATTGAATTAAAGGTAAATTGCGGTTTACGATTTATGACGTATTAAAAAAACTACTACTAACTAGATCTCGTTCAAACCAATTTTCGGTGGAACTTTACATGGTAATGTACATCACATATATTTTTTAGTTTTATCATTCCTTTTTTTTAGAAGTTACAGGGGGGGGCACATTTTACCACTTTGAAAGTGTCTCTCGCGCAAACTATTTAGTTTAGAAAAAAATGATATTAGAAACATCAATATAATTTTTGAAGACCTATCCATAGATACCCCACACGTATGGGTTTGATGAAAAAAAAATTGAGTTTCATTTCTAAGTATGGGTAAGTAACCCCCAAAATTTATTGTTTTTTTTTTCTACTTTTGTGTGAAAATCTTAATGCGGTTCACAGAATACATCTACTTACCAAGTTTCAACAGTATAGTTCTTATGGTTTCCGAAAAAGTGACTGTGACATACGGACGGAAAGACAGACAGACATGACGAATCTATAAGGGTTCTGTTTTTTGCCATTTGGCTACGGAACCCTAAAAACTTGTTTTCCGTATGAGGAGCCCTTTATCTTGTAATGGGAAAATTACTTATTGTAACCTAATTCAGACATTACCTATATCATCACGATTTTTGTAAATACGTATCGCAAACTGCTCTACTTTATGCTATTTTAATACGTACCTCAAAAGTATTTCAATTTCTTCACGAGGATCGTACTGCATTTTGTCCATAATCTTTACAGCATACTGCACCCTTGAGGTTTTGTGTTCACAGAGGCGGACGACCGAAAACGAGCCAGTTCCTAGCTCTCCCATTAACCTGAAATTATCTTTTCTTTGGGTTTACTGTTTTCAGTATGTGCCTTACTAATATTTTATCCGTGGAATAAAATTGATATTTGTATAAAATAATTGCTCGGATAAAGTTATCTGGCGTTGGCAAAAAACACAGCAATAGTTTCTACATTTAGTGAATTTCTCTTGTTGTCTTTGTCTGTTATTGCCAGACTCATTAGTTAGTGGTCGAAGCGACTGCTGAGAATGCGGCATTGGGTTCGATAACTATTTTTTTTTTTAAGAATGGGATATCATCAAATGACTCCTTCCGTTCTGGGCGGAGCGGAAGGGGAGTGTCAGACTCTTACTGACTAAAACCTATCCATGTTCCTCCAAATGCCCTTTGCGTTCCAGGGCCGCGGTGACTCTTTCGAACGAATTCCGCGACCCTGGCAGGCACTGACCGTAGCGGGCCCCCGACTACTATCCTGACATCTCTTTGCGGCGCGCGAGCCACCCAACGCTCGCTGGCCGCACAGGCCTGCGCCTGCGCCTATACGGTAGCCGGGAATCGCCCTGCGATTTCCGACGCCCGAGGCGTCTTCTTGTGTGTCGAGTTCGATACCTAAGTTGGAAAAAGTGTACAAATATATTTTGCCGACGCCTACCTGTATTCATCAAAGAAATTATTTCTATTGACAAATCCAGCCCAAAACTCTTCAGTAGACGTCTTATTGTTCGTTGCCACATGGTTCTGATTTTGATTAGTAACCGTTTTGTTACTATCGTCGTTAAGTAAACAGGGTGCGACGAAACTGAAACCGCTGAAAAAATAACATTTAAACGATTTATTTGCTGTGAGCGAAGGTTAAATGTGTGGCAAATGAGTTTATCTTATCATTAGACAATCCGATGATATGATAAGTTGGAGTATTAAATTATTATGCAATTGCCTATCATAAACAGTACTGCAAATGTTTAGTATTTGTTTCATACATCGATAAATAGAAACGGTCTTTATGGCCGCACCTTAGCTTCTTTTGACATTTATAAAATCGAAGCTTGTGCAATAATTATACCTACTATAAAAACTTATGGGGTTAAAGGCGTGAGTACAAGCGGCATAGTAGGTCACCCAGGTACTGTAGAGTAGTGTAGTCACAGATTACCAGATAAATCACTCCTGGATATAGGCACTTACGCCAGGTCGCACGCGACCCATTACTCAATGGTTTGCCGACAGCCGCGAGGAGCGTGCGTTCGCATATAATTCGGTTTACCTGACGTACTTTAGTTTCGAATTCTTATGTTATAGCTGATTCTGGTGTATTATGTGCAGTTGATGGATGTAGATCCAGAAAGAGAAGAGATAAAAACTTATCTTTTTTTAGTTTACCTGTTGATACAGAAATGTGAGTACCTAATTTGTTTTACTAGGTACCTATCGTTTTTAACGTGTTTTGTATTTTATTATTTTATATCATAAAGTGTAACAACACACACCTACTGACATCTTTATCGAAAGAGGCAGCCCTGGCAATTCACAATAACCACGCGGTGGTGCGCACAGCTACAAAGCAAAACTCACTTTACGCTTGTAAGGTTAGGTACATTTTTTTACACGTCTAGCGTCTCGAAGGTGTAGGCTATTATAGCAGTAGGTAGTGAAAATTTTATATGGAGTGATTTATTTGGTAATCTGTGGTAGAGTTTAAGAATATACCTGTCGCAGCCAATTAGCTTAATCAGCCGTTTAATTGGTTGCCTAGCATTTTCATTTAAATGTGCCGAATTTTTAGCGACCTATTTTATTGTGACATATGTGACATATGTTATTAAGAGGACGAATTGGAAATTTTGGCATCAGTGATCTCTATTTTTGTCAGTAATTACGAAACGAATAAAAATATGAGTTGGTGACCTGAACAGTTCATGATGAAAACCTTATTTTGTTAGTTTTCATTACATGATTAAGTAACTTTTGTAACAGAGAAAAAAATATCAAACATACCTCTTTTTAAATAGACATTCACATTTTATGGGCAAACGTGACCGATTTTAGCCTCTCAACTTGCTCTGTAGACAAGTCTATAAATACTCCTTAAAATTGTAGAAGGAATTTCTCAAGTTATCATTTCCGACTAAATAAAATAACAAAAAGTCACTTACCGGGGTGCGTGCGGGTTGCGGGGTGCGCGCGCCTGGTATTAGAATTATTGTTAAACAATTCGTCGCCTTAAATATCGTTTAATGACTTGACCGTGTCACATAAGTCGCTGATTAAACGGCACAGACTGGACGTTAGGTACTAAGCCTAAGCTTTGACGAATGCGAAGTGCTCATTCAACGCGTCGTACTTTATTTCAGTCGAATTGAAATTGAGGTTGACTGAACGTGAGGATTCAACAACAACATTACAGCAGCGTGATTTAATCCGGCGCGCGATTATGTAATACGGCGTGTTATACGATGTGGCTGCAACCTGCGACATATAGATGATCATTATCTTACCGGAATAGTTCATGTGCATTCGCCGAAGCGGGTACACCCGGCGAGTCTCGCGGCGTGCGACACGTAAACTCCGAGTCGAAGTAGAACGCGTCATCGGCCCGAGAGACTGCCGGCCGGAATGGAGGCACCACCTGCCAACAATGTCTCAATTAAATAAAGGATGAAACGTTTTGTAAATACTACTAAGAATAAAGGCTTATAATATCATCAGCTACCTTATTTTTTTAAGGATGGGTAATCATCAAATTACTCCTTCCGCTCTGGGTGGAGCGGGAGGGAGTGTCAGACTCTTACTGACTAAAGTAAAATCCATCCCTGTTCCTCCTAATGCCCTTTGCGTTCCAGGGCCGCGGTGACTCTCAAAGTATATGTGCTATTCCAGACTATAATCCAGTCTGACGTGATTGAGTAACACACATTCATCCATCCATCTAAACTTTCACGCTTTCGCATTTAGATGAGTAAGATGAATGATTTGGCCTATCTGACTTCCACAACCCAGTAACTGAATATTATAAGACTCTTTGGTAAGACTAGTTCGACTTGCGTGTCTGTGCTGGCATTATTTTAAAAACTTTTCATGACGATGCAACAAAAGATATTCACATTCAGAGAGGAACTGCTTAATTCACACTCTGGACCAATAGCGATGTATGGTATCAATTGAATCATTAGAGAAATCAATATCTAATAAAAATCTATTCATACGGAGTTCCTTTTCTAATCGTTTCGATGAAATGTTATGGAATTAATTTAGCCCAGTGCCAGTAGATGGTTAAATTGAAATATCAATGGCCTCATAGAGGTGCCTCCTCGAGTGACGATGATATTATCACCAATTCTGAAATGTACCTCTGGATAGCAGACATTCGAAACCTAGTTGACTTATCCTTTACAGAGTGAAATCTGTCATAAGAATTTATGGAACAAAAGTTAAAAACACATGCAAAAGTAGGTACATTTTTGCATGAACCTAGAAATATAGCGGTCAGACATGCATAGCTACATTAGCTACAATTTTTTTTTTTTATTAGTAACTGTGCCTACGTGGGGCAATCAGAAAGTTTTGCGATACTACAAAAAATATACTGAGTACAGGGCCTAAACCACCAACTCTTAAAGCAGTATTACTTTAATATTACTTCCAGTGGGAAAGAGACGGAGCTATACGTCCTGTATGGCTCCGTCTCTTTCCCACTGGAAGTAATATTGAAGTAATACTGCTTTAAGAGTTGGTGGTTAGGCACCAGGTTATAACTTTTATCTTTTCAAAGAACTCTCCATTGGCGTCTATATATACACAGTTTAATACGTCTAAACCAATTTTCATAACAGATTTTCCAGTCCGCATCAGACACCTCTTCAACACCATTCTCAAATGCAGCCAGCGCATCTTCCGATGATGAAAACTGTTTTCCCTTGAGTTGATTTTCTGGGTTCCGTACCCAAAGGGTAAAGACCCTATTACTAAGACTCCGCTGTCCGTCTGTCTGTCTCTCTGTCATGAACCGTGATAGCTAGACAGTTGAAATTTTCACAGATGATGTATTACTGTTGCTGCTATAACAACAAATACTACAATAATAAAATAAATATTTAGGCCCCACTTAAATATTTATTTCTTTTTTTTCCCATATAACAAACGTGATTTTTTTGCCGTTTTTTATAGATAATGGTACGGAACCCTGCGTGCGCGAGTCTAACTCGCGAAATAAAAAACATGTCAAACGGAGCCTAATCGGGAATTGTAGAAGGATGACCTAAGTTTGACCGGTGTGCTCTCCGGAAAGTCCCTTGCTTTGAGCGCCGAGTGAGACGGCGCGTTGTCGTGGTGAAACAGTAGCTCCCGGAGGCGCCGGTGTTCGGTCGCTTGCTGCTTGCAGCAGTAAAAACTTGTGGCAATCATTTGGTAACATACCATTCCGCATTGATGTCCCTTTGATCTCGTAAGGGTACTGACACCAGATAACCCGTCACCGAAAAAAAACTTGCGATCAAAATTTTGCCTGCACTTTCACTCGCTTCACTTTAGTAGGCGTTGGTTTATTTTGACATAGTCGACTGACGCTTCGTTTCAATACAAATTGGCGTTTACGCTAACGCGATCGAGAACGTTAAAAAACTCACACTAAGGCCACAGTGCCTGCGTTAGATTGCGAAGACGCCCGTGTAGAATTTCATGCACACATCTCGACTGGACGCAAAGGCTGCGCCGATCTCCCAGTCCCCCTCCACTCAGACGATGTGGGAATGCCGCTGGGTTGTTTTAGTGGGTATACCGGGTCAGCCCGGGGAGTCCCACATAGCCCCCCATTCTCCCAATGGGAGGGTATGCGTAATGAATTTTTTCCCAGCGCAAACAAAAACAAAAATGGGGTCCGTCTCTTGTTCAATGACATATCTCGCCGACTGATCGACACTTTGCATGACCAGAGGGCTGGCTCGTTATTTGCCCAAAGAATTCAAAATGGCAATGCTGCCAGCCTTCTGGGCACGTTTTCGGATGATAGCGATGCGGATTTTGTTCATAAATGGATTTAAAAAAATCACAAATCAAAGGCGTTTGATAGTGATCCTAATCAGTTACCCATTTGTGAGTCAGTAATTTTATTATAGTCCACCAAAGGAAGGAAAAATAGAGGAACGACCTGTCCAACGACACCTCATACTATGGAATAGACGATAAAAAAAATTATCGCTAGTTTACGTGTATGGCCTAAAGAGGCGCTAAGCGTCTCTGAGCTAAACCACTGACAGGCCTGTTGGTCTAGTGGTTAGTGACCCTGACTGCAAAGCCGGAGGTCGTGGGTTCGATTCCCACCCAGGACAAACTTTGTGTGATGAGCATAATTGTTTGTTCTGTGTCTGGGTGTAATTTATCTAAAATATGTATGTATTTATAAATAATATAAGTATGTATATCAGTTGTCTGGTTACCATAACACAAGCTCTGCTTAGCTTGGGATCAGATGGCCGTGTGTGAGTTGTCCCAAGATATTTATTATTTATAAATTTATTATTATCATAGACGGCATAGACCACAACTATCGCTTTCCATCAGGCGTGATCGAGGTCAAGCTCATTACTCAATAAAAAAGGGCATCCTTTATTTAGCACAATATTGAGCAGCTGTGTGCTCTTAGGAAGAATAAAAATGCTAATAGACACATACCTCTTTTTTACAAAGCGCTTCCCATTCTATGTTTGAAAAAAACTCATGGTTTTTTATGTCTTCAATACCATTAGGTCCAGCTCCCAATCTACAAATAGACATAATATGAGTTAACACCAAACTACACATTATGATAATATATAACACATAATTACATTACATATTTTTAAACTGACCTGTTTTGTGGGTTTCTTTTGAATAAAGCTCTCAATAGAGACTGTGCCTCTTCACTTAGATTTGAGGGCATCCCAAGTTTCGCTTTTAATATTTGTGTCATAGTTTCATGTCGAGTTGAACCATGGAAAGGTAGATTTCCTGTTAGCATTTCAAACTGAAAAAGAAAACTCAAACTAATTTCTCTGCAAGATTTTAAATCATCTGAATGTCCAATAAATTGTTGTCAGCACCATACCATAAGTACACCAAAAGACCACCAGTCAGCCGCAAATGTATGTCCTCTTCTGTTAACCACTTCTGGCGCCATGTATTCCACTGTGCCACAAAAGCTATAAGCTTTATCGCTAGTTGGAGGGAGTTTTGACAAGCCAAAGTCTGTAAGCGCTATATGGCCATCAGCATCTAACAAAATGTTTTCTGGTTTGAGATCCCTGTATATTATTCCCAATTTGTGTACATGTTCTAATGCTAAAGCTAGTTCAGCTAGGTAAAATTTTACATCCTCCTCAGTAAACATTACCTAGAAATAATAATAAGTAATTAAAGTAAACAAAATAAATGCATTCATCAGTTGCGTTACAATGTGATATATTGTGCGTTAGTGATAAACCATGAGGGTTTACATTAAATACACATTTACAACATAAACAATAGATAGGTACTAAAACTTACCTCTTTACTGAGTCGAGAAAACAAATCACCACCACGCAGGAAGTCTAGTATTAAATATAATTTACCAGCAGTTTGAAATGCATAATGTAATTTTACAATAAATGGATGGCCCATTTCAACTAGAATATTTCTCTCCATTTTTGTACGTTCTCTATCTCTTACTTTTAAAGTAGCCTTTTTAAGTACCTAAAAAAATATTTGAATGTAGTTTAGTTCTGTATAATTGACATTTTATTAAGCTGCCTGTTTACTTTAGAAAGTATAAGGAATATCACCTTCATGGCATATAAAGTGCCCGCATCAGCACCAGTAACTTTCCGTACTAAAAATACTTTTCCGAAGGAACCTTCACCAAGAACTTTGAGCAATTCAAACTGTGATGGATCTGCTTTATCATGTCCTTCTTTAACTACATCTTGTATTTCAACCTCCCTCTCTTCGCTGATATCAACAGAAGTGTCAAGACTCTCAGTTGTAGATGCTTGACGAGACTCAGCTGAGTTTTCAACAACTATTGGAAGACTGTTTGCAGGCTGTGCAGATGTACCAAGCTAAAAAAATATTTGATTGTCTTATTACTGTTCATTAAACATTTATTTGACTAGTTGTGACTTTTTTAAATCTAAAGCTGTAGTGAATTTTTGAGACACACTTGCACATAACTTCTCTACATTAATCTGAATATGCTGGGTCTTACTGCAAAAGCTATTTGTGCAAACTGTGTTTCTAATATTAAACTTCTTACTTGTAGAACTTCAAAGGCAGCACTACAAAGCTCGAAATGTTTAAAACTTTAAGTTGTTTATTATTGGTAAACAATAAGGTAGGTAAGTACTACTATCCATGTCCTTGACAATCATATTTCTACTAATAAATGAAGCTTTTTAATTAGGTATCCAATTTTTTTTAAAGACAACATTTATTTATAGTCCACCAATAAAATGAACTCATTAAAGTAAGGTATTACCTGTTTCATTTTTTCAATCAATTTCATTATTATGCACAATCAAGTTTTGATTTTTAGAAACATATTTTAATGAAAAGCAACAGTATTTAAGGACATTCACAATTCAATAACACATCTTAATTCTTTGAGTACTGGAATAATATTAATACTTACAAGTAAAATGAATCATAGAATACAAGCAATTTGTAACTTAATACTTTTCCTTATACCTAAATTGGCACTGACATGATTTACAAATTTTCCTGAATTACTATTATAATATGTGCATTAAATATACTGGTATTTTAGTCAGTAAACAGAAAGACATTAAAACCATTTATTTTAACCTCGTGCAATTTAGTTCTGAGTTAACTACACCAAATGGGCGTTAAAAGGATATTTTCCCTTATATATCGTAAGTTGTATAAATATTCAGCCAATGCATACTATAATTTGGGTCGTGAGAAAGTAAGAATAATACAATTAACAGAAGAGAAAATTAGGAAATAAGGAAAACTACAATTACTACGCAAACAAATCTAAATATTATACCGTGTTATCTCCAACATTCTGCATTCGCCAAGGATCCGAGGACGAGGTGTTAGCCAACGGCATGATTTACCACTTTTGCACTTACACATTCACTGTTAAATATTTTAACAATATAATAAAACCAATTTTAACTTAAACTAAGTACTCTTTATTCCATTTCTCATTCATACATAAAACACGAATAACGTGAATACACACAATCATTGACAGCAGCAGACATGATATTATGAAAATTAAGACAAGTCTGATAGTGGTAACACTAGCAGAGTTCCGTATAATCGGGATGAATCGTGCGATTCGTACGTCCGCAACATCAGTTCGGCGATTTAGATAAGTAAACTTTACGGTAAAGGTGATAAAAAGCACATACTTTAATTAATCATAAATGATACAGTTCCAAACTTGCAATAAAAATATAAATTATCTCAGGCATAAAATAGTTTGTTTTGAAATGAGGATTCACGATTTTCAAAATAGATAATGGATCCCTAAAAAAAGCACTGATTGCGTTCCAGATATTACAAACACAATCTTAAGCTTTTTCTGCGTGGATGGCATTCTCGATAGTTTAATTTTTATCGAGTAGGTGCCATGATAGTCTATGTCAGTAATTCTATGAGTAAACTTCACTTGTGAGCACTAAGAAGAGAACTACCTATACAAAAGTAGCTCTAGAAGAGTCGAAGCAGGCCCTGGCGGGGCAAAACGTATTTACGTACAAAACCTTTTTTTATTCGGTCTACTAACTTTTACATAAAGGAGTCACTCCATTTCTTTTCCATTTCAAATTGGGTTTCAATCCGTGGCCCACTTCAACTATGTATGGATATTTCCCTAATGTCTTGTTCTTACAAGCGCAGTCCGTAGATAGCTATTAGGATACAATCTTTTTGGGGCACTCATTAATTGTTGAATGGAAATGAATGGAATGAAGATGGTCGAATCTCGGTTAAAAACTAAGTTTGCTAACTAACTTAGAAATAGAAGCCTATAAATTCATCAAAATCCGGCCGGCGATTTAGGCGATAAAGCGTAATACCTACACACAAAGTCACTTATCATTTATAATATTAGTTAGGACTACATAGCTTCTGCTAGCAACTTCGCCCGCGTGAATTTCGAATACTATCTCAAGTTGTTTGATTTATATAGAGAATTTAGAACAAGTTTGAAGTAAATTTGGGTCAGTGGGTAATCTTAGGGGTTTGACCACAAACAACATGATGTTCTATTCAAACCAAATACAACCTTTGAATCCCCTTTTCTCTGGTTAGAGGTTGAATTAACGAAATATTCGTGTAGGTATAGTCTTGTACACAAAATGTGAAACTGTATAGGTCCTATGGGCAACTGCCCAACACTGTTGATATGCGGGCGTTGCATATTGTTATGTTCTAATCGCACGGTAAACTCTGAAATCGCGATTTAGGATTTTGTCAAGTTAGTTCACAGCTGTCGAGATAGATGGCGCTGCGAGTCTCATTTTTGTGATGTTGATTCTGCTGCGCTGATTTTTTTGTGTTGGCATCAATGCTGCTACAGGTTTTTAATCTGTGCTAAGAAAGTCACCTGTATTATTTACGGGGATATCAGACTAAAACTAAGTAGGAGAGTATGGAAAAACTAAAATTTTATCAGCGTAGGGTAATTTAGGAGCAGTCATGTGTCAAGTTTTAAATTTTTAACCGAAATAACCATCCATTTTTGGCAAGCTTAGACCGTCTTGTCGTAAATCGTCTTTTGGGAGTACCTACCTACCTACGTAGTTGTGAAAAACGAATGTACAATATATTAGGTATATAATAACGTAAATAGTAATAATAAACATTAAAATCGCGAAAATCTCGCGGCACACCGGCCAGTGCTTGAGCGGTTCACTCGGTACCTACCTAAGTCGTTATGTATGGCTGTCAGCTGACTGCTAAATGAGGTCTGCCAGCGACACCCGACACCGCAAAAAAAAACCTAAAAAAACCACACAAAAAACCTAACTCTAATCTTTTTTTTGAATAGTGTAAGTAAGTAGGTAGGTACCTATTTCATCCTAGCTCTTCTAATAATAAAAAAATAAACATTTTCCATACTTAACCAATTCTAAACAAATTAAATTTCAGAATTAAACAGTTTCGCCCAATGGAAAGTCGTTAAAAAAAAATAGGTAAGTAGGTACCCACGGAATTTTGAAAAATTGTTCAGATTTGTTAATAATGTTCAATTTTGTTAGTTAGCGAATTAAAATATTAAATTAAGTAATTTTATGAAAAGAAACCAGTAGGTACCTAGTACCTACCTACATGTTTAGCTTGAAGTACAAAATAAAAAAGTAACATTCTTTAATAAAATAGGTTAGTTCTACGGATTAAAAATGTTTAATTACTGACCTACTTGTACAACTGGATCTCTTCTACCAACGCTTCAAACAAACATGCCAGATACCTAATATTTTTCCCATCGAGTAATTATGAAATTAAATGTTTTACTTACCTACTAAAAAAACGAACATCCGGGTGTTAACTTTTCGTGGCATAGGTACATTTTAACATACCTACTTACTTCTCTGCCTATACTTAGCAAAAAATCGGAGATAAGAATTAATGCTAAGTTTGCCTTATTTTGGGCGTAATATGTCTGGACTATAAGTACTACACCACCCAGTACCTGGTATCATGGTCTTTAGTACCACATTCTGTGCACATGGTATACAGCGTCAAATCATTAATTTTTAGGTTTCGAAACTCCTCCGAGTTACAACTTAAAATTCTTGTTGTCTCTTCTTAGATTGACCATTACATGCTCTATATATATGACCATTGACCAGGGTTGACAATCTTAGTAGTTGCTGACGGGAAATAGTACTTCTATAGATACACAAAATAGGGTTGGACAGCAAAAGTACTGCGAACCCTTAAAAGAGACTGACATTTTAATTTAGTTTCATTATATTGTCTTTATTCTATGAAACTACATACAAGATGGCAGTATTTTGCGGTTTTTGACTACGTAGTTCTACTATAATACGTAAGATGGCGTGAAAACAGTCATGCATTTGGTTCTTCGGTGTGACCAGCCCTCGCTCAATTTCCACAAGCAGTTTCCTCAATTTCCACCTAATTCATTATTTAATAAAAACAATGCAATGATATAAAACGAAATAAAAAGTCATAAAAACAAAGACATATTGATAAATTTATTTTTGTATGCAACACTACAACATGTCAAGATAAAAGTAGGTAGGTACTCTGTGATGTCAAGTTTAAAAAACAATTGGCTGCCGGTTTGCGTATTTTCGGTGCCTTGCTTGTTTTTATCTCTTTTTCTGGATTTTAATCGTCTTAAAGTGCTTTTTCCACCTAAGTCCGTTGAGTAGAGCCTCTGCTCCTGCGGCCGTGTTGATTTTGTGGTTGTGTTGATTGTTTAAATCTAAGTATTGAGACAGGACTATGACTACCCCCGCTTGGTGCTAGCTTTTGTGTTTGTGACATTGAGAACTACATATAATCATGTCTAACAAAAAGTGTTGCGTCCCCGGATGTTTAAATAGCTTAGGTAAGTGTTTTCTTCATAAAAGGTCGCTGGGCCAATAATAATAATAATAATATAAGCTGGCAACTCTCGATGTCAACACAAGTTTTATTTTCGTACAAGCAAATTTAAATTTAAAATAACAGTTTTTGATTGTATTTACACATCTCTTTCGCCTAAATTCTCCAAAATCTAACAGATGTTGATATTACAAACTTTACCAAATTCAAGGCCAATAAAATGAGGAAAATAAAAGAAAAATATAAAGTACAGATCGATGACATATGTCACGTATGAAAATTTTAATATGTATGTATAACGTACGGACGAAGAATGAAATGAAACTTGGGTAATGATAACAAGAGCAGCTGCCCGACGCGCACATCATCCACCTCCGGGCTCGTCGCTCAGCTCCGCCTCGCCACCGCCGGAACCCAGCTCCACCGTGAGTGCTGTGACACCGGCCATGGCAGTTGCGTCGAGCTCGAGCGACGAGTATTTCTCTCCGCCGACGTCGCCAACACCTGAGCGTCGGCAGTGGAGAGGCCGGCCACCGAGGGGCTTGGGACCTAGGGGCCAACCGGCCCCGAGCCGGGTCCCCGCTACCGGTGGTTGTGTGCAGCGCATGAGATGGACTCAGTCTATGAACGAGAACGTCATGCGCGCATATTACGGGTCTACAGAGGGGGGAACTAACCTCACTGCGTACCGTGTCAGGATGCTGTCTCTGTTTCAGGACCTGGAACCGGCTGTGAACGTCTCGGCCCAACGATTGTCGGATCAGGTGCGAGTCATCCAACGTAGTCACAAGTTGGACGATGCCGCACTTGATAGGCTGCGCTCAGAGGTACTAAACAACCTTATCATCTCGACCCCGACACAGACCGTGGTACCGGCGCCAGCTAGTGGCGCAATCATACCGCGGCCCAATAATAATAGTGATGAGGTAGATGATAGGGTTGTCACGGTAAGTAGCCAGTGCAACGATCGACTGAGGAGCGCGCTGGAGGATGCGCTTCGCGAGTATAGATCAGCTCCAACCGAACTTAGGCCCCGATTACCACGGTTACCTATGCACAAAAAGAATAGGGCGCTGGTGTGTGCCTTGGACTCGCTGCTGCAGAACATCTTCGAAAGCAGCGAGAACCTCGTTGATACGTACTCAATCCTGTACTGCGGGGCTGTTGCGGCATGTCGTATAGCAAACGTCAAGTTTCCAAGCTGTGACGAGGCTATACGACCAAAATCTGCTGTACCAGCCTGGCAGTGCAGGATCGAGCGACGTATCGATGAGGCTAGGGCACTCATCGGCAAACTATACTGCTTCAGGGAGGGCAATACAAGACCACGTGTGATGCGCTTTGTGAGGCGGGCGTTTTCGGGGACTGGAATCAGCCCTCGAGAATACACGTCCCGTATCACAGAGCGTATCGACTTCCTGAAGCAGAAAGTTTGTGCATGGGCAAACCGTATTCGGCGGTATAAGCGGCGGGTTGATCGATACTCGCAGAATCGCATGTTCCAGAGCGATGAAAGGTGGGTATACAGAGCTTGGGAGCGACCTGAACAAAGTGTGACGGACGTGTGCCGCCCGGATGATATCGCCACGAGTACATTCTGGCGAAACATCTGGTCGGTGCCCGTCTGTCATGCCGAGGGTGGCTGGATGCGCGATGTCGAGCGCGTGTGTGAAGCTATACCACCAATGGAACCAATTAACATCACCCCATTGGATGTAGCCAAAGCAGTCCGTCCGTTACCGAACTGGAAATCTCCAGGACCGGACGGACTGCATAACTTCTGGCTCAAATGGTATAGCAGCTCACACGCACTCCTGGCATCTCAATTCCAGTCATCCTTGGAGTCTGGGTCGCTACCACAGTTTCTAACAACTGGCATTACCCACCTGCTCCATAAGACAGGTAGTCCCGCGGAACCCAAGAATTATAGACCGATTACTTGTTTGTCGACGGTCTATAAACTTCTTACATCCATTCTGAGAGTGAAAATTAATGATCACATTGAGAATAACTCAATTATGTCCGCCTCTCAGAATGGATGTAGGAAAGGGTCCCGCGGCACTAAGGAGCTACTCCTCATAGACATGGCCATAAGCCAACAGGTTCGTCGATCCCGCAAGGATCTGTCGACATGTTGGATAGATTACAAGAAGGCCTATGACTCTGTGCCACATACATGGCTCATGAAGGTGCTGGAGTTGTACAAAATAGATGCAACTATACGCACCTTCCTTGAGTCATGTATGAGGCAATGGAAAACGGTCCTTCGCTATCCAGGATGTCGACCGATTCAAGGGAACCATGAGCCTGTATGGATTAAACGGGGAATATTCCAGGGCGACAGTTTGAGTCCTCTTTGGTTTTGCTTAGCTCTGAATCCTCTTAGTACACTGCTGGAGGATTCAGGCCTAGGCTATCGGTTGAGAAGAGGTGGTCAAGCCTTATCTCACCTCCTTTACATGGATGATCTGAAACTCTTTGCCCCCAACAATTTGCGACTGATGGAACTACTGAAAGTAACTGAAACCTTCAGTAGTGCCATCAGGATGGAATTTGGTGTGGACAAATATGCAGTCATGCATGTAAAGAAAGGGGAGATTATGGAATCTGAGGGAATTCAACTCTCGGATTCCATACAGGTTAGATCCCTTAGCTCAACCGAAACCTACAAGTATTTGGGTATGTCGGAAGCGTTGGGCATTAACGGTACTGACATGAAGCAATCGCTGAAGGAGCGCTTCTTTGGCCGCCTGAAAAAGGTTTTAAACAGCCTTTTGTCGGGCGGAAATAAGGTGCGCGCCTTCAACGGTTGGGTCATGCCGGTATTAATGTACTCTTTCGGCATACTCAAATGGACTCAAACCGAACTCGACGCCCTGGATAGAAGGGTCCGTACACTGCTGACTGCAAATCGGATGCATCACCCACGATCGTCGGTGATGAGACTGTACATCCCGCGTAAATGTGGAGGTCGAGGCTTTTTAAATGCTAAGACTCTCCACAACCGCGAGATGTGCAGTCTCAGAGAATATTTTCTCAAAGCCGATGTGGGTATGCACCGAGATGTGGTCGCAGTGGACAAGGGACTCACCCCGTTGTCCATGGCGAAAGAGAACTGGCGCAAACCTGTAATACTTACTACAGATGACCGCAAGGAGATATGGAAAGGCAAGGAGCTTCACGGGCGCTTCTATCGGGCTCTTTATGGGTCCGACGCAGATTTCCCGGCGTCCGTGGCCTGGCTACGTTTCGGTGATCTCTTCGGAGAAACTGAAGGTTTTGTTTGTGCAATTATGGATGAAGTTATCTTGACGAACAACTATCGGAGGCATATTATGAAAGACGGGACGGTTGACGTGTGTCGGGCATGCCACCGTCCGGGTGAGTCCATCAGACATATTATCTCTGGTTGTTCTCGTCTGGCTAACGGCGAGTACTTGCACAGGCATAACCAAGTGGCCAGGATTATTCACCAGCAACTTGCTTTGAAATACAAACTTGTGGATTCTGAGGTACCGTATTACAAGTATGTGCCCGACCCAGTTCTCGAAAATGACCATGTCACGTTGTACTGGGATCGGTCTATCATCACTGATAGGACTATCGTCGCTAATAAGCCCGATATAGTGGTGATAGACCGATTAGCGCGCCGCACAATGATAATCGACGTTACCATTCCACATGACGAGAACCTCGTGAAAGCTGAGAAAGAGAAACAAATCAAGTATCTTGACTTAGCGCACGAGGTTGTCGACATGTGGAATGTGGACTCGGCTGTCATTGTGCCGATCGTCGTTACGGCCAATGGCTTGATAGCCAAAAGCTTCGACGACCACCTGTCGAAGCTGGCGTTACGCAGTTGGGTAAAGGGCCTGATACAGAAGGCAGTACTCCTCGATACGGCTCGTATTGTGAGGAGGTTCCTTTCTCTGGAGCCCTAACCACCGGTAGCTTGGACCCAGCTCCCGACACCGGCGGACTACTATTTTTTATATTTTTAAATGTTTTTTTTATTGTTATTTTTTGTTATTGAAATATTTAAAAATATAAAATGTATGTGTAAAAAATGAATAAAGAGAATAATAATAATAATAATATCTTGGGACAACTCACACACGGCCATCTGATCCCAAGCTAAGCAGAGCTTGTGTTATGGTAACCAGACAACTGTAAACATACTTATATAATTTATAAATACATACATATTATAGATAAAATACACCCAGACACAGAACAAACAATAATGCTCATCACACAAAGTTTGTCCTGGGTGGGAATCGAACCCACGACCTCCGGCTTTGCAGTCAGGGTCACTAACCACGTTCGTTTTTAGGGGGGCTGATACAAAGTAAGCAGTTCAGCACCTTTAGAACAAAGCCATATGGGTAGAGTACGGCACCCGTAGATTTCATGTTTTGACTTTCAACTTCACTAATTACTTACTCAATTATTTCAGATACCAATGTGAATTTGCATAAATTCCCTAACCCAGCTAAGGATAAGTAGCTATTTAATATATGGGTCTATTCCATTGGTGGTGACATATTGCAACTTGAAAATGAACATATTTTCAAATACCGCCGTGTATGTCGTGTACACCTCGAAGAAAAATATTGGTGCCAGAATAATCAACTCAGCAAAGACGCTGTACCAACAACAAACATGCCAGGTTAGTTATAATTAAATATGGAATAAACACTTAAAGAAAACAGATGTAGGATAAAAACAGCATCTGACTTTTTAAACTAATATGAAAATGTATTGGCAGACGGTGTTAATAGATTCTTATTTTTATAAATGTGAAAGTATATTTATTGGTTTGTCCTTTTTTGATGCATCATGAACATGATGATGTTATACAGATACCTAGTTCCTGGGCCCGAAATTGACATAGTCGATGTCTTGCCATGGGGCAGAAATGCTAATAAAACACTATTCACAAAGTGTACCAAATAAACAAGCTAGTTATAATTCCATCTGTTGCCCTATTCCTGTAATTAAAATTATATTTATCAACCCATTTATGAGTAAATTGTTGAGAAAATCAAATTAGTTTTGAACAAGTTCTGACTGAACCAAAGTTAAGTTACTAATTTTTCTAATGGAGTTTTATTGTTATTACAGGATTATCCGTCTTAAAATTCAACTTGGAAAGCAGAGTGTTTAGACCTCTTCAGTTATCAGAAGTATCTACAACAAAAGGTAAATTAACATTCTTTTATCAAAATACTAAATTTCCCATCATGATTCATGAGCTCTTATAAAATCATCATATCAGCCGAAAGATGTCCACTTTTGGACATAGGCCTCCCCAAATGGATAGGCGGGGGGGGGCTGGTTGGTTGCCATAATCGCTAAGTTGGGAATGGAACCTTATGCCTTAAACCCAGTGCTTGCAGTTCACACTTAACCGGTCAAGTAGTACTAATAAAATTAATTTGTCATTCCAGAACCTGTTACTTCACATTTAGACTCTGTGGATATGCAGCCATACACCGGAAGTGCTGTGGTTGATGTACAAATAAAAGAAAATCTTGGTAAGTGAAAATACAGGATGTCCCGAAACTCAACGACAAGCAGTACGGGGCGATAGGCTAAGTTATAACAGTTCAGGCGAAAATAAAAAATAAATTCGATGTTATTAGGTTGAGTGATAATAGGAATACTTTTGAACATGTGGAAAATCAATACCCTAGATCACACATTTAGGTACCATCCATGATCACAATTTTCCCAATTTTATAGTTTTAATATCCTAAAAAACTATGCTATTGATTGCACTCACAAATCCAACAATTAATATGGGCAGTTTAGTAAAAAAAAAAAAACCGGCCAAGTGCGAGTCGGACTCGCGCACGAAGGGTTCCGTACATATACATTATCTATAAAAACGGCAAAAAATCACGTTTGTTGAATGGGAGCCCCCCCTAAATATTTGTTTTATTTTAATTTAATTATTTATTTTTAAAGTGTAAATGACTATATATTCTGTGTATATTTCAAGCATCTACCTGTTGCCGTTATCAATATCGAGCAAAAACGAGCAAAAATATCACGTTTGTTGTATGGAAGCCCCTTTAAATATTTATTTTATTCTGTTTTTTTAGTATTTGTTGTTATAGCGGCAATAGAAATACATTATCTGTGAATATTTCAACTGTCTAACTATCACGGTTCATGAGATACAGCTTGGTGACAGACGAACGGATGGACGGACGGACAGCGAAGTCTTAGTAATAGGGTCCCGTTTTACTCTTTGGGTACGGAACCCTAATAAAGTTTTATTGAGTCATGTTTAAAAAACATTTTGTTAGATTTTATTTATTTAGATTTAGAGAACTGTGAGACTTCATCTTTCAAAAAAAATGTACAATACTACCCTACGCAAGTTATTTAAAAAACTGGCCCATTTAATCAAGATTTCAAAATGGTCTACCTATATTATTGCTTATTTACTTGCAAAAGGACCTTATTTCAAAAAAGAGCGGTTAGTCACTGCATCCGATACGAATCCGAGAAAATACGTTCGAAGTAGTCATAGAACTATTTCAACGCTAAAGTGGGAGTACAAGAGAGTGGCGAGTCGAGAGTAGGGCCATTCGGCTATGGTCGAAGAAATCACAGGGGGCAAATGCTTGTCAACTTCCTCGAGGCTCAGGGGCTTTTTCTGATGAACTCTTTTTTCCAGAAGAAGCCTCAAAGGAAGTGGACCTGGCAAAGCCCCGATAACGTGACAAACAATGAGATCGACTTCGTTGTGTATGATAAGCGCCATATATTCAGAGATGTCTCTGTGATCAACAGGGTTAATACCGGAAGTGATCACCGACTAGTTAGAGGCACTCTGAATATTAATACCAAGATCGAAAGAGCGCGCTTGACGAGGTCGACTGTCAGACCAACGCTGCCACAGGTCGAAGCTGGTTGTGAAAGCTTCCAGCTGGAAATACAGAACCGATTTGCCATGTTGGAAACCACTGAGGACATTAACGATGCCACCGAAGGCTTGATACGTGTCATCCGTGAGGTGGGCCATAAACACTTTCGACCAATGAGTGATGGACGCAAGTCGATACTTACCAGCGAGACTCTGGAACTGATGAGGAAACGACGAGAACTCCCGAATGCCACACCGTCTGAGCGTCAGGTACTTAACAGGGAGGTCAAGAAGCTGATTAGACGTGACACACGGAGCGCAAATACCCGAGTCATTAAGCAAGCCATAGCGCGGAACAGAGGCTCGAAGGTATTTGCCAAACCCCATACCTCCCGTTGTCACCTGACGAAACTCAGAACGTCACAGGGCACCACCGTCACCTCGAAGCCAGAGATACTCGCTGAAGTCGAAAAATTCTACGGAGACTTGTATGCTCAAAAGACATGCCCACCTCAGGCCCACCACGGCACGGATGATCCACGTGCCAGGCTTACACGCCATCTCACAGACGAGCTTCCCGACATTGACATGGGTGAGATTGGAATAGCTCTCGGACAGCTTCATAACAACAAAGCTCCGGGGGATGACGGGATAACCACAGAGCTGCTCAGGGCAGGAGGAACACCTGTCCTGAGAGAGCTAGTAAAGCTCTTCAATTCCGTCATTCACACAGGCGTAACACCAGAGGCATGGCGTGGGAGTGTGGTGGTATTATTTTTCAAAAAGGGCGATAACACGCTCCTTAAGAACTACCGCCCCATTTCTCTCCTGAGCCATGTCTACAAGCTGTTTTCGAGGGTTATCTCGAATCGTCTCGCCCAAAAGTTCGATGACTTCCAGCCGCCGGAGCAGGCCGGATTTCGAAAAGGCTACAGCACCGTGGACCATATTCACACCCTTAGGCAAATAATCCAGAAGACCGAGGAATACAATCAGCCTCTGTGCCTTGCGTATGTGGACTACGAGAAAGCCTTCGACACCGTCGAGACCTGGGCTGTCCTGGAGGCCATGCAGCGATGTCTCATCGACTGCCGCTACGTCGAGGTGATGAGATGTCTGTATAAGGCCGCAACAATGACCGTCCAAGTACAAGAACAGAGCACAAAACCAATCCAGCTGCGTCGAGGTGTTAGACAGGGAGACGTCATCTCTCCGAAACTGTTTACGAACGCGTTGGAGGACGTTTTCAAGACGCTTGATTGGAAAGGACGAGGCATAAATATCAACGGTCAGTCCATCTCGCACCTCCGGTTTGCGGATGACATTGTCATCATGGCAGAATCTCTGCAAGAGCTGGAAGTGATGCTGAACGGTCTGAGCGATTCTTCAAGGCGGGTGGGTCTCGGGATGAATCTGGACAAAACCAAAGTCATGTACAATGGTCATGTCAACCCGAGACCTGTAATCGTAAATGGTGCTACCCTCGAGGTTGTGCAAGAATACATATATCTAGGCCAAATTATTCAACTGGGGCGGCACAACTTTGAGAAGGAAGCGACCGGAAGAATTCGTTTGGGCTGGGCGGCATTCGGGAAGCTACGTGATATCTTTGAATCGTCGATCCCACAATCCCTTAAGACCAGGGTTTATAACCAGTGCGTCCTACCCGTAATGACTTACGGAGCCGAAACGTGGACACTCACCATAGGTCTGGTCCACAAATTCAAGGTTGCTCAGCGTGCAATGGAGAGAGCAATGCTCGGGGTTTCTCTGGTGGATAGAATTCGCAACGAAGTCATTCGCCAGAGAACTAAAGTCACCGACATTGCGCGAAGAATCAGCATGCTGAAATGGAAGTGGGCCGGCCATGTCTGTAGACGGATAGACGGTCGATGGAGCAGACATGTGCTGGAGTGGAGACCGCGTATGGGCAAACGTAGTGTGGGACGTCCTGCGGCACGATGGATCGATGATTTGAAGAAGGTGGCTGGCAGCGGTTGGATGCGGACTGCTCAAGACCGGGATGGTTGGCGCTCTTTGGGGGAGGCTTACGTCCAGCAGTGGACGGCAATTGGCTGACATGATGATAGAACTATTTGTATGGTAGTTTACGTACTAGATCCGACTTACGTCATCCGATTTTTCTCCGTCATTCGTGATTCTCCAGAGTATTCAAATCGGACATATGTGTCCTTCTTTGTACATACAATCGATCGATAGTCGATAGATACAACCAGTAGCATAATTATTTAGAATTACATTAAAAAAAAAACTACGAAATTGAGAAAATCGTGATCTCAGTACCTAAATGTGTGATCTAGTCTAGGGTATAGATTTTCCAGTTTCAAAACTATTCCTATTATCACTTACTTAACCAAGTAACTTGGAATTTATTTTTTATTTTTGCCTGAACTGGTATATCGCCCTATAATACTCGATTGACGTTGAGTTTCGGGACATAATGTTTACACATTATGTCCCGGAACTCAACTCAACTCATAACACCATTTTCTAATAAGACAATCATTTTACCTACTTTTCATGAGATTCAAACCACCTAAATAATAACCAAGATAATTAATTGTCATTCCAGAACCTATTACTTCACACAGAAGTGTCACAGTACACGAAGATACTGTGCCTATGCATCTGAATGCTACAATTGCCTTGGAAGATGTACAACTTAAGAAAAATCTAGATAAGTAAAGATAATTTCATCTTAAGTGTATTTTTTCCTTGCTCTTCTTATTTAGTAAACCATCTTGACACGTGATTTTATAAATTAATAAAGATCATTCCATTTTAGTCATCAAAACAATCTAATTGTATTCAAAATAATTTTCTGTAATATAAATTTTACTTCATTACAGAGCATCGCAAATCGCAAAAAGAACGAAATATCAAACTCAAAGTCGGGTGACACATGTTGCTGTTACTAAATCTGAGCAAGCTTTATACAGAAAACTTGTGCTAGTTGGAGTAAAACTAATAGTGCCGCAACAAGCTCAAACATCAGGCAAAAAAGATCAAGTCACTGCAAAACCTTACAACAAATCCACAGTTTTTGAAAACACTCGATGAATTACCTAGCACATCAAAAGTGTTGACTTTATTACAGTTCAGAGAGCATAAGCAAGGTAGCAAAGGCCGCCGTTTTACTTTAAAGGAAAAAAATATTGCTTTGTCCTTCCTCAAACAGAGCCCAAAAGGGTACAGATTTCTTAGAAAAATATTTATCTTGCCATCCCACCAAACTCTCTTGAAGTTGCTTAATATGGCAGATATAAATCCAGGAATCAACAAAAATATGAAGCAGCAAATAAAGAAAGCTACTGAAAGAATGAAGTTAGAACATAAAATATGTGTTGTTCTGTTTGACGAAATGTCACTCAAACCCAATGTGACATACAATGAACGAAAGGACAAAGTGTGTGGGTTTGTGACAAATGGCCTAGAAACACAACCCGATTATACAGATCATGTGCAGGTGTTTATGGTAAGAAGTTTAATTAAAAACTATAAGCAATACCTGTTGCATACACTTTTTCACAAGCTGCTAGCAACAGTGTGCGACCAAGGCACAAATAATGTTAATTGCATAAAATATCTTTTGCAAGAGACAAGGGGTAACCTGTTGAGAAAGGGAGAAGAGCTCCGAGATAACATTTTTATGATAAATGACCAAGAAATCATACCACTATATGACCCACCCCATCTGATTAAATGCATACGAATAATTGAAACAAAATGGGTTCATATCATGGGCGCCTTACACCGAGAAAACCCAGGGTACAAAGGAATCCGATTGGTGCCCAAATTGACAGATGACCCCAGCAAAATTCAAGGTCAAAATTGCTACTCAAGTTTTAGTCAAACTGTGGCATTGAATATGAGCTATCTAGCAGGTAAATGACACCAGTACCTAAGTTGTCTTTACTTTTCTATTGCTAGTTCATCATCATCTGCCTAGCCTTTTCCCAACTATATGAATGAATACCAGTATTTTACGTGGAGCGGCTGCCTGCCAGACCTCCACAACCCATTAACTGGGCAACACGGTACTTCTTGGCAAGATTGTGTCAGATTTTCTGGCTTCTGACAATCCGTAACGACTGCCAAAGATCTACAAATGACAGCCGGGACTAACGGCTTAACGTGCTTTCCGAGGCACGGAGGAGTCTCGCTATATTAATATGGTCACCCATCCACAGACCAACCTCGGCAAGCGTTGCTTAACCTTAAAGATTGGCCCGTTCGCCTGTTATAATTTAGCCACGAGCTCCTCCTCCATTTTATTGCTAGTTCTTTTCTTATTATAAGTTTTGCATTACACAGATTAGACATAAAACATTATTTAACAAACTATATTTTTTCACAGATAAGGGAAGAGAAGCCAAAGACACTGCAGACATCCTGCTATTCTTCGACAAGCTTTTCGATTCCCTAAACGGAAGCTCTGGCAAAAGGAAAAATCATGGCAAACCTCTTCTAGGACCTGCAACACCTACTTCTATCCATCACAAAACCTGGAAGGAGTGTAAAGTTCGTATGAAAGATATGAAATTTATAAATCCCAAAACATCAAACTATGAACATGTTCCCACATTGAACAATTGGGTATGGACACTAGAAGGCATAGAATTATTATTAAAAAAATTGCAAACAAAATATGGTGTAACATCAGTTTGGTTGCATCTAAATCAAGGCCCGATTGAAAACTTTTGTGGGTCCATAAGGAGCCCCGGATGGACCCAAAAAAGTTTTCAATCGGGCCTTGATTGATAACACCAGAAAGATTTGAAGCAGCATTTGCGACATTACTGGTAAACAGCATGTCTAGTGTCCACGCTCCTGGAGCTAACTGTGAAACAGACAATTGTGAAACTTTACATGAAGTACTCATCACAGGCGGGGGCAGCAAAGAGCAAACAAATTGTGAACCGATATAACTTTCACTCCCCTTAATGAAAAAAATGACCCACGTGTAATCGGGGGCCTACAGTAAGTACGTAAGTAGATATTTTACAAAAAGCGCCAAGAAAAAGGTCTTCAAGGGGTGTGTTGAATGTACAACAGATTAAATATCAAACAGTGAACACGAATATTTACGATATCGGGAATACGCAAATAAAAAATGGCTTTGCTGTCCCAGTGATTCCCTTTTAAACTGCATCTCAAATATACAGGATATAAGTTATACTATAGTAAAAGAAAATTTAGCAAAAGAAAATTTAAGGGAATTAATAACAACTATGATTTTTTTAGCTGTAGATTTCTCATTTATAAAATGCTCAAAACATAAAGAAAAATTAATAGATTTTCTAATAAAAATTTCCTGCAGATTTTTTATTTACAACTAAAGATATTGTAGTAAAGATATTAATAACATATTATTAAATAAAAGGGAATGTGATGATGATACGGATTTGCTAAAAACTTAATAAGTGTTTGCTATAAAACTATAAAACTTAATAAAAAGTGTTTGTATAAAAAGCTATAAAACTTAATAAGAAGTGTTTGAAAAGAAAGAAATAAAGCATAAAATCGAAGTAACATTGTTTTATTGTTTAGTAATGTGAATTATATTACTTTTCGCTTTTCAACATGGATGCAAGTGAATTTGTAATTCACATTTAATTTTACCCAAAAAATATCAAAAATAAGTAGTAGGCAAAAAGAACTAAGTATACGGGTAGTAGTAGGCGACGTACGTATGTGTGCTAGCTACACATACGTACGTATAAACGTATTAATGTTGGCATTACTTCCAAAACCAGAGTCCAGATGGCGACACTTGACGTTTCTCACTTTGGCTGCAGAGTTGGACCTCTATTCCATATATATAAAAGTACTCTGTGCCATTGACATATTGTCAGGGTTGACAATCTTAGTAGTTGCTGACGGGAAATAGTACTTCTATAAATACACAAAATAGGGTTGGACAGCAAAAGTACTGCGAACCCTTAAAAAAAACTGACATTTTAATTTAGTTTCATTATATTGTCTTTCTTCTATGAAACTACGTACAAGATGGCAGTATTTTGCGGTTTTTGACTACGTAGTTCTACTATAATACGTAAGATGGCGTGAAAACAGTCATGCATTTGGTTCTTCGGTGTGACCAGCCCTCGCTCAATTTCCACAAGCAGTTTCCTCATTTTCCACCCAATTCATTATTTAATAAAAACAATACAATGATATAAAACGAAATAAAAAGTCATAAAAACAAAGACATATTGATAAATTTATTTTTGAATGCAACACTACAACATGTCAAGATAAAAGTACTCTGTGATGTCAAGTTTAAAAAACAATTGGCTGCCGGTTTGCGTATTTTCGGTGTCTTGCTTGTTTTTATCTCTTTTTCTGGATTTTAATCGTCTTAAAGTGCTTTTTCCACCTAAGTCCGTTGAATAGAGCCTCTGCTCCTCCGGCCGTGTTGATTTTGTGGTTGTGTTGATTGTTAAAATCTAAGTATTGAGACAGGACTATGACTACCCCCGCTTGGTGCTAGCTTTTGTGTTTGTGACATTGAGAACTACATATAATCATGTCCAAAGACTACAATAGTATACTGGCTAATCATATCTAACAAAAAGTGTTGCGTCCCCGGATGTTTAAATAGCTTAGGTAAGTGTTTTATTCATAAAAGGTCGCTGGGCCAATGCTTCGTTTTAAGGGGGGCTGATACAAAGTAAGCAGTTCAGCACCTTTAGAACAAAGCCATATGGGTACAGTACGGCACCCGTAGATTTCATGTTTTGACTTTCAACTCCACTAATTACTTACTCAATTATTTCAGATACCAATGCGAATTT
Organism: Melanchra persicariae; assembly: GCA_947386135.1. Classification (NCBI taxonomy): domain Eukaryota; kingdom Metazoa; phylum Arthropoda; class Insecta; order Lepidoptera; family Noctuidae; genus Melanchra; species Melanchra persicariae. Next base: position 9,558,301 of record OX376655.1, on the reverse strand, counting down.
GCATAAATTTCCCTACCCCGGCTAAGGATAAGTAGCTATTTAATATGGGTCTATTCCATTGGTGGTGACATATTGCAACTTGAAAATGAACATATTTTCAAATACCGCCGCGTATGTCGTGTACACCTCGAAGAAAAATATTGGTGCCAGAATAATCGACTCAGCAAAGATGCTGTACCAACAACAAACATGCCAGGTTAGTTATAATTACATATGGAATAAACACTTAAAGAAAACAGATGTAGGATAAAAACAGCATCTGACTTTTTAAACTAATATGAAAATGTATTGGCAGACGGTGTATTTATTGGTTTGTCCTTTTTTGATGCAACCACATTGTTATACTTAGAGATCAGATTCCTAGTTCCTGGGCCCGAAATTGACATCGACTACTTGCCATGGGGCAGAAATGCTGATAAAACACTATCCACAAAGTGTACCAAATAAACAAGCTGGTTATAATTCCATCTGTTGCTCTATTCCTGTAATTAAAATTATATTTATCAACCCATTTATGAGTAAATTGTTGAGAAAATCAAATTAGTTTTGAACAAGTTTTGACTGAACCAAAGTTAAGTTACTAATTTTTCTTATGGAGTTTTATTGTTATTACAGGATTATCCGTCTTAAATTTCAACTTGGAAAGCAGAGTGTTTAGTGGCCTGTTGGTCTAGTGGTTAGTGACCCTGACTGCAAAGCCGGAGGTCGTGGGTTCGATTCCCACCCAGGACAAACTTTGTGTGATGAGCATTATTGTTTGTTCTGTGTCTGGGTGTAATTTATCTATAATATGTATGTATTTATAAATTATATAAGTATGTATATCAGTTATCTGGTTACCATAACACAAGCTCTGCTTAGCTTGGGATCAGATGGCCGTGTGTGAGTTGTCCCAAGATATTATTATTATTATTATTATTATTATTACCTCTTCAGATATCAGAAGTATCTACATCAAAAGGTAAATTAACATTCTTTTATCAAAATACTAAATTTCCCATCATGATTCATGAGCTCTTATAAAATCATCATATCAGCCGAAAGACGTCCACTTTTGGACATAGGCCTCACCAAATGGATAGGGGGGAGGGGGGGGCTGGTTGGTTGCCATAATCGCCACGCTTGGCAGGCAGGTTGACGATCGCAGTGTAGCTGTAGCAATGTACCTACAGAGAAAGCTGCTGCCCATTCTCTGGTTACTGAGTCCCTTAGGCGCCTCTTACGACACCAACGGGAAGTGATAGGATTGTGCTATTCTTTTACGTCTGACACCAAACGGAACTATAAAATACCCAATAATTAATTGCCTCAAGTTGGGAATGGAACCTTATGCCTTAAACCCAGTGCTTGCAGTTCACACTTAACCGGTCAAGTGGCGCTAATAAAATTAATTTGTCATTGCAGAACCTGTTACTTCACATTTAGACTCTGTGGATATGCAGCCATACTCCGGAAGTGCTATGGTTGATGTACAAATAAAAGAAAATCTTGGTAAGTGAAAATACAGGATGTCCCGAAACTCAACGTCAAGCGGTCCGGGCTGATAGGCTAAGTTATAACAGTTCAAGCGAAAACAAAAAATAATTTCGATGTTATTAGGTTGAGTGATAATAGGAATACTTTTGAACATGTGGAAAATCAATACCCACAGATCACACATTTAGGTACCATCCATTATCACAATTTTCCCAATTTTATAGTTTTAATATCCTAAAAAACTATGATATGATTGCACTCACAAATCCAACAGTTAATATGGGCAGTTTAGTAAAAAAAAAAAACGGCCAAGTGCGAGTCGGACTCGCGCACGAAGGGTTCCGTACCATTATCTATAAAAACGGCAAAAAATCACGTTTGTTGTATGGGAGCCCCCCTTAAATATTTGTTTTATTCTATTTTTTAGTATTTGTTGTTATAGCGGCAATAGAAATACATTATCTGTGAATATTTCAACTGTCTAACTATCACGGTTCATGAGATACAGCCTGGTGACAGACGGACGGATGGACGGACGTACAGCGAAATCTTAGTAATAGGGTCCCGTTTTACTCTTTGGGTACGGAACCCTAATAAAGTTTTATTGAGTCATGTTTAAAAAACATTTTGTTAGATAACTGTGAGACTCCATCTTTCAAAAAAAATGTACAATACTACCCTACGCAAGTTATTTAAAAAACTGGCCCATTTAATCAAGATTTCAAAATGGTCCAACACTTGCCAGTTATCTTTTCAATAACTACCTATATTATTGCTTATTTACTTGCAAAAGGACCTCATTTAAAAAAAACGAGCGGTTAGTCACTGCATCCGATACGAATCCGAGAAAATACGTTCCGAAGTAGTCATAGAACTATTTCTATGGTAGTTTACGCACTAGATCCGACTTCCGTCATCCGATTTTTCTCCATCATTCGTGATTCTCCAGAGTATTCAAATCGGACATATGTGTCCGTCTTCGTACATACAATCGATCGATAGTCGATAGATGCAACCAATAGCATAATTATTTAGAATTAAATTTAAAAAAAAAAACTATGAAATTGAGAAAATCATGATCACAGTACCTAAATGTCTAATCTAGTCTAGGGTATTGATTTTCCAGTTTCAAAACTATTCCTATTATCACTTAACCAAGTAACTTCGAATTTATTTTTTATTTTTGCCTGAACTGGTATATCGCCCTATTCTATCCGATTGACGTTGAGTTTCGGGACAGCCTGTATCATCATAACACCATTTTCTAATAAGACAATCATTTTACCTACTTTTCATGAGATTCAAACCACCTAAATAATAACCAAGATAATTAATTGTCATTCCAGAACCTATTACTTCACACAGATGTGTCACAGTACACGAAGGTACTGTGCCTATGCATCTGAATGCTACAATTGCTGTGGAAGATGTACAATTTAAGAAAAATCTAGATAAGTAAAGATAATTTCATCTTAAGTGTATTTTTTTCCTTACTTTTCTTATTTAGTAAACCATCTTGACACGTGATTTTATAAATTAATAAAGGTCATTCCATTTTAGTCATCAAAACAAGCTAATTGTATTCCAAATAATTGTCTGTAATATAAATTTTACTTCATTACACAGCATCGCAAATCGCAAAAAGAACGAAATATCAAACTCAAAGGCGGGTGAGACATGTTGCTGTTACTAAATCTGAGCAAGCTTTATACAGAAAACTTGTGCTAGTTGGAGTAACACTAAGCAAGTACCGCAACAAGCTCAAACATCAGGCAAAAAAGATCAAGTCACTGCAAAACCTTACAACGAATCCACAGTTTTTGAAAACACTCGATGAATTACCTAGCACATCTAAAGTGTTGACTTTATTACAGTTCAGAGAGAATAAGCAAGGTAGCAAAGGCCGCCGTTTTACTTTAAAGGAAAAAAATATTTCTTTGTCCTTCCTCAAACAGAGCCCAAAAGGATACAGATTTCTTAGAAAAATATTTATCTTGCCATCCCACCAAACTCTCTTGAAGTTGCTTAATATGGCAGATATAAATCCAGGAACCAACAAAAATATGAAGCAGCAAATAAAGAAAGCTACTGAAAAAATGAAGTTTGAACATAAAATATGTTGTTCTGTTTGACGAAATGTCACTCAAACCCAATGTGACATACAATGAACGAAAGGACAAAGTGTGTGGGTTTGTGACAAATGGCCTAGAAACACAACCCGATTATGCAGATCATACCTGTTGCATACACTTTTTCACAAGCTGCTAGCAACAGTGTGCGACCAAGGCACAAATAATGTGAATTGCATAAAATATCTTTTGCAAGAGACAAGGGGTAACCTGTTGAGAAAGGGAGAAGAGCTCCGAGATAACATTTTTATGATAAATGACCAAGAAATCATACCACTATATGACCCACCCCATCTGATTAAATGCATACGATATAATTTAATTTCAAAGAATTTAAACAAAATGGGGCCTTACACCGAGAAAACCCAGGGTACAAAGGAATCCGATTGGTGCCCAAATTGACAGATGCCCACTGTGACCCCAGCAAAATTCCCTGAATGAAGGTCAAAATTGCTACTCAAGTTTTTAGTCAAACTGTGGCATCGAATATGAGCTATTTAGCAGGTAAATGTCACCAGTACCTAAGTTGTTTTTACTTTTCTATTGCTAGTTCATCATCATCTGCCTAGCCTTTTCTCAACCATATGAATGAATACCAGTATTTTACGTGGAGCGGCTGCCTGCCAGACCTCCACAACCCATTAACAGGGCAACACGGTACTTCTTGGCAAGAATGTGTCAGATTTTCTGGCTCCTGACAATCCGTAACACTGCCACAGATCTACAAATGACAGCCGGGACTAATGGCTTAACGTGCTTTCCGAGGCACGGTCCTCCGTGCCTCGGAAAGCACGTTAAGCCATTAGTCTCGGAACCATTAGTCGGGGTAGTCGGTTGGTCTCGGTATATTAATATGGTCACCCATCCACAGACCAACCTCGGCATGCGTTGCTTAACCTTAAAGATTGGCCCGTTCGGCTGTTATAATTTAGCCACGAGCTCCTCCTCCTTTTTATTGCTAGTTCTTTTCTTATTATAAGTTTTGCATTACACAGATTGGACATAAAACATTATTTAACAAACTATATTTTTTCACAGATAAGGGAAGAGAAGCCAAAGACACTGCAGACATCCTGCTATTCTTCGACAAGCTTTTCGATTCCCTAAACGGAAGCTTTGGCAAAAGGAAAAATCATGGCAAACCTCTTCTAGGACCTGCAACGCCTACTTCTATCCATCACAAAACTTAGAAGGAGTGTAAAGTTCGTATGAAAGATATGAAATTTATAAATCTCAAAACATCAAACTATGAATGTGTTCCCAATTTGAACAATTGGGTATGGACACTAGAAGGCATAGAATTATTATTAAAAAAATTGCAAACAACAGTTTGGTGTAACATCAGTTTGGTTGCATCTAAATCAAGACCCGATTGAAAACTTTTTTGGGTCCATAAGGAGCCACGGATGCCGCAACGTAAACCCTACACCAGAAAGATTTGAAGCAGCATTTGCGACATTACTGGTAAACAGCCTGTCTAGTGTCCACGCCCCTGGAGCTAACTATGAAACAGACAATTGTGAAACTTTACATGAAGTACTCATCACAGGCGGGGGTAGCAAAGAGCAAACAAATTGCAAACTTGGAAATATTCCCGATATAACATTCACTCCCCTTGAAGAAAAAAATGACCCACGTGTAATCGGGGGCCTACAGTACGTAAGTGGATATTTTATAAAAAGCGCCAAGAATAAGGTCTTCAAGGGGTGTGTTGAATGTAAAACAGATTAAATATCAAACAGTGAACACGAATATTTAAGATATCGGGAATACGCAAATAAAAAATGGCTTTGCTGTCCCAGCGATTCCCTTTTAAACTGCATCTCAAATATGCAGGATATAAATTATACTATAGTAAAAGAAAATTTAGCAAAACAAAATTTAAGGGAATTAAAAACAACTATGATTTTATTAGCTGTAGATTTCTCATTTATAAAATGCTCAAAACATAAAGAAAAATGAATAATGTTATAATAAAAATATCCTGCAGATATTTTATTTACAACTAAAGATATTGTAGTAAAGATATTAATAACATAATTATTATTAAATAAAAAGGAATGTGATGATGATACGGATTTGCATAAAACTATAAAAAATTATAAAAAATGTTTGTATAAAAAGCTATAAAACTTAATAAGAAGTATTTGAAAAGAAAGAAATAAAGCATAAAATCGAAGTAACATTGTTTTATTGTTTAGTAATGTGAATTATATTACTTTTCGCTTTTCAACATAGCTGCAAGTGAATTTGTAATTCACATTTTAAAATATTTACCCAAAAAATATCAAAAATAAGCAGTAGGCAAAAAGAACTAAGTATACGGGTAGTAGTAGGCGACGTACGTATGTGTGCTAGCTACACACATACGTACGTATAAACGTATTAATGTTGGCATTAGTTCCAAAACCAGAGTCCAGATGGCGACACTTGACGTTTCTCACTTTGGTTGCAGAGTTGGACCTCTATTCCATATATATAAAAGTACTCTGTGCATATTGTCAAGTAACTATAATAACGTTTTCAATATAAATAAAAAATAGATTAGAATGGAATAGAACGATTTGAATTTATTTTCACGGAGAATTGAATTTCCTAATCTTATTAATTACCGGCAATATTACTGAAATGTTGACGTATGGCACTGTTATGGACAGTGAAAAGGATCCCATTTGGAAACAGTTAGGTCGGTATTTTACGCATAGTAGACAGTGACTAATAATATTATACTTAGTCAGTATAGTCACCAGAGCATACAGAAGCGAGTTAAGTATAAACAATTGTTCGTTACCTACTAAGTATAAAGTCATTTATTTCAGGAACGCCGAGTATGAGAAATGAGGATGTCCCCAAAGGCGAAGATGTGACGTCAAAAATCATTGGTGATTTCGGAAAGTGGCAATTCAAAATCAGTGTTCTGATGGCACTTTTGAAATTGCCCATCGCTTATTATCAATTAAATATAATATTTATGGCTCCACCACAAGATTTCTGGTGTTCTAAACCAGCAAACTTTGCTAAGTATAGCGTTGCAGAATGGAGAAAAATGTGTGCGCCAGTAAGCTTGTTTGTATTGAAGGAAACATAACACTCGTGCACCTCTTTTACCTACATCTAATTTAGTACAAATAAGTAGCCTAGGACTGTAAAAACTGTGCTGTGCTAAAATGGTAGGTACAAAGTACAGAGATTCCCAATTTGTAAGATTGCATGGTAGGTACTTATTTAGATTGGTAGGTACTTACTTACTTAGTATGAATAGGTTACCTACCTACTCATGGATGTGGTAGACTAAATAGGTTGGTAGGTACTTACTAAGGTGAGTATGAAACTGTCAGATAGGTAGTCCCTCGATATAAAATACTGGTACCTAGGTACTTATTCAGGTTTATTTATATAATAGGATAGACTGCTGACCCCCCGACGTATCTTAAGTAAGTAGGTACTTACCTGTACCTATCAAGTAGAAGGAATAAGTATGTTTTACGAGCCAGACGAAATTATATTTAATCTTGACCTAAAGTAGTAGGTAGCCTAACGTTTTCTTTCATTTTTTAGCATGTAGAGGAACATCCATGCTTGATTTTTGAACCAGACTTACTTCAACTTGATCCAACAATGGACAAGACTCTGATTCCACTTGTGCCGTGTACAAAATTTGATTATGACCTTAATGTGTTTCGACGAACAATCACGTCTGACTGGAATCTGGTATGCACCAGACACTGGCTGGCTCATGTACGTATCTAGCTACCACAAACCTATTACCTATTTAGTTTTTTGTTTGCAGTAGGTAGTGCAACCTTAAAAGCGTTTACGACCCACCACGGCATTTCATACAAACTTTCAAGTCGCAAAAGACTTTAGAGGGAGAGAGAGAGAGCGATATTACGTTTTCTATAGAAAGTGAAATAAATTACTCTATCTTTCCCCCTGACCTCTTTTTCGAAAATGTTCTCTACTAACTATTTAGACCTGCATTATCGAGCGTATGCATATCAAGTTTAATTAAAATCGGTTCATTACATCTCGAAAAATCGACTTGAAAGTTTGTATGAAATGCCTGGCGTAAACGATCATAACTCGATTAAATATTTTTCTACTTGTTTTGTCAATTTATTACTTTTATAATAACAATAATTAATTAATGGCCAAAAGCTCTGTCGAAGCTGGCGTTACACGGTTGGATAAACGACCAGTGGGCTTAGTGCGAGTTTTTTACTCAGACCAACAAAAAAAGGTAGACGGCGCACTGCGAATATCAAAGATGAAGCCATCTTTTTATCTATGTGTGTCTCGAAGGGTTGCCATTTTTTATTTTTTTTCCCTATAACTTGGGAAATAATATTTTATGGGTAAGCTAATATTGTGCAAGTCAGCACAAGTAAGATATTGTTGAGTATGGTATTGTAACTTAGTTTTTTAGAAAGATCTATACCTAAAAAACAAATTTTTACATCACACATACCTACATTCAATTATGTAAACTGGTTAAGTTTTAAGAGGTTGTCGAAGCGTAACAAGCGTAAGTCATTATGTAAATTGTTTTAAAATAAAAAAGGTAATTACATTTTTAATCAACTTTAATAAATTGAAAAAGACCACCATCACAAAATCACTGACTAAAGAAAAAGTAGGTAATATCAAGATAAAACATATCAAACGAAACAATAACGTGTAAATGTTATGTTTAACATGCTTACAAAATAAATATTATTTATCATGAACAAATAGTCTTTTTCAGCACATTTGCTCAAAAAAATGCATTTACGAAGATTGTATATATTATTCGAAAGTTAAATATGACGCACCACACAATGGAACGTGCGGTAAAATAGGTACTCTCACTTTAGTACATATTTTACCGCATACTCCGTTGAATAGCGCCTTACGTATCCTTTACAGTTTTTTTTTAATTTTCTTATAGGAGTATAAATAAGTACGAGAATAAAATATTAAGCTGAATGATTGAACCTACTTGGAAGCGCTTTTGCTCAATACATTTGTCTCAATTTAATACTAAAGAGAAAATGAGACGAAAGATGTAGTTCTATTTGCAAATTCGCGCTATACTACAAACGTCAAAGATTGTTGCGACTTTCTGACTATCTAAAAACTAAAAGTTTTTTTCATTACCTATTGTACTGTTTTCTCGCAAATGTGTTGAAAAACTTCAAATCTAAAATATTTCATATATTAAAAAAAAGAAAATAGGAATTTAACTCGAAGAAAGAAATCATATATATTTGAATGGGAAAATATTAAATCGTATTATGGCAACCCTCACACTTAATGTCACTGCTTTCGTTTGTTGACGTTTTTGTTCCAAGTAACCTAAAATTCATAGTTAATTTATAATAAAAACGATGTTATTTTAAGTACTTACAAGTGAAAAGTGATTCCGTGAGACTTTTTATGTGATTTGCTATTGTTTTTACAAATTTTTACTAAACAGGAAGGCATAATTATATTTTTCTATCAATGTTTTCTAGACGACGGCTCGTGAAGTACTAAGAGCGATGAGCATGGTTTTAGTGTAGGTGTGTGGGTGAGCTTGTGTATTACTTGAAGGAGCACGGTTTTGTGGCTTCACTTTTGATGTTCGCGGTGCGCTGTCTACCTTTTTTTGTTGGTCTGAGCACTAAGCCCTCTGTGGCCTTAGTGTGAGTTTCTAAACGTTCTCGATTGCGTTAGCGTAAACGTCAATTTGTATTGAAAGAATAAGCGTTTAGTCCGGTTAAGCAGTTGATAGCCCTTGCGTGTTATCTTGCTAGTGGTCATACCGAAAAAAAAAATAAAATAAAAAGGAATAAGCGCCGTCTGGTGCAATTTGATATCAGCGAACTTTTACGTTAACGCAATCGAGTACGTTAAAAAACTCACACTAAGCCCTCTGATACGGAAGGCTCGTATTGTGAGGAGGTTCCATTCTCTGGAGCCCTAACCACAGGTAGCTTGGACCATGCTTCCAACACCGGCGGACTACTGCTTTTTATATTTTTAAATGTTTCTTTTTGTTTTTTTTTTAATGTAAATTAGTAGTAATCTACACTAATATTATAAAGAGGAAAGATTTGTTTGTTTGTTTGTTTGAAATGAATAGGCTCCGAAACTACTGGACCGATTTGAAAAATTCTTTCACCAGTAGAATCCTACATTATTGTTGATGGACATAGGCTATAGAATATTTTCAAAAAAGTTAGGGATCCGTATGAAAACTTCGATAATGTAACACAAGGTGTGAGAAAAAATCCTTATATCGCGTACGCTGCGGAATCTATTGACAATAGAGGAAAGTGATGTACTACAGTTTTATAGAGGTCATCAATATCTACAAAAAAGTCCGCGATACCATATGTCTAACTATTATAGATAAGTCACCATGACCGCTTTTTGTTCATATTATTCAAGCAAATTCCATGGTGAAATAAAAAATGGTGATTTTAGTATCATGATACTAACCCTTATCCATTTAAATGGTTTGATAATTAAGGTTGATTATGTCCGTGTAAATTACACTTTAAATTATTCAAATCGGACCTGTCGTTCAAATGTTGCTAGGAATGAACACTTTCCCTAAAATCGGGAAAAATGTTAATGTACTTGGGACTAATCATAGATTCAATATAAAAAAATGTTACGTACGTTACTTGTCGGTACGTACTTATTGTAATATAGGCCATGGTTTCTGGGGTCGCTATCCGACTATACCGACTATAGGGTCAAAATCAAAATCCAAGATGGCGGCGACGAAATTTGCTAACTTTTCGTCATGGGTGTCATTTTTATGGTTTTTGGGGTCGCTAAAATCGATTATGGGGTCAAAATCGAAATCCAAGACGGCGGCGACGAAATTTGCTAACTTTTCGTCATGGGTGTCATTTTTATGGTTTCTGGGGTCGCTAAAACCGATTATGGAATTAAAATTGAAATCCAAGATGGCGCCGATGGCATTTGCTAACTTTTCGTCATGGGTGTCATTTTCATGGTTTTTGGGGTCGCTAAAATCGACTATGGGATCAAAATCGAAATCCAAGATGGCGGCGACGAAATTTGCTAACTTTTCTTCATGGGTGTCATTTTCACGGTTTCTGGGGTCACTAAAATCGATTATGGTGTCATATCTCTTGTCTGCTTCTTTTGTGGTCTGCAGTCTATAAGAGATAGCGAAATCTTATTTTAGTTTAGGTGGTGAACAAAAGAATCGGCATCATTGCTATTCGCTAGAAAAGCGTGTTAGATGTTTGCTTATTCGATGAAACTAACCCGGTTTAAAAAAATGCAGTGGCACTCCGGGAGTGAGGACAGAAGTGTAAACTTGAACAATTGCTTTTAAAAGCAGACTACAGACCCCCGTTGCCAATCAAATTTCGTCGGCGCCATCTTGGATTTCGATTTTGACCCCATAATCGGTTTTAGCGACCCCAGAAACCATGGAAATGACACCCATGACGAAAAGTTAGCAAATGCCATCGGTGCCATCTTGGATTTCAATTTTGATTCCATGATCGGTTTTAGCGACCCCAGAAACCATGGAAATGACACCCATGACGAAAAGTTAGCAAATGCCGTCGGCGCTATCTTGGATTACGATTTTGACCCCATAATAGGTATTAGCGACCCCAGAAATCACGAAAATGACACCCATGACGAAAAGTTAGCAAATTTCGTCGCCGCCGTCTTGGATTTCGATTTTGACCCCATAATCGACCATGAAAGACTGATCGTCGGCCCCTTTAGTCTGATGTTCATTCTAAATTTAATACACGATCTCATACACAGAGGTGTCGGTGTCGCGTCGCGAAATCATAGATTTTTTTCCCACATCAAAACTGCCCAACGCGCCTAAAGAAGTTTCAATGCGAAAATTATTTGAATCAAACGTAGGTAATTATTATCTATCGTTTCATACATAAAACAATAAGCATTATACAGTAGACTCCAACAGTTAGTGCCTACTGTATTATGGGTAATTTTTCTTTACAACTGGCAACACTACATTGTGACAAATTAGGTTATGAAAATTTTTATTTGAAGACTAGCTGTCCCCCGCGGCTTCGCTCCCGTCAACTGGCTACCTACCTACCTACCCTACACCTACCCTACACCTACCCTAAGGATTCTTAAATTTTCTAATTTTCCGCGCAATTTTTTAATTTTTTTTTGTTTTTTTTTTCATAAGGACCTTCTCCTGACAATAACAAACACAACAAAAAAAGAATTAGTGAAATCGGTCCAGCCATTCACGCGTGATGCCGTGACCAAGGAAAACGGGTTTCATTTTTATATAATATATATATACTAGCACTTCGCCCGCGACTTCGTCCGCGCGGATTGAGTAGGTACTCCACAAACTTCAACGCCCCCTATACCCCCTTATAAAGGTTAGTTTTGGAAAATTAAGCACAACGATTTTCATTAATTTACATTTATTACATAGCCATTTCTACTTATTCTATGGTCTCAGGTTCAGCGCAACTGTTCACCCCGTTCACCCCGTCAGGAGTTGATTATGCAAAAATTGTTAGGTACATCTCTTTCAATAATCCCATTTTTAGTTTGTTCATAAGCATCCCGACGTAAATTAAAGCAAGCAATAATGTCCTCCCCTAAAATCTTAATCACCCCTGCTTCACCCCTTATTATGTAGGTATGTAGTTTATTTGCGAAAAATCCAAACATTTGTTATTCTTATTGTTTTATCGAAATCATTTTCAACTTCATCGGACCAAGCATTGATATGATTCTTCCCAGTTCGCTCAAGCCGCGACATTTTTCTTACTCCGAGCATGTTTATTACCGTCGTAACTTTTGAACGAAAGGTCCGATTTGAATAATTTAAAGTGTAATTTACACGGAAATAATCAACCTTAATTATAAAACCATTTAAATGGATAAGGATTGATATCATGATACCGAAATCACCATTTTTTCAAATCACCAAGGATTTGCTTGAATAATTTGAACAAAAAGCGGTCATGGTGACAAACCATAATAGTTAGGCATATGGTATCGCGGACTTTTTTGTAGACATTGATGACCTCTATAAAACTGTAGTACATCACTTTGCTCTATTGTCAATAGATTCCGCAGCGTACGCGATATAAGGATTTTTTCTCACACCTTGGGTTACATTATCGAAGTTTTCATACGGATCCCTAACTTTTTTGAAAATATTCTATAGCCTATGTCCATCATCGATAATGTACAATTCTACTGGTGAAAGAATTTTTCAAATCGGTCCAGTAGTTTCGGAGCCTATTCATTTCAAACAAACAAACAAACAAATCTTTCCTCTTTATAATATTAGTGTAGATATAGATTGATTTACGTAAAAATAATGGATTTAATGTAAGTACTAGGTGTGAAACGTAATTTTATCACATTTTTTCAGTTTTCCGGTTGTGTTAGAGCATCTTTTCATGCAACAAACTCTCATTTTTAAATATTTCTCGGGAGGTGCATTCAACAGAGCGTGACCTTGAGCACTGACGGCTCGCTGCGCCTAGTACACCATATATGGAGTAGTCTGAGTAGCTTCCCGTTTGATGCTCGTAATAGGTGTCTTGGCGTTATTATTCTAAGGTCCCACACCAACCGGGGATTGTACCTGTACCTACTTTGTTTTTTTGATTTTTGAAAAATAAATCGAATCTTTTGAAAAAATTGGGAGCGTCATTTAAGGCAGGTACTTTTACTCTAGGGGCAGGGCGCTTCTAAGTATGTTTTATATCCTGTAGAAATATTCTTTATCCTTTCAGGTATGCCAGTGTGTAATGATGTGGGGAATAGTAATAGGAGGTATTGTTTTCGGCTCTTGGGCAGACAAACATGGTCGACGAATACCTCTTATAACTTCAATAGTTATCCAGGGCGTTGCTAGTATATTGGCCAGCGTAATTCCGTGGTATTCGGTGTTTCTGATTAATTGGTTTATTCTAGCATTAGCGTCAGGTGGTGTTGGTATCATATCCTTCGTTCTTTGTATGGAGGTAAACCTTAAAATAAATAAGTAGTTAAGATATGAAGTGGCAGTTGTGTCATATCTACATGCTTTGCTATTAATTTTAGGTGGTGAGTGGAAAGTGGCGTACTTTAATTCCAGTGATCTATCAACTACCCTTTGGTCTTGGTAATGCAATAATGGCAGGATTAGCATATTGGCTCCGGGACTGGAGAAAGCTTGAGTTTGCATTGGGTTTTTTTTCTTCATTATTCATACTTTATTACTTCTGGGTACCAGAATCACCGAGATGGTTGTTGGCAACAGGCCACACAGAAGAAGCTGCCGGTAGGTGATGATTAGATTACTGACTAAATAGGAACCCATCAACCTATAATTTTAGACCAGTAGGTATCACAGAACCTAACTCCTGACTCCCGCAGCAATTCCCGTACTTGAAACTACCTACCTACTTTCAATCAATTGAATGACATAACTTGAGTCTTAGGTGCAGCGCAGTTGCGCAGACGACACACATTTTGTGCGATCGAGTCTGTGGCGCACAAAATGTCTGCATGGCATGCAAAAAGTCCGTCGCGGGTTTTACGCAGACTCAACGCACACGATGACACGACGCACATCTTCGATCAATCTGTCGGCAGAACTGCCGGTCGATTCTGTCGATATCTCACGGTGTTCACCGAGGCGGAGTGAACGACAATAGAGCTGTCATTCCATCTTATTTGTATGGTTTGACAACTCACCCGTCGTGCACCCTGCCCAAGTGTTCACTTCGACATGTTTCCAGAATCGCACTGCTGTATTAGGAACGTAAACGCTATGGAAATGCAGAGATTGCAGAAAAAGGAGAAGAAATAGATAATTTTGGGTAGGTACCTCCTTGTACCTACTTTCGGAGAGATTACTGAACTGCCGGCTGCCTTAGAAGTATTTTGTATGTAACGAATAATTTTAAAAACTAGGTACTGAACCGATTTCAGTTTGCCATTAGAAAGCTATTATCACTGACTAACATAGGCTATAGAGTATTTTATAAAAAGTTAGGGATCCATATGAAAACTTATCATAAATTGCTGGTCTGTTTTGTATTTCTTAACATCGATACATCGATATCTAGCGCCATGGTATCACACCGCGTACACTTACGTCCCCCACTAACGAGTGCAGATTGCATAGGTACTAAAAGTGCGCCATCTGCGTTAGCGCGCATTGAAGCAAACGTTCTATTTTTTCGCGCACTTTTTGTGCGGCGCGGCGCGGCACGATCTGCCACCAGAATGACACGGATTTTTGTGCGTCGTCTGCGTTAGGTACTGCATATCATTGCTAGTGTGTCGTCTGCGCTGCTGCACTTTATAACCTACATACCTACCTACTGTCGCGACATCTGTGTGTGTGTGATACCTCCCGGCCATAATAAAACATTCAAAAGAAACGACGAAAAAAATTACCTAAAAGTGTTTTGAGAACCTGCCTATGTACCAACCTACTTAATAATATTTGTTCAACCTATTTACAGTAATTTTAAAGGATATCACAAAACAGAACGGAAAAAATGTCAGTTCAACATACATTCGAAAATTAATAAATGAGCATGAACAGGAAAAACGCCAGGAGCCGGAATTTATGTCTTTCTTAAAATCGAAAACTATGAGAAAGAAAACTATTTTACTTTCGATGAATTGGTATGACAACGTTTTACAGTGATACCCAATGAAGCTTTAAACCCAGCTAAGTACTTGGATTAACAATAAATATTTCGCTTACAGGTTTTGTACCGGATTATCTTTTTATACGTTTTCACAATACTTAGGTTCGATAGGTGGAGATATCTTTGTTGCTGTGGCATTAACTGGAATAATTTCAACATTTGGAGGGCTAACATGCATATTTATAATAACTAGAGTTGGAAGAAAGACAACCGTGGCAATATACCAGATAGTCACAGCCTTGTGCTTTGTATTAATATTGATGACACCCAGGGGCATGTATTTGAACGACTTTCCGAGGCTATTGTTTGCTGGAATAGGTTTCGCAGGAATGGCGGTAAGTCAGCGATGTGCGAAATTGAATCGTCGACACAAGTTATATCTGACTATATGTACCTATTTACATTTTAGATACGTTTGCCATTCATTGTTCCATTATTCTAGTCCTCACCTACATACACAACGCCAGAATCAAGAATGTGTATTTTTTAATCAAAATACTTACTGATACTATGTAGGTATGACGATATCTTAATCATTCTAATAGTTACCTAAATAGGCTTAGGTATACCATTTGATTAAAAACATTTAGATAGGTACCTACATCTAATACATTTCTACCTAGGCATAGAATGAGTTAATTATGCGTTTGACCCTTTTGAATGGTGTCATAAAATATACAAGGTTCTTCATATTCAACGTACTTTTTCGAAAACTTTTAAGCTCATAGGTAATACACTAGAGTACCTACCTAGGTACTCTAGTGTATTTCACAAGCAGTGGGTTTTATTATTTCAAAATCCGCGCAAGGATGGGGCTAGGCCCCGTTGTTTCAGATTACCTATCTATACTTACATAATGTATAATACAAGTAAATAAAATATAATTTAAACCGACATAATAAGGTAAACATTAATTAGGTATACCTAAGTACTAAGTATGTACCTATAATTAAATTACAAACACTGCACACAAATAAATAAAATTAGGTACCTAGGTAGTGTTTGTAATTTTAGTAAGATATTGATCACTACCTACCATATTATATGTCTGTTCGTCTATTAGTAAGTATACCTACTGAATTATCTCCTAAACGACTTTCGTTGGCAGAAAGTCGATGTTTGTAATGAATATCAAGGCTACTTTTATTTTGGAAAAGGATTATTGTGTACGCTGTTACACAGCTTCACAACAGGAAGAAAAAGCATTGCCCACTAAAAAAGAAATCTTGTTACAGTTAAATGTACCTTACTTCAGGAAAATGCCCTATCTTTATATTAAAAGTGATAAATAGTTATTTATGCAACTGTTGTATATGAAGGGATCTTAAAAGTTGAGTGTTTTAATTAATACCTAATTATGTACAGTTGCATACAAGATTTTTCAACACATTTGCTCAAAAAATGCATTTATGAAGCCTGTACACATTGTTCGAAAGTTAAATTTTACACACCACACCATGGAGTGTGCGGTAAAATAGGTACTCTCACCTAAGTACCTATATTATTACAGCACGGTGCTATTGTATAGCGCCGGGCGGTAAAATATGTACTTACTGACTTAGGTATTCTTTACGGTTTTTTCTTTTTAATTTCCATAAAAAAATAAATAAGAATATCACCAAGGAGTTTCACAATCCTAGAATAAATAAGCTGAATGATCGAACCTCCTTGGAAGCCCATTTGTTCAATACGTTTGTCTCACTTTAATACTAAAGAGAAAATGAGAAAAGAATAATAAAATAAACAAATGAAAGATGTAGTTCTTATTTTCACCACGCGATTGTGGCGCCGTTTGCAAATTCGCGCCATTTTCATATTAGAAATGTCAAAGATTGTTGCGACTTTCCGACTGATATCTAAAAACAAAAAGTTTGTTTCATTAGGTATAATAATATATTGTAAGTACTGTTTTCTCGCAAATGTATTGAAAAACGTTGTATGATATACGTGCAGAAATTGGTTTTTACAAACTCGTAACTATGGTTAGCCCTCGACTTCGTCTCGGGCTTACATTCGTCTACTCGTTTGTAAAAACCAACTTACCACACTAATATCATAAATAACTATTACCTGCTTCCATGCTTTAATCTACATATAAAAATCACTGTCACTTTTCGTTGTAATTTTATAACTCAAGAACGGCTGAACCGATTTGGCTGAAAATTGGTGGGGACATAGCTTAGAAGGGGAGGTAGGTGTAGGCCGGTAGGTAGGTAGCCAGTTGACGGGAGCGAAGCCGCGGGGGACAGCTAGTCCTCTATAAAAAAGTTTCTGAAACAGCTTAATTGCCAACAAGTTGCCAACATTAAAACACCTAGTGGAATAGTAAGTAACCATAATAACATCCGAACGAGGAGTTGCGTAATGAAATTTACTACAACATTATGTTGTAGTAATGTGTAGTGTTGTTTGAAATGGGATCGAAAAGCATAGGAATCACGAAACAGCCATATTCTCACCACTCAATTCGTGGTACCTTCATGAAATTCAAAAAAAGAACATTGTCATGCATGCATGCGCGTTTCGCTACCAAAGCGTCGTAATTCAAAATATTTAGTACTAGCACTTCGCCCGCGACTTCGTCCGCGTGGGGATAGTAGGTACTCCACAAACTGCGACGCCCCTATACATATCCCCTTATAAAGGTTAGTTTTGGAAAATTAAGCGCAACGATTCTCATTATTGGTTCAGCGCAACTGTTCACCCCCCCGTTCAGCCCGTCAGGGGTTGATTATGCAAAAATTGTTAGGTGCATGATCTGTTTCAATTATCCCACTTTTAGTTTGTTCATAGAATTCCGACGTAAATTGAAGCAAGCTATAATTTCCTCCCCTAAAACTAATTCACCCCCGCTTCACCCCTTATTATGTACTAGCTTCTACCAGCGGCTTCGCCCGCGTGAAAATCGGAAATAGGGAGGTTTCTTGATTTGTATTGTAACTACACCTACTCTACACCTACCTACACTTACCTACACCTACTCTACACCTACCCTACACCTACCTACACCTACCCTACACCTACCCTACACCTACCCTACACCTACCCTACACCTACGCTACACCTATCTTACACCTACCCTACACCTTCCCTACACCTACCCTACCTACATAATTATACCAGCCCAAAAATACTATGACATGTTTCTGGTTTCCTGGTACTTGATGTTTTTGGTCTCCTGGTACTTGTAAATCTGTAGTACTAAGGCAGCAGCGGCTCTGAATTTCCACTTCCTCCGCAGTCTTCATTGATCCATGTCACTTACCGGGATAAAAAGTAGCATATGTCTCAATCCAGGATATGAACTACATGTGTGCCAAATTTCATTCAAATCCCTTCAGCCGTTTTTGCCTGATTGAAACACAAACATACAAACATACAAACATTCACATTTATAATATTAGTAGGATGTACCTAGTTGATTTTCGAAAAATCCAAATATTTGTTATTCTTATTGTTTTATCGAAAACATTTAAATGCCGTGGTGTTTCAACTTCATCGGACCAAGCATTGATACGATTCTCCCCAGTTCGCTCAAGCCGCGACATTTTTCTTACTCCGAGCATGTTTATTACCGTAGTAACTTTTGAACGAAAGGTCCGATTTGAATGATTTAAAGTGTAATTTACACGGACATAATTAACCTTAATTATCAAACCATTTAAATGGATAAGGATTAATATCATGGTACTATAATCACCATTTTTTATTTCACCATGGGATTTGCTTGACTAATATTAACAAAAAGCGGTCATGGTGACTTATCCATAATAGTTAGACATATGGTATCGCGGACTTTTTTGTAGATATTGATGACTTCTATAAAACTGTAGTACATCACTTTGCTCTATTGTCAATAGATTCCGCAGCGTACGCGATATAAGGATTTTTTCTCACACCTTGGGTCACATTATCGAAGTTTTCATACGGATCCCTAACTTTTTTGAAAATATTCTATAGCCTATGACCATCGCCGATAATGTAGGATTCTACTGGTAAAAGAATTTTTCAAATCGGTCCAGTAGTTTCGGAGCCTATTCATTTCAAACAAACAAACAAACAAACAAACAAATCTTTCCTCTTTATAATATTAGTGTAGATTAATAAGTACCTACGTTGTTAACAAAAAACAAAACCGACTTCCAAAAAAACACTAGGTACAAGGTTCAAAATAACTTTAATTTCGGAAGTCGGTGTTTTTGGTTGCTTCTTCGTTATTTGACACCGACTTCCGAAATTAAAGTTATTTTGAACCTTGTAGTGTTTTTTTGGAAGTCGGTTTTGATTTTTTGTAAAAAAGTTTTTTATTTTTCACTTTTTAGTGGTACCTACCCCACACCTAACAACACCACTGGAGAGTCACAGAAAGCAAAAATACTTACGCAATTTCGTATACTATAGGTACATGGATGATTTTTCCAGCTATTTGGTTTTAAAACCCAAACTACTGAACCAATTTTGAAAATAAATTTCAATGGGACCATTTGGGAAGTAGTAGTCCCTTTCCAACAAAAAAGGAATTTTTCAAATCGGTTGGCAAGCGACGAAGTTATGCGCGAACAAACATAAAAAAAAAATACAAACATCCGAATTGAGAACCTCCTCCTTTTTTAGAAGTTGGTTAAAAATGAGTGACACAAACTTTGATAACACACCACCAGATATTTCTATTTCTAATGCAGCAAAGGACTTTTCTAACCAATTATTACCAGTAAACTCGGGAAAACAATATGAAAACGCGTAAGTGGTACCAAGATTTCATTAATTAGAAAATAACCTTTCATATAGGATTCATTCATGGGTGTAGATAATAGTTGAATAATGAATCCTCTATACGGTATAGAGGATTCATATCATTGTTTAGATAATAGTTATTTATGCAACTGTTGTTACATAAGAAGGGGTTTTAAAACACGAATAGTACCTATCACATGAGTGTTTTAATAGGCAAGTACCTAATTATATACAGTTGCATACAAGACTTTATCTACCTACACCCATGATAATTATGCTATATGAAAGGTTCTTTTCTAATTCATGAAATCTTGGTACTTAGGTAACTACGCCTTTTAATATTGTTTTCCCGATTTTTCTGGTAATAGGTACCTAAACCTACTAATATTATAAACTAGCTTCTACCAGCTGCGGCTTCGCCCGCGTGAGTATCGGAAATAGCAAGGCTTCCTGATTTGTATTGTAATTTTTTTACTCAGGAAATACCGACCCTACACCTACCCTACACCTACTCTACACCTACCCTACACCTACCCTACACCTACCCTACACCTAACCTACCTACATTATTATACCAGCCCAAAATACTACGACATGTTTCTGGTCTTCTGGTACTTGATGTTTCTGGTCTCCTGGTACTTGTGAATCTGAAGTACTAAGGCAGCAGCGGCTCTAAGTTTCCACTTTCTCCTCAGTCTCCATTAATCCATGCCACTTACCGGGATAAAAACTAGCCTATTTTTTATTCCAGGCTATGAACTACATGTGTGCCAAATTTCATCCAAATCCCTTCAGCCGTTTTTATGCTACTTTTTATCCCGGTAAGTGGCATGGATCAATGAAGACTGAGGAGGAAGTGGAAATTCAGAGCCGCTGCGGCCTTAGTACTACAGATTCACAAGTACCAGGAGACCAAAAACATCAAGTACCAGGAGACCAGAAACATGTCATAGTATTTTTTGGGCTGGTTAGAGTAGGCGTAGGGTAGGTGTGGGGTAGGTGTGGGGTAGGTGTAGGGTAGGTGTAGGGTAGGTGTAGGGTAGGATAGGTGTAGGGTAGGGTAGCGGTAGGGTAGATGATTCCTGAGTAAAAAAATTACAATACAAATCAAGAAACCTTCCTATTTCCGATATTCACGCGGGCGACGCCGCTGGTAAAAGCTAGTTGGTTATAAAAGTCCTTTGCTGCATTAGAAATATCTGGTGGTGTGTTTTATCAAAGTTTGTAGGTATCACTCATTTTTGTAAACAACAAAGTATTAATTTTTTTGCCATAGGTACTACCTAAGTATATCATACAAAAAAAATGTCGGGACACGATGTGAGTTCGAATAGGTAAGTAACAACAATATCCTTTCACATAAAACAAGAATTTTTCAAATCGGTTCATAAATGACGGAGATATGAGGTAACAAACACAAAAAAAACATGCAATCGAATTGAGAACCTCTTCCTTTTTTTGAAGTCGGTTGAAAATCGAAGGATTTGCGTAATGAAATTTAGTACCTACAACAATACAACACTCGTTCGGATGTTATTAATTTATTATGGTTACTATGACACTGGGTGTTTTAATGTTGGCAATAAGCTAACTGTTTCAGAAACTTTTATAGAGGATTTATAGCATGGAAGTAGATAAAACTATTTATATAAATCGCATAAAAGCATTTTCTCTTTTTCTTTTTTTTATGTCCATTGTTTCCACTGTCACAGCTAGGGCAAGCCAATCTTCAGTTTTTGAAACGGTAACAAACGTGTGTGTTGAAAAACGCTTTTATTTTTAACCGACTTAAAAGTATATGTTATATTGTCAGAATTGCAGAGTTCCAGCTTCTAAACATGTGAGCCAAATTTCATAAATGTATGTAGGTATGTTTGTCCACGCATATATTTGAAAAACTATGTCGGATTGCAAAAAAATCTTAACTTAGGGGACAGTGCAAGTTTCATCAAAATTAGTTCAGTAGTTTTTGAGATAGAGACTGTGTCAGTCACTAGGACGTTATGCTGGTCGTCGTTGGCTTAACAGAGTAATTAAACTTTCATTAGAATTATGCATTACAAAGGGTCATGCATGGCCATCGGGCTGGCCCAGGGATACCGCGAGTCGTCGAGCCTCCTTGCCGGATTGCCGCCATGGGATCTGGAGGCGAGAGCCCTCGCGCACATCCACGCGCGGCGCATGGAGGCGACACTGCTGCGCAAGTCCACGCGCGGCGCATGGAGGCGACACTGCTGCCGCAGCAAATTGCAGTATGGCGGACGGAGCTCCGGCAAGATACCATGGCGGCATGGAGTCAGCGACTCTCGCAACCCAGTGCTGGGCACGCCACAATTGCAGCGATAGTGCCCCTTTTTGAGGAGTGGCTGGAGAGGCGCCACGGCGTCCTCACCTTCCGCCTGACGCAGGTACTCACCGGATACGGTTATTTCGGATTCGGCGGGAGGAAACGTCCGGTTGTTTTCACTGTGAGGATCACCCGGAGGACACGGTGGAGGTCTGCCCTGCTTGGGCGGAGCACCGCCGTGTCCTCGTCCGAAGCGATCGGCGGCGACCTCTCGCGTCCGGCCCTGGTTCAATCCATGGTCCAAAGCGAGGAGGGGGAAGCCGTTACCTCCTTCTGCGAAGCAGTAATGCTAGTGAAGGAGGAGGCGGGCCGCGTTAGGGAGAGACAACCCTCACGCCCCAGCCTGCTAGAGTTGCGGATTATGTTCGAAAGAGTTACCGCTGGTTAGCAAAGGGCACTAGGAGGAGCACGGATGCGTTTTAGTCAGTAAGAGTCTGTCACTCCTTTCCGCTCCGCCCAGAGCGGGAGGTCATTTGATGATTTCCCATCCATAAAAAAATTTCAATTTCAATGACAACTGAAATTTAAAAAAAAACAAGAAATAAAAAGTACTTACCTAAATAATAAAATTTAACCGACTTCAGAACTAATTTATTTAATTACTCAATAACTAAAATGAGAGAAATAAATTTTTTATCCTATATAAACATATACATTAAAGTAATTAATATTATGCTTAGGGACTATTTTTATGGTCGGTGCTAGCCTTAGTATTTGGAATAAACTATGTCAGTTCAGTTGGTAGTCCCATCATGACGTACGCTTGCGCTGTCTTTGCACACCCAAAGCCTCGTCACCTCCATAGGATGCAGACGCTCTAAAACCGTTTCCTCCGTAAGATCACGGGAGCGCCTTTCTACGTCCGTAATGAGATAAGAGTTTCAAAAAGAGTACATCAGAATCATAATTTCAAATAATCGGCAGCACGAAAGTCTTCTAACTTTAAACAATTTCCGGAATCACCATAATATTATACATAATCGGATTTCCATTAAAAATAATTCTTTTTTCAGGGTACAATACCTGCTTTATATTTATTTTCGGGAGAATTATTTCCAACACTGGGAAGGAACGTGGGTGTCAGCGGAGTGACGACTTTTGCTCGTATTGCGTCCATGGTTGCTCCGGTCGTCGTGAGTTTGGATAGCATACTCGTGAATCTTCCAATTAGCCTACTGGCGGTCATTTCTATCGCACAAATATTCATGATTTTACCATTACCTGAAACAAAAGATTCTCCATTGCCAGAAACTTTAGAGGAAGCTGAAAGATTTTAATAAAATAAATATTACTTTGATCCTATGTCCTATCATATTATTTATCCTATGAATATGAGTTATGCATGACAATTGGCACACAGTATATTATATATTTTTTGCATTGTATAAAGGTTTTGAGTTTCAGGAAGATAGAATGTAGAGGTAAATAAATATCTCATAAACACTACTGGTATTTATTGTTTAAAAACAGACATTGTGTAAAAATAAAGTGAATACAAAATATTATGCAGTCAAGTGCCTACACTAAATAACATGTAGGTATCCATCATAAATATAGACATCAAGATAAATGCTAAGTGCAAAATAAATGCTGTTGTGCAACAATCTTGCAAGTGAATGCTAGCAGTTTAGATCATCACACTGGTAAAACTTTCAAGATTGGAACAGTTACTTTTTGACTTACATAATAAGGCAGTGCGCCGGAGCAGAATTTAGCTTTGAGAAAGCATCAAGGTTGGAAAGTAGAAAAATTAAAAGACGACTAGAATATACTACAAGATGCAATTCACAATTACACAGAAGTATATTTTTACTTGTACTGTTAAAAATGTATTGACATAAAATTGTACATTCTAAAATAATAAACCTTAAAAATATTATTCCCTTTTCTCATTTGTAATTTGGTTCCTTATGTTTTCAATTCTGTGTAACAAAGTTGGATGTGAATGGTACCAAGATGAATATAATTTATCATAAATTGGATAATCCAAATTGTCCTTTCCTAACTTGATTAGAGCAGACCTCAACTCATTAGGATATGCGAGGGAAACAGCAAAGTTGTCTGCTTCAAATTCAAACTTTCTAGACAGAGCTGTTGCAAAGAAAGACAAAACTGAATTGTATGGTGCGAGGATCATTTGCAAAACCACAATTAAACCAATAATGATTGGTTCTTGCCCAGCAGGGAAGCCAAGTGAGGTATACAACATTGAATATTTGAACAACACTCCAAATGCAGTAAATAATAGAAGCAAGTTCACTTCAGTCAGGGCAATTGATTTGTAAATGTGACTGCAGCTCCAGTGCCCAAGCTCATGAGCTAACACTCCCAATATTTCACTGTCTGTGCAACCAGTGGTTACTTTCTTTTCTTCATCAAATTTCTCTAATAGTGTATCAAATAAAACTATCCTCTTTGCACCAAATAAGCCGCTGAAGTATGCATTACTGTGTGCTGACCTTTTAGAACCTTCAACAATGTATATTTGAGATAAGGGAAAATGAAGTCTTGTAGCTAAATTTTCAATTCCTTTTCTTAGAGAGCCATCAGGAAGAGGTACAAACTTATCAAATAGTGGAGCAATAACTGAAGGATATATTGTCAACAATATCACTGTAGCCACGGTGGTGAACAACCACAGCCATACAACAAACATATTCCCTCCAAGCATTATGATAAATATAGCTATGGATATGATGGGAAGAGTGATCACAAGACTAAGTACTAATGATTTTAACTGATCCTTAACAAAGAAGCCTGCAGTCTGCTTGTTGAATCCATGTTTTTGTTCCAAACCAAAAATTCCATAAATGGTAAATGGCATATTGACAACATAATTGAACAATGTTACAAATGTCATAAATACACAACTGACAAGAATTTCTCTCTCTGGAGGTATGTTGAAACCAGCAGCAATATTTTCTGATTTGTGCCATGCAACATAAATCCACCGATTATATAAAATCACAGATGTTAGTACTATGCTGTAAAATTCTTTCACTATCTTGAACCGTGATTTGTCGATCCCATAGAGCCGTGCTTTTTTGAAAGATTCTTCATTTAACATCTCCTTCAGATCTTTTGGAATGGTGTTATTTGTCTTGTATATTTTCAACTGCAACAAAAAACATGATTGTTCAGATTGTATAGATTAAGTTTCTTGTAAAGAAGCTAGTACTTACAAGGGTTCATGATAACATTGAATGAACAATGTACCTTTAAAGGAATGTGTGCATATCACCGCAATTCACGTGCGTGAAAATGAAATTTTTTAAATAATTTATACTAAAGCATAGTACTGCAACGAATCTATAACGTTTGCAATATTGTACAAACAATATTGTATTGAGAAAGTAGCAAATACATGCAAACACCGCACAAGATAACAAGACTAATAAATTACCTGCCGCAAAGACAGATACAGCTCCCACAGATATTCTCCCCATGAGAATAGTAGAATCAGAAACACAATACAATCTTCATCGAATTTCATTTTGATACTGTTCTATTTAGAGGATACAAAGCCTGTAGACCACTGAATAAAAATAAAATTATCCTTTCGGTGTAATGTAAACCCCAACCGGACAGAACTTGACAGATAAATGCCGCGTTTGACATTGAGACTGACTTTGCACAGGTAATAAATTTAAAAAAACGTTTCAATTTTTTTATTGACCTGGCTACTGAGGTCTAGTCCAGCTTTTAGTTTTTTTTTTTAAATATACTCTTTTTTACATTAGAATTCGGAAGTGAACATTTCCAAAATTGTTGGAGTATTTAGCAGCAAATTTAACGAGTCAGCCTTCTCAACAAGCTTTGCTAAAGTGACCAAAATCCAATAAATTTCTCGGCTCTACAGTGGAGCCACTTGACGAAATGGTTACCTGTTTCAATGATTCCAATATTGTCCAGTTGCGTGGACACTTGAGCCACAAAACCACACCGATTTTACACCACAATATCCACGTGAAATTGCGAATAATTAAAACAGCCGCTATCCTTCACCAAAAGTAAACAGAAACAGTTGTAATTAAAGATCAACACGTTCGAACACAAGCAACAAACGCAATAAAAAAGTACGGAGTGCGACGATGTTACGGAGAAATATGCAGACCCACAATATAAAAAAATATTAGCATTACCTATACATGCCACCACCGTACCTATAGGTACTACTGAAACACAGTAACTACAAAGTCACGTCTTACAAGATATTTCAATTACGTTTTCGATGACCCGCTGATAAATCTTGCCTTCGGTCCCCATCCCCTTGTTACAATGGCTGCAGTGGATTTATATAAAAGGGCAACAGAGCTAAGAAAAAATATAGTACAGCTTCAAACGCGGCTTGCTCAATACAAAACGGGTTAAAAGAAAATATTATTATGTCTTCAATGAATTTAAAGATTCTTTCAATTTATGCGCTCCAAGTATTATTTGTAGTGATTTTACAATGTGCTGCAGAAGAATTTTGTGTAACAACTCCAATTGAAATACACGTTACTAAAGGTATTTCTTTATTCATGTGCTAAAACTCCTCTAACCCCTAAACTTCGAATTATGAATTCGATTCGAATTTGGTTCACAATTTGTTAAACACGTGCCAGAAATACCTACTAGGTACTAAATTTGGTAAACTTACATTTACTTAAATGTTGTGCCTTTAAAATTTCAGAGGAATACGACGATATGGGTAGATTAGTCAGATCATGCAGCGGAGAAGTAAGTGTTAACAGGTGCGAAGGGCATTGCAGTAGTCAAGTGCGACCATCAATTTCTGTTCCAGCGGGATTTTCAAAGGTATTACATTAATAAAATTGTACTCATTCATGTTCATCTGATTCACGTTAGGTGTAATCATTTTGAAATAATACCTAGTCAGAAAGATTATTACCTTACCTATCTTAAAGAAAATTATTGACTGTTGTGGTCATAAAAATGAAATTTTAATTGTGCAGGGCTGCTTCTGCTGCCAAGAAAACTACTTGAGTGAACGTTTGGTCACCTTGACCCATTGCTACGACTCTGATGGTATGAGGCTCGAGGACGAAGATAGTGCTATCATGGAAGTGCGCCTGCGTGAGCCAAATGACTGCAAATGCTCCAAGTGCGGAGACCACAGCCGTTAAACTTCTTTGGTTTGTAAAAACGAGTTTAAAGTACTTGGTGTTTCTTGTGTAATTATAAAAGTTTGAGAAACGACGAAGATAATTAATTAAAACATCAATATTTTTCTTTTTTAATTGTATGTTATAATTAAATGGTCAAGGGTTTTTATTATATAAAATAATAAAAAAATACGTTTTTTTAATTTTGCGGGCTGCCCTGGCGCTTCCAAGATACAATTGAGCAGTTGTGTGATAAATGTTGAAATAAACAATTTTATTGAAGTTAAATCTAAATTTTATTCAACCTACCTTCGAAAAGTAGAAGCCACCATATTACTCTTTTAAGACGTCTTTCTGAGACGAAATTTTCCTTTACCTACTTTTTCATTTTGTTTTGGTGGAACTTCTTGACAGCAGGCAGGTAATTCAATATTAGGTATCCAATCATCACTATTTTTTTCTGGCTTGACTGTGCCTCCCAAAAACTATAAAACCTGAGTGTTCCCGAAATACTAGAACTCTTAATTAATTATACCTATTTTAATTTAACCTATAGTGCACAAACTTGGTCTTTGATTTACATCCAAAAGTCCAAACTCAAGGTTTGCCAACGTGCTACGGAGCGCAGCTGGTCTATTCTGTCGACATCTCACTGTGTTGACGCAAGCGCCTACTGAAATTAGCATACCGGATTTTGTTGAGGCTACGTTAATTGTGGCTAATCTAATTATTTCTAACGTTTTTATTGACCGGCTACCTTCTGTGATTGTTAGAATAAAATTGCACGTTCACATCAAGCAGCGTATTTTTTTCATTATTCCCGTAATTATACCTGGATCAATCCCGCACATGGTCCTTCGAGCCTGGATTCTGGAGATTTGAAGAATATTTACTCCGATCAGCGAATTGTTATAAAGGGATTGAAGAGAATTGGTGGACATTAAAAATCTCAGTCGACGCCCGGTGTCGCAGGTGAATTCTGCTACGTCATTCAGAAGATTTTTGGAATTTACGTGGTCTGGATACATAATAGCTGAGAAAAGGCGTATTTATTATTAAATTTGTGTTCCCAACACTCTATTTAACAGGTATAATTAGCGTAAGTCAGTCGTTATTAGCCAGGTTAGTACGAAATACCTATTGTCATTTTTCTTTGTTCTGTGAGTGGTTACAAATTGCAACACAATTATTAGCTGATCAGCAATTATTGTTCATTTTGTTATTAACACATTGTTAAAGAGTAGTTATTTGTAGTAACTGCATTATTTTGCTTTACGGTGTAATAATTTAACAGTTAGGTTGAGACAGTTAGGTAATCACATTAGTTAGCACAGATAGACAATAGAAACCATTGCAATTGCAGTGTAGGTGTAGGTAGGTACACTTAGGTGGAGTGAACGAAAAGTGAGCTGTCATTCCATCTTGTTTGTATGGTTTGAGAGCTCACTTGTCGTTCACTTCGCCCAAGTTTTCACTTCGACATGTTTACAAAAGTAATCGCACTGCAGTAATTGGTGTTAAATTAACGGATCGCGTTAGAAACATTATACTGCGCTCCAAAACACAGATCGTTGACGTGGCTCAGAAGGCTGCCGAGCTTAGGGCTGGACATGTCTGCCGCATGCCCATCGAGCGGTGGGCCCACAAAATACAAAATAGGTGCCCTGAAATCGCGAGACCGGGCCGCGGTAGACCACGAAGGAGATAGCGAGATGACTTGGATGTCTTCCTTGGAAATTGACAAGAAGAGGCACAGAACCGGGAACGGTGGAAAGAATGGAGCTAGATATAATAATAAAAAAACCTATTGTATGCCACGGAGTGAGACATGCTAAAAATAACATAAAAATATGAAATAAATTGGCGCAGCATGTTTTCATTTCTTTGGTCTTTCCATTTTTATGGATCGGAAATCATTAAATGACTCCTCCGCTCTGGGTGGAGCGGGAGGGAGGGAGTGTCAGACTCTTACTGACTGAAACCCATTCGTGCTCCTCATAGTGCCCTTTGTGTTCCAGGGCCGCGGTAACTCTTTCGAACAAAATCTGTAACCCTGGCAGAAAAAAGTAAAGACCAATAGACGGGGCCAGAGGGCCCTCACGGGCCCCGTCTATTGGTCTTTCCCTACATTTCTCAAACTTATGGGCTGCAACTTTCGTACTTGGTGACGGCTGCTGCAATCCATTTCTGCCACTCAATTTTTTTCAGAAATGTTTTATTTTATTTATTAAGGAAAACCAACAGCTAAATACTCTATATAATCAGTGCGTAACTAACTAGTTATCCACATGTTACATAGGTATTTGAAAAGAAATTTGGAAAAGCAAAAGTACAACATCACTAATTAATCATACAAATTAATAAATCTTGTTCATACTAATAATAACGCTTCAATTAACAGGTACTTTTATGAAAGCACGGTTAAAAATCTGTTTTTTCGATCATTAGTGAGTAGATCAATGCGAAAGTTAGCTGACAATGAAAATAAATCTAATTCAGAAAAAAGAGTTTTATAATTGTTTGCTAAACGTCGAAGAGGTGCGCGGACACCCGCATTTGTGCGACAAGAGGGCACTGCAAATAGCGGTTGTCCGCGCACTGCACGCCGCATGACAGTTCTAGGTCGTATAGGTGTATACGACAATTTGTTCGTTTACTCAGAGCAATCATATTTGTTATTACACAGGTCATAGAGAACCTTAGTCTCCAAAAAAATGCGTCTATTACTTGAAGTAGGTAGTTTACAATATTTCAATAAATTAACGTAGGACGTTTTTAAAACTGGGAGGTCGGAACGGTTTACCCCCCCGGAAGTGATCCCCGGTCTGACCACTCTAAAGACCGGGATTGCCTGATTACGCGGGCGAGTTCGTGAGGTACTTGCATCTGCAGCCTGATGACCCAGGAAGCGAGCAGCAGAAAGACCCCCTGAACGCAATTCCAGACAGTGGTGCGGAGAGGCGGCGCCGCGGCGTGAAAAGCGCGCGGAGCGGTTTCGGAAGTTCGTTCTCTCCCTATGCGGTTCCGATAAGGTGTAACGTCGGATTTCTCCAATTCGTGCGCGTAAATTAAATACTGTTACTTAGTTTTTTCATAAGGTTTCATAACGACACAGTTGGCGTAGTGGTTGAGTGATTGACTGCTGCGCTGCGTGTCGCGGGTTCGATTCCCGCACGGCACAAATATTTGTATGGCCTACAGATAGTTGTTCCGGGTCTGGCTGTTTGTGTATGTGAATTTATATGTTTGTAAACGCACCCACGATACAGGAGAAAATCCTAGTGTAGGGCAACGTTTTAAAATAAAAAAAATCTTGTAGGCAAACCGACCTACCAGTTTTAAAAAACGTGTTGCAACCGTGTCATAAATCTGCTTAAATTGGTCTGAACAAGTTTAATTAGTAATTTACATAAACGTAATGGTTTCTGTGCCAGTGCCATATTGATTTTTTTTTATCATATGTTAGTGTATACTAGTTTTATCAAATTTTGTGTTCTTATTTAAATTTATAATAAATACTAATTGTCGTTTTTTGCTGCGAGTGCTGATTTTGAATCCTGAGTGTGGCGAGGGATTCAAAGGCACGAGATGCAAAAACTTTGCGCTCGTGTAACACACATAACTTTTCACTTCAGCAGCGAGAACACTTTAGGAGATAAAATAATAAACAGGAATAGATTGAAATAACTATTTATTGTGAATCAATATACAATTAACATTGTAGATAGAGGTACCAATTCAATAAAATGGAACATTTTAAAAGTTAAAAGTAAAATTACTACAATTCTGCAAATAAAAAGTAACAGATTTATTTGGCAACGTTATAGTTGCATTGAGTTGAGTTTGATTATCTGGGGTTTCTGTTTCGGTGGCGGATTGAGTAGTAGTAAGTAAGTAACAATGGTGATAAGTACACTGTGTGTCGTTGGAAGTGAATGGGCGTGGGTGAGACCAAGGATCCGAGGTCGAATTCAGACTTATTGTTTCCACTATACGCTTACAGATTTTCGACTTATTTTCTTTTGAGTCTTCAATATAGCCTTCTGCAACCGTATTGGACTTCTACCCGCCGTGACGTTTTAAAGTGGTGAGATCGGCTCCAGAATCAGCCAAGAGCGTTGCCGAAGTTCTCCGAAAGCAGTGACCCGTGTATATAGCTGAGGCTCTTAAGAAAGTGGCAATTTCTCGCGGTATAGCACCTATTTTATTTACTCCCATTGGCTGTCTTGAGCATTTATTATTATGGTATTGTAAGAAAAATCGGTTGGTTTTTGTATTGGCTGGACGTAAATTTTGGTATTTTTCTTTAGTTACATATTCTTCACGTACGATAAAAGACCTGTCAAGGTTCGTCTTCGTATTTTTCAATTTTACTAACAGTAATTTATCTGAATGCTTTTCGATATTATTGTACTGTTAGCTGTAATAGTTCGTTATTGCGACACACTCCACTAATTCCTATAATCAGTACAACCTGTAATGAAAATATTACATAATTAATATGCATAATTTAACATTTACAGCATCTTTTACATATCGTAATAATAGTACATTACGATATTAGTGCGTTAAGATGGTTATAACATGCGAGGCGTAATTGAGCCGAGCATGTTATAACCAATACGCACGTATATCGTACGACGTTTTTTAACACATTTGCGAGGAAACAGAAAAAATAATCATTTTTCGGAAAATGACTTGGCATTTTTCATGTTTTTCCACTTCAAGAAATTTTCATACGTGGTTATGTATCTGTCCTTGGATATTGACGGCAGCAAGCTGTCGCATGCGGTTCGCGCTTCTGTTAGTATATCCGATGGAGTTGAAGTAATATATTGCTCATCTTCATTATTGAAAGTTGTCATTTTTAGACATTCACAATACAAGTACAAAGAAAAGAAAATTTGAGAAAAATGGCGCGAGGATTATTTTCTGCCGTGGCTGCGTGAAAATGTTGGCAAAGACGCTAGAGTATGCAGCCAAGTTTTTAAATTACCGAATAAACTGTTTTTTTTTATTTTAAATAAAGTCAATCTGTGAATGCACACTGTTGCTTTCCCGCCATTTTAACAGCGCGCTGCCTACTGAACGACGCCGCGCGGCGATTAGTTCGAAATTTGAAGCAACAGCGCGCTGCTCACTAGCTGGAGTCGTGCGGCGGCGATCAGTTCCATATTTGAAATGGCAAATAATACTGTTATGGAATTTGTATGGACTATAACTTAACTATTTGCTTTGGTAACACACGCGTTTTTTATGACCCGCTTTACATGCTTAAAACCGGTGGAATTACATCAGCTTTACGAGCAAGGGTGTTAAAAATATTTTAACAGTATTGCTAAACCAGACTAGGATTCATTGCGCCTCCAAAAATTAGTAGAAGTACCTTTATCTATACCTACATATAATAAAACAGTAACGAAAGAAAAACTGTACATTGAGAATTTTCGAGAAAAAATAAGTAGCTTTTGTTAGAAAAACGTAACTGATGACAAAAAGTGACTTTTTAGAATTTTTGTCTGTTTGTCTGTTTGTATGTGTAGTATGTAGGGCTTCACGCCAAAACTACTGGATAGATTGAATTGAAATTCAGCAAAAATGTTCTTTGTAAACCAAGGAAGACTTTAGGCTACATATTATCACGCCGTATGTTATGGGAGGTAAGCAATATTGATTTTAAAAGGTTTTTGTTCGTAATTGAATGCACAAAATAATTGAATGCACAAAATGACATGTTAGTTAGTTACAAAACCATTTAGATAATTTTTACACATTAACCTGATAGGAATTGTAGCAATCTAGAAGAAATCAACTTATTATCTACATAATTCAGATACCCGTAATGCCATCTGTTGACCGAAAAA
The DNA here is from genome assembly GCA_947386135.1 of Melanchra persicariae. Taxonomy (NCBI): domain Eukaryota; kingdom Metazoa; phylum Arthropoda; class Insecta; order Lepidoptera; family Noctuidae; genus Melanchra; species Melanchra persicariae. The sequence goes on along the minus strand of OX376655.1, from coordinate 9,524,968 downwards.
GTACTAACTATCAAAAGCATGAGAATTAAACCAAAATAGGTATATTTTTTAGTTACCAATGGTACTTTTAAAACGTCATAAACAGTGATTATTTTGATACAAAACTCACCGTTATGCATTTGATGCATAACATAAAAAAAAGATTTGGTCTGATTGCTCCACTGACGTTATTTTAATTTTTTTTTGAACGGTTAAGTCTCTCCACTCAATCTGTAAAGCACCCTGGTTGCTTCTGTACACTTGGACGGAGCTAGGCCAGCAAACTTAGCCAGGACACCTACGCACAACGGAGTCCCTACTCTACTCTATCCGTTGCGGGGTTTTTTTTATGGATGGGAAATCATCAAAATGACTTCTTCCGCTCTGGGTAGATTAGAAGGGAGTGTCAGACTCTTATTGACTGAAACCCATCTGTGTTTCTTCTTATGATCTTTGCGTTCCAGGGTCACGGTGACTCTTTCGAACAAATTCCGCAACCCTAGCAGGCTCTGGCCCTAACGGGCCCCGTCTTAGCTGACATCTCTTGGAGGCGCGCATGGAACACAACGCTTCGTCGACCCGGACCAGTGGCGCTATATAGGGTGTATAGCTTCATCCCTCCTTCTCGCTCGAACGACTCACGCTTTAACACGTCATGGTAGGGCCGATGGTTGTTATCGGGCCGCGAGTCACCCAATCACCCAACGCTCGCCGTCCGCAGGCCCGTGCCTACGGTAGCCGAGAATCGCCCTGCGACTCCTGACGCCCGGGGTATCTTCTTCTGTTTCGGCGGCTAAGGCGTGACGTTTGCCTCTCCTTCACGCGGCTCGCCCCTTCCTTTACTAGCATTACTGTTTCGCAAAAGGAGGTGACGGCTTCACGCGACCAATACTTTTTCTTCCAGTCCTCGGACGCCACTCAGTCACTGCCTTACTCCACCTATCATCACCGCTCTTTGCCAAGTGTCCTGTCCAGCTCCACTTTAGTTCTACAATTCGTTTTCCGATGTTGAAAACGTACCTCTACCAAGCATGGAACGCACCATGGCTCTCTGTGCAACTATCAGTCTGTACACAGCCTCCTGCGTGAGCGTCCATGTAAGTAAGTAAGTCATGGTGGGAAAAGCACACTGGTTATAAAGGCGGGAATTCAGACATTGCGGAATTTTGGCAGGCTTCAGAATGTCGTCCATTTTGATAAAAGCGGCCCATCCAAGGTGTGTTCCTCTCGATACCTCCGTTTGTTGATTTTCTTTGCCAATTGAAAGGATGTGGCCAAGATAAACATATCGGTTAATCATCTCCAACAATTCATTTACAGATTTGAATCGCTGAAGGTGTTTGCCATAACCTTCGTCTTGGTCATATTCATTCCAAGACCCAACTTAAAAGAAGCATCTTAAAGATTTTGAAGCATTTTCTGGGGGTCATCGAAGTAATCAGTGAAAACCACAAAGTCATCTGCAAATCTTAAGTGAGACAGTTGGGTAGAAAATTGACGTTAATACCGCTATAGTCCCAATCTATACCCACATTTTTAACGACATCTTATAGGATTGCTGTGAATAGTTTCGATGAAATGAGAGGCATTATAATTACAACGTTTCTCACGAAAAATTATTTGAACAGAAGAGGTGATACTTGACGGCGCGTTGTGTTCCACGCGCGTCACAAAAAGATCTCAGCACAAAGACGAGGCCCGCTAGGGCCAGTGCCTGCCAAGGTTGCGGAATTTGTTCGAAAGAGTCACCGCGGCCCTGTAACGCAAAGGGCATTAGGAGGAACACAGATGGGTTTTAGTCAGTAAGAGTCTGACACTCCCTTCCATTCCGCCCAGAGCGAAAGGAGTCATTTGATGTTTTCCCATACATAAAAAAGGAGGCAAGCAATGATAGATATTGACTGTTCGTATTACATATACGAACACATTGATCTTACCTAGCCACATCATTTTGCAATACATACACGCGAACGAAGTCGCGGGCAACAGCTCGTAGGTATACATATATCTTTCGAACAATTTCCCCAACCCTAGCAGGCTTTGCGCAACCCTAGCAGGTTCTGAATCTCTGGAACTACCCGTCGGATTTAGAAAACTAAGTATTTTTGTATAATAATAGCCAGTCATGAGTAGGGCTTGCATTATCCGTCAAATTTTAGTATCCGAATAATTCGAATAGTAGAAAGTCTTACTATCCGGATATTTCGGATAATTTTTAAAGGCACTAAAATTGAAACTAGAATGTGAAAAACAATGCCCTCCCTGTAGCACCCAAGCAATTGAAACAAGGGAATTTATTCAAAGTATCAGTATTTATTAACAACTAAACAGTTCTTCAACTAAAATCAACAAACCAACAATTTTGTTATGATTTATGTTATGAGGCAGAAATCAAATAAAACCAAACATAAAGGGTAAAAAATTAACTTTTATAATTTCTAATGTAATCGTCATAAACTCTTCTTGAATAATCCAACTACCCAGCTATTCTTATTCTTTATTGCACAAATTTCAATCAAATAAAAAAACAAATATGCATATAAATCAAATATAAAAAACATAACAAACAACAAATCTAAATACTTATTTTCTCCATAAATCAACATTTATCTTTGTCTCAATCTCAAGCATTTTTTGAATTTTTATTTTGGTAGTGAGATCTTAAAAAGCTCAAGCAATCCAGAGAGTCATATTTCATGGCTGTACGTAAATGGTTACATAGATAGCCAGAGGCAGAAAATACTCTTTCTGCCTGCCTCTACACTAGTGGGTGGAATTGCCAGCAAAACACTGTACGCTCTCTCCAAGTTCTTGCTCCTTTGGCCTCCCTGATCATAAAGCGCCATTTCTACCCGTATTGTAGTAAGCAAATCGCTTTGACGGGAAGAAGATGGTTGCGCATATTGCCCTCGCGAAAGTTCTGAAGATGAGGGTTTCATTATTTTATTTATCTCTTCTTGTAATTTTTCTTTTATTGAACCTTTTACGACGTGAGCAACTTCAGGTTCTTGTGCTCCAAAATAAGTAGAAATAATATGGACGATCGTCCGTTGAATGTATGCATTTGAAGGATTCCCAAAAGGGTAAACAGATGTGTCGAGTTCTGCTTCATCATAAAAGCTTTTCGGGTCGTAAAGATATTAAATTGTCCCACTAAGTTCTGGTACGCGACGATTTATATTGGATATCGCTTGCAGACATAACCTATAACAAAATAAAATAATTCAATCAATACTAAAAATTGCAAGATGCTAACATTTTTTTTATATTTGTCGCGTGGCGTGACGTCGACGTAAAACTGGTTAGAGACCACATTAACCCTCAAATGTTCTATGAGAGTTTCAATTAGTACCTACGTTTTACAGATAACGTTTAAATTTTAAGCTGGTACATTCATTAACATTTCACATTAGCTTACACGAGCCCATCTGCCCCTAAGTACCTGCACTACCTGCTCACACCCAATTGTCCAAAGTAGAAATAAAATATAAAAAAAAACAATAGAAAACTTGTTAAATATCTCTAAGTAGGTAATAAAACGCGCGCGCGACGTTGCCGCTCTTATTATGTGCAAGATGCAATGCAAACAACCTACTCAATTACTACAAGAAATGAACTTCATAGAAGCGTATTTACTTGCATTAAGTAGATTATGAAACAAAATATAACATATAAATGAATAAATATTGAATATTTGTGTAGGTACTTACTCAGTAAACTGGAATTTCTTTCAATGAGCCGCCACCGACAGGAATCACACCACGTCGTCTACACGTTCGCGATTTTGTTGTGATTCGATCTAATGCGTTCGCAGCGTGCGTTGCGACTAGTCAGATAATGGGGAGTACGGAGTGCGTGGCGCTGAGAGCTAAGTATCGCCAGTGTTGCCAACTTTGATTTTAAAAATGACGTAGATCAGAAATAATCAGAATAGAAAATTACGTAGATTCAGTCAAAATTTAAATTTGTAGTAAGTAGATAATGTCTGTAGAGTAAATACATGTGTTTACTTGTACTACACACAATGCAAAATGTATTATTAGGCTTTATATACATAGAACACACGAAAAAATCGACTATCCGAAAAATCCGTATTATCCGGATACAGTTGCATTCATTATCCGAATATGAAAATTGGGATATCCGGATTGCAAGCCCTAGTCATGAGGAAGGCTATGTATGCGGACGGGCGAACGCGATATGCGTGTACAAAGCGGTCAAAAGCTACTGACTTAATTATAATGATAACTTAGTAAATATATAATTTGTATGTAAAAAGAATTTTCCAAATAAATACACTGAAACTGCTGTATTTTATTGCTTTCTTAATTTTTTAAATTTTGGAATTCGTTTCCATTTATTCAAATGTGAAGAAAAAATTACAACATTTATTATAAATTTATTATATTATGTAGTCGATACCTGATACCTAAATGGTTGGTAACATCCCTAGAACTGACTGGCCATCTCCCGAGAGATGAATTTATAAATTTAATTCGTATGTTTGCTATTCAAAGCTAGATGGCGTCACTGAGGCGAGATCAGGGAGGTGGGATCACTGATTTCCATGACATTTTTTCTGATAGCCACTTTAGTGTATGTATCCTTTCAAATCTCTTTGCTCTAAAACCACTGTCTAAAACCATGAAATTTTGACATAAGTATTTTCCAAAAGTGAATGAATAAATTCAATAACATGGCATGATAATAGGGTATTATTGCGCAGAATAAATTGTTTTTTTTTATCATCCATTAACGATAATTTATTTCTCATTTGGGTACATAGTTATAATAGGTCTTTACCTATGAAATTGCCGTTTTGTATGAAAAAATTTAAACGAATTTTTTTCATGTATTTTTTATTTGTATTAATCGAAGTAATCACCCATGCAATCAATGCATCTTTGCCAACGCAGTGGCAGTTTATTGATGCCCTTCTTAAAGAAATCAGCTGGACGGGAGGCAACAAATTCTTCAAAGTCATTTTGTACTGCCTCTCGGGTATTGAATTTTTTTCCCGCCAAGAAGTTATCCAAATTCTGGAAAAAGTAGTAGTCTGTAGGCGCAAGGTCTGGTGAGTAGGGCGGATGACGGAGAGCTTCCAACCCCAGTTCTTGCAACTTGGAGACCGTCTGCTGTGCAGTATGAGGTCGCGCGTTGTCGTGCTGAGTCGTGCAGGAGCAGCGGAGACGAGCGATTGACCAATGCTGGTTGGAGATGTGCCAGCTTCTCCATCATTGTGTTCAGTTCTTCACAGTACACATCTGCAGTAATGCTCACCCCGTTTGGTAAGAAGCTGTGATGAATCAGACCGGCGCTAGACCACCAAACAGTGACCATCACTTTTCTAGGGGTAAGTTTTCGTTTAGGGCATTGTTTAGGTGCTGAACCAGGATCCAACCAACTTGCTGAGCGCTTGCGGTTATCAAACAGAATCCATTTTTCATCGCAGGTAACAATGCGGTTCAAAATTCCTTCATTTGTGTGTCTGTTGAGCAGTGCAAGGCACGTCTCGACGCGTACTTCGCGCTGGCGATCATTGAGTTCGTGGGGCACCCATTTGTCAAGCTTTTTTACCTTGCCAATTTGACGCAAATTGACCAATATTGTTTTGACGCTAACGTCGAAAGCTGCTGCTAAGTAGATTGTGTATCATCAGCTTCTACAATCGCCTTTAATTCGTCATTGTCGACCAGTCTTCGGACGACCGCGAGGTTCATTTTTCAGGTCGAAATTTCCAGAACGGAAGCGAGCAAACCAATCACAGGTGGTGCGTTGGTTTGTAGTGTTAGCTCCGTAAACGTCGTTGATGTTGCGTGCCGCTTGTGCCGCGTTGCTGCCACGACGGTACTCATATTTCATAATTACTCGAATTTTTAACGTATCCATGATGACGAAAAAGATTGAAATGCGATGAAAATGTAACACTAATCAATAAACAAATGACTACTTTTGGAAAAAAAAACATGTTTTTAAAATAAAATTAATTTGAAATTAGAATTCTTATCCAAACAAAAATTATTTTGATTTGAAATTACTGCAGAACGGCAATTTCATAGGTAAAGACCTAATATTTAACATAAATATAGGTAACCATATAGTACATGGTTACCTATATTTAACATAAATATAACCATGTAATATAATTATATAAATTGATTACCTACATCCTTTAAAATATGGTTTTCAAAGTCAATTTAGGGAAAGCCAACAATTTCTTCGATAGATTTGACTATTTATGTTATTTTGCATCAAGCAGCACCCGATCGAATCAAAATGCTTTACGACTCTGAAGACCACGTTAAAGAGTTTCCTTTTTAAAAAATATGATAGTGGACCCCTGACCACAGGGCTCTTAACTGAAACTTTTCACATTTATTCTTAGGGTCCTCTCAGCCAGCCGCATCTACTCAGCTATCAACTTTCGACCGGTTGCTTAAAAATCGTTCCAGTAGCACAGTATTTATATTGTGCCAGTAGCCTCTTTTCTGTTGATGAAGGACTAACGTTCAATCTTACGGTCCGCCTAAAAATCTACCTTGGTACAGCTAACTACACGTTGATGGCATTTGATGAGGTAACTTTGACTAAATAGAATAGAAGAAAGAATAGAATAAATAGACCAGCTACTTACTACTTTCCTACTGGTTATGTTAATAATAATAATAATAATCCGTTGCCTAACTGGAAATCTCCAGGGCCAGACGGACTGCACAACTTTTGGGTTAAGTGGTTACTTGGGTCGCATGTTCGTTTGGCGTCTCTGTTCCAAACTGCTTTGGAGTCCGGCTCGCTGCCCGAATTCCTTACCACAGGAGTTACCCACCTGCTCCATAAATCTGGTAGCACCGCGGAACCCAAAAACTATAGACCGATAACGTGTTTACCGACGGTCTATAAGGTTCTTACATCCATTTTGAGAGCTAAAATTAATAATCACATTAGCAGCAATAACATCATGTCTGCCTCTCAAAATGGATGTAGGAATGGGTCCCGCGGTACTAAGGAGCTACTCCTCATTGATACGGCCATTAGCCAACAGGTTCGGCGTTCCCGAAAGGATCTGTCGACATGTTGGATAGACTATAAGAAGGCCTATGACTCGGTGCCTCATACATGGCTCATGAGGGTGCTAGAATTGTATAAAATTGATGCAACGCTACGCACCTTCCTGACGTCATGTATGGGGCAATGGAACACAGTCCTTCGCTATTCAGGATGTCGAAATATCCAGAGGAATAGCGAACCGGTTAGGATCGAGCGGGGTATATTTCAGGGCGATAGTTTGAGTCCGCTTTGGTTTTGCCTAGCCTTGAATCCTCTCAGCACATTGCTGGAGAATTCAGGACTAGGCTATCGGTTGAAGAGAGGTTGTCAGGTTATATCTCACCTCCTTTACATGGATGATCTGAAACTCTTTGCCCCCAGTAATCTGCAACTGATGGAGCTACTGAAGGTAACTGAAACTTTCAGTAGTGCCATCAGGATGGAGTTTGGTGTGGACAAATGTGCGGTCATGCATGTAAAGCATGGAGAGATTATGGAATCCGTGGGATCGCAACTCTCGGATTCCATAAACCTGAGATCCCTTTCTCCAACCGAAACTTACAAGTATTTGGGTATGTCGGAAGCGTTAGGCATCAGTGTTACTGACATGAAGCATTCGTTGAAGGAGCGCTTCTTTGGCCGCCTGAAGAAGGTTTTCAACAGCCTTCTGTCGGGCGGAAACAAGGTGCGCGCTTTCAACGGATGGGTCATGCCGGTATTGATGTACTCTTTCGGCGTACTCAAATGGACTCAAACGAAACTTGACGCCCTGGATAGGCGGGTTCGTACACTGCTAACTGCACATCGAATGCATCACCCACGGTCGTCGGTAATGAGACTGTATATCCCGCGAAAATGTGGAGGTCGAGGCTTTTTAAGTGCTAAGACTATCCACAATCGCGAGATATGCAGTCTCAGGGAATATTTCCTAGCTGTCGACGTGGGTATGCATCGAGATGTAGTGGCGGTGGACAAGGGACTCACCCCGCTCTCCTTGGCAAATGAGAACTGGCGCAAACCTGCAGTGCTTGACACCAACGATCGCAGGGCGGTATGGCAGAGTAAGGAACTTCACGGACGCTTTTTCCGGGCCCTACACGGGCCCGACGTGGATCAATTAGCGTCCGTAGCCTGGCTACGGTTTGGTGACCTCTTTGGGGAAACCGAAGGTTTTGTCTGTGCAATTATGGACGAAGTTATCATGACGAAAAACTACCGGAGATTTATTGTGAAGGACGGCACGGTTGACATATGTCGGGCATGTCACCGTCCGGGAGAATCAATTCGCCACATTATCTCTGGTTGTTCTCGTCTTGCTAATGGAGAATACTTGCATAGACACAACCTTGTAGCCAGGATTATCCATCAGCAACTTGCTCTGAAATACTCTCTTGTGGAATCGGAGGTTCCGTACTACAGGTATGTGCCCGACCCAGTTCTCGATAATGGCAGTATCACATTGTACTGGGATCGGTCCATCATCACTGACAGGACTATTATTGCAAATAAGCCTGATATAGTGGTGGTGGACCGAATCGAGAGGCGTGCAATGATTGTAGATATCACCGTTCCGCATGACGAGAACCTCGTGAAAGCCGAGAAAGATAAACAAATCAAATATCTTGACTTGGCTCGCGAGGTTGTCGACATGTGGGATGTGAATTCGGCAATCATTGTACCGATAGTCGTGTCAGCCAACAGCTTAATAGCCACGAGCCTCGACCAACATCTTAGGAGGCTCTCGTTAGGCAGCTGGATCAAGGGCTTGATTCAGAGAGCAGTACTTCTGGACACGGCTCGCATCGTTAGGAGGTTCCTCTCTCTGGAGCCCTGACCGCCGGTAGCTTGGACCCTGTTCCCGATACCGGTGGGCTACTATTTTTTACATTTTTAAATAATTTGATATCTTTGTATTTTAATATTTAAAAATGTATTTTATATGTATGTACCTTAAATAAAGAAAATAATAATAATAATAATATCTTGGGACAATCAACACACCGCCATCTGATCCCAAACTAGGCAGAGCCTGTACTATGGCAACCAGACAACTGATAAACATACTTATATATTTCTAAATACATACATATTATAGATAAATTACACACCCAGATACAGAACAAATAATCGTACTCATCGCACAAAGATTTGTCCTGTGTGGGAATCGAACCCACGACCTCCGTCCTAGCAGTCAGGGTCACTAACCACTAGACCAACAGGCCACTATTGTTAAGACTGACAATACTTATTTCATGAACTAGTACCTACCTAGAGTTTTGCAAAGATCGTATATAAAATAACTACTTCGATAACTCCTGCTGAGTATCCATTTAAAGATCGATTAAATCTTGTCGGCACAGTTGGGTCCCCGTGTTGCGTCGCATACAGAGATGTACTCGCTAAAATGGATATCGTGTAAAGTAACAAGTCTTCGTGTTTCGTATGAATGCACAGTGCCTTTATATACTGACGGAATCAACCGATATTTCACACAACACTTTCTTCCGTCAAAGGATCAGTATCCAAGAAAAGTTTAGATTTCAATTTAATATAAAATGCTTCAATTCGAGATTGCTTCTTTAAGTTTGGTATTTATGGCTGTTTACCAGATACATACAACAGTAAGGGCCCAGTCAGTAGAAGTTCAACTGCCACCAGGTAATATGCATTCAGTCCCTTAATTTTTTTCATACTCGAAACTTTTAAGGAACCTAACTACCTACTTCCATTTTACTTACTTTTCTTGTAAATATTTTTGTTTGTAGGAGAAGAATGCCGAATGACATCTGTTATTCATGTCCTTCAATATCCTGGATGTATACCTAAAATGATACCCTCTTACGCTTGTATTGGCAAGTGCTATAGTTACGTCCAGGTAACTAACACTTTTCTACACTAATATTATAAAGAGGAAAGATTTGTTTGTTTGTTTGAAATGAATAGGCTCCGAAACTACTGGACCGATTTGAAAAATTCTTTCACCAATAGAATCTTACATTATCCGTGATGGTCATAGGCTACAGAATATTTTCAAAAAAGTTAGGGATCCTCATGAAAACTTCGATAATGTAACCCAAGATGTGAAAAAATCCTTATATCGCGTACGCTGCGGAATCTATTGACAATAGAGCAAAGTGATGTAGTTACTACAGTTTTATAGAAGTCATCAATGTCTACAAAAAAGTCCGCGATTCCATACGTTTAACTATTATGGTTAAGTCACCATGACCACTTTTTCTTCAAATTATTCAAGCAAATCCCTGGTCATACGAAAAAATTGTGATTTCGGTATCATGATATTAATCCTTATCCATTTAAATGGTTTGATAATTAAGGTTGATTATGTCCGTGTAAATTACACTTTCAATTATTCAAATCGGAGGTCTTTCGTTCAGAAGTTACGACGGTAATAAACATGCTTGAAGTAAGAAAAATGTCGCGGCTTGAGCGAACTGGGGAGAATCGTATCAATGCTTCCGATGAAGTTGAAAATGATTTCAGCTTCAAATTTTTGGATTTTTCGAAAATAAACTAGGTACATACATAATAAGGGGTGAAGCAGGGGTGATTAAGTTTTTAGTGGAGGACATTATTGCTTGCTTCAATTTACGTCGGAATTCTATGAACAAACTAAAAGTGGGATAACTGAAACAGATGTACCTAACAATTTTTGCGTAATCAACCCCTGACGGTCTGAACGGGTTGAACAGTTGCGCTGAACTTGGGCTCGAGACAAGTGAGATTCTGTCAACGGTGGCGTGGCGTAGGCGATTGTCAATACGTCAAAAATGTATGGGATTGACAGATGCTATCGAAATGTCACGTGATCAAATTCCTAGATTTTGGCATTTCGACAGTCGCATTCGCTAATTAAATGGCACATTGTCTAGGGCCTACTGAGACCATAGAATAAGTAGAATACTTAATGAAAATCGTTGTACTTAATTTTCCAAAACTAACCTTTATAAGGGTATAGGGGGCGTTGAAGTTTGTGTAGTACCTACTAAATCCACGCGGACGAAGTCGCGGGCGATGTGCTAGTCTTGAATATTGACAATGTCCATTTAAGGGCTATTGCTAAACTGAGACGTTCCCTATGAAGGATGTGCGGAGTGGGTTGGGTTACCCTGCGAGCTTTCCTCAGACATCCTCTCTTTTAAATGGGATACCTATAGTAATGAATTAATTTGTTTCGAATACCCTTTTGCCCATGTTTTCTAGGTGTCTGGTGGCAAAATATGGCAAATGGAACGAGTGTGCAATTGCTGTCAAGCAACTGGTGAACGAGAGGCTACTGTAGTTCTGGTTTGCCCAAAATCAAAAAGTGAAGAGATAAAGTTGAGAAAGGTATTTTTAATATGTAATTGTTTTAAAGAGATAAGAAATCAAACTTTTCGCGAAACGTACCTATGGCGATTAAGATCATCAAACTTATTCGATCGCGGTGATTAATTTAATTAAGCCACTTATGCCTTATGTATCTTGAAGATATTTAACCATACCGCTTACCATTAGGTGAGATAGTGATCAAACGCGTGCCTAACAATAGTAAAAAAAGCATATTTTATTCTAGATCACCACTAAAGCCCCACTGGATTGTATATGCCGTTCTTGTGGCAGCTTAGAACAGAATTCCTTAACTCCCCAAGATGTTGCTGGATATGCTGACGAAGGACCCCTTTACGATCAATTTAGGAAGTCGTTTTAAAAGTGAAACATTGCAAAATTAAGAATAATAATGATAAAAATTAATGTATAATATTTAAAAACAAATGAATAAAACCCCTTGACCACTTTGGTGTTTTATTTTTATTTAAGCAAATGACCGATTAATTTAAAACCAACAAAATATACTAAAGAATTTTTGCTTTATTTAAAAAAAATATTTGAAATAATGTAAAATAACTTTTCAACACATTTGCTCAAAAATGCATTTACGAAGCCTGTATGCATCGTTCGAAAGTTCAAAATTATGCACCACACAATGGAGCGTGCGGCAAAGTAGGTACTCTCACTTAAGTACATATTTTACCGCTAACTCCGTTGTATAGCGCCGTGCGTATTCTTTACGGTTTTTTTTTAATTTCCATAAAAATTGATAAGAATTCCACCAAGGAGTTTCACATCACGAGAATAATATAAGCTGAATGATCGAACCGATTCGAACCTCCTTGGAAGTGCTTTTGCTGTATACGTTTGTCTCGTTTTAATATTAAAGAGAAAATGAGAGAAGATAAATAAAAATAAATGAAAGACTTGGTTCTAATTTTCACCACGCGCATGTGGCGCCCTTTGCAAATTCGCGCCATTTTCATATTAGAAACGTCAAAGATTGTTGCGACTTTCCTACTGATTTCTAAAGACAATTTTTTTTATTTCATTACTTATTGTATTGTTTTCTCGCAAATGTGTCGAAAAACGTTGTATGACACACGTGCGGATTTGGTTTTTACAAACTCGTAACTATGGTAAGCCCTCGACTTCGTCTCGTGCTTACATTCGTCTACTCGTTTGTAAAAACCAACTTACCGCACTAATATCATAAATAACTATTATAATAAATTTTGAAAAAATCATGTAGGTCACCTAAAGTAGGTAACTACTAAATTCTAATAAACAACTAGACTGATTAATAATTTTGCAGAAACAGTGTGTTCCAGAGGTGTTTTGAAATTTTAAAGGGTGATGTTGGGTAGCTGTTGGAAAAATAGCAAAAAAAAACTTTTTTTCAAAAAAATTGAGCGCAGAAACTATTAAAAAGTTCCGAAGACAGGACTTGTCAAGCAGTTTGTTACAGTTGATGGTTTACCTACATTGGGCGTTTTTCCATTAGCCGGCCGGTACCGGGGAAGCAAAAATGTATGAAAATGTATGGCTCGCTTTTTCACTTACCGGCGCCGGCGGGCGCCGCACTATGGGACCAATCGGTGTTTTCCATCTCAAAAATCGATAACTCTGTTGTTTTGTGATTTTTCTCCTTGAATTTTTTTTTGCGTATTTCTGAATATCTAGGCAATAAAAGAAATTAAACATCAACATTTTAAAAATTATATATTTTTAGTAAAAAAATTACAAAGTTACAGTTATACGAAATTTCATGCAAAAAATTATACAGTAACATTAAAATAGCAGTAAAAGTTACACTTTTGCTTAAAATAAGTTTAAAACTTAATTATTATTATTAAACAAACATTACATGATAAAAAAATTAAAAATTTTAGCGCTTATACTATTCATCACCTTTTATTTCTAACAATTCTTTAACTTCGTCAAACAATTCTTTGGATATTAGAAAACTTGGTTTATTCAAGCTAGATATATAAGGATCAGATGTATATAATAAAATATGCAGAACGTCTTCGTTTGTTGCTGATCTGGAACACTTCCTAGCGTGATGTAACCTATATTTCTTGTAATCTTTATTTCGGGCTTCCTGGGCATCTTCGGATAATTGTCCTATAGGCAAAACTGCATGATGCTCTATTATTTTAGCACCATGTATAAGTACTTTATGGACCGAAGATGGCATGTAGTACCAGTTATATTTGCTTACATATAATTGCGCGGTAATCAATGTATACTGGCCGAATTATTTGATCACAAAGAACACAAACGAATTCACTCATTGTTAGATAATATAATGTTTTTGTCTGTTAAAAAGAACTATGTTGAAAAAAGTATATGAACACGAATGAATAGTATGCTGAAAACACGGGTATATAAAAGACCAACAATTTAGTGCCTTGTGCAAAAACCATGGGACAATTGATTATGACAGTTCTCATCGAAATAGTGTAATCAGTACTGATTGTAAATAATTACCACAACAGATAAATAGAACTTCCGTAGCAATATAGTTTATCATACTTGTGGTTAAGGTGACCACCGAAAACAAAAGTGCCATGGGAAGATTCTTTCAAATATAATAGTAGTCTATTAATTTGTAAATATATGCTTCTATAACATAAATAAAAAAAAACAAGATAGACATCAAAATATAACAATTAAATATAATATTTCATAATAAAAAAGAAGAACGTAATTTTCGGAGATTTTTTTATTTTCCCCTGATTGACATTATTGCTTCTAAATCACCCTTGCGCAAAAAACGCGCAAGTTTTTATTCAATCCTCATATTACTGAACAGGTAAGGTATCTACTAGAGTGATTAACTTGACACCGGCAGCTTTCGGCAACAATGAAAACTCCAATTGAAATAAACAAAAACGAAATTTTATTTACTTCACTAAAAAAAATAAAATAAAATAAAACGAAAATATTTTTGTACAAAAACCGAACGTGGTTGGAAAGTGTACATTCTAAGCTTTCTTATGATGTATAACACTAACATACTTCCTTGGAAAACTTCCGAATAATTTTGTGTTGAACTTCCTTAACGCTAATTTAATTGGCACGAAAATATTTATACCCAATGTTTGAGGTTCAGTTTATAAACGTAAAACTAAGTTTTTTTTTTTTTTTGAGATTTATTCGTAAGTATTAAACCCTAAAAAAATCTATGAATATACGACTTTCACCAAAACCATTTTCGAGATGGAAAATACGGTTTGGTCCCATAGTGGCGCCGGCCCGACGTTAAGTCCTGCCGGTGCCATTACCGTCACCGGGGTAGCAAGCTTCCCACTTGGTGCCGGCCCGGCAAAACTGCATGTCTATTGTATGTGAATTGTAGCCGTGTGCGTGGGTGAGTGCGCGGGGCGGGTAGGAGGACGCGGAGCGGAGGGAGCAAGATTTGTATTTGGTTTGTGGTTCGCTTTCAGTGTGTAGTGTTTGTAGATTATATTATATAGTTCTGTCGTCTCATGCGTACACGCCGCGCGCTATAGTATGGTGGGGGAGCGGGGCATACTCCCCCTCCCTTACTCACTTTGCTTGGAACCACGAAGCTGGACGGACGCGCGTGCGGCGAGTTAGACAGTGAGCCGATATCAAGTTAAGTGCACGAACAGTACATTTTGGCGACGAGTATTGTAAGTACTGTGTTTTTTTTCTGATTGAAAAAATGCGAAATTGTCAACGTTTATTTTTCTAGTAAGGGAAGGTTAGAAAGAAAACCTAATATTAGTGTGCAAGTTCATAATAATTTAACGTGGTGTTAACAAATCTACTTTCTACATGTAGTAAAATTAGACTACTGCAATTTAAATTCTGTTTTATTTAATTAAATTAATTACTAATACAAAATACAAAATAAAATATAAATGTGTAAGCTTCAGCGTTCCGGACAAAAAGAGACCGCTCCACTGGTGCACAGCCATTATATAGCCTCTGCGCCATCGTAGCAAGTGACACTGACAGCAGTGTCTTAGCTGTCACCGTCAAGATGGCGTCATTGAGACGATGTTGCCAACACGGCCATGCTGCGAGGTGCCTGCCCCAGGCACCCCACGAGTCTGGATAGGACACTGAAAACAAAATGAGTACTTTTGTTAATACATATAAATAAAACGTTCTCATGATGAATGAAAAAAATATTGCACACTTGTAATCTCCAAGCATTGAATCGCCACTTCCAGCACCTAAAGGGACTTTGCCACACTTAGGAACCCAGGATTCCAACCATTCCAAGATCTCTTGCACTTGAAGAGCATTTCACCCACTCAAGCGTACCAAGCTAATCTTCGGACCCTGTTTTCTAAATTAGAGATCACTTGCACTCGAAGAGCATTTCGCTCACTCAAGCGTACCAAGTTAATCCCGTTTATTTTATGGCGAGACAAAGCTTTTCCATACAATGTGCAATAAAGGTATTACTATAAACAGTTTTCTATCCAGGCTCGCCAACTAAAATGGGAAATTGGTTTATCTAATCTTAACGGTCTATTTATTTATTTTTTAAATATAAAAGAGAAACAAGATTTCAGAAGTAAATTGGAATGAAAGTGAATATTAATTGCAAGTTGTGAATAGAACAATTAGAAATACCTTGCCAACACGGATTTTATTGAAGGTTTATTCCACGCTCCAATTTTCAATATTTATCCATGGTTTCATGTTTTCCGCCACGGCTACACCGTTATATGTTTTAGAGCTTCTTTGACTACCTCTTAAATCGGATATCTCGTATCTATCATTATCCAAGATTTTTTTCACTTGGAATGGACCTTTGAATGCTGGTAATAGTTTTCGGCTTTGACCATCATTAGTTTGGCTCTGTATTTTAACCAGCACCAAATCCCCTTCTTTATACTGTTTAGCCTTGATTCTAGTTTTATTGAAACTTTTCTTTTGATTTTCTGCACTAGCCTTAATATTTTCGTCTACTTTTTCGCGCAACTTTGACACGTTTACCAATGCATCACTATCAAGATCTGGGGCAAGACTGTCACCATGTCCATACGTAATCTATCACCGAACAGTACCTCACTAGGAACGGCTTGAGTAGTTTTGTGAATTGTGCTATTTAGTCCTTGTTGTAACGCCTTAATGCACTGGTCCCACTGATCATCAGTAGTATCAGCGCCCATTCTTTTCAAGGCCTCTAAAATAGTTTTGTTAAAGCGTTCCGCCTGTCCATTTGCACGAGGCACCCCTGTCGCTACGATATGTAACCTAATATTTTTATGGGCACAATATTGGGTAAACTTATTAGAGGTAAAACAAGATCCTGCATCACTTATTATACGTCTAGGATTTCCAAATGTTTTAGATATGCTTTCTAGTTCTTTAATAACACCAGCATTGCATTGCAGCATTTGTTTTACGTACCGCAGATATAAATACAAATTTTGTGAACGAGTCTACGACTACCAATAAATATTTATTTTTGTTCTTGGTCGATACAAATGGTCCCAGATGGTCTAGATGGAGAGTGTGGAAAGGTTGCGCATATTTAGGTAAGGGATGTAAGTGACCTTCTTTTGGGCCCCCTTTATTTTTAAAGTATATACAGTTTAAACAGTTTTTTATAAATTTTTTTACAATGTTACGCATCCGTGAAAACCAGTATCGCGTTTGTATGCGCTCAATACACTTGTCTACAGAAAAATGGCCCAGATCATCATGATTACACTTTATGATCTGCCAAATGCATTTTTTTGGAACAACCCATCTACGACCTTGACTAGTTCTCCTATACACTTTTCCCCCTAGTAGTTCGTAACTGTTAAAAATATCTTTATTTTCCTCGGCCTCTCCTGATTCTAATACATCCCTAATTTTGTCAATGTCCGGGTCCTGCACCTGTACTGTCAATAACCAATCGGATTCCGTAATTGACATAATTATTTCAGATTCCGATTTTTCTCCGGATGGCACGGGATTCCGGCTCAGAGCATCTACATGCTGCATCCGCGACCCTTCTCTATGGATTATATCGAATGAGAACTCTTGAGTTGATAGGACCCAACGAGCTATTCGCGGAATAATATCCTTTTTGGTTAACGCGTACCTAACTGCACTACAATCTGTAATTATTTTAAACTGTATACCCAATAAATACAAACGAAACTTTTGAAGAGAACAAACAACGGCTAATAGTTCAAGTTCAAAAGAATGATATTTTTTTTCATCTTCTTTCGTTTGTCTACTATAATAATGCACGACCTTTTCGCCTTCATCATCTATTTGGGTAAGTATACCGGCGATACCATCCCTGCATGCGTCTGTATATAAAATCTTATCTTTATTTGGATCGAAAATAGCCAAAATGCTTTCAGATGTTAATTTATCTCTTAAAATATGGAATGCCTTGCTTTTTACATCATCCCATTCCCAGACGGTATCTTTCTTCAATAACTTCGTGAGAGGAGCCGATAGAATTGCACAGTTTCGTATAAATTTTCGGAAATAACTAATTAACCCCAAAAACTGTCGAAGTTGGTGAACCGTTTTGGGTACCGGAAAATTCTTAACAGCCTCTAGTTTAGAATCGTTTGGCATAACGTAACCTGGTTTAATTTTATAGCCTAAGAATTCAATTTCATGTTTAAAAAAATGACACTTTTTTAGATTTAATGTCAAACCATTGGTTCTAAATATCTGCAATACCTGTTCCAATAACTCTATATTTTGTTGTACTGTTTCTGTAACTAAATAAATATCGTCTAAATAAACAATAATATTGCCGAATCTTAAATTACCAAGTACTTTGTTCATCATATATTGAAAACAAGACGGGGCATTAGCTAATCCAAAAGGAAGTCTTAAAAATTCGTAATGTCCGTCTTCTGTTATGAACGCAGTCTTCTCTATTGAATTTCTATGCAAACTAATCTGATAGTACCCACTTTTAAGGTCTAAACTTGTGAAGCACTTATGTCCTTGAAGCCTGTCTACCAAGTCGTCAATCCGTGGCATAGGATATTTATCTTTAATTGTTACTTTATTCAACGCCCTATAGTCAATGCAGAGCCTTTTTTCGCCATTTTTCTTGTCAACTAGAAGTGCGGGACTCGCGTATGGGGAATTACTTTCCCGCACGATTTTATTTTCAAGAAGTTCTTTAACCATGTCTCTAATTGTTTGTCTATCCGCATATGACGTTCTAAAGGGTCTACATTGAACTGGCTGTGAACTCGACAAGTTGATTGTCATTTCATAATTATTGACTTTCCCGAGTTCCTTTATGTTCGTAGCAGCAATCACTGTATTGACTAAATAACCCTAATAACTCGCTTTGATGTGTGCTAGCATCTAAGTCTACTGCAGTAATTTAACTACAAAATTCCTTAAATTCACTTGCGTATTGAAATTTAAACTTGTCACCTATACGAGAGTATACTAAATCAGATCGCTCAGTGACATTTCTTCCAATTAGTATATCGCAGCCAACCATATCATCCAAAATATACAAGTCTACATCAGTCAAAAGTATAGAGTCTAAAGTAAGATTAATGGTAATCTTTTTAGTCACGTATTTATAATTTTGTTTAGAAAACCCTTGTAAAACAATGGGTGAGGGTAGTTTGGTAAATGGTAAACAGAGTTTATTAACTATTGATTCGAGTATTAATGAGCAACTGCTACCTGTATCAATAAATGCCTCATAACAATTATTAAACATGTACACCTTTTTAATAAATTTGACGGATTATCAGAATGGGCAGCGGAGCGGTCGTTGTGATAGTCATCCATCATGGGCGTGCCACACAGGCTCTTGCCACACAGGCTCTTGCCACACAGGCTCTTGCCACACAGGCTATTGCCACACAGGGTATTGCCACACAGGCTGGTGCCACACAGGCTAGTGCCACACAGGCTAGTGCCACACAGGCTATTGCCACACAGGCCATTGCCACACAGGCTATTGCCACACAGGCTATTGCCACACAGGCTATTGCCACACAGGCTATTGCCACACAGGCTGGTGCCACACAGGCTAGTGCCACACAGGCTATTGCCACACAGGCTATTGCCACACAGGCTGGTGCCACACAGGCTAGTGCCACACAGGCTATTGCTACACAGGCTAGTGCCACATAGGCTAGTGCCACACAGGCTTTTGTGACCAATGGTTAATATTAGCAAAGGCCTTCACTGTAAACAAGTAAATCCAGCTGCACAACTCACCTGCGCCGTTATCGGCACATTCTGACTCTACACTATTAGTAGGCCTTCAAACCTATGTACGTTCAACTCCAATGGAACGGAGCAATCTGTCATAGGTCGTATTCGATCATGTGCATACTTATAGGTTCTACTCTATTATTAGAGCTTTCAGTAAATGCCTATCGTCACGTGTTTGTTACTCATGGGGTGCGGTCAGACCCATTGGCACTACCTGAGGTGCGTTCAAGAGCTTCGAATATGAGTAGACAAGCTATTCTTAACAAGATTTCGTTTCATTATCATTGTCTTTGACTAAGATATCTAATACACGAGAATACTTGATGATCGGGAATCTTCCTCAATCTTGCACAATCATGAAGACTTGCACCTTTAGTCGGTATCTATCTAGGTAAATAAACCTTCGATGATCCTTAATCGAACGGACCGTTTAATTCAAGATTTTACGTACCTAATCTGGTTTCACTCATAATCTTCTAACAACACGAAATCGTTAACGGAAAGCTTAATCTTTAGCTGCTTCTGTACAATCAAATTGAGCTTTACCTTATACCACGCATCGTTTTAAACCCTGTAATGAAATCTCAGGGACCTCATCTAATTGATTCCAGTACCTGCATAACCAAACATCAATTATGGGTCTCGCAGTTTCTTAAATCAAACGCTCTACAGATGAAGTCTAACATTTTTGACGCATTATTTGCTGTCGTTGAATTCTACGGCAATTGTCTACAAACTAGTGTTGGTCAGTCAGTTAGCCGTTTGAGAGTTCAAGAGCGGCTGTATATGACCTAATTGAAACAAATGCGGTTTGATTCAAGATTCGTGATTACCAAGTCCAAAAACCGGTAAAAGTCACCAAACTCACAATAATTTGAATAAAGAAAATCAAAGACCAGGTATCTCATCACAGTCAACAGCTGTCATATCATAGCTCAACACAACACAATTACTACACTCGCTCTTCCCCATGGGAATAATATCAAGTAAGTTTTATTTTGTACGACAAAGAGCTACCGCAACCCTGTTACAGACTCCTTCGTCTGGATCACTCTGGGATACTGCTACGATACTCTAGTACAGTCACTGACACACAGAACTCAGAACCTGTTCACATAAACTAAATTGCCACTAACTCATCATCTACTTCACAACGTCTATTGGTACTTTGCCTCGGGTGTCTTCTTCTTCATAAAGAGATTTTAAAACATGCCGACCGATAAGCTATGCACATTGGAGCTTCCAAAAAGATACAATGTTTGCGTTAAACGTTCATGTGAAGGAGCTACGTTCACGAATTACTCTACGTTAATCTACGAACATCACGGTCATAACTGCACTGTTCAATTTGAATTAATAAATCTTATTTTAATCTCACCCGTATTAACTCACATACCGGGTAGGCAAACCAGTAGTGAGAATGGAAAAATCTATTTAGAAATTTTAATAGCATGATTTCTCTATGCCTGTAAACCTTTAATCATTGTCATTAAAATCAAGTTGCTGTTCATGATGGTTTACTATCGAAATAACTAACTGTTGGAAAACGTACGTAAATGTAAACGTATGTAAGGAAAACTGTCGCCGACACGTTAGTACATAAGCCTGGGTCCAATTTTTCACCAAAAACGTCTAAGTCGGAACATGACCTTATGGCAACCTTACCATGCACTATCTCATTCTAAAGTTCGCACTGAACAAAATGTTGAAACTATTACCGCCAATGGGAAAACTAAGTACTCGCTTTGTATTAAGTATGTCAAAATAACCTTGCACTATCAAACCAACCACTGAATACATATGAAGAATTTGGAAGCTTTTAAACTCACAATACAAATAAAATGGGAGCGACTCACCCACTTCCAGACAGCTTTCAACGTTTTTACACCCCACAGATGTTGACAAGATGCTCGGCTACTGCAGTCTGCAAACTGGTTACTGACCTTTGGTTTGTCACGCTCAGAACTGCTCAGAAGTTGCAGCTGCTCAGCAGTTATAGCAGCATGCGAACCGCTAGCCTCTTGCTAACTTCATTCACCGTAATACGATATCTGAAAACTGAGAAACACTACGAGAGTACAAGTTCTATCAAAGCTGTGGCTGAAAATAGAGCTTTCAGGTAGTAGTAGAAGTCAATAAATAAAGTCAATAAATCGAAAACTAAACAAAACATTGGCACAAGAAAAGAGGCCCACGCCCAGCAGTGGGCAAAGCCCGGGCAATGGAAGGTAATGATAAATCAAAATATGGCTTTTGCGAATAACACAGTTTTCAGAAAAAGCGTTAGGTGGGTACGGTTTTGAGACTATAGCGCTTTATTGTCCCATGGAGGTATTTACGCCACTATAGTCCCAACAACAATAACACAAAACAATCAAGTATATTACTCAAATAGCGATAGCAAAATAATATCGCTTCATAAGCATTATATAAAGCATCGCTTAACCAGTCAACGTCAAAGCTATAGCGCTTAAACTACTACTACACTAAAGCAATAGCCAACACGACAATTACAACCTCACTTTAGCGTAGAGCAATAAAACGATAAGTCAACTGTCAAATATCGATAGTCGTCAATCATGAGACCGTAACCCTCTGTGAGTCAGTCTCCACAGCATAAAAATGTTCACCCGTAAACAAACAGAAAAATGTTAACTAACTAGCACCTCACCTCCACAGCAATAACTAAACGAAAATGGCTCACCAGATTGTCGTGAATATCCCCACACACTTCTCCTTGACCTGGCCAGTTGCTGTGAAGTTGCTTGCCTCCGTTTTAGACTGGTTTTCCATTGTTCAGGTTGATGAGGGTAGTCGCATAAAACTCGACAAAAAGAAATCTTGACCTCGTAATTTTCCTTGAATTTTTCCTACGTTGAACCCAGATAGGTTATCTACGACAGGCATGAAGGCACGAAGCTTTTCAGCGCCTTACTAATGGTCAAAAATAAGCTGCACTGCACAATACTGCATCCTCGACGCAACATACCACCGTGATACCGCACTATGATCGGGCGTCAAACTTGGGTGTAACGGATCCAATTTCAGGGCACTTCACGGCACACATTGAGTTTTTAACGTCTGGATTAGCGTACGTGTTTCAAAAAGAACCGCCATTTTCACTATCACTGTCACTATGTGTTTTGCATTTCAAAACGTAACGCCTCGTATTTCACTAGTATTGTCACGAATTTCCTTGTGGGCCATGTGAGTAACATCCCACGCCTGATGACGGAATATCAGAATGGGCAGCCATCCATCATGGGCGTGTTATAGAAGAAACGTTGAAATAATAGCACGTTTGTGATTTATAACAGTCCCTCGTTTCATTCGATTACATTTTGTAAACAAAATATACGGTAAAACACAAGATGAAACTGGATTACGAGCCAATAGGTTAGCACGCGTGCACTTCTATTCTATTTTTATATATGGCAAACAAAGCCGATGTCGACTATTCTGCCAATGTCCAAAGTAGATTGGAGAAGCAAGTGTGCATTGTTTTACTAATGAATAGAGGGAGCGAAGATTCCTGCAGAAACTAATTAAATTCTTCAAACAATTCAGTTGATTACTTGTTGGGTTAGTACGGGACTGAAACAAACAAATAATAAAATTACGTAAATAAATATAAATTGTTAAAACATTTAAAATTGTTGCATGCCACACAGACAATGATTTCGAGATAAGTACGGCTATAATTTTATGTTGTTGTGACGGATGAAAGTCATCAGCGCCACAAGCAGGTCAGGAGAGGAAAATGTTAAAAGAGAGGGGAAATTTATTGGGAGAGGGATCTTAAATTTAGGGAGACGGCTATATAAATCAAGAGAAGGGACGTTGTTCGAACATTCAAAAAATATATGGTCTAAAGTGCTCTCTTCCAGACCGCACTCACAGAGGGAGGAGTCACGTATGCGGATTTTCTGAAGAAAAACAGGTGTACAGCAAAAACCTATACGGATTCTGCAGAGAACAGTCACAACGGTTTTGGAGACCTTTCTGAAACCGAAGAACCATGGTTTTGGTTTAATAGATGGTTGGACAGCATAAAAAAAACTGCCTTTCCTCTTGCTGGACTCGCTCCACTGCTCCTGCCAGGAACACCGGAGATTTAATTGTGAAAGGGACAGTAGGTCGTGGCTCTGATGGGAATTGTGTGAGAGGTCAGCTGTTGCCGATGTGCACGCATCTTTAGCCAGGGCATCAACACACTCGTTACCCTTAATACCACAATGGCTAGGTATCCAAACAAGCTGAACATCCTTTCGACAATTAGCACAGGACAGCAAAGATTTCTTAATTTTTAAAATAAGGGGACAGTGTAGCTTGCTTTTAAATGGATTTTGGGCTAACGCCTGCAAACAGCTAAGAGAATCTGTAAATATACGATATACGAGCAATCGATGTCTCGTTACTGTGATGTTACTTAGGAAAACTTACTTCGGACGACATTGATAATTGTTTATTGCTAAAATGACTGACTCTGTTATCATAGAAAAATCGAAGCGCGGAAATGACATACTGATTATTAGTGGATATGAGTTTTGTTTGAATAAAAATGTGAATGACAAATGTTATTGGTATTGTGTGCTTAAGCTCCTTTGCTAAATTATTTACCTAAAGTTTAATCATTTATAGCTATACATCAATTGGACAAGGCTTCGCAGTATGATATTTACGCAGTAAAATCGTTCGCAGTTCAGTTTTTCGATGTAACGAAATATCGCAGTAACAAGACGTCGATTTAACAAGGCGTCGCAGTATGATATTTACGTAGTAAAATCGTTCGCAGTACAGTTTTTCGATGTAACGAAATATCGCAGTAACAAGACGTTGATTTAACAAGCCGTCGCAGTATAGAGATGTCGTTGAAAGGTTTTCGAAGTAACAAAATTCGATGATACGGCTTTCGCACTCAAGTAGGTATTCCAAATGTATGTAGGTACTCATACATGACTTACAAAATTACGAAGAACGAACGAATATTAACACTTAAAAAATTTCTTCGTAAACAATATTACTTGTTATGTGATATTCATCAGTACGTATAAACAGGCTTTGCGCGCTGCTTACTTGCGACAAAGCGACATACAGCCTGACCGAGCGAGATACAGGACTTCCGCTGATCCACACCAACACGACTAATAGTTTGTCCCTGAGCTTGATTAATGGTCATGCTGAAACTATCAGAAGATAAGTCTCCGCAGAGGACATGGTGGAGTATACAGTAGAGGTCTGCCCTGCTTGGGCGGAGCATCACCGTGTCCTCGTCGATGCGATCGGCTGCGGCGTCCTGGTTCACTCCATGGTCCGGAGAAGAATATAAGAATGAATGACAGCACGATTTGACAGTTATTCCTAGTTCGAGACTAATATTTCGTAAACTGTCCGTAGGTGATACGGAGTAGAAAACGCCCAACACTAAGGCCGAAACTACAGACATCGGGCTTAAGAGAGTAGACCCCCTCAGCCGCCGCAACAGAAAAAGACAACCCGGGCGTTGCGTTTGGAGCCGCAGGGCAATTCCCAGCCACTCTAAGCGCGGGCCCGCAGATGGCGAGCGTAGGTTGGCTCACTGTCCAAACACTACCAGGCCCGGGTCGACGAAGCGTCGTAGCCAGTGTTGCGGAATTTGTTCGAAAAGTCACTACGGCCCTGGAACGTAAAAGGCATAAGGAGGAAGACGGATGTGTTTTAGTCAGTAAGAGTTTGACACTCTCTTCCGCTCCACCCAGAGCAGAAGAAGTCATTTGATGATTTCCCATCCATAAAAAAACCCACAACGGATGGAGTAGAGTAGAGACTCCGTTGTCTGGCTATGTTTGCAAGCCTAGCTCCGCCCAAATGTACAAAAGCCACCAGTGTGCTTCACAGGTTGAGCGGAGAGACGACCGATAATACTCAAGCCGCAAGGTAGTGATAATCTGAGATTAAAGTCAACTCAATCACTTAGCACTCACAAACCTATATTTACCACCTGTATAATCCCTATTATTACGGAGGTAATTTTTACTTAAGCTGAGAAGTCATTTAGTTAGTCACGTTTATAGACTTGTCATTGCCATTTTTCACTGCAATCTGTAACCCGTGACCATTTGTTGTCATGAAGTTCAGTTGTTCTCTGGCAAATTCATGCACGAAACTGTGAGAAAGAAATAAAGAAAGAGGAGCGGGTACGGGTCCAGCACTACCATCTCGAAACCTATCTTCGCGAGTTCTTCTGTGGCGTCATTGCCTAGGGATCCACAGTTCCCCTTGAAGCTCTGGAGTGTGAAACTCGCTACTGGTAATTTCTGGCCCTAGGCTGGTCACGACCAATCACCAGCTGACTGGGAATTGGACAGTTTTGTTTCAAAATAAACAGAAAATAATTAGGAATGAGGGAGATCCTGGGAAAGAAATCCAAGAGGTGAAAGGCTCACCGAGTCGAAGCTCCAAAGTCTTGAGCATCGAAGCCGAGTTTTTGGCCTGTCGGTTGGCATTTTGGGGAGTGTGCGACGGAATTGCATAGTTTAATTCCGCCAAGTTCGTTCCATCATCGGACCACAAGACGTACGCCGGTACGCCACCGGTACACGGTGGACCTCACACCCACATGAACAAAACGTTTTGGAAACACATGGCGTGGAATTCCCTGACTGAGTCCGTGTTTCCTGATAGTTACAGCCTGGGAGTCTTATCAAGAGTGAGTAGGTTACTTATAGGCAAGCGTGCTCCATCTTCGATCACATCATCGTTTGCCATCAGGTGAGATAGTGGTCAAACGCGTTCCTATCAAAAGTAAAAAAATAAAAACAAAGTCAGTGGAGCAATTTTTTTTTTGCATCAAATGCGTAACGCCTGGTAAGTATCAAAAGAATCTATATCTAAAAAATACTTTTTGGTGTAATTCTCGTGCTGTCGATGGTAAGTATAGTTTCGCTCAACAGATGGCATTGCAAGTATCATTAAAGATACTTACCCCTACTTACTATGCATGTAGATAATAAGTTGATTTCTTCTAGATTGCTACAATCCTATCAGGTTTATGTGAATGTTGTCTACATTAGTTTTGTATTTTTTAACGTGATGCAAACAAAACAGCCGGTCGATTCTGCCGACATTTCACGGTGTTCACCGAGACGGAGTGAACGACAATAAAGCTGTCATTCCATCTTATTTGTATGGTTTGACAACTCACCTGTCGTGCGCCGCGCCCGGGTGTTCACTTCGACATGTTTACAGAATCGCACTGCAGAATACATATAAACAGAAAATAGGTTCTGCTTGTCTGGCTAAAAAGATATGCAAAATACAGCAATAACATATTATGAAAATATTAGGTTTGGTAGGATTAAAAAATAAGGAAATAAATAAATAAAATAAAAATAATTAAAAAATAATTACAACTTGTGGGATTCGGACCCACACCTAGTCTTTCGAGAGGCAGGCTTTAAACCAACGGACTATGAGATCTGTTGACAATTGATTAAAATAGCCGATAGCTTAGCTCCCTGAAAGGGTTCCACATCAGGTGCTCTAGACCTTCATTTTTTTTTATGTCGACAGACAGTACTCATCATGTTGACCAACTATTCCTAAAGCGGTATATTAATATCTCTTATAGATTAGCCGAGCTGCTAAGGTTCCACGTCTTGTGTTCAGATCTTCAAAATAAATTATAGCCTATATGTTAGCGAGGACTGATAGCTAGATAGATATAACAAAAAAAGTTTCATCAAAATCCGTCCAGTGGTTTTGGCGTGAAAGACGAACAACAGACAGACAGACAGACAGACAAAAAAAAAAACATATTTTCGGCTTCTACTGCTTGTATGAAGCACCCTCGGAGTATTTTTTTTTATATATTCAATGTACAGAATTGACCTCTTCTACAGTTTTATTATATGTATAGATATATAGATTAACGACAATTACATCACAATATTGAAATTAAAATCAAAATCAAAAGTCATTTATTCAAATTAGGCTGAGAGCCAGTACTTTTGAACGTCAAATTTTACATAAAGACAGTCCCCCAAAACGCCCACCCGTCACCACTTCCTAGTGTTTTAGCTGGGAAGAAGAAGTGGCGCAACAAACTCCCCAGTAACACATCTGTCTGTTACGTTTTAAGAACTTGAAATAAACAATAGTACGCAAAGTATTTTAAGACACAGGAACAAAAATAAATATATATCCAACAACATGGAAATAAAAAACTTAAACATTATTTACAACATGTCAGCTAGCACACTCCATTATACGAGTACCATTAAAAAACGGGCAATGGTAGAATTTAGCGATTAGGTACTTATCTAATAGTATACTAGCACAATTTATATTGAGAGAATCATAGTTTTATTAAAGGTTTACCTAAAGGAGCAAGGAGCTCGTGGCTAAATTATAACAGCCGCACGGGCCAATCTTCAAGGTAAAGCAACACTTGTCGAGGTTGGTCTGTGGATCTTAACATACCGAGACTCCTCCGTGCCTCGGAAAGCACGTTAAGCCATTGGTCCCGGCTGTCATTTGTAGACCTTTGGCAGTCGTTACGGATTGTCGGAGGCCGGAAGGTCTGACACCGGTCTTGCCATGAAGTGCCGTATTACCTAGCCTATATAGTTGGGAATAGGAGTGTGACGAACATATTGGAAATAGTTAAGAGATTAGTAATATTCCATGGATTCAAGTATCAGTAATCCGACGAACTAATATATGCTAATATTTAATATTCACATAATCCACAGATTACTAACATGTACAATAATCTTTATCGTAATCTGGGATTCCATTCACTTGACACGGATCGGTGGGATTAGACTCACTCAATCATTCTGACATTCGTGAAGTGATACGTATTAATACGTTGGGAAAGGGCTTAACCAGTGATGACTTAAAAGCCACGCAAAGAGTAAATAACACACAAAGGGCCACGTAAAGAGTACTGCATCTTTATATTAGGGCTACGTAGTTGTGTGTTTCTGTTAATGATTTTCAGTTAAAAGCCACGCAAAAGTAAGAGTCAATTTTATTAAAACCCAAAATGACTTATGCGTCATCCACACTTCCAAACTTCATGATTGCGAAGATGATCAGACATAATTGTCGACACTCGCAGGTAGAAATGGAAGAGGGCTCTTGAATTTAACACATTGCCTGTCAACATCGACAATCCTGCGAAGAAACGAGCTACTCTCTACTACGTTGGAGGAATAGCACTACAAACAAGAAGTTAACTATAATCTCCCGGGTAGATTATAGTCAACGATTCATGCTGAAGAAGGGGAAGGTGTCGATGTCTATGCATTAGCTCTAAAGAAATGAGACAGTTCCTTAAGTTCGAAACAAAGTCGGATTAACGAAATTTATATTTTCTAACAGAAAAAGAAAACAGGAGGAAGTAGAAACATTTTAACGATTTTATTAAGCTTGAGAAATCATGCCGGAAAAGGTCAATTTCATAATTAAGAGGAGTATATTATCGACCAAAACACTGAAAAGCGTCAAATGTAAAGTCGAATGTAAAGTCGAATGTAAAGTCGAATGTAAAGTCGAATGTAAAGTCGAATGTAAAGTCGAATGTAAAGTCGAATGTAAAGTCGAATGTAAAGGCTAACGGAGACTATTTGCACAGGCACAACCTTGTAGCCAGGATTATCCACCAGCAACTTGCTCTTCAATACAATCTTGTGGAATCGGAAGTACCGTACTATAGGTATGTGCCCGACCCAGTTCTCGAAAATGGCAATTGCACATTGTATTGGGATCGGTCTATCATCACTGACAGGACTATTGTGGCTAATAAGCCTGATATAGTGGTGATAGACCGACTAGAGCGTCGCGCAATGATTGTTGATATAGCAGTCCCTCATGACGAGAACCTCGTGAAGTCTGAGAAAGATAAGCAAGCAAAGTATCTTGACTTGGCTCGCGAGGTTGTCGACATGTGGGATGTGAACACAGCAGTCATTGTGCCAATAATCGTCACGGCCAATGGCGTAATTGCCAAGAGCCTCGACCAACATCTCAAGAGGCTCTCGTTGGGTAGCTGGATCAAGGGCTTGATCCAGAAAGCAGTTCTCTTGGACACGGCGCGTATCGTTAGGAGGTTCCTCTCTCAGGGGCCCTGACCATCGGTAGCTTGGACTCTGTTCCCGATACCGGTGGGCTACTATTTTTTATATTTTTAAATGTTTTTTTTTTTAATTTTGTAGAAATATTTAAAAATATAATTTATATGTACTATAATGAATAAAGGAAATAATAATAATAATTCGGTGATCTCTTCGGAGAAACTGAAGGTTTTGTTTGTGCAACTATGGACGAAGTTATCTTGACGAACAACTACCGGAGGCATATTATGAAGGACGGGACGGTTGACGTGTGTCGGGCATGTCACCGTCCGGGTGAGTCCATCAGACATATTATCTCTGGTTGTTCTCGTTTGGCTAACGGCGAGTACTTGCACAGGCATAACCAAGTAGCCAGGATTATTCACCAGCAACTTGCTTTGAAATACAAACTTGTAGATTCTGAGGTAGCGTATTCCAAGTATGTGCCCGACCCAGTTCTCGAAAATGACCATGTCACGTTGTACTGGGATCGGTATATCATCACTGATAGGACTATCGTCGCTAATAAGCCCGATATAGTGGTGATAGACCGATTAGCGCGCCGCACAATGATAATCGATGTTACCATTCCGCATGACGAGAACCTCGTGAAAGCTGAGAAAGAGAAACAAATCAAGTGTCTTGACTTAGCGCACGAGGTTGTCGACATGTGGAATGTGGACTCGGCTGTCATTGTGCCGATCGTCGTTACGGCCAATGGCTTGATAGCCAAAAGCTTCGACGACCACCTGTCGAAGCTGGCGTTACGCAGTTGGGTAAAGGGCCTGATACAGAAGGCAGTACTCCTCGATACGGCTCGTATTGTGAGGAGGTTCCTGTCTCTGAAGCCCTAACCACCGGTAGCTTGGACTCTGCTCCCGACACCGGCGGACTACTATTTTTTATATTTTTAAATGTTTTTTTTTTGTTTTTTTATAGAAATATTTAAAAATGTAAACGATAGGGATTTAAATGAATATACGAGATAATAATAATAATAAAGATTTATTTCTCTCAAAAAGGTAAACATATTTTTTCAATCAAATTTGTAACCTTTGTGAGAGCTGGAGTCTGTAGTGGGTTCGGGACCTGTATGACAGATCTCCAGGCTCTCACCCTCTTAAAACAGTACTATTAAGCACTAATTTGTAAACATCAAAGCCTTCACGTACAGAGAGGAATATTTAAAAACTAAAATAGGAAAATGTTAAAACTAAAGATGGTGTATCTGTGGGTGTGTAGTGTATGGTGCGTGTTGAGTGTGTGTTGCGTGTTTTGTGTGTGTATGTGAAAGTATATTTGTTTTAAGTACCATGCGAGGACATGCACCTGAATACACAAGGCACATCCGAGGACATTTTCAATCCGAGGACCTTTTCGTACGTCCTCGGATTGACCCGACCATCAATTCACCGTATTCTCCATTCGATTTTGAGCCTTTCTATGTACTTAACTAGCACTTCGCCCGCGACTTCGTCCGCGTGGGGATAGTAGGTACTCCACAAACTGCGACGCCCCTATACATATCCCCTTATAAAGGTTAGTTTTGGAAAATTAAGCACAACGATTCTCATTATTGGTTCAGCGCAACTGTTCACCCCCCCGTTCAGCCCGTCAGGGGTTGATTATGCAAAAATTGTTAGGTACATGATCTGTTTCAATTATCCCACTTTTAGTTTATTCATAGAATTCCGACGTAAATTGAAGCAAGCTATAATTTCCTCCCCTAAAAACTAATTCACCCCCGCTTCAACCCTAATTATGTACCTATCTATGTACCTAGTTGATTTTCGAAAAATCCAAACATTTGTTATTCTTATTGTTTTATCGAAAACATTTAAATGCCGTGGTGTTTCAACTTCATCGGACCAAGCATTGATACGATTCTCCCCAGTTCGCTCAAGCCGCGACATTTTTCTTACTCCGAGCATGTTTATTACCGTCGTAACTTTTGAACGAAAGGTCCGATTTGAATGATTTAAAGTGTAATTTACACGGACATTATCAACCTTAATTATCAAACCATTTAAATGGATAAGGATTAATATCATGGTACTATAATCACCATTTTTTATTTCACCATGGGATTTGCTTGACTAATATTAACAAAAAGCGGTCATGGTGACTTATCCATAATAGTTAGACAAATGGTATCGCGGACTTTTTGTAGATATTGATGACTTCTATAAAACTGTAGTACATCACTTTGCTCTATTGTCAGTAGATTCCGCAGCGTACGCGATATAAGGATTTTTTCTCACACCTTTTTTTTTTTTTTTTTTTTTTTTTTTTATAGGATGGGAAATCATCAAATGACCCCTCCCGCTCTGGGTGGAGCGGCAGGGAGTGTCAGACTTTTACTGACTAAAACCCACCCTTAGTCCTCCTAGTGCCTTTCTTCCCAGGGCCGCGGTAACTCTTTCGAACAATTCCGCAACCCTGGCAGGCTCTGGCCCTGGCGGGCCCCGTCTCCGTTGCTGACTGCTCGTTGCTGACGGCGCGTTTGGAGTGAACGCGCCGTCGACTCTGGCCTGACCTGATCGGACAGCGAGCTACCCATTGCTCGCTGTCCGCAGGCGTCAGTCACTGCGCCTTGCCCAGGAGCGTCAGTTCCTGAGAGGCGCAGCGACTGACGTACGTCTGGAGGAGGCGAAATGGGGCCATTACTGGCACTCCATTCTCGCCCCCTCCCGAGCAGTTGCAGCGGCGGCGACGGTGGCGGCGGCTGCGGCGGAAGCGACGGCGGCGGCGGCGGCGGTGGAGGAGGGTTTCTTCCTCGTCCCGGCCCTGGCGGGTGGACCGCAGGCTTTGCCCCCAGCCCAGTGATCGGCCGGCTTGCCAGCTGCCGCACATGCGAAGCAGTGCGGCGCGGCGTCACACGAGCCGGCCCTGTGACCGGGCTGACCACAGCGGAAGCAGTGGTCACTGCGGTCCACCTCCGAGGTGCAGAGTGCTCCGACATGGTTGCCAACTTGGCAACGGAAGCACCTCAGAGGTCTGGGCTCCAGCAGTTTCACCTGCGCGGAGACCCAGCCCACCAAGAGCCTTCGGCCCTCTGAGATTTTCTTGGCCGCCGACACGGGGCAGCTCACCACTACGGTTCGCATGCCCGTGTTGTCAGGACGGATGGTGCCCGCCTTCACCTCCTCTGCAGAGCACCCCCCCGTCCTGACGACGGCGGCCAACACCTCCCCCTCCGTGACGGAGTCGTCCAGACCCAAGATGCGCATATCTATGCACTTCGTGGGTCTGGACACTCGGACGTCATCCGCGCCCAGGGACGCCCTAAGCCTTTCGGCTAGAGCGTCCGCGGCCGGACCGCTGCCTGCTCCAGGGATCTCGAGCATCCTGGCCCCGGTCATGGTGACCCTGAGCCGGAGACCCCCGACGATGCCAAGCTCACCGAGGTTGATGGCCTCCTTGGCCTTGGTGAGCGTGTTGGCATACGTCACGCCCCTCTTGACCGCGTCCGGCTGCAGCGTTAAAACTACAGCCGCGGTCTTCGGGGCGCGGAGCGCAGCCGCGACGCCTCGCGCTCGCTGCCGCCGCCTTCTCTCCCGCCTCTTTGCCGCCCTGGCTGCCTTACCCGCCTTCTTCTTCTCCCCGGCCACTTGCCATTCGGCTTGAGCCGGGGGAGGTTCAGAAGGCGAGGAAGCCGGGGGGAGCTGCTGCACGGCTGGCGCAGGAGCCTTCGCCATCCGCGCAGCCGCCCCACCCTTCCTCTTCCTTCCCGGGGCCGGGTCCGGTTTTCCCGACACCGGCTTCGCGGGTGCCGGCCCGGACCCTTTGTCCTGGCCGGACGACCCCGGTGTGGCAGCCACGGCGGCCGCGTACGACGCCGCCTTCCGGCCTGGAGCCTTCCCACTCGCCGCTAACGGGGGGCGCAGGACGATGCCCTCCAGGACGGAGAACCGCGCCTGGAAGGCAGCCATCTCCTGCCGCACAAGGTCCAGCACCTGCCCCTCCTGCGGCACGGGCTGGCTGTCCTCCTTGCGCCCCCCTTTAGGCGCCCCCTGTGGGCCGGCTCCCTGGAGCCTGGCCAGGTCTGCTCGGAGCCCCGCGTTCTCTCTCTGGAGACGCTCGGTGGCGGCAGCCAAGCGGGCGACCTCCGCCCGCAGCTTGGACAGCTCGTCCGCTGGAGGCCCACCTCGGTTAGCCTCCGCTGCCGCCAGGATGGAGGCCAGCGCCGCGCTTATGGCCTTGTTTTTGGAAGATAACTTCCTTTTCAAGGCCACATCGCGGATCGCGGCCTCCACCACCTCCGCAAACCCGGCCCTCCGAACCGGCTCCTGTCCGGAGTCATCCGGCTCACCGCCGGAGGACTCCGAGCCAAGAGCCGCACGACCGCCATCTTCGGGGGGTCGTCCAGCATCCTTGGAGGCAAGGACTCTGCCCTTGCCTCCCTCGCGGCCCGTACCCCGCCTGCTGGTGGGGATTTTACGGGCCGAGGCCACCTCTTCGGTGCCGGACGACCCCTGGTCCTCCTCTGATCTGGGCCGCTTGCGGAAGGACCTGGAGTCCTCCGCAGCAGCCCCCACCCCCTCGGGTACAGGGCTCGCCGAGCTAACGGTCGCCAGGTCGTCGGAGTCCAACTCGGAATCCGACTCTGCACCCTCGCGACGCTCAAGCGAGCCCTCCTCCCAATACAGCGCGCCTCCGTCCGCGCTCCGCCCGACCGACACTCTGTCAGGCGAGCTAAAATTGTACCCGATCAGGTCCTCGAAGGATAAGTCGGATCGGGGGCCTCCTCGGCCACTGTTGCTCTTGGCAAGCGGATGGTGGATAGCAGCGTTGCCCCCCCCAGAATACGAGGGGCTTGACGCATAAAGCGTGGCGGATTCCCGGACTGCTGTGCAGTCCGAACCGCCCTGGGGTAATCTCTCTTTTTTGCTACTATCCATTGTTGTCCTTTAAAGGGTGCGGTCCCTGTCTCCCCTCCTCTCTCCCTCTCTCACTGCTTGCTCGCTGCCCTCACAGTCACGTCTGATGATCAGACGCGTACCAGAGAGCAGCGAGCAAGCCAATGAGACGCACACCGTCCGAGGACCCGAACACTGCTCAAGTCTCCGAACGGTGTGCCCCTCTTGTGTCTCTCTTGGTCTGGTCTCTCACTTGGGACCTTCCGGCATGAGTGGCTCTACCGGCAAAGCCTCCAAGATCACTGAGACACGCAAGCCCCACCACGACGGCAACGTGGAGACACGGTTGGTGGGGTTTTTCTCACACCTTGTTTCACATTATCGAAGTTTTCATACGGATCCCTAACTTTTTTGAAAATATTCTATAGCCTATGACCATCGCCGATAATGTAGGATTCTACTGGTGAAAGAATTTTTCAAATCGGTCCAGTAGTTTCGGAGCCTATTCATTTCAAACAAACAAACAAACAAACAAATCTTTCCTCTTTATAATATTAGTGTATTAGTGTAGATAAGGGAAACTTGATGTCGACCTAGGTGGACCTCGGTTTGATCGCGGAAAGTCATGTTCACATTCCGAACATGTGTGAGCTCTCATAAATTTTTAACACACTACATTTACACTTCAGTCATATTTTAAGTACCTTGCGGGGACTTATGTGTTATTTTTCACACATATGTCCTCGGATGGAAGTTATTCCACGCAGTGTGTTTGAAAGTCCTCATATTGATAGCTTTTCCGAACATGTGTATTCAGGTCCCCATTTGGATAGATTTCCATGTGTATTGGCTTTTAATTGTTTCAAAATTGTCTGATTTTATAAAATCACTTCCTTCTCGAGTGCTGAAAATCAAATCAATCTACAGAGGCCTTAAACTACGTAACAATTAAATTGGGTTATTTTTCCATTGTAACAGAACTCTCGTCCTTGATGGTGAAATTGGGGATGACCATTTGCATGGAAGTACGTCATATTCACAGTACGAGACAAAAAGTTTTTGAAACTCTAGAACCATATCCATTTTTCTTAGGATGTGAAATCATCAAATGAATTCTCCCGCTCTGGGCGGAGCTTGAGGGCGACTGCTGACGCACAGGGCGTCTCTTTCGGCAGCTGGGATGTGAGGATTGCCTCTTCCTCACCCATCTCGCTTCCTCCTTCGCTTGCATTTCTGTTTTGCAGAACTGACTGTTTCCCATGCTCTCTGACTCCGGACCTTGGATTGAACCAGGGCCGAACGCGAGAAGTCACCATTGCCGATCGCCGCTACAAAGACATGTAGTGTCCTCATTACGATCCACACAATGGTGAAAATTGGGTGTTGTACCGTGTCCGGTGAGGACCTGCGTCAGATGGAATACGAGGACGTCGTGGCGCCTCTCTAACCACTCCTCAAAGAGTTGACTTTCTCGCCACAATTGTGGCGGGCCCAGCGCTGGGTTGCGATTGCGACAGTCGCTTATTCCATACCACTATGAGATCGCGCCGGAGCTTGCTCCACCGTTCTGTTCAAATCAAATCTTTTATTGCTATCCATAATGTACAAATACAGGTGGCAAACATAAAAATGGAAACAATTATGAACCCTGTCGGGCACAGCAAATTTTTTAAATAAGTAGAGAGAGAAAGAGCGCTTTCATAAAATAAAACAAAACCTTATTAACTACATTTTATTTTGTATCATAATAAGTTTTTTAAATTACCATTCATTCATATTGATTATTTATTTAATTGTATTAGTTATTTATTATTATCTAGGTATGTATTAATATTATTTATTTGTGAATTCATTTAAAGATTTTTCATTATTATTAGTATAGTATAACTATATAATATTAAATGTAATTGTACTGTAATTAGGTACTCAATATAATTATTTACTTACTAAGTAACTGTTATTAATACTTATGTATTAAAGGATTTATCCGTTAGATATTCGTCTACTGTGTTATAAGATTTTTTAATTAAGAATTGTTTTAATTTATTTAAAAATATATTGGTTTTATTTTGTAGTTTTATGTCTACTGGTAATTTATTATATATTTTTATTGACATTGAATATGGACTAGAAGAATGTAATTTAAGGCGGGAGGGAGGTAAATTGATTCTGTTTTCATGGCGCAACGAATACTTTGTTTGCATGTCTCCCCGAGTGTTATAAGAATCTGGATGTTTACGGACCAGTTTACATAACTGTTATTTTAATTAAGTGTGTACGTAAATTTTTTTTTATGGTTAAATCTATAGAACTCCCTTTAGCATTTAAGGTTGTAAATTGAAGCACAGATAACACTGAAAACAAGCAATATTATTTTTTAACTGCCCCCAACCTGGCTGTACAGCTGTAATCAATGACAATCACTACTACATTTATTCAACCATCATCCTTATGGCTGGTCAGAAACAACAGGGCTCGGTCCTAGAGCTACCACTGTGGAACATTGAACTGGATATGACTGGGCACTGCACTTCTCGACGGTGTCGATGAGATATGTTACGCTGATGATACCCTGGTGACGGCCCGGGGGCAATGACATTGGCAAGCGGTAATACTGGCCACGGCAGGAGTTATGCAGGTCGTCGGAAGAATCCGGCGTTTGGGTCTCGAAGTGGCTTTGCATAAGTCCGAAGCCCTCTGTTTCCCCATGGAAACCTTGGAACAAGCCAGCTCGGGATTAACATATAGTGGTTGGTGGCGTTCGCATCAGTATCGAGCTGATGACTAAGTACCTAGGACTCGGTCCCCAGGTTGATGTGCATTGTAGCTGCTCTTTTGCGGGTTGTACCCAATTTAGCAGGGCCAAACACTTCCTGCAGAAGACTATGTAGGAATCGTGTGGTCCATTGCCCGCCCGCCTGCTATTTATGGGGCACCCGTGTGGGCGGTAATCCTAATAGCCCGAAACGCCGTGGCACTGCCAAGACCGCAGAAAGCGATGGTTATTAGGTTCATGAGTGACTGGATAAGCGACATGGCGCCCTCAGTTTCCAGCTGACTCAGGCGCTTACTGGATACGGATGATTTGGGAAGTACCTGCGTCGCATGAGTCGGAAGCGGATGCCCGTTTGTCCCTAGCGCGTGGAATGTCCCGAGAACACCGTGCAGCATACGCTGGAGGAACGTTTAGCGAGGACGCTGGGGGTGGTCTATCGCTTCCGTTTTCTCGGAATGCCGTCAAAGATATATTCAAAGGAAACGTCAGAGAGGGAAAGACAGCATACCTCTCACTCCACCTGCACCAGAAAGGCAGCCGTGCGTTGACGGGAGCTCAACGATCTCCGGGCAACATGAGGAAAAGGGCGTCGAACTTTGGGCGTAGTCGTTGCCTGACCAGTGAGGCCTAAAGAGCCATTGAGCAATATGTTACGTGTATGCCTTTTATGGGAGTATATACCATATTAACATACCGAGATTCCTCCGTGCCACGGAAAGCACGTTAAGCCGTTGGTCCCAGCTGTCATTTGTAGATCTTTGGCTGTCGTTACGGATTGTCAGTAGCCAGAAAATCTGACACCAGTGTTACCAAGAAGTACCGTGTTACCCAGTTAATGGGTTGTGGAGGTCTAGTAGGCAGCCGCTCCTCGTAAAATACTGGTATTCAGCTGAATCCGGTTTGACTGGGAGCCGACCCCAATATAGTTGGGAACAGGCTAGGCAGATGATGATGCCTTTTATGGGAGTATGTGCTGCTGCGGTCGTTGGATCAGCCACATTAGGTGAAGGTGTGCGACGATGCTAGATGGGGGTGCGCTTGAACAATATTGTCTTTCGAGCTCCAGAATTATGGTACCAGTAGTTCTCCTCTCCGTTTGAGCAGCAGCTACATAGCATCACCATGACTATGTATTGCTATGAAATATCAACAAAAAGCACACAGAGTTTCAAGACGCTACAAGTAACCGATGAAGAGTTGTCTCACATGGAGACAATTCCACCAGTAGCTACAATAACATCACCATAACAGATGTATTACTATGAAATTTAATGTCAATAAATAGAATACAAAGTTTCAAGACGATACAAGTAACCGTTGAGGAGACAATTCCAGCGAAAGCTTCATAAAATCACCGTGATTATAATATTTTTATATCAGACTTACATTTTGAACGTTTGTCAGTTAAAATCAAATTAGGTCCTCTGATGGTACTTAAATCAAGAAATTGACGTGTGTGAATAGAATTGCCTACATAAAGATAATTTAAATATTATTACGGTAAAATTATAAGTGTGTAAAAAGTTTGTATTGGAAATTTTCAAAAGGTCCTCGCTTTGTACACCGTCTACTCGGAAAAACGTCCTCGTACTGTACATAAAAAGTCTAATACTGCGTCCTCACATTGTACAAGAAATGAGAAAAAGTGTGTTAAATTAGGTCCTCGCATTGGTGTCCCTGGTCAGATGGTTAAGGTCCTCGTTTGGCTCACACACAGGTCCTCGGATGGTACTTCCCAGGCGGGTTTTCGAATGTATTAAGGTCCTCGCATTGTTCATAGGAAGTCATACCAAAAAAAGATTGAGATAGCACAATACGAATAGGCTCATCAACCTAAATATTGTTTTCTCTTTCTTTCTGTCTTGTTAATAAAGTCGTAAGTCGTCGTTAACCTGGTTTTCTAGAAGGTCCTCGGATGGCGACTTACAGCTATAGTCCTCGTATGGTTGTCTGTACAAGTAATGGTGAGTGTAGGTGTGTGTATTAAAATGTGGTCTACAAATTTACTATCTAATTTATTTTAAAACAGCTAAAATATTTTCTGTCTCAGAATAATCTAAATCAAGAAGCCAATTTATTATTTTTGCTTTACATTTAGATTTGCACAAGGGGTATATGTTTAAAATTTTGTTAGTGTTATTGTACACATGACTGCTAAGGAAGCGGAAGAAGCGTTGGGTCGAAGCACAATTTGTACGAATTGAGGGACAGACCGAATGTTTACGTCGTTGGGAGATCAAAGAAGGATCGTAGGGAGTGTGGCCGTGAGTTGTCATTAAAAGATTGAGTGTATATAATTTACGAACAGTTAGAACCTTAGAAGTTTTGTAAAGGTCTGTGGTCGGAAAGCGATAGGGTAACTGCCAACCCACCTTCAACAGTGCCCTTTGGGTGCGTTCTACTTTCAACATGTGGGACCTTCCTGAACCACCCCAAGTAACAATACAATATTGGACGAGGGATTGGCAGAGTGCTAGATACACAAGTTTAATCACTTTTAAGTCAGCAACATAGCGGAGGTTCTTAAAAACATAGATTAACCTGCGCAACCGTGAGGTAAGTGTTTCAATGTGAGTACTAAAGGTTAAACAGTCGTCGATCTGCACTCCTAGGTACTTAATGTAACTTACCCGATTTAGGTGGGGGCAAAAGCAGCTCATATGGTGAGTTGAAA
Source organism: Melanchra persicariae (assembly GCA_947386135.1). NCBI lineage: Eukaryota > Metazoa > Arthropoda > Insecta > Lepidoptera > Noctuidae > Melanchra > Melanchra persicariae. Next base: position 9,485,008 of record OX376655.1, on the reverse strand, counting down.
TACAGGAGTGAGCGATTAAAGCAAGAGAAGAGGAAGGAGGCTTTCCAGCGGCTGAAAGTGAGAAGGTGAGGTAATTTGTTTTATCAACGTTCAGAGTGAGCAGGTTCTGCGCCAACCAGCTGGTCACAATGCCAAGTCCAGACTGTGTATATTGAAACACCAGATCCCATGTATCCCCGGAGAAAATTAGAGCAGTAACATCGGCATATGTAAAGATGGAAGCATTAGGAAGCTTTAGCTGGCAAAGGTCATTTATATAAATGAGAAAAAGAGTGGGACCGATAATACTGCCCTGGGGAACTCCGTATGTTATTGGGAGTTCATCACTGGTCCAATCTCCTATCCTGAGACATTGTCTTCTACCAGTGAGGTAACTACTGAAAAGGGTTAGTTGAGTGTCTCTTATACCAATTTTTTCCAGCTTGGCAATGAGGGTGGGGACAGAAATAGTGTCGAAGGCTTTCGCTAAATCTAGGAAAACGCCTATGACCTTCTGTTTTTCATCAAGTTTGGTAACAATAGTATTTGTTAGGTCTAATACAGCATTATTAGTAGAAATTCCGGAGCGAAAACCATATTGAGAAGATGAGAGTATGTGATTTTGATTTAAGAATTTGACTAATCTGTTGTTCATAAGCCTCTCAAGTAATTTCGATAGTGTAGCCAAAATTGAGATAGGTCTGTAATTGTTCAAACGATCTCTGTCTCCTCCTTTATGAATTGGGTGCACTACTGCCAGCTTGAAAGCGTTTGGAAAAGTGCCTGAACTAAAGACAAGGTTACATATGTAGGTTAAGTGGGGAATAAGTATATCTTTGTTATTTTTAAGAAGAGCGGCTGATATATCATCGGAACCTATCGCACAATCGCTCCCCAAAGTACCATTGTACCGATAGTCGTGTCAGCCAACGGCCTATAGCCACGAGCCTCGACCAACGCCTTAAAAGGCTCTCGTTAGGCAGCTGGATCAAGGGCTTGATTCAAAAGCAGTACTTCTGGACAAGGCTCGCATTGTTAGATGGTTCCTCTCTCTGGAGCCCTGACCGCCGGGTAGCTTGGACCCTGTTCCCGATACTGGTGGGCTACTATTTTTTATATTAGGTCTTTACCTATGAAATTGCCGTTCTGCAGTACTGGCCATTTCAAATCAAAATAATTTTTGTTTGGCTAAGAATTCTAATTTCAAATTAATTTTATTTTAAAAACATGGTTTTTTTTTCTCCAAAAGTAGTCATTTGTTTATTGATTAGTGTTACATTTTCATCGCATTTAAATCTTTTTCGTCATCATGGATACGTTAAAAATTCGAGTAATTTAGGAATATGAGTACCGTCGTGGCAGCAACGCGGCACAAGCGGCACGCAACATCAACGACGTTGACGGAGCTAACACTACAAACCAACGCACCACCTGTGATTGGTTTGCTCGCTTCCGTTCTGGAAATTTCGACCTGAAAAATGAACCTCGCGGTCGTCCGAAGACTTTGGTCGACAATGACGAATTAAAGGCGATTGTAGAAGCTGATGATACACGATCTACTTAGCAGCAGCTTTCGACGTTAGCGTCAAAACAATATTGGTCAATTTGCGTCAAATTGGCAAGGTAAAAAAGCTTGACAAATGGGTGCCCCACGAACTCAATGATCGCCAGCGCGAAGTACGCGTCGAGACGTGCCTTGCACTGCTCAACAGACACACAAATGAAGGAATTTTGAACCGCATTGTTACCTGCGATGAAAAATGGATTCTGTTTGATAACCGCAAGCGCTCAGCAAGTTGGTTGGATCCTGGTTCAGCACCTAAACAATGCCCTAAACGAAAACTTACCCCTAGAAAAGTGATGGTCACTGTTTGGTGTTCTAGCGCCGGTGTGATTCATCACAGCTTCTTACCAAACGGGGTGAGCATTACTGCAGATGTGTACTGTGAAGAACTGAACACAATGATGGAGAAGCTGGCACATCTCCAACCAGCATTGGTCAATCGCTCGTCTCCGCTGCTCCTGCACGACAACGCGCGACCTCATACTGCACAGCAGACGGTCTCCAAGTTGCAAGAACTGGGGTTGGAAGCTCTCCGTCATCCGCCCTACTCACCAGACCTTGCGCCTACAGACTACTACTTTTTCCAGAATTTGGATAACTTCTTGGCGGGAAAAAAAAATCAATACTCGAGAGGCAGTACAAAATGCCTTTGAAGAATTTGTTGCCTCCCGTCCAGCTGATTTCTTTAAGAAGGGCATCAATAAACTGCCACTGCGTTGGCAAAGATGCATTGATTGCATGGGTGATTACTTCGATTAATACAAATAAAAAATACATGAAAAAAATTCGTTTAAATTTTTTCATACAAAACGGCAATTTCATAGGTAAAGTTTTTAAGAAATATTTAAAGATATACAAAATAGGTTAAAAATTTTAATAAACGAAATAATAATAATAATTTCTTTATTTGTATGGAATGCAAGTATTGCAATAAAGGTGTTAGTTTCAGATATATTCCCAGTACATTCTGCCTGTTGGCATACAAAAATATAGTGGTACAGATAGTTTAGAATCTAGGTATTCAAAATGAGATCATGGATCAGCTCAGTCTAAAAGTATCTACGTAATAATTTACATACAAATGAGATAATGTGAAGCTAAAGCTAATATTACAATTCATCATTTATAAAATCGGCAACAGAGTAATAACATTTCTCTGTCAGCAGCGACGACAAGAATTTCTTGAATTTTATTAAGGGCTGATCCTTAATACAATCTGGCAATTTGTTAAATGTTATCTCTATTTCAGTAAATTGACAGATTTTTCTGACAGTATATGCTGCTAAACTTAGCCTTCCCGCAAGAGATGTTAAATGAGGACCTCATTGCGGCCTTGAGTCAAGTGTGCAGGAAAACCGCGTTTTTGTCGAATTAAAGTTTCTACCGGACCGTAGGGCGTTATTTACGCCGTCAAGATTTGTGTAACGTCTATCTCTTAGAAATTAAGGACGTATCGTCCAAAATTAACACCATTTGTGGTTGATTTTTTAAAAGATGTAGTAGATCATTAATATATACTAAAAAGAGGAAAGGACTCAATATTGAGCCTTGTGGTACCACCATTTTGACTTTTAAACCCCTTGAATTAACACAGTCTATTTGTGCCTGCTGCTGTGTGTCATTTAAGTAAGACCTCACTAAACTGAGTGCAAGTTTACCTAGACCGTAATGCTCTAGTTAGGAGCAAGGTTTCATGATTTACGCAGTCAAATGCCTTGGAGAGGTCACAAAAGAATCCTATGGCATCTTGCAACTCTTCCCACGCTGTAGGTATATAAGTGTTTTAACAACGTGACACCAGCGTCAGTCGTACCTTTGGTAAAACCATACTCAGGCGCGGATCCAGCCTTCAAAAAAGGTTGTGGTCACATCCACCCGAAAAATGCTAAGTGCGAGCCAAGTATGAACACGCTCATGATCGATATGGTGCATTCCTACAAAAGAGATGTTTGCAAAATATTACGACGCACTGATCAAAATTTTGTGCAGTTTATAGTTACACTTGGGCAAAACCGTGGGGCAAACATGAGTAAATATCAAATTAAGTTAAACGCTAGTATACATTTTACATTCAATAATTTTATTTTGGTGCTTACTTAAATTACAAAAACCTACGTTGTTTTTTTGCGAAAGGTTGATATTTGACGTAGAAAGCTAGGTTCTCACATCTTTGTGTGTATTTAGGAGAGCTAGCCCGAATAATCTTTCCTGTGCCATTGGGGCATGCAACTACGATTTTATTCTGCGAAGAGTAGAAAACAATCTCTCTCTGGTAGCTACCCCGACCGGGAGACTTGCCAGTATTTGTAAGAAAATGTGTATGTACACCGACTCTGGTATGGCGGAATTGATTTCACATTCTCTTTTCCTCTTCTTCTCTTCTTTCCATTCGGCCATCCAGAGTCGATATTCTTACATTTATAACTGTAGATTCACTATCGTCAATGAGTAGCCGGAACACGGACGTTACAAGTCTATTAGAGTTGTGGGCATGCCTATCGTGCCCACTACGTTGGATCCGCGCTTGACCATTGTTGAGAAGTACTACTAGACAAGACTCGCATTGTTAGGAGGTTCCTCTCTCTGGAGTCCTTCTGACCGCCGGTAGCTTGGACCCTGTTCCCGGTACCGGTGGGCTACTATTTTTAAAGATTTTATTTAACTTGCAATGTATGGATGTATTTTGTTCGGGAGGATTCTTACAACTCAATTTTGAAGTAGATACCTTTAACCGATTGAGCTGAACAAATCGTCTCATGCCAGGGAAGAAAAATCGCTGTGACAGTTTATGCAAGGTCCGATCGATACCTTGATGCCCAGCAATGGGAGTGTCATGGCATTCCCTCAAGACATCAAGCCGTTAACTCACAGGAAGTACAAGCTGACAGGTCAGTTGGGGTAAGAGGGACTATGGGGCAAGAGAAACTGTAGTTTGTTTGGTACGAAATAGCCTCATAAATACGTCCACCAATACTGCGGAGCATGCCCGCCTGCTGGTTGTGGGTGAATGGGAGTCGGGTCTTTGGCTACAGGCCCTACCGTCACCCAACATAGGTACCATGCTGAGTGACGGTACTTTCAGGATGGTTACGTGTCTGCGTCTGGGTGCTCCTAGCGGAGCTCCACATCGTTGTCAATGCGGTGAAGCAGTCGACCGCCTCGGACACCATGGCCTGTCCTGCAGTAGGAGCGCTGGTCGGTTAGCGCAGCACGCCAGCATTAATGACATCATCCGTCGGGCTCTTGTCACCTGTTGTGGGTGCCAGCTGTTTTAGAACCTAATGGCTTGGCACGTGACGATGGGAAATGGCCAGGGGCTCGATTCTGCTATTGCAATCGTGTCTCAATTATTATTATTATTAATTTATTATTAATTTATTAAATTCAGACAACATTACAGTCCATTTTGTTAGTAGAATACCTTATAGCTAGTGTTAGTAGTACGCAATTAGGGTATAGAAAAATAAAAAATAAAAATAAATAGAAAAAAAAACAAACAATAAAGATATTCGAAGCATGATGTGCAGAGAACGGTAAGGCCAGGAAACAAGCTATATGACCATTCTCCCCACATAATGCCTCAGAAGTGCCTCAGAATAGGGGAGTAAGGACTCTCAACGACAGTTTTCAGGATGCTATTGTCACTGACCCGTGTTCTGTGCATCAGTGATGCGACTTTTTTGCGAATGACTGCGTGGAAGCCGTCAGTTCGGTTCTGAGCAAACATCTCCGATGCACTACAGAAACGGGGCAGTTTCAACAGCATCCTAAAAACATTGTTGTATTGGACGCGCAAGACATCTAGCGATTTAGACACGATTGCAATAGCAGAATCGACCTCCTGATGGGATGACAATAATGCCTTGGAAGGTGGGTAGGCCTTTGGTGTGGGATGCAACATGTGTCGACATCCTTGCGCCTTCCCATCTTCGTAGCACGGCGGGCTGCGCTGGGGCGGCTACTGCAGGTGCGGAAAATCTCAAACGGCGCAAATATAACAACCTCATTGGGAGTTGTATATTTGAGCCGTTTGGTGTTGAAACACTAGGCCCATGGGGTCCGAGTGCTCACCTAGTCTTTCGGGACATCAGCAAACGACTTGTCGACTGTTCACGTGACCAGAGTGCTGGGCTTTTCTTTGGCCCAAGAATCAGTATTGCCATTCAACGTGGCAATGCTGCTAGTGTTCTGGGCACTTTTGTCTTTGACAGCGATGTGGATGAGTTTTTTGATGCCCAATGATTTATTTTGTTTTTTACACGTTTGTACATAATTTTGCAATTTTAGTCTAGTTTGTAAATAAAAAACTATAGGTTCCTAGCCAAGGAACTTATATCCAACCTGGAATGTGCATTGTCAATTTGACACCAATGTAAAAATAAACCTTATGTTTATGAAGTTAAGTTCTATTACAAACAATCACTTGGTCAAAGAGAAAACCGGTCCGAGAGAGAAAGCGCTTCGAGAGCCCTGTGTCCCTTTCTAAAGTGTTGCCAGGAGGATTATTCCCGAATTTAGTAGGAATGGTAGGAAAAAATAATATTGTCGTGTCTTATTAAAATTCATTTACCGCGCACGCGGTACGTTTGTATAATTCACTGCCGCCTGACATTAGGGACTGCAAAACGCTTACAGCATTTAAAAGAAGAGTGAAAGAACACTACCTTTCTGTACCATCATAGTTGCATAGATTCGTATGTATGTATTATTATTTATCTTATAATATTATTTTGTATTTCTTAGTGTTATAACTTTTTTTTTAGTTATATTTTATGTAGGTACTTACCTATTTTATGTTTTATAAATGTTTATTGTTTTATTCTTACTCTATAACTTTTACACACGGTGTCTAGATCTCTCTTATTCATGTATCCATTCGCAGGTATGCTGGAAGAGATTTCATTAGAAATAAGCATCACCTTTGTACCTATTTTTCTGTCTCCATAATCCTATCTTTTTGTTAAATGTGTGTACAAGAATTGTTAAATAATAATAATAATAAAAACTTTTTCACAAAAAAAAGAAACCGACTTCCAAAAAACACTATAAAGTTCAAAATAACTTTAATTTCGGAAGTCGGTGTTTTTGGTTGCTTCTTCGTTATTTGACACCGACTTCCGAAATTAAAGTTATTTTGAACTTTATAGTGTTTTTTGGAAGTCGGTTTCTTTTTTTTGTGAAAAAGTTTTTTATTTTTCACTTTTTAGTGGTACCCCACACCTAACAACACCACTGGATAGTCACAAGAAAGCAAAAGTACACAATTTCGTGTAAATGAATGATTTTTCCACATATTTTTTCCAGATATTTGGATTTAAAAACCAAACTGCTGAACCGATTTTGATAAAATTTAAATGGGACCATTTGGAAAGTATACCCTTTCCAACAAAAAAGAATTTTTCAAATCGGTTTGCAAGCGACGGAGTTATGCACGAACAAACATAAAAAAAAAAAAAAAAAATACAAACATCCGAATTGAGAACCTCCTCCTTTTTTAGAAGTCGGTTAAAAAAAACATTAACTTTCGTTCTGATATTCTTCTAATATTTTTCAATTATCTGTCAGAATGAGAACATTTTTTTAGCAATAATTTGGATACCGTACAACCAAAGAGGGACGGTCCCAAAAGTTAGTCCTACTACTTACCTTGTGTCACATGTTAGTGATCCCAACATTCCCAACGCGATCCTAGGCAAGTTCCACGTGTCTCAACTAACGCCTTTTATTAATAGACGATGCGCCTCTTTGTCCAGTTATGCCAAAGCGTAACCGAGGCCGACCTCGTCATTTTCAGCTTGTTTCTGTCGTCAATGAGCGGGTTCCTGAGCGAGGACGCCTTCACGAACCCGAGGGGGAGTAACGTGTATTTATAAAAACATTGTGATTCATAAGATCAACAAGTCACTTACAAAATGTTCTCCAAAAAAAAAATTCAGTAAATTTTATGGTTGTAACGACTGTGTATGTTATTTATTATGTTATGTCTAGTCGGAAACTTTAGGTAAATATAGACGAATCACTTATTCCAAATAACATATTATTTTAATGTATATAGGTGTTGTCCCGAATTTCGGGACAGTAGTCCCGGAAAAAATGTAGTCCTAAGGAAGTCTACATTTCTTGTCTCTGTTCTTCGAAGTTTAGGCAAATAGGCACTACCTATTCTTATCACTGGTAATTAATGAAAATCGTTGTGCTTAATTTTCCAAAACTAAACTTTAAGAGGGCGTAGAGGGGGCGTTGAAGTTTGTGGACTAAATCCGCGCGGGCGAAGTCGCGGGCGAAGTTCAAGTTTTAAAAATGTCTGAGTGACACAAGAGTTGGAATGAGCTCCAGCTCCGCTGACTCACCGGTGAGTCGCCTGATATACGCGTTTTTAATCTTTATTATTACCTACTATTATGTAAGATATTTTATAATTAGGAATTTTGACATGTCCGGCGCTTTTAGACATTTTAAGGTATTTGATTCACACACACTTGCTTTTCCAATCTACTTTAGACATTGGCAGAATAGTCGACATCGGCTTTGCTTGCCATATAAAAGAATAGAATAGAATAGAAGGTATTTGATTGTCAATAATATAAAATCTAGTAAATATTTGTTTTCACAACTATTACTATATACACACTTAGATACAACTAAAAATAATCTAAAACAGACATGATATAAATTGTAGATCTAAAACATGGCGTCGAAAAATTCCTCAGCATCGCAGGCCACTGGTAATGTAGCAAAAAGGCTGGCAGCATTGCCACTTGCCACATTGTATGGCAATGCTTATCCTTTGTCCGAGGTGAAACCCAGCCCTTGGGTTACGTGAAGTGTCAACTAAACTTTTTGACAAATCTTTAATGAGCTCTCGGACCCAACGACCCGAGAGTTTCAACTCCAAACAGCTCGAAAATATAAATACCAACAAGGTTAATTATATTTCCACCGCTTGAGGTTCTCTGCAGCGCCAGCGGCAGCGCCAGCAGAGCACGAAGAGCTAGGAAGATGGGACGGCGCAAGAGTATCGACACAAGTAGCGTGCCACACTAATAGCATGAAGATGGGTCTTCCATGGAAATAACTACATGCCAGCCGGTCTCTTGCCATCGTCGCGAGCCAGGCCATTGGGTTCTTATACAGCCGGAATGCCGATGGTGACAAGAGCTCATCGGATGATGTAAAATCTAGTTGATTATTTTTCATACAAGCAAAACACTTTCTTATATAAAAAAAGTCTGAAAAGAAATTGAATTTGTAGGAAAGTCTTCAATTTTTTTCTGATATGGACACCGTATCACGTTCCGTTGGCCATGCGTGTCACGCATTTCCATTATTTTGTTTCCGAACTAGTTTTTCTATGGTTTGGTTACGTCAATGTCACTCACTGCTGTCATTGTAAAATGTCACAGTCCGTTTATTTTGTTTTTGTAGGCATTCATCAGAACTTAGCTTGTCTTGTGATACTTCAGCAAATAGTTAAGATTTCCAAGTAATTATTCATCATAATGAGTCGCAGAAAACGTGTAAAGGTTAATTAGTGTTCTTAAAACTTACCGATGTCCATAAATATTTTCCATTCATTTGTTTTGATGACCAGGTTATGTTTATTGATCGTAGGTTGATACCCGGGAATTGGATGAGAAATTAAAACAAGATGATTCTGAATCCGATCAATCGGAGAAGAGCAAGGTTACGTCTTCAAGTCCCACTTCGATTAGTGGCCGAAGGGAGTCGTCATCGAGCCGTACCGCCGAAGTAATAAAAGAGACGAAGGATAAAAAAGAAGACGCTAAAGTTGATGATACTAAGAATGACGATATCGAAGAAATTAACTACAAAGAAATGCTTAACAGGTATACCTAAGCTAAACTATGTAATAAGTATCAAATACATTTTTTTATGAGGTTTCTTTGGTCCTTGCCCCAAACATCCTTTGCCTAATCAGTGTCTATAGTTTGGTCTAATCGGTATCATATTCTACTGGTCTATCAAAGGAAAAAAAAAATATTTTGCAGCCTGGAAGGAGCAGCATTCCAATCAAGATTGCCGTTTGATAAGATGTCATCTTTGGAAGCAGAGTGTTTCTCTGATCTGCAAGGAGCTTCGAGCCATGCATTTGTTCAAATAAGGAACCGCATATTGAAACTGTGGTTTGAGGACCCCAAGAAACAATTGACTCAAGAAATTTCCGTTCAGAAAATGGAAGTAAGTAATACCTATGTTCATGTAAAGTTTAGAAACTTGGTTGATTAGCAATTACCAAATAGCCTGTCAGTGAAAATATAATTTAAAAACATAAAAAATATGTAGCGCAATGATATCTGGAATAAGCTCCAAGCTACCAATAGTCAGGCCTCCAGAGAGAGGAACCCTTTAACAATGCGAGCCATTTCCAGAAGTACTGCTTTCTAAATCAAGCCCTTGATCCAGCTGCCTAATGAGAGCCTCCTAAGGTGTTGGTCGAGGCTCATGGCTATTAAGCTGTTGACCAACACAACTATCAGTACAATGATTGCCCAGTTCACATCCCACATGTCAAGATATTTAATTTGTTTATCTTTCTCGGCTTTCACAAGGTTCTCCTCATGTGCAACGTTTATGTCTACAATCATTGCACACCTCTCGATTCGGTCCACCACCACTCTATCAGGCTTATTGACATCAATGGACCTGTCAGTGATGATGGACCGATCCCAGTACAATGTGATATTGCCAGTATCGAGAATTGGGTCGGGCGCATACCTGTACATATTACGGCACTTCCGATTCCACAAGAGAGTATTTCAAAGCAAGTTACTGATGGATAATCTTGGCTACAAGGTAGTGTGTATGCAAGTACTCTCTGTTAGCACGACGAAAACAAAAAGAGATAATGAGACGAATTGATTTTTCTGGACTGTGACATGCCCGACATATGTCAACCGTTCCGTCCTTCTTAAAATATGTAAATCTCCGGTAGTTCTGTGTCATGATAACTTCGTCCATAATTCCACAGACAAAACCTTCGGTTTTCCCAAAGAGGTTTCGGTGACCTCTCACCTCTCCGACTCACAGCTAGGCTATGGATGCTAATTGATCCAACTATCCTACATCGGGCTTATGTAGGGCCCGAAAAAAGCGTCCGTGAAGTTTCTTACCTCTGCCATACCGCCCTGCGATCGTTAGTGTCTAGCACTGCAGGTTTGCGCCAGTTCTTATTTGCCAAAGAGAGCGGGGTGAGTCCCTTGTCCAGCAGCACTACATCTCGATGCATATCCACTTCGACAGCTAAGAAATATTCCCTGAGACTGCATATCTCGCGATTGTGGAGATAGATCTTAGCATTTAAAAAGCCTCGACCTCCACACTTTCGCGGGATATACATATAGTCTCATTACCGACGATCGTGGGTGATGCATTCGATGTGCAGTTAGCATTGTACGGACCCGCCTATCCGTTTGAGTCCATTTGAGTACACCGAAAGAGTACATCAATACCGGCATGACCCAACCGTTGAAGGCGCGCACCTTGTTTCCGCACGAAAGCAAATAAATACCTTCTTCAGACGGCCAAAGAAGCGCTCCCTCAACGAATGCTTCATGTCAGTAACATTGAGGCCTAACACTTCCGACATATTATCCGAATACTTGTAAGTTTCAGTTGAAGAGTGGGATTTCAGGTTTATGAAATCCGAGAGTTGAGTTCCCACGGATATCATAATCTCTCCACGCTTTTCATGCGTGACTGCACATTTGTCCACACCAAACTCCATCCTGATGGGGTAGCTAAAAGTTTCAGCTACATTCAGTAGCTCCATCAGTTGCAGATTACAGGCGGCAAAGAGTTTCAGATCATCATAATTTCAACATGAATGATGTAAACATAATACTGTAACAATATATTATAAGAGTGTCCGTGGAGTTTCTTGTATGTTGTTCTCCATAGAGATCTAAGTTTTGGAACATGCAAATAGCTTCATCTTTTTGACCGACCGACCTTGACAATTCAGAAGTGCCTGTAAATAGTCTAATTGAAATAATTGCTTTGTACTTTGACTGTCCTCCATTGTCCCATACACGACGTCAGGAAGGTGCGTAGCGTTGCATCAATTTTATACTTATTATTTACTAGCTGCCTCTATGCATTACATATGCATTAATTGTAATAATAATTTAATCCTACTAATATCATTAACTAGCTTCTACCAGCTGCGGCTTCGCCCGCGTGAATATAAATAATAATAATAATAATAAATATCTTGGGACAACTCACACACGGCCATCTGAGCCCAAGCTAAGCAGAGCTTGTGTTATGGTAACCAGACAACTGATATACATACTTATATAATTTATAAATACATACATATTATAGATAAATTACACCCAGACACAGAACAAACAATTATGGTCATCACACAAAGTTTGTCCTGGGTGGGAATCGAACCCACGACCTCCGGCTTTGCAGTCAGGGTCACTAACCTGACCTGTCAATATCGGAAATAGCCAGGTTTACCCTACACCTACCTTACACCTACCCTACACCTACCCTACACCTACCCTACACCTACCCTACATCTACCCTACACCTACCCTACACCTACCCTACACCTACCCTACACCTACCCTACACCTACCCTACACCTACACTACACCTACCCTACACCTACCCTACACCTACCCTACACCTACCCTACACCTACCCTACACCTACCCTACACCTACCCGTAGGTGTAGGGTAAACCTTGCTATTTCCGATATTCACGCGGGCGAAGCCGCAGCTGGTATAAGCTAGTTAATAATATTAGTAGGATTTAATTATTATTACAATTAATGCATATTTTACTTATCAATTGTAATATTCTCTGTAATTATACTCATACAATAAAATAATTATACATTCTCTAACTATGTTCAAATGTATTATTTCAGGCTCCATACAATGGTGATCCTGCATTAGTGATGAGAACTCATGCATTCTTGGACAGACATGGTTTTATAAACTATGGTATATATGAGCGAACTACACCTATTCCAACTCCACCAAAAGGAAAGCAGAGACCCAAAGTCATCATCATTGGAGCTGGTATGAATAAATCCTTTTCTACTCTTGATAAGTTCTTAGTTTTAGTAAATATAGCAGCTTAATCCCGTCACACAATGGCATTGTCTTTTATAGTGACATTTATATTCCTTATGTTACATAATATAATGTGTAGATTTTTTTCTGCAAAAAATAAAGCTAAGATAATGTTTTTTTCAATTCTTGAGATATTGATCAAAAGTGTGTTATGTAGTTTGGTGTTGGTTGTTTATGTATTGATTATATCTAAATATTGTGTTTTTCTTAAAGTCCTGCTGACCAACCCTACTACACATTACTAGGGTCAGTAGGATCCATAGCTGTAGTTTCATATTTCTAAGGCGTTATCAAATAGCCAAAATTGTTCCTAAGCCTGTCCTGTACAGCTCGCGTCAAATAACTGTGCCCCTCTGAAGTTGAAGCTACGAGTGGCTGCGTAGCAGTCAAAACTGCAACTGCGCATGCGCGAGACATGGGGGCGGGGATTATGGCGGCGCGATTTTATGTCTCAGTCGCTCGTTTACTTTCGATGCATGCTTACGTCCCGCTTGCTCCGTACGATAGACATTCGATGCCACAAGTGTTGCGTTATTGTACGTGTTGTTATTTGTTTTTGTTATTAGTCGTTTTTGTTTTGTTATTTTGTTTAACTTTAACACGTTTACTCGAGAAGCTACAACGCTATATAGATTTTAAGGGATCTGCAAGTAGCCTTAGCAGAATAATTAAAGAATTACGTTACCTATCTTTTAAAAATATATATATATTTATTTTGTTCAAACACTTTTCTACGTGACTGCACCTGCGCGATCTTTGCTGCTTCTGGCTGCTGGCTGGCTTCAGAGGGGCAAAGTTATTTGACGCGAGCTGTAGATATTGATAATATTGGTTTATTATTTTACTAGTATAAAACCAAAAGAATCTGTTAATGCTAGGAGTCTCGGGTTTGGCTGCAGCTCGACAACTGATATCATTTGGCTGTGAAGTTGTGATCTTAGAAGGAAGAGATCGAGTTGGAGGCAGAATTGTCACATATAGGAAAGGGCCATATGTAGCAGATTTAGGTAAGCGTATTTTTAGATCATATACACAAAATAAATAATATGTTGCAAAATACTAAATAATATTTAACCAACTTCAAAAAAAGAAGGAGGTTCTCAAGTTGGTTGTTTGTTTATGTTTGTTACCTCATAATCCGTCATTAATGAACAAATTTGAAAAAAAAAAATATATCGTAAACAATATACTTTCCGATTGATCCCATTGAAATTTCATCAAAATCGGTTCAATAGTTTGGATTTTAAAGCAAAATTGCGGGAAAAAATATGTCATCCCTGTAAAAGATATTGCGTATTTTGCTTTCCTGTGAATTTTCAGGGGTTTTATTAGGTGTGGGTGGGGTAAAAACGTGAAAAAGAAAATACAACCGACTTCCAAATGAAATAAAAAACACAACAAAATAAAATAACTTTGTTTTGGCTTATGTTAAACTAACCAACAGATCTAGTAAAATTAAACGGCATAAAATCACTTTATATTGCCAAAAATAGTAAATGATCACCAAAGTTGAATCATTTTAACGTGAAATTATACCCAAAAATTTTGCAACTTGTTATCCTATTTAAAGCAACCTATTCCAAATTATGATTGTTCAATCCAAAAATGGTAATGACCACAAAAAATTAATAGTATTTTCATATAAAATGACATTTATAATTTGTAACATCTTCTTATCCTATAAAAGTAAATTATACCAGACTAGCACTTCGCCCGCGACTTCGTCCGCGTGGATTTAGTAGGTGCTTCAGAAACTTCATCGCCCGTTAAGGGGGATAGACTTCGTCGACTTCAGTCGTAGCCAATGTCCCTGGGGCCGTGTCTGCGGGACATCGGCTACGACTGGGTGCTGCGTTACGCTGGCGACACGCTCGTTTTGGCTCAGGGAGGCTCGCACCAGGCGGCGGCCGACTATATGACACGCGGGGTTGCGATAGTCGTTGAGAGGATCCGGCAATTGGGTCTCGAGGTGGCCTTGCACAAGTCCGAAGCCATGAGCTTTCATTGTCCTCGTTCTCGATAACCGATGGAACTTCGTCAAGCATTTCAGACGTTTGGCTCCCAGACTGGGGCGGGCCGGGGCTGCCTTCAATCGGCTTCTGCCCAATCTAGGGGGTCCAAACGCTTCCTGCCGGAGGCTCTATGCGGGAATCGTGCGGTCCATGCCCTTATAAGGGGCCCCAGTTTGGGCTCTGGTGCTAAAGAAGCGTCCAGCCCGACAACTGAACGCGTCCCAAAGGGTCATGGCCATCCGGCTGGCTTGAGGATACCGCACTTTGCTGACATCTCTTAGGGGCGCGCGTGGAACAAAACGTGCCGTCGACTCAGGTCTGGCTTTGATCGGACGGCGAGCCACCCAACGCTCGCCGTCCGCAGACCCGCACCTACGGTGGCCAGGAATCGCCCTGCGACTCCCGACGCCCGGGGCGTCTCCCTATGTTGCGGCGGCTTGGGCGTGAGGGTTGTCTCTCCCTCACACGGCCCGCCTCCTCCTTCACTAACATTACTGCTTCGCAGAAGGAGGTGACGGCTTCCCATGCCTCCTCGCTCCGGACCGTGGATTGAACCAGGCCGGCCCTGGTTTTGCCGGCCGTAGTCCGATCTATGGTCGGCGGCGAGGAGTCCTGGGACGCTGTTGTTCTTTCTGCGAAACAGTCATCGCGCAGAAGGAGGCTGCGGAAAGGGTGAGGGAGATGTCGAGTGCTCTCCCGGCCCGCAGCAGGCGCACCGGGCGTCGGAGGAGGGCATACACTGCCCTCCTTCTGCCCCCCTTACTGGGTCCAGCGGCGGACTTGGGGACGGCCATCGCCCCCCCATTCATCCGGACCCGAGGTGGCGGCGCGTGGTGTTCCCATGCGCCCCTCTGACGTCGCGGGGGGAGTTAAACACCTCACTCTCTGGCTTACCCGCGTTCCCGCGATCCCCGGCGTAGGTGGAAGATGGAACAAGAATGGAAGAACAAGGAAGATGGCCCTCCCCAGGGCGGAGGACATCCACGAGCATTTCCCCCCGTAAAAAAAAAAGGCCGGCCCTGGTTGCCGCCGATACTCGGGTCTGATGTTGATGAAAAATTAAACTGCATCATAGATTTTTGTTTTTTTTTTTTTGAAAATTTAAAAGTATTCGGGCGTGAGAGTGGCTTGGCGCGCGGGCTAGGGCGCGAGACAACTTTGGAGTCGGTTATGTACCTTATTTGGGAGTACCTATAGCAACATGTTATGGCAATCAAACGGTGTATGTAGGCAAAATTAGCGCATTAATTTGTTCATTAAAAGGTGTCAATTTACTAAATTTAGTTTTATAGTACAATTTAAAGTGCAGTCATGACTAAAATATTATAAGTAGACCTTTGCAATCGTAGGTTTTCATTTTTTGGTTTAGGTTTATTTTTTTTGTTGATTGGTACCTATATATTTTAGGTAATTCAGGATATGGTCACTAATTTTTTTTGGTGGTCATTTTATTTATCTCCCTTTATTGTATAATGTTATTGTATTTGGAAGTCGGTTGAATTTTTTTTTTAATTTTCTATTTATTCCCTCTACATTAGAAAAAATAATCAGCCCATTATGACCCCACATCACATTTTTTGAGAGCCGGGCTTACGGTGATAGCTTGGGTGTTTTTCTATTGTATGCTTCAATTAAGTTCTGTATGCTTTGAATATATTTTCATGAATAAATAAAAATATTGTGATAATTCAAATTTCCAGGTGCCATGGTTGTGACAGGTTTGGGTGGCAACCCAGTAACAACATTGTCAGTACAAATGAATATGGAACTACATAAAATCAAGCAGAAGTGTCCTCTTTATGAAGCAACTGGTAACCAAGTGCCTAAGCATAAGGATGAAATGGTATGTAAAGAGCTAATTTAAAGAGTTATAATGCGGACTGACAAACTAATGTAAGCATGAATTGTTTATCATAATAACATAAACATAAACCTGACTAGCAGGGGTCTGCAGTGGTCAATGCACATTTCGCCAGTTGAGTTTAAGAACCATGTATGTACTGAGGTGTCAATTCCAGGCACCTGTCAAAACGCATTTGTTTTCCGACATTAGTTAACTTGGCGTCAACGTCATGATGTTTTCTAAGATGACCACTCGCCTCAGTGGCGCCAACTGGTGGCATGAATTTTCCTGGAAACCCTAATGAATCTGATAGATTGAAAAGTCAGTCAACAGAAAAAACCCTAATTTTCGTTGATATTATGAATGTGTAAGTCTGTGCCTTTGTCAATCCAACAGACCAAAATGGCTAAATGGATTTGGGCACGGTTGGTGCAGTGGTTCAACTATTGCGCTGCGCTGCGTGTCGCGGGTTCGATTCCCACACGGAAAAAATATTTGTATGGCCTACAGATAGTTGCTCCGGGTCTGGCTGTTTGTGTATGTGAGTTTATATATTTAGAAACGCACCCACGATACAGGAAAAATTCCTAGTGTGGGGCAACGTTTAAAAAAAAGAAAGAAAGAAGAAGAAGAAAAGATACAACTTGGCACACTAGTAGCTTATGACGTGAATTAATTAGGAAATAGGATAAATCTCATCCCGTTAGTTCGTCCAATTGTAGTTCTCCGTGGGATTATTCTCGACTTTTATGCGGGCGAAGGTAGTACTTGTACTACCCGTGACCAATAAAAATGTGTATATTGTGCAGGTGGAGCGCGAATTTAACAGACTTCTGGATGCTACGTCTTATCTGTCACATCAAGTGGACTTTAATTACTATAACGACACGCCCGTCTCTCTCGGCCAAGCGTTGGAATGGGTTATCAAACTGCAACAGAAGAATGTGAAACATAAGCAGGTACTAATTCATTATCTAAACTAAAAGCCGTATTCATTAAAAAACTTTTAACCATTGTAGCGGCATCAAAAAAAACTAACGAAGCAAAATTTATACGGCAACAAATGAACCGCAACGCCATCTACCCCACGAGCAGCGAACTACTAACGCTAATCCTGCATCGCAGTATCAGAGATTTCCGTTCGATTTGAACATAGACAACAGTCCGAATATCAACTATCGGGCAGTTGCCCACCAGACACAACAAACGTCTGGTCGGAGGATCGTCTCTTTTCAAAAGAGGTATGCGGGATTTTACTCTCTGTTCCGCTTACCTCCGTACCATTGCTTAGTTTCAGGGACTTGATATACCAAAGACTTGATATACCATTGAGGTTATTAAGCTAGAGCCTAGCTGCTTGCAAAGAACCTCCTAGTGACTGATATACACTTAACTCTCTATCTCAAAAACTAAGAACCGATTTTAATGAAATTTGCACTGTTTCCTAAGTTGGACTATACCTGCTTACCTAGTCCAACAACAAATATTTTTTGTAATCCGACTGATTTTTGAGATATGCGCGGACAAACATACAAAACATACACTTATGAAATTTGGCACATATGTTTAGAAGCTGGTATAGACTAACATACACAAAAAACTGTGCAATTCTGGCAATATTACATACATACGGGTCGAAATGATAACCTCCTTTTTTAAAGTCTGTTAAAAAGAAATGTAGAAAAGTGTGTGAAAACAAGAAGAAAGGCAGATTGTGAATTTTAAATACCTAAAGGAGTTTAGTACAAGATACATCAAAACTAGAACTAGAAAATATATTTATGTAGGTAGGTAGTTTGGCACTTCTGCCACAGATTTCCATACAGACCTACTCAAATCATAGTGCTGTTTTTTTTTGTTATTTTGTTTGTTTGTTATTTCAAATATTTGCTTAGACTACTTTGTATTACTCGTATTTTTCATAATTTGTGTTACTCTTTTGTGTGCCGTGTTTCTTTACTTGCATCAAATAAATGTTTTATCTATCTATCTATCTATCTAACCGTTTTTCAAGTTTTTCCTATTTGTTCTAGGTACAACATCTAAAGGCTCTCATAACATTGCAAGAGAGACTTAAATCTAATATAAACAAGTAAGTAGTGAAGTTTAAGTCAGGGTTGCGTTTGCACCTGCCAGGGTTGCGGAATCGTTCGAAAGAGTTACCGCGGCCCTGGAACGCAAAGAGCATTGAAGGAAAACGGGTGGTTTTTAGTCAGTAAGAGTCTGACACTCCATCCCGCTTCGCCCTTATCGGAATGAAGAAGTCATTTAATGATTTCCCATCCACAAAAATATTGTTGAGTTTTCAAAGTTATAAACAATAGAGACAGGAAAGGATCTTACATGAAAACTTTTTTCAGGATGTCCGATATGAAAGAGCTCTTGCAGTCTATGAAAGCCGAGAAGGACGCTTTGCTCGTAGAGAGAGATAAGGGTGTGACGGAAGATAGTAGTAGTAGTATTCTGCAAGAGTTCAATTTTCGCCGCCTCAACAGGGAGATGAACCTGCTATGCAACGAGTATGAGACACTGGTCTCCACTAACGCTACGATTGAGGAGAAATTGGCGCAGTTGGAAACTAATCCGCCAAGGTATAATTTTGAGGTTCTATGTTGTTACTTTGGAACTTATGTTTTCAGCACAATTTTCAATACTATTCTAATTAAGAGATCTATTAACATCTTCATCATCGTAATTTTCGTGCCCTTATCTTATGTTACTTGAGGCCGGCACACGTTCTCTTCTTCCATTCTCCCTTTCCTTATCATATGTCACTAGATTGCCTTTCCCACAACCTTTCACTCGCTTCTTACATATGATTTCTCTTTCACGTAGTTGATCCATCTTTTCTTTGACCTTTCTCTCCCTATCACTCTTTTAGTCACATGCACGCCACCTTATTGAAAGGTATAAAATGTATAATACTTCGGACCAGGGGCGTAGCCAGGATTCTGTAAAGGGGGGAGGGTCAGGCGAAGAAATATTTAGAATATACAACGTGTAACAGAATAAACGCAATACTTACCTCTTAAGGGGTCATTGTACTCATCATTATGAACAACTTTATGTTGGGGTGCATCAATAATTGCTGTTGGGTTGCTTGTCTTTCAATTCGTTGGAAGTGAGCCGGTCGCGTGATCAGATGACTGTGATATTTAGGATTCTCAGGAGAATTATTTATGCACCTGATTTGCATAATGAGGTCTGCAATCTGTTTGTCCCAGACAATTACTTTGGTCATAGAAAACACCGCCTATTGGCCATTCCAACTCGCCGTACAGTTGCACACTCCAAGTCGCCTATTCCTCGAACTCTAGCCGCTATTAACGCTCTCTTGGACTCAAACACAGATTTGGATATGTTTGCGGATGAATGGAAGATAATACTGTCAGAATGTTTGAGTTTTTGTGAGATGGATGCATGAATGGGTTAAATAAATGATATTAAATAGTGTTATATTCATTGGCTTTTACCCGACCGGGGTTCATGCATTAAATAATTAGGTAGTTGATAATTAGAGCAAATACTAATTAAACTAATTAATTACAAAATAGAATTTATAATTAGAAATCAAATTCATCCAAGACTAACCAATGTAATTGGATTTTATAGGCTAATAAGTTACCAATTGTTATCGTTTAATATGTAATATGCATGGAATTAAATAAAGCTTTATTATTATTTTTATTTATTATTTTATATTAATTAAATAGTGTAATTGGTTTCGGCCGTTCTATTTAAATAAATAAATATTGCTTTGTATTGCGTTTATTCTGTAACACGTTGTAGGTACAGTCAGCGAAGTTCTTCACAAAACCGTTTCAATACTTCACTTTCAATTTTATCCTTACTTTCTTGACCTCAGTCATGTTAACGACGACGCTGGGTAGAGAAGGACCTCTCTATGTTACTTGCAGTGCAAGGTTGTGTCAAGGAAATAGGGATTGCCTTTTTTTGTTGCGGCAAAAAAGAAATCCGCCTCTTTTAACACTTCAGTTTGGTCTAGTTTTTAGGGTTCCGTACCCAAGGGGTAAAAATGGGACCCTATTACTAAGACTCCGCTGTCCATCTGTCTGTCACCAGGCTGTATCTCATGAACCGTGATAGTTATCCAGACAGTTGAAATTTTCACAGATGATGTATTTTTTGCCGCTATAACAACAAAAACTAAAAATGGAATAAATACATATTTAAGGGGGCTCCCAACAACAAGCGTGATTTTTTTGCCGTTTTTTTATAGATAATGCCGTTGTTTAATCAGCCGTTTTATTAACGGGTTATCCTTTTCATAGAACGGTGCCGTTTAATCAGTGGCCTAAATGATATCCAGCGGCAGATGCTCGCTGGCAGAGCCCCGCTATACGGGGTACCTATTTCTATCTGCAGGTTTAAAGGAACCTAACATGAATGGCATAACGGCCATCCTGGCGTGCCCCAAATTCGCCGTGCCCTATGTTACCAAATGACTTGGCTAGGTAAGTCATTAAACGAAATTGAAGTAAGTAATTTGCCTAGCCTTTTAATTAAATGCCGGGATGTCACTTGTGCTGCTGATTAAACGACGCCGTTCAATGGAGTGGCTAGCCCGCTATTTAAAAGGCTGACTAAGCTACTCGTAGTTAGCCGCGACATATAGGTAGGTACATATCGAGTCTTCGTTTGTAATATTCTGTCCTATTGACAAAATTGTTCCAATATGCTATTTGCCTATTACAGGGTCAATTCTACTATTTTTTAAGCAACCTTTACACTTAACATACATTTGTGTCCCCCTCTATCCGTACCTCACTACGCCCATACGCCGGACATTCGTATTATTTAACGAATATTAACTGAAAGAAAAAATCCGTGTTCAGAGAACAAGAGCGTTTTCATGAATTTTTCCGCTGATCAAAAATCACTCAGCAAAAATATGTTTTTAGTTCAGTATATTTGTCGGTACGCGACAGACAAATACTCGACTGGCACTTCGCTAATTTGGAGTTCGCAAACGCTACACCGCTGGGTAACCTGTCGCTGAAGCATTGGGACCAAGACGATGACTTCGAGTTCACTGGGAACCATTTAACAGGTATGTTTATATTTAAACTAGCACTTCGCCCGCGACTTCGACCGCACGGATTTGGTAGGTACCTACTCCACAAACTTCAACGCACCCACACAACCTCCTTTTAAAGGTTTTTATGGAAAAATAAATCACAACGATTTTCCCTTAATTACCCAGCCATTTCTGCTGCTGATTCTGTGGTTTCAGAATCAGAATCTCACTTGTCTCGAGCCCAGGACCAGCGCAACTGTTCACCCCGTCAGGGGTTGATAAATGCAATTTTTTTTAGATCTCTTTCAATTATCCTACTTTTAATTATCATATAAATTTCCACGTAAATTGATGCAAGCAATAATGTTTTCCCCTAAAAACTTCATCACCCCTTTACGCCGGGTTTATTTTGAAAAAAATCAAACATTTGTTATTTTACGTAATCGTTAATGCTGCGTTTCAACTTCATTAGACTAAGCTTGCCGAATTTACATTACGAAACTAGTGGCATGAAAGTAGTTCAGTGACATTAATTTCACGTGTAAGCGTCAAGTTTTACGATGCATGCATCGATTTCACGACACTGCAACAGTATCGTGTTGCGCGCGATTTTAATGTTATCGTATAAACGCGACGCGAAACTAGTGTCGCGAAAACGCCTAAATTCGGCTTTAAGCCGAATTTACTTTAAGAGTGCCCTAGTCGAACTCAGACGTTCGACTAGGGCACTCTTAATGTAAACTCATTGACGGGCGCGGTTAATGCATGATATTTCATCAAAAAACATTTAAAGGAAAAAATAAACGCTGTGATGATTATTACGAGTATGAAGCTCGTGCGCACACAAACTTACAGTTCCATATCATATAAGATGATTTATAACGAAAATGAGCTCGTAAAATTTATTGAAAGACATTTGGTAGTCAGGATTATTATGAAAAAGAACTGAATGTATCGGTTTAAAATATTTTTAATATTTAATTTAGGAAATAATCTATGGTTAATATTTTGCCAGTTTCGTACTTCATAAGTTATTTATTTACGTCCAAAGTTTTGTTAAAATTTGGAAGTTTCGACACAAATAACTTGCATATAATTTTATTTCTGTTTTATCCATACAGACAAAAAAAAAACAAAATAAAAAAAATGTGACTTTTTTTCTGAACGTACTCCGTCAATCAGTAGAGTAATCGCCAGACTACGGTTGTATGAAACAATGACTGACTAGGGCACCCTTAAAGGTTCTCCCCAGTTCGCTCAAACCGCAACATTTTTTGTTACTTAGAGCATTTTTACCCGTCGAAACATTTAAACGAATGGTCCGATTTGAATAATTTTAATTTACACGTACATACTTCATTAAGAAACCAATTTAAATGTATAAGGATTAATATCATGATACCAAAATCACCACTATTCTATTCCACCCGGGTTTTACGTACGTTAAGTAAATTAAATTTTATTAGGTATATTTCAGAGTCAATTTCATTTCATGTCAAAAAAATATAATAACTCAATTAAATTCAAAGCAAAAAATCAAAAACCAGTAAATAATTAAAATTATGCCAGCATTATATATTATGTCGATTTGTCATTCAAAAATGCACCGTACACCTATACTCGGAATTTTAATTCGATTCCAGATTTGACAATTTCAGTGTTGCAACGTTATGACAAGTACTAAATAGTGACGTTGCGAAATTATTCGATACGGAAATGGAATATTTCCGGATCGATTCCTCTCGTTTATAGTAGTATATTTAAACAACTACTACTTTAATAGAAACTAAGTAGGTATATCAGGAAATTAAATATTTCTGAACGGATAATTTAGTTATGAGTTCTCTTTTATTATAAGTTTTGTTTTTAATATAAAAAACAAAAATATTAACTTTTTATTAAATAAAGCAGCGGTTACTAATTAATAAATAATTATTATGAATAATTATGTATTTATTTAAATAAAAATCAATAATTTAGTCTTTAATTGGCACACCAATATTATGATTACATAAACATAAATCGCGATTATTTATCGATTTTTTGTGTTCATCACTACACTATTATATGTGGTATCATTATTTTACAAAATGACAGTAGCTAATGTCAAATGTGGAATCGAATTATAATTCCGAGTATAGTGTTGGGAATTTTTCCAGATAATACTCAAAATAGATAAATACTCATAAATATCCGTTTTTACGCGAGTATTTATCCAATAGTGGATAAATACTCTTAGCGTGCAGTTTTCGTTTATAGTATGATAAGTAGCGTATTTTTTGTCTTTTTTTACGAAGAAAAGTTTTAGATGTAAATAGAAAAAAAACAGTAAATTTTGATTTTACCTTACTTTCTAGATTTTATCAATTAAAACGTATCAAAATCTTATACTAAACAAAAATAGTTTCACACAAAAAACATGATTCAATGAGGACCAACGTTCAATTGTTTTTTATAGGGCTGGCCTGCCATGTTCTACGGACTCTGAGTGATAACACCTTACAAATTTTTTTTACAAGGTTTTCACACCTTACAAGGTTTTCGATGTAGCTGATTACGAATATGGGCTCAAAATTAACTGCCAAGATGGCGCCAACGAATTTTCCGTCATGGGTGTCATTTCATGGTTTTCAGGGTTGCTTGTAATGAATATGAGCTCAAAATCAACATCCAAGATGGCGCCGACAAAGTTTGACAAACATTTCAACATGGGTGTCATTTTCATGGTTTTCGGGGTTGCTTGTAATGAATATGAGCTCAAAATCAACTTTTAAGTTGGCGCCGACAAATTTTTCGTCATGGGTGTCATTTCCGTGGTTTTCGGGGTGGTTGACTACGAATATGGGCTCAAAATCAACATGCCTGCTTATCGGTCTTCTACAGATTGTACTTCGTTGAGTGTGCCCAAGAACTCCACGACCTCATCCCACCGGCCCGCTTCTACCATCGGACATCCAGACGCACTGCATCTTACCATCCCTACCTTGTAGCTATTCCAACAATTCGCACTAAGCGTTTCCAAACGTCTTTTATAATGCGCACAGCAAAGGAGTGGAACTCTCTGCCTGCGTCTGTGTTTCCAAAAGCTTACAGCCCTAATCTCTTCAAAGTTAGAGTGAACAGGCTCCTTCTGGGTAAGCTCGCTCTATCGTAGACTTTGTCTCTGTCATATCTGGCATTGACTAGAGTCAAGAGCAAACCCATCACTAATAAAAAAAATAAAAAAATCCAAGAAGGCGCCGGTGAAGTTTGTCAAACGTTTCATCATGGGTGTCATTTTCATGGTTTTCGGGGTTGCTTGTAATGAATATGAGCTCAAAATTGCCGTTTCGACGAATGTTCCGTCATGGGTGTAATTTTCATGGTTTTCTGTATAACCTGCCGCAGCGTATGTATGGTGTACGTAGTGATGGGCGGAAGATAATTACTCAACGGAATTGCATGCAATTGCTAATGCTTAATAAAATTACATCGTAATAAATTGATCTTCGTAAATTCATAATACTCATTTAATTGTTTTTTTTTTTTAATAATTAATCATTAAAATTTGTATGTCATTATTGGCAAAACATATCGTACAATTCTATTTTTTAAGATCTTTTTAAGCAAATACCTATGTTTGACAAATAAATTATTCTATTCTATCTATTCTCTCTGTCTGAAAAGACCTTGTTTGAAACTTTTAAATTGTGTTTTGCGGTCGGGTTTCTTATTTCCTACATTTTAATGAGTAACACTTTTGGAAGTGTCTACGCGAGCCCTTCATTTGAACTCGCAAATTAAATCCGCAATTTTGTTTTTTAAATCTTTGATTCCTAATGAATGACGTATCATTTATCAACATCGTTTGAGCCGTTTAGTAGTTACGAGCAGATTATATGAACGGATCCATACAGATCAAACACAAAACCCTCTTTTTGGGCTTCGCCGCAGTTGAAAAAAAAAGAATGTATTAAGTAATCGAAGAATAAGTACTTATTAATTATTAGTAGATGTGTGTACTTCTCTCTTGTTTTGTCTGAACAATAGCTTTTTTGTGTTACTAACAGTATATGGACTACGTCTGAAATAAATGTCTTATTATTGTAGCGGAACCAAAAGTTATTCCAATATTTTTAATATTACATACGTTATTTTTCTGTAGCCAATCTAACTTTATAGACACGCAAAAAATAAATGGTGATGCGATAAAAAAATTCGGCTACCGGCCTTCTGCCCCGACGTGCTAAAAGCTTGAAAGACAATATTATTGAGATAGAAGAATAAAATATATATAAATAATTCAACGCAGGTTGCTAAAACGAGGGAAGCGATCTCAAAAATGTTATATTTTAAATGTCCGAACTTTGTATCCAACTACACTAGCAGAGCATCCATCAAGTTCTTATAAAGCTACTAGCAAATTGTTTTCCGTTTCCATTATTACCGGTGCACTGAAGCGAAATTACCATAACGTGTATTAATTTTCACGGTATGCGACATGACTTAATTAATTTAGGGCCTCCATTATATCTAATTGTAATAAATGATTCAGGAGTGTGTTATTATCTACAAGCCAAATTATTGTCGCACCTGTTATGTAACATTAGCAAGATGTGGAACTGACAGAAATCTTATACCCGGTCGTATTTCGCGTGAATCAACTACTTCAAACAACGATACTCATCCATCAGCCAAAAGGTACGAGGTTAGCTGATCGATGAAGTGACAAACGGCGTCGATAAAGAAACACTCCATTAGAATGGTTTCCGTCGCTAATCACCTGGGCATTCGGCGTCGGGCGTCGGGCCTACGACGGCAATAACTTCAATTAGCCGATGCCAAGGCAATCGTTAGCGTTATACTGAACGTTTCCGTGCAATCCAGCACGATCGATGCGCCATTGTGTCACACACAAAAGATGCTACCGAATAGCAATAAGGTTGTTATTGTCTCTATAAGGGTAGTTTTACCTCGGTGTGTTATTTGTTTCCACTTAGGCCATCCTTTCTATGCAACGGTGAACCTGCTGGGCTTTTAAGGCTTTTGTATTTAGCTACATATTTTAGCCGCCTAGCCTTTTACTAAATACATTTAGCGTCATTGATAGCATATACCGCAGGCAGCTATTGATGTACGAGTATGCAACGTAAAAAGCTTTACATAAAGTACGCCGTTCTGTCCACAAAATGGTTTCGCAATGAACATTGATTCTTAGTGAGTGTGGTTCGACAGTGGCTCCGTCCGTGCCCAAGGGCCTGCTCCGTTATGAATGTGGAATTTTCGAGTTAGTGGCCGGTTGTGATCTTTAGCAGCGGATGGCGGATTTTACCCCCGAGCGTCGGTTCGTGTCAATAATTACTATCATTTCTGGCCGCAAGTTTCCATCTTCCACAGCCGATAAATTACCAACTGACTTCTGTGAATTGTCATAATGACCGTTGCAGAAAACGCGAGCCCAGCACTTAACTACTTTACACATGTGTAGGACTGACAACTAAGACGTACTCGTTTAGCTTGTTCATGTTTAATTATAGCTTAAGCAAAACTTAGAAGTAAGTAGTGTAAGTTACATAAATAATGTTGCTTGTCTACTATTCGTTAACCAGATTTGCATAATTAGCGTCAGGTTGTCGCTGTCAGTTGCTGAATAAAATAGCATTTGTTAAGATTTCATTTATGTTTGTCGATTACGCGTAAAATATAAAAAGGGAATGAGTGAACTGTTGCGTCCGTTGTTCAGTCAAAAGATATGTATCGCGACATCCTCGAGACGCCTCTTTTGTACGTCGCTGTGCGTGTGTTGTCGGCTATATTTCTTGGTGTTCGCTCGCTCCGTGGTGTGTTCGCGGCGTGGGTAGTTGAAAAATGACATCTTGATTGTTGTGCGTTATTCTACTCATGAGAATGTCGAGTCGCAGTGGTCGCGTGCACCGCCATTGTCGGGGTTCTCAGCCCCAGGCTCTACAAATTGAACGATTGTTAACCGTTCCTTGAAAACTACTATATTATCGTGACTTGTCACGGAATTATGTGTACTTACTCAGATAACATATTTTGTTAGGATATTACAGTAAATATAATATTTAAGCCTTGCTCGCACTGCAGCACAAGTTCGCGCTACACGTTTTGCGACTCGTGCTTCAACGTATGGATATTTTACGAGTAGGTACCTTGTAACTATTATTATTTTGTGACTTCGTATGAACCAAGATTAGCTATTATATGTTAAGTTTACAACGTCCAACACTCATACAATATATACCTGCCAACAAAAAATCATAGAAAAAGCTATATGATTCAGGATTTGGCAACGCATTGAAGCCTTACTAGGGGTAACGCAGCTAATGATATGAACAAGTTAAAAAGCTGAATTTTGTCATTTATACTTACCTACTGGTAAACTCATACTCGTACATTTATATTAAGTGACCATAAAATCGATAAGCACAGAAATTAAATATAATGGTACACAATTTAAGTTATTTGTTGATTTAGGGAATGCTTATTTTTCAATAGGCTGGCGCTACTGCAACCAGTATAAATTTAACATTCCAATGATAATTGCACCCTGCAATAATTTACCGACTTGGTATTACGACTGAGGTATTCGCAAATCATAAATAAAACCAACAAAGCCACGGTCAGAATGAATTATAAGCTGTTTAGCTGTATACCAACGACAAATGGTGTTTGAAACAAGTCCCTTAGGTGGCGGCGAGGACAAAATTATCGGAGTATAGAAGAGCTCACGGCGGCAACAAGTTTTGATAAGAGTGTGCGTGGCAAGATGCGAGGCAGTAATGAATGTGATACAAGCGCGACCTTCCTCATTTATCACTCGCTCTATGAATAAAATATCTCGACGTTCCTTTCGGATAGTGTCTGGTCGTGCCGGGACGCTTACGGCTCACAGCCGGCCGATCACAATCTTCAGCCTAGTACCTAATAATGCTGGGCTCTCAGGAGAAATTCACACTATTCGCTCTTGTTACGTCTCTTTGTTTGGTGCAAAACAGCCACTAGGGATTATTTCTTAGTATTGACTATTTTCTTATTTCGTCGATCTATTACTGAAGACTAATTTTGTTGTAGTTCGGTGAGATTAACACTTTCTGATTAGTTAATTTTATTTTGTATCTTTATTCCTTTGAATAGTTAGCTTTATTTTTATGATTGCATGACGCATGACGTGCAAAAATCTGCCATGTGAACTAGCACATGGCAGATTTTTGTACAACTATGAAAGCTTCGCTAAAGTAAACTGTTACACTAACTCATAATGTATCAGTGCATATTTCTGACTTTCGTTTTCCTCAAAACCAGAATGGACCAGATAACTTTTCTTGCAGAGAGGGTACAGGATCAATCCAGGGTCATCAACATCGGCTTTTAATTTTTTTGTAACAACTATTTATTGTACCTATGTTAACAAATGAATATATGACTTATGACTTATCCGCGACAAACTCTCCATACCGGCTAATGGTATCGAGAGGTATTGTGTTAGTATTGGGAGTTGGTACATTTCTCAAGAAACTGTTGAATCTGAGGAAAAAATCTAATTTACTAAGTCTGGAGTATAACTTTCTAAAAACTGGTGAAACCCGTGAGCATTACAAAAGATGAGTCTTTAAAACTGCAATTTGGTTCCCATATCCAAATGTAGTTAAAGGCGAAATCGGACTGGCGATAAACCTACAAAAACTGCTCCAACAATGTTTCCCAAGAAAGTACTCACGGTAGTTGCACACCAGTATGGTGAACAGACATAAAGGTCTTTTGACTCACGAGGATGTCAATCGCGACGGTGGCGTAGCCTGCGGAGGCGTCAGGGGCGTGGATGAATAAGCAATGAAACGACGAATGGCTCTATTAGACCGCCATTGTTGCCTTGCGATCGCTCGACTTGCGCAAGCGACATGTATTGTTCGCGACTCGAGGCTTTCACTACTAGCGATGACGTCACTACGCTTGCGACCTAAATGCTTGCAGTGTTAGATGTAGTGCAATTTCCATTTATTGAGCCTTATATAGCTTGGAATGCACCCAATACGGTGGTAAGTCGTTGTCGCGACTACAATGCCTTGAATGTTACTTGTTTCATGTCTGAAGAAAAGGATTGATCGTAGTAAGGTTTATGGCTGAACTTTTTAGGTTTTATTCCAGTAATAAACTTAAATCTATGTCGAAACATTACCTTTCAGTCAATTGCTATCAGCTGTTGCAAGTGGGTCTGTCTAAAAAGGAAACTTGCCTTTAGATAGTAAATTATTGTTGTCAGATACTTGGAGGAAAATCGTTGAAGAAGTAGTTTATCAAGATGGTTCCGTTTGACACGGTTTTCCGTGGTGCACGTGACCGTGGAGGATTTATGTGGTACGTTGTTACCACGGGTCGGCACTTTGTGCGTCTAATTGACAAGTGTCCGGAAGCGAACACGTCACACCTGTCTAACGAGCTCCTCGTACACTTGATTGCACCCACTCGGCCGACTAACAAGCTGCTCATCTTTGCCTATATCAAATTCCTGCATCTGACAGTTTTATTGACAGTTTGAACCATCGGAAGATTGATTTTAAACAAGTTCTCAGTAAGTTCTCAATTTTTCAATTTAAAACTTTAATTTGTGTATTGAAGCTTTTTGGTATCTTCATATCTACCTCACATTGAATGCAAGCAACGGTACGAATATTAAGCGTAATATGTGCACCGAGAGATAACTTGTTTTTGATAATTGTGCTAATCTGGCTGAATGCAGTGGACCAGGACCCTCTGGGCGACTCCGGCCAGTAATATAATTTGCATCGTGTACGGTAGTAGTTTTATTGCCAACAATTGGCCATTATCTGAGAACATTTGCACGCCCGCCCGTCATACTGTTTAATATATTGTTTCTCGTCGTCTATTTCTAGTGGTCTAAATTTTACAATAAACTTCGCCGTGTCTAAAATGTCTGTGATGTGTAGATAGTACCTTTATTTATTACTGATTGTCACCCCTACTTTTTCCCATAATTGTCAAAGCGCTCTATTAAGGCTTCATGGAATATAATTTTGGGAGTGACAAAGGTTCAATTTAATTTTAACTTACAACGTACTCATTCAAATTTTGATTATTCCACGTTAGTTTAAATCGGGTCTCCGCTCAACTTTCCTTTCATTGTAAAAGTTGTAATCCTCTTTGTGGACCCTAATTGAATTCACTGTTATGCTAATACTCTGATTTCCCATCTTATTTCGTTAATAGAGGTCTGTGGTAAACCAATTAAAGGGTACGTCTGTGGATTACTCAACTTTTGGCGAGTAGTTTGTGGGTTCTGCATGCACGAGAAATTGGTATCAATAAAAACGTTGCTGTGGCTAACACTACAACATGCTGCTCAGTACGAAACGGTTTCATCAGATTGGGTAGTAAATTGGAAGAACTCACTACGATTTATCGTATTCAATATTACCGTTGTATGTGTTTTCGCATAGTGTATGGGATATGTGCACATGTTTATGTGCGGCGGTGCATATGTCGCTTTATTGCGCGTTTCGGAAGGCTTAGCATTCCGCCCGTGGACTCGGTCGTCTCTAATGCTGGCGTATTGCGGTTTTATTAACGTTGTTTCCTTTCGTATTACATTCCGCAGCATCTTGTTCACATGTATTATCTATTTTCCGGGGTACTAGGATTTTCTTTAAATCTTCCCGTCTTGTCGTGGTGGTGCAATTCAGTTTATTTAAAATACCTTTTTATCTCGTTTTAAATTGTAAAGTTGTGCATTTACAAAGACGTGCAACATTAAATTCGTTCGTAAAGCTGTTTGATTACTTGGTTTTGTTGTATTTGACGCTGCAGCCTACACACAAAAGTTATGTATGTATTAGGAATGTGTTCATAGGAGCGTTGTGCAGGGTTGTGTCACTCCTCTCGGTCGAGTGCCTCGGCAGTCAGCGCAGCGTGAATTGCGGACGCCCGTTCCAGTGCCACTAGCGCGGCGCCGGCTGGCTACGCAAAAAACGAATAGGTTTATTTAACTTGAACCCGCTTAAACCTTTCCAAAAGTCACAAACGTTTAATAGTTTCACAAGAAAAATAAACTTTTCACTGTACGGTCTGCTGGAACATATTTAAATCCCGTTGAGATATTGCTTTCTATGTAGTTAGGATGAGGTTGGCGTCGTTGCCAGTTGTTCCTGAAAACGGCCCAGATGTCGACTGGAAGTGCAAAATGAAACACGTTAGCGCTTCAGCTGACGTCAGTTCCCTTTTTTGTCGCGCCGCCTGTGGAAAGCCATTTATCAACTTTTTATGGAAACGCTTGTTTTAATTTATGCTTACACTAACTTGAGAGCTCGTAGCTATCTGCGACCTCATTTGCAACCACAGCTTTGTTTCTGTTTACACGGACTACTAGTGCTGTTCTCCATTTTAAAACAAACGACACCATAGCGCCTCTTTCAATGAATGTTGACGATTATGCTTTGTTTTTAAGATGGGTTATATCTACAAGAACGTTTCTCGAAGCAGTTAGACAGTTTTGCACCTCATTTCTAATAGGTTTCTTTGCATCAACCGTGACACCCGACCGTTCGTCGACTGTTTTTGTCTCGGTCGGGTGTCACGGTTGATGCAAAGAAACCTATCAGAAATGAGATGCAAAAATTTTCGAGTGTTCTATTCTATTCTATTTTATTTTTCACTCTCTTACTTCTTGAGCAATGTTTTAATCAACAAAATCTACGCCCCTGAACAGGTGAAGCAATGAAATCTGTCCAAAAAAGGTGGTGTGCAATTTTTTAGTTAGTGAGTTTTCCAGCATCAGTCAACAAAGTTAATTTTATTCTTCTCTTCGATGCGAAATCACAAATATTTCCGAGCTCGCTTCGCTCGCTCTTACGCTCATATCTGGCTTAACAGCCCTACTCAGCTTACCCACACCTGTCAAAAATGAGCTGCCGAAATAGAGTACCCAAGCCCCCCACCCCAATTGGGTACCCCAGTACGAAAGTCGCAACCCATAATTATTTCTGGGTCGAGTCCATTTGTGGGGTGACACCACATTATCCGCCGCGGGTGTCACCCATGCTAGCTACGCCACTGCTTACATACGTGTCCATACATTTAAATGCATATTTTATATAGTATGTTTATCTACTACAGCCTATACAAATATTTATTATTATTGGATGTATATGGTCAACTTGTATGTCCGTCCGGCGGCATATTTAAAGCTTTGCTTGATGCAATTACATCTGATGCTTGTCTGAACGCACATCTGATAAGGCAACTAAAACGCCTCGTGAAGTTACTTTAATTAAATACTGACTTTTTTTGCTCTAGAGGTACGTGTGATGTCAGATAAGATCACACATAAAACGCAAAAAGGTTAAATAAACATTTTTCAAACGGTAATTATGAGTCATTTAAATAAAGTGAGAGAATTTATTCAAATTCGTATCTTATTTATTCTGTTCGTGAAAAAAGGTAAAAGGTAGATACAGGTGTCAAGTAGAAAACTACATCAGGTGTTAGCTTAAAGCCAGGAGCTAATTCCTAGTAAAGGTCCAACTTGCTGGAGGCGCCCCGCAAAACATCCGCCGCAGGACAAATTTCGCTTATATTAACTTTTGCTTCGAGTAAATTTCTCTTGAACTGTGCGACCACTGCACTTCCAAGTGGCAAAGTTTTAATCTCGTCGCCGGGTTGTGGCTATACTTTCTGTGTCTCTCATTGAGACACTGTCCTCTCTTCAACCTTATTTGTTCACTTTAATGAAGGTTCTATTTAGTTTAGCTTGATTGGTATTTTTTTTGTCTCTATTATTTACCCAATGTTACTAAGATCGGGGTTTGATAAAAGCTCATTGGATTGAAAATAAGTTAGGTCTAAAATAAATAAGAAATATTTCTAATCTAGTTGGGAAATTAAACCGCCTCGGAAGCTGTGCCAGGAGCTTGCGTGGTACAAGGATGCGTAGCAGACTCGTGTTCTGCTGTACGTGGGCCACACACATTCCTCGCCTGCGTCTTCGCTTTCATCTTTGCTTTTTTGTGTAAAAATACCTGGCTGTGTTTGCCCTTTTCCACCGAAAATGAAGTGATCCCATCATTGGTGGATTTTTTCGTACCTCGCACATGGTGAAAAAGCACCCTAAATCTGTATCTAGTAGCTGTTTCTGGTGCTCGGTCCGATCTAATGAAGAATAATGTAGAGCATGTATGGATTTGGATCTATCAAAGCCTCACCGAATTCCAATGTATGCAACGTAATTCGGCGTGGTCTCCTAAAAGCGAGCACTTAACCACAGCGTAACTCCGGTAAAAGGTTCGGCGGGCGTACCGTCCATTCTCTTCTTAATGTTTATTTAAGCGAAAAAGTTCGACGCTCATTAACCGGATTGGCGGCTAATGAAACGCGTGCGACTTAGAATATTATCCGTCCAACACCGCTACCACCAGATAATATCACACATTATTTTCACATCTCATTGAAGGCAACTCTCTTATTAACCTGTTTTTTCGAGTTGAGTGTTAAAGTCTTGATGTGTTAAGGCGATAAACTCAAACTTTTAGTGGCTTGAGCATGAGGTTCGAGGCTGCCACTGAGACAATTACTGGGGCTTAGTGTCAATGTGCTAATGATGGACTTTTTGCAAATAAAAAATCCTTTCAGTGTTTGTCCAAAACTGTCATTAAAGTGCAGTTTATGTTTTGCAATTATATGTAGGTATAAATAATCTTTTCATTACTAAGAGATGCACTTGGTTTGACTCCTGTCAGGATGCAACTAAAGCCTTATCGTAATGCCTGAAATTGGGCCGACTATACAAATTCAATAATTTTCTGTTCTAAGTATACCTCAAGTGTCACCATATGAGCTGTAAATAAACTCAAATCTAACGAGAGCACTCATTAAGGGCCTTTTTCATTCCGCACCATTGCTCGGTGCGGTTTTCCTGCGCCATTGAATTGTGCTGCAGCCGCTAACTTCCGCGGCGAACGGTTCCACCCTCAGGGCTCTGCCGTTTTTGCATTTTAACACCTCGGATAATGAGGTCTAGAGGCACGTACTAGATGCAAAGTGCCGTAAATATGACTAGAAACCAAGTTTAATCTATCATGAATTAATAACAGCTATCTGAATGGAAATTAGATTTGCTAACTGAATATTTTTACTAATTACATTGATGTATTTGCTTAGGTCTGCTGTAAAACAGACCACCTGTATGTTTGCGAACACTACCAATTTTCGTGTTGTTTTAATGTAACGCTAAACTATCAAATTCGATTGGCCCATATTTGTATAAAGTTCTACTACTGTAAAGCTTTTATTTACCTGGTGTAGGGTTTTCCACGCCCACCTATTGTACTTTTTAATGATGATGGATTAAAGTGCCTCTGTAGAGTTAAGAACACTGGAGAATAATTCTGCGTTGAGTGTCCTCTGCTCATGTTTGTCTAAAAAAATTAAATAAAATTAGCTGTATGTAGATTATTCAATCTACATACAGCTAATTTTATTTAATTTTTTAAAAATCTTAGAAATCTTGTTCATTACCGCTCTTAAAAATAAGTATCAGAATATGTTAGTCTCTATTGTGCTGTAACTGTTGGTTGGCAACATTTGCCCGCGTCTATCTAAAATATGTAGCAATAAAAGCGCTTTGGACAATGTCCGGACGTGTTAGAATCCATTTATTGTTCGGGGCCCACGTGTTGTGGCTGCCCGGTTATACACCGACTCTCAGCGCTGTTGTGACATTTACAAACATTTTGGTTTGTTGTCTCTGCGGCACAATTAAGTGCCCTACAATATTATGTTTTTCCACGACTCGTATTTTTTTTCAAGAGTTTTATATTCCTCCTCCTGATTTAAACATGTCCTCTAAGTTCCATCTAGGTACATTTGTCAGACATTAAGTAAATCACTTTGGAGAGAACTCTTTGTCCAGCTGATAAAGGTTTTGTCGTCTCACTTAAGACGTTAAAGGAGAAATAGAGCCGTAGGGGTGGAAGCAACGTGTAACCTATTTGTACTTGTTTATCAAGGAGATAAGTGTCTGGAGTGTGCGGCGGGGTACGCTGGCCGTCTTAACCCATTAGTTCAGAGGAAAGATAGCGGACCGGTCGGATTCCTCCTTTAATTGCTAAACTATCCATGCTGGGAACTGATTTACTAATGTTTTTAGACTCGGAAACAGACGCTCCTGAAAAAAATATTTTTCGAGTAAAACCCTTTGTGATTCAACTAATATTTCTGGTAGTAATACAATACATAATATCGTTGGTGCTTTCGCTTTCAAAGCCAACAGTATATCAATGTGTACCTACTTTGGTTTTCCATGTTGATTATGTTTTTCTAAAATCTCAAAATTAATTAATTCATTGAAGTTTTTGTCTGTCACACCGTAAATGCAGACTATCATTTAGGGCTACTTACTGCTTGCTACTTGCACTCTTTTCAAAAGTATTGTAGAAAATTGTTTAAATTCAGAATTATAACAATTTTCATTTCTACCTACGTTCACACTAAAATGAAGTCCTAGTTTTATGTCAGTGTTGCCAGAAAGGAAATTTATTTTCTTTTGTAAAGAAAATATGTCCCGCTTTTAAAGCTTTTCTTACCTTCCTATTTCTATTATGAAAGGATAAGAAAACATTGTTCCTCACCTATTGTACCTACATAATAAGTCTGATCATGGTAACATGAGTTTCGACTTAAGATACAAGTCGGAGTATACAAAGAATGGTATTATGAGGGTATCTAACCATGGAGCGCCGTAAGCGCATTATTGCAAAGCGCGGGTGGCGGGTGCGGGTGCGGCGGCAGCGGGTGGTTCGTGGTGAGATGCGACGCCTCTCGAATGTACAATGCGCCCTAAGCTCCGGGTGGACGTATTCACAGAATAAGTGCTTTGGTAGTCAAAATGAACATCGCTTTTTGAGCCTTATTTGGAAATGCGACACACTTTCCCTGTAGTGGAATTACCATATGAGAGGATAAGCTCTAGCTGGCTGCATGTGACTTCGCGGCTTTTTAATAAAACATCTCTTTTAAGATTTTATAGGATTTGCGGGGTTTTTTTTCTACTCTACATTTATTTGTTTCACTGTAATCTTAAGGAACGTCTGTGCTACCTAAAATCGTTGCCAAAATTAGATATTTTTAAATCTTAAAAGAGTCAGTCTATATAATTTGTACATTTATCGGTCCCTGCCAGTATGACTACAAAGCTTACATCTGTAGCACCCGGCGTCATTACATGTATTCAACGAATTAATTGAACGAACGACGACGAGCGTATAATGAAACTATTTCGCATTCATTATCTTTCTTCGGATTAGTTAATGTGAATGTTCTGGTTGACAGTTAGGAACGCCCCGCTATGCAAATGTCATTGTCTCTAATGCGTGCCCGACCGCGCCCTGGCGTATGGGGCTGCCTACGCAGTGAACGAACTACGACAATCTCAGCCAATGAATATTAACAACTAGACTTAATATGATGCCTAGTGCCGACTGCGACAACCCAAGTACATCATGCTAGCATGTGGCTTTGACTCTATTGTGGACATCTATAGCGGTGTACCGTTTGTTAGGATTAAGACATTAGCATGAGACAATGCGGCTGAGTAGTCTATTTAGCTCCTCTCCCCTTTTCCGTTCTTATGAGTAGGTACTTATTTAAAACTTTTCAGGCATCATTATTTCTTCACTTGAATTATCTTTACCTGCTAGGTAAAGCTACTTATGTCGAAGCTACCTGATTTAGTACCTATTGAATAAGTCTTGAAAAAAAAAATGTAGGTATAAAAAATTGCCTTCTCATTGGGATACAAAAAAACGTAAACCGCTTACATTGATAACCTAAGCTATTACAATAAATATAGGCATTGTCACACAGCCACTATAGCTAGACGTGACATTTAGATCGCACGCGTAGCTTTCTCCATTATGCAAGTGGTGATTGACACGTTCTGCGCGCGCGCAACGTGCCCTATCGACCAATTGTACAGAGCTTTTCCGTGTTATAAGATCGCGAGATTGAGACGTCACGATTGATGCTTGTGTCACATTCTCACATTAAGCTGTTACGTCGTTTAATAACACATTACGAAATTACCACACCACATAGTTTTACCACATAGTTGACTACCAAACCAAGGGAACTATTTCTAAAATCTGCCAACCCTTAGCATTCAATCTTAAATTCAGAAATGTAGCTTTTAACAATCGGTTTAATTTAAAATGATCCTTGTTTTTTTTGTATGGTTATGTAAACAAAAAAACTGTAATAAAGCCAGAATTATATAAAAAACCGGAAAGTGCGAGTCTGACTCGCGCGCCTTTGTTCCAGTTCAAACTCATATAAAGGTAGTATAGATGGTACGTAATTTTTTTTTTTGGATGGGAAATCATCAAATAACCCCTTCTGCTCTGGGTGGACCGCGAGGAAGTGTCAGACTCTTACTGACTAAAACCCATCCGTGCTTCTCCTAATGCCCTTTGCGTTCCAGGGCCGCGGTAACTCTATCGAACAAAATCCGCAACAGATATAGTACGTCTACTACGGGAATCGTGTCTCGATTTGTCCGAGTAGGTATACATTACCTGCTGAAGTTTAAACTATGAAAACCCTCATTACTCTGATGAAACGATACCTAAGTATGATTGAAGGACAAACGTAAATTTATTATCGGGTATTATTATTACATCTAGCCCGAACTGTCCCACTGCTGGGCAAAGGGCTCCCTCCATTATTTCCACTGTTCCCGGTTCTGTGCCAAATAATACATCCAAGTCATCCCGCCATCTCCTTCGTCCCCGTCTCGCAATTTTAGGGCACCAATTTTGTGTTTTGTGGGCCCACTGCTCGATGCGCATGCAGCAGACATGTTTAGCCCTGCCCCATTTAAGCTCGGCAGCCTTCTGAGCCACGTCAGCGATCTGTATTTTGGAGCGCAGTGTTTCTAACGTGATCCTTTATTTTAACACCAATACTCCATAGCACGTTGGCAAACCAAGCCTGCTTGTTCTGGGGGCTGTTTCTGATTTAGTTGGCTAGATATATTTTTCAATAATTTTGATGAAGGTTTTATAATGTGAGAGATTAAGCTAATTGGTTTATAATTATTCATGTCGGTCTTATCACCTTTTTCGTGGAGTAGAATAATATTGAAATGGCAAAAACTTGTTGGAAAGCTACCTGTGTAAAGAATGTCATTGAACAGCCTTGTAAGGTTAGAAGAGGAGCGATGGTTCAAAGGACTTCAGTGCTAACACTATCTTCGCCACAAGACTGGTTATATTTTAGTTTTAAGTGCATCACGAACCTCTACTTAAATTTGGAGTTGAAAAAAGTCATTTCTTCAATTAAGTTTGTAATCGCAAAAAGTTTTTTTTGTGACAAAAAGTAATGGAAAAAGTCTGAAAATCGATAATTTGTAATTATCGATTTTCAGACTTTTTCCATTACTTTTGCTGTAAAACTTTTTTCAAAAATTTCATTATTCTAGGTCAACGGGAAGTACCCCGTAGGTTTTGATTTCCTTGCGAATACCAAAATGTCGCAAAAATAGCCGTATCTTTTATTGCACTGACTTAGATGCTTGATATTTTAAGGTCCTATGTCTTTGATATTACTTTTCAACATGATACCTCCACGGGTTCCTGAAAAAAAAAACGCTCGTGACAGACCGGCAGACGGACAACGAAGTGATCTTATAAGTTTTCGGTGACCTCTCGCGTCCGGCCCTGGTTCAATCCATGGTCCGGAGCGAGGAGGCATGGGGAAACACTGTAAACATGTCGAAGTGAACACTTGGGTGGGGTGCACGACGGGTGACCGGGGGATG
This sequence comes from Melanchra persicariae, assembly GCA_947386135.1. Classification (NCBI taxonomy): domain Eukaryota; kingdom Metazoa; phylum Arthropoda; class Insecta; order Lepidoptera; family Noctuidae; genus Melanchra; species Melanchra persicariae. The sequence continues at coordinate 9,445,639 of OX376655.1, read as the reverse complement.
TCGACAGAATCGACCGGCAGTAATGCTAGTGAAGGAGGAGGCGGGCCGTGTGAGGGAGAGAAAACCCTCACGCCCCAGCCGCCGCAACATAGGGAGACGCCCCGGGCGTCGGGAGTCGCAGGGCGATTCCCGGCCACCGTAGGCGCGGGTCTGCGGATAGCGAGCGTTGGGTGGCTCGCCGTCCGATCAAAGCCAGGCCCGGGTCGACGGCGCGTTGTGTTCCACGCGCACCTCAATAACATGTCAGCATAGGAGAAGGGGCCCGTTAGAGCCAGAGCCTGCCAGGGTTGCAGATTTTGTTCGAGAGAGTTACCGCGGCCCTGGAAAGCAAAAGGCACTACGAGGAGCACGCATGGGTTTTAGTCAGTAAGAGTCTGACACTCTCCCGCTCCACTCAGAGCGGCAGGAGTCATTTGATGATTTCCCATCCATAAAAAAAGGGTTCCGTTTTTTCCTTTTGAAGTACGGAACCCTAAAAACATCTGGATGGCTAATTGAGACATTTAAACTAAAACTTTATATGCCAATCAATTAATCAATCGGTCAATTGACAGAATCGAGAGATCTAAGCTGTTAATTTAGACGAGAGTGATGAACATCCGTGTCGATCCCTGAATAAAGAAAAAAACCTGTTCTAAATGAAGCTGTAAATTGTCCTGCCCTTGTATAAAGGGAACGATCATAAATCGACGCTGTAGTGGGGTCATAAGCGTCGTCCGATGTTGTCGCCGGCCGGACGGACCTCTCTCTGGCATGTATATGATTATTAGCGGTCCAACTTGTAAATTTCCTTTTAAAACTACATCTGAGATCTTTATCTCTATGGATGCGAGCGATAAGGCTCCGTCTTGGCGAGAAGTGGCTCGCGTTAGCTCATATTATTGTTACCGCACTCAATTTTATTGTCACCTATTTGCCATTTGGGACTGATTTAAAATAGCTTTTAGCATAAAATAAGGCTAGGCCATTCGATTAGATCACCTTATTTAATCAATTGAATTTTAATCGAGTTTTCGCGTTCGCTTTATTAACATGACAGTTAACAAGATCATAGATCGTAGATTGTTAGATTAATATCTCTCGGTATGACAAATTCGAATATCAAATGACTTTCTGGTGATGATCCGGTTTGGTTTTGGGCTTACGATTTTTAAATGTATACTGATATATCCTAACTATGTGGCCATTTTATTAGTTAATAGACTTTTATCTGAATAATATTAACATAATATTTTGCGATATAAAATGATTTTTCATGTTTGTAAACCGACTTTTCAATTATTTCTATTTGTGGCAAACGCCCACAGACCGCCTAATAGAAGCCATAACTGTAAATGTAATCTCATTACCACATTGCAAAATTGTATTTCCATTATAACATAACGAGAATTTATTTGTTCTCCATTTTCATAAAGTTGCGCTTGAGAGCCCGATACTGAGGCCTATTCGGCTTTTCGTGTCCTTGTTGGAGAAATGTAATTGTGAAGTATTTGCGTACACGACGTACTGATCAGGTCCACTGGAAAGGTAGTAAGAAAATTACTTTGAGTCAGTCTGACGATATGTAACGAGATGGGACTTATTATGTACTTAATAAGTTGGTTGAGTATCCGGTGTGTGTTTTGCATAATGGCGGAGAGCACGCATACGTATTTGTTGAGGATCTGCCGCGGGCGTCGAGCCCCGACCGGCGTGCTTGCACTCCGCTTCTAGTGTTCATGGATTAACAGCCCCAGGTCATAAATATCGTGCACGTCCTTTATTCAAACTTGAAATCGAAGTATGGTAGTTCTTTTTTGTTGCGGCAGATTGTGTGTATTAATATACCTACTTCTGCACATGGATGCAACTATTTAAGACTGATCGATTGCACTACGCAAAATATGTTAGAATGTCAATATACATTCCCTACTTCTTTATTAATGAGGAAATCATTGATAAAGAAGTAGGGAACGTATATTACATATACATTACATATACTAGCTTCAATTTTTGCAGACTAGTTTGGAAAGTAGCTTCTTTGAATTTTGTTATTATTTATTAGATCTTGCACAGTCAATGAGTTCATCCTTAGCTCGTCTCTATTAGCGGCGTTGTTTTAAGCTTGAGTTGTGTTACAAAGGAACCCCGGAAAAGTAAAGGAGCAACAGAAATTAAAGGACTATAAAGTGAGAAATTATCAGGAAATAGGTATCTGCTAAGTTTCTTTTAATACTGCAAAGTTTATTTGAGAAAACTGTTTGTCTACAAATATAATAGTTTTGTCAAAGAACCTGTTTTAAGTTTTCTTGATTCTCATATATTTATTTACCGCGTACCTACTTCATGTCACAAGGTTTTCTCTAGCTTTTTTAGCGTGGAAACGTTTCTTGAAGTCTGAAAGTTTTTTTTAAATTACGGCATCAATTGCTTTTCTTTAAATCTTAACTCTGGTCATTTGACCTCTGATATGATCCATGACGTCTGAGTTTGTTTCAGTATTTCTTCTTAGGGTAGTCAGCAAGGAAACACCAACCTCATCTAAATTAATTAGACAAACAAATATTGACGTGTAAAAGAGTTACTTGTAACCTATTTGAAAATAAATATCATTTGTCAAGGATACGTTGCCATACAAATTTAATGCTTTATGGTCTGGTCATCTCAGCCGTCGGACGGTTTGGGCTATCTCGTGTGTGCAACCACCCAATATTAATAACTGTAATATTTCTCCCACTGCACCGAGCCGGGCCGACGACACGGAACTTGCTTTGACATGTAGATTAATAACTCCATGAATGTTTTAAAAGATCCCTGGTTATTATTATAACATGATAATTTTAACGATTATACTTACACGAATTCACAGTAGGTAGTCATGGCTCTTAGTAGATTTTTTTTTGTTCATTTTCTCCTTTTAATTTGTTCTTAGCTCTGTTAATATGCCAGAAAATTTAGTCAAGAAATGTTTAAAACTAATATAATCAAGGTAAGCCAAGGTTTAAATTTTAGCATGTTTAGGGTTAGCCGTTGTAAATGTATGATTCCCTAGCTGTCTTGTCAAAAGATATATTTACTGGTGTAATCTCCTCCGTAGAATATTTTCCTAATAGGTAGTATGTATATCGTTAAACTGGGTTTTAAAAAAATATTTAGGTATAGTTAGTGAAAAGTTATTTGGCAGAATTTCAGTTCTGTCAGCTTCAGTATAAAATATGGTTGAATCAATAGATTCGTCGTTTTGGTAAAAAGTTCATTAACGGGACATCATCACCGTGGCAAATATGACATTTTTACTCTTTTTGTTTCAATTGAGAACCGTATCACCGTATGGCCAATCTATCTATCTATAATTATAAAAAGCCGGCCAAATGCGATTCGCGCGCGAAGGTTTCCGTACCAATATCCATAAAAAACGGCAAAAAATCACGTTTGTTGTATGGGAGCCCCACTCCAAATATTTATTTTATTCTGTTTTCAGTATTTTTGTTGTTATAACGGCAACAGAAATACATCATCTCTGAAAATTTCAACTGTCTGGCTATCACGGTTCATGTGATACAGCCTGGTGACAGACGGACAGTTGCGTCTTAGTAATAGGGTCCCGTTTTTTCCTTTTGGGTACGGAACCCTAAAAATAAATGTCTGAATGTGTTGCTAACTGCTAAACTCGAGAACGGCTGATCCAAATAGGCAAATTAAAAAGAAAAAAAATCGTTATAATTCCAGATGGTTCATAGGAAGAGAACAATTGCACGGCAAAACGTAAAATCCGCATTATTATTTTCCCTATTCACACTGACTCTGAACCTGATTCTGAAGTCCACGCACACGTAGCGGGCCGAAGCTAGTATTAATTAAAATATGACTCAGAGCACTTGGACTCGAAACTGATTTACTTGTCATTTCCCATAACTCCTGGAATGTTAATTAAGGATATGTCATTGTGGGTGCAAGGGAGATGGAAGTATAGTAAGTCGTGTAGTGGTGGTCCCATGTTTCCGCATGCGACGGCACCTGCAGCGGCCGCTCGGGCTTGCGCACGTGCCTATGCGCCGTGTTCCCGCCGGTAATGAATACGAGTTAATTAAGCAACATTAGTTCAAACATCGGCGCCTGCACACGATGAGAGATCCGGCTAGCGATTGCTGGATAAACCAACATCGTTAATAGAATGGATTCCAAATAATGGTGATGCCTAAGATGTCTAAGTTTTTCAAAGATCTGATTTACTTATTTAATTTTAGATGATCTATACTTATTTTACAGGCGCTTATTAGAATCCAGTTATTTTCTGTGTGTTGATGAGGATGGCCCTGTAGTGTGCCCGTAGTGTGTATTTACTTCATAGTAATTGTAGAACCCTGAGCTGAAACTTGTACGAGTGTACGTAGTCTTTTTACAAGCTTTTATTTAACTTGCACTGTTCTTAAGGCGCTGTGAACAGCAAAACCTAGAAAATTGCTGGTTTCCTCACGCAATTTTAGCCAAATCTGTTTAGTTTCAAGCTGCAGAAAAAATATGTTAATTTTAACTACATTTCAAAGAACACTGTTGTTTCCGAAACATGTTTAAAAATAAAATCCTCTATAGTAATGATCGTCAAAGTTACCTCTAACTTTGACCTTAGAAAAAAAAAAACTCCCATATTACTAGCCTACTTATGCCGATAAAAATTATACCAAATAATTAATCGAATCTTAATGCAAAACTTTGTTGTTTTAGATTTTTAAAAGATCAACTTAGTTTTGAGGAAATCGATAAAATGCTTCATATTTGGCAATAAATTGCAAGCATTCGCGCTTCTCTTTCTTTTCTATACAGTCCGAGAGTGACCGAGCTTTTGCTGTTGTCAGCGTCTTAAGTTTGTAAGTTGTCCGTCAAAGTTTGCAAACCATTTTTCGACCATTTGTTGGTATCCGATTGAGCTGAAATTTTGCATACACCTTCAGTTCTCGTGATAATACAATGTGCAATACTCAATAATGTAATAATTTATATATGGCCGCCGCCGCTGCTCGGGCCTTAATGTGGTTATCAAATGAAATTGCTTGAAGAGTTGAAAACGATAAAGTTAATGACATTACACTAAATTCGATATGGCCGCTACAAAAAAGGTTGTTTTTAAATTTAAATTAATTTCAAACCCAGAACACTTGCACTTCATGGTGTTTTCGAATAAAAAAATAAAAACACAAAACAAATGGTAAGACAAACTGAAATATGAACGGAACCAGCAGATATAAAGGCACTAGAGATATCCACAGTCAAGTACGGGGTTCCGTAAGTACGAAGCATTGAGAGGAAATTCGCAGACCATTCACATACAATTGCGAGGAGAGGCTTCGATAAGCCGCTGCGAATGCTAATGTTTTCTAAATAAAATTTTATCGCATGGCGTGTGCACTATCTGTGCGCAGCGTCGTGTATAGCTAGTTAGTAGAAATTATAAGCGTTTAGAGAAACTAAATGACTTTTTGTGGCTGCATTTTCCCAGTAGGTTTTTGTATTTGCCAAATTGACTGGCAGCGTTTCTGGTGACGGTTTGTTTGGTAAATAAAGCGTGTTTTATTTTTCTGAACGTAAACGATAAGACGTGATACTAGGGCGATGAGGTGACACGGCTAACCCAATGGTAATAATGTACCTTGATAACTAGAGGTCTTTGATGCTAGGCAAGCAATATCCGGTTTATTATCCTGGTTTTGCATAAAACAAACATGGAGGGTAAATTTGTATAGATAGCATCTAAATTGTAAGTTTAGCTTGAAAAACTAGCGTTGTGCAATCCGGGCATAAAATACCTTTGCGTAAATGATGAATTGCAACGCCCATCTTTATGTGTGGTGCACAGGAGACGTGTTGTAGGTGTTAAATATTTAAACGTATGCGTTACCTCTCAGTTAGTGATATTGTAATGATGTATTGTTTCAGGTAAGTGGGCGGGGAGCTGCTTGGTGAGCGAGAGATGAGACGACTGATACACTTTCAAGACGCCATGAGGCAACAGCCTGTCATCATCGTCACGTGGGAATGTGCCCATTTGCCCTTTCAAACAATACAAATGCATAGTTCCTAATTTGCTAACTCCGTAAAGGTTAGTAAACGTATCAATGAATTGACTTTTTATAGGCCGCTAACTTTGTCGAAGATTTTCGGAATCGCGTGTTTACACAGGCGCTAAATTTTCATCAGCAACAAGGGATCACTCGGGAGAATATCCTCCCTAGTTGAATTATGTAAGCTCGTGCTTTGATATGATAAGGCGAGGGAGCGATCGGAGCCAGTGCTCTCATTGTGTTGGCCATAATCTTGCGTATCGCGTAGGACTCGTGTCGGAATGCGAGTTTATTTTAATATTTAATAACTCCTGGGCGGGCGAAGATACCGTCTGCTCAGAGGCGATTCTCTGCTCGTTTTTCCTCTGTTATCGCATTGCTTTTGTGTCACGCTTTCGCTCTTATTCGTTTTACTTAATCACGCCGCTGATCAGCTCGAGTGGCTGGTCGGGTTTGCAAATCAGATCGATACTCCTTTACTTTGCCTTAACTTTTTTAATAAATCAGAGTGAAATAATTGGTCTACCATAAGTTTTCAATGAAATGTGAGATTTTACGCATTATATTAACGCAATACAAACAAGGCAGCCATTGTTCTCTTACAAATAAATTGTAAACATAATTACAGGGCATCACGAGTGCGCGCCAAAGCCTAGGAGAGCGCCATCAGTTTCTTTGAGCTGTTAAATTTGACGCCTACCTACATAAATTGTTGGAAAGAGCGCCGAGCGCACGTGACGCGCAAATAAAAATACTAATTCAAGTGGGAATTTATCGTCTAATTGTTTTGTATTTATGAGCTCGCCGGCACATTGTTGTGAGGCGATAGCTGCAACCGCTCGACGCCCGGCATAAAACAGAGTAACGAACGCAGGTACTTTAGAAGGCTTCGTTTAAAGTCGCGTCGTGACTCGCAATATTAACCCGATGCAAATATATTTAGGCTCAGGTTACGTTTTACTTTTCAGCTTGTCACCGTAGCGTAGAGCGTCGCTAGAGCGTAACCTAAGGTGCGCATTAATTTATCAAGCAAGCTTTTATCGTAATGATGGTCGCGGCTGAAAGTAGGTCAGGCAAGGTAAGTCATCCGAAACCAACGAGTACTTTTTTAATCCTGCACGGTTGCACGCATCCCTCTGTTTCTTCGGCCTGGTTATTTATTCCGTGTTATTTTTTCTCTTATTTACCTAGAAAAGGGGTCGTGGAGACTGATAGACGTAACAGATAAAAGGCGTGTCCACGATACCGACTCCCGACGAATTCGGCGGTCTTTGAAACTGCGCCAAAGATTTATTTATTGTCTGCTATACTGTTCTGGCGCCGTCGATACGGAAGGAAACATTTCACTTTGATATTTTTTTACTACGGACCTTCGGAATTGATTAAACGTGAAGAATTTAATGTGGCGCAACGTCGATCGCCGATCCCAAAGTCGATTGCAAAACGGGCGTGAGAAAACGGGCTTTATGGAGTATTTATGGAAGTAAAAAATTTCGGGAATCTCGTTTATTGGCTCCTGTTCATTCGCTTGTTAATTTCGTCTTTGCTTAATTTACAATAATAATGGTAATGAAAATGGATTGCGTCATTGTAATGTCGAGGGCCTTTGTCATCTTGGCTTACGTTGCTTCATGACAAAGTGCACAACTTAATCATCTATGTAGATACCTCCCTTTCTACGTATTAGATACAAATGATTCTATTACGAGCGTTGATGGGCATGGTGGTCGCGTGTGGTAAAAATAGCACGGTTGTTGAGCACAGGGCTCGTACATGAAGTTAACGAATGAATGAGTGACAAACAAATTGTCCGTCAGTCAAATGGTTGCTGCGGGCATTGTCTGGATGCATGCGAGTTCTATTATTATAATAATTTCAGGCCTGCACGGTAACAACTCAATAGGGATTTTTTTTTTTTGCGTTTTAAGTAATAGTCGGAAAAATGCTCTTTGTTTTATGCTTTTCTTAGTCACTAGGATAGTAGAATACCAAAGAATAGAAACCCAATTGCTTATCTTTTGAATAGCTAATAACGTTAGCGAATTGTGCTTTCCATCGTCCTCCAAACTTCATTCCAATTTGTTTAGGGTTCTGCGTAGCATGTATTCTGCTCCCTTCAAGTTCATCAGTGAAGTTAAACAGCTTCATGCATCGCTGTGCAAAGATGTTACACATAATCGCTCATTACTCGACGCTCCGTACAACTTACGTACATAGATGACGCCTGATTGAAGTTCCGCCTCGTGATTGGTAAAGTCAACGGCATGCGGCACAGTAAGCTCAACTGCGCTTCAATTTACTTAGCAAGCAATTCAAGCGATTCCGTAAACTTCACTTGTACAGGGATTCTAGATTGCATGACACGACGCTATGAGCATCTCATCCCAACATAAAGTATGTCATTCCTACTTGACATTAACGTTTCTGCCTGCAAATTGCGGAAACATATCAAAATATTCATAATTGAATCCGTGCCGTAAAGAACTTATGAAGTTTATGATTTTCTTTAACGATTAGAAAGCGTGGTAGTGCCTTTCTACCGAGTAGTTGTAAATAATAAACTGTGACTAGTAATTTATTGCATTAGTAATCCTTTCTTGAGTAAATTGGCAAGAAGGTGAATTAAGCCCGGTGGTCGTCTTTCAACAACTATTATTTTCTATTAGCTAGCTAGCACATTATTAATAAAATCGTTAAAACATTGTATTCATTTCCGAAAAGAGTTCTGAAGCCAGCAAACAACAGTAGGTACCTATTGCAGAAGGTTTCAAATAAAAAGCAACAGCCATAGATAAAGGAATCAGTCGGTGCAAAATGCAAATGAATGTTTCTTCATTCAAGGACAATACCATTAAAAGAAACGTTTCCTTTTCAATTTTCTCACGCACCGGTCGTCAGACGTCCGCGATCTTGGATTCGCTCGATCATGAAAATATATAGCTTCATTCGAACGATCGGTATCGGAAAAGCTCCTTAATCGGTTTTCTTCTATATGAAAATGGACTTTCAGATTTATTACACCATTTTGGTTGCGAAAAACGTGATATACGTCTACTCGGGTTCAAAATTGCATATTAAACAAAAATTCAACAACGTGCCGCTACATATTTTAGAGAGAGTGCCTCTTTGCGAAGCTGCTAAAAATATTGGCTATGAAAGAAAATTACTCTGGGAAAGTGTGGTTGCGTTGATTTCTTATTTCGTATTCATTGTGCGTTGAAATGGATCATGCCCCTTGAGTCGAGATGTCTCTGCAAAGAAAATTTAGTAATGGGGTTTTATATTGTCATATTTTTTATTTCGTGTGTATTCCATTTCCAATTGCAATACTTACTCTTAAATCAAAATTGAAGCACTTTATATAATGGTTCTTAGAGCACATAAATCACAGCTCGAGTATATTCCAGCGTGTTGCTTGCATTCATAAGGAGAGTTAATTTGGGCGACTCAGTGCGACGATAAGGCGACACGCACGCGACCCATCTCTTGTGTCGCAGTGCGTGTTCCATGCGCGCGCGCATCGTAAATCTCTGCGTACGAACACCGACGACCGATTTCAGGAGTGCAGACCGCTGCATGCGTCCCTTAGCTGTTGTCACTGTCGTCAGGATTACGGCCTCTATACGACGAAATGTTTTCTCATGAAATGTTTTTTTAATATTTAGCTGTCAAAATCTTTTGCCTGAAAAGCTCATAAAATTATCTTTGCCTTTTGTATTATATTGGTGCTAGTGCTCAGTGTCTGGATATGATTAAGACAATGGGCATTGCTAAATCATTCAATAGTTCAACAACTTAATTTATGCACAGCTTACGAAGTGTGAACATTTAATATTACGGCTTCGACAATTCACTACATATCAACACGTATGTTAATTCAATTACGATAATAGTTTGACGTAACGAGGCGGCACCGAAGAGGTGCATCAATATTCGTACTCGCCCACGCGTTATTGCGTGGGACGATCGCGGGGCGCACACGTTTCTCAAAATGTTTACTCGCCACCTTTCATGTAATCCTGGCCTTACACCCGCCTTATCTTTTTGAACACGTCCGTATTAAGTTTCGAGAATTCGTGTTTCATGCGTACACACATTCAAGTATAAACTCGGCTTTAATTTGTATGCTACGTAGGTGAGAGTTCACGGCTTAAATTATTAGGGTATTAATGTAATCAGGGCTTCAGTAATATTTTTAATTTGAAAATTACACTCGCCATGTTTTGTGTATATTTTAAATCCTTCTGACTTGGGTGTTTGTAGGTAATGTAATGAGGGACAGGCGGCGACCGCTGTAAAAGTCTCACTCGGCAGTTAATTCGTGCTCTGGGCTCATATTTTTTTTGCAAAATGTCTGAAGTTTATTAAGGCAAATATTAACGTGTGCGTCCCATCATTTTATGTGCGGAGTGTTAGCAGCGTGTTGATATTTTATTTACTTTATCGCCGGCTGAGGCAAAGGCCATTGTGTTCATAATGAAACTCAACTCTTTCCGAGATTTTGTCGGGTCAGTAATTAAACACATCTGCTACACGTGCAATTGTATCTCCCTGTGCGTGTTTTCATATTTTCAGTTAAACATTTCAGAGGGATTTTTGTGATACTTATGGGACCTTTTACTTTGTTATGTTGGTAGTTTGTTTTAATGTTAACGCTTATGTCGCAACATGTGTCGATTATGTAAATAAGTTTCAGCGTACTTTTTATTGCCGTGCAACATGTTCTCCGAGATATACATAAACCGATTCATATGTACGCCTTTGTACTCTATGACCAAAGAATAAAGTACAATAAATACTCTTTTATAAACATAATTATGTTAAACTCCTAAACATTTTATGAACACGCTTTGCTTAGCTGAGACAGAAAACCATACCGATGATGAATAAAGCTAATGAAAATTTATTTCGTCCCATGCATGGTTGATTAACAGCCATTACCAGTCGTATTTCTATTGTACGAATAAATGTTCTCGCCTTGACTCATATTTAATGCGTAGATTTACTCGGTCTACTTTTAATACAAACAAGGGTATCGTAATGTAAAGGGAAGAGCGTTTTGAATACAGGCTCCTTTGCTCTCCGGTTTGCTGTGTAGGCGCTATTATACATATTCCGCGTCCATTGTGAATTGTTTCTGAACAATTCGTTTCGATTCCCACTACTCGGAGGACCGTTGTAATAAAATAAAATTCGTTCCAACGTTTATTTGCGCATCAAATTAATTGCAACCGTAGGTAGTATAAATAAATATTATCATCGTGGTTAATTGGTCTTGTAGTGCGTATATTCAGTCATACGTTTCCGTTGGTGGTTGTACTCGTGTGTATAAATAACTGGGGAATGAGTGTTGTACTCGGTGGTCTCCGGATCGGTGACCATGGTCCCGCAGGCCTGGCAACTTCTCTAATAACTGTAATTAAGTACAAGCTATCCCGTTTGTCGCTGCCTTTCGTTACGTACGAAAATTGCAAAATGTCGATATCGATTTTCGTATATTATACCTACCTAATTCGGACCTTGTTCTGGCAGGTTGTTCGTATGATATTCAATGAAAACACTGCTTAATTTAGTTTATTAACTCAATAAAGCCTGACACTGTTCATCTTTTATAGCAAATTCAATTTAATAAATTATTTTTTGGTCTGTTAAATTAGGTTTTAGTTTATGATACTATTCATTTTCATCATCAATTTGTAAAACATTAACTATTCATTTAACTTTCATCAGGTGAGATAGTGGTCAAGCGCGTGCCTATCAATAATATGTATAAAAAAAAAACATCATCATATCAGCCGAAAGACGTCCACTGCTGGACTTAATTAACTATTTATTTAACTTTATCTATAAGTAACTCTTGAAAAGCTTGTCATTCTCTAAAAGTATACTTTTATCGATAAGCAAGTGCTGACATCACTAAAAATGAAGGGTGGTTGCGATCTGTTAGTATCAACTTGTCGTTGTGGCGCGAACTAGCCGATCGCAATCTGCGCTTGTTAGCCACCATTATGAATGCAAATTTAACAATTATATACGCACTCTTCGGTCAGGTATTTGAGTACATCTGCCTCTGTCCTCGCGTGACTCTTACTCGTCAGTAACTACGAGAAAATTGTTTGTTCGACGAAAGAAACTCAACGTTCTTGACGACATTGAGTGTCATAATTATGAAAAGTAATTGAGTAGGTACTATCGAGGTGCTTGCTTTTAACTGACTTGAAAAGGAGGTTCTTGCTTTGTGCGTGTCACGTAGCGAAAGGTGATAGGTAAGCATTTAATGAGGGAGTTGCTTTGGCTCTTTTTATTTACCATTTCAGCCAACCTCCTTATTACATACTCTGCTACTCGGTAGTTAGCATGTTGAATTGTCCCAACTTGACTTGTAAAAATAAACTTTAATCTGTTTATTGTTTTGTTCTGTTCTGCGAATTTAAATAACATGATGAAAACAGTAATTTGCAATAGCTGCATGTCTCACCGCATAGTTAATACAAAGTAGCCGCGTGACGTTGCGGTCCGCTGCGGTTCGTTTATGGAATGTCATCGCAACACCAACTCGGCTCTAATAGAGCTTAATCAAGCTCCCGCCTTTCATCCAATCTCGTTAACGAACTAAATTGACTTTCTTATTGCGCGCAGTTTCTCTCACACTACACGATCTAAGTTTATAAACCTCTTAATCCGACGTTATAGTTGCAGGCAGCGGACTAAAACCCGTAACAACTGCATTTGCCTCTAAACAAACATCGTTTACTAAGTGTATTATCTGCCGTGCGCTACACATTGGAATGAGTCGAACTACTTAGCAAGTAGGCGATGTGCTTCCACTAAAGTGGCTTCGCGCCGCGGAGATGGCTCTCTGATGGCTTCGTACGAAGCTAGTTTGTCTTGTATCCTTCATTAAATGGGTAATAGCTTCGGCTTAAATCGACTAGGTACATAGCTTTATCCTTTAACTCTTTATACGGCACAATGTTCACGTTTAAATTAATTATAGACGATAGACGCGGTACCTATAAAAGTAATGTTGTTTTACTTCAGATACCGCGGAATAGTATAATAAAAATGTTTGTTTAGGACTAGGGAAAAGGTATCCCGCAAGCTTTCAATATCCGCTTCCGCTGATGGTAACACAAAACTATAAAACTGTTTATGGCGACATGAAAATAATTATTTTATTTAGCAAAATTAGAAAGCTATATTGTTAGGTTTGTTTCATACTGGAAATGGAAGTATTGCCTCTATATCTACGATGTGATATGTGGATAAATTAGACAGTGTTTATTGAGTGACCCGTGCGCATGACACAACTCAATGGAGCTGACACTGTTAGTTTTGCTAGTGCAATGTCAACCTAGAGCCACGCTGTGTTATCAATATATTTGTCATGTCATAATTGAAACTTCTGGATACAAGTCCAATAATATTTCATCAACTTTTACGACTTACAAATTCGGAATTAATTGAGTCACATAACGACAATCATTATCAAGTCTCAAATTTCGCCAATTTAATTAAGAATATTCATTTATGTTTAATATATTTTTATATTATTTTACAAGCGGTTGGCCATAAAAACTTTTATGGCAGTTTCCTAACAAGCAGTGGTTTGCAAATTGAAACTCACCGCAGAGCCATTTAATTCGTCGTCACGCTACCGCTTAGCTCTGTCTCATTTTTATAAAACCACTTATCTTTACGTAGGTACTTGCGTTTTATTTAAAACTGTATCGATACGCTAATTATAACTATTATTGTGATCTGATAAGACTTAATATTTCCTGCTACATCAAACGTCGCAGATTATGTGGTAATAATTAGTGGCTGGTGGTGGACAAAGTTTGTTTTAGTGCTTCCTGTGACGGTATTGAATGTCGCGTCAGATAAGCGCTGTTGGTTAGTATTCGCGCGAATCACTGAATTATGGGCATTGTACATAAGCCGGGACTCCCGCTGGGACCACCCGCGTCCGTCCTCCGTAGAAGCGCGGCTGCCGCTGCGGACACGCTGCGGGTTTGCTGCGCACAAACACCAGTCTATTGTCAAGATCTTTATGCTTAATTCACAACGCAGGTTTTATAGGGAACAACAAAAACGAAACATATATGCTTTTGAACCCGTGTGTAGCCAGTGTGCTAATTACAATAAATCAACATTTAGCTGCATCACAATGCATTAGCCATGGTCTGGTTGTGTGTCTCTTAACACAGTGTCAACAGCTCAGTGCATACATCACGTAATTTTGACTTAATCTCGTTAATGTGGGGCGTGTTCCAGCTTGCATCGGCGTATGAGCTTTTACGTTATTATGCAAATTGATATTTGATACGCTTTCCGAGTTTGCGAGTTTGTAACCACTTAAGAAAGTGGATGCTGTAAGAAAACTGAGTAATGTGAGTTTGAATAGACGCCTAATTTAGGGGAAACGAATATTAAACGTTTGTGGGTCTAACAGTCTCGCCTTTCATCCCTTTGACGGACAGACGGAGTTGTTGATCATCACAACTAATTCTCATGGATGTACCTTGTATACCTTGAAAGTTGTAGAATCATAAATCTGTCACGGTACAGTAAATTTCACTTAACCTGCGATCGTTTCAGACAGCTTCTACATCATTGTTGATCTACATCGGGCAGTTGGCACTGGAACAAAAAAGGCAATCACAGTTAACGACAGCTACTATTTGTCACAAGTCACGGTACGCGAAAAAGCAGGTGCGCTGGCGCGTATTTATTATGTCACTGAAAAATGTCCAGCGCACACGGCGACAGGACAAACGAGAGCCCACCGATGCAACGGTAATGAGAAAGAATATCTTCTATTCGCTTGTCGTAGCGTAATTAACTAAGTGGATTCCTTAGGCAGTCTAACTAAATAGACTTCTGTGCTTGTGGGTTTACATTTCGTGGGCACAGTACTATTTATTTTGCAGGTCTAAGGATGCCTTTCGGTTCAATTTGATTTTTGTTACATGATCACGAGCTTGAAACGTCTGGAATCTTTTTGTGTTACATCCGTATTGATTGCCAATGTCAAAGATAGATTGAAGGGTTTGTGACCAATAATAAATTGTACTGCTTACTATTTAGTAAGCAGTACAATTATTGGTTGCTTCTTTTCGATTCGATTAACTAAATCCTCTATTATGCTACCAATGTGGTACTATATTTACAACTTTGGCAACGTCCACGTGCTGGACTAGGTGGGGTTCACGGCTGGCTTTTCGTCAAGACTTCTGTTGACCTCCCCTAAAAAAAAGCTGTTAACGTTCAAAGTAAGTTAAACGCGCATGAGTTGTTTATTTTTTCAAATGTAACGTAATTTTTTCGATACGTAGGTACGAGTATATAAAAACCAACCGTAGTAAAAGCATGTCATGGTCAGGGGTGTTCGGAGCACCGTTAAATAAACTGCTAATACAAAAAAATCAACTTTTCAAGAGGGTGAACCTTTTCCAAAAAGGTATAATCGATAAAAAGTGGAGTTTCTTTTAGATAGAAACCGATATAATTTAATTTCCCTTACAAAACCGAAAGCTCCATTCACACCGAAATAATAAGGCGTGGATGAAGGCATATGGCGTTTTCAATAGACTTGACGATCGATATAATTATATTCGAAGTGGAATTGAATTCACATAATGCATGTCATGTGTACGATTCTTAAATGGACTGTCAAAATTTTGGTTCTTTGTAAACTTAACGGCAGGTTGCCGTTTTAATGGTCGCGTCATACGTTGCATGTGCATTTTACCGTTTTTATCGAATTACTATGGATGTCAATAAAATTGATTGTTTTATTCATCGTATGCTGCTAATTCTATGATTCTGTCGTTAAAAAGTTTATATCATTGGGTTTATACCAAGTTCTTTCACATGGTCTAAGCTAAGCTTAACTGTAATCACCGTTCAGCTGAATGGACGGACGGTAATTAACGAATAAATTGCATTTACTGGTCAATACACCTTACTGTATCGAATAGCCCGAAGAACGAGTACCTAAAAAGGAACTAACTTGGCCTATATCCTTTATATTCTAAGTTTCTGTGGGCACTTACTCCTCATTACTATTTCCTTTTTACGTCCCATTATTCCGGCTTTTTCCATATAGAGAGTACCTAGTCCTTCGCTGCTGTAAAGTGAATTTAAAAATTACAAATACTAACCTTCTTATAGGTAAATGGTTATAGAGTAGGTAACCTGGGTAGGTATTGATATTTTTTTATCATATATACGTAACTATGAATTTATGAACATTAAGCAATTAATCGATACATTGTCAAAAAAGATCCACATTGCTGGGGCGGGGAAGTCTCGACATTTATGTAGGAACCGATCGCTTACCGACTGAATACGGTCGATAACTTCTAAAACCGCCCGAATACTGTCAATCTTGACCGCGGTCCACAGATCAGATCATTGATTTTGATCCGTGGATCGCGATCTTGTTTGTCTGTGTACGGGCGGCCTTAGGACTTATCGACCGAGTTCGGTCGGTAGGCGATCGGTAACTATGTCGAGACTTTCCACCCAGGCAATGTGGATCTTTTTACCCGACTACGGCGAAGCAAAAAGGAGGGTTATAAATTTGACCGGTATGTACCTATGTACCTATGTAAAAAGTATGTATTATTTAGATTTTCATTCAAATCTGTAGTCTCTGACGGTAGATAACTTGTGATTCAAAGCGCACGAATGCTACATTTTAAAATCTTCTGCCTACAAAGGTGCACCATACAGAACTTATTATGTTTGCTGTGGGAGTAAATTATTAGTCAGCCTTCATTAAAGTGCACCACAATGCAACAATGTTGTGACGTTGTTTTAACTCGTAAATTAGAGGCTGGTTTCGTTATTTCATCAGCATCATCGCATATTATTGGAGTTGGTCTGCAGTGATTGTAAATGGCCGCGGCATCTGAGCTCGTTAGTGTTTTTGATAGATGACGGCCGGTCGTTTGTTGAATTTGTTGTAACACTCGCTACCCGTGTAAAAACACATGGTTCGACAACGAGATATAAATGGACACTCCCTTCGGCGATCTAAGTTAACGAGCCACCATATAAATAAGGAGAGGTTAATATTTTATAATTCTGACGCACGCTACACTAGTTAGCGCTCAAGACCATTGAATATATTGAGCAAAAATTATTACTTATTACGTGTCATGCCGCGAAGTGCTATACCTTGAATTCATTAAACCTCAACTCTGCCAGTTTCTCAGTTGCTCAAGAAATAAAAGTCAACATAATTATTTCGAAACATGACAGTGTAGTGCGATAATAAATAATTGAATACGCGTTGACGCTGATAATTTGTAAAGTCATTATTCAATATTCGTGACGTGAAGCTTATAAATTTCTCTGCAGCGTTTTACACTTTAGCACTTGGCTGATGTAAAGCGCCGCCCAATAAGACAACGGCCGACTATTTTGACGAAGGCCGGTCACGTTTCGTCGATACTCACCATGAGAATATTTGTTTTTTATTGTGCGCCCGCCGTCGAGTAAAAATTGAAGTGTAATTTTACGTTTTAACCGGTGCCTGCCCCCTTTCGTTCCGCTCGCCTTGAGTGATGGTTATCATAATTGGAGAGAGGGTAGGTGAACAGTGCGCGCCGCCTGGATGATGACGGTGGGCGGGCACGCGACGAATATCCTTAACTACACACTTGTGCTCACTTCCACCCTCCTCCTGAAGTAGGTCAGCACTAACGAACTGTCCCGAATCCCCGAAGGTAACTAAACATATAAGTTTATTTCATAAATCGAATAGGAACCGTCAAGTAAGTAAGGTAGGAGGTGTCAGTTAACTGTAATCGAAGTTATTGATTGCATTAAACAAGCGGGTTTACCATTAGTGTTATCAATGCGCATATGTTGTGAGATGTTGTTGGCTAATACAATGGTAAGATTAATAATGCGGACGTATCGGGCGGACCGTTATGCCGGCGACACGAGTGATCGCGGTCCAACAAGGGCGGAAGAGATGGACCGGATAATAAAGCATCAGCTCGCTGCATCGTAACTCAATACCGTCGACATAGAAATTGTTGGTTGCATCGCTGCGCTAAACTCTCCACAATACCTTATGGATGGTAATTGGCCAGTCTCTCTAATCGACGTGTTTCAATAATAATACATGTATGCTTGAGGTTTATGCTGACAGTCTTGTAGATTGAGTCCCATTCTAATATTTTAACGACTCTTTCACCATTTATATCTGACTCATGAGACGACAACAACATTTATTTTTTGTTTTGCTATAATTTTGCATCAGCGCATGTAATGCAAATGTTATGTGAAGTTTTAATCTGAAACTGTCAGTCCTGCAGCTGTATAACATGTAAATTCAGTAAAATAACTCTAAGAGGAATTGTTTTTATTTCTGGTATATTCATGTTTGTAGTTTTTGGCGTCTTAAATTGATGCGTTGTTTAACATCGTACTTGGTACAAAACTTATTCAAAGCACAGTTTGTTGCAATTTGCATGGCATATCCAGTACTTGCTATTGTTTTAGATTGTATTACAAAGGTGTCTAGTGTCGACATATAAACTACAAGATGGAACAGGTTCGCCGTGACCGGTACGCACGAAGAATCGTTTTCGTGCCGTGACGGAAGTAAATATCCATTGACACATCCTTCAATAGGTTTTTCATGATCATAATTACCTTCTATTTCGGTTCAGACGCGTTGGAAATGGTTATTGTCTCATCATGCTCGTCATTTGTCGTGATGAATGTTAATAAGTTCTTAGGTATTTATGGCAAGTTCGTCTATCTTTTTGATCATTTCACTTTTGAGGCATCCGTGCCCGAAGGGTTTTCAACAGATCCCTAATATAGCTAGCCTGCTTTGTCCGTCCGTCTATCTGTCAGCGAACTGTATCTCATAAATTGTAGGTAGACAGATGAATTTTTCAAAAAAAACTTACCTACAAAAAATATATTTTTTTCCGTTTATGGTAAGTTATCCGTCATATGCAAGCCCGACTCGCACTTGACAATTTTTCACACATGCTTTTAACGTCGTCTAACATCTTCAATAGTTAAACAGTGCTGTATCTATTTGATATCTGTGTTTAATTCACCACCGAACACTGTAATTGTAATGGAATTCATACCCCGCTAACTTATCTATTTACATGCATTTATACAAATCTGTAGTAACTTCCTAGTGTATTGTTTCATGCAATGTGTTCGCGACTTGTTTATAAACAATAGCAATTTGCCTATTGGCGTTAGGTCACGCCTGCCCATTGATTCTCTGCTACGTAGTCGAAGGTTCTATTATATTATCTGTTTAATATCATACTGAGATGCACCCTTGTTAGCCGGTGATTTCAGGTATACGGGACTTGTTGAAATCGGTATGCTTATTTTCAGCTTTAAAAAGGAAATTTAAATATTTTGTATTACTTACCTACTTGCATTTTCTGTAGTAATAGGTTGCTGTAACACTCTCTTGAGGTAATCCTTAAGCAAGTATATATCTATCGATGTCACGCAAAAAATCCTTTTGTGAAAGAAAAAAAGCAAATAAAAAAACTGAATCACAGAGCCGAGACATGTAAAGTTACAATAATTGCGTAAAACATTAATCAGAATGCACGTAGATATTGTGAGCGGGGTGTAACTGTTTACAGCTAGGAGGCGCGGCAATTAGCTGTACACTTGTACAGGTGGTGAATGCGACCCCCTGGCCTCGCCGCGCCGGGGCCCGGGACCCGCGGGAGAGATCCGTTTATCGCCACGACTATTTGTATGTTTATTGCCGATTCGCTTCCGTAACTAGGCTGAATTAGTCACTGTATTTATGACTAACTAGCTTCTGCCTGCGGCTTCGCCTGCGTACTAGTCGGAATTTATCGCAAGGGAACATCCCCGGGATAAAAAGTAGCCTTTGAGCTATTTCTGACTAAAATCTATCTCTGTGCCAAAATATCATCCAGATCCGTTCAGCTGTTATGGACGTATTGTTATTAAGTAATAACAATACATCCATCCACTAAAACTTTCGCATATATATATATACATATATAGTCTTTCCACATTGCAGCCCGGGACCCGTCTATTCCTCGACTATTTGCTTGTTTATTTCCGATGAGTAATATTGGTCAGATTCGTTTTATAAAATAGTTTGTTTTGATACATTTTGGACGTGGCTGTTGATTACAAATACAATTTGTCGTATTCGCTTCCTGTAAACTAGGTACTGGAATTCAGTTGCATTCGGAATTCTGGATACACTGGAAGCCGACCCCAACACAGTTCAACTTGAGAATCTGACACACACTGTTCTAGATGGCATCATTCAGAGTAAAAATAATCAAAATTAACGGATCAACAACTGCCTCCGTGGTCGAGTGGTTTAGGCTTTTGCCTTGTGACCCGCTGGTCGTGGGTTCGATTCCCACGGGAAGCATACTTTGTAAAGTTGTTTTCCAGTTTGTCTAGGACATTGCAGGCTTGAATCACCTGTTTGTCTGATAAAAAGATGATTCCGTGCTTCGGAAGGCACATATAAGCCGGTGGTCCCGGCCGCCAAATGGCGGTCGTCAAATAAACCATGTCGGAGGCCCTTGAGGCGGTTTAGAAATTCTGACACTAGGATGAGTGGGGTCGTTAGACCTTACTGCCCACACGATAAAAAGAAGAAGAAGAAGAACGGATTAAGATTATTAAGATGTGTCAAGAAGTCGCCTTGATTATACGATATTTAGAAATTACACTAGGTCAATAATAATGGCAGATGAAAGCTCCATAAGGTTAACGTGACACGTGGCTCGATATCATTTTCCGAACATATTGAACGCGCACATACCGTTATTAGTTTTTTAAAGTAACTTTTTTGATAACCCTTTTTATGGTAAGTACCTAATCATAAGGACAAGATGTCGTACATGTGGCGAACGAGTTGCGACAAGCGTGTCGGTTTTTTTAATTATCAGCTGTCAATTATTTGACACGAGCTTGATCAAATATGCAGCACCTGAAGTCATTAGGTAAGTGTGAAATCGATTATGACCACTCATTAATCAAATTGGTAATAAATAATTAATCAATATGGTAAAGTAGGTTAGTCTGGTCTGAATCAAATAGGTATTTATTAAGGTGGAGTACAACAATATTGTCAATAAGTTTTTGATTTCCACTGTGCCTTAAAATAATTTAATACATTGTAGCTTTATCTGCTAATCTACGATCTGAGTAAATATTTTTTGCCAAGATAATAGCCGCGCCTGGTATTCAGAAAAAAAGCCTTACATTTCCTGTTTTGCTCCTCATTTCTTATACAAATATATACAAACAATTCGCAGGATACTTTGTTTCTCACATAGTCGCCGAGGAATCCTGAAACTGCGAGTGAGTAGGGAGGATAGCTTTGCTACTTACATTTACATAGGTCACTGCACCTTAATATATTAGGTATAGAAGGCACGTTATGTAGGTAGATATAATATACCGTATCATTTCAACATCATTGTGAGGTACTACTCTATCATTATTCAGTTTGACTTCTATTTGAACATGGTTTTAGCGATCCGGATATTAAATATTTTCTTAGAAAATATAATAATACACATATATTAATATACTGACTAAAGTTAAACTTTCACGTTACGTTCGATTCTGATTGTTAGATATTTTCATTTCAAAGTTACCGTGATTTTAGTAGGTAGGTTTAATTGAATTCAAGTGAACCGCAGATTGTATGAAACGACTGAAAATTACTTTTTCAACACATTTGCTCAAAAAATGCATTTACGAAGCCTGTATGCATTGTTCGAAAGTTAAAAATTATGCACCACACAATGGAGCGTGCGGCAAAGTAGGTACTCTCACCTAAGTACATATTTTACAGCAAACTCCGTTGTATAGCGCCGTGCGTATTCTTTACGGTTTTTTTTTAATTTCCATAAAAATTAATAAGAATTCCACCAAGGAGTTTCACATCACGAGAATAAATAAGCTGAATAATCGAACCTCCTTGGAAGCGCTTTTGCTGTATACGTTTGTCTCATTTTAATATTATAGAGAAAATGAGAGAAGATAAATAAAAAAAATAAAGTATGTGATTCTAATTTTCACCACGCGCATGTGGCACCCTTTGCAAATTCGCGCCATTTTCATATTAGAAACGTCAAAGATTGTTGCGACTTTCCGACTGATTTCTAGAGTCAAAAAGTTTGTTTCATTACTTATTGTAATGTTTTCTCGCAAATGTGTCAAAAAACGTTGTATGACACACGTGCGGATTTGGTTTTTACAAACTCGTGACTATGGTAAGCCCTCGACTTCGTCTCGTGCTTACATTCGTCTACTCGTTTGTAAAAACCAACTTACCGCACTAATATCATAAATAACTATATTGAAACTCCTTGTTATACTGTTTAAGTTTTAAGGCGGTCTCATAAAGATCCTTCCTTTGTGTTGTCTCAGGACATTATATCAGCACGTTCCCGGGGCTGAAACAGCTATACTGCTATCACATTATTTCAGAACACGTATCGCGTTCAGATAATCTAATGCAGAAGCGTTATGACGCATTTATTGGTTCAAATGTGTTGCGCTATGTAGTCTCACGTACATACAATTAGTCGGGGACATTCGCATTCCCAACAAACTATTTTAGACATAGTAATTACACAATAGTAAATTCGACAGTAATTGTTTGTAAAAAATGTGCATTATCAGTTCAAAAGCCAATTTATTTTACGGTTCATTGCAAAAATCGTAGTAAGTACCTATACCTTATCTTTTTAATAAGACCAGGTGAGATACCGAATTGACAGCTATATAGTTCTTTTGGCCGGAAAACAAAGCATTAATTATATATGATGTGAAATGAAACGTATAGGTACCAGTTTGTTGGATTTAAAAATATTTAAAGGAAGGCCAACTTCTACCAACCAGAAATGTTATAAAAATAAGGTACGCTATTGTCAACCGTTAAATAAAAGTAAATTTTCTTTTCAATGGGAATGTTGTTCTGTGTTCGTTGAACATTGTCGCCTTTCGTTGGGTGCCGGTACATGCCGAGACAGACCTATTCAAATGTCAGTGTGAAGACCGCCCCCCTCCCCGCGCACACCTCGCGCTCGCCTCTTCACAGATACTGAAATGTCACTCGCCACACGAAGCAATCAATTTCGTATTTGTATGCTCTGCCTAGATAGTGGTAGTAGCAGATTTATCGGATCGATGAGCTTGTATTATCTTGTTTTGTTGAATTTTACATTTTCTGCATACGGAATTATTTGAACTTTCTTTACTTTGCGATAAGAGTTCCATCATCAATGATGGAACTTTGTATGAATGGAATTAGGATCAAGCTATCAATAGCTTGATCCTAATTCTTATGCTCTTTCAAAACAAAATCAAAAACACTTTTCGCAATTAGGTCTCTACCACCAAATTAAGATTGGAATCTCTAGTCAGTGCTTAATACACAGTAACATTCAATTCGATCCCAGTCATTGTATTGTCGGCGCCAAATGTCGCACTAATTGCTTTGCGCAACTGAAAGACATTCACGACATAGAGCCGTCTGTTTGTTAAAGTTTATTAGCAGGAAATTAACGTAAACGACAAACGAACTATCTAACTTCACCCATTTGTAATCTCTTCACTTCATTAAACAATGAAACAATTGCTCAGTCCGATTCTGATACACCTACTTTTGTTATTTAGGCCAACATTAACATTTTCAATTTAAATTCACTACACAGTAGCACAATTCCTTAACCTTGTTTGAAGTTAGAAAGCGATTAATCAACGTCTAACAACATTCTTATTCCCGTCTAC
The DNA here is from genome assembly GCA_947386135.1 of Melanchra persicariae. NCBI lineage: Eukaryota > Metazoa > Arthropoda > Insecta > Lepidoptera > Noctuidae > Melanchra > Melanchra persicariae. The sequence continues at coordinate 9,421,790 of OX376655.1, read as the reverse complement.
GTAGGAGCGCAAGAAATACAGCCTTTAAATGTCTTAAAGATAGCTTCACAGTTGCTGGCAAGCAATTGTCCCTTTTAACCGGCCGGCCTCATTAGCATGGTCTGATCGCTCTGGCCTATCAACCTCCTCAGATTGATACATTGACGGTAAAGGTCTTTTTAGTAGCTGCTCCAACTTCAATCGTAATTAGGACTGCTAGCTTGACGTATCTGGTTTCGTTTGCGTTTGATCGATTCTCTGCTTTGATCTAACTTTATACAAAACGTTGCGTATATAGACACTATAATGTGAATAGGCTGTCGTGTATACTTCACTGTGTACAGAATTCAATAGATAGGAGTATAAGGTAAGGAACTCGATGCGGACAATCGCGTACTCGCTATCGCAATTTAACGAGCCACGATTGTTTTTCTCAGTTCTGAATAATATTGAACTTGAACGTCCCTCGGTATCTGATGGCGATACTTTCGTTGGGGCGCGCTGTACTGTTAGCTGGCTAGCTTACAAATGAACGGTGTGATTATGGGCGCGCGGATCTAACTCCACGATAATTTAAATGTTCCCGCAACCAGCACCACAACAGCCCGTGAGATGGCAACGATTACACCCGTGACTTCCTCTTATGGTTACAGTATATCTGCGAATTTTGAATAGACTTACGGCCACCGCCGCTTCTTGATTAGGAATATAACTGATTATAATTTCGTATTCATTAAAATTCAATTGAAACTGACTCTTCTTGCGAGAGATTCATATTTTTAATTTTACTGATACAGAGAGAATGTATGAAGGTAATTTATTTTCAAAACTGAATCTGTAAGAAATCATGGCATTTGCTTTGCGAATTAACACCAACAGGTGCATAAACAAGCAATTACACTCAGCTATGTGTAATTCCAACAAATCTCTTGGTATGAACTAAATCTTAAGGGCTTTACGAGATCTCCTCGTAAATGCAGAATGTGGCTCCGTGAAACGGCTTGTTATGTTAGTAGCAGTTAAAATCTTGTAGCTTTATATGACCCACGCTGCCAAATTTAAACGCCCGGTCATTTTGACACGGTGCAGGGTGGTGGCAATAAAAATGATCCTATCTTCTATGTTACATAATTAAGGTAGTAGGTAAATTGTAGTTCGTGTATGTAATCAGAGTGGCCCGCCTGCCGCGAATTCGATGCGCGCCTCTCGAGCTTAAACTTCAGAATACGCGATATGGATCTCACGTTTACCGCCGACTAAATAGCGGATAAATTAGCTAACCGAGTTAAATTAGTGTTACCAGCCAGTTGGGCTTAGATCAGGTTTTTACTGGTTTTACTATAGATTTTTACAAGGCGTGGAGAAAAATGTCTACTACTCACACCTATCTACTAATTTGACAACACTGTTCGTTTAAGGCGAGTCCACGACGAAAAGGAGAGACCTTAAGGAGTTATACATAGAAATGTTTCCGCGTAAAAACAAACAAAACCATGATGCAACCAAACTTCGTTTTAATACAAAAACCAAAGGCTCTAAAAGGGCCTGTAGTCGTAGTATGTATTATTAAAATGTAATCAATGTTATCCCGACGCAGTTTCTCTTTCTGTTAAATCTTTTATGACATTTAGAAAAGATGCAAGCTACGTGAAAAGCAACCAGTTAAAAAAAACACTTGAGTGAATGTCGAAAAAAACAGAACAAAACCGGTCCGGTGTTAACGTTCCACGACTTTTCCTTCGCAGCTAAGTTTCGTTGCATAAGTGAATCACAGATTCAGCGAGTGCCGACCTCCGTCCCGTAGGAATCGACACTGCGAGTCGAAGAAGAAGTTGTGCCTACTTAAAGCCACTTTACAATGCCACGTCCCGGCGCCCTTTGTGCACTTGTCGTGCGTTGACTGGTTTGGAATAGCTGCCGCTCTTCGCGGAAGCGAGATCGAATTGGCCGATTCGTGAAGACACGCTGCCTGAGAGCTCAATCTCTTGTCAGATCGCTTATTGCTACTGTACCGCACCTGCGCGCAATTATTTTAGAATCATTATCTTCACTTAGTACTGGTAATTGAATACTTACCGTTTTTACTTTTCGTTCCGTAGCGAAATGGAAAAAAACGGAACCCTTATAGATTCGTCATGTCTGTCTGTCTGTCTGTCTGTCTCTGTCCGTCCGTATGTCACAGCCACTTTTTTCGGAAACTATAAGAACTATACTGTGGAAACTTGGTAAGTAGATATAATCTGTGAACCGCATTAAGATTCACACAAAAATAAAAAAAAACAATTTTGGGGGTTCTCCATACTTAGAACTTAAACAAGTCCATACGTGTGGGGTATCTATGGATAGCTCTTCAATCATCATTTTTTTCTAAACTGAATAGTTTTCGCGAGAGACACTTCCAAATTGGTAAAATGTGTGTGTCCCCCTGTTACTTCTAAAATAAGACTAAAAAAATATTTCATGTACATTAAACAATTTCATGTAAACTTCCACCGAAAATTGGTTTGAACGAGATTTAGTAAGTAGTTTTTTTTTTAATTCGTCATAAATAGTAAACCGCAATTTACCTTTCATTCAATCAACTCAAATATAATTTTCACAGATGTATGTATGTATGTCTGTTGCCGTTATGACAACAAATACTAAAACAGAGTAAAATAAATATTTAAGTGGGGCTCCCATATAACATACGTGATTTTTTGCCGTTTTTTTATAGATACGGGACCATCCGTGCCCGAGTCCGACTCGCACTTGGCCGGTTTTTTAATTTTATAAAGATATCTGAAGAAATGTTTTTGATTCTAAAAGGCATTTTTTTTGTATCTTCAAATAACATCGTAAATTCTTAATCAATGAGTTATACTCTATGTCTATGTCTTTCTCAGGCTTCGCTAGGTATTGAAATAGAAAAACATGTTTTTTTTTCAATAAAAATTTTAATATGTCTACTACTCACACCTATCTACTAATTTGACAACACTGTTCGTTTAAGGCGAGTCCACGACGAAAAGGAGAGACCTTAAGGAGTTATACATAGAAATGTTTCCGCGTAAAAACAAACAAAACCATGATGCAACCAAACTTCGTTTTAATACAAAAACCAAAGGCTCTAAAAGGGCCTGTAGTCGTAGTATGTATTATTAAAATGTAATCAATGTTATCCCGACGCAGTTTCCCTTTCTGTTAAATCTTTTATGACATTTAGAAAAGATGCAAGCTACGTGAAAAGCAACCAGTTAAAAAAAACACTTGAGTGAATGTCGAAAAAAACAGAACAAAACCGGTCCGGTGTTAACGTTCCACGACTTTTCCTTCGCAGCTAAGTTTCGTTGCATAAGTGAATCACAGATTCAGCGAGTGCCGACCTCCGTCCCGTAGGAATCGACACTGCGAGTCGAAGAAGAAGTTGTGCCTACTTAAAGCCACTTTACAATGCCACGTCCCGGCGCCCTTTGTGCACTTGTCGTGCGTTGACTGGTTTGGAATAGCTGCCGCTCTTCGCGGAAGCGAGATCGAATTGGCCGATTCGTGAAGACACGCTGCCTGAGAGCTCAATCTCTTGTCAGATCGCTTATTGCTACTGTACCGCACCTGCGCGCAATTATTTTAGAATCATTATCTTCACTTAGTACTGGTAATTGAATACTTACCGTTTTTACTTTTCGTTCCGTAGCGAAATGGAAAAAAACGGAACCCTTATAGATTCGTCATGTCTGTCTGTCTGTCTGTCTGTCTCTGTCCGTCCGTATGTCACAGCCACTTTTTTCGGAAACTATAAGAACTATACTGTGGAAACTTGGTAAGTAGATATAATCTGTGAACCGCATTAAGATTCACACAAAAATAAAAAAAAACAATTTTGGGGGTTCTCCATACTTAGAACTTAAACAAGTCCATACGTGTGGGGTATCTATGGATAGCTCTTCAATCATCATTTTTTTCTAAACTGAATAGTTTTCGCGAGAGACACTTCCAAATTGGTAAAATGTGTGTGTCCCCCTGTTACTTCTAAAATAAGACTAAAAAAATATTTCATGTACATTAAACAATTTCATGTAAACTTCCACCGAAAATTGGTTTGAACGAGATTTAGTAAGTAGTTTTTTTTTTAATTCGTCATAAATAGTAAACCGCAATTTACCTTTCATTCAATCAACTCAAATATAATTTTCACAGATGTATGTATGTATGTCTGTTGCCGTTATGACAACAAATACTAAAACAGAGTAAAATAAATATTTAAGTGGGGCTCCCATATAACATACGTGATTTTTTGCCGTTTTTTTATAGATACGGGACCATCCGTGCCCGAGTCCGACTCGCACTTGGCCGGTTTTTTAATTTTATAAAGATATCTGAAGAAATGTTTTTGATTCTAAAAGGCATTTTTTTTGTATCTTCAAATAACATCGTAAATTCTTAATCAATGAGTTATACTCTATGTCTATGTCTTTCTCAGGCTTCGCTAGGTATTGAAATAGAAAAACATGTTTTTTTTTCAATAAAAATTTTAATATGTCTACTACTCACACCTATCTACTAATTTGACAACACTGTTCGTTTAAGGCGAGTCCACGACGAAAAGGAGAGACCTTAAGGAGTTATACATAGAAATGTTTCCGCGTAAAAACAAACAAAACCATGATGCAACCAAACTTCGTTTTAATACAAAAACCAAAGGCTCTAAAAGGGCCTGTAGTCGTAGTATGTATTATTAAAATGTAATCAATGTTATCCCGACGCAGTTTCCCTTTCTGTTAAATCTTTTATGACATTTAGAAAAGATGCAAGCTACGTGAAAAGCAACCAGTTAAAAAAAACACTTGAGTGAATGTCGAAAAAAACAGAACAAAACCGGTCCGGTGTTAACGTTCCACGACTTTTCCTTCGCAGCTAAGTTTCGTTGCATAAGTGAATCACAGATTCAGCGAGTGCCGACCTCCGTCCCGTAGGAATCGACACTGCGAGTCGAAGAAGAAGTTGTGCCTACTTAAAGCCACTTTACAATGCCACGTCCCGGCGCCCTTTGTGCACTTGTCGTGCGTTGACTGGTTTGGAATAGCTGCCGCTCTTCGCGGAAGCGAGATCGAATTGGCCGATTCGTGAAGACACGCTGCCTGAGAGCTCAATCTCTTGTCAGATCGCTTATTGCTACTGTACCGCACCTGCGCGCAATTATTTTAGAATCATTATCTTCACTTAGTACTGGTAATTGAATACTTACCGTTTTTACTTTTCGTTCCGTAGCGAAATGGAAAAAAACGGAACCCTTATAGATTCGTCATGTCTGTCTGTCTGTCTGTCTGTCTCTGTCCGTCCGTATGTCACAGCCACTTTTTTCGGAAACTATAAGAACTATACTGTGGAAACTTGGTAAGTAGATATAATCTGTGAACCGCATTAAGATTCACACAAAAATAAAAAAAAACAATTTTGGGGGTTCTCCATACTTAGAACTTAAACAAGTCCATACGTGTGGGGTATCTATGGATAGCTCTTCAATCATCATTTTTTTCTAAACTGAATAGTTTTCGCGAGAGACACTTCCAAATTGGTAAAATGTGTGTGTCCCCCTGTTACTTCTAAAATAAGACTAAAAAAATATTTCATGTACATTAAACAATTTCATGTAAACTTCCACCGAAAATTGGTTTGAACGAGATTTAGTAAGTAGTTTTTTTTTTAATTCGTCATAAATAGTAAACCGCAATTTACCTTTCATTCAATCAACTCAAATATAATTTTCACAGATGTATGTATGTATGTCTGTTGCCGTTATGACAACAAATACTAAAACAGAGTAAAATAAATATTTAAGTGGGGCTCCCATATAACATACGTGATTTTTTGCCGTTTTTTTATAGATACGGGACCATCCGTGCCCGAGTCCGACTCGCACTTGGCCGGTTTTTTAATTTTATAAAGATATCTGAAGAAATGTTTTTGATTCTAAAAGGCATTTTTTTTGTATCTTCAAATAACATCGTAAATTCTTAATCAATGAGTTATACTCTATGTCTATGTCTTTCTCAGGCTTCGCTAGGTATTGAAATAGAAAAACATGTTTTTTTTTCAATAAAAATTTTAATATGTCTACTACTCACACCTATCTACTAATTTGACAACACTGTTCGTTTAAGGCGAGTCCACGACGAAAAGGAGAGACCTTAAGGAGTTATACATAGAAATGTTTCCGCGTAAAAACAAACAAAACCATGATGCAACCAAACTTCGTTTTAATACAAAAACCAAAGGCTCTAAAAGGGCCTGTAGTCGTAGTATGTATTATTAAAATGTAATCAATGTTATCCCGACGCAGTTTCCCTTTCTGTTAAATCTTTTATGACATTTAGAAAAGATGCAAGCTACGTGAAAAGCAACCAGTTAAAAAAAACACTTGAGTGAATGTCGAAAAAAACAGAACAAAACCGGTCCGGTGTTAACGTTCCACGACTTTTCCTTCGCAGCTAAGTTTCGTTGCATAAGTGAATCACAGATTCAGCGAGTGCCGACCTCCGTCCCGTAGGAATCGACACTGCGAGTCGAAGAAGAAGTTGTGCCTACTTAAAGCCACTTTACAATGCCACGTCCCGGCGCCCTTTGTGCACTTGTCGTGCGTTGACTGGTTTGGAATAGCTGCCGCTCTTCGCGGAAGCGAGATCGAATTGGCCGATTCGTGAAGACACGCTGCCTGAGAGCTCAATCTCTTGTCAGATCGCTTATTGCTACTGTACCGCACCTGCGCGCAATTATTTTAGAATCATTATCTTCACTTAGTACTGGTAATTGAATACTTACCGTTTTTACTTTTCGTTCCGTAGCGAAATGGAAAAAAACGGAACCCTTATAGATTCGTCATGTCTGTCTGTCTGTCTGTCTGTCTCTGTCCGTCCGTATGTCACAGCCACTTTTTTCGGAAACTATAAGAACTATACTGTGGAAACTTGGTAAGTAGATATAATCTGTGAACCGCATTAAGATTCACACAAAAATAAAAAAAAACAATTTTGGGGGTTCTCCATACTTAGAACTTAAACAAGTCCATACGTGTGGGGTATCTATGGATAGCTCTTCAATCATCATTTTTTTCTAAACTGAATAGTTTTCGCGAGAGACACTTCCAAATTGGTAAAATGTGTGTGTCCCCCTGTTACTTCTAAAATAAGACTAAAAAAATATTTCATGTACATTAAACAATTTCATGTAAACTTCCACCGAAAATTGGTTTGAACGAGATTTAGTAAGTAGTTTTTTTTTTAATTCGTCATAAATAGTAAACCGCAATTTACCTTTCATTCAATCAACTCAAATATAATTTTCACAGATGTATGTATGTATGTCTGTTGCCGTTATGACAACAAATACTAAAACAGAGTAAAATAAATATTTAAGTGGGGCTCCCATATAACATACGTGATTTTTTGCCGTTTTTTTATAGATACGGGACCATCCGTGCCCGAGTCCGACTCGCACTTGGCCGGTTTTTTAATTTTATAAAGATATCTGAAGAAATGTTTTTGATTCTAAAAGGCATTTTTTTTGTATCTTCAAATAACATCGTAAATTCTTAATCAATGAGTTATACTCTATGTCTATGTCTTTCTCAGGCTTCGCTAGGTATTGAAATAGAAAAACATGTTTTTTTTTCAATAAAAATTTTAATATGTCTACTACTCACACCTATCTACTAATTTGACAACACTGTTCGTTTAAGGCGAGTCCACGACGAAAAGGAGAGACCTTAAGGAGTTATACATAGAAATGTTTCCGCGTAAAAACAAACAAAACCATGATGCAACCAAACTTCGTTTTAATACAAAAACCAAAGGCTCTAAAAGGGCCTGTAGTCGTAGTATGTATTATTAAAATGTAATCAATGTTATCCCGACGCAGTTTCCCTTTCTGTTAAATCTTTTATGACATTTAGAAAAGATGCAAGCTACGTGAAAAGCAACCAGTTAAAAAAAACACTTGAGTGAATGTCGAAAAAAACAGAACAAAACCGGTCCGGTGTTAACGTTCCACGACTTTTCCTTCGCAGCTAAGTTTCGTTGCATAAGTGAATCACAGATTCAGCGAGTGCCGACCTCCGTCCCGTAGGAATCGACACTGCGAGTCGAAGAAGAAGTTGTGCCTACTTAAAGCCACTTTACAATGCCACGTCCCGGCGCCCTTTGTGCACTTGTCGTGCGTTGACTGGTTTGGAATAGCTGCCGCTCTTCGCGGAAGCGAGATCGAATTGGCCGATTCGTGAAGACACGCTGCCTGAGAGCTCAATCTCTTGTCAGATCGCTTATTGCTACTGTACCGCACCTGCGCGCAATTATTTTAGAATCATTATCTTCACTTAGTACTGGTAATTGAATACTTACCGTTTTTACTTTTCGTTCCGTAGCGAAATGGAAAAAAACGGAACCCTTATAGATTCGTCATGTCTGTCTGTCTGTCTGTCTGTCTCTGTCCGTCCGTATGTCACAGCCACTTTTTTCGGAAACTATAAGAACTATACTGTGGAAACTTGGTAAGTAGATATAATCTGTGAACCGCATTAAGATTCACACAAAAATAAAAAAAAACAATTTTGGGGGTTCTCCATACTTAGAACTTAAACAAGTCCATACGTGTGGGGTATCTATGGATAGCTCTTCAATCATCATTTTTTTCTAAACTGAATAGTTTTCGCGAGAGACACTTCCAAATTGGTAAAATGTGTGTGTCCCCCTGTTACTTCTAAAATAAGACTAAAAAAATATTTCATGTACATTAAACAATTTCATGTAAACTTCCACCGAAAATTGGTTTGAACGAGATTTAGTAAGTAGTTTTTTTTTTAATTCGTCATAAATAGTAAACCGCAATTTACCTTTCATTCAATCAACTCAAATATAATTTTCACAGATGTATGTATGTATGTCTGTTGCCGTTATGACAACAAATACTAAAACAGAGTAAAATAAATATTTAAGTGGGGCTCCCATATAACATACGTGATTTTTTGCCGTTTTTTTATAGATACGGGACCATCCGTGCCCGAGTCCGACTCGCACTTGGCCGGTTTTTTAATTTTATAAAGATATCTGAAGAAATGTTTTTGATTCTAAAAGGCATTTTTTTTGTATCTTCAAATAACATCGTAAATTCTTAATCAATGAGTTATACTCTATGTCTATGTCTTTCTCAGGCTTCGCTAGGTATTGAAATAGAAAAACATGTTTTTTTTTCAATAAAAATTTATGATGGATCGTCACAAAATCTATGATTGATTCGTGCTGTATTATTCGCTGCTTTCATAAGAGTGCCTTCACAAGGTGCTCGCGTCTGCGGCTTTCCGCGCCCCTTCAGTCCGTATGATTGATTGCTTGCCGGCAAACTTCATATGTTTGGGAGATAATTTTGTATTTCAGCCGTAAACAGATTACGTGTGAAAAGAATCATCACTTTCATCCGAGTTTCCCCGTACAGTTTGTCCTACATTGTGACGCCGCATTTTTCTTGCTCGATTACACATGCATGTCTTTTAAGTAGGCTTCTTGGGCCCTTTTCAGCTACTGCGCAATACGAATCTGGGCTGTGTGTCAAAGCAGAATGTTTGGTTATGTTCATTTGATTTATTTAGTACTCAAGCGTTACTTAATCACTCATTCTATCTGAAAACAGTGTCAACTCTATGAATTATAGTTATTTGAATATTATTTAGATATTTCCATATTGGCAAACCTCTAGTTTTTGAAATTGTGTAAGTCATAACGATTAAGGCGCTAGTACCGATAGAACTGATTCTATTCACGCGAGAAATGAAAGTGACTGGCAGCTGTATCCCTATACGTTATGCAGTTCTGCTTCTTGTTGCTAATTTATTCTCTATGACATTTTAAGATAATTGAATTCAAGAATTATGTCATAGATACCCTAACGCCTAAAGGTAAAATAATATTGTGCCTAGCCTAAAACAAATGAAATACATATGAATTGTCAGTCAATTTAATTCACTGGAACTTTTCACTGTTTCTTAAGAATCTACATTGTGAGTTCATATAGTATACCTGGCCATAAAATGATGAATACAGTAAATGTCACAATTTTTATAAGCTTCCATCCGATTGAGAAAAAATCTTAAAGAGAAAAGACAGGAATAACATTTAATCGTTAAAATGGGTAGACTTAAAGTAAGTGGTGAGTAGATAGTCGGTGGTCGGTAGCTCGTTACAGATTGACTATCTCACGCTATCGAGATCGCGAGCAAATTGATTTGCGCACGCGCACCTCCAGGTATCGGTTGACAAAGCCGACGCTGATTGAATATCTAGACCGCACACTGAAACACTGAGTAATTTTACTACTTCAACTATTTAAATTGCTTGAACTGCAAATGATGATAAATTATACTCTACCCTGACATTTGCTGTACAGATACTGAAATCGATTTACTAAAACAATTTTATGATTACAGTTTATAACGACATCGATTTAAGCTAAATCCCATAATTTCGCGGACGTTTTTGATTTCATATTCTGACTCACTCGATTTTCTTAGAATTAAATTAGCTTCACGTTAGATTACTTCAGTTAACCTCAATGTGAGCGGCAGTAAATTACTTCAAGCTTGTCGCATTGTTGAGGCGATATCTTAATTCAAAATAATTTGATGACATAGAGTACAATTACTGTCCGCAACCACTTCCCACGGCAATACTGGCGTGTCCACAGAACTGGAGCGCGCTGTGACACATAGAGCGCTCTTGGGGAACGTAATGCCGGTAATATAACAATACTCTTACGGGTACCATCCTAAGATGACCTCTACCGCTTCTGCGACTAACGCCCAGGAAAGGAGAAAGAGTACAACTGTATAGGTCTCAAAGTAATGGTGTTTTGGCATAGTGCTCCAACCTCGTAGCGGTTTCATAACGCTGGCATTTGCGTGAGAGCGCCGACGTCGCGCGTTGTCGTACAGCCTACGGGCTTGTTCAACACACGAATAATTGTACCGAGATATAACTATACTGTTGCTTAATTTATTCTATGTCTTCGTATAAAATAAATGCAAGTTAAGATTGGAGATATTTTAATAACAGCCCTGAAAGTGGGATTTAGGAGTCGCGTAGATACATAGGCATTCATTCTGAAAATGTATAATAAATCAAAAATGCTTTGAACATAAATAAAGAAGTCAAATGAATTTTCCATTTAGCGAGATTTCAGCAGTAACACTAAAGAAAATTTTATATATAATACTGGTTCAAAAAAAAAATCTTATCAATATAAAAAACTCACTGTTAGTTAGCACTGACTATTTTTTAGTAAGTAATGGGAAATTGGTGACATTGTTTGACGTATTTTTTCCTCAAGCTGCTGGCCACCCCTTCTCATATAATTAATTAATATCTAGTACCTTCTAGCTACTCTCGTAATCTTGAACAAAATCCAAACGTTCAATATTACAAATTGATCAAAGGTATGTCCAATACATTTCCTAATGCATAAACATCAAAGCATTTAGAAAATAAACTTGAGAGCTACCAGGATATGAACAAAAATTTCTTGAAAATGTAATTTAGTATTTGATTACACGCAGTATTACTGGGCAACAGATTCGTGTAATTACGAGAACTGTTTTGTTTAAACAACGCTTATGGTGATATTATACGGGTTCGTCATCGCCAAATCTCTTTATAATAGAGTTGTTCTTCTCAAAAACTTAGATTTGGCATCATTTGCTACATAATTACGGTGGTGTCGTTGTCTGATGGACATAATTTGGCTCATTACTCGGTTCTACTGAGTCAGTCACAGTTAGAAGTACTCGAGTTGTAATTTAGGTCGAACCGTGACTTGATTTGCATGTAGGGCGCTTTGCTAAGGTTCATAGTGAAGTATTTTATGTGTCTATTCATAGGTTTTACGTAAACTTTCCTATCGTTAACCAACGTAAATGTTGCAAACGCTGCTTATGAGTGTGGAAATATCGGTTGGGAAGCTTCTTGCAAAGCTTGACTCTAAATGCATGTGTATTTACGTACTATAGCAGAGTTTAATACACAGATTTGAGAGGATCTCAGAAGTAATTTAAATCGCAAAAGTGACGTCCGGGTGACGCTTCTATTACTGGTGATGACTAAGCAAAGGTTGCGCCAGCAGAGGCTGAGTCGGCTCTCAGATAGCAAGGAGTGATTCCGCACGTCAAAACATGCGATTGACAGCGATACATTAGGAACTATCGAGCGATCGCATTGCTTACGCCGACCTGGGAGTTGTAATTTTTCACTGTCAGCGGTGAGACTAAACGTCCTCGTCATCGTTTCGACTAGTGACTGTCAAAAAAATGTTAATGCAATTTTTACTTGCACGACTAGGGTGCCGAAAATATTGCTGTTATGAAACCTTTCCGGTTACCAAGTTCCGAAAGGGTGACTTGTTTGCTTAGTAGTAATTTGGGTGGTTTCAGTTCGCCCTCTATCAATCTTAGTCACAATTTTGTTTATACTACTGTGGTAGACTGTCATGTTTTACAAGAATTATGATTACAGAATGGTGTGCAACAATACTAGTTGCAGGAACGTGTTTTGATAAGTTTGGTATCTTTCGCAAGTGTCCGGGGTCCGGTTGGAAATGGTTGAAAAGGCGTAGTTTATTCGTGCAGTTGGTTGATCTGGTTGGTTCTGCGTGTCGGTCATGGCGCTGGAATCTGTTCACGTGTATTGTTGGGACTGCCGCACGCCGGCGATCCCGCGATAAAGCTGGATATAATCGGTTTAGGCACGCTGTCGCTCACCGGTCTATGTACTAATTGCCATGGTTATGTGTTACGTGGCCCGGTTAATGCCCGCTAAAATATCGCGTGCATTTGCGCAACACTTTAGGTAATTGCGTGATCGATAGATTGACATACAGATAACATTGTCTGCTTTGTCGTTCTACTACCCTTTAAGTAGTTGCGTTATGAACTGATGATTTCATAGTAGAGGCTAACTCTCGGCTACCTTTAGGAAATCTGGTAAGATTTGTTGTATTTAACGTCAAGGCTTTCGCTACATGACTGGGCGTTTTAAAATATTGATCATATGTAATGTTTTTCATCGAGCTTTTGCCAGTACCCACTCCGTTTCTTGCAGCGATAAAACAGTGGGCTTTAATCAGTAAGTCCTACTCATTTATTCACAGAGTTATGAATTTCATCAAATAAAACTTATATTTCTTAAGATAAACTTGAATGGAAATAATAAGTAAATGACAAGATTAACTTAACTTTCATTATTACGGTTTTCCCTAAGATGTTGTCCTTCGAACATGATCTACATAAGTCTAGGCACAGAACGTAGCCAATTATCTTGAAGTCAGATCTAAAGTCAGTGCCAAAGCTTGATCAAAGCCTTGGAGCACTATAAAATTTACATTTACATTACGTTTGCTCCAGATTCTGTTTAAGTTGCGACACTAGCTTATAGGTTTTATTGACAATTTATATCTCCATTCTACTTACATAAACGCTATGGTTTATGACGAAGTGGGAAGTTCTATTATAGCAAACGTGAGTTATTTGATATTTTTCTTAAACAGCAACGTTTTGCAGCTCCGATATGTTCCTAGGTATGAGTTGCTACAAGCACGAGCATTGTAACTCACGCGCATAACCAATGTTTGAAAATGAAATTGGATTTTGTTCTGCATGACATTTTACTCATGTGCTTGAACCGCAACATCGATTCCCTTTGCTCTTTCTCTTCTCATAACGCTAAAAGCAGCGGCACGTTGAAAAGAGACGTCGCGAATTTTGTGAATTTCCATCGAGTGGCTCGGATCGGGTCACTCGTGCTATGTAAATTTGAGACCTTTTATTTTCTCGTGCTGTAGAATGTTATAATGGAATTGTGGGGCGATGTTTGTGTTGCCAATGCTTCTGCCGCACGCGTGCATGCTTTGTAAATGCTATCGATACCGTGCCTTTAATATCGATTAATTTTCGAAACAATGTTTTCGATTTTAAAGTTCAGTGGTGCACAAGTCACGAGCCACGAGCTTGCGTCTGCTGTGTTTACATTTCCAATAAGTATGTTTCGCTACGTTAGCGCTTGTATATTTATGATTTATGTACAATAATAACACAATGATGTTTATATGTTACCTATGTATTATGGTAAAGGTCTCCTTTCGCAATGCGTGAGCGCAATATATGCAAGAGATCAAATAACAATATTCGTTGTCCCAGTTGGCAAGAGTAATTTTATTTTCTTGCATAAAAATAAACATTCAATCTGATACATTAATGCAGTCTCCATTAAACGATTAAACGTTGTTCGCTCATCTGCATGCATGCAACGCAGTAGCCGTCTTCAAAGCGCAGCCGCTCGAATAAATTCGGATTTGTAGTCGTACTGTGGATCCATTTCCAAACATTCGTATTTGGAGAACATAACAGTACGGAATGTGCTTATGTAATACGCTATATATTTAACAAAACTATGTCTATAAATGTTAATGAGAACATGAGATTTGGTGAAAGTCTCACCACAATATTTTCAAACAATAATTTACAATTATGATTATTGTAGTGGGCAGATTTTCCGGTTTCTAATTACTTTATTTAGTAAGTTCTGGACAATGATATGTTTAACATATAATAATCATGGCATAAGCGTTTAGTTATGAGCAACTATAGCTACACGATAAAAAAATTAAGCTCTTTATTTATGAGGCGCTAACTAGTTTAGTAGTGATAAATTGTGTTTCAAGCCAAAGATACAAGAATAAACAATTTGTTACCAAACATTTATTGGTTTTTTTGTTTATTGAGCTATGATAAATATTTCTTGAAGAAACAGGTATGAGGTATGAAGACAGAGTGGTCGTTGGCAGAGGCTGCGAGTAGGCACACAACTGATTAAAGCTCACAATCAGGTCTGTAGTTCGGCAGGGCCTGCTCTTTGAATTTACGATGTGCCTGACCGACGCTTATCGCATGCGAATGATCTGCCCACGGCGCACGGACCGCTCCGCACACATATTTTATTTTATTCGCGCTACTGTGATGTAATGAGCTGATAAATGGGAGAAAACCACCAATTAGTGTCGATGAATTTATTGTTTCTACTTAAAATTAATCAGATTGCTTCTTTCCTTTATCGTTACTTGCCATGCACCATATTTTAAACGTTTAAAATAAAATGTTTCGATGAACAAGCAACTAGTTCCAAGATGTCAGTTGCATTGAGTTAACCAGCACATACTTTGCTCTGATTTATAAATGAAATTGTATATGTACCGCACGGGCATTTGAAAACAATACTTTATCGTGGCCTTGAATGTCTGATTCGATTGTTTTGTCTGGCGAATAAAAAGCATGGAATAACTCTAATGCGGGCCAAACACGTTCAAGTAATTTGATCAAACAGACTAGTTTAATCAAATTCGTATTAATATCTGTAGGAAAAAAATATAAAAAAATTGTCGTCAAATGGCATGAAGAAATACGAAACTAATTTCTATTTGATCAAAAAGTTTGAACGAGCCTGTTTGATTAAATTACTTGAAACGGCCCGCATAAGAGAGATCTAACAAAATCCGTCTTGTCACAGTTAAGCGTCAGTTGGAAACTAAGAAAAGCTGACTTACCTTATTGTAACGGCTAGACTCTAGTATGTACTCTCTCTATGTTAGCCTTAATGGATAGACCAGACTCTTGTCCAGTTGATATTTATTCTCGGCTCTGATCTTTAGCCCAGCACGTACTCCCAGCTAGACAGTTTGATTAGTGTCGACGCATTTAGTGTGAACATCGCTGAGGGAACTCTCACTTTTAGCAATAGCTTGCGAAATTAATATTAAATAGTTTGATTCAGTGTTTTTACAGCCGCATAATTATGAATAACGTGAGTGTGTTCACTGAATAATATGAATTGCAAAATTCAAGTTTTCAGCCCAATTTACAGATAGAAGTTTCCCAGGAAAAGTTTGCGCTTCGGCAATCATCGTTTATTTTCGGCAATACGAACGCCCAATGATGAGTTCTTGGTAATAAGGAGCTGATATAATCATTAAAGTTCTGCTTATTGATATCCCCATGGTTAGAAAATTAAAGATGAACATTACACAATACTAAAAAAATAAAACCCGTTCGGTATACGGAGAGAAAACTTCATAACGAGTAATTATAGGTGTTTTAGTACAAAAAAGCGCGGAGGTACAGAACTTAATTAAAAGGATAGGTTCTTTGTTAACACTGTAGCGCGATATTGGTGCAGAAGACGCGACGATAACCAAAGCGTACCTTTACCTCCCTGCATCCTGAACTGAAAAAATTAGGCATAAAAAGAGGAAAAAAAGAGGCATCATGAATTTTGTAAATCTACATTTTAAAGAGTCCGACTTAATAGAAGCAACGACTCCTAAAGTACGTGTACCTACACCAGTACATTCCAACAGAAAATGACTTCATCCAATTGTAACGAGTGCAAATGAAATGACAAACTGCACGAGTAAGGTCATGAGTCACGGGAGCGGGTGCGTGTGACGCCGTTGATTTATCTCGCTTCATTACACAAACCGCTCGAGCATTTAATCGGACCGCGGGAGGCGCCCGCGCATAAGTGTTGACCGCGATCGTACTGGTGTATGCTCAAGTGTTAAGGGATTGGGAATATTGGAGAGTAGGGAAATGCCAGAAACAAAGGAATTGTGAATATCGCTAGAGAGGAGGATAGATTTGCTGGAGTACCCCAAGTGCACTTTACACCAGCACCATAGAGGACTCAATGAATGCCAGTGATGCTGATATAAACGTAGCCACCTATGTAGGGACAAAATGTTTATTTAAGAGTCACCATCGACTTGAAAAGAAGAAAAAATAGAATCTTTAGGGACATAGAAGCAGTTCAAAGTCAAATGCTGGTTTTCGCTATAAGCCACTTACCATCAACATAAGGCATTAATAAAAATGCATTCAGGAGAAAATAATAATTATTGTCATTGTTTTACCATTACTTATGTAAATATTTAGTTACTTTGGCCAACACTTTCTGCAGCTGTTATTTTTTTTTTTTTTAATATATGGGCATATTCAAAATTAACTAAAGATTCAGAATTAAAGTAACAGTCAGCTCGTTATATTCTATCGAAATTAACAAAACACTTTTGCACCCGATATTATTCAGAAGTCAGCTTCTTTTAAGATTGTCCCTTTTTGTTCATGTCACGCAAGGAGGCTGCGTTGATCGAAATCGACAATAATTAAATATCTCATGCGCCCTTTAATACACCAATTTATTCACTCTCTGTCTTCACTGCGTATTAATTAAGATTGATACGAAATGTTCCCTCTTTAACTGTCGAGTTATTTATTTAGTTACAAGTATAAATTATTGCCATTTTATGTGAGTGAACGACCGGCCATGTTAAAAAATACAGCGGCGAATTCGTTCCCAACAGTTAATTTTGACGCGTATACAAAAGACTTCAACGGGCGGCTTACGACTGTGCTGTGTATTATTTTAGATATATTTTTGTACACAATCTTATTTGCAGTTTACAATTTTTGCAGTTCAATAAAATTGTTATGGGCGTAATGGTGGTTATATTTAATCTATGAATATGTTAATTTGCCTTCTATTAAAGTGTTCACCTGATAAAAATAAATACAACCGACTTCCGAAATTAAAGTTATTTCATACTTTGTACGATCTTTTTTATTTGGAAGTCGGTTGTACTTTTTTTTTGTAAAAAAGTTTTGTTTAGGTGTGGGATACCTAACAACACCACTGGAAAGTCAGGAAAGCAAATACGCAATTTCATTTACTTCTTTTTTATTAATTTACTATTTTTTCTAGCTATTTTGATTAAAGAACCAAACTACTGTACGGATCGGAAAGTACCTACCTACCTTTCACATAAAAAAATATATTTTCAAATCGCTTTATAAATGACAGAGTTATGAGGTAACAAACATAAAAAAATACAACCGTATTAAGAACCTCCTCCTTTATTGAAGACGGTTAAAAAGGGATGGTGGTAAAAAGGCAGAAACTTTTTTTGCAGTTTGCGTCTCACATTAGCTAATTTTTAATTAAAGCATTGTTTACATTGTTTTTGAGAATAACAATGTTAAATTGCTAAGATTTTCCGTAAACAAAAAAAAAACGCAACCGAAATGATTGTTTGACCTTCTCCTTTTAAAAAAAATTAAGAAATCTCTATTTAAACACTTAATAATAAATAATGCGATTATTGTAATTTTGCCAATTGCCACAAAAATTAATGGAAATTTATGTAAATAATTGAAATTTTAAAGAAATTTTAATTCTTTAGAATGAATGATAACACTCATAATACCTAATCATTGTCAATACGTTGCATCGTACCTACATCAAGGTAAACGGTAGACAGCATCAGTGGCACATTTGCAATGCTTTGCGATTATCCACGCCAACTTAGGATGAGAATCGAGCCTTCGTATATCATACACACCGTTGATCATACAACTGACTTTTGTACCTTATGCTGTGTAAAATAGAGTTTATAATCATTTAGTGTTGATTGTGAAGTCTAGTCCGGTCCACATGAAGTTTTAATAAGAGCGTGTCACACGTCCTCAACGAAGCTTTTTAAATTTATGATGCGCTTATTAATCCAATTGTAACGGTTGCTTAGCTCGCTTTCTGTATTTGATTGAAGCCGTAATGGTATGTCTACCTCATTTGAATTAAAGGAATGCATCTGTGGAGAATGTTGTTAATATTCGTTTTTAAAAAAAATTGTAACTTCGTTTTCAGAAGTTTTCTTAACAATAAATAAACATAAAAGAAAGAAAGTGCAGTTCCTTTAACTCGATAACTGCAACTTGTAAATATTAAAGTGGCGACTTCCGTGGGTTGTTAAAAGAATGTAATTGTAACGTCGGCGGCCATTTTGTTTGCGGGTGGGGTCAACGCGACCCCGCCTCGCGTTTCCGCCACGGGATAATTAAATATTACCCCTCCACAAGACTTCCTCTGAAGAAATGTGATTCGCTATACATCTGTTTACCTTTTTTTCTTTTATTCTCTTTACACGCTCTTTCATACAGAGTTTAAAGGATTTTTTTAAAGAAAAATAATTATCTCATTTCAATTGCACTTTTGTTGGGGTTTCTTTTATTTCTTTAACAATGTACGTTGCACATATCCTCGGTAATATGTAAAAACTTAAACAGAAGTTATTGTAGAGTAGGTAAAATGAGTTAAACATACAATGTTATTAAGTGTATTTTTAAAACACTAGGTAGCTTAAAGCAATCATGTTTTTTACGACGCTACTTACTGTTTAGTACTAATAAAGAAAATGTAATGTGTGAAGTAGATAAAAGTTAATTTGTTTTTATACTAACGACTGCTTCAAGAATAACTATTTATCAATGAGTTTCAATTTCTAATCAGAATTTATTAGAAGTCGTTCATGTTATACTTGAAAAAACAATCTTTCATTGGCATTGTTAAATGAAACAATGGAATAAAGCACACCTAAAGTATAATATAAAACAATGTTTATTTCCTACATATAATGATTGGGCAAAAATACAAACTTTAATCTTTGCTTCACATAAACTTATGTGCAGTGCAGTTGTCAAGAAATACAAAACTTATTCCAATTTTCTGATTTTCTTTGCGTTCTAGATTCGCTGGAACACGCAACACTTGATGGCCCGAATTAACTTTAACGTTAATATTTGTAAAGATTTTCTCCTAGCCATTTAACACAACGGTTTTACGACTCATTGTCAGTGGAAGGTATTATTCTGACCACAATTCGAACATTTTCTCTTTCCAGTTTCTATTTTAAGCGTCTTGCTGTGATAATAAACGCTTTTAGAATGTCTCTTTTACGTTCAAATCAAGCATGAAAACTAGCGGCCTGGAAGTACGTGCGGTGGGTGATGAATTCCCAACAGATAATTGGAATCATTGCCAAAATATGGCTGCCGGATCTTCTTTGGAAATAAGTTACGATTGTGAAAAATACTTAGAATCGTTTTCAAACTAATAATTGAATTTAAAAGCGTGTACTCCTCACGATATTCGATACAAAGTCTTTATTCTTGGTAATTATTGCACCGATGTTATGTGCGAAAACTTAAAACTGCTGTCACTGTCTCTAAACTCTTTTTCGAAAAACTTCGCGAATTTATTTTTAGATTTAGGATTCTTGCGTATCAAGTTTCAACATCGGTTTAGTATTGTACCAATTCCAGAAACATTAATTCAATTATGTTCATAAAAGCCGGCTAGTGCGTGTCGATCTCGCGTGGAAAGGGTTCCGAACGAATAATAATTTTTTACATGTTATCTCAAAATCATAGTCTTTTTATAGTTTTGCCTGTTATCTTTAGGTAAAGAACTATATTATCTATATTTTTTTTTCAAAATTTTGGACTCAGTAGTTTCGGTGATAAGGGCGATTTTCAGTTTTCTTTAATAACTTCGGAATGGAATATTTCAAAATTATAAAAAAAAAACTTTTGTGACCCTTACTTATAGCCCTTTGATATGATGTCACGCGGTGAAGTTGGATTTTTTTTTTTTTTAATTTTCTAAAGTCCCCCCAAAAAGCGATTTATTTTCGTTACGCGTCCGTGTTTGAGTCACAGAAAGTTATATTATGTGTATTAAAGTTAAATTGAATCGGTCTAGTAGATTCGGAGAAAATAGGCTGTGACAGACAGACAGACAGACAGACAGACAGACAACCGACTGACCCTACGGGTTCCGTTTTTCCATACAGAGGTTCGGAACCCCAAAAACAATCTGCGTAATCCTCTAATTGAATCACAAAGCTAACCGCGATATGGTATTAATTAACCCTTAGGATAAATACTGTGTATCGTTCAAGTTGTCATCTGATAGCGTTTATAATTATGCGTGCAAAATTACGTGTAATATAATTGCATGCTAGAGGAGCTCCGTAGTCTTCGAACCGCGGTACGCCGCGCGTGTCTTTGATTTAGAGCAAATTGAACCGGGAGATTGGCTGTTGAGAGAACATCTCATTTGACGCTGCAATGCTTCCAATTGTCTCAAGACTTCGACTCTGTCTATTGTGTCTGCAGTTATCACCTCGGCGTTGGTAATGCGAATCAGCTTCCATATTGGAATTCTTCTTGTTTTCTGTGTCACCTTGTTTACTGTTGTACGGTATCATTCTAGTTCTATGTTATAGAAATGATTTGAAATATTCGTCTTTACCAACCTTATACGATAACGACGCACAAGTCGTACACATCCTCTCATTTTTTTATTGTTGTAAAGAATAGATATACCTATTCCAACCTTCTATCTGATTTTATCTGAATGTGATAACTATTGGTTTAGGAAACTTTTAGTGAAATTACTAACTGAATGTAAATTCAAATAAAGTAATTAAAAGGTTGGTTTCGTAGCCGAACCCGTTAATTTGGGCGTCGTCGCTCGTTACCAGTTTCGTTTTATGGACGCGTAGAATAATATTTTGAAATTGGACGGTCATTGCGAGTGTTGACGCAGATTATATCCTGCAGCCTTGTGTTCGACTGGTTTTTAATTGCGGTCCGAGCGTGCGTTCCCCGCGCTGATTTAGAGCAAATTGAATGCTTCGGACTCCGCGCGTCCCGTAACCGACATCTCATTCGTCCGCAGTCGCGGCACCTATCAATTAACTAGCACTCCAATTGAGTAGCCACCTCATTGCTTTAAAACTATGCGCTTGCCGCAGAGCAGCTTGTTATTATGCCGAGAATTCGTTCACCAACTCATTTTATCAACATTTAAATGGGAATATGGTAGACTGGCAGTGTATTCGGGCCATTTTCGTTGCATTCCGACGCTCATAGCTCGTCGGTATACCACTCGTGTGGTGTGTGAAATATTAGCAATTGAATTAAGTGAAAATAGCCATTATATCTCTGATCTAAGTAAGATACCATGCGGTTGGAGTGTGAATTAAATTAATTGTACTCAACGTCGACTTTTGAGATGATGGTATTGTCATAACGGCAGCTTTTCGCAAGTAATTGTGTGTATGAATATTAAATGAATAGCAGATTATTTTGTGTACTGTCAGTTAATATGATGACAGCACAATGAGGATATTCGGTTGGTTGGCGGCTGACGTCTTCGGAGGGCCTCCGCATAAAAGCTGCTGTCAAAAGATTTACGATACATCTAGTAATAACAGATGATCGTAACCTCAATAGCTAAGTAAATATTTTTCAAAGATTTTTTATTATACACGTTAGGAAGGAGGTACTCAGCTATAGCGTTAACCATTTCATATTGGCATGGACCATGATTTTAAAGGCTAAGAACTATTTTTATGTGAACCAGATCAGCTGGAGAGACGATTGTAATGATCAGACAGGAATCTACCGTAAGGTTCAACTAATACCAATATCTCAGGTTAGAGTTTTAGGCTAAACTTAATTGAGTTGAGTCGCTAGTAATAAGTCATCTCAATTATCTTAATTAAATCAGTTGTTAAAAAAATCATTAACATGATTGCAATAAAAAGAAGACAATAATAATTTCTGCATAATAATAAGCGCGGGTATAATTTGTTTATCACATCACTGTCAATTTTGACTTTTCGGTTTCCAATTTAAATAATCATACGTTCCGAAATACTGTAATGGTTGCAAGAGTCACTGACATTCAATTATTTTGCTAATCAACTGATTGCAACTTGACTTTAACGCAAGGTTGCGATCTAATGACAAAGGCTTGATAGGCGTTTACATACCAAAGCTGAAGTAAATTGGTACATTGTAAGCCACATTGGCAAAACGCGAGTCAAGCTGAAGCGCTTGCCAGAACACAGAACTTAGCTTCATGCTTTGAGTTCTTCATTTTGCAAACGTAATAGATTGGCATACAAATTCAACATTTTACGGAGAGCTGAAAGGGTCGCACGAGGTTACTGACATCTCAATAGACCGTTCAGAATTTCATCGAAAAATAAAAACTCACAGTAGTTAACAAGGACACGTAATATCGACATCTCGTCACGGTTGCTTTTTTATGCTTACAAATTGCAGTTGGCTCGTTAATTGGTCGGAATGGGACGGATGACTGGTGTTTTTGGTAGTGCGAAGTGCGCGC
The DNA here is from genome assembly GCA_947386135.1 of Melanchra persicariae. Lineage (NCBI taxonomy): Eukaryota > Metazoa > Arthropoda > Insecta > Lepidoptera > Noctuidae > Melanchra > Melanchra persicariae. Next base: position 9,398,718 of record OX376655.1, on the reverse strand, counting down.
GCGACGCGGCGTAATGATAAGTTGCGCGGTAATGGCGGCCGGGAGTGCAGGCCTGCTGAGTCAGCGCAGTTGAACGGTGCTGGCGCCGCGCAGGTACCAGCTCTTCCTGATTCTTCGCGCCTAATGTATAGTTTGGCGTTAAAATACTCACACGCTAGTCGCTACCGACTTTATTCTTCCTAATAGCCGTGCCTTTTTATTATTTTTATTTTACTGAGAATAAACTAGACTTTGGTATTGTTTTTGCTGACTGTACTGAAAGAAAGTATGGAAACTATCGAAGCTTTTAATAATTTATACGAAACAGCTGGTTTATAGAAATCTTCAAGATGGTGCCATATAGAACTTCTAAAGAAATCTCCCATTAAGGAACCCTAAGTTAATCTAACTTGCAAATGGTCGATGTACAAAAACGGAGACAAACAAATTTACCGTACACTTAGTCGCCGAATCGGGAACTTCTCTTTATCTATTTTAAATTCCTGGCACGTACGCCTCCTTGTTTGATTGTATTTCACTTAATCCGTCCGTTCTGCTCATTCTCTATGGTAATTCATCGGCGGCATTGTTTTATTTTGTTTCAGTCGCCAATACGTGCTACTATAGCCTGTACATGAAGGATGTACTGACCACAATCTCGTATATTAACATTTTGACGTGAGCAACTAGTTCGGGTGCCGACCCTACGCATCCGGTCGAACCACTCTCGTTTGCACCTTGTCAGCGCTACTGATTCTATCTGTGGCCCTAATTGCTGATATTCCATTAAAGTAATAAATACGCTTCGCCTTCTCACCTTCTTATTAGAGTTGATTACTGCACTCGTCTGTTTCTATTATGTCAGGAGTTGTTAATGTTTGACGAGCGATTGTTCGGCTCTTTTCGTTGTATTAACAATATTCTTGAGATTTGATGTTTACTTTCACAGGTGTATAGGGTATCATCAGAATTGAATGAATAATTACGTAGACGGCTGTTGAAGTACGTTTTATTCGAGAGCTTAATGGATGCCGGTGTTTTATATGTGGCATGTTTCGGGGTGATAAAAGCGTGGGTTCTAACTCTGCTCTATGCTTGGCACGTTTTGTTGAGTGTTATAATAAGATAGGATTTTCTTTGGAACAAGGAAGTTCACACCGTGATGAGTAACATATTTTTCCGTATGAGTACGTGTAAGTTCTCACACACACATCAGATTGTCACGCGAGTGGGCCGACGGGAATGTACCGAAATGCGTGTAAGCTGTCAAATGTAAGAGTTCGCGGTGAGCGATAGTAGTAACTGACTGCCTTATTCTTAACATTATTGACTGTATGTATATTTAAAAAATAACATGCCTACATCTGTTGTACATATTTGGAAATCGTGTTAAATATTCATTGACTAGTATAATTAATTAACTATTCCAAATAAAGCGCCTGACACTACACCCTCGTAAAATCTGTGAAAATGTAATCCTAAAATTCTCTTATCAGATTAGCAAAAAAGACGACATCGAATTGATAATAAGGATTATTTATGCCTACCGTACTATCCAAATCTGGTTTTTCTAGAAGTTTATTCATTCTTACTAGACATTTTGAATAATTAAGTACAACTGCTATTGCTATACGCATTCTAATAATTATGTACAAGAATGAGCATAAATACATGAACTGACACCCTTTTTCTCATGAGGATAGCAGAAACTATAGAACTCGCGCTGATGAATGAGCTGAGATCACCTAAATCGCTGGAAGCTTTAGTTTTAAAGCTTTATGTTACAGCATCTCTGTCATCAACCGCACGGCCGTGGGCAGGGTACGTGTGTAATGACACGATCGCTTGGTACTGATAACAATAGATAAACATTTAACTCATGCCTTGAATAATACATCGGTTACTTAAGCGACAACTTACTGCCTACCTGTTTGCACATTCCTAACATCCGGTATTGGCTGATTTAAGACAGAATTTACATAGTTTCCTCATTAAGAAATCTAAATGTTCACATTATCGTGGCAATTGCCTAACATCGGAGATAAGACTCGACTGTAAAGCAAAATCTGTCAGAAAATTTAGATAAGGCTATGCAAAAAATAGAATTTGTAGCCTATAATGTATTCAATTCTGTTCGCAGACTTATTGTTAGAATTAAGTTAAATATAATGAGATACCTATACGTGACTTAAATATGAAAATCTCATGTGTGAACCTGCTCAGAGACATTCATAGATTTTTAAAGTAAATCGATGGTAATGCGTTGAAGTCTTTTGATTACGTGATTTGAATATACATTTTCTGTTAATATACTGCATATTATAAATGCATAGAAACACAAGTTAGAGTAGAATCCAATCTCAACTCTGAATTTAAATTGTGCTAAAAGACTAGTGTTATTGTAGGACTTGATAAACAGATATTTAGTTATTATTATGTAAAAGAAGGTGTGACCACAGCACCTGCACATTGCTCTGCACTGTAGCGATCGCGCAGATAATGGACTCAGTTTTCATAAATGGAACATTATCGATGCTATCTATAGCATGTTTTGTTTGCTCTAAATTGATTGTACCTATTTATATTGATTGTGTTTATACATCGTCAACGACTATCAGAGAAGTGTAAGGTATCTTTAAAATACAAATATAGGCGATTCAAATGCATCGTAGTGCACCACCGGCACCACAGCTAACCGGAGATGTGCGGAATCTACTCCGGAGGCACTTAATGTGGGCCTCGTTTAAGTAAACAAGGTACACGTCTGCGAGTAGGCTCCATGTCTTGTTTTTATCCGTCTTAGTCCGCCGCTCCACGCTTGTTATCTTGTTATCCTATCTCGGCGAGATTGTGCCTTTTTGTGCAGCTGATGCACTCAATGTATGCACATATTTCTCTCATTTTGAAACGGGCAGACTCTGCACGTTTTACGATAGTTGCAGTAAGATCAATCTAATTCCAAGTCCCCCTTTTCTTATAACAGGTTTTATCATAAGGAAAATTAATAGACTGGATTTAAACCGCTACTACATTCGCGCTCCGGCTCAGTATTGTGAGTAACAATAAACAGTAAGCCGGCTAAAGAAAGTCACGTTTTTCCTGAACACCATTCGCGGTTACAATACTGTCAACGTATATGGCGTTAACGAAGTTAAAGGTCTCTTTGGTTGCGACCTCCTATGTACCGCTTATTATGTCTAAATTAAGATTAACAAGAGCGTGTTATCAGGCAATTTCATCTAATGTCGGGGTAGAAAAGGTTTATTTAGGTACTCAAATAATTAATTGGTCCATGTTTCCATATTTTAGCCCTTAAAATAAGGATCATCATTATTTGTATAATTAATTTTACCCTCTAGTTTTATGTTAATTAGGGACTTTAACTATAATTTTCTTTGAACCCGCGACCCGTGGTGGGTATAAAGTTGCATTAGAGCCGTTTCTATTCGGCGTTAAGCTTATAATAGAGGAAGGCGGGAGCGACGACGGCACGGCGCTGCAGCCTTTGTGAGGGTCCTCTGTGCGCGAACTATCGCGGCGACGTTCAACCTCGCGAATAACGTAAAAATTTTTTCTCTCCATCGCCGCTCACCAAACGCTAGCCGTCGACCGTTTTCCACTGAGTTAAATTCTCATTACTTTTCTTTGAAAAAGAAGTTAGCTTTTATAAACGCGCCGCGGTCGAGAAAGAAAACTCTATTACAACGGTGGCGTTTGACAGAGGCGCTCCGTATGACGCGCTGAACTCTTTCAGGCGCTTGCTTTTATTCACAAACAATTACAAAACATTAAGGGACATTATGAAATCGGAGCGCGGGCAAAGTATCGTGAACGTTTAATGATAAAACGGACGGCGGCGGTGGCTTTGGATCGCAAATCTCGCTTTAAGTCGACGTGCGAGCAATGGCTTCGATAATAAAATTAATTATGAAATTTATAGCATCGGCCTCTGCCGCGGCGGTCGTTTCTGACGCGAGGGCTTTTGTCGTTCAAATGTGTACCGTCTTAATCGACAATTTACGAGGGCCGTTTAGCGAGACAGGAACGATTCCAATGTCCTATCCGGTCATAAAAGCTGGCTTGAATCAAATTATAATCGCAAGATACATTATTATTTAAAGATTGCAAGGTTAAGCCTTTTGTCGCCATTACCTTACAATACATAAGCCTTTAACTGGCACTTCAAAGAGAACTCGATCGTCCCGATCCGGATCGCTAAGTACTTATTGAATTTGTAAGCTTTTATGATTTTTACAAAAGCTCTTCATGTTTCAATAAAGTTAAATGTATTTTAAGATGTCTATAAAGGGCCTAGAGTAAAAACAAGAACTGGACTCCTGAAGACGCAAAAAAAAGTAACACTACATGTATGCTCCAACTTCTTTCAGCAGTTGGACTGTTTAGTGTCGCTAAGTAAGTAAATTCCTTTCTAAAACCTTACTGTGTTTAACATTTTCTTTTGTTAGAAAAAAAGTAACGGCTTGTGTCTGGTTGTGTCGTGAGCTTCGCCAGCCTCGGGGTCATCCATACGTCGCGAACTCGCGATATTCGCATAATGAGCGCAACATTGTACTGACCCTCAACTATATGTTAGGGCTAACTAATAACTAGGAGTTGTCGGCTTGTTACTGCGATCTACAACTGTGCCAAGTGAATTCCTATATGCAAACGCCCACTTCTGCAACGTTATGCATCCAGTTTGCCAATAGAGGTAAATATTGTAAAGTTGAAATACACAAACCTAATTGGTAATCTTTCTGCAGAAAAAAAGAAAAAAAAATACTCACAAGTCACAACTGACGTGCTTCTGTACCCGATGTATGAACGTAATCTAGGCAGAAAGACTATGTATTGTACCAGGCCGCGATCTGTACTATCTGCCAAGTGAAAAAGGCGTGAGTTAATGTATGTATTATTTTGGTTCTCTTCCTCAGCATCTGTTACAGGTTTCCAATCTAATATATTTTTTTATTTTTTTTTTGTCTTAGCGTTAACCTGCACTTGGTCCTTCTATCTGAGCATGATATGATGATTTTTTTTATTGGAAACACAGATGAGCGGATACCGCCCTACAAGAAATTTATATATTTTTTTTTTTGTTATTTACAAAAGCCCACGTCAGATTAAAATTTTAAGTACATCAAAATACTCTGTTGACAACCACTTGACTCCCCATCTTGCGCGAAAGAATAATTTACATGAATATTTTATGTCATCTTCATTCAAATTACAGTTAAGAAAAGTTCAAGTAAATTATGTTCAGCGATAAACTCAATGAAATGGATAACTTTCACGCTTTCATAATAATAAATCAAGGCAATTAGGTTTTAAATCGACTCCGTCAGTAGTACCACTTGAAGCAATCATCGTATTAACATGAGTAGTTGTCGAGAATTGACTGATTGCCTGTTCAGTATACCCGTTCGTATTTAATCACCCTCAAATTGCCGCAATTAATAGCTCTTAAACGGTAGTGCCAGTATAATTGTTTATGTGAATTGTTTCTCTACCTATAGACAAACTAGTTAACGATAATTTGAAGTGATGTTTCGAACTTAAAAGAAACTTCTCAATTACGATGTTTCAATTAAATTATTAACATTTTACGGTGGGTAGTAATGAACTAGACTTGTGGTTGTGAGCGCAGGAAAACGTTGGTCGAACGAAATCTCAAGCACCTAATATCTGTCAAACTAGAGGTGATGTTAGTTGGTTCTCAGCATTAGCATAACGCATTCAGTAACAAGACACGTTCGAGTACAATTGCGTTCGCGAAAGAACCCTACTCAAACAACCCATTTCTATTTTAGGTCGCAACCGCTTGTTTAATGTTTGGCCCGTACAACCGCGTCGGCTAACACTTAACGCTTTTTGCATACGAAAGCGTCCAACGTTTACCGCCCAGTGTCTCTTGTTATTACGCTACTCTGTATTCAGGTCGAGCTAAGTTGAAGGTCGCCCTTCTGCTCGAGATAACGAACAACTAGTTTCTTTTATTCGTTTATCTACTGCTACGACTCCACTCATAATATTCCGTCCCAACTGAAATCGTATTGTCATAGTTTTGAGTTGACAGTGATATACGTAGGAGTAGCCTGGAGAATTCAATCTTTTAGTTAAAGTCCAAAGGATTTATGGGGTTACAAATTCATTTGGTGTGTTGTTGTCTGAACTGACCTAAGTTGCCCAAATAAAACGTTACGCGCGCCACAAAATAGCCCATAAAAGAGCAACTATGTAGGACGTAAATGCTTAGATAAACGACTGCACTTAATCCGGGAGTTAGAATGTTGACAAGGAATGAACGCAATCAAATATAAAAAAGGCTGGGCATTTTATCCCATTAATCCACGTCATGTTGAATGTATTTGTAACAAAGCTAGCACTTAATAACTCTTGTCGGTCCACGATCGAGCAGCGCGTTCTACTGAAACGTCTAATCATTGTGTGGGTTGCCGTAATTGAAGTGGAGGATCGTCCCTTTGCATTATCTTAATTTTATTCATTCCGAGCGCACTGATGGTTAATATTGCTGTGACCGCTTGTCACTTTCAATAACAAGCTGCCCGTTAATGAGATTGTGCACCTGTTACTATATTATGACAAATTATTAACTGGTATGTAGTACAAATCTCGATTCGTCCAGTGTCAGTGGTAAATGATTACATGTTGATTTTTACTGTAATTGACATGTTGTATTTATAGTTGAAAATAATTAGTTAGGGTGATGGTTGCGTGACTAGGGCCGTATGATGGATAGCGTGCCTAAGATAGGATCGTTGCCTGCCGCCGAATTTCATGAGAATCTTATTTACAGCCGAAGGCGCCCGCGCCGGATTCAATGTTGTAAATTATCGAATTATACTGAGCCCGACAGAGCGTGCCTGTGCGTGTTTATTTAATTTTGGAAATGTTTTGTTCCTATTAACGTTGCGTTTTATATAATCTAGTGAATTGCAGGAGAGTGTGGGAACATCGACTATCGTTCTGTTAATTCGTGTGTACATTTGAAATTGTTTGTGGTCACGAATTTAATTTGTAGGTGTCAAGTTGTTAATGCTCAAATTACCCTGTTTTGTTTATCGTATGCTCGCATCGTAAAAGTTAATTTACGAATTCATTGGTGTTAGAATTCAAATTAATTAAATACAGGAAATGTTATTGTGAACGGTCGAAATCATGACAAAAGGTATCAAATCGTCAATCTTTCCACCAGATTGCAAAAAAGGCACAATCACTTTGTTGTAGACTATTACTTGCAAAGGTAGTGCATTCTATGTCTTAAAAATACCAAGTACGCGAAGTCGTGTCCGGATTAACAAACATCCTCTTTGGTGGGGATAGCGCCGTTTCAGTGGGGTTGCTCAATAGCTCCACGTAGCGTGCCAGTTCCCCGAGACCAAAGTGCATCAGATTGCCGGTTACATTCCGAATTATGTATCGCTGTAAACTGGATCGGTACTCGATCTACGATGCCCGTACAAAATAGACGAGTTTGTATGCATGATGTCCAAGTCCAACTTAAATGTGCATTTGGTACACGGACTACAGATTCCTGTGCAACATTTGAACGTATACCGGTTTCGTAACAAAGCTCGCGGATTACGCGACATCGGGGTCGCTGTCTTGCCCCGTCTTCTGACATCACTTGTCGATTCCGATCTACTTTTACTCCCATCTGTTAATAATAGTAGCGAGGTAACTCTGACTTGCTATGTCAAACACGCAATAAGAATAGGTTACGTGACATGATAGTCATTTTGGCAGTCGAGCGCGTTTTAGACACAAAAAGTGAAAGACACAAAATAATATTTGCTCCACTATTTTAGGGTTACAGTTTCTCATAAATCAAACACAATAGACAGAAACAATAGTAGTACAAGGTCCTTTATATGTCAAAGATGCCGAATTATATATTGACCTCAGGTTAGTCACGATTTCCACCATATCAGATAATTGCTACGATATTTTCTCTCAACAATAAATTCTCGTTGGCCTTGTCTCGTTAATTCAGTTTGAAATTTAAAGGTCCTATGTTAGCCATCTACGATACTGGCCGAAACCGATAGCAGTAAATTTTGGAAAAGAATTTATACTTTCTCATTATTCTTCACCATTTTAGTTGTAACAACAGATGTAGGTCAGAAGTATGACAATAAAGTTTCTTTATAGGGGTGTTATCTCGTTGAGCGATCGCCGCAAACCGTGAACAGTTTTTGCCGTTTGTACACAACACTAAATTATGGCACGTCATGTACCTAGCGACTCGATGGGCCCCGAAAGAATTATTGCAAGTCGCTGGGTGCATCTCCCGTTTCGCACGCCCGCTTCACATTGTTATTAAGTTCAGAGGTCGCTTTGTTTATGAGTCAACGCTTTCGAAAGGTAACACGGCGGGCGCGCGAGTGAAAACATCGCTCCGAAGACGCCGATGACATACAATTGATAATGTAAATATTGCGCTTAACCTGTGCCCGACAACACACTTTTCAACCAGATTTAGGTCTCTAATAACGTGCTTCATAATTAGTCCGGTCAAATTACGCCGAAAATAAGGCAAACTTAGCATTAATTCTTAACTCCGATTTTTTGCCATTAATGTGTAGAGTATAAGCAGAGAAGTATGTTTAAATGTATCCCGCGAAAAGTTAACCCCCGGATGTTCGTTTTTTTTAGCAAAACATTTAATTTCATAATAACTCGTTGGAAAAAAATATTAACTGGCATGTTAGTTTGGGACATTTGTAGAACTGTTTGAGCTGTACAAGTAGGTAAGAAAATTAAACGATTTTCATCCACGGAACTATACTTTTTTTTAAAGAATGTTATTTTTTGACTTTGTACTTCAAGCAAAAATATTAACTTGACGAAAATAATGGTAAATGGATTTTAATTAACATGTTTATTTATATTAAGAAAATTAAAACAATACTACCTCGGGGTTCCGAGATGTAAGAAATTGTCATATAAGTTTTCAGGCAAAAATGTAACTCTCCTGAAAGTTGTTTAATAATGGAAAATGTACAAACACAAACCATAATTTATCAAAATTAAACAAATCAGACGTTATTTATTACATTTCTTTAATTGTTAATAAAATGGCATTTTTTTGCCGCACTCAGTTAAGTTCAACTATTAGAATTGGCTCATCCGTGTTTTGTTTCTTTCATGTGTCAGAATCAGTCAGAGTACAAAATGCATGAGAAAATGAATTTTGCTCGTAACTTGGATTTCGTGAATTCTTCCAATTTTTTAAAATATTTATTCTGCTATTCAGGGTGAAGGAAAATAAAAAAAGATCATTCTTGAGTTAGAAATGGTGCAACTAACCCATTTTTTTATATATCTTGAAATTATTGCAGCAAATTGGTATTTTCTATATATATTCTTTTCTGTATATCGTCTTATTTCAGCAAAGGTGAAAGAGCTGCATTGATGTTTTATTAGTAGTTTATGAAACTGTTACAAACTTACCTGAAATTATTAAAAAAACTAGAACGAGAGTACAAACGAGGGTCAAACGAGGTTTATAATTGTATAAGAATTCATAATTATTGTGATGAAATAATAAAAAAAATACATTTTGAAACTTTGTTATGCACAGTTTCACAAACTACTCTGTCGTCTAAACTCATGCAACTTTAGAAAAACACATCAAATTGCATCATCATCATCATCTCAGCCGAAAGACGTCCACTGCTGGACATAGGCCTCCCCAAGTGTCGCCACAAAAACCGGTCCTATGCGTCTCGCATTCATCGGCTACCAGCGACTCTCACCGGGTCGTCGGTCCATCTTGTGGGAGGCCTTCGAACGCTGCGTCTTCCGGTACGCGGTTGCCACTCTCTTTTCGGCCCCATCGACCATCTGTTCTGCGAGCAATGTGCCCTGCCCACTGCTACTTCAGCTTGGCGATCCTTCGGGCTATGTCGGTTACCTTGGTTCGCTTTTGCGCAAGGAAACCCCGAACATTGCCCTCTCTATTGCACTTTGGGTGACTTTAAGCCTTCTGATAAGACCCATTGTGAGCGACCACATTTCAGTTCCATAAGTCATCACTGGCAACAGGCACTTGTCATAGACTTTCGTCTTGAGACACTGTGGTATGTGAGGCGAGAAGATATCACGCAACTTCCCGAACGCCGCCCAACCGAGTCGGATTCGATGGTTGACCCCTTTCTCGAAGTTAGCCCTACCTAACTGGACCGTTTGTCCCAGGTAGACGTACTCGTCAACAACTTCGAGTGAAGAGCCTCCGATCTTGCTAGGAGTGGGTGCTACATATACCATGACCTTGATTTTGTCCATGTTCATTTTAAGACCCACTCTTTCGGAAGCTCTACTGATGTCATCGAGCATTGTACTGAGGTCCTCCATGGTCTTAGCCATGACGACTATAACGTCGGCAAATCGAAGGTGAGTGATGTACTCGCCATTGACATTAATGCCTTCTCCAGTCCAAAACCTTGAAGACATCCTCCATTGCGGCCGTGAACAGTTTCGGAGAAATGACGTCTCCCTGCCTCACACCCCGCTGCTGGAGTATAGGTTTCGAACTCTGATCTTGAAGTCGTACTAACATGGTGGCGTTTCGTACAAACACTTAGGCACCTCGATGTAACGACAGTCGATCTGGCACCGTTGGAGAGACTGCAGCACAGCCCAAGCCTCGATCGAATAGAAGACTTTCTCCTAGTCCACAAACGCAAAGGGGCAGATTATACTCTTCGGTCTTCTGTATAACCTGCCGCAGCATATGGCACTGGTCTAGGCGCCCAGTTTTGGAAGTCGTTTGAGCGTCGTGCAGGTGCGGGGTTAGACTCTGACGACTCTGCAATACTCTGCATCTGGCATCAGCCCAGCGAGCTCTCGTCATTAGGGAGTGGGGGCTGCTGCGGAGAACTCTGGGCTCTTCCGTAGGCGGCCCAGAGTAGAGGATGACCAGGGTTCGTCCTCCAACAAAGAGTTGGCCTCTGGCCCGAAAAATCCCCACCAGTAGGCGAGGTAAAGGCCGAGAAGGAAGCAAGTGGATGGTGCTCGCCTCCCAGAAGACAGCCCAGCGAGCCGCTAAGCTTGCCAGGGAGGGGCGCCACCTAGGAGCGACCGGTCGAAGGGCTATCGCTTCGGCTTCTTCCGGCGGTGAGCCGGATACCGCTGGCGGTTCCGATAAGGAGCGTAAGATCAGGTTTGCGGAGGTCGTGGAGGCTGCGGTCCGCAATGTGGCCTTGAAGAGGACGCAGGCCTCTAAAAACAAGGCCATAAGTGTGGCGTTGGTTTCCACTCTGGCGGCTGAGGCTAATTGTGGTGGACCTCCGTCGGACGAAATGTCCAAGCTGCGGGCGGAGGTCACCCGCTTGGTGGCCGCCACGGAGCTTCTCCAAAATGAGAACGCGAAGCTCCGAGCAGACCTGGCCGGGCTCCAAGAAGCTGGCTTACAGGAGGTGCCAAATGCGGACGATGGCCGAGTGTCAAGGCCCGCGAAGTGCATGGACATGCGCATTCTGAGCCTGGATGACTCTGTCATGGAGGAGGAGGTGGTGGCTGCCGTCGTCAGGACGGGGGTTACTCTGAGGAGGTGTAGGCAAGCACCATACGTCCTGACCACACGGGCATGCGAACTGTTGTGGTAAGCTGCCCTGTGTCGGTGGCTAAGATAATATCGGAGGGCCGAAGGCTCCTGGTGGGTTGGGTTTCTGCGCAGGTCAAACTGCTGGAACCCAGACCTCTGAGGTGCTTCCTCTGCCAAGTGTGCAACCACGTAGGAAGCCTGCGGACCGCCGTCCCCAGGCATCAATCGCAGGCGAGCAATGGGTAGCTCACCATACGATCAGAACAGGCCTGAGTCGACTGCGCGTTGTGTTCCACGCGCGCCGGAAAGAGCTGTCAGCCAACTGTCAAGACGACGGGGCCCGCTAGGGCCAGAGCCTGCGAGGGTAGCGGAATTTGTTCGAAAGAATGCACAGCGGCCCTGGAACGCAAAGGGCAATAGAAGGAATACGAATGGGTTTTAACCAGTAAGAGTCTGACACTCCCTTCCGCTCCATCCAGAGCGGAAGAAGTCATTTGATGATTACCAATCTACTGCCGATACTATATGACGCTTAACCGTTTAAGCACTGACATGTGAAAATTCCAAATTATGTAATAAATCTTACGTAATAGTAATAATAAACATTAAAATCGCGAAAATCTCGCGGTACACCGGTGTGCTGACAGTGCTTGAGCGGTATTTAACTGTTTGTTTTTATAATATCCGCCACCTTGTCAAGTATGTATTCATCAGATCGTCTAGTAAGTCTATGAATTCTTTTCATATAATACATGTTTTAGTATATTCAACGGGTATTCAACGGGATTATATGTTTTAGTATATTCCCGTTGTCCCCGTAGGCCATATCTCCGTTAAAGGGTGCAAAGAGAATTTAATAAAATAATTACAATTACTTCCCGTTGTTCCCGTTAATTTATTATAATGATTAAATATATTTTGCAAAGTATGTTGGTGCAAGAGCGAGCGAAGCGAGCTCAGGATTTGGGGCACCCCAACTCGGACAGGTTAGGTTAGAAGGGGATGGCGAGGTCAAGTGAGCAAGCGAAGCGAGCGAACAGACTCCGCCATCACCTTCGTGGTTATTTTTTTTAAACCACCCAGAAATATGATTTACTTCCCGTTTTCCCCGTTAGCCGAATGTACGTTATACACACAAACACAATGGTACAACGGGAAATAAATTTAATCACGTCCCGCTGTCCCCGTGACGGGGATATGGCATACGGGGACAACGTTAGAGGTACATACCTATAACGTTGTCCCCGTATGCCATATCCCCTCATTTCATATAACTCATTCCAAATATGGTCATTATTCCAAGTTGACCGTTTTTTGTGCATTAGCAACAAAATGCAATTTTAATGCATTAATTCTAATAGCAGCTCAGGATAAGGCTGCGTTTCCTAATAATACAGAAAGACGGAAGACGGTCTACAAAATGTCTGTTTATACGTATAACTGCAGTTAATTTAGAAGTCTTATTCATAGAAGTTGATCATGTTAAACAAAACACTCATATCTGACATTAGATGTCACCTGGAAAGACTCTTCTGCAATCCATAAACTTATGACTCTAAACAAAACACAATAGGTAGGTAGGTAACATCTTTTCGATACACATTTTGTAGAACAAGATGATTTTTTATAGAGTTATTTAAATTCTGACTGAACATATATTGTGATAAAATGTGCTCAATGCGGTCCAATCTGACAAATGGGTTTGAAACAACAGGGCCGCATTAGGAAGATAATATCAATCTTTAATTGTTTAAAAAATCTTTACGATTTGCTTGGATGTGTTTAATTTTCTTGTAATTAAGTAAGACATGGTCCATAAATTAAAGTTAACCTAAATTTATTTGAGTTACATTTTTGCCTGAGCCGCTATTTCAAAAAAACAGGTATTAATATCTTCCGTTAACAGAAATTGTTTAATTTTGTTGCCTAGAGTACTAAGGTATTTAATTAAATAATTTAATGAAAAAAAATCGGAGTTAATATTTTTGCTTGAAGTACAATTCAAAAATTTTGATTTTTTTAATTTTTCTAAAATCCCGGGGTTGAAAATGTTTAATTTTGAAGAAAAAAATTAGCTTTACCTATTCTCGACATATTGTAACTAACATTTTCGAGTTAATATTTTTTTCCGAGTTTTTATTAAAATAAACGCGTTTTTGTTTTTTTTACCGTGATCCGGTTCTGGAAAATGTTTAATTTTTTGTTACTATTAGAAGAGCTAAGGTCAAATACACGATTCAAGAAAAAAATCAGAGTTAGGAATTTTTGCAAGGTTCAGAGCTAATTTGACTGGACTAAATTTGATATCTGTCTTCATCTTGTATTAGTTGAGTACTTGAGTCACACGGGATACGAATCATTTTGATACTCGTTCTGCAATATTTTGCAGCTTGTAAGCTTGGCTGTTGATGCAACTGCGTTTGCCTATTACAATATCCATTAAAGGAAGTTGGAATGAAATTGCAGCATTTAATGTCGAAGTTATCGATCGGAAACGGTAAGGTCATTTATGATTGTATTCTTAATGTCCGATTGCGCGAAAGTCTAGTCACGGTGCACAACCAGCAAATGTTGGGCGACATGTTTGTTGCGGGCACGACAATTCACTTTCGATAGCGGTCGTGCGCCTCTCGGCCTACGGACACAAATGCTTGCCATAGTTGGTGCAGTATCTGGATTATGATCAACGGCTACAACTGTGGGGCGGGTTACCTATTGCACATCGGGCCAGCTGTTTGCTTATTATCTTGCGTAACCCGGTGAAGCCAACTGGATGATAATTTGCTCGCTCGCCTCGGCTTTCATTATCGTCGGAGCTACTTCGTGCGTGTTTAATTTAATTTTCTTGCCAGAGTCACTCGTTATTAAGTAACTGAAATTAGTAATTTACTAAAAAGGCCTTGCTTGTTAAGTTTCAACTAAGCAAGGAATTAATTAAGGTTTCACTTCATCATAATAACTTTGAGCCAGGACAACATTTCTTCTATCAGCCACAACATTTCATAAAAGCTTTAGATTAAACGTTGTATCCTGAATGTGTATGTGTAGGCTCCTAGTTGTGTTGCGGATTTTGTTCGAAAGAGTGAAAGCGGCCCTGGAAAGCAAAGGGCGCTAGGAGGATCATGGATGGGTTTTAGGCAGTAAGAGACTGACACTCCCTTCCGCTCCGCCTAGAGCGGAAGGAGTCATTTAATGATTTCCCATCCATAAAAAAGCATCTAGATGTAGGTTCAACAATTTTTAAAATTTCAAGTATATTTGCGAACATCAGCAAGCTCAGATATCCCCGCAACTAATCTCACAGCAAGCTTTACGTAAAAAGATTCGCACAGAAACACTTTTACCGAAACATAGCTTCTTTGACAGTGAGAGTGGCGCAAAGGCGTGTGATCCGTTGACTCAACGGTCTAATAAAGCTTCGTCCTGCCCGCGAGGAATGCCGAAGTAAGCCGATCCTGTAAATGAGTGAGGAGGAATCCCGCTCGGTCGTGGTCACGCGAACAACCTGACACTGACACTACCTTTTGTTATGTGTAGGTGCCTCTCGTACCACGATCGTGAGTTATTCAGATTCCCGATTCATTCCGTGTTTGATATATTTTATTGAGGTAGTGTGTCTAGATAGATCTTCGTAATTTTGTTTGTAAGTCTATGGATAAAGCTCCTTTATTTTTCCTTTTACAGAAGCATCCTGTAATTAATAGTACTATTTCTACTACTTTTTATACTTAAAAAGTAATGAATCAGATGGCATGGCTAGCATCTGCATGCTTGAATTTGCCACAAATCTCAAAGTTTGTTTGTGATTTGTGACAAAAACCAACTGCCACATATATTATCCTGAGGTAGTTACAAATACTGCAATAAATTATAGGTTTTTATTTTCTGCATAAGGCGAAATAGTTTTTCAGCGGACAGAATTTACGCGTGTACACTTAAACTGAAGCCTATTCCGATTACTGTGGACGTTGTATTCTTTTCCCTGGGGCAGGATTAACGCGCGATATAAAGGTGAGTGCTCACCGACAGCGATGGTTTTATTGGCTGTAAGCCGAAGTGCAAGGGTTTGGTGTAAAACGAATTGCTACAGTATGCCCTCTGTATCTTGAAGCACGTCAACTGCTTGAGGTTGTTGCCTTTATAGACTGAGACTGACATGCCATCGTGGTGTTGTTTTTCTATAAAATTGCAAACTTACATTTACCGACATGAATTTGCTAAAATTAAATTTATCTATACAAAGCGGTCGTGATCATCAGGGAGCGTGTTCTGTCGAGACAGATGTGATTCACAGGCAGGCAGGTATGACTCAGTATCATTCGCCACTTCTCCCTGTTGGCGGAAAGGCTGGTGCATTCGTGCAACACCAATCTGGGATACAACAACCTTAATTTGGTTGGTTTATTGCATGGACATCCTTCCTCGCTCTCTCTATTCCTCCACTTTGTCCTGCACGCGTTATAATATAATAAAAATAATATAATGCGTTCGATGGAGTCGTTCTCGCGCCTGGAAGATGTGTTCGAAGTCTACTTCAGTTTGCGATTCTGCCCTACCGCCAAAAGTGTGATTTATGCCGAGATCCTGAAATGTAAGTATTGGTACAAAATTCGGTCCTTGAGAATCCGTGGTATCAACCTTTTTCATCTCAGCTTGTCGGAAATTCCACGTCTCTGCAGCCTATAAAAAGACATTGAGTAAACTAGTGTTCGAACGAGCCGGATCTTCGTGACCTTCGTTATTTTTCGGTTCTTCCATATTTTCTTCAGCGTATCCAATTAATTGAAAGTTAAAAAAATATTTACATTTGTTTTAGCGTCGTTAAATATCGCTACCATTCACTAACTAATTTGGCTCTGCAGAAGCTGTCCACACTTCTAATTCTAAACTTACATAATAAATCAATTTAACAGCCCAGTAAAGCATCATCGCGTCTAACAACTCTACAATGCCACTTCATAGGGGATTAGAAACACAAAAGAAACGCGCTGGACTGGTAGGAAACACTTGACTACGTGAGAACACGACCTGCACATTATACCACACTCCGAATAGAACGCCACCGCAATTGAAGCGCGGTGCCTGGTGTGGTACATGGAAATACCTTTAAGAGTGTGGGACGGAAGCTTTGAGAGGAATACTAGGTGATCAATAAGCTATTTTTCGTGGAATAATATTGCTTGCTTGCTATGTATTTATTTTGTTGGCGTAGTTGTCTGAAAAGCGTGTTGATATCAAATGTTTTCTTTGGTGTTATTTTGTAAGGACAGACACACAGCTTTTAGAATAATGTCATGTTCTTTATTTGTTTTTTTTTCATCTTTATAATGTTAGTAGGTATTTAAGAAGTTCAGATTTGAATCTTTTTTGAGTCTTTCCAATGATAAATTTTCATACACACCTTGAATGTTGAAACCTAATTATCATTAAGGCCACCTAAACATATACATGAGTACATAATTATAACTTAATTTTGTAACCTAATTAAAAACCTTTGATCTTACACGAAAAAATAATTCTTTAATAGCTTTAGTGCATCAATTTAGCCGTTAAAAGTTATTGCGTTCATCCTACGAACCGCGACGCACTGCACCGTTCACAGGTAGAATAGTTAACTGTAATTGCCGCTTTTGTCTTTGCTGCCGAAAATGAGATGCGCTTTGTGCTCACCTCTCAACTACTGACACAGGCTTTATTATCAGCGCTCTTACGATATTATACATTGTACGTTGCGCAGCGCTGGATATGATACGGGTCAAAGATTTCTCTTTGCGTTGTAATTATAATAACATTGAGAGCTTTTATGTCAATGGTATTGCTGGTATTTTTATATTTCAGTAGAGACTTCAGTAGTCAGGGTGAATTTTAATAACATCAAATATGAAAAGTTTGAGGTATAGAGAAAAAATATAAGGTAATGAGCAATGATCTCAACCTAGAAGTAATGAATGCATTTGGCAGTTACCATAAAGCTCGAACTTTAAAAAAAAAAGACGTGTGGCACTCGGAGACTGCCGCGGTAAAGCTATTGCAATAGCTTAATAATTATGCAAGCAAAACCGCGGGAAAGTAGCAATACTAATAAATAGGGCACCAACCTCAAAAAGTTCAAAAGAGGTCACATTGCATTTGACAGCTCAAAAATGCCACTCGCAACTTATAAAAATAATTTAAAAAAAACAAAACTTTCAAATTAAGAACACAGATCGTCATAGAAACAAAAAGGATCACCGCTGTGCCGGTCGGAGTGGGGGGTGTTAGGTTATTTTCGTTACGGAATTTCTGGATTCGGTCTCCACGCTCAAGGCCCGCGATAGAAGCTATGCAATAACTTAAAAATCTGACATGAATCATTTGCTGCTTCTTGCTACATAGTGGTTGTCAGCATGCCTTGAGGCACAGTCCAGCCTGAAAAGGAGCTGGTTTGTTTTCTGCATATGTACAGCAGCTTTAAAAAAGAACTTGTCCAAGGAGACGTTGAGCAGTTATTGCTGAAGTTATCTTTACTAAACTTTTCGGACCTGACAATAATAGGGTATGCGGAGGCACGTGAGGCTATTGTGGATTGTGGTGGCTGATCAGAAAAGGCTGATCAAGCAAGCGTTGTAGTTTTATTGAGTGCATCAACTACTTGTAAACTTATGTAAGTGGTAGCGTGTCACCGCGGCCCTGGAACGCAAAAGGCAATAGGAAGAATACGGATGGGTTTTAGTCAGTAAGAGTCTGACACTCTCTCCCGTTCCCCCCAGAGCGGACGGAGTCATTTGATGATTTACCATACTTGAAAAAAAAGCGTCTAAACTTATCCACAGTAGAGTCGGAAGATATGCAAAGAAGTCACATACGTCTCTTCATTGTTCAGTCGTATCCACCAAGTACCTACTACATATATTTATGCCAATGCTACTGCTGTAAGATCTAGCTAATTAAAAGTATATTATTCCTTAACATACTTTGGTTTGATCAAGCCTTATTTTTTCTGATATTGCTGGCCCACAATTGAAATTAATAGCGAATCTGATTACTTTTTCTGCCCTACACAGCGGATGCATTAATGTGATGCAGCTCGTTACATATGATTTTAAATCGATGCCCAGTTTAGATTGCGAACGCAGAATTGGAACAGAAAAAAGAACGAGTCTGAGTTAAGGCCAAGTAAAACTCAGCGCGCTATTTATCTTAAACTTATCAGAATACCGCAGCGTCTTCGTTTTTCTCTACCGTCCCGTGTATACTTTGAAATGGGTGTCGTTTTATTCTCGTTTCAAAAACAATGATTACCGCGTTGTCTGGAGCGCGCGTCGTGCGAGAGGGACGCTGTGATCGTTTTGCATGGAACGAGGTGAAACCATCAATTTGCGCCGAGTCGCGCCAGAGGTAAACGCGTCGATCTCGCTTAAAAGAGGCGAAACTGAGCTCACTTGTGAGGCTGCGCCATACTTTGTACTTAGTACCTAGTGCGGGTACCCGCCGCCTTGTAAACTCTCGTTGCGTTCGCGGTACAAATGTCTCGACTTCGACAGTGTTGCTTTTATTGACTACCATGCAAATTATCTTAGGAACCATCCGCATGCACAAGCGAGCTAGCAATTACATGTTCTCTACGAAGTGAACAATAAAAATAGTAAATTGTTTGGTAGTTCTGATACGAACATTCCTTAGAACAATGTCGTTAAGTTGTAGTTATACGCGACATACGTGCATACAGACACTACCTACTTATTGCATGCGTTGGGCTCAGACGGCAGAGGCGGCAAGGATCGCGCTGAGGTGTGATTCTCCCAGCGGGCGGTAAATGCAACACCTCGGCTCCTTTTTTCCCAACTTGCTCGTGTTTTTGCATGAGAAGCGATCGAGCCAGTTTCGAATAAGGGGGCGTAGTGGCAAGAAAATTGCTATTTTTACAAACAAGCTCTTTATGGCGTAAAAAATGTGTGCAGCGGCGCCGCAACTCGGTAATCGATTCAAACGAGCTTCATTGTTTCGAGAAAGAGGAAGGGCTCGAATATGTCGATATCGGGCGCAACTGCGAGCTGCTCCAACCTCCGATGTGGGACTTTATCGGATCGAACGACTGTTGCTAGCAGTTTATGTTCACCCGCAATGGGCATTCCTGTTCCTTCTAATATTCACCTTATGTTCACTTCCTTGCTTGTGCAGGCAGTTATATTATAGAATTACAACACCAGTGCTCCTTACAATGTATACAGCGCTACAAGTAGGACCTCCTATCTAGGTGTTACGATACCACATACTGTAGGAATTTTATTGGAGCAGGATAAGTACGCGGACGGAACGTCGACAATTCATAATAATTTGCAGGGTTAACAGGTTTAGGTAGTCGCGCCACGGCAGGACGAGCGTGTCGGGCGGCCGCATCGCCTCGTAATGAGCAACATCTGCGAATCAATGAGGTCGGTGCGCGTTTTATTAAGCGTCGCGATAAATTTGCATCGTCAAACAGCGACCGCGGCGGAGAGGCACGTTCGGCAAATAGAATAAATACGTAGCGGCTCCTCGTTTCCTCGCCAGCCTCCGACATCCCCCGCCCCTACTACAAACACAATTTGGCCCTATTTATGTGCTGCTATTGCCTCAGCGCCGGCGCCGCTTTCCAATTACCTTAAATGTGAAGAATTGTGAGTGCGCAATATGCGTGCCTCTCGTATCTGTTTCAGTTTTCACTTGACGCGTTATCGCGTGCACAAGCCGGTACAACCTCTACTCTTAGCTTCATTAATCTATCAACGGTGATTTGATAATGATCTATAGGTAGGTATTAATGAAGTATCAACTGTTATCGCAGTTTTGCTGCTTCAGGTACCAACTACTAACTTCATGCTACTGTTAAAGTTTATTCAAAAGAAGCAAGATTGTCATTTTATCTACAACATGCACAACATAAAAGTTCAAAAAGCGTTTATCAGGTTCTTATACAAGCGTGTTTTTGGATATTTTGCAAATTTATGTATCCTACACAGCTTCTTTTAGGGTGATTGTTGACCAAGTAACAACAACCTGTAAAATTCTTCACGGTTACACCGAAGCGTCGGACTTGCATGCGGAGCTGTGTTATTTGTTGCGAAAATTATAATCGCTCTTATAAAGTACAATTGATTTAATGTCCCATTTTGTCGCACTGTAGCTCGATCTAGTTCCCCTATACCTACCGCCAATACTCAACGCGCTCTTGGAGACCAACCGTCTTTTTTTTTTAAACACTGGTTTAGACTTGTTTGCTGATGAATGGCAGACGATTTTGTTAGAATGTTTGCGGTTCTGTGAGAAGACACAGTGAAAGATTTTAAGTAATTTAATATAAATGACTAATTTGCTGTACTAAATGTACAATAATAAATAAATAAAGATAACGTAGTTTATGTAACTAAGAAACTTATTTTAAGCCTTTCTGTTGATCATTTTCACAAGCGCAAAATGCTCTCAGAACCGTTTACACCTTGTTAACTTATGTTTAGATTAGGAAAGGAACGTGCATCTCATTTGTTCTTGGCTCATCATAAAGTATAATGACGTCGTTGGTTAGGTAATTTGCAGTAAAAAGAATTCCTGAAAAAGGTTTGACAAAGTGCACGGCCGTCGGCGGCGTTCAGAGGAGGCAGTCTCGATTACACGCGTCAATTATACCGTAATTGCGGACAGCTTCTAAAGCTAGTGTTACGCGGGTCAGTAGTCGTCGTAAAACTTCACGACCACTCGCACCCGGGCCAGACAACGAAGGGATTCTGATGGCAGCACGAATAAATGTACGGACAGTCACAAAACGACAGCCTTGCAAGATGCTAAATTGTTCCACCAAGTCTCTCGTCTAATGGAAACATACAATTTCTCTATCTAGATAGCTTGATCTACAATATGAAACGATCGAGATAAGAGATGATATTATCGAGCGGTCTATGTGTCGAAACATTATAGATAATAATACTTCCAATAATGCTAGCGCTGTAACGACTTACATTACGGCACTTGCATACGTGAATGTCCAGTGACCCGAAAGCTGTCAGATTTAGAAAAGATAACTGGTTCGGTAGTGTAGGCTGGGAGTAAGACGAACGATGAACTCGGAACGTGTTGGGCTGATCCGAATCCGTTGAAGAGTTCAATAAGCCAGGCTTAGCATCGATCTTCGATCCGGCGATTAGGACCGACGGCGTTGACGGATGTCAGCTTAACTTGTCTGTCACCCGGCCGGCACGGACACCACCATATTAATCTCTATTCTCGCCGAGCAACACGTGGATTTACGCATCGACGAAAGTAATTTATATGCAAATCATTCCAACCTTGACGATTTCGTGACTCTAATACGGCTGTCATGGTCTAAAGCTACAAAGCCTCCGGATTTATCTAACGGTACTTATTAGATGAAAAGGTGTGAATTAATTATCGACTGATTTGTAAAAGGCGTTAATATACTTTTTGTAGAAATCATTTCGTTGTCATTCCGAGTCCATTTCGGAGATAATTAAATACTGTCCTACTTTTTGTAAAACCATGAACTTGAAAGTGTAACAGGTTGTTTCACAAATGCCTTTTTTATTCAAAGTTTCGATTAATATTTCACTAATACCGATGTCGCTTGTCATGAAACAAAGAGCTTGGCGTTGTACCGGCGTCGCGTCGCGATCGCTGGCTCTTTGTGTGAGCCACAACAATATTACTGGCGTCTTGATAAATAGGAACAACTGTTGGGCCAACAATGCGGCTCGTAAGGCGATACGCGCGCTATCGACCGCTCGATTAATGACCGTCTCGCCTAAAAGAATGGACCATAATATTTATTATCAGATAAGCGCCCGCTACTGGGTAATTCGTGTGTCTCCGACTATTATACAACTCTCGTGAATCGCCTATGCATTAGTCACGTTGCGTCTTACGATATCATTTTATGGATTTATGCCTTTATATTATAGATCGCGTTGGTTTTATGTTTCTTGGAACTATTCTTCGCTTATGGCGCGTGGTAGGTGTTCTTTATTTGTGATACTTATGCTACTCTTAGTCAATAAAACATAAAAAAAAAACATGGCCATAACGTAGAAGAGCTCTCATGACACGCCTTACAAGATTTTTGTATAAATATCGATTATAGTTTAAAGAGCGTTAGACGTTCAAGGAACTAATCAGCTTGGACTGCTTTTATATTATAATAGTTAATGAAACGGTCCGCCCACGGCTCGAAAGCCAATTGATCTCCGGCGCGTTAATGGGCGCGTCGAAAGATGTGTGCATGCACCCAGACATGTGAACAGAGACTCCGCCGTCCACCATTATACATTTAAATACGGATATTTATAGATTTTTATGATTGGGTACACGTAATCAGTATTTGATAATCGTCGATGCGATGACGGTAATCATTGCGCCGATGAGAATATTGTTCGCATAAATTATTTTTTAAATGTTACTTGACGCGGTTTTTGTATTCGAGGAGTTAACACTTCATAAAACAGTTATTACAGGCGATTATCATATACGAGTACCTACAGTCGTCAATCCAGATTTTGAAAGGCGTCTTTGGGTCTTTTTCTTGCATGTGTAAAGTGGAAAACTATGCTTTGTGGTGGCTGAAACATAGGAATGTCCAGTAGCATTGCGCCTATTGTTTTTGAGGAATAATATCTAATGATAACGTGCATTTCCATCATTTAATAACGAAGAAAATAGGTGTATTCACAATTTAATTATTATCTTCTCAACCTTTACTTACACACTTGGTGTTTGTAAATACAATGCAGTTGTCTGTTCTTCCTATACAGACATAAAACTTGTACAAAACAACAAAAAGAATAACACTGCCGCGAACATCATTCAAAAAGTACAAATAGTATTGTGTTGCAACAAAGTCTCCCGAATAACCGCAACGGCAACTTGTAACAGTTGTAACGGAACTAAAAGCTCCAAGTTGTAAAATAATACATCCCATACGCGGGTTGTTATGAAACATAATCATAAGAGAGGCCTCGACGGGTCTCAGTTACAAGGGAACATCTTTCCCCGCTGAAATTTATAATCCGATGTTGAGATAAACGACTCCTCACTCACAGTAAATTAGTCAGAATAAATAGGTAACGCACATAAATTGTTTCACTTACATGTCACTGGGATATTCAGATATGCGTTATGAAGACATTGATCAGTAAGAACGGGTTATGCGACACGGGGTGTGGCGGTTTTTGTGTTGAAAAAGTGTATGTTATGCGTTACTCTTGCCGCTGTTTCTTTTAGCGACTGCTTGTTATGAAGAGATTTGCATTTGGGTACACTTTTTTGCAGGAGCGATAGGTATCAGTTGCTTCTATATGCTTAGCTCGACGAGGTACAACGTTTTCAGACTTAATTTAACGATAACAGTAAGTACATAAATGTAGTTATCCAGATAAAATCTAAAGATCAGCTAGACTTTGTAAAATATAATATTTAGAACGTTGTCGTTAAAATCTTACTTTGTTACTACAGACTCCAGACTTTGTACGTAGGTACCTACATGTTCAATTTTGTGACCGATGTGGCTCAAATGAACTGAAGTATGACGAATATAAAAGAAAAGGAATTTTATTGTTAAATATCCTTGCCACCGGCTTTTTAGAATCGAACGTGGTCTGTATTGTTGCTTTGATATCGATCATTTTAATATGCAGCTTTCATGATAAACAACACACGACTCTGGAATGTAGTCTGGGCTTGATCCTTTAAGCTTGTGAATACCTAACGCGTTTCCAACGATCTTTATTTAGAATTGAATAATAAAGGATTGATGTACGATTAGGTACAGGCTGGGCTATTTCGAAATTACAATATTTTGGATGAGTACCTATAGATATTTTCTGTATTTTCGTATCTGAGCTTTTAACGCACAAGTCCATTTTTGGAAAGCATTTCCGACGCAATAATTCTATAAATAACCTTGGTTTATAATTATAAAATTTGTCGTCCATAGCGATAAATTTCGGTTGACAGTGTCAATAGAAGCAGTTTCGGTGGTTCGTTGGCATCGTTACAATTAGTCGCGATTGGTCGCGGTGCGGCCCGACGCGCACGGCCGCGCTTCCCATAGCCACCTGCGGCTCTTCGCACTGTCACCGTCAACAGCTTTAATTAACTTTTTGTCTTCTCCACCTCGCACAATCGACAGACATTCCGGACCCGGACGCTTCTACTAGTGAATCACCGTCAACTTGTTTAGACGTTTTTCTCTTCATTCACTATAGTTTATGGGAAGTGAAGATCCACTCGACTGGAGCGGTCTCGAATTAAGGTGACTTGGTTTAAATCGATTAAGCCCTAAGCGTTCGGTTATTTCGAACATAGCATTTATGAATGAAGCTTTCGTTACTATCGGCTGGGAATTGAAGACTTCACCTGTTTCTACCATTTCTAATGGAACTGGAAAGTATCCCTGGATTAGTACACTGTCATAACTTTTTGTTCTCTTTTTATGAAAATAAATCAAAACTGAATCTAAGCCCGTACTTCAGCAGTCCACTGTGGTCATCGAATTATTTAATCTCGGTCTGCGGCTCCACCCATATGTTTTAAAGTAATTATAGGTTGCCGTAGCACTAGATTTATAGCGACGACGACGACGCTGAGGATTTCCTCTTTAAATTATGTCAATCGTTAATTGAAGCATGTTCTGCTTTACCATTCTCGAAAACCCAAGTTAACAATGCAGCAGCGATTAACTTTACAAAGATATAGCTTCAAAGATTAAACACATCAAACAGTTCATACGGAGACGACTAAGTCATAATAGAGAAGTCAGCAATGAATGGTAACATTGCGCTTGACCGTCCGCAAGTTCAAGTTCGCACGGACAGACGGCGGCGCGCGCGCAACTTGCGCAAACGCAACGCCGCCGGTTCTCCTCCGCACCGCAGACGCATGACTTGCGTCATGGTCATGACTCATCAACAGTGTCAGCGCGTCAATGCCTCGTTTATATAAATACGTTGCATTCTTCAACATGTTTATTTATAGACGAGTGTTCCGATGAAAATCCTCGATCATTGATTAAGCACCTATTTACTTTCTCTTGTCTATTGATAGGCCTTCAAACACATTTTGATATGTTGGCGATTTATATTTATGTTTTTTGAACATGATTTCGTGTGGTTCGACTGTATGTAATATCAGCTTACCATCAAATCAATACAGCAACAACACAGACATTCTTATGCAAATGTAAAAGATTGGAGTCGAACAAAAAGAACGATTAATCGAAGTCAAAAGTAAATCGAGCGTGCGGACGCGGCGGCTCTCGGTTCGCGCTGTCTCTTTAATTGCTATTTGATAACCAGTAATAGTAGTATAAATGCACCCATTATAGTTTCTTCCATTTATATTGATCGCATTAATGCTGATCGCGTTTAAAATTTAAACGCCCTTTGTGCGGCCATCGCATGGTCCCCGTCTCGGTAAGCAATACGAATAAACTTTACTATGAATGGTTTCACACGAAACTCACGCACTCTGTTGGACTTGTAATGCGAGATATGCGTGGGTTTCATTTTAATCCCGGACGTATGTCGCGTCATTCTTAGCTTTACGATACTATTACACTTTTCTAGATATTGGAATGGTATATCAGGCTGTTTTTTGGTCAAATGGAAACGGTGTAGTCTCTTCAAATTTGATTATCCTATTAGGTAATTGAGATTTGGTGAAACCTTTAGAAAAGAAGCGTTTAGTATGTGCCTTTTTTCGGGTCTACTTGTACAACTTATTCGGCTTGCCGCGAAGTATAAGAGCGTGTGTCAAATAAAACTTCAAAATAAACTTTTGCTGGGCACGGTGTGGCGATAAGCCCTCTTTGAGGAGTAGCTAGAGATGCGCCACGGCGTCCTCACCTCACCTGACGCAGGTACTCACCAGACACTCGGATCGCCCGGAGGACACGGTGGAGCAAACGGTAGAGGTCTACCCTGCTTGGGCGGAGCACCGCCGTGTCCTCATAGAAGCGATCGGCGGCGGCGACCTCTCGCTTCCGGCCCTGGTTCAATCCATGGTCCGGATCGAGGGGGCATGGGAAGCAGTAATGCAAGCGAAAGAGGAGCCGCGACATGAGGGACGTGAGGGAGAGCCAAACCTCACGCCCCAGCCGCCGCAACAGAGTAAGACGCCTCGGGCGTCTGGAGTCGTAAGGCGATTCTTGGCAGTCGCACCAGGCCCGAGTCGACGGCGCATTGTGTTCCACGCGCGCCTCAAAGTGATGTCAGCGTAATTGATGGGGCCCGCTAGGGCCAGTGCCTGCCAGGTTTGCAGAATTTGTTCGAAAGTGTTACTGCGGCTCAAGATCGCAAAGGGCATTTAGAGGAACGCGGGTGAGTTTTAGTCAGTGAGAGTCTGACACTGCTTTCCGCGCCGCCCAGAGCGGAAGGAGTCATTTGATGTCTTCCCATCCAAAAAAAAGTAAACTTTAAAGTATTTTTTAAAAACATGTCTTTGAAGTGTAAAAGGTGATTGCTAACATGATGAAGACGTCATGTTAGCAAACATTTCCACTTTTAGCAAGTTATTACGCTTTTTAGGGTTCCGTAGTCAACAAGGAACCCTTATAGTTTCGCTGTGTCCGTCCGTGGTTTACCTCAGAGACACTTAACGCTAGTAATCTAAATTTGATATGGGTGTACATATTAATCACGCCGTCAAAGTAGTAAAATAAATAGGTTAAGTACCCCCTTTGGGGGGGGGGGTGATGCGATGATTTTTTTATCGTTAACCCATGTTGTGGTGTGTCGTTGGATAGGTCGTTTAAAATATTGAGGGTTTGTTAAAACCGTTTGCGAAATATTAAGCGTTAAAGTGCTCATTTTTGTTAAGAGTCAAGTGTGGGGGGACCACCTTTGACATCTAAACGGCTGTTTTTGGAGACGTAAAAAAATTCATGGTAGTAGCTTAACCTTTTAACCGCCCGACTTTATATCAGTTGTCGTGCCCCCAGCGCCCGGCACAGTGAATTTGAGTGAATCGAAAAATTAATACCAACATCAAAAAGGGGTTGTGCACTAAAAAATACATGTGAAACGAGCTGTTGTATTTTGTCGTAAATATACGACTCTGGCGAAATGGGCACGAAAATATTTGTCGGATAAATCCGACGTAGGCTGTTAAAAGGTTAAATAACGAATTTCAAAGGAAAACTATCATAGCTAAGTAGGATTTACAAGTTAACGAGTAGGTAATAGTCGACCAACCTATGAAATGTAATTGGGGACGGAAAATTTCGTACAAATTCTATTGAAAATGAGTTAGATAGAGTTGTAGTTACGTGCAACTACGGAACCCTACGCGTGGAACGATACGCACTTGGCCGATATCCTTAGTTTACATCTACAAAATGTGAAACCCAACTTTGTTGAGAGTAATTCTAAAATATCTTATAAGTAATATTGTTGCGTTAGTAGTAAGTACGAGTACTTACTTTTGTTTCTCGGGTTTAATTTTACTTGACATGGCCCGGGCGTTTACGATGGCAACTTGTGCGTCTCCACGTTTTATGGACCACTGTTAAATAATGCGTATTCTTTGCGTATTGTCAGGATAGGGAACCATGTCGTTTTGTACTCTTTTTATGAGTTGTAGGGACGTGTCTCATTTTATCCGATTGCCGCGGAAGGAGCTTTTATGATTTTGTTTAATACGATATGTGCCAAATACTCGTACACTGTAATGTGCCTGTTGAAGTTAAATGTGAACATTGCTTTGATGAGACAACCTACCTGACAAACACAAGTATTCAATGTGGGATTTGGAATTTGGGATCGTTATTTTAAGTTCCCTTAGAACAATTGTATCGTCTGGTTTTTCAATGTGTTATGATGATGTTGGGCAACCTATTTTGAAAAACCCTATTTCGTCATTTATTTGAAATTGCGGAATTTGTTCGAAAGAGTCACCGCGGGCCTGGAACGCAAAGGGTATCAGGTAGAACACGAATGGATTTTAGTCAGTAAGACTCTGACACTCCCTTCCGCTCCTCAAAACGGAAGGAGTCATTTGATGATTTCCCGTCCTTAAAAAAAATGTTGTAGACCTAGTTTGTTTTGTACTCGTAGGTACGAGTACCTAATTGAAGAAGTTTAATAACCTCACTTGTTTAATATACTTTTGTTAGAAAGATACCATTATCATATCTATTTATTTTTCTTATTTTTAATACAAGCGATGAACTAGTTCCATAGTCCTTGCATCACAACTCATAAATTGTGATTGCTTTCTCTCCATACCCGTTGTCTGCGAGACATTCCAATCAGTCGGAACGCCTCAGAGGACGAACTAAGACTGGGAAAACCGTTAACTAGATCCGCTACCGTATTCGGGTCGCACTTCATATTCGAGGCGTCGAGCGTCTTCCAACTGCAGCAGAAATGCGCCTTCCAGCTGCAAAATAAGGGCTCATGTTAATTAAGTATTGAACTGTGTTCCGCGTTTAAAAGCATCGATGCAAGAACATAATTTGGTAGGACAGACTTTGTCGCATATACAAAATAAAGTCATGGTGAAACAAAGGTTCCTGTGCTGGAATAGGTAGGTAAGTAGGAATAAACATAGAAAACTACATGCAATTTTTTTCAACCAATTTAAAACTGATAGATCGAATCGGCTTTAGTCGCAATAAACCGTGTACGCAAAAACATTGTACCCCCTCGCATCAGCAGGTATTGACATGTGGGATGTCACTCGAGCCGAACGCTGCGCGCGGGTTAATACCGATAAGATTTTTCCAACCAATTTGCCACTGAGCACTGTTCGCAACACCTGCCTGTTTTTTCACGCTAAATCTGCTCCAAGTACGCACTTAGTATGGCGCGAGCCCTTATGATCTGTTTCTTTTAAAACATATGCTGCTCAGATAAGTTACACTTTGAAACGGTCGGGGCTTCTTAAAAGCTACTGTGCCACTCAACGTACCATTTTTGTGGCTTACGGGTATCCGAAGAATTTAGTGCGCGTTTTAATATTAGATTCTAGGGCGTCGCTCGCCCCGTTATGTCAGACACGAGGATACATCCCGCCACATTGCAGCAACATTTCCTCGAATCGTGTGCCCGCCGAGTTTTGAACTCGGTTAAGCTTGGAGAAATATCTATTCTGAAATTTGCACAACGCATATGCAAATGTCAGCTCTCGACACTGATTGTACGAGTGGCACGGGGAAAATTCATGCATTTACATTAAATTTCACCGAAATTGGATCCCGACTTCGTAGTTTATATACGAGCTAGTGTGACACGTGCGCCCCGCTCCCGATATTTACGATTTTCAATCGCATGTGTCGCAACAGTCGTACGATTGTTTAGCGCGCGAGGATCCTTATCCCTGCTCGTTTACTGTTTCATATGTTTGTGGCATATTGCTGTTTATGTGTTGCACTAATATTCCGACATCACTTACGCAAATGAAAACTGTGTTATGTCTGGACAAGCAGTAAAGAGTTATGTAACTGTATTTGTGTAGTAAGTGCACTAAAATATAAGCGTAGACCAAAACAGTCAAATCTGAATCTAACCCATACAGTCTAAATTGGCACACAATAATATTGCACAGTGTAAAGCGATTGCTTGAATTGTGCCTATCTACACCCAATTGTGTTACACACTTTCTATCACAATTTGAGGGATTTTGAAGCACATGTTCTGATTGTTTGCTTCATATCTTCGGAAAATTCGTCTGCGAACAAGTGTAAAGAACGCAATCATCATCACCATCATCATCATCATCATCATCATCATCATCATCATATCAGCTGAAAGACGTCCACTGCTGGACATAGGCCTCCCCCAAGTGTCGCCACAATGACCGGTCCTGTGCGTCTCGCATCCAACGGCTACCAGCGACCCTCATCAGGTCATCGGTCCACCTTGTACTCCAACATCAAAGAACGCAGTAGATTTTGTTAAATACGCTATTTGGCATTCTTCATAAATAGGTCTTAGATTGATATACATGGTGTCCCGTAAAGAATGGACAAACGTATACATATACGAAACAATACATTTCATTATCCTAGGCATTTTAGTTTTAGAGATACGATTTTTTTTTAAATTACCATGCTTATCTATTAGGTACTAGCTTTTACCCGCGGCTCTGCCCGCGTGGATGTCGGTTATCGCGTAAAAAGTACGCTATGTCCTACTCCATATCCCAGGCTATATATCTGCCAAATTTCATGACGATCCTTTCAGCCGTTTTAGCGTGAAAGCGTAACAGACAAACTCACTTTCGCATTTATAATATTAGTTAGAATTATTACTACTTATTTCTGCTTTTTGTTAAAGATGTACGTGACAAATATATTTTTGTACACTAACATTGGTCCACTCCTAACGGGACAATCATAAATCAGGCAAAATAATTATAATCTTTTTAAAAAATCTTAATATCGACTCTTTTATTTTAAAATATACTTTTATCTACACTCACAACGTAATGTTCCAAATATGAGTTCAAAAACGAATGCATAAATACATACTTTTTTTTCGTGGATAGGTAAAATTTAAAAAAAAAACCATTACGATTCAACATTTTCCTTCGATTTTTAAACAACTGCATCATAAAATAACTTTTTAATTTTTATAGCACACTTTTTCTTTTTAATTTTTGGCGCGGGCTCATTGACTTAAGTCAATGAGCCAGCTTTTATCTTTGTCTATGTTTGAGCGCGCTGCGCAGTCATTCGAATACGCAATGAGAATATCCGCCATATTGGAATTAACTATTTTTCGACTTATTTTATTTCAACTGTATGAGTGAAGATAAAATAGTGTATGCAACGGCATATAATTAGGTATTAAAACACTCGTGCGATGCTATTATCACACTCGGCTACGCCTCGTATGATAAACCCACACTCGTGTTTTAATAACCCTTTTTATATGGTCGTTGCATAAACTACTATTCTTGGACAGACGAACACGTAGCCATGATAGTCTATAACTTGCGATGTTTTGTCATAGCATTGTAAACAAATACACACTCAAGAAAACACTTACGTTAAGTTGTCTGCATACTATGTTGGACTAAGTATCTAGAGGGAGATATAAATTATTATTATGTTGTCTCAAGTTCTCTGCCATTTTAAAATTAAAGATCACGTAACTATTTTCAAAAATTAATGTTCGTTCCAGTATTAAAAGTACTTAGGTATAAAAATATTTTTAAAGGGAAGTAGGTTTATTAATTTTAATTAAATTATTCTATAATTTTAAAACAACATATACTCAATTCTAGTTTATTTTTGCCCTTCTTAAATAAAAGCTACAAATAAATAGATTTGAAAAATTCAATTTTAATAAATCAATCAAAATCCTTTCACCCTTATACCCACTGTCTATCAAATTTCAGCTAATAATGTAACAAGATTTTTAACCATGTAATACGGTGTATTTAAATAAAAAAACTATCATGCGGGTCAATCATGCAATAATAATTGCGGACATACTCCCTTGAAAGTGTTTCATAGCTCTTTATGTTTTGTATTGCTCGGAAATGACTCCATCGATTGTTTCACTTCCTTTTCATTAACTTTTAATCAAAGCTAGGCTATCGGCTCTACTATTAAAACGTTAATGCGTCGGTTACCGGAATAACTAATCGAATGATTGTTTACATTCATTCGGTTTGCAAGCACACCAGCTTGCGTATAATGAATGTTGCTTACATTAATTACTACTTCAGTACCTTAGTGCCAGCTTTATAGCTTTGTCGTTATCGGCTTGTGTGAGATTACGTGT
Source organism: Melanchra persicariae (assembly GCA_947386135.1). Taxonomy (NCBI): domain Eukaryota; kingdom Metazoa; phylum Arthropoda; class Insecta; order Lepidoptera; family Noctuidae; genus Melanchra; species Melanchra persicariae. Next base: position 9,366,417 of record OX376655.1, on the reverse strand, counting down.
TCAACCTTATTGCTTTTTTCCTCTTTTTAGTTTCGATGACTCAATTCGAGTTTATTGTTGCCCTTCTTAAAAAGCTATAAATGAACAACGCTTCTGTTTACCTAATTAAAGTTTCGATGGAGTTGAGAATGTGATAGGGGTGAAACTTGAACAAAAAATCAGTACTTGCAGCTTTGTCCACATTTATTGAGTTGTACCCTTGTAGTTCTACTTACGTTTTTTTTCTAAATTAATAACGTTTCTCACTTTCTCACTTAAGCCGTCTATTATCTAAACCTTTGATTAATGTGAACCATTAAACTAATAGTTAAATTGTAACAAAAACGTGTACGAAGCCTCATTCCCCCATGTTATTTCAAAACTCATCCACTGAGCTTTGCTCAAAGTGTTACGAAGAAAATATCTCACTATCTCCCACAGTGAACTAATTGTATCACTTGTGGAACAAGTGGAACGACCGTTCTCTCTAATTTGCGGATAATGCCGTCCAGCGCATGAGCCTAGGAAAGGTAATAAATTGGCGCGGGCGATCGATCGCGGCGCTCGCGCACAAATCAACCGGCACGTCAAAACAATGGCGGCTACGGCTGCGGGGGCGATCGTGCAACCACCCGCCGCTTATCGTCAAAACCAACTTATTTATACCACAATACCTCGGGACCTACATACGCTTGCTGGAAATCATTTAACTAATAGCTATGGGCCTGATCCCATCTTACTTTGCTAGCAATTTCTTGAATGGGAAATGCGCCTTGATCAGATTGTTAGTCAAATTAAAGAGTAAGCACACGGCTGAGCTTTAATCTGCCGGTAGTTTAGATAGATTGATAATGGGTTATGGAAGTGGCGAATAAATTAATCTCTTGAATATTCAAAAATCGTTCAATAAATTGATGAATGAATTTGATAATTGGTTGTTTCTTTAGGTTATCGGATTTCATAAAATTTCAAATCTAATCCGCTGATGTTCGTATAAGGTATCGTGAACCTGTTCTTCAGAGTGTGCTGGAAAAAACCATGAATGAATGTTAGTGAGTTTTTGTTCACTTGTCGCTGCGTTTCCGGCGGTCGGTCGATCGGTCGCACTACAGCGCGCGCGTGGAGAATCGCCGTACGCGTCGGACCGTCGCGCACTTGATAGCCTTTAGGGCCACCATCCTTTAATTTAAGTTTTTTTTATCAAGGCTCCTTCAAAAACTCCTACTGTCGTTACTTATCTTAATATAAAACTGTAACTTTCGATCGCCTACTACTTTCAGTGTTTAATAGCACATGTTAACACTAAAATCGAAATTGACCCAGAAATAAATCAGCAGCTTCTGCCTTTGATGCATGGCAACCCTATCCCCATCACGCAGTAGTCATGCTCCACCAGTTATTAGTGATTGAAAAACAACCCAAAATAACCGATCATCATGGGACCGTACTGTAACCTGCCGGTGCCGTTGTTTGGTAGAATGTAGCTGGTAGCTTTTTGTCTCCTTTTTGGAGCCCTCTTTGTGCTTCTTCTTGCTACTGACATAAACCTTCTAGCAAGTGTCATCAATTAGAGCGTTAACAGACAGACTGCATTCCAACTGCAAATTCAATTTTATATTTAGTATAATGTAAGCCAGGGAAACGAATTGCTTGTAGGTTTATGCTTTTGTGCTATGCAATCAGATCACGTTTTGCATAGCTGATCGTCCTCCACCTTTCAGATATCATTGCTGTTTCGGAAAACAGATGGTGAAGTATGGTATTCACTTACCTCGACACCTTAGTTGATCTTGATTATAATATATTCTCACAGAGTATCACAAACTTACAACTTCATCTGACATTCCTGGGACACACGACGTAGAAAAAAGTGCAAAGACATCGAGAAAAATTGCCTAGTGGTGTATTACGAAACTGTTCACGTGGAGTGCTCATCTCTGAGTGTATTCGCTCGGGAACTGAAAAAAAACAGTAAGGCGAAGCAACAGGTAGACGTCCAATTAGAGGGGGCCGCACTTGAGTGGGCGACGCGTCGCGCGACACCGCGCTTTGACGGCCTCCACAAAAACTGCGCCCCGTTTCGCCTGCCGCCATTACACTAACGCTTTTTGCACCACAAACTTGTCGCGCTTCACTTTGACTTTCTCGACCTCCATGTTGCATACATATGTACGCATTATTCAGCACCAGTCAAGTAAAAAAAATCGCTCTTTCTTTACGCCATACCGATCTAGAGCTTCGGTACCGAATACACAGTAATTTATTAAGTATAACTGTAATTTGCACTGATAAGCAGTAACATTGAAAGTCATCGCCATAATTTACAACGAATTCACTTGCACAGTTTATCGATTAATCTGCTGCGAATTCTTATTTACATTTTCAATTTAACTGGAAATATTATTCGGCGACCATAAATCAGCAGTCTCCTCCGGCTTCTTGCGACAATTTCGGAAAGAGCTTTAATTCTTAATTATGGCCTTGGTCGCTCTGTCGTATTTATTTTGCTTTGTGAAATTATCTTTCGGGCAGCCCTGCTATAAATTTGCTCACGCGATCAATAATTAAGATGTTAATATGTATGGAGCTAAGTTCAAAATTTTTGATCTCATACAATCGTTTGATGTAGCCGATTGTATCAAATAATAAAACTTTATCACATAACTTTGCAAAGGAGTTTTTATGTTTGTCGCGTACCTTTGCTGGCTATGGCATACATTCGTTACCTTTCTGATTTATACCTCATACCTTATTTCTTTTGACTGTAGGTATATGTACCCAGGTATTATTAGACGCTTCCATTCAAAACCATAACATTCTCCAAATATAACTCTTAAGTACCTACTAGGCGTAGTACTGAAGCTACTAATTACAAAACCCTGAAACAGCTTAACAACATATTTTCCTGTTGTTAACAAAATATAGGCTATTCTTTAAATTCCACCGATGGAATTTTAATTCACAATTTGTCTCCCAATTTTTGGGTTTGCTTGGAACGCGCGCGGTAATGGGAAGGCATGCCACGCGGCAGTCGCACGCTGTCTTCGAATACGCTACCATAAAAATAATCTGGATTAAGTGCGATCGACGACTTTGTGGAAGTAAATTGTATTAACTCCGAACTAAATATAAGATTGTCTAGTTTGCTGCGAATCTTCGAAGTCCAGTTAGGCGAGCGGACGAGCGTGTGATGCAGTTTTAATGACATAATCTAGTTACCGCTGACTCGATTAACCCTCGCTACTGCCAGCTTCGCTAAACACCTATCTTCACGTTTTGCCGTTCAGGCATTGAGTATATCTAGTGCCGTATTAGTTATTATCTGTTTGATCGAAAGCAACCAGAGCGCTCGCCCTGACGCTTCATCGATTTACGGCGCTGACTCGTTATTGATCATTCACTTTGATTACGCGTACTTGCCTTACTTTAAATATGTAACACCGAACGCCATTTATGAAATGTTGCATAATTGGAGCAATTATTCTTGGCCAACGGCGCTATCGATATTTTAATTGGGCATTAGTAAAAGTGTTTATTAGTGGGTCAGTAAGTGTGAAGTAGCGAGTTACATACACATTGGGTTCACTGAGAGGTACCGTACTACGTCGCGGGCGGTGGGTCGCAGTCACTCTCTTGAAGTAGAAGCTCATCAGATAAGCACGCGTGACTTCACACGGTGACGCGCGCACGCAGCACGCAATGAACATTCACTGTCACTGCTAAACTTTTTATTACATACAAAGCAACTCACTGCTTATAATAAAAAAAAAACATGATGCTGTTATCTTTTGTACTTTCCAAGACATTTCACGTCATTCTTTTTACTTTTTACTACTAAGAAAGATGCACTTTTAATAGAGCCTAATCGTATGTGGGCTGACCGATGTTAAAATAGTCATCGTATATGTCACATATACGTTGTTTGATGTTTAAGTATCACTAAAATTAGTACATACCTTCTTCAGTAGCCGAATAAAGAAATAGAGGCTATTAAACGTGTAAGACACATTTATACCGATATATTTCAAGATTTTATTTTATAGTTACTAGATTTACTGTCTCCGGTGGTTAATTTATATGTATTTTTATTTCAAGATTTGCATATTATATGGGCCGAATAAACATAGGTATCTTTATGTAGGGAATTTTATTAATTAGATATCTCACTTGACAGCGATGTTTTAAATCTTTCAGATTCAGTAAAACGTCTTATTCCGATAAGTTGAAGGTAAAGTTACGTGCGGGAGCTTTAAAGTTTCGCATTTCATAGTCTGTCATATTGCGTTCAAGTTGTAGTACGAGCGAGCGATTACCATCGATATGCGGTATCTTACTGTACATTACAAGGTGGATTGAAATGAGCGTGTTAACGAGCCAGAAACGAATGAGACGAGGGCATGCATGACCTCGGGATCAAGCGCGTGCCTCGCGCCAGCACTGACAAATGTAGGCGACAAATGCCGAACTAGAGCAGGCTGCAGACACCTACTGAGAATCGTACGCTCAAAAACTAGCCGTTTGGTTAGTTTTTGCATACGTAACGCTTTGTTCAAGAACACAAACTTACCGCAATCACAACCGGTACACCTCAAATGTTTTTTGCAGGTGATTGGAAACGGGATCTGGCAAACAAGCCGGCTAAAAAATTAAGCTTGATTTACCAACAATTTAAAAAGCCGCTAATAAGTGTATGTAGCAAATTGTGAAGTGTTAATGGTGTATGGATTTCACGGCGAACACGTAATGGTTGTGGCTGTTGCCTTACTTCTAATACTGCCTGTCGTAATTGCTCTGTTGAACGAATCGTTTATCATATTAGAAGATTGAAATTGCTTCGAGCTAGAATTTATAGCATTCTAATTTGAGCTCTGTAACATGAATGTGCTGTGCCGATTTTGTGTCTACTTAGCTTGTAAATTATGTCAGTATAGTCTTGGATCATATACATATAGGTATGCTCGAGTTGATTTTTGGGACCTGTAGCGTGGAAAGACCAAGTACCTATTGCAAGTAAACCAAATAACAATTTGCAGGCAATTCTAACATGCACGTATATTATTAGATAGGGACATAACCAGTAAAAGTTTATAAAGTTAACGATCTTTGTTGTAAATTCATCGTAATCATCAGATTTAATTTTCGCGCACTAACGAACATATAGTTTTATTGCCGTTATAAAAGACTATCGGAAGAATTCATTTGTAATTAAGATTTAATTTATAAATCAAACGTCGCTTGTATAAAATTACTCAATGTTATCGAATAAGGCGTCTATAAAAGTTTATTCGGAGAGGCCATTATTGGATTTGCTTGTTATTTTTATGAACAACAATAATTCAACTTTGTATTTTCACTGTTACATAGTCAGGAAGACAAATGTTAAGAATTTCTTTTCATTAACTGGGCATTAAGTACGTGGAGGTAGGTACGATGTTAGTGAGCGAGGCGACGGAGCTCGGCGCGGAGCACTATAAATCAACGCGGTAAGACTGTATTTCTTTCGTAATCAGCTCATATCGGTTCTCGCGGTTGTGGCCGCCTAATTATTGTCGACTTTTACGATCGACCTAACGAGTTTTCACTTGGAGCCAATCACGATTTTACGGCGCACATATTTTGAGTTTTAATTATTATAAAAATATCCTGTGCGAAGGAATAACGTCTGAAGTTTGATATGACCGAGTTGAATTGTTTATTTTGAGATAGTAAATAAATTAAACTCCTAATGCAATTTACAATGAACTGGTTTTCGCGGCTTCGTTCTAAATTTTCGCAAATAACATTATGCCTATAACAAATCTATCTCTGTACCAAAATTCATCAAAGTCTGCTCAGCGATTTAGACGTGGAAGCGTAACAAATATAAACAAAACAACTTAGTTTCGTATTTATAATATTAGTTGAGAATTAAATACATATTATATGTAAAGCTGTATACAAAGTAAAAAAAACCGTACACATACCTACACACCACGGGTCTATATTTTAGACAAAAAACTTTTTACTAAGAATTTAAACATTTTATCGGTGTGATATATATGTCGTAGGATAATTTGATACTTCGAATCTTCGCGGAAATCCTAGGGGTTTTGCGAAAACGCGGATAATTAGACATAGGCGAAAAATTATCAATTAGGGCACCCCGACTCGGACAGGTTAGGTTAGAAGGGGATGGCGGGGTCAAGTGAGCGAGCGTAGCGAGCGAACAGACCCCGCCATCACCTTCGTGGTTATTTTTTTTTTCGCAAAAATCCAGACTTTGTCCAGTAAGATTTGATAATTTTTCGCCTATGTCTAATTATCCGCGTTTTCGCAAAACCCCTAGGATTTCCGCGAAGATTCGAAGTATCAAATTATTCTACGACATATATAACTTACGCAATATCTCATAGCTGAGATTATAATCTTGAAATTTTTTAATAATATTCATTTATGAAATCAACTTCATTGATACCGGTTTTCGCACATAATAAACACAAGCGCATTATAAAAATAATTTTCCATATACGCAATTATATTACGTATTATAGTGTTCATAGAGCATATTTACATATTATTGAGATAACAACAAGAAAAACTCATCAGATTGTCTCTACAAACGGTGAGATGATTGCCTTATTTATGATCGTATCTCGTAAGAATGTGGGTTACTCTTGTTCCACGTCGGTGACTTTAAGTTTTATGTTGAGGAATCTGACTGCCTTATCTCAGATATTAACATATTGATTGTGCTCACCGTATTGATGTGCGACAGTGCGACAGACGACTCGCTGCGGCCGCGAGCTGCTGCGCTCGACACTGTGAACTAGTTTGGTCGGAATAGTGCTGCCCCTTAATGCGTTCTATAAAAATAAGTTACAACACCGTAAATACACCTTTACGATACCTCGTATCCATTAGACACAGCCTGTATATGGCAACATACTCGGTTCCTTGACTTTATTATAAATTATTAGATCGTGAAACACCATGCCGTGTAATATACCTGTTTATGGCCCTCGAAAATTAATAAAGAAATTCGTTTAATGACGGTGAGTCAGTGTCACGTAATACAAATATAAAATAATGTAGCACTTTATCGCCAGTTAGCGGCAACACTAGCGTTCGGAGCGCGCCGGTCCCCGCATCAACTCGATCAAGTTATCTCGGAATCTAAACATAGTGTAGATGTAAGTGTTGATAAAGACCCCTATCTTCTCAGAGGCTGAGGTGTCTGGATATTAGGAGCGTAAGCAATTTGTCAAGTACGATGTACGTTTTGTTAACGGTATTTTATAAAATACATCCACATCTAACCAATACACCGATTTCTGTGAGCGTGGATCGCCTCCGGCGCGCCGATCATTACATTATCTGATAAAAATATTTTAAAGCAACTTTGGAGGAAAGTTTATGATGTGTTAGTTTTTTTTTTATTTCAGTACAAATATTCAATAAATAATCATAGTGTTGCTAGTTGTAGTAGTTGCCAGCTGACTTGATGTTTAGTGTTTCGGTACAATTTTAGAACCACTTTGTAATTGAACCTGTCAGAATAAACTGAGGTCTCTTACTTTTTTTTCTGATTTTAAATAAATAAATTCATTATTTAAATAAATACACATATATCTCAATTACTTTTGCAAACCCAATACCTGGAACGTATTGAAAAAGGAACACTTATATTTATTTGCCAATTTGCCTCATGTTATTCATTATTCCAATCGAAAAAGATTGGCAAAACTCATTGGCACATGGCAAAGTTTTGACAATTTATGAAGCAATCAGTGTTTCTTTTGCCGTGTTTATTTGGAGAGAATTATTTATTATTTTATCTCGAGATGGTGTTGGAAATTGTTTCGGAGGTTGCTTAATATTCATTGATCTCGTCTCACGATTTGTTTACGTCGTCGGTGCGCGTAGGCGCCGAGGTAGAGAGTGGTCAAATTAAAAGGTATCTGTGTTGGCCTCGGTGGTGAGCCGAACGACGAGCGTCGAGCCGACGAGCGACGAGTCGGCTAGCCGGTTTTACTCCCCGGGGCTTCATGAGGTGTGAATATGCGGACCAATGCACTTGTAACGATTCACGCACTGTGACAATTTTAACCGAGTGATTTAGTAATTGCTGTTGTTGTTGTTGCCGGTTATGTAACCCGCTAATACGTAATGATCAAATTATCTGAGACCAATGTGCGAATTAACACACTAACTTCTGTTCGTGTTACCACCGCTATGTAATGTCAGCTACCGTAACGTCTTAGATACGTTCCATGATTACTTTTCCAGCTTCTGTACTCATCGATAATTTTATATTTAGACATGCATGATTCGATAAAGCTCAATAGTGGTAGCTGTCAAATATTGTCATGGATCTGTACACGCAGGCTTCCGGCGTGAAATTTATAATTTTGAACTTATCAACTTGGTTTGGAGGTACACAGCAATTTAAAATTATTTCTTTATTTGGTGTTATAATAATAATTTTGATTGAAGCTGTGGCAGTTAATATACAATAGAAAAATGTTCGGACGTTTTCTTTTCTCGATATCTCATTGGTTATGTACGAAAGCTCAATGATTCCACACGTGGAACGAAACTTGTAAAACGATAATTGGTCTATCATTAAATTGGAAATAAGCGGTACACAGTAAAAACTTTATGCCGTAGAAAGAATTCAAATTAATTTAAATTACTTTAGACAAGTAAATGCACAAAAGTATTGCTGGAAGAAGGCGAACTAATTAAAAGTTAGCTTCTGTACTAATAATTCGTTTGACTGTCAAAGTTTTGCGTCGTTAATTTTAATTAAAGAAACGCGGGAGCTGAGTTTGTAACAATATTAAAGCATTGAAATTGGTGATCCGCTAAACTTCGACATTCTGCTCGCGGATGACCGTCCATTCGTTTTAATTAACCCTTCTGTGGCGCTCATCTGCCTCGCTATTAGAAAAGTTTCCGCTTTTTACGGAACTGTGGCGACCACGCGATAATTCAATTACGAGTTCGAGTTACTGTGGGACTTACTTGAAACCTACTATTTACATTTGACCCACTTTTGAGGTATCAAAAAAAAAAAATCGCCTTTTCTGTAAAACTCAGTTTTGGTTACAAAGGCAACCATTTAAGCTTGCTGCCAGTAGTATAGCATCCCCAGTATACAGTCTACAGCATACAATGTCTTGTAGAACTTACACAGCTATCATACTTTCCCAGTTGCCATGTTCATTTGTATGTCCGGCTTGTATGTATCCAATTCCCAATTCTGCGCGTTCCTCCCCGCTGTCCACGTATTAATCTTGGTCGGTTTCTTCGCGTCTTTGATTAAGGCTCGCTGTGATGTATTTCTTGCGCGCTAACCTAATGGAAAGGCATACGTCAAGTGTCCACCTTATTGGCTAGCGGATTGGCTTAATGGTGCCAATGCCTGGCTTACAGTAAATTTCGTCACTCTCACATTGATATCACGCATGTGAGATGCAGCAAATAAAATTAGGCCGTAAGATAACTGTTATGATAATAAAATTGGCTTGTATGTTTGAACGAGATTAGAATTAAATGACTGTGATACTAATCTCTATTTATTCAGCTCATTGTGTGCTTTATCTCAATGATGGTAGGCCATTTGCATGCGAATAAAATAACAGAATCGGTATCTTTTATCTCCTGTTTTATTTAGAGTCAGGGTCAAAGACTAGTGATACTGATAACCCATGTGGACGTTTCGGATAATCTTTGAAGTAACAATACTGGCCTAATGTTCCGGTTTTACATATTTGCAGCTCGCTTGCATCGTTTCAGACCGTGATTTTCATGGTAATCTTGATTTCATTAAAACTTTTACGTAAAAAACATTTTCTTCTCAGTTTTGTCGAAAGCGAAGCTCAAGTCAATTAAAAATATGTTTAAAATATTAAAAAGAGAATTTATATTTTATATCGGTAGCAACTTACATGTAACAGTATCAGCTTTCCCCCTTGCATTGCATGTTAAGATAAAGATAGTCATCGTAGCGTGATTAATAGTCATATCGTTTTGTTAACTAGCTAACGGTCTAGAAGCCTTCTTTTTAGTCAATACATCAATGAGACGTCACTTTTTATACCGTCAAGTGGTACGGGACGTACTCGAACGGGCACGGATCGGTATGTCGTGCCTCTCATGTCTGCATGAACCTAACATATGTCAAAGTTCACTATTTTAACTACAATTTATCACATGTCTACATCGTCTGTTATTTCTTTCTTGTCAGGCATATAATGTTACTGTAAAATGCCGTTCGCACTGTCTAAAATCTATTCCCAATCTGTATTAATATGTTTTCTGACGTGTAAATTAAATCCTATAAGCATCTTAATCCGATGTGTTAAATTATTTTATGGTGATACGAACACAGCATCGGTTTAACTCGACGGATATGCGAATCGGCTATTAATGCTCATAAGCATGATATTGCCGTCTTATTTCAAAATCCTTTGAATTATTAACATTCCTTAATCGATATTTATGATATGTCCACAAGATCAATAAAAATCATCAGCGTTAATTTATTCTAAAAGCTCAAAAATATGTCACTCATTTCATCTGGTCTCTTGATTGGTCGGCGCCTGCCCATTTCGATCGATTCAAATATATATGTGTAATTAAATTTTATCTACGTATTTAACCGGTTGTTAAAGTTTTGAGAATGTTTAGTATCATATTGTTTGTTACGTGATCCGTTCGTTATGAGAGATGGCGTGCTAGAGTCGATTATGGCCATACCATAACTCTTGTTTGCGCCGGACCTTTAAATGTGTCTGGTTTAAAATTAGTATTTTATGGCCTTTGGAATTCTGTGGTGTCAGTCAAATTCCTGAATCGAATGTAATCTTTGTTTATGAAACCACATATTTGGATTGCTTCATCGAGTAATCGTGTTTATTTAAATTTTGGATCAACAGCAGCTTTGTTTAAAGCTTTAACTTTGTTTCTGGTTGGTTTTAGCCAGTGTTAGGAATACCTATTATCATACTAGTATTTTGCGTTATAGGTATTCTTGTCTTTAGCAATGTCATGTTCTTATTTGAAAATATTGCAACCATGTTATTCTCTATTCTAAAGAAATGAGCTGAAACTTAAAAGTGTTTACATACCGGATGCCAATTTATTTTCAATACCTATATCATCCGATAACAGGTATATAAGCAACAATATTAATTTCATATCTGCTCATAAAATCCAGACCATGAATCTGCGTATATTTTTTCCACACGTATGTGTTCCATTTCTATTTATATGAATGACTTAAGTGATTAATGTTTCGAGATAAACTCCATACAATACACAATATGCAAACCGACTGAACGCCGATCAACCGTTTTGATATCTACACTAATTTGCATTGTTAGATATCTAGATGTGCTAATGCAGTATGCCGCGTGGGCAATTATAGGTACATTTATTAATGTACCATGGGTTATTCATACGTTTCGTCTTGAGGTGACTCGTTTGTTGGCTTCTTTTGTGTTCTGCTCTCGTGTTGGCACGAAAATTGCTCGCGGTGTAGCCTCCTTGTCCGATGTGTTTGAAATAACACCGCGTACTTTTATGTGAGAGCCTGAAATGGCTCATGCGAAAAGACTTTCTTTAACATCGAGGATGGTTGCAGTAACTCGTTATGTTACTTGTCGAACAAAATATATGGGTACGTGGATATGAGAAGAAGTGCGCCTGCACTGGGTGTGAATTGTGACGGTATTGCCAATCGTAGAGGTTCGCGGAACAGGGTGTAAGGTCCTGCAGACCTCCATTGAAAAGGGAGGTCCTCCGAAGAAACGGTTGTTGTGTCTGGTGGGCAATGTATGTGTCTTTACTATATACAACGTGTAACAGAACAAACGCAATACCTTTTAAGGGGTCATTGTACACATCATTATGAACAACTTTTAGAATGGGGCCAACACTGAAATCGCGAAAAAAAAAGTCGACAGCTCCATACATTTCTGCACGCGTAACTCGACAAAGTATACTGAACAGCTGATTTTTTTTTCGCAAGTTTTGGTCCCATAGTAAATGCACGAACGAAGTCGCGGGCCAAAGCTAGGATCCTTTCATATAAACGAAGAATTTTTCAAATCGGTTGACAATTAGCGAAAAATATCGCTGATACAAAAAAATATTAATAATAAATAAAAAAATCTGTCGAATTGAGAACCTTCTCCTTATTTTTGAAGTCGGTTTATTAGAAAATAAAATGAAATAATATATTTTAAGATTATGTATAATTATGTATTTTTACACGTGTGTGTTACATGTATCATTACAGGAACTGCTAATTAGTTCTGCATGGTAGCATCTATTGATTCACATACCTACTTAAATGAAGTTCACCAATGACGATTTTATTTTCTCGCTTATCTTTATAGGCGAGAAAATGAAACTCTCTTTGGAAAAGGCTTTCTCATATCCTTCCAATAAAAATTTAGTGGATTATCTTAAATCATGCTTAACGTAGAAAGCAATATTTTTACTCACGTTAATTCGTTGCCCACCTGAATCAATGCTGCCGTACAAAATTGGGAAGTAAAGGCGTGTTGGTAATACTCGTTCCCCATTGCGTTCACGCAGCGACGGTGTTTCGGTAATTCTGTGTGGAAAAATGGTCGAATGGCCGGTAGCGAGTGCGGTTCTCATTATATCGAATGAATCGGCGAAGAGCATAATGGTGGGCCTCGTGCATGGCAAATTATATGGCAGGCGATGTCATTGTGATAAATAATTCACTCGCTCGTATCCTCGTCTGAACCCGGTCCGGTTCACCGGGGGTAAAGCTGTTGAGTCGTAATTATGGAATGTTGGCTATTTCTAGTTATTAATTGACGTCTGCTTCTTTGAACATTCCTTCAAAGAGGTTAAAAGTTCACTTGTTGATTCTGTTGAATTTTGTAGATATACATGAACCTAAGTATAAGTTTTAACGAAGCTAACGGTATTCATCGAAGCTTTTATCGATGCTGGTTGATAATAACGTTGATTGACACGAAGTACAAAATATTAGAATTATAGTCACATAACAACGCACAACACAACTCAATCTGCTGGGGCTAGGAATATGAAATTTTACTCAAAGCTTGCTTTTTTGATGTAAGTGAGCAATATGAAGGTATTTAGGAAATTCAACCTTTATGAGTGGGTGAAAAAAGAGAAAATTATTTGTACTAATTCTGCGCAGACGAAGGCGCGGGTGCAGTGCTAGTTGTTTATAAGTCAGCTAAGTGCTCGAAGTCTTGGCACAGCGGTTGGTCGTGGTGATCGTCACAGGCAGCTTGTGACCACCACCACAGCTACATAAAATGAATAAAACGATCTAATATCTCAATTGAACATCGCATGGAAATGAATTCAACTTTAATTAAATATGACTTCATCGCCGTTGCAAGTCCTTTTTATTGAGTTTGTGGTGTATCAATCTACCAAATCCTTAATTTGAAACCCAACTAACTGTGTAACACTAGTAAAGAAATCGATCAAAACACTGACTCCTAACGATATTTGTTGATAAATGGAAAGATAAGTAGAATATTTTACGCCGGCGATGCTACAAATTGATACCAGCGGTTCACCCGAGTATTTTATTGTTGATCTCGCCAATGTGTGCGTGTATTAAAACCTCTATCTAACACGTTTATATGGATGCAGTATCACGGCGCGCACCGATCGTAAATGTCATCTGAAAATTTATATTCATTACGATTAGATAGCAGTCCACAATGGCCAGCCCATTGTTGGCCCTGTATACCACCTGATCGATGTATGATATTGCATTTTTATAGGTGTCGCCCGGACAGACTATCTCCCTATATTTTTTATAGATTTTCAGACTACTGAACGGAGGAAAACAGCATGCTGCGCAGTTTCTCTATGACCACGTCATTAAAGATTTTATGACATACTAATTTATACATCGCCCACCACAAGGTTTTTCATATCAAGTACCTAACTATAAAGTTTATGTATGTATGTCAAATATTTTAGGTATACCCACATATTGTTATTAATTAAGAATGTGTATCGGTTGCTTAACGAAACAGCTTTATTTCAAAACAGTATAACGTCTACGGCGTATTAATAATTTTTTGATAACCTTTATGACATATAATTTTGGAAGCATTGATATTGATAAAGTAATTGACAGTATTTAATTAATTTTAGCCAACACCATGGAGGCTGTTATAGAGAATTACAATCTTTTGCAATAAATATTATTTTATTGTTACATTGAATCAAAGTTTATGAGCTTTTCTAAGAAAAGCGCATGTAAGTGCTGTGAACCTCAGTCTGATCAAGAACCCGAATGCGCGGCCGCGTACGCGCAGCAATTTGCGACTCGGCTCAATATCGCCGATTTACGAGGATCCATTTCCAATTTTACGAGCTGACTGACGCGCCCATTTATACGAGAACTCCGATCCTTTGCTGCAACACTCTAGCTAGAAAGTTATTGTGCGCAGGAACGGCAGGTCATGTTACATCGGCGGCACTCAGTCCACACGTTTAGTTCGTATTCGTTGTTACACCACTACTAAGCCGCTCTGACGTTCAGTTAAATTTATACGACTACGAGCAGGCCTCGGGCCCGAGGGTTCTTCTTACGCCAACACAACTTACGCACAACTTTACACTTAAAATTAATTCCTGTCTCTCGTTTAAGAAAATTACTGCAACTATTAACAATTACATTAAGAAAATAATATTCCAGTGTGGTTGGATTCGCTACGCGGACTGTGTGTGTTTTAACGCTGTGCAGTGTTTGTGAAACCGGTATTTAGAGCTTTATGTGGAACCACACGTGGGGGTACATTTCATGCCGCACTTAGTCTAACACATGCAATGCGCTTTCGCGGAAAGCTAGCTGCGTTGTGGTTTTGCGATGAATAATCGCATACAAAACCGTCTCACAATGGCCAATGCGAGTGTTTAAATGCCCTATTAAATCTTACGGCCTGCGTAGGATTCTGTGGGATTCAATTACGCTTTGTGCGCGATGAAAGGCGCCGGAGTTGTACGTGTAAAGTGAGCCGCGAGCCGCGGGAACACATCCCGACACCTCGGCCTCAATGAGCCCTGTCACAAAAGCTGCAAACGAAATAAGAACACGGCACACAACACGTATCGCGCCGGGGGCAGATTGAATAAATGCTAAATTAAATAAGAGCAAATAAAACCGACCATTAATGAGTAAAAGCGTCTCGAATAATTCGAGTGGCGTGACATTCACGACAAAAGGTTGGCGCGGTCGCCACTGGCGCGTCTCGCCTGCTCCCCGGGTGAAGTGCTGACGACATACATTTGAGCCGGATTATTTGATTGTGTAAGAAATGAGTTTGCTCTCTAATGTATTGTTAGGGATTTACGCATAGTCGCAGCATGTGGAGGAGACGTATAAAGAGCTTATCATTTGATTTGGGTTTTATTATTCGTCTATTGTTATAGTATTAAATCAATGCCTAGTGTGGTTAACAGTGACATTCGTCGTGTTAACATTGCGCACTCTTATAATGTAACTTTTACATTGTATGGTCCGCGTTCCCATGAACTCGTATTAGCAGTGTACTTGACTTTTATTGCGACACATAACTGTCGTGCACTGATATAAGTTCTTTATTGTTGGTACTTACATCTGTTTCGTTACCGCGTAACGTGTTGACATTATGGTGTCATAAACAAATAAAAATATTAACATAATCTTATCACATAATTACAGTCAGAGTGTACGGTATGGGCGTATTAAAATTATTATCGACACTTGCTCCTCTAACGTTCGGAGCAACATAAACAGAACGTTTTCTATTCGGGAACCAATTATCATTTACATATCATAGACGAGGCACCGACACTCGCGGCACGCAGCCGGGGTCAATACATTTACGCTACCACCACTTTATGATGACACCTCACTCCGCATGCTCTTCTTCCACAGTTGCTCCGCTCAAGGGAAATGTGTTTAGAATTAGAGGTCTGATGATACTGGACGCACCAAGCTAGATTGGTATATAGATGCATATGTGTGGTATGTGAGTACCAAAACAAGACGGCTAACCAAATCGCTTTTGTTAAGATTTTATCTCACCGTTAAATACTTCTAACCATTATAGTATATCGAGCGACTCGTTTAAACCTGCGGCAACCAATTATGCTTGTTACCATTGGGATACTGTGATTTGGGAAGGTGTGGATGTATCTGGGAAGATTGGAGCCACCTTGTTGTTTTATCGAAATTGCTTTTAGTTTTATGGTAAGGGTTTGGGATTCCGGATAAAGACAATGTAGAGCAAAAACGGGATCGTTTAAATAAAATAAATTCGCTGTGTCTGCAACAATGTTTGTTAATTGTCATGCAGTTTGCAAACCTTCACGTGTGAAATTTTCTTTTTTTTCGTTTAAATTGCCTGTATAAATGTCACTGAATTGAAATCGTTCATAGCATTTACTATGTCATCATAACAGTACCAGGTGTATTGGACTTGTTTGTTCGTTGATAGCCCCTTTACACACTTACCGACTCGAGTGGATATCAATAAGTAATTAAAGTAACCACTCGGACCACTTAAGACCAAACAAAGCGATTCTATTGGTCGTTTTACGCCTCGTCCACTACATTTGTTTAGGCGAGAAATGTACGGGCTATTATAACAAGGCATGACGAATTCATGTATTAAACCGTTCATGTTTCAATTGAATGAGTTTTTACTATGAAAATATAAATAGAAATTTAATTTTTGTACTGACATTGAAGCGATTCGTGGTATTGGCACTTTTGTGTTGGAAGTCTATCAAACCAATAAACCTTTTGGTTATTATTATTACTGATTGAAATCCAAATCCTGTAAGAATAATAAATACCTAATAAAATTGTGACAACCCAAACATGTCTTGGGCCTTCTATGCCGTGCATATTATGACGTGGCAATGTCATCACGATTCTGTTGACAAAAAAATGATATTGTTTAGCTCCGTCTATCTACGAAACAGATGTAAGTAGATTTAATTTCCAAGGTATTATTCAATAGAACACAAGTATTTGAAACTAAACTTAATTTTGTAACTTACATAACTGTACCCATAAATTTGCCATAAGTACATGTTTCCCAACATGTTCAGTTATTAAGAATTACGGTCCAGTTACAACACTACACGTGATAGGTCCGCAGTCATTTTCATAATTGTAGTAGCTTTTATGTCGAAAAGAGGTTAATGCAAAGTACATTCGTCTCACGACTTGACTAGATTATTATCCGTTAATTCAAAATACGTAGTTAAAACAAATAGCTTCGTTGAAATAATAACTGCCTGTGAACATAATTGAAATAAGAATTTGATAATCAAATTAATCTCATGCAGGCAACTTAATTATCGTTGTTGCTTATAACAGCGTATAATTTGCGTCAAAATTGTTTCGCGTCCAATGAAGATCGTTAGTTTGGTGAGTCACAACGGAACACATTATAAGCCAGCACGTGATATTGTTTGGTTTCGTAATAGCAGCACAAAATAACAGGTTGGCTCATAACGTTAACGAGAGAGATTAACACTCGTATTTATAGTGAAGCTCAACCGCTCCGTCAACATCGCCGACGCTTATTTTGCGAACATCTTCCTGGCACCGTTATGTTTTAACAGTACCGCCTTTTAACAACCACTCGAAAAAAGTTAATTTGATATCAAAATTGCGTGGGGAATGTGTCTGTTGGGAATATTATATTTTTATTGTTTTTGAGAATGATTGTTTTAATGAAGATTTTGCTTTTAAAAGTTTCGTGCAAAAAGAGTTTTTGAGCAAATTGTTACAATGGATGGATTTGATTCCCAGCATTTTTTTAATTATACACTTATTTAAAAAGAAATTACCACCGAATAAAATTTTAAAAAGTAATCCACTTCAATTGTTTGATATTAAATTTTTCATCGAATGCACAATACTTTTTCCTGTCTTTGATGAAGTGCCGTGAGTAGTTGCTCCATAAATACTATGGATACGGGCGAGGCAGGCACCTCGTTGAACTCTTTCGTACGGCGGGCGCGGGCGGCACATGCCCGGTTTTTTCCCCTCGCGCCTCTAATGAGATTTAAGTCCAAACATCGAGAACGGTTATGGCGGAACATTACACGCTCTAGGATATTAAAATGAGACAAATTTATTGCCGCTCTCCGATTATACTTTCGATAAACGCGCAGACCGGTGATTATGATATCTAGTGGTTTAATCGTACGATCGATACGGAGTCGCGTTCCGTTCTACACTAAACCAGTACTAATAAAAAAGAAACTAGTTACGGGCGGGTCGTATCCGACAGTTTACGTTGGAAAATCAACAAGGTGCTATAGTGTGCCTATAAGTCGGAACCGCGGTGCGTTATCGACTCAATCGGGCTCGAACAATGCATCGAATGTTTCAATATAGCTCCGACAGCATTTTTAACGTTTCATCGGTGCTGTAACAATCGTAAAATAAATTCTCTACGCCTTCTCAGAGCTCTGATTAATGTTGTACACAGCGCGGCGTCTCGTTTTTATTTTTTTTCACCTGTGTGTTATTCTCTAGCTTAATTTATGGAGCCTGGTGACTGAGAGCGCGACTTATGTTTGAAGCCGCGATTTCTCATTGTTTGTAAACCTAGAAGATGTTTGCTGACACCCGTAACGGACAGTTAAGTATATTCGACAAGAAAAAATTGAAGTGTGTAATTACATATTTTGACAAGCAAGCAATTACCATGACATTGCGAATTTCAAAATTATAGTCTTGTTATATTGCTGACATGTAAATTAATTTTCTGTCACGCGTTTTGACATGCGTGTGTTGTACAATTATTTGCTGTAGTGTATGGTGTGTTGTTAGTTTTGTTTGAAGTGCGTTGGTCTTGCTGACCGCAGCATGCGTTTGCTCGGGGTCTGCGGCCGTAGAGCATTACCCTCACCGGGATGGATGGATGCATCGACCTAAGAAACTCGACAAACTAAGGATATTTTGACCCATAACAAATTCATGGAAGCTTTGCTATAAAACTGAAAAAAGTGTCGTTTGACTTGAAACGTTTTGGTTTTCTTAAAAGGCGCTTGTGAAAAAGATATTTAAAAAATAAATAATAATAATAATATCTTAATAATATCTTGGGACAACTCACACACGGCCATCTGATCCCAAGCTAAGCAGAGCTTGTGTTATGGTAACCAGACAACTGATATACATACTTATATAATTTATAAATACATACATATTGTAGATAAATTACACCCAGACACAGAACAAACAATTATGCTCATCACACAAAGTTTGTCCTGGGTGGGAATCGAACCCACGACCTCTGGCTTTGCAGTCAGGGTCACTAACCACTAGACCAACAGGCCAGTTAAATAAAACAGATTTTGATACCTATAAAAGGAATAATCACATAGTAGGCTATCGCGTCATATTTTTCTCTGCAAGCAGCGAGAATCGATTTAATAATCGATTTACTATGCTACTCGTGAGCAATCATTATTCAATGCAGTTGCGATACTCAAATAAGCAATGAATCCAATACATTATTACAGTATAGGTACTGCCTTTATGAAGGCAATGATATTCTTTGAAACTGAGGAAAATACTTTGAGGAATTATTGCAAAAGCTTTGTGGTGGGTTTCTGATCGGCTAAACCTAAGCAGATTCCAGAACTGTAGGTAAATTAGGTATTCATTTTAGTACCGTCAAACGGGGTGACTGAACGGAGTGGTGAACAGAAACAAAACTTTGATAAGGTTTTTCACTTTAATATCATTAATAATCATTATATTGGTTGTTTAAGAAAGCAACTTTATTTTATTTATATTAATTAAATAAAATTGGAGACCGCAAATGCTGCAAACAAGATTCAAATAACGTAAAAATCCCCTTCAAAGTTTTGTGCCAATTCTACCCTGTATTCCTATTCACCCCGTTTGTAGGTAAATGTTTTGAGAAACATCAGTATTTATTTAACCAAACAAAAATTTGCCTGTCTTTTAAAGCTCCGAAAAGAAACACCGTAACTACTTCCCATCGATTAATTTTTAATACTTGACTTTAGAGCAGAATATTTGAGCAAGTTTTGGCTACGTCTGGAGTGGCCTTTTGGCGAAAGAGCCATATCTGTAGGTTGACCAGGGCCTAAACCACCAACTCTTAAAGCAGTATTACTTTTATATTACTTCCAGTGGGAAAGAGACAGAGCTATACGTCCTATATAGCTCCGTCTCTTTCCCACTGGAAGTAATATTGAAGTAATACTGCTTTAAGAGTTGGTGGTTAGGCCCCTGGCCCGACAAGAAGCGGCAAGGATATGTCGAACTTCATATGTAGCCTTCTTTCTTTCCTAGCAGAGCATATACCTCTATATACAACTATTCGTCGCAAATAAAACTGTAAAATCTTTACGCAGATGGAGCCACGGTCAAAGCTATTTAATTATCTAATATATTGAATTCTTTATCACCGACATTAACTTCACAAATGCCTTGAGATTCGCTGAAACTTGCTCAACGAATTGTAAAAATATAGCTGGATTTTTATTAGCAAGATTTTATTGCTTATATAAGTTCCGTTCAATTATTGTGAACAGAATTTTTTGTGCTGATCTATGTAACTGATGATAAGTCTGAATCTACAAATTAAATTATTATCACGTCAAGTCAGGGTAGTATATTGTTTGCCACTTTTGGCAACAATTCCCAGTAAATGGAAACTGGAAGTCGCAATCTGTCAAAAATTTATGGAAATTGAGGCTTTTTTGATAGATTGTGACGGAGATGCAATTGTAAACGTTGCTTAAATTTTTTAGAATGGGAAATACTGTTTTATGACGTGCCAGTGACATTCAATCTTGAAGTGTTAAACAAACAATTTCACTGACTTTAGGTAAAAATACAATAATGGATGTCAATATGAAACCATGCGTTCCGACCACCTAAAAATGTTTGGATTGGAAATAACAGGCAATGGTTTTCCTATAAGAAAGTAGGCCAGTTGGAAAATGCTGACATGGTTATTCCTATTAGATTTCCCCTATCATTTTTATAACCGCCGAAACCATTTTCCTCACAAATTTACTTTATTTCTGAATTTAATGTTACGACAAATGTTAGGCAAGTGTTCATAACCGTAAAGCTGGTTAATCTAGTAGGAAAATCATTAACCCATATCTTTTATGTGAACAAAAGTGCACATCGTTAACAGTTGCAGTAAATACTAAATAACTCCATCAAAGTACTTCAGCAGCCTCATCGATAATGATTCCCAGCAATAAAAGCAAGTCTCGTGGCTGTAAAACACTTGTAAATCCAATCGGCGGACAAGGTGTAAACGCGCTATCCTTTTGTTAGGGCGAGCGTCGGGCGTCTGGCTCCAAGCGTCCGTCCAGTTACTTCGTTCGCGCCTGCTTAGGTGTGAGCCAAGGGCTCGTTACCTCAGATTGAAGGGCCGCGGTCGTCGGCCGGATCCCCACTGATCCTGTGGCAAAAAACTTGGCATGCTCACGCCTACCCACTTAGATATACCTACGTATAGCTATGAGTTCTCATTTCTATGGAATGTTGAATAGTGTGCTGTGTACGTGTATGCTGTTATTGATAGCAGAATTATAGGGTAAATAAGGTTGATGGTAGATAAAAATTTGAAATGTGTGTGTTAAAAGATCTTCTTCTATGTTAGATACTATACTAATTGTGTGTGTGAATATCGCTTTACTGTATCCTGAATTGTAGAAGGTATTAGAAATTATTTTCAAGTAATAATTTTCACACACTCGGCTTCTTAATAAATAAGTAGTTGATAAATCAAGAAGAGGAACGTAATTATGTAGGTGGGATCAATAATTTATTCTTAATCGGTGTTTCTGGTTGTAATTCTGGCTTTAATTACTTCACAGCACCAAGCAGTTGGTATTATAAAAATAAAGAATATTAAATAACCCTTCCATGCCTTTTCAGTCATTTTAAAAGTGTTAACAAGCCATTAAATTTTATTTATTTTGTGTTATATGGTAATTATTGTCATGACTACATAATAGGACGAATTTATGTGTAAAATATGCCTAGATTCATATTAGAAATATCAAGTATCACTTACAGAATATTTAGTTTCATGCGTAGGCATCACTTGATTCTGCATTTTTTAGCTAATTGCTGAGTTTGTCCTATGTTAATATCGCCCTATTTTACTAGCGTATACCTACTTAAATAGTGACCTAATGTGTGTGTATACTGGAATCTGTAGTAATACGTTATTGGAAGTAATGTATGTGAGAAACTATGTAGGACTCGGAAGTTTTATTTGAACTTTAGACCCTATAAGGCTACTTAATTCTTAAGATATCCAATTAAAGTTTCATTTGATTGCATTAACATTAACTTATAACAGTCAACTTTGCTTTCAGTAAAAGGCATAACAATATAATTATTATGAAAGTATTTTCATAAAAACCACCACGTTTGCTATTTTTAGCTGATGTTCAATTATTTACTGCAACTGCTCGATATGGTCACATTGGACATTCTAATTAAAATAAATTAATCTGGATTTCAAAAAGGAATCGTATCCATTTATATGCAAATTTTAAGTATGGGGTGAGGCCGCATAAGGTGCAAATGAAATGAGGTGGAACAATTATCTGTTGTCATCAACGATAACACATGGATATTGTTTTAATAATATTTTTGAATGCACTTTCTTGATCTCAAGTATTTAAGTTGATAGGAATGTCTGTGTGTTTGAAAAATATTTAGTGAATTCATGAGTCACTGATGAGTTAGATATGATATGATATGAAACTAAAAATGTAATAGGTATCAGAGATTTTTGAATAGGTACCTAGTTTGCTCGTCACCACTAGTTGAGTGATCTAGCTTGTTTATGAAAAGTTAAATTCTTGTTTTTTTAAATAATCGAACAGATCAGATCATCATATACTTAAAAGATTTTGATTAAAAACATAAAAAATTAAGTTAACTTTTTCTACTGTAACATAAAAAATATACTCCTGATAGTGATTTTATGCTTTTTAATTGTTTCTTCAGAAAATAACTGATTGCAGAAAATAATAAGTAATGTGTCATGTGTTTGAGTGTGTATGCCGTGGGTAATTTCTTGCTAATGAAAGTAAAAAGAAACTTGTTATGGTTGAATTGTATTTTATTTTTCATTTATATTTTTTTCCAATTTTACGCTTTTTGATAATGTGTTTTCCACAATAAATATTCTTTTAGTTCAGACTACAATACAAAATATACATTAATGTGATATAAAATGAACGCTAACTATATCTAATTTTATCACAGATTGCGGCAATATTGCCATTTTATTTAATAGTAGTCGGCAAGTTTTGCCCAACAAACACAGCCTAAATAGGCCTAACTCATACAACTAATTATTTATACATCGATTTAGTTAAGCTCAGATCACATAATATGACAGACATTGTGATTACAACAAAGTTGTGACAATAGACCTTTTATTACCTAACATTCTTATGAGATTACCTATTTCTTGTAAGCTTATTCATTAAACATCTACAAAATCAGGTGTATTTACACTAATATGACTACAAGTATTTAATTATGTACAGTTCATATACGCTAACCGACTAGCCATCACAAATTTAAAACAAAACGGTCACTTCATTTAATGTTTTTGATCACTCCATTAGCATATTTATGAAATCACTTTGTTCACTGAGAATCACATTAAACAGTTCACTTACACTTTACACATGGACGGACATGGTGCGCGGAGACGCACGCGGTGGCACTTGGTGAGAGGTGTGGGAGGGGTGCGGCGGCAGCACGGGGTGCGCGCCGTGCACGGGCGGCTGCGGCAGCATGCCCAGGTGACCCCGCGCGTGGTGGTGCCGGTGCATGGGCAGGCCGCCGCTCACCACCGGGCTCGGCACTCCGCGACATCGCTGGGTATTGCGCACATCAGGCAACGCAAACTTTAATTTTTCCCAAAACAGTCGATCGTCCGCGTGAAGACACTTATTCGTTTTCAAATACAGTCTTATGTCAGGATCTAAATCCTTTTGAGGCACTTGACCTAATAACACTACAATCAGTCTTTTTCGCCGGTCTCTTAGCACTTGGTGGAGAGCCGATTTTAGCTCGTACCGCACCCACTCACATCTTAGAAAGTTTTCACTGAGCACCATGATTGTACGACGCGAAGATTCAACAGCTTGTCTTATCTTCTCTGTCACGTGGGCGGATAAGTCGCGGTAATGTAGGCAAAGTTTGTAAGACGGGTCACCGCGCTCCAGCATGGATGCAAGTTCCTCAGTAACCCATACTTCATCTTTGGAACTGTAGCACAAGAATGCATCGTACATCTTCTCCGAGTCTTCTCTATCACTAGCGCGATAAAAGAGTCTCACACCGAATTTCGAATGGAACCATACTCTCATTTCTTGCCTGAATATGAAAATAATCATGCTCACTAGCGACACAACTAAGAAGCAACCTAGAGTGGCAACTAGGAGTGGTATGTAATCCTGCACTTCCTCGTTGGTGATTATTGTCCTTGTGGCAGTCAAATTTCCGTTGATACTGTTGTTAATGCTTGGCAATCCGGTACACAAGGTTCCATTTTCACTTGAGATTTTAAATCCAGTTTCTGGGTCGCTGTACATGCTCTCATTATAAACCGTTAGTTCAGTTGTATTTCCTTTCGAGTAAATGCATTTGATGTCTGTCAGATCTGTTATTGAGTTCACTCTCTTCGTCCACTCGCGAAACATTTCGGTATATTCGCAGTCACACGACCATGGATTAAATGAAAGTGTAATTTCTGTTATCGCAGGATTGATTTGCCACACTGTCAACGTAACAAGTCTATTGTTATGCAGGTGTAACACTTTCAAACGTGCCATATGATTAAACATCTCCTTGCCGATGCGTTTTATCTTGTTATTATTTATGTGTAATTCTTGTAAGTTGTCTAACCCATCAAATTCTTGTCCTTCGAGGACTGAGATGCTGTTGTAATCCAAATGTAGTATTTCCAATTCTTTCAATCCATTAAATGTTCTGTTGTGAATCGTTTCAATATTAGACGCATTCAAAAATAGAATCTTCAACTTCTTACGGCCTATAAAAGCGTGGCTTGGTAAAACTTTGATATCATTACCATCAAGGTATAGTTCTGTGGCCTCCATTGGTATTTTTTCAGGCAACATATTCACGTAGGCAGAATTAGCACAATCGACAACATTTGCAGACCAAGATGGATCATGGTAACAAGTGCAGTTGTTAGGGCAAGTCATTTCACAGTCGCACGCATCAAAATCACAACAATGACACAGTGCGTGGCAATGAGATTCATATTTACACAAAAACTGATGAGGCGCTGCTTCAATCAAAGCTACTTGAGCATTTCCACGACTATACAGCAGCTTGCAGTTAATGCTATCCAAATCCATCAACTTTGGCTGTGTTCTAGCTCTGTTTCCAGTGTTTATTTTTTGTAGCCAATCCATTGTGCAATCACACTCCAATGGGTTACCGCCTATGAAAAATTCCGGCACCGTTTTATCTTGTGGCACGGCAGATATCCTCAATGAATTCGGGTCCAAACTTGTTATTTTGTTTCCATACAAATCAACTCGGGTTAAATTGGGTTTTTTGAAAAACGTGTAAGACTGCACTTTAGAAATAAGATTGTCATTCAAATACAACATTTCCACTGAATTTGGTATTGCACTTCCAGTTATTTCTGTTAACTTATTAGAACTTGCGTCGAAAGTACTGAGCGATAGTTGCGATTCAATCTCAAAGTAATTTCCAAGTTCAGCTATCCTGTTAGCGTGAATATCCAGCCACTGCAATCCAGTTGGGATCATTGCATAGTCGAACCATTCCAATCGGTTATCAGAAATGTTCAACCACACCAAATTAGGCAATTTAGCGAAAAGTCCTCCGATATCAGTCAAGTAGTTTCCATCCAGTCTTATTGCTTGCAAATTTATGTTTGCATCAAATGCACCAGCTTCAATTTTGTGAATTTTATTTCTTGATAAATTCAGTATTTTCAGGGAAGTCATTTTGTCGAACACACCTTTGCTGATATTGCCAATATTATTTTCAGTTAGTCGGAGACCGTACATTTGTTCCATTGTCATGAATGACGCATTTTCTATGCTCACAATAAGATTTTCTCCCAAATCGAGGGTTTTCAATTGGGGTATCTCTTTTAATGCAAGTGGAACTTCGTCGAGCCGGTTTCCATTGATGTGCAAGTCTTGCAACGAAGAACAATTTCTTAATGCATGTGGATGTATTTTGGATATGCGATTACTGTCTATAGACAAAACCGATAGCACTTGTAAGCCCATAAAAGCATAGCTCTCTATATTGGTAAGTCTATTGTTTGATAATGTTAATGTGTGCAGATTGCTTAGCGAGCTGAATACATTTTCTGGAATGTGTTCAATAAAATTGTCCTGCATTTTTAATATTTGCAGGTTATGTAAATCTCTGAATAGTGCTATTTCCATTTTTGACACACGATTGTGTGAGAAATCCAAGTACACCAGTCGTTTCAGACCAGAAAAAGTGGATGTATTGATCCAGTCTGATGTTAATTCGTTAAATGATAAATCTAACACTAGAAGTTGAGTTAGATCGCTGAATAATCCGGGAGCAAGTACTGTAATAGTGTTATTGTTCAAATATATTTCTTTCAATTCTTTTGTGTCGCTGAATAGTTCAGGAGGTAAACTGGTAAGCTGATTGTCCGAAAATCTTACTGTAGTTAAAGAGATAAGGCCTTCTAAAGCTCTATCAGCGATTGAATTCAGCCCATTGCCTTGGAAATATAATTTTTGCAGTCTTCTTAATCCTGATAGTAGATTTGGTGGCAAGGTATCAATAACATTCCGGGAAAGATCCAAAACTAGAAGGTTATCTCCGCATTTCTCCGTCGGATGTCGATGTGCTGAAGAGAATTGAAAATGACTAATGTCTCTCATTCTGTTTCCAGTCATATTCAAATATTCTAGGTTCCTCAATGTGCACAATGCACCTTCTGGGAACACTAACATGTTGTTCTCACTCAGATCCAATCGTTCCAAGTTTTGTACGTCTCTCGAAAAAGCGCTGGGAGTTATTTCAAGTGACATTGTGGACCAGTCTGTATTGTGTGTTCTTATCGTCAGGTTTCGTAATTCACGCAGACCTGTGAACGCGCTGTCGGAAAGGTTTCCGATCTTGCAATACTCAATAGTAAGCTCGCGGAGTTCAATCAACTGGCGGAAACTACCAGGAGCGAGACTGCTTTGAAAGAAAAGCGCGTCGCTGCATTCGAGCCGCAGCCTGACGGTCGGATGCGGTTGAATTGCACTGAAGTTTGTGTTCTCCAACTCGCTGTTAATAGTTCTTAACCTACACTGTAACGCAACTCCTGAGCCATCGTAATCCGTCATCCACCCGCATTCATCGGGAGCCTGGTAACGTGTTCCCGCCGATAATGATGCACCCCTAACAGTTAAAGCGGTGCTTAGCACCAGCAAGGCGCACGAAAACCGTGTGAGGAACATTGTTTTGTTTTCACTGTTATCACTTTGTATTACATAGTTTTATTTGTCATCGTTTCGCACTATAATTTCACTTAAACATCGCATCATAAGCGCACTAGTTCATTTTATTTCGCCTCGCAGCTGAGTACTTCACTAGTCGAACCGGCCACTTAACTCGTTTCTCGCGAGAACACTAATTGGATGGGATCGTGCGTCCGCACTCTACTGAGTCGTGGTGCACGTGACGCGGGCGACCACGTTGAGGTCTGGGGTGGAACTGAGTCGCCGTCGAACCTGCGGTGCGCTCGCGCACAAGGCCGCGCCGGTTCACGCGTTCCAACAGGTAAATTCACGCCTGGAGTTAGAACGTATTAAGCGCCTTCAAGATTGTTTCGCGTTTGGCTCTATCGGTTTTGCCATAAAGCTTGTCAGAAAAATATACTGAACGCACACAGATACGCGTGGAGCACACCACCAAAGATCGAAACCGCTTTTTGTGGTGTTGGAGCAAGCTTTGATACGGTGTGTGTGAGCAGGACAGAGGGATGGTAGCGGGGTAAGGCGCGCATAGTTTGGTGGGGGCTCGAGGCAGCTGGCCAGGTAGTGCGCGGGCGCACTGCCGCAGTCGCTGCTTGTTAACACTCCCGTTGATAGAATTGTATTGCAGACATTTGATGACTGTTGACATTTTGTTTACTCACTATCGCTAATGAAATTAATGGTAGGTATTTAATAACGTGCTAACATCATCCTCTTTTTGTAGATCCTTACAACATTGTTCGTGTTGTAATTTGTTACTAGGAGTTAATTTAATAAATAATACGTTTGTTTTTAAATTGTTTAAAATAGGTAGGTACCTACTGTTACATTTTTAAAAATGTAGGTAAGGGTTTTTCAGCTGGTTTTATTGGAATGTTTACGTTATAAGCTTTTTCAGTTTTGCCTTGCATTGTTGAATTTTTTGACACCAGAGGGCCAATTCTACAAATTTTTAAGCAACGTTCGCATTCGCATCTTAGTCGCAAACTCTCAAAAAAGCCGCATTTTCCCTACATTTTTGACAGATAGCGGCTGAGAGGCGACATGCGAATGCGAAAATTGTTTAAAATTAGTAGAATAAAATTGCCACTCAGACAGCACGAAGCTTAGTAAAAGTAATTTTTTTACTAAGATAAAGTTTAAAACTTGCTTTCAAAATTGTATGTTGATAATGATTCATATGAAAGTGTTATTGTTAAGAAATTCTTCTTTGAAGTCTATGGTAATTTTGGTCCAATCTCGCCTGAGGAACTAAAATGTCTGGCAAAAGCTTCTGTGTATAATAATAATGAAGTTAAAACGGTAGGAAATACCATTGATTTAATTACATGTAAAATGTTTCCTGCGTTCAGCACGCGAGAACTTTGATTCCTTTGCGTATTAGTTGTCGAGCAAAATTGCTCTTTCCAGGTAACCTCGGCCTGATCATCCTTTAATTCAGTTAAACGATTTTGATATAATTCCCGCCGTTGAGCCCGAAACCTCTCATCAAATTAAACATCTGCACATTATGCATTTTGTGTAGCCGCCAATTTGTTCGACGCCGTTTGATTTAACAAATTGTGTCTGGCCTAATATTAGATTTTTTCCATTATTTATACCAATAACCTAAACGTTTTTATTCTTTACGTATTATTATGAGCTCCTTTTCATTTTTCTTGTATTCGAATATCTGTGCCATTAAAGTAACAATAAAATACCTCTCGAAATTGTACGGTGTGGCCATATAAGTAGGCACGACGCATCTGTTTCTATTGTGTCCGCTTGGTTGCTAATTGTCGGGCTCATTCACACCTGCCGCTGTGCAAAAAATTTGAACGTGCCCTGAATTTTCTTTACGATCTATCAAGTAAATCACTCGAACAACAATAGCGCATCATCTGGTCACCGATAGCTTCAAAAATTAATACTTCGTTATTGCTTTCATACATCCAAAATTGTATTGATGCCTTCGAAGGAGTTACCTATAAAGTATTGCTCTACCGACTGAAAATTATATTCTAAAGAAATGAAAATGTAATCGTGGTCTAGTTCACGATAAACATTCTACATAATCTTGTGTAATAAATGGTCATGATCATAATTTTATTTGGTGTCGGGATGATAGGAGGACGTGGCGCGTCCGTCGCTCGGTGCTATTTATGCGAGGTGTTGTAGCCTCGATCCCGAGGCGCCTGCTATATCTCAATTGCAATAAATTATCTCCTTTGACACGCGAGAAGCGGAAAATTTGCAATCGCACCAGTCGGGACCATAGAATCCGCGTCTCACCTTCTTTATGTAAACAGCGTAAATGGCTTTGTAATAGGAATCGCGTCCGTCCCACTATGACACCGCCTCGATAATTCACCGCGAGTCCCACGGGTAGTTTGTCCAGATCGCGCCTAGAGACATTCACCACAAAAGGTCAGCGGGAGATCTCTCCTTCGACTTTTTGTCATAAGTGGCGAGGCGTTTCTTCTCCTATGTTTATAAAAGAACAGATTGGCGGTAAATCGTTGGTTATTGTGGCGCTATTTAATGTATATTTCGAGGGTCGCCATCGGGTGCTATAACAATTTTTTTGTATTCAATTTACCGTGCTTCACGTCGACACGCAACTGCCCCGCTGTTGGATTGTTCGCGTGGGCACATCATGCTTATGATTCACCTGGAATATTTAAGTCTTAATTTAACATAATAGGTCAATAAGACTTAGAGCTGTTGCTGTGTTATGTTGTTACATCGATTCATATCTTTTCAGGAAATTTGACACGACAAACACAATTTACAACAATACATCCGCTAGTTATTCGTAACCCTTTTATATAAACACATAAAAGTGACTTCTGAATTCTTCTGATTGAATAAGGTCGAACATCCTCCGTAACATGTACTGTGCCGTCGACTTTATTTTAGTTTTATCGGGCGAGTTCATCGGTGTGTAAAATCATTCCGTAGTCGATTTCCATTATGTTATTAATTTTTGTAATTTCGGTGCCTAATCTCCGGCGACAGGTCAGATACCGGCGCGACACTTATCTTGGTGTCGGCGGACACATATAATCCATTAAGTCGTCATTTCCACGCGGTTGATCATTCCTCAACCACGCGTCAAACCCGCCCCCAGACCGGCGACGACGCACAACGTATTGTTCGCTACCGCTTTATCTCACCTCCGAAGCACCAAGGACCTCTCGAATTAGCCCCATCAAATATATTATAGACCTTAAAACAATAGCCACAGCCTTTATAACCCTTCGATTCCGGGTACATCGAGACTTTATCCTTGTCGACTAATGGACTAGTTTGTTATCTAATCGGGTACACGGCGGACCTATTAATAATTTCCCACATAATTTTCTAATTAACGTCCTGTCTGGCGTACGGTCGGGCCTCTGGATACACGAAAACGGAAATGACGTAGAATTAGGGTTAAGTATCCACAGTATTTATTAAAGTAATTTATTTGTGTACACTTTGAGCAGTTAGTATTCCTATTAACATTAATGACTAATGACATTTGTTTTTGTTTCAGGTAATCAACATTAGCGATTTCAAATTCTGAGTTGCGAGGTAAGCAAAAACAAATAGTATCCACAAAATAATTTCACAACGATACGAACGATTGCAATACAGATAGTATGTTAACTGCGGGTGATCTGTGAAACGATTCGCGGCCTTACTTAATCCTATTTACGAATAATGTAGAAAATAAAACTTAATGCGCACATTAAACATTAGGAGTGTTATGTTACCTGGTGTTAACCCCTGACGGGTTAAATTGTAGCGTGTAAATTGAAGAGATTTTACACGTGAACGGAACCCTGAGTAGTGCGTCAGATCGCGACACGGGCAATTTGGCGCGAGAGAGCCAACGCGGGTTTATTTGTTCACTACGGCACCTGGCGATTCAGGACCCACGGGGTGCAGAACATAAGTGTCGTGGAGTCGGATCTGATTTATTACACTACATATTTTACAAATCAGAACCGACTATCTAAAACCGATACTTTATGTTGGTGATACTTCAGTTTCATCTTTATACTTCGTTGAATTTTACATCGCATTTATAGCTGGGGAATATATTTTCTACGTACTTGCAATTTATCCAAAGGGTTTCTTTTCTTTTAAAGGGAGGCCTTTACCTAGTGCCTACTGCGACATAGCGGGCTAATTACATTGAGTCGATTCGATTTTTTTCTTACTGATGGAATCTGAAAACACGGTAAGTTGCAGGTTTTGACGGAGATAAAATCCCCCTTTTCAAAATTTCTATTCGTACAACACATGCCATTACGTCGCATAAAAATATAGCATCACCCAAAAAACATGAAGAATGCGCTCACGCCAGTCCACTCAACATCCACATTGTGCTGCTCCAGAGACGCAGGACGTGCTATCGAATGGGACCGGTTAGATTACGCATTGTCGTGGCACAATTAGAAACTGTTGCGGAACCATTCGCTCACTTTGTTATTTGCAAACAATCGCCGGCGACATCTGCGCCCCTCTCTATCGTCTCTGTATGCCGTGTCACCGCTGAGTAATGGTGAACGCCGAGCATCTGCTAATTGCGACCCATTCAATTAGGCCGGCTTCGAAGCAGATATATTATACATTAGAGAAATGTTTGTTACAATTAAGCGAAATCTATCTACGACACTGTTTAAGAAAAATAAAACAAGTCTTGAAACTTGTTGATGCTTCCCTAATTAGTTTCAAAGACTTACTGTTCGTTTTATGTCAATTAATTTGTCGGATAAGCAACTGGGCCTATAATGACCAATCGTTTTATTACCGACATGGGCGGACGGACGCTTCAAATCTTTACATTCTTGTACACCATCGGTAACAAAGTTCCGATATGTTACCATTGTCTACAATGAAAGGTTAGCTGTAGACGCTGACTAATGATTGATGAATGATTGAGTGACTCATTGATAAAATGACATTCATCGGTTATCGGCATGTGATGCGGACCTCACTATTCTATTGTCTAAAAGAAAGCTTAGACAAAAGCTTTGGCTGTCGTATCGTATGGCAATCTTTTATCTCCTTACGCTTACAATGTACGTTTTTTATAGTTACCTATTGATTGTCTTAAGTCCGGTAATTCGTATTGATTTATTAAGTTTTATCTATTAACTATAGTAAAATTTGGTAAATATGGGTCACGTTCGTCGTCAGTACCGCACCGTTTTGGTGATACAATAAATTAAAAAGTGTGACGAATGTTTTTCCTTCGTATTCGGAATAAAGACTGGGCTTGCGTGACATTCCCCCGCTGTGAAATACGTGCTCCTACTAAGAAAAATGTTTGTAGGCATCTTAGAAATTTCAATTGTAACATTTGTTGTGTTCGCACAACCTTTCCAATTTGTTCGGCTCGTGTGCCGCCAATGAACGTCTCTAGATATCATCGGCATACCGGCCGCTATGTTGACTCATGTGATTAAATTCTTCGCCTGTATATACTCGTATATACGGCGGCGGCGAGCTTGTACACCTGAGTTTTTTGCAAGACTCGCCAAAACACCTATTTATTATTTTAAATGTTCGTTTTATTGAATTTATACTTTATTTTATCTTTCCTTGCATCTAAATATGACATTTAAGAACAATTTTTCAAGCACCAGATAGGCAGATAATTATAGCAAAATTTAAGAGTAAATTATGCGGAATTCATTCAAATGGATGCAAAAAAAACTCATTTCACTATCAATATTATGTGCCATTTATTTTGAAAACACGCAAATGACATTATTATTTAAATGAATTCAAACGAGGTAATGGTGTTTGATATTGTTATTTATGGCGTATAAACAGAACGGTGACAAATTCTGCAGCGCAGTGCCAGGAAGGGACTGTCGCGCCTACTCCTTCCACAAACACAATAAATATCAACTGTACAAGGGGACACAATGATGCAAACGCCGTAACTTGGGAGATTAATATAATATTTTTGCGCCCGTACACAAGCGGACCGTTGCCGTTGGCCTAATGAAATATGGCAACATGTTCCTTCATTCCTGATAAAACCTCCGGTGTTGGAGTTTTATTGCGACTCGAGTACGATAATTCAAGTTGGCCAGGCAGTGAAATAATTTACATGGTGGTCCCTTTACGTTTTTTAGGCTCGGCTACCGCATTTTTACCATACGCCTGCGAAATGTCCTGGGCTTTCGGCATACCCACTGAATCCTTATCTCTTGCACACATGCGATTTAGTTAGCGTCACAAATAAATCTTATCGATTTAAATAAATAGCTGTAAGTATTATTATTTGGTTTCACCTTTACATTTTTATCTTCAATTTCTCAGTATTTTTATCTACGTTCTTAAAATATTATTGGACTTGCAGTTAATCTTAACCTATAAAGATTTACCATCGTACAACTTAAGACTAAACCCTTCAAAAAAACTTTATTTGAAATATGTTTGTGCAAAGCATAACTGTCATATGCTTTATATCAAGTAAAGGATCTATGAATTCATTGTGTGAGCAGCGAGTTTAGTCTAACCTTTTTAAATAAAAAAATAACAATAGCTTAATCACTTTTATTAACTTGGGTGTTCGAGTAAAAAGTGCACAATTCGTACGCCAAACGCAAAACCATTGTGATATTAACTCTCTATTAAATATTTTCCGCGTTGCTGCGGACTAATCTTTATCCCACAATGGTGTAATAAAAATACCTGAATAAAAAAGTCGGTGAAGCGTAATACATCGTCGGCAGCGGGGTTCCGTCGATGTAGATTGAACTTATTTATTGTTACTGAATAGTGACTTTATGATAATTATAGACTGGCAAAACTTTCCAAGTTAGGTGATGCAAGGATAAGCTTTACAGAGCATTCCCAGCATTTTGTTGTTGCTTTTCTCTAAGAAATAAGTACTTAGAAATTAAATAAAGACTTAGACTTTAAAGAGATGTGAAAACAAAGACTGTTGGTGAACATATTAGGCTGAGCGATGATCGTTTTGCGCTCAATGTTTATTTTATTTTTTATTTTTTTCGGGGGCATTCGTTGGCCCAAATAAGTTGTTCCTTTCCTAAAATAAAAAAAATACTGCTAATTCAGTGAACTTTTTGTAACTGCTGAAACTCAACGGCAAGAGTTAATGCAGTATGTATATTTATGACTGTAAAGGTCAAGAGGACGCGCTGATCGTATGAGTACGTATCTTTATGCGCTGTTTGACCTCTTCCGGCTTGGAGGTTGAAAATATTTCTTAGCTAAACCTAGCCACGAGTAAACATAAATATTCGAGTTATCAACATAATTCAGTTTTGCAAGTCCCAAAACTGCCAAAAAATAAAAATACATATTTCGATAAACTATTTTTCACGGAACCCTAAAAATTCACCAAATTGAATGAGCTATTCAATCCACGGTGCTCGGATCACGTGTCAATCATTGCTTGCACAAGCCGCAATGGATCGTGTTATTCTATTTAAACGTTTTGTTATTCATTGCCTCTATCGAATCTCCCCGCTTTTGGGTGATTCACAATGGTCCTGCCCCATATTGTACATGATCCCTACTAATAATAAATGCTTATTAAGTACGCGCTTTGCATAGATTAAAAAAATACAGAAAAATGAAAAGGAAGCGTTTTTTTTCGGAGCAAATAAAATAATACTTGGAACTGTTTTTTAGTAAGGTTATGCGATGGATTCATAGTCAATGCAATGCACAGTTTATCATGACATAATTATGCTCTTGCTACAGTGACCATAATATTGCCTCTCTAGTAGGGAATTTATCAATCAACACCTACAAAACGGAGTCCTAATCCACACCAAAGAGTAAATCAAATGGTATTCGAAAAGTCTCGTAGAAACGAGTTGCATTGGCTAACTTAAATAATAAATAGTATCCTAACAGTGTAATTTTGAATTAAATGGATTGCAATTTTCAATAAAAATAATTCCGGACATAGAGCTGATTGTCTAGCTCTAACCCTTTCGTAAAAAGGGTAACCGGGTTGTAATGCAAGCGGGAACAGTGTAAAAAAACTAGTGTATTGTTACAGCAATTTACTTACATATAGAGGTTCTCCCTAGCTCCCAACCCGTACGCGTTGGGCGCGTATTGTGTTACCCATGCTTCACGCATTCTTTGAAACCTGAGCTACGAGATGGGATTCTTTTGTTGTGACTCGATTTGAATATTACTTTAATATGATGGGTTCTTGCTGTTAATAATAACTGCGTAGGGAGACCGACTAATGGGTGGTTATGGGGCGCGCCGTTTCATATGTTTTACACGGCTAATAAAGTAAAGACTGCAGTTGAATTTGTTTTGTCTGATTTGTAGTTTTAACATATGAGTGGTAGAATTGTATAGTTTTTACACTATTTTTGTCGTCATCTACATGTAGATGATGTGTATGAGCGTTGTAGCTATGTATGTGCCTTAAAACCCATTCACATGATTACCCAGTTCTGTTAAGTGTTTATAGTCCGGCTTACTGTTATAAAATGCAACTGCATGCAATGAGGTAACACATAAACCCATTGTTTAAAAACGTTTAAAACCCAGCAAGAGCACAATTGAAAGCTGTAAAGGTTGGCTCGTGGATAAAGAATAGGTAAATAAGCTTAAAACTAGGGAAAAAATAGCGATCCTTTTGTTTTAATACAAGGAAACTTCTATTTATTTTTGTAATACGGATTTGAAAAACGTTCGCGGAATAATAGCAGCTGTGCAAAGTGAGCGCGTGCCAATATCTCAGTATATTGTCAGTTCCGTGTAAATCCCTTGTAAGACGATTGTAAAACAATGCTTATAAAGTATCCCAGCCACGGGCCGCGACTGCAGGCGTGATACGAAAGCGTTAACAGAATTCATAAATTTTGGACAACAAAGGAATCCAGAAACCGTTTAAGGTCCATACGCAGATTCGACCGCATTATATTAGTGATATGGTAATGTGATTGTTCGCGATAAATTAAACTGGCGAGTCCCGAGTCGGGTCGCGCACAGCGGGACTTCGCGACGCCCGCGCATCGTTTTCGTATATTCGCCAATTTGAGGTGAAGAACCTCACAATTTTTGACAATAATACTCACACTTTTATATCGAGGGACAATGCTAAATGTCACGCCCTGGCTGCCACCCATATGCGTCGGGTTTCTTTTTTACTGACCGACTTTTGTATGCTTGAATTATGAGAGTTTTCAAGGAAATGCGGTTATTCCACCTAATCACCAGAGTGAACTTATATTGATGTATAAGCAATACTTCTCAATAAAGGTATATGGAGGCCTGGAACCCTCCCAAGGCAAATTATGCTACAAGCTCCGGTTTCGCAGAGCAACGAGTAGGTATTCTTTGACCAGGAACTAGTAGGCGTAACATCCTTGATGGTCTGACTATCTGAAATTGTCAACAATGAGACTGCGTTAGACAGAGTAGACAGAAGGCATAAGTAACTAATAATAAAGTTGAAAAAGAAAAGATGAGAAAAATAACACAGCTGTTAGCTTTACAACCATACCAGGTAACTTGCTATACGCACTATTTATGTCATTTATCATACAATGTAGTGTATAAAGTTTCTACTCTTACAGGGAAGATACTAAAAAGTACAGAAAAGAATTATGTTATAAAAAGCCCAACAAAAATATTTACGCCAGGCAAAACCCAACATTTTCTGGCGTGGGATGATGACATTTCTGCTTACAATCGAGAATACCGGAACCTTGCCCGTATATTTTGAAATATAATTGAAAATTATAGCGTTCATGAAATAAACTGTCAACTTCGGTGAACTGTCGACACGAAGTTCGTGTCCTGTCGCCTCCTTTAATTGGCCACGTTCATTGTTCTAACCTATCCCTTTTAGAGACCGAGTGATTGTCGCCATTCCCAGAATTCCTTATTTTGAACGATCGTCTATCTTGTTGCTCACAGTTTGTAAGTCTGTCCCTCGTGTGTCCAACAAATTACTTACTTTAGATCGCCACTAAGTTACGCGATGTCGACAAACTTTTTATAGGTAAGTTGGCTGTGTGGACCTTTACAGCTCCCGAACTTCTCTAAATTGGGTGAGAAATACTCGGTTTGACGGCCGCTTTGCATATCTCAGCGATAAATTTCTAGGAGCTGCACCTACGCGGACATCGCGCTGGTTTCTCGAGCATTTTACATACTTAGCCACTTTATTAGCTAAATAATACAGTCTTCTGTCAACTTGAGAATTTATTTTGCCCCCCATTACATGGCTCGTTTTTTATAAGCACTTGTATCCTTCTAAAAGATCCTATCACAAATTTTGTTGCCCGAATTGCGACTGAACCCATTTATATAAATTACGGGTTAATTAACTGCTTTGTTGTTGGTCGAGCGCGTGAATTCGTTGAAACGACGCAGTTTGAGGGAATGAAGTCAGATGTTAACAATAAAATATTATCCTCTTTTATTTGGAACTATTACTTTAAGTCGTATACAATTTATATTCCTTATTCACACAGTGAGTATTGGTTGACTAGGTTGTAGTAATACTTTGTCAGAAATACTGCTGTTTTTTTATCCTCATGTCTCTCTGTAATAGTGTATACCTCATGTTCTCATAAAGAATTCAGTGTAAGCACGGATCGAATGCGAGTTCGTTTAAACCTTAGCGAAGAATTGCATCTCGCGCTAGGGTACTTAACTTTATTGTTTTATGGCGCGATAATAATATTGGCGTGGCAAAGCCCTGCTCAGGACGGCGCGCCTCCCGATTGTTTTCTCACACAGATCGATTTACGGTTACCTATCGATCCAAAGTTCTATCATTTTTACGAATCTATTTTCACTACGTCTCCAGGGAGTAAAACTGATAAACAATGTTCGAAGTTTCAAGTTTTATTGGAGATACAAATAATAAACGAAAAGGGAAACAAAAATTTTATGACATACTCGCTTTGGTTATCGCCAATTTGTGTCAACTGAAGCGTTCGTTTAATATTAATAAAACTGCTAGCCCCTCAACCCTCGGTGTGCTTTTACGGTCGGCTTGATGGCGACTTATTTGAATAAATATTTTCGAGTGTAACCGAGTTGGAGACTTCTTTAAACTTATTTATTTTGTAATTTTTTTCAATAGTACGCAGTATAAACAGGATAGTGCGTTTGATGCTGTTGTGTGACGCGACGCCCCGCCAGGCGGCGCATTACTAATGTGGATGACGCGACACTATTACAACCCATCCTTTATCTAACACAATATGTCCTTTATTATAAAACTAAAATTAAATGTCCGACCTCTTTCGAAGTTATTTGATCGCCGCGGGAGTCCATCACATTTGTTATGTGCAACAGCAAGTAAGTGTTTATTGGTTTATGGATTCTTTTTTGCTTTCTCCGTGGGTTTGAAAAGGATTGATTTGTTATTTATGGAAATGTGGTATTAGGTACCTACTCGTTTGCAAGGAATATTTTAATAAATTGATTCTCAAGCCAATTTGTGATTTATTATTATTATGTCCATAAATATTTCTGAATACTTTGTCATATATCTGGTCACGAGAACGTGGTTTTCGAATTACTTGTTACTTACAAACATAAATCGATCTATGATTACCTTATTACAGTTAATTCGTGATTAATGGTGAATGGTTCTGTTAAACTAATAGGTGGAATTTAAATGTCAGAGTGGCTTGGAGTGCGGGTCGTTAAGGCGATGTTCACCGAAGCCCAATTCGTAATTACACACGGCCTGACCGACACCCGCGTCAGCGCGCGGAAGTTAATCGGAGCCGACGCCCGGCAAATGATGCGTGCCTCCGCCGCGAGCCTACTTATGTCACCCGCGATTATCGC
Organism: Melanchra persicariae; assembly: GCA_947386135.1. Classification (NCBI taxonomy): domain Eukaryota; kingdom Metazoa; phylum Arthropoda; class Insecta; order Lepidoptera; family Noctuidae; genus Melanchra; species Melanchra persicariae. The sequence continues at coordinate 9,327,069 of OX376655.1, read as the reverse complement.
GCACCCAACACAATGACGGATCGCTTAACATCACGTTTAATTCCAATGATAACAAAGAGCATCTACGATTAAATCGACGTAATACATCATACGCCCATTAAATTGGGTCATTATGTCAGGCCTGTCATGTTGTATCAGATAAACTTGTACCTGTGGTCCTACATAAGTTAGTTAGTGAAACTCATTATTTGGCGACTCCAAATTGAATTCAGAATGCTCGGTTACTGAGTTAGCATAGAAAGTAATGGGATCTTCGTATACCAGCGAGCGTTGTATGGCCAGTTCATTTGACCGAAATACATATTCCAACCGTGATTTTGTGTCGTGCTTAAATTAAACATGACTGAAGTAGTCTACAGACCATATTCATGTAACTTATGTTTTCATTTAAAGAAGCTAAGAGAACAATGCATCTTTATAATTTCGAGCACATGTTATTCTTGTTTTCGACAATGTATTCGATTTCGTGTATTACACGATCGAATTCATATTCCACGCGAACTAAAAGAGTCGTCATACGGTAAATCGTTTATGGTAATACAGGCTGGTCGTACACGTATTTCGATCATGGTGTTCGATCGTGAGGCTGAGTTCGTGAGCGGTGGACTCGCGAAAGTCCTGCCGGCCGCGAACATGAGTTACTTGCTTGATGTGACGTTATCGCACTGTGCACCTCGCGTATTGTGACACACACATCCCAATGGACTGCACCTCCAAATTTTATCAACAATAAATAATGCCTCGATTGTGTATAAGCTCCTGCCATTTGCCTTCGGGGGGCCAAAAATGTACATTGCAAGCGGTAATAAAATCCTCGCAAAAGCTAGTACTGGACTCGTAAAATAGAAAGGTGGGTTAAAATTTCCAGTACAATGATAACTTACTATAGAAGCTGTAATAGAATATGATCGCTTCGGGGTTGATTTTGATTTAGCTGTACATAGAAATCCCGGAACAGATTGAAAAGGGGTAATAATAGACTCGACCAGATTTATCTCGCGCAGCCCATCTCTTGTTTGATAAATAGATTTTTTCTCAATGGTTTCGAATCAAGCGCCCCACAGAAGACGGTCTGTTTCCATTGTGATATAAAATAGCTCTTATTTATTTGTGAAACATGACAGATAATTCAGGACGGCTACCGATAGAGATGTCTTTGTTGGGAAGAATGCTTGTTTGGTTTTGTGAAACACAAATACAGTCGCTCATTGTTGTGCCGTGTTTTGGTTATGAAAATTATTGTGACAAATTGTTAGGTCGAAGTTAAGCCTTTCGTTTGTATAGCATCTGCCAGGCTTAAGGTATCGTCATCGTCATAATTCTTTGAATGTTGAATTATTTTGATGAATTTGCAGCTAAGCAGAAGTTACTTGGTGGCTGTCGCAGGTGTTTATTTGTTCGTCATGATTCTGTTTATTTGTTAATATTTGAAGTTAGTGGTGTGGAAATTAGGTATTATGTATTTGCTTGCGTAGAAACAATCTTGGATTTGTGTCAACATTGTCGATAAAGCATTATTTCCCATTAAGTAATTTTGAAACTTGGGCAAGTGTCTATTACTTGGACTGAAGTCACGATTTGCAAAGCTGCTTTTAAAGTAAAGTACAATTTTATTGTGCTAAAAAAAATAAAACATAAAGGAACGAATACTTACGCCTGCTCAAAGGAGATGTTATACATTTGGAAACAAAAATTACCTGCTTATTAAGATACTAGCACATGAGTACTTCAATCATGTAGTACATTATTTTTATTTGTTATCATCAATTGTTATCTCAGCGTACGCCAAAAAATAATTTATTAGACAAAATTTTGCTACTTTGGGTTACATTACTGCAATTTTCGTAGGGATTGCTATTTTTTAAAAATAAAATATAGCCTATTTTTTAAGTTAATAATGTAGTTTCCTAATTGCGAACATATTTTAAAATTGGTTGAGTTTTTGAGCCAAATCATAACTAAACAAATCTTTCCTCTTTATAATATTAGTTTAGACAATGACTCTTTTGTATGCTGAAAAAATACAGTTTCTTTATTTGGCGTGAACATCAATTAAAACCCAACACCATACACGTAGTGTCTACGATGTTTACAAGAAAATAAATCGCGACTGGGTACATAAACGCCATGAAAGTTTCATTGATCTCAAGCGCTTTTCCTTATTTGAAAATATACTTTGAAATTCGCAATAGAATGTCAGTCGCAGGGGACCGACGCCGCGGCCGAGTAAAGAGCATTTTATAAATGTGTTTTGAGAATAGCGAGCGAGACGTGGGTAGTCGGGCCGCGCAACGCACAGCGATGCACCAAGTTTAATGGAAAAGAATTGAAAAGTAGCGCGTCTATATGGTAATAGAAATTGCCCGGAAGAAAGGAACACAGACGACAGAGTGCAGAGCTCTAAGTTATAGTTGTTTTCTTGAAAATTGAGCGTTATTGCGTACGTTTTCCCCGAAGTATTGGCGCGTTCGGCGTCTCGGTTCGCGGGGCGTACCCGCACCGTGCATCGGAGTTTTATTGGGACCGGAAAATTTACAAATGTAAACTCAGATCATTCGCGTAACTATCGTCTATGTAGTTACTTTATTTGCGTCGAAATGTCTGTTTGCGCAAATAAAGTAATGCTCCTGTCATGATTCCGTATTCTGGAATTTTATTAATTTCAATTGGCAACATTCAACCGCCATGCCGTTTGAATGATAGCATGGTGGGGGAAAAGTAAAACTAACATCACGCTGGGAGTTGCTCGGCCAGTTCGCGGACAGCAGTCGACCTAGTAAGACCTTCTGACTAACAGAGCTATACTGATTGTTTTATGTTGTATGTATATGTATATTATATTAATGTATGTGTTCATCTGATATTGGTACAATATACTCTATTAATAGTATAAAGAGTGGTTTTATTATATATCAGAAGTGACACGTTCAACAGTACGCGCCCACCTTCGCTAAGACTTATTTAAAGCTACCATGATGGATGCAGAGTCCGTTGATGAATCACACACACCTCCTTGTAGGCGTAGTAGACGAAGAGAAAAACGAAGACGGTTGTCATCATCATCCTCGTCCTCGTCTACACCTGAAGAAAGGATTCGAAGACGGTCTCGAAAACACTCAAAGGGTTTGACCACGGAGGACGTGCTGAACATTTTGACTTCCTGGAAGGCTCAACCAAGTAAGAGTACCAATTCCATACAAAGTAGTCTACTTCATAACGTGATACCTGAGTTTGACCCGGCCAATAGGTCACAAAGTATCGAGGCTTGGATACGGAAAGTTAATGAATGTTCACATATTTACAACTGGGATCAGAAGCAAACCATTCACTTCTCTCTCCAAAAACTGGTAGGACTTGCGAAGAAATGGTTTGAGTCTCTTCCTACGGTCGTATTTTCATGGGATGAGTGGCAAGCCAAATTAAAAAGGGCGTTCCCTAGTGAGGAAAATTATGGTAGACTGTTGGAAGAAATGTTGGCTCGCACCACTCGTGTCGATGAAGGTTTACGAGAATATTTTTATGACAAATTGAATCTGTTGAACCGTTGTGAAATAAAGGGGAAGAGAGCTGTTGATTGTGTAATACATGGAATTACAGATAGGTCAGTTAGAAGCGGTGCACAGGCACTTAACTGCGAGGAACCCGAGGATTTGCTTAACTTTCTTTGTGCTCAACGTATTACATATTTTTCGAACAGAGACCGAAACAGGCAGAGATCAAATCCTAATACGGTAACTAACAATTCTGGGCCTAACGAAGGTTCTATAGTCTGTTTTAACTGTCGTAACAAAGGTCACCGTTATCACAAATGTCCAAAACCTGTGATAAAGTGTAGGCAATGTAACAGAATAGGTCATGATAACGTATATTGTAAATTGCGGCCTGTTGCTGAAAATTTCGTCCCCAAAGCTAAAATCGATGATACTCGGAGTGCCTTAGAGAAAAATACGTTAAAGATCATCGCGTTTAATGATCAAATAAGTCCTAAACCTGTGGATACGTCTAAGGCGTCAACTTCTATAACAACACCCAATGATAAGTTTATCAAAACTGTCTTGGTAAACGGTCGCCCCTTTATAGCTTACATAGACTTCGGGAGTGAATGTAGCTTGCTGCGAGAGAGCCTTGCACTAGAACTTCAGCTGGCGCAAAATTCGGGTAGTGTTCCAGTAATTAGAGGATTTGGCAATTCATGCATTTCGCCTCTGTATAAATCTACTGTAAACATAAAACTTGATGATATAGAGACCCAGTTAGACGTACTAATAGTCAGTGATGAGTTCATGACAAGCAGTCTCTTAATAGGACAAAACTTCACCGAACTACCTTTTATTACAGTCTTAAAAGATTTTCATCAATTAGTATTTTACAGAACTCCAGGAGAAAATCTCTTCCCAATTGAAATATCTCTCAAAATGTTTACCTCAAAACCCATAACGATTGCAAATACCGGGATGGTTCCAATAACAATCAGGGATATTGCCTTTTCCGGTGACGTTTTTGTTGAAGGTTATACCTCATTGGAACCTAGTAGAGAATTTCGTTTGTTGCAAGGGACTTATGGCATTTCGAATGGCACTGGAGAAATAACCGTAACGAACTTGTCACGGACGCCTCTTCTATTCAAACCTGAAACATTAATTGCGCGATCGTCACCTATAACTGAGGTCAAAAATTGTCAAGTTAATCGCATTTCGGAAAATTGTGCTCTGTCTTTAGAACCATTAGATAGAACGCATATTCAAGCCGGTGAGGACGTAATAAGTAGCAACAAGGATAGGCTATATATGTTATTACAAAAGTATCGCGATTGCTTTGCCACCAATATGAAAGAAGTAGGTTGTGCTAAAAATTTTGAAATGAAAATAAACCTTACGGATAATAGACCCGTTGTGTACAGGCCATACAGGTTATCATTTTCAGAACGAGTGCAAGTGCGTGAAATTGTTGATGAACTATTAGATACAGATATTATACAAGAATCTAGTTCGGATTACGCAAGCCCGATATTAATGGTCCGTAAGAAATCGGGTGAGCAAAGACTTTGTGTAGATTTTAGAGCCCTTAATAACAGAACCATTAAAGACAGGTTCCCTCTCCCGCTTATTGAAGATCAGTTAACAAATTTAAGCGGCAATCAGTTCTTTACGACATTAGATCTTGCATCTGGGTATTACCATATACCTATGTCTCATGAGAGTCGACATCTTACTGGGTTTGTAACCCCTGACGGCCACTATGAGTTTAAAAGAATGCCGTTTGGATTGGCCAACGCCCCCGCTGTATTCCAGCGAATGATTAATAAAATTCTTGGGAATAGACGCTTTGATTATGCACTTGCATATTTAGATGACTTACTTATACCGTCTATAACTATAGAGCAAGGGTTTGAGCGTTTAGAAGAAATTTTGATATTGCTCCGTGAATTCGGACTCACACTAAAATTAACAAAGTGCCGGTTTTTCGATACTGCGATCAGCTACTTAGGTTACGAAATATCTGCAAACGGAGTAAGACCAGGGGAAGCAAAAGTTTTGGCCGTCAAAGAATTTCCTTGCCCCAGTAACATACACGAAGTTCGTCAATTTTTGGGACTTACGGGATATTTCCGCAAGTTTATAAAAGGATACGGGGAAATAGCGCAACCACTGACCAACTTACTTAAGAAAAATATTGCATGGCATTGGGGCAGTGATCAACAAACTGCGTTCAATTCCTTAAAGGAAAGTCTTTCAACCAGACAAGTTTTAGCATTGTATGATCCGCAGTTGGAGACTGAGTTACATACAGATGCTAGTGCCCTTGGTATTGGGGGAATTTTGATGCAATGGCAAGCGTCGCCCCGCGTCTTAAAACCTGTTGCTTATTTTAGTAGACAGACCACGGTGGATGAAAGACATTTTCATTCTTATGAGTTAGAGACTTTGGCCGTTGTCTGTTCACTAAAAAAGTTTAGGGTGTACTTGTTAGGGGTCCCGTTTAAAGTATTTACTGATTGCGCGGCGCTTAGGACAACATTGACAAAGAGAGATCTTGTCCCGCGGATAGCCAGGTGGTGGTTGCAAATAAGCGAATATAACTTTGAAATTGAATACCGCCCGGGTGTTAATATGGCGCATGTAGATGCTTTAAGTAGAAACACTTGCCTAAACGCGAAAGGAGATGTTGGTTCTGTTAATGTTCTTAATATTGAATCTGGCAACTGGCTCCTAACTCTACAAATGGGTGACCTCGAAACGTCTCGAATTGTCAGAGTTCTAAAACCTGAAGCTGACCCTGAGTTCAAAGATCTAAACCAAAAATATACTGTCAAGAATAATGCACTCTATCGCAAAGTTGATGACCGCTTATGTCTTGTAGTACCACGGAGTGCTCGTTGGCAAGTTTGTAAAGCTAATCACGATGACATCGGGCATTTAGGCTACGCAAAAACGTTAGACAGAATAAAGAACCAATTTTGGTTCGCAAAATTACAACGATACGTCAAGAAATATGTAGGTTCCTGCATAGAGTGTGCTTATAGTAAGGACAGTGCGGCTAAAAAGAAGCAGGGTCTACTTTTTCCAATAGAAAAAATTAGTATACCGTTTCACACGATTCATATTGACCATTTAGGACCGTTCGTAAGAAGCAGAAACGGCAACTCTTACATTCTTACGATTGTAGATGGGTTCACTAAGTACGTATTCGTCAGAGCAGTGAAAGATACGAAAACAAAGAGCACGATTAAAATCTTGGAGAACATTTTCATAGACTTTGGCACACCGGCTAGAATCATTTCTGATCGTGGCACCTCATTCACATCAACAGCTTTCGAAACCTTTTGCGATGACCTTGGTATAAAACATGTACTTAATGCAGTTGCGTGTCCCAGATCAAATGGGCAAGCCGAAAGGTTTAATCAAACTATTTTAAATTCACTATCTGCTCAAAATTTTAATAAAAATGAGCGTGACTGGGACAAGTGTCTAGGAAAGGTTCAGTGGGGTATTAACAATACTGTTAATGCGACCACCCAAAAAACTGCAACAGAGGCTTTGTTCGGATTGCAAATGCGCGATAGTTTGTCAAATAAGTTTGATGTTCCGCAACAGTCGCGAAACGAAGATTTGTTAGCATTACGCCAGAATATTAGCGAATCTATTAAGAAAAGTCAAGAGGAACAAAAGCGTAGACATGACATTGGTCGTACTTCTGCTCCTGCGTATCAGGTTGGCGATTTAGTTAAACTATCCCGGACCAGTTATAATAATGAAGGCAAGAGTACAAAGCTTCTGTCCAAGTTTATAGGCCCATATAAAGTTGTAGAAGTATTGGGTAACGATAGATATAGGATAAGTGATGTACCTGGTTTTAATAGAAAAAGGAATAATAACTATGTAACTGTCGTATCCACAGATAGAATTAGACCCTGGATCCATCTCAAGGCTCTTGAACTTGACAATGTTAATATTAGTTCAGATGAGGAAACTAGTAGCTAAGTATTTTCTAAGTGTAGCTATCTCTATAAATAATAATTTTGTAAGGTTAATTTAGGAAATAGAATAATTAGTTACTTACCTTAAGGATTCCGAATGTCATGATTTAGCATTTTGCTTTTATTTTATTTTGTCGTGTTTGTTCTTTTATTTACTTACATCCACTAGACTTCAAGGTCAAAACTTATCTGTAGACCTAGCTCTTGTACTACTTATTATTATTTTGTAATTTGAAATAAGAACTGTACCTACTAATGATTCCGTATGTCATTATTTAGCATTTCACTTTTATTTCAAGTATGTTGTCGTGTTTGTTTATAAATTTCTTTATTTACTTGGACTAGTCTTCAAGGTTAAAACTTCTGTGTAGACCTAGCTCTTGTACTAATTATTTTTGTTTAAAAATTTGAAATAAGAACTGGTTGAGTGGGTTCAAGTGGGAGTTGTGCTCCAGGAGTAGCACGTTTTCGGATGGCCGAATGTCATGATTCCGTATTCTGGAATTTTATTAATTTCAATTGGCAACATTCAACCGCCATGCCGTTTGAATGATAGCATGGTGGGGGAAAAGTAAAACTAACATCACGCTGGGAGTTGCTCGGCCAGTTCGCGGACAGCAGTCGACCTAGTAAGACCTTCTGACTAACAGAGCTATACTGATTGTTTTATGTTGTATGTATATGTATATTATATTAATGTATGTGTTCATCTGATATTGGTACAATATACTCTATTAATAGTATAAAGAGTGGTTTTATTATACTCCTATTCCGTAACTTACTTCTTCATAATGTCGAACTGACGATATAAATACTCCGTTTTATTTTCAAGTATATGTTAAATCGTGTTTGTGAACTTTAATGTTAAAGCAAACTTCAATAAGTACCTAACGGTGTATATATTTACAATGTCTGTTTGCAGTTTCTGCGGAAACTTTTCTGAATGAAATAAGTATTTGTCACGTTAGTTGTGGTGTGGGTGTTATAGTACGGCGTCGTTCGGCTCGTTCCCATTGATTATTTGTAAACAATGGGAACTCTCTGGCCCGTATTTGTACAAATATTTGTAGGAAGAGCATAAGAGGGCACTTAGCGGTATGACATTGTTATGTTCGCCAAGCGCTTAGGAATTTAAACCAGATATCAAATAACTATACCGAATGACGTTGGCTACGTCATTCATATAATTTGTTGTCATAAACCGGTTTATATTTTACTTGTTGTACTAAACATTTGAAGTTTCTCCAACGCATATCAATATCAAAAAAATCTAGTATTATTTACACATACATTTATTAGTTACAGAAACCAACTTGTTGATTAGTAATGCAATCGACATAAATATGGGATCTGGCGCCATCACTCCATGCCACTTATAGCAATAATGTGGGTTTAAGAATTTAAATATGTAGAGGATTATTAGTGACCTATTGACTGTCTATCACCTACGTTACTCAGAATTATTCATTACTGTTGTAACAAATTGTGGAGGAAAACCAGATATATTGCTCGTTCAGCTGGCAGCAGCTGACAATATTGATCTTTAACCCATCATTTTCTGTTAAATGTAGTTCTGGAGTGGTGACAATACACACACTTATCGAGTCAAAAGTTATTCAGGTTACTCCATAAGGGAAAATGGCCTCAACAGAAATGTAAATAAAGCTCACAATAGTGTGATCATTCAGGATATATGGCACTCCTCTGATTAACGCAAGGCTATCGGCTGCTGTGTCTGCACCACAACCTTTAGATCTAGATTTCAATAGCGTGATGCTATCAATGTCTAATTGGATGTTGTTGCCACCTAGATGTAATCATTAAGCCATTTCAATGACATTTAAGACTGCGGATGGTGTTAGCGATGTAGCAGACTAACCAAAACATTTTAGTCTCTGACTTGCTGAATACGATTTTGATGAGTAGAAAGAAGTCTTTGAAACTGGAAATCAACTCTAGGCCAATGCCTGAATTGAGTATTTTGAGTTAAAGAAACCGTATGGTTTTCAGATATAAGTAAAGTTTGAGAAATACTCAACTTCAAAAATACTCAATTCTGAAACCGACCCTGTGTGATACAGGGTCGGTTTCAGAATTGAGTTTTTTTTGAAGTTAAGTAAAAAACTTAACTATTTAAATATACAACGTAATTAGTAGTATTTAGTATAATTAAATAATTATGTTGTATGTTTAAATAGATAAGTTTTGTTGTTCTACAAAATTAATTCATATTTTGTTAAGTACTGGATGTCACATTCGCTGCTAGCGGTACTTTTAGATCATCTCTTATATTCTCACAATCTCTACACTCAAATTGGTGAATTAATCAGGTTTATTACGTTTAACTATCCTTAATGAAAAGTAATGTAGTTGTTTGCCCTGGCCTCATGTACGTTTTATCTGTGGTTACCGTTACTATCGATGGCTAATTGTGAGCTGTTTATAAATGTCGTCACTCCGATCAATATTCATGTCCAGATTATACAGATATACTCTTCTAATTGCCACTTATAAATCTGAACGCGTCGATGACATCTTAATTGCTAAAGTAACAAATCACCTATAATATATGAAAATATTTGGCAGCGTAAAAATATGTTGATATATTAGGAAGTGTAGTTATAGTCAGCGTCGTGCGTTTGGAAAGAGTTTGAGATATTTTGTCTTCCCATAGCATTTATATTTTGTTTATTACCGTGACGTGGTGACATTTCTTATTTCACATTCATCTTTTCTATTTACCGTGAAATTCTTTAAGTTGGGAGCTCTGCGACAGTATCAAAATATGATTTTGAACTAAACTCAGTTCTATGTTTAGTTTGGTTATAATAAAAACGTCAAAGTGTTAAAGCGTCATATTTTATGTAACAGTAGTGACCCCCCACGACTTTGTCTTCTCCTTGTTACAATTCCTATGATAATTTGCTTACTATGAATTGTGTATTAGTAGGATTCAAACGCTGCTTGCCGGCTCATTCCTTAACATATCATGTATTTTATATACAATTTGCTTTGTACCTCTATATTTAATAAACATTCCTTCGAGTCATAGGTATGTTCCTCTGCCATTCAACATACGGAACCCAAAGCACATCTTTAACATAATCTGCATAAAATTTTACTGTTACATTTGGTTATCCGAATTCCTGCTGGGATTTCCTAAACATTTGCTTTTAGTTAATTAATGTGCTTGCATTTGTTTGCGTCGGACGGTTGAATATTTCGTGGTTCATAACAACTTGAGTTTGCTTGTTATTATCTGGCGTCAGTCACGAGTAATTGGCACGACAAGTATCGTCACGTTTTACTAATAGATCTGTTGCCATAGGGTGATCCAGAAGTGCGTAGGCGATAATAAAGAACAATTTATATCATCATCTGCTTAGCCTTTTCCCAATTTTATTGGGTTCGGCTTCCAGTCAAACCGGATTCAGCTGAATACCAGTATTTTACATTAAGGACAAATAGCAAAAGAAAGAGTCCTTTAAATAAAAACGAACACAAAAAACGACAAAAAATAACCCAATATATGACTTTTCAAGCAGTTTGTTACAGTTGATGGCATTTACTTTAGTTCAATCACAGATTTGATGTCACCAACTGCATCAGACTTCTGGAAAAGTGTTGTTTGAAATTTTTTGGTCCTTTATTGTGGTAGATTTTTTTGAAACGTCACTTTTTTTTTTGTTTGATTTTTTTTCCTTTATGTATAAGTAGGTACTAGCTCCCCAACATCACCCTTAAATATGACCATGCACTTCTGGAACACCCTGTATAAAAGTAGAGTAGTGGCAGTATTAAGTTTGTTAAGCAGATGCGATAAAAAATATTTTAAAATGTTTTGGTTTTTGCTTGTTGCTCGTGTAAGATTCACCGAACATTTAATGAATACCTGTCAGCGTAACAACTGAGTGATTTAGAACAATCACCGATTGCAGCTTGACTCCTTAGTTACCGTGGAAAAAGGCATGTCTGGCAAGTTGGGTGGATATGGGAGCTGTGGCAAAACTCATAATCATAACTCTAACACTTCTAAAACTCTTACTAACCCACTTAATTACAAGAGGCAACAAAATAAAACCAACACGGTTTAAAAAGTAATTTACACGTTTCCTGTCAAAGAAATTGTTGAAGAAATAACTGATATTGTTTACGTCATAAGCTAGTAAACTACGGTCCGTTCTCGGCCCGCCACCGTTCATTAGCAGCTATAAATCTGAGGCTGTTTGTCGTAGACGATCGTAATTATGAATAATTATGTTATTTTATGGTTGTCGACAACCGCATCGTGTCTCAATATTTAAACATCGGGACAGTAGACATAAATGTAGCGGTTTTTGGAACAAATTTTATGTGGAGCAAACTTGTTTTAGGAATTTTAGATTTTTAAAGACAGTCTGGACAAAACAGGTCTTACAGTAGCCAGTTGGCAGATCTAGATGTCTGATATAGAGTACGGTATACCGAGGAGAAAACTTCGTGGTGTGGTCTAACAAAACAATCACGTCGACAATGCTCACAATATATAGATTAGCTGTGTCTCGAAAATATCTATAAATTACAGGATTTTTAAAAAGGGGCTTGTAGAAGCCCAGAGTTAAAGTAGCCTCAATTTGTCTTTGTGTGCATTGCTGGAAACTTAATTTAAAATCAACTATACAATTAGTGTTGTCTGGAATTGTGATGGATCAATTTTATCTGTTGCATTCGATAACGTTAATCTGCGCGCGACAACGTCGGACCCATAACATAGTTTATTTTCCGCTCCTTATGCAAATCCGTATTTAAATAATGTATATTTATTCGTGCACTTTATTATTACTACGTATATCGGAATTCTCAATCTTATCACACTGTTAACAAATATACACATACTTCTCAGTACTTGCAGAGATATGGAGACTTTTGGGGTTCAAGTTTGTGCATAGTTAAGATGATGGCATAGCTGTAAACTATGCCAAGCTCGTCAGTGGAACGTGTGTCAAGCATCTTAACTCAAAAACACTGAAGCTAGTTAGTAACAGGTTATAATATTTTTACAGTCTTGTTTTATCTTTTTCGATTTTTATTCTCACTTCGTAGTTATAGATCATTTACGAGTCTACACACGACCAACGGGCGGGTAGCCGTGTGGGGGCTCGGTTGCCTTCGCTGTATTATGTTTATGACTCATTATTTCTTTGGACATTCGACAACGTTTATGGCGTTAAATTAACGCCTGATATGAACCGAAGCGACCCATGGGTTAATAAAATTGTCTACCCATTGATCTTATCAAGCTCTGAAAGTAACTTTAACTGTCTTGAATGGGGTCCATTCTTGAACACTTCGATTGTGCTTTGAAACATGGCTCATAGCATGCAATATGGTCAATTACAAAATGAAAAATTACCACTAGTGGTTTCCGGTCATCAAAATATGACTGTTGTTTACAATTTTCTTGAGCACTCACCCAGCTGATATTCTCAAAATTTAATTAATTACCTGATTGGCATGGAAACATTAAAATTTATTCAAAGCCTCTTGAAGTTTATTTGGGTCAAATCAAAAGTTCCCACAGCAATTACACAGTATGCTCCAATCACATGAATAAATGTTAAATGTTTCACAAATAACTAATTTTCTGTGAATATTTGTTTCTTTATATTCAACATAATTTCGATTTTGATGCATTTCTTTCTCGTTAATCTTTATTTATTGAATGTCAATGTTTGAAATATCGTCGTGGTCACAAATCATTGACTAAACAAAACTGGCTCTTCCATATTGATTTCGATTATAATTTCTGTTATATATTTCTCGGATGTCATGGTAGTAATTATGTAAATTGATGGAAGAAAGGTCGATAGCCTGTTGTGTCTACAACGGTATTGGATTTTTCCCAAGTGTTGAGTTTGACCGTTAACGAAATGATTCATTACTGGCACTAGAATAAACCAAGGAGATGTTTGTTCAAATATTCTCACGCGTGGCTGACGCAACGTGTCAATTGCCCGGTCGGGCCTGGCCCACATTTTGACACCTCTCAGAGGTCAACAAAGATAGTTTTGCGCGCTCCACCAATATTTGTCCAATACCGTCTTCAACCTTCACTATGATTGCGCTCAAGTTGAACGGTATTGTTCAGCTTGTCACAAAATACTTTGTTATTTGCGTTGCTCTTTGTAAAATATAACAGTTATACGTTCAGATAACGAAGCTAGATGAACTACAACCTGTCATCTTTTTGTTAGGGTGCGACTACTGAAAAGAAATGATTACATCAAATTCAACACACCAAGTTGTACAATGCAACGTTTGGGTTATTTTTATTTTATTTTTTGTAATGATCCTCAGTAAAAGATACTAAAAGTAATAACCCGTTTGATTTTAAAGGAGATATAAACTAGTCCTTTGGGAAGATTCTCACATTGGGATCAGGCCCATCTCATTAAAAGGTGTCTTTATATTTTCCAGTCAGCTGCCGCGTTATCGCTACTATAAAGTAGACCCGATCTAAGGCTTGATATGATAATTGTAATCCAATACATCACTATCAGTTTCATCCGTCTTTACCTGTTGCATTACAAGAAAATAGGTTAAAAGATTTACGAATGATAACTTTTGACTCAAGTTATCAAATTATTGGTAATAAATGGAGTAAATATACAACATTAAAGACAAGATATGCTATGAAAATTAATAGAAGTAACCTACGCAAGTTCACAATAATGTATTGTTCAACCTACACATGGTGGTTAGGATTGCCCTACGCCCACTTTGCTTTAGCATTGTTGTCACGACGAGTGAAAATTTTCCACAATGAGGAAGTTACCAATCGTTAGGAGTGATGGATCTGCTTGAAGCTGCTCGGACATCTCCTCGGGCGCTGGGTTTGACGCGTAAATCGATTAAGTTTGACAGTTGACTCTTTGATTGTGGCGCGTAAGGTTCGCGCCAGTAATTACTGCAGCCTCTGCGGATATTGAGTCGATGCGAACGATTCAACATGACACACCGCTAATGAATTCTGTCCATGTTGACGCGACACAAACATGTGAGGAATTAGTGTTATTTTAATTACTCCCGTCTGTCTACCACCACTAATTCGTCTTGTCCAACAATAATATGGACGCTTTCGATTTCGATAATTAATGGATTTTATAATAAAGCTTGTTACAGAACGATCAGTTACTTTTCGAATCCAAAAGAAGAAAATTTACCATCAAGAAGCAATAACAGTCCGTCAAAAAGTTTTTGTTGCTGTTTTAGCCGAGTTCGTTGCAAAAATAACACATTTGGTATCTTTAACACGAATATATCGGTATAACTTGCTAATTTGATGTGCCATGTTATAAAATCAGCATGTTGAATATATTTGAAGCTATTAGTATGTATATTTATTATTTATGAAGCCATTGCATTTTAGGATGTCATAAAATGAAGAAAAAATTATTTAGATTTTGACGATTGAAACTTGAGAACGAATTAAAATGAAACGACACTTAATATGGCACCCAAATGAGGTGGTGGCGGCACTGTTTAAGTGTATTTACGTGTCAACTCATCTACACAACGGCCTGCGAAAGGAAAGGATCATTTATTCTAAATTTTATTACTGTGACTCCCTTTTTGTCGACAGCGTGGCTTATTATTTTCAATTACACTAGGAAATTAATACAAATGACTTGCACCAGCACACCGATCTTTCGTTAGAAATATAAATCAAATACAGCAGGTTCATTTCCCATTACGATAACCGTCGTACATGTATCGTTTATTCATTGGTGCTCATTAAATATAACAATTATCTTAACAAGGTGAATCGCAAGGTGTTTTGTATCTTAATCGGCGAGTGGCCGTTCCAATCTAGGCCCGATGGCGCATTATCGATTGTCGCACAGCAGGGCGTACGACAAAAGAATTTCATTTTAAATAAATCGCGCGAGACCGCGTCGCGCCGAGAAATTAGGCGCGGTATCCCCCGCCGCGAAAACTCATCGTAAATAAGTGTCGCGGCTGGCTCCGAACAGCGCTTCGCTGCGTCGACGCTTAAAAACACATTCTTGTTATACACTCGTTTAAGGATTTAATTACTTGCATCGCTGATGGGACCTCATCGTACGTCCCCCGTCGCCCGCAAGCTCCTCGCACGTGATCGTAAATCCTCAGTTCGTTAATGATCCGAACGTTGTTCCGCGATGAATTACCGCTTAGTCTTGTTGACTTTTTGCGCGAAATATTTTTTCCGATTTTAGTGAGCGTGGGTTTGGTATAATGGACTGTAACTCTTTAAGTGGTTTTTCAAGTTCATCACGATTTATGTTTCAATAAGTATGCAAGATTGTATTTTGTATCGCTCTTTTATCTCCGTGCACATCATATAAAATGCAGCGGTAGAGCCGCTGTCAAAGCTTGTACGATAAGTGTTTTCCATGAGCGCAAGAACTAAAACAAAACATGTAAAATGTATTTCCTTTCTCAATTTGCCAAATTTGCAACTAATTAAAAGATAAATATCACCATCATCACGGGTCAAAAATGTCGATTGGGGGTTGCTATCTCTCATATAGTTAATCATATGGGCGGGTACTGCCACACCTTTGCACCTTTACTTCTGACACTTTTGCTGGGTAAGTTCTTTACGAGATAAAGTGTATCCTCACCCGCCTATCACCTATAGTTGAATGATATTGTGTTCGGCGGCCGCGTTTTTATTCCTTAAAGGTATCAGTGTCGTCGTTTTCAATTTACTTTGGCGTGGTGTCGAGTGTCGCGAACAAGTGAGCATCGAGATCTCGGCATCCGGCTTCAATTGCCTTCAACTAGGAGTCTTCTCCGTTCGGCGGCTGCTTCTCGGTCACAATGCAGTCGGTGCGCCATTTGTAAACGCGATACTTCCTCAGTCGCAAAACCTCTTCGCATGTGATTGCGGCCCCTTTACTTTAATCAAATGGCTGCGACAAAGGATTGAAAGGAACGCTCCTCGATTTCGTACAAGCGATCGGTATTGGCTGAGAAATTCCTTTTACGGATTGCCGGCATTTTTTACCGATTCCTCGGCGAAATAGGATTTTTTTTTAATATTGTCAAGTTTTCGTACTTGTGATTCAAGGGTTCTTGGCATTCAACGTTCCCATGAACTGTTAAAAAGTTAAGTTTGCTTAGAGACTGAATACTTTTAACCAAATATGGTCAACGATTTATAATAAGAAAGAGACGTGTTTATTTTGTTCACTTAGAATTGCTCTAGCAAAGTGCGTGTCAATGTCTTAGATTAAGGAAAAATAGCAATCTTAGATTCTAAGCAATCTAAGATTCAATTATGATAAAATCACTCAGTTACAAATAAATTATGTGAATTCAAGGGCCTGTAATTGCTCGTATTCTTTGATTTTAATCATCCGTTTCCAGTATACCCTTCGGGCAAATTATTACGTTTAAACTGTTTGTATTTCCCTCATGACGCTTGATGATTAACATTAAATTTGGTTTTGATTACATAATAAGAAGGCCTCACGAATAAAACGATATCGTTTTATTACTTTAAATAGTTAATAGTTCACTTAAGCCGTACCATATGTTTGGAATGACATATGTTGTTTACCTACATGGACCCCCTAAAGCTAAAAATTACCTTAAATTATTTCTTCCTACATAATTATAACAGCATGATAAGTAGGATCACTCTATTGTTTATCTAACAGCCTTCGTTTGTTTTATGCGCGGGAGCATTCGTTTGATGCGCTTAAATTATAAAAGGTACTTATTCGAATCTGATCGATGTCTCATTACGAATTTTTTTGGACAATATTCTCTTTTGTCCAACTGTTAGTCTCTAAGGGCTAATGAAATGCGATTCTGCTGTTGGTTGTCCAAAGGTCAAGTCACGCCGTGAAAGAGTAGGTAGTAATCTGATTTAATTTGATAACCTACTATTTGATAAATAATCAGCTAATTGGCTCTAAAACATGAACAATTATCTGCATAGGTGCGTGTTTAGATAAAATATCATTCCAAAAGATAATGATATCGATTATTGTGCGAATGGAAGAATTACCGTACTCAGTAACGAAACGATCTAGAAACGTGTCACACTTGTTTTTCAATAAACTTTATCGAAAATGAGTTTTTTAAATAAAGTAGTTATTGTGACTGGTGCAGGGTCTGGTATCGGAGAAGCTATAAGTTATCATTTTGCCAAATATGCAGCAAGATTGTCACTCGTGGACAAAGACGCTGACAATTTAAAGAAAACAGCTGAAGAGTGTGAAAGATTAAGCAGAGCTAAAGTACTCACTACAGTTTCCGATTTACGTAACGATCAACATGTTCTAAAAGTTGTAGAAAATACTAAAAGTGAATTCGGAAGAATCGACGTTGTTATAAACTGTGCCGGAATTTACAAACCTGCAAGTATATTGGATCCTAATCTAATTGAAGTCTTTGACGACGTGATGACAACTAATTTAAGATCTATAGTTTATCTTACTAACTGTGTCACCAGTGAACTAGCTGAAACGAAAGGAAACATCATAAATATTTCAAGTGCAGCTTGTTCTTTGGGTGCCTCTAAAAGTGTTCCATATCAGACATCAGTTGCGGCCCTAGATCATTTTACTACCAGTGCAGCCGTGGACCTAGCTGCTAAAGGAGTTCGTGTCAACTCGATTTCACCCGGTGCAGTTAAAACAAAAATACTGGATAATGCCGGTGTCAATCAAGAAGAAAGTGAAGCATTCTGGAATGGGGCTTCTTCTGTTCCACTCAGTAGGCTGGTGAAAACTGAAGATGTAGCTGAATTTGCTGTATTTTTGGCCAGTGACAAAGCGAAAGCCATGACTGGCTGTAGTTACTCTATCGATGCTGGATTAGCTTTAGCATTAGCATAATATTGAGCATAATTACTAAAGTTTTTAGGGTACAAATAGATTTGATCAATATAAAAATGTTAACCTTGAAACGTATAAACAATTGGTTTTTAATTAGGTCTACGTCATTGTTATCAGCTATTGGTTCCTAGAAAAAGCATGTCTAGCACTTCAGATAATATTTTGATACACTTTAATTGTAGTAGTTTGCATAATTTTGCATTAAGAAAATAAATTAAATTGTTAACACTTATAGCACACAGCTTCACTCAATTTGAGAACAACAAAGGTATATGTAACACGACACCTCCATTTAAATGGTGCGGTTATTGAATAAAAACACAATGTAAAAACGAATCGTTGGGCTCTACCTTGCTCTGGCTGCTTATGGGATTTTTTATGAAGCGTGAAATGCAGGTATAGAAATTATGGAATTGAAATACATATACGGTTTTGTAATAGCTTGTGTTTTACTCATTCATTCTTTATTTTTTATGCCTTTAGATAAAAACAATTCTAAAGTATTAACATACTTCAACAAATCCCTGTCGCTTTAGTAATTATTCAAGATTTTATTTGCATCCACGAGAGCAAAAACGAATACATTTATTCCGACAGCATCATTGTATTACACGTCACCATCGTTCCGATAAACTGGCTACTGTATAACACATGTATGTCGTCTTTAAATAATACGAGTAGCTGGAACTTGGTGCCATAAACTAATGTATGCAGAATGGACGCCGCCCGGTTCTGCACAGACAATTTCACGCGCGCTTAGCTAATGTTTGCCGAGCGATTTGCCGGCGGGCATCGCGATGGACGGTCGTTTTTTCCCTGCCGACGGCCCGTCCAAGCATGTTAGAGAGATGTTCCCAATCTAGACGCCGTTGTATGCACGAGGAATTGATGTATGAACACAGCTATCCAGATGGTTTATGTTCCAAGCGATATTCGGTGTACTGACTTGTTTGAAATTTTTATGTTTTAATTTTCCAGTTAACATGATGTGATTGAAGAAGTCGGTTAAATACGTTATTAATAGCCTTATAGCCGTTTAATTTCTTCTGCTGTCTCTGATTTCTTGCAGTCACTATCATCTCCTCCTCGTGTTGTAGCTCTGCTAAGGATTTCCCACCCTTAATATCAGTTTTGGCCTTATTCACCACCTTTAGAAACATTTTAATTTTCAATTTATGAGTTCTTAACTGTTTATAGCTTCCCTTTTTTTGTCTAGGACAGTTACCATCGTGCTCCTTCGAGTATTTAGCCTTCTTCACTTTAGTTGAAGTGTTTTACTCACCAACACTTAATCGACATTCCTTTGAGTGGCACTTGTTTTAATTTATTTGACCTTGAATTTTTGATTAATACGAGTATAGTAACTACTTACGTAAAATAATTATTTGCATGTCATGTAGATACGTGCTGATACCTTCATAAATTCACAATACATACCTATCTAGCATTTCGCATGACAGTTTATGTAGAATTGCGACTATATAGGTACACATATTTTATACACACAGGTTACGTATAGTATAAAGGTACAAATAATTTACGCGATAAAAACACTGATGCCTTTTCCCATAGGAGTAAACAGAAACTACAAAACGTCACCTGCTGCTATCCTTCTACGAATATAATATAATGTGTGTTTAATTATGATAACATCAGTAACAAGTTTCGATTGTTTACATTAAAACAAGCTTGTAACAATTATAAGCGCTAACCTATTTCATGTCTAATTTAAATAGGAAATAGATTAATCAACGATACTAACTTTCCCAGCCGACAGTAAAATTTTTAACAATAGCCTCATCCTGTGTTTTACAACGCTGTCCTCTTTTTGGGTTGGGCGTTCGAAATTAAACTAGTTTGTATTTCACTAGCGTTGGGACCTTATCGGACGATCGATTTCTCAACCCTTTAATGTATGCGTCACCGGGCCAAGTTTAACGAATATTTCTACGTAACGAGCGATGTGTAGTAGTAAAGTTGAACACAACACTGTGCGGCCAACTAAAGCGAAGTTCGTATTTCCAGAGCGCTGGAGCAATAAAGTAAGCAGTTTTACAAGTGAGTGCTCCCAGAACGAATGCGCGGGTTAGCATACGCCCGATATCCTTATTTTATGAGTGAAAAATCTTACAAAGAATATTTTCCGAGACACAGCGGTGGAATCTCCCCTTACCTTAACAGAAATCTCTTGTAACCTTTTCAATCTCATATTCAATTGCTCTCGTCCGAATACATTGTGGTCGAGACGCATTGATTTTGTCAGGACTGGTTGTCAAAAGTTCCCATCGTCATTAGCTCAGTTGATTCGTGTATTCAGTCCGGCAAGACGAAGAATGCACGCTCGGCAACAAAGCGTCCACATTATGTTGTCGCACGGCGCGGCTCGTTCCAATTAAGAGAGATTTATTCATCCCCTCGCCGTCATACGACTTCTCCAAAGACATTATCAGAGATTTAACTCGGCAGGACGATTGTTCCCCAATTTTCTAAACACCTCGACAATGCTGTCGTAATTTGTTCCATCCTCTTGGCTGTTTGATTGTTTGCTCTGGGAAAACACGAAGCGTCATCGCGCAGCTTCAGGGTTGTTGCTTTGTACTTGAAGCTGTTCGCATTCGATATTCATTTGCTCGAACGCTTTGTAATCATTCGTAATTTGAACACGTCGAGGGAATTTAAACGATGTTGTCATTATTTTGTTAATGTTTACCTAAATTGTAATGGTGAGTGTTTCATTAGGACGGAAATAATGGTTCCCATTTCCCAACACAAACTTACCTTGTTTCGATTCGGAGAGTAAACCTAACTATTGTTTGATTTTGTATAGCAAAGGTACACATACGGTTATACGATTTATGTTAACAATAGACAAAGTTTCTCAATGCTAGATACTAATTTACTTGAATTTCTGTTCATATACATAGTTCCGAGCCTCATTCATTAATAACTGGTTAGTTAATTGGGCTACCGAGGACCTCGTCTTTTGTTATACATGAGCCACGCCCCGGGTTTATCTAAGCAGTAGCTTATTTAAAATGATAAACGAGCTCCCAATCGATTTGAATAACAAGCAGGCAGATGCTCTTAATCCTTTTGATTTCATTAAATGCATGCGCCCCTCGGCCCTTGTCGGAAATATCACTCGAGTGTGGGCCTCCAACTTACTCCGGATTGTTCGTAATAAGATTCGTCGGATTTCATAAACTTATTTGTAAAAAATATCCGTATGAGCAGTGTTCCGTATACTTAATTATATTCTGAACGAAATTTATTAATAAGTGATGAATGCTGTTCTAAGCTTAAAAAACTATAAGCGGTTTTAGATAGGTGCTCATGGCATGAGGTTGCAAAACAAAAAATATCGTTTATTCGCCAGCTTCGGGAGTCCAACATATTCGGATTTAGGCTTATGTCACTTACCTAACCGTGCATTGTCATCCAAATCAAACGTTTACATAGACTATGCTCTTTTCATCTATGTATATTATATTTTAAATATTTCAAAATGTACAAAATGGAATTATTTAATTTTTATACAGGACCCTAAAAGTATCTAAACCTTTGGAATTTACAATGTCTTAAAGAATAGCAATTCATTTTGGCTTATTACGTGACTGAACGTTATTTTGCCGGATTTGTCATTGTTTCCTATCCTATTTGGTATTTTTATCCCTTTTATAAAAGAAAAAAAAAATCAAAGACGCATTTCTATCATGATGACATTCTCTTTATCAGTTCACTGAAGAATCATGTCATCCTTTTTCGTTCCAAAGGAAATTCTAATGAACCTCAACGTCTTTGGGGAATATAGGACTTAATTTTGAGTATACCGGTCGAAGCTTCATTTGTTTGATCGTTTCGTTAAAAAGAGGCCAAGTGAAAAATCCGTCAACATTAATCACGTCGATGCTGAAATATAATTTCGAACGGTCGAAAAAATTTACATAAATAATTTATACTCCAGGGACGATACCAACGTTCGGAGCTTTCTAATCCGTCGGCTTGTAGCGAGGACGGCTGGCTTCCGATCTTACGATAGCGACCTCGGAGGCTTACTTTGTTTTATTGATAAGGTGCGCTAGTATTTTGTTATTGATAAAGCTCTGTGCATATTTCTGTCTTCGATTTTCTTTACAGCAGCGATAAAAACGCGCTGTTGGAAGTTCATGGTATTGCTTATATATCAGCGCATTATTTTCCTGTTTGTTGTGTTTTTACAATTTTATAAAGCAGAAGCGTAAATTTAAGTCCTCTCAACTTATAAGTCCTTTATTTTATTTAATTTATTTGAAAATTAATCGTACGAAATGTCTCGTACCGTACAAAAAAGATTTAAACCAAATGAAATTACTTTTCGCAAGCACACGCCACACAAGTATTTTACAATCGCGAAAGAATTAAATATTTGATTATGTATCGTCAATTCGTCAGTTAGGTCTGCCTCAGCGGGACGCCGCGAGGGTGTTGGTAAGCGGTCCTCTCATCTCCATAAGAAGCGACTGTGCCCTGCCGGGGCATACCGCGCACCGCTTGATGGAGCATTATTTTAAGCATGTGACTGTGATCGATTCGATCGAATCTTTCTTCGGACAGCGCGAGTTTTTACCAACGTCTGACACCACCTTCAAAAATACACAAATAAAGATGATATAGTGTCCGTGGTTTACAAGTGTTGTTATGATAAATGGCCGGCGTTATGACCCCCGTTTTAGTTGGTTTTAGTATAATTTATTGAATGTTACTCATATTGGTTGTGTGAATATTTGTAATTAATTTTATGCGAGTTCAGCCTGAAGAGGCGTATAGCAGTGCTTTTTATCAATTAATCATCTCGATTTTACCATACAGAAGCACAAATTAAAAGTTTTTTAAAAGGATATTGCAGAAAAACTTGTAAATTAATATTGATTAAGAATTTTGAATGGCTTTTATACTCTTATCCTAGGCACCTAAGTATTTAAATAAAAAGTTTGTAGTCTTCGAATTACCTGCCGTAACCACTTTTCTAATATCAAATAAAGGTTAAGATAGTCTTACTTTGTATCCAGCACAACATCTTTCTAAGCCTTAACAATATTTCTGATCTTATCAAGCGCAAGGTGGTGCCTCCGTCCTTAATACAAAATAAAATGTGTGAGACATCTAATTACAATACTTTCTTTATAATTATTTTAATACTTAACTTTAATATATAATTTTAAAAATACAATATGAAATGTTGGAGCGGTGTCGTTAACAGCATCGGCTCGAACAATTAACCTTCGTTAGCCGCCAATAAATAGTGTGCTCGCTAAACAGCTTTACGACTAGATCATAATTAACCGGCCCCTGGTCCGTTACGGTAGCAAGAGTTTCATCCAGGCTGTACGCCATTTAGTACGCTCGACACCCGATAAATCATTAACAAGATGATCTTATAAGGCCAAGGGAAATGTAAATAGAGCCACTTTATCGCTGCAAAAATGCTTTAAGATATTATGTGCTATATTCATGTGGGTTTATTGTGATAACTTCGGAATATAGGGCTTTATTTGTAGCTTCATTTGTCTTGTATTTTTTTGTGTTGACATGTTTTTTATTGTAATTAGTTGAAGTTTGTAAAGGTAGATGATATAAATAAGTTTCAGTAAGAAATACGATACAAATAATAGTCACAATGAAATAAATAAAGGAAATAATTCTATATAATATATTTCTTAAAATTTTAACGTGGTTTGAATTTTTTGTACTGATGGAAAGCTCCCGGTAGGTGTTTCCGATTTTAGATTATAATAATTTAGAATGAGATAACATGAAGTAAATTAAGATTTATCACTGTAGCTCTGCTAATAGACATCTGCCAACGGTTTTTAAATAAAATTAGGCTAAAACAGACAAGAGCAATGGGCATTATCAACTACATAAAACTAAAATATCAAACCCACTATTCAAGCTTTTAAAGTAACAAACATAAAACAAACTTTCAAGCTTTGATTAAATCATATTTCAAACCAATAAAAACCCGAACTGTATAATTGCAATGACACACAAATCTATTGTCGACACCAAACGACCAATGTCCTTCGGCATCGAATTTAATAACTTCACATGAATTAATAAGCTGTGGCCACGCCCCGTAGGCGTCGACTCTATGATTAATATAGCCATTGCAAACGACTACCGGAACGTGAAGAACCGCGTCTTTCGCCCCACTCAGTGTGATCCACGCCTTACTATAACAAAGCTAAATTCACACGTCTGTATTATTTATATCGATTACGTTAACCGATAAACCGTATATCAATCCGAGTGTTAATATTTAAATAATAATGTCAGATTATAAATCGTCGGAGCAATCTCTTATACTAGACACTTTAACGCTCGTTTATAACGCATGATCTGAGTAATTTCGATGTTATTTCTACGATTCGTCTGGTCGTTCAACTTTTATGATTTTGATAGGGTTATTGGTGATTGTGTATACGCGAAATCGGTTTTGAATGGATTCCGTTTCGATACAAATGCTAGGATTTTATCGTGCGAAGAAGCACGTTAAGTCTTATAACCGCGTTAGAATAAGCATACCCAACGGTACCTACTCAAAGTAGCAAAGAGAGGAGAGAAAAAGGATCATTGCCAGGGTAGTAAAAGTTTACTTTCAAACAGTTTTTGTCTACCTAATATCAGAACATTATCTCTTTTTTTATTCCGTTACTCTTCATTGCACTCGCTTTTGTTAGCCAGTAAAGCGTGCACCTGTCTTTGTTACAACTAAAAATTATCAGGAGACCAACGTTTACGTCCACAATTAGTATCTTTGCGTCTAGTAGAAGACGCCACAACAATCCGTAAATGTACAAGCAAAACAATTATTTCTCATTGTCCTTTTGTTTGTTATTATCTCGCAACAATTACAAAGAACATCACCATTCTTACCTCTCAAAAGATGTTGGTAGCGTAATCCTTTATTCGCAAAGAAAAGGATTAAAAGTCAGCAGAGTTTAGCAAAAGAAGGTTTTTTAAGTCGTTTACAATAGAAAAAATATTTTTTAAGAAGTTTTTAAAGTCGTCTAACCTTCTTAGGTACATTCTGTAAGTCTGCTTAGGAATGTTTGAAATGGTACTTATAAGTCCAGTATTAACTTAAGTTTCTCGTTTGGTATTCTCTGTGGTTTCGTTTCGGAAGTACCTTTATTTGGTAATCACGAAAATCCCCATTACCGTCCATTTTGTGATAAAAGATTCAGCATCAGAAGTTTGGTCCGTGCGTCTAGCTTTAGTGGTCAAAATGCCAAGCGGCGCAGTGCTTGCTAAATTATTCCGCAAACATCAATAATGAAAGTAGTTTGAAGAGAATTTCCATTGGTAAGTAGGCTGGTTTTGTGGCTGATGGTTCGGCGAGTTAGTTCCAAAAATGTAGTGTCATTAAGTCTTGGGGCACGTGACTGAGGCACCTGCCACCGGTCGGTCGTGCCGACATGCCTCAAGAACCAGACGCTTCTATCTCACAGTCCTTCGTTAATACCTCGTGAATTTACAATAAGTGCTGTTTTGGGAGAGTTTGATTACGTTTTTTAAGGTTTCGCCCATTGTGCTGTTAAGACTGAAGATTTAATTGGACAAAATGGCATCTGTAAATGTCTTGAGAGTTTTTGTGTCTCATAGTTTAAAATAATTTATTAACCTCGTTATTTTGCGTGGGACTACTTTATTAATGGTGACATTGCCAAATGATTTTAGTTTTGTTATAATTTCAATTTTCTTTCTGATCGCTACTCACAGTAGATAAAACTATCGAGTGACTTAAAAATAGCCGTCTTCATCGATCCCTTTCTCTAAACATTCTTCGACTTATTCGCCTCGTTATAGCCTATCGAGAAGGTTTATACTAAATTACTTGGAGCTTAAGGAAACATGGAATAACAGCACGAACGTTTTGTTTTGCCCTCTCAACACCACATTGTGTGGCGCAAAATTACAATTTTTATTCGCCAATCGCGCCCGTCGATATCGCCTTGCCTTAACGTTGATATTTTATGTGACGTTCAAATAAAAACGAGAACGAATTGATTTGGTTTTTGAACTGGGTTTTATGGAGCAATCACAAAGTGAATTTCGATGTTTGGGACCCTAAAAACTTTTAAAAGTGCGGATAACTGGTTACACTTATTTCCCCTCAGGAGAAAAATGTTAACTGATTAATTAACAAGACTTTTTAATTAATCTGCGGCTATTTAACCCTCAGCTTCAGAATATTTTCATCAAGTAATTATTGTTCCTTCCGTTGTGGTTGAAATTATTTCGTCCTCACCGCGACGGTTGAGAGAAACGCGTCCGGAATCCTGTCATTCGGGAATATGAAAATAAGTGGAATAAATCAAAGTTTATTGAAAAGTATTCCACTTGGAGTATTATTGCGGCGTCACCGTCGCGGCGTGGGCGGCCACTACATGCCGTGGGACGAACCGATATGGTTCCTTATTATTGTTAACAAATTCGAATCTCAGCAATCCACTTTTTCTGAATGCTGTTTCATTCTTTAAATTTTAGTTATGTTTTGTAAAAAAAAAGCAATGTTTTTCGTTTTATCGTTTACCATAAAATCTAAATGGTATCGTAACATACGGACCGACACCCTGCATGTTTTATTTAGTCCATATTTTCCGAACATACATTAGTGAGATATAGTTTTCTAAGATTGCAAAAAAAGGCATTTACACGTAGGCACCCGCTATTCAATTCGTTGCATCAGATCGGTTCCTTCATATAGCTACGTATTAAAACATCGATCATGCCCAAACTGATTCGAGCCTCTTTCCAAGTAGTCCTAAGTAAACTTCAACATTGCATAATGCATTATTCGCAAAGAAATATGATCTTTGACGTAGAGCTTTTCTAAATATTGACTTTATGATGATAGCTTTAACGTCTTGACACCTGAGCTAACAGGGGATCGAATGATTCTAAAGGTGTCCATGGCTTCATTTTATTGATATAGGAAATAGGCAATTGTCTGCCTGTATTATAGCCGTTTTGTTTGCATTGCTCGTAATATAATATTACGCTTACTTCTTCATTTAGTTCTGCATGAGTTCTGCAGAGATATGCAGAAGTTCCGATTGTGTGGTCTATGCAACTTCAAAGGACTGCCGGTTGTTTTGCAGTTACGGCAGCCGATTCCCTACGCAGAATTCTTTATTATGCTTCATTGCTCGTTCCTAAACCATAGATCATGGAGAAGTCCGACTGGCATTCTCGATCGTACTTCGTGAGTGTTTTCATAGCGCGTCACTTCGTATTCTCGAAACTTAGTTGCGCGGTCACTGTTTATCTTTGTAAGACTTACCATTGTGCTCCCGGGGACGATAATTGTACTCGGACATATTTTTTTCTGTATTTTTTGTAGCATTATCGTGGCTGATGATATTTTAAATGTTTGTGTTTCTGCTCAATGTGACGGTCACTGACGTGTAGGGCCGGACCCTATTGTGCCTGAAATCGTTCGGTCCGCAAGGGCCGTTTGCTTTGCCTTCTCCGCTATGCCTTTTGTGTGTCCACTGTTCAATTTTATCACACACTAACGATTTTGATACTTTTGAACATCAAATTAATGTTCATTTCATATTAATGCAGTATTTGATCATTACTTCTACCACAGTAGTAAATTCTAATCCTAATATTAGTATCTATAGTAAAAAAGCTAATAGGAGTGTCGAAAAATATTAGTCTGTTAATCGATTATCTTTTCCAATTAAAACATTTTGCTTACATATTTTCCAAGAAAAATCTTCAATAAATATTATCCAAGTAGAAAATTTATTAAGATTATAGGTATGGGTTGTTTTCTTTTAGTTTCTAATATATTTACTATGATTTGTTTCTAGACGAAAACAATTTATAAAATAAATGTTCTCATATCTTTCAACATACAAATTATATCATTATTTTCTATGTCAATATTTGACTATAAATATAAATATTATCCTTTGACTATGGTGTTATTATAATCAACGAAGCATCATTATTTATTTTTTAATTTGCTGAAATATCTCATTAATAGCGTGATAATGAATGTAAATTATGTTAAATATACAATAATTAAATAACTAATTAGTCTATTTCTTTTAATAATATTTATGCTATTTAAAGATACAGTCAGTCATAATGATCTGTTTTAAATATGAGTTATATTACATTCACAAAATAAACCTGTTTATTTTGTATTAGCTTTTTATATTTAAAATACAAATTTTTTGGAAGAGATGAGATTTACATAAAATCTTTTAAGTAATATTATATAGTCAAAAGTATCAAGAAACGTTGACTTCCTATCAAATCGTTCGTAGCTCCTACGCACATTGTTCAAAGGTAAACATGTAAGAAATTCGTTCTTTTTGTTCGATACCAACAATTGAGCTTACGTCTCTGTGATCTGAGACGTGCGTACACCGTACTACAACTAATACAACCATGAATTTTTGGTACAAATACTTTTGTATTGTCGGCCGTCGGCCATCTATTGTGATGCGTTTAATATCTATAGGAAGTGTGGGCTTTCAAACGAAAGGCAGACAACCCGGTCCTGGTGTTGCCAGCCTTTCAAAAGAGGCGGTCTGCTTACAATTAAATAATCCAGAATTATGAAAGACTCCGTTGAAGCGAGCTATTCTGTTATGAACGAATATTAATTTGATTCGGACTATTATATGTGATAACATTATTTACATCAGCCTTCAAATCATCTTGGCTCATTAACGTTTTAATGCTCGTACATAACCGCTGTTCAGGCGTTTAAACACTGATTACAGGACGTATAAAATTCACTATAAATTATTTATTTATGTGACAAAAAAGGAAACAGTGGGGACGCTCTTAGAATTAAATATATGCTCGCGATCATAAAATAAAGAATTTATAGGCGTCCTTTGGAATTACCGTGGCTCGGTTTTATGACTTCACGGGGCGTTTATTCAGCGTTGCGTTGCGTGGTCGGATCACAGGCATTCGTGATAGTCTTGCCCCCGTTGTCATTGTACTGAACAATTGCGTCTTCACATATTGCTTGTTATACGTTCCATGTTACGCTGTGACTTTTACGAATCTCAGACAAACGTTATTGCTTGGCGCAAATGATTGTCGTTTATATGGGTCCTGTAAGTGATTTCGCTTGGCTTTGTTTTTTTTTTGTTATTGCACTTAAACAATTCAGGTAGCGAATTGATATAGTTGTATGGTTCTGATTCATCAAAGTGTGTTCATTGAGGACTAAAACTCTCAGCAGTAGGTTCAGATTGCTTCATTCTGCAAATCAGCAACAACTATCAGATTTTTTGTTGAAATGTTAGGAAAATATCTTCGCTAAATAATATACAAAGCGACGCAATCGTATTTCTATAATAACATTTTAATATCTTAAAGCCACTCCACACACCTTTCCTATAACGGTACAATCAATGAGCAAATCTCTAATGTCAAGACAATTTTTATTTATGTTATGTTTTATGACTACAGGAACACAATAATATATCATCGAAGCCAAAATTAATCACATTTTTATTATTTTATTGCTCCTTTATACAAGCTATTAAATTTAAAAAAAAAATACGTAATAAAGAAGCTCTGTGAAATTTATCTGTGTGTGGGACCTTATTATGCTTTAAAACACTTTTGAACGGTAACCAAAATGTACACAAAAACAGGCGTGACCAACAGTTTAACATGTTTGTACTGTCTATAAGTACGCGTGAAATTGTGATTATGAGCACAAACGAGTCTTTCAATCCAGTCGTGATGTGGGCACAGGTGAGAAATTCAATTTTCCCCTTTGTGTCTGCAATAGCTATTGCGTAACTTTTATTAATAAATGCGTTATGATTAGTGTAAAGGTTGACGACCACACAGGCGTTACTTATTCATATGCTAAGAAGATTCTCTTCATAATACCAGTTCACTGGTTGGTGCTCAAAATTAAGTATACCTATATGTCAACAGTTTGATTTTTATGCTAATTGACAACTCATTAAACAATCATGTTTATTAAATCAATGCACACATCCAGTTGTCTTTTTTGCTGACAGTTAACGAGCATTTTAGCATTTTTATTGGACGATTAAACGCATGAAAGTCAAAGTTCACGATCATTACTTTTAAACTTTATTATAGAAGAATCGAACACTTGTGTGATATCGGTTGTTTTATCTAAATCAACTTTTTCAACTTGGCACTAAAGCAGTTCAGTATAAAGCCATTGCGAAGACACCTTTGCTTTGGTTTCAGATTATGATGTGAGTTTGTTGATAGTTCATTGTCTGCCTGTATTTCAAATAAAGACTTATAAATTGAATAGCACCTACCTGTCGATTGTAAGCCCTGAACCGTCTATTGACCGGAACTAATATTGCTAAAGGTTCGGTTATTCGAACGTTGTCGATATGTGCATCGCGGGCGCCCCGGTGACGCGAGTCCACATTGTGACCGATTCGATTCGGTTTTTGTGCGCCGGCGCACAAACCGCTGCCTCGTCATTATGACGCTGCTCCGCGGGTTAGGTTAGGTCATGTTAGCAAACGGCCAACGTAACTGTTACAGCATAGTTGACCATAGTTTGTCAGCCATTGCTGATGCAAATTTCATCTGAGAAATAAAGAGCATTTATTACCTACTAACACATACGTCCACCATCATTATCAACAACTCAAAATGTGAATTAAGTGACTTAGCTAGATACATTTTATAACATTTAAAAAACCGTTTACTGGAAAAACGTTCATTTTAAATACGTATAATTTTGTAGATGTAGACGTTGCTGTTAAATGCCAATCCGTTTTACAACGTGCCAATCTCGTTATGATAGACTAGGTATAATGTCTATGGGGCATTAACCTGTTACGAAGAAACCGTCCGTGTAATATTGACGCAATCATTCTCGGTACACCGTTACAATGCAGCAGCATTCAGAACTGGCACCCCGGGTACGCCTTCAACCAAATGGGATCCATCGACATGACTTACATACTTACCCCATATGTTGTGTTGTCCGTCGAACGTGAGTCGCGGTCCTTATTATAATCACAGATCAGACGATTGTTGTCCACATAAAATGCATAATTTATAAAAGCAGAACGAAGAATAATCCAGGAGAGGCATGTTTGCTTTTTTTTCTGCTGCAAGTTAGCAACGTGTTACACTTTAGTTTTTACGGAATCAAATCGAATCGATTCAATGTAACGGGCGATAGATGCTTTTTGTGCTATACAAACGTCGTTTGTAACATGACGAATGGTAACGTCCGCGTCGTCGGCCGGGTAACAAATTGTTGTATTATTTTAATTAAATCGATATTATAGACTGTTATGACATTCCGGGGCGATGCAATTATTGAGACAATACAATGAATTCATTCCCTATTGAATAAGACAATTAGAACATAGAATTGCGAATTTCCGTAATAGGGTTTTATAATTAACTTTTAACGGCTGTCGTAAATGGAAAAAATGGAGGCGAGAAGGTTAATCTTGATTGTTGGTATAGCCATAGACGAATATCTCTCGTGTGACGGTGAGACATTGCTTGTTGTGATTTTATGGCCCCCATAAACCGGCTATTACTATTCACACTGATCTAATACGATTTTTATATTCAGTGTCTATTAATTGTGGTAGTTGTTCGACTAGATAGTAAAATTGAAAGGTTTATCACTAATAAATTAGAAATACCTAGTTCTGGATTCACAACGACTAAAATTACCATACGCAGCTCGTTTTGATTCCAATTATATATTTTGTCGTTGTTAGTATATTTTTTTTCCTTTAGGTACAGCTTACTGAAGAGCTGTATATTTTTTTCTGTTGAAAAGCCGCTCCTGCTTATTAACCCTGAAATGATTACAAAACACTAAAGCACCAAAAATTGATCACAGCTCTATATTCCGTCACATAAAAAAGCTTACCTGGGCACGCCGCCCATTCTTCGATATGAGAAATTCGAGTTGCAATTTAGCGTCTATTGTGTTTGAACAAAGCGTGCGATGCGTTAATAACAGGTGCATCGTTTTCAAAGTTTGGTGGACAGCCGCGGGACCCTAATGCTACGTGACCAGTTTTATTTTATGCCATTCTCGCCATGATAGCGTCCATTCTGTGTAATTTGCCGTTAAACTCGAAAACTATTTTTCAGTGTTTGGCCCTTTTTGTGCCATTGTCCCGGGGATGTTAGATTAGTCGTCCGTCCGCCCACGTTTCATTAATGCGAATCTAATTTGTGTTGCGGCCCGGCTGTTGGTCGTTCCTGTTTTTAGCTTAGCTTTTGTTGGTGAACAGTTGAATTATCAGCGAATATTTTGGCAGATGTCTGTTTAATTAGGCAATTACATTTTCTGTGATAGAATAAGTTTTACAAGCTTTCGGAGGGTCTGCTGCAGCTATACTTACGTTTATTTTAATTAAGTGTTTTGTCCGTCAATTAAGCATCCGATTAGTTTCTGCTTTTAACGTTATTGTTGTCCGTTACTTCCATTACTGTCGGCTGAAATAATTAATTAGTGATGGATGACTGCAACTCTATTCCTAAACTGGATACAGTTACATTGCAGATAATCATGTACCTAATTATTCCGTTTTGTAATTATTCCGTTTTGTAATCCCTCCAAGTAAATTACTTGATACGACTAAAAGACCAGAAATTTAACTATCTGTCCAGGACGTAAATCGAAAACCTGAAGGCATATAAATGTGGTAGGGTGGTTTATTTGGGAAGATATGGTAGGTTGGTCATAGCATATCCTTTCCAACTCAATAAATCCTGAACCTTCCATATCTTGAGTGATAAATTCTGAAAGTATTTCACGTAGGAAGATTCATAGAAGATGAAGCAACACAGCGTTCTTGCAATTTTTAAATTATTTCTGCCAGGCGCCCCTTGATCGCATCTTATCTATTAAATGTCAAATGAATTGAATACCTGACATTTAAACGTTGTTTTCTCAACGACCAATTACTGCTGTGTATACCATGATTAATATCGAGAGAATTTGTTAGCAATTACTAAGCAGACTAGGCGCCAAGGCCGCAAAGTATACAATATCCGTTACTTCGCTCAATAGAGATGTAGATATCATATCTGACTCTCCGTTGAAGCGGAGAGTTTCGCCCAAAGATAAGGAACTTCACAAAAACATCAACCATTACAGATCGTGTGCTCAAAAGATAAACTAAAATGTTTTTGCCAGATTTCGGAACTCCAGAAAAAACATTCGGATCTGTTGCGTTTCTATGTAGCAGGTTTTTTTTTGATAATTTATGACTGTTATATTAAACTAACGTTAGGTACTTAAACGTTTTTGTTTGACAGACACTATAATAAAATCATTATACTATTAAAACTGGTACAATTACAGGTGTAACAACTTAATAAACGCAAAACATGCGTAAGTAGATACTTCAAAATACTGTTACTATTTCTAAGAAAAGTTGCTAGAGAAATTCCACACGGATTTTTTTATCTGCTTAGTAGATCAAGTGCTAGGAAAATTTAATAAATGGTACTCACCAATAAAGCCGTGTTATAAAGTGTATCACGATCATCAACCTTGTTTTATGAGAAAAATAATAACGTAATTGCGCCTTTATTACTGCAATGCTATGAAATTCATACGGTTATAATTAGTCGCAGTTTAATAACGCTGTTTAAGTGTCCATGGCATGGTATATCAGAACTTTTTACTGTGTTCGAACAATAGAAGTGGCTGAGGTAGGTTAGCATTCCAGCAGGACAGAGAGACGTGTAACGCAAACAAAAGTAGTGCGAAACTAAGGGTAATAAAGAGAGGCTAGGGAGGACCATCCCCGGGCACGTACGGCAATTCGTTCTAATAGTCGCAGCCGACAATGGCGCTATTCTGACATTGTTTTGTTAGGACGAAACGTTGGCCGATGCAAAACCCGCCACCGAATGTAAAGGCGCCTACCGTTTTTTATTTCCCTTCACGTGGGGGGCGAACTGAAGTGGTCCCAGTTCAGTAATTAATGACGGATTGACGTGGGCGGTTGTTTCGTGTCACACTGTTTTGGTAACAAATTGTAATGAATCGCCCAGCGGGACCCCACACTTGGAATG
The DNA here is from genome assembly GCA_947386135.1 of Melanchra persicariae. Lineage (NCBI taxonomy): Eukaryota > Metazoa > Arthropoda > Insecta > Lepidoptera > Noctuidae > Melanchra > Melanchra persicariae. Next base: position 9,292,629 of record OX376655.1, on the reverse strand, counting down.
TCAACTGAATTACGTCATCGTCTTAGCTGTTTGTCGCAATAATGTTTACGTAAGATTGTGTAAGTAAATACATACATAATATATTGTCAATCAACAACACTTAGTAAAGTACGAAAACCTGTACCGTATTTTTTTAAACGTGCCTTGTGTATTTCAGACACTGAATAGTTGCGTAAGTTTTAAGTAAGAAATCTAAAAATGGTCGTTGGCGACACGTTTTGAGTCGGTGAGAACAAACTACATCAATTCAATTATTGTTTGTTTTATTTGACTTGTCGAAACCATAAAAGCTAAAATTAGACCACAAACTTTCACCTTTAAATAACTTTTCGTAGCACAAGTGAAAATAAAATTTTCAAATTATGACATGACTATCCATCAGTTCCATGCGTAGCTGTTAAATAGAAAACTACCACAAACTAATAATTTTTACAATCACGTATCAACAAAGACATAAAAATCTGAACTAGTTATACTACATTGATTTAAATTTCGATAAGCAGCAGCTGCGGTATGAAGACATTTCCTGCCCAAATGTAGTATCTATTAAACTAAAAGTACCAACTAACACTGACCCACGAAACAATTTGTTACTATCACTTTTTAATGGAGCCATTAAAATAGTTTTGCGGTTGAGACCGAGTCATAACATTTTGGCGCCTCTTACTGTCTCGGAGAACAAATATCTTGCGGTTGATAGGATTGTGCGCTCCCTTTTGAACGTAGGATTGAGAAATCGTGTTTCATTATTTTCTATCAATCAGTGTCCCCTTTATCGAATTTCGAAGTTGAATTTTCATAAGTAAGTGACTAAACCAGCATTACAAATTCGTCCCAACGGGGGACTTTCCTAAAAAAATGCGTTACGTCACCTTCATTTGAATCAGAACGAAGTTATTTGCCTATGTCCTTATTCAGGCGGCACCGGGAATTTGGTTTAAGTATCATTTTTCTATTGTCTTCATAAAAGCTTGTGTCCTTTCACTCTCTGCCGCTTTTTGTTTGTCTTTGGCGCTTTTGTCTCCGGTTCCATAAGATTTTATGGATATGACTCAATTTAAAAAAAAAACATCTTTGTTGTCAATCTTTGTTTGTTCATAATACGCAAAATTGGGCCAATAGAATGTTTATGACAGTTGACAGAAGTTTATTGGATCATCCATTACGCGCAATCTAATAAATGTAAATATCAGAGTTATATCTCTTATTTTCTTTCTAATGTCGACTAAAAGCTTTGCTGTGATATTAGTATCATATTCCAGCTGTCACGTGTGGCCTTTTTTTGTGGCAAATGGGCCGAGTGTGTCATCTGTCTTAATTGTTTAACAGCTTATTGTTTACTCAAAAAAGTTTTGTTTCAAAAAGATATATTGCCTCACTCATTTTTGCAGTTTTACTCTAATAAATATATTCTGTTAGAATTTGTATTATGGGTAGTGACAGCTGACTGCACGTGCAATTTGTCTTTTGTTGTATGTTCCAGAAGTTGACATTGGTATTTGGAGCGCACTATTGTCTTTGTCATTTCTATATTATAAATACATATATTTTGTTTTACTATGACTCACAGCTGAACAACTTGTAATTTGCGTTCGACAGTCTAATAATATAAATATCACTGATTTTAATTACTTGTTCCATTTTAGTTACAATGAACATGAACTAACTAAGGCATGTTTATTAAGGGCTGTGCTAATTCTTCATTAGCATTGCTATTGCTACATACCAATCAGGTCATTATTAATGGTTTGTATTGTGGCTAACTTGATCTAGCTGTAATTTGCTATTGGATTTCAGTCTTTCATATTTAGGTGCCTACTAACTGTCCGAAACTTTGGTTTGTAAAATTTGGGAACAGACGTTATAATTTTTAATACTTTTTTAAATATTTACAACGTTTTGTCTTTTCACTTTTTACAAACACAATAAAAGACTTTATTGTTTAAAAAAATGAAAAGTAAAAAAGAAAGCGAAACCACTGCTTTGCTCATTTCTGCGGTTTTTTGGACTTACCAATCTGGGCTGGGTGTTATTCACAATTTTTCATTTATTTTATTACTTTATGCGCTTGTGTCCATTGTCTAGTTGCCTTTTAAAATGTTTTTTTTTTTCAGCATCCGTAAACCCTTTTCGTTTTGGATGTTCGCTCGTTTATTGTTTCTTTATTACAGACCCTTGCCGACAGCCAGTTTGCATAACATTTACCTAATACGATTTAACGCTGGTTCCCAAAGTATATTTCATTTTGTTTTGTAAAGGGTTATCTCTGTGTCTGTTTGTACGTAGCAATTATTTGACGTATTTAAGAGGCATCATGTCGGTGTTTACACAGGATTCTCACCATTTTCATCTACCTACTTCAAAATAAAAAAGCAAGCTTATTGGTTTTTTCCCATGTCGTTATGGCAGCTAGGATATGTAGCCCTTGGGCCACGTTTGCTCTAATAACAGGTTTCCAGAAACAATTAGTCGGGTCTCTTTGTAAAATAAAGAATTTTATCGCCTAGATTTATTATATTTGTAGAGAATTTTATCGCTGCTTCGATTGCTCGCATCGGACCGTACTATAGAATATTGGCTTACGGACCAGGTAGAGCCGAACATTTATCAACCGTTTTAGTTTTTTGTTGTAACTTTTGTTATTATTCCTATCCCCCCGATGTATTAATCTCGCGTGGGTCCGTCTGAACCGGTCATTACCAAAAACTTGGGGGCGTATTGCGTTCGGGTGCCTAGTTATTACGGGTTTTCTAATAAAATAACCCTGTATCATTTACAAAATTAGATACATCGCTAAATATTTTATAATGAGGGATTGGAAATGAGTCGGGTTGGCATCGTTTATGTGAGTGTTTGTGGAGCAAGCTGCGTGCAACGGGCTCGGGAATATAATGATACCGTTTCAAATGTTTTCACATCAAGTGGGAGGATCAGTTTTATTCATTTTTTCATTCACCTGTTCCTGAGATGTCATACCCGTCATTATCAGGTTAGCAGGAGACTAAACTTGTAATTTCGCTATTTTTTGCTTTCTTTCCAACTGTCTATGGTAACCATACAATTTAACACATGACTGACGTTGCAAAAGATGATACGACGACATTACACAACACCAGCCATTATTATTATTGAAAGCCCGTAGTGTCCCACTGCAGGGCAAAGGCCTCCCTTCTTTCTTTCCACCTCATTCTGTCTTGAGCAATCTGAGTCCAATCCTTTAGGTAGGAGTCCAGTTCGTCTCGCCATCTCCTTTTGGGTCTACCAAGTTGCCATAAAAAAATGAAACACCAGCCTATATAAATGATATGTTCTTGGATTCTTATTAAAATAATGATTCCGAAAGAATGTTTAATAGACCTTTTTCCTGGAGTAATTTGAATTCATACGAATGCCAACATTTTCATAGCAAATTCGTTGTTGTGACCGCACATTATGTTCACGACATATTGTCAAAACATCCTATTTCATTTCACTTTGGAGAGTTGTCGCGAACATCGTCGGCGTGTGAAGTTTCGTTTAGAGGCGGAAATGAGGAGGAATTTCCCAAAGAGACCTCTCTAGCTGAATAAGAATATTTTGTGAGCAGAGGTCCCACAATAGACACGGCCGGCCGCCACGCCTCCGGAAAGAATCAATTATACGAACCCCCTGTTCGAAGACATGTTGCCGAATGGGCGAATTGTTTGTTTAATAACATTTCGGCGCTTCCACAAACGTCACGGTAAAATATTTGTCGCTTTTGTCCAGCAACGCTTTGTACGTAAATTAAGCGATAGACAGTTTTTCAACATTACATTCCGTCGTGTCATGTCTCTATTCAAAGCGGATGCGCTCCTAGTTTTTGTTTGGGAATGCTTCCTGTCTCTGCTGAGCTTGCTTTTTTAATAATTTTTTCGTTTTCTTTCTTAAAAAATGCCATAAATTTAGATTATGAGTAATAAAATACGTGAGAATCGTGAACTTTGCGAGATATATGGGGAGCATCGTAATAATTCTACGTTTTATCAATTGAATGGTTATTGTAATGATAGTTTTCTACCAAACGGAAGTTATAAACAGAAATTTTATCTTTTAGTATAGTTTATTTGTTTATTTTTTGTTACATAATAAGGACACCCGCACAATGATCTATTTGAATTGGTCATTTAAAATGCCGTGAAAACCTTTTTGTAATGTCATACACGTGACATTTTTATTAATCCCGCCGCACGGTAGCACCTTTAAACGTAATCACATCATTTTGATGCAACCCTTATGAGACTTAATGTTATTTGAATATTTCAAAACACTCTTTTTAATCTACTTTCAGGGCACGTTGTAGATTGATACCATGCAATAACAAAAGTATCTAATTGAAAACCTTGGTAAATAGCAGTGATGTTTATACCTAGATATGAAATTTCGGATCTGGAAACGGATATAGAAATATAACGGATATAAGTATACCGGTTTCGGATAGGGTTATGGATATGAAATTATTTCGGATTATCCGTTAGTTATAGATTTTTATTTGGAATGCCTATCCGACGGTTTTGGTTACAGTTACGAAGCTTCTTAACATCCCTGGTGAAAAGCGATATAATGAGATGCTCGCAATAGGAAACTTATTAGGATTTCTATGTTACATACATATAAGCAATTTTGCAGGAAAATAGCAAAAGAAACTTGGCATTTTTTGTATTTTTTACTGACTTTACCAGCGCCCGAAAAGATGGAAACTTATCATAATATATTAAACTTAAGAATTTAAAATCTTCTAAACCTTGCTTCTCGTTATGAATTTCACACATGCATCAGCGCATTAATGTAAGATTTATTTATGCAATAGCAGGCTCGGATCGTTTCGCTAACTTATGTTCTAAGTAGTTCTTACTAACGAAATATCTTCGTATTGTCTCCATTGGTGGGCTGCTGATCAGAAATATGTAGGTATCTACTTATTAAATAAATACTTGCGAATTTTGGTACCTAATAAGAATTACCTACAATTGTTTTTTTTTGCTTAAATTTTAGCAAATCCAAATAGGTCCTGTTCATCATTCGTTTTCCCCTTATCCCAATTTATTTGGGGTCGTCGCAACATGTCTTCTTTTTTCTCTAGTCAACATCATCTCAGTAGGTAACCCCCTCCAGCGATACTTTGATCTCCCACGGTTCTTAGGATCATTTTTCTTCTAGAACGTATGATAACGTGGATCTAACAAGTTTGTTATACTTACGTCAATCTTTAGTGTTTCACTTATAACGGTTTTAGTTTATTACAATATCACAGGAAGGCTGTAAATGTTTCAGTAGGTCATATTTTATTTTGTTGCACCACACACGGCCACGTGCTGATTTTCTGGAAAAGCAAGCAATTTTGCCGAAAACAGCCGTTGTGGTCGGGACCACACAAATGGTGCCGTTGCCGGGTGTTGCTTATCTTGTCATTTGTTTGTTTAAAATATGTTGCATAACTGTTTTAATTATTTGTATTGTGTTTTTTTATACAACGCGGTTAAAGCAAGGTAAAACTTGAAGTACCTAGGTACTTGCCTCTATCAGATATTATCTATGCATGGTGCTAAACATTAAACGCGAGAAAATCTGTATGATTTTCGTCTCATTTTGTTGTCCTTATTGCGCCGTCATGGAAAAAGACATAACCGTACTTTATGGGTTTTGTAAGTTATAACTTTTATAGCAATCTGGCTTGTTTATAGGCAAATAGACACTGGTTAAAGGCTTTCCATGGCGCTTTCAAACTGCCATTAACCCGAAAATAAATTTAAAAATATTACGCGTTTAATATAAAATTTATTACTCACGCCAGTAGCCAATTTGCAACTTTTATGGGGTGGTATAACAGGCCTTACACCAAATAAATTTAGGAGGTAATAACGTGAAACCACTCGATAATCATAACGTCTTCTAACGACGCACTAACTTCGAACGACTTGCCGGAATCGATATTTCTAATATAATATAATAACCGATGAAAGTCAATGAAGGAATATGCAACTAATTACTATGCCTTCGGTGTATCAACGCTCCTTCTAGTTACTAGTTACACCGATGAACGAGCCCACAATAAAAGCCTATTTTATTGCTGTTTCCTCTCTCGCTTCGTTGGCATTCATCCCGAGAACTACCAAATCATTAAAGCTTGTGTTTGTTGATTTTTTCCTACCTCTTTGTTTGCTTTATGATAATAGGTGTTCGTTTCGTCGCGCTTGGAGCGCGGGAGCGATGCGGTGTGAAACTTAACGCCTTCATTGACGTTCCTTTTTATAGAGGCACTTGATTTAGCGAGCCAATGTCGTTTTTAATAGACTCCGTTGAATTTCGCTTTTTACAGCCACGTTACTCCGTCTGCTCATCGAATTTCGTTCTTGAGTATCATGTTAATAAGTACAAGATGTTTTCTGGTTTCAGGTGTCAAATGTTTAGAATCCTTTTATATTGCTGCCAGCCTGCGACCGTCAAATTAGAGCACCTGTAGGTACGTCAAGGGGTCGAATGACTTCTGTCGGTTTATTGAGAGGAGAGGTCGTATAAACTTGACAACTTCGAGGTGAAAGTGTTAATGCCAGTAACTACCTTCTCCGTGTCAGTTATCAAAGTGTTGTGGTTTATTTTAAGTTTCACGCCAACGTCCGTTTACAAGTATCACTCGACGCCTGCTCATTTTACACCAACTATTACAGGGCGTTCTTTGAAACCGAACTAACTGCACTCATTAAAAGTTATACGCGACCGCGAGAACCCTCGAAACTCAGTCGAGGACTGTGGAATTTATCAGCTAACTCAAAAGTGCTTGAAGGGAAGTCTGTTCGGGCCATTATTCGCCATTGTCCCTTACAATAAGATTAAACTAGCGCCCGCCAACTATATAGATAACGCTCTGACCAATTCGCGAGCGAACTGCTCACGTAATAGTTTTGTTGTTATCGGCCGTAACCACTCTTCAGTTGCTTCTGGGACGATATTAAAAAGATTTTGGCAACGAGCCACTCTGATATTGATCTTTATGCTTGGCCAGACGGCTATAGGAGTTCTGTAAGTGCCACGCCAGTTGCTTTAATGACTTCCCATGTTTGTAAGTTTTGGTTAATATTTTACGTATTTGGCTGTATTTGGTGACATTTACTACTGCTCTGTTTGTCGTGTGAACAAGTCATAATATGCTTTATGATCGCGTAATGTTATTTTGTCAAGTAATTTAATCCTGTCTGCTTTATTACTTGCAGCAGCACATAAATGTGAAAATCTTTCTGGTTGTTAGAAAGTTTTTATCTTTCCATTAAAAGGAATGACGGTGGTCCTAAATATGATATTATCAAACTTTAGCTAATACCCCGCAGCTGCGTGCTTATCGCATGCGCGAATTGGAATATATTGTTAAAAACGTGTGTAATTAAGTTGGTATGTGTGAAGGGTAACACCTGCGTCTGCTATCAGAGATCGGGCCGTTACGGTTTATGGGGTTCCTACCAAAAACAATGGAAATGGCAAAAAGTCGAAATGCGGGCCAGGTACCAGGGGTGCAGGGAAGGGTAGGCGTGCGGGTCGCGACGGGGCACCACAATTTATGATTGCGCCGTGTCAGAGTGCTAATGAACGCACTCTGTTGCTCTTTATTGAGATAACGCTCGCAATCGATGGCCGCGCCGGTATCGAGTCATTACTTATTGCGTCGCCCGATCTCGCGTGTCCCTTTATACTTATTTTTTGCTCACCACATTCGTGCAAAGAAACTATTATTAACCATCGTCTCCATAGGTATGTGATAAGCTAATCCATAAACTCGTACCTGTGTCGTGTAATGAGAATATTCTCATAGTTGCGTATATATCTGCATTAATAATGATATAAAATAACACACTATTATAAATATAAAGAAGCTCATTTCATTATGCTCATTGCGTGTTATTAACTTTGTCATCTCGCCTTTGAATATTAATGACTTTAGGAGATTGAGATTGCTTTACGCATTTTATTGTCTTGCTAGAATTGATTAGGAATAATTTCTCTTATGCGTGTCGGGTTGCTATCCCAAGCAGTGTTATATGTTTTGTCTCTAATCTACATAAATATTGCTTTCATCAATTCTAAATCTGATCAATTTTAAATATGCATTATCAAAATGTGTTATCTACAAAATTGACACACATGACATATCGAATTTATATGAATTACGTATTAAGATCTCGCGTCGTCCGCATCCCGAAGACTAGTACGTATCGACGATCGGATCGCGCGATACGCGGAGTGAGAATGATATCATCATTGGAGGCTGCGTGTACGCGGCCACTAGCCACTGTGTACACAGTGGGTACTAGTTGTCGGCATTGTGAACTGACTTTATCGTAAGCGATGCCACGTGAGAAGTTACGAGACTGGCTCATTGTCGCCAGATATACACGCACCCACTCTCCAGCAAACCATGAGTAGCGTAGAAGTAGATAGTACGAGTATAAAGTACTGCTACAAATGCGAACATCTAAATTTGTACATGCAAATGTACTCTTTAGCACCTAAGGCAAATCGTTAGCAGAAAATTATGTATCACACAAAGTACATAAATATGTTCTACTCGAGTTTTCTGCTATAGATACTATTAAATAAAATTCTGACATATTTATTTGGTGCATAAACAAACTCTCTGACTATGTTAAAGCTCGAGCCAGTTCACAAGGCAACACATTTTATTCTAACTACACAAGTTGCTTTAAATAATACTACTGTTTTAATAACTTTCTGGAAATGGAAACTGGCTCAGCAATTGCCAATTGGTCTGTGTAAGAATTCAACTTAAGTTTATGTGAGACTTATTTTATCTACGTGCTTGATATGGGGGTCACTTATACCTTTCTTAACACACTCTTGTAAGAATCTTTCATGTTCCTAAAATTGTCGCTAGCTATTTCCGCTAACGCTTTTAGGAAAGCACGTTCTCAACCAAAAGCTTGGAAGCCAAACGTGAAAACAAAAATCTCCATATCGATGATCTGTTACTCTTTCCTGTAAGTTTATGACAGTGGTCGGTTACCGGGAGCTTCCACACAGACGCCGCGTGCGCAGCGCACTCCCCCACTATCACCGATCCTATCGACCGATAGCCATTGTTCACAGTCATCGGCCCGCCATTTAACTGTTGTTAAACTTAACGTACAAAGTGATGAATAGCGCGCCGATCCCGGGATATGTTTATCTGCGGACTGTCTTATAAGATATGTCATTTAGAACTGGTTATCTTATTTGATATCTTTTTGTTGGATGTCGAGTTATTAGTAGTAGGGTCGGTTTCATCACTTTCTGATTAGTTTGTGATAAGTGGAATATTTGTTGAATGTTGCTTCGGTGCTAGGGTTTTGTTTCTTGTTTTAGGCACAGGTAGCTTTACAACAGAGTTTTGAGGTATGCTGTATTTAGATGGTAGCAGTCATCATACTTACATATGTATAATGGTTACAAAATAACCGTTTTTGTTACTCTCTTGTAGCACAGACAAGAGAAGGGTATTAAGTACTCTAAAAACTGATAAAAAAGTAAAATTTTATTAACGCATCCAAAAAGCTTTGGGTGTCATATCTTAGCAAAAAAATTAACAATTTTCTCGTTGTTGCAGGTAATGCTCGCTCTGAAGGCAGAATCGAGAATAATAACGACTAACAAGAAACAAAAAAAGACACTTGAAAATAATTGAATTAAAATTCCAGTAAGTATCTGATAGACGAATAGAAAAACGAACTGGGATCTCTTTAGCACCTATAACATATTCTCTTGACAGAAACTTATGAGATCCAGTTATCTGTCGTCGACAATAATATTCAAATAAGATATCTCCATAATAATTCGCCGTAACGAAAGGGCCCACAAAGCATCTCAGACCGAGGTGTAACGGACTCGCATAATATAAGGATGGTCATCCAGGCACCGACGCCGCTACATCGTGAATGCAAATATGTTACGAGTTATTAGTTGGGAATGTGACCATGGTACCTGGTTCTTTCTACAACTGATTAATCGTCTTCTTCATTACGTTACAGGAAACTCTTGCTTGGCTGCAAATTATAACTAAGAACACTTTCGCAGTTCTGCCAACCAATATAATTTATGATATTCTTAGATGGTCTAAACCGAAGGTATCGATCGCGGTCAAACCTTTGCTGGTGTTTTGGTTGACAGTTACTGTTAGCTTCCTTGTCATGCTGGCCTGAAAAAAGCTTCAGACGCGTAAATCATATCAGCTCTGTTTAGGCAATGATGGGAACCGCTCACTGAGCTGTAACGTAGTATACTCAGCTATTACAATCTTTACATTCAATGGGAGATCACGTTACAAATAATAGCTTTGCTCGATTGCCTGGTGCTGGCTAGGGCTGCACCATATTAGAAAATGAGCAAGATACGGTGCGTATGTTTTATGTTCCGGTTCTGTGGAAGGTGGTCCTTAGATGCGCGCGCATTACGGTCTCATAAATCGGGCAGGAGACAGGACCAAATGAGACGTCTCGGCTATGTAGTGATGCCGACAAACATGGCTTCGAGTCTCGTATCAAGGATTAGTGGCTCGTATCCGCACAAGTTTTTTAATCGTCCTGACTATACTTGTGCCAATTTATCGATTTTATCGTTTTGATCTTTCTAGTAGTAAAGCTTGATTTGATAATGTCTCATGATAATATAAATCCATTATGCGGCTATCTCAGCAAATCGAAACCAATTTAATCTTGCCAAATTGCTAAAAAACTCATGATACCAATCACATCAAATATTTACATTACGGCCGTTGTCTCCGCGAAACAATTTACCTATCAAAAGATAGAAGTTTACAAAATCACAATTTTCCGAATTCCATTGAAGAGAAGTCGCGGGCGGTCGCCAAGTTCTTACATAAAATAACAGTCTCTATAGGACGCCGATACGAACTAACGAGTAAATTACACGGCTCGGAAGTGTTTGCGGACCGCCCATCGCCCCGTCTGGCCCGATTTGAAATTCTGCACTGAGGAAATAGAGTACCTAACTATTTTCGTAGTCAAACATACAAACGTTGTACCTCGAAGCTTGTAGGAAAGATAAATTATTTATCGCTATTCGCCAACTATTCGTGTGGAACTTGTTTTGTGTCAACAATTTCCTGCGAATGATAATAACTCGGTCGCAATCGCAATCTATTTATAGATTTGAGCGTCTACGTCATTACACAAACAGTAGTAGTGATAATAAGTCCACTATTTCAACCCGCTTCTACAAGCCCGGCTAGCTCAGTCGGTAGAGCATGAGACTCTTAATCTCAGGGTCGTGGGTTCGAGCCCCACGTTGGGCGCAACTTTTTGATCTATTTTTGCCACAGTAAAAGGTTTTTATACAATCTTTTTTAGATTTTTCGGTGTATTTCTTGAATAATTTAGAATTTTCTTTTTAAATAAGTTCTTACAACCAAGGTATGCAATCAGTCGGTCCCGTAGTACCGTTAAAGGGTCAACGGATGAACAGACAACGCTATATAAATGTTTCCCACGTTTCGTAGTCACATGTACACACTCGATGTCGATTGTGGTGACGTTTAATATCGTTGGATTTATTTTGACTGGTAACTGTTCGCCACTTATTAGCTGTCAACGTCCAAATCTATAATACATTTATTTATTGTCTACATACTCGTAACTGTTGTAAGTGTATTTATAAACGAGCTTGAGATTCATCTCATAGATTTTTAAATTTGACTTATTACGAAACTTTTCACACTCGTAATCGAAGAAACGTGCGTCAATGGTTAGGAAAAAGTTAAACATGTATCGTTCTCACGAGGTATAAAGAATAAGCAAGTGTATCTAACATTTTAGCTATCTATTGTGTCGTGTCATCAGCTAAACCCAGTCAGTCTCAGACCCCTGACTCCTTCAACAGTACACAATTTATTTGATCGTGAAAGGTTAGTCTACTTAATCCTCGGTACTACATTCCTACTTTCCGCCTTTTGTATTTGTTTCGTCATTCTTTACTCTGGTGTTCTTTCAGTATGTTCGAGATTTACCTTTCTCATTGCAAAGACGACATTTAGACAATTTAGAAAAAAATGTCGCTACTAAGGTCCGTGGTTTACTACAAAAACAAGCGGATTAAGCTTAACTGTAACAGTAATAAGTAGATTATTAAGAAAGATTAAAAAATATATACGAGTCTTACATTTTGGCCTTAATAGTTTTTACTGAGAAATACTTAATTAAGTAGTAGGTACTTATGCAAACAGTTTTACTGACATTCCTTGAGCATGTAGCTTATTATGCAGAAATGTTTGGTTGGACCATTTTTAATTACCGTTTATTCTTGATCCAATAAATTGTATTCCTTGAATCACCCAATAAAGTAGTTCACTTTACATTGCATTTGCATGTTGAGTACCTTCATTAATTCTACTAATTTAACTTGAGTTTGGTTTAGTTGCAGTAAAAACTATCCTCTGTTCCCATGGGTGTCTAGAAAAGGCATTGTCAAGTGAAGTTACTAACGATATGGATCAAAATCCATCATTACCTACCATATCCTTCATTACAGTTAATTGTAGTGGTTGATCAGATAGCCCACGTTCAGTAGTAAACCTGTCTGTCTCCAACATACCTAGTGTATAATAATGTGTCAACTTGCCTTGCTGTCCTTACAAGGAAACCAGTCAAGTCATGATATTTTCACACCTCGACATAGCTCATGCAATGTTTATTACAAACTTTGTATTAAATGTATTTTTCGCGCATATTCTTATCTAGAGAGGCAATCTTGAACGTATTAACAATTCGTATTTAACATTTTATTTTAATATAGTCTGCGTTGATACAAAGACTTCTGGAACTATTTGTATGCAAAATTTTATCCCGATCCAATCGGGCTATAATCAGCCACGCTTTTAAGTATATATACTGAAACATTAAGAAGTTAATGCCTCGTATGTGTACAGTGCAAAAAGCTTATCTTGATCCTTAATTACATTGTCGTCTTTAAAGTCGCTCACTATGGAGTAAGTGCTCGTCTACATACTATACAGGCCTTTCCCTTATCTGGATGATACGGATTTAAAACTCAGAAGTCCTTTTTATCCAGATTTGTGATTATAACTGTGGCCTGTGCAATTATCAAATCAATCACATAAGGTGAAAGTGGTATTCATTGTTGTTGCGCATCAGCTGTATCCATCATTTCGTAATTTTTGTCTATTGTAAAAGCTTTCTTGTTTACTTATTAGCTTCTTATTTTCTGTTCTTTACTTATTAGTTCTTCCTCGTAGACATATTTGTATTCAAAATATTCTCAACATTATCCAAGTTTTCAGTTAATTCTTTTTGCAACCGACGCCGCGACGTTGGCACGTGTCAGCATAATAAAAAGCGGAAAGCTAGTATTGCAAAAGAAAACTTTTTGTTACTTTCACATAGAGGCACAGAGCACTCAAATACAGGCAATAACATTTACTTTGAAATCTATTTAATTCACGCTGGGACTAAAACCATTCCGTAGTCTTAATGTGTGTATTTGCTGTTGAGTTGTTATTAAGATTTCACACTGGGAATGATCGTATACGAAGAAAATTACACAAAAGCTTTGTCCCCTGGTAAGTTTGTAACATTCTCAGTTAAATGTACAGTGGTTGGCTGTCTCAGTAGGTAGCACCAACATTCCCCAGGTCACCCACGCGTTGTATTGTATTGTGTATTATAATGTACCCTATTTGTGTCAACTTATTGTCTTTGAATGTCAATATATCATTGTTAAGGATGTTGGACTATTGTGCTGTTGTTCCAGGATACGTAGTAGGTATGTCTACTGAGATAAATATATTGAGAATATGAATAATTCTATTTCGGTTTGAGTAACGACCTGATTTGTCGTTTGATAAATCCCTTCATTGCGGGCGCCTTATTGTTCAACTAAATTCTTGTTATAGTCCTCTTGATTTCAGATGACTCACTGTTGGAATATTATAAACAAAGTACTGTAAGAAATGTTTTCAAGGCAGGTTCTTATTTAAGGCCAGCCTTTTCAAGATTTAGGACACGATAGTATCTTAATATCAGGTGGGTTGTTCAAACCATTTACTTTTTATAACATTGTTGAACTTTCCGTTGGTAAATAAAAAGGTTCATATAAATATGAATTTATAAGCACGTAGTCACGTCCAGGTAATTATCTGTATTTAATTCTATGTGTAAAACGCTTCACGGGTTGAACATAATTTATTACGATAGATAATCAGTTAAGTAAGGTTGAGTGGATGTAAATGTTTAGCACCGCCGTAGGTCAGAGTGCTGGTTTCTACATAAAATTACATTTCAATCTCAACAACGATGATTGCTTTAAGTTTAAACCGTTATGTTAAAAGGTAGCAGTTAGCAGAAACGTTCGCACTGCGCTACTTGAAAACGTTTGGAACTGGCTTCAGTTAAATTAATTTTACTGCTTAGTATTTAATTTCAGTATTCGTTACAGCACTTAGTTCATTTTCATTATAAAGTTGAAATATTATGACATTTGAATGTTCCTGTTATTTACACGTTTTATACAAAATACATAGGTAGGTAATTTAGTAGCTGCCACAAAATACGGAAATAATCCAGAAACAATTTTCATTTTAAAAGCGAGTCGTCCTCGCGCGCACTTTCATTTTAATACCACAAACTAGGTTTTCATGTACCTAATCTAAAAAGACTATTGTCTGTATTTTTGTTTAAGAATTTATTCTGTTTTTTAAAAGGGAATTTAGTCAAACATGAACTGTTTTCTTTAACAACTTAAAATAATTTATGCTAAAATTATGAAACGAATATACACTTCTGGACACATCTATTGGCCCACCTTAGAGTTTAGGTTTTGATGGCCCCTACCGAAATATGATTGCTAGATTGAACAAAAACTGTTGATGCAGTTTTAAACCTGATACATTTTACCATCTTTTTCGATCGTATTGTTTTAAATTTGAATTCAGAATACCATACGACATGGAGCTACGCCTAACAAGTCGGATATGCGCCTTGTTAAAGGCAATTGATTTTTGAATAAAAAACATGTTTTATCAAATAAAGGTTTAATTTAATAACGCGAGTTGCCTCCATGGGCATCTACCACAGCTCTCATACGATTAGGCATAGAGTTTATCAACCGCTCTATGAAATTTTGAGGGATCATCTCCCATTCCTCTTCTATGGCAGTTTTCAACTCCTGCATCGTCTGGGCAACTGGCTGACGAGCCCTAACACGTCTTTTTAGCTCGTCCCACATGTGCTCAATGAGGTTCATGTCTGGGCTTCTGGCTGGCCAGTCCATAACTGTGATGTTCACATCCCGAAGATATTCCCTGACGATGCCGGCCGCATGGGCTCTTGCATTATCATGCATAAAAAGGAAATTTGGGCCCACATAGTCCGCGTATGGTATCACGTGAGGTTCTAAGCACTGACGAATGTACCTTTCAGCATTTAATGTTGGCAGCCGTGGTCCTGTAACAACCTCAAGTTGAGTTTTGCCGCTCGCGGATATACCGCCCCAGACAGTCCATGAGCCACCGCCATAAGCAACCCTCTCTTCAAAGCAGCATTGTGCGAAACGCTCTCCCTTACGTCGGTAGACCTTCTTCCTTCCATCATTGCCATGTAACACAATTTTAGACTCATCAGAAAAGAGTACACGGCTCCAATCTTGCTGTGTCCAATTTAAATGACTGCGTGCGAAATGAAGGCGCGCTGTTCGGTGGGCTCGCGTTAGTTTGGGCCCATTAGCTGGCTTGTGTGGTACCATATCGCGTTCTTTTAACCTTCTCCGAACAGTTCGAGCGCTCACAGATACTCCGTGGAAGTCGCGAAGTTGGTTTTGTATCTCAATGGAGGTAAGGTGACGATTTCTTAAGCTGGTCGTCACGATGAATCAATCCTGCCTTTCAGTTGTGACCCGAGATCGTGGCCTTCCTTGGCGACGAACAAAGCCGCCAGTCTAGGTACCTCCGATAAACATTTCGGACCGCAGATCGACTTAAATTAAGTTGAGCACTCACGTTTCTCTGGCTGTGTCCGGCCTGAATAAGTGCCACAGCTTGGGCGGCGACTTCAGGTGAAGTATCCATAGATTATTGATAGAACCTCACCTTAATGTTAAGAATAAGTAATGTTTGTTGCAAAACCAAAGATATCAATCACTTTTTCAAAAATTAAATCCAAGTAAACCAATAAAACCAAGTTTTCTTAGTATTCGATTGTTTGATATCAACAAACAGGCTCCAAATTGTCTTTTGTTTCTTTAAATTCTGTGTTCGAAATTCAAAAAAAGACTATTGAATGAAATTGTGAATGTGCCAGGTTCAAAACTGCATAAAAACTTTTTGCTCGACCTAATATAAAATTCAGGGCTCGGAAACCGGTTAATTTTCCAAACCGGTTTTGGTCATTGACCTCGAACCAGAAACGATTGCGGTTTAGGTTTCGGTTACCGATATTTTAACCGGTTAATGGAATAACCGTTTTTTCACAAATACCGATTCTGTTGAGCGAAATTAACCGGTTAATTTGAGTTTCGACGGTATAAACGAGTTCTACCTACGACTCCATCTCTCTTACACCTACAATAACAACGCTCTCGCTCTACGGCAACGAATAGGCACTCAAAAACTTATTGTATTCGACCACGTTGCTGGCGGAGTACGTTCTGTGAGACGTGTGTGTAACAAAACATTTGAATTTCATGATTTGCTTTGTTATATAAGGTATACATTGTGATTGACTTACGTAAAAAAAAAAAAAAAAATTATCAAATGAAAGACTTACCGGATAGTCAAACATTTTTTTACAGAAGCTGAAGAGGATACAATTTCTGATTCTAATACAGAGAATGGTAGGTAAAAAAACAATGCAAGTTAAACATAACATTTAATTCGTATTCGTACTATGAAATCAACTTTGTACAATCTACCTTGTGTTCTAGATAATGAAGATTCTCGGTCTTTGATATCATTAAAGAAGCGTTACAGAAATGTAGTTGATTCAGGTGCAGTAACAATAGACTGTACTGATTAACGAAGTTCAAAAAAGGAGGTCCTGTATTCGACCCGTACCTATGTGTGTACCTTGTTTGTCCGCGATTTTTTCGAACACTACTGATCCGAATTGGATGGGGTTTTCGTTATTCAAACGCATGTTTTTCAAGGAAGGTTATTATTAGGATCTGATGAATATTTTCAGAGATAGACAGTGGAACTCTTCAATATTGTTTGGAGTTTGATACGAGGCGAGCAGGGCCACCGCCCGCGGTCTCGCTCTTGCAACCTTTTCCCAACTAGATATTGGGGTCGGCTCCCAGTCAAACCGACTTTAGCTGAATTCCAGTAATTTACGTGGAGCGGCTGCCTACCAGACCTCCACAACTCATTAACTAATGAGTTATTTCGTAGCTCATTATGATTCTACTTAAAATTTTACTCGGAAAAGCCGCAATCATAATCAAAAATACCTACTTTCGATTCATATTCCTTACCTAAATTTAAAAGAGCCTCGCGAAGGTCTTCGCCCGGGGCCTCGCAACGGTAAAGGCCGCCGCTGTTGGAGGACACTCACTTTGTGCAATAAAACTCTTGTTCACTTGAAACTATTCACTGACTTACATAATAACGTGATGATCTGAACTGAACTGAATGCTCAAAATGTTCTAGGTCTTTAATACAATCACATGGTTGGAAGTAGCAGCAAGGCAGTAACAAAAAAGATTCACAATATTCAAACTTATAACTACAGGTTATTATTTACACTAATAATTGTTCATGATTGATCATTGCAATGATGATAGGGCTGTCCTGCACATTCCTCCCGCCGTTCGACGTCCGCCGCTGACGTCGCAGTTGCAGAAGACGGTGCAGGATCGCCGCTCCCGATGGGTAGCACTACTATCTTCTTCACTGGACGTCGCAGTGTTCCTCCTTTCGTGCTCATGTCCACCGTGCGCACAACTCCAAGATGAAAGTAGCACAGAGTAGTAAGTAAAGTAGTAAGTAGTAGTAAGGAAAGTAGCACAGATGCGTCCTCTGTTCCACATGTTCCATGGGAGGTTGCCGTCTACGATTAGTACTAGATCGCCGACCTTGGTTATTGCCTTTGGTGTGCGGCTCTCTGCGGTTTTGTAGTTCTGGAAGGTGTTCTTTAAGCCATCTGGCCCAAAGTATATCGACGAGTCTCTGAGCCGCGCGCCAACTGGCTCGTAGATGCAGGTCGCTGTCATTGAATTCTCCTGGTGCCGCGATGTAACCTGGACCTCCCAAAATAAAGTGATTGGGTGTCATGGCTTCAGGAACTTCAAGGTTCACAGACACGTGGGTAAGCGGACGGCTGTTCACGGTGTGTTCGGCTTAGATGAGTAACGTGTGGAGCACTTCTTCGCTCGGGAATCGCTCGTTCAAAGTGGTGGCGAGTGCTGTCTTCACGGATCTCACCATGGGTTCCCAGGCGCCTCCCATGAAAGGTGCACCTGGTGGGATGAATCACCAGTCGATCATCTTTCTCAAGGCTTCTGCTGTAACTGCGAAGATGGCGGTTCGTAGCTCCTTCTCGGTGCCGTGAAAGTTCGTCCCGTTATCGCACCACAGTTGCACTGGGCATCCTCGGCGCGCTATCATACGTCGCAATGCCATGACTACCGAATCTGTATTGAGCGATGTCACAAGATCAACATGAATGGCTCGCGTCGTGAGGCATGACTGTGAATAAGGCGACATATCTTTTTTGGTGACTTGTCCCCATGTGATGGTCAACGGCCCGAAGTAATCCAAACCGCCGAAGGTGAATGGTCTCTGGTGGTGTGCTAAGCGACCGGAAGGGAGATGGGATGTCATCGGTTGTGGTGGAGTGGCTGCTTTTATACGGCATCGTATGCATCTGCTGATGATGTTCGTGACGGTCGGTCGCAGACGGAGCACCAAATGTTGCTGACGACATTCGTTGACTATTGTCTCGACGTCTCGGTGATGTAATTGGCGGAGGACATGTTCGATCCACAATCGTGCTGCAAGATGATCTCCATTCAGTACCATGGGTTTCTTTAGCCGTTCTGTGACGTCTGCCATGGCAGTTATTCTGCTCTTCAGGCGAATCTCTCCCTCTGTGAGTTCTATGCACAGGGCGTGCAGGCGACTTTTTCGTGGTATGGGTCTCTCGTTCTTTAGAGATTCCATCTCTTCTTGAAAGGCTTGCTCTTGTGAAGCTCGCAGGATTAGACTTTCGGCGCTATGCAGAAGTTCAGTGGTGAGAGGAAGGTGATTGTTCATGTTCGTGGTTTTTTCGCCTCTCTTGTGTTTTGGTTGGCAATGTCTGTTTGTTCTTTTTCCAATCAGTTCAATCTTTTTGTTTCTTTTGTAATTGATGTTCTGTCCTGATTGGCGACGGAGTTGCAGGAACTGTAGAACTCGTGCTGTTGCTCGTAGATACCTTTCCCAGGGTGAGAATCTGTTTACGTCTGGTATAGCTTCTTTGATCTGTTCGTTCTTGTCTTCTTCAATCAAGCTAAAGGTTCTCTCTTCTCCTGTGATTATGACATGATTCTTCTCGTCAGCTGGCCACGTTTCTGGGGGACCCAGAAGGAATTCTGGGCCGTTGATCCTGCGATGCTCTTGATTGTAGTTCTCTGGTACCTCTCTTGTTGCGTCGTCTGCTGGGTTCAATTTGGTTGGGAGCCAGTGCCAGTCTTTGGTGGAGCTATGTTGTTCGATTGCCGCTATGCGATGAGCGACATACGGTTTGTAGGATCTGGAACTGTTTCTGATCCATGAAAGCGTGGTTCTGCTGTCGGTCCAGAATGCACACTGGCGTTCACTCGTGTATTTGTGTCGCGCATAGGCGTGCGCCAAGTGCTGTTCTACGTCGCCAAACTTCTTGAAGTATTTGTTTAGCCCTGATGGTTACTGGTGATACAAGTCACAATGGAGCTTCTCTCTTAGTAGGCGTGTCGTTCTGTAAGCTGCTCTGGGGTATACGATAACAGATTCAAATTGAATGCAAGCGAGTCTTCCGAATATTAGACCGAGGACTCGTTCTATCTCGATGTTGTCTTCCAGCTTAATTGTGTCTTCGGTCTTAGTAACATCCCCTAGCGCTTTAAGAAGAGCGGTAGAGAGATATGACCATTTCTTGAGTTCGAAATGTGCTTCCCTGTGGATGTCCTCCCCGAACATTTCCGTAATATTGTAATCTGCCACGAAACTACGACTTGATTCACGTTAACATAACGATAGTTTCTACTCGCAAATTGATATTTTGTTATGTACCTATTCTGCCGACATACGGCGCCTGGTTAGCATCACCGCACTTTACAAGTCTTTCGTATCGTAACACTAAATACATACTAAACTAGTGAAAATCACTTAAATTTGTTAAGTTAATTCTACCATTCCTGCAATATTTGATAAACATTAAAACTTTCTTGTTGTATTGGTTACAGCCTTCCATCAAACACTTTGATTTTTTTGTCTCTGAGTATACAACCCAGAACGTATAATATATTTTTCAACACGTTTGCTCAAAAAAACTTTTAAAAAAGTTTTTATTTAAATGCCCTAAAAAGATCAAAATAAAATTTTAAATCACATGAACCACATTCATTTATGACTTAACAGAATTGAAATTATAATAAAAGCTTGTCGCGATGCCTAGAAGAAATATCTACATATTCAGTCAGATGAAATTAAAATTTTTCATTATTTTATTTTATATTTTTTAGTTTCAATCGATAGTTATCGATCAATACGAAAGTCCATCTATAAAACGGAGAGTCCTTCAACAGAAAAACTTAAGGAACGGGGAAAACTATTACACCTGGATGTGGCATCTATTTCATGGTGGGCCTACCAACTGCCTATCATAAACGAATGCGTATACAAAATGTCAAGTCCCAGCAATTGAATATTGAGGAGTTCCATAGTTCGAAGACAACCCTGGACGTGGCATCTATTTCATGGTGGGCCTACCAACTGCCTATCATAAACGAATGCGTATTCAAAATTTTAGGTCCTAGCAGTTGAATATTGAGGAGTTCCATAGTTGCAGCATCATCAGGTCATGTTTATGATTAACATGCATTGTCATCGGTTCTGGACCAGCATGCAAAATTTCAGCTCAATCGGATACCGGGAAGTGGGTCAAATTAAACTTGTAAGATTTGTAAACATACATACAAGTCAAGTTAAATAAAAGCTTTTAATAATAATTAATAAAAAATGCATTTACGAAGCCTGTATACATTGTTCGAAAGTTAAAATTTACACACTAAGCAATGTGCGGTAAAATATGTACTTTGGTATACTTTACAGCTTTTTAATTTCCATAAAAAATAAATAAGAATATCACCAAGGAGTTTCACAATCCTAGAATAAATAAGCTGAATGATCGAACCTCTTTGGAAGCGCTTTTGATCGATACGTTTGTCTCACTTTAATACTAAAGAAAAAATGAGAGAAGAATAATAAAAATAAATAAATTAAAGATGTACTTCTAATTTTCACCACGCAATTGTTTGCAAATTCGCGCCATTTTCATATTAAATTAGAAACGTCGAAGATTGTTGCGACTTTCCGACTGATATCTATAAAAAAGATGGTTTCATTACCTATTGTACTTTTCTCTCGCAAATGTATTGAAAAACGTTGTATGACATACGTGCAGAAATTGGTTTATACAAACTCGTGACTATGATAAGCCCTTGACTTCGTCTCGGGCTTACATTCGTCTACTCGTTTGTAAAAACTAACTTACCGCACAAATATCATAAATAACTATTACCTATTTTCTTCTTCTTTCTTCCCATGGTTAATGTTAGTATAATGTCTATGTTATATAAAACACGAATTAAATAGCGGCCGCACGACATTTGTATCTGCAGCGATTCGGCAAACGACGAAAGAAAACAAACACGCACAAAAGTAAGCGCGCGAGAATGTGACAAAGGGCAGCGGCAGGCTTGCGTCTGAGTAAAACCGGTTTATTCAGGTTAGCGTGAGTTTTCAAATTCTATTCTCTGCATTAACCGGTAACCAATATTATTAAGGTTGTGTTGAAACCGTTTTTGTAATTAACCGGTTAATCGATGAACGGTATTATAACGGTTTTTTGAACAATATTAACCGGTATTTCTAAACCGGTTCCGAGCCCTGATAAAATTTTAGCTAGGAGCAAACGAAACTGAAAATACAAGGTGGGCCAATAGATGTGTCCAGAAGTGTATTAGAAACCCTCGCAATGAGCTCTTTCATTTGGTATGTCACACGGTACAGTTGGTTTTTTTTAATTTCCTATTATTGTCTATCTCCCAAAACACCACATGCAAAATTTTAAAATGTGACTCTTAATTGAAAGGTGTAGTATCAACAAACTACGAAGTAGGTTCGAGGTTGGTTTTTGTTAAGTACACTGCTAATAGAGCAAAACAAGAAAAATATTTAGTTATACGTTTAAGGGGATAGAAAATTTGTGGTATAGAGGTAATGCGGAACACGGTGTAAAGACCGCATCAGGTCTCCATTGAAAAGGGAGGATCCTCCGACCAGACGGTTGTTGTTTCTGGTGGGCAACTGCCCGATAATTGATTTCAGACTGTTCAAATCGCACGGAAAACTCTGATAACGCGATGCACGATTTCGTTCAGTAGTTCGTTGCTGGCGGTATAGATGGCACTGCGTTTCTTCTTGTTGCAGTACATATTTCGTTACTTAGTTTTTTTTGTGGCGGCGTTGATGTCTACATCACTCGAGTTATATGAGTCGGAACCGGAAACCGCAGAGTTCGCGGTGAGTCGGAACTGTCTACGATGGAACCCCAGTGGGTCGGACTGATGCTGCTGTGCTCGAAGATCGCTGATGCGGCTGAGGGTGATGACCCCCGTAGAAGCTGTGTGTACTTGCTGGATGTATGACTCACTGCTCGAAAGCTTGAGCTAGTGTCTTGTATTTTATTGTATCTAATGTATATTAGTCTTTTTAG
Organism: Melanchra persicariae; assembly: GCA_947386135.1. Lineage (NCBI taxonomy): Eukaryota > Metazoa > Arthropoda > Insecta > Lepidoptera > Noctuidae > Melanchra > Melanchra persicariae. The sequence goes on along the minus strand of OX376655.1, from coordinate 9,269,647 downwards.
GGTTCCGTACACCCTAAAAATGTGACTCTTATTTGAAACCTACTGCCAACAAACTACGAAGTAGGTACGAGGTCGGTTTTTAGGGTTCCGTACCCAAAGGGTAGAACGGAACCCTATTACTAAGACTCCGCTTTTCGTCCGTCCGTCTGTCTCTCTGTCCGTCTGTCACCAGGCTGTATCTCATGAACCGTGATAGTTAGACAGTTGAAAACAAATACTAAATAACAGATTTTTTTTTGCTCGTTAAACAAATTTAAGGGTGTAATGTCATACAACAAACGTGATTATTTTGGCTCGTTTTTGCTCGATATTGATAACGGCAATAAGTAGACGCTTAAAATATTCACAAAATATTGAGATACATTATTCACTTTAAAAATAAATAATTAAATTAAAATAAAATTAATATTTAAGGGCTCCTAGACTCCCATACAACAAACATGTTTTTTTTTGCCATTTTTATAGATACTGGTACGGACGGAACACTTCGTGCGCGAGTCCGACTCGCACTTGGCCGGTTTTTAATACACGGCTAATATAAAAAAATAAGAAAAATATTTGTAGTAACTACAGAAAATACTTATATTAAATCATGTTTGGACAAATAGAAGAAAATTTGAATTTTTTTTTCAATTTGCCGGCTTTCGCGGCACTCTGTGGTGCCGCGAAAGCCGTACAAATTGATACTAATTATGTTAAACTGTTCCTCTCTATTCGCGCTGAATAGCATTTTGATGATTGTTTCAATAATGGTTATAAACTTTAATAATAAAGCAATAATGTGCTTTCTGTTATTGCATAGGAAAATACTATTATAAAAGACGTAGCTATGTTAATGAATATGCTCTTAAAATAAATGTCATTTTGAATTAATAGATTGTAACTTTATCACAAGAGTTTTTGTGAAGCTTTTTTACATTCTTTTTGTGCTTTAGATCTGAAAAAAAAGTAAAATTAAACGTTAACAAAAGCAATATTGTAAGACATCGCAGAACTGTATCAAAGTTGTATCTTCATTTAAATATAAATAAGAAACGACGAGGGGAAAAAGGTAAAAGAATGGAATCTCTGACAGCGAAAAAACATCAAGCGGTTCAATCACTCTCCACAAGTGAAGTGAGCGACTCATAACAAGCGAAAGATTGAAATGAGATGATAAGGGGGAATCAGAAATCTTGCCGAAAATACGAACCTACCTATTATGAGGCGGCGGTAATTTTACAAGGGATTCCTCGGTTCGATATGGGGCCAATCATTAACCAGACCCAGGCATGCTCTCGGTACATCGCCGCGGCTTTTTGCGAGATCTACGAGAGATATCCCTGAGCTTAAATATGCGGAGAGCTGTGTAAGCGGATCAATGTGCGCACAGGCATTTTGAAATCCAATCCCTAGCACTTTGATTGAATCTCTTGTCTTATTATGAAATTCTTAGAATTTAACCCTGTCTTAATATATCACTTCGAAAACTCTTCAACGTTTGCCAAATTGAATGCTGTTTATTCTCATGTGTTTTATATTCACGAGTCTTCAGTAAAATCGTACTTTATTGTTCCGTGCGTCTCGCGTCGGGGCGGCTCGTTAACGCGACCTTTCGGATATTTATTGTATCCTCTCCAGAAAATACAATTTCCAAGTCGAATACCAATAAATTTTAAGCTCTGCACACTCATGTATTTAACATCGGTGAAAATTAGATCTTATTTTTTAGAATTCATGCAAATCAACAAGCCGTAGAAATTGTCTTTTCAACTCATGATTTCCATAAAGTCTTTGTGAATTGTTAAAGAATGTATGAAATCTACTTTTTATCTGTCAACATTCATTTGCTGTTCTTAATGCGATCGTACAAAACTTCACGCGCATAATTCACTCGTGAGTCAAGTATAAACACAACGACTCGCGATTGTTACGGAAAGAACAATCCAACTGATACAAGATAAAAGCGAAGGCGTGAAATAAATTTATTTACAACTGGCAACCAAATGGTATTTAATTGGAGTGTCACCACAAAGTTGTCAATGCCTTGTGGACTGGATAATATGAAAACGATTAAAAGCGTTTTAATTTTTACGGCGCATTGATTTATACTTTAAATTTTTCTGGAAATCATGTGCGCTGAAAAAGCACAGTGGACACGATTTATGGTGTCCATACTCCAGAAAAAAATGCAGCAGCGAGCGATAAATCGCTCACTTGCAAGTTAGAAATAAAAAGGTAGTAGAGCTCGCTCGGCGCTCAACAAATAGGCATTCACGAGATTCGTGTCTGCTAGTCGATCATTTTGTACCGTTGCTTTACATATTGTTTCGTCCATAAGCGTCGAGTATGAGATGTGTAAACGTAGAATTGAATTTGCAACGTCACTTTGGTCCTCTATGGCGGAGCACCATAAAGTGATAAATTATTTTATGGAAACGTCTGTCGTGCGTCGCGTACTTGACATCAAGGCTCGTTACCGTTGAGTGACTTTACGGTCAGCTCGTGTATATCCCATATATGCTCGAAAGTGAAAGGGTTACCCTTTGGGCGAGAATAGGCTAACGATTGGACATCACTTTGTATTAAGCAACTGCATAACAGGATTTGAAGTACGTAAAATAAACAAGAAGGTGGCTGGGATAAACTGGATGTGAAAGGAAGAGGACCGATTGTTGTGGCACTGCTTGGTAGAAGCCTCTGTCCAGCAATGAACTGCGACAAGTGATGCTCATAGATAACAGGATTTAATTTTGAATCGAAAATTGTTGTTGACCATATAAAAGGGGTTATTAAAACACGAGTGTGGGTTTATCACACGAGGCGTAGCCGAGTGTGATAATAGCATCACACGAGTGTTTTAATACCTAATTATATGCCGTTGCATACACTATTTTATCTTCACTCATACAGTTGAAAAAATAAGTGGAAAAATAGTTTATTCCAATATGGCGGATATTCTGATTGCGTATTCGAATGACTGCGCAGCGCGCGCATCCATAGACAAAGATAAAAGCTGGCTCATTGACTTAAGTCAATAAATTAAAAAGTAAAAGTGTGCTATAAAAAATAAAAAGTTATTTTATGATGCAGTTGTTTAAAAATCGAAGGAAAATGTTTAACTGTAACGTATTTTTTTTTAAATTTTACCCTCAGACCAACAAAAAAAGGTAGACAGCGCACCGCGAACATCAAAAGTGAAGCCACAAAACCGTGCTCCTTCAAGTAAATACACAAGCTCACCCACACACCTACACTAAAACCATGCTCATCGCTCTTAGTACGTCACGAGCCGTCGTCTAGAAAACATTAATAGAAAAATATAATTATGCCTTCCTGTGTAGTAAAAATTTGTAAAAACAATAGCAAATCACATAAAAAGTCTCACGGAATCACTTTTCACTTGTAAGTACTTGAAATAACATCGTTTTTATAACTATGAATTTTAGGTTACTTGGAACAAAAAGTCAACAAACAGAAGCAGTGACATTAAGTGTGAGGGTTGCCATAATACGATTTAATATTTCCCCATTCGATTAAACAAATATATTATATGATTTCTTTCTTCGAGTTATATTCCTATTTTCTTTTTTTTAATGTATAAAATATTTTAGATTTGAAGTTTTTCAACACATTTGCGAGAAAACAGTACAATAGGTTATGAAAAAAACTTTTTGTTTTTAGATAGTCGGAAAGTCGCAACAATCTTTGACGTTTGTAGTATGAAGATAGCGCGATTTTGCAAATGGAACTACATTTTTCGTCTCATTTTCACTTTAGTATTGAATTGAGAAAAACGTATTGTGCAAAAGCGCTTCCAAGTAGGTGCAATCATTCAGCTTATATTTTATTCTCGTACTTATTTATACTCCTATAAGTTATTTAAAAAAAACTGTAAAGAATACGTACGGCGCTATTCAACGGAGTATGCGGTACGGTTTTACCGCACGTTCCATTGTGTGGTGCGTTATATTTAACTTTCGAATAATGTATAGGTACAGTCTTCGTAAATGCATTTTTTTGAGCAAATGTGTTGAAAAAGACTTTAATTTGTTCATGATAAATAATATTTATTTTGTAAGCATGTTAAACATAACATTTACACGTCATTGTTCTGTTGTTATGTTTTATCTTGATATTACCTACTTTTTCTTTAGTCAGTGATTTTGTTATGGTGGTCTTTTTTAATTTATAAAAGTTTATTAAAAATATAATTACCTATTTTATTTTAAAACAATGTACATAATGACTTACGCTTGTTACGCTTCGACAACCTTTTATAACTTAACTTATATAATTGAATGTAGGTGTGTGTTATGTACAAAAATTTTTTTTAGGTATAGATCTTTCTAAAAAATTAAGTTACAATACCATACTCAACAATATCTTACTTGTGCTGACTTGCACAATATTAGCTTGCCCATAAAATATTATTTCCCAAGTTATAAGGAAAAAAAATAAAAACTGGCAACCCTTCGAGCCACACATAGATAAAAAGATGGCTTCATCTTTGATGTTCGCAGTGCGCCGTCTACCTTTTTTTGTTGGTCTGAGATTTTACCTATCCACGAAAAAAAAGTACGTGTATATGCATTCGTTTTTGAACGCATATTTGGAACATTACGTTATGAGTGTAGATAAATATTATTATAGCATACAAAATATGCACCAGAATACAAACATGTTGGACGACATTAAGTCTATGACTTTCCTTTGAATAACATACAGTACACCAGTAACTCTCGAGCACCCGTGTGGGTAAGATTTCATGATCTTCTTGTACGTCTTTTGTCAACACGCATAAATTAGGCTTAAGCAGTCCTCCAGTTTATTACCTTTATCAACACGCGATTGTAGGTCTCTTTAACGAATAGGATACTTTTACTTCAATAGGATTACCGGTGCCTCTGTTATATTTTCCCCTTCAATATCGATACTGGCTATAGGTTGTCCGCGACTAGGTAGGTGCATCGCGTGTGGTGAGCCGCTAACGCTTGATATACGATCGTCTTAATCACCACCTCGTTTGTATAAGATTTATATCACACCTGTTGCGCCAATTATTTACATTCGGAAGTCATTCTGTTCGGATTTGGTGTGTTTCGTTGATGACTTGGGTTTTGAACGTCTTGATAAGATTTGGAAGTGCCTCTGCACTTCCAAATCTTATCAATAAAATAAAATGTCTTATCTCTAGAGCTCTCCAGTTCTCGAGATAAGATATTTTAAACAACATTTACATTTAAGACAAACACGTCGACTTCGCTACAGTTACGAAAAACATAGATATCATAATTCCTGAATACTTTGTTTATGTTGTATCAGAACATAATCTGGCCGCTAAACACGATGTTGGCATTATGAGGCTAAAATTGCTTTCTTGACATTTACAAGATGCACAAGTTATCTAGAAGCCTCATGAGTATGACATCAATAATCAGCTTATATTCATATTTCGACTTAGAGCTGTTGAAAGAAAATGTAAATGAACTATGTCATATCATATTATGTGATAAAAAAAATAGGACCTACAAATATTTTCTCGACCGTTCATAAATTATACACATCTTCTAGACGATTTAATACCGGTTCTGGCACGTTGTATTTACACTACTTTTGCAAGCTTAAATAATAAATAGCGTGGGTATTTTTAAAGTCGAGCGTAAAGCTCGAAACCCTCCATTAAGTCGAGTATCAAGTTGCCAATGACGATAATTTGATAATTGAGAGTGTCATAGTCCCCTGCGCCGTGATGCCGGCACCTGGTGTATTGGAATATTTTATTTTTACGTGGCCTGTTGCTCCTCGAGTAATTTGAGTAATTTTTCACAGCTTTATCTCTGATATAAAAGTGTCAGAATATATTTCACAGATACGCCAGGCATTTTCGTTTAAAGTTTTTCTATCAAGATCTAACGATAATTGAAAACGTAATCTGCGGCACTTTGGTGTGTTTGCCTAGTGATTTATTTCTCCAAAAAATTCACCGAAGATATCGCGCTATGACGTGAAATTAATGTAGGAAGTAATCGGTTGTTGGGTCTGGAGATGTAGATATCGGTGGGGTGATAATTGGTACGTGTTGAAAATCACTCGACGCCACAAGTTTAACACCTTCTCGCTCGTGTTTACCCCTCATGTTTGCAATAACGCCGTTTTGTTAAAGTGCAAATGTTGAGTTTATTTTACAAATACAGGTGCATGAAAAACCCATTAGTGGTTTCTCTTTGTTTGACATCAAATTAAGACTTAATCTTTCTATTTATTTAAATGACTAAACACTTGAAGGACCTATGAACCAATAGTAGTGGAAACTACTAATTATTAACTTAGTACTATTAGTTGACATTGCTTTGCTTGAAGAATAAAACATGAATCGTCAAGTAATAAAAAAAATCATGTGTGAATACTAAATGTTAATTACACCGCATGCTACAAATTAAACCACACGATACCAACTAAAATAAACTAAATAATAATTGTTGGCAACAGCTAAATCAACGTGTATTTAGTACTATTGAATATGTAGATGGTAACATCATCACATTTCTCATTCGTAACACTTACACTATTACACACAGTCGGTCTCGACCGCCAGTCCCGCCGTGATTTATCTGCCTGCATCTCCGACCTGCGAACAGCTCGTTTATTGCCCGCTTGTTATTTATAATTTATTTTTAACGGTCACCGATTTGTATCCGTATGTATACTATACACAGGAATTCATCGCCCCACGGCTCGAAAGTACCATATAGTCCGCAGTTACGTTTTAATTATGGATCAAAATTGTGTAAATTTCCTGCTTATAAGCTGCAATTGAGAGCGAGTGCCAAGTGGTTAATTATACTATAATTCGTTCATAACGGAGTGGCCTACTTTATTAAAAAATGTATCAAAAATTCAAAACATGTTTGCCCTTATTTCACTTTAATCTACTTTTTCATGAAAAGGTCATCCAGTTTTTTTATGGTTATTTTTTCCCCTGACCTTATTAAAACTGGTGAATGTTTTTCCAAAAGCAATGACTGCAAATTAAGTCCACATACACTTGATAGCAGACATGAACAGCAATACCACACACAATCTATATACCCCGACATTGATATACAAGTAGGTAGGTACTATGATCAGATATTTCTAGACTGTTCTCAACTCATCAACATACGATACACTTTGGCTAGTGATTTGACCATCGATACTCGCGGCAGATTTACAATACGGACGGATAATTTATAGCGTTGTTCGATCTAGATGTAATTTAATGTCGTCGGTACGCATAAATCACGGTCATCTACCGCGCGGAGATCAGGCACAGGTCTGCCTCACCTGATAATGTGGCTGTGGAGTGGCATTATCTTTTAGACCGTTGACCTTTGTAATTAGGCTAATGGTTGGATGAATGGTTTCATTTTTTCTATAGAATTCTCCGGGATTATTTTTGGGCTATCCTACTTCTGTGTATATTTTCGTGTTGTAGCCTTGTGGGACCTTGTTCTTAGTCGTTGAACTCTTCACCATGTCAATTGGGTTACTTAGTTCAATAACATTCTCAGATTATTCTTCGTTACTTTATGTGGGAGTCGTTTCTTTTTATTTATCATTTACCTATTTTCCTTTGTTCTCATACATCGATCATCGACATCCTTGAAGTATCTTCACACGGTCCAACGGTGATTACAGGCAAGGTCCGCCAGCCTATCTCATTACACCGGACTTCTTAGGCTGAGTTATTTAAATGCTACCTTTTTATTTAGGTATTTCGAATAGTTTTAGTAAGAATAGCATTTACTGTACGGTAAGTACTCGGGCAATTATTTTTCCAAGTACAGGCCTCTGGTGCATTCAGGTTCTTAGTGGTTGACTTGGACATCGAACGGGAGGAAATAGCGTCAATAAACTGGATTTATAAAATGAGTAGATGCGGCACTGTGTATATTTAAATGGGCGTGTTGTTCTATGGTCATTCTTTAAAAGCTAATTAAGTATATGATTGCGGGTAGAAAAACGTGGTTGGTAATATAAGTGAGAGTAACTATACTTTGTGCCAGATAAACTTGCGATAAAGTACATTGACCTTTCCCTAATATCCCTTCGTAGATACCCGAACAATACATTATGAACCATTTTACATTACTAGAGAACATAAAGGATCACGATAGAAGTAGATTTAGGACTGCTCTAAGTCTTTATTTCTCTTTTTGATTTTAAGAAAGTCAATAAATGTATGTGGGTCAATGACCGTTATTGCACATTTATCTAGAATCTACTATAAGTTCTTCGCTTGAACTGGAAAAGGCAAAATATTAAGATTTCTGTCCTTGTTGCAACTTACAACCGGTGCTGAACGGAACCAGGTGCAACGATTTGCATTAGGTGCGACTTATGAAGAAAAATTGCCACGAAGTGACAAGTAATTACTGGGTGACTAACAAACTGATAGTAATCAGACTACCCATCATTTAACCTGTCTGTGGTGAATAATTTATTATGATTTGTGATTTTAGCATTGTTTAGAATAATTTCTGATTATTGACTATTAACTAATTTTCGACGTGTCAATGCGTATATTATAAAGGGCAGTTTTGAATTAGTTAGCGAAATTTCACAGGACTTGACTGATTCATATATAACTTGTAAATAAAAATGATAAAAAAACAACAAAACAAACAACAATTAATTTAAGTAACCACGCATGATATGAAGACGTTGTCTGTCCCGGTGATCAGCGGTAAACTTAAGAGGTAATTGTTTTTTATGTGTGTTTAATTGCTTCGGTAGGTACTCATGTCTACTACATCAGTGAAGTTTCACCTGAAAAAAGTTCCTGTTTTAAAGTTTTGAGGTCTCTTTATTATCGTTCCGAGGCACCTAAGCGACTAATCGAGCGGCAGCGTGTCGCAGAGCTAAGAATAGTCCAGTGGACACTTTTTGTCCTCTCATTCCATTCGTTAGCCGGGAACACTGCACCGCCGACTTGGAGGGAATTTTTGCCATATTTGCCTAGAAAGGATAGACAATGAATGATGCCTTTTATTTTGATTTATTGGTTTGAAAGTCAGACTTAGACAATTTATGTGTTGTATCCAGCTTTGCTGTTCGCGTCAATTAAATGAACTGCTGGAGATAAGCTTTTTCATTTGGATGAAGAGTTTTTCTTTTGGACTGTTCAAAAGAATGGTTCTTAGGGTTTAAATTACATAGCCTCATAGCAATTTAATTTGAACCCTATTGACTGAGTCTCCTAAAACATAATAATGAAGCCAATAATAATAACCCTTTGAATTCATATTGTTTGTACAGTTAATTAGCGGCGGGGACGGGACGTGACGCTTGAGACGATGACGCTTCACGTATTAAAACAAGTAACAATTTGTCTACTTTTTTAAATATTCTCTTGTTACTACTTCATTACATATCCAAACAATAATAAACATGAGTAAAAACACATGCCAGCCATTTTTGTGACGAGAATATCTTAACGGTGGTTATTAATGAAGCAGACGTCTTGCACAAAAAGCTCTAGTGTCTATCAAAGGCATGGAGACAGCTACTTGCTACATACTTCACGCCCTATATGGAGGGTTAATAATTTGTTTGCGCACCAGCCATTTCCTTCAAGAGTACGGCCAAGTGGGCAGACTCAATTCATATCGAGATAAACAGGTTGTACACGTACAATGCAGATTAAGCGTCTCTTACTTACGAGAGAAATTATTATTGAGTGCGCTCCAACGAATATTATTTTTCTCGGAAAAAGATAGATCGCTTAAGCGATTTTACGGAAAATTAATTTTGGCAGTGAGCGACAGGGCGCGGCGGGCGCACCGCTGCGCGCCTCGTCGCGATGATTTGTTGCGATCCGACCGCGCTCGTTACACTTCCCGATAATGACGCATACCATTTACTCAAAGGCGAGAGCTAAGGTTGTAATTCAAGAGCCTTATCGATACTTCCCGGTAACCATCGCGACTCACGTCGTAACTAAAATTAAAACCGAAACTCCAAAGGAAATCATTCCACCACAGTAATTCTTGGGAGCAAATCGTACGCGAGCGTGTAGTATGCGCGGGCGCAGGCCCCGCCCCAGTTGTCGCCACAGCCGGCTCAGCCGCAATTAATCCACTGTAATGCGATACGAGCCTCCTGTCGTCGGCGACGTAATGCATCGTGATTTACGCGCAACGAACAAGCCGTTAATCTTATTACCACTTTCAATAACTTTATTATCGAGTGTTCGATACAAATGCCCTACGAACCAATATACACCTTGAACGCACCACGCAGAGATCATTTGCATTTACAAATAGCTTAGCCGGTAGGAGTTAGGAAGCTTCCCACGAAATTTATTTTAGTCGACTTAACGATTGTGTCCGCTTTACCAAAAAAGGAGAGTTAATGCGCCTGTTGCTTAACTTCGATTAAACTGTTATAGGCTTAACAATCTGATCCTGGTTAAGGTTTCCGATTCAAAAGTTAAAATTTCGGTTTCTTGTTAGATTCACGTGCATTGATTTAAAACTAAGAATATGTTTTTTTGTAACCCTTGTGTTTTGAATAATAATAGAATCACTTTGGAAGACCAGAAGCATGTTCGTGTGAAATCACTTCTTATTCAGCCCGCAGAGGCTCGAGGCGGCGGTAAACACGATTCAAATTCGACATCCCCTAAAACATACCAATAATAAGATGCAAATGACGAGTCCAGCGGCACGGAGAACAAAAAACCGCTACTCTGGGAAAGGGATATTTCCAGTGAGCTGGTAATTTGCATATATTTTCGTAATAACAACTTCCGTTTGGTGCGCCGGCGGACGTGTCACTGTTAAAGCCTCTTTGGCACGTTTCAGCTGCAGTGACATGAGTTTTGGATGTGTTTTTTTTTTTACTGAGACGTTAAGCTGTCATTGTTCAATTGTCGTCTAATATACATTTTCTGTAATTATATTTTCTATTATTATCATTACAATCCTTAAAGTTTCGCATGAGACGCTTCACCGCATAGTCAGCACTCTGCTACAGGTTATGTGCTAGGGGAAAAATGGAAACGTGCGAAAAAGTGGAAAATTTAAGTACAAAGGTACATATAACACCACTTCAAGGCAAGAGTAACTGGGATACCTGGAAATATAAAATATCCATCCTGCTAAGAAGCATACCCGATGCGTTGGATATAGTAGAAGGGAAATGTCAGAGACCCGTGTTGCCGGCAGGTGTAGGAGACGCAGAAGTTAATGCATTTAGAACGAAACTAGCGCGTTTTATACAGGCAGAAAACAATGCTATGATCCTGCTTTCAACAAATTTGAACGAAGATACCGTTAGAAAGGTAATGTCATTCACATGTCCAAGAGATGTTTGGCTAGAACTACATCGGTTATTCGACAGAGATAATGAGAATCGAGCTTATAACCTCTGCCTGGATTTCTTCGGATTTAAATTAAATCATTCTGATGATATGGTCACACATATTTGCAAATTGAAGACTCTCTGGTGTCAGTTGAATAGAGAGATTGGTAAAGATGATCCCAATATGAAACTACCAGAAATATTCCTTATTTGCAAAATTCTGGATACATTAGATCAGAAGTATTTCGAGTTTAAATCAAGTTGGTTGTTGTTAGCCAAAGAACAGAGGACAGTAGAAGGTTTGACAAGTAACCTTTGCGCTCACGTAAAATCACTTGAAAAGAAGAATGGTGAATCAAGTGAAGAGATATTAGTGACGACACAGAATAGCATGATTCGTAAAGACAAGAAGAATAAGGATAAGCATATGAGATGCAATTACTGCCATGAGATGGGACATCGAGTAAGATCCTGCCAAAAGTGGATGAAAGATGGTCGCCCGCCAAAAGACAGTAAAGACAAGCCATCTTCAAGTCAAGGTGCGAATATGGCTATTATGAGCGTGGATATTATGGCATTCATACCGCAAGATAGAGAGTCATGGTACGTGGACAATGGAGCGACTAGTCACGTTACCAACAGAAGTGACCTGTTCCAAATATTCCAAGAGTTTGACGAGATCCAAGGAGTTACCACAGCTAATGGTAATATTGTTCAAGCAAAAGGCAAAGGAACAATTTATTTGGAAGCAGATGTCAAAGGAAAAATTGTGAAAATAGCACTTACGGACGTTTGGTATGTACCAGAGATCCAGAGAAATCTGTATTCAGTGCTAGCTATGCATGATAAACAGAAAAATAGCAAGTTCATCTCGACCCCGGAAACTTGCGAAGTAATTTTGAATGGGGAAGTTTCAGTTGTTGGCAAACGTAATCACTATGGAGGACTTTTTAAGTTGAAAGTACGCAATGTCCTGCCACCAGTACCTATACTTGCCACTACTACAAGTGATTTGATGCAGCTCTATCATGAGAGATTAGCGCATCAAAATAAAAGACACGTTAAGGAAGTCATTCAAAGAGAATTAGGATTGTCACTTCCAGTAAACAAAGAGTTGTGTGAAGCTTGTATCTACGGAAAGATGCATAGATTAAAGTTTGGCATACGAGAGAGATCTACACAGCCAGGAGACATAATTCATGCAGATGTTTGCGGTCCTTTCCCTATGAGTTTTACAAAATATCGTTACTATGTATTTTTTAAAGATGACTATTCCGGATACTGCATGGTGTATTGCATTAGAAACAAAAGCGACGTCAAAGGCAAATTGAGTATAATGCTACAAGAAGCGACGGTCACAGGACATGTAATCAAAACACTGTTAAGTGATAACGGAACCGAGTTTGACAACAAGGAGGTCAAAGAAATTTTAAATAAAAAAGGAATTAAGCAACGTCTTGTTATGCCGTACACGCCAGAGCAGAATGGCTGTAGCGAGCGCCAAAACAGGACATTAGTAGAAACCGCAAGAACATTGATGAATGCTCAGAGAGAACTGCCAAAAGCATTATGGGCGGAACTTATAATGACAGCTGTGTATATTTTAAACCGAACAGGTGCAACTAGAGAGAAGGACAAGTCACCCTATGAATTATGGTTTGGGAAGAAGCCTAACATAAAGCATCTGAGGATCATTGGAAGCACCTGTTACGCCCATGTTCCGAAACATAAAAGGAAAAAATTAGATAAGAAAGCAACTAAAGGCATTCTCATAGGATACGACAATGATGATGGTTATCGTATTTGGTATGAAACACAGCATAAAGTTGACAATCTTATCCGTTCTAGAGATGTTATATTCGAAGAGAGACCTATTCCAGGGATTGAAGCTAAAGCTTCAGAAGTGAAATCTGACCCAAAACCGATTGAGAAAGAGTGGACAGTTTCATATGGTACAGTTCCTGAAGAAACTATTCGACAAGAGCATTCGCAAATCGCCAATCCCTTGAATCAGGAAGCCCAATCAGAACAGAGATCTATTCAATTAGAGGGAGACTTAGAACAAGATAGACATATAAGGAGGCCTATTGAGATAGCAATAGAGGCATATGAATCAGGAAATCAGAGACAGTCAGTCCAATTAGAGGGAGAGAAAGAAAGAGAGTTCATAGAAAACGAAACCGCATTTTCAGATAGTGTAACTGAAGAAGAATTCGTAGATGCTGTTCCTACTTATGTTGAGATTCCGATGAATTCTGAGGAAGACGCTCCAAGATATAATCTCAGGGACAGAAGTACTCTACGACCTCCACGTAAATTAGATGACTATAGTTTATTCCTAGTCGATACTGAAAAAGAACCTTCGACGTATAAGGAAGCAGTATCAAGTGGAAAAAGTAAAGATAGATGGTTAGAAGCCATGAAGAGTGAAATCGATTCTTTGCAAAGATTACAAGTGTGGGACTTGCAAAATTTACCGAGCAATCGAAAAGCTCTGCCATGTAAATGGGTTTTTAGAGTCAAAAGCAACCCTGACGGCACAATAGAAAAGTATAAAGCCCGACTAGTTGTAAAAGGGTTTAAGCAGAAGAAAGGTTTTGATTATAACGAAACATTTAGCCCAGTAGCGAGGTTAGCTACTATAAGATCTTTGCTCAGCGTTGCAGCAAGAGAGAAACTTCATCTTATTCAGTTTGATGTTGCAACAGCCTTCCTTAATGGAAATTTAACTGAAGAGATTTATATGATGCAGCCAGAAGGCTTTCAAGATGGAACATCCAGAGTATGTCGTCTAAGAAAAAGCCTATATGGTTTAAAGCAGGCACCACGCTGCTGGAACTACTGTTTTGCAGAAACACTTGAATCTTTAGGCTTCAAGACAAGCGACGCTGATCCATGCCTATACACCAAAATCCTAGGAGATAAGAAAATCTTAATAGCACTCTACGTTGATGATGGTTTAGTTGCAGCGAGTAATGAAAACCTTGCAAATAGTTTCATCAACGACCTAAAGAAAGTTCTGATGATTACTAGCAAACCAGCTTCTTACTATCTAGGGTTAGAGATAGAACAAAAGAAGGATGGCTCGATTTTCATAAAGCAGGAAGCTTATGCAAATAAGGTCTTGGAGAGATTCAATATGAAAGACTGTAATCCAGTATCAACTCCTTTACAGAAAGAAGGAATTATTGAAAAAGGGAAAGCTGACAAAGATTCACTGTCATTTCCCTATAGAGAAGCAGTAGGCTCGCTCGCTTACTTGATGGTGGGCACTCGCCCTGATCTGGCTTATGCTGTAGGATTGGCTTCGAGGAGCTTAGAGAAACCAACTTCTAGCGACTGGAGTATGGTTAAGCGCATAATGAGATATTTGAAAGGCACATTGTCAAGAGGAATAATGTATGTTCATGATGAAAATTCTCCTAACCAAATAAAAGCCTACAGTGATGCTGATCATGCTGGATGCTTGAAAACAGGTCGCTCTACGACTGGAGTATTGTGTTTATTTTCAAGAGGAGCAATCTCCTGGATGAGCCAACGACAAGCTTCAGTTGCCATTAGTACTACAGAAGCTGAGCTTGTGGCAGCAAGTGAAGCTGCAAGAGAACTAATTTGGCTAAAGAGACTGTTCAAAGACTTGAATGGTCAAAAAGAAATTCCAGTTTTGTTCGTGGACAACGAAGCTGCGGTGAAATTGGCACATAATCCAGAGTTTCACCGTCGCACTAAACACATTCGTGTGAGGCACTTCTTCGTGAGGGAGCTTGTGCTTCAAAACGACATCGTGGTCGAAAGGACTAGCTCTGCTACCCAGTTAGCAGACCTCCTAACTAAGGCCCTGCCCAGACCCAGATTGCAAGAACTAGCTCAGAAATTGGGTCTGAAGGATAAAGTCGGTCGACTATCAGCTGAGGGAAAGTGTTAAAGCCTCTTTGGCACGTTTCAGCTGCAGTGACATGAGTTTTGGATGTGTTTTTTTTTTTACTGAGACGTTAAGCTGTCATTGTTCAATTGTCGTCTAATATACATTTTCTGTAATTATATTTTCTATTATTATCATTACAATCCTTAAAGTTTCGCATGAGACGCTTCACCGCATAGTCAGCACTCTGCTACAGTCACGAGTTCGAGCATGTAACTACGGTAGCATCCGATCAAGCTTTGTTACTTCGCCCCCGGCACTTTGACACTTCCATATTGTTTAATGATTTTCCACTGCGAGACACTCCTGTGAGGCAGTCTCCTGAGAGTGATGTCGTTTGCTTCTCGTTCTGGGCGCATCTTCAATATTCGGCGATAATGGGATGTTACCTGCTCGTTTCCATAATGTGTTGTAATAAGCCGACGAATTTAACGGTTGATCAATTATTCATTTGTGATTATTTTACTATTAGTAACAAGTTGTGAAAGTCTTCAAGATATGGTAACTTAGCTTTTAAGTTATTACGTTTTTCTTGTACGTACATTTTTCTAGTTTTATCTTGTAATAAGATCATTCTCGGGTATTCTCGTGTATTCTCTTCAGCATTTCTTCGATTAATAAAGTAGTCACAATCACAAGTTCGTTTCTCAGTATCATGTAACATTTTTATTATAATATTTACATGAGGACCATATATTATTATATTCTGCGAGATTGGTGGCGCCACGCTGTCCCACGGCAGTTTCACGTTGAGTCACGTGTGTCAAATACATTTGTATTCAGTCTTTGTGTCTCCCAGTGCCCTACTCATTGAATAAAAATAATACAACTTGCGTAGGTTATGAATAATTTATTTCATTTTTAATTGAGTGTTAAGAGTCATTGATGTCGTCTGTCATGTGTAATTGCTTATTCATTGCTGTGTTTTCAAGTGTTTCACGGTGAACGTTATGAATAGCAAGTGCTGTGATGCCACTCATTCCTTTTTCTCTGATGGAATTATGAAACAGATAACGTCGACTTTTTACTTTTGCCTTTGTCACCACAATTTTGAAACAAATTAAACTTGTAGGTGGTATGGCGGTTACATTGGCCTCGCTGCTTCCACAAAATTTCACACTTCCTGATGAAAGTTTTAACACAATTACCCGGTCCACGACCATTTCCCCCGGCCCTCGACGACTGGACAGGAAAAAACTTGGCAAAGAACAAACTAACCAACAGTCCAATTTAGCGACATCCGTATAAAGTTTAATGTACCCAATCTGAAATGTTGCCGTATTTTCGCATTTTAACTAGGCACACGGGGAGCGTATTTTGTTTTCTTTTGTTTTTGTTATGTTATTTGAAGCAGGTGGGGTAATTTCAAGCAATATCAAAACACACAAGTAAACAATGTACAAGCACTTGAATTTATCTACACTGAAATACTTGACAATAGTCCCTATTTACCAAAGTTGGACGCGGATGCCAATTGTCTAGAGAGAGAAGATAAATATTGATTGGTAGATTCAGGCAGGTCGTTGGCAAACGTCCGAATTAGCTCAAAGTTGCTCCTTTGATCGCTGTGCCGGTGTTTGTCGGTCGGTGTCAGTTGTCCTGACCAATTCGAAAACGTAACTGTGTCCCAATTGCAATCGGTGACGTTTCCGTTCTATTTATTTACGGAAGTGAATTTATTGACTAGTACTAATTTTAGTTCAACACAAATGCTTGGCTTGACTGTTACATGTTCGGAGTTAAGTATAAACAGTGTCATGCATGTCATGCATTTTTAATTCCATTAAAATTTCCGTAAACAAGAGTTTCACTTCAACGCCGTCGCTGGAGGCAGGCGACAAAATCCTCTTTTATTCCAGTCGCGTACGCCGTTCTAGATCTAATCAAAATTTAGCAAATTTGTTTACATACATCATGCGGCGGAGCGTGGTGTATCACGATATTCACCACACGTAAACAGTGCCGCGCCAGCGATGACACCTCCTTTTGATGTCCCCATACTCCCCATATACGAACCCCGAGCTAATAAAATGTCACCGGCTATGTACGAGACATGTTTGTCATATAAACGAAATTTGATTTTGGCGTGATTCCGTATTCCAAACCCAATTTCGTCTCATTTTTGTTTGTAACACATCTGAAACTATTTCCTCTATCCTTCCGGGAGTTTGGGATCACTGTGGGCTTTCTCATGACGGAATTTGATGTTCATATGGCTTTTTACTTACTTGGCATGTTAAGTAAGTATATATTTTTCATTTTCTGCTTTATTGACTTTTACTTAGTGAACCGTGACAAGTGGCTACCACTCTGGTAATCGTTCAACGATGTCAAACAACTTTGCATGGATGACCCTCGCTGCAAGCTTCAGAGATTATGTAAATCCTTCGGTCTCGGATATTCATGAATATCTATGACAGCCCTCACAGGCAGCCAAATGCAACGTTCTGGCGCTAAGGTGACAGTTCTCTCCGTGCCAAATTCGGATATTAGCTACATCTGGTAAGATAAAGAAAGTGAGGCATTTTGCATGGTGTTAGTGTCAGGGCTGTATCACTAAAGTTAACCGTGTAAAGCTGTTGTTTCTTCGGATTTTTTCAAAAAATAAATAGAAAATTCTGCCCCAATCTTTATTTTTAAGTAAGTCTAGGCAAGATCGAGTTGGACAAGATGCCGCTATCGGTATAAATTAGCCTCGGTGTCGTATCGCCGCGAACAATACCGCTGTCACGGTGGCCGCCGTATCGACTGTCCCTGCCGTCCCTGGCCGTCCACTTCTCACACGGATAGGGTTGTTTAGGCACTTTTAGTCCCGAGTTCATAAACACAATATTTTGAAGAAAAAAATCTGGTGTAAAAATAGTACATTTAAAAAAGATTCGAACTAAACACGCTAGTAAATGTGACCTTAGTTTAAAATGAAGAAATTAAAAGGGACCAATCAGTAAGAACTGACTTACAAATGACTGAATCTAATTCAACTAATCGATACCTAAGTATTTCATTCAAAAGTTTGTACCAAATTCTATTCGAGTAACATGGCAACCTTATAATCGACTTCCACTTCGAATATTATTATAAGCTTTGCGCAGTTGCTGTAAGGTTCAAACTCTGTTGTATTATTTGGTATTGTTTACGGGACAGGCTTAGTGTTGCGGTTGGCAGGTGACACGAGGCTCTATAAATCTGTGCCGCACGGCCTACGTCGTAAACACGGCGAGAGCACAATCCCTCGATCTGAACTGCGACTGTTTCAATAACTCGCTATTATTTCAATAATTGAAAAGGTGCACTATTATTTCGCTTGCACTTGTACAATGGAGCTTGAATGTGGGAATGGCAACTGTTTTACCTTGTTACTGGTTCAAGATCCCCGTTTTGTTTTCGCCATAGAAAAGGAAATTATGAAGAGTCTGGTGTTTGGAATTTTCCAGATCGAAAAATTATAGACAACCACTTAAAAAGTTCGTGGAATAAAGCTGAAGCTACCCCTAAAAAAGTCTTTCTTCGAAACAAGAAAGAATTAACCAACTGTAACATGGCTCGCGGCCGTAAGTGGTTTCAGATATTTATCGGCTCGAGTTTTTCTTGAAGAAACAAACTCTCTTAACCACAAACGAGCGATTAGTGTACAACAAGTTCCGTACACGTTATACGGGCGAGTATAATAACTTTCACCTATACAGAATTTATTGGGTACTGTCTCTAGTTGCTAAGTAGCTTCGCACCACGATGTACTCGGAGGCAGGTCCGTGCCTCGGGCTGTTCAGATTTACGAGGTGGCGCGCTCGTGCTGTGCCCCACCCCGCCCTCAGCATCCAGCCGCCCCCCCTCCCGCTCTTGCCCGCACAGAATGCGGCTCCCTCGGTCACTCATTGTAACGGCTCTCAGTTAGTTATGAACTAGAAGCAAGTGCCGGACCTCTTACCGTTTCAATTGTAGAAACCTTTGAAGATAGCTGTTAATTGTTTAAGTTTGCAATAAATTTCGAAGCTTTCGCGGTTACGCCTTCTAGATTATCTTAGAGTATATCTGGAATCTGAAAGCTAGGAATATAAACTAACGCTAATCGTAAAAGAAAAGGAAGATTTCACTCAGATTTAGTAGGAATGATAATCTTTCGAATTTATTTGCCAACTTACAACTGTACTCGGAATAGGTTGAGTGAAAAGCTGAATGTTGTTACTTACTGGAATTCTTGTTGCGTTTATCTACTGTGAATCTTTACAGTGCCTTTACAGTTATACGTTTATCCATGAAGATTGAAACTAGACAAGTGTTATGTAGTCAAGATGCACCCAAGAGCTTTTATCTGTTTCATAACTCTGCAAAAACAGCTGAAAAAACTGGTTTATCTTTTAATTAATTAGTATTTGCCAGTTTCCACCTTTTTACGAGGCTCCCTCTACTCTGGTTGGTATTAAATGCTCACATTGTCTAAAAATCGATTCAGGTTCTACCTTGCATTTACAACTACAATGTATAGAAAACATTACAGCTCTGTAATGAACAACACTTTTATTTAATTTGGAATTTATCCGCTCTCCGTGTTGCTACAAGAAACATGCTTTTGCATTGTACATACATATGTATGCAACAAACTCTTACATGTGTTCCAGGCAGACTTGCGCTAAAAAGTGGCAAGACTAGTTCGTCCGCTTGGACTGGTCCTTATGTGACGTCACGCGTCATAACCACCGACCAACATGCCACATGATTACTACAGTTCAATATTTAACGAGCTACAAATTGTTTCGAGACTTTGTAGCCTCGTATTTTTAATAGATATAATTAAACAAGACTGGTTAATAGGTCAGGCTCAGTTCTTTTTTTATTGGGTCTGTTATAGTCTTTCAGCACGTCAATGTGCAGTATGGACAATTATCGGTCGTGAATGAATTATGTTATTCCCACGTTTGAATTGAAAACGTTTTTCCTTTCCTTTTGCCTTAGGTACTTATCCAATTTTTTCTGAATGTTGCTTCATTATTTTCAGCTTCGTAATGAATAAATATCATCATCTGTCTTGCCTTTTCCCAACTTTATTGGGGTCGGCTTTCAGTTAAACCGGATTCAGCTGAATACCAGTATTTTACGTGGAGCGGCTGCCTACCAGACCTTTAAAACCCATTAACTGGGTACAACACGGTACTTCTTGGCAAGACTAGTGTCGGATTTTCTAGCTTCTGACAATCCGTAACGACTGTCAAAGATCTACAAATGACGGCTGGGACCAATGGCTTAACGTGCTTTTCCGAGACACGGTATGTTAGGATGGTCACCTATCCACAGACCGATCCTGGCAAGCAAACCACCCGGTAATTAATAAATATAACGCTCAAAATTTAATTTCAAACTATCATCTCAGTAGATTACAATTTAATCGGTCTATTTGCCATCGGCACGCTAAGAAGATGTAGATTACAAACGACAACAGACTTCTTGTCTAAGTCAGTTGTCATTTAAATATACCTATTTCAAGAGTTACTGACATACCGTGGGATATTTTTAGTACTGCGCGACTAGTAGGTATTGGATATATGACAGAAAGTAAAATATTATAGTGTGTCTTAGGTAAAAACTGTGTTTTTTTTCGAAAAGATGGATTCTCGCAACATCATATTTTAGTAGAAAAGTCCCACAGTGATTGATAGTCCGAGAAACGTGCCTAGAGAATATAATATAGCACGAGCAGCTAAAAAGGATTTCTCATAATTCCCATCGGTTTCAGAACAGTGTAGGCATCATAAACGATGTTTTCGTATATGGTCACAACCTCAAAAAGAAAAAATGTAGGTAATACTCGTATTTAATACATCTTCTATCTGACGATGCATCAAGTACCTATTATCCATATTTTACTATTTTATGAGCCATAAAATGATTTCTAGGGCATAGCTTTTACTGCGAAGCATTAGTGCTGGGAGATTATTAAAACTTATTATTGCACCCAAGAGGTGCTGGTGTTTTATGTCTTCAATGACGGTTGGAACTCGAAATCAGACATGTCCGTTCACAGGTCGTTAACGCGTATTTAATATGTTGGTACTTAATGTAAAGGTCCTACATAATTTTTCGGTCGTTTAAACTGTATAATATCTTTAAATATCAAAACAATTATTATGTTAATTTTGCTGCGAATAAATTGAACGATGTTAAACGGATTTTATTTTATGTCCCACCCATAGTTATTGTAATGAAAAACAGTCTTGATTCCCTGACGATTTTAGTAGGTAGTAATTTAAACGCAACTACAGAGTTTATAGTAATGTCTTAGAACTTTGTGAAGTTCTTAGAATCTATCACCATAATAGTGAGCACATTTGTAACTGGTCGGTTAATGACTTGAAACACACAAGGTTTTAAAATGATCATTCACACCTTCCAATCTTTCCACCGGTAGATTTTACGAGTTTTTGCGAGATGTTGGATACAAACTCGTTAATTGGATAATAGTGGAAGTGATAAAATATCGATGACTGGACAAGTGCCGTTCGGCCGAAGCCTATTACCTATATAGCTACAAACTGTGAGCAAACATAATAGCTTTTATGACCAAACATTTATCAAACATGTAACTAACGCTATTGACATTAAATATTTTGTATTAAGAGCGTTTACGACGTACGGCATTTCATACAAACTTTCAAGTCCTTACTTTTCGAAATTAATAAACCGATTTTAATGAAACTTCCTACGCATAAGCAGGCTAAGTGTAAAAATTTATTAGAGAACATTTGCGACTAATTGTGTTACAGCTAAATTCGAACGATTTTAAATGATCAAAAACAAATTTCCAATTATCTTTTTTTAAGTAAGAAATTTCGAAAATGTTCTCTGATAACTTTTGGTCTTAAAGTCATGTTAAGGAATGAAATGAATTTCGTACAAGATTGTAAATAAATAAAGCAGCAGCAATTATTACAAAGATTGGATAAATATTGAAATAGTCACGGTGGGAGTGCCGATATAAGTTACCATAAGTCCTTGTAGGACTAATAACGAAACGTTCGCTAGACAAAGACAGACAGTAAATGTAAACTTGGGAACTAAGTAAATGCTAGTAATATTTTGTTTCGAAATAATCAAATTACAAGGAAATCAAAAAGCTTTCGAAGTCTAAATGAATGCCTTAAAATAAAATCAAATCGATGTATGAAAAGAAAAAAAAATACAAATATCGAGTCGCTTACCGGACATCTCCTTTTTATCGTCTCGAGGTATGTGAGATAATTATCCGTCACAGGGGGTAGTCTCGACACTAAATTCTTAAGTTTTATTGTAGAGACTTAAAATCTTCGCATAAAATTGTCGCGAATGAAATGAGAACGTCCCATTTAATTAGGTACGACCGCGACACCATCGGATGCTTCACGAATGTCGCTTCAGCCCCCTCTACGCCTGCCCCCCCGTTCGTTTGTTTCGAAACTACCCGCAAAGGATTTTAACGAGATTACTTTCAGCACATTTTATAGGTCATCTCGCGAGATTTATTTAACTGTGATTTGTAAGGCATTTCTCATCTGCGCAGATTAAAAGAAATTCTGTCATTAAAAGTAATGGTCGGTTTATATTCCAAGAGATTTATTTCAGTTTATCAAGTGTAAGGCTTAGCCTGACTTTAACGGAACAATCAAATTTAGTTTTACTGGGTGTACCAAAATCCTGGAAAATAAAGTTATTTTAGTTAATATTAATTCCTTTTTTGTCCAAGGAAACATGTTTTGTTTAAGAAATATTCAGCTTGTAGTCTGTATGATACGGTGATCTTCGAAACCTTTGGCTGTACTGAGACTTTAGCTGTCTTAACTGTGAAAACACGATATTGATCCTTTAGGGAGCCTGACAGTGATAGGCAAGAATGTTACGAGTATTTTTTATAGAAATGTATAAAAGCTGTAGGTAACCTAGAAAGTCGTGTCAAGCCGTGGTAAACTGCGTCTTTTTATTTGAGTCGCGATACGAATACCAATGAATAATATAAGTTTTTCATGGGTTTTCTTATTAAAAGCTTTTTTTTCTTGTAATGTCTATTGAATGGTCCTCGTTTTACTTGTGAAGTTATGAGCTACCTGTATTTTTTCAACGATAGATCATACTTTTCCAGTACTTGTACAACAGGTGTTCCACAAGGTCGTATACTAGGTCCGCTAATGGTTCATGTAACTAAAGATAGCTTGATAGTAAAAACTGCCTGTTTAGGTGAGGGAAATTATATAAAGAAAAGTGATGGTTTATTTTAGTTATAAATTACCCCATTTTCAAAAATAGGTATCGCTTAAAGAAACACGTCGTTTTCATTCCAACTAGTGCAGGGTCATTAAACAATGAACGTTCGGCGTTCACTTAAGTCTACAATTAAGGTGTGATAGCTGCAATACTAAGTAGAAATAATAATACCATATCCAAAAAGACATTTACATGCGTGCGCCGTTAAGCGTACGTTACGACCGCGCGCACTTCCCTCGATGTTGTTATTGCTCGCCCCTCGGGAGCCACTACACGCTAAGAGCGCGAAACCGAACATCAAAGACTGTATAAAACGCACTTCATTCCATAAAGTTCCATAACAGAGGCGTTGGCAGTGAAGCGACCAACGCAACGAGAACCCTTGACACCCTTTCATATTCCTCGACCTACCTACTTGATGTTCCATGTATTACAGGATAGGGAGTTCAAACGAAGGTGGTAGTTCACATGACCGCCGCAGCCGCACGCGGTATCGACGCGCTTCCCATCTAAATGGAGAGCGGCGCACGAACTACCCGCAGCTATTGTAAACAAGCAGCGTTCTCTATTCAAACTATCGTAACGCCTTCTATTCGCCGTTTCGTGCCGTATTGACGATCCGGAAAAAGGTCTTACCGTTTGCCTGCTCCTTGGCGAGGAAACTTTTATCGGTAGGCACAGATTTTCATACGACTTGAAAGCCTTAAGGTTTTATGACTCCATCCGGTTCTTTTTGCTTCAAACCTAACCTTTTTCTTGTCAAGGACACAGGAAATAAATTAATTAAAATGTGGTCATACGTTTTGTATGCACAGTTTACATTTTCCATCTCTAATGTGAACAAAGATACTTTAACATTAAACAATGAAAATGCAAAACGACTAAGTGTAAATGTTTGCCACAATGAATTGTGACAGAGTAAAAGCTTTGTTGCGAAAATTAAATTTTAGTAAAGTCAGTATCCGGTATCCGGTAGGAACGCTTAAAAGGGTGGCACTTTGATAAAACTATATTTATCCAATTTCAAAGTATTGTGCTACATTTGAGTCTGTAAATGTATACACAATAATTTTATTTTGAAATGTTGCGAAAAGAGCGAAGCTGTGTCTGACAGAACTTACCCCTTTCTGTGACAATAATGAGACAGGTAACGAGAAACGAGGCACTCGGTCTGCTTTGCTTAGACTAGAGAGAATGCATTACCGAAATTTCATTGTGATATAGTGATCTTGCTCCTAACAGAACTCAAACATAGTGTTCTCCTCTTCTTCGGCGTAATTTTATTTAAATTAAGGCGCGAAAGAAGATCTGGATATTCTTTTTGAAATTTGCCGTCTGGGGTCTTCAGATTTATATGCGGTAACGCTGCGCTCACGAAGTGGCTATCGACGCGTGGATCCACGTGCGACCGAGGCGTGCCCTCGCGGTAAGAATTCGCGCATTTTTACGGCATAATAAAAATCGTAAATAATGCCAAGTGAGGCAGACGAAGTCGGGTCACGATGTGCCCCGGGACCCGGGCCGTCATCGCGACTTGTGAATTTACGAGAGCCCGCGAGTATCGCCCCCATCCCACCATGCGAACGCTCATTTGAAATTAGCGTTCATTTGTTTAAAACTTTCAAAATAAACATCACAGGGTTGCGTCAATACTGCTCACAGGCATCTCGACGGCCATATCATTATAAGAAAAGGTCAACAGTTAAAGCTCCAATTTTACAAGGCGGCAATTTTCTTCGAAATCAGGCACACGTCCGAACAATTTGAGAGAGGGTCCTGAATATTATTATCACCGTCTCGCGGCCTCGTTGCCTCTTTGAGAGGTGCGGAAGCGGCGAGGAAAAATCACCTCTGAATTACTGTTACAAGACACGACGACGCGACCGCCCGCCACTCTGATAGTCGTGAGTTAAGATGCCTTTCACACGGAAGGCAATAGCCCCTCAGTACACACTGAATATTTGATTATTATATTTTTAGGGACTTCTAGTCAAGATTAAAAATTAACATACACCTTATTTAAACGGTAAGACCTCGATAACGTTAACGCTGCTCTGAATAAGGGTCTGTGTGGCTATGTTTGTGTATCAACCTGAATAGTGAGAGCCAAACAAACCACTTCCGAGAAAGCAATTTGTGGTAGCTATGAACAATAGTTTCTAGAAGCAATTCTCCTAACCAACATACACAGAGCTAAACCTAGTGTTTGAAATGTGGAAATATTTCAAATATGTATTAGAATAAATAGGCAAACTGCGAATTTAGTTGAACAAATTATGAAAAGCGCCACAACCCTTGTGTTGTGGCCTGAAAATAGTGAAGAATGCCCAAAAACGATCAAAATATTTCACGTTCGATGAAGTTGAATGAAACACATTCAACATAAATCTCTCAAAAAGTTCAAAGGTAAAACCTCGAACGTCTGTTGTAATAAGTACAGTTTCAGCAGAGCCGTGGTTTAATTTAAAGGCAATAGAGCGAGCCAACTTAATTTTCAGGCTCACCGCAGTTTCCTTTGTATGTAACCTCGACGGATTAACGAACTTCTGGTTCAGTTAAACTGAAGAGGCCATATACGAGATGAACACGTTAATAATATTCATGTTTGGGTATCACTATGAGTCTTATATAAAGGGGTAACTGTGCGTGAAATGGACAGTTTGGAGTACGTTTTATTTTATGTACCAGTGAAAGAAGATAAAATATTGAATGGGAAAAGTTCTGAAAGAAAAGCTTTTGTGACGACAAATGTAGCAGATTTCTGACTTCTGAAATAATTAAGTATCACTCCATTTTATTGACAGCTTACTTTTGGCCTATTCATAAAGAAAATATCGATAAAATTATCATAAGAAAAAAGACGCTGCTAAGCTGGTTTTATTCCGTGCTGACATACCACATGCAAATTCAGTTGAATTATTTTACGCAGCATTAATAAATATTGACTGCAATATTCTATGCATCGAATGATGTAAAATTATGCTAGAGGTTGGTCTCTACGCCTACGCTTGTTACAGTAGCGCATTATTTTGCCGGAGACTTGTATGAAGTATTTTAAGTGCAGGTATGCTTTTTTTTTTTTTTTTTTCTAGGATGGGAAATCATCAAATGACCCCTCCCGCTCTGGGTGGAGCGGCAGGGAGTGTCAGACTTTTACTGACTAAAACCCACCCTTTAGTCCTCCTAGTGCCTTTCTTCCCAGGGCCGCGGTAACTCTTTCGAACAAATCCGCAACCCTGGTAGGCTCTGGCCTTAACGGGCCCCGACCCATGCTGACGACTGCTGGCTTGGCGCGCGTAGAACACAGCGCGCCGTCAACCCGGGCCTGTTCTGATCGGACGGCGAGCTACCCATTGCTCGCCGTCCACAGGCATCAGTCACTGCGCCATGCCCAGGAGCATCAGTTCCTGGGCGGCGCAGTGGCTGACGTTCAGCAGGAGGGGGTGAAATGGGGCCATTACTGGCACTCCATTTCAGCCCCCTCCGGAGCCCGTTGTAGGGGCTCTACTGCGGCTGTTGCAGTAGCAGCAGCCGCAGTGGAACCGGCTTTGGCGGCGGAGGAAGCGGCGGCGGTGGCGGCGGTCGCGGCGGAGACGGCGGTGGCGGAGGGCTTTCTCCGATTTCCGGCTTTGGCGGGTGGGGCGCAGGCCCTACCCCCAGCCCAGTGGTCGGCCGGCTTGCCAGCTGCCGCACAGACTACGCAGTGCGGCGCGGCGACGCAAGAGCCGGCCCTGTGACCAGGCTGACCGCAGCGGAAACAAAGACCGCTGCGGTCCACCTCCGAGGTAGTGCAGGTATGCTTAAGTGGTACTTTTTCGCAGGAACGTTGCAACATTTTCAGTTGTTCGTTCCACTGAATCTGAATTCGGTTTCATGTTGTCGATTAAGATTAAAACAACTGCATTGTTGTTTTACCCTCTTAGCAGAGGATATTCTGGTGTATTGTTCGTGTTATCTTTATACGTATATTAAGATATCAGTGTACGGCGAAGCCACCGGTCGGCGTCCAAACGTCTCGGCGCCACGGCATTGTACGGAAACGTTCGTGACCCCTTTAAGCCTGATTAATGGGGGAGGCCTCAACCGTCGATCCCTGTGTGTTTTTTCCCTAAACGACAATCCCGGTTTTTGAATTTTTGAAAACACGATAGGCCACTTAGCGCCCCGTGTCGCACCCGATCGTAACTTAGCACCGTTCGATACGGCTGCCATATTGGCTCGTTCTTTTTCGGTGCAATTTACTGCGCGGCGCCGCCGGGGGCCTCCGACATCGGCCGACTGAAAAGATGCGCACCGATTTATTTACCGTCGATTGCATTCGGGAGCGTGCCCACTGTGTCCGATATTTATGTTACGCACCGCGTGCCCGCGCGAATTGCCAACAATGCGAAAATACATTTAAAGTAACGCTTACAATACCGCGGATGTCTCGTATTTTTTTCAAAGTCCCATTTTAATCCGACAGTCTGTATTCTTTGCGCTCGGTGTGTCAGATTTATTTTTGGCATTTACTGACTCCTCTGCATCGTCTGGTTAGTTTATTTAAATGATTACCCCGAGGAAGTTGAATAAGGTTAATGCGGTTCAACATCCCTCGGGTGACCAGTGACCGGTCATACCCATTAACATATCTTAATTTGTCACCTTGCGGCCGACCATAACTTGCCGTTAAGTACCACCTCCTAATAAATAGCCGTCGAATGATCTCCTGTTATAATTTAAATTAATTTAAAAGAAACAGCTGATAACCCGTACATTCGATTCAATTTAATGTCTTGCCGGTCGGAGTATTCTTCGGTTGCGGCATTACGGTGTGTGCTTAAATTATTTAAAGTAATTGAGTAGATAAGGGGCATATCTCGTAACGATAATGTTCAATAAATCGTATTTTGGAACGTTTGAGTTATTTGTAACGTTAATTTAAAAATCTTGTACTTGCAATGTAACCGGGTGAATTTAAATCCTTTGAATGTGTGCAGTCTTCTTTTTGTTTTGGGAATGGTCACAATCGAAATAACTTCTGTCGCTTGTTTCCTGTTTGTTTGCATTTAAAAACTTTTGCGGATAATTGAAATCTTATCTGGATCCCAAGATATTTCGAAAGCTTTTATTCATACTGGCTATCTTGAATGAAACTAAAATAAGATTTGCATTAGCCTTTCGAGTCGACGGAAAACTAACAATTGGGTTGTGCTGCTACGTCTGATTTTATCGTCGATCTTGCGTCTTGTTTCAATTTGAAGGGACCTTTGTGTCCAGGCTTGTGCACCGTCACACGTAGGAACGCTGAAGTGAACGGACGGAAAGCGCTGCAAGCAGTTTGTTTTACAGTTTAACATTGTTTCCTTTTCGATCAACGATCGACGAGAGACAAACGTCTGCTTTGGGCCGCGCTCTCCCAGGCCGCTCAAGTTATTTGCCTTTGTGAAAGTAAACTAAAGAGGAAAATCCGTGTAAAACTTTGAAAGAACCTACAGATTTCCTAGATATTCGATTGTTCGTTGGCCTTTTAAAATCGTTGTAATAAAATCGTTTAGTCACAAATAAAACAGATATACCTATATTCTATTAACAACCAGCTGATGGCAACTAAATCTAATCATGTGTCTTAGTTCCGGAGTGGCAGTCCCTATATAACGTCACATGGGTTAAATAGTAATTGCCGACAGAAGTCGTCCTGGCGCGTTCCCTTCCATGTATTTCGCCGGCTCCTGTATAGTCTCAGTTCCAATTACTCTTTGGAATCGGTGTCCACTGTAATTGGATTGGGCTGGCAACCGGACTTGTTGGCATTTTAATTGTGCTATTGTGACGCCGGACACCGTCCGCCGCCCGCTACGACAGTCTGCGCTAGACAAACCACTTTTTGTATCACATTCGCACATCTGGATTTGCTAATATCTACGTCAATAAATGTTAGTCAACGATTAATCCGTGCGATTATTATCTATGTCTGACAAGCGATAAAATCGAAATAATGTATGAAAACTCAACCTTTTTGTTCCCACGACGAGATTAAATAAGTATCAAAAATCAAAAACAAAACACGTGAGAAAACATCTTTGTCGTTGAAGCGTCAAATATTTCTTCAAAGGCCGCGAGTTGCGTTGTTTTAGGAAATCGAGACATTAATGGAATGACTGACACGTATTGTCGATCGCTGTTCGAAGAAACTTGGTGTGTCTTAAAATGTAAGGAATTAAGGATTAATGCGGTTCCCAGTAGAACGTTGGATCTCTGGCTATGTGTTGTATTTGGCGCTTCAGTCGAGTTCGTCCATTTTAAATGCGGTATTAGATAATTGCATCACTCTACGTCATACTTAAGACTCGTAAATCATCAATATACATACTTATAAAACGTTTTTGCGTTACTGAGTGACTGACAGACAACGCACAGCTGAAACTACTGGTCGTAGAAAGCTGAAATTTGGCATGTAGGTTCCTTGGGGAGTGTAGGGGAGATGGATTTCCCGAGATCGGGAACGGGAAAAAATGGAATGCGCGTACGAAGTCGCGGGTAAAAGCTAGTGTACCTATATTATTTATTTTGTAGCTCTATACTACCTTCTTAAAATTTTCTTTTACGTTTGAAAACTACTTATAAACTAAACTAATATTTTTTAAACTACAAAGAACTTAACAACGTTACAAAATCCGCTTGTTTTTTGTTATTAGTTCAGCTTTGAATTGAAATTCAAATAAAATTTTCTTTGGAGCCTTTTCATGTTATTCATTCTGTGTTAGTCTTATTATTCGCCACAGAAAGCATTGTCGGCGACGCTGCCACTTCGGAATATTTTATACAAATTTTAGAAACAAGAACAAGGGCCGAGTGACAGGTACACTTATTCGTGTTACTTATTTTTGCTTAGTGAAGTTTTATCGGATACCAATCGTGGAGGCGCGGCATGTTGTAGAAATGAATAAAATATACATTTCTGCGTTGAGCGCGCCTGCTCGCGCCTGCTCGCGCCCAAATGGGAAGTTTGGATGCCGGTTTAATGGAGTTCTGAAGTTTGGCATTCGTTTCTATTATGGCCACGGAATTGTTTGTTGTCGTTGATTTAAATTTCACGCTCCAGTTAGTGAGTATCAAATCTTATTTGTCAATTATCTGCAGTTTGAATGAAAGCCGTGCTTGTCTTTATGGGCCGTCGCTTTTGTTTTTGCTCGACGGTTATTACTATAATTGGCTTTCTTGGTTTGAACTCGCCTTGTTCTTTAATTGATTGTATTTTCACTACATATTTTACTTATAAATTGATTCAAATCTCACGAGTCTTCTCCAACGGTTAAAATAGCATTAGTCGTCGGTCATCTTTGTCTTTATTCTATTTTATTTTGTCGAATTTTTCGCGTCCCTAAGTCACTTTTAAATTTGAATTCTTTCCTCGTCTTCTACGAAAAGGTATCGAATGCTTCGCCTTTGTATCACTTTTTGTGCTATCTCGTACTGTGTTGCGATTCGGACATTATTTATGATCCGCGGGCTTTCTCACAAATAAACAATAATGTAGATAGCTAATACAATACAAGGATACTCTTTTCGTTTGCCACAGTTATAATAAGTATTTTTATAAGAGAAAATGAGACATATTTAGTGAATTATCAGAATTTTTGATCCGTAAGTACTGGTTTCACTGTCAGAGTATTGTTTTGTTATTAGGTAAATCATCAATATATATATAAAAAAAACAAAATAAAGCATCGAAAGAACCAGTAAAATTCTTACTTATCGCAGTCACTTTTCCTTAGAACAATATTGTCAATATAAATCCCTGAATAATCTACTGGTGATTTCTCAGTTCAAATGAAATTATTTTATATATTTTGAAGCGTCCCTGACTTGCCTATTATTCGCTTGATATTGATTGATCTTTTTGCAATTGAAACTGAAATTTTTCCTCACAACCTTATAATCTTCATTTTATTTTTAAGCTTCGTAGAAAACATTTTCACAATGAGAAAAATAAAAAAGATTAGTGCCTGCGCTTTACGCACATATCTAATGATGTTAAAATGATCCAAATAATATCCAAATGTTAATGAAATATTCAAAATGAAAATGCGAAATTCGCTTTGCATTAAAAGCCGTCTAAACTCACCGTTTAAATAGGTTTAAAGAATCTTTATTTCTCATAAGAACATGATACACAGTTCACTTACATGAGATTTAAATTTTAACATAAATTTATCGTCGTCTCATGACGAAGCATGCAGTTGTAGAATAAGTAAAATTAAAGTTACAATAACAAAGCAAACAGATAAATAGGAAACAAAGCTTAAGTGTCGGTAGTTATATAAAACAAGTTAATACAGCTGGCCAATTTGACACCAAGGTACCCTCATAAGTACTAATTTTCAATTTGTGAAGAACAAAAACAACTTTTAAGAAGCGAACTACTGTGTGAATGTGTTTGTGTGCTAGCAAAGTGCGTGCACGCGTACGTTTACTTGTGTATACTTACTATAGTCTCGGAGACCGCTGATCTTATGAGTTTGTTTTGTATTCTGTTTTACGAGTGCTTAATTTAGAGTATTAAAATGTAGCATACTCTTGGTGATTTAAATTATAGTTATTCATAATATATTATGTATATATATATATTTTTTTTTCTTTTTTTTTTTGTTTAAGTATGTATTTTATTTTCTTTGTTACGTAGGTATGTATTTTGGTTTAATGTATTATTAATTTTATAGTGTTTAAGTGTAGTGTACTTATACTGATTTAAATTATAGTTATTGCGTTTAAGTTTTATATGGCAGTTGCAATTGGTGTATTATTATGTAATCCTGTTTGATTTTATAAATGACTATAATATGTACTCGAACGTTTATTATAGTAAGTTCTTATTTCTATCATTGTTATTTTGAAGTGTAAGTGTACACAATATGTATTTTTTATGTAAGTATTTTATATAGCGATGCTTTTTGTCAGGGAAATACAAGTATTTAAGTAGAAATTACTTTTTGTATAATATAATCTTTTAGTTTTCTTTTGTAAATATTAATATTTTTGCACTCCTTGATTTCATTTGGCAGTTTATTATATAATTGGACCCCTTCATACAAAAAGTTCTTTTTTCCGTATTTTACTGTTCTAGGAAAACGCAGAACTAATTCGTTTCTATTTCTTAGGTTATGTGTGTATGTCTTTTTTGTAAGTTTTATGTTGGTTTGTATAGTGTTGTCTAGAATCTTTTTTACTAATATACAAGTATAGTAATTGTATAGTTGCCGGAGATTGAAAAGTTTAGTTTTTTCGTATAGCTGTTTGGTAGGTGTTAAGAAGTCGTAACAATATAACCGTTTTATAATTTTGTTTTGGGTCCTCTGTAGATAATTGAGGTTAGTGTTGGATGCTGATCCCCAGATCTCAATCAGATATTCTAGATTAGATTTTACTAATGAATTGTAGATGGTGCGTTTTATCTTTGGTGGTAAGCAGTTTCCCATTTTGCGAAGAGCTCCAGAAAGTGACACAAGTTTGGCTCTTACGTGCTCAATATGGGGTTTCCAGGATAGTTTGTCATCTAATATTAGACCGAGGTACTTTTCTGTACTAGACTGCTTAATAGTTAGATTATTAACAGTCAAAGGGGCGTGAGGTGGAATTTTTTTGTTTTTGGCTGCAAATATCATGTAAGATGTTTTCGAAGTATTAATGGTAAGTAAATTATGTAGAAACCACTCATTTATTATGTTTAAATCGTTTTGCGCCTCACTAATGACATCGTGTATGGATTGGCCGAAGTAAAATAGACTAGTATCATCTGCGTAAAGTGTTAGATATCCTGTTAACCCCAACTGATTGATATTGTTAACATAAATTAGGAATAATAGTGGTCCTAGTATGGATCCTTGTGGAACTCCACATGTAATTTTTTGGGGAGTACTCTTGCAGTTACCAATTTTAACAATTTGGCATCTGTCTGATAAATAGGATTCGAATAAGCTGTAAGCCGTTCCAGTGATACCTAAGTTAAGCAGTTTTTGTAATAGTTTTGTATGAGAAACCGTATCAAACGCCTTTTTCAAATCAATGAAGATGCCTAAACCTATGTTACTTTTATCTACATTTGTTTTTATATTCGTAACCAGGTCAATAGTTGCTGATAGTGTGTTTGATTTTTGTCTGAAACCATATTGTTGGTCTATGAGGAAGTTTTTCTCTTTTAGGTATTCAATTAAGCGGCTGTATATAATTTTCTCAAAGATTTTAGATACCACCGGAAGCACAGATATTGGCCTATAATTACTCGGGTCCGTTTTCGTACCTGACTTGAAGATAGGAGACACTTTTGCCAACTTCAGGCTATCAGGAAACATACCATGGTCAAGACATTTATTAATGCAACTAACTAAAGGTGATATTATAACATTTTTGATACATTTTAACGCTTTTGTGCTTATTCCGTCTACGCCTGTACTAGTATCAGCATCCAAATTATCGATAAGTTTAGTAACTTCCTCGACTGTACAAGGTCTAAATTGAGTAAGCGTTTCTGTGTGTTTATGTCCGTCTTTGTACATAAGTGTGTTACCTGAATTTAAATGGTATCCCAATGGTATCCCATCAGCCAGCTCTGTACCAATAGTGGCGAAATAAACATTTAGTAGGTCACAGATTTCTTCGCCATCTGTTACACTTTGTGAATTTACTATAAGTTTTGGAGGTAAAATATTCGTTTTAGTCTTATTCATAGCTAGAGAATTAATAATTTTCCACATCTTCTTCGAATCATTTTTACAATTTTGGAATTTGTTGTAGTAGTAACTGTTTTTATCATTATTTATTTTCTTTGTTACTTTATTTCGTTCCGCTAAAAACTTCCTCTTCAAAATATTATTTGTTTTTTCATTTTTTAACTGTTTCCATAAGGTATTTCTGCTATCGATCATTTTAATAACGTCTTTGTTAATCCAGTCGTCCTTTGGTAAGTTCATAATTTTAGATTTTTGTTTCTTGTTTTGTAGTATGTGTGACGTAACGAAGGCTTCCAGACCTTTATAATCATCATGTTTGCCCGTGTATGGAGTTTTGCTAGTACTTTTGTATAAATTTTCATAATCTATTGCCTCATACTGGAACTTTTGTTTGATTTTTGGCTTGTATTTAAAAATTTCCAGATAAATCTGTTTATGGTCAGACATAGCAGACTCCAGAATAACAAAATGGAAGGATTGTTTTTGTAGGTCTGTTGCAACATGATCTAAGATGGTGTTTGTTGTTTGAGTTTGTCTCGTGGAATAGTCCTTATCTATTTTATTTAAAATGTCGTAGCCATTTTCTTCGAGTTCTGATAGGTATTGAGTGACACATGTGTTTGGATTCAGTAGGTCTAAGTTAAAATCACCAAATACGATCGATCTCTTTCTAGCTTCTAGTTGCAAGGTATATCTTTCGAGAAACTCTTTAATGTTCGTATGTCCTGGTTTGTAGATACCTCCAACATGCAGCGAATATTTGGGAAGATATATCCATAGGTAATGGTTGCTATCCTTGTAGGTGTCTTCTGTTACTTCGAAGGGAATACCTTCATGAATGTAGATAGATACGCCCCCTCCCTTACTGTCATTTCTATAATTGTAAATATGTTTGTAGTTAGGTAAATCGTATAATTTTGCATCGTTTTCTGATGTTATCCAAGTCTCAGTTAGAATGACGACATGTACTGTAGAAGGAATTGCTTTTAGGATGCATTGTAGTTCTTCAAATTTCCCTGGAGTGCGGATACTTCTTACGTTAGCATAGAAGGTTTTGAGGAATGATGACTTTGAGGGCAAGTCTTTATACTTACAAATTCTTTGGTATGTAATATTTCCTGGGCTAACATTATTGGAACAACTGATGTTGGCTCCATTTAGTTTTTTGAGTTACAGTTGTTTTTGGTTATAGTAGGTACTCCTTTGATATATTTAATTATGAGATTGCTTTCCCCTTTTTGCTCACGCTCTTTAAGCTCAGTTTGGAGATTTTGTAAATAAGTTCTTTGAGCTAGTGTTTGGTCCGAATATATTTTTATAGTCTTAGGTAGTTTTGAGCGATTTTTCAGTAAATATTTTGGTGTATCAGGAGAATCAAACACAATTTTTATAGGACGGGGTTTATCTGCATTATATTTACCTAATCTTGTAGATATTAAGGGCTTTGGGCAATCTTGAAAGGCTTGCGTTAGGATCTTGTGAACTTCTCCAGTGTCACAATGGTTGCCTGTGGAGAGATCGATGACATCTTGCTCATTCAGACCCACTAATATTAAGTTCTTCTCTCTTTGAAGTCTGTCTTGCATTTCGATAAAAAACTCGTGCTGTGCTCCAAAGTTTAACTCAGTTTTTCGGCTTTCACTTTTAAGTTGATGTAGTTCATTCTCGATTGTAATAATTTTACTTTGAGTAATTTTATGTTCGGTTGTAATATTTTCCACGGATTTATGCAGTTTCTTATATTCTTCTGTTAGGTTGTCAGTAGTTAATTTCAGATCTTGAATATCTTGCCTAATTTCGTTGCGCATTTGTGTTATATTTTCAATTTGGTCGGTCATAGCTTCTTTTATACAGCCCATTATTTCGATACGAAATTGTGCTAAATCTCTTTTGAAATCATATTCCAGAGTGTGTGGTTTTCTCTTTCTTGAGTCTTTGTTAACACGACCTTCATCATCTTCAAAATTAGACAAATTAGAGGTGGATCCGCCGCTTGCACTCCCACCAAACATTTGTGTCTTTGTTGGAGTTCGCGGTAAATTCATGCTACCTAGCTCTCGAACTAGGCTCACAGAACCGGTTATGACTTCTTATCTTTCTCGACCGTAGATCAACTGTTCGTGCGATTTACGCAGTTTTTTTAATGTACACCTTATTTTTAGCACCACAGAACTTGATTTAGTATAGTTTTATGATTAATATTTTATACTTTAACGATATTTTACTTAGCAAGTTTTAAACACGCGTCCGCACACTCCGACGCTCGACGAGCTATATATATAAATCAACTTGTAACGAAATATTCTCTTGACACCAATTTGTACTATACATTGGCATATTAAGATCTGCAGATTTCTTAATAATAGAGGTAAGTGACATAAATCAGTCTATGCTTCCGGTGTTAGTTAGTGTCCGTCTGACGAAGCCCATTTATCAGAAAGGCTAGGCTCCAATACAGGTATCCATCGAACACGATGCGCTCAATGTTCAGTTTCTGGTTTTAATACTAATCTGCCGACATGAATCATAGAATTACATTATTCACAATTAAAACATCTCTTGCTAACTGCTCTAATCAAGATATGCTCGATGCCGGATCTGAGTTTTCACTCACGTACGAACCTAATTTAATTTATCGAATATGCTTTCGTGTTTATTGATCCGTGAAATGGCTTTTTGACGCGAAACAAAAAAGTATCTATTCGCGCGAAAAAGTTTCTAAATTGTACCGCTGGGAGAAAATAGGTACCGTTACCGTTATTGTTTATGCTACAGCGAAAAATTTTGAACAATAACAAACAAAAAATGAAGACAGTCGCAATTATGCCCTGATAGTTTTAGAAAGTGAACGCTGTATTAACTTTGAAGACTACTCTCACGGCCACTTTTTGTGGGTAGCTAATTTAAGTACGCTGCGAAATTGCCCAGCATTATTACGTACATTGGATCAAATTATAGCACGCGATGTATTTCGTACACATTATGTGCTGCAATTGTTGTGACACTAATCGTCTCATTCTCTAATACGTAACTCAGGTGACCATTCATTTTTGTTCATCCACTGTACTAATTCAGTGACAGTTACAGTGTCTACCCAGTATCCTTTTTAGGGTTCCGTAGCCTGGCAGCATTGCTAAAAACGGAACCCTTATAGATTCGTCATGTCTGTCTGCCTGTCCGTCCGTATGTCACAGCCACTTTTTTTCCAAAACTATAAGAATTATACTGATGAAACTTAGTAAGGAGATGTATTCTGTGAACCGCATTAAGATTTTCACACAAAAATAGAAAAAAAATCCAATGAATTTTGGGGGTTCCCCATACTTAGAACTGAAACTCAAAAACATTTTTTTCAAAAATGATGAGGTTTCTAGTATCATTTTTTTCTAAACTGAATAGTTTGCGCGAGAGACACTTCCAAAGTGGTAAAATGTGTCCCCCCCTGTAACTTCTAAAATAAGAGAATTATAAAACAAAAAAAAATTATGATGTACATTATCATGTGAACTTCCACCGATAATTGGTTTGAACGAGATCTAGTCAGTAGTTTTTTTTTAATACGTCATAAATCGCTTGCTGCTACGGAACCATTCATGGGCGAGTCCGACTCGCACTTGGCCGCTTTTTTATTTTAATTTTGGCTTAAGTGTAAGTTTTTGACAAGAAAATATGTTTGAATACTATGAAAACTTAATTTCACAATTGACTTTAGTGTAGCTTGTCAAATATAAACGATTTTTCTGACTTTGCTTGAAGGTATGACGCTTCGTACCTACTCTCAATGTAACCTTAACATAACCCTAACCAATAGCAGTGAGTAGATAGAGGTGTAATCAAATTGACAGTCTCGCCTCGATATTTATCGGATATAAGAGCTCAACTAAAAAGGGCAAGAACCCCGAGCCGCCAAAGCGAGTAACTACGGTATTCCATAAAAGTACATCGGTTTGTATCATTCAATTAATTTAATCAAGCGTATTGATTAAATGTCAGGTACCCAATTAAATTATCGACAGGAGATCGGGGATGCAACGCGAGCGCATTCTCAAGTCGTAGCAAGTGTGCCCGCGGGCGATACAATTCGCGCTTTGCTTTCGTATCTCGTTCCAATTCGATTGCTGTGCCAACATTTGATGCTGCTATATATGGTGGTAAATATTGCCGCAGATTACAACGCGGGGCTACACTTTGTTGGTACTCGTTATAACAACTTGTAATTCTGAACGAACTTACCCTTAAATAGAAAACAGTGGTATTTTCAAGTAGTTTCGTATAAATGAAATTCAATAAGGAATTGGTGCAATTTAACGATACTAGTGAGAATATTTCCAAGAATTCTATTGTAATTAATTTCTCGAAGTGTTCACACATGGAACGTCGCGACGTCGCGCCGCGTCGTTTGCAGTCGGCAGCCATCTCCAATTTCGATTACACCAGATACCAAGTCCATCGTTCTTTTGTGAAGTTAATAAGCATATAAATAGACATTGCCTTTTATATGTTCTCTGTTATTATCTTTATTATACCTGGCATTTTCAATGCACCATATACAGACCATCAATGAGGCATTCCACCTTTTTACAACTGTTTCTTATTGACTGCAAAAGTCAACAGTGTTTCGTTCTTAATGAAAGCTATAATTTTCATGTCTTTATAGAGTGGAACTTATTTTCAATTGTTAAAAAATTATGGGTTAGCGTATGTAATGTAGTTATCAGGGAAGGAAATAAGGGCATTGAGGCTTGAGGCAGGATGGATCACTCACGCGTCCGTGTAGTGCTTGTTTACGTTTGACAGTAAAATTACGCCTTTGATATCATAGACTGGAGCTATGTCTAACTATTGTATTGCTTATTGCTTGGGTTTGTTCTGCGTTTGAAGGCTCAACTGTCGATTTAATGTTTGAAACAACAAAAGATTACAAATTGAAAAGAACCATTCCAATCCGGCCCCCACCAACCGTGTCTCCACGTTGCCGTCGTGGTGGGGCTTGCGTGTCTCAGTGATCTTGGGGGCTTTGCCGGTAGAGCCACTCATGCCGGAAGGTCCCAAGTGAGAGACCAGACCAAGAGAGACACAAGAGGGGCACACCGTTCGGAGACTTGAGCAGTGTTCGGGTCCTCGGACGGTGTGCGTCTCATTGGCTTGCTCGCTGCTCTCTGGTACGCGTCTGATCATCAGACGTGACTGTGAGGGCAGCGAGCAAGCAGTGAGAGAGAGGGAGAGAGGAGGGGAGATAGGGACCGCACCCTAAAAAAGGAAACAATGGATAGTGCCCAAAAAAAGATATTACCCCAGGGCGGTTCGGACTGCACAGCAGTCCGGGAATCCGCCACGCTTTACGCGTCAAGCCCCTCGTATTCTGGGGGGGGCAACGGTGCTATCCACCACCCGATTGCCGATGGCAACAGTGGCCGAGGAGGCCCCCGATCCGACTTATCCGTGGAGGACCTGATCGGGTACAATTTTAGCTCGCCCGACAGAGTGTCGGTCGGGCGGAGCGCGGGCGGAGGCGCGCTGTGTTGGGAGGAGGGCTCGCCTGAGCGTCGCGCGGGTGTAGAGTCGGAGTCCGAGTTGGACTCCGACGACCTGGCGACCGTTAGCTCGGTGAGCTCTGTACCCGAGGGGGCGGGGGCTGCTGCGGAGGACTCCAGGTCCTTCCGCAAGCGGCCCAGATCTGAGGAGGACCTAGGGTCGTCCGGCAGCGAAGAGGTGGCCTCGGCCCGTAAAATCCCCACCAGCAGGCGGGGTAAGGGCCGAGAGGGAGGCAAGAGCAGAGCTCCTGCCCCCAAGGAGGCTGGACGACCCCCCGGAGATGGCGGTCGTAGGGCTCCTGGCTCGGAGTCTTCCGGCGGTGAGCCGGATGACTCCGGACAGGAGCGGGATCGGAGGGCTAGGTTTCCGGAGGTGGTGGAGGCCGCGCTTCGCGATGTGGCCTTGAAGAGGAAACTTTCCTCTAAAAACAAGGCCATAAGCGCGGCGCTGGCTTCCATCCTGGCGGCAGCGGAGGCTAATCGAGGTGGGCCTCCGGTGGATGAGATGTCCAACTTGCGGGCGGAGGTCGCCCGCTTGGCTGCCGCCACCGAGCGTCTCCAGAGGGAGAACGCGGGGCTCCGAGCAGACCTGGCCAGGCTCCAGGGAGCCGGCCCACAGGGGGCGCCTAAAGGGGGGCGCAAGGAGGACAGCCAGCCCGTGCCGCAGGAGGGCCAGGTGCTGGACCTTGTGCGGCAGGAGATGGCTGCCTTCCAGGCGCGGTTCTCCGTCCTGGAGGGCATCGTCCTGCGCCCCCCGTTAGCGGCGAGTGGGAAGGCTCCAGGCCGCAAAAAGGCGGCGTCATACGCGGCCGCCGTGGCTGCCACACCGGGGTCGTCCGGCCAGGACAAAGGGTCCGGGCCGGCACCCGCGAAGCCGGTGTCGGGAAAACCGGACCCGGCCCCGGGAAGGAAGAGGAAGGGTGGGGCGGCTGCGCGGACGGCGAAGGCTCCTGCGCCAGCCGTGCAGCAGCTCCCCCCGGCTTCCTCGCCTTCTGAACCTCCCCCGGCTCAAGCCGAATGGCAACTGGCCGGGGAGAAGAAGAAGGCGGGTAAGGCAGCCAGGGCGGCAAAGAGGCGGGAGAGAAGGCGGCGGCAGCGAGCGCGAGGCGTCGCGGCTGCGCTCCGCGCCCCGAAGACCGCGGCTGTAGTTTTAACGCTGCAGCCGGACGCGGTCAAGAGGGGCGTGACGTATGCCAACACGCTCACCAAGGCCAAGGAGGCCATCAACCTCGGTGAGCTTGGCATCGTCGGGGGTCTCCGGCTCAGGGTCACCATGACCGGGGCCAGGATGCTCGAGATCCCTGGAGCAGGCAGCGGTCCGGCCGCGGACGCTCTAGCCGAAAGGCTTAGGGCGTCCCTGGGCGCGGATGACGTCCGAGTGTCCAGACCCACGAAGTGCATAGATATGCGCATCTTGGGCCTGGACGACTCCGTCACGGAGGAGGAGGTGTTGGCCGCCGTCGTCAGGACGGGGGGGTGCTCTGCAGAGGAGGTGAGCCCGCCTTCACCTCCTCTGCAGAGCACCCCCCCGTCCATCCACCATCCGTCCTGACAACACGGGCATGCGAACCGTAGTGGTGAGCTGCCCCGTGTCGGCGGCCAAGAAAATCTCAGAGGGCCGAAGGCTCTTGGTGGGCTGGGTCTCCGCGCAGGTGAAACTGCTGGAGCCCAGACCTCTGAGGTGCTTCCGTTGCCAAGTTGGCAACCATGTCGGAGCACTCTGCACCTCGGAGGTGGACCGCAGTGACCACTGCTTCCGTTGTGGTCAGCCCGGTCACAGGGCCGGCTCGTGTGACGCCGCGCCGCACTGCTTCGCATGTGCGGCAGCTGGCAAGCCGGCCGATCACTGGGCTGGGGGCAAAGCCTGCGGTCCACCCGCCAGGGCCGGGACGAGGAAGAAACCCTCCTCCACCGCCGCCGCCGCCGCCGTCGCTTCCGCCGCAGCCGCCGCCACCGTCGCCGCCGCTGCAACTGCTCGGGAGGGGGCGAGAATGGAGTGCCAGTAATGGCCCCATTTCGCCTCCTCCAGACGTACGTCGGTCGCTGCGCCTCTCAGGAACTGACGCTCCTGGGCAAGGCGCAGTGACTGACGCCTGCGGACAGCGAGCAATGGGTAGCTCGCTGTCCGATCAGGTCAGGCCAGAGTCGACGGCGCGTTCACTCCAAACGCGCCGTCAGCAACGAGCAGTCAGCAACGGAGACGGGGCCCGCCAGGGCCAGAGCCTGCCAGGGTTGCGGAATTGTTCGAAAGAGTTACCGCGGCCCTGGGAAGAAAGGCACTAGGAGGACTAAGGGTGGGTTTTAGTCAGTAAAAGTCTGACACTCCCTGCCGCTCCACCCAGAGCGGGAGGGGTCATTTGATGATTTCCCATCCTATAAAAAAAAAAAAAAAAAAAAAAAAATCCGGCAAAAAAACCTAACTTTATATCGCTCTTCATAGAAAAAAGAAATCCAGTCTAATGTACGGTAATAAATACCTGAAATGACTGTGTATTAAATGTATCAAATTGGATGAATCACCTGATGATATTATATAATCACGTCATTGAACGAAAAGCTGTTTAGTATATTAACAAGCCGTGGAACACAACAATTGATTGAATTGTGGATTGATTAATTTAATTAATCCCATATACTTAAACCCACAAATCTTTGTCCTAACTACAGGCAAGGTTGTATAAAATCGGAATAAACCATCATCCTTGCCTTGCCCTTTTCTCGATTTATTTGATGTCGGCGCAAATGTCTTCTTCCATTCTCTATTTGTCACTTCAGTAGTCAGTACTCAATCTCTTTCTAGCCATACAAATCATCTTTCTCGCAGCTCATTCATCGTTTATTTGGCCTTTCCCGACTTTTTGAGCCATTTTAAGTAATTATTTATATCTACCCCGAACTGTTCCACTGCTGGGCAAAGGCTTTCCTCCATTCTTTCCACCGGTTGTGTGCCTCTTCTTGCCAATTCCCAAGGAAGACATTATAGTCGTTCCGCCATCTCCTTCCTGGTCTGCTGCGGCCCCGTCTCGCCCACCGCTCGATGGGCATGCGGCAGACATGTCCAGCCCAGTCCCATTTAAGGTTTTTAGTATTTCTTTCTTTAATATTTAATTTCTATAATATAATGTAATATCTATTTAACTTTAATAAATACAAAATTAATATAAATGTGATTGGTTTAAATACGATGGTATTTTTAATATTCCATCTCCAAACAGCTTCGTTCAGATCTTTTTTAAAGTGTGTGTTGTCGAAAGTAAATATTCGCTTCATTCAATGAAGCGAATATATACTTTTGCTAAAACACAGCTCGGTTTAACATTCACGTCAAAGTGGCTTCCGCTTGCTGCGTTGTTCAACTATTTCATTTCTTCAAATGATTTTTACTTTACAGCAATCGAAATTCGTCAAAGGAAATGGCTGATTCTTTTGACCAAGTGAATCATAACGATTTCAGTGAATTGGGACCAATTTAAAAGGTCACGTTCATTTAAGTTTCTGCTAAAATTAAGGCAGTTTATTACAACAGAACGAACGTCTTCACCACATAAAATGATCTGCTGGAGGCTACCCGCTACAGCTTTCAATTTCAAACACTCGAGGCAGAATATTTTTGAACCTTTGCGTCCGCTCCGAGCCCGCAGATTGCTTTTGAGCGAACCTTCATCCCGAATGCTTTCGGAAAGCATCTCGTTACCTCAATTTAACTGTCTTGACACATACAAATTTTATTTGCCTTTTTGTGTTGTAGCTTTTGTGAGCAAATTTTATTTTCGCGATTAGTCGGCGGGGGATTATTGTGAGCGAAATCCAATTACGTCTGTGCGCTCTAAGGATCTGTGTTCGGTGACGGACTCTTTTCAGTGTGTGTCAGTTAAACTTGATTCATTTATCCGTGATTTTAGAGAATTTATTTTCCTATATATACCTATTATATCTGCTATAGTACCTATCACTGCATGTTAAATGACTAAAAGGCAAACAAAATGAAAGAGCACTTAATACGCACATAATGGTGATGTGATTAGCACATCGCAAATTAGTCATGTTATCTCAGATGCGCGGGCGACGGATCGAGCATACAATTACTGGATGCAACGTCACTCGTCTTGGAACCGGCTCCTCTCGCCGAGATAAAGTGGTAGTAGATGTGCCATTACCTATTAAGATTGTTTTGTAAAGGGAATAATTCAAATGACGTCGCTTATATTTTCTGCTACCAACTTCGCGATCTGTAAAGACGGACTTTGATATCGGTATTTCTTATGGTCCTTTATTTTTCATTCAAGTTGTAATGCGTTTGCTTCAGACTTTCTGTCGCTTAAATATTTTCCAAACGGTTTCAGTTATGTAGTGCTTTGATACTTTAAAGTTATTTATCCTGTTATAATTACCTCACGTCTTATTTAACACGTATCTACTATTAATCTTTTATTTTTCGTTTAAAATGCT
Organism: Melanchra persicariae; assembly: GCA_947386135.1. Classification (NCBI taxonomy): domain Eukaryota; kingdom Metazoa; phylum Arthropoda; class Insecta; order Lepidoptera; family Noctuidae; genus Melanchra; species Melanchra persicariae. The sequence goes on along the minus strand of OX376655.1, from coordinate 9,225,479 downwards.
TGTAGGAATGTAGGGTGTATAATAAAATAACGGACATATAAACGATATCCACACTTGATCGCTTGTAGTGCAAGCTCTATTTAAGGCGGCTTGTAAAAGACTTGTTTTTCACATCTCAAGGCGTGAAGGTTCTTATTCTGTTCTTGTCAATCAATTGTAACCCGTCGTTAAGGTCTAGAACTTCGTTATCTCGGCCCGTTTTGAATTTGCTATAATTTTTATTTTATTAAAGCTAGAGCTGGTCGGGAGCAGCGATCTGATTTAGACATGCTTTTTGTGTTATAAATAATCAAAATATATATGTCGTAGGATAATTTGATACTTCGAATCTTCGCGGAAATCCTAGGGGTTTTGCGAAAACGCGGATAATTAGACATAGGCGAAAAATTATCAAATCTTACTGGACAAAGTCAGGATTTTTGCGAAAATACTCGTTATTATAGCAATATTGCGAAACGAAACGCTGGCTGTTATGAAATAAGAACGCTGATTGGTCGGTCAGCGCGTTCAATAAGAGATCGTCTCTGATTGGTTGACGTCTTAAATGTCAATCATTTGTTGCCGCACGTTATTTGTTTACGTTTGTGTCTGAGTTAAATTGCAGAAGTGTTTTGTTTTTTATCGTAAATAGTGTACCTACTTGGACTTAAATTTAGTGATTTTCCTTTCTCACCTATTCTAAACCTTCATAACTCTATGATACAATACTTGAAGTTAATCATCGGCAAACTAGGAACCAATTAGAAGTCAGCCAGCAAAATTGTAGCCAATCAGTGTTGAGCACATCAAATCTTACTATAGTAACGAGTATTTTCGCAAAAATCCTGACTTTGTCCAGTAAGATTTGATAATTTTTCGCCTATGTCTAATTATCCGCGTTTTCGCAAAACCCCTAGGATTTCCGCGAAGATTCGAAGTATCAAATTATCCTACGACATATATAACTAGTACTTCGCCCGCGACTTCGTCCGCGTGGGGATAGTAGGTACTCCACAAACTGCAACGCCCCTATACATATCCCATTATAAAGGTTAGTTTTGGAAAATTAAGCACAATGATTTTCATTATTGGTTCAGCACTACTGTTTACCCCGTTCAGCCCGTCAGGGGTTGATTATGCAAAAATTGTTAGGTACATGATCTGTTTCAATTATCCCACTTTTAGTTTGTTCATAGAATTCCGACGTAAATTGAAGCAAGCTATAATTTCCTCCCCTAAAAACTTATTCACCCCTGCTTCACCCCTTATTATGTATGTACCTAGTTGATTTTCGAAAAATCCAAACATTTGTTATTCTTATTGTTTTATCGAAAACATTTAAATGCCGTGGTGTTTCAACTTCATCGGACCAAGCATTGATACGATTCTCCCCAGTTCGCTCAAGCCGCGACATTTTTCTTTCTTACTCCGAGCATGTTTATTACCGTCGTAACTTTTGAACGAAAGGTCCGATTTGAATGATTTAAAGTGTAATTTACACGGATATAATCAACCTTAATTATCAAACCATTTAAATGGATAAGGATTAATATCATGGTACTATAATCACCATTTTTTTATTTCACCATGGGATTTGCTTGACTAATATTAACAAAAAGCGGCCATGGTGACTTATCCATAATAGTTAGACATATGGTATCGCGGACTTTTTTGTAGATATTGATGACCTCTATAAAACTGTAGTACATCACTTTGCTCTATTGTCAATAGATTCCGCAGCGTACGCGATATAAGGATTTTTTCTCACACCTTGGGTCACATTATCGAAGTTTTCATACGGATCCCTAACTTTTTTGAAAATATTCTATAGCCTATGACCATCACCGATAATGTAGGATTCTACTGGTGAAAGAATTTTTCAAATCGGTCCAGTAGTTTCGGAGCCTATTCATTTCAAACAAACAAACAAATCTTTCCTCTTTATAATATTAGTGTAGAATACCTAATAACTATTCACGCTTTAAACACATTTTGACGTTGTAATGCCTACTTTTTAACTGACTTAAAAAAGGAGGAGGTTATCAATTCTGATGTGTTTATTTTTATGTATGTTCGGGCATAACTCAGTTATGTATTCCGTATTTGTAAAAAAATATTTTTATTCGAAATGGTTGAAATTCAGCATATTTCGAAATGGTCCCATTCAAATTTCGTAAAGATCTCATGAAGAACTTCGGAGATAGACAGCTAAATAGATATGGACTGGTTGAAACTTGGGGGTAGAACTAAAATGTGAGAAATAAAAAACTTTAAAAAAAGTTTCATAATATTCGAAATAAGTTTTTTGAAGTGATAACTTCTTTAGCGGCGTAGTGCACTTTTTGGGATGGGGTAAATAAAAAATGTCAAACTCGCGTCAGGACACGTGACCTGATCGAAAATTCGTAAGACGTTGAAGTGAAAACTTCTTTAGCGGTGTTGTGCACTTTTTGAGATGGGTAAAAAATGTCAAACTCGATCGAAAATTCGTAAGACGGATAAAATATGTATTATAAATTGTCATGTTTTTGTACGATAGCGCAGTAAATGAATATTGTATTTAACCACATAAATGATAGTAACTTTTATACTGATAAATAAAGCAATTCGTGCGAAATTGTTCGCTAACCATTCCAAAATATTCAAAAATACACAACGTTAATGTTCAAATTTTCACTTCTACCGGCACTCCCGGAGTGCAACCCGTTGTTTTTCATTCAGCCTATTTTTTCTCACGCTTGGGCAAAGCTCCACTCCACTCCTATCTTTCGCGAATTCACACTTCCATGAGATAGTGATAAAATGATCGGGATCCAGTTTTTTTTTTATTTGGTCTAGTTCGCCTAACATTCCCAACCAGGGATCCAGTGTTTAGCTAATTTTGTCACATTTTATTATAGCTCTGTTACAAACATGTAGGTATGTGAACTTATATCGAGAAAGGACTACTCAATATGCTTCCTAACCCACAGGTGGCAACCATTTATATATTCAATCTAATATACTAGTACCTACTAGTTATTTACGAGACGCACAAGTAAATAAACTTCAGAAAATTGCCACTGAAAGGCCGCTTAAGCCAGCGGAGCGAGCTCTCATTGGATAATAATTACATTCATAATTGTAAATATATGTGTGAGCAGTAAGCAAGGTATGAAGCGCACCGTAGCAGTTCGTAGAGCAATTTTCACGTCACTGAGCACTTTGTCATTATGCATCAGGATCGTGACGCCCCGAGACAACTCGCAATTATTATGTATGTAAAAGAAATTCTTTCTGGCGTCGAACAGAGAATAGCGTGCAGCTGTCGCATTTTATTTTTGTTTAAAATGATTTTAATTCATAAATTGTTTTTTTTTATAATTTCAGGAAAAGCTTTCAGTGCGCCCGATACCAATTTGAATTGATGCGAAACGAATTTTGGTTACTACAAAATGTTTAGCGCAATTATTTAGATTTATTGACTTAATTTCGTTTAATAGCTCGATTTTATTAGGGTGTTCCCCAAAAATGTTAAATATTTTATCGGCTCTACTCCTAAAAAGTCGCAATTCCCGAAGTTCACATTATTATAACGAGGTAGCGGCACTAGCGGCTCGGCGGCGAGTGCAAAGCAAACTGTGCCCACGGCCGCTCGAATAACCGATACTTTGGCGTAATAGCCACGATCGAGGCATGCGATAACAAGCCGCCGATAGCTGAACCCGTATTTTATTTATATATCAGCTCGCCTCTTTTTCAATAACGCCTTTTCCTTCTCGCAGCGGAAATTTTGCTCTTTTATGGCATGGGGGCTATGCTCGTTATTTACTAAGGTAATTATCCGGCTATAATATTGAATATTCAAGGGACAAATTACCAATCTAAGTGACAGTTCCCACCGGTAGGCTGAATGGCGGCTTTACCTGGCAATCGCCTCGCTATTATCACATTATGGACATTTTTCAGTGCAACTTGTATGTGTTAATTTAAAATAATTTTAACTTATCTCATGCCAGTTTCATTATTTGCACACGTAATTGTGATTAACAGAAGTAAAGGCTGTTCTTCGGAACATCAGATGTCGTACGTATGCTGCCAAAGCTCCAAAAACGTCAAACTTTTGTAATCTGGGCGGAGGACTAAAAGTTTTGTCTGGGACTAAACTTTACGAAAGAAGGTATGTGTCCTCAACATTGAGGCCTAAAGTTGTCTGTTGCCACAAGACCAAATAGTCCTCCACTCTTTCAAACTTGTGTACATGTAATATACCATATACCTAACATGAAAATTTGGAAAAATCCGGACTGTGAGCTCGTGTAATTTGTTGACGTTTTGTGGAGACGTCTGGCGATGCGATGCAGCGGTGCAGCAGTGTGGCGACGGCGACGGACGCCGGGGGCGCGAGTTCATTAAGGAGCCAGTCGCGATGCCATTGTTAACGTTTTTAATTCACGTGTCCAGTGCACGCGCCGCCTTCCCCCCGCCCGGAGACTGCTGGGAAATCTCGCTGGAAAATTAACGCCACAATTTTTATACCTTTTTTCTCGTTTGCGAGTCGCTTCCATTTTATTTATTTCACGCTTCGATCGCGCCGCGGCGTTTAGTTAGCGCTTTTATTTTTATTTTGTTAGAAACTTTTATAATTTCCGCTCGTTGTTTTAACGTGAATTTCGTGTGTTTTGAATATTATATCTTATAAATTTCTTTCCATTCAATCAGTTACTGTATTTGGTATTTCAATTTATGTTCGCTATAAAAGAGCGACTAATCCCCAAATCGCACGAATAGGTCAATGAACGAGTAAAAAACTCAACTTACATCCGTTTTGTTTAGATAGAGGTGAACACGGCAAAAAGTTAATTGTTTTGATTGCCAATACACAAACACGTCCGGCCGTCTGTCTGTTGCAAGTTATCGCCTTAGAAAAGCGTCCGATCTTAATTAGTTTTCACGTCTTTGAAGGCGCCTAGCATGATACAATCTCGCCCTTGCTACAATTTGTTTTCCTTTGGCACTCTGTTCATGACACAAAAACACATACCTTTTTGTTTCACTGAGTTTTATTTGGATGTTTCCCGGTGATGTATGGTGATTGGCTCCCTTGTCCCAGCGCTCGTGTATCTTATTTATCATCGTGATAATTCCCCCGGCGTTGGCTCGAGAAACAATATTTGAATGGCCGACGCGTTTTCGTGCTTGACGTTTTGAATGTTTATTGATTAGATTTGTTTTAAAACAAATTAAAACAGTGCGCCGCCGGCGAATTTAATTAAAGCTGTCAGTACATCTACCCATAGTGCGAGGCGCGATATCTATGCATTATCTATTTTTTGTCGTAGTCCACACAATGCATTGAAAAATGTTCTATTGTTGAAACATTGAGATAACACGTCCTTACCTTGTAAGTTTAACAGAGTTACGATGAGTCGCCGTTTCGGTGGCTTGGGTTCGTTCGTTCAGTTATGACTGTCAGACGGCATACCGTCAGTTTTTTGCTGCAACCGCGATCCTTTCGTCCAATTTAATATTTACTGCTTGTCAAATATTATTCAGCCGCTACGCCTTCTCCGGACGATACTTGTAATTTTTATTTACATACCGCTTGTCGAAATTCATTTTGTACGACTGCAATTTGCCAATGGCCGACTCGTTGTAGCAATTATAGAATAATGGCTGCTCGGGCGTCGGTTAATCATTTTTCATTTCACTCATTCGAAATATTAATAATAATTGTAGCGTTTCCTCAAAACTTTCTTTGCAATTGTTTTATGCAGGTTATCCTGTTCACACCTTTCGCCGCAGGGTACGTTGTGAAAATATACTGAGGCCTTTAGCATTTATCATCCCGAGATAAATCTCTTAGGATGGTAAGCTTATAAACCTTACGAGTTTAAAAGTAACGTAGTTGTGTTTACAGATGTCTGACAGTCGCACAATTCCGACATTGTGTCAAAAGTCCGCGGGCTATCGATAAACAGAGGCAGTGGCCGCGGCAAATTGAAACCCGACCGAGTGTGAAATGACCCCGGTCCGACTTCCTGCCGCTCTAATATCTAATACTTTGAATTTTGACTCTGTATAGGACAATTCTTATTTGTTAGGATAATAATCAATAGACGGCGAAATAAATTCTAAAATTATAAAGGTACTCAATCATGTATGTGCGCTTTTTGTACAGTTTAATGTAGCATTTTTTGCCTTATGTTTTATTGGATCCATTTTATCATAAAGTTCTTAAATACTCACATATTAAGACCTCAAAGACTACAATATGTAAGACCTTTAGGTAAATAGAGTGTGACCTAGCTCTAATCAAACCTTTCGATCATTTTGTTTTCAGTCTGTCAGGTTTTCGTACACAAACTATTTGAATCACTTTGATGACGCACCGCTTTTAAATCGACCAATTTATGTGTCAGATTCTTGAGTCGATTAGGAACATACTAATCTATTGAACTTCCTTACTACCTACTCTTGCAAAGCCTCTATAGGTACTTACTAGAATCATGAATCACAGATGCCTTAGGTATTTTCGCAATCAACGCGAATGATTCCGAGTATTTCCGACCCACTCCGAACAAATGAAGCTCTAATCACACCATCAAAATTGAATGAACTGTGAAATCACTGTGAACTTTTCCGAATGTCGTAATGAGAGTAGCAATTTGTTTTTCCTTACAAATGGGAGCTGTTTTCACCTGACTGGCGCAACAGATGAAGTTTGGCCGAAGTTACAAGCGAAAAAGTTGTGTTACAACTAAACTTGAAAGCGGACGACAGTTTTATTGCTTCAAAGTAAACAATTTCAAGTATTGATTTCGACAAACTATAAGCGAATGAAAATACGGTCTCTTTATACCATTTCTTCTTGGAAATCTATATTTTGACGGTATCAGAACGTAATACCCGGCTTCTTGTTATTTGCACCCCACAACAGATCCTTATTCAGAAGCGGGCCTTACCAGTAGGGTACTTCAAGTCAACGATCATTGTCGCCGCGCCGAGGTGCAGCCCCGCGTGGCTTTGGCCCCACCGCTTAATTATCTCAACAACTGACGCTTACTGTCACGTTCACCCTACAGACATTCACTTGCCTCTTCATTGTCGACATCAAACGCTCATTTTACAACGCTTGTCAACCGTAAAGGGTTACTGTCCTAATTGTTTCCATAAAAAAATATTGCCGTCATTTAGATAAAGATGTGGGCCATTCGATATGATAGTACCTCGTCTTAATTCCGGGTCGTTTGATGGATCACATTTTCCATTAGCGCTGGGAATGTCTTAATTTCCCCGTAGTTGTTGGCTAAGTGGTAGGCAGGTTTATTCTATCAATCAACGGCGGGCGGCGGCCGGCGACAAGGCGAGTTATCACTACAAAGTGGCATCGATTGATCGCGTCACGACCGCCACCTCTTATCGCACTAATTACTGTATATTAGGGAACTATTTTGTGGGAACCATAATAAAAATGTCAATTTAAAGAGACTATATTGCAGCCCATTTAACGTTACTTTGTCGTAGCGCCGATATTACGAAATCATCTGTTTTGATTTGATGTGGAATTATTCAAAAGAATTTGTCTTACGACCACAGTTACTGACTTGAAAGTTGGCTATAAAAGAAAGTTAATCAGACGACAGCTTTTTTAAAATGAACCCGTATGTAGTTAAAAATGTAATTAAACTGAGTTTAAGCGACTGCAATCGACTACGTCCGTAATGTTACTTTGTTTGCATCTTGTCGTAAAACGTTATTTCTCTCGAATGAACCCAAAGCAGCCAACGTGTTGTCTACCTTAATCACTCATATTTATGTATGTTTTTATGATATACTTTAATGAAAGTATCCTTTCCAATTTTTTATTTGACCTCTGTATAAACGGTATAAGAAGTGTTTCGCATTAAAAGTGTAATAAAGTATCTTTAACGGCAGGCAAATTTTATTATACGACGAATACGTTAATTTTTATCCTCTTTGGATTCGCTTATTCTCTAAGAATGAAAAATATTGCACTAAAAGTCAAGCCTTCAATAAATATTGTTCCAACTTTAAGTACTTATCTCGGTCGATTAATCGCTTAAACATTTTACTTTGATTTCGGCGTTTCTAATTTAAACCGAAGAAGATGGAATACTGAGGCGTAAAATTGTAGGGCAAGACAGGATGATTTTCGCGTCATCCAGACATAAAGGGCGTAATTGTTGCGCATCGGCTGGAACTAATACGGGAGAAATGGAACGAGATAGGAGCTAAGAAGGATCGTAGAAAATAATTTATCCGCGACGGTAGAACAAAGGGCGGGCCACAATGGAACAAAGAAGCGCCGGAACGGCCCGGTTTGTTTTCTGACGGAAGCCTAATATAGGGAATCGATTGGTCGTAGAACCAACCAAGGGTACGCTCGTTTCCGTTATACAATGAAAAAAGTACGATGATTTGTATGAAATTGGGTCTTAATTGATTTTTTTAGAGGTAACTCACGTTCTTGCTTTTAATGTGTTAAATCATCTTCAGAGCTACTTTAGAAACAATGTCTTATTTCCGGATATTCTCATGTGTCCTCTCTTCATCTATGTCCTTGACATTTTCCTTGGTTCAACATTCTCTAGATTCTAGAGAATGTGGATGGTTAGATCGAACAGATGTCTAGTATCGTATAGTGTTGACTAGTCCATCATATTAAATGGGCCCGATCCCGTAACTACTGAAGCCTGAAACTCTGGTAAAACCTGTCTTGCCAAGTGAAATCCTGTTACCCAGTTACTGTAATCCAAATAGGCAGTAGCTTCTTGTAAAATACTAATCTTAAGGTGGTCAGACCCAAAGCTGTTCTTGTGGCAAGGCAAGGCAGATCATAAATACAACAAGCTTTAGAGTAAAGCAGATCTGGTCCTACCTACCTAGTGGTAAGCACCTATTTTCATATGCCTGTTCCCCGTAGTGACAACAAGTTATTCTCTTCTTGAAAGTATTATTTTTATATTTAAAATTCAGTGATCTACGAACCTATCGATCATTGTTTCAAAACGTTTCAGAACCTTGTCGCTGACACACGAAACTAGCACCTAAAACTAAACTTTTTATCATGATAAATTGCTTTCGTCACAATAGACTACCAAAGTTAAAAGAAGTCTAGCACTCAGCACTTTAGTCTATCAAAGTGACATTGACAGGGCTATTTTTGCTGACGAGCCCAGTCTACTTTCAGACTGCGTGACTGCCTTTTATATTTTCTTATTGGTGGACATAATTGAGAAAACGAGTAACGTCACCGCGTCAAAAAGTAAGTTAACGTATGCAGAGCGAAGCAACATTTTTGCAAGAACACATTTCAAAAACAGCACCGGTAGCTGATTATCCTTACTCAGATAAAGTTTCCTCTTTAAAGTGTCGAGGTCTTCTTCGACGGCGTTAGATGTCAATTTTCAGAAAATCACTGGATAGGTGACAGCGTAAAGCGACGTGCGCACCTCTATGTAGACGTGCGCCCCTCCCAAGTAGCGGTGGTTACCGCGCCCCTTCAATTTTTACATTCAGACGCTGATTTCACGTTTTCGAATTTCAAACTTAGAAACGTGATGCGAGTGCAAAGTTTGTATCGCGCGGACACTTCGTCTAATATTAAAATTGTATGGAAGAAGAGTTTTTGCTCATACTCGTACGTGTGGAAAACTTTAAATGGATGCAGTTCTAAGTTTATACTACTTTCATGAATAAAAGTCCACCTGTTTTCCTTATGTTAAGCAGTATACAGTATTAGAAAAATAGTACTGCAAGACTTTTATGAACATAAAACAATTAACTACTCAAAATTAGCAATACATTCAACCCCTACCATTTGAGCCCCGTCGTAACACGAAAATTTATTTCTCCTGCTGATAGTGTATAATTTTACAGCACGAGGTTATTGTTTAGTAATAAGAGCTTTATTTCAGCTACACTAAACTGAATTGTTTATAAATTGCGTCGTAAAAGATCCTGGTAGTTAATTTGCCAGTTTGTTATGTGTTATTTCTGAGAAAATTATACACAACTCGTTTTAATTAAAAATAGCATTTATTTTTAATTAATTGAGTCTGAACGTGCTCCCGAATGCTTGACACAATCATGTGGTTAATGTAAACGGAAAAATAATAAATATTGTTACTTACAAGCAATCATTTTGTTCTCAAGTCTTTGTGTATTAAAGTTAGTTGTATGGTGTTGGTTTGAATTTGATTTGTTTCTAGTTTAGCGAAGTTGTTTCTCCTCGATACCCTAGGGAACCATCGGGTTTCGCGATAAAGTCGGGCGGACGGCGCGTGACGCCGCGCCCGAATTATGTCCCGCGATAAACCTCCTCGTGCCTCCAGTTACGGGCAAGTTTCAACTGGGCCACGATGCCCGTACTATTTTCTATTCATTATTATCGGATTACAGGCGTACCGATACGCCCGGCCGTCGTGGCGTGCACGAACTCCCGATACGCGAGCAAACCATTCGGACCAGCACAGACCTCTATCTATCAAGATTATCCTCCAAGACATACACTCTCAGGATACTAAAATCTTTTCAGATTCAGGAGGTTGCATGACTAAAAATTATCTGTCTGATGTTTCACTGTCACAAGATGTAGAAATGTATTTTGTATTTCTTCGTTTTTGATTCCATATGGACATAATAAAATAACAGTCCATTTGACTATGAATGTTTTCTGTTTAGAACGTTTTTGAATTCGTCCTACACTGATAAATACAAGAGAAAAACATTTTGATCTTTAAAAATATTGTTAAATTTTCATGTTAGGTTTATAAAGTTTTTCTTTTTTTAAAGTAATCCTAAAGCCTTAACTAAAAAGCTCCAGATTATAATAACACTGGTTTCACCCAGCCAGTAAGAGAAATGTTCATACTTAAACTGCTCCATGCTTTTCTCTCTTCCCCAGATCACCATAGAAAGATTCTCCATTTATGACCTTTATTTTACTGGAAAGATTTTAATTATAAAAGTCACAGTACCATAAGGCACTGTGGATACTGTATCTTGCCAATCTGGCTGTCGTAAATAACGCATCGGGCGCACGATGTCGTCCGAACGTCTCCTTTCTGTTCATAAATCTCGTTAATGAGCGACGCTGATCGTACACTGGATTAGATCGCGGATTAAGACGATAGTGGTTCCTGTTTTCCGAAGTTCGCGCGGGAAATAGAAATGTTCCCCTTGTTTTTCGGGAGAATTAGGTAACTACACTAATGTATTTTGCCGCGTTGGCAGTTTATTAGCTGCGGTTGTTACAGCTAATTTCGTTGTTAGCACTGTCTTTACCTTTCCATATGAAGTTAATGATGAAAAAAATAGTAATGTGTTGCAAAAATGTGCATTTCAGTTTAACAAATCTCTTTTACGCTGGAAAATAGCTCTCTAAATTGTTTCAAATTGAATTAAACTCGATTATTCCGCGGAATTCGCGCTCGCGGCTAGGTTTGTTAAAAATGTATCGTTTTGTAAAATAACGAGCACATCTGTTCTCGTTCAAGCACACGTTACACGGGGAAACGTTCGCTTTAATGTTAAATGATTGTAGTGCCTTTATTAAATCGCAATAACTCAATTAATGCAGTCGTAAAAATGTGAATTGTGAATTATGAAATGCATTTTCATAATTTTCCCGAGAGGACTTGAATTATTTAGAGGCTGTTAATATGTTATAACTTACTTTTAACGACTTCAATCCTCATGAAATAATTAGGTCACGTTTGATATTTCATAATTATAAAGCTTGAAATTAGTGAAAGCTTTTAAATATTGTTTAGGTATCTACTTAATATTTAAATGGAACCCAAGCCAGTCCCTGACCCCAAGAATATACATTGAAGGTCTAAACACTAAAGCATTAACAATTCGATCCTCAATTTATATTAGGTGTACCAGATCCCACCCACGCGACAGCTCAACTAAGCTTTCAGGTGGGTGGATGTATAAATCTAACTAACATGCGGTGAATATCAGGGACAAAGACGATGTCAGCCGAACTGAAGGAGCTTAATACAAGGGAATAGGTAGGCCAGGTAATCCAGCTTAGGGGGGAGGGATTACACGTAAAAGCCTAATGCTCTGTACACCGCGAACACCACAGTTATTTGATCCTTTCGCGTCTTAGTGGAGGTTCGGTTGCAAATTATTGTTCACGCCACAATAGGCGACGTTGTACAACGCAACAATGCGTAGTCGGCTCTCGTGCCTTAAAAGACGAAGTGCCATTATTAATGGGCAAGCCGGTAAGAACATCGGCATGCGGCAACGTTAACTATCAAACGAAGATATTTTGTTTCTCAATGTGGGAATCACTATCTGTTTACCATCTTAGATGGGTTCCGTGTGTTAAATTAGAAAATTATCAACAACGTTTCATTTAGGGTTTCTCAGCTTTACTGCGTACTGTGGGCAAATAGATACACGGAAGATGCGGAGTTTATAGTTTGGATCGCACATGGACTGTAAATAAACCATAGAAATCTATGACATAAACGGTTGGTAAGCAAATTAGTCACCTACAGAATTAATTATTACCACTGTATTTTGCCGACTGTCAACGCCAATTTCGATATTTACCTCTTGATCAACTTTTACAGCATCCTGTAAAGTTAAGTAAAATTGATTATTTTTAATTACGTTTACTGTAACATAAATAAACTACTTAAGCAATCTGCTACAGTCTTTTAAATAACCATAGGAAGCTTAAAACATTAAGCTCCTAAAATGCTGAACAGTGTATTTTCAAACATTCCTCTCGTACCACCTATGTAAAACCCGTTCGTGTTAATTTAAAAAACAGCAGATTATGCAAATCCTAACATGTAAAGCTTATTGTCAGAATGTTAGCCGAGCGTGTAAAACATACTCCTGCAAAATGTTTAGGGCTTGTTGTGTCCATGAATAACGATATCCTAATTAATAACAAAGTGCCAATTCTACTAATTTTCAAGCAACGATCGCATTCACATCTCAATCGCAAACTGTCAAATGTCTGAAAATTAAGGCGACTAACATGCGAATAACTTGGCTTATTTATAGATCATTCTTCTCGTAATACTTCCTTACTGTCATGTCATCATTCTTTTATATTCCAATGTACTGATAAAATATTCCTACCTGCTTTAAAAACATGCCTAAAACACACACATGACATGCATTTCAAGTGGCAACATTGCAGCAGCTACTGGAATGATGACATTCTAAATACCAATGGTACTAAAGATACCAGGATTGCATAACTCAGAAACAGCTAAGTGAAATAACGTGCCATGCGGTACCAGTGTTTAATTTGACGCCGATGTCTTCGGCACCTTAGATGTGGCTGGACAGGGACACGGCGGCTAACACGCCATTGTTTGCAAATAGCAACAACAAACGTGCACTTATCCCGTTGCTATACCATCGACAGAGATGGCAAATACCAAAGCAGGCAAGAGAGAAAAAGTAAGGAAATTAAACTTATTTCGCGTCACGAAAACACCATATCCATGTAGATAGCGCAGATAGATGACAAATTTTATAACCCTATTTAATAATACTTCGGAATTAAACGGAAACTGATGTTGGTGTCAGTTTTTCTCGTGTTGCCACGCTTATTGGGACGTAGGAAAAAGTGGACTTTAGCTGAATACAAATAAAGAGGCTCGATGCGAGAGGCGGGCGCGTGAGATGTTATAGTTTTTGCCATGAAACTCGCAGCTAGAGCGGTGCGAGCGAGACGTGTCCGTGTTTTGTGCTCGTTTGTGAGAAGGACATGCCGCCTGATATTGCTAAATGAATAATATAATAAGCTACAACAAGGTTTTGCACAAAGTTATTTCTAAATATCGAAACACAACACACGTTTCTGTATTCAGTTTGACTTAGTTCGTAACTGGATCAGGCACATTGCGTTCTAAACATTCACACTTACTGACAGCATCTCTGATCGTTAACTTGCAAGTTGTACAGTAGCACTAAACATTTTCCAGTGGAAAATAAAACATGGTTTTATTCCAAAGCTGTCAGTATATCGTGCGGGATAAACGCACAGATCTCTACCGTCCATTGTCCCAGGAAATCAGCGCCGACAATCTTCCCGGGATCGGGATCTTATCCCGGAGTCCCGGATCGGATCCCGTCGCGCTGCCGTCCTCGGATGTCCCGCTACGTCTGCCAGGATTATCAACACGTACCACTACTCTATACACGTTTTTCCTTCTTTGTTATTAAGCTGCGTCTGCAAACAAACGGTACTTTGTAGTTTTTTTTGTTTCCACTTTGAAACTATACGGTCTTAATAAGAAATGAAGAAGTTTGCGAACAAATAAGAGATTCCTCCGTTATCCTTTGTAAATTGTGCAACTTTTAATTTTGTTTCGTGAATTGGTACAAGAGTCTGTTAAATAAAAGACAGTATCTAGTCCTTTGTCGGCACTTCAGCTCTGTTCGTCTTTTTCTTAGACAAACATCATGTTATTTTCTGATTTTTAGAGCAGGTTATTTCTTTTTGTAGGTACCTTCTCTTTGTACACAGTTGCTAAAAAGATTTGCTTTTTTTAAAACTTATTTTAAATCCCCCCTTTCACGTTAATCTTCTTAAACACTTAGCTCTCTAATTTAGCTTTCGCTTGACTGCTGATTTTATTTTTAATTAATCGGCTTACTAGAACGCGATAAGCACTAAAAGCCTATTAACTTAAGTTTCATATAAATGTTTCTGATCAATTTACGTTTAATTAAAAGCAATATCAACGTACTTACTACGAAGAACTATTGTTTATTTCTAAATAATAGAGGCTTAATATTTTTCAAGACAGACATTATTATCTCTTATAAGTAAGTACCTACTCAACTACATCGTAATCTCCAAGTTGGGAAAAGCTGTAAAATTTTAGCTGTTTTCAATTTTTGTATTCTATACCATCAAACAAAGGTGAATACTGACCAAGCATGTTTCCTAACCTGGACGTTTTACAGAAATTGATGATCATTTAAACTTTTAACAGTAAGGACGTTTCCTTACTGTTAAAAGTTTAAATGATCATCAATTCATGGGCACCGACCTCAAGAAAATAGTTGGCATATTTACTTTAGAGCCGCCTAACGCTGTAAACCAGCGCCCTGAATCCGTGCCTGCGTGCACGGGCCTCGGCATTATGCGCTCGGTAGTGACGCATGATTTATTTTTAAGAATAGTGGTATATAAACATTTAGTTTTTTTTTTAGGCATGAGTGTTGTTTACAAAAATGTTAAATATGTGCGTCACTTTCACACGAATAAATGGTTTTTCTTTCTTTCTTCTTTCTAGATATTTACTGAGATTAGCCAAATACGCAGAGATAGTGATGGTGCAAACTCAAGTGGACTCTCTGTTCCTTTACTCTCATAGTTCGATTCGTTCGGACGTCAATTCGACATGACCGGGGAGAGATAAGACCAGGTCGAATGGCTTTACGTGCTTTTCGAGGCACGTGGGTGTCACACCACCAATTGCCAAACTCCGAGCTGTTACTTAGAAATTCGTAGATCCGTGGATCGCGATCGAATTTGACTGTGTACGAGTGGCGGCCTTAGGACTTATCGACCGAATTCGGTCGGAAGGCGATCGGTAACTATGTCGAGACTACCCGCCCGGGATACAAAACAGTCACGCATGATTATAACCATTTTCTTGCGTACGGCTCTCAGTCAAACCGGATTCAGCTGAATACCAGTATTTTACGTGGAGCGGCTGCCTACCAGACCTCCACGACCCATTAACTGGGTAACGCGGTACTTCTTGGCAAGACTGGTGTCAGATTTTGTGGCTTCTGACAATCCGTAACGACTGCCAAAGATCTACAAATGATAGCCGGGACCAACGGCTTAACGTGCTTTCCGAGGCACAGAGGAGTCTCGGTATGTTAATATGGTCACCCATCCACATATCAACCTCGGCAAGCGTTGCTTAACCTTGAAGATTGGTCCGTGCGGCTGTTATATTTTAGCCTCGAGCTCTTCTTATAGGTCCATGATTAAATATGATAAATTAGCTATCTAAGAAGTTTAATGCGTGTCTTCAATGGATATGTTCTAGTGACAGTAAATCCCATCCGTGTATGGGAATTAAAGAAAATCATAGAACGTTTCCGCTACAATCGTGCAGTCAAAGGAGAGATAAGTGATGCGTACTTCATCTACTGCAGTCTTGAACTTAGACCTTCGATGCAAATACTTGACTTTGGTATGAATAAACTTGTGTAAGGCTTTGTTTCCATAGCCATCCATATGTCGATGCGATGGTGCCTCTATGGTGACTAGGGTTCCGTACCCGAAGAATAACCAACAGAATCCTTTTTACTAGGACTCCGTTGTTTGTCCGTCCGTCTGTGTCTCTGTCAGTCGGCCGGCTGTGTGTCATGAATCGTCATTAGTAGACAATTGAAATTAATGGTTTGAATTAAAGGGACTGAAAAAATAAAGTATCTTGTTTGAAGAAATGGAAAACTTGCTTCTGTCGGTTTTTATTACGGAACACTTCGTGCGAGTCCGTCTCACACTTGGCGGGTATTTTTAATGGACATTAGTTACAACTCATAAAAAAACAACAACTGAATACCAGAATCAAAAAATCTGAATCCACACCTAAAGAAATGACTATTTATTTGAGTACCTAGTACAAGTTAGTAACAAACAGTTAAGTATTTATTTTCATTTCCAATCGACAGAATTTCCAATCTGAGGATATTTCATGTTATTGACGGAAGTCTTTTGTCTAACTTATCAAAGCTCATTCTCAACTGTACCCATTTAAGTTACTGCAAGTAATTTCAGTCTCGTATATGTTTAGTTCGCATGATATAAGCAGGAAGTTACAGAAAATTAGCAACATGCTATTTCTTCCTCCACTAATATAACGTTGCTTTAATCAGTTTCATGTAAAATAGTTATTTTCCTAGTTATTAGTTTTAAAGCTTTATAGTTTAATTGCTAGATTGCGTTCTCAGTTCTCACTATGAGTTACAGGTAGAGTCAGAACTAACGGCGGCTTGGAATAATCCACAAGTCCGCTAGTCGCAAATTAATATGAAATCGGGGGTGAGGGGTGAGATGCTGCGCAGCGAAATGCTAATTTCACAGACGTCATTAAGTTTCGACTTATGTTTATGATTGGGACAATTAGGACCTATAAATGATTTCAGGAATACAATTACGAGTATGTACCTACATGCCGTTAGGAAATTAACCTTACAGATTTGTGATAGGTACCTACTTTATTTCCTTATAAATCGTTCACGTGTAGTGTGCGCGGTTGAAATAGGGATAGTTTGCATGGGGTCAATCCTGTGGAGTTGTAGGTAGGCATATGTAAGTAGACCCCAACATGCGGGTCAAATGGTAATGCGTCCTAAATAAACGATGAAACTTTAATACGGGTATCAGATTTTGATTTATCATGCAAACTGTTTCATGTTCAGTGTTTTGGAATACTGTTATAATCACTCAGCTTATCAGAGGCCAGTGTTTGCACAACTATGTTTATTTTTTGACATAGCACCGGACAGAGTTGTGGGGAAAAAGGAAAGGGAGGCTTTTGCCCGGCAGTGGGACAAAATAGGCTAGATAGATAGATTTATTTAAACTTTATGCATAGTAGTGGCACACAAGCGGACTTAGTGCAACAAGGCATTCTCTATCAGACAATACTATAGTTATGACGTATTTGATACCTTCGTTAAATAAAGAAAATTATACTCTTTTTAATGAGGAGGCTACTCCGTATTAAAATACATAATAACTTCTTGTCTTTCTTTATAACAACCAATCAGAACGTATTGGTCGACATAGCCCTTAAGATTTTTATTACTAATAAAAAGGCCTCATGGACGCGTACATCTGGTAGTTGCGCCATTAATTCCGTAGTTATCTACCCCATTTTAATTAAGCTCACTTATTTACCTTTAATGTATCATGGAATGACTTCTGTCATTCGATCGCCATCGTCCAATTACTTTACTCATAAACTTAAACACTTTGAAAAAGTTAATGGTTCTACATGGAAACTACTGTAAGTCTGTGGACTTGATGAGTTAAAATAACAGACATATGTTTGGCCGCTGTCCCGAATGTTATTCTTAATTGATTTCACATGTCCGCGGTCCTGTGGGGTACGCTCAGAGCCAACAAAAACAAGGCTTTCGTTCACTCTCGATGGTATTCCGTATGATTGCTACTGATCCATTGTTTGTTCTGCTAAGTAGCGTAGTCGTTGATACGGCTTGTACGTGCTTTTACCGCGGTACCTTTGTCACTTAGTGGAGCGGGCTCGAGTGATGCGCATTGTTTTTGTAGCGCACTGTACATAGATGAGCAACGGATGTCGGGGATTAAACATGTTAGTGTTAGTACCGGTAAAACATTGAAAAATAATTATCATTTACCTATCAACTTCATTGTTTTCATTTCATAGCTGGTTGAGAATTGCAATATACATAGGTGGTTCCATCTAAGGGCGTTTTTTTTTATCCGCAGTTACCCAACCAATGGGTTATATTTTTATGAAAAATTCATCAAACGCGTCTTTCGATCAATTGATAGTTAGTTAATGATCATGATTTAGTTCAATCCCATGTTCACCTGGACTTTATTTTCTATTAAATTTTCTGAGCTCCTTTTTCTGTCAACTTAATTTTTACTTTATTCATATGTGTTGGCAGGTGCGGACAATAATGGAGTTCCCTCATTATTTCCGTAGCCTGTTTGATAAAATAGGGAAACTCTCCTTGAAAAATGCAGTATATCCATAACTGATAAAACGTAATTAAATACTTGTTACGCTATCATAAACCTCTATAACATTTAGGTCTCATCAACTTTATCTTCATCCACAGTTCTATTAAGAGTAAGTTCGCACGCACGCATAAATTCCCTTCCATGCAAAAGTCAGATAAAAACGCGCACGGACACTAACCACTCACAATGAGCTAGACGAAGTGGCATTTACATTGGTAATTTTAATTAACCGAATGATAGTGAAGCGATAGGGCTTATTATTCGCTATCTTATGAACTACTTATACTTAACGCGGGCTATAAATAAATCATCCTGACTGGGTAATCGCGTCTGGACTTCAGAACTTGTTGGATGGCCGTGGAGTGGTTGGCGCAAATTAGCGAGTGTGCGCTGCGATAGCGCTGTTTGTAAACAGGCTCGGTCCACGTGACGAGCTGATAGCGGAGACAGCCCCGATAGCGACCAGGGCGCATGGAAGCTAGCTAAACGCACTATCAGCGTATTTATGTAGCTTTAAATACACTGGTAAAACATCGTGATAAGTTGCAATTACTAAAATTTTGTTCTCTTTTTTTCCAGGTACCTAAAGCATTTCTTTGTGTGCTCTTGATTGGCCGTTGATGTAAGTGATGTTTGCTACGATCCCTTGCTGCTGTACTAAATCTAATAATTGTTATGTTGGAATTACTACTCTCAGTTATTGCATGATGGATTCATTTTGCTAAGTATGGATCGTCTAAACTTTGATATCCGTATTAATCCGGCAAGGAGTGTAATCCCACATTATAAATTTTCTGTCCCAAAATTATTCTATGAAACTTCTCATAGTTTAAACCACTGATTACGGTTCGAGTCGCGTGGCTGCGCATCTTTCGTTCTAATTATCAGCACCCGCCCCATAAAGCCCGAGGATGTAATATAAACTCCTCTAGTCGTGCAGCTTAAGACTAAAGACAGAGACAACCCTATACAAATCCAACGTGCCTTCTCCCTCACTCCGATGCGCGCCACCCGCTGCAATGTTTGATAGTAATTATCCACCCCGGATAGCTGTAATTGCCCTTTCAACCCTTCTTTGTACATTTAATATTCAGGGTAACAACTTCAAAATTGCTTACAAAATTTAGATATAGATTATTCGTGTTTCAGATAAGTCAGATGCGGTAATGAATTTTAACTGTAAAGCACGGAGGGTAAGACGTGACTGATAAGAGTGCGGCGCGAGGTACAATACTCGCTGGTAATCAAGTGTTGGCACAAAGTGTACCAGTTCTCCCCGTAGCGTTTCTCGGGCGCTATCACTTCCTACCATTATCAGGTTGGTAGGCAGCGAAACCTGGCCCCTTAACTAATGTCTCCTTTTGTGACCGCAGGGCCGGTTTAATCAGTTGTTTATATTATTGCCAGCAACTGCGCGATTTAATCGTTCGTTTACCGTTTCTCATTGTATCTCGTTGAATGGTAGCGGCTTTTCCACGGCCCTGTGCCATGCGGCAGATAGAAAATTTATAGGGGAAATGTACAACCAACCAGCGATATTTGTTTAGGATTAAGAGATTCAGCTGTGTGTCGAGTTAAACGATAAACAAAAGCTGCGTCACCGCAAACTGCTGTTTGTTTAATTGTACATGCATGATAACGCGCTGACGGGCCCCCACTTCGGGGGTTTTGGAGTTTCAAGAGAAGGCTTAAAATATTGTGTCAGTTTACGCGTACGCCGCAAGAAAGTTACATGTAAGCCCAGGGATTCCAACCTAAACAACAATTAGGACAGCCTTTAAATTTAATTAGTTGTGGCTTAGTTCGTGGTTACCTTAGGATTTAATAAGCGCATTCTGTTTTCTGCAGATTTTAGTTGCAGATAGCATGCTTACAATGAATAACAGAAATTCAAATCTACCTAACAAAAGATCTACAATTTTCTGCCAGTGCTCGTTGAAAACATGGTCTTTTTGTACGGTAAAATACAGTTAATGTTGCAGCTTTCTCGCAAATTAATCGGTGTAATAAAACCGATGCAAACAGTAATACGTCAATTGAAACACAAAGCGCTCGTTTTCCAGCAACGTCGCTTTCAAAATTGCCTGAGCTTTATTGAGTAAAAAACTGAATGCGTTGCAAACACAGTGTCGTGTGCGTGACAGGGGAAGCAGTGGACGTCGAGCGTCGCGTCGATGTCCGGTGTGTGCACGGGGGAGGATGGTCGCGGCGCGCCCGACGCATCCACATTAAGATAATCGAATGTCCGTCCATTCGTTAGTTAATTAAACACGATACGCCCGTCGTCGCGATTCCACCGATTAATGACCTCAATTAAGCTAATCAACTCTTCGCAGATTTACGTTCGTTCACGAATAACGATACAACTGTGTCGTCAGTCCATCCAAGGGAGCTGACCCGATGAGAAACGATTAAGGGGCTATTTATAGCTGCTGATAGGTGATATTTTAGGCGGCACAACACAAATAGTTGAATTAACGAAATTACAAACACCTGTTCCCTAATACTATTAGTCGTTTATCAACCAGCGTATCATTTGACCAGCAAATGAAGTCGTCTTATATGCTAATCATTAGATTGATGGGATGTTCTTAGAGACAAAGTATGCATATCCATATTCTAATAATAATCTAATTTAAAACTACAGTTATTTTACATGCATAAATATCGGCCAGTGGCATACAAACGGCAAAATAAACGTCTACATAAATTAATTATCTGAAGCCTCGCTCATACTGATTAAATGCGTTAAAAATGTAGAGTCTCATCAGCATAATAAATTGGTTTCCGACCTCTGGTTCAAGCCTTTACTTACTAAAAATAAAGATAAAAATGAGTCGACATCGACATTAAAACAGTAGAAAATCTCGCCCACGGGAACAGCGGCAACAAATTATATAAGCGCCAAGTGGTTCCAAGATCTAGAAAACCAGAAAACCCCATGTCACATAACGTTGGCAGTGTATCGTGGTAGTTCTCACAACGCGTCCCCACACGTTCTCTAATTCCGTCCATTGAATTCAAATTGAAGAGTAAAATGTCCGGACATTGGACTGGCTGCCGTGTATTGGAACCGAGCGTTTTAGCTAATAACTTAATTCCTCTGGGATTGGGCATGTGTGTCACCCGACGGTGCTGTGACCTGTGTTTTGAGCGGCGAAAAACATTATCCTATTAAACGTGCCATATTTTGTAAGGACGCGTACATTCATTTTTGTTTGAAAAGCTTCCACTTATATATTTTACTGTTTTCGCGAGGATTGGAGCTGAATGTCCTTATTGCTGACAATAAGGGGTCTGTTTGGGACTTGACTTCAATATTAAATTTGACTGACGTTTATGTATTTCCAGTAAAGCCCTCCTACTATGACGTGACATTACTGTCATGAATCTGTTGTGAAAAAGGGATAGTGTTATGGTTCTGTATAGCTCCGACTCTCTCTCATAACGGAATCGCAATGACATTAGCATCTTAGGAGTGGGGCAGGTGCAATAAAAAGCTGTTTTAACTGATTTAAAAAAAGGAGCGGGTTCTCAATTCGGTTGTATTACTTATTTAATGTTTTAATTTTAGTTTGTTACCTCATAAGTCTTCTCCATCATTTGAAAAATTCTTGATAATTTCATCAACATTGGTTCTGTAGTTTGGTTATTAAATAAAAATAGCTGAAAAAAATATGTCAACCAAGTAAACGAAATTGCGTATTTTGCTTTCTTGTGACTTTCCAGTGGTGTTAACGAATTACGAAAATTGATAAAGTATCTACTAAAAAGCGTAAAATAAAATAAACACTTTTTACAAAAAAAAAAATAGTCGGTGTGAAAAACGAAGAAATAACCAAAGACACCGACTTCCGAAATTAAAGTTTTTTATTCTTTGTAGTGTTTTTATTTTTGGTAGTCGGTTGTATTTTTGTTACAGACTGTAATGCGGGGGATTTGATGAATGCCACCGATGCTGCAATTAACATAGCCACCTACTGGACCCAAACAATCTAAAGAGTTAACCATTGACTCGAAAAGAAGAAAAAAATAGACTCTACAGAGTCGCTAAAGCAATATCGATACGATATTGCTTGTTGACATGTTTTCTCAATGCTGCAAGCAGATTCTACAGAGCGTAGATTCTGTTGCACCATTGAAATAACATGTGGTTGTCTAAAAGTACATGCTTTCTCAATGGTGATATGTATATTACTGCAAGAATCAGGTCTCAGGGCTACCCAATTTACTTGGTAACATGATGTAAGGACAAAGTCCCCTGGTAAGCAGAAGCTAACAAGTTGAAAAAAACACTAGCAAAGCGCATTTTACTGCTGCTGATTTGAAGGCACAGACAATATATTACAGAAAATATCAGTTTGGTTTATTTATGGAATAGAGGGTTTAAGGTAGCTAAAACTGAGCTAAAGCAGAACAAAATGTGGTGCGAAAGTTAACACGCAGTTAATCTAGCCAACATTAATAAGGAAACGGTACTTTCCAATCCACTTTTACTATGCAGCAAAATATGTATATATTTTTTAAAAAAAAAAAACGTTGCCCCATACTAGGAATTCTCCTGTATCGTGGGTGCGTTCACAAACATATAAACTCAAACACAAACAGCCAGACCCGGAACAACCCGCGACACGGAGTGCAGCAGTCGACCGCTCAACCACTGCGCCAACCGTGTCGTCATAATATTAACGAGTCTTAAAATGTTTCGCCTTACAGAGTTTCTACTTAGCTGAAATAAGCCTCGAGTTGCACATTATTGAATTGGCTCGGCTACTCCATTTACCGGCCGAGTCATGAATATTCCTCATGTGCAACATTCTCGTACGTGGACGCTCGTGAGTTTCGTTTTACGCCATTTAGCTGTTTAGAGCAACGGCAATTCTCTGCGAATTGAAACGCGGTAATGACCATTGTAGGCGCCTAGCGTAAACGCTCTTATTTGCATCGAAACGTGTTCTAGTGCATTGCTTTCCTCGTCCCGTATTGCAAGTACTAGGAATGCGGCCAGTTTACTACCTAGTTGATTGCTTATGTTTTAGTGGGAACGGAAATCGGGTTTAATATGTAAAAAGCAATTTAGAGCTTCGACGAATCCGATTAGAATCAGTTGCGAATCGTAGTTCAAAGCCGAATTGCTCCTTTATCTCCGCAATTGCCAATTAGACTATCAAACGCTTGGCTTTTCGCATTTGAATGATTAGTGGCCACGTAATCACGTTTATTGCTTCCGTGATGTCTTCGCAGATTATATTTCTAAGAAGAGCTCATCTTAATCAATATCATGTTGCTACTTTTGCTCCATATATTGGTAACCTTATCTTTACACGTTCGAGTGCACTCATAATTTCTGCTAGCAGGGTGTAACGGTTGGATCATCTCCGCGTTCCGTGCTCAAAGGGATCCATCATGTTCTTCAGCCAGTGTAAATTGATCTGCCTTTCCCCTCCCGCGTTCCACTTAAGAGGAAGCTAATGATGGTTGTATCTGAAGTGTCGGAGTTCCCGTTCCATTGGTTCCTTATATCGTGCAGTCGGAGCCCATCGCGGTCGACAGAGATTAATCGACCGCCGCCTCAGAAGGTCGTATTAGCTATAACGGCATCCGGAAAATTGCTCGATTTTTCCACTCCCGCCCCTTGTTGCCGCTCCTGCGTCTACATATTGACAATGAACCAAGTACGATACAATATAAACCTCAACACTTGGTTCACAGCTACATGACACAACTACCTATATCTAAGTCACCATTGTTTAGTACTTAACTAGGTTAGGTTTTGTATGCTTAATGTTTTATCAAGATTGTTTGTTTACGCTTAAATGTAGTTCCAGGAAAGTGGATTACTGGTTGGCGAATTTGTGTAGGCGTTTCATGAGTTGTGGCATACGTACTTGTACAATACCTGACGGATTATGCCAATTATAATTTAATGGAAAGGATATTATCTGCTTGAAACCACATTTGGTATTATTATAGGTAACGAGGCATAAAATGTTGTTGTTAAAAAGTAACTAACAAAATTTTTAAAACACCAGTTCCTTGTGTTCATATAGGTTCAACAAAAGCTGTTTTCCCTGAAATAATTTTACGACTTTTGCGAAATCTCGCTAAAGTGGCCGATTCATTCAGCTTTTCTTTTAGTGCCTGATCACATGAATCCATCTAGTATTAATACGGGTTTAAAGCTATAAAAGCGTAAAGATAAATAAATAAAATATTATGGTTTTAATTTGCCGCGGTCGTATAACATTTCATTTGTCACCATATTTGCGGTTTACTGCAGCCCGGTCCCGTCACTTTCTTAAATTTTCATCGAACGACAGGAATATCGTCATGAATTTTTAAAGATATTTTTATTACTTGGGCACTTACTGTGGGGCAAATTGTAAAATATGGACGATTAAACGAGTGATTTACTGTCTCCGTTTGGTTGCACACTGTGCGGATTCAACTAGGAAATTACCTTACACCGAGAAATGATACTGAATGGATCCTAAGCTTATTATAATTCGCGTAGTGTCCGCATTTTATAAGATGTTTATGATGACTGTAACCGCGAGTTATATCAGCACTAAAGTAATAAGTAAGATTGTTTGAATTGGATTTTTAATTTGAGTTACTACTGGTCATAAACTTGAGCATTTACGAAACTTCGTAAATCTACCATCGAGAAAGCTTTGCTAAAGCATCATATGTTATTTATTTTATAAACAAACTGTAACAATCACTTTCATCCTCAAATCAGTATTTTCCGAGGATAAAACTGTTATTCGTTTTACTGTCTCTACTCGTAGAAATCTCAGAAAAGGTTTTCCTATTTTGATACTACTCAATAAAATGTATCGAAAAATAATCGAAAGATGCCAATGTGAATTCATTTTATGCAGTTATTCGAAGCTCTTAGCTGTAATCGTAGCTTCAAAGCGAATATCTTTAGACGATACATTTACGGCAGATCATTTCACTTCTCTTGAAACCTTAAAGTGCAGCTCTTAAATAGGCGGACGCTTTCGGTCTGTGGCTTTGAAGAGATAATGATTCGAGAAATCCATATAATGCGTAGGTGTTGTCGACGTGTTAAAAATAATAGGACTCTTTAACAGGTCAACTGTTGAGCTTGCGGGAAATTGGTACATTATTGGTGGGTTTTGTAGGGATTTTTTTGTATGATGCATTTTATACCAGATTGTGCCCGCGGCTTTGCTCCCGTTAGTAGCCTATTACCATTTTTAGACTCCCATCTATGTCTGCACCAAATTCATTAAAATGGGTTCTGCGAATCAGGCGCGAAAGTGTAACAAACTCACTTTCGTAAATATAAAATAATATTGTTAGGATTATATTTTTAGTGAGGATTACATTAGGTAACCAACTGAACTGTATTTCGTTGTCATTATATTTTGTACTAGTTTTTGCCCGCAACTTACACGCATATCCCGTTTTCCACGTTAGGAATTTCGGAAAATCCTCTCTTAGTGCTTCCCTACGAAGTGTAGGGAAAGCTACATGTCAAATTACAAATTTCTACGACCATAGTTTCGTTGTCTATCAGTCACTCAGTCAGTAACGGAATAATTTTTTTATTAGGATTATGTTCAACAAATCCATAGCGTGTGTTGTTTCGTACTTCGCTGCTCTCTTGGCCCAGGTCTTATTATTCACTGAACGTTTCTTCTTTTGTGTCCGGAGCGATATCAATCTGCGATCGTCGGCGCGTAGTGACGCCTAGGGCTTCGTCTTCACCTATCTACGTGTAATTGCAATGCCCTATAGGGCGAGACTGGTTTTACTGCTACACATACCTAATGCCCATACTGAGAACGTGTAAGTCCGTCCGTCTGCCAATTAATTGCCAGCCGCGGTGACCAGTACAAACGCCGAAACTATAAATTTTGCTTCGTGGTGACCGTGCGATATATCTTTATTGAGTAGAACATGTTATCAACAACTTTATTCCTTTTTCAACATACTGGACGTTTTTATTCGAGTTTTACAATACGTATTGGATTCGCCAACGTGTTTAACGGGCCAATATTTCTTGCATTTTAACAACGGCTAGTGTTCACATAAATTTTTATCTAATAGTCTCGGGTCAAAAATGTTTATCTCTACCTTGAAATGAATTAACGATTTTAATCTTTGTCTCCCACGAGATAAATCTTACCACAATTTCATTTAATCAAAATTTATTTCCGTAAATCGTGTTCTTGGAGATCTTTTAATGGCACTATAAAACTAAGAATTCTCCTTGTTTTATGGTTCAACGTCTATAACAAGTATAACAACGCTTTATGCATTCACTAGTCAACACATGGCGTGAATTGCAAAAGAGTATCACGTTTTCCATATATTTATTCGTTTGCAAGCCTGATGATTTTGAGGAGCAGTTTGCTAGCGAAAAATCCCGCGAGTCTGGCGTGTGACGTGTGCATTTACATACAAAACCGCGGCCATGACCGGTTCAAAGATAGCGTGGTATATCTAATCTGTGGACGGCTGTCAATCAGTGTCTTGACAAGCCTTCGCGAAAGTAACATGTTCTGGATCACTGGTCACTTGATCCAGATTAATGTTTGCCTGTAATTTGGGTAACGGTTGCCCATTGCGTATTGGAATGTTTTACTATCTGACTGCTTTATGATACTGAAGTTGTACCTACACGAGTTGATTAATCTTTGAAGACTCGCAGTTTATCAGATTCAGCTTTTAAATCAGATATATTTGACGGATTGATTTTAATGATTATATTTAGTACCATTCAAAGATGTCACTAACCGTATGTTTAATCAAGGCATCAACGATTAAATTATAGAAAGTCGATAACAAAATGGTAGATCCATCCCACCTACTCGTAGCCGAAATGGATGAATTATCCACCATTTTCAACGTAGTTAAAACTAAGTTCACAGAACACAAAACTTGAAATCTACAGGTTGATGTCTGAGACAAGCCGCTAACTGCCGGACACAACTCACACAACTTGGACATTGTTTGACTAATAGCGAACCGTAAACTACGAGAGTACGATTCCATGACACTAAATAAATAGAAATGCAGAAGGTCAGCTCCATTCAACGAACAAAAATGTTCAGACATGGACAAGCTTTCGTACAACCGGCGCGGCGGTTGAAAGCGCGCATGTGAATGGCATTCGTTGTAAGCGCGTAATACTCGTAAGTAAGGCTGCATCTGATTTGCAGGTTGACTAAACTAGTCAACTGCACAAAAATTGTACCCAACCATCTGCGCATTGAAATAGACCAACTATCTGCGCAGTTCGCTCGTTAGAGTTTCATGTCAATGCATGCCAACAAACAGCGCTTACCTACTTGCAGAAAAGTATGCATGACATTCACCAATCACAATGTTTTACGGCACAATGGCATGCACGCTACTAGCATGCTTTTAACATGTGTGTGCATTTGCAGCTTGACTTAGTTTGAGTGAGATCCGCGTACGAACGTATAGCTACATTATGTGTATTTCGCCTGTTTCCGCTCGTTGTGTTAGCTGACCTTCTACACCTACATATTCTTTGACACAAATCCAAGAGTCCACTTTCCCATATTGAAGTTTTGACGGGCCCCGGGCTCAATTGTTTGATTTGAGATATGCTATGGGTAATAAAGGAGTATTGAGAAAGTTGGTTTATCGTACAATCGTAACGTGTTTACATCGCCCGCATTTTATCTAAGATCGAACAAATTACTATATCGGTTTGATGGGAATTTATTTTTGAAGTTCAAGTACGAGGTCCAATTAGTTAAGTCATCATAGCATATGCATTGGTCTCACTGATACTAAGATGAATGTGAAAGATAATGGCCACCTCTCTATGTGAAATGTAATTAGCATCTAGGAAAATTTTAAAGCCGTTCGGTTCCATTTATCAACACTTTAAAGAGCAACGACTTCTTCTTTAACGTAAACCAAAGGCTTCATTTTACTTCAATTACTTAAATGTGCTTTGGTTAAACTACAAAATGTGAAATACTGGAGCTACAAATTCACAACGGTCAGACAATTTGTCGTGCTGACGTTACCGGGACATAACTCTTTGGGGGCTATTTTGCAAGCCGTTAAAATGGTGCATAAATGTACGTTTGATAAATTATGACTCGTTCCGATCGTTAAGAAGTTTTTTTTCCCATACACATATTGTTAAATCCCAAAACGCTAACGAGACTGCAAAGCTGCAAAATATGCGGTACTGAATATATTTCGAAATTTGTTACGATTTGAATTGGTCAATGACATGCAGTCTCAGCAGAAAACAAGCTTAGAGAAGAAGTACAATGGAATGCATGCGATAATCTATCGACGCTTCACAAATAAGCGCTGGCTGAATATTTCGCGGACAGCGCCACAGCACTGGGACGGGCCGCCAGTACAGTCGCGTAAAACGATAAGCTCTGTGATTTATGACTTATAAACGTAACACTTCCGCAGGCTTAGCGCGCTAGATTTACACAACAATGCCCGACTATTCTGTAGTGCAGTACAAAAGGTCGCCCGCAAGCAAGTCGTTCTCCGTTCCACAGGAGTATTCATTCATTCATTCATTCGTTAATTCTATTTATGAATGTCATAAAGCCCGATCCAGTACTACCGCACAATCTGTGGCCAATACAGACGTGCACTGTGACATGTTTATGTGTAATTGTGATACATAATGGTATACCAACGTCGTACAGAGATTTATCGCGCCTTCTAAACGTGATCTACTGTAATGGTATCTTCTAAATGTTCATAAAACGTTTAATGAGTGTAAACATGCGTATGACAAACATCGCCGGGAGGTTCGCTTGCTCGTTAATTAACTTATACGTGAGCCAACAATAAATCTACAGAATAAATAGCTTATCATAATAAAACAAATAAAGCGATTGTGTTATGCGTACAGAGAAGTAATGGGCGAAACGCTATTTTATTGTTGGTTCAGACAGTTTATGATTAAAATAGTCATAGCTGGCTGTAAATCATGAATCTTAGAAAGTTATTTACCTTGGAGTTAGGTATAGGAATACAATGGCTGGACCGAAACCTAGGTTAGATTTAATTGCACAGTCGTGTTTGGACGTTAGAAAGCTCTTGTCAATTTATGCTATCTCATCATAGGCAAGGCTTATAGATAGAGCTGACCCAGGAACTGTAGCTAATGATAAAGAAGCAACAGATTTCAATGCTACTTTTACTTCGATGCCTTCAGCATAAATAAACTATAAACAGATCAGATCAGCAATAATAAAGCAAAATCCAAACGTAAATAAAATTGTGGCTTATGATTGTTTCGTTAACAATATGCTAACCACTGCCAGTGATAGCGTCAGTGGTTTCAATAAATTTCCTTTATAAATTAATCCGTAGACTTCCGGCTGTGTGGTGGTTAGCCGCAAATTCGAAACATACCTAGGTAAACTTTATTGAAACTGCGAGGACTGCCAGGTGGGTTCTATTTGAAATAAGTTTGAGTTGTTTAACCTCTTTCTAAAGACCTGAGTCTGGTTTAGAATTAGGTAGACAGTTCGTGAAATGAATCCAACGAATAAAATTATAATAGATAGGTCTTATATTATAAGTGACTCACTCTTCTATTACAAGAACTATTGTAATAACAGAAAAGTAATGAACAGTGAATAAATGTTTCACCTACCGCTCATGTGAATATAGCGAAATGGCCTAGCCACATATTTTGACTAAAGTGAGTTTGTAGAGTTAGGGCGTGTAGAGTCAGAAGCTTGTCTTGACATGAGATCTGATAACATTTTGACAGTGCAAGCCATATGGTGTCGTCTTGGCAACATATTACATGAAAATGTTTTTGGTGGGATTATTAACTACCTATTTATGTTGTGGAAGAGTCGACGGTTTTCGGTGTATATTTAATTTTATTCAGTGTATCATATTCGAAAGGGGATTTTCTGATAGTAATTACCATAATCATTATCATCGCCGTCATTCAAAGATGGCTAATTAGTGCAGTCTTGTGCAATACTTAATAGCAACTTCTTTAACTGACAAGTGCATAAAGTGCTGCTTCGCGACCCCAAGGCTTCAATCTCATAACTTGCAGTGTCAAATATCTATAAGTGAGAGCCGGGAGCAACGGCTTAACGTACATTCCGAGGCACGGAGGAATCTCGGTATGTAAGTCTCAAACCCATCCACAAACCGACCTCGACAAGTGTTGCTTAACCTAGAAGATCGAACCGTGCGGCTGTTATTATTTAGCCACAAGCTCGCTCAAGGCATAAGCTGTGAATATTAAATCTTAATAACTAAGTAGGTACGAAATATTCAACTTCTAACTGCATTATAATCAACTGCAACTGATCCTCTACTAGACGGCTCCCCCATGGAGGTTCCGATGGTATTGATTGCTATTAGCTTCTTATTACAACTTATCTCAATGTGTACGGACTAAAGTATTACAGCTGCAGCCTTAATAACCGGTTATTATCTGTGTTTACTAAAACAACATCTTATCTCTCAAAGATAGCCGTAAAACTACATAAGCAGTAGTAAACTCCAAGATTAGACTAAATTACATCATTATCAACCAAAACATGAAAAGGAAACTCATGCTTATACTTAGAAAAGTGCGTAATCTCATTTTCTAAAGCTTTTGTAACCTAAATATTGGCTTTCGTCGACTTCCACGAGTTAAAACCTGCTTAGTAAGATTGGCTAGTTACCTAATCTAATGGAAAACACTTCTAAAGACGCCGCCAACATTATATATTATCTTGGAAGTAATATAGGCACAAGCACTAAGGCTATTTAGCTCGCCTGGATTCGCCTAAACACTAAGACGTAGAATGTACAGTTATCGGAAAACGCTTTGCCTTTATTTTTGTTCTGAGATGGTAACTAAGTTTGTATTTCTAGGAACGAGACCTTTTTGTCTGTAATCTGTGTGTGTACTACCTTTTCATTATTTATTTAAGGCTAGAGTAGTTACCTATGTTACAAAGGAGGGCGCGTGAGACTTGTATTTAGATTGTTGCTATCAGAGAATAATGAATGCAGAGTAATTAACAGAAGTTTAAAAAAGTGCCAACCATGTAAGAGCACAGAAAGAAAGAAGTTACGTTTTTTTGGCATTAACACAAAGGCACCTAACAAGTTGAGCAGTTAAGACAAACAATCGTAATAAAAATAAAATATTAAATAAATAAAAAAGGATGAAAGTAAGTCTTCTGTCTAACATGCCTAGACCTCTAGGTCTAGGCATCATCTAATTAATTTGTTCGAGTTTTAAGATGAGGTCTACCTTATCTTAAAACTCGAACAAATTAATTTAAGATCGATTTTATTAGGGTTTCGTACCCAAGGGCCAATGGGAAACTATTACCTAAGCCTTCGCTTACATTATATATAATTAGTTATAAATGTAAGTATAAGTTAGGATAAGCGCATTTATCGCATTGGGGAAAAACCCTGTAAGGATAGATGTAAGGTGAATAAATAAATAAATAATAAAATAAATATTTTGAAAAAAAAATACATCCGGGCGAAGCCGGGGCGGTCCACCAGTCTTCTTTTTGTCTTCTTATATATAAAAAAACAATTGCAGTTCGTTAGTCTCGCTAAAACTCAAAAACGGCTTGACCAATTTAAATCATTATTTTTTGTTGTTTCCTAATTTTCCGGGCGAGGTTTATACGAATGAATATTAAAAAAAAAACGCGAAAGTTATGAAAATGGATGAATGAATGGATGTTGGTTACTCTTTCGCACTAAAGAAACTACTGAACGGACCTTGATAAAACTTCACAGTAGGTAATATGACAGTGATATCTTGCACATTAGAATAACATAAGGGCTATAAGTAGTAAAGAAGGAAGTAGGTACAAATTTACATTCGCAACTAGTGAAGAATATGTTGAAGGCTTCAAAGAAAATTCCAGCTGAAATAAAATTAACTGAAACACAGAAGCATTGTTTACTCCGCTAAACAACACTGAAATCTCTTATCCCCTTTGCACAATGTGTCGTGATGCAAGATATTATATTTGTTCTCAAAGTATTCAAGTAATAATCGCGTCTTCCCTGTTCGCTTTTGTTCATTTGCGTCCCTTACCCTCGAAACAGCAAATATTTACCGAGATACTGTATTAGTGAGATGCGTTGTCTGCCACATTTAATAACGTAGGAGGTTCCTTGATCAAACACGCTTCACATTAATTTACATATTAATAACTTCTCGTATTGTTTTATTAGTAGTCTGCTAGAACAACTACTGCTGTAATTATGTTGACGTTTTGGACGCTGTTTGTCGAATAAATAAACTATTTTATGAAGGTGATTTGCTAAGAAAGAGTTTGACAAATACTCCACTTCTAACGCATAATTATTCAGGAATTGGGTACAACGTATAAGAGAATAAACGCAATACCTCTTAAGGGAGAGTATAATGACCCCTTAAGAGGTATTGCGTTTATTCTGTTACTAATCAATAACTGCTACAAATCAATAAACGCTCAAGATCTTTACTAAGACAAAGCTCGTAAGGAAATCATTTAAACTTGTTTCAACCACTGCACTACTGTGCAGTTTTCTTCCTCCAGACAAATATCCATAAGCAGTAGGTACGAATACAAGCACATAAATATTATTCATGATAGAACATAATACATAAAGTAGAACATTACAAACACCAGTGATACTCCACACAGACATGAGCTAACCCTTTATCGCCACAACTTTATTGGTGTAGTCGTGAGATCTTCGATTTGCGTGCGAGCCTCGGTCCGGTCGCTTCGGCTTCGGCTTGACATCCGACTGACGCGCTGATTTACAAGGCAAAAACCTTTTTTGTCTTTCATGACATACGTCACACGATGGAGACGTCCGAACCGATGCGACGATCTGATTTCGGCATCTTTTTAAACCCTTCGTCCGTCCTTTCGCACGTCATGAATCCGCACGTAAGCGGCAGGACATAAGAATGGTAGCTATGTGGAAATAGAATCTATTTTAATAAATCATTACAATTCTAATATGGACTTACAGTCTATGAGGACAAGGTCGAAAGCGCCTCGTTTCGCAGCAGATTTCTCACCTTGATTGTTTGAAATAGAAGTTTAAACTTCACTACAAATCAACGACTACAAGTTCACAAATCTACTTAGTACTATTGTTCAAGTCGAGTCAGATTGAACAATAGGCTGTTTGAATCGCTAGAACATCCAGTGAAGTGTTTTTCTCTTAATATGATTTTTCGCGAAGTGGTTTAATATTGCTGTAGAGTTCTAGATTCTAGAACATTAATATTTGCCCAAGTTACCGTCCTCTGCGTCTGTTGTGTCTAAGTGCCTCTCGGAATTTGCACTAGTAGTTAATTAATTTATAGTCAAGTGGAGGATGAACTGATTAAGTAAACAATGTCGACGATGCAGTGTTAATTGTGTAGGGTTCGATTATCGGATTGAGATACAATGGTAATTACCTAGTTGGTACCCATTTACCTACGCGAATGTCCACTCGTGCCTTTAATTAGGTACTGTTTCAATTTTTCTTTTGTTTTATACTATTCTGCTTAGATATTTGAGTCCATGTTTTCGTATGGGATCTTATTCGAAGCTTATTAGTACCTACTCGTATTATTGGAAATGAGAATAGTGATAAATTTTACCTATTAATACCTATATGCTTTAGTAAGAATATTTAATATATTTTCCTGATATTCCCGAAAAAGCAAAAAGAAAGTTCTCAAGCTCAAGTTTCCAGAAATCGACATTCTTAGTAGAATAAAAATCAAGAATGACACATCAAGAAAATATTTCATTCATAATAAAGTTGTCCGACAAATGTACCTACACCCGGTTTACTTAAGTTGTATAATTTAAAAAGTTTATATTTTTTTTTTTTCTGTTAGCTTCTACGGTTAGCAAATGATACTGTTAGTAAGAAAAATATTGTCTCAACATTTTTACTCGGTAAACCAATTAAATAGGAACGTTACGAGGCTGCGGTCACTTTGTACTGAATGGCAGCGAGATGTGTCCGCGGTGCGTTTATTATCTGATATCTCTTAAGTAGTGTCACGTTGAATAAAATCATTGGCGTGTAGTCGCGCGGGCCGCGGATGAGTGATCTACTTATAAATGGCCACTTATGGCGACCACAAACAAATTACTAAAATAAAAGAACAAGCGTTGGCTCCTACTCGATCCGTTCAACTAACTAGGGGCCGTGTTCAAACGTTTAAAGGATGTTTCTCAATGGCTCCAAAGTTTCTGCTTCCCATTTTCGTTTTGCATGAGACAGCATTTTATGTATTTTCAAATGTTTTTGATCGGATTCTATTTTCAAATGATTCGTTTGTTTTTTCATCCTTTTTCGAACAAATGAATTTGATATGAACGCTATTTGTGTTGTGCACCAGAATCCGTCAGGCATTTTTTCGACAGCTGGTTTTATTGTGGGACATTTTTCAAAAAATGTTTCGTGAAATTTTTCCTCATTTTGGGCTCTGCACGGGCTTTTTAATTAGGTTAATAAAACGTTTCGTCACAGAAAGTAATTTTCGTTTATTAATGGTCTTTTCCTTATTACTTTCCGAGTTTTACTTTTTAAATTAGGTTAATTAAAATCATTTAAAATTTTCGGTAGGAATTCGGGACAATGAATTTCCGGTGAAAAGTTAACAAAAAAATTATGATAACAAACACATTTTGCCTTCGACATTGTGTAGAAATAAATTGTTAACTAAGAAAATAAGACATAGATAAATTATTAAACCTAGATTTTTTACGGCCATTGTGGAATGGCGCAAAGGGCCATCGGAGTGGAATCCTCAGTCAAGTTTTTGCCTGGTAGCGATTACAGTACGCCGCTCTGGCCTTAGAAGTGGGTTGGGTTACCACTAGCTTTATTGGCATTCGCTGTTCGCCAACCAAGGCGTTTTTAAAAGCACCACTTACAATTGCCCTTTTGACGTATAAGGTAAAAGTTATAGTTAAAGTGATATACTTATATTACTAGATTAAGTTCACACATGCCCAAATACGAACACGTCGGAATCGGCTACAACTAACAATAATAGTTGATTTTGAAAATGTTAATCTACCAACTTGATTGATTTACTACAAATGCATCAATAATTATCAACTTAGGTATATTAAAAACTCATTATTAATTTTATGTTATTGATTTAGGTCTCATCGATCCAACTGAGTAACGACGTCCTTACCCTTGAATAACTTGTCTTTTATCTGAACATCACATTCGATCGCAATAAAACTGTCAAATGGTATATTCTTGATATGACAGATACGATATCTCCATTAGCTCGTACACCATCGTCACGACACAAATAAAAAGTTACAATAAAAATACGTATCACGAATTTGAAATAAGTGCCACGAGGTTCGTATATGCGGTATACTGCAGGCCGTATACTGGTAACATCGGGAGCTCGCCGGACACGATCATAAATTAAAAGCCATCATATTTGTTTTTCGAACGAGCAAGTAAATAAAATTCCGATCGACGGAGCGTAACTTTGCGCGGTACGTAATCAACAGTTTTATTCGTCGATTCCGCTGCCTTGATTTCGTCTTCATCCTTGTCGCGGATCGAGCCCGTTCTTCATTTGAATATCTTTCGTTTTGGATTCACTGTTGATGCTGATTAAATACAACACGTTCAAGATATTTCGTTGCCGGTTTTATTGATTTTATTTCGAACGTTTTCTTTTTTTATCTTTTATTTCGTCTGGTTTGTCAATCGTCACTCGCAGACAGGCTAGTTAAAAGTTAAAGTGGAGGTCAGTAATTAACAGGCGAGATCAACAAGCCGCTAAATGCTAATAGGGCCTTTCCACGTCAAAGGGCTAAAAGGCGTTGGAGCGCGTCTGTCCGAATAATGAGCCAAGCTGTAGTCCGTCCCTGCTCGGCTGCCGGAGTGCACGCCGCGACCTCGCCCGACCCTCGTCAAACGCTCGATTAGCCTAACGTAGATACACTAATTATATTTTTTTACGATTTATTCGTTTCTCAATCTTCACTCGTTTACATTGACGACGCGCGTATCTCTGGCATCTCGCCCACGCGCATCACTATCCAAATTGAATTTCCATACGTTGCGTGTCAACTTATTTATTGTATGCGACAAAAAGGGATGGTAGTTAATTTTATGGTCTTTGGGTATTTGAGTATCCGTGTCGTCGTTTCGGGTTATGGAGACTGTCTTGAGGGACAGTCGATAATCTTTGGCACGGGCCTAACTCACGCCGTATATGACAGAGGAACATGACATTTGGGTCCCTAAGTGTTATGAAACGCTAATTAATACGTTACGATGTGAATGATAGGGGAATTGCTGCCGAATCGAGTTGTTCAGTGGTAATGGACTGCATTAATATGAAAACTGACAGCACACTTTATTTTAATAATCTTTTTGGGCTCATTTTATAACAACAAAGGTCCCAGTCGTTAACAAAACCTTTTATGGATTGCATTTTCAGTTTTTGATGTGGTGCCATCATTAATCTCAGTTTCACTCAGGTCTTGCTTTACGTTTATTGCGTAACAGATAATACAGGCGCGCCGCGCTATGATTGTTATGTAATGGAATAGCTAACGAACGACCTAAGGTAACACTAATAATAGTCGAGTCTATTAGTGTACATTAACTGTAATAGTCATTATTAAACGAACAATTGGAAAATATGACTACATAAATTAAACTGAACAATACGGGGTGCTATTAAAAATCCTACTGTTGTATAACCGAGAGTTTACGATGTCGCCCTATTGGTGTTCCAGTGTAATCCCGTTTGATAAAGTTGACTGTAAAGTTTAATAATAAAATTTTAGACCTAATTCGTTTTTGTGAAAACAAAATTTATTACGTACGGAATACGAAAAGCTCGTAAAACAGACCGCCTGTTATTAAGTGACAAATCGCTGGATTTTGTCGCAGTCGACAGTCATAAAGTCACAATAATGGACAAATTATACACTGAAAAGAAATGTTTACTCGACATTATATATTAAGCTGTTGGCTCTATTACCTACGAGTAGCATTCCTGTAAAAAATGCACTCTTTAAATGTAAACTAAAATGGATGAGCTTTGATAAAACTGAAAATTGGCTGCTGTTTCATGTTTATTAAACTCTTCTTTATTATTGACTTAAGACTCGTCTTTATTAACTTTTCAAAAATGTTTATAAATATACCTATTAAAAAATCCTTAAATTCTAAGTCAATAAACAGCTTACACTAAGCTAGTACGAGTATTTCCAGTGTGTAAGGACTAAGAAGGCATTACACGCATAAA
This sequence comes from Melanchra persicariae, assembly GCA_947386135.1. Classification (NCBI taxonomy): domain Eukaryota; kingdom Metazoa; phylum Arthropoda; class Insecta; order Lepidoptera; family Noctuidae; genus Melanchra; species Melanchra persicariae. The sequence goes on along the minus strand of OX376655.1, from coordinate 9,187,461 downwards.
TCATAGAGACAAGAGTCCATAGCTGAACAAATATCTATGGCCGATACAAACGTTTGTCTCTGTGCTCGAACCCGCGACCCCGGGGCCACACGCTGCATACAGGCATACTGAGCCGCTTGTAATTATTATCTTTCTACTCCTTCATTTCGTTTCAAAAATCATTCATGCACATGAAAATGTTTACTAACACATAATTTTAAATTTCTCCATTTTAAATTATGTATTTTTCACATTATCAGAGTACAGTTCTCGTCAAATAACTTTGCCCCTCTGAAGTTGGCTACGAGTGGCTACGTAGTAGTCAAAATTACGAACACACTGCAACTGCGCATGCGCAAGAGACATGGGGGCGGATTAATTTTATGTCTCAGTCGCTCGTTTACGTTCGATGCATGCTTGCGTCCCGCTTGCTCCCGTCTACGTGATAGCACCTGCGCGTTTTTTTTCAAATGGCTAACTTCAGAGGGGAAAAGTTATTTGACGAGGACTGTAGCACTTCTCGTACCTATTTAGTGGAACATTTATATTCGCATCTCAGTCGCAATCTGTCAAATATAACTTTGTATTAGGTACATACATTTTGACAAATAGCGACTGAAACGCGAATGCGAACATTCTTTAAAATTACTATATAATTGGCCCACCGGACAAAAAAAACACCTTACCATATGATTCATATTCACTAGAGAAAGAATCTGCTATGCAGTATCTGATTAAACGGATCATGCGCTTAGATTTTTTCATAAATAAAGCTGTATCTATACTTGAAGCAAAAACGTTGTAGGTAGGCCCTTTTTACAAAAATTACGCGGCCGGAGGAGAGTGAAATTTGACACAGTTAACCACTCGGGCCCAACATGTGAAAATTCCCTAATATAAAGTAAATCTTATGTATATGTAAATAAACATTAAATTCGCGATTAATTCGCGACACACCGGTGTGTCGCCGGGGCCGGACAGGTGCACAGTATAAATCTGTGGTTAAAGTTTATTTGAAGAAAGAGTGTAGAAAGCTGATATTTCTTTATGTTAAGATAAAAAGTTATGATCGAATTTCGACCACATAGACACGTTCCATTATCATATCAGCCAAAAGACGTCCACTGCTGGACATTGGCCTCCTCTAAAGCGAAAAACTACGACAATGGAACGTGGGGGCCACGTTCCACGTTCCACATTCCTGACATGACATTGTAGTGTCGTTAAATAACAAGTACATTTCACTAAAGCGAATATTAAAAATATACCTTCTTTTAGTTCAATTACTTAAAAAACTCAAAAAAGGTCATAATAAACTGATCCAACACGAACGTCGCTCCTCACAAAAAATACTACCTGAAAAATGAATGATTAAAATTTTAATATTTAAATAGTGAATTACTCCCTGTTTGAATAATCAGCAATCGAATGGACAACGGAATCCAATTGTTTTGTTTGACAATTCAATTGTTAATTTATCATTCGGATGTCATGTCATCAATTGTTTTCAGTTTACCTGTTAAGTTCGAACAATTTCCATTAAGTCTGAATACTATATTTATTTCATGTGTTTTGAGATTTATTATTACATGCATGTTTGACGCGACATAACTTTTCAAAAACATATATTATGATTGCAACTCTGGTTCTTGAAATTTATAGACACCGTTATTCTTTTTGCCATATTTATGGGAATAAAATACGTAAAATCATTTTACCCCATGTCTGCGTATTTAAATACAGCTTGTTCACATTGATCGTGCTCACTAAGCGTTTCGGCCGTCCTTTGTTTTCAGTTTGGCAAAATACGCTAAATATACCTACTTGTACTTTAATTACAGCTATTTGTGTTCACCGCCACGTAAAATTATTCAAATTACGCTTAATTTAATGTTCTTTAAGCAACGAATTGCCGCGTATTTTTTCCCGCCGTCGTGTTAATGGGCCGATTCCCGAATTAAAATCGACAATCGTAAATTTCGCAGTACACAATGTTACATAAACAAAACTTATCTTCAACAGTTACGGCCCGCGTTGAATTATAATTTCATTTTGCGCAAATACCACGTCACACATTTACTTCTTATCTCTCTGGCTTAAATTTCAGCCATGAAACGAAATATTTACCTATCTTTACGACGGTTTCAACAATGCACGATTTTGTTTCATTGTTCAGAATACTTTTCCTAAATACTGTTCTGCTCAAAACCCAAAAGCAAGCTTAGAACATAAAGCAAAAATTCCACGCAAGACCACAAAGCCAAATTGCTAAAGCGGTTCTATACTGTCGACAGTGAGAAGTTCCATAGGGGTGCATGTATGTACTAAGATAACATGCATAACGTGGTTCCGGACGCAGATCCATTGTCATTCCGTTTACTGGATCAGCTTTGTTTTGTATCATCTTTTAGCTACGTAGTAACGGAAAGGAATCTGACAATAGTGTCAGCTAATGATTGGCAGCTACTTTAATTCTGAAAAGCTAAATCTGAGAAGAGTTAATGTTAGAAAAACTCGCTTTAGATTTTAAAGCTGTCACTCAGTGTTTAAATTATTTAACTAGTGATCTGTCTATGAAACGTAAATCAAATGATAAATCCTATATAAGCGAAATCCGATATTGAGTTGTGGCACGACAAATGTGCGTTTCCATAATAATGCGACGCGTATTCCGTCAATAAATATACTAACATAGAAAATTTAGAAAAAAATCTTTTGAAATAGTGAAAATTCAAAAAGAGCGTTAATAAAAGGCAGGACATACAAGTCATATCTAGATACTGTACGCATGTAGCCACAGCGGTTGCCCGAGGGCTCCGATTTTCAGAGTATTTTCCATGTGGTGCGCTGCGTCGCGTCGCTATCGCCAATTTTAATTCTACACCCACCCCGATGGTCGCCGGGATCCTAGATTCCACCATACAATTTTACAAACGCAATGAGCTGCAGCGCTGAACTTTTGCCATTTAACTCGAATACCGTACGCTTTTGATATTTCACAAAGTTACTCAATCCTTAATGCGATACTCGCGAATTTGTGTGGGATGTATTTAGAATGTTTCAATTGTAAGTTCTTCGTTCCGTGTGTTTAACCGATGCAAATACCTCATTCCAAATACTTGCGATTGACAGTTCACATTCGAGATAGAATTCCACGGTGCGGTAAACATTATTATCTGTTTTGTGGAAGCTTGCATTGTACACAACATACAGTGTCTACATATGATATGAGCTGTATATATTGAAAAATTTGCTTAGCAACATAAATCAAATTGAAGCAAACATTGTTACATTATAAATAACAGGAAACAACATTTCTTTTTAGAAGTCTTCAAGACAATATTTGAATTATTTCCTTGTTCATGAGAAACGTCTTAAAAGAAATATAGCCATATATTTCTCAAGTGTTTCTGCCTAAGGGTAAGCTTTATGTTTGATGAATCGTTCACTCAGTACATTACTCGTTTTACTCTTCATTACTTTGATAAATAACGTTAGTATAGTCAAATTAGGCCATTTTTTAATAAAGATTGGAATAAATTCTCCGGAGAGGCAAAAACGTTTCTGATGGTTTTGTATGAGTGAAAAATTGAGTATAAAAAACAAATTGCATTTAGCACCCCTACGGAAGGGGGTGAAAAACTGTGAAATCTGTTTATTGTTCATAACTAAGCAGAGCATACAGTTGTACTCATCGTAATTTTTTATACGCTTTATTACACCTCAATCTACATTATTACATTTTATTTATTTTAATCAGACCAACGCAGCGTTAGAAAAAAAAAAAAATATCTGTAAACATGATTTTTGGTCATTGCGGCTTAGGGGAAAATCGTGTAGTTCTGTAAACTCAGAAAAGGGTTAGTCATTTTGGCCTAAATACATGATTGATTTTGCACCCTGGTGCGACATACGGAAATTAGTTTTTCACGTTTTTCTGCCGCTGTACTTCGGGGGAAATTTTGGTTGTTTTGAAAATCATCACAATCATATAATTTGGTTTCCTTTATATTTGCACCAAATAAAAAATTAGCATTTTTATATGGAACATACATTTTTCGTGTATTGTAGTCATTGCCATTGAGCAACTGCGCTATGGAAGAGACAAGCGCGCGACACGGAATAATAAACTGACAAGAAGCGCCGTCGCCACGTTCATAAGCGCGTATTTGTGTTGCGGGATGTGTTTTACGAGGAAGGAGTACTTTCTGATTGTGAATGCTCTGTTTGTAAGTAATAGTATACAAATCTAAAGATTTTTTTAATGCAAAAGCAGCTTGTTTTTAATCGAAAAATAAAACAGCAGGCAAGCATGTCCTTTATTTCTTTCAAATTAATTATTTGTCTTTCGAGTTATAGACCCTGTGACAGCGCTGATTATCCTACGTCATCAAGTAACGTAGGAATAAGGCTAAGAACTCACGAGACCGCAGTTTTGTGCGGTTCCACAGCAGCTGCCGTTGGATTTTCGCCCGCAAACTTGGCGGGCGAGTATCACAAGACGAGCGGTTACTTACGATCAGATTGTTTAGTTGATTTCCAGACCGCCATGAACACACTTAAAAAACGAGCTGTTACGCGCTGCTGCCTTAGTACTTCAGATTCACAAGTACCAGGAGACCAGAAACATCAAGTACCAGGAGACCAGGAACATGTCATTGTATTTTTGGGCTGGTATAATTATGTAGGTAGGGTAGGTGTAGGGAAGGTGTAGGGTAGGTGTAGGGTAGGTGTAAGGTAGGTGTAGGGTGGGTGTTTCCTGATTAAAAAAAATACAATGAAAATCAGGAAACCTTGCTATTTCCGATATTCACGCGGGCGAAACCGCAGCTGGTAACATAATAGGTACTAATAAAATACATATACAAGCTAAAATAATAAAGTAACTAGCACTTCGCCCGCGACTTCGTCCGCGTGGGGATAGTAGGTACTCCACAAACTGCAACGCCCCCTATACATATCCCCTTATAAATGTTAGTTTTGGAAAATTAAGCACAACGATTCTCATTATTGGTCCAGCGCAACTGTTCACCCCGTTCAGCCCGTCAGGGGTTGATTATGCAAAAATTGTTAGGTATATGATCTGTTTCAATTATCCCACTTTAAGTTTGTTCATAGGATTCCGACGTAAATTGAAGCAAGCTATAATTTCCTCCCCTAAAAATGTATTCACCCCTGCTTCACCCCTTACTATGTATATACCTAGTTGATTTTCGAAAAATCCAAACATTTGTTATTCTTATTGTTTTATCGAAAACATTTAAATGCCGTGGTGTTTCAACTTCATCGGACCAAGCATTGATACGATTCTCCCCAGTTCGCTCAAGCCGCGACATTTTTCTTACTCCGAGCATTTTTATTACCGTCGTAACTTTTGAACGAAAGGTCCGATTTGAATGATTTAAAGTGTAATTTACACGGACATAATCAACCTTAATTATCAAACCATTTAAATGGATAAGGATTAGTATCATAATACCGAAATCACCATTTTTTCATATCACCAAGGATTTGCTTGAATAATTTGAACAAAAAGCGGTCATGGTGACTTAACCATAATAGTTAGACATATGGTATCGCTGACTTTTTTGTAGACATTGATGACCTCTATATAACTGTAGTACATCACTTTGCTCTATTGTCAATAGATTCCGCAGCGTACGCGATATAAGGATTTTTTCTCACACCTTGGGTTACATTATCGAAGTTTTCATACGGATCCCTAACTTTTTTGAAAATATTCTATAGCCTATGTCCATCATCGATAATGTAGGATTCTAATGGTGAAAGAATTTTTGAAATCGGTCCAGTAGTTTCGGAGCCTATTCATTTCAAACAAACAAACAAACAAACAAATCTTTCCTCTTTATAATATTAGTGTAGATAAATATGATTTAAGTTAATATACTAAAATTTCTGATCTGCCGGTCGATTCTGTCGACATCTCACGGTGTTCACCTAGGCGGAGTGAACGACAACTGAGCTGTCATTCTATCTTATTTGTATGGTTTGACAACTCACCCGTCGTGCGCCCCGCCCAAGTGTTCACTTCGACATGTTTACAGAATCGCACTGCTGAACTCATAATTATTATGACGAAGACAAACTAAGAATGACAGGCTTTTAAGTAGTGTCTTCGGATTTTACGCTTAAAGGAAAATTTGGACTCAGCCTTCTTGATGTCAAGGGGATTCCAGAGTTTAATGGTTGAAATAGCGTAGGAATTAGACATAAACCCGGTGCGGTGAGAAGGAATATGAAGGAGTAAGTTTTTGGATGCTCGAAGGTTAAGACTGTGAGAACTGCCCAACACTTTAAAATATTGTTTTAAATAATCAGGAGCACAAGGATCATTCATAATAGTGAAGAGCATGCAGAGGGATCTGAGGGATCTCCTTTGACGGATAGGCAGCCCTTTAAGCTGAGAACGAAATGAAGAAATGTGATCATATTTACGAAGGGCAAAAATGAAACGAATACAGTTGTTAAGTAGTCGATCCAGTTTGTTAAGAAGTTCTTGGGATAGATCAGAGTAGCAAACATCAGCATAATCAATTATAGGAAGCACAAGTGATTGAACCAAAGTGGTTTTAGTGCTAGAAGGAAGAAAATGCTTGAATCTATAGAGAGATCGCAGTGAGTAAGTTACATTCTGGCTAACCTGAGAAAGCTTATTCCAACTTAACCTGTCATCAATGTTTAGGCCTAAGTCTTTAACGTGTGGCTAGAGAGGGATGACGGCATTGTTGAAAGTAAGCGGCAGTAGTTGACTGGTGTCCAAGTTACGTAAAAAATAAGTTCTGCCAATCAGGATAGCCTGGCTTTAACTGACATTGACTGTAACCCCAAATCTGCTTGACCAATCACTGATAGCTAGAAGCTAGAAGGTAAGCATTCAGCAATGAGATGCAGTTGTCCAGGTTGTCAGTGTCAGTTTGCGCGTAGACATGTAGATCATCAGCGTACAGATTGTAGGAGCATTTGAGAATAGTGGTAATAGAGTTTATGAAAAGAGAAAATAAAAGTAGAGAGAGTATACCACCTTGTGGAACGCCAGTTTTCAGGGCGCACCACTCAGAAAATTTCTGATCAGCACGGACCGCTTGCTGGCGACAGTCCCGGATCTACGATTTTTCCAAACCGGGGCAAAAACTTGATAGTGGCGCCCTCCTCTCTTCCACACTTCTTCTAATATATAAAATTCTCGTGTCATGTCACAGTGTTTGTTACAAAACTCCTTCGAAACGGCTTGATCGATTCTTATGAAATTTTGTGTGTATATTCAGTAGGTTAGGTTTAGAGTAGTTTTTACACAAATATATGTAGGTAATCGATCTTCACCGGGTCATCTGCTTATTTATACATTATTATTATGAAACTTTCGATAACTATTTTAACTAGTGATCGAAATTCGACCATACGTTTTTAATAATTTATCAATATCAATTTTTTAAGCATTATAAAAAAAATATTAGCTTTCTGGACTCATTCTCCATAGACTTTATCTGTGCCTGCGTTTTTTTCGTAAAAAGAGGTACAAAGATTTTGCTTTTGTATTACTGAAGTAGGTCTATATAGATAACTCTGATCACTCTCACATTCAGTCGATTTTAGATCCTTGAAAGGGGAAAAGAAAACGTTTCCAAAGTTTGCTTAGGAGTCACTTTTACGACTTAAATGCAGAAAAATAGAGATTCAAGAGAATGCGAAATTCAAGAGCGAATGTAGAAAGCTCAATAATTTTACCACCCACATCGAATATGTTTTTTTTCAAACATGTGAGTTTGGCGCCCCTTGAACTTGCCGCCCGGGGCATGGGCCCCGGCTTGCCCCCCCCCTAGATCCGGGGCTGGCTGGCGATCACGAAGATATGATGAAAACCAATCCCGTGCCGACGAAGAAACCCTAATTTGAGACAGAATAGCCAGGAGGATGTCGTGATCAACGGTGTTAAAAGCATTGGTAAAATCTATTAAAACTAACACCGTTAATCTTGAGTTCTCCAGGCCATTCCTAACGTCTTTTGTAACCTTAAGCAAAGCTGTGGCTGTGCTGTGGCCAGGCCGAAAATCTGATTGGAAAGGGGATAACAGATTATACCTAAACACAAAAGTAGATATTTTTTTAAGAGCAACTGCTTCCAGGATCTTAGATAGGAAAGGGAGAAGGGAGATTGGTCTGTAGTGATTAAATAAACTGGGGTTGGATATTTTAGGAAGAGGGATTATGATGGCCTTACGCCAGATTGTGGGAAATACTCCAGTTTGTAGGGAGACATTGATAATGTGTGTAATAATAGGGAGAATACTTTTAATTATGAGGGATATCATAGTTCTGCTGACACCATCACAGCCAACAGCCTTGGTCTTAATTGCATTGAAGGTTTTGAGGACTTCAGGGTCAGTCACTGGGGAAAAAGAGAAAGAATCGGGAAGTAAGATTGGCGTGGAAGTAATCTCAAGAAGAGTTTTGTTTTTAACGGCATCTACAAGAATATCCGACGATGAAAAATGCTTATTCTAATCACTTAAAGACACGTTAGAAGAAATGACATTTGGGGAAGGACTTTGTTATGCCGAGAGATTTGAGAAACTTCCATATATCAGCCGGTGAAGAGTTAAAGACATTTTCACAAATGTATCGGCGTTTATAAGCTTTTACCATCTGGTTACAGCGGTTTCTAGCCACCTTGTACAGGTTTCAGTTCTCCTCACTGCGATCATATCTTCGAAAGGCCTTGTCACGCCGTCTCATCGCCATACGAACTCCAGGGTTAATCCATGGAGCGGGTGGGCGCTTAACACGGACAACCCTCAGAGGTGCATGTGTTTCAATAAGGTGAAGAACACACCTATTAAAAATGTCTACTTTCTCATCCACTCAATCAACAGCTCTTGCATAATCCATTTTTCACATTTATTGAACAAACACAGTTAGTGAAATAATATAAAAGGAAATGACAAATAATAAATTTGCGTAACGCATGGATCGCTTCTTGCCACAACTATGATAGTTCAAACTTTACGCTTTGCTCCCGCGCCCGCCCCGCGTCCTGCTTCAACCCCTCGTTCGCCTTGCGAACGCTACGATATAACCACGCTCTCTGTATAAACTTCCCGAGGTATATTTCTTATTTTTATTAGGTGCAAATGTAGTATATGTTGAATACATTATATATTAAAAAAATCATGACTACACTAATTTCCCCCGAAGTACAATTTGTAAATATTGTAAAATGCTGGTTTCCAAGGGGTGCAAAAGGGTGCTAAAATAACTGGGTGTTAATGATGCTCTAAAAAGCTTATTTTGAGTTTGCACCAACAGACTGAATTTCCCTTGAGCCGCAAATGATTTTTTTAAATTTATTAGTGTTTCATACACCTCACACCTTTTTTGGTGAAAAGTAATTATACAACAAAGGGGTATCTACATATATATAAACATAAAACAGTTAGTTATTAATTAAAATTCAAAATAATGAGACTTTAATGTTAATACCTAACATTAAACGATGTTCCGTACATAACAGAAATGGTGCAAACTCAGAGGAGACTTATATTCATGTTTTCTAATGATTCCATAAAAAATTACCACTACACTAATTAAGTCCAATCTTTTTGCTAATTCGACTACACTACGTCTTTGTATCGTGTGAATGCTCGTCTGTGGATACAAAATCTTGATCGAAATATTTAGCAAGTTTGTCTACATTTCTCCCGTCAAACGCTATCGTAACATTGTTTAGAGGTGGATTCTCGTTGCCCTCCCTGTTGAACCAACAAATCACGTTGACTGCCAACGTTCCGTGATCGAGATTCACGCTGCTGACATAGATCAACTTGATGTGACAAATACTAGCATGGTACTGCCGAGATTGCCTCTATGGATATTTATGAGAGAGGAAAATAATGTAATGAACACTGAGCTAATAGAGCTGGGAGTTTTAGTGAAAACTACAGTTTTAGAATGAAGGGACGAGTGAATATAGTCATAGGTGAGAATGAATATGAACGAGAGTATTTCCAGCAGTGGTAGGCATAGTTGTTGTATAATGCGCTGCTCACAATAAGTTAGAAATAGATATATTTCATATACTATTTTAATAATAAAATCTTCAACTCTGTCAAGGAAATGATCTATGATAGATAATCACTTATCACAGATATGCCTTACTGTTTTCATAAACATAGTAACATTTCTATCTCTCATAATACCCGTGTCATCCTCCACGGGCCAGCGTGCGGTGTCACATGTTCCATACGCGCATCAAACCGTGGTAACGATGTTAAACGCTACAATGTCAGGATGCACTCCAGGTGGACAGCAAATTGGGAGCTCTTTCGACCCAACCAACTGCGGTCTCCTTGTTAATTCTGTTTGAAAGCCGATTTTAGGGTTCTTGCTTGAAGGGAACTGTGTTATCTGTGTTTAGAAAGAGTATTTTGTGTATAGGATGAAGTTGTGTGAGAATTTTGTGAATTAGAAAGTGGCGTATTAGGTTAAGATGGAGAGATGATTTTTTGGAATCATTTGATGACGACAGTAAAGCATTTGACCATGTGTATGTATTACTGGCAAACATAATAAAAAAAACACGCGCGACAAGACAGAAAACATGGCTCCTACTTATACCGGTGATTTTGTGTGTTTTCATATCTAATAGGATATCTATACAAAAAAACTGGTACCTCAAAACAAATAAAATTAGACACTAGTTTTTGACAGCAGCTTTGCTCACATAAATGTCACCCGGGATGAAAAGTGTGGTCTACCCGTGTACTAAATTCATCTAAATCCTTTCAGCTGTTATGTGAAGAGGTAACGTAAGAGTTACTTTCGTATTTAAAATATTAGTACAGATTTACAGAACCCAGACCGTTCGACGTAAACTTGACCATCCTTGTTTGAGAACCCGTTCAATATAGTGTTGGGGTAAATTGCCGAAGTAATGGCCAGGCGGTTAGTCCAGTTAACTGCTAACAATGTTATTGAAATATTTTTTGTTGGCTTCAAAGCTTTAGATCTTTTCAACCGACATTAACACATAATAAAATCGGTAATAAGCTTGGAAACCAAGTCGGTGTTTTGCGGATGAAAAAAGTTCTTTACAATTATTTCGGTTTGAAGGACGGTGTATTCCATATGTGGCTCATTTTTGTAACAGGTGGACCTGTTTTCTTTTAAATTTAATGTCTTCGTTTCGTCATGCTTATTGCTTTAGATTTTCTGTCAATGTTTTCTGTCAGGCTTAATGTTTAGTTTATGATTTGTAATTGGTTATATTTCTTAAATGATCATCTGCCAAGCCTTTTCCCAATTATATTGGGGTCGGCTTCCAGCCAAACCAATGATTAACTTCTTAAATGAAAATGATAATTTTAAGTGAAGGTTTGATTTGCTAATATTATACAACAAATTTAATCGTGACAATAACTTTAGAACAATCAGAGAACATTAAATGGAATTCGATGTTAATATTTAGTAGATACCTCTAACAACTGAAACGTCAATAATTCTAATTCGCCGTTATCTAAATAACCTAACAAATTAAACTGTATGCCATCGACCGTAATGGCATTTACGAATAAACATTTAATCTGAACTACATTAAACATCTATTCCTGCAACGACACTATTGTTGGTATTGTTGGCTCTGTCTGCACACATTTCGCGGTCTCCTTTTATGGTACTTTAGTTTCGGGCACTTTATTCGTGCAGCACGGCTGACTGTGACAACGAACTAGGCTAATATCGTTAAATGGTACAATGTTGCAAGTGTACGCTGAAAATAGCCTCTAGTGCATAGAATGGTACCGTTGTTCGTATGGACATCTCTGAAACCGTGGCTTATCCATGTCTAGCTTGCAGTGTTATGGGTTTGAGACAGGAATTTGGATATACGGAACCCTTTACGACACATTAAATTTTCTGGTCATGCAATTTCGTCTTTAGTTATACCTAGCCAAAAACTGAATCTTGTCGTACAAGCAGTATGCAACATTGTCTTTCGGTTTGTCTAGAAGACTGCCAAGGTGTAAAGTTTAACGATTGCATTGGAATTGGGACGTCAATGTACAAAATCTTTGTACGTAGGAAAATTAGCAAAATCTTTGTATGCATGTAGAAACATACAAAGATTTTGCTAATTTTATAAAGTTGATTTGTGTGTAAACTTTGATCTACATTGTAAATGACTTTACTTGATTTTAAAGTACTAATTTAAAATGGAAATAATTAATAACATTTGTCAGAAAAATACTACTTACTCATTCAAAATGGTTTATTAATACATGCTATAATATTATGAATAAATAAAACACCTTTTGTACTTCATAACACTTTTATTTCACACGACTACTCTCACGATCCCAAAGACTGACTTATCCATCGACATTATTCATTACAAATGACCCGGAGTTAACGATGTTTCGTCACTCGGTATTTGCCTTAATTAAAATACATTTAAAAAAGTCTTAAAATCTGTAACAATTATGATTTTAATATTCTGATAGAATTGCCACAGTTTATAATTCTGAATCAAAATCATCGCAACAGTAAAGCCTACGGTATAATGGTGGATCCACATAGCCCGGCGGCATGTGCTATGCTTGTGACAGTGCCGCCGAGCTGTGTGGATCCACCATAAGGTTACAAAAATTGAAAACAATACAAAACTCAATAAAAAGGATTGCACCAATTTATAACCTCTATATGCGATTCAGCTCTATGTTACGACCCAACATAATGGAGTAAGAAATCCACTTAAACTTATTAAAACACAATAGTGCGCCGCGCTATCAGGCTAATTGAAAACTGCATTGTGAGATCATCGTGTGTGCCCGTTTATCGGCCAGATACAACTGGACCAGCACGCTTTCAAGACAAAGCGAAGAAAGTTGCACCAAAGACTTTGTTAACTAGATGGTAGATCTTTTTGAACGCTTTTTAGACAAATTAAATTGATAAAAAGTGATTTAGCTTGATTACTGGACAGAAGCAATAGACAACAGAAAGGAATGGGTGGAGAAAATGGTTTCATTCCTTGTTTGTTGTTGTTTATAAATATTAAGGCTGCAGATAATGCAGAGTTTGTGGTCAATGCGGTCCAATAAAAAAACATGTGACAGTGTTCAGTGGAAATAATTGTTATCGTCTCTGGGCGTGCAAGAACAATAACAACGATTTAAGTATGGAATAAACTCTGAAACGTCGATGTTCTATCAGTATTATACCTTTGTGATTGTTCCTGCAATTAACAGTCAGGTTAACAAACTCCAATAGTAAGTACAAATTGTACCAACTATAATAACACGTTGGTTTCCTTCATTTATAATAACTAGAGATCGTTTGCCCTGTTACTTTTTACACCTTGCGAGGAACCATCAGCAATTAGTTCAATACGTGTATTTACTTCATTCCATATATTTAGTTTCATGGAAGTTTTATAATAGTCGTGAAACTAACCTGCAATTCTGTAATCCCTGACAAGAGGATATAAAATAAGAAAGAAAGAATAAAATTTATTTAGCACATACACGTATTGTGTTACCAAAAGACGATTTAGGGGGTGTTCAAGTTTGTATGGAAGAATCTTATTCCTTGGGTTTATAAACCTGAAACTTAGCACCTACTTACATTAGTAGGTAATAAATAATTTCATAACTCATTTTTCAAAACCCCCTATGGGTTTTTAGGGGGTGTTAAAGTTTGTTTGGAAAAATCGCTTACCATCAGGTGAGATAGTGGTCAAGCGCGTGCCTATCAATAATAATAAAAAAAAGCTTGGTCGGATAAAGTTTATTTTAATTTAATTAATGAAAACGTTGTGTGATTAATTTTCCAAAACTGCCGTTTAAAATAGGCAAAGGGGGCGTTAAAGCTCGTGGATTAAATTCTAAATCCACGCGCACGAAATCCCGGGCGAAGTGCTAGTCCTAACTAATGTTATAAATGCGTTCGTTTGTTACGCCGTGATGCCTAAATGGTTGAAGCGATTTAGATGAATTTTGGTACGGTGATAGATGGGGCCGGGTTTTATGATCGATTGTTATAGACTACTTTAACGCGAGCGAAGCTGCTGCAAAAACTAGTAAAACATTTTGCCTAGGTACCTTTTTTTTTCTTTTTGGCTTTTTGCCTTAGGTGTTCCAGGACTTAAAGTAACAAAAAATGAGCTATCAAAAACGCTATTCAACCTGAACTTTTATCCTCAACTCTTAATTGAAACAAGGATGTAGTAGCTTATGAAACAATTTTGTATTGTTTCAGTTCGTAACGGCTACTCCTGCGTGCCAGTGGCTCTGGCCGATGGTCTGGACATCAGGCTGGGCACTGCCGTCACTGACATCCAGTATGGAGGACCCGGAGTTACGGTGAAGGCTGTCAGCACCAGGAATCCAAGTCAGCCGCAGACATTCAAAGGTAAGGGAGTGAAACTTCTTTTAACATTGTTTGAGAATGAAATTTTGAACTCCTTTTATCCACTTCATTGATTAAAAAAAAGGACAAGGAAAGATTGCTATCTTTCCTTGTCATTTTCAAATCAATGAAGTGCCAGCCACAAAAATCCTTTTTTAACACATTATCTAAATTGACACAACATGATTCGATAATCTGCTTCTAACTCATTATTCTCTGTATTTTACTTTTGTTCTCGTTTAAATTATTTTTTCTACCCAATAATTACGATTTAAAAAACAGTGTTTATCGATTGTTGTTGCTGAATATACGTAAAACTAAGTAAGTACCTATTATTTTGAAGCAAATGGCAAAAAATATCTACCGTTTTGTCTTACTTTCTCGTACCTACCTTTATTGAAAGTTGCACACGTACTGCAAAATTGTGTGCCGTAACGAGGGAACAATGGGAAAAAAGCATTCGCTATCGATTGTAGCCGGCACACATCCATATTGCGTTAGCGTCCGCATTTTCTGTTCCAAATAGAAAAATCAAATTCATGTGGCCTTATTATAAAGAAAGCCGTTTGGGAAAAAAACAAAGTGGGATAATGGGCGTTATGAGAAAAATCCACAACGCCGTCGGCTTGGCTCCTTGTCATTTCTTTGTCGCGGAATGATTTGCAATTCTAACGCGTTAATTTTACTTTGACGAGGCGCAAAAATACGGTCGGGCCTGTGTTGACCCGGCGGTCTGTGTTCCCTCTCCCCCTCTTCACCGCAACCCCCTGGCTCGCCCAGCCGGAGGCTCTTCCGCCACATTTGCATACAGGCGGGGTCTATCGTAGACGAGGCAGTTAGATGTTTAAGAGGCGGTGCTAGGCTGTATCTAGCTATTTCTGACTCGTATTACGCTTCGTAAATCTCCGAAGTTATAACAATAGGATTGCTACACAAAAGAATTGACACTTATGTCACTGTCAATTTCTCGCGTGGATGTGATAAGTGTCGCTTTAAACCCTAATAGCTAAAATTATTGACAGTCCTTTGTATTTTTTGCTAGACAAAGGAATAAGTTATTGGCATTGATAGACAGTTATATATTAACAGAAAACCTCTCAAAAACACCAGGTGGAATATATGGCGAAAACAACAACTTAGGCTTAGGTCATCAAAATAAAAATTTAGCAATCACTTGATATTTGACCGACTTACGTCTCATTATCCGTTTCCGGTCATGGCCGTCCCTTAAGCTCAAACAGATTACGTAGAAATCAAACACTGGTTTTGTTACATTTTCCCTTATCCTCGGGTATCGTTTATAGAGTATTGTGAATGAGATATTCGTCCGTCTCTTTGTTAGTCCCCGAGGCCTCAGTGCCGAACTTGCTCTTAAAAGCTTTAGCGCCGAAAACGATGCTACATACGTATATTGAGGAAAACTGTAAGGTATGATGTTAACATCACTCCATAATATGAAACAAAGCCCTTTGTCGCATTTGTCTTTTTGTATCTAATCTCGACCTCTCTAAAAAGTTTGTTCCTTTTCGGTTTTCGTCAATTATACTTATTTCTTTATTTATGATTTTTTCCCTGACGACCTCAATACCGAAAAAAAGCCTCTTTTCTCACTACTCTCGAGCTTGACCACTTTAAACCTATTCTGTCTTTGGATGTTTAACTTACCAGCCAATTTCAACTCAGCATTATGCTGAGCGATTTTCGCGGATGTGTCGCATATTTTCTGAAACTGTATATTTCGTTTTATTTTTTGTGGTAAGTCTTACTTGAAGAAAAAACCTCTTTTTCTTTCATTATATTGTTTCTAGTAGTTCGTGATACCTTCTAAGCCTTTACTAAGACGATGATATTGTTCTATCAACGAAGTCTTGAAAATCTGCCTTAAGACAAAGAATTATAGAGTTTTGCCAGGAATAAACTAATTTCTTTTTGTCTTATTTTATCGCCATCGGAAAATTTAAAATCCCTGAAAAGGAGAAACAGTTACACCAAAATCCTCGCTTTTTCATTTGCAACCCATGCTAAAATATTTCTGCACTATGTTTGGTGCCGGATAAATTTGCAATAAAGGACATTGACCTTTCCCTTATATCTCTTCATAGGTACCCGAAAAATAAATTGTGAATGGTTTTTCATTACTAGAAAATGTAAAGAATCTCGATAGATGTAGATTCAGGACAGCTTTAGGTCTTTCTTTCTGATTTTGAAATTAAGAATTTCAAAAAATGCAGGTGGGTCAATGGCCGCTATGGCCAGCTTATTTGGCGCCAACTATAGTTTGTCATATTGTGACATCCCGGCGTCAAAGTTTTTCACGTAAAACTTACGTCAGGACTAATACAATAAATAAGGAAGTCCGCTTGTATGTTTGTTTATTGCAGGAATTCACAAACTTTGTACAGAGGATGTTTATGTCTCGGAAAAGGACATTGGCCACTGTTATCTTGTTCTGCTAAACTTTATCGACATTTTCTTTGCTGAAACGTGTCTGAGTAACAAACAAATGCTATCGGAACTTGCGTAGGTACTACTGTACATTACTCCTGTTGTTGCCAAAAAAAAAACGCTAAAAGAAGTAGGTAGGTAGGTTTTCAATAATCCTGGCAAAAATTCATGTCTTTATTTTAATAATATAAAATTAACAATAATAGTAACTGGCATCTTCTGGGCACGCTTGCTCCATCTTAGGCCTCATCTATCGTTTCCATCAAGCGTGAATCGTGATTGATGTCAAGAGCAACCCCATTCCTCAATAAAAAAGTTAAAAAAATATGGCTTCTGTTGTTATGAAGTACCTTACCTAGCAAGTCACACTATTGACATATAAATATTGACATGTAGACTGGGTAGAAAAGTTAAGTGTATTGTGCCCGGTTTCTAAAGTTTTTATCGGTCGTTTATCTGTCCGTTAACACTATTTGTCATTACGCCATTGGTTGGTAAGTGGTTGACCTTAGAAACCGGGTATTAGACATCCCCATTCACTTTTTGTAAAAAGTTGACCCACTGACCTAATCTACGAGGATTCATTACCTAAACCTATTTAGAAACCAGCAACTGGAATATTAAAGCAGGTCTGCTTTAAACTTTCATCGATTTGCTAAGCAATCTGATTCACAACACAATCCTTTTACCAGAAGAATCAATTGGAGAAACCTTTCCTGTTCAGGTCAAATAGATACCTTCCGCGTTTGTTCGATATAAGGAAATCTTTATTTAGCATTTTACAGGCTTTGTTGGGGTTAAACCTTACCTTTCAAGGTGATTGGTTCTACCCTACAAACCCCTTTCATTTAACTGGAATGTGATATTGGATACCGTTGAGAATTGCTGGTATTTTATTGTATGAGTACTGATAGGTGTTTAGGATTAAAATAGAAACAAATACTTGTAAGAAAACAGGGTGATTATTTGTTAAATACGAGTATATTCAGCAGCTCAATATTAAGTTGAACGATCATTAATTTAAATTTTAAGCTGGGATCTGGTCGGTGTTACGGGCCGTCATGTAACATTCGCAGCGAGCATGTTATGTTACGCCGTGTCCAAAAATCTGTGTAAAACAAAACACATATGCGTGTAACATGCGCATGTTTCCACGTACTGACTGCACGAATGCTCGCTTTGTAACATGTTACATTACGCCCCGTAACAACGGCTAGTACCCAAAACACCAGCCGGCCAGTTCGTTAAGACAGTACTACACATCATCATCATCATATCAGCCGAAAGACGTCCACTGCTAGACATAGGCCTCCCCAAGTGTCGCCACAACAACCGGTCCTGTGCGTCTCGCATCCATCAGCTACCCGCGACCCTCACCAGGTCATCGGTCCACCTTGTGGGAGGCCTTCCAACGCTGCGTCTTCCGGTACGCGGTCGCCACTCCAAAACTACTATACAAGCTAACGTTAATTATGTTGTATAAAAACCGGACAAGTGCGAGTCGGACTCTCACACGAAGGGTTCCGTAACATAAACCGACAAAACACGTTTCATAAAAAGGATTCCCCATTATTTTTATATATTTTCATTTTTATTATTTGTTGTTATAGCGGCAATAGAAATACACACTCGAAACACGTGAAACATTCAGCTATCTACCTATTACGGTTTTTGAGATACAGCCCGCTGACTACGGACGGACGGACGGATAGCGGAGGCTTAGTAATAACTATGAGGTTCCCCTTAGTTGGTTTAGCGGAGGCTTAGTTGGTTTCCCTTTGGGAATGGAATCCTAGTAGAGTAGAGTAGAAACTCCATTTTCCGCACTTAGACTACCAATGGGTCCATTGTGCGGTGCCCTGGCCAAGTTAGCCAGCCTAGCTTCACTCAGAAGCACAGAAGTTTCCTGGGAGCTTAACAGGCTTCGCGGAGCGATCTCACTGTTCCGAGGATTTGTTCACGGTGGGTAGCCGCGGCCTCGCATTCCAGGATGACGTGGGTGGCTGATTCTTCGGAGTCAAAACAGCCCCTGCATATTGGGCTGTCCGTAGCGCTTATGTTAAAGAGATGTTTGTTTAGGGGGCTATGGCCCGTAATTGTCCCTATTATTGTTCTGATGTTTTTTCTACTTAGGCTTAGTATTCGTTTCGTAGTCGCGGATTTAGACTTGGCATTGCCATTTTTGACTGCCTGCATTCTGTCGCCCGAGACCATTTATGGAGTTCAGTGGATCTCTGGCAAATCCATGTACGAAACTGTGAGAAAGATAAGAAAAAGAGTGGGTACGGGCCTAGCACTACCATCTCGGAATCTCTTTTAGCAAGTTCGTCTGCAGCGTCATTACCTAGGGATCCACTGTGCCCCTTGATCCACTGGAGGGTGATTCTGTTAGACAGCGACATACTCTCCAGGGCCATGTGACACTCAAAGATTAATTTTCTGTTAGTTTGTTTGTTTTCTAGGGCTTTAAGCACAGCCAGGCTTTCGGATACGAATCTAATTGCATAGTTGTGTATCCCTAGACGCTTTACGGCTATTGCGGCTTGTGTTAGCGCGACACACTCGCATTGGAATAACGAGCTGTGTTCGCCTGGTGGTAGGTGACAGTTAATGTTGAGGTCTAGGGAGTCTACGCCAGCTCCTGAACCGTTTTGAGTTTTTGAGCCATCTGTGTAGATGCGTACTTCATTGACTCCTCCTTATGTCAAGGGGAGTTAAGTTAGAGCTTCTTCTTATCGTGTGGTCAGTAAGGTCTAACTACTATCTTCCTTCCGTTTTGTTTCATTACCACAGTTATTTCTGTTAGACCACTTCAAGTTAAAAGTTTCAGACATCCCAATAGAGAGAGTACTTTAATTGTAGCTGTTACTTTACTGACATTTTATGTCCCCCAGTCGTATATTTACGTGCTGTTAAAATAAAACATAACAAAGCAATAACATTCATGTATTCAAACGATAGGTATTATGAGGACAATTATAAAATAAAACAAATTGGCAAGCTCGTAAACTATACGACGCAGCTGCCTCTCATGTTGTACGAGTATATAGGGGGAATTGGTGCTTGCGCCGGCAGTCCTAGATTAAGTAAACTAATTATAAATATTTGCACCAATAAAATCTTCAAGCCGCTTACTTCATTGCTAGATGTGATGTCTACAATTATGTTTTCAAGCATCAGTATCCCCAAGCGACTATTAAAGGGTGAGAATACTCATTAAAAACCTTGTGACTACAAATAAAATTGATGTTGTTGACTTTCGGTGAGGTAAATTGCAATGAGGAAACCTGGGTATTATTACCCGTAATATAGTTAATATAGGTAGTGTGGTAGCAAAAAAGTCGTTCAATGTCCGTTCAAAGTATAAGAAGAGGTTCTTGGGCCTGCAGTGTGGCAGATACACAGATAAAATAAGTGTGTATCTCTTTTTGTTTGTAAATATTGGCTAATACTGTCCAATCGCTGGGCAAAGGTGGGAGGCATTTGCTAAGTCCTTCCATCAACTCTTCTTCCGTACTCCTTCGAACCTTTATCTGGGCCGATTTTGGCGGCCTTTCCATCTTCAAGCACCCATTGTGTCCATAATTATTTAGTATGGAGACTTTTTAGCGGTCGATGTACATGCGGCTGCCGTAACTACCCGTGCCATTTGAGCCTGGCAAGCTTCCTGCCAGTTTATATTATGTATTCTCTGTGCTTCAGTATTTCTATATTTCGCAGGTGATGTGGTACTTTGTACGTTGCCTCTGGGCGTACTGAAGGTGGCTGTGGCGAATAATGGACAGAACCAACAGAACTTCGTCAAGTTTGATCCGCCGCTACCGGACTGGAAGGTATGGAATTCTCCTTTTGTTTAACCCTAGAATACATTCGTATAACACCATATTAAATATTAAACATATTGAAAACTAGATTTCCCCTAAGGGTTCGTAGGAGAATTGAGGCCAACGCTAGATTTAATATTTATACACTAGTAGATACATACTTAACCGGTAAGGTAGGTAAGGTAAACCCAGAGTAAATTCTACGGCTTAGGGCGGATTTGACCAAACCCGAGTTTATACACGAGTAACTATACCAGGAATAATCTATTCCACGATTTTATTCTTGAGTAAATCAACAGTCGTTTTTCGTTCATTTGGAATAGCTATCTGCGAATAGCTGAGTGAATGGTGAACGAATGTAATACCCGGCTAAAAATCGTTGTTCTACAAACGGGACTACGGGCAAAACTCATGTCAACTCTCATTCGTCGTATTATAGCGTGGTAAAGTAGCTGTCAATAGTGTCAATGTCCAAAAAGTTGTTTTGAAATGACAGCACAAAACAATAGGACGCCATTTTATTATTCTTGGAATAACTCCGTATTCTATGCTTATCGGTGGTATAGTGACTATTCCCGAATAGATTCGCTATTCCTCGGATTGTAGTTGATTAAATGTGAAATTGATTTACTCTCGAGTAAGTATCGATTTATTCCGAAACTAAGATTTATTCCAGTTTGGTCGATTATATGGAACAAGAAAATCATCGGGTATTAAGCAAAAAGCAAGCAATTAAGCATCGGGTGCCAAAAAACCGACTAAATAATTAGAGTCCAGGATTAGAAACGTCATCCTCCTGTATGCAACTCGAAGCAACACACTGCGATCACCAATTCGTATGCCAATGCCAAATGACTACGCTTGGCAAGCGAACCACGCACAAATAGGTCACAGGTCATAGCAGAAACGTGCCTTATCCAGATCATTGACAATAAACATATCAATCGCTTTGTTTATTATGCTTATACACACATGCGATAGAACGTTATACTAGACCCGGCCATTAAATGACACATCAAAGTTTAGAAATAAACTACGGGACTGGATTGAGTGACGTGACGCCGATCTACAAAACCGAACTTTTTTTTAAACTAAAGCCCACTTGCGCAAACCCGAGTTATCTTTTACTCAGAGTTGGTTAATTAAAAAAAAATTCGTAAATAATTCCGTAGATAATCGCGTAAATAATTGCTATATACGGGGTTATTTTTTAATGACCGGCCAAATTTTCACTATACATTTTAGTCGAGTAGGTATTGAACTTTTTATGAAACAGCTGATTTTTTTTCGTGATTTCAGAGTTGGTCCCATAGTCTTTCTTCTTTATCGTGTGGGCAGTAAGGTCTAACGACCTCACACACCCTAGTGTCAGAGTTTCTAAACCGCCTCAAGGGCCTCTGACGTAGTGAAAGTTGTTCATATTCATGGGTAGAACACCCTGTGAAAATTTGGCCGGTCATTAAAAATAACCCTGTATGTATATTAACTGCCTCATAATACAATGTAAGCTCGTGGCTAAATAATAACAGCCGCAATGGTCGATCTTCAAGGTTAAGCAACGCTTGCCGAGGTCGGTCTATGGATGGCTGACCATCTTAACGTATCGAGATTCCTCCGTGCCTCGGAAAACACGTTAAGCCGTTGGTCCCGGCTGTAATTTGTAGATCTTTGGCAGTCGTTGCAGATTGTCAGAAGCCAGAAAATCTGACACCAGTCTTGCCAAGAAGTACTGTGTTACCCAATCAATGGGTTGTGCAGGTCTGGTAGGCAGCTCCTCGTAAAACACTGGTATTCAGCTACATATAATATAGTTGGGAATAGGCTAGGCAGATGAATACAATGTAAAGCTACATCAGTGTGTTCTTCCTTCATGAGTATATTTTGTTCCAGATTGCAGCCATCAAACGTCTCGGTTACGGGAACCTTAACAAAGTGGTTCTATGCTTCGAACGAACGTTCTGGGACCCGAGCGCAAATCTCTTCGGCCATGTTGGAACGACCACCGCAAGCAGAGGTTTGATATTAACAAGTTAATTTGATACTGCTACGTTGTCATGGATGAAATTATTTCTTAGGGATCCTGTACACTGACGCTCCGTCAGGCATCATAAATAGCATCGCGTAATTTGAATCGTCGCAATAATGCAGCAATTTTTCATAATAAAACACAAAAACCTTTTTAAAATAGACCATTTGCACTTTTGAATTGGCGAGATCTGTCAAATAGAAGAAGCTAATTCTGCAGCGCTAGTGAGAAGAGCAGCAAGTATGTTCTTCTGCCTTCAAAGACTTGACAGCATGGCAATACATCGTCAATGGTAGGCTAAAATGCTGTTGTGTTAAATCTTATTTTTAATCGCAAGGAAGAATTTTGCTTAGGCGCATTGGGTGAAATTGAAAATAATACCTAATAGTGTCGAAAATCGTGCAGATTAGGTTTGTATTTGCTTACGTGAGACTATAGTTATACTATAATTTTTGTGAGACTATAATTTTTTTTTAACCACACAGAAATAGGATCTTTAAAGTATTTTGAGGTTAGGTTAGAACTAGTTGTAGCCGGCTAAAACTAGGTGTGCACTTCGGCTATTAGCCGTAACATATAGACTAAAAACTTAGTGCCAAAATAGTTGCGCCAGAAACCTTCAAAGATACGCGATTTTATTCTCGGACTGCCACTCATTATCTTTGAATCACTCCGCACAGATTAGTTTGTAGAGCAGCTAATTGAATTTACTATCATAGCTACTACTATCGTCTCATGTCCGAGTTCCGATAGTCCGTAGCATCGAGACGGCCCCTTAGTTAGTGTGCAGTTCGCAGATGCGATACTTCATGATAGTGCGTTCCATTTACATGAATATCCAACGTTGCCTCATATTTCAGGGCGGGCTGCAAGTTTATTCCATCAATATTAATACACGGCCGCTCTGAATCACCGCCAATCAATTGGTTGATGCTTGCGTTAGAGGAGCTTAATAAAGTTATGTACATTCTATATGTGATGGACGTGATGGTGTTTTAAGTGCTCTTGTATGTCGATCAATATTATTATGAAAGTTGTTTATTGTGACTCTGTACGGTCTGTTTTAAGTATTCAAAGCAATTAATCTGAAACATTCACTTTAGTTATTGTCGAGTAAAAAACTTTATGTTATTCATAATATTGAGTGTCTTTACAAACTCTGGTAATAGTACGGCTTATCCAGAATGAGCTGCACATCGAGACTAGTTTTTCCTTTTATTTTTTTATTCGTAAGCTTATAATATTACAGCTCCGACAGCACCGCTATATTTTATAGTAAAACCTTTTTTTACCCGGAGCCTGGCAACGAAATCATGAATTATATTCAGGTGTAAATAGTGTAGAGCGTAGTAACGTCGGTGGCGGCGATAACGAATTAAAAGCTGAATAATTTAACGCTACTGAGGAACCCTGAGGGCGCCGCTTGCAATAAATCACAGCAACGAGCCAAGACACGCTTTTTTACGATATGCTTTAGTTCACCTCCTTAGCTCTTTGTTGTATACTCTACTAACTTCATTAAGCCCCCACGTTTGCTCTGGGAATGCCGGAACAATGTACCGCGAGGGATTTTTTTTAAATCGTGGCCAATTTAACGTTTTCGGCCCGTGTAGCGTTTAAGGATAGCTATCTCGTATTCTTGTATCTTCAAGACGTGTAAAGAGTTATGTGAGAATCCTCGCCCACCGTATTTTTTCTTATGTATCAGACGATCTGAATTCATTCCAATAGTTCGGAGTACTTTAGATTACGATCTACGTTGTTTCTACAAATGTTAAACATACATTGGGAATAACAAATGTATGTATTGTATTGTTCATATTTACTGAACTGAAATCAATTCATTGCACGTTTGACGTTCTCTTTAATAATACCGTGACTTTACCTATAACATTGTGGGCTGGCGGTCCCCACAAGAATGTTCGGTTCATAATAATTATGAACTATACTGGAGACTGGCTTTGAACCGCGATCCAAACTAGAATTAATTAATCGTTTGTCCTCAAGGCTAGAACTTGTGAACGTTTATTGTAACGAAGGTCTATAACAAGTTTGATTAGTCCGTAACTCCGAACCGAACATATTGAACCGAATGTAAAGGGCTAACAGTATTAATTATCATTTTAGATCAGATCTAGCAACAAGCCAATTTGTAAGAACAATATGGAGAACTCGCCACTGTTTGTATGAATAATTAAGTGTTCTTTCTTGTAGGTGAACTGTTCCTTTTCTGGAACCTATACAGCGCTCCAGTTCTTCTGGCCTTAGTAGCAGGAGAGGCAGCTGCTGTCATGGAAAACGTCACTGATGACGTCATCGTAGGCAGATGCATCGCTGTGCTAAAGAGCATTTTTGGTCACGCCGCTGTGCCTCAGCCCAAGGAATGCGTTGTCACCAGGTAAGGAATATAAAGGTGCCATAACAAGCACTAATTTTAGACATGATCTGCAATAAGATAAATTGACCAAAGGGTCTGATTCAATCTCCTGATGCATGGAGTCCTCGACCCAATTTAGCCACAGATGGACACGCCGATTTGCAGGAAACCTATCAGATCGGGTGTGTACGTTGATTTATGGCTGCTTCTGTATTAATAATGAAGTTTTCGTCACACCTTGCTTTGCAATAATTGTGTTATCTTGCGCAAAATTGACCAAATTAAGGGGAGAAGGTCCGGCAATGTCAGGTTTTTTCATGCTTAGAATAGTTTTGCATCGTTTTGACATAAAATGATAAAGGAAGTGCTATTTTTGTTTTAACGGGACTTCGGCGAAGATAAAAAAAGGAGGGAATAAAGAAAAGAAGGAAGGGGGGGGGCGGGCTATGTGTGCACATAAATAAATAAATAATGGTTATGATATGTTTATTATTAATTAAAAATACTAATATTATAACTACTATGTATTTTATTAAACACATTCGTCTTATGTTTTTTACAATAGGTGGCGTGCGGACCCATTCGCCCGTGGCTCGTACAGTTTCGTGGCGGTTGGTTCCTCTGGCACCGACTACGATCTGTTGGCTGCCCCCGTTCCAGGTGCCCCAGGAGAGAATAGACTGTTCTTCGCTGGTAAGGATTTCAGTACAGTGGCCTTAGCGCCCAAACGCACTATTAGCGGTCAACCGCAGGGGCGGCTAACTGCGCGGCTAGCCGCTTCGCAATATTATTATAGAACCGCTTGTGATCGTACGCACTTAACCCCCAGCGGTTCCATAATAATATTGAGAAGCGGCTAGCCACGCAATTAGCCGACCCCGCGGTTGAACGCTAGTGCGTTTGGGCGCTTAGTGCCCGTTTTTTGACGTATTCTATCGCGTTATCGTAAACGTCAATTAGTACTAAAACTGACTAAGCGCCGTCGGTTGACAATAACGGGAAACCTCATTTTTTCTTACGATTGGACGTAAGCGAACGTTTACGTTAACGCGATCTAGTACCTACGTTAAAAACTCGCACTAGGCCCTCTGCTTATTGCAACATAAGGGTGTTTTACGTTGATCCTTCTTCATTTGGCCTAGCATCAAGTAACTGACGCTGGATTCTAATCAAATAATTTTGGATTCCACTCTGACTTTCGATGAAAATACTGTGAATCAACCTTTACTGCTGGATATATAGGATATACCTACCTCTGCTACAAAAGGAGTTGAATAAATAGTAGGTAGTCATCCATCAAATACCTTCTGCCTTTCGCATAATTTATGCGTCATGCATCTTGACCGAGGTTTATGGTTTTACCATATCGTTGTTTCAGTGTTAAAAGCTAATTAAAAACTCGTCTCAAGACGCCACTGGTGCAGTTAATAACACCTTTAAGGCCCTAACAATAAAAGTTGCAATGTTGATGTAAAACTAAGAAAAAAGACCGCGACTAACATAGGGTACCGTGTGCTTTTCAGCCAATTAGACTGACATATTTCGAATCTGGATATTGCTCGCTACCCCTTGACACATCAATAAATCCTGAATCCTCTTTTTTCCACCTCTCTCTTCCGTCCCAAAACACGGGACGAAAAAATAGAGTCGCCCCTCTCACATGGGACCTAATAACGACTTCGGTGGAACGTTACACTTCTAACCCTTCGGAAGTCGCAAGCGTAACGGTTATGTACACTTTATGTTATGTGAAACACCTCACATAGATTTGTGTGATTCTTATGCGTTGGGAATATAAAACAAGACGTGTGATTCTCGAAACCGTGTTTATGGCTTGTCAAAAAGCTACTTAACACAATTCAACCGATTTTTTTTGGGGATCGGTTTACTGTCAATTGCTTCCTATCCTTCTAAGTATTGTTTTTTGCCATCTTTTTGAATAGATATATGAAGAAGCAGTATAGTTAAACCCTGTTTTTCATTATGGAAATAATTTTAGAAAGGCGACTGAACACTTTCTACAAAAAATGTAATAGTTTGTAGTGATGAAAGAAAATTATCGCCTTAGGTTCAAGCTCTTTTAAAACAATTTTTCAGTACCAGTACATGTTTCTGAATACTGCTTAGTAACAACAGTTACGGTACAGTAAGCGTTAACCTTGATGATGGCTTTGAACTGGACAACGCTCACCCCCGCTGATACATGATGCTGCTGAGTAACGACTCTTGTGGTTTTCAGAACCGCCTAAAAGCTTGAATGAAACTGCCATAAGGTGCCATTAATTGATCAATCATAGATCGTCATCAATCGATTGGGTAGCTTTTAGCGCAGAGGAGGCTATCGATCGCCGTCGACTGATCCATTCTACCATTGATCGTGGATCGATTGGTTGGTGTGGTAGCACACTCATAGTGGTCCTTGTATTAATATTGTGACTTTTTAACCTGTTCTGTCTCTGTAGGTGAACACACAATGCGGAACTACCCAGCGACGGTGCACGGTGCGTTCCTGTCAGGTCTTCGTGAAGCTGGTCGTCTAGCAGACCTCCTGATGCCGCAGCCACCAATCACGAACGCCAGCGTTGCTGCAGCCACCGCAGCGGCAAGCGCGGCAGCCAATCAGGCTTCTTAGTTCTAAGCTTTTTTTTTGTTCCTTAGCAATAACCCTGATAGATAATGTTCTTCTTTTGAATTAGGTAGTTGACTTTAAATGTTTTTTTTTAAGAGTAGCTTGGGTAAATTTTTAACGAGTGTCACTACACCAATCGATAGATCGCCGTCGATTGTTTGTTAGCTTTTGGTATACTGAGTAGGTACCTACTGTCACTCGGAAGTCGACTGATCCGTTCTTTTGTAGATTGATAAGTACACAAACTGAAAATTGATACATGTTTGGACCTGAAACTTATGAACTCGGTGACAAGACAAAGACGACAGATTATTGTCTCCCTCATAAACGTAATAGGTTTTTACCCAATAGGGAATATGCATGCATTATTTTTATTTATAAAATAAGTAAAGTACTTAAGTATTAGCTTTAGAAAGCAATTACTAAGCAATAATTTTTAAAACAACTTCATCATCGATGATGTTATAAAACTTCAAAATTGACAACTAGAAAGAGAAGTCCGTTATGACAGGACGCCTATACAGCTGTCATTCAAAATAGCGTTTTCGCGAGAGGGACAGATATATTTGTTTAATTAAAATAGTTATATCTCGTTGGTTTTTTGATCAACTTTGATTCTATTTTTACTGTTAGTGTTATATTTGTGTAGGTATATTTTGAAATTAACTGTGTAGATAACAAATATTTTTTTTCATGCATATTCCCTATTGCCTCAGAAGGATGGTAAAGTATTTTCTTATTTTAGTCTAATGTACTTAAACCTAATTAATTAAAGTTAACTATCTAACGAACGACGTAGAATAATCTAATTTAGATAGCAGCATTCTTATGATTTTTCATCGTTGTAAGAAGATCTTAACAAAGATCCGATATCTACACGATTTGTGACTTTTTTAGTTTTAATACTTAGAAACTTAGGGTAAGTTAATTTCTTTGCTAGGTAATTAATAATATTAAGTGCATGGCGTAAATATCAAACTAAATTATCGTCTGAGAAAGATCTGATTGACATATTCAGGACTTTTTAGGAAGAATACTTCGATATTTTCGGAAAACATACCTACCTAACGTAAATAGGTGTTTTACCAAAATATTAGCAATTAATGACTTAGTAAGTAACAGGCTCTTCTGGGTAAGCTCGCTCCATCGTAGACTTTGTCTCTGTCATCTCTGACATTGACTAGAGTCAAGAGCAAACCTATCACTAATAAAAAAGTACCTTTATCCTTGACCATGGGATTAAAAACTTGGAGCAATAATTATTTCATTTACTTACACCCATTTTCTCTAACAACAAAAATTTTCGCAAGTGTCAAATTGTCAAGCGTGAGTAAACTATTGTGTTGTGATTGGTGGATTGAATTGGCTACAGACAATTGTATCACTTTATTTTTATTTATTTATTTATTGGTTCACCCACAATTGTTTACACTGGTACTAAGCTAAAGGTAACATGCAATAAAATAGAGTACAATAGTGTAACAATCACTTATAAGTAAACTCCGCATGCTTTAAGGTTAAGTTGCGTATGAGAAAAAAAAAAAGCCTTAACTAAGCTAATCTAAAATTATTATTGAAAACACGCGACTTCATAATGTCTAATCCAGATCGAGATGATATTTATTAATATTGGTTTTTAATTGGCTTAATGAGTTAAAGTGCAGATCAATAATGTCGCTAGAATCATTAACCACCTTGCAAAATTTAAAACGCTTTACTTGCGTTAATGGGTGTAAGGTCGATATTTTTATTCCTAGAAACCAGGTTTTAGTGTCATTATAAGGAACAAAAGTTATAAATGTAATACATAAATGGTTTAGCTTGATATCTGCGCCGTTTTAATCTTAAGTTGCATTTGTCAATGACCTCAACGTGAAAAAAAAAACAGTGTGTTCAATTCAATACATAGCGAAAATAAATCATAACAATAAGTAAATATATTTAAATTGCATAAAACTGACTGAAAATATCTTTACAATAAAACGTTAACATTTTAAAGTAATCCTCGTTGCATTTACAATTCAATGAAAAGCCGTTTCATAAAAAAACAGGTTTTTTTCTGGTCCGCTGACCACCAAATTTGAAATAACACCACCGGCTTTTTAAATTGCTTTAGATGAAATTGCAGGATTAAAATTGAATTTGTGCAGGGTGAAATTTGACTATTCTACCTTTTTGATTACTTACTTAACCAGTTTATGAAACAGAATAAATTTCTTTATCAAATACTTTGACAATGCATTCTAAAAGGTGAATACTTAAATTTCAACCCTTTAATATTCATGAGCATAAATTAAGCTCGAGTGTCTTATTTTAATAGCGTTTGAATAGTTTTGTAACAATAAAACGTTTCAAAAGTTTTTGCTGTCGTTTCGGTCCCAGTTTAATAGCCCATTGATTGCTCAAATTATATAACAAAAACTTACACAATATACCCCGAAATTATCGGGATCGATACAAAAGGTCTTCTTTATAAAGGTATTAATTGGACGATTTGATACTTTAAACAAATACACCTGCCTCCATAAAAGACGGGAGGCACCTGTTTGACTTTGTTCCTAGTAAAGATAGGCATCTCGCTCACACCGCCCAGTTAGACAGAGATATGGCGCAGCCGTGAGAGAAATTTTTGATTGCTGCCGCGATATTTTATAATCCTCATTCGCCAAGTGGCTGCACTATTACACCGAACGTGTTTCGCGAAACAATTAATTCCGTGTTAATTAACTAAGATATTCTCAACATATTGCCTATAAATTATTCCAATGTTATAATCTTTGGAACGGAAATGCATCGTATTTATTGCCAACATAAAATTATTTATTGTTTTTATAATTAATGCAAATTAATTCTAGAATGCCTTTTAGGTTGGTCCTCTTGCCGTGGTTAACTGGTCATTTACCTATTGACAGCTTATCAGGGTATCGATAAATAAAATAAAACTAGGTTTCACCCCAACTGTGGAACTTATGAAATCGCAATTTATATGGAATTACATTCACAATCGAATGTTAGTAATTCCATAGCCATTGCTTCATATTTTTTTGATTTATCTTCATGGCAACGTAAAACACGCAATGAATACGATTACAATGTCAAAATAAAATCATTACGCTGCAGTTCTTCGGATATTAAAACAAACTTGCAGAATAAATTAGTTCAAAATGTACAATAACAAGTAAATCACGACTAGTGTCTCCTAAATACTAGTTCAGTGTTAACAACTTACCTACAAACTGACTCCTTATCAAGGAGTCGCCGGGAAATTCCATTAGACATTGAATACGTGTGATTGGGTGTCACCGTAACAGAACCATTAAAATCCAGGAGCGTCGATATACGATTACACTAAAACAACATAACGACGCATTTATTTATAGTTTGTTTTTAATTTGAGTTTGTTTACACGCCAGGCGGGCGCTTGACGGATTTATGGTGAATTTTAATTGCATTTTTAATTATTTTTCAACAACTACGCTGCCGGCAAATTGAATACGAACTCACTTGTGTTGTGATCTTATCTCTTTGCCTAGACACAACTATAAAACAATACCAAACTGTTTTTTGGATATCATGTAAATGATTTATGAGACTATTAAAATTAATCATTATTAACTACTGTTACAAGCTACGGGTCGTTTATCTAGCTTGACAATATCCTGCCGAGTTAAAGGCTTCCATTTTTAATTTCTTACGCAGAAACGAATTAATATGGACATCATCATGATGCTCATGTTACTAAGAATCATCAAACGCTGCTGATTATCATCAATAAAATAACAATAAAAATTATATTAACATAGTTTTTAGTGTTTTTCCAGCCGTACAGGCACTTTTTTATATGATTTCTAGCAGCAATAATGCCAAACAGACCTGAAATGGGCTTTAAATCAGCTGGACTCCAAATAAATTTTATTAATTTTAGACAAGACTATCAAAATTTTATTACTTGGCCATTAAACTTACTCATGCTAATATTAAATAGGCAATTCTGTATATCAAGCGGTATCTATTCATTCAGTAGCCACGTTTCTACGAGAATGGTTGGAGGTCTCAAGACAAGACCAATGACTTAATTCCGTATAAATTGTGTTAGGATGTTCCAATAAATCCACTGTCGTTATTATAAAACTCCAGTTTGCTTAGACTGCTGTTTTTCTTGTAACAATCGAACTGGTCCACCTCCCTTGCCAAACGAAAACATACTTTATTCTCTTAAAAATTGAGTGTAGTTTTTGATCATGTGTCCACGATATATAGCATTTTTCAATCCCACTATCAGATTTTACTAGCCCACGCCCATTGATTAACACGGCAGATAAAAGTTAGTTTAATGAAGTATTTTTATACTTAGCATTTTTTCACATTGTTAGCTGACAGCGAGTTTTTGGAACAGAATTTTGTAGAGTAGCTCTGAGGGAAACTAAGTTATGATATAAAAAAAAACAATGTCTGAAAAAAGTCAATTATTACCTACTCATGATCATTCTTTTTTATAAAATTTTAATAAATCTATATACATTTTTGGATTTTCTCACTGCTCAATAAATTGATCGGACATGGTTAAGATAAAACAATTATCATGCAAGATAATATGTACGTAAGGTAAAATAACAACATCATTTTAAGAAACTTTACCAAACTGCACCCACATCCCAAAATCGTAACCATCTCTAAAGATTTTAATTTAAGTACAAACGTCCTTTAAAAAAAAACGAATCTCCGAAATACCTCCTTCAAACTTCTTAATGCAACGCCGCTCCAAATATTTCACTGTCCGAATA
This sequence comes from Melanchra persicariae, assembly GCA_947386135.1. NCBI lineage: Eukaryota > Metazoa > Arthropoda > Insecta > Lepidoptera > Noctuidae > Melanchra > Melanchra persicariae. The sequence continues at coordinate 9,154,979 of OX376655.1, read as the reverse complement.
CCGCTTCGTTACAATTAACCCTACGGTGCCTTTAAAAAAATAGCCGCGTAGCGACTCCGACAAACGAGGAATTAATATCGTAGTCCACAGCCATTTATTTTGAGTTCCCACTTACCACTTTGTACTTACACCGGGCCTTTATCTTTCTGTAATTATGCATCAGCAGTGTATTGTTTGCTTAAGATTTGTTCGGGTGATGAATAATTACTTTGCTTTGAACCGGCTACCGCGCTTGTTTTAATACTTTGTATGTAGCGTAATGCGGTTGCAGGTACAAGGAATACAATTCTTTGTTTTGTTACAAGATCTGATTGTTCTGAAAGTTCTCATCTAGCTCCTTATTGCTCGATTTTGTTGAACAAATTTCTTGCAAGTTGAATTTACACAAGAAGTACCTAGCCTAACTCTTTCGTAGCTTTTTTAAAACTTATTCGATACCCTGATGTTCAACAGTAGGTATACTATATCTTTCGGCTGAAAAAACGAACCATGGCAATTGGCGATCAAACTAAGCCCTAGGTGATTGTGCCCACTCAATTTGAAAAATTATCTAACATGAATTCAAACAAAACGGTTATTTAAAACGATACCTAGAGAAACTGAAAAAATTACATAAAGTTTTCCAAAACAAACCCACTCACTTACTGCCACAATATTCATAATAACAGTGGTCAAAACAAAACACTTATGCTACCCCTTTTAAATATTATTCCCCTGAGTGGCGCTATCTCTGTTAATTCAAAGAAAGCTTTTAAAGGTCACCCTCAAGCTCAGATGCTCAGATTCACTGATTTGTAATGTTTCCAATAGATGTCTCTTACTAACTGCGTGCGCGCACTAATGCAACGCCATCTATAAGTTCGACGCGTAAGCTTTAAGTTCTCTCAAGTTGAGCTTTCGACTTGTCCGAAGAGGGAGCCTGCTCAACAACTTGTTGTAATGATTTCCAGTTTCGGTAGTAGGTGGCGCTGTTAATAATTTGTAGTGTTGCGTAGCCGCGGATTAAGCTTGCCCTCTTTTTATTTAAAGTGGAACTTTTAAGCCGGTCCCCTTCTATATTTTTTCCAAGGTAACTTTTAGACCGAATGCGAGTTGGGAATATTGTAGTTAGTTTAGGCGCATGCAGTTAGAGCACTTCTTATTAAGTACATAAATTATATGAAAAACCACTGGAATTGTCAAAATTACATGATGATAATATTATATTTTATTAAATGAGATGAACTTATTATAGACAACTTACTTGTTAAATCGAAGTTGTACCTACGCAATTTTATTTTAACTATCTTCTGTTGCGATCTCGTCTGCGTGGAGTTCAGAATTACAATACATCTTAAGGTTAACTCCATTTTTGTTGTATACCGTTTTTACGTTTTTCCGTGCAATTCTTTTTTTGGGCAATTTTCCAATTTTTCTCTTCCTAGGAATCTTTCTCGAAGATCAAGGAAAATAAAATTTAAAAAAAGCAAAATTGGTTCACGAGTATTGCGCTTAGCAACATATTTAGCGATTCGGTTTATTAATGTAAAAGAAGAAGATATTCTTTTAATTTTTCTTACTTTCACCACTAGGTACGTACTTATCCAAATAACTGAGCAAAATTAGCTTAACTTTCTTTGTTCCACACGACATCCTGCAAATTATGAAATTAACCTTTGTTACATTGGATAACAATGTGAAATGGCATATGATCAGCTAGGTCATATGTCAAGGTAAGGTATTCCAATCCAAGTGCCTGTGACAGACTATTATTTAACGTAGCAGACCTTAAACCAGCCATATATAAAAAAGTAAAACGAAATAGGTGTTTCATTTCACCTTCCAAACCCAGGCAAAGTTAATGTCTTTGAAAAACTTTAATTGTAAAACAGTGACTGTGACAATGTCGCTCCTATCACTCGCAGTGTTCATAATAATATTAATGCTAACTACAGTTAAAGCTGATTTACAAAATAATAATCCACCCTCGTCTTCAGTTCAGAATTTCAAAGTGTTTGTTGCGAACATGATAAAGGAACAAAGTTCTAAAATCCAGACGCTGCTCAAGAAAATTCAGACAAACGCCCAATCTGTTTTGGAGAAAATAGACAACATGAAACAAGACACTAAATCGAATAAGAAAAAACTTGATATCAAAATCATCGGCAGTAGAGAAGGACATCAAATTGAATCACCAGTGCTGAAAAGTAATGAAGTGATCGACACATCGGTAGATGGGGTTACAGAATCGAGAAATTTTAACAATCACTACTCGTCTTCGGGTTACGGAGTAAGTGGCAATGCAAACTATGGGGCCCCAACGTATCATCATCATTCAATTGGGTTTGATCCGATTAACATAGTAGTGTCGATGTCGCTACTTTCATTCTTGTTGCAAGCACTACAAGGATTGTTGGGGAGAACAAGACTACCGACACCGGTCGTAGAAGCAAGGACGTTAAACCCAATTCAAGACTGGACCAAGAAGTTTGAAGACAACCTGGCAGTTAAAGATAAGGACCAATATTATTTGAAAAAGAAGTATTTTAAAAAGTATTTTCGTAAGTAACTAGTATTTAATCCTTAGGGATTTCGCATCGCGTCGTTGGCGACGTTTCATTTAAATTAATGTTAGGTACCCAAGTGTACTTCTTTTTGCACTATTTATTTCGCACAATAGGTACTTAATATAGCAGTTTAATCATTCACATCCTATTTGTATTAAGTGTTCACCTAATGTACTCGAAGCATTAAGCTTCATAAATGAGAAAATATGTAAATCAACTAAATGTTTTGTGAATAAAAATTACATTCATAATTCTGTTTGCTCCAATTCTTCTCACTTAACCTAATTGCAGTTCACATAACGCGACATAATTTCCATTTCATTTAGTATTTTTAACGACTCATAAAACCGAATTAAAACAAAAGTAAATTGCTCTTAAATTGTTTGTAGGAGCTGCTACTTTGTCTAGTTTAAAGAGACTTTCCTTTTGCAACTGTGGATACTTTTTAAGTACCTACTAGTGACCCGGTCGGCCATGATCTTGTACGAGTTACGAGCTTGTCTTGATAGACAACACAAAAGAGTCAACTGGCATAATTAAATGTGGTTCAGTGCCTCACTAATCAATGTCGCTACACAAAATTTAGGTATCTTTATAAATTGTGTCTCTATTTGTGTTCTGTAGACGTTGCTCCAGTTTAAATTTTCTATTCTAATGAGGTTTTTCGTGCTGGCGTATGTACTTTTCGCTAAATAAATAGTTTCATACTTTAAATAATGATGTTTATTCAGTGTGTGAGCCTCTCGTGTCTGTGCCTACATTATGCTCAATTAAGTACATTGTGCTGTCGGTGAGAAATGAAATGAAATTTATTAATGTAAGCGTGGCCTTCCTCGCTGTATTTTTCTTAAACGTTTATTTGCGTCACTTAAACATCGTGCTTAGCGGTGACGATTTAAATAACAAGAAGGCTTTTAAGTGGTCTAAATAAAAGAAGCTCTTTGATAATAAGAGATGTTATATCTGCTTAACATTGAAATTGTATTGAACATTTAAATGGATGCGAAAAATTGCGTAAGTATATTTTCTTAAAGCTTTTATGTCAAATTGGTGAATGTATCGCAGAACGGATGGCCAATGGGCCGAAAGGTGGGAACGCAGCGTTGGAACTTCTGTAAGGCCAAGGGATAATGGTGGACCGACGAACTTGTGAGGGCGTTGGGAGACCGTTAGATGCTGGAACCCTATGTTCAGCAGTCGACGTATGATGATGAAGCTCTAACATAGTAGTATAGTAGCGGGTCTGCGGACGGCGAGCGTTGGGTGGCTCGCCGTCCGAATAAAGCCAGGCCCGCGTCGACGGCGCGTTGTGTTCCACGCACGCCTCAAAAGATGTCAACATAGGAGAAGGGACCCGTTAGGGCCAGAGCCTGCTAGGGTGGCGGATTTTGTTCGAAAGAGTTACCGCGGCCCTGGAAAGCAAAAGGCACTACGAGGAGCACGAATGGATTTTAGTCAGTAAGTGTCTGACACTCCCTCCCGCTCCACCCAGAGCGGCAGGAGTTATTTGATGATTTCCCATCCATAAAAAAAAAAACTAAAAAAAAGTTCTGATAGTATACTATCCTTTTCCATTCACTTTTGCGAAGTTACGTAAGTTCTACATTGCATTTAATATGATTATGGTAACGTACCTATAGTTATATTTATATAAGGAAAATAAATGTTCACTTAGACATTATGAACGACTCATTTATCTGTTGTTGCTAGATTTATTTGTATATCTTATAATGTGTGTTTTTCTGAGCGCAGTGACCTGGTAACGAGGCTGTCTGTATACCTACGTCTAGATTAAACCCCCAGTTCCCGGGTAATAAAATAAACTATGCACAAAATTATCGATGCGTTTTAAATTAAATACAAATCAAGTCATTCGAGTGGCTGTTGATAATACATTCAACCACAACAGCTAACGCATGTTTGTCAATTTTGTTACATTAATTTTGCGATGATTTTTATTTCAGAATCTGGGGCCTAACCACCAACTCTTAAAGCAGTATTACTTTAATATTACTTCCAGTGGGCAAGAGACGGAGCTATACGTCCTGTATAGCTCCGTTTCTTTCCCACTGGAAGTAATATTGATGTGGTTTAGGCCCTGGTCCTAAAACTGCCATGGTTTTCCAATAAAATCGAGAAAATACAAGAATGTTTGAATATAGGATATTTATTTCTCTTGTTGAGGAAACCCGTAAAGAAAACTCAAAGCAAAGAAACTAAATCCGTGTACAACCTTACAGCGTGACCTTTCTAAGTATCCCTTAGCTTTACACCATAAGGTCAGTGCGGCGAACCCATTGGTACATTCTCACGATATCCGATAGCGACTCTGAGTGCATATCGTTTACCAGCTACTCAATCTGTTTGAGCTACCCAACATTTCATCCGTGTTTTATCACAAAAATTGATTGCTGTTTGCCTTTGTAAATATTTAGGCGGGCATTCGGTCTGATGAGATTTCTTCTGAAATGAATTATAGAACTTGGCCCCGCTGGACGCAATTTCCCAAAATCAAAGAGCAAAAATAATTTGAACTTAACCAAAAAAGATCATTTTGGCACAGATACAAAAAGTGTACGAGTGTGTCTATACTGTAAGTGTGTGTGACTTGTAAAGTCTAGCGGAATGTTGAGCTAAGCTCCAGCCCTGACATGTGAAAATTCCCAAATAAAAAATAAATCTTACGTAATAGGTAAATAAACATTAAAATCGCGATTAATTCGCGACACACCGGTGTGTCGCCGGTGCTTGAGCGGATAGATCACCAATAGGTACTAACTGCGTGCAGACCCTGGGTAAGTTTATTTCGTGGTTTCCTTCTGGAAGGCCTCTCAAACGGCGGATTTATCATCTGACGAAATAAAAAAAAGCAAAAAAAAAATCTTACGACGCTTAGTGAGGCCTTAAACCAGCAGCGTTAATCTTTCTGCTGAAATGATGATGATGGATGGAGACTATTCCATTATGCTACCCAACTAAGTAAAACCACTAGAAACACTATTATTAAAACTCACAAACATCTAAAACAGAGCTTAATTTCGAAAATGCAACTTAAATCTTTTTATTTCAATTTTAATTTAAAATTTAAGCATTTTAGTGTTGGCTTAGGGTGGTTTCAGCAAAAATCCCATATTATCCTCTGTCGGCTGGTAGACAAGCGCCAAGTTGTACGGTGACCAAATAAATCTGTTGTGAGGAATATTATCCTGTTTTATGAACGTTCTTGAGTATATAAGCAGGTGGTCTTTAGGATGTTCTACCTATAAAGGCTTTTTATTTTAAAAGTTTTATGTCTACTTTGACCTAATTTTTTAATGTTATTTATCAGCTTATCGTCTGTCGTTATGAAGCAGATTGCTTTTTATGCCATTGAAAGAAGTAGCCAAGAAGTTTTACCTAATTAATATTAGCTTTAGAAATTAAACAATATACCTATCTTGATTTTTATCTACCTTGATAGGTAGGTTAGTAGGTACTTATATTTTGAAGACGTTTTGATGGTTATAACAAAAATGGTTACTTGTGGGTGTTGAGAAAAAGGTATGACGTAAAAAAGTTAAGCCGCTAGTTTATTTATAAGTCTCTGCTATTAGCAAGCCTTTCATGAATAACGAACATTGTTAATTTTGTGAGTTATCAATTACTTACGAGGCACTATTTTGTATCAAGTAGAGAATATTCTACACTACTCTATGAGGGGAAATACACCTGAACTTTTGAGGACTTGATGTGCGCAACTTTAGGTTGATCCACATGTCCGGACCGTCCCGGGACGAGCCAGGCTGTGGTCTGTCGTCCGTCACATCGTGGTCCGACGCGTTCCAAACATGGCTAGGACGCGGACGTGTGTGAACGAGTTCATATAAAATCTACACAAGAATTTTCCAAATCCGACTGGTAGTTCCAGAGATTAGCTCTGGAACTACCAGTCGGGTTTGGATAATTCTTTTCGTATATGATAGCCATTCATAAGGAAGGCTATACGGCAACGGTAAAAAATGGGATATGCGCGTACGAAGTCGCGGGCTAAGCTAGTAAACAAAAGCTAAAGCTAGTCAACAATAAAACAATGATAACCTTCTAGAATAATTTATTGAGTAAACTATTACAAAATATAGGTAACATTCAGCACAGCAGTCTACTTTTTGAGAGCAGATCAAATCTATTAAAATCTAAGCTTTTATTTCAAATAAGCCATTTAAAGGCACTTTTGAATTATCAAGGTCGGTCAGTCAAAAACATGAAGCTAGTTGCACGTTCCAAAGCGTAGATCTCTATGGAGACGAACGTGCAAGAAACTCCATGGACACTTTTAAATCAGTAAGGGCGAATTTCGCCAATGAAACTGAACGCGATCAGCATTTAAACCACGTTTATGAGCTGTCAGTGTCATTATTTTCTGAGGAATATTGACACTGACAGCTCATGAACGCAGTTTAGATGTCGTGTTCAGTTTCTTTGGTGAAATCCGCTCTAAATGTTTAAAAAATACAAAAAAAAAATACCTTTCAATGCAGTTTTTAACCCGGGAGGGAACCATTTAGGTTAATGTCTGAGGTGGTATTTTTAAGAAAGAGATCCAAAGATTTGAGTGGGTTTATCCAAACAGTGCAAGAATTTGTTAGTCATCGTGCAGCTCAACTCCGAACTTTAAGGAGCTCAAAGTTCCAAGGAACTATACCAAAGTAAGTACATTTGGGGTAGGCCGTATAGTGTAGGTACTCAAACTTCCAGACAATCATGAAATGAACCCGTACCTCCATATTCCTCATATTTGCAATGTGTAATTTATGATTTAGTGTCAGAGATGGTCTTTAGAAGAAAGAATCAAACAGATTTGAGTGGACCTGTCCAGTCAGTGCAAGCAGTTGTCAGTAACTACTGACAACTGCTTGCACTGACTGGACAGGTGGTTGAGCTCCTATGTAGTTCTGCGTTGAGCTACACAACTGTGTAGCTCAACTCAGAACTACATAGGAGCTCAACAACTCGATGAACAATAGGTACCAAAGAAATGCCATTTGGGTGGGCCGCAAAATGTAGGTACATCTATTCAAACTGCTAGACAAACGCTAAAAATAATTAAAGTAACTGAAAAGAAAACAAAATAAATCACTTTAACAGATGGTTGAATCAAAAGCTCGCCATCTCAATTTCAGCTTTGATGAAACTCAAGTTGTCGTATTAGAAATTGAACATAGGCGTAACAGAAAAGTAAAATGTCATATCTGTTTTTTAACCTAATTTGTCCCATTGATGGGCAAAGCTCTCCCCATAGCCTTCCCGGTGTGTAGCATTATCTGAACTGAAAAAAATTCTTCATTATCCTAATATAAGCCAAAGCCATAGTCTCTCTACTCGTGTTCGACTAAGCTGTGTGACGTAGGTTAATGCATCATGCCGCGCTGCCTCGGATTTTAGATCCTGCATAAACTATTCAAAGATGAGGGTCACGACAGGCTTAGAACAATTTTGGCTTTTATTTAATTATTTTTAAACAAATCCCGAATTAGATTTACGTAAGTTACAGATTTTAAAGTATTATTATTCAAATTGAACGGTGCTAGCGAGCTGGAAAGCCAGAGGTTACGATTTGGAATTACTAACGACACCAGAATTAAGTAAAATCTGGTCAATAATTTAATGGTATTCAATTTTTTGTGCAGTAGGTTGCAAGCCACTGGAAACAAAACAGTATTTAAAGCTAGGCCTCTCGCTGAAACACCCTACCTACGAGGCTTGGCCAGTGCCTACAAACGGGCTGAATGCAGGGGTAAATCGGCACACTAATTTTAAGGGTGTATTATTCATCGGTTTTAAGCGTTATTTAAATCTTTTTGCAGCATTTGCGGTCTCCAATTTTATTGAATTGATATAAATAAAATAAAGTTGCTTTCTTAGACAACTAATTTTAGGACATTAAAGTAAAATACCATACCAAAGTTTTGATTATATTCCTTTCGACGGTAGCTCAAAATACTTAACACTAAACTTACAAAGTATTTTGAGCTACCGAAGATAATACAAAAATTGGTATGCCGTAGGTATTTTAGTTTAAAGGGTAGGTAGTCTACTTATTCTTAAGGCCTGCCATATAGGCACAAGCTTGGTAAAAAGGACTTGTATTATGGCAAGAAAAATCTCAAACAAGTCTAATTAGGTAGTTTTGGTACCAAAAAAAAGGTCAAAACTGTAACGCCACACTATCCTATAACTCTCCCATTTAAGCTTAGTGGCTAGGACCTACGTGATAAAATAACCCCACATTTTGGACTTAAATACTTACACGTGTTATCCTGAAATGTGATTGTTCGTAGTCTAACAATGACGCTTTGTTCCTGGGAGTCTGTAGCCTTAGAATAATACCAGCACACACTGCAGTAGTCAGTGTGTATTATAGTATCTGCTCTACTTTATTCTGAGCATACAGGTACCTACTTGTTTTGGCAAGCAAAAACCTTGAATTAAGTAAAGTTGCTTTATACATATAGTTGATCGGTAAAATAGTTACAAAATTGACTATGGTGGGCGTCAGATAAACTTGCAATAAAGTACATTGACTTTTCGTAGATACCCGATCAATAAATAAAATAATTATTATGAACGGTTTTTCATTACTAGAGAACGTAAAGGATCGCGATAGAATTCGATTCAGGACAGCTTCATGTATTTATTTCTGTTTTATATATAGAGAAAGTTAATATGAATCGGAGTCAATGACTATTATTGCACTTTTATCTAGCGCCTACCATAAGAATGCCTAAGCCGTTTCTCACTTGGGTGGCTCTGAAAAAGAATTATAGGTATACTAAGTAGGTATGTTAGGACACATACTGAAGACATAGTTTATAGACACTGGAAGACATTATTATTTTGCTATGTTTTTGGTACCTACAATTGCGATAGTTTAAAAACTAAGAACTGTAAGTACCTACAGCCACAAGTAAAATTTGGTGATACTTAATTAATATTAAAGTTTCACTGTGTTGTCTAGATTGCCAATTAGCTATTATAAGAGGATTAGAAGGTTATTAAGGATATTCCACCAGTAACGACGTTCTTTTTTAAAATACTGTATATGTAAGCACATAAGTAGTGCCATGTTGCGGTAGGTATGGCTACACATTTTTTCATTAACTTAAGGATCAGTGAGGGGAAGAATTCTTGGTAAAAAAACTGAATTACAGTTTATTCCAATTATATTTTGGACTTTACTCAGATCTTAGATAAAGCTGAACTAATCCGGGTAAACCTGGGTTGACTCACTCTTTTAACATTATCCCCGGCATAGGTATACGTACTTATTTTCTTCGTAAATGAGATGGCCCTGAGAAAGCTTTCCTTATTCCTTAGATAACGAAATTACTTACATTTTCTTCAAGCTTACATTTCTAGTCTAAATAAGCTTATATTATGTGAAAGGTAATTATGCTGATCTTTCATTTTGACTCCTAAATTAGATTTCTTCCAGTTTGTTATTTTTGAAAGCAAAGTCGGTAAGTAGAAAATTAAATTTTATGAATTTACGTCACCTATTTTGCTTGAATATTTTTTTTATATATTTTAGAAGTTCTCAAATGATACTGAGTTATTCTTCGGCGCCTATTTGATTCAACAATCATTCAAAAGTCAACAAGCATGTTAGCGCCTTCTTGTTTTAAATAGCTATCAGTTGCCGTTGCATTGACTCGAATCATATCAACTGCAGGCGTTCCTGTTAGTGATTGTTACTTACTATAATTTTCTTCAATAGTTATTCACTTTTTTCCTGAAGGCCCATCCGATAGTTAAGTAGGTATATTTTATCCTTAATCAGAATTATTTATTAAACACTTTGTACGTTATTTTTTTCTCTAAATATTATATTCATCCCTTTGCTTGCCGACGTCCGTTATGGTTCGTTGCAATAATAATGTTTTTACTGACAGAAAAGACCCATTGTCATCACATCCAACAAAACTGTCACACTCAAAATCAGTTCACTTTAAATTTTACATCCACATTTATACCTTTACAATGCCTGTCAAAAAAATCAACACCCGACAAAATAGAACCCTTTATAGCAACACCTCAGCGATGCGTCTTAATTTAATATTCAGCTGCAATTTCTTTTACCAAATCGGTTTTGTACTAATTTGACGTTTGGTTGACAGATGCAAAAAAAGTTACTGTGCTGTCTATTGTTAACTTAATCCCGTTTCTGTATGAATGAGTCACCGAAAATGGATTAAAGGGTTAGACGACGGGTAAAAAGGACTCCCAACGACGCGCGACGTCGTCAGGTGTAACCAGTAGATAGAGAATTCTTATTGTGAAATGTTAATTTAAGAATTCTTCTCTTCCTATAACATAATGCTAAGGCAGCGTTTCCACCAAAGATATGCGAGGATGCGTAGCGAGAGATGTGTTTATTAAGAACTAATAGAATCGCTTCATAGCCTCGCTCTTCGCGACGTTTTTGTACGTACAAAACAAGCGAGGGATGAATGCGATTGATGTGTGCGTTGATATGTGCGAGAGATATAGCGAGAGATGTCTCCGAGGGATGTGTGGTAGAGATGGAAGCGAGCGAGAAACTAAAAAGAGTTCGCTACAAATCTTTGCATCGGTCATCTGCGCACCGTTTCACAGCTGCGTTACGCATCCTCGCGCCACTCATTTTCCTCGCACATTTCTGATGGAAACGCACCCTAACTCTATACACGCATTATCAAAATAAAAACTTGATGTTCAGTTTCTAATAGTATTCTCAAATGTATACCTTATAGTAATACCTTTTCCACATTTTGATTACGTGTTCACTCATCAAAGAACTTTAAACATTACTCTCAAAGGACATAAACTATTTAAGCAGTCAAAGTCCCATTATTTGGACACATGTCACCAGTATCAAAAGCATCAACCCTTACTTTCAATCCATTCAATCTAAATTCAAATACGTCATACGAAAGTATGGTCCAATCTAAACATTCATTAAGGAAATTTTTAAAATGTCTATTCTGAGGCCCCTCGTTAAACCGCTTAAGCTAATTATATAAAACATTGGTAGGGGTACAAAGCTTATATTTCGACGTTATTACATCCCCTATATATGCACATAACAAGAGCTCATTCTAGGATGTTCCCCCTTTGTGTGGAATATTTGTTTGATCTTTCCAGCTTGTAGGGGCAGGTTGTGCAACCGAGGTAGAATGTATTTTTATTGACTATTAGCTTTCTCTTCGGCTTTGTTTGCGTTCAAGACAAATATTGTTAACACGTACTGGAATAAAATAATGTGGAGGTAAACTGAGCTTGTGGGTTTTTATTCTTGTTAAGAGTTCTGTTTTTATTGACTGGAGACGTATGATGTATTTATAAGATAATTTTTGCCAGGTTTCTTAATATAAAATCTGCTGGTTTTGTGTTTACTTAAAAATTGTCAGAGATATACTCGTGTCTATAAAGTAGGTAAGGAATATATAATATATTGTATTTAGGTAGGTCATACAGAACACGAAGTCGAAATACATTGAAAATAAGGGAATGAAAAAGTAAACGGGTAGAAAACATTTCAAAATAAGCAAACGTGCTCTTTTTACAAAACAGAGATAAAAGTGGAATACTGTTCCACAGACCAACAAAAAAACCATTTAAAATGTAAACAATACAACCTTGCATCTTTGATAGCTATTCGCGAGTGCGAGTCTTCAAATAAACATGGAGAGTACCCTACTCTTAGAAGTATTCTAGTAGATACAAAGTAGATACTTAAACATTCATCAGAAGGTAGTTTAAAAGTTAAAGAGGCAGAAGAAAATAACAGTTACGTTAATTAATTAAGGGTAGAAACGAGTAGGTAATAACTAATAATATAAAAGTAAGTAGTCCCCAAAAGTAACATTACTTATGCATAAGAGTAACAATTCTGATTTAGCATTCACGTTATGAATCGCTTTTTAGGGTGCCGTACCCAAAGGGTAACCCAAATTAAGCGACAGCGGAGTCCTAGTAATAACTAAGACTCCGCTGTCCATCCGTCTGTCTGTCCGTCTGTCACCAACAACAAATACTAAAAAACAGAATAAAACAAATATTTAAGGGGGCTCCCATACAACAAACGTGATTTTTTTGCCGTTTTTTATAGATAATGATCGGACTCGGACTCACGAAGGGTTCCTTCGTGCGCGAGTCCGACTCGCACTTGGCCGGTTTTTTTAAGACTCTAAAGACGCACCTGGAAATGTTCCATCTCTGTATAAGAAGAGGACTTTGTTCTACGATGGGCGGTGCCCAGTGCCTAATACAACTTACTTATGTAGGTTCACTTTGACATTGTTGCTCAAAATAAACTATACAAAGTTGGAAAGTAAGTGTTCATTTAAATTTGAGTTTAATGTAGGAATAAGAGGCAGTTAATTTGGAGCCATTCCAATTAATAAGTTGAGCAAAAAAAGGTACCTACACCTAGCATTATTTGGCTCAGTATAAGTATTAAATCAATTCCAAATTAAATTAAGCCATCAAAGTTAAGCATACCAGCATTAACAGGATATAAAATTTCAAGAGCATCGTCAATCAAAGACTAACGAAAGATCTAAAGGTCTTCTCAAAAGCGCACGTGTAAATATAAAATTCATTACTAGCGCCTCTTCTGCTAATTCGTCCCCCTCGGATAAGGGGATAAGGGGGACCTAATATCCTTTAAACCGTGAAGACGTCAAAGGCGATACTCGAGACGCCACTTCTCTATTTGTAATTGAATATGAAAATCTTTCGCGCAGTGTGAGGGATTTTTCGTCCGTCGTTGATATAAAATTTTTCAATGTTTTTAAAGATGTTACTGTTTTCGATAATCTCTTAGCTTATGTTGATTTTGAAGCATCGGATGATATTGAATTTGTTATAGAGCTACAAAATAAACTTTACACCAACGCTCAATATACAAAAAAATGGTTTTTGTACAAGAGCATGCGATATTCGTAGAATTAAGTGCAACATTATGAAATGGACGTACTAAAGCTGCTGTAGAATACACCGTGTTCTATGAAAATATAAAAACATTCTGCTAAAACATAGTTGGAAAAACAAAAATCTTGTAAAAGAAAACAGATTTCAATTCAACATCTTGGTACCGACGATTTTTGTAGGATTGGCTCAGTTTACTTTTGCTTTGAAAAATTGTGGAATTTTCATAACGTATCTAGTAATATTTTATGGCCATAACCTCTAACGTTAGAGAAAAACCTGCAGTGAGCATCGGCACTCGTTCATGTCTCGAGAGGCAGAACTACGGTGAATAAAATTTTAGGTGCCCCTTAAAGAAATATTCATCATAGGGATTTTATTACGAAAAATTTCACGTTAACTGATTCTCTTTCGGTTGGTTATATTTGTGCATTATTAATGTAGAAAGAGATATTATTACGAACAATCTTTCTTACGTAATCATTTTTCAGTTACAAAAGTAAAAAAGTAGAAGCATTTTTTCTCGCTTATATTTTTTGTTGGCTCCGAAGCTACGTCGGCAATATTTCAATGTGCCGATGATGCTCGAGTATCTTCATTAAAAGTTTCTTTTTCCCGCCGAAATTAACTTGATTCAATTATGCCCTTTTTACTTTTCAAGACTTTGCTCTCAGCTCTGCTTACATTGCACACCTTTGATGTTTTGCCTTAACTTTATGCGATTTTCGACTTGACTTGCTCAACGGCCATGTTTTCATTACAGGCAGAAAAAAGGAAAATTGGATTTAAACATGAAAGATCGAAGGTCTTCGTACAGATAGCGTACTTTGAGCCCAATTTAATTACGCAAAAACTTGAGGAAAATGATGTGAAGTGATTTTTTTAGTATCGCGAAGTGTAAAGAGATTGAAGGTTCAAGCTTTTATTTCTTTTACTATTTATAGGCACGTGTTTGACCACTATCTCACCTAATGGTAAGCGATGATGTGGTCGAAGATGGAGCACGCCTGCCTAGAAGTAACCTATTTTCTCTTGACTGAAAGACTCCCAGGTTGTAGCTATCAGGAATCACAGACTCTGGCATTCCACTCCTTAGCTGTACGTACAATGAAGGTGTCCATGTGTTCTCAAAACGATTCTTGCGTGTGGGTGGGAAGTAATCATATCTATTGGATTAATTTACTTTTAGCGGGACACAGCACCTATATTATGGTCTACCTGTAAATAAATATTAGAATTTGATACAACTAATATTGTCTACAAACTCCCAATTAAATACAGAAACTGTCCAGTTCACATAAAGCGCGTAAAAAACAGTATAGCACAAGAATCGATTGTAAAATGGCGAATATGTTTTTGTAAATTCTTGGTAACACGATGATATCAGTTTGCTTTTTGTTAACAATAAAAACGATGTCATTAAGGATTTCTAGTTCGGCACAGCGGGTATTAATTGGCTATTAAAATACATAACACAATATCTTTTTATGTGAGAAAAGTAATGTTTTTGCCATTTATCTCCCTGGGCAAATTTAATTTGGCTTAGAAATACGGCTAAGTGGTCCTTGGCTTTGAACCTTATGCTTTTTGTCTGTGAAGTTTTTCTCTGCTATCTTTTAAGCTAAAAATAACGTTACCAAAAGCAACATATAACATGTAAATCTACAGTGATCTCGGACGTTATTCGTTTCTTTGAAAATTCTAATACAGTTACTTATACATTTGAATAACACTACAAGGATTTACTTTAATCACCGTTCGTTTTGTTACCGAATATCAACATTTTATTTCTCTAACCGCACATTTATTGGTCGATTTGTAACCGTGGCATAAAGTTCCAATAATTGTTATCTCAGCGATCCACCCGTCCACAAAGGCTGGTGTCCCACTAACTTTATTTACTCTCAACCGATTCCCAGGTTTATATCTATTTCGGAGCTTCGTATAAACGCGGTACAATAACAATAAAGTAGGATTTCGCTACAGATTGCTGACATTTTCCTCAAGACGTAGGTACGGCATAAAACGGGTATATTATATTATTAAAAAACCTCTGCATACAACGGTCAGGACGGATAAGGGAATAACAAAAGATAAATGGATGCGGGCGATACTAAACACGGAACTACGCGGTACGGTATCTTCTTTGGTAAATTAAACGCAAGTATTCCTATAGACGTAAACAAACGCAATTCTACTCAAGATTTAACATTAAGTCTAGCTACAAATTGCTGAACAATTTACATCACTAGAAGTCTGAAGTAGACTCTGTTTGTTGCTTCGTAGAATCGTTTTAAATCCACCCACCTTCCTATTACTTTAAAAGAAGCTATAATGGGTTGCATAGAGGCTACCGCCTGTCTGGTGGCGTATCTAATTGCAAGAAAGATAGGTACCTACTTCAGTTAGTAACTGAAGAAGAAAACATTGTGACATTTGAAAAGTTCGTTAAGGTTTTCCAACCAGACGTTAGCATTTCCCAGTCGGTCGTGACGGAAAAGGAAATGCTAATAGTTATCGTCGCAACGCTGCGTATTACAAATACGTCCATCCCTCGAATTCTTCGCGTTCTGTTACCTTTTAAAAGATTTTATGGCCCTACGGTAACTTAGCAGTACTTTCGAATTTAGTTTTAAAGTCTTATAAAGAAGAAAGTTGTAAGTTGCTAAAACTTTTCCGAAATAACGTAGTCTGAAATGTATGAATGTGCTCTAACCCTTTTTACTCGAAAGGGGGAAAATTTCAATTGACATTGAAGTAAAATAGCTATACCTACGTTCAGCAACAACGCATCAAGTTTAAAGAAAGTTCCTACGCTTTCTTTCATTTATGTTATTCTTTTATATTCTCTCTCTTTTGGTATAATAAAAATACAATTTAGACCTTTTACTTCTCTTTTATTCATTGGGCTATTATTTTCATTTCTGCTGACCGTTTTCAGATGATCATAAAGTTCGATTGGAACTCTCTGGATGTTAACCTCTTTAGTTTTGATTGTATTTTATCGATAAATAACTTTATTTTTCGTGTCGTGTGTTTTTATATTTATAACTTTTTTCTCAAGTTTTAAATATCTGTTCTTCAAGCGCATTATTTGTATAGATGCGGACTTAATGCCGTAGGCCTTAACTTGTAAAATGACCTTTTAAAAGTAATACGGAGACCAACAATGTGGTAGATATTTCTACCTGAGGTTAGTAGGACGTAAGTTACCAGGCAAAAGACAACATTGACTCTTAATATACACGTTAGCCTTAATGTCACTGAAGAACCAGCTACCAGCTGCCAGAGGTAAGTTATCAGAAGTGCTCGCTTCATTGTTCTAGCTATGTTATTAGTTCGCAAACTTTCCAGACGCCTGGATAGAAATTAGGTACTAGTTATGTTATTGTTTGGCTCTCGAATTTTCTAAGCATTTCATAAGTATCAATCTTTATTATTATTAAAACGTTAGACCCATTTACTTGTACTTATACCTATACCATTGCCTTTTAAGCAAAACTTAAAAGTAACTTAGAAACACGACTTAGTTTTTTTGTTTTTTTGATAGATTTCTCTTCGAAGGGTAAAAAAATTCAGTCGCTGTTAAACTGTCAAAAACACATTCTTAATCAATTTAATTTTCCCTACATTTTGGCAAGATTTTGACATCAGTTGCGACTTGAATTTGTCAAAAAATTTCGTTGAAGACCAACGACGTTTCAGTGAAAAAAAAACCATTGAAAGATTATTGGTCCACAAAACTGAAACAGCTTTTTGATAAATTGTAATTTCTTTATCCTTCCGTATTATTGAAAATGATATTGACATTTTTAAATGTTTCTTTTATTATTTACATAAGCTTGTTAAAACAACTCCCACCTGCCTAGCCTAAAAAACTGTAACATTTCTTGTATTTTTTTTTCCATATCCCAGTCTACGCTTGTTTTAAAACCAGACAAGAATAAAACACACAGTGTTCGTGTCTCGTGTGAAGCATGTTTACAAAATATTGTAGGATTGATTGACAGGAGGCGCTATTAAATAACAGTAATTAAATGTCCGCTAACGATCGGTCAGCGCGCCGTCACGAACGTCGACGTTTTAAGTGAGTGCTTGGTTAAAGTCGGCTTCACACTGCAGCTAGTAGAACTGTGCTATCGTACGAAGTGGGTATACTACTCGTAGAAACTGTGTCGCATGCTACAATGATGTAAACTGTCAAAAAGAATCACGTGGTTAATTACATGCTTCTTGTGATTTTTTTTAAATTTAATTAATGTAATAAAAATAGGTCGCAGCTGCTGTTGCGTGGTACAGAGCTCTTGGAAAAACAGTTTTCGGGGAAGTGCAACCATCATGCTTTTTAGCAACATAGTTTTTTATTTCTGTAACATATATTATAATTCCGATTTTTCAGTGGCCACGAGACATTTGAATTTTGTCTCTGGTTTGGACAACGCACCATGCTGTTTCTAGTATTGAGTTGCTGGAAAGCGCGCTAGACTAAACGACTACCGTCGACTAATGCATGTGCGCTGTCTAGCAGGATTGGTCAAGTCAGGGCACGAAACCTTAACAGAAAAAACCCCTTTTTTCTAGTCAGTTACGTTTTATATTTATTTTATACTAGCTTTTTTCCGCAGCTTCACCCGTGTTTATATAGATTTTCGCAAAAAAAAAAGAAAGTATGACCGTCTCCAGAGTTCCATCAATCTCTGTACGATTAAATCAAAATTTGTTCAGCGATTTAGGTTTGAAACCGTAACAAAGTCACTATCGCAAATATTATAATATTATAGCTAGGATAATGTATCAAGATTATAATCTCCAAAATAATATAGCATCCCTACTCTGTATATCACATGCTTTTAATATAAAACCAGCTTTACTTGACTGCACGTCACGTTACTCAAACATTTACTTTGTGACCTAAATTCTTGGGCGATTTTTAATGCTTTAATTACTGCTCTGTTTAGAATAATCTGATGTTTTGACGAGCCATTATGAGTAGTGTTAAAAGCCTGTTATTAGGCGGGACTCGTGCCATTTTAAGAACGTAAGTGTCTCGAGCAATAATTTGGACGTATGACCGGTGCCTAAAGCAGTAACAGTATTGCATATGCAATAATGGCTCAATTATTGAATAAAACTAATTATTGTTCTAAGGTTTAAAATAATTGAACTTAGCAGCAACACGTTCTTAAACAGGTACAAAAAGTAAAAAAAAAAGATTCCTTCGCATAAGCAGGATAGGTATAGGTCTAAAAAGTTATCAGAGAACATTTTCGAAATGTCTTTTAAAAAAATATATTTAAAATTTTAAAATCGGTCGAATTTAGCTGTGACACTATTTTTCGATAATATCTCTGATAAATTTTTACACCTATATCCTGCTTATGCGTAGGAAGTTTAATTAAAATCGGTTCATTCATTTCGAAAAAAATGGACTTGAAAGTTTGTATGAAATGCCGTACGTCGTAAACGCTGTTAAGTATTTATCAATCAGCTTAGCCTACCGATTTGTGTCTGGTACTGTTAGGTGTTTTAAGATGAACCACTAAAAGATAAACTTCACCCTAACGGTCGTGTTCTTTACCCTTTACGGAATAAGGATGTCCCGTATGTTTTTGTGTGTCAATATGACAATAGAGACATTTGTACAGGATGTTGCAAGTCTGACGGATCCACAAAGACGTAATCCTTACACAGTATTAAGCCTAGCATTATGTCGACTTGTACCATAGAAAGTTGTACAGGTTTAAGCCTTTGAAGAATGGATTCTCATTCAATAGTAGATGTAGTGTGTATTTTTATGTATCAAACAAAATTATTAATAACTAGCGGCCCGTCTCGGCTTCGCACGGGTGGACATAAGATTGGGTTACGTTACTTAAGTTTTAGTAAAGATCCCTAATCTTTTCTAGCAATAAATATAGCCTTTGTCACTCAGGGTGAATGTAGCTTTCCAATGGTGAAAGAATTTTTTAAATCGGCACAGTAGTTTTTGAGTTTATTCATTACAAACATACACACACACAAAAATACAAATTTTTCCTCTTTAAAATATTAGTATGGATATGAATACACTTTAATTTCAGTAAGTATACTTAATTGTAGTTTTGAACGCTGAAAAAAATACTGAGTTAAATCTGAATGTCACGCATTATTGCCATTATTGATAAAATGAATATTGTGATTATTATTCGCAAATAAAACAGAACGCAGAAAACATTTAGATAAATCTGCTTGAACAATTTAATAAGCTTATAAGCCTATTAAGTTGTTATTATTAAGTTTGCTTATATTATATCGGATTGTAGGTACCTGTAATAATAGTTGTAAGTGATGATTACATTAAAAATATATTATTTTACAATGCCCAAAAGTGACAATGCAATTTTTAGTAAATTGAAAATTAATGTTTCATCGAAATAACACGTCATTAATCTAACTACACATCCTTTATTTCCAATAAATAAAACCATCCTGATCATTCATCAACATCATACAGTACTTTTTCACCGTCGCTCGATCCCATATTAAAATCCTCCATGTTAATTTGTTAATTACAAGTGGACGGCCGGGAGTTACGGCCTATCTGCGATCGCTACATAAAACTGCAGTTAGTATAAATCAATATTTATTCACGTACATATTTCTGGTAGATATCCATAATTCAGGAGCGATGAAACCCTTTTGGTAGTGCGCACGCCTCGTGTATGGGATCGACGAAAAACTCCGTATCTGTTCTGTACGTATTAAAATCATTTATTCAGTTTTTTGCGTCTCTAGAGTGAGATTTTGCGGCCTGTTCCGAAGTTTGACGATGTGTGCCTGTGGGCTAATAATGTTTAAAAACGTATAAAATAGCCCTGTTTTGTGTTCATTTCGTGATATCTTTCTTTATTGCTAATGAATAAATTAGGATACGGCGGGATTGACAGTGGTTTATTTGTTATGTCGATGAAACGTTTTTGTACTGCTCGTATCAAGGCGAGACCAGCCGTATTTAAGTTTTCTTTTGTGTCCCTACTTTGTCAGATCGTGAAATTCCTATTCGTATTTTTTATTATTCCTTAGGCTCTTATTATGCTTAAAAAAAGATACAAGTTTTGTGTAACTCAAAGCGGGTAATAAAATACTGTAAGTGAATAAACCTTAGCATTTTATTTTCTAGAAAGAACTAACATGAACCAGCCGAGCGTTAAATAATCACTAAAGCAATAAAATTAACTACCACAATCAGTAATTAACGCAAAGCCATTCCACATACTTAGTAGTTAGTAGCTCGCTCATCACTAAACCTCTAGGGATCCTCACAATTATTGTATGCTCCTTGCAGTGTGCAGACGAAAGGAACATGGACACTTTATCACCTGCGACTGCGCACGTATAAATCAAAGTAAAATCGCGTATCTACATTGCAATTAAGAAGGGGCGAATCCTCCTAGTGTACGCAATAAGTCCTGTGCGGGAATAATAACATTTTATCTGGGATCTGAGATCATTTATAATAATTACATCATTGTATTGACAGGCCCATTAATATCTGGTCCATACAGAGTGAATATAAAGGCTGTGGAGACGTTTCTTTGTAATTAATTTGGTTTTTGGCAATAAACCAATCAAGTTCAATCAATCAAATAAGGCGAAGATGGCAGGTCGAGCTCGACTCCAACCGAAAAAACTGGCCAGCACTGCCAAAAGACAGAATTATATAAAAAAGGGAGTCTCTTTCCCAGCAGTGCAGCAGTGGGAGTTTTCATAAAAATCAGGGTGTCTACTCTCCAAGCCCGAAGTCGACGTGTTTGAAGTGATGAGTTTTGAAGTGACGAGTACTCCGTATCACCTACGAACTTACGATTAGTCCCGAACCCGAACTAAGAATGAATGACAACATGATTTGACAGTTGTTCGTAGTTTGGGTTCGGGACTAATCGTAAGTCCGTAGCTGATACGGAGTAGAAAACACCCGACACTAAGTAGTCCAGTAGGGATACAATATTTTTTCCACAAATCCTTCGATAATTCCAAAGTTTTTTATTTTCGCGGAGTGGATAGGTTTAGTGAATTCATTGCTATGTACAAAAATGCTAACAGTTTAGAGTTATGCAATAGGAGATAAGCAGGTATTTCCTATTATTTCGTGTAATAACAAAATTAGAATATTTAAATCAAAATACTATGCTGGTTCTTTGTAAGTACTATCTAAAGGATATATTAGTGAAAATGCTAACAGATAGGTACTGTGGAACAATAGAAATCTGAAAATGTCCCTTAATTCATTCAATAAAAAATTTAAGTTTTCAAATCATTTATTATACACATAAAAGGAATTAGTTATACCTTACAACAAAAGTTCTAACAACTAAGTATTAAGGATCACAAGTAATTGTATTTTTACTTTGCGATTAGCGAAATATTGAATTTAAGTTTATAATTTTGCGCCTACATATTCGTATTAATAAACTCTGCCACCATACAAAAGTTTCAACATATACATGTTATGCCTTTTGTTTAATAAATAAAATACAATTTGGATATTGGGGCGCAGTGTAGGTACGCGGCAATTCGTGCAGCACGGGCCACGGCGCGGTAACACTTCGAACCAAACTCACTGCAAACGTACCTATTGAATGAGGCGCGAAATCATTTAATTATTGTCACATCTCACAAATTACTAGGTACGTACTTACTCTGTTCCAGTCCGTGACTTCGTCCACGTGTAATTATGAAAATCCCGTCACTGCTGTTTAAAAAATCTGTTTTGAAAATACGTTGTTGATAGTTTATTTCAAAGAATTTAATACCTACCTACCAAGATCGCAATATGTTGACTACAGTTTTATTATTATTATTATGTATCTACTTGTTATATGGATAGAGGAACAGAGACTGAAAGTGGAGATTCCATTACAACATATTTTTCCGGGATAGCTGTCCCGGGTTTTGGGACATCACTTAAGTAGGTACAAAAATAATTATAACAAAGCAATAAAATAATTGGATTCAATAAGTAGTTACCTGTTTTTGTTTCATTATTAATTTAATGTACACTTAGTGATACCTATCCCGATACTCGAAACAATTTCCTGAAAAAAAAGTTGTCGCACGGAAGTCACTATTTGTCTCTGATACTATAACAAATGCTGTCTACCTATTCCGATCTGTCAAACAGATGGTGCTTTTAAATTTTCCCCATTCACATAATTAAGAGGCCGTGCATAAAATTCACTTGTTAGATTCGCTGCAAATCTATGTTCGTGTGCATCGTTCATGCAGCTACACGCACACGCGCGCAAAAATCGAGCTCAGTGAGCGCTCAAATAATGTTGATCCTTTAGAACATATTATTTTAAGTTACAAAATTATATAGTAGTAAGGTTTATAAATAAAAATCGGTAACGTCTGTATATTTTATATTTATCAAAATTCCCATTAAATTTATTCAATTTTGTGTTAGATGGATGTTGATACATTGAGACATTTAACAAAATGATAAATAAAAAAACGATAAAATAAAATGATACTTGTTTTTTGTAAAATGGTTGTACAAAAAAACACTTTCCATACGGACATATTTACGAGAATTCTCTTTTATTCTGATATATTGTAATCTTGGTATAAACTAGTGTCTAAGATGTTTTTTGAGGATGGAATCATGCACATTAGAGTAGACCTGTTCAGTCAGTGCAACCATTTGTGAAAAATTACTTTGACAAAACAATACAAAGTTGAGGTTGTCGTTAAAAAAGGAAATAAAAAGACTTAAATATACAGGGTTATTTGTGAAACACTAGCAACCTCACCTGCAATACTAGCTATTTGGCATTGCCGAGTGTCGCAAACATTATTGAAAACAAAACTGGTCAACTGTTATACATGACTATTAAAAATACGAATTGTGTGTGTATGACCAAGCAAACTTCATATCGGATTTTCAACAAGCAAGGCGTCATAGTTGAAGGTTCAACTGGGAGGCAAAACGTGAAATCCGGCGAGTTGATAGCAGATGATGATGATGGCAAAGTCACGCATATAACGTTTAAAAAGATATTGGAGCAGAAAATTAAAGTGAACAGGCCCCTTACCTGCTACGACGGAAAAATTCGAAATGGCAATCACCAATCATAAAAGGCTTTACTCGATCGGCAAATGAGTAATAAGGTTTCTAAAAGCGCAGTATTTGTCTCTTACCGAGCAGATTATAAAAAATAAGTATCTTAAACAGTCCGGTGCATATCTTTGGTTACCACCACGCTTGTAAGAACTATCACTATGCTAAAAATAGGAAAGTAGAAGTTAATATCCTTATAAAACTGCACGGCTCAATTATTATTCATTAAGTAACAACAGAACTAAGCAATTTAATCAATTGCGGCAAAATTAGTACGCGAAAATCGCATAATTAAAAAGAAAAAAAATCGTATCCAGCACGCTGTTATATCACAGTTATTTCATTTAATTCTACACGACCTCAGTACGCCATATTTTAAAAAACGAAATTGAACAAGAGTCCAGGTGTTCACCATCACTATATCAGGTTTATTGGCTACAATAGACCTGTCAGTGATGATGAGTTGACTGTAGTACAATGTGATATTATCATTTTGGAGAACTAGATCGGGCAATACCTATAATATGGCACTTCCAATCCCACACGGCTGTATGTAGAGCAAATTACTGGTATTTAATCCTGGCTACAAGGTTGTGTCTATGCAAATAATCTCCGGTAGTTAGTTATCATCATAAGGTCATCCATAATCCATAGAGTACATCAAACCCAGTATGATCGAACGGACAAAGGCACGTGGAGAACTAGATCGGGCACATACCTACAATATGGCACTTCCGATCCCACAAGGCTCTAATTTAGAGCAAATTGAGGGAAAATAGTCCTGGCTACAAGGTTGTGTCTATGCAAGTAATCTCCAGAAGTTAATCATCATCATTACTTCATGCACAATCCAAAGAGTACCTAAACCAAAACCTAAAAAAATCTTAAAATGTTGTGTCCCTCAGTGGCATGGAGCGAGTTTTTCTCGGATCTACTATTTCTGGTAGAAGACAAGTATTGTGACGGACGGACGGACTCACACTACTTTTTTCCATAGCCATAGAAGCTTCTTCTTTACCGGCAGCAATCATACATGATTCAGCCGTAGTCTTCCACCAGTCATACAAGTTGTCGTGACATTTCTGGTAGGTCGATTTGCTAACAAGTGGCAAATTAATGGATGCTGCTAGCTCGTTCAAGTTGGCCCGACCACAACCGATACTAACAATACCCGAAACTACGCTATGGTTTACGTCCAATTCGTTTTCTTACTCTCACATGTGTTTATTTCGAATCGACTTCCATGAAAACGACACCCATGACGAAAATATTGATATAGAATACCTATTGCAGTCGCCATCTTGGATATACTTATTGTTACCACTATCACTATTGCTCTATCAGCTTAAAATACCCTCAAAACCGCCGCATTAATGATTTACAAGTAAGTTCACGAATTCATTATGATCGATCACACGGACTTATACATAATTCGATAACAATTAAATAACAATAACCAGAAATCATTCTTACCTTTCAAAATCAGCAGGAAGTTTAAAATACGATAGCTCCGATTTTGATGAAGCCGAGTTCAAACAGCCGTATAGGTACTACGCAATACTTTCCTGGCATTTTCAAAACGATCGCGGAGATAAAGTTAAACGTGACCACTCGTCTTGATGCGGCACTCGCTACTGCTAGTCCCGCGAAGTCACCTTAGGAGTCTCGTCGGTGTGCATGTTTGTGTGAGTGTGCCGTTTCGAGCGTTTGTAGGCAGTTTCCCTACTGTCCATATTTATATTGTGGTATAAGTAACCATAAAAAATGTCAACATTCTGTGGATGATAATATAGCTGCACTTAACCATTGTAGATGCCATTAGAGAAAGTATTTTGATTTAATAGTAGTAGTAGAGTAATTCCGCAGATTTACTTTTACATACAAATATACAACCGTTACCTCTAATTATTATAAAGGTGAAAAAAATATAATCAGTCCTAATAAACAAACAAAATATAAAAAATAATACTTACTCAAAATGTGGTAGTCGGCGTACAATTTTGTAAATGTATTTACGTAAAACAATCGAGCGGCTGCGAAACAAAGTAGTACGTACTGACGCTGGGAGAGCCCGATCGGTAGTGACGCGATCGAGTTTGCGCACTCACTAATATAGCTCAATTTTCTTGTAATTTACGAAATGAAGTTATTGTTTATTTATAAAATAAATTTTAGATTCTATTAAAGGTTAACTTAAGATTATTGTGCAATTTTTAAATTTTCTTAAAAGTGTTTCTAAGGTATAGAAAAAAATATTTATTTGTATAGATGTTTTCCAAGAATTCCGTTTCTTCAACACTTTTTTTCTGCCATATTTTCTATTCAAGTCAATAATGTTTTCAACGCATCTGATTGTTGACAATACAATGATGGTAGTGATATTTTTTTAAATGTTATAAATCTGTCGTAGTTTTGTGTAAAACGTAACCAAACATCACTCGCTCGTTACTTTTGCGAAAAAAGGGTTTTGAATATGGGTAATTACCATTAATACATACATTATTTTTGAAAAATTCTCAAGCCGTCTGAGAGAATAAGAACTTGACTTTTATCATCTAAAACAAGTAGGTTCAAATTCTTCTCACCTTTGTCACAAACGATGTTCAAAAATATTCAAAATGATTTAATTTCATGCACGGCCTCCCTCAACATAATTAATTTACAGAAAGTTTACTTTACTATGTTCGAGACGTTCTTGTGCGGTGATGTAGATGGAGTACAGTTAGTAGGAATTTATAAATAATAAGAACTTACTCGTTGGCTCCAATCGTCGTTATGTATTTCTGCAGCCCTTAATGGTCACTTGTGTATCTGATCTTCTAACTTGAGAAACCGTAATTCTTTTGTCACCGGAGTATTTTTGTTGCGAGTTAATAAACTCTTACGCAGTTTCATTGCAAAATATGCAGTTTCCAGGTACGTATGTTCTACTGGTGGGGTCATTTGGTTCTCTCTGTATCTGTTGCACCGCTTTACGCTTCTTGTGGGCTATGATACATTTTTCATTGATGTACATCATTCGGCACTTTCTATGTAATTGCAGTTCTTCTTTTCCTTGGAAAATAACATGCTTCCCGTCTTCTCGCTTATGGCTAGCAGTAATTAGTGTGTGTAGTGCCCGTAGTTTTACAGTCACTACGTCGGAATTTAGAAAAATCACTCATTTTAAAGTAAATCGCTCGTGCTCAATGCTTTATAAACATTTATAAACCAACACAACACAGAATGATTAAAAACAATATTCAAACGTGACGTGCAATGCAAACGCCAGGGAGAAAATTAAACAAGAATGAACAAGAGCGGTCAGTATATGGAGCTAGGTACCTACATCCCCGATCGGAGCTGGAGTGTTGCGATCGCACGCGCCGTACCTACGCGGCTCGGTAGCGAAAATAGTTATTTGCAATTTAAACAAAAGCCATAATATGCATTTGTTGAAACTTTTGTATGGTAGTTGAGTTTATTATTACTAATATGTAGGCGCAAACTTATAAACTTAAATTCAATATTTCGCTAATCGCAAAGTAAAAATACAATTACTTGTGATCCATATTACTTAGTTGTTAGAACTTTTGTTGTAAGGTATAACTAATCCCTTTTATGTGTATAAGAAATGATTTGAAAACTTAAATTTTTTATTGAATGAGTTAAGGGACATTTTCAAATTTCCATTGTTCCACAGTACCTATCTGTTAGCATTTTCACTAATAAATCCTGTAGATAGTACTTACAAAGAACCATCATAGAGTTTTCATTTAAATATTCTAATTTTGTTATAACGCGAAATAATAGGAAATACCTGCTTATCTCCTATTGCATAACTCTAAACTGTTAGCATTTTTGTACATAGCAATGAATTCACTAAACCTATCCACTCCGCGAAAATAAAAAACTTTGGAATTATCGAAGGGCATATTCTTCTGGCTACTGGACTAAAGGCCGAAACTACGGACTTCAGGCTTAGAGAGTAGACCGGAGTAGACCCCCAGGTCCGATATCTTTTATTTTCTATCTATTGATCCTTTGAGTATTTTTCGCCGTTCCTCGTTGTTCCGGAAATGATGTCCATTTAATTTATTTATTTCTTGATTTCAGATAGATAAGTTTGTGATCTGAAAAAGAAACAGTGTTTCATAGAGTTTCGACACTAGAACAGTAAGTTTTTATAAAGTAGATTGAGAGCGAACTTTCAAAGTCATAGCCAAGTGCGTAAGTTAGTATTTTGTATACGTGGTGCTGTTAGTTTCTTTGTTGAGCAAAACATTTTATGTATCTTCTCTTTGTTGTACTTATCTACCAACTTGAAGATTAAACAAAAGTGTAGCAGGAGACAAAGCAATGAAATTCCTTGCAATGAAAATTCCTCGCATTTTTAGTTTAGCACCAACAGTTACTTCAGTCAGTTCCTGTCCTCTGATTGTAACTAATATAGCAGTAATCGCGATGCTCTTTTAATTAAAGCTTAAGAAGTTTCTTTGCGGCTTTACGCTCTCCGTACAGTACCTCATTTTGTCTCTTGTTACACACTTTGCCATGAGAAAATGAACTTTACTCACCAGTCTTAGTGTTTTAAATAAGTTCAAGTTAATTTAAATATTTTTAAAACACCTATTTTCGTACATTCCTTTAATTAACATCGCCTAATTTGATGCCTTTGAAACGTTACTACGAATCAGATTGTTTTTTTTTTGTTTAAACTAAAGTCAGAAAATCCACGAGAACCTGTGCTTTACGCGTCTGTTAAATTAAAATAAAACTAAGATTTAGCTGAATTTAGAATGTGTTTATTTATGACTTCAGAAGTGAATTTTTAATTCAAAAATTTTGTAAGATGAGTAATGGTTTAGATGTAGCTAATTAAAAGAGTATTCTAGCTTATTTTAAAAGTAAATTACCTAAAGATTTTTAATTTATCAAATCCTTCTAAATCGCCTTGGCTTACTCAAACGTCTAACGCAGAATTTCATAGCCAAAAAAGCTATTAAAACTTACGTAAACGTGACTTACAAGGTACATAGAATTTATAATAATAATAAATTTTCCATGAAATTTGATCTTGCAGTAGGCCATTTGTTGATCCTATATTTACGACTGCAAAACAAATACTTGGGGCATATTAAACGATGTTACGCGTTTATAATCGGTATAGTTTCGCGTAACAGAACACCGTTTTGCAATAAAAAGTAAAAGCTTATGGTCGTGTTAGGTTTTATCTCGTTCACATAAATAGCGGGAGCTGGGTTGTGGTAAACAATTTAGCTTTGTTAACATTGCCGGGACATTATTAAACAACGATAATAAGTAGTTAATTATCGACTGTCACACACTTGCGTTCGATGCGCTTCACTGCATTGTGCACAGAGGTTGACAACATTTTTGGCGTTATTGTTGCTTTAAGGGTTCCGAACTTCTATTTTGAAAATCGGAACCCTTTTAGGATCCCTGGGTTGTCTGTCTGTCCGTCTGTCACAGCCGATTATCATCGAATCTACTGCACAAATTCAGTTGAAAATTAGCACACATCATTATAATCTTTTGTATCCCAAACATGGACGTCTATCGAAAATCAATAAATTCTGTCATATTATATTAGTTTTTGGGGGGAAAACTGGAAAAATAAAAAAAGTTTTCCAACTGTGCTAAGTTTAGAATATATTTTTTTTCATAATTTTAAAATAAATTATTTTAAATTTATTCAACATACTGGATGACCATTTCACCACCTTTTCTCCGAAATTCCTGAGTCAAAAATTTTGAAAAACATTCAGAATAGTAATTTACCTATAAGTTAAAGGAAAATCTAAAACAAGTCTATGGTTTGAAAGAAACATATTACAAAAATGAAATTCGTTGGGAACCCTTTGTATGTGAGTCCGTCTCGCACTTGACCGGTTTTTTTTTTATATCTGTTGTTGGAGATAACATTTAGATGTTAGTTCAACTTTAATTTTGTTAAGCTTTTTATTTGAGCATGCAGTAGGTACAGCTGGCCGCTTGACATTTGTAACCAAGCTATTATAAGCTGGCCTTACTTCTATCTTAAGTCCATAACTACGCCAGGGCTTTGGATCTTAATTATGTACATAACTAATTTCTAAACTACGCTGTGTTGTAATTTGTCCTCCTCATCGTTGACTACCCCGGACACAAGGAGTGTTTTGGAAATTTTATTATGTACCAATGCCGAATCTTTATTCTCACACCAATAAGTTAGTTCTATAGTTTCACAATAAATAATATTTCATGTGGGAAAAATGTCTAGGAGTAAAATAATAAATAAAATAATAAGACATCCGAGAGGAGCCTTAAACCGTTAGGTGCTTATAAACTTGGAAAGTATTAAAGTTTTATGAAGATCTAGTATAATGGGTATTACGAGTTGAAACTTGTGAACTATCGGAAATCTAGTTTACGACAAAGCATATCTATTCTTCATCTTCTTTATCATACTAATCATATCTTGAATTTTACTGAAAATAGTATTAGGTATATAATTTTAATTTATAGTGATGTAACTTGAGATCGTCGTAAAAGCTGGCTTAGGTTAAGTATTACGTAGGGAGGCCGATCGTGTTTGCTTAAGCGCCAACAATATTCTACAGCCATTATCTGGATTTGGGTAATAGTTAAAAAACTGAATAGGAACTAAATGTGCTCAATATTCATTTATCATTTAATTGAACCACCCACAAACAGCCACATTTTGTTCTTAATAGATGTAGTACGCAAATGGAGCTTAACGTCTACGCACCTCACTAATATTTTTGTCAAAGGATCAATTTCACGACCCGTGCAACTCTATAAACGTTGTTCATTCGACTTGTTACCTTACAAATATACCAATAATAACTCAACAACTCAATCGATTTAAGAAATGAACAACAAAAACTCAAAAACAACGCTGTTGTTCACTCCAACAAAAATGTTTGCGATTCCCTCCAAGATTTGTGCGTAAGTATGAGCGTACACCGCGCGTGAAATATATGGCTTCGGGCGTACCGCGGCGTCGTTGCACTAACTCCGCTTGATTGGAATCTACCGCAGGGCACACCGATAAATGAGTGCTGGTAGGTACTAGGGCTCTGGGGAACAGGGATAGATGCACTAGAAGAGCCGGCTTTTGTTTTAGACTATTATTTTGAGGGAGAGCAGAGATTGAGCGCGGTTTTAGGTGCAGACTTTTGAATGTCCATTTTGCTGCATTATCTTTTTAGGTGTTTAGATAGATAATAGTAGTTTATGCAACGATGATGTAAAAGAGGTTATTAAAACACGAGTGTGGGTTTATCACACGAGTGATTTAATACCTAATTATATGCCGTTGCACATACTATTTTATCTTCACTCATACAGTTGAAATAAAATAAGTGGAAAAATAGTTTATTCCAATATGGCGGATTTTCTCATTGCGTATTCGAATGACTGCGCAGCGCGCGCATCCATAGACAATGATAAAAGCTGGCTCATTGACTTAAGGTGAGCGCTTCAAGGTAGCCCGCGAAATTCAAATTGATTGACAATGTTATGATTTCATGAAGTACTACATTTGACATCAATTGTAACTGAAAGAGTTGTATCAATTGATGATTTTAATGTTTGTAATTCTTTAATACATACTTACTTACTTAAGTACTGCAAATTGCAAAAAACGTAAGAAAATTTGAAACCTTGAAGCGTTCACCTTAAGTCAATGAGCCCGCGCCAATAAATTAAAAAGTAAAAGTGTGCTATAAAAATCGAAGAAAAATTTTGAACAGTAATGGTTTTTTTTTTTAATTTTACCTATCCACGAAAAAAAAGTACGTGTTTAAATGCATTCGTTTTTGAACTCATATTTGGAACATTACGTTGTGAGTGTAGTTAGAACATTTATTTGATGCAAGTAAAGAAAACACGGCACACAAAAGAGTTACATAAATTATAAAAAATAATACAAAGTAGTGTTTGCAAATATTTGAAATAGCAAACAAAAGAAAAAAAACAAAGCACTATGATTTGAGTAGGTATGGCAATCTGTGGCAGAAGTGCCAAACTACCTTCCTACATAAATATATTTGAAATTGAAAGAAAAAATAATAATTTTGTGCGGTGCGTGTCTCCAAGTTGCACCAAATGGGAGTCCAGCTCAGCATGTGCCAGGCAAATGTACCTGACGCTGGTATTCTGCTGGATCCTTATAGTGACATACGGACGTCGAGCAGATACAGAACAGCAGTGCGATTCTGTAAACATGTCGAAGTGAACACTTGAAGTGAAGTGAAGTAGAGTGAAGTGAGTTGTGAAACCATACAAATAAGATGGAATGACAGCTTACTTGTCGTTCACTCCGCCTAGGTGGACACCGTGACTTGTCGACAAAATCGACCGGCTAGTGGCTGTTAGAAAACGTGAAAAGTTAAAAAAGTGATTAGTGGTTTTGCGGTAACTATTTGGCGAGTGTGGACCACATTTGTGCTATTAGGTGTGTATGTAATATTAATATATTTATAGGCATAATTATATAAACTTGGTAAAAGAAATTATATTGATATGATTGTGAGTAAGTGTTTGAAGCGATATTTAAAGTAAGCGATTGTAAAAGATTGGCTGTGATAAACTGTGTTTACAAGATGTTTTGCTTTTTTTTCCACAGGCCTTCGGGTGGGTTACCCACTGCCAAACTTAAATTAACGACGTGTTCGAAATCGTCACGCCCAGTTCTTTCTGCGAGTTACTAAGGAACTGTCGAAGCCGACTTCTAAAGGTATCAAGTATTTTAATGTTTTTTACCGGCGGGGGAATATTGTTCCAGCATTTGGATGCAGCGTACCTGAAACTGCCTCTGAAAGCGGCTGTCTTGTGCGGCTGAGTAGAAAGTTGTTGCGAGCACTGTCTGCTTGTGCATTCCCTTCTACTAGCGATCCAGCTTAGTTTGTTGTAAAGGTAGCTTGGCTGCTTGTACTTTATAACCCCAAACAGCAGGCAAGCCAAGTGCAACTTACGTCGTGACTTCATTTTAAGTATTGAGTGCTTATTTAAAAATGGCGTCACGTGAGTTCTTGCTGAGATTTTATAGCAAAATCGAGCGCAGGCGCTTTGCACCCTCTGTATCAGTCGATCAGTGCTTAGTAGTCGAGGTTTTTGAGCATATGGGTAAGTACTTAATTTCTTACTTCCTTATTAGCTTATGTCTCAGTAGTTATAGTAGTAGTAGGTATTTAATTAATGATTATAATGGTACCAAAAAATCCTAAAGCTCTTGAAATATATTTTTTATGGGAACTTCCCAATGTCGGAACAAAAGACTTAGTTGTTTGCCAATATTCGTATCGTCTCAGAAGAAGATGTAGTCAGTTTCTTGCACCATCTAGCGTCTTCGAAATTCCTTGTAGAAACTAGGGGCCACAATTAAAGCCGTTGCCAACAAGGGCTAGATGTCGTCGCCTATACGCGTAGTCGCGAAACTTCGCTATATGTGATTATTCACTTGCGTAAATTACGACTATCTTCAGCACCGTCTTTTAAGTTAATCTCTATTATTTCAGACTGGAATTCTCCCTACAGCTTTGCGTTTAAATTGCAAAACGAAAAATTTCTTTGATTTATCGTTTTGCTTTTGTTTTTAGATTATCGGAGAATGATTGTTCGTGGGATAGAAGTGGGGATATAAGGCGTGCTTAGACGTGTTAGGCACCTCATGCACTAGGCGGCCACGATCACGACCAGTGGCCGCAACGACCAGATTAACTAAAGAAACGTTCAACTTTTCTTTAGTTAATCTGGTCGTTGCGGCCACTGGTCGTGGTCGTCTAGTGTGCGAGGTGCCTTAGCCTCTATATGGTTCTTATGAAACTGATAATATTTGTAAAGGTCTGGGAGATAAGATACAGAAAGAAAAAATACAGTAAATTGGGTAAAAACACATAAATAAAATAAAATGACATTGATAACGAAAAAGAAGTGTGTACCTAACAGCTGCGCCAAAAAGAAAAGCATGGTTCTTTGCATTTGGGAGATAAATAAACATAAGAAATCTAATGCTCATCCATCTAGTAGGTATCTACTTCTTACTTAGTAGTTTTCTTAGTTCGGTTTGTTAGAACCCATGTCCTTTTATAACAAACCAGTTGTGTGGTCACTATTAACCACATGACCAGTTCCTACTCCTTTGAAGCTTCTGAGCCTCTACCATGAGATTTCATCGAAAAATTACTCGCTAGCGTACTAACGTGGATCGAACAGATTTCGATAGTGCTTGCACCATGAGATTTACGGAGTCTTACGCATTCGCTAAGGTAAGCTCGATAGATCGCGTTGTCTAGCTATCTTCACTCTACTCGATATAATGCTTCACTACTTATGTTTTGTTTCTTTCTTTCTCACTAATAAGAAGAGAGAACAGCTCTTAAGCTCAAAATGTAGTTATATCGCTATGCTAAAAATGTTAAGATAGTCAATATCACAAAATAAACCGACTAAATAAAAAAGTTGACGGTTAGTGGACTACTTGTGGTATTTAGTGGTTTTTAAATTTTATTCCATATAACATGTCATGTTTTGTTTGTTGGCGTTGTGTTACAGTTGTGTGTGTGTGGTTTAAAAGTTTACAACAATGGATTATAATTGGTTTTGTTTTGAGATAGCTGCATACCATACTAGAGTACTACCTTTAGTTCTAATGAAACTCGTTGTGTTCAGTGTTGACGTCAAATCCGTACCTAATATTATTCAATAATATAAATGCACAAATCCACAAACGCTTCTCTATAGTGTGTGTAAAGTATCTCTATAGTATATATAAACTATCTTTCACATATATTTTCCAATTGAGATCCAACATAAAATTTCATTTTGGCTTGAAATTAACATTGTTCACGTCGTTGGTCTTCAAAATCAGCGGCAACTAACATATTCCACGCTAAATAAGCTCTTGCAGACATTATTTTGACTTTATTTTACTCAAACACGTGTATAATTTTAATGTAAACTTAAGTTTCACACGGCAAAATGCTAGTGAGCTACGTAACTAATATCGTAAGCGTATTGTTCGATAGCTTCTGTCAAATTAGTGACTCATGGTGCCGTTATATAGGGTGATAGCTGAAAAACGTCAGTGATCATCGAATAGATTACGTTAGGTTTTTAACCTATCGAAATCTTTATTGCTCATGGTACGAATTTTAATTCTTTCTGTGACCGCTAGGGGCGCTGTACAGTATGTCATACAAATAATTTACGGAGACGATAGCGAGTTTTGGCTGCATAAACTCATGGTAGAGGTACTGGTTTGTGTGAGTACCTATCGTCAGACGTTAAGGTTGCCACTCTCTTCGGAATATATAAATTTGAGAAACAGGTACTTAGGTATTAATTAAAAAATTTTTGGAACCAATTTGATGAAAATAAAAACAAATGAAAACAAACTGTAAAACACATAGAATTATAGTTTAAATCAATTCGCAGGTTACTGGAACCAATTAGTTCCACCCGATAGACGATAGACGACAATACATCTGTACACATAGATGTATTTTGCATTAAGTAGACGTACTGGTTTCCCTGTCTGCAAAGTTACCAAATGTCGCACTATACTCGCGTCCAGACACTTTAGTGCGTTAAGCTCAGACCAACAAAAAAAGGTAGACAGCGCACTGCGAACATCAAAAGTGAAGCCATCTTTTTATCTATGTGTGTCTCGAAGGGTTGCCATGTTTTATTTTTTTTCCCTATAACTTGGTAAATTATATTTTATGGGTTAGCTAATATTGTGCAAGTCAGCACAACTAAGATATTGTTAAGTATGGTATTTGTAACTTAATTTTTTTTAAAGAGCTATACCTAAAAAAAAATTTTACATCACACATACCTACTTAAGTAGGTACATTCAATTATAAGTTCTAGAAGGTGGTCGAAGCGTAAGTTGTAACATATTCGTAGGCATGAGTAATTATGTAAATTGTTTTGAAATAAAATAGGTAATTATATTTTCAATCAACTTTATAAAATTCAAAAAAAACACCATAACAACATCACTGACTAAAGAAAAAGTAGGTAATATCAAGATAAAACATAACGAACATTGACGTGCAAGTGTTATGTTTAACCTACTTACAAAATAAATATTATTTATTATTTATCATGAACAAAAAAAAAGCATCTTGCGTCTCATTTTCTCTTTAGTAGAAATACTAAAGATAAAATTAGACTAAAGATGTAGTTCCGTTTGCAATTTCGGGCTATTTTCATATTAGAAATGTCAAAGATTGTTGCGACTTTCCGACTATTATCTAAAAACAAAAAAGATTTTTCATAACCTATTGTACTGTTTTCTCGCAAATGTGTTGAAAAACATCAAATCTAAAATATTTAGTACATTAAAAAAAAGAAAATAGGAATATAACTCGAAGAATGAAATCATTAAAATTTGCTTAATCGAATGGGGAAATTTTAAATCATATTATGGTAACCCTCGCACATAATGTCACTGCTTTCGTTTGTTGACGTTTTTGTTCCAAGTAACCATATTTAATTTATAATAAAACGATGTTATTTCAAGTAATTACAAGTGAAAAGTGATTCCGTGAGACTTTTTATGTGTTTAGCTATTGTTTTTACAAATTTTTACTACACAGGGAAGGCATCATTATGTTTTTCTATTAATGTTTTCTAGACGACGGCTCGTGACGTACTAAGAGCAATGAGCATGGTTTTAGTGTAGGTGTGTGCGTGAGCTTGTGTATTTATTTGAAGGAGCACGGTTTTGTGGCTTCACTTTGGATGTTCGCGGTGCGCTGTCTACCTTTTTTTGTTGGTCTGAGGCGTTAAGTTCAAAGATCTACAACCGAGTTAACAAATCTATCTCAATTTACAAGCTTACGTTATATAAGGTAAAACAAATTTTAAGACCATGGCTTCAGTCCTTAAGTTATGATGACACTGAAAAGTTAATTTTATCAGTACAATAAATAATGCGTATAAATCTAGAAATACATTAAAATACTCACACACACATTCAGGTACTCCCACACGCGTTCACTATCACACACACATTCAGGTACACACCCACGCGTTCTCCAACACACACATACACAACACTCTCTCACAGATCCACACACTCACAATCTCACGAACTCACTCGCACACAAGTTCGCTTCACTTCTTTTATTGTTAAGTTTTACTATTTCAATACCTACTAATGTTAACTGGTTTTTTATTATGTACATAAAAATTTAACTGTGTTTTGATATAAGGCGGAGGACACTGATTCCTGTAACACAGGTTCACCTAGCACAGGAGTCAGGGGCTTCACATGTATGGTTGTATAATTTCTATGTCAAAATAAAGTTATTATTATTATTTATTGTTCATAGTTATGACTTATAAAAGTCATAAATAATAGATAAGTGAGTAGTAGTGTCAAATTGGCACGGATGTCTGTGGGAAAATTTGATCAAAAATGCGTTGTCAAATGGCATGAAGTAATACGAATTTTCGTATTTATATTTGATCAAACAGTTTGAACTAACCTGTTTGATAAGATGCTGCCATGATAAGAGAGAAATGTAGCTATGCAGAACGACTTACAGTATCCATTTTTCACAACAAAATCATGATAAGAGCAACACTTTCAGAACTTTGTACCTCCTATAGACAAACAATATTATACCTTTTTATTATGTACTAGCACTTCGCCCACGACTTCATACGCGCAGATCCCGTGTTTTCCTGTTCCTGTAGGAATTTCCCGTTCCCGTATAGCCTATAGCCTTCCTCATGAACGTGGCTATCATATACACAAATAATTTTCAAAATCGGTTCAGCAGATCCAGAGAAAACCCCTTACAACCTCACAAATTCATAAACTTTACCACACAAATAATTTTCAAAATCGGTTCAGCAGATCCAGAGAATACCCCTTACAACCTCACAAATTCATAAACTTTACCTCTATATAGGTAATATTAGTATAAGTAGATTATTCGTAATAGTCTTAATAAACAGACCGATCATCATGTCAACATGACCTCTTGTCGGTCAATGCGTTGCCTTAAATCTTTTAATCAATAAGACTGAATAAAATATGAAAATTGTAAGGAGATTTCGTTTTAATATTGAATCGAGGCTAGACTGAGCCAAAAAAATTAATCGTGCAGGCGAGAATTAATTTCAGTTTCTACAGTAACGAGTCTTAATCATATTATATTGGCACTTCTATAAATCGTTTTTGATAGCTTAGAGGAGTTAGAATTGCTAAGGCAAAAGTCTTCAGGCACTTGTCTATTATTTATGACTTTTATAAGTCATAACTATGAACAATAAATAAAAAAATACATCTATGTGTATAGATGTATTGTTGTCTATCAGGTGGAACTAATTGGTTTCAGTAAACCGCGAATTGATTTAAACTGTAATTCTATGTTATTTAACAGTTTCTTTTCATTTATTTTTATTTTCATTAAATTGGTTTGAACGATATGATAAAGGGTAGAGCAATAAGATGTGTGCCCGTTCTAAGAGCGCTTGATTGGTATAAAAAATTGTAATTAAAAGAAAAATTCAAAAGGTAAAAACGGGACCCTATTACTAAGACTCCGCTGTCTGTCTGTAACCAGGCTATATCTCATAAACTGTGTTAGTTATACAGTTAAAATTTTCACGGATCGTGTATTTCTGTTGCCGCTACACAACAAATACTAAAATCGGAATAAAATAAATATCTAAGTGGGAGGTCCCCATACAACAAACGTGATTTCTTGCCGTTTTTTTTATAGATCATGGTACGGAACCCTTCGTACGCGAGTGCGATTCGCACTTGGCCGTTTTTCTATAGATATGGTACGGAACCCTTCGTGCGCTAAAAAAAACAACCTTTTTTTTGGAAATCGGTTGTTTTTTTATGCTAGGTGTTGAAGTTGGGATAATATTGCCTATCAAGCGGGCGAAGCCGCTGGCAGAATTTACTAGATAATGTATCCGGAGGACAATTTTTCAAACGTACGAATAGTTAAAAAATAATCAGTTACATCGTTATTCATCTGTTTCCTTTATTATGCTACAATATTTAATATTAGTAACACTGTCAGGGAAGTGAAACAAGTAAGGTTCATCGTTTCTTATAAATTATTCCAATTAACGTTTATCCATTTCCGTACATTGACCATAGTAAGAAATAGTTAACTTAGCGTGTTGAACTTTAGTTAAATTGTTTGTTTATATTATGAACCTAGTGATTTGTAAAATCGTTTCCCGGTAAGGTATCGTGACCACCCATGGATTTAAAAAATGACTAGCTTTACTTATTTCTTGCGTGATTCGAATTTGTATTCAAACTGTACATGCAACAGATTTTTTATAGAAAAAATGGTGTTATTCCAAAAAGAATTATACTTTTTACGTTAAAAAACGTGATGGTTATCTTATTTGTATGCATCTTGCATGTGCATGTACATGGGCATGTAACGTTAAAATTTAATTAGAATTATTATAAATAATTTCTTATACATTTCTATGTTATGTTATATCTGTAGGTCATTTTCTGAAGAGATAATTTAATCTTGCTATTCACTAATTATCCATTTACTTTTTTATGTTTATTATTGTGAAATGTTAATTATAATGAGTAAATAAATTGTACATTTTCTGTGCAGCCTTTAGGCTTTAGTTTCAAGAAAGTTAATTCAAATTCCTATCCATCATACCTAATGCCTGCCCTCGGGGAATATATGTAGTGCCTCTAAGTACCTAAATAATCTGAATTTATCAGTAGGGAGTAGGTAGTATCTATTCAATTCTACAAACTAGTATTTGCTTTCCAAAAAAGGATCCTTGAACTACGAGTATGACATCATCAAGACTTCCTAGAATGGTATGTTCCATAGGTATTTCCCGATTAATGGAACACACTTTCTTCGAATTCATATAATTTTTATCAAACTGTTTGATTTGTTTTAATAGTGCACTAAATTACAAACAGATTTAAAGAGTTGGCTTGTTACATATAAAATAATCATCAATAATCTATTGCCATTTATTTATGATTAAAAGAAAATAAAACGCAAGAAAGAAAAAGTATGACGTTAGAACCTCACTTGAACTCAAGCATCATAACTACAACGCCTCACAACAATTTTCTGCTTTACAACCACGGCTTGCGTTAGCCCCTTAAAAATTTCAAAGCCCCTGTAGTAGAACTAACAACCGGGAGAAAAAGAAAAATGAACGTGGGGGCTGTAAGAAATCCAGCATGTTACTCTTTGCTGTTAAATACTTTAGTTCTACTCGACCGGTAAATATTTTATGTTCCCACCTGACTTACTGGCGCAGTTAAACCGTTTACTTTCAACAAAACAAGATTTATATCTTCTTAGGGCTGCGTTGATTTTCTTCGTAAATTATTGCTACGATAATTTATAGATTTTAGAATTCACGTGCAATGCACCTAGAAAAGTATAGCCAAAAAGTCATTTACATGTCGCAGCTAACTAAGATTAATCAGCCATTTCATTAAAAGCCTAGCCTTTTCATTTAACTGCACCGACTTTTCAGCGACCTAAGTGACTTACACTTAGTACAGGTTACAACTGACTATATCCTGTTCAATGAACAAGAGATTCAAACGCCTTTGAAAGATCTATGCGCAGTCCAATTTTTTGTTTCACGAAAAAGAATACAAGTACATTTATTGTTCGCTACGCTTTGACAAAAGAACTTTTGAACGCTGCCTGACGCTAATTAAACGACAGAGTTGATTAATAAGTCGCTCTTAACTATTTAACAAGCGCGGACCATTGTCTTCTCATAAAAAGAGCGCTCGCAAAAAAGGACAATAAGTAGCGAAGAATTGCCGGATTAAAAGTACCGAGTCATTCATTCCAAGGTTTAATTATCCTCTGTTTAAACAAATCGCAATAAAGAGCCAGTGTCAGTGCTTCCAAGGATCCTGTAAAAAGACATCGTAAAAAATACCGGAAGCCCGATGGTAACGTCAAACGAATTCCTGGAATAGTCCACCGCTTTTTGCTTGTGTTAGTTGGAGAATCCTATTCACGGATGTCCGTTAAAACGTTTCAGGTCCGACTCTCCTTGTTCGGTATTGAACTTTGGCTTTACGGAAATAGAATTCAAGATAGAATGATGATATGTAGGTAAGATATATAAACGTTTAGACCTATACGTGAAGTCCATCGTACGTGTGTGGTAGATAGTGTAAGGATATTTGAGTGAACATTTGCAAAGACGCGAACGATGCGACGATATAGCCGGTACCACTTCCGGATGGAAATGCGTTTTCAATGGACTAGTAGCGTCGTTTGTACGATCTAAAGCTACATTTACGTTCAGAGCACTTTTCGTTTTTATGTTTTTCGGCTTTAGCTGTTTGCGTTCTTTCAAGGTGGTTTTAAATTAGAAGTTGTGTTCATTGTATGAGGATTGTCGTTTTCTTTGCCTTTCTTGATGTTTTCATCGTCTGAAACAAGGAAAGGGAAATCTTAGTTTATTATTTAATCGGTAAGTAGGTACACAAACATGGCCGTTTTAAATAACGTTATTTATTTAAATGAAAGGAAGTTAAGAATATGATTAAAATAAGTCAACAAAAATATTTGTTTTTATCAAAAAAAACTGTTTATTTTTTTCTTACAAACCTAATTGATTAAATAAAGAATGTAAACTTCCCACAGAGTAAAATATTAAACCAACACAATCAAAATAAACAGAACCGCAAATAGACATAAATTGCTGCAACAAACTGGCAATACAGGCACTTGTTTAAGCGCAGGCAAATTACGACACATTTAAACCGTCTGCCAATAATAGGCTCACGTCTGACCTAATGAAGGGCAACTATCCTTAAAAGTAGTGCCGCCAGCAAAAACAGGCAACCAAGCACGTTAAGATGCCCGG
Source organism: Melanchra persicariae (assembly GCA_947386135.1). Lineage (NCBI taxonomy): Eukaryota > Metazoa > Arthropoda > Insecta > Lepidoptera > Noctuidae > Melanchra > Melanchra persicariae. The sequence continues at coordinate 9,113,504 of OX376655.1, read as the reverse complement.
ACCGGTTATCAAGTAGCTGCTAGACAAATAATTGCTCATCGGTTATCCACAACAGATGTAGAGGAACTAGAAAGAGTAATTAATAAAACTATCTTATTTCTAAAAGTAGAAGTTGCAAAGGATTTTGAAAATGAATTCAATGTGGATAAACATATCAATAATAAAGAAAGTAGCGTACAGAATTCAGACGCAAACTTTGAAGATATAAACATATATACAGGTGTAAGGAATGTGGCTAATTTTAGAAAACACGGATTGAATTCACCACATTGTTGCTCTGAAGCTGTTGTGCCTGTTTCGCACGGTCCAATTTTGTTCATGTCAGTACACATGTCTCGTTCTCTACATTTACAAAGGCGAAGAAGTGTCAAGTGAGGAATTTTAAGAATTTTCGGTAGTAAAGCTTTGTACCAAAGAGAGCAACGTAAATAACTTCGGAAAATTATTGTTTCTGAACATGATTCAAAATTAAAAGAAAACTTATGTATATGTAGGAGCAGCATTTCCCATACTTTGAGATGACAAAAATTTAATTGTCAGAGTGAATAATTTTCCCAACGAAACAAACTGTCATTTTTCCGCTGTGATACCATCGCCTGTTTCTTTAGTTCCCTGTAATGATAGAGGAAATGCGTTAATTGTTTGCAGCCAACTGTACGATTATTACGAGCGAGGTGTATCGGCATGTTGGTTACTCGGAGCGTCTCTTTGTGTTTGCCGCTCATTCAGCAGCGTGTCGTTTAATGCCTATTCATTAGATGCTTCGGTAATTGTCTCTTGTTTATGTATCAAATGTTTATCTTAGAAGCTCCCATCTTTTTGTACTGAGTTACGTGCCTCGCGTTGAAATTGTTATGCTAATAATTATTGTACAGATATTTAAATGGATTCTCTTGAGAATTATGGTTGTTTTTGTTGCTGTTTGTGCGTAATATTTTAATACTGTGTGTGTTATTTTTATTATAATTATTTCAGTTTAGCTTGTATTAAGGTACTTAATTGTAAGATATTTTTTGTGCCCAGTTTTACCAAAACCTAAATTCTAACTATTAACCCACATCAAGTTTTTATAATAAAAATATTCGGAACTGAAGAGAAGAATATAGTCTTTTGCCCAACTTCATATTTCATGCACTACAACTTTATATTACGTAGCTTAAAGGACACGTCCATTAATAATTTCCCAGAAAAAGAGATTCTTTTTTGCAAATCTGTTTACATATTCCTTTCAGCGTTGGAGGACAAGTGACGTGGATCGTCCACCGCGACCCCTCCCCATGGGAAATCTTCACAAAAAGGTTCCACGGTCAAACAATGGAGACGACCAGTCTGTTTGAATTTAAGAGTACCATCAGATCGACGCGAAAATATTGCGGTTCCTATGCTTGTTTGATTTTAATCTCATTAGTGCTCAGGTTGGGATTGACTGAGTAAATATTTTAGATTAGGGTTGCGGGTATTTTATTTCTAATATATTTTATGCATTCTGCAAAAATAATTTTAACTGTATATTATAACGCACATTTGCTTTTACATAATTAACAATGTTATTTTGCAACTGAAAAACGGGTCAGTTAACACATCGTTATCGTTCGAAAACTTCTGACTGTTGTATTCTACTTTAAACAAATAGTTCAAATTCAACGATATTTATTTTCTTGTCTGTGTTCATTTTATTTTATTCAATTAACCTACGAAAAGTGTGTTAATTGCGTGAAACTCCTGGAACCATCTTAGGATTTTTTTTTACGAGCTCACACTCGAAATAATGTATAATTATTTTATGTTGCCCAATTTCATGTCAATTAGTCTCACCAATTTCATTTCTGTGGAGCTCAGTGGAAACAAAAAACGTCGATGCGATTACGAACAACGTTGTCTGAAGCATCTTTAACATTTTGAATTCGCTGAATTGTCACCAGTGACTACGACGTCTGGGTAGATAAGAAATTCAAAATTATACGAAGTTAATACTGTTTTTCCTTTAAGAAGATTTATTTTATAAAAAATATATAATTTTACGGGAAACTGTTTGCTGAACATAATGCTTCTAAAAGCGATGTGAACATGAGTGATTTCCAGCGAAAACAGGATACCAGGTACTTATATACCAGGTTCGTGGAAGAAACGTTAATTTTGAGAGATGATTTTTAACGAAGTTACAATTTTATTCCAGGAAAATCAGGCTACAATCAGTTGGGTGATTAGTTCATAAAACAGACTACGTTGTTAAAAGATAATGACATAAAATACAGAAAAAGAAACGAACTTGATTAACAATCTGACTGGAAACTGTATGATAAGATAAAACTTTATTCCGTCAACCGTACTCAAAACCATATCTGACTGAGACGAAGAAAGTGTTCCCCTGCATAAAATGAAGACCAAAACGACTTTGATTCTTAGCGAAAAAGAGTTGATAAAACTTGTTATAAGATGATCATTGAATCTCGTTCATTCAAATTAAAGAGTTTCAATTTAATCACGACAAGACATTAACAAACTGAAAGGAAAAGTAAACAAGAAGACTTAAAAAGTCCGTAACTCAGATTTGTCGCAGGTAGGGACTCAAGAGCTGTTGAGTTCGGATAAGAAAGTTCTCAACTAGGCGGATTTTATAAGATTTCAAATACAAACTTCTTCGAGAGTTTGTGAAAATATCAGCTGAAATTATTTGAGTGTGGAATCCGGTTAGAACGAAAACATAAGAATCCATTTTGAAGTTTCTTTGGCGGTTTTGGTACAATGTTTCTTGACAGGAATTGCCCTTTGCTTGTTGAAAATATTTCTTTTTTTAATTCAATTATTATTGTTGGTAGACAAATTTCGAAAAAAAAACATTGATAACCCTTAGAAAGAAAACCTACGAGGTATTTATCTCGAGGTATCTTATCGAGGCCCCTAATATGACTTCTTAAAACCATCATAATTCTGGTGTGAGAAACAAATGGCACTTTAACCCTTAAACAAACGTGAGCCGGTATGCATTTTTTTTTTAAGGTTGCATTGTATTTTAGGTAATTGAGGGTCACTGATTTCATATTTTAAAACAAAATTTAAAAAAGAATAGGGGATGGGGTAGTTTTTCTGGTGGTAAATAATTTACCATTATCCGTTCATGACTACAAAATTTTTGATGTTGGTGGTAAAATTGTTACCATTGTCCGTTACGGTTTAATTTTCGTTTCTTGACTAGTGACTTCCTCTTGGTTCTACTTATAATATTTATTTTATATTTTGGAAATGAAACATTTAATTTTTTAATAATTTTTTATTAGTATTGCATATTACCTATCTTATAGTATTGCGTATATTAATGGTACTTTTTTCATTTAAATTTATTTTCTTTGACATATTGAATATCTGAAATAAACAAAGTATTAATTGACACGTTACGTAAGAACTTTATATGAACTTCTCAAAATATTTATTTAGCTTTTTGCAGTCCAAAAAAAATATACAAAAAGACAACCGATTTTTATATAGATAATCTGATATTTTTCAAAGTGGGATCGGACAAGGGTAAGATATTTACCACATATTTGAAACATCTAAATTATATGAATAAGTCAATTGCAAATGCTGCTAACACGTGAGATTAGTCAAAATATGTTATAGTTTTGGAATTTGCGTCGAAAAAGTACTTACCAGATTTTTTCTTGAACAAACTTTTAAAATTTCTGAAAACACCCGCCAAAAACTCGACTTTTTACTCAACGGTTTTGTTGTGAACAAAACCGTTGAGTCAACTTTGACATTACCTTACAGTGACAAATGACGTTGACAGGTTGTCAAATGAAATAAAATAGATAAACAAATTATTATAGATTATAAATATGTGATATTTATACCTTTAGTGTTACCGTATTAAAAGTTAGAGTGCATTATTTAAAAAATCACGATGTGGTAATATATATACCTTTATTTGTATAAGGGAGGACGAATAACAATATGGATTTTTCACGACGGAGTCATGATGACCTTGGTACTTTGAAGTACGACCCAAGAGCACAAATTGTGTAAGTACTTTAAAATTTGAATGCAAATGTATAGTTTTCAATAGAATGTAAAACGTGGACGGGACTAGTGTAGTAAATAATACAGCTTATTAAATCGACTATCTAAACATGGTGAAAATCATAATAATCTTAATAATTAACGCAAAATCAAAATTAAGTTGTGTCAGCGATTGAAACTTTTTTGAACATAAGTGAAACAAAAGCTGGTCAAATTACCTACCTTTAAAAATCGAACACAAAAATGTACAGCTAGCAACAAATAGTGTAAAACACGGCCGGGACTAGTGTAGTAAATAACACAGCTCACCGAATCAACTGGATGGTGAGCAAGGATACGGCAATACTGATTACGGCAATTTCGCCGAACGACCAGTCGTTGTGCTGGATTGTGAAGAACGTGATTTCAAGCAGTGCATTTGGCACTAATTGTAACTGCTGACTCCGTAGGTGTCTGTATGTTACGTGTTATAGTGTTAGAAATGTAGATAATGTAACCTCTTACTTATAAAAATTATGTTAATAAGTTTACGTCTGATTAAAGCTTAACATAAGCATACTTACATTTATTAACGTTAAGTTTGTTCAAACTAGGAAATCGTTTGTGTAAACATGCCAGTTTTGAATAGAATATTTGGAGTTAACAATGTGTCGAACCACACTTTAATAACAAAACTAAAGTAGACTTTCACAAACACTCAACTACAAATAACTTAAAAAATCTGGGGTGAAGTCATTCAACCCTTAATCAAAGAAAAAACCTAGGCACAGTGTAAAAAGATTGGTCAGGCTAGTTGAGTTAGAAAATTACACATTAATTACAGAATAATTTAAGCCAATCATAGTTTTACAAAGAACTCTTAATGAAGCAACAGATTCGTTCTATAAAACAGTTCACTACTCCTTTAAATTCCCCTCATCAAAAATTCAATTAGCCGGTACCAAGTTTAATATAAATTGATTACACTGTATTTAGAACAATGCGAGTTCGTTTGCCCCTGTAAATCCAGTTTCTAAATAAATAGCAATCAGTGTGTTTGTTGAGCATTTCGTTATAAATAGATTGACGAGTATCTACGTTTAAATAAAATCACAAAGGGTTCCGTAGACCGGAAAATTCGGATGTGTAGTTTTACATGCGGGCGAGACAAACATACCTACATGTGTATATCGTTAATTGTAGACTTAGGAAACTCAATAGGAGTTGTGGGTAAACAGTTTCAAGTCATGTTAGATACTGGTTGTAGAGCGTTGGTAGTGCAAATAAATGTTTTATTCAATTGTAGGGTGTAGTAGGGTTAGTTGAAGTATTAGTTTTGGGTATTGGATCCAAAGGGTTGCTGTTGAACATGCTATGTCTTTCATTGTACTTACCTATGATGTGTCCTTCTTGATATTTATGATCACGAAAAGCGAGCTCACTTTTTTCTTTAGTTTTCATGCATGTATCTAGGTACAAAGGCAGACTTAATGATCCTTAATTTCTTCGGACACGTGTCTAGGCGGGACAGTGACTCCATCGAACGCCTCGTTGTGCAAGGCAGAGTCGAAGGCACCAAGCCGCGGGGTAGATCACCCATGTGATGAACCGACCAAATCAAGTCTGCTGTGAGCGGTCTATTGCATGAGTGTGCCAAGACGACCACTAAAAGGAATAAATGGCGAGGAAAAGATCACAGCTGCCCGGAACACTATATGACGAATACAATCGCTCTGGCAAGAGCGTATCAGCGTACCGCCTGAGAAGAAGACAGAATAGCTCACTCGATACAAAATAAGTTTATCTAACATTCTGTCCAAAACATCAAAAATCTAAAATTAAACAACACTCATCAAGGAAGTCGTAACTGCAAAATAGAAAATTCGTTGCCGTCTGCTACAGTTATTTCTAAAGGCTATAAAACCAGTCCATCGTTCGTAGGGGGCATAATAAACAAACACGGACAGATACGGGTGGTCGGATACAAAACATTGTGCGTGCGATTTGTTGACACACCCCCGTACTACAAACCCTCGGTCACTCCGTGTGGGTGCACTTGGTACAGGTGAATGGACAAATATTGATCTGATATGAATGGAGGAGGGAGAAAGTGCATTACTGTCGTCCTGTTTGAGTCGGGGATGTGATGGATTAGTGAAGGATTTGACGCTGCCAGATACCCTTGCTGCTACTAACTGAGGGAATCCGCTTGTGGGCAGTTATTAATAGACGAAATATACAGAAAATAGTTCTTTACTTATAAATTACAGCAAAACTTATAAGTAGTCTGTGGTTTTAAAATAATATATTAAAAAAATGCGATTCGTTCTGAAACCTTTGCGTGCGAGTTCAAAATTCATTATTTGGCGTGCGCTGAGAAAACTATTGACGATACATAAAATTGATTTACTACATGATTAAAGTACTCATTATTACTATAACAAATCCTTGAGGGCATATATCTAACTATTATGGTTAAGTCACAATGACCGCTTTTTGTTCAAATAATTCAATCAAAACCCGGGTGGAATTGAATAATGGTGATTTAGGTATCATGTTAATATTTATCAATTTAAATGGTTTGGTTATGTACATGTAAAGCACAGTCTAAGCATTGCTTCCTCTACTATGAAGTGCCAATGCTATAATGACTCCGTTGGTGTGTGAGAAACGAAGCTATGTAGGACGAATTGCACTATACCTTTTTTGCAACGGATTCATAATGAGGATGATACCTACATTGTAAGGCGTGTAACGGATCTGTCTGCCATAGGCTACTTCTGATCTCGAAAACAACAGTGCTTCTTTAAGATAAACCACGAAAACGAAGCCGTGAAAATCCTGTCGATTCCCGAACTTAACTTTTTCGAAAAACACTATAAAGTAACTTTAATTTCGAAAGTCGGTGTCAAAAAACGAAGAAACATCCAAAAACACCGACTTTCGAAATTAAAGTTATTTTATACTGTACTTATAGTGTTTTTTCATTTCGAAGTTGGTTGTGTTTTTTTTAAGAGAATCATCAAGATAAAAAATAAAGTCAATCATTTATTTAAGAGTTCCGTTACCTGTCTCCGAAGTTCTTTATCAGATCTTCATCAAAATAAAATGGGACCAGTCCGGGAAAATTTTCTTCCAAACAAAAAATAATCATCGAAATCAGTTGACAGTTGGTGAAAATATCGCTGAAGAAATATACAAAAAAAACTATCGAATTGAGAACCTCCTCCTTTTTTTTGAAGTCTTTTAAAAAATACGTAAATAAGCTTAAAATTAAAAGAAATACTCCCCGGGTTAGGTGGTGCTTTTAAATCCGTCTGTTGTTTGACAACTGGAACTATTTCATTGATTGCAGCGAAACAACTTACAAATACAGATCTGTAATATTTAAAATAAATTAATTTATCTAGGTACCTACATTTATTTAATACAGACTTCATTAAATGCTCCAGACTCGGCGACACACCGGTGTGTCGCGTGATTTACGCGTTTTCAATCTTTATTATTACTATTATGCAAGATTATAATATATAATTTGGAATTTTCACATGTTCGGAGCTTCTAACACGACCTGCTGGGCAGCAGGCCTGTTTTTTTATAAAGCAACAGAACTATATGTTTAAAAGTGCATGTTGCACTTGTATCTATATACCAACTGACACACAAACATTACATAATTATGTTAAACGCCGCATGATCGCCGATGATTGATTTAAAACGTGCCAACAGACAGCTCGCATTGATCATGAGAAGTGACGTCACATTGTCACTGTCAACCAATTCATTAGCCGTTTGTATTCTCACTTGCAAGTGAATGTAAACAACGTGCAGCGCGTAAATAGCGTGTCGTTCGTACATCGTAAAAGGCGTTTGCGTAAAATAGGTTACCCAATGCTTGTCGGCGATGAGTTTGCAACTTGTCATTACCCTCTCTTCGCTTTAAAGTGCCGCTCTCCGTGACATCCAAGCAATTATTAACCCTTGTAAGGAAAGCTTAAGCGGTACAAGTTATTGATAATTAGGGTCACACGAGAATAAGGTTTGGGTGTTTATTACGCGTAAAAGGTCGTTCCGCGCCGCAGAAACAAGGATGAGCCCCCTTAAGGAAAAATTTGCCACATATTTCGCATGATGGCAGCCCTGAAATTATCTTTATTATGATATTACAGCTGTGAGGAAAAAGTTCGAGGTAAAACTGTGGCAATATTGTAAATAAATAATTATGTTTGCTAATTTTCTCTCCCTGCTCAAAAATGATAATTACCTCGATACAAGGAGAGCGGTAGAAAAAATAAAAATGATTTTTTAATGAAGCGCGCCGCGGTGCCTTAAAATTTCCATTTTGATCAAGAAATTAAAGGAAAACGCGGAACATGATCGTATTTGTATATTTTTGCGCACGTACGAGCTGCAAACTTTGAGGGTAAAAGGGTTTTCAGGATGCGTGCAAACGACAAGCTCGCTGACTTTTGTGATTGTGGGGAAACGTGGTGCATTTCAAACAGTGAAAATGTAGCTGAGTATCAGATTGCATGCGGTTAGCGCTACCATGTGTAGTCCAGCACTGGCGGCTTGCAAACGAAGCATTCGTATCTACGTACAGTGCGGGATGAGAGATTATCATGCAATACAACAGCGAAACGGCGCGGGCGGTGTGTAAGCTTCCAACTGTAACAAACACCACTGAATGCCTTGCTTAGCTCTTGTTAGTGGTCTGAGTCCAGTTTATGTAGGTACTGTAACTGAATCGGAATCAATAAAAGGCTCATTAGCGATCGGTGAGATATTTTCCTATTGAATGAATAACTGTTTCATAACTTTTACGTAAATAATAAAACTGCCTACGGTTTCACAGCCGTCCTACCAACGTCTGTTATAAGCTTATAAGCTTCGAATGACTGTTTATGTATTTTTATTCTAGCTTCTACACGCGACTTCGTCTGTGTGGAGTTCAGAATTAAAGTATATAATTATTAAGTTTTTCTGTTTCGAGTTTCCCGGTCGAAAATAATATCTACTATTTCATACATTATCATCGGGTCAATATTGCATTTTGTATGAAACTGCCGATTTATTTTTTGATATTTCAGAGTTGGACCTATAGTAAAAGTTGTTTATAATCATGAGACTTTTACCCATTGAAAGGTTGTTGGTGTTTTACAAATAACCCTGTATATGTCGATGTATCATAAGTTTCTAAACCTCTGAAGAAGTCCTGATGAAAGAGGTCAACTTTACAGTACCTGGCCTACTGTTTACTACAATGTTTTGCATTCCATTTGCAGGCCCCAGGGTTCAATTCAATAGAGAAATAAAAACGTTTTAAGAGCTACAGGGTACATTGCTGTAGAATAAAAAAAATATTCCTCCGGATTCCCTCAGGAAAAAGTCTATTAACGATACTCTGATTAATCTTATTCTGTACCTAATTGGTGCTTTCATTAATAAAATACATTATTTTTTGTAAAAATATAGGATACGCAGTCCTTTGGTATTACGGGAAATTATAAAATGTCGGTACATTTTATTTTTTTATGTGTAAAGAAATTATGATTCTCTGTACTCGGGGTATTAACGCGGGTCGTAATTTTGAATGTTATTTTATAATTGTTATACTAACACACGTTTTAATGCCCGATTAATTTTTAAACGTACTGTTTTGGGGCCCTACATAATACGTAGGTACATAAATTAAATTTGGGCTTACAGGGATGTCTTTTATAAATTACTAAATAAAACCGAAATATGTATTGCGAAGATATAAGTTTACCGACATCAGCTGGCTTTCGTAAATAATTTTACTTTGAATTTGTATAATAACTGTGAAAAAACATAAAATATCTTAAAAAGAACCGACAATAGAAGCCTTTTCTTAAGGGCACTGACCCACGAGCTACGAACTTAACCAAAGTCATTCGCAATTAGTCTGATTGGCTACAAGACTAAAAGATTAATTAAAACCTGAAGATTTCATTAATTTTATTTGAATATATTACTTTATTATCACTAATTCAAGACACTGCAATATCGGGGTACTTGAGAATCGAGATAAATTCCAATCAAACTAAAATCTTAAGTCATGCCAGCTTTCATACGCTTGTCTCTTGTTTTAATTTATTCCATTACTTTCATGTACCTAACCTTTTTGCTTTTCATCCCCCAAATTGGATGAAAGTTAACATAATATTGTTGCCCTGTAATATCGCGAGAACAAACATTGTTAATGGGTTGGTGATGTAAAAATATTTACTTTGTTCTCATGATACGGAAATTAGGTTCAATGTAATGTTAACTCCATGTTTTAAAGCGTGAGAAATTAATCACGCAACCCTTTGGAAAATAGCTAAAAGATAAATCCGAAAGCTTTTAAATGGAATAAGAATTTAATTAGCAAAAGAAGAGACTAAAATATTTGCAAATGAAGATTAGAGTTTTGAAAACATAACTCTTTTAGTAGAAAACAATAAAGAGGATCTTGTGGCAAAATAATAACATCAACACGGTTCGATTTACCGCGGTCGGCTCGCGGATAGGTGGACTCCACTAAATACCAAAACTCCTTTTTTTTTTTTCAGTATGGGAAATCATCAAATGACCCCTCCCGCTCTGGGTGGAGCGGCAGGGAGTGTCAGACTTTTACTGACTAAAACCCACCTTTTGTCCTCCTAGTGCCTTTCACGTTCCAGGGCCGCGGTAACTCTTTCGAACAAAATCCGCAACCAAATACCAAAACTCCTCCGGTCCTAGAAAACCACGCTAATCCGTTGGTGCCGGCTGTCATTTGTATATATATATATCTTTGACAGTCGTAAAGCCTCGGTTTCGAAGTCAGCGAAAGCGGGGCGGGAGCGGGGGCGGTCCCGGTCCGTCCCGGTCTCGAAGCCAGCGGGCAATTCTCGCGGCGCTAGAGCTCCGTAGCGTTATGGGAAATGAGTGTCTTTGTTCGAACGAAATGTCTAAACAGCGACGACAATGTCTTTTTGATGCAAATTTATTCGTAACGTTAGATTAACTACTACTATAATGTGAAATGCGGTTGAAACGCACCGCTCCCCGCGCCGCCGCTGCCACCGCCTCGCGCCCCCTGACTTCGTGTCCGTAGTCTTAGGCGTAACCCGAAGTCAGAAAATTTTTGTGATAGATTCTTGACAAGGGAAAGTTACTGGGTCGTGGGGGCCAGATAGTCTCAGTCAAAAGCTGCATTCGGTTATACTGGAAACTGACCCGAACATTGATGGAAATAGGCTAGGCTATGGTTGACGCCAGATACATTTGCAATAACGGTCATTAACCCACCTACATTTATTGACATACCTTCCGAAAACAGACATAAAGATGTCCTGAATCGATATATATCGTGATCCTTTACATTTTCTAGTAACGAAAAACGATTTACAATTTATTCTCCAGGTACCTACGAAGAGGTATTAAGGGAAGGGCAATGACCAATATTGCTATATGGCGTCGACCATAAAACAAAACAGAAGTCTAGAATTTTAATCTCTGATTTGAATAGTACCTTTAAGTCCTTTACTTAATTGTGTTAAAATTATTTGTGTTTTGATATCTTTGACCGATCTCATGCATAAAACTCCGATCAATTCCATAGCTTTCCCGTTGCACCCCTGTGACAATCAGTCCAAATAGATAACAAAGCTTACACATTACGCGTGTGAAAACTCTATTTCCCATCAACCAATAAATACTTAGATAAAGTCACATTTACAGCAAGTTAAAGCTCCATGATTGGTCCATGACAATGATTACTGTTCGGTAATCTGAAACGAACGCATCGGATTTCGTATCACGTCGTGTTGATTGTCGGACGACAAACCGGGGCCGGCGGCGTTCCAATTACCAGCGACATAGAAACCCTGGCTACCAATACCCTATACATAGATTAAATTAATTATTGATTGCAGATAGTTGCAGTGATTGCGATTTTATTGGGATTGGTGGTGCTGTAAAAATTTACGATCTTGTAAGTGTATAAGCCACTCAATAACAAGCTTCTGAAATTTTAAGATACCGTGATGGGAGACAGTCTAGAAGTACATGTTTACTTATTGCTGTTTACTTTCCAACACAAACATTTCAGCTATTCACAATCCTTTCGTTGAATACCCTATTGTTTATGTTCCAACATTCAGAGTTGTTTACCTAATCTCGCCAAAACAACACAACCGGGAAAGCCCGCACGTCCCAACGCTATAAAATTACAAGCGTCGATTCTTTTCCCGTCATTGATCTATGACATTTCCCGCAAAACCCCTAGTCTCTCACTTATCAGGACTCACGGGCTAATACCGAGAGAAGGGCGCCAACCAATCTGCCTTGCCGCTTATCTCAATTTAATGGCTTCCGTATTAATACCGCCTTTGTCTAATTTGAGGATGCTTCGCCTTGGCCATTGTTTAATCGACCGGTAAAAATTTATGCCTTTCGGTATCAACATTATCTTTCCATGTTGGGTTTGTTCTGTCAAATGTTTTGTGTTTACGAGGCCATATATGTGAAACATGCTCGTATATTTTCTGTTGAGGAGCTTTGTTGAAAACGCTTCGTGTACTCAATATAATTATGTTGTTTCACAGATATATAAGAGTTCTTATTTCGGGGAATTTATTAAAGTGAAGGGTATTATAAAACTGATAGCTTATTTTCAAGTATTCGAAGTACAAAGCCTGTCTAAAAATATAGAATAGACCTTGCTAACGAAAGAAATAAAGGTATTTCTTGAAGGTTGTCTGGATAGATCCCGGGCAATACAAAAACTCCTCATACAAGAACTTTATAAATAATCATCAGCACTTGAGATGGGGTGGCTCATTTGGAATGATATCACGTTTACTCTCAAATCAAAAGAACGATATAATCCGAACCGTTTCCGCCGCCTGCCTCGGCTGCGACAGAAAAATTGTAAGTCAAAGCCATTGTTTCCAATATCGACGAAGGGAGGAAAACTTTTATTGGGCACAAAGTGGGTATTATTCACGGGTCGAACGCAATCAACCACGGACGGTGAAAGGAAAGACGCCGGACGCGACGCCTCTGAATGCAAAGATATTTTTTTCCAAATGCGGGTCATTTTCAAAGGGTTCGTCTTATGAGGGAAAAATCGACAGACCCTTTTCGATTACCGGAGTCATGGATCAAAAACCGAGCCGCAATTAAGAGAGATTATTTCTTTTTCAATACACAACGGCCTCCTTTGTGTCTCGTCCTTTTTGTGAACATCATTTGAAGGCTCGCAATTTTGTGGAAACTATTTCAACGTTACTTGGTACTAAATTTCTTACGTCGTAATAAAAAAGGAAAATAATTTTTCCTCAAAGAAAAGAAAATGTTTGACTTTTCTAATAAATATAATTTGTAAATTCTCTGGAACTCGTTTTGAGTTTTCAACGGTTAATCAAAGGGTTTTAAAACGAGAAGTCTGGCGAATCTCAAGTAACGGTTTCCACGAAATCTGTGTTGAGGTATTTTGTCAAACAAGCGCTTAAGCAAAATGTTTAATGATGTCAAGTGGTCTGTATTTGTTTACGTAAGTACATATTGTTATTTTAGAACCATTAGCTCTGTAAGCGGATCGAAACAATTTCGATACAGTGCGAGCACCGTTTGTAAGCAGGACACAAGAAGGGAAATTCCCATAATGTTTTCTGAAGACCACATGAACAAAAGCGTCTATCCGAAACGGTCGCATAACTCCTTATAACGATCGTCTACTATTCTGCAGCCATACCGCTTATTGCTTGCAGAGCCAATATTTTCAAGCCTCGGGACCGCAACGCGTTTAGAATCTAAATGATTTTCCGAGTTGGCCAATTTCGAAATAGCCCAAAATATTGTTTTTTTTTCAATAACTTTGTCTATTGGTTGTGAAGTTTTTTTGTATGAATTTTGAATTCATAGTTTAATTAATAGAATTATGTATATGAACACACTGTAGACCCATAGATGCTTTCTATTCCGATCCACGTTTTTGTTATTTCATACTTTTTTTACTGGTCTACATTGTCCTTTCAGTGTAAGCAGGACACAACACAACACAACACACACAACACACACAACACACACAACACAATACAACACTGTTTCACGAAAACGTTGTAAAAATCAATTGTTTTTAAGAGTAACAGTGGTGTTTCTTGCTACTACCAAATGGAACCGCGTATTAGCTTTTGACGTTTTGTAAGTGCTCATGTAGGCTTATGTGCAAATAAATTCTTTGCATTTTGGAAGGGGGACCCTACTCTAACATTTATAAGGTTCTTAAAGCTAAAAATAGTATTGAGTATACAAGAATCACGTGTCGATCACGAATTTTGTTCATTATTGTTCACACCTGTAGCTTTAGTACGAGTTATCAGTATTGAAACTCAATAGGCGCCGTTTGGTGACATTACCGGAAAACTTTTTTCTTCTATACAATTTGACATAAGTGAAGAACGTTTACGTTAACGCGATCGAGTACGTTAAACTTGCACTAAACCTTCTGAAGCAAAACAGACCAAAACATAGGCCACACAGTACATTCATACGTTATACCCACATTTGTAAGTTCTGTCACAGTAACAAGTAAATACGACGAAGGTGTTCCGAATCGACAAATAATACCATTTTATGTCTTAACATATCTGCAACGTGAACAAGGTGTATCTGTCGGGTCCATTGCACTTTATGGGTTTGCTTTCAAAACATTACCTATGTGTTCTAAACAAACATTGGGGGTAGGTGCAATGAACTAACCAAGAGTTTTGTGTTTATTTTTCTTCTTCTAGCAAATGGTTTTAGGAAATGCTGTAAAATATGTAATGGTTTACGGATATTTTGTCATTACTGATGGTGTACGTGTATATTGGGAAGGTTATTTTTGTATTATATCGGTGTAAAATTTAATTTGTCGACACGGCTGGTGCATTGAGCGATTGGCTGCTGCGCTGCGTGTCGCGGGTTCGATTCCCGCATGGAACAAATATTTTTATGGCCTACAGATAGTTGTTCCGGGTCTGGTTGTTTGTGTATAATGTTTGTAAATGCACCCACGAAACAGGAGAAATTCCTAGGTTAACGTTTTTATGAATAAAAATAAATGGAAAGCTGGCTAATTAAGTTCTTCATAGGATGTAGCCTCGAAGCAAAAATCACGTTGTGTTTTCAAAAAGCACTAGAAGGCTTTTATTGTATCTATCCTCTAAGCTTCTTTTAATGTAATACAAATATTACAGGAAAAAGAACGGTCTCTCCCGAATCTCAAGAAATCAGTTTCTAGTTCGACATAACCAAAACCCTACAGTCTGCTCGCTTAATACTAATGCGATTACATATCTACTGATGTTACGCAAATCTACAAAATACAAACTACATGCAAAGTTGAAGCCGAATTAAATATCACGAAATTGCATGATTTATTCCGACGGGCCACTTACTTTGGATTCACTAAAAATATTCTGTGCTTACACTCACGCCCGTCTTTGACTTGACTCTGTCTCGGATTCTACATTTTGCTTTCTGATCTCCCAAAGCCAGCTTTTCATGCGGAAACTCACACTCAAATTCAAATCTTACCACATGAATCACAAGATCTATTTTTGTATCGCGGTGCTCCACTTTAGTTACTTTTTGCAACACTAATTCGTGGTAGCTTCTGAATTTTTATGGAGTTTTAACTTTAAGTTTTTTGTATTGTAAAATATGTTTTGTGTGAGAAAGAATAGGGTTGAGTTTAATGTGTTTTTTTTTCGGATGTTGCTAGGTTTCTTTCCGTATAGCCGCTTCCAGCCAAAGGAGGTCCCTAGAGGCATGATCCCGAACTCCTCATTTATCATGCTTGTCACGTGTTGACCATCCCTCGTGTATACTGTACCGTATAAGTACATAAGTATGTACATAAATCTATACTACTTGAGCTACGATGTTTTGACGCCTTTTAGTCGGTATTATCAATTTTTGGTCTATTTCAGGCCCAGACATGAGTCGCAAAATAAAATTGTTATATTAATAATATTAAAGTAAGCTGGACTGCTTTGAGTGTATAACAATTTTATGTTTAGAGTAAACAGCAAAATTTCCAAAGCTTGTTTATTGAGTTCATGAAAGGGGTGGATATTGAATTTCCATTTTCCGTTGAGTTACACGAACGCGCTAGTGTTTCAAATTAGTTTTAAATTCTCTTCGAAATTAAGTATCTAATGATCAAGTTCTTTCAAACTATTCTTATTTCATTTAAGTTAATTTGTTTTCTATTCTCTTTTGCTGAATTTACTTTCCATTGATTGGTTTTACTTTATGACAAAAGTTCGTTATTTTTGGCTCTCTTTTTCCATATCATACACACGCGTTCCGGAATCACTGACGTTTTCAATCGCAATTTCAAATCTGAATGCAGACGCGTATTCACTTAATAACAGCCTATTCAGCAAAACGTAAACACAGATCACTACGGAACCAATAGCTGATGGGTACAATCTATGAAGTTCAGTAGTTGGCAAGTTAAAACAAACATTGTCGGTAATGGAGAGCCCGAATGATTAATGCATCTCGCAAGAATTCCAGTAGATGGCGCTGATAGTTATGTATCTGTTGCCGGGCAAATCCGATTTTCGGATAAGCTAGTTTATTCCAGCTTCTCGTAGTTCGTCCGAACTGGATAAAATAGTTTCGCCTTTTGTTAATGTGATTTGTCCTGATATGTAAACTTTTTCTGTCGGTTACGGATTTGTCACGTAGCTTGGTGTTAATCATTACTACTTCTGCGGACTTTTGTCAAGTTTGATTAAAAAAGCTATCATCGTATTAAAAAGGACTACATTTGTTTTTGTGTGGGAATCCTAATGAGTACTCTCCGTCTGGGAACGGAGTGTTATTAAAACCCTATAGTTGCTCGCCACTACTAGTGGGCCCCATCAGGTGATCGGAGATCGGCCTCACTACCTAGTGAGCAACCACGCATGGAACAACTTTGTACCGTCTTTTTAGACCTGCTGGCTGATCAGGCGACGAGTCACCCCGAAGTTCGCCGACTATATCATCGACTATATAATACTATATTGTAAATGTGTGAGTTTTGACGACTTCAAAAAGCCAAGACAAATAATCCAAACTGTTTTTGCCTATCCTAAGCCGAATAATATTCAAGATACGTCACAATTCTGAGCAATGTTTAAAGCTAAAGAAATCAATCTTATATTTTGGTACAAGAAATCATGATGAATTAGTTCAAATCTAATTCATTATGAGGATTCGCGATTGAAATTAGTATAACCCAAAATTGTCTGAAATCATGTTCTGCCAGTAGCATTCAGATATCGATTGCGCTACCGCTGAAACTTCGACGGATGTCGCAGGCATACTCATACGATTATGATTTATAACTTTAGCCATGAACATGCATAAATTAGTGTTTCTAGCTTGTCATCAAATGAAATAGTGGTAGGGTATGACTCTTAGGTTCTTGCGAAAGATTTGCGATAAACATAGTTGTAACGGTTTGATCATCAATTCGATTCCAAAATGAGTCTTGATTTTTTTCTTTTGGGTTGTATCGTGGTATTTCTAAAACGTCGCGTATTGATCAATCAGAAAAATGGCCATTATGGGTTATGTTTTTTAAACTTACTGTTTGTCTGTAAACTGTCCCAAAACAATCGTGTTTTACTTAGCCTTTACAAATGGTAGAAAGGGTTGCCACAAGGTACAGTTACGAACAAAAGTCCATAACAATAACTCGGCATTATTAAAGGTTACCAAATTTTTTACTTTTGATCTTTCAAAGTATTTAACGTTCATTAAAGATTTTTCCGGTCGTTTCCGAACAAAAAATACAAGACACAAAGCGAGAAATGACAGCCAAAGGAACCACAATAGCGAAACGAAACCGAATTAAGGATTCCACAACGAATATCTTCTTGTGAAAAAGGAGGCTGAAATTACGGTGGGCTGTGATTTGAATTTATTACCCTAAGGCTAATTTTATTTCGGTAGGATCCGGAATATGGCTGGGAAAGCATCTTGCCTATTACCAAGACAATATTGAGAACGATGCCCGAGCTCTACTGAATCTTTGTACAATCAAAAACAGAATAATTTGTTTGTTTAACTAGGGGAGGAAAGATCTTTTACTCTTTTTGGTGTTCGCGTGGAAAGAATTTTAACATTATTGTGTTTTTTGACTAAGAATTTGTTAAAGCTTTCTTTGAGTAATGATAAATTGTCTTGGATAAAAATATAGAAGAATTGTAACGGGTCTCGGTTTTTGTTTGTTTTTTCCATTCATTTATTAAATCAGAAGATTTTTTTCTGAAAAAGATTCGATACGCTATTAGTTCAATATAAATCTGAGGGCCTGGCATAAATGTTTTTGACGTACCTATAGTAACGTAACGTAAGTTTTTACTAAAACTAAAATACTTACTCGTTTCGCTGATAATATTTATTTTGAATTGAATTGGATACTATATTCATATTTTTGTATGATACAAATTGTGCATGTCGCATAAAATTAAACCAATATACTACGGGGTTGTAATTTTTTCTATTCAAAATTCACTTACGTTAACGATACTGCCAGTCGATTCTGTGAACATGTCCAAGTGAAGGCATGGGTGAAGTGATCACAAAGTGAGCAGTCAATCCATGCAATCAAGATGAAATGACAGTTCGACAAAATTGTTTTATAATTATTTATTAAAACTTTATGCACTAGTAAAAACACTGAACAAAGGCGGACTTAATGTCATAGGCATTTTCTACCAGTAGACCTTAGGGTGGTGCAGAGACAACATGAGACATTTAACAATCACTAGCGAATAATAATTGAAGAAATTTAATAATGATTGCATAAATTAACGTGGAGAGAACACATGGTCATGTCAAACTTGATAATAAAATTAAATTAAGAAGCAGCTTCAGAAAGCACTTACCCTTTGTGGTTCCGACTGTACCTACAGCTGGAACTTACATCCGCAGGTAAATGCGGCCTCTTAATAATAAAAAAGCGGGAAAAAGGGAAAACTCGGGGAAAACGACCACTGTTTATCGAGAAACAAAGCCAAGTGGGGCATACAATATGCATAATGATTGTACTAAATTAGGACAACAACGGTCCTTTTTACGCCAACTCAAATTGCTTATTGTACCCCGTTTTCTTATAACAATGTACGAAATGGTACCTGTTGTGTCATATTTTATGATTTACCGCTTACGTTTATAAGAAACCAATTTGAAATATCAAATTTTATTGCTTTTAAAGTGTTCATAAATATCATTGTTCATATATATATTTGCAAAAATATGTATTTTTGGATCAGACGTCTCATATTCTTAAACCTAAACGTCTAGGTCGGTGACTACGATGTTTTTATTGCCATATTATTTTGACTTGTCGTCGTAACTGATTCAAATGTTAAGCACTTGAATATTTCGAGCAACTTCTTTATTTCAATGCTTTTTCATTGGCTAGGTTTTCAACTAAGTTTTAAATTCATATTTTGCTGAAAATAAACTTGATTCACATTATTATTGATATAAAAATAAAATAAATCAATAGAAAGCTAAGAGCTTTGTCCCAGGGTACCTTATGTTTTAGTAGACCTATTTTTAGTTAGGGACCACGAGGGAAAAGTTATATTTTTATAACCTGCCGTAATTTACTTATTTTTTGTACCACATAAAAAGTGATAGGCTGTATACTAAGCACTAAATATGAGTCACTGAATGTGTATCGGAGCACTCCACAGGAATAAGGCTCGCACCACACTATGTTTTGACAGCCGAAGTAAAATTTACGATCGCTCACCGGCCGCGATAAAACCGCCTTTGTCACAAGCCAACCCGGTAACACTCCCGTTTTACGAGCAAATAAATTTCAAACACTATTATGATTCAAATCGAGACCGGACCCACAAAATACAAACACCCCTTTTTATCGGTCGCTCATTGTACATATTCACAAAATATTTTACAAAAACATTTCTCAGTTTAAAAAAAGAAAAAAACAAAACGATATCGTTGTCCGACTTTATACGCGTTTTATTTTGTCACGTTTATATCCAACACTCGTGATTAATAAATTATATCAAAATGTTATGATTTTCCTTTCACACCGGATTACTAAGATTCATAGTTATAAGCTTTTATTTTTATGACGTTCTATTAAAGTATTTTAATATTTTATGTAACATCTGTTGTAATTATTCAATACGGTGACGTGTCGGCATGAAAAAGCATTTATATTTAAATGTGCCCCTATTTTATGTAGTCCATTTTATTTATTACATGAACAACATTTACAATCTAGCTACATAGGCAATTTGGGCGAAAATGTTAGATTTATTTTTTACAAAGTAAATGTAGCACACACTAAATCCTGTTTCCGACAGTTTATCTAAAAAATATCTACTTACAACAAAGTTAAGTTCTACTAGATTTCCGATCTAGGCCATAACACGTCAACGAGGCTTACGTAAGACGTTTCCATTGTGCCCACGCCTACTCTGTATATTGTGTTGCATAGAGAGATAAAGTAAACATCGCCCCTACCCTATAGGCTGGCTTGAGTAGAGGCTAAAGTGTCTAGTCTGCGAAAGACCAGGGCACTCAAGGAAGACAGGTGAGAGCGTGGATCAAAGGGCTCCATTGACCCGTTTGTGGTCGGCCTGTTAGCATTCATGGCGCCTACCACTGGTTGCAGCTTTGAACATGTGTAAACTAATAAGATAAAATGTTGCTACGTTACTTTCTTTCAGTCATGACGTGACATAAAACAATTAACAGATGTAGGTATGTTCAGATAACCTATGTTGTCATAATTCTGGGTAAAATTTGCCCCATACTAACACTGTGAGCCTAGTTATTTTGTTCTTATTTCCATTTAGTATTTATCAGAAATATAAAGACAATATTATCTGCATTCATAAATACTGAAATCATCCCTTGACCTTCACTATATTTATAACAAAAAACATGTTTGTTTAGTTTGCCTGTCTACACAGGGCTGTATTTTTTACCTACTAGTAACAAAATTATCAATCAAGTGCCTAATTATTAATCAAGTGCCTGTTGTGATTCAGTTATGTAATGAATGACAGCATCTTCATCATTAGAAATCAAATTATATATTAAAAGCACCTTCACAAGACCCATGGTAGGGGATGCGAATAGAAGT
Organism: Melanchra persicariae; assembly: GCA_947386135.1. Classification (NCBI taxonomy): domain Eukaryota; kingdom Metazoa; phylum Arthropoda; class Insecta; order Lepidoptera; family Noctuidae; genus Melanchra; species Melanchra persicariae. Next base: position 9,092,341 of record OX376655.1, on the reverse strand, counting down.
TTTAACACAACAAACTGGGTTACCTAAAGATGTTTGATGCTAACACCGACCTTCCGTAAAGGGACATCGGTAAACGCTGATACGGGGCTTTACTTTATAATGCTTGCTAATGCCTGCCATGATTTAGTATGTTTCACGGTAATGGGGTAGAATGAATATGGATGAAATTAAGTAGATGCCCACGAATATTTTGGTGAATGTATTGCATGATGTATACGGAAGGGACATTTAGGAATAATGAATTACTTTTTGTCGGGAGATAGAAATTATGAAATGAGGATTAAGCAACTAGTGAAAGATTCTACTGATATGAATAACGAAGATCATTCGTAAACATGTAGAATCGATATTTTTTCTGTGCCCAGCCTTACAATAAACTAACCAATCATGAAATAAGATTATTGTAAAAACTATAATAAAAACGATGAGGCTCAAGTCAGAGTTTAGAAGACAATGACGATAATAACTTCAATTTGAACGTTCGAAATTTTGTGATCTTTAAACAACTTCGAGATTGACACAATAAACATAAACTTGTAGATCTGAAACCACTATTAGATGCAGTTAAACTTGTAATAGTTGAAAGTCCCACTAAACTACAGCAAATCGAACTTCAATTCAAACATAAGGCACACTTCCACAAATAATGTAAGGACTCGCTTAAATTCTATCTTAAGCGGTATCACCAGTATTGGATAGACCTCTATAAATTCAAGTCCAAGTGGGCAAGGGAATATCGTCACCGAAATAGTTATTCGCAATTTCGTATTGGAGAAGCAGTAAAGGGAATAATAATAAAGCAAGTAAGGAAGTACAATTGGTGAATGTTTGGGTCTTGACTTAATTTGAACGTCGACTTATCGCAAAAGCGTTGTAAATCACTAATCCTATTAAATTTTCCTTAGTAGGTTTGCTTGTGTAAGTTTGCAAGATGTTAGGAAACCATTGTTGCCGACCGTTTTTATTTGCTATTTACCATTCCGGCCATTAATTCGTAGTTTTTTTGTTTTATGAGTCAGTTGTTTGAAAGCGTTTAATGAATACGGCGATATCATAAGCGTCTTCTTAACCAATCAGTTTTTGACGTTTAAGCTTGCCTTAACTATTTTTAAGTGTTTCCGCCAACTAGCCATATAAGTAACAAAGGTGTTGGTTGGTGTCTAATTGTTTCTGTGTTTTCATTCCATTTTTTTATCCGTGTGGTCTACAACGTGTAACAGATTAAACGCAATACCTCGTAAGTGGTCATTGTATTCATCATTATGAACAATTTTCACTGTGGGACCAACACTGAAATCGTGAAAAAAAAAATCGACTGCCCCATAAACTCGACTGAACATCTGATTTTTTTTTCAGTACAATGACCCCTTAAAAGCTATTGCGTTTATTCTGTTACACGTCTTTTTATGTAAATTACCAATTTATTACTTAAATTATAATAAAATGAACATAAATGCTGTTCTTTTAGGTTGTCTGAGGTATTCCTTATCATAAACTTTTCTTTGTGATTTAAAGAATAACGAATGATACAACTTAAATAACTATTTCTAACGTTTAATATGTGACATTGTTTGTTTACCAATTATCAATCGGTATACTTTTTTGGTAAAGAAAGCTTCAATTAAATTCCCCATTCTATTTAAAGTTCCATGCTGGTGTTTAATAAATAAAATTACAATATTGTCACCGTCAGACATAATTATTTGATTCAACTATTTAGGAATTCGACTAAATGAAAGTACTCTCGCGCCGTAGAATATGTTAAACTTTAAGAACATAAATTGAATAAAAAATGCATTCATAAAACCAACATTTTCAGGATCTTTTTAAACTGATTTTAATCTTAAGTAAATAATAATCATTTATTTAATGTAATGTTAGTAGCTTGCGTGTTATTTATTAGTCACTATATCTGTAATTAAAACTACGATACCAAAAAAAGGCTGTAACAGACTTCTGAATATATTAATTTTGGAAACAAAATTTTCACTTTATCGATAGAAAGGTACCTCGCTATTATAGGAGTAAGTACTTATGTTTCTTAATCGCTTTTAAAAGCTCTAAGAGTATTCGATAAGTCAGTCATTTCTACTAAAAGTATCTTAACGAATACATAGGAATAAACCTATACTATAAACAATATCTACACACGTATGGGGCATTGTCAATAATGTCAAATTTTTATTATCTGATTTAGGAATTTTATTGCTCAAACAGACGGGTTGCGCGCGCGCAACCGGTGGGCGTCCGTGTTTGTCCTAACATTTGACGCTTGGAACATGTTACTTCACGTATCTAGTCGCCATCATGACAAAAACACCGCATCCATACGATTTAAAGGGGCAATTAATCAAGCTCTTTACTGTTCAAGTTCCAAAAGTTGTAGGAAAACATGATAGTTTTTTTTTGTGACGAAAGTCGATACGAAGACATTGTTGGAATTTGCTTTATGTTTGATAACAGTTGCGTAAGAGCAAGTTTCGGGCTTTCTAAACATTGTCTTACGTTTTGTAACTCAACCAATATGTGTGAAGTAAACTTAAAATCAAAAGTTCGGTTACCCAACTGCTTTATCGATCGAAACCCTATACAATCTTCAGATAAATTGAAATACTCAATTTATCTGAAAATTGTATAGTGTTTACGGTTTATCTCACGGCCAAAATATTATGTTTTATCTCCACTGACATTTCTAGAAAGACCTCTATTGAAGTGGTCAAGTCTAAAAGTAAGCATCATTAGTTCAGCAGTTAACAACCATGCAAAAACGACATGACAATGATAGGAAAAACCAGTTATAGTTTTTCAACGTTCTTTAAAACAAACGAGGCTGGTAATTGAATAAAAATAAATAAATCTAAAAGCGTAAAAACGGGAGACTGTGGCCCGATAACTATGTAAGTTAGCCAGTCGGCGTCGCGTCCAAAGAAAAGACGAAATGACGCCAATGCGCTGTCAATCTTTACACCACATAAGTTTTTGCTCGTCCAGATACATTGTCAGCGTCCAAATATAATTACACAATATTTCAGTGAGTTTTTCCTTCAATTATTGCATTTCGTCGCTCAGACAGCTGAGGCGTTTTGGACATTCCTTTGTAACGAGCCAACTGGATGCCGACGTGTGCTTTTTCCAAACTTTGTCTGGTATCCCCTGCAGACCTTGCTCCACTGAATTACAGACTATTTTAGATAAATACAGGAGTAAAGAGAATTTGTTAGGTTGATAATACAGTGCAACCTTTAGGTAAAAGATGATAAGTAATGTTTTTAGGACTACTGCTTTAGAAAGATCAACCGAGATGCATTATGGAATAATAGAAAGTATTTTGTTGTCGTAATTAGCATATTAGTCTGTCTTAGTGATAAATACAAACTGCCGGGGTCAGTCTGTGGAAGGGCGACCATTTTAACACACCGAGATTCCTCCGTACCTCGGAAAGCACGTTAAGCCGTTGGTCCCGGCTATCATTTGCAGATCTTTTGCAGTTGTTACGGATTGTCAGAAGCCAGAAATCTGACTCCAGTCTTGGCAAGAAGTACCGTGTTACACAGTTAATGGGTTGTGGTGGTCTGGTAGGCAGCCGCTTCACGTAAAATACTGGTAATCAGCTGAATCCGGTTTGACTGGAAGCCGACCACAATAAAGTTGGGAAAAGGCTAGGCAGATGAGTGACAATTGCAGACTAGAAAATAGCACTTGACTTGCGGTCAAAATCAGTACCAAATTGGTACTATTCTTAAGTTATCTGCATACAAAAGGTGACAACCGAATACAGGTTTAAGAATTATTTTAATGTTAAATAAAAATCTCATTGTCCACAAGTCTCACACTCCCACACTCGCACCTCAGATTCAGTCGAAATTATTTCAAAAATACATAGCATCACTGCATCATTGAAAAATAAATTATCTTTTTTATGCCGTACTTGTCTCCGCAAGCCGGAGCACATCAAAGTAGCCGAACGTCACGGCACATCAAGGGACTGGCACATTCGACAGCGGACGGACTGTCGCAAAAATTAAGCCTGGTTTGAAAAAGCCGTCGAAAGTCCGATGCATACGCGGATAATTAGTGCAAAGTCTGAATTGAATAGAGTTGGAGTTGGGCTCGTAATTTAGTTGTGTGTCTGTTATATGGGTATTGGAGTTGATAATTTGTGATACCTAATTAGAACGCTGTGTTTATAGTAGTGGTAAAGTTGATTCTGTAATGATTTGACAACGTGCATAGTTGGATAATTATAATTTAGTAAATTGGTTTCATTTTGGTTAAAAATTAATTTTTGTTCATGAAAGTTGATGTTTTATCTCTATTCACAACGCGCACATAAAACAAAAATCAACACTAAAAATCAAACACACTAAAAACTGAATCGATAATCCGCACTTCTGGGTAAAATCATAAAATTTCAGTGCCGAAATATTAGTCGAACCGTAAAACTCTATTCGTATTGATCACCGGTGTGGATCGAGAAGCCTCGTGATATTTGCGCTGCCGGAATTCGGATCCACCTCTAAATCCGTGTAGCTATCGCACCGGAGGACAATTAGTAAACATAGTTACCATGGCAACGGTAACGTAAACACCAAGCGACTGGGGAGCGTTGTGATGCCGCCACCAGCCAGTCTTAATAATTGCGATGTGTCGGTTAGGGACAGAGCTTGGTGTGTGTTCATCAGCGGATTGAAGTTATTTTGGTACCTTTTAATTTTTCCATACGCACAAAACGTTTTCGAAAGTCTTTTATTGTGTGTAGAGCTAAGGAGTAAAATTTCCTGCCGGAGAGTATTTTTTCCTTATAAATAGCTACAACCTTTTTTTTGGAGCGGAAGGGTGTGTCAGACTCTTACTGACTAAAATCCATCCATGTTCCTCCTTGTCCTTTGCGTTCCAGGGCTGCGGTGACTCTTTCGAACAAATTCCGCAATCGTGGCAGGTTAAGCTATAACACGGGAGTTTTAAAATCAAGAGTCATTATGTAAATACATAATCACTAAAAAAATAAAAACAAATAATGTGAAATAGTAATACCCATGACTTAATAACTACAAACTTGATGAATAATTTCAAAGATTAATCAATCGCTCATACATCGCCAATAATCCGCTACTCCTTAATTAATGCAATCGCATCCTAAAATTTGATCCATATCTACATAATCTGCTTTACATCCATATTCGCATAAACACTCAGAGGGGATAATAAACACTCTAAATTGTGCAAACATCGACTCGTACCCACAGTAAGAGACCCAGACACCAACAAAGGATTGTTCCTTAAAAAATATCGATACCTTCGGGCACAAAAGGGTGTAAGGGATTTAAGGGCTAGCTTCCCTTACGCCCTTTCGACCCAAACCCATCAATACACTGTGAACTACATAAACAAATAGGCAGCTCAAAAGAGTATGAACATCAAATAGTTTTACATTAACATCCACCCTGGCTTTGTTTACGTTCGTCGACAGTGTTTTCTAACAAATTTTAATTTGCTCTTTTTATGTATCGAGTATAGGCAAACATTGGCGGGATTGTGTATCTAAGAATTTTAATATTAACGAAATAATATAAGTAAAACAACTACATTAACAAATATATTGTTGCGAAGTTATGATTTTCTATTCAGGAAAAATTACAAATCCAAAACCATTTAGGTGAAAAAAGGAAATTAAAAAGCGTGTCCCTCAAGGAATTCACGTCAAAATTCCATTTTAGAAAACTACACACGAAAGTACATTAATTTCAATTTTAATTAATCTTTCATACGCTGTTTTATTTCTAATTTTCTAATCAAAAAATTTAATCTGGCATATAGCGTAATACATTTCCCTGGAGTAATCACTCGTCCATGGCTCAGCCTAAAATCAGAGCAATAGCTTTAATTCCAGAGCATTTAGGTATAAATGTAACCCTTGACAATTTTACGTAAGTTTATCCAAACCCAGTACTTGGCGAGAGCCCTCGCGCACGTGTGCCAGTAGCGCATGGAGGTAAGGAGAGAACAATGTTGTCGTAAACTAGTGCTGGGGACGCCACTAGGCGATGAGTCCCCTCCTTGAATAATGGCTAGGGAGGCGCCACGGCGATCTCACCTTCCACCTGACGCAGGTCCTCACCGGACACGGTTGTTTCGGAAGATACCATAAGAGATATGGAGTACTGCCCAGCTAGGATAGAGCACCGCCGTGTCCTCTTTGCGGCGTTTGGCCTCTCTCATCCGGTCCTAGTTCAATCCATGGTTCGGAACGAGAGGTCAATTCACGGGACATGTGGGGGAGAGGCAAAAATCACGCCCCAACCGCCGCAGGAGAAGAAGACACCCCAGGCGTTGGGAGTCGCAGGGTGATTCCCAGCCACCGTAGGTGCGAGCCTACGGGCGGCGAGCGATGGGTGGCTCGCCATCTGATAAGGACCCTGGTCCTTATCAGATGGCGAGCCACCCATCGCTTCGCCCCGGGTCGTAGGCGCGTTATATTACACGCGCGCCTCAAAGAAATGTCAGCATAATTATGATGATTGATTGATTGAGCATAATGACGTCAATTGATGGGGCCGGCAAGGGCCAGTGCGTACCAGGGTTGCGGAATTTTTCAAAAGCATTACCGCAGCCCGGACTGGAAATAGCATTTGGAGGAACACGGGTAGGTTTTAGGCAGTAAGAATCTAACACTCCCTGTTGCACTGCCCAGAACAGAAGGAATCATTTGATGATTTCCCATCCAAAAAAAAGAGGTTAATGATAGGGCCCAGACAAACAAGCTCAACGAGGCACTGCAAAAACGATGTCGCATTTTATCGTGTTGCGCCTGTCTGCGGGGAGCCCTAAGGGTTAATATCAAAGTTACCAGCCTACACGAGTTTGAGTTTAGCGTGTTTCTCTTTATTTATACAAATTAGTTTGGAAACTACGTGACTAATTATAATTTAGGCTTTGGAGACTTCGTTTTCCTAAAGCGAAGTGGTGGAGGGTCTATTTTGCATGTAAAAGCATTTTAATTTTAGGCCTGAACAAAAAATGCTCTCTAGAAATTAAAAGAAACATAAGTGGTACGAATAATCTTTATATAATATGATGGCAATATCATCATAAAGATTATTCGTACCACTTATGTTCCTTTTAATTTCTTGAGAGCATTTTTTCATTTTATGCATATAATAGTTATTAATCGCCTTTGCCCAGGAGTGAGACACAACTGCAGGCAAAAAAAATCGAAAGTATGTCGGTTGGCCGAACCAATTTGATGAAACTTAGCACACGTGTAGACCATGCCTTGGAATAGTGCATACGATACTTTTTATCCCTACTACTACTCTTCCTATTTTAAAACCTCAGATATAAATCATTAGCGCCGGAGCTGGGTTAATTTTGTATCGTGTCCTTTTAGCCTCTTGCTGCTTTCGAGTTAAAAATCTCAGTCGTAAGTAAACTTCAAAAATCATTAGTTAATTAAAATGATCTCCACTCCTAAAAATGAAAGTACAAAAAGGAGCCAAATATGAATGTTCCCTTAATTTACTGTTGTTATTTTTAACGTTTATCCTTGTTCCAACGCTTGGTAAACACAATATTTGTTTCTGTTGTACATTTCTTGCCGAAAGTAATTTCGTTAAAAATACGTTTCTAAATACTTTTACCATGTTATGAAAAACATTAAACAAAACGTTTTGTAATTTGAATACCTCACTTGTAATCGAGTGTACCTACCTACCTAAATGCATGGTTAAGTAGAATATAAACGAAATTCTTTCACTAAATTGGGTAAAAGACTCCCAATTTCTCGAATAAACCGTTGTTACTCAACAATCATGAGGAGTAGACCCTCATATATCTTGCGCTTTATTATATCGGTGCTGGTTCTCTTACTATGCAAGTCCGAAGGTGCCGTAAATATACAACAACAAACGCCTCATTGGTAACGTTTAGGGGCAATTCCGACCAATAAAGCAGCATACGTGGGTTGGATAACTCGACCACTAACGTTTGACCTAAACGATTCTCATATTCAACTCTTTATTCTTCACTTACGCAGGTCATTCTCAACTGGTTACGTGGTATCGGAGGCGATTGAGCCGCGAATATCCGAATACGTGGGAGTTATTATTTTAATAATATAAGTCCGTTTCTGGAGCAGTGTTGTCGTTCCATTGTTGTGAGAAACACTTTAAATACCTTAAACAGCTTTGCAACATTGTGTAACTGTCTTGATAGGAATGCGAATACATGTCTGCGTTTAAAACGAATCAAGAAGCACGTAGGATAGTTATTTGTTTTAAAATGCTTAACTTATGTTAAGTACACCAGTTTATTCCTTTTAGAGTTCATATGAAATATTTATTTTAGAAAGGTATTTTATCTTGCAAATTACGGGCTATCGCCGATGAAAGCTGCAAGGGCAGCCTCGTTGGTCTAGTTCAGGCGCGAGCTCAACTGCTGAATGGGTGTTGAGTTCGATGAATTCAGTCTATGGGACTTTTTTCTGGAACTTCCGTTCACTTCTTCGGGGCATACCTCTAGCGTGATTGATGTAGGTTTTATTAAGACTCATCCGCCACAATATTCTGAATCACTGGTACTCCTGAAGGCCAACATCAACGGTAGCAACCACCAGAAAAGCACCAAGGCACTAAAGCACGACAAGTCTTGAGACAAGTTTCTACTGTTTTTGACCCAGATATATAGTTTTTGATCACGCAACAAAATAATCAGAACAAACAGCGAAGGATTAAAAAAAAAATATACAACATAATTTCTACTTCTGTCCAAATCAAGAAGAAAATAGTGCAGAACTAGGTCAATATGTACAAAATAACAATTACAACTGACAAATGCCCTGTTATCTTATGTCGTAATACAAGGAAAATGTGTTTATTTTATCTACACTCACAACGTAATGTTCCGAATATGAAATCAAAAACTATTGTATAAACACGTACTTTTTTCGTGGATATGTAAAATTAAAAAAAAAAAAAACATTAGGTACAGTGCAAAATTTTCCTTGGATTTTCAAACAACTGCATAAAATAACTCTTTATAGCATACTTTTACTATCGGCTTCGCATCGTGTGATAAACCCACACTCGTGTTTTAATAACCCCTTTTATATGACCGTTGTACTACTATTACAGAAGGCAGTTTGTCAATAGCTGCATATATCCTTGACTCTTTGTTCGGAGAATACCAATACCCCAGTGCTATCTACCACATGAGCAATAACAGTTGGAACGTGAAACAGTCACACACAAGGCTTGTATTCAACGTACCTATTCATATACCGTCTGCATAAATCTGGAGCATTCGATCATCTTGAAATCCTGTTAACTGTTCTTTGGGCTATTAGTTTGCCTCCATTGAACGTGGTTTCCGATATTGTGAACGATTGATAGGAACTATTGATTGGAAAGTCTTCAAGTCTGAAAGGTTAAAGGCAATTTCTAGATTAAAGAGACAATTATTGACCTACTTTGAAACCATTTTTCTCAATAACTGATTTTGCAAGTTTGCAGTTATGACTGCAAACTTGCAAAATCAGTTATTGACACTATGCACATAGGTGTACATGTCTATCTTTTTGACATGAACTCATTAAATTAACCCGCCCATACACCCCCTTCCAACACTAAAAACAACATCACAGGTCATATGCCTATCACAAATTGGCAGTGTATTTACACAACAAACATACCCACACAGTGTCCAGCCATTACCCAAATTGCCGTACCGAACCAAACCTACATATGCTATGAAGCATCAATCACAACAATTAAGCCAACGAATACCGCCCACACTTGACTAAGAATAACAAATCATACAACTAAAATAGTGACACGATTCACCGCAAAAAATCGTCCGTTTGTTGATTGAAAACGGGCGTATTCAATAATCCATTAAACCGTAACGTTAGAGTTTTGACAGATAACGTACGAGGCTGCCATCCTGTGACTGATGCGTGACCTGGGGCTCGCACTGCTTTACTATTTGTTCCGAGTTCCGATACTTCGTACACGATTCGAATCGAGTGAGAGGATACGTAATACGGATGTATTCTTAACAGGGTAAATTGTAAGAAAGATATCTAATAATAATAATACTGCTTGAGCTGATGTAAATACTGTTCACTGCTGAATTAACTGAAATTATAATTTATTTATCAATCAGGTAACTGTTAATTAGCCTCAATTTAGAACAAATTACTTAATTTAGACGCAGAAAGTAAAAAATATTAGAAAAACAGACGAAAATACTACATTTGTAAATGTAAAGAATGAGGATCAAAATCAAAGCTGTCATTAATTACTGCCAAAATTCATTTCCATATTTTCTGAAGATGGAATCATTCTTAACATTTTTGCGATGGTCCAAATATTATTTTTTTAGAGAAAGACCTTAAGATGTCAATTGAATTTCATCAATCAATTGAGCTCAGATTTTTAATCATAGTCTTTTGTCAAAGTTTTTCGTCGATAGATTTCCATTTCATACCAGCTGCTTCTGCGAATTGAGTCCATTTTTCTTGAAGAAATACGTTTGTGAAAATTCTTGATTATTGCTACAAGGTCAGCAATTGAACATTTTTATTACGGCTCGTTAGCACTGAATAAAATAATAAAAATCGCGAATGACCTTGGAAGAGACAAAACAGCATAATAAATTTAAATAAGTGAAAGGTAGTTAAAGAAGTGAGCCTAAAAGGTCCACCTTTTATAATTATTATATTTTCCAGCCTATAATGTCCCACTTCGAGGCAAAAGCCTCCTACGAATCCAATTCCAGGTAGTGTTTTCCGGAGACACCTCGAACCAGCCCTAAAACAATAGTTTGTGCATAAAACCAAGATCGCTTTTGGTCGGCATGCAAGTCTTCTAAGTTTGGTTCTTTAACGAATACCACTTCTGATGCAGGCTGCAGTGATAAAAAAAAACATTAACAGTAGTCCAAGACCTTTGTTCCCAAACACCGTTAGTAAGGGAATCAACATTGATGTGACCGAAATCTGTCACTCGCGCACTTGTATGCAAATCTCACATCGCTCTGTGCAACGGTATGCAAATGTATGCATTACTCGCATCAATGAATATCACTATTCTTGTCTAACATATAGCTATAGAGTGAGATAGCAGGCTTGCTTATTTTACGTTTAGAATGTATTTGATATGGTAATGACGTTTAGTTTGAGAACTATTTACCTACACACGATCTTCACCTCTGACACCGTTAAGCGCTGCCTTTGTCATGTCCCTATCTTTTTTGATACGATTTTATCAGAACACGATAATGTGATCAGATGTTGAAAGCCAGTTGTATAGTTTCCTTATCTATTTACATGAAACACAAGGGAAACCTTTTCTCATTTAAGGTACTAAAAAGTTTATAGTTTTTATGTGGTGAAGGGTTACGTAGAAGACCTCTGGTCCGGGATTTTATTACTGCTTTTACTTTTCTCTAAGAACAGAAATAAATGTTTATGTGGAACTATCTATAAATAGTGGATGTTTTAATTTATTCGTCTGTGTTTCAAGACTCCCGTAGACAGACGCGACTCAAGAATGCGAGATCGGGTTTTCACAGAGAAATTGATAAAGAGTTGACAGATAAATATTGTTCTAAAGTTGTTGTGTTCACAAATAGAATTTCTCGTATCATTTTCACATTATCGCATCGCGCTTGTCAATGGAAGCTTTTAAGTAAAATGTCATCGCTACTGTATTACCCTTTAATTTGACTACAGAAAGTTTCTTTTGCACGAAAACGGAACTTATTTCCACACCTTTAAAGTCACGCTATTTCAACAATTCACAACATGCACTGCAACCTACTTAGTTAACAACGAAACAACCAGAAAGCACGCATGCAACACGCGAACTATCAAAACTAATTCCACACAACTAACATAAGTGATGTTTTCAAAAGTTTGCCATATTTGTATCGGGGAGCAACAATACACAGCATGAAATATGCGGCTATCAGTATATAAAGTACCGCAGCGCATCCGGTACACACTGAAGAAGAACACTATGTTATACTTTCCTTACTTAGTAAGTGCAACGATACTTCTAAAGTTTGCCAATGGACGGTCACAGCGTTAAAGATTCAAGCGCCACCAGCGTATGTTATGTGATAAGGCCGTAATGTATATTGCTTTTAAAATTAAGTGTAAGTGGAAAACCGAAGTTGGAGATAAGTTTTTATCATTTGGCTTGCATTACGGCTTTTTGATAGGTTGTGTATTAGCGTCCGTGCTAATCTGAGTGGGAGAAAAACTATGATATCGCCTGCCTATCTGCTGGTGTTGATCGTAAAAATTAACAAAGTGCTTTATATAGTATGTTACCCGAACTAAATGGTAGCTTGGTTATAAAATTACTTATACAACGTGTAACAGAATAAACGCAATACCTACCTCTTAAGGGATCATTGTACTCATTTATGTACAACTTTTACCATGAGACCAAACCCAAAATCGTGAAAAATAATCAGTTGTTCAGTACATTTGGTCGAGTTATGGCACATAAATGTATGGGGCAGTCGATTTTTTTCCGCGATTTCAGTGTTGGTCCCATACTGAAGTTGTTCATAATGATGAGTACAATGACTCATTAAGAGGTGTTGCGTTTATTCTGTTACATGTTGTATAAGTAATTTTATAACCAAGCTACCATTTAGATTGGTTATCGTTTTTACTTTATATTTTTGCATTTATCTGCGTGATATCTTCTATACTGGGTAATTTTTTTTCCAGTGCGCAAAAGATTTAAGAACCACTTCTGCCACTTCTGGTCAGTTGATGACAATTTTGTATGGGAAGTTCAAATTTTTTTTTAGGAATTGACTATGGCTTTCTTGGGAAAAGTTGTTCATTTACATGGGCAGAAGTGGTTCTCAAAGTTTGCGCACTGGAAAAAAAGTTATCCAGTATACCTAATTTAATCTGAACCACTCGCATTATACCAGTCCGGTTATCGATACAGCGCGAGCGTTATCATTTGTTTTGTAATAGCAATAAACAAAAGAGTATTTTATAGCTCTAACAAACATAAAAATTAAATATACAAACAAAAATATCGATTAACAGCAATCAAAGTGGTGTTTAGATTTTTTCTCATGTTAAGCGACTCTTATCTCAAATTGTCTCTACAAATAGTAAATAAACAGGCTCGAACGTTTTATTCGATCAAAATTAGATAAACTTACGTACTTTTTCACGTTTACGGCACTTAATATTTTTTATCTAAATCGATATCGATATTTTATTATTATCGGTATTGTTGACATTTACGATCAAATTAATGAAGTAAATGGGAAATGCAAGGATGATGTCAGAGTACAACAGATCTGTATGAGATGTTTCAAGACCACTGGATGCAGAAGGTTAATGATTTTAAAATTAGATCAAATTTTAGAATTATAGAGACAGAATATTTTTTTATATTTTGTCTTTAGATTAGATCATGTCAAGATTTTGCACCACCAAAGAGAGCTTTTTATAAGCAAGTAGGTTGTATAATGTCAAACAACTTTAAGAGACAGGATATCCAGTGCTGATTTTATAGTAAATTTTTCATACACTCACATTAATTTTAAGAAAGCGTAAATAGTGGTTTGAAAGACGAACAAACAGCAATTCTAACAAGTACCTTGTCAAGGAAACCAAAGACAATGACTTGTCATACAAGCAGCTATAGCACAAAAGACATGAAATCAATGAACTGGCCTAACCAAAAACGGTACGTCCCAGGCCATGTAAGTGCGATCGAGTTACAACGAGGCTCGGTGAACATGTGCACACAATTTTACATACAATGCAGTGTGGGCGGAACGAACGGAGCGTTTAGACGAGACTAGTACTCGTCGGGGGTAGTACTCGACGCTAGTGGTGATTCGCGATTTTCATTGGTTCGTGTTTTTTGTCAATGGAGTGACCCTTGACCGCGTTTTTGTGATCCAAAAAGCTTTGATGTGTGTCACGCTTTGATTTTTAACTGACAGGTTCACAGCCCATTGCAGACTTACTTTTTTGTTTAAGTTCAATAGATCTTCAGATCATCAGAACAGAGAAATGAAGGTGGGGGGGAGGGAGGATTTCACACATTTTACTTAACTTTTAACCAGCTTCTCTTGGGTCTACTCTTTTGGTAAAGTCTTTCAATGGTGATTCATTCTAGACCAGGAGAAAACCAAGTTTCGTTCATGCAAGAAAATACAACAAACAAACCGCCTCCACCATTTTATCAATATCTCCAGCGAAGTGATTTATCTGTTGATTATTCGCAGTGAATGCGCGGGCGCCGGCAATGGCACGCATTTAACGACTATCAGGTGGCAATGGGCCCTGTGACGTATCCGAGGGTTGTTAGTACTGCTTGTTAGTTTGTTACCTAAGTGGACCTTTATGTACCTTTTAAAGTAGGATCTCAAATGCGTTCGTTAAGTTTGTAAGTACAGGTTTAATAAAGTGTGAAAATGATGTGTTTGGGTTTCTTTGGCGGTGGAATGTAAATAGGATGTGTATGAAGTGGGAAGCGCATTACAGGATGTTAGTAAACAGTATGGCTGTAGGTAACTTGTGCAAATGTTGTTTTTTGAATGCTGGTTTTTTATGTATTATCTCTCTTTTTAGGGTTCCGTACCCAAAGGGTAAAACGGGACCCTATTACTAAGACTCTGCTGTCCGTCCGCCTGTTTGTCCGTCCGTCTGTCACCAGGCTGTATCTCATGAACCGTGATAGTTAGACAGTTGAAATTTTCATCATCTGTGAAAATTTTAACTGTCTAACTATCACGGTTTATGAGATACGTTCATGGTATTTCTGTTGCCGCTATAACAACAAATACAGAAACACAGAATAATTAGTACAGAACCCTCCGTGCGCGAGTCCGACTCCCACTTGGCCGGTTTTTTAGTCTAGCATAATCCTATTATTTGAGGCCGGCTATTTCGTCATTCTTCGCCAGACGTATCAGTTTTATGCCTTCAAGTCGTTGTTTACAACGGACATCCTGGTTTGCCGTCTTTCGTACTTTTTTTACGCGTCCAGGTCGTCTCGCCATCTCTTTCTGGGCCTACCACGGCGGTGTCGTTCATCTTCGGGCACCCATTGTGTGCAGACTTTTGCCCAACGGTCACAGTGCATGCGACTAACGTGACCCGCCCAATCCCATTTGAGCCTTCTTACCTACACCACGCTGCGTTTCAAAACGGGAATAGTGGACTATTCCCGTTTTGAATCGCAGGGTGGTGTTTCTAATTCTTTGCTGACGTCTTTTTACGCCCAGAATGCTGCGTTTCATCGCTCTTTGGCAAACTCCAAGGCGGAACTTTTGCGACTCGGTGAGCGACCAGGTCTGAGCACCGTAGGTTAGGATGGGCAGAATACACGTTTTTTTTCACAAAATTTTTAATTCTTAAAAATATTTAAGGAAACGTATAACTCAGAAAGCAAATACCACTCATGACACCTTTGAAAATGTTTTCAGTGTGGGCTGATCTGAATCGTTTTGTCACTTCCAAGTGTGGTCTTAGATTTACGAAATTGCGCAGATATTTGAATTTAAAATGACATCACCACGATTCCTTTAGTTCTAAAAGGATAATCTTGAATATCAGTATTCAATGTAACGAGGTACATGCTGATAAGAAATCATACGTTAAATCCAAGAGTATATTTCTATGCGATAATCCGTTTGAAATACTTAGTGTTGGAGGAAATGTGCTGTTAAATAAACATGACATGTAAAATGTTTATTTACTGTTTACCTTATGCCAAATGCCTTTTCAAAGGCAGTCTCTTAAAATTCCATAAAACCCACGTGGGCGTGTGTCTTGAGGATAAAAACTGGATTATCGTCTTATGTGTTTATAATCCGAATGTATATCAGAGATTTGCGAAATATGTGTCTCCGTTTATCGTATTATGGTGCTTACGTTTATTTTGAATCAAATCCGCAGCAGAAATCCAGCTTCCAAAAGAGGTTTTATTACCTACTTCCATGTTTCATTCATGATTCAATATTTTTCCTTATGCAAATAGAACATGCAGGTCAAAATTATCAGACGAGGATGTAAAAGAATTAAAAATTCCACCCTCCAGACATTCTACTAACAAAATTAACATATTCACTGTTTCATCTCAACTGGTTCCCACTTTTGAATTTCCTATTAGTGTTTACAAAGGCAAAGTCAATACGATGTGGTAGCCAGAAATTTTAATGTGATGTTTGTTACACTACCGACCTTACTTCGGCTGTAGAGGGTTTCAAATCGCTTGCTCCGGAATCGATTATGAAATGAAGATCCACACGCTACTCTATTGTTGAGATTTGTTTACAAAATTTTCGAGTTATTGACTTTGGCGTGAGAATTGGTTTCTAACGTTCGTAACCCTGGTAGGTCTGATCGATCGAATATCTAACATACTACTGTTAAGCATTTTGAAGCGCATAAGTATGTAAATAAGTCCAGTAGTCCATTTTTAATGTGTGACAATGGAGATAGTTTCCTCTTTTAAGTACCAAAATGCTATTAACTAAAATATCTCACGTTCTAATATTATCTATTTGAATGTACCATACTACTGTTTGGTATTTTATCTTTCTTTATCGAACTGCCTGGTAGCAGGAAAACCTTTAATGTATTACAAATTACTGATTCTGAGATATTTTCTGTAGATGCTTGTGTAATTAATTGATGTTTTAGTCAGTAGCATACATTCCCCGTGATTAGAATGTCGTCGCCCTCCGTCTTGAGAGAGATAAACAGTTATAACTACACTGTAAATGTTAAATTAAACTTATCTAAATAAAATGAAGACTGATCATACAGTTACACATTCGGTTTATCCGTAAATCTTACACTATATTTTTTTAAGATTCAGATGCAAGATTGGACAAATTAAATAAAATCTTTTGAAAAACTAGAACCTTAAAAATTGTCTGTATGAAAATTTAAAAGCGCCGCTTATTTTTAACCGACTTAAAAAAGGAGGAGGTTCTCAATTCGGTTGCATTTTTTTTTTTATGTTCGTTACTTACCTCATAACTCCGTCATTTACGAACTGATTTAAAAAAATCTTTTTTTTATTGGAAAACACATTCAGATGGTCCCATAGAAATATTATCAAAATCGGTTCTGCATTTTGTTTTTTAAATCAAAATAGCTGGAAAAAATAAGTCATCCAAGTAAACGAAGCTGCGTATTTTGCTTTCCTGTGACTTTTCAAAAGTGTTGTTAGAAAAGAATAAAATAAACTTTTTACAACCGACTTCCAAATACGGTCGGCTGTATGTCTTTGTAAAAAAGTTTTGTTACAGAGTTATTGGAATCATTGAAAAGGTTGGATCATGGCACAATAGTGTCATTGGCTGCAGACTGTCATTCTAACGCAGTGTCTTCACTTCGGTGATTGTTTGGCGACTGTCTCCAGACCACAGATCATGTCAAAGATCATGCCGACATGACAGATGATGATTAATGATCTGTCGTACCACACCCACGACGAACTGCTATTATGCCGGAACAATCCTGATGACATTGAAGCTGTAGACCCAGTGGTTGTACTGTATCTAGTAAAGGCCACACAGCGCCCTGATAGACACAATATAGTTTTTGAAACGTTGCCTGTACTTACAATTCTCACATAAGAACACCCAAAACCATTTAAATATTTGTTCAGTACAGGACTTGAACCTGCCACCCGTAGCGCAGGAGCCACTAGAACAACCTTTCCAAAGCCTTCATGTGGTTTGACATTTATTTCTGTGAAGATTTCCATTAATTTTAAAGTTTTCTCATAATACCTACAAATCTCTTTGGAAGTAAGTATTGTACTCATCGTATAAAAAAATCACAGTAAATTCATAATTAATACGTACGTTTATTTTCCGAAAATGCCTTCCCAATATCAACCTTCCCCAACCTTTCTACAAGCATTCTTTTGCTTGACATTAACATATTTCTAAGAAGGTTTCAATTGTTTTAAAAGATTTCTCATAATGCCTACAAACCTCTTGAGTCTTATTAAACACTCCTCGTACAAACAAATTCACAGGAAACTCATAATTAATACGTGCGTTTAGTTTCCCGAACTTTCGAATCATTTCCGGAGTACAGTCAGCGACAAATTTCGATGAGCAAGTACAAAGTGCCAAACGGGTCAAGGGTACAAATTTCGGCGATCGGACATGAAAACAAAAAGATCTGAATACGCCAATGTACAGATCTGTTCACCGCATTTTGTGGTCAATGTTATTCAGTGATTTGTTGGTATAAGGTGTTTGAAATTTTTAGATGCTCATCACATTTTGTTGCAGAGTGTACCTCTAATAATGTTCTTAGTGTCATCGACACTAAGAAGTTTACTATTCTCATTAGTTGCTACTGTATTAACAATCTCATTATCCACTATGTGTACTTTAGCATGTGAGAGGAAGTAGTCGTTAATAAACATGTCAATGGTAATTGTATGGAAATTGTTGATGAACTGTCTATGTTGTTTAATAATTACTTTGTATTTTGCTAGTCTGTGATCATTTTGATGACACGCATTGAAGTTCTGTATTTTGTTTCTTTGACGAAGTTCTTTTAGGCGTCGTTCTTATACAAAGTGATCATCGCACGAATGCGCGATCGAGGCGTTAATTTGTTCGGTAAAAACGGTAGGCGCCTTCTACGCGCGACGACGAGTTCAGGGTTTGCTGCACAAATGTACGCGACGATCGTGTATTCGCAATTATCGCTTTGTGTTAGGAGGTCGCTTTAGACAACTTGTTTATTGTTTAGGATGAGATTCTCCTTAAAGCTTTTTTGTGCACTTTTCAGATTTTTGGTTATTATTTTCACTATTATCTATCTTAGCATGTAACTGGTTCATAGATACGTCATTGCATAAATAATCTGAAATTTTAGATTATTTTACAATTTGTTTTTTTTTAACCTTCTCACCAATGTTTTTTCGCCTTTGTGTCTTTGCCCAAATATTATTATGAACCCTATCTATCATGACTCAGCGCTACGTATTTCTTATTCTCATAGAAGACACCTACTCCCAGTTACGAGTAAATAAACTCTTCCTTCAAACAAAACTATGTAAGTATACTCACATCAACTTACCGTTCCACATACGATCACCGGTGTCCAAACAGAATCCTCAGCATTAATGCCACCTTCAGACTTCCTGAGTCGGACTCAGTAATCGAATAACTCAAATAAACTCAGGTGGAACTTTTCAATACGCTTCGTGACCATGACGCTTACGACTGAAACGCTTCATGTTGTATGTTGGCAAGCTTTTAATTGCGAGAAGAGAACTGAGGGCCCATTCTACTAATTTTTAAACAAGGTTCGCATTCGCATATCAATCGCAAACTGTCAAAAAAGTCTCAATTACATTTTTGACAGATTGCAACTGAGACGCGAATGCGAACGTTGCTTAAAAATAGTAGAATATTGGTACTCTGGTTAAGAATTGGGTTTTGAGATTTCGGTTGGCAAAGTCAATTTGTAAAAAGTGGTTCTTATTTGTGTAAGCTGTTGAAAAATTGTTCGTTTGCATTCAACGTTAATATCCACCATAGTTCGATGGGGTTGAAAGGTTCTGTAGTGGCGACCGCTTACCTGGAATAGTATATCGGAATCCGCTGGAAGCCAGACGCGCAGACCGTCGATATGGTGATACTTAGGGGAGCAGCTGAAATGATGATGATGGCGCAACCAATTAGCTTTTTCAGCCGTTTAATTGGTGGCCTAGCCTTTTCATTTTAATGCACCGATTTTTCAGCGACCTAAATGACACATTTTGTTCAATATCGTTTAATGACTTGCCCATGTCACTTATGTCGCTAATTAAACGACACAGGTCAATGAAAAGACTAGGCTTTTAATGAAACGGCTGATTAAGCTAGTTATCTGCGACAATGATACCATAGGTACTGGACTAGTAAGCTCATGAGCTACCCATGAAAAACCAGTCTTCAGATATGGCCTTAAATAATGTTTAGAAATTAGTATGCCTTTATTTTCTGTATTAATTTCCTCCAAAATTTGTAATTTCAGACAATACTTTATTACAGTACAAGACAATATTTTATTCTACTTATCATAAGATTTTCTTGCGGGCTTCCTAATAAGCTTTACTTGCAAAAATATTCTTGCTGCTGTCACCATACAGTATAAACCCGTCCAATCCACCGAATCAAAGCTTCTGTAATACGAAACACGTAGATCGATTCGTTCCGAACTTGCGCCTTGTATGGCACATCACAAAAACTTCCCCAATTCCGATTCAAGACGCCGATAGCTCTGTGTTTAACACAATAAAACTGCTTCGAAAAAAGTCTTAAAAACGACACAGTGTTTAATTGTGCTGTTTAGTTGAAAAACGCTTGTTGCCTTTGCGCATCTAGTTAAGCACGGGAAAGATTAACGAGGTCTGCGTTTCGAATGAAACAGAATTGCGAAGGAAGTCACGGTAATTAGTAGTGTAATCCTATGCTCTGTGGTTGGTCATGAATTTGTACCACACTTGATTAGTTTCCTTTGGGAATTATTGTATTTTTGTTCTTTCCAACAGTAACATGAAGCAGACCCAATTACAATTAGTAATAACAGTCGATTAACTCGTTAATCTAGTACTAGTGGTCGCAAGTGGTAGTACCTACTTGCTGAGCATGAGGTCCTGAGTTCGATTCCTGAGTCGTGCAAAGTGTAAGGTATTTAATTTATACAGCAGAAAATTTCTCAGTAGCCGTTTGTAGTCTTAATTTGGTTGATGACAATAGGCTTGTCCCCAATGACATGAAACTTTCATAAACACAATTTGTAAAATAAGCAAAAATTAAAGGTAAAATTCTGCCTACCACTTCAAGGACCAGAGGCGTAATGTTATGTCACGTTACAACGGTCGATTTTCGGTGTTACAGGCAAGCTATAATAGGCTTCTTAATGAACCATTTTCAGGCAATGATACTCATTTCATTCAGGATATAATTAACAGGTTTTATTTAAAATGATACGACCCGTTTAATGAATACAGCGTTTCATTACGAAAATCATTAGATACAAATTAACCGATTAGTTAAGAGGTAGAAATAAATTATTATAATAAGTTACAGATTAATTTGTGCTTTTACGTATATACAAATGATAGATGTTCGCGACAATATCAATAGTTTTTATGTTTACCTTTAAGCTTTGCATGTCTTTCGCTACGTTTCGACTTGCAATCAGAGAACCTATTCTACATTTTTTTATACAACGTTTGGATTCACATGTCAGTTGCAAATTGTTAAAAAAAGCTCGATTTCCATACATTTTTGACAAATTGCGACTGAGACGCGAATGCGTATGTTGTTTAAAAATTTGTAGAATTGGCACTCTTGTCGCATGCAAGCTGCATTACATTGCGGGCTACCAGAGAATAATGTGATCAATAGCTCAATCGTGCTCCGCAATGTAATGAAACTTGCAAGTTACTTTCAGTTGTAAAGGCGGCTTTTTAGTTATGTATACTTCTAAATGGGTTGCGTATAATATTGTTATTGTGAATGAAATCATATGTGTGGATCTTAATTCTTTTTTTGACTGGGTTGTGGCTGTCTCACTAAGAGGAGTTCTGAGTCTCCCAGTATTGGGAGCATTATAATTAAATTTAAAATTTCATTACAATTTTTTATACTGGCCAAAAACAAAAAATAGCCAAACACATACATCTTTATTCGCGAGGAACAAAACATAGTATTTTAATCTCACAGATTTTTTTTTTGAGTAGGTATTGGACCGTGGCTTTATTTCTCTTTAGTAAATGATCTCAGTAACAAGTTATACAAATGTAGGTCCTAACACATCCTCTCTTATTGATATGAGAGCTGCAAACATTATCAACGTCAGAATCGCCGCAGTTTGGAGTTTGGCCAGGGCACGATGCCGTATCGTCTCATTCAAGCAAACTGCACACAGGATTTTATTCACAAACATTCACACTATACAACTTTTGATTATCACTGCTATTTTAACGTGCGTTGTGAACAAAGAACATCTACAGGTCTATTCGTTAAAACATTTTTAACATAGGCTTAGTATAAATGTTGACTGGCAACCCACCCCGGCTTCGCACGTGTAGCAGAGCATAATTACAAATAAACTCCTATTCGGCATGATTTTGTTCATCGACATCTTCAAAAAACATCGTCATATTTCAGTCAATTTAAACATGATTAATTTTACCTTAAACCTTTCTCAAAAATCATCCGCTTTTAGTTTGAGTTTATCGCATACAGACAGACACGCTGACTTGGCGGGGGCCTTTGTTTTGTAATATGTAGTCATGTAGTGATAGTGATTATCAGATTCTCTAAACAATTTTACTATACAGAATTTTAATTTGGAATCTGATTATCACTAACTAATTTAAACTAAGCATATGAATAAGCCTGTTTCTGTTGAACATTTATTTTGTGACATCTTCAGTATAATTTTTGTGTATATTCTTAAAACTATATTTTTAAGCCGTTTGATTTTGTCGCGTGTTAACTAAATCGAAGAGTATGTAGATCTTATAGTATAGGTAACAATAATGTAGATAAGACAGATTTTAGAGATAATATTGTTTGAGAAGATAATGTACAGCTATCGATATAAAAATATAACAATGATACTATGGTACTCTAGGATGTATACAGAGAAGAGATTAAGGATACAAAGAAATAGGAAAATCCTAGGCCTTGAGTTTTTATAAAAGGAGTTTTAAAAACAAGGGATAAACAAGAACTAAAGCTGTGGGTACACATCCTGGTTAAAGTACAAAGAAATGTCTGAAACCAAATAACATTTTACATTTATGTATGTACCTACAATTCGCGGACTCTTTCACCAATTCATAATTTCCATGTCTTTTATATCATTCTATGATAAAATACAACTTACGTATTATCAAAAACAAGATTCTTAAAAGCCAACATTTATGACTAATTTAGAATATTTACATAATAAAGAATAGTTTGTACAATTCTTATTCATACGTTAGATCGTGTGTTTATGAAACCTGGGAATTCTACATTATAAAAATAAATCTTAAGACTAACTTTTTATTCCTAAGCTTAATATAGCAAACATTAATTAAACGCAAATACTTAGAAAAATAAATAAATAAATCACAGCGAATCTCAATTACCTATCTACTCTTATATTGTAATAACTATCTATAGTAACAATTGATGGTGTCATATCTTATATCAAACTTTTACATGAAATTGTACCTTAGCGATATACTTAGTTATATTTATGAAAATTCGTATTTTGTAGATAATATAGGATTATTGAATAGTAATTAATATGACTTTAATAATTAGAAACTTCCCGACAAAGTTGAAAGCTTAACATGATAACAAATCAATTTATTTAAGCATATGAAACTTTTTACATCTTGTAGTATACATTATTGTAATCAAAGCAACCAAGCCATAAAATAATCTCCCGAAAAAAACCAAAAGAAGACTGAATATCAAAAATGTTTACTAATGGACAGAAATAACTTCTATATTCAATTCCTTTCGTACCCAAATTAACCATTACGTAGTACGTATGTTACAGATACCAAATTCTAGTACCTAAGTATTTGTAATTTCGCGATTCAGTTACGTCGATAAGTAGACGAACATTCGAACTTTGTCCATAAATGGCACATTACTCGTTGCCCGTCATAAATATTCATTTTCGGCAAGCACGAGGAAGTTTTCACGGTTTCTCATCGAGCCCCAGTCGAAGTAGACGCGGTTATATTAGCAAATTTATGAGCAAAAATATTCCATACTCCGCAAAGATTTCGTCGAGAACTTTGTAGAACTCTTATCTGGCGCTGAATCAATCGTATGGATATCCACTTGCAATATTGCTGTTGCTACTTAGAGTGAAACTATTAGAACTCGAACTTCAAGATACGTTCATTCAAAGATTACATTCTTTTATCTTACACTGTGTTTCATTATTTATTTACATTCTTTAGGATAGTGCACATTGCTCGTAAATGCAATTGAAAATATAAAAGGTTCGCTTTGTTACTTAAACATTTACATTACTGCTCTGAATCTAATTACACAATGGATGGCATAAAAATTGTTATCAAGATAGAAAAGAATAACTATATACAATGACTAGATCTATTTATAACAATTAATAGTAACATAAGATTTTTGTTAAGAAAAATGGTGTACAACGTCAAATTCTAGAGAAGATTATTCGCGACGTCACTCAAGAGTTTTATAGTACAGGGTTTCGCACTTTAAGTGTCCGTGATCAAAGTAAAGCCTCTTCGAGTTGGTCGAAGCCCGCGGACCATCAGTCGCTCTCGTAGACCGTTGAGTTGGAGCTCTTTCGCCGGCTGTATGGCGAAGAGAACTCGATCCTGGTGTCTGGCAGCCAGGTGTACGCAGTGCGCTCCGAAGATGCACTGAAAAATGGAAAAAAAATGTAATTAGAATAATATGTATCAAATAACCTCTCAGTGTACACGTGTTGATTCAAATATTTAACGTGAAACTTTGTCGTTGAAGTAAATTTTAGGGTTTATTACTAATTCATGCTGTGCTAATTGATTATTTCAGTATTTAGCATTCATTTAGACTAATTTAGGTTTCAGATATTTAAAATAAAATATATCACTTAAGTTTTGTTTAGATGTTGTATTTAAATAATAGTAATGTTTATAACCAATAAGTTGTTAACAAAAGTTACAAGTACAGTAATATGACACAAATTATTATCGGATGGGGAATTGGAATGCTATGGAAGTAATTTATCATAAAAAAAGTCATGAAAAGGTATAAATACACAAGTATAAAATAATACACTAATTTAATTGTAGATATAAAGTTTATTAGTGCAATAACAAATTTAATTTCGAAACAATATGTCGTTACAAAACTAAGCTCTATTTTATCGCTGCTCTGATTCAGTCAAATGAAGTAATTTTAGCACAAGCGTTTTTACGAATAAATTGTTTGAACTATTTTAATCAATGACGATTTAAAATTTGTCTGTTCTGTAATTAACAAAATGTCAAATCAAAATGGCTTTCATTTTATTTTTACGTTAAATTTTTGTAATTGTGACTTTGAAATGCTAAATGGACAGACCTTTTTGGAACATTGCGGAAATATTAACTAGCAGTCACTTAGCTACAGGAAAAAATATTGAATTTAATATCCGTTGGTTGGTCCTTTAATATGACATTTTAATGAGTCAGTTTAAGCTGTGTCTTGTTCCACGTCCAATTAACGTTTACAGTATTCGAAGCTGACTTTCAACATCGCTGTTGTAACTGTGTCTGCTCTTAATGGTAATCGAGAGCAACATTTACATGCAGTAACAATTGAAACATGTTTGGACAAAACAAAGGCGTAGCCAGACTTAGTAACGCATTGTAACTATCCACTTGTGTATCCTGCAGCAGTCAATTTACTTGGTCACAGTGAAACAAACGCTAAAGAGTCACCCGAGTCGGAGCAGTCGAATTATTTACGTTGAAATGCAATGAAAAGTTAATGTATTCGCTCCTTCAAGTGCCACCTACGAGCATTTGAATAAACAGAAGCGCTATTTATCTTTACCTTAGGTAAAGCATGTTGTTTTAAAGAGGACCCTTATAGGACTGGGGTCAACGCTCTTGACATACTTTATGAGAGGTGAGCCTACGAGAAACATAGTGTTTACTTTTACAGCATAACGTTGTGGTATCGTATGAAAACTGGCGAAATTATACGTTCATTTTTGTAATCGCAAAGCTTTGACTTTCAAAAGCATTTTTGGTATCAATATTTTTGTATTTTCGAATATCCGTTGTGTATTATGTGATGCGAATAAAGTAGGGTAGATACATTATTGGAGTGTGATAGATTGGGATACAACCGTATCTTTTGACCGATTACCCTTCACGCCCTTGGCTATAGTCGGCCATCGCGGTCCAATGGTCACAGACATAAGATTAACCAATGTCCGTATCACTCAACAATTTAGTGTTACTCGAATGGACAGATTCGATATTATCGGTATAACACATCAATCGCTATTGAAGGATTCATCACATTAGGTATGTGAATGATTGTTCATTCAATTTGAAATTTACAGACGGCGGCGATACTAAACGACTTCTATCATAAATATGATTGATTGTCAATATTTAGCCTTTGAATGGAACTGTCAAATAGTATGCTATTAAACTACCGTTTTGTCCCAATCAATTGGGACATAATTGACACGAAAGGAGACCAATAGAGAGAACAAGTCGGACACTATTAAAAGGAAATGAAGGCGACGCGAGGCAGACGCCAAAGTCGCGGCTCAAGCGAAATCCAATTTGAAATAAGTGCCTTCTGAATTAATCCGGCCACTTTGAACGGACCGGATGAAATTTCTGGTATTTTTCACGTCTAGCAATAAAAACGAGCCCTCGACGCGGGAAAAAGATGAGTAATAGCTTCACCCTAAGTTCTGAGGAACTGTGAGGAATAATAATATTATGCTCGTGTGATGGAAACCTTTTTTAATCCGTCTACATAAATATCAAGGTATGAAAGTGATAGCGGGAATACGAGAAAATGCTGACACTGCTTTTTATGATGTGACTATGGAATAAGCAAATACTCTATTTTAGGAGTAGTTTCGTTTTTTGAAACGGTTGTACTGGTAGTACTATGATAGGTGCCCGATAAATGTGCATTAACGGTCATTGACCCACATACATATAGTGACTTTCTTAATATCAAAAACAAAATTATAGATAAGAATCGACTTCGAACGTGATCCTTTACGTTCTGTACTAATGAAAAATGGTTCATAATTTGTTGTTCGGGTATCTACAAAGGGATATTAGGGAAAGATCAATATACACTATTGCTACTCTATCATACGCAACATTCTATTGTACGTTGTTGTTAGCTAAACAACGATATTAATTAGGTACATTATAACCAATCCCATCTAATTCCCCTCATCTACCTCGTTTATAGATTTTTTATTTTAAGTTGTGATATAATGTTTATGTCATGAATGTAAACCCGGCGATTTGTATAATATTTCGCGTATTGGAATATTATGTTAATGGGTATGCTACTAATTTCTCATTTCAAAAGCTTATAACAACGCATTATGGTAATAATCACGTCGAGTAGCTAATTTTATATTCAGAAAGTTGTGCAATTATAAATTCGGATGAATATTTCGCCAACTGGTAAATAATAATCATTGTTGTGGTAATTGTTTTCAACCTTGGAAAGTGTTCACTAATAAATAAATCGGGCTGAGAATAGTCCCTTGTGGCATTCGCGAAAATATTCAATTACACTGTTTTGGTTGTTGAATCTTACGACAGAGCTGTAAGCGTACGAATTGCAAATAAACGACTGACTAATGCTTGAATTGTCATAATATAGTCAGTAATCCTATGTTATGACTGCCTTTAGACCACCTAAATTTAACTTACGATCTAATTCAGGCAATATTAAATTTCATAAATTGGGACCCAACTGTTATTAAATGTCATAACTAGAACTGTCAACTTCAAATGTCTTCAGGCAAAGGTCTAAAGTAATGACAAACTTCCTGTGAGAATACTCAAGTGTCAGAAAATAACGAATGCACGACTATTTAATAGAATATTATTTAGTGAAGCAGACGGCGCTAACACGAAAACTAGTATAAGAATAATTGCTTTTCTTTCAACGCTGAGGGCGTTAACAAATTGGGTGGTTTTAATATTCATAAATTATCAACCAATTAGAATGCAACTAAGCGTGATGGCACTGGCACAGCAGTTTGATTACTTGTACCAACAACTCTGTACTTTGCAGCACCTGCTTTAGTTAAACTTCTAACTAGATCAGTTAACACCTCATCTTAACGCTCGCGTGAACATTTATGACTTCAGATTATTGAGTTACAGTTTGTGCTCTTAGTTGGTAAATATATTTTATTTTATCATTAGTAGGTAACTAGTTTATGGTTTCATTTTGATGCCGTATTACCTACGGGTTGAATTAGATGTTATTTTTATTTTATTACCTACGTGCAGAAAGTGTTGTCAGTTATGAATGCCTTTTTTTGCCTTCTACTTTTTTTTTTGTATTCATCTTTGTCGGTTTTCAAATCAAAAATTCGTCTCCATTTTGCGAGACGTTCCTGTCAACACTTCCTGCATCGATTATCAGTTTGTCACCGTTTACTCATATACACAGTCTGTGACAATTTTGACTATAATGTAATGGCATCTCTGGACCACAAGGACGCGCGGCGGTGGTCATTCTGTTATCTATATCTCTTTTGTATATTCTATGATTTTGTAAAAGATCTTTTATACTTCAAAGACTTTTTTGTACTGCAATATCATGGTATACCAAAATATCCAATGTCCAACTAAACAGGTTAGCTTATTAATGCTACTGCGGTTAACTTACAATTTAATGGTCGGACCGCCATCGCCAGTTGGATGGGCCATGATTTATGATAGCAGACTCAACCGGGGTCCGAGCATATTACTGTATCAGTTCCAACAGAAATCACTAGGTGTCGTTAATAGTAAGAAACAGTGGTTTTGTAGAGATTGTTTAAGAAAATGTGTATGTACAAAACATACACTTGAAGAGGATACTGTTAAGTAAACGCACTGTCATAAATAATAAAGAGCTTCACTAAATAACTTCCAACAGTAGGTACCAGGCTAGCATAAAATAAAGAAACCACCACAACATTAATACTTCGGTGGTATAAGCCGGTGAAGCGAGAATTGTCAGTGCAAACATAAACGCAGCGGTCAAAATGGAAGCCCCATTGTGTCAGAATGTATTCATTTGTATGGCAAGCCTAATATTGACTGTACGGAACTCGTTTCGTGCATGTAAATATTGAACCGTAGCGAGACTTGGAGCTATCTCGTGATTAAAATTACCTACTTTAGGTACCTACTCATATTTTGAAAGTTGTTTCAGAAATGTAAAATTAACTGATAAGTATTTTTTTTTCTAGTATCCGTGATATATGTAGTACTAGCTGCCACCCGCGTCTCCGCTCGCGTGAATGTCGAAAATTATCTCAAGCGAACGTATTCCCGGAATACAAAGTTTACCATATAGTTTACCATGTGTTATTCCAGACTATAATCTACCTCTGTGCCAAATATCATTAAGATCCATTCTCCAATCTTTTGCGTGAAAGAGTAACAGACGTCCATGTAAGATTATTGAAATTTGAAGTCCACTCAATAAAGCCGCTTTTTACCTAGTACCTATGTTGGGGTCGACCTCCAGTCTTACCAGGTGAAGCCAGGCACTGAGTATTTTATCTAAACGAGGTGTGGAGGTCAGACAGGCAGTCGCTTCGTGCAGTAACTGTTCCACAACTTAGTAACTCGATACGCCTTGGCAAGACTAGTACCAGATTACGACTGCCGAAAATCTAGAGATGACAGCCAAACCTCGAGCTCAACATGCTTTCTCAGACACGGAGGAAACTAAATGTTTGGTAACTTCAAAGATCCTCCCGTGTAGTTGTTATTGTTTAGCCATGATCCCCTCTATTTTTAACCGACTTCAAAAAAAGGTGGGGGTTCTCAATTCAGTTGTATTTTTTATGTTTTATAACTCATAACTCCGTCATTTATGAACCAATTTGAAAAATTCTGATGATGAAAGGATATACTTTCCGATTAATGCCATTGGAATTTAATCAAAATCAGTTCAGAAGTTTGGTTTTTGAATCAAAATAGCTGGAAAAAATGATCCAAGTACTTAAACGAAATTGAAAATTTAGAAAGAGCTGAAAAGCGTCAAATGTTTTTTTTTTATTTGGAGGTGGTACTTTAAAAAAGTTTTTTTTCAACATTTATTTTTATTATTTTTGGTGCTGTATTCACGGTTAGAAACAAAACCAGATAAAGAGAAGCTAACTCATCAAGAAACAAGAAAGTAAAATATATATTGTGCCTCGGAAATCATACCCGCTCATCAGCAAACTGTCCTTTATGCTAATCTAAGCCCTAAGTAAACTGGTCTAAGCTAAAAAGTCCGCTTTTAGTCTAAGAAGCCGAGTTTCTTTAAGACCTCTTTGTAATCTAGTCTCAAGATTATGGTAATCTTGCTTTTTGTCTAATTAGTTGATTATTATTATGAATATTTTATACCTACGTAGGTAGATAACTACGTACGCTTAAGGAAAATTTGAAATGGTCCTTACTATGCATATTTGATAAAAATACCTAAAATTATTGTTTTGCAACGTCGATTAAGTACCTACTATTGATCAAATCTGTCCGTCTCTCTGTCCTCGCTGTCCGTATCAACCCCACTCTCCCCCTATTGTCCAAGTCCAATATGATGCTTAGGTACTAAATCTGTGATATTCATGAGTAGATAATTCACATCAGTGTGGTTGGATGTTTGCTGGTCAATCACGACTCAACAGCTGAGCAGATTTGGATTTGAATGAGGAATACAAGCAGATCACGGCCTGGATTAAAACAAACATTAGTTTTTATTTTAGTAGAACGTTCTCGAGGACTAAGTCTCGATTTTAAGACCGTTTATGTCGTACGGCATGTCATACAAACTTTCAAAGTTTGTATGAAATGCCGTAGGGCCTAAACGCTCTTAACGCGGTCAAAGCTGATAGCTTAAACATAAATAAAGTTTTACTTGTACTTTAATCTTAATAGGTGACGTTGCGTAAAATACTGGTACCTATTCAGCTGAATTCGGTCTGACTAGAAGCCGACCCCTTAATATAGTTGGATAAAGGGTTAGGCAGACGATGAGGTGACGTTGCGTAGTTTCTGCCTACCCTCAATTCTGCCTACCCCCAATTATCTATTAATTTTCATATTAGCTATAGGTACGAAATCGTGTGAATCAGGTAGGTACTCATATTTTAAGATGATTTAATACCCACAATAAACCATTAATTTTTTAAACGACCATCATAATTTGTCATCAACTAGAGGCCACCGATCCGAACATTTAAAAGATATAAAAAGATAATCCAAGTAGTATTGAAAACTGCACCTTGAGTCTTGTGACGTTAAATATAATTTATTTGATTTTTTTGTTGTTGTCACATAATTCGGTCGAAGAACTTCCGGAGGAGCTGTGACCATTCCAACTGTTTATGATTTACCTAATTTTTTAAAATGTTGTATGATTTACCTACCTCAATTTATTTGTTTTTATTTTGTTGTTGCCACATAATTCGGTCGAAGAACTTCCGGAGGTGTTGCGCAGACCGTTCTAACTGTTTGTATGTTTTACCTAATTTAATTAAATAATTATTGACTACGTTATATGTAGAGTCCCCATATATTATTTCATTATCAAGTATTATAATTGGAACGTTGTCGTACAAAACATTTTGCCCGTAAACACCTACTTTTAAACCTGCAACGCTTATATCTATGTCCATTTATGTAGCAAGATAAATAAAGATAACGATCTTATCTAAAGCTTATGTCACATGAATTAACATGAACTCAATTTTGAATTAAGACGAACTCCTTTGGTGGTCTCCGTCGCTCCAATTAGCACCGACGCCTCATACATTTTCAAATCATGAAGATATAAAACCAGTCTCAACGTTTTTACGATCCGTTTGGATCCACCTTTCTATGATTTCCACATCCTACATTGTTACAGATACGTTATAAACTTTATTAATTATCAAAGCGTATTTTATAGATCCATAAACTGGGATATAAGGTAATTCAAACATCTGAATTAATTCCTTATTATCGTACAAATGTTACATCTTATTAAGGAACGAGTTATTGGCTTAAGTAATAGCTTTGGCCATAATATTATAATTTAAATATGTTTTTAAAAGGTTGAAGATGATATGTTACGATTTAATGTACTGTTTATAGAGACATTTATATTTGAGAGGATTATAAAGAAAACGTAGCTTCGGTTGACTTTCGGATCGGATTTCGAAATGCGAGCGTTTTCAACTTGACATTTATTTGAGAACTCGCGGTGTAAAAAAATGGCTGCATGTTTATAGCTTTTATATTTTATATTTTTTAATAGAACGCTTTAGTGAGTAGTGTCAATAGGTAAATAATATTACGATCCTTCAGAAATTGTTGAATTTTCGACGAAATTTTTTGCTCACTGCTCCCCACGCAGAGTGCTATGAAGTACCGACAGCCGGACACCCCAGCCATTTTTCAAGACTGTGAATAATGCACCCTGACTGTGAAAATGATGAGTTGAAAGTAATAATTTACACACTTAAGAGGACATTCAATTCAGCTGTTTTTAAAATGTAAAAGCTCAGCTCAAAATTTTGGCAAAGACAATATTAAATCAACAAATTTTCAGAATTTAGCAAGTAAAATTTCAGTGTGAAACAGTTGAAAAGTAGAAAAAGGAACTAGGATTGGATTAATTGATACAGAAGCATTAAGAGATAGTACACAAGATAAACAAGCCGACGGTACTAAAGTTTAATTACTTCTTTTACTATCCACAAATCAACCACTGAATCCAATTAAATTGCCGGAGCTCAACGATCTAGCTCAAACGAATAACCGACCCACGAAAAATCATTAAGCGAAATTGTAATTACGTATTAAACGCGTCGAACAGTGCGTAATCCTCACACGGTCGAAACAGGGTTGTCGAAACGGGGGAGTGAATTGCCAACCCATACTAATCAAAAAGCCTGGGAACACAGTTTTAAACAATTCCCGAAATCTGTATGGTAACCAATTTAGTGAATAGATAAACGCGTAAAGTCCCGTTGTGGTACGGACAACCCCCGATAGTGTTATACGCAAGAACGGTTACTGATATAGGGATGATAATGTTGTTTGGGCGTGTGTAATCACTATGGTTACCGAGATCGGTGACGAAATGTACGCATTGTTTGAAGTTTGGACCCTAATTTTGAAACTTTATTTATATTGATCCCGAGGATTAAAGGAAAGTTTAAACATGGACTGATACCCGCAGCTTTTAGTTTTTGATCCCTGCGATTCTGCTATTGTATATTGATACTTACGTTTTTATCTACATCTACAATAAATTACATAAAGAGGTAAAGTTTGTTAATTTGAATGCAGGAGGTCGTTGGTAGGTGCTCCGGAATTACTCATGCAATTTTAAAAATCTGACATCACTGATACAAAGTCACATAAGTAATTGGCTATATTTGGATTCCTGCGGGATTGATTGCTAGACACTATAGTTTTAAAAATCATGAGGGTTGTCTTTCAAATCATAGTTAATTTTCTAAGCTATTTAAACTTGCTTACGATCTAGCAGCAATTGAAGCTACTCAAGTAAACACAGCTTGCTTTGAAGCACGAGTGAAGTATGTCTACAAATCTGTCTATAACTCACTGGTTTTCGTAACTTATAGGACATAACTACCACCGAATAGCACTTGTTTACATCGTCGCGGTTGATCGGGATGAAGATTAAGAACCAGTTCGAAGATCTTAAAGTGATGATCTAAGAAGTAGTGTGTTTGTTGGGGAGATTTGTGTATTGTTAGTCTAATTTATAGAAGAGGCCATTGTAGGAGTATCGGAAAGCTCGTGTTTAGTATTGAACGGGTCGAAATTGGTGATACCCATGATTGCGCATGACTTCGTAAAGGAAAGATGTGTCATAGAAGCGAATGAAAGTGAAAGCAGTAACTGTATGAGCTGAACAGCATAGAGTACCCTGAATGGACATAATTAAAAATGCAGTTCGCAAATCGACAAAGGACATTTTTTTAGCAGTGATATTTAAAAAGCTAGATGAACAGGACCGGGTAATATTGTATAGAAATGAATAGATTTCAATCCTGTAATTTTGTCATTTATAGATGTATATTTAATTAATTTCTACCTATCTGATCGGACATCTCATTTACACTAGTAAATGCTGTTATAGACTCATTTACTTCTATTTCGTAAGCAACCACTGTCCGAGACAGTTGATTGCGCTAATAATAGCTGACAATGAAATTTCTCTGTGTTCTTTTGCGTAATTAGCATTGTGTTAGAATTTTAGTCGAACCGGAATTACAGTGGAAATGAATTTACCGTTTCTTGAGAGTTTGAGAATTATTGTTATTTAACCGAGCCAATGAACCTGGTGTTCTATTTTTTTTTTTTAATCGAAACTCCAAAGTGTGGATTCAAATGTTACATACGCAGTTTATTTTATTTAAGAAAAAACATATTCTTGGTGCAAAGTGTGTTCTTACTATGAAATTGTTTTTGTTAGATGACTACATATTTTACTGAAAGGTTTTTGTAAGTAGGTATTACTTAAAACATAGCTTGGGAAATGGGAATGGGAAAATGTAAAGAGGGAGTGTTTTATGTTCAGTACTCATAAATCAATGCAAACTTTTAATAAATGGGGTTGGCACGATTGCGTTTCATGCTGCTTGCTACCGGGGAATAAAACCATCGGTAGAATGTTCGCTCACATGTTTCCGTAACCAAACTTCGACGTTTGATTTTCATTAACAAAGTTGGTCGAAACGAATTAACTCCGACGGCAAATAAATGTTTCGAGCCAATAATATTACCATTCTGTGGATTTGATTGAATCCGCAAATAGCTTCCCATGGTTACGTGTGAGGGTCGGGTTGAAAGTTAAATCGATTTTAATTTTATCGATGGTTACGCATAAGGTACCGATTTGAATGCAGCTAACTATTCTAATTTCATGCAATTTTGGTGAATGTGGCTGCTCAAAAAATATCGACATTAAAATTCTGCAACTTGAAGTTAAATGAGCCAATAGCGTTGGGTGTTGGCTTCGTTCCCGAAAACACTGTAAAATAAAATAGGTACTCACGGCTGGCTGTAGTGTTTTTAACTAACAAGGGATAAATATACAGACATTCTCGTACTACGTTGTTTACAAATAACTACTCGTATTTCTCGAATGGAGTTCGCTAAGTACCTATTTTAAAATGAAGGTTTTTTTTAAATAAACTTCGAAATTTTAAAATACTTCGGGTAATATACATTTTTTAGATAAGCAAATGCATGACATTCTGTGTGCTATATTTTTAGATACGCGCAAAATAATCGATTTCTGCCTTATTGCGAGTTTCTAGGACGCAATGACGCACAAATTGATTATTTTAAAGTGTGTATTGTTTTAAATAGTGCACGTACATATCGTCTTTATTGCTTAACATATTATTTAATAATACTGATTATTTTAATTCGTTCTCTATCGATATCGATAGCGCAGTTTGCACGTGCCTATAAAAGGAAATGACATAGTGCGTGATATGCGGAAACGTATTAAATGAAACGCGAGGGGTGCCCGTAGTGCGTGGGGCCTCACACACCCACAGCATTACACCAATCACGACACAACAAATTGTTGTGTGCGTAATTGCAAAACTGAGGTTTAATGAAACGCTCCAATTGAGATATTTGGAGGAAGCAAGACATTAGAGCCTTGGCGTGGAGATAATAGACCGTAAGCACATGTCTGCATGTATTACATGCCCGAGATTTCGTTTATAGTAAATTGCAGACTCGATTGTTTGTTCGTAGATAGTGAATGTAGAGTACCGACCCAACTACTTTAAGGTTCATTCTTGCCAGCAATTTGTTTTAATAGATTAGTTCAGAAAATCAGTTATATTTCCTTCCCATTGAAATTAGACGAATAGCTCTGATGATACCAATTTATGGCTGGTAACATTGCGTGTACCCAATACAAGAAATGATTGAGTAGCTACAAGTAGCTCAATTTAGTACATTTCACTCTCCAAACTTTCTCAATTTATAATTACCATCACTTTATGAAGGAAGTTGTTACAAAACTCGATTTCAACATGTACAAAGTTGTAATAGCCAATATTAAATAAATAAACGTTAAACTAAAGTTCTTTGAGCAAAAATCTCCCTCAGGGTCCCATTCTCAGCATATGGCGGTATTGTGAGAATTCAATTCGACAATTGACACGACTTATTAGAAAACAGTAACATTCGGCTCTAAATAGCTCCGGGCCAAACCTATAATTTGAACTCGGACCCCGGGAGACGTTTCTACTATTCGAAATATTCGATACAATCGATTTACATGCTGTGATATTCCCCCTACTATGGCACTGCGGTAATTTTAGACTAGTAATTTGGTTCGTGAGGTTGTTCAGCCAATTTACTGTTACATTATTAAGTGCGATTAGAGCAGCGGGGATTGTGATCGTCGGTTAATTATGTACTGTAGCTGCTTATGTGTTATAATTATAGGAGTTGGTAGATTTCGTGTGTGCAAAATAACAGCTGCCACCAAATCTCATTTTGATATTTGGTCTGGTAAAGCTTTCAATTTAGGCCCGCCAAGTTTCAAACTGTCGTAAAGCGCTACTAAATTGAGCTGCTAAATGGACGATATTTCTATCGAGTTTGTATTAATGTGGAGTTAGTCTCGTCTGAAGTGATTATTTCTAAAATTAATTAAATAACTAGTTAGTCAGAACTTCACGTGACCAGAAGGCTGGCCTTTTCTTAGGACAACGAATCAGCATTGCCATTCAACGTGTCAATGCGGCCAGTGTTCTGGGCACTTTTCCCGTTGACAGCGATGTAGACGAATTTATCGATGCCTTGTGAGTTCTTCCCCTCCCCTTTTTACTCCGCTTTTATACTATATTTTCTACTAGTTTGTATTCAGTATTTATTAAACAACTAATACATAGAAATGTGAAAATATGCAGCAATGTAAGATATTTTTACTCAGTACGAGAAAAAATAAAAGAACATTAAATGCGACGACTCTGCCATTGTTCTCATAAAATAAACATGACCGTGAGAATAACAAACAGTGGTAATGAATTACTTACAACCCCATCATTTCAATGCAATATAATGACCCGTTATGGCCGTTAATAAAAAATAATTCATAAAAAGTAACGTCCTATAAACGGTGGACTGCAGCAAAATATTATACTGTAATAAATAATAATGGTATGGTACACCCCGAATTTTAGTCATCGTTGCGCACACGACGCACGCTTAACTAAGTTTTGGACAACCCTACGTTTAAACTTGACATTCAATTCATTGTGAGGCATGAATGAGTGAATGTTCGCGTTGCAGTACCGCACTTATTATTTATTATGACCCCGCATGTGTCTCTGTTCGGTTAAAAAACACAATGACACAGTCGAGATTATTACATCTTTCCATCGTTTAATTGTACACAATGGGTAAACAACAAAGCCGAATCCTACATTTGTAACAGTTGCACTTGGATTCATTATAATAGAAACGACATGCAGAAGAGAATGGACGCATTTGTTGCGGCTTCGATATTCTATGAAACGAGTTCAGTGAAATTTGAATGATAAAAGTTTGATAACTTCAACTCGCTGCGCTCGAGCATGTGAATAAATGAAGATATATTAATCTAGTTGGGGTTAAATTGTTATTAAAACTATGATTAATGGTTCCTGTTAATGGAGCACAGATTAAGGAGCGGGCTACACGCAACAACGTTCAAAATTAACGTCGGTTAGCCCGTGACATACGTGTAAATTTATCTTCATCATTACCACGTTAGTTTCGATACAATTGTGAGCTTCGGCCAGTTTTAAATATACGCTGCCATGATTAGTTAATAAAGATATAATCTATTTTATAAAACTCCATTTAAGATAACTCCAGTTAAAAACAAAAAAGGTGTAATGACCATGAGGAATTTGGGAGTCTCAATAGTAGCAGACAAATTCGTGATGATTAACCGATATGGAATGACGATTATTCAAACAAGCAAGCAACAAATGCATATACTTCCACCAAAGACAAACGTAAAGATGTTGTTACACAGAAATGTGTATGGATAGCAAACAATGACGCAGAAGTCGTATGTTTTATTAACTTATTACCAAACAGAATTTTATTTCTCGTTCAACTTTTATCGGCTGTTGGTACACAAACAGAATTACCCGCTTTCATTGCCCGGGGATGCACGATTCCCTTCGATTTTCTATGATAAACAAACTTACATCCGAGTAAGGTAAACATGATCGTAAATTTTACTACAGCTTTCGCGGTAACGGAAATTCTACATCAAATAATTTTTCTCAGTATTCACCACAATATGTTCTCATGTTGTAACATCGTGTTTTACTTTTATGACCACTTTCTCTTATTATCTTCAGATAAAGTTATCATTACGTAAGCAAAATCCACTGCAGCGCGCGACTAAATGAGTTTTATTGGTATCCAGTATGTTAATATTGGCGAGTCTACGATTGAATTGTTCGAAAAAAGCATTCGAAGCAAGCGTGACGAATGAATTTCGATAATAAAATTAGCATAATCAATACAAGGGAGTCATCGATGCACCCCGGTAAAGCACGCGGTCGGCGGGACCGTAACGATCAGTATCGAAGTTTATTGGCAGTGCTCCATACAAGTTTACATGTACTTAATGCATACGGAATTGAAATTAAGCATTATTTCATGCAAACGTTCGCGTATAACGACAATTACTGTGATACAATCTATGTCGTAGCGTGAGTTGATTATTGAAACCGACTCGTTTGTTCGGCTTGTGAAGCAATAATTATTACTATTTTATTTACTTTATTATTTCTTTTTTCAATACATTGTTGCTTTTATTGGATTCAAAATGGGGGTGTACAATTTTGATTGTTACATGTTGAATACAATAAGTCTCGTTATGTGCATAAAGATGCTCGATGCTTCTTTACGTTATAAATCAACATGCTATTCTACAAGACATTCTTCATCATCTACTTCAAATTTCACAATTCAGATCTCGTCATTCCCATTATCAACTTTGTATTCAAAGCTTTCATCTATATTATTATCATCACCAGTTACATCTAGTCATTCATCTACAATAGTGTTAGCTCTAGCTGTCGCCCGGCATATTGTGATTCAATTACGCTGTTCTGAGCACACTGAGTACTGGCTGACGTCCTGACGGAAATTCATAGTGTTCCCAACGTATATCATTATATCGTAGGTATAGTTAACAGATTCAATAGTTACGGGTCTTTAGCATTCTGGGCCTCGGAAAGTTGTGAGTGTATAGAATTGAATGTTATAGGAATGCTTTCCATTGTTTTATATAGGTCAGACAACTGATCGACGGCGTTGTAATCGGTTTTCAGTATTAATGATTAAAATGTGTTTCAATGCTTTCAGTAGATTCCCAATAGTATTTTCATAACTCCAGCAATAACTGGCCTTCCATACATCTCCATCAGCAACATTTGTGACCTGGCATCATCATTTACAATATCTATTCATTACTTTTTTTAAGCTTCTTGCTTGTTATAGCCATTCTAATTCGTACTTTGTATCTTTCTTCATGACATGCCCCTTGTATACCTGTATATAACTGTGTTCCAGAAGTGCGTGGTCATATTTAAGAGTGATGTTGGGTAGCTGATATACATTAAGGAAAAACATAAAACCATGTGACATTAAAAAAAAAACAACCAGAAAAAACGAGTAAATGTTCCGAAGAAATGACTTTTCAAGCAGTTTGTTACAGAAAGTGTCATTTATTTTAGTTCAATGACAGATTTGATGTCACCAACTGCATCAGACTGATTGAAAAGTAATTTCTTTGGAACTTTCTAGTGGTTTTTTTTAAAGTCACATTTTTATGTTTAGATATTTTTTCTTTAATGTTTATCAGCTGCCCAACATCACTCAACA
Organism: Melanchra persicariae; assembly: GCA_947386135.1. NCBI lineage: Eukaryota > Metazoa > Arthropoda > Insecta > Lepidoptera > Noctuidae > Melanchra > Melanchra persicariae. The sequence continues at coordinate 9,052,652 of OX376655.1, read as the reverse complement.
TACTGGAACACCCTGTATTATTATTAATATATTAAATTGCTTTAACTTTACCATATACAAACGTAGACACGGTATTTAGGAATAAAGAACAAGCTTCGAGTAATATGAATCCAAACGATTTAAGCATTTTGATGATTCAATAGTCTGTAAATGTTCAATATAGGCAGAGGCACTTTAAACTAGTAGTGCATAATATCCTCTGCTGACAATATTCAGAGATCCAAGCCAGCTTAATTCCAGCCCGACGATGCGGGCTCGTCATTGTAACCGAACATGCTAATACAGCAGCATGATCATAGTAGATATTATCTACAATAATCACGGTGCTTTGTTTCATTTGGAATATTATATATCTTACTATTATATTATAAATGGCATACTTTGTAAGGATAGTTGGATCATTGTTACTATTTCAGGCAGAACCTTACTTAGATGAAACTTTACAGTAATATTCCATCAGTGTTACAAAATAAGCGATAATTTATAAAGAAATCAGCTTCTGCCAGCGACTTCGCCTCCGTGAATGTCAGAAATGATCCCAAGAGAACATACTCCCGTGATAAAAAGCCTACCTATGTACTAATCCAGACATCTATGCCTTTGCCAAATTTTATCCAGATCTGTTTGGCTGTTCTAGGTGATTGAATAACAAACATTCATCCATACATACAAACTTTCGCATTTATATTAGTAGTAAGATGACATTGGCACAACAATCTGTCAAATTTCATAAACACATTTTCAACGTCATCGCTACAGCATTAGGTTCAAAGTTGAGTGGGAAAATTTGACAGTTTCGGGTAGTTTGATGTGCTGGCGTCTGTACAAGAACTCACTATAACTGAAGTTCGGGTACAAATTATGCATTTTTTTCTTTTGTCTAGATAAAAATTGAGCACTAAAGAAAGAAAAAGCCATCACTTCAAATTAGGTTCAGGTCCTAGACACGTTTCCTTTGGGTTATTTGCTATCAATAATGCTACAATGAATTTTAACAAAATGTGTCAACTCTGAGTGAAACAACACTTTTTTACTAGCTTCCACGTGGATCGTATTATTTTCCGTAATAATTTTATTTATAAGGTCAAGAGCACTGATCAATTTCCTCGAATCTTAGATTGCAATTTCCTTCATCAGGAAAAGGAAAGCTTTTTATAAGAAATCGAACAATGAATTACTTTTATAGATTATTTTATTTAACTTTGAAAACTCAGAGTAGAGAGATAATTCAGAGAGATAGGGAGAGAGAAGATTATGATGACAGAGAGTAAATAGTTCTGAAAAGTACCTTGCTCGATTGGTTTTAAAAAGCACAAGAGAACTCCATTTCAAAAATAACATTTAAAAATATTTAATCGGAAAACGTAAAATCACTTCCATCACTAAATAACACTCTTTTTAGGCAGTCGTGTTAAAATGAAACACTGAAGTTAAGTGCTGACAAAGGATTTTTGATCAAAATATAGGCCTTTGTCCGCACAGATTATAGCTATGAAGAAACAACGTTGATAATACTGCTGTGGCTTTGTACGGGCGTAATCCGGGATTGTGTGTGTGCTTAAACACCTACATACACATACGCGGATCAAATATGTATAGAGTTGCTGCTAGTGGTAATCGATAGCTGGAACAATGCTGAATGGTCGGCCTTATAAATTGTTTATTTATAGTATTAATTGATGACCTGGATTATTGCTGGTAGATGTCTGATTTCTATATTCAAGTCGTATAAGTAGGATAATGTCAAATTACTAAAAGCCATACGGCTTTTAGTAATTTGACATTATGTTTTTCTCTTGGTCGACAGACTTGCTGCTTGGAAAAATTAAAGAAAGTAAAAGGTTTCGGAGGAACTTGCGGCGACCCACGTGGCTGTTATCATTTAATAGCCACATGGGTCGATCTTCAAGGTTAAGCAACGCTTGGCAAGCTCGGTCTGTGGATGGGTGACCATCTTAACATACCGAGACTCCTCCGTGCTTCGGAAAGCACGTTAAGCCATTGGTCCGGGCTTTCATTTGTAGATCTTTAGCAGTCGTTACGGATTGATAGAAACATATAGAAAAGACGAGGCACGGACGTGACGCTGGGTGCCGCAACAGTTCCGAAGATGAAGATGTGGTTAATTGTGGCGGTGTAATTGCTTCGATCAACAATATTACAAAATCAAAGCTAAATTCTGTCCGCGTGGGTACCTACTACAGCTTTTGTTTACTAGCATTTGTTTATTAGCGAACTGAGAAAATAGTTTATAACAGTTTTTAGTTCAACCGAATTACAACCTTGGCACCTAGTAATAAAGTCACAAATCTTCGCAATATTATCTTATACTTACGATTATTCATCACAAAAAACAAGCAAAGCAATCTGTCACTTAGGTATTAACCTCTTTCGTCCTAACGGGTCCTTAAAAGTCATAGGTTAAATAACATTTAGTGTTAAATCCACCTTAGATGGCAACAAATAAAGTACATTTTTCCCATTATTGCCTTGCGACCTCCATCGTTTTTTTTTAATATTACAATACAAATCTACTATATGCATCTACTGTTTTGTTACACCAAAGTTTGCGCGTGTATTGGCCAAACTTGGCCAAATATTTGTGGCGCTGGTTTTAAATCGGTATTCCATCTTGTTTATTTTGATTGACCGCTTACTTCATGTTCAAATCACCTTAGTTTACACGCTCACATTTTTACAGAATCGCATCACAGATCTGTTAAACCTGGAACTGGCATGGCAAAGGACGGCCTGGATCTTTACTTTCCCTTTTTATTTCTGCTGATCTTCAATTAAAATTTTTGTGTCTTTATTGCAAAAGTTCAAACACCGTAGATTTCTCATCGATTAAAATGCAAGCCGTGGTTTTTGAGTGACTTATCAGATTGTGTATAAATATTGTGACAGCCTTTCTCACTAACCTAGAAATACAAGTCTAACCCATTTCTAATCGGTTTATTTTAAACTAGCTTTTACCCGCGACTTCGTACGCGTACATCCCGTTGTTTCCCGTTTCCGTTGGAATTTCTCGTTCCCGTATAGCCTAGCCTTCCTCATGAATGTGGCTATCTTAAACAAAAAGAATTTTCAAAATAGCTTCAGTTAGAGATTACCCCCTACAACCTCACAAATATCAGAAACCAGCTCTGTGGGAAGGAAGGTTTTGAGTACCAACCTACGCGTACCAACAAAGGGTGTACCTACTACATAAAGTAAGAGCTCTGACAGACGGGCGCGAATTGTCAATGCGAAAATGTGTAGTGATTATTAGCCGGCTGTACTTACTTCTAAAAAGTTGTTTCACTAAAGAATATGTGTGACAAAGACCCGTTCCGTTCCAATAATTAAATAAACAATTATTGGACGATATATTGTAAACAATGAGAGTCCCAATTCTACTTATTTTTAAGTAACGTTCGCATTCGCATGTCAGTCGCAATCTGTCAAAAATGCCTTAAATTCCATACATTTTTGATAGATTGCGAAACAAGAATTGGCCTGAGGGCCATTTCCTGTTTTTAAAAAAAAAAGTTAAACATCTCAGCTTTATGACCCAGCGCAGTAGTGTTTACAGGCAGCGACACACTGCGGTGCAGAGGTTAGCAATCAGTTTTATAAGATTTGCCAAATAAAATGATTACTTAAGTATTTTATTTTAAATAGAAGAACTATTAAAAAATTACTTATCTAATTACTATCGGATATCGATTCTATAAAAACACCTACAAAGTACGACAGGGTTTTTATTAGATACTGTATAAAATGCTATAAGAAAATATGTTTTTCAACACATTTGCTCAAAAAATGCATTTACGAAGCCTGTATGCATCGTTCGTAAGTTAAAAATTATGCACCACACGATGGAACGTGCGGCAAAATAGGTACTCTCACCTAAGTACATATTTTACCGCAAACTCCGTTGTATAGCGCCGTGCGTATTCTTTACGGTTTTTTTTAATTTCCATAAAAATTAATAAGAATTCCACCAAGGAGTTTTACATCACGAGAATAAATAAATTGAATGATCGTTACTCCTTTGAAGCGCTTTCGCTGTATACGTTTGTCTCATATTAATATTATAGAGAAAATGAGAGAAGATAAATAAAAATAAATGAAAGACGTGGTTCTAATTTCAGCGAAAACATAAAATCGCTAAATAGTTTTTTCAATTTAATTCAGCATTATAATTATATTGTAATACTGGTTTGATGCTACAGTGACTTTGGTACGGTTTAATAAGAAACAGTTGTAGGTTTAAATGAGAAAGTAGAATCATGCAGTAGGTGTATCAAAGTACGTGCGATAACAAATCTAAGTTAACTGAACTAATGAATTTATTGTGCCATAACTAGCTATATTGGTGAGTAATGTCTTGCTCGTATCATAGTTGAACGTGTCCATTGTTGTACGTTACGAAATCTTATAAAATAAATTAAGTAAAATGTGGTAACATCTGGGATATTATTTTATTTCACAAATCATTCGTTAGAATACAGTATACATTTATCTAAGTAGTTTTTTACAACTTGAAACCACAATTGAAACAAGTTTATATAAAATTTGAAGTGAAAATAACACGAAGCTGTTTAATTCTTTGTTGCGTATTACGGCGTTTCGTTCCTTTCAACTTATTGAGGTACGAAGTCGTCCTGTATTAAAATACTTTATCGATTGGCCCTTTGCTTTTCGCATGCAGTGGACTCCCGAAACTCCAAAAATAATTACGAGTTTATAATAATGAAACAAAAAGTCTTAACGTCAACTACCAATATCGTGCCGTTACAACGTGAACGAACACAGCAGGAACTGTTCTCCGACTCCAGACATGATTTTGATGAAGATTTATGTCACAAATGCTAAATCACACACGAAGTATCATCCTAAACAACTGCTAGTGAGAACTTTAGCTAGGGATGTCAAGGAGGCCCACTGAGAGAGATGGAAAAATAAAGAAGAAAAATATTAATCCGGTCACAATTCGTCAAAGAAAATGTAGTCATATTGGTAATACAAATTTAGAAAGGGCTCAAAAAAAACTGTTTTGTAATAATTTCCCGAATCCTTCAAGGAGATTTCTTAGTGGTTAATAAAATAGATTGGCTCGAGTAAACGAGCTGGCATGAGAGACTGGCATGAGAGCAAAACACTAAAATCAAGTTATGTTACCTACTCCTGATTTTCTGTAGTAGGTCAACGGCCCTGGAAAGTAAAGGGTATGGATGGGTTTTAATCAGTCTGACACTCCCTTCTGCTCCACCCAAAGCGGAAGGAGTCATTTGAAGATTTCCCATCGTTAAAAAAAAAAACAAAAAAAAGGCCAACGTTACAACTGGGTATGCTTAAAACTTGCGGAGGTGTGATTTCCGGAATTTCAACTGCGGAGGTGGGTGCGAGGTTCTGTCACATCCCTACTTCAGACTATTTTCGTTCAAAATAAATTGGTCCGTGAAACGTCTCTGCAACTTTTCAGTGTAAAGTTTCCAAATACTGTCGACAGCACCATATTTTCGTATCTCATTAACTAGCCGAAAGAATAACATTTGTGTCAGTCAAAAAGTAATTTCGTAAAAACATTTCGAGTTTTGAGTTGCTCGCGTCATTTTGTTTGTTCAAAAATAGAAGGAAAGTTTTCAGTTTAATATTAGTTCGTCATATTAATTTGACTGTTTGTGTTACTGTTTCGTAACAAGGGAACCGTTACACTTACGTGAAAAACAGTGTCTGTACAGCCAATGGGCTGTGAAAATAAATTATGAGTATATTATTATAGTACTTTATTTCAAACCTTTTCACGTTAAATTTAATAACTGTCTTCAAATATAAACAAAATCTGTCCGGCAATTTAGATACACTTTCCCATTTATAATTAATATTAGTAAGGATGTGAATTTGACATTGTAATTGACATTTCTGTATCCAAGTTTCGCAAAACCTTTTTAACCGACTTCCAAAAAAGGAGGAGGTTCTCAATTCGACTGTATTTTTTTTTTTTGTTTTTTTGTTCTACCGTTCACAAAACTACCACGAAGGAAGGTATTCCGCACAAAGCTACATACTTTATGAACATCCAACTATCCTCCAGTGACTCACGAAAAAAAAGCAAACAAAAGAAAAACACACATACATCACACAAAAAAACAATAATAGGCCTTCGTGTCGTTTTAATACGTTGGAATCAAAGCGCCCCCAATCATTAAAGAGTACATAAATAAATAAATGGCACCAAACAGTGAGCAAATACATGGGGATGTGCCACCAAGTCGGGACACGTGCAAATACTGACGGTGACACAGCCCTAAGCGTACTGGAAAGGTCACGGAAGAAAGGGACATGTATCGAATGTTTATCCTAAAATAAATTGTCGATTCGGAATTTGTAATAATTTTTTTGTTTGTTTTTTTTTCAGATTTTTGTTTCGTTTATTTAAATTTTCCTTGTTGCATTTAAACAATACTTGAATGAATTAAAATGCAAAGTTTACGTAAAAATAGTTTCATTTATTTTGACCCAATTTTCTGCCACTGATCCACAAGTTCAGTACAGATAGGCTGTAAAACAAACTTATGCCTCTGCTTGGCAGTGATACGCGCTTGGGCGCCTTCCAGTAATATTATTAATGGCATTGGCAAGCACGTACTACATTGCACCGTACGACGTACGTACTGTCGCGCACAACACTTCATGGCATCGTAAATCGCGTCTCGTAAACTTCCCGCCGTCACCCGCCTATCACTAAAATTAAACATTTAATGAGAAAATGAATTACCAGTTATGAAACGAACGAAACGTTACGATCACTACATAAGTTACATATATTTTTATTATCTCAACCGTGAACGTTACTGGCGTAGCGGCATGTTTCAACGGCTATTTATTTATTAGAACTGACAGCGAATTGTTCATAAATAGCGAAATAATATTTCCGAAACAAAATTTGCAAACGAGCGTACCTCGTGAGCGCGTTGCGCGCACACATACACGCTTATAAAAGATTCCGCGCTATAGTGTGCGGGTTGGAAACTTTTGATCCCCTGACATAAATCTCCATCAGAAAATAGGGAGGGCCGTAACCGGCTTAAGCTTAACAGTGACTAGTGGCCCCGAACCTTAGTTTAAATATATTGTAATAATGATAAAATATACTAGTTAATTTGGGTCTTTATTTATTTTGCAGTAAAGAGCTTTTTGTCATAACAACCCGCTGTTTGTGATGGGAACGTGCGGGTCCCTCAAATATTGTTTCATATTTCGCCGCTCGTTTGCCCGTTATTTGGTGAATAGATTTGTATTATTGGAGCTGGTAATCCCATTCCGTTACTTAGTTAATCAGTATGTCATCGTGTATTTGCACAGATTAATGTAGCACACCTACATATTATGTTAGTCATGATCGATGCTTTGATGTATAGATTGTTAAATAATTATTTAGCATAGCAAATACTATTAAGAAAGATATTGTCTGCTAATGAGCAACAGTAAATGACTACAGGTAAAAAGTAAATCTATGAAGGTACATTTTGTTTTCTTATGCTGCCTTTTTTTCTAATAAAATCTCATCCATCCACTCGCAGGACAATGACAGTGGTCAGTGTCACGGACACAACAAATCAAATGTCATGTTTCTTTTTTTTATAGAAATGGAAAGTAATAACTTATACTGATGCCTGCTCAATTCTGACACAAATCTTCGGTCCTGCAAAAATTCAATATTTAGGTATCCTTAGCAGTTGTCAAGCCTACCGAGTAATGTCTAGGTAACTTTTAAATGTCTTTTGACACATGAACTTATGAATCCAAGACATAGGTAACGTCACATTTATAGTTCTAAAGAGATATAAATCAAACAATGTCGAAGTAATTTCGAGACGAATTCGTCGAAACTTTAGTTCTTCGTTCACTCTTTTACGATCAGCTCAGAGATTGGTCCTTGCTATTATTAGGTCCAGATTTCATTCAGTCGAATGAGTCACAGTAAAAGTCTACATAGAGTGGGCACTCAAGAACCTTACGTGGGTTTTCTGATGTGAAAAATTGTTTTATCTTTTCTTACTAAGTTTTCTGATGATATGAAGAAAACTGATTATTTAGTTTGTGGATACTTTCTCTTTAAGACATAACCTTTTATTTGATTTAACATTGAGCATTTAAAATGTTTTTACCTACTATTTACTTCGTTTTCCTAACCTTTGTTTTAAGACAGAAATAGGCCAATAAATAAACTTACAGTAATTGCCAAGTATATATTCAATTTTAAGTTGTCTTAATAAATACTTAACTAACTATATACACTAAAAATGAAAATCCTAACTAAGTTAACCCTAATTATGGCGTCAAAAAATTCAACCGCATAGCTGTCGACTGGAAGTATGCCCAAAAGACTGGCGGCATTGCCACGTTGTATGGCAATGCTTATCCTTTGTCCAAGGTAAAAACCAGCCCTTGGGTCACGCGAAGTGACAAATAAGCGTCTTGAGAGATCTTTGAACAAGTTATGAGCACTCGAACCGCACCCCATTGCCTAGTTCAATTAGAACTTAGCTGATCACATCTGTCGCATGTCGGAGGAGCTATGGCTAAACTAGTGGGCCCCAAACAGCAGCTAACGACATCGTGCCAACGATGAGATATTCTCTGTTTTAGTAGCCTTTAGTCTTTTAGTAGACAGAGGGAAGGAATCCCTATGCTCTTGCAGTGGGACAACATCAACTTATTTTTTTAAAAACATAGATATTACTATAATATGATTTAAAGTATTACCATAATTATGAAATCATTTTGGGAAACAAATAAGCGTATTCAAATTACAATTCCGTCCTTTATCCTTTAGTGGCAACTGTACTCAATGACCAATCGTATTTATTTTGGATTTAAAAGATAATCCAGTAAACGACATTTAAAAAGGGATTATTACGACTCCTCGACGGCTTTTATGAAAATGAAGTTAACGATACAGTATGAATATTACTTTTCGATTAATTTTAACAGAAGTTATCAGTTGGAAATAATTGAGAGTCAATGAGGAATCAGGATGTATTTAAATCCGGGATTTTGCGCAGGAAACAAACTGATAATAAATCAACTGCTTAACTGAACGGTATGGGAAATAAAATTCGGTTTTCAATCACGATTCTGGATTATTATATAGCTTATAAAATAAGTAAATAGTAAATGTTGTGAGGACTTTATTATTTTCTATAATTCATAAATAATTCGGCTGTGCGTTGTCTTTCAGTCACTCAATCACTCAGTAACGCAAGAGTTTTTCTGATGTAATACATCTTTATCTGTATACGAAGCGAGAATTACTAGCTCCCAGTCTACTAACACTAGCTTACTATCTTGGCTTGAGAATTGAGCCTCGTGTATCTCAGGCATAACAGAGGTTAGACATGACAAAGGGTATGCCTTGTCTACAACAGGCCTTTAAACCAAAAGAATATTTAATTACTGACTTAACAAAACAGTATTACTACTAAAGACAAAACTGCTCAAAAATTCAAACTCTTTATTTCGAAGTATTTTTAAAGAATAAACGAAAAATTTTGTTTGCGATTGTACCATTGTTCTTTGACCAATTTTTTTCAGACATGCCAATCATTTTAATAATAATATTTTTAATTATCTCCATTTTTGTTGTAAATATTATCGTTACTACTCTGCAACAAAAAAGCTTTGAAAACAAATCAGCCCTTTCAAAAACTGGAAAAGTTGACTTTTATAGTAAATTAAAATTGATTGTAAAAATCGACTGAATGTCCGAACCATTGTCAATAAAACTTTTTTACAAAAAAAAAATACAACCGACCCAAATAAAAACACTACAAAGTATAAAATAACTTTAAATTCGGAAGTCGGTGTTTTTGGTTGTTTTTGACACTGACTTGCGCATTTAATTTAAAATTATTTTATAATTTGTAGTGTTTTTTTGTAGACGTTGCATTTTTTTGTAAAACAAATATATTTTCACTTTTTAGTTGTGATACCTCACAGCTAATTTGACATTATTCCAATAATGAGTGGTTGCATTATTGGAATAATGTCATACAAAGTAACTACTTTGTATGCCTTCGCAGTCCAAGTCCAGATCAGCTCATAGTTAAATATCTACTTTGCTTTGGGATTGACAAAACCTAACAATATGTGATTTTGCTAGATTTTATTGATTATAAGTCAAAGATGCAATTTCAGCTTTCCCGGAAGGTATGTTATCATTTATTGAAGAGTTCTGTTGCCTACTGCCAAAGTTCTTTATCAGATCTTCACCAAATGATAAAGCAGTTATAAAGCTTCAAAGTTGACAATTAGAAAGATAAGTCCAATATGGACTCTGATGACGTCAAAGTCCATGACGCCTATACAGCTGCCATGCAAAACAGCGTTTTCGCGAGAGGGACAGATATATTTGTTTAAAATAATAACTATACCTCGCTGGTCTTTCGATCAATTTTAATTCTATTTTTCACTGTAAGTATTATATTTTTGTATATTTTGAGATAAATTTTGTAAATAACAAATATATTTTTCATGCATATTCGGGATATTGGCGGAGAAATCGGCGAACATACATAAAAAAAAACAAAAAATACAGTCAAATATAGAAACTCTTCCTTTTTGAAGTCGGTTTATAATACAGAGTGTTGGATAAAGCAAAAAATAAAAACCAAAAAAATAGCAACCTTTTCAAAAAAAAATAAACACGTTAACCCTACACATGGTAGGTACAAGTAAACAGCCAACATGCGGCGGTTCCCCACAAATCTTTCGTATCTACCAACATTGTCATTCCCTCGCGGTATATTATTGAACTTAATGGCATCATTTACCGTATTCCGATCCTCAATAGCGACATCGTAACGTACTCCTCGCCTGTTATTAGGGTTCCGTTCGAAAATGCAAATAATAAAAAACGTAGCTATCTATGCGAGCAGAAGTAATGATTTTTCCAATTGATAAGAAACATGCTGAATGTACCTATTTTGTTGTGTACAAATATTATATTTTATGTGATAAAGTTTTGCTGGCATTAATTGAGAAAGTGAATAGTTTATTTATTTTAATAGAATTCGGTGTTTGGTTTAGACTGAATTTGTTTTGTTTTGTGTTTTGTTTTGGAAGCTAAACAATATATCAAATACACTTATTTTACAAAGGATAATTCATTTGTGAAACATATTTATTCTATTGTTTGCTTGTATTTCATTATCAAAATTACATTTTCATGTATATTTTGCAGTATACATTTTTTCAAGTCTGTTATAGTTCTAGTTTTTAGTTTTGTATTACTTGATATTAGTGTTATTACAAAATGCCTTTAGTATATTGCGTAGTGCTCGTTTTTTCTATCAACATTTCGTAGAAGTACCTTTATTGTAGATACACATTCAAGCGTCTCACTTACTCTGAAAGACATTTGTGTTGGTGTCTTGTAACAAACTATTGTGGCCTACGTGTCTACATACTCTTAGACCAATTTGAAAAACAGGTTATTTATTTACGTAACCATTCTATTTTTCATTCTATCAAGAATACTGAAATTGGGTGTAGAGGTTGGCATTTTTGTTTGGGGAACACAGAAGGTCTCATTTAATAAAAGCTTCTGCTGTTTCGTCCGTATAGTATTTTGAAACAAAAACGTGTGTATCTAACATCCTTCTCCAGATCCTAGGCTATGTTATATTTCTTTAGATTGGTTCTTCGGCTTAGGCAAGAAAACGACAGACAGACAAAATATATGACATAGTTACTTTCGCATTTATAATGTTAGTATGGATTTTATGTCACTGTACGGAACTCGTACTACCAATTCAATTCCAGCTAACGATATTTATTATTATTTTTTATTATTCTCGTCCATTTGACATATATTGATGCGGTTGTAATGGTCTGAGCATTACTTGCAACTGTTAGTGGCAGGTTGGTACTAAATGGTCACCGTAAAATGCTTTCTATGTTTCAATTATCGGCAAAGTGTGATATATTGTTATTTGTTATGGATGGGCCGCGTTGGTATCGGCTTCTCTCTAGGAGTATTCACATAAGTATTATTTATTCTACATATGATCGATTTGCACAACTGTGCTTTTTGGTAGTCTGATTATCCCTTTCAGAATCGAAAATTCATGAAAAGATGAAATTTACATTTTTACACATTCACGAAAATTTTATTGTCGAGAAATAATGAATATTCCTTTGTTTGTGCTCGTTAATATGTATTTCATTTTAACGAAAATTTCCTGCTACAGTGTCGGAAATTCAGTCACTTTATGTCCCCATAAGTAGTAAATTGTCAAGTTAAAAAAGTTGTTAAGGATACGGGTAATGAGTTTTTGAAACACACAGAACTATAAATTCCTGTAAATCCATGCAAATTGTTGCGCGGTTCCCATTATTCAAATTTAATTTTCAATTGTTCTTGTAATTTAAACATGCTTTGTCGAATTCTGACAGGTGGGCTTGGGCTATTTAAATTAATATAAAATGTAGATGTGTGCTTGGTATAGGTACCTTAATTGCACCCGGTAATACCCCAATGGGAATTGTCCCATTGAGGAAAAACTCATCCATTTAGCACCATATTAATTTAAGGTTAACATTATAAGGTTTTTAATTTTTACAAGAAAAAAATCTCATATAGTTGAGATAGAAATAAGTTGGGAAGACATTTTATTTTGCCGCAGCAATCTTTCATATCTTAGCTACAAGACTCTGAAATTCAGGATGGGTGTCCTGAATTGCAGTCTTATAACCCCAAAGCCAAATTAACCCAAAATGCCAACGTGAATAACAAATAGACGGAACCCAAATGGCACTTTAAAAATCGAAACATCAAAAAGTAAACTTAATATCATTCATTTTATTTTACAAGCTTTCCATGATAAATGGAACATCGCCTATAAATAAATGCACGCCTAAACTCACATAAACTACTATGGGTATGACAGGCGATGGAAATAAAATGTTTTATAGCCATAACAAGAACGAGCTTGTCGTTCTTAGAATATTCCTCTTGACTTGCAGTTAAACTTTTAATGTCTCGTCATTTTGGGTGCGCCGAAATTCGGAAGGATTTTTGCATGCAAAGATGTACCTAGATGTTACAACAGTGGTTTTCTTTGAATCTATACCTTACATGAAACGACTTAGGAGTTATATGTACAATCAAAGCGATTTTCAGTGATCAGTAATCTTAATTATGACCCACATTGTACCATCTTATATTTATGTTATAAAATTAGTTACAATAATGATTTATAATATTAGTCGATTCAAAAATGTGGGAAGTTTTCAGGAAGTATATAAAACTTCTTAAGTTTTACATGTAACTCATGATTTAAATAAAAGATTATATTTCAAATGAGAATTTTTAATGGGTTTTAAAAGGTTCCGTGGAAACCTATGAGTTATAACTGCTGTAAAATCACACAGTGAAGTGAGCCCTCATCACGTAGCTGCGTAAATTGAGTTAACTGACCACATCATCGCTTACCATCACGTAAGATAGTGGTCAAGTGCGTGCCGATCAATAATAATAAAAAAAAACAACAAGCTCACCTCACCCATGTTTTAAAGGTGAGGTCTATACAGAATAGACCTGGCCGGGAAGTCTCGACATAGTTACCGATCGCCTACCGACCGATTTCGGTCGATAAGTCCTAAGGCCACCCGTCTGCGAGGGTTGCGGATTTTGTTCGAAAGAGTTACCGCGGCCCTGGAAAGCAAAGGGCACTACGAGGAGCACGGATGGGTTTAAGTCAGTAAGAGTCTGACACTCCCTCCCGCTCCACCCAGAGCGGCAGGAGTCATTTGATGATTTGTCATGCATAAAAAAAAGTCCACCCGTTCACAGTCAATCTCGACCGCGATCCACGGAACAGGAGGCCAGTTGGCAGGTTATAGTATTTTGTTAAGTTGAAAGTGCCCGGGTAGCCTACAAAATTCAAATTTTCTTACGTTTAGTATTTCAGTGTAGTATTTCATGAAATCATGACATTGACATTGACCAAGATACAATCTAACACTGACCTGAAAATTGCAAAAAAGCGTAAGAGAATTTGAATTTCGTGGGCTACCCTGGCACCATAAGCAACGTTCGATTTTGCATGTCATTCGCAGTCTTTCAAAAATGTACGGAGATTGAGGCTTTTTTAATAGATTGCGACTGAGATGTAATTGCGAACGATGCTTAAAAATAATGTAGAATTATCCATCTTATTATTGATATTGATCGAGGATCGCGTTCGAGATTGACTGTGTGCCTACGAAGACTTATCAACCGAATTCGGTCGGCAGGCGATCAGTAACTATGTCGAGACTTCCCCAGCTGTTTGTGTTTTAATTGAACAATCAAGACAAACAATACACGGAAGCAATGTCAAGTCACTTTCTTTAAAAAGGCACAGAAAATAACTAAACATAAAAGGACTCTTGATGAATACAAACGTCACGTCATGCCGCCTCAAATATCGTTCATACGGGCGATAATTGAATAATAACAACCAAACGATTCCATTTTGGGTTCATTAAAATTTTATTACATGCAACAATTAACGTTAAAAGTTGACACAGTGCTGTGCTTTTAAAATTAATAACGGGACTTAATGACCCGGTATGAAAATTGTACATATAAAGTGCGATGCATATTCATTTCTCCACAATTATTGGACCGTTACGGTTCTGAATTTTTAGGTTAACTGTTGGTAATAATTATTAGATTTGGGTATGCCATGTGTGTTGATTACTACATGACATTATTGGTTCATCAATATATTAATACATCCCATAAACTTTGAATAAACCGCTGCATTTAATTTTGGTCCTCCCTTATGCCATTGGTTGTCACATTATGAAAAATATCCAAATGATGATTGATTTTGTCTAAACGGAATAAAGCGCTCGAGCTCGTTTATTCAAGATTCTGTTTGTAAACAGAAACACACTTCTAGTGTTTCCTTATATTGGCAAATTGTTACCACTCCATTCTCATACGTCAATGTGAGTTATGGCCCAATATTCCCACTAAGGTCTAAAGTTAAAGTTCACAATAATATGAGTTGGTTCGCTTTCGCGCAGAGCTATTAAATCGCCCATTTTCCTGAGCTGATTCTCACAGTTTTGAAGGCTATAAACAGCTGATGCATTTTATGTTCGTCTTTCATATTCAAAACAGGATCAAATATGAATGCATAGAAGGATTTACCAATAAAACTTTGTGTACTTTATATTATGCTATATATTTTATAGCATATACAGACGAAAAGCTGCCACTTCTCAGCTTTTGAGTTCCTTTAAGAGTAAATTTAATATTCTCTATTTCTAAGAGTAAACTTTCCTTACAATCTAACCTATGAGTTCGAAACTAAGACCCCATTACGTAATAAGCTCAGCATTAAAACCTTTCCCGTAACTCCCTTTTATTTTTGTATTATAAAGCGAAAAGAAAAGAAATCCATCCCTATCTGGATAAAATCTCTTTGAAAGAAACTCAAACAATTCGAAACACCTCAAGACATTACCGTGGGGCCCCTAAATTTGCGTGTACAAGCAAAACGCGTAATGTCGGGGTGAGCCCGCCAAAATCGTATTTAAATTCACCGATCCCGACACGAGATAAACGAAATCATGAGTTAGGTTAGAAGGGTTATAGAATCCTGCTGCGTGAGGCCGCATAATTCCGTCTCCAGTGGGGTGTCCACGCCTTTGGTGCTGACGGAGATATCTCGATCTTGAATGGGAAGCCTCTTTACAGTGTTTAGCTGGGAAAATTTTCTTTAAAACGTTTGCAAATGCAGAGGTCTTATCGCAAGATCTGAGAATTTGTTCGCTTGTTACGGATGTATTGGGTTTTGAATAAAGAATGTTTTCTATTGTCAGATGTTGTATGATGGCGGAAATAAAATGCTGCATCTCGTAATTCCAGTAGTGTCTCTTTGAACACGATGCTTGTTGAATTGTGTAAGTGTAAGTAAGGCTGGTAGGTTTACAGAAAGTACGTGTGTGAAATAAAAAAACAAACAATTTTAAAGAATTTTAGGCTCCAAAAATAAATTAAAATAAAGAATTAAAGTTAATCGTAACGGTTATGACTGTCACCCTTAATTTCACATCTAATTATTTACAATTCCAAAAACGAGCGTTTTAAAGCTTTATTACAGCTGAAACAAGGTTTTCAGATAAGGGTATTTTCGGCTATACTTAGCGCCAACAATTAAGTATACCCTGATTTAATTAAACAACCAACAATTTATTTTTACTTGTCAGATTTTATTTTCCTTTTTTATCCGGTGGCTCGACCGTAATTTAGGTACCCTAATCCCAGCGCTACAGGGTACCAGTAAGGGGTGAAAGGGAAAAAGTAAGGGTGATTAAAGATAAACAACGGCTTGGTGCCAACCTGAGGCCTAGCACGGTTAGGATAATTTGCAATTGTATAATTATCTATGGCGGTAAATTAAACGAGAGTTTTATGCGTTTCCGAGACGGGTGGCTGAGATTTATGCCGGTAATTTAGATTACAACTTAATTATCGATTTGTTCTCATGTTCTTCTGGTTTGTACTTGAAGGTACTCTAATGCATTTCAAAGGTAATTCTTTCATTTAAGTTTTTGAGCACATAATTTCATTTTACAAATACAATTTATGTTTAGGGGAAATAGCTTTTATCTTTAATTGTTTCAAAGTATGAAAATGTTTCTCCTAAAATATAATTATATTTCAGTTATTTTAAACAATGTTCTGCGGAATGAAATTCAGTTTGACCTAAATATATTTTTACCTGACCGGCGATAAACTACGTGTTACATAAAAGATATCAAAGATAATTCACGGCAACATAAAAAAATCCTTTCAATATTTACAACATCGGTAGCGGCGTGGGTTATGTGTCCGTTTAGTTCGATCCGGACCTTGAGACCTGGCCGGCTACAAGACAACACGTTTCAAGCCACATTTTTCTTTTTAAAATTATATTTTTTTCCTGCCATTGTAATCTCCGCAAACTAGGATTATGACTGAGTTATTCGTGCGTTCCCTTTCACCTTTTCTAGAAACGTCCTTTGTTCTACTCACATTAAACAATTTCGTGAATTGACTCACTGACATACAGTTCAATGCATTGTTTTCCGTTGGATTGTTTCCCGGTATTATTTTGCTTCCAGTATTTTTGGTGCAGTTTCCACTGTAGGTAATTAGTATGAGTTTTCGGTACTACCTAAATAAGTAGGCAGCGGCAATTATCGTACTCGATAACAGATTTTAAACTTTATTTATGTAATGCCTCAGCTTCAGTTAGTTTTCTGAAAATTTTATTTAGACACATAAAATGTGTAAAAATCATGAAAGCTAGAAATTATCATATATTTCAAAGACGTTCGATAAATGCAAAATAAGAAGTAACAACAGGATCTACTTACCTAAGTATCTCATAAAATTGTACCAGTTATTACTCTAGAGACAACACAAAAATAAGGGACAAAAACACAAACATTTTCATAAATATCTCTTTGCGAACATTTCATCAAGACGCACCGATTCCTCCAGAGAATAAGCTCTATGAATATTTTGAGGTACACGAATTTGGGTTGTAACCGCTGAAGATATTTCATATTCTGCCACTCTATACTTGTATACCCGCAGTTATATCTAACCCAGCTAAATAGTATTGCGGTTGCATTATTTTTGTAAAGACGTAGGATTACTCGGGTGTTCCCTCTCTGAGGTTTGTCTTTTGTTCTTGTTAGATACGATTTATTCGAGTATTAGACTCCGACGTTCTATTTTTAAGTAGAGATTTTGCGTTTCTTTTTTCTTTATTTTTAACCCCCGACGCAAAAAGAGGGGAGGGTATTATAAGTTTGACCGCTATGAGTGTCTGTGTGTCTGTCTGTCTCCGGCAATGTAGCTCCGATTGAAGTAAACCGATTTGGATGCGTTTTCTTTATTTGTTAGCTATAGTTTTTTGGCGATGGTTCTTACATATGTTTTATCAAAATCGGTGCAGCCATTAACAAATATATTTAATAATATTTTCAAATATACCCAAGTGGGGTATCAAATGAAAGCGCCTGATGTGTATATTATTGGGGGTTGTTTAAATTTTTAATTTATTAAAATTATATGGCTTTGTTGTTCTATTTTTATGAGGTTTTATTATGTGCTTATCGTTTGTTTCTTTACAAAATCATTTGGCACGCGAATGTGGAATATTATTACGAGGGTGGATTAAAAGTATTCGGCTTGACCAAGAAATTAAACACGTATGAAATTAATTATGTTTTTATTTGTAAGTTCAATACACTTTTGTGTCAGGCCGAATACATTTCAATCCTGGATGAATTGAAATATATTAATAACAATTTGGCAACGTTTCATGAGTGTAGTGGTAATTTAACATTGTAAAATCAAATAGAATGTCGTAATATCTACAAATGTCAATAAAATTACATTCAGCCATGCCTAATGCAATGAAATACTCCTACTCGTTTTAGTTAAATTTATGAATACCGTAATCAGTTTGCAGCAAAATACTTAATATTGGTTCATTGCACCATTATTTAAATAACCCAGTGCTTTGATGTAAATAACCTAACTATATTCAAGCAAATGATTATTTACAAAGAAGACTTCTCAAAATAATTATTCCAGGAATGTTAAAAAGAGTTGGCATAGAACATTAAAATAAGACAAATGTCACCTATTCTGATAGACAAGGAATAAACAGCAATATACATTCCAGTTTCAAAGAACAAAACTATCAATGGACGATCAAATTCATAGTAAACTAGAACTAAATAAACTGCGACCACAAATCTATCTGACAAATGTAGAGGTTATGGAAATTTCTCGTTCGACCGTCCATCATATCGGTTATTGGACGACCCATGTTCAGCAATAGCTGGCTGAGAGCTGATATGACAAAAATATGCATAAGCACAAACTAAAGTTAAACATAGCGCTAAATGAACGTGAATGGTAGCGCTGCATGTGAGGGAAGACGTCAAAGACCTGTCAAATCTAGTTCGTTTCATTCAGTTCGTTCATTTAGCTCTATATCGATGTATGTTTAACAGAGCTTCTGTATCCAGTTTCTAGTTATTTCACTGCAGCCAGTCTCTAGTTATTACTGGCGCATTCGTTTGAGTTGCATCAAATATGGATACATTTAGTTGGAAAAAGGCTCCATCGATTTTTTCCCACGTGCATGAATATTGGCCTTTTCAAACGTTATTCATGCTCCGAATATTGATGTTACTAGCATCACCTCGGTCGGTGTTAAATATTGAGATACTGTGTAAGACCTATCAAACAAAGCCAAGTACCTACTTTTGAATTTACAGGTTGTTTTCTGTATATCACAACTTCTGCAACAATTTTTAAGGACAGGAAGGAGAAATAGGAGTGAGTATTATTGAGCTATCAGAGGGCCAATTCTGGTATTCAGCTGAATCCGGTTTGACTGGGAGTCGACCCCAATACAGTTGGGAAAAGGCTAGGCCATTCTACTAACTTTTATTTTTTTTAACAACGTTTCAAAACGCTTCTAAGTTCAACATACAGTGACATTAGAAGCGTTTTGACATGTTGTGACTGAGATGCTAATGTGAACCAACGTTCATTTTTGTTTAAAAAAATTTAGAATTAACCCAATGAATACAAGAAATTGTCACCTACGTCACACACACACGTCACATGCTTGCCTCTAATCGTTTTAAAATCAGAATACTGTTTAGCTGTAAGCTCCTTATAAGTAATTCTACTATCCTAGTTATGTTTCACCTATTACATACTCAAATTTTGATGGCATCACTGGAATAACAGCAAATAGATTCAAAATCGAAACACGAGCACACACAACCAAAACGCATTCGTAAACATTTTCGAACTAATGACGTTTGAAACAAACACATTAATTACCAATCAAATCCTCACTATTTCAGGCATATTAATTAGGTTAAATTAATGCTAAATGACGCTGTAGCCGAATTAACAAACGTTAGCCTTCAATTTGACTAAATAATCAGTAGGTTGTATTTGTTTAAAGTATTTTGTAAAGCCTGAATGTTTGTTTGAGGATATGATTTGGGGTTATGAAAATGATGTATAGTCAAAGGACAAAAATACAGTAGCACTCTACCAATGCCAATATTATTTTTAATTTAATTGTAGAAGAAGCCCGCAACTAGTTTGATCTGTACTTTTGATTTTTTACTTTAGATGAAGCCAGTCGTGAATCATTGCACTTCTTCTATATAGAAATCTTAGATACATTAGCTTTGGGTGATTGGAACTGCACTTTTGACCCTTCATGTATCTATATACTATGGGACGTAAGTATTTTCTATGACAAAACACCCCTTTTTGGTCGGGGGTTAAAAAAAGCAGCTCGTATGTGAAAGTCTGTACATTTAAGAATCAGCTGCTGAACAGATTCGAAACACGTGTAGAACTTGGTTGTAATAAGGATATAGGATACCTATTTTGTGTTATAATCTTCGACTTTTAAGCAAGCACAGCTGTAGGAAAAAGCTATAGTTTGCAGTAAAATCGATTCCAAATCTTCCAATCTTGGTTAATCATGCTCAAGTTTTAAATACAAGTTAAATGGTACAAAATTTTAACACCGTAATTGATCGTAAAATAATATAAAGTTTGTGCTCGATTCACAGTGGACCGGATGGCAACGGTACTTTGGTCAGAGGAAACTTACATCACGGAAAAGGACATAAGCAATTTTGGTCTCGATTGAATCTAGGGTCCCCTAGTATCCCTGTGATTTTAAATTACTTTAGGAAACGTTTGCTTTTTCAACTGTTTACCGCCATTGTTAGAATGTTGATGTTAAAAATACAATCTGATATTTTTCTAGAAATTATCAGTTTATCGTTCTTGCACGGAGGGCACGGAGGAGCTCGTGGCTAAATTATAATAGCCGCACGGGCCGATCTTCAAGGTTAAGCAACGCTTGCCGAGGTTGGTCTGTGGATGGGTGACCGTCTTATCATACCGAAACTCCTCCATGCCTCGGAAAGCACGTTAAGCTGTTGGTCCCGGCTGGCATTTGGAGATCTTTGGCAGTCATTAAGAATTGTCAGAAGCCAGAAAATCTGACACCAGTCTTGCCAAGAAATACCGTGTTACCCAGTTAATAGGTTGTGGAGGTCTGGTAGGCAGCCGCTCCACGTAAAATACTTATATTCAGCTGATTCCGGTTTGACTGGGAGCCAACCCCAATTAAGTTGGGAAAAAGCTAGGCAGATGATGATCAGTTTATCGTTCATTTTTATTTTTATGAAATACTAGCTGCCGCTCGCGGCTCTAACCGTGTAAAAGTCGAAAAATGGAACATAATTTCGGGATAAAAAGTATCCAATGTTCTCATCCATAACATGGTTTACGTGTGCCAAGTTTCATAGGAATCCGTTAAGAAGATAAAAAGAATAAAATGTATTTAGCACATGAAACACGCATGGTATTAAAACAGAAACAACAAAAATAGTATGAAAAAAACTAGCAGAGGTAACAAACGAACTTATTTCGGTTTTGCCAACATTAGGTAGGATTATTTCATGTAGGTATATCCTGTTTCCATATTTCGGGATTGAAACAAAGCATATCGCTTTTAGAGCAGATTTCATTGAGAGAAATCAACTGCAAGACTGTAATCTCAACATTAAAGTTTTCTAACGTGACGAAATGAGCCAAAGTCGGTTTATAATAAACAATGCGTATAATATCCTATGTAGATGATAATCTATTATTATAACAACTTTGTAAGTCATTTAAATTCGAGTATGAGCCGTGTCCGGACGAATTTATATCGTAAAAAATGATTTTTTGATTGGACCTGCTGTAATGGAGTTTATAAGGAGGGAGGAAATTTATAGAGATGATAATACCAGATACGTTAATATTAAAATTTTACAATTTGGGATGGTAACTATATTATCTAGTTATTTGGATAGACAAGAATCAAGTGTAATCGTTTACTGTTAAAACATCATTATTATATCTGTAATTATTTTTTAATCATTTATTTTGTGGACTTCCCTAAAATTCATGCCCTGCCTTGTATGGGCGCAGCACCTGTGTGTTCTTTGGGGACCTGAGTTGTGTTTACATACATACACGTTACATTAGACAATTCTTTGGCACACCGTTTCCAAGTAATTGTTACAGTCATGCTGTGATGTGCATAATAATTTAAAGAAATCATTAATGAACACAAGTGCATTTATCCGAAAATAACAGGGAATTTATCAATCCTCTTTTTTAAGTCTCTTTTTAAGTCTTCGATATCACGAGTATTTTTTATAACTCACTAGCTTTCGTCAAAAAAAAATCTTTGTACTAAAACTCTACAAAATCGGTTCAGCGATTAACAAACTAGGAACAAAATCACTTTTGCATTTATATTATTAGTTAGGTGGTTAGGATTTGTTACAGTCACACTTTAACCACTTAACACTCCGTAGCACAGCTTTATACAATTCCAACAAACGATCGTTAGGTCATCGCGAGCAAGTGGGACGTCCCACTGACGGATGCTTACACATGTTATTGACCCTGCCCTATTGTTACCGCCATATGGCCACCGAAACTACCTCGTGCCCTCACTGAAATTAGCGAAAACACTCCTTAAAAACCGAAACCTCCTTTACAACATGCCTTCCTGGTGTTGAAAGATATGCGAAGTGCAATTTTCGAGTTAACGACTTTTTTTGGCGTTTTCTTGTATTATTTGGAGGGAGTATTTTTAAATTTATTTTTTGGCATATGGTTGGTGGACGTAGTAATGGGTATCTTATGAGTATTGCAGCTTAATTTTGACTTGGGTTTTGATATCTAAATTGTATTAGGTAGGTAAGTTCCAGTCAGAACCTCAGGAAAGTCTACTGAGGTATCCTTTTGATAGGTTTTAAATTCTGGTCTATCGTTTCTTGTAATACGTGCTTCTAAGCTAATTGCAGCCGTTGGATGATTGCCTCAGTAGACTTTCATGAAATTTAATCAAATAATTTCATGAGGCAGTTCAGAAAATTCGAGACCCAACAATTTTGGAAAAGTAATTTTCACGTAAATAATTTATAAATAAGCAAAAAAATAAGAAAAACATTTTTTCCCGATGTTTACATGTTTACGCTTACGCATGCCGGGAATCAAATAAGGAATAAATCACGTGCGACGTGTACAAAGGGGCTGAGCAATAAAAACTGTTGTCCAATTCCGAAATTCCAACAGGGAATGGCTGAAGGCTTGTATGTTTATTAAAATGTACAGAATTAACGACGAATGGAAAAAAAGATATTTAATATAAGATATGTTTCATCAATAAAAGCACAGTATAAATATATTGTGATAAAAGGAAATAACTCTGAAAATAACGTACAATTACTTTCCCGAACTAATACAAAAAACAAACTTGCATCACGTCGAATAATAATATATTAAACTGTAAGTTGTTCATCAAAGTCTGAACTTGAACTACCTATGTACGTACAATTTATAAAACGCCTTTGTCACGACCTCGCCCGTTAGTGCAACCACACCTTAACACTTCGAACGTGTGAAAACACGAATCCAAATGATTCAAAAACTCATTCTAAAACCTAGGCCACACCATATGGGTGAAATGACTTTTTTCAAACTACTTTAGTGTAATGGCTCGGAATTACATTCAAAACAAGAGGTCAATTATCATTCGATAGACAAGGGTGGACGTGATAAAAACAGATCTCCTAACACATAATTACATAATTGTGCGCCCTTGCCGCCGACGGGTAACGACGCCACACGAATATGGGTTAGCCAGAGACCAAAAAATAAAATTATATAGTGTGGCGATAGTATGGATGTGCCTTTATTAATTTTTTTTTAAGTTCTTTTTCATTTGGTAGGTATTTTCGATATAAAAAAAACAGATTTTATGATGTTAGAATGAAATATATGTATATTTCTACCCGACTATGGCGAAGAAAAAAGGAGAGTTTTATTTTTTTTTAATAAAGGATTCTTTGGTTATGTTTTTATAAATAGAAGGTATGTCGTGCAGACTAAAATTAATTACTTAAATAGATAACATACAACGGCTTCTAATATATGCCTAGTTATATACGTAAATATATAACAAAAAGCAAGAACCACCAATCAGTAAACGGTTAGTTCATGAATTACTGTGACTAAAAAACCAGACAACCATAAAAAGGTACACCAAGTCAAAGCAACTATTAAAAAATGTTTTTACCCAAATAATAATCCTCGCAATTTCCTTTTAAGTATTGTAGGTATTTGTTCAGGAAAAATAAATTAGGCTCGAGCAACCGTTGGAATAGATTAATGTGACAATAAAATATTAATAAGCTATTATAATTCCTTAAGTTTAATATTACAAAATAAATATAGCAGTGAAGTGTCAAAAGTAGAATTAATAGCTTTACGAAATCACTTTGCCACACCTGAGTCGCACTTTTTTCAAAGTCACGGACAAAAGTATTGACAAATAGGCGGATAAATCATTTTTATTGCTAGGATTGTGTTAAGATTACACTATATTATTAGGGTAATAGAGACAATGTTTGTTTAAAATACTTAAGAGCATATTAAACAGTTTTTTAAGAAAACATATTTCTTAATATTTTAATTCATATTTGAAACCTACCTACGTATAGTAACATAAAACAAAAACAATGAAGAAAAATGTTAAGCTCATGTTTTGGTAGATAATGTTACAGGATAAGTAATAATAGTAACAGTCTTATCCACACTATTCCCGCAACGATCCGTGAAGATAGAACAGAAAGGGCCGAAAACAAGTTTTAATAAGAACGTGGAAGTAAAATATTTTCTGTACCGGAATCGTTAATAACTGTAAGTTGCGGTCAAAGTCAGCCGGGCCGAACTGACAATTCCCTTTTAATTTGAAAGCCTGAGCAGGATTGGGGCTAACAAGACGCCGCCTAATTATAGCTTAGCCAAAGAACAAACAAGATCCAAAGGCGATTTAGGATTGTTATAACGCCATATGTTATGAGATAATTCGCGTGATTATTGACGTGCAACAGTTAAAAAATAACGTTAACTTATAAGTCATACAATGAAACTTGACAACATAATACGTATTTTATCGATCGAATTCGTTAAGATTGAAACTCTGGGCGAACGCAATGATTAAATTGAAAATTTTCAAGACGCAAATCAAATAGGTATTGATTCAGAAAAACAATTTGTTGCTTATCAAGAACCGTATTGAATTTAGATTGGGGATAGCTGTAATAACGTGTATTAGATACAGCAGAAGTTTGCCATTAAACCACTCGTCTGAAACTAATGATTTGCTGAACTAATAATCTCTTCGACAAACAAGTCAACATGAACAGACATTGTTAGCAGTAGCCGCCGGTTAATAGGCCAGCCAATGTTGCTAGCCTTGTTTTACGTCTGACAAACTTGCTAGATACTTTTGAGAAAACACCCACAGGGACTACTAGTCATGTTATACTTAGATTGTTGCTCCAATTATTCTAGTTTGATATAATATATTATTGTGTTATTTTTTAAATCTAGTTGATAAAAACTGCTTTCCAAATATAAATATCATAGTTCATTGGGCACACATTAGGCACACGAAAAAGATAGTCGTCAAAAATGGAATTCAACATATTATTTTAAAACAAGTTCCAACGTTGAAACAGGAGCTCTCTGAAGGGCTTCTGTTTCTGAATTGGATCTCATTTACGGAGAGTCATATACGTACATCCAATGTTGAAACAGATATGATGAAAACACACATAATGATAATATTCACCAGGTAGGAACTACTAGAATAACAGCTTTCATGCTACATCATACTATTCCCAAAGGAAGCATAGATACGATATATGCCACCACAGAAACCAATACTAAACTAAACACAGAATAAATTAAACCAACCGCCATGCCACAATAAACTGTGTACTAAGATTCTGCATTCATTACTAAGTTTCAAACTAAAATTACCCTCGTCTCTATTGGTGATAGTTAGTTCACGATCTATCCTTGTGTTATGCATATTAATAAGCTTAGATGTTATTACGGAGATGTGTTACAGTATCCTTGGCTGGTCTTCGATGTCAGTCCTTCTCGGAACGAGGCAAGCATCATGAATTAGTCTCCTTGATATAGGTAGTGACAGGGAAGGGTCCTTAGATCCTATATATTAATTATTGCTCTGGTGAATTTGAAATTGATGTGTTGTATGTATTGTTATTATTATGGCATGTGTTTTAATTCGAAATGTTATGAATGATGTAGGTATCGTTATTTTAATCTTTATCAAGATAAAGGTATTTAGTGTTTTCAGCCATAACAGGATTAATATTTAGCTAAATGCTCTTTAGTGAGAGCTGTTCGTAATTAAAATGTCTTCATGTACCTACTGCATTTCAACATTTGAAACTAACTAGGTACATACCTAATGGTTCATGTGTTCTTAGATTCAGAGATAAGCTTGTAAATCGTGAATTAGATACTCTGGCAACATTTCAAAGCAAGGTTTCGTCTAGATTAAGCATTAATGTTAAGCCTGATTAACTAGATTAGAGTAATCTTTCGCAGCATAATTTATAATAAGATTTGGTTTTCCATCAGCAAGTTTCGACGAACATTAAATAATTAGTTCTAGTTAAGTTCGTAAAGGTCTGTAGAAGACCGCCTAAAACGTAAGTTAACAGACTGTTTCAATTATCTTTTCACGTCACATTTCGCCAAGTAATTGCCGGCGAGGCTCGAGTAACAAATTACAACAAACGGCTAGAACTAATATTTGTCTTATTTTAATGTTGGATATACATCGCTGCCGCCGAAACGACAGTTCACATAAATTCTGGCGTCTTCTAGGAAATGAATAACAATTATGATAATTATCACGCCTTCACAAGGCTGGTCTTCAACGCGGCTATAACAATAATTAAGATCGTAAAAAGCGTTATCTTCAAAACCAGTAATGTTCAAACAAAAACACTGTTGCTGTCGAGCTCTTGTGTTCGATTTACGACGTCTAACCACTGGACAAGGGCCAAATTAAGTTTGCCGCTTACGAACCTCAATATGGACACAATTTCTTTATAGCTGGAGTACAATTTGGGACACAACTCTTGAAAGTAACGTCATTTTGACAGTCACATTGAATCTCATCTGTCTGAGTTAAACTATCAAATTCTCACCGATTACCTTATCAGAAGGAAAAAGCAGCAACGGGGTTCTTCCAAATTTTAATGTATTATAATTATAAACAATTACTGGCTGATTTAATGAATGGATGAAATACAGTAGAATCTTTTAGAAGGAGATAAGTGTATACAAATTTTGGGTGGCAAGAAAAGGAAGTGAGATAGACAACGCCTTCGTAGTTTCTTTGAATGTATGATTCGGCGAGCGATAAAAATCGCCGGTCTTATTCGTCAGTCTTTTTTTAATTAGTGAGGGGTCCGACATGTGAACCGAGGTGGCGGCCATTGTATGCTGAGTGAGTACGACATTTACAAATGACCTGACTAGTAAGACATGGATATTGAGAAGGCCATGGTACAAAAGAACAGACGGAAGTCTAGCTTATTGCTTTTGGTTTGTATCAAAATCAATGTCAGCTGGGAAATGTGTACCATACTCCAATTTAATGGGCAAAATATCTTATAAGAATGTATATAAATAAAAAGGAAAACTGAGACATATCAACGCACAGATGAAAGTACTGAGACCATGTAGGAATGATAAACTTGCAGAAGGATTTTTGGAAAATTACATTTCTAAGGGGAGAAATGCGAGGGGATTTTTTTATGAAAGTCTTTGCTCTTATGTACGCGAATGAGTTCGCGGACATCGGGCAGTCTTTTCAAATGAAGCGACTTAAGTCATACTTAGTTCTCTTAAAAATCGAATAGTTGATCAGTTCTATGTCAACGTTTTAGAATTAGATGACTAAAAAAATCTAATTAGTCCGTCAAATAGATTTCTAAAAAATGTTAG
Source organism: Melanchra persicariae (assembly GCA_947386135.1). NCBI lineage: Eukaryota > Metazoa > Arthropoda > Insecta > Lepidoptera > Noctuidae > Melanchra > Melanchra persicariae. The sequence continues at coordinate 9,024,658 of OX376655.1, read as the reverse complement.
ACACGTATTTTTTTCTTTTCACGTAAACGTAAAATGAAGATGCGATTACAGTGCGTGTAACACTCGTGTGACGTCAAGGCATCGTACACTTTAAACATTAAATGTGACATCACAAGCCCCCACCAGCCCCAGCTTGATGCGTTTTATCTTCTTAATTTTTAAAGGCAACAAAACCGGGTCCAATATTTTTCGATAATATAACTGACGGACTAAAAAGAATATTTTTTTTTTCACTGAAGTATCATTCCTATTCGCCAATCCAAGTTCACAACAGCTAATTAACTCTGTACCTAACCCTAAAACCGAATAAACGCAACAACACAATCATTCCAGAAGAAGAAAAAAACTAACATTTTCCTCACCATATAATCTTAAAGCATGGTTATTAAACTTGAAAGTTATTAAGTAGCAAGCGATTAAAAAACCTTCATGCTAAACCCGTTTTATGTTTTACACTGTTATTTTTCTTCGTTCATATTCATTCCGCTTTTCGTTTAGCTCGTGTGAATTATGTCAGTTAACTTTTAACATTAGAAGCATATGGTCTCATTAGATTGCACCTACATATATGTGTATAGTACACACAGTACACACTGTGGTTTTTCCGTAGTAGATTTCTTAAATAACAATGACGTTTACGGGAAATTTCACTTTAAGAGCGTGTACGCCGTATGTCATTTCATACAAACTTTCAAGTCCTTATTCATCAAAATGAATGAACCGATTTTAACGAAACTTGGTATGCATACGCTAAATATCCAGGTCTAAATAGTTATCAGAAAACATTTTTGAAAAAGATTTCAGAAGGAGAGAGAGAGCGATTTCAAGTTTTCTATAGAAAGTGAAAAATCACTATCCTTCCCCCTGAACTCTTTTTTTATTTTTTTTTAGACCTAGATATCTAGCGTACGCATACCAAGTTTTATTAAAATCGGTTCATTAATTTCGAAAAGTAAGGATTTGAAAGTTTGTATGAAAAGACGTACCGCGTAAACGCTCTTAAGCATCTGGGATTAAAATACTGAATCGTCAGAAGGCAAGAAATCTAACACCGGTCTTGCAGCTACTGGGTTTTGATGCTCAGGTGGATAGTTGCTCCATGTAAAATAGATACTGGTATTTGACTGCATTCGTTTAGACTGCAAGCCGACCCCAACAAAGTTGTGAGCAAGCTTGGTTTTTTTATGGATGAGAAATCATCAAATGAATTCTTCCGCTCTGGGTGGAGCGGCAGGGAGTGTCAGACTCTTACTGACTAAAACCCATTCGTGCTCCTTATTATGTCCTTTGTGTTCCAGGGCCGTGGTGAATCTTTCAAGCAAATTCCGCAACAAGCATGGTAGATTGATAAATAATAGATACGAAATGGTAGATTGAAAAATGCCTAAATAAAAAAAAATGCCTAGGTAGGTAATTGAAGACATTTAATCTGATTTAAACGTTACAATGCATTACCTTGTAAATTAATCAACCATCTTAGTGAAATTACTTTCGATACATCATAAAAGAGATAGCAATTTTCGCTACGCAACAAAACATTGTATGTATGGACAGACCTAACAATTTGCATAAATTAAATAAAGGTTAACACACCGTATAATTCTTTCGACGGACGAATCAGCGGATTGTAGTTACAGAGCAAACAAAATGATTAGCAATGTTAATCGAGTCATAATTGTAGACTGTTTAGATCATTTTCTCCATTGAAAATTGTATGTTACTGGATTCGGTTTGTGAATATTCCTTGAATACGCTTCGCAAATGACCTGGGGGGATGGATGATCAACGGTCGACTTTTATTTCTTTGTTGCTGTAAGTAATTTATGAAAAGATTTCTTTTGTTTTGGTTTTAGTGTTGAAAAAGCTTTGTTTTTCATAATTATGTGAAGGAGGAGCTGTGAATGTGTAAGTGGTAGTTGTGTTTCCGCTTTTCATTAGTTTTGTATCTACTAGGTTACGTTTAGTTTTGTACAAGGTTAGCCTCGGGTTTTCAAATAGTTGACTGAGCGTAGTATTATTTGCTAGGGAAAAATTAAATCTCGTAAGATAGGTATGAAAATTCAAATTAATATCTTGAAGGATCAACAGTAGCTTCTAATTAGAAAGAGAAGTCCGATATGGACTTCGACGTCAAACTCCATGACGCCTAAACAGTTGCCATACAAAACAGCGTTTTCGCGAAAGGGACAGATACATTTGTTTATAATAGTTAAATATTAGGTCTTTACCTATGAAATTGCCATTCTGTAGTACTGGCCATTTCAAATCAAAATAATTTTTGTTTGGCTAAGAATTCTAATTTCAAATTAATTTTATTTTAAAAACATAGTTTTTTTTTTCCAAAAGTAGTCATTTGTTTATTGATTAGTGTTACATTTTCATCGCATTTCAATCTTTTTCATCATCATGGATACGTTAAAAATTCGAGTAATTATGGAATATGAGTACCGTCGTGGCGGCAACGCGGCACAAGCGGCACGCAAAATCAACGACGTTTACGGAGCTAACACTACAAACCAACGCACCACCTGTTATTGGTTTGGTCGCTTCCGTTCTGGAAATTTCGACCTGAAAAATGAACCTCGCGGTCGTCCGAAGACTTTGGTCGACAATGACAAATTAAAGGCGATTGTGGAAGCTGATGATACACAATCTACGGCTGAATTAGCAGCAGCTTTCGACGTTAGCGTCAAAACAATATTGGTCCATTTGCGTCAAATTGGCAAGGTGAAAAAGCTTGACAAATGGGTGCCCCAGGAACTCAATGATCGCCAGCACGAAGTACGCGTCGAGACGTGGCTTGCACTGCTCAACAGACACACAAATGAAGGAATTTTGAACCGCATTGTTACCTGCGATGAAAAATGGATTCTGTTTGATAACCGCAAGCGCTCAGCAAGTTGGTTGGATCCTGGTTCAGCACCTAAACAATGCCCTAAACGAAAACTTACCCCTAGAAAAGTGATGGTCACTGTTTGGTGGTCTAGCGCCGGTGTGATTCATCACAGCTTCTTACCAAACGGGGTGAGCATTACTGTAGATGTGTACTGTGAAGAACTGAACACAATGATGGAGAAGCTGGCACATCTCCAACCAGCATTAGTCAATCGCTCGTCTCCGCTGCTCCTGCACGACAACGCGCGACCTCATACTGCACAGCAGACGGTCTCCAAGTTGCAAGAACTGGGGTTGGAAGCTCTCCGTCATCCGCCCTACTCACCAGACCTTGCGCCTACAGACTACTACTTTTTCCAGAATTTCGATAACTTCTTGGCGAGAAAAAAATTCAATAAATAAATAAATAAATTAAACTTTATTTCAGACAAGGTCCATAATTCAGTTAGTATTTTGGTGTTAGTAACAATGGTGCTTAAATAAGTAGGTTAGTATTGTTAGTTAGTGTACATGAAAAAAATTCGTTTAAATTTTTTCATACAAAACGGCAATTTCATAGGTAAAGACCTATTATTATTATCTTATTGGTTTCTCTATGAATTTTGATTCTATTTTCACTGTTAGTATTATATTTTTGTATATTTTGAGTTAAACTGTGTAGACAACAAATATTGCCGGTGGTTGACACCGGCTGTTAGTTGAACATCTTTGACACCGTTTGAAGCCATTTGGCTTAACGTGGGAGGTACGGAGGAAACTAGGTATGTAACGCATGGTCACCCATCCACGAGCCGACCTCGGCAAGCGTTGCTTAACCTTGAAGTTCGAGCCGTGAGACTTATTAATCAGCAACGAGCTGCCCACGAAAAGTACGTATGGGAATAAGTTTAATATTTCAACCGCTAATTAGCCTTATCAGCAACAATTGTTATTTAATAACTATTAATCAAAGTCTTAAAATTAAAATCAAAGTGTAGTTAATCTCGTAGCGATAAATTAACTTGTTTTAATCAACTGGCTTTTATCAATAGTAGATACAGAACAAAGAGTACCTAACCTTCATTATAGAGCCTAACAAAGCTCTGAAGACTGAATTACATCCGAGACTTGGGACGTGGTTCAACTGCTGGCGAGCCGAAGTAGCAAGTAGTAGTTCATCATCTGCCTAGCCTTTTCCCAATTAATTGAGGTCGACTTCCAGTCAAACCAGTTTCAGCTGTATTTTACGTGGAGCGGCTGCCTACCAGACCTCCACAACCTATTAATTGGATAACACGGTACTTTTTGGCAAGACTGGTGTCAGATTTTCTGGCTTCTGACGATCTGTTACGACTTCCAAAGGTTTCCAAATGACAGCCGGAACCAACGGCTTTACGTGCTTTCCGAGGCACGAAGGAATCTCGATATGTTAAGATGGTCACCCATCCACAGACCAACCTAGGCAAGCGTTGCCTTACCTTAAAGATCGGTCCATGCAGCTGTCATAATTGAGCAAGTAGTAGTGTCCATTCTTTATTCTTTATTGTACACCATAGTATACATTACAGTGAAGAAAAGTTCATGTACAAAGGCGAGCTTAACTCAAAGTTGAGTTTTCTCCCAGCAAACCTTTGAGTGATAGAGAGAGATCACAATCAATAGAGTGTAGGATCCAGTGCACATTAAAATAATACATATTTTATTATATATTAATATATCAACATACATAAACATAAATATACACATACATATATATGAATATTACAGCGTAGGGAGTGTGGGAGCAAGTTTCAGAGACGCACTGCAGCAACAGAAAAGGAGCCATCATAGCGGCTGGAAGTGTGTAGAAGTCGTAATTATCGAGAGTCTTAGTTAACTGTAAATTACTAGGTACTGCTAATACACTAACTTAGATTTTTACTGTTTCCAGAAGTATCTCAAGATGACACTAATTTGCCTCGAGCAAGATTTTTAAACAACATGGGTTCCAATTCTAACTAGCATTTAACTCGCTATCCGCTTGAAGTGTGATCTCATCCTACTCCTAAACGAGTCTAGGCGTTGAAACTCCGCGTAAAGTTCATATAATATCTTCAATATTGGTTGCGTAAATAACAAAATATTGGCAGATTGTGTATAGTATCGTCTTTTGTTTTTATCAGAGAGTGAGGATTCCAAGTTTATGATTAACAGGAATTCTGATTTTTACAACGTGTAACAGAATAAACGCAATAGGTACCTTTTAAGGGGTCATTGTACTCAACATAATGAACAACTTTTACTATGGAACCAACATCAAATCAGCTGTTCAGTACATTTTGCTACACTGAAATCGCAAAAAAAGGCGCTTCCATACATTTAAGTGCGCATAACTCGACAAAATGTCCTGATGAGCAGATCTATTTTTCACGATTTCGGGGTTGGTTCCTTAGTAAAAGTTGTTCATAATGATGAGTACAATGAGCCCGCCCCTAAGAGGTATTGCGTTTATTCTGTAACACGTTGTATAAGTTAGTGTCTGTGTTCCGTAAACGATAAAATCCAAAGCTTTACAAATTTACTAAATTAGTATAGATCTTAATATCATTAATTTACTGAAAGACAATAGGACTAAAAGCTTGACATTTTGCTCCCACAATATAATGAAGATCTAAATTGAGTGATCTAATTTGGTATCAGAAGATACTAAAGTGTTAGTGGGTATTTGGTCTTCTGTTTATTATTGAACCACCTTGGTTTAGCAAGGCAGACAGAGTCTGCTAGGGTTGCGGATTTTGTTCGAAAGAGTCACCGCGGCCCTAGAACGCAATGGGCATTTGGAGGAACACGGATAGGTTTTAGTCAGTAAACTCTGACACACCCTTCTGCTCCACCCAGAGCTGAAGGATTGATAATTTCCCATCCATAAAAAGGCAGTGACTATTAGAGAAGAGAAGTTATCAATATCGCCGTTTTTGTAAAAATATTCCCAAAAACTCCTGCGAAACTGTTACTGACGGGAATTTCCATCAGGTATTCATACGGCTTTGTTCCTCAATAACCGTTTAGGTACAGGTTGATTGAAAGTTAACTTGATTGAAGCAATATTAGCCCGACTCTAAACATTCCCTTTGCCGTCAGGCTGTATTGCTTCAGAACCAGGGCCTATTAGCAGAAACAATTGTTTTGAAACTATTAGTACGAGCATATTACGTTAGCAAGCTAGAACATTATTACTAGCTTCATGGACTCCGCAAGTAGGTAATTACTGAAATATAGTGCACTACTAGGGCAGGCTGTATCCAGGACAAGTGTTGTATGAATGTTTGAATTTCTGCACTATATCCTACTAATATTATGAATGTGAATCACGCAAAAAACTACTGAATGAATTAAAATGGGTATGCAGCATATTGTTTAAAACTATGACCAAGCAAACGAAGTCGCCAGCCAGTAAAAATAACCTGAGAAGACCTCTATAATAGCAAAATCAATTAAAACCAAACGAATTACTCGTAAACGTCATAAAACATTTTTGCTGTACCCAATTAAATTCGAAAGTTATATTTTCAGGGCCTAAACCACCAACTCTTAAAGCAGTATTACTTTAACATTACTTCCAGTGGGAAAGAGACGGAGCTATACATCCTGTATAGCTCCGTCTCTTTCCCACTGGAAGTAATATTGAAGTAATACTGCTCTAAGAGTTGGTGGTTAGGCCCCAGGTTATCTTACTTAACCTATTTTTATTTTCCTTAAAGGTATCCCATTCTCCAACAAAATCACACTACATTTCTTAAATCAACACTATGAATATATCGTCAACGTCTCATAATAACCCCAAAGCTTAATTATAACTCCGAACTCACTGACAGATTCTGCCACAATTTTCTTAATTACTAACCTTCGTACCGCTTCATTACATGTTCAGATTAATTAAAGTCTCTTAAGTAGTTTTCAACTTATAACTATGAAACGGTAAGACGCACCCGCAACCCAGTCTATTATGAGCTTTCATCTTTAACTTTATTTTATATAAAGGTAAGTATAGTCCTAGGTAAACACTACTGAATAAAGCAGGTGTATACAGAACTCTTTGATATGGATTTAAAAAAAAATCTATGGATTCAAAGCTATTGAGCTAAATAACACAATAGGAAGGATATGTGACAGACTAGAGGACCAACGCACAAAAGTTTTTGAGTGTTACGACAAACATTATTTTGCTGACAACCTGTAACGTTCTGTCGCTTAAAGCAATGATGATAAGAGGTATTTTTGAATGGCAAAGGGTTTCCTATCAGCAATATTCTTCGCAGTCATGTGAATGACATGTTCAAAAATGTCTCCGAGATTTTTTTGACAATACCCGGTAATTGGTGGGTTGGGTACCTGGGTAATGGTTTTGTTAAACTACAATACATCTGGTTTACAAAGGGACATACGGAACAAGAATATCAAAGTAATTTGCTCATTGAACTTCTGCTGTAATGAATATAGTGGTTTAATGGATTTGATTGCGCACCCATTATGATTTTTTAATAGCTATTTATTATATAACTGGTATTTCCTTGAGCTTTTTAGTTTCTATGGTAAATGGGGGGAAATAATTGGGCCTGTGCGACACATGTCTGATATAACGAGGGTGTTTAACGTGGGTACGCTTTAAAAATAATACCTGGTTACTTAAAAAAAATGGAACGGGATGAAAATTTTCTCAAGACCAACATTTTTTTCTCAGGATTCAAGGACTTTCATAGACTTTGAATCTTAAAGGTATGCTGGCTTATGGGCTTACTTTTCAATACTCAGATATTTTTTACTGTAGAATAAATATGGCTGTTTCACATATTTTTAATTGAAGAGCTGTCAAAGTTTCAAACAGCCATTTTCATTCCTCAGGTAAAAGTTTTCTGTATATTTAAAAATCTGCTATTGCTCTTGTGGAATATGCATGTGTACAATACCTATAATAAAAAAAAATAAATACAGAGCAACAAAATTAAAAATTAATGCTTCGAATGATGAATGCACATTTGGAGGTAGCGGTACAGAGAATAAAGTCCCACATACCTCCACTGGAAAGAGAGAATCCTCCGACCAGACGGATGTAGTGTCTGGTGGGCAACTGCCCGAGAGTTGATATTCGGGCTTTGCTTGTGTTCTAATCGCACGGTAAACTTTGATATCGCGATTTAGGATTTTGTAGTTAGTTCGCAGCTTGTCGAGATAGATGGCGATGCGAGTCTCATTTTTTGTGATGTTGATTCTGCTACGTTGATTTTTGTGGCGGCATGAATGCCGCTACATCACTCCCCTCCGGAGACCGGAGGTCGATAGTGGATGAGTCGTCCATACATCTTGAGATGCTTGCCAGGCCAGTGGAAGGTTGGTTCCAGTGAGTCGGAACCGGAAGTCGCAGAGTTCTCGGTGAGTCGGAACTACCTGCGTCGCAGAGTTCACGGTGAGTCGGAACTGTCTGCGGTGCCCCGATGCTGCTGCTGGCGTGACTGCTGGCGTCGACCAGGAGAGGTTCTTCAAGGCTCTTCATGTAACTGGCCGAAAGTGCAGTGTGCTTGCCAAGGTGGGTCGGAGCTGTGCGACGTGCTGACGTGACTGCTGGCGTCGACCAGGAGAGGTTTTTCAAGGCTCTTCATGTGACTGGCCGAAAGTGCAGTGTGCTTGCCAAGGTCGCTGATGATAGAGGCTGAGGATGCTGACCAGGAATGCGCGTCCGCTGCATGCTGGTGGTCAGGATACCCGTAGAAGCCGAGGGTACTGGCTGGCTGTATGACTCGCTGCTCGAGAGCTTGAGGTCAGGATGAGGAGAAGTGATGATGATGATGACGTCATGATGAGGTAGCTGCACGAAGGCTGCGCTGACGTTCAATGTCGAGGGTCACCAGTTTGGAGGTAGCGGTACAGAGAATAAAGTCCCACATACCTCCACTGGAAAGAGAGAATCCTCCGACCAGACGGATGTAGTGTCTGGTGGGCAACTGCCCGAGAGTTGATATTCGGGCTTTGCTTGTGTTCTAATCGCACGGTAAACTTTGATATCGCGATTTAGGATTTTGTAGTTAGTTCGCAGCTTGTCGAGATAGATGGCGATGCGAGTCTCATTTTTTGTGATGTTGATTCTGCTACGTTGATTTTTGTGGCGGCATGAATGCCGCTACACACAAATGAAGCCGAATATTTCCTCAAACCCGTATATCGTCTGAAAAAAAGAAAAGGGAAAAATATTTTTACTGACCTGTTTTCGTTTTCGGGGTGGCACGTCAGCGAGAACATGGAAAGAAAAAGAACCAAGTGTTAGAGAGCAATGGAAAAATGCACAATAAGTAGTAACTGCTAACAGGTAAATAAAATCATGATATAACGATAACTTTTCAATCAAGAACCATTAAGAACAAGGTTAACAAAATGACTGGTGGGGATTTTTCCGATCGAATTATTAAAAAGCTTTCTGGAAGAATTGACTTTCATTTTAAATCGACAGTACTTTATTTCTTTCCCTACTGCGAAGTAAGTACCCACTTCTTGGGCAAGCAGCTCAGAAGACTTAAGAGCGTTTACACGGTACGGCATTTCAAACAAACTGTCAAGTCCTTATCATACTTAAAAAAAGAGTAAAGGGGAAAGATAGTGTTTTGAAGTTTTCGATAGAAAATGAAAAATCACTCTATCTTTCCCCCTGACCTCTTTTTCGAAAATGTTGTCCACTAACTATTTAGACCTGCTGGATATCTAGCGTATGCATAGGTACCATGTTTCATTAAAAATTGGTTCATTAATTTCGAAAAATAAGGACTTGGAAATGCCGTACCACGTAAACGCTCATTAGGTATATACATTTTCTTTTTTACGGATAACATGGTGAAGTAACTTATTGTAACAAACGTAGCAAAAATTTGTAAAACTTAAGAACGACTTGTAGGTAATAAATCCTTACGCTTCCTTGTTCACTTATTCCAGTACCAGCGTTTCTTGTTATTCAATTCGATCGCAGGTTTTCTTTGAAGAAAAGTTCAAATATTAGCGTTGGCAGGTAAAGCAAAGTACACCCTTTACAACAACAATAATCTAAACGCGAATTTATATCAACGTATAAGAGACCCCTTAACTCGAAGCGAAGCTTTTAGTTACGTCGAAATTCGCAGACCGCAACATCTGGCGTGTTACCTCCTACCAGAATACTCGTAGATTGCATTTTGTCTACTTTCGCTAACGAATGTGCAACTTTCGTCCCAAAACCAACCCTCTTCAGAAAACATAAGGACGCGTTTTCTTTAGTCATGAATCCTGAAATTTCCGGGCGTTTGCGACGTTTTTGCGACGGAAACACGTTTCAATCTGTTGTCTCCTGTTTCGGTACTATCGAGCTATTCCTTGCAGATGCGGATTGCGGGTAGAAGAGACACAAACTCGATTTCCTTGGGACCAATTTCGTGAAAATGAAAACGCAAAAATTACTATGAGATATAACATAATGGATACCTAGAAATGTTCCGGACTCGCGTTTGGGGAGCGGTTTGCTCCAAAGATATTACAGTTAGATCAAATTGTGTCTAGGTACCGTCTCATAATCTTTTGTGGGATACAAGATGGGACAGTGATGTTATTACCATTTTCCCCTTGGATTTTGGCTTGTTTTGAATACGAATGTTCTTTTTCTATGGTAAAGTATAATAGAATACCTACACAGAAAGTAATTTTGTAGGAGCACTATACTTTGTGCCAGATAAACTTGCAATAAAGTACATTGACCTTTCCCTAATATCCCCTCGTAGATACCCGAACAATACATTATGAACCATTTTACATTACTAGAGAACATAAAGGATCACGATAGAAGTAGATTCAGGACTGCTCTAAGTCTTTATTTCTGTTTTTGATTTTAAGAAGGTCAATAAATGTATGTGGGTCAATGACCGTTATTGCACATTTACCTGGAATCTACTATAGCTTCAGTAATTATCTAATCAGCCTACCTAATAATACTTTTATGTACATTAAATACCAACGCTGTTTAGCACATGATTAATAGGTTTATGCCTATTACACCCCAATAAATGTTTTAAATAAAACCCCATGTCCATACCACAAATGCCTAAGTTCTATTCAGAATTGCAGAATTAATTTAAAAAGTTTACATAATAATTTTGGTAGTTTTCCAATGTTTTAATTTTCATTAACTTATCCTACGAATTCAGGCTTATTACAATAGTCGTTAATGCCTAATTGCCACGAGATTCATGCTTAGGTACTTGAACTATAACCATGATACCCCACCAACCTATTAAACGAAAAATACGATTTTAATATTCCAACTTTACATACACAGCCTAAGAATAAACGCAGGTTTTCATATTACCACAGTATAATAGCATTCTTTGTGTTCCTTATAATGTTCGAAGAAAGTAGTAATATTAAACAAAGTTAGCGTGAAAGGATTGTGCGGTGGCGCTAAGAGATCGAATAAAGAAAGTTTTAATACTTTTACCCTTTGTTTCCTTCTTTCTTTTCTCCTCATTTGCAGGACTTTCTTTCTGCATTAAAGTAGATAATGATATCCTTTAGAGCACTGAAAGTGTACATAATATGGTAATAAACGAGTACCTAAGATCAGCTTTCTTTGATGAAATCGGAAGTGTTTTCTTTTACGATAGTTAGCAAGACAATAGGTGGTTGATAGTCTTATCACTAAACATCGATTATAAGGCCGCCTTTCCGCCTGCAACTACTTGCATGCAAGTTTGATCACATTGCTAGGACACATTATACCTCGGTAGTTCGCAATGTAATGCAACTTGTATGAGAGTTGCTCGCAGGTAGAAATGCTGCATAATGCTAAGAAATTGATCCGAAACCCGAAACCCGGATATCAAATCACTTAAACTGATATAAAGCTACATTTTATCTCAAAACTTTTAACAAGATTAGTAATCATAATCTAACAGCATGGCGACTGTAAAATGCGCTCCTTGATAGAGCGGTTCCGCACTGCATCCGATCTGAATCCGAGAATGGTCGGTCCAAAGTAGCCGTAGTACGAGTACTACTTCTAGGAGGCGTTACGCACTAGCTCCAAACTCCATCCGAATATCATCCGAATTCAGTACATTTCCAATTTGGATAAAATTCGGATTCGAATCGGATGCAGTGCGGATCAGCTCTTACGCAGTAAGCGCCTACCCGTCACCTCACTGTCACATGAATTTGGAACTACCCAGCAACTCGCCTCATATTCCAAACCGTCATTAAGTTTGAATAAAAAACAAACTTGATCAATAAATAAAAAAAAAACAATCGCCCCTGCGTATCACCATACATTTTGAAATAATAACAATGATATCACGCCCATCAATTCAAACGGGACTGTGTGATATGTATCTATAGAGCCTCGAGCATCGTTTAATAAATCAAACACATTATATTCTATGATTGTTCCGATAGGTTATTGTCTCACATCAGTATCTTTCTCTGTTTACAAACATCCTATAGGTTGGTAGGTTATAAAAAAGGGATAGTGCTTATGCATCTTGCTTAGATCCATCTCTTTCTCACACCAGAATTATGATGGTGTTGAAATATCATGGAAGGGCCCCGTGTAGAATATTATCAATACAGGCTGACTAATCATTTGTTGGCTGAATTTAAACAACTTTTACCACAAGATCAACTACGAAATACGAAAAGCAAATCTGCTGTTCTGTACCTAAATTTAAGTTCGCATAGCTCTACAAAGTGGGAGCACCAAATATTTTTCGACTTCTGTTCGTTGCAATGAAAAACACGGAAGCCTTATTGGATCAACCATGAGTTTGTCTGCTTGACTGTCTGTTGGTCACCGCCAAATTGTTTTGTTCATATTTCATACTTCATCTAATAGTCAAAGGTGTTTATATTCGTGAGTACTTGCACCCCCTAGAAGATTTTAAAAAGAATTTGTATTATTAGAAACATACACTGAATATTTTATCGTGTGGTATACCATACTAGTGTGGTAAAGTGAGCTTGAAAGGGATTTATGACAAAATCCATCGTGCAATGAAGCCTTTGAAGGTATTAAAATTGCCTGTGCATACAATATATTGTCTAGTCTATATTACGGTGGTGATCATTATTTAAAAAACAGGTTCTAATAAAATAAAGGTTCTTCGTAAAATAATCAATGACCAGAAAACACAACCAAACACAGGGTCCAGAATGCCTCAGTACCAATTACCACAGAAAGAAACTAAAATCATTTTATGATGTTCTTTACCGCTCTTTTGCTATAGCGACTACTGTTGGGACACATGCTTCCTTTCTCTGAGAAGAGCTAGTTTGTTAAGATTCTACTCCACCCGCAAATGAACTTGCCATTTGAATACTTCACTTCCACGCCCATTTGTCGCGCATGACTGTCGCCCACAGACCAAACCCTTATCAAAATCTCGGCCGAATGTCTACATTGTGCAGTGGTTCTTATATGCGTAGATACTTCAAATACATCCGCACGCTCGAAGGCACTCCAATTTCTTAGTCCTAAGCAAACATGTTCCGCGGTAGTAATTGCTCACCATGTTTACAATCTTTTATTGTGTATCGAAGATCAAATATTATCTTTGAATGCATCAGCTGTCTTACCTACAGCCGCGATTGTTATTTGAGACGAATTTTCAGAAGTTAATTTAGCGTTGATTTGATTTTTATTTTGTTTGCCGTCGGAATTGCGAACGGATCCTTTCCTTTAGATTGCACAAGAATGAGGTTTGGATAGTGAATGGATAGTGTTAGTTGTTCTTTTTTTCATTTATTTTTAAAGTAATCATTGCTGTTAGTAGAATTTATAAAATTAATATCACAATTTGATAAAGAAAGAAAAAAGGGCAAGGACAATTTAAAGCCCTGAAAGAAAAATAACTTCACTATTTCAATTAACAATTTTTTTGTAAAATAACTCAGAATTTAAAAACAAAAAGACAAGGAATTTATGGACTTGTAAAGTTACGCCCCAGTTACCGGAATTTATAGCATTTTAACTTAAGACACCATAAACTTGACTTGTACACACCCAGGGCTACGCCCACCAACAATTGCTAAGTAGCCTTCACGAAATCTGAATAAAAAAAATTGCGGTAAACCGATCTGAATGAACGGCACCTACTGTCGGCTCTCTAAAGTTACAACACTACAAAGAGGCTACCATGTAATACGAGACACTAAAGGAAACTAAGGCGACAGTTGACTGAGACACTAAAAAAACATTTTCAATCGAGCGCAAAAGAAATTCAATATGGCACTGCAACGCGGATTATATTTTGCACAATCTAAGACGCGATCGGCAGCTGTTGCCAGAAATTTAGCCAACCATTGATGTGATGAGATTCAACGAAAGGGAAGATAAACTTCAACAATTCCCCTGAAATAATCGAGATAAAGTAACAACATTGGAGTCAGAAACTTTGATGAATATTACGAGAACAATGAAGAAATCATAACAAAAGATTTAATAGTTCATGACTTTCTTTCAAAATATTTATTTAACGAGTCCCTATTTACTTTTATAGTCTACCAGACTTCGAGCATTCTTACAATAACTACAAAATTATCTAGAAAAAATTGCCCTATAAAATTTCCATTACCGAAATTCAACAACGTATGGTGATGATCCGTGTTTATCTTAGATGCTTGACGCCATGGATACCAGGTTTTACGATACCCATAACATCAGTTTTCAATAAAATCTTGGTGTCAAAGTTGTTCTTAAAAAACAATACAGGAGTTTGATATTATTACTATATGACCATAATAAAATAAACGATCTTATGGACGCCTTGTAAATGGTTTCTAATGTGAGATTGCCTCACTTTTTTATTGTTATGATAGCTTTTAAGTCTAAACGACGTAAGGTTCAGATTAAATGTTTTCCTTTGTTTTTTTTTTCAAAGTGAACTTCAGACTTCGATGAAGACAAACGTGAGGCAGCTAGTAAATGTAAACAATAAATCACATTGACATATTTCATCTTGCCAACATTAGAAGCTTCACCTACATAGATTCGAGACAGTAACTGTTCAAATTCTGTAGACAAATTTTAGTTTGCTTGGCTTCTCTATTTAGTAATTCGAGATTCCCAAGCTACTAAAGGGACAACATCACAGTGTGTAAATAAAGCGAGCGACGCGGTACGACAAACAATCAACCGGCCTTGCGGACGTGTAATCGGATACAAAATGCTCCTTGGTACCACTCAAGAGCTCGCAGACTCAACACACAGTAGCCGCTCTCCAAAGGAAATTACATCGAATTACAACATTTCCCCGGTGGGACGATAAAAGTGGACATGCAATAGGAAAGTCAGGACTTTCCTTACATCGTTGAAATAGAAGAGAAACGAAGTAATCCCTGAATTTCGTATTAGTTTGAACAAATGGTGCGATAGGGTTTAGAACAAAAAGTAATTGCTCTATCCGCAAAAGGTACTTGTGACTTGTTCTGTTACTTGTAATAATGGCAATGAAATGAACGCTAAAATGGTTTTCTTAATAAAGATAAAAATGAAAATACTTATTGTTGCTCATAAAACAATGATTAAAGACGCAAAGCCTACTTCCATTTTTATGAAGCTATAAGATAAAACTATAATAACGTTTCTCGAGCCGAATGTAACGTGAGTGGAATTGAATAAAATTTACGATAATGTTATCATTACAAACCATCGGTTGGCAAATCCTTCAAATAAAATCCAAGCTTGGACGGAACGAGTAAATAGTATTAGCCAGGTCCATTGTTCTGACAACTCAGCGATTTTTGATACCTTTCAAATAAGAGATCTCAGAAATACCGTAGTCACAAAACGTTCGTTCAGTTGCCTTTTATTATTTCTTTCTATAAAGCTCGCTCTTTACTGCAAAAGCTCTCGCGGTAACGACATTGAGTACCTATCTTTTGTCTTGAATATAAGTGCAATTTTTATTCCGCCGGTGAAAAATTTCAAGTGACTGTACGTAAATGATTCAACAGTGTTGCGAATGTTTCTGCACTACTTACTCCGAATCTATCTTTTCTCGGTGCTGAACATGCAATTTTATGGTTAGTCGTGTGGATGGTTTGATTCGTGGCATAATCTGAAATGATTGATTGTCGATGTGACTCTTGCAATATCGAGTGAATGACTCTTAAAATGTTTGCCAATTTACTGAGATCAGAAATTTGTGTTTTCTAGTTTTGGAGTGGCGACCGCGTACCGGAAGACGCAGCGTTGGAAGGCCTCCCACAAGGTGGACCGATGACCTGGTGAGGGTCGCGGGTAACCGATGGATGCGAGACGCACAGGACCGGTTGTTGTGGCGACACTTGGGGGAGGCCTATGTCCAGCAGTGGACGTCTTTCGGCTGATATGATGAGAAATTTGTCTTGTCTTCATTTCATAAAATCAGCACTTGGATTTGCCAAATAAAATGATTTTTCGACGTATACCCGTTGCGTGAATTTTTATTGACCCCGCGATGCTTTCATGCTGCACATGTTTCTCACGATATGTTTTTGTAATCTACTAAAAAGGTTACTCCTTTTGATAAATAAAAAATCAGTTCAGACTTCGGTGACATATCAAAGATCTTATCCGAACTAAACCTTCGCACAATGCTCGGTTATAATGGGTGCACAAAAAATGATCGGTATCAAAAAGCAGCACTAAAGGGGACAAAAATATCCACAAAACACACATACACATGGGTAGATCTGGTGACAAAAACTAAACTTGTTTGTGTGCGTTGCTCGACCAAAGGGTTTTGGACTTATAGTTCTTTATGTACTGAATAGGACCAGCAAAAAACGGTCGCAACATAAAACGTATTTATTTAAAATGTTTAATAACAGAGCGGCTCGTAAAACTAGCTCTATTTTTCTTGACTATTGTCAATCTGATCTTTAGATGTGATATGGTCCTCGCCTCTGGGGCACTCTCGTTAATGGGGTACCTATGAGGCCGAACCCGCATTGTATGTACACAGGAGATTTCTATACCGGCGACCCTACGTGACAAAACTTTGTCCCTCCCTACATTCAAATTTCTGAAGGAGCAATTGAAATTGGAGATGGTAAAGAGAATTAGAGCGGGGTCGTTTTCGAGCGCCCGTTTTGTTTCGTACGCGTTCAAAGCGGGGTTTCTTTTGAATCTCGATCAACCATCGAACTGGAAGTGGGGGGAAGCGTTTATTAGGATTCCCTACGGCCTACCAATCGGCCGGTGCGACATCGCGTAATCTAATAGCTTATTAAAGAGGGGAAGCCTTCGATCGACCCCTATTTTTCTATGCTAGTGAAATTTAAAATAATGGACGGCATCTCTCTCATTCGATTTATTTATTGTCGGTTTATTACACGTATCGCCGTCTTGTTCCTGCCGACGACGCATCGCGAAGTGGGAAGGTCGGTGGCGCGGGCGATGGCTCCTCCCACTAAATTTATAATACAATAAATGAGTGAAGCCGCGGCGTGGAACCGGCCGCGGAGATAACACGTAATGTGAGGTTATTGCGTAAAAGCAAACGGCAAAAAACTCGTTCGTAAGAGAGATATACGGTTTCGCGTAGTACCTTTATGATCCGAGTCAGAGCTAATATACGAGCGGTAGATTCGCGCTCCATGGATTATATGAGCAATAAAGAGGATAATTTAAAATTACGTTTGCCACAATGTTGCTATTAACCATGATTGTTGAAACGCTGAGCTTTGCGCGTACGCTTTATACGGTGTTACATAATATCGCTATACATAGTGGCTCTGTCCTCACTACCTCCGAAGTTTTTAGGTTACAAATGATTCAATTTACTTTTATCGTTCGAGAGGAAAAGACGATAGATAGAAGCAACTTGGTAGATGAGGTGCCTTTTGAGTATTAGTAACTATGGAGTAGAACTTATTTTAAGCATACTAAATTGAATTTTCAAGCGTCTGGATTCGATTTAGATTTAAGGGTTAAATTGTCCAATTTTGGATGATATTTTTTGTTTTATTAGAAAAAGTAGATAATCTTAACACGATTTAGATACGGTAACGATCGTTCAATAGAAGGAAATGACTTGGTCTTTGTATCGGTAAGCGTGTAATTACGGATCTGTTTCTTGTTGTTTTGAGTTTGAAGTTTAAAACTGATTTTAATTCAGTATATAAAAAGGACCACCCCTTTTCAAACAGTCACTCATTAAATTAAGTGCTCATCGATTTTATTGATTTCCCAATAAAAAAAAAGAAACTTGGTGGTTATTTTAATTTGATTGACGCTTTCATTCATTTAAACTTTTTATTCTATATTTAATAGTTTTATTTATTTATTTGGATCTCCAACAAAGGATACACATTTACAACTGAAGTCAAAGTGGTAAAATTAATTCATTTAGGTGTGCTCCTTCAGTTATAGGAGACCACAGCATGCACATATAACTAGGTTTACATAAACATATATGGTTGAAATTAGGATAAAAACATTCCATTAAATTTGAGTTTATAGAATTAATTTCAAAAATATGTATGGTAACACGAATGTACAGTCATCGAGACACAAATACACATCACTTACTGGATCTTAAATCGTCCAACACAATATTGTATATAACCAGTTTCTGTTAAAAAAGGAGTTCAAAAACTAAAACCTGACTTCAGAAAATTCACGTTCTAAAAAGTATGAAACAAGAAAACATTCTCGTCTGAAATTTATTGATGTGCATCAAGGATACCCAACACGACCAAAATCAAAAAAAAAATTGTTCATGTCTTAATGCACCTGAAAGGGCGCCACATACAATTTATTGCAACATAACCTAGCCGACAATTTAGATGCTTCCAATGACACCTCTTTTGTCAAATTATGATAAATGGTTTAGAAGTTATGAGGGAACAGATGAACATACATACATACATACCGGTCAAATTCATAACCCTCCTTTTTGCTTCGCCGTAGTCGGGTAAAAAAGAGCCCTAAGCTGCGCCACATCGGCCAACTGCCTTTCGCATCCAGCTTATTCCAGCCACCTTTGTCACCGCGTCGGTCCACCTCACTTGTTCGAGTTAGCTAGCCAATATCGACTAATTACAATATTGTCAGTATTAACTTCAACACTATACCCATACTAACAAGCCATAAGCACCCACACCACATGATCTATAAACTATGCGTATGCAATTCCTACACAGCTATATAATACTTCGCTCCCATACAGCGACGAAGAATGCCAAGAGTCTAGAGACCAATTACCATCGACACCAGGTGAATCGCCCGCTTAGTCACGTAGCACAACCGTGCCAGGTCTAGAGGCAACTATTGCGAACAAATTGATGATGGCTGTTCTCTTATCAGTTGTGATACTTGGACGTCTTATTCTGGAGACTTTGTTTATGTTCTGTTGGTTTAATGTGGACAGTCCCTGGACGTCTGTGGTAAAATTTTGCATTTGATGCTGGCCTCGCGTGTTATTGACTTTTAATAGAATGCTAGGCAAACTTATACTGGTTTTGTGTTACCACTGACTGAGGTGCAGCCAACTGTCTTATTTTTGTTCCTAAAGGGTGAATTTTAGCTATTTAACTGAAGGCGATCAGCACTATTATCTAAACTTCGTTCAAGGCTGTCATTGCCATAATGATTGTGGCACGATTACACTGAACGCAGTTTAGATTTGAGGGCCTAGTCCGAGTTTTTTAACATAATCTATTAAAAAAACGGCAAAAAATCACGTTTGTTGTACGAGAGCCCCACTTAAATATTAATTTTAGTCTGTTTTAGTATTTTCTGTTATAGCGGCGACAGAAATACATCATCTGTGAAAATTTCAACTGTCTAGCTATCACGGTTCATGAGAAACAGCCTGGTGAAAGACAGACAGACAGACGGACAGCGGAGTCTTAGTAATAGGGTTCCGTTTTTACCCTTTGGGTACAGAACCCTAAAAAGGCCAATGATCACTTTCAGTTTCATTAATAAAATCCGTTTTACCATATGAGATCTACTGTCTAATTCTGTCTCTTAGGTGTATGCTTTCTACCCTCACTTTTAGAAGTTCCAACCATTGTTAGTTACTTTCCAAACAAATTGAACATTACCATAATATTGATGTTATTTTTCCGTTGAAGAAATAACGAAGAAATCATTACTTTTATTAAATTTACACATTTATCTTTTCCATATTAACTAGGAAAACAGCAAGAATATTTGCATTGACATATTGGTCATTAACTTCTATTAATAATGAAGAGATAAGCTAATGTCATTCATTATTTTATTTTCGGAACAACGCCTAAAAATTCTTAAGATGGAAAGATGATATCATACATGCAAATCAATTTCACACAAAAAATATAATTCGTTAACGCTTTTGGTTCATTTTGATAAGAATCGATTTTTATGGATGTTTAATGTTCTGTATTAATTAAATCACAATAAAAAATCTAAAAACATATGTTCTTTTGCGAACTCAAACGACTGTCAAAGATCTTCAAATGAAACTGGGACCAACAGTTGACGTACTTTCCGAGGCACGAATTTGTCCGAAAGAGTCACCGCGGCCCTGGAACGCAAAGGGCAATAGGAAGAACACGGATGGGTTTTAGTCAGTAAGAGTCTGACACTCCCTTCCACTCCGCCCAGAGCAGAAAGAGTCATTTGATCTTTCCCCACCTTATTAGCGACACCTTCGGATGGTCTAATAATACAGGGTGTGTTTTTTTTTTTCAAAAACAACCTGTTCGATTCCTGGCTAGGAATACCGATTTTTCAATAATCCAATCATGCAGGCTTCGAGACTCCTTTCAGTGGTTTTCGATATTCCTCATAGTTTCAGATTTGGCCAGCCTGTACAACGAAGTCTTGCAAAATTAATATATGCGTAGGTTTAGTAGATTCGCGTTATCATACTCCTAACCTAATTCTAATTTGTTTAAGGTAGGCGTCATACGAAATATTTTCCCAAAAATACATATCTTCCTATATCAACAAACATCACTGATGACAGTTACTATAAGTATTATTATTTAAGCTTGTACGACATCTTCATATCAAAAGCAAGGTTGTAATACTAGTAACATATGACGTGTAGTTAAATACATAACTAATTACTAAGCCCCGTATCTCCAAGATCGAAATTCGTCGAAGCGCGTCAAGTATAACAAATTTCGAAGCGATGACTCGACGATTACGAGTTCGTAACATTGACTGACGTCATGAATAATATTACATAGAAATACGTTTTACCCGGTAATACCTCATACATGTGTCCACCACGCCATAATGGACTTGTCATGTTATGGTAATATCTAACAACCTGATAACGCCGTAGATCATTTTATTACTATATCTTAGAGCCACCGAGAATGTTGGTAGGCATCTTATCAAAAATTTTTGATTAATGTCCAAGCAAGCCTGTATTGGAGCAGGCATATCCGTGATGCTTGAGATTACAATGAAATATATTGTGACCGAAACTTGTATGGTGATGTATATTCTTGTATTTTTATCAATGTTGGACCGGTTCGATATCTGAGTTCTCAGCTACCGTGCTACAAGTGTCTCGAATTCTCGATTTGGAATTGTGAATCAAAGTAAAATTCCGTGTATCGGCTTCTAATAGGTTCTTTGCACCATTATGGGAATGGGTGCAAGAACATTAATCATGATCGTAATGGTAAAGGAAAACCGTGTGGTCCGAAGCTAAGAAAAAGGTCAGCTTCTTTTATTTGAGGATATCCTGAACGCGATAGAGTTAAATCAGGTGAAAAGGGATCATGATTATGATGTCACAGTTACTAGGTGAAACAAATTTCTTAAGAATACTGCAGAGTTTTAAAAAGAGCATTTTTATCAGTGGTTTTATCTAGTCATCAGATCCTGTTTGTGTTCTAATTAAAACCATAAACTCTCATTAAATTATTGCTTTTAGCGATAAGGTCGCCATTAGTGTCACCTTTTTTTTTTTTTTTTTTTTTTTTGTTTTTTTAGGATGGGAAATCATCAAATGACCCCTCCCGCTCTGGGTGGAGCGGCAGGGAGTGTCAGACTTTTACTGACTAAAACCCACCCTTTAGTCCTCGTAGTGCCTTTCTTCCCAGGGCCGCGGTAACTCTTTCGAACAAATCCGCAACCCTGGTAGGCTCTAGCCCTATTGGGCTCCGACCCATGCTGACGTCTGCTGGTTTGGCGCGCGTAGAACACAGCGCGCCGTCAACCCGGGCCTGTTCTGATCGGACGGCGAGCTACCCATTGCTCGCCGTCCACAGGCATCAGTCACTGCGCCATGCTCAGGAGCATCAGTTCCTGGGCGGCGCAGTGGCTGACGTTCAACAGGAGGGGGTGAAATGGGGCCATTACTGGCACTCCATTTCAGCCCCCTCCGGAGCCCGTTGAAGGGGCTCTACTGCGGCTGCTGCTCCTGCAGCAGCCGCAGTGGAACCGGCAATGGCGGTAGAAGAAGCGGCGGCAGCGGCGGCGGTCGCGGCAGAGACGGCGGTGGCGGAGGGCTTCCTCCTGTTTCCGGCTTTGGTGGGTGGGGCGCAGGCCCTACCCCCAGCCCAGTGGTCGGCCGGCTTGCCAGCTGCCGCACAGACTACGCAGTGCGGCGCGGCGACGCAAGAGCCGGCCCTGTGACCGGGCTGACCGCAGCGGAAACAAAGACCGCTGCGGTCCACCTCCGAGGTGCATTGAGCTCCCACATGGTGGCCCACTTGGCACCGGAAGCACCTCAGAGGTCGGGGTTCCAGCAGTTTGACCTGCGCGGAAACCCAACCCACCAAAAACCTTCGGCCCTCCGATATGGTTTTGGCCACTGACACGGGGCAGCTCACCACAATGGTGCGCATGCCCGTGTTGTCAGGACGTAGGGTGCCCGCCTTCACCTCCTCTGCTGAGCACCCCCCCGTCCTAACGACGGCGGCCACCACCTCCGCCTCCGTGACGGAGTCGTCCAGGCCCAAGATGCGCATGTCGATGCGCTTGGTGAGTCTGGACACTCGGGCATCGTCCGCGCTTAGGGACGCCCTAAGCCTTTCGGCTAGAGCGTCCGCGGTTGGGCCGCTGGCTGCCCCGGAGATCTCCAGCATCCGGGCCCCAGTCATGGTGACCCGGAGCCGGAGGCCCCCAACGATGCCTAGCTCACCAAGGTTCACCGTCTCCTTCGCCTTGGTGAGCACGTCCGCGTACGTCACGCCCCGCTTCGCCGCGTCCGGCTGTAGTGTAAGCACTACAGCCGCGGTTTTCGGGGGGCGGAGCGCAGCCGCGACGCTTCGCGCCTTCTGCCGCCGCTTCCTCTCCCGCCTCTTGGCCGCCCTGGCTGCCTTTCCCGCCTTCTTCTTCTCCCCGGCAACTTGCCATTCGGCTTGAGCCGGGGGAGGAGCTGAAGGCGAGGAAGCCGGGGGGAGCTGCTGCTCAGACGGCGCAGGAGCCTTCGCCGTCCGCGCAGCAACCCCACCCCTCCTCTTCCTTCCCGGGGCCGGGTCCGGTTTTCCCGGCACCGGCTTCGCGGGTGCCGGCCCGGACCCTTTGTCCTGGCCGGACGACCCCGGTGTGGCAGCCGCGGCGGCCGCGTATGACGCCGCCTTCCGGCCTGGAGCCTTTCCACTCGCCGCTAACGGGGGGCGCAGGACGATGCCCTCCAGAACGGAGAACCTCGTCTGGAAGGCAGCCATCTCCTGCCGCACCAGGTCCAGCACCTGGCTCTCCTGCGGCACGGGACGGCTGTCCTCTCTGCGCCCCCTTTGAGGCGCCCCCTGTGGGCCGGCTCCCCGGAGCCTGGCCAGGTCTGCGCGGAGCCCCTCGTTCTCCTTCTGGAGACGCTCCGTGGCGGCAGCCAAGCGGGCGACCTCCGCCCGCAGCTTGGACATCTCGTCCCGCGGAGGCCCCCCTGGGTTAGCCTCCGCTGCCGCCAGAATGGAGGCCATCGCCTCGCTTATGGCCTTGTTCTTTGAGGAAAGCTTCCTCTTCAAGGCCACATCGCGAAGCGCGGCCTCCACCACCTCCGCAAACCCGGCCCTCCGGTCATCCGGCTCACCGCCGGAGGACTCCGAACCAGGAGCCCTGCGACCGCCCTCTGTGGGGGGTCGTCCGTCAGCGACGAGCTCCCCGGCTCGCTGACCAGCCACCTTGGAGGCGGGCAATCTCCCCTTGCCTCCCTCTCGGCCCTTGCCCCGCCTGCTGGTGGGGATCTTGCGAGCCGAGGCTACCTCCTCGCTGCCGGACGACCCCCGGTCCTCCTCTGATCTGGGCCGCTTGCGGAAGGACCTGGAGTCCTCCGCAGCAGCCCTCGCCCCCTCGGGTACAGGGCTCGCCGAGCTAATGGTCGCCAGGTCGTCGGAGTCCAACTCGGACTCCGACTCTACACCCGCGCGACGCTCAAGCGAGCCCTCCTCCCAGCGCAGCGCGCCTTCGCCCGCGCTCTGCCCGGCCGACTCTTCGTCGGGCGAGCTAAAATCAAACCCGATTAATTCTTTGAAGTCGAATCGGGGGCCTCCTCGGCCACTGTTGCCCTTGGCAAGCGGAGTGCGGACAGCCCTGTTGCCCCCCCCAGAATACGAGGGGCTTGACGCACTAGGCGTGGCGGATTCCCGGACTGCTGTGCAGTCCGAACCGCCCTGGGGTAATATTTCTTTGGCAGGCCTGTCCATATTTTCCTTTTTGAGGGTGCGGTCCCTATCTCCCTTCCTCTCCCCCTCTCTCTCAGTGCTTGCTCGCTGCTCTCACAGTCACGTCTGATGATCAGACGCGTACCAGAGAGCAGCGAGTAAGCCAATGAGACGCACACCGTCCGAGGACCCAAACACTGCTCAAGTCTCCGAACGGTGTGCCCCTCTTGTGTCTCTCTTGGTCTGGTCTCTCACTTGGGACCTTCCGGCATGAGTGGCTCTACCGGCAAAGCCCCCAAGATCATTGAGACACGCAAGCCCCACCACGACGGCAACGTGGAGACACGGTTGGTGGGGCCATTAGTGTCACCTTATGTAATGTTTTCTTCATCTAGCTTTTCTGCAAATTATAATGTGTATACTGGGTAATTTTTTTTCCAGTGCGCAAACTTTAAGAACCACTTCTGTCCATGTAAATGAACAACTTTCCCCAAGAAAGCCATAGTAAATTCCTAAAAAAAAAATTGAGTCTCCCATAAAAATTGTGGTCAGTTGATGACAATTTTGTATGAGAATTTCAAATTTTTTTTTAGGAATTGACTATGGCTTTCTTGGGGAAAGTTGTTCATTTACATGGGCAGAAGTGGTTCTCAAAGTTTGCGCACTGGAAAAAAAGTTATCCAGTATAATAATGAGTGTTCTATTCAATAAATAAATATTACCGTGAATTTCACTGCTTTTGGTTATCATAATGACTAAAATTCTGTATAGGTTCAACCAAAAACATTTCCAATATAAAGCTTTGTTCAGCTGTGATAGAATTTTTCTAGGGTCCTTATTATCTACAAAGGCATTATGTAGATATAATAATATGTTTACTCTTTTCCTTCACATACTCTTAACTAATATCCAAAACTATCCTTATCTCCCGGTGTTAATGACCTGAAATTTTTGTCTTATCATAGAGAACTAGCAATAAATAGGTCAATTTATTGTTTTGACGACCGAAAATTATGTGTTGGCCCTATCGTTATACGTGCCATGAACTGTGTGATTATTCTGATAAAAATGGTTGGTCCCTCTACTGATAAAGGTGCTAGATCAAAATAATGTATGTGGTAGTTAGTACAGTACTTTAGTTTTATTATGAGATAAGCTTCGCTGTAATTAATATGTGTCTTGGGACGTGGGTCGTCTAAATGTATGAGATATGTGGAAGATTTAAGGTCTGAGTTTATTTAGTGAAGAAAGTTTATTAACTTTTGTGTAGTAGTAGTAGTACCTATCTATGTGTGTACATTTAAATTAGTTTTGGTTCTATTTGGTTAGCACAAGATCTCCTGACATCTCCGAAAATATTATGTCCTGAGGTGAATCTGTGTTCTTTGAAAATTTAGGCAGACCGCAGACTTTGAATATGCAAACAGGACGCCGATGAAAGTCCCATGTAAGGGAAGTGACTATTGCTTTTGGAGTACTTTTAGGTGCTGAGAATTTCCAAACGGAAAACCACAAAATTTTGCCTATCCTGGAATTACAATTAAAAACCTTTAGTTATGGTCATTACACTTCCGGCACCAGACCAATTTTGCGAGAATTTTGTTGCTGTTTATGTAAATATGCATAAGCTTAGCATGACTAAAATATTATCTTTACTCCTACAATTTATTTTGAATGCATAAAATCTAAAAAATCTAGTTTTACTCAATACCTATACAAAAGTAGCCATACTAAACCAAAAGGTAACGGTTAAAGCATAAAAAATGACCAACAACCATAAAGCTTTCTGATGCAAATATTCGGAAAAAAATAAATTATTACATGTCCATAAAGTAAAGAGGAACGCACCGAAACCGTTTTGTATTCCGTTTTCGAATATCCGAACGCATAATTTTAGAATATGGAATGAAACTCTACTGAATATAAAGAGTGGGGTACCTGTTTCAATGTTTTCTAAGTGCCTACGCGTTCTGCCTTTGACAAATATGTAGACATTGTTGAATTACTGTGGAAACACAAAAGACAAAAGAGACGTAATATGAAAGCCTTAGCTTCTTGGGCTTTTATTATACTGGCATATGAAAGAGTAAAAATTTGTGACCCGGTTGGAATATTAAATCTGGGTAAGCTTGTATTGCATTGGTTGTATAAAGCGTGCTTTGACCAAGAAGTTGTCATATTTTATTTACCAACGTACTGCAATTGAAGAGATTTCTATAAAATGTAGATTTTATTAAACCAATTCTAACGTAATTTTTCGTAAAATATTCAGTAGTTTTTTTGCTCATCAATTATTTTCTATGGCTTTTTTTAGGCAACCATAATTTGTTTGAGTGTCAATACTCAAAAAGTCGTTAATCAATATTATTTTATCATGTAAATGAGTACAATCACCCTCTCGTTAGTGACTTACTCATGTATGCATGCCTATATTTGAATATATCCATAATAACATTTGGCGAGCTATATTTTCCCAATATTTTCGCTTTAGTAAAATGTCTAAATCGTGATATTTACTGCTCAATAAATCACGAACATAACCAAACCCGTTTATTGGCAGATTTAGTATTTCTAACTAATAATGTTCCAATACAAAAGACGCAGACCGTAATTCTATTCAATCATTTTTAATAACCGTATTTGACATTTGTATCAAACTTAAAAAATATGAATATTTTATATTTCTATTGGCTCGTCGATGTTGAAGTGAAAAGGATGCCGTACAACATAATGTGAGAGAAATTCTTTGAAAGCGTCCAATTTAATATTCAGAAAATTAAATTCAGCATACAGCTTACCTTCCAATTATCTATTGTTTTCATTTCAAGCCCAATCAAAGTCATCAGACAACAAACCTCTATTTATAACTGAAACCGCAGGGACCTTTATTCTGTCGTCCACAAAAGAAGATAAGAAGCTTACACAAAGTATCAAGAACTAGGTAAGATACATTACAGTTCTATTTTGAAAACTTCGCTTTTACCAAAGATGCTCAACACACGCACGTTCAGAATTTTATAAGCGTGGAAGGAAAGATGGTACAGAATAGACAATTGACAAGGGTAGAGGAGACATACAGAAACTTTGATGTGAGCTATTGAAGTACAAGAAAATTCGCGACTCGTGATCGGAATTTTGCTTAGTTTGATTTGCGACTGATATCTTTTGAAGATACTCCACTGAGAATTTATTCAGGCCAGTACAATTTTGTATAGAAAATTAGTTTTGATGGACTGGACGGTGGGAACAAAGAAATGCTCTACGAAATGGAAAAGTTTTAAAAGCAATTTCTAAGTTAGTAAAGATAATAATAAATTCGAAATTTCTATCTTACTTTGATGATCACTTAAATTAGCATAGTGATTGAAGATCTGCCCTCCATTTCATTCAGATACATTTCGATACCAGAAATGTTGGTACTTTTTGTAGGTCAGTAAAAAAACGTCATTGTCATTTTCGATAGCACACTCAATGAAAGCGGATTTTCGAAGTACTATTACTAAATAAAAAATACGCACGCACTCTAGCGACAATTCATACGTTTCGATAACCATAAGCTTACTCATTCATACGCCGCTCGTATCGCAAGATAAATTGCTCTGGCACACAAATAAACGCGTTCCACAAGAGAAAAAGGAACAAAAACCCAACGTAGGTATATATACGTACTATCTACGCATCTTGGAGCATAGACGCTGTAATTTATTATATTCAGTTCGCTCCGATCCATTGACTTTTGTGGCCGACCAGCGACCATCTTTTGTCACCCCGTCAAGAGTTCTAAACGGCCGTGTAATATGAATTAATAAGCACAAAGAATCATTATAGTGCGTTTATTTGTCGCCACGAGAGAATTCCTCGAGAGGTTTTATTGTGAGATGTTCGTTGGTTGCCGCCTTTGTATGTGTCCGGAACAAATTTTCGTGTATCGCGTGCGCAAGATCACGCTTGTTGAGGCGTTTGATAGCAAAGAGTATGGGGCGTTGAGTATCGACGTCTCGAGTTCCGAACAATGAAAAATATTTCATTGTCTCCGACTGAAAGTTAACTTGAAGTTTATGTGAGGAAAGTTGTCAACGAAGTACCATTATGTACCTATTACACATTTTTTTTTGTTTAAGGTATATATGTTACCGGAAACCTATATAATATTTAACCTAGCCAAGTTATTCAGGAACTTAGGACTCAGGGAATACCATCCGTCGCGAAGTTAGGTTCGAGGTAGACATTTCATGAAATGGCGAATTCTAATATGGCTAAGACAGATATAATTTTCGTCACATTACAGCTTGCCCCCGCACGTTTTCCCTTTCCTTGCTATCGACTTTTATACACATTGCCGGCTGCGCATTCGGTCTTGTATAGAATACTGGATTATATAGATTGCCGGTAACATAATTATTATTTAGGTATACAAACGTTTTGCTATTTAGGTCAACCTTATTTATACATTATAATATTCCCTTTAGAAATCACTCAACCAAAACAGATACTGACCCAATTGCCAAAGCTAATATAAACTCGTTTCCAGTCTAAAACCTATTCGGGAAGTTTTGCTTACAGTTTTCCAGTTTCAAACTCAATTAACGTGTTTTGCCTCTCAGAGGACTTAGGTAGAAAATTGGCACCTGCTAGACACGTAGAGTTGTCGAATCTAACGATAATGACTTGGACAGGGAGATGAAAGGGTCGCCGAAGATCGCCAGTGACCGAACAGATGTAAGTAATGGCCGGAGGTTATCGAACTAGCCCGAATGTGCCCGAAGTCACTGGGTGTTTGTTTTATGTTATTGATAGAAATTATTACTTGTATTGCGATACGAAACTACGAGTAGGTATGTGTTAAACTTCTTGAAGATTGACTTGGTTAGTACAAAAATGGCGTAGGTATCATAGATTAGAATTAAATTACCATAAACGGAAGGATTGTGTTGAAATTCGTCAGTCATTGCAAAACATGGTTATTTTAAATTGAGGAGTGTTTAACAAAAGCATCGCTTTCATCATCGATGACACAAGAGGCTAATAAACTAACAGTTTATGGTTCTACAAATGGAAACCGATAATTTAGTAATATACAAGACTTATGTGCATAAACGTGGGCGTCTATGTTATGCCGTCTATTATCTTTAAAATTTTCACAGTGCGATGATGATAGTTGTAAAAAGTTTATTATGAATAAATTACTTTAAAGGTACAAATCTGATGGTTGTAGAAGTTAAAAAGATGCATGAAACTACCGTATAATTCATGATATAATAATAATAATAATATTTATTTATTTATTGATACAAAATCCTATAGCATTGCTTAAGACTAGGACACATATCATGATCTATTCAACTTAAATCCTCCTCATCATCATATCAGCCGAATGACGTCCACTGCTGGACATAAGCCTCCCCCAACAATGTGCCCTGCCCACTGCTTGTCCAAATAACACTGATAAAAAAGCCCGGCCAAGACTTGGACTCGCACACGTAACGTTCAGTAGCATTAACCGTTAAAAATCACAATTCTTTTGTTTTGCTTTTCGAGTTAAAGTTAATAATTGAATTAAAATTATAAATAATTAATTTAAAACACACATGTAGAATCTGTGAAAATTTCAACTGTCTACCTATTACAGTTCATGAGATACAGCCTGCGGACAGAAGACGAGCAGACGGACAGCGTAGGCTTAGTATTATAGTGTCGTTGGGTTTCGGACACGTAATCTTAAAATCGACGTCAGTCCCAATTACACAGTAGGTATAAGTAGTAGAATATCGATTTTCAAAAATAAAAGGCTGAAAGGAAGCCTTATAGTACAGTTTGTACATGATTCTGGTGACTAACACACAACCACCGTATGTAAAAGCAGTGACAAGATTTACGCAAAACACGTTAACTTTGACAGCACAGTCGTAACTGATTTCAGTGCTGAACTAGTCACAATACATAAATAGAACTTATACAGATCAACTTCAGCACTTTAATGGCCAGTTGCATTCTTGTAACTGTTTACTTGACTGTTATGGCTTTCTAAGAACAGTGTCAATATGTGATCATTTTGTTAAATATCGGTGCTTCTACCAGTTCTATGTGAATAGATTCTGTTTATAATTAGTGTAGGTAACTGTATTTTTGCACTGTGCAGAAAACATTTCTTTTAGTACACCGTACCTATATGCACTTTATTATCACTTTATTATAACTTGTTTTGGTTAACAATCTATACTTCTATCTAAATAAACAACGTGTACTCATCATTATGAACAACTTTTACTATGAAATTCGGCACAGATGTAGATTATTGCCTGGCATAACACATAGAATACTTTTTATACTGGAAATATGTTCCCTTAGAATAATTTTCGAAATGAAGCTGCATCAAGAAATTAAAGACTGAGTAGGTAACATAACGATGACAGCACAACAAATAGTAACCACATTGTTGAAAACAGTATCTATACTAAAAAAACTTGTAAAGCGTCTGTTTGGATTTATTAGGAGATTAGGACGGACAATAAAAAGCTAATTTGACAGTAGCACCAGTCACATGTGTGAAGGATAAAAATAAAGTGTTGAAGGGGGATACTTAAAACCACATGTTACAAGGTTATTTACCGTACTTTATTGTCATGCATGACTCGTCATCGCTTCAGGCGCTTATCGTCAGAAGTTCGATCCTGAAGGTAATGGAAAGCAAGAGAAGCTTTTAAATTGATTATTTCCTGACGAACGAGAGTGTACATGAAAGTAATCAAAGTCAAAGTCAAGTCAAAGTCAAAGCATTTATTTCAATTAAACCATTTACAGGCACTTTTGAATTGTCAAGGTCGGTCAGTCAAAGAGGTGAAGCTATTTGCACGTTCCAAAGCGTAAACCTCCATGGAGAAGAACGTACAAGAAACTCCATCGACACTCTTTTGAATCAAATAATTATTACAAAGTTGTGGTTACATTGTTCATGTTGAAATTATTCATAGATCTATAATTATGTGAGAACGATGTAAAAAGACGTGCACGACAAAAGCTAAAAAGGAACAATTCAAAATACTAACAATTAAAACAAACCGTGGCAGTTGAGAGATGACCAGTCCCAGCTGACGGAGCCAAATGATGAATGAAACACAAACTGCACCATCAGAAAGACTTTTGAGTGAGCATGACACTCCCAACAGCCAGGCCACATTAAAGTCTTACCCAAAAATGACAGTTTGACTTGAAGGTACACAGTACTAATACTCACCATAGCCCGGGTCATTGTGAAGATGCAATTGGAAATAATTTAAAAATAATACAACAAAAGACAATGATTAATGGTAGCAGATACTAGAAAGATCCTGCTGATAGAAATAGTTCAAAGATCGAAAATGTTCTACTTTCGACAATGCTTAAAAATCTGGTAAGGATCTGTTTTTATTCCACCTTGCATTATTCTACGCGTACTGAATATCAAATCTCGCAAATATAGAACGACGTGAACTTCTACCGAAAAATAATTTTGTAGACGTTGCAACTTTCGACTTGACCCCTGACAATATGAAACTATAGAAATACGTAGTGTGTGTATGTATACCACGTACGTGACAGGGCGTATATATGGTTCTATATTTGGAACACCTTACCAGAACTTCGATCGCCGGAGGTCAATTCGTGCTAATCTTCGCTTACGTAAGCCTCGCATTCATTCCCGTTAAGGAAATTATGATAAAATTGTTTTAATGTTGCCCTCACGAAAATAAAAGAAATGCTTCGTCACAATTTGTGACACGCAACGTATAATAGGTTGTCGCTAGTTTCTCTTTCATTTTATAATTCTTTGAAACTGGTGATGTCTACAAGATGCATTATTACTGAAATCTGATTACCATTATGAAAATTGCCCACTTTATTTAGAACAAAATCAGCGGGTTATTAATAGAAATGATAATAATTATGAAATTAGTTCTGTCGCAAACAGTTTAATGCCGATTGCACTATAAATCGACAAAGGTTTTACACGTAATACAAGTTAGTGGGTAATAATGCTTCAGCAGAGACCATAATAAATAATCACATTCAGCCAACTTTGCATGAAAGCAGAGTTATTTCAAGAAGAGTTGCTAAGACGTGGGTGAACGAAATGTCACGCTCTTCTTGAAGAGCTGCGGTTATTTTTAGACACGTTTTAATTTCTCATCAATCACTTTTTACCACAGCCACTGAAATAAAGGAAGAATAATATGGATAGGCTAAGTTCGACAACCGCTTAAGAGCGTTTACGCCGTACGGCATTACATACAAAGTTTGTAGACCTATGTATCCTGCTTATTCGTAGGAATTTTCATTCAAATCGGTTCATGCGTTTTGAAAAATAAGGACTTGAAAGTTTGTACTATGCAATGCCGTACGGCGTAAACGCTCTAATGTGAACAAAACCAACAATTTTTTTTTAACGGTACAACAAATAACCAATACGAAAGATATTTTTCTTGATTATTGACACAATCTTTGTGACGGGAAACGTGGAGCGGATAATTAAAACAAACAATTCCTTGAACTTTTTTCACGACGGGATAGAATTTGACTAATGTCTTTTCCAAAATCATTACGGAACGAATAATTAAAATTACAGACGTTGTACAATCATACTTCATACTTATACGTACTATTATAAGAGCAAAAATTAAAAGCGTGTTCCTCTTTCGTGCAAAAACAATTAAACGTATTTGGATTAAATTGGGCAAACATGTAGTTTTCTAGCTTTTGCCCGCGACTTCGTACGCGCATACCGCTCCCGTTCCCGTATAGCCTATAGCCATCCTCATGAATGTGGCTATCATATACAAAAATAATTTTCCCGACTTCCAACTAGTAGTTCCAGAGATTAGCGCGAACAAACAAACAACTCAAACTCTTCAGCTTTATTATTAGTATATACTCGTAGATATAGTAAGGTAAAAGATAAGGGAAAAGATTCGGTAAGGGAATATAATCTTGATTAACACATACTTTCTACACCGATCTAAAGTTCACGCAGACAAAGACGAGGGCAGAAGCGAGTTAAGAATAATCCTATAAATAAGTTACAAGATAACAAATTAAACAACCACAAAACGCTTTTAGAGAGTACCTACTTCAAATTGACAATTTAATTTTAGAACAGTATCGATCAGCCAATTAGGCTAGCATTACTAGCCTGGGCCGACCCCAACTAGTCCCGCTAAGCCCGTCCCGAAGGTATTTGTGAAACTGTTCGTCAAGATTGACTCACAGAAAAGTACCTTCATAAATATTTTTAAATAGCTGCTGCCCGCGGCTCCGCCCGCGTGAATGTCCAAAACTATCCCAAGGGAACATATTCCTGGAATAAAACGTATCCTATGTATTATTCCAGACTATAATCTACTTCTGTGCCAAATTTCATTAAGATCTGTTCAGCCGTTCTGACGTAATTAAGTAACAAACATACAAACTTTCACATTCATAATATTAGTATAGATAGAGAAGTGTAAATTAGCCAAAATATAATCTGATTATTGTTGTGCCTAATTAAAAGTTATGACCCTCGTATCTGTGTACGGCCTAGAAATTAAAAATTAGCATTTAAATGAGCTAAGGCTTGGACTTGAAGTAGTGGCTCGTTTTATGACCGTTCTGATGGGCTTTGTGATTTGGTCTTATATTGTAGAATATTTGGTCTTATATTATAGGATGGATAGAGGATGAACAATGTTGATGAATTTAATGTTTCTCACACTTCTTGTTTATTAATCTCCCCAAGTTAGAAAATAAAGGAGGTCGGCCAGCTCTGGAATCTCAGTCTATCAAGCAATACAATCCTACTAATATTATAAAGGTGAAAGTTTGTATGTTTGTGTAACAATCAGGCAAAATCGGCTGAAGGGATTTGGGTGAAATTTGGCACACATGTAGTTCATATCCTGGAATAAAAAATAGGCTACTTTTTATCCCGGTAAGTGGCATGGATTAATGGAGACTAAGGAGGAAGTGGAACTTCCGAGCCGCTGCTGCTTTAGATACACAAGTACCAAGAGACCAGAAACATCAAGTACCAGCAGACCAAAAATATGTTGAAGTATTTCCGGAGCTGGAAATGTGAGCACTAAATTCACAAGGTATATGTATGGTAGGGTAGGTGTGGGGTAGGTGTGGGATAGGTGTAGGGTAGGTGTAGGGTAGGTGTAGGGTAGGGTAGGTGTAGGGTAGGTGTAGGGTAGGTGTAGGGTAGGTGTAGGGTAGGGTAGGTGTAGGGTAGGTGTAGGGTAGGTGTAGGGTAGGTGTAGGGTAGGTGTTTGAGTAAAAAATTTACAATACAAATCAAGAAACCTCCCTATTTCCGTTTTTCACGCGGTCGAAGCCGCTGGTAGAAGCTAGTCTAATATAATTTTCTCATCGCGTTACGAATTTGTTTTATTACGACCAATGTATCCGCGGGAACTGCCTGTAGGTACTTATTATTTTATGGACACTTGATTTTCATTAGTGGTACAAAAACAAGTTCTTAATGTACATGCTCGGTTATATTCTACCAAAAACGAACACATCTGACGTATTAACATTTATATGGAAATATAATTTTTGAATCGTGATACAATAATTGAATGCTGATTAAGTCTATTGCTTGTTTTACGATATCAGCTTCCGTAAGACGAGAAAAACAATTTACATCATTATCGTGTTCGCCAGTAATGTCAAAGCACCAATCAAGGCATGGAGATTTACGAACGCATTCCAATCAAACTAACGAACCGAGATTTAATTAAAAAAACGTATCTTCCGAACTTGACGTTAACCAAATGAAATTTACGACACCGCTAAAACAGAGAACCCGGTATAAATTTAACTCATTTCTAATAAGAAAATTATGTAAAACGATCCTATTATAATTAATAATTCAGTTCGAAACGAGGAATACATTAACGATATCTAAACGCGTAATGACGCTTCGTTTTTCAACAAAGTAATACATTGATGTTGGGAACTTAAAATGTAATGTTGATTGGAACAACAATTAATGTATGTCCTAACTAATTTCGGGTATAATAATAAAGTTGAATGTTTAATCGTAAAAAGGTTTGAGTATAGCAACAAATGAGCTATAATTTTTTAAATAAATCGTGATTGTATGTGGATGTGACAGCAATTTATAAAATTGGTCACAAGATTAATAGGCTGGCAGTGACATAATAAAATGTTGGTTTTACTTGATGCCGATGAATTATGTATGTAGGAAAACTGAAACAGAAATCCAAGGTAGACGATAGATTTATGTCGGTTGTATGTGTGTTGTGCCACTTGTATTTTCATTCATATCTCCTTGGGGACTCTTTATTTGTTCTAGTATTCACTGGTGTATCATAGAGTTTGCGAATTTATGAAATAAATTAAAAATGTTATCTTTGTGCAATCACATAGGCTGTTTTAAAATAATTTGGATTTGCGATTAACGTATCGTTAAACTCACGTTTCTAAATAATTAATTTGTATCTGGGAGTGAAATGAAACAATCAAAATAAACTGTTAACATTTCGCACACATTCAGATTTTGTATCACAACGTTAATTCTATGGGTGATAAACATCTGATTTACGACTTAATTTAGGGACTCCTTTTAATGAAAACGTAAATTCAAAATTTTATGTTAACAATATTACGTACGATTCTTTTGTTCAGGCCTAAAAGGGTTCATCACATTGTTTGTGAAAAATATTGCTCCAACACATTGACTTATTTGGCTAAAGATAATATATTTACATTTTAAAATGGCAGTGAAAAATTAAAAATGTATGTTTTATTCCACGCGCTAACAATGTCGAGAAGGAAAGTGGTTTATTACAAAAAAAGTCCCGTCTAAAGCTCCCTGACGGACGCCATTTTGGATCACCGACCGTTATGCGCGCGCGCATTTGTTTGCGTCCAGGTGTAGCGCTGACAAAACAATCGGCTCTCGAGCGAGAAAGGGGCGGAGGGGCCATTCATAATTTTTTATAAAATTCACCAAAATAAAAAGCGAAACTTATTAAAAAAAGTTGAATGCTCAACCAGAGGTGGCGTCGAATCGATAGCCGGGTAATATTTCATAATATTAACTACTTAGGGATGTGAAGAATGGGTGGGGTTGTAAAAATTATAATTGATTGGGCCTATTGAATTGGCTTCTTTATTTTGATCCTCCTTCTTATAAAATTTTACAACAATATCTTTAAGTCCATATTATTAGAAAACTTATGGTCTGCCAAATGATTAAAATAAATCACACATTATAATTTTTAACATCGCTATCTCATATTTTACCAAACCTAAGTCATTATGGAGATCATTAACATTTAAAGTGTTTTGAAGGCGTTAGATAGATTCTAAACTTTTTCGTAAAATGTTAAAAAGAATATAAATTAAGTTCCTTGTAGCGTCCAAGTGATGAAGAGTACATAATTTGAAAGTGAAAACTGACGATATGCTAGTACGCAAAAAATGTGCAGCCACCTATCACAATACCGCGCCACTGGATACTTATTGTTACATGTTTTCATAAGCCTTAAGCACCGCCTTGTCGGGTCGAAGATCTTAACGCACCGTCACACTTGAAAGCAAATAATTAGGTGTATATTCTACAATTTGCCAAAGATCTCCATTGTATTCTTTGTCCGGTAAGTGGATTCTGTTAGCTACAAAGGGCCAGCCGCATGACACTACTACCTCGGAACTTTGTACGTGTGTGTATAATGTTATTATTTGGAGCCGCATCTGTCACAAAGGCCGTTGCGTCCGTAATTTTACAGTATAATCAGCGTTAAATGCTCACAGAGTTACCGCGGTTCGAAGGTAAAAAAAAATTGAAAGACTCCGCCATCTCGGGGACCGTACAGTAAAGAATTTCGAGTCCATAAATCATTTGGGATGTCGATGACGTTGGCAATAAAATAAAACGTCTGCAATCAATATTCATGAAGCTCGAGAGTAGCCACAAAATGTAACAAAGAGTTGCATAAAAACCGTAACTAGTAGATAGATGAAATCGTTGAAATAATGGACTGCCAATACAATTTGTAACAGAGTATCAGGCTTCGGTTCGTTTTTTTTTTATAATATGATAGACTATTTGAAATAAAAATTGTAGCACGCGTCCCTCTGGCAGTTAACACACGACACGTTATTTAGAATGTATACATTCAAACAAATCGCGCCATGTTTAATGTTTTCTGTGAGAAATTGACATAAAATATTGTGATATTATACAAAAATCGAATAACAAGTCTCACAATATAATAACACGAATAACATTATACGTTTCCGTATATCAAACACACTGGGTTATGGAAGCCAGCGGCAATTATAATGACAGATCTAAACACTAAACTTCAAAGGATGTGAAAGATATCACGAAGCTCCTTATAGATATAATATTACATGACAAAATGAACGTTCATTCAGTAAAAGATATGTCATCTATTATGTCTCATTGTGCAGTGACCACTTAGCGTAGAGAGGAAATAATTTATTCAAAGCTTACTACGTTCTATCAAATCATTGGACCCCTAGAGGCACTTGTGTTTGAGAAAGTGAAGCTATATTGTACGCTCACAGAAAATAAAAGGATGCACCAAAAATAAAGTTCCAGTGGGAGTAATTTGTTTACACCGATTTAGTGGTGAATGAAAATTATAATAAATCGGCTGTCAAACAAGTTCATAAATTTCAATTGAGGGTAATTATTTTATTATTAGAGCGTGAGCGTTGTAAGCTTCTTAAGCCAATTTTTTATCAAGAAATACCAAGTACCTATTTGATACAATGTATAAAAACAGCCAAAGAAAATAATGAACATTTCTTCGAAGTATGGCGAACTGATTTCTTTTCATAATCCCTCATTTCCTATCACTAATAGATTTGTTATAACTTCTTTATTAGTAAGACGAATCAATTAACGGCTCACTGTGTGGTAGCCAAAATTAATTAGCCAACTTCCCTGGTACGGTTCACAAAACCAGCAGATGCGAGATCGGCGAGTATACAAGCTGCATTATTAGTTGTTCAGTAATGTTTTAGTTTTTTTGTTGTTTTGCTAACCAACCGCACCAAAACACCATCTGTGTTCGGCCACGGTTCCCTGTAATGATACATACGGACAAAATGATGATACAATGTGGTGATGGATTGTATTGTAATTATGCTTTGGTGGCTAGTAAGAATAATCTTAAAAATGAAAGAAAAAGTAATGTCTATGGCGTAAAATAATCATTGGTGCCTTGTGCAGAGTAAAATGTAGATCTTGACAAGGATAAAATAATTAACAAAGATTTAAATACTTCTAGTTTTGTAGCAACGTGACTAATTATTAATAAAAAGAGGGAGAAGAAAAAAACTCAAGCGTAACAAAGAGGAACGTCAAACGTGAAAGCAATATGTAAGTACGCCGAGTTTAACTTAATTATAACACTCTTGTCTATAGGGAGCGACGTGATTGTATGACTGTATGGGAAGGGAAAGATTTATTGCAATCTTGCCGACTCGGTTAGTAAGTGTTGCCTGACTTTTTGTTTCATTCCCTCCACGCTTAATCACTGGATGATCTCGGGCTAATGTGTTTTCGGTATCGACTATAGTCGGCTTAATAATTGCATCGAATTCATGTTCTTCTTTTTATTTGTGGCCAGCAGCAAAAACTTTAACATCTACAGAGCTGAAGTTAAGTAAATTAGATTATATGCATAAATGAGTTCACCTTTATTTATAATACCTTTAAGTATATTTTTTAATGGCATTTCTATAATAATTTATCATTGAAGCACCGATTACTTACAAAATGAATGGTACTAATTAAAAGTAAGATAGGTAGAACTGGTTTTAAAAACATAATATTTATCATGGAAACTATAACAAGACGCTCCAACTTTTTATTTAGAACCTCATCTTGTATTAACTGGGAGCAATAAATTTGTTTTAATTGATTACCGTTAATTCACGAAGAAACAGACCGCCTCCAGTCTTTAATTACATTTATGATGATTACAATCCGTTTAAAACTGTTTTGCTTCGCGTGGCTATCTGAGAATGTAAATTATCTACCTGCTTTCGATAAACGGCAAAATATTGAAAAACACTAAAGATTAAATAACTTCTCCTTTAAAACTTGAAACAGTTTTCGGAGAAAACAAAAATGAAACTTCTACATTGCATTCGATGTAAGTAAATGTAATAAATCGGATTACTTTCATAAGATTTTACTGGAAGAAAAATAACACAAAAGTTTCGAACCATGTATCGATTTGTACCTGCAATTACTTGCGATGACTTGTGGTAAAGCAAATGATAATGATACACGTCGAGAACGCCCCCAACTAGGTGTTACAAAATTAGTATTAAAACGTTAACAACCCTTTTATTTATATTCACAGGAAGCATAAACAATAACACGACACTTTCTAATGAGTAATAAAAAATTGTAAATAGCTGCCATAGTTCATTCTCATAAAAACTCTATTCCATAAATTATGAAGCTTGACAAAATGATATTTAATGTCCCTTCATTCTATCACGTGTGAGTGTTACGTCATTACCGAAAAGCTCATTTACGAACAAAACCCCTTAAGGAATCCATCCATAATTTTAAGGACACGTTTTTTCAACGCTGTTCTATCATCAATCTGTTGGTCTTGAGCACTACTTATTTCCTTGTTATTTCTTTCGTCCTGCTCTTTAGAAGGACGCAGAGGGTAACAAATAGAGAATGTATTATCTATTTTGTCTTACCCGTGACAATAATTAATGACTGGATTTAAACGCTTCCTCACGCCCGTGACATTAACATAAATAGAATGATCTTCGTTTGCTCGTTCAGCCCCTTTGATTCCAGTATTTTTAGCTTCGCAGCATCAGGTTTTGTATATTAATTTGTTGGTTGTAGATAGATGGGTGATTTCAGTACTTTGATGTTTTGCGTTATAAGGTGGCTGGTGATTGTCGGCTTAGGGGCTTACAGCGTTTTGGACAGTGTTAAATTTGTTAAGAGAGAGCTCTGTTCAGTTTAATAGCTTAAGCTTGGTTATTATCACATAATTATGTCCGCAGCTTTGCGTTGTATTAAGTTTGTTTGTTGTTGATCGATCTCCAACTCATGGGATTGGTTATAAACTTAAAATTTGCCTTCGCGAACAATCAGAAAAGCTACGCTATTGTCGTTTGATTAGCACTTCTCGTTTACACAAATTCTCACAAAAGTAAAGTTTCCCAGTAAACCTCTTTACAAAAGGTTTTGTATTGGAAAATTTAAATTTATTTTATTTGCATCGGCCACCTCAGAATATCAAAGACATACAGTTTTTTTACTGTGTCAGATATGTTCATAAAGTAAACGATTAATGGAAACAGAATTGAAAAGGAGGTTGACAAAGAAACAATAGTGCTTACGAATTATGAACGACGGGTGTCTCTGAGTGTAAGTGAATTATAACAATCAGCTGCTCTTTTGTTAAAAGATATCTCTGCTGTATTAATTGTGTATTTTATTGGATTTTGCATCTTTTGTTCTAGTAGTACGATGTCGTAAGTTTTCTCTTATAATAAGTCGTTATTTTTTTTTTGGTGCTGTTCGTTCAACAATTTTAACAAAAGGATTTTTACTTTTTTATTATTGATAGGCACGCGCTTGACCACTATCGCACCTGATGGTAAGCGACGATGTGGTCGAAGGTAGAGCACGCTTGCCTAGACTAGACCTTTACTTACCTATTTATTTCGTCGTATCCACGATATCTGGGTTCCTACATTTTTTTCTGATTTTTTTTTTTGTTTGTGGTTAACAAATAAATGATACGAACAATAATTTCAAATCAATCATCTTAATTTAGTCCAAAAATTTTCAAAAGAATTGTAACCAAATTAAAGATCAACCATGTTCTATGCAAAAGTTGCATGGTACGCAACGACAACACAATAAATCTGAATACTAATGCGTAGACAAAACAAACGCTGGACTTGCCAATAAATTGTATTGTAACAAAACTATTAGTGTTCGAGAAATTGGCTTCTAATTTCTCGTGTCGAGTCCGTCGCATTGGATTTATTTAAATGAATTTATGATGCAGTGGTTGCCATTATTGTTAAGTCAGTAATAAGCTCACTCATTTTATTGGTTTGTATCCGATAATTAGTATGAAATGTATCGCTGATATTTCCCATGATATTTCATGCTTTAGTTACGTTCGGCGGAATGAAATAGCGAATATCATTACTGAATTAAACTTGATTGAACCAAATATTTACAATATTGAAGTAATCGTTAATGTTTTACCGGATTGTTTATTTAAGAGAGAGGTGTATTTACTTTTTATACCTTTAACTTTTTGTTGACTGACTATCAGAAGTGTTTCTAAATAAATTATTTGTTTAAATTAAAAAAAGCTAAAACGAGCTTTTTAATTTAAACAGTTAATTTTTGCGTGAATCTATAAATCTATGTCTGCACTAATATTATAAACAGAATAGATTTGTACGTTTGTTTGTAATGAATAAGCTCTAAAACAACTAGGTATACCGATTTTAGAAAATTCTTTCACCAATGCTTTATTCACTCATTGGCTATATTTTATTTTCAGATAAAAAACTTTTTCACAAAGAAAAGAAACCGACTTCCAAAAAACACGGAAGTCGGTGTTTTTGGTTGCTTCTTCGTTATTTGACACCGACTTCCGAAATTAAAGTTATTTTGAATTTTGTAGTGTTTTTTGGAAGTCGGTTTCTTTTTTTTGTGAAAAAGTTTTTTATTTTTCACTTTTTAGTGGTACCCCACACCTAACAAATCGGTTTGCAAGCGACGGAGTTATGCCCGAACAAACATTAAAAAAAATACAAACATCCGAATTGAGAACCTCCTCCTTTTTTAGAAGTCGGTTAAAAACGGACCAAGTCGCGAGCAAAGTGCTAGTAAAAAATAATTAATCTAATGTAACGTAAGATTACATGTGAAACATTCTGCTAACATTCACGGAGACACTAATTAGGAAAACTAGACATCACGCTACACAGATCTTTATCCAGGAGTTCACAATAAAA
The DNA here is from genome assembly GCA_947386135.1 of Melanchra persicariae. NCBI lineage: Eukaryota > Metazoa > Arthropoda > Insecta > Lepidoptera > Noctuidae > Melanchra > Melanchra persicariae. Next base: position 8,982,163 of record OX376655.1, on the reverse strand, counting down.
CTAACAGGTCCGCATATTTCACGAGACGAGATTGCACAACGATTGCCCTAACCGTTATTTTAGCATCTCTATTCAGGGCTGTCGTAATAAAATACTGGGTAACTAAATTAGAAAACGTAGTAAAATAAACCGTTCTTGAAATCGATTCAGTTCGACGAACAATAGAGACTTGTAAGGAAATTGCTCAACACTAATAGGATTGAATTTATTAATTGTAATTGAGATGAATCAGAACTTATGACCGCTGAAACTTATAAAGCTTCTTGTCCTTTTGACACAAAATTTCTAATTTGAAAACTGAAGAAATATTCCTAAGTAATGAGCATGGGATAAACAACCCTACAAACACACATAGTGGGTCTGCTAACCACCAGGATTTACATCGTGGGTCTACGTGATTCTTGTTGATTGTGTAGATAATTTGACTGGATACATACTCATACGTGGTTTGGAAGTAACGCCCTGGCGCCAAGTGATTGCAGTGATTTCGATGAAAAAAGCTTTCGTAACTTTGAAGAGATTGATGAAAATTGATGATGTTACATGTACTGGTAGCGAAATATAGAAACTGTTCGAGTTTTGAGCGTAATATTTTGAAAAATAAGGTATAATTTTGATTTGATATAATAGCTCTATTTATGCCAATTCAGGCGATTAGCAATCTGCTCCGATAAGATACCATCTTATCAGTAATGTTCTAAACCATGTCTTTTTAAAAGCTTCTGATTGTAATATCATCGAATCTAGAGTAGATTATTATAAGTAGTCTAGTCTAGAAATCTGCTAAACAGGCTGTTTCAGATAACAATATTCAACATTTAAGGGTGATATTGTGTATCTTGTGTAGTAAGATGCAGTTGGCGATATCAAATCTGTGATTGAAGTAAAATCAATTGCACCAACTGCATCAAATTGCTGGACTGAAAAATCCAAATAAATGATTTGTTTCGTACTTCTTAGTCTTTTTACCCTGACTGCGTCAGAAGGAGGGTGATGTATTTTGCGTTTGGGTTGTTTTGAAAAAGACAAAGCCGTCTTTACTACCTACGCAACGTGTAACAGAATAAACGCAATACCTTTTAAGGGGTCATTGTACTCACCATTACGAACAACTTTTACTATGGGACGAACGCTGAAATCGCGAAAAAAATTCAACTGCTTCATACATTTCTGTGCGCATAACTCGACAAAATGAACAGCTAATTTTTTTGAAGCAAAATTTGTCCATAATGATAAGTGCAATGACCCCTTAAAAAGTATTGAGTTTATTCTGTTACACATTATATATAATATACACAACATACCTTTAAATATGACTACGCACTCCACACGATAGGTATAACGGACAGTCCTCACGGACAGTGCAGAACCTACATGGAGCAGGAGGAAACGGTATCGCACGTGCTCCTTGAGTGCACAGGCGTTACCGAAATACGGAGGCAAACAATAGGGACACCTAATTTACTCACAGGTATCTTGACACGCACAATGGTCCACAGCAGGACTAAGTGCGGATACCACTTCTGGAACACCATTTAGAGGTTCGTTATAATTCTAGAAAACCAAAACAAGCTCGTTGAACTTCATGATTAACTCATCACAAACAAAAAATCGTGAGTGGAACCTGCCTACACAATATAATTTGTAACATTTTTGCATTCAACTTCGTCGTGATTATCTCACGTTCTCGTGTTCACACGTCAGGTCCGAGTTACAGCTACATGTTTTTGTTTTTTAAAAATACTGTGTAAAGGCTGTCACGTACATGCTCCAGAGTTTATTTAGACTGTTGCTGTTATGCTTATTTTGATGTAGAAAATTATATTTTGCTTCGCTCCGGCAATTTTTTTTTGTTCAAAAAGCAGATTTTTACATCGAGAGCAATTTAAACAAATTGCTTACGACCAACTTCAAAAATATATAATAATAAAATATAACAAATAATATAACACACGTATTTAAAAAATATCGCAACGAATATAACTTTTTTTTAAAGTATGGGAAATCATCAAATGAATCCTTCCACTCTGGGCGGAGTGGAAGGGAGTATCAGACTCGTGCTGACTGAAACGCATCCATGTTCCTCCAAATGCCCTTTGCGCGGGCCTCGAACTCCTACGCTAACATCTCTAACGAAAATACATACATTCATATTTAAAACTGGACTAACCCTTGTATTCTTGTACTATATCTAAGTTATAATCACTGAATGAAATTGTCAGCTTGCTACTCGTATTTATTGACATTAATTGAAGGTTTTTTCCATTGTCATGGCAGCTGACTCCATTACATTACAGGAAGTATCCTTCAAATGGCATAAATTGTAGCTTTTAGAGTGCTTTCTCTGCCTAGCCTTTCCTCAACTATGGCGGGGCCTGCTTTGCAGCTGAATACCGTATTTCACAAGGATCGTCTGCCTTTCTGACATACGCAACCAAGTAACTGGTTAACACAATACTAGTTTGAGGGTGCAATCAATCTGCCTAGTCTTCTAATCTTATTAATTTAATATTTTATTAAAAGCCATTTAGCATTTTTTAATTAAAATAAAAAGCAACATCAATGCTGCTATTTTAACGAAAACAATTATCTTTATCCTTACTTCCTTACTATTATTATTAATGCGAAAGTTTGGATGTTTGTTACTCAATCACGTCAGAACGACTGAACGGATTTTGATGAAATTTGGCACAGAGGTAGATTATAGTCTGGAAAAACACATACAATACTTTTTTCTCCGAGAGTATGTTTCTTTGGGCATAATTACCGAAATACACGCGGATAAAGCCGCTGGTAGAAGTTAGTCTACACTAATATTATAAAGAGGAAAGATTTGTTTGTTTGTTTGTTTGTTTGTTTGAGATGAATAGGCTCCGAAACTACTGGACCGATTTGAAAAATTCTTTCACCAGTAGAATTGCACATTATCGATGATGGACATAGGCTATAGAATATTTTCATAAAAGTTAGGGATCCGTATGAAAACTTCGATAATGTAACCCAAGGTGTGAGAAAAAATCCTTATATCGCGTACGCTGCGGAATCTATTGACAATAGAGCAAAGTGATGTACTACAGTTTTATAGAAGTCATCAATGTCTACAAAAAAGTCTGCAATACCATATGTCTAACTATTATGGTTAAGTCACCATGACCGCTTTTTGTTCAAATTATTCAAGCAAATCCTTGGTGATTTGAAAAAATGGTGATTTCGGTGTCATGATATCAATTCTTATCCATTTAAATGGTTTGATAATTAAGGTTGATTATTTCCGTGTAAATTACACTTTAAATTATTCAAATCGTACCTTTCGTTCAAAAGTTACGACGGTAATAAACATGCTCGGAGTAAGAAAAATGTCGCGGCTTGAGCGAACTGGGAAGAATCATATCAATGCTTGGTCCGATGAAGTTGAAAATTATTTCGATAAAACAATAAGAATAACAAATGTTTGGATTTTTCGCAAATAAACTACATACCTACATAATAAGGGGTGAAGCAGGGGTGATTAAGATTTTAGGGGAGGACATTATTGCTTGCTTTACTTTACGTCGGGATGCTATGAACAAACTAAAAATGGGATTATTGAAACAGATGTACCTAACAATTTTTGCATAATCAAGACGGGGTGAACGGGGTGAACAGTTGCGCTGAACCTGAGACCATAGAATAAGTAGAAATGGCTAAGTAATAAATGTAAATTAATGAAAATCGTTGTGCTTAATTTTCCAAAACTAACCTTTATAAGGGGGTATAGAGGGCGTTGAAGTTTGTGGAGTACCTACTAAATCCGCGCGGACGAAGTCGCGGGCGAAGTGCTAGTTCTTAATAAACACCGTCAAATTAATAACGGAGGCGATATGCTTATCAATAGTTTAAAACCAATAGCAATGAACCACCGGACGGACCTATTCTAAAATGTTAACGATGTCTACATCCTCTTTCGATTTAATAATCAGTAAGTTTTAGCATGATTAAACTTAATGGCCTAAAGATAATATGTAGAATTGTAGACAAGTAGTAATTAATGCATATTAATGATTATTAAAAATACATTAATTTTCTTAGGAAATGGTCTTGTTTTGACATGAATTAAATGTGGCGCGTTTTATAGACGTTGTCAGTTTTTTTTAGTGTCAAGTTACTGGTTTGGCAAATTTTTTGTTTGATAAATCTAATAATAGTCAAATTTATCTTTTGCAAAATTATTTTTTCCGACTAAAGTACTCGTAACAGATAGCTTTGCTTGTCTGTGACAAAAAACTTAAAAAAATGTACATTTTATAAAAGTCAAAGTCAAAGTCAAAGCATTTATTTCAATTAGACCATTTACAGGCACTTTTGAATTGTCAAGGTCGGTCGGTCAAAAAAAAAAAGAGATGAAGCTATTTGCACGTTCCAAAGCGTAGATCTCTATGGAGAAGAACGTGCAAGAAACTCCACGGACACTCTTTTAAAAATAAGTTTTTGTTACAAAATTATGGTTACATCATTCATATTGAAATTATACATATATGTGAGAACGATGTAAAAGACGTGCAGGATAGTCCGGAGTAAAAAAGAAACAATTCAAAGAAATAATTAAAATAGACCATGGCAGCCGAGAGATGACCAGTCTCAGCTGACGGCGCCCGTTCACGAACATGACGCATACGCTAGCACCATTCGGCTCGACCATTTTTAAGGGAGCCAAATGATCCAACGCAAACGCCACCATCAGCCAGACTTTTGAGTGAGCATGACATCCCCAATCGCCAGGGTACATTCAAGTCAAAGACCTACCCAAAATGATCATTATAGTTTAAATTTGAGGGACCTACATAGTACTCACACATGTGCCGTTAATGCATGAAATTATACAATGCTAAATAAATTGAGTCTATACAATAACAAAAAAAAAAAAAAATAGTGCATTCTTACAATCTTCATCCGGTCCAACAATATTTCCAAATGCTAACAGATTACTTTGTGCGCCCTAATGGCTGTGGAGCAGGACCAGCATTGAGCCAAGCATTTTTATCTTCAATATACTCCCCTAACTTATAATATGCTTGCCTGCATAGTGTGCGTTTAATACAAGATTTAAATTTAGTCTCATTTAGTTTTAATATATGGGGAGGTATTTTATTATAACATTTTAAACAGTACCCCATAAAAGATGAGGCTACTTTAGCCAGTCTGAAACCTGGTTGAACTAATTGGTCCCTATTTCGAGTACCATAATTATGTCTGTCGCCTCTTTTACTAAAAAGATGTAAATTCTTTCTAACATACATGATGTTTTCGTAAATGTATTGACAAGGTACCGTCATGATGTTAATATTCTTAAACAGTTCCCTTAAAGAATCGCGCCGGCCGAGTTTGTATACGGCTTTAATGGCTCTTTTCTGCAGAATAAAAATAGACTCGATGTCTGCAGCCCGTCCCCATAGTAGTATACCGTAAGACATGATACTGTGAAAGTAACTAAAATAGACCAGTCTCGCGGTATCTACATCCGTAAATTGGCGGATTTTCCTGACAGCATATGCTGCTGAACTTAGCCGTCCTGCAAGAGATGTTAAATGAGGACCCCATTGTAGCCTTGAGTCAAGAGTAATTCCCAGGAAAACCGTTTTATCGACGAATTCAATTTTTTCCCCGTTCAATACTATGTCACAATCACTGCCTCTGACATTTGGTAAGGCAAATCTTATGCATTTCGTTTTATTTTCATTTAGAACTAAATTATTGGCAGTAAACCAATTTTGGACTTGCATTAGGGCGTTATTTATGACGTCAAGATTATTGGTTCGTCTATTTATCTTAAAAATCAAAGAGGTATCGTCGGCAAACAACACCATATCAAGTTTTTGTTGCAATAAATGGGGCAAATCATTTATATATACTAAAAATAAAAAAGGACCTAAAATTGAGCCCTGGGGAACCCCCATTTTCACATTTAATCCCGACGAATTGACACCGTTTACTTGAACTAACTGCTGTCTATCATTTAAATAAGATTTAACAAGGCTTAAAGCTGTTTTGCCCAGCCCGTAATGCCCAAGTTTCAGAAGTAATGTTTCGTGATTTACACAATCAAACGCCTTAGATAGGTCACAGAAGATGCCTATGGCATCCTGTGCCTCTTCCCACGCATTAAAGATGTGCTTCAATAAGGTAACACCAGCGTCAGTCGTGCAACGTCCTCTGGTGAAACCATACTGTTTATCATGCAAGATGTTATTGGTGTTAAAATGATAAAGCATCTGATTAAGCATCACTTTTTCAAATACCTTGCTGAACACTGGCAACACGGATACTGGTCTATAATTGTTTGTGTCTTTACTATCCCCGGATTTGAAAAGTGGTATCACCTTACTGAATTTCATTAGGTCCGGAAAGACACCTTGATCGACACACAAATTAAATATTAAAGCTAAGTAAGGCGCTATAGTTTCAATAATTGAGGTACACACTTTGATAGACAATCCCCATAAATCCTCGGTCAATTTAACCTTGATTTTGATTTGTTTGAAAGCTTTCATTACTGTTATGGGGTTTATATGCTTGAAATTAAATTCAGTCGGGCAGGCTGAAACATTTGCCTGTAACAAATCAAAAGCAAGCGAAGGCGACGAATTCAAGGCTTCAGTAGTTTTAATTGGAATACTGGTAAAGAAATTTACAAATTCTTGAGCAACTTGTTGGTTATCGCTAATAAGACCCTTAGTGGTCTCCAATGTGTAATCAGTGTTATGTCTTTTGTTCCTGTTTGTTTCATTATTTATAATTTTCCAAACAGTCTTTATTTTATTGTCTGCTGTTTTCACCTTATTGCTTATGTAAAAAGCCTTAGCTACCTTACAAGTATTTTTATAAATTTTTGAGTAGGTAGCTACATACTTATTAAAAGTTTCAGTGTTAATATAAGGCTTAAGGCCATATAGTTCATAAAGTCTATCTCGACTTTTTCTGAGTCCTTTAGTCGCCCAGTCACTAAATAAAAACTTAGGGCAAATAGTTTTAGTTATTTTTTTAAAAGTGTTATTGAACTCAGTTTGGACAACAGAAAAAAATTCTTTATATAAAATATTACCATTGTTCATTGTGAAGCCCTGACTACTTAACTTGCTGCCTAAAGTGCTGTTAAATTTGTTTAATTTACCGGCTGTTATTGGTCTTGTTTGTATCTGCACTTTTTGTAATGGTATGGTAGACTCAAAAGTTACCGTTAGCCCACTGTGATCAGAAGGGACACAATTTACAATGGCTTTTTTTAAGTAGTTGCAGCAACAAAAAACAATATATTTTAAATACTAATCTAACTATACAACGTGTAACAGAATAAACGCAATACCTCATAAGGGGTCCTTGTACTCATCATTATGAACGACTTTTACAATTGGACCGACACTGATCTCGCGAAAAAAAATCGACTGTCCATAACATCTGACCATAACATTTATGTGCGCATTACTCGAACAACAGATTTGGTTTCGCGATTTCGGGTTTGGTCTCAATAAAAGTTGTTCATAATGATGAGTACAACGACCCCTTATTAAGTATTGCGTTTATTCTGTTACACGTTGTATAAGTGCCTATCTTATAAATAAAGCAGAGCTAAGACCCTTTTCAGGTATTACGTTTATTCTGTTACACGTTGTATAACGTTCATATACTGAAGATTATTATGTACTTGTATCCGCTCATTATCTTGTTGAGAGCCCTGATATAACTATCCTGAATAGGTAGACTGAAATTTCGACTTGTGATGCCCTAGTTTGTGAGTTTGTGATTTCGTAGCTTTGTTTACGAGACAAATGCTCTGAGGGAACCGCTATACACTTCAGAGATGTAATTTCTAATTAGTCTAATTGCCAAAGTACCTTTTATTCTCTGCTCTCACGTTGTATAGAAAGTTTGATTTACTATAACAGTAAATTAAAAGTTTCTATGTAATGTGGGGACAACAATAGAACTAAATTAATCTAAGTATGATAGTACCCAGCCAAGACGGGTCAAAGTAATAAAAAAATTAACATTAACAAATGAATGACTTTTTCAAATTAATTTTAGTGATGGTCGACCCATCAGGTCATCTGTAGGTTTTGCCGAGCAGCGTTTAGCTAAATTGATTAAACCGTTGCCTGCACTGTCTGGACAGGACCGCTCTGTGTGATGCTTTCGTCAAAATACCTTTTGAGACATGTACCTATATGGTTCTCATTGACCGTTACATAACAGGGATGTTTCCTGACAAAATCTAATTACCTAGTCCGTCAGATAGATTTTCAAAAATATTGGACACGTATTTTTTCTTATCTCACGGAATCAAAAAATGAAAACGATACAGTTTGTTGAAAACTCGTGTGACGTCACAGACCGATACACTTTTTACCGGAAAGTGACGTCACAAGCCCCCACTCCTGATCTTTGATGCGTTTTATCGTCTTCAATTTTTATTGATTTATTTTAACAAACAAACATCATGACTTTGGAAAATGATATCTTTGAGTTTGTGTCGGTGTTTCTTCTCATAGCCCAGTAAATCAAACCAAAAAAAAGAGGAAATCGAGTCAACCTCGGGAAAAGAGATTTATAAATAGAGATACCTAACCTGTAAACTTGTATGAAACCTTTTTTTTGGCATTACAAAAATTGTCTCAAAGGTCTCATAAAATTTTATGAGACTTTTCAAAGTTTCCACAATATGAATGAACTATCAGAGTAGTAGGCTAGCAAACAGCAGCTTCGTCTAGTTCAAATTGACAAAAGACGATTAACGTGTAACATTGTTTTAACTAAATTTTAAAAATAAATATAATTTAAAATAAATGTTGAAATTATTGTCTTATCCTTGTTTCCACGTGGTAATGAAATAATCATCACCTCACATTTCTTGGCCAGTGTCAGATGTTCAGAACAACAGACTAAGAAGGGGTCAATTGAGTTTCTTTCCATAACTTTCGCGTACGACTTCGCTCGTATCGATACGTTGTTTCTACGAATCAGCAAATGGCTCAAACGATACGTGAGTCTGATTATATCGATACGATTGGCCCGTGAGCTGATCTAGATCTAGACCTGGCGATGCTTGCTTTTGTTTTTTTTTAATATTAAGTATTTCCAACATATTAAATTACGAGTATTATTTTCATTCATTTTATTTGATATCTCCATTCCACTACATACATTTTATAATTTAACATTGATTCAAAATGCACACAATCGGGTACCTATTTTACTGAAAAGTTCTAATTAGTCCGTCAGATAGATTTCTAAAAAATATTGGACCCTTAAAACACGCGTGACGTTACGTTACTGGTAAAAATTGTACCATTTTGGAGGTAGCGGAACAGAGAGTAAAGTCCCGCAAACCTCTATTGAAAAGGGAGGATCCTCCGACCAGACGGATGTAGTGTCTGGTGGGCAACTGCCCGAGAGTTGATATTCGGGCTTTGCATATGTTCTAATCGCACGGTAAACTTTGATATCGCGATTTAGGATTTGGTCAGTTAGTTCGCAGCTGTCGAGACAGATGGCGCTGCGAGTTTCATTTGTTGTGATGTTGATTCTGCTACGTTGATTTTTGTGGCGGCATGAATGCCGCTACACCATCATAAGTGACATCACGCGTGTTTTCAACGCATTGTATCGTCTTCATTTTTTGTTTACGTGAAAAAATACGTGTCCAGTGTTTTTTTCTTAAATCTAGCTGACGGACTAATTAGCTTTTTGTAGTAAAATACCCTAAATATATTTATAAAAAAGATTATGATTTATTAAAATAAATCATAATCTTTTTATGGCCTTGACGATTATATCATTGTGATTTTCTATTTTCCCGAAATTCCAAAGGCGTGTAGGGCACACAAAGATAGTTTGATATTTACATACTTATCTTAAACCAGTCGAAATAATCTCAAAAACAGATGTTAACACATGAATATTTACAAACAAACAGCCATATAATAGATAAATAACAACCACAACAGTATTGCGTAAAAAGAAACTTAAAAACCTCGTAACTTCTTCTATTTGGCAATTTTATGTTCTAAACGCGAAGACGGTTCTTTTATTTATAGTGTAGATATGTATGTCTACTTATCCTGTTTTCTACTCGTCTAAGCAGCATCGGAGTAAATTATTAGTTTTATCTGGTGAAACTAGGTCAGCTTTAACGTGACAAAATGTGGAAGCGTATTTGATTATAAGTCTTGTTTTCAGTTATGTTCCATGTGGACGTGATTGTAGAAGAAAATTCTAATGATAGATAGTTTATAATTTTTTACTAGCTTTTTAGGTCAGCCTAAAAATCGGAACGCATTCTAAGAGAAAGTCATCCCGGAATGAATTAGCAGATATTCTGTGCCTTAGTCTAGTTGGTGTCTTTTGTGCAAAGTTTCATCTAAATCCGTTCAGCCATTAAGACGTGTAAAGGTAGCAAATAGACTGACTGAAAGAGTTACTTTCGCTTTGATAATTTAAAAAAAATCCGACTTCCTAAGGTTCGGTTTCAAAAAACGAAGCAAGCACACCAGAAACAGCGAATTCCAAAATTAAAGTTATTTTATTTTTAAGTGGATTTTTTGTTTTGGAAGTCGGTTATATTTTTTTCATAAAAAAAGTTTTTATTTTTCACTTTTTGTGCTACCCCCCAAAAATTGGAGGATGAAAAAGAGGTCGGACGTGTGTGGAAAAAGAGAGGGATGCTTTTACCCAGCAGTGAATAAACAAGAAAATAGCGAACTAAACAGTATTCGAAAAAAAATTATTAAAAAATCAATAGAAATACAAAATAACTAGCGAAATAGGAGTGCATAAAATACCTATGGAATTCCTGTACATCTTTGGAAATACATGCTATATAGTAGTATGACGATACAGAACGAAGCTTAAAAGGAATTCTCTACTCAAAATTACCTACCTACATGATAAAATCACAAGAGCGGAGATTCTCAAAGCAGTGTGTTGATGAATAGAAAATACCGACTATGGAAGGTGGGATAGACTCGTATCTTTAGCAAGTTTACCTTACTTAATAATAACTAGTTTATCACGTAGGCATCAAAGGGAATACTCGGCCCATGAACTAGTTTTAGTTCGAAATGACTAAGAAAACTCAGTGTGTCAGCAACTCAGCATCTTATGAAACAGATATCAAATGTATCTCAATATAAAGCGCGTAATATTAATGTCTTGGAACAATACCTTAACGGAAAATTGCAAACTCCGTAAGATTGTAATGAACCTTTACAAGATTATAATTTCTCCATACATTGTGCTAACAAACATACACACTTTTTCAATACAATAAATCCTATCCAAATACAATAGTTTGCAATTTATTCGTGTCTTATTGAGAAAAAATTGTTCACAATTTCACGCGATATTTTACAATCTTACGGCTATTGCAATTATCTGGTGACCTATTACTTTTATTGGTGGCTTTATTTATTGCATTTTAACCCTACTATGACGTCCTGCAAGGAATACGTCGAGTTACCAGTAACCATGTATAAATAAATCCTCTTCTTCTTATTCGTTATCTTCATTTCTGAAGGTCGTGCCCGTCTTGGAATGCTTTGACGGAGTCACAGACGAGCTGCTTCCATGCCACTCTGTCTTAATATTAAAAATGCGAAATTGAGTTTTTTTGTTTATTACGCTTTCTCACCTAAATCGTTTTACTCATTTTGATTAATTTTGGTAACGAGATAGATGGAGAGAGTTATCGGCTATTTTTATTGAGAAAACCTAGATTATCGCGAGCGAAGTCGCGGGCAAAATGTAGAAGAAAATAAAATGAAATTACGCAAAGATTTTTTGTTCATAACATCCAATAGCTAATAGATTTTTATTCAGGAAATACTTTGCATTTTTATCTGGCTTATGAGATTTTATTACTCTTGCTTTTAATATCGAAGCTACTTACTTTATCCAAGATAATATTGTTGGAGATGTATTGTTTTCTTTAAAGGGTAATAACAAAATCGCCTGAAATCAGGACCAACGCGCTTAATATTAAGTGAAGCCTCGGGGGAGGATACACAAAATATACCAATTTGTTTTTCTCATAGCCGCAGGACGAACCAAACTCGAGCAAGAGTCCAATTATTAAATTCTTAGTTGAATATCATGCATCGGAGAATGTCCACCAAACAATAGCGTCGAAAGAAATATGAATCATAAGAATTGAGTTGTATACCATACTGATATGAAAAGGCTTTTTTTCCTACATAATTCAGGCGCTCACTTCATTATTAATTAATAAAAACATATTTATGAATTATTTATTACACAGACCGATCTCGGAGGGAATTCTACGCATTGTTACGTATTAATTTATTGATCTCTTTGGACGTCATAAATACTGATTTTAGAATAAGCTTTCAAATTAAATTATAGACCCATTTTAAAGTAACAAACGGTTCAAAGAAAATAATTTTCAGATGCTATGTTAATTTATTTCTTAATATGGCGAAATTAGATTAAAAACATGACTGTTATAATAAAATTTAATAAACATAGTGTTATCTCGACCTCTGATGCTCATATTTTATTGAAGACTCGTTATTATAATAATGCTAATCACATCGCATGTAATAACTTGACAACCAAATTCGATACAATAATGAATGTAAATCGGCTCAAATGTCGAATTTAAGCCAATTTACATAATAGGAGGTGAAACATTTGAATTATTTAAATAATTAAATATTCGTTTTATTAAAATCCAATTTGAATATTTCGTCCTGGAGCAAATAATTACGATGAATAAAATATCAGTGGTATTTTTGGAACGATTTCTTTTTGTTCTCTTTTGGATTCCGATGGACTGATACTTTGCATGGCAGCTTTACAAAGCTTTAAAAATAGAAAAAACGATCAATGAATTGCAAAATTATATTAAACTAAGCAATAAAATAATGTGCAAGGTAAATAAAAAAATGCTTTCAAATAATATATAGGTATATTTATATTTAAGATGGAGAAATAAAAATAAAATTCACACGCAACAACAATGTCAATTGAGTAAAAAAGTGCAACCACAAATTCTTTTCTCTGACTCTACACCGCACACTCTTGAACTTTTTCTTATCCGCTACATTGAGTGGAGTGGAGTAGACAAACAAACAATTCTACTCGAAGTTCCTTGAAAGAAAACTAGCAGAAGCGTACAGTACTACAGCAGTTTAATCGGATTCAAAACTTAATTCCATACACTCAGCTGACGCACTACCTACGTTGAAGTGACAAACTATAACTCTATACAGATATTCCACAACATTTTTTGCTGGCGTGTGATGGATGATAAATTACACCGCGACTCAGCTTGAATGCAAATCTCTCGAAGTGGGTCACCCCGTAGATATTATTTTTCACATCCAACCACAACTGGAGAGGACCTTGTCTCAAATGATTGATCTCTTATTGTACCGTGACATTTTTACGATTCAACGTTGTAATAGAAAATTTTTACAACTCTTGGAGTAGCTCTTTGTAGTTTTGAATACATTGTGCTCGATCTTACTTATTTCTATTGAAAGTTTAACAGTTCCGGTCAATGATGGATTGAGTTTACTGTTTAACTATTGACAGAGTGTTCTGAATTGATGCAACATTCTTAGGATCTGTCTCATAGCATTCAACTACCAAGTATGTAGTTTTTTTTCTTAAGATATGTGAGAGTCGTTATTTATGCACGTGTTTTACCACCTAGTGATCATAATATTATTAAATTCATGTGGATAAATGAGATATTTAAATTAAATTCCTAAAAAAACCAATAGATTCATTTTATTAATGGAATGTACGGTTATTTTCCATGTTACCAGTCTGATGACGACAGTAACTTGAATGAGTTTATCAGTATTTACCTTTTATGTAATGTGAACGGACCTAGTAATTTAGCTAAAAGGCAGTTTACTCGGATACTACATATTATTATATTATTTAGAGAATGCAGAAAATCTGAAGGGAAGCTTGAAAAAAGTAAAGAGCGAACTAATAAAGCTCTCAGCGCAATTATTGGAGTTTAACCGCACGGGATCCCGCTTCCCTTGTACCAATCACGCCATTAGTTCGCTAAATTGTACGCTATAAAATGCAAAAAACTTCGGATTCCAAGTTTCAAGTTAAAGTTCTGTAATCATCACTGCAGATTCCAAAGTTGCTTTTAATACGTAGCGCCCCAGGCATGCAGTTTCGAAGGTTCGTATTGAAATGTGAAAGAAAGAACCTCAAAAATTAGCAGCTCTGAATACGTAATTTGACTTTTTGCCTTTGTTAAAGACGTTTTATCATAATGTAGTGTTTTCAAAGCGGTCCACAATTTGGAAATTTGAATTACTAATTACCGTTTGGGATGCTATAAAAGGAGACATGTGGATATCTGCATTTTCTGCAAGCAAGTTTACAATTTAAATGATGGGTTCATTGTGTATTTCCAGTGCTTTCACGTTCAATTTAAGGTATTTCGTTTTGGAACTGTATTATTTACTTGAAAATAATAAAAAGCATGAATGATTGAACAGCCTACATGATAATAAAGCCATGGACAGGAACTTGTTTTAAGTATGACGTCCATTAGAATCTGAAACGCCTTCCAACAGGGTATTTTACTGAAAAATCAAATTAGTCCGTAGATTTCCATAAAATATTGGACACGTATATGTGTTACATGTTGTATACGTATGATACAGTGCGTTGCTCGCGTCACGTTGCTGGTAAAAATTGTACCACCTTAGTGACGTCCTGCGTGTTTTCAACTCACTGTATCGTCTTAATTTTTTGTTTACGTGAAAAAAGAAAAAATGCGTGTCCAATATTTTTTGGAAATCCATCTGAAGGACTAATTAGATTTTTTCAGTAAAATACCCTATACTATTTGTACCTATGCTTGCATGATCGAATAATTTTGCAAGCGTTTGAGAGCAGTATTTTTCTAATAATGCTTAGTATCGTCTCGAACGAAAATCAGCTACGGTGGCCAATATCAACAGAATTAAGACGCACGCAGGAGTAATGATAGTGCACAAGATTTTGCGCAAACACAGGTGCCCTTTCTGTTCCCTTACTTTCATAGTCCATTGGGACGGCAATCTGACACGACCAGGGTGAGATCAACCGTAGGACCAACGACTTTACGTACTTTCCAAGGCACGGGGGTATCACACCACCTACTTCTGAAATCCTAGAACCTCATGCTCAGCAGTTGCTGCTTGTAATCACTAGACCAACGAGGCAGTTCAGCTTGTAATATCACTTCCGTAATAGCTGGGTAATTAATCAGAAATTAAATTTCACCATTTATATTATTTTTAACGTAACCATGCCACCATCAGTATCAAGTTTGCCATGGGGAATTTTCGAGGCCACTTGTCTATACTTTGAAACTCATCAGTCGAGAACTGTAACTAACTAAGCGAACTTCTAATTTTAGTAGCATTATGCTCTGCCATGCGTCGTCGGCAGAACATCAATCATGCCTCACTTGGAATAGATGGAAACTTGTTTAAGAAGAAATTTGTTCAACAAGAAAAAGGGTCTGCGTTAGTTTTTATATTGCGTGGAGAGCGATTATTGGGTTTATCTTTTGTTTGATGTAATATCGGCTGATATTCGATTTTGCTTTTTCGATACGTCAACTTATTTAATATAAGTTGCCTCAAAGTCTTCAAGTAAAAACACACGACTAGGGCCGTAAACAGGGCGAAACGTGTGCCATACTTTATCAGTCACTCATTTTGGGTGTACCATGCCCTATGTTTTCGCCCTAATGGGCTTGTGAGCAAAATTAAAATATACTTAAGAAGGGCTATTCTTTGACCTTAGCTTATTTCGTCTTCCTGTTCAAAACAATACCACCAAATTTTCGCGGGACATTGTTACGGTTACCGGTAAATATTTTGACATCATTAAGGAATTCTACGAGGGTTCCCGACAATTTCTGTCACAATTATGGAACCCTAATAACCGCTCCGTCCCCTCCTTACGACAGATTCACAAAATTTGATGATGATGATGACTTATGTAACGCAATCAAGTATAACTTTTGACGGACATTGGCCGGAGTAGCGTCAGCACAGTAGGTAGGAATCTAGTTCAAAAGATTTATGAGAAAAGATTTACGAATAAAACATAGTGAGTCTAGGTGGTAGCTTTCTATAAAAGTCGAAGAACTAGGTTGACGAGGTTGAGATAAGATCTCAACCTAGCTAGAAATTGGAAACAGGGAGAGTACAAGAAAGAAAGAAGATTATATTTCTCAAACCCCAATATTCCCATTAGAATTTCATAGATTCAATATGCAGTTAAGAATCAACTCAACGCAGCTGATTGCTCCAACGCTACCATGTTGATGACGATTAAAGTAATACAGCGTAACATCCAACCCGCCATTATTACGGCACTAATCTGTGTGCGTACGCTCAGGTAGCCAGTGCCGCATCCAGTCAGTGTGAGATCTTTGGACATTTATACGATTGTGCAAATGAATCAATGAATGGTGGTTGGCATATTGGTTCTTGACCGCAAAAAAAACAATAATATGATGTGAATGGTCGTAAAAAAAAACTGAGATATATTTTTAGGAGTGTCAAGATCTGAGGTAGGTTTGAATGAAATCCAATAATATTTTGTGATGAAAAACTTTATAAAGATAAAAAAATAATAGTGACTGGCTGTGCTCTTCAACTTGCAATCTGTCGAAAAGTTTTACTAAAAAGTATCAAAATTGAAAGAAGACCATGATTTCACTCACACTTGTCACATTACCAATGGAGCCGCCAAAACTGAGTTATAGATACGAAAGATTGAAGACAACATTGTACTCTCGAAAATTACAGACACAACTGGTCAGAAGCACCCGGATCAACAACCGTAAGCAATAATCATTACTCTCGACTCATCAACCTTGAAAGATGCTTTATTGTCTCGATTCGGCTTGTTGTCGACTTGTTACGACTACAAAATAAAAAAATAAAAAGATATCATCAAACTTGTATTATAAAACCTCACGCAATCGACGCGCGCGCACCGGAAAAAAGTTCAAAATAATTTCTGGCTTCGAAGTTTGAATCGAATTGGTAAGAAGGAACTCGTATGCCAGTTAGCTTTGTATGAAATGACACAGATTTTTTGAAGTGAAGCGGCGTTGTGCATTTTTTGGGATGGGTAAAAAATGTTATTTAAACTCGCGTCAGGACACGTGACCTGATCGAAAATTCGTAAGACGGAGGGAGGTATTTAAAATATGGAGTTTTTAGGATAGGTAAAAAACGTTAAACTCGCGTCAGGACACGTGACCTGATCGAAAATTCGTAAGACGGAGGGAAGTGTTTAAAATATGGAAATTGAACAAAGTGCATGTTCAAGTTTACACTTCTGCCGGCACTCTCGGAGTGCAACCCGTTTTTTTTTTTTAATTCTGTAAGTAGTTACTTCAATGAAAAATCTAAAATGGATAGTGTTTAAATTAATTAAGCACATCGTAAAAAGAAATTAAGCTCCAATGTTAACCGCCACCGACAGACGATACGGGAAAGCTCGCTGGCAATGTTATTGTATCCTGTATTGTCTAACTAAGTAAGCCAGTGAAGAAACGATATACGCAAGTTTGTATTTTACCTCTACATTATGTGCAAGTACACTTCAACCTTTGTTCATATATCTGATTACAGTACATGGGTTCTTGCGAGTTCCTCGTTCCTACGGCCTATAGATTTATACACACAGACGCGCTCGCTACTATCATCCAACGATGTTTTTAAACAAATCGCGCGAGTTTCAAACAGAATAAACTTTATCCACACGAAACTGTTATTTCTTTATTGTTATGGCAATCTAAATCCCTGTTTGTAGACAAAGCGAATACAAGATAAAGTCCATTGAAAGTGTATTTTCCAGTAACGCGGTAATAACTTTTTAGGGCTACCATGAAAGTAACTTTTACGATTGTTAGGAATTAATATCTGAAAAATGGTTTTGGACCCTCATATCTTACCGATAAAGTTCGAGTATCGCGGGAAAATTGCTACCGATATTCTTTGTAACATGGTTTTCCAATTTTGCACTTCAGCTAAAAAAAAATCCAATGTATTTTTCTTTATTACGTTGGCGGATCTTTTTCACTCGGATATCTTTAAGGCTCAACCGGTAATTAGATATTTTCTTAGAAAGCCGTCTGGTTAAAGGGTGTTTTCAAGATAAACGGTTTAGGGAGATATTTTTACGCTGCCGTGAAATCTTATCGTTTTTTGGTTTGAAATACAATCTCTTCTTTAGCATCTATATAGGAAACTGGACCTTTGTTTTCAACGCATTTCCTCCTCACCAAATCAAATCAAGTTGCGTATTTTCTGAGAATTACGTTTCATAAGAAATGCAATGACATCTCCTTTCATACCGGCAGCGCGTGTAATATCTCAGAACATATTCGGGGCGGTTGCGATACATAAAAACATCTATTTTTCTCGCCCCAAATAGGGATATCCAATTGGACCTAATGTTTTTATCACATAAATATGAAAAGTGGATACCTTACGTAAGCAGTATTTTTATATTTAGGTCTACGTGTTCACGAAGCGAGTGGCGTAGATATAAAAAAGAGATTGTTTTTTACACGTGGTATGTGCTTTTAGGGTCGGATATGTAACATGTTTATGAACTTTTGGATACGTGTATCAGTTATTATTACAGAAAATCATATTTTTTGTTGGTACCTACGGACGTTTACTGAGAGTGCGAACGCTCTGGGCTACGTGAAAAGGAAACGACTTTTTGCCGCTCATGCTTAGAAATATGACGTACTTATGTATGCCTGATGGATAAACTAGTACAATAAGGATACTTTTAAGGACTTTCTCTATTGTAGTAAAGTTAAAACAACAGTTGCTCTCCAAAAAACTAGCAACTAAAATGGATAAAAGAAATGGCCATGTGCTTGCTGTGAGCAACCTTTAACAAAGCTACCTTTGGCATATTGCCAAAACGCTAGAAACCAGTAAATAAAACTGAAAAGACCGAGGAAAAATCATAAAAAGTTTTGATTAAACGTTTACATTTTCTTTTGTTTTTTATTTCAGGTGCCATGAACCTGTTGAATAAAAATATTTTTTTTTGTATTTACGGCAGAAAACATAACTTAATTTGAACTCTAGAATTTTGCTATCGAAACTCCTTTTTTTCGATCAGTCGTTAATGTTTTCGGAATGCTTCGTTACAATTTTTAAACAATGAACGCATTAAAATATTTCGGGCATCGATACGCTCGTTAAAAAAACATCTGAATTAACAACCGACACAAAGATAGCCTGGGGTTACATAAAAATACTGTAAATACTCGAAAATATTTTTTTCTATAAACTTTTATTCAAATTTTATGAAACAATTTCGGAGTTCCATACTTAAACCGAAACAGGTGCCATACCATAAGAACTTAACCGCACTCGTAACGAGTTACTCAAAACGAATTCGACTTTTCTCATCATATCTACAAACGAAATTGTGCTCGGCTCAACTCGGCAGCAGAAATAACATCCGAATAAAAGTTCTTTTTGTTATTTTAAGCACCCACCACCGCTGCCTAAAAAGGTCGCCTAATTTGTCGGACGGAATTCGACATTATTTCACTCCACCATTGTTTGTGTTCCGATTACCGCGAGGGTTAAATAGCGCGTTTAAACGTCGACTTTTTCGTTAAACTTCCACGTTGTTTAAAGGGAGTGAAGTCGGGAAGGGTTAAGCTGCTGGCCTTAATCGTAAACTGCTTGCGAGGCTCTTTTGTTTTAGATTTGGAGCAGTTTTAGAATTCTGTCGGAGATTTCGTAATGGAAAATTTCTGTGGGATCGTAAAAATAATTGTGTAGATTCGAGAATTAAGGAAAGTAGGAGGAATGCCTGGGGTTTACAAAATGGCGAATTTTCGCAGTATTCGTGGAATCATCTATAGCAATATTACCTCGTAACTTCACATGACAAACGCTTCTGAAATAAATTGAGTCTAACTGGAAACATGACTGAGCAAAAGAAAATTCTTCAGAGACTTTGCTTAAGTGAGAGCATTCAAAGAATGTCTCATTATACTTGGGGAACGAGTCTCAAGAATTCGATTTTATAAAACAAGCTAATATTTCTTTTGACACTCAATCCTTACTTTTACACTTGACTCATACCTAATTAATTTAGTCGTCTTGAAAATAAATTAAGACAAAATATACTTCGTTGTTTTGCTATTGCTTTGTAGTCAAGATGGTTAACTATGTAAGTCGCCCGCTTGAACTCTCATTTTGAACAATTTGTTTCATCACTATCGCTTTCAGAACGGTGAAGGTAAACATCACGAGGAAACCAGCATTTCAAACTAAAAATTTGAAGAGTGTCATCAAGGTACTAACCCCGCACTGAGCCTGCGTGTTGAATACAAGCACTTACTCACACACCGAGAGATGTCTCAGCCGTGGACACATTACCTAAATTTAAAATTGTTCAAGATGCCTATGGGTAAATTGTAAATCCATACTTCCAAACTAATATCATAATTGCCTCTGTCTATACTTGAACTCTTCAGGTCTGAACGGCTGAACGGAATTTGGCACACAGAGTAGAATATGACTCGGGAGGAAATTCCTTGAATTACGACTCGGGAGGAAATTCCTTGAATTTTCGGATAATTTTCGTTAATCATGCAGGCAATGTGATTGAGACAAGAAAATAACAAACAGAGAGACAGACAATCAGAGTTAATTTCCCATTTATAATATTATTACTAGCTTTTGCCCGCGGCTTCATCAGCTTGGAGGTCGGAAGTTATCCCACGGAACTTACAACCATTACAGAATAAAAAGTATCCTATATTCTATTCTAGGTCATGGTCTACCTATGTGCTAAATTTCATCCAAATCCGTTCAGCCGTTTTAGCCTGAAAGCGATACAAACAAACTCACTTTCAAATTTATGATATTAGTTAGGATTATGGATACTTAATGCTTCTTCGTGTTAGAGTTAATTCGAGACAAATTCTCAAACTTTTTAATGAGGAACTCAACATCACAATACTCTAAACCAGTATTAAGTAGCCAACATTATGTTTTAACTACCGTATACTACATATTAAGAACAATGAACTGCTATTAATTTTACCCTAAGTTTCCACTATCAGCGGTTGGACGAGCTGCGGTATATCAACTGTGGTTCTTAGACCACTATACAGATAAGCACAGAAGCACCACTTTATTAAAAGCTCACGTACCCATAAAACACCATGCAAAATCCTTCTTGAATCTCAGGCGACAGAGTCTAAATTAGATTGCAGCAGTCCACAACGGTCTGATACTGTACTTGGGCTCCCAGTGCACTGAATGACTCGGTAAACTCAGTGTGTTAGTCTTGTGACTACGACCATCGCTTAACGATATTAAGCAAATTCATAGACGTTGTTGAAGTTTATTTTGAACATAAGTATAGGTATAAGTAAATAATGCCTCCTAGATGAAGTAGCTTCAGAGCTTGACAATCACGCACATCAAAACGCGGATTAACCGTTTTTCTACAAAAATGTGGTCTTGTCAGCCATTCGAAGCGGCTAAACAAAACGTGACATTTAAAAAAGAGTTGTAAACTGTCAGCACTAGTCTAACCTCGTTTCCTCACAGTTTAATCATAGGTAATTAAGATTTTATACACTTGGTCTGCACTTGGTGGTTGCTCGATGACCTGGAGAGGGTCGCGGGTAACCAATGGATGCGAGACGCACAGGACCGGTTGTTGTGGCGACACTTGGGCTGATATGATGATGATGATGATGACACTTGGTCTAGTCTTTCTTATTGTGTGGGTAGTCAGGTCTAACGACCCCACACACCCTAGTGTCAGAGTTTCTAAACCACCTCAAGGGCCTCTGATATGGTTTATTTGACAACCGCCATTTGGCAGCCGGGACCACCGGCTTATACGTGCAATGTCCTAGCCAAACTGGAAAACAACTTTACAAAATATGCTTCCCATGGGAATCGAACCTACGACCACAAGGCAAACGCCTAAACCACTCAACCACGGGGCCAGTTAGCCTAGTGACTTGGTATACTGACGTTTTTTTACTAGATTGCTTCTCGCCCCACGATTTAATTGACTACTTCACCCTTATAATTAGTGATGACGAAATCTGAAAGTTTCCATACTAGTTTCAGTAAATTATTTTGTACGTATAATGGACAAAACGTGTTCAATTATATCCTTTCGAGATGAGAAGAAAATTGAATGTAAATAGAGATAACTGAAAGATCGGCTTTGTCTATGTCTGTTTAGCTTCGTAATCTACTTTTAGACAAAGTCTGAAAAAAATCTGTGGGAATAAGATTATGGGATTTTCCGTTAGTTGAATACGTATGAGGTCAATAAATTGAAGTTGATACAGGCTGAAAATAAATTAAAAACCAGCGATCGTAAGTTTAAACACTAAACAATTGACGTACCTAAATATTAAGAAGCTAACTAAACAGATAAACGAAATCTGAGTAATGTTTCAGATGTAAGAAATGTGATTGACTTTGAAAATACGCATACCTAACATTTAAAAATTCAATAGAAAATATAAATCAGGAAATATCCCAGAGGAACCTACTTCTGGGATGTCTTCTTCAGGGTCAAATTTATCTGTATGCCAAATTCATCGAAATCAGTTCAGCGCTTAATGCTTGAAACAGACAGAACTACTTTTATGTTTATAATAATTCCCTTTATTCATTATTAAAACTTATTTAGTAATTATATAGTCATAATAGCCCACTGGTATCGGGATCAGAGTCCAAGCTACGCCGCGGTCAGGGCTCCGGAGAGAGAAACCTCCTAACAATGTGAGCCGTGTCCTAGTACTGCTTTCTGAATCAAGCTCTTGATGCAGCTGCCTAACGAGAGCCTCGTAAGGTGTAGGTCGAGGCTCGTGGCTATTAAGCCATTGGCTGATACTGCTGACACTGTGTTTATAATATTATTATGGATAACAATATGGATGTGAACGCACGTTAGCTTATAAAGGACTCCGCGAAATATTCAACGCAAAATTAAATAATAAACTTACTACCAAAATTCGCTTAAAAAACTGCTACCAATTTACATCGGACCCATAAAACATTCTCGTACAAACATCGCCAATAACAATGCCTTAATAAGGTGTGAAGCTTCCTACAGTTTAACAAAGTGCTATCTCGATTCAATGGCTGACAATCAACTCGATTCGAGCTTATCAACAATCGGTCCTCTTAATTGTTGCTCGGCGCATGTCGGGCCTTAATTAATGAAAATACCCACAGACTATCTGAGCGAACATCTTTGATTTTGAATGCAATTATTGTTCTCTTGATAAAGGGACGGTGTTCAACGCAAGGGTGCCAGTAAATTTTAAAGTCGACTGGTGAAGTGTTGTATGTTGTAGAAGCAAGTTTTATTAAGTGACTTAATTTTAGTATTTTAAGGTGGGTAAAAATACGTATTTTTTACGTCTGGTTAAGTTTATGCTCCCCTTCCCTTCACCTACAAACACCTTGATGTCAATTTTTTTTTCTTTTATTTCTGATGGGTTCGCGTTTAACCATAATCTCACCTGATTGAAAGCGATGTTCAGGTCGATGAAGGAGCATGCTTGCCTAGAAGTAACCTATTCAATCTTGACTTACAAACTCAAGTGTGTAAGCTACCAGGAAACACAGGACACAGGAAACTTCAGGACAGACTCCAGCAAGTCTCCTTAGTTAAACTATTCCCTAATCGTTTTGTGCGAAAGGACGGCTACATTATCAAGTTCACCATTGTCCAACACTTTAACTACGGCACGTACTTTTCTTTTGCCGAAAGAATATTAGCTTATATTATTCAAAAAGTTAATAGAATTAATAAAGGTATATGCGGTACCTATGTCTGCAGTGAAACTTCCATCACGAGTCTATTCAAAATATTTTCTTGTTTTAAAACGCCAACGTTTCATTCAATTTTTCTCTGAAAAATGCACCACCAGAGGTTGCCTTACATGCTGCAAGTAATTTAATATCTTCTCAGGTGTAGTTATTTCTTCAGAGATGTTTTCTTACATCATAACAGTAATGGATAGAATTAGTTTTGTGTTACATCTATTCTTTGATATAAAATATTGTACGTGTTTAATATTTTGTTCATGAATTTCATTTGACATGCAATAATAATTCAACATTGAAAATAAAAAGGTATTTTTCAGCTCACTGAAATGGAATTTAATCAATTATGCTTATAGTGCGATATCAGAATATCAAAGAGATTTTAAAAAAATGTAATTGGAATCATCTATCTGCGTCATCTTTTCATATAAATGCGGTGGAGTGAAATCCTATCACACATCGGATACACCTGAACAAAAATTAAATTTAAATCCGCTCATACCGCATAAGCCCATTCAAATTATCTAACACGGTTGATCTTTAGTTGCTCACTGAAATGTGTGCTTGCAGCCCTTTATTCTGCGTCTGACGCGTAGGGAGAACTGAAAAGCTTAAATTTTAATTAATTTTTCACCCCACGGACTTCTTTAATAATACCAGCGGCTTAATTGCCAAAAATATTCTACAATCCCTTTTAAAATTAGGTGCAGGGAGCCAAAATTAAGACGTGTTTAATTAGGAACGTTGAATCCATTTATTAGTTGTAGACGTCTCGCAATAAGGCGACGCTCATTTGTTTACAGTAAAAAATTTGATCCATTTATGTTATTATATGTTGCTCTGTGTATAATTTGTAAGACACCCTCCTTGGGTGTCAACTTGGAATCATAAATATAACATCATATTAGAGTAATATACTTCAAATTCAAGTGTTTGTGAAAACTCTTTCAAAATAGTTAAGGAAAATAAATAAAAAAATATTCAGCGTAATTAATAACGCTATACAACGATCGTTTAAAAGCGCTTTATTTTTTTATCCCTTCACCTACACCTGACAGTACACATTACTCAAGCTCTATCAAAATTCAGCCAGGCCCAAACACTCTCACATTATGTTAAAATTATACGAGCTCAAAACATTTTACTTTTTATATCACAACGTTAAATACGTTTATACCCAACACAAAGGTCTTCCAATTCATTTGCTTATCTATTTAAAAGAGCGGGTTGGTCGGGGTACGACACATTCAAAATCAATGGAGCCTAATGTCACAAAATGTCGGCGGGGCTCATCCATCCACCAAACATGACGGGCAATGAATTGAGAAAAAAATGTAAATATGCCTCTCACGATGCTCGTCCAAGCGAAGGTTTTGTAGAGCTACCTCCACAGTATATCGTTAATACGAATACGTCTACCATTTACGCTAAATATTGTTTACCGATGAAGACAGACAGCGCTATTTTATATGCGGTGTTTGTATCTCTTATTCACGTATTTGCTGAGTATTGACAGTTACTTACAGCAATATCGCGCAAATGTTGGAGAAAAAGGATTTTTTTCAGGAGTATTTGTTCACTTATCCCGACTTTGTGCTCCTGTATTGAACGAGGTAGACTGGTCTGGTCCTGGTGGAACTGGTCCTGAGTAGCACTTCATTACTGGCTCTCATCTCTTTGCGACGTCGAGTGGTGCATAATTATCGATTCTCTGCTTTAATCTATTGTAACTACCAACTTTTCTTTATTAGTGACTAACTACGAAGATGAGGACTAACCATTTTTTTAGAAGAAATAATGGTTAGAGTCTGTCTAACCGCAAAACAAGTTTTCGGAAAAATTGTTTTGAAATACTATTTTGGTATCGGAATTTTGTCTGAACAAAACTACTAAAGCACTATTTTGTTTGAGAAAGAAATAATGGTTACAGTCTGTCTAACCGCAAAACAAGTTTTCAGAAAAAGTGTTTTGAAAAACTATTTCGCTATCGGAATTTTGTCTGAACAAAACTACTGAAGGAACCGATAAACTCAAATAAGTAACAAAAACAATTCGAATTGTATCGGAACTAACTTTACCCCTGACGGAAAGTAACCCCATACTTTAAATTCAATTCGGAACTCTGAGGCCTTTTCGTAAACAAAATATTATCGGAATTCAAAATCTTATTCCCTTGCCAAATCCGGTAGTAACACTAGTGTTGACAAAATGGCAAACTTTATATTCAGTTACATATCTCTATATTTTTGGGCGTCTATAGCTTGCCAAATGGTGTACTTTAATATCGGTCGAGTTGGGTAAATTGGCAACGGTAATGTTGAATTGTCATGTCTATTGCGGAAACATAAAGTTGTATCTATCTATATTGCACACCACTATTCTAGCCGATACTCTTTCTCCTCGAAAATAACTGTGAGTGCATTGAATATGTGAGTATTATTCACCATTTATTTGGTAATAGCGCCCGTCGAATAGCTTTTCCTTGTTATCTAAATTATCTATTATCTTCTTATGCGAAGGTATTTGGGACTCGAATAGTATTGATAGCCGGGATATGCAAAGGACTCTTTTACATAGGTGTTTTATATTTGTTTTGATATGATAGGATTTCTTTTTGTGTTGGAGCTCTTCGGATATATTAGGTTTAATGTGTTCTTTTATTCCGAGTGAGAGGACGTGTTTCGTAGTAACATAATATTGGTTACTTCTCATTTCATTGCCGGGTGGGTTTTATCATCTAACGTAAAATAAAATGTTAGTACTCAAGTCCTTGGGTATCAAGACGTTTTTGCCTTGACACTTATTGTGTCGTAAAAGAGGGGTCAATGGCTAGAAAACTACGTGTATCGTTACAGTCGTAAGCAAAAGATGGATCTTAGTTTTTATCCTTCCATTCCATCCAACGATGGATGATCCGTGCGCCCACGCATTATGCATAGTCCATAGATAAAACTGCATACGGCTGAATGATTTTATCAAGATAATAAATTTATTTTATATTATGTTTTAAAAGGATATAAAGGGTCGTCATATTGAATAGAAATCAATGTTTTACGAACTTCTGCAAGCACCCGACAAGGAGCGTGCAATAAAACGTTTTATTGTACATAAAATATACAATGAACGCAATAAAGAATGAAAGTAACTTCATAAAAATACCCGATAAGACATTGTGAAAATATAAAACAATGAAAATCTAGGCGCGCCATCCAGTAGCCGAAATAGGTGTTAAACGGACAGCGGTCCATCTTATCAGTACAACGTCAAGCATCCCGACAGAGGACGTGTTGCTACCAGCATAAGCAGACCTTCTATTACCCATTTACGAACCCACAACTGGAAAGGGTTTATAATTGTATGGGGGCACGGGGCAGGTCTTTTGTGAATGGCTACATCACTCACGCGTGTACGTGGGAGGTACATTTGGAAGAATCAAGATCGTTGCACAACGGAAGCCAGGTGATGCATTGCCAAGTCCGCTCCCTCAATCGCTAGATCTGAGATTAGATCGCGTTCGTTTTCTAGCGCAAACTGCTTTAACGTACTTGGATTTGTTTGCTCTTGTGATTCATCTTGTATGTAGTACGTTTATTTTCTCTTCAGATTGGAAAGAGTAAATTAAGATTTAGTTCTTTTCTGTTGCATCTGCCGTTGTTTGTGCAGTCGTTTGTCAATACAATTATTGAATTTTATTGCTCTTTCGGATGGTCAAGGTAAAACTTTTTTGTGGAATGTCTGCAAAAACCGTTAGACTTTTATGAACTGTCAAATTGTATGAGAACTTTCTGTTTGATATCAATACAGCGGAAATCATGATAACTCTATTAATGACAGATCAAGTCAGATAGACGAATCATCTTAAATCATGTGTATCGAATAATAATAACTTAATCCATTCTTTCATATTCGATTAGTTTATAAGCTAATCGAATTTCGAACATGTTTTTTCGATTGCTGAGCAGGAAGTATCTGAGATAAAATCTCGGTACTCTCATATCGTTTGTAAATATCGATAAAGCAGCGCCAAGCGGTATTCCGCCTCTCAACACACAAATTCCAATTAAAATAATGGAGCTAGGTTATATTTGGAGTAATTGTAAATCAATCTTTAGGACTCAATTACTTAACTATGTTCGATTGTTGGAGGAATAAGGGCATGCTTGCAAGGTCGGACTATGTTCTGTCAAAGTGACATTGGGGACTTATCTATTCGTGTCACTGGTTACAATTCCTCCTAGGGCTTACGCGGACGGTTGAGTAATCTTGATCTAAATTTGCATCTTTCGACTTGTGGGAACGAGACAATGGCGGGAGCGGAATTGCAATGCTACAGATGTAACTACGGCCTTACTATTGTAACATGTGCTGAATAATGCCTTTAGCATATTCAATGCTGTAAGAGTTATTCATCGTCATAACTTTGACATTGACGGGCCTTCCCAATAATAATCGGTACTTATTTAAATATCCAATTGTAATGGGGACGTAACTATATATATGTCTAGACGGGGCTCGCTAGGGCCAGAGACTGCAAGGGTTACTGAAATTGATCGATGGAGTCACCGCGGTCCTGGAACGCAAAGGGCATGGAGAAACACAGATGGGTTTTAGTCAGTAAGAGTCTGACATTCCTTTCCGCTCCGGCCAGAGCGGAAGAAGTCATTTGATGATTTCCCATCCTACAAAACAAACGATAATATATGTCAGTTTATTTGTTACCTTTACTTTTTGACGTGTTTAAACGTCAAGAGGTGAATGGATTTGGAAGAAAATAAAAAAAACAAGGGTAGAAGTTCGAAACTTCATCTCGGGAGTAATCTCCATTTAATTTTTGACAAGCATGCAGGCGAAGCCGCTGGCAGAAGCTAGTATTTCACTGAATGGTTAATTTAATGTATTATAATTAATTCATCCCAAATTTGCCAGATAAACACATACGTAACTTTTGTATTACTTGTCTCAACAGTAGCAAATGCAAAGCAAACATTAACTCACTGACCCGATGTAACATCGATGGGCCAATCACATGAATGATTAAGTTTATTTGCTTGTCCGCCAACGCTTTTCATACAGGCATGAATCTCATACGTAATCGTGTGTCTAACAGTATGTATGACCTTACGTGGGTGTTCAAATTAGAGACGTTACAATGGCGGTTTTATCAGAACCGAAGTCGGAGTTTTTAATTTGGGTCCTCGGAGTCCGAACCGGAATTGAAGTCGAAGCCGGAGTTGGAATCGGAGGCAGAGTCGGAGGGGGTGGCAGAAGAGAAATGTGCCAATGGCTGAGAAAGAGTAAACAACGTCAAGCGCACGTGGGGAGGGGGCTTAACCACGCGACATAAACCTGCGGCCCTACCATGACGTGTTAAAGCGTGAGTTGTTCGAGCGAGAAGGAGGGATAGAGCTATATAGGGTGTATAGCTCCATCCCTCCTTCTCGCTCGAACGAATCACGCTGTAACACGTCTTGGTAGGGCCGGTGATCAATGATCATACACGTTATCCGCCATACTTTAACGTCCGTTAAAAAGTGTGGGAGCCGAAGTCGGCACCGGAGGTGTATTATCAATTGGAAGTTCCGACTTATTGGAGTCGGAATCAAAGCTCTGTTACATCCCTAGTAAACATTTCATCAAGAGAACAAGTCTGCGTCGATCATTATGCTTTAATTGAAAACGTTTTACAACGCGTAAACTGGCATTGATGGATTGCGATTTTTGTAATTTGTCAAATGTCGTTTTTCCTTTTTTTAATAATATGCTGATTGGGTTCGGTTTCCGTTGTTTGCGTATTGGTGATGATTAACTCGATTAATTGGCAAAAAAAAGTAAAAAAAAACATTTAAAAACCTACAGGTAACAAGATTTCCGTATCAAATATTGTATACTAGCGTTTGCCCGTGGCTTGGATCGCATTAATATCCAAAATTTTTGCAAAATAAATCATGCATGCCTGGTAAATAAAATCATTTAGCAAAATATAAATGTGCACTATACTGCGGGGCTGCGCCTACGACGCGGCGGCGCGCGCTGAGTTGCAGCGGTGGCCTACGCGGAGTACAGTGCGCATAAACAATAAATTTGTGCGTTGAAACGGATTGTTAAATATGAAAAAAAAATCGTGATTAATTTTGTGGAGGTCTGGTAGGCAACCGCTCTATGTAAAATAGTTGGTATTCAGCTGAATCCGGCTTGACTGGGAGCCGACCCCAATATAGTTGGGAAAAGGCTAGGCAGATTCAATTTTGACTTGTTATTCTAAACAACCCCTTAAATTTCTTGCAGTTACTTTATTGACGAGGATTTAGCGTAAAAAACAACCAAAATAACTTTAGCATTTACACAGGACTGTTATAAAGTCAGCCGTCGGCACTCCGTGAACAAAACAAAGTGAAATGTCGCTAAAAATATCTTGAAAAACCTGTCAATCACAATGAACCTTGTGAATATTAGCAATTTGTCGCGATCACCTTAATCTTATAACGTAAAGCAGCAGGTAATCAAGGGTCTTACACAAACTTCCGAAACTCAATCTCGATTCAAGTACTTTATAATCCAATCCTTATTTGACCTCTAACAACTCCAAGCCGTTATCTACCGAAGTAACAGGAGATAAATCTTTGGTTTTAAACTTTGTACCGCGAGAATATAAATTACGAATCCTTACGTCCTTCCTAGGTGCGTTAAAATATACGGAGACTTAGCTATTCCTGAGATAAGAAAATAATGTCTCCTTACAAAGGCGTACGCAACATCTTTCTTACATACTGTATCCGAACTCATTATCTTTTAACACACCGCGAAACTTATGCTCTTCTGAGTTTGTTCCCTATCGCGCCTTTTAAACGCCATTTTCCCCGTCTTTTGCTGCGTCCCGTTCTCATCAGATAGCAGTACGGCCAAGCTTACACACTTATTTTATTTACCGAGCTAAGACGATTATTTACGATGTAAACCGTGTAATAGCTTGCAGTATCTTGTTTTTCTATAAGAGATCCGGCTTCCACAACATGCATCATTTGAGGCAAAGAGATTCGACGATCTCGAACGCCTACGTATACCGTTTCTTTTTTCTTTTCGAATATATTCGCAACACGGCGCAGATTAGCATAGGAAAGTAATTTAAACAAATTGCCTAAACGATTTTTGTGAGAAACGCGACGCCATTTGTTTAGATAAAGTAGGTAGGCCTATATTTTGGCGAGATATAGGTTTGTTTGACCAACTTTTCACTTCGTATGCGACCCGTTTTAGTGTGTTTACAGGAAATTTTCAGATCGCTAAAGTTTTGTCATCCAAGCACCGTCACAAATTCCTCTGTTGAGATTACATAACTCGTAAACTTCGTCGAAATAATGCCGCAATAAATCTAGTAATGTGTACGGTATTCTCGTCAAACTTTTTTGTTTATTTTTCTTTCCTAAAACCGACGACCGCGAAAGCTTTCATAATTCTTCGAAATTACTTTATATACTTTTGGCGATAACGCAGAAAAAGACCGTCACATTAAAGGCCTCGGTTAACTGTTGGCCGATAACATTTTGTTGAAAAATACATAAAAATGTACATAAAGATAAGTCCTTGTGCGCTTTCCTAAAATTTTCCCAGTAAATTTCTCCCGTATTCGCACAAAAAACGGTTTTCGGATAATGTCCTCCCATTAGTGGTTCCAAAAATGATTTTTTGTAAGCATTTTGTGCTCTAAATTGCTTTTAACTTTACAAAAGTCATATTTTATCATAATTTGAGGCATAGTGAAAATATTCGTTCAATAAAACGGCGTAAATGGTGATGGAAATTACATGAACGTGTTACCTTATGCCCCACCCTGCGTTTTGAAGATTGTTACAATTTTTAAATGGCCATAAAATTATGTAGTAGCGACACAGCTGTTATTAATTAGGAAATTAATATTTACAGCGGAGCCTTTAAACGTGCGTAGCGGCAAACAAACTTTGGTTACTACCAATAATGTTATTCGTAAACGGTCGAATGCGGCGCCTGACCAGACTAGCGCTGATCGTAAAACTCCCGCCTTTTTTAGTTATATTGTTTGACGGGTGGCCGACATAAAATAAAGACTATTTATAACCTGACAAAGAAAGTGTTTCGTATAAACATTGAAGGTAATAAATATTAATATCGGGCATCCAAACTTTCGTTTTAACCACCGATCCTTCGGCAGAATAAAATACGACAATGAGAGTTCGGTTCCCTTGAAAACTAATTTACCCAAGGATGAGAGCGAAAGCGGATCGCTATTGTTATTTGAACAGCCATTTTGTAAGTTTAGTGAATTGTTGTTGATGGTTTCGTGATTATTTACAAAAGAAAATACCACAGCAATGGCACCACAGATATAGATAGACATATAATAGATAACGTAAACTGTATCACGATCTGTATGAAAACCAAGCGTGCCATTTTTTGACTACCTACTATGACGTCAACACAAGCACTATAAGGTGATGGGAAAATCAATCACCTAACTGACCTAACCACATAACTGACGTCCGACTAGCGTACACCGATGCAAATTGAGCGCGAAAGTGGCAGCTTACGATTTTTGATCGTAAGCTGGGTACCTAAACGGGCACGCGAAGTAGTTGCTCTTGCGTTTATATATGTCTATCTATATCTGTGAATGGCACTGTTCAAAACAACTTTAAAAACCTAATTTGGCTTTCAAGGTAAATAAAATTCTCTTTTTTTTCCTTTTTTTTTCTGTCTTTCTTTTTAAAAAAAACGTTGCCCTACTCTAGGAATTTCTCCTGTATCGTGGGTGCATTTATAAACATATAAACTCACATACACAAACAGCTAAACCCGGAACAACTATCTGTAGTCCATACAAATATTTGTTCCGTGCGGGAATCAAACCCGCGGCACGCAGCGCAGCAGTCATTTGCTCAACCACTGTGCCAACCGTGTCGTCAAAAATTGGTTATCAGCTTACTCTTAGGTTGCCCGTATTAAAATCCTCTTACATAATTACAAGGTTATCTAACAAATTACCCACTTTTATCTGAAGAATTTAATATGTCAAGCCACCATTTTTATTTCTCAGAATTAAATTTATTGAATAACCAACGGCCCTTAACTGAAAATTACATTCAGATGTTGACTTCCAAAATTTAATTTTATTAGTAGGTTCATATTCGAACACACACAATAAATGACATCACAGTATCGTAACAATCTACGATTCAGCCAAAAGAACACATCCTTCGATAAAATTCTAAACGCCATTAAAGTTACGAACACTGAAGAAAAAAAATCACTTTGAATTGAATTGTTTCGTATGGCCTTCGCTTCTAATGGGTTCTAAGGGATTTCCTGTATGCAAATTCTTTTCACTTTCGACTTCGAATTGTTTACAAACAATATCATAAAAATAAAAGGTTCTTTTCATAAAGTTGTCAGTAGTAAACGTTGTAAAAAGGAAAGTGGTTTCTGTTTTATTGTTTACAATATTGTCGTTTTGTTGTCAAAGGGATCTTAGAAGTGCGTCATGTTTATGATATCTAATATTAGGAGACTATTATGATCAGACATCTGTTGGTCCATCCCATCACTTCGGGTGTCGTAAGAGGCGATAAGGGACTCACCAGAGAATGGGCAGCAGCATTCTCTGTGATTGTAACACTGCGATCGCCAAACCGCCTGCCAAGCGTGGCGATTATTGCAAACACCTCTTTTGGGGAGACCTATTTCCTTTATCTTCTGATGATGATGACGTTCTGCCGGTCTATTCCATCAACGTCTCACTGTGTATTAAGGGAAGTGAAATGTCATTCCATTTGTTTAGTATTGATTGACAGCTCACTTCGTGTTACACTCACTTCGTGTTGTCACTTATGTTTACATGGTGAGATGTTAACGGAATCGCACTGCCTGGTTTAAGCTTGTTTTAGTCTTTGCCACCCTGCCATGTTCATTATAAGAACTAGGTAATTAGTTTCTGTAGGAAATTTTCATTACTCCCTAGAGAAGTAAGCGTTTAAAGATAATAAGATCTAGCGTCATGAATCATTTGTATGAAATACTGTGATGAGTAAAGGCTTTTAGTTGCTCTATGTGGTTTCTGACAAAGGAATGTCTGTCTACAAGAGGAAAATATAATGAATGAAATGGTGCAGGTTTGGTTTAATTTTGGTTGGGGTAGTGTAAAAAAAATATTTGCATTGCTAAATTTTATGTTAGAACTAGCTTTTGCCCGCGACTTCGTACGCGCACAACCAGTTTCTCTCCGTTACCGTAAGAATTTCGAGATTTCCTCTCTTAGTGTTCTCTTAAATTCTTCAAGGGACCTACTTGTCAAATTTCAGCTTTCTACGACCAGTAGTTTCGTTTGCACGTTGTCTGTCAGTCACTCAGTAATGGAAGAGTTTTAGATATTGTATATTGATGTATATTGCTTTTACATTTTAAGTAAGTAAGTTAGTCGCTCAGGAGAAGTTTGTCATTGCAATAGTATTAGAACTTATCGTTATGGGGCCATGAGTGCACAGACACTGCATTATGAACCTAAAAGCAGTGCAATATGAGACAGTTTTCAGTGTTGAAAGTGATGTAAACACGTGATTTTGTAGGCATCACCTTTTAAATAAACACAAACCAGTAAATACCTGGTCTATATCGAAGCTAAACCTAGCAATAAATCGGTGAAAGTAAGCTACAAATAGACGCCATTACTCGCGGGACAGACCCGAAACATTGAAATAAAAGGACACTAATTAGATGTGGCATGTTGCTCCTGTCTGACAGTACGGAGATTAGTTGCAGATTTCGTAAGATAAGTGGTCTGCTATTTCAAAACGGTGCAAAAATAAACAAAGTAAAAAAGAACAAGCTTTAGTCAAATCGTCCTCAAGGTGAACTTCATAAAAAAAGTAATCTTTGTACAATTTTATATTCTACACTTTTATTGTTGAAACTTATGCAACAATGCCAAATGCGCCTGTTATGCTGAGTCCCATAGAATAAGAGGAAACACACACAGTAAGTTTGATTGAATCAATTGCGTACTTTTTTGGACGCAATTAATTGACCTTATTAATTTGCGTACTTGTAGGTATTTGGCAGTCGTTATGGATTGCCAGAAGCCAGAAAATCTGGCACCAGTCTTGCCAAGAAGTACTGTGTTTACCCAGTTAATGGGTTTGTGGGAGGTATGGTAGGCAGCCGCTCCTCGTAAAATTCTGGTATGCAGCTGAATCCGGCCTGACTGGAAGCCGACCCCAATATATTTTGGAAAAGGCTAGGCAGATGGTGAATAATTTGCGTACTGTTTTAAACTAAAATAATCAAGAAAATAAAAGGTTATGTATGCTGAAAATCTGCATGACGTCATGACGTTATTATAAAACAATGACGTCACCAACCCCCCCTTCTGATCTTTGATGCGCCTGGTTTTCGTATTTTATTTTCTATTTAACGGACGGACTAAATTAAATTAATATTTTTCCATTTACAAAAATAACATTATACTACGTTACAGTCTAACAACAGAAAAACAGTTTTAATGTTCAAGAAAATCTATTCTTCCATCCAAAATGCTTCACTCCTGTCAAACCAGTTGCTTATACTAGGATCATGGCTGTCATGCCATTGTAATGACATTATCATATAGATTCAGATTTCACTCGCATCATAAAAGACGAACTACTTAAGTTATTAGAAGTACTTGAGCACTTTTGTCGTAGGTGTCAATTACTCGTGAACTACTTTTTATGAGTTCTTGAACATCGAATTAACAAGTTAACAGCTCATACACTTGTGACAAAGCTGTTAATCTGGAGTAGCCCTTCTAAACCAATCCTCATTTGTTTTTTAGATTCGTCACCACTTGGGCATACTCACATACAGATGACCAGAGGGCCAATTCTACTATTATTTTAAACAACGTTCGCATTTGCATGTCCATCGTAAACTGTCAAAAAGCCTTGATTTCCATACTTCATTTACATAATAGTTTTTTTTTAACTTTAAAAATTAAATAATTATTCAAATGCATCATTATGATCTTCTCGTCTCTTGAAAGCGTTATTTTGTTTAAAGACAACGATGTAGTAGTTATGAGAAAAGGTAAAACAATACATCTCTTATGTTCCTTGTGGCTTGTTGTTCAATCTTATCCTCATTTAACGTTCTTTTTATAGCTACAAGAGCTAATTAAGGAACCATTTCCCTAACACCAACAGATCACGCGCCATCCTTACAAACAGATCCTTTTTACGACCAAAGGTTACATTTCACGGCGTATGTAATGCCCCAATAAAATGGTTGTTATTATAGTAAATCACATTAGGGCGGAGTATTGTTGCTACATGCATGGAATAGATAAGTACAGAAGGCTGAAAGCGGCTACGCACTGCATCCGATCCGAATCTGTGAACTATTTATGACCTTTGTGTTCCAGGGCCGCAGTGACTTTTTCGAACAAATTTCGGATTTAATTCAGAGATCGGATTAGTGCGTAAGCAATATCCGAATCCGGTCCAAGTTTTTTACATCCGTATTTTCACGGATTTGGATCGGATGCAGTGCGTAACCGCTTTATGTCCATGCACAGAGCGAAAATGAACGCACGCACACATAGATGCAAAGTATACGTACGACGATTTCAAACAAATGACGATCACTAGTGCGCTTGCCACTCGCTCGCATACACAGACATGTGCCTATGTTTGCGTGCGTTTTGGTTCGTTATTTGAAACCGACCTTCTGAACCTATTTATTTCATGCCACACGTATCACGTAATAAAGTCGGAAAACCAGGCCTAATTAACGCTGAAATACGACACGCTTGTTAAAAATGAGAGTCAATTTGCAACGAGGATCTAAAATCCCCTTAATTATCAGTTTGTGAAATAAACAAATTTGGAAACGAGCTTTGGGATTGGGAGTTTGTATGATGAAAGGTTTTTCCAATTTGGAATGGACTGTTTGAATGAGGCTTTTTGGAGTTAGGTCGTAGATTTAATACAGTTGTTGGTCCTTTGATTTTGTGTGTCTGACAATAATTTTGATATTGTGTTTTGCTTATTTTGGGTGTGAAAATATTATGAAGGGGTTGATGAGGAAGGGAGATGTTGGAGTTATGGGCCGATTTTTCAAACATAATTATAACTTTTACCTTAGAAATAAAAATGGCGGTTTGACAGCTTTTATACCAAAAATATGTCCTGGGTCCATTATTTTTCTTTAGTTATAAATGTCTAAGTAGATATTAAAAAAATGCATTGAATCATAAAATTATGCGAAAATTAGTACGTTAAATAAAAAAAGAATAGGTATCGTTCAAGAATAAAATTAATATAACTTACAAAGTTCACAAACAAAATACGCAGTATTTATATTAATGTACCCTTTACAAGGACATAATGCACAAAAGGGTAGATTAAACTAAAGAGTACCATAATTACACTAAATGTTCGCGCGTCTAACATTTCGGTCCGGAGTCTCGAGCTTTGCTCACTGTGTGGTAGAGAAAACAATTCTCAATTTTCCCCGCCCTCCCCTTTAAGCAAATCCTCACGAATTCCTAATCCTTATACGGTTGGAGTCCCGGAGGATAAAACCGTTGATGCAAAGTTACTGGATACGCTCTTTGAATAAACCTACTTTGGGTTAAGCTTTTCAAATGGATATAATAATAAATAAAGTTTTCTCTTTGGTATTATAGTTTTCTTTTTTACGAGTTAAGCTCTCGAAATGAACTGGGTTCGATTTTTAAGTCTAGTCTAGTATTTTAAGGTTTTTGTTATTGCACTAAAGAAGCGTAAGGTTTGGACTTTTTTTCAATAGTAGGTATATCAAAATTCTTCCATTCTAAAACAGTTTTCAAAGCTTCTACAGGAACAGTGAGGCGGAAAATTATACTCTGCTATTTTTATGTAATAAAACCATTATACCGCAGTTACTCGTGTAATATATTATAGCTTCTTCATTGTATTATAGGTAGGTATTAAGATTAAACGCTTCTCTACCGGTAAAAGCAAAGCGGCAGAATGCTCTAACATCAAATTGCTTTAATGGATCTTTAATTGTTGTTCCGTCTTACAACGTTCGTGTTAATCTGAACATCTCAATCACTGCATACAAACCATCTAACAAGGCGTTACAAAAACTTACCTACTTATTACGCAAAATTATACACTGGCAACATAACACGTGCGAAGCAATCGTTCCAAATATAAAAACTTTTCACGCTATGTGCGCTCAAGTTCGTTAACCTGAACAGTTAGCTCCTAGGCATTTCTAGATGTCGACTACATCTGTGGATCACGGCACCATTCCCTCTGCTTTAATGTCAGTCCGGACTACGTTTAGGAGCCACTACGTTGAAACTAGCAGACCTCCTCTTAATTACCATGCCTTACTGGAGAAATAAAAAAGTTAGAGCCGTCGCTAGGTCTTTTTGTGGGTATCTTAAAACAAAACTTCGGTAATTTTATTTTTTATTGGATGCTACACTCGATGAATTAAAGAGCCATCCCTTTGAATGTTTTAGTAGAATTCTTCGCTTTGTCTAGCCGTAATTTATGATGATAGGTGGGTGTTTACTAGAAACAGTTTTACGAGTTACTCGCAATTGAAGTGTAACGTCGCATCTCATGACAGACAGCTACATCTCTAAAACAAAATTATTAAGAAAGAACAAAGGATCCCTAACATCTCATAATACTTTGATATAAAATTAATATGTAACATCATATTTATTATTTTAGCATATATATGTATTTTATTAGTATTTTATATATTATTGTTCATTATTTCCAAAACAAAATTCTATTTTAAATCCTATTTATTTGTTGTACACCTACCACAGTGTAGTCTTTTTAACCCAAAGGTTGACTGGTAGAGTTGTTGCATTAAGTCCGCCCATGTACCACTATTGTACACAAAGTTTAAATAAATAAATAAATAAAATTGATTACTGAACTCAAATGTTATGACTCGTACTTAGCTCAAGAGAAAAAAGCCAGAATTTATCTGGAGAGCAATAATAATCTAGTTTTATTACTGCTAATATGTAATGGAATCACGTATAAATAAAAGGAGTCATAAAGTATTCCAGAGTCGATAGCTAAGCGCTAGTACCCATTGAGGCGTGATCGGGCGACTCGCAAATGGCTGGTCCTAATCGCCCCAATTCAGTTATAGAATTACTTGGCAGTTCTATTTAAAGACACACATTGATAACATCGATATTGGCTAGAATTTTATCTGTGTCATCTATTTTATTGCCTTCTTAAGTCCTTAAGATTTTCTACATTATTATTTGTCCTAAGAATACAAGCGAATAGTGAAGTCAACAATTTCTTTACCTTTATGACCAGCAAAGTATAATCGAGTTCCATGTACAGGTCTGGGTGATATATTTAGTAAAAGCTTGAGAGAGAGCTTGTCTATTTCCCATAACGAAGAAAGATCGAGGTAAAAAATAAAAGCAAGACTCTGCTGCGTGTGCGGATGTTCTAATGAAAATTGTGTTCCAGTTTTACACATCGATAATATGGTAGGCGCTAGATAAAATGTGCAATAACGGTCATTGACCCACGTACCTTTATTGATTTTCTTAATTTCAAAAACAGAAATGAAGACAAAAAGCTGTCCTGAATCGATTTATATCGTGATCCTTTAAGTTATCTAGTAATAAAAAACGGTTCATAATTTATTGTTCGGGTACACACTATCCCATCACTTCCCGTGGGTGTCGTAAGAGGTGACTAAGGAACTCACCAGAGAATGGGCAGCAGCATTCTCTGTAGGTACATTGCAATAGCTACACTGCGATCGCAAACCCGCCTGCCAAGCGTGGCGATTATGGCAAAACCCCCAATTTGGGGAGGCCTATGTCCAGCAGTGGACGTTTTTCAGCTGATATGATGATGATCTACGAAGGGATATAGGGTAAAAGTCAATGTACTTTATTGCAAGTTTATCTGGCGGCTACAATAGCTCTATTGAAATTATGTAGGTATCCTATGAATTCAAATATCAACTACAGTTAAATATTCACATTAATAAATTGTAGTTTTCATGCTTAGGGTATCAACAAGAAAATAGAAAATTACAATGATAAGCAGGCTTGTGATTTTAGAAGAAGTCCTTCAAAATGTAAAGCTTCTTAGAATAGCGGGTCATGTTTGTTCACCTACTTTGAAGCAAAAAGTGGAAATATTTTGAGAAGTTATCCTATATAAGATTATCAAGATTCTCTGCAAGGATTAAAATTATTTCGTGCCAGCTAAAAATCAATAAATATTGAAAAAAATCAATGGTGCATTTCCTCAACGAAGACGGACAAGGCTTTTTTTTATCGAATATATGAATATTCTTCCTCAAAAGCTAAAAGCTCTAAACGCAATTTGTTCATAACAGATGAGCTGTCATCTAAATCAAGCATAATAGCAGCCTCTAATATATTCATTGATTTATTTAAAATGTTCCTAAATAATTATTCTTGAGCATCGACACTATTATTTTAACTATTGTTTAAGTTGCTCGTTGAAATATGGCAGCGGTACGGCGTTGATTTATATGTATCTGTAGGCGTCATATACAAATGTATGAGAATATTCATCGGACACATGATAATTAAATTTGACCTCGGGCGATGGAAAATACAACTTTTGCTTTGTATTTATGACACCGTAGAACTTTACTTGACACATTGGGTAGACCAGGTGCTAACATGTTTCCAGCTTTAGCAGTAAATATTTTTAACGCTGCATAATGAGCTTGGAAATTATTCAGTAATAATTTGGTTGGGAACACCTAAGAGAAAGTTTGGTACTTTATGTAAAATACTAGTTTTTGCCCGCGGCTTAGTTTAGAAGTGTTGACTGGGTTTATAATGGCGTTTTGACAAATTGGTATTTAGGTGTTCTTTCCCGACCTGCCTACGCGTTAAAGAACGATAAATAAATCAAACGTAAAGTAGATTAATGTGGAGGAGTTCAAATGCAATGGAACATAAAGCAGCTTCACCCTTTACGAGAAAAGGACTACGAGCAAAACAAAACACATACGCGTATTTCACCGATATCAAGAAAGGATTCTCGTTTCCATTTTATCGCCGTTGACAATCTCAGGCATTAGAGGAACTTGTTCCTTTTTTGTGTGTACCAAACAGTATCTTGTTTCTATGTCGGCTTATTCGACCTTAGAGGAGGTAGATCGACTG
This sequence comes from Melanchra persicariae, assembly GCA_947386135.1. Classification (NCBI taxonomy): domain Eukaryota; kingdom Metazoa; phylum Arthropoda; class Insecta; order Lepidoptera; family Noctuidae; genus Melanchra; species Melanchra persicariae. Next base: position 8,941,078 of record OX376655.1, on the reverse strand, counting down.
ATATCACTGAATGTAGTAAGCGACATACAGTATCCGAATATTGCTGGTTTAAAAATTATTGAATTTGTGAGTTATGCTTCTTGTGATGCGATTTTGCCGTTCGTTCGTTATTAATATTTATAAAAAAATATCTTATTATTGTAGAACAGTATTTGAATTTTTTTTTTAGCTTACTGTTATGCCCGATTCCATCCGTCAAGTTTATCATCGAAGTGTTGCCTACATAGGAATAATCTGCTAATTTTAGAACAACATTTGCATTCACATGTCAGTCGCAAACTGTCAAAAAAGCCTCAATTCCCATACATTTTTGACAGATTGCGACTGAGATGCGAATGCAAATGTTGCTTAAAAATTGTAGAATTGGCCACCAAGAGTCCGAATGTAGTAAGGCACCATAGAGTATCTGAATATTGCTGGTTTATAAATGATTGAATTTTTGAGTTGTTCCTTGTGATGCGATGTTTCTAGCAGAAAAGTATTATTATTTATCAAAAAAAAACTCATCGTTATTGTTCATAGAACAAACAGTCTTTGACGAGTTTTTTAGCTAACTGATCTATTCCGTCCGTCAAGTTTATCATCGAAGTGATACCTACAAGAGTCCCAGTTCACACTCAATGTACAGTTAATTTAATTGGGTAACGTATCGGACCCTCTCGGTTGATGGAATCGACCTCTAAACTAATCTAGTCGTCCTGAATTGCAGTAACCCTAGTTCAAATAGGTACAAGTACTTTGCGTTGCGATGGAGAGTAATTGGGACATCTTTTTATCTCTTAAAAAAATACTTTCGTGAAAATTACAAGTGTCCGTGGCCCTGGAACGCAAAAGGCACGGGGAGGAGCACGGATGGGTTTTAGTCAGTAAGAGCCTGACACTCCCTTCCGCTCCACCCAGAGCGGAAGAAGTCATTTAGTGATTTCCCATTAATAAAAAAAACCATTACAATTATAATACCTCTCTAATCATAAAGGTGCAAAAGTCAATATAGGATCAAATCACTTCATTCATGTTGAAAGTTACATCAGAAAGTTCTAGATTTTACCAAATATCGACTCTTGAAGACTTTACCTTGTACCTTCTAATATTTGAATATTTTTTAGCTCCGAATCTTTTAGAAAGCTTTTTTGCCCTTCAATCTCTTTATTTGCAGAAACAGATTGGAACGTGAGTGTAAAGTTGATTGGTTGCAATCAAACTTGTGCCTAAAATGGAAGTACCTTAAATGCTAAACGTGCCTAGACTGATCTTCTAAAACGTTTTATTGAAATTTTGCCATCAACGTTACGCATGGAATCTGAACAGGTTCAAAAGATATTTTAGACACCATTTTTATTCTATTATCAAAGGCAATGCGACCTGTAGCCATACAATCTACCTTTTTTTGTAAGGATATCATCAAATGAGGCCCGCGACCGAAAGGCTAAAGCACGTAGGGTTCGCGCGAGAAAAAGAGCCTTTAATTCTGACGCCAAGTTCTGCAAGTGGGTTTTACGTAGGGCACGTTTTGACCCTGTCGGACGTATCGGGGCCAAACTAGCATCGCACCCTCCGGGTAGTAAGCAGTTTTGGTCCCTGTCGAAAGCGGTTAAAACGAATTTCTGTCGACCCACTTTGCCTCCAATGCTAAAACCTGATGGTTCCCTGGCTCACTCTGCAAGAGAGAAAGCAAATTGATTTGCAACTCTCTTTGCAAGCAATTCGCGTCTGGACGCTGCCAAGCAACCACTAACTTTACCTCGTTGTGACTCTTCGATGCCGGAGATTGCAGTTCACATTAAAGAGGTCCGAAGAGTATTGTGCAGTCTAGACGGGAATAAGGCCAGCGGACCTGACGGCATTCCAGCGAGAGTGTTGAGGCAATGTGCACCTGAACTGTCTCCTGTGTTGACACGCCTGTGCCGCCTCTCTCTTGAAAAAAGAACGGTGCCGAAATCATGGAAGCTTGCGAATGTGCAACCGGTGCCCAAAAAGGGAGACCGTGCTGACCCTGCACATTACCATTATGGAAAGGGTTCTGAACAGTAAGCTGCTGACCTACCTTGAAGACAATGATCTCCTCAGTGACAGTCAATATGGCGTTCGCCGGGGACAGTCAACTGGCGATCTTCTTGTGTATGTCACGCACTGCTGGGGCGAAGCCATTGAGAGACACGGCGAAGCACTTGCTGTGTCGCTCGATATCTCGAAGGCTTTTGACAGGGTCTGGCACGCAGGTCTACTCAACAAGCTTCCTGCTTATGGCATCCCAGCTGGTTTTTGTAGCTGGATATCAGACTTCCTAAGTGAACGGTCGATCCGAGTAGTCGTTGACGGCTGCTCCTCTGACCTCATGGCTATTGATGCCGGAGTTCCTCAGGGGTCTGTTCTCTCTGCAACTCTTTTCCTGCTACACATCAATGACCTACTTCAGCCTGGTCTTGTTGGGTATGCAGATGACAGTACGGTTTCAGAGAGATACTTGTCCAGCGCAACAACCGGCGGGGATGAAGTCCGTTCCTTGAGAGAGGCCATGGTAGAGCGGACAAATTTGACCTTAAGCGTTGTCTCCCAGTGGGGTGATGACATTCTGGTCACTTTTAACGCCACCAAAACACAGGCGTGTCTTTTTACCGCAAAAAGGAGTCGCTTTGACCAAACTCCTACTTTTCGGGGTGCATCTGTTCCTGTTACTGATCGGCTCGAGCTCCTAGGCATGGAGTTGACATCCAGTCTCAACTTCGGCGCCACCATCGAGTACAAAGCCCAAATTGCGGCCAAAAAGCTGGGCATCCTAAATAGGGTGAAGCGATACTTCAGGCCTGGACAGCTTTTAACCCTTTACAAAGCACAAGTCCGATCCTGCATGGACTATTGTACCCACCTTTGGGATGGCTCAGCTAAGTATCAGCTTGCCGCGCTTGATTCGGTGGAACGCAGAGCTAAGAGGCTCATCGGTGACGCAAAACTGGTGGATGCCAAGCTACATAGCTTGGCTCATCGCCGTAAGGTTGCCTGCTTATCAGTCTTCTACAGATTATACTTCAGTGAGTGTGCCCAAGAACTCCATGACCTCATCCCACCGGCCCCCTTCTACCATCGGACATCCAGACGCACTGCATCTTACCATCCCTACCTTGTAGCTATTCCACCAATTCGCACAAAGCGTTTCCAAACGTTTTTTAAAATGCGCACAGCAAAGGAGTGGAACTCTCTGCCTGCGTCTGTGTTTCCAAAAGCTTACAGCCCTAATCTCTTCAAAATTAGAGTGAACAGGCTCCTTCTGGGTAAGCTCGCTCCATCGTAGACTTTATCTCTGTCATATCTGACATTGACTAGAGTCAAGAGCAAACCCATCACTAATAATAAAAAAAAAAAAAATCCTAACGCTCTGGACGTAGAGGACGGGAGTGTCAAACTCTTACTGAAACCCACCCGTGTTCCTCCAAATTCCCTTTGAGAATTCCAATGCCACGGTAACTCTTTCTATCAAATTCCTCAACCCTGGCAGGCACTGGCCCTAACGGGTCCCGTCACTTATGTTAACATCTCTTTGATTTTTTTTCATAATTTTCTATGGTTTTGAAGTTATTCAAGATTTTTTATGAAAAATGACCATTCCCCCCTCTTGTCTCCGAAACTACTGAGTCTAAGATGTTGAAGAGTTACAGATGTTCTTTGCCTATAGATTACAAAAAACTTATAAGACGAGACGACGAGAATATGGTTTGAAAGTATCATGTTACAAAAATGAGATTCATTCTGAACCCTTTGCATGCTAATGCCACTCGCACAGGACCGGTTTTTTTTTCAGAAATAACTCACCAAAAAAAATAGACAGTGGTCAAGCGCGATTCTACAAACAATAAAAAGAACGGCAACTATGCTTTTGATAACGAAACATTAACGTTATCTAGAACTTTATATTTTAATACGCAAAAAATACGCTTTGCTGTTATTTTTACCACAGGCTAGGATATGTAGGTATTATAATAAATGCGGTTAAAGCAAAAAGTAAGCAAGCTTCATAAAAATATTTTATTGTAATGAGTAATCAATTAACTATACTAATAAATACGGTAGGTAGGTAGGTACTCGTTCAATGCGAAGGATTATCAAGCGGAAAGGTTAGTGAGAGACCTCTATTTTTAGTCGCATGAGTACAGTTTGAGTCGACTCATAGATCTCTTAAAGCCAATTGCAGCTATAACGGCTTTTATAGGGTTGAAATATTGCAATGGTGCATTACGAAGAAAAAGTAAAAGTCATTGAACTGGCAATTTTGCTGGAGAGCTGAATTTTTTACAGCTTCGATTTTTTTTTAGCCATCGCCTGTGGCTTTGTGTTTTATGACAGTGAAACCTCTTCTGATATTTTTTAAAAAGATTATCATAGGTATTTGGTTCCAATTTTTACTTACTATATTATTATCAATTTTGGATTAGGTGTGGTTGGTCACAAGAAAGTAGATGAACGAAAGGTTCATCTACTTTCTTGTGACAATGCTTATTGTTATTAATTATGTTTGAATCAGTTCTCAACCTTCACGTAAAGATTAATTTAAAGTTTATTTATTATTATTAGACCGTTATATTAATACAAATTTAGAATTTCTCAAATAAGTTGGACCACACCCGACGTTTTACGCGACAGTTTGTCACATAAATTATAATGAAATGTTTTGACTCTACACTGATGATATTCTGGCTGTTATTGGTGTTAAATGACACATAAATACGTTCGCAGAGTCCATATACGAGGAAAGTCAAAGAGTTTTAATATTTCATTGATGTGTTCCCGGATACAAAGCTATTAGTAGCCAGCAGTATATCTTACAAATTAGTAGTCTATGACAAACTAAAATTAATAAATGTTTCAGTCATTTTTTAAGTTGTCTCTTTACTTTAATGATGAAGCAGATGTCAGCGGAGACTAAATGTGTGACGCTGGGTTTTTGTTTTAGTTCCTCCTTTTAGGAATATTTGGGTCATTGTTCTTTTGATGACCTCTACGATAGATCAATTTGATCTAAACCACTTCAGAAGATATAAATCGTTGAATATTCTACGAAAAGTGAATTTAAAGATTCGCGTCCAATATAAATAAGCCAAATGATATATGTCTAGAAAAAGATATTGAAAATTTTTCATCAAAAGCTAAACCGTTTCTGCAAGATATCAATAACGCTACGTTTTGCGTTCATAAATGTATCTAAATTTCACGCTACGGTATGAGGTAATAATACTAGTATAATATTTTACAACAGCTAGAATTCAGAATCATGCACAAAAAATCCAGCTCTGTTACATTTGTTTTGAAAAAAAAATACCTACGGCGCTGTATTTTCAAATCAAATAGCAATATAACAAAACTTTTGTGATCAAAACAAGTCGGCGATGCAAATAACTGGCGCAGAAACGCTATGGAACCCATTAAACTGTATCCGTACCAATACACTTGGGGCTGCGAACTTTGATTAAATTTTCATAACATGAAGCTCAACCAATGCGGACTCATTGTAAATTATAGCGTCATCCTCAATATTTAATGAACGAGAACCGTGTTAACATGTGTTATGTACCGATCGAGCTTTACAGATGTACATTTGTTATGCAACTGAATAATTTATGTTAAGTCTAATGTGAGTCGTGATTTAGGAGCCTTCCTTTGTGAAATAATGAATTTTGAATCGAGTGATGTACTGACCATTACATTGTGAATAAAGTTCAACGAGAGAAACGAATGCTTCAACGTGCACATCACTAGATACGTCAATAGTAATTCTGCCGCAAACATGAAACATGCGGATCGAAAAGTTACGACGGGAAAATACGTTAAGCTCATACATAAACCTAACTGAAATGTTATGATTAGTCCAACGCAGCTAAAGTACGACTTTCGCGCGACTTAACAAAATGTCTCGCATTCCCCCAGGACCAGGATCGGCTATAACTCATCCAACTATCGCCGTCAAGCCGCCGAGAAAGCTATATATCAAGTTTGATAGTCAATTATTGGCACTCGGTTCTGGTAACCGCCGTCTCTGGGTTATCTAAACCATATACCCCTGCTTGGGATAGGCCTTCAGTAATATGCTATTCATAAGCCAACGACTACGCAAATAAAGGTCGGAACATACACTTGGGGCGTTTTGATTCATAGTCTAATTTGATAATACCCGTGTGGTGTAAATTTAATACGGCTCCAGTTCAGTTGGTAGTCGACTCAATTAATAATTGGAAGGTTTAGAATTGTAATTTTGTTTATATAATTTGTGTAAAATGTTTGCTTAATATTTCGCTTTGTTTTAGAAGGGTTGTAATTTATATTGACACTCCAATTCAGAAGAGATATACACTAGAGAATTGAGGAAGATAATAAACCATTTGTTTGAAATAGTCGACATTTTACAGTTATTGAGCAATTAAACAATATTTACTACATTAAACTGACGAATTTTAACGATCGGTGCTAAATTTTGTAGGATATTTTGTGAACACTCTTATTTTAATGGCGTTGATAAAGCGCTCAGGGATTTACTATCGGAAGGATGGTAAAGTGTCATCCAAATTTAATGTTGGGAAACTCGGAATGAACTCACTATAATGACGGTCTCACTGTGGAGCTATTTACTGTGCTCGGAAATTCTCATGGCCGACTATTCAAATTCTTTACCAAGTTCCAGATTGAATTAACGACACTAAAAAGTGCACGAAAGCACGGAATTCTCAATGAAATTAACAGTACCAGAGATCTATTGTGTTAGTGAATGCGCCCTCAACATTCTTAGAAACGATACAAATTTAGAACACGACACCCGACCGTTTACAATCCGAGCCAAAGTTTTAACATTTTGACAACAAATTCTACTCGAGAGTATGTTGTAAGCCGGTTGTAAATGCACAAATAGATGTTCCAAAATAGATTTGTTAACGAATAAATACGAATGCTTCGAACTACCAAATATTTTTTCGGAGGCAACGGTGCATGTGATTAAGGGATGGGATATTATCTGATGCTTTTTGTCCTCGATTGTCCTCGTTCTGCGGTCTGTGGTTGACGTTTCATCAACAACCAATAATAGATCTTATTACGTTCTCATTAAGATTTATGTTTGTGAAGGAATGTCGTCTGTTATAAATGTATTGAGTTACGCAAACCCACCGTTGGACGAAAGCTGATATTTGCCGGTGACATCTCTAGTGCGTAAAGGATTATCGAATGACAACGTACATTTTTTTCCCTACTTGTGTATTTAGAGAATATTCAAAGGGATCCGTTGCTTTTACTAGGATGCTATTAAATTGCGCATGCGTCTTTTGTCATACCATATGGCATTTTCCAGCAGATGGCTCCTTTGTTAGGCCTACATGTTTAAGTAAGCTAATATCTTTAAGTATTAAGAAATTCAAAGCTATTTCAAATGACATTGGATGTACTTCAAAGGAATGTACTCGTATTAGGTTTGTTGATGGGATCTACTTTGTGAGTGACATTTTTGATTTCAGTTTTTTTTTTGCTTTGATATATTCAAAGCTGATTATGTAGATTTGCTGTTTATTTCTCATATCGAATCCAATTTATTTTTTGATGTAGGCATAAAATGAGAGAAACAACATAAAAAGAATTCTTGGTAATAAATTAGGTGATGCAACGCGTCACAATTTATTATACAAACACGATGAATGATGTAATAATACTTTGATAAGGTCTTCCTGAAATTTTGCAATAGGTATAATGACAGAGATGAATTTAGTTTAAAGGATAATAAATTCTAATCAGATGAATTTGTAGCCTTATTTTGCCTATCTATTCGATCGTGTTTATTTCATTGGTATCTATGGGCTGTTCCGTACGGTGTTGGACGTAAAAGAATAATACCATCCCATCACTTCTCGTGGGTGTCGTAAGAGGCGACTAAAGGACTCACCAGAGAATGGGCAGCAGTATTCTCTTTAGGTAAATTGCAACAGCTACACTGCGATCGCCAACCCGCCTGCCAAACGTGGTAATTATGGCAAACATTTTGGGGAGACCTATGTCCCGCAGTGGACGTTCTTCGGCTGATGATGATGATGATGATCTATGGGCTTTAAAACAGGAATCTTTGCCATTTAAAGGAAAACATTGTTTTACCATACATTCATCTTCCATTGAAGATAGCTCTCCATCTATCATATCCCTTTGAAATCAGAACCTTGATACAGAACAAGATAAAACATTAAATGTTTTGTCTTGTTCTATTCTATAAACCAGTTAAAATCTTTTCTTGGAATTGTTTAATAAATTTTTTGAACGACTGATTTACTGTTGGTTATTTATTAGTATGAGGTTAGTAGGTACTTCAATCGCAAATAGGTATTGTATGTAGGGCAAGTTTATTTAAACATGATGACTGTTTGAAATATTATTGCTTTCAGAATCAAATCCGTGTCAATGTCATAGTTCACAGAAATACTCTAACTTTATTGCACCACCACATGTTTTGATTCATTCTAAAATCAACCAAACTCGTTAGTTAAATCAGAATTGGAGCCTTTTAGAGTACCCAAAAGTGAACTAAACTCATGACTGTTTGAAAATTCCAGCATTCAATTAAAACAAAATGTTGGAGCCTGAACTCTCTAACCTACATTAAAATTACATTTCCAACACAGAATCTAACATGAATTTATATAACGAACTGTTTACATAGCCCCCATTTAGGTGGTAGCAGAACCATCCCTTAATACGTATAATGTTTGGTTGTATTTATGTGTAATAGTACCACAAACAGATTAAACCTTCGTCCCTCTTAACTTTAGTAAATACTGGTGGTTCCGTAATTTCCATTTCAACATACAAACGTATGGGAATTTTCAGCGCAGATAGTACTGAGTATCCCCTTTTAACGATAAAGTAAGTTAATTACAAAACTAATTCCATTACGGTGGCTGTGTCCGCTGCTGGACCCGAAATATTGGATTAAATTATTATTATACACACGTTTATTGTTTAGTATAAAGTTTCGGACGTGTATTGACGCCCTTGTCCGTTGGACTGAACTCCCCTGGAAATACTGTTAGTGAGAAAATCTGATATCGTCATTGAATTTACATACCGTTCGTACATACATTTTGTACTAAATATTTCCGTGCTAGGGTAGTTATTTCGTTCTGTAAGCAATTAGACTGACAAGAAATAAACTAGATTATTGTAGTGTTTAAGGTAGGTAGGTTTATAGACGACTGAATATAAAAAAATAAAATTTAAGAGATCCGTGCCAATTTAATTTATTGGCCGGATAGACTGGAATTCGTATAAAGTAACTATTTCTTAGTAAAAAATATTTAAATCGTAGACCCAATCTAATTATGCTAAACAAGATCTAAATGTGTTTCCAAAGCCATTAAAACGAACACTAGATTTTAAATTACCTCCTTAAACGATTTGAACTGGAGGAGAATCGAACAAATATCAACAATTGTGACCCTCCACAAAAGGTTAGTCCACATAAACTTGTCATAAAGACTTCTACGTATCATAAATTTGCTCGGCACATTGGCCACAGTAGCAAACAAGTTTTCCCATTACTTCTGCCGTGAGTAGCGACACCAGATTTTGTTGACGCAAGGAGACAGATATTGCTTCGGAAAAGGGAGCTTTTCTTGTAAGTACCTATGTACTAGGTATCTAATAAAATATCCCTAAATAAATGACAAATAGCTGAAGAAATAAGTTTTGGATCAGCAACATGCATTACATGTTTTAGTTAAACAAATGTGTGAGCTAAATATATGGAAGTAGAGATGTTAGTTGAACTAAGTTTGAACCAAGAACGAAAGAAAATGTTAGGACGGCTCAGAAATTTGCCTAGTTTTATCTTTTCATAGCCAACGAAATGGAAATAAAAACATTTCTATTTACAGATACAAAAAAAAGATAAAAGAGCGACAGATGTCTAGAGAGAGATTTGGACATACAAAACACTATCCTTATAAATCCAGAATGTCTGGCATTCTCTAAACTAAACTGACCCATCAACGGCCTTTGATAAGGGTGCGAACGACAAAAATAACTGATGTTGATTTCGTTTTGATTCGTCCGCAAACAGATAATAGGAGTTTCATGAGTTGACGACTAGATGCCGTTAGTAGTAGCAGGGGAAATATAAGTTGGCGTCGTGGGGTGGAAAATATGAGAATTTATCGCTGCGTGTATGTTCATAATGGGAAGAGAATGGTCTGACGAGTCAAAGGGCGAATTGCTACTTATAGTGTATGATGATGGCGACGACGCGTAATGTATGGAAATTGTGTGGATAATGGAGACGCGAACTTGTGAGACGCCTTTACAAGTGAATATTGTGCAACTTTGTATGAATTTTCAACATGTAAACGTTTTATGGCATAAAGTGTGAAAGAGCTTTCTGAAGGTTTTAGAGAATATAATTATTTGAAATAAATAGTCATCATTTTTGTCGATATTAATATTTTTACTGTCGATAGATTTTTACGACAAAGTGCTTTTCAAGTGAAAATTTCAAATTCTTTGGCACTCATACCAACTCAAATCACTAACCTATTCAAATAATAATTTATTTCACAAAATAATGCTAACTAATCAATTTTGATAGATCGAGAGTTTGTTCCTTTAGTTAACTGAATGTACTGATGACCTGCTTTGAAATTGTGTACAGTTAACGGTGGGTCGGCTAAATCAGATAAACGGTTTTCTATTATCCCCTTGGGCAGACAATTTGTCACTGTTAATGCATTATTGCTATACTTCGGCTCAATAGCACGTTGATATCTCTAGATGCTACTTATGTGGTTAGGGATTATCGGATTACAATACGTCATCACTTCAACATGTCATAGCATTGTAGATGATTTAGCTGTAAGATGATGTTTAGCAAGAATATTCATAACACTAAAAATGTCTGTCTAACTACAAATAAAAATTCTTTATTACATTCGAGTAAGTGCTTCTCTGTCAGAGTTGTTTGTAGTAAACAAGTGCAGAACGCAAATTGTATTGTACGAGTAAGTGATATCCACATTTCACGATGCGTTATTGTTTCTCAAATAAACATTACGTCACTCTCGTCTGCGGTCTCTTACTAACGCAATAAATATAGCAAAATTAATGTCTATCATTAGTCACTTAGCTTCTTTATTACCCACCTATATTATTTCTTTCTTTCTACATTACTTATTAGGTCCGATAAATTCGACATCCCCAACTTTTTATTCCCTTTTTTGCTCAACTTGAGAGTCAAATTGAATTAGTTAAGGTAGGAAGTTCTAAAATAATTCCTATCTTCTTTTAAGACAAGTTCTTCGTCGTTTTTTTCTTTTAGAGGACTTTTTGCCTTGCAAACAAGACATTTCTTTATTGAATAACTTCGAGGGGCTAAAAGGTGTAATTTATGTAATGCTTTTACTATTGCAGATTGGCTCATTCAGATTTTTTCTGTAGGATCATTTACATTGACTGGTATCTGGTTCAATAGCTCAGTTTGATTATGTCTTAATAACTTCTGCCAGCGTCTTTGCCCGCAATAAAATTAATAATTTTATCATCCTAAGGGTCCCAAGGTAATTTAAGGGGCCTAAGTGACCTATGTGTACCAACGATGCTGTGGAAGTGGCAACGTATCATAGCGGCTCCTGGGATGAAAATTATACTAAGTTCCATCCAAATCCGTTTAGCCGTTAAGAGATAACAAACAGACAGACAGAGGGTCAGACAGACAGACAGAGTTACTTTCGCATTACTATATTGGTATGGGAGTAATTAGTTGGTTATTAATATCAGATGTGTATGTGTGTGCATGTTCTCTTACATATTAAAGTTGATCAGAAGAGTAGTGTACCTTCTTACAAGCTTGGGACAATATCTAATTTAAGTTCTATTATTGAGAACCTTAACTGAAATTAAGTGAAATTATTCTGTGTTATAATTTTACTAGTTGAGTAAGTACTCGAACCTATTCATGAATGTACTGAACTTCAGCGACGAGGTATATGCGGAGCATAGAACTTGGGTGCCATTTACCCGCACTAAACTTTGCTAGAGTGACTTTCAATTTTCAATATGTTTGCATATTGGCTGAGTTAGTGTGCGAACCTACTTCCATTTTAACATGCCGATGAGTATTTTAGACTTGGCAAGTGTATGCAACTGTGTTAGAACTTCGTCTTTACTTGAAGATTCTTGATATTAAGTTTTTCATATACTATTTGGTATGAGTAATTGTACTGAACCAATAAAAACCAAAAGAAAATGTTTAAACAAATAAGGTAACACAATAAATGAAACAAAAGGAAATAAAATTTTAAAAATGTGTATTTCTTGTTTTCGTCTTTTTATCATATTGTTTTGCGTATTTACAGTTTTATATACAAAATCATAAATATTTACAGACTCTTTATTGACAATGATTGTTCTAAAAATCTATAATAGTAAATGCATCTGTACATAGCTATAAGTTTTAAACTTTGGCATTATATAATATTTAAGCGATCCGAATATTATTTATAGTCACTGAAATATTTTTAACAAATATCAATATTTACATCGGATTTTCCGTAATCTATAAATTATTATCGCAGAAATCAGGAAATTATTCCGTAACAACTTAAAACAAAACTAGCGGCCTATTCTATACAAATAAATGCAAGTCGTGTCAGGCTTCGTAAATCTTATGCTATACAATAAATATAAAGTGGAACAACCTAAGATTAATTATCACCATTTTATTGGACTAATACGCTTAAGCGTTGCAAGTAAAGTCAGTGTCTGTTTACCTGCGTTGGAGCATACGCTACGCCCAAAGCTGCGCTTGCGGCGGCATGCGGTGGGGGTGCGCGTCGCGCGAGTGCACGCTGGTCGGCAGGGCCAGCCCGTCGCCGAGCAGGGGGGGGAGCTTCCCCGGCGGCGGCGGAGGGGGCGGCGCCGGCGCCCGCCCGGCCCCCACCGGAGACACCGAAGCGTAAATATTCACTGTCGACCGGTGATACTGACACTTCCGCAAGTCCGGCATCGCGAACCTCAACTTTTGCCAAAATTGTCTATCACCCCACTCTATACAGGTGTTCGCTTTCAAACACAACCTGAGCTCTGGATCGATGTCCCTATTCGGTAGCTCGCCTAGCAATATTATTATCAGTCTTCTTCGTCTCTCTTTCAGTACTTCATGGAGTGCCGTCTTGAATTCGAAACGACACCATTCGTTGTTGATGAAATTTTTTGACAGGACTATAATTGTCCTTTTGGATGACTCTACAGCCTCTATTATTGTATCCGCTACATACGCCGAAGCGTTAAAGTCCCGATAATGCAGACAAAGCCGGAAACTTGGGTCGGTGGATTCTAGGCCAGGCGCTAGCATTTGAGCAACGAATGCCTCGTCTTTCACGCTATAACTTATGTAGGCGTCAAAGAGGCGATCTTTGTCAGCTTCATCGTCGAAAGCCGTACTTTTGTAGCACATTCTGAATCCACAGTGGTAGTAAATCCAGACTCGAAGCTCTCGCCGCCAATAAAATACGCCGCATATTAATGCCGAGCTAGTAATAAACACGCACAGAGATATTAGCAGCAGAGGCAGATAATCATTAATTACTTGGTTCTCGATTATCGATGAGCTTCCTCCCACATGACTGGTGCATATTGTCGAGTTGAAATCGGCCATCAGTGGACCCACAGCGTTTGTTACGTTATCAAATACACACGTGATCTTAAGGGCATCCTCCACTTTTCCAAGGTTATTTTTGAACCAAGTGCGAAATTTATGCATGAACTGACAATCGCACGACCAAAGGTTCCGCGAGAGACTTATCTCTACCAAATATGGATTCATCGTGAACTGCCACACCGCGAAGCCGTAAATGTTATTTCCTTCCAAGCGCAACACTTCTAAATGCCTCAACTCCATGAAGGTACGATTATCGATATAGTGTATTTTATTGTCTTGTAGATGTAACTCGCGCAAATTCTCCAGAGGCGACAGTTCGAAACCTAGCAACTCTTTTATATTGTTCTTTTCTAAATGCAATGTTGTTAAGCGTTTTAGTCCACTAAACGTATTATTATACAGAGCGTCAATATTAGAGTTATTAGCGTACAATATTTTTAAGTTTTTACGTCCAATAAAAGCATGACTCGTTAAACCACCAAAGTTATTACCGTCTAAATATAGTTCAGTAGCGTCCATAGGTATGCTACTAGGTATTTCCGAATACCCAGCAGCAGAACAGTCCACAATATTTGCCGACCACGGTTGGTCATGATAACACGTACAGTTCGACGGGCACGTCATTTCACAATCACAGGCGTCAAAATCACAACAATGACACAGCGTAAAACAGTGCGTTTTATATGTACACAAAAACTGAGATGATTCCGCTTCGATAAGCGGAATATAAGTCCTTTCACGATTGTATAATAATTTACAATATATGCTCTCCAAGTCCATGACACGTGGATGTTGTCTCAGATGGTCCAGTTTGTTTATGCGTTGTAGCCACTCCATAGTACAGTCGCACTGAAACGGGTTTCCACCGATATAAAATTCGGGTAGCGGCCGTCCCGGATCGACCGGAGTTAGACGAAGCGCATTGAGATCCATACTAGTTATCTGATTTGCATACAAATCGACTCTCGTTAAATTGGTTTTTCCAACAAAAGTTTGAGCTTCAACTTGTGTAATTTGATTATCATTCAGGAACAGCAACTCCACACTGCTGGGAATCGAGAAAGCCGATATTTTTGTCATTTTGTTGAAACTTGCGTCTAGTGTTTGTAAGCGCAGTTCTTTATCCATGCGGTAGTTGTTTCCCAGTTCCTTGATATTGTTACTATGAAGATCCAACCACTGAAGTCCCGAAGGGATAACAGTGTAATCAAACCACTCTATTTGGTTATCTGATACATTTAACCACAATAGAGATGGAATATTTACGAACAGGCCTTGAATTTCTGTGAGTTGGTTTGCGTCCAACCGTATAGCTTGTAGAGTAGATAACGTTTCGAATGCGTTCATATCGATGTGCTTCAATTTATTACGTGCAAGATTTAAAATTTGTAAGGACGGTAAATCTGTAAACACTTCTTTACTTATGTTTTCTATTTTATTTCCGATAAGACGAAGGCCATATACGTTATGCAAACCGACGAAGCCGGGTTCCTCCAGTGACGTTATCTGATTCTCTCCCAGATCAAGAGTCCTTAGTAAACGCATATTTCTTAGCGCTATGGGTACTTTCTTTAAACGATTCCCATTTAAATTCAAATCCTGTAGGGAGGATGTATTCCTGAATGCTTCTGGATGGAGTTCTTCTAAATGATTATTGTCTATCGATAGTAGAGACAGCACATACAGACCATTTAGGGCGTAAGCATCGATATGGGATATCTTGTTGTATGATAAGATCAAGGTATGCAGATTGTTCATTGGAGCAAATGTATCAGCAGCAATGCTTTCCAACATGTTATGCTGAACGTTAAGTATTTGTAAAGTATATAAATCTTTGAAAATCTTGGGATCGAGTTTCGTTAATCTGTTGTTCGATAAATTCAACAGCACCATTCTTATAAGACCGGTGAAAGTATTCTCATTAATCCAAGTACTCGTTAAATGGTTATTAGATAAATCCAACGCCAACAGCTGATCTAGGTTGGCGAACAGGCTTGGTGAAAGCACACTTATAGAATTGTTTTGTAAGTATATTTCTTTGATGACCGGTCGGCTATCTTTGAACAGATCTTGTGGAAGAGCAACTATTTTGTTGTTTGAAAGATCAATTATCTGCAGCTGTTTCAATCCAGATAAAGCCTTGTCAGCGACCATTGATATTTCGTTGTCGTGAATGTGCAGTTCTTTGAGTCTACGTAGAGCCATAAATCCGTTTTCTGGCATTAACACAAAGTGATTGCTTGAAGCGTCTAGTACCTCAATATCTAATGAGCAGGTTGCATGTGACATAGAAGGTGCCGAGGGAGCTGGCCCATCCTGTTCACTAATCAGTGCTTGATGCATTGCTCGCTCTCTGAATCCCAAATCACTCACATCTTGCAGACGATTTGACGACACATTCAAATACACTAAGTTTGTTAACGGGCAAAACAAGTTTTCGGGAAACGACCAGATGTTATTAAAACTAAGATCCAACTTTTCCAACTGTCGAACAGCCGTAAAGCTTTCTGATGCTATCTCTAAACTCATAGCGGCCCACTCTGTGTTTTTCGTTCGAATCGTTAAATTTCGGAGGTCTCTCAAGCCGGAGAGTACGCCAGGCGGCCATCTTCCAATTTTACAGTTATCTAAAACAAGTTCACGTAGTTTCACTAGATGCGCGAAACTCCGATCATCAAGGGAGCTTTTATACATCATTTCTTCATTACACTCTATTCTTAGGGATGTGGTATGTTCTGAAGGAATAACACTGAAGTTGGTTGTGTCAAATTCACTGTTTATCGTGCGGAGTTTACATGTGAGGGAAACTTCATGTGCATCATTGGGGCCTCTCAGCCACCACTGGCAGTCATCAGGTGCTTCATATTTCAGTGGCAGAGAGCTCTGATCAGCCACATTTAGACCAATGACGAACCAAAACAGGATTTGGCAAAGACGATTTCTTGAAAAACTTTTCTGTTGAGCCATCATGGGGAAAATCAAATATCAAGGAAGAAAGAAAACAAGACACGATAGGCTCAGTGTCATGTTTTTTCCGTCGGCGTTCGCGTATTGCGTCCCCTTGCCGGATGTGTAGTATCCATCAATTTATGAACACTATTTCGGCTTCAATTTAACAAATAGTCCTTGTTGAGATAATGATCATGATGCGTCAATATCAATTCACAATCCAGTGATTTAGCGTCCTTCAAAACGTAAACAAAATTTTCACTTAAACTGTCCACATCAGTGTCAACGAAACGTCCAAAATTCACTGTAGTGTATTCGAAATGTTTTTTGAATACAATTTAACTGGTTGTATTTAGTAAAGTCCGTAACTCAATTTCGTATCGCGTAAGTGATAAGCGCGTGTTTTCACCGTAACGTAAGTCCGTTCAGAGCGTCGTGTGGCGCGACCGTGCCCAGACGCTGCTACCAGTCGACTGAATTTTGGTAGAGCCATTGCAGTCGAGTCGAGTATACGTTCGGGAGAGGGGTGCGGAGCAGGGCGAGATGAGCCGAGCGGTGGCGAGTGTTCACGACGACTTATTACAATAAATTATTTTTTCGGAGCTTTAAGCGATCGACTGTGCGTCTCCGAAACCGCAAACTTTGAATGAATACAGGCATCAGCTGCTTTGAGAACTTGAACTGGATTTTATATTTATCATACCTACTGTGATTTGTTATTACCCCACGAAATTGTAAGTCTAATATCTAAATAAATTAGGATTTCGTATTGAAGCCTTTGCAAATGTTATAAATATAAGATTTTTTGTTAAACTCTTAACTGTGGCCTTAAAAATGCTCAATAATTTTGCACCACAACTTTTTGGTCGAAATTCCGGTCACTGTGAGAAATTTGGTGCGTTAACGCCGAAACCTTCTAAGTTATGGAATAATTCGCGTGCCTTGACGCGATCGATTTAATACCCTATTAAGACTTCTCAGAAATTATAAGATACCTGAGCAAGCCTAGTTATAGGATGTTGTGGTTTACAGTGTGCCAGTTTGGATAAATTCAATCTTAGGTCTTATAACATTTTTGTTTTTCGCAGCAACGGAAGTATTAATGCAAACTTTTACCCTTAAACTTTTTATGTTTTACTTAGCCTACAACAAAAACGAAACCTTATATAATTTAATAGGATTCCAAAGATGCACATAACCTTTTTTAATTCCATTATAAATATGAAACTCTATTTCATTTCCTAAAGAAATCAAAATGAACTTACCGCAATAAGAGTAGAAACTTAAAATGTAACAAAAGACTACGAAAACGTCTTCAAAGCACACGTAATCGGGATTAAAAGCAACCCTTTTATGAAATGCTAAAATTAAAAAGCAATGGCATAAAGGTATTAAAAGCTTAAGGTAACAAAATTCTTTAACAAAAGAGGTTTTCTGTTAACGCTTGGCAGACCACACTGGCTGACGCTGTCAGACGACGGAAGATATCATTTTAATCCTTTTAGTTAAGTTGACTATGAAAAGACAGATGCCTTGCCGGCATCCGTGTTTTTCTTTTGTCACTTAGCTGACTCTTAATGGTTGACGTGAGATAAATTAATAGTTTGTGATTAATTTTGTTAGCCGAGGGCGGGCTTGTTCTTTTAAGATATTAGTTTTGGGAGATATGGATTTTGGTGATGACAGTGTTTTGTTTTGGTGCGATATAGGATATATCTTTTTTGGTACATAAATAAGATTTAAACATACGAGTACTCAATACAAAATATTAAATATACAAAATATTTTTGACAGATTGCAAATACGAGCGTTGCTTAAAAGTTTGTAGAATTGGGCCTAAGAACGTTGCCAAATTATGACAGGTTTTCACGCTAAAATGCTTCTAAAATCCAGAAAGATAGATGTGGTAGAATTGGAAGTTAAACATTTGCCAAACTTTCCTTTTTTACTCGATTCAGAAATCAGCCCAAGATGAAATAATTACTATGGTTTCAGCAGAATCTAAAAAAGCATGAGTCACCAGTGACTATAAGAGGTTTGGGACATTACAGTATCCCACAGAATGCCGTATGGTTCGCGACTTGGAAAAACCGACCCCTTTGCCTCCACGGAGACCTAAGGGGGTGATATCATGTGTACTGATAACATCATAATGTGGTTAGGGTTGGTTTCGAAGGGACATCAGACCCGTTGCCTGTTTTGTTAGGAACCAGTCTTTATAGTCGTTCAAGTTGCATCAACGTTGTTGCCAAGCGACTAGTTCTTGTATACCTACTTCTATTCTTTGAATGGCAATCAGAGCTGATGTCGACTATTCTGCTAATGTCTAAAGTAAATTGGAAAATAAAGTGTATATTTTACGAGTACATCGTATAAAATTCTCGTACTTAAAAGTGTTCAAATTCAAGTTGTACCATCATCTCAGCAAAAATCAGTGCAACGTGATGAAATATATGGAAATAGATTATGTTTTTATGTATACGACCGTTTCTTATCGAATTGCTTCTCAGTTCTACACTTTTTGTGTCATCATCTGCCAAGCCTTTTCCAACTTAAATTGGGGTTGGCTTCCAGTAAAACTGGATTCAGCTGAATACTAGTATTTTAAGAGAAGCATCTGCCTACCAGACCTCCACAATCCATTAACTGGGTAAGACGGTACTTCTTGGTGGTGGTGTGTGGTACGATTGCCAAAGATCTACAAGTGGCAACCGGGACCAGCGGCTTAACGTGCTTTCCGAGGCACGGAGGAATCTCGTTAAGTTAAGATGATCACCCATCCACAAACCAGGCTCGGCAAGCGTTGCTTAACCTTGAAGGTCGACTGTTATTATTGGTCCGTGCGGCCACGAGCTCCTCCTTGAAACAATAATATTAATATTCTGTTTATTTATTTAAGGAATGATTATTCCGCCATTTAGAATTGTGTAGTTCTCGACCTTGCTACTACTTATGTCAACATTTAGCTTATATTTTATTATTCAAGACTTTGAACAGTACTTGAAAACGATAGTTACTGATTTAAGCGTCCATCAGAAACTCTTTGTGTGTAATCTTTTATATCATAAGAGTTTTATCAACAAACGTTTTGCAAGTCCTATTTATATTAAATAGGACTTTTCAGCTTCAAAGAGTCGTACGTAATAATTTACGATTGCTTTAAAAACAATACCTCTGTAAACGAACACTTTACGATCCCCGCGTATATTCATAAAAATGTTCGTACGTTTGTTCGTTGCTGTTGCTGTCACAACAGGAATATCATTCATCACGATCTGAGACAAAAGCTTATATGTAGCGATGACGTAATTACCGCCTGTATCTAAAAAAACACATGTTAACGTTTCGTTATTTCAAAAAACATCTATCAAGGAGACGCCGAAGCGTGTTAAAGTTATTACTCCGAAGTGTTTCACATCACAATCTGTCAGATGATGGAATGAATAATGATGAATCGTTTTCGCTTATATTCGCCGTAGGGGTATCTCCTTACCCAAGCTAGGTATTTATGTTTTTTGATGAATGCGCACGTTGGCGTTACGATGAAAATTGTTTGTGCCGATCAATTTTACGATCGGCCGGACGATCGAGTGTGTCTATTTTTCTTATAAATAGGGAACCAATTTTTTTGTTTACCTGTATCTTGTCCTTATCCCATGGTCGAGAGCGGTTGTTTAGGTGGAGAGGCTATCAGTTTTATTGTAAGGTAATTGTTGTTTCTTTTATTTTAAACCAGCTGACTTTATTTACTTCACTAAAGAATTCGGACAGCATTTTAATTTAACGAATTTGCTTCTGATTAACGGGGTGCGTATTGCAAAAGATGTGTGTTTTAGAAATAAATTGTATCAAAAAAGTAATGGGTAAAATGTTTATAAATTCATCTTAAATTTCCAAACAGCGATGTTGATCATTTTCTGTACTTAAATTCCCACTCAAGTTTCCTTGAGTGGTAACTGAAAAACACGCGTCGAAAACTTTTGAAAACCCTAAGCGTAATTCCTCACAAGTTTTACCAAAGTATAATTTCCTCAAAGACATGTTACATCAGCTCCAAAGAAAATAAAATACGGGATCAAAACAGAGTTTGAAAACATAAAGATACATTTCTGTGTTTCAAGATTGTGTACGATTTGTTGGAAACTTTACATAATTTAAATGCTTTATATTATAAATCGGATAACATTTGGAACATAAATTTTGTTATCGGAAGACTCTGTGAGGATAAGATAAAAGGGACGAGTTATATAGGCTGTAGGTACTTAGGATACGCAAGACAAGAAATGTTCTGGCGGCATTGAACTGAAACCCTGAAGATAAATACATACTCGATATAAAGACGTTACGAGATAGTAAACATCCACCCCAAAATACTTACTTTGTAAAATAATATCTATGTTATCATACTTTATAGTTGCTAGGATAAATACTCACAAAAACCTTTTATATGAAACCTTGTTATGAGTTGTATCAAAACCGAGCTTGTATCTGTTTTCATGATACGCATCAACATGAAAACATATACAAAATCGGTTTTATATCAAAGTTTCAGATATTTAAGTCTAAGATTTAAATAAATTGAAGTTTGGTTTATTTAAAAATCAATGTGACATATTTGGAGATCAATTCTATATTTTTTTAAGCATCTCAATCGCAATCTGTCAAAAATGTAGAGAAATTGAGGCTTTTTTGACAGTTTGCGACTGACATGCGAATGCGAACGTTGTTTAAAAATATGGAATTGACTCTCTGGCTATAGTAATTTATCTCCAGAATATGTCACTGTTATTAGTTATTTATTACATTGATTAATTCATTTATTTCCTTACAATAATGAATTAACCAAAACAAGTGATGGTCTGACGGATGATGATTAAATGATGTTAACAACTAACACCAAATAAACAAACTCACACATTTTTCCATATCTTCAGCAACATAATATATTTCATCCCAAAATACCCTGACATTATCACGTTCCCTTATCGAAAACTATGAAGCCAAACCTCAAGTGCCTTGTTAGAACACTCGAAACATTTCAAGAGCATGTTTCGTCACTCCGCGAAAAAAAAATATAGCAAATAAAAATCTCCAGGAAATGTTTATTTACCGAGGATACGTAGAGACGTAAAACAAAATGTGTAAAATATTCACCCTGTGTGTTGTGCACCCAGATAGCGGTACAAATACGATAACGCGTGTATCCTTGTTAGCATAGAAATTGCGTTTGAGCTACGTGCGTGTGTATTTATGAGTATTTACGCTATTATAGTAAGTTTAATTTCGTCTTGGACTTTTAGAAGATGAATGTTAAATAAGGTGTTAGGGTTGCAGCAACTTTGCAAAGATCGAAGCAAATAAATGTAACATTTAGATTTAGGAAAAATCGGTGTCGATCATCACATCGATGATTGAAGTCTGATTCCATATTTTATTTAGTCTATGACTGAAGATCTATTCGCTTATTAGTACAAGAATCTAACTGCCACAGAGTTACCAATATCTCAAAATTTTTAAAATGCATGACATCCTTTTATTTCACGGAGCTTTAAAGTCGGAAACGATTTCTCATCAAATCCACGAAATCAAAAAGCCTAATCCCGATTTGCTTCGGATCAAAATATTCTCAACGGTAGCTAAAATGTCCCATAAATCCGAACATACAAAGAAAGCTTATGCGGTGTTAAAAAGTGATAAAATAAACTTCCTGCAGGAAGCGTGGTAGGTGCGAAATATTTCCGTCTTAACAATTTTTTATTTGACCTCTGTGTTGACAGTCACGGCTACCAACAATACTACATCGGCTATAATACACAATGACCCAAACCCGGGAAGGGTAAACATGGCCATTGAATAAGAAAAACCGTATTTTATCAAACTGACACCGTACGAAATCAAAATATATGAGAATTGACAAAGCGCGTGAATCACTATATTAAAATCCTTGAAATCTAATCAAAGCAATTAACAACGCTTCTTTCTTACCGCGTTCAGTTTACATCTCATTCTTTCTAGTATTATTTTGTATGCTGTGTCCTCTTCTTGGGAATATTTTTTCGATTTTATAAGGCAGATATGTGACAGGGGATGTCTCGCAATATTTCACGTGCCGGGATCTAAAACGCACCCACGCTCAGGTAGCAAACATTATCACCATAAGCGGTGTTCATAACTAAAAAGAACCTTTTTTTTTTTTGAAAAAGACAGGAGACAGAGTAGAGTCGAAAGCTTGTGATTTTTTTGTCCTACCGCTTCGATTTACTTACCAAATTCTCCAAGTTCTATTTTTAAGTGCTTTTAATTTTAGTTAGAGCAAGAAATTTTGCTTTTTTTTATATTTGGACGTAAAAATTGCAAACGCCGTAAGATTATGAAATATCGCGTGTAATCGTAAAACTATTTTTTCTCAATAAGAAAAAACAGTTAGATATTTTGGAAACTTAAACTTGGATGGGATTTATTTTAAATAAAACGATTTTTTCATAATATTTCTAGATATTATAATCTACTACAGATGTAGGTATTAAAATCTTACGCAGTCTGCAATTTCCGGTGACATATGAACTGGTAACGTGTTTCGTAGAAATATTCAAACTACACTATAGAAAATTTACAATACTTATAGTTGTATCTTTTTTAAATTGTGTAATATTAAAAATCGATAAAATATAAATCACCCAACCGTTTCCATACATTTTTTATTCCCAATTTCCGACGAAACTATGAGATCGATAAAAAAAACTTCGAACTACGAATAAAAAATGACGAACGAAAATATTAATCTGGAAAAAAGATAAAGAGCTCTGTGTTCGGGCGATCTTTTCTGCGATACGCCATCTTTTGTGCCAATTATGAGGCAGTTTTTATTTAATCTTTTTTGTTCTCTTTTTAAAAATGTCAACGGTGGGTGGGAATTTGTGGACAAGTCTAGTTACAAGGTGTCCTTTATGCCAATGGCTACCTACCATAGTTCCTTTTGTTTCTTTTTTGCTTTTGCAATAATTAAAAGGCACGTGTTTTTAAGTTGGATCATCTTATGAGACATAAACAATGCAATTAATAGTAATCGTTTAAGCTGTTTGAAAAATAGGGATTAAATTTAGATGTTTACTGTCCACAAAAGATCAATGGAATTAAGATTTAAATGTTTTTTTTTGTGTTATTCTTAGAAAAATTGAATAAAAAACGTAGATTCTAGAATAAACGGCTCAAGTCTGGAGACTTCAAAAGTCTTAAAAAGCTCATCTGGTAAATCTTATAGTAGATCTCTTTCAAATGGTCCAGTGAACTGAAAATATTGCTAATATCATGCAGATATTAATTTAAGAGACTTTGAAGAAAGGCATCATAGTGTGAATTAATGCCTGCCAGTCAATTATTCGGTTGTCTATCTAACTTGTTTCTAATTTATATGCCCACGTTTGTATCTTTCAACGAGCAAAATGCCATAACATTTGACCACACTGCGTGGTTCAAGTAAATAATGGTAAAACCATTTTTCATAACTTCGTTTTTTTTTAATTTTCTCTTTCATTATTTTTACAATACCTACCTAATACTTCTGCTTCGTATTACTTGACAAGTAATTCAAAATTAAGTAAAAACTTACTGACTCTCAAATTAGTTACTGCGATTGTTTCATTGTAACAAAGAGAAACGAAAAGAATAGAAATAGCAGAATTAAAAAATACATAACAAACAATATATAAATGGCATTGTACCTACTGCCCAGTACTTTGTTCTTATGTAAAATGTTCTAGACCAAGTCTTCAGTTTTATGTAAATTTTTAGAGCACTGTCATTTATAAAATTTTGTGTTGACACGTGTGTAGAATAATTTAAAAGTATTTCGCTTAAGTAGGGTAAAACAGATGTATTTGAAGCTTTATACTACATTTCAGAAAAAAAAGTTTTTACAGAGGGCAATGCTCGGAGTTTCCTTGCGTGATCGAATCAGGAATGGTGATATCCGCAAGAGAACCAAGGTGACCGACATAGCCCGAAGGCCATCCTTCGGGCTATGTCGGTCACCTTGGTTCTCTTGTTGTTACTCCAGTTTGGCCATCCAAACTGGAGTGGCAGTAGGCAGGGCACATTGCTCGCAGAACAGATGGTCGATGGGGCCGAAAAGTTCTGGAGTGGCAACCGAGTACCGGAAGATGCAGCGTTGGAAGGCCACAAGGTGGACCGATGATCTGGTGAGAGTCGCTGTTAGCCGATGGATACAAGACGCACAGGACCGGTTATTGTGGTGACACTTGGGGGAGGCCTATGTCCAGCAGTGGACGTCTTTCGGATGATATGATGATGACTCATGACTCGCAGAGAGTTTGCAATAGAGTTTTGATTTAGTTAATTCCTCAGTTAGCCTTAATCCAGGGTAGTAATTTATCAAGTCAATAAGGCAAACTACTATTAATTTCCCAACATAAAAAGCCAATCAATAACTCTTTGTCCAAACCAGGAACTCATCTAATGTAGTAGCAAAGTTTGCAAAAACTTATCAACTGAAATCAATAAAAATAAATTATTACCCTTTTGAAGACATTAAAAATATGAGTGACACTGATTAAAATTTAGACAATATAAAAATAGTGTAGGACTTAAATCAATCACATGTATTAATTTAAAAAAGATTTACGAATGTACCTAAAATTCTAAAATTGTGTATAATTTTATCAGAGCAAGTCGTTGAAATCGTAAAATGCAAAGTTACTAACGATGACTGACATAATGTGATCATCATTTAAATGTAAATTTTATTTATGAATGTTCTTTTTTGCAGATTGATACAAAAACGAATAAAACGTCTCATAAATTAGCACTATTTTATTAATTTTTGAAGCTAAGTTGGATTGCGGTTTATGTTTAGATATCGTTTAGAGCATTCATTCCTCGATCATCTATCTAGCCTTTTCCGAGCATTATTTGGGTCAGCTCCAGTATTTTACATGGAACGACTGCTTATATGACTTTGACCCAGGAACTGGGTAAAACGGTACTTCTTGGCAAGACTGGTGTCAGATTTACTGGCTTATGGCAATCTGTAACGACTGCCAAAGTGCTATCCAACGCACGCAGAAGTCTCAGTATGTTATGATGGTCACCCATCCAAAGACCAACCTCGGCAAGCGTTGCTTGAACTTGAAGATCCATACAATGTGGCTGTTATAATTTAGCCACGAGCATATATTTCTGAAGAATAAAATTAATCTTCAGGCTGCCACGGCAGGTTATCTTTTCTTTTGAATGATTAATTTCACAAAATCCTTTGGAATAAAAATCATTAGTCAGAATTAAACCTTTCTCACACGTTCCATCATAAGTGTTCAGAAACTTTTCAGACTTTTAGATCGAATAATTAAAAGTCACTGAGTGGTGACACATTGCTAATGACTCTAAGGACTTATAAATCTCAATTAATTCGTAAATATATAAAAGCGTCCACTTTGAAAAAAAAACCAATGTAGTGACACTTCACTTGATAGGGTTAAAACCACTCCATTTTACACGTATTCTGACACCAAGGGTTATTTGATATACTCAGCTGTTTTCAGTAATGCAAAAGCCTGATTCCCAAAAATGTGGAATAAGTAGATTCAGATTCACCTTCTGACATTCCGAAACTGCCAGTGTTTTTATTTAAAATGGGTATTCTTATTCAAGCGATATTTTAACGTAGGATCATACAAGGATCAATACTGTTGCCGTTATCGTTAAATATTATCTAAGTGTAGTGCTAGATGAGGGGGTTCCGGGGTGGTCTTTTAAGAGGTACCGGGAACCCTTCCAATTGCTGATGGTAATCACCGGGGTGGTTTTAGTGAGGTTGAAATCCTACACTCCCTGGGTTTTTCCCTAAAAGTCCAGGCGCCTTTTGATGGTTTCCCTCCGAAAACAGAAAAAAAGGTGTACTTAGTGCTAGATAGCAAAATAAACTATTTTGAAAATCCGATCGCTTCGTCGCGCCGATAGACTGCGCCCTCCGGTTTTACCGAACAGATTAACGCATCAGTTGCATATTCGCGCGACGAGCGCTTTGTATCGGGATGAACGCCTAGTTTTAATTATGAACGGTCGAGAAAACGTCACAATCATCATAATTTTCTACCTAACCTAAATTGGTGACTCTGATTTTTCTTTGTTTCTTTCAGAAATCTCATATTTAGGCTAGATGTATATAAAACTGCTTTATCATTTTTCTATCACGTTTGTAAAGCCTATAACTTAAAGCCCTAACTCTGAAAAAGATACTGTTACTGTACGTGCTCTTTCAAGTTTTTCCAACTAAAATTCTGGAAAACTTGTACCAAAACAAGCGGAGCATAACAAAGTATTTTAAAAACGAAACAACAAAGTCATACTCTTTATTACAGGTAGGTACAGACTAGTTACATAACATTTTTATTGAATTTGAGACAAAGGCATTTTTCAATTGCAGTTCCCTTTGCTTTTGTCTATCTTGCGTGCGACGGTGGCTATGGAATTTCATTTAGTGCACGGTTGCCCTAACCTCATGCGGCTTCAGTGGTCCTACTATGTGAATATGAAGACCGACTCTCGTTATTTGATTTTAGTTTTCATTGCGGCTTTTCGAACACAGCTGCTTATTTTTACCATGAAGATTGTAGAGCCAGCGCAATGTATGACGAAACTTGCGGTCAGTTCCAAGTTTTCTCGTTTTGTGGTAGATCTATTTACCCGGCGCCGTCCGTATAGTGCCGTGCAGGCAAATTATACCACACTCAGCGGGACACGAGGCTCGCTTAGCGCGATATATAGAATACCTCTCACTAGCATAACGATTTATCGGAATCTGTCGAATGATTACTTTTTTCCTTGTATAAATCTTTAAAACATTGTTAGGCAGGTGCACCCACCTATTTTTACCAAAACATCTATAAATGAAATCAATATGTTCTTAAATGGTTTTCGTGTTCGATTTATATTGACTTGCTACTCTTTGATCTTAGAAATATTTCGTAACCTTACAAATTCCGAGGTTTAAACGACAGTTTTTTTTTTTAAATATAACTTGCTACACGATAACGTAGAAAGATATAAAATCTGTATTAATTCTAATTAACGGAATACTTCAGTAGGCTTAAGGTGGCGACCCCATGTGTTACAAAACATATGTTAGTACCCAATTACTTAATCTTATCAGAATCTTTAATAACTAATTTTATAACTGTTGACTATCAAAGCAATGAAACTCGATAAAGAAATTTTAATTAATAGCCTACGGTGACGAATATTTGAGAATTACAAGTCGGATAGAAGTGACCAAGATTTTCCATCCAAGTGTTGTCGAGCAAAGTTAGAACAAATCAAATAAAAGTCCGATCCAAAGACTGAAAGGAGATTTCGACAACCGTTAACACAGAGTTATTTAACGTTACTTTTGTAACAAATAAACTCGTTAAAATTACAAAAGGTAAAGTAAACAGGTAAAGTACAGAACCAATCTTCCGAAACAGAGATAATCTCAGTTAAGATAAAAGACAATACTGAGGGCCGACAAAGATTGAATTAGCATTACAAGATTACAAAGACATTTCAATGGCTGAAGAGCTTAAATAAAAACGATTTTTATGTAACAAAGTAATGAATTCATGCGAATTAAGATGACAGATCAATGGACTATCGAATAAAGAATGTGTTTGACTGTTTGACAATGCGCAGATAAAAAGGTGCTATAACTATTTTCAACAAAATTATAATGTCAGAGTATAAAAAAAAACTACATTGTAGTTAACTAGTTTCTGCCACCGGCTTCTCCCGCCTGAATGTCAAAAGTAATCCCGAGAGCATAGTTCTGAGATAAACAGTGCTATCCCAGACTAGATAATCTATTTCTGTTCAAATTTCATTCAGATCGGTTCAACTACAACTTTTGCATTTATAATAGTAATAGGTATATACCTTGTAAGATTCCAAGAATATACTGAAATATTTAATTACTTACTTGCCGTCAGTACCATGACGATATTATAAATTAATCATTTTAGTTGAAAAAGAGCTCATTATTTTTCTAATAATTTAATCGAATCTTTTATCAAAACTTACTTGAAGATTACTCACCTACAAGAACACAGTTCAAGCCAGACGTCAATTTATTTTATGAATTTCTAATATCTTTATCAATACCTATCAGCAACAATCTTATCCCAGAATTTAATACATCACAAACTTTCTAGACATGAAAAAAACGTTGAGCTTATTGGATATTAATTTAGCAGCCCGCCATGGATTTAGCACATAATTAAAAAACTTGAGGCATTGACTTTAATCTTAGAAATTGCAGTAACCAAATACGAGTTCTTATATCTTCATGCTTTAAATTAATAGTTAATTAGTTTGATTAAGATGAAAGTTTAAAAAAGAAGAATTAGATGTTCTGATTGTGATAAAATAATGATTAAGCTTATGAGCGTTTACGCCGTACGGAATTTCATACAAACTTCCAAGTCCTTATTTTTCGAAATGAATGAACCGATTTTAATGAAACTTCCTACGCTTAAGCAGGATACATTTTCTAAATGTTTTATTATAAAAAAAATTGGAACACTGTATCGATAGATCATTTAAAATGGGTCGATTTTTGCTGTAAAACTATTTTTAGACCTATGTAGGATATATAGGTCTAAAAATAAAACTATTTTTAGACCTATATATCCTACATAGGTCTAAAAATAGTTTTTTTAGTATTATTCCGATTTTTAGTATTATTATTTTAGTATTTTTCCGATTTCTGAAACTTCCTACGCATAAACATGCGTAGGAAGTTTCGGAAATCGGAAAAATAGGGACTTAAAAGTTTCTATGAAATGCTGTACAGCGTAAACGTCCTTAATTCACGTGATAGGCTATAAAGCATTAATTAAAGCACATAGTATTTAAAAATAAAAACCGGCCAAAATATTTATTTTTAGGTAATTATTGTACACTTGTTTAGTATTGATTATTAAATACTGTTTATTTTTTTTCGCACTCATTCTCAACTTATAATGTGGGTGTTGTCTGTGCAGAATAAATTATTTTTTCTTTGCGATAAAACAAATTCTATGAAATCGCGTTGTCGCATGCGCTGTCATGTCACGACTGTCTGTTGGAGCTTTAAACTGTCTTAACTTTGCACTAGTATAATCTTAGCAAGTCCTCGGTTACACAACGTGTATCATCCCACTATTAAACAATCATGATCATCCACATTAGCAATAAGGATGAAACTCAAACTTGACGCAACTGAAGCGTGGCCGACCGTAACTGTATTATCTCCGTCATCGCGACCATCAGTTATATGAGGGATCCTCACAATAGGGTAACTTAATCAAAATAACATATTAACATCTAACTTAATAGCTATTATGTTCCGAACTAAATATCAACGGGGTACATAGCAGTTTGCATAATCGTACCCTCAGCATTTAACAGGTCTTCTAATGGTTACAAGTTAGGATCAGTTCAGAAAGTTGTGGGAAGCGGTTACGATGAGCGTCCTCGGTCCGACTCTCATACACAACTCGCGGTGACCGCACACACCGCTTGTTCTAAAATATATTTGCTCAACTCTACCGTCTAGCAGTTTGTAATATTGCAGAAGTCTGTTAGTTGGGGAATGAATTTATTATGTTTGATAAGGGAGCGGCCGCTAACTGTTATGATGAAAGGAGGTTGGAAGTTCTGGCTTTATTGCTTGACTCATTGGTTTTAAAATAAATCTTATGTGGCGCTAAAACCTTCCATTCTGTTTTCGTAGATTTCAGAAAGGTGCATGAAATGTAATTTTTGTATCACAGTCTGGAATCAAGTGCAAAGTGGGATGATTGCACCTTCCAGGAAGTCATAAAATATGAGAGTTTAAGGCTAGAGTCTACACTTAGAAACCCCAGCATTAAAGTCTTATATTAGATGTAACGTTAAAAGCTCCCAGAAGGTGCGACGCGACATTGCGCAAACGATGCGACAATATTTTTATGAAAACGCGTTTTCGTGTCACGCCTGTCCGCGGGATGCCTTTTACATTGCTTTCGACTAGAATTGAAAACCGCTTCAATGCATAAACCCCCATAGTTGAACTAGAATTGGATCAGCAAAACAATTAGCACTATCTAATCTTATTACTAGTAACAGTTGTTTATTTTCCTTCAACAATCGTTCTTACTCTAAGCGCCGCCGGTGTCATTAGATCAGTACGCTTTACCAACTTTTCTTTTTAAACTTTTTGCTCCGAACTAGCGGTATTAGTTTAACTTACAGTCGACATTGGTGATGGAATGTTACGAAAGAATCCGAATACAAATAGTGAGTAGATATTGTCAGCACAATGCCTAACAGTACGATTCGATTCGGACCGTTTGTATAATCGAGACTGGAACTTGGTGCCATGTCATCGTTTCGGCCTGTTACTTTTTTTCAATCGAAGACTACGAATCGTTGCGTGATGTGTGATTAAATGCTCTGATTTTGTTTTTATGGAATAATGATTTTGAACAGGTTTGGCTCTGACAACAGTTATGTTTAAAATAGTGCATAGACTGGAAGCTCCCTCATTCTTTCCATCTCAGTCAGTGTCGCTATCAATTCACGATGGTTTAGGCTTTTTCTCATAATTGTTAAAATAATTTTTTTTTTGTCAGTCACGCGCTTGACCACTATCTCACCTGATGGTAAGATATAATATTATAATATATTATCCATAACTTTATTTAAATAAAACAATCTATTTGATAAACAAACAGTTAAACATAAGAACATTAAGAACCAATGCATTCCTCATATTGCTAAACAAATATTTGCAATAGATGCCAGTACTTACTCCATTTTCTGATATTCATTTAAATTTATCTCATTTTTCATGACAAAAATTTAGCTTTTTTAACTTTGAACATTTATATTTTTCCCGAAAAGACAGACTTTTAATATTCATCTGAGTTTGTGGAATGTGTCTTCAGTTTTCTTTTTCTGGCACTTAAAATATACTTATCACAGTAGTTTTCTGAATGATATAATATTAAATTTTCTGTGAATATTTGCTAGCAATGTTATGAAAAGGAAATGTAGTTTTTATTCTTCAATTGGAAAATATTATATCTTATATAATATTATGATGACCTTCGTTTTATGCAGAGCTTCACCGAAATCTAAATAAATGTAACAAAATAAGTTAAAATGTAAAAGAAGCTCACAGGTCGACCCTTTTGTCAACATTATCAGAAGCTTCTGTTCTACCCACATATGCATAACAAGTAAAATATATCAGCATGCTTAATTAAAAAAGCCGAGCTTTGTAGGTGCGTACAAAATGTGGAAAAAGGGTTACTGCTGCATTTGCTGCCAGACCCTACCTCCCCTATTCAACCCTTACCACCCTCAATACACCGAAACATTCTCTCAAATTACAGTAGCCATAATGAAGTTGATAAGGATCAAATTAGAATACTTCTAATTCCTCTAATTTGCGGACAAATGATACGATCAAAATATTGCCGGTCGGAATTAAATTCATTAATAGAACTACATTCTTTTGAGCGTGATCTCGAACTGGCCGTAGTCGATAACAGATATTATCTTGGAGACACGTGCAAGGCTATAAATGCTGGTGAAAGAAAAAAAGTTGAAAGTGTTATTATCATTTAAATTGATACTCTCTCGTTAGTCTAGCTAGTGGGAAATCAGAGGCAGCCCGAAATCTGGTGATCAATGTGAAGTCTTTTCATATTTTATATGTACTACTTTGGCTGCATGCTATCATTATTAATTTTACATGGTAAGAGGTTGTGTTATTTTCAAGGGAAATAATTTGTAGCGAAACCTTCGCAACATACTATCTAGCTAGTTAAACTTTGGAGTTCCCTATGCAACTACGCGGTGTATCCAGTCAAACATCGTCGTTATTTATAGGTAGTTGCTAAAAACACATTGTAGTTGTTCAGACTCCAGCCCCGACAACTGAAAATTCCCAAATAAAAAATAAATCTTATGTAATTCGTAAATAAACACTAAATTCACGATTAATTCGGCGCACACCGGTGTGTTGCCGATTAAAGCGTATCAAAAGACCGATGATAATATTTTTGTTAATATTAACAATTTTTTTTTTGATAGGCACGTGCTTGACCAATGTCTCCCCTGATGGAAAGCGATAATGTGGCCGAAGATGGAGCAAGCTTGCCTAGAAGTAACCTATTTACTCTTGACTTTTAGACTTCAGGGTTGTAGCTATCAGGAAAGACTCTGGCAGGGAATTCCACTCCTTAGCTGAATGTGTTCCCAAAACGTTTAGTGCGTGTGGGTGGTATCAGCGAAGTACTGTTTAAAATGTTTCATATTTTACAGTAAAAGTATGAATCAATATCACTTGCCTTCATAATATTTTACAAACATATTGTTACATTAAAAAAATTCCATCGATACTTTTAATGACTCTCAATTTATTTAAAAAACAATAAATTCAAAAGACTCTTTGTTGATGACGAACATAATTCTATCAATCAGATATGACGGTATTCTGGGTCCACAAAAAAATAAATATTGTAAGGAACTCAGTACATAGAAGTCTTAATTAACTTCGAGCGGACAAGTTATCTGGCTACCGATGAAAATATTTCATCAATCATAGAGCGGTTGATTGATAATGCAACGTGAATTACTGATAGATTGTGCTGCCAACCGCGGGAATGCTCATCTCAATTTATTTACATGTGTTTGTATCACTTGTTGATGTTGCCAACGGTAAAAGATAGTTTTGAAAGCAATGAGTTAGGTAGTATTGGATGAGACTTTATATTTTGGAAAATAGAATTGATATTCTTTCTATCTTTTCTGTAACTTATATGGTGTGCGTTATGCACACATGCAATTTAAAGACTCATCCAATACTACCTAACTCATTGCTACTAACTATCTTTTACCGTTGGCAACATCAACAGTTACAGAAAAGATAGATGAATGATTTATACGATAAGTTACAGAAAAGATAGATGAATGATTACATGGGGTGACACAATGGAATAGAAATTTTCACCGAGTCAAAAATTCGTCAACGGACGGGTAGACCGACAGTCAAAGAGATGTTTCATAAAATACATTTAATAGGAAGACTTTATTTTGCTGTAGGTCCCCCAGTAAGCGACACTGTGGCAGCAGGTGGAGTTGGGGGTATGAACTGGACTCCTAACAAAAATTGGATTTGACAGACATAGGTGAAAGGAGACGCTTTTGCTCGGCAGTGAGGCAGTAAGCCAAAAAAATAAAAAATGGTTCCGACGATCTTATGAGCCTTCCTTGATGAGCTCTGATTAATTTTTACACGCAACGATTACATTCTTGAGTCACTCATGTGAACGCTACAATTAGGCACGTAGTCCCAAATTATGAAAACAAAGATACATTATTGTTCAATGGCAATTGTCTTTGTTTTATAAAAAAAAAAAAAAAAAAAAAAAATTGCCATTCTTCTCGCAGAATTTTGGCTCATAATTATTTTCTTGTCGCATATACTTTTGTTCGGCGCAAGACGTTCCTTCTCCCCACCAACCGTGTCTCCACGTTGCCGTCGTGGTGGGGCTTGCGTGTCTCAGTGATCTTGGGGGCTTTGCCGGTAGAGCCACTCATGCCGGAAGGTCCCAAGTGAGAGACCAGACCAAGAGAGACACAAGAGGGGCACACCGTTCGGAGACTTGAGCAGTGTTCGGGTCCTCGGACGGTGTGCGTCTCATTGGCTTGCTCGCTGCTCTCTGGTACGCGTCTGATCATCAGACGTGACTGTGAGGGCAGCGAGCAGGCAGTGAGAGAGAGAGGGAGAGGAGGGGAGATAGGGACCGCACCCTCAAAAAGGAAATCATGGACAGGAACAACGAAAGAGAAGGTATACCCCAGGGTGGTCCGGACTGCACAGCAGGAAGGGAATCCACCACGCTTAATGCGTCAAGCCCCTCGTATTCTGGGGGGGGCAACGTTGTTTTCTGTTCTCCGCTTGCCAAGGGCAACAGTGGCCGAGGAGGCCCCCGATCCAAACTCTCCTTTCAGGAGCTGATCGGGTTCGACTTCAGCTCGCCCGACGAAGAGTCGGCCGGGCAGAGCGCGGGCGGTGGCGCGCTGTATTGGGAGGAGGGCTCGTTTGAGCGTCGTGCGGGTGCAGAGTCGGCGACCGTTAGCTCGGCGAGCCCTGTACCCGAGGGGGTGGGGGCTGCTGCGGAGGACTCCAGGTCCTTCCGCAAGCGGCCCAGATCAGAGGAGGACCGGGGGTCGTCCGGCACCGAAGAGGTGGCCTCGGCCCGTAAAATCCCCACCAGCAGGCGGGGTACGGGCCGAGAGGGAGGCAAGGGCAGAGTCCTTGCCTCCAAGGATGTTGGACGACCCCCCGAAGATGGCGGTCGTGGGGCTCCCGGTTCGGAGTCCTCCGGCGGTGAGCCGGATGACTCCGGACAGGAGCGGGTTCGGAGGGCCGGGTTTCCGGAGGTGGTGGAGGCCGCGCTTCGCGATGTGGCCTTGAAGAGGAAACTCTCCTCTAAAAACAAGGCCATAAGTGCGGCGCTGGCCTCCATCCTGGCGGCAGCGGAGGCTAACCGAGGTGGGCCTCCGGTGGATGAGATGTCCAACCTGCGGGCGGAGGTCGCCCGCTTGGCTGCCGCCACCGAGCGTCTCCAGAGGGAGAACGCGGGGCTCCGAGCAGACCTGGCCAGGCTCCAGGGAGCCGGCCCACAGGGGGCGCCTCAAGGGGGGCGCAAGGAGGACAGCCAGCCCGTGCCGCAGGAGGGGCAGGTGCTGGACCTTGTGCGGCAGGAGATGGCTGCCTTCCAGGCGCGGTTCTCCGTCCTGGAGGGCATCGTCCTGCGCCCCCCGTTAGCGGCGAGTGGGAAGGCTCCAGGCCGGAAGGCGGCGTCGTACGCGGCCGCCGTGGCTGCCACACCGGGGTCGTCCGGCCAGGACAAAGGGTCCGGGCCGGCACCCGCGAAGCCGGTGTCGGGAAAACCGGACCCGGCCCCGGGAAGGAAGAGGAAGGGTGGGGTTGCTGCGCGGACGGCGAAGGCTCCTGCGCCGTCTGAGCAGCAGCTCCCCCCGGCTTCCTCGCCTTCAGCTCCTCCCCCGGCTCAAGCCGAATGGCAAGTTGCCGGGGAGAAGAAGAAGGCGGGAAAGGCAGCCAGGGCGGCAAAGAGGCGGGAAAGAAGGCGGCGGCAGCGAGCGCGAGGCGTCGCGGCTGCGCTCCGCGCCCCGAAGACCGCGGCTGTAGTCTTAACGCTGCAGCCGGACGCGGTGAAGAGGGGCGTGACGTATGCCAATACGCTCACCAAGGCCAAGGATGCCATCAACCTCGGTGAGCTTGGCATCGTCGGGGGTCTCCGGCTCAGGGTCACCATGACCGGGGCCAGGATGCTCGAGATCCCTGGAGCAGGCAGCGGTCCGGCCGCGGACGCTCTAGCCGAAAGGCTTAGGGCGTCCTTGGGCGCGGATGACGTCCGAGTGTCCAGGCCCACGAAGTGCATAGATATGCGCATCTTGGGCCTGGACGACTCCGTCACGGAGGAGGAGGTGTTGGCCGCCGTCGTCAGGACGGGGGGGTGCTCTGCAGAGGAGGTGAAGGCGGGCACCATCCGTCCTGACAACACGGGCATGCGAACCGTAGTGGTGAGCTGCCCCGTGTCGGCGGCCAAGAAAGTCTCGGAGGGCCGAAGGCTTTTGGTGGGCTGGGTCTCCGCGCAGGTAAAACTGCTGGAGCCCAGACCTCTGAGGTGCTTCCGTTGCCAAGTTGGCAACCACGTGGGAGCACGCTGCACCTCGGAGGTGGACCGCAGTGACCACTGCTTCCGCTGTGGTCAGCCCGGTCACAGGGCCGGCTCGTGCGACGCCGCGCCGCACTGCTTCGCATGTGCGGCAGCTGGCAAGCCGGCCGATCACTGGGCTGGGGGCAAAGCCTGCGGTCCACCCGCCAGGGCCGGGTCGAGGAGAAAACCCTCCTCCACCGCCGCCGCCGCCGCCGTCGCTTCCGCCGCAGCCGCCGCCACCGTCGCCGCCGCTGCAACTGCTCGGGAGGGGGCGAGAATGGAGTGCCAGTAATGGCCCCATTTCGCCTCCTCCAGACGTACGTCAGTCGCTGCGCCTCTCAGGAACTGACGCTCCTGGGCAAGGCGCAGTGACTGACGCCTGCGGACAGCGAGCAATGGGTAGCTCGCTGTCCGATCAGGTCAGGCCAGAGTCGACGGCGCGTTCACTCCAAACGCGCCGTCAGCAACGAGCAGTCAGCAACGGAGACGGGGCCCGCCAGGGCCAGAGCCTGCCAGGGTTGCGGAATTGTTCGAAAGAGTTACCGCGGCCCTGGGAAGAAAGGCACTAGGAGGACTAAGGGTGGGTTTTAGTCAGTAAAAGTCTGACACTCCCTGCCGCTCCACCCAGAGCGGGAGGGGTCATTGATGATTTCCCATCCTATAAAAAAAAAAAAAAAAAAAAAAGACGTTCCTTCTTCCATTTCTCCTTGTCAACCGTTACACTATCAGGGACTCCTACTCCAGAATTTCGCTACTAAAAAAATTCATAAACTGCTCATAAATATTTTCTCCACACTCACCCATCTCTATATTTTCGTTTCTCCGATAAAAAGTGCCTCATCCATCACAACATACGGCCGAGCACGACCGATCAGATACGAAAGCTAACGAACCGTCGGATGTGATTGAAAATCATCGCAAAGGAATGATGTCCTAGTCGGAAGCCATTATAAATCATTGCTAGACGGTAGCCCATACATCAATAAGGTCGATTATTTGATAACTTCACACAAAACACGGTCAGCGCTTGTTTTAAATGGGAACCAGTTCTAAGTGTAATTAAAATAAAGTTTCTATTAAATATTTTCTATTAGTGAACCGTTTTCGACGTGGAATGAAAGTTGTGAAGGTATTTTGATTGGCAGTATGACCTTTGATGGGTTTATAGACCTGATACCTATGTGAATTGTTGGAAGTGCAAGATTGTGGACTGTAGAGGTATGCTGTTTATTTATTGAGTGTTAATTTTGACATGTTTGGAAAAAATGTATAACATATTGTATAAAAACAACGCAAATTAAGAAAGGTTTAAGAAAATCTGAAGTTCCTATATTGTCATCATGTGCCTAGCCTTTTCCCAACTATATTGGGGTCGGCTCTCAGTCAAATCGGATTCAGCTGAATACCAGTATTTTACGTGGAGCGGCTGCCTACCAGACCTCCAAAACCCATTAACTGGGTAACACGGTACTTCTTGACAAGACTGGTGTCAGATTTTCTGGCTTCTTTCCCTATATTGTACGAGTACTTAAATATAGGGCTTCATATAGCCAAACCAAGACCAGTCTATTAGTTTGGAGTAGGTACCAATATGCACATAATTATGTAGGTAAGGTATTATTAAGAGCAAGTAGGTATAGTCTTCAAAAGAAATAAAATTATGTCGGTACGAGTACCTATCCATCAAAACAGAAAAACTCCCACCTTTAAAAGCTCACTCAACAAAGCTCATTAAATTGAGCAAAAAACGCAACAAGGAAACTATTCTTAAAATTAACGAGGTCACAATTCACAATAACATCAGTTCACATTCAAGCAAAAAATCTCAATACTTAAAAAGCCACAATTACTTAATTAGAGATTTGGATGATAACCGAGGCAGGTGTAGGTAACCATCAAAGATCACGAGGAACTCCGGACATCGATTCGTTTCAAATACGATTCTTTAGTTACACCTCGTTGAGTCAAGGACTTCAAACTCATTCCGTACACAATAAGATGAAAAAAATGATACAAATTAACCGATTGAACCTGTTTGTGAGGACCCCTAAAGAGCGGGTTTCTGTTAAGTGAACTAATTTATACTCACCTGTATCATAAATAAGAATGAAATGGTCCGAGTGTGAATCATCCCACGCTTAACAAGTTCCGTATTTCTTTTTTAAAATATTATTTTGTGTGAAAAGATTCGAGTTTTATATTCATATTGCAACTCTATGTAAATCTTGAGATAAGATAGGAGAATAGGGAAATAATATTACAGTAAATAATGTTGAATTTGTTGAACAAATCAAAATAGATGTGGTCAAATTCAAACAGAAACAGGAGTGACTACCAAACAGGAGAGTGGACCAAACAGTCACAAACATTTTTTAACCCTGTAAAAGTGGGAATAAAAGGGCATTACCGATGACGTAGCGATTCTCACACCCGTTTCGTATTGAACCCTAAGTCCACTCGACGGCGGCGCGCTATATTATTGAAAGAATTTAATATTTTTATTCGATAAAACAGACGGCACCGCGGTTTAAAGAGATGTTAACATGTCAAATAAAGTTCGAATGTGCCAATTCCCGGCTTGTTTGCGAGATAACATGCTGAGTTTGAAATATTTGCTTGTCATATTGCATTTAATATCACCGATATACTATATTTTCATTCTCCCTTTTAGAGTTTGTGACTGTTACGACTAATTAACTCGAGTGTGAAATTGCACTGAATAGCTTATTATCATTTTATACGTTTGTGTTAATTAAAAATTCATATTGAATGGGATAGTTCGTTAAGTTTATTTATGATTTCTGCATAAATTTATTTGATCGCAAGGCTGTGTCCTCAGTTTACTTCAGCGTCCAATTAGGGATTGCAATTTTCTTTTAAAATGATGATACTAGAAATTTCTCTTGCATATCAAGTAGCGTCATAATGGTCTTATTATGAAGCGACACACCTAGCTAAATGTGAACAATTTTCCTTATCATCGCCAACATATCCAATTCCCATTATTGCGCCACCGTTTACTAACTGTAACATTAAAGTATTATTAGACATACCTACATATAAATTAGTTTCTGCTTGGCGCCCGTTATTAAAAAGGTCCTATTCGGCTCACAGTATTCCATTTCGTTTGCCAGTGGGGGGTTAGACCGTTTCAATCGTTGCGACAATTAATCACAGTACAGCAATGTCATCCGGCGCACCGGTCAGGCCGAAAACACGCCAGACGAATTTATTGTACCTTTTTTACTTTTTTTTTTATTCGCGCGGTTAAACGTATGGGAGGGTGTGATTGTGTGACGCATCTCATTTTGATACGTAGTTAGAGTGGTTTGTGATAGTACAAGCTTCGTATATTTTTGTAATTAAATTAATGTTGTACATGTTTTTGTTATTCTGTTGGTAAAGCTCACAAATAAAGATCTGAGAATTGCTCTACTGTGTAAAACTAAAATTTCACATTTCTAAATTATGTGTTTGAAGTGGAGTCTTTCTCAAACTTTTTTTATCCTGAAAAAATATCAAAATTGGGCATTAGGGTATAATTTGACGCGTTCTTAAATCAAAATACTTAATTTAGAAACGCGCCATTAGTGTTTTGCATTATCAATTAATCGATTGGTTAACCCATTGCCTTAGAAGCAGTGACGCTTTTACTACGAACAGATTCAATTAATAGTCAGTTTAGTTATTAAACTTTAAACTATTTGATAGCTTTTAAATTACGCTGATTATAAACATCATTTAAGAATTGCATATTTTAATAAATTATGTTCAAACTTATCAAAGGCTTTTGCTTATTAATTTAGTAACTGAATCACTAATAAATGTGTTACAATAAAATGTTTAAAACATTGTTATAATCTGTCGAAATTAATCAGTCTTACTATTAACTACCTACTTAAAATGCGAAAGTTAGGTTTAATGTTTTTTCCTCAATTACGCCAAAACGGCTGAACGGATCGGAATGAAATTGGGCACAGAGATAGACTATTTTTTATCTTAATTTTTTAATAATCCCAAGGGAACGGTCCCTTGAGATAATTTACGACATTCACGCGGTCGAAGCCAGTTTTATAATAAAATGCACCATGTCATTTCAATA
Organism: Melanchra persicariae; assembly: GCA_947386135.1. Taxonomy (NCBI): domain Eukaryota; kingdom Metazoa; phylum Arthropoda; class Insecta; order Lepidoptera; family Noctuidae; genus Melanchra; species Melanchra persicariae. Next base: position 8,900,595 of record OX376655.1, on the reverse strand, counting down.
GAGACTTGATGCACATACAAATTTAACGTCATAGAGTAATTTGATTACAAGATGGATATACATTTTTTATATTAAGGAAATAAAAAATCATAAAGCAACCTACAGAGAAGAATAAAATTATAACCACAATCACCATATTAAAGCTTGCCAAATTGATAATAGTATTAATACAAAAGCCGATGTCGAATGTACCGGAATATTTTTAGATCATTTATTATAGTTGACTGCCACATGTCAAGAGTAGGAGCGAAACGAATTCTGTGGAATCATTTCGTCCGTTACACTTTTTTAAGAAACTACGGGGTAAGTAAGTAAATTAATTCGTATCAAAGAAAAAAATTGGAAAAAAGTATTTATTCAAATAATTGTAACCAGAATTGACCCAACTCTAATTTCAAAAAAATCACAGAATTCTTTAGTTGCAAGCGTTAAGTAACCACAATACTAAATTGTAGTTTTTAATCAAGACAAAGAGGTCATTAAAACGTTGTTCGGACTCCGGACTGTACTTCAAAATATTTATTGTCCTCTTTCAAAATAATTGTGCCATTATAATTAAGTAGCTTTATTTGTAGTCTAATCATATTATTTTATTGTACTGCATTGCATTGTAAAATACACATTGAATACCCATTCACGTTAAATATAATGACCTCATTAACACAATAAAACCATACACTGTTAAAACTAATATTTGCTTCAAAATTAACAGCAATGCGGTTTAAAAGCTCTAGTACAAGAGCTTGCAACTGCAACACAAAGCGAACCAGCAATAAAACAAACATCTGTTAAAAGGGTGGTCTAACATCAAGTAAAGGCATTCCGAATGTAAGTACCTACTGTATGAGCGCAGGGTGAAGTAACCTGAGCTCGGGCTAATCAAAGACGTAAAACTGGAATTTATTGTGTGCAGTGTAGCCTGGCAAGTTTATTGTGCATTACTATGACGCCAATTACTCAACTGAGCCGACTCACATGTGACTGGGTATTGTAGGCATATCCAGATGGTGGTTTGAAACAGGGATGTATAGGAGCTCTGCATACGTAACCGAAACTATCGGATATCCGAAATGAAAATCTATCCGTAACCGTAACCGAATCTGATTAAAAAATTCGGATAATTTCGGAAAGAGGCGGAGTTTAATTGAGACACGTTATGGCAGGTTTTTCTGTCCGGCCGAGCCAGACACACTGGCCGATTTTGTGTTCTAGTTTTTTAAATGTACCTAATGTATTTTGTTATATGTAACCGAAACTATCCGAAACTAACGGATAATCCGAAATATTTTCATCAATTTATGTCCGTATCTAGATCCGACATTTCATATCCATGGTTTGCAATGCACGGAGTATTTAGTTTGCTGTTCGACTGTAGGAGTACTGCAATGATTTGTTTGGTACTCCTAGTTTATTATTGGGATGGGATATGGATAAATGGCTGGGATTCTGTTATTGAATGAATAGTGGATTGTGCAACTCTTTACTTGTGGGTTTGCGTTTCGTGTTCCTTGATGCAGAGTTTTGAAGTATATTTTCAACTAGCTATTGCCCACAGCTCCGCTTGCGTCAAAATAGCCCTTAACCGTGTCCAGGGTACCATCTATATACGTTCGGATATTTAGCCGTCAAAACATAAAAAACAACGGCCAAGTGCGAGAAAACTCGCGCACGAAAGGTTCCGTACCATTATAATTATATAAAAAAATCCGTTTATTGTATGGGAGCCCCACTTAAATATTTATTTTATTCTATTTTTAGTATTTGTTGTTGCAGCGGCATCATCTGTGATAATTTCAACTGTCTAACTATCACGGTTAATGAGATACAGCCTGATGACAGATAGACAGACAGACAGACAGACAGTTAGACAGACAGAGAGATAGGCAGACAGACAGACAGACGGACAGCGGAGTCTTAGTAATTGGGTCCCTTTGGATACGGAACTCTAAAAACACTTTCGCATTTATGAAATTTAATTACCTAGGTATCTTATCTAAAAACAATGTTATGTTTGAAGAATCCTAATTTCTACGGTTGAATTTTCAAGTTTATTCCTAACCGTCGAGATATGTTTAACTAAACTGTAGTAGGCGCCAGATAAACTCGCAATAAAGTACTGTGACCTTTCCCTAATATCCCTTCGTAGATACCTGAACAATAAATTATTAACTGTTTTTCATTACTAGAGAACGTAAAGGATTACGATAGAAGTCGATTCAGGACAGCTTTATGTCTTTATTTATGTTTTTAATATTAAGAAAGTCGATCAAAGTATGTGGGTCAATGACCGTTACTGCACATTTATCTGGCGCTTACCATACGAGTAGGTGCCTCATGTGAAAGTAGGTATTAATTTGTCTAGACTGTGTAGATCAACGATATACTAATGTTCTTTGTTTTAGACAAAGTTTCATATAGAGGGCTTTACGAGTAATGTTTTCATAACACAAAACATCAATTACTACATTTCGTTTTTGCTTCGACTCAATCAAAATAAGGTCACACAATGACAAACAATGTGAATAAATGTCTGACATTTGATACATTTCTTTTTGAGTCTATTGAAAATCTTATTTGGATACAAATGTATTTTTGATTAAGTAATATAGTCAGACTGTTCCATATTCTAATGCACTAGATACATAAATGCAAACATGGACGTATTTTTAGCAGAAATATGTACTTCTTTTTAGAATTATATCAGTGGTGTTGTACTTTTTTAGTTCAGCGACATAGATAAAGTATCGGATTTTCCCCTAAAACGAGTTCAACAACCTCGTTATAACTCTCTTGGGTTCAAATCACCCCATAATCTTTACCTACTTACCTATTTACCTTTTTTGTATACAGTAATACGTCAGCCTGAAGCTAAAAGGGGAGACTGCTAATTCGTACCGTACAAACGAACGAGGCTTGTCCAAAACTCCTGTAAAAAGTACAATCGGGAAAAGGGTTGCAGCCCCCATTGAAGATTACAAGATAAACGTGGAATTCGTCAAGAATGGAAGGGGTTGTACCTTGGAGAAATAATACGGGCTATAGAGCGCTAGGATTATTTATAGTGCTTGTAAGAAGTTAAAAATAACAAGAGTCCCCTACTCATTGACTTTATCCTACCACTTGGGGTCAGTAGGTATTCAGTCTTCATTTAAATAGAAAAAGTCATTGCAACAATCTCTTGATTAATTTTTGCAACATATTTTTTTGATTCATGAATACGTAGTATATGTACACTGCAGTAGCAATAGTAAATAAACTGCAAGTGCTAGAAATATGCATGCCTCTTCAGCTAAAACATCTACCATTATGGTTTTTTTAGATTTTTCAATCTGGTAGATTCATAAACACCGCCCAATAGCACCTTCATCAACACTCGGCTAAATTGCTAGTTTTCATACAAAACTGTGATGTGTAAGGGACAAAAAGTCACTTTCAAACTTTCAAGCTCGCCTTATTTCTACTCAAAGGTGTGTACTTAACAGTTTTAATTTTAAAGTTTCCGTTTAGCTGTGGTTTGCAACGTTTAATTTCCGGCGTAGAAATTATTAGGAAGGTATAAGGTGCGGCTTTCAGATCTGCCGAGCTGTTGCAGTCAACCATTAAATGCTTTCAAACCCTTTTATTTACTTTTTTAGGTAAGACTGCATAACTTCGTGAAGCTTTGATCTTAAAGCATAAAGATGTTTCTGTATTTTCTTAAATGTTTTGGCAATGGCTTTGAGCATTTCATAATGGGTCAAATGAAAACAGATAGGGGGATCAGCATCATGACAGTTTGTTATTAAAATGTGTCCAGTTGAAATAGGTCCTTATAATATTATTATTGAGTATTACTAGGCAAAACTCATAAAATTATATTGTACCAGACGTTTCTGCAAATTTTAATTTTCAAACGACGGCGACGCGACATTACGGTTTTTGAATGATTATTTCACACATACTATAATAATTATTTAAACTGACAGCTGTGAAATTTAATTGAAACAGTTCAATTGTATGTTATTTTAACCTATTACAGTTCAGTTCAGTAAAACTGACCTACCTACCTATAATTTAATACTTAGGTGCAATTTTATTGTTATAATGTTTTAATTATCCTCATAACTACGAGCTCGTAGTTAAATAATAACAGCCGCATGGGTCGATCTTCAAGCTTTAGCAACGCTTACTGAGGTCGGTCTGTGGATGGGTGACCATCTTTATATACCGAGACGCACCTCGGAGAGCACGTTAAGCCGTTAATCAATAAGTTCTTAATCCCGGCTGATATTTGTAGATCTTTCGCAGTCGTTTCGGAAGCCAGAAAATCTGACACACTGTCTTGCCAAGGAGTACTGTGTTACCCAGTAAATGGGTTGTGGAGGTCTGGCAGGCAGCCGCTTAAGATAGCAAAATATTTTAACTGTAAAAAACTTAAAAGCATTAAAGTTCATGTAATTAGATAAGTACTTTAGAATCATTCAAATGAAAAAAAAAACCATTTTAACTACCAACTCTTTGAAGTAGTTAGTAACACTTAAAAAAAAAATTGTTTGAATAAGCTTTTACAAAAGATAAATCCCTTAAAATCTCTCTATTTTCCAAGCAGTGTTTACACAAAAATTTAAAGCGAAACAGATTTAAACATTTTGAAGAGCAAGTAAACTATATAAAATCGTTTTCCCAAACGTATGAACGTAAAACAGCTTTTATATCCTGAGAATATGAACCGTGAAAGCGCTGAGGTAACAGGAAATAGAGGTATGGATTCAAATAACTTCAAATAAGCAATTTTCTCGAACAAGTCTTGATATCGTGAGCCGTAAACCGCGGCTGAATCCTAAAGTTACCGCGAGGTCTATTCAGATTTTTGCTCGTGAGAAAAAAACAAAATTACAGACAATTTGTTCCGATATCCTTATTGAGAACTGCGAGTAACCCTTGTGTGTTATGGAATATGGAGCTTGTTTCTCGATGCTGATCTTTTGTGTGTCGGCTCCACGATTTGATTGGCTTAGGAATACCTACTTACAATGTAACGTAAGTAACCGTTTCTTAGGTTGTCAATTGCAAAGACTAGTACCATCTTACAACTTCTTGGGGTTCTTGTTAAAGTCAGTTGACTAATATCCCGTAGATATCAGATTTTTTTTTTTTAATATGAAATCATCAAATGACTCCTTCCGCTCTGAGTGGAGCGGAAGGAAGCGGAAGGGAGCGGACTCTTACTGACTAAAACCCGTCCGTGTTCCTCCTAATGCTCTTTACGCTCCAGGGCCGCAGTGACTCTTTCGAAGCAGTTTTGTAACCTTAGCAGAAAGTTGTACTGCTGAGCATGAGGTTCTGGGTGCAATTCTCAGGTCGAGCAAAGAATTATTTGTTTTTTCCATCAGAAACTTAGTAGTAGCCTGTAGTTTGGCTTCGTGTTCAGTGTTGATGACAATAGGGTCGCCCCTTTTTATTACATTTTTTTCTTAGGCCTTAAAATCTTGGGGGAAACACTTCAAGTTTATTTTTACCTCACTAACCACCAGCACACGGAACTTTAAGGCGTCGTAATTGGCTAACGATCGTACGAGTTAACGATGTGATTTCGTCGCACGACGAGATAAAACAGAAACATTTCTTTAGTGAGTCCTGATTGAAGCTTGCAAATCATCGCGGGAGCACAGGACCGTTTTTACGATCGCTTCATTGGGCGACGAAGTGCATCGTTAACTCGTATGATCGTTAGCCAATTAGGTCGATGCCTAAGACCTCTTAAAGAACACCTCAAACAGCTTATTCGAGAACATCCTAGACTGTAAAATAGTTTCCCTTGAACCTTACCGTGCACGGCAGCACATGATCACTGAGGAGAAATATTTAAGTCTCATATTCTAGAGGTCTCTGGAAAATGTGAATAAAAATATGAATAAATAAAATATAGGTGTTATGTTAAGTTTTGTTCATATATTTCATTTCAAACACTAGATCGTAAATTACTATCAGGAAGAAAATATTCATATTAGGCTATCGTGCTCTCGATATTGTTTTACTGGATAATTAATTTCCTTGAGATGGTTTCTATTTTGCAGCACAAACGGGCTGAGAATGGAGTTTCTGATTGACCTCTGTGATCAAGGTTGTTAAGGGACATTAAATCGGTACAAAAAATCGGAAATAATAGTGAGCAACATACTCTAATAAAGAGTATGTTGCTGACCCATTACCTGACTTTTCAAGGATTTTTTTTTGTTTAACTCCTAATTATAATATGAATCTGAAAGTGAATGTTTGGATGTTTGTTAATCAATCATGTCTCAACAGCTCAACGGATTTGGATGAAATTTGGAACACAGAAAGACCATGACCTAGAAAAGCTACTAACATAAATAAATACAAACAAAACGTATACCTACTAACAGTAATTGAATTTCAAACTAAATAACACCACAGCAAACTCAGACAGGCGGAAAAGTTACCTCTAAAAATACAGCCGGTGAATGCAAGAATGTATCTAACCGGAGAGAGAGCGTTACAGGCCCCTAATGACTACCTTGTAGAGAGCAAAAGTTCTACGTTCAGCCTCCGCTGGACTTGAAGTTTTATCTTAATAAGACGGTTTCAAATGATGCGGATGTAGGAAATTCACAGATGCAGTTTTTTGTGTGGTTATTTTGATGATGGGTGAAAAAAGATGAGAAATTGGTTGTGGAGAATAATTTGTTTTGCAAACTATGATTGTAGCTGTACATGTAATTATTTTATACAAGATTGGTCAATGTAGCAAATGGTCAGAGGCCTATGTTCAGCGGTGGAAGTCTTTGAATGATGATGATGAATGGCAATGTGACTTTTTTAAAAGAATTTTGCTTTCTATGATCGCATAACTTATATTGTTCCTACCGGTAGACAGAGCATCTCTATGTGAGAGGAGTCTATGGTTACAACAGGATTGAAATAAAACTACCTCTTCAGATTTTTTCAACAAACTGTTGCAGTTCCTCAGATTGTTTCTCAGTAAATTCTCTTTGATTACTCACCCTTTCCGTCTTCAAAAGTAAGTGTTGGAAAGTTTTCACCAAACGTAATTAACAGATATTTATCTCAAGACAAAAACCCAATGAAAACAAATGTTCTACCCAATTTGGTTTCATGGCGGTATGAGATTAATCGATTGGCTTATCTCTCGGCACGGAACAAAGAATTCACTTCGAACACATTAATCCCATCTAGAGCAATTAAATTGTTCTAATTCTAAGGCATTCGATTAAGAAAAGACAATTTGTACTTGACCGCATTTCTCTTAGTTTTAGTAGACAACCGATTTTAATCGGTCGCCGATTTGAGTGCATCAGTGCAACTGTCAATGAAATTTCGTCAGAGACTGCGCTCGTATTCCATCAACTCAATATATTGGCAGCACGTGTTTTTACCCAATCATATTTTCTTATCTTAGAGGAGATATATAATACCCGGTTTCTGGAAAAATATTATTACCAAAAGTCAACAGTTGCAATTGGCTCTTGAAAATTCACTAAAACAATCAACAATTAGCAACATTAATGTAAATTTCTGAACGCGTTCCATGAAACTGAGCCGTTTTTTTATGGATGGTAAATCATGGATGGGAAGAAGCGTAATTCTCCATCTTTATCATACTCTTCTTATCTTTATCTCCATATTACTGGGGGTCGACGCAACACGATTTTAATACAGCTTATGGTTAGGTAAATTTTTGTTCGACGTTTGCGTTGAACTACTAGCTAGAATAAGTACTCCACTGCTACCGACAAGTTTCGTCTGTCCGATTTATAGTCGGTCGTCTGCGTTCTATTTAGCCATGGACCATCGTCGCTTCTCCGATTACGTAACACAACTGCTACTAATTGCACAATTATCTTATATTGTCGTCGACAGTGAAGGTTCATACCCACGTTTGGGAATGTAACCTATATCTCGACAATTATTTACTTGAAACGAGCCATGATGTCATAGTAATTTTCTTCCATTTCTTATTTTTTTAGCATGTCTTTTTTGTTGATCTCATGCCAGTAATGTTATGTTATGCAAATGAAGTGGGCTTGTATTGTAGTTATCTATTACTTGCCAAATATGTCATGTCATTGGACTGGACAAGGAAATATTATTTCTTTTACTTCGTCGTGTTAGGATAAGATTAGTTCAAGCAAAAGTATGTATGTAAGTGGATATAAGAGTTGTAAATGCAAGTAGTATAAGTAGTAGTATAATAACCACCAATGGTACAATCTTACCTAGAAAGATCTGACTGATTTTGAAATGGTGGTCAACTGTTGGCACAGATTTGCGGAGCTGACCGTTAAAAGAAAGAGAAATTATGTGACTCTTACTTTTGTACCAATGCTGTAAGATTGAAATGACTTCAATAGGGATATATACGTCCTTGAACCAACAACAATCAGACATTTCCTAGAAGTTATGAATAAAAATCAAGATAATTATAAAGACATAATATTTACATTACATGTTTCGTTTAAACGGAACATGATCATAAAATAAATAGACTGCTCCCACACAGTGTTCGCAATATTGATTTAAGTTCTTCCAAAGCTTTTGTACTCAAAAACAAATTACGTACACCCCCATACATCACGCGGTAGGTCTCCATCCAAGAACTAAGGAATCAAATACAACCTTCCAGAAACTAGATTAAGGGGCGCATAAAGCGTAGTGCATGAATGCTGGTAACCTGAGACTTGGCAGACAATGCTGGCTCCCTTATTGCTCAGCTCTTAAATTGTAGTGCGGTTTCAATGCAAGTGCCGTTGACGTTAAATTATTGTCGCCATGCAACGTTACACCGCCTGGGCTGGCACTGTACACGTGTGCACTAGGCTTAAGGCCTGTTAAGCTAAATGTAGGTCTATTATGGTCATTCGATGTGGAGCTACGAAATTCTCAGAGGTGGTTGAATTAAATATCGAAAGCAAAAGTTGAATGTCGTTGACTGGCTTTATTCACCTTAAAGTTCACTCATAGGCTCTAGACATAGTGCCGCATGCGATTGTGTGTGCGTGGTCTGCTTGAAAAGTAATTTCATCGAAACTTTTTAGTCGTTTGTTTTGGTCCTTAATGTATATCAGCTACCCAACGTCACACTTAAATATGACTACGCACTTCTGGAACACCCTATATAAGGGATTTGACCACGTGAAATTTCGACAGTGCTTGTTAATTCCATACATTTTGGCAATCGCCTTCGCCTCGCTATCACTAAAGCTTGGTACTGACCGGTGTTGTAACACCGGTCAGTACCCTGTAGGGTGTAATGTAACATGTTACAAAGCGAACATTCGTGCAGTGAGTACGTGGAAACGAGCACGAACACGCGCATGTTACTCGGTTTTTAGGACACGGCGTATTGTAAAGCTGGGTACAGTTCTCGTCAAATAACTTTGCCCCTCTGAAGTTGTGTCGAGTGGCTGCGTAGTAGTCAAATTTACGAACACACTGCAACTGCGCATGCGTAAGAGACATGGGGGCGGGGCGCGATTTTATGTCTTAGTCGCTCGTTTACGTTCGATACATGCTTGCGTCCAATTGCTCCCGTGTACATGACTGCACCTGCGCAATCTTTGCAAATGGCTAACTTCAGAGGGGCAAAGTTATTTGACGAGAATTGTACTGAGCGGTGGTACGGGCCAAATGTAACATTCGCAGCGAGCCTGTTATGTTATTCCGTGTCCTAAATGCTGTGTAAAACAAAACACATACTCATCAGGTCCGTGCTCGTTTCCACGTACTGACTGCACGAATTCTCGTACCCACGTAACACCGGTCAGTACCTACTCACCTATACATGCTCACTACTCCACTCCTAACAGCAGGTCGATTCCGTTAACATGTCGAAGTGAAGGATTGGTTGAAGTGATCACGAAGTGAGCTATCATTCTATCTTCACTTTACCCAAGCCTTCACTTCGACACGTTCTCAGAATCGCACTGCAGAATGTTACTTGTTTAGAACCTAAGGAGACACGATAACAGGATTTATGAATTAGTGAGCAATTAACAATTATTGTGGACAAGATTATTATAGGTATTGCTCACATAAATGAATCAAACATAGCTAATAGACATCATTGTCAGATTTATCTGTTGCCGCTGCGCCAGTAAACTGGCTTTAATTTCCGCCAGATTTCAGCTCGTAATAGAATCCGCCTATTCTCATTTATTTAGTGACAGGTGTTTTAGCACGCCTCGAACCCATTACTATGGTAATAAAGTGTTAATTTAATAACAGTGCAAAACTAGTGTTGTCACTAACTGTCGTAAAAACAAGCTATTACAGTCGCGGCCATCGCGAGAGCAACCTGTTTCGCTCTCTTAACTTTAGAGGTATAACTTGAATAGAGTGATTATATGAAAGATATGGAGACACAAATAGTGAGGATATCTGGGGAATATTAATAAGGACACATACATTTTCTTTACTAGATTTGATTTTTAAACCTTTCACTCGACTACCTTTGTACATTTAAACATCTTGTTTTTCGTAACTTTAATCTAATCTTTGTTTGTTACATCTCGTAATCAATCGTTGAATGTACTGCCAGCCGGTATATTTCGACAATGTGTAAACCTAGATGGAGTGAGCGTGAAGAGAACTGCAGTGCGATCAATCCATGTTATCAAGATGGAATGACAGCTCACTTCGTGGTCACTTCACCCAGCCCTTCACTTCGACATGTTTACAGAATTGGCCGGCTGTCTTTCCATCTTGTTTGTATGGTACTTAAGCTTAAAGGTTAAACGGTGAGATGTTGACACAAGTAATCGCTGGACGTACTAATTCGATTTTCAATTATTTTTACAAGCTTTTATTTAACTTCCTCTGTTCTTATCCTTGTAAGTTTGTCCGTCAAAATTTGCAAACCAGTTTTCTACCATTTGTTGGTATCTGATTGTGCTGAAATTTTGCATAAGTAGGTACACGTTTAGTTCTGGTGACAATACAATGTGCAATACTCAATTTTATAATAATTGCAAAATGGCCGCCGTTCTAAGATGGAGGATTACCTATATATTTTTTCTCAACCCTCTTAATATGGGTATCAAACGAAAAGGCTTGAAGAGTGAAAAACAATAATGTTGATAACATTACAATAAATTCAATATGGCCGCTGAATAACCGTTTATTTTAAAGTAAAGTCTATAAGCTACACAATCACTGTTATCATAAGCTATGTTATCCCCATAAAAAAGGACAGTGCCCGTGATATAGGCTACGGGAACAAAGCTACCTGGTACAGTAATAATAGTTTCCTATACCAACGGCACATCAACTACTTTATACAGGAGTGATTCAAGCATGAGTTATTTATTAGGTCCCTAATTATCTCAAATTTATTTCATGACACTTACGCACGAAACATTCCACCGACTATATAGTTCTAGCGTAATATATATCTCAAGCCATATTTGTATAGTATCGTACGAAATTATTGTTAGCCCGAGGGAGCTGTTAACTAGTCCAGTACCGACTATCAGTAAGTGATGAAAATGCCTTAGGCTAATAACGGACACATAGCACTATTTGCCTCTAACAATAATCATTATTATCACAATTATGTCCATTTCATTGGCACATTTAATTGGATTAAAAATAGCCCAAGTCCAAGATCAAAGGTCTGTACAATTACTGACGGAACTGTGCCAGATATTCGTACATTATCGTAGTATTTTGGCATCATATGATTTTAGTTTGTAATGGTGTATCATTTTGGTCGACGCCCGAGCAAGTGCATGTGTACGTACTTATTATATTACGTCGATAATAACCATTGTTTTTTGCCGTTGATCTTCCTAATATCGTAGGATAAGCAACTTTATTTCAAAGCCTTAAAGTATACAATTATATTTGTTGTTTTGTCAAAGTAACTTTGTCTCTATCAAAACTTAATACGCGATCGTGGATCGTTCATACATTTGCATGTTACATTCGACTGTTATTAGTGTTATTGTGGAAATCAGAGTTAATAACACTTTCTAATTTCATTTCATATGTTTATAATTTGACTATTATACTTATGGGTCAGTTTTGTAACATCAAAGTATCTTCTTTGTACAAATGTTAATACAGCGTGTTATCAATATTTTTTAATAATACTGCAAATACGGTATTTTTGAGGTAAACATTATTCATTTGCCTAGCCTTTTCCCAACTACAGGGTGTTCCAGAAGCGCGTGGTCATATTTAATCGAGGTGTTCTGCATCTGCTATATAGCCAAGAAATAATATCCAAATAATAAAAAAAACTTTTTTCTAAAACCCGATTAATATCCCAAGCCAAAAGACCAAACATCGCTATAATTTCTCTCAAAAGATCCGATAAAATACCCTCCAAATAAAATCTTATCTTACGAACCCAATACAATTAGCTAGAAGCAAAATCTACTAATTGTGGCAACCTCTTCGCTTAACACGAGGGCCTATTCCAAAGATGGCCCGAACAATCAAATTATCGAATTGAACGGCCGCAAAACGTATTAAACAATCGATTTAATCGTTCACTTAATTACGTAATTAATGTCAGAATGCACGGCCTGCCCACAGAGCCTGTTTAATGCCCCTGCATACGTACCGCACTGTAGCACAACCAGGACTGCGAAACATGAAGTATTATAGATATAGTTCGGTTTTTAATGATCGAAATCGGAATCGGATTCGGTACTGGCGAAACAGGGACCGCTTTTTTGAAAAAAGAACGAACTTTCTGTTGGAATTCTTTGGTTGAAGCTTTATTTTAGTTTCTTTGAGTCGATAGTCGTTTGTTATGATGACGAAGAATATTAACATTTTTTGATGAAATAGGTTAAGGACGCGTTTACAGATACCCATCTGTAAACGCGTCAAATCAAATCATTACTTTTTTACACAAAAGTATGTTTATTAAATAAAATGCTTTGCATTCTTAAAATGTTTGCAGAAGCTGTACCTACTTACTATTTGGCACATACCTGTAACTACTTGTTGGGCGCAACTTTATCTGGCGAAATTAGCCATAAATTCACGCCGACTAAAACCATAAAATAAATTTAATTTTATACAAACAAAATCTCTCATAAATCTTTGGCACCAGTTACTAAAATTTATGTTTAAATTATAATTGCACACCAGTGTTTAAGTGCGAGAGACAGCCCTACAATTAACTTTGGGGCTAATTGCTCGTCAGTAGAACATACATCAAAAAATGTACCGTAAGCTTACCTTAATTACATTACTGATACAAGTCACGTTTCAAATTGAACGCAATGTGAAAATCGAGACAAAAATCGCATCAAATTGGACCAAAAGTAATAATTTAAATTAATCGAGGAACAATGGAACATCCCTAGATTTGGCTCCAGACTAAAAATGTAGTTACAAATTAAGGTGGAAGTTTCAATTACATTCTTGTGCAACTATTGTCTCGGCTGCACAAACAGCAACATTGAGGTTGTATACATTCTAGTAATTAAGATCGAACCTTCCACTCCAATAAAGGTTTCAAGCGTAAAACGTTCTGGTCCTTCGACCAAACGGCGTCGTAACTCTCGCAATTAAGTCGAATTAAAAATAAAGTCGAAAGGAGTCCGAACAGTACAGCTGTTGATTAAACGCCATCTCGCGGGTCCCCATCAATAACAACACTTTAATGAAACACTTTTATTCGCGCTTGAATGGCTGGGACGCTAGTCTCGGCTTTTAATTTGCTTTTTTATTTCTTTTTTTGTATTATTTTTTTTCTTAATAGAGTTGACAGTGTGCGCCCGGTTCGGCTACTGCTACTAAATAGAGGGCGAAACAAAGGACTTGAGCGGTCCTGTGTTGCATAATAACGACAAAATTGTTTTCTTTTATTCATAAATGATATCTGCTGCCTTTAGTATGTAAAGCATAATGGTTTGTTATAAAAGTACTCGTGAAGAAGAAAAATGCATTGTGCGGTTGTGTTTTATAAAAATGCTGGCTACACCGGCAACAGATATTTAATTTAGTAACTTCAAGTGCTTCAAACAGTGACTTCAATTTAGGTTCTTTTATATATTTAACAGATGTTACGCCGAAAGATAACTTTGACCAATTAAAAACGTGCCATTAATTAAAGTTCCTAATCGTACTTTTCATCGAGCAATGAAATTATCATAAAAAGTACATTACAGTACAATTCTAATTCTGATTGCATTATGTTATCTTCATGCTTTGATAACGTTACAATTTATGTATTATTTCAGGCCAAGTTTGCTATAGTTAGTAGGAAATACGAATAATTAATGAATTACATTACCAAATAACAATAAAATGAGTTTTAATGAGGTGTAATTTGTTGTTATTTACATATCAGTTATGAGGCCAGAAAGGGTGGACACGCAAACAGTAATGGGGCTTCGTTTCCTGTGTCAAAATATTCTAATTTCAATCTTACCTCGAAACACATAAAGTGTGAAATCGCGTGTGACACTATCGGACTAATTTTACCACTACCAACGATTAATACTGAATATTCTGTTTAAATTAAATTAACGTTGAAACGACAATTAATTTATGGTAAGTGCATCTGAAGGGTATTGGCGAATACCAATACATCTGAGTCCGTTCATGCTACGTCCGATATCGAAATATCCGGCATTATTTTACTAGTATTGGAAGAGTATAGATAACATTTTCTTCAATACATGTTTTTCGATAACCAGCTAATCGAATAAAATACGAGTCACATTTACTGTGGGAAAGTGAAGTATTGATGAGTTCTATAATCTCTTGTTTCGTGTGAATTTTATTATGTAATTTTCCGCGGTTGGTGTGGAATTTGACTGATAAAAATTTACAAAATGGTACAGACCACAATGTGGTTAAATCATGATTAGATTGCGTCTTCAAAGCCTTTAATCAATGACAAAAAACATTTTAAACATAAAACATTTACATCTATAATATCTCAATTAATAATAATAATTAATTTTGTTAATAAGTTTTAAGTTTTTGGTCACCTTAAACTAGACATTATTTCCTAGCAGACGAAACACCTAAACAAACTTTACTCAGGTCGTAAATTTTGTACAAAGTATTCAAATAAAAATCTATTTAATTCATAGATTTTTATTTGAATACTTTGTACAAAATTTACGACCTGACCTTGAATTGAAGTCCAGTTTACTGGCCACTTTGTATGAGCCGTCCTATTAATGGGTTAAAACAGTCCATACAACTAATATATTTGGTTAGATCATATAAGAACCGTGTAAGTGAATGTTTGAAGTGATCTTTTGACGAAAAGATCTACACAAAAGTGTCCTTCAACGACATTCTTTATGAAATTATTAATATTTGACACAGTGTTTCACAATAGCTTAAAAACTTCATTTAAATCAGCACAAAAGGGTACTGTGTCGTCTATCTGGAACACAGGACTATCACGACTAAGTTAGTTCTTCACACCAGTCATTTTATGTGTGCTATGTACTTATGTATGAGTAATGTGTGCATAAGTCACGACGTGCAACGAGATTTTATTTATGCGTTTCTCGGTTTCAGTTTGAAAGTGTATGGATATGACAGCTTTGGTTGCTATATCTTGAAGAAATAGATCACTGAAGATTTCTTGCTGATAATACGAAAATTCACTGATATCTGAGCTATCATCATCATCATCATATCAGTTGCAAGATAACGCAGTCGCGGATTCTGAACTACACAATATGGTAGTTTTTTTTCTGAAGTGCCTCTCGAAACAGCTAGCGTTTATGTTGAAACACTTTTCAGCGGCTTGCAAATGAAATAAAAGTTTATGAGAATCTGTTTTGTGTGTTCTGTGAAATGTCTGTATTTTTGCAGTTTTTAGCAAAAATAATTTTAAATTTTATTTCATTGCCTAAATGTTTAGTTCTACTACTAGGTTTTTATATAAATGCGAAAATTTGAACGGATTTTGGTTAATCAATTATTTATGCACTTAAATGGCGGCTGAACGGATCTGGATGAAATTTGGCACAGAGATAAATTATTTTATAATCTACTTTTTATCCCGGGTGTATGTTCCCTTAGTATAAATTCCGCTGTTCACGCGAGCGAAGTCGCTGGCAGAAGCGATATATCATAAATGAAAATCATCATCATATCAGCCGAAAGACGTCCACTGCTGGACATAGGCCTCCCCCAAGCGTCGCCACAACAACCGGTCCTGTGCGTCTCGCATCCATCGGTTACCCGCGACCCTCACCAGGTCATCGGTCCACCTTGTGGGAGGCCTTCCAACGCTGCGACTTCCGGTACGCGGTCGCCACTCCAAAACTTTTCGGCCCCATCGACCATCTGTTCTGCGAGCAATGTGCCCTGCCCACTGCCACTTCAATTTGGCGATCCTTCGGGCTATGCCGGTAACCTTGGTTCTCTTGCGGATATCATTCCTGATTCGATCACGCAAGGAAACTCCGAGCATTGCCCTCTCCATTGCCCTTTGGGTGACTTTAAGCTTTCTGATGAGGCCCATTGTGAGCTACCACGTTTCGAGTCCATAGGTCATCACTGGCAACACGCACTGGTCATAGACTTTCGTCTTGAGACACTGTGGTATGTGAGACGAGAAGATACCGCGCAACTTCCCGAACGCCGCCCAGCCGAGTCGGATTCGACGAATTCGATTAACTGGATCGTTTGTCCCAGGTCCCAGACGTACTCATCAACAACTTCGAGTGCAGAGCCTCCAATCTTGATAGGAGTGGGTGCTACATGGGTATTTACCATGACCTTGGTTTTGTCCATGTTCATTTTAAGACCCACTCTTTCGGAAGCTCTACTGAGGTCATCGAGCATTGTACTATGGTCCTCCGTGGTCTCAGCCATGACGACTATATCGTCGGCAAATCGAAGATGAGTGATGTACTCGCCATTAACATTAATGCCTAGCCTTTTCCAGTCCAAAACCTTGAAGACGTCCTCCATTGCGACCGTGAACAGTTTCGGAGAAATTACGTCTCCCTGCCTCACACCCCGCTGCAGGAGGATAGGTTCTGATGTCTGATCCTGAAGTCGGACTGACATGGTGGCGTTTTCATACAAACACTTCAGCACCTCGATGTACCGATAGTCGATCTGGCACCGTTGGAGAGACTGCAGCACAGCCCAAGTCTCGATCGAATCGAAGGCTTTCTCGTAGTCTACAAACGCTAAGCAGAGGGGCAGATTATACTCTTCGGTCATCTGTATAACCTGCCGCAGCGTGTGTATATGGTCTACGGTGCTGAAGCCTTTTCGGAATCCGGCTTGTTCGGGAGGCTGGAAGTCGTCAAACCTGCGTGCGAGACGTTTTGTGATGACTCTAGAAAACAGCTTGTAGACATGGCTCAGAAGTGAGATGGGCCAGTAATTCTTAAGCAGGGCATTGTCGCCCTTTTTAAAGAAGAGTACCATCACACCTCTACTCCACGCTTGTGGCGTTTTCCCCTCGAGTATGACGGAATCGAACAGTTTCTGAAGGGCCTTAAGGACTGGTTTTCCACCCGCCTTCAGGAGTTCGGCCGTAATTCCGTCCTCACCCGACGCCTTGTTGTTTTTAAACTGCTTCAGAGCCATCCTAATCTCATACAGGCTGACGTCCGGGTTGTCTTCGGTATAATGCCGGGTAAATCTAGCTCTTGGGTCGTTCGCTAGATTTGCTGCGGGTTTGGTCATTGTCGTGTATGAGACGATCTCCCTCAGAAGCTCCGATTTGGCGGATATGGTTCTGCCATCGTCGGTCTTCAGTTTTGTGAGCTGGCTCTGCCCAATAGACAAATCTCTTGCAAAGACCTTTGAGCCTTTATTCCGCTCTGTCGCGTTTTTAATCTTTTCACCATTCAAGCGGTGGAGGTCGCTTTTCAAAGACTTGGAGATCCGTCTATTGAGCTGCCGGTACTTGCACGCATCGTCTGAAGACTGCAGAATCATCTCCCGCCTCTCCTTCATGAGCTTGAGAGTCGGATCAGAGAGCCTCTTGGTCTTATCTGTACGGCGAGTCTTGAAGAACTTAGACCCGACCGTATGAACAGTTATATAAATGTATATAATAATAATGTGTAAATGTATTATTTAAATGAAAATAGTTAACTTATTCTAAAGTCATACATCTTACAAGTCAATGCTTAAAATATGAGCCCACAAAAAAGTTTTGTTTTCAAGTAGCGATTCGATTTATTTTAATGTGGTGTCAAACTATGATTAATAATTAATTTTACGTTTTTGTCTGCTAACAAGGTCTAAATCTTCCACGTGATTAATTTATAATCGCTGTTATAAAAGATGTATCTAATCAATCAACTAGGATGGTAGTCTATAAATGTTAAATTGAATACAGAATGACATCACATCGGGATCCAAGAGCTTATTGATTAAAAACGCCTCAATTAGTTCCTATATTACATTTATGTATTGTTTTTTAACAAGAACGTTTGTCAATAAGCTGACCAAGAAACAACGATGCAACATCATATTTTTTTTTTCAAATAATCGTAATCTCAGAATCAGGGTTCGTCGCCGAGGAAAGCCTAGGAAACGCTGGCATGATGACACAAAGGCGATCAAAACGGATTGGTCGAAGAAGGCAACACATCGGGAAACGTGGAAGGCTACGGGGTGAATTAGCCCAGCAGTACTTCAGGGTAAAAATGCATTGTTAATGTCCACGACCACTCGACATAGGTTGGTAGACAGGGACCAAGCGTTTCCATATCGACAGCTCCTGTGCTTCTCTCTTTTTTTTCTTCTTGAATCCAATGGACTCTCAATTCATTTGTCCCTCTTGTGGGGAAGTTGAAATCCTGCTTCTTTTGGTACCTACCCAGTTGCTACCTAAAAACGGGGTGAATAGAAATGCAGGGATGATGCACATGTCTTTTAAGGGGATTTTTACGTTACTTAAATCTTGATCGGTCTCCGATTTTATTGAAATAATATAAACAAAATAAAGTTGCTATCTTAGACAACCAATATTAAAGTGAAAAACCTTTTCAAAGTTTTGTTTCTATTTACCCCGTTTGACGGTACTCCTTTCAGTCCCATAGCATGACAGTAAAATGTTTAGACTTTATGAAACACATTACACTTAATTTATTATTGATGCTTTACTCGACAATCAAATAGATGACGTTGTAAAATAATATAACAAGTAAATCCTTATATATCATAGCTTTATGAAAAGCTTTTTAATGATGATCAGAACATTCCAAATTAGGGATGTCGATTCAATCTTTGATTGATGTTTTATTATAATTCTCCTTGTGAGTTTTTATACAATAATTGGATCATAAACTACAAACACTACCAATATTTTTTCTGAGAATTTATTTGACTTGATATTGGTTCAACACTGTTAGAAGGAAGTTAATAATAGTTGAAATAGAGATGAAAATGTGACAGACCGTAATAAATTGCCTACCTAGTTACATTTATAATTATGGTAGCTGTGTATTCAAATTCATGGTTTATTATAATATTTATAAGTAGTTTTTTTATAGTTAGGAGATTTTATCAGCAGAATTATACTACACTCCGTCACATAAAACTATATCCTACCTATTTGATAATTTATTTCCACTTGCACAGACAAGACAACACAACCAATAATTTCAAAAAAAAAATGTTTGACGCTACGGCGTTGCGCTTGTCTGTGGAAGCCTTAACAAGAACTTTCGAAACTAGGAGAGCATTTATGACATGAATAATTTTATATCTAAATAAATAACATTGCTTATAGGGAACTACACACATAACCTTAATTTAACTAGATCACTATATCATAACCCTATTACCTAAGGTGGTATTTTTTAAGTATTATCCGTTCTGAACGACGCTGCAGCCCATAACTAGTTTACAAGTTTAATCCATTCCGCCTACACGTCCATAAACAACTATTTTAATAACACTATAACAAGCTTGTAAAATATCTCGTTTTATATAACAAGAAGTGTTTATAAAAAGCCCAGGTTCACACTTAATTATGGAAACCCAATACATTTACAAATACTTGAATATTTATTCGGAAAACAGTACTTTGATCCGTCAATATTGAGGTGAAATATGTGGATCAAAAGGTTTCGGAGTTGGGAAAATTACGTATCCGATATCGAGTACTAATATTTTTGTTTGAATTCGTATGTTTCGGATGTTAAATTCGAATGAAAAACGGTACCGTTATAGGATCACATCACTCGTGTGTATGTTTGTCCGTCACGGTTCTTCAAATTTTACTTGCGAAATATCAATCAAATTAAGGGCTATAAGCCGTCAGGTCCAAAATATTTTGTTTTTCATAATTTTAAAATAAATCATTTAAAGTTTTTTTTATGAATAGGGTAAGATGACTAAAAAATAGATAGATTTTCAAAAAATGTTAGACATGTACTTTTTCTTAGGTTACGTTAACAAAATGTTAAAACAATACAGTGCGTTGAAAACTGTCGTCACGTGTATACCTACACTTTTTACATACAAGTGACGTCACAACCCCCACTCCTGATCTTTGATGCGTTTTATCTTCGTCTTTTTATTGATTTGATAAAACAAAAAATACGTGGCCAATATTTTTCGAAAATCCAACTGACATTCTGAATAGAATCATATATTTTTTAACCAGGAAAAATCCCTATTTCGCCCCATACACTGTGACCGTTGGGCGAAAGTCTCCACATAATGAGTGCTCAAAGGTGGACGGCGCCGCTGAGGCCGGCCCAGAAAAAGGTGGCGAGACGACCTGGAGGTGTACTATGAAGGCTGGTACCTAGCAGTGGTGACCACTGCTGGGCAAAGGCCTTTCCCAAGTTCTTCCAAGAATTATTTTCAAGCGACACCTCGTACCAGCCTTCATAGTACGCGTCCAGGTCGTCTCGCCACCTTTTTCTGGGCCGGAGAGGTATGGGCTGAATAAAAAAAATAAATATGAAAATAAATATCATTCCCCGCTGTATGTGGCGGTTGTAACTTTTTAGCTGTGTAACGTGTAACTACGCTTAGATGCTTCCATTATACTTCAGTTTAAAGTGAAGAAATTCTAGGTACAACAAAGTGTCAGTGATGGATCACGTCTGTCCGTGTTTATGACTTAGGTACTTGCAAGAGTTTCGGCATATCAGTTTAAAGTATTTATTGAGGTCGACTAAACTTTTAAACGACGACTTAAGAGCACATCAGTTGATCTGGTTTTACTTTTTTTTTTCCACCGTTCCCCTGATGGGCAAAGGTCACCCGCTTAGCGTTCCCGGTGTATTGCTTTCACCTACCAATTCGTCATTAACGCCTCTAATTGTCACGCCAGCGTTTCCTAGGCCTGGTTGCGGATTTTGTTCGAAAGAGTTACCGCGGCCCTGGATCGTAAAAGGCACTAGAAGGAGCATGGGTGGGTTTTAGTCAGTAGAAGTCAGAGCGGGAGGGGTCATTTGATGATTTCCCATCCTCAAAAAAAAAAAAGCGTTTCCTAGGCCTTCCTCGGCGACGAACTGCATTTATATGTATGTATAAGTACCTATAAAAAAATCCTAGTGACAATGACCATTAAAATGACAGAAATAAATAAAATTCTTAATTGAACTAGACAGTGTATTTTAAACACACCTACATAATTAAAGTTATCTTTACGACTTCCTTTTTCTACAAACATAGGCCTAAAATGGCGAACGTTGAGACATTTAGTTAGTTAATTCAATTAATGTCGCATATCTAAGATAGGTTATAAATTGGTTGTAACATAACGAATAAGGAAACCTTTTTTTAGAATTTTTTTTACTGTATTACCCATAAAACAATTTCTAACAAAAGTGGTGGTCGTCGTAGCGGCGTCGTTGTCACATTGTCGCGTTGCGCAGTATTTCAAGAAATCATAACATTTGGCATCAATTCTAACTGAAGGAGTTGTATTGATGATTTTAATGATTATAATTCTATAAACACATACTTGCTACGGCCGCGAATCATATTTTGACCAAGATACAACCTGACACTGACGTGTGCAAATTGCAAAAAACGTAAGAAAATTTGAATTTTGCGGGCTACCCTGGCGCTTCCACCTTAAGTATAAAGGCAAGAGAATGTTGCAGTGCAGGTTCACATAGTCGATGGTTTCTGGATTTAGATGAAATTGACCCCGTTGATCTGTAAAGTTAGGGCCAGCTCCGAAGACCATGCCAGAGATATAGGTATGACTCTCTTTTATTAGATGGTATTGTTTGGAGTTGAATAAGGAAGAGGATAACAGGTTCACTCACATGATAAGTTCTAGGTATTATTTATTTTCATTTACGAACTCATAGGCACATAATGTATATGTATCAATGCTGCCTATCTAAATAAAATATTAGTAACTTTACTATTTGAATTTATTTGCATGCACGTTTTATTAGTATCTTTCAAATACTCAGAAATCATCATAAATAGCAATAATAAAGCAATAGACGAGGTGAGAATATTTAAGATTGCAAATAACTCATTCGACACGATACCCTGCCCCAAGAAATACAAATGAGATAATTACAAGAGATGTATATTTCAAGAACTCATAGTATACAATGCACGTAGAAGATTACCTTCACCATAATAATTTTAACAAGGTACAGTACTTTCTCTTAATTGCCTTCTCATACATACATGTTATGGCAGGTTCACACGGGTTGATTTTTGCCGTAAGGATAGTCATTACTAAATCGACTCACAAAGCCGCATAGCTGCGGGTCTGCGGACGGCGAGCGTTGGGTGGCTCGCCGTCCGATCAAAGCCAGGCCCAGGCCGACGGCGCGTGCACGCGCGCCTCAAAGAGATATCAGCATAGGAGTAGGGGCCCGTTAGGGCCAGAGCCTGCCAGGATTTTGTTCGAAAGAGTTACCGCGGCCCTGGAACGTAAAAGGCACTAGGAGGAGGATGGATGGGTTTTAGTCAGTAAAAGTCTGACACTCCCTCCCGCTCCACCCAGAGCGGAAGGTTATTTGATGAAATTCCATCCTTAAAAAAAAGCCGCATAGCTGTGATACCACAATTGACTGAACTGCAAGTGACAAAAGACTTAGTCAAAGTGAAATTCTATCAGCAATAACTATGGTCAAAAATGTATGGAATTGAAATGCGCTACTTCACGTGAAAGGTGTTGGAAGACCTCCCACAAGGTGGACCGATGACCTGGTGAGAGTCACGGGTAGCCGATTGATGCGAGCCGCACAGGAACGGTTGTTGTGGCGACACCTAGCCTTTTTTTTTTTTTTTTTTTTTTTTTTTTTTATAGGATGGGAAATCATCAAATGACCCCTCCCGCTCTGGGTGGAGCGGCAGGGAGTGTCAGACTTTTACTGACTAAAACCCACCCTTAGTCCTCCTAGTGCCTTTCTTCCCAGGGCCGCGGTAACTCTTTCGAACAATTCCGCAACCCTGGCAGGCTCTGGCCCTGGCGGGCCCCGTCTCCGTTGCTGACTGCTCGTTGCTGACGGCGCGTTTGGAGTGAACGCGCCGTCGACTCTGGCCTGACCTGATCGGACAGCGAGCTACCCATTGCTCGCTGTCCGCAGGCGTCAGTCACTGCGCCTTGCCCAGGAGCGTCAGTTCCTGAGAGGCGCAGCGACCGATGTTCGTCTGGAGGAGGCGAAATGGGGCCATTACTGGCACTCCATTTCGGCCCCCTCCCGAGCAGTGGCAGCGGCGGCGACGGTGGCGGCGGCTGCGGCGGAAGCGACGGCGGCGGCGGCGGCGGTGGAGGAGGGTTTTCTCCTCGACCCGGCCCTGGCGGGTGGACCGCAGGCTTTGCCCCCAGCCCAGTGATCGGCTGGCTTGCCAGCTGCCGCACATGCGAAGCAGTGCGGCGCGGCGTCGCACGAGCCGGCCCTGTGACCGGGCTGACCACAGCGGAAGCAGTGGTCACTGCGGTCCACCTCCGAGGTGCAGCGTACTCCCACGTGGTTGCCAATTTGGCAACGGAAGCACCTCAGAGGTCTGGGCTCCAGCAGTTTTACCTGCGCGGAGACCCAGCCCACCAAAAGCCTTCGGCCCTCCGAGACTTTCTTGGCCGCCGACACGGGGCAGCTCACCACTACGGTTCGCATGCCCGTGTTGTCAGGACGGATGGTGCCCGCCTTCACCTCCTCTGCAGAGCACCCCCCCGTCCTGACGACGGCGGCCAACACCTCCTCCTCCGTGACGGAGTCGTCCAGGCCCAAGATGCGCATATCTATGCACTTCGTGGGCCTGGACACTCGGACGTCATCCGCGCCCAAGGACGCCCTAAGCCTTTCGGCTAGAGCGTCCGCGGCCGGACCGCTGCCTGCTCCAGGGATCTCGAGCATCCTGGCCCCGGTCATGGTGACCCTGAGCCGGAGACCCCCGACGATGCCAAGCTCACCGAGGTTGATGGCCTCCTTGGCCTTGGTGAGCGTATTGGCATACGTCACGCCCCTCTTCACCGCGTCCGGCTGCAGCGTTAAGACTACAGCCGCGGTCTTCGGGGCGCGGAGCGCAGCCGCGACGCCTCGCGCTCGCTGCCGCCGCCTTCTTTCCCGCCTCTTTGCCGCCCTGGCTGCCTTTCCCGCCTTCTTCTTCTCCCCAGCAACTTGCCATTCGGCTTGAGCCGGGGGAGGAGCTGAAGGCGAGGAAGCCGGGGGGAGCTGCTGCTCAGACGGCGCAGGAGCCTTCGCCGTCCGCGCAGCAACCCCACCCTTCCTCTTCCTTCCCGGGGCCGGGTCCGGTTTTCCCGACACCGGCTTCGCGGGTGCCGGCCCGGACCCTTTGTCCTGGCCGGACGACCCCGGTGTGGCAGCCACGGCGGCTGCGTACGACGCCGCCTTCCGGCCTGGAGCCTTCCCACTTGCCGCTAACGGGGGGCGCAGGACGATGCCCTTCAGGACGGAGAACCGCGCCTGGAAGGCAGCCATCTCCTGCCGCACAAGGTCCAGCACCTGCCCCTCCTGCGGCACGGGCTGGCTGTCCTCCTTGCGCCCCCCTTGCGGCGCCCCCTGTGGGCCGGCTCCCCGGAGCCTGGCCAGGTCTGCGCGGAGCCCCTCGTTCTCCTTTCGGAGACGCTCCGTGGCGGCAGCTAAGCGGGCGACCTCCGCCCGCAGCTCGGACATCTCGTCCGGTGGAGGCCCACCCCTGGTAACCTCCGCTGCCGCCAGAATGGAGGCCATCGCCTCGCTTATGGCCTTGTTCTTAGAGGAAAGCTTCCTCTTCAAGGCCACATCGCGAAGCGCGGCCTCCACCACCTCCGCAAACCCGGCCCTCCGGTCATCCGGCTCGCCGCCGGAGGACTCCGAGCCATGAGCCCCACGACCGCCATCTTCGGGGGGTCGTCCAGCATCCTTGGAGGCAAGGACTCTGCCCTTGCCTCCCTCTCGGCCCTTACCCCGCCTGCTGGTGGGGATCTTACGGGCCGAGGCCACCTCCTCGCTACAAGACGACCCCCGGTCGTCTTCCGGCCTAGGCCGCTTGCGGAAGGACCTCGAGTCCTCCGCTGCAGTCCCTGCCCCCTCGGGTTCAGAGCTCGCCGAGCCAACTGTCACCAGGTCGTCGGAGTCCAACTCGGACTCCGACTCTGCACCCAGGTGACGCTCAGGCGAGCCCCTCCTCCAATACAGCGCGCCTCTTGCCGCGCTCCGCCCGACCGACACTCTGTCGGGCGAGCCAAAACCAAAACCGATCGGGTCCTCCTCGGATGGTTCGGATCGGGGGCCTCCTCGGCCCTTGTTGCCATCGGCAAACGGTTGGTGGACAGCCCTGTTGCCCCCCCCAGAATACGAGGGGCTTGACGCACGAGGCGTGGCGGATTCTCGGACCGCTGTGCAGTCCGTACCGCCCTGGGGTAGATTCTGTTTAGCAGAACTGTCCATAATTTCCTTTTTGAGGGTGCGGTCCCTATCTCCCCTCCTCTCCCCCTCTCTCTCAGTGCTCGCTCGCTGCCCTCACAGTCACGTCTGATGATCAGACGCGTACCAGAGAGCAGCGAGCAAGCCAATGAGACGCACACCGTCCGAGGACCCGAACACTGCTCAAGTCTCCGAACGGTGTGCCCCTCTTGTGTCTCTCTTGGTCTGGTCTCTCACTTGGGACCTTCCGGCATGAGTGGCTCTACCGGCAAAGCCCCCAAGATCATTGAGACACGCAAGCCCCACCACGACGGCAACGTGGAGACACGGTTGGTGGGGGCGACACCTAGCCTAATTTCAGATTTGCGATTTTATACACCCACGTGTATAAAATCGCAAATTTAAAATTAGGCTACGTTCAAAAAAAATGTTTGGACAGTGGTGTCCAAACAATTTTTTTGCCATGGCATATTTAAGCAGCTAAAATCGACCCGTGTAAACCACCATTATGGAAAACTTGAGGTGCGGGGATAAAATTAAGTTCTTAATATAATCGTCTGAACGCGCCTATTTTGTTACGCGGGAATAATATTTTGAGGCGTTCTGTTTGTGGACTTTAATTTCTGTTGCGTATGTAAAGGGTCTATATTACAATAGTAATGATTTAAGTGGCTGCTTTTGTTGTGCGTGGTTCTTAATTTGTTTGGAGATCGTATTAAATAGTCTGGGGAAGACTCTGTGATTCAAGGTTTTCAATATGAACCTAACCTATACATATAAGTGTTACTTCAAATCCGTAAAGATTCAATCCACTTTGGGATTCTATAAATTCCATATAAATTCGATACACTACCTACTAGATAACCCAGAGAACTTTGTAACATCTAAAATTCATTTGATTGTAACAATTTTCTTTTTTCTAAACCACCCCAATACAAAGGCAAGCAAAACAAAAAAAAAATCTAATTGATCGAGCTATTTTTTGTTAGGCGAGACATACACACGGCAATTGATTTTTGTAAACAAAGATAAAAAACGGCATTTGAGTTGTTCTTCTATGTAAGTATCCATTCAATAGTTTATACGACCATAAAGCACTAAAACGAATCTCTATAAATTACTATAGACATAAAAAATTACACAGCTTCATAATCTCGCAAAAAACTTTGGTAAACGAAAGATAAAAATGACGATAAAATATTCACACTTAAACCATACAGTTTATACCATGGCAATAAATAATTATGAATATCGCCAGATAATAATTAATAGAGAAATTCGGCAAAGAATGAAAGAAATCAATAAAATGCAACATACGTCATATATAATAATTTAACACAGACGTGCAAAAATAATGTGAAAAAACAAAATAGTGATGTGATTCGGAAACTCTTTTACCAGTCGACACTCGATTTTTTGCTGAAACAATTGAGCTGTACTCGATCGAAAGTTGATTACTTTTCCAATCAATAGAAGAGGCTGCAAAGCCTGTTAAGTTTTCGGGTCAAACTGACTGAGTTTTTGTTTCATTGTATTAATTGTTATTTTCCATTTAAAATGTTACACATGGTGATAGTACTAGAAAACCTAGTCAATCATGTGACAATGAAATAAATTATTCATAATTAATTATCATAATAATTTATGAATTTGAATTGTTTTTATGTTTCTTCTATAGATCATCATCTGCCTAGCTTTTTTCCCAACTATATTTAGGTCAGGTGCCCAACCCGGATTCAACAGAATACCAGTATTTTACATGAAGCGGCTAACTCCACAACCCATTTAACTGGGTAACTCGGTACTTCTTGGCAAGACTGGAGTCACATTTTCTGGCTGCTGACAATGCGTAACGACTGCCAAAGATCTACAAATGACAGCTGAGACCAACGGCTTAACCGGTTTTCCGAGGCATGGTGGAGTCTCGGTATGTTAAGATGCCACCCATCCACAGACCGACCTCGGCAAGCGTTGCTTAACCTTGAAAATTGATTTTCAAAGTTAAGCTTTTCTTGGGCCAAGAACTCTATGTTTCTACAGATAAGTACCGTAATATTATTTGACAAACTTCTGCCAGCGGCTTCGACCGGAAATTATCCCAAGGGAAAATTCTCCCGGCATAAAACAAAGTAGCCTTTGTGCTATTCCAGACTATTATCTATATATCTGTGACAAATACATTAATCCATTCTGATGTGATTGAGTAACAAAGCAGTTATCATACTAAGTTAGACAATTTATTTTCTTGAAAACCAGATACGACACCCATATATTTACTTCCACCATATATTTACAAAATTGATATAATAGAAAACATATTACTCGACTATACTGATCACTTATCGAGTAACGTTATTCGAGTAGCATCAATTACTCGAGTCACTATTTTAATCGTATCTTTAATATCGAATATAAAATATCGAATTACAGTAAGGTTGTTTTGAAGTAATCGAGAGCTAGAACGATTTGGTGAAACGAGTTCAACCACAGAACAGGTTCTATCGAAACATTTCTCGTATGTTTGTTTGTAAATATTGAATGTCGTAATAAATTGTATTGTGCGAGTAATAAAAATATAATTGGTAGACTAAATCACGGAAGGCTGACTATTTAAATGTGAGTCATATATCGTCAAATTAACGATAGTTGGAAAACGATTTTGTTTTTTAATTAATGTAGATTGTGTCAACATTATTCCAGTTTTGTTATACATGTTAGCTCCGAACAATTTTTTTAAAGGATGTGATAAAAATGAACTGCAGATTACTATCGAAAGGAAGTAGCAAATTTTTGAGACACTTCAATCGTTAATACGGAATGAATGAGCAATTTATTCTCTGATTTCCATTTATTGAAGGCCTCTAAATCCACCAAAATTACAGTACCACATTTGAATAAGCCTGTTTCCAATGAATCTCTGTCTTACGTCACTGAAGTAAATGTAGCGATTACTATGTCTAAAGATAATGATATTAGATGTACTAGGAAATTGACATCTAACGCCTCAAAATCTTATGGTTTGATATTAGATTTTGTCTAAGGATCCACGGTAGGTGTAATTGCGCTACGTAGAATGTCTGCACATTGTAAGTGTGTGACAGAACTGACAAGATATTAGTTTACCTTTGCTATACCAGAAAAATCAGTTCACGTTAGGAATATTTACCCAAAATACACCTTACAGCAATTAGCATAAGTGGCATTTACCAATAATGCAAAAATGTCCCTTACGTTAATTGATACTTCTGGCATCGCTTTGCTCTGTTGCATAAACATAACACAACGCCTGGATGCCTCAAAAGAATTGGAAAAGATGTACTGTTGAAGATACATTTCGACAGTTATTATGACAAAAAAAAACAGGATGACACTTGGCAAAGTAATATATTATGATTGAATTCAGATACAAAAAAAAGCACTAGTGTGTAATTTCACAACAAATTCATTGTACAAAAACAAAATCTCACGAACGTCTATTACGGATAACAGATCTTCTAAATTAACAGTTCGAGTCTTGGAGTAGATTAACATGGATGTGTTTTAAGCTCAGTAATTCGATGTAACATCTTAACACAAATGATGTATATGTGAACGCCCATAGATGAAGATGGTAATTATCGACTGGCTTCACTAATGTGATAATCTTTAAATGTTCTATTTGATGAGTTCATTGCAACGAGAACCAAGGTACTTATACTTCCAGGTCATTAAGTAATTTGTTTTAATTTTTGGTAGTTTGTCATTTTGTATATGGCTGAATGCCACGTTAAGTTAAGAAATTACTGCATGTTGAAACATTTGTACCTACATAAAAATAATTTAATCAGTATGTTCTCGTTTGGAAGTTTGCAGAAATATATTGGCAATTTTAAAACACATAATTTTATATAATTTGATAACGTGCTTAATAAGATGCTCTTGAGCGTAACATAGCCGTTACGCCCATAAGCTCCAAAAAACCGAGACCAACTATAGTATTATACATAGTTCTCCAGTTACGGTATCTGATGCCAATGTGTTAGAAGACGCGCCCACCACGACTTCACGCATGGAGTTTAAATTAGTTCTACAAAATAGTAAAGTAGGAGCACATTGAGGAGCTCGTACATGATCTTCTAACCGGAAGGTTAGAAGAACCACCGGACCTACTGAGTATAGATACTCACCAGTAGTTAGCTGACCCATATATAGTTGGGAAAAGTCTAGGAAGATGGTGATGGCGTGTACATGAAGATTTTTAAAGAGATAGCATCAATATTATCATTCCTAAATTTCACAGCTGATAATAGAGGTCCTCTGATAGCTGTAAATTAAGTTCGTGAAACATACAATAGACATGATAAGCAACCATTTAAAATCATCTCGTAGCTCTTCTGGTCTTATTATACTTAGGGAAGCAGTTCGGCGATTTTTTCTTTCATAAAGGTTTGCCAACCGCCAACTCTCTTAGTGACTGTCGTTTTTCTAGCATTGAAGTATTAGGGAGATTGTTTAGTTTCTTAGGGTTCCGTACCCAAAGGTTAACCAACGGGACCGAACGGAACCGTTATAGGTAGACAGTTGATTTTTTTTTCCAGAGTCTGTATTTCTTTGGAGGCTATGACAACAAATAATAAAAATTAAATTAAAAATCAAGGGGGTTCCCATTCAAGAATCGTGTTTTTTTCAGTTTATTGTACGGTACCCTTATTTATTTATGTACACACGATAAACTTAAAAAAAGAAAATTGTTTACAGAGAAAAGAGCACAAAGGTACTGCTTATTTCAAAAGACATTTCTGCAAACAGTGTGTAAAAGGACAGAGAAGGAAACTTAAAATAGACTACACTAACTTAACTAAAACATATTATTATCTATTAATAAATATAAATTAAACTACAATAAACATACAAACAAATATACATAAATAAATTTACCGAAATAATACACATATCTATAAAATACAGAAGATTACACTAAAGTAGAGAGAAAATGCTCTTTGACTGTTTTTTTTAAAGAGAGAAATATTTTTACAATCACGAATGCCAGATGAGAGTGAGTTCCACAATCGTACTGCAAGAAAAGAGAAGGAGTGGGAATAGGAATGAGTATTATGGGATGGGAAGTTTAGATGATGTTTGAGGTGGGATCTACACAGTGCATCTGTGACCTATCAGTGACCTTCGAGTGGGAGTCCGACACGCGTTTGGTTTTTATACTGCACAGATAGATACTATCCTAGCTAAAAATGATACTCACAAAACCAGACGCAGCCTGAAAGCAAAGCAAAAGTTTTCAAGAGAGGCAGTTCTCTAAGCAATATTACGAGTGCGACAAACAAGTTTGCATTTTTATATTAAGTTGGAGCTTTGATGTTCATTCAAGATAAAGAATCATCTAATAAGTTAATCTAGTCCGCCCTTAAGTTAATCTACTTAGTCGAATCGATTCCATTCACATTGAAACAACCCAAAGCTGACTTTGACAAGAGGCACACTAGACGTTCCAATTATTGATGTAAAATTACTAAGTTGCATAATTATATAACAGTACTTGGTAAGTTGTCTAACTTTAGATAGTCATGGGAGGTTTTCTTGGTGGAATACGCCTGTAATTACGGTGTTTGAATTATATCGCTGGCCGGTTGGGATGCGCGAACGCAGTAACAAGACAACATAATGATACGACCGCCTTTTGTCTGGGTGTTTCGCCACCTGCCCAAACACTGCAAGTGCTGGGAAAAGTATATCGATAGAGTATTAATTATTTGACTGCACTTATTTTGCCTCTCGCCTTGCATTTTGGGGAGTGTGCGACGGAATTACAATAGTTTAATTACGCCAAGCCCGTTCCATCATCGGATCACAAGACGTACGGCGATACGCTACCCCGGTACATGGTGGACATCCCACCCACACGCACAAAACGTTTTGGGAACACATTCACTGTGCATACAGGTAATGAGTGGAATTCCCTACCAGAGTCCAGGGTTTCCTGATAGCTGCAACCTGGAAGTCTTTAAGTCAAGAGTGAATAGGTAACTTTTCGGCAAGCGTGCTCCATCTTCGACCACATCATTGTTTACCATCAGGTGAGATGGTCAAATGCGTCCATATCAATCGTAAAAAAAAAATCTCTCTACGACATTGAATGAATGTGCAAAATCAGAATCTTCCACTTAATTCTGCTTTTCATTAATTTTGCCATAGATAAATAAAGCTTGAATAGCTCAAGAAGTAAAAAATAAACGGCAAAAATCCATTCTATGTTCCTGACGTTTAATTAAGTTGTAGGATCACAGTTACTCTGAAGCTCTTGACTATATTAAATCGTGTTGAAAAATTAATGGACTAAAATGTTCATGTTAGTACCAAACGTACTTATTACCACAACTTCGCGAACTGCTAAATGCTAACGATAATTTAAAAATAGCAATTATTATTGTTCTAATCTTGTGGGCGGGACCATCATGTAGATTGACCATTACGAACAATTCTTATCGTTTTTATATCATACTCCATCACCGCTTAAATAAAAACAATGAGCAAAAAACTATCGATACGAAAGATTGTGGGGTGAACATCCTTATAATGATACCTTGTTAGCGTCTGTTAGTCATTCCTTACCGCTGAGGTGCCGTCGTAAGGGAAACGAAACTCTTAATTTGAACTTCAAAGGTGTGATTTCTGTGCCGTCGGGAAGTGTTAAGTAATCATTTAAAATCGGCTGTGCGGACGATTAAATTTTTTAACGACGACTATTTTGTTTTTCTTGGAGTTGTCGTCCATATTACTTGTAACACGTAATCACTTGGCACCTTGATGACGGACATCGAATTTAATAATGCTTTGATCACTACTAAGTATACTCTACACTCCTGCAAAATTGGACTCGCAAAATGAGAATCGATTAAAAACGATCAAAACAAAATGTACCGTTAATTGATTAATGTTTATACAAATATTTTTACACAACCCGACAAACCATATTAAGTGCTTGACAAATATTTAGTGTTAATTAGCTTTTGATGTGCGACTATCATAATTAATTAAAATTGGGAGTTATTACAACATTGAAATAATTACTTTGTTTTCATTGACAGCTAATAAATAATTTATCAATTCCCTAGAATCGATTGATTCATTAACAGTTTTGGTGAAAATATGGTTTTGTTATTTTAAATGTTTATTTAATTGAATGTAGTTTTGGGATATCATTGGTAATTAACATAAAGTGTTCATTATCTTTGCCTAAAACGAAGTTTTTGACTAGATTGATGATAATGATAATTATGGTGTTGAGGTAAGTTGAAACAGTAGCTTTTTGTTATTTCAAGAACACATATTTCTCAACCAATATATAATATATAAATAAATGAATCCTTATTTCCCTTGGTCACGCCATGACTCGAGAACGACTTTACCGATTTCATTCATCTTTTTTCATTTGATAGCCCAGTTCTTGAGGAAGGGTTTAGGGTATTTTACATTACGCTTTGACCCTTAGAAGCCAAGCAGCGGGTTAAAACCGCAGGGCACAGCTAGTCCAAAATAAAGTTTGACGTCTTAAAATCCATTCCCATTATTTTCACTTTATAGACTACACTAGACACATAAACGGCTTAACCACAAATCATTGCAGTAATTTATGTAACCGTTTAGCACTACATCGCTGTAACAACACATAATTCAAAGGTCGTGTCCGAGCGTATCTTACCAAAAAGAGACTTTACCGGGACACACAGTATGTATCGCCGTTCTTTGTAACGCGATTTATAGCTATTTCATGAGCTTTATTTACTTTTATAGACGTAAAAGTCTAAGTAATAAATTACGTCTGCCTTGGTGAGATGGCCGGACACTAGCGCTGTGAATAACATTTTCCCCTTATTATGTTTTGGTATATAAATTAAAGAGATTTATGCGCCTTAAAGCAGCCTACCGCCAGTTTAGTTTAACAATCGGAGCGCGATTGCGGTGTCGTCTTGATTGTCCAAGATATAAATGACGTGATTGTTATCATGATGTAGAACGTGTTGCTGAAACGACAGATAGGACCGGTTGCATACTCATAAAAGTTATTTAAGGCGTTATGATCAGCAAAAATACGGTATCTGTCGGACTATATAGAAAAGAAAGAGAAGCGCGACGACACAATGTTTGGAATTTATTGCCAAATATGAAGCATTTTATCGATTTACTCGAAACTCAGATGAAATTAATAAAAAACTAGTTACCACTAAAACATAAAACTTATGGATACTAAATACAAAGTAGTAGAAAATATAAAAGCTGAGTAAAAAGGGGAGGGGAAGAACTCTTAAGGTGTCAACGGGAAAAGTGCCCAGAACACTGGCCGCATTGCCACGTTGAATGGCAATGCTGATTCGTTGGCCAAAGAAAAGGCCAGCCCTCTGTTCACGTGAAGAGTCGACTAACTGCTTGTTGATTTCACGAAAAACTCGATGAGCACTCGGACCCCATGGCCTTAGTGTTTCAACCCCAAACGGCTCAAATACATAATTTGGTATAAATTTTACCGGCATATATGTAGGCTAGTAATCCGTGATTTTTTTTTCTAAGGTCAAAGTTACAGGTAACTTTGACGATCATTTCTATCGAGGATTTTATTATTTTTTAAACATGTTTCGGAAACAACAGGGTTCTTTGATGATGATGTAACAAATACTTTTTCTGCAGCTTGAAATTAAACAGATTTGGCTAAAATTACGTTATAAAACCAGCATTTTTTCAAATTTTGCTGTTCACAGCGCCTTAATTGTTTCTTTTGCGGTATTTTGATTGGAGCTGATTTGGAGAATAGAGCTGGTATGTTACATTATATACTCTAAAAATCATCAATTTGAATCAAAGATTTGGTTGCCTTGAAAAATATTCTTTTTGATCCTTATATTATAAGTGCAAAATCTACTGAACGGTGTATTAAATTTGGCACATATAGCATAACGTAGAGCACATAAAATAGGATAATACTGTTTATCCTGTTCCCACCATATTCGGCTTTAAAAGGCTTTGGACAGAATTTGTAATCTTTAGGTAAGGTTTATTTATATGAAAGTATGAGTACCTAGGTATACCTACGGTAAATATTTTTAATCGACTACTAAATCCTTTGACCTTAATATGAGAAAATATTTGCTTCATAAGGATATATAGCCGCGGGCAAAGGTCCCAAGAAAACATTTAATATGTTATTATTGGCACTAGTACCTATCGAGATTTCCAAATATTGTTATAGGACGATTTGTGCTAGTTAGATTTTTCTTCCAGGCTTTGGTAGGTAAATAAAACATCATTCAACGAAAAATTATTATTAATCGTAATAACTCTGCAAGACTATAATTATGCTTGCTTAACCTTTAGCGTAATATATTTTTTATTAGCCTCCTCATATTTTTACCACTTACAATTTCTCGTGCCTTCTCCGGTCAACTTACGTGTATTATTGTTTAATGTTTATTATTGTTAACTGGACATCATAACGACTTTTGGACATATTTTGAAATGAAATGTATTCTATTGTTTATTGTAAGTTATTAATAAGTTTTGACTCAATTTATTTATTATGTTAATTTCAAAACTCAACAGCAAACCAGCATTGTGCTTTGCAGTGCCCTGACAGGGTTCATGTACAAAAACCGACAGTAATAATGTAGAAATGTGTGATGTGCATGAAGGCAAATGAATAAATAAATAAATAAATAAATAAATAAATAAATAAATAAATAAATAAATAAATAAATAAATAAATAAATAAATCTGTTAGGAATTAGTCTAAAACGTCACGCCAGCGTTTTTAGGCCTGCCTCGGTTAAGACGTCCGTCTTCACACACCCCCTGCGTGACGACCCTGGCCCATTTGGAGATATTGTTGTGCAATATTTATTTTCCGCCCTAAGGAAACTTATCCCAGCTTCCCTTGTTTTAGATCAAGCAGACAAGTAATGCAATAAGTCACTTTTACACCAATCGATCGATCGTCGATCGATGCTATCGATTGATTTTAGAATGGATTTATTATTTATTTATTTATTTTATTTTAAAGATAGCTGACAGACTAATAACAAACTTAAATATCATGCATAAGTAGACGACGACGGTTATGTGACGACGTCTATAGATAGTCTCTAATACACCAATCGACCGATCGATGATAGAATGAATTAGTCGATGTACGCTTGAACCAGAATTATGTTTTAATTCCGAATTAGTTGCTAGCCTAGGCCAGTTACGTCCCCACCAACCGTGTCTCCACGTTGCCGTCGTGGTGGGGCTTGCGTGTCTCAGTGATCTTGGGGGCTTTGCCGGTAGAGCCACTCATGCCGGAAGGTCCCAAGTGAGAGACCAGACCAAGAGAGACACAAGAGGGGCACACCGTTCGGAGACTTGAGCAGTGTTCGGGTCCTCGGACGGTGTGCGTCTCATTGGCTTGCTTGCTGCTCTCTGGTACGCGTCTGATCATCAGACGTGACTGTGAGGGCAGCAAGCAAGCACTGAGAGAGAGGGGGAGAGGAGGGGAGATAGGGACCGCACCCTCAAAAAGGAAACAATGAATAGAGACACTGCAAGAGATGATATACCCCAGGGCGGTCCGGACTGCACAGCAGCCCGGGAATCCGCCACGCCTCGTGCGTCAAGCCCCTCGTATTCTGGGGGGGGCAACAGTGCTCTCTATTTTCCGTTTGCCAAGGGCAACAGTGGCCGAGGAGGCCCCCGATCCGAATTATCCTTTCAGGAGCTGATCGGGTTTGATGTCAGCTCGCCCGACGAAGAGTCGGCCGGGCATAGCGCGGGCGAAGGCGCGCTGCACTGGGAGGAGGGCTCGCTTGAGCGTCGCACGGGTGTAGAGTCGGAGTCCGAGTTGGACTCCGACGACCTGGCGACCGTTAGCTCGGCGAGCCCTGTACCCGAGGGGGCGGGGGCTGCTGCGGAGGACTCCAGGTCCTTCCGCAAGCGGCCCAGATCAGAGGAGGACCGGGGGTCGTCTGGCAGCGAGGAGGTAGCCTCGGCTCGCAAGATCCCCACCAGCAGGCGGGGCAAGGGCCGAGAGGGAGGCAAGGGGAGACTGCCCGCCTCCAAGGTGGCTGGTCAGCGAGCCGGGGAGCTCGTCGCTGACGGACGACCCCCCGTAGAGGGCGGTCGCAGGGCTCCTGGTTCGGAGTCCTCCGGCGGTGGGCCGGATGACTCCGGACAGGAGCGTGTTGGGAGGGCCGGGTTTGCGGAGGTTGTAGAGGCCGCGCTTCGCGATGTGGCCTTGAAGAGGAAGTTGTCCTCCAAGAACAAGGCCATAAGCGAGGCGATGGCCTCCATTCTGGCGGCAGCGGAGGGTAACCCAGGGGGGCCTCCGCGGGACGAGATGTCCAAGCTGCGGGCGGAGGTCGCCCGCTTGGCTGCCGCCACGGAGCGCCTCCAGAGGGAGAATGCGGGGCTCCGAGCAGACCTGGCCAGGCTCCAGGGAGCCGGCCCACAGGGGGCGCCTGAAGGGGGGCGCAGGGAGAACAGCCAGCCCGTGCCGCAGGAGGGCCAGGTGCTGGACCTGGTGCGGCAGGAGATGGCTGCCTTCCAGGCGCGGTTTTCCGTCCTGGAGGGCATCGTCCTGCGCCCCCCGTTAGCGGCGAGTGGGAAGGCTCCAGGCCGGAAGGCGGCGTCGTACGCGGCCGCCGTGGCTGCCACACCGGGGTCGTCCGGCCAGGACAAAGGGTCCGGGCCGTCACCCGCGAAGCCGGTGCCGGGAAAACCGGACCCGGCCCCGGGAAGGAAGAGGAAGGGTGGGGCGGCTGCGCGGACGGCGAAGGCTCCTGCGCCAGCCGTGCAGCAGCTCCCCCCGGCTTCCTCGCCTTCAGCTCCTCCCCCGGCTCAAGCCGAATGGCAAGTGGCCGGGGAGAAGAGGAAGGCGGGAAAGGCAGCCAGGGCGGCCAAGAGGCGGGAGAGGAAGCGGCGGCAGAAGGCGCGAAGCGTCGCGGCTGCGCTCCGCCCCCCGAAAACCGCGGCTGTAGTGCTTACACTACAGCCGGACGCGGCGAAGCGGGGCGTGACGTACGCGGACGTGCTCACCAAGGCGAAGGAGACGGTGAACCTTGGTGAGCTAGGCATCGTAGGGGGCCTCCGGCTCCGGGTCACCATGACTGGGGCCCGGATGCTGGAGATCTCCGGGGCAGCCAGCGGCCCAACCGCGGACGCTCTAGCCGAAAGGCTTAGGGCGTCCCTAAGCGCGGACGATGCCCGAGTGTCCAGGCCCACCAAGCGCATCGACATGCGCATCTTGGGCCTGGACGACTCCGTCACGGAGGCGGAGGTGGTGGCCGCCGTCGTTAGGACGGGGGGGTGCTCAGCAGAGGAGGTGAAGGCGGGCACCCTACGTCCTGACAACACGGGCATGCGCACCATTGTGGTGAGCTGCCCCGTGTCGGCGGCCAAAACCATATCGGAGGGCCGAAGGTTTTTGGTGGGTTGGGTTTCCGCGCAGGTCAAACTGCTGGAACCCCGACCTCTGAGGTGCTTCCGGTGCCAAGTGGGCCACCATGTGGGAGCTCAATGCACCTCGGAGGTGGACCGCAGCGGTCTTTGTTTCCGCTGCGGTCAGCCCGGTCACAGGGCCGGCTCTTGCGTCGCCGCGCCGCACTGCGTAGTCTGTGCGGCAGCTGGCAAGCCGGCCGACCACTGGGCTGGGGGTAGGGCCTGCGCCCCACCCGCCAAAGCCGGAAACAGGAGAAAGCCCTCCGCCACCGCCGTC
This sequence comes from Melanchra persicariae, assembly GCA_947386135.1. Lineage (NCBI taxonomy): Eukaryota > Metazoa > Arthropoda > Insecta > Lepidoptera > Noctuidae > Melanchra > Melanchra persicariae. The sequence continues at coordinate 8,862,075 of OX376655.1, read as the reverse complement.
TCCACCGCGACCGCCGCCACCGCCGCCGCTTCCTCCGCCGCCAAAGCCGGTTCCACTGCGGCTGCTGCAGTAGCAGCAGCCGCAGTAGAGCCCCTACAACGGGCTCCGGAGGGGGCTGAAATGGAGTGCCAGTAATGGCCCCATTTCACCCCCTCCTGTTGAACGTCAGCCACTGCGCCGCCCAGGAACTGATGCTCCTGAGCATGGCGCAGTGACTGATGCCTGTGGACGGCGAGCAATGGGTAGCTCGCCGTCCGATCAGAACAGGCCCGGGTTGACGGCGCGCTGTGTTCTACGCGCGCCAAGCCAGCAGTCGTCAGCATGGGTCGGGGCCCGTTAAGGCCAGAGCCTACCAGGGTTGCGGATTTGTTCGAAAGAGTTACCGCGGCCCTGGGAAGAAAGGCACTAGGAGGACTAAAGGGTGGGTTTTAGTCAGTAAAAGTCTGACACTCCCTGCCGCTCCACCCAGAGCGGGAGGGGTCATTTGATGATTTCCCATCCTAGAAAAAAAAAAAAAAAAAAAAAAAAAAAAAAAAAAAAGGCCAGTTACGTATGAAATTAACCTCGTGTTAGCAAATAACTCTAAGTTTAAACAAAACTCTAGTCAAGCGGGCCGTAGATGATGGGCAACCTGAACGTTGTGAAGTAAAATTGTGAAGCCATAACCCTTTAAAACTTGAAACCGACCTCTGCAAATTACTAATCGGATCTTTTACTAAACTACTTAAAATATTGTGTGGTTAAGTAAGTTATAATGTACAAAACGATATGATCATGACTGTGTATCTAACAAATAAAATTGTTCCTATAATTTATGAGATAAGCGGGCACGGATTGTGTTGAACCCTCGTAAAATACAAAACTCGGTCGTGTAACAGCAATATCCGTTGTAAAGTTCACTTTACAGTGTAAAATGTTACTAAGTTTTCTCTTTACTTTGAGGTCTAAACACAAATCTCTTCGTAATATAAATTTATCAACTGTTTTAGGCTGGCTCTTCATAGATCCGGAGCGAGGCAGCGGAGCAGAGTGACGGAGCGGAGTTGCGGACTGTGGCTGTCCATTGATGCGGAGTGAGGCAGTGCGGAGAAGAGTTGCGGACTGTGCGGAATAACGATTTTATGCGAAAAGTAGGAAATTTGAGCGAGCGGCTGGTTTTTTTTCACTTCCCGGCTCCGTTTACCCGCTCCTCTTTCCCGCTCCGCTTCCCCACTCCGCTTTTCCACTCCACATCCCCGCTCCGCAGCTTCATTCCACTTCCCGGTTTTGCATAAATTTTTAAACTAGTTTGCAAATCCCTGTCCACAGAAGAGCTTATGCTCCGATTCCCAATTTGCTGAGATTTTATGCTATTCCATTGGTTAATATTGGCACAGCTCCACTCCGCTCCTCTCCTCTCTGCCACAGTAGACAGTCAGCCTTAGGGAAGGCGACATTGAACACTGGACTCAGCTACGCTGCTGAATATTTTTAATTCTAACTTCTGCCAGCGGCTTTGCCCACGTGAATGTCAAAAATTATGATAAGGGAACAAACCTACTCCCGGGATAAGAGTATCCTACGTTCTGCAGGACATGGGATACTGGTCTGTCAAGTTTCGTCCAAAACCGTGCAGCCGATAAAACGTGAGGTGAACTAACAAACAAACTACTAAACTAACTACTTGAATGCTTGAAAATTATGACATGAAAGGAAAAAGCCTAATGACTCTCTTCCAACAACTGATTTGGTTCCAATTACCAATGTGAGATCAATCAACTCTACTTATTTATAAAAATAAAAACAAGTAAGTTCATAAATATAAATAAGAAATATTAATAGCAAAACCTTGCTAATATCAATATAACTCTAGAGATACTTCTGCTCCCGGTCATTCTAATAATAAACATCAGCGCCGTATAATATTGCGCAGGCTTTATCAATAAACGGCTGCAAGCCTACCCTCATAATGACCCTAGAAACTGGTGCACGTAATTAATAGGCCATGCCGTTGAGGGCCATTGTACAATTTATTGTTTTACTGCGCGTTCGGACTATAAATTTCTTAATTGGCCCCCACTTTATGCTCAACGGACCCCTAATTTACAAGGGTGAGCACAGACAGTATCAAGATTTTTTCACTACAATGCTTTTCGACGCAGTTAACAAGCCGTCATCATATAATTTGGGAAGGGAATCCAACATTGTTAAAGCTTACAGCTGCTTTTGCCGCAAACTTAATGTAACAATTTTCACATTAAAATAACAGTCCGGGAAGTTTTTTTCGTGAGTCTATCCGTCGGCACTGACTAACAAGGTTATATTGAATCGATACAACCGTAATTTGTAAATTAAAAACGGGTCTGCCATCGTAAATGCTTTGAGATTGGCCTTTCATTAGCTGTTATTTAGTGATGTTCCTTACAGATTGAAATGATGTTCGATGTTCAAAATAGGTATACCTAGGTACCTACTTGATAAGTTGTTAATATTGTAAATACTTATAACGTCTATAATGAAGTCTATGGCTTTAAAACAACGTTCATTTTAAATGAAACACGATCTTTGCTAACGGCTGTCGTTCCTCTAATTTAAAATAAATATTTTTAAAGAAAAAGACAAAAGATGTCCTTGTATAAAAACGGATCAAAAGCTTTGGTATCAATTTCATGAATAAATTCTACTGAAATTTAAACTAGAGGTGTGATTTAAGAAATAAATCCAGTAAGCTTACTTCTATTTCTGGATTTATTTAAAATTGCTACGAAATTTTCCTTTTTCGTAAGAATTTTAGATATTTTTATCGTTTTTCGCTATAAGTCTTTAGGGGTCGAGGTGGAATATCTCAGTTGAATTTATTACAGATTTTAAATACTGTAGAAAAGTTTTTACATTTTAGTAACATGTTACTAAAGATAATTCCCAAATAGTAAGGATAATGATAGCCACGGTATGATCATATAAAATCAATTACCATCAAACGTTTTTTATTGTATTTTTCAAAATTATGTACCGGATAAACCGAGGCTTTTAGCTCCTATTGTATTCAACCTCGACTGATATTTACTAAAAAGCTTTACTCGCGAGATATGGCGTTGCAAAACGATGAATTCTTTTCGCATAGCCCAACAACGTCAGCGATTTCAGACACGAGTCTCGTATGGTGAGATGGCGCCGCCAGGCACACCAAGTAAAATATTCAGGGCAAAAGTCAGTCACGACACACGATGCTCTTCCGACTTTTGAGCCCCTGGTACCTCTGTGTGTTTTATGCTATGCTCATAGGTACTCATAATATTCTGCTGGAAGAGTTTTAGCTAGAAAATATCATTTTTCCAAGAGCAAAAGTGTAACTGTCTGACTTCTTAACAAACTTCAGAGTTTTCTGAATAAAATAGCACGTTAGTGAGGCATGCCAAGAACACTGCACCTGGTGAAGTGATTGTATACTTACGTTTTGTACAATAATGAGCATGTAAATATTTATTTGCTAGTAGTAGTAAGTACTTACAGAAATTGCAATGTTCTACACTCACATTAACATGAGGGCTTTCTAGACTGCACGAAAAAGCCAATCAACAGCTTTGCATCCCACATGCAATCCCACAAACAAGGTGATTATTCCTTCAACGAGGTATAATATCGTTTTATTGAAACCATTGTGATCAGCTTATCACCTAAGTTTATATTATATAGAATATGAGGTATCGTCGTAAACCGAATAGGAACGATACGTCCCATCGTAAATCGTCCCTTACAGGTTAAGCTGACATTTAATAGTGTTAGCGGTTAGTGTTCAGCACTCGCATCTGTCATATCAATTTCCATTTTATGCCTTCATAAAAGTATCAATACCTTAAACAGGAATGCATTGATAAATAGGATCGCTGTTTTATGAATATATTCTCACCTATAATAGGCAGCTACAATTTGCTCCACCAGCATCGTTTAAGTTTTATTGCAATCCCCATCATGTCTATAGCTATTCCAATTGCAATGCCGTTTGTGTTCCGTACAACGAAGTTTCGGTTAAGCTTTGACTCATCAACGAATTTCACTTTTAAACAACACATTGGCTACACAACATTTATTTTTATTATCCCAGGAATATTTGAAAAGCGAAACACCGGTATCGTAAATGAAAGCAAAATCATTTGTATCCAATCACAAAATGGATCGCTAAAAGTGAAACTTCTGAGTCATAACAACAAAACAGAATTATTCAAACAATAGCTTTAAAGAATAGTGTCGCAATGAAAAACTGAGATAAAACAAGTGGACCATAAAGTTACTGTTGTAAAATATTGTTTATAAAACAATTCGGGCAACTGAGACACAAACAAAAGTTTCCGTAGAATTCCGCGCCACCCTTTCGGCTTCCTTTAAATTGTTATTGCGGTAATAAGCCCCCGACGAACATGTGACTTTTATGGCCAACCAGTTTCTGGAGTTTGGCAGAGGGCATTTTGTCACTGGCACAATTACTGGGCCCAGTACACCAGAAGAACAATGATGGGCTATTTTTGACATATTGTGCGAAGGACCTTCTTGCAATACGTTTACTTTTTATATCTTTCGGCCGGACTGTGTCGTAATGAAGAAGGGAACAATTATTACTTCACCAAACTGTTTTGCGGAATGTTTGTGCGTTATCGGGCCTTCCCAACTACCAGCTTCTGGGTCGTAAAATAGTTTTCGTAGTAAGCAAAAACGTATCTACGTCGTGCTTCATCTTCAAAGTAGGTTATAAGTATAACTAATTGTATCGGAAATAACGTTTTTGATATTTATGTATACTGGATTATTTGTAAAACACCAACAACCTTTCAGTGGTTGAAAGTACTCATGATTGTAAACAACTTTTAATAAGGGACTAACTCTGAAATATAAAAAATAAATCAGCTGTTTCATACAAAATGCAATATTCACCCGATGAAAATGTATGAAACAGTCGATTTTTTTTTCGGATTTTCAGGGTTGGTTTCATAAAAAAAGATGTTTATGAGTACTTTCACTCACTGAAAGGTTTATTTATTTAGTTATTTATTAAAAACATTTGTAGACTTAACAGGTCAACCCAAGACGTCTACAAACTAGTTATCTATATACTAAATATACGCGTGCCTAAAGTTACAATTTTTTGTTAGTTAAGTGTTAACTATTTATTATTGCTATTGGATACTGTAATTACCTACTAACTTTTATTGAGTTTGGATTAGTTTTAATCTTAATTTATTTTAATCTTAATCTTAACCTTAATCGTAGTCTTAACCTTAATCATAATCTTAACTCCAGGTTGTTGGTGTTTTACAAATAACCCTGTATAGTTACCCGAGACAGATTTTGCTAAGCTCAAGTCTAAACTATTTTTGGAAACTCAATCTACTGGACACAGATTTATCCTTATGACCTTTACTATCACCACAAAGCCGCTAAAAATATTTACTCTCATAATTGGCTCACAGTCACAATGTAATATTAACTCCAGAACTCTGTTTAATACCTGTCTTTATTACACAAAGTACTCGACTGAGAGTTCCTTCAAAATTGTCGTTAAGCCGTGTTACGTGTAATTAATTACCATCGTCGAAGAATCCACCGCTCTCAGGACAATAAAACGCTTTCGGATTATGATATGAAACGTTGAAAGCTAATTCAACTCGTAATAAATCTGAGACTTGTTAATTATCCGACGTCCTCACAGAGCGTCGTAAAGGGCCCACCTCTTTGTTTTACGGAACTTTCGTCGACTTCAAAAGATTCCTGTGTTATTAAGTTAGACGTAATAAATAGAACGTCTCTGGAGTAATGACCGTATTGTAAACATTCACAAAACTGCATGATGGTGACGGTCGTGAATATAAAGAGCTTATAAAAATGCTGGAATAGTCCATTCTGTTCTCTTCTCCCGTTTATTTTATTAAGGCCCGCTCAAAGAAAAATATGACAATTTTGTTAGGGGAATTAAAAAGTTACCTGTTCTTACAGTAATGTACTAACAAGTTTAATTTTCTTCGTCTCTCGTCCGACATTAGGCGGGCCCAAACGTAACTTCGGTATAAAATATTTAAATTGACTTTAAGAGCGAACAAGATATTCAGTTTGATCGCTTTGCCGTCGATTTACATTCAAGAACGGTTATAATGGTAACTTAATTTTATACTTATTTCTTGTTATATTGGTTTTAAATAAGTGCTTACTTTTATACAATGGGGATAAAAGTGAGATTAGAATTTTACGGTTCTTTTTAACGCCTTTTTGGTCCTAACTTTCGTTTAAATGATGTCTGGACTTCGACTTACAAAACTGTTTGTTGTAAAAATTTTATTTCAAACGCTCATGATCGGACTTTTATTTCGTTATAATTTCTGAATTTGGACACCTAAATAATTTAGATCATAGACAAATAAACCGGTGTACATTATTTTAGAGAGCTCGTTATATGAAAACCATTACCCGTCAGATCCACGAACCGTGAGACTATATCGGGCTGTATAATACATCCTCTATATATCGTTAAATAGGCGGTGTCTACATGGCAGGGGCCGGTGTAAACGAAGCATAACCTATGCCGTTTTTATTCTATAACGAGCCTACAAACTATTATTACTACGTCACCATGTCAAGCCCACATCACGTGTACATCCGCCCTAAATCCAGATATACCAACGCACAATCAGATATCGTTTGTTTAACCCAAACTAATTGAGACAAGGTTCTAATTGTACATTTCGGTCTACCACTCAGAACTTTGTTCAAATAACTTAGAGTACATCTGAAGTTATAAATGATAGTTAAATGATTTCTTGACAATTTAATGCTGAGGCGCCTTATCGTATGTTGAAATTCGTTAATAACAATTATGTAGAAATGAAGATAAGTTTTGAGAGAGTTACCTAGGCACCTGTTGGTCACGTTTGTGTATTTAAGGAAGTGAGTTAATGTGTTTTTAAGTAGATATCCTTGTCTTGATTGATGAATTGTTGGTTCTCGCATTTTGTTCACCGGCAGATAACTGGGCGTGTTTCGAACAGAGTGATTTAAATTAGTCTATCTTAATAGAGATTAATGTTTGGACAGCATAGGATGAATCAAATTTAAAAGAATACTCATCCGTGTATATGTTCGTAATTTATCTTCTGTCAGTTAATTTAATACATTCTAGAAATAATCGCATTCTAAGAGAAAGAAACGTTTTTGAAGACTTGACATTTAACGTGGGTTTTTTTGTTGTTATGACGAATGGCTGACATGATGATGATACCACTATTGTACATAAAGTTTAAATAAATAAATAAATAAATACATACATAACTAAAACAAAGAGGAAACAGAAACAGAAGAACAAACAGAAACAGAAGTCTAGTCAAGCTGCAGACCCTCCAACCATATATACTCAATCTTTTAATGACAACTCACGGCCACACTCCCTACGATCCTTCTTTGATCTCCCAACGACGTAAACATTCGGTCTGTCCCTCAATTCGTACAAATTGTGCTTCGACCCAACGCTTCTTCCGCTTCCTTAGCAGTCATGTGTACAATAACACTAACAAAATTTTAAACATATACCCCTTGTGCAAATCTAAATGTAAAGCAAAAATAATAAATTGGCTTCTTGATTTAGATTATTCTGAGACAGAAAATATTTTAGCTGTTTTAAAATAAATTAGATAGTAAATTTGTAGACCACATTTTAATACACACACCTACACTCACTCTAACAAATATACTTTCACATACACACACAAAACACGCAACACACACTCAACACGCACCATACACTACACACCCACAGACACACCATCTTTAGTTTTAACATTTTCCTATTTTAGTTTTTAAATATTCCTCTCTGTACGTGAAGGCTTTGATGTTTGCAAATTAGTGCTTAATAGTACTGTTTTAAGAGGGTGAGAGCCTGGAGATCTGTCATACAGGTCCAGAACCCACTACAGACTCCAGCTCTCACAAAGGTTACAAATTTGATTGAAATAATATGTCACGAACCAATGTCTGTACCTTTTTGAGAGAAATAAATCTTTATTATTATTATTATATGACATTACAACTGAAATAAGTCAAGAAAAAATGTTGATTTCGATGTTCGATATTATTTTGAATATAAAATCAAAAACTTCAAAACTATAACTTATTAAACTAGAACTTAAATGGAGAAATAAAAGTTTTGTCTTTTAAAAAATCATTAGTAAATATGCCAACCATTTTTTTGAGGTTGGTGCCATCCTTAACTTCTCAGTGACTTACCTCAAAACTACTGAACCGATTTTGAAGAAGCGTGCACAGTTCCCTTAGTTAGACTATACCTATTTCAATTTAAAAACATTATTTTGCAATCCGAATATATATGTATAGAGAGTATATGAGAAATGCGCGGACAAACATACATAGGTACCTATATACAATTATGAAATATGGCACACATGTTTACAGGCTGGTATAGAGTAACACACACATAAACTGTGCAATTCTGACAATATTACATACATACAGGTCGAATTAATAACCTCCTTTTTTAAAGTCGGTTTAAACTCAGCTCAGCATAAATATCCATCAAACATCGCACAAGAGCTTAGTCAAACCACACAATAATTTCCATCTCACTTATACCGTACAATACAAATAGTTCACCAACTTATCTTCCTTACACATTACGTGCTCTGAATACCGAAGTAGGATACTTGAACGCTTAAGATACACCATTATAATACGGGATCATCGTAATCCTCTCCACGTTCGAATCACCCAAAGTGCCCATTTTTAGAAACTTTCACCCCTGAAAGACCATTTTCATACGTCCTGGATTACACAGTATCCGCAATGAACGTTCCACTCAGACTTCATTAAAAGCAATAACGTGAATGTAGCCTACAAGGCAATCCTGAAACTAATCTCTTTTGTTTGCATTTTGTACGAGAGCCAAATCTAACTCGTAACTCGCTACGGAGTACGAAGGAGCGGGATCAAAAGTTCTGAGTTCTACACTGCGTTATTTGTACAGTGTTGCGACGGAGATTGTAGACCAACTGCGTAATGGAATGCTTAATCTAATCTGCCGCTGGCTCAGTTAAAATACAAACGAGATTATACCGACATACGAATAAGGGCCTTATGTTGTTGGAAATTATGACATGGAGTTCTGATAACTTTTGTAAAAATTAGTTAGGTATTCTTTTAATTTCTATCGTCAAATAACTGTATGTACCTAACTGAGCTGGTGATAGGGGTAACTCCCAATGAGTTTTATCATTTATATTATTTTAAATTTTATCGAGTGATGGCTAGAAGTTGATAACAGAGCCTTATAGTTCAGTTCAAACTTAATGACGTCTTTAAAAGTTGATTTTAACCGACTTCTTACTGTACAGTACACAAACTCTCACCCCCCTTGTCACACGAATTCGTTAATGCGTAGCGACTCGCGGATTGTGAACTGAACCACAATTGGGTTTGATATAATATCTGATGGAAAGTGGTTAATAAAGCATTGTAGAGGAAACTTCAACTTATGATATCTACTTAATACCAAGAGACATCCAAAACACATAAAACTTAAAACCATATTATCGCTCTTACCAGCCGATAACATCGACTAAGCCTCACTTCTTTATATGAACCAATAAAAAGAATAATCAAGGGAACATAGGCTAAAGACGAATCTAATGACGCTCATCTATAAATTCAACGATAGGGCTGTAAACACAGATGGAACTCTTTATAAAACACATTATCATTCTAATAAAGAAATAGGTGTAATAAAATATAGTGCATTTAAAGTTCATTTCAACCATTTAAACAGTGCATTCCGTGCTATTTAATGGGCGTATACAATTGCTATTATTTTTCAGTAATAGCTGCACTATTAAACCAACTGAATTAGATGGTATAGGATATCGTAAAATGAATGCAAAGCTATTTTATAATGCAAAAAAGCGGGATTTTAGTAGCTTTTAAAAAGCGTTCGTCGTTTTTTTAAAGAATTGTAGGTTCTTGTAAGTGCATTTGTTTAAAATTTTCTGTAATTTGAAGTTTTCGTCTAGTTGTTAAACGATAAATATTGTTTACTAATTCGAATATTGAAACTAAAAAAACACAAATTCATCAGTTAATTGATACATGTACTGTTTGAACAGTTTAAAAAAAACTTGTGATAATTCATTATTTTATAAATTATTATAAAATAATGAATTATCACAAGTTTTTAAAATCTAAATGTTCTAATTATTAAATTAGCAAGAGCTAAAAATTATCGAAATGCACAAATAAATGGAGGAACCAAATAAAGCCTCGATTCTGCAGTTCCTTTGGGAGCGCTCACCATTCAATTTGCGTTTTCAAACGAATTGTACGCCAATTACGTTATCGAAAATTTCCCCGGAATAAAATTAAGTTGATACCTAATTATTATGAGCTTTAAGAATGACTAGAATGGCAGTTAATTTGCGCCTAATTCTGAGTTCGCAGCACAAAATTTTGTTTAAATTAGCTTAATTTTTATTATTCCTTTCTGGGCCTTTTTTTTTTTTTTTATTGGATGGGAAATCATCAAATGACCCCTCCCGCTCTGGGTGGAGCGGCAGGGAGTGTCAGACTTCTACTGACTAAAACCCACCCATGCTCCTCTTAGTGCCTTTTACGTTCCAGGGCCACGGTAACTCTTTCGAACAAATCCGCAACCCTGGTAGGCTCTGGCCTTAACGAGCCCCGACCCATGCTGACGACTGGTGGCTTGGCGCGCGTAGAACACAGCGCGCCGTCAACCCGGGCCTGTTCTGATCGGACGGCGAGCTACCCATTGCTCGCCGTCCACAGGCATCAGTCACTGCGCCATGCTCAGGAGCGTCAGTTCCTGGGCGGCGCAGTGGCTGACGTTCAACAGGAGGGGGTGAAATGGGGCCATTACTGGCACTCCATTTCAGCCCCCTCCGGAGCCCGTTGTAGGGGCTCTACTGCGGCTGTTGCAGTAGCAGCAGCCGCAGTGGAACCGGTTATGACAGCGGAGGAAGCGGCGGCGGTGGCGGCGGTCGCGGCAGAGACGGCGGTGGCGGAGGGCTTTCTCCTATTTCCGGCTTTGGCGGGTGGGGCGCAGGCCCTACCCCCAGCCCAGTGGTCGGCCGGCTTGCCAGCTGCCGCACAGACTGCGCAGTGCGGCGTGGCGTCGCAGGAGCCGGCCCTGTGACCGGGCTGACCGCAGCGGAAACATAGACCGCTGCGGTCCACCTCCGAGGTGCATTGAGCTCCTACATGGTGGCCCACCTGGCACCGGAAGCACCTCAGAGGTCGGGGTTCCAGCAGTTTGATCTGCGCGGAAACCCAACCCACCAAAAACCTACGGCCCTCCGAGATGGTCTTGGCCGCCGACACGGGACAGCTCACTACAATGGTGCGCATGCCCGTGTCGTCAGGACGTAGGGTGCCCGCCTTCACCTCCTCTGCTGAGCACCCCCCCGTCCTAACGACGGCGGCCACCACCTCCGCCTCCGTGACGGAGTCGTCCAGGCCCAAGATGCGCATGTTGATGCGCTTGGTGGGCCTGGACACTCGGGCATCGTCCGCGCTTAGGGACGCCCTAAGCCTTTCGGCTAGAGCGTCCGCGGTTGGGCCGCTGGCTGCCCCGGGGATCTCCAGCATCCGGGCCCCAGTCATGGTGACCCGGAGCCGAAGGCCCCCCACGATGCCTAGCTCACCAAGGTTCACTGCCTCCTTCGCCTTGGTGAGCACGTCCGCGTACGTCACGCCCCTCTTCGCCGCGTCCGGCTGTAGTGTAAGAACTACAGCCGTGGTTTACGGGGGGCGCAGCGCAGCCGCGACGCTTCGCGCCTTCTGCCGCCGCTTCCTCTCCCGCCTCTTGGCCGCCCTGGCTGCCTTTCCCGCCTTCCTCTTCTCCCCGGCCACTTGCCATTCGGTTTGAGCTGGGGGAGGAGCTGAAGGCGAGGAAGCCGGGGGAGCCGCTGCTCAGACGCCGCAGGAGCCTTCGCCGTCCGCGCAGCAACCCCACCCTTCCTCTTCCTTCCCGGGGCCGGGTCCGGTTTTCCCGGCACCGGCTTCGCGGGTGCCGGCCCGGACCCTTTGTCCTGGCCGGACGACCCCGGTGTGGCAGCCACGGCGGCCGCATATGACGCCTTTTTCTGGCCTGAAGGGGCCTTCCCACTGGCCGCTAACGGGGGGCGCAGGACGATGCCCTCCAGGACGGAGAACCGCACCTGGAAGGCAGCCATCTCCCGCCGCACGAGGTCCAGCACCTGGCTCTCCTGCGGCACGGGCTGGCTGTCCTTCTTGCGCCCCCCTTGCGGCGCCCCCTGTGGGCCGGCTCCCCGGAGCCTGGCCAGGTCTGCGCGGAGCCCCTCGTTCTCCTTTCGGAGACGCTCCGTGGCGCCCGCAGCTCGGACATCTCGTCCGGCGGAGGCCCACCTTTGTTAGCCTCCGCTGCCGCCAGAATGGAGGCCATCGCCTCGCTTATGGCCTTGTTCTTAGAGGACAACTTCCTCTTCAAGGCCACATCGCCAAGCGTGGCCTCCACCACCTCCGCAAACCCGGCCCTCCGAACCCGCTCCTGTCCGGAGTCATCCGGCTCACCGCCGGAGGACTCCGAAGCAGGAGCCCTGCGACCGCCCTCTACGGGGGGTCGTCCGTAAGCGACGAGCTCCTCGGCTCGCTGACTAGCCACCTTGGAGGCGGGCAATCTCCCCTTGCCTCCTTCTCGGCCCTTGCCCCGCCTGCTGGTGGGGATCTTGCGAGCCGAGGCAACCTCCTCGCTGCCGGACGACCCCCGGTCTTCCTCTGTTCTGGGCCGCTTGCGGAAGGACCTGGAGTCCTCCGCAGCAGCCCCCACCTTTCTGGGCCTAAACCACCAACTCTTAAAGCAGTATTACTTTAATATTACTTCCAGTGGGAAAGAGACGGAGCTATACGTCCTGTATAGCTCCGTCTCTTTCCCACTGGAAGTAATATTGAAGTAATACTGCTTTAAGAGTTGGTGGTTAGGCCCCTGGTCATATTTATGAAAGCTTAACAGCGTTTTTATAACGTCATTCAAGCTCAAAGAATCGCAGTATTTTCTCTCTCAAAGAAAATAATTAAAAATGCAATTTACCTGCACGGAGCCTAATTGACGCATTTTAACGACTTACTGAAAATAAAAACTGTGGAAGCGAAATGGAAAAGAAAAAAATCTTAAAGAATTTTTGAATCGAACGTTTTGCAACACCGCGCGGTGTTTAGTTAAAAGAGGCCCCTACCATTTGCATAATCGACGTTTCCACAGGTGCATTGGCAGTGCACTGGCAGCTGATTTAAGTACCATGCCAAGTGACAAGAGGGCTCCTTCGTCGTATAAGGCAATATGATACGGCTGCTATTTTTATTTATCGTCGGTCGACGAGCGTCGGTGTTTTACGTAGGTTTGTGTCGGCGGCAAAAGTAGCAGCGGCTTTTTTTGTTTTATTTCGGACTGACGGGACATCTTGGCGTTTGTTTTCAATTGAATGGTCGTGGTCTTCAGTACTGAACGTTTGAAGTCCTGTGTCTTGTAGATAAAGGTCGAAATAAAGGTCGATCTACGCATGTCTTTTGTATAACAGCAGATTTCTTTATAGATCTAGTGAATCTTTGGCTTATATGTGTGGATGATAGCTATATTGTTGAAATTTTTATTTTCATGGTAATTTTGAAATATTATGAACTAATAATAAAAAATGCCACTGCTGCTGAGCATAGGCCTTCACTTTCACCTTCCATACATGTGGGTGACATTTTCCGAAAAAGAAACTGTCACCCAATTCCAAATAAATGATAATAATACCAAAACCAAACTATTTTTCTAAATAAGGCTTACTTCTAAAACTCCAAATAGAAAAGCATGGTATATATTCCAAACACTTTGGCATTTGTTAGCATATTTTTCTATCCCATAAATAATGGCAACCAGGGCGTTTAGGTGTTATAAAGAATATTGAAACGATGTTGTTTAAGCCTAGCCTCCCACGTTGCGCGATCTGCGCTTGCGATGCACTCATTCCTCGTTTTATGCCAAAGAATTATGCTTGCCTGGAAGTGTTTCCGTTTTTAATTACTATGTTAAAGTTACATCTGAAATAGTTTTAATAATAGCTAGACATGAGTAATGCAATCAACTGAACGTGTTTTTTTTTGGGTGCTATTTAACAATAGCCTTATCCATCTTCCCATCACATCCTGGCACGGAGAATGGAAGTTCTTTAGGCTATTCTATTGGTTGTGATGGCGTTGTGGTTCCTTGTCTTTCATTGAGGTCAAATGATAAATGACATTTATTTTGTAACTAGGTTAAACATAACACTTTTCACGTCAATGTTTTTTGGTCACTTTAAGCTAGATGAGGCCGGTGTTTCCCAGCTGACTACCCTGAGAAGAAACACCGAAACAAACTCAGAGGTCAAAGTCGCTTATAAGGTCCATACAATCCGTACTGAATCGTTAAATCGTATGAGAACCGTATGAGAATCGTATGAGAGGTTAATGTCTGAGTTGGCCTATTGAGGAAAGTGCCACACAGATTTGAGTGTAGACAGCAAGCAAGCAAGCATTTGTCAGTTATCGTGAAGCTCGAACTTAGAACTTTAAGGAGCTCAACGGTTTGACGAACAATACCAAAGTAAGGACATTTGGGTAGGCCACATAATAACTCAAACTGCCAGACTAACATGAAATGAAACCCTAATATGGCAATCTACATGTTCCCCACATTCACAATACGTTATATATTATGAGGACCATGCAGATCAGTGTCTGGAGTGGTCATGTGCAAGTATGTAGCAATGTGACTCTTTCGATACACATGTATTTTTTGAGTTTATTCTGGATATTGTGACATCGATGAAGGGAAGTGTCCTAAAAATAAACGTGGTAATTAATGGTCGTAAATTGCGTAGATGTTTTTACTCTGAATAGTTAAAGGCTGGTATTATTATTTTCTGAAGCAGCCCGTATGGAAAGCACTCAATTGGTTGTTGACCAAGGTAGGCTGCTGCAAACACAACTTGGCGAAATGAGCTTTTATAGACCCGTCGGTCACTCAATATGAGTGCGATGCCTATGGTAGGCGCCAGATAAATTTGCAATAAAGTACATTGAACTTTCCATAACATCACTTACATCGTAGATACCCGAACAATAAATTATGAACCGTTTTTAATTACTAGAGAACGTACAGGATCAACATAGAAGTCGATTCAGGGCAGCTTTGTGTATGAACGTCAATAAATGAATGTGGGTCAATGATCGTTATTGCACATTTAGTCTGGTGTCTTCCATACCTATGTCCTGAATAAGAGCAATACGTTGTAGTGCCTTAAGTACCCATTCATCTGCACTTTGAGGGTTTATCGCAGCCATCTGCTGGTTCCAAACAATCTAAGGACTTAACCATCAACTCAAAAAGAAAAAGATTATTGTTAAGTCAGGTTACTTTAGTACACATACACACACACATTCCAACAGACATTAGATAAAACTGGAATTAGACTATTAACATTTACTCTTTTGTTTTGTAACTTATTACACTCCTATGATATAAAAGAGCGGCGCCTCTTGGTACAGGCAGCTATATGCTTAAAAGGGGACGACACCAACTGTATGACACTGTATACCGTGTAATATCGAAATAAACATTTGATTTTTTGATTTTGATTTTTAGTCCTACACACCACACTGTTTTCCAATTGGATACAATAATTTTGGGCCAGGGCCTCAGTAGCACGACTTTACTGTATTTCCTTTCGGTAATTTTACAGTTCCTTCCAGTGTCATCAGTTCCGTGAACACCAACATAAATCACATACCATCTATATTCCGTGCGGACTACACCTGCGAACACTCTGCCACTTTTGAGACATAACGAAACCCAATTAAATACATCTAGATATTTCACCAACTGATCATTAGGGCTACATGGCTTGTTAGAGCCCCTGTTTAAACGTGCCAGTACACAAGTCATGATTTCAGGTGACTTATTTTGTAGAAACGACGGTTTCCGAGAAAGTTTTGTAAGAGAATATTTATGTTCGAATCGTGGTTGGTCAATGTTTGATATCATTTATAGAACAGACGAACGGAAAAAATGGAAATGTGAGGTTATTTATGGTTTAGGGTTGAGGTACGTAATTTAATAATGGATTGTATAGTCGTGTAGGTGCAGATTAAATTTTAGATATATTTTTCTTGCAGAACAAACAGTGACTGCTTAGAGCAAAATAATATGGCCAAAAGAGGAATCTCTGGGTAAATCAATAAATATTTCTAAGATCTATTTATATCAATTCTTTGATAAACTTTCATAACATAATAGCTTGGGTTACGCACTAACAGTATCTACTAGTGACAAATAAAAAAGTCAGAAAAAATGTTTCAAAAAGAATTATTTTATGATGTATACGTATAATATATAAATTCACAGATTCTTCCAAATCAGCACACATAAAACAAGCTTTCGTTAGATCTGCGCCAATTAAAATTTAAAAGTAATTAATCTAATTGAATCCAGCTAAAATATTTCTGATACTAGTTAGTAAGTCTACGCAGAATTCCAACATACTGGTAAATTTTGTTTTGATGCAAATATTTTTCATTAAATATCTTCTTAATCATTGTTACGTATGATGTTGGACATAAAAGAATAGCACCATCCCATCACTTCCCGTGAGTGTCGTAAGAGGCGATTATGGGACTCACCAGAGAATGGGCAGCAGCATTCTCTGTACATTGCAACAGCTACACTGCGATCGCCAACCCGCCTGCCAAGCGTGGCGATTATGGCAAACCATGTCCAGCAGTGGATGTCTTTCGGCTGATATGATGATCTTCTTCATCAATAAATCCTTTGCAGTATGACGTTTTATAGCCCTAGTGCAGTAATTTATTTTATAGTCCGTTGCTTCACTTATTTTTACGTTTTGCTACCATCACATTATTATTTAATTTTTTTTTTTTTTTTTTAAAACGTTGCCCCACACTAGGAATTTCTCCTGTATCGTGGGTGCGTTTACAAAGATATAAATACACGTACACAAACAGCCAGACCCGGAACAACTATCCGTAGGCCATACAAATATTTGTTCCGTGCGGGAATCGAACCCGCGACACGCAGCGCAGCAGTCAATCGCTCAGCCACTGCGCCAACCGTGTCGTCAAAAATTAGTTTCACAGTGTATCGCGGCTTCATAAAATAGCCCATGGCGATTTCTCGTTACTTGGCCTGATCTTTACTTAGAGGATACTCAAACATAGGAAGTTGAGTAATGCTCTAGAATACTCTAGATAGTTGAGCGTGCTTTAGTTCATTATTAGTTTAGTTTTGTGTGTACGTGGTATCATATAAAACGTTCATAATTCTCGAAATTAATTTCGCTCATAGGCAAAAGTTTTTATTTGCGTGAGTGTGATATTAATATTATTATTGTTTTTCTGTTCTTGATCGTCAGTCATAAGTCATAAAAACTGGCATCTTATTCTCATTTCTGTTTTAATATACTTAAAGAATACAATGTAGATGGCTAAGATAAAAATAGATTGTACTTACTTAAAGGCCATCAGTGCTTTCATATTCAGAAAAATGAATCTATTACAGGGAATGCTTTTGATATATTGCAGAAATAATTATTAACACTTTCATGATTTTTTGCTTCTAAGAATTTTTGACTTACTAATAGACAAAGAAAATTGTTTGCAAATTGTATTTCAGAAGTTTCTAAAAGTGATTTGTTTTGTAATTTCAGAAAAATTGGCATTCAGTTGCTAGAAAATTAAAGTTTAATGCAATAAGTTATTGTTTTCTTAACTAAGTACTTTTCAAAAATAATAAAGAAAGACATAAAACTACTTCATTGGGAGCTCGTGTCTAAATAATATTAAAAGCCACACCGGTCGATCTTCAAGGTTAAGCAACGCTTGCCAAGGTCGGTATGTGGATGGGTGACCATCTTAACATACCGAGACTTCTCCGTGCCTCGGAAAGCACATTAAGCCGTTGGCCCTGGCTGTCATTTGGAGATCTTTGGCAGTCGTTACGGATTGTCAGAAGCCAGAAAATCTGACACCAGTCTTGCCAAGAACTACCGTGTAACCCTGTTACTGGGTTGAGGAGGTCTGGTAGGCAGCCTCTCCATGTAATATACTGGTATTCAGCTGAATCCGGTTTGACTGGAAGCCGACCCCAATATAGTTGTGAAAAGGCTAGGCAGACATCTACTTTATTGGGAATTCTATGTTTTAGCCATATGGGGTTGATTTGATCAACACACATACCCCATATGCCTAATGTTATGCTCCAGGTGTATAGTACTCACTTTTTTATTTACATACATTTATATTGAAGTTACATCCTGTTGTAGGAAAATATGCACTGATCAAGTTAATAAATGAGTATGTAGATGGATAACATACGAAACCATCACGCTTGTCTTTCTGTGTCTGTACACACAAATTTCAGCATTTTCGTTTATTTTTAAGACACATGTAATAGGGAGCAAGCCTTTGCCTTCAACCGAGCACAAATCCAGACTCCGGTTTGCTACTGAGAAATTAGAAATGGAAAAACAGAAAAACAGTTTGCTCGACCCTGGAACGGAACCCAATACCCAATGCTCAGCAGTAAAGCTTGCAACCGCTACACCAATGAGGCAGACTTCTAAAATGGAAAAGCTTCTTACAGAGTGATACTATCACTAGCCTTTGCCTGCTACTTCGTAAGCGCATTCCCCGTTTTTTCCGTTCCCGTATAGCCGCTAGCCTTATCCCCAGCACTTTTCTTCAGTAATGGTGTCCGATTTTTGGAAAAAAGTCTTGTCGAACGATCGAGCTAATTAAATACATAGATAAGTGATCATAATATTGGAAAAAGTAAGGGCGTCCAGAGTCCAGAGAGAAAAAATCCTCAAATTCCATACATTTTTGACAGATTGCGACTGACATGCGAATTTGAACTTTCCTTAAAAATAGTAAAATTGGCACTCAGGCTGCTAGTAACCAAAATCAACAAAGCAAAAACATTTCCAGAATTCCATGTGTGCGCACGTGCCTCTTTGTGAAACTTCCTCACTGAAATTAATTTGTGACCAAAATAACCACGTATACCTATCTCCCTTTACGCCGAATACCCGCCGACCCATGCAAAAACAGTGTCTCCGTGCCTCCGTCACACACGGTACCAACAATATTAAACTATCATCCGTACAAGAAACTAGCTCTGGTGTTCATTAATTAAACGTTCACCCTCGTTAATATCAACACCTGTTCTTGAAAAGCATTTAATAATCACGTCAAGTAGCAGCTGTGAACGGTTGCGGGTACGTTAGTTTTCCACGGGAGTTCCAGCAGGAAAATTAAAACTAAATTAATTGTATCGAGGTTAGGTTACTGCTGAAATTAATTATTTTCTTCATTACAGCTTGTTAGAGGTTCTTGTGTTTGTTTTAGCGTTGGCTTTGTGAATGTTTTGTCTGACTTACGGTTTACCGTCTCTGCAGTATAACTACTCCGTGTGTTTTCAGACAGAAATATTTACAACACGTTGCAATGCTGTTTGATACTTGACTATTATTTATTTGTCTATTTTAATAATTACGACAAAATTAGATTTTTGGCTTTTTTAGCATTTTGTCTTTTTTTAAACAGGAATAAAATTTTGTTTTTTCATAGGGATCACTGGAAGCCCGATTACAAAAATTGTTTTCTCATAGAATTTTATTTTTTTAGCAGCCTAACGCCGCGACTTTTCTCTTGCTAAAATAGCCTAGAACCATGTCCAGGGTCCCATCTACCCGGGTGTTTTCATTATGAGGATCGTCCGGAGGACACGATGGTGCATACGGTGGAGGTCTGCCCTGCTTGGGCGGAGCACCGCCGTGTCCTCGTCGAGGCGATCGGCGACGGCGACCTCTCGCGTCCGGCCCTGGTTCGTTCCATGGTCCGGAGCGAGGAGGCATGGGAAGCCGTCACCTCCTTCTGCGAAGCAGGAATGCCAGTGAAGGAGGAGGCGGCCCGCTTGACGGTGAGATAACCCTCACGCCCCAGCCGCCGCAACATAGGGAGATGCCCCGGGCGTCGGGAGTCGGAGGGCTATTCTCGGCCACCATAGGCGCGTGTCTGTGGACGGCGAGCGTTGCGTGGCTCGCCGATCAAAACCAGGACCGGGTCGACGGCGCTTTGACTTCCACTCGTGCCTCAAAGAGATGTCAGCATAGTAGACGGAGCCCGTCAGGGCCAGAACCTGCCAGAGTTGCGAATTATGTTCGAAAGAGTTACCGCGGCCCTGGAAAGCAAAGGGCACCACGAGGAGCACGGATGGGTTTTAGTCAGTAAGAGTCTGATACTCTCTTCCGCTCCGCCCAGAGCGGGAGCAGTAATTTGTTGATTTTCCATCCAAAAAAAAATGGTCCCATCTATCTTTGTACCAGAATTAATTAAAATTGGTTCGTTGGTTTACACGTGAAAGCGTAACAAATCAACAAACTCACTTTAGCATTTAGCATTAGGTGGAATTAGTATTTTAAACTTAATTTTATCACGGAACTTAGAAAAGCAGTCTACAATTCCCAGAATTTACACATGTCCAATTGCTGAACCGCAAATGGGAATGATTAGGTCATAGTAATCGACTATCCGTATGTTTCACATGAAAACTAATCAACGCATCAAACTAACATTCCAAACCATTATCCGCTTCCAATTACAATTTAAATCAAATGCGTTTAGAATTCTTTGAATTTAGAAGTGAAACAGAATCACTATGAGCAACGTACGAGTAACATAATAAGTTTGATGTGGTTAGAAAAAAGTCAAATAACAAAACAATTCTTAAGAAAGCGCGTGCTCTACTCTGAAAAAGCTAATTATAGAGGTAGTCCGAATCGATCCATTTACTCGATTGCACAAGCATCGAGTTCTCGATTACAAAATGACGTATCATCGAAACTCGACTGCGTTACTAACGGCTGATTCTTTAATTAGTGACTTATCAAGATCGATACTTGGGGAGTGTAATCGGTGCGATGTAATCGAATGCTAATGCAACGTAATGTGTGTCTCGTCTAATTGGATCAACCTTTTTTGACGCTCTCAGTACTTTAATGTCGAAAGCATATCCAATCCTCTACGTACTAAATCGATGAGTATCTAAAACCGTGTAGCAGCAGGTCAGGCAAAAGTAAAAAAAGACTGGTTACAACGCGCCTAACAAGATCCGTTTCTAATAACTACTCTATTGCATTTCATTAATTGAGTTAAACCAGTAACAAAACAAACGATGTTGTACACATTTCTAAACGAGCAATTTATCTTCACTTCCTCGTCATCCTGAATGGAAGTCGTAACAGAATTTCCATCTTCAACTAAATCTACTTCACTATCGTCCCCCGCATCATTATATTCGAGATCTTCCCCATGTCTTTTACTTTCGAAAATAGGAATTAAAAATACATGTCCCTCTGTTTCCATCCGACTAACACCAAGTCTCATTACCGGTGGCCACTGATAACATCTGAAAGCCTCCGGCACTGCTGCCCGCCACATCACAAAATAACCATTGATTTATAAAAAAGTTTATGTTGTAGCCCATCGATCAGTCAAATAACCAACTTATCCTATAGGCATAAGGTATGAATTCCGTTGGTGGAATGTCTTTTATAATCCGTCGTAAACCCTAAAATTCTTGGCTCTTTGATTCTGGAGACATCGAAAGTAATCACAATCGTGTGTGAAATAATGAAAACGAATCCCTTATACGAATTACAAATAACAGTAATTTGTATTGACCTACCGCAATATTTGTAATTCAAGCTGAAATAACTGCAGGAACATTTTTTTTCAGTTATTTAATTATTTCGATGTAATAATTCTAAAAACAGAAATAGCAAACAACAACGTGAGCCGTTTATAATAAACATACGGCTCACGTTGTTGTTTGCTATTTCTGTAGCTTTGAAAAACAATATCCGGCACTTCAAAATAGGCAGCCCTTTCAATGGAGATTTAATGTGTTTTTAACCAGAACGAGCTGCGATAAAACTGGAACATAGCCTTTAAACAATGTCAAAGTAAATCTATCGTAAAACAGTTACAGTCATTTAAACTGTTACCGATCAATACAAACATTACGATCGGTAGAACGTCGCTCAGGTCATTAAACTTGGCGATAAATTAATAGCAGTTTGCATTACCACACATCAATCGAATATAACATCTGTCAATCTAAGCCGATAAAGATAAATTTCGAGATAAATACTGGGTTTTATAGTCCGATTATTGTACGTCAAAAGCGCCGGTTGCGCCGCCTGGACCCAATTTGATTACACACGACGTTTATTTAAATGGAAACTGATTTCATTAATTACAAATATGGCCTCTAATCTTTATTATGTCAAATGCGTAATAAACGTCTTGTGTGGGTCCGAGACTCGGATGTTGATTTTTATTTTTTCTCATTAAACTTTTGCCTCTAAGGTTTCGTTTAGCGCGTCGTTTTAAGTTTTATTGTGGCTTGTTATCGATATCTAAATCACTGGGCGCATTAATACGACTGTCATATTACTTTTGGTAGCTCCCCTAGCAGAGGTTGGATTACAATTTATTTCGCTGTCGACACAGGTTTTGAAATATTATTTGGAAACTTCATTTTATTAATGATGTAACACGTAATATTTAATAGTGTCATGGGTAAGTTTTTTCTGGAAATTCAAAGCGACACTTTTATTTAATTTGGGTTGCAGTGTACAAAATCATATTACATTTAAGCTTAGGATGCGTAAGACAGACCTGCAACTGGCAACTACACGGTGCATAACAGTAGAATTAATTAATGTAATTACGGTTTGCGTTTTCGGAGTGCAGAAAACTGCAGTAGTCTGTAGTGCAATTATAATTACAACGCGTTTCACGTTTTCGGTTAGACGGGGTGTTCTTCAAGGTACCGTAAATAAGTCTAGTAGTGATATAAAGCAAATGTTTTTGCACAAACATGAAGCATTCGCACAGAGTGTACTTACCTCTCTTAGCAATATTTCAACCTCACCTTCGTTGCTTCTTGCCCTCTGCTGTATCATGTTGTTTTATTATGAATAGTAATGTGGATACGCTTTTGTTAGGTATGCTTTTTCTTTGCCTTTGTGTTTATTGCATATGTAGCTGTTATTTTTGCTTTGTTGTCGATATGAAATTTGAGTGGTAAGTATAGCTTTTAGTGCCAAGATCGATTCATAGTAGGTACCTTATTATTAAACAGTAATAAGTAACAATAATAATATCTAATTGTAAGTATCGTGTTGTTTACTAGAATTAACTCAATTTTAAAAACCAAGTAAGTAATCTGTTGTTACAAATTTTAAAAGCAGTATGTAGTCGTGAATTCAATTTCAAACATAAATATTTTGTTTGTCCGATCAAAGTTTGTAAAATGACAAAATAATATCTTCTTGTCATTTTAAAAGCTTTAAACCAGTTTAGGATTTAACGCTACCACGATTATAGGAACGACAGCAAATCCTAAATCGAGTGGCAAACTTAAAGCGTATCTACACATATCCAATGTTTGCAACAGGAAGTCGGTATTCAGTTGCGTACTTGCTCATCAACGAGGGGATTCGCCTCAATCCACCAAACTTCCTCCTCGCAACATGTTAACCGAGAATTTCTAAACTTTAGAGACTTAGAGAGATAATCTCTTGTGAATTAACACGGAAATTGTGACTTTGATGCTCCTCCAAAACTTTATCATCATCGCTTACTGAGAATCTTTGCGAGTTTTCCCAATCTCACTTCCTAATGTGACCAAATCGAGGCTTTAAAAACAAACAACCCATGGAAGCCGATGTTGTAATAAAATTTCTACACGAGAAAGCGCAAATTAGCTTGTAATTAAAATTCTGGGAGTTGGATAATGAGTGTACACACAGAAAATTAATAAAGGCAACTGTTATGTCTGGAGTTGGGAATTTCGTTGGTAGTACAAACAACTTTGTATCCGACATTATGTAAATATGAGAAAGAAAGTCATTAGACGTTTGAGCCGAGGGAATTACAAAATAATAGGAAATCAATCAACGATGTTATACCGAAAAATGTCTTGATGTTAAAGCTGGAAAAATTACCAAACTTTTACAGCCTTGTTTGTAAGATAATGTATTCTGAAAATCAAAAATATTTTCGAGAGGGTTGAATACTGTAAAATTATGAGACTCCTGATGTAACACACCCACAAAAGGCAGTTGGGTTGCATTTCTTTTAGTATCCCACACAAATTGCATCATATTGCACTACTAGCACTTCGCCCGCGACTTCGTCCGCGCGGATTTAGTAGGTACTCCACAAACTTCAACGCCCCCTATACCCCCTTATAAAGGTTAGTTTTGGAAAATTAAGCACAACGATTTTCATTAATTTACATTTATTTCTACTTATTCTATGGTCTCAGGTTCAGCGCAACTGTTCACCCCGTTCACCCGGTCAGGAGTTGATTATGCAAACATTGTTAGGTACATCTGTTTCAATAATCCCATTTTTAGTTTGTTCATAGCATCCCGACGTAAATTAAAGCAAGCAAAAATGTCCTCCCCTAAAATCTTAATCTCCCCTGCTTCACACCTTATTATGTAGGTATGTAGTTTATTTGCGAAAAATCCAAACATTTGTTATTCTTATTGTTTTATCGAAATCATTTTCAACTTCTTCGGACCAAGCATTGATATTTGATTCTTCCCAGTTCGCTCAAGCCGCGACATTTTTCTTACTCCGAGCATGTTTATTACCGTCGTAACTTTTGAACGAAAGGTCCGATTTGAATAATTTAAAGTGTAATTTACACGGAAATAATCAACCTTAATTATCAAACCATTTAAATGGATAAGGATTGATATCATAATACCGAAATCACCATTTTTTCAAATCACCAAGGATTTGCTTGAATAATTTGAACAAAAAGCGGTCATGGTGACTTAACCATAATAGTTAGACATATGGTATCGCGGACTTTTTTGTAGACATTGATGACCTCTATAAAACTGTAGTACATCAATTTGCTCTATTGTCAATAGATTCCGCAGCGTACGCCATATAAGGATTTTTTCTCACACCTTGGGTTACATTATCGAAGTTTTCATACGGATCCCTAACTTTTTTGAAAATATTCTATAGCCTATGTCCATCATCGATAATGTACAATTCTACTGGTGAAAGAATTTTTCAAATCGGTCCAGTAGTTTCGGAGCCTATTCATTTCAAACAAACAAACAAACAAACAAACAAACAAACAAACAAACAAATCTTTCCTCTTTATAATATTAGTGTAGATAATGGGGCTCTTCCTCATAAATCCATAATATGAAACTGCTAGCTGGAGCAATATCCTACCCCTCATTAAAGAGTCGTTTCCATAGAGCGATTGGAGTTTGTTTATTATACGTATGTAAGACTAGACGAAAATTGTAATGAAGGCCGAGGGAATCCCGCAAGACGGTAGATAACAAGCTCCGGAGGCAAAGTGAAGGATCTTTGTGATTACAAGTAACAGGCGAATGAGATTTGGGTGAAGAATTTGGTAAGGAGATAAATGAACATTGTATAGATATCCGCTCCAGCCGTGACATGTGAAAATTCCCAAATAAAAAATTAATCTTATGTAATTGGTAAATAAACATTAAATTCGCGATTAATTCGGCGCACACCTTGAACGGATATACAGAAATCTTAATTTAAAGTACATTAGGATACTTAAGGGAATGAAATTATTTTGCTTTATAACTCTGAATGAGCTGTGGTAAATTAATATTTTAATAAATTGATTTCAAAGTTCAAACAGCTTCAAGAATCATGACTGTTAGATCAGACATGCATTTAAATGTGTTCCTGCTTTTAAAAGGTAGGTTGTTTATTAACACTTTAGCTAATATTAATATGCATTTTGCAATCCATACCAGGTTTTGCATCACTTTCATACATAAACATTACCGCCCAGATCTCCTAACTCAAACCTAATAAATTCACAGTGCGGAGTTGATTTATGTTCACATACGGTTCATATGTTCCACGTACTTACGTTGTAACTGTTTCTGACCTCAGACTCATCAGCATGCGTTAATCCCACAGGATGGCTTTGATGCCTCTCTCCTCAGATTAATATTGATAATATATTAGTTACGGTTTTTCTAAACCGGGTCATGGTGAACTATCACTTTGCGTGCAACGTGTACCATGACTTCTTGATCTTCAACTGTCCTCTGCGGTTATTTATTAAATTGTGATTTATCTTTATGTTTATTTTTATTAACATCAAAACTGAGTACAACAAGATTTACTCTAGTATCATTGACTTTTAAACTTAATTTATTAAGTTTGGAGATCTAGTTTGCTCTATTTCAATAACTTCATCAAACAAACTGATCTCAAACAACATCAGCTAAATAACGGTTTTATTGAGTCTAGGTTTGTACTCGTGTCTTCATTAAAATTATTTTGATCTGAGGAGATTTAGTTACCTTTTCAGGTTGCCAATTAGGTCAGTTTTACAGACACTTTGTCCTACTTAGCTCAACTGTCCCTGAACAAAAGGTATTGAATTGATTTCCATTTCTAAACTATAAAATTGTGGTCTACTGAAATGCTTTTAACTAGTTTCATACATCTAAAGCATATTTATAAAACTCTACACCAATACATCAACTCTTTGAACTCCGTGAACTTTCCGTGATGTATTAAGCTAAATTGCCAACCACACGGGACTTAATCCGTCGAAACACGTTAGCTATATCGAAGATAGCTTCAAAGAGTCTTCTAGACCAACAGTTTCATTTAGGTGATCAATCTCTGCAAAATAAAAACATAACGAGTGCTGGCGTGAACGTCGGCGGATAAATGAAGGTCCTAGCAATCTTATCTTCATTTATAGAGCAGTAAAATTACGCCGCGCGCGAAACATAAAGGCCCGTTTATCATCCTCTTCGAGGGTTTAGGCAGCGTATTGAAGATTGATATCCTTGTACTTCTCTTGTTTGTGAAATATTTTATTAGTCTTTGGAAATTTTTGGTCTGGGTATAGTAAATTGTTCGGTACTATTTTTGGGAGCACAAGATTGAAATATGAATTATTTAGCTTCAGATTGACATCGTTTTTTGAATAGCAAGTCTAACAAGGGTCGCTAGGGAAATAGGTTTTTTACCGATGTTTGTTGACCAACGAGCGACGTTACATTTTGAGATGTTGTAATATAATTTGGAATCGAAAACTTTTGCTTAGATTTTCTTTCAGTTATAGAGTTTTATGGCTTAATATAACATTTCAAGAATATTCATTTACGTCAATCGTACGGTATTGTACCCATTTGCAGTACAAATGATAGGTTTCCAAATTAAAAAAGGCCACCACTTGTTTAATACTCGTGTCTGTCAATTTGAATAACCTTTTCAATAAAATTAAATAGATTTACGCTAAAATATTCCGTAAAGCAAGAGTTCTAAGGAATGCCAAGGAAATGAATAGTTGCACAAATTGGACAGGATCCGCTGCGATTTAATA
The DNA here is from genome assembly GCA_947386135.1 of Melanchra persicariae. Classification (NCBI taxonomy): domain Eukaryota; kingdom Metazoa; phylum Arthropoda; class Insecta; order Lepidoptera; family Noctuidae; genus Melanchra; species Melanchra persicariae. The sequence goes on along the minus strand of OX376655.1, from coordinate 8,834,543 downwards.
ACAGTAAATCAAAGTCGACAATGGGCAACGGAACGTATTGTAACAAACGTTCTAAGTCGGGAACTGAACGAATGAACGAGGTTAAAAGCTCGCGAGGAACGATGTTTTGTGAACATGTCGATCATTGTGTCAATCTCGGAAACTACGAATAAAAATAACGAAGGAAAATTCTTCATTTTGTTTTGTTTTCCACGGTCATTGATGACGTTGCATGTAACCTTAAATGCCCAGTTAGTTCTTGAACTAGTTTACTAATCGTGTATAAAATAAATGAATGTGGTATAATTTCACAAAATAGCAGTAGATGCAAAAAGTCAAATCGATCCAATGCTTTACCTCCTTTTTTTGCCGGATGTGCAAACTGCATTTCTTGTACATAAACCTAATAAATTAAAGTCGAAAACTTACTAAAATCTTGTACAGATCTTAAAATGTTGTCTGGTAGTGCCACTTGTCGCTTCGGACATGGACTACCGTTTCAACGTGATGCATCGGGTGCCAGGCAACCACTCCGCTGACAAGACCTCGTAAGTCGTAATTCTTCTCACACTCTTAACGAAACCAATATAAAGATTTATACTTCCCTTTTATGTTCTTTGTAATGAAATTTTTTTCAGCAAAATATCGAAACAACTTCGTTATTTTTGCGCATGGAGGATTCTAACATTGGTTGTCCATTAGTAGGTATATAGAAGTTACAAAGTAAAATGAAAACTCCAGCCGCAGTGAACAAACATAAACATTGCTATCATATTTAAACTTTTCTTCGCACTTCGCCAGTTCCAAGAAAACGAGAAGCTTATTAAAATTGTTTATGAAAACAGAAGATGGTATTATTACTTCCGACGAAGAAACTCGGTCTCCAATAAAATCCAAATTATCAAAGTTCTATTTGTACATCAATCTGTGTGAAATATCTAACAGTAAACATTTCATGAACTTAATAAATTATCACTAACAGTGTTCGGCGAAGTTCGAGCTAAAACACATAGTAAATCTACTTCAAAGTAACCTACTTCTGAAATGGGGTTTCAAAACCAAGGTTTCGATGCAATGACTTGAAGAAAAACATGTGACTGATGTCTCACGTTAATGTCGCCTATAAAACTGATGTAATTTTTACTGCACCGGATACATTTGAATTGTTTATCAATATTTAATTTATAACATCAAAGTTCGTTATGAGCAATTTAATGACCAAGGAACATGAGTTGGAAAAATGTGCATAATGTTATTGATTTCAAAGTTACAAAAGCAAACAATTTTCACAAGAGAGTTGACAATTTCGAAGCTAAACAACAATACATTTTTAAAGAACTTTTCCAAAATAAACAACTTTATAACAAAATCGTTCGCCATACCCTATCACGTAGGTCCCATTACAACATTTCGACATGAATGCAGTTGGGCCGGGGTGTTTTGAAGTTCTTCGGATAAATATCGCGTCGTGAGCGAATGTGCCTGTTAACACGTAACGAGGTGTGGAGTATAAGCTCACAAGTCATGATCATGTCTTAGCGAGTTATTCGCCGACCACTGACCCTATGGTGAAAGTGAAAAGGACTTCAATAACAGACCTTGAAATTTTAATATTCAACCTTCATTTCTTATCAATAAGATCGATTTTGGCTGCTAGTGTTTATTCACACTCGCCGATTTAGACTTTAACGCGCCAGACGTCGGCACAAGCGATAATTTGTATGCCTCATTGTAGTATTATCTGTACGTGAGCTACGTATAACAACAAGTGTAAAAGAAGGAATAAGAGTATAAATAAGGAAATAAATGGGTTTGAAATATGAAGTATGGTGTGGATGTGAATCGTTTCTAATTATAGTTTTGATGTGAGGATGTATGGGAGAGGTTGGCAAAGATTTAACAGTTTCCTTCCAGTTGGCGAACAGGTTTGCGTTCTGTATGGATTTATCGACAAGCGGGTTCCATCTGTGGCTCCGGTAGATTTGCGTCGGGATTCCGAAAGTATGTTTATTGTTCTGTCTTCATGGCATCGCGTGATAAATTACCCGTATTTGGACGTATGGAGATGAATGAACATAATCCAGGGGTTATCCCTGGGGTTACCTTATTGTGAGCCACGCTAAAAGCTATCCAGCGAATATTTGTTAACAGTATAATGTATTTTGCCTGCTATTTTTTCGAAATTTTTGTTTATTGTTGAAATACAAACAGACTTAATATATATTGTAATTTGTGGCACTATAGCATCAATATTGTCTATTTTGGGAATGCTAAAGCATTACTTTGTATTTAGCTTACAGTCATGTGCTGTTATTAAGTCAACTAGTCTGTCATAACGATTTTGATCATTTACTTTTATTGGATTACATTAAACATTCATTGCTATCGTTACTTTTATTTTCTTTTGCGGTGTAAGCGAGGCTAGTTAATCGAATGTCAGTTACTGTGTTGAATGCTTACACTGGATGTGTCTACGCTTCTACATTTCTTATTCTGTTCGAAGCCCATTGCTTGTTAGAAAGCGTAATTTTATTTTGAGTATCAAAGAGATGACTTGAATACTTACATTTTCTTGAAGAGTAAGAATTTTACTTTTAGGACAATTCAATTTTTTTATGTGAAATTCTTCCAAAATAGGTACACTTTGCTCTTAAATGATGCCAGTCAACCTGACTAATATTCTCTTAATACCACAAAACATTTTGCACCACACCACTAGTATCTACGTTACCAGTTCTAACTAAGCTTAATTTGCTTGCACCAGAAGTTCACTGTAATAGTTCAATGGCTCAGGATTTGCAATCATGACCACTTAACAGCCACTAACAGTTAAGCTGTTAGGGTTTTGTTCCTAGAGTAATAAGTTCTGGCATTTTAATTATCTTTCCACAGTTGGATTATAGTTATTTTCGTTTATACGTCGTCATCATCATTTTCAGACATTTGACTGCTCATGAACAAATCCTTTCATTGACTGTTCGTCATTTAAAACGGTTTTCTTAGATAACTGCAGTGTTTTGTGTTTTCGTAGTTAGACTACAGTTCTTTTTGTCTATCTATCATCATTACAGTATTGACGACTGCCCTATTACTATACCGGTTATTGTAATTTTTTACTGATAGCAGTGTTTTGTTTTATGAAAAATTGTTTGAGGATGTTGTTAACAATCCTCATGACATTCTTGTCTTGAAAATAGTACGCCACATTTAATGTCACCCAACACCGCTTTCGTCCACCTCCTGAATATTTCTTACAGCAGACCAGAATGTCTAATGAAATAAATATTCTAATTGTTTGCAAGCTCACCGCTCAGCGTTCATTTACAATGAAAAGGCGCGTCCAAAGCAAACATAACGTAAAGTCGACAAAGCGTATTCTAACGTTCAGTGTATCCTAACACAGCCTTTGTTACGAATCTCCTTTGGTGTTGACGGAACATTCCCAGTTAGCTACGCGGTTCAAGTCATAAAATATCTGCTCATAACTTAGACTCGTGTTGGCTTTTAGTTATCTTAGCTTAGAGCGAGGACCTGTTAATGTGCTTGGTATTTATTAAGGACTTGAGTGTACTGTTAACTTAGGTACTTGGTCCAAATGTAATGTAAACAACTAAGAAGTTGCAGTTATTCTTCTCTGGAGAAAAGACATTTGGACCACCTGGTCTAAATGTCTTTTGAAACCTCTACTCTCGGTAGGTTTATACCTACCTACCGAGAGAGGAGCTTTGAGGGAGGAGGTGAGGAGGTTTGGTCTACCTACCTTCTATTTTATACAAGAGTATTAAATAGAAGGTAAAAGGATAGCGGTAAATATAAGCGGCAGTGAATTAATCAAACGGAAACTACCACGTATTATTTTGTAATCAATCGACAATGTGCATGTGATCACATTAATGTTCATGAGCTTAAACCAAGAAAGCGATTAATTTTAAGCATTTAAACACCGTTGCTCCCAAAAACGGTGAAAGAAAACATGTCCTAAAATTTAAAAAATCGTAGACATGTAATATCTACTAGCCCGCACCGGGCCTGCGTAGCAGATTACATTCAAATCCCTCTCACAAAGAGACCTGAGTTCCAGAGGTTCCACCCTAACAATAAATATCTATCTGCTTATTTATTTCAGGAAAGATTAGTATGATTTCCTTCATTAATTCTTGTGTAGTTCTCGACGTAGGCTAACCATGAGCATGAGTGATTCATGCTCGTGGTCAGCCTATGTCGGAATTAAATACTAAATGACAGGGTCATGACGAGGTTAAATATTTTTTAAGAATGCTGAATTTGGAGAATGTACAAAATATTTAGCCTCGCTTTAGCCTACATCCGATACCATCCCCAGTCCTGTTTACATAACATAACGTAAGACTGCTTGCACCCAACCGCCAGCACACTGCGTGTCCTCTTTCCTTCCACCAAGTAAACTTAGCCCCTACAATAACGTACCAGAGATAATGCACTTTCAGCTAATTCTGGGACACTTGAGCCTTGATGAATTGTTCAATTTACACTTTGTGGGATAGAACTTGAGATAGCAGTGTTAGATGGTGCATAACAACATCCTTATTAGGGTTGGAAGCTTTAAGAGAGCATTAGACTGCGATTTGCATGTGTAGGAGGATGTGTTTTGTTTGTTAATTCGAGATTGTCGTTGATAAGAAGTGATTGTAGACGATTTGTTCCAAGTAAATAATTTCTGTGACTCTTCTTTAAAGTTCCGTACCCAAGGGGTAACCAACAAAATCCTATTATTAGTTTAAATTCAACTTAGTTGTAAATACGAAGTGGGTGAGTGGTCGCAATAACAACAAGTAATAAAAATAAAGTAAAAAGATGGAGAGGCAAATAATTCAGATCCGGAAACATGTCTTTTTAGTTTATAGTACGGAACCCTTCGTGTGCGTGTCCAACTCGCACTTGGTCAGTTTTTTTATATTAATGTTTTTGTTTTCAAGAAAGCTGTGAAGCCTCATATGAAACGCTTTTTTTTTTTTTTTTTTTTTTTTTTTTTTTCTAGGATGGGAAATCATCAAATGACCCCTCCCGCTCTGGGTGGAGCGGCAGGGAGTGTCAGACTTTTACTGACTAAAACCCACCCTTTAGTCCTCCTAGTGCCTTTCTTCCCAGGGCCGCGGTAACTCTTTCGAACAAATCCGCAACCCTGGTAGGCTCTGGCCTTAACGGGCCCCGACCCATGCTGACGACTGCTGGCTTGGCGCGCGTAGAACACAGCGCGCCGTCAACCCGGGCCTGTTCTGATCGGACGGCGAGCTACCCATTGCTCGCCGTCCACAGGCATCAGTCACTGCGCCATGCCCAGGAGCATCAGTTCCTGGGCGGCGCAGTGGCTGACGTTCAACAGGAGGGGGTGAAATGGGGCCATTACTGGCACTCCATTTCAGCCCCCTCCGGAGCCCGTTGTAGGGGCTCCACTGCGGCTGTTGCAGTAGCAGCAGCCGCAGTGGAACCGGCTTTGGCGGCGGAGGAAGCGGCGGCGGTGGCGGCGGTCGCGGCAGAGACGGCGGTGGCGGAGGGCTTTCTCCGATTTACGGCTTTGGCGGGTGGGGCGCAGGCCCTACCCCCAGCCCAGTGGTCGGCCGGCTTGCCAGCTGCCGCACAGACTACGCAGTGCGGCGCGGCGACGCAAGAGCCGGCCCTGTGACCGGGCTGACCGCAGCGGAAACAAAGACCGCTGCGGTCCACCTCCGAGGTGCATTGAGCTCCTACATGGTGGCCCACCTGGCACCGGAAGCACCTCAGAGGTCGGGGTTCCAGCAGTTTGACCTGCGCGGAAACCCAACCCACCAAAAACCTACGGCCCTCCGAGATGGTCTTGGCCGCCGACACGGGACAGCTCACCACAATAGTGCGCATGCCCGTGTTGTCAGGACGTAGGGTGCCCGCCTTCACCTCCTCTGCTGAGCACCCCCCCGTCCTAACGACGGCGGCCACCACCTCCGCCTCCGTGACGGAGTCGTCCAGGCCCAAGATGCGCATGTCGACGCGCTTGGTGGGCCTGGACACTCGGGCATCGTCCGCGCTAAGGGACGCCCTGAGCCTTTCGGCTAGAGCGTCCGCGGTTGGGCCGCTGGCTGCCCCGGGGATCTCCAGCATCCGGGCCCCAGTCATGGTGACCCGGAGCCGAAGGCCCCCCACGATGCCTAGCTCACCAAGGTTCACCGCCTCCTTCGCCTTGGTGAGCACGTCCGCGTACGTCACGCCCCTCTTCGCCGCGTCCGGCTGTAGCGTAAGCACTACAGCCGCGGTTTTCGGGGGGCGGAGCGCAGCCGCGACGCTTCGCGCCTTCTGCCGCCGCCTCCTCTCTCGCCTCTTGGCCGCTCTGGCTGCCTTTCCCGCCTTCCTCTTCTCCCCGGCCACTTGCCATTCGGCTTGAGCCGGGGGAGGAGCTGAAGGCGAGGAAGCCGGGGGGAGCTGCTGCTCAGACGGCGCAGGAGCCTTCGCCGTCCGCGCAGCAACCCCACCCCTCCTCTTCTTTCCCGGGGCCGGGTCCGGTTTCCCCGGCACCGGCTTCGCGGGTGCCGGCCCGGACCCTTTATCCAGGCCGGACGACCCCGGTGTGGCAGCCGCGGCGGCCGCATAAGACGCCGCCTTTTTCTGGCCTGGGACGGCCTTCCCACTCGCCGCACTCGCTAGCGGGGGGCGCAGGACGATGCCCTCCAGGACGGAGAACCGCGCCTGGAAGGCAGCCAACTCCTGCCGCACCAGGTCCAGCACCTGGCCCTCCTGCGGCACGGGCCGGCCGTCGTCCCTGCGTCCCCCTTGCGGCGCCCCCTGTGGGCCGGCTCCCCGGAGCCTGGCCAGGTCTGCGCGGAGCCCCTCGTTCTCCTTACGGAGACGCTCCGTGGCGGCAGCCAAGCGGGCGACCTCCGCCCGCAGCTCGGACATCTCGTCCGGCGGAGGCCCACCTTTGGTAGCCTCCGCTGCCGCCAGAATGGAGGCCATCGCCTCGCTTATGGCCTTGTTCTTAGAGGACAATTTCCTCTTCAAGGCCACATCGCGAAGCGCGGCCTCCACCACCTCCGCAAACCCGGCCCTCCGAAATCGCTCCTGTCCGGAGTCATCCGGCTCACCGCCGGAGGACTCCGAACCAGGAGCCCTGCGACCGCCCTCTACGGGGGGTCGTCCGTCAGCAACGAGCTCCCCGGCTCGCTGACCAGCCACCTTGGAGGCGGGCAATCTCCCCTTGCCTCCCTCTCGGCCCTTGCCCCGCCTGCTGGTGGGGATCTTTCGAGCCGAGGCAACCTCCTCGCTGCCGGACGACCCCCGGTCTTCCTCAGTTCTGGGCCGCTTGCGGAAGGACCTGGAGTCCTCCGCAGCAGCCCCCGCCCCCTCGGGTCCAGAGCTCGCCGAGCTAATAGTCACCAGGTCGTCGGAGTCCAACTCGGACTCCGACTCTGCACCCAGGTGACGCTCAGGCGAGCCCCTCCTCCAATACAGCGCGCCTCTTGCCGCGCTCCGCCCGACCGACACTCTGTCGGGCGAGCCAAAACTTAAACCGAAACCGATCGGGTCCTCCTCGGATGGTTCGGATCGGGGGCCTCCTCGGCCCTTGTTGCCATTGGCAAACGGTTGGTGGACAGCCCTGTTGCCCCCCCCAGAATACGAGGGGCTTGACGCACGAGGCGTGGCGGATTCTCGGACCGCTGTGCAGTCCGTACCGCCCTGGGGTAGTTTCTGTTTAGCAGAACTGTCCATAATTTCCTTTTTGAGGGTGCGGTCCCTATCTCCCCTCCTCTCCCCCTCTCTCTCAGTGCTTGCTCGCTGCCCTCACAGTCACGTCTGATGATCAGACGCGTACCAGAGAGCAGCGAGCAAGCCAATGAGACGCACACCGTCCGAGGACCCGAACACTGCTCAAGTCTCCGAACGGTGTGCCCCTCTTGTGTCTCTCTTGGTCTGGTCTCTCACTTGGGACCTTCCGGCATGAGTGGCTCTACCGGCAAAGCCCCCAAGATCACTGAGACACGCAAGCCCCACCACGACGGCAACGTGGAGACACGGTTGGTGGGGTCATATGAAACGCTTGGTAGTTATTAAAAAGGTAACAACAACGCGACCTTTTTATGTAAATAGGTAAAATAAGTATTTAAAACACATTTTTTCTTGCACTAAACTTTCTAGGCTATGAAAAAATCTTATTAACAAGATAAAACGCGAACACAATTTCTAATACAAAATATTAATGGCCAGTGTTATGCACTGGTAAGGCAGTTAATTTTTACGATAATCGCAGCCGCATGCAGTAGGCGGGATCATTGTTAGTTTAACATACATACTTATGCGAAGCTAGTCTTAGTTACAAAGGGCTTTGAAATATTAGAATTATTAGCCTGGCTTTATAGGCTTTTAATGTATTTAAATCTTATAGTTGAGGACTAAAATTGATTGCTGTACGTAAAATGCAACAGTTTTGACAGAGTATGCGACAACTGTTTTACGAAATGCTTCAATGCTACATGTTCGAAGGTCTGTTTAAGAAATAGAAATGTGCAAAAAACAGATTTTTTAAAACTTAATCCCTACACGGAACTACCGGAGTGTAGAAGTTTGTAGACACATAAAGTACCCGTATTTAGACGGCAAACCCTGAAAAAGTAATAAATAATAATAATGCAAAAGATATATTTCATTTATATTCATGTACAAGTTAATTTAAAGTTTTCAAGTCAAGATCAGCGACTATCTATTAAGCCCAGTTTCTAGAACACAAATAATCGCAAAATTTATGACGCGAACTGTCAAACGTAATTGCCAAAGCTATGATTGGTTAAATCAAATTTCAACAATCGATCACTAGGCGCGTCGACAATTTCTTTATAGAAACCGGGGGCTTCTTAGGCTTCGGCGTCGCGAAGAATCGAAAGGGCTTTTCTAAAAAAAGAACTACATTCTGTATACAGCTATTCGCCTAATTGGTCTAGCTGGTGGGTTCAACCTCGGGTCAAGCAAAATGTAATTAGATTTTCCTTATAAGGTTCACCCTTACAATGTGCTCTTTGGTTCGAAGTTTGGTTCGTAAACTCTTCATTTACGAAAAAAAAAATATCTTCCAGTCAAGAACATTTTGACGTTATTTTTTAGGAAGTGGTGACGGGCGGGTTTTTATTCTTTTAAAATTGACATTAAAAAAGTGCTGGCTCTTAGCCTAATTTGAATAAAAAATTCCTTCGCTTCTACATACCAGCTCGTTTAGAGGCCTCAAGGAAAACTTAAATGGAAGTAATGAAACAGCTTCTCAACACGCGTTGTCGTGGCCCACAAGGAATTTAAATAAACAATGTACCTTATGTATTTACGATGTGTACTTTATGGAATACGTAACTTTGTTTGAAACTGTAGTTTTAATTGAAAACGCAATCTTTCTTGATGAATGTTTATAACAGGAAGAGTAGGCGGGATTTTAGTCAGGCATATAATTATTTGACGGCATTATCCATAGTAATATGATAAATGCGAAAGCAACTCTGTCTGTCTGATCGCCTTTCATGTCTAAACGGCTTATAATGATTTCGGATGAAACTACGCACACGGATAGACAATGTTCTAAGCTAAAACATAGAATACTTAGATTTGGGATGATTTCAGATGTCGAAGTCACTGACAAGAGCTAGTTAGATATTAAATAAAAAAATACGTTTAAACATTGATGACCCCGACGAGTTATTAATCAGCGACATAAGTAACATGGGCAAGTCATGGCTGAAAAATCGCCGCATTTAAATGAAAAGGCTAGGCAACAAATTAAACGGCTAATTACGCTAATTGGCTGAGACAAATTTAAAATGAAAACATCGGTAATGTGCTTCATGTTTTCCTAAAGTAAAAAATATTTTGCCAAGTACTACATTTTACTTGGGAGTTCAATGGCACTGAAAATCCAACAGTAATTTAATTCAGATCACCACTGCGTCCAACGCAAAAAAAAACTCCTGGGAACCATTCCATAGAATAAATTCAATTGAATTCGAACGAAATGAGTAACAGTGCTGACCCTTTCATTAATTAATTAATCCCAAACGTTCGAACGCAAAATAATAGACTCTTAAATCGATTACTCACGGGGAAGCGTCAATCGTTCTCGAAACATACGTCAATTAACTCCGACTCTCAAACACGAATGTGGTGAAATGCCGATTGATCGAGTTCTCGGACTGTAGTTGGACCATACATTACCTTACTTGGCTAATAAAGCCTACAGTAACGAAATGAAGATTAATTTTCACGATTCTCGAATAAGAAAGTCTATCTAGAAACAAAATTGGTAGTTACTGCTCTATTTAGTAAGATAACGCTATTTGTTCTTTGTGATATACGTTGAAGAAAGAGTTTACGTCACAGCCAACTAGCTTAATCAGCCGTTTCATCTAAAGCCTAGACTTTTCAATGAACTACATCGTTTATTCAGCGACATAAGTGACATGGGCAAGTCATTTACCGATATTGAACCAAAGATGGCACTTAGGACGCTGAAAAATCAGCACAGTTAAATGAAAATTCTAGGCCACCAATTTAACGGCTGATTAAGCTATTGGCTGCGACCTATACAAACATATTGATTAGGTTTTGTAAATGTTTTGCGCCAGTGCTTTAAAAGGCACTCTTAAAGAAAGTTGTTTCGATAAATATATTTTATGAAGGTACGTTTTTTATACTACTGGGGAGAATATTGTAAAGAATTAAATTTTTGGTAACGCTTACACACTTACATAAAAATGCCAATCTATGTTTTCCGGAACAATACTGTCCATTGAATTGCGTTAAATTCTTTCCGCATATTTTTTTAGTTTAGACTCAAATTTTATGTAAACTGCCGCTTACCTATTTCAACTCATTATAATGAATTAAACTTAATAACATTGATAAAGTAATCCAACAGAATTGATAATTTCAGTAGGCCGAAAATACGGTCAGCGATTAACAAATTGCTTTTGTATGAGATCGTTATAAATTATTCTAATTTTCCATTGTTTTGAAGCTGCTTAAATCAGAAATAACGTTACTACACATACTAAACAGCTCCAAATATTCAATTGAGCATATTGTTTGTTGGACCAACCAATATTTCAAATGGATCATTTATCAATCATACCTGTGTACCAGTGAATTTTGACCCAAAATTTACATATATCAGAAAATCAATTCTCATCATACTAAAGCCTTCAAATTCAAGTCGATGTCATTTCAGCGACAGACAATATCAAAAACTTGTCAAAATGTAGAGAAATTATAAGTTTTTGACAGTTTGCGAATTCGTTGCGAATGCGAACGCTCCTTAAAAATACAAAAATTGCTCTGCAGATCATTTCATTCCTGCTTTCTAAAGACGGTCAAAATTCTACTTTAATATAGTTAAATTCTCTCCTTTGAGAAAGTAGATTTCGATCAAATCATTACTTGTTACTTGTTGGAGCTAAAACGAATTAATTAAATCAATCTACAGTTCTCGTCAAATAACTTAGCCCCTCTGAAGTTGGCTACGAGTGGTTGCATAGTAGTCAAAATTACGAACAAACTGCAACTGCGCATGCGCAAGAGATATGGGGGCGGGGATTATGGCGGCGCGATTTTATGCCGTAGTCGCTCGTTTACGTTCGATGCATGCTTGCGTCCCGCTTGCTCCCGTCTACGTGACTGCACCTGCGCGATATTTGCAAATGGCTAACTTCAGAGGGGCAAAGTTATTTGACGAGAACTGTACAAACGACATAATTGTCGCTACCTCCAAATTTGAATAAACATAAACACCTATCACATCACATAATAGCCATATCCTCTTGTCAGGCTCTAACTAATAGACTATAGCTATATCAATTGGGACACTTCATTTATCAATTAAAGCCGGGCATGCGTTTATGCAGTGACAATAACGCGTCCAGACATACATTACATTCACCGTACAATTACCTGATTGGCAATTTCGTCTAGTTAGAGAACTACCGATTCAGTTAATTGTGCTGGGTCGTTCTCAAAGACAATTAGAGAAGCACGACCGGTGATTAGGCGAATGTATACTATGCATTGATTTATTAAATTAGGCAGCTGGTACATTAGGTGTTGTTTGCAAATTATATTATTACTTTTAATGGCACTAGAATTCAACGGCACAATGCTATTCGGTGCCATACAAAGGTGGTTATATTCTCTATGGTGCCATATGAGATACGTTTTTATTCAAGAGTCAACTTTAGGGTTTTTTTTTCGACATACAAGTCTTGATCTCTGTTACACACATAGGATACTTTTTATCCTGGGAGTATGTTCCCTCGGGATAATTTTCGACATTTACGCGGGCGGAGCCGCGTGCGGCAGTTAGTGTAAAATATTGGTATTTAGCTGTATCCAGTAAAGTCTGGAAGACGATTCCGACATAGTTCAGAAAAGGCTAGGCAGAGTCATCAATCGTTTTTGATCTTTGATTTTGCTTCCAATAAAACATTGTCTAGATTTTTATCGTCTGGGATTCATACGTTATAATTATTTTTTTCTATTCAATTAAAAACACGGCCAGACTAAGCAACCAAATGTCTATTAACAAACCGAGTACATAATTGGAAACGAAGCGAACTTGGCTGAACTCCTAAGCGAATTAAAATCGGCAGTAAAGATGGCAACACGAGTAGGTACATTAGACCTTATACGGAGTACCTACATGTGTGAACAAGCCTGGGAAACGGGTGGGACAGGCTGGAAAGCCCGCGCGGCTGCGGCTGTTCAAGGCGGTATCGAGTTACCCGTCTGATCGACTGGTAAAAATGAAATATAGAAAAGTTATCGGGATTGAGTTTTGGAGACGGTATACAACTGTTTAATTTAATACAAGGTGTTCCAAAAGTGCGTGATGTTAGGTAGCTGCTGATATATATTTAGGAAAAAATACCGAAATAATTAAAAAATACAAAACAAATGAAAAAGTTTTTTTTTTCTTTCAAAAAATTTCGTCCACAAAAAATAACCAAAGAGTTCCGACCAAATGACTTTTCCAGTGTTTTTTAAAGTTAGTGGTAATTAATTTAGTTTAATCACAGATTTGATGTCACCAACTGCTCTGATGCAGTTGGTGACATCAAATCTGTGATTGATGATTGATAGCTTGAAAACTCATTGTTCGGAACTTTTTATTAATTTTGTGGTCGATTTTCTTTTTGTTTTGTTATTTTAACCTTGTGTGTGCTTCCCAACATCATTATTAAATATGACCACTTTTTATTAGTAACGCAAATGATTTTATAAATATTTTTTTTCTATTTATGTGTTTTAGTATATGTGTGTGACGGCGCGCAGCTAAATTAAAAGTAAATCCAAGATTTAAGATGAGAGACTGATTGTGTTATTTGGTTGAATAGTAATTATTGTTAAACTCAAAATTAAAATGGTGATTTATTTCAATTGGTCGAATATAAATGGCGATTTATAAAATATGAGCGGGTAACCCCGAATAGGGTAGCAAGTTTGCGTCTACGCCGTGACAGCTGGCATTCTTTTGACAGACAGCGTACGAAGTGCACGCGTGCTAACCTATTGGCTCGTAATCTAGTTTCATCTTGTGTTTTACCGTATATTTTGTTTACAAATGTAATCGAATGAAACGAGGGACTGTTATGAATCACAAACGTGCTATTATTTCAACGTTTCTTCTATAACACGCCCATGATGGATGACTATCACAAAGACCGCTCCGCTGCCCATTCTGATATTCCGTCATGTGTATGTGTTCAGTATAGTCCTGGCCCATCTCAAAGGAGACAAGCCGTCGGTGAGGGGCATAAATAGTGCACAAGTTTGTGCGCAAAGACATAAAAAGATGCAATCCCTCTTCTTTCACTAGCATAGTCCGATGGGACGGCCATCCAACATGAACGGAGTGGGAACGCAGGACCAATGGTTTAACGTACTTTTAGAGACACGGAGTTGTGACACCACCAACTTCGAAAATCCGGGTTTTCACAGAGAAATTCCTAATGGAAAAACCCAATAACACTTTGTCAACCTGGAAATCTAAAAACAACGCTGCACGCTGGAATCGTTCACAAGCAAGGAAACATTTTATAAATTCTTCCAAAGGGATCTTGGTCAGGGAAGTCTTTTGGAAGTTTTTCATTTTGGTCAATGGGAAATCCCAGCGATACGTGTATTATACAAAGGAGTTTTTTCTGAATAAAGCACAAGGAGAGAATAAAGCACAAAGACAAAGAAATAGATCAGTGAAATCGCGAACAAAAAGTCCACTGCCTCATACATTTATGTGCGATTTTTTTTTGCGATTTCGGTGTTAATCTCATAGTAGAAGTTGTTCATAATGATGAGTGTAATGACCCCTAAGAGGTATTGCGTTTATTCTATTACACGTTGTATTGTTAGGATATCATTAAGAAATGTCGTTTTTTTCTTCTGTGTCATCATAATTTTCTTTCATAACTCCATGTTGCACGATCAAGGGAGTCCCACAATGTAACCCTATCGCTGCAGCGTGCTCACGGTGGCGATCTCCGCTCGGTGTTCACTGATCAACGTCATTGGCTCCGGAATTCTGTGACGTAACTAATCAGAATGATGATATATACTAATGATCGGCTTTTTAGGGTTGACTTTGTGAGTCACTTGGTTTATTAGGATCCTTTAGTTTTCAAAGCAGGATAGGTCAATTTTGATTTTAAACATTAAACTTTTTCGTGTTTGTATATGAATGATCAAAAGGTACTCGGAAATCGTACTTTTAAGTGCTTGTGGATTACTTGTTTAAAGAAACAATGCTGACTTAATAACTAGGTATTAACACCAGAAAATACTCATCATCTGTCTTGCCTTTTCCCAACTTTATTGGGGTCGGCTTCCAGTCAAACCGGATACAGCTGAATACTAGTATTTTACGTAGAGCGGCTGCCTACTAGACCTTCACAATCCATTAACTGGGTAGCACGGTACTTCTTGGCAAGACTGGAGTCATATTTTCTGGCTTCTGACAAACAGTAACGACTGGCAAAGATCTACAAATGACAGCCAGGACCAACGGCATAACAAAAAATACTGTCACTTTTAAAATTAAAGAATGACTCCTACAAAAAAAAAACCATTTTGATACAATTTTCCGAATGAATAAACATCGTCTACTGTCCTTGATGAAACTTAATTTTAAAACGAAATAAGACACCAAGAGCCATTTTAATCACGAAATAACAGTTTTTACGATTCAGAAAAACAATTAAACTGAAATAGCACTATCAAATTAAAGATGTTAAAACAATAGACACCTAACTAGCAAACACGATATTATTAGCCAGATAAAACATCAACATTTCAAAATGGCTACCCATTCTGCTGAGAATAATGACTGATTCCCTTCAATAAACACGATTAATTTAATTGAGTATTCAAGCATCTTGTTTATAGGATGATCGTAAACTAACAGCTCTATATTATGGAGTATTTGCGCATTGAATTATAATTAATTACCTTGTATCATGATTAGTGCTTACATTAAGAGTGTTATTATACGAATTACTCTGTAATGAAGTGGGATGGTAATTATTATGCAGTCTAAGTTGAATAAGTGACTACTTCAAATTATTTGACAGCATCAAACAAGCTTGAATCTTCTTAATTCGATTCGACTCAAGTCATTTACATGTACATTAGGAGTGAGTTCAAGTAACTTCATCACCATCAGCATATCAGCCAAAAGACGACCACAGCTGGACATAGGCCTCCCTCAAGTGTCGCCACAACAACAGGTTCTGTGCGTCATCTCAACTCACCAGGTCATCGGTCCACCTTGTGGGAGGCCTTCCAACGCTGTTTCTTCCGGTACGCAAGTTACTTATTGAAATGAATATTAGACCCATCTACGACTATGGCTACGGCTTGACTTTCTTTAAAAACCTGGACACTCAAGCAGGTTCGTAACCAAAAGGTAGCCCATTGAAAACTTTCCGTCACAGTATTATATTGTTTTGGAACAATACGACAAAGGTAAATCAACGTCCAGTAATGTTCAGTAGTTTGTGATCTCATACACCTTTTTTTATTTAATGCATGGGATATCATCAAATGACTCCTTCCACTCTGGGTGGAGCGGAATTTAAGGGAGTGTCCATCTCTTACTGACGAAAACCCATCTATGTTCCTCCTTATGCCCTTTGTGTTCCAGGGCCGCGGTGACTCTTTTGAACAAATTCCGCAAACCTGGATCTCATAGGCCGTTATGTTTTGAATCTCAAAGTTAGTTATACGAGGTTATATAACAAGTATTTCACACATAATGGCTCCGGGTTAGAACTAACTCGGAGTTAAAAGATAACTCTGTTTTGTGCAAGTGGGCTTAAGAGGGCTAAATAATGACAGCCACACTGGTTGAACTTTGAGGTTAAGACCTCCGTATTAACTGTATTAAGCTACAGTTGCCGAGGTCGATCCTTAGACGGGTGACCATCCTAGCAGACTGAGGCTGCGTTTCCACCAGTGATGTGCAAGGATGCATAGCGAGGGAAGTGTTTGTTAAGAACCAATTGAATTGCTTTTTTTACCAGAGCCTGTGACTCCTCCGTGCCTCGGAAAGCCCACTGACCGTTGGTCCCGGCTGTCATTTTTAGATCTTTGACATTCGTTATGGATACTCAGAAGCCAGATAATAGGTTATGGAAGTCCGATAGGCAGGCAGTTCATGAAAAATGCTGGTAGTCTGCATACGCTTAGACTGGAATCCGACCCCAATATAGTTGGTAAAATGCTAGTAAACTTTTTACCAGCAATAGATCCGTATCTCAGTTATTAGTACTTACGAACGAACATCGTCAAATTGAAACATCCATAGCAAGTCTATTCATAGTTCAATATCAATTATACAAGCGACTGTCTGTTGTAATTACTTGTATATGTAAATAAGCACATTGTGACTCACAGATTCTATTAATTTGTTCGTAAATTCACCTTCAGGGCTTTATAAGATCCGCAAATTGTATGGAGCAATTGTGTGATTGAGAAATACGTTACTAAGTGAATGGGAAATCTATTTTAATCAGTACGGGGTGAATAGGAACGGAGGGGCGAATAGATACAAAGGTTTGATAAGGTTTTTCACTTTAATATCATAATAATGGTTGTCTACGAAAGCAACTTTAATAAATTTAGATCATCATCATCATCATCATATCAGCCAAAAGACGTCCACTGCTGGACATAGGCCTCCCCCAAGTGTCGCCACAACCACCGGTCCTGTGCGTCTCGCATCCATCGGTCACCCGCGACCCTCACCAGGTCATCGGTCCACCTTGTGGGAGGCCTTCCAACGCTGCGTCTTCCGGTACGCGGTCGCCACTCCAAAACTTTTCGGCCCCATCGACCATCTGTTCAGCAAGTCTATTCATAGTTAAATATCAATTATACAAGCGACTGTCTATTGTAATTACTTGTATATGTAAATAAGCACATTGTGACTCACAGATTCTATTAATTTGTTCGTAAATTCACCTTCAGGGCTTTATAAGATCCGCAAATTGTATGGAGCAATTGTGTGATTGAGAAATACGTTACTAAGTGAATGGGAAATCTATTTTAATCAGTACGGGGTGAATAGGTATGGAGGGGTGAATAGATACACAACTTTGATAAAGTTTTTCACTTTAAAATCATAATAATTGATGTCTATGAAAGCAACTTTAATATATTTAGACCAATTAAATTAAATTGGAGACTGCAGCTTACTTTAATTGAACAAGATTTTAAATAACGTAAAAATCCCCTTCAAAGTTTTGTGCCGAATACCTACACACGGGCTGAATTCCTATGCAGGGGGCATTCCTATTCACCCGTATGTAGGTATTGTGAGGATTTTGTCGTGTATTTCTTGAAATATAGGTAAGTATGTACCTAGTTTTTAAAAGGTGACGAAAGCATTTTGTTTTAGAAATTCTGTTTTAAGTGATCAAAGCTTTATATAATTATGCATTCATATAAGTACCCATAAGTCCCGGTTTATCTTTGACAAGTATCCTTCAAATTCTCAATTCAGATACTGTGAGTATCAAGTTGTAGATCAATCGCAAAATTATTGAGGTATCAAATTATTGCATTTAAAAACCAAAAAACAATATTTTAAAATATGGTAAGCAACATGACAGTGGGTCTTATTTTTTATTCTTTCAGAATAATCTTTAAAGGCATTGCTATCACATAATTTGTATGTACTGGACCATAACGAAAAAATAATTCCGAAGTCAACCAAGCAGAGAACTTTATTCAACAGTTTATGACTTTAAAGGTTCAAGGGAGACACAATAAAATGACTAAACATGGAAATGCTGTTATTGAATGATGATGTCACAAAACTGCACAAAGAGGCTGACGTCATGTTGAATGTATTTTTTTTATCCCAATATTTATATTTTTGTATTCAAACATTGTTATTCTTGTATTCTAGTTTCCACCTCACCACCCTATCATTTATAATGGTAGTTCCTTTTTTTTTCGTATGGGAAACCATCAAATGACCCCCGCTCTGGGCGGAGCGGAAGGGAGTGTCAGACTCTTACTGACTTTAGTTATTAAGAGTCTGCCCACACATTTACCAAGAGTCTTACCCACCCGTGTTCCTCCAAATGCCCTTTGCGTCCGCGGTTACTCTTTCGAACAATTCCGCAACCCTGATCATGGCCGCTCCTAGCAAATGGATTGTTGATAGCAGTTTATAAAGTAGGATGGATTGCATATCAATGGCAATCCATCTTACTTAATAAATAAATGTGAGGCACTGTATGAGTCACTCATTGTTTAGATTTTTATGCTTATTCTTTACGCAAACAACATTGGGAGCAACAATAGAGTTTACCCTATATTAAGAGTTACATAATTATGTTGCTTTTTATCCCTATGGAACCTTCCCATGGGTTATTTTAGACTTTTGCAAGGGCAAACAAATGGAAAAGTGGCATCTTCTTATCCTCTTGGTTAACAATGTGGTGCATTGGCAGCGCGCTGGGCCCATAACCTAAAAAAATAACATTAGGATTTGGAAACATCTAAATTCCAACATAATCCCTAACACATCTCTTATAAAGGTGGAGAAAACACTACAAAGTACAAAATAACTTTAATTTCGGAAGTCGGGGTCAAATAACGAAGAAGCAACTAAAAACACAGTGTTTTTTTTGGAAGTCGGTTTTTTTTTGTTAAAATGTTTTTTTTTTTCACTCTTTAGCGGTAACCCCCACACCTAACAACACCATACGCAATTTCGTATACATGGATGATTTTTCCAAATATTTTTTCCAGCTATTTAAATTTAAAAACCAAACCAGTGAACCGATTTTGATAAAATTTTCATCAAGTATTTTTCAAATCGGTTGGCAAGCGACGGAGATATGCGCAAAAAAAACATTAAAAAAAATACAAACATCCGAATTGAGAACCTCCTCCTTTTTTAGAAGTCGGTTAAAAAAGGTGGCCTCTTCTTCCTCCAATATGGAACATACAAAAGGTAGCAGATTGAATCGCTGTTAAAACTAGAATGTAACTAATGTACCTAACGTTAGATACATTTGAAATCTTCTCATGTGGGATAATACGCCATAATATGCCTTTGTTTGAACGCGTTTCCTACTCCACAGTTCACAAATTACGTTAAATTGTTAATACCAGCTAATATTACCTACCTAACGACGCGCAACGTTTAAGCACATTAGAGAGTCGATTCAATTATTAGCAACATGGTTATGTTATTACACGTTATTGGTGATTTAGTATACGTTCACAGGTTGAAAGTGAAGTAATGAAAAATCAATCCGGGAGGATAAAAATCTACCATCAAAAGCGGCTTCTTAAAAAAATACAGTGACAGCAAATCTCGTAAAAAAATATGTTACGCCTCATAGCTGAAATGAAAACCTACTGGGTTATATGCGAAATCTCGTGTGTATTCCACTAGAGTACCTCCGAGACGCCTGCGTCATTACTTTTCGTGTAGAACAACTCTAGTGAAGAAAGTAAATTCAAAATTAAATTTAACTTGAACAACTCATATGTTACTTGATGTAGACCAACTTTGCTCTGGAAGTACAGCAGAAATAACGAAGTTCGTGGTCCTTTTACAATATTAGCTCTACCAACAATTTAGTATAATGATGTTTGCTGGGAATCCGCCAAAACAAAAACACAAGTAGGCATTACGCGCGTACTTCATTACAAAAGGCTTACCTACCTGATTCAAAAATCTGGAGCGCGGCAAGGAATTTCACATTTTTAACTTGCGGGTAAAATAATGCTATAACAAGATGAACCTAGATTAAAGAAGCGTTTTTTATATCCGCACTTACCTACCTTTCGAGTATCATCATAGTCTTATGAAAAATACTTCGTGTTTGCTCTTTAGAAATAAGTTTTTAGAAATAATATAGGTATAATAATAACGTCAGCAAACAGAATTTGATGCGCACTTGAACATGCAAAACAGAGCGCTTCATGAAACCATAAACTGCACTGCAGTGTACTGCACGGTGATTCAGTAAAGTATATTAAATTACAGGTAATAAAAAACTTTACAATGGGTGGTTAAAAGGTACACACTGGCGGTACACTGGCGAGCCTGTGAGGGATGCACGCTTGCCTGCACCGGCCTGTGATTTTATGCGACATTAAATTAAGGAAGAGGATTTACGCAACGCTTTAGTCGGTGTGACCAACGGCTTGGCGGACATTGAAGTGTTGTGAGGAGGTCTGCTATTACTGCATTATATTATACATTGTAATAATATTGCCCACATTTATTCAATGGTTGTAATTTCGATAAGGAAGCAGAAGATAAGGCTAGACTTATTCTACTAAAAAGAAAATAGGTACTTAAAAATCTAACACTATTTGCAAAATAGCGTATGCTGGATTGCCATACTTGAAGATTTCTAATGGCACCGTTTCTGATTAGTTGCGTAAAAACATTACATTTTTAACCGACTTCTAAAAAAGGAGGATGTTCTCAATTCGGATGTTTGTATTTTTTTTTTTATGTTTGTTCGGGCATAACTCCGTCGCTTGCCAACCGATTTGAAAAATTCTTTTTTTTTGGAAAGGCTATACTTCCCAAATGGTCCCATTGAAATTTAATCAGAATCGGTTCAGTAGTTTGGTTATTAAATCCAAATAGCTGGAAAAAATATGTGGAAAAATCATCCATGTATACGGAATTGCATATATTTGCTTTCCTGTGACTTTTCAGTGGTGTTGTTAGGTGTAGGTTCCACTAAAAAGTGAAAAATAAAAAACTTTTTCACAAAAAAAAGAAACCGACTTGCAAAAAACACTACAAAGTTCAAAATAACTTTAATTTCGGAAGTCGGTGTCAAATAACGAAGAAGCAACCAAAAACACCGACTTCCGAAATTAAAGTTAAATTGAACTTTGTAGTGTTTTTTGGAAGTCGGTTTCTTTTATCTATACTAATACACTAATATTATAAAGAGGTAAAGTTTGTGGGGTTGTAGGGGGTTAATCTCTGGATCTACTGAACCGATTTAGAAAATTCTTTTTGTATAGGATAGCCACATTCATGAGGAAGGCTATAGGCTATACGAGAACGGGAAACAACGGGATATACGAGTACGAAGTCGCGGGTAAAAGCTAGCTAGTAGTATACAGGGTGTTCCAGAAGTGCTTGGTCATATTTAAGGGTGGTGTTCAGCCGGTCGATTCTGTGAACCTCTCCTCACCGTGAAAACTTAGGCGGAGTGAGCGCGAAGTGAACTGTCATTACATCTTGATTACATGGATAGACAGCTCACTTCATGATCACTTCATCCAAGCTTTTTTTTTCAAAAAACCCGACATCAATTTTTTTTTTCAGGCAGTATGATCCTTTTGGTGGCGTTTATAGTTCAACATCATATTCGATGCCGCCAACTACACTAAACAGTTACTATCGATCGGTGGCCGTAGTATGAAATATCTAAACTTCCGTGACATTATACAAAAAGCAAGAAAATATTGCTCGTGTTATCCCTAAGTACGACGCAGATGTAAAAATATCTTCAAAGGAACACTCATGTAAGCTTATCGACTTCTCCACTTCACTGGTTCCTCGAGTAACCTAATTTCTTTATGTAAAAATCATAGTAACACGTATAAGCAGTCTCATAAAACTCGCGATATTCGTCGTACGGTACTTATAAAAAACATAATATATAATATTTGGCGTTTGTTGCCTTTGCGTCTTGGAAATATATATTTGGAAAATATTATGTACTTTTTTGGTATACGTATCCCTGTTTTGGACTTGATAAACTGGTTAAGCACCCATCATCTGCCTAGCCTTTTCCCAACTTTATTGGGGTCGGCTACCAGTCAAACCGGATTCAGCTGATTACCAGTATTTTACGTGGAGCGGCTGCCTACCAGACTGGTTAAGCACTGTTTCAGTAATTAAAGGAAATTTCAAAAACTTTCGTGAGATTGTTTGAAAAATAGAATCGGTACCTGAAGAAAAATACAAGGGTACACCCTTTTTATGGATGGGAAATGATCAAATGATTCCTTCCGCTCCGGGTGGTGCGGGAGGGAGTGTCAGACTCATAGGTACTGACTAAACACCACTTACTGGGAACTGGGCTTAACCTGGTTGTATTTATCCCTTGGAGCCTATTTGGCCTAGCACTGTTCTGTCTCCTGCTTGATAAGGAGGAAAGTGGAAATTATGTTTTTTCCTACTCGTCCGCTGTTATTCTCTGATTAATTTTGTTGCAGGATCCAAGAGAGTTTAATCGTTTCTTCGGAACTCGTCGAGCTTCATTGACTCGGCGTTTTTCTGGTGGTCGCCACTGTTGATTCTGGCTTTCAGGAGTTGCAGTGATTTGGGAATGTGTGGCGGGCTTGAGACTAAAACCCATCCGTTTTCCTCCCAAAATCCGCAACCGTGAAGGTTACACCCTTGTATTTTCTTTAGGTACGGATTTACATGGGCTTCAAACCATTATTTGAGATTTCGTTTTCACAAGCTGAATGATCGATTGTTAGACCAGCTGCTCGCTAATCAAATAATGTTATCAGAAAACAAAATTAAAGACTGAATGAATACTGAGTTTATTCAAAAACGAATTGCCCACATGCACCAATGTAGGAATAGATAATTTCCATTTTACATTGTAAAATTTTCTTCTAGAAAAGTAGGCTCAAATAGCAATTAAAAACTTTTCTAAAACTCGTATTCATGCCAAAGATCAAACTCTTTTCATTACATAAGTTTCTAAATTAGATCAAATTATACACCTAAAGTGGAATTCTTCAACTGTTCTTGAGTCCGCACCAGCAATAAATTCAATGAGAACAAATAACTTAAGTAACAAAATTAGCCCTAACTTAATTGGTGAAAAGGGAATAGAGTTGGAAACTTAGAAAAGACGAGCAGAACGTTTTTTGTATGAAGATGAGGATGGTGACGACATTAGGCAGGCTACAGACCCCACCAACCGTGTCTCCACGTTGTCGTCGTGGTGGGGCTTGCGTGTCTCAATGATCTTGGGGGCTTTGCCGGTAGAGCCACTCATGCCGGAAGGTCCCAAGTGAGAGACCAGACCAAGAGAGACACAAGAGGGGCACACCGTTCGGAGACTTGAGCAGTGTTCGGGTCCTCGGACGGTGTGCGTCTCATTGGCTTGCTCGCTGCTCTCTGGTACGCGTCTGATCATCAGACGTGACTGTGAGGGCAGCGAACAAGCACTGAGAGAGAGGGGGAGAGGAGGGGAGATAGGGACCGCACCCTCAAAAAGGAAATCATGGACAGGCCTGCTAAAAAGATATTACCCCAGGGCGGTTCGGACTGCACAGCAGTCCGGGAATCCGCCACGCCTAGTGCGTCAAGCCCCTCGTATTCTGGGGGGGGCAACAGGGCTGTCCGCACTCCGCTTGCCAAGGGCAACAGTGGCCGAGGAGGCCCCCGATTCGAAACGTCCTTTGAGGAACTAATCGGGTTCAATTTTGGCTCACCCGACAAAGTGTCGGTCGGGCAGAGCGCGGGAAGTGGCGCTCTATACTGGGAGGAGGGCTCGCTTGAGTGTCGCACGGGTGAAGAGTCGGAGTCCGAGTTGGACTCCGACGACCTAGCGACCTTAAGCTCGGCGAGCTCTGAACCCGTGAGAGCGGGGGCTGCTGCGGAGGACCCTAGGTCCTTCCGCAAGCGGCCCAGAACGGAGGGGGACCGGGGGTCGTCTGGCAGCGAGGAGGTTGCCTCGGCTCGCAAGATCCCCACCAGTAAGCGGGGTAAGGGCCGAGAGGGAGGCAAGGGGAGATTGCCCGCCTCCAAGGTGGCTGGCCAGCGAGCCGAGGGGCTCGTTGCTGACGGAGGACCCCCCGGAGAGGGCGGTCGCAGGGCTCCTGGTTCGGAGTCCTCCGGCGGTGAGCCTGATGACTCCGGACAGGAGCGGGTTCGGAGGGCCGGGTTTGCGGAGGTGGTGGAGGCCGCGCTTCGCGATGTGGCCTTGAAGAGGAAGCTGTCCTCTAAGAACAAGGCCATACGCGAGGCGACGGCCTCCATTCTGGCGGCAGCGGAGGTTACCAAAGGTGGGCCTCCGCCGGACGAGATGTCCGAGCTGCGGGCGGAGGTCGCCCGCTTGGCTGCCGCCACGGAGCGTCTCCGAAAGGAGAACGAGGGGCTCCGCGCAGACCTGGCCAGGCTCCGAGGAGCCGACCCACAGAGGGCGCCTCAAAGGGGGCGCAGAGTGGACAGCCGTCCCGTGCCGCAGGAGAGCCAGGTGCTGAACCTGGTGCGGCAGGAGATGGCTGCCTTCCAGGCGCGGTTCTCCGTCCTGGAGGGCATCGTCCTGCGCCCCCCGCTAGCGAGCGCGGCGAGTGGGAAGGCCACCCCAGGCCGGAAAAAGGCGGTGTCTTATGCGGCCGCCGTGGCTGCCACACCGGGGTCGTCCAGCCAGGACAAAGGGTCCGGGCCGGCACCCGCGAAGCCGGTGCCGGGAACACCGGACCCGGCCCCGGGAAGGAAGAGGAGGGGTGGGGTTGCTGCGCGGACGGCGAAGGCTCCTGCGCCGTCTGAGCAGCAGCTCCCCCCGGCTTCCTCGCCTTCAGCTCCTCCCCCGGCTCAAGCCGAATGGCAAGTTGCCGGGGAGAAGAAGAAGGCGGGAAAGGCAGCCAGGGCGGCCAAGAGGCGGGAGAGGAGGCGGCGGCAGAAGGCGCGAAGCGTCGCGGCTGCGCTCCGCCCCCCGAAAACCGCGGCTGTAGTGCTTACACTACAGCCGGACGCGGCGAAGCGGGGCGTGACGTACGCGGACGTGCTCACCAAGGCGAAGGAGACGGTGAACCTTGGTGAGTTAGGCATCGTAGGGGGCCTCCGGCTCCGGGTCACCATGACTGGGGCCCGGATGCTGGAGATCTCCGGGGCAGCCAGCGGCCCAACCGCGGACGCTCTAGCCGAAAGGCTTAGGGCGTCCCTAAGCGCGGACGATGCCCGAGTGTCCAGGCCCACCAAGCGCATCGACATGCGCATCTTGGGCCTGGACGACTCCGTCACGGAGGCGGAGGTGGTGGCCGCCGTCGTTAGGACGGGGGGGTGCTCAGCAGAGGAGGTGAAGGCGGGCACCCTACGTCCTGACAACACGGGCACGCGCACCATTGTGGTGAGCTGCCCCGTGTCGGCGGCCAAAACCATATCGGAGGGCCGAAGGTTTTTGGTGGGTTGGGTTTCCGCGCAGGTCAAACTGCTGGAACCCCGACCTCTGAGGTGCTTCCGGTGCCAAGTGGGCCACCATGTGGGAGCTCAATGCACCTCGGAGGTGGACCGCAGCGGTCTTTGTTTCCGCTGCGGTCAGCCCGGTCACAGGGCCGGCTCTTGCGTCGCCGCGCCGCACTGCGTAGTCTGTGCGGCAGCTGGCAAGCCGGCCGACCACTGGGCTGGGGGTAGGGCCTGCGCCCCACCCACCAAAGCCGGAAACAGGAGGAAGCCCTCCGCCTCCGCCGTCTCTGCCGCGACCGCCGCCGCTGCCGCCGCTTCCTCTGCCGCCATTGCTGGTTCCACTGCGGCTGCTGCTACTGCAGCAGCCGCAGTGGAGCCCCTACAAAGGGCTCCGGAGGGGGCTGAAATGGAGTGCCAGTAATGGCCCCATTTCACCCCCTCCTGTTGAACGTCAGCCACTGCGCCGCCCAGGAACTGATGCTCCTGAGCATGGCGCAGTGACTGATGCCTGTGGACGGCGAGCAATGGGTAGCTCGCCGTCCGATCAGAACAGGCCCGGGTTGACGGCGCGCTGTGTTCTACGCGCGCCGAGCCAGCGGACGTCAGCATGGGTCGGGGCCCGTTAGGGCCAGAGCCTACCAGGGTTGCGGATTTGTTCGAAAGAGTTACCGCGGCCCTGGGAAGAAAGGCACTAGGAGGACTAAAGGGTGGGTTTTAGTCAGTAAAAGTCTGACACTCCCTGCCGCTCCACCCAGAGCGGGAGGGGTCATTTGATGATTTCCCATCCTAGAAAAAAAAAAAAAAAAAAAAAAAAAAAGGCAGGCTACAGAAGCAGAGAGTTGATATAACTTACTGTTTTAAATGCGAAAGTTTGGATTCATGGATGTTTGTTACTCAATCACGCCAGAACGGCTGAACAGATCTCTATGAAATTTGGCACAGAGGTAGATTATAGTCTGGAATAGCACAAAGTTCTTTTTTTATTTCGGGAGTCCTTGGGATATTTTCCGAAATTCGGGAGTGTGAAGATGGTGACAGAAGATTTTACAGCTTTTAGAGTTCAGGCCATGGATGAATGACCATCTTGAACATATCGAGTGTCTTCCATGCCTCAGCAAGCACGTTAAAGCTGTTACCAGTCCAATTGATCGTAGAATGGATTAGTCGACGTTGATCGATAGTTTCTACTTCTTTCAGCTTTCAGCCAAAGCTGAAATTGATCGATATCAATCGAGTGCATCGATCGATTTGTGTAGTAACACGCCGTTGGTCAAGGCTGACGTTTGACCATCTTTGACAGTCGGTTATGCAACGTTATTCCAACTAATCTCCAAAACAGCTGGACTGATTTTAACGGAATTGGCAGACAGCAAGAAGTAACTTAGTTTGTTATTTTTGAAAAAGGTGATTTCTTTGCACGTGATCCCTATGATCACGTGCAAAGAAATTAAAATCCATGGAAATTATTTTCAGGCGGGTAAAGCCGCTGCCATCAATAAGAATTGTCAACATTTTTTACTGTATTGCGCAACTTTAGCGCAAAAATTTCAATGCCGTATGCAATCCCCTTGTCGCTGACAAATTCACTCCGAGGAAATGAACGGAACAAAATAAAAAGGCAAGTCCTTACCCATTTGAGAATTTTATATAATATGGAATGTTATTTCGCTTTATACATATAATATTTTTCTTTGTGGAACAGATATTACTTCGCGTAGGTTCATAGATATTACTCTGCGTGATACGTTACCCGAATACTAATTTTGAATTACATACTTGTACATGGGCAACAGATAAATTGTCTGTATCATTCTACGGCGAAGATTAGGCACCAGTTGCCTGTTACTTTGAGTTTATTTTACTACTAGCGTTTTCCCATTAAGCTGGCGTTGAAGTATCCAATAATCGTTTTAAGCGTACCATCTATCTATCTCTGACCAAAAAACTCATTAACATCGGTTAGGTTATTTAGAAGTTAAAGCGTTACAAACAAACTCACTACTGCATTAAACATAAATAGACAGCAACTTTTTTCAGTATTTCATGACAATCAAATGAATAATCTAGTTTCGTGGTTTTAGTTTGTCAGTACCTAACGTTAGTAATAGAACCGACTTCACGCGTTTAAGGATCGTCCAAAGTGGATCCTCTTCAAATTAACCCAGTCTCCTAATGCTATTTATTATGTTCAGTCCCAGTGGCCCCTTTTTTGGATGGGAAGTCATCAAAATGACTTCTTCGGCTCTGTGTGGAGCGAAATAGAGTGTCAGACTCTTACTGACTAAAACCCATCCATGTCCCTCCTCATGCCCTTTGCGTTCTAGGGTCGCGGTGACTCTTTCGAACAAATTCTGCAACCCTGGAGTCCCAGTAGCCTACAAGAAGACTTGACATAGCCCAAAGAATCGCCAAACTGAAGTGGCAGTAGGCAGGGCACATTGCTCGCAGAACAGATGGACATTGGGGCCGAAAAGTTCTGGAGTGGCGACCGCGTACCAGAAGACGTAGCGTTGGAAGGCCTCCCACAAGATGGACCGCTGACCTATTGAGGATCGCGGGTAGCCGATGGACCGGTTGTTGTGGCGATACTTGGGGGTGGCCTATATCCAGCAATTAACATGTTTCGGCTGATATGATGATGATGATGATTATCTTACAAAATACCTACCAGCTACTAGTAGTTTCCCACCGCTGCTGTGATTGCACCTTAACAAGGAACATACACTAGTGATGGTCGTTAGTGAATATCGAATGAATATCGGTAAGGTAACATGAGGACTGTGGTCAGTGACGAAGCGGTAAACCGAAGACGCCGACAGGCGACCAATCATTAAGTCCTGCGAGGCTGCAAGGCCATACATCCTGGTCGGAAATCTTGGAACGTGCAAGAACCTGTCACAAGCGGTTATTAATTTAATCGTCTTCCCAGGAGGAGTAATTTTCTGATTCAGAATACTGTGGCCATGTTAAAATGGGGGAACTAATTTAGATTTTCTTATATGTGCTTTTCTGTTGACTGTTTTAGCATCAAAATCTTATAAGGTCAGACAACTTAAAGTCTTTAACATTAATAAAGAAATATATTAATGACCAAAAAAACTAGCCATATGTCTTGAGCCTGTCAGTTTCTTATAAAAAGGCGGCACCATAAAGAAATATGTCTATCTAGTACGTAGTATTTAACCCTTTATTAACACGTCAAGGTTGTATTAAAAATAACCTTGATTCTTACTTGATCGATGTCAGTAATACGTCGATTTACTTCATTTCTTCCTTTTAACGATAACTTCTTGCAATTACCAAGCAAGGTGATGCTTCAATAAGCGAAACTTAATCACGATGATAAAAACCAAATGACACGCTTTACTAGTGTTGCGAACAATGGACGTTAAAATTTTATCGATACATTACAAAGCTTTGTTTAGCATAAGGTAATAGATTGCAATGCCTATCATTAAATTTTAATTATGCGTCTATTGAATTTGAAATATGAATCATGTTTACATAATCCAGCTAATGCTCGATTGTTTGAACAAACATATTGTTCAGGTTTTGGTATGCACGTTTACATTTTATGATAATGGAAAATTATATTAGCTGGTGGCACATATTTTATTACGCTCTCTTGTTTGACCATATCACATTTATCCTGTTGGTATGTAGGTAGTTTTTCCTTTGCGTTGATATTCCTCTTCTATATTGCTACTAAATACATAGTTTCACAGCTAGTAACATCACGATCGCTCATAAACTCACGTCGTCCATAAAAATACAAACACGTCGCGGCAAGCCGTTTAAATTGTATCGATACGGCTCACATAAGTGTTGGCAACACTACATAATCCGCCCGCGGCCTGTACTCGAGCAAATTATACACTGCATCGCTCACTCTTACAGTTTGCACCTCTCGGTCGTTTCGCAAATTTATATGAATCATTATTGGGTTGAATTATAGCGTGGCGTCGTGCCGAGGTACCGCCGCCCATGGACGTGAGAAGACGTTATTCCCGGAGATGCGTGATTACTGAATTGTTACTATTAGCCTTTCACCTTGGTGTAGAGTTGTGTGTATGCAGGCTCCCAATTTGCACTTTTGACGTGAAAGGATAATTGTGTTTTGAGTGTTTGCATTCTACAGGTGTGTTGTTGTTTAAAAACATAGCAGTTCGAATTTGTTTTGCTCATGTCATGTTTAACAAGTCTGTGCATTATATTCTTATTTGACAGAATGTTTTGACTTTAATCCAAAACGAGATATGTTTGGAGCTGAATGATATGTTTTAGATAATGATTATTATTTTTCAAGGCTGGTATTTGAAAGGTATGTCAAGCTTCCGCCACGTTGATTTGCAGCTCATGTCTGCTTTATAATTATGTTTCTCATTGTCCACATCTAAAATAATCTTTTGACAGTATTCACGAAATATATCGCCACATCCAAAATTTCCTAGCTCAGTGTTTAGAGCGCATCAATAACCCATAGAGGTGTTATCAAGTTTCCTTTAACGCTGGTTAGTCCTTACATATCGTGCTTGACCGTGCATTGTAACAGTTACGAACATTTGCGTTCCCATACGGATTAGAGTACCTGCCTATGTATCATTGAGATACAAATGTTTACTGGTTCATACACCAAGGCTCTAGTAATTTTATTTTATTATAATTCCTTCCAGTGTTTGTGGTTATTTTTTTCTTAATCTCCAAAAGTGAGTCCAATTTAGTAAATTTTTGTATATTCAGAATTTAAAATGAAACAAGTGTAGTAAAGTGTAAAATTGTTGGTCGGAGCTGTAGGCTGAAGAAATTTAGCAATTTACTTAATAGTCCGTTCTGCTGCTTATTGTTTTATGGTCTCGAACTTACAACATATAATTTCCTCAAGCAATTTTCGGACTGCTTCATTCCTGAGCCTGCCATATTTAGCAATTTTATTACTTCCTTTGTCTACAGAAGTATCGTTTATTTCCAGTTAGACAAATACAAACGTATTCAAAATCAAAACAAATACTTTTTCCGCAAATCTGCCACGTGATTTAAAAAAAAATGTTTAAAAAGGTCAATGTCATTTACTGGTAGAGCTTGTCAATTCTCAATAACTCACAAAATGTCGTACTTACATGTTCAATATCTTTTTAGTTTCCTTGTATTACTTTCATTATTTCAGACAGTCAGAACCGACAGCGTTGTGGAAATGACACACAAAAATAGTTTTGGAGAAATTGTGGGTTCTGAAGTGAATACAACGGCTCCTACTCCAGTGTTTGATGAAAAATTAGATGATGATGTAGTAAAGAAACTGCTAATGAGAAATTTTAATTTCAATGGAAGTGGGGCAACGCCCCACAGGATGGCGAGGACTGTGGAAAATGGTTCGATTACGTACGGAATGGAATGTGTCTCGTGCTTTGCAAATTCTTCTAAAGGTAGCTGGAACTGTTATGCGGGATTTTCGTAAGTTTTTGTCAAAATGTTGTATGTTAGTATGCTTAAACATGTTAGGCAGCTAAATCAATGGCTTGATTCAGAAATTAATACTTCTGAACAAGCCTCGTATTGTTAAGAGGTTCCCCTCTCTTGACCTCTGACCGATACTGGTAGGCTAATATTTTTTGTACTCGTATTTCTAAATGTTGGTTTTCGTGTGTTTTGAGATATATTTAAAATTGTATTAAATAAGTAAAGAAAAATGAATAAATGAGCTTATCTCATTTACTGGATCTTACTTATAAGATCCAGTCATACTTTTATTATACTTCCTAAACTTACAAAAAAATCTTCGTCGTTAATGTACAAATGGAAATAGCAGCAACATTAATTCTGGGGTACCTAACCCCAGAATTAATGTTGCTGCTATTTCCTTTTTTCATAAAACTATCCATGTTGGTCCATTAACGACTTCTTTGCACAATATTATATCATTGAAATGTAAATACTTAATTTTGCATTTTACAGTGCGCCGGTAAAAAAATGTGCTGACGCCGAGCAATGTTATACAGAAATTAATCCAGCATACATAAAAAGAGGTTGTATATTACCTGGGAGGGTAAATAGAACATTTATATGCAAATGCCCCCTTTGTAACGACAAACCTTCCTTCGACCTCAGCCATTACGAATATAAGAAACTCACCGATTGGGAATATGATAACGCTCGACTTCAAGCACCTTTGGTCGGAATGGATCTAATGTGTAAAGTTTGTGAAACAAAGGGAACAAATCCAACGTCTGACAAAAATTGCAGATCTGGCAAAAAGTAGGTAACTTTTTTAATTTCTTCTTTAAATTAGAGTACAAATTAAGAATTCAACTTACTAATAATGCCACATTGATCTTTACAGTGCCGATTATATGGTATGTGCACATAACCAGCTTTGTTACACAAATATTGATGATGAGACCGATTTTGTGTCAAGAGGATGTATAGATAAACCACTGTTTAATTCAATATATTTATTTTGTAATAACGCCAGATGCAATACGGAGGTATTTCCTAACCCTCCCCAAAGAGTTGGGTTACGCGCTCAAGCAGTACAGTTAAAGAGTGATATCATAACGAAAATGAGAAGAGTGCACAGGAGTCATGGTTCAAAAACATACACTTCGAAGTTTTGTTCAATGCTCATGATCATATCGACATTAAAACAATGTATTTGAATAAATATAACAGAAACACAATTACCAGTTACGATTTTTGCTTGCCAAAAATAATTATTGCAATGCAAACTATGCTGTAAAAATCTTCTTCCAAAAGAGTCCGTCTATGAGTTATTTACTTTATGATTTGACGTCTCACAGATATATAGGTACCTATTCGTAAGTATACGTCAAAGTTCTGTTTTTGCTAGAACAAAAATGAACAGCAAAATATTTTTATTTACATTTTTGTTTATGTTATACGTTAAATGCCACAAAAAAGAAGAATCAAAAAGTAAGAAACACCCCTCTCTACCATACTTTAGACGAAAAGTAGAAGAACTTGGTGATGCGGATTTTTTTGAGACGACTGAAACTGACGAGCCCCATAATTTAGTGTCATTTCTTGTTGAAAATGTGAAAGAAATCTTTGACGACATTGTAGAGACTCCAGAAGCAATAGATAAAGAAAATGCCTTGAATAAAAGACCACCGATTGTATTTATATCTAATACGAGTAAAACGCCTCGTACATCCTTATCTACTGTACCAATTAGACCAATACTTGATTTTTTTACTGCTGAAGATAATATGAGTAGTAGTAGTGTTCCTACTTCTGCGCATACAAAAGATCTGATGCTAAATGAAAACTTACCTCTTACTACTTTACTAGATAATAAACAATCAAGTACCGAAAATTATGAGAGTACAAGGACTGGATATATGCAGCTTGCGAAAGATTTAAAATCGTTCACTAAAGCTGATAACAAGGATCGGGATTTTACTCTAAGCCGTGGTAATATCACGGACTCTGATGGAGAGTTGACTGATCCGAGAAGATCGTGTATAATGTGTAACAATGTCGACACCGAAGAATGTAATGACCCCAGAAATAAATTGTAAGTTATTGCAATAACCATGTAAATAATTTTGGAAAACTAGCTCAATCTAATAAATATCTCTCGAAAACTGGATTTTTATCTAAAAATAAACATACATACCAAAATATTTTCCACTGTTTAGTGTATTCCAAGTTAACAATTTTTATTTGCAATTTGCTTTCTCTTGTCATTATTGAATTTTCAGAATTACGTCGATGATGTGCGAACGTGACGATGATTTGTGTTATTCGCTGCACACGCCTTTCGGAATCGTCGATCGTGGATGCTTCAACATAAATCACAATATTACTACCTTCGTATGTTCCTGCAATCTGTGCAACTACATATCCATTTCTGAGATGCCATTTATGTTCGCTAAGAAGGGAGATTGGGTCGGTAATGTTATTGAGCTCTCACGTACAAAGCATTTTAGAAAATCTGTGTTTAAGGATATGTCTTGCTTGAGATGTGAAGTTAACACGACCACCAGAACTGGAGATATGCTTGATAGTGCAAATTGTTTAGAAGGAAACATGTAAGTTTCAAATGTTCAATAAATACTTCATTCAATTTCGTTTTCAAATAACTGCAAAATAAATTTTATAATTTTACATATTCCAACAAAAATGTTAATAAATATTCAGAGTAAACACAATGCAGTAAAACTAGCAGATTCCATTTTGTGATATCAATTTGAAATTTGTTTTTCACAGGTCAAAAAAAAATAAAAATATTTGAATATTCCTGTATGACAAGAGGCCTTTACCCTGTATATGGCTGAATTTCATGATGTCTGTTATATTGTGATCTTATTTTCAGTGGTAATTTACCAGTGGAAGACTGTAATGTTGATGAGATTTGTGCAGTTAAAGCGCTAAGATCAGACGGTTACATCTGGCGAGGTTGTCTCAAAATTCCGCTGTACAACTATTGGTGGACAGTCTGTGACTACGATCTTTGCAATTATGATACCGCAGTATCTCTCTACGATTTCATTCTATAAGAATATCAGCAATGCTTTAGTTTTTTTACCACGATTTATTTCTAATTTAATTTTTATTTTATTTTAGCAGAATATATTTTTAATTCATGCATTTTTTGTGTTTTTCATTTGATGTAAATAGGTAGGCGAAATAATGAAGTAGGTACACACACGTACAATTCATCAGTCATATTTAGGTCTTATGGGCAAAACTATTGCTATCAAGCACAAATCTAGAATCTAGAAAGAATAGCACCATCCCATCACTTCCCGTGGGTGTCGTAAGAGGCGACTAAGGTATTCACCAGAGAATGGGCAACAGCATTCTCTGTAGGTACATGCAACAGCTACACTGCGATGGCCAACCGGCTTGCCAAGCGTGGCGATAATGGCACCCTCCCGTTTCCGAGTTTCCAGAAAATTCATAATGCAAAAATCCTATGACATAACTACCTGTATCATTTGCCCAACTTGGGTATCGAAGCCAGAACCCCATGTGCAGTACCACTTGTGAGTATAAGACGAAAAAGACTGTGATTAAGTGTTTTGTAAAACAAGTATTAATTTTGTTGGTTATTACCGACCTTGATAGTCTAGAGGTTGAAAGCGCTACTGCCAAACATGAGGTCGTTTAAATACCAAGTCGGTAGTAAAGTATTATAGTTGTTTTCCATCTAGAATGACTTAAATATTATTATAACCGGCGATATATGGGACTATGTTATTTCTTATCTTTGCTGATACTCAAACTAAAAAGTTATCCATAAGCAAACATTCGCAAAGCATTGTCGAGATATCAAATGACTTCCATTCTAATACTTTCTTCAATAGTTTTAAACGAGACATTCCAACTGATGAGACTTCCATATTTATTCTGTTCAACATAAAAAGCAGACGGCGACTTGGGAATACTTTGAAGAAGGTAGTCGAGATCACAGCAGCACGCCCTAGAGTCCGTAGGTACCCATAATCTAATTGAATTTCACGGTTGTGGATGCATCCCTTTGAAGGATTTCATTTGGTGGAAACATTTGTGGGCTCGCCGGTACTAAAACTCTGAATCGCTGATCTGGATATATGTATCGGAGTTCAATTTTACATTCGGGTGCATTCCGGGCCTGCATGGAATAGTTGATTTGAAAAGTTTTGTTTCGATTACCAATGGGATAGTAAGTTAGTCGATTCTATTAAAAGCACTGTATTTCTTTATTTACATACTTACGATTAAATAATACATTATAATATATTATGTTTAGGTAAACGTAGGAATAATGTATTACAAACTTTTACCTCGACCAAACATTGACGTGTGAATAGGTGTGTCTATCTGTGGCATAGTATATGCTCCTAAGCGGACGAACGGATTTAGAATTAGTTTTTATTTAAAAGGTGACTTAGTTGGAATGCTCTGTATGTGAAGCAATTATAATATAGTACAGCAACTTTAGAGCTGATTTTAACGTTATTTCTTACAAAATGATTGTATTAAACGGATATAGTATGCTGTTGAACCTACGTTATATTCAAGGAGTAGAATGTCTGGAATGGCTTTGAGAAGTTACCTAATATTTTATCACAGTGTATGGTAGATGCCAGATAAACTTGCGATAAAGTACATTGACCTAACCCTAATATTTCATCGTAGATACCCAAACAATACATTATGAAATTTATTATCCGTTTTTCATTACTAGAGAACCTAGAGTCACGATAGAAGTCGATTGAGAGACACGTAGCTGTCCTGGTTTCATGTCTTTATTTCTGTTTTTGATATTATGAAGGTCAAATAATGTATGTACATGGTCAATGACCATTATTGTACATTTACCTGGCGCCTACCATAGGTATATTAACTGCTATAGCCCCAAATAAATAGGATGCTGAAAAATCACAAAGAAAAAAAATAAGAACAAACATAGTTCAAAGTAATTTTATAATATACTTTATTACCATAATCTTACATATATTTAGAATAAAATGCGGGTGAATCTTAAGCGCTCTTTTAAAATAACGTATCAAGTCAAAGCACTGTAAAAACTCAAGTGGCTTGCAGTTTTCTTTCTTACACTCGGTTCCCTCAAGGAATACTTGGTACAGTCGCTGAAGGCTGTACGACGTTGTTTTAAATATTTTATCACAAAAAGAAAGCTACATCGGAAAATTTTTGTATGCAAAATAGGGCTGGAGGAAAATTTTACACTAACATTTTTCTAGCTACTATGGTTAATAACATTATGATATAAAACATTATGTTTGAAATTTTTTTGCAGCGAAGTTTTCTAAATAAATAAAAAGTATGTTTATGTTAAACCACGCTAAGAGGCACTAGTAGTCTTATAAGTAGTATAATTGTTTATTTGACAAATATCGAAAATCCAGATGAATGAATACTTATCCAAAAGTTATCATAAAATTGTACCATTTGTGAAAAATAAATAAAATTGATTGCAAAACAGAGGAGTTATAAGCTTTTGAAGTTATTCTTCTATCCTTGTCACGCAAAATGTTGTTTGTACTGGATGGCACAAATTTACAATAGCGATGCTAGTGAGTGATGCAATTTATTAGTACTGTCTTTGTTTATCAAAGATTATAAAAAACACTCAAACTCTGTAATTTTTTGAGTTTGTTTTAATATATTTTTTCAGCACCTGATCTTATCTCTAGGTTTTGAGAAATTTACTAAAACAAAACAGTGAAATACCTATTGTTACATTTGTCTTTTTAAAAACTGAAAATTTAAATGGTGCACTTAAGATACGAATAATACCTTCAAGACACGTAAAATTCACGGCATATACTTCTGCCACAATTGGAAAATACGTTCCAGTAGGTTACGTTCAAAAGATTTAATGATATTACTATAGAACGAAGAGAGGTGCCATAAGACCATTTTCTATTACATTGGAATTTTCCACAAACTTACCTTGATATTTGAAAAATGCTGATGTCAAAATGTACCTCCTATTACCTGGCTCCCTGCCTAGATCTAAAGGACTTTGGCATAAGTCCAAAAGCAATAGTTGATTTTAAGCCTTGACCTTAAAAAGAATTCAAGTGTTTTTAAATTAGCTACATTTTATTCAGGCTACCGTTTTTTTTATTTTATATGGCTGCAATTTTCTCTCCGTTTTAAAATACAGTGAGTTTTGTGCTTGGTATTTAAGTGAGCAGTTTCTCTGATGTTTTCTAGTTCTATTGTCATAACATAATATAATAGAATAGAATAGTTACATAATAAAGACTATTCTATTATGTACCTACGCTTGTATGGTGTACATAATAGAATAGTTTTTATTATGACTGTACATCATACAAGTTACAGAAAATATAGATGAAGAAAACATTACATAGGGTATTACAATGGGCGGCCTTATCGCTAAAAGCGATCTTTATTATTTTTTTTCAATTGCATATTTTTCATCTTGTTTATTTTCCACTTTCAAAATACTACATTAAACCCTTCTAAAATGATCAAAAAGCATCGTTGATACATCATAATCCGATAAGTTACCACGAAGCGGATATTAGCATGAAACGCAGTTTGTACGTCCCCATAATGACCACATTTATCTTTTTAATGAACTACTAGCCTGCTTTCGCTATGCGACTACGGGCTTCCCTGACAATTCGCCAAAATATATAGTTAGTTTTACAAATACCGGGAACTGCTTTCATACTTACGGTAAGTGTGTTTTGCCATTATAATGGCCCAATAAAATTATTGTTGGCCATTTCAATGGTAGAATAATATTTTGGGGTAACGTAAGTACCAAGCATAGTTATGTAGAGTTACCTTTGGAATGTTGACTAAAGAACCTTCACGTGACCAAAAATGTTATCCTAATAACATATTAAGTTCTTCCAACCGAAAATCATTACCATTGTCGATTCAAAGAAAAATATTTGAACTCGTCAACACAAATTACAAGTTGTAGCAGCAATCCGTCGGTTTGTTCAACACCAGTCGAAACTGAACAAAAAACATGATAATCACATCTCGAAGACGCGATCATTGCTCGCCTTACCTGTTTATAATAACAGTGTTTCAACTCGGAACGGATAAAACGGTAATGAGTGGTGTAGAACGTACGCTAGTTTGAGATGCCTCGCGGCTTTCCATGCGTTTCTTTCAACACGTAGCGCACTGTGTGTTTAATGCCTAACGTCCCGATAAAAGGCCTCGGAATGCGCCTGAAAAGATTCAAGATTCGCAATCGTGTTGCCATAAACGAGATACCATTTAGCCAAGGGCAAACACACGGACGGTAATATTGTTTGGCGGATAAACTGCATCTATGAAGCTTTTGGAAAGGGGAAAATTATAGCCCCGCATTTTACAAAGCCAGCCTTTTGAGTAACAAAAGTGTATTACAAAATCGTATTCTCTTTGCTGGAAAGGAAGTTGTTGTCCGATTTTCGTGTTGTTCTGTGCAAGTTTGTTGCTTTGGACAACAATAAAAAAGCGAAGGATATCAGGTGTGTATCCTGTCGTACAAGGTGCTAGAGTCAATTGCAGAAAATTGATTGCCTTACATTTTAAAATGCTATTAGCAAATGATAATTGCGGCTCTTCTTGGGTACTAATGGAACTATTGCACTCGTAGATATTCTTTAGAACCTGTTGCTTCATTATATTAATAGTTTCTTCTTGATTTTTTTCTGCCTTAACTTTTTTTTTACTCTGGCTTAAGCTAAAACAAAACGTTACTTAGATTCAAAATAATTGACATGTATATATTTTTTTAAACGTTGCCCTACACTAGGAATTTCTCCTGTATCGTGGGTGCGTTTACAAACCTATAAACTCACATACACAAACAGCCAGATTCGCAACAACTATCTGTAGGTCATACAAGTATTTGTTCCGTGCAGGAATCGAACCCGCGACACGCAGCGCAGCAGTCAATTGCTCAACTGCTGCGCCAACCGAAAAAAATTAATTGAAGAAGATTTTACTGATAACACTTTAAAACAAAAACATATACTTACAGCCAAGAACAGAAATGCTCACACAGGTTCAGAACCTTAATTATACGTTAAAAGGCATAAAAAAAACTAAAGCCCACTCGAACTCTAAAGTGTTAACGTTATTTATTCGTTTTTAACATTCAAAACACCGCAGAAGCTCGTGTATCCCAGGACGATGATAAAAAATTGTCCAACTAATGAGAGAACCAGCAACCCTTACTGGGCACCAATAAATAACAGCTCAACGAGCGATTTAACTTCAGCAATGAAAAATTAAACGATGTATCTTCGCAATTCGTATTGCGTTTATTCGAACCGAGCACTAAAAATAGCAGTTCGCTTACGGATTACGCATTTATTTTAAAGTGACTGTTTTATTTGTGGTGAAGAAATATCAATTGGTTGGTGCAAAAGTAGGTAGTTTAGCCCAAGGGGCAACGCAACTTTCTACGTCTTACATTTGCATTTCTTATGTATCGTAAATGCTTTAACTTTAATTATGTTTCAAATGCAAACTCCTTCTCCTAACTTCCTTGCAATCCTTGCGCCAAAGTTGGGTGCTTAGCCACTTCGACTTGCCTCTGCACTGTCTCAGTAATTAATCAATGATTACAACACCAATGAAAATAAAATACTCCTAACTCTGTACCTAGGTATTTGTAATCATCAAAACATTATATTGTTTTTGAATTAGCTTCTCCCAGTGGCTCGCCCGTGTGAGCGTTGGAAATTATCCCAAGGGAATATACTCCCTAATGTATCTTTGTGGAATTTCATCCAGATCCGTGCAGCCGTTCAGCAGTAACAAACGTCCATCCAGCGACCCAAAATTTCGCTTTAAAAGTAGTAGTAACTTTAAGTAAGATTAAAGTCTTCGTATTCTCTTGAAAGCAGTAGTCTGATTGGCCAGCTAAATAACACTACTGAAAATTTTCATTAATTCGCATAAATTTAAAAAAATATTAATCTTCATTTAATCACCTATTGTTTGGGAGAAGACACTGATTCCTGTAACACAGGTTTCAGATTCAACCTAGCACAGGAGTCAGGGTCGCAATTTGTTTGTTGACAATTTTAATGCCGATAAAAATTATCTATCTTATCTGATATTCATCTACTCAAAAATACGATGTCTATCTCTTTTTACTCGACTCTCCTTTCGCAGTTACGCTGGAAGAGATTTCTAAAGAAATAAGCGTCACCTTTGTACCTATTTTTCTGTTCCCATCTTATCTTTTATTAAATGTGTGTACATACATTGTTAAATAAATAAATATACCAATTAAATATTAACTCCAACAGGTGAGTTCCTAGACTTCTTTAATTTCAAGCTGAAAGGGTGAAATAATGACTGCTGACTCGATTGATTTATGTATTTGAAGTCGCCAATTTGCAAATGTTTGTACTTCAATTAAGAGGAGTTATGAAGTCTGGGAAGACCTTGTAATTTATTACTTTCATTTTACGACGACAGACGCGGTTTGTTTCACTCAATTTGCGGCCTTTCTGTTGATACGAATAAATATATTTCGTCGGCTGTAAATTAGTGTTCGGGTTCGCGTGTGCAGTTTCTTGTTAATTTTATATGGGTTTGTGGCAATTAATCAATGTTTTGTTATTATAGGTTTGTTATAATTTTACGGTATGTTAATTGGCGATGAGAAACATTTTTTTTTATAGAAAATTACATTTTATTTCATTGTTTGGTTGTTGCTTATCTTGCAGACCAAACGTTATTTTTAAGCGATTTCTGTCACTTAAAACACGATTTACTTCAATTGTTATAAAAGCCATCAAGGCACATACATAGCAGACACTTCTGAGCAAAGACCACAACCTCAGCTCCTCCTTCAATCACAAAGTTCTCTCATTTATTTCAACGTCATGAAATAATATAGGGATTTCTATTTTACTTCTCCCTTCTCAGCCCTACCTACATTAAATGCCGTCCCATAACGATAACGTTCAACACTGTCCCGTGTGACCATTACGCGGTCAGGGAATCTCATAATTGTGGCAACTTGACACGAAATTCAATAGCATACGTTCAAACCGAAACCGAAATTTTAGGAAATTCTATGTTAACGTTCGAAATATTTCAATAGTATCCGACGAGTACAAGATAAAGGAATGATGGAGCGAACGCTGATCGATATCACTTGTAATTAAGGTAATATTTAAGAAATCTCACCACATTATCAGGAATGCGGTTCCGTCAGTGAAGACAGTAATATATTGCTGACATAAAATCTTGAGATTTGGGTAGATAATACCTGAATAGTTGGTTTCCGCCCGTCACCGATCCTTCTACTTGGGGTTCTCAAAAATGTGAAAAATTATACAGATAACGTCTTTTTGGGATCCATCAATGTCGAATTTTAAGACTTCTTTTGTTATTTCATTTTCTTTTACTATTGTTTCAAATAGAAAATACAAAATGTAAAGACATGTAAAGAAAGTCGTCGAAATTCCAACGATCACTTTAACTAAGTAACTATAGCTATACGATAAAACAAGTGTGAAAGTTTAGTCTTCCATTGCAGCAAGTGCGTCAGTTTTCGAAGTTTTGTTTGAAACTGTCGGTAACGTCGTTCAAAGCGTACGTCATCCAAACATCACAGTCAACGAGATAAGATTGGAGATTGGTAGGTTTTATGATCGCATCAGGGAAAATAACATGTGTCAATAAGCCATACACTATGGAATTCTCTGGTACCATTTTATGCTCTCTCATATATTCCATCAGCTATTCCATCAAAATTTTATTACAAGCGGTGGCTTATTGTTGTGTACGGAATCTGTGTTTCTGAAAACAAAGACTTTTTGGGCAAACAATACGTTTACGATGCATCTCACCGAAAGTAGACTGGCGGTAATGATAATGTGGAATCATAAAGTTCGTTTCGAGCTTTCGGGGTTCTCTGTGCGTTGCATATTTTCTTCTTTCTTATGAAAGGAGAACAGCAAAAGTATTTTTCACCGAACTTACTCGAAAACTGGTTCTTACCCTACTATACG
Organism: Melanchra persicariae; assembly: GCA_947386135.1. Classification (NCBI taxonomy): domain Eukaryota; kingdom Metazoa; phylum Arthropoda; class Insecta; order Lepidoptera; family Noctuidae; genus Melanchra; species Melanchra persicariae. The sequence continues at coordinate 8,792,405 of OX376655.1, read as the reverse complement.
GGACAAAATGAAGTGTATTTGCACTACTGTGGAAAAGTCGCCTTTCAGCCTAGCCACTTCAATATAATATATTAGGTATCTTTATAATCACAAGCTGGTCGCCGGGCAGCCCCCACGTAAATTAGTAATGTCTCTGGGAAAAAAAACTGGAAAATAACTAAAAAGGGCTTAAGTCATACTTTTTGTTGCTGGTCTGTCCGACTACTTCTTGTGACCATCCGGCCATACCCTTTTACAGGTCGACCAAATGAGTCGACCAAATGACCTTTACATACATACAATCTACATAATAGTCCTACATAGGTCTGTTGGATCCTTAAACCACGTTACATCAACATTCTCCGAGCTCCTGCGGTATCATGATCTGAGGAACGTTCAAGTTTTTGCCTTCGACCAGTTTTACATCCAATGCTATGTTCAAATAAACGCAAATATCTTGTTCAGCTCCGTTTTTACGAGAATCCGCCGCGAACGGCTGCCATGCGCAAATGCATCCCGGTTTTTGCGAATGGATTAAAAATATGGTTTTGAATTTTTTATTCTTCGAAGCTGTAATCGGTTTAGGTGAAGTACTATGTTGCTGAAATAAAAGTCGACGATTTTAAGGGTATAACAACATTATAATGATTGTTCAGTTTTCACAAAAATCATTTTGATTTTAAAGATTTGAGGCCATCATCGGAGACGGTACCAACCTACTTATTCACGAAAGCATCACTCCTCACCATAATCAAATTGAAAAATTGTGCATTCCGTACCAATTCTATAACTTTCGACACTAACTGTACAAGATAAATTACAAATAAATTACACTAGACACTACAACGTGTTTTTCTCAATTGAAGTTCGGAAAACTGGTCGAGACAAGTAGGTGTTAATTGATTGCCCCAAAGCGCGATGCTAACGGTTATTGGCTCTTTCTCATTATTTTCAATGAGCTATCATCAAAATGTTGTGACTTACCCGCTATCATATAATCTGGGGTCAGATCGATCGATGTATTGATGTTTTCTTCATTGTTTCAAATGTCGAGAGGACCATCAATCAGTGTGTACAGTTAGGTAGCACGGTTGTCAGTGATCTCATTGTATTCGTAAGCTTATTAGAATATTCAGGTTGCAGCATTGTGAGACGTGGTGAAATGAGGGTTAGAGGCTTTTGTAGAATTGCATATTGTTGAGTAGTATTCATTAGGATTAGTGTAATGTAATTTATGGTGTTTTTTCTCACGCTGTGTCGTAATAAGACAGCAAAGATGAAGCTTGCGGTTTGGACTCGTTATTTTGTAATCGTTTGGTTCTCTAACTTAAGTTTTATGTTTCAAAATTCGTAACTACTATATCTATGTATCACAAGTTTCTTCGTATAATACAGGTTAGTTTAAATGTTAGGGTCCAACTCTTTCGCAGAACACACGGGCCGTGTTTTTGCGAAAATTGTTCTAATTTGCAAAATCGATATTCAAAAATGCATCGAATAGATACGGTTGAATTGTTGCATGTAAAACTAGTTTACTGAACCTCTATGAATGTATTATTCGAAACGTATAGTGTTTGATGAATGGAGTTTGGCAGAATACAAAATCTAGTTTTCTATAAACATTAACCACTCTTGCACGATACGACACCGTAGTATATGTCAGGTGAAATGAAAAAATAACACTGAAATAAAAAATAAATACTGTTTGAATTTAAATTTAATTGAAATAATATAAGAATACATCTTGCTTACAAATTTTGCTTGACCGACTAACTCGTTCTTTGCCCAAAGAATAATCATTGCCATTCAACGTGGGATGCTGCCAGTCTTCTGGGTAGAGTACCTTACGAGATGACAGCGATGTGGAGGACTTAGCCTACCTTAGTGTATGTTGCATAAATCCTTATTGTTAGGTTTAGTATAAATAGTTAACTATACTAAAAATGAAAAAAAAAATGATTTATTGGCACAGCTAACTTCAGTAGTGCTCTACCCAAATCCTTCAACGAACAAAAAAAAAAACACTACAAAGTACAAAATAACTTTAGTTTCGGAAGTCGGTGTTTTTGGTTGCTTCTTCGTTATTTGACACCGACTTCCGAAATTAAAGTTATTTTGTACTTTGTAGTGTTTTTTTTGCAACTCGGTTTTTTTTGTGAAAAAGTTTTTAATTTTTCACTTTTTAGTGGTACCCCACACCTAAAAACACCACTGGAAAGTCACAGGAAAGCAAAAATATGCAATTTCGTATGATTTTTCCACATATTTTTATCAGCTATTTGGATTTAATAACCAAACTGCTGAACCGATTTTGATAAAATTTAAATGGGACCAATCGAGAAGTATATCCTTTCACATACAACAAGAATTTTTCAAATCGGTTCTTAAATGACGGAGATATGAGGTAACAAACAAAAACAAAAAAAAAAAATACAGTCGAATTGAGAACCTCCTCCTTTTTGGGAAGTCGGTTAAAAATAAGATGCATATTAAGTCACGACCACCGATACTACGAGCTCTTCAAGTCCCATGCTGCATCCATTCACACTTTCTCAGCACCATTTATATGCCAATTACTTTCACCGTCAAGTAATCGATGTGGCATTGTATGCAGAGGACACTTCACCGCAGTGTCCGACGATTTTGTTTAGGGCCAGTTTACACTTGCACTGAATCCTTCATTGGCCACAATACGAAGACGGCTGAGTTATTAATGCCTCCGGCTGTGCCTCTTGTCGCTACTAACTCGAAATGTAAAACTTTTGACACGCATCCATAAGGAGGTTTTAGAAGCGTTCTGGAGTTTATGGTAAGATTGGTTGCACGATAAGTTGGTATACAATAAAGTATCTACGTAGGTATTTTGTGTTCCATGAAATGAATCGTAACGGTCCAAAGAAGTGACAAGACTCTTTGCTGTAGACATAAACATTAAATCAAATTAAAAGTGCATTTCATTTTTCATTTGCACTTTTGTCCATTGAACTGCATTTTTACGATAACATTAGACATTTTCCGTTCAACCCCTTTTTCATACCAATTTTTTTCTCGTTTCCGTCATGTTAGTGTCTGTGTTCTCATCTTTATTCATGTTTGAATAGGTTCTTACTTCAATATAGTTTCAAAGAAATGAAATGTAATTAAATCAATGTTAGTTTGCCTGCTCCTTGCTTTGGTAAAAAGTATTTTTAAACTTCTCTCTCTTCATGTCTTTCAAAAATATTGATACAAGGCCTCCATAGAAACACATAAGGCATTTTGTTTGAATCATCTGACTGTATTATCTTACGGCTGCAGGCCTAACGATCAGCGTCCATTGGGCAACAACAATCACTCGGACGCTACGCGTCGGATGCAACACGAACAAGACACGAGACAATTATGTACGTCGCCGCGGGTTCGCACTCCTTTTATTTGTTCCAAGTGTGCGTCGCCCTTTACGAAACATTAAAGCTTTTTGTGGGTGATTTAAAACGAATGTAGACAATGTAAACTAAAATTTTGGGTTTTGTACATACAATGTTTTATGTAACAGACTGGAAAACAATTATTTGGTTGACAAAGGTTGACAGAGAATGCATTGTTGCATTAAGTTCGCCCATGAGTACCCCTACTGTTCATTAAGACTAAATAAATAAAAGAAGCTCTGAGGTATCTGTTCCATGCACCGCTTTGGGTAGTTTAAATTTCGCTCTTACCTTCTCAACTAGGGCAAGGAAAGAAATACCCATTAGATTGTTTAGATGTACTCGTAAATAATGCTAGTCTAGCACGTGAAGGTACATCTGTCTTCGAAGATCACATGTAATATTTATAGCACTACCATGAACTATTTGCATAGGGATTGCTGAAAGGTCAGGAAGTGGAGCCATGTAGGTAGTAAGTAGCAGAGAAGCACTCCAGACGAGTTATTAGTAAAGCATATGCTCGACTTCACAAAATTTAACATTCTGTTGTGTTCATATATGAAGGACAAACGTATGTGCATCTACAGCAGCAGTCGTTTGTGGGCTTAAGAGATTTATATATGAACCCAAAACAAAATATACAGCAACAGCTAGAAACTACGAGCGTAAATACTTGAGCTTTAAAACCGCATACACAACACTTTGCTGTCCCATTTGCATGCATTTTGGTATAAAGCTAAACAAAAATAGAATCTACAAACACTTTTAGCCATTAAAAACAAAAGACATCCCTCACGAGTAACATAGCGCGACTTAACACATTGTTCTGACGTTCGTTTTGTCGCTATAGCAATGGAACCCGAAGTGTGACTGTTTCGATTCGCATCGGCGGCTTTTATTAAAATTCTCCTTATTTGCTGGCGGGTAGTTTTTTGCAGGAAACGTCAGGCTAACGACGGGCCATGTCTGCGAGCTTCTAGGGTTCCGCATCTTAAATGGCAGCGTTTTTTTACTCGAAAGCGCCGTATCTCGCCTTGCTTTTCCTTTGATAATAACTTCCAAGAAAATTTTATCTTTATAAGTTATGTTTCTGAAATAGCTTATCTGTGATGGTAAAACTTTGTTAACTGAAATTATGAATAACAAAAGAAAAATATACTTTAGTAAGTTACTACCGTGGGCAGTATAAAAAGCTTTGCTCTACAAGAACAGAACTTCAATAAATTCTCAGGAATTTTCTTAAACAATAACGTTCATAAAAACAAATAGGGCAGGAAATAAATATACTTCCCGTTCTTATACTAAGTATATATTAACTTTTGAAAAATACATTTCGTTTCCACCCACCCCATCTTAGACACTTATATTTCGTCGTCGTTTTAGAATATGCTTTTACCGTCTCGTTAGAGATCCCTGCACGTCTGAAGGGGTATTCACGATGCATGTACTGCCGCAAAATATTCGCAGACATCTCTAGAAACCACTAGAACGCTGTTAAAGCTTTTTGTTGCTATCACAAGCATGCCGCTATCGTGTTAACAAACGCTTTTAGCGAATACCTTAGTGAGACATTCTTGACTGGTTTCAGAATTGGGCTACAAATTCTAACACAATTTTAAGTCACTATCGACATTTTTGCCTTTTCGCTTTCAATTATGCCGAAACGTGCTTTCTGTCTTGTCGGGACAAAGTTAACTGATTCTATAATGCCACTCATACATCGTAAGTGACTTAAACGTGTCAAGGCGTGAATAACTCACGTGTACTTTTCTGGAAATCCCGCTTTAAGATTCCTGTTGGAGAGAATTTCTGTTTTAACAGCCAATTTGCCCTGAAGAAAGTCCCATTAAAAGAACTTTGAACGTCAGTACCTTCCGGATTGTGAGCTTATGTCTCCCAATTTGTGGATCTTCACGTGGATTCAAGTTCACCGTCATTTGTAAAACTTTCGGTTTTCTTTTATTAGTCGGCACGTTTCTTTTGTTTGTCTTTTCGGCTTCGGTACTTTTTGCTGACTCTGTTATTACCTTTGACATTGTATTGTGAAGGATCCAAGAGTTTACTTTGTCTTTCAAGTTCTTATAATGTAGCAGTTGCCGTCGCAGCAATATTGAATGTACTATTCTCTAATATTTCTACTTCCGTCACTTTATTAAATACAATAAAGCCAGTTCCGCCAACACTGGAAACGAATATGGCTTTTTGATTTTCGAGCTGTTCTTACTGAAATAAATCACAGTTACATTCGTCATTTCAAAACATCACTTTGTTAACGCAATGTTTGTATTGTTTCTATTCGTGTCTATCCGAACGGGATTAATGGCGAATCCTCAAGCGCTAAATCACCGGGTGGTCGTAAAAAACACCTGTCGCTACTGTGAATTCCAAGTATCAAACTTGATCGGGGGAAACACTATTGTTTTGTGCCGGATATTTTTATTGTAACATTCGAACTTTCCGATCAATGTTTCGATTTTTGATTCGTTATTACCCTTCGTTTGTAACAGTTGCATAATGTCTAGAAGTCATTATTTATTCTTGGAGTTTTCAGTTGTTGATCGCTATTTTTATTGCAAAACTTTTAGTTTGTAATTGCTTTTTAATTCGAGAAATTTCCCTTGGGATTGAGTTGGAATTTTAGTCAAAGAAAAATACAATGTATTTGCTAATCGGGTTCTGAATATTCAATCGGTTTTGTAAATAAAGCTTGATAGCTTTTGTTTTGTAGTTAAAAAGTTTTGGCGCTTTAAAATAAATTTCGAAATATTTACATATAAAATAGTGAATACTTTCAGATTTATTGCAATATAATAATAAAACAAAGTCTCCTTCAGATCAAGTAACACTCGAACATACACTCGAACGTCGTTACAGCAACACACAAGATAATTCTAGAAAACACTCAAATCCATCTCAATAACGTCAGCCAAAGCGTACACTATAATATCATTACCCAACAAAGCGCAATCATTTTCATTCTTCATCACACAAATCCCCACCCTTTTTAGGGTGTAAGAGACGTTTATTTTCTGCAAAGCTGCAATCTGTGTATATTTTCCTGCAGGAAACAGTTTGTTTATTGTTTAGATTTCATGGTCCACTCACGGCGAATGCTTGCCAAAAGTCGTTAACACTACACAGACACACTTCGTAAATATCTGGCTTGTGTTTGTGATATAACTGTTCGGTTGTCGAACGGTTGATATTTTAGAGGAAGCTTCGATAAGTTTCCCGATATGTAGGTCTGTTGCGTTATATGCCTTTGAACTTTTAAAAATTACGTGTGATACAAAGTTGATTTTCATCGTCTTTTGGTAGGTACCTACTAGAAATTGATTGTTTTCTGATGATTGTGCCATAGCATAAGGTGTAAACAAAAACAATGTAGCTATCCATTCTTAGTGAACCCATATCAGGAAATACTATTACTTACAGTTTCATGTACAGAATATAATTTCTTACTAAAACCTCAAGGCATCAAAGGCAAATTCCCTAAACTCAAAGAGCCATTACACTACCTACAAGCTTCAGATAATATGTGTACAATAATCTAAGACACGCCAAACATTTGGGTCAAAATTAATTATTTTAATATACTGCGTGTTGTAATGTGCAATTTACTGTGCGGTCCAGGGGCCACACATCATAACGGCCAAAGATATTTATATGGGTGATATAAATTAAACTCATGTACATCGCGGACTACCGAATACAAGACGTTGGAAGCTAGCCCGACCTTAATACCACCCTAAAGCCTACAACCGATGTGCTAAGAGAGGTGATTCAGTGATAAGAGGTAGCGGGAGCAATAAAATCGATTATATACTAAACAAATAAAATTGTTAACAATCTCTGCAACCTGCAAGAGCTGACCAGGAAACGGGATCGATGGTTGTTGCATTTGTAATAAATTATGAAGTTTCCGTCTTTTTCTAATATTACGGCCTTTTGTAATTGTCACCGTTTTCGTCGCCTTTCGTCAGTTTTTTCATGCTCTACTCTACTGTGCTAAGCGCAGTTTTAATTGAGATAAATCTGCTTTATGGAACCAGCTTATTGTTAGCACCTGTCTTCACTTTATCTACAAAATCGCTTTATATTCCACTGTCTCCCTCCCACAATGGATAGCAGCCTTAATCATGTTATGGAGTTTGGTGCCAAAGTCGCAGAATAATGGTGGTTAAGTTTCAACCACGCTCTAATTCACGCTTGTTCGCCCACTACACTAGACTAGTGTTATTAATGAAAATAGTAGCAGATTGTTTGGACTCCATTGTTATTTGCGTTCCAGCGTTATGAACTTCAGTGTTATTAATTGAGTTAAAATATGAAAAATGTTAGGATTTTTTTCGGTCAATTTAGAAAGGTTGGAAAACATAGTGCTTTTGATTGTTTTGGAGAGTAAATGGATGTTTATGTTTTTTTGGACAGAATTTTTTTTTAGAAAATTGTTTCAGGCGATTCTGATCCTTGTAGCGTTTGATACTACTTAGGTTAGATCTGTAAATAAATAATGTTAAGGCTATTAACTACAAGTTACAAACTTTAAGTAAACTACAAAACTATTTAAATTTTATGAAATAAAATTTAAATAGTTTTGTAAACAAGTTTTGTAAACACCCTTTAGCGTCGGACATCCTTGAAACTTGATTCACGCCTTTAAGATCCGAAAACAAAATATTATTAGATTTATGAATCTGACAGTGCTAAAAGTTTACCCAACGAACCAAAACCAGGACGTTTAAAGAAAATTTCTCAGGTGAGCTCAAGATAATGATAGTTGAGAGGTTGGGAACTTAACATCCTACCTATAAAAGCTTTTCAGGAAAATGAGCTGTAATGACAGCGAAAACCACTTTCAGGTCCGATGTTTCTTTTTGCACAATGCGTTTTACTTAAATGTGGAAGTTGGAGTGAAAAGAAGGCGTTTTACGCTAAGAAAAAGTAATTCAAGAAATTATTTGGTTTGTTGTTCTCGCGAATTCTTTTAATTTGAATTGGTGTTTTTTCTAAACGAGTTACGAGTCCCAGCCGCGCAAGCGATGCTCGCGCAACACGTCTACTCATTAAATTTCAGTGTTGTTTGGGGATTGTAGTCCACAAGAGACGTGTAAGGCAAGAAAATTAGTGGGAAGTACAATCCCCGTATACGTTGAAGTATTTTGCCCTTAGGGATGATTTTTTAAAAGTCAGATAACACAAACGAATAAATATAACTGTTGACATACTTTCTATCCAAAATCTGTCAAACTCTCATTTTTTTATTACTCAGACAAATGCTCTTTCATTGGTCTATTAAAAAATTGTCCCTTTATGTCTATAAGTCATAATGACGCAGCCTTTTTATGGAAAAAGTCAAAGAAATAATGCTTTTCACAAAATTAACATAAATAAATCAAACTCAACTCGAATAAAACAAAATAAATCATATTTTAGCCAACGCTTAGTGGCCTTATCGACGAAAAACCGTCACTCGTGGTCAAAAAACTTAAACTTTCTTACTTCGCCCGAACAAAGAAACTTGGAGTCTGCTTAGTTTAAGAGAGCCAGTTTATGTCAGATGACTTTGAAAAGTACGTATTTCTTGCACAAGCCACTGTTGCAAGGTGGAAATAAAATTGTTCTCGAAGCAGACTAGCGGATATGTTGGGGCGTTTTGACAGCATCCTGAAACTATTATTATGAATTTATGATAGTAGATTATGTTTTTCTACGAGTCTCTGAAAGTGCTGGGCTGTTCTGAGTTCTTATGTAGGGATTACCTGCAATGGAACTATAACTAGGAATAGGTACGATGCAATATGGTACTTGACTGGTTTTTTTTTGTAAATTTCACGAACTTAGAAAAGATCAGTCGCAGTAAAAATATATTTAAAAAACTCATAAAATTTTAGAGTTGTGATTGTTTTAAGATCTGTTAAAAAGAGAGACAGTACTGATTGCGTGTGACGCCACGCACTAGCTTCGCCATTGTGAAGTTGTGCCATCCAGTACTAAACGACATTTTGCATAGAATGATAGAAGAATAACTTCAAAAGCTTGTAACTCCTCTATTTTGCTATCAATTTTATTTATTTTTTTCACAAATCGTGCAATTTCAGTAATAACTTTTGAATAAGTATTCATTCATCTCGATTTTTGGTTGTTGACAAATACACTTTTTTATAGATGGGAAATCATCCAAATGACTCCTCCCACTCTAGGCGAAGCGGAAGGGGGTGTCAGTCTCTTACTGACTAAAACCCATCCATGCTCCTCCTAGTGCCCTTTGCTTTCCAGGGCCGCGGTAACTGTTTCGAACATAATCCGCAACTCTGGCAGGCTCTGGCCGTAACGGGCCCCGTCTACTATGCTGACATCTCTTTGAGGCGCGCGTGGAACACAACGCGCCGTCGACCCGGGCCTGGCTTTGATCGGACGGCAAGCCACCCAATGCTCGCCGTCCGCAGACCCTGTCAAATACCCTGTTGCATGAAAATTATAAGTTTAGATGTGGATATCAAGTTACTAAAATTAATGAGAAGATAAATCGGTGCAAATAATTCATAATTGAATTACTTAAATTACAGGTTTATAAAATACTAGCACTTCGCCCGCGACTTCGTCCGCGCGGATTTAGTAGGTACTCCACAAACTTTAACGCCCCCTATAATCCCCCTTATAAAGGTTAGTTTTGGAAAATTAAGCACAACGATTTTCATTAATTTACATATATTACTTAGCCATTTCTACTTATTCTATGGTCTCAGGTTCAGCGCAACTGTTCACCCCGTTCACCCCGTCAGGAGTTGATTACCTATGCAAAAATTGTTAGGTACATCTGTTTCAATAATCCCATTTTTAGTTTGTTCATAGCATCCCGACGTAAATTAAAGCAAGCAATAATGTCCTCCCCTAAAATCTTAATCACCCCTGCTTCACCCCTTATTATGTAGGTATGTAGTTTATTTGCGAAAAATCCAAACATTTGTTATTCTTATTGTTTTATCGAAATCATTTTCAACTTCATCGGACCAAGCATTGATATGATTCTTCCCAGTTCGCTCAAGCCGCGACATTTTTTCTTACTCCGAGCATGTTTATTACCGTCGTAACTTTTGAATGAAAGGTCCGATTTGATAAATTTAAAGTGTAATTTACACGGACATAATCAACCTTAATTATCAAACCATTTAAATGGATAAGGATTGATATCATGACACCGAAATCACCATTTTTTCAAATCACCAAGGATTTCCTTGAATAATTTGAACAAAAAGCGGTCATGGTAACTTAACTATAATAGTTAGACATATGGTATAGCGGACTTTTTTGTAGACATTGATGACCTCTATAAAACTGTAGAACATCACTTTGCTCTATTGTCAATAGATTCCGCAGCGTACGCGATATAAGGATTTTTTCTCACACCTTGGGTTACATTATCGAAGTTATCATACGGATCCCTAACTTTTTTGAAAATATTCTATAGCCTATGTCCATCATCGATAATGTGCAATTCTACTGGTGAAAGAATTTTTCAAATCGGTCCAGTAGTTTCGGAGCCTATTCATTTCAAACAAACAAACAAATCTTTCCTCTTTATAATATTAGTGTAGATGTTATATTCATTTTCTCTCATGCCTAGATTTTATATTCGGTACCTTGTTTTATTAAACACCTACGTAGAGACGTAGCTACTACATGCCCCTTTATACTTTGAGTTACGTCTTGCACTCCACTGAATAAAAACCATCTTATTTAGTGAATTGCAAGACGTGCTCTTAGTTGAAGATCAAACGGCACAACAAAGTATTCTAGTATATTTTGTTGAAAAGAGCTGATCGATCAAAGTCCCAGAATGGCGAGACCCTGACCTTTCTTTAAACCTTATTTTATCTTCGGTCACGTTTACAATGTTTGTATTTTCTACTATTTTTGTGAATCTCGAAAAGCTTATTAATCTTCTCATTTCTGAAAAACAAGATTGTGATAAGTACTTAAAGGTCACTAACACTTACTTAGCATAGAACTAAGGACCGAATTTTAATTTCTCTGTGTACTATTAATTCAATTATAATTGGTACGGATTTGTATCAAATACTTATAATGAAAATCCCATTTACTTGATAGCGGATCTGTAACGGAAATTAAAAGGACGTTATTTTAAAGAGAAAAAAAAAAAAAATAAAAGCCGGGGAAAAGAAAGAACCGGGTTTCTTAAAAAAGAGCTTCCCGAAGTGCTCATTACGACACTCTAGAACGTCTTGAAGGAGTCATAAAGGCAATTACTTCTCATTTTTTCCCTCTTTGAACTTTGAAAAATGATACCTATATTTTCCTGTCTTATTTAGTGCTTTATTTTTGTTCTTGTCTCCAACATCTTCCACTAGTAGATAAATGAATTCTACTGCGTCTTTATGAACTTTATTATTTGCATCTTGCATAACTGTGTCACAATTTTCCCTGTTGTGGCAGTGTTGACATTTATTTTAGAGTATTTTCGTTATTTCAATAATGAGATATTTTTTCTCTCCAACGCGCGTGAAAATAGTTGAGTCTGTAACATGCTCGGGTGACCTATTAAAATAAGTTTTTTAGTTTTAACATTTCATTTAGTCTGTCATAAAAATCCAAATATTTTCGTATGTTTAATTTATTATAATGTGTATGACTCTTTGTACTTTCTTGCCATGACTAGAATAATGAAAAACCCAGTTTCTGAATCTAGAGAGCCTCTGAAAAAATTAAATAATGATAATAATGCACATTTTCCTTGTACATTTTTTCCTCTTAGGTATTGAGTAAGCCGATTACCTATACCAAAACGAAGAGTGTACCATTTGTAACACCACCGAAGTCAACATGAAAAATTCATGTTATTTTAATACCTCTTCACTATAAATCATCAAAGACTTTGAAGTCCATTGTCCTATCTCCCAAACAAATGTCACTCTAAAAGGTATATTTTTGTTCTGAAATATAAAAGTATAATGAAAAACCGCTCAGCGTAATGCAGTTTTAATGTTACTTATTCAATATTAAAACTACTTTACCTTTCATTTCAACCATTCCAAAAGCATCTTTGTACTATATTTTATTCACGTTCGTGTGTTATCCGAAGTGCTTTGATATATTTTTCAAAAGTTGTCACAAAAAATTGTAATAGTCATCTCACGTCTTCATCATATCAGGATCATGCTCCCCACTTACCATTACGGGGCTTAGCTTCACTTAAGGGTCCTGCAACATTAAAAAGTTGTGAAAATAACTCGCAAAGTATGTTTTATCACTCTTTGAAGTTGGAAGTTTTCCACACGTAAGCTTGTGGTTGTCTGTGAACTCGCTAACGACGTAAAATACCTCTTGGCTAACAAAATATGTCTTGTTGCCTTAGGGTCTACGCACGACGTTGTATCATGATTGAATGTAGGACTTTACGGCCTTGTGATAAAGATCATTGTTCTTTAATTAAACCAACATCTAGTTGCGCAAAGTTGAAGAAGTTTAATTACCTACAGTCTTTCTCAAAAATATTAGGTTTCTTCTGTTTACGAATTTATATTTTTCATTTACATAAATTCTATTTCAAATTCTTAATCACAAGAGACTACTATCTTAGTTCTTTAATTGTACACAAAAGTAGAGTACAGTTTTCTGTTTCAGGTAAAATGAAAAACCTAGTTTTTCTTCATAACTTTTAACAAGTATTAACATAAAACAGTAGCTAATTGCAAGACTTGGGAATCTTGGTGAAGTAAGTATTATATTTCTGAAGTTCTCCTTTTGTATCACACTGGGCAGGTGTATTAAACATGGCTTACGATTGCAGTTTTCATAATGTTGTGTTATTTAAAGAAATAATATTCATCATAAGTAAGCAGTGTGTGTGTCTTCAGTAGCTTTGTGCCTAAGGGTAGCTCTTTTTAATAATTGTGTTTCTGTTGTGTACGTACTGTCTATACGTACAATTTTAAGCGTTTCCAAACGTCTTTTATAATGCGCACAGCAAAGGAGTGGAACTCTCTGCCTGCGTCTGTGTTTCCAAAAGCTTACAGCCCTAATCTCTTCAAAGTTAGAGTGAACAGGCTCCTTCTGGGTAAGCTCGCTCCATCGTAGACTTTGTCTCTGTCATATCTGACATTGACTAGAGTCAAGAGCAAACCCATCACTAAAAATGTAATTTCAACCTCACTAAGTGGGGCCTACCGTGACACATCAACTGCAGGGTGTGGATGTGGAGCCGAGTCACATACCATGTTCCACCTCCTATATTGGCCTTTGTGCCCCAAAAGATGCCTAAGTGACCTTTATGCTGCTACCAACGATGCTGTGAAAGTGGCAACGTTTTGGGCCTCCCAAATTTAACCAACAGGTGTGCCAGCAACACGAAGAAGAATACTAATGCTCTTCCCGCTTGGATTTTATACACTTCTGGACACATCTATTGGCCCACCTTGTATTTTCAGTTTCGTTTGGTCCTAGCTAAAATTTTATATTAGGTCGAGCAAAAAGTTTTTATGCAGTTTTGAACCTGGCACATTCACAATTTCATTCAATAGTCTTTTTTTGAATTTCGAACACAGAATTTAAAGAAACAAAAGACAATTTGGAGCCTGTTTGTTGATATCAAACAATCGAATACTAAGAAAACTTGGTTTTATTGGTTTACTTGGATTTAATTCTTGAAAAAGTGATTGATATCTTTGGTTTTGCAACAAACATTACTTATTCTTAACATTAAGGTGAGGTTCTATCAATAATCTATGGATACTTCACCTGAAGTCGCCGCCCAAGCTGTGGCACTTATTCAGGCCGGACACAGCCAAAGAAACGTGAGTGCTCAACTTAATTTAAGTCGATCTGCGGTCCGAAATGTTTATCGGAGGTACCTAGAGACTGGCGGCTTTGTTCGTCGCCAAGGAAGGCCACGATCTCGGGTCACAACTGAAAGGCAGGATCGATTCATCGTGACGACCAGCTTGAGAAATCGTCACCTTACCTCCATTGAGATACAAAACCAACTTCGCGACTTCCACGGAGTATCTGTGAGCGCTCGAACTGTTCGGAGAAGGTTAAAAGAAGGCGATATGGTACCACACAAGCCAGCTAATGGGCCCAAACTAACGCGAGCCCACCGAACAGCGCGCCTTCATTTCGCACGCAGTCATTTAAATTGGACACAGCAAGATTGGAGCCGTGTACTCTTTTCTGATGAGTCTAAAATTGTGTTACATGGCAATGATGGAAGGAAGAAGGTCTACCGACGTAAGGGAGAGCGTTTCACACAATGCTGCTTTGAAGAGAGGGTTGCTTATGGCGGTGGCTCATGGACTGTCTGGGGCGGTATATCCGCGAGCGGCAAAACTCAACTTGAGGTTGTTACAGGACCACGGCTGCCAACATTAAATGTAGAAAGGTACATTCGTGAGTGCTTAGAACCTCACGTGATACCATACGCGGACTATGTGGGCCCAAATTTCCTTTTTATGCATGATAATGCAAGAGCCCATGCGGCCGACATCGTCAGGGAATATCTTCGGGATGTGAACATCACAGTTATGGACTGGCCAGCCAGAAGCCCAGACATGAACCCCATTGAGCACATGTGGGACGAGCTAAAAAGACGTGTTAGGGCTCGTCAGCCAGTTGCCCAGACGATGCAGGAGTTGAAAACTGCCATAGATGGGGAATGGGAGATGATCCCTCAAAATTTCATAGAGCGGTTGATAAACTCTATGCCTTATCGTATGAGAGCTGTGGTAGATGCCCATGGAGGCAACACGCGTTATTAAATTAAACCTTTATTTGATAAAACATGTTTTTTATTCGAAAATCAATTGCCTACCGACGGCGCATATCCGACTTGTTAGGCGTAGCTCCATGTCGTATGGTATTCTGAATTCAAATTTAAAACAATACGATCGAAAAAGATGGTAAAATGTATCAGGTTTAAAACTGCATCAACAGTTTTTGTTCAATTTAGCAATCATATTTCGGTAGGGGCCATCGAAACCTAAACTCTAAGGTGGGCCAATAGATGTGTCCAGAAGTGTATAAATTTACCACAGTTACAAAATTGCGCAAAATTAGCGTCTGCCTATAAAATACACTTTTGCAATAAAAATAATTCATAAAAGTTATAACGCAACGAAATTAAACGGACGCAGCACCGTCTTAGAATATTAAAGAGTTGAAGCAAATTAAAAGTATTAAAACAGTCTGTTATAAGTCGTTTCATTACAAATGTACAGACGGACAGACACTGACGTGGAAATAACTTCTCCCCGAGTTAAGTCTCATGAATATTTATCTCACTTCCTGCGGGAAAGTAAGTATAAACTTCTGAACGCTTCCCACTTGATCAAACTTTAGTCTTAAGACAGCTCTGGGAGATGCCGTGATCCCAAACTCTTTAAAATCGCACTAAAAATAAACACAAGAAAAAACACATTAAAATGTTCTAGGTTTATTTTCAGAGCTCAACTTTTGCTGTAAACGCTAGCTTTGTTTAATTTAAGTTTTTAAAGGGGTTGAATTTCAAATTGTGTCTGGGTTGGTTGTGCAAACCAACCAGTTCTACTTTACGGGTTAGAATTAATTTGATTTACATTCGGTTGCATTCATCAACACTTTCAGGACTGACGGTTCTGTGTTTCCTAACTTACGAATAGTGAGATCGATCCTAAATTTTGTCAGTCAAAGTCAAGTCGGAATAAAAATGACAAAAACGCGTTTTTGAGAGTTTGCGAGTGCGATGTAAACGTTTCTTAGAAATTCGTGAATTACCCCCTCTGAAATAAAGATAGTTAATCATTCATTTTGATATAAAAAACAACCTAGCCAAAGTAAATAAAAAGTTTCACAACATCATAAACTTTCAAATAACAAAATAATTATAATAAACAAGTAAATCTCATGATACAGTACGAATATTGCTACAAAAGCTTCACTCACTCAAACTTTCAATATCAATAAATCAATTAACTAAGTAGCTTTGAGTCTTGTTGAAGTCGAATATCGAGACTAAAACCACTTCATAATTCAATGAAATGTAATAAAAGTGAACAAATGAATAAGATACGATTAGGTAATATGAATTTCAAATGAATATTGTAACTACTCCAAGAGGTAGGTACCGCACAATTACCACGTAAAAGCCGCACAGTATACTTTACTACTACTAACTTTAGTACACTTTGCGGCATTCATATAATTAATGGCTTATGGCATGTCTTAATTAAATAATGAAATTATTTTTTTACTGTGATTCAAAATTCTAACTTATATAGGTAGGTATTAAGATTTTAATTTGAAAATGTAATGAATGTGATGGATTATTATTCATCATCATCATCATATCAGCCGAAAGACGTCCACTGCTGGACACAGGCCTCCCCCAAGTGTCGCCACAACAACCGGTCCCGTGCGTCTCGCATCCATCGGTCACCCGCGACCCTCACCAGGTTATCGGTCCACCTTGTGGGAGGCCTTCCAACGCTGCGTCTTCCGGTACGCGGTCGCCACTCCAAAACTTTTCAGCCCCATCGACCATCTGTTCTGCGAGCAATGTGCCCTGCCCACTGCCACTTCAATTTGGCGATCCTTCGGGCTATGTCGGTAACCTTGGTTCTCTTGCGGATATCATCATTCCTGATTCGATCACGCAAGGAAACTCCGAGCATTGCCCTCTCCATTGCCCTTTGGGTGACTTTAAGCCTTCTGATGAGGCCCATTGTGAGCGACCACGTTTCGAGTCCATAGGTCATCACTGGCAACACGCACTGGTCATAGACTTTCGTCTTGAGACACTGTGGTATGTGAGACGAGAAGATACCGCGCAACTTCCCGAACGCCGCCCATCCGAGTCGGATTCGACGGTTGACTTCCTTCTCGAAGTTAGCCCTACCTAGCTGGATCGTTTGTCCCAGGTAGACGTACTCATCATCTGCCTAGCGTTTTCCCAACTATATAAGGGTCGACTCCCAGTCAAACCAGATTCAGCTGAATACCAGTATTAAAACCATACTGGTAAGAGTTAGATGAAAATTATTTTCGGTTATAAAACAGAATCACCAATAACAACCAAGTATGTATGGTTTTAAAACTTGGGACACAAGTTGTGGTCATTGTTACCAATGTTTTTAAAACTTCATAATTAAATATTTAAAATATCATATAAGTATATTGGTATTCTTTCAAAACTAGTAAAGCCACAAAGAAATACCCACTTGTGTTTCCTTAGCTACTCTTATGAAACGCTCCAAAGAATATTTCATAGGTTTTTCTTGTAACAGTACAATTACTAGTGAAACCTAAACCTCTTAAGCAGAGAAAGGTGAACAAATCTCACAGGCGGAAAAACAGCAAATCTCCCAATAAATATACCCTAAAATGTGGGCCAAGTACGGTCAGTACTTGTTTCATGCTTGTATGAACTGCGAGAAATCCTTACAAGGGTCTAATAAGCTTCGCTCCATTTTTTGTGCCATAGAACTTGGCTCGCTTCAGTACAAATCCGTCAGTAAAAACGACTACAGCAAAAGACAAAGTGTACTCAAACACTGTCGGGCCGTTCGCACAACTTTTGTTTGGAATTAGAGGTAAACACATTAGGTAGTATGTTTGTGTAGGCGCCGGCATTACTCCCAACTTGTTTGATCTGAGTCAAAACATTCCCGGACTAATCAGGGACAAGTTTGGCGATTCACATTTTTGAACTGTTGTTTTGTCCAACACGTTGCGGTGTTCCAGAATTAGCCGGTGTCGGAATGAAAATGGGATCACATTGTGTTTGATACGATCCGAGAATACAAGTCGATCAAAGCAACATTTTAAATTCAACACATTACTCGGACGTGTTTCGTTTATTCTTCCTTTCGTGGTATCTTTAAGAAACCTTATCTATTTACGAACATACATAATACATTACGACACATTTCATTTCATATCAGTATCATTTACAATTTAATTTACAACTCAATCACTAGTAACTCATTCGCTCAAAATACGCGCGTATTGCACTGAACGAACAACGCGACATGCAAAATGGACAACGCAGCCGGATCGCTATCACCATCGTAAATTATTTGACAAGAACGCATTAATCTTTATCTCACAATACCTAAATTATGCCCCACCGGCCCTACCTTTGTAAAGGGATTTAATTAGAGGTGAATACGATAAATGTGTGGTCCAGGCGTGTTATCGCTTGACAAGAGTTAAGTAATCTCGGACGCGTTCGAAATGCCCAAAGGATTAAGTACCTAGATTAAGATGAGTTTAAACCCTGTTTCAGTGTTTTGATGTTTTCAAATGTAAATTTTATTTTTACCTCTATGCGGTTCGACCCCGCAATATTCGCGATGTGGGGACGCATTACCATAAGAATTCGTGCATTGTTATTTTTGTATCATACATCATTTATTAAGTACGGTGGACGGGATTTTGTCTAGTGTAGTAGTATTTTATGGAAATTCTACCAAAATTGGATTTTTCTGTTTAGATAAATCATTCTAAACAAAGATAGAAAGACAGTAGAAAAAAATATTTTATTTTAAATAAAGATGAATCTGTTTTCAAAGCCACTATTTAGTGCTCCGAGGTGTGAGAATATTTTTAACATTTAGGTATTCCTACGAGTGGTTGGTTTCAGTTGAAGAATAAACTAACTTTGATCATGTTCTCCAAAGTTGATTTACTCCACTTAGAGTTTTCTTTTACCATTTATTCTAACTTGCGTAAATTCAAAGAAAAACTGTGTTTGACGTTCACCCAAAATTATTTTCAATATTAAAAATAATATCTTTAAAGCTATGGTAATGAACGAACAAAATTCTTTTCGCATCAGTTGTAAAAGCAAAAGTTCGTATTGTTGTTTCGTAACTAATTTATTAAATTAATTTCCTAAGGAATTTCGTTGAAAACTCTTTGGAATTATTCTTGTTTCTGAAATAAGATCCACGTGAGCAAACAATACTTGCGCAAAATGTCTTTATTTAACTTGTATTAAATATCAGAGACGTGTTTTCTGAAACTTCTATACGCATCAAGCGGTAAAGTTGGATCAAGTTTAGAATTTGAAATTGCTTTCGTTAAGAATTTGTTTAAATTTATTCCTATATCGTGGAAATATAATGCTTGCGCCGTTTAGTTTTACCTAATAGCAAGATGTTGCTAAGGATTGTCGAAGAAGGGTGCATATTATAAATGTCAATAACTTTTTTGAGTAGGTAAACTTTGACTTAGAAGGGTTAACCGCTCCGGCCCCGGCGACACACCGGTGTGTCGCGAATTAATCGCGAATTTAATGTTTATTTACCTATTACATAAGATTTATTTTTTTGGGAATTTTCACATGTCGGGGCCGCAGCGGTTAAACGTCTTCAAAAAAAAGAAAGGAGGAGGTTCTCAATTCGACTGATATTTAAATTATATTTTTGAATGTTTGTGGTGCGATATTTTCCTCACCAGATCTTTACGAATTATAACTATTTCGAACAAAAAAATCATTTTGGAAAGCCGTTTATATATGACGAAGTTATGCCCGAACATAAATAAAATATATTATATAAACATCCCAATTGATGATAACCTTTTTGAAGTCAGTTAAAAAACGATATTCGTCCGGAACCCTTTGCACGCGAGTCCGACTCGCACTTAGCCACTTTTTTTCATGATAGTCACTGAAATGAAAATGCGACTTGATTTAGGTTTGCTTTTCCTATCAATAATACAAACCCAAACAGTTTTTTGTAATTTGCGTTTTTGGTTCTGTTCTGAGAGTGTCAGAGTGTCACAGGTCACATCAGAACGTCAAATGAGGTATTTTGTTTTATTTTAGTCTCGAAAGCTTTACGTAAGCAGGTATCATTAAAGAATATGTAATATGGGACAGACTTTTTTTTCTGTCGCGGTCCTTGTACGTTATTAGAGACCTTTGATCCACATTATTGTTACGGAAAAGCAACAATGCCTTCTCTACACCGTACATCATCTTTGGCAAAGCACAGAGGAAACAAAGCTGTAGCGTTACACTAGTCGAGTTAAGCAAGATACAAAACAATAAATATCAGATTGGGACTATTAAACACACGCTCAGGATCTCTTTAGGGTATCTAATTTCAGTACGTCCCAATTAATAGCACCATTCCATAAACAGCATGAAAGACACACAAATATCTATAACCGTGTCTCAATTGGGAACCATCCCACGCGCAAATATCCAAATCCGTGGTGAAATTAAACGTTTACACCATCGTAAATTATTCACAGAGTTTATCGCTAGTGAATATTTATTACGGACGTAATTAGGTTCGTGCCTTCAGGTTTGCGCAACGGGAGACTATCTAAATAAATTAAACATTCCTTCTGAGCATAGAGCGTATGCATGAGGGAACGTCGTGTCGTTCGGGGATTGTCGACTAATGTCAAAGAGAAATGGGAAAACACTTAGAGCTGTTTACACGAATCTTGTGAAGACTTGAAGTTAGGAACGTTTGGAGTGTTTGTCGAGCAAGTAGTTGCAGAGGTACTGTTTAGTTGTGGCTCTGATTCTGTGTGCTCTGCTTTTGGGTGTCACTGTGTTCTATGTACTGTTATCGCAGTCTTTCGGGTCCCGGGGTATAATACTATGAGGTGTAGGGAGTTCAAAATTAAGTTTTAGGCTTTCAAACAATCAATCAAAATCTGCTTATCTGCTTAGCCTTATCTTAACTATATTGGGGTCGGCTTCCAGTCAAACCGGATACAGCTGAATACCAGTATCATACGGGGAGCGGCTGCCTACCAGTCATCCACAACCCAACTAACACACGGTAACACGGTAGGTAGTTCTTGGCAAGACTGGAGTCAGATTTACATGGTTTCTGACAATCCGTAACGACTGCAAAAGGTCTACAAATGACAGCCAGGACCTACGGCTTCACATGCTTTCCGTGGCACGGAGGAAACTAGGTATGTTAAGATGGTCACCCATCCACATTCCAACCTTGGCAAGCGTTGCTTAACCTTGAAGATAGACCCGTGTGGCTGTTATTCTTTAGCCACGACTCCTCCAATCAATCCTCCTTTCAATTAATAAATCTTAGCATTAATTATGCTTAGCATATTTCCAACTATATTGATGACTCTCAGTCTTACTGGATGCATCTGAATACCAGTATTTTGCGTTGATCGACTGCCTATATCTGACCTCCAGAACTCGGTATCTGGGTACACAAGGCCCCTTAGCAAGACTGGTGGCAATAGGCTGTCGATATCAACTGTATTAAAATAATTATACCTACTATCTATACTAATACAACGTTTAACAAGATAAACGCAATACCTGTTAAGGGGTCATTTTACTCATCATTATAAACAACTTTTACTATGGGACCAACCCCAAAATTTAATAGTAAAAATGTTAACTTAGTGTTTGTGAATATTTAGTCGATTTTACAACTTGCATACAACAATACTCTATTGCTAACTTTGGAGGCTTGGCTTGGCAATGGCTTTTTACTATTACCTACTCTTTTATATAATAGCTGTAAGCCACCCAAATATAATAAAATAAAATAAAATCGCGAAAAAATCAGCTGTTCAGTACATTTCGTCAAGTTATGCTCACATGAACGTATAGAGCAGTCGTTTTGTTTTTCGCAACTTCAGTTTTGTAAAAGTTGTCCATAATGATGAGTACAATAACCCCTTAAGAGGTATTGCGTTTATTCTGTTACACGTTGTTGTTGTTATATAATGAAGCTGAAGAATTTGTTTGTATAAACGCGCTAATCTTAAAACTACCAGTCAGATTTGGACTATTATTTTTGTTTATGATAATCACATTTATGAGGAAGGCTGTACGGAAACGGAAATAGGATCTGCGCGTACAAAGTCGCGATCTGCGCGTACAAAGTCACGATCTGCGCGTACAAAGTCGCGATCTGCGCGTACAAAGTCGCGGGCAATAGTTAGTACTCTAGTAATAATTATAGAACTTAAGTATCTGTAGACTATCAAATCGATGCAGTAAGTGAACTAAATTACCTATAGGTACTTACTTTAATAGACGTCTAACTAGCAGTAGCTTTGGCTTCTGAAACTAATAAGCCGTATATTCACTTAGGTACGCGACGTGTTTGACGGAGCATTAGTGTTGCTACTAAATTGTATTATAATAGTGTGTGTGCGAAGGAAATTAAGCCCCTGATATTCAAAGGAGTTTCATATCAAGCTTACAATTTTACCTCTTAAGGAACGCGCTCTTATTTAAATATAATGAGAATGCTTAAGGTCTAAGCACCAAGAATAGCTTAATTAATCTAGCTTTTATGTTTTCAAAGCTTAAAACTAAGTCTTTATAATAAAAAAAAACTAACAAGACAAAATATAATTACGAAAATGTGGACTTATAGTAATACTAGAATTTTCTATTAGATTGAAGTTCGTGTAAAATTCGTCGTGTGTATTTTTATTTGAAAAATGTACCTCTAGTTTTATGCTTAGGTACTTTAATATGATTTATAGATATTATATTTGTTTATTGAAATATTGGCAAGCAAATTCCTAATTCTGATATATTTGTGCTTTTTATCTAATAACAGGGTTAAATTTTTGTAAAACACTAACAACCTTTTAGTGGGTGTAAGTACACATGATTTTAAACAACTTTTACAATGAGACGAACCCTGAAAACTCAAAAATTATATCAGCGGTTCATAAACAATGCAATATTTAGCTGAAAAAAAAATTAGATTTTCAAAATATATTAGTCCCGTAGTAAAAGTGATTTATAATCAGAGAGCCAATTTTACAAATTTTTATGCACGATGAAAATATTGCATGTTCTCTACAAATTTTTAAGCAACGTTCGCATTAGCATGTCAGTCTCAATCTGTCAAAAAAATCTAATTTTTCAATCATTTTTGACAGGTAGCAGTAACTGATATTTTTATCTTGCTTTCATTTTGAAGAATTTCTTGTAAAACAGACCGTGCATATTTAAAAAATTAAAACGCGTTAATTTATTGCCGAAATTTCGGTTTTATAGTGTGTTTCGGTGGTGTCGGTGTCGGTGTAATTTTCGAAAACGGACGAAGAGTCACTCCTGTTTGTCACTGGTCATGAACTGTCATAACTCAAAGATTTTTAAGGTCGTCTTTTCGCTGTCATAACAGCAGTGATGTCACTAAACGCTGATTGTGGTTCTTAAATACGTCCCGTTTTACGTTATTTTAATTCGTAATTATTGTTAAAAATCAATATTAACTCAAATAAAAACGTTACACTGGCCCTTTTCTATACTTTTTTGTCATTTTAATCACGTTTTTTAAACATTTTTTATTTGCATCTTCCCTATTGGCCCTCAGATGCTATTAGTGTTTAACAAATAAACCTATAATTTTATACATAGGTAAGTGGCAGTTCAATGCTGTAAAATAAAACAATATTCTGAAATAGTTCAAAGAGGTTTCCGCTTATCTGGTAAAGGAATTGAAACATAATATTCCGATTAGCGGGATCACGGTACTACGGTCAAATTGAAAGGAACGGACCTGCCCGAGGCAATATTCTTCATTAACTCTTTCGATCAAAAAAATCCTTTTCGATACCGTCCTTTAAAAACCTTTCTATCTCTAATTAACTACTTCTCGTGTAAAATCTTAAAAGAGAATTTGGAACTGAAAACAGTATTAACATTTTGTGTTTCTACTTTTGCTTAATATCGCTTTATCTTGAATTTGTTAACAATTTTATTGAGTCCCTGACAATTACCTTTTAGTACCTGGTCAAGGAATTTTGATATCAATTTTAGTAAAACCTCCTTTCAGCAAATCCTTTGAAAGCTTAGTTTAGATTTCGTTTTTCGTCAAATAAAAAGGCATCAACCTCAAAAAGTATTTGGGATATTTACAAAAGATTTTTAGAAGACAAAACTATTATTTCTCCATTTTTTAGTTATTAATTAAATAAATTACAGTTTGGGTGTCGGAAAAAAAAAGTATAGATTTTATACAATATTAGGAAAAATATCAAAACAAAAAATGTGAACAGTCATTAAAAAAAACCCGTAAGTTTGACTATAAAAGTCATTCAAGAGGATTGTATTCTGCAGTTATAGCACGATCTGATTTATGATATTTATACAACAAAAATATGTTAAAATTATTGTGATAGTGTAAATACGGTACTTCAAATACACATAAATTTACATTAAAAAAGAAAAGAAGAAAAAAGTTGTGTGTAAGTATTTAATGTTAAGGTCCAGACTCTGTATACAAGTACACAATTTTAATTATTTTTTTGACATGTTTTTAATTATTTACATATTTCTCAATTCTTATGAAGCCGAATATCTATATTTGACATTTGAATTTGAGTGCGTTGATAGTTTGACATCTTTGTATTTGACATATAATTATATAAAAATTTTTTAGTTCTCAATTTATTACATTTCTATAAATTAATGTAAAAATATAAAATATGTGTGAAATTTCAGTGTTAATTGTTAGCTTATATGCGTTTTGGTTTTGCACACTATAAGCTTGTGCTGTGTTTTTTAATAAATAAATAAATAAAAATAAATAAATAATTATCCATAATATTAAACGACTGCCAAGGAGCAACAAATGACAATCGGAATCAAATTTTAAAGATTCATTGGGCACGCGATTTCGACATGAAATAAACGGTCACCAATCCACGAACTACATATTCTCGGCAGCGTAGATTAACCTCGAAAGGTATCCTTTACGACTGTAATTACGTACCAACGAACCCGTCATTCACATTATCCAAGACGGAGATATTTTACAATTTATTATTTCAAAATTAAATTAATTATATTATTTTTACATCATAACAATACTTTCGGAAAATTAAAAATACCCTTGAATAAGTTGAACAGAAGAACAATAAACAAAATATTTTCGAAGCAATAATTAGCACCGTAATCTTGAAGCCAACTGTCACTGATATTATCGCGTTTTATAGTCTCTGTCACCATATGGTGACATTCTTTTAAAAACACATTATGTCGCCCGGTATTTGTCTATTGTTTTTGAGTTTCTTGTTTCACGTTCATGATAAAAAGTTTAATGACGGAATTAAATGGAATCCTTTTTTTAAGTAATGTGATTTGCCGTATGTTGCAGTATGTTGAAGATAATAGTGACAGAATCCCTTTAAACTTTTCAATTGTTTTTTATACTGTGATAAAAACCTTTAAATTCTCGTAAACGTATCTAACCGTGATTGGTTGAACGAGTTTTAACCACTTGACTTACGAATATTATTTGTGACGAGAAGGTTTAGTTAATTAAACATCTGCCAAGATCTCTATATCCCAACTAAACAAAAGACCATCGGAACAAATAAATGACCGTGTCCCCAAAATTATAAGAATAAGAATCATCTGCCATTGACAGCTAATAATATTAATTACGGCCTGTTATGTCATAGCAGGGGCTTTTGTTCCTCGACAATCGGTACAGCCCGACTGCCCTTTCAGTTTTTATATGAGTACCAAGTTAAGGCATCTGTTTTTGTGGTCACGCGCGACGGACCGGCAGAATGACTGATGTCATGTGTCAGCTACTTTCGTTCGACGTAGATTAAATAAATAGGACAGAGTGTCGAGCCTATTGGGACATATTTATGGTTTAGGGGAAATTGTAAGATGGTTTTTAAATTGATTGAAGGAAACGACGTTTATTTCTTTTAGATTGTTAGAGATATGGTACAGACCCACACTTCTTTATTCTGTTCTTTTCAAGCCTAAAAAACTTTTTGTGATCAGAGGCTCAAGATAAAGTGCCATTCTATCAGCGAATCATCATCCAACTAAATTAGGATCGGCTCCCAGTCAAACCGGATTCAACTGAATACCAGTGTTTTACGTGGAGCGACTGCCAGACCGCCACAACCCATTAACTGGGTAACACTGTATTTCTTGGCAATACTGATGTCAGATTTTCTGGCTTCTGACAATCCGTAACGACTGCCAAAGATCTCCAAATGTCAGCCGGGACCAACGGCTTAACGTGGTTTCCGATGCATGAAGGAGTCTTGGTATGTTAAAACGGTCACCCATCCACAGACCAACCTCGGCCAGCGTTGCTTAACCTTGAAGATCGGCCCGTGCGGCTGTTATAATTTAGCAAAGAGCTCATCAATTATGCTATCAGCGAATGCGACTGTTGAAATGTCAAAATTTATGGGATTCATCGCGTCATCATGTAAAATTTCGACAGCCTTTATCAATACTATCTATTTTTGACGTTTTGAAGATCGCCTACGCTACGCTACCAACCAACCTAAAGCAACTTTGAAAGAAAGAAAGAAAGAAAATAAAACTGTTTATTTACGTAAAAGTGACACACATACCTTCCTACCAATAATTATTTTATAACATAAGCCTGAAAAAGAAAAACAAGTGTTTATGTTGTGGGTGTGTTGTCTTTTGTGTTGTTCTGTGCAATACCTACTCTTCCATTTTTAAAAGCGTAAAAATATACTTCGACAAAATTACTGCCTAAATACAAAATCACGAATTTACATTTCATATCTTAGTAAACGTGCCGCAGTTTCCAGTGGAATGCTTGTTTCAAAATTCTCCACTCTGTCACAAAGTGTCACTTGGTCTTTGTATACTAAATAGGCCGACAAAGGCAACGTCAGCGGCGTGCGATTCTCCTCACACATAGCGACTGCCACACGTGGTCGGTTAAAAACTGGAGCGAATCATATTTCCTACTGTGATTACGGCTGTTTGATGATTGCCGTCTAATTTTTGAGAAGAATATTTCGGCGGCTTTTCAAAAAATCTCACTCTACAAATGGCTGTCGTAGAATTTATTCAATGACGAAGAAACATGGAAGTGTTCGACATTTGACCATTCGATCAACTTTGAATTCTGCTCATGAAGTTGTTTATATTCAAATAATTTACAAAGTCAAAGTCAAAGCATTTATTTTAATTAAACCATTTACAGGCACTTTTGAATTATCAAGGTCGGTACTATTTGCACGTTCCAAAGCGTAGATCTCTATGGAGAAGAACGTACAAGAAACTCAATGGACACTACACTACAGAACAAAGGTAAATACTTTTGAACTGTAACTGTCTGTTTGAACATAAGCAACCCTTACCTCATGTTTTTAAACGGCTGTCGTAAAATTGATTAAATGATGAAGGATCATCAAGGCGATCCACAGTTGACAATTTGATCGACCTTGGATTCCGTATGAGCTTTTGCGAGTTTACACTACCGTTCAAAAGTATTTGGCCACCTAATTATTGTGATGTCGTTATTAAAAACAAACGTGAACACATCGAAGAGCCTAAAATTTAAAAACAGTATTTTTTGTCTGTTACAGGAATCCTAACTCAATATTATAAATGCGAAAGTGGGTTTGTTTGTTACGATTTCAGCCTAAATCGCCGAAGCGAATTTGATGAATTTTAGTAAACAGATAAGTGGGACCCTGGAGATGGTTATCAGCTACTTTAACGGCTGCAAAAGCTGTGGGAAAATGCTAGTTTCATTTATTTTTTACATTATACGTTTTACGGGATGGTCAAATACCTTTTGGTGTACCTAAATGTAGGTCCAGTCCAAAAAGGACTTAATGTGCATGATGCTATTATCATGACGCTATTGCAGAAGCAAACGAAAACAATCTATATCAGATAATATTATTTTGACTGGCATACTTAAATCACTCTGTGCTCTGTAACGAAGTTTCATCAATCCTAGTGACACTGACGTTATTGCATTTTCTTGTTCTCACACAGCGAGAAGTGGTCCATCTCGATAAAGGACTTTTCAACGCAATTTACTGTTTCAAGTAAACTTAGCTTATGATACTTTAACTGTTACGTCTTATTTTTTATATAAATAAGGGTTGCCTGTAACAAATAAAAGTACCATCACATAAAACAAAATGACAGCTGTTCGAGTCTTATCTTAACAAAAATATTAGGTACACACACAAAAGTCCTCCCTCGACATATTTTGCTAAATTAGAAATCCCCTCCGTAACCCCAAACAAGTCTAATATAAAATTAACAACAATAACATAATTTACTTTAAAATTCAATTAATTCTTAATTAACTATTCATACTAAACAAAGTGGAAACTCCTTAGAGCATGCTGAATACTTTCCTCTAACATTGTTAAAGGATTAAGGGGGTAACAGGCAACTTGTGAAGACTTTGCTACGCGGCTAACTTAAAATATACATGAAAATGTGAAGCGTCTTGAACAATAAGGGTACTTCGAGAGTCAGCGGCGATATACCGGCTAGGAAAGTATGTCGGCTTGTTCCCTCGAACGGGAAACTAATTAATCCAATGAGCGGCGTCTTTGCACTAACGAGGTTCGTCGTTTGTGCTCCTTCCATTCTGTGCCACTGAGAAATTGTGTTTCGGAAATCGATCCCGACAAGCTTCACGCTTCTATAAAATCATTATCTCAGTGATGAACAAATCTTTGAGATGAAGGAGTTATGTTTCAACGTAATTTGTTTCGTGGGATCAGAGTAATTTTGTGATCTTAATAATTAATGATGATTTAGGATTTGATTAAGATTTAGTGAAATTGTTTTGATAATAATTGAGGGGAAATGGCTACAATAATGATCGGCTTACATTAATTAAATTCGAGGAAAATGTTCTGTGTCGGGAATAGATTCGAAATCTTTGACCTTGTCTAATAGGATATACAGGATGTTCCAGAACGCGTGCAATAAAATAAAAAAATATTGACTTTTTCCAAATAAACCTGCCGACCGAAGAAAAAAACACTTGCTGTCTGATGCAGTTATTGTTGTTTACAGATTCGATACCACCGACTACCCATATCAAACTGGATAAAAAGTGTTTTTTTTGGAAATTTTTATTTTAACATTGTTTCTTTATCGCAGCAAACAACACCACCCTTATATATGACAACGTACTTCTGGAAACGCTGTATTATGATAGGTATTGCAGAATTTGTTCGAAAGAGTCACCGCGGCCCTGAAACGCAAAGGGCATTTGGAGGAACACGGATGGGTTTTAGTCAGTAAGAGTCTGACACTCCCTTCCGCTCCGCCTAGATCGAAAGGAAACATTTGAGGATTTCCCATCCTTAAAAAAAATGAAGGTAGTTATAGCATTTATTTGGTACAAGAATAGAAAACACAACTCAAAAAGCAATTACATAAATCATATAACAATATAAGACTAAATTAAAAAGTAGAAAATACAATATCAAAATGAAATAACAATAAAAAGAAAAAGACAGAACACTGTGTTTATGTTACAGGCAGTCTATGGCACAGGTGTCAAACGACCTACGTACTAAAAACATATTTGAACATGGAACAAACAATGTGCGATAATCTCCATCCACTTTCATAAAAGTTCAAGTACAAAAATCAGAAAACCAATTAATAAAACATGGAAGCAAAAGAGTCTATAAATAAACCGAGATTGAGCTTTGATGAATGACCCAAAGCAATATGATTTATTTATTTGGCAACTCCCTTACAAATATACAGCGATAACGGCTACAATTGATATAGACGAGCCTTTGCCGTCACTTACACAGAGTTGATTGATTGCTGCACAAGGGTGATACGATATCTTTCCTTCAACACTTATTTTTAGAACAAAAACAAATAAAGTTTTACACTTGTGTAATTTCGCTACAATTTCTTAAAGTTCCTGAAATCGCGAGACGATGTTGTGGTAGACCACAAAGAAGATGGTGGATCGACTTAGGCACCTCGCGCACTACACGGCCACGACCACAACTAGTGGCCGCAACGACCAGATTAACTATAAAAACGTTGAACGTTTCTGGTCGTTGCGGCCACTGGTAGTGGTCGTGGCCGTCTCGTTTCTTCAGTTAATCTGGTCGTTGCGGCCACTGGTCGTGGTTATGGCCGTCTAGTGCGCGAGGTACTTTAGACGTCATCCTTAGGAATTGACAAGAAGTGTCACAAAACTAGGAACTATATAGACGGAGTGGGGAGACTTTTTTCCCAACAGTGGGACATCAGGCTCGCTACATTTTCATCACATTTTAGTTCAGTTATTTGCTATTTCCTCATTTAGTACGCAGAATGGTCTATTCTAAATTAAGTTGCGTTGTTGAGGAAAAATATTTTCTAAAAGTTACTGTCAATATACTATATAAGTTTTTTTCCATCAACAAGAAATTCTACTGCAGCAAGTTACACCAACATTTTTTCCGACCATTTCTTTACAAAATCAGCTCCAACCAAGGTGAAAACTTTTAGCACGTAGCAGTATTCACAACAGAACGTTGATCGCGAGTGGTCCAATTCGTTCAAATTAGACTCATTTGGGCGCCACTTCAGGTTCGAGTAAAATCGCAGCAAGTGAAAAGCATGGTCCGACCCGTTCTCGTGATATCGCCGGATAATGGCCGTCGTTAGTCGGACCACGATCGTCGTTTTGGGGCGTTACTTTTTCAAGTCATTGAGTCAATCGTTTATCACAGGCCTGTTGTGTTAACTTTTGCATCGCGAGGGGATAAGGGTTTCGTGGAGAGGAGTTGTTTGTTTGGTTGTCTGTTTTTTAATATAAAATTATGAACCAGACTTCGACTTCTTTCTCGCCGTCAAATAAGGAGTATGTTTATTATCAGGGATAACTAACATTTTATTTATTTCGTTAGTATGCCAATTACAGCAATACTAATAAATTTATTAGTATTGCTATAATGACCCCGATGACCTGGTGAGAGTCGCTGGTAGCCGATGGATGCAAGACGCACAGGACAGGTTGTTGTGGCGACACTTGGGGGCCTTTGTTCAGCAGTGGACGTCTTTCGGCTGATATGATGATAAAGATGATGATTGCTATTGGCTGCAACAGAGCACTTAAATTATCTTACTAACTCGAAGTGAATAAAATAAAACTGTCCACTGAAAATATGTTTTCGAGAGGCAAACAACTCCACGTATTTTCTGTCCTTGTTTAGGGTAAGTCATGGTGGACGTCAGCCTCATTAGTTGAGGTAACTGGCCCAAAATTTACCAAAGTCATTTCCCGCTTGTTTTCCTGAAAGATTTCTACAGAATTCGCAGTAATAACGTATTGATAGATTAACTTTGCGATGTCAATCGGTAGAGAAAATTGCGAATAACATGGCCCAGTTTTGTTGGATTATGTGTATGGAACCGTATCCCCAATTAGTGGACTTATGTAGGCTGGAAGATTAATGGACTGATATCGTCCCCGTCATGCGACGAAAGATCGATAGTTTCAAATTGCATTTCGATGTCGACACGTAAAAGTCAGTTGGTTAAAAGCAGCGAGTTTGTCGGTAATTGTAAACGATTCGTTTGTAAACAAACAGCCTGAAAGGCAAGCTAATGAAAACATTATTTTAATATACGTTATTAATGTATGATTTTCATAACAATCAGTGAAACCGATTATGGATTAATCCATTCGAAATAAATAATTTTGGAACATCAGTAGGTAGTCGGTTATTAAATAATTGGGTTATGTTTGAAACAACAATATTATTATAAAATTAAAGGAATATACCATTTGTATCATAATTTGGCACACAGACGCTCTTCAAAACTTCGCATGATTTCTCAAGTAAAGACACATTAAGCTGACGTAAAAGTAGCATAATAAGACGAAATTAGAATCTCAGAAATTAATTAATGTTAGATCCTTTTCATAATTTAATACTCAATCCCTCTGAAGTCTCTTTCAAGATAAATTGTAAGGGAATGTTACTTAAAGTACTAATCTCAAATAAATTGTACCTATTAATGTATTGAAACTTTTAAGAACTTTATTTGGATGTCCCTCACTTTCAACATTCTTTAACTTCGGTTTTCTTTAATACCGTTGCTTAATTAATTAATGTTGCTTCCATCCACAAAAAACATTCGTCATGAAACAAAAATAAACTTTATAACTTCAGTTTAGAGTTTGTTTTCGAATGATTCAAAAGCAAAGAAGATATGTAACGAATTTGTATTCCCAAAGAGTCTACTTACAAAAATAAACAAGATGCTACCGATATTTTTTATTTGATGAGTTTGAAGTGTTTATTAGTACCTCATTATTGGAGAACAGAATATCTCGGAAACTGCCTCATATTTTTTTTTTGGTACTGAGTCGTGTTTTCAAATATAGATGGAAGAGGCGATCGTGAAAACAGGGCTCGTATTTCATTTAAAGATACAGATTTAGGATGTCTAATCCTAGTTATAGAACGTAATTAACCGCTCAGGCCCAACATGTGAAAATTCCCTAATATAAAATAAATCTTATGTAATAAGTAAATAAACATTAAATTCGCGATTAATTCGCGACACACCGGTGTGTCGCCGGGGCCGGAGCGGCCCTAGCAGTCAAAATAAAAGTTTAATCTGATTCGACCGTTGTCATACCTATGCTAGATACCAGATAAATGTGCAATAACGGTCATTGACCTACATATATTTATTGATTTTTCAGAGATCAAAAACAGAAATAAAGACATAAAGCTGTCCTGAATCGACTTCTATCGTGATTTTTTACGTTATCTAGTAATGGAAAACGGTTCATAATTTATTATTTATACGGAAGGATATTAGGGAAAGGTCAATGAACTGTATTGCAAGTTTATCTGGCGCCTACCGTAGTTGCTCTAACGTCCATACAGAAAAAGAGATTATTAACGTAGGTAAAACAGGATTTGATCCTAAAAACTATCCTAAATTCACAAAAAAAAATACTTACTAGGTAATAGGTATGTCATTAATCTTAATTAATTTAAAAACCTTTTTAAAAACCAAATGAAACAGTCATGCCACGAACAAGTCTAAATTTAAAGA
Source organism: Melanchra persicariae (assembly GCA_947386135.1). NCBI lineage: Eukaryota > Metazoa > Arthropoda > Insecta > Lepidoptera > Noctuidae > Melanchra > Melanchra persicariae. The sequence goes on along the minus strand of OX376655.1, from coordinate 8,759,198 downwards.
CCCCTGCACACGCCCCGTGCCAAAAATCATTAAACCGGCACGTTACCTGATACCCAACTACTGTACGGTATTAGCTTACGTCATAATTGGGAAAAAGTCATCGGGAGGCGAAAACAGGCGTGGCTCATATCCATCAGTAACTTAAATATCATAATGGTGGTTGAAAAAGGGGGAAAAAAAAGTGACAGATACTTGAAGGATTAAACGTAGTCCTTTGGGTGTTCCTGGTAAATAATAAAACTGTCGTACCTACATAGTATTTTGAGGTAGGCAATTTGATTTTCCCTTGGATTTCTTTTTTATGTATACCTCCTGTAACATACTGGTAACGAATAATTGGAATCATGCTGAAATCTGCAACAAAAATGGGTACTTAAAATATAGACCTTCCCCGAACGGATTGAATGCGGATCCATTTTATCAAGGGACCAGTTTTTTCACCAGTATTTCACATATGCAGGAGATATATCTCTACCTTTCTGTCTTTGCACAAGAAGAATTATCACAAAAAGAAAAAAAAGCATTACAATAAACTAGGTAACAAACGTATTGTTCCCTTAATGAAAACGTCCACAACGGCTGAACAGAACATGGTTATATTTGACTGACAAGCTTAATTACTGCAATGCCGAACTAATAAGGAGTGACAGTTCGCTATCCCTTTTGTATATCACCGAACAGTACCTACCTACGAGTATACTCCAGTAGGTCAATACTCCCCGTGACTTGAATATCAAAATTATCGTCTGCCTAGCCTTTTCCAGAATATCTGAGGGTCGACTTCCAGACTAACAGAGCATCAGGATTTTACAAGAAGTATATAGCCTATCAGTTTCCATCAATTGATCATTCATAAACGATGTTATTAGACAGCGTGGGTATTAGGTTCTAGTATCTACCTACGTACCAGGGTCCCAGTCAGGGCGACACGTAGACAGTGCCAATGATTAATGGCCCAAGGGGCAGAGGGGCGGGACGTCCCGAATCAGATGCACGTGACGTCACAGAATAACGTTCAAATAATATTTCGCTACAGCCAAGCGCAAAATGGGTTAAAAATTACTGGAGACAAGTACTAATGTTGAAAATCTGTATTCGAATTTCGAAAGTTTAAAATGAAAATGTTTTTTGTTCGGCTTTTTCTGTTGTGAATTCGTTTTTGTATTTTTGTTCGCCAAAAGTTTATACATGTCATTTGTACAAAATTGTACTGTATACAACAACTTTTAGGTGCGATTTAACAAATTAAAAGGTAAAGTGGCAGTTCAAAACTTCACTAGCAAAATTAAATGAACATTTTTTTTTTAATTTCAGCGTGAAGTTGACACTTCAATTAACTAATGAACAAAACTAGATTTTCTCAAAAGAAATCCTGATATAAAACCGCAGAATCACAGTTTACCCTTCAATATCCGGTCAAAGACGCCCCTTCCGCCACCGTTGCAACATTTCTATGAGATTTGAAAGGAAAATTCAACATTCTTTAGAATTGACCGCAGCGGCTAGCCGTGAATACCAGACTGTGAATACTCTTTGAACGTTGAAATTTATTCGGTAGAATTATTTTTCTTTGTAAAAGTGAGGTGAATTTCACTTTATGTTGAGTAATTAATTTATGCGATGTTTTTAAGAAAAATAGTACGAAAACCAGCCTTCGTAAAACTAACATGAGATTAAAATTCAATGGACCTATGTAAAGTATTTTTTCAAAACATAACCTCGTCTGTCATAATAATTACGTACCTATTTATTAAATTCTGCTTTGAAAAAATTAATGACTAAAAATATTTTAGTTTCGCTTAGTTTTGAACACCTGTAGTAATTATTCACAGTAAGAATTCAAACAAAGAATGGCAGATCAGTTATTTCATCACGATTTACTGTAATAATTTACTAAAATAGTAAACAGCCATAAAAATAACTATTTAAAACACAACTCCACGTCACTTCACATTACTAGGGCCTCAGAAATACAGTGGAAAACGTTATTGCGTACTAATAAAACCTTACTATCATATTTTGAAGTAAGTACAAAACGCGATCAAATCTTTAGATAAGCTGTAAAAATTGTAGACGTTACACCACTTGCGAACAAACTGAAATACTATCCCGTGTAACTCCATAAGAAACAAGTACCAGAGCCTCAGAAATTCAACTGAGTAATGTTATTGTATAATAAAATCTATAATATCGGTAGGTGCAACACGCGACAGATGGCAGGGACGGCTCGGTGGCCGGAAACTACGACTCTGCCGGATATTGGACAGTAACTGCTGCTGTATCAGTTTGAATGTTTAGTTGCGCTTGCAAGCTTGCAGCGAACAGATAGATATGTTTACAGCGCTTTAGATAAGCGATGGAGTAGCTGAATAACATTAATTCTAATGCTGAATTAGAACTGTGGCTGTCGTTTAGATTGTGAACTAGCTTCTATATGCGTGGGAATAGCGGGATTTTAAACGTGGTGATAAGGCAAATCTTAACACAGCGCAGTAAATAAAATAAATATTATTAGATCACCAATACATGATAGACAAACCCGATATCAGCAATCATAATGATGATAGCAATATTGATAGGGGATAGCATTTAGTACACTACCACAACAAAAGCATGATTCATGTAGGTAATTCTTATCAAGGATTGTAATCCATTTTGAAGCGGCAGTTTCTGTAAAATCTCTTCAATATTCCAATATTATAATAGCCCAGTCAATGATAACACATTTAAAATGTATAAGCTAGCACAGTGGTCCGAATAATGCAAAAGGCGTTACCTAAAATAAACACGAAATCGCGACTATTTCCCGCCTCCGGGCTGTGGAAATGTGGACGGCACAGCCTGTCCGCTCGGTGACATGTCCGGGCAACCAGGAATATCTGTGCTATCCGCAACAAATAGCTTTCATAAAAGTAACATTCGCTGCAATTGTCCATTTGTTCGAAAATTAAGTTGAAATATTTTGATCGTTTCGTGTGATATTATTATCATCGCAGCTCATTTTATTTTATTTGGATTATGGTTTTGCGGTTGAACTTTAATAAAGTAATGGACAGATAAGTCTGAAAACTTTAAAAGCAAGCTTAAGTAATTTATTGTGGTGACCTTACGTAAAAGTTAAAGTTCGAAGAAGACTTTAAAATAATATTATGAATTCTAAATCACATTTATGACGAAAAAGTTACATGTTTAGTTATTTTAGTATTTGAAGTTAAAATAAAAACATCGAAGAAAATCATCTCCCTTATACCCTTAGAGCCCGTTCACACCAAGACAGACCGTCTGTTTTCTCGCTCCGTTTATAGAGACGGATGTACAATTCATTTGACACTCTTCACATTTAGACGGATTCGAGAAAAAGAACAAATCAGGGTTTTTAGACGAACGCTCGGCGGCGACCTCTCGCGTCCGGCCCTGGTTCAATCTATGGTCCGGAGCGAGGAGGCATGGGAAGCCGTCACCTCCTTCTGCGAAGCAGTAATGCTGGTGAAGGAGGAGGCGGGTCGCGTGAGGGAAAGAAAACCCTCACGCCCCAGCCGCCGCGGCATGGGAAGACGCACCGGGCGTCGGGAGTTGCTGGGCGCTTCCCGGCCACCGTAGGTGCGGGTCTGAAAGCCAGGCCCGAGCCTACGGCGCGTTGTGTTCCACGGGCGCCTCAAAGAGATGTCAGCATAGGAGTAGGGGCCCGTTAGGGCCAGTGCCTACCAGGGATGCGGATTTTGTTCGAAAGAGTTATCGCGTCCCTGGAACGTAAGAGGCACTAGGAGGAGCATGGGTGGGTTTTAGTCAGTAGAAGTCTGACACTCCCTGCCGCTTCACCCAGAGTGGAAGTTTCAAGTCATTTGATGACTTCCCATCCTCGAAAAAAAAGAAAGCCACTGCGCGGATTGGATATACCTATTGTGAATGAATCAACCGACGCAAAGCACTCTCTCCTACTCTCCGGATCTTGTATTTCTTGAGTTTTTTCGTTGTTTTTTCTTGAATTTGTCCATTATAATTCGGCCAAAGAGATCATCAAAAGAAAAAATAGACATTTGGAAGTAGTTGATAAACTTTGTTTCATAATTTCTTAAATCACCCATTAACGTTTCAAATGTTCCTGTTGAAAATCTTTCTCGTGGAATAGGATGCATGCAATTTTTTTTACGTCTTCTTCTTCCCAAACACCACCACAGCACTGGGATATCGTCGCGGTCCATCGTGTACAAAGACTGATTGCAAACTGATCGGACCCGGCCAGTGTATATGTGAAAACGCACATCCAGCCGCCGTCTTCCGTTTAAACAGACAGTCCGTCTAAGTGGGAACGGGCTCTTACGAGACCATAGATACATAAAATAAAAATCAATTAAAAAAAAATCATTGCAGGATACAAACACATCACGACATAAAAACCAAATGAAGTTTAAATCAGGAACGCTAATCTCAGCAACAACGAAGCAGGGATTTATGAACTAATTCTGCTTTCGGAGCAACTGGCCGTTTGGACATGGTTTGTCAGATACGCTACGGATTTGGCACACTGTGCAAGTGTTGTTCTACTGCGGTTTGTGGCGACACACTGTATATAAATTTGTATTCAGATATTATTTTGCGAATGCGGTTTTGCATTTTCTGATTATGTTTTCATGTAATTATTTGGTAGTATTTTAATAAAACTGTGGTATGTATGTTATTCTGTAGTAGATTTTCAGATTTTTATGGATCAATAGAGACAAAGAGACCGACCAAGTTATAAAAGATGCGTTTTGAATCGAATTCTTGTTCCACTTTTTATAACTTGCCATATAAAAGTGTGTTATGGTCACTGAAAATCTTATAAATCAACTAAATCTTTCAGTATTCAATGCGAATGCACCGATCGACTGTTTTTATAGTATAAAATCTATTTTAATGGCATCTCTTTTTACGGCTATTGGTAACTTAAAGCTTGGCAATTTTTCGTCTCGTTCGTTGCTATATTTTAATCAAACTACTGACGCTGCATAAAATATTCTAGTCTTAGATAGACATAAAATTCTTCTTAGAACTCTGCTTTTCGTTCCAGTATTTTATCAGGTGGAAAATCGTTAAATTTTTAATAGGATTTTTTTTTTTTGCTTCAATTGAATGTATGTATGTGATTTCAATTTTCTAAATGTAAATTAGTTTAATTATTTAGTGACTAAGCGTCAGTCAAAGCGAAAGGTTAAATATCAACTATTTATTTCGTAAATAAAGATAAAGTGAGGTCTTTTACTGAAATAAAGCCTCAGACAAAAAGCTAGGCCATCTATTAGTCAGTGAATTATTTACTAGATAGGTGTGTTACTTAAAGTAAATAAATGACCGCGGTAATATTAATTAAACTAATTTAAATTAAACTTAAAGCGAATAATAAATAAATAATAGGTCAGAATTTTAAATACAAGTAATACCTGCATACAAAAGATTCAAACAAAATAAAGAAAAAAACACGAAATATAAGTTAAAACCTAGTTAACTGGGGTGAGAACCCGAACAACGTGTCCATGAAGTTGACAAACAAAATAACTGCCGGAAAACACAACTTCTGACAATGATTATAAAAATGAATAAATAAACCCAAAGAAGTTAAAAGTACAATACAGATCTTAGCATCTAAAGTTAAAATTTAATGCGTCCCATAGCTGCAATGCGAATGTTTTCAGCTAAAACTGGCCCCCCGGGCCGTACTCTGGGGCCATTATAAGAATAATGTCGTAAATAAACTCGATCCCCAGAACAAAGTCTATTTGTAAAAAAAGCAATTGCCAAGCTGAAGTTGAAGTGCTTATTACCGGGAGTTATATTTCCATTTATATGAAAACTAATGTTCCCGTTATTTTCCTGTTTACCTTTTATTGCGAAGTTCCTAGCGGTGCGTTTAGAAAAATATTTTTCAGGTATTGTGTGCGGACGTTAATAGAACGTGGAATGTCTGTTATAGTAGATGTTATGAGGATGAATCTTTTATTATTGTAGGTTAAGCAGGTATAGTTGTGATGGAAATAAAAAACGTTATGCGTTTTGTAAGAAAAACATTACAGAACTTAAAACAATAGGTACTCATAAATCATTTTTAATTTTTTCAATACAATCGGCTTCGTTTCAGTAAATGACATTGTTTACAAAGTATACCTACAACATACCTTTAATGTCGGGTCTCGGTGTTTCTGGTTTTGTTTCTAATTATTCTGTTACTTTCTATTCATAAAATTATTCTTTCAAACAACACTATAATCATCAGAATAGATTGACGGTTTCATGGCAAACGTATCGCTGAACAAACATTAAAAAAAAACCTTTTGTTGAAATAAAACCTCTTCCTTTTTTGAAGTCGGTTAAAAATTACACCACGTAAGCGTTTCCTCAAAATAGAATATTGCATTTACTTTTCTGTCTATAGATGCATTAAAATCCAGTTCCGTAAGAATAGTTCTGAAGAAAATGAACAGACAATTAATAAACAAAAAATCCATTTAGTTGTGTAATAACTAATAACAACCCACAAGTCCCGAAGTGAAAGTTCCTATTAAAAAAATACTAATGAAAAACTCGTTTCATCCATAAATATTTTTTATATTAAATTGCTAACATATCATAAAGAAAACTCGCTCCCTATTTACTTTTATTCGGTTAAAAGTAACAAAATATTAAGAATTTATTGGGAACAGCACTAAAGTTATTCAGCGTATCCTTTATTAAAGGTCCGGTTATGGGTTTTCCAATATCTTACATTCTTTAGAGAGTCCCGTTGTCTAGGGGCTGTGAATATTTGAAATGTTCTGCGGAATCTAACAGTGTATTATGATAATTCACTTCCGAACCTTAAAACTTGACCTCTTGTGGGAAACTATTTAATTTACATAAATGTTCCCGTATTAAAACATTGTGGAATGCTATTTTACCGCTTGGTTCAAGTAATTTGCTTCAATAGAAACTTCTACTACTCCTACTTCTTCTTTCTTCTTTTTTCTTCTTCTTCTTGTTCTTTCTTGCTTTGGTTTTTGCCAGGGATGACTCGAAACGTGGTCCCTCACAATGGGCGTCATCAGAGGTCACCCAAAGGGCAATGGAGAGGGCAATGCTCGGAGTTTCCTTGCCTGATCGAATTAGGAATGACGATATCCGCAAGAAAACCAAAGTTAGCGACATACTTCGAAGGATCGCCAAATTGAAGTGGCACGGGGCAGGGCACATTGCTCGTAGAACAGATGGTCGATGGGGCCGAAAAGTTCTGGAATGGCGACCGCGTACCGAAAGACGCAGCGTTAGAAGGCCTCCCACAAGGTGGACTGATGATCTGGTGAAGGTCGCGGGTAGCTGATGAATGCGAGACGCACAGGACCAGTTGTTGTGGCGACACTTGGGGGAGGCCTATGTCCAGCAGTGGACTTTCGGCTGATATGATGATGATGATGATGATGATGATGAATAAACTTTAGCTGACTCTAATAAAAGGCCTGTTGAAACTCTTTATTTTCATTCCATGATTCAGCCTGCTGAAATGTTTTTAGCCCGCAGAAATATTTTAATGAAAATGATGTAACTAATAGTTAGAATGGTAGAATTATTATCAAAATAAAATGGGTGACTACCTATTATATCATTCAGAGATAAAAATCATTGTTGGAATCCCAACACAAAGTAATCGTACGCACATCACTAGCGTGTCTCTGCACGCATTACTGCGCTCGCATGCAGTAGTAGCCATCTTTTGCTTGAACGTTACACTTGGGTCACAGCGACAAAAGGATCGAGAACCCTTTAAATTTAACACAAACATAAATTGTAGTTCTGTGAATCCGCTTTTATGTAAACGCAGTTATTAAAGTATTCATTTGTGTAAGTAGTCGTGCGTTTCAACTGCTCTTCCCCGCAATCATAATATATCTACTGTAACTTGAAACGTTATGCAAATTAAACTAAAAACACATAAAAGAATTTTAATAAACGGACTTTTCTACCAAAGCTTTGAGTAACTAATTTAAATTAACCATTAAAGTAAGATTATAAACCCTTACAAAATTAATTAAAGCTTTAAGAAGTTTGGTCAAGCTTATTGCAACTATGAGTGGAGAAATAACGAAGTTTGAGCTTTCAAGTAACCCAAGTAACCGACAAGAAGTTTCAGGAACCGGAGCGAGGATAACGAAAAAAGAGGTTTTAATTGAAACTGTAAACTTTCTTGCTTAATCTAAACGATAGCGAAAATATTAAAAGTAAGTAAATTTTCGTGAAGAAAAAAGGTTTTTTGTTAAAAATGAGGTTTGAAATTTTGCATTAATTAGGTCCAAGTTCAAAATTCACATCTGAATAAAGGCGACGAAATGTATTGTGAAGATGATGAAAATGTATGGCGTTTGGCTGCGCGCGAAGTATATTCCTTTGACGCCATACATTTTATCTTGTCAGCGCCCTGACTGCGCACACTGCCCGCTTCGTATATGAAATCCCTAACACAGCTTACAGTGATTTCGGATTGAACGAGCTCTTGGACAAATAATAACAGCACGAGTCGATTTTTAAGGTTAAGCATCGCTTGCTGAGGGCGGTCGGTGGATTGTTGACCAATTTATCATTCATTACATACCTAAGTATATCTAAAGTAAAACGAATTCCAAATTATGCACACTTAAAAAGTAGACAGAAGTATTTTCTGGCATCCTGTATGCAGTGAAGGTTTGTTTAGGAGTCCAAAAACCTAGGTATCACAACAAAGAATAGGGCACTATTTTAAAAATAGCATCCATATTCTACAAAAATTACAAGTGATATATTCCTCAAGTAACAGACACTTGAAATAAACGTCACATCTCAAATGTAACCGACAAATAAAATCATGAAATATAGTGGATTGTAACTCAATCGTGTTCGAGCGATTCATTCGATGACCGCGGTTAAGCTGCGGTTAGTTCACCCACAGATTGCAAGGCCTTAGATTTGATTGCCTTGTTAAGGCACTGGCTTGTTAGGTCACACCCGGATTCAAAGTCGTTTGACCCTGTTGAACTTATGGTAGGCGCCATATAAATGTGCAATAACGGTCATATCAAAAACATAAATAAAGACATAAAGTTGTCCTGAATCGACTTCTATCGTAATCCTTTGCGATCTTTATATATGGAAAACGGTTCATAATTTATTGTTCGGGTATCGCGAAGAGATATTAGGGAAAGGTAATTTATTGCAAGTCAATCTGGTGCCTACTATAGTTATTGTAGGAACATCCTTAGTGAAGTGTTAACTTGTACGAATTACATTTCTGTAGTCTTGTGTAGATTTTTTCAAATGATGAGTGATGAACTGATGAGTTGGTATTGAGCATGAGGCTGATCAGATACCGCTGCTATCAATTTCTGTTACGAAAATAGAAAAATGAAGTACCTACCTAGTCTTTTCTAAAACAAGTTTCCTTATTAGTTTATTCAGCGCCACTCCCGCCATTACAGACTGTAGCCTTTATCCTTTGAAAATAATAAAGTCGACAAACTAGTTAATAGGTTCAGAATTTATTTGACCTAGATTTGCGAAGTTCCAATACTAAAATTATAGTTTTCAATTTCATCAAACTTTTGTAAGCTCCAACTGGTATTAATGAGTAATATTGAGCTTAACAACTCTATTACAAAGCACGAAGCTATTTCAAATTTGTTCCATTTTAAGTTTACTGGAAATTAATTAGCGATTATGTTAATTTTGCTTTCAAATTTTGGATTAATCTCTTCAGCTAAAAGGGAATGAGGTCAGAAAGGTTGTAAAGAAAAAATATTTAGACGTAACTTGAAGGAAGAAATGTTTACAGGAGCTTTCACGAAGAGAGTAGATAAAACATACGCTCATGATGCTGTGTGTCTAGAATCATCAAATAGTGATCATCTTACCTTTTCTTTGCATGGTATAGAACCCGATTCTATAATTTTTGCAACCCTATGCAGCAGTAAACTTTAGAGAATAATAATCACAAGCACTTAATGGGTTTGTGTGGCCAATATAAAGCAAAAACAGGCAGCTCAACTCGTGATATTAGATTTTGATCAAACTGAATTATAACAATCTATAATTTTAGATACAAAAAGTCCCTGCCGATAGCCGGGAGAAATTCTCTTACCACAAAGCTCCAGTTCCACTAATCAAACACAATTATACTGAGCCAAATGAAAACTGTCATCAAAGATCCACTTATTTAGTGTCTCTTCATTTAGCGAGAGTGTTTACTTAAATTAAGATACCGACTGATGGAATCGAACTCTTAGGCCCAGACTCCACTAAAGTGGAGATGTACGAAGCAGAGAAGGAAGGAGATGCGTAGCAACTAGGGTGTATTGACCGTAACTATGCGAAAATGCGTGCGAGTAAAACCGGAACACAGAAGTTTACCGGCTAGAGCGGAGCTACTGTTCAGCTGCAGCTTAGCTCTGCGACCGGCGGCGGCGGCGGCGGCGGCGAGTGGTGAACTTTGGATGTTGAGATGGATCGCCGCTAGCAGTAGTGCCGGTCACATCTCTCTTACCCGATGCCCACTACTGCCCGTTGTCGAGGACCGTTCGCATTTTTGTATGATCGAGACAGGAGATGTATCCTCCTCCTAAATGGAGAAAAATGAGTTATAACGAAATTCTATTAAAATCAATAGGTAGTCAGGTAAGGTACTAGTAGGTAATTTAGACTGAATTCCAGCACTTTTTAAACGTCAATGTTTACATAAAGGCACTCTCCCAAAACACTCGCCAGTTCCAAGTGTAGTTGTGGTAGCTGGGAAGAAGTGGCGCAACAAATTCCCCAGCAATACACAATGGTTGTTTACAACTCGTCTCCTCTCCTCTTGTGTCATCTCCACTTTGGTGGAGTCCGGGTCTAAGACGTCTCCGATACTATGACGATTTAATTATTATGTGTCGAGTATTCGGAGTGTTTGAGGCAATTAATATGAACATTGTTTCTGTCTGGGCCATTCTTGAAGATGTTTTTCAGATTTTAGTCATAGGTACCTACATTTTCTAGGTTCTTGTAGTTTGTTTTATACATATGGTAGTCACGTTTTTGTCCTTTAATTGCACAAAATAATCTATGTTCTTGAGTTTATCTTGTTAACGTATGTGAAGAATGCCACCACTGTGTTTTTTAATTAAATTAATTATAAAACACGAAATCATAAAAAAATGGACATAACACGTTATGGTTGTCACAAACAAATCAATTGGTTTCTACAACCTTTTCTAAGTAAACATTAAAATCTCATTCCTGCTAGCCATTTAAAATGAATATTTTATCAATAATAATTTAACAAAATGAATTGTTTTCGAGAACTTCCCTATCACACAAGCTATTTGTTCCACTCTTGCACAGTAGGGCACTGGCACTTTCTATTAAAATTATCATATCCATAAATAAGCGTCTTGTTTTTAATATCATGACAAAAACTTGAGAGAATCGGGTAGCCATGATTTTTGAACACGCTAGGAAGGACACGAGGGTTTATTTCAAATCATTTTTATAGAGGTGTTATTAATACTGACAGGATTAAATATTTTTAGAAAACATCTGGTGAAATATGTTACCTACTATGTAAATATTTTTCATAACTGAAGATGCAATGTTTGCAAAAATGATTGTGTTAAATACAATTTATAAGGTTGAAAAGTTTTAATACGAGCAGTTAGTTATTACTTGAGAGACTGTGTTATTTTATTTTTAGCCATCGCCAGTACAGTTTTCTATGTTCTAAATTCGGATATCCAATTTATTTAAGCACGAAGGTCGCCCTACAATCATTTTGCACCTGTAACCACTTCTGGGTGCCGTTGCCGTGAAAAACTAAACCGAAAAGGACAGGTGCGAAATCCTGTCGCAGCGGGGGTCTACCCAAGGGCTCGTTGACTCGACCCATAACCCTAATTGATAGGAATCGTTAACCTTTAAACGCGCGCCTTCATCGTTTCCTTTAACATAAATACTTCGATTCTAATCTCCAAACTTTTTTTTCCGTTATTTTATACGTCTGGCTGTAGATCGTTTTATTTTCGGGTGCCTTCGTCTACAGCCGCCGATAGATCGTTATTTCGTAATAAACAGTCCATTCTTTGTCATTCGATATTTTCGAGATTGTTGGTACCAGATAATATGATATCGTCTTGGCGCCGTCGTTTCAGTTATAGGTTATAATGTCCAGTGTCAAATTAAGGAAGGCCGAATGGCGTTGGAATTATTGCTCGTTTAATGTTAATTATTTTCTCCCGAGGGAGTTAGACGTGTGTAATTAATTCGGTGGTCAAGCACTTTTATCTGGGAAGACAAGATCTGAGCTTTGTACTTTATGTTTTAGATGTTGTTCCTTTTTCTTTGCGTCTATTTTAATCACTTGAATTATATATCTCTAAGATCGACCATTAATTTTCGTACACTGAACTGACATTCAATTAATAGTAACACAAGACTTCAATCTAAAAGACCAATATTATCCGAACAGAGCACCATTCACCGAATTCCTAAACAAAAAACAAAGACATAAATTAACAGTAATTGTGCTTACTCCTGAATCAAGAAGAAGAAGCAGTAAAAAATCTCCGCGGTTTCAAAATCAGATAAAGAATGAGCAACAGAAAGAAAATTTACATAAACGCCATCATTAATTTGCCACAAATGAACCTGGTGTTGATATATCTCGCCATTAAATCAATTAAATTTATAACTTACGGCTTCAAAAATCTCAATATCTCGTGTCTGTTGACATAAATTTGGTTGAACCCGCATCACTAACTCTGTCCGGATTGTCATCGAATCAGTGATCGGCCAAAGTTTTCGAATTCTAATGTATTTTTTAAGCATCTACGCTGCCATTGTGATGAAATGTAAGTTGTTTATTTATTTAGCTTGTTTTTCTTTCTTTTTAATGGCGTTACTAGTTACATTATTGGCTCAACTGTCATTAATTACGTTGGTTTGACATTGGTAGTGTCTGTGTTTGTATTATTTTGTAGGCCGTCCATCCGTCTCTCAGTCATCTTCACAGGAAACGACCAATTCAAACAGTGTACTAGCTTCTGACGTTTTATTATCCATAGAGGCGTATGTAAAATGTCTAGTAGTTGGAATTTTCAATTTCAGAGATAAATTATGCCAAACGGTTTTTCCTGAAGAAAATATTTCTTTCCAGGTTTTCTTCAAACTTAAGTAATCTGTACACGTTAATCTGAGCGGCGACTATAATGAATACCCAAATCTAACCCCTACATTTTATTTACTACGCTAACATTGGACGCAAAAATCATAACAAACCAAAAATATTCGTAAGCCGTCAGACCGTTCCTTACGGCGTCGCGCGGCAGCAATAAACACATTTTTCTCAACCAGCTCTCATAACCCTGGAAGTTACGTATTCTAATCTTTATTAATTTTGCTGAGCTACCTAACCTTGTTAAGCTTACAAGCCTCGAGAATAAACGGGCTATGTTTTCCGCACATACAATCCCTGGAGCCCTTAGAAAAGCATATTATAATCAGGAGCGCTCGCATATTCATGAGTTTATGGCATCATCTGGAGAATATAGGCCTCAAAACGATTCCTAGAACTCAACCATTTAAGCGGTAAAAAAGTGAGCTATCAGATCTACATTCGTTGGAACAAAAAAGGGAAAAAAAAATCTCGAAAATTCTGAACTTTTATACAGCGTGGATACGTTTTTTTTTTCATAGCACTCAAACTCGGTCACCTCCGCTAAATGGACCGAACAGGTGCATTAAAGTTTTTATAAAGTCCTCTCGATCGTAAATCGCCTTAAGTAACAAGGGTGAGCTTAAAGTTTTTTAGAGTACTTTTAATAAAGAATGAACTAACTAAAGTTGCCGAAAACTTTGTTGGAGTGGCTTTAGTAATACTGTCTTTAGTTTGAAAAGGGTTTGATACCTATTACGAGCGATAAATCATTAGTTAATCAAGGAGTTTTTATCAATAACTTTTCGGGAGGTTTGGTGGAGTTAATTGAGGTTTAGAGGCTTTAATCTTTTGTAAATTGGCTTAAGGATTGTTGCCTCGAACGTGTTATGACAGGTGAATCACGCCAGATCTAGATTATAAACGTTTAAAATAATTATGTTTGTGTGCCAATCTGTTTCAAGGTTGCATTTACAAAGTAGTTAGCAATGTATTTTTAAGTGTTCTGCCAATGTATTTTTATGTATGGTGTCGGACGTTAAAGAAGAGCACCATCCCATCACTTCCCGTGGGTGTCGTAAGAGGCGACTAAGGGACTCACCAGAGAATCGGCAGCAGCATTCTCTGTACATTGCAACAACTATGCCAACCCGTCAACCCGCCTGCCCGTGACTATTATGGCAAATCCACCCCTTCTGGGGGAGGCCTATGTCCAGCAGTGAACGTCTTTCAGCTAATGTATTTCTAAAGATTACAAAATATTACTTAATGTTTATTTTAAGATGAAAAATGGGTGCGCTGTCTTGTTATCACTCAAACATCAGAAAAAAAAAACCAAATCAAAGAAATCTCTAAACCAGTGACTCATCGAAATAAGAGCATGTCCACAACACAATAAGGTGTAAATACACGCGTGTGTGTCGGTAGTCCTTTAATGTCGTGTTGCGCCTTGTAGATGTCTAGATAAAGGCAAAGGACATTGTGTGACACAACCAGGAGGGTCGCCCTCCTTCTATTTATTGCTACATATACGGGGGACCGTGTGTCTGTGGGTAAAGATGAAAAGATTAGGCAGGCATCGGAAAATTTTAATTTTAATGACCATTAACGAGAGTAAGGAATTTACTGAAACGAAGGCAGGCACGGAAAAAATGGACTAAGTAGAATGATTCTTATTGAATAAGGTTTATGACTCGATTATTGAATTTTGAATTTTTTTGAAAGAAGTTTCTATGTGTTTATCATAGTTTTTCGTATTGCCACAGTAAAACCGAATCAATCCTACACATCAATTTAAGCATCTCATAAATTATCCTAGTGTCCTGAAGTCGGGGTGCGTCCCTAGTGCGATCGATTCTCCATACGAATCGATAAGGTGGCATCGATAAGAATTTTGATTCATTTGCTCTAAGTGCATCTGCTATTGTCGTTTTGTCATTCCTTTAATGTTTCTAAGAGTTTTGGTTAGTAGGGGTGTAGGAATAGATGCGTGTTTATCTGGTCCCATTCGGTTGATACTTTTGATGAAAACTTTAATCTAAACAGATGAATTGATGTTGCATGATGTCGTCAGTACCTACTTCCAATTAGGTAGATTAAAGAGCTGTTATACAGCGTGTAACAGAATAAACGCAATACCTCTTAAGGTGTCATTGTACTCCTCATTTCACTTATTAAAACCTTTTTTGGCTCGCAACTCTGCACTTGGGGGCTATCCCACAGGCTACTCTATGTTAGCTTCCATCACTGAAAATTTTTTCTGGACATTACTTTATTTTTACATGTCACAAACAGTTTATTTCTATTGTATGATACTTTTTATTCATTTCAAATCCAGCTTTTAATAATTACCGTTGTAAACTATAATTGTCTCTCTGACCATACATTACCATCTCTAAAGTGAAATGCCACAACGAAGCAACACCGCACTCATTACAATATATCAGTACATGTATGACGTTCACTAACTGCCTCTTAAATAGATTTTGGACTGACATTGATGTACAGATAAGATCATAGTGTCTGATTCATTAAACGTAGTGATACGCTTCGTTTATCTAGAACAATCGTCGATTTCACAGGACCTATGGTTATTCGCTCCTAAATAGATTTATAGAACCCACGTCCGGTGGAATTGATAAAAATTGTCTTGAGAAAGTATTTGATAATGGGCTGATGGTCATTGAGTTCGAGTTTATTGCCTTTAATTACAATTGCTTTTAGTTTAAATTCTACTGGAATTACGTTGGTTAGTTGAGTAGTGTGGGACTGTATCGATTGTTTTGAATATCGGTACAATTAGATAGGATTTGAATTGAAGTTTTGGCTATAAATCTTGTGTTTATTGATATATTTTGTTTTCAATTATGAGTCACTAGTCAAACCATAAACAATGTTTTATGAATTGAATATTTTTGAAATGAGTATATTTTTATTTGATATTAATTAAGATTTAAAACATTATTTGTAAAGGTATTCGTATCAGCAGAAAGTTACGTTTTTTCTTTCAAGCTTCTAGGAGCAGTTCTGCTAACATTTTTACTTTATCAGCACTGTCAAAACCACTTAGTTTATCCAAGCATGAATTTTTTAATCCCCTTGAAGCAATTGCCAAATCAATTAAGTGTACCTACATCAATCATACGTATCACACTTAGACGACCCGCTTAACTGAAGATTGAACTCAATTGAATCGACTTTGAACTTGAACATTATTAGCAAGAACACTTAATACTGCCAAATAAGATTGATCCTTCAACATGTCAGAACCTAAAAGATGAATCGTCGAAAGTATCGGATGGGAATAGGTCTTCTTAACATGGTACTGTTGATCGTGACTCAGAGACGATTGTTTGCTACAATTTTGTATGTTCGATACTTCGGACCGTCAAGTATGACGAGTCATATTAATCTTTATGAAATAATCAATTAAATAGTGGGGGAAATCTGGATTAGATGGTATCAGTGCTCTGTCGGCACATGCGTACAGTCGTGAGGTCCGTAACAAGATTATTTGTGGAGCAAGCGGTTTTGATATTTGAAGATTTTTTAATTAATTTAATTTTTGAATTATTCAGTCCCAATGTGCTGTAAGCAAAGGTATAGTGTAAACCTTTTTCTTTTGCTTCTTAATGGTTTAATTTTACTCTACGTATATTCTAGTTTTTATTTTTTTTACCTGTAGTGTTAAGGTTGTGCTTTATATTTTAGTAGGTTGTGTTAGCAGATTTCGATAAATATAATTCCTGTTACCTACATTTTTAGAATAACCTCTTGCTGAAGAATACCATCCTTGACTTAGTGATATAGTTACTTAATTATATATAAACAGCAGGCAACAGTAGACTTTTGCTGCCATGTTGGAACAGACTTCTTTAGCAATAAGCATCAGCTTGGTACCTAATGAAGATTTAGGAAAATATTTTTGCAATTTAATTAATACCATGAGCTACAATAAAAAATTGCAAATTTGCAAAGTCACACACGATATTATTTCCCAAACGTGCCGTTCAAAACGAAAAACTCCCAAACGATCAAAACCACCGTATCCAGCCACAATGACGACCAAAAGCGGTATGTTTTGGTATCGACTGGTCAGGCATCCGAAGTATTGTCAGTGATTTAATTGAAACAGTATGGGGCCGACCCGACCGCAACACAACACTACGAGTGGCCACAGGAAACAATGTTTTGTATGAAAAACTTCATCTAGTACATTTTAATTGCCTCCATATACTTTAATTAGAGAGTTAGAGACGTTCCATGTAGCTCATGATTAATGTTGTACAGTAAATGGGATGCGTTTGATGACTATAAAATATTCGTCTAGTCTATGCTCTACTTTGAAAATGGTATACTTTAATTTCGTTTCTGTTTTGATAAATGAGTTTTGTATGGATAAATTGTTGGATTATGATCTTTTTTGTTGGTTTAGCTTGTAAAACATGTCATGTTTTTATTTTAATTTGAGTAGGGTGTTATGGAATAATTTAAATTTTGACGTGTCATACTACTAATAAGCTTATTTTATTCAATAACAAGGCCCAAGTAGGTTTAGATATTTTGATAACAGTTTCTTTAATTATCCGCCAATCATACCATGTACATCATTATCTAAATAATAAAGGAATATAAGAATTAAGTGATAAATTAACAGAGCCAATGAAATAATTAACACACGAAGAGCCAGGCGATCCTCCAATGCAAAGAAATGAACAAGATTAAAAGCCAATATCCATACCAGAATAGAAAACAAACTTAACAATAGAGAAACAGGATGAAATGCAAATAGCAAGCAATTCTGAAACAGCCACACCGTTCTTATGAAACACGCTACAAACGATCAAGTCTTTGATGAATGGGAATACTCTCAAACTAATCTCGACATCTGTAACTTTGACAACGGAGGATTAAGGGGTACAAAATGTTCTTAAATACTTCAGTTTAATATTGATGTCTAGGAACTTCAGCAGCTAGTTATCCAAGTCTCTGAACAATAGTCCGTTTCCTGATTTAAGTTGCCTCTTAGCAGTTTGATGGGACTAGACAATGTAAGATATGTATTTATAGGGGCTTTGTAAAGATATCAAATAATTACATCACGAAAGTAATGATCGTATTCCCGAATCTTTTGTGTTGTAAGTAGATAAATACTTGAGGAAATTGGGAGTTGATATCAGACTGAAAATAAATAAGGTTGACGATGGAGTAAAAGTTATTGCAGAAAATTCATTTTTTTTAGGCAAGACAAGGACAAACGAAAACAACACAATACAAAGACTCAAGGAAAGAAAGACTCGTTGCTGTCAAACAAATATGATAAGGTGGAAAACAAATGTTAGTATAAATAAAATTATAGAAATAAATAGTTTCGCCAGAAGTGAAAAAGACTTGAAACCCTAACAAAAAAAATAAATAAACAAGACAACAGTTTCAACCCATATTTCCCACTAAGTTTGTTAGCCATAAAATTCACATTCTTCACAAACCAACTACGTACTAATGAAGACCAAACCGTAATTATACTGATCTCTCACAGATTTACACAATATTCCATGGCTGACATCCTGGCTGTCGGTTTACTGCCCTCTCCTTGACAACTTTATTACCGCATCTTACAGCGGTCATTGGGTTTAAAATTTTAATTAGCTCCCTTGTTGCCTTGTTAAGGATATTGGCCCGATTTTATTATGGTACGCCTGTTGTTACTTCTTGGTAAACATCTTTGTTTTATCTCTGATCGTAATTATGAGGAGTTTTTTCGTAATCACCAATAAATATGATGATTTAATTATTGTTCGTTGTTTGACTTTTCCTTAAAACATAATTGGTTTTTGTCGAAGTTGGAAAGATTAAGTTGTAGAAGACACAAAAGAAAACTCCTCAGTTCACAAAAATAATTTGAAATAAAAAGGTAGGTACCTAAAATTACTAGTGATCAATTGATGCTCCGTAGAATTAAAAAAAACAACGGGTTGCACTCTGGGAGTGCCGGCAGAAGTGAAAACTTGTACATTAACGTTGTGCATTTTTGAATATTTTGGAATGGTTAGGGAATATTTTCGCACGAATAGCTTTATTTATCAGTATAAAAGTACTACCTATCATTTATGTGGTTAAATACAATAATCATTTATTGCGCTACCGTACACAAACATGACAATTTATATTATATATTACATTATTCGTCTTACGAATTTTCGATCAGGTCACGTGTCCTGACGGTCACGTGTTCTGACGCGAGTTTAAAATTTTTACCCATCCCAAAAAGTGCACAACGCGGCTAAAGAAGTTTTCACTTCAAAAAGTAATTAATCTACAACCTTTAAAAATTACCGACCACCGTCTCAAATTACAGATGTCAAAGCATGATTGAAATGGAAGCATAGAAATCAGGTAATGCACCGCTACAGAAAAAATAATGTGCAAGCTATCACCGTAAAGCAAATTTTAAGATTTTTGTGCAGGCAGATGCGTCTTCAGTCTCCCCTGCGATAAAACTTTACCGCATAAAAAATATCATTATTAAGCTTTAGCAGATGCTTCTGATAGCGGTGGTAATTATACTCAAAGCCAGAAATTCAATGGCGGTATAACAAAGAAATTGTCACAAAATAAACGGGTCCTTCAAAAAAACAAGGGCAACAAATAAAACAATGAAGAGGACAAACACGAAACAAAGAGAAATACTATAAATCAGGTGTTGTGGAAGTGTCTCGCTTTATAAAAGTATGGATAGAGGCAGACGGTTGACGGCGAGCTGTTAACTTGGAATTTATAGTTAATCACGGCCAAAGAAGTCTCATTCTCGTAAATTTTTGTGTAATACGAGTGGATAGATGCAAGATGTGAGCTGATAACTAGGGAGCGGAAATAATTGGAAGGTTTTATGGAGGACTGTTTCAGAAAGTAGCTGGGATAGCAAACGAGAAGTATATTTAGCTTCCAGTATCCTAATTTTACTTTGTAAGGTTCAAATTTGAATGGGAATTTAAATCGAAGCTTGTAACTCTTACTGGTAATGGCGCACTCGGTTCTGGTCGTTGAACATGTTTTAAAATTTGAATTTGTTTGAGCATGAGACCCAGTGTGGGATTATATGAACATCATTGCAATGTATCTGCTTAATTAATTGCTTTTGTTTGTTAATTGACTTGCCTAATTCTGTTGAATTTATTGTTGATAATGCAATTTAGGGAATAATTAGCTGTATTTTATTACTCTTATCTTTATTTTTGGCCGTGTCAAGATTAAAATTTTTATAAAGCGAATGAACTTGATTGTTGGAGCATCTATTTTCTTCTGTTGTTTCGTAAGACAGTAAAACAGTACCAATAAGCTTCCAACCTAAACAATGGTCGCCACATCCAAATGTCTCCATGAACCTAAAACCACTGGTATCTGAAAAGTAACCAAACAAGCAATCAAATTCGGAATGTTTCCCGTAATAAAATGCTTTTACTATCTCAATATGCTTCTCATCAACGTAGCGACCTAAACTAACTTGTACATCTAATTTATTAGGACATTTATTGTTTAATTTTAATGGTCAATAATGTACATGAACGTGGCTTGTGGAATGCAAAGAAAAAAAGTTATAACTTACTTACTATGTTACGGAGTCTTTATACAAAATTGAGCAAAAAAATCAATGTATCGAGATCAGAAATGATTACGCTGTGAAATCAATTTAGAGTGCCAGAGGCGATTGCTCATAAGAGGAGCATAATGTACGCATTTAGGCTAATGAGCCTAAATTAAAGATCTTTTTTTGTAAGGTAGCATCAAATTTCTTTTCAACATTACCTATATATCTTTACTGAATATTTAAAAGGGCATCACCACAGATATTGATCATAAACTCTTGAGATTTAGCCTATTAACTGTTTTGAAAACTACCTGATCTACAATTTTATTATGAGTTTCATCACCCCTCTTCTATTTTCTTTCAATTCTTTATGTGAAATGTAGCCAATAATCTTGGTTGTAATATTTAAATCAGCGCTTCTATTACGAACGCTCCCCCATGTTATTGCATTATTTCAGTTTCCATCATTCTGTCATATGATTATTCTTTTCTTAAGCTTAACTAGCTAACTGTGAAATTCCATCTGCACATCCTTACTGTTGCAGTTGCAAATAAATATCCCAGTTATTATTCACACTCTTTGAAGCCCGATACAAAACAACTTTACTTAATCCGCTTGTGAAGTTAAATTCAACCTAAAATTCTCGGCGTTAGATCACGAAATTGAATGAAGGAAGTTCACATTTTCAAAGCACGCGCGTCGATCCGCTGTTCGATATACGAACTCCTTTGACGTTCAAAGAGCAAAAAATGAAGAAAAGTGCATCGGGCGTTGTGACGAGCCAGCTCGCCGTTTATAAATATTTATTATCTAATTATCGAAGGCTGGTTTAACACCTCCAATGACTTTTTAGCCAGCGGCGAGCATCCAACTTCGAGACAACACCAATTTGTATTTTTAATCCCGAATAGCAGAACCGATGTTTTATTTTTTCGAACTTGTTAACACCGTAATAAAGTTGTCCATTACCTATCATTCTGTCAAGTCAAACGAAATGTTCGTTTTGCAAAAGTTCTCTGTATAATGAAGTGTTAAAAAACTCATTTCGAAGTGATAGAGTTGTTGCGTTTCAGATTGTCGAAGTACCTAATCGTAATTTGTGATTTACATAATTTTATATTTTTGACGTGAAGCTGTTAAGCTACATGAACTTTTGGTTGTTTTTGTTATCATTCTGTTGCGTCACTTATCTAGTTTCCATCTTAGTTTACCATGCATTATTTTACTTTCCCAAAATCGTTCTAAAATATTTTTTTTCCATGTTCTAAAAATTCAAGGTTCAAATTCGAGTCAATTCTTTCTATCCACCCGTAAACAAACCCTTGTATTTTTGTGTAAATTTATATCGAACTTCGATACGGAACCCGTTTCCCGGTCGCATCTCCTGCTAAATAATCGAAATGTGACGTTTTATCAGAAAAGAACAGCAGTTTACACTTAAACAAGTGTCGGGGACAGTATCGCGCTCAAGTTATGCGTTTAGTCACCTTATTAAATAAGGGTTTATCAACGGAGCGACCACGCGGGCCTTGGTGCGGAGATAATACGAAAGAATTATGTGGATGCTCTGTTGTCTGACTCGGAAAATTGGAACGAAAGTAAATATTACGTGGTGCATCGTGTGTTTAGGACAGTGTGTGTATGTTTTTCAATGAGATGAAACTTGTAAACCTATTGGTTTTTTTTTGTATAAATTATAATTTACTTGGTCAAACTCATATTTGTTGTAGATGTCCCAGTTGGGCTAAAACAGGAGGCAAATATCCTGTAGGTAAGAGTGAATTTTACAGTGTGCGTGGATGCAAAAATTAAAACTGCTTCATTGAATTTTTTTTTAAATCAGTATTCCTAGCCAAGAATCGAAAAAGTGAAAATACAGTTTTACTTTTCCTCAAAATCGGGTTCGATATTCCTCATAGTTTCGGATTTGGCCATTCACGCACACTTAAAAAATTTTCGAGAAAAATAAATTTCTTACTATTTTTGTAAATTGTTTCAAATTATCAGCATTTTTATAAAACAGATTTAAAAATAAAATTCACAATTAAAACTGAACTAATTTAAGAATCTCCTATTAAAAAAAATATTTGAAGTAATTAATTATTGACTATTATTTAAGTATCCAGAACGTTAAACTTGCGAGGAGGAATATCCATCCTTTGGAACATATTCTAATAGCAGATAAAGCACTTTACATCCATAGATTACTTGTTTATTCACAAAGTTGCATAGAAATAACGACTAAGAAAACAGACCAAAACAACGCATCACTCGTACTATTTAAATTTTATTTTTAAATTTAAAATATTTAATTTAAAGGATCGTTTATTTAAATGTTTGATATCGTATCAGTTTCTATTGTAATTTATATCTTAATTTACACCTAAGGGCCTTCTTACTTTTAATTCTAATAACATAAATTCGAGCATTAAGATTTCCTTATCTATGTAAGACGTTTACTTAGAAGTGGGCGTAAGATAGGTACGTATTTAAATGTAACTTAAGATGTTATAATTTAATCTACATAGATGATAAGATGTTTTCCTCCGTGGCCCACTGGGGCGCATGGCTTCTTCTTCTTCATACAGCCGGTCTATTCTTTCGACATCTCACCGTGCACACTTAGGTGGAGTGAATGACAAGTGAGCTGTTATTCCATCTTATTTGTATGGTTTGTCGTTCACTTCGCCTAAGTTGTCACTTCGATCTGCTCCACTAATATTGCACTGCTATTAGAAAACACTGATTCTCATCCGATCACTGGAGTCACGGTATAAGATATTTATAAAGCGCCCTGTAAACGATCAAATTGTTTGTAAATTTTTACGTGTTTATCAAATTTGACAAACAATTTCATCGTTTACAGGGCGCTTTATGTGCCGAAGTTAAGCAACATTGGACACTGTCAGTATTCAGATAGGCCTGGGAACACTCCGTGACGTTGACTTTTTGTAATTTTATTTAGCTAAATTTTGAAATGAATATTCTTATGTCATTTTATAATAGGTATCTTCTGGTTTCACTGAGGCTGAGGCTTACTTATACCCCTACGTGTTTGGAACTATTTTGTTCGATATCATCGTTTTAATTATCAACTGTGTGAACTAGTGAGTAGGTACTATAGTCATCTAAGCATCATCTTAATATTCACCAAAAAAAACACAACCTAATCCAAAAAAACAAACACCAGTAATTTCTAACAAACATACTTCGTTTACACTGCCTACGATTTTAGCCCAAGGCTTGCGCTCGCGTCGTCCATAACTCTACGAACAATCAATCAAACAGACAGGATAAACATTAGTTTTGATATAACAGTCATTAAAATAAACAAACATTTTTCTTGCGCACGCACATCTCTTCGTGTAATTAGCGTCACGACTTCATAACTCTCATTCGAGTGGCGACGTGTAGTTTGAGACATGCGACGATTTTTCATAAATTTTGACAAGTTTCTTGGTGATTTTTTGGTTGTTATGTGACGACATAATTTTAGCCGCGGGTAGTTTGATGCGGAACGGTAGCTGTGATTCAGCACGGCCGTATTTGGAGAGACAGACTGTTTGTAGGTAGGTAATATTATAGCTTTTTTTTTTTTTTTGGATGGGAAATCATCAAATGACCCCTCCCGCTCTGGGTTGAGCGGCAGGGAGTGTCAGACTTCTACTGACTAAAACCCACCCATGCTCCTCTTAGTGCCTTTTACGTTCCAGGGCCGCGGTAACTCTTTCGAACAAATCCGCAACCCTGGTAGGCACTGGCCCTAACGGGCCCCTACTCCTATGCTGACATCTCTTTGAGGCGCGCGTGGAACACAACGCGCCGTCGGCTTGGGTCTGGCTTTAATCGGACAGCGAGCCACCCAACGCTCGCCGTCCGCAGACCCGCACCTACGGTGGCCGGGAATCGCCCAGCGACTCCCGACGCCCGGTGCGTCTCCCTATGCCGCGGCGGCTGGGGCGTGAGGGTTGTCTCTCCCTCACGCGGCCCGCCTCCTCCTTCACTAGCATTACTGCTTCGCAGAAGGAGGTGACGGCTTCCCATGCCTCCTCGCTCCGCACCATGGATTGAACCAGGGCCGGACGCGAGAGGTCGCCGCCACCGATCGCCTCGACGAGGACACGGCGCTGCTCCGCCCATGCGGGGCAGGCCTCCACCGTACCGATCCTCGCAGTGAAAACACCCGGGCGTTTCCTCCCGCCGAATCCGAAACAGGTACCTACCGAAACAACCATGTCCGGTGAGTACCTGCGTCAGGCGGAAGGTGAGGACGCCGTGGCGCCTCTCCAGCCACTCCTCAAAGAGGGGCACTATCGCCACAATTGTGGCGTGCCCTGCACTGGGTTGCGACAGTCGCTGATTCCATACCGCCATGGTATCTTGCCGGAGCTCCGTCCGCCGCGCAGCAATATGCCGCGGCAGCAGAGTTTCGCCCCGGCGTTGCGCCTCCATGCGCCACGTGTAAACGTGCGCGAGGTCTCTCGCCTCCAGATTCCATGGCGGCAATCCAGCAAGGAGGCTCGCCGCCTCGCAGGAGACCGTGCGGTATCCCCGGACAAGACGGATGGCCATGACCCTTTGGGACGCGTTCAGCTTTTGGGCTGGACGCTTCCACAGGTCCAGTGCCCACACTGGGGCCCCGTAAAGGGCCATGGACCGCACGATCCCCGCATAGAGCCTCCGGCAGGAGGCGTTTGGACCCCCCAGATTGGGCAGAAGCCGCTTGAAGGCAGCCCCGGCCCGCTCCAGTCTGGGAGCCAAACGTCGGAAGTGCTCGACGAAGTTCCACCGGCTATCGAGAAAGAGTCCCAGATACTTGAGCGTCGACCCGACGCCGATGTGAACCCCTCCTACCGTGATTTGGGATCCCGGTGGTGGCCTGCTCCGAGGGCCATGAAAGCACATGGCCTCGGACTTGTGCAAGGCCACCTCGAGACCCAATTGCCGGATCATATCCACGACTATCGCAACCCCGCGTGTCATTAGCTCGGCCGCCGCCTGGTACGACCCCCCCTGAGCCAGGACGAGCGTGTCGTCAGCGTAGCATACTACGCTGACGCCGCTAGGGAGGCCGGCGCGCAGCACCCAGTCGTAGCCGATGTCCCACAGGTACGGCCCCACAACCGCTCCCTGTGGAACACCGCACGACATCTCTCGCCGAATCCACTCTCCCTCGTGACCGGGGTAGATGACGGCCCTATCCGTCAGATAGGCCTCGACCGCGCGACGGAGGTAGGTCGGCATCCGGTGATACCGGAGTGCCTCCCTAATGCAACTCCAGGGCATGGTGTTGAAGGCGTTGGCGATGTCAAGAGACACCGCCAAGACGACCTTGCCCCGGGATACCGCTTTCCCCGTCGTGAGAGCTCTCACGCGCATGATGGCATCCACCGTTGAGCGCCCCGTGCGGAAACCGAACTGGTTCTCCGCCAGATCCGGCCCCACCCTCACCAAGTGCGCGACGAGGCGGTTTGCAATGACTCTTTCAAAGAGCTTGCCCACCTCGTCGAGCAGCACGATGGGCCGGTATGCGGACGGAGAGTCCGCAGGGCGCTCCGGCTTCTTAATGAGGTCCAGTTTCCCCGTCTTCCAACGAAGTGGAAACTGGCCCCTCTCCAGACATGCGCTGAAGAGCCCTCCAAGTCGAGGCCCGAGAGCCTCCAAGGCCAGGACCCAGGCTTTTCCAGGCAAGCCGTCGGGTCCTGGGGCGGTATTCTTGGCCCTCAGCCGGTTAACCGCCACTCTCAGGTCTACCTCGGTCACTTCCAGGACATCGTCGTCGTCGTCGCCGTCGTCGCTGTGGTCCGCAACAGGCACCGCAGGTGGCGGAGCCATGGGCGGGGGAGTGTGCTCGCCTCGCGAAGGGAACAGAGCGCTCACCACGTCCTCAACGAGCTGGGGCCGGAGACTCTGCGTCAACGGGGGTGCCCAGGTGCGGAGTTTATCTCGCACCATTTTGTAAGGGCGTCCCCATGGGTCCCCGTTCAGAGACTCCAGCATCTCCTTGCGAGCCAGATCTTTGGCCCGCAGGATCCCCGCTCGGAGGGCGGTCTTCGCCGCTCTGTACTCCTCGTATAGCTCCGCCTCCCTGGCCTGCGCATCCGGAGGGCGGATGCGAAGCCTGCGTTGCCTGGTGTACTGGCGCCGTGCAGCAACGCACGCCTCGCGTAGCGCTGCCAGCTCTCGCGACCACCAGTACACCTGGCGGCGGGCGCTTCCTGGCCGGACCCGGGGCATTGCCACGTCACATATCTCGGACATGGCCTCCCGGAACCACTCCGCCTCGTCGTTGATGTCAGCAGGCCTATCTGGTGGTGACACCCAGGCCTGCACTATCGAGGCTTCCAGGAGAAGCTCCCGGTCCAGCTGCTTCAGCGCCCACCGCGGACCACTCGGGGCCTGTCGGACCGACGCGGTCGAGGTCTGGGCGGAGACGTCAAACCGGATATACCGGTGGTCGGAATGGGTCTCCACCTCCTCTAAGACGCGCCAGTCAACGACACGCTGTAACAGAGCAGGGCTGGCGAACGAGGTGTCCACCACTGACTCGCCCTGCATCCGCACACACGTGGGGACAGTACCCCGGTTTAAGACGACCAGGCCTGTCTCCAGAGCCCAGTCCTCCACCATCCTACCCCTCGTATCCGTGTAACGGGAACCCTAAGCTAAATGTTTGGCGTTGAAGTCCCCGAAAACGAGCACGGGGAGGGAACGATACCCGGCAACGACGTCAACCAACTTCGTAAGGGAGATGTGGAATTCGGCGAGGGTTCGGCTCGGGGAGAAGTAGACACCCACCACGACAATCTCCCCGAACCGTGCTGCTACGCAACCCCGTCCTCTCTTGACACTCTCGAGGGACGGGGTGCCGGCGGCGGCTGACGAAATTAGGGTCACTGAGCCGTCCAGGTCCTCCACCCAGTTCTCCCTGGGCGGGACAAAATACGGCTCAGCGACGATGGCGATATTTATCGACCACTGCGCCATGCTCTGGAGACACAGGTCCTGAGCAGCGGCGCAGTGGTTGATGTTCGCCTGGAGGAGGCGTAATGGAGCCGTTATTGACATTCCATTACTGCCTCCTCCCGAGCCCCCTGTGAGGACTCGGCTGCGGCCGTTGCGGCTGTCGTAGTGGCAGCGGCGACGGCGGCGGCACCGGTGGCGGTGGCGGCAGACGCGGCGACGGTGGCGGCGGCTGCTGCGGCGGAGACGGCGACGGCGGAGGGCTTTCTCCTACCACCGACGTTGGTGGGTGGGGCGCAGGTCTTGCCCCCAGCCCAGTGGTCGGCCGGCTTGTCAGCTGCCGCACATGCTACGCAGTGCGGCGCGGCGCTACACGAGCCGGCCATGTGACCGGGCTGACCACAGCGGAAGCAGAGCCCGCTGCGGTCCACCTCTGAGGTGCACATAGCTCCCGCGTGGTTGCCCACATGGCAGCGGAAGCACCTCAGAGGTCTGGGTTCTAGTAGTTTTACCTGCGCAGACACCCAGCCAACCAGTAGCCTTCGGCCCTCCGTGATCTTCTCGGCCGCCGTCACGGGGCAGCTCACCACAGTGGTTCGCGTTCCCGTGTGGTCAGGACGTATGGTGCCCGCCTTAACTTGCTCGGCAGAGCACCCCCCCGTCCTGACGACGGCGGCCACCACCTCCTCCGCCGTGACGGAGTCGCCCAGGCCCAATATGCGCATGTCGATACACTTAGTGGGCCTGGACACTCGGGCATCGTCCGCGCTCAAGGACGCCCTCAACCTTTCGATTAGGGCGTCCGCGGTCGGACCGCTGGATGCTCCGGGGATCTCCAGCATCCTGGCCCCGGTTATAGTGACCCTGAGCCGGAGGCCCTCGACGATGCCGAGCTCACCAAGGCTCACCGCCTCCTTGGCCTTGGTGAGCACGTCCCCGTATGTAACGCCCCTCTTGACCGCTTCCGGCTGCAGTGTAATCACTACAGCCGCGGTCTTCGGGGCGCTGAGCTTCGCAGCGATCCTCCTGGCCTTTTGCCGCCGCTTCCTGTTGCGCTTTTTGGCTGCCCTGGCTGCCTATCCAGCCTTCCTCTTCTCCCCGGCCACTTGCCAACCGGCTTCTTCTTCAGCCGCAGGAGATTTGGAAGACGGGGGCTTTGAAGGCGGTTGCACTGCCGGCGCTGGAGCCTTCGCCGCCCGTGCAGCCGCCCCACCTTTCTTCTTGGCCGGTGCCGATTTCGCCGGTGCCTTTGCAGGAGCTGGCTCAGCTCCTGGGTTGGCCCGGCCGGTCGGCACCGGTGTGGCAGCCACGGCAGCCGCGTAAGAAGCCGCCTTCTGGTCTGCCACCTTCTTACTCGCCGCTAGCGGGGGGCGAAGCACGATGCCCTCCAGGACGGAGAACCGTTCCCGGAAGGCGGCCATCTCCTGCCGCACGAGGTCCAGCACCTGGTTCTCGAGCGGCACGGAATGGCCATCGTCCTTGCGCCCCCCTTGAGGCACCTCTCTAGAGCTGGAGCTGGAGCTGGAGCTGGCTCGCCGGAGCCCGGCTAAGTCTGCCCGGAGCCTCTCATTCTCCTTTTGGAGAAGCTCCAGTGTGGTCGCCAAGCGGGCGACCTCCGCCCGCAGCCCAGACATTTCGTCCGTGGGCGCGGGCGGAGACCCGCGATGAAAGTAGGCTTCCTCCGCTGCCGCCAGGATGGAGGCTGCGGCCGCGCTGCAGGCCTTGTTCCTGCTTGGCAGGATGCGCTTCTTGGCTACATCGCGGAGCGCAGCCTCCACAACTTCGGCAAACCCAGCCGTCACTCCGGGGCGCCCGTCCTCCTTGGCCAACCCCTCAGCCCGCTCGTCGTCTTCTAGGGAGGCGGGCCTTCTCCCATTGGTCCCCTCCCGGCCCCTACCCCGCCTGCTGGTGGGCATTTTTCTGGCCGAGGCCAGCTCCTCGTTTGAGGTCGACCTCTGGTCGTCCTCCTCTCTGGGCCGCTTGCGGAAGAACTCAGTGTTCTCCGCAGCAGCCCTCACTCCCTCGCGTCTAGAGCTCGCCGAGCTGGCGTCTGATGCAGAGTCGGAATCCGACCCCGCTTCTCCTCGCCGCTCAGGCGAGCCCTACCTCCAAAATTTGGAAGGAACGTCCGCGGTACGCCTGCCCGACACCTTGTCAGGCGAATTAAAATTAAAGCCGATCATCTCCTCAAAGGAGGGTTGTGTGGATCGGGGGCCTCCTCGGCCCTTGTTGCCATTGGCAAACGGAGAATGAATAGCACAATTGCCCCCCCCAGAATACGAGGGGCTTGACGCACGAGGCGTGGCGGATTCCCGAACTGCTGTGCAGTCCGGACCGCCCTGGGGTAATATCTCTTCTTTTGTGCTACCCATACTTTTTTTTCCTTTTTGAGGGTAAGGTCCCTATCTCCCCTTCTCTCTCAATGCCTGCTCGCTGCCCTCACAGTCACGTCTGATGATCAGACGCGTACCAGAGAGCAGCGAGCAAGCCAATGAGACGCACACCGTCCGAGGACCCGAACACTGCTCAAGTCTCCGAACGGTGTGCCCCTCTTGTGTCTCTCTTGGTCTGGTCTCTCACTTGGGACCTTCCGGCATGAGTGGCTCTACCGGCAAAGCCCCCAAGATCACTGAGACACGCAAGCCCCACCACGACGGCAACGAGGAGACACGGTTGGTGGGGGGTAATATTATAGCTTTAGTTATTGAAAAAGCCAGTTATTTAGGTACTACTAGCATTTGCGCACGGCTACGCTTGCGTTGATATAGATTTTCGCAAAAAAGTAGTCTGTAACCGTCTCCAGAATCCCGTCTATCTCTGTTCCAAAATTCATCAAAATCGGCTTAGGTATCTAGGCGTCAAAGAGTATCAAACAAACAAACAATTCAGTAAAGTCACATTCGCATTTGTAATATAAGTTCAGGTACTATTAAACTTTTTACAATAAAATACAGACAAGTTTAACAATCCATAGTTATTAATCAACCCGTTGCATGAGAGTCGACGCTAATCTGAAAAATGCGTAAAAAAAATAATAATAAATTTTACTTCAGAAGCAAGTTTTTATGTAGACCGGTCATATTGAATTTAGCATGATATTACAAACTTTATCGTTTTCTACTCTTTAAGCCCTTTCGTTTTTCGCATATGAAGGAGGTTTAGAAAAAAATAATTATGTAATACGCCGTCTTGGAGCGGCGGCCGTATTGAAATTGTTACAAAATTGAGTTTGCATATTGCATTGTCACCAGAGGTAAAAACAAAATCCTAAATTTCAGCTCAATCGGATAACTTCAAATTGGTTTGCAAATTTTGTCGGACAAATCACAAACATACGAACAGTGCAAGTTAAATAAAATCTTGAAAACAGTGTTTTTTTCTTTAGGTAAACCAATAGTTTGGCACTAGTAGTGGTAGTAAGAAGGTGAGAACCATTTACAGCTCATAAAAACTTGACACCATAATATCACAGACCTAATAAAATCGTATAACGCTTAAATACATTATATTAGATTTTTATAGCATTTCACATGATCAATAAAACTTAACACTCAATTTTGATATCGGATTAAATAATCAAAAACGGAGATTTAGTTCATATTAAATTATACCATTGATATTTCATAAATCAGTATTTTATTTCAAAAACATTGTTTTATTTTCTCACACTTGACTGACATAAGCTGCGGTGTAGTAAAAAGTTAATGGAATAGGTAAGTGTTTTTAATTAATTATAAAAGATTGCATGTCCGCTATCGTATAAGAATGTATGTGAAGTTTTGTGCAAAGAAAGCACTGCAGTGAATTGCTGCGGTAAAATAACTTACTATTTGAAAAGACAGTTTCGTTATTACTATAAAATCCCTCTTGAATTTCCAAATAAGTAATCATGACTTGCAGTGTTTTGATAACGATATGAAAACGACTTTGACACAGTTTTAGAACTAGGTAAGTAAAATATACACGTTTTTTAGGGTTCCGTACCCAAAGGGTAAAAACGGGATCCTATTACTAAGTCTCCGCTGTCCGTCTGTCTGTCTATCACCAGGCTATATCTCATGAACCGTGATAGCTAGACAGTTTACAGATGATGTATTTCGGTTACCGCTAGCAAAACAAATACTAAAAACTGAATAAAATAAATATTTAAGTGGGGCTCCCATACAACAAACGTTATTGTTTTGCCGTTTTTTTATAGATAGTCAAAAACTTCGTGCGCAAGTCCGACTCGCACTTGACCGGTTTTTTTTAAATATTATTGTTTTATTTAAATATACTTGAAAAACACGGTAGATTTATAAAAAAGGATAGTTGAGCCAACTTCCATGCTCGATGAACTATATAGGTACCAAAAAATATAAAACGACAATATTTTAACTATGACCACAAGAGACCACCAAACAAAGCAAATAAACGATTAATGAAAACAGGAAAACGTAACAGAGAGACCATTCATAACACTAACACGTGCCATAAGAGAATAGAGCACAAACATCAAACTAATGATGCACAAAAATATTTTCCGTGTAACTTCATAACCATCGATTAATCAGGACATACGGTTTTTTACTCTGTTTTAAAAGCATCGGCAAACGCGTTCCTGTTTGTGCACTCAGACCACACATCGTCCATTAGGCTTTATTAAGAGTTTAGTCAATATTGATAAATGTTTGATGGAACGTCGGCGACGTAACGATGCAATTAAATTTTGCCTCCCATGATCGAGCGTTCCCGTTTATGTACTAAATGCAGCGGACGCATCAAAATTTGTTGTGTTCATAATTGATTTAATTGGCGAGCTCGTTCTTATCAATCAGTGTGGGATTTTTGGCAAATGTAGCGAATATAATCTGGTTCATCTTTTGGCTTGGTTGCTTTTATTTGACATCGGCTCTGTGTGTGGTCACGCTTTAAAATTATTTGAATTGACCTCTAGGTGGTCTGGTTTACGAAGTTCTTCATCATTATTTAAGATTATGCCAGCTATATGATCAGATTAGTGTTCTTAGCCAGCTCTATCAACGTAATAGCAAACACAACCACAATCATCTTAACTTGAGCTACGTAGAAATTCTTATTTATGACTAAGTTCGCACACGCATCCGAGTAGGACGAATTCACTTGAAGATATATTAGTAGCCAGTGGAGTAATACACCACGCGTTATGAACATACGCCCCAGGACTAATAACACCATTACTCAAAACAAATTTGGTACAGCCATCCAGGTTAATATAGAGAATTTCGTGAGAGACCACGGTAAGTAATTCGATTATACTCTGTATAATAAATTTGCAACAATTTTGAAGGACAAATTCATTTAATCTTATTCAGTTACGGTAGCTGTTGATATTCTCGGAGACGTATCCTGATTGAAGTATCCTCCCGATACTTCAAATTAGTCAAAAATAGTTTATTATTCAAAGCTGGTAGCTCATTGTCTACAGCACTTTTCGTATCGAAGTAAAAGATTCCCGGCAGTAAGTCTTTATTAGCAGCTTTAATAAGTTTTCAAATAAAAACATTTTGTCCTTTCACTAATTGCCAATCTGAAAATTCAATATGTCCATATCTTGCAGAAGAATGCAAATACCCAAATGTAAATTTTATTAAAATTTCGTTCAATCAAACGAATTCAGCCATAAAGAGTAATATCGTTATGTATGTGAAGAGCAAATAAAAATTTCAAAGTTTCGAAACTGTGCCATTGATTTGACTTCACTGTCGATATTAAACTCACGAACACGAGCGTTAACAATAAAGCCATTCCTATTGATTCGTAATAAAACTGTCATGAAGTTACCTCCCGAAAATAGTGCTCGTTGAAATTCTGCGGTGCATACTACATGCCAGTTGACTGTGTAACCAAACTCGGTCATCGTCCAATTTTGGGCTCCGAACTAGGCAAAAAGTTGGTGTGTGGACAGGTAACTCGTTCATTGTGACGACGGAGGCGAATTTGCATTGTAATGGATATTCCAGGCCTGAACGTTCGTTGTTTATACGTTCATCTTCACATATGCACCAGCACTCGTTTATAGCCTCGGTAAATTCACGAGTCAACACAGCTTAATGCGATTTTTAGTTTTGGGTGCATTGCAGATATTTTATTGCGCGTCACATACAATGTTAAAGTTATAAACATTATCATGTCTGATGTTTACATTTTATCTTTAAAATGTCCCACATATCCAAATCCCAACAAAAGAGGTTACCGCTTTTCAAAGTCGTTCATAAAATCTTCTGCCACTATAAACGAAACGTCTATTGTCCCAAATAAACATTTTTCGTCATTTGTGTTACCACAAAGCTGTCAAAATACATAAATTTTGCGGTCAAAAATCGCATTAAAGTTGTCATTCAAGAAGCTGAATGTCCTTCTGACCTGGGACTGGCATTGAAGAGAAACGTGAATTGAGTTTGTGCAAAATCAAGACCTCAGAAGTCAATATGTCATATCGTCAACGTTGTCGGTCGGTCAAACAATACGGTTCTACGACCGAGCTTCCATTATTTGCGGGTGGCCCGCGAACAAGAGTAACAAGACAAAGTCTTTGTATCATTTGCGAAATAGATTCATCAGTTCTGTTACCTTACGGGGTGCCACAGCAAAGTTCATTGTAATAGATTAAAGTGAAACGTTGAATTGTAACGATTTATGTACACATAACTGTTACCTGATTGAATTGTACGATTCAGCTATTAGTGATGCAACTGTCACCCGTTTGAATTGTACGGTATTATGGATTACGGAATACCAATAAAATAATAAAAAAATCTTGTCTACAGTAAAATACATATTTCGATGTTGTTAAAAAAAACAAATTCTTATTATTCAGAACCCTTTATTCAAAATATGGGTCAAGCAAAATAAATTGAATCAATTCTCACGTCCATTTCACATCGCACCTGCATTGATTCCGCGAACAAATGTGAAACGGTGAAACCAACGTGTCTGAATGGGCGTT
This sequence comes from Melanchra persicariae, assembly GCA_947386135.1. NCBI lineage: Eukaryota > Metazoa > Arthropoda > Insecta > Lepidoptera > Noctuidae > Melanchra > Melanchra persicariae. The sequence goes on along the minus strand of OX376655.1, from coordinate 8,724,523 downwards.
GATATTTAAAAAATAAAACTAGCGCAGACCAATGCTCGTTTGGTCTCGCATGGACATGGGCTGTCCACAATCGAAATGAAGCAAAGGCATCTCCCGTCGACCGCATTGTTCCTTTGTTGCGCGCATCTGACCAGAACCTTTGTCCGAGAATTGTTTTATACAGAATGTAAGTCACGAATACCATGTACTGTCTAACTGAATAAGGCCGGGTCTTTCTATGCCCTCTACCGTAGGTAGCCTATGGTTCAATCTCACATACAACTCTATTCAATACGCCTAGCCTCCTTGGGTAGGTAATCGACGCTAAGACGTTCCGTACGCATCATTAAGTTTTTCTTCTAAGTAAAAAACGGTTTTAATAAGTTGAGTTCGATTGATATTAATGTACTTCGTCTTCGATTAGTTTAATAAATGAAGCAGTTTGAAGTCTAATTAACCAAATTAAGGGATTTAAATTCGGTAAAACTTGAAACTCATGCAAATTCATCTTTCTATGATAAGTTTGTAATCGAAAGGAATTTAGCAAATTCAATTCGGCTTCGTTGAATATTGGAACTTTTTTGATGAAATTCCAGTGATAGGGCCCAAATATGATCCATAAATTCCCGAAGACTTATGCTGCTCAGACACGGTGCGATATATAGAAAGAAAAGTGCAGCCGATGCGGTTTTATTACGCTACGTGGAATAGTAACGTATTTCTTATGGCATTTGAAGAATATTGGAACGAAATTGTGCTCGTAATATTTGCAAGGATACTATAACGGACGGCTCGGAATTGCTTGTGTATTCGTGTCAGTTAAAAGTCGAATATTTCGTTTCTGAAAGTACACTTTAGTTCTTTGAAACACAAAGCCAATTTATATTTCCTTCCTGGTACGAGTAGTACAGACAGCATCACACTTACACAGCCTGTGTTACTGAATATGTTATGGATATTACGTCCCTTAAGTATCATCAGTAGTTCTGAATATAAACGTCAACCCTATTTGTTAGTAAACCTTTCAGTAGTGGTTGCACTTTTTAAAATGCTATTTCATTCACAACTTCACAAGCATTATTTTCCATGTCTAACATTTCACGATAACATCACAACAAGAACCATGAACTTTAAAACACTTCAATTAAGTCACCCATCACAAAATGTGTCTCCCAAAAGTGCTGCAGTACCTTCCATACCATATTCGTCAACCAGCATAACTCGCTCGTATTTGCTCGCGTGCCGAACTTGACCTCCGTGCTATCTCAATCTGATGTGGAGATAACCGCCAACATTGTTCCCAGCGGGGCGCTGAGAATTTAGGATTTTATTCAGCAAACACCTTAGCTTCTCTAACACAAGGTTCAATTTCCGTTGATGGGTCTTTTAAGATAGATTCGTCATAGAGGGCTACATGACTGGGTAACACGTTCTTTGTCGTGATTCTGCGTATAGTTGTATGAAGAGGTAAAGTATGTGTTCATGTTGGTGTACTCATACTGGCAAGCGATTTATGTGAGGACGCACGGCTTAGAGATCTGTGGGCAGATTGGTTAAAAGATAGTGATGTGTTTGCGATAAACTGGGTACACTATCAACCAAGTTGATGGAATTTGGTTAACACTAAACTATCAAGATCCAGTTAGGTAGGGCTAACTTCGAGAAAGCGGTCAACCGTCGAATCCAACTCGGCTGGGCGGCGTTCGGGAAGTTGCGCGGTATCTTCTCGTCTCACATACCACAGTGTCTCAATACGAAAGTCTATGACCAGTGCGTGTTGCCAGTGATGACCTATGGACTCCAAACGTGGTCGCTCACAATGGGCCTCATCAGAAGGCTTAAAGTCACCCAAAGGGCAATGGAGAGGGCAATGCTCGGAGTTTCCTTGCGTGATCGAATCAGGAATGATGATATCCGCAAGAGAACCAAGGTTACCAACGTAGCCCGAAGGATCGCCAAATTGAAGTGGCAGTGGGCAGGGCACATTGCTCGCAGAACAGATGGTCGATGGGGCCGAAAAGTTTTGGAGTGGCGACCGCGTACCGGAGGACGCAGCGTTAGAAGGCCTCCCACAAGGTGGACCGATGACCTGGTGAGGGTCGCGGGTAACCGATGGATGCGAGACCCACAGGACCGGTTGTTATGGCGACACTTTGGGGAGGCCTATGTCCAGCAGTGGACGTCTTTTGGCTGATATGATGATGATGATGGTGATGATGAAACTATCAACTGTAACTTCTTATTTATGTTACACCACGCCATAATTACGCAGCGTTGGAAGGCCTTCCACAAGGTCCAGGACCGAACACCTGGTAACTACACTGGTGAGGGTCGCGGGTAGCCGTTGGATGCGAGACGCAAAGGACCGGGTGAGGGTCGCGGGTAGCCGTTGGATGCGAGACGCAAAGGACCGTTTGTTGCGACACTTGAGGAAGGCCTATGTCCAGGCAGTGGACGTCTTTCGGCTGAAATGATGATAGATGATGAATATGACGCCATTATTATGCAAAAAGATTAACAGGGGTATTTCTTTCTTACTGGTATCTCAATTTTTCGATACGATCTATTTTACTGCTTTGAAAGCAGTAGAAGAAAATACCTAATCATTGCACAGAAAGACTACTTTCCTAAGCTAGGGACCACACGAAGTCTAAACAGCAAGCGAAATCTATTCAAGCAAATAAAATGTATAGCAACGTTTTATAAGCGACCCGTATGATAACACAATATCTAGTCGATAACAAAGTATAAGCAAGTAGAACTAAACAAACATAACAGAAGCGCATTCTGGCTGCCCTACAATACTTCAACTACTTATGAAAAGCCAGAATGACTATAAAATAAAAATGTGTCACCAAACACAAGATTTAACGCAATACATACCTTATGTATTTATACTAGGATTGATTTTCGAAATGCACCATACCAACAATAAGTATTCTGTATTGGATAATACACGAGTTGAGTTCGTTTTGTGTACGAACGAAGGGTAAGTTTTCCTTAACAAAAAAGGCTTATATATAATGGATGCCTATTCAAGTAAAGCGGGCATGATCGTTGCGCCACCACAGCGTGCTCGAAATGCTTCCAAACTTTCGCTTTCCTAATGAAACTTGAGATCGCGGAAATTGCATGGAAATAAATACGAACGCAGTAGTTCGCTAGCAACTTTTAAATGCACCCGCTGTTGAACAGAATGCCTTTGTTAATTTAAAAGCGTACTCCGATCCGACTTCAAGCGCTAAAAAATAAACTCAACTGAGCTCCCAACATACAAATTAGAGTTTCATATTGACTTTTCCTTCGCTATCCTGACTTCATTGTATGGAACTTTGATTAAATACCGTTCAAATTCATAGCAAAAGTTTGCTGTAGTATGACGTCATTGACATCATATGACACATTCAAAACAGTTTTGCGTTTCGAGCATTGGAAAATATATTGAAACTGCAACAACGCGTGCGTTTAGGAAGTACGATAAAAGGCTGAACACTTTAGTGCTCAATGGTCATCCCAAAGCAAAATACAATGGCGGAAAAAATTTAACAATCGGCACTCCACGAGGAGCAAAATACATGCACGAATGAAATTTTAAAGTTATAAAAGACTCTGCTTCAGGGAAAAGTAATAAAGTAGTCAAGGGTGAACTCGGTGAGAAATCATGTGCCGACTTTATTGCAAATTATATTTCGGAGACTGCCTTCGCACTTTCAATGGGTTATTCGCAATGAAACTAATTTGGTTGCCACGAATTTCTACTACTTCCATATTCAATTTGTTTGTTAAAATAAAATTTACGTACTTAAATGTACCATACACCCACGGTCAGGTGGCTATGGGATGTTCCGATTAAATTATTTTCTTTTTTTGTAAATCAATTAGGTCACTCGATTTAGTACCTAACAAAGAGTCTGTGGTCACAATAAGTCAGGATAATTGCCATTACGGTGATTCAATAAATTAATTTGATTCTGTTTTAATCTAAGAAAAGTGGCATTGTTTATCAAAGTAAATAACAAAACCAGTAATTGTCTTGTTTTTGTCTCCCCTTTGTTTACTGAGGTCATTGAAGCTGCAAATTGCAGTAATGTATCGAATTCCAAGATGGTAATCAACTGCTTAATTAATACATCCAGTACGTTGAACAACCCTGTTAGTCTTTCTAATTTAAAGAAAACATGTCAAAGTACATATAAAGCTGTGTTTACTTAAAATATTACATGCAACTTACTCAAAAAAGAGTCCATTTGAAATAAGTGAGAGTAGACCGTTTTAAGCTACAAACATTATTCGTGCGGACATTAAAAAACCGGCCAAGTCCGAGTCGGACTCGCGCACAAAGGGTTCCGTATCCATTATCTAACAAAAACGGCATAAAAATCACGTTTGTTGTATGAGAGCAACACAAAATATTTATTTTATTCTGTTTTTAGTATTTGTTGTTATAGCGGCAACAGAAGTACATCATCTGTGAAAATTTCAACTGTCTGGCTATCACGGTTCATGAGATACAGCCTGGTGACAGACAAACAGACAGACAGACGGATGGACAGCGAAGTCTTAGTAATAGGGTCCCGTTTTTACCCTTTGGGTACGGAATCCTAAAAACATACCTAAATATAGACTCCAAATGCGGTATATAAAAATGGAAAGTTCTGATTCCCACACTTTTGTAAATCAATCAAGAAAGTGCACAAACACTTGAGAATCGGTACTTTGCAAACATAAGCTCATTAACTTATTAAAACAAACAAATAATTCTTTAATGATGTTAGCTGTTTGGCAAATAACTACTTATTTTCTTAAATATTAAAATGTGGGTAAGAATAATTTATGCAGTTACTGGCCTGCATACCGTCTGGTGTCAAGATCGACCAACAATTTATCTCAAGTGAAAGCTTTTCAGCCTAAGTACCTACGCACTGCAAAATGAAATCGTTTGCAATTTCTTCATCTATTTTATCCCGCATTTGAAAAACCGCGTCCATGAATTTTTGTAGTAGGTATGTGCTAAGCTTTATTCTGGTGTTATCACACAGTAGTTATCTCCAAATCGTAGTGCATTTTTGGCCATATGCTGTCGTTTTCATACAGTAATTCTCTCCGAAAGTAGCCGGAAAATACCTGGATAACTACACATACTTTCTCTCACAAAACCGGGAAGTACCTATGTTAGAAAAGAAAGGAAGCCTATAGCTCAGTGCGTGATTCCCGGCTTGTATGCGTAATGATGGATGACACGTTCTTTTTTTTTTTCAATAATTTTGAGTAAGAACTTAAGTAATCTTAGGTGACGTTCTAATAGAAAGTGATCATCACGACAATGTGTTCGACGGCCTGCTTGTTAAACTCCATGGCAGTATGTCCCAAAGTAGTCGCGATTTCTAAATAAACATATTATTTGGTGATTGAAGTGCGTCTATTTAAAAGCGCTTAAATATGTATTCCAATCATTTTAAATATTTATTTATTATACCTATTTTCTCTATAGTAAACAATTTCACTAATGAATTGGAATTCGGATTGTGTCCTATTATAAAAATAAGTTCTGTGTTTATTTTATTACTAGCTTCTGCCAGCGATTTTGCCCGCGTCAAAGCCGAAAATTATCCTAAGGAAATATATTCCCGAGGTGATGATGCCCTCAACATGACAGATTATCTATATACTATGACAGCATATGAAATCCAATAATAATATTTTTTGGCTTGCTGTTCGTGTTCCAGCTGCTCTATTTGGTATGCTACCATCTTCAGCAACTGTTTCATGTGTTGTTTTGTCAAGGACTTCAGTGTAGTTCTTGTGCAGCATCAGATCTCTCTCCATCACTGACACTTACTGTCAAAGACGCTCATGAGTTGGGCTCCCACTACGTCGGTGAGTACGCCGATTCCTGCAGTGCGATTCTGTAAACATTTCGAAGTGTAAACTTAGGCGACATGAACGACAAGTGAGCTGTCAAACTAAACAAATAAGATAGAATGACAGCTCACTTGTCGTTCACTCCACCTAAGTGTACACGGTGAGATCTAGATATCGACTGATTAGATCGGTAGGACATAGTCTACCCATGGTGTCGCAAATTCCATCCAGCCGTTAAAGCGAGAAGAGGTAACAAACAGACAGAAAGAAAGAGATACTTTCGAATTTGTAATATTAGTATGGAATAGAAAAAAAAAACATTTAACTTTTCTACTTTAAACACTTTACGTAATTGTGCGTTACTTAAAACGAATTTAATCACTTATTTTTAAGCATTACATAACAGTAAGGGATTTAAATTCATCCCAAGTATTTTCTACTAGCTATTACCCGCGGCTCCGCCTGCGTGGATGTCGGTTATCGCGTAAAAAAGTAGCCTATGTCCTTATTGTCTGTATTCCTATATAGGTATCTGCCAAATATTATGACGATCCGTTTAGCCGTTTTAGCATGAAAGCGTAACAGACTGAAAGACAGAGTTACTTTCGCATTTATAATATTAGAAGAGAAGTAGGTATTTTGTAAACTCCGACAATAATTTCAGCTCATGAAAGCCGCTCAAAACCCTTTTCAAAGGTATAATTAAATTGGTGTTCGGTTCCGTACTAAAAATAGAATCTACCCTTACTACTCTCGTGGGAGTTTTAAGGATCAGTTTCAGGGAGATTGTTGGTTAGCAAACATCCGTCCCACACTGATAATATCCTATTTCGAAAACTTGGTTATCTAAGGAGGTCAGTTGCTGATCATAAAACTGGAAGCTCGTGATATTATGGTCAAAGGAACTGATAATACGGAACTTCCAATGATCGCTTAGCAAACTACGGACATCTAGTTTTTCGGAACAATTTGTGAACCCTAAATTCGGGCTGGTCGAACGAATATAGATTTAAGTCTTGAAGCCACTTTTTATGAGGCACATAAACAATGAAATCTTGCGTTTATGAGCGCCTAAGCTGCTTTATCTCTCGCAAAAAAAAACTTAAAAAACAATAACGATATTTCATGAAAATCGATATGAAATTACGATCAAAAAGCTGAAGTAAAGCCATAAAATCAAATGAATAACACCTCCAAGCTCCGAGCCGTTTCAGCCAATTTTGGTTTGGTTTCACATTTTTCATACGCTCAACGTTCCTACGGTTGAGCTCATACGAAAACGTTTTTAATAGAAACTGATCGACTTTCCGTGAAACTAGTTTCAGTAGCGAAGTTATATTATTATAGTGGATTCACGCCTGGGTAAGCATGGATAACCGGGGCAATCGATTTTTAAGTAAAAAGTGGGACTGGCTTTAGAACTTTAAAGTATAGTTACTTAGGGACTTTGCGCTAGAGTTCCTCTACTTTAGTGAAGTTAAAGTCTTTGTTTTTATGGTCCGTAATAAAAGCTGCTCCTAGGGGTCCATGTTTAGGAAAATGTTGTTATTCATATCATATTAAAGAAGACCTGACTATTGGTTTAATGTAAGTGATAAAAGTTGAGTTTATCTTTGAATTAAACCGAAAAATACTTGTATTTCGTAACAAAAAGTAGGTATATCATTCAAGCCAACATTTTAACCATTTTCGACTTGACATGAAATATTGTCTCCGATTGTTTTCCAACCTTCATGGAGCTTTATAGTTATTACAATAATGTTTATGTTGCAGTCAAAACTCTTAACCAGTCAAAAGTACTTTTGACTGATTAACACCAGTGCTAAGATAGGTCGACGGAGATTCGCTTAGCTGGGCTCCTATTTCTGGGTGGTTTAAAAAAATAACCACGAAGGCTAAGGCGGGAGCTCCGCTCCGCTTCGCTCCCTCTCCCGCTTCTAACCTAACCTATCCGAGTCGGGGTACTCTGAATTGGGGTGTTAACCATAATGACATTTTTAACAGACTACTAGCAAAATCAGTTAAAAGTACTTTTGACTGATTTTGCTAGCCAAAAGTACTTTTGACTGGTTAAGAGTTTTGACTGCAACATATATAACACGTGAGCCTTCTCAAATGCTAGGACACCGGCGTCAAATAAGGAGACCACAGGTCATGAATATACAGAGGTCATAATAGGTTAGACATCCATGACAGTCCTGTGGTCGAGGTAAAGGAGTGTCCCCGATAACGTAACGTCGCAGTTTCGAGCGTGCGCGACCGATGTGGTTTCCGAAAATGTGTATGAGCTTTATGAGCGTTTACGCCCTATGGCATTTCATACAAACTTTCAAGTCCTTATTTTTCGAAATGAATGTGAAACTTGATGTGCGTACGCTAGATATTCAGGTCTAAAAAGTATGTTCGAAAAAGAGTTACGGCGAGCAATATGGGTAGCTCGCTGTCCGAACAGAACAGGCCCGAGTCGACGGCGCGAATCGTTCCCCGCGCGGCGGTAAAAGCAATGGAGACGAGGCCCTCTAGGGCCAGAGCCTGCCAGGGTTGCGGAATATGTTTTAAAGAGTTACCGTGGCCCTTGAACGTATGGGCAATGGAAGGAACACGGATGGGTTTTAGTCAGTAAGAGTCTGACACTCCCTTCCGCTCCGCCCAGAGCGGAAGAAATCATTTGATGATTTCCCATCCTTTAAAAAAAAAGGGTCAAAGTCAAAACGTCAATTAGGCCATTAAATGGCACTTTTGAACGTTATCATTAACTTAAAATAATAAAAAGTGACTCTGCTGTCCGTTCGCAAGGGTAGATTCTTATGGAGAAGAGAACTCCATAATAACCATAGTTACTTTTTTCAAATAAATGGTTTACAATATTTGGAATACAAAAATTAACTTTAATATATGTGAGGTCGATGCACCTAGAATATTTCTACTATAGGAACAAAGTATTACCAGATAAATAAACCGCAAAATCAACAAGATTTCAGCAATACCAAACCCAAAATAGACTTATAACGCCCTCCAGTTGTTTAAAGAAGCAGTTTCCTAGCCTATATTAGAAATCTGATCCTTTGCCAAGTTTCTCTTGTTGTCAAAGATATCCCACATCTATCGAGATGATATTTACTGTACCGGGGGCTTCATATTTGTGGCTAAGGATAGCAATATTCTCAAAGTAAGTAGTCAACTAGTCGACTCACGAATACAGAGTGGTTTTGATAGAGGTCTAAGGATCTATTCTGTATTTTGATAGACAGCGTTTGACAATAGGAATTTATAGAAATTTCGCAGTCAACTGGCTTAATCAGCCGTTATAAAATACAACAAAAACAACGAATGCAATGCGCAAATTATAGCGTAATTACAACACTTCATCACAGAGTCTATTGAAACAAAGTTCAAGGAACTCACACGCTGTCAAACTTGTGAATATAGAACATAAATAGACAACAAGCTAAAGCACTCAAATTTACCATAAAATTCATATTCAAGAACGCACAACCATGTTTGTAGTAGGCGTCAAATTCGAGAAAACTATTCATATAGTGCTATATTGTTCATAAAAGTCTAATCAGAAACAATCGTGGATTTATGTGGGCGTTATCACTTCTATTCATAGCCTTAGCAAGTAATCGCCATCATCACACGTAATAATGCTAATATCAGATGTTATTTATGTCGCCCGAGCTCGCTTATGAATGCTAATTTCAGTGAGAGATATCTTTCATTTAACCGCGTCAGTCAGCAATGGTCAAGTTAATTAAGTTATATGGTAAGTTGATGTGCAGATCCTATTAAGTAGAGAGGTTAAATTAGATTAGGTGACTCGTGAAATTAAAAAGCTTTGTTTTGTTTTTGGTAATGTGAGTGTTTTGGATTTGAATGTGGAGTAAAATTCTGAGTGAGATTTTAACTAGCTTGATATTAACTTAAATCCAGCCAGTAATTTGTTCTTAGTTAGTGTATTGGACCGATTTCTAAATTGAGAGTTTGCAATTGAGTATTTCTCCTACATTCACCAGAACACTTGTCAAACTTTGGCATTACAGCAGGATTTGACACGGTTCTAACTTCAAATTCTCGTTTCGGGAACCGGTCCTTTAGTCACATACTGCTTAATAATAATAAACCATTGGGAAATAGGCATTTTATCTACATTGTGTTGAAATACAATGACACAAATTCTTTTAGCAATGGGGCCAAACCTCGTAAAAAGACTCAAAAGAGCAACTCGGCAAACCCCATTCCGCGCACTAAAACACTTTAAAATAGTCGACATAACATATCGCCCATTAATATCAGAGGCAAGGCCCAATCTCCATACAGAAGTACTGAAAATATATTTCTGTAATACTCCTGGTTGTATATTAAAGAAACACTACGGATGGTGCTAAGATATTTTTATTAAATTCCACTGGAGGCCGTTTCGTCGCATTTAGTTCGGATGCAAATGGTCTGCATTCAGACAGATATTGCACCGCCCCTTTTATTTATTGTTTAGACGATCCTTGGGTGTTGTTATTAGAAGCTTAAACAACGCTTGTGTGTGCTCTATGAAAACCTTAGCTGCTATAAATGTTTGTTTTTATGAGTGTTTGTTCTGATTTTGTTGTTGTACGTTTAAAAAAGCTTGAGAGCGTTTAATATCAAGCAAGAACTGACATGGATTTACCCCCGATTTTCAAATTAAGAATTTGAAATTGAGTATCCAGCCTGATGATCTATCAAACATTGGCATTAAAGTATGGTTAACTTCATTAACTCTACTAAAAAATCCCATAGTTATGGCTTTAGTCAGTTTTGCCTTGCTTCATATTTTGAGTAAGGATCGTTGTTTGCATCTTATCTTTTTTTTAAATTAAGCTTTTGGTACAGAAGCAAATAATTGCTAGTTATTGTTGTTGCATGTTATTATCTATTATGAAATCTTCAAATATTTTTCAAAAGTACATTTATTTCACGCATATCCAAACAAGTTAAGTGTTAAAGTATTACATCAAATGTGCAACGTGCAACCATACCAAATGCCATTATCCAAACAAATCATTTACCACCTTTACAAAAATACAATGGCTCCCGATTTTCTGGCTAGTTGAACAAATATCTATTTCAAGTTCGCCAGGTATTGTCTCAGAAAAAAAGGGCAGATGTTGTCACCGGGACGAGTCGCGGAACAAAACGGACAACGACCCATCTTTTGTTAAGTAAACTAAGCATTCAAGATGTTCTCCGAATTACAAAATGTTTAGCTATTTGTTAAAGTCCTATTAAGTTCTGTCACTTCGGCACTGTCCTTACAAACTTATCTTATTCCCGATTTAAGACATTTTGATCTTTATTTCTCTGTTGATAAGGTTTATTGTAAGTGTAGCAGTTGTTGGTAAATCTGTAATTGTTGTTAGACGCAACTGAGACGTCTTTGAATGAGATGTCGATAAATTAAATTTGCTTCCGCCGTGTGAATTCTAAAGTTGTCTCAATTTGTTCTCTTTTACACAAGGGGAGGTTTTTATACAAATTCCTCTTAATGGTCTTGGCATTATTTTCTAATGACGCGTGCACGACAAGTCAAAATCATATTAATTTCAAATCTCTGTGAAGAGTATCGTTAAATGAAGCGTCAGGTTATTATATTCGTAGGTATTTATGATATTTCATTTTCAAGAAATCAATATCATTCGCCTCATTGGTGAGCAACAAAGCAGTGTTGAAGTACCTTTAAGTTTCTAAGGAATTGGGTTCGCCTTTTCAAGCTAAAATTATGTTTTGTTAGAAATGAGCGAGGTCACCTTGATTCTGTGACATTGTAATTCAAATATTAGAGTTAACATTAAAAGTCAAATGCGCCAGATGACACTCATCATTCCAATATTGATTTTTAAACTCTCAAGACCTGTAAACGGTCGGAACCAACAGCTACCCATTCTCGACCCACCACCAGGTCAACGGCAGCTAATATGACAGATCTTTCTAACGATAACTTGACTATGAAGGGTCTTAAAACTATGAAAAAAGAAATAGCTCTCGAGACTCAAAGTAAAAGAAGCACGCATCATTACGCGTACTCAAAGCCTTCTTAAGACAATAACGTATATTTTCTTATTTGTTAAGAGCTACCGAGATAAAAAAACACTCGATGAGCATTCGGTAGACGGCAACTGAACACTGTGTAAATAATGATAAAAGTATTTGCTTTGTCGAGACGTACAAAGATCAGGGTAAATACTTAGATACGCCCACTAAGATGCGTGCTGCGGTGATACGCCAATAGTTATGTATTTGTGTTGTGATTCTGATTGTTAAAAGCTACCACGCCCTGAGTCGATTTTTAAAGTGGATTAAGTTCAATAGGTACTTCTTTTAGGGTATGTTATTGTTTCTATTGTTTGGTTAGCGTAGAGGAACTGACAAGTGATCACTCTTCTCCTCTGGTGATTCTTCTGTTGCGTGCAGCTCAGTATTTAAAACAGCCGTTATCGCGCAGACTATTCAACTTAAAGTACTCATCAACATCTGCCCAGCCTTTTCCCGATTATTGGATTCCCGAGGATCGGCTTTCAGTCTTCTAGGCAAGCGTGCTCCAATTTCGACCACATCATCGCTTACCATCAGGTGAGAAAGTGGTCAAACGTGTGCCTATCAGTTGTTAAAAAAGTCAATCCGGATTCCGCTGAATACCAGCATTTTACGTGCAGCGACAGCCTACAACCCAGTAACTGGGTAACACGGTACTTCTTAGCAAGATTGGTGTCAGATTTTCTAGCTTCTTACAATGCATAACGACTGCCAAATGACAGCCGGGACCAACGACTTAACGTGCTTTCCGAGGCACGGGGAGTCTCAATGTGTTATAATTATATAAATATCACCACAATATATAGATGGTCACCCATCCTCATACTAACCTCGACAAGCGTTGCTTAACCTTGAAGATCGATATGTCAGCTGTTATTATTAAACAACGAGCTCCTCCTCTCCTTTGACTTAAAGTACCTACTAGGAAAGTCAAAAGATTAACATGGGCAGTTTTTTTGGGAACACTTAGCTTTGATACATTGTGTATGTTGTCTTTTTTTAAGGATGGAAAATCTTCAAATATTTCTTCCACTCTGGGCGGAGTGGTAGGGAGTATCAGAGTCTTACTGACAATAACCCATTAGTATTTCTCGTAATGCCCATTGCGTTCCAGCAGGCCGCGAGGACTCTTTGGACAAATTCCACAATTCCACGCATCCGCTGCAGATTTAAAAGTTGAAGGTCAGAGTTATCCAACTTACTAAAGCTTAACATCTTCACCAAAAGTGTTGTGGTAGTTATTTTGTTCTGACCCCTTAGCCGTGTTTACTGAAAGAACTTAAGCTTTTTTCAATGGTCGTTTCGATAGCTTGGCTAGTTGGCCGTTCCAAATTTGTAAACACACATGATTAGGTACCACATTAGCTTAATGAGGCTTTAAGCCACCGGTTTTATGCCAGTAAACTCCATTAAGACTCTTTATGAGTTGTGTATTTGCACTTTGGATATATGTAATGGACAAAGTACTGGTCTCTTACCAGTACTTTGTCCATTACATATATCCAAAGTGAGGTTTCGAGAGTCTCGCTTGGCCAATGAAATAACTTATTTATTCTTTGTTTATATTCTACGAGTACTACCAGCTGCGAAGCAATGACTCCCTTTCGTCTTTTAATTTCTCTCAATCTTGAGCAAGTGGTCCGGGCCGTGCCCGGGACGTGAACAAACCGTGGTTTGTCACAACGTGGTCTGACACGTCCTGGACATGGACGTGTGTAAACGAGTTTATATTAAATGTAGTATATATTTTTTTGAGTACCTGACGGAATACAGTCCGTCCAAATCCCTGATATGTGTGAATTATCTTTTTATCTGTTCAAGATTGATTAGGAATATTTTACAGTTTCGGGTAGCTTGATGTGCTGGCGTCTGTACATAATATAGCTCATAATTTGTTAGACAAGCGACACATGCATTGACATTATTATAATGATAGGTATACCTACAATATTCACATTTCCTAATGTTCTAGTCGTTTTTGCAGCAGAGTTGTGACCGAAACAGTTACATTTTAAGTATTTACGTCATCATCGATACCGCAAGCCTCCCCTTAGGGGACACAATCTATTCATAGCAACCAGCCAGTAGTAGATACCACAAAACCAGCTAATGCATTAGTAGTCCGAAATAATGTATGCTTGAGGGATTAGAACTGTACTGGAACTAAAAATATCTGAAGCCATTCGGTACTTGATAACAAGCTGCATTAGTAAGTCTGCCTTTTGTTCCCAACTATGTTGCAATCGGTTTCTGTTCTCACCGTTAGCAACATAATTTTTAATGTTAAAGAAATGATAATAGTGACTTCGATCTCTTTTTTTTCGTGCTCTTTTTAAATTACTCACAAAACATAGGTTTCTTGAAGTTAAACTGACAATCAGACTTTCAAACTTCAACCCAGATCTAAGCCAGATCGACTGATACCCTTGTTTGTTGTTTATCACATACCCTCTTATGTAAGCTCTATTTATTATGTGACCCAAATCGTCCCAGAACCTCGAAATAAACAAAATTCAAAGAACTGTTCCGAGGATAATACCCGTGTTAGGACATTCAGAAACGGGACACTTAGGCTCAACCCAAAGCTCCATAAAATAACATGGATCGCATAAAGTAAATGCCTGAATATATTTAGCAAACACTGGTAGCATCACTAGCATCCTCGATAATGTTCGACTATCGAGGAACTAATCCAAACACACTAAGCATGATATCAGAGCTGATTTTCGCGACCCAAAATCGGGGATGTCGAATTTCACGTACAATTTCCGTTTGAAAGCCTATGAGCCAAAGCTAATGTTTTCGCTAAGCGATTCGCTTAAAATGTGGAACGTTGTGCGTTTGCTTATACCTAGTAAATTGTTGCTTCTGGAGTCCCCATTAAATTCATTAGATAAAGAACATTTTGGATTTTTTTACTGTCCTAGTTACTTCGGCCGTTAAAATAATATTTGATGTTGTTTACCAGTCTTCTGATTGACTTCACTAGAACGTGTTCTAGATTTGATGAATTAGAAATAAACAAGTTGATTATATCAAAAAACAAATCGGGACACGAAATCTGGAAGAATCCTCAATCCTTAAGGTATATACCAAGACATCAAATAAAACCGCGTTTCAAACAATTCTATCGAGACAAAACGGGAATAAAAAGCGACAAATATTGTTTTACTCAACGACAATAATTCAAAAGCATCAAGTTGCGTTAAAAAAGAAACGTTGCGTATTTCACGTTACGTCACTCCACTACGGTACTTTTTTCTTCTGGGATTTGATTGACTGACTCACGGTGGTGGATTAACGTCTAAGCGCAGCCAGGACGTGCTTAGGGCTAAAAATCTCTAGGGACACGATACAGGTTTGAAAGGAAGGGGAACAAGGAAGAGGATGAAAAATTAATTACTATAGGCACTTTGCAGTTTATTTACAAGAATGTATTCCAAAAGCATAATAAAAATATTTGCTTTTAACCTCACTTAATTTATACATTATTTGTAGATAAGATGTACTTACACACATACACATGCCAATAAATTGATACCTACTCAAATATATTTTAACGAAAATCCAAATCGTATAGCTACCAAAATTAACGATAGACACGAAGACATTACTATGCAATCAACTCACAACACTCGAATTCGATATGAGTTCTAATTTATCATTATCTTGAGTAATTTAGTTAACAAAACATCCAATTACAAACAGATGTACAAATTGGAAATAAATTACTAATCTATCAACTGTCTAACTAGACCAACAGATGTAGAAATGCATCGTCATGATCTTATCCCTTTAATCTCTCCTGATGGTACATATTGAAATAAGGAAAAAAAGACACACGAGAAATGTATGAATTCATTAAAAAATCTAAAATCTAAACTGCTGTTTATAAATATACTAACACTAATGATATTGTAGATTTGAATGCACAAGTTTGATACAGTTTCACATTCAATGTCTGACTTATTCTAAATGATATCTCGAATGCCAAAGCAGCAGTCGACATCTGAGTACCAATTCGACTAGTTTTTAAACAATGTTCGCATTCGCATGTCAGTCTCAGTCTGTCAAAAATGTATAGAAATTGAGGTTTTTTGACAGATTGCGACTACGAACTTTGCTTAAATATTAATATTATTGGCCCTCAAAATAATCTCACTGTCTACAGACGCTGTCAGAAATTAAGAAACTTCAAACCAGAGTGCGATATACGAGATGCAATTCGAAATGCATTTACTTGAACTCACAGCAATAAGCTGTCGAGTGTAAATTGCAATAGTTTGTAAGTAACTAGTAGTTTGGCAGACTTACTTACGTCATAGGAAATTCAGGCTCTCGGTTGGTTCGAATAACTTATTCAAAATTATATGCAACTAACATACTGCATGATAATTTGTAGAAATGGAGATGGGAATTAATAACAAAGATTACGTTATAAGAAAGATAGATAGACTTGCTCGAAGTGACAAAAGACTTATTTGATTCGAAATTCAGGTTAGAAACAACAATTAAGCAAAATTGGACACAAGGAAATTAGACAGTATTTAAAAAAAACATCTTAAACTAAATAAAAGTGATAAAATAACGAGAATTGAAGATAAAACCTGACGATATAGTGCGCAATGTCTAGAATTCTAGAATCAAACTCTCATTCCCCCAAGTACTGAAAGCTAACGATGAAAATATAGCCATTATGTTGTAAACATTTTGCTCCACTTTTACCAGGATTGTATTACTATTCAATCAGCACGTCTTTGTTCGATTGATGGAAAGGGAGGGGTTTTGGGGCTAAAACAAATTACCGAGCCTCACCGTATTTACTTACACAGATCAGTTACAGGCTATACATCAGACAATGTATCGCTTACCAGCAAATTAACGGATACAAAATATTTGCCATATCATGTAAGTTTATTTTGTGTTGGTACGTTACTATGTTCCTCCCTTGTTTCTAGTCTATTAGCTTTTACTTGGAGCTAGATTTTCGTGGAATAGATGTTGTTTCTAGGAGAACTACGTAACTTTTCAAAGTTAGTACAGTTGGCTAACATTTTGTGTGTGCAGGCTAACGAAGGACTTTTATGATTGCAGAGAAACAAGGGCTAACAAATTTATGAAAAATCCGTGGTTAGATTTTCTGAAAGGGAACCTGCTGAATGCGAGTAGTACAAACGTAAAAATCTCAGCGTATAAACTTGGGTGAAGTGAGGTTGAAGTAAGCTGTCACTCCACCTGTAAGCTTAATTTAGGTTAGATTTTAACAAATCACTCGTTACTTACACGAACAATCGTTGTGGTGACGCGATAATGTTGGTAACTATCTAAACTGCTGTTGATAGTACCTGCTTTTACACTAATCTTATTAGTCTGTTGTACCCACGCCTATAACAGATTCCATTCCAATATTCCTTCTAGGAAAATCACCTTTCGACCTATTTCATAGTTCAAACGGCTTTGCGTTATAAACAAAAGCAGTCATAGCATTTAGGTTCATTGTATTGATAAGGTGAACTTGAGTTAGGTAACGACAAGACTTGTTGATGACCTTTAAGTTTTCTTTGAATTATGTTATAGGATTGTTTGTGTGGGCTTACGTCTACGTAAATATTAAGTTTTGTTTAGTGTGTCTTTTTTGCTACCTATGTTTAATCTCATTATTAATTTTGTCTGTACGGAAACAGAATAGTAAAATAAAAAGCCATTAAAAAGTTATAGGCCAACAAAGATTCGTTTTTTTTTGCCAATTTTAACGCAGCTTCGGGCGTAAATAAGTAATAAAAGAAGTGTAAAATCTCAAAAACAAAGTCGGCACCGACAGACCTCAATTGTAGAAGAGTTTATTTATTTATTCATTTTATTTGGCTCTTCAACAATGAGTACACTGTTACATTTATGATTGTAAATTCAAGCTTAAGTCTAAATGCCCCATCACTTAAAGAAAAGCACCGCATGTACTGTAATTTGCCCATAAACCGCGATATACACAAAAAAAAACCACACAAGAAAAGAAAAATTAAAACTAACAAAACTAAGGTTATATAATATAAAAATTTGCCAATTTTTTATGTTTGACTTCAATAAACTTTATTTGTAATGGATGTATTCAGTGGTTTTTTCATAAAACTCAACCTTGCAATAGACTTTTCGTGCATCGTCTAACGTTGTTTTCGTTCGGAACGGTGTTTTGAGCGTGGAAGTTTACTATTTTGTTTCAGTACAGACAAAATTAATAACGAGATAAAACGATATCATGCTTAACTTTGAATGTATAATGTCAAACAGTGGAGTAATACCCCCCGAAATTTATATGAACAAAATATCGACCTACCTATATATATTTTTATGGTGTGCGTCATACTTGGCGCAAATAAACTCTTTTTCTTTCTTTCTTCTTTCTTTCTAGTCTAGCTTCAAGTTTCTGTAATTATAATAACTAGGTACATTTTTACAAGCTTTTCGACCATTTTCGACCATTTTTTGGTATCCGATTTCGCTGAAATTTTGCATACACCTTTAGTTCTGGTGATAATACAATGTGCAATACTCAATATTAGTACAAACGAAAGGGCTGAAAGAGTAGAAAACAAACAAGTTAAGAACATTACACTAAATTTAATATGGCCGCTACATAAAATCTTGTTTTTAAAGTAAATTTATTTAAAGGAATATTTAAAAGTTAAAGTAATAATTGTATTTAAAATTGAATTAACAAGTACGTTTATATTTAACTTGAAACTTTCAAATATAATAAATGTTGTGGGTTACATATCCTTGATGTTCTTATTAGAATTTTGTAATGGTATCATCAAAGATGACTGATGATTATTACGTTAACACGAATGACGCTGAAAGAAGTGTACAATGTTTTATGTAAAACATAGCAAGCATCAAATAAATAGGTACAATCAAAGTACTTTCAACAAAGATATATTTTTGTCTGTAGCTAAGGGTATCTTTCCTTTTACGCGTGTTCGTACATTCCAAATTTTACTAACTCCGTCTGCTACACGAGAATGTAATAAATATTTGAAAAACCCTGCTTCATTGTGCCGTACTGGAATCTTATTTTTCGACGGCGTTGTGCAGCTGTACGAATCATAAGGGTGTCACGTCTCCTGATTTACGGCATCTCTTGCTGAGACCATACTTACTCCATACCAACAAATCATACACTGGATCGGAATAACGCTCCGCGCAATGATTCACGAGAAAGCCCACTAAAACGCCTCTTTATGACTCAAAAAGAAATTGATTTCCAATTTTACTGCATATTAAAATAACCTTTATATTTGATTGCCTCTTATTTTTTAAAAGAATTTTAGAGGTAGCGTTCAAGTTTTGTACACAAGTGCGAAGCGGGAGGCCCCCCACTGTTTCTCGATCATGAATCAACATAAACATCAATTCGTTTAATTGAAAATAACTCGGGACGTTAGTGATAATACGAATTTGCCGAATACAAATTACGGTTTATTTTGTATGCGATGTTGCAACAGAAATTAATATTGATTTGTGGCGGCATTAAGTTATATCATCATTATAAATTCATCGGGAATGCTCGTAGAATTCTTAACGACGTACTCGTACACATTGTCGATGATAAATAATTGAATTAATACGAGATTATTTTAAAGTACTTGGGGCTTGTTTGAAACATAAAGATGGTATGTAGGAATCAATCATTGATGAATAACCAGAGATGGAAAAAGACACTAGGCTTGTATACAAAAAAGGCCCAGCTCAATTTCAAACCAATTATAATACTTGTTTATTATCATGTGCGATCTTGATTGCAACTGAAGCTAAGTAAGCATTCAATAGGCATAAAGCGGCATCTAATTAATTTGTGCTACAAATAGTGTCGATACAGTGACCAGCCTTCAATCAAAATTGAAGGTGATTCAATTTAAGCCCATCAGATACTCGGTGCTTAATTTAGGTGAGGCTTCATAGACTAAAGCAGTCCATGTCCGTATATTTGAGACAAAGTAAAACGCAATGGTGGGCGAGCCTTATCTTTACGACTATTCAACATAAAGACTAAAGAGGTTTAGATTATGTATACCTCCATGCACTGTATTTTTCCTTAGATCATGGCACACATTCTGATCATGTTGATAAGTAGCAACTGAATTTGCTCTTCTACTGATATTTTACAAATATGCATTTATCATCATTCCTTATTTCCTTAAATGAAATTTTATTTTAGATTTTATTAAATATAAATAAGCGTTGGTCAAGTCATTCTGTAGAAAACGCTTTCTACTCGTTCATGTCATTTTAGAATTTTTTAAAAACAAAACCATATTTGCCCGTCTGCCTTTCCTACTCTGTGGTAATACCATTAGCTCTAAATACAGTCCATTAAAAGCTTCGATTGATTGGGCGGATCGCAAGGAACTTTTTATCGTATTATAAATATCTAACATCCCAAATATTATTGAAGGTTTGATGAGGATTGGCAGCTACAGCAAAAACTGAGCCTCATAAATAAGATGACGAACATATTCTGGATGTTATTCGTTCTGGCTAAAAGACATTTCTGACATATCATTTTGCGTATGTAAAAGGAAGAAAATGAATAAACTTATATTTGAGGCCACTTTTTAATTTGAAACAATTAAATAGATAGAAGCGAGTCTATACTTTGTAACATTGAACTGTGTGTAGTTTTGTATATGAAATACCTGCTTAGTACTCACTAGCTTCATAAGTTTAATGATGATCATCATCTGTAGGCAGAATCTACAGCCAGTTTTTTCTTGCTTGACTAATTCCAAGTATGCTATTTAGAATCCAGATACATCCACTAAGATTTTATTAGATAGTTTTCAAGAAACTAAATTGCATGAAAAAGTCTCTTCACTTATTATCCCCACAAGAAAACACTAGAGCAATGAGTGGACTATAAATCCAAGACGAAACAACAGTGCTTCCGTTATTAAAAACGTCATTCAACATTGTTCCAGGAATGCAATTTGCAATGATTTGCACCCATTAAGAGACTGCGTCTAGACTGAAAATTCCTTTTACATTGCGCAATCCATCGGGGGTACAATTGTTTGCTTAATCATTGCTATCTTGATAGCAATTTTGTTTGTACTTGTCTTTAATTTGATTAAAAGACATTGATTCTAGTAATTTATTTGTTTTATGACATTTTTATGTGATATAGCAAATGGCTACGTCATTTTAACACCTCATGAACTACGGAGTTGCTAAGGAATAATCTTGAAATCTTCTATAACACATACTATTTCTTGAAATTGAAACGAGAAAAGACCAAAAGGGACATTCTACATTAGCAGAAAAGACGATACTCGATATACCAGCAAATTTAAATCGAAGTAAATAAAAAAATAACCAAATAAAGACAACATTTCACTTATTTATTATGCGTGTTAATGTCTCCGGTTTTAGTTTCAAAATTGTTTTCACTTAGCTAAAGTAAAGAACTTAATAGGTCTTAAACGACTGCTTATCTTTATTTAAAATAATTATACAGCTGCATTAGTATTTCTTTATTCAAGATTCACGTTCGATCCCACCCTCCAGTTTCTGAAAAAGAAAAATAATCCGTAAAAATTTTGACAAAATGGAAAGCTTTAAAATTTGCACTGTTAACGGGGTCCGTAGCCGAAAAACGTTTTTCATTTACAAGGGGTTGAATACTTGATGGATTATTAAAACGTTCGTGTTGACGTTAATAGATTTCTTGTGTAGGGTGCACATTGACGACGATATTAAATACGTGAAATGCAGTTTTTCTAATGACCGCCAGACGACAGCGAAGTCGAATGGATTCTGCAGGGGTCTGGGTGCTAATGTGTGCCAAATGACTTGAATTATCGGCATGCGTCTTTTGTAAACGGTGGATTTTTTGCGATGACTATTCATTTTGTGGTTCGATATCTGAAGATAGATATCAGTTTGTGGATAACGTCATTCATGTCATTATGCATTACTTTTTGCTGTCTAACTATCGTCCTTGCTATTCTTCTACTCCTACTTATTCCCCAATGCATTGTCTTGTTAATCAGTTTTACTGATAATTAACTTATCCATAGCATTTCTTAGTTTCTTAATATTGACAACATCTTTCGTGATGTTGTCTTAAAATGTTTTATTTTTGCCTTTGATAGGAACATTAGATGATTTATTAAATGGTCAAATTAAAACAATCTATGAAGAAATGTACAGTGCCTATATCACTCTGGTCTGACTACCGTAACTTCTCATACTAAAAGCATCATCATTCAAAACTTGTTTTTTCCTAACACCTCGCAGCCGAGCAACAAAAAACAAAAGACAGCAGTAATTGAAGACCAGTTGCAGTGAGTTGTTATAAGCATTCTAGTTCGCATTAAAGGCTCCGGCACTTTTAGTTATCTCGTAGATCAATCCACCCACAGCTGTCAAACGAACAAAATAAATATGTTATAACTAATGCGCGCTCTACTCCGAATCAGATAACTGCTAATCTCCATTACAATTATAAATTCGAGTTCAACCACCGATGGAATATTCAGTAAAGTACTTAAGGCGTGATTCGACAAAATTACTTTGTTCTATGATGAATAAATGTTACAGAAGTCCTCGTTTTGCGGAAGTATTGGTTATTATGTGGATGGATGATCCTAGCTTGTCAATAATGCTTACACACCCATAAGGTAGGGTCGACAGCGGGATATAATATGATGTTTTGGGAATATATCGACTATATTGGTATTCGCGAAACAGTTACTTCGAGAACTCCGATTGCCTCTTTGTAACCCAAAACACATTCGTAACGAAAACAAACCGCAAAATATTATTCGACACAATAATGCCCAAGACTGCGCTTACTCTCAAAAATAATAAATTTCAAAAGCACCGACGCAAATTTTCACTTTCTCGCTTCATAAACAGGACAATAGACAAACAATAATGGAGAAAATTTGCATTCACTGCGAGCATTTTTCTACCATCTTCCGCCGGAGACGACGCAGCAGACTCGCTTCATTAAGCTCCAAATTATCAACATACTTCACTCTCAACGCGCAAGCGAAACTCACCATTAAATACATTATGCAAAAATCTAAAATCCCCCGCCAAGTGAGCGGCTATTACGAACACGTAAGGCATATTTTCGCATGAAAATATCAGAGTGCAAGCAATTTCAGCTGTGAAGTCCGTCAGATCATAACTTACGGGGTCTGTGGAAAACTGATCACACCTTCTCGCAGTCATTATCACTTTATAGAATATTAAGCCTTAACGTTAAGGGAATAAGGGTTGGACTAAGATGAGTAGAAAGAAGAAAGAATATTTTGCGCATTTCAAGTAAAGAACCCTCCGGACAGCACCTAACCCTCATTCAGTGTATTTAATTGTTTTGATTTTAAATTGCGAAATGAGAAATGCAAAACCGGGGTGCATTTTAAATCCCGTTGGTTTTGTTTTCGGATTTGCTAGGTACCATGTTCGTTTTCCTGCTATTATTGTTTATTGTTTTGATAAAAAATTTCATCACGCCAGTTTTAAAGATTCATACAAACGGTTTTCAATAAATATGCTGATATTCGACTAACATATTGTGTGGACTAATTGCGACGTCCGTTTCACTGAAGCGTCGCATAGATTGCAGAGAGCCGCGCAATTTATAACATAAAAACACGCGTGAAAAATCGAAGCTTTGTTCAACATAAAGTAAAATGGTTTGGAAACTATCGAATAACATTATTCGATAGTACCCAAACTTTTATGCTGTCATTAAAATGTAGTCTAGTAGGGTTTGATACGGTTTGAACTATTTATTATGGAAGTCAAAACAATAAATAAAATCTAAGCCTACCTATGGCTTAGCTTAGCGATCGTTTATTTTTTTTATTTTTAGTTCAAATTGACATAGATTTAATAAAAAATCCGACGCAGCTTTTTTCAATAAAATAGTCGAAACCATTAGATTTACACGAAAACGCTGCAAAATTGGACGCGTGCACAGAAAGATACGCGATATTTTTTCAAAACTAAGCCGGTATATTTATCTCGTCACGTTATTCGAACGAATAAGCACGTGGAAATGCAGGACAAAGGACGAAAACAGGCATCGGTTAAAACTAAAAAACGTTCAGCGAATCTGCGTTGCGTGTCGACAGCGATAGCCTGGGGCAGCGGCACTCTTTCAGTTCCCTTCCCTAACAGTTTTAACTTTTTTCCCGTATTCCCACTACCCATAATACAATATTCATTGAAAGCGCGTCTGGGTGTGGATTCTGAACAAGAATTACCCGCAACGGAACGAGGAAACGCAAACAGTATTATTCTGACACATTTTGACAAATTGAAGTGTGATAGAGGCCTTTCGCTATTGTTCCATGTATTTTTATTCGTAACTCAATTTCAATGTTTGAACAACGTTCGTTAGTGATTGTCTGTGTTTGATGTATGATTTATGTGCCAGCGTGGGCCGCGTCGCGAATCAATCGAAGTGTGTGGGTTGCAGCAGTTATCTGCATAACGAAAATGTGCATAATTTTATCTACTTAAGTGCGCATTAAGACATAATCTATAGCCTTATAACAATTTGTCTCGACGCTCGTAATAATGTAAGAGTTACAATGCAATTTATTTTAAACTCACGAAGATAGTTTCTTCCTTATTTATGGGTTGGTAGTGTGCAATAGCTTTGCAAGACTTCAGTTTAGCATCCTTCTCTTTTCCGAGGTTTACTCGATCTGAAAATAAAAATTCAGTTAAGTACTCACACAAAAATGGTACGAAAATAAAAAAACAACACAATATCTAGACCAAAATCAACGCAACCCTGCAATACAGAGTAAACTCTAACTTAATTATTTTATCCGCATATATTTTCAAACAGACTGAAAGCCGAAACGGTTATAAAGATTAAAACACAGCGCGTACGGCGTGTCCCTTTCAAATTAAATGGGGGAGGTTTTACCCCGTAAATCAGACGAGGGCAAAAACGTTCTAATTACTCAAAAATCATATTTACAAGCGTACAAAGCTGTGGACAGGTAATGCTCATTAAACCTTTGCGTAACCTCTAGCCAGGACGGTGCTGCCAGGGTCTGAATTTTTGCTTTATACACTGAACCTCCAATAGCAGCGCGATTATACATCTCACCGTGAAAACTTACGTAAGGTGAGCTGCCAATCAATCAAGTTTGAATGACAGTTCACTGTAAGCCCAATCCACGTTAGTTTTCAAGGTGCAGTATTCACAGACTTAACGCCAGGTTTCTCCGGTGCAAACCTTGAAATGTGACACCAACTGATATACTAACTCTGTCATAAGTATAGTACCCTTATATCACATGTATCCTGTAATTGAACAACTGTGAAGGGATCAAAGAAGCAGCACAGCAGATTGGTCTCATCCTTCCGATAAATTATAACATGACATTGCCCATCTAAATTACTGTTGTCAACGAGCGGTCCGTAAGATTCTTTCATATTGTTTAATTGTGTGCAAAATTAGGGTGTCAAAGATCATTGCAACATATTTCGCGAGTTATGAAGGATAAATATGAATTGGCGATCCGCACAGGACTGGCAATAAAATAAAATAAATTAACAATAGCTCGTGCAGGATCTCGTAGCTAGATAATAACAGCCGCATGGGTCGATCTTCAAGGTTAAGCAATGCTTGCTGAGGCCGGTTTGTGGGTGACCATCCTACATACCGAGTTTCCTCCGTGCCTCGAAATGCACGCTAAGCCGTTGGTCCCGGCTGTCATTTGTAGATCTTTGGCAGTAGTTACGGATTGTCAGAAGCCAGAAAATCTGACTCTAGTCTTGCCAAGAAGTACCAAGTTACCCAGTTAATGGGTTGTGGAGGTCTGGTAGGCAGCAGCTCAACGTTAAATACTGGTATTCAGCTGAATACCGGGTTAGCTGGGAACCGACCTCAATAAAGTTGGGAAAAGGCTAGGCTAGGCTGGGATGATGAACAATAATAACAAAATATCTAACATTAAGCTTATAACACAAAAAATTACTGTGCTTGGCTAAAAAGGCTCATTTCTTAGCGTATGGTGATATATAAAAAAAATATGTATATTTTTATACGCATGAATCGCGAAATGACTCTTCAACAGTGTCAATTTTCCTCCTTAACTATGACACTAATATCAGTTCTCTATTGAAAAAACTGAATTATTTTCCCCATAATCACCAGACTCACCCTAAATCGTAAATCGTAAACACCAGATCCCACCCTCCAGTTATTGTTATTACGCCAGTATCATGCAAAAATACTTGCAACATTTTTTTGGTTTCCAAATTACGCAAATGTGGGGGTGCTTTTAAATTGAGCCTGGCACGCTTAAATGAGGGAGATCCAACGCAAATTGTGAAAGCCAACTCCATCGCTAGCTTTCATTTACGCATTAAAATTCACGTGTTTGGTAAAAAATATGAGGCAAAGTTCAAATAAGCTGGTATTTAAATTAACTTTCAAGTTGACGATATACATACAGAACAAAAGGGCCATTGCTTTGAATTAGTGGATGATTTGGTTTATTATTAATGATCTTTAGCTAATAATACATTTCTTTAGTACCTAACTACATTGGAATTCTACATAAAAAAACACTAATTCACTACCTACTTACAACCTAATTTTTTGTCCTATTTCGTTTTGCTTACCTACCTTGTATTTTATTATTGGTATCATGCAATGATTTTATTTGTAAAACAATTTCTGAGAGGTGATATTCGGTGTTGGTCTCATAGTACCTAAAAGTTGTTCATAATGATGAACACAACGATCCCCAGCATAGGAGTAGGGGCCCGTTAGGGCCTGCCAGGGTTGCGGATTTTGTTCGAAAGAGTTACCGCGGCCCTGGAAAGCAATAGGCACTACGAGGAGTACGGATAGGTTTTAGTCAGTAAGGGTCTGACACTCCCTCCCATTCCACCCAGAGCGGCAGGAGTCATTTGATGATTTCGCATTCATAAAAAAAAGGAATTCAGCAGAGGTTGCGGATTGTTCGAAAGAGTTATAATACCGCGGCCCTGGAACACAAAGGGCATTTGAGGAACACGGGTAGGTTTTAAGCAATTTGAGTCTGACAGGAATTGTCACCAGAAATTGCCCACTCTGCCGAGAGATGACGAAGTCATTTGATGATTTCCCATCCATGAAAATGGGATCCAGCAGAATACCAGTGTCAATTAACCGTATTCCCACCGCACCACGGTTGTCAGAAATTACCGCGTTTCTAGTGTTGAAATGAGTAGAAAAAAATACATAAGTCAAAACACTGTATGAACAAATTTGCTGACTGGGATGACAAGCTAATCTTTTTACTAAGACATGGAGCTATTCTCGTATCTATGAGACATATTTCTTACGTAACCGACATCCATCTCCCAATAAGTAAGGCCCGTCTATTTTCGTTTTCCAATAAGCGGTTGCCAGTTTTTTACTCTAGGACCTTTGAGGTTCAGTGCCCGATAACCAGCCTATAAATCTTTAAGGACCTTTCACCTTTCAAAGGATCACTTTCTTGTTTATCTTTACGTAGAATACTGAAACTGAAACTAGAGTCTTTATCATCATTATATTCGCTGCAAAAATCGTGCTGATATTCATTTTTAGTCTGTTCATTTGAATTGACCATTTAAAGTGCCTGTAAATAGTCTAATTGAAATAAATGCTTTGAATTTTGAATTTGATAAAAAAGGTTTACTCTAGCATGTATGAAAATTATAACAATTTCCCCAAAAGTCAGCGTGCATTTGATAAAGATACACAACTTAGCAGTGCCATCAATAACGTTTTAATAAAGCCACGGTTATCGTTGGTTTACACGCAAGGTACCAACTTAATGGTGACAACTACCACAATATGCAAATCATTTTTGACTAACATACACGAGAATTTATAATACTAACGGAGCTTTACGGTTCCTTGCCGTGACATATGACAATAAAATGGTCCGGAATTCGGAACAACGTGTTTATTGTGCATAAAAATATCTGTCTTATCAGAATATACAGAATGCACGTGGAATAAGAAATGGTTTGAATATTATTAACGTACATCATTTTTATATTCGCCTTTATTAAATTTTTATTATGTATGAACATGGTTCGTGTAATGTTTTTATCGTAAAAATGGTTAACAAGTAGATTTTAGTGGAAATAAATGGATCGGCTCACGAATATTTTTATCAGTATTTATTGCAGCTATTCATTATTCAGATTATGATAAAAAGCGTATAATATTGTGAATGTGAGTTTATGAATAAATGACGGTGGGAGAAAATAAAGTGTTTCTTTTTTCTCGAGTTCATAGAATACTTTACATTCAAGTGTTTTCCCAATATGAATGCTCGCAATGGAGGTATTAATGTTTGCAATACAAACACTAGTTTAAGATCGTTAACCCGGGTTTCCTGCGGTAGCACTTCAGTGTTCTTGTTTATCATGCACTGATTATTTGTTTGCTGAATAAGACCACCTCTACGAACGCTTAAAGATTGATTGCAATATCCGTCTTCACACTACTCATCTCGATCTAGTTCGTTTAGTAATTGCGTATCCTCTACGGCAATTCTGTTACCTAGATTTCACTGTAATAGCTTTCAAACTACCTTTCCAACGTTTCCTGTACTTCTGACTGGTACCTATTGTGCTAACCCAGAACCTCATCTGCCTAGCCTTTTGCCAACTATTTTGGGGTCGGCTTCCAGTTATACCTGATTTTCTTTTTTTCTTTTTTTGTATTGAGTAATAGGATAGCTCTTCGATCACGCCTGGTGGAAAGCGATGGATGAGGTCTATGATGGAGCAAGCGTGCCCAGAAAATGCCTTAAGGCACTGGTAATCCCACGCGTCGGCAAAACACAGCAGGCTGCTTGACGTCGGGCTCCAGTGGGAATGTGGTCACGAAACAAGCGGGTGTTAGCCCTACCACTGCAAGGGAAGTATTCGCCAGTCTCTTATGGTATAAGGTGATACTGTCCAGAATGCGCGAGCGCTCGGTTCAGTTGAGTGCCTGATGGAACAAATTGCGCTACACGAGGGTGCTTCTTCATGCATCAAATTCGGATTTAACTGAGTACCAGTATTTAACATGGAGTGACTTTCTAACTTACCTCCACAAATCAATAACTGGGTAACACGGTAGGCACTTCTTGGCAAGACAAGTGTTGGATTTTCTGGCTTCACAACTGCCAATGATCTAAAAATGACAGCTGGTGCTAACGGCCTAACGTGGTACAATGGTTTTCGAGATACGTAGGAGCGTCGATATGTTAAGAAGGCTACCCATCCACAGATCGACCTCGGTAACTGTGGCTTAACCTTGAAGATCGACCTGTGCGGTTGCTATTATTTAACTACGAGCTTCTCCTAACCCAGAACTAACATAAATAGGTGATGAAATAAATATTACAGTACTTACAACATGAAATTCTACTTAAAAACGAAGGTTTATATTTCAAAACGCACTCTTATAATAACTTATCCAATAAGAAAAGATTAAATCTGCTAAGAAATGACCGCTAAGATAAAGATCGCGACACACCCGCAACACAAAGGCGTATTAGTAGTGGCAAATAGCTATTACCGAACCGAGTAAATAGCCCCAGTGTGTATCGAGCCTTAATGCCTTGATTTAGATATATATATTATTGTTGTCTGCACCGAAGAAGATAGGGCTGGCAGTAATATATTGAAAGCAGAAAAAACAAATGAAAGAAAACAAAAGAACCATTGATACTTCAAATTCTTTTTCTTCGCAAAATAATTGTACTGAAGAAATTAATTGGAAGTCCAAATCAAAACATGGCTTTGTTATATTAAAAGCATGGCAATAAATAAGAAAACAAATGGTCGCGTTATTCAAATGCACTTGACTATGAATAATTTTAGAACTTCAGTCGTTAAAACAGCTGATAGAACAAAAGCGATGTTTAATTGTAATTTGTGTGCTTAATGGTTAAAGCTAGAATGCTAAAATAAACATTGTAATTTATAAACGGCGGTGAAATTATGTCTCGTAAATAATAATGTATAAATAATTTCACTTTATTAGTACTTAATGACCAAGGTTTTGAGAGAAAACCTTCGAATAATCATGTGGGAATTTTCATAATTTTAAACAGATACCTTTGCCTTTTACGATTTATAAATTAACTATTTCATCCTTTATTTCTTCGTCTTTGCTAGCACTACACTTATCTTCTTAACTAAAATAAACCTGATTCACCTAAGACCACTCCAATAAAGCACTCTTCAAGAATCTTCGTATGTATCGCAATGTTCAACGCAGACTTGACTTTAAAATAAAAAAATACACATCAAGACAAAATAGAGTGCCCATCCTTAAAATTAAATGAAGGAAGATTTCATTTTCTTCAGTATAATAGAGGCTACATTTCATATCGATAGATATTTCATCGATAAATTCAATGCTTGGGAATGAGATAAGACATGATATTCAAATTAAATACCTTTGACATTTTAAGATTACAAACATCACGGGTACAATGTTGAGAAGTGGTTGTGAAGGCCAAACGAAAGAATATTGTGGATTCACTTGTAGTTAGAGATTTATTCCTTGTTACCTGAAGTAAGAATAAGTCAATTATATTGAAGAATAGTGGTCTGTGATAGACCTTACTAGTTCATAGGCGGACGATAATTACGATGAATTTTATCAGGTATAAAACTATGGGTTAAAATAGTAAATAGTTATAAAAAACTAATAAAAATAAGATATGATAAGTTATGTAAACTTTTAATCGATTTAAACATAGTGGTTTTATAATTTTCATATAATAATCTAATGTAGTCCATTATGTCCCACTGCTGGGCAAAGGGTTCCTCTCCCTTTTTCTCACACGTCTGTCCTCTGCCATTGCAGACCAGTCCTTCCGGTAAGAGTCGAGAATAATTAATTATTTTGAAAGTGATAATTCAAATTAAATAATTAAAACCTAAAGAGTTGGTGAAAGCATTTTAGCATGCGGTCAACGCTTATTACTAAACGTGTGGGTTCGACCGCAACAATTATATGATTATTTGGTCGGTTTAACCATTTAAATTGATGATTATTTTAATGACAGTACTGAAATTTCAGCATAATTATAAATTCACTGGTCAGAGTTATCATTACATTCGCTCACTGCCAAATTTATTAATCGATGAATATTAAAATTATTTAGGTTAGTTCTGTCTATTGCTAAATATCTGAGTTCATGATAAATAAAAAGAATTGATGTAAGGTATGTGGGTACATAATATAATGAAATACATACGTATTGCTAATTCAAGTAAAATATTCTTGATAACTTAGTTCAGTTCAAAATACCATGATTTTAATGTCAAAATCAAATCAATGAGTAGTTTTGGCTCTCTACACCATCAAAACAAAACACGAGTACCACTCAAAACCAAAGCAAAGTACTGAATTTAAAAACACTTTCGTGCATAAAAAATGGGACTTCACGCCTGTCGACAGCAAACAGGAAAATTTTAGCAAAATATATTTTTATTTATCGAAAAAACGTCCACACAAATCTGTCAGCATCACACATGAGTTATCACGGCAATGCACTTACGATCTCTCTGTCTCCGACGGTTGTGCTATCTTTATCCAATTTGTTACCCTTATCAAGAATTAAATGCGTTTTAGGGCCATCGCTCGACAGTTTCTATTTTTTATTAATTACGAGCCGTATAAAGCGCCGGCACTGTATCGGCCGGACAGGTGATAGGCTTTTATGATCCACTATTTATCGAATATTCATTTGTTACTCAATGAATTTCGGATATTCGATTCTGTTTGAAAAGTTTAAGGTCGAATATGAAAGGTGAGTTTCGATAAAAAAACGTTATTAATTTAATGTTTCGTTAGTGTGGTGGAATGAGGATTGCCAGAGTGATTTGATGGATAGTTTTTTTTTTTTTACGCACACCAAACGCAGTTCCATAACTTGTTTATTTTTGACAGCGAAATCTACGAGACAGCCGTCAGAGACAGGTCTGGGCCTAAACCACCAACTCTTAAAGACGTATAGCTCCGTCTCTTTCCCACTGGAAGTAATATTGAAGCAATACTGCTTTAAGAGTTAGTGGTTAGGCCCCTGAACAGTATTGGCTGTATCTTTAGCAAGGTATTCTGAATAGAATTGATGTACACAGTTTCTGAAGGCCTTGTAGTGTAAGAAAACTTTGGAAAACGGTTTCTGGATTAGCAATTTTTCAAGTTCTTAGAATCAGAACAGTAGTCTGTTATGTAGTAATTCAAGATAGGACATTCATACATAATTCATCTGATGATTTATCCCAAGACTAGATTCAAATATTCTTTTAATTTACTTTTAATTTATCGCCCATGTTTAACATTATCACGGTTTATGTTTTCTCCAACGACCGTGCATAATTAGACCAGTATTTTGACCAAACGATAAAAATCTTCAAACAACTTCCCCGAAATTTACACTGACAGTTGTTTTCTGTTTTTCTCCAAATTATATACTTGTTTTTCTTTAACATTGCTCAACCGAAATAAATATTTCTTTTAATCAAGCCGCTGAAACTGAACCGAAAGAATTCAAAACAAATATCGTAAAAATAAACTGTCTGATGAGATGAAGTTGTGTGTCAAACTGTCTGCAAAACTGTGGATATGATCGCTGGAACGCAACTTTTGTTGTCTGTTTCGACTTTCGAAGTCGTAGGTACGAAATGAAAGAAGTTATTTTTGGGTGAATTATTTTGGTCGCAAGTTTATTGGATGGCCAAATAGCTCTAGGATAAGACAAGAACACGAGTTTTGTATAAGTTAATAATGGGTACTTGTTAATAACGAATCTTTTAAACAAAATTAACAGCAAAGTGTGGTGGTGGAGGAAACAAAATATTAAAGGATCTTTCAGTCAAATATTAACATGTAAGCAGTATAGCTAAGGCTCAGTACTGTTTAACTTTTTGCTTTAGCCCATTTTCGTAGAAAACAGGGTCCAAATTATAACGTAGAAAATGTGCTGCTGCAATTTGAAACTCAAACCATAATAAATTAATTTTAATCATAGTTTGTTAATTTTCTTCTTAACTTAATTTTCTTTGGGCTCAGCAAATAATGCTGTTTCTCGCTAACAGAAATTCATTGTACAAAAAATGTCGCCGTTTCATTTTCGCAGTTCCCGGCGTAATTTCTAAGCAGTAAAACTTTTGAGATTGCTACTTTATGACCGGCTCTAAATTTTTCATTGAAGTTTGATACTTTAACCAAGTTTATTATTATATTAAGTCGGCCGACTGCATGATTTAACAAGTCGAACATTTTAGCTGCTGGTTTTTTTCGGCACGGAATTAACATATTTATGCCGTTGTGATCAATATTATAAATATTTATGGACATACATAATGTTCGTTATGCCGTTTATTGTATTTTATACTATTTAGGTCGAATGCAAATAGCATTGATAGGCCCACACATACACAAATTCAGATCAATATTCAGGAATGCTGAATAATAGTGCTTTGACGAGAGAATTGATAATATTCGACAGGTATTCGATTGTAAAATTGCCCATGAAATGCCTTTATAATGTCACTTTAAGCCATAAACTAGAAAGCGAATGTTTGTTTACAAAAAACAAACATTATAAACGTAGGCAATTGCTAAAAATCATCACGTTATTCATTTCAATTAGGTAGGTAATAAAAATAATAATTGCAACAAAATAGAAAATAATTGGCGCTCAAACACACCGCTTGAAGGATAAGCAGCAATTATCTACAAATTAAATTGCTTACCTAATCAAATATCGCTTCTGACATCCGCAACAAACTAGCGTTTTACAGGCACGATAATTTACTAGCACGCATGGCTATAAAACATCACTTTCTTCAATATAACTTAGGTACAGTAAATTTTAATGACGTTTATAAAATACAGGTATAAAATCTAAACGATGTACCTATACTCGTAGTAAAAAGGCCACAGTATAATATTTATTCGGCTATTTACTACAGCCATATAATAATATCTGTCTATGTCGCAGTAGTTATAAGTATACCATAAATTGCACCCGATATTAAAATTACATGGCCACTTATAATGGCACAGGTAGGGATTTGCACAAGCCTAAATTCAGATTAATCGTTTATATTTCACCGTGAATATATATTCATATATTCAATAATGGAAACAGCGCCACACTAGACATTGGCCTCCTCTTAGCGTTGCCACATCGACCATCAAGTGGATTTCCGCTACCATCACCAGGCCATCGATCCAAAATTTATATTTACTAGTTTTTACCAGTGGTTTCAATGAAACCACTATCGCGTTTGAATTCGCCGCCAGAAGCGCTAGTGGAGCGTGAGGTGTTGGTAGGCTTTTGACAGAAGAAGAGTTTATATACTAATTTGTTGTGACTATTGTGAATATTTTACTGCACAGCCTATGTATATAAGATTAGGTAACAGTTCCACCGACCACTGCGTTGAATTTTTTTTTTGTTGGATATTTGTATTCGTGTTGTTATTTTTTTTCGATGATGGTGGGTCCTTTTTCGGTTATGTTGAGTCCGCTTTACACTGCTGCACTATCTATGTTGTATCTAATCGCACGTTTACGGCAGTGTAAATTATTTTCCTTCTAACATGTGCGTAATTAAAACTTTAATGCTACGCTTAAGGACCTTACTCGCTAGTGGCGCCCACTGGTGAGCACGAAAATGGTAGCCCCCATTGCGTTTAAGTAGCCTATAACCATCTCCAGGGTTCTATCTATCTATGAAACATAAAATTAGGATGGCAACCTCCAATAATACACTTAAAAATGCATAAGCACGAGTAAAAATGTCGACTCATACATGTTTATTAACAAAATGGTCTCCACTCCCCACACGGGCTAACGACGCGTCTATCATACATTACTTCGATAATTATGAAACATGTTACAACAAAATTAACAAAACAGCACATTTTGTAAACGATATTAGGTAATACTCGTAAAGATAAGCCCTCAGAAAGCAAACACTCCCTGTATCATAAAGTGTCCTATTTTACAACACCAATTATCCTATTACGAATAATATATTCATTATTCACCCTCTGTATTAAATAGCATATGAATATACATTCAATAAAGATAAAGAAATGACAGGTAAGTATATCGCTAAATGGTTATTAACTTATTAAGTCATAACGAATTTGTTTCTCGGTGACACCCTTTTTTTTTTTTTTTTTTTTTATAGGATGGGAAATCATCAAATGACCCCTCCCGCTCTGGGTGGAGCGGCAGGGAGTGTCAGACTTTTACTGACTAAAACCCACCCTTTAGTCCTCCTAGTGCCTTTCTTCCCAGGGCCGCGGTAACTCTTTCGAACAAATCCGCAACCCTGGTAGGCTCTGGCCCTAATGGGCTCCGACCCTTGCTGACGTCTGCTGGTTTGGCGCGCGTAGAACACAGCGCGCCGTCAACCCGGGCCTGTTCTGATCGGACGGCGAGCTACCCATTGCTCGCCGTCCACAGGCATCAGTCACTGCGCCATGCTCAGGAGCATCAGTTCCTGGGCGGCGCAGTGGCTGACGTTCAACAGGAGGGGGTGAAATGGGGCCATTACTGGCACTCCATTTCAGCCCCCTCCGGAGCCCTTTGTAGGGGCTCCACTGCGGCTGCTGCTTCTGCAGCAGCCGCAGTGGAACCGGCAATGGCGGTAGAAGAAGCGGCGGCAGCGGCGGCGGTCGCGGCAGAGACGGCGGTGGCGGAGGGCTTCCTCCTGTTTCCGGCTTTGGTGGGTGGGGCGCAGGCCCTACCCCCAGCCCAGTGGTCGGCCGGCTTGCCAGCTGCCGCACAGACTACGCAGTGCGGCGCGGCGACGCAGGAGGCGGCCCTGTGACCGGGCTGACCGCAGCGGAAACAAAGACCGCTGCGGTCCACCTCCGAGGTGCATTGTGCTCCCACATGGTGGCCCACTTGACACCGGAAGCACCTCAGAGGTCGGGGTTCCAGCAGTTTGACCTGCGCGGAAACCCAACCCACCAAAAACCTTCGGCCCTCTCTTCTGGTTTTGGCCGCCGACACGGGGCAGCTCACCACAATGGTGCGCGTGCCCGTGTTGTCAGGACGTAGGGTGCCCGCTTTCACCTCCTCTGCTGAGCACCCCCCCGTCCTAACGACGGCGGCCACCACCTCCGCCTCCGTGACGGAGTCGTCCAGGCCCAAGATGCGCATGTCGATGCGCTTGGTGGGCCTGGACACTCGGGCATCGTCCGCGCTTAGGGACGCCCTAAGCCTTTCGGCTAGAGCGTCCGCGGTTGGGCCGCTGGCTGCCCCGGGGATCTCCAGCATCCGGGCCCCAGTCATGGTGACCCGGAGCCGAAGGCCCCCCACGATGCCTAGCTCACCAAGGTTTATCGTCTCCTTCGCCTTGGTGAGCACGTCCGCGTACGTCACGCCCCTCTTCGCCGCGTCCGGCTGCAGTGTAAGCACTACAGCCGCGGTTTTCGGGGGGCGCAGCGCAGCCGCGACGCTTCGCGCCTTCTGCCGCCGCTTCCTCTCCCGCCTCTTGGCCGCCCTGGCTGCCTTTCCCGCCTTCCTCTTCTCCCCGGCCACTTGCCATTCGGCTTGAGCCGGGGGAGGAGCTGAAGGCGAGGAAGCCGGGGGGAGCTGCTGCCCAGACGGCGCAGGAGCCTTCGCCGTCCGCGCAGCAACCCCACCCTTCCTCTTCCTTCCCGGGGCCGGGTCCGGTTTTCCCGGCACCGGCTTCGCGGGTGCCGGCCCGGACCCTTTGTCCTGGCCGGACGACCCCGGTGTGGCAGCCGCGGCGGCCGCGTACGACGCCGCCTTCCGGCCTGGAGCCTTCCCACTCGCCGCTAACGGGGGGCGCAGGACGATGCCCTCCAGGACGGAAAACCGCGCCTGGAAGGCAGCCATCTCCTGCCGCACCAGGTCCAGCACCTGGCCCTCCTGCGGCACGGGCTGGCTGTTCTCCCTGCGTCCCCCTTCAGGCGCCCCCTGTGGACCGGCTCCTTGGAGCCTGGCCAGGTCTGCTCGGAGCCCCGCATTCTCCCTCTGGAGGCGCTCCGTGGCGGCAGCCAAGCGGGCGACCTCCGCCCGCAGCTTGGACATCTCGTCCCGCGGAGGCCCCCCTGGGTTACCCTCCGCTGCCGCCAGAATGGAGGCCATCGCCTCGCTTATGGCCTTGTTCTTGGAGGACAACTTCCTCTTCAAGGCCACATCGCGAAGCGCGGCCTCTACAACTTCCGCAAACCCGGCCCTCCGAACACGCTCCTGTCCGGAGTCATCCGGCTCACCGCCGGAGGACTCCGAACCAGGAGCCCTGTGACCGCCCTCTACGGGGGGTCGTCCGTCAGCGACGAGCCCCTCGGCTCGCTGGCCAGCCACCTTGGAGGCGGGCAATCTCCCCTTGCCACCCTCTCGGCCCTTACCCCGCCTACTGGTGGGGATCTTGCGAGCCGAGGCCACCTCCTCGCTGCCAGACGACCCCCGGTCTTCCTCCGTTCTGGGCCGCTTGCGGAAGGACCTAGGGTCCTCCGCAGCAGCCCCCGCTCTCACGGGTTCAGAGCTCGCCGAGCTTAAGGTCGCTAGGTCGTCGGAGTCCAACTCGGACTCCGACTCTTCACCCGTGCGACACTCAAGCGAGCCCTCCTCCCAATATAGAGCGCCGCTTCCCGCGCTCTCCCCGACCGACACTTTGTCGGGTGAGCTAAAATTTAACCCGATTATTTCCTCAAAGGACGTTTCGAATCGGGGGCCTCCTCGGCCACTGTTGCCCTTGGCAAACGGAGTGCGGACAGCCCTGTTGCCCCCCCCAGAATACGAGGGGCTTGACGCACTAGGCGTGGCGGATTCCCGGACTGCTAAGCAGTCCGAACCGCCCTGGGGTAATATTTCTTTGGCAGGCCTGTCCATATTTTCCTTTTTGAGGGTGCGGTCCCTATCTCCCTTCCTCTCCCCCTCTCTCTCAGTGCTTGCTCGCTGCTCTCACAGTCACGTCTGATGATCAGACGCGTACCAGAGAGCAGCGAGCAAGCCAATGAGACGCACACCGTCCGAGGACCCGAACACTGCTCAAGTCTCCGAACGGTGTGCCCCTCTTGTGTCTCTCTTGGTCTGGTCTCTCACTTGGGACCTTCCGGCATGAGTGGCTCTACCGGCAAAGCCCCCAAGATCATTGAGACACGCAAGCCCCACCACGACGGCAACGTGGAGACACGGTTGGTGGGGCTCGGTGACACCCTGCGGTTGGCATTTTTATTGGATACGTGCTGACGTGAATATAATGCCATAACTTGTTTTCGCGTTTTTATTGCTTTGAATAAGTTGCGTTAAGAAATATGTAGGTACGGTAGGTATAAGCGAAGTGCATACTTGGTTTTATATCCTGGTTGACCGTGATTCTGTATATTCAGGAAATCAATGTTTTTGTGACAGGGTTTATTACGAATTTTATTAAGACGCTGACAACAGCAAAAGCTCGGTCACTCTCAGACTGTATAGAAAAGAAAGAGAAGCGCGACGACTAAATGCTTGCAATTTATTGCCAAATATGAAGTATTTTATCGATTTCCTCAAAACTAAGTTGATCTAGGTATTAAGAATCTAAAACAGCAAAGTTTTGCATTAAGATTCCATTCATTATTTGGTATATATTTTATCGGCATAAGTAGGCTAGTAATATGGGATTTTTTTTTCTAAGGTCAAAGTTAGAGGTCCCAACTAGCAATTTTCTCTTGTAGATGTGCTGATTTAAGAACTAAGGTGTTACAACTGACTTACATGTGTCTTGACTATGACAGAACATCTTATAAAAGCATGATTCAAGACGTTTTGTACTTAAAGAGTACTAACACTTAGTACGTGCTCTTATAGATGTATATAAAGAATCGTTGTAACACATCTATCAGTACAGTTGTCTTACAAGCGCATTTTTACAGAGCAATTGCTCTTGAATATTATTTACACTTAAAAAAGCATCTTAAAAGTACATTCTTTCTTAGTAGAGTCTGCATTGAGTGGTTTATAACACTTATGATCTTAATAAACTTTTGCATAAAACTACTATGAAACCAACTCGTTCTAAGTGTAAATTGTCTTCTCTGAGTCAAATTAAAGAGAAAGCGAATAATAGTAGAGCTCTATTAGACTATTTGGTCTTATGGAAGACTTGTGAACACTTTATTAAGAATGTCGGCCATTATATTCATGTAAACAACGCTAAGTGTTTGTAACACTAACAGTTAACTATGGAGTTTGAAAAATGGAAAAATATCATATAATATACTGATGCATATTTGTCTCATCTAATATTACACCTACTACAAAATGGTAATTTGTAAGCCATGGTTTTAAAAGGAACCCTAAATTTATTAAATGGCTGCAAGTAGTTCTTTTATGTAAGAGCTCAATAAGTTCAAAAGGCTTAAAATTAACTTAAGTAGTGTGAAATAAGACATTTTAGTATTAAAGTTATCTTAGAGAAGAGTAATTGGTCTTATAAATCTCTAATGGCGTCAGTTTTTATTTTTATAATAAGTTAATATGTTTTTACTAATATTCTAAATACATAATTAAGTGGGCCTGTGAAAAAATTCTACTTTATTCCACAAAACATTCGAAGAAATGTACACCGCAAGTCATTTAAGTTCATAGACACATAATTATCAAGCAAATGAACTAAATGGTTACAAGAAATAAAAATACTACTAATACAAATAATACAAGTTGACAGTTAAACTTGTTTTTATTTTATTTCAACAGCACTCGCGCACACACTTTCGGTTGTTGTGATAAATATTCCGTTATTGAGCTTCCAGAGAGCAATATAAGGGGAATTACACTTGCAAGTGCAGTCCTAAGAGTGCTCTAAGTCTATTTTCCCTCAAACCATGCTGTTATAAGACCATCATAAGTTATTTTGGTCTTACAACAGCAGTAACAAGATTATTGTTAGTGTAAAGTAATCTTCAATAAGAGCGTTATTAGTTGACTGTAAGTGAGAATTCTCTTATAAAGTGCGCCTAAATCGACACTTACAGTTGTCTGTAAGTATGCTAAAAGAGTAAAAATTATTGGTCTTAGGACACTTGTAAGTTAAAATTTTGCTAGTTGGGGTAACTTTGACGATCATTACTATCGAGGATTTTATTTTTAATCATGTTTCGGAAACAACAGAGTTCTTTGAAATATAGTTAAAATTAACATATATTTTTTCTGCAGCTTGAAACTAAACAGATTTGGCTAAAATTGCGTGAGGAAACCAGCAATTTTCTAGTTTTTGCTGTTCACAGCGTCTTAAATGGAAATTTAATTGGAGATCAAAAATAAGATTCCTTTATATTAGTACTTTAACTAAAATTAACAATAAGGAAATAAACTAAACTATCAAAAAACTAAAATATGGCATCAAAAAATTCGTTCGGTTTCGGTAAAGAAAGAAGAAAGAAAATTAGTTTAACGTAAAAGAACAACAATTAACATAACATTGAATAATATCTTTGTATTTAAAATTTTCAGTAGGTAAGTATACAATATGGACTACTACTATTTAAATAAGTCGCTGCTTTAGTGTTTCATAAAATAAACGATTTTTTTTTCACTCAGATCATGTACCCCCATGCAAGGGTAGGCCGTCCGGTCCGACATGTGTCAGGCAACGTCGTCAGTTATCTGTAGTGTGCAGGTGGAGTCAATGTTTGGGGATGTCTGGTATTAGGGCGAACACCCCCTTACTATTTTCTGCTTGAATGGGATTCCTTTCAAGCGAGGAAATATGTTCAGAGGTCCCAAGAAAAGAACGCGCATCGAGAATCATCGTCCAACGTCGAAAACATGAACATGCGATGATCGTCTTATATGGATTGAAATGTTATAACCATGGAAGTACTTGCCTGTTTTGTATCATCTACCAAAATTGCAAACATTAAATAACAAATCTCTGCAACTTGAGAAACTAGACTAGACTACCAAGAGTGAAAACTTCTTGAAAACGTGCAAATGAATCGTTATTACACATTAATTATCACGAAAATTACCGAAGCTCATGCATTTTCTGGCATAACTGTAGGTATAACACGTGTAACAGAATAAACGCAATACCTCTTCGGGGGTCATTGTACTCATCATTATGAACATCTTTCACTACGGGGCCAACCCTGAAATCACGAAAAAAAAACGACTGCCCCGTACATTTAAGTGTGCACAACTCGACAAAATATACTGAACAGCTGATTTTTTTTCGCGATTTCAGGGTCGGCCCCATAGTGAAAGTTGTTCATAGTGATGAGTACAATGACCACTTAAGAGTTATTGCGTTTATTCTGTT
Source organism: Melanchra persicariae (assembly GCA_947386135.1). NCBI lineage: Eukaryota > Metazoa > Arthropoda > Insecta > Lepidoptera > Noctuidae > Melanchra > Melanchra persicariae. The sequence goes on along the minus strand of OX376655.1, from coordinate 8,683,289 downwards.
ACACGTTGTCCGCTTACGCGTCCCAGCTGCGCAAGCGATGCTCGCGCAACACGTCTACGCATTAAATTTCAGTGTTGTTTGGGGATTATGGTCAACAAAAGACGTGTAAGGCAAGAATATTAGTGGGAAGTACAATCCCCGTAGGTATACGCTAAAGTGGATATCAATATTACCATTTGATTGACACTGCAAAAACAAACTTTCTCCATGATCTATTTACATAAATCTATGACACGTCACTCACCAAATATTTTTGAAGCATACAAAAACTCGCTGGCGGGATATGGCCGTCATCAAGTCACACCGAGTCACTTTACACCTTAATGGATTTCGTTCAGTCGCCAAAAGACACTTTCCGCATCACTTAGCTCCACTTCCTACGTAATTGATATCATTTCACCTAAAAATCAAGAGGTGTCATTGTATGTCATTTGAAACGCGGTATTAATGTGCTAGGTGATCTTTTTACGAAACCTTAAAGGTGTTATGTATGAAGCTCAATTGTATTAAAAGTGTTAGGTTACGTTCGAAAAACTATCACACTTTCGTTTTAATTTTTGGGGCGTTGACAATAAGGATAATTTTGTCACACCTCCATCTTAATAGCGCTTTCTCAGGGCTTCAGGGATCATCTAGGCTGCCATTACAAAGGTTTATAACAAAATCAATAATAAAATCCTACTAGCTTGGCACATACAAATATAAGGATACTCTTAGTTACCGCGGCCCTGGAAAGCAAAGAGCACAACGAGGAGCACGGATGGGCTTAAGTCAGTAAGAGTGACACTCCCTCCCGCTCCACCCAGAGCAGCAGGAGTCATTTGATGATTTCCCATCCATAAAAAAGGCTATCACAATCTTTTTATCATAACATGTAAAACTATCTAAATAAAGAAACTACTTTCAAACCACTTTTTACAATAAATCTCGTAAATAAAACAAGTAAATGTTGTCTGTTTTCAAATCCTGAACCTAGTAAAAACTATCCTTCACAACTACTTCACAAGTAAAATACAGAGAAGTACATCAAACGCGAGGATAAATCCCCTTTTTTTGCTACACGCGTAGAAATAGGCTAGTGTTTTTGTGCTTGCCTAGGCATTTCGCTCAGTCATTTATCTTATACACCCGCGACATATAGGGGCTCGGATAGCCGTACGCCTACGAGTTATGTGGGCACTGAAAAATTGCTACTCGTAGCTCATTTGATGAAGTCTAGAGCCTTTGTAACTGAAAATGTGAAGTAGGTTTGTGCCTGTGGAATGTCATTAATCATTGATTGAAGCTAATCAAATATTCGGATACCTATATCAGTAAACCCAAAATAACTTGAAGATGGTCTAGATAAGACACAGGATGAACTTCAGATTTGATATAAGTTTGACACAGAATCATCTCTATTGGTATCTGAAGTGGCATTTTGTTGTTCAATAAAAATAGGTTTCTCCCAAGTGTATTTTTTCAAGATAAAAAGTAGCCTAGCACGCGAAGATTGTATACTTACGTTATTATAAATACATTTTTTTCTGGAATCTGATAAGTACTTTCAGCAATGACTTGATAAAAGTGAATAGGTTACTTCTAGGCAAGCGTGCTCCATTGTAGACCACTTCATCACTTTCGATTAGCTGAAACTTTGATCAAATGCCAAGCTACCTCCTAAGTACAGTTCTCGTCAAATAACTTTGCCCCTCTGAAGTTGTCGAGTGGCTGCGTAGTAGTCAAAATTACGAACACACTGCAACTGCGCATGCGTAAGAGACATGGGGGCGGGGCGCGATTTTATGTTTTAGTCGCTCGTTTACGTTCAATGCATGCTTGCGTCCCGCTTGCTCCCGTGTACGTGACTGCACCTGCACGATCTTTGCAAATGGCTAACTTCAGAGGGGCAAAGTGATTTGACGAGAACTGTATGATTCTAAAAGATATTTTTTTAACAAACAAACAATTTTAACTCTTAATGTAACTTTAAATAAGTGTTCTTAATATTAAAGCAGTCAATTCAGTACAAAAGCATTAGTAGGTACACTGTATTTACTTACTGTTGAATATTGTTGCTGCAAATCGAATAACTTTGGAATGTCACTACAAAATCGAATACAGATGCAGTCAGTGTCACTCGTAGTTGTCAATAACACACATCTAGTCTCTAAGTACTTTAGCTGGAATATCACTGTTATTGACTCCATAATATTATTCAGCTTTCAAGTAAATAGAATTTCAGAAATTCTTGATCGTTTTCAATCGAAATAACCTGTTTGATTGGTTCGTAAGAGCGTGTATCAATTTTGAGGTTTTGGCGTGGTTTTTAGGGCTATCTAAATATTGGCCTTTATTTTCTATGAAGTTGTTTGTGGTAAGTGGTTTAAAGGTTAAATCAATAATAATACTAGGTAGTTTATTAATTGGAGTTTTTCATTATAATTATAGTGTGTACTTAATATATGTTCATGACGCTCTTTGTATTGTATAAAACATTGTATTTCAGGTATGAATAAAATTGATACTTGCTACATTTATGAATAGGACTTAACACTGACAGTTACAAATAGTAAATACGCAAACGGTTTTCTTTGCTTATGGCTTGAAGACTTCGTAGAAATGAACATTCATACATACAATTTTCTCATTCATCAGCATAATTAGTTAGAAATTATAATTACACGTTTTCACAAGTTCATCCTATGAAAGGAGCTAAAACAAAAATTACTCTAGCCTGAATAACACAAATTGTAAGCGCTCTATTAAGAATTCTACACCATCTTTAGAACCGTAACTAAATTATTAAAGTAGCTCCGTAGACACAAAGTAGAAATTTCAAAGGAAAATTGCCTAGAAAATTTCTTAGTCAAAATTCAGACTTTGCATTCTTATTATAGCTAATTTACTTAGTTTAATAATCGTTCTATCTAATGACAATGTTAGCGTTCTAATTACTTAGACTTGTTTTCTGTATAAGAGCAGAACGAAGGGATGAAAACAGTTTATAGAATATTTATTTATTACAGTCTAAAGTAGTTTATTTATGTTACATGTTCTACTAGTATTAGCAACATGCCCCGGCTTCGTATACGGCTATCAGGGCATGATTTTTCGGACATTTTCGTATCATCATTATATTTCAGTCAATTTGCAAAAAACCTCATGGATCATACACCTAAACTTTCTTCATGCATGAATCACACATTGACTGGCCTGTTGGTCTAGTGGTTAGTGACCCTGACTGCAAAGCCGGAGGTCGTGGGTTCGATTCCCACCCAGGACAAACTTTGTGTGATGAGCATTATTGTTTGTTCTGTGTCTGGGTGTAATTTATCTATAATATGTATGTATTTATAAATTATATAGGTATGTATATCAGTTGTCTGGTTACCATAACACAAGCTCTGCTTAGCTTGGGATCAGATGGCCGTGTGTGAGTTGTCCCAAGACATTATTTATTTTATTTTATTTATTTATTGCTGTAAACCGTATGAAAATTAAAAAAAAATTAAAAATTAAAGATTTGGTCGTTTTTCAAGATAAGACGATAGAAGATAGATCTGACAGACAAACAGACGCGGTCGGAGGATTTTGTTTTGTAACATGTAGTGATAGTGATGATGTAGTAATCCCTACTAATAATATAAATGCGATTGTAACTCTGTCTGCTGTCTGTCTGTTACGCTTTCACGCAAACACGGCTGAACGGATCGTCATAAAACATCCACGAGGGTGCAGCCGCGGGCAAAAGCTGGTTAATTATACATGAGTCTCGCACAGTTAAGAAAAAGCGGTGGAAAATTTGTACCTATATGTATTGCCAATTTCATAGGAGCTGTTACTGTTACATAATTTTATTTGAAATCTTCATTTGGATGTCTTGGACAAAATAATTGATAAAGAGAACAAGACATCCAAATGAAGCTATAATAAATTCATCATTTTCTCTTTGAACTGGGACATATGAATAACTCTTGGCACTCACGTGATGCAAGTCCACTCAAGTAATTAAAAGCATTTAAACATTGATTGAGAATTTAAGAACATTATAATATCACAAGACACACACACACACACCATCACACACTATTTTACACACACACTCACACTATTACACTATTTTCACACTATTTTATTATTGCTATTAACTTCACTTGCATAAGTGAATGTAAAAGTGATGACAATCTTTAATTACTGTTGCGACCCGTGACGCAATGTTTTATAACATTTCACAGTTATAAACAATAGCTGCATGCAATACCACCGCCACCGTGACAAATTGGTTTTGTTTGAAAGTCCTGAGAGTCATTAATGACATAGTCCGAGTTAACGTTAACGCGTAACAGTATGTAACAGCATGTAATTGTTTGAAGTATTGACACAATATTGGAGACGTACCAAAACAATTTGACTGCAATTAGATACAACTAGCTTTTACCCGCGACTTTGTACGCGTATATTTCGTTGTTTCTCGTTCCCGTTTAGCCTTCCTCATGAATGTGGCTATCATACACAAAAAGAATTTTCAAAATCGGTTCAGTAGATCCAGAGATTACCCCTTTTTTTTTTTTTTTTTTTTTTTTATAGGATGGGAAATCAGCAAATGACCCCTCCCGCTCTGGGTGGAGCGGCAGGGAGAGAGATTACAACCTCACAAACTCACAAACTTTACCTCTTTATAACATTAGTATAGATTTGTATCTACTTTCTTAGTCATCTGCAACGTTAGACTGCAGAGGGTCTAGCAGGAATGTTTTGACGTATAATAAAGTTACAGTATCGTTATCGTAAGAGAATTTTGAATTTAGAAAACTTCAACCCCATAGTGTTTTGGTTTAATTTTATGTTGTGTTATTGAGTTTTCCATTCTAAATTTCTCAGAAGCAGCTAAAAATAAGGATCTGTGCTCCATTTTGTTAAACAGGGTTATTTGTAAAACACCAACAACCTTTCAGTGGGTGACAGTACTCATGATTATAAACAACTTTTACTAAGGCACCAACTCTGAAATATCAATAAATAAATCGGCTGTTTTATACAAAATGCAATATTCACCCGATGAAACTGTACTCGTATGTATTAGTAGATTTTTTTTTCGATTTTTCAGGGCTGGTCTCATAACAAAAGTTGTTAATAATCATGAGTACTTTCACTAACTGAAAGCTTGTTGGTGTTTTACAAATAACCCTGTATATGTCGCAGTCAATTACTTTAATCAGCCGTTTAAGTGGTGGCCTTAGGACTTATCGACCGCTAAGAAATCGGTAACTATGTCGAGACTTGCCGCCCTGCTTTTCAGATACCTATACCTACCTAGATCGATGTTGTGATATTGACAAGGTATACTTGCTACATTATAATATGAATGAGCCATTCACGTCACTCGTTGAACATGGGTCGATGCAATAAACGATTTTGAGATGGATTAGGATATAATCTCCGAGCTAAGCAAATGGATTGGTGAACGCATTCCGGTAACTATGGTAAGCACCAGATATATGTGCAATAACGGTCATTGACCTACGTACATTTATTGACTTCCTTAATATCAAAAACAGAAATAAAGACTGCCCTTAAAGCTGTCCTGAATCAACTTCTATCGTGATTCTTTACGTTCTCGAGTTATGAAAAACGTTTCATAATATTTATTGTTCAGTTGACTACGAAGGGATATAAGGGAAAGGTCAATGTGCTTTATTGCAAGTTTATCTGGTGCCTAATATACTTGCGGTGTGCTCAGTTATAGTGTCAATCAAATTCTCCGGAAGCCACTTTAAAAATTCATGCTTTCTATTTCTTGCAATAATAAATATTGGTGTCCCTCAATTGGAAACTAAATAATTATTAGCTACGTATTAAATTAAGGTGGAGTTTTGTTCCCAAATGTATACCTATATCAAAATTTAAAATATATTCGGAGCATTGAGCCTAATATTTTACAAGAAGCCAAAATAAAATGACATTCATCGATGCAAGTTATATTATGGCAGGTAAGCTTTCATCGTGTAAATTAAGAAGAAATTTAAAGTATTTACCCGTAAAAAAAATTAAATCCATTTTATATGTAAATTCACTTCGCAGATTTTATATTTTTGGTTAGAGTTCTATTTAGCATAGACAGATAAAATGAAAAGCTACTGTGATGCCTATCCAATTTATTTGATCAGATTGACTAATGCATCAAAATATTGACCACTGGCCCGTTTGTTTTTTTACATGACATTTAAATTGGAATTTGGTATCAAAACTTTTTATAACCAGTCAACTATAATGTTCTACGGCAGGATATTTTAACCCTTTCATGTGAACTTCGACATGAATGGGCGACTTTTAAAACATTCCTCCATACATTATGCCGGTCAATTCTATGTGAACAATTCTGTTGTCCTTTTAATGGGCGTTTACTATTGTGGCATACAGGTGGAGTCCAAATAGCCACACCTTTTATTTATTATAAGCACACATAAATTATTCAAAAGCGTAACGATATTATGCGATGCGAAGCACGATAGAAACTAATTTGAATTAATTTGATGCGTCCCGTTTTTTTGAAAGGAAGCATAAAAAGTTTTTATGTGAAAATTGTGTGAGACAAGTTTGCCCATATATTTTATCTTATTGTGTAACTGTTTATGAAACACGCAAACACAGAACAGATGTTTCCTTCGCGCCTTTGATTTATAATTTATAAAGAATTATCATACGATTTCTTTTGATAGAACGAAAGAAGTGGGCAATTACTAGAACATGTAATAAATCATAAGAATTGTGGAATAGACGTTAACAATAAAAGATGTTTTCCTTTCCTGGCTTAATTTATTTTAGTGCTGTGAATATAGAAATACGTCGCTGTATGTTTCTTCATTCACTTCGGAATTCAGTTCAGATTTCAAAACTATACATTATTTTGGTATGTTATGATTTATAAATATTACTCATTCAATTGAACTTACTAACTTTAGTTCGTCTATAAAAGTTTATCACAAATTATTAAATCTTATTTAATTCTTCATTAACGCAAAAAACCATTCACCCAAGGCTGTCGCCTCAGCCTTAAAAAGAAACACAAACATATAGATACACAGCAATTAGCCAGTATGTATCTTAAGGCAATTGGCAAGGCACTCGGTTACGGCACTTATCTAAAAGATAACGATTATTGGCCGACATTAGCTACCGTTGTTAGTCTGTTCCCCTTGAATTCTAGGTGATGTTGTTCTGAATACTAAGTGCTCTGGCATTTTCTCTTTGAGCTTTTGAACTTTATATAGCGGAGTGTAAGAGGGTCCTAAAATGTTACAGAAATGTTAAGTTTTATTACAAGACTTCTTGGGGGAGTAGAAAGTGAGAATTCAAAATAAGTTTGAGCGTTTTGTGAAATGTTTATGTCACAGCCAACCAGCTTCATCAGCCGTTTCGTTAAAAGTCTAGCCTTTTCATTTAACTGCGCTGATGTTTCAGCGACCTAAGTGAAATGGGCAAGTCGTTAAACGTTATTAAAACAAAAATGTCACTTAGGTCGCTGAAAAATCGGCGCAGTTAAATGAAAAGGCTAAGCTAACGAGACGGCGAATTAAACTAGTTGGCTGCGACATACACAGGGTTATTTATAAAACACCAACAACCTTTCAGGGGGTGAAAATACTGATTATTACTGAAACAGCTGATTTAATTTTTGATATTTCAGAGTTGGTCCCATAGTAAAAGTTGTTTATAATGATGAGTACTTTCACCCCCTGAAAGGTTGTTGGTGTTTAACAAATAACCTAGTTTATAGGATAATACAAAAATAGGTTCGTGGTAATATTTTGACGTTATAATTAATTAATGTACAGTTAACAAAAACGAAACTTCTTGGTACAGATGAAGTTTCAAACACATACGGTTCATAAAATAATTTTGGCTTGACCCTTCTGTCACTGGCCTCGCGCAAGTGATAGTTGAAAAAGGGAGCTACTTCCAGGATAAAAAGTATCCTATTACCTCCGAGGTATAGCACTATACCAAAAATATACTTTTTTACAAAAAAAAAAACTGACTTCCAAATCTATTACAAATTTTGGAAGTCGGTGTCAAAAAACGAAGAAATCACACCAAAAACACCGACTTCCAAAATTAAAGTTATTTTGTACTTTGTAGTGTTTTTCTTTGGAAGTCGGTTGTATTTTTTTGTAAAAAAGTTTTTTTATTTACCACTTTTTAGTGCTTATTCCCAAAAAAAATCGAATCAGTTCATTATAATCTAATTCTCGATGTCCGAAGTTCTTCATTCGACCTTAACAACAAAGTTTAGGGTCACTAGAAGACTATGTGGCAGGTTGACATCTAAAACAAGTAACCCTTTTCAATTCAAATAAATATAAACAGAATTTTCTACCAACGCAAATTCTTCACAACCCTAGAAGCTGACCTAAGAAAAACTTCTACCATACATCAACAAACAAACACAAATTTACATAGTTAAAAACCGTCTACAGAAAATATAGCCATTAAAATTTAAATTCGATTACCATAAACTTATTAACATTATACAATGTCACTGCCTCCGTATTACAAGTAAGTGTCGCCTGTCCATTGTAAGTGATTGAATCACACTTTAACTTAACTGTCATGGGTACGACTGATAACGTAACGTACTAGGTTGTCGTACAGACATGTCTCATTAACAAAGAATGAGAAGCTATGTTTTATGAAACTAAGAATGAAGTTGGAGATAAAAGTAATGATGTACATGAAGGTTTTATGTTTTGAAAGAGACTTGAGTATGCAAAAGAAAGTATTTTTGCGCGGGGTCGTGATGTACAGGGTGTTGCAGAAGTGCATGGTCATACTTAAGGCCACACACACACAAGCCAAGAAATAATAATAATCAAAACAAAATAATAATGTTTTTTTTAAACCCGATTTATAAATAGCATAGTAATAGAAGAAATGAGATCAAAAGACAGACTTTAAAAACCTTTGTTTCAGAAACTTGGAAATAGAATTTACAGAATAAAATTAAAGCTTCATTAGAACTGAAGCCTTACAAAAAACAATAGTTCAAAGACCTCCCATTAAAAGTCTATCACAAGATGAACAATAAAATAGTCCCCAATAAAAGCAATATTCCTCACCTACACTAATTTCCATCGTATGAGACTCAGAAGGAATTCTAATAAGCATAAGCATGCCATGATCGATTCTGCTTGGATCTCGTCTCATTACCTGCAACTGTTTCATCGGCCTATGCGACATATAAAACTACGATAACCTTGCCGTCTAAATCTCTTTACCTATTACGAATTAAGGTTTCAAATCGAGTAGCATTTCATCTACAATAAAATGTCTTCGGAGACGAATAATTTATGAGTATTATAACCAAACATAGCAATAGATACAGTAACAGTCATTTGTTTTCTGAGTCCACCTCGCTTGTTAAACAAAATTTTGACATGTTCCAGAGTGTGGGCGTCTTTCAAGTGTGGGCTTAGACCCACGTGTTCATAATTCTTTTGTTCCGCTTTCTAGTATGTTCGTCAATGAGTTGGAAGGTTTGTATGCAAAAATCTGTTTGTTTCTGGACGGAAATTGGGACTCAGTTTGTCTATTGTGACATGTTCATTCTGTATGTGGTTTTCTGTTTTGACGAAGGCTTTTTTAAGTCAAGCTGAAGTAGCTCGACTCTACTATTTCTGTTTCATAATAGTTGAGATAAGTGGTTAAGCATACTATCTTGAGATGTGAAGCTTAGTTTATAAATAAACCTATGAAAACCCGATTTGCGAGTGCTCGCAATTTAACCCAGGTTATCTAGGAAATTGGGTAAAAATATAGAAAGATGAAAAATTCTTGCTTGAAATTTGAAATATTTACCTAATTGGAAGCACAATAAATGGCTCACTATAATATTTCAATTGAATAATAAGAAATTTCTAGTTCCTTTTTTCATACTGAAATTTATGATCATCGATAACTTGATTATGATACACGAACTCTACTACTCGTATGTGAACAATTCATTTATCAATCATCTATTACCTACGTGAGATTTGTATGCAAACCAATTGCTTCTGTTGATTTTCAACGTCCGGAATCAGGTGCAGAGAACGATTGTTGATCTTACGAATTCAGTGGACACAATACCCAATACGAACTCGTACAATACCGTTTACAGTATTTAAATTGAATTCAAATAACGACTTTTTTCAAAGATTCAATTCGAATGCCTGCATAAAAAGCTAGTACGGACGAAATGAGTCACCAGTGATTTGAAAAGGAATAAGATACGACTGCCAATTTATTTTTACCGTATATTTATAGAAGAATGAGTATTATTCTTTTTATAGAAAGGTCTAAAATCGATTGGGGAAGTGAGTTCTAAACGTAAATCTATTGGGTTCTCCTATTGCGGGTCGGGCGACCTTTTTCTTAGTGATCGGTATCGGACGCACTCATCGATGGTTCATCGCAACAGCATTGATGCTTGAACATCGATATGCTAATGCACTGATGCATTCCATACCTTTGTGTACTTACGTCGACGAGGTGGGCGAAACTCCATTGATATACATTCGATGTCATTGTTAATATTATAGGGTGGACCCGATTTTAAAAAGCAATTTATTCTGTCTCTCGATGGGACATTAGATAATGCTTAGTCACATCGATTTATTATTATTTTTTTATCGGCATTGTTGGGCGTTTTGTAGTCGAACTCATGACCTTTATTGTGGGTTTTCTAAAAAAATATCTAGGTATAAAATTGAATAATGTTGACGGAGTAAATTTAATACCTACCTACCTACTCAAAGTAATTTAAATAAAAATATATGAAGCTACACGACGAGTTTGTAGAATGAAATCAATAAATTCTAATCAAAAGGTCATAATATTGTAGCGTTAATTTAAAGCCGGGCTATTAAATTTCAAAAACCCTTTGAAACCATTTGCTGTGGACTCGAACCACAATAATCTTGAATGCCCATAAAATTGGTATTTACCTAAATTAAACGTTGGTCGTAATTGATACAAATGGTTGTTTCTAGTTAAATGTAATTGAAGCAGACAGGAGCAAGTGCAACAAACCTTGGACAAGAACTTTGAACTATTGTTTTTTGAGAGAATTCAATTTGAATTTTATTGGATTAATCTTATGTTAGAAATGTAAAATTACTACCATAATTTTGTTTTGAGGTTTGCGCTATGTTTCGGAGCTCTCTTTATTGAAATTAGTTTGTTTAAATTTTTTTGTGCATTTTTCGGAATAAAAGTGATAGGTACTACTGTAAACAAAAGCTATCAAAATATAATATTCCATAAAATATCTACAGATTCACCAAATCACATGTGTGTTTAAAACATTACCTACATGTTATTTTCACGTAATTAACTAAATATTATTCGTAATTTATAATTACCGATAAAATCTTAATAACCAAAATTAATTTCTAGTCGAAACATAAATTGATGCATTGGCTCATAAAATTTTTAATTAACGCGAATTACACGCGTAAGCATAAAAAATATGTATTACATTCGTCCATCACTGCCTTTACGACTTTTCAATTGATATTTGTTATGCGCAGATAAAAATCGTATAAAGTGCTATAATGACAAAATTTAAAAGCAAACGTCATTGTTTTGTGTCGTCAAAAACGTTGTAAATTTTATTAAATTGACCATCAGTTCAATCTCTGATCGATATTGAATTTTAACTTTCGAGATTCCCGCTGCGTAATGTTGCTTAGCTATTGCCGTGAGGTGCACACGACTGTAACTTTTGTCACATTAAATAACTATTAGGTAGTTAATGTGTGCTTTTCCTTGTAATAAAATACCCATTGGGGTTAATTTATTGTACGATTTTAAGATGCTATTTTATTCTAGAACGTAGGATGTATCGATAATGTTACAAGACGTCGCGTAATTGAAACCAAATCTTTATTTTTGTAAGCAGATGTGGTGGGATGTATCGCCAGCGCTATCATCGCTGAAGGTAAACAGTTCTAAGTGATATGAACACGAGTGAGTAAGTGCAGCATGAGTCTGCATACTAATGGAAGGGAAACTGGGTTTAAAGATTGCATTATGTGGCTAAAATATTGATAGGGTGCTTCGAACGTTGGGTTGTGTTATCGCTAACAGCGTGGTACCATAGACGCATTTAAGTAGATTTGCTAAAACTCATACTATTCTAATGTTTGTAGATCTTTCTATCCAACTATTTCAGTACCTACTGTAGCATTTTCTTTCAAGTTTTCTACAAATTCGATGTTGCGTTAAATACGATACGAAACTGTTTAATAGTTTTGCTGTGTGTATTATATCTTGACTTTGTAACCCACTTGCAATAAACTTTTGGTCCCCCAACTTCGTAATTGATAACAGCACCAAAATTTGTCGGTTAATTCATTAATATTCATGTTATACCATCCTATGCAAACTCTTCCGGTCCTTTCGCAGGCCAGTGAATATTCGCAACACAATCCATCTAACTTTTTATCATATTAATGTCAAACAAAATTGTGAACAAATATTATCATTCCTGTGTCACAGATATCTCCATTCACAGTTCTGTGATCATATTAGTTATCCTTTTCTGGACATGTTGTTGATTTACTGTTTCCAGTTAGAAACTTTCCTAATAAATAAACCTTATTCGCTCCGATGTCAAACTCTCTAGTTCACAAGTATCTCTGGCTGGACGGTTGGTTTTTGTGTCGGTGCTACATAAATTTGTCCCTTGTTCCGCATACATATACTAGGACCTTTATGAGTAGGGTTACTCCTAGCGGAGAGTAAATTCAACGATTTATCTCTTTTAATCGCGGTTTAATTTAGTTTGTTAGTGAGCAGAGTGGCCGCGTCTACGACTGGTTTTTTTAGGATAGGTTCTGGTTGTAGTGTGAGTATAGTCTATTTTGTTGGACACAATTTGGGTCCAATCAGCTGAAGTCACTCTTTTAAAAATAAAATTATTTTTAACCATACATATGTAGGTAATTTTTTTTCAGCTATTTACATTTAGCAAATGATAATCTATTTTTGTACTTTTCTAACAATAAATAATTCTTTTACAAGATTGAGACACTGTTTTAAGCACTAATTGACGCCATTGAAGTATCGTCATCTAGGGAAACAAAAATATTCTTGATTAACTTTTAACCCTGGAGAAACTTCAGCATTTCACAATACCGATTTCAATCTAAAATCACATCGCAATTCCTCTCACAAACAGCAATATCGCTCATACAACAAACAAACATATTTACGTTGCTCAAAATGACTTCCGCAATATTCTGGACATTTATTCTTTTTTAGATGAACAACTAATATTTTGTGTGCCAACTGTGCCAATAACTTTGGCCCCAGTTGTAGCTCCCAGTGTCCATAACCCTGTCTTATACAGCATTGAAACGGTCATTTTATTGCATTAATTTGCAATTTCATTGATATTGCCAACATTCTGATATAGCGTCTTAGATACATTCAGATTATATAATCGAAAACCTAAAAATACTGCTTTAGTTTCATGTGTCTCTGTTGCAATTTGGCCTATGTGTTGGATACAGTCCAATTTAAGAGCACTTGTGATAAATTATAATGGAAGCTAATGGTCGTTATTTTTCTGGGCGTTGCGGCAAAGCACATAAAATGGCGAATTAATTAAAAAATATTTGACAGACACCGCTCATGTTGATGCAGTTACTGAAATTAATGACGCGTTTAATAAGTAAGTGGGGCAAGCTTTTGCGTATGATTTTAATTAAATGTCACCCATTTTTAATGGATGGACTACGTTTATCGTAGCTTCACTGATGGACACTTATACTGCTTCAAAATTTAAAAAAATGCACAACAACATAGTTCTTTTGACAGCTATCAATATAAACCTCAATCACTTATGCATAATTATTTACTATCTGTTTTTAACACTTCTTTAATATTCAGGAAACGCAACCGCCATAAAAAATGCGTTTATAAATGTGTTATTTTAATAGAAAGGGATACCATTCCCTTAATGTTATGATTGTAAGTTATCTTTATTCTGCGCACACACTAGTGCACTATATCGATTGTTCGATTTGTTGGACGCTCATATAATAAGCCTAAAATATATAAGAAAACAGTAAATATGCTGTAATATTACAGCGCAGTATACAATACTCATACAATAAAATGGATATTTTACAATAGCTACCTATTGTAAAATGTTTTTACAAAGTTCTAAAGATGTGAAAATATAATTTGGCGAGTACTTACCGATTAGAAATTTACTGTAGTATCAACATCCAATAAAGTACCAACATCCAATAAATATTGTATTTTTGTTGATTTGGTAGCAGACGGAACTTCGAACAAATCCGATACCGGTAAGGCGGTAGGTAACAATAAATTTTTCGTGACATTAACATTGACGTGCAAGATGACAGATGTTTTTTTTTAAATTATCAACCTGGTCATAGACAACTATGTAATACAGCCACCGTATTTGAAATAACTCTTTCTAACATCGTTTAAGTCATGTTTTATCGACAAGGCGATTCACTGCAGATAATATAGTTCGTAATTGAATCACAGAAAATTATAAAAACGTATATTTAAATCAAACCAATAGTTCATTCACACATTCAGCTTCTTGGTAGATTTTGAATGGCAACACCTATAACTGTTCAACTGAGAGTCAATCACACTTACACTACGATTCCATTACGACTCTATTGAGCTTACATACAAGTTTTTGCAGAATACCAAATTTGTTCTAATCGTAATGGAGTCGTGATTGACTCTCAATTGAATATCAATAGCATGCGAGTTAAATAAAATTAGCAGACTTGGGGCCCAGATAAATGTGCAATAACAGTCACCCACATACATTTATTGACTTTCTTAATATCAAAAACAGAAATAAAGACATTATTTATTGTTTATCTACGAAGGGATATCAGGGAAAGGTCAATGTACTTTATTGCATGTTTATTTGGCGCCTTCTATAATGCAATCTACGTGTCAGAAAGTGTACCTAGATGATCTTCAAATAAATAACACTTTTATTGACCGAATTCTTACAGTATGATTTAATCTATACAAACTTTTAAATGGTTTTACCCTAAAGCAGGCATTAAGAAAGTTGTATCAATTTATTTCTAAACACATACATAACAACTTAAAACGAAGCGACGTGCTTCTAAATCCACTTTCGTATGGCTCGAAGGTGTCGCACATTAAGGAATCGTCCAGATATGACGGCTTTATTTAGTCCTAAAGAAAAAAATACTTAAATCTATTTCACTTTTCTTCATAAAATAAACCTTATAAATATCACAGTGAAATAGTTTTAAATAAGGAAAAATAAGTTACTTGTAATATTACAAGTAGTCATTAAAGTTAAAACAACAAATAATTAAAACAATTTGGAGTTACCAGGAATTTGATGTACCAATTCCCATGTAGTTTGTGTTTTTGATGAAATAAATATTCCAAGAGACATATTCTTAAACGGATCTACATATTTATTTCAAGAGTAGTTTTAATAGTGTGCGTAGTAGAGTGTAGTGAAACTTTTGCACATTCATTAATTAATTTTTTTTGATTTATATGTAATTGTTACCTGTCATTTTATCTCCTTTGGCTGACTGGTACAAAATGCCCGTTCGCTCCGACGTGCGTGAGGGCTCTCGCCTCCAGATCCCATGGCGGCAACCCGGCAAGGAGCCTCGCCGCCTCGCCCGAGACCGTGCGGTATCCCCGAGCCAGCTGGATGGCCATGACCCTTTGGGACGCGTTCAGCTCTCGCTTCAGCGTAAAAGCCCACAGTGGGGTCCCATAAAGGGTCATGGACCGCACGATCCCCGCATAGAGCCTCCGGCAGGAGTCGTTTAGACCCCTAGATTGGGCAGATGCCACTTGAAGGCAGCCCTGGCCCACCCCAGTCTGGGAGCCAAACGTCGGAACCTCGTACCTACCTACCTACCTACCAACCTATTACTTATTAAAAAACCTTTAATACTTATGTAATAGAATTTCACTTTTTGAAAATCCTCCCATCAGTGAGATTACAGCCGGTGTTATTTAAATTTGAACAAAAATATGTTTTAGGGAAAATTTGGAAAACTCCGTAACGAATAACCGCATCATACGTTCCCACCCTTACACGAAAGCCGCGAGCGTTTTCGCAAATCTTGCAAGTCGAAAGTTTGTATCTCCGAGTTTCGTGCGACGCTACTTTATTCAGTTAGTTAGGCTTGTATGTGTGCTCGTACATGAACAAGTTGCGAGTACTCTCGAAATGGGTGTTCAAGTTGCAAACTGACGGTTAGGTGTTTATAAAACAGTGTGTGCTTTCAAACATATAATGTTAAAGAAGCAATAATTAATTTTGGGAATATGTTGAAAATTTTCTGGTGTTTTGTTCAGCTTGTTTCCGCGGAACAGGGAGTTGCCTAATATTTTAATATTTTCTTCTTTGTTTTATATTTTCTTAATAATATTTTCTTCTGTTATTTTTACTTTAAAAGATTTTTATGACCAAAGTACGATACATTACAAAATTACATTACAAAATGCAGGGCAGAAGAAAATTGATTTAATTCTCATAGAATTAAATCAATTTTCTTCTGCCATGCATTTTCTAGACGTATCATTGTAATTTCACGAGTTCACCTTTTCAAAAGTAACCTACCAGGAATGTATCGTACTTTGGTCATAAAAATCTTTTAAAGTAAAAATAACAGTGGTAATTATTATATTCTGTTTTGTGATCTAGTTAAAACAAAATGAAAGCCATCAAAACTAATCAGCCAAACGACATTCCTTCCCACGCTTAGTAGCTTAGATTAGCACTAGATACCTACTAAGACAGAATTTAATGAAAATCATAAGTTTGTATCAAGGAAAGTTTAGCATTGCGCTCAGAAGTTGTGTCTCTAAGGCCGAGCACAACTTTGACTATAATTTGCTGACGAGCCACTTGCAAACTTCGCTCACCCCTATTTTAACGTCATTCTACTTTTTAATTCACTGCTAGTTATAAAGGGATTTTCTCATTTTTTTTTTTCTTTTATAGGAACTTTGTATTGGTAGGTATTACTTTTCTTCAACCAGACTTCTTCATTAGGTGTTAACTTTTTCTGAGCGGAGATTCAGGATTTGTTAAAAATACATTTAATTAAAAAGTTTCAGTAAAATTAAAGTTCTTTTACTCGCTAAAAGTGCAATATGTTTTTGTAACTCATTTTATATGTTATATAATTTGCTTTACAAACAAATTGTATTTTATTTTTGGCTATTTAATTTAATCGCGTGTGTTTTTCAATTATTCAGAATATAATTGAATTTACTTTATTGTAGGTATGCAAAAATAGTTAAACAAATCTTTTACTTAAATTTACTACTCTGCTACTTTCTCTAACTTGTTTACTATCTTAATTTATTTTGCCGAAATATTCATGTTTCAAGTGAAAATTTACAAACCTTTGTCAAACAGTAGGTATTATTGAATAAACAGATACATTTAAAATTGTTTGCAACCGCAATAATGACCGTTATTGCGTGTCATCATTTATATTTTTTAAGATTTGCAATAAGCCTCGCGAGCGGATGAATCGCACGCACCCAGCCGTAGGCACGCTCCTCAAACAGTCAATTGTTTGCAAATTTTATTTGCACTGCAATGATAACGGTGTTACAGAGATAAAATAAGCGCTTTTATACCAAATATTATTTGAAAAACATTGATACATTTACTCATGATACAAACAAAAATGTTACTCGTATTTACTCGTACTTACAATTGTTTTTCTCAATATCCCTCGCCTATAAAAATAATTTGTCTGGCCTCAAACTTTTGGGTTACATAAAGACATATCAGTCAGCCTTAATAGGTAAACATTTATCTAAACAAAAGTATTATGAGAAATAACAAAACTACGCAGCACTATTATAAGGAGCAAATCGAAGGAAAGTTCCCTAACACAAATAATTGATTCGGTGCCCCGTTGTCAAGGAAGTCTCAGTTCTATTTAAGTTTCCTAAAAGGAAATGAAAGGAAATCAGAACCCGCGCCTTCGTAGCCTTTATCGAAACTTATCGGAATATTTCTTAGAAGAAAACGGTAGTAGAGTATTTTATTAAAACGACTTCAAGATAAAAATCTTCAGTTTCGTTTTTTGATTTATTTAAGGTTCTGTTTTCTTTGTGCGGATCCTTAGTGGGTGTGATTTAATATTAATAGCTGTAAGTTAGTGACCGTGACATTTAGGTTCACGAGTTTCAGAACGGTTCTATTTACTTTCAGTTTAGTTGGCCTGTGTTATTAATATTATGCTTAGGTTTCTAAATATAAATGAGAGCTCTTCATCCTGGCCTGTGTTTTACGTCATTCAATAATTTAATGAAACAGAAACAGAATAGACGCAATACATAAAAATTGCGTCATTGTGCTCATCATTATGCACAACTTTTACTGTGAGCCATCACTTTAATCGCAAAAACATTATATATATGTTACGGCTAATAGACGAAGTGCGGCTACACCTAGTTTTAGCCGGCTACAACTAGGTGCAACCCGGCTACAACTAGTTATAACCTAACCTCAAAACACTTTAAAATTCCTATTTCTGTGTGGTTTAAAAAAAAATAACCACGAAGGGGATGGCGGGGTCTGTGTTCGCTCGCTTCGCTCGCTCACTAGACCCCGCCATCCCCTTCTAACCTAACCTGTCCGAGTCGGGGTGCCCAATGACCCGGCTAAAGCTAGGTGTAGCCACACTTCGGCTATTAGCCGTAACATATACATATAACTCGACAAATGTACCTACTAAACAATTTTTTTTCCCGATTTCCTTGTTGCTCCCTTAGCACAAGTTATTTATAATGATGAGTACAACGACTCTTTTAGAGGTATTTAGTTTATTCTGTAACACTTTGTATAGACCCAAGCCCTTTTTTTTATGGATGGGAAATCATCAAATGACTTCTCCCGCTCTGGGCAGAGTGGAAGGGAGTGTCAGACTCTTACTGACTAAAACCCATCCGTGCTCCTCCTAGTGCCCTTTGCTTTCCAGGGCCGCGGTAACTCTTTCGAACATAGTTCGCAACTCTGGCAGGCTCTGGCCCTAACGGGCCTCTACTGTTATGCTGACATCTCTTTGAGGCGCGCGTGGAAAACAACGCGCCGTCGACCCGGGCCTGGCTTTGATCGGATGGCGAGCCACCCAACACTCGCCGTCCGCAGATCCGCGCCTACGGTGGCCGGGAATCGCCCTGCGACTCCCGACGCCCAGGGCGTCTCCCTATGTTGCGGCGGCTGGGGCTTTGAGGGTTGTCTCTCCCTCACGCGGCCCACCTCCTCCTTCACTAGCATTACTGCTTCGCAGAAGGAGGTGACGGCTTCCCATGCCTCCTCGCTCCGGACCATGGATTGAACCAGGGCCGGACGCAAGAGGTCGCCGCCGCCGATCGCCTCGACGAGGACACGGCGGTGTTCCGCCTAAGCAGGGCAGACCTCCACCGTATACTCCACCGTGTAGACCCAAGCCCTAATAATCAAATTAGCACATGGAAGTTTTCAGAAAATTCTTATTTCAGGAAACACAATTTTCAATTTGTCATTTCATCACTATTGCAGATGGAATGTTGTTGATTTTATTAGTACACAGGACCTTTTTCTTGACCTCAATTCCTATTGGGGCAGTATGGTAAAAAGGAGGTCTTTGGAAGAGAATTCTGTTTCTATATGACCAACAATCCACCTGAAACTGAACTAAAACATCATAGTAATAGGTCGATTGTCAGAATATTATGCTTTATTTCAAAAAACAACACAATATATTTCTTCAAAATATTGGCTAAATATTTCAGAAATTAATTGATAGCTTCCAAAAATAAAACGACCCGTGCCGTGGCCGTTAAAACCAAAACAAAATCGGTTTTGTTTTTACAAAACTTTCGTTTCACTAAAATACACAGAAATATAACCAATTTTCGTTCGGTGAGGGTGTGTTATTATTCTGTCAAACACACGCACGGTGTCTTGCACAGTATTGCTAATGTGAAGTGTGTACCGTGTACCCCGTGCGACGGGGCTCAGTGTACAATTGCAATGTCACAATGAGCTTATCAACGATTAGGGGAAAGTGGGGAAATCATTCCATTGTCAAAATCGTGACGCGTTGAAATTGGAGTCTTTTGTTTTGTAATACGATAATATTTGCAGTTATGGCTAGTTTGAGAGAGGGTGAGGTGTTTTTGTGGGACATCTGCTGGTTATCATATCATTATGGGTAGGTTAAGTACCAACGCTATTACGGTTACACAAGTAGTAAACAGTTGAACATTTTTAAGGAACGCTTTTCTAATTTAACTCAAAATAAATATTCTTTTATTTTTCATTAATACCTACTAAAAAGTCGTCGCCTTCAAATATCAAACAACATTTTTTTTTAATACTTAGACAGAACTTACTCAGATTAAATCTCAAGAACTGCTTGTTCGAATTGAAAAAATATTTTAGTATTGTACTAAAATATTTGTGGCTTTATAACATCACGCTGCAACTAATAGGAGCCGAGAATTAATGAAAAATGAGAAGCAGACGAAGTTGCGCAGGTTAGCTTGTATACACATACGTATAGGTACCATCCAATCCACACCAATATACCAACCCTTAAAACTAGAACATTTCCCGTAAACGACAACATAATGGGCAACAGAAGACATAATTGCAGTAAGCCCCTAATTAATTAATCACCATTGTCTGAGGCGACTGCCAGCGACGACATAATTGATATTTGAAAGGACCTCGGACAGTTCGTCGGTGACATTAGTAGAGGAATTATCGGTTTCGGCTTTGAGTTTGACCGAATATGGTTTCGGCTTTTTGGATTTTAAATGAACTTTATTGCGTACGTAATTAAATGTTAGGTGCATAGTAAAATGATGCACGTAATATTTTTACCTTTATATTCTAATCCTAGCAAATATTTTTCGCATTTATGCGAAATTGTGTTTGTTACTTTCATATATCATTAAGTCGATTTTGATTAGATTTGTTAAAGAGATAGGGTGTTATAGATAGATGGTGGTGGTGGTGGTGTGGCTACTATTTCTGTGATAGTAAAAGGAGATTGACCAATCTGGACCAAATGCTGCCCAGGCATGGGAATACTTTTATTTTTTTCCTAACATGAAGAGATACTTAAAAAATAAAAATAAAAAAAAAAACATCCACGGGTTTAGTACCTAAAAACTTATGGCTTTTTGGTGCTTTAACTTTTGATATACAGCGTGTAAGGGACATCGACGTACAAACGGCCATACCATGAGTTCAGGACATGATTCTGGACCCCCCGCGTTGGAATTTTTCGTCGGCTTTTTCTTCATTTTTCAATTTTTTTCAGCTGTTTTTTACTTAAGACTGTTCATAATTGTTATTCTTACCTAACCCAATGTGTTTTAATTAAAAAAATAATTAATTCACTACTTTCACTAAAAAGATACCTAATATGTAAATAAAACTAGTTAGGCATCTGCTCGAATCTCGAATCCTATCTTTTTAGGGGTGAGTTAGCTAGTTCATTAGTTTATACCTACATCATTACTGGATCTAAATGTACATACTTACTTTAAACCTTTTTTTATCAATCCTTATCGGAATCGTGATATAGGGAGACTAAGCTTATGGCTCCTCCATTTCTCTTAACTTCTGCATACTTAAACAAGTTCCTACCATCAGTAGATTAGGTATTTCTGAGTGATCAAAATGAGTTTTTGTGATATTATTGCCGTCGGCGATATTCGTAGGTACCTACATTAAAGTGCAACGCGGCGCGGCAGCGACTAAGGCCTGTTTATGTGTGTTTGAAAGTACTACGTTAACCACGTACAGCGCTCTCGCGCGTTTTGATCGTGTTGTTCTAAATACATTGCGGGCTCGAAAATGTCAATTTCTGTAACCGATCATTAGCGAGATTAATGACTTTCACAATTTGGTTAGTGGCATTAGGTGTAGCCTTTTCGAGAAGTTTAGTTACGATGTCCGTGACACCCTGTATATTTTTTTAACGTTTACGTTAAATAATATTATAAAAGCTCCCGAGTCCGAACCCGACCTTAAAACGAACATCAACATACAGTGTTCAAAACATAATTCAAGCTCTACCACGTGAGGTAAGTACCTACTTTTTATTTAACCGCTCCGGCCCCGGCGACACACCGGTGTGTCGCGAATTAATCGCGAATTTAATGTTTATTTACCTATTACATAAGATTTATTTTTTTTCGGGAATTTTCACATGTCGGGGCCGCAGCGGTTAAGTAGTTATATTATTACGCAAAATAAGCCATTATCTCAACAGTTAACACAATTATTTACATTACTTAAATCATAACATAACAAATGCGGTCCTAGATATATACTTAGAAGTTACCTACTATAAAACGGATTCATGTTATGCCGTGGGTTATTTGTTTAACATTTTTTCATGGTTTCAGATAACAGTCAATAGTGAGGAATACCTCTGCCACAACTGTTGGACAAGAGCTCATCGTGGGACGATGTCTGCAATGCCTGCTGTGGAAGATGCACCTGCTGTGGGAAATCCACCTGCTGCGGGTAATCCGCCTGCCGTGGAAAATCTACTAAACATGGAAGATCAGCCCGTGGAAGACGACATTCTAGGACAAAACGTAACATTTCACCTTCCCGGAAATTACTGCCGAGCCACAAATACGTCAAATGCTTGCATGATGTACAATTGCACCAGCAATGTGCAACTAATTCGAGTGCACATAAAGAGTCGATATACATCGTCAAAAGTGTATCATTTCTATATTTTACTTGACGAGAACAATCATGCGCTCGATTCCGTTCAACATTATTGCTGCTCATGTTTTACTGGGTGAATAACGAGCGACAGTTGCGCCCACGTTGCTTGCCTAGTTTGGTTTTTGGGGTGGCCTGGGCACCAGGATGTTGTGAGGCGCCCTGCTTTATTTTTAGATTCAGTAATTATAGACGACAATGAGGATGACGATTGATTAGGTATTTTAATGTTTACATGAGGCCTAACATAGAGGATCATTTAGTATGTTGAAAACCTATGTCATCATATCAGCCGAAAGACATCCACTGCTGGACATAGGCCTCCTCCAAGTGTTGCCACAACAACCGGTTCTGTGCGTCTCGCATTCATCGGTTACCCGCGACCCTCACCAGGTCATCGGTCCACCTTGTGGGAGGCCTTCTAACGCTGCGTCTTCCGGTACGCGGTCGCCACTCCAAAACTTTTCGGCCCCATCGACCATCTGTTCTGCGAGCAATGTGCCCTGCCCACTGCCACTTCGATTTGGCGATCCTTCGGGCTATGTCGGTAACCTTGGTTCCCTTGCGGATATCATCATTCCTGATTCGAGCACGCAAGGAAACTCCGAGCATTGCCCTCTCCATTGCCCTTTGGGTGACTTCAAGCCTTCTGATGAGGCCCATTATGAGCGACCACGTTTCGAGTCCATAGGTCATCACTGGCAACACGCACTGGTCATAGACTTTCGTCTTGAGACACTGTGGTATGTGAGACGAGAAGATACCGCGCAACTTTTCGAACGCCGCCCAGCCGAGTCGGATTCAACGGTTGACCGTCGATCTCCCTCATAAGGCGGATATGGTTCTTCTAAAACCTATGTAACGAATAAATAATTGATTGATTGAATGATTATACCTACTTAACTAAGTGTTGTTATAATAATATAATCCATTGTTTATAATATAGTCTTTTATTTTCAAAAAAAGCTGTTGGTTATGTTTCTTCGTTAATGTAAAATCTCAACTCTCCTCGGATAGATTTTAAAGAGCTTTGGGTTACAGATTAGTATCAGTCTAAGGTACAGTATGCACCATGATTCAATGTTGGGCAGCACTTGGTTCAACGTTCATATAAAAATGGTCAATCTCCTTTGAGCACGAGCGAAGCCAGGGACAAAAAATTGTCACTTGATATACCTACAACGAACTAAAGGCGCTTTCAAAGTTGAAATAACATCATAGACAGTTCACTGTACCTACAACGAATATTTTTAATTATTGTTATTTGGCAGATAACCGGATTTTCATACTAAAAATTAAGCTGAGATTTGGTTTTATATCCAGTTTTACGCAGGTGTTTTAATAATACTTTTTCGCAAAAAATCTCAAGTTAAATAAACTTCGGCCTTCGGCCTATAAATCGATTTTGGTCGCTCTCTAGACGGTAATTTGAGTGATGCCATCCAGCCGTAAGGTTCTCAAAAAAAATGTATTAAGGCCAGGTTTTCCGGAAAAACGTTGTTTTGCATTGTGTAAAATTGTGTTTTATTCGTAAACAACACGGATTTAAATTTTGAAAAAAATATATTACATATTTCACACTTCGATCTTGCGATTTCGGCCGTGCGATACACGATTACTTGCACTTTACTGCATCCAATTAAATCGCAAAGACAAGTCAAAATCAAGATGTAATTATCATTTCATTTGAGTTATATAAGGTTTTGAGTAATAAAACTTATACCACAATAAAGGTCGTAAAAAATGTGATATAAATCGGCCGTCATAATGTGAAATATGAAAATACGTATCCCACTAATTCCAAAATCAAGTGATTTTGTCGTTTCATGAGCGCGCCCCGTGTCATTTAGTCCCGAGCGGAACGTGTTGGAGGTCGGACGTGTGCCAAATTTTTGCGATCCCGCCACCCCCGCTAAGTTCTGTTACTGGCTAAGCCTAAATTGATTACCGCTCTAGCACTGCCGGCACACCAGTGTGCCGCGAATTTAATGTTTATGTTTATTTACGTAAGATTTATTTTTTATTTTGGAATTTTCACGTGTCGAGTGGTTAAATAATAATACTTGTATACAATTTAGTGTTCAAACAGTTGTAATATAGTTAGTTTTTATTAGATGTAGCTATAATTTTGTAAAAAAAAATGGGGGAAAAAAAAGTTGTCACGGCTCTTCGTTGCAGCGGTGACTACTTTTTTTATAAACTTTGGCTGAATAAACAAAAAGGTATATAGGTATATACATAATTTACTTTACTAACTAGGTAAGTACCGACACGAAACAGATAAATTTCCACACCGCAAACATGTGTGTAAACAGTTTAATTTAAACCTTATTTCAGTACGCATAAAGACGTGCGCTTTAGTGGTTTAGTTTTCGCGCGGAATAGATTTACCAACCGCATCGAGTATGTAAAACAATTGAATTTGAACCCTATTTCAGAGTGCATAAAGCCACCTCGCGCGCACATGATACAGTGATTTACTGTTTTCAAATGTCAAATAGGTAGTTCACCCCGCTACGTTAGTCTTGATGGTTTCGGAAAGTTTGTATAAGTCTTATAATATTTGTTATTTATTAGAAATGTCCGTTTTCACTTATCTTACTCCTAAACAAATGCAAAAATAATAGCTCGTATTTCCTACATGAGAGTTGAATATCGGTGCAATAATGTTGTGGTGTTCATGTAGAGAAGAAATATAAGTGTAGTTATACGCTAGGTGGGTACCTACTCACAGCCACCACAACACAACAAATAATAATATTTATGGTGTCCGCAACGTTTGTGTAGGTCTCGTCTATGCCAAACAATACGCGCAGCGCACTCGTGAGTCGCGTGCCATAGTGTAAAAGTGTTACAGTATGACCATTTCCTATGAAAATATTATAATAACATACTTTTGGTAACGTTTAGGCTACCGGACCAGCTCATTTATGCGCTGTACACTAGAGTCCATCCTCTTACTAATTACTAACAATGTATCAAGTTATGACAAGACATACAAAAAACTATGTGGTCAGTTTGGATAGTTTTTCCAATCCAATGCGTTACTTTATCGGTGTTTATTGGCAAGAGGAAAAATGTATAGAAATTATAAATTACATACACTAAACTGTTTTTAATTGACTATTGTATTGTATATTATTAACCGACTTCCAAAAAAGAAGAGGTTCTCAAATCGACTGTTTTGTTTTGTTGTATGTTTGCTCAGCGATATTTTCGCCAATTGTCAATCGATTTTGATGATTCTATTTTTTTTGGAAGTGTATCTTCCCGGACTGATCCCATTTCAATTTGGTGAAGATCTGATGAAGAACTTCGGAGACAGGTAACGGAACTCTTCATTCCCGTAGGAATTCCCGTTCCCGTATAGCCGTACAGCCTTCCCCATGAATGTAACTATCATAAATTCATAATCATAATACAAAAAAGAATTTCTTGCACCGCGTCGCACGCAATCACGCAGGCGAGACGCGTTCTCGTTTGGTGGCCGCGTCTCGCGCACCGCCCGTTCGATTTAATAATATTGTTGAATTATTTTAATTTTACATTATCTCCTAAACGGTGAGTTCAAATAACATGCTGTAAAAGACAAAGTTTATCTTCATAAAATTATCTTGATGATGAAGTAACTTTCGCTAGTAAGGATTAATATGCCTGCCTAATATTAATGCTGAAAAACCACCTTTAATTTTTAAATAAATTATTTGACATAAAATGCCTTAGTGTGGCATATTTATAAGAGATAGATATAGGTGTAACGTCGCGGACTTTTTTTTAGATCGAATGAAAAACAATATCTTTGTTGTACATGGTACTTACGTATAATTAGCTATTACCACAGCGCACTTAGCGCACTTCCACTTTATAATATTATTTAGTATAGATTTGAATAAAGTAGTATCTCATTATCATTATTGTAACACCATAAAATACATAAAGAAATTAAACACACACCATATTACAATTCTATCCTATTTATTTATAACGGTTTGCTATCTATGTTTCTGTGTACGTGCGTCTGTGTGCCTGTGTATCTGTCTTTGGCACTGTAGCTCCGTTATCTTTATTGAACAGGGATATTTTGTAAGTTTTTAAAATTTTACTTGTTAATTACCAACAAATCAAAATCAAAATTTGCGTTACAGGGCAATAGAGCATGCGGAAGGGCGTGACTTGTCTCCAAAATAATACTCATTTATTGGGGTTACCCCCGACGGTATAGTTGGGAACGACACCATTGTTGAAATTAAATGTCCAATAACGGCATTTAGAAAAGGGAAATGCTGCTATTGAAGAAAGTAAAATACATATATTTAAATTCGATAGAATAAAACATACCAGGGTTATAAACAAAAAAAGTAATTGGTATTACCAAGTGCAGGGTCAACTTCATGTAACAGAAAGGAACCAATGCATTTTTGGAATATGGTTCGGTGAAAACTAGTAGTAGAAAATATTTCAAGAGATTACGAATTTTGGCGGGTGCATATGGAGAAAAAAATTATAGATTTTTATTTGAAATGTATATTGCCAGAGATTGTGGATCCGCGCAAAAATCGCGGTATGCCAATACGAGACATAATATTGAAAGAAAACAAAGAAAATGTTAATGATAAGCCTGTGCAGCCAGGTCCAAGCAAATCCAAGGACCATATTCCGTGT
Organism: Melanchra persicariae; assembly: GCA_947386135.1. Classification (NCBI taxonomy): domain Eukaryota; kingdom Metazoa; phylum Arthropoda; class Insecta; order Lepidoptera; family Noctuidae; genus Melanchra; species Melanchra persicariae. Next base: position 8,655,841 of record OX376655.1, on the reverse strand, counting down.
CAATCTACTCAGCTAGGTCCATGCAAACCGAGACAGCTACAGTTAAACGAATTTTAGCCAGTTGCATTGGTAACTTTTATTATGTTAACTATTTGATTAAAAAATAAAAAAACGTTTTTTTTTTTTTTTTAATAGCATCTAGGCAAATTCCAAACCATTTATACTTCTAAGCTTTCTTGAATTATAATATTCAAGAATTGTAACATAATTTTCCTAAAGTAAGTGTGCCTACCTACTACTTGATTTTTACGAAGGTATCGCACCAAAGCCAAATAGCGCGCGACGCGTATTTTTGTATCGTACTCGTATTCATAATTTTCGTGTCAGTCAGATTTTAAATCCACCATATACTCTAAAATAAATAAGTATTATTACTGATTTTTAATGATTAGTAATTGGATTCAAGTTTGTACAATACGTACTTAATCCATCTATAACCTTAAAAAATACTTAATAGAAAAATAAAACAAAATAAACTTATACTAATCAATTCAAGTTGATCTACTGCATTACTTTATCCTGTGACGGAACTTAGTACCTACCCGAGTCCGTGAACTCATGAGCGAGCGGTGCGCTTGGTGCGCGCGTCTCCCGCGCATCGTAACTTATTACGTATTGCTACTCCTTGCGGGGCCTGGGGTAAGCGTTAGATGCCTACGCGCTCAAGTCAGGCTCGCCTTAAGAGCTGACCTGACGCTCCGTTTTTCTTTTATGTTTTGTAGAATTGATACTTAGGTATGCAATGATGCAAAATCGTCATTGATCAAAAAATATCACTTTTTCTTTCAAAGTTTAAATCACTATTTTCATCATCCACACACTTAAATTACGTGTGTCATCTCATCAGACATTGGAAATAATTTTACTTTTAAGGAATTAATACTAAAAAAAAAAAAATATGTAGCCCGTATTGAAGCTAATGTAATGTACCTATTAATTTTATTGTTTTCGAGTCTTTAAGCTCTTTCATTTGATATCCTTGATAAGGGTTGAAAAAAATATAATATGTAATCCGCCATCTTGGAGTGGCGGCCATTTTTGCAATATTGAGTACCTATTGCACATTGTATTGTCACGAGAAATAATTTTTAAAGGTGTACGCAAAATTTAATCTTAATCGGATACCATCAGATGGTCCAAAAATGGTACGTAAATTTTGAATACGAATAATGCAAGTTAAATAAAAGCTTGTAAAAATGCAATTTTCCTTCTTCTGTAGGTACTCAATATTATTATAAATACTCATTAAAAACCAATTCTGCTGCATTTACATTAAATTAACAATCCAATAATGAAAAATTAATTAATAACAATCAAACAGACCACAGTCCAAAAAATACAGTACTTACCTGCAGTCCAATAATTACAGATAATGGCTTTCGCAGTACGGAACTCAAACATCCATTTTGGCTGATTCGACCCTGTTTGCCCAGACAAGTCTTGATTTATTAATTAGTACCATATCGGCAATTTCACCCTTTGTCTACGCTTTCGACGGTTGGCTAGCCATGGGGAGGCCAAACTGATTTTAATTGATGCTTATAGTACTATGTTATTGATTACTATTTTGTTACTTTGTTTTGATTGTCCAGTAATTGTTTTAATGGTATCGAACACACTGTGGAAGATAGTTCCTCAACTTAAAATTTACTTAGGTACTGAAAATGCAAGGAAGACGTTCCTACGTCGTCTTGGTTTTCTGCAGTCAAAGAATTAAAAAAAAAAAAGATGGTAAAATTGTGAATATGTATGGCTTTAAGAGTAGGGAATGATATGGTTTGAAAGAGGCAGGCAACTAAGATGGTTAATACAGGACTAATCACACTTATCAGCTCTGTTTAGCTTTTGTCCATAGAAATTAACGATATTATATGAAAACCGAACAGACGCGGAAAACTGAAAGGATGCGTAAAAATCTTCATTTAAAGTCGTTGTTTTCTATGAGAAAAAAGCTGAACAGCGCTGTATAAGTGTGGTTAGTCCCTTATTAAGAAGTGTGGAAGGAGAAGATAATGTTTCGTTGACCTTAAATAAGCTGAGATAACGGTTAGTAGAATGATGATTTAAAACACTACAAAAGAAAGAAATAGAAGAAAGAAAGATGTCAGATGTTTTGAAATTTTATATCACGTAAATCCTGTCAACTTAACAGACAGTACATTTTTCGTGTAAAATGAAGGACTCTTCGTGTTTATAGTCTAAGCAACGTTTATTTGCGTAGTCAGAAGCTTAAATCGACCAAAACTTTTACGTTGTAGTGTCAGACGGTCATAAAAACTTTTATTTTATGTCATGTCTAAAATATCAGGGCCTTTCACATACTTACATACGATTTTTAGTAATTTTTTGTACTTATATGTTAAACTTTGGAAAGGACCTATTTTTACTAGACTGCCTCAAAAAGAGGGGTCAATATCTTCTTTTGCAGAAAAAATCCATTCTTTGTTTAAGGTTCAAAGAAAAGTACAACGTGCTTATTTAATTCATCAACATAGACATATTTGCGTCTTGGTTTTCACTTGTAAAGTTCAATGATACCTATAGGTACGTCATAAAACGCCAAGGACCTAATTTAGTATCAACAGTTCAACAATTTCAACCTTATGGTAGGCACCAGATAAATGTGCAACCATTGACTTATATATTACTGCGTGCTTTTTATATCAATGTCAATAACGGTCATTGACCCACATACATTTATTGACTTTCATCAAAAACAGAAATAAAGACATAAAACTGCCCTGAATCGATTTATATCATGATCCTTTACGTTCTCTAGGAATGAAAAACGGTTCGGGTAACTACGAAGGGATATTAGGGAAAGGTCAATGATGTATAAAAGTACTTTGTGGGTCAATGTACTTTATTGCAATTTTTTCTGGCGCTCACCGTAGCAAAGTTTTAATTAAATTACAATTGTTGTCAAAAGTAGTAAACATTAACAAAATATACCCACACATTTTTATGATCGTACTACAGCTATTTTTTCTTGACACTATCGTGTCCTGTATTTTTCATTGACAACAGAAATCCTCTCAACAAAAATGAAATAGTGCGTAATCCTGCCAAACTACTAGAAAATTCACGTTCGCGCGCATACATTGTGAGTAGATAACGATAGTACATAGATATAGGTGTCTAGCCTATCAGTAAACAATCTACCTTCACCCTTAGGTCTCGCTAATTGAGTCCACGAGCCATAGACTAAAGAGGGATGAGCAACTACAGTGCGATTCTGTAAACATGTCGAAGTGAACACTTGGGCGGGGTGCACGACGGGTGAGTTGTCAAACCATACAAATAAGATGGGATGACAGTTCACTTGTCGTTCACTTCGCCTAGGTGTACACCGTGAGATGTCGACAGAATCGACCGGCTGATATATTTTGGGCGTTTTCGCGTAGGTCGAATTTGTTTCGGTGTTATATTTTTTCAATAAAAACCAAACTAGAGATCAACTTTTTTTAATATCAGTCTATACTATCCCACGTAAAGCCGTTAGTCCCGGCTGCCATTTGTAGATCTTTGGCAGTCGTTACGGACTGTCAGAAGCCAGAAAATCTGAAGGTGTTTGTTACCCAGTTAATGGGCTGTGTAGGTCTGGTAGGCAGCCACTCCACGTAAAATACCAGTATTCAGCTGAATCCAGTTTGAATGGGAGCCGACCCCAATATATTTGGGAAAAGGCAAGGCAGATGTTGACTGTCCCACTGCTGGCCAAAGGTCTCCCCCAACTCCTTTCAGACATTTTCCTTTGTCCCGAACCACCTCGAACCTAAAATGGCATTGGACGGGTCACGTCAGCCGCATGCACAGTGACTGCTGGGGTCTACTGCCAGGGTAAGAGATAAACCTAAAGTTGATTAAATGGATACCCAGAAAGTGACCCAAGATGGCGAATTTATGTGAGGAATGCTATGAAAGGGAAAAAATATTACAATCGATTTGAGAAGCTCCTCCTTTTTTTGAAGTCGGTTAAAAAAGGAGAGGCAGTTTGACGGTTGACAGCTGTCCTGTAATGTAATAGAAGAAAACACTTTGGGATATGGGACAAAAGACAGAAAGATGATGATAATCGCTGAGTATGTACTATGTACTTTCGTTTTTAAGCAGAATTTTTCCTGAACTGCCTTTATATTTCAGTGTCCAATAAGATTATATTAATATATTATAAAGATTATATTTTTATCTTCTCTTTAACGGATATACTTGTGAGCGTGGGATTCACTTCAAAGCGTGTATGTCGTTTATTCATAAGATTTTATTTTTAACCATGTTTGCGAGCAGGAAAACATCATGATAAAAACAGCATTTCTTAGAATTAAAAAATAAATATATTATGTGACATCTAAGCCCGCATGGTGGGATAGTAATTAAATGATGAAATCAATTTTAATATTGCTCTTGTATTAACACTGTAGCTATTGATACAAAACGCGAGCAGCACACCAACACTGAGTGGTCAGTATCATCATTGTTGTGGAATAATGACAATGACAACTGTCAGCTCTTAAACACGATTTAGGTGTGCTGATTACGTTCGGTTTAATTACCCTAAAATAGGTTACATCATTAACTCAATTTATCCTTTGTTTCAGGTCATCCACAATATGCAGCTTAACTTCGTTCACCACCAACATTTAGTTGACACATTCATATCACAGAGTTGCTCTACCACATTTCAGGAACTCAAATTCCCGACGCATCCATTTACAATCTATTCCGTACTCATCACATCATTGGTGGCTTTAGTGTACTGTATATTTAATGGATTAGCCATTTGTCTGATTAGCAACATCAATAAATAACAAACCAACATACAGGAGGGTCAAACCAAATCATTGATTCATTAAACTTTAGGGGTAGACAACAAATAGTATGCCGTTTGTACTGCAGACTCTGGGTACACCAATTAACCTGAGTAAATATTTGAAAGCGCAATTGTCCTGTTGTACAAATGTTGGCGAAGTTATAAGCCAACATTGTGTCAACGGGGATAATGTTGTGCATATGTGGTGATAATAATTTGTCTATAATCGTGGTCAAGTATGTATCCCTATAATTTAATTCAACAAAGTTTAAATAAAATAGTGTAAGAAGACCTAACTCAAGGGACTTGATATACAAAGCGGTAAGGGCGCGCGACGGGCGCGCAGCCAGGGCGCTGTGACGACCATGTATGGCGTCTGGCCGCGTGCCCGCGACGCTAAGTATTTTTACGTTCCTTTGACGCCATACCTTTTATCTTTTCAGCGCCCTGGCCGCGCGCCCTGTCCGCTTTGTATACAATCAAGTCTCTAACAGTTATAGTACGTTGTAGGCACTCAAAATATACAAGAGACGGATAATACTGCTCATCCGCTTTTCGTTATCTCTCTTTCACATTTTAAGAACGTGAAGAGAAAGCTAGATTAGGCATTAAGTTGACTACTTACTTAGCTTCAACGCAATTATTCTTTAGCATTAAAAAATAAGAAGCCAGAATTACAATTTAGGATTTACCTAATCCTTATAGCACGACTTGAGCGCGTCTTTATTTAAATTCTTTATGACAGTGCTAATGTACACTCACTTAAGTATTTATATAGTCCTTAAGACAGACACGGAATAAGTAACTAAGTTTCACGTGTTTCTGGATAAAGCTACAACACTTCTCAATCTTGAAGGTCAAGGTGAAAATTTATATGAAAATGTTACCAAATAAAAATCTTTGAAGTCTCAAAAGGCTTTCGAAGTTACGCGGGCAGACCTCGAGTGTAACCCAAAAACGTTTCAACTTAATCAAAATTTCAAACCCCCTTTGCAAGTTGACGGCACTTAATTAGGCCAACAAGAAAACGTTCTAAAGACGAAATTAAAGTTCAAAGGAGAGGCATGTGTTCTTGTTGAGCAACAAATGTGAACTGACAAAATGTTAACTCGGCATGAATTATGAGCTCCACTCCCAACTACCCTAGGGAAATTAAAGTGTCTTGCTGCAACTTTAAGACGAGCAGGTACAGAAAGCGCTTCCGTGGATACTAGAATAATAAATTTAATTCCTTCCCTTTTTGAGATTGGCTCCAAGTCAATTGTTTCTTTCGATATTCTCGTTCACGATATTGAAAGTTGAAATGGTAATAATAACAGCTTTTTCAATCTTCAGGCTAATAAAGTTTTTGCTTCGGGCAGATCGTCGTCTTTACTTATTTTACAATCAAGGAAATAGCTCATTCTGTTCCTTGGTAATAAAAAGCTAGATTAACGACAGTATGAACTTAAAGCCAATACACGTCATCATAATTAGATACTGATGATCAAAATGACTAACATTAAGCTTCGCCTTCATATTAAAGTAACTGATCCCACAAATTTTTCTTCTTCTTTCTTCTTTCAAAAAAAAAAGAAAAAGAAGATATTAAAGTGATACCACGAATTCTAGAACAAGTCGAAAATAAAAGAGAACACTGGCTCAAAACTTACTTATCTTGTAAGCAGAAAACACACAAACAACTTCAACTTTAGGAAATGGTAACTTCCAGTGATTAAACAAGAAGTCAAGAAACTAAATTGTACACAACACAACTTCAAGAAAGGCTTAGCAAACAGCAACGACAAACACAGAAAGACATTATTAAATGCTAATACAAAATGCACTCTCTTTAGGAACAGTTGAAATAATTGAAGCGGTTATTTTCTTGTTTATTTTTAAAGCGGACCCGCCGAGGGGTGCAAGTAGATGCATCAGCATTGTTCTGGAAAATAACCTCGTCTTGAAAAGCAACGACCATAAAAATTCAGAGCGGAGACTCGAAATCGGGTCAAATGTAGACCAAGAGTAAATTTAGTAAAACAAATTGCAAGAAATAAAAAGAATTAAATACCTAGTTGGAGGATGTCCAAAGTGATTCAGATAAGGTGTGTTGAAGTTTGACCACTGAAGGAAAACAAACGAAAATAGAGCAGAGTGGAGCGTTTATTTACTTGCCAGATGCTTATCGTAGTGATGTATTTTTGACGGAGATTTGGTATCTGAAAAATACTAGCGAATAACTTCGGCTTCGCATGGTTACGAATTTGTTGAAAAATCCGAAAAACATTTCATCCATTAAATGTTGGAAATTGGAATGGAATCCGTTCAGTTGGTTTTGGTTTGTTTGGTCCTGACTGATTGTCAATCCTTTGAGACTGGGGTTCGTTCTAAATAATATAGGTGATGGACATATTTCGGGTAATCCTTTATTATTTACTGGCATTAATGTGGACTTTTACGACGTCTTGCCAGCTCTCATTAAGCCTCCCGCGTGGATTCACTCCAGGTGTCGTTAGTCCAAGGAATACGTTTCCGACGTGCTCCCTCCCTAAACCGAAGTAATTCAGGCAATCCTGCAGTTTCTGCAATGTCACGTAGACCAAAGCTGTCGCATTTGTACTATTCTCATCTAAATAGGTCAGGCTGTAAATTTATTTTAAAAGTTCCAAAAAAAAGAGTTTGAAAGATGACCGAAAACTGAAAATGAACCCCAACATTTTGTTTTGGCTGTTCTGTGTCTGACGTGATGATAAATTAATTTTGAAACAAAGGCTTAAGAATATCAAGTCAATCAAGCAAGGAGAGGGTAAAAATATTCTCTAAAATTAGATATCGAATCACGTAAACAGTATTCTGAAACTTCGTTCTTGTTGTTCTGAAGATTTTGCGTGGCAAATACGCTTGTGTTCCGAAAATAGTTTAAGTAAAAGGTAGGCTAGGAATACAGAACACAACCTGCATATGTGTTTGCTCGGCTACCTCGTGGATTAGTCCAGGGGCTCATCAACCGAACAAATAGGGCGTGCCTAGATCCGGAGTCAGCACATATGTACCGACACTCCAGGGAAATAAATTGTTCGCGCCCCGCCTGATTGCAACCTTACAAGATTTTTTCTTGACCTCTGTTCAAACATTGACTGTGAAAAAACTAGCATGTTTGGAACACTAGTAAATATTTTAGAAGCAATTTTATATGACCTATTTCGAGATATTAAAATTTTTGTGTTTGATCGTTGTAATATTGGAGATTAGGGAATAAACATGTCCAACGCGAAAGCTTTTTTGACGACTGCAACACTATAACATTATCTTCCAACGACTAAATATTCAGTTTATATTTCGAAATCGAAATCATTCATCAAAGAAAAATATCCTGCAGGAAAATGGAGCGAAAATTTTGCAAAACATTGTGAAAAAGGCAACTATAACTAAATCTATTTCCGAGTATCGCAAAAAACACACTGACCCAAATGCCCATGTTTCTTATCTCATTATAGTGTCTGATGCAGAAATGGAGTGAGTCAGTCGACTGTGCAAGAAATAACTTCCTATTATACGTTTCCAACTGTCCAGCACACGGTGCAGCGTTTAAGTTGTAGAAGTACAGCGTTTTCAGCCGAGCTTTGTTATACATGCAGTAAATCATAACATAGGTATCTAGCTGCCAGACAGTAAAGCTATCATAGGGTAGATTTAAGAATCAAACGACGCATTAGCATTCCTTTATCTCTTAAACCGTGTTTAATCGCGCCAGATTAACCGAAAGCCATAAAATAATATATTTTTTTTATAAAAACTGAAGCTTAACTGCAAGTCAAATATATTGTATTTGATTTGCACTCAAGCTTCAGATTTTTGGACGAAATTTAAAAAATCAAAATGAGTGCAAATCATGACTTATAAATTCGTTTGATGAAGATAAGTTATGTCGAACACAACAGGCACTCGTGATTCAATCAAGTAATAATATTGATTTACATCCAACCAATTTTATTGTTGGACTAATTAAATTATGACTAGGTACTAGAGCTATTTCATACTGAACTGACAAGGAATGGCAAGTGAATTTTGTGTCTTGATTTTACGGATAATATTTGTGTTTCTTGACAAGCATAAACATCATATTTATAGAAATAGTTTCCATTTCTTTTGTTTCGAAATTCTTAAGTATTCACGCAAAAATTAAGTTTTTCCACATTTAACAATTTTATTAGCTTTGCCTTTTTGTAACATTTTTTTAAATTGTTATTCTTTTCTTGTTATTCGTTTTTTATTTTTCACACATATCTACATATTATTCAAATAACCTAAAGTAAATACTAAAATATATTAACCAGACTAAAAATCGCGAGATTAAGTACAAACGTATATTTATAGATAATAATATGTTTTAGTTAAGTATAGTCTATTTAAAGTTTCCTTCTGTCTCTTTACACACTGTGTCAACGTTTCTTATCCCACTCTTCTGTCACAGGTCTGCTGGAAGAAATTTTTATTTCTATTGAAATAAGCAGTACCTTTGTTTGTATATTTTTTTATAAGTATTTTGTGTGTACATACACAAATAAATAAATAAACTTAAACTTAACCATTGTCTACCTCTAACTTCTAAGCTCTGAGTAAAAATATGTAGTAATTATTGTAATAATCAGCCAGACTAACAGTCATTGGAGACAAATCGCTTCTCTTCTGTGACAAGCACCACAACCAAAACGTCCAGTGATCGGAACTCTAATCTGTGTACACGTCGATTTTCATTACGGACTGCTCGCTTTTGTGGGACCCAACGCGCTCTGCAAGTTCGATTTGTATTTAAATGTCTAATTCTATCTAAAAAGTTTGCTATCGAAAAATAACACTGCGAAAAAACATGAGTGTTTCCATTCATAAAATGGCTCTAAATTACCATTTTTATAAATGAAAATTACCATTATTCATACAAACTGTTGCTTGAGAACTACTTACGCGAAAATGTTTGAAATGCAGTTGCATCTGGTATAAAATTTTAATCTACTCAAAGTGCCGAGCGCCGAGCACGGATCCAATATTCAAATTAAAGAAACATAACTACAGACAACTCGTCGGCGACATTAATATGATTTAGTTTCATTTTTGCCGAATAGTCCTCGCGAAGTTTCGCCACGGCCTCTCCCACGCGGGCCTAAAAACTTCGTTCAAAGTTATTACTCAGGTAAATACAGTTAGGGAAAAATTGCGAGGCCACCCGACTTTTTCCTACCGTTCCTTTTGTATAACTTCCAAACTCGGCCGCTTATCAATTTCCGTAAATGAAAGGATTTCTATGTTCGTGTCCAAAGAAACGTACCAGTAATGAAGTTAATACATTTATCAGATTTCAAAGTTAGTGCGGACTAATATTTTGTTGTGCTAACGCGAGAACAGCAATATAGTAATGTTAAAATAATGTCATTATTGACATGCTAAGCCGCAAAGTTGCGTGTGCCACGAAAAATAATAAGAACAAAAACGAGTAAATTAATGGTTTCATGGAAATTTTAATGTTAACGTATGTGTTTAGTCACGTAACGAACGAATTCCAACAGGCTTAGTATATTACATTCCACAATTAAAGCACGGCAAGTGGTACCTTCGAGTCAGCATTACTGTTAGCTTTTAAAACCGAGTGAGGAAAATTTTATAAAGCTTTCAAGGAAACCTACCATCTTTATGCTGCACCTTAAAGAGTAGAAACTGCACTCAAGCCGTCTGGAAAGCGGATTCTATAAATAATTTCATATATGTATTTAAGATTCTTCACTTCAATGTACAGGGTGCTTCAATAATGCAAGCTTGGGCCGTAAAACGTACGGAGCCGCGTAGTACGACGGGAGTCCGCTAAATGGCCCACGGTAGAATTTAGTGGTAAAACGTGCTTCAATATGGCAACGATGTGATAAAAAGGCACCGCAGTATTGCAATGTATAAAATCGTACTGACGCTTTCGGAAATCTGTAGCGATTATATGGCGTAAAATCGTTATTGATGATGAAAAAAAAACTCTGATGAAACGAGTTGAAATAGAGAGCTTTTATATGAAACGGATTCAGAATTTATTTCATGTTTCATTGCGTGTGTTGTTTAGGAGCTTTATCGTGTACATTTTATTGGAATATATGGCTTTAATAATGTTGAATCTTTTAATCTTTTGCCTGGTATTAGTCACAATGATACATTCGAATAACGATGCACATCCCCATGAACCTAAAAGTATCAGATACATATATACCCATGACGTATTCCCCAAACAATACACAATATTGGCCTGAAATTGCATATAGCACATACGTTGTTGATTCTCTGAAGTTGATCGATGAACTTCCACTCTCGTGAGACTAAGTTAAAGTAATACGAACACAATATTACAAATACTATATTCAAATTCAAATTTCGATCAATATTTCGGGATCGCTTTGAGAATATACACATCAATAAAACAAAAACTATTAAGTATGCTTTTATATCTGAGTGTGTAATTTCCCGGGAGACAATAACACTATAGTCTTTTTGAAAAACGACTGTTTTACGTTGATAGTAAGTACCCGAATTGTTTTGCACTACTATTTTATGATTACCCAGAGGAACGCTGTTGACAGACACAATATCTATCTACGTCTATACAGCTTCCAAACTAATAATTAAAATTTAAGTAAAGACTTAAATTTTACTATAAACAGAGGTTCACACTATCAAAATATCGGCTTGCACTAAATGTATAATTATGAAAGTGTTTGATAACAATAAGAAAACTATTCTTTTTCCTGTTTTTTCCGGCTAATCTTTGAAATGGCTGGACCGATTTTGATGAGGCGGGTAGATAACTGATGTTGTAGGAAGTAACTTAGCTATTTTTTATTTTAGAAGAACGATTAGGCGTTTGCGTGCCAAGCCGCGGACACAAACTACCTATAGGATTAAAAAAAAACATCCTCTAGGTACTAAAACAAAGTATCGTTCACAAAATGAACATTGTGCAAACGTGAATCTTTGTTTGAATATCGAAAATGTTTTGTTATCAAATTGAATTGTCAATAGCAAGGATATCATGTTATCTGTTCGTAGCATTTGATGTTGCAGGAGCGCTTCACAAAACTTACATTGAGACAATACAAGAAATGAATTTAGAATAAACAATGCTGCTGTACGGAAATCTTATTGCTTCTATTCTGATTTGGAGATCGGAATAAAAGTCAGTCATTTTTATAAAATTCAACACAAACACATACCTACATATTGTAAATTTGTGATACATAGGTTAGTGGTTATCTAAATTTTAGGGGCATCAGCAAACAGTAAAAATGGCCTCGTCGCGTAGCAACAATGCTGGGTTTTTCTCCGGCCAGAAAATCAGCATTGCGATTGAACGTGGCAATGCTGTCAATGTTCTGGGCACATCCCATTGACAAAAAATTGTAAATATTTTTTTTTATGCCCAATTTGTTTTTTTTGTCTATTTATTACGCTTTATACAGACGTAAGTTTTTTATCAGTCTAGTTGTTTAATAACATCTGTTTTGTAGTTTTATTATTAAATAATCGATCGTAATAGAGAAGAAAAAGTTAGATACGTAATTATACATACTAATATACAACTAGCCTAATTGTAAACTTAGAATATAGCAGAGTGCCAATTCTACTAACTTTTGGGCACATTCGCATCTCATTCGCAATCTGTCCGAAAAACATCCATTGCCCTACATTTTTGACATATTGCGGATGAGATGCAAATGTAAACGTTGTTTAAAAATAAATAGAATTGGTCTATAAATTATAATATTGCTAGTGTACCTTACCTTGATACTGTCACTATTTTAGATACAATTTTTTTGTGGCTTCAGTCTGAAGCGTCATCCTAGTTGGCTAGCGATCGTACGAGATAACGATGCGTTTTTGTCGCAAGACAAGAGGCTCTAGACAATGTGCCATTCAATTAGCGAAATGCCAAAATGCAGGAAATTGATCACGTGACATTTCGATAGCATCTGTCAATCCCATACATTTTTGACGCATTGACAATCGCCTTCGCCACGCTACCGTTGACAGAATGTCACTTGTCTAGAGCCCCAGATCACATTTCTTTAATTGTCTAAATGAAGCTTTTAAATCATCGCGCGCACAGGATCATTTTCATAGCGCGACGAAATCGCCTGCGTGTGATTATTTATTTGCGAACAATATTGAGTCTACAACGTTGATTAATACCACCTCAAAACTATATTCGGATACAGAAAGGAGTAAACCATATTACGCTTAGATTATTCTTATGTTATTTTCGGCATTTCCTTCCTGGGCCCCAAGTCTGCTAATTTTATTAAACTCACATGCTATTGATATTCAATTGAGAGTCAATCACGACTCCATTACGATTAGAACAAATTTGGTATTCTGCAAAAACTTGTATGTAAGCTCAATAGAGTCGTAATGGAATCGTAGTGTAAGTGTGATTGACTCTCAGTTGAACAGTTATAGGTGTTGCCATTCAAAATCTACCAAGAAGCTGAATGAGTGAATGAACTATTGGTTTGATTTAAATATACGTTTTTATAATTTTCTGTGATTCAAATACGAACTATATTATCTGCAGTGAATTGTTAGTCGTTAATCGCTTACTTCAATAGTGAAATTGACACTAAGATTCAATTGAGTGTCCATTGATATAAATGTCAAACAAACGTCAAATAAGAGTAGAATACCGGTATAGTCCACAATCGATTTACAATTGTAACACGATTGAAGAGCAAACTAGCAAATATTCCGATAGCAGTTCAATGGAATGTCACTGGAAAACCATTGGTCTTAAATTAGTAGCGGAATACCAAATTTAGTTAAAACTGCTACTGAGATCCAATTGATATTCAATTGAGCCATTCTTAAATTAGCAGACTTGGGGCCCTGTTCTGAACCAAATAGGTTACAAAGCCAATTCATATAAAACCAGAAAGACCAATAACGTAAATGGCCAATAAATAGAAAAAGAAAAAAAGAGGTACCTATAGAGGTAATAACAAAATGGGCAATCCATTAAAGTTAATGTATGATATTAAATGTACCGATATCACGATGGGGGAGATGCATTGCCAGTCCGATGTTAGCCAACGGTGCATGAAGAGCTATGCGATTTGTGCATTTGCTGTATTAGTTAGTTTCAAGTGAAGAGTATATTGCGATTTCTCTTTGGCAAGGCTAATTGATGAGTTTGATGGGATGGGGAGAGTTATTAATAAAGGAGCAAAGCCACCGTACATTATGAACATACTACGCTTGAACATATTTTTTAATTTGCTCGTTTTTACTATGGACGAGTTTTGTGATCCGTAGTTCCTCATTGGTTAAAAATTTTAGCCACGTTAAAATGCGTTTCTCGATCAATTGCTGATTAATAACTAATTATTGTTTATTTGACCATTTTCAAGCTAAACATAGATCGAAAATTGCACAATTACGAAATTTAAGTGCATCATTAAGCAATGGGTGTATAAGAAAAAAAAAACTCGTCTTAAGTAATTTAATAGTCTGTACTTATCTGTAATGGTTATTTATGTAACTGATGTATAATAAGGAGTATTAAAACACAAATGTGGGTGAAACCGAGTGTGATAATAGTATCACATTAGTGTATCAATACCAAATTATGTACAGTTGCATACAAGACTGTATCTACCCTTGATATGAATCCTCTAATTCTCTATAATACATTCTTTTCCAATTCATGAAATCTTGGTATGCCCTTCATATTATTTTCTCGATTTTTCTGGTAATAATTGGTTAGACATGTCCTTTGCTGCATTAGAAATATTTATTACTATATGGTGTGTTATTAAAGCTTGTATCACTCATTTTTACAATAGCTACTAATATCGAACAAAAATGGCGGGATACCACGTGAATTCGAATATCTTATAAGTTTTTTTTTTTAATTACGTCGCAGTGGTAGTGAAAAGCGCGTGCATGACAATGTTCTTTTTTTGAAATTCATAGAGATACCACGAATTGAGTAGTGAAAATGTGGTATTTTTATGAGTAAGGAATGGATCGAAAAAGCAAAGGAGTTGCATAATGAAATTTAGTACATCATTATTGACCACTCGTTTGGTTGACATTATGACAATGGTTGTTTTAATGTTACCAATAAGCTACCTAACTGTTTCAGAAACTTTTATACAGGAGTTATAGCATAGGTGTAGATAAATGAATAAAAAAAAAAAAGTTAATATATTTTATTAAGCTTATTTGGAGTGATTGATGCATTTAAAAAACGTAACTTAAAGACCTTTTACAAAAAAACTGCAGTCAATTTGTGTTTTTTCATTCGAGTAATATCTTTGAAAGTGTTATATAAAAATATTAAACTCCAAAATATCCAATGCATTTTCAACATACGCTTGCCTAACATACTAGTAGGTATACATCGTAATATCAACAATAAACTATTACAAACAAAAACAACAGAACGAAACTCTGCACAATATCAAAGAATATTGGCAGAGTGTATAAAAGTTTCTATATTATGTTACCTGCAGTTCATTACACAATGAAAACTTTATATGAGAAGACACGAGTCGACGAAATGAAAATTAACTGCGACTAATGTAACTTCTTTAATGAAAACTTTTCGTTGTTTCGCTTTATATTGATTGAGTAAATTGGCTTGATTAGCGGGGTTATTAATTTTAAAGTTGGGTACTCTCGTAAGAGGCTTTAAAATACTTACAAAGTTAGTAGCTTTATTTATTGAAATTTATTTCTTACCTCGTACCGGAAGACGCAGCGTTGGAAGGCCTCCCACAAGATGGACCGATGATCTGGGAGTCTACTCTCTAAGCCCGGAGACCGTAGTTATGGCCTTAGTGTCGGGCGTTTTCTACTCCGTATCACCTACGGACTTACGATTAGTCCTGAACCCGAACTAAGATTGAATGACAACCCGGTTTGACAGTTGTTCTGAGTTCGGGTTCGCGACTAATCGCTAGTCCATAGTAATTGGCTTAGAGAATAGACCCCCAGATGCGGAACGCTTGGTAGCCGATGGATGCGAGACGCACAGGACCGGTTGTTGTGGCGACACTTGGGGGAGGCCAATGTCCAGCAGTGGACGTCTTTCGGCTGATATGATGATAATGATGAATTTCTTGCCTCTACAACACTGAAACATTGGGTGGGTTCTTTGGTAAACGAAAATTTTCATTAACATACCGAAATATTCAAGAAACGCATGCAAGGATCTGATAAAATAATCGCAGGGGTAAAAATCACTCAGCACAATTTTTTAGCAGTTTGTGGTAATTTTTTTTTATTTTTCATTCTATATCTATATGCCCAAATTAAAATAATATCGGTTACAGGAAAAAGTTTGGATTTAAAACTGAAAAACTGCCGTAGCACCTGAAATGATTTTACTGTGAAATTCTGTTGGCAAACATAAAACAGTATTTTTATATTCATTGCAGGGAATTCATACGACTCGTTAAAATCTCGGCACAGGATAGTTTTACACGTTACAGTATGTGGTTTTATTGCGCACAGTAGGTACAGCAAACATGGAACTTTGTGCATCTGAAACTTAATTATTAACACCCTGCGGGCCGAATGGAAATGTGAAAATTCTTATTTCCTTGAAAAACTTTAATTTAAAGTTTGTTGCCAGCCGGCATTCCTAGGCAGTATTCGTGCAAGCAAACTGCACTTCCTTATAAGCTTATTTTCTTCACAGGGACTCGAAAATTTTCTTTAGATTAGTTTCTCTTGTTGAGAAAAATAGGATGGAATAAGGAATAATAAGTTCCCGTCTCCTCTTAAATTGGACTTCGTTTCTTTTGTACGACAATTTTTGTTGGGTTACCCGGACTGAGAAAATGGCATTGCTTTAGTTATTAAGAACTTATTTGTGTAGTTAAAACTTGGAAATAAATCCTAACTTCGTTTGCTAACAGCTTTCTCGAGTTATGCTTTAAAATATTTTCTCATACATTTTTAAATAGGAGGCTAGACAAAAGGCTTTTTGCGTTAATTCCGCAGCTCAGGTGAAGCTGCTGCGCGAATAAATTTCCCGAGATGTTTTCAATGCATTGGAGGCATTAATTCGATGGCAAATAGAAAACTTTTCCTACTAGCCTACTTTTTTTATTTAGCACCGACTAATTCAAAAACTTTTTTTCTTTTTTTTTTTTTTAATTGCACGCATGAACAAAGATAAGTGGACCCATAGAATAACTACTTGGCCAGGGCCATTAAATAAACGGAAGAGGGGAAGACCAAAAGAGAGATGGATGGACGAGATAAATAAAGTTGCTGGTAGCGACTGGATTGTAAAGGCAAATAATAGAATAAAATGGAGAAAAATGGAGGAGGCCTTTACTCGTTAAGAGGTCCTTAATAATAATTTAATTGAAATGCATGTTATTAATAATAAACTAAATAAATAATAATAAGTAAAAATAAATGATAATAATAAATAATAAATATAATGATAATGGACAACTAAAATAAATATTGATAAATAGAAGAACTTAAATGTGATGTCTGTACTTGATTAAGTTGTTTATAAAAATTTAATGTATTTGAATTTAAGTAAATTTATGAAATTAATTATTTTAAGGAAATAAAGAGGCTATAATAATAATAATAATAATAATAATTCAAAAACTGTCTTACTAAAATGGTTTCAAAATCGAGAAAGTGAGAATATAATAGGATATATTAGGTTATATTCTACAATATAATAAACTTTTCAGCCCACCCACACGCACAAAACGTTTTGGGATCACATTCATTGTGCGTACAGCTAAAGAGTGGAATTCCCTGGCCTGGAAACAACCTTAGAGTCTTTGAGATTTACTTCTAGGCATGCGTGCTGTATTTTCGACCATAATCGCTTACCATCAGGTGAGATAGAGTCAAACGCGTGCTGTATATAGAAAAAAAATCGTTTTGTCCACACTTACCTATGACACAGTAATTAGTTATGATATTTCTATATGGCACAATAATTTGGAAACCATCACATTAACTCCTCATTAAAAAATCCGTGGCTAAATAGCGTGTAAAATCGCGGCCATAATTATAGGGTCAGGTACAGGTCAGTGGAAATAATGATTCCATCAAAAAGATAAGTATACAAAATTACAAACACATTACATTACACAGAAATATTGCTATTGCTATTACTGTGTTACCACACTATCGCATGCATTTAATCGTGCGCAGTTTAATACTCGTACATAACTTTAATTTTCACATAAACTACAGCCTGCTAACTCTATTTAAACGTAATGTGGCTGCGGTTTAATAAATACTGCCTTATCTAGGCACGTGATGATAAATCTGTGGCATGAACTTAGGTGACTCTTAAAGTCTTGACTGATAACATGTATTTGCATCTAGAAAGAGCAATTTTAGAAAATGACGTCTCGAGCTTCAGACAAATCTTTCATCATATATTTTTGTATTTGACCTCCGTCTCATTTAATAAAATGTTCAACTTAAAGTTTCTAAATTATAGTACCTAGAATTTATTTGACGAAATGTAGGTTTAAAGCCTTAATGAAATTAGTTTCCGCAGACTACTGTTGAGTTTTGTTCAAGGATTGTTGAATTAAGGTCCTTTTCTGTGTTTCGGTTTTTAATGTGTCTATAGATTCAAGTTTTATATAAATTATGAGAAGAATAAAAGAAATACTCTGGCCTGGGACTGTTTGAAGAGGATTCGGAATTTTAGCAATCTGAATTTCTATTTATTATGGTCCAAAGTTTTCATTGGATAGAAGGTAATATTTTTCAAGTTTAAACAAATATTAGGAACATAATCATATTATAGTCTCCTCATATTGTTGTCCTTTTCTATGGGTTCAAAAGGGTCTAGAGTGCCAACCGCGTATCAGAAGTCACAGCGGTGCTTGTAAGAAAGGGCCTATGCAAGAATTTGTGTTATTTCTAAACACGAACTGTGTACACTGCTTCAGCGCTGACCAAGAAAATAATCTTGTCTGCGCTATTAAAATTTATAAATAGTCGGCCACAGCTAGATGTTTACCATCTGTCGAAATTCTCCATTAAAAGTAGTAGTAAAACCACAATGGTTCTAGCACAGGCAAGATTTGGGTCTGGTTTTTTCTTGCTCAGCGCCGAGGCAGCGTACACAGGTCGTGTATAGGAATGACACGAATTCTCGCATAGGCCCAGCGACTTTTCTTAGCGTATACAAGCGGACTTAGAAGAACTTCTTAAGGTGAACCGATGACCTGGTGAAGGTCGCGGTAATCCACTGGTTACGAAACGTATAGGTATGGTCGATATGGCGACACTTGGGGGATGCTTGGGGTAGTCATGGAGGATTGGAGGAGATGTGCAGCAGCGGACGTCGTTCAGCTGACATGATGGTCATAATGAGTCAGATTATATTGCTCTGACTATTGTAAGTACTTTATATGAAAGTACTGTCGAACTAATACAGTAGTAAACAAACAATATTACGAATATGTACTAACGTAAAAATTAGATGATTTAGTTTGTACCAACCCTACATAAAAGCATTTTTATTAAAAAGGAAAAGGCAAAAAAGTGATTTCTATTTTGAGCTTTTAACACAATAAGCTTATAAAAATATTATACTTTGTAAATCGGATTATTTATTCTTTGCTCCGTTTTTACGGACATCCTTTGATGGTTTAGGGTACTTTTATAAAAGTGAAGATAGCACCCACGTTTATACTATGAAGTGTGGCCTTCGAAGTCTTCAAAAGACTCATGAGGGAAGAGGTTACTTTTAGCAAAGCGTGCTCTATCGTCAACCACATATTTGCTCACCATCAGCCCCCCTAGACAAAAAACTTTTCTGTAGCGTTAACGTCAGACGCTCACGACAAAATGTATGGGAATGACATTAGGTGATGACGTTTCCTTTCCACACCTAATGTCATTCCCATACATTTTGTCGTGAGCGTCTGACGTTAACGCTACAAAAAGTTATTTGTCTAGGCCCCCTTGTCAGACAGTAATAAAAGCCTACGATACCAGCTCATCATTTGCATGATTTGGTGGACCTATTTTATGGACTTCCTTCTGATCTAAGAGCTTCGGACTTTCCTAGAAGTTTAATTACTCTAAATTGCTAGCAGACCGGAGGAGATGAAGAGGCGGCCATCTGCCTCTTCATCTCCTTATTTTTTAATTAGTCAATTTATAGAGGTGCATAATTGTTTGTCTGTGTGTGTTTTTAATTGCAGGTAATCTCTGAAAGTTCTTTTCCGATTATGAAAAATTTTCACCGATAAAGTAGTACTGATTGCAGTAGGTTTAAATTTAAAAAAAAACACGATTCTTACGAGATAGAACGTGGGATGTGTTCCTAAATATTAAGTATATTTAAGAAAAGCTTTTTTCAGAGGATTTTTCCCAGTTCGTTAATTCGGTATTCTCATTAAACGATCTCGCAAAGAATACCTGCCTACCTACATACAGAACCCGCATCCAGAGCTCCGACTTAACATTTTTTATTGAAGTTTAGGCTGTGATCGGCTCACAACCACCCGCACTTTCACGGTTCATTTGATATAAAAAGAAAATAGCGTTTTAAAGGGGATGGAGTGGAGTCCTTTAGACGTTTTTTGTCTGTTTCCCTACAAAACTGTTCGTGCTTGTGCATTTCTCAACAAACAGTGATTTAAAGTTGGTTTGTTGGATATGAAAGGGGTTGAGTGTGTGAAGTTTAACCTAGGGTGTTGCCACACCAATCGCTTGATCGCCGATCGATGCCATCGATCGATGGTAGAATGGATTCGTCGACGTCGATAGACAGTTTCTACTATACCAATGGATCGATCGTTGATCGATCCCATCGATCGATGGTAGAATGAATTAGTCGACGTCGATCGATAGTTTTTACTTCTTTCATCTATCAGCCAGGTATCCATCAATTGGCCAAAGCTACCACACCAACCGATCAACGTCGATCGATGTCGATCAAAATGGTCTTTTATTTACTTGATCTAAATCTTAAACCAATCTCATTTCTGTCATTGTACCTATTACCTATATTATTTGTTATCCTAGCCTAGTCTTAAGAAGCTTTGTACCAGTATTTTATCTACTCACAATTTTTTTTTAGAAATAATGCGTGGTTTACCTTTATATCTAACAGTGCCATTATACACATTAATGTGAGACTCATTTTTCAATCTTTTCATTTTTCTGCTTTCATTCACAAAACCTATGAATCTGTTTTGAATAATGTGATAGTATTTTTTTTTCAAAATGAATTTCAATTAATCACAGTGCATGGCAGATTTTATCTGAGTGACACTTAAAAAAATAATGCTTGTTTTTCTATTTATTATTCGTAAAATCTAGTGTCACTCAAGATTTTAGTTTAGATAATATTAATGCATTTTCTGTACCAAATCGGTGTAAGCGACCTTTAGTATGGTCTTCTAATAAAACGTTCTTCAAATAATTTGAAATGGATTGTTTTTTAATTAAAACTGTCAATATTGTGTGGCAGCAGCTTATAGTATTTTACGATATTATATCAATAATTTGATTAATGAATATTCTGTGGGGTGATTAGTTTTTATTTAGAAACTTTCAATAATTTAACTGCTTTTAGGGTCAATGGCAAATTATTTTACATAATACGAGATAAATATTATTCTTTATTCTTTCTTTCTTTCTAGATAAAGAGAGAAAGATATATGTATGAAAAAATGCACAAAACTTACATGTGTAAAAAAAGTGTGTGTTTCAAGTACCAAAATTAAGTCAAGATTTTCTTCTACATGTCATAAAAACAGACTCAAGTAACCAAAACTGGAAGGTAAGATTAGATTTTCTCTTCACGAATTTTACTAAAATAACTGAGTTTTTCTCACCTAAATTCGTATTTTTTTTTCTTGAGAATAGTGATTTGCTGAGATAGATAACCTTATTTTGTTATCTCATGATATACTTGCTTAAATTCTTTAACGGTGACTCCGCAAGTTAGGCGCCACGTCATCGCTTCAGACATTTAGATTATACCTACATTTTCTAGTTCGCATGATTCAGAACAGGGGCACGTAGAAAAATAGATACCGACGAAATGAGAACCTCCTTCTTTTTTGAAGTCGGTTAAAAATGGTTATGTTTGCATTGTGACTGTAATAAGCATTTAGGTAGGTACTCGTATAATCGACTGCACATTCACACTTTGACCGAGAGCCGACCTTGCTTAGTGTGTTGCTTTGATAGAATAAGACGCGTAACTGTACAAATACTGACATTTTTATTCAGTCCACAAATTGGTATCTTTAATCATTTGTCTTTGTCATGATTATTTATTTCATAGTTTGAGATCATACTGTATCTGACTAAAAATATAAACTAAAGAATGAATGAAACTTATGTAGGTAAGAACCTACATCAGTTTCAAAAAGAGTTATTAGAGAAAATACTATTTCCAAGCCTAAATAAAATTGTACCGAACCCAACCCCAAAACGGTGTACCTAGCTATTATAAAGGCGGCATCACACCGATAGATCTCACAATGATCTTGCAAAACTCCAATTCGATTGATAAAGTACGTTAGCACTTTATTCTGCGGGCGTGGTCGAAAGTGTTCACCAAAATGACAGACGCTTTGGCCTCAAATTTCTGGTAATATAATTTGGGTGGAGCTGCCTTTATTTCAAATGCAAATTTCTTAAAGACACGCTTAATGCCTTTAGTCACGATCTGGGGTCCGACTGTCTATTTTTTTCGAGGATCGGAACTGTACGCAATGCAGTGTGATTCATTGTGGTAATCCACAATATCATTGCTACCAACTAGCTGTCGTTTGCGGCTCCGTCCGCGTGTTAATCAGAAATCATCCCAAGAATACATCCTCTCGGGATAACAATACTACCCACCTTCGCGTCCCAGCCGCGCGAGTGATGCTCGCGCAACACGTCTACGCATTAAATTTCAGTGTTGTTTGGGGATTGTAGTCAACAAAGACGTGTAAGGCAAGAATGTTAGTGGGAAGTACAATCCCCTTATACGCCTAAGTGGCTACACATATGTGTTAATCCAGTTATAAATGTATGTGTGCCAAATACTATCCAAATTCGTAGGTACAAAGGTTCCTTGGCACGTAGTTTTTGGCATCCACAAACAAGAGTACCTAGCAATCGTTCATATTTATAATCATCTGCCTAGCCTTTTTGACAACTTTATTGGGGTCGGCTCCTAGTCAAACCGGTTTCAACTGAATGCCAATATTTTACGTGGAGCGGCTGCCTACCAGACCTCCACAACCCATTAAATGGGTAACACAGACCAGACGACTGGTGTCAGATTTTCTGGCTTCTAACAATCCGTAACGACTGACGAAATGACAGAGCCAGGGCCAACGGCTTAACTTGCTTTCCGAGGCACGGATGAGTCTCCATATGTTAAGATGGTCAGCCATCCACAGACCAACCTCGGCAAGCGCTGCTTAACCTTGAAGCGGCCTGTGCGGCTGTTACAATTTAGCCACGAGCTCCTCATTCATATTCATAATGTTAGAAGGAAAGTTATGAAAAATATCATAAGGCGTCATTATCAGAACACAACATATTAATCTACTCGTATTTTACGGTAGGAAAATAATTGTAGTAAAATATAGCACTTTGTTTCAGAACGTTTATCGAAATAAAACCGTTTATTTATTTTCAATCATCCTTCAGTTTTTACTTCATATTTAAATTGGAACTAAGACAACTATCGATAAAAAAATAGTAGCATTTTGCACAATCTGCAGCAAAAGTATTCACAAACAGTGGATGTTTTAAAATAAATAAAATCGCTCCATTTTAACGAAACAAAAAAAAAGTTTCATTCGTGCGAATAAACAAGTGGAATTTAATTGAAACAACTTTTGTTTTTGATTGTTGCTACGATTCAATCAAATCTGTGCAGATATTTCAAGAATGTTCAATATTGTAGAACGTTGTCATTCGATTGAATACTAAAACAGCGTTATTTTTAACACGAAGCTATTAGAAGCATTCATTGCAAAGTCTTTTGAGAGTGATTTGGGAATTATGTGTTTGCTTAATAGCCTTTTTATCCACTAAAAAAACTTTTTCACTAAAAAAAGAAACCGACTTCGGAATTTCGGAAGTCGGTGTCAAATAACGAAGAAGCAACCAAAAACACCGACCACCGAAATTAAAGTTATTTTGAACTTTGTAGTGTTTTTTGGAAGTCGGTTTCTTTTTTTTGTGAAAAAAATTTTAATTTTTCACTTTTTATTGGTACCCCACACCTAACAACACTACTGGAAAGTCACAGAAAACCAAAAAAAAATACGCAATTTCGTATACATGGATGATTTTTCCACATATTTTTTCCAGCTATTTGGATTTAAAAACCAAACTACTGAACCGATTTTGCTAAAATTTCAATGGGACTATTTGGGAAGTATACCCTTTTCAACAAAAAGTTGCTTTTTTATGTTTGTTCGCGCATAAATCCATAGTTATGCGCGAACAAACATAAAAAAATAATATACAAACATTCGAATTGAGAACCTCCTCCTTTTTTTGAAGTCGGTTAAAAATAGTTACACAGATGGTATATTTTTACTAGAAGTAATCAGGTTGATCTTCTATTTTGAACTTTAAAAGAATAAGATGATAATTGTATTTTAAATTCAAAAATAGAACGAGATAAGTAAAACAAGTTACTAACACATTCTTGGAACTGCCTGCTGAAGATTTTACTTGAAACATAATTTTAATAACAAAGAGCATTTAAACGGTTTGCTAAGCATAAAAAGTCACTGAAAACGAACTTTAAAACTATTAATAACATCTTTGATAAGTCAACAGTTCTGACTAAAAACGAAACTCTAACAAGATTTTCCAAGCACTTTGAAATCGTGTATTTGAAGTCTGTGAAAACTATTTGCATGATAAGTGAAATTAAAACTAGAAAGATAAATATTTTTGTTCGTTGAAGATTCATTGCGCCATCTACATTTTAACTTCTGCTAAATGAGTGTCAATCAACTGCGTGAATAAATTTTTAATTTCGGATAATTTGATTCCAGCCTAAGAAACTTAATGCCAAACGACTTTGTGGAATAAAAGTGTCACGTAGAGAATAGGTGCGATTTTCGCAAATGAGCTGCTCAATATTCAAGAGGCAAACGCCTTACCGTAACAACAGAACAAATTCGAAAGACGAAGTATCGGCAACGGACGGCCCTTAATGTAATTATCATAATGGCGACCAATAAAAGAGAGGTTCGGAATTCGTGACACAGCTTTAAAAAGTACTATCAAAGGTGCCCGAGGCGGAAAACGTCGCATCTTATTTAGCGCCCTCCCGAAAGAGGGTACCCGATTGGGGCCTTTCCTAATCACATTACGACAATGAAAGAGCTCCAGATAAAAAGGACCGAAACAGATTTGCATGAAACGTCAGACTTGATTACGACTAGTCAATTGTCTATAAAATATGCAGATGTTAATAAATCATTATTATCGCTATCGGCACTTGTTTCAGACACTTTGATGAAATTATGTCAAAAATCCGAGTCTGTTTTTAACATGGAAACTGGTGCATCTGCCCGTAATACTTGATGTTCCGAATCACCCTCCTAATATTACACAATAAGGGCAATTCCATTCACATCTATATCGTTGAGTTGATCAAGCGTGAAGTCTTTTATGTTTGGAGTCACGTGTCGACCACCGTCCAGGAAACCGACAGTGCCGAATGTGTTTGAGCGAATCTAATGCACTCAAAACCATGCGACGTTGGTTCGTAGGGGAAACTGGGGTGACATTGGAGACAATGAAGACCGAAATGAAATTTGGAGACTGTATTATTTGCGGAAAAATCAATGGTGAAACGTTTCCGATGGTGGCAGCCGGAGCGGCGGCAGGAACTCTGATCATTATTATTACTGTCCATACTATGAATAGAAGCGTGCCATGCCTGCTTCCGTGTATAACGTTTCCTTTATTGCGACTGATGGCTTTATAAAGGTGGTTATTTCGTCGTTAGTCTGTCAGCCCCCTTAATTTCTGTTGTTCGTGTAAATTACTAATCAATGTATAAAAGCATTTTCGTTAGAAGAAAGTAAATTTGAATTTGGAGGTTTTAATTGGTTTTGTCAATTACTTTCTGATGGTAAAACTAAAGAGAAACTAAACTTATTTTTCTGTCAATCTCACCTCTAAATGTGAAAAATTGGACGGATGGATGTTTGGTACTCAATTACACCAGAACGGCTGAACGGAACTAGATGATACTTGGCACAAAGTTAGTTTATAGTTTGGAATAGCACGTAGATTTGTGTACTTTTATTCTAGAAGTACGAGCATGTTCCCTTGGGATAATTAGACGAAGTCGCTGGTAGAAGCTAGTGTTTAGTAATATATCCAGACTGTTTTTCATTTTAACGCTTTCTGTTTCTCCAAGTTTATGTTAATATTTTCACGTTATCAACAAAACACATCCAAGAATTAAGTGATGAAAGTATTCGAAACATGTAAAGATACTTAACGACATTAAATTGACGTGGATGGATGTACAAAAGTTCTAACGTCTTGAAAATGCGATAATTTATTTTTGCATACACTTTTTTAGTTTATAGCACTGTTGAATTCACAACATAGAATTGAATTTTTTCTTCATTGAAGCTTAATAGCTCTTGATTGTCCTAGAATTTTCTATAAATTTTTCTTTTAGATGTCTAATTCATATTTTATTCCTTACATTGTTAAATTGAAAAAACAAAGTTACGAGTTAAATCGATTTTAAAATGAAATTTTAAGCCTTTTTGTGGTCTGACTGCAATCAAACAACCTTTTCATAGATGAGCAACTTAAAGTGATTTTAGGTAAAAGTTTTCTTAAAGTTTTAATTATTCGCGATCCTATTTATCTGCCACACGTATTCTATTATCAAGTTTCCAGTCAGGCACTAATGAATTTAACCTGTGTCAGTTGAAAGTGAAAAGTTAGAAATCTTTAATATCTACAGCAACTCTTCAAGTGGAACCAAGATTAATGAAAAATAACGACTTTTTGCGGGTAAAACTGTAGTATATACTAACGCAGCGACATCTATACCGCCAGCAATGGACTACGTCAAAGACATCCTGCATCGCGGAATAGATTTTATCTTAAACAACAGTCAAAATATTAACAATTGAGGATCATCCCTTTTCAGTGGAGGTTTGCAGGACCCTCGACGATAATGATAAACCTTTCTTCTATAACTAGTGTAGTGTTCAAAGTGTTCAAAATTACCAGAAAATCTCATACAAATATCTCTCCCATTTATTGACGTACTTATTTATTTCGCCAATGCAATGTTTCCCACCCATTTATGTGAAACCAATCGTCAACTATCGCAACAGAAATGTCACAAACGCCCCATTACTGTCACGTCACAAACTTTCGCCCCGTCACTCCCAATCATAAACTACCCATATGCACTTGAATCAAATCAAAAAGTTTTATAGTAATAAATTCAAAAAAAGAAAACGCTCAAGTTTTTGATCGAATAGACTCTCAATGGCGAAAACAAAGATCGGGACCCCCTCTTTATATTATTGACGCGTCGCGATCTAAATTGTTGCTCTTGGGGAGAAAAAATCTTGTTCCATTTGACATATTAGGGGTATTTCGTAAGGCACTCACCTTATATATGGGGAACAGGTGTGTTGTTTGGTTTAAACTCCCCAGTTTAGTTCATAGTCTTCTTTATATTGGAAAGTAAAGGGAGGATGTAGCAATAAAATGTTATATAATAATATTATAGCGCAGTTTTGGCTTCAAAATGATAGGTACTCAAGTTTAAATAAGGACACTTTAAGGTTCGAGGTTAGTTGTTTGATGCATGTACAATATTATGACACAAATATTATCGATATCTTGTAAGAAGCAGCTCTAACCAAGAACTATAAGTGCCTTAACAGTTTCAAAACTACGCACCAATTGAATTTGAATTGTTAATTGTTCCAAAATTAATGTTTTGTGAACATTCTGACTAGAACGAAACTGTAGTGTGAATGGGCGAAAGTTTCTGAAACATAAGAGAATTTCGCAGACAGACACCTTAGTCTGATGTTCTAAAACTTGTTAAAGACACTGTGCCAACAATAAACTAGATACCTTTACTGAGACAATAGCAGAACTTTGTAGCAACCCTGTTACAGAATATATTACCAACGTGTGTCGCTCTACTCGAATGCCATACACACACGCGGGCTTTATGTACCATACCATCTACCAATAATCTTAACCACGCTAATAATTTTAGCTACACATAACTGCCTTTGACATCCATTCCGCGGATCGTTAGCCCTTTGACAAACCCCATTAGTTTCTGCATATAATCATGGAATAATTACTTTGGTTTAATTACTCCGTGTAGTTTATTCCCCCCTTTAAGCCGGTTGAGCCAATATTGCGTAGTGATAATAGCTGATGCTGCAAAATGTATGACTTGAGATAGCGTGATGTTATTGTGGATTGCTTCTGTTATTACGTGATTGGTTGAAGAGTTTGACTATGGGCTATGCTGATTCTAAAAAACTTGTTGACTGTCGAGTGCTTCATTCGTGTTTTTATTACAATCATCGATTCGTATTATTAAGATCTATTGACTCTTCAGACTGCTGCAGTAAGTAGTTTTGAGGAAATAATGTAGGCATGTTTTGGGTACTTTTACCTAACTGGGACCATTGTACAGGGATATATCACAGGACAATGTTCTTATTAAAAAACCGCAGGTTGCTGGCTTTTTGCCGAAAATAATTTCTTGGTCAACTTTTACGTCAACTGTAACGCACGTAAAGAACGTGGGTATCTCTTGGCTATTTCTGCGGAAACCGCAATGTCTATTGACAATAGAATACATAATAAGAAAAATGTCAATACGTCCCCTGAATGTTTGATAGCGACTGCAGATAATGTTTGAGTGGGGCCCGCATGTCGCAACCCCGCTTAATTTCCTACAATATCGCAGCACACTTCATAAATATTTTGATTATTTCTTTGTCGTGTATCGTTCGATGTTCAGAATAAAACTATGCTATCTCTGTTGTGGCAGAATGAATGGATTAAGCAGTGGGTGTTGGCTGCGATAGAGGTTGTTCGTGTATTAATTATTTGGATTATTCATTTTATGTCCAACCGTGTAATTTTAAGGACCCGTTTCAGGAATTATTAGTTGGGTTAAGTATGCCATAAAAAAAATTATGAAGATAACTTCGTCTGGTTTAATTTACGAAATGAGTACCCTAATAAATATTTATCATAATGTACTGTCGAAGTCGGATTTACAATCGAGTCAAATCTTCTTGAGCATGAAATATACTTGAAGGGTCAATGAAACGAGAACGAACCTGCCAGGGTTGCGGATTTTGTTCGAAAGAGTTACCACGGTCTTGGAAAGCAAAAGGCACTACAAGGAGCACGGATGGGTTTTAGTCAGTAAGAGTCTGACACTCCGTCCCGGTTCACCCAGAGCGGCAGGAGTGATTTGATGATTTCCCATTCATAAAAAAGGGTCTTTGAAACTCTAGAACATTACCTAGGTAGGATCTTATTTAAAAACAGATAGTTTTCACCTTTGATACTACTATTAGAAATGCTCTTATCACTTAGTAAACAAGTACTATTAAATTCTATCTCCCCATGTGAATTCTCGCAGCCAAAATTATCATGGCTAAAAATATCACAGTAAATAGTTCAAATCTGCTCAATCGATCCGTCACTGCCCCACACCCCTACGTTAAAACCCATTACTAGATAAATATATGCAATTTATTACATTTACCAATTTACATATACTTTGAGACGACATGTCTGTAGAGTTAAATGTCGTTAGCGATGGCAAGGGTGACAGGAAGAATGAAGATGTGACAATTTCTTAAGCATACGAAGGATAATGGGAGAGGAGGAAAATGTTTTGTGGAAGCGAGTTTTTTTTTTTAAGTGAAAAACTTGGCGTAAACGTTTTGAAAGTAGCTGAAAGGGCTTGATTTTTTTATGTTATTGAAATTGACAACTTGCTAGAACTAATGCGAATGAAATCAAAACTTAATATTAATAAAGCAAAAGTGTTTTTTTTTGTATTTTACGATTTCACGCCTTAATGGATGTACGGATTTTGATACGTTTTGGTACTGGGATAGATGGGACCTTGGAGACGGTTATTTATTTATTTATTTATTAAAAAAATCGTGAATAACACCTTAACAGCTATAACGCCAATGCGATGTTACCACTACAAAGATACAGTTAAAATACAATAATCATAATAAAAAAATATACATAATACAATAAATATAGAACTGAAATTCAATAAAATAACAATTAAACATTAAATACAATTAAAAGACAATTAAAATACAATTAACCTTTAACTATGGACGTGCGGTCTCACAGGCCGCGTGCAGTTTGTGATTCTCGTGCCCCTCTTCTCCCGCGTACCCCACGTGTATGCCGGTTTCCGTAGCTTCGGTTTTAGTGGCGAAACGACAGTTGAGAGTGAAGATTACGTCACCGGCTGATTTTCGCGTGAGTAATTTCGCTGTATATTTTGAGTGCGGTCTGTGAGACCGCGCGTCCACGTTTGTGTTATAAATTGACGCTGACGGTGATTTTGTTTGTTTTAGATTTTGTAAACTAAAATGTCAAAAAACGATCAACCAACGACTGCAGGCAAACGAACATCGAGTTCGTCCACTCAGAGAGCCAGTAAAACATTGCGATTAGATGATCTTTCTTTTGTCGAAGACGAGTTTCAACGATTGCTTTTAGAATCGGATCAGTGCAACAGCGATGGGGATGTTGATGATTATTTGTTTTATGAAGCTGACATTGAAGAAAATCACTCGAGTGCAGCCAATATGCCTACAATGCTCTAAGCCACTATCCCAAGACTGCCAATAAAGTTTACCAAGTTGGGCTCTTGTCGAAATTTTTATGTCTAGTTTTAAGAACATTATGTTAAGTTTTTTATGTTCCTTGTTCTTTACATTTTATTGTAAAAGAAGTAAAACTAACTAAAAAAGTAATTTTTCTGTGGTAATATACCTATAAAGTGATCTCAAGCTAAAAAGTCTGAAAGGTGCCTTTGATTGTTATATCGTTAGATTTAATTTAAAATAAATACATTTTTAAATTAAAATTACATATTTTATTTTCATTTAGTAACTCTTCTATGGGATAAAAACAAAAAATGATACAATACTTACGCATCAAGATAGAAACCAACCCATTTAAGATAGCGGTCTGTGAGGCCGCACGTCCATAGAAGTGTAACAAAAATGGAACGTCCATAGTTAAAGGTTAAAATCACCTAAATGTTTTCAATACACCTCAATGCTACTTCTGTGAACTTCATCAGGCTGCAGTGAAATATATCCACCTCCCCCGAAATAATATTTAACAATCTTATAGCGCGTGATAAGGGGGCAAACTTATTAAGATTTTTAAGATTTTTAGTTATACACTTCTGGACACATCTATTGGCCCACCTTAGAGTTTAGGTTTCGATGGCCCCTACCGAAATATGATTGCTAGATTGAACAAAAACTGTTGATGCAGTTTTAAACCTGATACATTTTACCATCTTTTTCGATCGTATTGTTTTAAATTTGAATTCAGAATACCATACGACATGGAGCTACGCCTAACAAGTCGGATATGCGCCTTGTAAAAGGCAATTGATTTTTGAATAAAAAACATGTTTTATCAAATAAAGGTTTAATTTAATAACGCGTGTTGCCTCCATGGGCATCTACCACAGCTCTCATACGATTAGGCATAGAGTTTATCAACCGCTCTATGAAATTTTGAGGGATCATCTCCCATTCCTCTTCTATGGCAGTTTTCAACTCCTGCATCGTCTGGGCAACTGGCTGACGAGCCCTAACACGTCTTTTTAGCTCGTCCCACATGTGCTCAATGGGGTTCATGTCTGGGCTTCTGGCTGGCCAGTCCATAACTGTGATGTTCACATCCCGAAGATATTCCCTGACGATGCCGGCCGCATGGGCTCTTGCATTATCATGCATAAAAAGGAAATTTGGGCCCACATAGTCCGCGTATGGTATCACGTGGGGTTCTAAGCACTCACGAATGTACCTTTCAGCATTTAATGTTGGCAGCCGTGGTCCTGTAACAACCTCAAGTTAAGTTTTGCCGCTCGCGGATATACCGCCCCAGACAGTCCATGAGCCACCGCCATAAGCAACCCTCTCTTCAAAGCAGCATTGTGCGAAACGCTCTCCCTTACGTCGGTAGACCTTCTTCCTTCCATCATTGCCATGTAACACAATTTTAGACTCATCAGAAAAGAGTACACGGCTCCAATCTTGCTGTGTCCAATTTAAATGACTGCGTGCGAAATGAAGGCGCGCTGTTCGGTGGGCTCGCGTTAGTTTGGGCCTATTAGCTGGCTTGTGTGGTACCATATCGCGTTCTTTTAACCTTCTCCGAACAGTTCGAGCGCTCACAGATACTCCGTGGAAGTCGCGAAGTTGGTTTTGTATCTCAATGGAGGTAAGGTGACGATTTCTCAAGCTGGTCGTCACGATGAATCGATCCTGCCTTTCAGTTGCGACCCGAGATCGTGGCCTTCCTTGGCGACGAACAAAGCCGCCAGTCTCTAGGTACCTCCGATAAACGTTTCGGACCGCAGATCGACTTAAATTAAGTTGAGCACTCACGTTTCTTTGGCTGTGTCCGGCCTGAATAAGTGCCACAGCTTGGGCGGCGACTTCAGGTGAAGTATCCATAGATTATTGATAGAACCTCACCTTAATGTTAAGAATAAGTAATGTTTGTTGCAAAACCAAAGATATCAATCACTTTTTCAAGAATTAAATCCAAGTAAACCAATAAAACCAAGTTTTCTTAATATTCGATTGTTTGATATCAACAAACAGGCTCCAAATTGTCTTTTGTTTCTTTAAATTCTGTGTTCGAAATTCAAAAAAAGACTATTGAATGAAATTGTGAATGTGCCAGGTTCAAAACTGCATAAAAACTTTTTGCTCGACCTAATATAAAATTTTAGCTAGGACCAAACGAAACTGAAAATACAAGGTGGGCCAATAGATGTGTCCAGAAGTGTAGTTATCTATAAAAGTGGTCGATAACGCCGACAGTTTCAGAAGCCAATGAATTTTTCTTTTACAAGGAGGATCAGTTTTTCTACAAGAATTTATAAATTATAAAAACTTAACAATTCCGAGCTTAAAAAGTCACAGTCGAGGCTCCTTAATTAGTTTATTATTAACATAGATATTAGACATCGCGGCAGTCCCAAAACTTTACAGAAAAGAAATACAACTGAGGAAGCCAGTAGCCTTCTGAATTCAATTAGAACTTTCGTCGTCCGTTTCATAATTAGTCAAAAAGATAATGAAACTGCTTTCTGATGTGTATAGTGAGACCGGTATTTTTATTAAATTATTTTCTTCTTTCATTAGCAGTCTGTTCCTGTACAAAATTTTGTCCCAAGGGGACGGAAGAAAATAATTTTCTCGTTAACGAAGAAAGATGAAATTGGTATTATTTATTCGTTTTACTTGGTATTTGTATTCTTAACTATGACTCTCTAACAGAAATGTTTTGGAAATTATAGTTTTCAGAAAATGATTGTAATAATAAAACATTGCAACTGCTTCGATCGACGTCATTCTGTCAACGCCGGCTGTCGCTGAAAATCAGCGCTGTGACTCTGTCTTGCACATGAGTTCCAGCATTATGCTGAGCGATGGCCGTTTTGCGCGAATGTGACGCATATCTTCATAACTTGCATAATTTTTGTTTATTTTTGCTATCCTCATGCTTGACGCAAACAAAATCTTTTTCTTTCTTTCTTTCATCGTGGTTACACGGTCCTACTCCTTTGTGTCCTTTGTCCTGCATTTTCTGCAATGGTCTTGCACCAACCGGGGATTGTCCTTGGGTATACTTTCATAGTGCATACAGCTGTTATCGTTGGCTGGTGCCCCATTCCCTCAGAAATGCCTAACGAGGCTGCGAGTTGGCTTCGGGCCCTTCTACGCCTACCAAAGGTCCGAGACCTCAAAGTCCTGAGAAAAATTAAGACTAAAAAATACATCGTGGTCTTATTATTGGCAATGATTGAGTTAATAACAGGAACTTAAAGCAATGTCCTTCGATGGATATAAAGTCTTTTATTTTTTTTATGATCGACTGAGTGTTCTTTAAAGTAACATCGTACCCCGTGACCAATCGATTTCAATCCCTAAGATCAAACAATTCCCACATAAACTGAATTAGAAACATTAAAAATGTACAATAAACTCACTCCCCCGGGCCATAAAACGTAAGTTTTTAAATGGAATTTCTCTATTAGTTGGGACGTTCGACAAATGGACAGACTGGAGTGCATTAAAGGACTTTCGGAGTATCGCCTGAGGCCGCGCGTGGCACAGGCAGAACGAAT
Organism: Melanchra persicariae; assembly: GCA_947386135.1. Taxonomy (NCBI): domain Eukaryota; kingdom Metazoa; phylum Arthropoda; class Insecta; order Lepidoptera; family Noctuidae; genus Melanchra; species Melanchra persicariae. The sequence goes on along the minus strand of OX376655.1, from coordinate 8,621,585 downwards.
CCAATGCCGTTGCCGTTATTGATCGAAATAAAAAATAATTCGATTGTGGAACGAGTGTCTGACTTTTCGGCTACACCCTGAGGCTAACTCGTTACATATGTTCGTGGAGAATGAATGGCGAATTTTAGATTGTTCTTGTTTAGAAATTGGGTTTATGAAGTGTGTTGGGGGAGTGATGTGCTTAAGTAAAAGAAATTGAGTTGAAAAAGTAACAAACAGAATATTACATGACTATTGAAAAAGAGATTGTATTTAATTCAACTCATTTGCAAGGTGGACTTAAGGTTGATCTACACGAGACGTGTCCGGGCCGTGGTCTGACACATTCTAGGCACGGCCCGGATACGAACGTGTGTGAAATGGTACTCACCGATATTTGTTTGAGCTCCTGTTGGACCACGGCCCGTCCACCTCCAGGGAACGGCCTGGATATATGTGGATCAACTTATAGAATTCTCCTCACTTTTAGGAAAAACTGTACAATTGTAAATCATAGAACACTTTGTTCATCAACATTCTGTTAAACGTTTTTTATTTTTTAATTATTTCAACCTCTGTCTGCTGATTATTTCAAATTAGAAATGATGTGATCCACTAAAACAACTTTAGAAAAAAATACACTGTCATTAAATAAATAAAGCAGCTTGCGCACTAGACGGCCAAGACCACGACCAGTGGCCGCAACGACCAGATTAACTAAAGTAACGTTGAACGTTTCTGGTCGTTGCGGCCACTGGTCGTGGTCGTGGCTGTCTCGTTTTTCTAGTTAATGTGGTCGTTGCGGCCACTGGTCGTGGTCGTGGCCATCTAGTGCGCAAGGTACTTAAAGCACCTAAACATCCGACCACAAAAACAGACTCACCAATAAACTCCTTAAAATCCATGAAATAAAAGTTGGCCAGCTTCGGAGGAGCAAGTTGATAAATTAAATGGCTCTCATGTTCCACTTACTAAGGTTTCTAATACGGTTAGGGTCACAACGACGAGTACAGAATCAGTCGTGCAATCTTTATCACCAGAATCGTTACCAGGAAGAAAGATACTCAACTGTTTAATCTAGATAAACTTTGCCATTGTTGTCGTGAGCAAGTGATATGGTTTATTAGAAAAATAGGTTGGAATATTATTAGTTTTAGGTTTTTGTTGGGGGGTTCTACTCTTAAATGATTATAAATGATTATGGTGGAACCAAATAATAATCACAGAGTACGTTATATTATAAAACCAGATGGATATTATCAGATCTATATACCAAATATTTTATCTATCTATTATTTCACCCTCAAATACAGTACAACAATTTCTTTAAAGTAACTGTCAGCGGTTTGAAGAAAATTCATGTTTTGTACTGCATTAGACGATGTATTAATTATCTATCTGGTTTATTATTATCTAAGGTTCCAATAGAAACATTTGCAGGGCAAGTCATCACAGTTGACTGTTAAAAAATATCTCTTGACACTTAACTTTTTGTTAAATGAATAATGTTTATAATGAAACCACAATCAAATAATACAAATATGATGAAACATGTAACCGTATAATGTTTGACTGATATTTAAATACCTTCTTCTATTAAGATAATCGGATCAAACGAAAGCCTATTGTAATTTCAAAGGACAAACTTGTTTTTTGTAAGCATTTCGAAATTTCCTCCTATTTTGTATCACGGACACGTAAGTGGCTTATATATTTCAGAGAATTCAATTACAAAGAAATTATTACCACAATCATAAGGAAGAAACAATTTTTCTGGCGTACTCTTTTATTCTGAATTTATTAAGGGTCACAATGGCGCCCCACCTAGCCACTGTAAGTAACAGTTAGGAAAACGGGACGTTTAAATTCCGGGAGAAGTGTCGTCATATATCACCCGACCATAATTTCTGGTCCCCTATAAAAAGTGAACTTTTAGTGTCCGTACGGTAGTGCAACGCGTCTGTTTCTTATTTCGAAAACTGATTGTTTTTATAGCACAAGGGGTGGCCTTAGAACTTTGAATCCACGAAACACGTGTAGGAAACAACTTAGGTAGTGGACGGGACGGCTGCCCCGAGGGAAAACGCTGTTTAGTTGGGTCATCTAATAATAGAAACAATATTTGTTTTATTTTTCATATGGATTTTGTTTAGTTCGCACTTTGAGAATAGGGAATAACTGTGTAATAGGGAAAAGAAGTAAATAGTTATTGAAAAGTCAACAAAGAGAAAATGTTTTGTGTACCTTAGAAGCTTTAGAAGTAAATTACTACACACGTAAGTAGGCATTGTAATATTAATATATTATTATTTAAGGTTCAATCGCTTACCTATAAGGAGCGACTCAAATAGTGAATTTCATTACTGCATTTCAGTCATCGTTCATCGAAACGAGAACGTGTCAGACGAAATTGGATCCTCACAAAACCTTTGATTCACCTCTTCCATCAAAGATCTTGAATAAAACGTGAATGCTCTCCATCAAACAATTTGCCAAATCTGTAAGAACCGATCCACAATCGAGGGTCAACACTCTCAAAATATTGATGAAACCTGATACCACTCGAATTTCTGACAGCGACTGTAATATAAATCCTAGAATAATCTCGACCACAATTCGTCGCAGGACCCCTCTCATTTCACCCTAAATCAAAGTGTTCGCGTCACAACTCAACAATAAAAAAGGGAATATTTATTCGTTATTTGTTGTCGGTTCGTATTAAAATAAAGCGACTATCTAGGCCTCAGCACCCTCCTCTTGCGTTATCTAAGATCAGGATTGCATAAAATTCACATCTTTCTTTCGAATGTGACAGGCGCCGGCCGGGGACTACGCATCTCATTTCGGCGACCTCCCGTTATGTCTAGCGAGCAATATTTATGTAATGAACCACATTAGACCACGTATTAGTTCGATATCAGGCGGCTATCGTAGGAAATAAGGAAGAGTTTTATGACAGCAAAAAAACAAAAGTATCGTCCATAATCTAATTTTTCGAGCCCTTAATTTAAATCGAGTCTTTCTAAGATTTGGATTCTGCTTCATCTTATAGGCGAACAAGTGTCTGCTTAGGCTACTAAGGGGTTTTAGCATACAAAATATGGTTCAAACTTCAGCACTAACTTTATACTTCCACAAATCTGCCTTGTTCTTTGTGATTATGGAGATAATGAGACGATGCTCTTCTGAACATTTCATCATCATCATCATATCAGCCGAAAGACGTCCACTGCTGGACATAGGCCTCCCCAAGTGTCACCACTACAACCAGTCCTGTGCGTCTCGCATCCATCGGCTACCCGCGACCCTCACCATGTCATCGGCCCATTTTTGGGAGGCCTTCCAACGCTGCATCTTCCGGTACTCGGTCGCCACTCCAGAACATTTCGGCCCCATCGACCATCTGTTCTGCGAGCAATGTGCCCTGCCCACTGCCTCTTCAATTTGGCGATCCTTCGGGCTACGTCGGTAACCTTGGTTCTCTTGCGGATATCGTCATTCCTGATTCGATCACGCAAGGAAACTTTAAGTTGACTAAAATTTTCTTATGGCCATACATTAAAAGGTACTTACTGCACCTCAGCGATAGAAAATTATACGAGTATTAGCGTACTAAAATTAATAGTTAACATAAAACCGTAAAACTACTAACTACCATGTGTTTATAGATTCAACCTCGTCAATGTACATAGATTCTGAATCATTTCATATTGCAGTCCGTAACCAATCAGCATTATATTTTAAGATCATATAAGTTTAGCTCATAACCTACAAAATGAGTACCTATGGTGCTATGTTTAAGAGCTATCATACAGCGAATAATTTTATAGAGCTCATTGATTATAATGATGTAGAATTTATAGCTACTTATGCGGTACCTATGGTTTATTTGATTCCATATATTACGCTTCTAATGATCTTTTAAAGTTTGCGATTAATAATAATTTAAGCTGGTAAATTCATATTTAATATGCACTAACAGAGCAAGCCTGTATGTTGTTTTCTCTGGGGAATGAAAAGTACTTTGCAGTAATATGTTCCATTAGGTACTTCGTAACATTTACTTTCAGATATTGCGAAGACAGATGGTCGATGGGCCGAAAAGTTCAGGAGGCCTACTAAGAATGAATGACCACACGATTTGACAGTTGTTCTTAGTTCGGATTCGGGACTAATCGTAAGTCCATATGTGATACGGAGTAGAAAACGCCCGACACTAAGGCCGAAACTGCGGACTTCGGGCTTAGAGAGTAGACCCCCTGGAGTGGCGACCGCGTACTGGAAGACGCAGCGTTGGAAGGCCTCCCACTAGGTGGACCGATGACTTGGTAAGGGTCGCGGGTAGCCAATGGATGCGAGACGCGCAACACCGCTTGTTGTGGTGACACTTGGGGGAGGTATGTCCAGCAGTGGACGTCTTTCGGCTGATATGATGATGATGATAACAAAGACCATGAGGGAAGACAATGGGGTTTGGCCAACAGTGGGACATTGCAGTTTAAGAAAACAAAAATAACCTACATGGTATTCTAAATACTTTAAAGAGTTTAGCAGTGAAAACGGACCAACCGATATATCTCAAGGAAACATTTGTGTCCAGTTTCATCCTGATCCGTTCAGCCGTTAAGAGTTGAAGGGGCAACAGACAGATAGATAGACATACATACAAAGTTACTTTCGCATTTATATTATTAGTATGGATTGTGTAATTTGTAACAACAGAGTATTCTACTGATAAAATCTAATTAGTCCGTCAGATAGATTTCCAAAAAATATTGGACACGTATTTTTTCTTTTTTCATGTAATTAAAAAATAACGAAGATACAGTGCGTTGAAAACTCGCGTGACGTCACTATGATAGTATAATTTTTGCTAGCGACCGTGACGTCACAACTCTCTTGAACCGAAATAAAAATATTTCTAAATCGAAATAAAAATATTTCTAAATCGAAATAAAAATATTTCTACCCAGTAGAATACTCTACTGATAATGCCGAAAAAAAAAAGCATGATATTTTTAGTATGAGATTTTCTTCAAACATTTATGTCAATTTGAGCGTCTATCATATAAATCATCCCCAATCTAAGTTCATTACCCTTCAGGCTAACTAGCAACACGAACAATAACCGAAACACATAATTTCACAACTATTAACTATGTAGGTTTCCTAACTTAGCAATTAATAAAGTTATGGTGCAATTTGGTGCATCTACACTACACAGTAATGGTCCCAGTTAGTCTTCGGCGTGCAATTACTTACAGCAATAGACCAATTAATAAGGGAGGCTGAACTAACTGCCGACCATAGTATACGAATGTGATACCATAAGATGGTCTAGAGGAAATTACTTCAGAATTTGTGGGTAGTATAATATAATGTTGAGATCGGGAAATTGGTTTTGTAAGTTGGAATTATTGGAGTAGAAGAAGGGGCTTCCGTAGTTGGGACGTCTTTTTGATTGTTCGTTTTTTTGTTTGCTATTTTTAGACGATATTGCTTCTTCCACTGAACACAATACATGCTTATATTATTATGCTATTCAAAACGACTACACGTGTAGAACGCCCCACTTTTCCGCGTCTCATCGGGAAGTAAACAAAACACTATTTTTAACGATTACGCTGAAATGTGCCTTCAAATGATTTTATGGTTACTACTAGAACCAATTTTGTAGTAAGCAATAAGATACACAGGTAAGGTTTTGTTTTTGGTACAATACCGCAGACTACACTCATCCAGTGAAACTCCTGAAAGCCATAATCATCAATGGTGACCATCTACGGGCATTCCGGCAACACCGTCTCGAAAAGATGCGGCCTTTGGTGAGAGAAGTTCAAGCCTCCTGATTATTTCATCGAGCCCAAGGGAAACCTTCCACCAGGGCACGCGTTGGCATGGCCGACCTGGAAAACTTTAAATATACTCCGCACTCAAGTGATGATGATTGAAATGAATTTCAGTGTTTGTGTGGCGATTCTCCGCAGTCCATGGCCCACCGTTGCTGGTTGCTGAGTATTAGGCCAAACATATTTACTCATTATATTTGCCATCGATACGCAAAGAAGAAGAATGTGACTGCCAGTTAAACTGCTGAAGCAATGAGGGTCGACATGTCTTGGAAAAACGATGCGACTCCGCAACGAAACTAAGCAAAAGAAAACCACTACCTATTGCAAATGCACATCACTATCATCCAATACTTAAGAGCGCTGTTACAAATGGGTAGTCAAATTATTACTTTTTAACACAAAAATATGTTTATTAAATAAAATGCTTTGCATTCTTAAAATGTGTTTTGAGCGTTCTGTTGATAGATGTGCATGGTACGATTCTGAACTATAAATATAATTTTAGATAGGTACATTAGATATATTTATTGAGAAACTGTACCTATCTAAAACTTGTAAACATACTTTTGTTTTAATAAGTAATGATTTGACTACCCATTTGTAACAGTGCTCTTAATCCGATCCCCAAGAAAACCAATTCACACGCACGGAGCCCTCAATTTTTAAGCCTGCCACCAACACTCCCGCCCCAGGAGATGTCACAACCGTTTCTAACATTTGAAATTTTAATTGTATTGATAATTCGCAAGCAGTCGGTGCGCACTATGCATTAACTGAGTGACGATGCCTGAGGCTAACACGTGGCCCAAACAAGGCCCCCTGCTTTTATTGCGTCCATTTGACGTTAAAAGTGTTTTCAGATGAAATGCACTTTCATTTATTGTTCTTTGTTGTTTTTTTATCATTTTGAACGGAAGAGGGAAAACAAAACACAACTAAGTCTTTTTAACCGACTTCTAAAAAAGGAGGAGGTTGTCAATTCGGATGTTTGTATTTTTTTTTTTACCGACTTCTAAAAAAGGAGGAGGTTCTCAATTCGGATGTTTGTATTTTTTTTTATGTTTGTTCGCCCATAACTCCGTCGCTTGCCAACCGATTTGAAAAATTCTTTTCTTCTTGGAAATGGTATATTTCCTAAAACGTCCCATTGAAATTTTTATCAAAATCGGTTCAGTACCTAGTTTGGTTTTTAAATCCAAATAGCTGGAAAAAATATGTGGAAAAATCATCCATGTATACGAAATTGCGTATTTTTGCTTTCCTGTGACTTTCCAGTGGTGTTGTTAGGTGTGGGGTACCACTAAAAAGTGAAAAATAAAAAAAAAATTACAAAAAAAGAAACCGACTTCCAAAAAAACACTACAAAGTTCAAAATAACTTTAATTTCGGAAGTCGGTGTCAAATAACGAAGAAGCAACCAAAAACATCGACTACCATATTAAAGTTATTTTGAACTTTGTAGTGTTTTTTTGGAAGTCGGTTTCTTTTTTTTGTGAAAAAGTTTTTAAAAACAGACTTACAGACAAACACACTGAGTTACGCTTTTCATTTGGACGTACAGGGAAATCAACATTACATTGGTTTTGTGGAGTACCTAGTGACGAAATTTACACGATGGTTAGAGGCCTGCTTACCTACTATGTTTGTATCAGAGTGAGCTTCAACGAAATATTTTACACTATCTATTTGCTTCGACTTGGATACCAATATTCCACAGTAGCCTAGCATTTTTTCTGGCTAAAAAGTAGCATAGATCCCATTCCTTTTTTGCGTCTATCTGACGTCAAAAGTATTTTCTGATAAAAAGCACTTTCATTTAGTATTCTTGGTTGTGTTTTGTTTTTCCCTCTCTAGTTTCTACCTTGCAGTTTGATGTTTCATAGTGGGGGTGTTTGAGTGTTGTCGCTCAAACGGACTGACAAAACTTGCCCGTAGTTTTAAAGGTAAGTTTTTTGATGATATTAAAAAAGAAACTACTCGTTGAAAGTGCGCCTACGGAATAGCAAATCGAGTATTTAGCTCCATATATAGCTGACTAACTTTTAATTGACTGACAAGTGATAACGTACAGTTAATTGCAAGCACCGTTGGTTGTATGTAACTTTGTCTGTTTCATGATTAAGCTTGGGCAAGGTGTTATGATAATTGAACCATGTTTTTATTATGGTTAAGGTTTAACGGAGTTTTCAATAGGTACCTCGATGGTTAAACATGAAGCACGGTGACAAGCAGATTGACTTACACGGATTTTGCGACGCGTCAAAATCAGCATATGCTGCGGTAGTGTATGCACACGGGTTGTCGATGCTGAAGGTAAGATACATGTCACTTTGCTTACGGCGAAAACCAAAGTTGCTCCTATAAAAACGATTTCTATGCCTCGATTAGAGTTGTGCGGTGCAGTGCTTTTAGCAAAACTCTTATCCGAACTCTCAGAATTGATGGGAATAGGTAAACTTAATTTGTACTACTGGACCGACTCAGAGATCGTATTAGCGTGGTTAAATAGTCATCCTAACAAATGGAAAACATTTGTGGCCAATCGCGTTTCTGAAATTTTGTGCATAAGTGAACCACAACAATGTAATCATGTTATGTCAAAAATCAGTCCTGCTGATTGCGCATCACGTGGTCTTTATGCGTCAGAATTAGTCAACTTTAAGTTGTGGTTAGAAGGTCCGGGGTTCCTGAAGGATAAAATTATTATACTCGACAAACGCAAGGTGGTACCATTTTAGGGTGTAAACGACTAAAAAGTTCCGAAGAAATTACTTTTTAAGCAGGCTGATGCAGTTGGTGACATTAAATTTGTGATAGAACTAATGTAAATGCCACCAACGTTAACAAACTGCTTGAAAAGTAATTTTTTCGGGTCTTTTTCTCTCTTAGTTTCTTTTTAATGTATTTTTTTTTGTAATTTTTTCCATCAGCTACCCATTATCACTCACTCTTTAAATATGACTACTGGAACACCCTGTATATAATGGCAGCTGGCACTTATTAAAATATATTTGTGATTGTGTGAGGAGTGTTAATCAAGAGAAGGGAATTAATGATAGAGTTGCAGTACACAGGCCAGAATCGAAGGAAAAACGTGTTATGCCGACCACAAGTAATATGGGATGAAGGCAGGAAGATAACATTGTATACATGGCGTAGCTAGGTTTTACAGTACAGAAAGTAAATACCGAATGTTAAAAGCATCTGAAATGATTTTGAATGGAAACCTATTTTTTTTTCTGTGTAACCATTTTTGATTGGTTTTGTGGTATTTTCGTTACCATACTATCCCGAACTACTGGTGATTTGAAAAGTATATTATGCGAAATACAAGCTCGTACCAACAGAACTATCCAACAAAGCTCAGAACGCAAACAATTCGTGTCCCGTCATACAGTGGGGCCCGAATCATTGACTTGGGGCAAGTTTCATTAACTTTTCCAATGAATACAGGCATTTGCCTCCAATTTGCTTGCATTGGTTGCAAACATTTGGTACACGCTCAAATAAAAGCTAGCATCTATGCATAGTTCATATCATGCATTTTTATTGTCCGATTTATTCTATACTTCTGTAAGCACTGGTTTGTTTATAAAAACACTGTCACCTAGCCTTTGTGCCCAATCATAATATCATTTCATGAAACATCAATCAATCTGCCTATCAAATTGGCGTCGCGCGTCGGCTTGCAGTATTTTTCAAGGAGGAACTGCCTGACTGACCTACCTTCTATTCACTGGTACATATTTTACTTTAAACCAATAAATTTGTCAATAAATATATATAATATAATATAATATGATAAATATATAATAATATTTTCAATCGTCAGACCCGAAACCGTTAGACAGTATTTGCATAGAAAATAATGATGTCCAACAGCCATATACAGGTAAACAAAATATGAGACACTTGAAAAATTAACCCATAATTTCATACCATTGGCTCCTCTACGTCCAAACTTCAAACACAGAACAACAACACAGTAATATAGCTGAAAGCTGACTGTCCCAATGTTTCGTACCCCTGAGTGGAGACAATCTCTAATCGCAACAAGTCGAGCCCGTTTACGTTACGGCCTCATAATTACATTAACTACGCAATGCATGTGTTACATCGTTCATATACAGGGTGTGGTCATTTTCGATCACAACAATCTAACCATTTGATTTTATTTTTTATTAATTTTTCTTCTGTTTAACTTTTAAACATGATAGGATACTAAAATCTAAATAAAACAATTAACCTACATATGTTTGTTTGGCAAGTTGATTATTATCCCACACAATATTACCATTAACCATAGAAATACACATGGGAACCGCCAGTTTGCAATAGAAGTCTACAATTATGTGTAAAATAATTATGGGGCAGAACGGGCAGAACAGTGATTATTCAGGAACTATTCTGCATCTCCAGTGCTCTTCTCGATACCGGCATTTTTCTCGCCAGTGAAGACTACACCTTTGTCCATCATAGATAACGTATCAAGGGTTAACCAGAGATAACATCAACATCACTCCTATGCTCCCGAAAGAGTTTTGCCAGTTAAGTATAAGTATGTTTATCATTGAAGTTTTAACTAAAACTAGGAATCTACAATGTATCACTCAAAGGATGGATTATTAAATTTAAATTGTATATTTTTACAACTTAGGTATGACCTTAGTATAAATAGATATTTGTATTTTCATCATGCTCTTAACATGATTATCAAATAAGAGGTATCTGAAAGGACTTAAGTAATATTCATTTTTATACATAATTGTTATAGTCATAAGTACTTGAAAACCTTTATTTTGCAACACACTGTACGCAACGAGCGACCCCTGCTAGCCGGTCCAGACAAATTGTCGCACCCCACGTTCGCATTATTGCCGATATTTAATTGTTTGCGTAATTTATTTCTCTAAAGCAGGGAACGTTTTGTTGTATTCTATGTTCAGTATAGGAGACCGGTTATGTTTTGTTGTGTTGAATGTTTAAGGAAATTGCACGTGGACGAATCTAATGGAGTAAGTCAGGATCTTTGGCGTAAAGACGGAGTCGTTCTGCAAATTGAGAAAGGCTACCAGGGCGCAAGCTGTGTGGGGATCTGAAGTTTCAGTCTGAGTAGTTTGTAGGTGGTGTTTAATGCGAAAAGTAGGTACGTATCCGTTGATGTGGCGAAGTTTTCGGGAAGTCTATGTTCAGCAATGGACTGCTTTTGGCTATGATGATGAGTTTTATATTAAGTATAATCAAATAAAATTGCATAAAAATACTTTCGTAAATCATTTAAAAAAAAAATTAAACGTTATAACTGCGTAACCCATTCAACAGCAACATATCCGCAGTCTGAATATTCAGCAAATTTAAAAACTATTGAAAATGTTTTATTTTAGACATATTTTTTTAATCCTTGTAGTACTTATTACCGCGCGATTTTCGAATAACAGGAAAGCGTTTTACTCTCATTTTGTACACATTCTAAAATTCTTTTCTACTCTCCGATAGTATAAAACTTGATAAAATATACCTAAAAATGAGAAATAGTATAAACTGTGCAAAATAGAACCAAATTTACTTTGTACACTATAATAAGTTAGGTACACAAACGCAAGTCTATTTTATAGGCAGTCACACACACACAGTCTGGCGGCTTTAGAATAGCTTAAGAAATAGTTGAAAATCTGTCCAAAAATACTATTACAATACGTACGATAATGCACATAACCAGAGGTTACTAGGCAGCACTAAACGACTGCAACAATTTAGACCGCCATCACATTCGCAACACATCGCGACAGTTGCATATTTCAATGTTAGTCACGCGCGCTTGCAGGGTTAGATTTTAATTGTTAACACAAAATTTTATGTGTTTAGTTCTCTAGAGTTGGATTGTGAAGGATTCTTGATTATGACAGTGTGTTTTTGTTAGTGTAATCTAAAAACCTTACTACTACCTAGTATAAACGCAAACGCAAGGTTGGATGGATGATTGTTACTCAATTACGTCGGAACGGCTGAACGTATCTGGATGAAATTTAGAGCAGAGATAGATTATAATCTGAAATATTACATAGGCTTTTTTAACCCGACATTGGCAGCAGCTAGTTAATACCTTTACTGCAAATGCAACGTTGAAGGGCCTTCCACAAGGTTGACCGATTACCTGATGAGGGGAACTGTTGTGAGTTCAGTGGATGCGTGAAGCGCAGACACGATCGATGTGGCCACTCTTGGGTCCTTAGGTCCCAAGGCCCAGGCTTAGGGCCCAGTAGGTACGTAAGTGGCATCAAATGATGATGAAGTTTCTTGAATTTGCTTGCAGTCTCTATTATTGATAAGTATTCTATAGGTATGTAAAAATAATTTTTAATTATTAATTTCATTAATTGAATACCGCTGGTTAATCAACCAGCGGTATTCAATTAAGGAAATTAATAATTAAAAATTATTTTTACAAATATTATAAGTTCCTGTTAATTTAACCTAACCTATCCATGGCTATAAGAAAAACCGTGGACATTGTCAAATGGGTGAAATTAAATTCTGAGTTAATTCAGCGGAACAGAATGTTCCTTTAATTGAAACTGTCGCCACATTCAGATAAATATTTCAATGTTAGTCACGCGCGTAACAGTAGGGTTAGATTTGATTGTCCTTCCTAACATTTCATTAAATAAATTTTACGATGGGGCTGATTGTAAGTACTAAAAACACCCCTTAATTTTGTAGTTTTATGGGTTCCGCACGTACGTATGGAAAAACGGAATCCTTTTTCATAGAATCACTCGTGTGTCTGTCTGCCCGATTGTCACACTTTTTTTTCCAAATAACTGGACCCATCCAGTTGAAAACTTAGTACACAAATGAATTTCTGTGACTCAAACACGGACGCGTAATTTTGAGTATATGGGGTTTTTTTTGAGGGACAAATTAGGAAATAAAAATGAATAATTTCAAACTGTGCCGTGTGGTGTGACATATGAAGTGAAATATTGTGAGGGTCTCAAATATATTTTTTTACAAGTTTACATTTTTTTTAAGTTTTAATGCGAGTCTGACTCGCACTGGGCCGGTGTTTTCTTACAGTCCCTAAAACTAACATTCTCCGTGACGTTTGGCTACCGTTACGCACTATTTATTTACGATTCTGTTTTATATTATTCTGCAAATTGCGAAAGGGTACCAGAGTACAAGAAATGGTCAGCACTATTCCCCAAGGAGCCAATAACATCATAGCGCGAACGCCAATCTGCGTGATTATGGAAATATCCCCTGAGGGCTTTTTATTGTAGATGTCCATGGGGAACTGAATACGTGCATGTCATCATAAACTGAAATGGGGTTGGTACACATGTAAGAAAGTTAAAGATAGTAGTTACAATACACTCTTGCCTGTGCAAAATTTATGGGGTCGAGTACATACCCGGAAAAACATGCTTTCAGAAGATGTCATTTTATTCTCCGAAATTCAAGACAAAGCTGTGCCTAGTAGGTACCCACATAGTGTACCTACATTTTTCCAGCTGTGTTCAAGTATCAAGTATCAACCAGACTTCTAGCTGCTACTCTGGAATTCCATACCTACAGTAAAACACAAAAAATCAATCAATATTATGTAAAACTCTTCGCGTACTGAGTGACTGACAGACAACGCACAGCCGAAACTACTGTCGTAGAAAGCTGAAAATTGACATAACTATACTCCATGGGAGGTATAAATTCAAAATCTGAAATTAAATTTTACATGGAAAAACCCAGTAACTGCCGTATTACCCATACGGTACCGCGCGGCAAAAATTGTGTTAGTTTTTCTGGCTTCTGACTAACGTAACGGCATTTTTTCTGTCAAAGATTTGGGATGCATGAAGGAGCCTCCTTGTGCTACACGAGGAGGCTCCTTCAATTTGTTCCATCTGGCACTCTGAACTGAACCGAGCGCTCGGCGCATCTTGGACAGTCTCGCCTAACACCTTACAAGACTGACCAATCCTTCCCTTGCGGTGGTAGGGACAACGACCGCCTAGTTCCCACCGGAGTCCGGTGTCAAGCAGCCTCGTGTGTCTCCTCGACGCATGGGAGTACCAGTGCCTCAAGGCATCTTCTGGGCACGCTTGCTCCATCATAGACCTCATCCACCAACCATCCCTCATGGACCAACGGCTAAACGTACTTTACGGAGCACGGATGAGTTTTGGTATGTAATGCAGGGTCACTCATCCACAGACAGACCTCAGTAAGCGTAGCTTTGCCATGCAATTCACGTACAGTATGCATTAAATTACGTCGTTTCTCATAATAAAAGAGAATTTTAAGAGGAAAACTTTTATTTTCACACAGGTATCGATTTTAGCCCATCGAAAAGTAGACTGGCCCAGGTACAACACAAATACAATACCACAGCCTAATTCCATTAACAGGATTACTCATAATCTAGGGCTGTCCATCACACGTATCGATAACGTGAGTAATTTATCCATAGGAAAAACGAGCGCTATCCGTGACCGGCTTATCTTAATAAGTTCCCCAAGATAATTGTGCGTGAGCGTTATCTCGACCAGTAATTGATGTGTTCGGTGCAATTATGGCAGAGTTAATTCAGTTTGGGTGCGTTTTGTTTATACGTGTGTCTGTGTATGCCCTTTTCCCCCTTTTAGCGTGATCTGAATACTACGTCGCATCAAATATTATATGAGAGTAAGCGACGGTTTTGGAGTAAACGCTGGAATTCATTTCTGGGTAACGTTTGATTGTGACCTTTGTACCATGTACTGTAGTAGAATAGATAGTCTAGGTTGTAAGCTTCTGCATGCAACATTAGTTTGATGACCTTCAAGTTATCAGTCACTTCATAAGCTCCAGTTTGTATCATATGTATTTCAGCTGTACATGATTACAGTGTGGCTCAAAGCCAAGAAACATTTAGTTACAATAGGTACAACCAACTTTGACTTGACGTCAGTCAAAGCTTCTTTCACTGACTAAGATTAAGTAACACAAACTTGTTACCAATATGTTAGATCTCATACCCAATCCTATACCTACCTATCGGTTTATTTCACCTAATAGAAAAAAATCTTACCTAGTTTCCCTTACTTCAAAACCCACATTAGTCATTGCTTTCTCCAGACTTCAGACTTTCCTACCGTTAACCTAACCTAGATTCACAAATATTTTCAATCTACCTCAGATCCCTCTAAAAACATTTTACGCAAACAAGATGGCAAAGATAAGCGAGTTTGACAGCTGGTCTAACTAGGTCCAACTAGGTCGATTCCAAGCTTCGCGGATAAAAAGGGATATCGAAACTTCGAAACTCCCGACAGCACACTACAACGGGTAATGCGCGGACTTTTTGTGCTCAGCAAAATCTAAACAGGGTCAACCCTATTCCAATTGGAGTTCGCGATATTTTTGTATTGTTTTTTTCGCCGGAAACTCGGATATTTCGGTAATAGTCGCTGTTCGCTAGTTTTGTGAAAACGTCAGCTTTTAGTGGAACACTTCTAAATGGGGGACGTAATTGCTTGATTCGTGTCACTCGTGTTAAAATGAATAGTCACAGTATTTCGACATTAGTTTTTACTTTTTAGGATTTCCATTTTGGTTGAAAACTAGAGGTGATATAGATAATGTTGTGGTTTATGTTTGTCCGAACAATGGTTTGTTACGTGTTCAAATAAACTTGTGCCATAGACTGCATAAATATGACTGTATAAACATAGTTCAACTTCTTCATCATCATCATCATATCAGCCAAAAGACGTCCACTGCTGGACATAGGCCTCCTCCAAGTGTCGCCACAACAACCGGTCCTGTGCGTCTCGCATCCATTCCGTCGCTACCAGCGACCCTCACCAGATCATCGGTCCATCTTGTTTGAGGCCTTCCAACACTGCGATTTCCGGTACGCGGTCGGCACTCCAGAACTTTTCGTCCCCATTGACCATCTGTTCTGCGAACACTGCCACTTCAGTTTGGCGGTCCTTCGGGCTATATCGGTTACCTTGGTTCTCTAGCGGATATCATCAATCCTGATTCGATGACGTAAGGAAACTCCGAGCATTGGCCTCTCCATTGCCCTTTGGGTGACTTTAAGCCTTCTGATGAGGCCCATTGTGAGTTCCATTGTAAATTTAAGTTCTTATTAATTTTTATTGGTATCTCCGTATTTTCCAGTTTTTTTAATTCAGTCTTATGATTAATGTAATTGTGTTTATGTATGTTGTGTTTCTTATCTTGCAACAAATAAAAGTTTTATCTATTTATTTGAACTTTATGTACAATAGTGGTACATGGGCGGACCAATGCACCAAGGCATTCGCATTATCATATACATATCTATCATAAAGTACCTACCTATGTAGTCACTACTACATACCATTTTGTTGCTTGTTTTTAACCGTCTTTATAATATGAGCAGTCTGTAAAACTTCCATCATGTTTTTCAGAAAACATTTCACTGTTTTCACACTAAATGTATGTGAAACAAAGTCAAATAAAATGAATGACGTTTGACAAACTATGCATATTTGTCCGAACAAATCCAACGAACCATGAACATTTCCAAACAATGCAGCTACGACTGATTTGCCACAAATCGTATTACATATACCGCGCCAAAAATGTGAAGTGTTTTCAAGTTTCAGCGTTAAACTCTATTAATTGTAGCCTTTAATCCTTTGTAATATGGCCCATGTTGATTCCGCATTAATTTGTGGCAGGATTCCGAATTGCAATATTGCGAGTTGTCGCCCCAAAGCAATTTTAATTCGAGTCCAAGCTTTAGGCAAATTGTTCTTTCACGCAAACCGGAATGTAGCCCGTCGAGCTTTGACAACGGTACAAACGTACATATTTCATCATGGCTGCGAATAAAGGTGAAGCCGACCGTGTAAGTAGAAGTTTATTTAGTGTCTTATTTCTTTTTATGCGGGCCTGGTAGCTCGGGAAGAAATGAGATGTTTTATGAAATTGTTTTTCCGGGACATTAACCAGTCCTAATTATGGCTGTGTTCGCTTGAACCGGGGGCCAATTTCCCTGGACGTTCTCACGTTGACGGTGACAAAGTGTATACGACGGGAGGGAATACAATTTCACTTAAACGCTCAGCTTATAAGACAGCTGGAAGTAATGTAAATTTAGTACTCCTTGTTATGGATAATATTGTAAGAATTAATTAACAGGAATAAGCTTTCTTAGGCCTCAAACAAGCGCAGGCGGAGTTCTGAGTCAGTCTGAATGAATTTGCGCAGAGTAACATTTTTAAATACTTTAGTTGTGAGTGAATTACAGGAACATTCTTTGTTTAGAAATTAAATAACTGGCCTGATATCTGAATAATTTCATTGCTTTACTAAGGTAAGTGTTTCAATAATTCTATGAAATCTGGCTAATAATTTGATTTGATGGACATACAGTTTTCAGACTGAGTTATATGACGCGATCAATATTATTTTCAAATTTTTTTTAGTGATAGACACGAGCTTGACCGCTATCTCAGCTGATGGTAAGCGATGATGTGGTCGAAGATGGAGCACGCTTGCCTAGAAGTAACCTATTCACTCTTGACTTAAAGACTATTCAGAACTCCATCTATTTAATTTAACTGTGTAGTTGATCAAGTCAATTCCTAACAAAACAAACGAGATGCTTTATTTTCCTTTGCCTGGCAGGCAAGAAAATAAAAACCACTTATCGAGGACGCGTAAACTTTGATATTCTACCAAACAAACCCTAAAACAATATTTTTACTCGTATTAAAATACATTTGTACCGATAAACCTTTCTATTTATGTTCGCATTTTAGGGTTGTATGCAAATAAGGGTCGGTTAGGCATTTTCTTTTAACTTTATTATTTTCTACGTAGTATTTTCCACTTTTCCCCCCTTATTAGTATACAAATTCCCTGGCGAAAAGTCCCTTGTGATTGACTGACGGGCCCAAATTTCATATAATATTTGGACTTAAAGGGGTTGAATATTACGTGACGGTTGGCGATTGTTACAAAACAATATTTCGAAACTATTTTCGTGAAACGGAAATTGTCTGTTGATTAGTTTTGTTTATGTAGATTTGATATTAAAGTTTTGTATATTTTAGTATTCAGTTTACTCATTATGTTATTACTATTAGTTAATTTAAATCTTGATAATTCTCGTTACAAAGAAAAACTGTGACGCTGAAAACCCTCAGGAAATCAGAAACGTAGAATTTGCTACGAAAATACACTTGGGGTGCAAAAAAACAAGTCACCTTTAAACAAGCACAGATGTGATAAACGTTAACCATTCCAAACCATTAACTAACTCAAACACTAAAAAGCGTAAAGTACTACTTTAAAACCGCCATCTTATTACCCTCGTTACATTAAATCGACGTACATTTCTCATACATTTGATGTAAGCATGCAGTCACGTCCCTACGTCCCTTGGACGGGGAAATGAAATAATTTGTCTTAGTAGGGGTGCATTTCATATTTATACGGGGCACAAGGGTGAACGAACCGACGGTTTATGCGTACCACGTGTATGTGTGACAAATAAGGATGGCACGCTTAACGTATCAAAGTAGACTTAAAAATTAAATAGACTTGCTGCACTTAGGAGTGACTCTTGTAGGGGAAGAAGTGTCTTCTGAAATGAATTTCTAGTTTAAAAATAAATATATTATGTGTCAGTTCTGGAACCTTTACATTTGCACTACTCACGTTGTTCGAACGTGTAAGTATCCTGAAAAGCGTACGAAAACACCCGATATTATTGACTTCTAAGCAGATTCTCTTGCTGCCCAATGCATTGCTTATAGAAACTATTGTGGGAATTAATAAAGTAATCTTTGGAAGATCCGAAATACTTTTTCTGACAGAATTAAAGCTATGTGGCACAAAATATAAAGTGCCACTGGGATAAAAAAAAAGGAATTTAGTTTATTTGGCACACAGATACACACAGTGTGCAAACAAAACAAACTTGAATTTCTTTTTTTTAAAATGAAGTTGGTTAACAATAACATTGTGTGCCCTGCGGCTGCGCCAGATAGGTCCAGTTCAGCAAAATGCCTGACAACTAGGTGCTGCCTGACGCTGGTTTTCAACTGAACCTTACGTTGAAGTGTACGGATGTAACCAGTTTTGTAATCTGTTAAATATACAGGTAAATAATTTAGGATAGGCGAAGGGAGTGATGACGCGTGCAAAAACTAGTGTATGATATTATCTTAAGAACCTGTTTTTGTCGCCACATATTTATTAAACTAACAGGTAAGACAAAATTTGAAGAAAATTTATTTCTATTGTAGCCACCTCTACTTTTCTTTTATGTTTAATTTTTCTTCGTAAAGTCTCACATGAAACAGTAATAAAAAACTGAGCACGATTCTGATTTGCGTGGTAATTTATAACCTACTGTAAAAATGTGGATACAAAGCAGGTTTATTGTGAACAAGCCGACAACTAGGGGTAACACACATAGTTTATAGTAGGGTGCTTATTCTAATAGCATTTGGAAAAAAAGAAGTTTTCATATTTTTGAAAATACGATACTGCGTACCAAAGAGCATGGATTTAGAATGAAAAGCCCAAAGTAGGGATGCCAGGACATTTTTTTAAATGATGGGAAATCATCAAATGAGTCCTTCCGCTCTGGGCGGAGTGGGAGGGAGTGCCAGACTCTTATTGACTGAAACCCATCCGTGTTCCTCCTAATGCCCTTTGCGTTCCAGGGCCGCGGTGACACTTTCGAACAAATTGCGCAACGAAGGATGCCAGTACTCATAGGTAATATTAGTACCCCCGTTACTTGCACTGAGCGCCAGGTGACACTCACAAAAACATTGTCCAGTCATGTGCTTCTCATATCCACCCAATGCCCGCGTGCTTCATCAGGTCATCGCTCCACCTTGTAGGACGCCTCCCAACACTTCGTCTTCCGGTACGCCTAGAACCTTCCGACCTTCTGATATCTACATTCAAGTAATTATCTAATAGTTTCAGCAGGCCATTATGGAATTATTTCGTAAAGGCACTGAGATATACTCATATTTTAAAGACGACGAAGTTATCAAGATATATCATAAAAAGAAACCAGGAAGACAGCTAGCACTTCACAAAAACGACCATCCCAATTTAAAAAGTAATGGTGTCATTTTCCGCTAAGACGATACGTACAAATGAAAAGAACCTTCTGATTTATAACTCAATCTTGTGTCGACATAAAAAAGACACACATGAAAATTGCCAATTTTTCATAATAAGGTTGGTTACGAATTGTGCCATATTATTTCGAGGACAAATTATTTGATTTTCCAGGCTTGTTTCTAACCATCATATTATTCAAGAGGTTGAGTGAGACAGTATCGTTAAGGATATAGCCCGCTTGTAAGTAGCATTATTTTCTATTACCGCACTTGGGGCACTTGTTTGTAAACTGCCTCTTTTTAAACTTACAAAAGTGTACTTTCACGTTGTCCCCATAGAGCACTTACGATATTTTGTGGCGGGTTCTCCCATAATCACCACACTTGGCAGGTGGGTTGGTTATCGTAGTTAGCAGTGTATTTTTCTGTAATAGCTCACACTTATACGTACTCAGTCTCCCCTTACAGTACCTTCACCTTTGAGACAACATAGGGTGATATTTTCTAAGTGAGGCCTACGCGCAATAAATACTGCTTATTTAAAGATAGCTCTTTTATAAGAATTATATGATCAAACATAGTTCACGCTTTTGGAGACTACTATGTGTATATAGTCTTTAGTTGGTGGACTACAAGACTAATACCATTTTTTTTTTTAATTTTCTTCTCCTATAAAATATGAGTTAAAACCGTGTTGAAATGTCTCATACCAATACCAATAAAATGTAAAATTAGATGCTCTTTGAACAATCCAAACCGCACACCGCACGAATCGTACGCCAATAACATAAATCTCCACACACTTCCAGTTATTGTCAATATTTCCTCACCATTTGTTTTACAACTTTATTCAATATTCATGTAGTTTAAATGCGTGGACAAATAACATTATAAATCACAAAACTGTCATTTCAAAAACCCCTTACTGAGCAATATTCAGTTTAATTTTATTTATTGCTACCGAGACTATTCAGTTAAACGATTTATAAACACAATGCTGTTATTAATAACTTCACTCGTCTGTAAATGAAATATTTCTGAGATTGAATAGTTTGATAAATTGATGCCAATTTGTGAGCTGAAACCTATTTCTGCTTGAAAAGGTAAAGATTTTAGAAATGATAGAATCAAACCTGAGATTGGACTCCACTAGTGAGCCGTAATAGAGATCGGTAAAAGTCAAATTATGCCGAAAATAAAACTATTCTTTTCATAAATCGTTAGATATTCGTCTTATTCTACCACGGTATTAGATTATTCTTATTTCGTAGCAAATTCTTAGAAAACTTCGTAGTAAGACAATCGAATAGAATAATCCATCATCACTCGTCTCAAATAACATTGCTCATATACATCTCAAAAGGAATCTAGGAGAACTTTGAATCGACCCATCTTTAAATCTAGTTCTAAAGTCGATCACTTGCTTTTAACCCGATACCTGTTCAGCTGAATATAAAGCGCCCCGAACATCGAACAAATCCCAGGCAGATTGAATTCCGTGAAAGTTTTCTCCTAGTGCGTCAAAAACTTATAATTCCGTTGGTGCTCGGCTATTGAATTCACTCCTTATTTATTGTTGGCGATAAAATAATATTAATCTCGCGGGGATTACACTTGGATTTTATTCTTCTCCTCAACTCGGAAGTTGGAGAATAACCCCAGATTATTCGCCAGCGTATATAATAACGTGGATGGGCAATCCACTAATGAAAGTATAACGATTGTTTTATGGATGAACATTTGGCTTTAACGGGTGTAAAAGTTGCGCGATAAAACGTGATCTGCTTAAGGCTTTTTACTTACAGTGGTCTGGAAATTAGGTACTAAACACTTCGTGATGGTCACGGCTTGACTTGAATATATTTACAGTGGCGCTTGTAAGATTTTACATAAATATTTATTTAAAACCGTGACTTAGTTTCTTACTCAGGACGCTGTCTTTATAATTTGCTTGATTACTTTTGATATGAATACCTTTTTTTATGGATGGGAAATCATCAAATGACTGCTCCCACTCTGGGCGGAGCGGAAAGGAGTGTCAGACTCTTACTGACTAAAACCCATCCGTGCTCTTCCTAGTGCCCTTTGCTTTCCCGCGGTAACACTTTAGAACAAAATCCGCAACCCTGGCAGGCTCTGGCCCTAACGGGCCCCGTCTATTATTCTGACATCTTTTTGAGGCGCGCGTGGAATACAACGCGCCGTCGACCCGGGCCTGGCTTTGATCAGACGGCGAGCAACCCAACGCTCGCCGTCCGCTGACCCGCGCCTACGGTGGCCGGGAATCGCCCTGCGACTCCCGACGCTCGTGACGTCTCATACTAGACTCTTGTGCATCATATGCAAAACAAAGCAGTTAAAACTTCTACTGGCAAATACTGGCAATGCCCGACATTGTGAAATTTACGTTAGGTCAATTTCAAAATTTCTTGGTGTATCCACAATAACATTGCAGGACGTTATCAGGGCCAAGTAGTAATCAGCTGTGGAAGTTTCCGTGCGTAAGAGGGATTATATTTTCGATAACTTAGCTTAGGGTGGAGGGCAATAAATAGAGAAAAAGAGAGATAGTGAGGGGGCTATCCTGGACGTAAGTAATCTGGGAATTTGTTATGGTTTTAAGAGAAAAATGAAAGGAATCCCATGGGAACGATTCAATATTTTGGAAAAGTTACGGAACCCCGTAATTCTTGGGTGAAGGCATGTGCGCTATTTATTAATCAGATTCTTTTTATTATTGCAGTTAAGCAATTTTCGTGGTGAATTTATTTTATTAGGAACAATACTGGAATTCTCAAATAAATCTGTAATAACAACCACCGTAAAGTATTACTAGAACCTTTGGTTTGGTTGATAAGCTTGGTTTGGTTGGTAAGTTTGGTGGGTTGTTCAATTATAATTCTGGCCGGACAGCACAAGAACGTATTTTAGAAAAAAAAAAGGTCATCTTTATTAAAAAGTAATGTTCATGAGAACTGACTGTAACTTGAATGTTTTTAAAGATTAGGAAGTATCAAATAAAATAAATTGTGATTTGAAAATCTTTTTCCTTATTTCTAAATCAAGCATTTGGCATCAAACTTTAGGCTTGAAAACTTTTCATTTATAGGATTCGACAAGCATTTAACTCAAAATACTCAGAAACCTGCCCATGAATTGAACCATTGTTCACAAAAAATAAAACAATCCAAAAATATTTTCGAGTACATTCAAATAAACACGAAAGCCGACCACTCGTGCACTTCTCTAAAAACACAACCAAAAAAAAAAGTCAACGTGCTTTCCCGACACACATTTTTATTTTCCTTAACATTTTTACACGTAAAACATTTTCGTGACGACATAACGCGATAGCTCCACATACTTACGTGGTACGGCCCCTTCACTGCGGTTTAGAAAAAAACGCAATATCGCATGAGTTTCAAGGGAGGTAAGTGTGCCCTGTGGATTTACAGCATTAAATTGGTTCAGCCAGGGCTGCCAGGGCTGTCAACTTGCTAAAAGTTTTTAAGTCGCCCCGTTCGCGTGACGAACGTTATAAAACTTTGAGTGGGTAAGTAACTTTTATGTGGGAAAACTAGCAAGTTTGTTTAAATTTGTAGACTTGTTTGTATTATCGCCGACAAGGGTACGTCCGGATAAGAAGGTTTAAATCCTCTTACTTTCTTTCTGTTTTCCTGTAACAAGTGAAAAAAACTATCGTAAGCCGTCACCATAGAGACAACTTAGGTTTATATTGATATTTGAAAAATTACCAGCATCAAAAACAAAGATAGAAAACTTGTTGGTTCTTCTTAGAACTTTTTAATTTTTCCTGTTGTATCAAAGTAGTTGTCTATTGAAAAAACCCTACCGTTTACTAACAAAAAGACACTATTTTGTTAATGTGTTCGGATCATTCAGTTCCCTTTATAATGGTTGAGCTGAATGGTGCTGATGCGTGTGTCATGTTCTTTAACGGGCGCCATCAGTGGAGACTGGTCATGTCTTAGCTGTCACTGGCTTATTTCAATATTCAATACTTTCTTTAAATTGTTCTCACATAAAGAAGCAACAAGGATAATGTAACCAGGATTTTTGTAAATCATAAAAAGGTTTAACGACTCCAGCCCCGACATGTGAAAATTCCCAAATAAAAAATAAATCTTATGTAATTGGTAAATAAACACTAAATTCGCGATTAATTCGGCGCACACCGGTGTGTTGCCGGTGCTTGAGCGGTAAGAGTGTCGGTGGAGTTTCTTGGACGTTCTTCTCCATACAGATCTACGCTTTGGAACGTGAAAATAGCTTCAGGTTTATGACTGGCTCTGTTTGACTTTGAATGACACAAGTACGAAACATAACAATAATTATATCTAGTGGCAACCCTAGTCCAGTTCCTCACTGCCCAGTAGAGATCCTTTGTCCCATGACAGCGCACAGACTCGACTAAGTTTATCACCGTTGCGACTTCCAGTGGTTATTGCGTTTCGAACGTTGCGACTTTAACACAAACGCACCCCTAGTAATAACTGCCTTGAAGACATGAAACTCCGAATCGTAGACGCGTAATAATTTATTGCCCACCGCCAGTAAGGATAAGTTAATAAGTAAGTTCTGCCGCTTATAAAAACGCTACATAAACTTTGTTACTCTGTTGATCTACGGGGAAAAGGAATTATTTATTTATCAATGTTCTATTTATGTTTGACGACGGTGTTGTCTTAGGAACATTTTGCTAGTGATAAATTGGAGATGGAACAAATTAAATAGTGACAGAAGACTTCGGAATCCGGATAAAGAAAGGTCATGAATGAAGGAATAGGACAGAACGAACATACAAGTATCATTCCCATTTTGGTATAAACTGTAAATGAACCGAATATGAGTAGTGTTAGTGCACGTTTGACATATCATAGTCTATATCCAGCTCACAGGTCCTACTCTTGTAATAATACCTACACTTCTTTTCTCAAAAAAATAAATGTAGCTGCCACTCCATCTACAATTTCATCACAAAGTATCTGCATCAATATCACCCACAGTAACATTAATACAAATGACTACAAACTCGAAAAATCCTCTGTTATCATCAAAAACTTTAGCCATATGTAATCTAGTAATGGCTCCACACGTCACATCAAAGTTTCTATGTCGTGTCTCAGACGGCACGCGCGTGCATCATCCAAGCTTGCGGGAATCCCTAGAGGCCTTATGTGTTTGCCCAGAGATTGCAAACTCTGCTACTAACATACCGCCCTGTTTGTTAATGGGGTTAATACCTTTGTATCGTTAATTTTGTTTGTCTTCTTGTTTTATTGGTGAGTTGAATTAGTTGGTGTTTAGTTTGCGTTTGAGATAGGGAAGGTGCTCTGTTTTGATAATCGATAAATATAATTATAATTTAAGTATAAACTACACATACAACACAATAATATTATATAATCTACATAAGCGGCATCAATGCGGCCACAAAAAACCTACTATCCAATATAGGGGTAGCGGTACAGAGACTAAAGTCCCGCATACCTCCGTTGAAAAGGGAGGATCCTCCGACCGGAATACTCAAATGAATACACTGATACACGAATACACTTTAACAGACAATGCAGACAAAGAATGAGAAATTAATTGATTGAATTGATTTTAACTGGAAATTATGTACGAAACTCTGTTTGTCGAATTGTTACCTACCTCTTTTCTGTTGTCACGTCGTATAAAACTTTGTACACGAGTAGACCATTCAGGAAGTGGACAAAGGAAACTTTTCATCCCTAGAAATTGTGGGATAATTTTCGACTTTCGAAGCCATTGAAAGAAGCTAGTTTCTCATCGTTAACTAAACAATTTCAAAGAAGTCAGCAGCTGACATGCCAATTTAGTATGCGTAATATTATTATAAAATCCAAATAACAGATTTTATGATAATAACTTATAGGACTTATATGCATCTGACACAAGATAAAAAGTTCTGATTTTTAAGCTTGCTCAGGAAGAATTAAAATACGTTAAACAAATTTATAATTTCTCTTTGCTGGAGCTGGAGCAAAAGCATGTAAAACATTCTTAGCACATTTCCAGTGAATTTTATCTTAAACCTAAAATGTGTTTCCAAACCAAGACTCGGCTTAAATTCATTATGTTCAAATATTTACGACGTCCCAAGCGTAGCAGTGCTCGAAGCTCTCAAGGAACTCACTCAAGATATGTTCCTAATTTGCCTTTCAAATACTTTGAAACACAGAAGTATTCTGGAGAGCGGCTTTGACTGTGAAAATACGCAAAGAGGCTAGTGTTACGTGCAAACTATCTCGCCAAGAAGGCAACTTACTGTTGAGAAATTCCGTCCGCGTAATCGCCGAAACACACTCCCCTAGGGACCCGGCGGTATTACCCTCCCTATCTCCAACATTCTTACAGTTTAATGTATGCAAACGCATTTTGTTTCAAAGCCTAGCTCCCTCAAGGATGGTGTTACTTGAGAGCCCTCCAGCGTTGTTCACCTCACCACCGTCGACCGAAGTTTTTCCCTGCCCGTGTGTCACAACATGCTCTTTGATCTTCACAAATGCGAATATAATGTCGGAACCAGTTAAGAACATTCCTTTTTTCCCTTTATCTGCCTGTACATTCCCGAGTTTTTTCTACCTCTATTCCCTAATATTTTTGCATATATTCCTCTAGGGCTTTTTTGTGAATGCAAACAATATAAAAACTGTTTTGTCTTTTCCTATTCTGACTATTGAATATATTTGTTTGTGAAAAGAAATACAGATTGAGGCGTTATATTTTCAAATTCGACCGATCCCCTACGCGTGTATCAATAAAGATTGTAAAGTGAAATATGAAAGACGTTTCATACAGTCTGGTAGAAGAAATAATTCATAAAAGGAATTCGTTTCAATGTGTCAGTTCTGTAACGAAGTTCAATATATCACGGGCATATTAAAGTCAAGTAAAGCTCTCAAAGTTGGCGTCATCAATCGGGGTAGTGGTAAAAATAGATGTACGAATGATGAGGGATTATTTGACGACAAAGTATCAACAGTAACATGTGGTGTCACGTTAGAAATAGAATGCGTCGCCGTCTCGGCAATGTCACACGTGGCGCTCCCAAAAACAGATCGTTTCCTTTAAAAAGTTAATTTGGCACTTTTTGTCGCGAGACAGTTAAAAAAAGCGTCATTTTTTAGAAGTCTTTAGGGAGCATATGTTTCTCTAATAACGTCACAGTGTAGTCTGTAATGTGAGTCTTATTTTCCGATACGGGGGTGTTTTGTGGTAAAGTATCATCGGAAATCAGGGACACTTTTTTAAATGTTTAGTATTCATATTCCAACATTCCTGTATTTTGAAACTTTTGAATATTATCATTTTTGCTTTTAATTGGAACAAAATACGATACTTTGTCTGAGTCTCTCTTAACTTTTTTGCTCTTAAAAGAAGTTTTAACTTATTTTTAATATGAAAGAAACGCAAATATTAGGTATATTAAAACAATGGTCTGCAATACATTTCATAAGCCCTTTATTATTTGCTAATAAAAAACACTTTTAATGCTATTTTTTTCTATTTGTATTAAAAGGAAAAACATTCTTTCAAAGACAATATTTATTCACCTATTTGTCCGGGAATAACAACTAAATAGTATTTTCTTCTTACCTGTATTTTTCTTTTATTTACGTTTATCTTAATAACCAAAATGTTTTCTTATAATGAAGCGAGTATATTAAAGTAAATGAGCATCAGGCTAATACAGTGTCGTTGTGTAGCTAACTCTCGTCCCAATTCGTCTTCCTCCAGTTGATGGATGGGACCTCGGTACTTCCCTAATAAATGTAAACAAAACATTTATTTTTTGCCCAACAAACGTTATTAATGAATCGCCCCTGATGATAACTTTAATTGTTTTGAATGCTTCCACTTTGATCTTGATAAAAAGGTTCTTGGTAGAACAGTTTTTTGCAGCAAAAATGTCGCGTTATTGACACTCAAGATCTTGTGATGTCACTCCATCCATTATACACCTTTCGACACGCCGCAAAGGAAATCCTACCTTATCTGATAATGACTAGAAGACAAAATCCTCTGGCATAGTTTTTAGAATACCAGTGTCATATGATCCAAAATCTTTTTTTATTCCACAAAAACCAGTCACCGTAAAAAGGAAACGTCCAAGGAATTCCACGTAATAGGAGAAATATTTTAATGAGGATTTTTAAAATAATGAATGCTAATGTGTGAACGGTTGCGTGTTTTCACGTGAACTGCTGACGAATGCTCGTGTTCGATATAAAGTAGCAAACGGAAGTATTGTTAAAATTCTTTTGATAAGAATGTTGATTGTGACTTTTGTGGTGGAGAAATTACGCGTAAATGAGATTACGAATTCGTTGGGGTATGTCGAACTACGGGTAGGTTGTTTATGATGGCAGAGAGGTATTACCAGGCCTCTACCACAGACCCAGAAAATGATAGTTATAATGAGGACTTCTAGTGTGATATTTTTGGCAATTATTTTTTGTATGCTATTTAAAACATAAAAACTACTGTTAAGAACAACTCGTTAATTGATGAAGTGATATAGTAGTATTACGTCTGAATAGTAAGTTTTATAACAATAACTAGCTGTCCCCCGAAGCTGCCGCGTTGATGTCGTAAATTATCCCAAGGGAACTAATTCCTGGGACGAAATATATCCTATTCCAAGACGTGGTCTAGTTGTGTGCCAGGTTTTATCCAAATCCGTTCAGCTTTTCAGACGAAAAGAAGTTTTTTTTTAAACATTGCCTCACACTAAGAATTTCTCCTGTATCGTGGGTGCATTTACAAACATAGAAACTCACATACACAAACAGCCAGACCGAGAATAATTATTATCTGTAGGCCATACAAATATTTGTTCCGTGCGGGAATCGAACCCGTGACACGCAGCGCCGCAGTCAATTGCTCAACCACTGCGCCAACCGTGTCGTCACAACGATGGCACAACAGCAAGAAAGATGCGTCCAAAGCTGTAAATTTTTATCAAAGTTATATAGTATTGGACAGGAATCTTAGAAATAAGCATTTATTATTCCTTACTCTGCTATATGAGCTGAAGCTATTGTCCAAAGAATAGATACTTATCAATCTTAAACGATTTTTATCCTCGCTCCCGCTGTCGCCTATCAACATAAACACACCTCCAATCGCACGACATCAGTGAATCACACCACGACATACAATCTTAATCAGCTCCATTATGTGGGACTAAACACTAATTGGACAAAATGTCCTTTTATGGGTCTCATCAAAATAATAACCAGATCGAATTGACCGCTGAATTGATTCTAGGGAGATGAAATGAGTAATACTCAATCGTGATTCATCTGGGATCTTTCCCTGTGCGATCGTTTAGGTAAGTTCTGTATGGTGTCGGACGTAAAAGAATAGCACCAACCCATCACTTCCCGTTGGTGTCGTAAGAAGCGACTAAGGGACTCACTAGAGAATGGGCAGCAGCATTCTCTGAAGGTGCATTGCAACAGCTACACTGCGATCGCCAACCCGCTTGCCAAGCGTGGCGACAATGTCCAGCAGCGGACATCTTTCGGCTGATATCTTTCGATGATTTAGGTAAGCATTTGACTATTCGTAAGGCTCCTGTCAATTCATAAAGTTTATTTAAGTACTAATAGCTTTTTAATCTGCACCCGCACACCTTATGTCATATGGGTCTTATGTCCCTTAGAGTCTATGTTAAATTTAAATTTGATCGGTTTATGGGCTGGTGCGTGAAAATGTAACATAATGAACGGACAGATAGATCGACACAAATAGACGAACTTATAATAGGTATGTACAAGGTTGGATTTTTCTAACAGGTGGTCTAAAAAGGTAGACCGGGCAAGATGATATTTTTAAAAGAATTTAATTTTCGCCATAAACCTCAGAGTTATCATATTTTAGAGTTTTAATATAAAAAAAATGATTTCTTTAGTGTTTCTTGATTATAGAGCGCTCCTGATGACATCTACCCATTCCTTTTTCAATGCAACCTACCATGGCTTTAACAACAATTACAACCCGTTATTCCAGTGAATAAACGACGATGAATGTAATATTTGGGGTCGTAAAAACCAAGGATTTTATACTCCCAAATTACGACAATTACAACCGGATGTCGCGACCAGATAAACAGATATTGGACCCTAAAAATGCAGCTTATGACGTCATTGGCATTTACGATGTGCTCACAACTCAACTTCAAATTAGGATATCCTGTACTAATGGACATGGTAACGCATCCGTGATGAGTAGGAGATAAACGTTAATGCATCTCAAATTGTGCATAATGAATTAAATGATTGTAGTCTGAAGTTGCATTGTAGGAGTGGTATGAGTAAAAATTGTGAAAGAAATTAAGGCGTGCACTATCATCATTGTATCGAATTTAGTAGTCTTAAATGTAACATTGTGTATATCCGTGTGAGCCAAATAAATAAATTTTCTTTCTTTCACTAAACTTGCTGTTTAATTTACACAGGACTAAACAGTTTCTGTTTTACTCATGGGTATAATATGAAATAAGACCTTGTAACTGATGTATTACGGGTTAGTATGAGGAATTGATCGTTTTTCCGATTTGTTTTTGTTCGAATTTAATTTTACCGAAAACTATTGATCGTCGTTTTTTTGCCACATGCATTATTTGACATATTTTAAATCATCGAAGCTGCCATAGATAACATTTTACCGAGCTATATTTTGCCGATTTACAAATTAACTTTTTGCTATTGTCCGAAGCCTCTTTTCAACTTTTTTCATTTGTCATGTTTTCACCACTCCGAAACAACATTTTACGGAATATTCATCATCATCATCATCATCATCATATCAGCCGAAAGACGTCCGCTGCTGGACATGGGCCTCCCCCAGACGGGGCAATGTTTGCTATAATTGCCACGCTTGGCAGACGGGTCGGCGATAGCAGTGTAGCTGTTGCAATGTAGTACCTACAGAGAATGCTGCTACCCATTCTCTGGTGAGTTCCGTAGTCGCCTCTTACGAAACCCACGGAAAGTGATGGGATAGTGCTATTATTTTACATCCGACACCATACAGAACTTACCTATGCACGTACATAAACGATCGCACAGGGAAAGATCCCAGATGAATCACGATTGAGTATTACTCATTTCATCTCCCCAATATTAAATTTAACCGCTCAGGCCCAACATGTGAAAATTCCCTAATATAAAGTTAATCTTATGTAATAGGTAAATAAACATTAAATTCGCGATTAATTCGCGACACACCGGTGTGTCGCCGGGGCCGGACAGGAACGTGTCATAAAATGTCAATATGTCGTGCTACAAATGTCAGTGACAGAAACAATTCGCTGCAAAACCGACTTCACGCAGTCTTGTCTGCCCTACCCCTAGAGTGTAATTTAAACCCGCGTAGGCGCGGAGGGGTGGGGTGGCCCGCGAACTGAGGAGCAGCTGGTCTGAAAGCCCACCGCCGCGGCTGAGGCTGGCTGGCGAAGCCGGTCAGCCAGCCGAAGCTGCGGTGTTGAGCGTTAAAACTATCTGCGACGATAAGCTCGCGGCCCAAACCCCGCAGCGCCGGAGCCGTGACAGAAACAATGCTTGCTGCATCATGCATGTTGCATGCCTGCTTGCATGTTGCAAGCCTGCTGACATGCTGCATGCCTGCTTGTATGGTATTATGGTTTCTTTTCGAAGCTACTGTTAAATAAATTCGTACTAATGTCAGACTATGATGAGTCTGGAGACAAACTGGCTTGAGCAATAATGATCTGCTGCTAATATTAGAAAACGTCTTTCCTCTCTATCAATATTTATTACAAAGCGAATTGCGTAAAATATTAGCAGGACAACAAAAAGTTCTCAGAAATAAATGTCAATCATTCGTTTTAATGCTAAGTGTTTCTTTCCAGTAAATTGAAACGAAAATTAACAATAACAATATTTTTAAAATCTCTAACCAGATCTATCACCTTGAAAGCGACCCATATTCTCTTAGAAACAAAAAAACGAGGAAAAAACAGTCCGAGGTCACAGGACCACATCAATTATCGTAACAAATCATGTACAAAACGATACACGCTCTTTCTTCGTGCAGATATTAAAGCTGCTTATTCACGAAGCGATCAATTGTTGTTCAACAAGTTGCCCGCAACGTTGCGCCTGTTGTACGTCGTCCTCTGTAGTAGTAAACAGCATGCAGCCATTTTTAATATTGTGCAATTTATTTAACCGATGGTTCAGATTTTCTTCAATTCCCTTAGTAATAATGGCATTATTAATACTACTCGTATTATGAGATAAATCATATATTGAGGTCAAGATTGAAGAAGATTATACAACGTGTAACAGAATAAATGCAACACCTTAAAAGGGGTCATTGTACTCATCAGACCAACTATAACTATGGGACCAACCGACCAGCTGTTTAGTAAAAAATGCGCACAAAAATGTTTCATAAACAATTCAGTGTTGGTCTCATAGTAAAAGTTGTTCATAATGATGATTACAATGACCCCTTCTCATGTATTGCGTTTAAATTCTGTTACACGTTGCATAGATAGTTGCCCAACTGTCGCCTATTGAACAAGGAGCTTTACTTCCAATCATTGATAAGGGAACAAGCAAAGTTTACGGTTGATGTATTCTGTTTTACGATCTCCTTTGTTTTTGTTACACGCATGAAGTGACGACAATCAAAGATGTTGGGAAACAATTGATATTCTATATGATGAAACAGAAAAATCGTGATAAACGTTGTTTGTTTTTTCTTCTTCTTTGTGATTGTACAGACTAAAAGAACTCGACGCACTTGCCTGCTAGATTTGCTACTCATTGCAAAATAAAGATATGGCTCAGTTTTCTAGTGGCCTGACTACAGACCACAAATGTGGTATAAATCATCATCTGCCTAGCTTTTTTCCAACTAAATTGGAGTCGGCTCCCAGTCAAACCTTAAGGCTTTACCCCGACCAAAACCTTGCGACAATGCGTTTTTTTTCGTTATTCAGAGGCTATTAACTCATTAGGTAAGAGAAATAAACTACATCTAAAACCACATTATTAATTTCCGATATCCTATCTTCACATTCCAAGTATTAATTTGTTTTTAAGTGTTATAAATACATTTAAAATAGACTTTTAAAAAATGACTAAAATTATTGATTTTTTGCATCTGTTGCTAAAGGCAACGCTCTAATCATTTGAGGATTAGACTAATGGATAGGTAATTTAAAAATCTAACTTTTTCACGTTTTATTTAATTTCAAAAGATTGCTTGTCTTTTTTTATTAAAATAATTGTGTGAATTCTATGATAAAAAGCATGCGCGGGGTGCGGGCGGCAGTGCGCTGCGCGCTTTCGTACGAGGAGGCCGTGTCGCTCTCGTTGTCTTCCCTCCGTGTTTTGTTTTCAAACATTTTTAATATTATATGAGTACCTACCATAGAGTATATAACCACTAGAGAGCCTATAGACCGATTTCTCTTAGACGCACGACTCACCACCGCGGGCCGGGGGGCGAGGAAGAACGAGCGTCTGCTATTGGTCAGTTTAAGGTCAAGTTGCGTAGGTATGCGCACGTTAGGGCGGCTTGTCTTGATTAAGGGAAAATATTCGATATCGATAAAATGGATTTTAACGTTATGAAAAATACTCAATTAGATCGTATACCTATATGATATTAAATCAAAATCAATAAATACAAAAAAACATGCAAGTAAGTACCTATCCTGTTTTTATTGATTTTTAAAATGAATAAAGGACAATGCTCAAAGAAGACTCAGGCTTGGCGCAAACGTAATGTATCTCAATTTTTTAGTATAAATGTGAAATGAAATGCCACATAGGTGGCATCACCACATTCGATGGCTAAATGTAAAAAAATGCAATTTGTTTAGAGGCAGGGATCATTTTTAATGAATTGTTTTACCTACTGTCTGAAACTACGAAAAAACACGACCTTCTCGATTATTGGTACGTAATACGTAATCATCGTACGTGTCACTACAGTGCTCCGTATTATTAGTACGACAACCAGTTCTGACTAGTTCTGAGTGGTTCGGCACGGCACTGTACAACAATGGAAACATCTGCTATCTATTTTTTTAATATTTAATTATATATTTATAATTAGATGTCGCATACAATCAAGACAAGACATATTATAAGTACATTTTATACAAAAGAGAAAGTGGCAGGAATGGCATTATTGCTCTTGCATTCATGAAAAGAGACCGTTGGGCAGTTGCCCCCATGTGATTTCAGTGATATATTACCTAGGATGGGCTAGATACCAAGACGATTTTGAACACCCTGCGCTATCAATAGAAATTTTATTAAAAATCGGAGATACGTTTCATTTGCGCCAAGCCTGGGTTTTTTTTTCATACTTCATGAGCATTCTTCTTTGGTGTACTTACCTATGTTTTTCGAATTAAAGTTTTAGGGTCCTGATTGTTCTTTGTAAAAAATGATAGACGAGCGTCTAAATATTTCTGAATAATGCATCTTGCTATAATTCAATTAAATGATTTGTTGATTAAGTTTCAGTTTGATGATAATTAATATCCAGGGATTAATTTGACTTTCAAACGATTTGACTTTTCCAACATTAGGCAAAAACATCGTTGGTATCTCTGAACTAAATAAACGGCTGCGTTGTTTTAAATATTCAAAACAATCGAGAGTGAAGTGCCTTGAACAAACAGTAAGTACCTACTGTACTTTGTTGGAAACCAATTTTCCCTATTAACCTTATCTATCCACTTTTCTTTTCTTCGTCATCGCGACGCCCGCGCCCGCAACTTTTCATGAAAATGTGATTTTATTATGTGAACATTTTTATTGCTGTTACGGTAACTTATTTCATTCTTTCAATGGTGGTTTTTATTGATTTCCTGCTCTTGTAGTTGCCCCTGCACTTGATAGTTCAAGTGCAGGGGCGTTACTAAACGATAAAAGTGTTTATTTGCAGTTTGGTCAGAAAACCTTCCGCTAAAAACGGAATACATCGATAGAGATGATAAATTCTGGAAGGAGAATATGAAAGAAAAGCTTTCATCATTTTATGTAGATTGTTTGTTGCCAGAGTTAGTCGACCCCCGGTACCCTCGAGGTATGAATATAAGAAATCCTTCATACATCGAAAAGGCAATGAAGAGTAAGAAAAATAATAAAGAAAATATTGATTTATATTCCACAATTAAATAAAAAGATTGAGTTGACAGCAGTTATAGATAGAAGTGTAGGTAACGAACCTTCTGACGTAAACACACCTACATGTACCCGTTATTTAGAGTTTGGGGATATGTAAACTTGAAATGTCAGGAACGAAGTTCCTTTTTAGGTATGATTTAAATAAAAAACAAAACTTTCGCAGCCGCCATATTGGATTTTCATTTTTACTTCACTATCAGCTTTAACAGCCTCAAAAACCATGAAAACGACACCCATGACGAAAAATAATGAAAGTTTTTGCAGCCGCAATCTTGGATTTTCATTTTGACCAAATTCGCCACATTCATTCATTCAGATATCGATCACGACCCATCACGATCATCATCTATCGAATGGTTGATGGTTTAGAAGTTGTGAGTGAACAGATGAACATACACATACATACCGGTCAAATTCATAACCCTCCTTTTTGCTTCGCCGTGTCTGTGAATTCTAAGGTCTGTGACTTTTACTTGTATTCGTAAATTGTTCACTAGATGGCGCTAGTAGTGTTTAACGAAGTATTGTAGAGGTGGGGTGCGGCAAAGAGGGTACGAATGCTCAAGGTTATTTGCTCAGGGAAGCGCCTTAACAGTATTTTAAATAGAGCGGCTGCCTACCAGACATCCACAACCCATTAATTGGGTAACACGGTACTTCTTGGCAAGACTCGTGTCATATTTTCTTGGTTCTGACAATCCGTAAGAACTGCCATAGATCTCCAAATAACAGCCGGAATCAACGGCTTTACGTAGGTTCTTTCCGAGGCACGGAGGAGTCTCGGTATGTTAAGATGGTCACCCATTCACAGACCAACCTTGGCAAGCGCTGCTTAACCTTGAAGCGGCCGGTGTGGTTGTTATAATTCAACCACGAGCTCCTACTTTACTTACTCTTACTCGTTACTGTGGCATAAAATGATAGGTATTTCATTTTATGCCACATTAACGAGAGACGAGATTCTTAAGATTTTATTTATGACTATTTTTTTTTAAATGTCTTACTTGGAGCAGTCTATCTTCAGTCTTAACTCAACAGTCCCCGTATTATAGTTTTGCACATTTTTTATGAACCGAATGAAATATGGAAGTTGCGCTTGCGCTGTGGTTTTTAAAACTGAAAATTTTAAACAAAACGTTATTCTGCATTTTCACAGTAGTCTAAATACTTGTAATCTATCTACGAGTATCTTTTATAAATAAAATCAATTACCGTGCATTACGCCCGCAAAAACTCGAGATGGCTCGACTGTTTTGATTTTTTTTTACTTGATTGTGTTTGTAATTGTCAGGACAACTTTTGTGTTTAAGAAAGTAATTTCAGTAAGTACTTTCTTAAACACAAAAGTTGTCCTGACAATTACGAACAAATTACGAGAAAAAAAACACGCATGCGCGTCGCTATTGAGAAAAAAAGTTAACCTATGAACTCTCTGGTATTTTATGCATTTACTACCTACTTCCTATAACAATGTCTAAGTTACGCTCCCATCATGCAGGCTAACTACTTAGCTGGTTTACAAATGCCTAATCTCTCGACCACAGATGCTAAGAGGTAAGACCGTCTTTCTTTACGAGTAAATTTTAACTATCATAACTTTAAGTAAGGTAATAAAGACTTGCGTAAAATAATGCTCAGTTGTAGGTACCTGCACATCCACTTTAATATTCTCTTAAAAAGAGCCATACTAAAATACACCTAATAAAATAAACGCGATAATACAAATGAGTCCGTCTCCTTATAAAGAAGAAAACTTAGCGTCTCAAGACGATGTGAAGGAAACTCGACTGTAGCTAACCAAAAATACAGTCCAGATTATGATGGCCGTTAGCTGGCTCAGCGAAATTTGCATATCATAAATGTAATATTTAGCTCCCAACTTGCTAATTAGAAGTCGTCTTTTGGTACCGTCGGCAGAAATAGACGTGTTAAAAAGTTTTTTCTTTTTTGGAACATTTAAGCCTATTTTTGCGGTTCGTGTGGGACAGGAGTCATGGTTGATATTTTTTCACGAGTGTTATTTTTGTACGAATGTGTACACGTTACATGTCATTATTTTAACACTTAGGTATTTGGTTTTGTTTTTAGCCACAATACCAGCTTCCCATGAAAATGTCCTCAGTTGCATAAAATCTCAGTATTTTACCAAACAATCTCTGCTGGAAGCTAGACACACAAGACCTATGCAATACCTGTCATTGTGGCGACGCTTGAAGGAGGCCTATGTATTTTTTTTTCTCTCCTGTCCTGATGAAGAGCGAGCATGTGACTTCTTTCACTAAAATAATGATCATGAACTAACTGCACAGAACAGATAAAAGAGGTGTATTTTCTCCATTCCGTGTACCCAAAACGTGATCCATCAATCTGTCACAAATAATTTTAGAATATTTTCTAAGAAAACAATTTTTTAAGCAGAAAAATACTATCCTATCCTACTTCCTACTTATTTATAATATTACATTATGTATTGTATGTACGAACTTAATTTAATATATTATATAATAATATTATAAATTCCAAAGTTTGTGAGGGTGGATGGATGTAAATGTATGTTACTCTTTCACGCAAAAACTACTAAATGGATATTGATGAAATTTGGCACAGAGGTAGATTATAGTCTGGAATAACACATAGGATTTAGGACTTATTATCCTTGGAGTGTTCCCTTGGGATAATTATCGACATTCACGCGGGCGAAGGCGAAAATCATTATGACCAAAACCAAAGAAAAAAACCCCTAAACATTTCCCTTCAGCTAGCGTTTTTGCAAACGTCACTTTATCAAGGTAAGGAAGCCCCCACCAGTTCGTGTCCCGGTTTTAATTAGTAGCGAGTTGTTATTATTGTTACGGCAAATGTACCCATAAAAATTACTCAGCTCCTTATCACCAGGAAGTATGGAACGAATTTTCACGAACAAGTTTAAACTGTACCGTAGTAACTATCGCTTTTTTAGTACCTTACCTTTTTCATGGATGGGAAATCATCAAATGACTCCTGCTCCACCCAGGGCGGAAGGGTGTGTCAGAATGCGGTGTCTCTTTCAAACAAATTCCGCAACCCCAGCAGGCACAAGCCCTAGCGGGCCCCGTCTACTATGCTGACATCTCCATAGACTAATATAAATGGTAGACATCTCTTTGAGGCGCGCGTGGAACACAACGCGCCGTCGCGGCGTCGACCCGGGCATGGTTATGCTCGGACAGCACGCGATGGTTCACCGTCGGCAGGCCCGCGCTCACGGTGAGTTCGAATCGCCCGCACACCCTGGGTGTCGGCCCGGGGCGTCTTCTTCTGTTGCGGTGGCTGGAGCGTGAGGTTTGCCTCTCCCTTACGCGGCCCGCCATCTTTTACACTTGCATTATTGCTTCGTAGAAAGAGGTGACTGCTTCCCATGCTTCGTCACTCCGGACTATGGATTGAACCAGGGTCGAACACTAGGTTTTTTATCTGTCATCGCCCACGTAGGTAATTATTTTATCAGTCATACAGTTAGTTAATAATAGTGTCTCAAATATATTATAAAAACAGTTCAACGATTCTTAAAATATTTCTTCATGGGCCAACAAAATTTATTTATTTATTACATACTTTATTATAATTGTACACCTCATTATAAGAACAGGACAAAAATTTATATAAATAAGTGTACAATGGGCGGTCTTATCGTACAAGACAATCTTAAAAAAAATACAAATCACTAAACCCCAAACATCATTGAAAAAAATGTGATGAAAAAGAATATGCACCAACCTCTACTAAACTTTATCTACGGATTTTCATTCAAGGAAGTACCTGCTCAGAAGAGAAAATATTATGTACGAAACTAAGTATGCATGTAAACAGGTTTAATTCTGTCATATTTACATAGAAGACTAGTGTAAACGGAGCTCAGTGTTAATTATGTAAAAGTCTTCTGAATATTATATGGAAACTTAACAAACTTACGTTTCAACCACGTTTTTGTTGCAAAATTGGTTTTATTATAGTCTTTCGGTACCTACTCAACAAATCTTTCACTGTTATTAGAACTTAATTAATTTGGTAGAATACTTATTAATAAATCAGAAGGTACTAAATTAGTACCCACCTACATATTTGGTAAAAAAAACTTTTTGAGGTCCGTTTAATATTAAAGTCCTATTTCAGGGTAGGTAAAGTTCTGTGTCTGATATTAAGTAAGGAAACAATAGAAAAAATAAAAAAACGACTTTTTCAAAATTCGACCGCTTAAAAACGTCTAAATACTTCCAAATAAATAACTTTTCAAGCAGTCTGATGCAGTTGTGGCTTCAAAGCCCCGACATGTGAAAATTCCCAAATAAAAAATAAATCTTATGTAATTGGTAAATAAACACTAAATTCGCGATTAATTTGGCGCACACCGGTGTGTTGCCGGTGCTTGAGTGACTACCACCAAATACATGAAACTGCTTGAAAACTGGTATGTTTGGAATTATTTACTATTTTATGCACGAGGATTTTTTTGGGAAACGTAATTTTTTTTTATTTTTGCTATTGTTTCCTTACTAGCTAGTTAAGTACGTTGTACGGCTCAAGTTAAGGTGACGCTTTTCAAAGCCTACTGCCAATCCTTTTACACGTGCAGCCTGTGGGTGAACTTTACGCAAAGGGCATATAGTGGCCTGCACATTCAATTTATCAACACGTTCCGGGTGTTGATGGGGTTGCCGCGTTTTTGTAGCGCGTCCGGCATGTTTGCCGACGCGGGCGTTGATAGTTTTTCGGCCATCATGCGCAAGAGATGCGCATCACTGCTATGCCGTGTTCGCGCCAGCCCCAACACCATTCTCGGAACGTTCACTGATAGGTGGGACTCTCCGATCTTGGGGCGGTGGATACGACTGCACGCAGGCAAGTAGGCATTCCCCAGGGTCGGCGTGTCTCACGCAGCTTAGTATTAATGTTAATTACTAACACTAGTTTATAAGTTTGCATTGTTACTAACAAATGTGGAAGAAATTCTGAAATAAACGTTATTATTATAAAAATTATATCAGATACAGAACGTCACCCTTAATTATGACCACGCACTTCTGTTCTCACTTGTTGTAGTGCAACGTGCACATTCACGGGTTTACGTCGACCCTTCACTTCACAGTCCATTCGTGGGCTATCATCCCTTAAATATCATAACCATTACTGTAGGTACTACATACGACCCAAAACTATTATCTTACGGTGACATTGGCAATTCTCATCTAAAAACCTCAAGGGGTAACCATCTTGCTCTAATCCTTATGTGGGGACCAAACTATTAATTAATCAAAAGTATGTCCGAGGCCCCGTCACGTTCCAATGAGGTCGAAAGTTTTGGACCCTTTGAGGTCTGCCCTAATGTTGTTTACATTGTCGTTAATTAAATGGGGCCCGGATGTGTAATTACCTCTTTTGAGGAGCTGACAAACAAAGATTCTATGAAAGATACGGGTTGTTCTAAGTTTTAGTCCTTATTGCAAGGAGTCATGGTGTGTTTTAACCGACTTCAAAAAAAGGAGGTTATCAATTCGTGTAGGTACAGTGTAATATTGTCAGAATTGCACAGTTTTTGTATAACTAAATATGTTAGTCTATATCACCTTCTAAACATGTGTGTGTGTGAACATTTCATAAGTCTTTGTATGTTTATCCTCGCATATCTCAAAAACTAAGTCGGATTGCAAAAAATATGATAATTTTTAGTAGACTAGTAAATTACAGTTTTGAAGTTGGCTTAATTCTTAATTACTTCTTATTACTTTTAGCCAGTTTTATTTCGTCTGTTTGACAGCAAAAGTGACTAGTGAGTTACAAGTCGCAAATAAAAAACAATCATTCGAAGTTAAAATATGTAGAAACCCAATAGAAATGTATGAAAAACTAAAACCATTATTTAGGTATTGCTAATATGCAAGGTACATTTCCCCTATTTACTTTTTACCGTAATAGCATAGTAAATTTTAGAGTAATTTAGAAAGGTTTGAAAATATTAGAACAAAAGCGCCACCTGTCATAAGTTAAGAATACTTCAATGAATGTTAGTGACATATTCTGCCATCTGTTGGAGTTTGGAGAGTCTATCAGACCAAACGAAACTGAACTCTGGTGATTCCAATTTGTTGTAATAGATGGCGCAATTTTCAAGCCACTCGTTTTAAATGTTATTGATGTCCTTCTATTCTCAAAACGTCCTAGTATCAAATCATCCTACTACGAAAAAGTTAAAAAATTAAAATACTTCTAAGTACCGTTACCATTGTTTTATTGTTTGATCCAAATTTATTTACTTTTTTGGCAGTCGGGCGGGTAATTTATTATTTTTTTGTAATTGAAACAACCACGAATGCATTTTTAATTTTCGCCATCTAGTATCGTAGTTAATGTCTAATTGAGACACAAAAGTAGCGCCATCTTTCGAAACATGCGTGTATCAAAACGAATTGTACAGCGCTCGACTCAGAACATTGTTGGCTTTTTTGAGGCGCACGTAACGGAAATAGTACACACAGATTTTTATAGATGTCTCTAATTCAAACTCTTTGTTCATCATCAATTCATCACGTTTGGTCCATGGAAACGCAGTACCTAGTGTTTTTACTATATAGTGTAGGTATGCACCTTATAAAATATTTTCTTTGATATTGTTCGTCAAGTTGTTTTTGCAATTCTGAATGGCCCATATCTTGCAAAAGCTCTAACTCCTACTTGAGCCTACCTACTACTCTACTCAGAGTTTAAAACAAAACCTGAATAACAAATTTTATAATTTAAATACAATTAGATAGGTACCTACATTAATGATATTGTTTTCAAATGAATTGGCTAAGTTTTTACATTGTTTAAAATGTTTTCAGTTCACAGATTCTGATATCATTTTTAGGGTTCCGTACCCAAAGGGTAAAACGGGACCCTATTACTAGGACTCCGCTGGCCATCCGTTCGTTCGTCCGTCCGTCTATCCCCAGGCTGTATCTCATGAACCGTGATAGCTAGACAGTTGAAATTAAATGAAATGAAATAAAAAAGAAGAAAAAATACTATAAACAATGTAATAAGTAAATATTTAAGTGGGGCTTCCATGCAACAAACCTGATTTGTTTGCCGCTTTTATAGATATTGGTACGGAACCCTCCATGCGCGAGTCCGACTCGCATTTGGCCGGTTTTTATTTCTCCTAAAAAATGTGTTTCTTTTTGAAATTCCACATGAAAAAACGGCTAAAAAGATACGAAGAAATAATTCTTCCAGCAGTTTGTTACAGTTGATGGCATTTACTTTTCAATCACAGATTTGATGTCACCAGACTGCTTGAAAAATTAGTTCTTTGGAAGTTTTTAGTCGTTTTTTCTGTTCGAATTTAAAAAAAAAAACAAGTTTTGACTTTATTTTTCCTACTAGGTACATTAAGAAAAAAAAGTAACATCACCCTTAAATATGACCACACCTTTCTGGAACACCCTGTAGATATGAAAGTTCAACAATAACAAAAGTTCACAACACAGCACCAACTCCATTGATCCCATAGCTCCGTGACGGATAGACTTTCACCGTGAAGATATTTTGTTTTCAGACGACTAAACGATTGTCCGTAATGGGTATAACATAGCGCCCCTACCCCTTTGGGGGTCGGCAGTTAACGCCTCGCCAAAACGTCAGTGGTGATTCGTTATGGAGTACAGAGGCGGATTTCGAGTTTTGTCTGTTTTTGTAGGAATAGGGATGTTATTGATGACTAGCTGTTGCCCGCGACTTCGTTCGCGTGAATGTCGGAAAGTGAAATGATGTCGTTAGGTAAGATCGCTAAGATAATAATATTTTCAAACAGTCAATATCTAGTATCGCTTGACCCCTCTTAGAATTAGGAATTCAGAAGAGTGTTATGCAAGGCACTAACTGTATCACCTCTTCTGTTCAAGTAATTTTTCGTTATGATGATATGATGATAACGTATTCGTTTTAATGATAACGCTTCTATCATTTCATCTACCTAACTATTCAGAGCAGTCCTAGAAGATATCGTCAATGGTTAAGATTTGCAGATGACCTTGTGGTTTTCACTTCGATGACCTCCAGAAAATGCTCCAAAACCTTTAAGTTGGGTCTTAGGATGAACATGGCCAAGACGAAAGTTATGGCAAACACTTTCAGCGATTCAAACCCTACTTTTAAAGTTGGAGATGATTAAGCGATACGTCATTGTATATCTTGGCCATATCCTATCAATTGATGATAATTCTGTGGGTGTTTTTTTTTCATTTAAAATTATTTTCTCTTTATTAATAGCTCGTCGCTAATTACTAACAACCGCACGGGTCGATCATTAGGCCGGGACTCCACCATAGCGGAGAGGAGAGGAGATGTGTTGAATAAACCGATCCGGTAGGCTAAGCGGAGAAGAGATGTGGAAATAATGAAATCAGATTGGTTTTTTCAACACATCTCCTCTCCTCTCCGCTTTGGTGGAGTCCCGGCCTTAAGGTTAAGTAACGCTGGCCGTTGTCGGTCTGTGGATGGGTGACTATATCTTAACCTTTAAGTATGAACGTCTCCTACGCTACTCGATGTTTTAATTCTCTCAGTTTCACCTAATTCCCCCCTCATAAATGAATCAAGACGCCGCCTTTGGCTATGGTACGTACCCCAAAACATAATATTATTACATCTCGTGCAGGTTCATCAAAATTGACTCCTAAAGAAATGATTGACTCCATGTGCAGAGACGTGTTATAAATACGATTCCCAAGAGAGCTGAGGTTGACCATGACTCGAGTTTTAGGTAATGATATGGTTACAGAAGATGTAGGATCAAGAAACCAGTCAAGGAACCAACGAACTAAGGAACTTAAAGGTAAACATACTGAGATCCTCCGGGCGTCGGAAAGCTTTCAAGCTGTTGATGTCGCCTGTCATTGGTAGATTTTTGACAGTCTTTACCTACGGGTAGTCAGAAGCCGATAAATGTGACACCAGTCTTGCCAAAGGATATCGTGTTACCCAGTTGCTGGACGGCGGAGGTCTGATTAGCAGTAGCTACATGTACTCAGCTCCATCGTTAGACTGGAAACCGACCCACCTGTCCGGCCCCGGCGACACACCGGTGTGTCGCGAATTAATCGCGAATTTAATGTTTATTTACCTATTACATAAGATTTACTTTATATTAGGGAATTTTCACATGTTGGGCCTGAGCGGTTAATAGAATTGAAAAAGGGACAGATTGATATTTTTTATTATTATCTGTTTAGGTACAAGAACCGGCAGCACTTGTCTGGCCGCGAATTTACCCCTTATCTATGGTAGGTAAAGAATTTTGCAACCAGTGCCTCACAAACCCACACTTACCTACCTGAGTCCATGCCTGTACCTTCTCGCGTACTGTCTACAGCCCTTTGTAATCCTATTACATTAGTTAAAGGGTAAAAGCCGATATATAGCCAGCATCAATACCACTTACGTTGGTATGCAGCCATCATAGAGGGTGATCTCTTTGAGCTAGCATGCTTTTGTCAACCCTACTGTAAGGCGTGTAGGTATTAAACGGGAACTAATTGGGAATTCTGTCCCTTCTGTTTGGAATTAAAGTGTGATTATTCAAGTTTGAAACAGTTTTGAGATACTTTACCCATATTCCAAAACGTAAACTCCAACTCAACTCGAACTCCAATTCCAACATGAGCACGAAAACGTCAATGAAAGTTTGTCTAATTGACGTTTTCGTACTCGAGAGATGAGCAAGCAAATGCGTAAGCACGCTTGCTCAGCTAAAACTCATCTCTCGAGCACGAGAA
The DNA here is from genome assembly GCA_947386135.1 of Melanchra persicariae. NCBI lineage: Eukaryota > Metazoa > Arthropoda > Insecta > Lepidoptera > Noctuidae > Melanchra > Melanchra persicariae. The sequence continues at coordinate 8,576,607 of OX376655.1, read as the reverse complement.
CTTCACTTTCGCTTACAAGCTCCGATGGAGTTGGAGTTCGAGTTCAGTTGGAGTTTACGTTCTGGAATATGGGCCATAGAATGAGAAAAACTTTGCTGACAAACCTCACGTCTTGACTTCAGTTTTCACATCTTGACTCTGCCTACAAAGTTTAGATTTCTGGTATTGACATAAAATAAATAACTGTGTGTCTATCTTATTGAAGATAGACACACAGTTATTTATTTTATTTTATCAGTTGTTTTTGGAACGAAGTTCCTTATCGCGCGTTGTGAAAGGGGGCTAGACGGAAAAAAATCTTACGAAAAGTTGTCACGACACTTTTTGCTATAGTAAGCTATTGTAAGCTGTGCGGCGTCGCATGTTTCTCTGTCTGTCTCTCTCTCTCTTATAGAAAGCAAGATATTTGTTAATAATAAAACAACAACAACAACAACAACAACAACAACAACACAACAAAAAACAACAACAACAACAACAACAACTTTTCATCATAGGTGTCATTTTCATAGTTTTCGGGGTCGCTAATAACGATTACCGGGTCAAAATCGAAATCCAAGATGGCGCCCACGAGATTTGACAACTTTTCATCATGGGTGTCATTTTCATTGTTTTCGGGGTCGCTAATAACGATTACCGGGTCAAAATCGAAATCCAAAATGGCGCCCATGAGATTTGACAACTTTTCATCATGGGTGTCATTTTCATAGTTTTCAGGGTCGCTAATAACGATTACCGGGTCAAAATCGAAATCCAAGATGGCGCCCACGAGTTCTCACAACTTTTCATCATGGGTGTCATTTTCATGATTTTCGGGGTCGCTAATAACGATTACCGGGTCAAAATCGAAATCCAAGATGGCGCCCATGAGATTTGACAACTTTTCATCATGGGTATCATTTTCATGGTTTTCGGGGTCGCTAATAACGATTACCGGGTCAAAATCGAAATCCAAGATGGCGCCCACGAGTTTTGATAACTTTCCGTCATGGATGTAATTTTAATGGTTTTCGAGGTCGCCGATAGTGAATTTTAATCCTAATGAATCTTGCCTCTTGACCTGAGGTGCACTTCAGTGACTGCTACTGAAACTTTTAGACGAGTTGCTTTTTATTAATAAGAATGTGAAGTGTATAAATTTTATTGGAAAGGAACTTCGTTCCATCCGGGTGTCCCTTGACACCTCTCAAGTTTTTATAAACTATCAAATTAATTCAATATAAGATTTTTTAGTTTACTAGTTTTTCTCCCGCCGTTTTCTTCCCACCCATAGGAACTTTGTATTTTTCCTGGTTAAGAAGTGGCCTATTTATGGCACTCATAGACATAAGACAGTGTATAATTTAATAAATTCGGTTTAGCGAGTCATATTAGGGCACACGCTAGGAAATAGTGTCATTGGGTCGCTGTTGTCGAAATCGGCAAGGACTACATAATTACATATCAGTAAACGCATTTTTGTATAATAAATCAGTAGGTAATTCCTGAGATCACTCTTGCAAAACAAATAAATGTAAACCAAAAATTCCATCCCTTTACCTATTACTTTACTGACACACCTAAAACTGTATAATTTTTTCTAGCTTTTGCACTTATTAAACATCACAACGTTTAAATGTACTTACGCTTTCATAAAAGCAAGCTAAAGCCACGATAAAACTGTGCTGAAGCTACCATACACCGAAGAATAGACAAAAATGGCTCAACAAAAATAAATCATTCCCCGAATCCCGCTGAATTAAAACGTCATAATAAACGTTCCGAAAAAAAAATCCGAGAAAGCCTGCAGCTAATCACGCGCCCATCAAACAAAAACATCTCGCTCCCTTATTTACAATAGGAAAACAATCACAGTGAAATATTATTTTCGGAAGGGCGAAGTAGTTTTTACAGTGATTCCTCTCAATAGATAACACTAATATTTCACGAGAACGGACCGCGCAAATGAATGACAGTAACGATTGATGGGGCTACGCTTGTTATTTGAAAAAGCGAAGGGCCATTTCCACCATTCCTCCGAAGAAATATATCATTGGAAACGTCAACAGAGTAGAAAATTAAAGTCAATAAGAGTCGGACGCCCCGTAATAAGCTCGCACCGTCAGACTGTTATGAAACGCCTTTATCACGAGAGGGCGCAAAAAAAATTGGCCAATTTGTCAACTGCTAAACTCGGATCGCTAAGTGCCGTTTCATTGGTTCCCACCTTCATCCTTTGAAGATTTCTCTTACCTTTATTTTATTAAAATTTTCCCTGAAGGAATGAAATTGTTTATTTTTAGGACCCTAATCTGTATTCGAAGGAGAGTAGCGTCTGCTTTGGGCGTTTTGTTAACATACCTGAAGACAGCAATGTTAGATAAACTCCTGTTCTAAACGGTTGAAAAGGACATGGAAAAAGCAAAGATTTATTTAAACTTTTGGGTTCTTTACAAATTAAAAGCAAAAGATGCTTTACAGAGGACGTTTCAATACAAAATTTAAAGTTGTGTAACTTTTCACATCTTTGAAACTTTTCTAAAACGCACCGTATCTTCAGATTATAATGTTTTCGCTTATTCATCATCCTTCTGAACAACTTGTACCTTTTTAACAAGAAATCACATAAAGAACATAGCAATGTAGCAAAACGAATAAAACAATTTTTCTTCTTGTTTCTTTCGGAATTTTGCTTACAAAAAAGATTAACGGTGTTTAAAAAATAAAACAACACTAAAATAAAGCAACTCTGCAAGCTGTTATCATATTTAGTTTACGATGCAAGTGCAATAAAGGACTTACATTTAAACAAGCTACGTGAATGTGCATAAAGTTGCCTAAACTATTATTTATAGACATCAGATAGCAATATCTCGGTACCACAAACTGGGATTGCAATAAACATGAGAGACGTTTTATGTTTTCCTTCGTTGTTTTTCCACTTTTTATCTGTTATTGCATCCTAGGGCGAAGTTATGGTGTGTCCATGACGGATGTTTATAGAGAAATATCATCGCACGTGCGATAAATGTTACTGTATTCTTTTTAGATACGCTTTTCTGCTATTAACTTGCCCTTAGGCGCGAAAGCTGCTACTGTGCCTGTATCGATAGTAAATAATGATTGATTTTTTTCTTTTGCCCTATTTTTTACAAGGGAAAATAATGCACTAGTCAAATAAACTTTTTAATAAAAGACCACTCAATACATTTTCAAACCCCTGTTTAAAAAAAACACGTGCCCTCTCTACAGCTTTTTCATTTTAAAAATGGTAATTTCTGCACCTCGTTTCAATTTTCGAACATGCCTGCTCCTAATAAAAGAACATGAGTGGTGGAATTCTCGAGGCCCTTAAGCACCCCGGACCTCAAAGGAAGAAGTATTGATAGGCAAAATGTTTTAACAAAATTAATCTATGGGGAGGATGTTACCGTTGACAGGGGCCATGTTTGAGAACTATAAATACATACAAATGGCCCTTGGTTTTTTTAATAAAGCGGAGGGTTAGCTGAATATTAGTCTAATATCAGGGAGTGCAAACCGATGTTGCCCTCACAGTGTGCAGTCGGTGCATGGAAGTTTTTTATGAAGTTATGGACAAGTGGATGGCAATAGTATGGATGCTTCTGTAGTCGATTTGGATCGAGATGAACAAGATAATGTAAGATATTTTTATAGATACATGATTTATATATTATAGCAGCACGCCGCAGTTTCACCCGCGTAGATCCGGTTCCCGTGGGAATACGTAGATAAAATATAGCCTATGTTACTCCCTAATAATGTAGCTTTCCATTGGTGAAAGAATTTTTGAAATCGGCACAGTAGTTTTTGAGTTTATTCATTACAAACATACACACATACAAATCTTTACTCTACATAATATTAGTATATATGTCACCGTTAATTGCAGACTCCATAAGATTGTAATAAATCTTGATTAGATTATACCAATAATATCAAAAAATCGTTTTGTAAACAAGAAATCCCAAACAAATTCAATAGTAAAAATATCCATATCTTATTTTGAAAAAATAGTTAACAATTTCTCGTGATATTTTACAATCTTACATCGTTTGCTATTTTCCGGTGACATTATACACATGATTGTACACAGGATTAATAATGGTTAGTTTAATTACTACTCATAATCAGATTTCCCATGAAAGAGTTACTAAACTTGGTGTTATTTTCTTTACTAACTTGTTTTAATCTAAAACACATTAGTCCCTACGGACAACCACGCCATTTATTCACATTTTTAACCTTCTCATTTTTCAAGACCGCACCTACACTAATCCTAACATTTATAAGAAAACCCGAGAATGCACCCAGCACCCCACAACACGGTTAATATTAAAATATTGCATCGAACCCATGCATTTTTTTACGGAGGCGTATCAAGCCAAAACATTGGCTTTTCCTGCCCCTAAGAATCACCCCACAAAAATAATACAAGTATTTGTACTCACAATTTTTTATGCCGCAGGGTGAATGCTCATTTAAATACGTCATAATGCGCGTTATGTGTTTTTTTTCTTGTCTCGTAAAATATTATTTTATGGCTTTTAAATATTATCTCTTTTATTATTTTCTCTTTTTGTCTTTTCCTGTTGTTATTCTCGCTTCGTGGCGAAAAAACCTTCCGAAATAAGCAGTTCATCAATAACTTACATGGTAGGTTGTACCGGCTATTAACTGGTGCGTTACTGATTAAAAAAAATACGATCTATTAAGAGCGAACTACGAGTATATTTCTTAAAAAACAATTTTTCCGCTTTAGCTTTAGCAAAAAAGTATATTTTCAGATATGCTCGTTTCGAAACCTCAACTGAGCGAAGACCCTGGACCACACGGTATGTAGAGGTACGTTACGCTACACTTCGGCGGACTTTCATACCTATCTATTTAGCTTATAACTTGGTATATCAAACGGAGTCTCTGTCGGCTTATTTTCTATCTTCATGTTTTTCTAAGTTAGGTACGTATAAGGTACTTAGCAAAAGTTCAATATTTATTAGCATTATTATTTTATAGTAGCACTTTGTGCTTATCGTAGGACGATAACATAAAATCAAAGTCAGGGTACATCCAATGAGAATTTATGGAAATTGTTAAGTCACTTTATCTATTGACTTTTATCTAAATGGAAAGCCTAACACGCTTCTTACGTACAACTTTTAAAAACCATTTGATAAGAGTTATCCTTATTTCTTGTTTAAATTGATCTCTTGTATATTTTTTAAATTTAGTCGCCCACAAAACTTTGTAATCCCAAACTGAATAATCTTTGGCCTTATTTAAAAAAATCTGTTTTAAAGTTTGGTTATATTTGGAAACTTGCTTTATTCGTTTATGTATGAGAATCCATAAATGTTAAAAATTATTCGATTCTTCTTCTCATCGTATTGTTGGTACTACAGTTCATCAACGTTGGCCCAAAACTTCACTACTGCTTTGACATTTTAGGTGGTAGCGCAAAAGTCACTTATGCTGCGTATTTAGTGAAACAGAGGGCAGTATAGGGGGTGGGACATAGTTTGCTTCATAGCTCCACATCCGCTCCGCCAGATACCGTTCCAAAGATATCTACCCACTGTAGTTGGAGTTGCATCTTCCCACTTGGATACGGAGATAGTTCAAAGACTCCCAAATGGATCACTGAAGACCCTGCTGGAAGCTTCAATGAAATGATAGTAGTCGCGTTTTTTTTCTATTCATAACGAATTTCCTTACTCACTGCATGAATGAAGCGCCTTTCATTTATTTCTTTCAGCAAATTGTTGATTGTAATTAACGCTAGCCGAGTTATGACCACCATTCAACTTTACCATTAGTTGATTGCCCCCTTTATGACAATGACAGGAACATTTTATTACGGAACTAAAATAAAAGCTATGAAGTGTGTTTGATCGCCGAAACTTGATGTTATCAATTGTTTTTGAAATTTTTGTTTATGTTATTGTTTTGTTGTGTTTTGTAGACTTGATGACTGTTTAATTTTTTTCCGCTTTCATCCTTATTCACAATGTTAAATCAAGTTTCACAATGATGGCTGTGTTTTTTTAAAATATTATTTCTATATTTTTAATATTGTGTTTTAATGAACTTTTCAAGCAATACTTGTGCATTATAAACTCAGTGTAAAATATATTGTAAAGGTAAGTTAGCCTTAGAACGAATTATTTGCTATTTTATACGTAATTAGAATAAGATCTTTTTGTTTGCACTTTGCAGTACCTATTATGATAATTATGATGACGATACCAACTCACAATGCTTCTTTTCCATCACATTTTAAAAACAAATACCAACAAAAAAATTCCTCAACGTCTTATCACGAAAACATCGTCATACACAAAATGTTTCCACCCCAATGATATTACTACAAAATCTCAGTGTGTTTCCCTCAGTGCAGATAAAAGGGCGCGATCGTATGACACATTATTCATATTGAGGGGCGTCACACTAAAGATATTGTGGAAAGGGCACTAAGATTGCCAACTGCAATACATTGTTCCCCTGCTCCTTGTTTTGACGTGATAGAACGGCTCTAGACATTCGCAAACAACCTTATATTTACACCCAAAGACCTACACAGCTCTTCAATTATCGTCTTTGTGTCCTTACATTAGAGTCTATCGATAAGTAATAGAATTGAAGGCATAAGGTTGCAATTGGTAGCGTAATAAATGTTGCGTATCGATGCGTTTGAAGATAAGTAATGAAGAACTTATAGATTGCGTTTAGAATACGAATGTGTGTAGATAATTTTACAAAATGTGTGGTTGGTTTTTATTTATGACTGAAATTTTAAAGTTTTAACATGGAAAGCGGATTTTCCGATGGTACCTATCATGTTTGTTTGCACAGCTCAGGGAATAATTCAACTATCTTTTTGTAAAACCTTTTCGGGTGTAACTGATTGAGTCATGTCTACTTTGCCATTCGGCATTATTGTCCAGTTTCCAGAAAATACTTGGTCATACTCGACCAATGTTTTACCAAAAACCGTTTGCTTCTTTGAGGTCGCAGGCAGCTTTTCAAACGGATCTGAAAAGTTCGCACATCATCAGCCCTGTACGGCTGGAACAGGTATTTCTTGGCGAAAGTAAGTAGATAACACACGGTGATGGTGGTGGTCTTTATGCTATTTAGTCTACTACCAATATATCTATGAATGCGAATTGTATAACCCTCTTGAAGGCTTCCCAAAGAAAACCATAACATGCACCAAATAAACAATCTTATTTATTAACGTCCCCGTATATTGACGACACTCATCTTCCTCACTCATACTCCTACATCTTTTACTTATGCACGACTTTCAACGGTAACCTGAGGGTCGGTCCCTCAATTGTGTTACATCCATTTGTGTTTTTCCCAAACTTATTGCTATAAGTAAGCCGCTGTGGTGTTTTCATGCCATTACCTGGATGACAGACACCATAAATATGTCGATAGTATGTCATAAATTTTGTGGCTTTTGCTCTCTGAAATATTCCAATGTTTCGTCCGGTTGTTGTGTCTTTGTCAATGTTATTGGTTGGGGTTTCTCTTGACCATTTAGTAACTACTGTCTGTAAGTTACTTAACTTTTATGGAAGTTACATACTTAATTGTCGTGATTTAAAAGTTTCTCAAAAGATGCAGATTTTTCGGCCCCTGGATGGTGAGCCATTTTATTTTTTTAAGGATGGGAATAGGTGCTATATCAAATGACTCCTTCCGCTCTGGGCGGAGTAGAGGAGAGCGTCAGACTCTTACTAACTAAAACCCACCCTTGTTCCTGCTAATGCCCTTTGCGTTCCAGGGCTGTGGTGACTGTTTCGAACAAATATCGCATTCACTGTTAAAACAGCACTTTTTCTAGACCCACTTATGCCTAGGAACCTATTCTTAATTAGTTATACAATTCCATTCAATTTGAATCGTGGCTTATTTTATACAACGTGTAACAGAATAAACGCAATACTTTAAAAGGGGTCATTGTACTCATCATTATAACCAACTTATACTATGGGACCAAACCAACCGCGAGAAAAAAATCAACTGCACCCCAATTACATTTCTGTGCGCATTACTCGACAAAATGTACTGAACAGCTGATTTGTTTTGCTCGATTTCGTGGTTGGTACCTTTGTAAAACTGGTTCATAACGATAAGTAGGTATCTTTTTCAGTCAGTTCAAGTAGGTTTATTCTGTTACACGTTGTATAATGTAGATGTATACATAGTAGATACAGGCACAACCAGCTTGCTCAGAATTTTGAAGTTTACCAATAGAATGAAAGCCGTAGCTACCATAATTTAATTTAAACTGTTAAATTTAAAAGTCGTACATTAAAAATTCTAAAGTTGACCAGTGACCCGGTGTCCCCATTGGTCGAGGCGACAACTAATCAAATTAAACCAACCGTTTGATGACAAAGGATCGCCGAAACTTTTAGTGATGTGCTTACATTGAGATGTATAGTAGTCGATAAAATTTCTAGTGTCCAAAAGCCTAATGTTATTTCATTAAATATCATTTCTGACATAGACAGCAGCGTTTTAAAAAATGCTTTCCAATTATTTTATGGTTTTAAAAGTGCGAAATTTTCATTCATTAATGACCTCTGCGGTCCTACCATGACGTGTTAAAGCGTGAGTCGTTCGAGTGAGAAGGAGGGATGGAGCTATACATCCTATATTGCTCCATCCCTCTTTCTCGCTCGAACGAATCACATCATGGTAGGGCCGCTGTACAATGTACAATATCTTTTGGTAATGCCAAACGTTTGCATGTGTAACTATTGCTGAATTACTAGTTTAAGTAGGTACTACTGGACAGGACAGCTGCTGGAATCTACCTACATTCACAATTGTCTCAGTCTGGGGCCTGGATCCGTGTAGAAATATGTAAATCAGACGACAGTGACTGTTTTTTTCACTAGAGACTAAGCTCGATATCGAATTTATCGAGAATAGTCCATCCTTAGCTTCATCTCATATGAAACAACAGATTTCATTGTGAGCGAAGCGTGACGGATCCGTTTGGGATCGGGTTTGGTGACACGAGGGTGCGGGCGCAGGCCAAGGATCAGTCGATTTATAAAATTAAAGCCTAAGCTTTTGATGGCAATATTTTTCAAGTTTTTATCTCTTGTGCGATAGGTATTGGGACGGCTGAATTTCGATGTCTTTTAACCGAATGTTCATCGTAAAGTTTTTCTTCTACTCGTAGTGTTTGCAAATTTCTATGTATAGATTAGAAATCCGTTAAATCAAATCTATAGTTTTTTAAACACTCTCAGAATTAAAAAATGAACAACTGTTCAGTCAGTAGAGTCAGATACCTGAAGCCTGGAACAATTTGGCTGGACAAAAACTAACACACAACAACAAAACTAACTTTTATTTGTAAAACAGCTGTTACTCGTATAATAAATTTGATAAAATCTTATTTATTATCAAACCTTGAAAAGCAATTTATATTATTAAGATTTTTATGAAAATTACCGAATATAGTCATTTAGAACCTGGATTAGCAGTAGGTACCATCTATAGAAAAATAATCCGAGGGTGGAGATTCGAACTACAATTTAATTAGCTCTAAATCGGTGAGTTAATCAATTTGCTCCAAGCCAGTATTCAAGCAATAGACGTTAATCGAACATATACCAAACTAATATGCGGCATAACAGTAGCACTAAAGCTATTTATTGAAGCCGCGGCTGATTGCCTCTGCGCTAATTAAAGGGTAAAGCATAAGCATACATATGCAGTTACATAACACTTACATGCATGTAAGTACCAGGACGCTTTGGCTGATGTGATGTAACTTAAAACCTAGATACTTGTATTTGGTACTAGAATAATCCGTCTGGTCACCTTAAAATGAAGGAAACCTTAAAATAAAACACAAAAGTACAATTGACGGTCTTATCGTACTTCGCCATCTCTTCCAGGCAATATTGAAGAAAGTTCCAATTTACCGTACAGTTTCTAAGATGTGCAAGCAGTCACTCCATTAAAAAATCTAGTATTAGCTACACTTGGTTAAGCAATAAACCAACCTTAACGTAGTTGTGAAATGACTAACTTAATTACTCTTGTTGATAATTTTTTCTCAATAAAAAAATCAAAAGTACTATTACGCGCCCGAATTAATGCTGCTAGCGCCATTTAGTATCGAATAGCGGAACTAGTAGAGTCAAGATCCTTCTAGAATTTTCTCGGTTCTCGACAACTGGTTAGTTGGGACCGGTATGTACGCGTATTTTCTAGATGTTTTTATAAAAGAAGGTTCTAGAATTAATTGGCGCCCATTATAAGAACAACATCGTCCGCGATCGAGTCAGTATTGGATTTGCGATACGAGCGATAACTTCGAAAGCGATCTTCAACTGTGAACTAAGGTGTTCAGTAGTGTAAATATGTACAGCACTTTTTAACCGACTTCTTAAAAAGGAGAACGTTCTCAATTCAGAGATTTGTATTTTTTTTTTTTTTATGTTTGTTCAGGCATGACTCCGTCGCATGCCAACCGATTTGGAAAATTCTTTTTTTCTTAGAAAGGGTATACTTCCCAAATAGTCCCATTGAAATTTTATCAAAATCGGTTCAGTAGTTTGGTTATTAAATCCAAATAGCTGGAAAAAATATGTGGAAAAATCATCCATGTATACGAAATTGCGTATTTTTGCTTTCCTGTGACTTTCCAGTGGTGTTGTTAGGTGTGGGGTACCACTAAAAAGTGAAATAAAAAGAAACCGACGAGAAGAAGTGGCTCAACCAACACTCCAGCAACACATCTGTCTGTTAAGTTCTCGGTTCTTCATTATGAACAGAACGGACGGCTTCGCTGTACTGCAGTGTACATCAAAACATCAAGACAAGGACAACACGTGTATAGGTACTTAGTTTATTTACAGGGTCGTAGTATAGGTACAGGCAAGTGTGGAACAAGTACCGACACCGATACTTGGCGCATTGCCAAACGATTGTTCCAAAAGTCTGGGTTTATAAGCGACGATTACGATCCGATCATTTGTTGGTACGGGGGAAATAATATTTGAAGATATGGAAAGAGAGCATTGATGTCTATAATTTGCTTTCGATTATTTTGTTTTAAACTTCACTTGATATGATATGTCATTGCCTAACAGTAAATATGGTAGAAAGTTCTTCGGTAACTCAGGCTTAGCTCAAAGCATGCCTCAATAACCGAACATAATTATTAAAATAAATTATAAACAATTATGAACATAATTATAATTATATTTTTTGTTATATACCTACCACAATATAATCTTTTTAACCCAAAGGTTGGCTGGTAGAGAATGCCTTGTTGCATCAAGTCCGCTTATGTATCACAATAGTAAAGACGGCCAGCAGATCAAGCTACAACAATCTAACAAATTTCTTTAATAGATTTTCAATTTTATCGATAAAGAAATTACGTTCAAGGTTGATTGGAAAAATTAGACAGTTTCGGGCAGCTTGATGTGCTGGCGTCTCGCATCTGTACATTAAGATTAAATAAAAAAATAAAATATAATTTAAAACTTTGTCGGCAAGTCAATCAGTGACGATAGGCTTATCTGCACTGTATTTTAGTGCATAATCTATAGCCGCTTGAAAGTTTTCTTCATTTTTATTAAAACACAATCTCACCTGAAGGAAAGCGGTTATGTGGTCGACAATGGAGCACGCTTGTCTAGGAGTAACCGGTTCACTGGGGTTTACAGTGTGCCAATTCTAGTAATTTTTGAGCAACATTCGCATTCGCATGTGCATGTCAGTCGCAATCTGTCAAAAATTTATGGAAATTGAGGCTTTTGTGACAGATTGCGACCGAGATGCAAAAGCGAACGTTGCTTAAAAAATAGTAGAATACGGAATATGTATGCAATTATTTTATTCACAAAATGTAATACTTATTAGCTTTACAAAAGCACTTATGATTTTTTTTTTTAAAAACTTCATCGGAGATAAAGTTATAAAGCTTCAAAGTTGACAATTAAAAAGAGAAGTCCGGTATTGACATTTACGTCAAAGTCCATGACACCTATACTGGATAACTTTTTTTCCAGTGCGCGTGTGTGTGCGCTTTTGTTCCAAAAAAATTTGAACTTCCCATACAAAATTGTCATCAACTGACCACAATTTGTATGGGAGACTCAATTTTTTTTTTAGGAATTGACTGTGGCTTTCTTGGGGAAAGTTGTTCATTTACATGGGCAGAAGTGGTTCTTAAAGTTTGCGCACTGGAAAAAAAATTACCCAGTAGGTAGGTATAATACAGCTGCCATACTAAACAGCGTATTTGGACAGCGTAGAGGTATAGATATTATGTTTAATTGAAATAGTGATACCTCGTTGGTTTTTTGATATATTTTATTCTATTTTCACTGTTAGTATTATATTTTGAGATATACTGTGTAGATAACAAATATATTTTATTTCATGCATATTCCCTATTGGCCTTCAGGTTGTAGCTATCAGGAAACAGATTCCGGCAAGGAATTCCACTCCTTAGCTATACGCACATTGAAATTATTCTCAAAATGTGAGGAATCCTTCGTCTCACATTTGTCAGCTGAAGTGCAGCGGACGTTATAAGAATGAAATTGAAGAAAGCAACAATTTTATTATACTGTCATCTCGATATCGCCCACTGTAAAGTCATAAAACACTAAATCTTGAATCACCAAGGAATACCAGTGTACCATGAATCGTACGCGTAATAAATATCAGTGAAAAACCAAACAAACGGTTAACAATGATTTACAATGGAATTAAACGATCCAATAGTTATTTAAACAGATATTAGCTGTCAATAAAAGCCCGCATGTTTAACCATTGTTTGGGTTCATAAATTAAATGTGAAATAAATAACGTTATGTAAATCAATCGTTTCAAATTTACATACTTATTTTATGTTTGGAAGATGATAAAAGTGGCACTAGCAATCTTATTCATAAAAATTTTAGAACTCAATTGAATTAAGAATTTATTAAACGGTTTTCTCGGTGCGCGAAATGGGGCAGGAAGTCTCGATATAGCTACTGATCGCCTACCGACCGAATTCGGTCGATAAGTCCTAAGGCCGCCCGTACACAGTCAATCGCGAACGCGATTCACTATCAAAATCAATAATCTGATCCATGGGTCGCGTTCAAGATCAATAACTATGTCGAGGCTTCCCGTCCAGAGTTATCATTTGACTCAAAGTTAGTTGCTGACACGAGGTTAACTAACGAATATTTTATACATAAAAACTCTTGAAGTTAAAAAATAACTATGGTTTGAACAAGTGGGCTTTCATTGCTACAGAGATTTTGTTAAGAATAAAATATTCTGACTGTTTTGTCTATTCAAATGCAAACAGTACAAATTATGTAGATTAGACAAACAATTAATTTGAGATGCAATGCGGCAACACAACTGTTAGTAGTATGGAATATTGCCTCTCAATAGCATCTAGGTTAAATGGACGGCCATTATACATAGGTGAAATTTTATAGGACAGGCTACTAAGCTTCTTAAATTTATAGCATTCAATATTAGTTTCTTATTATCATACATCGTTAGGAAACTTTTTCTATTGTTGTTTTAATTGTATTCATAACAAGATTTTCTAAGTTCCTGTCAAAGAAGCTCATAAAATGTGTTTTGTATTCCGACGACGCACAAAAGGAGATAGCAAACGACACAATTTTTTTTTTCATCAATCAATTCTTAAATCGTAAACTTTCCATCGTAATTGAAAACATAAACGTTTATCGTATCCAACATTCGTATAACAGAACTAAAAAGTGCGCAACAAAATGAAAAAGCTACTCATTCGTGAAACTGTTGGAATTCTTGCAAAAGATTTAGTTGAACAACTTTACGGCCAGACGAATAAATCAGAAAGATGCGTTGAACAAATCACTACCGCTTTTGTAGCAATACCGCACCTACCTAGTAGGTACCGATGTATTGGCGATGCTCACAGATTGATGTAGCTTGTACCAACACTAAACAATTTTATACTCGGATATAGCCAACAAAAGTTAAGATTTACGTAGTATACTCGACAGAGCTTTGTGAATGTGCGAACGAAGGCGTAGGAGTGGATATGATAAAAGCGAATATTTCTTTTAATTACAAAACCGTAACAGAAAACTTGCAGTTTTTGTGGCAGAAATTTAATGAGGCTGTAATTAGATGGAGTGATCAAAAGGAACTTATAAGAGTTTTACTTGGAAATGTAGGTGTATGTAGGTTAAGTAGCCCTGCTAATAAGTTGCTAAGCTTGAAAATTATGTTAGTAAATCTTTGCGTGGCCTTACTTAAGGGAAAATTAATCAGCGTCCCAAAAACATAAGCCAAAAGATATCTCCAGTTCTAGTATTATAGTATCACGGTGTTAAAAACTAAAAACCTCATCCATAACTTCCGTAACTTCTTGCTCACTTTTTTAAACTTTGCAACGTTCAACGTTGAAAACAAACAATTGGCGTCGAATTTACGAGCCATGTTGAGAGCCAAGCCGCTTATTGAGATGACTGTACGACGCTCAATTTAAATTCCCTCCCCCCACGGAAGACTAGCAGCTTCGTGTTTCAGACCTTTACTTTCGGATTATTACCTCTTTTGAATTTTCCATTCCGTCACATAAGGGTTTTGACAACAATATGTTGATATTGATTTTATAAACGGTTTCGCCAACAATTTGTTTGATGTAAAAGAACACTTCGCGTTGGAGCAGCAGCACATTAGTCCAGTAGGGATACAATATTTTTTCCACAAATCCTTCGATAATTCCAAAGTTTTTTATTTTCGCGGAGTGGATAGGTTTAGTGAATTCATTGCTATGTACAAAAATGCTAACAGTTTAGAGTTATGCAATAGGAGATAAGCAGGTATTTCCTATTATTTCGTGTTATAACAAAATTAGAATATTTAAATCAAAATACTATGCTGGTTCTTTGTAAGTACTATCTAAAGGATATATTAGTGAAAATGCTAACAGATAAGTACTGTGGAACAATAGAAATCTGAAAATGTCCCTTAATTCATTCAATAAAAAATTTAAGTTTTCAAATCATTTATTATACACATAAAAGGGCTTAGTTATACCTTACAACAAAAGTTCTAACAACTAAGTATTAAGGATCACAAGTAATTGTATTTTTACTTTGCGATTAGCGAAATATTGAATTTAAGTTTTTTAATTTTGCGCCTACATATTCGTATTAATAAACTCTGCCACCATACAAAAGTTTCAACATATACATGCTATGCCTTTTGTTTAATAAATAAAATACAATTTGGATATTGGGGCGCAGTGTAGGTACGCGGCAATTCGTGCAGCACGGGCCACGGCGCGGTAATACTTCGAACCAAACTCACTGCAAACGTACCTATTGAATGAGGCGCGAAATCATTTAATTATTATCACATCTCACAAATTTCTAGGTACGTACTTACTCTGTTCCAGTCCGTGACTTCGTCCACGTGTAATTATGAAAATCCCGTCACTGCTGTTTAAAAAATCTGTTTTGAAAATACTTTGTTGATAGTTTATTTCAAAGAATTTAATACCTACCTACCAAGATCGCAATATGTTGACTATAGTTTTATTATTATTATGTATCTACTTGTTATATGGATAGAGGAACAGAGACAGAAAGTGGAGATTCCATTACAACATATTTTTCCGGGATAGCTGTCCCGGGTTTTGGGACATCACTTAAGTAGGTACAAAAATAATTATAACAAAGCAATAAAATAATTGGATTCAATAAGTAGGTACCTGTTTTTGTTTCATTATTAATTTAATGTACACTTAGTGATACCTATCCCGATACTCGAAACAATTTCCTGAAAAAAAAGTTGTCGCATGGAAGTCACTATTTGTCTCTGATACTATAACAAATGCTGTCTACCTATTCCGATCTGTCAAACAGATGGTGCTTTTAAATTTTCCCCATTCACATAATTAAGAGGCCGTGCATAAAATTCACTTGTTAGATTCGCTGCAAATCTATGTTCGTGTGCATCGTTCATGCAGCTACACGCACACGCGCGCAAAAATCGAGCTCAGTGAGCGCTCAAATAATGTTGATCCTTTAGAAGATATTATTTTAAGTTACAAAATTATATAGTAGTAAGGTTTATAAATAAAAATCTGTAACGTCTGTATGTTTTATATTTATTACAATTCCCATTAAATTTATTCAATTTTGTGTTAGATGGATGTTGATACATTGAGACATTTAACAAAATGATAAATAAAAAAACTATACAATACAATGATACTTGTTTTTTGTAAAATGGTTGTACAAAAAAACACTTTCCATACGGACATATTTACGAGAATTGTCTTTTATTCTGATATATTGTAATCTTAGTATAAACTAGTGCCTAAGATGTTTTTTTGAGGATGGAATCATGCACATTAGAGTAGACCTGTTCAGTCAGTGCAACCATTTGTGAAAAATTACTTTGACAAAACAATACAAAGTTGAGGTTGTCGTTAAAAAAGGAAATAAAAAGACTTAAATATACAGGGTTATTTGTGAAACACTAGCAATCTCACCTATAATACTATCTATTTGGCATTGCCGAGTGTCGCAAACATTATTGAAAACAAAACTGGTGTTATACATGACTATTAAAAATACGAATTGTGTCGTGTATGACCAAGCAAACTTCATATCGGATTTTCAACAAGCAAGGCGTCATAGTCGAAGGTTCTGGGAGGCAAAACGTGAAATCCGGCGAGTTGATAGCAGATGATGATGATGGTAAAGTCACGTATATAACGTTTAAAAAGATATTGGAAGCAGAAAATTAAAGTGAACAGGCCCTTTACCTGCTACGACGGAAAAATTCGAAATGGCAATCACCGATCATAAAAGGCTTTACTCGATCGGCAAATGAGTAATAAGGTTTCTAAAAGCGCAGTATTTGTCTCCTACCGAGCAGATTATAAAAAATAAGTAATAAGGTTTCTAAAAGCGCAGTATTTGTCTCCTACCGAGCAGATTATAAAAAATAAGTAACTAAAGTTATAGATGTTGAGGAAAAAACAGCTAGGCTAAAATGGGAGTGGGCTGGCCATGTCGCACGAATGCAACCGGAGAGGTGGGCGAGGATCGTCACTCACTGGACGCCTGAGGAAGGACGTCGTCGTCGAGGTCGACCGCGGCGAAGGTGGTGTGACGATCTCATCATGTTTGCGGGGAAAGCTTGGCCAGAGATAGCCCAAGACAGAGAGGTTTGGAAGGAGAAGAGAGGCCTTTGCTCAGCAGTGGGACACAAAAGTAGGCTAGAAAAAAAAAAAAAAAAAAACTTAAACAGTCCGGTGCATATCTTTGGTTACCACCACGCTTGTAAGAACTATCACTATGCTAAAAATAGGAAAGTAGAAGTTAATAACCTTATAAAACTGCACGGCTCAATTATTATTCATTAAGTAAAAACAGAACTAAGCAATTTAATCAATTGCGGCAAAATTAGTACGCGGAAATCGCATTATTAAAAAGAAAAAAAATCGTATCCAGCACGCTGTTATATCACAGTTATTTCATTTAATTCTACACGACCTCAGTACGCCATATTTTAAAAAACGAAATTTAACAAGAGTCCAGGTATTCACCATCACTATATCAGGTTTATTGGCTACAATAGACCTGTCAGTGATGATGAGTTGAATCCCACACGGCTGTACCTAGAGCAAATTACTGGTATTTAATCCTGGCTACAAGGTTGTGTCTATGCAAGTAATCTCCGGTTAGGTTAGTTATCATCATAAGGTCATCCATAATCCATAGAGTACATCAAAACCAGTATGATCCAACGGACAAAGGCACGTGGAGAACTAGATCGGGCACATACCTACAATATGGCACTTCCGATCCCACAAGGCTCTAATTTAGAGCAAATTGAGGGAAAATAGTCCTGGCTACAAGGTTGTGTATATGCAAGTACCTAATCTCCAGAAGTTAATCATCATCATTATTTCATCCACAATCCAAAGAGTACCTAAACCAAAACCTAAAAAAATCTTAAAATGTTGTGTCCCTCTGTGGCATGGAGCGAGTTTTTCTCGGATCTACTATTTCTGGTAGAAGACAAGTATTGTGACGGACGGACGGACTCACACTACTTTTTTCCATAGCCATAGAAGCTTCTTCTTTACCGGCAGCAATCATACATGATTCAGCCGTAGTCTTCCACCAGTCATTCAAGTTGTCGTGACATTTCTGGTAGGTCGATTTGCTAATAAGTGGCAAATTAATGGATGCTGCTAGCTCGTTCAAGTTGGCCCGACCACAACCGATACTAACAATACCCGAAACTACGCTATGGTTTACGTCCAATTCGTTTTCTTACTCTCACATGTGTTTATTTCGAATCGACTTCCATGAAAACGACACCCATGACGAAAATATTGATATAAAATACTTATTGCAGTCGCCATCTTGGATGTACTTATTGTTACCACTATCACTATTGCACTATCAGCTTAAAATACCCTCAAAACCGCCGCATTA
Source organism: Melanchra persicariae (assembly GCA_947386135.1). NCBI lineage: Eukaryota > Metazoa > Arthropoda > Insecta > Lepidoptera > Noctuidae > Melanchra > Melanchra persicariae. Next base: position 8,558,095 of record OX376655.1, on the reverse strand, counting down.
ATGATTTACAAGTAAGTTCACGAATTCATTATGATCGATCACACGGACTTATACGTAATTCGATAACAATTAAATAACAATAACTAGAAATCATTCTTACCTTTCAATATCAGCAGGAAGTTTAAAATACGATAGCTCCGGTTTTGATGAAGTCGAGTTCAAACAGCCGTATAGGTACTACGCAATACTTTCCTGGCATTTTCAAAACGATCGCGGAGATAAAGTTAAACGTGACCACTCGTCTTGATGCGGCTCTCGCTACTGCTAGTCCCGCGAAGTCACCTTAGGAGTCTCGTCGGTGTGCATGTTTGTGTGAGTGTGCCGTTTCGAGCGTTTGTAGGCAGTTTCTCTACTGTCCATATTTATATTGTGGTATAAGTAACCATAAAAAATGTCAACATTCTGTGGATGATAAAATAGCTGCACTTTTTTTTTTTTTTTAGAGGATGGGAAATCATCAAATGACCCCTCCCGCTCTGGGTGGAGCGGCAGGGAGTGTCAGACTTTTACTGACTAAAACCCACCCTTTGTCCTCCTAGTGCCTTTCTTCCCAGGGCCACGGTAACTCTTTCTAACATATTCCGCAACCCTGGCAGGCTCTGGCCCTGGCGGGCCCCGTCTCCGTTGCTGACTGCTCGTTGCTGACGGCGCATTTGGAGTGAAACGCGCCGTCGACTCTGGCCTGACCTGATCGGACAGCGAGCTATCCATTGCTCGCTGTCCGCAGGCGTCAGTCACTATATAGCTGCACTTAACCATTGTAGATGCCATTAGAGAAAGTATTTTAATTTAATAGTAGTAGTAGAGTAATTCCGCAGATTTACTTTTACATACAAACATACAACCGTTACCTCTAATTATTATAAAGGTGAAAAAAATATAATCAGTCCTAATAAACAAACAAAATATAAAAAATAATACTTACTCAAAATGTGGTAGTCGGCGTACAATTTTGTAAATGTATTTACGTAAAACAATCGAGCGGGTGCGAAACAAAGTAGTACGTGCTGACGCTGGGAGAGCCCGATCGGTAGTGACGCGATCGAGTTTACGCGCTCACTAATATAGCTCAATTTTCTTGTAATTTACGAAATGAAGTTATTGTTTATTTATAAAATAAATTTTAGATTCTATTAAAAGGTTAACTTAAGATTATTGTGCAATTTTTAAATTTTCTTAAAAGTGTTTCTAAGGTATAGAAAAAAATATTTATTTGTATAGATGTTTTCCAAGAATTCCGTTTTTTCAACACTTTTTTTCTGCCATATTTTCTATTCAAGTCAATAATGTTTTCAACGCATCTGATTGTTGACAATACAATGATGGTAGTGATATTTTTTTTAATGTTATAAATCTGTCGTAGTTTTGTGTAAAACGTAACCAAACATCACTCGCTCGTTACTTTTGCGAAAAAAGGGTTTTGAATATGGGTAATTACCATTAATACATACATTATTTTTTAAAAATTCTCAAGCCATCTGAGAGAATAAGAACTTGACTTTTATCATCTAAAACAAGTAGGTTCAAATTCTTCTCACCTTTGTCACAAACGATGTTCAAAAATGTTCAAAATGATTTAATTTCATGCACGGCCTCTTAATACCCTCAACATAATGAATTTACAGAAAGTTTACTTTACTATGTTCGAGACGTTCTTGTGCGGTGATGTAGATGGAGTACAGTTAGTAGGAATTTATAAATAATCAGAACTTACTCGTTGGCTCCAATCGTCGTTATGTATTTCTGCAGCCCTTAATATGTTCACTTGTGTATCTGATCTTCTAACTTGAGAAACCGTATTTCTTTTGTCAGCGGAGTATTTTTGTTGCGAGTTAATAAACTCTTGATCCGCAGTTTCATTGCAAAAAATGCAGTTTCCAGGTACGTATGTTCTACTGGTGGGGTCATTTGGTTCTCTCTGTATCTGTTGCACCGCTTTACGCTTCTTGTGGGCTATGATACATTTTTCATTGATGTACATCATTCGGCACTTTCTATGTAATTGCAGTTCTTCTTTTCCTTGGAAAATAACATGCTTCCCGTCTTCTCGCTTATGGCTAGCGGTAATTAGTGTGTGTAGTGCCCGTAGTTTTACAGTCACTACGTCGGAATTTAGAAAAAGGTCACAAACCGCACATTTTTCACTCATTTTAAAGTAATTCGTTAGTGCTCAATGCTTTCTAAACATTTATAAACCAACACAACACACAGAATGATTAAAAACAATATTCAAACGTGACGTGCAATGCCAACGCCAGGGAGAAAATTAAACAAGAATGAACAAGAGCGGTCAGTATACGGAGCTAGGTACCTACATCCCCGATCGGAGCTGGAGTGTTGCGATCGCACGCGCCGTACCTACGCGGCTCGGTAGCGAAAATAGTTATTTGCAATTTAAACAAAAGCCATAATATGCATTTGTTGAAACTTTTGTATGGTAGTAGAGTTTATTATTACTAATATGTAGGCGCAAACTTATAAACTTAAATTCAATATTTCGCTAATCGCAAAGTAAAAATACAATTACTTGTGATCCATATTACTTAGTTGTTAGAACTTTTATTGTAAGGTATAACTAAGCCCTTTTATGTGTATAAGAAATGATTTGAAAACTTAAATTTTTTATTGAATGAGTTAAGGGACATTTTCAGATTTCCATTGTTCCACAGTACCTATCTGTTAGCATTTTCACTAATAAATCCTTTAGATAGTACTTACAAAGAACCAGCATAGAATTTTCATTTAAATATTCTAATTTTGTTATAACACGAAATAATAGGAAATACCTGCTTATCTCCTATTGCATAACTCTAAACTGTTAGCATTTTTATACATAGCAATGAATTCACTAAACCTATCCACTCCGCGAAAATAAAAAACTTTGGAATTATCGAAGGGCATATTCTTCTGGCTACTGGACTACATTCCTGTAATTACAATCACCATTTGAAAAGTACAATCGAGAATAAAACACTAACAATTTTGGAAGTTTGCAAAACAAAGTTCATTATAAATCGGATCTTCAAATCGTCCTGTAGTTCTTGTTTCTTCGAAGAGTTTAGACATGGCGACAATGTTGGCACGTCGACGTCCCAAACTCTTATCGACACTAATTTATCTTAATTACTACTTAATACCACAATTTGGATTCTAAACCGAGCGCTAACGAAGCGCCTTATGATGCCACCGTCGGCGTTAAATACCACAGGGCGAATACTTACGAAACGCGATGGGTGCCGATCGCTAATCGAACAATGGGCATGACATACCTAAATCGCGGCATAATAGTAATAAATTCTATTGTTGCTAAACAAAAAGTTGAATGTGGTAACAGAGGGTGACACGGTTGAAGCTCGACGACAATGCTAAACGGAATATCAATATCAGAGCATCACTTTTCATATGCCGACTGGGTTGTAGGAGCAACAGGAAATAAACTCTGTTGCTAACGGTTTAGAGTTTGAAGTTGTCATTTTAGGGTAGTGTAAAAAATACGACGGCATTCATGGTTGCGCCTGCACCCGATATTGGATTTCGAACTCTTTTTCGAGTAATTTTTGAAAATGCAATCTGTGTATGTTAGCAAGCAGACGGCTGCCATTTGTCTTCGCAAACGAACCGATTTGTGCGTCGTAGTTGGGTAACGGATGTTGCAGAGAGGCACGTGGCCGAACAGACTGACTTATTGTTACACTGACTTATTGCGACGCTCATTGAAGTCTATTAGTGAATTAGACTGAAATAGAACAATGTGTTACTGTCAATGGTAATAGAGATTTGTTATTTTGAAACTGGTACAAGATTTATGGTTTACTTTATACTACTGGTTTAAACTAAGGTCCGAAAGCATTTTTGTTACTGAACTGAAATGTTTGTGAACCACTAGCAAAATATGAAGTTATAACAGTATATTCACCATGCAGGCTTTCTAATGATCGCAACAGTTAGACAAAATACACCATCCTCAAAAAGTTTCATAACTCAATGATCAGAAACAAATTCAAAACCAACAAAACTAAATTCCGAACAAAACATTGAACATAAAACCAAAGTCCGTGTAATAGAGGAAACGAAATTTCATAAACTATAAAACAAACCAATGTTCAATGCGGCCGTCTTGGTAAACTTTTGGGGAACGAATGAATAATTCAAGATGCGAATCGGCAGTCCGTCAATAGGTTCCCAGACCGTTGCATTTTCCACGTAAATCTGCAGTAATATCTGAGGATATCTTAAGATATCGCCGTGTTCACGAGCAATATTCTTCATCTTTCTGTTTTACATTCCAATGTGATGCTCGACACATGTCTGGATTTCTGTCTACTCCTATTATTTGGTTGCTTTCAAATGGTCTTTCGTTTTGTCACCTGTTTCGTTTTGTCGTTTTTTAATTTTTATTTTCACATTTTATGGATGCAACAATTACCTTTATCTTTTCAGAACATTTTTATGCAACAATCATCAATATGTTCTGAAAAGTTTTTTGAAAGAAACGAAAACAGAGTAGGTACCTAAAGAAAACAATATCTTATTTACATCTTTATATTTAATAGTAGACAAAGAAATACCGTCATGATCCAATCATATGCTTAACCTCAATAAAGTACCTAATCTTACAGAAGCTGTTACTACTACTCCTCCCTATAATAGTACGAACGAATTTATCGATATAACTTCATCAGAGCAATTGAAGAAAAAGGTTTCCTCTTTAAAATCCACTTGCACGTATTCAGTTTTCCATAAAAATCTAATAGAGAAAGCATTTCGCCAGAGCCATCTTTCTCCATTTTAATGAATAAGTAAACAAAATTAGTGGGGTCCAATATCGAAATAAGTGAAACGAGTAGGTCAGACGTACGGGCGCAGCATATAAAGTATCCATTTGAAGAAAATAATTTTAAGTAACGTCGTTTCGAACGTTTTATTCTCGATCCAGAAGAAATTTAAACGTTAATATAGGAACATTTTAGCAAATTACTCCGAATTTTAGGGTAATTATTTCCAGTGATTAAGCAAATACGGACTACGTGAATGTTCATGTTATTTATTCGGTTCGTGCAATAACTTAATAAAATAAAAGTCTCGACCAAATAAAAATTCGAAAGAAAATCGAACGCTTCGAAGCAGATGAAACTCCAATACCTGGTACAGAATCTAAGATTTCATATCAAGACTGTAATATTATTGAAATAAAAATAACTCCACATTTAACCCTCACTTCGCCACACTTGAAAATATCTTGAGTGCATCGTTGAAAGTAAATGCTGGTATAATTCCTGGTTCCACTGCGTTTGGATTGCATTTAGAGACGTTAGGGGATGAAGCTGGATAAACTTTATGTTAACTGTGAGCAATAAAAATAGCCTTTATGACGATACGTGGAATGGTTACGTTTGTTTGCGTCATTTGGTTGTTTCGCCGTGAATTGGACTAGGTTTTATTGAAATAGAGGACGTTATTAAGATATATATGAAAACGTTACACTGAATTTTAGATGGATTCGAATGCGGTTTGCGGAAATAAATATGGAATTGAACGTTTATGGGGATTGTATCGAACGCTCGCTTATTCGTGGTCTGGGCCACGAATCGTTGTACACTGAGTAAATACTGCTGCTTTTATAGAGTTTCTCATGAAGGTAGCTTATTTAGTTATTAAAAATTCTGTATGCCGTTTCATTATTTTGTTGTATTTTTATTTGTCCTCAGATAACAGACAGTGAAAGTATGCTGACCTAGCAAATTGGTAAGAGAATCTTTCAAACTACAAAAACCTATCTCTGTACATAAAATCAAAGAATAGAAATAAGAAACTAATTATTATTGTTGTCTCTCCAATACTATACAATCTTAACTAAAAGAACTAAATAAAAGAAAGGCGCCTAGTCCTGAAGATAACTGTAATGTTCAAGATTTAAAGATTGCGAGAACGCTTATGCCAGCCGACCCAATTCAACACTAAGTGCCCTATTTTGCATAGTTCTCCCTTTGTGGCCAGTTGTCCTATCAAGTCTTTTTAGCACAGTTTTAGAAAACTGTGCTACTGAGCTGTGCTTATTTTAGTTGTCCCAAAATGTGCATACATTTTTTCATCAACACACGTCTTTTATCCACGAAATAAAGTGTATTTAGTACTTGGGCGAAAAAGTGCGCTAGCCAGCCAGTTGTAATTGTTGATCTTATCTTATAAAAATCGATTAAATAGGTGGGCTATTTAATAGATTTTTATATGATAAGATAAACAATTACAAAATCGACCTCGACAAACATTTAAATTTATTTGTCGAGGTCGATTTTGTAAAAAGTTTGTAAAAAGACTTTACACAGTAAACAATAATTTGTTACAAATTATTAATGGTTGCGATGGCAACAGTTTGTCTATTATCATCACCAATTCTTGTAATTAAATACGTAGATGTATACTCCCCCGACCAAACGATCACGGTGGCTGATCTCAACGGAAATCAGCCATGTCATTATCATCTGCCTAGCCTTTCCCAACTTCATTGGGGTCGGCTTCCAGTCAAACCGGATTTAGCTGAATACATGTATTTTACGTGGAACGGTTGCCTACCAGACCTCCACAACCCATTAACTGAGTAACACGGTACTTTTTGACAAGAATGGAGATCAGTCACGTAAGCCACACAGGTGAACTTTCTGTTCCTTTACTCTCATAGTCCGATGGGAGTCCGACACGACCGGAGAGCGATCAGGCGCAGGACCAACGGCTTTGCGTGCTTTCCGAGGCACGGGGGCGTCACACCACCAACTTCCAAACGCCGGTCTGTTACTGAGAAATTCCTGTATATAATGGAAAAGCCCAATTACACTTTTTACCCGACTTGGGAATCGAACCCAGGACCCCACGCTCGGCAGTCGCGCTTTCGACCAGAAGACCAACGGGGCAGTCAATATGTAGATAATGCCACCATGTTGCGTAGTGGTTCCTCGGAATCAAAAAAATATTTTAATTTTTGCCACGTAGGTATTTATCGGTGCTCAAACTTTCCCCAAGAAAGCCATAGTCAATTCCTAAAAAAAAAATTGAGGCTCCCATACAAATTGTGGTCAGTTGATGACAATTTCGTATGGGAAGTTCAAATTTTTTTTTAGGAATTGACTATGGCTTTCTTGAGGCAAGTTGTTCATTTACATGGGGCAGAAGTGGTTCTCAAAGTTTGCGCACTGGAAAAAAAGTTATCCAGTATAATTCTATCTGTCTCCATACGATTTTTTTATTACCCATTAAAATGTCTTTAAATAAAGGGTAACTGAAGTATTACTATAGAAACAATTTTTAACGTGATGTTATTCTTTGTTGTTGTGATGGAAAAGGCATTGCCGCAGGCTTGGTCGCCTACCAATTAAATTGATTGATTCGACGCAAGTTGTTAATCAAAATGTTTGTTTGCCCGCCGGAAAAGCAGCGAAAAGTGCATCCGAAAGACCGTTTAATTTGTACCGGGCGAGATTTTAATTAATTTCGTTGTTGCAGTTTACGGGTTAAAAGTGTTCGTTCATATCATGGGTGATTATTTTATGAGTTTTGGTGCAGTTTTTGGTCGATTTTTGTTTCGTTGTTAGATTCCTAATGATCGATGCAAGCTTCTATAATCCAAGTCTCCATTTGAAGTACGTGCACCAAACTCTGAAGTATGCGCTGAGAGTGCAGCTGTTGAATCGCATCGCAACGTCATCTTTAGGGCGTTTGTGGTGTGCATACCAATATGCTACCTGCACCAGATTCTGGAAAAAATCTTTTGGCCACAGGATGTGGTATTCCGCTTGAGGACTAGTGCTACCGGAACGCACAAAGACTTAGTGCACCTGAGTGATACTTACATAGTTTTAAGTTTTATTTACTAACACAATTGTTTTTACTTTGGTTATGGTTCTTTCTATCTCTCGTTCTATTTCTCTTTCTTCATCTATGGGTCTTTGAACCTTGAAAATAAATGGTTTATTATTAGGTATTACTTGAGGTTCAATAACATGGATAAAGCATCATATTACTACTTAGTAAGTACATTTTAAAATTACAAGATGCACTTAAATTTTCTGACTAGTTTCTGCCAGCGGCTCCGCCCAACCGAACTTGATTATTTATGTATTATATACTATCTCTCTCTTTATGTTCTGTTCTTCTATATTCCAGGAGATGATTTATCCGTATGCCATGTTTCATACAAATCCGTTCAGCTGGTAAGACGTGAAGAGGTCACAGATAGACAGCGTTACTTTGCCTTTCATAATATTACTAGCTTTTGCCCGCAGCTCCGCCCGCATGGATCTCGGTTATCGCGTAAAAAAGTAGCCTTCTCCATATTCCAGGTTATATATCTGCCAAATTTTATGACGATCGCTTGAGCTGTTTTAGCGTAACAGACAGAGTTACTTGCGCATTTAAAATATTAGTAGGCATTATGGGTTTCAAAATATTTCCATTTAATTTTCCAGAGCACATTGCGTAAAATGCAATAAGAACAAAGCTATCTATTATCATACAGCAACCATTAAAATTCTCACTATGTGCATATGAATTCTTAATAATAGATTGTCCAGTTCATAGTCGCATAGCACGCTGGCTCTCTCCTATACGTAGCACCTCTGTAGAACGTAACTATGTGCTAAACCACGGAGCAGTTAGAAACTAAGACTTCTGGAAGAGATATAGAATTAAATCTGCTCTAAAGATATCTTTCTTGCTTGTTTGAGATTTTTGTATTTTACCACCTTATTCCTTCTAAAAAAAGAAACCGACTTCCAAAAAACACTACAAAGTTCAAAATAACTTTATTTTTATTTTATTTTTTTTTTTTTTTTTTTTTTTTTTATTTTATTTGGGAAAATAAACGGTTACACATTACAATATCGCTAAGAACTTAAAACTAGAATGGTATTATAAATGTACAACCAACAACATTTTCCACATAATATAAAAAAGTTAAACTAAAATGAACATCGTGCGATGTAAAAGTACATAGATTATGGATAACTGTTAACCTCTAATAATAATAAAACTAAACTGAAAGTTATACACACAAAAAAAATGTAAGAAGAGAAAGAATAGTAAATTATGGTTTTAAATGGTTATGTACTTAATTCTGCTATGGTTTTAAGAGCAATACTTCGAAATTTCCCAGCCGAAACAGCAAAGAACTCAATATCCTGGAAAATTTTATTGAACTGAGCGGTAAGACGTCGTAGGGGTGCTCGCGAGCCCGCGTTTGTCCGACAGGAGGTTACAGCAAACAGCGGTCGCGCGCGCACACCCCGACATATAGTTGTTCTAGGTACTACATAACTTATTCTATTGCTTATATCTATACAATCAAATTTATTGTTACATAAATCAAACAGAAACATCGAATCCAACATTATACGTCTAGATTTAAGATTTTGAAGTTTGAATTTATTTAGTAAGTCGCTGTAAGATGCATACGTACGAAAACAACGGTAATGCATGGCCTTTAAAAATTTGCGTTGTACCTTTTCTATCATGTTAGAATATTTATCATAGAAGGGATTCCACACCGGGACTCCGTACTCTAATTGAGACCTAACCAGAGTTTTAAATAGATATAGATAAGTACTAGGACGATTAAATTCCTGAGCCGATCTCATTACAAACCCGTACATACGAAAAGCATTGTTCACAATTTTAGTAACATGAGCATCTAGATGGAGTTTGTCATCCAGCAGAACACCAAGATCACGAACTATTGTTTCTCTAGTTAGATCTATATTGTTTAAGGAATATGCATGTTTTATTATTTTTTTTATTTTTAGTAAAACTAATGCAATGGCATTTGGATATGCTCAATTTAAGTTTATTTTTAACACAATATTCAGAGAATCTATTTAAGTCTTCCTGCAGCAGTAAACAGTCGCGTAGATTAATAATCGGCCTAAGAATTTTTAAATCATCTGCGTACAGCAATACTTTAGAATTTTGAAAACACGTACTTATGTCATTAATAAACAAAACAAACAAAAGAGGACCCAGTATAGAGCCCTGAGGAACACCGGAAGTGACATTTACGGTCGCAGAATTATAACCGTTTATTACAACTCTCTGAGATCTGTTAAAAACGTAAGAAGAGAACCATCTTAGTAGGTCGCCACGTATGCCATTAAAGGCAATTTTACTCAAGAGCAGTTGATGGTCCACTTTGTCAAATGCCTTCTGGAAGTCCGTGTATATAGTATCAACTTGAATGCGAGAATCCATACTGTTAAATAAATAGTCAACAAAAGTTATCAGATTAGTGGTAGTTGATCTTTTTTTGACGAATCCATGTTGTTGTGGGATAATGTTATTATGCAGTAGAGGATAAACTTTATCATGGACAAGTCTCTCAAATAACTTTGAAAATACAGATAATATCGATATAGGACGATAATTTTCGATATCCTGTTTAGGTCCCGACTTATGAACAGGAGTCACATTTGCGAGTTTCCAAGCTTGAGGAAAGACTCCTTGTGAAATTGATAGATTGAAAATAATTTGTAATGGCACACACAGATTAACGGCGGTCTTTTTAATGAACACGACTGGTAGGCCATCTGGTCCCGGGCCTTTTGACGGATCTAATGCTTTTAGTGCACTTAATATTTCATCGGCAGTAAACTGAATGCTACTAAGGAGAGAACAGGTTTCAGAGTAATCTCCGTACTGCGGTGAAACACTGTGACCTGAAGTGGACGGCTCATATACCGAATTGAAAAAGCTTGAGAATAAGTTACAGATGTCTTCAGGGTTGTTGGCTGAGTGATTGCTATAGTGCATGATAGTAGGAAAACTTGTAGAGGATTTGCGGGAGGAAATGAAAGTCCAAAAATGCTTAACATTAGTCCGGATGCCGTCTTCTACGGAGGTAATGTACTTTCTATAACAATTTTTGCACTCAACTTGGAATCTAGATCGGTAAATGGAAAACTGTTCATAGTCCGAGATGTTTTGAAACATCTTCCATTTTACCCAAGCTTTAGCTTTATTTTTGTAGATATGGATTAGCGATTTTGTGAACCAAACCGGAAATTTCAAAGATCTACAGTTATTCATTGGAACGTGTTTCTTTATAGTACTGAAAACAATATCATAAAACGTGTCCAAGGTATCGTCAATGGTTTGGTTTACTAAGACTTCCTCCCAATTAATCCCTTTTAAATCCGCATTTATGTCATCATAATTTGCCTTGTAATAATTATATTTTTTAACTATCTTGCGGGCCATCGAATCGTATGGTACACTTAGAGAGATAAGGACACTAAGTGGAGGATGGTGGCTATCAAGCTGCAATAAACAGTCTGTGGCTCTAGAAACATTGCATTCACTGTTACCAATAACCAAATCCAATATTTTCCCACCCGTATTCCGTATTGTATTGAATTGGTAAGCGTTGAGAAACGACAAAAATGCACTCATGTGATCAGAAAGGGGGGAGTTACCTCTACAAACATGAGCAGATAATGAAGTACTATCTGTGCAAGTGATCCAGTCGATTTCTGGTAGGTTAAAGTCTCCTACCACATAGAAATTATCGTTGTGTGTGACACCAAGCAGTGATTGCAGAAGTTCAAAATATTCAACATATGCAAACTCTGGTGTTTTAGGTGGTATATATACTGCAGCAATAATTCGGCACCTACCTCCACCTGAGCTTGGCAATTGCACCAAGATGTGCTCAATGCTGGCATGAATTGCTGATTGCGGAGTCAATCTAACTGAATACAGACTCTTCAGTACTGCCACGAGAACACCGCCTCCATCTTTTTTATTGGTGGCAATACGGTCACGATCGTACCGATGTACCACATAACGCTCATCAATAAACTCGTTATCTGATATCTCGGGCGTCAGCCAGGTCTCAGTCAAGATTATTAAATCATAACAATTGGCTAGAATATTCATATATAAGATATTTAATTTAGTGCGGAATCCCCTGCAATTTTGATAATATATAACTAGGTTATCTGTCATTATAGCGTAGAACTCTATGGAATATGGTCATAAATGCATTTACCGTTACTAACGCAGCCGCAACTAGCAGGGCATTATTGTACAATAGGACGTTAAAAAGATGCGAACAAAATACAAGAAACATAACGTAGTACCTAGAGAAATGGATTAACATTAACAAACAACTCACAAGGCCGCATATTATGCAGTGTTCAACTAAAGTCAGTAATAAATCAACTATTAAAAAAGTCCAAAGTTGTGCGCAAAGATTATGTAGCAAACCGAAGATTGACGGATTATTCACTGTAGAGTTATTTTTCGATGGATACAGCGCGTTGGTTGTCAATCGGTGCTGCGTAGCCAGGTTTGATTTTAGTGATGTCGTACGCGTTCCGAATTGCAAAAGACCCTGTCCCCTCCCTTTCACGGACAAGGATTGTTCCATGCTTAACCCAAACAAATCTATAATTGTGTTGTTTGGCAGCGTCTCGACACTCACGAAATAATTGTTTATTTTTTAGTGTCAGGTGCTCATGCATATAAATCGTTAGAGATGTTCCTGAAACGCCAATTTGGTCCGTGGTAAGTCCCTTGCACAACCGTTGGGCACTAAGGACGTTGTCACGTAGTATACGTGAACCAAACTTAACTATGATGTTTTTAGGCTTATTGTTTTGCTGGTGTGCATGTGGGACACGGTGGATAGAAATAATGTCATTTTGTTGTACATTGCACTTAATTATGGCCCCAATTTTTTGCATCATGGTTACGAGGTTTTCGTTACGCCTTTCAGGGATGTTGCATATCTCAATGTTACAATTGCGGGCACTCTGTTCCAAATTATCAATCCTTGCCACAAGCTCTGTAACGATAGGCTTTAAATCAATGGTCTCTTGAATATTTTTATTAATATTGGTAACTTTCTTACTGAGATCAGCTTGCTCCCCAGCAGCAAACTGGACCGAGCTTTCGAGGGAGCTAATTCGTTCGGTTGTACTAGAATACTTCACATCTAACTCTGTAACTCTCTGACGTAGGACTGATTGCTCCGATCGAAGAGAATTAATGTCATTTTTTATCTCTGACGTCACTTGATTAATTGAAGTAAGTTCGACTTTCATTGATACCATACTCTCTGATATTTTATTAATACTTGTTTCCAAGTCCCGTCGCCACTCGTTTATTGTATTCTTCAACTCCGTTGACAGCTCATATATAGCCAGTGTCCATTCAGAATCCGGTTGTTTACGTTTATTACGGACTGACACATTTTGATCGCCGCTCAATGGGGTATCAGCCACGGTACCAGCCGTTAAGTCGGTATCCGAATGGAATTTTTTCGTGTCGGGTGAATGGAACATAGTATTGTTTCCGTTAATATTCAATTTAACAATCTTTGTTCAAATTATAATATTTTTTAAAATGGAAAAAGAACTGCTTCTTGTGAGATTCGAACCAGCGGCACGCTGCGTCGAGTAGCTCTAGTGATACAAAAAGCACACCCGCCGGCCACTCGACCACGGTGACTTTAAATTGCGGATCGAAATTATGCACCAGTACTTAGTCTTTTTGTATGAATGACTTGCGATAAGTTCGACTAATGAGGTCCTTTGTTCTCGAAGTCACAAACAAGGTCACCTTGAACACTCAGAAAAGTTAAAGTTTTTGAGTATTTTGGCAAATACTAGTATTAAACTGAATTTAATTGATGAAAACCATGTATATTTGGATTCCACAAGAGTCACTGTATATGTCACAATAAAAATTTGCCGAGATTAGCAGCAAATTACCACTTATTTCACTTAATTTTATGGACTGATTTTGACACAGTACACTCAAAGCAACGGTCGCACGACGTGAGCAACTTTAATTTCGGAAGTCGTTGTTTTTGGTTGCTTCTTCGTTATTTGACACCGACTTCCGAAATTAAAGTTATTTTGAACTTAATAGCGTTTTTTGGAAGTCGGTTTCTTTTTTTGTGAAAAAGTTTTTTTTTTCACTTTTTAGTGGTACCCCACACCTAACAACACCACTGGATGCAATGCAATTTCGTATACATGGATGATTTTTCCACATATTTTTTCCAGCTATTTGGATTTAATAACCAAACTACAGAACCGATTTTGATAAAATTTCAATGGAACCATTTGGAAAGTATACCCTTTCCAACAAATAATGAATTTTTCAAATTGGTTAGCAAGCGACGGAGTTATGCCCGAACAAACATAAAAAAAATACAAACATCCGAATTGAGAACCTCCTCCTTTTTTAGTTGTCGGTTAAATAAAAAACACACTACAATTAACGAAACAATCAACACCCAACAATACATAACAAACAACAACAATACACAACAAACAACAACAATACAAAACAAACAATAATGTTAATACTCAGTCAGCATTGGCAGTGTTATTATTTTTTCTGCTAGCCAGTGTAATTGGTCCTAGATTATAAATTGTTTCAGTCAAAAATATCCACACAATCGTATTGCAGCTCAAAAATAAAAATACTGCTCGACTCGCTAGTAAAAACGATACGTAACATATGAAACTGTTAGTACATCCAGTTTAATATCCTTCTATATCCGGACGCGTCCATTCGCCAAACCGCGGCGACATGCTGCTGCCATTATGCGTGCGTCCATTGGTGTTCAAATTAAATACATAAAGAAGAAATGTTTACATACAACTACCCTGTACAGACCATTACACAAGTGCGTCATATGGTGCTGTAACCGACATTGTGAGCCAGACCTCCCATATAAATGTAGATACGAGAGCGGACCACAATTTTATGATTTCGCGTTTTATGTTATGTCTGAATACGGTGTTGCAATGGTCTAGTGTTAAGGCTGCTGCTAAGTGTTCATGTGAAGTACCTACTTTACATAGCAGGATCTGCTTTTGCTTTGTACAAATACTTTGTTGAGTTGGTTTCTGATCTAAGTGATTTAACGTCATTTTATGTTTGAACATGTGGATCGCAGACGTAGGCAAAAGGCTGCCAAGGTATAATGGGTGGGTAACGTCAGTTGCATGTACAGTGTCCATTGCGCAAAAGTCTCCAAAAAGTATGAGTTGATGCCTGAGGATGATCGGTGCCGCCGAGGCCGGCTTAGGAAGAGGTGAAAAAAGGTCGATTAAGATTAATGAAAATTCGGTACCATCCACACAAAGTGGACCAATGACGGTCGTGGGCATCCGTTGGGTACGAGAGTATGCAAGGTGTCGATGCATAGAGAGGCCTATGTCCAGCTGAAAGGATGATGATCTGAAATGAATGAATTATTATCGCTACCTATTTTCATAGCTCTAGATAGGTAGGGTAGACCACCGATAACCGGCCACTTATGAATCTTAAAATGGTGAAAAATTACAAAAATTTCATAAAAACTACACATCTAACAAAAAAGTTCACAAACGGCCAGCAGGACGAACTAAAAAAAACCTTGCAAATGAAAACGGTATAAAAATCCGGGAGACAGCGGCAGCGGAGATAATGTCCCGTATAATTGTCACGATACGAATTTATGCAACCGGGTCGTTGGGTCCTCACAACGCGTGCGGTGAGTGTGACAATGTTACTGCTAAAGCTAGAAATGGGACTAAACCAGGAATATTCTATTTGCATCATCATCAATTTGGAAAGTTTCATTGTTTCCTTCTTTCTAGTAAACAAATATTAAGCAAGTTGATATAGCTCAACTGGCAGTCAGTGGCTTGAAGATAATCTGAAACATCGGAAATTGTTGGAGCAGATATTTTTTAGTGCTGATAGAGGTGAATCGGAAGAACGCCGGTTTAAAAGATGGTGGATTTGACAGACTGAGGAATAAAGCGTTGCTTTGCACGTTGAGTGAGCTCCAATATTGAGCAGTTATCGGTAATACAATCCAATTCTTCCTCATTACCAACATTATGCTAGCAATTTCAGAAACCACTCCCAACCTTGACATTAGCCTATATTCAAGTTTTTACAGCAGCATCTCCACTATTACGTGAGGTCGCGTTTTACCGCGATTCAGTTATTCATGTCCCGTGTTTCATTCGTCATCACGTTTTGATGCAATGATTAGTGTACTGTCAACAGAATTAGTGGGAACTACGGACTATTTCATTTGTTCGGATTACAAATTATGTAAGTACTTTGGTTGTACTGGTTTTAGTATGTTTGCTATAGTTTCGGATGTAACATACGGAACTGCACGTTTATATTAATTCATACATATTACATCGAGAAATATGATCATCATCATAATCAGAGCGATATTGTAATTTTTTCACTGTTAAAACTTAGGTAAAGTGAAAACGGAGTAAGCTGTCAATGAATCCTATCAAAGTGGAATGACAAATCACTTCACCCAAGTTTTCACTTCACGGTGAAATGTTCCCAGAATCGGTCAGCGGATGATAGAAAAACAAAAACTTTATATTTAAACGTATTAAGAATGTATCTAACCACTACGCTTGACGATATCGTCAAACAAAGAGATAGGAAACTCCGGGATGTAGGACTCACTAAATCGGGAAGTATGACAGAAGAAAGGGGAGGCTCATATACTCAACAGTGGGTCATTCCGGTCTCAAACAATCACGACCTAGCTTGACTTGGTAGACAGGACCCAGTTATGTTGCTTCTTGCCATTCATTCATATTTTTTGAGCATTAAGTAGGTATAGGGTTTCACACTTATAATCTCACCGATCAGCAACATTTTTTCTATTATTTTCGTAAATAGCGTCATCTACAACTTTCATTTCATTCTTAAACTTCAGCAAACTGCAACTCTGTTCTACATTATTTCTCTTTTCATTCAAAATAACGGAACAACTCAATGTTTACGCAGACGGAGAAAAGCGATTATGTCGAAATGTTAATTAATCTACACAAGTTTACGTCAAATATTCAGTTCATTTTACTTAAGAAACTCCAAATTGACATCAGGAAGAGAATGTTCAACCCGTTAAATTGCCATGGGGTGGTCTGTGTGACCCCATCTGAGCTAAAATTACACTAGACACAAAGAAAATTTAAGTGTATTTTGGTTCAATTAGTGGGAGGGTTAGGGGTGTGAAATTGCGCGGGGACAGTAATTTATTTTAAGTGTGACAGCGGACCAATTTCGACTGGGCAGCGATTATAGGATTTAAGCCTTTTGGTGAAGGAGCGACGTGTTTGTTGATAAAAAGCATTGCCTACTCTAAAGCAAATATTATGCTTATCTTGAAACTATTCTTTTTTTAAACTAGCTTCTGCCAGCGGCTTCGCCCGCGTGTTATTCGAAAATTATCCCGGGGGATATAGAAGTGGTTCGGTATTCGAGAGAGTCACCACGGCCCTGGAACGCAAAGGGCAGTAGGAGGAACACGGATGGGTTTTAGTCAGCAAGAGTCTGATACTACCTTCCGCTCCGTCTAGAGTGGAAGGAGTCATTTTATGATTTTTGATGGTTAATAAAAGGTGACGGTTAGTTAACTATTAACTTCTTCTGTGTCCTATTCCAGGACATGGTCCATTCGTGAGTAAAGTTCCATACACGTGAAGATGTAAGAAAAATATAAACCAATAGGCAGATAGACAGTTACTTTCCCATTATTATGGAAATTATATTTTTTTCGTAGAGGAGCTTGTAGCTAAATTATAACAGCCGCACGGACCAATCTTCAAGGTTAAGCAACGCTTGCCGAGGTTGGTTTGTGGATGGATGACCATATTAACATACCGAGACTCCTCCGTGCCTCGGAAAGCATGTTAAGCCGTTGGTCCCGGCTGTCATTTGTAGATCTTTGGCAGTCGTTACGGATTGTCAGAAGCCAGAAAATCTGACACCAGTCTTACCAAGAAGTACCGTGTTACCCAGTTAATGGGTTGTGGAGGTCTGGTAGGCAGCCGCTCCACGTAAAATACTGGTATTCAGCTGAATCCGGTTTGACTGGGAGCCGACCCCAATTTGGTTGGGAAAAGGCTAGGCAGATGATGATATTTTTTTCGTACTCTTCCGCTGTTATATTCAGATTAATTTTGTTGCAGGATCTATGACAGTTAAATCAATTTTCCGGGACTCGTCGAGCTTCATTGACTCCGCGTTTTTCTGTTTGTCGGCACTGTTGATTGTAGTTTCAGGAGTTGCAGTGGCTGGGTTAGTATGTGCTAAATTACCTGAGCGGAGATTCCGCTGCGTCCCCGCTATTGCTAGATAGCAACAAAGCGGAGGTTAACGCTGCAAAGCGGGCGCAGCGGAAAGCGGCCGCGGCTGATGAGGTCGGCGAGATGGCTCGACAGGCTCGAGAACGGCGGGCCGCTCAGGCGGCTTCTGGGGAGGGCTTAACGGCGGCGGCACTCAGTCGCCAGGTTCTGGACGGCGTGGACGTTGTCCTGAAAGTTGCCACAAAATCGGGCAGCTTAAAGGGCACGTTCACGCGCGCCCTTAAAGAGGCGGCTGAGGGCATCAAGGAGGCGGTTGAGGTCCTCCTTGACCGAACAACCTCGGAGGAGACGGCGAAGCTGTGGGAGGAGAACAGCCGTCTCCGAGCTGAGCTGGAGGACCTCAAACGGGAGGTTGCCGCACAAAGGGTAGCTCCCGGCTCCCCGGTGGTTGCGGCCCCTCCGTCGGCCCCTGCCCCTGCAACTGCGCGAGATACGGACATCGAGAAGATCGTCCGCATCTGCATGCAGCAGTGTGGGGGCATGATGAATGCCCGCCTGGAGGCCTTAGAGTCAAGGCTACTCCCGGCCCAGAACCTCCGGCCACCGCTAGCGGCGGACAAACGGAGGATGGAGGAAGCCGCAAGGCCAGGGCCGTCGACCGAGGCGGCCAAAGCTGGAAAGAGGGGTAAAAAGCCCGCGGAGGGGCCCAAGAAGCCCGCGGAGGGTGCGTCAGCACCCCCTCCCAGCTCAAATGCGACCCCAGCGACCGCGTCCGACCCCACCACAGAGGCTTGGACGACGGTCGTCAAAAAGAGCCGCAAAAAGAAGACGTCGCCGCCGGCACCCGCTCAGCCTAAGCCCACGCATAAAAAAAAGCGGAGGTCTCGAAAGAGCAGGGCCCTACGCTCCGCGGCTGTGGTACTCACACTGCAGCCCGGAGCCATCGAGAGGGGCCTTACCTACAAGGAGGTCCTCACGCAGGCGAAGGCGAAGGTCGCGTTCCCCGACCTCGGCACACCGACCGGCTTCAAAATGAGGTCGGCGGTTACGGGGGCGCGGCTGTTCGAGGTTTCCGGACCCTCGGGCAGCGAGAAGGCGGACATCCTGGCCGCCAAATTGAGAGAGGTCCTCCACGAAGAGGACGTTCGAGTTTCCAGACCCGTGAAGACCGCTGAACTGCGCGTCGATGGCCTGGACGACTCGACGACCCCGGAGGAGGTCGTGGCGGCCGTCGCCCGAAGCAGTGGATGTCCGTCGGGTGACGTGCGGGTGGGCGAGATTCGCGCCGACGCTGCCGGGCTCGGCACCATTTGGGTGAAGTGCCCGGTGGCGGCGGCGAAGATGATCGCCGACAGCGGGCGGCTTTTGGTGGGGTGGGTTGCAGCACGGGTGAAGCTGCTGCAACCCAGGGCTATGCGGTGCTACCGATGCCTTGACGTTGGGCACGTCAGGGCACGGTGCACCGCCGCAATAGACCGCAGCGAGCAATGTTATCGCTGCGGTAAGCCCGGCCACAAGGCGGCTCAGTGCTCCGCGACGCCGAACTGCAGTCTCTGTACGGATGCGGGGAGGCCCGCGGGGCACAATGTGGGCGGAAAGGCCTGTGGCGCACCCGCCCCCAAGAAGGGGAAGAAAAAGAACCGGGCTGCCGGGGGCTCTTTACACCCCCCTCAGCCTGGTTGCTCTTCGGCCGACTCCCGGCCTAGGAATGGTGCCGAGGGAATGGATTGTGGATAATGCTACAATTCCATTTCCTCCAGGGCAATCTCAACCACTCTGCCAGGGCTCAGGACCTCGTACTCCAGAGCATGGCAGAGTGGTCGATTCATGTGGCTGTGGTCGCCGAGCCGTACTACGTCCCCCCCCGAGATAATTGGGTGGGTGACCTGGACGGCTTGGTAGCCATCATTGGCGGGGCTCTTACCGACCCGTCCCGAGGTCACGGCTGGGTGGCCGCCCTCGCGGACGGCATTGTCACTGTTGGGGCGTATTTCTCCCCCAACAAGAGCCTCGCCGACTTCGAGAGCTTCCTTGTCGAGTTGGGTGCCGTCGTGAACCGGTACCACCCTCGCCCGGTGCTGTTACTCGGGGATCTCAACGCCAAGTCTGCGGCGTGGGGATCTCCAGTCACCGATGCCAAGGGCGAGGCGTTGGAGGAGTGGGCGGTCACGACCGGCTTGACCGTTCTGAATCGGGGTTCGGTCTACACGTGCGTGCGGCAGCGGGGCGGCTCTATAGTGGACGTCTCGTTCGCTAGCCCCGCTGTCGCGAGCCGTGTCCGCGACTGGCGTGTCGCCGTGGAGGTGGAGACGTTATCGGATCACCGATACATCCGTTTCGACGTCTCCTCCCAGACCGCGGGCGGCCGCAGCCCATCGGCCCCGCGAACGGACGGTCCGCGCTGGGCGCGCAAGCGCCTCGACAGGGAGCTACTCGAGGAGGCCGCCATATTGCAGGCCTGGATTCGGGAGTCGGCGACGACCGGACCCGTCGACGTCGAAGAGGAGGCGCAGTGGTTCCACGGGGCGATGACGCAAATCTGCGACGCGTCCATGCCCCGGGTCCACACTCAACCCAGAAGGCGCCAGGTGTACTGGTGGTCCGCCGAGATCGCACAGTTGCGCGTCTCTTGCGTGCGAGTGCGGCGCCAGTACACCCGATACCGGAGAAGACGTCGTCGGGTCCCTGACGAAGAAGCCGCGCTGTATGAGGTGTACCGCGCGGCTAAGGAGGCTCTGTGGCTGGCCATCGGCGAGGCGAAGACGCGATCCAGGGAGGAGATGTTGGCGACTCTCAACGGGGATCCGTGGGGGCGTCCCTATCGCTCGGTCCGAGGGAAACTCGGACCATGGGCGCCCCCGCTTACGGAGAGTCTCCAACCAGAGCTGCTGGAGGACGTAGTGGCAGCCCTCTTCCCGGCACGAGCGGAGCGTACTCCGCCGCCGATGGCTTTGCCCACAGCCGCAGAGCCTGAAGAGAACGCCAGCGTCCCAGAGGTGACACAAGCAGAGTTGAGGGCGGCCGTGATGCGGCTCCGGGCGAAGAACACTGCCCCGGGGCCCGATGGGATTCACGGTTGCGTGTTAGCCCTCGCTCTGAAGGAGCTAGAGCCCCAACTGAGAGGACTCTACACAGCGTGCCTGGAGCAGGGCCAGTTTCCCGTTCAGTGGAAATCTGGACGTCTGGTTCTGCTCAGGAAGGTGGGGCGCCCTGCGGACTCGCCATCCGCGTACCGGCCCATAGTGCTGCTGGACGAGGTGGGAAAGCTGTTCGAGCGGATAATCGCAGCCCGCCTCGTCAGCCACTTGTGCGGAGAGGGGCCGGACCTAGCCGAATGCCAGTTCGGGTTCCGGCACGGGCGCTCCACTATCACGGCGATATCGCGTGTGAGAGTCCTGGCGGAGGAAGCGGTGTCCCGGGGTGGGGTGATGTTGGCGGTGTCCTTGGACATTTCCAACGCCTTCAACACTCTGCCCTGGAGTTGTATTCGGGAGGCACTACGCTATCATCGAGTGCCTCCCTACCTCCGCCGCGTCATTGGGGCTTATTTGGCGGAGAGGTGTGTCACCTATCTGGGACGTGACGGCATACACCAGCACCCCATGTCGTGCGGTGTTCCGCAGGGTTCGGTCTTGGGCCCGCCCCTGTGGAACATCGGGTACGACTGGGTGCTGAGAGGCGAGCTCCAGCCGGGAGTGGACCTGACGTGTTACGCTGACGACACGCTGGTCACTGCCCGGGGGAGCTCGTACAGGGAGGCAGCGTTGCTGGCGACGGCCGCGGTCTCACAGGTGGTGAGCCGCATACGGCGCCTTGGCCTGGAGGTGGCCCTCAACAAGTCGGAGGCCATAGTTTTTCATGGCCCCCGGCGGGCGCCGCCGGCGGGATCACACATCGTGGTCGATGGGGCCCGTATCGCTGTCGAGTCCACCATGAAATACCTGGGATTGGTGCTCGACAGCCGGTGGGATTTCGGACCCCACTTCCGACGGCTGGCGCCCAAGTTGTTGGGCGCGGCTGGGGCGCTGTCAACGCTGCTTCCCAATCTGGGGGACCCGAGCACCGTCTGCAGGCGGTTGTACGTGGGGATCGTGCGATCGATGGCCCTGTATGGGGCCCCGATCTGGGCGGCTGACCTGACGGCCGGCACCATCTCTGTTCTGCGGAAGCCGCAGAGGGTGATGGCCGTCAGAGTCATCAGGGGTTATCGCACGATCTCCTACGAGGCGGCTTGCGCACTGGCCGGATCTCCGCCCTGGGACCTGGAGGCAAAAGTCCTCGCGTCAATGCATCGGTGGCGCGAGGACGCGCGGGCGCGCGGGGAGCGACTGACGCAGCGACATTTTGAGCTGCGTCGGTCGCAGCTGCGCGAGGTCCTGGTGGCGGAATGGCGGAACAGGCTTTCACGCCCTACCGCCGGCCTCGTCACTATCGAGGCCATCCGGCCAGTGCTCGACATGTGGCTCGGGAGAAGGCACGGCTCCCTGTCGTTTCGTGTGACACAGGTCCTCACGGGGCATGGTTGCTTCGGGAGGTTCCTGTGTCGCATAGGCAGAGAGCCGGACGCTAGGTGTCACCACTGCGTCGACTGTCGGGAGGACACGGCGCGGCATACGCTGGCAGAGTGTGCCGCCTGGGAGGAGCCGCGCCGTGCCCTCGTCTCTGTGGTAGGCAGTGACCTCTCGCTGCCGGCTGTAGTCCGTTCTATGGTCGGCGGTGAGGAGTCCTGGGACGCGGTGGTCTCCTTCTGCGAAACTGTCATCGCGCAGAAGGAGGCTGCGGAAAGGGAGAGGGAGATGTCGAGTGCTCACCCGGCCCGCAGCAGGCGCACCGGGCGTCGGAGGAGGGCATACGCTGCCCTCCTTCTGCCCCCCTAACTGGGTCCAGGGGCGGCGGACTTGGGGATGTCCGTTGCCCCCCATTCATCCGGACCCGAGGTGGCGGCGCGTGGTGTTCCCGTGCGCCCCTCTGACGTCGCGGGGGCAGTTAAACACCTCACTCCCCCCGCTTACGAGATGTGGCCCGCAGAGGCGGGCCGGCACCAGCCGGGGATTACGGAAGTCGCATACGTTCCCGCGATCCCCGGCGTAGGTGGAAGATGGAACACCGGGGTGGTTTTAGTCAGTAAGAGTCTGACAGACCCCTCCGCCCGCCCCAGGGCGGAGGACATCCATGAGGATTTCCCCCCGTAAAAAAAAAAAAAAAAAAAAAAAAAAGTATGTGCTAAATAAATATTATTCTTTCTTTCTTTGTTTCTATCCAAACAGCAAAATCAACCATATCTATTACCTACCCCATAAGTCACAAACAAACTGAGTACTTAGATAAAGCATAATCCTTGATTACAATCAACTTAATTATGACGTCAGACAAAGGCTTACGACCTTGCCGTATCAGAATTAAAACCAGTCGTAAAACATAATGACGGTAGGGCTCTGATAACGTTATCAATAGATATGTCTAATTAGGAATTTTGCAAAGACCTTTTCCGATATGAGGGTCTAGATTATAAACGAAAGTTATTAGGCTAGTATGAAGTAGGTAGGAGCTTTTGGATCTATCTCATGTAGGTAATGTATGTAGGGGGTATGTGGTAGACCCAAACAAAGATTCGTCGTTGCTAGGAATCTTCCTTTATTTTAAAAACTTCTTAACTTCGTAAATTACGTCTTCCTCCTTTCGTCATAAAAAATGTCCGTCCTCTTTCCCTTTCACACACATACTCTCTTGTTCACTCATCGCTGCGTTCATACATTCATCACTCATTTATAATTTTGATGCGTTCTGAATTGAACATCCCACATGTAATAAAAAAAAATGCAGTTAATTAACCAGCCCCGGCTTCTGAATGAAGAATTTCATTGTCAGAACTTGTCAAACTTTACTTTGACCTGCCAAATGTTCAAAATTTGGCACTTAATTGCGACACGTTTTACATTTCAAATTCTCATTTTATGTAGTAACCTGGGGTAAGAGTTTTAAATAATTTATAGACACCTTATTACCTAGTATTTTTATAAGCTTAAATACCTACTATATTATAAGCTTTGTCATCAATGCAGATCTCTGCTAGATGCTAGCACATACCACACCATTCTTGAATTTCTGCTTTAAACTTTTTATTTCCCAAAAACATTAAAATTCTCCAGTAAATTACTCTTACAACAACCCTTTTTTGCAGCGTATATTTCCAAAATATACATGCGCTGTATTTTCTATTTGTAACAACATCATACAACCCTCATATACCGCTTATGGTATAAAACGTACAAACAAAATTATGCTAGAGAAACAGGCGTTCGAGGAGCGAACATAAATTCCTGTGTTACACGGTTAATCAACATAGAAATTGTAATTCGAATATTGGCCCCACAATTACAATACATTTACATACAGATTTGGTCGGATTGAATTTCTATGGTTACAGTCAGCTTGTTAATTTGCCTAAAAGGAAAGTAATTGCTCAGATGGAATTTATATCCCATACGAGCTCCATGTGAAATAACGAGCATACTTTAACGAGATTCCAGCGGAACCCAGCCTTTCTTGATTCAGTAGGTATTTTCTTCTAAACTTTCTAGGTATTGTTGTCGTCATTATAATTTTCGAGCCGTTTGGGGTTGAAAGTCTCGGGTCGTGAGGTCAGAGTGCTCATAACTGTTTAAAGATCTCTCAAGACGCTTAGTTGACACTTTGTGTGACCCAAGGGCTGGCTTTTACCTTGGACAAAGGAATGATGGATCCTTTATCCATTACCAGCATTTCCATGCCGCCAGTCTTTTGACTGAAATTGCGAAAAAAAAATCGACTGCTCCATACATTTTTGCGAGCACAACTCGACAAAATGTACTGAACAGCTGAATTTTTTTTCGCGATTTCGAAATCCGAAAAAAAACTTTTACGATGGTAAAAGTTGTTCAAAATGATGAGTACAATGACCCCTTAAGAGGTATTGCGTTTATTCTGTTACACATTGTATAGTCAGTTATGTATTTA
The DNA here is from genome assembly GCA_947386135.1 of Melanchra persicariae. NCBI lineage: Eukaryota > Metazoa > Arthropoda > Insecta > Lepidoptera > Noctuidae > Melanchra > Melanchra persicariae. The sequence goes on along the minus strand of OX376655.1, from coordinate 8,532,986 downwards.
TTAAGAAACTGTTAAATTATATTTATTTATGAACAGATAGTCACAAATTCATAAATAAATATAATTTACAATCAAATCATACATTAGACTAGAACTCTTATTTGATAAGTTGTTTCAATCTCTCGCTTTCTCTATTTATTCAAGAAAAATATTTGTTCTGAATTTCTATTATCCTAATCAAATTGTTTCATGTGTGTTTTACAAATAAAGGGTGTTCTACTGATGTGTAAAATGATTTCATTACATTGTATTAAATGTTCGAAAGAGCTCAAGGCTATGGGTCAAGTCATTATAAATTCTATAAATTATTAATATTAGAATGATAGAGGAAAATTGGCACATCATACACTTTGTATTTATCTGGCAAGTATTGTTTTCCCTCGAAAATATAGTAATGAAAGTAGGTGTACTATGCTTTTGTATGTTTAGAGCGAGTTTTTTCTTAATAATTCATAATTACCCTTTAATTTGTTCAAAAAGAAATCACCATACCGATAATATTATAATAATTTAGCATAGCGAGAATAATTCGTTTGTGTTAAATTGGTACCACTGTCCATATCATAGTCAAGTTATAAATAGGTACCTAGACATTTATCACAAAAATTTATATTTTACTACCAAAACCTAGCTATATCAATTAAACCTAAACAAAACTATTCTATATAGCAGCAATAGAAGCTATTCACGAACGTAGCATGTAATCGTTTTATTCGCCATGATTGCACTCGGTGAATAAATATTTCTTTTTTTTCCACACCCGCAGCCCCACAGTTTCCGCCGTACGAATAATTGTGCGCATTCGGTCAATTGTACCGGCACGCGCCATTCTGAGTGTTTTGCTGGCATTCTGTAAAGAAAAGTGACGCAATTTTTCGACGATTATGTATGAAAGGAATATATTGGGTGCGGAATGTGTGAGAAAATCTCGCGTGGAATATATTTTTGCAAATGTGTTGGTTATAACTATAAGTTTTGAGGTTTACCATTTTTTTACAGGCGGCATTCAAATCTAGTAGTTGCTCTCATTGAAAAAACAGATGGTATTTATTCTGCATGCATGGTCATAAATAAATTGAATAAAAAGAACACCTGATGATAGTACGGCTAAACCTAATATTCTGTCTATTTGAGACCAAACACGTTCTCCATCGTCGTTTCCTCATTGCTGAGGATTGCGACCATGTGATCCGTGGCGCAAAAGACTATAGAGAATGTAACCTACGGTTTTTGCAGTGGGGATCGCTTAGTACAAGCTGCAATAATATTAATCGCGTCAGACTATTTTGCCGGACTTGTCAAACATCATGCCAATTTAACGTAGGTACTCACAAATTCTTAATCTGCCTGGCCTTTTACCCCATTATATTAGGGTCGGCTACCAGTCAAATCGGATTCAGCTGAATACCAGTATTTTACGTAGAGCGGCTGCCTACCAGACCTCCACAACCCATTAACTGGGTAACACGGTAGGTACTCACAAATTAATCTTAAAAAATGTTCCCAATAAACAATAATAATAACTTACAAAAAGTATGATTAAAATTGCTTCTAACACGTAATAAAAACCGTTGCCAGGAGCTCTGTACAATATCATATCTTCCCCTCCCCTTATTTTAAAGTGTGATGCAACTCATAAGAAAATGTCTTTTAAAACACATGCCATGTGGCCCTCTTATATAATATATTTTAAACTGACTTTATTTGCCTAAATTTGATGCAGTTTAAAGGGTGCATAATTTACGTTAGACTAATTATTTTGCAATAGGGATGCGCAGATGGTGTCCCGAATTGGGGGCAAAGAGGAAATTCCGTGTGACAAAGTTTGTTAGAATATTTTAATTAAATTGCAGGGTGTTTTATAGACCTATCGATGAACTGTCTTAATATTCTTCTTAATTAACGAGATTTGAAGAGTTGTTTTCTGAAATGAATAATTTATATTTTCTTACACTTTTATCAACTTTTTTTTTTGTGACAAATTACATTGTTCACATAATGAGATTTGTATCTCATTTACGAAACATTATGTTGTAATCTTTATAATCAAGATAGTGACCAAACTACTGATGATTATAATAAGCGAATTTGTAAGCTCGTCTTTTATTATATATTCTGGAAACTCACAGATAGGTACACAACCGTGGACCGTGTGCAGGGGTCAAATTATTTAAATATGATCTCCGTCGTTGAATTCTTTAGATTTATTATATCTACTACAAAGATTTATGAAACCTTCACTCATGTGACTAAGCGCGTTATCTTGTCTGTTGTCTCATAGGTGTACGACTATTAAATTCACATACCTTTTCCTTAGTAAAAAACATCCGGCTCGAAGGACCTAAATATGTTTTGGAGGTGAATGAAAATCTTCGATAACAATAAGACGTTTAATCAGTAATTACAGGTTTTAACAGACCGTGTCTATTTAACTCACTGCAAACCTCGCGGACTCAAGCACTTCATAAGCAATACTATGCAACATTAACTTACCTCAAAACCCACAAACAATCCACCATTGCATCCAAAAGCATAGTTCGCAAAAAACCATAAACATTCAGCAAAAAAACTGAGACCAATTCCCGACAAACCAACAAATGAGATTCGTTAATAGGAAAGTCTGGAGGCAAATTTTTAGCGCCGTAACGTCCACGTCCCGTCCCAGTTGGATTTCCAATTTTCTATACGTGACCTTTTTCACTCCAAATGTCACATGTTCTACAAACGAGGTGTCTTTGAAAACGTAATTAGAAAATTCCCCAACGACACGACGACGAACCGATTCCGTCCTCTGCTGGATTTCGGTGCTCAGGCGCTGGAAGTCGCAAATTAGTTTTGTTCATGATATGTTGCCGTAGATACTTATTGGGTGAATGTTTGCGTTCATGTTGGCTTCGATTTATTGAATTGAAGAATTGTGAAGGGTCTATATCCTTACTTTTTTCAGGAAATGTCTTTGCTCCGCAGTCTGTTTTTTTTAATTTTTAATTACGGGTAGGAATTATTGGGTATAATGAAAATCAAGGGATTTTCTTGCATACATAAAACTTCATAAATTATATTCCAGTTCCAGTTTCTAACTGGAAATTCAAACGGTTATAACCACTGGTCAACGTAGTCAACCTTCTACACCAGTAGTATTACTGCTGTTATATAATTTACAAATATGCAGTTATTGGTAACCACTGTTTGCAAACCTAATTGGCAGTCCCACCCGTCCTTCTGAAACTCGCAAGAAGTGGCGTTCCAACGGCTGTAACAAATGTTAAATGCCAAAATGATGCACAACATGCCATGTAAACATGCCCATTTTTTTGTGGTTGGGAAATCATCAAATGACTTCTTCCACTCTGAGTGGAGCAGAAAGGAGTCTCAGACTCTTACTGACTAAAACTCGTGTTCCTCCTTATGCCCTTTGCGTTCCAGGGCCACGGTGACTCTTTCGAACAAATTCCACAACCCTGGCATGTCAAAACGCCCATACATTTTTGACTTTTTGACAATAGTTATTGTTGACAGAATGTCACTTTGTCGATAGGCTCTTTGGTTCTAGACTAAATGCATTTCTATCACCAAATGCACCTGTATTAAAAAAAATATTAGGGGTTGATCACATGACATTTTGATAGGATTTTTTTGTTTGTCAATACCATACATTTTTGATGTTTCAACAATCGCCTTCGCCACGCTACTGCAAACAAAATGTCACTGGTTCCCGCCATCATGTCATAAATAGTTTCCTTCCATAAATCTCACAATCAGCTTAGACAATCAGGCAATTGCAATTCATAATGCATAGAAGCCCATTTCTTTAATCCTTGTTAGCTTCAATACAAATAGAATAAAAATTTAATATTGTTTAAAGCCGCGTACGCACGTACGAACAAATTTGTTGCGTTACATGATACGCAACAACTTGGTTCGCACGTGCGTACCACTATCGAACATCGAACACTCTGTTCGTCAAACATGTTCGCGGCGATCCTTGTAGTGTGTTCTGTATGGACGGTGTTCGAAGAGCTTTAATAAATGTTACGCAACAAAACTGTTCGTATACCTAGATCTGGGCGGGGTGCGGGCGGGTTATATTATTTATAGAGTTCACGACTGTTGTTCGCGAACTCGACTCGAACTATGTTTGCGTTCGTGTTCGAATATGCCGTCCATACGTACGAACCAAATGTTCGGGTCTGGTGTTTGTGTTCGCTATGTTCGTGTTCGTACGTGCGTACGCGCCTTTACAACATACCATATCATTTCAATTGTTTTTACGTCTATACGTTTTCATTTAAGCATAAAATAATAGAATTGCCATCCCAGCGGTGTTGCGGCGCACTTGCGTAATTGGTTTAGATAAATTAACAAAGTAGTTCCAAAGAGTGATATCCCACGAGGCACACTTTAATTGTAAACCCGCCCTTGTTTCAGCGATTCTTGTATTGATAATGAGTTTTTATGATTATTGTTTAACGCTGTTTCTTGAAAGGGTATTGTTAAAGTTTGTGGTATAGGTGTATGCGGTTTTAGTGTAGATAATATTTTAAACGTATTTGATCAATTTTGTTACTAAAACATTATTACGGCATGTACACAATCAATGAAAGAGGTGGGGAGAAGTAAAATCAAATTCTAATACTAAACTAATTACAATAAATAATTTTGTTGACAAAACTAAAAATTGGTATACTCACGTTTTTTTTAAAACAATTTGTTTTTACAAACTGTATTAATTGTGTATTCATATCTATGGGAAAGCGAAAAATGCGACACCAAATCACGCATCACCATACTTACATTTATAGATACTTACTCAAAGGCTTCACAATGGTGGTTATGTACAACCAAAAGACTTTTACTGTCAAAATATTCCTATAAACGTACTATTACCAACGGTCATCATACTCATCATACGACTTTAAACGCAATACCTCCACATCATATTCCGTGTTCACATCAAGTTGCAGCGTTATAGACAACTCTCGAAGATATGGAGCGTAGGGAAACTGTGCAAACGGTCCGTGCGATAAGCACGACTTGCATGAATCTGAATAACAAACAGACATCCTGCAGTCCTGCTAGAGACAGGACGACAAAAACACGAACCAATAATCTGAATGCACCAATCAGAGCGCGTAGAGCTCAACGCATATTATAAACTAGTAAATTACTTTCTTTGTGACCGCCACTTATTTGTGATGCACATCAATATGTGCATTACAAGTAAGTGGCGGTGAAGTTCACAATGGATATATTCGCCCTTATTTGCCTCAAGCGATTGTCGTCCCTATTTATTCTTCTCGTTCTTTATTCTTCTCCCACCCCTACATTTTAACTCATCTTTTCAATACAAATTGTATTTCTGTAAAAGGACGTAAAATTGAATGAATTTTAGCAAATCAACATAAAAATAGACTTAAAATAATGGTAACGTTCCTGTCAATGCCTTTTGCAAACGCAATACCAGGACTCCACGAGTCATTGCTATTATAAGGTATTTGACTTCTATCAAAAATGTATATCAGTGAATAATATAATTAATTATTTGAAATATGTTTTTTGTACTTTTTTTACTATAATACCAATAGTAAAAATAAGTATAATCGATGGAAAAATAGAGAAGTTACAGGGTTTTCAATTTATTCTTGTATCCTTTTTTTATGGATGGGAAATCATCAAATGACTCCTGCCGCTCTGGGTGGAGCGGAAGGGAGTGTCAGACTCTTACTGACTAAAATCTATCCGTGCTCTTCGTAGTGCCATTTGCTTTCCAGGGCCGCGATAACTCTTTCGAACAAAATCCGCAACCATTCTTGTATTCTTGCCACGCAAAACTTCGTTTGTACCTGATGGCGCAAAGTCACTATGCCGTGTCTTGTGTGTGACGTCATAAGCAACACACTCAAATAGATCATCTGTCTATCAGAGATTTGAAAAGAATCGCTCTAATTTTTAAAAATTGGTGCGTAATATCTTTTCTCTAGGGTTTGAGAAATTTAATAAAAAAGATAACTACCCTATTTCCGAGCCATAGCTATTAATATTATAAGTAGTTATACCTAGTTATAATATATAAATCTGTAAAAACAGTTTTTTATGTTTCAAAATCATTTATTCTACAAATTGCTTTTACAATGCTATATTGTTTTGCTGATTACAATTTCTTCTTTTTCTTTTACTCAAGTACTGCTTCCAATGCAACCTTGTTGATTTTCTAAATAACACAAACATTGTTTGGAAGACAAGTCTATGAGTGAGTAAAAAGAATAACGGATTAAACAGGAAAATTGAAGAAAAATAATTGGAAAAGAGGATAAATATGACTAATGCTATTAATATCGAATCGCATATAAAAGCAACTGCGATCAAAGACGCTAAGTGACTCACATTTCGTTTGGAGATATTCTTTTTACAGCATGATAAAACAGACAAAACAATTCTTATAAAAACAACAAAATTCACGGTCAGCATAAAAATCACTGGTAACAAGCATAACAAATATTTAAGGAGTCGCTTAGCCAATATGTTAGGGATGATTCCGAAACTGATAACTATTGTAATACCAGCGGTTCCGTAAGCAAACACAGTGGCCTTCCTCTTCTCACAGCTTATTGTTCCAACGTAGACGAGTACAAGTCTTAAGTAGGCAAGTAGTGTAGAACAGATTGACCAGCAAATAGATAAAATGAGTAAACAATAAATCAGAGTGTAAAACTCAACTAAGTATTCGCCGAATTGCACTAAATCTGTTAAGCACAGGAACACGGTACCGGTTATGATTTGGTTCAAGCTGATATAGTTCTGAAGATTACGCCACTGCGGTAGGAGACACCATGTCGTCAACAACATTAACACACACAGTATCGACAGTCCAGATCCCGATAGCTGTACAATGTCTACATAACGTAGAGTCACGTTCATTTTCCTTGACGGTACGTTATTTAGCACGAGTATTTAAGCTGAATACATTGATTTTAATTTCCAAATCAATAAGTGTACGTATGGTAGCTGTCCATTATTTTGAATGTCACAATTATTATGTTATCTGAAAACATGGCAATTAATTTTAATTATGCTATTAATATATTTTGATAGCAGTATTAAGGTTTGTATACATGGAACGGAATTGCTTACATGAAAGTATTTATTTGGTTCATGTTTCATTGCATGTTAACAAAACAGGTTGACAATGTTTGCGTACAGCCGAAATTCAGTTTTGTGAAAACAACTAAAATTTTGTCAGTGTCACACTATACCTATTAATATACGTAGCGTGGGCCAAAACAGTTACCTATTAATTGGTTTGAAAAGCTTTGCATAGACATTAGGAGTTGAAGCCTTCGTAGCTTCTTGAAAATATTGTATAAAACACGGGGAAGCTATCGCGAGCAGAAGCTAGTTAAAATTGAAAAAAAACTAGTTAAAATTCAATGAGTTGCGAAAATGAGGTGGCTCAAAATGTAATCTCACAAAAAACAACATTCAGAATGTAAAAAAAAATCAAACTATTTATATATATATCAACTGATTTATTTATCCGACCACTAATATTACTGATAACGTTATAATTAACGTACTTGTGACATTTGCTGTAAAACATAGCAATAATGCACACAACTATGAGCAACCTTGTTAACGAAATATTGAAACAATTAATTAAAATAAAAGATCGTGATCGTGATAGAAATAAATGAGACTTTTAAATTATTATTATGAAGATACTGTGTGTTTTACGGGACCTGGATTGTCGACATTGTGTGTTTATAGTGTTGGTTATCATGGTGCCTCCTGCCATAGTGGCAGACTCTCCAAAATTATATCAACTTGAACTAAATCATAACCGTTACCGTCTACCTGTGTTTAATAACGACCTCTATATTACCGTTTGTAGAATTGCCGAGTAAAATCTATACTCTAATGGATTATTCTTTCATAGCGTCAATATGTTGGTCACTTTGCTCAGCATTGCTCGCTTAAGGAGTCTTAAGCGAACTTTTTTTTCCAACGTAGACGAGTACGAGTGTACTCGTCTACGTTGGAAAAATAAGTTTTGTGGAGAGGAAGGTTACCGTTTTTGCCTACGGATCATCTGGTGTTATGTTAACAATAAAGTCATGGAATTGTTTTAAAAATAAATATTGTCTGTAGTGTATGAAAATTTCCTTAGTAATCCAATGCTGTTTTTGTTTACTCATAGATTTTCAAACGATTTTAGTGTTATTAAGATTATCAACAATGTTGCATTGGGGACTTTAGGTACTTCAGGAAAAGCAGGAATCGAAACTTAAATAACATTGTTTAAAGCAAATCATTCGGAAAGCCAAAACTTGACAAGTGAACCTGCGGGTCAGTCCTAAGGAAGTAGATACAATTAAATTCTACAAGCGTTAAACACGTGAAAATTCGTTGGTGACGGTTGTTAATTATACACAAAGAGAAGGACCAGGGAAACTATAGATGAATTGTGTAAAAGATATAGCTTGAAAAAAGGTGATGGTATTTTTTCCTATTTTTAATTAAGTACTCTGACTACCTTGAAAAGCCAAGAGAATTTACAAGTTCAGGTGGTCTATTTGTGTGCACAGTGTAACAATAAGTTGCATGAACTCGTCATGTATTAACTTCGTGATCCTTTCCCTCGTTTAATTAGTCACACCATATGTTTACCTCATTAGAAGGACTTACATCATTAACATTAATGACTAAAAAATTAAAAACTAATCATTTAAAAAAAACAATCATAATGAGATCAATTACAATAATAATAAGAGCACTTGTGACATTTGCGAAAACATGTTGAAGCCATGCACACAACTCAGAACGTATAAGCGGAATGGATTATTTTGACTAAAAATTGAAGAGATTCATCACAGCAGAAATGAATGCGACCTTAGATTACCAAGACATTATGTATTTCACGGGATCTGGACTATCAATATTGTGTGTTATAGTGTTGTTAACAACATGGTGCTTCCTGCCGCAGTGGCGTTCACTTCAGAACTATATCAGCTTGAACCAAATCATAACCGGTACTGTGTTCCAGTGTTTACTGTCTTTAGTGCCATTTATCAGTTTTGTGAGGAAGATTAACGTTCTTATGCACTATATTTTCATCACATCAATATGCTGGTCACTTTCTTCTTCACTGTTAGCGTATTTGAGACTTGCACTCGTGTACGTTGGAAAAATAAGCTGCGAAAAGAGAAAGGCTACTCTTTTTGTCTACGGATCATCTGCTGTTATATTAGGAATAAGTCATGAAATCGTTTTAAAAATATTTTGTTTGTCCAATGAAAATGTCATAAGATGGTTTTCTATGATGTATTTGATGATTGTTAACTTTGTTATTTTTGTAAGAATTGTTCCGTCTGTTTTATCATGTTGTAAGAAAAGTATGTCTAAACGAAAAATCAGTCATGTTGTATCATTGATTGGAGTGGCATTTTTATGTGATTCTATATTTATAGCTTTAGTGACCATGTTATTTTATTCATCATATAAAGCACCATTCCTTCGTTGTACAACAATGTTTTTTTTCACACATAGACTCATCTTTCAATCTTTATTTGTGTTACTTAGGAAAACAACTCGGACGCATTGGAAGCTATACTTCAGGAAAAGAAGAAACCAAAATGTAAATAGGATTATATAACTAACAAAATGTAGAATAAAGACTTCGTGTTTAATATTTTTTATTATATTTTTGTAAAGTCAACGATCAAGGGCGACAGCACTAGGATTCGTCAAAATGTTAATGTACTGCATCAAATTAAAACGAACTGACATCGACCATAAATGCTAATTTCTATTGACCAAAATAGTCATCCTTTTAAAACCCAGAACGTTCAATCACTAGAATTTTATTTTTTCGAAAACTAAAACAAAAGCTGTCTGTACTAGATACGTAATAGAAGCATATAATCGCGAACCGCCCCAGGCCCTCCGATACGGAACTTAGTCGTTAGCAGAAAGCGTCGTGCCCTACGACAGACAAAGCCTGCTACATTACTATAAATCTGATCGGATCTTGAGACCTGCTACATCTCCAATGCACTCTGTAAAAGACTATACGTTTAATTTTGCCATACCAAACAAGCAATGGAAATGTTGTGTGTCTGTTTAGTCGCTACGGTATATCTAGACGTGTGTAGCGAACTCTAATTGGGGTGAATACGCTTTATTAGCAAGAGATTTGCAACTTTACACAGATAAAGGGACCTTTGAAGGGATGTCGATGGTAACTGTTTAACCGCTCACTAGTTAAGAGTTCATGCCATATTTGGGAAACGTTTGATTTGCATCATAAAGCTTGTTTTGAATTTAGCGTACAAAGTTTCACAAGTTTAAATTAGATGAATGAATAAATTAGTGTTTGTAAGACGTCTCGTACAGACTTGGTACACTGATGTGAAATACGTGTAGCTGTGATAACTAAGAATACAGATTTGAGTGGTTATGTTGAGGGTATTTTAAGCCTTAATTTTTTTCTCTATAAAATTAGAAAATGGCCTAAAAATAAATGAGTAGGTTTAAGGAGAATGTTGTTTTTTATTTTAAATGAGACATCATACTTGAAAACATTGCTAAGTCAAGTGACATAATTTTTTTGTTTTCTGAATTACTCAAATCATGAAAATAAAACTAACTCCAGTCAAATAGAACTTTAAGTACCTCTCAGATCATCAAACGCCAATCATACACTTAGAAACTCAAACTGGATCCTCAAATTGCGGAATATTGACCTGAGTCACTGACCTATGCAGGCTTTGTCTTCCACGTTCGACTGGTCACTCTGATTGCTTCACCACCATCTGCCTGACCACCTGGAGCAGTATTCTGATTCGATTCGCTCGTCTTAGCCCCCATAAAATATTTTCAAAATGAAACGGTTCATTGATCGTTTCGCGATGAAACTTTACTATAAGTACCTTGGACTAATAGCCGGAACGTGACTGGAGTTAGGAGGTAATTTTGTAGGAAGACCTTAAGAATATCATACACCAACAATGTGGACGGGTTTATATGTGGTTGACTCTATATTTTTTTGGAGTTGGCTTTCAGTTCAGTGGTACTACTTCGTAGGGTCTAAAAAGGTTGTGCATTATTGCTGGAAAAATGGGATGCCATTTTTTTGTTAGCTATACAGTCATGTAGTTACTGTCTCCAAGATCAATCTCTTTATCTTTTTGAATCTATGTCATGTAAATCTTTAAAGTTTCTTCATTCAGGTAATTGTAGACTGATAATATATACAGTATATTATGTTATCCGTGGGTTCAAGATCTATTCAAAGTCATCACAATTTGCACTCTATCAAAAAATCATCTATAAGTTCTGTATGCCTATTTCTATAAGTACTATTTACATCAGCCTCATGTTCGCTGTGCTGTGTCTTAACTTCCCGCGACTGAATTGCTCACTTTTGCACAATTCCATCCAATTTATTCCCCCCTTACAAAGGTCTTATCTTGAATGAGAGAAGCTTGTTTTAACGTCGTTAATTTAAGACTCCGGCGTCGGTAACGATTTCATTCTGTTGTGCTTTTGTACCTATAGTAGATGGGCTAGTTTTTCAATAGTATTGAAGGTAGATTAGGTAATACTCGTAGATAGCCGTTGAACCTCTGTTTCAATTCGAATATACACGAAACTGATATTACCTATAGATGGAGATGACGAAATAGTTTTTGATGCAGATGTAATATAAATTGATAGATGGCAGATTTCACGAAATCGTTAAAAGCTCTAGGTATAGTAAGTATTACGGACCATCTTTATTATTAGCATCAAAGATCCCCAACACGTGCTGGATGCTCAGGATGCTATGCATGCTTCTCCTCCCTCCTATGATGCAACAATGCCATCATGTATGATCCCGTTGTAAAAAAGGTGCCATGTTTGTTTTTTATGCTGCACACCTAAAATATCTTGATTGTTTTAAGACGTCATATGACTGGCAAGATATAAATAATAAGGAATGCGCAAATGGGTAATTATCGTCTCACAGCATCAGTAAGAAATGCTTTAAAGCATTTCTTATTATCTTGCCATCCATTAACTAACGAACAACATTAAAACTCGCAATAAAATCCGCGAATCGATTCTCAATACTATCAACTAGCATTATGATTCATAAAAAAGTAAAGTATTCCGTACGCACACCGTCGGAAATCCACTTTTTGTTCGACATTATACCCAAATTATAGACTTAGCCACATAAAGGGGTGAATGACATCGAACAATGTTTTATAAGACTTTTATATTCTTCTCGTTATAATAATTATGTAAATTTAGTTGTGTTCATAGCCATAAGTAAAAGATTTTATTGCATTTTTTTTTCGATATGTGTACTTCAGGAAAATTAATAGTCTGTCATCTGGTTGAGTGTCACTTCACTTGCACGTCATAAAACGAAAACGAACTTTAGACAAAATTACACTCTATCGGTAACAGCAATTGACGAAATGGCATTAGAGCCTTAGAGACTTGATATACAGGGCGCTGACGAGATAAAATGTATGGCGTCAAAGGAACGAAATATACGTAGCGTCGCGGGCGCGCGGCGAAACTCCACACATTTTGGTCGACGCGCGCAGCCGCGTGTCCAAAGCGCTTTGTATATATCTTGGACCCTTAGCCTACTGCTAATTTGTGGGACAACTTGACCACTTAATATTTCGGTAGCGTTTGTCAATCCCAAACGTCTTTGATTTGCTAATAAAATAACACTTTATCTAGGGCCTCTTTTATGGGACATTTAGATAATTTCAACCTTAGTGGAGTTTATATTCACCGGGAATTGTTTTCAAAAGTGGTTAAAACACCAATTTCTCTGACTTTACATGCTGCCTACTTTTATTGTCGACTATGAAAATAATGACTGATAAGGTACATTATTTTATAGTTAAATAGTGTTTTGTGTTCAATTAATTCAGTAGATACATATTTTAAATCGTTACGGTGTTGATGTCTTTATAGACGTGAGAGTAATTATAAATACTTCGAAGACTCAACTTCCGAGAACAGTTGAGTTCGCTCCAGCTCCAACATTAGTCTAACAGGGTTCTGAGAATTTGGTAAGAATATACATAATATAAAGGTACTAAAGGTAGGTAGGTGTATAAGCTAGCGCGTTAGCGATCGCATTGGGTATTTGATAGCCTTCAGAAGTGCCCTAATACATTTAATTATTGAGTACCTCACCTGATACTATATTTTTTATTTATTTTCTTTTTAATTATTAATAGGCAAGCGCTTGACCACTATCTCACCTGACGGTAAGCGACGATGTGGTCGAAGATGGAGCACGTTTGCCTAGAAGTAACCTATTCACTCTTGACTTAAATACTCCCAGGTTGTAGCTATCAGGAAACACAGACCCCGGCAGGGAATTCCACTCCTTAGCTGTACGCACAATGAATGTATTCCCAAAACGCTTTGTGCGAGTGGGTGGGATGTCCACCATGTACCGGTGGCGCATCGCCGTACGTCTTGTGGTCCGATGATGAAACGGGCTAGGCGGAATCAAACTATGTAATTCCGTTGCACACTCTCCAAAATGCAACCGATAGAAAACCGATAGGCTAGCAACTCGGCGTCGATGCTCGAGGCTTTGGAGCTTCGACTCGACGAGCCTATCGTTGCCGATGATCCTCTTGGCTCGTTTCTTTATTGACTCAAGGGCATCAAGCTGGTATCTGGCAGATCCGTCCCAAAGATGCGAGCAGTACTCCATACACGATCGAACTTGCGCTTGATAAAGTTTGAGCAGCTGTTCCGGCGTGAAGTACCGTCGCACCTTTGCTAGGATTCCCAACTTTTTGGCAGCCACTTGAGCCTTTGCCTCTATAAATGTGCCAAAATTGAGGGTAGATGTCAACGTAACACCAAGAAGGTCAAGTTGGTCGGTTATCGGCACGGTTACACCTCGGAAAGATGGAGCTGGGTGGAATTGGCTCCTTTTAGCGGAAAAAAGACACGCCTGGGTCTTAGCAGCATTGAACTTGACCAGATTGGCATCGCCCCACTCGGAGACACCCTGTAAGGACAAGTTCAAGCGCTCAACCATAACCTCTCGTAGAGACCGTATCTGCGACCCACCAGCTTGTGCGTTGGACACGTATCTCTCAGCAACAGTACTGTCGTCTGCATACCCAAAGGTACCGGGTTTTAGCAGATCATTAATATGCAGCAAAAACAATGTTGCCGAGAGCACCGACCCCTGAGGAACCCCGGCATTAATATCCAGCAGTCCAGACGAGCAGCCATCTATGACCACTCGGATAGACCGATCCCTCAGGAAATCTGCAATCCAATCACACAAACCGGCGGGTAGACCGAAGGAAGGAAGCTTACCAATAAGGCTTTCGTGCCAGACCCTATCGAAGGCTTTCGAGATGTCAAGAGAGACCGCAAGTGCTTCCCCGTGTTTCTCGATGGCCTCACTCCAGATGTGAATGGCATACGCTAGAAGGTCCCCAGTGGACCGATTTCGGCGGAAGCCGTATTGTCGGTCACTAAGGATATCGTTAGCTTCTAGGTATGCCAGGAGCTTACCATTCAGCACGCGTTCCATACTCTTGCAGAGTATGGATGTTACTGAGATGGGTCTATAATTTGCTGGGTCAGCTCGACTACCTTTCTTGAGCACGGGCTGCACGTTAGCTTGCTTCCAAGCCATCGGCACCTTACCAGTCTCAAACGAAAGGCGATATAGGCGTGTCAAGTACTATATTCATAGTACCTTCCTATACACGAAGAGAGAACCATTTTATGAATGGGAAACTATCAATTTACTCCTTCCGCTCTAGGCGGAGCGAAAGGGAGTATCAGACTATTACTGACTAAAATCCATCTGTGTTCCTTTTTATCCCTTTTTTATTATTGATAGGCACACGCTTGACCACTATCTCACGCGATGGTAAGCGATGATGTGGTCGAAGATGAAGCACGCTTGTCTAGAAGTAACCTATTCACTCTTGACTTAAAGACTCCCTTTTGCGTTCCAGGGTCTCGCGGTGACACTTTCGAACAAATTCTGCAATCCTGGCAGAGTGTACTTACACTCTGCAAGGAAATTATCAATGTAGGTACTTACCTACATTGATAATTTCCTTTTTTTCATTACTTAGTACCTATAACAATTCGCAATTATACAAATAAAGCAGATTAACCTGTAAATCCCTGAGCCCTGTATTTTACCGGCGCCGTTGAAAAGAATCAGATCGCAGATTTGTATTTACTTTTTCGCAACAAACAGTAAACAAAACGGGTACACTATTGACAATGGCCGTTTTACGTACTGCTGCTATACGGGTATTAAATACAATGCAAGCCAATTTGTTGTATTAATATTCACGTGTTTCCCAATAGTCGATACATTTGCGATAAGCCCGGCTCACGGTAATCCGACTTTATCGGTCTACCTGTTTGAACGGCGACTTTTACTGTGTGCAAACTGTAAATTAATTGCTTATAAAAAACCCTTTTTTAAATAAAGTTGGTCGAGTTTAATTGGCTTGGGAAAGTAAGCCGTTCTTTGGTTGTGAATTTATTACTGGTACGTTTCTGGGCCTGGGTAAGGTGGTTGCTGACTACAGGGCTATTTTAGTTACTCCAATTACTGACTTGAGTATTCTTATTACTACACGAAAATTCCACAATCTGCTGTTGTATTTGTATAATTAAGTCACAGAAATATTCATCACTTTTGACAGCATCTCTCAGTAAATAGAAACGTAACCTAAGGTTGAGAGTTGTTATTTGTTATACAGACAAATAGACCTTCCTTGTCCTTTTATGAAGTGCATGTGACATTCAACCTTAATGTGATTAACTACTCATTTCTCTTAGAAAGAAAAGAAAGAAAGAAAGAATAATATTTATTAAGCACATACATGAAACACGCACAGTACACAGAAATAACAGAAAAATAATAGGTATGCCAAAAACTTAGTGCGTGTCTCACGGCTGCACTAAAAAGGTTATATTATTCTTTCTTTCTTTTTCATTTCTCTTACTGTGCCTAAAACTTTTTGTTGCACCACGAATGTTTGTATGGTCAGTAGTCAGTACAGATTACGTTGATCGATACAGCTTAAATAATAATGTGAGCGCTCCCAACAGAAACTGTACATACATTTCGAATTCCTGAAACCTGACAAAACCAACATACAATTTTATTCATTCACAATTCCGTATGACAAACGGCTGTTATTCGAAGATTATCGCTTGAACATGACTAATGACATATCGCTTCCTACACGTCTCTTCTATATGTTAATTGTACTGAATGCTCCCAACACTAATTTACACTGTGTTTATTTTACTGAACACCACTTTAAATTTGCTGTTACTGAAACTCTTGCTATACGAAATCGCACCTTATGCGTTACTGATAAATTACGTGTAACATTTTGATTGATAGCAAAGTTATGCTTGTCTAAGGCCAGATGATTCACACGCGTTACGTTGTCATTTCAGACGTACGATTCAATTTTTCATTTAGATGAGAACTGTGTAAACATAGTCGAAATGGAGGGGAAAGTTTCTATTTTTAAATGTTTTTGTTAGGGTCCTCTCTCTGATTCTTTTATGGGTGTGTTAAATAGAATTCACAAGTTAGCGATCGGAAACTTTCTCTGGAAAGTTTGTTTGTTGAAAACAAGATCTGAGTTGCAGGTGGAAATAACATTGTAGAGTTTTCTTACCATCATTTTCTCGATTTCCCTTATGAAGTGCAGGTGAAGATAGTTTTATATTTTCGTAAGGAACTTATGTTTTATTTAGTTTGGTAAAAAAGACAAACATACTTTCAGCTGCCATTAATAGTAGACACAATAGTAAAACAATGGCGTCACACACTTATTGTCGTTTGTCATATTGTGGCAGGTGTCGTGGCGGTCGAGAGGATGGTACCTGTACTAAAATCCTAACCACTACTTTAAATGCAACAGTGTTTTTTTATTTGTTACGCTTTCAAGCCTTAATCACTAATCCAATTTTGGTGAATTTTGGTTCAGAGATAGATGAAACCTTGGAGACGGTACTTTTTTTTACAAAAATCTGTATTAACCTCACGTTAATAAAGATTCTCAGAGCCGTGGGAAAAACCTAGTTATTCATAAACTAGCTACGCACGTTCCTTGTTTATGGAATTTAAAAAAGTAATTTATTTATTGGCCTATCTACAATTGTTACACTCTTTATACTATTAATACAAGAAATATTATACAAGCTAAGTGTACAATGTGATGCGATAGACACAGCATGCAAAAAATAAATGATTATTTCAAAAATCTACAAAGTTATGTTCTAGGAAAAAAATACTTTGTCCAAGCTTTTAAAACGAAGAAACTTCGCGTATGTTAGAAGTTAAAAAAGTTGTAAGATGTACCCTTTTAAAAATGCATACTGTTTGAAGAGTCCTATTATTCTGCGAAAAGTAATGGAGTTTCTCTTCAAGTCCACAAGTTTAAATTAACGTCTCCAATCCGAAAAACAGGGTATTTTCAGTAATTTTATATGTTACCGTTTCAACTTGAGAATTTCTTATTTTTGCAATATTTTAATTTCACAATGTTTAGATAGTGTAGAAAAAAAAATCGTTTTTCCTGTGTATCTATAAATAAAATATAAAGCTGAAGAGTTTGTTTCGGGCAAAAGTTAGTTACGTATAAATGCGAGAGTAACTGTGTGTCATGTCTGTTTTTAACCTCTTCACGTCTTAACGAATTTAAATGAAACTTGGCACACGGATAGACCACGTCATAGAGTAAGGAGTAGGATACTTATTATCCCGGGAATGTCCCTTCCCTTGGGATAATTTTCGTCTATTACGCAGGGTCGCGGGCAAATCCGTTTGTAGAAAAAAATCGTAAGCAATTTTTAACCGACTTCCAAAAAAGGACGAGGTTCTCAATTCGGATGTTTGTATTTTTTTTCCATGTATACGAAATTGCGTATTTTTGCTTTACTGTGACTTTCCAGTGGTGTTGTTAGGTGTGGGCTACCACTAAAAAGTGAAAAATAAAAAAAAAAGAAACCGACTTCCAAAAAACAATACAAAGTTCAAAATAACTTTAATTTCGGAAGTCGGTGTCAAATTACGAAGAAGCAACTAAAAACACCGACTACCGAAATTAAAGTTATTTTGAACTTTGTAGTGTTTTTTGGAAATCGGTTTCTTTTTTTTATGAAAAAGTTTTTTATTTTTCTTTCATTGTGGATGATTCCAGAGTAAAAAAAATGTAAGATGATTCCATATAGTAGGTAGATTAAAAATATTGGATAGGTACGTATTATTGTTTTATGAAATCAATAAAAATTGACGAAGATAAAAGGCATCAAAGATCAGAACTTTTTACCGGAATGTGCACTGAAATTTGACGTCACACGAGTTTTCAACTACTTCATTTTTTGATTACGTGAAAATAGAAAAAAAATAAAAAAATGATGAGAAATGACCTGGTGAGGGTCGCGGGTAACCGATGGATGCGAGACGCACAGGACCGGTTGTTGTGGCGACACTTGGGGGAGGCCTATGTCCAGCAGTGGACGTCTTTCGGCTGATATGATGATGATGAGAAAAAAATACGTGTCCATTTTTTGAAAATTATCCTTTTTTTATTAATAGGCACGCTTGACCACTATCTCACCTGATGGTAAGCGATGATTTGGTCGAAGATGGAGCACGCTTGCCTAGAAGGAACCTAATCATCACTCTTGACTTAAAGACTCCCAGGTTATAGCTATCAGGAAACAGACTCTGGCAGGGAATTCCACTCTATCGTGCGGACTAATTAGATTTTTTAGTCATCTACCCTATTACATGTAACATTGGGTAGGTACCTAAATGTTGAACATGCCACCTGGCTTGTAAGTACTATGTAGATACACATATTATAATGTAATTACAGTCTAAATGTGACTAATTAGGTGAGAGCAATGTGTCACTATTGGGTGGGTTAACAACAGTTTAGACATTGCATATATTATTATATTGGATATTGTAATTATTGTATGTACTAATATGATATTAACACACACCATATTAGTTAAATATAGAGATGTAACGGAGTTCATTCACTATTATTATTATGTGGTAGCACATAACAGTTTTTGACAGTCATTTTGGAAGTCACAAGCCAATAAATATGACTCCAATCTTGACAAAAGGTATCCTGTTCTGAACTTCCGAATATCTTAGGCGGTTGCTCTGCGTAAAAAAAAAACAAACAAATATTACGTGAACTCAGCTGAGTCTGTGGCCATAAGTGTGAGTTTTTTTAACGTTCTCGATCGCGTTAGCTTAAACGTCAATTTATATTGAAACTGATAAGCGCCGTCTGATGACACTCACGGGCAAACTGTTTTTTTTCTATACAATTTGACATAAGCGAACGTTAACGTTAACGCGATGTGAGTTTTTTAACGTGCTCGACGTTGAAAAACTCACACTAGGCTAGAGGTAAGATCAAAGGCCGATTCCGGAAGAGGTTAGGCCCATCGGTTGGTATGTAGTACAAGAACAAAAAAGGACTACGGTCAGATGCGATGGTAATTCTATCAGTGTAACAAAACTAAACAAAGGTAACAAATCAGCTATTAGTATACCAAACTTTACATATTTTTTTGCAGTTTACAAGTTAACAAAGTATTAGTGTACCAAACTTTTTTTTTTTGCAGTTTACTTATTTTAGTCTTTGGCCGTCGTCGTTACGCAGAAGCCAGAAAATCTGACACCAGGCTTGCCAATGAGTACTGTGTTACCCAGTTAATGTGTTTTGGAGTGTCTGGTAGGCAGCCACTTCATGTAAAATACTGGTATTCAGTTGAATCCGGTTTTGACTGGGAGCTGACCCCAATGCAGTTAGGAAAGATTAGGCAGCACTTGTTTTAGAAGGCAAGAGAAATTAACAAGAGATATTTTAGTCCACGTGTCGGCCAGTACCACGCAATGAGTGAAAGTAAATGGGTGTCATCGCAAAGAGGCCAAAGAACCGCTGGCGTGATGAATTTGAGGCGTTTACAAGAGGAGACATTGCACCACATATATTAACTTCTATGGGGGAGAAGACATAGAAAACGGTCAAATTAAGGTGAAAAGCTCATCCGAAAAAGGATGTTTTCCTGGTATTTTCCGTGTCATTTTCATACACCCGAAGAAAAACTAACCCAATTTCTATTTGCACTAATAATTCAGCTATAAAAGCTTTGCGATAGTCCGCCCCACTTTCCGGGTTGAACAAAAAATAAATAGGTATATTGTTTGAGCACGCGAATCAAATTTAATATGCATACCGTTTAGGTCGTGTTAAAGTATAGTGTTGCGTGAATGCGATATCGATAAAATTTAATCGACTTGCGTGTGTACTATGCCGATTTGCTTATACTTATCTTATTTATGTTATTTCTTTGTTTTTTTTTGGTTGACGGAATCGTATCAGTAAATTTAAATTAAACTTGCCGTTAATTCAAGCGTTTATGGACTTTATTTAAATACTGCGCTGAATATTGACATTCCTTCTCCTTTTCTTTTTTTTTTCTTTTGGCATCTCCAAACGTTGCCGTATCTACCAGTCTCGCGCTTTTCGCATTCAGCGAATTCCAATAGCTTTCACCAGATCATTGATCCACCTTGTGAGAGACTTTCCAAAGGTACTTGGTTGCCATTCCAGAATGGATATTTTTTATAGACTTTCTTATTGTCTTTGAAAAATATTGTTCAATTATTGTTTGTTATTTTTCAAAAACAGAAAAGAAAATTTGGAGGCACAAATTATTATTTTAGATACGCACTGTACAAAGATTATTTGTGTACCTTATACGTACTCGTTTACGTATTTTTGTACACCAAAGCATTTTGATATCAAGAAATATTAACACTATCGATAACGCACACAACGCAACCTTACTATGCTAACAAGGCGATTATTGCTAGAGGCGGGACGAGCTCACTCGATAACCGCTCTTTACAGCCATGTAGCGGTGAATATAATTATCTTAAAACCAACTCATGGGAAAATAAATCATATATTTTCTACACAAAGCACTTTGGACTAACGTCGTTATCTTTTTGGGGTAATGAAAAACTCAGAAAATAATTGTGGCGAATAAATCAGTAGGATCTTTGGTGATCTAAAAAATTGAATGGGTTAGAATTAAAAAAAAAACGCAAGTAATTAGAAACAATATTAAGGTAAACATGAATAAACATAGCTACATAAATAATGATATATTAAGGTCCGTCGTCGTGATTTTTTTTTTCTATAAAACTTATAAAACCTGCAATTATTATTAATTGCAGGTTTTATAAGTTCATGATCCATCCAATTGGTAGCAATTCCAAGTTCAGTTGTATAAAAATGTGTAGGTTATTAAGCTGTTTTACATTGCCTGAACACAGAAAAACTCGTAGAGGACATAAAATGGTAATTCTGTAGTCCACGGAAACCCACTTGAATGGCTGGAATATAGTAAAGGTGAATTCACTTGAGACAAAACATTGGTTTTACATACAGTCTGTTTTAAAAGAAAAACGTTGCATTGAAGCAGATGCTTTTTTTATTTGCTTAAATTAGTGTTTATTCAATGCTTCTGTTTCTACCACTGCAGCTGATCTGGATGATAGAAATCGTAGTTTTTGTAGAATAAGTCTATGAACGCTTCATTTTTATCAGACGTATTAATATTTACTTAATTGGGTATTTTCCTGGAAAAAACTATTTAAATCGTTCAGTTCGATTACTAAAAAATATTCGACACTTATTTTTTAAATTGTGAGGTTAACAAAACATTAAGACGATACAGTGCGTTGAAACGCGGGACGTCACGCACTGCTGCACTTTTTACTAACAACTTGCCTCGCGTTTTTTATTGATTAGAAAAGGCAAAAAATATTGGTACAATACATAATAACTTATTTTTATGCCCAGGAAATACCTAATTTAATGAGGAGCACGAGCTCCTCATAAAGCTAAAACTAGCTCGTGGCAAAAATAATAACAGCCACACGGGTCAATCTTCAAAGTTAAGCAACGCTGGCCGAGGTCGGTCTGTGGATGGGTGACCATCTTTACATACCGAGTCTCCTCCGTGCCTCGGAAAGTACGTTAAGCCGTTGGTCTCGGTTATCATTTTTGTATATCTTAGGCAGTCGTTATAGATTGTCAGAAACCAGAAAATCTGACTCCAGACTTACCAAGCACTACCGTGTAACCCAGTTAATGGGTTGTGGAGGTAGGCAGCCGCTCCACGTTAAATACTGGTATTCAGCTGAATCCGGTTTGAATGGAAGCCAACGAATATAGTCAATAGAATATAAAAAGCCAATATAGTTGGGAAAAGGCTAGGCAGATATGATACTTTGGCTCCAAGAGTGGAAGTATTTTTTTAAACAATTATTAACAAAAAACAAAACTACTTTCACATGAGAAGCCATACAAATCCACTTCAATCCAAACTAAACCAATAAAAAATACACTCCAAAAATTTCCAAACGAATCCCTACCATCAACAGTCTCCTTTACAAATCTAGTGGGTGGTCCATTCACTGGTATCACGAACTACAAATTGCCTTATACTTGTTTGTGCATTCAGGCCCACATAGCTCAATTACGCACTGGCCAATTATTACATGAACTCTTCCCATGCGGCTAAGCGTTCTGTCACAGTCACAACAGAAGGTCAGCTCTATAAAAAAGGCGACAACGCACGCACAACATTACATACAGCGACGGGTTACGCAAAAGCGACTGTCATTTTGTTTGAGGATCGCCGTCCTATGTCATATGTGCGTACGTTTTTGCTCGTTGTATGGGGTAGACCTTCTGTTTCTATAATATTTATGTTTGTATGTTGATGTGGTTCTGGTACACTCTTGTTATGCACTTCAACTCCGAACTCGTAATTACCTGTGTTAGCTTTGAATTATATTGTGGGCGCTTTTTAGGGTTCGGCATTTGAAAAGATAACGATTGCTTTTGTTTGTTTGTCCGTTGTGAATGCAACGAGGAGATTTTTGTATCAAACTCTTTGATGCTTTCTAAACTAAGTATGTTTTCATTGGCTTGTTGGTTTACATTTTGCATACCTATGTGTATTATTTTTAAATGTTCAAGAAAAAATAAACTTTTTCTAATAACTTTAATAAAGAAAAACTTTAATTTCGGAAGTCGGTATCAAAAACGAAAAAACAACCAAAAACACCGACTTCCGAAATTAAAGTTGTTTAATACTTTATAGTGTTTTTTATTTGGAAGTCGGTTGTATTTTTTTGTCAAAAAGTTTTTTATTTTTCACTTTTTAGTGTTCCACCACTAAATTGATATTATTCCTATAATGAGTGGTTCGCTATATGCCGTGGACGTCGTCATTGTCCAAGTACGCAAAAATTACATCATCCAAGAATGCAAAAAATGCTAATAAAATAAAAAACTACTGAGCTTTTACGAGAGAAACTTTTACGAGACTAAACTGCAAGTATACCACATCGCACTAAAACATAATCAACGAAATCGGATCAGAAACCTCGGAGTAATCGGTGTACGTAAAAAAAAATTCCAATCAAATGAGAACATCCTCCTTTTTGGAAGTTAAGTTGGTGAAAAATCACGTTGAATTAAAATCATTTTCGTCATAATTTTTTTTTTAGAAGATATATGGCTACTACTACTAGTAGCCATATATCTTGGTTCTTTCCAAAACTGTCCACTCTTAGAGGTTACTTTGTATAACTTCTGACTGTACCGAACCTGCATGATTTTTATTAGGAGAGCATGTGGCTCATATTTAAAGTAATTCGTGGAAAACACGTCTACAGAACCAGTAAATCCAAATTATACTCGAATAAACACATTTTTTAACTATTGAATTATATATAGGTAAAGTGATGGTAGTTACGGAAAATTATAATGTTGTGTATCCGGTTCTCTGAATCTCGATAATATTGTTTGGCATTTTTTCTCTGCTTACATAGTTAAGGCGTTCACTATGATTATAAGAATGTTATTATATTTTTTATTTTTATTACCACAGTGTTTGGTCAGACTATGTTTTTTCATGGCTATTAAGCAGATCTAGATTAGGAAACAATGTGGGATTTAATATTGAAGATTGATGCTTGTTTATGATATTAGGTGAATTCATAATAATACAATGGGCGTCGCAAAAAGTTGATCGGCTGATAAATTATTATTTGCGGATTTATTTATGAGCAATATTTAGGATATTCAAAAGAAAAATCTGCGTATCAACAAAGTGTGTTTAAAACAAGCTAAGTAATCTATTGTTAAATCTTTACGTCATACAAAAAAAAACAACTTGTCAATATCAAAACTTTTAGTATCATTTACAGATGCCTTGTTAGTTAAATTAGTGTTTTAATTACTTTTATATATTTTTTTAAGTAAACCTAAATTAGCAAATTCTATAATTATGTTTTTTTTCTAAAGACGCTTGTAATTTAAATTTCGAATTTGTATTTGAACTAAGCATTTGGTAAGATTTATTTCCCTGCTAAGGTTTTAGTAAAATTGATTGTTTATTTACAGCACTACGAGTATCTGTCTAATCTCTAGAAACACTGGTTTTCACTAAAAGAACTACACTATCTTTGAGTGAAATAGGTTTTCTTTTTACTTGTGAAAAATACAATATTCCTGTGGAATGAAGCCACGACTTTTCGTGGCTTCGTTCTACAGGAATATTGTATTTTTTTTGTAATTGTATTTTGTTTATTTTATGCTTACCTCTTTAGGTAAGCATAAAATAAACAAAATGACTTAAACAGCCACACAGCACAGCGTCTATCATAATTATTATTTTGTTTTGTTTTTACAAGATGTTTTTATTTTATTTGTCAATTTGTTTTTCCATATCATTACATTATACTTTTAATCAAAGTATCAAACAAAAACATCGCATCACTACCACCCCATATGCGTCACAAACGCACATACATATTTTATTTATAATTAAAACTTATCAGCGACTTCAAAGAGTGTAGAAAGCATGGTGAGAAATCCCACACGTTCGTTATAATTAATACCAAGTTTAATGCCATGAGAAGGGTGGCTGGTGGGACACCTGTCACCGTCGTGAACTATGGATGCCATAGGCTGGTTGAATGATGACAGATTATCAAAGGATTAAAGTATTTTTGAATGTAATGAACATTTGGTTGCCTAATTATTTCAAAGACACGGTAAAGTGCCTTAAAAAATACTGTCACCTAACCAAGTGTTAAAATAATTAAACTATGAATTAAAATAGACACGTAATATCTAAAACTTCGAGTAAAGTGACACTTTAAAATAA
Source organism: Melanchra persicariae (assembly GCA_947386135.1). Taxonomy (NCBI): domain Eukaryota; kingdom Metazoa; phylum Arthropoda; class Insecta; order Lepidoptera; family Noctuidae; genus Melanchra; species Melanchra persicariae. Next base: position 8,507,672 of record OX376655.1, on the reverse strand, counting down.
AATTAAAAACCAACGAATTTCCGTTAATTTTTTTTCGAGATAATAATTATTGTATCAATATTTTTGCTATAGCGCTCTGCTCCATTTTATTTAGAGCACTTACTTTCTTCTTAACATACGATATTAAAATCCACTTTTCCTGCTCCCATATTTATACCAAAGTTTACCTCATAAACGAAAAAGCATATGCGTGTATTAATACAATATGTTAATACTCGTGTGTTACATTTTACCTAAAACTCGGAAAATGGGGGAAATTCTCAAAAAAAGTTGGTGCGCCTTAAGAGGTTTTCGTCGACCATAATATAAGAGAACACGTTAACTTCAGAACCATGTGGTGTCCCAGAAAACTATTTTGCAAGTCTTTTATCCCATTTTCATGAGAACGATCCTGAGTAAAAAGTTTACGGAACTTGTTCAAGACACAACAGGTGTTCCTGATATAACGGTATTAGCCCCTTTTTTAAAGAGTATTGTTTTAAAAAAACAACTTTGTATTCAATGAAGAAAAGTTTTTTGAGTGCCACCGTCTTTCAAGGAGTTTCAAGGTATTTTCATGCAAAATATACTCATGAGGTACATTGGATCTTGAAACTGCCTTATTAAGTACTTAATGTACGTTACAAAAAACAAGCTAATGTTAATAAAATGTATGCAGAGTCCCATTAGAATCAAACTAGAATCCCTCGTGCTAAAAGAAAAAGTTGTAGCACAACAACGAGCTCTATGAAACTAGATCTCAGTTTGTTTATAATTAATGCTCGATACACTCCCGCACGGGAATAATTCAACGGTTTATGCACCCTTGATAATATGAGATGAAGTTTCTTTAGACGCCGGGGCGGCGCGGTAGCGGGGCGTACGACGCTGAGGGCGGAGCTACAGAGCGCCGCTCAGTCGGTGGCCAGCCGCCGTACGCGACACACGCCTGTAGCTACCGCGCTCAACGCTGTCATGCCACGCGAGTCGCGATGTCGCTTCCAACGCGTGAATATTTATGACGCGATCGACCAATTCGCTCCCTCATAAATGGCACTGCCGACCTCAATGCCTTACCGCATCTCGCATATTACCGTAAAATGCTAATAAAACAAACTGTCGTGAAAAGACTCGAGCACCGAACTTTTAATCGAATCATAGTGTACGTGTTGTTCTACTGCCATGCCATCGAGAGGAACTTCGCGGCCGAAATGCCGCACGAGTGCGCGTACCGCAGCCTCGAAGCGGAAGCGTCGGAGAATGCGGTACTTTTCTGCAAGATCCGAACCATAAGTAGTTTGGACCACCTGTTACAAAACATCAGTAGGACGCATTTCGACGACGTGATATCGTTACACGTACAGTGCAGTGAAATTTTGTTTTTCGAAAGCACATTGACTGCTCACGCTGAAAAGTCAGCGGGGAAACATACAAGTCTATCAAAACTACGAGACCTCATCGTCGACAAGTGCAAGATACGCCAGATACCGGCACGTGCGTTTGAGAATTTCAAAGACCTAAAGCGTCTGCACGTGACGACTCACAACAGCGAGTGGTCGGCGATGACAATGGAGCTGCACGAGCAAGCCTTCGCGGGCTTGAACGAGTTAATCGAACTCGACCTAAGTGACAACAACATCTGGAGCACTAAGACAGAAACTTTCTGTCCCTTGTACAGTTTAAAAACTTTGAATTTGACTAATAATCACTTGCAAAATATAAAGACTATTGGTTTCTCTGATTCATTGAGAGAACAAAACTTAAGTGTAAGAAGTTGTAATTTAGTCATAGAAGTTCTTGATATGTCGTATAATGACTTAATCGTTTTAACCGGCAATAGTTTGTCAAAGTTACGTTCGTTGTCGAAATTGTTACTACAAAATAATGCAATATCTACCCTAGAAGATGGTGCCTTTGAAGGATTGCTCAGTCTGCAGGTTTTAAATATATCGAGTAACTTTTTGAGTGATGTTCCTCCTGAACTATTTTCTGACTCAAAGTCCTTGAAAGAAATTAATTTTAGTAACAACACTTTAAAAACGTTGCCTCCAGGACTTTTTGAAGGATTAGATCAGTTACAAATATTAGATTTGTCCCATAATGAACTAACTAGTCAATGGATAAATAAGGGCACATTTTTAGGATTACTCCGTATGGTTATACTCAATCTCTCGTATAATAGAATAAATAGAATAGATCGTCACATGTTCCAAGATTTGTATAGTTTACAAAAATTAAATTTAGAGCATAATGAAATAACTGCTATAGACGAGCATGCATTTGGAGAGTTGCGAAACTTGCACTCGCTTACACTTTCAAACAATAAACTTGTACATATTCACACACACTTGTTCACCGATTTACACGTCTTGCACGAATTGTTCTTAGATAACAATAAAATTAAGCACATCGAAGAGAATGCTTTTGATAATATGACAGCTATCGAGGATTTAGGTTTAGGCGACAACTTTTTGTCAGCAATCCCTTCCTCGATTCGTAAACTTCGATCTCTAAGGTCTTTAGATATTGGAAATAACAATATAACACATTTAAATCGGGAAAATTTTAGAGGACTATCAGAACTATTTGGTCTCCGTCTAGTTGATAACAAAGTTACATACTTGAATGAAGATACTTTTGAACATCTACCACAACTCCAGTTGCTTAATTTGGCATCCAATAAAATAAAACATGTTGCACCTGGTTGTTTTAGAAATAATGTAAATTTGAAATTGCTCAGAATGGATGATAACGAAATACTAAAAATTGATGGAATTTTCAACACCTTAAACAGTTTGGTTTGGCTCAACATGTCAGCAAACAAAATAATTTTTTTCGACTTCAGAAGTTTCCCTACAAGCTTAGAGTGGCTAGATCTTCATAAGAATAACATCGCAAATTTTGTCAATGACGACATGTATTCTATTGTAAATATTAAATTGCTAGATTTAAGTTTCAATAATATAAGTCAAATAACTGTGACTTCGATACCAAAATCAGTTGAAAAACTTTATTTGAATGACAACAACATTGAAAATATCCAAGTCGGTTCGTTTTTTAAACTACAAAGGCTATCAACTGTAGCATTGAATAATAACAAACTAGTACAACTCGACATGAACGCGTTTAGGTTAGATCAAATAGAAGAAGATAGTGACTTACCAGAGTTCTTTATAAGTGGAAACCCATTTGTCTGTGACTGCTCAATGGAATGGATTCAGCGCATTAATTATTTGAGTCACAGTCGACAATACCCGCGCGTGTTAGATTTAGATAAAGCCTTTTGTACACTGGTCCATTCGCGGGCCAAAGAAAAAAAGACGATAATAGACATGTCACCTTCCGACTTTCTCTGTCCATACGAGAGCCATTGTTTTGCTCTGTGTCACTGTTGTGACTTTGTTGCATGTGACTGTGAAATGATTTGTCCAAATAACTGTAGATGCTATCACGACATAACTTGGAATGCGAACGTTGTAGATTGTTCGTACGCTGGCTACACCGAAGTGCCCGAACGAATTCCAATGGACGCTACCGAAATATATTTAGATGGAAATCACATCAGCCATCTGGGAAATCACGTGTTTATTGGCAAAAAGAAACTCCAAGTTCTATACTTGAACAACACAAAGTTGAAGGAAGTGAATAATCAAACTTTCAAAGGTGTTGATTCTCTCAGAGTTTTGCATTTGGAAAATAACAAGTTGGTCGAATTGAAGGGAGATGAGTTTATTCACCTTAATAATTTGAATGAATTATATTTGGATCATAACGCCATTGTACATGTTGCAAATAACACGTTTTCCTCATTGAAGGAACTTTCGGTTCTGAGGATCGATGATAATAAACTGGTCAACTTTTTCCCGTGGAAATTATTAGCGTCGTCTTCTAAAAGTTCGGCCCATGTCTCTATTGAGGGAAACCAATACTCTTGTGACTGTAAGAGTATCGCTGAATTAGATTCGTGGCTTAGAAGGGATCCGGGAGACCCGGAGAAAATGTTGTGTACAGATACTGAAGGAAAACCAACTAAAATAACTATTGCCTCGGTATTGAGCCATTGTAAAGAGTATATGGGATCAGTAGGTGACCCGACTGTATCTAGAGATGAAATTGTTTCCAAGTCTATATTTCTTCCCGATAATTACTTCGCTGTTATCTGTGGAGTAATAATTATTCTTGTGGTGATATTTCTGATAGGTGCTATATTTTATGCGTTCAGATATGAGATTAGTGACTGGTTGTACACTAAATATGGCGTACCTTTGTTCAAAGAACAGTCTTGTCCGAATGTCGATCATGTGTTGGAAGGTATTCCTAATCATATGTATGACTACTACGTGATATGCAATACCAAAGATACTAATTTCGTATATCATAACATTATGTCCGAGATAGAGTTCAGAAAAATGAGCTCCAAAAAGTTTTCGCCAAACGAAGCGTCACTAAACATTCTAACTTTGGACGGTTTCTCAAAATCGTCAAAATTATCTAAACGCCTACTCATTGTTTTAACAACGAACTTTATTTGCAACGACCTTTGCGATATTCATTTCAAAAATTTATTTTTTAGTTATTTAAAATCACTCAACCGTAGTGATTTAAATAAAGTCATATTTATCAAAGTCGTAGACAACAACCAAATAAGCGACGAATTGTGTTTTGTGTTAGATAAATACAAGAATGTATCTTGGAACGACCCACGATTCTGGGACAGATTCATCGCCTTACTCAATTCTACCGACACCATTATCACAGTAAAAGGCTCAGAGAAGAGCGTCTTCAAGAAGTCGTTACGTCAGACTCCGACGTTAAGATACACGACAATGCCGGTCTCAAACGATAGTTGCTCAAAGCAGAATTTCACAAATTCCTTACAGTATTGTAAGAGGAACGATGGGGAATCGTCTCAGAATGAAAGTTCTCCGTCGTCGGACAACAACACGTACGGGGAAGGGAACAATTCGAACAATAGCTACATGTCGATCGACAACAGGACTTGTCCTCGGTTTAATTATGACCTGAGGCTGTCCCCTAGCAGTGGTCACGTATATTCTAGGGTAGATGATATTTCGCCGACCGTTCCGCGCTCCATAACCGGGAGTGCGTCTAATAAGGGGCGCACGTACTTTGTTTGAACGTAATTGTCGGTATTTGGTATTCCAGTAAGTTTTTATTTAATTTCTTTTGCACTAAAGCTTACACTTTTAAAGTATTCATTCACACTTTGTAATTTATTTAATTAATGTAAATACATTGTTAAATTGTCGTACATTTTGTCAATTTTCACATACGTAATATAAGCATTACGGAAATCGAGACGTTTTACAAGAATACGAGTATTTTAATGAAACAATATTTGTACAAAGTTCGTGTGAAAATGTTGAGTCTGATTGTGGTAACATTTTTCAAATATTAAAAATTATTATTAATTGTATTAACATAGTTTATTGAAACTGTGAAACATCTTCGCAGGTCAGTCACTGTAACGCAACACCAAATAGTTTAAGATGTTCAACGTAATTCCCATATTCACAATTATTAATATTAATATGTATGTATAGCTTTATTTAAAAATTGTATAATAATATTGATTTCATGAAATAAGTTAAAATTATTCACAAAATAATATGACTGTAATACTATCTTTTGTTTATTTAACCTATTAAATCACTTTTGTTGTTAAAATATTTATTCTCAGTCAAAATTAAATCTTTTATCTGAGTGTTATGTTTTCGTATCTTCATTTTGTACTAAATATTAAAAATATTTTGTGTTTGACTGTACGGAAGCGTGTTTAGGTATGTTACACTTATTAATGTGCTTACTCATAATAATTATAACAAAAATGTATATAACGATATATAGTTATGTTCGCAATGTTATCGTTTTATTGGCTATACTTAGATGTATTGCTTGAGTACCTATTTTAAAATAATTAAGCTAAATCGTGATATTAGATTTAATAATTATAAACTTGAAAATAAATGTAATTTTTGGATTGTAATTATTAGTCATAATGAAAATTATTGTTTTGTATAAAAATGTACAAAGATATCTTGAAAACGTAATAAATTATACTGACGTTTTGATACTTATTCTGCTTTTCATTTCAGTCAGGTCCTTCAAAAATATTTATTTAGGGATTAATATTTAAAAGTACTCCTATTTTTAATTACTTTATCTCGGAGAGATATTTATGAGAGCAACACATTTGAGTGCTTTAATTAAAAATAATAGATACGCCTGATGGACTATCTTTTTATTTAGGCTTTTGCTTAACATCTGGTTAATGAGATTATTTTATTAAAAAATAATCCCGAGGAATATTAATATAATTGTTCAATTGCGCGCTTTCAACTTAATTGTTATTTGAAAGTAGCATTTTGCTCGTTGGTATAGTTTCCCTAAATAGGATTACCCACATGCATGTGTGTCATTTGGTTAATATGATCATAATATTAAGTTATCCTGTGGGGATGTTTCATATTATATCAATCTTATTTTTTTTTTAATTAAAACACTACCATCCCATCGGCAATAAAAAAGCAAAGCAAAGCAAGCAAATTAGAAAGAAAAGTTCGATATAAACTCTGACATCAAATATCATGACACTTGCTGCCATAGAAAACATCGTTTTCACGAGAGGGATATATTTGTCTAAAATAGTTATCTTATTTGTCTTTCTATCAATTTTGATTCTATTTTTACTGTTAGTATTATATTTTTGTATATTTTTAGATAAACTGTGTAGATAATAAATATTTTTTTCATGCATATTCCCTATTTCATAAACCCTGTTGTCAAATCGATAAGGCTTACTGTTTTAATCATTAAGATTTAAAATCAATAATAATGTTGCTAGCCATATCACAGAATAGACCACGAATTAGCCATTGTCTTAGTCTAGTAAGATTCCAATATCATGCTACAAGAATGTAAAAAAAAACACCATCCCAATTAGCAAAAGTAGTTTGCACAATTCTTTTCAGCGAGTTGCGTAAGTTGCAGTGTATTTATACCTAGTCCAAACAAGCTTGCTAAAAATAATTTTAGTATGAAATTTCAACTACGCCTTACTTTCAAGAATCTAATAAGATCGTAAATAATCATAACTTTATCTGATCGTCAATTTCTACAACGTGGAACAGAATAAACGCAATACGTAGGTAAGCAATACATTAAGTGTCATTTTACTCATAATTATGATCAACTTTTACTATGGGACCAACCTCAAAATCGCAAAAAAAAATCAGTTTTTGAGTACATGTTGTTGAGTTATGCGCACAGAAATGTATGGAGCAGTTGATTTTTTTCGCGATTTCTGTGTCCCGTAATAAAAGTTGTGCATAATAATGAGTACTAGATGTATTACGTTTATTTTGTTACACGTTTGTATCTCTTGCAGAATACTATGTTCCGCTCAAGCACCGGCAACACACCGGTGTGCGCCGAATTCATCGCGAATTTAATGTTTATTCACCAATTACATTTGGGAATTATATTTGGGAATTTTCACATGTCAGGGCTGGAGTGGTTGAGATCATGATTTTACATGAGCAACAGACGGAAAAATACAGGAAAAATAACACTAACCCTTCTAAAACTTATGAAAGCTGAATACCACATTTCTTACCACAAATTATATTATTAAACATTCAGATTGGTTTCCGATCTTCGTCCTCATCTTCATATTTTAAGGAAAATAATTTTCAGGAAAAATAAATAATCAGAGAGAACAAAGAAAGTCAGTACGAGTACCTATGCAATCTACAGGGTGACTTTTAACTCTTCGGCAATATTTCAGAAGATTGAAAGCATAGGAATATGAACAACTTTTATTTGGGACTAATTCTGAAATTGCGATAAAAAGTAGTTGTTAACAAAAACTATTCTTTTTATGATACGATTTGAATGTAAACCGAGGATGACAAGCCTCAAGACGACAGTGGACCTACACCACAAACAATTCCTCATTTCTTTTCCAACTTTTTACGCAATAACACCAGTCCTGTACCCTGGAATGACTGTGCAAGGCTAACGCTAACGTTGTCAGCATGGCTGATTACTCGTAGAAGCTTTTCTATACTTATATAATAACTTATTATATACATAATACATAATATTATACATGCAAAAGTGAGTTTGTTAGTTACGCTTTCACATTAAAACGACTGTACTGATCGTCATGGGAACATCACCCTTAAAATAATATGAACATACACTTCTGAAACACCCTGTATAAAGATTGATTGGAAAAGACAAAGTACTCTCAATAACATGTCCAAAGTATCAGACCACTTAAACCAATGTTGACAAAACGATTAAGAGTATCGTTCGGTAAACAAGACCAAGTTGTAAACAAGTGACAATAAGATTTACTTATGCACGAGTTTATCGTCAATAACTTTACTTAGCTCTCCATACAAATGTTGCTATCAATTCTAAAAACAAATTAGAAAATCGAAGTCATAAACATGTTTTGTTTATATTAACAAGATACAATGGATCGTATATTAAAGTTGGTAATATATTATGGCTAATTACGAGTTCAGAGTATTATACGAGTTTGTTAAGTTACACAAACGCCGACAATGCATCGTGTGGATTCTCTAATTGGCCGATTGTTATGTCAATAAAGATAGAACCGATAAGGCAGAGCAATCTGCACGCTCAAATTAATTTATTTTTCGTCAATTTGTCTGCAGCTTAATTGTTTTAATATTAAATGCCTTTGGATCGCTTTTCAAAGATAATTATTTTCGTTTTAATTAAATAATTTTGTGATTTCAAAAGAGCTTTATTTAATTGATTATTTATTTGATGTTTTAAGTAGATACTTATTTTTTGGATGATTTCAATAAAAGTTGAATGGTATTGGATTTTAATAAAATAAGATGAATTTTGCATTTTCCTCTAGGTACGTCAGATTAGAAGAAATTAAAAACTCCTTTTTTGGTGAAATCATAACAAACTTGACAATAATTAATAAGGTGTTAAATTTTTAGAATATTTGAAACGGGGAGCGTTTTTGAATGATTAAAATTAACGAAAAAAGAAACACCTTTACGTACTCCAACTAGATATTTGAACATTCTTGTTAAATTGGTATTATAAACAGTTTAATACCAGAATATCGATACGATCAATCCAATTAAGGACTTTCGTTTTTAACCAATGGAATTCGTTTTAAAAACCTTAATTGCTTCATTTATTGCCCGTCAACAAATTTTTAAGTTGCTGAACGATTTCTGGCTTACATTTCTTCATAAAACGGCCAGGTTTATTTTCATTAAAACTATACGTTTCTTTTGACAACTAAACGGCGGTCGTTGCAAAAAGGAACACGACAGTGTCGTTATATTTGGTGTCAATTTTAATTGGTTTGACAGAAAGCGTTGAAGCGTAGAGGTTATTTTGATAGAATACGAATTGATGCATTCTGTACGTAATTATACCTACAGGGTGACTAATTCATTAATGAATTTGAAGTGGATAAAAAGAGTTCTTAGGCCCCTTTGAAAGATTTTATCAATCGATTAAAAGTCACCCAATTCAAGAAAGATTCCTGTTTCAGTTCATTTATGAAGGAAGTATTTCATTATTCTGTGAGGAAGGAAATCCCTCATACATACATATATTTAGATATTCTAAATAATGATTAGTAATTGGTTTGACAAACTCAATCGTGGGTAATCAAATCAGTGGTCATTGCCTTAGCAAAGCAGCTTCGGACTAATAGGAATTATGATAATCTAATAGTAGACACTAATTGGACATTTTCTACTTTGTTTTGAGTTCTAAATGCCCTATTAGTTTAAAAGTCTAATAGGAAAGTAACATGGCAGTACAAATCTAATTACATACCTTAATCTAGTAATGGTATAGTGTCAAATAAATAGGCGCTCAAAATGTGTACATTTTGTGAGGCCAAAGTTTTTAGAAAGTTACTAAACAATAGTGGACACATAAAATGAATCTTTAATTTAATAACATAATTGTTTAATGTTTAAGGAATTGCTAATAAATATTTAAAATAAAACTACTGCGAAACTGTTTCTATACATAACTTTTGGGCGGAGTATGTACCTAACTCATGAAAAATATTACCATCCTTTTGGGCAATTCTGGGACAGTCGGTTAAAAACCTAAAAGAGTATTCTGTAAAAACTACGTTTGTCACCAACATCGTGTAGCCCGTAAAAACTCCACAGTTTTAGTTAACTTTAAGTGTTTATAAAACAAGTTGAAGCCACGGTTGTAACGTTAAAGTCTTTGTGGCGAGCCCTTAGCAAATTGATGTGTCTGCTTCTCACCGGTAAGTCATTGTTGGAGTAAAAGATGGCGCCAGGGAACGGAATACTGCTCGTGTTTTCTTTGATTTATATTTATTTTATTTTTAATTAGCTGCTATTGTTTTGTTTGTTTTAAGACTTTATGCGAGATTTTGTGGTTCATATAGCGGTCTTTACCGGAAAAAAGATTTAAGAGTTTTGTTCAGTGAAGGTTGGTTTTTGTCTTGAGTAATTTTAAAGTGGGTTTTTGACATTAAGATTAGGATTGTCAACAATTTTGGTTTCGAGAACATACTTTTTTTTAGTTTCCAGTATTGTCTCACAATTGGGCAAAAGGCCTACATACCCAATTTCTTCGAGCTATTTTTTCCTGGTCTCCCTCGAACTAGCCCTTGTGTCACGCAGCTAGGTCGTCCCCTCACCTCTCTGGGCTCGTCTCTTCGGCGCCCAATATGTGGAGGAGACTTATTCCCAGCAGACGCTTTGATGAACATCAGAATTTTAGTTCAAGCACCAAGTGGCAATGGTTTTACAAAGCCCAAAGGTCGACAAGCATTGATATAGGAATGCTTAATTTATGTAGAAGACCTGAACATGTCTCAACAAGCCGTTTTAGATTTGTTCGATAAAATCGGTGATAAAAGAAAATAAAAGATATATGAATGAAGCCCTTAATTGTTTGAGAGAAATACTTCAGATATACACAAAAGGTCGACGAACTGTACTCAATAATTCAGGAATAACAGACGACAGCCAGTAACAAAGTACATACTTTGATTTTCAAATAAATGTTGAAGACGTAGTAAATTCTAAGTTGTCAATTTCTAATACTTTATGTAGGTACCAAGGTACTAAACTAAATGAGTTCAACGTACAGGCACAAATAGATTTTGTTTCGACTCTTGTAATTATTGAACCGCGAAATTAACTAAATTGCTTTGTGAACAACAGGATCAAATTAATGAGAATTTAAACCGTTTTTAGATACTTATGTTTATTTTCTTACAATTAAATATTTCGTTTTTATTGAGGTAAGCAGTAGAAAAATTTACTTGCTTTTTTTTTAAAGTAAATTTCTCAAAACAATTTATGAGAAAAGATCAGGCGCAGCAAAAAAAAAAAAACTAAAAAAATGACAGAGATGTGAGTGTTTTATCTGTGATAAACAAAGACAGTACAAATTGTGTGTGACGTCACTAGCATCGCCATTGTGCATGACAAGGATAGAAGAATAACTTCAAAAGCTTGTAACTCCTCTATTTTGCTATCAATTTTGTTTATTTTTTCACAAATCATAAAATTTTAGTGATAGCTTTTGGATAAGTATTCATTCATCTCGATTTTTGATAGTTGTCAAATACCCTATTCCCTGAATATCTTGTCTTGTCTGTTGGTCTAGTGGTTAGTGACCCTGACTGCAAAGCCGGAGGTCGTGGGTTCGATTCCCACCCAGGACAAACTTTTTGTGATGAGCATTATTGTTTGTTCTGTGTCTGGGTGTAATTTATCAATAATATGTATGTATTTATAAATTATATAAGTATGTATCGGTTGTCTGGTTACCATAACACAAGCTCTGCTTAGCTTGGGATCAGATGGCCGTGTGTGAGTTGTCCCAAGATATTATTATTATTATTATTATTATTATATAGCTCCATCCCTCCTTCTCGCTCGAACTACTCACGCTTTAACACGTCATGGTAGGGCCGCTGGACACTGTTGCTGGGTAGGGCCCCAGTTGCTGGAATAGACTGGAAGACTCCTACTACTGTGACCTTAACTGCTCCAGCCCCGGCGACACACTGGTGTGTCTCGTGATTTACGCGTTTTTAATCTTTATTATTACTGTTATGCAAGATTTATTATGTTATTTTGGAATTTTTACATGTCCGGCGCTTGAGAGAATCGTTAACAATAATGAGAGTTGATATTATCTCCAATATCATCTTCTAATTTGGTAATTTTATTTTTGCAGGGCAGTAGCTTTTCGAATTAATTGAATTGACATATTATAAGTTAACAATGTGTTTCACCTTCGAAAGTGCAGATTTGTATAGAAAATATATCTACTCCCAAGAAAAAGCAAAACATGTACAATAAAACAAAAGAACACGTTTCTCTCTATTATGTTATTCCACATCTCTTCAATATTATTTTTATGAAAGACATTGACTAAACTAACATAGATAGAATCAACATATCGAAACCGACTATGAATAGTCGATGTTTTGACGCCATACGCACCGAGGCATTATAACCAGGGATGTACAAAGGAGCTCCATAACCGTATCCGAAATAATTATCATATATCCGAAATATAAATCTATCCGTAGCCGTAGGTAACCGAATCCAATTATAAAAGTGTCGGATAATTTCGGATACAGGGCGGTGGAGTCTAAATGAGACAGACACGTTATGACAGGTGTCTTTTTGCCTGGCCAAGCCGCGCATCATTTACATGTTTATTTATTTTCTATTGCTTAGTCATGTAAAATATCCATACCCGAAACTATCCGAAACCAACGTATAATCCGAAATAATTTCATATCCGTAACCGTATCCAAAACCGTTATAGGTAATAAATATTATTTCTACTTAATAATATATCCGTATCCGTCTCCAGATTCAAAATTTCATATCCATAACATCCCTAATTATAACCGGGCAATTTATGTCAACACGGAGTTAATCACGGATAAATATTTGCATAAGTTAATCATAAACATTATTGTTCGTCTGTACGTTGATGATGTTATTGTCTCCATGGTTCGGCTGGTTTGTGGAAAGGTTTTAATTGAATTATAATTAAAATAAATGCGGTTAGGGTAAAGAGTGTCCATGGAGTTTCTTGTACATATTCTTCTCCATAGAGATCTACGCACTTCATGTTTTTGACTGACCGATTGAAATAAACCATTTAAATGTACTATTGAATTGTCGATCAAAAGTGAGAACTTTGACTTTAAGATTGGGTTTTAGTTTGAGATAACGGAAAAAAATGGGTAACATTAGAGCTACTGATTTTGACAAACTATATAAGTATTAAAAAAACTAAGCGCTTTTACCTTCTTTGTGTGTTATTAGTGACAGCCCAAACAGAAAAACTGCTACCGATGGAGACCTCCACAATATGGCAAATTGTAGACCGCCTCCCAATTTTTTTTAGCATTATTATTTTATACATTAGTCTTTATTTTCGTTATTATAAATATATACATATATGTCGCAGCCGATAGCTTAATCAGCCGTTTTAATAGCTGCTTAGCCAAGTAGCGGAACATAGGGCATAAGTTGCTTAGGGTACCCCCACACGGATAGGTTAGGTTCGGACGGGAGATATATAGTGAGCGATCGTAGGGAGCGGACTTAGCTCCCGTCATACCATTCATGTTAGGTTCCTTTAAACTCTGCAGACATAAGAGGCCCGCGCAGCCGCTGCGGGCTCCGTCGCCGAGGTCAGAATATAATATAATATAATAAACATTTATTTTCTCCCGGAAAGTAAAATACAATACAAAGGTGTTTCAAATATTGGAGGTACAAAGGTTTGTGGGAGTCAGGAATCTCAACTAGGATACCCTGTGCTATGGACTCCTGGCCTCCCTCGCCCAGAAAATTATAGAAGGTAGAATTGCCAAAACCTCGCTTAGAATAAAAACTAAAGAATTTTTTGTTCATATTAATTACTTTTAGTTTATGTGATAGTACAAAAAATTAGTTATGAATGATAAATTTAATAATCTAGTAAAGTAGGGCGGATGTATGGTATTAGGATGCTGGTATTATTTAGATATTATGAATACAAGCGTACTGTAATCTATGAATCACGTGTGATTCACTTCTTGTCTATTTACTGTACTTTTAACACATTTTTGCAATAATTAGCAGTTTTAAAAACAAAACAGTTTCCACACTTTTCAGCTAAATGCACTAAAAGTACAAATTAGTGTACCACAAATAACAGTGACATAGTTTAGGGACACGTAGTGAAAATTAACAGTTTTCTGTGACACAAACAGTTCTAACCAGTATTAACCAGCACTGTATATAGTCTTGTGGTCTTTGTAAGAAAGTTATCGTTATTGTTTGCCATTGTTCTCTTAAAAATGAAAGCTGTTACATATAATATGTACGAGTATGTTACCGGAAAATTGAAACGCCCCGTAAGATTGTAAAATACACACGGATATCAATATATCCGTGTGTATACGGCACTATCTTACGGCGTTTTTCAATTTTTCCGTCCAAATTCAACCGATTGCAATGAAACGATTGAATTTGGACGGAATTTATTGTTTGTAAAACGGTTTTTTTTTAATATATTGAGATATCTTACGGAGTCAGCAATTTTCCGATGACATATATTCTGTAACAGTCATTAAAGTATCGTAAAGCAAAGCAAGTAAGAGCTCGAGGCTAAATACTAATAACCTCTCGGAACGACCATCAAGGTTAAACAACGCTTGCCAAGGTTGGTCCGCAGATGGGTGACCATCTTAACCGAGATTCGTCCCTCTTCGGAACGTTACGCTGTTGGTAGCAACAGTTATTTGTAGATCTTTGACAGTCCATAAGGGTAATCAGAAGCCATGGATTCTGACACCAGTTTTTCCAAGAAGTACCGTGTTCCCCAGTTTATGGGTTATGGAGGTGATGTATTCCTACATCACCTCCACAACCCATAACCCCATGTTTCAAACTGATAGTCAGTTGTATCCGCCTAGACTGGAAGCCGACCCCAGCATAGTTCAGAAAAGGCTGATTGATTGAACAGTCATCACGCTCCTGGACAGTTTCCCCAGCCGACCATGATGGTGAAATTAACTGCTGGTATCATCGGAGTTCGGGAAACCAAGCTCTTAAGTGCATTTCACTATGCAGCTGGAAAAAAAACCCTTCGGGAAACTTCCAGGTTCCTGGCCCGTCAGTTTTTCACATTTTTTTTCTGTCATTTATGTGAGGGTGTTAACTAGACATAAGTATCAATACTGACACATCGTTTAAGGGTTACCAAACTGTCTAGTCATACCACCATATGAACTACTTTTATTTGTCTTTCACATTCATACATACACAGAAATATGTGCGGGTCAAACGACCCCTGAACCAGCTCCATCACCATGTCAATCAGATGTTATCAAATTTAATTTCTTCGCCCATTAGAACAGAATCATGGTAGGTCAACAAAGTAATTCAAACGCATCCCGTCCGTCTTCCCCTATTGAACGCCAATTTTAATCGGATGACGTTCGATGCTTTGAAACACATAATTACGAATCCGAAACTCTCACGGGACAAGGTTCCGTATTAGTTTTGACATTCGGCTTGATGGATGGACCACAATCTCTGGGTGAATCTCGTGAATGAATGCCCGTATGTTCTACAAAATACAAACTTACAATTTCATCTTGAATCAATCTTATAACAACGGACTAAGATATATTTTTCGATGTGCCGTTTTTTAGTTGTGAAAGGTTAGATTGTACGGGCGATAGGTGTGTCAAATTGGGAGCGTTGGTTCACGTCAGTTTGACAGAATATGGACGGTTAGTTGAATTTCAGATTGATCGCTAATATCGTTGTTACTTTTTGGGTGTTTTTTCAGTTTTTATGCTATCAAAATTGTGTCGTTCGTTTTTGTTTCTCAAACACCATCATCTGCCTAGCCTTTTTCCAACTATATTGGGGTCGG
This sequence comes from Melanchra persicariae, assembly GCA_947386135.1. Taxonomy (NCBI): domain Eukaryota; kingdom Metazoa; phylum Arthropoda; class Insecta; order Lepidoptera; family Noctuidae; genus Melanchra; species Melanchra persicariae. The sequence continues at coordinate 8,491,706 of OX376655.1, read as the reverse complement.
CTCTCCATCAACCGGATTTAGCTGAATACCAGTATTTTACGTGGAGCGGCTGCCTACAAGTCCTCCACAATCCATTAACTGGGTAACACGGTACTTCTTGGCAAGACTGGTGTCAGTTTTTCTGGCATCTGACAATCCGTAACGACTGCCAAAAATCTCCAAATAACAGCCGGGACCAACGGCTTTACGTACTTTCCGAGGCACGGGAGAGTCTCTGTATGTTAAGATGGTCACCCATCCACAGATCAACCTTGACAACGGCTTCACGGCCCGTGCGCCTGTTATAATTTAGCAACGAGCTCGCCCTGTTTCTAAAACACTACTCAGAAATTGTTGGACTTTATTTTTCACAAGTTTTTTAACGTGCTTACATTATTCAAAGATTTGATTGATTCTAGATTAGTGACTAAGCGTACAGAAACAATTTAAACACTGATGCTATTTGTAATATCAGAAACATGGTGGATACGGTTGGCCTGCCTACCTATTGTCTAGTAGAGAATGTTTCACTTTTAAATAATTAATCTACAAACTGTCGGTTTAAAATAAAACAATCAATTCCCTTCTGTAATTTATGGTCGTATTGATTCGTGACTAAACGAAGTGAAATATATTGAGATAGGTAGCTGAGTCTCCTAAGGGCGTTTACGCCGTACGGCATTTCATACAAATTTTGAAGTCTTTATTTTTCGGAATGAATTAACCGATTTTAATGAAACTTCCTACGCATAAGCAATATAATAGGTAGCATTGGTCTAAAAAGTTGTCAGTGAAAATTTCCGAAAAATATTGTTACAGCTAAATTCGAAAAAGAGATTTCAAATTATCTTTTTTTAAATAAATCATTTCAAAAATGTTCTCTGATGACTTTTCAGACCTATAGTACCCTGCTTGCTCAGGAAGTTTCATTAAAATCGGTTCATTAATTTTGAAAAAAAGGACTTGAAAGTTTGTATGAATTGCCGTACGGCGTAAACTCTTTTAATTTAATTTTTATACCGAAACAAATGCACGGTTTCTGTGTGGATGGAGCCATACAAGCGAAACTGCAGGAAACGCTAGTTTATAGAAATAGGATATTGAACTGGACGTCACGCTATGGTGAATTTGCATCCAGTACAAACGACATTTTGCATGACAACGTTAGAAGAATAATTTCAAAAGTTAACCCTTCTATTATTCCAATTATATTTTTTCCTACTCCCCCGCTATTATTTTCTGATTAATTTCGTTGCGGGATCCAAGACAGTTGAAACGTTTCTCTGGGACTCGTCGAGTTTAATTGACTCGGCGTTTTTCTGGTTGTCGCCACTGTTGATTCTGGCTTTCAGGAGTTGCAGTTGTTTGGGAATTTGTGACGGGTTTCTATTATTCCACTGACTTCATTTGTTTATCAAAAATCGTGCTATTTTAGTAACATCTTTGAAATAAATATTCATTCATGTGGATTTTTGATAGTTGTCAAATACTCTATTATGTAGTATCGTACCACACAATGATACAATGTGAACATAAGTTTTGGTTAAGCTTCTGTACCTTTACTTATTTCAAAGAATGACAATAACATATTGCACGTATCTCTACATCCATTAATAAAATTTTGACTACATCGGAAGCGCTTCAAGCGAAGCCGCGGGCAGAACCACTATTTTTTATCTAATCGTGTACAAGGAAGTCTTCGTAAACAAAGCCTACCGGTACCGAGATGTTGGCACAACGCAGTGTCAACTTCCGTTTTCATAGTTGTCTCGTGTCACTATGAATGCATCGTTGTGTTGGTACTTTTTGGTACAATGTACCTACATTCATTGTGTTCGGCGCAGTTTTCTGTGAGCTTTCAAAATATTGTTACCGTACCATTGTGTGATACAATGCGGCTTACTGGGCTCGTGTACGTATAGAGAGTGGTGGTCTGGATGTGTCGGGTATCGTTTAAGTGTGATTTCGAGAGAGGAGTTCATGGAGGTTGAGTGTTATAATTTTACATAAAATAACGTTGTTCATTGGTTTCTAATAAATAATAATTGAAATGACAAATAACTCGCAACTAAAAACCAACAATAAGCAAATTTAAACACGTGAATGCAGTTTATGTATGCGTAAGAGCCGGAAAATACAGGTATACACTCATTTTTGTAATAGGGGCGATTTTCCTGGTCTAACTTAGGTTTCTACGAATAATAATGGAAAGAATGGAAGCATGCTTTCATAAGAATGACGTATGACATAAGGATAGATGCAGTTGCAAGTGGTATTAACAGCTCTATACAAATCTTAACAAAACTGACGTGTCACCGATTACACACAATGATTACTGGATTCAATAAAAACTGACACCAAAGCTTCTTAACGATGCTCATTGTTGGCTTTTGCATAAACGTATCGGGCTATAACAATAATTTATAAATACGTATGACGTAATGTTACATACTCGTAGATGCATGGAAGCCGACCTTAACATAGTTGGGAGAAGTTCAGGACAATTGTGATCTCTGACGTCATAGAATGTAAGTCCAATCTTGTGTGGTCCGATTTTGATATCGTTGAGATTTGCTTAAAATTATGTAATGATGAGCTACGGCGTAGCAATGAATAATATCGTAGAATGTTTCATGATGTGCCACGAATATTTGAATGTACACGACTGTACGAGTTCATAGGCCAGTATGTGACGTCGGAATTTCTATTTAATCTTAGCCTTTTCTTTTTGTTCATCACATTCTTACAATGAAGGTATCACTATACTTTGTGCCAGATAAACTTGCAATAAAGGACATTGACCTTTCCCTAATATCCCTTCGTAGATACCCGAACAAAACAACAAAACAATACAAAACACAAAACAACACAACACAAAACAACAACACAACACAACACATACAACACAACAACACAACACAATACAACACAACACAACACAACACAACAACACACAACACAATACAATACATTATGAACCATTTTACATTACTAGAGAACATAAAGAATCACGATAGAAGTAGATTCAGGACTGCTCTAAGTCTTTATTTCTGTTTTTGATTTTAAGAAAGTCAATAAATGTATGTGGGTCAATGACCGTTATTGCACATTTATCTGGAATCTACTATAGTTTCTGCCAATGACTTCGCCCACGAGAAAAGTGTCCTATAATTATATCCTAGCTCAGATTATAATCTATCCGCTTGCCAAGTTTCATCAAAGTCGCAGATAGAGATTCACTATTTTTTGATTTTTTTTAAAAACGTTGCCCCACTCTAGGAATTTCTCCTGTATCGTGGGTGCGTTCACAAACATATAAACTCACATACACAAACAGCCAGACCCGGAACAACTATCTGTAGGCTTTACAAATATTTGTCCCGTGCGGGAATCGAACCCGCAACACGCAGCGCAGCAGTCAATCGCTCAACCACTGCGCCAACCGTGTCGTCAAATTATATATATATTTTATATATATTTATAATATTAGTGCATCATCATAAGTAGGTACTTCCCCAGATTGTTGGAATGAACATTTGTACCACTAACTACTACACTTTATTTAGTTATGTACCCATTAATGTTGGTTCTGCTGATCAATTTTAAAATTAATTCCACATCACGTAATGTAACTTAATTTTGTAATAAAATTATAACAAAATATATTTGATCAAGTCAAGCGCAAAATGTAATATGAAAATCGGCTGTGCACTACGTGATGTCAAATTTATCTTTTGTTAACCAAGTAGGTAAGTACCTTATATGTTATTTGGTTTCGTAACATTGTAATTTTGCAAGAAAAATAAATTAAAATTAAGTTCTGTTGTTACTGTCAGTATTGTGATAATATTACCTTCAAAATTGGAATACAATATTAAATTCTTAAAAAAAAACTTTTTTTTTTCGCTTTCAAAGGTATCCAAATTAGATCCGGGAAAAACATTATTCGCGGTCCTAATCCAGGTTATGTTTGACCTGTGTGCCAAAATGTCAAGACAGCTGTTCTACCATAGAGGCCAAACATATCATTAGTAGAAAATAGTAGAAATAGAAGCAGTCAACGATTCAATAGACAGTGCAATAGTATATACTGTAGAAATTTCACCGTGAGCACTTAGGTGAAGTGACTTTGAAGAGAGTTGTATTTTTTTTAGTATGGGAAACTTTCAAATGACTCCTTCCGCTCTGGGTGGAGCGGGAGGGAGTGTCAGTCTCTTACTGACTAAAACCCAACCGTGCTCCTCCAAATGGCCTTTGCGTTCCAGAGGCCCTAGAAAAAGTGTTATTCTATTAACGAAAGTGATTGTCGCAATACCAAAACATAAAGCAGTGACTCTTTCGAACAAATTTAACAACAAGTGAGCTGTATAATTATTAGCATTAGATTCAATGACATCTCATTTCAGCTAAGTTTTCACGATGACATGTTTAAAGAATCACGCTGCAGATGATGGGTGGGCTTATTTTAGTTTAGTAGAGAACATTTTCGAAAAAGATTTTAAGGGGAAAGATACACTGTTTTTTTTACTTTCTATAGCAAATTTTCTATATTTAAATCACTATATCATTCCCCTTGAACTCTAAACCTAGATATCTAGCGTAGGTATGCATACCAAATTTCATTAAAATCGGTTCAATGATTTCAAAAAATAAGGACTTGAAAGTTTGTATGAAATGCCGTACGGCGTTAACGCTCAATCAATCTTTGAGTAGAAATAAAATAATAACAAGCGTAAAATAATTTCTCATTAAACTCGAATAAGTTTTCTTCGGCATCAAAGAACGCATCCAAGTCACGTATAAGACAGCGTCGGTCCTTTGTAAGTAATAAATAATTCTTCACCATCAAACAATTTGAGGAAAAAACGGCAAAGTTACAAACAGCTGCAATACACCAAATACATAATTTAATGACCACTTCCGACCGCGCTGGCTTTAGTTCGGCAACAAACTTTTAAGCCAAATTACCCTTTACTTTTCTGTAAACTTCCAACAGTCTTATTGCAAAGAATTAAAGCTCAAATTCGCGTGGTAGATTTTAGATGAGTCGAAATAGAGAATTGCATTTACTATGTTCGGTCCAGAAATCGCACAATACAAGTACGCGACACTAACAGGCCAAGTTGTTGCGATTGACAATTGGTACAATACAAAATAATATAATATTGCGCTAGACCTTTGTGTCAGTATACCTCTGTGCTTATGAAACTACTGATACCGATTGTTCATTCGACTAATATGGGTGCGATGTTGCAATTTTTTCTTTTCATTGGTAAATTGTGGCACAAGATGAATTTGGGTTTAGAAATATCTTGTAGACTCTATGCTCTTGTTTAGGGTTCCGTACCCAAAGGGTATCCAACGGAACCCTGTTATTAAGCCTCCGCTGTCCGTCTGTCTGTCAGCGGACTGTGTCTCAAGAACCGTAATAGGTAGACAGTTGAAATTTTCACAGAGTTCGTATTTCTATTGCCGCTATAACAGCAATAATAAAAACTAAATTAAATTAAAAATTAAAGGGGCTCCCATACAAGAAACGTGTTTTTTACGGTTTATGGTACGGAAGCCTTTTTTTTTTGAGGATGGGAAATCATCAAATGACCCCACCCGCTCTGGGTTGAGCGGCAGGGAGTGTCAGACTTTTACTGACTAAAACCCACCCATATTCCTCCTAATGCCTTTCTTTCCAGGGCCGCGGTAACTCGTACGGAAGCCTTCGTGTGCGACTCGCACTTGGCCGGTTTTGTTTTGTTATTCTTTGCATATAACTTTGCTTTCAACAGCTGCTTGTTTAAGTAGATTGATATTATGGATTTCCCTCTTCTGAAGGTTATTGTTGTTACTCGTAAAAAAATTAAGAAAGTAAGAGACTCCAGTTCGATACCGTCAAACGGGGTGAACAGGAACGGAGGGGTGAATAGAAACAAAACTTTGATATGGTTTATCATAATATTGGTTGTCTAAGAAAGCAAATTTATTTTATTTATATCAATTCAATAAAATTGGAGACCGCAAATGCTCCAAACAAGATTTGAATAACATAAAAATCAACTTCAAAGTTTTGTGCCTTGTGACTTGTGACTTAGGAGGTCTTTGATTATAGCTTGAACCTGTCGTAGAAGCAGCCACTAACACAAATCGAAAAAGCACATTTATTTGAGCAGTTCAATCAAAAGCTGCATCAAAAACTGTCGAACGAGCATTAACCACTACAATGTGACAACCCTCTAAGCAACTCGATACATTTGGAACCACCCACAGGGTCGAACTGGGTATCGCTTTACAGGAAACTGGCGGTTGCAACAATTGTGTCATACATCGCGAACGAAATACGAATCGAATTTGTTCAACACACTACAATTGAAAACTCAACTCTAATGTCACAGCAATAGGAGTGAATAGACTTTTCTGTTCGATAAAAGGTACCGGAAGAAAAAACGAAACAACCACAAAATGACGGATGACGATTAGACGTTATAAAAGATAGTTCTTTGATAACAATCCAATGTTGTAAGAAATTTTTATTGTTCCGATTTTGAAGGAAATTCAATACGTGATGAGAATCTTTTGCAGCAATATTTGTGAAAAGAAGTGAGTGAATTAAATTGTACTTTATCCACCTATTTAAGATTTTAAACGCCGGATACTCTTTTGAAGCATAGATTGTTGTACTATGATTTCGAAAAATAAACGTCCAACATTTAATTCGAAACGTGTTGTAGGCACGCAAAAATACAGGGCTTTGAGACTCAACACAGTCATCACGTGCCTACAGGCGGAAAATCAACGAAAACCTGCAAAAACTCAAACAATAGCAAGTCATCAAATCTGCCAAATCCCGAACACCACATTACCGTCTTTGAGGCGTAACTCGACCAGCAAAAAACCTTCCAACCACGTTTACCAAAGGAAATAAGGTAGAACGGTTCTACGAATAGTACTGTGGTTAGATTTAAAATTACAGTTATTATACTTGTTAACGTCGTAATCAGGCATCACGTGCAGCAAAAGTACGGCTATTCGCGTTAGCAATACAGAAATGATGGCTTTTGTTGAACGTATGCAAAATTTTGGTTTGTTTAGTGTTGTTGATGCGATAATTGTTTTTACTTGATTGTGGCTATTTCCGTACTCTATACTCGAAGAACACTAGAAAAACGATAGATATAATGACGGTAATAGTGCGATAGACACGGAATGCATCGTGCTTGGTGTATCGCTTCATGAACTTATGCAGAACACGGTTGCTGCTAAAAATCTGAAATTTAATAAATAAAACGAGGATAATGTATTCATCTTAAGTTAATCACTGTCATTGTCGCAGCCAATAAGCTTAATCAACCGTTTAATTGGTGGCTAAGTCTTTTCATTTAAATGCGCCGATTTTTCAGCGAGCTAAGTCTTTTGATCAATATCGTTTATTGACTTGCCTATGTCACATATGTCGCTGCTTAAACGGCGCAGTTCAAGAAAAAGGCTAGGCTTTTAATGCAACGGCTGATTTAGCTAGTTAGCTACGACATATACATTGTGTGCAAAATAAAAAATAACAATCTTTGAGAATTAGTGTCAGGAGTCATTCGAATATAGATTTCATTAAAAAAGGAATGTAAATGGCAACTAAAATTCAAAATTATCTCGAATATCTTAATGAAAAACGCGATGGTGAACTTCGTTGTGGACAAGCTGCATACTCAGTTCGTTTCCAGTTGGGCAACTCAGCAACTGCATGCCATGAAATGCATTCCTTTTAGACTCGCTTAGGCCGATGTCGTGTTTACAACCAATGAAGCGAGACTGTGTTTTGTTCTTCTGTATGACATAGGTAGGTAAGTGCTTTTTATTTAACCGGTAGTAATAATGTAATTATTTACGCATTATCCTTTCCCCAGGATACAAAGTTTATGTTGTCGTGATGACGTAGAAAATGAATAACGTTGCATGTAAGGCAGAGCTCGCAATATTTATTTTTTAACTGTGTGTGTGTACTACTGTACTGTACTGTTACTAAATAATATTAATAACAATACATCTAAGAAAACCAAATTAAACTGAATTCGTTTTAAAAGCACAAGAACACAATTGCCAGCCATATCGAAAAAACTGCAATTCCAACTTATAGAGAACATCTTCTAAAAAAAAACCTCAAAGATAACTTCGAGTCAGACTACCTTCTTTTTTAAATTCCCGTATACACAAAACCCACCTGCAAAAGATCATCGGACTTAAATTTGGAATTTGTTGTTACGTCATTATAATAACCCCTCGTTATAATTCTGATGCTAACGATCCGAAACATTGTTTGTTCTTCTCAGGCCGCCGTCTGGGCAACATAAACGTATGTATGTAACCAACAATCATTCTATACCCAACGACCTTAATGATAGCCCTTCGAACGAGTAAATTATCAATTCCGCCCGAAGGGGCTCGGACCTTGTTTTTGGAAAGCGGTAACAAGCCTATCATCTGTCCTCCTTTTACCATTATTCATACACGCTATTTTGACCCTAACAAGACAAGTAATTGGGATCAAGTTTCCGTAAGAGAAATGTAGGAAATAACTTGGTTAGTAACAAAAAAAAACTGAAGCAATTTTTCGATTAAAATGTTTTGACCTTGACAAAGTTCATCATGGTGATTTTTTGTGCGTTTTTGTTGACTCAGTGTTTACTTAGACGACGCGGGAGTTTTTTTAATACCACCGGTTTTTTTTTCGGATCTAATTTTATTGTAATAAGTTCATCTTGCGAGGTTTTTGTGAAAAAAAAACCTGAATGAGACATAATGAGATTGATTATTTAATAATCTAATATAACGTTTTTATGGAAATGGTTACTAGCGTAAAGTAATTTTTATTGAGAAATAATATAGGTATAATTTGATTTTCCACTTTTGCAAAATACAAGATATCTTTAATATGTTAGATATAGTTAAGTATCTTTTAATTCCGAGTTAGTCCTTACCCGGAACCATTATGTATGAAATATGTGTTATCTAAGCTCATGTTAGAAACTAAATCTGAGGTAAAAGATGGTACTGGTGGGCCTTTTGTATGTATAGGCAAATGAATACGAGGAGTGTGTGCCTCTTACTGACAACGAGAGCAACACGAATGGGTTTTATCCATCCGTGATGCTCTTTGCGTTCCAAGGTCGCGGTGACTTTTCGAACAAATTCCGAAAACATATTTTTTAAAAGTTTTAAGTGGGCCTTACATCGACAAACTTTTAAAAAAATAATTTTGAGGGAGAATTTAGTAATGCACCTACAGTACCTAATTGTTCAATTACCATAGAATGACTCAATCATCAAATGCTAACAAGTTTACTCATTATAATTTTCCAATTCTAAGTACAAGTCATAATGACGAGAATCTAGTTAGAGAGTTGCATGCATATGTACCGCTAAACTCGGAAACTATTACTACTAACCATATTCAACGAACTGCACAAAAAATTCTGCGAAAGAAACTTTTTAGTGTTGTGTTAGTTTTTCCTTTGCATTTTCTATAAATTGCGAGATCGTTTTCCAACTAAGGAACTCCGTATTAATTGTGTCACTGAAAGAGATTAAGCCATAAATAATAATAATGCGGTTGGTTTGATGCCATGCTTATAGACTCGACCTAGTGAACCTAATTACCTGCGATGAATTCTTAGAGAGAGGTCAGGAAGATTCCTTGTTGAGAGTGTTCACTCTCAATCGTCCTTATTATTTCTGCCGTATTTTCTATTGTAATTATTCTATCCGTGGAAAAGTTGTTATAAAGATTCAAAGAAAAAAGGATTTATCAGGAGATTTCTTGCATTGAAGGTCAACCAAGATTTTCAAAATTTCTGTGAAATTCGGGCTTCAAAGTATTTAAGTTATGTCATATTTATCAACATGCAAACTATTACCAACGAATGTCAACTGCAATATTTTTACTCATTAGGAAATGTTAAAGTAAAGAGGGTGGAGTGTTTTACACGTTTCTTCTATAATTATGTACCTATATAGATTCGTTGGTGTTGCAAGGTTGCAACCTAAAGGTTCGTGTTAAAGCAACACCAACTAACGTTTTCTGAAGTAGGTACTTAGTATTTACTATTATCTAATGTTTTAAAATAATTTTCAAATCTGAAGGCCAACGCTCATAATTTAAGTGACAATATTATTTCAGCGACAATGTCAAAAGCTAGTCATAGTGGAGAAATTAGGGGCGTTTTAGACAAATGGCGACTACCATGCCATTGTAAACGTTCCTTAAAATACGAGAATAAATTGCCCTCCTTTTGTTTTTCGATTGATTAAAGGTATTGAGTAAATAATATTATCTTTTTTAATCATGAAACTTTCGATTTAGCATTTTTCTAAAAGTCTTAAAAAGGCATTCACAGTAAAATGGAACGCTATCAACATAGCTGAAGTGCCGTCATGACCGTGTCATCATTGCTGTGATTGCTGTGGAATATTGACACCAACAAAACCTGTGCCAACAGCTTCTATCTGTGGTTCCAGTTATTTCGATCTATTTTCTAAGGCTTGACTGTGTATAACTTGGCCGATATTATATCATCGATTGACTTTCCAAAACAAATAATTGGTCTACGAAAAAGGAGAAACGAATACGTCATCTATCACAAATATCGCCTGAAGCACCCGTCTAACCACAACAACCCTTAGCATAATCATTTCCAACTAAACCAGTACAATATCAAAGAAAAAAAAACTGTAGCAATTATAAATAAATGTTAGTCCTACATTCATTAAAGAAATACAGAGAAACTAGTTTAGCAAAACAGGCTAGGAAAACTTCGGGCCTGTTAGGACGTTGATGTGTGCACGAAGGTAAGCATTTCACAAGAGCTTAAGTTGAATGACCTTTTTGGTATACTTGTGAACCTTTTATGTGTAATGATGTCCTACTTTCTTATTATACTACGAATATTTGATTCGCTATTTTGGTTATCTCTGGGGAATGACACACTTAAATAGGTAGAGATTGAATATCATTCTTTTGTTCTTTTGTTTTGGGTCTAAGTGAGTAGGTATAATTTGAGGGATGCTCAATAGGCTCTATTTACGCACTGACAGTGTTTATTTAGGATTTAAGGTCATGATATAGGTTAAGTATTAAAGTCGGTTCACATCTGACGGAAAATGTGTCGCGTGTTATCGGTCGCGTAACGCCAGAACAGACAAACATGTGATAAAACATTCAACCTTGCACACTCAACCGATGATGCGTTATACCACGTTATACCGAATAGACGCAACCGTTGATACGCTCGACGCATCTTCCGTCAGATGTGTACGGACCCTTAGTAATGAAACCGTGAATCAGAATGGGGTTTTGCCAAAAATGGTAACTAAGGGCGCCTTCAAATTAGCCGAAAAGAGCCGCGCGGTGGCAGCGCGGCTGCAGCGCTGCCACCGCGCTGCAACCGCTAGGTTCGAGCATCATAGTGTTGTACATTTAGTTTTACGATGGACTCTGACGACGAAACTTTTATTTTTTAGCCCAGAAGGAGAATTGTCATTGCAAATAACGAAAGTATAAATTAAGTAGTTGTATTAACAATATATTATACGTACTTATAATGCTTAATTTTTTCACTTGGAGTCTTGTTTGTGAAGTTCTCAATTAATATATTGCATATTTCTTCCCAAGCCTTTTTCTTTTCGTCTGAATCCGAATCCCATATTGCTGGACGACTCTCAACCTCATCGAAAAATTCTTCAACCTGATTTTCGTTCATGTTTAGACATGAACAAAAACTACGTGCGCATCGTCACTAGTCGATCGATGACGTGATGCGCGGCCGCAGCGCGGGTGTAGCGCTGCAGTCGCGCGTTTTTTATTTATATGGATTAACAAAGCACCGCGGCGGCAGCGCTGAAGCCGCGCTGCCACCGCGCGGCACTTTGCGGCAAATTTGAAGGCGCCCTAAGGGTGCTTTCCACCAAAGCGGTGCGAGGCAGCGAGACAGTGCGAAGATGCGTAGCGACGCTGTGAAACGGTATTTAGCTAAAGTGACGTGACCATTTTTTTTATTTCAAAACGGGACATCGATCGTCAATTTACGATTTGCGACGTTAGTTTTTTTGACCACCAATATTGATAGCTTTTGTCAATACCTACAGATTCTGCGTTCTTAATTTTCTAGGATAATTTTGGAAGGTCGCGAAGTATATTTTACATAGTGTTTCACGATAGTTCGATGCTTTTAGAGTAAGACTCTTTGATTAGTTATGGGTAACTACCTAGTGTACCTTCATTAAAAAAATGTTTTCTATTTTATGTTTTTGAATTTTTATCTCTGTATTTTTCTGTCACTGAAAACGGGACTATTCTGTGTCCCGTAGCTTTCCTCGGGGACACCGGGACAAAGTAGCGAAAAAAAGCATAGTCCCATTAAAAAAGGGGCCTATGGTCAAATTATATTTAGCTGAGTGGTACGAGGCTGCCCAGCGGACTCTGTTCGGCACACCTCGCGAATATCCCCCGCTTTTTACTGTAAAACTTTTTCACCAAAGCTATGCCAAGCCCTGCAAGAAACTTAATGTCTTTTGTCACATAACACGGTATTTTTTTACCCAGAAAACGTATATTATAACCAATATTAAAAAAAAACTATGTGAAGATACTGGGTATATTATACTTAGACATTTTTATCGCTGGCCAAGAATCATTGGAAGACGAATCACTGACCGGAATACAGTAGCGAGCGTTTTATCGTGCCATCTTCATTTTAATCATAATTAAATGATGACTAGCGCCAATGAGCGCGCGCGACTTGGGTCACCACACCCACCGCCCGCCATCTTGTTTTGTGCGCATGGGCATATTAATTGCCTTATTAATGGAGAGGGAAAACTTACATTAATATTTATGTAATTTTTGGTATGTTGTCACAACGAAAGGCAATTTTTAATAGTATCTTGTGGTCGCAAACGCTTCTGCTGAGCGAGGGGCCCAGGTCTGATTCTTGAAACGGGCAACATATTATTGGGTTTTTCCAACTGGAACTTCTCTCTAGTAGCCTGGAGTCTTAATTTCGGCACGGTTGGTATGGAATGTCCCAATAATATGATATGGAATGTAAACATAACTGATGAAATGTGCCTCACTCACCAATAAATATGTCCCTATAGGTGAGTGTTATGCTATTCTCATTGTAGATATAGACAGTGCAAAATACCTTTTGACACCGAAGCATCAATAAATATTAATTTTGAAAGATAAATCTGTACTATGATTGTTGATATCGGCAAGCAATTGATTTCGAAATTGTTACAAGAGAATTATTGGAGAAGTAAAATGTTTGATCGTCAAATAAATTGACAGTCATCGTTCACAATTTTCTATAAAATTGTTGTGAACTGTTTATAGTGAGTGACTTGCCTCTCAACTCATGGGATTAAAAGTTACAAGAGTCATCTCTCATGTAATGTTGATTCTGATAATTGAATAACGCACAGTTACATTCTAATGTACCCTAGGTGGCGCAGCTTATGAAATTGGGGATTATTGCAAGAGTCTAAGAGCAAGCAAGGGTATTTCTAAAACACAAAAAAAGTTTGAGTTAAAGTCATTATATACTTTGTAGTGTTTTTATAAATGATAATATTTCGCCTATTAGTAAGATTATTATTAAAAATATTGGACACGTATTTTTTTCTTTATAAAAACAATAAAAAGTTACTGAGATAGTTGTGCCCAATTCACAACTATCTCAGTAACTTTTTATTGTTGCTTGTGACGTCGTTCAGGGAAAAATTGTACTGAGGCGTGACATCATGTCCAATCCCATCACTTCCCGTGGGTGTCGTAAGAGACGACTAAGGGACTCACCAGAGAATGGGCAGCAGCATTCTCTGCAGGTACATTGCTACAGCTACACTGCGATCACCAACCCGCCTGCCAAGCGTGGCGATTATGGCAAACCCCCATTTGGGGGAGGCCTATGTCCAGCAGTGGACGTTTTTTGGCTGATATGATGATGATGGTGACGTCATGCGAAATATAACGCACTGGATTTACTTAATTTTTAGTACCTAAATGTTATTAGAAAAAATACGTGAGCAATATTTCTGGATAATGCATAGACTAAATAGTTTTTTTTAGGAATTTTCCCCATTATAACGGGTGTTACTTTATGTGGCCTTTGCCAAGCACATTATTCGTTACTGATATATTATAACCATTACCTATTAGCCAGTAAATACTATCATTATTTACTTACATAATTTGTGACAGAATACTTGTACATTATTAAGCCACAAATACAGAGCTACAATAATTAGTAATTCATCAGTGATTTCGTAATTCATCCGTGGTTTTGGAAGTCAATTTAATAATAAACGATTCATAAAGCTGCATAAAAGCATAGGTAACTAGACTAGGATAAAATATAAATGTATCTCTTTCAAAGATTTGTGTCATTTCAACTCTAAGTTGCTCTTGTTATACACCCACGGTCAGATAGGGTGGTCTCAATTCATGGTTGAGACAACAAGAACAAGTGTGAATGGGATTTTTATTGCTTTGTTATAAAATGATGAGTCAGATGATTTTTAAGTAGTGACTGACGAAGGTCTAGTGGCTGCAATTACCGATGAGTGTAAGATTCTTTTCGAAATTGGACTATGAGTTAGGCTTAATTTCCGGAATGTCTGAAGGGTTGGGCCGATTCTTAAGTGTAAGATTCTTTTCGAAATTGGACTGTGAGTTGGGCTTTATTGTATGTCTGAAGGGTTGGGCCGATTTTTAACTGCAATTAATTAGCTTTCTATGTAAGAAAACTTAATATGGTAGACACCAGATAAATGTGCAACAACGGTCATTGACCCACGTTTATTTATTGTCTCGCATAATATCAAAAACAGAAATAAACCACATGAAGCTGTCCTGAATCGACTTCTATCGTAGTCCTTTACGTTGTCTAATAATGAAAAAGGTTCATCATTAATGTTCGGGTATTTAAAAAGGGATATTAGAGAAAGGTCAATTACTTTACTGCAAGTTTATCTACTATAGTAATTCAGATAGTGCACAGAAATATAAGTGTGTTTACAGCTGAAAACCTCTTACGTGGAGAAGACGTTTACTTTTGGGAATAAAAGTGTAAACATATCGTGAATTACATGGGCAAGTACAATAATTACCTTATTCCACTGTGAATTATTTACAGTGGAATATTAACCAAAATAATGTTATTTATTTTCTTGCAATGTCAATTTAACGCATGGGTGTGTTTTCATCGAATGTCTTAATGGGGGAGACATCGTTATTTTCCGTTATTTGTCCAAATTATTTAGGGCAATCAACTTCAAAAGAATTACAGTTGACCTGTTTTACATTAATGACACCGTTCTCGGGTACCTAAAATACTTTGGATATGTTTCTATGTGATCATAATTAGACATACTTTTACAAGTCAATGTGGGAGTAAAATAAAGGAAATAATTGAAGACGAGGACCAAAGAAGGGCATGAAGTAAGCATGCGTTTATCTTTCACCATCATCATCATATCAGCCGAAAGACGTCCACTGCTGGACATAGGTCTCCCGGGACCAAGTGTCGCCACAATAACCGGTCCTGTGCGTCTCGCATCCATTGGCTGCCAGCGACCATTACCAGGTCATTGGTCCATCTTGTGGGAGGCCTTCCAATGCTGCGTTTTCCGGTACGCGGTCACCACTCCAAAACTTTTCGGCCCCATCGTTAATCTTTACTTTTTAATATAATGATTGTCCCATCTGGAAAATCAACCAACGATCACGATGTTGTACCTACATAATAAACGGCATAACAGCAAAAGCAAAGAACACGATTGAATCGCAAGACAAAAAATTGACACAATACTTTGACCCCCTAATTCTTCCACTTATCACTTTAAGTACACAATTACAAGTACCATTGTCAGCGCAATCACATCTTTTGAAAGCCAGACATATCCATATGCTGGTACCACTCACTGTCACCATCACAAATGTTCGACTATAAAGGTGGACAAGGCTAATTTAGTACACCATCATTGGTTCGAAACTTGTTCGAGACATTTGTGTCTCTTGTGGGCGGGCCATGTTGATTCTGAAGATATTGACGCTTATTCCGTGTATAGATCGCCTTATTCTGTTATTTGTGTGCGCAAGATTGTATGTAGAATCTATAACATGCTTGATGAATAATGAAGTCATTGTTGTTTTTTTGTCAAAAAAGATTCGCGGCAGCTTATCGGTTGAATTCATATAGTTCCCGGATGTGGCTGGTAAAAACCCCGATAAAAAGTAAAGTGGAACAATTAATGGTCGCGAATAACTGAAATATAAATTATGGCAATTACCATACCAAATTAAACCCAGAAAACATTTATGTATTCTTATCAACATCAAACTTCACAACAACATACTTCTGAGCCGCACACAAGAATCAAAACAAATAAATAAGCTCAGGCATAAACAAAATGTGTTCACTAGAAGAGAACATCAATGTACATTCAGACTACAAACATGTTAAGCACAGACTGTTATGTCCCATATATGGCACAAAGTCATTTTTGACAGCATTCTTGTACCATTTGTGAAATCGTTTCATTTCAATTTGTTTACCATATTCTCTCTTTTATTTACTTGTTTATGTGTGTCGTTATCTCCAAGTATCTTTACCAAGGAATATGAAAACTTGTTCGGTATCAAGGAATATTCTATTATGTAAAAACAGTCCACTCAGGTTTATGTGAAGCCTTCTTTGGAGTCTTTTTATGAAATACTCACGTTGGTTGCTTTATTACCAATCTGGTTCACTCGTAGTGACTTTCTCAAGTTAGGTTTTATGAAAATAATAACGTCTTGTTATTGATAACGATGAGTATCTATTACTTTAGAATTTCTACAGATTCATCTGTCCTATTTTATTTATACTGTTATTGTTTTATGGTTTCTGAAATAAAAATTGGGATCATATAATTTGTTTTCTTACAATAGCTATCTGGCTCACTAAAAGCCATTTCTGTGATTTCTTACCTAATGGCTTAACCACATCTATTCATTTTATTTACCATCCTTATCAAGAAGATCATTGAGATCCTTTTTATCGCCGTTTTATTTCGAATGACTGATTTTAGGACCGTCCCTACATGTGAAGCCAAGTCTATTTTTATTGAGCAACTCTAATGGATTTTAGTAATATGATCCTTAATTTCTGTGTTGTTTTTTACTGCACTGAGTTCTTAAATGCTGTGCTGTACGAGGTTTAATTTTAACTTATCTTTCTGTAGCGATAAAATGTTGACACTTTTGTGATTTCTTCTTTTACGTTAGATTTAATAAACTCCACTGACATTTTATATCTGCAGAATTATTTAGCTATTGTTCGACTTTTTTCTCGTCTTGAGTTTCATTCTTATTAAGGCTGAATATTTTAAGTTTAAAACATTCAGCCATAATACATGCGTATGTACTTTAAATTGCTCAAAGGCATTTTTCTAACTTCTGAGGAATTGCACTAAAAAAACTACAAATCAAGCTTAAACGATTTCAAAATTCATACATTCAAATTGATAGCCTCCAACCGTTTACATTTATAAAACAAACAAGCAGTGAGTTGTCAGCAGAGTGATGAATAAGCCAACATAATTAAAGAATCTCGTTTCACTGAACAAGAGCCCAATCCTGAAGCAGTAGGTGGCAGAAGAAATTGAGCATTGTCTTTCAATGACGTAGGCGTAGCTGAATGCAGTGATGATTTTATTTGAGTAATCTTTTTCTGTTATTAATAGTGTTGATGATTTGTATGATTCTGTTGTTGAGTTTGATGAAATTTAGACTGTTGATGTATGAGGTTGTGTAGTTGAATTTGAATGAGAATTTGATAAGTGAGATTCGGGTTCAAATAGCTCTAGACAGAGTAAAGTGAAAGGAGAGTGGGAAAATGCTGGCTGTGGATAATAATAGTAGTGTGAGATTGATAAGAAGCCAAGGCCAATTATTACCAGTGGTCGCCCATTGGTCAAAATACGACCATAGTATTGTTTTAAGAAACCGGTGAAGTGGAGTATAGTGTCAATCGTATGGTAGTGTGTTATGTTATTTTTATTAATTTAATTTATTTAAAAATCAATATTATTAAATGAAATAAAATAGCTTTCTGCACATTATACTTTGACTGTGCCAAATTTCAAACTTTTCCGTCCACGTAATTTTCGTAAAAAGGGGTACAAAGTTTTTGCTTAAGAGCGTGTACGCTGTATGTCATTTCATATAAACTTTCAAGTCCTTATTCTTCAAAATGAATGAACCGATTTTAACGAAACTTGGTATGCATACGCTAGATATCCAGGTCTAAATAGTCATCAGAAAATATTTTTGAAAAAGACTTTAGAGGGAGAGTTAGATCGATTTTAAGTTTTCTATAGAAAGTGAAAAATCACTATATCCTTCCCCATGAACTCTTTTTAAATTTTTTTTTCTGATAACTATTTAGACCTAGATATCTAGCATACGCATACAAAGTTTTATTGAAATCGGTTCATTAATTTCGAAAAATAAGGCTTTGAAAGTTTGTATGAAAAGCCATACCGCGTAAACGATACAATATATAGAGTTATTTTAAAAACGTTTCACTTTGTGAAAGTGCATGAAAATCTAGTTTGGATTCAAAAATAAATTACAATACAGTCCTTTCTTAAACGACAGGATGAATAAATCTCAATCTTTTACAGCTTAAGTTAACAAATTTAAATCCAAATAGTAACTGGACACTAAAACGTTTTATCCTTTGTAAGCTAAGCCCAATTAATCACGAAATCAGATGCTCTAAAACTAACATTAATTCCGGATGTTTTTCGTTTAATCTTCTTTTTTCTTAGCTTTATATCTTACGAAGCTGCTTACGTCTTGTCTTGACGTAAATGCGACTTAGGAATTCTTATTAACTGGTCTAAATAATGAGGCTTTGGCTCCCTTTAACAAGCTAGCTCTCCCTTACAAAAGCACATAAATTCGCTTCATTATTATTTGTAGATACGTATTGTAATCTATTCTAATATAATAAAGCTGAAGTGTTTGTTTGTTTGAACGCGCTAATTTCAGGTACTACCAGATGGATTTGGAAAATTATAAAGAAGGATCTCTAAACTATACGGGAACGGGAAAAAAGAAATATGCGCGAACGAAGTCGCGGGCAAAAGCTTATCGCATGTCTTTTCGGTTTTAAAATGTACTGTTTTTGGGCTGTATTTACTTTTGCCTGTATCTTTGTTAATGCTTTCTGGCAGAATGTGTAGCAAATCTATGTCGTGCTTTACTTGGGTTTTAGGCGTTATTAAACTAGTGTGAGCAACATGCCTATCTGTTTCGGCCAAATACCATTTAGACATATCGAAAGGCAACCATAAAAGTTATTTCACTGAAAAAATTCTAATTAGTCCGTCAAATATACAGTGTGTTGAAAACACTCCTGACGTCGTTGCTGGTAAAAATTGTACCATCATAGTGACGTCATATGTGTCTAATAGTGTTTGGAAATCCATTTGACGGACTACGTACCCCATTAATGATCCTACTAAGTTTTTTTTTTACTGTTAAAAGGTACACTATGACAAAGGTCATATTTATACCGAAAAAATGCACCGATTTGTGGGCTAGGCCAGGGGAGCTAAACTTATTAAGTACTTAAGTTATGCTATTGAATGGACTATAGCAGTAGTTTAAGTTAACACAAAGCCACTATATGTTAACTCTAATTTATAATATTTACAATCTTGTTTACTTTCTTTGTTATTTTTCAAGCTTTATACTAATTCTCACCAACATAAGGATAAACAGCGGGTTAAGATAACCGACCGCCTCACATAAATTATAGACATTGTGCTCATGAACCGTCATCCATCCTTGTTACAATTGTAACGAAGCGGCTGTGAATTAATAATGATATGAATCAGCCTTGTCAAACATAATTTGATGTATTTGCTTAAAACAATTGACTGCGTAAAATTATAAAACAAGTGCCCATCTCTATTCATACTCTAGAACTTATACTATAACCCTCAAACGCGCCACTAAGGGTACAACACTCCCACAATGCAATTTAACGTGATCGCGTATACATTTATTATTTAGCCTTGCCATATCTACTGCAAGATTAAACGGCGACTTGTGCGAAGATTAAATCCAGGATTTTATTCCCATATTGCCGTACATTTCCACCCCACAGTTGAGGCAGAAAACTCGAGTATTCATTGCGGGTAGCCAAGCTATGTCGGCGAGGGTTGACGAAGCAGCGTTTGCGGGTTAACCTCAGACGTGTGCGAAGGTACCAGGTAGAGATATTTGGCAGATATTAAATTCGCATTAATATAAAATTCAAACATGAATTTTGAATTTCATGCTTTACTTTTGTCACGAAGTATTTACATATTTCAAAATTAAAATTGTAGCAGTACCTGTTTTTTATGTTTCTAATCTATTACTAAGTCTGACATTTAATTATTTAATAAGGATCGTATGTGTCGGTTTAGTTTTTTTTTATGTACTCTCATTTGTTGTTGGCACGCTTACGCATTAGAAAAGCTCCGTTGAAATATCCCTTGCTTCCTCTTTTCATGCTTTGCCAAATAAAAAAGGCAATGTTTCGACAACCCTGCGAACTGTAAACCAAGATTTATATGGAGGTCGTGGTTATTTATACTCACCAGCCTTATTTTTATTCCCCGTGTGATATTTTTAATGAGGCGACTGAATAGCACTGCTGCACCTTTTATTAACTTTTAAAAGCATTAGTCGTGCCCAAATAGTGGGAATTCACTGAAAGTTATGTCTCGTGACCGTTTGTTTATAGTTTTCGTATAATAAAACTTATTTTACTTAGGATTCCACGGCTGCAATAATAGCTGCATTTTGTTCGTTGAGTTAAACTTTGGTGTGTAAATAGAAACCGTGGAATCTTCAACTGATTTAGCTGAAATGGAATGATTTATTAATAGACGTTTTATTCAACTCTTCATTTATTTATACAACTTAAGTTAGTCAAAACGACCTACTTTGTGAGGGTTGTAAGGAATATTCGTTTATCAAGTGACATTAAAACTGAAGACTATATGGAACAAAGAAAAAAAAAGAAAACTAGATGTCTGATGTCTGATGTGATCTTGTCTTTTTTAATAACACCAAACTGCGAACATCCCGGGCTCATATTGTTAAAATTGACAAGAATTATTGAAGTGTAAAAATGTTACTTTTGAAAACCAGCATTATTTAATTTATTTCATTAAGTAATTTTCAGAAATACACGTGTAAATACGTAGCCTAGATTTATTTTGATAAAAAGTAGCCCAACGGACCTTTTCAACCTCTTCAACATTATGAATACAAAAACAATTTAAAACTAACATAAAAACGTTTTTCTATCCCATTATCCATGATTTCCTTCCACAAACGAGGCAAGAATGTTATTTTTATGAACCGAATATAATGAACCCGAACATTATGTAGAGCTATTCGACCCTATTTGTTTTAAAACATAATTTGGGCCGATGAGTTTGTAAATGAGCCTTATATGGACCAGTATGCAAATGTAGCAATTAGGTTAATAAAGATCCCGGCAACCTGCTGGTATAAAGATGGGTTAACTAATTTGAGCGCGCACTCGCATTTGCGGGTTAAGATTTTTGTTTGCACGCGATCTGTAAGTGTTAAATAAATGAATGGTGTGGGAAAAGTCGAGTGTGATTATGATGTGTGTTTTTATTTATTTAATTTAAATAATCTTACGCAGAAATTCAAAATTATATTTCTGCATCAGATTTTTTTTCAGGACTTTGTATAAGAGCTTGCTGAGTGATCATACAGAAAACATAAAACGCAAGTCTGATACTTAAGGCTTAATTTAAATGCCGTGGATCGAAATGAAGGGAAGTTATACATAGTTATGCCATTTTTTTTGGGCCACTTTGTGCTATCTTGGTTGGACTTGGAATTTGAAGTGACCTGAAAAAAAAACGGCAACAAATAAAAATACAAAATCCTTTCTTTCAATTAAACCAGTTACTGGCTCTTTTGAATTGTCAAGGTCTGTCATTTAAATAGATAAAGTTAGTTCTGCCGCGGTAGTGACAAGAGTAGCAGGTTGTTCTGCAGCAAAACACACTCACCAACCCTATCTTAAGCGCAGCAGTTGCACGTTCCATAGAGTAGATCCTCTGGATTAGAACGTGCAAAAAACTCAATGGACATTATTTGAAATCAACTTCATTGTTAAAAACAGTGATAGAAGTTATAGACCCAAAAACAAAATGTTTAAGATATCCAGAAAATGAGTTTCGTGGGGTTTTTTATTTCGTATCCATTTTATTGTATAAACAGCAAGTAAAACATCAGAAAACATTGAAGCCACAAACTCTCCCAACAACTAAACAAATAGTGTACTAGACTTAACGAATTTCCTAAAACTGATTAAACGTTTTTGTTTGTACTTCTCGATCGAGGCAAAGAGAAGCAAACCGCTTAAAAGTCGATGCAGCAGCGAACTTCCACGGCGCATCTCTATCTTTCACTCAAGTTTAACGATCTAAATATTTGATGGAACCAACGAGATCAAATGAAATAGCAACGGTACATCAAGGGTTGGCATCTTCTTAGGCACCGGTACTTATAACAAGGGTACTTGAATCAGAATATATTATGCGATCAATAGATAGGGATTAATCCAATATGTATTTGGATAACATCTTCAACAACTCAAATACCTTGACGAGCCGATTCTTGTTGAGTTACAATAGTTCGCTATTAGGGTTAGCCGTGTCTAGTTTCAAGATGAACGTGATTCTCAAGTAGGGTTGAGAAGCAATATGAGAATTTGTAAGGTTTCGATGATAATATACCTTGAGGTATAACGTGCAGCCCTGATTTTCTTGGAATTTAGTTAAGTGAAACTCACATGTTGTAGTACAGCAACAACGATACTTCTAAGTAAATATAACGGTACCTAGCTAGTTACTGAAACCTTGCAAAGTCAATTTGTAAAGTTTATACGGGCTTTACATGTATCCAATATTAACTTCTCTCAATATGGTGTTATTGATTACCTACTCATGGGTGGATGGTTTCATGACCTATGACCTATAGTGTTAATTTTTTTTTAATTATTGATAGGCAAGCGCTTGACCACTATCTCACCTGATGGTAAGCGACGATGTGGTCGAAAGTATTTTAGTGCAGGTAGAAAGTAGGTACAGCAAACCTGTGAACCTTGGTTATGTCCATTCCAGACTGCTTGGAAGAAGTTGCAGAATGCTATAAGGCCGTCAGTTGTATGTTTTTTTGTTTGAGAATTCCTATATGTAATTACTCAATTAACACTCACTCAATTAATAATCAATTAGTACTCACTAATCTTGGTTTACAATAAGCTATTCAGAGTGTAACAGAATAAACGCAATATCTGAAAGGGAGTCATTGTATTCATCATTATAAACAACTTTTGCAAAACCCAAGGTATGCGCACAAAAATTTAAAGGGCAGTCAATTTACTTTTTTCGATTTCAGTCTTGGTCCCATAGTGAAAGTTGTATAAATAATTAACGGTCTCCATTACTTCTCCAGAGTTGGAACCCAGACTGGATTAATTACTTTCCTTTTACAAAAAATCACAAATAAAAAAGCAGTCTTATTCTCCAAACAATATTTCTTAAAATTGAAACTAGCTAGCTCGCGGGCACAGCAAAAAGGAAGTGAATAAAGCGTCTCGCTATCCAATATTAATATCGCTCTTTCAAAAAGTTTGAACTGTAAGCAAGCCCGTTATCAATATTCATAAGCACAAGACGGTATCTGAGGGTTGCAATAAACAAAGCGAAGTGAACTGAGGCAAAGTAACCGATCCGAAGAGCTCTTACTTACTGCCAGCTCATAAATTTCAGTTTGCAACTTGCACCGACTAACATTCGATCAATAAGTGTTTTGTATGGGTTCTATATTTGCAAGCTAATACGCCACATCAAAACTTCCATGCTTGCCTTTGCAGCCAATATTACCTACTTACGTAACAGCTAGTCTGAACGCACCATAAATAACCACCTTTGATAATGCATTTGCGTATTTATTCTAAGAGACATATGTATTCAATTCCGTTACGCTATTCATTTGACTTATTTGAAGTTTGTTAAACTAATTTTAGTTGCACGGTGCCAATATGATCACGCGTTAAGTTACGAAGGGCTAAATCAGATCATGTTTTATCGTAGCAAGGAAATTATGTTTTTATTTCAAGGGTTTCAATAGTACCGTCGTTATTATTTGTTATTATAGTTTAGTGGGTGAAGGTCGTTGTCATTGTTATTCGGTAGAGTATTCAATCGGTACTGACAATGACCGCTATTTGAGCAAACAAAATGCTTTCATAAAATAATTATTTTTAAGTTCTTGATTCGTATTTTGACTTTATGCACGGAATCGCCGAGGCAGCGAGCGACTAGACACGAATAATAAGGTATTTGTGCTCATTTGATGTGCGCTGAGCACAAGTTTCAGCTGTCATGGTCATAATCAGAATTGTTAAAGACCGTCTTTATACAAACCGATTATCGCGAGAATACACGATTGTAGCGTTCATTTGGATCGCATCGCGCCACTCGAGGGCACTCTTGATTTTTCCGAACAAATGAAGGAACAAAACAACGTGACCGCGACGATCGCATATTCGCAAGATTATCGCTTTATTAGGACAACGCCTCACATGCCCTGACATGCTTGGTTTGTATGGAAAGTATGACAAGGCCGTCGCTAGCAGTGGCCACTGATACACCTCAGTGCTCTGTGGTATTTCGTGATCTCTATCGCGTTTAGTGCTTATCATTTACGGGTTATATCTCGCCCCTGAAAGTGAAAATGAAAGGAATAAAACCTCACAATTTAATCACAAGGTTTTTATACGGCGATCACGTTTTTTTCATTTTTTTATTCTCATTTTTATAACGTTACGCGAGCGTGACTTAATCAAATAAAGTAAGGAGTTTATAATCGGGAAGGTTGGTGCATTAAATAACTATATTTCGTGAAGGATTTAAAAAAATATCATTCACTATGATTGTGAACTATTTTTATACGCGGGTGGCCATCATTTTGATTCATTATGTCTGTAGGTGGGCTAGTGAAGTTTGGACAAAATGACCCATAATTCCCTTGTTAAGGCTTCGGGGTAACCGTGGCTAACATATTAATCTAGAGCTATAAATATTGTACAAAAAAGTATATTGTGTTGTTTAAACAGGTTTGCAGGAGACTCGTTAATCATCTATCGAGTTGGTTAATTGATGGTTACCTATTTGTAGTATATTACATGATTGTAATCTAATAAATTGCTTGGTAAGGATGAAGAATAACGTAACGATTTTATTGGCATCTCGATCATAGCAATTTTATTGACTTTTTTATTTAGAAATCGAAATTTATCGTTCCTAATTCAGTGAATTATCATAAATTTTAGGACAGCATCATTCATTTAATTCAAATGTCTCAGTCAGTGTATTTTGCCCACCATGACTTACGGTGCCGAACGTGGACGCTTACGCAGAAGGCTGTGTACAGGAGGGAGCTGCATAGAGAGCCATGGAGTGTTCTATCCTTAGCAACTTTTCATACGGCTAATAGACCGAGTTCCGAACAAATCGGAGATCGGAAGACGTACGACAGTTTTAGACATCGGAAAACGAATGAACGATGATGAAGGTCAATCATCTTTATATTCGTGACAATCTTTCTTTACTAGTAAGTACGAAAGAGACATGAAATAAATATCTTTTGCACTTAATGATAAAGCGATCTTCTATCCCTCTCTACTCAGTTGTCAAATCTAACTTCTTATATTGTCACGAATATAGTAAGTATTCTTCAAGGGGTGTTGCGGATTTTGTTCGAAAGAGTTACCGCGGCCCTGAAAAGCAAAGGGCACTCGAGGAGCACGGATGGGTTGAGTAGCTCTCTTACTGACTATAAGCAGTAAGAGTCTGACACTCCCTCCCGCTCCACCCGGCAAGAGTCATTTGATGATTTTCCAACCATAAAAAGGGTTTAAAACGGCTAAAGATATTTTGACCATTTTACCCCACCTCTCTATTCAAAGCGATAAACACAGGAAAGATCTTAAGGACCGGAGCTCAGCATAATCTATCACAATCGACGTATCAAGCACAACATTTTAAATAAATATGAGCATTATTAATTTTAAAGTAGATTTCACCACAGCGGCCGGAGTATCAAATGTATAATTAAAATTTATGAGGGATGAATCGTTAGGTACTACATAGGCGGTGTTACTGTTACAAGTAATATTAACCCATAATAACTGAGGGGTTATCTAAATCCCTTTGTGTTTTGAATCCCGTTAGGCTGGATATTACGAACAAATGGTTTATTTTGCGTATTACAATGTTAATATCATATTAATTTATTAATTGAGTACGGAATTCTGTTGTTTTGTGTGTTTAAGGAAAACATGGTTCGTTATTATTGTTTTTGTTTACAACAGTATTAGGTATAAACTGCTCATTCTATGGTGATTAGAATTAGAAACAATATTTTTTCTACAGGTTTTTTTTTATGAGCAATAATGATGAATCACATCATTATTACTCATTTCATCGATAAGAAAACTAAGTTCATAATGTGTCAATCTGGCTATGGTTAAGTACCTATTTACTTATCTAGCACATAAATACACATTTCTTTTTTAACAATGGGAAATCATCAAATGATTCTCTCCCCTCTAGGCGGAGCGAAATGTCAGACTTTTACTGACTTAAACCCATACGTTTTCCTCTAAATGCTCTTTGCGTGACTCTTTCAAACAAAATACACACCTAGCCAACAACCAAATAGGGATATTTCCTAAAAAAATCTAATTAGTCCGTCAGATAGATTTCTAAAAAGTATTGGACACGTATTTTTTCTTTTTTCACGGTGCAGACTCTGGTAGCGAATTCCACTCCATAGCCAAAACAAGAAATACAGATATTTTCTGTTAGCTACAACCTGCGGCCCTACCATGACGTATTAAAGCGTGAGTCTAGACACCCGAGAGATGGAGCTATACACCCTATATAGCTCCATCCCTCCTTCTCGCGCGAACTACCCTGGAGGTCTTTAAGTCAAGTGTGTAGCAAGCTCCTCAACAGTATGGCGGAAGACATAGACATATTTTGTAATACTCTGGGTGGGTTCATAGTGAGAGCTCTCTTTGAGATATGTAATAGTCCTACTGTGACAAAGATAATAATATAGTGTTTGTAGTAGCATTTAAGTACGATCGAAAACTATTTGTTTGTAACGTAGTTGTAATAATAATAGTTATCTACATTATTGCATTAGGTGACAAACCTGTAAAGATATTTGTATGATGGGAAATAAATAAATACTTTTATACACGCGTGCTCTATTCATGATATTCGTCCAGATCATCACTTACAATCAGGTGAGATTGTGGTCAAAGGCAAGCAGGAAAATCTTCGCTATACCCAACAACAGTGACCGGTTATTTGATATTTTCAGAGTAACGCAGTACGCAGCATCTTGTTATTAGCAGTCAAGTGGAGTTTGCTGCCCATCCCCCTTAAGTAATCCCCGAGCTCCCCTTAACGACACCCATAGAGTTTAGTCTCCCAAAGGGGTCGAGTTATGCCGATATTTTCGGCTTCAAAGATCTTCCTTTAGGCAGAAGTTCCTGGGGTTAAGGGGGCAAACTTTGGAAGTGTTTCACCTTCGTAGTTATTTAAAATTTAGGTCATTCCTGACGATAAAGCCATGCACCAAGTTGTATTTAAACAGTGTATACTATCTTTCAAGAATTGTTTTGTCTGACCCTTTTTTATGGATGGGAAATCATCAAATGACTCCTGCCGCTTTGGGCGGAGTGGAAGGCTCTCTGCGATGTTTGAAAATAAATTAATAGTAATATAAAATAATCAATTAAAAAAAAACAAACAATTAAAACCACTAAACAATATCGAACACATAACCACAAACCACTATACCAATCCGTACAAAGTTGCAACTAAAACCTAGTTCACACTACATTAACAAATCAACAACAAACAAACTCGTTTGCAGTAAAACTTGTCAGCGAACAAGTTCCTACTTAGAAACATGTTAACGTTTACAACATGTCTATTCACGGCTTTGCGCCTGCATCGAGTCACCTTGGCATTAAAAAAAGAGACTGCAATTACATGTGCCAGGTTAGCTAAATCTGGCCCTTTGAGAATTTCTATTTAGGGTGAAGTCATACTGTAAGCCATTAGCGGAATTGAAAAGTTTTGTTTCTGATATTTGTATCAGTTATCTCGTCTCAACGTTGCCCAGTTTTGATTTGGCGATGTTCCGACGAGATTGTTTTTTTATAGTGATTTAAATAATAGAATTATCAGATTTTCTGAGCAAGTGAAGCAAAAGTCTACTTTGCCCAAAGAATTACCATTGCCATTCAACGTGGCAATACTGCTAGTCTTGTGCGCACGTTTCCGTATGACAGTGAATGCGGAGGAATACTTGGACGCCTATGTGTATTTTGTTGTTGTAAGTGTGATTAATTGAAAATAATTAGTAATTGTTTATTAATAACTACCGAAAGTCGAGGTAAAAGTAAAAAAAAAATCACATTTATCGGTGATTATTAATTATGTAACCTTAGTACCAAAAAATGTATTAAATTTTCAAAAATAAAGTACGCTAAGCGTCTTATGGAGAAACACCAAAATACGATTGGACCATGCACAAGTCTTCCTGATCTTTTTGTATGGAGCAGAAACATGGTGATTTTTGATGCATCATGTTTTCACGGCATTTCATACAAACTTTGAAGTCCTTAGTTTTTAAATGAATGAACCGATTTTAATGAAACTTGTTAGAAAGATAGAGTGTTTTTTCAGAAAACTTAAAATCGCTCTTCTCCCTGAAAACTATTTTTCAAAAATATTCTCTATTAACTATTTCGACCTGAATATCCAGCGTATGCATACTAAGATCGCGCCGCACTGCGTAGTCTGTGCGGCAGCTGGCAAGCCGGCCGACCACTGGGCTGGGGGTAGGGCCTGTGCCGCACCCGCCAAAGCCGGAAACAGGAGAAAGCCCTCCGCCACCGCCGTCTCTGCCGCGACCGCCGCCGCTGCCGCCGCTTCTTCTGCCGCCATTGCCGGTTCCACTGCGGCTGCTGCTACTGCAGCAGCCGCAGTAGAGCCCCTACAAAGGGCTCCGGAGGGGGCTGAAATGGAGTGCCAGGAATGGCCCCATTTCACCCCCTCTTGTTGAACGTCAGCCACTGCGCCGCCCAGGAACTGATGCTCCTGAGCATGGCG
Organism: Melanchra persicariae; assembly: GCA_947386135.1. Taxonomy (NCBI): domain Eukaryota; kingdom Metazoa; phylum Arthropoda; class Insecta; order Lepidoptera; family Noctuidae; genus Melanchra; species Melanchra persicariae. Next base: position 8,462,396 of record OX376655.1, on the reverse strand, counting down.
CAGTGACTGATGCCTGTGGACGGCGAGCAATGGGTAGCTCGCCGTCCGATCAGAACAGGCCCGGGTTGACGGCGCGCTGTGTTCTACGCGCGCCAAACCAGCAGTCGTCAGCATGGGTCGGGGCCCGTTAGGGCCAGAGCCTGCCAGGGTTGCGGAATATGTTCGAAAGAGTTACCGCGGCCCTGGAAGGAAAGGCACTTGGCGGACAAAGGGTGGGTTTTAGTCAGTAAAAGTCTGACACTCCCTGCCGCTCCACCCAGAGCGGGAGGGGTCATTTGATGATTTCCCATCCTCAAAACAAAAAAAAAAAAAAAATGCAAACTAAGTTTCATTAAAATTCACTTTTTTTTAAATTAGTGATGGGTTTGCTCTTGACTCTAGTCTATGTCAGAGATGACAGAGACAAAGTCTACGATGGAGCGAGCTTACCACTCCTTTGCTGTGCGCATTATAAAAGACGTTTGGAAACGCTTAATGCGAATTGGTGAAATAGCAACAAGGTAGGGATGGTAAGATGCAGTGCGTCTGGATGTCCGATGGTAGAAGGGGGCCGGTGGGATGAGGTTGTGGAGTTCTTGAGCGCACTCACCGAAGTACAATCTGTAGAAGACCGATAAGCAGGCAACCTTACGGCGATGAGCCAAGCTGTGTAGCTTACAACATTACTAAAAATAAGGACTTGATGTTGAATTTTGTATGAAATTTAGTAGATCGTAAACGCTCCTAAATCATTTTAGTCTATCACTTTAATCAATATTGTTTTTTTAATCATTTGATACAAATTGAATTGATATACAATTTCTTAGATAAAATTTTAGTTGTTTTTAAATATTTACGATATATTCAGGTACTTTTCTTATTGAATTGTTCGCATACTTAAATATTAGCTTTCTTACGACTTAATAATCTTGCAGCCTGTTTCAAGTCACTCTTTTTTTTAATTTTGTTACCACCCTACCAATGTCCCGCTAATCGCCGGCTGTATGACCACTGCTTTAATAGTGCTCCTTTATGATCGTGTAATTACAGTTATGAGACGCTAATACCAATCAATGTGTAACTAATGAGAAAGATTAATTGGCGCGCAACCAATCAAAATGATTAATTACCTTACGTAAGAACGCATTGTTTTCACTGCAATAGCATAGCGATAGATGAAAATATGAACAACAAAATGTTTCAGCTCTCGGGGATTTTTTGGCAAACCATGTACATATTTTACGTTTTTTATTTTGTTTCTCCGGTTGGTATCAAGTCTGCAAACCATAAAAGTTCCAATGTAGGAAACCTGAAAACTGTAACATATCAACAATATTGGCTCGTTTCCAAAACAGTGTTATTAATATCGAAATTGCGTAATGACAAGAGGCAGGTGATAATGAACATAAGCACTGACTGTTATAATACCTACATCATAAAAAAAAAACATAATATTAGCCAACTTAATAATGTCAAATGAAAAACCCCTTGTGACTTGTCAAACAAAAATTCAAAGAGTCCGGGGCATCTCTTCTTTTAATATTTATTCAGGTTTCAATTTCCTGCGATATTCCGTCTGTTTCAGTGTATTTTTTTCGCCTGAACTCATTGGAGTAAAGAGGTCCTGCAGACAGTTCTCATATCGAACAATTCACACGTAAGGTAGAACAAATAGCCCCAAACCGCGGTCCTATTGGAATAACATTCGTGCGGTCCACTTATATCAGATTTCTTATTGTTCTTCATTTCATTCCATTAACGTTTGTGTAAGGGACACTTGCGTTAGACGTTTTCTTTGTGATTTTAGCGTCGCTTGATGGTTTCTTAGGAAGCCATGTTGTTTTGATTGTAATGTCTTTAGCGATATATAGTATTTCTCGTAATCTTGCGGAATGTATACCTACCTACTTTTTTATCATCATCATTATGTCAGCCGAAAGACGTCCACTGCTGGACATAGGCCTCCTCCAAATGTCGACACAACAATCAATACTGTGCGTCTTGCATCCATCGTCTACCCGCGACCCTCACCAGAAGGCAAATTCTACTAAATTTTCATATTTATATTTCCACAAATTTTTGATCCTTGTGGGATGCCTTCCAACGCTGCGTCTTCTGGTACGCGGTCGCCACTCCAGGGCCCCAAGTCTGCTAATTTAAGAATGGCTCAATTGAATATCAATTGGATCTCAGTAGCAGTTTTAACTAAATTTGGTATTCCGCTACTAATTTAAGACCAATGGTTTTCCAGTGACATTCCATTGAACTGCTATCGGAATATTTGCTAGTCTGCTCTTCAATCGTGTTACAATTGTAAATCGATTGTGGACTATACCGGTATTCTACTCTTATTTGACGTTTGTTTGACATTTATATCAATGGACACTCAATTGAATCTTAGTGTCAATTTCACTATTGAAGTAAGCGATTAACGACTAACGATTCATTGCAGATAATATAGTTCGTATTTGAATCACAGAAAATTATAAAAACGTATATTTAAATCAAACCAATAGTTCATTCACTCATTCAGCTTCTTGGTAGATTTTGAATGGCAACACCTATAACTGTTCAACTGAGAGTCAATCACACTTACACTACGATTCCATTACGACTCTATTGAGCTTACATACAAGTTTTTGCAGAATACCAAATTTGTTCTAATCGTAATGGAGTCGTGATTGACTCTCAATTGAATATCAATAGCATGTGAGTTTAATAAAATTAGCAGACTTGGGGCCCAGAACTTTTCGGCCCCATCGACGATCTAATCTACGAGCAATGTGCCCTGCCCACTGCCACTTCAGACTGCACTCTTGTTTTTATATATTATAATTTTACCAGACATTTCTTTTTTTGATCGGGTCACTGAGTAGTGGATAAAATATATGGATCATGATTGTGTATAGTGAAAATATTAATTCACAGGTTAACTGGACTTCACTGCAGTTTAAATAAAATAGAGAAAAAGCCATACCGAAACAGAGACAGCATTCTGTCATTATTACAAATATTTAAGTACCCGTTTTTACCATTAATTAAATTACAACACAAGCAATGATAATTCAATATGGACTGTAAAACCATCATCCTTAAAGAAAATAAACAATACATCACAATGCGATGCGAAAAAGCAAAATAATTTACATATTTTAAAGCAGAAATAACATTGTTTTACACGTTAATTCATTAAGCGATGAACTTCATTAATATCATGTTTGCTATACAAATTACAACATCGACATGGTTTTCGATACGAGCGGTAATTTGCGAAAAGTTTTTGCATGTCCAGTGAAATCTATGCGCATTTTTATTTGAAATGGGATTTTTAGTACAGCGTGGGTAGGCCAAGAGCTGATACCAAAATGTTTTTCAGTCTTTAAAAGGGCTTTAGATTCTTCCTTACTCGGTTTTAATATTGTGTAGGTGCGTAATATTCACAATCTCGAGTAATATTTTCAATGTTAAATCGACACTTATTGTGTATAACCAAATCTTATCGTTTAGAGAATTTAAGGGCCATGGTAGGCTTGGTGTGTGATTGGCTATAAAGTTTCCATAAAAGGATACATAATGTAACAAAACACTCTATTTTTGTGCCTGAGTAAGTAAATACTGTACAAATAATTATTATCTGATGGCCGTGTGTGAGTTGTCCCAAGATATTATTATTATCTTTAATTATTTCGTATTATAGCAACTACCACTACCTATTTGCCTCTCTCTGTATAACCCAAAGGTTGACTGGCAGATACACCAAAGGCACTGAATCCGCCTCTGTACTTTTTAAGCGTAAAGTATTAAATAAGTATAATATTTAATGGACGCAAAAGAAAACAACTAAACAAGAGCTCATACCACAAGGGAGTCAAATGCGAAAGGCACGGAAGCTCTTAGAGCATTTTTCTTTTTATGAGAGAAAATTAAAACATAATTAAAAAAAGAACAAACTAGTAATAGACTCCTGGACTAACATAGCGGCAATTTTTAAATATGCAACATTAAATTTCGCATAAAAGTTCCTGCAGAGAGGTTTTGATGCTTTCGGGTACACTTTTCAAACATTTTGACATGAATTCTGCTGGCCTTTGAAATAGTCCGAGCAAAGCGTAACGCAGTACTGAATGTATGTGAAAGTTGTTTATTTCGTACAAATGAAAAAGCACTTATATTTTTTTGAAATGAATAAAAGGTACGTGAATTGAACAGGGGTAAGTTTTGACAGTGGGAGCCAGAAAATGGAAGTCATCGTCGCCGTTGAGAAAAAAACGAATTGACAATTTTTTTTTGGGAACATCTACCAAAATTTGTAATATATTCCAAGAAATAAAATGTACGTGTTACTTGGTCGCTAGTCAAGTTCCAGGAACAAATCGTCTTGTTATACCAAACCAGGAAAACGTTATCTACGTCAAATATTTGATATTATTTTGGAAAATACAGGTCAACTACCAATTGAGACAGTGGCAGATTATATTTGACGTAAGATTATTAGTAATTTTGCGTACTATCTCAATACACGGAATGATTCATTTATTGTTGTTGTTTTTATATGTATTTCCTGTGTATTTTTAATTTTGGTGTACAATAAAGTATATATAAATAAATAAATAATTAAATAATACTTTTTGGTGTTATGTTCATGTATCATGATTTTTGTTGGCTACTTAAATCACGAAGGACAGGAAAAAAACAAAACAATAGGCAGATGATTCTGATTTATTATTAACTTTTAGTGATTAGCATGTTACCATGAGACTAAATTTTTTCTGAGGAAAGAACATCGAGCCAACGATGATATCGACTTAATTTTTATTTTAATCAAAACTTTTTTTATTAAGGCAATAATAGTTACTTGTGTTTTGTAATTAAATTATCTAATTTAAATGGCAAATCATTAGCCAATTAAGCGTAAACATTCATAATTTATAAAGTTCATAGAATCATATCTTTGAATGACCCTCCCCCCGTCTGCGTTCTGTTTTTAAACTTCCATGACGCCACGCGCCGGGTTAAACGAGTAAACTACTAAAATAGATGGAAAACCTTTTTTAGAGTCAAAATTAAGTTAGAACAAAACACACAGGATCCATCAGCTCTGTTGTGTCATGAGTGCATGCTGTCACAGACTCAGTGTGAGGTGTTTATGTGTGTCTCGCAAGGGACAGCGTATCGGTTACTCACGAACGATGCTTGTTTGTAACTATGCGGTTATGTTGTGAGGCGGTAGCGTATTGCAAGGCACGTCTTCAAAGTGTCCACAGAGTTAAAAAACATTGAAGAACAATTTGATGAATAAAATAATTATCATTGGTTTTCTTTTGATTAATTTCAAACGTACTCCAAAATAGACGGAAAACCTTTTTAGAGCCAAAATCAAGTTAGTAAAAAACACACAGGATCCATCAGCTCTGTTGTGTCATGAGTGCGAGCTGTCACAGACTCAGTGTGTGTTGTGTTGATAATTTCTTCTCTATTGCGATCTCTTTCTGTCAGTCAATGGTTTGGTGGAAGAAAACTCAAATTAAGCTCGCGTTTGTTTATTAATTTTATCAATTCAAGTAATATAGGTACGATGTTTTGTCCTATAAATGATTAATATTAATAATTATTGTTTTTAGTTTGATTTATTTCAATCTTACTAAATAACGACTTTTCTAGTTGCAAGAAACTAGAACTCCATCTGTGTCACCAGTCCGAAAGGGCGTTGAATCCCACCGCTCTGTTACGATGTGCTGTAATAAAACACAGATCTTTATGAAACCTGTTTTAACGTCATAAATAAAATATAAATCAAACAGTAATTAGTCCGCAACAGTTATAATTGAAGTATATTCACATGAAACAATTGTCGGCGTAAATGAATACTTAATAAGTAAATCACCCTTTGAATTAAAAAATAACTTCTCGTTTTAAGGTGGGAGAGGTAAGAACTAAATAGGTCCGTGACAACTCGCTACCGCTTATCAACAACCCCACTATACTCCCTACCTTAATAATACCATTTCGGAAATGAGCTTTCGTTATCGATATGCACTACAGTGCTTTAGTCAGTCTTACGAGGCGTTTAATGAAATCAGTCATTAACTAAAGTGCCAGTAAAACGTTCTGTTTGACTAAGAATGGTCGGTTTTCGTCTAAGTAAATAGGGTTGTCAAGGGAACTAAGTGCGTCGTGATTAAAAAAAGAACTAAGGCAATCAGCAGGTGGTAAAGGGGCTTCGTTGTTTTAGAAAAGGGTGGAAGGAGCTGTGATATCAGGGGCCTAACCACCAACTCTTAAAGCAGTATTGCTTTAATATTACTTCCAGAGGGAAAGAGACGGAGCTATACAGGACGTATAGCTCCGTCTCTTAGGCCCAGGTGGGGCATTGTGGAAGGTTTGAATAAGATGAAAGCTAAATTCTCACAAGAATATCTTCTTACATTGTTTTCAGGGTCGCTCGCTATCAATCAATAATTCAATTTAGCCTATCGTAATCCATTTTGGACTTGATTGACCAATATCTTTCAATCAGTGTCAGATAGTTTTCGTACTATATTTTAACCGATGAAAACAAAGGAGAATTATTTGGGTCTCAAGTTGACCCATAATACATAATATAATATGTTTTTACAAACATTTTTAAATAATAATAAAGATGAATTGTATAAAAATTAGGATATAAATGTTTTATTATTACGTTGTCTTTACAAAATCAAATATTGCTTCATGAAAAATCAATAATTTTTCACTTATAACAAGCTTCGTTTAAGATGTTATTTGGGAAGCAGGTCAATATAAACATGCATGCAATACAAGCACGACGTTTATGCCAATAATTATAACAACGATTAAAAATGAATTTAACAATCAGTACGGCTTATTTTTAACGAGAAACAAGGCCTGGTTTTATCACACAATGCAGTTAGCTGTCATAATTAAAAATAACCGTGCATAAATCACAACTGTGAGTCATATGCGTGGTAGCTTGCTGAGAATTAAGTGTTACTTTTTAATTATAAGCAGTCTTTAAAGACATTCACACTTTCTGTATTATATTACTTGGTTTCCGTATATTTTTTTTGCGATACCTCATGGTGGTCAAGGTTGATGGGAGCCCTCACGGCGTTCTATTACCAGTAGCATGTCATAGGCCGAATTCATCATTAGTTCATTACTCAAGGCAGCAGCAATCTGAGATATTTTTCTATCCGGCCGCCCCGTAACTTTTTGAAAGTCAAGTGAATCTAGATGCATCATCCATTACGTTGGGCATACACCAAAGGGGAAATCGCCATAGTTCTTTATCAGTTTTAACCAACACTGTAAAGCAGTATAGAAAGAGAAAGAGGAGGCCTTTGCTCAGCAGTGGGACCCAAACTAGGTTAGTAAAAAAAACACATGGTGGCAAGGCCTCAGCTTCAGCAAAAATAATGATAACTGATAGAAATGCCGCGTGTGCTCAGCTCCACTGAATTAAAACTTAGACAATTCATTTCAATCGAATATTTGTTTCAACTGTGAAACAAATGTATACTATTATATATCACTTTTCACACGGCAGGAAATAGTGTACTAACAGCCCTAACTTTACAAGACGAAATTTTGAGTGACGAAATGCTACTAGCTGACTCATAAACTTAGTCTTGTGAGCTCATGTTAGGTTAAGATATTGCTTTTAAAACGAGTGACCTCATTATTTTACCATAAGATAATAGAGTTGTCACTATCATTATAAGCATTCTTGTCAAAGAAAGTTAACAAGTAAAATAAATATTATAAAATTCTTGGTAAATGTGTACACATTATAAAATTCAAGTCTGGCATCGGATAACTAAAAAATAGTAATAATAGTAAAAATACTGATACCCATTGAGAAGGAAATCAATTTACTCTATATCTTAATTTTTGCTTTCAAGCTCTTCACTAGCAAAATGCTAATAAACGATGATAAAATGTTAATACCGATGATTCCCCCTTTAATTTAAATATTTCAAAGTCAGAACTGAGGACTTATCCTGAAGATTTGGAAGAAACGGTGATAGATTTCGCAAATCCGTGCTACCTAACGGGTAAAGATAATAAACTCCACTATAATTTTATCTATTAATTAATTAAATACAAAAATAATAACAAATACTGGAGTAGACTGATATTAATTTATTATTCACTTCCCGTGTAAAGTTGATGGTACTTGACTCGGACAGCTCAATGTTCTTGATATATCGACGAGATTATCAGTTGATTGCCGACAGGCGGCTCACACACGAGCGATTATCTGGCGTCAGATGAGCTGGATATAAAATGATACAGCTTTTTTTTATAAACATGAATAAGCTTCTTTAAATATAAAATGATAGTGATGATGATGGCAATGATGATACAATGTGGATAATATTTGCGTGGTCTTCTTCATCATGTCACACTTGCACAAAGGCTTCCCTAAGCGTTACAATTCGGGAATTAAGAGGCAATAATCAACACAGTGAATAAAATAATGATGACCTAAAAACCATGACATTATGTCATGGTTTTTAGGTCATCACTGATTTCACTATTAAGGAGAGACGGAGCTATTCAGCACGAAAACCACCAGTTCAAGAAGAGAATCATTATGAAAGAGCACGAAAAAAATTTAAATAAAAAAAGCTAACTAGGAAGACAAAACAAAACAAAAGTACCACAATTTGCAAACACTAACCAAACTCCTACACCACACTTATTGACTTTTAGTAGCACTTACAAATGCCTGCTGTCAGAGCCCATTACAAATTTAATCTAACATGTCGCCGCTTTACAACCAACCTTAATCGCATCTACGAATGTTTATTCAGATGCAGGCCATCTAAAGAGCTCCACAATTTACTGGAAATTAAGAGGACGACGCATCCGTCGGGGATGCTACAATAACAGTGCTACGCCGAAAATACAACCACTAAGTGACAGGAATAAAAACAGTAGTGGCACTGGCGTATTGGGATTGTGGGTAAAAATATTAATTGTTATTTTGGGAAGGATGGTAATAATTATTGGGATTGACTGTTTTATTGTTTCATCGATTTTCTGAATGAAACTTACCGATGATCTGTTTTTCGAGTCGATGGCTACTTGTGGCCACGTTTATAGCGGCATCAGTAGCATTAATTAGCGATGACAATTCAATTTGTGGTAAAAAATCAAATTAGATAAAAATATTGAAGGGTTATATATACTAACGTGAACAAATATGGATGAGACAGAAGAGATGAGTAAGTATCAGTTGCAAAAAAAAGACCATCACTCATGTAAGTATTGGTACAGGTAAAACAAAATTCAGCTTCACCAGCAAGTGCAACACTGCAAATAATATTACGAAGCACAAAACCAGGTTTTGTGCTCCGTGGGAAATATTGTTATAATTTAAAAGATGCAATGTTATGTCCACAATTTCTATTCACAAAAGCAATTTGCAATTAAAAACAACTTTTTATTGAGCTAGTTAATTTAAACGGCCGCTGAACAAACTGCATAAAAATTAAAAATAAATCTAATGGAAAAAATCTCTGCATTTCTGTAAAAGTTGCGAGATAAAAAAATCGCTGACCAACGAAAGAAGCAAGGGCCTTCCATTTGCAACTGAACGACATCTTTTCATTAAAATAAAAATTGCTAATGACTCCATCTCCATATTTTAGCATAAAAACGTCAGCGCTTTGTACCATTTCGCTTTGGTTATAAAAAAAAGTATAATTACAAGATACATCTGCATATCTTTTGACGCCTCCGAGCTATTACTCGACACATGGACGGAGATGTTAAATGTTCTGCTTCCATATTTTTTGCTCTTGAAGTGCAGATGACTTTATTAGTGAGGATGGTAAGACAAGGGAATGCTCTTTTTTCCTTTGTTTGATATGCGAGATTTATCCGGCTTGTTATGTTGGTACGAATTACGAATGAAGAAATTTGATTCATGTTTCTATTTTGTACGTTTTATCGTACTATTTATGAAGTCTAGAGTAAAACATAATTTAACGTAGTTTGAGAAGGACAAAGTTAGTAACTATTTATTCTGAAAAATTAAAAACATGGAAGAGTAAGTTTTACTTTTAAATGTGCCTAATGCTAATAATGTTTAGATGAGTCTTTTCTTAACAAACATCGCTTAAATCTAGGCCATGAGAGTAGAAAATTCCCAAGAAATCATTGAAGCTTACTCTGATAATGAGAACACAAGACGTGCTTATTATTTACAAGAAATGAAACATCATATCATCACAAGAAAACACAAGGTGATTTCGTTCCAAAAACAGTCTGTTTACCCCTCAATTAATAACATCGAACAATCAACAGCCCAAAAACAAGAAATCAAAAGGAAGTTTACGCATCAATTTATATGAAATACAAGAAGGTATCTCGTTCGTTAATTTGTTTACACTTTGCATGTTCCCTGTGCCAATGTTTACATTTAACATCTACCTAAGTATCCTCATAAAACGTAATAAACTTCGCCTCCCGATGATTATGGCCCTTTGAAAATAAACTTGGAAGTCGATTCACAAACACTGGCTTTATTTTTGTTTACTTTACTTTCTTTCTTTCTTGAGTTATGGATATCATCGTTATTCTTTCTCTAAAGTTCCGAGGAACCCTCGTCCCCTTTTATTGATACATTAGAAATTATTTTTTCATGTTATTCTGTCATAAAAATGACTGGAGTCTTGTTTTGCTTAAATTATTAAAATGGCGGCGTCTTTGTGTTCCGTGCAAGTATCTCGGTTTAGATTCTAAGTTATATTTAAATGTCCATGGGGAGGAAAAAATATAATTTTAACATGAAATAATTAACTCATTGTTGTTGTACTATGATATTTAGAAACCTCCTACTAACACACTGATGGGCGGAATCTTCCCACAAGATTTCCACTTCTCACGGCTGTTTTCAAGATGCGTTGCAGTTGCTGCTGAGTTAAAGCAGTATAGTTTGGCGCCATCTTTGCTTGGGTATCCCCGCATCGTTTTCTGTTGTTTGGCAACACCAGTTACCACTCCCACAGGGGTGGTATCTCATGTCTGGTCCACCGCTTGTTTCCCTGGTGAATACAAAATAAAACTTTGATTTATTGTTGTTTGAATCAAGTAAAAAACACCCTAAATTATAATACCATAACATACACCGTAGAAAATAAAGGCTAATAAAAAAAGGATCCTATATTGAGGTTTAACCACTAATACTCTAAAGTTTAACCTTTCTAAAGAACAACGTAATATCGTTCACATAAATCAAACTATTAAACGGACAACGGAAAATTCTTCAAGCCGGGTAAGCACTAAGGTATACTTCACCTGGTACATTTTACATCGAAAACATGCAAAGCTATAAATATTCACTTGGCTCCTGTTTGTTTCCACCTCTTAGGCCTCGTAAAATTAATGCCTTTATATTAATATTTATTAATATATGAATGTCTCGTACATTGTAGGGAAGCCGGCATGATAAAATGGTAAGTAAAGTTTATGGTGCAATAACAACGGTATTATGCTGTTGCCTATGAATTTCCATTGGATATGCTTGCAGTCATTACGGTGTCTCATTTCTATTAGTTAGGAAAGAGAGAGAGGGATATAACAGGAGCAGAGGTTACACTTAGTTATTAGGAGTTTATGATAGGTATTACATGCTGGTCGATTAATAGGAGTAATCGAATTCCTAATTAATGTGAAGCCTATATTTATTGAAGGTACTGAAAGATTATACGACAGAGGTGTAATCAAATTCCATAGAAGTGTCGTATTAAGTATCGAATTTAATATCTTAGCCCCCAAGGACTAATTGGGTACTTAATCAAAGTAGCTAGTTATATCGTGTTCAGCGTCTTTAATAAATGAATCAATACATTCTTTGAATTTCTTTTGAAAACTTGTCTTTTGATGAATTCCAGGTACAAAAATTAACTAAATAGGTACTGTTACCGAATAAGAAGGTCGAGACCTTCTTATTCGGTAACAGTACCTATTACGGCTGCTCGATCACTATTAACGTACACATACGCTTTAGTTAAATTTAAAGCAACAAATAAAACCCTACATACAATAAAATTAATACCTACACCAAAAAAAGCAACCAAAAAGCTTTTAACCTAGATCAGTATGTAAATGTATTTCAATTCTAAATACAAACATCAACTTTACACCATTTAATTCAACAGATAAAATGTCAAAGTGTTTCACACAAAATTTGGTTACCAGATACGGTATAAAACAATGTGACATTAATCGAAACAAATGAAAAGCTTCTATTTTAATTAAAGCGACAGGTAACCCAAACCTTACGGAAGATTAAAGAACAAGTAAGACAAACATGAAAGACTGAACCACGAAATTAGATTTTCACGAATCAAAAACGAATTTGTAATATGATAGATCATCGTTATTCGTGGAAGTTTCGAAATTACACCCTGATAACAGATTGAAACACGACAAAGGAATCACACCTTTAATGTCGAAGAAATACGGTGGTGTAAAAACACAAGATTCTGAACTGTCGTTTTCTGTCCATCCGGCCGGAAGATTGCTCTTTTGATATGATTAAAAGGGTGAAGACTGTTTTATGTGGCAATTAAAGAGTTCGGTTGCTCTCCAGTTTCTATTTCTTCATCTATGACCTGGTAACGATAAGCTATAAACAACGTGACATCTTATTTGTTGGAATTGTGAAGGCCATTAATTTATATTCGTACACAGAAGTCATTATTTATAGCATTATGGATTTTATAATTGAGGAAATATGATGTCCCAGAAACAGATCGGTTTAAGATAAGTGTGAATATAGAGTTGAGGCTTGTAAACATAATAAATTAAGTATGAAACATTAGTAAATGGAAAAGCTAGTAAATATAAAAGAAATAATTGATTTATGAGCACAACTAAAGCAAAGTTGCTCCAACTCCACCGTTTCATATGTAAACAAAATTAAATTATTATTCCGTACGTCAATTTAGGTTGTTTTTTACACTCAAGGGGACGGTTAAAAGCACAAACAACCAAACTTTTCACTTACAGTCAACGTTTGTTTGTTGGTCCGATCCGTTCAGTTAGGTACGTAAAATTTCGTACATTTAAAATACATTGACGTATGCGTTGAGTTCCAAAGTTGGTGCCATGTACTGTCTTTCAGTTAAGAGTTTTTTGTATTGATAGAAAGTACGACAGTTCGACCAAAACAATGCGATGTCTTAGTAAGATACATGTTTACGTATCTGGTGATTTTATAGCACGATGTTGTTCGTAGTAAAAGTCAAAGAAAGGATTAGATTACTATGGGATGTTTGCGATGAAATTGGAAGTTTATAGACAATAGTTTTAATTTAACAATCGCGGGTTGGATTACACACTAAATTATTTGGAGTTAGTTCTAACTGCAGGTAAGTTTTCAAATATAACTTAAGCGCCAAGCAGGATAAATAAGAGGTTTCCATAGAGTTCGTTTGAGTGCTGATAATAAAGATTCGTTCCTTTGCAAAATACTATAAAAACTCATTCATTGACCAGTAATCATTTCCTCTGGCCGTTATGAATTGGATGAAAGTACTCCATCTTTTTAACTACACATCAAAGGGTCATTTCGTTGTTAAAAAATAAAAATAAAACATTAGGCGAAGCCTGAATCGTGCATCGTACCTACACCCTGCTTTGTCTGCAGCACTATTTTGTTTTCGCGACAGCCGGAAACGGATATAGAGGGAGACAGAATAATAGCCGTCGGAAATGGTCAGACATGGAGGAATCTTACTTTTTTTTTCTCATACCCTGGACATTGCTAGCTCAATGCAAGGGGGTTGCATTTATAGGAAATCATACCTTAATTTTGTCGTGATAAAGTTTGGATTGGAGTGATAGAAATAGTGTCTTAAAATTAAAGAATACTGGTGTTTTTAGTGAAGCATATCGTAATGCATACACATTGGTCAGGGATGTGAGATAGGATCGTTAAATTGTAAGGTTTTGTTTTTCGTTTTAATTGTGTTTGTCATGACGAGTAAAGGGATAAATAACATTAATCCTCGTAGTCCTGGATTATTGTCTTTTGAAGCAATAAGAGACTTTTTGGTACCATTACTTAATTTGAAACACGATGCAACCCGAATCAAGATTCTAAAAATACGTGGACAGCCCTTGCTAGCCCCGAGCTCCTTGAAGATGAAAGAAATCATAGTTAAAATTTATTTTTCTTCAACCATTATGATTCCAAGAAGAAATAATAATAAAAATAGCTTTAAGAAACAAAACTATTTTCAACCAAGAAATGAAGAGGGATTCGATAGAAATGTAAATAAAACTTGCCTTCAAAAAGTTTGGCTAGTTGGCAGGAGTGTCACATCTACCTACAGGGGGATAGAATAATATTATTACAACGCCACGGAGTGAGAAAGTCCATTTGTCTGATTAGAAAACTGTTCTGTGATATTAAAAATAACAATCAGGAAGTTGTGGGGAAAGTTTCTTTACTTTTCGTTTAATGAATTCGAGGTGTGACTTTAATGCGAGTTAGCAATTCGCACATTTCAACAAAATATAATAATTATAATTTAGGAGTAGGTTTAGATATTTGTTTGACTTCACTATCATCACTACATAGAATAAAACAAAGTCGCTGTCGCTGTCTGTCCGTCCCTATGTATGCTTAAATCTTTACAACTACGCAACGGAATTTGAAGCGGTTTTTTTTAATAGATAGAGTGATTTAAGAGGAAGGTTTATATGTATAACTAGCGACCCTCCCCGGCTTCGCACGGGTGCAAATGTGCAATTCTGATAATAAATATACCTACCTACTACAGAATACAATATTTACAGCTTATTTGTCATTGACAATACAACGCGCCGCCTCGCGCCTGCCGGGCCGGTACCGCCGCGCGCTGCACCGCTATGTCCCTGCATTATAATTCTGTAATATCTTCGGAAATATTCATTTAAATTAAATGCTGTTAAGAGCCATATTGATCTATATTTAAGGTACGTAATTGGATAAGGATTAATGCTATATTGCTTAAAATCACTTCGTAAATAAGCCATTTTTTCCCGTAAAATGTAAAGGGTAAAAAATGGTTATTGTGGGTTATCCTTAAGAGATAGACATATACCATCGCGAGATTTTTTGTTGACCTTTTTAATGTGTACAATACTGTAGTATATTATTTTGATTTATCTCGTGGGGTTCAGCCAGCGTTTGCAATGTAAGCGCAAAAAAATGTGTTTAAATACGACATCACATTAGAAACCTCTAAGTTTATCAGTGTTTCTCTACAAACATGGCGATACTTATTACTAAAAAAAAATCTAATCCCGAAACCTAATGGCACGGCGTAAATAAAAAGTTTTTTTGTTTTAGTTCAGTCAAAATTAAATTATGATAGTTCAAAACGGTAATTTCATTGGTAAATAAATATTTAAATAGTTAGAACCAGTCATAACACGTATAACAGAAATAGAGACGTTTTATTATATTTACTGAATTCCCAAAATTAAATGTTAGAACATTTTCTAAAAGGGTTGAATCCCTATAAAACCTAATCTACCGTTTAATCGTTCGAGCCTGCGGTAGTTAACGCCTCCATATACATATTAAATTCCTCGTCAGATATTTGAAACGAGGCTTGTTAGCCTATAACCGCACGAGAAAATTAGGATACCGCAAACAACGTCTTAATAACGGCTGAACTCAAACAATTTACAAAGTAAATATTCAAACAAACTTAATTAGTATATCCTATATCCTCTGTATAACCAACGTGAAATATGTTGTGTAACTATAGGGAATATATTGATTGGCCATTAAAATAATGGGCACAAGCTTGAACGATACGCTTCATCGCTGGAAGGCCGAAGGGGCATTCTACATCAAACATCCTACCGCCAGTGTTTATGAACCCGCCCCTCCGCTTTCTCCATTCAAATTATGCGATCACTGAAGGGTTCACCTGCAGAATTTGAGAGTCCATTTTATAATGGACGTGTTACTATTTGTTTAAGATCGCCACTGCCGGGGCTGTATCGAAAATAACGTGAAAAACGATCAAAAAGCGAAAACGAGTAATATCCGGACTTGTATTGTTCTCATATCGGGTCCGTGGAGTTAATCGAAATTAAGTGATCCATTACAAGATACCGGTCAATGTTGAGTTTAACAAACGACTGTATTATTTATGGAATCGATTTTTATGCGTCGTTAAACTTATACCTTTATGTTTTCTTTGTCTTGTGTTATTAAAAAGCGAATAATTTGCTTTTGTATTTTTTCGGCTGCAAAATTGACTGAATTTTATGTTTACTTTTTATGTTTGGATTCCGGTGAGGACACGATTCAGTGATTTTAAAAAACTAGCGTTATTGAAAGTTTTATTTTGCTTGTTGCTAAGCTTCCTTTTCTGGAAAGAAAATTACCACCGAGTCACAAATTAATGAATTTGGAACGCATCAGTTAAGTCACGTTTGAAAATTCGTAACACTAATTTTGCGATAATTTATTTCTAGAAACCTGACCTAAGAGTTTCTTTCCGATTGCTACATTTACTTGTTTTAAGATCTGGGCAAGTAATCCCAACATCTAAATAAAATTTTAATTAGTCTTTATTTAAGTTAAGCTCTATAAGCAACTTCTCTGTCCAAAGATTTTGTTCCCGAATAACTCGCCAAGTTAACGCCTACAAAGTTTCTATCTCATAAAGAAAGTTTTCATTTACTCGTAATACAACTTGGCTTAATGATTTTCTCTCTGTGAAATATTTATATCCACCTTAGGTGTACAAATCATAAGGATGCTTTTGCACCAGCAATGTGTGATTATTCCCACCGAAGCAGTGCGAGGAGCTTGCGCGACGCGGGTATGGATAGCAAAACGGTATATGGCTGAGAAGTGCCAAGATGCGTAGCGAACTCTTTTTACTGCGCACACACATTCTTAGCTCTGCTCTTGTTCTTGTCCCCTTGCACACATCTCCCGCTTTTTAACCGACTTCAAAAAAACGAGGAGGTTCTCAATTCGATTTTACGTCTTTTTTTTGTGATTGTTAGGTACCTCATATTTCCGTCATTTATGAACCGATTTGAAAACTCTTGTTTTGTGTGAAAGGATGTACATCCTTTCACACAAAAAAAAACGACTTCCAAAAACAAACACTACAAAGTACAAAATAACTTTAATTTCGGAAGTCGGTGTGAAATAACGAAGAAGCAACCAAAAACACCGGAGCTTTTCTAGCATTTCACTTTTCTAGCTCCAAGCTAGAAAAGCGAAGTGAAGTTGGTGGTAATTAACCTTGCATTGCACACCGCTTAGCTACCTCGCACATCTCTACTGAAAATGCTGACCTGAGTATGAGGATGTTTTGTTTTCAACTGGTAACTGTTTGATAAATGAGACAAGGCATTGCAAATCATGAGAATTGTGATTTAGTATAGGTACAAGTATTAATTTCCTGAACGGGTGTGGTAACGTCATGAAAACATTTCCTGTGTCCAGTGCTGTATGATCTATTACATTACTTGTTTATCTTTTGTTTATTGACACAGATTCTTGTAATTGTTCTTGTTTTTTTGCTCTTGATACCTTATTAGGATTTATTGTGACTTCAATGATCAATTTTGTTCATATCATTTTATAACATTGGTTTAGTTACGTGTGAAAATTAGTCATGGAAGTACGAATAGGTACTATGATATTTCTAAGCAAGCGTGCTCCATAGTCAACCATATCATCGTTTTCAAGACCAGATGAGAACAATGTCATTTGGCCACAAGGCCAGACAAAAAACCGGCCAAGTGCGAGTCAGACTCGCACACGGAGGGTTCTGTACGAATATCTATAAAAAACGGCAAAAAATCACGTTTGTTGTATGGGAGCCCCACTTAAATATTTATTTTATTCTGTTTTAGTATTTGTTGTTATAGCGGCAACAGAAATGCATCATCTGTGAAAATGTCAACTGTCTAGCTATCATGGTTCATGAGATACAGCCTGGTGTCAGACGGACGGACGGAAAGCGGAGTCTTAGTAATAGGGTCCCGTTTTACCCTTTGGGTACGGAACCCTAAAAAAGAAGTTTATGCATAATATACCTATAGATTTTGTCATTCTGAATTTTAATATGTTTGCAGCAAGTTTGGCTCGGTATAGTTTAAAAACGGTACATTCAACCGTGCCACATATATTCACCTGTATCAACACAATATATTTTAACTATTTTATTCCTTGCTCCACTACAACTCCCATTAGGGTAGTTTCAATGAAAAACACAACTCTTTATGCCGTGATTTACTGTTTAATGGTTGTTTGAATACCGCTTACATTTACGAGCTTAGCCCTTTAGCCCTCACTACTTTTAAATCTCACTTTGAAGTCGCCCAGAATTAGAAGGGGCGAATTTCTTATTTAATCTTTGATTTATCGTTGACACATTTTGAGGTATAACCCGTATGCTCGCACTTAATCTTGATTTAACCGACGTGAAATGCTTGTCAGTACCAGAGTTACGGTTTACGAATAATTTACGATTACCTTATGTGGCCTATCATGTTGAATTTGTGGTGATAGCCACCACAAATTCAACATGATAGGCCACATAAGGACTGAAATATTGGTGATTAAAATTATAATGATTTTAAATTGAATTTTTAATTACGTAATCGACCATTGAAGCCAAATCATTTCCCAATAAGAAGTCATTATGCACTCGTAGTTACACTTGAAATTAAAACCATGTTTCTCAACTCATTATTGTCGCGTGTAGGTAAAATTATAGGTTTTCTACCACTTTTTGAATTCTTTTCAAAAGCTTGTTACTGATATTATTAAAAATGTAAACTATGCTCTTCACAGAATAACAGTAACTGTTCGTCCGTCCTTCATAGTTTCTAAGGAACTATTCGCGAAGATACCCAAGGGTAATTAGCTGAACCATTTTCAACTTCACACAGAGCTTTTAACATTGACCGAATAGTTTAGTGAATTAATAACCTCCGTCAGAATTTCATAATAAGTTCGAACTTGAAAAAAATGGGTTGAAAATTTTAATTAGTCCGAAAATACTTCAATAAAACCACTGAGCGAGGCATGAAACTCGTAAATTGAAGGAGCGTTGGGCTCGAAGATTAACTATTAGACTTTTAAGAGTTAAAATTTATAGTTTGACTTGAAGCAACCCGCAGTGACGTGTTGCTACTGTTTTTATTTATCCGCTAATAAAATTGATGGACATTCTTTCCTTGGACTCAATGATGGTGCTGTTAAATGTCTATGGTTCAGGTGACTAGCGGTAGCGTCTTTGTTCTTGACATTTAAATAATTTTTTGTACTATTCTAAAAAGTCACATTTTGGATCTCCTAATTATTTACGCTTCGATTCGGCTGTTGACATTTTGGTGTAAGTTTGTTATAACTGAGAGCTTCAAATATATAAATAAATATTATTTGTTGTCATATTTTGTAGGATTAAATAAAATTGTTTTAAATTGAACTTTATGATATAGTACAAGCTGAAGATTTCACTCTTCCATATCTGTCTATGTGTTGAAATGTAAAAGTACTTATATAGATATGAAAGAGTGTTGTCTTTTGTTACAGATTTTATCTCCATTTTTTAAAAAATGCTTCCACAATATACTTTTAAAAGCTGTTGACTACATAATAAATTAAATTCAAAACACAAGTGCCACTGAGCTTAAGCTCTAGTTTCTATATACTAACACAAACTGTATTATAATAATATTTATGTTGGTCAGTAAAATAATCTATGGGCCAAAATAACCTGATATAAATGGGTTATTATTATTTAACTTGGAGTTTACACATCCGCCTCAACCGACCTTGTAAACTCCAAGTTTTATTAAACTGATTTTTGTGACGTTAACCTATTTTTTTTAGTTTACTCACCACAAACATACGCTCAAATCTTACAACTTAAACCACACTCTTATATGATACGGTCAGCATTAAAAACCAAGTCAGTTCTACAGTCGCATTTGATGTTTATCAAAAATAAAAGTTAAGGGCAGGAAATGGCTCTAACCTATAAATCACGACACCTAACTGTTAAGTTTTGACTTAACCTTTGATATACGTAGTTAAGTTTTAACTACTGAAATAAAATCATTAATGTCGCATTGTTAATTTATTGAGGTAAGTGTACAATGTTTTTTAAGGTGCTTAAAAGAGTAGTGTGGTAGGCGCCAGGTAAAATTACAATAAAGTACACTGACCTTACCCTAATATAAATACCCCGAACAATAAATTTTGAACCATTTTTCATTACTAGAGAATTGAAAGGACCACAATTAGAAGTCGATTCAGGACTGCTTTTAGGTCTTTGTTTCTATTTTTGATAATTATGAAAGTCAAGAACTATATGTGGGTCAATGACCGTTATTGCACATAATATATCTGGCGCCTACCATAAAAAAAAGAATTTAGTTAATCAGTTTCGGTACCAACTTGAGTACGGATATTTATGTCAGTCCTATTAAATAATTATTTTTTGAGCTAATTTTACACGTAGGTACTGCTGTGTTTTCAGTACCTAGTTTATTCTATAAATGTAGGTATAGGTAGGAACTTATTTAATTAGTTGAATGGACACCGGAACCGAAAAACAGGATCGGAAATATAACCATTGTTCAGAAGTCGTTATTAAACACACAAGAACGAAAAAAAAAATTGCAGCCAAATTGAATACAAAATATATTCATCAGAACTTTTGTATTATCATAATTATTTCAGAGTTCCAAAAGAAAAAATACAGAAGTCCGTTATAAATACAAAAACAAAAGGAATATTATTTTTAACGGAAAATTTAATTAAAAACATAACAGTATCCGAGTTTATAATATGCCTACTTAATTAACGTTTTTGCCGTAAAAAACGGTCGTTTTTATAACCTCGTTGTGGAATGTGCGAAGGCAAGGCTAACAGAAATTTTCATCAACTGAACTTCTACAGTTCTTCAAAATTCTTTTCTTAAAGAGCCTCCAATGAGAAGAAAGCCTCTACGAAAAATAAATATTATTAAAATGAGAGAAGCTTGTGGCTGAATAATAACAGCCGCACGGGTCGATCTTCAAGGTTAAGCAACGCTTGCCGGGGACGGTCTGTGGATGGGTGACCATCTTAACATACCGAGATTCCACCTTGCCTCGGAAAGCACGTTAAGCTGTTGATCCCCGCTGCCGTTTGTAGATGTCTGACAGTCGTTACGGATTGTCAGAAGCCTGAAAATCTTACTACAGACTTGCCAAGGAGTACCGTGTTACCCAGTAAATGAGTTGTGGAGGTCTGGTAGGCAGCCGCTTTACTGGAAGCCGACCCAAAAAAAGTTGAGAAAAGGCTAGGCAGATGATGATTTAATTAGAGTAAGTAAAGATGAAATAAAAGTTCCAGAGGTTTTTTAGCTTAGTTCTAAAAACCTACAAAAGAAAACTAAGTAACATAAGTTACAAGTGAGAGTGAGATAATATTAGCGGAATCCTCTTGAACAAAAAATTTCGTCCAGACATTTACACGAATGCGATCATACTACAGTCACTAATACGGAACACAAAATGCATTGTTGACAGAATTATTTCTATCAATATCTGTTTTTGAGCTTTGGCAAATAAAAGGTAAGGCCAAAGGACCTGCCCTAGGTAATGGCAAATTCAATATGTAAGGAATTGATAAGCGAGATATAATGTGGCCAATTTCAATATTACTAAAAAGGTTATTTAACACCTCGGCTTGAGTCCAAAGGTACACAGGAAAAAGCTTATTTAAGAGCGTTTACGCCGTACGTCAATTTCATACAAACTTTCTGGCCCTTATTTTTCGATATCAAGGAACCGAATTTAATGAAACTTCTAGGATACTTAGGACTAAAAGTTGTCAGAGAACATTTTCAAAAAATAGTGCTACAGCTAAGTTCGACCAATTTTAAATTTCCAAAGAAACAGAGATTTTCAATTATCTTTTTTTAAATAAGACATTTCGAAATGTTCTCTGACTAGTTCGAAGTTTTATTAAATTCGGTTCCTTGATTTCGAAAAATAAAGACTTGAAAGTTTGTATAAAATGCGGCGTTTAACGCTCTTAAAATGAACAGCATATTTGTGAGGTATTATGAATACAATACTATGGTAACACCTTTCCCCCAGATCAGCATAACACAATAAACTTATTTACCAACCCACAAAATAGAGTAGTTAAAAAAACAAACGATTACAGCCTGAATGATTAAGCGACGTATATTTTCACTTCATTAATAATAACACTTTGGGGCATTTTATTAAACTGGAGGTAATTTATAAATACTTAATATGAGCGCGGCGGTCATAGATCACGTTAATTGGCGTTTCGACCGGCGGTGAGTATGGTTTATACGACACAGAAACGCACTGGATTAAACATTGGCACGCGAAACCGTGACTCGGTTTACCTAGTTTAAGTTTTAAAGTGTGGGTTGTCTTTTAATGGGAATGGAAATGGTATTGTTGTGGGGAGAAAGATAAAAGATAAATATGGGTGGAAAAAAAAACTTGATCTTTTTTGTGGTTTTGCAATTTATTTGTACTTAACTAGCTGACGCTCGCAACTTCGTCTGCCTCATATTTTTCTTTAATGCTCTGCTTCAATTGGTCGTAGCGTGATATCATATCCTTCATGCCTATAGCCTTCCTCTGGGCTATCCAACACTAAAATATTTTTTCAATTCAATTCAGTAGTTCCTGAGATAAGTAGGTACGTTCAACCAAACAAACAAACAAACTCTTCAGCTTATTATAATCCTTTTCAGTTTTAGAAACGGGAACTGATAATAATGTTATTGTTGAAGTTTTTATTTGCTAGGTATAAAAAGTCGTCTATAAAAAAAATCCAAATAGAATACCAGACATCTACACGAACTATTCATCTACCAACCCACGAAAAATATTCCCAATGCCAGAGTACAGTCAATAACGATACTTATTGTCTCTCCTCAATACTAAAATTACGTGAAAATAGTGCGGCAAAAGTAAGCAAATAAACGCTCAGTGACATTTAACTGTCGTCAGTCTATTAAGGGCTCTCACCCAGCTTTTTATAAATGGCCAAATGACATGCAACCGCAGTAATTCCACGGAAAAAATTGGCCGCCAGGTAGAATGTTGAATAAACAATTTTATTTCCACCTTATTTTCGGCGTGTGCTTCAAACAAAAGAGGTTAATAGGGATCTATTGGGTATGTGCTGACATAGATACCGATAGAGTGGAGTTAGATGCGAGTCATGCGAGATACGAATAGATTAAGAAAAATGCCTACAATTTATTTTACGTAGTACTTAGATAGTCGTTAAGTATTGTATACCACCAGTTTTTGGACATGACTTCTTTCGCAACAAACTTTGAACTGAAATTGTGATTTTATGTGAAAATACTATTGCTGTGTCGTTTTTTTTTTTAAGTTAAATGTGTAACCGGAAAATTGTCAAGAGGCACCTTAACTTCGCTATGACGACGAGGTTTATTTTAAGGAGAAAATAGTATCAATTCCACACTTGTATTTATAGTAATATTGAGAACATTTTTGTATTTTTCTTTACTGGACGTAGCCTTGTGAAACGAACTCAATTGCTCCAAATGCCTTGATGGCTTAATTGTTTTCGATGTCGTCATTCCTGGCAAGTTTGTCAGCCCCGTTTCCACGTTCAAAGACGCTACTATAAATTTTAATTAAGTAACGAAAACAAAAAATAAAACAACATCGCTGCCAAATTAACAGTTTCAATTTCAAATGCCAATTCCAGTGGATGGGTTAAAACACTCGAGAAAATTCAAACAATGGAAATACCAATTAATTGCTTCATTGTAAACAGATTGCTTAATTAAGAGAAGGAAATGAATAAAGAGCGTTTAGCGAACATGGAGTCAAATTAATTTTAATGATAAACGATTTACATAGGAGTCTTTG
The DNA here is from genome assembly GCA_947386135.1 of Melanchra persicariae. Classification (NCBI taxonomy): domain Eukaryota; kingdom Metazoa; phylum Arthropoda; class Insecta; order Lepidoptera; family Noctuidae; genus Melanchra; species Melanchra persicariae. The sequence goes on along the minus strand of OX376655.1, from coordinate 8,438,483 downwards.
GCGGCGGCCGGCTCACAGACGGCGGTGGGCAAACTTTAATTTCACTCCTATTATTCACAAGACGATATTGTGAATTGAATATCTGAAGAGGAAATAATGCAGCAAAGTTTTGAAATTGCCTTCAGATGAGTTTAATATTTAAAACTTGCTTCGGTTTGTTTGCCTGTGTATTTCTGTATTGCGTTTCTGTTTGCATATTCCTTTTAAAATGTTTGCTATCGACCCAATAATGATTTTTTTGGCATCTTGTAATATTTTGCTTAAGCTAATAATGTTATTGGTTAATTTTCCTCTTCCCTTTTTTTTTTTTTTTTTTTTTTTTTTTTTTATAGGATGGGAAATCATCAAATGACCCCTCCCGCTCTGGGTGGAGCGGCAGGGAGTGTCAGACTTTTACTGACTAAAACCCACCCTTAGTCCTCCTAGTGCCTTTCATCCCAGGGCCGCGGTAACTCTTTCGAACAATTCCGCAACCCTGGCAGGCTCTGGCCCTGGCGGGCCCCGTCTCCGTCGCTGACTGCTCGTTGCTGACGGCGCGTTTGGAGTGAACGCGCCGTCGACTCTGGCCTGACCTGATCGGACAGCGAGCTACCCATTGCTCGCTGTCCGCAGGCGTCAGTCACTGCGCCTTGCCCAGGAGCGTCAGTTCCTGAGAGGCGCAGCGACTGATGTTCGTCTGGAGGAGGCGAAATGGGGCCATTACTGGCACTCCATTTCGGCCCCCTCCCGAGCAGTGGCAGCGGCGGCGACGGTGGCGGCGGCTGCGGCGGAAGCGACGGCGGCGGCGGCGGCGGTGGAGGAGGGTTTTCTCCTCGACCCGGCCCTGGCGGGTGGACCGCAGGCTTTGCCCCCAGCCCAGTGATCGGCCGGCTTGCCAGCTGCCGCACATGCGAAGCAGTGCGGCGCGGCGTCACACGAGCCGGCCCTGTGACCGGGCTGACCACAGCGGAAGCAGTGGTCACTGCGGTCCACCTCCGAGGTGCAGCGTACTCCCACGTGGTTGCCAACTTGGCAACGGAAGCACCTCAGGGGTCTGGGCTCCAGCAGTTTTACCTGCGCGGAGACCCAGCCCACCAAAAGCCTTCGGCCCTCCGAGACTTTCTTGGCCGCCGACACGGGGCAGCTCACCACTACGGTTCGCATGCCCGTGTTGTCAGGACGGATGGTGCCCGCCTTCACCTCCTCTGCAGAGCACCCCCCCGTCCTGACGACGGCGGCCAACACCTCCTCCTCCGTGACGGAGTCGTCCAGGCCCAAGATGCGCATATCTATGCACTTCGTGGGCCTGGACACTCGGACGTCATCCGCGCCCAAGGACGCCCTAAGCCTTTCGGCTAGAGCGTCCGCGGCCGGACCGCTGCCTGCTCCAGGGATCTCGAGCATCCTGGCCCCGGTCATGGTGACCCTGAGCCGGAGACCCCCGACGATGCCAAGCTCACCGAGGTTGATGGCCTCCTTGGCCTTGGTGAGCGTGTTGGCATACGTCACGCCCCTCTTCACCGCGTCCGGCTGCAGCGTTAAGACTACAGCCGCGGTCTTCGGGGCGCGGAGCGCAGCCGCGACGCCTCGCGCTCGCTGCCGCCGCCTTCTTTCCCGCCTCTTTGCCGCCCTAGCTGCCTTTCCCGCCTTCTTCTTCTCCCCAGCAACTTGCCATTCGGCTTGAGCCAGGGGAGGAGCTGAAGGCGAGGAAGCCGGGGGGAGCTGCTGCTCAGACGGCGCAGGAGCCTTCGCCGTCCGCGCAGCAACCCCACCCTTCTTCTTCCTTCCCGGGGCCGGGTCCGGTTTTCCCGACACCGGCTTCGCGGGTGCCGGCCCGGACCCTTTGTCCTGGCCGGACGACCCCGGTGTGGCAGCCACGGCGGCTGCGTACGACGCCGCCTTCCGGCCTGGAGCCTTCCCACTTGCCGCTAACGGGGGGCGCAGGACGATGCCCTCCAGGACGGAGAACCGCGCCTGGAAGGCAGCCATCTCCCGCCGCACAAGGTCCAGCACCTGCCCCTCCTGCGGCACGGGCTGGCTGTCCTCCTTGCGCCCCCCTTGCGGCGCCCCCTGTGGGCCGGCTCCCCGGAGCCTGGCCAGGTCTGCGCGGAGCCCCTCGTTCTCCTTTCGGAGACGCTCCGTGGCGGCAGCTAAGCGGGCGACCTCCGCCCGCAGCTCGGACATCTCGTCCGGCGGAGGCCCACCCCTGGTAACCTCCGCTGCCGCCAGAATGGAGGCCATCGCCTCGCTTATGGCCTTGTTCTTAGAGGAAAGCTTCCTCTTCAAGGCCACATCGCGAAGCGCGGCCTCCACCACCTCCGCAAACCCGGCCCTCCGGTCATCCGGCTCGCCGCCGGAGGACTCCGAGCCATGAGCCCCACGACCGCCATCTTCGGGGGGTCGTCCAGCATCCTTGGAGGCAAGGACTCTGCCCTTGCCTCCCTCTCGGCCCTTTTCCTCTTCCCTTAGGTTTCGTTCAGACTTCCGTCAGGAACTTAATTTGAACTAGACTGATTTTCCTGATGGACGCTTTGTGAACTGTAAAGTTCAATAACGGCTCGTGGCGCATGCCAAGATATTTAATACTTAATAACTTTAACTTTGCAGTTTATGTAAGTACTAGTCTCGGTACCTGTCAAGTGTTTAGTAACTTACGAAATCCACACAAAAATAAAACAATAAAGTTAGTCCACAAAAATAATTCGAAAAAAAGTAATCCAGTTTTCCCGCATTCCCATATCGCCACTAAAAAAGGCTCGAAAAATCGAGCAAATAAATCCTGAAAATTAAATAATAAATTCTTTTTTATTTACACACGCTCTAAAAAACGCATCCGCGGGATAGAGGGATTCACACAATTCCCTTCGAGTCCCTGGCGTACAATTTTGTAACTCTTGAACCGACTTTCACGAACCTTTTAGGTTAATGCTTTATAAATCATAAATTAGAAATGGAAGACACGTGCTGTCTCTACGTGACGTGGAAATTATTTTCTTTTGTTTTGCCCGAAAAAATGTTAAAATTGCTTTAATAGGTAATGGTGGAGTGCTTACTGAAATGTGTCTTCTGTTTTCAGGTAGCGGTGAAAATATAAACGACGGAGAAATTAAATATTAAATGTTATTAGAAAATACCTTGTAAAGAATATTTTTACACCATATTTTTAGTGGCTCTAAAACCTGTTTCAACATAAATAATATTGTTAGCATACTAGGCATTATATTTTATACATTTTATCGTTCACACAATACAAATAAAGTAAGCCCGCAAAGAAATAAAAAATATTGCAACGTTGAATATTATGTTTGTTTAGGTTAATCAGAATAATATAAAGGGTAAAATTGAAGGCCTTTCAAAATAAAGTAAAAAATGTAACATAATAAAAGAGCAGCAGATTTTTTTTCACGTTTATGTTCAAAGTTTGTATTCTTTTTAGGGTTCTGTATTATTTTTATATATATTTGTGTAAATTAGTTTCTACCCGCAGCTTCGCCCACTTGAAAACTGTTTTTTATCCCATTAGAACATACTGGGTACTGAGGAAAAGGTCTATATCCTAATCCATATTTATGGTCTATCCGTGTGCTAAGTTTCATTCAAATCCGTTTAGATGTTCAGGATTGATTGAAAACTATCCAAACATTCAGACAGATATTTATAAAATGACTAGCTTTTGCCCGCGGCTCCACACTCGTGGATCTCGATTATCACATAGGTACAAAAGTAGCCTTATGTCCCAGGCTATAATATCTGCCAAATTTTATAAAGATCCGTTTAGCGGTGTTAGCGTGAAAGCGTAATAAACAAACAAATTAACTTTCGTATTTATAATATTAGTTAGGACCCTCAAACCATTACTTAAAACAATGAAAACATCGTTTTCAATCTCAGCAATTAACAGATCATGATGACATTGTTTGAGAGGCTTTTCTTTTTTAATTTGCGTTTGCGGACCCCTAAAGTAACTGAAGCGGGCGCTTTGATTCGCATATAAACCTCCATTTACCGCTATATTACCTAACAAAATACTCGTATAAAAGGGCAATGCCCTCAAGCAAACAGGTGTGGGGTAGCTAAGTACATAAAGGAAGAAAGCTTAAAAAAGGTTGAAATAAAGTCAGTTTTGGATCGCGTAATATTGTAGCGCTGAGTTTTTGATTCGGTAGATTATGGTACAAGAGACAAAATATAGCGATTTGAAAACTTAAAAGCAATGATGGAATTGGAGGTTCACTAAAAAAATAATTAAGTTCTGGAGTGATCTTTTTATATCCTCTGAAAAACCCACTCCAATAAAGATTGTACCCTCTCTCTGGGGCAGTCGGATAAAAAGATACTGGTTTCTAACAAATCTAATATAATTTTGTCATAAATGGTTTGACAAATTTAGCAACCAAGTGTTGTGCCAGACATTGTTTAAAGTGTACTTTTAGTCCCTGTGTGTGTCCCTTTTAGTTGTTACGCATACAAGTTTTGCTTTTAATATTATTGAAATTGTCAATGTTCTTTGCGCTTAAAAATAATACCTCCACCAAAAACCACTGTCGTGCACTAAAATTATCAAATTATAATTTAATCAGCAGTAAAAATTATTATCCGTCCAAAATGTATAGGATTGGCCGAGCATAATTTCAGTACCTTATGCCATATTTTCTTGGCTTTTTTTTTTTTTTTATTGGATGGGAAATCATCAAATGACCCCCCTCCCGCTCTGGGTGGAGCGGCAGGGAGTGTCAGACTTCTACTGACTAAAACCCACCCATGCTCCTCTTAGTGCCTTTACGTTCCAGGGCCACGGTAACTCTTTCGAACAAATCCGCAACGTATTTTTTCTTGGCTTTAAAAATCTTTATCACTGATAGAATACCACTTTGAACCCACGTCCCATAGCCCTCCTCTCCGCTCCTAAGTTCCAAAGGCATGAAACATCCTATACCATCGTTGTCGCTGATGGAATGCCACTTTAAGACCACGTTCCAAGCCCCCTTTTCGCTCCTAAGGTACCTTATGCCATATATTATGGGCTTTAAAAATCTTTATCACTGATAGAATACCACTTTGAACCCACGTCCCATAGCCCTCCTCTCCGCTCCTAAGTTCCAAAGGCATGAAACATCCTATACAATCGTTGTCGCTGATAGAATGCCACTTTGAGCCCACGTTCCATAGCCCCCTCCCCGCTCCTAACTAAGCTCCAAAGGCATGAAACATCCTGTACAATCGTTGTCGCTAATAGAATGCCACTTTGAGCCCACGTTCCACAGCCCCCTCTCCGCTCCTAACTAAGTTCCAAAGGAATTAAACATCCTATACAATCGTTTTTAGTGATGGAATGCCACTTTGTAGAGAGAAAAAGTTCGTCAGCCCTCTTTCGCTTCTACCTTAGCCATAGTGTTAAGTTCCAAAGGTATAAAACTTCGTATCACAACGGTTGCCGTGTTTGCGGCGCCTGCGGGCTATTGAAAATTAAAATCGCTGCTTGATTTTTTATCTGCACCGCTGAGTTTAGAGGCTTTGTTATGTGTTTCTATTTTATTTAAAAATTTGGCAGCGTTACTGTTTTTATAGAGATGTCTGAGTTTTTATTGTTTTTTTAGCTTCTTTTTTTTCTTTTTAGGGTTGCGTACCCGAAAGGTAACCAACGGAAACCTAAGCCTCCACTGCCTGGCAGTTCGCCCGTCCGTCCGTCTGTCTGTCAGCGGGGTGTATCTCAAAAACCGTACAGGTAGACAGTTGAAATTTTCACAGAGTGTGTATTTATATTGCCGCTGTAAAAGCAAATAATAAAAATTTAACTATTCATTTTTCATAATTAGTTTTAGGGTTCCGTACCCAAAGGGTAAAACGGAACCCTATTACTAAGACTCCGTTGTCCGACCGTCCGTCCCAGGCTGCAATGAACCGTGATAGCTAGACAGTTGAAATTTTCACAGATGATTTATTTCTGTTATTCTATAACAAAAAATACTAAAAACAGAATAAAATTTATATTTAAATGGGGCTTTACAACAAACGTGATTTTTTTGCCGTTTTTTATAGATAATGGTGCGCGAGTCCGATTCGCACTTGGCCGATTTTTTTTCTCTCTCTACTAGTTGGTCTCTGAAGGAACGATGGTTTTTGCCACGGATGATTCCAGTAAATGGGCTATGAAAATCAGATACATAGTCGGTTCACGTCAAATACTGGTAGGTACCTAGCTTAATCTAGTTATATTAGAGACCAACCCTTAAAAATTAATGACCAACGACCACGTCAAATCAGAATTTTATTTACGCACTATGTATAAGATTCAATTCAATCAACATATGTAGTTAAACTAAAATTAATATTGATAAGTATCATCTAACCTCATACAGTATTTATTAAGCTATATACATTGATAAATATCCATCGAATAGAAATACTGTTCTGTTTCCCTGAATGCAAAATTTCAGTTCCATCCACATTCGGCTCGATACTGAAAATACGTTCATATTTCAGGTTAACTCCAACGAGTTGTCGCTTTATTGAGTTAATTGGTCGTAATTTACAACCTGGTTGCTATCAATGTAAATCTTTGTCGAAAACACGACAATAGAATACGCACAAAACAAAATTGAAGTCGAGCCAAAATCATTTCAATGTTTAATTAAACGGCACAGTGTGGTAAAATTGTAGATTAATTGCCAACTGGATTCAAATTCATCGAATTTACACGATAATTTGTTGAAAACGTGTCACACAAAATTTTATTGCGATTCTCGTAACATGAGCGGCTGTATTTCAATGAGAGTTATCGTTTTAAATGAATCATTTAAGTGGCTTATTTTTAATGACTTTATGTCAATAGATTTTAGATTGAGTACTTATACCCCTTAATTGTTTACCTACCTTAACATAGGAAAAAGGATTGAAAAGCTGACAATAGATTGAACTCTCAACAAAAACAACCTTCTTAAGGCTAAAATAAATTCCCAAAATACGTTACTTCGCGGTAAAGTATTTTGGGAATAATTTAAACCTTGAAGCAATTCAAAGAAACAATTTTTGTTTCTGCCAAAAAGTACTTCTGCGATAAAAATAAACAACTTACAAGGACCTAGCCTAAATAAACAAATACACACAAAAACTATTTTTACTTTATACGAATAACAATATTCGTCCCAAATCCAAAGAAATCGTATCGCTTTGTTACTTACCGAAATTCTTTTATATCGTACAAGATCAAACACAGGATCTCGTTCACAAAAGATGAACAAAACGATTTTGGTAGTTGAACCATAACGGCCGACACTAAAATAATAGGGGATGAAATTGGGGTGCTCAGTGCAAAATTTGCATCCACTAGGTACTATAAATTAAACATGTGAGGGTTGTTCACCCCGAGAGGTTCGGAAATAGCTCTCTAATGAATGGAGAGTGCGAAATAGTCGAATTACGGGTAATTGATAATTTGCAAATCGGTCAACTTAATGAAGAATAGAATAGAGAAGTATTGGTAAAAGGTATCGCTAGTTTATACTATTCTAATGCATTATTTTAATCGAGAATTGGGGCAAAATTTTATGGACATGGTAAAAATCAAGAAAATACGCGAGAAACACAAGATTAAACTAGATTTAAAAACACAGGCTGCTGGTTAGACACAGTGTTTGTAAAACCTTTTGCCTCGATACAGTTGTCCTTTTTTACTATTGATAGACACGCGTTTGATCACTATCTCATCTGATGGTAAGCGATAATGTTGTCGAAGATAGAGCACGCTTACCAAGAAGTAACTTATTCACTCTTGACTTAAAGATTCCCAAGTTTCTATCAGGAAACACAGACTCTGGCAGGGAATTTCACTCCTTAGGTGTACGCACAATGTGTTCCCACGTTTAGTTGTCAAGGCAAAATACTACTAGATCAGGTGATTCAATGCAATCAGCACATCATCATCATCATCATCATCATCATATTACACGAAAGACGTTCACTGCTGGACATAGGCCTCCCCCAAGTGTCGCCACAACAATCGGTGGTCCTGTGCGTCTCGCATCCATCGGCTGCCAGTGACCCTCACCATAGGTCATCGGTCCATCGCGTGGGAGGCCTTCCAACGCTGCGTCTTCCGGTACGCGGTCGCCACTCCAGAACTTTTCGGCCCCATCGGCCATCTGTTCTGCAAGCAATGTGCCCTGCCTACTGCCACTTCAGTTAGGCGATCCTTCGGGCTATGTCGATCACTTTGGCACAAAATATTGAATTATAGGATGGGTGAAGCCTTATACTTTTAAGTGGCGATAAGTAAAGAATTGTAAACAAGCTAACAAAGCTTGCCTACCTCGCAGAATGTCTTGATGACGTGCAAACATTCTAACTAGATTGTCTCCGATGAACGCCTATCCTAAATTGATATTACACAGCGGATTCTAATATACCACGCTTATGTCCCATACCTATCTGAATTCATGTAACATTATGCGTTAATCTACCAGGGAGGTATTTCTGTCATTAATTAAGATGAGAATTCCTTATGGTTGCCGCTGCGTCGTCATCAAACGATCATGACGTCACTATTTGCAATATGTGACGTAAGCAGTGGTAGTATTATAGGTTTGTGGAGAGCTTTATTTACTTGCAACGAGAATGCAATCTTCATTGGTGCTCTCTTAAACTGTTATTGGCATAGCATGACGTAAATAAGACCGTAGATTAGTTCAGTTGCAATAAAAACTATTTTTAGTTCAATGCCTTCTTTTCTTTGACATGTTTGAAGTGCAGCACTAAAGTAGGTGTTATTAAGCCGAGTAAGTCGTTTTTCTGATAAGTCCACAGGTAATAGAAATGATAAATGCCAAAGTAGTAGTATAGAGCTCAAAACGAAAGAAACATGTTACGACAAATTTTTATGTTGCTTCAAACTTAAATCATTAAGAAAAAATCAAGATAATATTTTTCTTTTTAAAGTCCAATTGGAAGACCCGGTAAGTACCTGTACTTATAAACAGATGATATCATTTTGTCTCGCCCTCGACAGAACGTGAAAAGAATGGCAATTTCAAACCGCACTCCAACGTGAGATACAAAAGAAACCGTTAACACGTCTAGACACATCATTTTACAAATTATCGTCATATTAACGACTGCCATAATTAAACATCGAGGCGAGATGATCACACTCTCTCCATTTGTTACACCGTTGACAAGTTAAGTCGTAGTCTGGGGTGGGTAGTCAGTATTCATAAGACACCTTCCTTACAGGCGTTTCATTATAACGCAGCGTAGATACACCAAGAGAATAGAAGCGGCAAAACATCTGACTAGACTAGAAACCATGCTCTTAGAATGTCAATGAAATGGAAATCAATACAAAAATGCGAGGTGCAATCTCGAAAGGAATCGATTAGGAAAGTCGTTGGAGAAAAATAAAGTGAGTTTGAATGTAGCATGAAAGAACGTTAATGAGAAACTTCGTTCGATTTTAAAGTTAGCTGTGAAAACTTAAAATGCTATAGCAATTAATGAGCAAGTTAGAGAAACTTGCTGAAACAGATGATTACTTCTTTAGTTTGTACGACCGGTTAGTAATGTTAAATATACAATAATCGCCAATAAAATACACAACAAAATAGTTCGCATGTATCAAAAATTATTGGTGTGAGTTTATTATTACTAGCTTTCGCCCGCGACTTCGTCCGCGTATATCCTGTTTTCGTAGGAATTTCGGGAAATCCTCTCTTAGTGCTTGAGTGTCTGAGTGATTGACAGCAACGCACAGCCAAAACTACTGGTCGTAGGGGTGGTAGGGGACTACATACCCCAAGGAACCTACATGTAAATTTTAGCTTTTTACGACCAGTAGTTTTGGCTGTGCGGTGTCTGTCAGTCAGACACTCAATCACTCAGTCACTCAGTAACGGAAGAGTCTTTTTTTAGATTGATAATAATTCAATCACAGCAAAGAGAGGTTTGACAGGAAAAAGACAGCAATGCAATACAAATTAGACTAGCAAAAAGAATACGCTTCAATGAAGAATAAGCAGGTTTGCGAAATTCTCTTTCATTATAATTATTATGTTTAAATAATTCTGAATCCGCTGAAGAAAAAACCCAAAAAGGGAAACCTCTTTGTGCTTCCTCATTGTGTAACAAAACATTTACAATATTCATAGCTTCTCTAAACATTCGTGGGTCCCAGTTGATAGCCTACATGCGAACGTTCGCGGTTTCGCGAATACCGTCACACGGTGTTTTGGGTGCTGTGTAATGCAATTTTGATAACCTCATCAAGAGCGTGCACTTTATTAGCGGCTTTGCTAGTTGCAATCTCATGTTCGTCGTAAACTTCATCAATTTTCATAAAATTGTAATTAATTTTTATTGGGGATTCTTCAGTAATCGTGGGATGTTGGATGAACAAATGTGTTTTCTCCGGAAATAGAAATAAAACATTTGATGAAGTCATTTGTTTATTTTCAAAAATTAAGTATGTTCCTGCTAACCTGATGGAAAGCGATGACGTGGTCGACGATGGAGGTCTGGAGCACTGCCTTCAAGAAACCAATTAATTAAATAAAAACCTCTTAATTTAAATACCCCTAGGTTGTAGCTATTAGATGACCCAGACTCCATCATAGAATTCCACTCCATAGCAGTGTGTTTCTTACAATTTTTTCTCTCCAAAAATCCTTTCTCTTCAACTGTTACTTCACTACTTTTAAATTCATCTAGACTACTTTCTAAAAGAAAAAGAATGTTATCAACATGACGTGGCGATAACTAGGGATTAAGCTAACGTTCCCTCCACGGGGTAGCGTTAATGCGATGGCGAAAGGCGCGATGAGCTCATCACCATGAAAACTAAATTAATTGCACGAAGACGTGTAGGATTAAGGCTCATGCATCTCAAATAAGCTACAGCATATTGTACTGTAATGCAAATTGATTATATTTGGTACCTCATAGTGACATTTATAAACTCTTTTGCAAAAAAAACGGGCACTTTAGATTTTTTTCTCTACTTCAATGAAGAAGAACAAGAAATAGGTTTTGTTAATTTGACGATGTATTGGCATGTTTTTTGAAGCATCCTGGCATGATTCTTTACGTTTCAAATTTAAAATTTGAAATTATTTAAAGAAAAATAATGATTATTGTGGATTATTCTAAAATTGCTTTACTAATGGCGCGAATTGCTGAAACGATTTTTAACTGATTACGATATTTTAAAACTTTTTGGATATTTTCTGCAAATTAAACAATTTAATCTTTCTTTTTACATTAAATACCACTTTTTGATATGAGTGATAAAGCGATAAGGACTGGTAAAATTATAGCCCTACTTGAAGAAGGTTGTTCGCAAACTTACGTGTCTCAGCGGCTAAATGTGAGTCGTTCAACTGTCCAGAGGACTTGGCAACGGTATCAAGAGACTGGTTCGGTCAAAAGAAGACCCGGTTCGGGAAGAAAACGATGCACAGAACCAAGAGATGACCGCTTTTTGGTGAGTCAGGCGTTGCGTAATCGTAAGGCGTCAAGTGTGGACCTGAAGAAGAGCCTTGAAGAAGTAAGAGGAGTAGAAGTTAGCTTGTGGATGGTCAGGAGGAGGCTTTTGGCTGCCAATATCAAGAGTTACCGCCCAGCTCGGGGCCCTAAATTACTCCGTGAGCACCGTGTTGCTCGACTTCCGACGTGACGACACGGACGACACGGTTGGCGCAGTGGTTGAGCGATTGACTGCTGCGCTGCGTGTCGCGGGTTCGATTCCCGCACGGAACAAATATTTGTATGGCCTACGGATAGTTGTTCCGGGTCTGGCTGTTTGTGTACGTGTATTTATATGTTTGTAAACGCACCCACGATACAGGAGAAATTCCTAGTGTGGGGCAACGTTTTTTTAAAAAAAAAAAAAAAAAAAAAAAAAAAAACTTCAGTTTGCTCGGAACTGTGCTTCATGGACTCTGGAGGACTGGAATAAAGTATTGTTTTCTGATGAAGCTAGAATCTCTTTGTGTGGAGAGGACCGACGCCGGCGAGTGCTGTGAAGACCAAGGGAACGCTATGCGGAAGTGTGTTTCGAAGAAATCACTCCTTATGGCGGAGGCTCCGTTATGTTTTGGGAAGCAATTAATTCGACGGAGCGTACGGAGTTAGTTTTCATAGAAAATGGAACATTAAATGCACACCGGTACATAATGGAAGACCTAATTCCATATGCACAACCCACATCGACTGCACTTCGGGAAGATTCCATTTTTATAGACGATAATGCTCGCCCGCACCGTTCTGGCGACGTGGAAGCGTACATGCAAGAAGTTGGGATCCGTCGTTTAGATTGGCCAGCTCGAAGTCCTTGGTGACCTCAATCCAATTGAGCATGTGTGGGATATTCTAAAGAGACGGGTAAGATCAGTGCAACCTGCTCCACAAAACATCAGGGAGCTAAAAAGAGTCATTGCAGAAGAGTGGGAACGTATTCCTCAAAACGTTATTAAAAACATCGTGGAAAGCATGCCCAGAAGGATTCAAACTGTGATTTTGGCAAGAGGAGGTGACACTCGTTATTAGGTTTTTACATTTGTAACTTTATTTAATTAAAAAAAGTAAAAAAAAAACTTGTCTTTATTGCCGACCACTTCTTATTGTTTGGGCGTGTACCTCGATTTTAAAGAATCCATCGTTTTTTTTTCTTTTAATTGCTCGAATTCACTTCACGCGCATTAATTTACTCGATTATAAGTATACAGACTACGTCAAAGAAATAAATTTCATTTAATTAACTAAAATCGACCTTAGAACGTAAATTTCCTTAGGTGCCCGTTTTTTTTGCAAAAGAGTGTAGATGGGGCAGATAATACTACGAAGATAATAATATAATTATTGTACAAGAGAAAAACAACAATGAAAAAATTTAAGTGGTAAGTAAATTCATTCAAAAGGGATAAATTCATTAGTTGTCGGCCTTTTTCTAAAATAATATTTGCATAAGTAGTATCTACAATAAAAAGATACATGCGATACATCTTATATATAAAAATGAATCGCAAAATGTGTTGGTAAGCGCATAACTCAACAACGCCTGGACCGATTTCACTTTTTTTGTTGTTTGTTGTGTTTGTTATTGTAAGGAGAAGTACCGTTCTTATGAAAAAAAAAAAAATTAAAAAATTGCGCGGAAAATTATAAAAAATAAGAATCCTTACACCTACCCTACACGGCAGGTGTAGGGTAGCTGCAGGGTAGGTGCAGGGTAGGTGCAGGGTAGGTGCAGGGTAGGTGAAGGGTAGGTGGAGGGTAGGTGGAGGGTAGGTGCAGGGTAGGTGCAGAGTAGGTGCAGGGTATGTGCAGGGTAGGTGCAGGGTAGGTATAGGGTAGGAGAAGGGTAGGTAGCCAGTTGCCGGGAGCGAAGCCACGGGGGACAGCTAGTTATAATATAAAAATAAAGTAGGTGGTACATGTGTGTAATCAATCAAACGTAGTACGAGCGTAAGGCAGCTTTGCATACCATGTCACCCACACCAATCTAGATTACTTCACCAATGTCTGCCACAGTGGAGGCAGTCTGCAATTAGTCTAAAATAATTCAACAATTGGCAATTCGCTTCACTGGTTTGTTGCTAACACGTACTCCGAACATCTATCGTTTGTCTTCTTCTTTATGTGACTTAATACTTAGATTAATATTATTAGGCTCAGTTAACTGTGTATTGTCTTACAAAGTCTAATTCTTTGCAAGTATTACAGTCGAGACGATGAAAATTAACTACAATTTCGCTAAAAGTTTGGCAATTCGCTTCAAAGACACAACGACGAGTTCTAGACAATTTACTGTTCAGAAAAGCTCAAGAGAGTCTAAATACGTAATACGTTAGAAACTTTATTACATTTTTCATTTGACAGGAACGATATATTTTTGAAAATCTTATTTCTATAAATGGGGTAATCATGATCAACTGTAATTTAGTCCATTCATAGAGTTACTAGGGCCACAAACAAATCACTTAGAGCAACCTGCATGTATAGTAAGAATGAAAGCAATATTATAATCTTATTTAGAAATCATCATCAACAGTATAGTAATAAATCCGAAGGCACTAATTTCCCAACATATAACCAGCACGAGAGCAATCTCAATGAAACAATACACCTACAGCATGGTAACTATAGGAGTAATGGCTCAGACACTTAGCCAAATAACCCAGTGCTCGTGATGTACATGTGAAATTAGCCGTTTCTGCAAATTTCTCAGTTCCACTAGTCTACCCCCTCGGAATCCATTCGGCGGTACACTCGCTAAATTATTTAACATGTACTCTTATTAAAGTTTACAAGCTTCGGCTGGGGTTGAAAATCTTTCTGGATCTGTTTATGAGATCTGCTTTAGTTTAATTGCTTTCAAAAGTATATACTGTCTGCATTTTGTATTATGTTAAAGAATTCTTGATCAGGCTGCATTTATACTTTGATAGTATTTTCAATTTATCTGCAATGAAAAAGATTTCAATTGTTTCCTCTCCTATTGCAACAGTAGTGTTTTTGGCACTGCTTCATAGACTTTAAGTAGTTCAATGCGTTTCTTCAACTTATTCAAAATAGCGTGCAGTAATAAACGAGCAAAATCTTCTGTATATTTCTTTTTTACAGTGATATAAATGACACACAAACACTACTTGTCTACTATTTCCTGTCCCACTTATATTTTGTCACCATGGTCGCAGTTAATACCTTTGGTCAAAATACTTCGTGTTGTCAAGTGCTTAGCAATTACCTTAATAACTGTCACTCGGCTGGCATTAGTGTTACCCCTCAAGGGACTTTTGTATCGCACTTTTAAAGTAATTGTAAAATCGGCCGTAAAATGCAAATTCTCATATATTCCCCACAATTTCTTCATCAACTTTAAGTTCCATTTTCTTAAACCAGACAAAATTACTTGAAAATTCAAAAGATCCCTCCACAAATTCTCTCTTGCCAACTTAAAAAAATATTTGAGTATGCAAATTAAAATCAAGTCGCGGACTATGAATGTCATAATTAACATTCATTACTAGCCCCAACCTAAACGGGCTTAATTTGACGGGAGCATCTTCATCAACATACCTCAGAGGTTTAAGGTTTTCCACACCGTCAGGTCTTGTCTGCGAAGGCTTATGTTAGCTGGGGATACGCAGCACCTCAGCATAGAGCCGAGAAGAGACCGCAAGAAGTACACCATGAATGTGAAAAAAAAATTAAAGGTGGCTTAATATTTCAGAAGTTGGAGGAAGACAAATTGAGGTTTCGTATCACACTTTTAAAAGTTGTAACTGCACTACATTTTTATGCTGGTAAATTTAAAAACATGCCTGTAGTAGATGATTGGTTGGCCATTATAACACTTTCATATCGTTGCAAGTATCGCAGTCTATCAATTTATTGCAGATTTAATTGGAGCATTTTTATTTTGTGAAATCGTTTTCCAAGTAATTGACTGGTCAGATTAAATAGTTTACTTATTTTTTCAATTACTATTGACCAGTTATTTTAAATCGAGTAGGTTATCACTTTTACATGGTCTGTATTCTATTTAACAAAATGTGGGAAAACTTGCCTTTCTCTTAAAGAGAAACGCTATTTTGTGATGGGATGTCAAAAGTTAAGTAAAAGTTAGAAGGTTTCAACATGGTGACACCAAAATTATATGTAAACTTTTAAGGCGATGGTAAATTCATGTTCGTACACATGTACCGTACGTGTACAGTCATGAGAGTCCAAACCACATAATTTCTAAACAAATAATTTTATGTAAAACGGATATGTTTATCTACATCTCGTTTTATTTTTTAGACGTTTCATTGGAATTTAAAATAAGAACTTATCAAGCGTTCAGAAATCATGCATGGATTATCTAGCGAATCTTACAAAGAGAAATGCTCAAAATAATGACTTAACTAGCATACTGGCACCTAATAATGATTGCCTACGATATGTTTAAACAAAGAACATCCATTTTTTTGTTTCTAACGGTCATGGGTGACTGAAGGCCAGTTACCCATAAACACTACTTTAGAAACCACATCTTCACATGCCAATGATTTTAGTACAACCATAAACGCTATGATTATTTAAACCAGAACTATAAAAGAACAGCTAGTTAATGTTGTAGATACCTATCAGTTTCAGATAAAGGAAGCGTAAAATTCTTTGGGAATTTATTCGGAACAAAGAGTTTAGAACGTTTGAAGTTGTTTTTAGAGTTGTTTGCGTAATTCGTCGGTTTGTGTCTTCAATTACGTTTTTATTGAGTATTTGAATTATACGCTTAAGATTAGTATAAGCAGTATTTACCTCCCTACTCCTAATAACGTCGTTTAAAAATATGACCTGTGCTTACTCTATTAAACTGTTCCTCAGAAGCTTTCCGTTCAGGAGATTAGGTCAAAACGGTTTAAATTAACGAGAAAAATGAGCCTAGTGACTAAATTGAAACTTCGGTAACGTTTGGGTTCCATTTTTACTTCTTCACTTATTTGTTTATTGACGTACATACAAAACAGTCATTTGAGAAATACTGCTCATTTCAAAATAAATTTCTTCCAGCAGACTTGCGGCAAAAGAGTGGGATGAGAAACATAGAGTTAAGAGAGATTGCCTTAAACTGCAAGCGACATTGCAGCAGGCCCAAACGGAGATGACAGAATGAGCTAGATTCCTTTATCAAGGAACGGTTCTTGGCAGTTCTGGACACAGAGAAGTAGAAAGAGAGTAGGGAGGCCTTTGCCCAGTTGTCGGACAAAACTGGAGAATTTTCGTAGACACGACTTAAAATTGAGCACACCCTTTCGCACATCCTAGTTACTCAGCAACCGCTGAAGAATGTCAGCATTCAAGCAGCTTGAAGGCGAGTAATTAGCTCTTATTCGGAATGAGCTCCAAATAATAGATGCCTGGTACTAATACCGAGGTACATCTGAAATACGGACTGAGGAATTTGTGGTATGTACCGTGATATACCTGCCTGCTGTTATGAAATCCTGTTTAGCTCTCAGATTATATTCAGGTATGGTTTTAGATGGACTTCGTTGTTTGAAGCACGGCGATCTAGGATTAATTTTCTTTTGTTGTTTAAGGTTGATGTAAATGATTTAACATTGCAGCTTTTAAATGTTTGGATTTGTATTATTATTAGTTTTGTATTTTGAAAACATTTAAGGAGCAAAAAAATAAAATTTTGATGAACCAATGACGGCCCCAAACGTGAATAAAAAAAAGCCACCGTGATTAAGTAGCAGTTGTAAATAAAGTTGTAAAGACGGTTAAAGAAAAAACTATTGCAATATTGTTTATCGTTTCAGCACGTTAATTTGAGGTACATGTGCTAAAATGATTTGACCCAAATTAACTGAAACAGTCACAGCCAAACTTATAACAGTATTACCATTCAAGGGAATACAAGTGCAACAAACGAGAAACAAGTCCATTATACAGTATAACATACCCAGTAACACAACGATGCCCGAAGGTGGTCGCTATAACAATAAAACTCGTAGAACCGCCGCAGGTATAGCTGTTAGCAGAAACTAAATATCTAGAATTAACCTCGTGTTATGTTCTAGCTACATATGAGCTTAATTAATTAGTATTAACAAGCACGTACCCTGTTAGCTGAACTCCTTGGTGTAACAATTTTATCAAATATTTACACCATATTCATAGCAGAACATGCTGATAATTAGGAAAATTTAAACCAGTAAGCAAACACATTCGATGTTGCGTTGTAACTGAGAAATCGGTCAAAATTGTAAACGGCTTATTGGGGGCGCCGGGCCTCGATTGTGATCCATTGTTTCGCGCAGGCACCGAACCGATTAATACGAAACTGGCATCGGTCCTAAGTTTACTTATTATGCCTTGACCGACTGAGGGTGCTGGCTGAATTATTAATTTCGAACGTCTGTGTCAAACCCTTTGACGCAATCAAAATAAATTAAGTTTAAAATAATATTATAACTCTTGTTAAAATCACATTTGTTTAACAAAACTGTGTTGGTAGGTATTCAATCAAAATTTAGTTTAACTTTGTGAACATGTTCTCAGAACACGTAGCAATAATAATATTTATCATTACGGTGTGAAAATTATAAAGCATTGCGCGCTTTTATACAATTTAATTAAGAATTTTTAATGTAGTAATTAAAATTAATTAAATATTACTGAAACCACAATAAATAAAGCTAAATTATTTGTTTATTTATTTGAATCAAAATTTAAACCAACTTTTCAATTAAAAACAATTCGCTCATTTTCCATCCAGACATTCGTCAACGTATCCATAGCTCGGTACGCCCTCGCCAGCACGCTAGGGATGCGCTTTAAGTCCCCGATTAAAGGACAACGGTCGTGTTCAACTGGTCCCCGTGATTCGTAGGATTCGCGGGCCAATCCTGCTAATTGCGTCCAAAGTTTGGCGAGACGAGGGCTTTTTAATTAAAACTTATTCAATATTATAGAGATGGTTCGAGCCGGCCGGTCACTCGAGTTTGAATTTTTTTACATATCATTGTGAATCCCGATTTTTTACTAATTAGGAAAGAGTTTTGTAATATGTGCAGGCATTCTTATTGGACAATCTTTAATTTAAATAGCGATTCCCATATCGGTGTCAGCACGGGATTATTTTTGGCAACTACACTATTTTTGGATAACAGAGCTTAAATCCAATTTTAGAAATTTGAGGTTTGGTCAAACAGTAAATCTCCAATATTTATACAGGGTTACTGGTAATTCGACGTATATCCGTCAAGGGCTGATAAGGGGGCCAAAATGCAACAAATTGAACCCCCCATATGTATGGCCGAAATTCAATAGGTTTCGAGATATTTGAATTTTAAGGGTTTTTCGAAATTTACCCAAAATTTGACATTTAATTCCAAATCAAAGAACCCACATACCCATTCAAGGGTACCATTAAAAATGATGTTGTATCTGGCACTTCAATTAAGCTATGGGCATCATTAAAACTACTTAATTTAACAAAATAATTAAAATAATGACCGAAGTAAGAATAATATCTTACCAATATTTTCATTTTACGCTTCAAAAATGTTGTCTCGTCAAAAAAAATTCTATGACATTAATCGTACAAATAACTAAAACAACTTGCCTATTCTGTAGGCTTTCCAAAAAAGTATAAAAGTCAATTTTAAAATACATAATTCGTGACATGGCATGTGTTTGAACCGGCGCGGGGAGAGAAATCATCTGTGTTCTTAGTTTATCATCCTCGCTAAAACAACCGATTTTACTGGCGAAATTCTACCTGATGGGGCGAGGTGTGCGGGCGGGGGAGTACACGGCGTTTACTGCGCTCGCGTCGCCTTCCTTAGTACAGTTCGCGTCAAATAACTATGCCCCTCTGAAGTTAGCCATTTGCAAAGATCGCGTAGGTGCAGTCACGTAGACGGGAGCAAGCGGGACGCAAGCATGCATCGAACGTAAACGAGCGACTGAGACATAAAATCGCGCCGTCATAATCCCCGCCCCGCGCATGCACAGTTGCAGTTTGTTCATAATTTTGACTACTACGCAGCCACTCGTAGCCAACTTCAGAGGGGCACAGTTATTTGACACGAACTGTAAAAAACGCACAAACTGCAACTGCACATGCGCGGGCGGGGATTATGACGGCGCGATTTTATGTCTCAGTCGCTCGTTTACGTTCGATGCATGCTTGCGTCCCGCTTGCTCCCGTCTACGTGACTGCACCTTCGCGATCTTTGCAAATGGCTAACTTCAGAGGGGCATAGTTATTTGACGCGAACTGTACTAAGGAAGGCGACGCGAGCGCAGTAAACGCCGTGTACTCCCCCGCCCGCACACCTCGCCCCATCAGGAAGAATTTCGCCGGTAAAATCGGTTGTTTTAGCGAGGATGATAAACTAAGAACACAGATGATTTCTCTCCCCGCGCCGGTTTAAACACATGCCATGCCACGAATTATGTATTTCAAAATTGACTTTTATACCTTTTTGGAAAGCCTACAGAATAGGCAAGTTGTTTTAGTTATTTGTACGATTAATGTCATAGATTTTTTTTTGACGAGACAACATTTTTGAAGCGTAAAATGAAAATATTGGTAAGATATTTTTCTTACTTCGGTCATTATTTTAGTTATTTTGTTAAATTAAGTAGTTTTAATGATGCCCATAGCTTAATTGAAGTGCCAGCTACAACATCATTTTTAATGGTACCCTTGAATGTGTATGTAGGTTTTTTTATTTGGAATTAAATGTCAAATTTTGGGTAAATTTCGAAAAACCCTTAAAATTCAAATATCTCGAAAACTATTGAATTTCGGCCATACATATGGGGGGTCCAATTTGTTGCATTTTGGCCCCCTTATCAGCCCCTGACGGATATACGTCGAATTACCAGTAACCCTGTAGTGTAGAGATAAATACACCTCGCGTGAGTGCGTATTTCAAATGCACACTTTCAAAGTTTCATAATATAATTTACAATTATTAAACCACAGTGTGGAGCCAAAACAATTATTAAAAGCATAATTCATCTTAATATACAGTGTGTGTAGCGTAACTACTGATCAAGTACGTTCGCAGCACTGCGCTAGGCGACTATGCCATTTATTTTCTGGTAACGGCAAACGACCAATAAGTCTTGCTTCCCGGGATATTAACACTATCATAGGTTACTCTCACATTTTATGAAGACACATTAGACAACGAGACATTTCCATAGAATATTTTGATATAGCTCCGTTTCGAATTGAATTCGGCTGTAATTTAATGTATTATTATGGATTTTGGGGAAATTAATTTGAATTTACGTAAATGCGTTTAAAAATCACTTTCTTGGCTCATGGGCTAATAACATTAAGTGTGATTTAGAATGTGATTTATTAGCCTACCTATTCAAATCGAAAATTAAATAAATCACTAACTATAACTGCAATAACCGTTGTTTGATTTCAACATTTCATCTTTTGAGAGCGACTACTCCAATAAATTAAATCCACACTGAGCGATGGCCCGTGTGTGTCGCACTTTATTCAGCGGGCGTGGACGGCGGACGGCCAAATAGCTAGATGTCCAATAATTCGCGTACTCGATATTAACTGCGACATAGTTTACTGTACGCGCCGCATGTTCATTATTGCCCAGCTCAGTTTTATGACATCCGAAATTCGAATTTATATAATTGACCGGTTTAAATACCGGAACGGGTCGAAACTTAATTATTGTAAGCTCATAATAAAATTAACTGTCGACGCCTACGGAATTATTTTGTAGCAATCGCTTTGTTTTTAACTTACTTCTGAAGTAGACGATTATAACAATTAAATACAGCCGGTTTTGCTTTCGTTATAAGAGTCGATCAATCATGTTTACTGCTTACCATTTTGCATCCAATAAATCAGATTAAGTAAGTTATAAAATTATTCAATCTAAAACTTTTAAACACAATATTTTTTTACAAGTTAATATTGTAACTAAACACGATAAACGCCAATGGGCAACTTTTTCAAGGAAATACCCAACCTTTTAGGTCGTTACTCGACATGTGAGAAGTAAGACTAAAATGTATGAAAACCTCAAAAGTCCCAAAAATATTTTGTCATTGCTAAAGCCGGGATAAAGCCCAGTAGGCCGAAAAGAGCGGCTTTCGTGGTACCGGGTCTGACGAGTCCTTTGATATGTTATTGAGTTCAATTTACGTTTTCATATTCATCGGCTTGCGTGGTACTTCTTTTGGGAAAAGTACGGAGTTTCGGTTAAACATGAACGTATTTCTGGGAAAGAAGTTTTTATTCAATTTGGTATTACAGTAGAAAAATGATAGCAGTTTGTTAGGTGGTTTAGGAGGTCTGAAACGAATATTTGTTAACTGTAAGAGTTATGTCAAATGAGCTGTCTACCATTCTGTATCATCACCAGCCAACGGCAGTCTACGGCATGTAGACGCTGCAGGACCCTCGAATCGAATGCCATCCAACTTGAAGGATAGTCGTACCATATTGTCATTATCACTGTGGTTTGCAAATGGGTGATCACTAAATCAATTTGTTGCCATTAACGTAGTAGACCGTCCACACGATTCAGACTTCCACACGAACTTCCATAGACTTCTATAGAATTTTGAGTCTGCAATAAAATCTGAGCAGACAAAAGTCTGTATCGTGTAGACCCGATATACACTAAGAAAAAATATCATGACATAAAATATGTGACTTTAAAAAAAAAAACGATTACAAAACACGAATAAAAAGTTCCGATGAAATTACTTTCAAGCAGTCTGGTGCAGTTGGTGATAGAAAGTTGATTGGCCCAAAGTAAATGCCACGAACTGTACTGTAACCAACTGCTTGAGAAGTCATTTCTACGGAACTTTTTATTCCTTTATTCTAGTCGTTTTTTTTTGTGTTTTGCTATTTTTTCTTTAATCAGCTACCCAACATCATCCTGAAATATATCCACGCACTTCTGAAACACCCTGTATAAAGTGAAAAATCAACCTCGAAACTCTTCTTCTAAAAACTTCTTAATAAACTTTTAAAATCTAGGTATCGCTTATGCAATAAAAATTAATCTTGCTTATGCGTATTAAGTTTCATTAAAATCGTTTCATTCGTTTCTATCAAAGTTTGCGCGATTTATATCTGAGTTAGTAAACGCCCATAAGGCTCAGATCTACATGAATCTCGTGTTACACATATGACCTTGTCTTGTTATAATATCATGTAAAACAGGTAAGTAAACATGTTTTCTTTTTGTTTTTATATTTTACATTAGACTACTTAAATTTATGCCTAGAAATACAACACAAGAACAGCTCTGTTTACCTCCTAGCGTAATATATTAAGGCGAATTATCTTTTATGGATTTTTTACGGTAAATAATACAAGCTACATGTGAAATCCCAGTGTTTGGAATCTATTCACACCTTTTTTAAGGTTTCGGTTATGGTTTCAGTAATACGGCTTTATTTTTGAAGGCCGCTAACATTAGGTGTTTTCCTTTTATTACCTGAACTATTTCATATTTGTGATTATGAAAATGACTTTTATTATAATTTTGTGTTATTTATCACGCACGACCATTTATCGATTGCTGAAGTAGGCAGAACTCGATATATTTTCCAGAGTTACAGATAATACAAGCCTACTTTGTTTTTGAGGACATAAATAATTTCAATAAATAAACCACAGACCGTTTCAAACAAGGAAGGGATTTCTAACGCCATGTTGGATCGAAAACAAAAGGTGAACAGGTCCATTGAAGGATTCACTCAATGATTATTGAAAAGTTTCAACGCAAAACCCGAAGGATAACCCTGTTTGTTCCCACAAAGGGTGCCTTTGGCCCCAACGTTGTTTTATTCTGGTGAAATATGAGATAGGATTGAAAAAGCGAGTTTGATTCTTGAAGGATTTTCCTTGCTTTACGGAATCATGTTATACGAATTTGAAGTCTATTGTGTTTTAGTAGTTATTCGTAGAGATAATAATAAAAGTAATAACGAACATGAAGTTTTATTTGGACTGAATCAAAGCAGTGAAAATCCAATCCAAAGTCATGACACTAATCATTTATCAGAAGATAAAACAGGAGAAGCAATAACAAAGCTTATAAAACCGGACGAAGTACGCTTCATCGCAGATGCAAGATGTATTAACGGGAGAGTAATCACGCGCATATATCTGCGTCCAACTTGAACAGAAATAGTTCGGATATGACTAGTGTAAACAAATTGCGTGTGCGTGAATAATTCATCAAAGAAACGGGCGCTGACAAATGAAATCTAATGAATACGATATGAGAGAAGGAGTGTTTGCCGAGATTCATGCAGAAATAGATGCTGTTATCCATAGGGTGGAATTTGGTGAAAATATTGCAGGTACTTTAATTTTTTACGGGGTGCCATAAAATTTTGTTGTTCAAGTATATTATTTGGGGAGGCGTAGTTTTTAACATTTTGACGTGAAAATATTGAAGGCAAGGAATATCCTGCCAGAGTTGCGGATTTTATTCGAAAGGGTTAGCGCGGCCCTGGAAAGCAAAGGGCACAACAAGGAGGAGCTGCACGAATGGGTTTTAGTCAGTAAGAGTCTGACACTCCCTGCGCTCCACCCAGAGCGGGATTTAATGGACGGGCAATCATCAAATGACCCCATTTGATGATTTCTCGTCCATAAAAAAAGGGAAGATTTCCTTCAGGCTGTCGTTATTGTTACATGATATCAGCTTGATTTCTCCAAATAATACAATTATTATTGGCATTTATGTAGTATTAGTGTGTGCATGTTTTATTTGTACCATATATTGCTTGTATGTTAATTCTATCAGTTCATCGGCAACACATATGCATTAATACAGTGGGCTCGATTCTGCTATTGCAATCGTGTCTCAATGACCGGTCAGTGATCGAATATTTGACAACTTTGACAGTTTTTGTATGGTAAATGTGTCAAAAGTTTGACGTTATACGTCAAAAATCGATCATTGACCGGTCATTGAGACACGATTGCAATAGCAGAATCGACTCCAGTATTGTCATTTGGCAGCTATGTTCTCGTGGCAAGGCATTAAATTATTGAAATAATCACAACGGCATTGCGGCTCCAAACGGAACTGGCACCACACAGAACAGCTAATAAAAATTCAATCAACATTTATTTTACAGCATTTGATTATTACCTGTCGTTACTATCAATTAAGAATGAACAAATGGATCAGTTCCGTTATGGTTGAAGTCATAAAAATATAATTGAAGTAATCATTACGAAAGCCTTTACGGCGGAATGGAATTCGTAAAATTAGGCTGTGATTTTATAACTTGCTTGTAGCGGTTTAATTATTTGTATTTCTTTTTTTGTTTTCATTCTAACCTATGGTGCTCAAAACTGATCATAATCACTCACCGATTTCGGCCTTGGGTATGCCAGAGAATAATGGAGCGCAGCGTACTAGGTTTCAAAAGAATAGATAGAATAGGTACGGAACACCAGGGTGCGCACCAAAACAGAAATCTAGTGGGAAAAAAGGCTTCCAGGCTGAAATGGGATTGGGCGGGTCACCTTGGCCGCATACACGCTGGGCAAAAATTTTGACGCGATGGGTGATGGGTTGAAAGATCTCATTAAATAACAGTCACGTAACCACTACGATTAGTTTAAGTGCTGATAAGCAGATCTTGAATTAAAATTTTCTGTACAGTTCTCATGTAAAGAAAAGCCTATTTTACTATCAAACGTTCATCAGGCAGACGTTTGTTCGAGCAACCGTCCTTCTATCGAACAGCTAACAGAATCGAAAAAAGAGTATTCTTTTCTATATATTTTTTTTTTTACAAAAAATACAATATACTTCCAAATAAAAACACTACAAAGTGTAAGCACCGACTTCCTCAGTTGAAGTTTTTATACTTTGTAGTGTTTCTTATTTAGAAGTAGGTTGTATTTTTTTTTCAAAAAAGTTTTCTATTTTTCACTTTTATTTTATTTATTTAACAGTTTATTAATTAGTTGTTGTGGCGACACTTGGGGGAGGCCTATGTCCAGCAGTGGACGACTTTCGGCTGATATGATGATGATGATGATCATTATTAAATAAACACACATTTTTAACAGTAAATAAGAGAAGAAGGAAACAGAAAATAGGCACAAAGGTGATGCTTGGTGAGTCGAATAATAAAAGAGATAAAAGTTATACGTAGAATTAAAACTAGTGGTGATACCCCACAATTATATTGGCATTATTGCCATAATGAGTCATTGATGAGTGGTTACACTATTTTTCGTTAAGGAGTTATTTTGTGTGCCTTCGTATTCCAAGGTCAGACAACCTCATAGTTTGCTTTGGGATTGACATTAACCTAAAAATGTCTCACTTTACTAGATTCTATTGATTTTAAGTTGAAGAGGTCACTAGTTGTTTATCAAAATCCAACGCAAAAAGAATCATCAAGACCGGTTCATAAACAATACAGTTATGCCCGAATAAATACGCCAAAAAAATGGTTGGCTTGTGCATACACATCTGCGTACCCTTTCACAGCGTACCGGCGTGATATTATGTTATAACCTGGTGAAGGTATAACATAATATCATAAGCTATAAACAGACATGCGATTTCAGCAATCTCGGGATATTGTTATCATTTATTAAAGAGTTCCGTTGGCTATCTCTAAAGTTCTTCATCAGACCTTCAACAAATTGAAATGGAACCGGTCCGGAAAAAAAAAAATATCCAAATCGGTTGACAATATTGGCGAAAATATCACTGAACAAACATTTTAAGAAAACTGTCGAATTGATAACCTCCTTCTTGTTTTTTTAATCGCTTAAAAACTCGCGCCCGCTCCCGTTCATGCATCGTATCCTCACCTTTATCAGACTGCGCGATTAGCCAGCGGCAAATATCTTTATTGTAACTCTCTTACTCTTGTTTTGTTTGGCGTGAACAAACATTCATAATTATGATTATCATGTTAAACCAGTGCAAGTTTCATTATAATGTTCAGCTTTTGTTTTTATTTGTTCAGCTTATGTTCAGAGGTAGGCATAAGAACGCGTTTAATTAATTCGTTGAGTTTCTCATGCAAGATTAGATTGCGTAGATTTTTTTTGTAGCTGTTGCCTTAAGTAATCGTGTGTTTACCAACACTGCGCTAAGGAGAGTTCAATGGTACAATTTTAAAAAGAGGTTTTCTTCATGTCTTTGTAGGCCGAGGTTAGGGATGATTGGCGTGAGATTGAAGACACATCATTGCGATGTCCAGCAGCGAAGTGCTGCTATTGGCGAATGACGAAATATCCATAATGTTGAGATTTTTTTATACGCTAATTTGTTTTTTTTAACAGTGCACGGTGAGCTAAAATAAGAATCTTCTTAAGCTACAAGAAGTTGAATAATATTTTTTATTGATTCAAAGACAAATTTCTAAAGCTACTTCGCAACCTAAATTTCCGCTCTAAAAATCTTCCCAAATTATTTACAATTAAAAACCAATACAAATGATTAAATTCCATTTCTCCATTGTTTAAATATTCACAAAAGACGAACTCGCAGATTCCCAAATATATTTCGTCGAATTACCGAGTTTGACGACTGTATAGGAATATTTATGAATTTGCAAAATTCGTGTAACACAAAAGAAGTAGCTTTTCACAATATACCGTCACATAAAGAACTCGAAATCCTTTGATATCATACTTTTATTACTTATGTAGGAATGTAAGTACTTACAGTATGGATATCGTTATTGGATATGTGGACGTGAGTTCGTGTTTCTTTTATTGTAGGGCATCGATACTTATTGGAGACGTATGAATAGGAACTTTGTAGGACGGGACGTGCGAGTATTGTGATTTATTTTTGACATGTGCAGCGCATTACATGAAATAGTCTTATGAAACGTAGCTCTACCTCAGTCTAATGCTAACAGCATTTTTAATAAACATTTTAGATTACTATACATCGATATTCATAGATTCTTCACGTAGTATATCACTAGGCAAGCGTGCTCCATCTTCGACCTCATCATCGTTTACCTTCAGGTGAGATAGTGGTCGGACGCGTGCATATCAAAAGTAAAAAAAAAAATGCGCCTGTAAATCCCGAAGTTTTTTCCTATTACCTTCTGAAGTGCTTAAACTATGAAAGCACTCTCATTACTCTGACAAAAAATAAGTAGGTAAGCGATCGCAGGGCAGACGTAACTTTTTAGCTGAAGAAGTGTTCTTTTATATAAAGATATACGTTACGGTCACTTCTTCAACTGCAAATATAAGTTAGTAATCGTAAATGAGTTTTTTTATAAAACTAAAAATTATCAATTTTCAGACTTTTTCCTGTACTTGTGCTGTAAGACCTTGCTTCTTACCTTTCATGATTCTAGGGGGAATTAACGGCAAATACTTTGTACGTACAGTGTAGGGAAGGTGCGGGAAATGGTTTTGATTTAATTGCGATTATTAAAATATGCCGCAAAAATGCAAATATTATGGATTTTTATTGCGTTGACTTAGAAGCTTGATTTTTTTAAGACTGACAGACTTACGATTAAGCATTATTTTATTTGATAATAATTAAACATGATATCTCCACCCGTCCCTGAAAAAAGGTCGTGACAGACCGACACACGGACAACGAAGTGATCTTATAAGGGTTCTGTTTTTTCCATTTGAGGTACGGAACCCTAAAAATGGGGTTTTCAATCAGCAAACTCCTTCAATTAGCTATTATAGGATTTTGTTTTGCATGTTGGCAACATTTAATTTGCTTTTAGTCCGATCCAAATGCGCTAAGTACTATTAGTGTTGGCAAATAACAAGCCACTAAGTCAGTTAATACGATCGTCACTCTAACCCGTTTCTGTCAAAGATATTTGCGCGGTAAAATAAACAGCTAGCACACTCTATTTTCCTTTAATTCCCACTAAAGGAATCAACCACTAAAGTAGAATTTAAGCTAAAGAAGTGGTGTAACTGTGTAATGGTACAGCGACTTTGTACCAACCTTTCCGAAATAAATAAGGACATAGTTCAAAAGGGTAAACTTTCATTCATCCAAAAATAACACAAATCAACAATAGAATTATTGATAAAGAGTATCTAAGATAACAACAGTCTCGCTTCACTAACACTTAAACCCAAATAATAATAAGTAGATATAACTCTCAGAGGCCGACTGAATAAACAAAAGCATACGTCTATATCGCATAGCTGGAATATTGTCTTGTTTATTAGAACCGGACGCTCCCCCGCCTAAGGCAAGGATCCAATATAATGGAATACCTACTTTAACATTATTTGCAGATACATGGGTACTTACGCGATATGCCCCGGGCCTGTATTAACGTGTGGTATGCGCTTAAATCGGCGACGACACGAATAAAGGCCGAGTTGATACAAATTCGGGGGTATTACGAAAGGTGAAACAGTGTCTGAGAATTCCGTTCTTTGATAGTTCAATATTATTAGCCCCGGAGCGACGACTCGCTTTGACATAATTCTTTTGAAAATAACAATGGATTCGCTCGTCGTACGTGATCCTTTATTCAATATTGCGACTGTATTATTCAGAAGATGGCTCCGGTTGTAAGTAAATACATACTATGACGTATCTTCTCGAGAGGGATTACAATGGTAAGATTGTTTTGATTTGAATTTGTTTACAATTAAGGTCTGTTTTTGAAAGTTCTGAGATTACTTGCTGAATAACAACTTTCTTCGTTCTCCGAAACTATGTTTACAAGATAACTTTGTTATTTTGTACGAGGTATCTTGAAGCTATACAAGCGGTACAGTTTATTAACCTTTTCTTTAAAATCGTTTTCCTTGATTGCATTGCACCAATCGGAACACGTGCAGCAATAAAAACTCTAGTTTAAAGACCACAGTGGGCATTGGCATCTAAGATACATTGGAAGTTTGTAGCCTACACACCTGGTATTATTATTTGTATTCTAGAGGTCTTTCTTTTAGAGAGTTTCCTTGCGTGATCGAATCAGGAATGATGATATCCGCAAGAGAACCAAGGTTACCGACATAGCCCGAAGGATAGCCAAATTGAAGTGGCAGTGGGCAGGGCACATTGCTCGCAGAACAGATGGTCGATGGGGCCGATAAGTTTTGGAGTGGCGACCGCGTACCGGAAGACGCAGCGTTGGAAGGCCTCCCACAAGGTGGACCGATGACCTGGTGAGGGTCGCGGGTAACCGATGGATGCGAGACGCACAGGACCGGTTGTTGTGGCGACACTTGGGGGAGGCCTATATCCAGCAGTGGACGTCTTTTGGCTGATATGATGATGATAGGTTTTGTTTGATGATGAGAGGTCTTTCTTGGTTAGTTACTTTGATGGTTTTCTTATAAAGAACTGTGAGAATCACACTTTGATGTAGATAACGTGATACATCATGATCATCCACAGCATAAATTGTCCACAGCTCGTCTCCTATGTCAATCACCCACCTACGATGGCAAAATTGTCGTTGCCGTACGATAAAAATTTCATATACCAGTTTTTGGACGCCACTCGACATCACCGCGCTTTGCCATGTGTCCTATCCAACTTCATTTGAGTTCCACTCGTTTTTTATCCGACTGCGTGACGCAAGGGAGGGTAATGTGTTTATCAGCTATGTAATGTTTGTTCCTTTTGTAGCACTATAGAGACCAAACGCGTGGGCCGATTTTGACCATTCTTACGTCAATTGATTCATTTTAATCTTACGAGTGCTACTAAAGAAATAACAGTAAAATACAATATGGTGACAAACAGACGCAATACTGTGAAAAAAAAAAATTGAACATTTAAAAAACCCCAGTGTAAAAAAAAACTAAAAAGTTCCAAACAAGTCACTTTTCAAGCAGTCTGATGCAGTTGGGGGCATGAAATCAATAATTGAACAAAACTACCACGTGTACACGTATGGTAATCTTTTCACAAAACGTGATGTGTCAAATGATGAAAATGAATAATCCAGAAAAGAACATAAACTTAAACGTGCAACAAAATTAATAGCAACTATAGCTACAACAACTTCATGTACATATTGGAACTCGCTTCAGGCGGAATAATAGACAAGTTTGGACAGCACAACACTGTAGGTTGCATACAGTTAATGTAACTTTGTAATAAGGGCTACAAGCCCCTATGCTTTGTTCCACTGAGTTCCACCCGTTCCCCAGGATAATTTCGTTATGTCCGTTCTACCGAGAAATCTTGTTTTGTCGAATACATTTTAAAGCGAGTGCGGAATAGAGAGTAGTGATTAACACTTACGAAGTGTGGTTATTTGGTTATTTTGGCAGCTGGTCAGGTTTGTTGGTTTGTTGGTTAAGTAGAACTGGTCGGTTTATGTGATTGCTTGGTATTGTGTCAGACAACATTTGAGATAGGTTTTGTTTAATGCGTTAGTGAAGCGAGTGTTGCTTTTCTAAATTACAATCAACACTCGCTTTACTCATCATCTGCCTAGCCTTTTTCCAACTATATTGAGTTCGCCCCGTTCGGTTCCCCCAGTTAAATCGGTTTCAGCTAAATACCAGTATTTTACGTGGAGCGGCCAACCCCATTGCCACGACCCATTAATTGGGTAACACGGTCCTTCTTGGCAAGACTGGTGTCAGATTATTAGGCAACCAACAATCCATTACAACTACCAAATGTCTCCAAATGACAGCCGGGGCCAACGGCTTAGTGTGTTTTCCGAGGCTCGGCGGATTCTCGGTATGTTAAGATGGTCACCCATCCACAGACCAATCTCGGAAAGCGTTGCTTTACCTTGAAGGTCGGCCCGTGCGACTGTTATAAATTTAGCTACGAGCTCCTCTCAACACTTCCTTTACTCATTTATAAATATTTTAATACGTCAATATCTCAGCGACTTTGAAGGTGTTTATTAAACAGGATGTAGCCAAGATCCTCTTATGAATCCTAGGGTATCTCAATCTTGGCAGGTAAGTACCTATCTAATCTATTTGAAAATATTCTGTACAAATTTACAAGGAAGCTGTACATTTTTGCCACTTTTCACAGGCAAATCCTGTGAAACAAAATCAATTCCCATTAGTAGCTAAATAATAATAAATTAGCTAAAGTAATTCACACACACCCAGCCCAAAAGGAACCCTCTAAAATTTTTTATGCTAATATTGAGCACGTGAGCACAAGGACTGAAGTGTGCAGTGCAGATGTTGTCGAAAAAAGTTCTCAAGGGTCCTCTTAACACTGATAAGGCACTTACATAGTTACAACATAGATTTATGGCACTATTTTAAAGTTTGACTAGTGTCAAAATTTGCACATTTTCTGCACGTTTCAAGTGTTGCTTCCGCAAGACAGTTTGTCTGGTTGTCTCATCCTGTTTAGTTCCGAGAATGATTTTAAGAGTTTCTGGCTTCTAATGTTTTACTGAAAAAATCTAAGAGGAGTGTAGGGGAGAAATTCCTACAGGAACGGGATATGCGCGTACAAAGTCCCGGGCTAAGGCTAGTAGACTATAGAATAGTCCACAAAACCGACTCAATCAAAACCCGCTCCTCATAATATCACATCATAATTAACCACCAAATCCAGTCGGGGTACATTGAACAAATGTTCCCAGTTCGCAGAACAGGAAGCGGCAACCGAATCCCGGAACATTGTGTAATAATTACTAACGCCGCTCCGCCAAGTTCCGTACTGGTGAGTCACGAATGTGGAAGAGGCCTGCTGGAAAATTTAAGACACATTAAGACGAAGTTGAGGTGAATAAATGTGAATGGTGAATAAAAGTGTGTGTGAATAAAAGTGAAGTGATAAAATCGAGCTGCTGTAACATGCAGCAGGAGTATGTCTCCTTAGGCGCTCTTAAAAGCTCTGCTTTGAAAACTGAGCTTATACGAGGGGTAGATTCTTAGATCAACATCACCGCAACGTTTCTTCTAGATTTTGAAGCAGTCTACCTGTTTGTCTCAACTGAATAAACGTAGGTTTTTTTTTCTAAAATTTGAATATTTAATTACCGATTCTCTTTGACTATTTCGCCGAATTACTTCACTGGCAGAATTATGATTACAAAAACAACGCAATGTTTTCAGACACTTTCTGGGAAATAGTCAAAGTAACACAAGAATTACGTCGTACGTCTAGATTTTATAGCGATGTCAGAACACGTCTTCTCTTTGATAAAAAAATAAAAACAAAATTAAAATATAGTACTCTCAGTAAACAGTATGTCAGCGCAGCAGGGCTATTCTGTTGAGGCATATAGCTATGTTATCCCATGGTTCGTTTAGCAGAGACGTTGAAGAGACTTGGCGATGCTACGAGCTTGTATTATCATCATATCAGCCGATAGACGTCCACAGTTGGACATAGGCCTCCCACAAATAGAGGGGCTTTGCCATAATCGCCACGCTTGGCAGGATCTCAGTGTAGCTGTAGCAATGTACCTACAGAAGATGCTGATGCCCATTCTCTGGTGAGTCCCTTAGTCGCCTCTTACGACACCCACGGGAAGTGATGGGATGGTGCTATTCTTTTACGACCGACACCATACAGAACACCATACGGGCCTTGTTATCGTTAACTATTAGTTAAGAGTCAGGTGAGTACCTGACTCTTAACTAATAGTTAAAAGGTTTAGTCAAAAAAAAAAAATGTAAGCAACAGTATCGAAAAATTATACAGTGTTCGCTATTTTAATAAGCACGTAAAACAATTTGTATCTCTTAAGAGAAGAGCTCGTGCTACACGCCGAGAAAACTCAAATAGGCCATCCTAGTTTGATAGCAGTCAGCGGGGCTGCTCAGTGCTCAAAGAGCGATGACGTAAGAAGTGACGTCACTTTTGGATGCTTCACTATCTAACACAGGGTTAAGTAGCCCAACTTTTAAAGCACGTAACAGGAAGTGTCGCTCAGTACTGTGATCTTCCGAACGATATTATGCAATGATTACTTATACCGCACTCCAGCGTTCCGTTTCGGAAATTGATATTATGGAGATGGCGCTTATTTAAAAATTATTTATTTTTTATTTGAATTATTAATAATTATCAAAAGGCCCAAGTGTATACCTTAACCATTGCCTAAAGCTAATGTTACACAAGGGAATTCATACTCTTTGCAGTTTATGAAGACCTGAGGACAGAATCAGTTGAAAGCGCAGACATGAACCAAAATCATGTTTTTTTTTAATGACCGTTTTGGTACAAATAAAACCAGGCAGAGAGCCACTCACCCACACCACTTACAACTTCCATTTACCTTAAATTGCAAGTTCAAATCTGTTACCTTATTTCATAATAATATTGCAGCTCAATGGCAAGTAAGTACATTCAATACTTTTCTACGAATCTTCCTAATAATCTTGCAGCTGGTCAGTTAGAAAAAATAGTTCTGCCCATGTCAGTGCCCATAACAGTCTCGCGCGCACTACCAAAAAATCTCTTTTGCGTTAAGTCGGTCATTTTCACCATATATACCATCAAGCCACCATTATCACATCCTCTTGCTTTTTCCCATATAGCTCACCAAGCCCCCTACATATTTTTTTCAATATCCTTACAATAAATCCTTCACTCTACAAAATCCCTCTCCACATTAACCAAACACGCGCATGTGTCGATAGACTATGAGCATTCCGCGAGCGGTTTTAAGACGCCCGTAATTCCGCCGGAGTGTTTCACACGTAATAATCGGATAACGTGCTGTAGTGCACGTGTTGCGCTCATGCAAAGCGATAGTACCGCAAATGCATTTAGGTGGTAATAGAGAATAAAATGGAGGTAGAATGTGGCGGGTGCTCTTGACTGGTTCTTTGCTGGCTATAACAGTTCAATAAGCGATTCGGTTTTTGGGAAGGTTTTTTTTGCTTGAAACTGAGTTGATCAATTTACTTGGCTTTTCTAAACTTTGGTGGGGTCGGTTTTTGTCTAATACTCAGCACCATTATTTTATATAGAGCGAATGTTTATCACGCTAGAACACGTCTACTCTTTATTAAGTGTGGAACTCTCTAGCAGCGTCTGTGTTCCCTTCCACATATAACCCATCTGCCTTCAAAGCAAGAGTGAACAGGCATCTTCTGGGCACGCTCGCTCCATTAAAGACCTCATCTATCGCTTTCCATCAGGCGAGATCGAGGTCAAGAGCAAGCCCATTCCTAAATAAAAAATATAAAAAACATAATTAAAATAATAGTGCCCTTAGTAAACGGTATGTATTTCGATGCGTTAGACAGCGCAGGGCTATTCTGTTGAGGCATACAGCTATGGTAGCCCATGCTTCGTTTAGCGGAGACCCGGGGCGTCTGGCGATGTCACTGGCTTGTAATAGACTTGTAGTAACCAGTAAATAGGTACCTTATACTTAAGTTACGCTTTGGCAATAATGGTGTCATATCCCGAGGCATGGAACACTCTTAGTATGTATTGGATGTCACCAATCAACGGACTGTCTTCAACAAACTCTGCTTTAACCTTGAAAATCGAACCGTGCGGCAGTTATAATTTAGCCTCAAGCTACGAGGAAAGCTGTTGAATTAGCTTCTATAGAGCAAAAAATTACACAAACCAAGACTCAAGACGCCTCTGACCGGACTAGTGCCCCTCTCTAACGACCCAATAAAACAAACCACTATGAAAACATTACAACATGACCTAAGAGCCGCTCTTATAATTTGTAAAGCCACACAATACTGGCGAACAATATCGAAAGCGCACCCGCCGATGCAGAAGGGTGCACAAAATCATAACACAAAAGAGAAATACGGTTATTTTACACCAGTGCGGTAGATTATATCTTTTATGTTCAAAATCAACAGGAAGCTTTCAAATGGGGCATGTAACCTACACTTATTTTAGATGCTGTTTCGCGAGGGTGCATAAATTTTTTAACCCAAAGGGTTTGTGCAAACAACTCTGTGAAAGTAATTTGGTACTTTTTTTTAGTAATTGCACACGATACGGGGTAGATGCAGCGAGTGTTCGACCGTTTGCTGAGTTTCGGAAAGTTTTAATTCAATTTCGACGTGAAACAAAGTAAACACTCGGTGGACCGTTCTGGGGTTTGAGCTAAGTTCCAAAGTAGATTTGTGACACTAAATTCAACGTTGCATGAATAATTAAATAAAACGTTTTGATTTTGTCTTAGTGTAGTCGGACATTGAAATGAAATCGAAATATATAAAGATACGGAAGCACAACTTTATTTAAAAAGTACATTTTTTGTTTAACACAGTTACAATTCTGTATTTGTTGATTTATATCTTAATAACACTTTGTTATAATATCTTCGTTTATATTATACAATTTTGTTTATATTAACCTCAAGAGCGTGTACGCCGTATGTCGTGTGTAAACTTTCTAGTCCTTATTCTTCAAAATGAATGAACCGATTTTAACGAAACTTGGTAAGCATACGCTGGATATCCAGGTCTAAATAATTATCCGAAAACAATTTTGAAAATATTTTAGAGGAAGAGAAAGAGATTTTAAGTTTTCTATAGAAAGTGAAAAATCTCTATATCCTTCCCCCTGAACTCTTTTTCGAAAAAAAATTCTGATAACTATTTAGACCTAGATATCTAGCGTACGCATACCAAGTTTTATTAAAATCGGTTCATTAATTTCGAAAAATAAGGATTTGAAAGTTTGTATGAAAAGCCGTACCGCGTAAACGCTCTTAATGATTTTATCACATTACTGTTTAATTTCGTTACCCAAAAAGTTGCAATTAAAATCACAAATTTTTCACTGAAGATTCAATTGTTTTCTAAGCTGGTCAGTGGCATGTTGACCATTATCTGGTATTCTTTTCAGCATATCAACGTAATCATCTGGTATATGACATTCCTTGGCACCACTCACAATACATTGTAGATATGTAATTGAAGGTCTTCTGTCGTCGGGAAGACATGACAAAGATTTGAGGAAAGGTGGAACAATACAGTGCTGATAGGTTCGACATTTGATTTTCTTTCCATCAACACCACTTATGTCAACTTCTTTTGGAAAATACTGGTTTGTATCGACTCCTTCCTGTCTGAAAAGTAATAAAAATACAGTTCGATATTTATATTCGGTTAGTTATTAATCTATACTAATATTATAAAGAGGTAAAATTTGTAAGTTTGTATGTAGGGGGTAATCTCTGGAACTAATGATCCAATTCTAAAAATGTTTTCACTGGTAGAAAGCTACATTATTCCTGAGTGCTATAGGCTATAAATTATTTTTATAACATGTATATTAACCGAGCTATCACAACTTTTGTCTAGCAAGTCGGAAAGAAATACCTCAATAAAAAAATTTATTTGCATGCATGTATGTGTAGGGTAGGTGTAGGGTAGGTGTAGGGTAGGTGTAGGTTAGGTGTAGGGTAGGTGTAGGGTAGGTGTAGGGTAGGTGTAGGGTAGGTGTAGGGTAGGTGTAGGGTAGGTGTAGGGTAGGTGTAGGGTAGGTGTAGGGTAGGTGTAGGGTAGGTGTAGGGTAGGTGTAGGGTAGGTGTAGGGTAGGTGTAGGGTAGGTGTAGGGTAGGTAGGAAGGTAGCCAGTTGACGGGAGCGAAGCAGCGGGAGACGGCTAGTATTATACTAACTTAACTTGGGGTGGTATAGAAACTCTGACACTAGGGTGTGTGGGGTCGTTAGATCTTACTGCTCGCACGATAAGAAGAAGATCTAATAATATATACAACCTCGTTGGTAGTTATATTTTCGAGCCGTTTGGGGTTGAAACTCTCGGGTCGTGGGGTCCGAGTGCTCATGCGTTGTTTAAAGAACTTGCTAAACGCTTAGTTGACACTTCGCGTGACCCAAGGGCTGGCTTTTACCTTGGACAAAGGATAAGCATTGCCATACAACGTGGCAATGCCGCCAGTCTTTTGGGCACACTTCCAGTCGACAGCGATGCGGATGAATTTTTTGACGCCATCTTTTAGGGTTAACTTAGTTAGGATATTTGATTTTTATTATTAGTGCTGTCTCTTGGTAATAAAATATCTTTTATAATATAAGTATATATTTTTATTTATCTTATAATATTATTTGGTATATATTAGTGTGATGATAATTTTAGTCATATTATTGTATTGTATGCTATTTTAAAGTTTATTGTTTTAATTCTATGTACAACTTTTACACGCGGTGTCTACATCTCTTTTATTCGACTCTCTTTTCGCAGGTATGCTGAAAGAGATTTCTTTAGAAATAAGCCCTAGCACCTTTCTACCTATTTTTTTGTCTTTTTCTTCTTATCTACTTTTTAAAAAGTGTGTAATTAAACTGTTAAATTAATAAATTAAAAATATGTACCTTATCTAGATAATTATTTGGGATAAAATCAACAAAGTGATTCGCAAGCTGATATTTTATTCATATCAACTCTTAAACCACAATAATCTTTCATTAGTATTTCACTAGTAACTTAGGAGGAGTAAGTAGTTTTCAAATTAAGAACGTTATCGACTTTTCGGCTTGATCTTACTGCTGGGTCTTATTACGGGCATAAGCATAACTACTTATAATCTAGCTCTCAAACTTACTTGTCTAGGGTAATGAGATTCTCATTGCTCATTTTCCACACAGCTCCCCATACATGATCGTTTTCACTTGGTACTATAGTAGCCACTGCGCCTTGCCATAGATCATAGTATTGCACGAAGTCTAGCCTGTAATTCTAAAAAAAAAAAACTTTTAAAAGAAAAAAATACAAGTGCTATTCAAATAAAATAAAAAAACAAACTTCGGAAGTCATTGTAAAAATTACGAGGATACAACAATACTATTGTAGTCTTTGAACTAAAAACACCGACTTCCGAAATTATTAGTTATTTTATACTTTGTAGTGTTTTTTATTTAATTTTATTTAGAAGTTAGTTATATCTTTTTGTAAAAAAAAATATTTTCGCTCTGTAGTGGTACATAACACACATAACAACACCGCAATTTCGTTTACATTAATGACTTTTTTTCCAACAATTTGATTTAAAAACTAAACTGAACCGATTCTGATGAAATTTCAATGGTACCAATCGGAAAGTAGGTATATCCTTTCATTATAATCAAATCGGTTCATAAATGACGGATATGAGGTAATAAACATTAAAAAAATACAACCGAATTGAGCTTCTCCTTTTTTGAAGTCGGTTAATAAAATAAGTAAGTAGGTACGTGAGTACGTCAAAACTAGAAAGAGTAAGGAAATAAAAAGTTTAAGTTAGCATATTTTATAAAAACTATTAATGTTTTGGCTAGAAAAATTGTTCATTTGATTTAAAATAGTTTTGGTACCTAAGAAGCTAAGCTAAGCTAAGAAGTGAGATGTACAGAGTAATGGGCTAAAAATGTTGTATAGAAAGCCATATGATCATAATCTAACGGGAAACCATCACATTTCTTACTACCTACTTACATCAAGCCGTCCAATTCCCAAGAATACCGCAGAAGGGTTATTTATATGAATTCTTCTCTTCAACAAATTACTACCGTAGGCAAAATAA
Source organism: Melanchra persicariae (assembly GCA_947386135.1). Taxonomy (NCBI): domain Eukaryota; kingdom Metazoa; phylum Arthropoda; class Insecta; order Lepidoptera; family Noctuidae; genus Melanchra; species Melanchra persicariae. The sequence continues at coordinate 8,399,550 of OX376655.1, read as the reverse complement.
TGGAAATAATCCTTAGATGGCTGAATCATCATGCAGCAAAGGGTCAAGTTTATAAGTTTTAAAATGTAAACAACAACTAGAATTTGGACTACTGACATTGTACATCTTGTGTAACGTCATTGTCATCTGTGGAATGACAGAATCATAAAGTTTGTGGTGTAAAGAGGATTGATTGTCTGCCCTGCTTGGGCGGAGCACCGCCATGTCCCCGGCGAGGCGATCGGCGGCGACGACCTCTCGCGTCCGACCCTGGTTCGGTTCAATCCATGGTCCGGAGCGAGGAGGCATGGGAAGCCGTCACCTCCTGCGAAGCAGTAATGCTAGTGAAGGAGGAGGCGGGCCGCGTGAGGGAGAGACAACCCTCACGCCCCAGCCGCCGCAACATAGAGAGACGCACCGGGCGTCGGGAGTCGCAGGACGATTCCCGGCCACCGTAGGCGCAGGTCTGCGGACGGCGAGCATTGCGTGGCTCACCGTCCGATCAAAGCCAGGCCCGGGTCGACGGCGCGTTGTGTTCCACGCGCGCCTCAAAGAGATGTCAGAATAATAGACGGGGCCCGTTAGGGCCAGAGCATGCCAGGGTTGCGGATTTTGTTCGAAAAAGTTACCGCGGCCCTGGAAAAGCAAAAGCACTACGAGGATCGCGGATGGATTTTAGTCAGTGAGAGTCTGACACTCCCTCCCGCTTCACTCAGAACGGCAGGAGTCATTTGATGATTTTCCATCCATGAAAAAAGGAGGATTGAATCAAAATAATTTGTAATGTAGCGATAAAAAACCTTCCACAAGGGGGATCAAAGACTCACCAAGTCGTCAGTCCATTTGGTCGCAGGTATCCGCTGAATGCGAGAAGATCAGTCGACTATGAGGCCTATTATACAAATATATCAAGTCGTGGCCATATCCTGGAATTGGCCATTTCGAGGAAACTTATGGCATAACGATACGGATAGGTTAGGTGCAAATGGGATGACGGAAGCTGGAGTAAGCGAGCGAAGTGAGCGAACTTAACTCCCCTCATACCATTCTCATTAAGCTCCTTTAAATCCAGTAGACCCGAGAAATGGCCGAATTCTACGATGTGGTCAAGACTTTACATCACGTCTTTCAGCTGAAATATTATAATAATGATGACTTAGTAGTACTTAAAAAATATATTAAGTATCTTTCAAAACACAATCAAAATAATCTATTATGGGAAAATGTTTTTGTTTTTCTTGGAAAGCAACAGTACCTAAATGTTGATGCGAATCCAATAATGTTTTCAGTGCGATCATCTTAGGTCGATAAACTAAAATTGTCTGTTGTTAAAGCCCGGGCAGATTCTGAATGGAAGCTTACATCTGAAGCTAATTTTGCTCAGCTTATAAGCCACAGTGTTATTTGTTTACCAACGGCCGTGGTGTTTGCGTTGATATCAACTTGGGAATTGTTATTAAAAGCTTTAGGAGATCGGTAAATATAACTTTAGTCTTTCAATAGTCAGTATTCGCTTGTCATCATATTGGAATTTGCTGCCAGATAAATATCTAGATTGCTTTAATTCGAAAATTGAATTATGGCTGAAAAGAGTCACAGTTGTGTTTGATGGAATGGTTTTTAATTTTTCATTTATAGTTTTATTTTTTGAGACCCACAAGTAAAGGTCACATTGGTTTCAGTTACAAAATGTCACAGTAAGATAAGTAAGCCTCAAAGCAGGCCTTACTGAAAAACACGATTTCGGAGCAGTAAGGTTAAATATATCGATGAAATCAAACCAAGACCCATAAGCCAATGAAAACGATCAGTTCTAAAATCTAAAGCTCGCACAGATAGTCGACAGTCGTATCTGTTCGTGACACATCCGACTGATCGCCACATGTTTGGTATTAGTGATATATGGCGTACAAATCCAACGATCACAATATACAATGTCGGGGATTATTAGGGGATCCCACTGGCTTAGTCTTGCTCGGTGGTCTCTCAGACCCTAATGTTTTTTGCCATGCACATGATATGACATACGGTCGAGTGCGTTTGAGGACATCTGCCAAAATTTTATTGGCCTCAAATGAGCACGTTTGATGGGAAATGTTATTTTTATTTGGCTTAATGAGAGAGTTTGTTCAATTTGAGTGGGCAACTATAAAGTACAGTTGCTCACTCAAACTGAACAAGCTGAACCAACGGAAAGTGTACACTTCTAGTCTACTAGGACAGTCTGTACTTGGGAACTAGAAGTGTACACTTTTCGTTGATCCAAACTTTGTTACTTACTTTATGTGTTCTTATTTGAACATGGACGAAGAATGAATGAAATCTTAGTAATTGGATTTTTTAATAACCTGGTCTGTTACTAGCAGTCTCAAAAAAATCAAAAATTGTCTTCATTAATTATAGATACATACTAATATTTATTATTATATAAGACAATGATTAATCAAAATTCTTATTTATAGTAAAACTGAACAAGTGCGAGTCGGACAGGGTTCCGAACGAATAATATTTTTTATCCTGTTACTTTAAAATCATAGACTTCACGTTTTCTGTAATCTATATGTACAGAGCTATATGTAAAGTACATTTTTTTAATAGGATCAGTGGTTTTGGAGATAAGGTGGGGGGGGCTGGTCAATTTTCATCTATTTTCTTAAATAACTTCGGAATTGAATATTTTAAAAAGACTTCTGACGCTCTTACGACGAACCCTTTAATTTATTATGTCACAACTTACAGTAACTTTTATTTTTAAGTTTCTAATTTTCCCTCCAAAAAGTGACCCATTTTATTTTATTTATTTTCATTACGTGTCCGTATTTGGTTCACAGAAGATTATATATATACATGTCGCAGCCAACTAGCCTAATCAGCCGTTTCATTAAGTCTAGCCTTTTCATTGAACTGCGCCGTTTAATCAGCGACATAAGTGACATGAGCAAGTCATAAAACGATATTGAACAAAAGATTCTTAGGTCGCTAAAAAATTGGCGCATTTAAATGAAAAGGTTAGGCCACCAACTAAACGGCTGATTAAGCTAGTTGGCTGCGACATATATACCAAACAACTGTGTCGGTGTAAGTATATTCGGAGAAAATCGGCTGTGACAGACAGACACCCGAGTGATCCTATAGGGATTCCGTTTTTCCATACGGATGTTCGTAACCCTAAAAAATGAATGGTTGAACACCCTATTTAAAGATTTATGTTCAAATGCCCTGCCGAGAATTTTGCTAAACTGTTCAGAAAATTTTATGAAAATACTTCTCGTCTAAAGCACTTCAACAAGTATGTGCTAACAGATGGTGTGATTCGCGTATTTTTTTTTCCATTTAAATACGTAGGTAATAGGATCACCAAAATAAAAAATAAGCCACGTGCCTCGTAATTATTTGGCTAAAATTTCAATCCTACTTACACACATTCTATTCTACATTCCAAATTCGAACGCGTGATTTTTTTAATAACTTTTGTGAACACTGTCACCCCTTCGTCCCATACGGCTAATACCGGACTCATGTTCATTCATGATTTAGGGTTCCGTATTGTGTTAACAGTGAAATTAGTATCGAAAGGTGTGACGTAGCACTCAATGGTTATTCATGCGCACGTAATGAAACCGGTTCGTGTTATGATTTTATGGGGTTTATAGAACCCTTCGAGTGGGTTATTTTTTAAATGGCCGCAGCACGGGTACCAAATGACAATGGGGATCGCGTATTATTCGATAATTTAACATGTAGGCTGGTAACATTGAAGCTAAAGCGTTTATTATTTATAAAACAAGTACCCGAATTCGAGACACCATTACCGCACAAAATTCTGATAATATCCTGAGAACACTCAAAATAGAAGTTTGATCAAATAGAACCTTACAAGTTATACCTAAAACGGCTATAGGTAAATACGAACCATTTTAAGTAGAATGAAATATTCGAGAGCTACATTTGGGAATATGGGTATATTTCACGATTCTCAGTAATTTCTACTAATTCAGTACGTTCCAAGTAATATGTCTACAAGTGGTAAAACACTAACTTCTCCCAGCGGCTTCGCAAGCATGAAATTCGAAAATTATCCCCTGGGAGCATAATGTACTCCCGAGATGAAAAGTATCCTGTGTACTATTCCAAGACATGGTCTACATCTACAGGTACATGTGACAAGTTTCAAAATCCTTTTAGCCGTTAGACGTGATAAGGTAAAAAATAGACAGACTAAGTTATTTTCGCATTTTTATAATCTTCATTATATTCATCACCATCATATCTGCCGATCGACGTCCACTGCTGGACATAGGCCTCCCCCAAGTGTTGCCTCAACAACCGGTCCTGTGCGTCTCGCATCCATCGGCTACCCGTGACCCTCACCAGGTCATCGGTCCATCTTGTGGGAGGCCTTCCAACGCTGCGACTTCCGGGACACGGTCGATACTCCAGAACTTTTCGACTCCATCGACCATATTCTGTTCTGCGAGCAATGTGTGCCCACTGCCACTTCAGTTTGGCGATCCATTTTCCTTTTATAATATTAACGAATGATTTTTCTAGAAACACCTAGGCGATTTCTATTCAAATATTATTCACAGCTAAACAGAAATGCACATCAAAACATGTAAGTAATAAAACCTATGTCCTGAACTGCTTAGATAATTTTATGAAGATATTAATATGCAACACGTCTACGAATTGCTCAGTTAAACTCCAGTTAACGTACACTTCACAACACTTGGCTTAACGAGAGTTTTGCATGGATAATTTGTTTAAACGGAGTTTACCCGTTTAATCGCAGGTCAAGTGGGACCGGCCACCTAAGCGCTTTCTTAATTACATCTCAAATTATACAGCCCGTCCGGAGATTTGGTACCCACTGTCCGTTTTATATGAGTGATGTCATTTTGTTTGAATGAGGCCAAAATGTTGAAATGGCTTCTCTTGTTATTGTTTCTCGTTGAAATAGGCTTTATATTTTACCTTGTGTTTGAAGAGCACACGAGATTTTTTTTTATTAATACATCGGAACGCATTGCCGGGCTAAATTATATGCCGTTACATACACTATTTTATCTTCACTCATACAGTTGAAATAAAATAAGTGGAAAAATAGTTTATTCCAATATGGCGGATTTTCTCATTGCGTATTCGAATGACTATGCAGCGCGCGCATCCATAGACAAAGAAATAAGCTGGCTCATTGACTTAAATCAATGAGCCCGCGCCAAAAAATTAAAAAGTAAAAGTGTGCTATAAAAATTAAAAAGTTATTTTATTATGCAGTTGTTTAAAAATCGAAGGGAAATGTTGAAATGTAATGGTTTATTTTTTAATTATACCTAACCACGAAAAAAAAGTACGAGTTTATGCATTCGTTTTTGAACTCATATTTGGAACATTACGTTGTGAGTGTAGATAAAAACATTTTTAAGCATTACATAAACAAAAAAAAAATTCAAAATCTCATACATATATTTAAATTTGAATTTAGAATCTTTTAAAAAGTATTTTGAAAAAAGTATCTGCTTATTAGTATTTTTTATTTTAATAATGGTTATAAAGTTATGGTTATAAATACGGCTGTTAATATTCAAACAGAAAATCGAAAACTCGCAGGTTTTAGTTCAAAGTAGGACAATGTTATAGGGCATTGCATTTACCTGCCTTTACGGTGAGTTTACTAAAATTAACGCTTGGAACTTCCTGAAAGATTAACTCTTGACTCTTCTTTTTTGAGGAGCTTTTAGCACAGCATAAACAATTCGAGAGAATAAGACAGTGATGGTCGATGGACGACAATATATGTTTTTTTTAAATATTTGTCGAATCATCTTCGAAAACTTACCAAACAGACGATATCGGAGCGACCACTCGGCCTTTGTCAGCCGGCCAACTCTAAGCGCTTAATGAAAATCGGCTTGCCCGCTTTCTGCATATAGAGAGGCAATTTACTGAAATGGTCGCATGCTTTCGAACTAATGCGAAATATCGCCGCAATCTGCTGATTTACAAACTTCAACTTTGTCTTGGTAAAAATAAGGGTGTCGAAAAGTGAAGACTGTTAACTCGCAGATCGATGCGTTCGATATTTAATGATTATGCAAATATTGAAGCTGAAGTATTTAGGCTATGTCTTCGAAGCGTTAATTTGGTTGAGTAAACATGTCTGTGTTTATTTAAGAATGTTTTTTTAGATAAAAGATGAAATACAGATCTAAAGGCTTCCGCAGGCTGGCGTGACGTGACAGTATGACAACCATTATCACAGATATTTTTCTACGGATAGTATTTCCGTAAAGATGTTTCTGTAGAACTAGGTAATCGAATCACTGTGGTAAATTTCTAGAGTCTATGAGAGCTTTTATTCTATTTGAGTCCTAGTTACATCGTAACTAACATTATAAATGCCGAAGTGAGTTTTTTCTTACGCTTTTACGACCAAATTGCCGGACTGATTTTGATGAATTGATGACATTGGAGACGGGTAGGATAGGCTTCTTTATCGTTCACTTTATTATGTCAAAGGCACCTGCAACGAAATGGTAGTAGCGTAAAATATACAACGTGTAACAAAATAAACGCAAAACCTCTTAACGGGTCATTGTACTATTTATTATGAACAATTTTGCTGAAATCGCGAAAAAAAAAAATCGACTGCTCCATATATTTCTGTGACCATAACTCGACTTTTGCGATTTCGGTGTTTATCCCGTAGTAAAGATTATTCATAATACATAGTTCTAAAATAGAAAAAAAAGTGCTAAAGCATGAATCAGTTCCATCTAAAACGCGCATATGAACACCAAAGTAACTTTACCTCAATACAGCTTTATATCAATTCAAGCTACCATACACTACTCGTTAAAACGCCAAAAGTTTACGGTTAGCTTAGTTTCGTACACAATTTGGGCCGAATAGAGAGGCTTTTCATTTTTACCTTCAAAATTCAGAATTTTCAGTAAGCCTTCAAAGCCCGAACTGATGTTAGCAGCAGTGATGAAGTTATAACATCGACATTCATGGAGTTTTCAAACTTTAAAACTATGTCGTTTTCAACTAAATTCCAAATATTCTGGGGTTCGTACAATTAGGCTTTGATTTTAACCCGTGTTTAGGTATACGTTGTGAGTCTAGAAAGTTTTAACATTTGTATTTTAATGAGAATTTTGTTTAACCACAGTCTCGTTTACGTGATCATGCGAAAGTATTCCTGTGGCGTTTCTTGTAAGGAACAATATTGAGTCAAGACTGTTTCTTCAAAAAGTTTATCACGATTAACGTCACACTTCTAAATAATTTAAAAATAAAATCTTATCTTATGGTGGGACCACACGATACAGACTTCCATAAACTCTGTAGAATTTTGTCTGTGCAATGTAGATAAATTTCAGTGGGATAGATCTAAAAGTCAGTATCGTGTGGACCCACTATTAATCTATATTTTCTATATAATTATATAAAAATCAATTGCTGTTCGTTAGTGTATGTAGTACTATACCCTACGTCTAACCTACACCTACCCTACACCTACCCAGGTGTAGGGTAGGTGTAGGTTAGACGTAGGGTAGATGTAGGGTAGATGTAGGGTAGGTGTAGGGTAGATGTAGGGTAGGTGTAGGGTAGGTAGGTAGGTAGCCAGTTGACGGGAGCGAAGCCGCGGGGGACAGCTAGTATTAATTATAAAAAGCCGGTTTGGTTTGAAGGATTGATGTTTGTTACTCAATCACGACAGATCGGCTAAACTGAACTGAGTAAAATTTGCTATTTTTTATGCCGGGAGTATGTGCCCATGGGATCGTTTCTGAGATTCCCGTGGGCGATAACATATATGCGATATATGCGATGATTTTCTGCGGTGGTAAGGCTAACACCCGCCTGGTTCGCGACCACCTTCCTACCGCAAGCAAGCAATCAAGCAGCCTGCTGTGTTTCGTCGACGCGTGGGAGTTCCAGTGTATCAAGGAGTCAAGGCATCTTTGGAGCATGCTCGCTCCATTATAGACCTCATACATCGGCTCCATTAGGCGTGCGCTGGCCCAGTCTTCAATAAAAAAAATGATTTAAAAAAATGCTCAGCCAACGCACACCTAAACAATCCACCATAAAATAAGTTTGCTTCTCTCTAAAACTCGCTTTGTCCTCCACAAAAAATGGAAAATACGAAAACTGTAGTAAACATTTCATATGAAATATTTCTACATTTTACGTAAACTGCTGTTTTCAGACAGAAGGTATCAACTATGACTCAAAATGCCAACAACAAAATAAACCGGTCTAGCTAAACTACGAATAATATCAATACAGCTAACCATAAATTGAATGGTGAAATATCTCAAAAGTTATTAAGTTTTACGACTTTTAAATGTCATTCTGATCATTCGGTAGCTAGCTTGAAATACCATAAAACATGAAAATGGTATAATTATCATAAAAAGTCTTTTTAATAGTAACAATGACTTTAAATCCCGAAAATTTAATACATTGCGCAAATACCTCGTAAAATATTCTCGATAATGGCAATTCTTATGCAAATTAATGTTAATAGACAGAAAATATATTTGAGTAAATAAATAAATGACTTTGTTTTGTCATTTATCGTTTTTTAGCTACTTTGTTATGGGAAAACTGTCAATGCCAATATCAATTTAGAGTCGATCTTTTTTAAATAAAATAAAGGAAATATGTCATCAATAGCATTTAGACGTTTTATACGTCATTCAACCAGAAGGCCAATTCTACTAATTTTTAAACAAAATTCGTATCGCGTCTCATTCGCAATGCGTCAAAAAAACCCCAATGTCCATACATTTTTGAAAGATTTTGACTTACACACGAATGCGAAAGTTGCTTAAAAATAAGTAGAATTTGCACTCTGATTAGAAACAATTTTTTTTCTACAAAAACATTGAAGCTACAACCCAAACGTTGCATACAGAAGTCAAATGTCACAACAAGCAGACACAAAAAAAAAATGCGCCCGAATTCTTTATTAAAACTTTTTCAATTACAAAGCCAAAGAACATTAATTTTACAATTTATTTACGTGAGCTCCCAAATACGAAGAATTTGTAAAACTAAACAAACTGTCAAAGTCCATTAGTTTATTCTTTATACAGCAAACGGTGGATTGGAACAAGTTTAATCAGAGTTGATGCAGTGCATACAGTGGCTGAAAGTAACCTGATACTTGTTCAACAGATCCGGCGACTTGTCGTGTGACACCGGAGGCCACGTGTTTGTACCATGTTTGGAGATAGACGGATAACTATGTATTGGAATCTGTGTACTAGTGATTGAGTATGAAGAGGAGATAGGAAAGTTAATGACACAATATTGATGCTGTATTTGAGGTGAAATTGACAGTTATGTGCGCATAGCATAAGTTTTTTAATCTACTAAAAATTTAAAACATATTATTTCACGTAGGTCATTTCTACAACATCAGAAGTTTGTGGACGATTCGAATTGGTCGATCCCTATACACAAGAACGGCAAAGGTCTTCACGGTTTTCATTGTCATTATCAATATTTGTAATAAAAAAATGCTTTTTTTCTTTAAGGATGGGAAATCATCAAATGACCCCTTCCGCTCTGGGTGTAGCGGCAGGGAGTGTCAGACTGTTACTGACTAAAACCCACCCATGCTCCTCCTAGTGCCATTTGTGTTCCAATGCCGCGGTAACTCTTTCGAACAAAATCCGCGACCCTGGCAGGCACTGGCCCTAACGGGCCCCTACTCCTATGCTGACATCTCTTTGAGGCGCGCGTGGAACAAAACGCGCCGTCGGCCCGTGCCTGGTTATGATCGAACGGCGAGCCACCCAACGCTCGCCGTCCGCAGACCCGCACCTACGGTGACCGGGAATCGCCCAGCAACTCCCGACGCCCGGTGCATCTCCCTATGCCGCGGTGGCTGGGGCGTGAGGGCTGTTTCTCCCTCACGCGGCCCGCCTCCTCCTTCACTAGTATTACTGCTTCGCAGAAGGAGGTGACGGCTTCCCATGCCTCCTCGCTCCGAACCATGGATTGAACCAGGGCCGGACGCGAGAGGTCGCCGCCGCCGATCGGCTCGACGAGGACACGGTGGTGTTCCGCCCAAGCGGGGCAGACCTCCACCGTGTCCTCCGGGCGATCATCGCAATGAAAACACCCGGTCGTTTCCTCCCGCCGAATCCGAAACAGGTACCTCCCGAAACAACCGTGTCCGGTGAGTACCTGCGTCACGCGGAAGGTCAGGACGCCGTGGCGCCTCTCCAGCCACTCCTCAAAGAGGGGCACTATCGCCGCTATTGTGGCGTGCCCAGCACTGGGTTGCAACAGTCGCTGACTCCATACCGCCATGGTATCTTGCTGGAGCTCCATCCACCACGCTGCAATTTGCCGCGGCAGCGGAATTTCGCCCCGGCTTAGCGCCTCCACGCGCCACGCGTAGTTTTCAATTTTTGCATCTGTTTTAGGAACACCATGATCAAACGCCACGCATGAGCCTTGCTTTGGTTCTCAATAGTGAAGTATGAAGTCTCTCAGTGCCAATTCGTACATCAACCGACAAATAAAAATAAAAAAAAACCAAAATCATCAAACAAAACCGAGAAAAGTGAGATAAGCGAAGCAGAAACAAGTCCACTAATGTTTTAAGAAACAATATAGCTAACATAGCCGGTAGCGAAACCCAATACTTGACTACCTCGACTCAAAGCAAACATTCCAACGAATCCGAAATAACATTATAAATCATTTTCCCTACAAACTATCACTTTTTCTGGTGAAATTTGTTATTTCGTGACAATCTGTTCCGCTATTTGCTTAGCGTCTCTAAACAGATGGTCGGTGTGCATCGATCATATTTGAATATTATTCATTTTGAGTGTTAAGGATTTCTTAAGTTTGACAGGGAACTAATAGTGGCTTAGGTTGGAATTTTCATTAATTTTCGTCTCAGATTTGAAAAAATTCATTACTAAACTTGCGTCCGTTGTATTGTTTTTGCTTTTACTAATTGTAAGATGAGTGCACATCTGGTATCAAAAAAGTAAACATCTGAAAACATACATTACGTTACCAAAGAAATACTATTCCTGAAATAGATGTTTTAGTTGCTTGTTTTTTATTACTTTATCACACAGAAAATCCACGATCATTTTTTTATTAAACTTCATCTTAATTCTCTTCAACAGTTCTCCCTACTCCACCACTGGCGAACTCGGCCTGATCAAGTTCAAGATTGAAAAATAAATCTTAACAAGCATTAGCGGACTTTTTGCAACAAACCAACAACTACGATTGCACTTCGACGTTCGTATCATGTTCGCAATGCTATTAGGAGCTGACATTTGCTCTCTTGCTGTACGGGCATTCGGGGAATCTTGAAATTACTCATTCGGTATTTCAGTCACGGGCCACAGTGCCGATCCAACGCTGATTTTTACTTCTTTCAATTCCAATTGCACTATTTCACCAGGTAATTTGTCTTCATATTTCGCTGAATTTGCACGAACTTAGAGCTACTGAGCTGTGTAAGTTATAACAGTATTGAATTTATATTTAATGTATTGTCAATTTCCATTATTTACGGTACCTCGTTTTGCATTTATCATTCGATTATTATTTTATATTTGTCTCATTTGGAACTTTTTCGAATTCATCAATTTAGACTGAGTTTATCACCTAACGGCATAATTTTTAATTTATTGCTTTATAACGCCATGTGCTCTGGATTCCACAAGTTCGACGTGTTTGTCCATAAACTGTATTAACACCTACACACCAATTATTGGCTCCCACAACGATGTGACGAAAGCCACCGGAGCTTTAAATTAGTGATGAAAATTACCGTAACCGTTCCGCTTACATAATATTTAGCTATGCTATTAATATTTAATAATTATATGACACACTTTTTTGGTTTAATAACAACCTGTTATGAAGACAAAAAAATCTGGAAGACATAAATAAAACAATTCCATAGAAAAGTTATAGCCATTCATCAAACAGCCTAATTTGCGTGAGTCAGTACAACAAAAAATCAGAAACTTTTTAATTGTAAATGAAATAAAAATATCCAAAGTATAAAATATTCTGTCTAGACCAGATCAGGGCAAAGAAAAAAACTTTTTAGAGCACCCTCGAGATCAAATTTGTCAGGAGCGCCGTGAGTTAGTGAACGTCTAGTGAAAGAAAAAAGTCCCCGAAACAAATTGTTGGCAAACGGGAGAAGTGTCCAAGAGCGAAAATATGTTGATTGAATAAAGAAAAACTATTAAAAGTTTTCCCTTGGAGTTTCTGGTTCAGTTGCTACAAACAAAACGGGCGCAGTGCGTGGAACGTTGCAACTTTTCCTAGATTATTGTGCACTGGACTTGTACCGAGTGTTTTGTACCTTTCAGATGTTTCTTACTAAGCCTTGGATTCTCTTAGAGGGATTATGGAGAAGGCAATCAAAAGTATGAAACAATTTCATGTTTTACTTCCGAAACAACATGTTTCAAGAAATTCTATTTGAAATTATACGACAAGCTTGTACAATTCTGGCCACTGGAAATCTAGTATGCTTAAACCATGTTTCTGTTAGAATTCACAGCATTGTTTATACGTACAAGATCACTAATATCTAAACAGAAAAGTTATCATCGCCAAAAGTTTTTGTGGACGCAATATCAGTACAAAACTAAGTTTCCCCACCCTTAAGATTCGTATAAGTTTCCTAATACTTGGACGAGATTATACCCACTCGACCGTATGCTATACTCAACAATATATCCTTATAATAATAAAAACGACAATTCTCTTTTATTTGTTGCATTAACTTCTACGGCAATAGTAAACTAATATGTAATATTTCTGGTTATTAATTCTGCTCAATAAAATCGAATTGTATTAAGATACTTTGGAATATGGGAATAATAAAAGTTGTTTTATCGATGGTCGTAGATGACTCGTTCCGTTTTATATTGGCTATGCGTTGCTGCCGAGATCTGTTTGATGCAAAAAGACTTTTAGTATGCTGATAATAGTAGTTGTAAAGTTTTATACTAATTGTATCTTTAAGATTTGAAAACTTTCCAGATTTACTGCTTTTCAACTAATTTCCAGCAATGCATTCTGCAAATTCATTCTTAGCTGATAGAAATATTTTTACATGGTGTGTAAAATAAATATGCTTTAGTTTACGAACAATGTGTTCTCTAAACACCAGTAAGATAAAACGTGGTAAAATATGTCCAGTCGGAGCCCATAAAATGAAAAAATAAAAACCACAATAGGTTCAACTCGAAACTGTCACATTGAATTATTTGCATACCATTATAGGGGACGCGGTCCGAATACTTCTCATTCCAGAAGCAGCCTTCGAATAATTCACTCAATGTTTCTTTTTTAAATGTCCCGACGTCAATTAAAATAACGTTGAATTTTTTTCGGTTTCCCCAAAAAGTGTTGGACGGGCGACGCGGCTTTTGAATCTTTCGCCGCGATAGGCGCATTCTACAGGTGCAATGTCTGCTGGTGGCCAGCCGTGTCAACCTAGCGGTCGACAACAATATTTATTCATCCTTATCTTTCGTTCTCAAAGCAATTTAAATCTTATTTTCTAAACGACAAAGAACATGATCAGGTGCCGCAGCGTTGTTAATATTTTAGTCACCAGCAAAAAATTCAGGGTTAAAATGATGGAGCATTTTACTTGGTTAGACCTCTTTTGACCCTTATCTGCTGAGGTGTTTAACGTGCGAACTTTATTTTTTACTTCATTCATCAAGGCCCCGGGCCCCGGCGCGACCAGTAATTAAAAGTTGATAAAATCTTGTTCCCCATGTAGGTACGAGAGCGGATATACATATTTGTGTGTTTTAAGTAAAATAAAAAAAGAGGGTTTAGTATATTAAAACTCCGTGGTGTTTGATGAAAACATTAATTTCCCACGGGGACTGTACGCGGTTTATTATTTCATGAAAGGCAAACATTAAATTTAGTTTAAGAGTGTTGCTATAGGTACTTAAAATAGGCGCAGATAAAACGTTTCTTTTTATTAAGAACGGAGAACAATTAAGTTGTATATCAGGGAGGACGCGTATAGCTAAAGCAAAAACAATATTTGAGAAGCGGGAAATATTTTGACTTGGTATTCTTATAAATTCTCTTAACCCACAGACCATGACCGATTTTCTAAGATATTTTTTGGGATAATTCCCAATTTTTTATAGGGACTAATTTATTTTGCATAATTTTCTTGACACGTGAAAACAAATTAATCTGACATTACTTTATTCAAAACCCTACTAAAGCATGATTAGTCTTCAATCTTCATACTATATGATGTTACTATTTACGACTTTATCAATTATTCACTACAATTCTTACATGTCGAATTCGCAAGGGTTTACAGAATTTGCATACATGGCTATACCCAACAATCTGTATTAAGACAATATATTATTAATCTTTAATTTACTTTATTAGCACACTCCCCTACGCGGCGCAGACACCCTCGCCCAAGGGATTTGCACGAGAGCGAAAATTTAAATTTGAATGACCCTCTACAATCACCTATAGTAATTTTGGTACATCTACCTACGCAAGTAAACATAGACCGATTTTTATTTGCCCAAGAAAGGGTTTTTGAATTATAAATTGATTAATTAGAACCCAAATTGGCAAACAGAGGGGACCAATTATATCGCTTCCTGTTAACCAAATATTTTGGTTATACATGTAGGCGCTGAAATCCTTACCGCAGTTTCCTTTGTTGTTTAACTATTAAAATCTCTGAAAATGTACGTTATGTTTTCGATACTCCTTACATCAGGTGGACAGCGTAGTTTTTTTTAAATATTTTTAAAAATTAATCTGTATTGTCCAACTGCTGGGCAAGTCTCCCTCTTATCCTTCCACTCGTCCCGATATGTTGCCTTCTGCAACCGGTTTGTCGTAAATGCTTCTTTCTAAGTCGTCAAGCCAGCATTTCCTAGGCCTTCCAGCCTTGTTGTCCACATCAAAGAGACCTGTTTCTAATAAAAGTAATACGATTGCATAATTATTACCAGAGCTTTATCAAGTGTCACCAACCTTGACACAACTTGAAGTAGTGTCGCGTGACAAAAGATAGTCCGTCGATAATTATGGAAATGAAAAACAGACGTACTGAAAGTAGGTCTATTGATATTAAGTAATATACATTACCGAATTACATTCAACATTACAGAGTTATTACTAGTAATTTTTGGTTTATGGAAATAATAATGCATTATGCTAATATTAATATGATAGCCGTATTTGCTTCAAAATTCAACTATTACAATATGTAAATAATTATGTGTATGTAAATAATAGACTTTAAACTAAATAATAGGTAGGTAGTACATTCGAAAAGTTTTATATATTTTCGCAACACCGAATATTCTGAACAGTTTAGAAAATTTTCCTTTCTTTTTGCTTTTAATATCCCAACTGTTCTCTTTGCTTAGGTACTAGACTTACTAAGGAATCGTTGCCTGTTTTTGCTGGAGGAACATCTAAAATATAGTCCACTGTACAATGAAGAGCTAAATCTACATTTTAATTATCATTACTTACATTAAAACACCGAGTACAGCACTTTGTTGTACTCTTATGCAAATATTCAACGAGTAATGAGAAGCTAACTGCATGCAATTTAAAATAGGCGAGATTACTTCGCTTGTAGATCAAGGGGGGTGGTGCCAAAAAGATAAGAGAGAACATGGGAGCCAGGATTAAGAATGAATAGGAACATGCACTTACAGGAAACTGGGTTTGTTTGGTGAATTTTTGCATGCTGTGTACTAATTCGTCGTGGGTGTGTTGACTGTCGAGCAAAGAGAGAGAAGTTGGAAAGTGAGTAATGAATGTTAACTTAGTTACTAATTCGTCATGAGTAAGGAATTTGAACTCAATATTTTTAAACAAGCTGATATTAGTCTTCAAGGAAATCACTATAGTGACATTAGAGATCGATTAAAATTCTATTCTAGAAAATGTTGTTAATTTAAAAGACAAACAAAATAAAAACACAAGTGGAAAAGAAAATTCTATTAACGAAACAACAAAACCCAAAAAGCTCATAGCCAAACACAATTATCTAGAATTTGACGATCAAATAAAGTTCGTGGACGAAAGAATAAGTTTTAATAAAAAGAGGAACAGTAAGCCTTTGAATATTAAGGCGAATAAAAACAGCATTGAATTGGTGAAAACATAGCATAAGTTCAAAAGGCAAGTCATTAGGTGACGGCCAAAGAAATGTTCGGGTTGTAATGAGCTAGCTGGCGGCGATTAAGACGTACAAACTTGAACCAGCCCTGAGACAACGGCCGACGTGGAACATGGAACGTAAATCTTTGGATATGACAGCAAGTCGCAAACAGTTGTGACATTGGAAACCAACGCTACCGTAAGCGAAGAAAAAACAGTAGATGTTCCGTAATCCAAGCATATTTTAACATCCATTGCCAGACTTGGTTTTGAGTTACATTTCAGGATTGTGCCTGATGTATTTATAATAGAACTTCTTAAAAAATGTATTGCTTTGTTATCCTTTTATTTTTTTTACTATTTCACTATTTAGTTGACGACGAGGTTTTATGTTGAGATGACGACATGATTGTCTTGATGATTTACATATATAGGGTCCAATTAAAATAGGTGGACAAATTTTACCACAGCGCTCAGTAGGTCTAACCAAAGATATCCAAGCAAAAAAAAACACTGATTAAAATGATTTTATTTTGACCTAAAATAATAAATACCTGGCACTCTAGAATAAACACATCCATCCAATAGGGGTAGGTATGCGGTGACGTGGTCACGTGCGCCTGCACATTTGTAGTATCAAGGGATGTGTTTATGCATTGGGTAACCAACATTTATAAGTGTATTTTTGTTCGCTGATTATTTTAATTGTAGGTATCTAATGCGATTTTCTTATATTTTTTTTACCATTGTCCTTATTTTGGTGGTCTGAATGATTCCTAAAAGTTTGTCCACCTATTATTTTAATAGGACCTTATATATCAAGGCAACCATGTCTTCAAATGAATCCTCTCCATTTTTATCAAGCTCAATATCTTCAAAGTTGAATTAGTCTATACCATATCTATAATCCCAAAAGTATTCTGACATCGGCACACCTCCCTTCTCCTATTTACTGAAAACTTTTCCGTCGTAGCTAATTTATTTTCCAACTAAATCTTATAAATTCGGGCTCGCGAGCGACTTGCACGCGATCTCACTCAAACTCGACTTTTTGATAACGCCATTATATTATATCGTAGATTTATTTTTGTTTTATCTACGTTTGGAATTCAATTAGGCATTATTTTTAGGCTTAATTGAAATTGTTTATTTTGTGGGACTGCTTTGGAATTAGTACACGTATTAAGTGTTATGTAGATATTATTTGTTAATCCAAACCATTGACTTGGTACTATTTAAAATAACATATTAATAAACTTAATAATATAAAAAAGAAAACAAAGGCTACAATTTAGGTACATGTGAACTTGAAACAATTAAAAAATCTGAGCGTCTTCTAACCAACAAATTAATTTTTAGTAAAGAAATCCTTTGTTCGTAAATTTTCACGGAACTAGAAGAAAAGCTAAAACAATAACACTCGAGAATTCCTGAAAACACTAAACGTAGAAGATTAATTATTTCAATAAAAACTTCGAATGAATTTCGAGGAATTCGCCGCCGAAGCAGACCATTTAAATTAGCCCGATAACTTGAAAACCGAATGAAAAGGGTTTAACCAGGAGAGTTCCAATTAGCTTGCTGTTATTTTTCCATTCCGTTCGGCGGTATCAAAAACTAGGTCGGTTGGAAATCGATCATTTATTACAGTTTAAAGTTTATTTTAGTTGAAATTTTTGGTAGAAATTAAAACTTTCTGTTCGTGTGTTAAATTATGAAATATGTTTTTTTTTTAATATTTTTGTCTTAATTTTATTTGTAGGTATAAATTTGCAAAAATATTTAATACCTACTCTTGCAGTATAAAAATACAAATCCGTTTTGTATACAGCTTAGTGGTTTGCAGAAACTATCAACGACTCACCGTTGTTTACACTTCACAAAGCCACGATTTTGCTCAAGAATTTTCCCGCAATGCTCTACCGCACAGTAAACAAAAATGATTGATTGTCTATCTATTAATTACAACAATATTTGCTACCATCATTCATACTGACTTAAGACAATAGACGTTCTGAAGTTTGCTCAATTTCTCAACTGTTTTAAGACCTCTTGTTACCAAATTGACTGTGGCAGTCAAGTATTTTAATTTAATCGATTCGCAGGTTCAGGTATCGTTTCGTAATAAGCTATTGAAAACTTCGAGTAGATTTATTTTAATTAAAGTTAAGGTTTGTAAGAGCTTGTTTGGTTTCGCTCAGGCATCTGGAATAAGTAAGTTTCGGGTTAAGCTAATTTTGTTAATTGAGCTGATAATTCGATTGGTTTGAACTCGGCTATAAAAAGTATGTTCACCTATATTATTTTATGTTTAATGGTCAGCAGCTAAACAGATTATCAGTACTACGTTACATATCATCTTAATTGACATAAACTGATTCAATAACTGATATTTGGCATTTCATGAATGTTACTTCTGCTCCGATTTGAACTATATTGTGCTCAAAATTTCTTAGCTTTAATAAACTAGTGTTAATCGAATTTGCTCTGTACCAAAATACATAATATATTGCTGATGTGACGTATTTTATTTTAAACCGACCAGCGAATGAATATTATGATTATCGCGTGAAACCATCTTCTGTTTTTAAGAAGAACTACTCTATAAAGTCTTAATCAACATGTTCTTATATGAGTTTGTTTGAAAACGCTGATTAAGCGATTTAACAAAACATATACATATCCCCAAGGGGTTGCAGCAGACTGTAGACGAACATGAAACTAGCTATAAAATAAAATTAATGAGTAAGATGACTATGCACATGGCACATGCTAATTAGGAAACAAAGGGTCTTCACTTAAGACGTCCTGAACGAACCTGTAATACTAGACTTGAAACTCTAACTACACCGATCTGTCTGCTGTTTGCATTTATAAATATCAAAGTAACCAAACCATTCGGAAATGTGGCAATTTATATAAAAAGTAAGAGTTAATATTTTTTAAATATAAATTATGTTGCAATTTTTATTTAATAAATTATACCAATTTGGTAAAAAAAAACAAATATAAAGAGTGTTAATTGCTTCTCGTCACTAACGGTACCTTAAAATTAAAAAGTAAAAGTTACAAACGAAAACCACGAAGAAAAATACAGTAAGCACTGTTATCAACTAATGAATATTTGATTAAGTGCCACCATTAAGTGAAAAGTAAACCCCGCTAGTAATAAAAAAGTTGAGACTTTATCGAATCGTTCCGACACTAATACGCCACGCGATGATAACACTAAGGCGATTATCTTGAGTAATTAAATCACATTTTTTATTAATATTTCACACGTAGTATTTTAATTTTTCTAACGAATAAAGTACTGTGATTAACCCTGATATGTGAGGTAAACTTTAATGCTTTTGAGCATGCAGTTTGTAAGCCCGTAACTAAGAGCAAAATTATTGTTATTGTTCAACTTTGTTGTTGGGTTGGTTAATTAGAAACTGCCTAATCTTGTAAGGAATTGCATACCTTTAAGTGTGATTTAAGGGGGGCTAAGTATGAAAAGAGCTTTTTGTAAATCGTAGAAGATAAAGAAAACTATGTTTGGGTTTGGTATATTATTTTACGTACATTCTTAAGTAGGTCTTTAAAAGTTTCTAAGTGTTGAATTGAAGAACCCTTTGCCCAACGCTGAGACAATATAGGTTGATACAAAAATAACAAAGTAAGTACCTATTTAGTTACTTCTTAGAAAAAAAAATCGATTCAATATTAGGTACCGTACAATATTTGTTAATCAAGGAAGTTTCGTTAGTTTATGGTTTATTAATCCTCTACAATTTATGTGGCAGAGCCATAACATCACCTAAAATTATTTTTGGGTGATGTTATGGCTAACACAGCCAAGCGCAATTACAGTAACAACTCATAAAATCTTCACCCACCACACACGCCACTGATGAACAAAGCGGCAAACGACAAATTTAATTCTACGTTTAAACTTTTTATTCCTTATGGTCGGATGAACAATAAAGTAATGAAGTAGACTGGGCGGTGGCGACGTGGAGGCGAGCCGTCGACAGTTCTTATGACACCCCTTATCTGTAGCCACACGCGATATGTGTTTGGTTAAAGTTAACTAGTTTACCTACGGAACGGACTTTTGTATTTTTTTTACTGTGTTAAAAAAACAAATGTCGCTGTTTTCATTGAATTTTGATGTGACTGTGGTTCAATTGGCGATGGTTTGTTTTTTTTTTTGGTTGGTAAATAATGAATGTACATTTTTTTTGCAAATAAAATGTTACCCTCCCAATTTATTGTAAAAAAAATTACGTGTATTTTTTAAACGAACGACTTGTTATCAATATTTTTTGCTAAAAATTATTATACATTAATAAACGATGTATTTTAATATTCTAAAATTGGCGGCATGACATACCGAAGCGTACCCAATCAAATCATTATGAATTAGGTGCCTTAACCACTCTATTATCTTAAAATCAATAAAGCATACACCACTCAAAAACTGTTCTAAAATCACTCCATAGAAACGTTCTCACGCGTTAAACCCATCAATAACGAATGAAGAAAAATTAAAGCGAACTAAAATAGTTTCAGCCAGCAATTGAAGGCCAAAATCCAAACAAACTCATATAAATCAGTGTTTATTGCCCATTTAAATATCTACAAAGCTAAAACGCGTCACGTAACTCAGTTTTACTTTACTTATGGTGCTTTTCGCCGTATAACGTTTGTGCTGCCATGAAACTAGGATTTTTGCGAAAAATTGTAAGGTTATTTTGCAATTTACGCTTTTCTTAACTTTCAAAATGACAACAACTGGCATGAATATAAACAGTTGTGGGTTTTGTTATAAATTTTAATAACATGAAACTATTAAAAAAAGGTCGTGTATTTGTGACCAATACATAATTTGATAGGGTGGTCTTTTTATTTAGCCCAATTCTAGTTCAGCAACCGTTTTCCAAACCAAAACCTGGGACTGAACCACCAACTCTTAAAGCAGTATTACTTCAATATTACTTCCAGTGGGAAAGAGACGGAGCTATATAGTACGCATAGCTCCGTCTCTTTCCCACTGGAAGTAATATTAAAGTAATACTGCTTTAAGAGTTGGTGGTTAGGCCCCTGATCTAATTAATAAAATGTATAATATTGCTGTTTATTGTATAATATTATTACTGTTAAAGTCTGGTTCGAATAAAGACCCGCTGTTAAAAGAAAAAGTCTAAAATATCTCTCAACTTTCGAAGTAAAAAATCCGTAACCAACATTTTTCGATTCAAAATTTGCCTTTTATCAAGAAATTGGGTTGCCGGAATCTCTTTCGGCATGAAAGTCAATTATGATCATCCTTCCAATTATAAAATAACAGTGATTTATTCGCACTTAATCCCTCCATGGTGCAAACTTATCTGTCCGCTTTATAGTTTTCGTGCCTCGAGCGAATAATAATAAAGTTGGTCGTGGTGTAAGTACAAGCAGACATTGTGACCACAGTGTGGCTCTGTACTGTAACGGCTATACATCAACGTTTTAACTTTTGCCTCGTGCTGCTCTATTTTAACAACCACACGGGTAGATCTTCGAGCAAAAGCCGTGCCAAGGTCGGCCCGTGGATTGAAGGTGGACCATTCAATTAACCGTAACTGCGCCCTGCCTCGGAACTTCTATCCATCTACCTATTGGGGTATGGTTTCCGCGCTTAGTCTTGATGTTGGACCATTGTGCGTGAGCCATGGCGGCCGTCATTTAAACCAGCCAACTTCCCTCCAGAAGGAGATCAGACCTCTCAGTGTATTCAGGATATCTGTGAGTGAAATCGGTGTCCCTATTGTTTGCCTCCGCATTTCGGCGACGCCTGTGCACTCAAGGAGCATATGCGATACAGTTTCCTCCTCCTCCATGCATGCTCTACACAAAGGACTGTCCGTTAAACCTATCGTTTGGAAATGTCAGTGAGCAGTGTCTGGTTATGGTCCCCGCCACCATTGGTAGGCTGCCCCTATCCAGTCGTAGAAGGCGCCTGGTAAGAACGGATGACCATTCATTAAACCGTAACTCCTCCATACCTTGGAACTTACGTTAAGCCATTGATTCCAGCAGTCATTTGTAGATTTTTGACAGTTTTTATGAATGTGTTGACGTATAGTAACGTAAGGGCCCCTTTCCTGTCATATTTGAGCCCGCGCGCGGATTTGGTCCGCATGTGGGTGAGAGCACGCTCCTGGCCACACGCTTACGGTTACGCTTATTTATCAGTATACGCAAATTTAGATAAACGCTGACAAGTAGGAGGACAAACTCCATTTTTTACGACATCTAGATCTAAAATAGTAAAAAGTCTATAAGCTACCAGGAAGAACTTTTATTAAAGTAACAGGGCAACCCGTAAAAACGGCTGACATTTAATTAAACACAATAGTAAATATACAGTGAACTGTTACAGTAAATTACCAGGGTACAAGGGCACATCAGATCTGTTGAGTTTCACGCTAATTTTCCTTTTATAGTGTAAGCAGATCTCCTATCGACATTAAAGGCATAGGCGCCACTTGAAACAATGGACTAAGATTTTATTACTGGTTTTATTGTGTACGCTTATATTGAACACTTAATCTTTTTTTTACTTGTTCTGTTTGTTTCTTTTAAAAGCCACCCTCAATTTCTTCAAATCCCAATCATTTACGTCAAATCATTTATGAAAAATAAAGTGACTCTAGATGTCCATTGACAAAGGACGATAGATTCTTACGGAGAAAGTTCAGGAATAAAGGAGGTACCCACCTAAAACTCTCTTTGAAGGTAAGTCAGAATGATGATGAAATCCACATCCGCTCTCGGCTCCCATTAATGAATAACGATGCATATCCGTTTTCTGGTTTCCTCTTTAATCTTCAATTTCATTCACCATAAACGAAAAAAAAATACTTTTTTCCAAGAGTGTAAATCCTTTCGCGTTTCTCATTCAACTTAATTGCGAAATTGTAACCAGTATCTATTTGCGGAGTACACAACAGTATTATTAAATCTCTTTGACGCACGATTCTTTTCCCTATACAGATTGAACCCTTTTACAGCTCATTATAAAATATTCTACTTTAACGCTGAACTTTGGCAGGAAACTGTTAAGTTTAATTATGTAGGACTGGGAATGATAAACAACTATGTAATTTGCTTTTAACGCTGACTGGATGGCTACCGAATGAAAGTCCATTAAGTGAATTGGACTGGACAAATGTCTGCGTGTACCTTTGTGGCTCTTGTGGATTTTTTTGTATGAAGTCGGGTCCTAAAAAAAGGGTTTGGACTGGTAAGGATTTTTTGTGGAAACTTCAATCGTATGGACGCTGAAATGCGAGGAACGACTCGCAAATAGTGCAACTTTAATTACTAAATTTGTTGTTTCCATTGCTTTACCAATAGGAACTACAGATGCGGAACTTTTGTTTTGAGTTAAATACAAGATTGTGAAAATGAACAAAAATATAATATATTTTTGTTCATTTTCACAATCTTGTATTTAATAGTAACAAAATGGTACCCATACCGATAAATTCTGCAAGTTTTTTTCCCGAAAATAAAACCTATTTAATTAATAAATTTGTTATTTTTAAGGAAAAAACAAATTTAATTTATAAATTTGTTTTTTTTCCATTACTTTACCAATAGCAACTACAGATGCGGAACTTTTGTTTTGAGTTAAATACAAGATTGTGAAAATGAACAAAAATATATTATGTAACGAAATGGTACCCATACCGATAAATTCTGCAGGTTTTTTTTCCCGAAAATAAAACCTAGCTACTAGACTTTATTTCCGGTGAAAATATTTCTAAAATTTTTGGAAATTTTAGTCGCAGGCTGCAATTGAAGCGCGGACAGGGCCTCGTATAAAACTATAAATGATAGACCAGCTGGCTCGATGGGTTCGTTTTTACTGAACTTTTCCAAAAAATCCGTTGCTCAATTTAAATCAAAAGTTTTACCTATGCCGTACGATACGGTTTTTTATAAAATCGTAGAATAAATTCTTTCGACATTTTATTCGGTTTTAAAAATGTTCGTGAACATCTGAAGGGCTGAATAAATTAGGGGCCTATAAAGTGCGAACAGCTTTACTGTGGGTCATTGAGGTTTAGATCTGGTTGTTTTACAAACTATTGTAGCTAATTCAAGGTGATGAAAAAAATAACAAGATAAATCCAAATCGAAACAGTATCTCGAACATTTCTGATTCTTGAAGTTCTGTAATTATGACCATTAATTATGTGTATTCACGTGAAAGTTAGCACAGTGCTTAACCACGACTGTAAAATAATATTCTTTGGAGCCATGTAGGCACTTAATTCATACTCATGAGTAATTCTACTTCTATGCAATCCTACGAAGTGGCCATAATAAATTCGTGGAATAAATTCCTTCAGCATTTCGTTCGCGTTTATGCGAACGTGTTGCACGTCACTATAAACGTCAAAATATTTTAGCTTTGGTGAAAAAAATGAAGATATTCAAATTAGGCTCTCATTACACCGCGGGGTTGCTGCTAATGAATTGTTTTGAATAATTTTAATCCCCCACCTGAATTGTTTGTTCTGCTTTTAAGTGTCGTTTAATCATAATAAATGTTGGTGAATAAGATTTATTGCCAGCGGGTCATCCTTGATATTATTCAAGCAGTTTCTAAATTTATATGAACAAAATGTGCCGAGTATAAATTTATGGCACCTACATTTATGAAAACGAAAATGTGAAAGTTGAAAAATCTTGGGATGTAAAGTCTCCCATGCCTTATTCCAGGATGCGGTCTAGCTGTGTGCCAACCTTTATCCAAATCCGATCAGCCGATAAGACGAGAAAAAGTAACAGACAACTAAATAAATAAACGAACTTACTTTCGTATTTACAATATTAGCAAATTGTGTTAACTTCCTTAGTTTGTAGTGCCTTTCAATAAGTACCTAATTTACATGTTACAGAAATAAAGGTTACTTTCCTAACATGGATTTTCTTTTACAAAAACGTAATTTAACAACATTTTATCACACGGTTTTATTGCAAAACCTAGTTTTAATAAGTAATTCTTTTACACAAATTAGTGTTATGACTATTTTTACGAACGTATAACAAGTACAATTCTTGTTAAAAACACTGTTGAGTGTATTGTATCGTAAAAGTAAGTAATGTTAAGTAAATAAAACCTTTTTACCTTATTCTTTAGTTCTCACGTGAGCTTTAAGGGTTAGACTTGCTGTCGATAAGCTTAGAACATGCACAGAAATAATAAAAGATCTTTCGAGTAGTGTTCTTCAGTAGTAAACTTTTTGTTATCTTATGTGGAAGAAACAAGAAGACAATGATATACCTACAACGTGTAACAGACTAAACGCAATACCTCTTAAGGGGTCATTGTACTCATCATTATGAACAACTTTTACGATGGATCAACACTGAAATCGCAAAAAAATAATCGACTGCCCCATACATTAAATTTCTGTGCGCATAACTGGAAAAAATTACCCCTTAAGAGCGTGTACGCCGTATGTCATTTCATACAAACTTTCAAGTCCTTATTCTTCAAAATGAATGAACTGATTTTAACGAAACTTGGTATGCATACGCTAAATATCCAGGTCTAAATAGTTATCAGAAAACATTTTTGAAAAAGAGTTCAGGGGGAATGATATAGTGATTTTTCACTGTCTATAGAATACTTAAAATCGCTCTCTCTCTCCCTCTGAAAACTTTTTCAAAAATGTATTCTCATAACTATTTAGACCTGGATATCTAGCGTTTGCATACCATGTTTCGTTAAAATCGGTTCATTCATTTTGAAGAATTATGATTTGAAAGTTTGTATGAAAAGCCGTACCGCGTAAACGCTCTTAAGAGGTATTGCGTTTATTCTGTTAAACGTGTATAAATATTATTATAGTCCTCCTGACCGATTTCGGCCATGGCGGCCAATCTCAATGGAGACTGAAGATCTGGCACAGGATCAACGATTACGTGCTTTCCAAGCCAGCGGGGTGTCACACCACCAATTTTCTAACTCCGGGCTGTCACAGACAAATTCCTGTTGGAAAAACCCAATAACAAATTTTCTGCCTGACCTGAGAATCGAACCCAGGACTCCACGCTCGGCAGTCACGCTTGCGACCGCGAGACCAACGTATGAGTCAAAAGCCTAAATACATAGTAACTAAAAGTTAATTAAAACTGACTGATAAGTTTTGTTCATTTTAAATTCTATATGTTACATAAACCTTAGTTTTTCGGAACAAAATTATACCAAAAGTAATGTAATGCGCGGTGATAGCTAAGGTTTGTGGATTTTTTTAATAGTCATTCATATTATTTGACTTGCGTATAGTTTTTATATTTTTTATATTATTTCTCACCAGGAACTCGGGGTTAGTCATCATTTGCCAAGGCTTTTCCCAACTATATTGGGATCAGCTTCCAGTAAAACCGGATTCAGCTGAAAACCAGTATTTAACGTGGAGTGACTGCTTGTCTAACCTCCAGAACGCAGTAACTGGGTAACCAGGTACTGCTTGGCAAGACTAGTCTTGCACTCGAGGTCAGCTAGGAAACACCGGCCTCATCTACCTTAAAATGACCAAAAAATATTGACGTGTAAAAGTGTTATGTTTAACCTACTTACAAAATAAATATTATCATTTATCGTTTATCAGTATACTGTTGAAAAGCCATGTAAAGCGGTGATCATAAACCTTGAAATAACTAGCCTTATTTTCAATACTGAAAATATTCTAGTAACTCATCCTACCAATGAGTATTTTCTTTGTAATTCTTGCCTTACATTTTAATATTCATTATAAAACAGCCTCAAGTTTAACAATTACGTATAAATTGTAATCGCTAAATTGTTTGTTATTTTCACCGAAATTAAATTCTTAATTCAGCTAAACTTATTGTTTCAATGTCCAATTTATTAAAGCTTCGAGGAAATTGTTCAAGTACTTACACCAATGAGCGAGAGTGAAAATTTTCTTCGAAAAAAATTTTCATCGTTTTAAAAAATATTTTAAACTTATTTTTCTGTTACATGTGTAGGCTCCTCTTTTTTAGCTAGACCCTGTTTAAGACAATTGCAACTCTAAATTATTAACTTGTTAAACGTAAATTATCACGTTATCACGACAGGTGTGTAGAGAGAAACTTACGAAATCATCAGATTTTCAGATTGTAATCTGTCACTTGTAGGAGGCCCCTAGTTGATAAAATCAAACCTTTTGATACTGAATTCGAATGTAGTATTAAGACCAAGAATAAACATTATAATTTAGTAAACCTACTGACTCCTTAAACCAATATATTCACACGCCATACAGCCACGACATTACATTCACCTCATTAGGTCGACAACTGACTTCTTACGTAGTGACGTCACACATACCTCCATTGATATTCTCGCGATGAAAGAGTGAGAACTAATTACTTCGATTAAGCTGAAAAAATCACACCAAAACCGAAAGTGTATTTTTAAAAAGTGTATTCAGACTGGATGAAAAGATGATTCATTGAAGACGAAAGGTTTAAAAAAAAAAAATGATGAAACTTTTTTAAGTTGACGTGACGATTGGAGATCTTTACGAGTTTTACGAGTCATTTGCTAAAGAACCTGAGGGCCTAGACAGACAGATATTCTAACAGTCGATAACTATTAATTAATAGTAGTACTGACCACGATACATCTATTTAGACTACTTTACGACTTTCTTATGTATGTTTTAGACTTTATGACAATTGGTGTCATTGATAAAATTTCACTTAAATCAGCCCCTGTTATCAAGCTTGCTTATAGTTCGACTTTTAATTGTATTCAGTAATTTGACAGTTCAACTGTCAGTTTTTGACAAAAAAAAATGATGTGGTGTATGAATGAACGAAATGGAATTAACTCAAAATCTAATGTACCCTACATATTTATGCAAACTTTTTATTTTAAATTTAATAATGTCTTAAAAACACGATGTTTATCGTCTTTTTAAGACATTATTAAATTTCAATTTAATTTAATTAAATTAATTAAATAATTAATAATTAATTAATTTAATTTGCAATTTTTAATAGTAAACACTATTAAAAATTGCCTTTAAACTGTCAAGCTTCTGAATACAATTAAAAGTCGAACTCAAGTTACAAGTTTTTGTAACGCCATTACATAAATATTTTTTCAACTCGTTTTGAAACTAATAAAAAGGATTTATGTAAAGATTTTTTACCTGTCCTAATTAGTTAGGTAACGATTTTTTAACTAGGTATCTTCAATTACAGGCTTCTTTCAGACCGCCTCGCCCAACATTTTGACTTATGCTAATACTGAATCCAATACACCTTCAAGTAACGTATGGTCATGCAAACACAGGGTACCACGTGACTGTTATCAAGTGCGGTCACTTAGCATATCGCTTGCTACTGCTTTTTGTGTAGCCTCGGCGACGACGACGGTGTACATGGCAGCCGATAAGGCTCGCTGTTCACGGGACGATTTTACAACTGCAAATAGAGAAAAAAGTGACTCACGAATGATCCAAGAATGGTTCCGTTTTTCTTTTTGAGTTACGAAACCCTAAAAATTACACCGGTCTTATAGTTTTTGCTTGAATTACAAACAAAATGTTTTATTATCTCAACGGTAATATGTCGGTCGGTAAGGCTTGCAATAACGTTTTACCCGATTGTCCCAGACTATTAATAAAAAGCAATCTTTTTGTATGAATTACTCTCTCCAGGCGAAGATGGCGGTACGAACGTGACGCCTGTCAACAGGATTGGTCCACACTTGCTCTAAACCGAGAAGAATAAACGGTAGAAAGAGAGTGGGACAAAATGGGCTAAAATAAAAATCTAACAAAAAAATAAATAAAAGCTCTTAATGTTTTGTTATTACATTGTATTCTTTTACGAATTTCCCCTAATTCATATTTATATTTATAAGCTGTAAATAAATGCACATTTATTTTTACAGATGAGTGATGAATGATGAGATGAATGTTATTTTAACGAAAATACAAAAAATGCGCCCACACTTTACTTTACTACGTATCATGTTTCAACAACAGTCTCCTTTTCATTTTACGCAGGTTTTATTCATACTTTATATTGATTTTACAGCGTTATTTTTGATACCAATTGATGCTCTTTTTTTTCAACAGGATGTTACGAATAGAAAAATCCGACTTGACTTGACTTGACGATTGTCACGTTATATGATATCCTCGAGTAAAACAAATATACCGGCTTTCGTATTGGCAGTAATCATCACCATCATTTCAGACGCCAGACGTCTACTGCTGGATATTGGCGTCCCGCAAGCGTCGCCACATCGCGGTCTTGTGCGTCGTGCATCCTGAGGGCTCGTCTGACCTTCACCAGGACATCGGTCCACCTTGTTGGACAACCTTCTCTGGTGTATCTTCCGATTACAGTCGACACTCCAGCATCGTAAGGTAAGTCCCATCTTTCTCTTAATTATTGATTCGATCACAGTCGCAGGGAACTTGATGCTATGCATTTGGGTGACTTGCAACCTTCTGACGAGGCTCACTGTGAGTGACGCTTTTTGAAGTACGCTTTTGTTTGTATTTTTCTATTTTTTTGTGAAAAGGTTTTAATTTTTCACTTTTTTAGTGCTGGTAGTGCCTACCAAAAATTTCAACCAATCCATTTCTATTTAACTGTCTATATCCGAAGTTTTGCATCAGATCTTTACGAAATTTAAATGGGATCATTTTGGAATGAACATAAATCGAATAAAAAATAAATATAATAGTAGAATTTTGAGTATGACGCAGTTATGCACGAACATACATAACAATTTTTTTTGTAAGACCTGAAAGTTAAAAAATATAATAATTTACAATCGCAGCGTCAATAGCCCGCTTTATTTACGTTTCGTGACTTCTACCTTTGTTACGTTGGAATGTCATTTGAAGTATTATCGGTATTCTGGCGAAATGCTTTATTTATTTCTAATGTTTCACCAATAACAGTTGAAAGAAATATTTTAGCATTGCGGCCACGAATACTTTGTTGAACTCATTACCATCCGCGGAAAATAAATGAGGCTTATGAAGTGGATTAACTAAGTAATTTTGCTTGGTGCAGTGGTTATGTGTTATAAGCACTATATTCATCTAGGTATACTAATTATATACTAATATTATTATTGCTAAAGTTTATTATGCGGTATTCAGCTGAATCCGGTTTGACGGGAAGCCGTCCCCAATATAATTGGGATAAGGCTAGGCAGATGATGATTGTAAATGCGAAATTTTAAATGTTTGGATGGATGGTTGTTTGTTACTCAATCACGTCAGAACGGCTGAACTGATACTGATGAAATTTGGCACAGAGGTAGATAATAGTCTGAAAAAATACATAGGATATTTATTGTCCCGGGAATAATGTTCCCTTTGGATAATTTTCGACAGGGGCGGAGTCGCATACGGCGGTTAATGGAAAATAAAGATAGTCAAGGTAATTAGATCATAAAAATATTAATTAGACACAGAATTCTACATCTATCTAATCCTAACTAATGTTATAAATACGAAAGTGAGTTTGATTTTGATTGTAACGCTTTGACGCCTAAATGTCCAAACCAATTGTGATTAATTTTGGTAGGTACTGAACACACATCCTAGAACATCACACACATCACATCCTAGAAACGGATAAAGGCTGCTTTAACACAAGCGAAGCCGTGGGTAAAAGCTTTGTTTTTTATCGATATAAAATCAACAAAATGACTCTCTGGGCGAAGTGTCAGACTCTTACTGACTGAAACCCATCCGTGTTCCTCCTTATCACCTTTGCGTTCCTGGGTCGCGGTGACTCTATCAAATAAATTCCGCAACCCTGGTAGTGGTTACAAGCTAGTAATTCAAGGAAGTTAATTAGGCCCTTTTGAGTATGTTTCACGTGACTGATTACCATCTATCAACGTTTATTTTTGAACTAAGAAAGTTGTATTTCTACCTAATTATTTCATATTAGTATACATTTTATAAATCCAAAATTACGTAAACAACATAAAAAATTAAAAGGGTTGAGCGTGAAAATTATCATGACGAAAGGTCATAAAAAATATTTACGCACTTGTAAATAAATTTGACTTAATGATATTGTTGTGTGTGACTTTTACGGTGGGTGTTGACGCACGTATTATGATGTTACACCCTGTAGCTCACCTACCTAACGTGACGCGAGGCCAAACGTCTAATCGTAAGGCCTCGGTTTGGGTAAGAAGCTTGCGCGGGTGCTTATTGGGCGTATTGTATCAAACTTACGAAACCGTTACGTTCATATTGGAGGCCATTTCTCGTACTTCAAAAATGTTTTAATTGAAATCTCAATTGATAATTTTCATCTCACGATCTATGTGCGAAAAACAAACTGCAATGCCATTGTAAACGCTCCTTAAAAATACGAGAATTTGCTCCTCCGCCGGTCCATTCCGTTGACATCTCACCGTGTACAGTTAGGTGGAGTGAGCGATAAGTGAGCTGTCATTCCATCTTGTTTGTATGGTTTGACAGCTCATGTGTTTCACTGCGACTTGATTACGGAATTGCTCAGCTGATGTCGGGCTCGGGGTGCGTGCGACCTTGCAAGCGAGCAATCGTCTATTGTTTTACTCTAAGGAATCTCGTCTAGCCTGTACTGTACGCTCCAACTCGCGATGCACTGTTACCACCTAATCGTGCCGCCATCGCCACCTTCCCGCACCCGCCCCAGTCATCGCGATTACTTGAAGGACCATAGACCCTAGACCAATTACCATTCCATCAGCAAATGCGATTATCGAAAAGCCAAAATATAAAGGGTTTTGATCACGTGACGTTTCGACAGCGATTGTCAATGTCATACATGTTTTGACAATTGCCTTCGCCACGCTGCGTTTGATAGAATGCCACTCGTCTTGAACTTTAGAGGGCCATTATACTAATATAAAAGAGGGCAAATTTAAGCCACATTCGCATTTGCATCTCACTCGTAATCTGTCAAAAAAGCCTCAATTTCCATACACGTCTGACAGTTTGCAATTGACATGCTAATGCAAACTTCGCTTAAAATAAATAGAATTAGCGCCTCGGCTAGGTTGGGGCTTTTTTGCGGTTGATTGAAACCAACCGCTCATCAATGCGTGGACCTAGCGACCTAGTCATGGAGCGTTCTTGCAAGCTAGCGATAGTCTTTTGTTTTACTCTGAACAATAACATAATTATAGCCTGTACTACAACAATTAATTTCACTGTGAACACCAATAATCAAATTCTTTTAATTTTTATGCAACATTCGGTTTTGAATTGGTTCTCTGATCGCGCCCGCCAACGCGCCCGCCCTCGCCCTACTCTCCCGTTCTCACTCTGGACTTGGTCATAATCAACCTCCAAATATACACATCAACTCGCAAAACTTATAAATCCTTACGAACGATTAGCTCGCACAATTAAAACGAATTAGGTTAATGTGTGTGGGTTTCGACCGAAAACCAGTTCTTTTTCTCTTTCGTGACGCCGCCGCGACTTCCAGTTTATCTGATGGCATTAATCACAATTTCCACCCCCAATTAAAAGTGCTACTCGAGTTCAAGCAAGGAACCGCTTTTATTTGCTGTTTATTTCCTAGTACAGTTGGTTTTGTTAGTTTGTACGACAATGGTTTTATTGCGATTGTAACGTTTGGAAGTTTTGTATAATAGCTATAAAGCAATATCATGTAGCAGTCTGTAATAGTGTTTCGACGTAAAAATATTTATATTTCAACACTAAAAGCAACATAAAGGTAGCTAAACATCGTGATAATATTTACACAGTGGCACGTATAACGGTAGCCGCTCAAAACAAACAAAAACAGTATTATCAAGGAGATAAGGTTTATCTAAGAAAAATATAAAGATATGGCTTCTGAAGTTATTCGGCCAGTGTTTGTCAACATGAGGCCAGCAGCGGTCGAACCACGACGGCCACAAATCATTCTAACACCTGACCGCTCGCTTATCGCGGTTACGACATGAAAAATTACCGTCTCAGAACCGTCACAGTTTTTCCGCGCCAACGCTGGGGGCGAAGCTGGTCATTAAAACAAATTATTGACGACAACTGGCGCACCAAACTTTAACAGCAATACCCAATAGGAGTTTTGTAAATAAAACCGTACTAATTGATCCAGTTTGTAAAAGTATTTTATTATTTCCAGCGATATAATAATTAATATAAAAGTTTTAGTAACTTTGCATTTCGCAATTAAAAATTTGAAAGGGGTTTTGCTTTTTTATTGCTAGGTACATTGTTTTCGTGTTTATATTTAACATTGTTTCTGATAATCAAAATATTATTATAAAATTTACTGTAACACAATTTAAGAAGTATGTTGGTATGGCCGTATTTAATTTAAGAGATGTCATAATATTATTGTAACGTTGTTGGCCTATTTTCCTACCATACTCACACGTAAAAAAACCAGCAAAACCCCTCTTTTAAATTAAAATCGCAATGCTAAAGACTAGTTCAATGTTTTTCTATAATTCCCTCACCGCCAAAGAAAAAGCTTTTCAAACAAAAGTAAATACATTTACTTCTTGATCAATAGTAGAATAAAGTCGACTGGGGATGTGACGTCACTAATATTTACGTTCAGACCGGCTCGGGACAGGATATTAAGGTTCTCTTTGATCCTAGAGCCTTTTTGACCGGACTTGTTCAACAAATTCAACGGTAACATGTTTGGCTTGGCGTTTTTAGCAAGTTTGAGACGTCAAAGACGGTGTGGTGTTTCTTTTGAAACTAAAAAAAGAATACTAGCAATTTTTTTTTCTTTTGGCTAGTAACTAAAACTGTATTTAAAATACATTAAGTATACGGTGGCTGAAATTTCATAGGCAGATAAATATTTGACCTAAGTGGGATTGGGCCGGACATGTTAATCGTATGTCAGATGAGCTGTGGGCTAAAAGAGCCAATAAGTTGGTCCCTTTTAATGCTAGGCGACATCGCGGTAGACCAAGGTGAAGGTGGAGAGACGAACTCGACTCTTACCGTAAGTACTGGCCCGCAATAATATAATAATAATAATAATCACTTTATTATCAGGCAACTGAGGCCCATAGATAAAATACACACAGCTAAATTAAACAATAATATAATAAACTAATACATAATTATTAATAAAACTTATTACTATACACGTAAAGTTGACGGCGTCGTGTTTCGCTGCGTGGTGTCGCGTAATCGACCTCGGAAACGTCGAAATACGACACCTTTCGGCCAAAAGTCCTCTTTCAAGAAGGTCTGTAGATGGTGGGTTGGAACTCGTACCACGAACGACGTAAAGTTGATGCTGTGGCGCGACTCCAACCTTTCGACCCTCAGAGTCCAGTTGGTCTTCACTTTCAAATACTGCACGACTTCCTCAATGTTTGTGGAGTAATGCAGACGCGAAATGTATGCAATGGCAGAGGACAGATGTGTGTAGAACAGGGAGAGGGAGGCCTTTCCCCAGCAGTGGGACATAACGGGCTAGATTGGTTTATATAGATTTTTATCTTCTCGGTGTTCTTTGGACACGTACGCAGAAATGAGAACTCGATGGAGAGTAAGTAATTCAGGTGGAAGGCAAGAAAACACGCAGCTGATCACCAGCTCGCTGAACTGACCTGATATAAAAAACTACTGATTCCATTGTGGTACGGTGTACTCGTAACGTTTCTAACCGGTAGCAATGGAAGCACATCGTTGAGAGAGCAGTTCTTGGAAAAGTCGAGGGCCCTACGAACATCTCTCAATGGACCTCGTCTGTGAAACCATGACCAATCTGACAAGAGTGTCCGATTAAGAAGAATATCTTTGCATCTTATGTTATAATGTTTCGAAATATTTTCTAAAGAAAATACCCATGTTGGTTAAACAATAATATTAACTAATCATATGATAAAGTTTTGTGACAGTTCAAATGAAGCAAAAACGAAGTAAGACATAAAAATTTTCGGTAATAAAAACCAACCCAGACCTAGGATGATATTAATAGATCAAAGAATGTACTAGAAAGAAAATAATATCCGCAAACATGCCGCGGTACAGTAATAATAATAAACTAAACTTCTAGCTTCCAAATGAAATTAAGACATAAAAGACGTTGCAATCTGTCTTAAATTTAAGACCCCCATAAATAGTTTTCTTGTCTGTCGTTCGGTTAAGTCATAAACTAAGATATGTTAAACGACTGTCGACTAACATAGCAAATGAATTTTTCTAACAACGAAACAAAGTAATAAATGAAACTCTATTTTTCAGGAGGTAAGGTTGAGTTTAGTAAAAATGCAAGTTCTATAAAGTTTTTCATATCGTTGAAGCAGAAAACATTGGCAGGGCGCTTCACCCGTCATAAAGGGGGAAAACTTTACAAATCTACGGATTTCTTACGCTTTTAGGGACACATAATATATTTATCTACCCCTCGACACATTTACAATAGCTCAAGTTTTGGTGCCCGAGGATTTGTTTCGAGTTAAAATGACTGTTTACTTAATTTTAAGACAAGTTTCTATACCGATAAATGAAAAGGTAGGTACGGAAAATCGAGTTCAAGAAAAGTTTCTAAATTTAATCGGGCAATTTAGTAACTTAGAAAAGCTTTATTCCACAATTCATTTTTGTAACCTTTTTGTATTGATACTGTGCATGATTTCATAAAATTCAATAAATGACATTTTTCACTAACTACTCGGTCACCAGACATATTTTACCATAACCGCTTAAAATATAAGCAATATAAAATCCAATTCCAGCACCATAAAAAGATAAAATCGCAACAAAGTCATATAGACTGCTACAATTACATAGCTTGTTAATTTCCGTGGTGCAACGTCAAAATTTTACAGCCTCAGTAACATGTAGGGGACACAGGATGGCGCCTAGAAAATGAACTCATAACACTTTTATGAACAGGGGTATGTTCACACTGGGATCCCCGTTCAAAGATATGATGGCTATTAAAAATACCCGACGCTCTCCACAATCAGACTGCTATATTGTCACTGTCATCTTAATTAAAATCTCCTATTTACTACTGCAGTTTGTTGAGTTTAAAGAGGTTGGTTGTTTCGTTTAGAAATCAGGTTTATACGAAGAAATATAACTGCTAAGTTTTCTCGGTAAGTAGGTATGTTGAGAAAAGCGATGCAGTCTTCGCTAAGTTTCTCTTTTAAAAGCTGAAAGCTATTAGAAATGAGCGTTTGTTAGTATTGAATAGCCAATCCCATAAGTATGTTGTTAATGTTTTCTATGCTCTCTGGAACGCCCATAACATCGATGTTAATACTTGTAAAGTAGACTGTTTAGATTTCTAGATTGGTTATCAAGACGAGACGGTAACATAGAACGAAGTTGCGTTTTCTTTCACAAACCTTTTACTAAAAATGCGATATTAATTTCATGTTGCACTTCGCATCGTAGTGTTAAGAATGAAATAAATATTTTATATAAAAACATCTTCAAAGTGGGCCTTTTGTAACTAAAAAAAAAGTATTTTTAAAATTGTTAAAGAATTTTTAGGAGGACGTTTCATCACCATAATTAAAACGGATTTTCTACCCATAAAGTAATTAAAATATTATCAAAGCTCAACTTCTGGATAAGATTACAAAACCGATAAATAAGATATCGTTTTGACATCTCCCTGGAAAGCGATACCTACCAAGTTTTAGTGATACCAGGTTTTTAATAGCCATGAAACTTAATAGAGGTCAGTTTTATTAACCCTTGATTTACTTAGCCGCAGATTTTTTATAGGATTTTTATAGTGATTTTCTTGTTTTCCCACGGTAAGAGAGAACGTGCTTTTTCCGCCTACATAACACAATAAATCGATACACCGCTGCGTTAACGCCGCCAATAACAGTTTGTTCTCGTTTGACGCTCATTTAGAAAGGTAAATAGCCGTCTGAACAGCCAATATGGCGGTACAAATGCAAGCATTAGCTGTTTATGTTCCCCTTATGAAGTTAACAATGCATTTTATATAGACATTAATGAGAATAATTTTCTGTATTGAAGGAAAATGCTTATTTTAGAACGGTTATGTTTATTTTATTTCTTTGTATTTAATTAGCCACTTTAGCGTATACGGGGATTGTACTTCCCACTAATATTCTTGCCTTACACGTCTGTCGACTAAATTTTGGATAACGTAAACTTATCCATGTGTGCAGTATTGTAGGGAATACTGACTTTTAAAAAACTACTAACTTTACACATCATCATCACTTCAGCCGTAAGACGTCCATTGGTGGACATAGGCCTCCCAGGAGTCGCTACAGCAACCGGTCCAGGGGGCCTAGACAAAATAATTTTTTGTAGCGTTAACCTCAAACGCTGACGACAAAATGTATGGGAATGACATTAGGTGTGGAAAGGAATTGTCATCACCTAATGTCATTTCCATTCTTTTTATTGTGAGCGTCTGACGTTAACGCTACAGAAAAGTTTTTTGTCTAGGCCTGCTGTACCTACGTCTCGATCCAGCAGATTCCTACTGCCTTCACCAGGTCATCGGCCCACCTTGTGGGATACCTACACATAATGAACACTGAGCTTTAATTATTTTTAAAGGTTTTAATATATTAAATTTGAAAATAAAACGGAAACAAAATGACAACCTACCACAACTCAGAAATGTTCGTCGCGCCTGAATTAGTTGTAACCATAAGTTACTCGTTTACCACCCATAGCAAGAAGAGGGTTAATCTACTCCCGAAAAGGACCACACAACAAAATTAAGCAATTTCCGTGTTCAGCCGAATAAAACATGATGATTAATTCATCAGTACGCAGGAAGAACTAGGAAGCACGGGTAACATAATTGGGAATATCGAAATAAATACGGGACAGGAAAAAGGACCACCAAATCGACATGTGTCGGCTGTTGAAAGCAAACGTGGCGTAAACATTGTAGATTAAACTCAACCAACTATATACCCTATGTGGCTGTCATAGGCGTATAAAAAAAACACTATTTCCACGCATTTCCTTTGTTTGTGCAAACACACGGAGGTAATTATGTTTTTGTTGTATAGTTTTGTGGTCCCCTCTTTGTTTGAAATTCCGAAACGTCTTCGCTTTTCGGGAATTTTGTCGGTATTCTAAACAAAAGGTTTGGATTAAAGTTGGTAGTAATTTAGTGGGAATTGTGGATTAGAAGATAATAAGAAGTGTTTATTGGTGAGCCAGTTTGGAATTGTTTATTTTTAATTGTGTTTATCTAAATGAAACGATAAAACCGAAGAAATAGTGCTGAAAAGGTGATCCCCAGTTTCTGGAAATAAATTTTAATGTTTTTCGTCACAAATTAACGCAAGTGGCACTTAAAACCAAACAAATAAAAGTTCGTTTAACGAAACACAGCTACTAACACGCGTTTGACAATTTGTCATATTCATTTTGCGATCATTTTCGTTAATAATAATGCCATAATTGAAAATACTCACTCTCTCAGGCTAAGTTTCTAGCCTGAGAGAGTGAGTATTTTCATCATCATCAAAGGATCACGATAGAAGTCGATTCAGGAGAGCTTTATGTCTTTTTTTCTGGTTTTGATATTAAGAATGTCAATAAATGTATGTGGGTCAATGACCGTTATTGCAAATTTATCTGGTGTCTACTGTAAAACAAATTGTAATAATGCTTAAACAATAGGAATAAGTAGAAAGTATGTCTACTCTTTCAGCAAAATTTCAAAAGCTTGGATAAATATTTTCCCGAAAGCTTCCACGACAAAACCCTTACGAACATTAAAAGAAAAAGTCGTCGGAAACAAGACACCTCGCGCTCTTAACCCTCTGAACGCGAGGGCACAAAATTTCGTCAATCAAGGGATTTACCTTACACTTGACGCTGACAACGTTCTTGAGTTACAAACTGGTGGGCTTAGCAACACGACACGATTGCACTGAGACTGTTGACGTCCATAAGTGAGGTTTTCGTTTGAAAGACGTGTGATGGTAGACGGATTATGATTGGGTTAAGATTTTGGGTTCTTTTATATAATTTTAAACATTTTAAAGATGATATACTTACTGCAAAAATATTGTAAATGACTTTAAAGGACAACCGTACGGCCGGCGTCTAAAAAAACAGAAAAATGAATTTGGGGAGAAAAAAGGTGATTTAAAAATGGTTAAAAACAAACAATTGACAAGATGAGACCAGAAAAAACTATCACGTTTATGGCTTCCCAACGTGGTAGTTAAAAAAGACAGTAGGTATCTAAAGATTGCAAACTGATGGAAAATACTTTCATTTGAATAATTTTGTCTCCGGTTTTATATCAGGACCATCAAGATTATAATACAAAGTTATGAAACCACGTTTTCCCGAATCAAAGCAGACAGACGTAACTATCCACATTCGCAAAAACCACAACACACAAGCGCCATTATTAACCTTCAAAAAGAATCGTATAATCACAAAAATAATAGCCGTACGAATGCGACTATCCCCCGTCAAATTGGGCCCAATCCCTCTGGCCCGTATATTCACGCCATCGATCGCGGGCGATTGCCAGTATTTTGTGCAGTTAATTATCCGCAGCGCTTGCGGGTTAATCCGGGAAGTCACGTGACATACACGTGCTTGGTTTAAAGGGACGTATTCTTGACCCAAACGGTTCCCCGGTAGGGTAAATTTAGAGTAGTAAGTGCATTTTTGCTGATAATGATCCAATTAGGGGCTTAAGTGGTGGTCGCGTGGTGGGCATAACTTTGTTATCAGTAGGTACTGAGATAATGGTGGTAGCTTTGGTTACCTACTTACGTTGCCACGCATTACGATTGTTATGCAGAGAAAAGAAAAGCAACCGAATTGAGAAACTCCTCCTTTTTCTAAGTCGGTTAAAAATTCAGTTACGTCATCATCATCTGCCTTTTTTTTTTTTTTTTTTTTTTATAGGATGGGAAATCATCAAATGACCCCTCCCGCTCTGGGTGGAGCGGCAGGGAGTGTCAGACTTTTACTGACTAAAACCCACCCTTAGTCCTCCTAGTGCCTTTCATCCCAGGGCCGCGGTAACTCTTTCGAACAATTCCGCAACCCTGGCAGGCTCTGGCCCTGGCGGGCCCCGTCTCCGTCGCTGACTGCTCGTTGCTGACGGCGCGTTTGGAGTGAACGCGCCGTCGACTCTGGCCTGACCTGATCGGACAGCGAGCTACCCATTGCTCGCTGTCCGCAGGCGTCAGTCACTGCGCCTTGCCCAGGAGCGTCAGTTCCTGAGAGGCGCAGCGACTGATGTTCGTCTGGAGGAGGCGAAATGGGGCCATTACTGGCACTCCATTTCGGCCCCCTCCCGAGCAGTGGCAGCGGCGGCGACGGTGGCGGCGGCTGCGGCGGAAGCGACGGCGGCGGCGGCGGCGGTGGAGGAGGGTTTTCTCCTCGACCCGGCCCTGGCGGGTGGACCGCAGGCTTTGCCCCCAGCCCAGTGATCGGCCGGCTTGCCAGCTGCCGCACATGCGAAGCAGTGCGGCGCGGCGTCACACGAGCCGGCCCTGTGACCGGGCTGACCACAGCGGAAGCAGTGGTCACTGCGGTCCACCTCCGAGGTGCAGCGTACTCCCACGTGGTTGCCAACTTGGCAACGGAAGCACCTCAGAGGTCTGGGCTCCAGCAGTTTTACCTGCGCGGAGACCCAGCCCACCAAAAGCCTTCGGCCCTCCGAGACTTTCTTGGCCGCCGACACGGGGCAGCTCACCACTACGGTTCGCATGCCCGTGTTGTCAGGACGGATGGTGCCCGCCTTCACCTCCTCTGCAGAGCACCCCCCCGTCCTGACGACGGCGGCCAACACCTCCTCCTCCGTGACGGAGTCGTCCAGGCCCAAGATGCGCATATCTATGCACTTCGTGGGCCTGGACACTCGGACGTCATCCGCGCCCAAGGACGCCCTAAGCCTTTCGGCTAGAGCGTCCGCGGCCGGACCGCTGCCTGCTCCAGGGATCTCGAGCATCCTGGCCCCGGTCATGGTGACCCTGAGCCGGAGACCCCCGACGATGCCAAGCTCACCGAGGTTGATGGCCTCCTTGGCCTTGGTGAGCGTATTGGCATACGTCACGCCCCTCTTCACCGCGTCCGGCTGCAGCGTTAAGACTACAGCCGCGGTCTTCGGGGCGCGGAGCGCAGCCGCGACGCCTCGCGCTCGCTGCCGCCGCCTTCTTTCCCGCCTCTTTGCCGCCCTGGCTGCCTTTCCCGCCTTCTTCTTCTCCCCAGCAACTTGCCATTCGGCTTGAGCCGGGGGAGGAGCTGAAGGCGAGGAAGCCGGGGGGAGCTGCTGCTCAGACGGCGCAGGAGCCTTCGCCGTCCGCGCAGCAACCCCACCCTTCCTCTTCCTTCCCGGGGCCGGGTCCGGTTTTCCCGACACCGGCTTCGCGGGTGCCGGCCCGGACCCTTTGTCCTGGCCGGACGACCCCGGTGTGGCAGCCACGGCGGCTGCGTACGACGCCGCCTTCCGGCCTGGAGCCTTCCCACTTGCCGCTAACGGGGGGCGCAGGACGATGCCCTCCAGGACGGAGAACCGCGCCTGGAAGGCAGCCATCTCCTGCCGCACAAGGTCCAGCACCTGCCCCTCCTGCGGCACGGGCTGGCTGTCCTCCTTGCGCCCCCCTTGCGGCGCCCCCTGTGGGCCGGCTCCCCGGAGCCTGGCCAGGTCTGCGCGGAGCCCCTCGTTCTCCTTTCGGAGACGCTCCGTGGCGGCAGCTAAGCGGGCGACCTCCGCCCGCAGCTCGGACATCTCGTCCGGCGGAGGCCCACCCCTGGTAACCTCCGCTGCCGCCAGAATGGAGGCCATCGCCTCGCTTATGGCCTTGTTCTTAGAGGAAAGCTTCCTCTTCAAGGCCACATCGCGAAGCGCGGCCTCCACCACCTCCGCAAACCCGGCCCTCCGGTCATCCGGCTCGCCGCCGGAGGACTCCGAGCCATGAGCCCCACGACCGCCATCTTCGGGGGGTCGTCCAGCATCCTTGGAGGCAAGGACTCTGCCCTTGCCTCCCTCTCGGCCCTTACCCCGCCTGCTGGTGGGGATCTTACGGGCCGAGGCCACCTCCTCGCTACAAGACGACCCCCGGTCGTCTTCCGGCCTAGGCCGCTTGCGGAAGGACCTCGAGTCCTCCGCTGCAGTCCCTGCCCCCTCGGGTTCAGAGCTCGCCGAGCCAACTGTCACCAGGTCGTCGGAGTCCAACTCGGACTCCGACTCTGCACCCAGGTGACGCTCAGGCGAGCCCCTCCTCCAATACAGCGCGCCTCTTGCCGCGCTCCGCCCCACCGACACTCTGTCGGGCGAGCCAAAACTATAACCGATCGGGTCCTCCTCGGATGGTTCGGATCGGGGGCCTCCTCGGCCCTTGTTGCCATCGGCAAACGGTTGGTGGACAGCCCTGTTGCCCCCCCCAGAATACGAGGGGCTTGACGCACGAGGCGTGGCGGATTCTCGGACCGCTGTGCAGTCCGTACCGCCCTGGGGTAGTTTCTGTTTAGCAGAACTGTCCATTGTTGTCCTTTTAAAGGGTGCGGTCCCTATCTCCCCTCCTCTCTCCCTCTCTCTCACTGCTTGCTCGCTGCCCTCACAGTCACGTCTGATGATCAGACGCGTACCAGAGAGCAGCGAGCAAGCCAATGAGACGCACACCGTCCGAGGACCCGAACACTGCTCAAGTCTCCGAACGGTGTGCCCCTCTTGTGTCTCTCTTGGTCTGGTCTCTCACTTGGGACCTTCCGGCATGAGTGGCTCTACCGGCAAAGCCCCCAAGATCACTGAGACACGCAAGCCCCACCACGACGGCAACGTGGAGACACGGTTGGTGGGGATCATCATCTGCCTAGCCTTTTTCCCAACTATATTGGGGTCAGCTTCCAGTCAAACTGGATTCAGCTTGGGTAACACGGTACTTCATGGTAAGACTGGAGTCAGATTTTCTAACTTCTGACAATCCGTGATGACTGCTAAAGATCTATAAATGAGTCAAAAGCGTAAGCGACGAGACGCTGGTGGCTAAGCTTCACAGCTTAGCTCATCGGCGTAGTGTTGGTCGCCTGTCGATTTTCCACAGACTGAACTTCGGAGAGTGTGCGCAGGAACTCCACGACCTATTTCCACCATCGCCCTTTTATCACCGGAATACCAGACGTACTGCTGGGTACCATTATCACTTGGGCGATATTGCGACTAGTCGTACTCGGCGCTTCTCTTCCACATTTATTATGCGCACAGCCAAAGTGTGGAACTCTCTGCCAGCGTTTGTGTTCCCATCCACATATAACCCGTCTGCCTTCAAAGCAAGAGTGAACAAGCATCTTCTGGGCACGCTCGCTCCATCATAGACCTCATCTAACGCTTTCCGTCAGGCGTGATTGAGGTCAAAAGCAAGCCAATTCCTCAATAAAAAAAAAAAAAAACCATAGTCGGGACCAATGGCTTAATACAGTTACGTCAGTTGGTACTTAAAAAAATTCAAAAAAATACTGTCTTCCTATTTCGGATTGAAAAGAAATACCGATTTCTAGTCCCATTTAATGCCAAATGACATTGCGGCAAACCAAGGCAAAGATGGCGGGATGGTCTCGACTCCTACCAAAAAGACTGACCCGATCTAGCAAAGGACTGAGTCATGTAGAAAGAAAAAGAAGAGGAAAGCCCCAGCCTAGCTGTGGGACAAAATAAGCTAAATAGATATTTTTGATGCAACCGTTACTGAGAATTATCTATTTTCTACAAAAAAAAAACGCGCGTTATTATTTTTTATCCAAGCGATCATAAAGCGGTGCAGCTTCCAGAATATTACCCATCAGCCCTCTGACGTAAAGGATTAAATGTTATAAATATAATATTTGTATAAGGCGTCCTTAGCCAATCAGTAACGGGATTTTGTACAAAATACAATAACCTGTCAGTATTTGAGATAGATTTTCATTAATTTTCTTTGGTTTTTGTGCTACTAAAGACAATTTAGTCAATTAGGTATCTATCTTTATCACTGTCATTACTCACTTAAAGACATACTTAATAATGTCCATAAATAATATTGAAATAAAACTTTTTTAACCGTCACGAATGCAAAAAACTGTAAAATATTTAGAACAAAAAACAACTCCATATAAAGAACATAATCCTATTTTTTCGAAAGCTTATTCAGTATTCAAAAAAGCCAAAATGTGAAAAGAAAATAAACACAGAAAGCGTTATTCAGCAACTTGTTTCATATTCGTTTCAGTGTGTACCTGTAGGAGGGTACTTCATATCTCCAATTTTTGAATGGACTCTTTAGATCCCCTGCATAGAACCCTTGAAGGCATTGTAATGCAATTGGCCCTTAAACAAAGATTTTAAGCGCAAAGTGGCCGGTTCAAAGATTACGCTAGGTTCCCCCAGGGTACTTTCAAGCTCATATCTCCCTAAAATCACGAAGGCATAATTTAAAGTATAAACATATTAGTGAAGGGCCAACCGGTTGCTGCGGGCGAATTTCTAACGATGGTAATATTGGATCATCTTTTTGTTTGAGGTATGCGGTAGTAGATTTTCTGGAGTGGAAGATTTGCATTATGAAGATCATTAACATCAATAACCCATGTAGATGATAGAGGCTTCTGCTTACCGTAGGCCATATAAAAAGCAATTGCATAAAGTTTCGAGAAAATGCATTGCAAACACAACGTAAAATTTTACGTCAGTCTCATTAAAATTAACGAAACGAATAATAGTGACCACGGAGCTTCCTAACTC
This sequence comes from Melanchra persicariae, assembly GCA_947386135.1. NCBI lineage: Eukaryota > Metazoa > Arthropoda > Insecta > Lepidoptera > Noctuidae > Melanchra > Melanchra persicariae. The sequence continues at coordinate 8,354,616 of OX376655.1, read as the reverse complement.
CCTTAACACACATGTTTGCAAGACTAAACTCAGGAAATGACTGAGAGTAAACGCGAAGATAGAAAAGTCTAATGTCTAAAGTCTTAACGGCTTTATTTCAACTTCGACTCGCTACGCCATCTCGTGGCCAGTTTCCGTACCCCAGTACGTAGGATATTATTTTAATGCGTAACTTGGAGGAAATTTCAACGGAACGGTTATGGTAGCCGTTATGCCTGAAGTTGTGGACCACCAATTACTTGAATGGGACCTAGACTGCATTCTTAGTTTCATTCTGTTTTGAACTATGGAACGTTCCAAGCTATTCGCAAACAAGTTTCTAATCTTCTATTGTTTATTTATACGGAAGAAGTTATAAAATAATTCTGTATTTATAATCCTCTTCTGCAACTGTTTTACGCGAAGCAAATACAATGTTTTATTTATTTTGACTACATTTGAGGCTGCCAAACTTTTTCAGGATAACTGCCCAAAAATACGGCTATTTCCTGAATAATTAGAACTTCTACTAACTAGGGCAATATAAACTTAATTACTAGTCTATCCACATAAAAATAGTCTCGCACATTTCACCGATATGAGGAGAATAAACAGAAATAAATTCCTTGCATCCAACTTGCATTAAGAATCTAATTTCTCCAAAAGGCGTTGCGCTCATTTCGTATTTCCCCTATCATGTAGATGGAATCTCAAGCATGTTCATATACATACCTACTCGTCGCGTCTTCGAGAGCTGATCGAGTTTCCATTTCTACGAAGGCTGTTGCATTCAGAGCTCCTATTACGTAAGCTCATCTGGTAAATGCAGTATGAGCATTGCTCGGCGCAGGAGGGCGGTACGGTCGCTTAAGTATTGTTGATATTCTAAACCGCCCCAGAACGGGCAGCCCTCTGTCGCAACCGCACAGTGTCGCGTGCGTTTGCCTGATTGCAAGCATTGGTAGCGTGCGGCTTGGGTATGACGATTTTGTATTTAGTCTGCGAATGTTACTGCTGGTTTTTTAGGAACATGCACCTAAATTATAGTCATGACAATGTATGAGGTTGCCAGCTCAACTATTTTCAAACCAATTGGTGGGAGGCAATGCTACGGCAGAGTCTTAAGAGGACAAGCCATCCTTATGTCTGCGGGTTTCAGATCAGGTTTTCCAGTCTGAGGTAGCTTTTGTTTTTCGTCCTCCTAACTTATATTGACAAATATTAGCCAAGTAGGTACACAGAAGAGAGGTACCACAAGTGTGTGCGCAACCGCAGAAGCTTTCTCTCTTCCGTAACTCAAATAGTCAGATGGAACGACAACCCGATATGACCGGAGAGGTCAGGCGCATCACCAATGACTTTACAAGCCAATACAAATACGGGGCTATCAAGCTAAACTCAAAACTTCAAACTGCCACCATGAAATCCCTAATGGAAATACTCAATAAATAACACTTTGCTTGATCTGAAAATTGAATCCAAGATCTCATGCTCAGAAGTCCGACCGACGACAGACACGAAAGCCCAGTCAACTATTTTTTTTTTACTTTGCCTATTTGTCTTTACGTTGGTCCTCACTATTCAATAGCTTGTGCAGAATGTTGCGATACTTAAATAAACTAAAATACAATTTTACCATTAAAACAAAAATGTATTCGGAAACCATTTGCACCTAGGAGATTCACCAAACGTAGGTACTTTTAGGCGTAAGCCGCCGAACAATAAAAAATACAATCTTTATTCGTCATTTACAGGCCGCAACGTCATGGAAGTCGTTCGCAGTTGGCGAAGCGTTAAATGCTACATTTTCCTCGGCCATTTGCAATTCGATATTCAGCTAAGCTTCGCGGGATTGAACTCTCCGGATTGCATGTCTACTCCCATTTGATATTGTAATAATATTCATCCCTTTTAAGTATAAAGTGGATCAGGAGTAAACTCTACCCACTCGCGGTCGAGATTATGTGATCTGTATCAAGAAATAATATTACTGTGTTTTGTTATGCTAACTCTATTCGTTGATTTTGAACTGCGTTTGATTTTCTAATAGATGGCTTAAAGTTGAGTAGTTCTAACTAGGTGTTCATTATTACTTTATTTTTAAACTAAAAGTAAAGTAGGTGTTAGTAGAAAAAGGCCAAAAAAAAATGGTAGTAACCAAATTTTGTATCGTATATTTCCAATGTTTTTCTAGTGCCATACCTACTCCATATTTGAGAACGCATTTCAAAATAACACCATAAACAAGAGTCCAGAATCTGATCCAAATACAGCACATTTCCTGTACATTTTTATTCTTAATTCACCACACAAGCTCCTTTAGTTATCCCCTACCACTAGACAATCAGTGGCAGCGTGGGTGCTGCCCGTAGCACCTTTTGTTGCCTCGCAACTTATTGCTACAGAAATCCACACACCTACGACGACGCCACATTATGTTCCTACAATAAAATCTTCATCATTCCCTGTCCGAACAAACGTATGGCAGTAACAAATTGGTCATTCTTCACTACGTTTAACGCCCACAGCGCTTAAAATACTGCTGTATGCATTTTAATGCGTTTTAATGGTTCAGTACTACTGTGTGCAATGGGATTATGCCTGGATGCAGCCAGACATTTCTAGGCAAGATAAACAGTGGAGGCGTTTTCCAAGATTAGTACTAAGAGTCTCTGCGTCTTGTATATAGTCGAGATTTCCGTTTGTGAATAACCTAAATGTTTAAGTAACCATTGTTTTAATAATGAGTCATGCTTGTGTACTGAGTTAATTACTTGGAGTAAGGTTAAGACTACAGATGTTGTTGTGTCATACTCATAAGGTTTTATGAATGTAATACATTTTGGTTTGCTGTTTCAGTTTTGTATACATTATCTATATAAAAAGACATAGAAAAATAGCCTACCTGAAAGTTTGCACTCACTCATACATGACTTAATAATATTTCATTCATAAAGGAACATGAAAGTTGGATTAAGTGTGTATATGTCGCAGTCAACTAGTTTCATTAAAAGCCTAGCCTTTTCATTGATCTGCGCCGTTTAATCAGCGACATAAGTGACATGGGCAAGTCATCATACGATATTGAACAAAAGATGTCACTTCGGTCGCTGAAAAATCGGCACATTTAGATCAAAAGGCTAGGCCACCAATTAAACGGCTGTTTAAGCTAATTGGCTGCGATATATATAATAGTTAAACTTATTGGACATAAAAATTAGATTTTTTTGCCACAAATGAGTAGACAGTTTCTACGAAACCCATATTTAAACTTGGCAAACGAATACGATATTGACCATTCCGAAGGTTGAACCCGGGACTGACCTTACAAACTAAGATTTAATGGCAGTTCCACTACACATAAATCAACAAAATACAACCATTCACATTTTAGGTTAATGTTGTTCGCAATTCCACGTAACATAAGCCACATTTTAATTTTCCCAACATACAAAGTGAGAGAGCTTGCATTGTCGTGGCATCTCTGACATAGCACAAGTCTTAATCTCGCCGGGGCACGTTGCGACTGCCCTAATGATATCTCAAGATGCGCTTAAGAGCCCATACATAACACTCTATGAGACGTTTTTAAAATTTAAGCCAACGTTAATGCATTCTACCCCGTTTACTGTATATATTTATTCATATTTGTAGGCGAGTCCACAATGCAGTGTCTCGCCTTTGTGATGGTACAGTATTAGCATAATACGAGGTGTATTCAATGGACAAAGTAACTGGTATAAAATAAAATTTTACGGTATTCCCTTATATTGAAGAAGGGAGGTCGGGTTATTCACAATAAAATGCCTATATTGCCCATGTTTCGTGGTGTATGGGAACTGAATATTTCACGTCCATTGACGAGATTGTTGTGTTCAAGTTTTGCTGTTTTGAAGTTGTTTTGTTTTGCTTGCTTCGAGGTGGGTGCACTTTATATTGCTGTTCTTTCTGAAATTATTTTAAATGTTTATCAAATTTTGTTGTTTATTTTATGAAAATGTATCGGTAGTTAGTGGGTTCCTTAGCCTCAGGGTTTTAAGGTACTTAATAAACAAAAACATGTTTTTGTTTCGATAACCATTGTGATGAACTTTTTTCGGTGTCTGGTTGAGAGGCGTTGTATGTTGCGTTTGTCGATACGTGGTCTACACCAGAACTCATTTAATTTTGCGTCTATCGGGTGATGCTCTTTCTCAACTGTTGTCACTAGCCTACAGCTGCTTCTAGATTTTAAGTCAACTGTTTAGGTCAAAGTCAATGGTTCTGTATTAAAACATACGAACGAATAGGTACGGTGCCACATGACATTTCTATAAAGAGTGCGAACAAATAAAAACGAGTTGAGAAAAAGCATAATTGTATCGCAGTACCTACTGTCTCTCCTTCTCTATTTTAAATTCATCGAAAGGTTGTAATTTAAATATAACTTTTAGCGGTACCCATTGTGTCACTCTATGTAATGTTTTCGTCATTTATCTTTTCTGTAACATTATGTATGTGGTATTCATTATAGGCCTGAATTATACAGAAAAGGCGTGGTGAAGACGCGGATTTTTTTTTTATACAAAATGTAGTTGAAGCGGCATCGTGCCTTACGCCTCGCCTGCGCCGCATCTTCACCACGCTTTTTCTGTGCAATTCAGGCCATAAAAAGTATTCTTTATAATTATATTGTAGCAGTTAACACCGCCCAAAAAGTATTTGTTACAAAAATCTGAAGGAAAAATCCAACAAAAACAAAATCTTAACAAAACTCCAAAATTAAATGAAGTTATCGAACAATTTTCCAATTACCCGCTTTAAAATAATCGAAGTAGGTAGTTGAACAAAAAATTAATAATCGATTCACAAAGTTTGAGTAACGATAAATTTCGTAATAAACTGTGCTACGCTCTACTCTAAATACTTTATTTTGTACGCTCCCGGGTATTGCTCCATTATTGAAACGAATTGTTTTCTGAAGTTTTAATATTAAAGGCTACGTTATTGGAATTTCCTTCTCGTTTTTCTTTTCTATTATTACTTATAAAATTGCTGTGCTGTTTAAACTTTTAAGAATGGCGGACTTTGCTTTATTGGGTATTAAACAATACTTTGTTTCATGAAACATTGTACCATACTTTATAACAACATAGTTATAGGCATTCTGGGTCACACTAATAAAAGCTAATCAAAAACTTCGTTTCAATTTATTTTTAACGTGAAAACCCAAAAAAAGGTAACTCACACGTCCATTCCATCCAATTACTTATTCGCTTTTCAATGGGCGACCTATTCTAAAACAAAGGCCACACATACACAGTAAAAAGAAATCCTTCAAAAGGATGCACGGTGCATCTTTGTTTTTTTCCATAGTAATCATTGAAGACGGTTTGGTATAGAAAAGAACCCCAGGTTTAACATGCAAACAGTTAAAAGTACTGAAGACGAAGAAAATGTTTTCCTAATCAAAGCCCTTTTCATAGCTACTTGAATCGAGAGGATGAATGGCACTGAATGCTAATTCACATGAAAGCTCGAATTTGTATCTAATTACACTTTACAACCTTTCTACTTCGTAAGTCGACTTGAATTTGTTTTGAATTTAATCGAATTTCACGTTTTGATCGAACGAGAGTTTTATGTAGGCAAATAACGTGTATTGATATTTGAAACAAAGTAAATACAGAAAAAATTATTACTTACGTCTACTTTTAATTAATTTGTATTTTAATTTTGCGGACAAATGTCATACCACCATCACTTCAATAAAAACATTTTATTTAAATGAATAAAGGTCTAAATCATTAATTATTTTCCCTCACAAAATGCCTGAGAAAATTACTCCAAATAAAAAATAACGTCAAACCAGTAGCCATTGTTTGAGGCCAACCATTTTGTTCCCGCGCACTAAAATTAAACGTCAATCGTTATGTCAAAGGCAGCGAGGTCGTAGTTTGTTATTAAAATTATCGACAATTCCTACTTCCTTGGGAATTTCTAAAACATCTCTTTGTTGCGATTTTTTTCTAATTTTTCCTGCTGGTCTGTGTATTTTTAATGAGAAAATGTTGCAGAATGTGCCTTTAGCTAGAAGTTGGTTTACAGGGAAATACGAGAACATCAACTTATTTTGTGGCGTGTATTAAAAATACTTTGTTTATGGCTCGAAGGACCACCATGAAGATTAATGAAGACGCAAACAAGGTTTATAAAAGTAATTTTTAAACTTGTTGAGTTAATTTCCCTTCTGGTTTCTGACGCACAGAATAGAAAATCAGGTAATAAACATTTTTAGGTAGTAAAATACTTTATTTGTAATATTTTGTCTTCAGACTCTTGTGGTTTAAATTGTAATTTGAAATCACATAACCATTGATTTTCAAAGTTAAAGCTAAAGCAATTTAAAAATGTGCTTCTGCTCCATTCTGATTAAACACATTCGCTCGACATTACCAACACGACCAGAAAGAAATCACCCATTTTCATTTCCGTACCGAATCGTTCAACATACGACAAAATCATTTCCATCCGTTCAAACTTGGTAAAACGATTTCAAATTACTTCAAACACAACAGGAATGAGCGAACCAAAAACTCGTTTCTTCTCTATAAATCGGAATATGCAAAATGCTGAGATGACAAAAGTTTGTTTCGCTGGCCAGTGGCTAGATTCGTTTCGAAGTCCCGATACGGTTTGACAATGCGCATGCAAATTAACCAACGGCAAAGAGCATTTCTGAGCGGGAAGTTTAATGGTATAGCGTACCCCGTTTAAGTTCCGCGATCCTTGCAACAATTATTTTGCTACCGGTGCTATTCCTGTTTACCTGCTTTCCCTATTTTGATCACAATGCTACGTGTGCGAACTTGGCTAGTCTTCCCTTACTTAAGCTAAATAAGGAGCCTTTTATAATGTGGGAAAAATGGAAAATGTTTGGCTTGAAGTTGGAGAAATAAAGGGATAATCTTTGCAAGGTTCAGGGTCAGTTGAGATCAAGGTACTTCTTTAGTGGATAAAATAATAACAGGTTTAATGTTTACCTGCCAGAAAACTTGAATCAGTTTTAATTAAGTGTTCATCTTCATAGCATATAGATATTAATAGCATTGGGCTTTCATAATTACAATTACAATCTGCTCAATGATTTTCAAAAAAATCTATGATCTAACATCAAACATTTTTTTTACTGAGTAATTAGCCACCCGAAAAAAAAAATGCAAAATGATACATTGAAAATTCTCTCCTAGATCATTAATTAAACATGGAGGCACTTATTAATTTCCGCTTATCAATTTTTAATAAAGCACACAGAAACATAAGGAGGGAATATTTTTGAAACAAAGTAGACCGTAATCTTAAAAATCCAATATTGCGAAATTAAGTTTTTTAATTAATTTTCTTTTCTGTATCACGGCTTAGTTTTCTTCATTGCCCAAGGCTGTCTCGGCAACAATATTGAGTTCCAAGATATCTTTAACAACCCGAATATCTTTTGTTTCAACGAGATAATAATTGGTTATTCTCGACGATTACCCTGTCCGGCCCCGGCGACACACCGGTGTGTCGCGAATTAATCGCGAATTTAATGTTTATTTACATATACATAAGATTTACTTTATATTAGGGAATTTTCACATGTTGGGCCCGAGTGGTTAAAAATGTTTTATCCAAATTATTTTGATTATTTGTTATTATATACTATTTAAGCTAGACAAACACAGCAAACACAGATGTTTTATCAAGAAAATAAAATGGTATTTTGATTTAAATAGAATAGTAGATCATTTGCTTCAAAACTACGCAACGTATACGTATTGCTTCTGGATTTAACAAACAAACCCTTAAGTTTTCAAAACGAGTCATATATTCGCAGAAAAAAATACAAAACACAGAACGTTGCATACGTATAACCACAAAACAATTGAATATTGCACCATAATTAAATACTTTTTAAACACATTTGCTCAAAAAATGCATTTACGAAGGCTGTTTGCATTGTTCGAAAGTTAAATTTTACGCACTACACCATGGAATGTGCGGTAAAATAGGTACTCTCACCTAAGTACATATATTACCGCACGGTGCTATTGTATAGCGCCGTGCGGTAAAATATGTACTTAGGTATTCTTTACGGTTTTTTCTTTTAATTTCCATATAAAAATAAATAAGAATATCACCAAGGAGTTTCACAATCCTAGAATAAATAAGCTGAACGATCGAACCTCCTTGGAAGCGCATTTGCTCAATACGTTTGTCTCACTTTAATACTAAAGAGAAAATGAGAAAAGAATAATAAAATAAATAAATGAAAGATATAGTTCTTATTTTCACCACGCGATTGTGGCGCCGTTTGCAAATACGCGCCATTTTCATATTACAAATGTCAAAGATTGTTGCGACTTTCCGACTGATATCTAAAAACAAAAAGTTTGTTTCATTATCTATTGTAGGTACTGTTTTCTCGCAAATGTATTGAAAAACGTTGTATGATATACGTGCAGAAATTGGTTTTTACAAACTCGTGACTATGGTTAGCCCTCGACTTCGTCTCGGGCTTACATTCGTCTACTCGTTTGTGAAAACCAACTTACCGCACTAATATCATAAATAACTACTCCCAACAATCCTGTGGCCACTTGACAACCGATCTAAATACCTGCCCCCATTCAAGAGGAAGTGTGCTAAATTACATATTGTTCTGTAATATATTGTAATGAAATGCGTCTGTGCGCATGCGATTAGTGGAGCGAGAAATTGCTTAATCATTCATCTGTGTAACGTCGATGATTAGCCTGATACCGATATGAAATCGACGGTGAAATTTTCGGTGCACTCATTGCGACAAGCAATGGTAGGGGAAGAGACAAACGTTTTACTGGGACCATGAAAGTTTTTTTTTGTTTTTTTAGGGGAATTGGGGTGAATCGATAGAGGAATAATAACAATAATACTTTATTGATACAAGTCCTTACAATATGCTTATTGTGTAAGTAGCTAAAGTTCTCTTTTGTAAAAAGCGCTCAAAAGTTGAAACACGACTTATAAACTAGGAATACTCGTACCCGTGACTTAGAAGTCAGAATATTTATAGGTTTGGGTTTTGAGTCTCTTTGGGTCAACAAGGCACGTTAAAAGGATCAAAGGTCAAAATATTACCTCCCTAATAATTTTAACATGTCCAGTTTTGAATACAGCCTGAGGAAAAACTTTTTTTCCCGTGGCCGTAAGAATTTTCTGTTCTCTTCGCCGTGAATGTAGCTATCATATACAAAAATAATTTCCCAAATCCGACTGGTAGTACCAGAGATTAGCGCGTTCAAACAAACTAACTCTTCAAATTTATAATACTATAAGTATATTCATAGATAGTATATAGTATAGAAATCAACAAACCTAAATAAACTGAAGTTTGGTAGAGTAAGTAGCAAGTATGCCGTGTTTCTTTTTTATTTCATTAAAGCAAAAAAACAACTATGTATTTATTTTACACTGCACCCAAATTCCCTAGAACATTTACAACAGATTTATTCACAGAATCCTTCACACATTCAAGCTTCATGAGCCGTAAATTTGCCAACAAATGGCCCTTGACGATTTTCACGCTGTCAGAGAAATGAAGGAAAACAGAACCCTGGGCATTGACCGCCCCAAGAGATATATTGTCCAGTCCCAACCCGCCGCGTCATGATGATAACAAATACCCCCGTAATACACATTATTTTTGCTACCCTTTCTACGAATTATTTACGTCAAAATATGATACTTTATGGACGTTTCGATAGTTAACGTGATTAATGATATGATCGCGCGGTTTATATCAATTATTCGATTTTCTATTCGATTGTTTTCTATTCGAGTGGACAACGTTTTAATATCGAAATGGGTTGGATTTATTGCTCAGTCGTCGTATAATGATTGTGTGTAGATTTATATTAGGAATATCTGTGATTAATGGTCTGGATCAGCAAAAAATATAGTGTTTGTGACCGACAAGCTCATTGATTTGCCCAATTATACTGAGGAAGACATTCTACTCGATAATATTGTCCTATGATTTTTCATATTTTTTATTTTACTGTTAGGTGATTAAAAGTCGAATATAATTTTTTTTTCACGAAATTTAGCCAACTATTTAGCAAAATGATGACTATTTCTTACATAGATAGTTGTAACGATCATTTTTATGTTGATAACCTTCGCGTAATCAATATAAAAATTACCGAACAACAAAACGGCTTGAATCTTTATTCAACACAGTACTTTAATTTTCATTATCTCCAGCACCATCCACAAGTAATTTCCCACTAACTAATTTTATGTACGTTTCATCCATTGCCACGCTACCAGTGCATACGTACAAATTCAATTCAGTTTTCCAATCGACTGAAAGCTGTTTACAATCACGCAAGCAAGTAACACGGCTCGTTTGAGCTAAATAAAAGACTGCCGACGATGCGTCCGGACCCACTGAGCACTACAGCAGAGGTACGGTGAACATAGGTATGGGTAGTAGGTACGGTAATGTTTTTCTCTGTATAGGTGAAGAATTAATAGTATTTTTGCTGGTCGTGTCGATGACTGTGGGATTATGTAGACAGAAAGATAGATAAAACATTTATTTGATGCAAGTAAAGAAACACGGCACACAAAAGAGTTACATAAATTATGAAAATAATACAAATATTTGCATAGACTACATGCAAATATTTGAAATAGCAAACAAAAGAAAAAAAAACACAGAGCACTATGATTTGAGTCGGTATGGCAATCTGTGGCAGAAGTGCCAAACTACCTTCCAACATAAATATTTGAAATTGAAAAAAAAAAAAAATGTGCGGTGCGTGTCTCCAAGTTGCACCAAATGGGAGTTGCACCATGGTACCAGGCAATGTCTGGTGCTCTTTGAAAATTAATTCAGCCACAATGGTCAATTATATTGCATTCATTTGACTGCAAGTTTACAAGAGTAGAACAGTTATGGTCGACTGCTCAAATATATTATAACTAATATTATGAATGCGAAAGTATGTCTGTAACCTCTTCGCAAACGGCTGAACGGATTTGGATGAAACGGCACGCGGACATAGGATATTTTCCATCCCGGGAATGACGGATGGAACTGCGGGCGGCCGGCTAGTTTACAATAATTTTGTAAAACATTCATCATTCGATGCATTCATATCCTACCTGTTCAAGTTCAACCTTTTTATTCATGTAAAAACCTGAGTTACGGGAGTCATCCATTCGGGATGATTTCCGTAAAATAGGTTTTTCTAGCATGGGGGTCATTGATCATGTATTTCTACTACGTCATTCTGTTCCCTAAATTAGGTGTCACCTCTAATTGTGCACTTTTTGTCAAATAAATAGTATTATTTGTTATTATTATATTATGTGATGTGTTTGCTGATGAATGGATGAAAATAATGCGTGCTTGTCTGGTGTTCTGTGAGAGGCAATATGCGAGGGTGTCCACTGTTACATGCTAGTTTATGTTACTTTGTGATGTATTTAATTTATTTAACCATTTACTCAAATAATTGTTTATAATTTTATCCAAGAATTGAATTTTGTGCCGTATGTTATTGGAATGCTTATTTAATTTTAATTTTTATAATTCTATGTTAATTAATGTAATTGGACCTGTGCCGTTTTAATTAACTATAATAAATAAATAAATAAATAAATAAATTATATTGATGTCACAGAGTTGAGCAATAACTACCGCAACGTAAAAAGTATTCAAAACTGAACCTTACCCTGTTTTATCATGGTGTTAATTCTATTATCAGATCCTATCATTAAGAAAAAAAATCCAGCAAACCCGTGCAACATTATTCGAGTTTTTAATTTGCATTCGTATCATTCATCACTTAGTATTCAAAGCATCGCCTTGAAGTGAATCGAAACAGGAACTTTCAATAGCAAAAACATTCCCACTAAGTGGAGTGCTCGGAATTAGCAAATTTATTCATTCTTTTATGCTCTCATAATTATATCTTAGGATACTGGGTTACTTCTATTTTTCATGCTAATCCAGGAACGTGCTTGAAAATAACTTACAACGTTCATTTAAAGTACGTTGGCACTAAGAGTTGTGGTTCTTTAAAAGTTCCGGACGAGACTGCAGTAGTAAAAAAAACTAGCCCAACATAATGTAGACATAAAAGTGCACGTTTGGTTGAGTGCTTGCTAATTTTAGCACACTAGTACTGTCTTGCCTACTGGTTTTCTTTTCTAAAGATGCCAACGAGCCTTGCTTAGTGGTGAGCACGCATTAAACAACAGCAGCTGTGGTAGAATTTGGGTAGGTATCACCGAAGTAATCATCATGCTTTTCTGACTTTTGAAAAATACATGTTAGACTAATAAAATGTTGGGTAGCTGAAATACATTCAGGAAAAAATAGTAAAACAGGAAAAAAAACTCGACACGTGCAACATAAAGGACTAATTTAGTTCCAAACAAATCACTTTTCAAGCAGTGTAATGCAGTTGGTGACATTTAATCTATGACTGAACTAAAGTAAGTGCCTCCAACTGTAACAAACTGCTTGCAAATTCATTTGTTCGTAACTTTTTAGTCGAATTTTTCATGATGTGTATGAGCTACACAATATTACCCTTAAATATGACCACGCACTTCTGAAACACCCTGTATACAGGTGCATCATCGATAAATATCAAAACTCTAAAAAAACAGCTTAAATCATTATAATTGCAGCAAGATGGCTAAATGTCTAATCTTGCTGCCAATTATAATAATTAACATACAACACACATACATATTACAACCGCGATCGTGTACCCCGCGCATTCTCGCGGGGTAAATGTGAGCAAATCACACAGTTTCAATGTCATTGTGTTAGACCATTTGATTAAAAAAAAAATTATCACTGTCGATGTCGTGCCAGCAAATAATAAAAATAAAATAAAGTTAAAATCTAATTGTGAAACGCTTACTACAATATTCACAGACTAATAAACTCACTTGGCCATTGCATTAGAACTACACCAAAAGACAAAATGTCAAGCATTATCTCTTTAATTATACTATGTATCAAATAGATTGGCCGTTAGAGATTTATTGTCGGTTTTACTGCTGATTTATTCCAAAAATGTGCTGCAGTTGGCTAATGTCACCTAACTAGCCGTATAATGAGCCCTTTTGCGAGATATTTGGTGGTCTTTTATACAGATTTTTTTGTGTCATCTACGTTAAGCAATAATTGCCCAAAATTATAACAAGAGAAGAAAATGGCTTTGCCCGCGTTAAAAGCATTATGTATTATTATTGTATAACCAGTACGGGGTAGTAACCTCGTACTGTCCCACTGCTGAGCAAAGGTCTCCCTCCATTCCTTCCAATACTCACGGTGTTGTGCCTCATCCTTCCGATTTGTAAGGGAGACATCCAGGTCATCCCGCCACCTCCATCGTGGTCTTCTGCGGCCTCGTCTCGCTGTTTCAGGGCACGAATCCTGTATTTTGCACAGTCCTATATGCTTACTTTCAAAAGTATATATACTTTCCCAAATTCTTCGAGTCCACTCTAATCTACACCTGTAAGCCTAATTTCGTATCGAGGCACTGGACAAAATTTGAAAACGAATTAAGAGTCCAATACAAAATACAGATACTCCAAAGAGTAAATGAACTTTACGTCAGCACCCAACGAAAAGGGATTAAAGAGATTTCCCTTTAAAAATATCCCAGTCCCAATGTGGCTGATAAATGAGTTAAAGCTTGCTCCATGTCATATTGAGACCTTAACTGTTCATTACTGTTATTAGCAAAGGGGTAAAACAAAAGTACAACTTTTCCAACCCCTTTGGGGATTTGCGCGGCTCCCAATTTTTGGGATCCTAATCCCATTCCACGTTCTTTCGTCTCATTTCAACCGAATCAGTAAAACTTCCCAATTACGTGTATAACAAAATGTCTAACGGAGTTCCTATTGCGTTTCACGCTTGTGCATGCAAATTGGAGAGCGATAGCAAACTATTATTTGCTTGCAAAGTTAAATAGCTTTTGCCGGTCTTTCTCTAGAAAAACCAGGAAGAGTTTTAATCCCAAATCGAACTGGGAACTGACTGAACTTTCAACGAGCTGTTGTTATAGAGAATGCGTTTTTTTCCGTCAATGAATACTAACTTTATATTGCTACTGAAGTTGTACAATAGAACAGTGGATATTTTTAAACCTTTCTGATATAAACAACTCTGAGACTGGCTTTTATTTGCAGTACATTTTGCAGTGGTGTAAAAACTGCACCATTTTAATGCTGGCATTTATTATATTCAGTCACTTTGCCCAAAATGTTTGTCGATATTAGGAAGTTGTTGTAAAATCTCTGTAGAGTACCTCTTTTTGTTTCGCAATTTCAATCGTAAAATTTTACCACCCTTATAGGACGAATCGGTCCCTAACAATTTCCGTAAGTCAGGTCATGATACTATAAGAAATCATCATAGTAAAACCTAACATAATGCAACCATCAATTTTCACAACACGTCTATAAAAAACAGGTTACTGGCTTACGTAAAGCACTCATGAAAAACTAAGAGCTTTCTCGCATCAATAGCCTTTCAACAGGGCATCCATCACTAATACATAAAACCGTTTCATAGTGGTGATGTCACTGTAATACACATAAATCTAAGTGCAAGTTGCAACGATAAAAGTAGGTCGAGATGACGTCATAAGGTGCTGGTGTTACCTGTAGATTTTCTTGGTGAAGTTAGTTTGCTATCTTTAATTGGGTTATTTAGATGACCTTAGAGCCTTGACCAAATAATAGCAGTCTATTAGTCAACGACAACGATTGTCGGAATGATATTTTATTTTAGTTTTATTATGTGCAATCATTGCGTGTCGACGCTCCAAAGTCTTGAACATCGACGCTGAGTTGCTAGCCTGTCGGTTTTCTATCATATGCATTTTGGAGTGAGCGTCGGAATGGCATAGTTTAATTTCGCCAAGCTTGCTCCATCATCGGACCAAAAGACGTACGGTGACGATGCGCCACCGGTACCTACATAGTGGATACCCACCCACACGCACAAAACGTTTTAGGAACACATTCATTGTGCGTACAGTTAAGGAGTGGAATTCCCTGCCAGAGTCTGTGTTTCCTGATAGCTACATCCTGGGAGTCTAGTGAATAGGTTACTTCTAGGCAAGCGTCAAGTCATCGCTTACTAACAGATGAGATAGTGGTCCGTTTGACCACTATTTCGTCTGATAGTAAGCGTGAAAATCAATAGTAAAAAAAATCACTGTTACTCTGTCATACACCTGGCCTCTCATTAGAATGGACACTCTTTATAGTAATTACTAATTTCTGCCCGCATCGACTTTTTAACTTTTTTTGTACAGAACCCTAATCCTTTTCTAAGATTAGTTACTCCTTGATGTAACATTAGCTATCTGGCAGTAAAAATCCCGCGAAATTCGGTCCAGCCATTTCGGAGATCCCGCGTAAAAATGTTTCTTTATTGCATGGAATCTTTTTGGGTGATTTGTAAATAAAACATTAAAATTCTCCTTACAACATCAGCTACCAGTGAAAGTCTCGTCAAAATCGGTCCAGTCTCAATGACACAAAAAAACAAACTATTTTTGGTTTTTGTTCTAAGCTATTACAAGTATAGAGACACAACACACAAGTATAGAGTACACAACTAAATAACAGCTTTTTAATAAATGCATATGGAAGTATCAATATGCATTTATTAAAAAGCTGTTATTTCGTTATTGCAAACAGACATCAATTTTATTTATTTTCTCTTTTTCATTCATTTATTTGTATGTATAATATATTCGTTGCGCAAAAGGTTACGAAAATTGGTACGTATCCAATATTCCAATCATATTATATTCTAAAACGAACAATTTCAAAATACTTGCATAATAATGCTCATCAACAACCAAAACATATCAAATACCAAAACATATCGACTCTTATTTCTTATTAAAATTCCTTAATTACCGTGAACATTGGAGACCATTATTTCCTTGGCCTTTGATCAATCAGACAGCTGACTAACCGAATTATGTCGATATTGAATCAGCCCAAACAAATTACTTCGGCTTTGATAAGGTGATTATTAAATATAATTATTGTTTCGTCACGAACCCCTGCTTTGTGGGAAGCCGGTCGATTGATAGTAGTATTATTTTCATTGTGAGGAGCTACGGATATTTCTTTGGGTGAATGTTGCTGAGGTACTGTTTTTTTTTTTTGGGTATTGTATAGGTTTTGAATTTATGGTATAGAGGGAGGATACACTGATGTATTGCAGGTGAGGCATAATGCAAGTCCTGCAGTTACGTCACACGTTCCTGTAACCCCGTTAGGGTTAGGTAGGTGTTACGTTTGATGGACTCCCTGATCTGGTGAAGACCACGGTAATCTACTGGATGCAAGATGCACAGAACCGGTTGAAGTGGCGATCCTTGGGGCGGCCTATGTCCAACAGTGGACGTATTTCGTGCTATAATGATGATGATCCTTGGGGCGGCCTATGTCCAGCAGTGGACGTATTTCGTGCTATAATGATGATGATCCTTGGGGCGGCCTACGTCCAGCAGTGGACGTATTTCGTGCTATCATCATCATCATCATCATCATCATATCAGCCGAAAAACGTCCACTGCTGGACATAGGCCTGCCCCAAGTGTCGCCACAACAACCGGTCCTGTGCGTCTCGCATCCATCGGTTACCCGCGACCCTCACCAGGTCATCGGTCCACCTTGTGGGAGGCCTCCTAACGCTGCGTCTTCCGGTACGCGGTCGCCACTCCAAAACTTTTCAGCCCCATCGACGATCTGTTCTGCGAGCATGTGTTCCATGTGTTCTGTTCTGTTCACGCTATGATGATGATGAATTCCATCCGTGCAACGGATACGGTTGTTTCAATGAAGAACTAGGTTCAATGAAAAAACCTAGGTAGGTTTTTTCATTGAACCTAGTTCTTCATTGAAACAATAATATTTTAATGTCTAAAAGCCAAACCAGTAAAATCCTTTAATAACTTTACATTTGAAACGAAACGTCTCCACAATGTTCCAAAAACATTTATTGCAACGCCAACAACATAAAAGTTGTCTCCAGCAAAAAGACATGACGTCACCCAAACCTAATTGGCGGAGATGCGGTTGAAGGCATGAAATTAAACATGACAAAATACTCGGACACAAAGAGAAATTACAGTCGGCAACACTTCTTCGTCCTAATTATTGCAATGACAAAGTACAGGCAGGCGAGAGGAAAGGACAACGAATTTATATCGAATCACCGAGAATTTATCGCCATGTTTCGTCTTACACATTTATTTGATTGTCTTTTGTTTCTTTGAGGTTTGAATTTCGAAGAAGAATGGGGTTTTAATTTGAAATAAAGTAAACAAATATTCTGAAAAATGTTTTTGCTTAAAAATATTACCGACTTCAAATAAAAAACAGAACAAAGTATAAAATAACTTTCATTTCGGAAGTCTTAATCGCTTGACACTTTCTGTGACCCAAGAGCTGTTTTTCTTTGGCCCGAGACTAAGCATTGCCATTTAATGTGGCAATGCCGCCAGTCTCTTGGGCACATTACAAGCTGACAGGGTTGAGGACAAATTTTGTGATCTTGTGATCTTAGACTGTTGTACCTCAGTTTAATTAATTTGTTAGTTATTTTTGTTCAATTGATTATAGTGAAAATAAATTTTGTTTACTAACACTAAATCAGATCTGTATGTACAGTAAAACGTAATAAACAAATTCACAGTTTATAATAATATATAATTCACTATTTTGAAAAAAAAAGAGTCTCGTAACTTAATTGACATTCTAGGTAGGTACCCAAGTATACAAAATCCTAAACAGAAAGTTTGTATTCAAATATTTTAAACGAAATATTCAAAGCAAATATTTTATGTGTTTGCATGATAGCTGTTCTATTTTATGAACGAACAATTTTAAAACTATGAAACGTATCAGTTATTTAGCTTAACAGACTTAACTGACGATCGTTTGAACGCAACAAATTGAAGCTGCAAAACAATATAAATATTTTAAAACTTTTATATTTTTAAGAGTGAATAGTTGCTATACTTTTTTTTGATTAAATACTAGTTTTTTCCTGCGGCTTCACTTCTCTATAAAGAAACAGCCGCTTTATTCTGACAAAGTCTCACCGTGTAAACTTAGGTGGAGTGAGGGAGAAGTGAGCTGCGGGTTGATTCTGTAAATATATTGAAGTGAATGTTTGGATGAAGTGATCATATAATCAAGGTGGATTGACAGCTCTCTTTGTGATCACTTTACTCAATCCTTCACTTCGACATGTTTACAGCCGGTCTATTCTGTCGACATGTCACTGTGGACACTTAGGTGAAGTGAACGATAAGTGAGCTGTCATGCCACCTTGTTTGTATGGTTTAACAGCTCACTTGTCGTTCACTTCGCCTAAGTGTTCACTTCGACATGTTTACAGAATCGCACTGCAGAATCGTACTGCTGTCTACAATCTTGTTTGTATAGATTGAAAGCTCAATTTGTATTCACTTTACCTACCCTTACACGGTGAGAGGTTTCAGAATCGCACTGCAGAACAGGGATTGTGGTTTTCTCAGGAATAAAAAGCAGGCAGGCAGGAGGTACACTCAGCAATACTGAAGCTTTCAATCTAAGAAAAAGTTGGTGATTGATGAGTAGTTTCGAGATTATATTTAACAAATAATTTTATATCTAAACTAAATATAGAAATGTTTGTTTTTTTTTTGCCATAATACGTTTTTGCTTCGTTTACAAATCATTGCTGTGTATTTTGTAATCCCTGATACTGATTACAAAATTACAGTTTCAGCCATAGAAATTCTTAAGCAAGAAAACGATTTTAATTTATAATTAATTATTGAATTCTTAATGAGATTACCAAAAATGCTTAAATAATAAATAATTTCTAACGGGAAAATCAAAGCACAAATTTTTATTCAGGGAGCAACCGAGCTGGTGAAAATCCTTTATATTCATAACAAAGGCTCAGCAGTGTTTATCTGTTCAGTGTAGTGCATCAACAGCGCACGAGTGGACACCAATCTTCTTAAAATTAATTCGCTGTGTACCATGAAACGTAAACTGGTCGTACGGGGTAGGTTGAACCATGGTTTCGTGAATTGTTTTGGTGACGGTAAATAACAATTTTATAGGTACGGAAGGATTTAAAAAATGGCTGAATATTTGATATGTCCATATATTGACAATAGCCAGATTTTAGAGTCCCACACTGTCCAACAAGATGTAAAATCCTACTCGTTATTTTAACGAGAACCTATTTATATTCTAAGCATTCTGCAAAATCACTGGCTTAGTAAGATAAGCTAAAATGGTGGAACCCTTAAAATTTTCTACAATTTGTTTAAGCACATTATCGAATAAAAGTTGCTTGTTTTTTTTTAAATAAATGTGCTAAATATTATCAAATCACACAAACACAAAATAATGTATATATAGAATCCAGGGTTGAGACTCTCCTAAATCTGAAGCTGGATTAAACGGATGATAATCCTAACTTAGTCATTATCGACTAAATATCGACATGCTCAGCCTAAATATATCCGATGCAGAATTTAGGCCACTCTGTATTTATGCTACACTCTGCGCTGATTGCATTACATTAGAGTTTATACCCTGTGACAATCTAAACGTTATTGAACTAGGGTTTAATAGTATACGCATAAGCGATTTTGTATCATGTTTGTTTAGTTCTTGATGAAGAAAAGGAAAATAACTAACTACGCTCATCGCACTCAAGCCACATAAAGTCTAAGGAGATACCAAAAATAGGCACCAATCACATCGAAATAAATCCTTTTTTCGTGGATCTCTTTGTTATGGACGAGAAATAATCAAATGACTCTTTCCACTCTAGGCGGAGCGGAAAGGAATGTCAGACTCTTATTGACTAAAACCCATTCATGTTCTTCCTAATTTCCTTTGCGTTCCAGGGCCGTGGTGACTCTTTCGAACAAATTCAGTAACTCTGGCAGGCACTAGCCATAGACCATACGAAAGTCTTCAGAAAGGCAGTTCTCGTGCTTAAAATTCGTTTCTCTCATCTCAGTGACAAAAAAATCTTGTCAAAATGTAGAATAAATAGAGGTGTTATTGGCAGTTTGCGATTTCAATGCCAATGCAAACGCTCATTCAATTCGAGAAGTATCGCTCAGAATTTATCTTTTATGGCGGACCGAACTTTTAACATCATTAGAATTAAAAGATATTAGAAATTTTTGATTTCCTTGCATCATCATCTTTCTTTTCCCTTAACAAAGTAACAATTACTTGCGACATCATAAAATAGAAAAGACACAAATAGACGAAGTATAATATAATAAGACTTATTCTCAACACCTGTCGCATCAGCAAACAACGTCAGCCCTATCAGCAATCTACTCAATATACAGCGCTCCCCTCCCGTGTTTGGCAGCCCGTGCAATGTTTCTCTTACCCCTTTATTTAAAAGTGGAAAATACAACAAAAATAATGCGCTGTTCTCCATCAAATGTGTGAGTTTAAACTTTAAGGGAGACTTTTCAAAAGGTTTTGATGGGAACTTTCCATCAAATTAATAAAAACTTTTTTTACAAAAAAATACAACCGACTTCCAAATTACAGTTACTGTACTGTAATTTGGAGGTCGGTTGTATTTTTTTGTAAAAAAGTTTTTCACTTTATTTTACGTTTTTTTGTAGGTACTTTTATCATTTTTGTTAGTCACAGGAAAGCAAAATAAGCAAATTTTGTTTACTTCGATGACATTATTTTTAAGCTGTTTTGATTTAAAAACCAAACTACGGAACCGTTTTTGATGAAATTTCTATGGGACCAATGGAAATTGTATTAAAAGTACGGTTAAAGGTTATTACAGATTTTCCTGGACATTGTTCGAAATAATGGTAGTACAAAATCGTACATCAGATGAACAATTCTCGTAAGTCGCATCCCAGTCGCAAACTATCAAAAACGCCTCTTACTTCCCTTCATTTTGAAAAGTTTTAAGCATAGACATTGTTTGTCGCCGAGATGATAATATTGGAATTTGGAACTTGAATTTGAACGCTTAAGTACGATAATTGGCCTTCTGGTAATTTGACTAGAGGTGGCAAAACAGGCAGTTACTGCTGTTAAAACGACTAAAAACTATACTTAAAACCGTTATCATCTAGAAATTAATAATGAAAGATTATGAACTAAATGGGACAAGTTCACAAAACCAACTATAGAAACAGTTATAACGTCGGTAAAAAGACCCGAACGCGCCCACACTAGTTCACAAAAAGTCGTTATTTAAATAGTTTTAATATCCAAATACGGTGTATTATCTGATTCCGTGTGAATTTATCTCATATATATTTAGTTCTAGATGCCAGTACTATACTAATGAGCTTGGTTAATTTCGTTTGCTTGGCCCCAAATGTCGTAACGTTGCATTCCATAACACGCCTTCGAAATGTATGCGACTCATTAGGAGGCGTCAGATGAATTTTGTGGAATCAACAAGCTAATGACACAGAAACCCGTGCATATTTTGAATTAATGAAAATGTATTGTAATGTTATTTCGTGGGAAATATTTGTGCCAAATTATTAATTTCTGTAACGCTTTTGTATCTTTAACGGTCGTCGTTAAGAAGTTTTTTGATTGCAGATTCGAATAAGCACCAACAGAAAAAAATAAACACATTTGCTGTAATTTCTAAATGTTCCACATTAATTGTCCCTG
This sequence comes from Melanchra persicariae, assembly GCA_947386135.1. Lineage (NCBI taxonomy): Eukaryota > Metazoa > Arthropoda > Insecta > Lepidoptera > Noctuidae > Melanchra > Melanchra persicariae. The sequence continues at coordinate 8,332,878 of OX376655.1, read as the reverse complement.
TATAATTAATTTGACGTAGAAAATTTCCTGTCACAATTTGTAATTAATTAACAAAGAAAATTTTGAAAAGATAATGCTTTCATTTTCCGTGAAGAGTCCACATCCTAATTAAAACGCTTCTAACAATTTATGTGAAAAATAACAACCTAATTTCACAAAAGTAACAAAGTATTATAGCTTCCGGGAATCGTCTCGTTAGTGATCAAATGGCCGCGAACATCGTGTGGAATGTTAACATTGCTTTTTCTCTCAAAAACTTTCCTTTTATTCCATCAAAGTCTCTCATAACGAGATTCACTGTATGAAATTTTTGCTTCACCGAATAGAACAAAGGAAATTCAAAGATTTGTGCGCGGGCCCAAATGAAAATAAGTGTAGGTACAATACAAAACAAAGTAACGATAAATCTAGAAATCCCCTTGCAGAACGCCCACCGCATTGATTCAGCTAACCCTACTCTCCCCCGTCGGGATATGCAGTTACCAAAGTAAACAAATGACGCCGAGCCTAAGCAAATAATGTGAGCAAGTAAGTCTAATTCATTATTGTTCGCAGAAACAATAAAAGCGGCAACAAACGAGATTACCGATAAATCTAAAAGGGAATTTTTCTACACGGATGGGGCTTATCTACTTTACGTCGTTTTGGGAATAAATACCGGGAGTCTTACTGCAATGAAGACGGTGCCGAACTTAAGTCTGCTATTGTCTGTTAGGATAAAAAAGGTACACGAGAGAAAGTAGGCTCGACCAACCTCCTATCGTAATCTCTTTATTTACTACGGAATCTTTGGCTGACCTTGTTATTTCGTAAGGGATATTAAAGATAGCATCAGTGATTGAATCGGGAGTTATTTTTGTTTCATCTACATCCTCTACAGTGAAACTATGAATAGACTATATTTTTATTTCGTTTATTACAAATGTTACTTTTCACACCTTCTCCATAGATGCGTTTGCAGTAATGATGTATTATGAATTCATTATTTTGCATGAACTCTCAACCATCTGCTGTGAAACAATAATAATTTTATTCAAGTGTCTTCATAATGTCAATAATAATAAAATATTCACAAATCGCCCAAATAAACATGCAAAACACAAGATAAAGAAAAAACATGTAGCATTTTGTAAACACTTCGTCAAAATGACAGCTGCGTGAAACTGAGAAGACGCTACCAAAATGTGGTAGGACGGTGCGGCGCCAAAATATTATGTTACTCACAAAATCACAATCCAGTAAGGGGACAATCGAATTTCAGATTCAGAAATCTCGTTTTGAAAGCAAGAGATTATTTTATTCACGGACTTAATGTTTTCAAAGAGCGTTATCGCGGATGACAAATTGCTTTATTGGACCACTTTCCGATTTGTTTGAATTATTATAATTGTTTTTTGGTGTTTTAGCACACGATATTTAGTTTATTATTATTTTATCTTCTACGGGTTCAGACATCGACGTGAATATTGAATAGCTACAAAAAAATATTTATACGGAGCAGACATTGCAAGAAATATTAGTTTTTGAACCCCAGAATTATTCAAAGGAAGTGGTGAACGCAATTGTGTGGAGATAACTGCCTCCTATGCGTCAATTGAAGCTAGTTTCATGTACATCACAGTACTAAACTCGTGGGTGAGCCGAATTTAATCGTCCGAAGCGCTAGTGCGAATAATGGCCGCGACAAATTTTCCGTTCCGTCGAGCATTTTCCTCTGAATGCACCTACACAATCGACGGTATTGCCTGCAAAATTGTACGCTATTAAGTGACATTCTAAATATAGGGATCCACAGGATGACGTCGAGATAGCCAGTCGCACTCAACCCTTTTCGTATTCGAACCGATTTTCAATTTCTCGGCTTTACCAATATCAACCTTGTTCTGTTAGGAAAACTTCGAGTTTCGCGTAGCATTTGTGGTTAGGTTACATCGTTTTCAAAATAAAAGTACATGGACAACCTGATGAAGTGTAACTGTTACACATCTGCCTTTCGACGATTGATTCGTAATGATGATTGCTACGTGCGGTTTGGAAGACATGTCCGCGGAAAGGAGCCACGTGTTATATCAATGTTGTGACGTTAATAATATGGCAACCGTAGCGGACTAAAGATAACTTACTACCGACCGACATTATAATTCCGGGCCCTGATATGTTGCGAGGAGAAACCCCCTACTTATCCACCGTATCGAAGAAAAAATGAATAATCGAATTTAAATTTCAAAATTGTTTTGTAATCGACTTTTAACTTCAACTGATGGATTTATGCACGTGAATTTAAATGCTCGACTGTTAAAGAAATTGCACCTTAAGGCATTACCTTTTACGCGTTTCGTAAATATTTCATTTACGCAAATGTGAACATTATGACATAATGATTATACGCATTAAGAGTAGTATATTAAAAATAAAAGTTGCGGACTTGTTAATGAAAAAGTTTATAGGCAGATACCTACGCCTTTATAGTTGACTTGGATCAATGACATAAGAATTGGGTCATAATAATAAAGATGAGGTAAGAAGAAGACGAGAATAGCCGAATCTAAATGAAGATAAACGTTAATTGATGGTAACAAAAATGCAACAAATTAGGTGAATGACTCTGAAAAAGCAAAATCTAGCGATAATAATAATATACTACTACTATGAAGCTAACATCTTGATTCAATATAAAATTTCCATCTGTAACAAATTTCTTCTTAAAATACTAATAGACCAAATTAAAATTTCGCCCATTCGTCATGGCAATGCACTACTATTTCCTCTGCGGCATATAACATCTTTTATAATTGAAAGCAAGCGCGCGTACGCACGGTTGAACGAATGAACGTCGGAACGTGTTTCCAATCAGTCCACATCACGAGTTTTACGACTGACTGTCTGTTCGTCTTCATAAGGAGCTGGAGCTTTGCGCTGATTGATCACACGTGTGGCTATAAGAACAACGAATTTGTGTTCCATAACACAGTCAGTAATTAATTCGGTTTTAATTCCAATGATTGTTTGCAGATTGCCGTCTAATGATTAGCGTACCTACGGGCCGGTAGGAAGAAATATATGAAAAAGCTACCAATATAGTTTTTGTACACGATATTTTACCTCGAGAGAAAAGTTCTACTGTAGATCAAAAGCCTTATCATACCCAAAAACGAAACGAGCATTAATCTCAGCTTATAATTTGATCCAGCTGAAAATGTTTTCACATTGTTAACATTTAAAGCAGCTGCACTTTAATTTGGTATAAATTGAAGTCATACAATTTGTTTTCCCACCACTGTCACCGCTTCCAGGCCATTAGCAGAAATTAATCCAGTTTCCTCTGCATTTCTGCCCCAAATTATGTTAAAGCCCGCAATATATCGTATCTACAATATTATCGCTGTAGCCGAACAGAAGTGTTAAGTATTTATTTAATTTTATTATGATTTTAATTCGATTTGAATTTTATTTATTTCTTAATTTTGTTTCTGCCTATGGTTTTTAATGTTTTATTTGAATTTTTAGTTTTCAATTTGACTTGAGGAGCCTGATTGTTCTTTGTGTATTTAAATATCCTCTAATTGTTAGTAGCCTTTATATAATTTCAATTTAACCAGTATGTAATGCATGATGTGCTTACCTATAAGGGATTGATACACTAGACCCGAATTTGATTGTATGTAACCCATAATTGTATGAGTGTACTCAATTGTTGGTGAGCCAAATAAATAAAATAAAATAAAATAAACATTTTGAATCGTCCGCACGAAATCCGTCAAAAATACAGTTTTGTTCACAGTAAAAGAACCTAGTTTTAAATTATTAGTAGGCGATACCAATTCCAACAAAACCACATTGCACACAATGTAAAATAAACACATTTACGACAAATATACACAAAGCGGGATGTAAAAAAGAAAATACGAGAGAACTCAACATTTTATAAAAAGGGACGTCAAAATAATGTTGTTGGAGCTCGATTTTCTATCGCAAAACAAATAACATTAAACGTTAACGTCACGAAGGCAGGTGAAATGGCAGACGTAAGGCGTACGAAAGCTTACCAAATATTTACAAGTGCCTCAAGTGGCTTAAAACAAATTCTCCAATAATCTTACCTCGTCTTTGTACTATTGTTTACACTGAATTTCGCTACTGCCTCCCCTTGGCTTGTATTTTTGTGGAACGCCACTCAAATCGTGTTTGATTTCGCCAAACATAAAGCATTTGTAAACATTTAACGGAGTTGTATCGGGTTACACGTTTCCTTTTGTTCGTACCGTTTGAGCTTCTAGAACAGAAAATATTTTTATGATATCAATTGGTTGTGATTCAGCGTTTTGAAAAATGATTGATGGTGATTTTAATGAGCCAAAGCTGGACGACGCCGACGTAACCTTTATGATTCGAGAATTCAGGGCATGAGCGACTACAAATTTATAAATATTTATTATTAGTTGTGAATAATAAATCATGATTGAAAGAGATGAGGTCAGTTGTGAAAAACACGGTTCTGGATAGTTTTGTGATTGTGTCGTTAAATATGCCTTAATATTTATTATTCTTAACTCTTTTGACCCTCTTGTTTAAAACCATAAATATATAACAATCCATCTTCCTCTATATTTACATCCACTGACGACTGTAAGCCTATACGTGAAACATACAAATACCCCTTCAGTTTTTTTCTTAGCTGTCGTGATGATTTTGACAGTGTCACCCGTCGAATGTTTACATCGTCACCGCCAAGTCATTAGTCGACACTTTCGTCGCAGGCGCATCTGGCGGACGCATCTAACAGCCTTTGACTACTTAAATATATGTGCTGTTTCGAAAATCCTAACTAAAATTTTATATTTATTATCTTAAGGTTCATAATTGCTTGATGTATATGTATTTCAAATGTATGAAGAACTTGGTAGTAAGAATATTGGAATGATTAAATTTCAAAATCATATCAAAATACGACACACGTTGTCTTGACTTGACGTGAATGTAGTATTTTATAATAACAGTGAGATCCTCCAATCAAAACGTCTTATAAATACAAGACGTTTTAAAGAAAATAGTCTCAACCGTCATGAAATGTTTTAAGTCGGTCTGAGAATAACAGTACAATTGCAAGTTTCATGACTTAGGGAAACGGTCACTATGGGGTTTAAATGGAAGCAAGAAAAGTGGGCTATATGTACTGATACGGTTCCATTTGAAGCTACTGCTTGTTTTTATTATAGTCATAACACATTGGTCTTTACGCAAAAACCTTCCAGGTGTATTACTGTGAGATAAGGCAGATGTGGTATCTATCCTTGAAATAGAATAAAACGTATTTTCACAGGATTATCAATGGCATAAGTTTTTTATCATTAATCTGCACACAAACACGAGCCATTATGTGGTACTTGAAACGTCCAAGTTAATTTACGTATATGTTACGTACCTACTCAAAATATTTCCACGGTCTTGTCTGTTAGTACTTAACTTTTAGCTATAAGTATGTTGATCTTGCTCTTCATTTAACATCGCCCTTCACCTTAAATCCTTACTTCATAAGCGCGGATCATTTCATCGCGTACTAAATTAATTTTAATATCAAAGAGAAGCTATAAAAATCCAACATAAGCCTTCCATAATTTTTAAGAAGAGCATCACATTTACAAATTCCTTTAGAAACAGTAGCGATATTAAAATCACAGAGTTTCTCACAAAGACAAAGGGGGAGCCGACGCGAGAGGTATCAAAAGTAATAAATAATTCCCTCGCTTCGCGACAAATGAGGTCATGTGTTTCTCCTTTACGTTTTTTGTTCGACTTCCCGCGGGATCGTGTGTCTTCTATTTCCGTTTCAATGTATCGACTGAACGATTTGCTTCTTTAAATTTAGAAAATGTTCGCTGTTTAGTGTGGCCGCCTTGGGGATCATTAAATTCGGGAGAACGCAGATGTCAACCTTGCCAGCATCTGGTAACTTTTAGTTTTAATTTAACAAATTGATATTTGTTGGTTACATCCTTTATAGTTCACTGAATGTGAGAAATGAATAGCATTGTAATTATGCAGTGTTTATGAGCGTGGCTAACTAAATATATGTAATGCACGTGTTATGTTTTGATTTAAGCTTTCATAACTACTTTTAGCTTTCAATGTTACAAAAATAAAAACAAGATTTTAATAATTACATTTCTAAAAGCCATTTCACTAAATTATAAAATATTACTCTAACGGTGTCACTTTTGATTAAAAAGCTATAAGCTCATAATAGCTATAAGCTTTAGTCTTATATCAAGGTATACAAAATTAACAAAGTACTGTAGGTACACACAAAGTAGAAATGTGTCAAATAAACTAAAAATAAAAATGTAAGTAAGCAAGTATTAATGGCATTTCAGTTAATTAGAATTGAAGTTACTCTAGCCTTATACAAGTTACAATCAGAATGGTATCAGTTTCAAATCTTGCTGTCTCATTGGAGTTGACAATTCCATTCTTGTCTATGACTCATCTAGTTCATGGAACTAACACTAAATTATACAGGGCAGCTAATCTTGGACATTATTTATGACTGATACTATCAAATCTATCATTTCACAAGAAACTTTGGCTTTGAATGCACTAGGTTATTTTACGATGAACTAACACTATCATGGATAAGTTTAATAATTGAGCATTAAGTTCACAGCTATGAATTTACTTTTCGCTTTATAATAACTGACCTCTTCTTCAGAGGACACAACCATTCTTCTAATCCTTTTGTACTTTGACCTATTTAAATCACGTTAAAAGCAAATAGGAGTTTAACCTCAAAACCGCATTTAGAGTAAGCGTTGCAATCTTACGTACAATGGGCAACATAAATTGTTTTGTTAGACACAACGCTATCCAGGATAAAGTCTGCTTTATTCCGTTCACATAAGATTACATTTCCTGGATGTAAGGGTTCGTCTTCGCAATAATTGGAAGAGAGGCAGCCTGTACGCTTGGAACAATCAAACTTAACCTTGGGAACGTTTTACGAGTCGCTTTCAGCTCGCAACGGCGTAATAAACATGTCGGCATTGTCGGCAACAAGTGTTACCGGCTTGTGGTCTACGCACGTGTTTACTGGTTCTGTAATGGAAAAGTAATAATTACTAGAAGTAGCAACAAAAGTAATGAGCCTGAAGCTTCAATTAACACTGAAGGTGAAAAGATATTGTGTTAGTTACAAAGCTGACACAGGCTGTGTCCTTTTCCTTTTCTTAGAAAATACATGACTTATTAAACAGTGGAGATAAGGTGTTTGCATTAGAGATTAAATGAGATCATGAGTCAAGTGTTAGCTTTAAGAACTACTACAAACTAGCACTTAACTGAGATGCACAAGTCATATATTATGTAATTAATGTGCTTGTTTTCAAAATAAGTGTAAACTTATTGAGGAACTCGTTTTTGATAGCTTAAAAATATTGTATTAAAAAAAATCGGGTTATTCACCCTTCCATCCAAAGTATTAGTATTTACCATTCATGGCATGAGAGTTTTAAATACAGTAGAATTAAAATGACTAGGTATGTATTTCAAAGAAAACTCCAAAAGGTGGAGAGACTTTTATGAAAATTCATTCTTACGAATGTGCATGCACTAAAATAAAATTGTTATCGCTAGATAGAACTCTAACAACTAAACTACGGGTCATAAAGTAAAGTGAAGCATCTCTCACAAAGAGACATAAATGTGTTAGCATATAAATAAAACCAAGTGCGTCATGGCTGAAAATCCATATTTTTAGTTCGTTATAAGGCGGTTATTCTCGACGTTTTTATTAGATGCATTATCTCTGTTTTGTTTTACAGCACATGTTTTTATAATCTGAGGTGAAATAATAAAACACGTAGTAAAATTAAGTATTGACAGATTTATGAGTTGTAAAACAGATATGGTAGAATATTGGATACTGAAAATATAATGGTAGAATTATAGATTATTTCAATACTTCATGCACAACCCTATAATGATCAATACAAACTAATGGTCGTATTAAACCTAGACAAAATGATTTTCTAAGAGCGATGACAATTATTGTCAAAAATTCAAAATGCACGAGTCAGCGATGCCGGTGTGACATTTCGGTGGCGCATTTCAATGGAATTGATTTTGAGTTTTCTGATAATCGCCATCACTGATATTATGTCACATTTAGAAAGCCTCTTGTTGCAATCAGTTATTTCTACTAGACAGTGTATTCAATCATTTTCATCTTGTATTAATTCATGTGTTATATTTTACGAACATATGAATATACATGTGAAATTCTAAAACAAAATACAAAACTGTTGAATGCCGTTAAATCCACAACATTCTCACCTCACTAATTAACCGTTTGATCTTCCATAATGTTTTGAGGCTCTCCGTCATCATTGCCATTTCTTGATTCATAAGATCCAACCGAAAAGCTCCGTGTTGCAAACTAAACAAGCCTGAAATCAAATTTTGACAAATCATTGACATGTTTATGTTTCCTTTCTTGTGTTCTTTCATCTAATTTATAAATAGGACCATTGGCGTCGAATTCACTTACTTCGTTTCAATCATCAGCATCGATATTTTCTTTAACATTATGATCGAACTAACATTTCCTACCAATAACATTCTATGTTATGTTTGATGGAATTACGATACCCGCTGTGAAATGCGTTATACTAATATAGCTCCTATGGGTGTGATCTCACTGTGCTGTAATTTCTGTAAGTGATATTACTTGTGTTGTATTATTAGTTCTAATAGTGTTTCTTTTATTTGTTCAGCCTCGGTTTCGTGACCTATTTTTTGCAATAACAAGTGTCTTTTTTCTTTATTTTTATTCCAGTGTTGTTACTGTTGCAAAAGCTTGTAAAAGATTTATGTATGAATCATAAAGGACTAAAAGGGCAATCAAGTTCGCTTGCACAATTTGGCTAGCAATAAAACGCGAATCTAATCTCAACCAAGATGATACCAAGCATATTCTATTTAAGGAAATGTCTTATTACTGCTGTATAATTTTAGAAGTTAAGATAATTAAGCTTTGATCTAAAAACATAGCAACGTTTCAGGAAAACCTTTGATATTGTAATGTTGTGTGTAGTGTAATGATATACGACCTATAATATCATTTAGGTATCTTATTATAGGTTTTGCATAAAGATTAGTCCAATACTTGTACCTAATAAAATTATATAAATTATTATATAAAATTTATTATTTTGATTTAGTTATGATTTGATTTCGATCTCGGAGTGAAAACCTGCATGACATAAGATTTTCATGAAACCTAAAGATTAAGCGGTACTACCTTTATGTAGTAGAAACTAGAATGATTTTCTTAGCCGTTCAAGGAGAGACCTGTTAACTCTTAGGAAACACTGCAATGAAGAAGAATTCTAGTGAAAAATTAATCCCAAAATCAGAGAGCGGACGGCAGACCCGTTTCTAGTACTTCCACAAGCTACGATACAAATTGCATCATATTATTCATCCAAAACTCCGTTGAACCTGAGATTTGAGATGGCAATTCGCATACTTGATTCGGTTGAAATAACAACTTTACGTTCTTTTTATAGCTTTCTGTGTTAAACATAGAGTGTGGAATAGCCACATTCGCCGACACCATTTCAGTAAAGACGACAGGTACTAATAAATATTCGTGCCTGTGCAATTTTCGCTGGGCACAAGTTTTAGTTGTAATAGAGTCAGACTAGAATATTAAAAATCCAAAATAACAATTATGTTACTTTATTATTCGTCAGATAGATTTTTTTTAATTGGGTTCGTTTTTTTGTAGAAATTGACAAAGATCTTGTAAGTCGGACGCAACGTCGTCGTCATTCTTAAAGCCCATTGCAGTTGTATCTGATCTACGCAACCACTCTGCGAAGAGTGGTCGTAGTTGCGAAGATCAGATAGAGAGATGTTCAGTGGCTTTCCCGAGGACTGTTCTCTCAGCGATGTGCTTCCATTTCTGCCGGTTAGACACGTTACGAGTTCACTGGACCATGGTGGACTCAGTAGTTTTTGTATCAGGTCAGTCCAGTGAGTTGGTGATCGGCTGCGTGCTCTCTTGCCTTCGACCTGGCCCTGCCTTTCATGCCTGTCATTTCTGCATATGTAACCAAAGAACTTAAACGTATTCATGTTTTCAAAGTTGACGAAACTCAGTCTTAAAAAGCGATTAAGCTCGTTGATGATGGAGAGATTAGTGCGATACACGTCCATGGAATCTTTAGGTGTCTCCAGCACCACATCTCTAGTGCGTCGATTTTACAGAGATCCTACAGTATCAGGGACCAAGTTTCGCGATTTCAATGTTGGTTCCATAATGAAATGTTGTTCATTATTATCAGTGCAGTGACCCCTTAAGAGATATTGCTTTTATTCTGTTACACGTTGTATGTATAACTCCGTCTTTACCAGTGGCTTCGTAGCGTTTAGTTGTTCTGTGGTCTTAAAGAATTGCATACTATATTGCAGTTGTAAACTAGTCAGTTGCTTACAGGCGGTACGAATGCTTTTAACACGTATGTTGTTTGCTTTAACTGCAGTTATCTGGGAATTTTAGTACCATTACGATAATGAAGCTGTATATTAGAATCAAAGCAAGCTAAACGAGATGGTAGTATATCTTCGTCCGAGGACGTTGGAATCTGGTGAGCCATTAAGTGGAAGGAGAGCTTAATTATCCTACTTTTGTTATTTTGTGTAAGTTTTGCCTTTTAAAATAAAATTAGTCTACGAGTAGTCATCAAAACAAATAAGTCGGTATGAAAACTGTGACTTCCAAAAATTTTAAAAGCAGTGAAAAAAAAGAACTGTCCCAGAAACCCGTTGGATAGTTCCGGTAATCTGTTCGAGTAAAGGACAAATCGGCCTGCTTCCTAATTTTGATAAAGTAAGTCTTAAAAAAATAAACAACACAACACAACACAACACATAACACAACATAACGTACCATCTTTTACAGTAAACTGTTCTATTAAATTTCCAGCACTTCTATTAAATAACAATGATTACAGAACAACACTAACTGAACAGTAAAGTTATAATTCATCATTAGCCTCTGAAACAACACGAAGCATTTGTTAACAACATTAATTATTCTCTCACACGGGCCTCTGTGTACAAAGCCCTCCAATTAGACAGTACTAGTAGATTACACAAACAATGTTGGCTACTTGATTCTATGATTTTTTAATATCCTATCGTCTTGAGTTCGTTTGCTCTTGCTTCGTTAACTTTCAAAGTTATTGCTTTCTTTAGAACATGGATTGTAGCTTCAACTTTTTTACTCTTTTTAAGTTTCAAAAGAGTTTTAATTACCAGACTTTTAACATTTTATTAATTTATTTAAGTTAAAGATAAATAATCCATGTAGTCTTCATCCACAGGCTGACTTTGCCCACTGCCTCTCTTTTCTTGTATCAATTCGCACGTGCCTAATGGCCAGCCTTATCTACGTTCTACCTTCGAATGTAGTACCTAATCCTATATGTATACAAACAAAAACATATTTTCTTTATGTTTCTTCTGCTAAACATTCATCCGTCTTCATCTGCTGCTAAACATTGTTACCTTCATTATCGTCGTTCTGTAAGCTCATTTGTATCTAGTAACCAAACCTCTATTAACCCATTTCTAAATTGAGCTACATTTTTAAAAAAGCTTTTAAAAAATTTCAGAGTTTTCCAGGTCATTTTCATTTTCCACTGGGATGGACACTGCACTGTAAAGACAGTGTAGCTACACTATAAAATGTCGCCTGTTTCTCAACTGGAATGGCTGTTGAAATATAAAAGAGTGTGTAAAACAAGGAACAGCGCTTCCATAGTTTTATGAATACTGCTCTCTGGCAACAATCGAGGCGAGGATAAATAAAAAAATAAAAGACGGACATGCACCGTTTAAAGTCACTGTAGCCAACAGCATGATGAATATAACAGCTAGCTTGTAGCAAGCCAAATAAGATAGTTGTTTGCAACGAATAAAACAATCTTTGGATAGTGTTGTTGGCTTTCGAGTTGAATATTACGCTTTTTATGATGCGTTACCATAATGGTGAATGAACTTGTTTCTTGGACCTTGTAATATGGATGTGGGTAGAACAAGTAGGTATGTCTTTATTAGTTGGGATACTTGTACTGTCGTGCTTTTTTATAAAAACTTCTACAACGATACAAATAATTTAAAGAAAAGTATCAATTATGAACATGATACGATTTGTAGATACTATTTCCTCTTCATAAATGAAGAAAAAAATGTGGGATATTGGGAAATATAATGGTACCTATGATACATTTTGTTGAAACAAGTTTTTCAAATGTTTCAATAGTTTGTCTAGAACACTCCAGTTAAATATTCATTCAATGAAATATTCACCACGGAACTTTAGAACGACACAACCACAGAATGTAAAACGAAACAAATGTCAGATGTTATGACGAACCTCAAATATTCCAGCTGGTATTCGCCGTACTAAATTATGAAGATATTTTGACTATCGCAACAAAATTATGATTTATGTGAGCCGAAGCTTACCCGTTCTCATTAGTTTGTGTTATTCTTTACAAAATAAACGAAAAATCAAAGAGGAGCCTCGCTCTCGGACAAACTGACGTACGGTCGTGTTTACATAATTTCGTAACAACTAATGGTTCATTTTGTCAAATAACCAACGTTCGTGAGTTATAAATTCAACAAGCCGAAGGATGAATCACGTTAATGAATCAACCTATCCAAGATTACGAGATAAATCGTCTAACAGTTCATATTAATATTTCACTTTAGCGGATTAAGTGAAGGACGTGAATTATGTTGTTGTTGTAATTCACAAAATGCATGATAATTGTCGGAATAAGTCGTCCAAAATAAAATTCGTTTTCGATTGGGGCCATAAAATATTTAAAATAATTATATAGTATTTTCGAAGAAATTATTTCAATGCGAATCAACACAAACAAAGAAAAGATGTGCCGCTTTCTGTTTCTATGGAATGTTTCAATCGTAGAGTCAATGTCATTTTAACATAATTATTTTTAAACTAAACAGAAGATTTACGTCCACATTATAACTTTTATGTATTTTGGTAAATAAATGTCGTTTATTGTTTAGCGTTCTAAGATAAACAAGGCCATTATGCGATCCAAAAAAAGGTTTTCGTCAATAAAAATCACCGCAACGCGTCGTCGTAAGATATAAAGTCAAAATTAATAGACTGGATTACGTAAACCAAAACATGAAACAGACTCCTCCTGCCACACATATCCTGACTACCGAAAATCACTCGGAACGACCGTAAACGCGACAAAGTGTGCGAGACTCCATAAATTAAAGTTCATTAAAACTTAGCCAGTGGGACCGAATGGTATTTTATTTACACAAAAATGGACTTTAAATCGTTGAACGAACGATAAATCTGGCTTTTATAATTTTTATTTTCACGTGAATTCAGTCGGGATTTCTTTTATGTCCACCCGCATGGTTATTTTCAACTTTGCCGACGTGTAATGAAAGTGAAGTTTTAGTCGCGTTTTATAATTTTATTTCGTGCTTGACGATTTAATGGATTTAATAGCGGTGTTCATCGCTTACCAGGTGAAGTGAAGTGACACAGTCATTAAGTATCGATACAGATACTTGTGGCTGTCAGCAAGAAGCTTAATGTACATCATTAAGATGCCACTTTGTACGTACATTAAAATATCAAGTAAACACGACGTATTTACATTTAGATTAATATAAATAGAACGGTGACTTGTCGAGTACCTACATCAGCTCCACCTCTAAATATTATCGTTTTAGATTAAGTTCTACAAACCCAGAAAGCAACAATGCGATTGATTTAAATAAACATTTACAGAAATGCTTTCCTAATCTTCTAAATTTGTTCCGAATTCAGCTTTCTTTTTCAATGTGTCACTAAGAGAACATTGAAACAAGGTTTCGTTAGATTTACACAAGCCAGCAGCTGTGACTTTTTGTCAAGCTGTTAATGAAGATTTGTATCTGTCCGTTAGCTTTAGTGTGGTCTCACCAACGCTAAAGAGATCTCTTCTTTATGCCAACACTAAAAGGAGAATACAAATCGTATAATTTACTGCGCGCTTTGAACTGATTTCGCGTCGACATGACGTACCGGGTTCGAACTATTCTCAAAATAATAAACATGCGTTCGCAATATCTCGATTTAATTTTATGAAGATGTAAGCAATATTAAAAGTTCATCTTTTCTAGACAAGCAAGACTGACGAATTAATAAAAGGTCTGCCCTACAGCGCTCAAACTTAATGGGAAACTAACAAGCGTAAACTAAAACACATAAAACAATAGGAAACCGCCGCGAGGCGCGGATAGCGAACTCAGTTCTCTCGATAGTGCACCTGCTATACCTAACAGATCTCCACTTAATTTAATATTAAAAGCAAAAAACTTTTTAATTTCCCTCTTATTACCTTCTTCCCGTTAAAAGTTTAAGGAACTTGTATTTTGTTCTGGAAACTTCGTCTTGTATGCTCGTGACGTGACATGTTTCCCGCGCTGTTCGCGGCAAAAAAAAATTAGAGGCGGCCATCACTACGTAATTGAAGTGTCAAAAGTTATCTGATTTTACTTGCAAAACGCGTGGCGATATGAAATTTTTCGCGCAACCGAGATCGTTGGTTGGAAAAAAGAGAATTCGATATGAGGCGAGTATCTGCAATCAGCATTCGACCTACATTCCTGTCGTTATTATGCACATATGCGAGCACTCGTGTATTAGGTGACATTTTGCTGCAGGTACTTCAAAGGCTGTTAATTAGAAAGGTAATTAACTGTTAACGAATAATTTTGATGTTTTTTTTTGTCTTTTTGGTCCAACCCGTATCCACGTTCATCCGTGTAGCGTTCTCACGACTATGTGCATATATGGTTCTATGTGCAGAAACATTAATCATTCATATCGTCATTTCGTGTGCAGTAGTTAATAGTTTCAATATTTTGTAATTTGTAATAATAATTTATGTATTAATTTTTGTTTTATGTTCATGTGTTTTATTTTAGGCCCTAGGTGCCTGAAATAAATAATTAAATTAAAGTAATAACTTAACAATTTATGCGGATCAGTGCCATGTTTGGTTCCATTGAAGTGATATATGTATGAAACAAGTAATTACAAGTAAAGTAAAATAAAGCTTTCGAGGAGCGATTTCAAAGCAATTGAGGTAACGCAGAAGACCGCATAGCTTGGAGACACGTCGTATGTGGTCGCGATTCTCAGCAGTGAGGGGGGAACGACGAAGAAAAAAAGGTAACTGCTATCAACTCAATGCAATAAATACTTAAAAAAGAAACACAAAATTATATCTTCTGAACATGACATTGGCCCACTTAACACAGATCGCAATTACGTCCATTACGGTGCACTAAAGCAATTACCGAGAAACGTTATGTTTTTATTTCCATTTATGGGTACTAAATGAGAAAATTTTAACGAAGTGCGTTCTCATTGAACTCTTGCCAATTAAAATTGGAAAATACAGTGTATGCTAAATGCTCAAATCGATGTAACGATGTCGTTACCGGTGGCCTAACTAGGTGAGCTCCATGTACCAGTTAATTGTATAGTAAACAGTCCAATGAAAACCAACTTTATGAACCTAATGAAAAATAAATTTTGAAATTCCGTGTTCCGGAATTGAATTGGCAATGGAGCTGTATTTTAGTTTTATGTTCTGTGCTTCTATTGCATTTATTTAAACGGTAGGTTTATGTTTTAGAACTTTTGGCAATAATCAATTCAATTTTTAAATTTGAAACCATAACCTATAATTAAAATGTTTATGGCTAACATAAAAATATTACACACAGTTTCAATATTTTACTCGTAATACGGCACCCGGCACTGTCTGTCATCATTTTTAGAAAATCTTTAGCTAAAGCTGGAAGTTAAAAACGGATCTGTATTTCTTAATCAATGCAAATCCTGTAAAGGGGTCATTGTACTCATCATTATGAACAGTTTTTCCATGGGACCGAAATGTACCAACTGAACATTTTGCCAAGTCATGCACACATAAATGCATAGGGTAGTCATTTTCACGACTTCGTGTTTGATACCATAGTAACAGTTGTTCATAATGATGAGTGCAATGGCCTCTTTTCAGGATAATGAGGTGTATATGTAAAGAAATACATTATAGTCGACCTTTAACATTTTAACAACTATCACGTGGGTGTAAAACGGTACGAAGCTCTTACAAACTATTTTCGTGCTAATAAGCTCTACCCACCAAATACGCAAAAAACCGACTAAAGTCGTAAAACTTATAACATGACTAGCTTCTGCCAGCGGCTTCGTCCGCGTGAATATCGGAAATTATCCCAAGGGACAATACTACTGGGGATAAAAAGTAGCATATTATGTGCTACTTTATCTATATTTATCTATCTCTGTGCCAAATTCATCCAGATCCGTTCAGCCGTTCTGGCGTGTAACAAACATCCGTCCATCCATCTATGAAAACTTTCACGCTTATAATAGTAGTAAGTTAAAAAACACTGTATTTGTGTACAGTATAACTAAATCAATTGCCAGCCTTTTGGTTACATTACCAGTGGCCTGCGATGCGGAAGAATTTTCGACGCCATGTTTTAGATTATTTTAGTTTTATTTAAGTGTGAGAAAAGGCTATTTTATTTTAGGTTTATTTTTTTTGCCAGTACCGACAAAGAATTAACCAATTTATTTATTTATTTCGTTGTCATTGTCAGCCAATGTCGGATGTCATGCCACAGACAACACAACAGTGTGTCTGTGTATGGTGTGACCACAGAGACGGATTAGCTTATCCCTTACATGGATTGGCCGTTTTATAGTTGATATTTTTTTCTTTTTAGCTTAGAATGAACATCATTATAGTTATTTTCTGCGTCTTTTCTAGCAGTATAAACGGCCTTCTATCCTTCTTTTCCGAACAAAAATACTTCTACACTGGCCAATTCTGGAAACAAAACACTAACACTACGTCCACCAAAAACAACACTCTACAATCTCACGTAGACCTAAAACTTCTAAAAGGGGAAGCACAGGGAATGCTTTGCATTCCACCAGTCGCAATGTCTGTTGGAATGAAGCTGTACCTCATAAAGAATGCATGCGTCGCGCTATCTGGTTATGAGATGACTGTTGACTTAGCTTATACGTCTACAGAGCTGTGATTACTTGCTTGGTTCTTTTTTTTCGTTTGACTTTTGTTTTTTATGACTGGCCAGTTAGAGTGTGCTGGTATTAAAAGGAGGCGGAACCGCTGTCATATATAATCTTGGGCCTAGATGTATATGGATGAGAGTGGTGTCAATCAATAGATTATCTATATTATCAACCAATCTCTGAAAATTCTGCGGATTTTGGCAATCTGAGAGGAGAGATAGCAGAGATTTAGTATAATATTGCGCCTAGGTACATTACAACATTAAACGAAACATTGCCCGAAAAAAAGTTTCACTAAAAAAATACACTGGCCGGTATCATCAACCTATCTTTTTTAAATATCCTGGTCAGGAGGTATGTATGTGTCGTGTCATAAATAAGTTCTTTCATTATGATTTGTCAGTGTTCATCAACAACAATTAATATTCTGTCAACCAAACTGCTGTTTGTCATAAAAACAATCAACCTTTCTAAAGAATACGTCATTAAACTGCTAAGAAAGCAACATTGTTGCAGGTTATTCGTGACCGAAACTGTTTTTTTAGATAACTCGTCTTCTAGACTGTGAATCGTGCAATTTTTTTGTATTTTGAAATAGAAAGTAATAACTATTTTTTAACCATATCTCAACTCTTTACGTTTGGGCCCATTAGTTTCTGTCTCCTTTAGCAGGTTGATGTTGTATGCAAGTTTCATGATGCCACTACTCACCGAAAAAAATCAAAAATAAATAAAATTTCTGGGAAATTAAATGCCAAAGTTAGTTAATGTGAACTTAATCGTAGGTGGTGCAACTGGCCTTTAGAGCTAACTGGTTCAAACGATAACTATTTCGTAAGCGTATGATTCAGTAGCAATATTCGATTTGTTTTGTCACTTTTTTGGAACACGGCTAGTGTATTAATTGGGTATCTTCTTTTTTTTTAAGGATACTTATCCATAGGTTATGGTTCTATCTGGTTTTGAGAGGACTGTTTACTTAGCTTATACAACCACAGAGCCGTAAAAACGAGCTGGTTTTCTTTGTTGTTTGGGGTTAGTTTTCGGCAAATTTGTTTGAATTTGCCAACATGACCTAACCAAAACCATTGCGGTTTTAATTAGATCTTTTTTCCACGACTAGCATACACACTTAGAATTATCATAAAGTACTATATTATTTCATGTTGTGGCCTTATTTTAATTACTTAAACGCCTACCTATTTATTTAACAAGGGGTAGCTTGTGAGATTTCGAAAAGTTATTCTATTTAATAATAATAATTTACTTCAGATCATGATCCACAATTTGTTAGTAGAACACTTATGTCTATGTTAGTAAATATTCATAATTTAATAATGTCATTGTATTCGTTGTAGTGAAGTGGTTAATGTTGATGTGTCCACTATGTTGTGGTCGGCTTCCAGTCAAACCTTATTCAGATAAATACCATAAATTTACTGACCTCCACAACCCAGTAACTGGGTAACACGGTACTTCATGGCAAGACTGTGTCTGAATTAATTATCCGTCCATTTCAACTAATCCTAAAACATGAAACAGTAACTCTCCAACGCACGATAACTTATTCAAATTACTCATTTAGCAGTGAACGACTCTGCACTCTGCAGTGTCCTAAGCAAACCTGCAGAGGTAATTCCTACCTCATTGTGCTGGCTCGCTCAGCAATAATGCACGAACGCAAATATTAGCGCAGACAGACACTACCGACAGACTTCGACGAAAAAATCTGTAGACACGAACGTTTAAAACTTTCATTGCAGTTTTTTGTGGAGTTTTGTTGGTTGAGTGTGATTTAAATGTATGTGTGTGTGAAAAAGTATTAGACGTAAATAAGTATTATTTAAAAACTGTACTGTTATTGGGGATTAAAATAAGAATACAGATCCTGTGCAAACCATAGAAGCGTATTTCACATTCTTGTATGAAGCTGTATATAAAAACACTTGAATGATGCATCAATCGAAAGCTTCTTTAAATTAATCTTTATATGTAGATAGAAAAATAATACGGAAAAACTTAAATTATTTATCATTCTTTCATTTCCATAACCTCGAAAATCCGCACCTGATATACCGCAGGCAAAAATCCGAACCACTGGGCTGGGGGTAGGGCCTGCGCCCCACCCGCCAAAGCCGGAAACGAGAAAGCCCTCCGCCACCGCCGTCTCTGTCGCGACCGCCGCCACTGCCGCCGCTTTTTCCGCCGCCATAGTCGGTTCCACTGCGGCTGCTGCTACTGCAACAGCCGCAGTAGAGCCCCTACAAAGGGCTCCGGAGGGGGCTGAAATGGAGTGCCAGTAATGGCCCCATTTCACCCCCTCCTGTTGAACGTCAGCCACTGCGCCGCCCAGGAACTGATGCTCCTGAGCATGGCGCAGTGACTGATGCCTGTGGACAGCGAGCAATGGGTAACTCGCCGTCCGATCAGAACAGGCCCGGGTTGACGGCGCGCTGTGTTCTACGCGCGCCAAACCAGCAGTCGTCAGCATGGGTCGGGGCCCGTTAGGGCCAGAGCCTGCCAGGGTTGCGGAATATGTTCGAAAGAGTTACCGCGGCCCTGGAAGGAAAGGCACTAGGAGGACAAAGGGCGGGTTTTAGTCAGTAAAAGTCTGACACTCCCTGCCGCTCCACTCAGAGCGGGAGGGGTCATTTGATGATTTCCCATCCTCGAAAAAAAAAAAAAACAAGAAACAAAATGCAACTCCTCCTTATTGTGACGTGGGAAAACGCTGGCAATGTTCGAAATGACGTCATCGTGGATTCAATCTCCGCCATATTGTTCAGACAAGGCTCAGTACTGATGGCTCTGCTCTCAACTCCGTTATTTTAATGTAAATTAATTGCTTTTTATGCACTTCATGTGATGCACCAATCGACTCGACTTTTGAAAGCTTAAAAATAAATCTTTGATATATACTGGGCAATAATACGGATAAACCACATAACTTTTCTAATTCTTCCGTCACCATTATCATTTCCATAACCTCAAAAATACTCACCCTAAATACTGCAGACAATAATCCGAATTGTATACGGTTTAAAAAAAAAGAAGAAAAACAAATGCATCTCCTCCTTAATGAGACGTGGAAAAACGCTGGCAATGTTTGAAATGACGTCATCGTGGATTCAATCTCCGCCATATTGTTTAGACAAGGCTCAGTACTGATGGCTCTGCACTCAACTCCGTTATTTTAATGTTAATTAATTGCGTTTTATGCACTTAAAGTGATATATCGCAGGGGGATTTGAAAGTGGGTTATGGATGTGGAGAGATAGGAATTTATTATAGTCTAGTTGTGGACTGTTTTTGTTGAAGATGTTTGCATTATGTGATGCTTATTAGGAAAATGGTTTTCGTTCTTGATGAACTTTAATTTCATTTTTTTTTGGATTTTATTATATAATAATAGTAGGTAATTGCAAGTGTGTCCATACACTAGCAGCTATTGGTTGATGCGTTTGTTTTAATAGCTTGGAGATCTATCCAATCGGTGTTTGAAGCAGTTCAGTGTGGGAGCAATCACAATACTTTTCGGGGACCTATTCCATACAGTTACGAGTCGGTTAAGCAGGAATTGCTTCAAAGGCTTCATTCTTGATGAATTTCCCATGGGTTGAGAGAATGTGTATGTGTACCTACTAATCTAATGATTACCGAGCCCGCCGCTCGTTTGTCATAAGAAGAAATGGAGGAAGACCTTTGCTCAGTAGGTAGTGGCCAACTAATAATAATATTGAAAAGTCAATTTTAACAGTGTTTGATGAAACAGAAATCCGGTTTATGAATCTCAATTCATGAAACTCTCAAGTTTTAAGTGACAAGCTCTACTTAATGTCAAAGTTTGACAGGTAAAGTAAAGATTCAACTTCGAATTCCTAATTCAGAAATCGCGGCTACATCATTTTTGATGACTACGTCAAACATCGAGTGTAACTAAATAGTTGTTGATCATATTCCAAGGGTAAGATATTTTCAGTCATAACCTTTTACTATCAATATGTAGTTTTACGTAGGTCGGTTTATAAGTACTCTTGGGACAAAACGGGTGCTCCCAGCTTTTATCACGTTATTGGGGTCAGCTGTAACTTTGAAAAGTTGCGATCTCAAACCCATCCCACGTGTAGTAGGCCAAATCACGTGCTGCAAGTTTTTTAATATGAAATGTTCGGAACTTATGAGTCTCATGACCCTTCTATAATTTTGTTTCTAGCCTACTTCATCCGCCCACCACAAAAGTACATAGTAAATGTCTTGTCCAAACTCAGATTATATAAAAATCCCATTGAGAAAATTGGGTATTCTACTGAAAAAATCTAATTAGACCGTTAGATAGATTTCCAAAAACTATACGACACGTATTTTTACTTTTTCCATGAAAACAAAAAAAAATCGATGATAGAGTGCGTTGCTCCCTCTCTTGAACTTTGATGCGCTTTATCTTCACAATTTTTTAGCGATTTGGAATGGCAAATAATACGTGTACAATTTTTTTTGGTAATGCGGACGGACTAAATAGAATTATGTTGTTTCTACCTAATAGAACCCTAATAGTTTGTGTAATATATGTTACGGCTAAAGGTGGGTGTGAACATTGGGCACCCCGACTCTTTTTATTTTAAATCACAATTTTTTTTTAAACCACACAAAAATAGGAACTTTTAAAGTGTTTTGAGGTTAGGTTAGAACTAGTTGCAGCCGGCTAAAACTAGGTGTAGCAGCACTTCGGCTATTAGCCGTAACATATATACCCTAAATTTCCAATTTACCAATGCTACTGGAACTGTATCAAAATTTAAAAACAAAATACGAAATCGTTCCAGGGAAGTACAATGGCGTGCCAATGCTATGTCAGTTGTAAAAGAGAGATGCAGCTACACAAGACGAATATCAATATCTCTTTTTCACAACGGATTCATGATAGCACTTACACGTCATAGGAGGTGGGCAGCCGTCCTCAAGTGATGCGCCAACTAACGCGGTAACTAATAGCATTTTATTCTTATATAAATTAGAAAATCATCGGAACTTATGACCCCTTTACAATTTAGCAACCGACATCATCCGCCTACCTAAAAGTACATACACGGAAATATACTTAGCTAAATATGCACAATGTTCATTTTATTTTCCTGCAAAAAACAAAAACAAGAAAATTCCAAAGGCATTATCGGAACACATTTTTCCCATCTAAGGAAGTGCGATGCCATGAACCAAAGGATCTTATGTACAAACTTTTCGTTGCCGTTCGCTTTTCTTACGTTTATTAGAACTCTTTAATTATGTAACTTGTTTCTTTTTCTTTAAATATTATAAATAAATACTGTTACTTAGTTTGCCGTGTAAGAGACTATTCTAAGTCAGCTAGGGGATAAGAAGTTAATTGTGTATTAGGTTTAGCTGCCATTTTGTACTTAGAAGCGGTACTCATGAATTGCAGCTTTCGATCCGTATGATTGCGACCCAGTTTAAGCATCTAGATAAACAGCAGACTTAATACAAGACCCATGTGTAAGTATGTGTTTTACTTCTAACAGTAATAACAGGGAGACTGTAAATCCAATTACATAATTTACGACACAGTATATTTCGAATCCGATATTTTTAACACAAAATATGACAGTAATAAACATCATAACCACAAAAACTTTAACGATCAAATTAACAGCCACAACAACGTTAGCTTACACTATCCCACTATAAACAGAACATCTTCCTAAGTATGTCACACTAATAAAAAATAAAAAGACTTCTTAATTCAAAATCCCTGTCATCGTTATAATAACTTTCTTTAATTTCCAGCCAGACCATCAAATGGTTAACGAAAGAGTCTTTATTACAATTTTGGCTTCATTCCAACTTGAGATAACGAAGCAGGCCCTATTCGTTTAAATGATTGATAGTGTTAGCTTAACACCTCGTTGGATTCGTCTTGATTGAGTGTGGGCTTTTTGTTATGTTTGATCAGTTAACCGATGGTCTGCCTGATTGGGTGCCTTCAACGTTAATTCTTAAACAAGACTCCATTGTGTGAGCGTTGTCTATGGAAGTGACATACGGCTGTCAAGAGTGAGCAGTTAGTAAATAGACTGTCTGAAGAGGATAGTCATTTTACTACATCTGTAACTTTTTTTTTGTTTACAGATTGAGATAGTTGCTCTTGAGCTGACTTGGCGCGGTTTTCAGTTTCTATAGTACAAGGGGCCGCATGACTGAGGTGCGCAATGGTTGGTAAGAACAATTTTTCGTATTATTATAAATATAGCTTAACACCTACCCTGATCGCATATTTTTCATTTTTAGCATAAATTAAAAACCATGACGTTGATCATTGCATCTTGGCCATGACGAGACTTGGCGATTTGAAGAGTATATATGAACAAACAAAACGGTCTTTACTAAGCTCGTCAACCTTCCGATCCGTGTGTCCAAGCCATTCGTAAGTGGAAGTAATAAGCATGTCAATAAATCAAGTTTTTACAAGCGTCAAGTTTAAAAAAAAGCTGTTCGATTGCGAATTGTGTTCATGTCAAATTGGCATCGATGATACACCGAGACGGTTGTGTATTGACCACCTTATCGCCACTTGTAAAATGATAATTAGTCTTCTTTTTGCTGAATGGATAATCATGAGAGAATTCTTGAGTGGCAGATTTGTGCTTACTGTAGAATTATGTTAGTTAGTACTGACACGGAAATAAAAGGTTTTTGGGAGAATTTGATACATCTTAAAAAAGTTACCTGCTGCTGCATTTTGCTACGTGTGGGTGGTTTTGGTGGGTGCGTTGTGCCTAAAAGTTCCGAAACTTAAGAACTATAGTATAGATTAAACTACTATAGTGTCTATTTAAAATTTGTAAATGAAATAAAACATGCTTGAAACTTGAAATCCCTTCTAAAAGAATATTAATTTCATGAAATCAATCAGATGTTAGTCAATGAACTGAAAAATGATACCAGAAGCAACGGCCAACATACAACGTGTAACATAATTAACGCAATATCCTAAAAAAACCATGTTGAGTTATCCGAATATAAATGCATGGCATGGTGAAGGCGATTTCTGTGTTAGTTCCACAGTTAAACTTGTTCATTATGGTGAGTACAATGACCTCTTTTCAGGCTTTGCGTTTGTTCTATTACACGTAACATACAGACAAGTCATGCACCAACAAAACAGCTCTAAAAACAGCGCAAACACAATCGGTACTAATCGGTAGTAAGATAGATACGTAAACGCGCGCGAGGTAGTACAGGGTCGCGATACTTAGGTACTATTAATATTGCAATTTCAGAACGCGTTTATAGTTTACTAGCTGCCGCCCGCGGGTCCACCCGCGTGAATGTCAAAAATTATCCCACGGGAACATACTCCCGGGATAAAAAGTATTCTATGTGTTATTCCAGACTGTAATCTACCTCTGTGCTAAGTTTCATCAAGATCCATTCAGTATTTTTTGCGTGAAAGAGTAACAAACATACATCCATCCATCTGCACAAACTTTCGCATTTATAATAATATTAGTAGGATATTAGTAGGATTTATAATTGACCCTCCTTCGAGTCTTTTTGCCTCGCAGTAGCATTGAACGGTATCTTATTGCATAAACAAAACATGACCAACGCAACTTGTACTAAATACCTCACACTAACAGCTTTAACTAGCACTTTATCAAATTTATCATAAATTAACGATCTTTATTGTGGTTGACAGGTTGTATGCCATAATAGACCTCAATTGATTCGCGCAATTTGCTCCGGATGACAATCCAATAGTGTGCAAATGCTTGTTTTTAATGTTCTAGGAATAATTGATGCCTGGGAATTACTGGGTTTATTTGGGAGTAAACTGCATTACCAATATATTACCAATTTAGGTAAACATAGAATAAAACAAAGGGAGTGTAGTTAACGTATTAGATTTCCTCGTTTATTTTTTGTTTCTGTTTACAGGTTCGCTTTTGACCACTATTTTACCTAGGCGGGAAGTCTCGACATGGATAACGATTGCATAATGTCCGAATTCAGTCTTTAAGTCCTAAGGCTGCCCGTACAGAGTCAAACTTGAACGCGATCCACGATCAAAATCAATGGTCTGCGACCCTACCATGACGTGTTAAAGCGTGAGTCGTTCGAGCGAGAAGGAGGGATGGAGCTATACATGCTATATGGCTCCATCCCTCCTTCTCGCTCGAACGACTCATGTCATGGTAGGGCCCCAGATCTCCCCACCAACCGTGTCTCCACGTTGCCGTCGTGGTGGGGCTTGCGTGTCTCAGTGATCTTGGGGGCTTTGCCGGTAGAGCCACTCATGCCGGAAGGTCCCAAGTGAGAGACCAGACCAAGAGAGACACAAGAGGGGCACACCGTTCGGAGACTTGAGCAGTGTTCGGGTCCTCGGACGGTGTGCGTCTCATTGGCTTGCTCGCTGCTCTCTGGTACGCGTCTGATCATCAGACGTGACTGTGGGAGCAGCGAGCAAGCACTGAGAGAGAGGGGGAGAGGAAGGGAGATAGGGACCGCACCCTCAAAAAGGAAAATATGGACAGGCCTGCCAAAGAAATATTACCCCAGGGCGGTTCGGACTGCTTAGCAGTCCGGGAATCCGCCACGCCTAGTGCGTCAAGCCCCTCGTATTCTGGGGGGGGCAACAGGGCTGTCCGCACTCCGTTTGCCAAGGGCAACAGTGGCCGAGGAGGCCCCCGATTCGAAACGTCCTTAGAGGAAATAATCGGGTTAAATTTTAGCTCACCCGACAAAGTGTCGGTCGGGGAGAGCGCGGGAAGCGGCGCTCTATATTGGGAGGAGGGCTCGCTTGAGTGTCGCACGGGTGAAGAGTCGGAGTCCGAGTTGGACTCCGACGACCTAGCGACCTTAAGCTCGGCGAGCTCTGAACCCGTGAGAGCGGGGGCTGCTGCGGGGGACCCTAGGTCCTTCCGCAAGCGGCCCAGAACGGAGGAAGACCGGGGGTCGTCTGGCAGCGAGGAGGTGGCCTCGGCTCGCAAGATCCCCACCAGTAGGCGGGGTAAGGGCCGAGAGGGAGGCAAGGGGAGATTGCCCGCCTCCAAGGTGGCTGGCCAGCGAGCCGAGGGGCTCGTCGCTGACGGACGACCCCCCGTAGAGGGCGGTCACAGGGCTCCTGGTTCGGAGTCCTCCGGCGGTGAGCCGGATGACTCCGGACAGGAGCGTGTTCGGAGGGCCGGGTTTGCGGAAGTTGTAGAGGCCGCGCTTCGCGATGTGGCCTTGAAGAGGAAGTTGTCCTCCAAGAACAAGGCCATAAGCGAGGCGATGGCCTCCATTCTGGCGGCAGCGGAGGGTAACCCAGGGGGGCCTCCGCGGGACGAGATGTCCAAGCTGCGGGCGGAGGTCGCCCGCTTGGCTGCCGCCACGGAGCGCCTCCAGAGGGAGAATGCGGGGCTCCGAGCAGACCTGGCCAGGCTCCAAGGAGCCGGTCCACAGGGGGCGCCTGAAGGGGGACGCAGGGAGAACAGCCAGCCCGTGCCGCAGGAGGGCCAGGTGCTGGACCTGGTGCGGCAGGAGATGGCTGCCTTCCAGGCGCGGTTTTCCGTCCTGGAGGGCATCGTCCTGCGCCCCCCGTTAGCGGCGAGTGGGAAGGCTCCAGGCCGGAAGGCGGCGTCGTACGCGGCCGCCGCGGCTGCCACACCGGGGTCGTCCGGCCAGGACAAAGGGTCCGGGCCGGCACCCGCGAAGCCGGTGCCGGGAAAACCGGACCCGGCCCCGGGAAGGAAGAGGAAGGGTGGGGTTGCTGCGCGGACGGCGAAGGCTCCTGCGCCGTCTGGGCAGCGGCTCCCCCCGGCTTCCTCGCCTTCAGCTCCTCCCCCGGCTCAAGCCGAATGGCAAGTGGCCGGGGAGAAGAGGAAGGCGGGAAAGGCAGCCAGGGCGGCCAAGAGGCGGGAGAGGAAGCGGCGGCAGAAGGCGCGAAGCGTCGCGGCTGCGCTGCGCCCCCCGAAAACCGCGGCTGTAGTGCTTACACTGCAGCCGGACGCGGCGAAGAGGGGCGTGACGTACGCGGACGTGCTCACCAAGGCGAAGGAGACGATAAACCTTGGTGAGCTAGGCATCGTGGGGGGCCTTCGGCTCCGGGTCACCATGACTGGGGCCCGGATGCTGGAGATCCCCGGGGCAGCCAGCGGCCCAACCGCGGACGCTCTAGCCGAAAGGCTCAGGGCGTCCCTAAGCGCGGACGATGCCCGAGTGTCCAGGCCCACCAAGCGCATCGACATGCGCATCTTGGGCCTGGACGACTCCGTCACGGAGGCGGAGGTGGTGGCCGCCGTCGTTAGGACGGGGGGGTGCTCAGCAGAGGAGGTGAAGGCGGGCACCCTACGTCCTGACAACACGGGCATGCGCACCATTGTGGTGAGCTGCCCTGTGTCGGCGGCCAAAACCATATCGGAGGGCCGAAGGTTTTTGGTGGGTTGGGTTTCCGCGCAGGTCAAACTGCTGGAACCCCGACCTCTGAGGTGCTTCCGGTGCCAAGTGGGCCACCATGTGGGAGCTCAATGCACCTCGGAGGTGGACCGCAGCGGTCTTTGTTTCCGCTGCGGTCAGCCTGGTCACAGGGCCGGCTCTTGCGTCGCCGCGCCGCACTGCGTAATCTGTGCGGCAGCTGGCAAGCCGGCCGACCACTGGGCTGGGGGTAGGGCCTGCGCCCCACCCGCCAAAGCCAAAGCCGGAAATCGGAGAAAGCCCTCCGCCACCGCCGTCTCTGCCGCGACCGCCGCCACCGCCGCCGCTTCCTCCGCCGCCAAAGCCGGTTCCACTGCGGCTGCTGCTACTGCAACAGCCGCAGTGGAGCCCCTACAACGGGCTCCGGAGGGGGCTGAAATGGAGTGCCAGTAATGGCCCCATTTCACCCCCTCCTGTTGAACGTCAGCCACTGCGCCGCCCAGGAACTGATGCTCCTGGGCATGGCGCAGTGACTGATGCCTGTGGACGGCGAGCAATGGGTAGCTCGCCGTCCGATCAGAACAGGCCCGGGTTGACGGC
The DNA here is from genome assembly GCA_947386135.1 of Melanchra persicariae. NCBI lineage: Eukaryota > Metazoa > Arthropoda > Insecta > Lepidoptera > Noctuidae > Melanchra > Melanchra persicariae. Next base: position 8,304,689 of record OX376655.1, on the reverse strand, counting down.
GCGCTGTGTTCTACGCGCGCCAAGCCAGCAGTCGTCAGCATGGGTCGGGGCCCGTTAAGGCCAGAGCCTACCAGGGTTGCGGATTTGTTCGAAAGAGTTACCGCGGCCCTGGGAAGAAAGGCACTAGGAGGACTAAAGGGTGGGTTTTAGTCAGTAAAAGTCTGACACTCCCTGCCGCTCCACCCAGAGCGGGAGGGGTCATTTGATGATTTCCCATCCTAGGAAAAAAAAAAAAAAAAAAAAAAAAGGGCCCCAGATCTGTGGATCGCGTTCAAGATTGATAGTGTACGGGCGGCATTAGGAGTTATCGATCGTATTCAGTCGGTAGGCGATCGGTAACTACATATGTAGAGACTTCCCGCCCTGAGGGCCTAGTACGAAAGTTTTGACGTATAATAACGTTACGGTATCGTTAACGTTAGTTAATTTTGAATATAAAAAACCCCTTAGTATTTTGGTTTAATTTTATGCAATATACACAATTTGTATCATTCAAAAATATGAATATAGTATTAAATTCAAACGTGTATTGTGTGTGTGTTGTGTTTGTTAATTATAGTAAAATTTTACGTTACATATACGTCAAAAATAATCGTGCTAGGCCGTCTGATGCAAAAATGTGGTTGACCATGGAGTGCGCCCCTAGGTGGTAGGTTATAACGGTAATTCTATTTTTCCTACTCGGAACATTATCATGCTCGGAAAACTCATTCCAACATCCGAATACCTATGTTATACCTATGAGGCTTTAAACATGTTTGAGCAATACACATAAAAGAATAGTAATAAAACCGAATAATATTTTTGTACGGAAACGTTATAAAGATATAGAAAATATAATTTTATCTTGATATACGTATTAGATTAGATTGGACCAAACTTCATGTTGGGTAGTGAAATAAAAATACCCAATAAACATTCGACCGTAAAGATACTTTTTATATCTACACATATACGGGGAAAGCTAAATTTATCGCTAACAGTACGTTCAGGCGAAAAAAAAAACAACAATTTATTTTGAATGAAAATCCAATCAAACGAAATCATAGCCTTACAGTCGTCGCAAATCTCTATAAACATTGGAACGTTTGGAAAACCAATAAAAATAGACGTCGAAAATCAATACTAAATAATAGCAGGCCCGTTTCGAAAAGTTAGCTTTGGAAACTGGGAGCTGGGCGCAAGCTTTGTTGATTGATTGCAACACAAACACAGATTTTTTATTCCATCACGGTTGTTTGCCCACCCGGCGCCGTAGGCTTTACTTTTGTTATGTAACTCAGGAGGACCCGGCCGATTTAAAATTTCGTATTTCGTTGATGAACTTACTACAAGTTCCCGAAGGATTTCGGATTGATACTTTCCATGTAGAAACATCTGCGCTCGGGAAGTTTTTTAGAATTTGTCCCCATCAGTGTCTTGCGCTTTTGTAAATAAATCATCCTTGTGTTTCTTCTTTGAGTGACTTTCAAAATATTTTGTCTTCGGAAATATAAATTACAGTTGGCTGGACTAGATTTTGATAAGAAACAAAGTTATCATTTGAGTTGTACCTATGTAATTTCATAAATCTTGTTCAGCAAAAGTTGGAGGAGCCTACTGGGCTGAGCGACACATTTACTTCATAAATACGTTTGAAAAAATTCGAACAACAACGAATACATTTCAAATTGCGGACGGTTTATTTGTTTCTAAAACGAAGGAAAAGGTTAGTGTGCTGACTTATTTTAGGCAGTAAAATGCTTTTTTTTTCATTAAATTTTTAGTAAAATACTATGTAATAAGAAGCGTGGTACCTATAAGAGGTGTCAAAATTGGCACACTTTAGCGTCCAATCATCTGAACAGCTCATAAATATTACTCTATCCCTCATCGCAAACAACAATTACGTCAAACACTTGACACAGTTGACATTCTTATTAAAGTAGTGAGATCACTTTTGCATCACCGACAAAGAATCTCTGCTATCTGACAACGCGGTGGCAATTAAGAAATTTATTGTAATAGCCCTATCTAGGGCAACCATTACGTTAACGACCGCTAATTCTGGCCTTCAATCTCTTGAAACAAATCTAATATATGATTGTTACAATAGTATTTCTTCTTGGGCTATGCTATTATCATTAAATCGGGAATTATACAAATTAGTGTTGTAAAAAACAGTTGAAAAACTCGCGAAACGCAAGATATCTAGAACGTTGTTTCTTTCTTTAATATGTTATTTTAGTAGGCATTAGCTGAGAAATGTTAATATGCTTTATTCGTTGAAATAGTCATCATTATTTAAATAGTTTGCTTGCAGCGGAATGAAACTATAATCATTGAGAGAAACATACTTGATGCTGAGAGAGATTTTAGTTTCGAGTAAGAAGTTACATAGGTAATGCTTTATTTCTCTTGTCGCGTTTCGATACAAGAAGGCATTATCATAATTTGAATAACGAGATGAATTGTTGCAGTTCCTTTGCATGCAATTTGGGACACACATATCCAAGACGCAATCTATGTGTCCACGTTGGCACAAGTTGACATGCACCCGACAATCTGATATGATGCTAAATCTCCGTTTTTGTCCATAGCGATCGCACTGATCGATTTGCGACATGTCCTACTTTCCATACTCAAGAAATACCTCGTTTCAGAAACAAGCGAACATCGGGACAAAAAACGCATTAAATCGGGTAAGTAATATAAGCAACATTATTAAAATCGATTCCGTAGCAACAGTCAGTTCGCATCAGATGAGCTTGCCGCATACACGGCTAAAGATGATTTGTTTAAAATTCTGCAACCACGGGCCGCGTGATGAATATCACAGCAGTATATTGGAATAATGATCCTGCCTTGCACTGCATTCAATGGCATTTTGCATACAATATGGTAGATGGATTTATATTAAAATATGGCGAACGTCAGTGCCGGTTGCTCACAATAAATTATTCATTGCACACAGTCAATTTTCGTTCAAGATAAACAGTCGTTGTATAAGTATATCAAATTCACAGATGCATCGTACGGATGCTCATAAATATTCAGATTACGTATTATTGTTCTTGGCTTGTCGGTAATTAGATCGCCCACGAAAGGAAGCTGCCTTAATAACTTGGTAGCGAGTGTAACGACAAAGTTCTTAATAAATTATCTATATGACGTACACTGGCGGCCCATTCCCTATTAATATACAGGGTTCATTATTTAGAGTCATGTTTGAGTATGATAATTTTAGTAGTGAAACACGATATGGGATCTAATCCTTCTTGTAATGCATAATAAGCTGTTATGGGCTGGCAATCTGTTTCAATTCACGTGCTATTAGTTTCAATTCACACTGCAGTTCTGTTACTCTGCAGTCGATGTGTTCTCGTTATGGTGGCTCTGGTTTTAGGGACTGAATGGTATCGATATAGGAATGTTACAGAGAGTACCTTACACAGCTTTTGAAGTAAGTGGGTGGGTTCGTTTGACTACAATCTAACCTGTTGAAAAGTCATGATGTGATCGACGATACAGCACGCTTGCTTATAAGTTACCACTTTAATAATAAACACCTTTTTTAAGGATGGCAAATCATCAAATGACTCCTTCCGCTCTGGGTGGAGCGGAAGGGAGTGTCAGACTCTTACTGACTAAAACCCATCCGTGTTCCTCCTAATGCCTTTTGTGTTCATTCGCCGCGGTGACTCTTTCGAACAAATTCTGCGATCCTGACAGGCTCTGGCCCTAGCGGGCCCCGTCCTCTATGCTGACGTTTCTTTCAGGCGCACGTGGAACACAACGCGCTGTTGACTCGGGCCTGTTTAAATATCTAGGTACATGTGCGATATTGCTACATTTCACTTAGTCTTACTAGCCACCAAAACTACCGGTGTGGTAAGTTGGTATGTTCAAAAGTATTCATACTTTTCTCTTGACACACTTACATGCCATTATAGTTCGAAAGTAAAGATCATGACGAGAAAAACAAATCAAAGAGGCAATACAGGATACAGGTCAGCGACTCGCCGTATAGTGTTCCTAGACGCCAGAGTGACAGCAGTCTCTCTCTAGTCATTACTTGGCTATTGTTATCCTATGACAAGTAAACAATTCAAGTTCCATTAACATAGCTCCTATTGAAACCGGTCTTTACTCCGAAGACCTACTTCGGAAAAACATTATGTTGTCGAATAAATACAGTCTTATTCTATGAAATATGTTTGAATTAGGTGAAGATGTCAATGACTTACCTAGGACCATAGTGTTCTGAAATAACGGTAGATTGAATTTAATTTAACAACGGTAACATTTAACGCAAGCTAAAATCAAAATATTTATTTTTTTAATTCATATAGGTACCTAAACGTACGCGTTGACTTTAATATTTAACCCAAATTCTCATTACTTCCAGCTGTAAACCATCTCGAAATACCTTTCTCCGAAAAGAAAATTCCAATGAAAGGCATTCGTTGTTCAAACACATTGATAACTTTAATAAACACAGCCTCGTGTTCAAAAGTTGTGCCTGTCAATAGCTATATCGAGCAGATGACGAATAGCAAGTTTTACTAGCTGTCCATTTGACGAATGTTCGACATGACCTTACAATTTATATCTCAGACCAATAAATCATTGTTGAACGCCCGATCAAAACTGACACGGATCTCATCCTACTTGTAACCTCTCGAGGCATAACGAACCAACTTTTTCCCGTATCGTAAGTGTTTGCTTCAGATGAATAGCAATAAAAACTTTATGATTATGGCTTTCATGGAAATAAAATTGAGCGCCAGAGAAAGGAGTTATAGGTTTGAGGCAGGAAGCGTTGAGTAGAGATACTCTTTTGATATCCAAAGGAACGGCCGCTTTTTATTTAATTTATTGACTTACCGAGTGTTTGAAGCTATCGAAGTTGTTGTGTTCGATATCCTGGAAATGTAAACAATTTATGGTAATTATTGGTATACATGATGAAGTAAATATTTGAACCTTTATCTGGGATACACGTGCCAACTTAGTCTAAATAAACCTGCCTTTACATTGAGGAAAATTTACTACCTATTGTAAAAGCAGGTAAAAACTTTATGCTTTTTCTAAAGTCAAGTTATTTTTGTTGTACATTCTTTTTATAAAAAAAACATCCTTAAATCCAGTTCCAAATTCAAAATTGTTCTATAAACAAGTCTGCCATTATAAAAGTCGTTGCGCTATTCGCAAGCGTCCCCGCTTGGCAAGTAATGCCCGTGCACACACTGGTTATAGGGTGCATACTACATAATGACGTGAACTAACAAATTGGCACGGGCACTGAGCAGTGATAGATGGGCATGCGACGTGCGTTCGAAACAAAGGCCAAAGTGTTGGTTGCAATCACATAGCCTATTCAACAAATCCAGGAGCTAATAATGAGGATATGGATGACGCTTTTGAATGCCAATTTTGGTAATTCGTGATTGATAGATTAATGTTTTTTTTTTCCGAACCTCCTAAGTAGATAAATATTGTCACTTGCCAGTGTTGTGGTGAGGGTTAAAATCATACTTCTGTTAGAAGTATTTAGCACTCTGTATAATTAAACAGTTCCGTGAAGTTCCAGTTATTTACTTTTAAATTATTTCAATTGTAAAACAACTGAAAATATTTGCTTTACGAATTGAAACCGTTCAGTTGCATTTGTAACGCTTAACCCATTTTAGGAATCTAGATCTCGACGCGACGAAAAAAAATGGCGTTGAAAAAAGTGCAGTCATCTAGACGATCAGTGTGTTTTCTGTCCAGAAAATAGAGAAGCGAAATAAAACGATCGACCCAGTGACCCTACACAATGTTTACGCGGAAATAGTGTAGTTTCGCGGCAAGCATTGACGAGCCAATCCCAATGATATAAATAAACTTGTTGGACGGACTCGATATGCTTTGTTATGTCGTCGTAAACCGAGCGATATATTGCAACTGCATTATGCCGTATCTAGGTGGAGGAGTTCTGGTTTTCCAATTCAAAGGTTTTATGTATGCAGTATACTGGACTATTTGTGGATCAAATTAAATGTACATATACAACGTGTAACAGATTAAACGCAATACCTCTTAAGGGGTCATAGCAATCATTATGAACAAGTTTTACTATGGGAGGAACCCCAAAATCGCGAAAAAAAAATCAGCTGTTCAGTACATTTTGTTGAGTTATCCGCTCATAAATGTATGGGGGCTTTTTTGCGATTTCAATGTTGGTCCCATAGTAAGTTGTTCATAATGATGAGAAGCAAGCTAGACAAAAATGAGAATATTATTCTCATTTTTGTCTAGCTTGCTTCTTTAATCTTTCTGTGTATTTGGCTGACATTATCAAAGGAATCCTAGAATCCAAGAGCCAGGTTAAATTTATTCTTAATGATAACTAGATTTGCCCGAGACTTCGAACGCGCATGTTATTATCACATTTTTTTCCGTTTTCTTAGGAATTTCGGGACAAATTTTACATATAAACACTCCTTGAATCAATCTGTCTATTGATGAAAACCGCATTAAAATCCGTTGCGTAGTTTAAAAGATTTAATCGTGCAGGCGGCGAAAACAACTTTGTTGTATGTAAAGATATTTTTCCGTAAAGTTATTGTAGGATTGTAAAAAGAGACAACAACAAGCTCAACATCCTCACAGCCTAACAATCACGCCATAAAATTACTATAACAATATAGAAAAAGCTAAAAAAGAACAGTTTCCCGTCACTACCACATCCGTACGTTTATAGTTTCAAGTAAACCGCACTGGCACGCGAGCAAAACTCATTCTACCAATTAGACGTAGCCAGTGTTGCAACCAATCATCGTTTGACACAAGTCAAATTGGAGTTTGAGCGTTTCGGTTTGATTGATACAAATCGAGGTCATCGACTGATTTATCAGCCCTCTATTCTCAGTTCGAGTAATTAACTTTCATTACGGCCTTATGTAAGACTTGTTGCTTTTATACGAGAAGCATAAAAAGTTGTATAGGCTGTAATGTGGTACAGGTTGAGAGAAATGTAGGTGTGGCGGAATTCATTATGGTTGAAGTGTACCTGGAATGTTACTGAGTTGGTACTTGATTTTTTTTGTGTAATATTGCTGATCGTTTTTCGGTTAAGCAAATAAATTAGACATCTTGAAATCCGTGTTTATGTATTCTACTTTTCTAATGAACCAAGTGTCTCATCATTAGTGTTATTTTAACACTTTAAGATAGATCTAGTGGGTGCCATTCAGTTACCTTCGATTTTGTGCTGACGCATTTTAACTCTTATAGGCTAGTTATTTTAAGTAACTTATTGAAAACAGTTACTCAATAAAGCTCCCAAAATCCTAACCAAAACAAAAGTATATCGTATCTCAATAAACATCAAATCTCAACACCGAAACATATAAACCACAAAAGATACTCATAACATCTCGGCCGAAGGAAAATGGCCGTGAAAATATAACAATCTATCATGTTGCCATGTTTTATTGTGCTCAGCGGATGCCCGGAGATTATTTACATTGAATTGATGAGCAACCCAAAGGCTAACACCGACTGACCTTAACCTCAACCTCTGAGAAAGTAACTGGCTGAACAGAGACGAGCGAAAAAATTACTATCGTCAATCGTGGATGCCTTATTTGTCTGGAGTGTTTATGAAGAAAAAAATAGAGGTATGGCTGGATATCGATTCTTGTTTGAATTAATTGCTTGATATCGATGATTATATCGATACTTAGGAGTAGTTTGGGTGTTGCTTTTCTTTTAGAGGCCCAGTTTTTTGAAGGAAAATTATTACCGTGATTGGTTGAATCAATTTTCAATAGTCAATCGCAATCATTTGACTTTTTAAGTGACAAGTCGATTTTTTCTTCTCGGAATCTGGAGGTTAGTTGTGCACAATTATTATTATTGTCATCTAATCTTATATGACTAGGCTTTGGATATTACATAGAATTGACATTGTTTAACGATTATTTCATTTACAGGTTCTAATGACAAGTGTCATTATAATTATCAAGATACAGACAAGGTTTGATCAATTGTGATAGTCATTTTAAATAAATAATTATATTAATTTGTTATTTAGGTCATTGGGTTTAAACAATTTGAAAAGTTACGTCAAGTTTATAAACGATAACCTTGAAATAGATAAAATCGTTATCTGCCTAATGAAAGAAATCGTGATAAGCAATTGCAAAAGCGGCCTTTGACCTAGTGCTCAAGAAAAATACATAATTTCGTCGAAGTCAGGCTTTTTAGGCTATTTAAAAGAGCTTACAGGATTAACGTCAAAATGTTTATGTTATAGCAAAATAATGTTGTTATTTGTCTCATTATTCATCAGTGCTTTTTATGGTAATGATTATGACCTAGAATTTAGTGTCAACATTTATGAATCTGCATATCATGCACCCATAAATCCATCAACTAATTCAAAACGAAAATTGGAATAGATATGCAACATAAATCACGATACCTTTCCCAGACAAAACTCAGTTGTGTCCGACGATCATAAATCAATTGGACTATTTAAGATTAAAACAAACCGTTCGGCCAGTAATGATATCTCTAATGAAAGCACTAGATAAGATATGAGTATTTGCGTCCGACCATATTAATGAATGTCGCGACAACTTGTAATCAATTTATATCAATATCGCCAATGGGCTGCACTGTGCTTGTTAGTCTGCATTAATATGAATTTTAAGCGTAGGGCTGGCAAACCGCGCTATGACCTAGTTTAATTTTTTTTTGTGGTTGAAATAGAGGCACTATCTCGATACCTAACTGTTTGCCTTGCAATTTGAAAATTGTTACTAGCGACTTACAAAAACAATATCATTCTTTTCTATTTTGGAAGTGAATAAAATTGAAGGTGATTTATAACATTCCTACTTACCTATAGATAATAAAATATAAGTTGCGAATATTAAAATAATTTGTCCAGGTACCTAACTTATCTTGAATCAATTAAATCATTGAGTTAATCATTTGACAGTTAAAGAAAGTCAACTTGAATGTCGCTGTGATTTTATTAAACGTTATCTAATCTGATGACCGGATAATAAACTGGTTCTTTTTTTCCTTAACAGTTGTAAAGCCATTTTTTCGTAATGATCATGATCAAAGTAACCAATACTCTATGAAAGCGGAATGAAGTTGCCAGACATACCTTGAAAGTTTGAAGGAATTTTTATAATTAATTATCTTTCCCAACTAGTAGCTAAGCTTAATTTCTATCGCCTATTAAACAATGTTTATAGACAAGAACTGGTTTGGTCAACAAAGAAAACTTTTATTTATGGATGGGAAATCATCAAATGACTCCTGCAGCTCTGGGTGGAGCGGGAGGGAGTGTCAAACCCATCTGTGCTCCTAGTAGTGTCCTTTGCTTTCCAGGGCCGCGGTAACTCTTTCGAACAAAATCCGCAACCCTGGCAGGTTCTGGCCCTAGCGGGACCCTACTTCTGAACAAATAAAACCTTAGGCTCTTGACAGAGTGCCACTCAATTGGCAAATGCGATTGTTGAGATGCCAAAATATAATTGAATCAGAGTGCCAATGCTCTACAATCCTATACATTTTTGACGTTTTGATAATCGTTTTCGCCACTCTACCGTTGTCGATAGAATGTCACTTCTCTAGAACCTCCTCTTGTGTATATCCAACTCTCGTAGGGACAGCCCTACTCGTCATCTATTCGAATTAAGGCAGAGCATGTGTGGCATCTGCGTATATGCATCGGGACGGTCGGCCTGATCGTAAATACTCGTATCTGCTTTAACAGCACCATGTATATACTGCACCATTACAGGACATGTCGACAACGGTTTATTGTGTAATTGGATTATACATTTTATTGTAAATACGTTCGTTTGTCGATAGAGATGGCTCTGATTTTGTTGTACGAATAAACTCAGTGTGTTCGGAAATGTTGCGGTTATCAATTTATAGATGCACTTGTTTTATTTGGGTGGCCTAGTTTTTCGGTTGATGTTCACTTCGTTGTCATTTATTTAAGCTTATCGTGCATCCTTTTTGGCTATCGTGTATAGTAGTGAAGTACGATGATAGTTTGAGTGGGTGTTCATTCTTTGACAACCAACCTAGTTTGAAATTCATCCTCTCGTTCAACTAGACACTTTAACTAACAATAAAACTAACACTTTGATTATTTAAATACTAGATCAAAATATAATCTAAATATATCAACAGTAGCAGCGTACGAACCCGTAGCAAAATTGTTCCTAGCAAAAACCAGACCCCCACTAACATCATTAGTGTCACCTAATTAAGAACGCCGCACTCGACAAAATACAGGACCACCGTACACGGACGATCTTAATTATTTTAGACTTTATTGAGTCCAACGTGGTCTTACTGAAACTGGTAAACTAAACACACAAATTGGTATTGATCAAGTTAAGTAACCACAGTGAATTAATGGCCCAGTGACCAGATACATTATCTGGAGTTTCGACCTAGCTATCTGTTGGTCATTAATCTATTCATGCCTACGTTTTAGTTTGTGGTGCGTCCATCAATTACTTTGGTTCAAGGACCATTCGTCAGAACAGGGTAAGTGCCAAAACTGAATGCCGATGGAAATGTGAGAGGATTATTTGTTGTTTTTGATTTTGAAGACTTCTATTCTCAGTTTATTCATGTTTTTGTTGCCAAAAAGTTTGAAATAATCCTTTAAATTTTTTGAAACAGACCGCACCCTTGCGCTCTAAAATGGCAACTCGCACGCTTAGACTTAGCTATCATTTTTAAATTACATTCGGATGCGCATGTCAGTCGCAAACTGTCAAAAAAACCTCAATTTCCATAAATTTTTCACAGATTGCCACTGACATACGAATGCGAACGTTTGCTTAAAAATGAGTTGGATTTGCACTCTTGCTACCAATTGTATAGATAGAGCGTGCGCTGTTTTTAGAGGTGTGATGTTAGTGTTTCAAAACAATGTATCGTCACGAGAGACAATCAAAAACACCTTTTTTTTACCTTACATAATAAAACATAACACCTTAATCAACGATTATGTGTTGTTACATGAATTAAATTATACATAATTTGTCGCGCATGACATTTTTTATACGCAAATGACATACATAATTCTGCACGATAAACTTTCTATTTCTTCGACAAACTTGTCTTTTAGATGTGGTCACTTTCATTATTCATTATAATTGAGTATTAATTAAATCATCAGTTTCACTACTTTGAGAATAATTATTTTAATTGTTTCTTTTTTCTTGGTGTTTATTAAATTGTAATGATACCGCGCGCATGTCTGTGTTGTGCAATCAGATAATTAAGTGTTAAGTATTTGATCATAATGGCAACTTGCTTCTTCCAGCGGCTTAGGTACACGGCGTTATCATCTGCCAAGCCTTTTTCCAACTATATTGGAGTCGGCTTCCAGTCAAGCTAGATTCAGCTGCATACCAGTATTTTACATGAAGCGGATATGCCAGACCTCCACAACCGGTTAACTGGGTAACACGTGGGTCTGGGTGTCAGATTTTCTGGCTTCTGACAATCCGTAACGGCTGACAAAGATCTACAAATGGCAGCCAGAACCAACGGCTTAACGTACTTTCCGAGGCACGGAGGAGTCTCGGTATGTAAAGATGGTCACTTATCCACAAAACGACCTCGGCAAGCATTGCTTAACCTTGAAGATCGACCCGTACGGCTGTTATTATTTATCCATGAGCTCGTCTCTTAGGTACACGGCGAAAAATCATTAATTATCCCAAGGGACAACACACTCCCGAGTCTATGTTCTATTCCAGAACATTATCTAGCCGAGTGCCAAGTTTCATAAAAATCGTTCAGCCGTTAAGACCTGAAGATGTAACAAATAGCAAAAAGAGCAACTCTAAAAAAATAAAGTTTTGATGGATGATAAGCAATTTCCGTTATCTATCAAATAAAGTTTCTTGTGTCTTTATAATTTTCGTGTGTTACTTAGACTAAAAACCTACTTATGTTTCACCCGCTTAATTAGCTTTTGCCTTCGTCAAAGTGGCCTATATCCGTTTCGAGGGTCCCATCTTTCCCTGTACCTAAATTCATAAAAATCCGTTCGGCACGTGAAAGCGTAACGAACAAACTAATTAAAAAATAATAAATTTGTGTCTTTATAATTAATTTCTGATCACGAAACAATGCCATAATTATTGGCTATTGCTCTAACATTTGAACGGCCAAGGTTTATGATTCAAGTACTCTTCGAAACTCAATTCAATTGTATTCGGACTGAACATTGATAAACGTTCTTGATTGATTGCTTACTGATCATAGTTGATACACTTGATATATTGTTTGACAAATGCATTTATATACACAATTTGAATCTAAGTACAATAACGTTAATGAATGAAATCTCTCCCGAAATAAATATTATACCTATCTCAAGCATCAAAGCTCACTTTGAATTCTATAAAACTATATGTTAAATTTTGATTTGCTTGAATAGTAAGCGTTATGACAACGCTTGAAGAACTATTCTTAATCAGCATAACATTGTTCAAGATCATCGGAACTCCAAAGAAGAAACGATTACATATTATGAACTTGACTGACAAATGTGTTCTTTACAACGAAGATAATAGAACATAAAATGAAGCCGAGTTTTCCAATAGGAATAGCACAAGTTTGATTGATAGTAGACAATATCTCTTCAAAGTATGTTGAATATTAAACGATGATGACTAAACATAAATAAATGAGGCACTGGATAAAAAATCCGTGGATGCCTTCTACAATATTAGCATAACGTCCGCTGGTGGTACCGAATGATTTGTTTATGATTAATTCTTACCTTGTCAACATTTCATAATACCATGTTACTGTAATTTTGGTAACGCCTCTTCATCGTTTGACGATTTGTTTTGGGCGTAGTTATCCGATTGAAATTCTTTTGATAAGTGTTTTTGTTGCTTTTAATTATTTGTGTTTATATCGTCAAAATTCTGTTTGCTTTGACTGCTGTATCTAATATTATTCAAGCATTTGCCTTGATGGGCTTTTATGTTTCTCTATTTGCACGTTTTTTTGCTTAATCATCTACCTTAGTAAGTTTGCCACGGTAACAAGAACATCTTAACTTAATAAAATCTACACGGCTGCACTGATTTCTTTCGTTGTGTCGAATACCATAGCATTAGGCTAAGTAAGAGTGGAACGGCTTAGTCCAAGTTCAGTAATATCATTACTGTGACCCACTAAGTAAAAGCAAGTAATAAGATCATCCTTTTCCAATACAATATACCCCTTAACAAAATTTGTCTGGTGTTTCCTCAGGTATCTTTCCTTATTGGATGGCATTAAGGGTTACAGAATTACAAATCCCTTGTTTAGTATATTAAAAGCTGTAAGTAATCTTTTTCTTTTCTTATTTAGCTCAGTATATTCACTTATTTAGTTAATAGGTACAGGATTTTACCCTTATATGAAGCACAATTGAATGAAGTTGACAATAAAAAGGCTACACAACACGACTTCTGAGGTCCTTTATTAATTGAGATTAATAAACCTTTTAATCTAATAATAAATATTTTGAAGCTTAATATTCAAAATCTCTTAAGAATCATCTGAACACCAATTTGTCTTGTTGCTCAAGGGTTACTGCATTAGTCACTACCTTTTGTATCGCTGACTTTAAAAGCGTATGAGTTTTAAGAGCACCCTGTCTGGTCACCCACACACACACATTGTTCGGTGGTATCAGACGGGATCTCTTCATGTTTGTCTAACAAGAGACGTGTCCGATTATTATTACTGTTTTATCTTTAGACAGTATTTTTGTATGTTGGAATTGTGAGGATGTTCTTGTACTAGACGTGTTAAAAACTTTGGCTTGTGTTTAAACGCCTACCAGAAATTCTGCTATTTTACTACAAATAAATTTGAAATAGCTGCCAAAATGGATAAATGCTCACCAAATTACGGTTAATTACGGTTTGGAAAACGAAGAGAGATAGATAATGTAAATAATAACTACGAAGGGAATGGCGGGTTGTGATTTCGCTCGCTTCGCTCGCTCACTAGACCCCGCCATCCCCTTCTAAACTAACCAGTCCGAGTCGGGGTGCCCTAAGTCCAGAGCTCGCTTCACTCGCTCTTGCATCCTAAGTTCTCCTAGTACCTAACAGTAGTAACATTGCATTGTATCATTTTTTAACTGTAATTTTCGGTATTAGTGTTTCAGTAAAACGATATTTGGTGAGCATTTATCCATTTTGGTAAGCAAAAAGAACTTATAAGAAGCTAATATATTTTACATGGTACTTAGTGTTATGGTTCAAAATTTATTATGGTTAGATTGTACCCAAAACTTTTTCAGTACAAAGGTACTGCGCAAATATGGCTTTTGGCCAAGGCTGAAATATTAAGCAGCAAATGATTTTCTTTCGAACAGAATACATTTGCATCCAATCCTGGAAATTATTTTATTATGCACATTGCTTTCCCTCATTATAATACTAAATAAGTTGATTGCTCAAACAAAATCAAAAACCAGAAACCAGTCATGCAATCACAATAAAATAATTGTTGCATTAAGCAACCCCAATAATAATATTTTTCTCTTAATAATGTGGGGTGCATTTCCCTTTTCGTTATCCAGTATTGGTACCTACTTGCACATTATTTATTTATTCCATAGATAAGCAAATACCACCCTATGCCAATTTAAGGTAAAAATCATCGAAGCGACTAATGACGCTGAACCTTTTTTTGGAAATAATTCTACAAATTACTCGTTTCCGAAACCAATTTCGTGTAATAAACCATTATTCCGATGCCAAAGGTGATTAACTAATTTAAACTGAGCAATAAAATCAATATTTGAATACTGTATATTAATTAGTCTGTCATCGTAAATTGTCCAAATAATTAGATACCTTTCGCATCAAATCGTTTACCATGCCTTTTAAATCACATTAATTTTGACAGTTTAATTATTTCGTTGAACACTTAAGTTTTTTTTTCACAAATAAATGACTACCAACGGAATTATGGACCATAAAAGTAATAGGGACTAACATACAGAGACTTCTGAGTTATCATATCTTTTTTCCTTGAAGTTTCTAAATTTGAAGCCGGTGATCTCCTTTGGGTACTATTTACTAAAACGTCGGCTCTTTGTTATTTCTTTTTACTTGAGTTACTAAGTTTGAACCGCAGGCAAATTTACTTCGAAGAAAAAAATACATAAGTATAAACAAAGTAATATCCACAATAAGCCGAGCGTCAGTAGAAACATGATTTTAATAAGATTAAAATAATTGTACGCGTCCTGTGAGATTGGCTAGGCTCGAGTGATGAACAAAAACTGTTGCCCACGTTTCTTATAAGATCCTTTTTGTTTCGGACGTGAGAGACATGCTCTTGATAACGTAGCTTTTTAACCGAGATAAAAAGGTTTATAAGTAAGTTTGTGGCTGATTTCGATAGTTAGTACTTAATGATGTGAAGCATTAGCAGAGTATAGACACGTGACAGATAATGTAAATAAATATTATTGACTGAAGCATCTATAGTCCAATTAAAATTAGATAAACGTTTGTAATTATGTAAATGTTTGTAAGCGAAATACGCATCGCAGATAACAGGGTCTGCCAGTGATTCAACGTCATGCATAATGCAGCCTACTAATGCAGCCGTTAATTACACGCCCTTAGGGTCATTATTGATTGGCAATTTGCGCTCGATGCCATTTCGTCTATATTGGATTGCTTAATCGCATTACCGTAACTGTTCAACCTTAAGACTATTAGGTAATTTAATTAGGGGATTATGAAGGACTTAAGGTTTTAAATAATTTGAACAATGAATAAGCCGAGGTTTATTAAATTGACGATTAGTTCACGGAAGGTCTTTTAATGGAAGCTAATTTGAAAAAGTGGGGCAGTAGGACTCTTGTAAGAAATTAGGTCTTTACGTTTATTTTACAAAATGACGTTTGTTGACGATAGTGATTGTTGAAATGCTAGAATGTTTGGGATTGACCACGTGACATTTCAAAAGCCAAAATCAATATCATAGAAATTTCAATTGAAATAAGCAGTACCTTTGTGATCTTTTCTCAATACAAATTTTTTTTCTAAGTATATTGTGTGTAATAAATAAATAAAAATAATCGATTCCGTACATTTTTTCTTTTTGCTGACAGAATATAACTTTGTCTTGAGGTTCTTGTGATGTGCAACATAATGTAACAATGACTTCTAAGAAGGCTGAACTTTTATCAAAAATGTTAATCAATTAAAATTAAAACTTGCGAACCCACAACAAAGAAAGCAAAGCCCATAAATGTAAATAATCGTTGAGAAACTAAAAAGACTAAAATGAGTGAGACCGAGACTGAACGTTTTCCCGAGATACATTTTGTGTAAGCGCCGGATAACATTTTTATTGTTAACAAGCAAAGCCGTGGCCACGACGAGCGACGATGATATCTCCTCGTATGAATGATGACTTCGTGCTGAGCCTCTGAAAGCAGTCTCCACAGATAGACATGAAGCCGAGAGACACGGCACGAATATGGAGATTCGACCGCACTTTGTGCACTCACTTTTCTAAAATGAATACCGAATGAGAATTGCAATTCAATTCGCGAAATTGAATATTCAAAATTGTTTCATAGTCTTGCCTATTTTAGAATTATACAGTACTGAGAACCTCTAAAGCTTGATATCATTTCTCACGACGAAATGTTATCTATTGAAAACAGGTAAGATACCTACTAACTCATTACGACGATGATGTTTTTATGCCTCATTAAAATTCTTTATTATAATTAAAAACATCAAAGATTCGAAAATTGAAGTTGATTATTTTTTAAAGGAATATCATGAATGTCAATCAGCTTTTTAGAGTCTACGTTTTGATGGCATCTAAACCAGAACGTATGATTTAATACCAATGATATTAACTGATGATGGTCTTTACCTTCCTGTGTCTATGGTAGCGACCCATCCGAGGAAGATAAGGGGTCGACGTTTTTAGCACAAAGCGTTTTCTGTTTCGGACCCTTTCCTGCTGGTTATTTGACTCGAAACGTGCCTTGGGAGTACCTGTTTACTGAGGCCACCTTTATCGAGACGCAAGCAATATTTTGTTGAGATTATCAGTTAAAATGTCTTTGTCGTTCAGCGTTCACCTGTAACAGATGCGATGTCTCACTTAACAAATAACAATCACGCTTTAAAGTTGTTGGGTCCAACATGAGTCTTAAAGATAAGGGAAAAGCATTAAGCTGATACAGTGAAATGCCGAAGTGATTTATTTTAAATGCTTTCAATCGAACCTTTTGAGAAACATTGCAATTTTATCGAACTAAGACAAAAGTTGTAGACTGTAGTACATTAGTGAATACTGTTTTTAAACATATATTAGATTTACGATCCTATAAATAAATTATGGTGATCACCATAGAGACAACACAAGAGTAATGGTACTGTACAATAAAAAAAATGTGGCAAACAAGACCAAACATAGCTTTCTAAGATTTACAATCTTCAACCAAAATGTTTTATTTGTGGTGTTGACGGCCGTAAACTAACCAGCATCACTGTACGTTTAAAACTATTGTCTCAACGAATTTATAGAGGCAATAACATAATTGCGGTAGAATCCTTTTGTCTAACCGAGACAGACCCTGGCACTACTTTTATTATGGGTCATAACTTTCAAAGGCCTTTTTTGCTTTGGATCCGAGAAACTGGCCATATTGTTAATTTCTCCCTCCGGAGCTCCTTTGTTTTTGACTAGTCCTTTTTCAATGTTCAGCGAGGACGAATGCTGCTCTGAATAGAATTTAAAACGTTCTGGTTACGGGTAATATAATTATTTCCAATAGTATGCAGAAGTCATTTTTGGCCTCAATTCTGGCTGCCGATTCTTCATTGTTATTTCCCAGTTTCCCGCAGAGCTGTTTCTATTACGTTGTCCAGGCTTCTGTTGGACACAGTTTGTTAACCTTTAGTTTTTTCACAAACTAACAATACATTGCATGTTTCCAATTCTACGTAACAAAGTTTAATTTTGTTATCAATAGCTGTAATCGTAATAGACTCATTTCCGTTGTCCATTATACTATCTTTGTTATTACAGTCTAGTTCTATAATCGAATGACCGATCGTCAATAGACTGATAAATTATAACAGAACTATTAGCAAGGGCGTTGTCTCTGCAATATCGATTTGTCGCATAATGTTCATGTGCTTTTATAGAACAGTTACATTTCAGTTCTTCGATATCTTTTATTCTCGGCTCATTTATCGGACCGATAGTATCTATTTGTTTGACGATTTATAATGAAACCCACACATGGCTTACGGTTTGAAGCATCCATTTAAAGGCAATCTGTAATAGATTGAGAAACTCATAAATATTAGTAGATAAACGGACCCATTCTTTCACATAAAAGTCATGTTGAACTTCTATCGATATCGGGCAATGTCAACACACTCGTTGTGTTATATAACGTTCCTTAGGGAAAGATCGCTATGTAAGATGTTTTCGGAGTCAGTTGTTACGAGATAAGTGGTAATATTGTGTTTGATGTCCTCTTGTAAATATTGAGCCATCACATGGGCACGTGAGATATTTACTCTCAATATTGACTGAGAATATCAATAGTCGTGCCCTGATACGACCTTGGCCCGACAGACCTCTTTCTCGGAAAGTGTCACCAAATATTCTGCTTTCTATCTGTGCATTGATCTTCATTATAAATATCTTCAATCTGGTCTGGCATCATGCAGGATGTACCATTGTAAATGCATTACGTGACTGATAAAGTACTTTTTGGAGTTCTATCTTTTAGTAAAGTTTTACCAGGCATCCGGAAAGGATAATAAATTCCTCAATTGTTATGACTCATAAAAAGTTAACTACTTAAACAAATGTACCCAAAAGAGACATCAATACCACATCCTGAAGTTTTGAAGCAATATTTCATTACCTATTAGTCAGTACACCAAATGATTCAAGGATTTGATTTTACTCTGTGTCTGGAGAGGGTACGTGATTCGTAGTGGCATTGAAGATATTCAAAGGTCTGTAAGCATCTCCCACGGTAGACGCGATCCGACACGCACGTGTTATGGCATTCGATGGACCACGATTAGAGTTTGCGGTGACGCACGATGCCCTCTTGAATGGACGTGTTTTTGTGGCAAACTAGCACACTACTCTAGACTTTTTCTTTTTCGATGTTGTTAAGAATTTTTCAGAAATTTTGTGTTGCAGAAACAGTCTTTGTACCAGCATTGTGTTTTTAATAACTTGGAAATTTATTTTACTTTTTTATGTCCATACCAACTTACTTCAATCTGTAATAAACGGTTGAATTTTGTAGATGATGGATAATTTTCGAACTCAACCGTTTATTGCTTCATTCTTATATATATTAGGTACCTTCTTATTAATTTAGTCTCCAAGTTGTACTTATAATATAAATATTATTATTTTATCCCTCCGGTTGGAGGCAATAATAATGATATTATCATAAATGGAAATAAATAAAAGCAATTAATAATAATTTAAGAACCTCCTAATTTTAAGAGTCATCACTTCATTGTACTGGAATCCCATTATTGAACATCTGTTCATAAATCGTTTCAATAATCCATAAAGGAAATTGAAACACCACAATATCTTTTGTGTACATTCTTTTCCGATTTTAAACTGTCAATCATTTATTTTGCATTGACGTAAAAATGTCCGCCCATCTCGTCAAAATTGCATGCATGTTACAAAGTAAATATTAAATCATTTCCTTGTTATGTGTATCTGAAATAATCTCAGTATTATGAATGCCTTAGAACGTAACAATTTTAACCCTTAAGTTCATTTTTCAATTAAACTTTTACTCATCAAACTTTTAAAATAATAAAAGTTCAAGTGTGAGAAGTGTTCAAGTCACGTAACTGCTACTGTTTCATATGTCACTGCGACCTCCTTTGAGATGAAACTTAAGGAGATGCATCGACGAATCACGCAGGCCTAAGTCTTCGGCTGCATAACCAATATTTCGAGTACTTAAAAAACACGCGTGCCATCTGTTGTAAGCCGATGCAGTGCCGGGTCCCACCCGTCGTCATTGTTGCCTTCCCCGCGCCTTCCCCCTCCCCCAATACCCATGCGGCTTTCGTTCGTTCAAACTTCGTAGGTCAGTTACCGCCCGACCGCAGGGGAGCATGGCTGCGTCAAAAGTTTTACCGCGATCTCGCACTCACTGTTTACATGCGCTATAAAACGAAGTGTACACAACAACACAGACTTCATAACATTGACTGTTTGGTGACATAAAGTTTTAACGAGTACTTTAGTGAAATATCAGTGACAAATGAACTATATTAAAGTGGCAAAATGACCAAGAACTTTTACGGCATGGTTTCGTTAAAAGTTTGGATGTGTTTGGTTGTCGTGGCCGGTGCGCGCGCACGGTCCGCGCCGCCCGCCCCCACCGGCTGTCATTGGGACTATTCGGACACAAAGTTGAGTGAATCAAACTTTCTCACGTGTAACATTAAAACCATCGGCTCAGTTGACTTCTTGTTTAAAAACATTACCACAACGCAGGCGTACAACATCAACAAGTTGAAGCTGACTTGCACGGATTTGTTGTTCTTCGAAAGTTCGTTGCACATGAATACCGGCACTTTTTTGGGCCAGCTGCGAAAACTTGAGGAACTGCGCGTTGAGTACTGCAAGATACGGTACGTGCCCGCTACTGTCCTGTCGCCGCTTCGTGATTTAACAAGCTTATCTCTGCGTTCTTACAATACGGATTGGCCTGCGATGACTATGGAGTTTCACGCTGAAAGTTTTCGTGGACTAATGGAACTTCGCACGTTGGATTTAGGTGACAACAATATTTATATGTTACCTTCTGAAGTATTTTGTCCACTTTTTAGTTTGGAGGTATTGAACCTTACCAACAATAGAATTCAAGACATATCGGAAATCGGCTTCTCGGATTGGGGCAAGGGGCCCATCGCGCCAGGTAAATCATGCAACACTGGACTGAAGATGCTTGATTTATCTCACAATAATATTCTACGACTTCCCGACAACGGTCTTTCTAGCCTCAGATCTTTAGAAGTATTGAATATTCAGAACAACTTAATTAATGAAATAGGCGACAGAGCCTTCGTCGGATTGAATTCATTAAAAATTCTGAACTTGTCGGGAAATAAGTTAGTCGCTGTCCCTCCTGAACTATTTCAATCATCACGAGTTATCAAAGAAATCTCATTAGCGAATAATTCACTTTCTGTGTTGGCTCCGGGATTACTTGAAGGACTTGATCAGCTTGAGAAATTGGATTTATCTAGAAACCGTCTTACTAACGACTGGGTTAATAGAGATACTTTTGCCGGACTCATCCGCCTAGTTATATTGAACTTATCTTACAACTCACTTGCACGTTTGGATCCAAAGTCTTTCCACGACTTGAACACCTTACAAGTTTTGAATCTAGACAATAACGCTATTGAAACTATCAGCAACGGAGCTTTTGCTGAGCTTAAGAACTTGCATCAACTGTCGATATCAGACAACAAGATAAAAACGCTGAACGAACACATTTTTTCCAACTTGTTTGTTCTTAGTCAGTTGTATTTAGATAATAATCAGATATCCACAATTCACGAGCGCTGTTTTGAAAACATTACCTATTTACAAGACTTGGGTTTAAACGGAAACAGTATGAACACGATCCCAGATGGAATAAAGAAGCTAAGATTTTTGAAATCACTTGATATCGGGAAGAATAACATATCCAAAGTAGCAAATACGTCGTTCGAAGGACTAGCAGAGCTTTACGGACTACGGCTTGTTGACAATCAGATTACAAGCGTACCAAAGGACACATTTAGTACTCTGCCGTCCTTGCAAGTTCTAAATTTGGCCTCAAATAAAATAGAAACAATTGAGCAAGACGCATTTTTATCTAATCCGACTTTAAAAGCTATCCGCTTAGACGGGAACAAACTGACCGACATCCGAGGCGTCTTTAACAAACTAAATACCCTCGGTTGGCTCAACATATCCGACAATAAGCTTATTTACTTTGACTATAGTTATATGCCAGAAAGCCTTGAATGGTTGGATATTCACAGTAACAATATTACGAAACTAGAAAACGAACAGAACTCACAACAAAACATCCGAATGCTTGACGTAAGCTACAATGCATTAGAAAACGTCGATGAAAGGTCGATACCTGATTCTATTGAAGTCCTTTTCTTAAATAACAACAAAATTCACACGATTCACCCAGGTACATTCTTACAAAAACGAAACTTAGAAAAGGTTGTCGTGACGGACAATAAATTGAGAACCGTTGAACTATCGGCGTTTACGTTGCCCCATATTCCAAAACACAGAATGCTGCCAAAATTCTTTATTGGAAATAATCCGTTTGTATGCAATTGTCATATGATTTGGCTGCAAAAGATAAATCTTTGGAATCACATGAGACAATATCCAAGATTTGTGGATTTGGATACAGTGACATGTGAAGTGGTAAATAATAAGTATGGAGGCAAAGCTAATCTTATGGATGTACCTGAAACTCAGTTCCTTTGTTCCTATGAGACTCACTGCTCGTCTAGTTGCTTCTGCTGCGACTTTGAGGCTTGTGATTGTAAGATGACATGTCCTGAAGGCTGCTCTTGCTTCCATGACAGTAACTGGAACTCCAATGTCATCGATTGTTCAAATGTGGGTTACACTGAAATACCCGAGAAGATACCAATGGATGCCACAGAACTTTATCTCGACGGCAATGACTTCCAAGCTTTGAACAGTCATCTATTCATCGGCAAGAAAAAGTTACACAAGCTCTACTTGAACAACAGTAACATCGCTAACATCGACAATGATACCTTAAATGGATTGCATTCTTTAAACATCCTTCACCTTGAAAATAACCATCTGACTGAGCTGTCTGCTGGAGTGTTTTCGCAAACAAAACACTTGAGAGAGTTATACTTGAACGATAACCTCTTAACAAGTGTCGCAAACAAGACTTTTGACAACCTGTCATCTTTAAGAGTTGCGCACTTCCAAGGAAACAAGATTCTCGACCTTGACAAAAAATTGGCGCATGTATCTCATTTGGAAAGCGTCAATGTTCAAGGAAACTTGTTCACGTGTACTTGTGACAACATTCTGGCTCTTCAAAACTGGTTCAAGAAGTACTACGAAGACCCCGTCGAAATGTTTTGTATTAGTGAAAATGGACTTATTTCCAACTATACAGTGTTTGATGCGATTGATAAGTGTCGTGATTCAAGTGTTACTGACAATACTATTCCCACAGAAAATCAACCGTATCAATACGACGAAGTGAGCCCTATAAAATTGAACTTTGTGCCACTTTTAGCTGTAGTTCTGATAAGTGTTATTCTTATTTTATTATTCGGTGCCTTAGCGTTCTCATTTAGGCAAAATGTACGCTTATGGGCACACTCTAAATATGGAGTCAGATTATTCAAAAGTGCTTCAATTCAAGAGAGTGAACTCGATAGAGATAGATTGTACGATGGATACGCTGTATATAGTTTATTGGATGATGATTTCGTGTCTAAAGTTGTAGCTCCAGAAATGGAACACTCCGGTTATACGATGTGCTTTCATTACAGAGATTTACAACATGCGCCTGATAATTACTTGTCTGAGCAAATAACAAATGCGGCTGAATCATCAAAGAGAATTTTAGTGTTTGTGTCCTTTAACTTTCTACAAAACGAATGGTCAAAAGTCACTTTTAAGGCAGCTATGAAACATGTTATTACCTCTATTCACCCTTCAATAAGGCGCCACAGAGTAGTTTTCATTTTAACAACAGATGTTAGCGCTCTAAACTTAGATCTCGATTTCCAAAGCTATTTGAAAACTTGCAACGTTTTATTGTGGGGTGAAAAGAAGTTTTGGGAAAAAATTAGATTTGTAATGCCAGACATTTCTAATTTGCATTGGAACAAAGATACAATGAATTACAATCATGGCGTGTGTCCAAATGGTAGACGGCATCCTTCTAGATATACGGCCTCGCCTACTGCGCCGGAACATTGGTATAAATACGACGCGATACCACCTCAAACACCCGCTACTGCTAATGTGGGTATAGCGATTGAAGATGACACGTCGATGTTGACGAATACAACGTTGACAAGTCAGATTCAGGATGGGGAGAATTTACATCATAGCTATATTTCTATTGATACACAAAATTATGAGCAGCCGTATGGTGGTAGGCCTAGGCCTCCTAATACGTTGCGTAAACATCCTGGTCACCACTCCCCATCGATGTTAGATGAGCAAGGTTACTTACAGCCCCGCTCATCTGTGCACGACTGCTTGCCACAAACTCATCCAGCCGTGCACAGATGATAAGATTGTTAAACTCTTCTTATCGGTAAAAGATACTTTGTAATGGAACTTGACATTCCAGGCGCATGTGTAGTAGGCTAGACCGCTTTTTGAGTTGGCCATGCCTTATTAAAACGTGATAGTATATAAATGTTGGTTTAGATATAATTTGGCCAAACTGACTTCGTTCCTCAATAGTTCGAACATTGTCATGTTAAAAGACTGTATTGTTAAATGTATTCTAAACGTATCTTTGTAGAGTGAAGCCTTATTGTATTTCATTGTATAAAGCTTGAATTGTTGTCCATTAAGACTGATACAAAAATTGTATAATACAAATTAATGCCAGTATCAGGAGTAAAGACTAGCATGAGTATTTTGATATAGTATATCTCATTGTTACCAAATATTTTGTAGATAGACATTACTAATCATTGTATGGAAATTATTGTATAGTATTACTAGTCATTAGTTAAAATTATTGCATAGTGTTGAAAATGTGTAAATACTTAGTTACATATTTAGTGGTATTACTTAAATGATTGTTGTTAGAATAAACGTGTACCTATCAATTTGTGTCTATATTGTTATCGCTAAATATGTAACTGACTATTTTTATGTATCTAATTATAATATCCTCGACTGTTACATAATATTAATTTAAAAATAAAACAATATCATCAAATATACTTACCTAGTCGTTTCTTTCCTCTCTAAACCTAATTCAGCTTTAATGATAGGAATTAGTACCTATTTTCTAAAGTTTGCTCAAGGAATCTTCAATAGTAATTTACCATCATTATACCATTAATTTTAAATGCTACCCATTTATTAATACCTTGTGGTTTGTTTGAAGAACTAGACACAAACTTTTTGTTTTGCCGCTCTGCCACAAAAACTAAGAATCTTTAGAAATCCAAATGGCGGCACTACAGTTAACTTCGTTGTTTCCAAATCGAAATATTAAGTAAAAAAAGATGAGAAATAATTTTGGTTTGCCGACAATCATCTTGGGCATAATGATGGTCCCTTTTCAGGTAGAGAAACACACCCAAGTAATATTTCAACCGTCATGGATAGCATAGTAGCTATAAAAGAGATTTACAATACGTTCAGTATTCGTCCCTAGTTATGCGACCTTGTGTTGGACACGGTCCGACGAAGAGCTTATTGATTTTTTTTCATAATAGTTTTCTAAAGTGTGAGTTCCAATACCGACATATGGTGTGACATATTTTGAATGACCGCTGCCCGGCTGTTTTAATTTTTTCTTAATGAGAAGCATTTTGTGGCCGCATTGTTGCAACTGGCCGTGTTTGTTGAACAGAATGAAGGGTTAACAGACTTGCTTGAATAGATACTTCAAAAGCTATTAATAACTTGCATATACTTTGGGGACACAAATAAAATTAGAGACTATTTTTCATTGGTACATGTTTATTTCACTATCAATAATGTTATTACACATAGAATATGAAATCAAACAATTACACAATTGAATCTTAAGTAAAACAATACGATGCATAGTCAGAAGCTCACACCGGAACTATTATTTACATAATAAAAGATGGATGATAACAATAACGGAGCAGTTGTATGTTCCGTTCCGTCACTGATTCTATTCTAGATATTATAATATAACCTATATTTACTACGTACTTGTTATCAATCCACCTCAAAGTTTACAAAATATAGTTGGAACTACTTACGTAATCACTAATACATTACTAATCAATTGTCACACACTCACTCTCAAAATTGTTTGCAAGTTAAACAATAACATCAAATATAAGGATGGTGCAAATGAAAAATTAAAATTTTAGGAAACAACATCCTTGATTCTTATGAGTACTAAGTTAATACAATATTGAGCGAAGATACTAGAACTCATTATACTAAGAGCAATAAGCCTAGGGATGTGAAAAAATAATAAAGAAAAACTTGAGGCTCCTTTGTGTAACCTGCGTACACGCAAGCCCACCACCAGAATATTCATCTCTACTGTACAATATAGCAAGCATTACAACAAAATAATCGATTCAGTAAACGTACAAGCAACATCGATTTGCAATCGTTGTTCATATTTAAATGATAATCTTCGTGTTTACAACTGTGAGATAAATCGAGAGAAAGTGACCATACCGAGAATCGTTGCATCGTTGAAACGTGTGGTAATTGACTTTATATCGTAAGTATTATGTTTCATTACTATCATGTTAATGAAATAGTATTATGATGCGTGATCAGAATTAAAATCTCAAGTACAAGTATTTGTTAAGATAATTAATACTGGTTATATTTAAAAGAAATGTAAAGTATTTTGTAGCTTGCACTTTAGCGTATACGGGGATTGTACTTTCCACTAATATTCTTGCCTAACACGTCTTTTGTTGACTACAATCCCCAAACAACACTGAAATTCAATGCGTAGACGTGTTGCGCGAGCATCGCTTGCGCGGCTGGGACGAGGCATAACATGCTAAAAAAGGTAACTAAGAAAAAAAAAAATACTTTGGCCGAACCGTCGCGTCACTTCGGGAGATCGCAATTTTATGTATTTACTAAATATTTATTTCCCTGACACGATGATGCTTAGGCCAAAATATTCGTACCTATATTAAACTTAATGGATCAAAACATATTATTTTTTACTGTTAAGAGTATTTTTTGTCGGGGGTTGTTTATTTTTTTTATTATTTAATGCTTTATTTTTCTTTAGCCACTACTACAAACTCTACGATTTACACTCACCTAAATTGCACTACATCGTATACCAATTTTTGTATACAATGTAGTGTAATTTAAGTCTGAATATCGATCGAACGAGTCAAAGTAGCTGAGCATCTATCACCAATGTATTCACTCGTTTCTCTTTTCTGCTTCATCATCAGACCCAGATCACAATTTATTTATCATTCATAGAGACCGTAACATATTTTAAATAAGGCTACACACAAAGCGTACGCTGCACATAAGTGAGGAGTAGGGTAATCCTGCAGATTCGAGGCCATGCTGCTGCATCAGGCCAAGGTTACTAGTCTTTCTATGACCGGGCCTAACCACCAACTCTTAAAGCAGTATTATTTCAATATTACTTCCAGTGGGAAAGAGACGGAGCTATACAGGACGTATAGCTCCGTCTCTTTCCCACTAGAAGTAATATTGAAGTAATACTGCTTTAAGAGTTGGTGGTTTTTCATTCATAGAGCCAAAACATGATACCTCTGCTGTAACTAAGCAAGGAGTTGGGTATTCTGCAGACCTCAAGTCATGCTGCAGCATCAGGTAAAGGGTTACCATATTCTTGCAATACTCTTGAAGAAAAAGAATACCAAATTTTGCGGTAAAACACCACCGCTAGAAAAAATGCGGTCAAGTAAAAAATCCGCATTCCAATAGGTTCACCCGTATTAGAGCTACGGTGCTACAGACAGACACACAGCGGTCATACTAAAACCATCCCTCTTTTTGCGTCGGAGTCGGAGGTTAAAAACTGGCAATAAATTACTAACTAGTATTTTATTTACTTTGCTCTAATGAAATTCTATCGATTTGTATTCAAAAAAATCTCAACCATTTATGCAAAGGCGGCTGACTCACTGTACTATAATTTTATTCAACCATCAAATCCAACTTGAACCAGAGACAGTTTGATGCGGTTTATAACTATCTCACAATATTACTATCCACTTGTCAAAAACCTTCTTAAAAATATACTCCATAACAATTCCACAGAAATCTCCACCGCTATGTCTATTTGCTCTTTCATGACCAACAAATAGAAACGTCAGTAGCAGAAACATATTCCATTATTGCCCCAATAAGTTACCAAAACTATTTCTGGTTCCAAGATACCTGCTATCAATATCCGGGGATATCGGCCCTATCTCAGGATTTCACGGTTAAACGCACCATTGATTCCCCCCTATCATACCCGATGCGTCTCCGAGACTAGATAAGAAATTGACCAGATATCAAACCAAACTCCTTAGCTTTCGAGCTTAGTGGCTTATTGTTTTATCGTAACGAAATTCGATTTGTACAATATCAAACAGAATTGGAATTATTAATATTAATTTGCTGGCTTTAGAGATATTGAATTTGAAGCGAATAATTTAGAACGGATTATGTTATAAACTACAGATTCGGAAACTGATAAGTTCACTTCGAATACATAGGTGTCGACTAATTTTATCAGTCAGATCATGAGTGAGTCATTTTGAATTCTAAGCAAATTATTATCTCCGGCGGCGTCGATCAATCGGAACCATCACGTTTCACCTGTATCATCTTGACCGTCCTTTCAATATTAAAACTTCCAATATGTTTTTCTACAGCCACTCAAAGCATCGTTCACAATAAAAGCAATGACTAATCCCAGTTCTCAGGGTCAAATCAAATCAGATAGATGCGTATTTTCAGTGTGACATTGATCGACGTCTGATATCCAAACGCGGGTTGTGGAGATTTTTCTGTTTTGTACTTTACATTAACGAAATTTGTTACTCGACTGGTCAACTCACGCCACCCGCTGGTTAGACATGACGTTTCACACTTGAAGTTGCTTCGACTCGGTACAAAGGTCACGTCTTCTCACTCAAATCTCGACCGGGAGCGTTTCGGTCGGAATTGGATCGTGACAACCAAGAGATACTTATCGTGATTTTCTGGCCAATTCCGATGCATAGCTCCGTTGTTAGGATGGGTAATGGGAGCATGGGAACACGGACAGAGTTGGTAGTGTTGATACTAACTAAATTATTGTAAGTCAAATAAGGCGATGTGTTTGTTGAGCGATGATTGGGGTGCGCCGGGTAGCTTTGTTTGTCTATTAAATTTTGTCACATGATTGACGTTCAACCCGACTAACATCTTATGTAAAGAAGGGTTTGACATTCAAATCCAGCTGGTATAGCTTTAAGTTTATCCATAAGTTCTGATCCGACAGTCATTCTGTAATATAGATAAGGAGTTGACTGAATTTAATATTTGGTACAAAGCATGTTAACTAAGTTTCACTAACTAGATGTATTTTCAAGGAATCATGCATGTCATCAGGAAGTAGAAGGCATTAAACTTTACTGAGTATACACCACATTAACCCATACATGATAAGATTGACAATAAACTACTGTATAACTAACATAAAATACACATTGTTGATAAGGATGACTCAAACATTTTTACAAGACTGAATTCATTTTTCTTCTTTTATAAGCAATATATTAATACAACGGTATATCTGTATTTAGTATAAGAGAAGGAACAGACGCTTCTTTGATTTCTAAAACTGATGAATATTGTGACTTGAATTTACAAGACAAACTACTTAAGAACGATAAGAAGACATTCATAATTCTAGTTACATTGCACACAACTTTATGACCTGATAAATCGAGACGAGAAGCATTGGATGCAATGAATGAAGAATCGAGTGGAGCAGGAAATCCCAATGCGTCATGAACACATAAAGTAAATTTAATGGAGACACTAAAGGGGTCCTTAGAAAGAAAAAGAAATTGTCGTAGCTAGTAAGGAAATGATATCACAGCAAGTAAAAAAAGTAACTTAAATACTCAAGGAGAAAGTTTCAAGATCACGCAAAAAAAACTATAACTTTACACCAAATCCTTAACGCCAATAAACGCCTCAATAGAGGAAAAATAAATCCGGTTATGGGAATCTGAGCTCGGATAAATCACATCGAAAATAATGTCACGACACGAAAAAAAATGTTGGCATCGGAAAACTATGGAACGATTTCATTATCCCAATGTCCCGGATAGTGAGCATGACTGACTCTTCGGTGAATGAGAGTTACAAATCTTTAAAAAAGCAAGTTCCGTTCCGGTTTTTCTACAAATTCTTTCCGATCAAAGTTAATTCGGGTAATCAATTCTCGTCCTTCGATCCGTTGGGCTGATAGATAACTTGGACTGGTGGATTTGAAAACCGAAATATTTTTGTGGACGTATTTCTATCTGATGGATACTGGGGCAACCCTGACTTTGAAATAGATAGTGTCAAAGATGATACTTGCCTTATTTTCTTCTTCATTCTCTTCATCGTAAATTGTAATAAGGCCATTTTTATCCACATAACCACACAGTTTTAATTTTCTCAGTTCTTTCGTTTTCATAAGTCTGAGAGCAAGCATCCTATATCTATTATTAGTAAATTATCAACTCGTGGCTAAATGACAGCCAGACCCGGTATTTCTGTAAATAAAAAGGCAAGGTTCAAAGGAACGTAAATAGAAAAATTAAATTTGTGGCTAAGCGAAGGCTAAGACTTGAACGACGATATTTTAATATTCAATCTCAAGCATGCATCTAGGAACGCTGCTTACTTCCAAGAGCTTATTCGCTCGTGTGCATAGTTACGTAATAATTCCCTTGGAATCGATCCTAGAATCTTAGTCTTAGTCTCAAACTTTGCGATAATGCCATTAAATCGTGACCTAGTTTAAGTAGGGCAGATGCCTGGATAATCTTCCGGAACATCGTCTATCACAGTTATTCTATATGGTTTACTGTCCGTTTCAATTTATGTATCGCTGCAACCGTTGAAATGTTTTAGTGCTTGATTCCTAATACTTCGATTTATTTCCTATTTCATGTATAGAGAGTAGATTTCTTAGATGGTAATAAATGGAATACGGTTCCTGAGAAAGTTTTCAATCATTTTGAATATGTTCCTAGTATGATTTTAATATTTATGTACTTTTTATGTTAGACATCAAAGTTTTTACCTTTCGCTGTTCCGTGATGTGTCACTAGACCTTACGAGTGTAAAAACTTCGTTTATTGTAGGTACAGTAACGTTATTACACGCGATAAAATTCTGTACAAATGGCATGCAAAGTGATGAGTTCTAACCAACTCGAGCTATGAACGTAAATTTTTAACGAGTTCAAAGTTTGACATCGGTCGTATTGTGTCGGCTCATAGCGTATATACGTGATAGCGAGTTCCACTTACGTCGGTTTAGTTGGAACATGTTTTTTAATAGTTGTATTTGAACTGTGTTTTGTTGTTATTTTTCTGGTGTTAAATGGTGGCATTTGAATATAACATTTCCAATTTTACTCTAAACACCGAGAGATGTATTTGCCAACAAACTTAATTAGTTTTTTTGAATGAAATACTTGTACCTTTCCTTAACACCCATGACATGACAGCATCTTTTCGACTAAATGCATCATCTTTTCACTTGTCACGGGCAAAATTCCTCGCAACATAACATCTAACCCACATTTCACTAATTACCTACATCCTCCACAACAAAGTCAAATATGACCACACTTTAACCCACTTAGTAGTAAGATAACTATCTTATCAGGACAGATGTTGCAAGCTCTAAAAGGAACGAATCACCGACAGTTAACTTTGAACACGTGCGATGTAACTGTTCATTTACTATTGAATTTAGAAGATGAATGACGAAACGACTTTGACGCTTAGACCACGTATAAGATAAAAGACGCAAGAAAAAAAAACAAAGAAGATAGAGCAAAGGCGGTTAAAGAATTTGAATCTAGAACATGTTAACGAATTTGAAATTAGAACACCAATATACTGGCTGGCTTAGAATACTTTGTATCGAAAACTTTTTCTTGTTCGAATTCAAACAATTGAATTAAACGATATTGTTTAGATTCATTCAATACGATTACCAGACATGACTAACTCAAGGGTGTCCTTAACCATGGACGGACAGTCTAATACCTACCATTCAAGTTTTACTATAGCATTCGACCTCGGCCATGTACATTAACTGTTTGACAGACATTGACACACTAAATGCTATAGTATCGAATGTAAAACGAAATATACATACACCTACAAGACGTATCTGACTGTTAAAAATGTTGAATTTGACGCAACCTTATTAAATTCCATATTCAAACCATAAATTGATTCATATCATCGCATTAAAATCAATTTTTCGGTTTAAAAAAAAACAATATAGGCTCCGATACATACTTAGTCATCTTTCCAAACAAAACAAGGTGCCATTAGCAGTTCCTTCGAATCAATGGTACTTTAAAAAGGCAATAATTTCGCTGAGTCAGACCTACCCTCGGAATTGTTCCCTAACGGTTGATGCTCTATCTTTGGCATTTCTTGCATATACAATGACTATATGGTTTTGATATTTTGTTTGTTTAGGCATCAATCACAAAGTGAAATAATTTAATTCTCATGGGACTTAACGAAACGACGTTTCCTATATGAAGCTCAACGCAGACCCCTAAGAATGGATGCGAGCATTTACAGAACCTTAATTCTCGTTCGACATATCATTACGGTTGGCTAACATGTAAAATGGCTGTATTTTATTTAAAAATAGAAAGTTGTTTACGTATAATTGCTTGGCTCATCAATAAGGAAGCTTAAGCCTAACTGGCTAGAACTGCTGAGGTCGAGAGGTCAAATCCGACCACCTAACTACAAGCATATTATTAGTAACGCATCACGCATTACTAATATTCTTTGATGTGCAATATAGAAAGAAGCAGTAATTGAATTACACAATAATATTTGCAAGACCCCATATTTTTAAATACTAAAAAAATAATAAGGAACAGCCAACGTTCAACGCTTTTTAATAAAGATTTATGTATTTAAGGCTAAACGTCAAATGGAAATGTAATTTTCCTGGAAACAAGTATCAACATTTTTTTAGTCCACCAAAAGTTTATGAAGACTGACTGAGATGAATGAAGACGATAATTGAAGTGCCCGTTCAAAAATTAAAAAGTTACTCGTAAAACAAACGGGTGAAGAGTGCACGTAACTTTTATATCAAGACATTGCTTCTAGAAAATTCAGTCCAGACATTTTTGCCGGTTTTCTGTATAAGGCAACGAAACTGCAGCATTATAGCCCTGAAGATACTCTGCTATTCTATTTCAGATATTAAACGAAGGCACTTAAGGATGATTTTAGAATGATCTGCGGTAAAAGGCGATTATGGGATCGTGAATAATTTTATATAACTGTTAAATGAGTCGAAAGGTGCATTTCAAATTGTTTTCTTCCTTCTTTTGACTGGATAGATAATTATGCAGATTACTCTATTAGATAATAAATAATATTCCACAGGCTGGTAACTATGTATGTTGTCGAAAGGTATGTATGTTTTCTTGCACCTTAATATTTCTGTAAAGCGCCATCTAATAAAAGTCCAGAGAACTTTTAAGGAAGTAGGAACGAGCATGGCGCCCCTCACGGCAAAGGAGCTAATATAAAGTTCACCATGGCATGGGTAACGAAGGGGACTTTGTAGTGTTGACTATGTAGCTTTTGTAGTTACCTAATGCTTCACAAATAGATAATCGTATCCTGAATTATCGTAAATATAGACCCTGGATTTATAGCTAGCTCCATAGTAGAGCTTATTTGAAAGCGATGTGGGTTATAAACAAAGTACCTAACATTTTATTGGCGATATAAATTATTATCAAAATGCTAAAAAGGAATTGACTATAATTGTGACATTTTGGTAGCGCAACTCAATTCCATTATTTTTTTTCTTTTTGAAATACTCAGATTTTTTTAAATAAACATCACTTTTTTCATTAAAATTAAACCCATTCTTTGAAAATTCACTACCATTCGCAGCCACAATACAAAAATCAACGGACAAAAATTACTTTCCAACTTTTCAGTGCTAACAAACGCAAACAATTACTGAGGCAAAGGCGGCAAAGTTAAAAGGGCCCGCTAATGACGTCAGGTATTCTACGTTCATTGTTAGCTTTCAATAATAAACTGTAATGTGAGGTGCTAAAAGAAACTGAACCATTTTATAGCCATCGCAGATTTTAAGAGCGAGTGCGAATGCATTCCGCGGCTTGAGTGTTTTACAAATGCACGTACAAAATTATGCAGATTATTTACAGTGGGCCCGGTTTTGTGCTGATTGTTGTGGGTTGTATTCTATATTTAAAAGGTTATTAACAAACATAGTGAAGACAATAGAATTTTCTTTTTTTGTGTCAGTTTTGAAAGTTTGATGCCAGTGCCTAAATTAAAAAAAAATCTTAAAAACTCATGTCTTCAAGTAAAGAATTGAAATAAATGATCTATCTAAATGTAAAAATGCCTATAGAAAACAAAACGATTACCAACGTAACAATGATGAATTTCATTTTAATAAAGTAATATCCTCAAACTAATAACTCCTAACGATTCCATGAAAAACTCCCGCCGACCTATTTAATATATTCGTCCTTATAACTCGTTACGTAACGTCGCCGTCGGCTTAACTAACCGACACAAAACCTACACAATAAAATATGCTTTTAATGGAGACCCCACGATAAATTGTCCTAATAACAGAAATATTTTATTAGTTAAACGGCCATCACAAAAAGTGTTCGCTTTAACAATTTTTACGGCATATTTCATTTTAAAAAATTCTTCCCTTTGGTGGATGAGATCCGATCTAAAGTTTGTGTCAGAAAAGGGATAATGCGGCCATCTTCCTAGCGGGTGCCCGATATATTTTTTTCTTTATTAAACTCTTGCTATGATCGTCCAACGTTTGGGGCCAACTTGCTTGTCAAGTGCCGTCTACGAAGCGCTCAACTAAGGTTGGTTCCAACGTTGTATGGTGAAGATTTTAGAGGTGCGTCCCATTTATTTTATTTTAATAATTTTAAAATGACAGATGAAGATGACCGTCGTTCGTCATAAAAAAATGATGTTTTGTTTTTATTGTGAACTCCATCACAATATGCTACTTTGTTAAAGTTGACAGTTTGTAAGAATAACTATAGCTATAGTTAAAAATACACCTGACTTTTTTGCTTATGAGTTATGATTCATAAGCAAAAAAGTCAGGTGTATTTTACCTAATTGTTGTGTGTGCTATGAAATTATCACGTTTACTTTTTTTAGCATAAAGTGTCCCACTGCTGGGTAAAGGCCTCTCCCATATCCTTCTAGACACTTTTCTCCTACGCCGCGCCGCCTTGAACCAGCCGTCCGTCGTGGTGCATGTCCAGGCCACCCTGTCACGTTGGCCGCCTGCATGTTGACCGCTGGGCGAAAATATATACTGTTTACTTTAATTTGAGTTTAAGACAGTAACAACAACATGCGATAGGAATTTAGTCTAACAAAAAGACAAACCTGTCACTTTGCAGTCTGTTCTATTATGGATTTACTAATTCCACAACAAAATAATCCATACACAACCAAACGTAAGTCCACAATAAAGCAAATCACACACAGTTCTCAAGCAAACCTATTGTTTGGAAAGTACCTATTCACTTAATTCTTATTTCATGACTTAGTGTGACCTCCGCCTAGGATAGAGGTCGTCGCGGGCGCACTATCTGATCGCTGCCTGCTGATCATGTCTATCGATGTTTCGAATAAATGCACAGCAATTTAGATCTATATTGTTCTGTTTATATTTTGAAATTGTATGATTATTATTGTGTTCTTGTCTTGTAATTTTAGTTGTGAAGTTCAGTGTTTAGATGTTTGCAGTTTTTTAGTCCGTAAAGTGTAAACTTAATATTTATGTAGTGTTTAATAGTTGCTAGGCTACGTTTAGCAGTAATTTTAGCTAAAAAACATAAATTGTCTTGTACAGTTTAAAAGAGAAACTCTACAGATTGCGTTTCAAGTTTCACATAAAAGTGCTTACAAATCTC
Source organism: Melanchra persicariae (assembly GCA_947386135.1). Classification (NCBI taxonomy): domain Eukaryota; kingdom Metazoa; phylum Arthropoda; class Insecta; order Lepidoptera; family Noctuidae; genus Melanchra; species Melanchra persicariae. Next base: position 8,268,637 of record OX376655.1, on the reverse strand, counting down.
TCTGTGTTTATTAGCTTTAGCAACTCCAGTTTTGTAAAGTCAAAGTTTTGTTTAATATTAAGTTCAATCTCATTATATCGCATAGACCATCGGAATCATCAATAACTTTAAAAAAACCACACCATTAATCTACCAACACAATCGCATCCGCAGCAGATGCTGCTTCAAAAGATCAGTTTTTATCAATAAAAATACCTCAACATTATAAACAAACAAGGTGTTAATACTCGCGATAAGTATCAAAAATAGCTCGCCCCTTCTTATAAAATATTGATATTTAATAGTCACATCACAGACTGAGTAACCCAGGCAGCCCCGTATTCCTTCGGCATACCAGATTACCGCATCAAATATTCCTTTTGACATTTCCCGTCAACGAAAACCCAACCTTGACTTTTAAGTATAAAGTTGAATTTCCATCTTGAGTGTTTTCGTCAAATAAGTGCAGGTGCCATTGGATGGCATCGCATCAACTTTATCTAAACTATCACATCTTCAAATATTAAACTTTTACTTTTATGGCAGTTTAAAATGCAAGTCGTGTCAACTAACGGGTAATGGACTCATATATAAACGGCGACTTTTCGTTTTTATCAGTCGCTATTATGGGTTTATTGCTCTGCTAATAAGGGCAATTATTTTCTGAGTTAAATGTTACACAATATGCGAATAGGTAGAAGTGTTTATACTAACACTACGCTCAAGTCTTCGTCCGTTTTCTGAAAATAAAATGTAGGCCCAGAGGGCTTAGTGTGAGTTTTTTAACGTACTCGATCGCGTTAACGTAAACGTTCGCATATGTCAAATTGTATAGAAAAAAACAGGTTTTCCGTGAGTATCACCAGACGGTGCTTATTTAGTTTCAATACAAATTGACGTTTATGCTAACGCGATCAAGAACGTTAAAAAACTCGCACTAAGGCCATTGTTATTCAGTGACAACAAATCTCTTTACTGGTGAAAGAATTTTAAAATCGGTCCAGTACTTTTACAGCCTTATTTATTACAAACAAAACTACAAAAATACAAATCTTTTCTCTTTACAATATCAGTGTAGATATATTTTAGTTTATTCTTATCATAATATGAATTGATGTTCTTTGATAAATTGGAAATAGAAGTATTAATATTTTTTCATCAAGATATTAATGAAACTTTGTTCCAATAAAATTTAAAAGGTTAAAAAAACATTTCAAATCCAAGCCACCGTCCAGACATTGTTAGTTTAAAATAAAATAAATTAGAGTATTAAATTGATTAAATATCATACAGATTAGAGTAGACAGGTTCCACAAACATGTTTCTAGATTAGTTATCATAACTTAGCCTTTGTTTGTGTTCAATAAACTAGACTTATACTAATAGGATACGAAATCGTAGGTGTGAAATTAGGTAATTTTATTCAATAAATTATCTAGATTATTTTGACTGTTTGAAGACTAATTTAATTTTATAGCTTTCGTTTATCTTTTTATACGTGTTGATTTACATTTTTTTTCCGGATTTCAACAGAAAATCATTTATCTCAAATATAAGAAATAGTAGGCAACTAAAACACAAAAATCGTGCAAGATAGCTAGCGCTAAGAGCAACCAATCTTTAGGGTTCCGTAGTCAACCAGGAACCCATATAGTTTTAACATGTGCATCTGTCTGTCCGCGGTTTAGCTCAGAAACACTTAGCACTAGAAAGTTGGAATTTGGTATGGATATACAAATTAATGACGCCGACAAAGTGGTAAAATAAATTAAAAAAAAATACTCCTAAAGTGGCGATGATTTTTTTTTATCTATCCCATGGTGTGTGATATCGTTGGATAGCTCGTTTAAAAATGTTGAGGGTGTGCGAAAACCATTCTTCCATCCAGGGATCGAAGAAGGAAGGAGTTATTCATCCTTCTTGAACCCTACATAGTGCGTGGCCCGATACGCATTTGGCCGGTTTTTTTTTTACAAAATCTACATATGATTAATTTATTTATTTGTATATTAACCGCTCCGGCCCCGGCAACACACCGGTGTGTTGCGAATTAATCGCGAATTTAATGTTTATTTACCTATTACATAAGATGTATTTTTTTTTGGGAATTTTCACATGTCGGGGCCGCAGCGGTTAATAGATAAGTTACAGTTAAATTCCGTTACAAGAAACCATTTTTAATAAATGAATAAACATTATTAATCTACTTAATTTAAATATAAATCGCAAATATAACGTGAGACAGAATAAACGCAATACCTCTTAAGGGGTCATTGTACTCATCATTATAAACAACTTTTACTATGGGACCAACCCCGAAATCGCTTAAAAAAAATTCAGCTGTTCAGTACATTTTGTCGACAGAAATTTATGGGGCAGTCGATTTTTTTTTCGCAATTTCAGTGTTGGTCCCATTATAAGAGTTGTTCATAATGATGAGTAAAATTACCCCTTAAGAGGTATTGCGTTTATTCTGTTACACGTTGTATACGTATATGGCGTTGCCATTCTAATGTGTCCTTATCAAAGGACAATCTAAATAATCAAATCACAAATGACCCTCTAAGAAATATTTTATCTCGCGTCAGTTGTGAAATAAAAATGCGGTCAACCGGGCAGCTAATAAACTTAGATAAACGAATGAGATATGTAATTAGTAGTTGATAATTGCTTGCTCGGTGTCAAATGACTTCATTAATACAGAAAACAAGTGAATAAATCCTGGTGTTTATTAAATGGAAATTCTTGCAAGTTGCAACATTATAACGGTGAAAATTTAGTTAATATTTTCAACGAAAGCAGTGATTTTATAAAAGATAAATTCTTACATATTACTGGATATTTGATCCTCTCATTTATCAAAACGAGCGTAAGTCAGGAAGCCCCGAATTCTCAGGCTTGATGTCGAAATTACTAACTGTTTAGGAGCCTGTTAAGCATAGCAAAATAACAGAGAAGAGATTCAGAACTAAAAAGTTAATCAATAGGATTTTTGTTAAAATCACCAGTCATGCTCATCATTAAAGCTTCTTAGCCAAATCAATTCAAAAATATGTATTTTCTTGACTTGAACTAATCTCCATTGAACTTACCATTGCGTTCTAAGCAGCAATTTGACCTGAGAGTCGCTCAACATTTTTCACGCAAGTCTAGAAAAAATAAATCAAAGAATCAAAATGTGTATCATCCCACGCTCTTTATGGTAGTCAATTAATTAGAGGAAATTACTACCGCCTACACTACACAGAAGTCCATAGTAGCCGTGGGCCATGCCTTGCTTGCTGCCTACCATTGAAATATTACATATATTGCACAACTTAGGTGACTGTGATCCTAAAGGAGATTGCAGAATGAAGCAACAGCTATATGAAATTATAATATAATTCCATATAGCTGTTGCTTCATTCTGAATATGTAGTAGGATAGGTGAGACAATGATTTCAGTCCCTGAAGTGATGACTTGGCTTAGAAAATAATCTATTGAATGAAAAACAGGTCAAAAAAGGGACGCAGAGAAGCTGCATTGAGAGAATACCTTACCCAATATATAAAACATTTAAAACTAAATATAAAAGGATTATTGAAGACTCAGTCCAGTATTATCGGCCAAGTAAAATATTTCTAATCAAAATTAAATGGCTCTTAAAATGAATCCAAGGTTTTTAAGGAGTCAGGTCAGTACAACATTCAAAGTTTAATTTATGACATGTAACATTTAGCAAAAGACGATTTCCTTGAATATTTATGTATGCATAGTTAATGTTTATAAACAACTGAATGCATAACGTTGTGAACCAGTTTATTGATTTATTACTGAAGCCCCAGGAAACGGTCGTCAAATGTTACGAGCTGATATATTTAAAATTGTATCGTGTCGTAAAATCAACATAAAAGTAATATTTGTTGTGCGTTATAAGGATCATGTCTTATTGATAGCGTTTTTATAGGGGCACAATCAGCTGCACTGCTTAATTAAACAAAAAAATAACAAAAATGTCTGTAGTGATTCTGGATTGGAAATGATCCAATTTTGCAATCTGTTTAAGATTTGAGTTTGGCTAGATACTTACTTTAAATTTCAATAAACCTTTTGTTGTTATCAATAAACTGTATTAATTACTGAGAAAGTTATTGTCTATCCTCAATGATGTTATGACCAACTTAATTTATTGGAGACAGGTTTGGTACTAAAACGCTAACATAATGCACACTGCAATCGTTGTATTGTCTACACGAAAAACTGACTGTTCCACATTGATATACATTTTTCAAGCAAGTCTTCTTGCTTTAGGATTGTGTTAGGGATTTGTTTTAAATTCTAGAAATTCAAACCTCGAAATAAAAATCTACTCTTGCTTTCGAACCAAAGCCTTATACCAAAACGATTTTAAAATAACTTGATAATCAGTTACTATTAACATTGAACCAAAGCCGGCGGCTAAAAATCGATCCACATAATGAACTAGTTTCAAAACATTGTAGCCATGTTGAAACATGGAACGTGCATTATTAAAAATGTTAAAAATCAAAATTGTAATAAGCTCACCCAAGTGAACTGAAGTTTTGTCTAGACCAATAAATAGTCAATGCCATTGTGCTTTGTATTTTGAATTACCTTTTCTTTTTATTGCAACACCAGCGTTATTGGTAAAATTCTAAAGCCAGATGTTAGTTCTTATAAAAACGTTGTCTTGCTACAGAAAGGGTTTTCCTCAAGGGATTTTAACACCAATTTCGAAAGTAATAATGAACACAATTGCAGAATTATAAGGTCGATCTGCGGTTAGACACATCGTCAGTAATCTGGTACTTTGCAAATTTATATGTCTATTGTTGCTAACATAAATAAAAATTATTCTGATCTTTGAAGGACAAACAAATAATAGTTTGCAAACATCTAGTAGAGATTATGTCACTACAATTTTGCAAATAATATACATGGTTAATTAGGGATTCGTTATAATATCATACAACAGAATCGACAGCCATTTTTATCATACAAAAAACCGGACAGGTGCGAGTCTGGCTCGCGCACCGAGGGTTCCGTATAAGCTCGTATGTAGATATCTAGTTTGTCTATTACGGGAATCGTGTCTCAATTTTTTTCCATTTTACATTACCTACTAAAGTTTAAATACTCTGAAGAAAACATTAAGTAGTACGATTGAAGGAAAATTAAGTTGTCTTAAATTAGATTAGTTGAGAAAATGTGCTCCCACACATCGATGTACGTCACGGTTATTTCTCCAACTGAAAATATTTATTCGAAATAGCAAAATATGACTTTTTTAATTTCATAACCAACTACAAATCATTTTTTTTTTACTTTTTCCATTACTTGTGCTGTGAAACCTTGATTCATGACAAATTTCATGATTCTAGTAATATTTTGATTTGCTTCTGAGTATCAAAATATATCGCAAAAATGATGCATAAATACTGTATCTTTTTAGTGTGATAACACTTAGGAGATTGGTTTTTAGAGCTCTAAGGGAGCATCGACTTACGTTTCAACACGATACCTCCACGCGTTCCTGAGATAAAGGGTCGTGACAAACCATCAGACCAGACCAGACCAGATCAGATCTATAAGGGGTCCGTTTTTTTCTTTTGAGGTACGGAACCCTCAAAACAGATATAAAATTTAATAATGGCAATGCTGTTCTCATTAGAAAGTGCATCAAAAACGTCTTCTATGTTTATGACAACTTTCTGGTTCTACTAATAAATGTGCAGAACAAATTAGACAATGTTCTGTTTCTCAAATGATTTCATTGATGGTACAATTCTCAAATTACGTAATGCATTTCGTAATATGGAATCACATCAACGGTGACCAATTTTTGGGAACGCAACGTGTAATTTATTTGACTAGTCACGGAACAAACGAATCTTTTGTGCTTATGTGTACTTACTTTCTATTGCGTAAGTTGCTTAACGATACTAGTAATATTTAGGAAACTCTAGCTGGTTAGAAGCGTCAATTTGATGATGTTTCTTTTTTTTTTGTGGGTTTTGTTCGCTACATATTGGGCTACCGCGGTTTTCTCTCTTTTTTATTATCAGCATTAATTGAATCATGATGAAGGGTATAAAAGCTCTTGTTTTTATTGACATTTTCATCGAAGCTCCATTTATTATATCGACAAAATTCTGTGTTTACTTTCAATTTAAAATAAAGTGCTAAAACAGCTGTCTCATTTAACGGTATATGTAGCAAAAATACAAAAGCAAAACTATTGTTTTTCAGACGGAATTCAATTACGATGAGAATAACATTAAAAGAGAGTATGATAACCGAATATAAAATTGCTCATACCAGAAATTGGATCGCGAATAGATTCGTGAGCTGTAACGGAACGTAAATCGAGTGAAAATGATCTAACAGAAAAAGTATTACCACGTAACTATAACGAGAGAGTTATGTCTATTATTAAGGTTCCCCGTTACAGACAAATAATGGTAAGGTCAACTTATTATGAGCACAAAATTACGCAGGAGATCAAACGATGTTTATCATTGAATGTATAATGCTCGTGTACCTACTAACTTATACCGGTTCAGCAGTTTGTGCTAAGAAAACGTTGCTCCAAAAAGGCAATTTGGCAAAGATGATGCAGATATTTCGAGTAACCTAGTTTGTTGATCAAATAAAAGTGTCAAAGAAGGTCAAAATAAAATAGAAGAATATAACGAACACAAATTCTATGTAAACCGCGAACTTCATTAACAATTCGCATAATTATAAACTTTCGACCAAAAAAAGCAGACTGGTCGCAATCAGTGAGTTTTTAATCGTCTCGAAATGAAGGGTTGTGAAGGTGAATGAAGCAAAAAGTTGGAAAAAGGTAAAAAGCGCGTTTCGTTCCAACGGCCACCAACACTGTGGGTGGACTACACTTGTCAATCATCGTAGCTTTTGCCTCGTACATTGCAATCTCCATAATAGACTCCCATGTTCTTTAGTTACCGCTTTTTATTGCGTATATTGATTGTTTGCTGTTTTTATCATGTATTTCTTGTCTGTAATTTAATAAATAATCTTGTCTAAAGGTAGAGCAGGTGGCCGTAATTGATTTTCAGATGACATGTTTTATGAACTACTTTGTAGGTGTATGAAAAATATTAAAATTGAAATCAAGGTTAATTTGGTAAGATTGTGTACTTATTTATGTATTCTTAAACATTTTTTATGGTAGCTGGTTTTGGTAAGTACTTTTTAAAAGCTTCAATCAGCCGTTTAATTTCTTCTAGGAAGATCCATTAGGAACCATCATATACTTCAAAAAAACTTCTCAAATAAACTCGAAATGGACTTGATTTTATGAAGTCATCGTAACGTAATTATAGTTTTTCTGATTTTATGATTAATGTTGCTCATTTTGAATCAAAACACGTCAAGAACCCCCATGTTCAGCCGCAGAGCATCAGTTTTTATTGTATAACCGGGGGTCGTGGCCCGATAGCCTGATAGTTAAGAGGTTGTGGAACAATCGAGTGGCGTTCGTGAGAACAGTATGCGCCCACTTCAAGCTAATGCACCTAAACTATAGGATGCTTTCAACAAATAGAGTAAGAGTGGTGTCACGATGTCGTTTAGATCTCCACAAGTTCACAATGTAGAATCTTATACACTTCGATACAAAACCTATCATACTAATGAATGAAAGCTATTAATATTATGAATGTAAAAGACGAATAAAATGTGTAAAACTACAGTCACGCCTCAACAGCTGAAAGGATTTGGTTGAGATATGGCAAACGAGTAGGTTAAAAACTAGATAAGGACATTTTTAATTCTTAGAGCACTTCCCGCGAGCGAATTCTCTGGCAAGAGCAAGTGTAGTTTTAAAAGATGATTATTATAAGTTATTGTAATGAAAGAGCAGTCTAGAATAAACTCGAGTTTGAATCTTTGAATGCACAACTAAAGAGTATGCGTACGGACGTAGAAGGAATGAGTTTAATGTGTGATCCATTTATAGAACTGGGAAGTGAAGCTCGGGCTTACTTGTACGGCGTTTCAGTGCTAACAAGCTTCTTTTGTACGTTTGTTCATTACTTCTACTTTTAAATGTTGATCGACCATGGATGGAAGAAAAACTGCTTAAAATGATAGAATGTGGTCATCACTACCTACCGGCGGGTAGCCGATAGATGCGAGACGCACAGGACCGGTTGTTGTGGCGATACTTGGGCAACTTGGAGGGCCTGCATATGTCCAGCAGTGGACGTCTTTCGGCTGATATGATGATGATGATGATGATGGCTACCTACCTCAGAGAACACACACTCGCTTTATTTAGCTTGAGTTCTTCTTCAACTTAGTAGACGTCTTGCAATACCCATGAAAGGAATAGATGTAAAGAAATGAACCATCAGAAATTCTCTAATGCGCAAAAATAAAACTAAAATACAATGTTCAAAATCGGTAACACAATTATTTAATCAATCTTATGGCTGTTAGATTTCGCCGTCAATTTAATATTGTTAGACTTTGACAAGTTTTTGATGCCTGCACCAATTTCAGAAAGCAAAATAGAACTCTAAAATCGCAATAAAATAAATTGGCCGTTTGTCATTTTGCTTATCTGAGCAAAAAATTACTCAACTTTCTTAAAACGTCACGACTTTTGAAACCTAGGCATTCAGCTATCTTTTTGTCAGTATTAGTGACAGATTTGAGGAAACTTCTACCTATAGAAAGTATTCTGTATGAAAAAACATGCTTAAGGAGGCGACTGCTCTGTTATTGTCAGGTATACACTTAATCAAATTATATACTCATTTAATACCATTCATTTATTTTTTGGAATTGTCTTCTTACGCTAATATTTTAATGTAAGAACAAAAAGGAAGCGAATAAAAAAACATAAAACGATTTTTTTACGTTAATACCTAATGTTGTCCTTGTGTATAGCTACATTTACTAATAATACATAGATAAACAGATAGGATATAAATAGATAAGAATAGTTACTATAGACATAATACTAATATGATTTACCTTGTAAAAAAAAATATAATAATAAACAACTATATGTTTTCCTAACAGGCACATAATCGAACATACACCATACAAAATAGCAAGCCTGTAAGTGCACACGTCAAAAAAATACGTAGAATATACTTAATTCTTTAAGAACAGCAAAAACATGTAAGTCCCTAATCTAATTGTCTAGTTACCATAGCATTGCAACAAAAATGTGTGTACAATATTTTTTGTCACCATTACTTATTTTTAGAAACCTAGCCGTCATTATCAGATTGCTAATTTTTAAGCAACTTTCACATTCGCATCAGAGTCGCAATCTGTCAAAAACATAATTGAAATTGAGTTTTTTTTACCGTCTGCGATTGACATACGAATGCGACCGTTGTTAAAAATTGGCCCTCTGTTGTTATGTTGTAGTTTATAGTCGGAATCAATTTTCGAATGGCAGTTACTTCGTTTCACTTGTGGGCGGTCACTGACGTTCTATTATTTAATTAAGTTTCGTGCTGCAGTGCAATTTCTTTGTTTTAGTCTTTACTATCGAACTAGATCTAGAATGTGGGAATAATGCATTTTGAACCTGTAAAACCCTTGAAAGAAATTCTACTAAGAATCTTTAACAAGTTATGTGTTTAGTAGTTTAGCAAAAGCTGTTTAATAATCTGTGGCTAAAAGTAATTTAAAGTTCAGCTGCAAGAAGCAGAACATTGACTAATTTATGTAACAAACAAATATGGACAATGTCTAGCCATCGCTTGATACAAAAGATTGAAAAGTTCTTCTCAAAAAGATTTCCTAATATTTTCATCCCAAGCAATTACGTAATACTTGACTTCTGTCCATCAGTACAACTTCAAAAGTAGACGCACGTCAAATACTATTCGAAAAGCGAGTAACCTGCGAGAGTCGGTGGTACTAAGGTCATGAATGCAGCGATATCGTCTGAACTTGAATGTCAGCGCGATTTGATACGACGCATCAGTGTGACGGGCCGCTTCCTTTGTTGCTGTTATTAAATTATCTAATAATACATTCGGTTGAACAATATTAACTTTGTTTCGAGCGACTGTCGGGACTGTCGGGACGTGTACAAAAGGATGTGTACGGTGGGTAAGATATTGAATTAGGTAATGCGTGGAACTGATAACTACAAATGAAGACAGCGTAAATACAATGTAATTACAAAGTAATATTTTATATTATTTTTGAGATATTATACCTAGGTCATCTTGTAGCAATACCGTCAAGTTCCGTGTGACGGTAGAATTGCATCAAAGATTGGATTTAAGTCCCTACCTTTTTCTATTGATAAGTATTTATACTTTAAACTAATTATACGTTATATTACACTTATACAAATATTCTAAACTCGAAAGTTTTGATGTTAAGATGTTTGTATGTTAACTCAATCACGTGAGAATGGCTGAACGGATCTTGACGAAATTTGGCAAAGAGGTAGATTATAGTCTGGAATAACACTTAATACTTATCTCAGGAGTATGCATTCTTGGGATAATTTTCGACTTTCACGCGGGCGGAGCCGCGGGCGCCAGCTAGTAATGAATGAAATGTCTTGCTGTGGAATATGAAGGAAGAGACCCTCTGGTGCATGCTGTTTATCGATGACAGTGTTTTTGTCAGCGAAGATTGGCCTGAGATTTAGAGCAAATAGACAAATAGCAGCAAAAGAGATGAAATGTATAAATTCCAGGCTGTGGGCTACTTTTGCTCTAAAATTTTGTTCAATTCAATTCAGCCGTACTTGATTAAATGAATTATACACCTGCATAGAGACTATAATTTCCGTATAGTGACAATGGTTGTACAAGGCAGTAAGATAGAATTATTGTTGCATGACATGCCCAAAGGAAGCAACGGATGAGTATTTGTGAAAGCTACTAAAGGTCAGTACCTACGTAACCTTAAGGATACACATTGTAGAAGACGAGAAAGTTTTTGTTAAACGTAACATCTATCGACTACCCAGGTTTGAAGTGAATATTTTTGAGTATGTTTACTTATGTAATAGTAAATGCACATACAAACATACACATAAGTAACTTAAATATTAACTGTAAAGCTATTTTTATATTTCAAAACTAACTATGGCCCAAAAATAAAATGCTCTTTGGCGTCGTGGTGCACTCTCCACATCGCTGTCATCCGGAAACGTGGCCAAAAGACTGGCAGCATTGCCGCGTTGAACTGCAATGCTACTCGGAAATCTGCAGGTTTTTTTTGTAGAAAAACAGTAGGTACCAAGTACAGTTCGCGTCAAATAACTGTGCCCCTCTGAAGTTAGCCATTTGCAAAGATCGCGCAGGTGCAGTCACGTAGACGGGAGCAAGCGGGACGCAAGCATGCATCGAACGTAAACGAGCGACTGAGACATAAAATCGCGCCGCCATAATCCCCGCCCCGCGCATGCGCAGTTGCAGTTTGTTCGTAATTTTGACAACTACGCAGCCACTCGTAGCCAACTTCAGAGGGGCACAGTTATTTGACGCGAACTATAGCAGCAATCATGTAGCAGAAGCGGTAACAAAAACCGGTACGACATTAAAATGCAAATTCGAAGCCAAATATTTACTGCTTATAAAATAAACGCCGAAGTCATCACATCTGTCACTAATCCTCTTAATGATAATGTTTTGTAAAGAAAACTCCTTTATCGTATTACCCGTATTAACATCCAATAAACAAAAAGGCCCATTAATAAAACCCGTGACTAATTTATGCGAAAACACTTTAATGCAGATGCGATTCGAGATAATTTCAAAGACTGTTCAATATAGTCTTTAAAACAGACATTCAGATGTCCGAATATTATTGATGGACGTCGCGGAAAAAAGGCTCAAAGGCACAATGAGAGAACCTGCATTAAAATTATTAATACCCATTCAGTCGAAATGTGAGGGGGGTTAAATTGATGTAAAGTGTGCTTACGCGCATCGGAATACAAGCTAAAGTTGTTGGTTTCATTTTTAAATAAAGACTTCGTAGCGGTGGAATTTAATATTCGTATTCGAGTCCGCGGGCCGAGTGGGTGTGGCCGACTTGTTCGTGCTTCACCGGAAAGATTTATATTACATGCATTTTCGTATGCGAGTGATCTGAAATTGTCGAGCGCGGTCGCCGACATGAGCACAGAATATCGCGACGGGCCGCATTGTGACCCACGCCCATTGCTCTCTTAACGACTATTCAATACACTCTTGAATGAACGATTGCTCTTTGCTATATAATTCGAGCGGACAACGATCGCGAACGTTTTGCTTGATACGAAAAAAAGTCTGTAAAGCGATATGGCTCGGTGTAGAGTTCTAAAGAGTTTGCAGTTCGCACACAATGTGAAACTTCTGTATGGGAATTGGTCGTTGAGATAACTCTTTTCATACTTTCGTACCTAATTATTTTTAGCATATTCAAAAGAATAAAACCAACCTGCTGGTATATTATTTATTGGGGCTTAGATGAAGCTCTTTAGATGACAATTTCAAAACACACAGAGACACAGAACATCGAACAATACCTTTTGTTCCCCTCATACGATATCTCGCTCAGTACATTTCAAACATCAAAGATTACTTCCAGCCGATGTGTTTATCTTAGAAAAAATCGTATAGGAGAACGAGTTATGTAAATAACACTTCGATGTCATAGATAAGTAAACAAAACAAGAATAGTAAAAAGCGATGAAACGATAGTTTTGGTTCGCCTCGAAAAAAGTAAAACCAACCCTATCCTTGTCGGCCGGTTTGAATCTTGACAGGACAAAAAACGGACATGTGGATTCAAGGCATTGTGTAAGTTTAAAATAAGGTCAGATGTGAGGAGGTTTCTGCTTGAACAATAATGCATTTTAATATTTTTCATTAAGATTGACAGAACTGATTAGAGATTTCTAACCCTTTCATTTCCTTGATATTGTGCCGAGCTTACCTAATTATCAAGTGAATAAGATGTCCATGTTCACCTTGCCAGGAAGGGAGTGACAAATTAAATGATAATTTGGCTTCCTGTTGAAATTAGTCACCTTTACAACGAATGGGAATCAGTTCGTCGGTTTCTGGAAGGAAATAATAAACACGTCACAAATTAAACTGGAGTCAAGTGATGCGATTAGCTTTCGAAAAAGCATTCACCGCTCAAGCCCCGGCAACACACCGGTGTGCGCAGAATTAATCGCGAATTTAATATTTATTACCAATCATAAGGTTTAATTTTTTTTTGGGAATTTTCACATGTCGGGCCCGGAGCGGTTCAACCAAAGACAACTACAGCCATCGCGAAAAATTTCTTCATAATATTTTTATATTGCTGAGTTAACTCCACTCGTTTTATTTTATCATATTTTATTTGAATAACATGGAATACACCCAGTCCAGCAGCAAACTAATTGCACACCATTGTTAATTAAAAAAAAAGACCCATTATCGAGTTAAATACTGCTCAAAAAGGATTAAAACCGCGAACAGTGGCCGTTTTCTTTTGTTACGAGCAAATTACATCTTCAGCAACTTATATCCAAACAAATTTTCTTTGCGGCAATTGTTTATAAAAGTCCGAAGGAGGATTACAACGGCTCGGTGAATAACAAAAGTGTTGCGGCGCTACAAAAGCGGATTAAACAAGGAGGTAGCCGTATCATCCACGGTAAGAGCTTACGTTAGTTTATGGAAAGTGTGTCGGGTATAAGACGTTTAAACCATGACTTCCCATTAAAGGGTTGCACTTTTTGTAAGATCACGCTAAGCAGACCATAGTCGATCGCACGGCGAATGATACTTACGTGGGTATGTTTTTTTATGTGACCTATTCGGACCCGCTTAAAACATGGCGTCGTGGGGGTTCTAAAAGGTTTTATGAAGGACTCTGTTTCGTTCTTTGTTCTACAGTTTAATTAGTGGGTTTCTGCCATATTGTTTTAGTTGAACGCGGCGCTATTCCTTGTCGGTACAGTCGTAGATACCTGACGTAGGTGTCTAATTAATACCTCCGCTGCTACGAATTATTGGTATCCGAGTTTGTTTGTTTCAATAATGGGTACAGATGGGATCCTTCCGTTTATTGTGTTGCCGTCTATGGTATGGCGATATTAATATCACTGCGGAGGTTCATTATTATTGTAAATATATATACATTCTATAATAATGTTTCACTGGTTTTATGAAACTTTACTGAACTTGAACTGGTGAAGCTCCGATAAATGTCTCATAATTTATCTTCGAACAAACTCTTCTGAATTAATAAATTCTCGGGAGCGACATGTGCGTATCCGGAATTCAGAATCACAATATTATCCTTATTCACCGAATTGATTAACGAATATATACGCCATCGAACAACTGTTCCACTTAATGGAGCCGAAAAATCTTTTTTTAAGTATTACAATAAAATATTAACCATCGGCTCCTTCTCCCGATAGACGCATTTATCATTTTTGCTATTAAAACGGAACAACAATACGAACCCCGAAGGAGCCAATGAGCTCATCACAATAGCAAAATAATGATACCTCGGGGCCGAAATGGTTTGAATGCGCCTTAATTAACCCTCAACTGCTTATTATAGGAATAATGATCCGTTGTTTATTTTATACAAGAAAATCTGACAATTTAAATGCATAGTTATCTCATCGTCATTTATTTTAGTTTATACAGTGTTTTCATTAAAATGGACATAAATAATTGAATTCAGTAAAATTGCAAAAAAATACCAATGCCAAGGTGTAATCTCAAAATTATTATGTACTGAGTTTTAATAAGAAGCACTAAATCTTTACAGTAACATCTGGTGCTCTGTTCAGACTCTCTTTTAATATCAGTGATTAATTTCATAATTAAAATTGTAACAGAATACCTACGTTTACTTCGTTTTAATCTTTTGTAAGAAGATGTTTAGTCATAACTTTATTTTGTACAAAAAGATGGATGGAATATTAAAATCAGCAGATGAAAGACGTGTCTGTAACAAAATTAAAATCACCATAAAAGTTGCTTAAAAATTTATATAACCTTATCACGATAAAACATATTTGTGATACCAAAAAACATACTCTATTGTTGGCAAGGATGGGATACGAATTTATATTACATATTTTTTACTTTTTAATAGTCGGTCAGTAAGGCAGGTGGCGCACAGGTGTAAGAGGCGATTTTTTCAAGACGTTTCTTTCTTAAAATAGGGCAAAGGTATCATCATTAGTCCAAAAGTTTGTTTTAAGTCCGTCACGCTATTGTTGTGTAAATAACGTGAAATGTTTCTGGTTTGCCGCAATTTTGCTGACGTCATTTATAGGCCGATTTTAGATTAGTTTTTTTTTTCGAAATGTCGGTTTCTTTGAGGGAGGATTCGTATGTTTGCCTTCGGTTAAGTTCGGGTCGGTTCGGATAAAAGCGATAATTATTTTATCGTGAGGGTGTTCCTTGTTTGTTTCTCTAATAGCTACTTTAATGGAAGTTGGTCAGTTCGAAGGTATAATGTAGAAATTAATAGCGCTATCTGTTTTCGGCATCGGGTAATTTATGTCGAGTTAATTGTTTAGTTTTGGAAAATTATTGAATATGAGAAGTATTGCATTACAATGTAAAAGGTATTTTTGTGGCATTTTTGAGTTTTCTTTTGGCAGCAGACTACTAAGTACTTCTGCAATGATGTACCTCATCAAAATGATGGAATTTACGCAAAATTAGACATTATGATTTCAAGTACTTTTCAAGTACTTTTTTTCTGAAAAATCTACATATGTTTAGGTATGCGGTTGACTTCATCCATTCAGTAATAGTTTATTAGCTGCAGTTAAAAATGTGTTTCTTTTTTATCACAGCCTTATCACACAGCAGCGATAGGATTTGTAAATAAAAGGTAAGTAAGGATAGTCATTTGCATGCAGCACTTCCTATAAAGTATCCCTGTTAAAGTGGCATGACATGTAAACTGTTTTGCATTCAAGTACATGTCACTGTTATTGTCCAGCATTGTACACATTTACCAGAATAGTCTTACAATCGCGAACGGTCATTTTTAAATTTAGAAACGCCTTCCTGCTTTTGTTTATATGGTTGATTTTAGATTGGCATGTATCGTTGGTGGGGATAAAGTTAGGTTGGTTGTTATAGGCTGGTATTCGCATTGTACCGCATCGATATTTTGTATGCACATTTAAATGCGGTCATCTATGTCCGTGTTTGCGTTGGCCCCGACATGTTAATACGTAACTAAAATCTCGCGAATCGGAAAATTTTCAATGGTTTTACACTGACCCATTGTTTTGTCCGAGCGCCGTGTTAAAATTAAATAGATACATGGATCTCTTAGGATTAGCATGTTGCTCCAAGTATAGAAGACAACGCGCATTCTTGGGGTATTCCAATACCTATAAGTTATGGAATAAAATACAAGACCTTATGAATACTTACGCCTGTTTCCTTAAGGGGTAAACGTGATACAGTTTAAGTATACATCTAGTATATTCCAGTCCAACAAAGGATTAAGTTAGACCTAACCAGCCAGCATTCACTGACAAGCTTAATTAAACTCAATGGCTTGCCTACTTAAAATGAGAGTCTTTAAGCTAGAGCGCAAGTATATAGTATAAACGGAGGTTCTGCGACCTCCGTCTTAGACATTTATGTGTCAACCTTACGTTTCTCTAAAATATTAACAAGGGAAGATGAACATCTGCTCTTCTGTTTTTCTTTAATCCCCGGATCACTTCATAGGAGTTCAAAAGTAGTTTTGTTTGGTTTGTCCACTCCATGTCCATTACGATGTTATTTTTAAAAACAATGCATTGAGTCCCCTATATCCGTTTAATGGGTGTCAACATCTGCCAAATCCCGTGCTTCCTGGGTCAGTAAAATTATACGTAAGAAATATGCGTGAACTTGAGAGCTTGAACTTGAAGTCGAAGCTCAATGCTTTCCCGTAAAATGTGAGCATTGTCGATAGGGTGGTAAATTGGTACTGTAACGAGTAAAAAGTTGATTCCATAAACAAGTCGCATGTCACAGTATTAAGTGCATTTACAATAATCTTACATATTAATATCTGAAAAGAAAGTCGAAAACCGACTTCAAAATCCTGGGAAAGACTCGCCCACTGCCTGCATCTTTCTTAGCTATTTACCGAACTGCCCCCCCCCCCCACTAAGATAGCAAAAAGTTACTAATATTACCAAACATGTCAATTCCTAAACAGGCTGATGCAGTTGGTGGCATTTGTTTAAGGTCAATCACAGATCTGATGTGAAAAACTGGAGCTCTAGACAAGTGACATTCTGTAAGCGGTACCGTGGCGAAGCCGATTGTCAATACGTCAAAAATGTATGGGATTGACAGATGCTATCGAAATGTCACGTGATCAAATTCCTACATTTTGGCATTTCGACAGTCGCATTCGCTAATCGAATAGCACATTGTCTAGGGCCTCTTGTCAGGTTTTTTCTACCAACATTTTTGCTGTTAGAAATGATAGTATCAGTAGTTAAGTCCCACCAAAAATTGTTTTCATGATAATGTTCGAATTATGTTTCTCTCCTACCATCTATTAAGCTTCTGAACAAACAGACATGACAGACACATAAATACCCTCAATTTAATGAGGTCATAAACTCTTCAGTACAGTCTATCTATTAAGGTTGCGTGCTTCCTTTATTAGCTTAGTCGCACGCGGTTATTCCGATCGATAAATGAAGCGTAGGTAATTTGTTTTTATGGGTGATGCAAAAACAAAGTGGATTGACCCGCAGTCGCTTCTGCCCGATCGCGTGTTGACTTCGTGGTGTGGGCTCAGGGACTGACGATTGGCGGGTGATTGAGCGGGAATGAATTGACAGGGTGATTCGTTTCAGATTTGACATTACACAATATGATTTGGTAAAAGCAAAATGTTATATTTATGGGATAAAGTTGGTACTGATCAATCTTGTAGGTGACAGAATATGTATTCAGGTAAAAAGTCTAACAGACATTAGCAAATCAGACTAGTGCTTTAGTAGTTTCTGATTTTATGATGATAACTGTCTTTACGGAGCATTTACTGCAGTATTCAGGAATGAAATCATTGCACCTCACAAATTAAATGCAAGTCAAGTAATGTTATGGCCAGGGTTGCGGATTTTGTTCGAGAGAGTTACCGCAGCCCTGGAACGCAAAGGGCACTAGCAGGAGCACGGAAGGGTTTTAGTCAGTAAGAGTCTGACACTCCCTCCCACTCCACCCCGAGTGGAAGGGGTCATTTGATATCCATAAAAAAATGATGCTATCAGCTAATGAAAATTTGTCATTTTACAGTTTGTCACTCAGTTTTTGTTTCAGAAATTAGGCCTTAGTCTAAACATTGGCTTTTTGGCAAGTATTTCTTAGTCTTTAATATTGAACAAAACCTGACCACACTTACGGCTCCATTAGCAGACTCACATAGATCCAAATAAAGACGCCCAGCGGTCAGGACAAGAAGAAGCATGGTCTCTTCTATATTCTCCACATTAAATACCCTCATTAATAACTTAATATCAGTCACCACATTTCCCACTAAGCGAGATCCCTTAGTCGCCCAGTCATGTGCACTGATGCACGCAGTCAGATGGACAAGTGAAGATCTACCCACCTACATTGCGTCCCACCTCTTTGCTATAATGATTATTACTTTAAAACTCCGTCATATAAACTAGCGGTGTCTTTTGATGTAAGCGATAGTCCAAACTGGATTTAGAAATTGTCGTGTGAACGTATTTGAATAGAAATTGGTGTGGATTTTATTGCGTAATTGTTGGGTCATTCTTATTTTTTTTCATTTTAGATGTCTGCTCCTTTATGAGTCTCAGAATTAACATTTTTAATTGTTATTAACTTGTCAACAACTTGCAATTACAAACTTTGAAAAATATTACCACGTCACCATCAGTATATTAAAATGACGTAAGATTAATCAGTTTAAACGATATTTTTCACTCTCATAAAATTCAATAACATACCAAGAAATCTGCGAGTCAATATCTGAATTTCAATTATTTTTTTTTAATTTTTATTATTACTAGCCCGTACTGTCCCACTGCTGGGCAAAGGCCTCCCTCCATTCCTTCCAATGCTCACGATGTTGTGCTTCATCATTCCAATTCGTAAGGAAGACATCCAGGTCATCCCGCCATCTCCTTCGTGGTCTGCCACGGCCTCGTCTCGCCGTTTCAGGGCACCAATCCTGTAATTTACGGGCCCACAATTAATTATATCTTTTTTAATTCACATCGAAACAATCTCTAAAAAAGGAAAAAGAAAATACGACATCGTTTATAAATTCGTAAATAGTAAGAAGAATATCAATCATATCCATTGGTCTAGACGACGAAGTGACATAAATTCGTTGAATTCCAATCACGACATTAACACTCAACAGAGCTTGCTCTATAAACTGCAAGTTCTATTAAAGAACATTCGATGAATGAGTCGGCCAACACATCAGCTGTGTAACTGTCAGCTGATGCTGATGCACTGGCCGAGTTCCCAAACTACCTGAATACATAGTTCACCACCATTTTATCGGTTACGTAAGTCACAGTTCCATGTAAGTTATAGGAACCGTGTCTATTCCATAATAAATCGGGTACAAACACAAAGTGCAGCCAGGTCTACACTTAAAAATTGTTAAGGTTGATTCTTCAACAGTCATATTACTTTTTTAGTAGAATAAATATGCTGGTTTTAGTTGAAAATTCGAACCTTTGTAGAAAAAAATATACTTTGCCTGGCCTAAGGATCCAATCCAGGATCCGAGCTCAGTATTCGTGCTTCTCTGCGATGTCAGACATTATAATGCCTACGCACAATATACAGGCTGGTACACAATAATGTATAATAAAATTATTTGTAACCGTCACAAGTTGTGCCCAAAAATGTTTTTCACACACTTTATTAATTTCACACGACGTTCGCGTCAGGAATGTACATCTAGGTACGTGACGGGACATTTTAAAAGGATTATTACACGGGTAAGCGCGAATTGTATTTATATCCGTGTTGAATACAAAATGTGGCTTCAATTAATGGCTTAGGTGCGATTAAACCTGTCCTTTCGAGTTTGTTTAAGAGTACGTACGTAATAATTATGTTCAGTATCTTATGTGTTGAATGTACCTAATTATTGTCGCTGTTTAGTCATAGAAATACATTAATAAACGCTACGGGAGAAGCGCTATTAAACGTATGAATATTTACACAAAATCTTGAATGATTGAGGGCCTATTGAATGGTTTCTTGGTTTAGTTTATTGGCATAGGTACTGTATTGAGTAGGTGTTGTTAATAATTATACTTGCAGGATTCAAAAGGAACAAATTCTAAGAAAATCTTCACACTAAAGTGGGTCATTGACAAAACTTAGGAGTAGGAGTCTTTAAACATGATCTGTCATCTTTCAAATAAAATTATATTTAATGACACTACAGAGAATATCATTCATAATAAAGATTTAGATTTAGATTATTATGATATTCTCTGTAAAGTGTGCTCTATTTACAAGAAAACTATGAAGTCCCATATTTAGCTGACTTCTACTTCTCTACGTAAACCAATTAGTTGACACAGAGATTCCTCAGTAGCAAGACTCCTTTGATCGTTATAGAATCAAAGCACACATCTAACAAGGCCTATGACAGATTTATTGCGTTTCACTAAGAATTCCTTTCTAGCACAATATTTTTTAAAGGAAATGATTAAATATAATTAAGGCGAGACCATGTTTCAGATGCTTTGTTTGGGCATTGTTTAAAAAAAGAAGTTGATGTAAAGGAAGTAGATATTGTACAAAAAGTCAACGGATTCGATTCGATATATTATCTACTTAGACAATCTGTTTTGAATTGTATACACTGATTCGGAATAACATAGCAGTAATAATATCGCACATTTGTTGCAACATCAAAGTGTGCCAACGGTCTCGATACTAAAATAAAGATGACTAGTTTGTATGCTCGAGAATAATTCCAGAGACAATTTTCCAAATCAATACTGAATAAATTATTCTCAGCTTTGAACAATGTTAATTCTCCACGCTACGCATACCAATAAGACTCATCGCAGGACAGTTCCCCATCATTTAGCAAGTGCGGTCATTGTACCCGATGCTCATTGCCGTTTGATTGAGACAATGCATTGGTCCGTTACGGTCTATAATATAAACCATGATTTTATTTCCCTAGTACCATCAACCATAACAAGAATAGCCTCCAATTCTAACCATGAAAGAACACCAATGATTACCCGTAGTTCATTAACACTTTCGCAATTGTTTTTACGCTTCTTTAATTGTGACCAATGGTTAAACTTGTTTCCAGTTATGTTGCTTCACAACAACAACGCTCAAATATAAAGACAGGAAAGACCGAAACTAAACTCGGTGAATTTAAAATCGATCCATGAAAGATGACAAATGTAGAAGTGTCAAGATCCTTGCGATTTAACACAATGCCATGGGTGGACCTTTAAAATACCGCATGAATACTTTTTAATGCGCCAACGATACGACCAACGTATATTGTGTAGAACATTTGACAATAGACGAATATTTTTTTCGTGAGACTTAGCTCTTGAGAGGTTCATTCTTTTTGTGTATTTCACATAAACTACATTTATATGAAGTCGTATCTGTGCGAGGACAAAGGCTAGCTGTCGCGGTCCGAAATATAGTTGACAGCTGCAAAATTTCCGAGCGAGCGTTCGTAACCTACCGTGAAACTTGCTCGCTAACCAAAAAGAGTCCGTTAGAAATTTTAACAATTCGATTTTCATTTAAATCGTCGTATCTTGAAGATGCATGTTGACGCCACACCTACCGTTAAAATGAATGGGAAGCGCCGTCGATCAAAGTGCGTTTTTACATTTTATTTCAATGGCAATGTTTTCTGCAGCCTCAAGAGGTTTTTAATAGTCTCTTGTGATTTATGTGGTCACGCTTGATCGATCACACCTTCAAGTTCAATACGTTTTGTGGACATGGTATCATTTATGATTATCTCAATAGTCTGAGTCTTTGAAATTGATTTTTGAACGATGCTTGTCTGCGGCCTTGCAGATTTCACGATGCGCTAGCCTTTCTCGCTTAGTTATTTTCTATTATGTTTGACCATTCTTGCTTGACCTACAGCTGGCACGAGCTGTAACATTTCCATAACACGCCAAAAATGTTTTCAATCAATAAAAAAAAAATTTTCTCACAGATTTATTTAGTGAGGTGTTCTGATTATTTTGTTATTTTTAATTTTCTATTCAGATGAGTTTAGCTCAAAAATACATACGATGCGGTCGGTTACTTTATTTAACAAACGAAGTTATTATAAAATATCAATCCACTATGGAATTTCGTGAATATTTTCTTAGGATCACGTCTTTATTATTATGATACTATTGTGCAACCATCTGTGATCTATCTATCAATGTCGGGGACCTTACCAGACATTCAATTTATTTAACAAAAAATATCCTTGAAAAGTCGGTACAGTAAGACTTCTATCTCAATATTTATTGTGATGTCTATCTTTGAATGAAACGGAATCATAATTTTGATGAAATAACCACATGGTATATTAATTTACTAGTCTTGAAAGCCTAAAAAAGTCCTTTGACAATTAGGGATATCGTCCCATTATTACCCATGTTTGTAGTTACTGTGAACTATGTCTCATCAATTCAATATTCACTTCCAAACAAATATATTCCCACCCATCTTTTACTTGTTTTCTACCACCTCTTTTCAGAAAAACTGATTTTATCGAAATATCGTTTTCGAAAAATCGAATTGATCAAGACAAAAGTGTTCGATAGCGATTGTGTTCTACTACTCCTAATGCCACCATGAATTCTAATTCCATAACTACTTATACACTATGTTGTGTGTTACGTGCTCCAACCAATGCCAAGGTTTCCGTGACAATGTGACCTTTGTGATTTATGATTTCTGTTTAGGATTCTGCTCATCTCTTTTATAACATATATGATCTTAGAAGTTTGTTGTTTACTTGGCGAAACTGAGGACAAAGTTGATATGCGATAGAAATTGAATGTTTTTAGATTGTGCATTGTGATTTATTGAACTTAACGATTAGTTTGAAATTTTAACGTATGTGCACATTAGAACAGCCTTTAATTGCTTCATAATTAAATTTGCATTTAATAAATAAATCACACACTTTCTTTATTAATAAAACGTTTACTCTGTCCAATAACATAGAAGTAATCTAAACGGGTCCCTCCGTATTGAATATTCAATTTTACTCACAGTCTACTGTGTAATTGAGGGGAAACTTATTAGGTAGTTGTATAATCACAGATTAGTATGCGATCGGCTCCTCTGCGACACAGATAAGCTGTTTGAAACTCCGATAATGATCAGTATTCGAGTTACAAAGGCAATTGTCCGGGATTTTTTTTTTGTCCAAGGACCATTGTATATGAAAATATTCGATTGCGTTTTGAATGCAATTTCTGTTGTCCTGACAGTAATAGATACTACGTCGCATTTCGTCCCCACAAAAGATAAATTGCGCATTGATACTCGATATACCTGATGTTTTTCTTCCGCGTTATTCCTTTGTGTTTGACGGTGAATACAATTGAGATTTGTGATTAGCTGTCGAATTCAGAAAAATATATCGAGTCTATAATTAGGTGCTATAGGAATCAGTGGGACGTTTTGTGGAATATTATAGTTTTCTGTCATAATGGTAAGATGAAAAAACCTCACAGCTGCAAGGATTGGAATCTGAAAACAAAATTATGTAATTAGTTACTGACCACGTACGCTCACCAGACTACTTAATGCAGATTTCAATATTATTAATAATAGTGAGATTGTTTTAGAGGAAGCTGATCATAAACTAAGAGCTGACCTCAATTTATACATTAAACTGTTTGGTTACTGTTATAACTTTGAACAAAGGTTATCATGATTATGGTTTATGGCAATGCAGAGAAAAAATACCAGCTAACTTACTGATCGTGGAGAATGTTGAAAACAAAGTGAAGGGAATTTAGCACAAAGAACTTTGTCAATACTAGAGCTACCGATATTGCAAAGAAGACGTTGCTAGACAATTTGTAAAAAAAACGTTTGCCATGCAATTTCATGCAAAACGTACACATCAACAGAAATAAATATTGAAGCAAGATTTTCACGCTTCTCTATACAACCAAAATAGAACAGGCCTAATATAAGGAAGAAACAAAAACGAAACAGAATGCGAACGCAGGATTCTTGGAATCTACATCGTAGTGGGCAATCACTTCAAGTATAGCTCAACGGGGCTCAAAACGACGACAATGCACAACCAGTAGCCCCTTATTATTTCATTCCACGGAAACCGGACAACAGCTACCAAAACTCATTGTTAAACTCATGTTTTTACTCCACCATTTGTTTTCTCCCGAATACATAATAGGGTTACGAAACCTAAGAATCTATTGTTCACATCTGCTACTTACCTTCAAATTATAAAAGACGGTAGCAAAATATTGTTTATTTTACAGTTGAAAGGGCTTTTAACAGTGACATATGGACTCTTTCTGTCTGAGTGCATTCAAATTTATGGGCCCATGACCACTGAAGAATTGGGTTATTGTTTAAATTTAGAAAGCTTGTTCTGAAGAATTGTTTCTGTTGTCGCCACACACCGTTGCTAATTTATGTCATCTTGATTTTATTTTGTAGAATAAGCATGATGACGTTTCAATGCTACTTGTGGAGTCGTTTAAAGCTTCAACTTGTCGTCTCGGTATATACTGTAATACTAGCTATTGCTCCGGACTTCGTCTGCATGTATTGTATTCACTTACCCAAGATACAAAGACGTGCTAAGTGGCACAGGCTCGGAAAGGTAACAAATTCACCGACAGGCAAATACATGAAATTAGTATTGACATTTGCTTGATAGGTCATCTGGCTTTTTAGATTTCTTTCGATTGCTATTCTGTGCATGCCTGCTGTGTCATGATATTTTATCAATCGAACCACGTCGATCCCTAATCGACGTGGTTCGGTTGATAAAATATCATGATAAGGTTTCTTTGCACATGCACGATTAGTTGAGTAGAGAGTTAGTAGGGAAACGACAAAGAAAGTAGACTCAGCAATTATTTCTCAGTATTTTGCATTGTGTGTATGGTGTCGGAGTTCCGTATGGTGTTGGACGTAAAATAATAGCACTATACACTTCCCGAGGGTGTCGTAAGAGGCGAGTAAGAGACTTACCAGAGCATGGGCAGCAGTTTTTACTATTAATAGGCACGCATTTGACCACTATCTCACCTGATGGTAAGCGATGATGTGGTCGAAGATGGAGCACGCTTGCCTAGAAGTAACCCTCTCACTCTTGACTTAAAGACTCCCAGGTTGTAGCTATCAGTAAAAACAGACTGGCAGGCAATTCCACTATTTAGCTGTACGCACAACTAATGTGTTCCCAAAACGTTTTGTGTGTGTGGGTGGGATGTCTACCACTTATCGCTGTACGTCTAGTGGTCCGATGATGGAATGGGCTTGACGGAATTAAACTATGCAATTCCGTCGCACACTCCCCAAAATGCAACCGACAGGCTAAACTCGGCGTCGATCATCGACGTGTATTTAAACAGATGTAGTTAATATTACAGATCAACTACTAGACCACTATGCATGCAGTTAGTAACTAGTAACTAGGTATGTGGATACAAGTGTCGCCTTCAGTTCAGGAAAACTGTCGTTTCACTATTTCCTATGAAACAAGCGCAAACGAAACAGAATACGCCACAATGTCTCCAATTTCTAAGTGCAGGTGTTAGTGATAGTGTTACTGCGAAGTAAATATGAAGGTACCTAATGAGCATAACAGCAATGAAGAGGTGTCGTAGATGACCTCAATTGTGTAACAGTAATAAATACATAAACACGTACAAACAGTCATACTAAGCGATTATGATGATTTTGAAATCGTGACGAAAGAATCATTTGAATAATACTTAGAGGATTAAACGATTTAAATAATACATAATTAAGTAGTGAAAATTTCCCACTGCATTGTTTATGATTATCATTAAAATACAGCTTACATTATAATTTTACAGGACCAAAATTTATTCACGATCCAACACAAATAAATATTTACATTCGCTTAATGACTAAAGGGTTGGTTTTACAACCAACAGTAACAGTTACAACTCGTCATCAACAGAGTATTGTAAACAATACATTATTACCACCAATAAAAAGAAACAGCATAATTACACCAAGTTTTTGTTAAAGAACCAACGAACTTGTCCAAATAACGGTAATACATTTATCAGTAAAAAACCAGTACTAAAAAAGGGCCATAAAAGCCTTGTTATTTAATTGCCGAATTAGATATAAAAAATATGAACTCATTAAACTTTGGAAGCTAGTTAAATAATTGTTTAGTGAAATTAGAAGGTACACATAATCTTTATTGGACACATTAGAATCGACAGGCTTTCAATGTGAAAGTTTAAAATCGAATGGAGCAATTATATGGATGGGTTCAATTAAATTGAATGAAGTGCCACATGGAATTGTGACTGAGCATTGAACGGTTTATAGCTGTGAGAAACAATAATTTTGATAATAAAATTGACGATTAAAGCATTGATGATAATAGCACTTAGTTAATGAATGCAGTGTGGACATGTTCTGACAAGCGATGAACATATACATACATATGCGCATGTGTTTTACTTAATGTTAATTAATAAATAATACTGTTTTGGCTGCTTGTTTTAATATTTTAAGTTGATGTTGAGTTTCTGATTATATGGTAATTAGAGTTAGTTAATCGATAATGATTAAATAATACTTTGTTATGTACTTGGTACTGCGTTGACTGGCGTACACTATTCTCTTATACATACTGTAGTATGGAAACTTTGTGAAAAATGTTTCTTGCATGTTCTTCTCCATCGGAAACGACCAATTCGACCCGTGCACTAGCTTCTGACGTTTTATAAATGCCCATGGAAGGCCCATGTGCAGTAATTTTTAATGGTTTTATTATGTACTTATGTGCCTATTTAGTGTTGATTTTGTATGCAAAGTTGCTAGAGGTCCTATTTTTATTCCTATATTCTAACCAGTTGTTACCTATTCCAGACACCAAGCTTCTAATAACCTTTTCTCACAAAACGTGAACTAGAAAAAACTGAACAGATCAGAACATGCAAGCACTAATTTAAAGCTTTATACATCCCTGCACAAAAAAAAATATCTCAAATTTTTTGTAAGAAACAAGAACCGATTTCTCAACATCATTATATTCATTAAGTTACTTCTAAACATAACAACTTGTTTGTTTTTATTCGCCAAAATTACATGCTTGGACAACGTTTAGACCATGATTGCGCAATTCCACTTAAGATTATGATTCATAATAGTACACTGTGTGTCGATAAACATACAAATAAGGCATCATACAGCCTTTCATCTGCAATTAGGCACTAAAGCAATGATGTGAAGATTGTATGGATTATTGTAGTACTCATGTATGGGATATTTGCATAAAAAGTAACGGAGATTTTTTGTTGAAGATGTTATTGGTTTTCGTTTTAAATGTACAGCATTATGTTACAGTTTTTGTTGGTGTTTGAGGTCAGAAAGTTCAGATGTACATGGAACATTTTGCATCTCAGAAAAAATGTTAGTGATCATAAATATGCTGCACTTATCCCATGTTACTTGGGGTCGGCGCAACACATTTTTTTCTTCCATTCTGTCCTATCAGCCGTCACAC
Organism: Melanchra persicariae; assembly: GCA_947386135.1. NCBI lineage: Eukaryota > Metazoa > Arthropoda > Insecta > Lepidoptera > Noctuidae > Melanchra > Melanchra persicariae. The sequence continues at coordinate 8,240,898 of OX376655.1, read as the reverse complement.
TATCACTAACTGCCTTTTTTTTCGTATCGCTCTTCACACAATCCATTCATCTTTTCTTTGGCCTCCCACTTCCTCTCAATCCATCCACATTTAAAATCATAACACTTTTAGTTACATTTATGTAACAACTTTTTTTGTAACTTAATTTGATCATTTCTGTAAGAAAAACGATTTCATTTTAATAATTTCAAGCCTTCCTTTTAGCTTGCTTGCGAGATCACATCTTCGGAACCCAGGGAATTTATATTATAAAAAACGTAGGCTATTTTTTATCGTCCCGGCAAGCAGTCCCCAGGGTCGACTGATGAAATATTATTTATTTTTGTTACTCAATCATGTCGCTTCAGATCAATCATGTTAAAATTGGGAATCCACATGAGACATCCCTTGGGTAGCTGCTTTTGTATTACCTAGTAATTTCTCGAAAAAACACTCTGTCTGCTTAAATTATGACGGCTGATGAATAGCCCTATTAACTGTTTTATACGTGTAGTTGGCTGTTTATTAGGAGTTTGTATTACAATATTGAGAACATACTGTTATTTAGGATTGATAATACTACTGGGCATACGAGTAATAATCTATATTCTATGTTAAATTATGAAATAAAGAGTTTGTTTGTTTCTTTGTTTGAACGCACTAATCTCTGGAACTACGAGTAGGATTTGGAAAATATTTTTTACATAATGATAGCCATATTCATGAGGAAGCCATTGACTATACGGGGAGGGGAAATTCCAACGGGAACGGGATATGCGCGTACGAAGTCGCGGGCGAAAGCTAGTAGTAATACATACAAATATATTATGAAGTTCGGATTTACCTTTTCGACTCAATAGTAGGTACCTTTCCCGTGGGTGGAATGTTTTTCTACCTTCACGCGTGCAAAACCGCTATCATATCTAGTTTAAAATAATGACAAAACATGTGACATCAGTGTAGATTTATCCTTTTAAGATTTAACTTATTTCATATGAAAAGCCATGCGGAACTGCCAATCTAACATCAAAGTTTAAAGACAGCTCTCAAAATCCTTTCGTGAAACTATGCGTAAGTGAATTCTTGAGTTTGAATCATGTACACGGATGACTAACCCAACTATGAGAGGGTTACACCATTGATTTTTCAAGCCTTACATGGCAAAGGGTGAGAAGAGAAAATCCAATAACGTGGAGTCACCCCCTGAATTTGGACAAATCGAATTCCAATTAACGAGGAAACAGTTTTGGTAAGTTGGTTTACACAAATCGGTTAGGTATAAGATGCGTTTTAGTTTCTTTAGATGAACAGCATGAAAATAGAGTTTTTTTTTAAAGTATGCAACATTCAAAAGAATAGGGTATTTCATACCAATCTTAAATTAAAGATATCATGGGAAATCATCAAATGATTCCTTCCACTGTGGGCGGAGCGTCAGACTCTTACTGACTAAAACCCATTCGTGTAGGAACACGAATGGGTTTTAGTCAGGTTGGGTTTGACCCTGGAACGCAAAGGGCATTAGGAGGGCCTAATGCACTTTGCGTTCCAGGGTCGCGGTGATTCTTTTGAACAAATTCCGTAACTCTGGCAGGCCCTGGCTCTGACGAGCCCCGTCTACTATGCTGACATCTCTTTGAAGCGCACGTGGAACAAAGTACGCCATCGACCCAGGCCTGGTTCTGATCGGACAGCGAGTCACCCAACGCTCGCCGCCCGCGCATTACGTGGATCTTATAATTGGAATCGAACAGCCAAAATTTTTGATGATCACTAGATTTCTACAAAACTGTCCAGAAACCAGTTCATCCGTGTGATTTTCGATAATTTACAAACTGATTCCTATTATATATTTTGCTTTGATCCTTTGATGCACCGCTGCATCGATGCAAAAAGTTAATAAACACAAATCTGCAATAATAATTGATTAATTTTCATAAACCCTGTCATAACTTATCATTGGAATCCATTGATTCGTATTCAATCCTTTTCATTGTTTTGGGTCAACACAAATTATATACTGTCAGACATTCGGACATAATTCATACCTCTACTAATGTATGCATTTATTCGTCAAATTCTTTGAAGCAAAAAGTTTGACTGACTCATAAAACCATGCAGTCATAACTTAGGACCTATGAGGAATTTTTCTAACGAACCCCATTTCGTTCATGACATCAGTATATTAATTGATTCTTAGTATGCAAGTCTGCAGTCTATAATTTATTTTAAAACGTAAGTATTTAAAAGTAAGACAGCAACCTATTAAAATTTCGTTTAGCCTTATGTTTGTTTAACCACTCAAAGGCTATAATTATCGACTCTGGTGGTTTCGTCTCTGAATTAGTGCTGGGAATATATCTTTGGAATGGTATATACTATAATATAAAATCGATAATCGAGTTCCGACAGTTATTGAACTTGGTGAGGCGATAAAACATTAATCGACTGTTTTCATGCGATCCTCGTAATCATGCAATTGGAATATTAAAATCTTTGAAATTGCTGGTTTTAACTTAAGATCAAAACCTTAAAGTACGGATTTTAAACACATTTTTATACCAAATCAAATCTATTCATGTTAATTTACTATTTAACCTCAGATAATAAATTTTGAATGAGTTGAACTTCAACAAACTATTAAAGAAGTCAGTCTTTATTCGATTTATAAAACTAGCTTATAGCCGTTCAAATATTATCGTTGGCACTAATAATGCTTTTTGCAACTACATACATAGCTTGGCTCATCGCCGTAAGGTTGCCTGCTTATCGGTCTTCTACAGATTGTACTTCGGTGAGTGTGCCCAAGAACTCCTCGACCTCATCCCACCGGCCCCCTTCTACCATCGGACATCCAGACGTACTGCATCTTACCATCCCTACCTTGTAGCTATTCCACCAATTCGCACTAAGCGTTTCCAAACGTCTTTTATAATGCGCACAGCAAAAGAGTGGAACTCTCTGCCTGCGTCTGTTTCCAAATGCTTACAACCTTAATCTCTTCAAAGTTAGAGTGAACAGGCTCCTTCTGGGTAAGCTCGCTCCATCGTTGACTTTGTCTCTGTCATTTCTGACATTGACTAGAGTCAAGAGCAAACTCAACTCTAATAAAAAAAATAAAAAAAAAAACTGAGTGTACATTTGACCTAAGATTCTACAAGTGACATTCTGACATCGGTAGCGTAGCGAAGGCGATTGTCAAAACGTCAAAAATGTATGAGATTGACAAACGCTGTCGAAATGTCACGTCACAATCACAATATCATTCGCTCACTTTGCCTAGACTCTAGGGCCTCTTTATTCTTGACTACTCTTTAAACATATAATTACAGATTCGATAGTTAAAATAACGGAAATGTTAATTCTTGAACGATTCTGATTAGACTGTGATTACGGTGCTTAGACAGGGAGGCTGATTGAATGCGAACGCATTTAGACTAAGTTACCAATTAGTATCTGTTTGGTCTTTACCGGTAACTATTTGTTGCAAGTAGCAATTTGACTTTGAGATAAAATACCGTTTTTTTTTTAATAATATTGATAGGCACGCGCTTGACCTCACCTGATGGTAAGCGATGTGGCCGAAGATGGAGCACGCTTGCCTAGAAGTAACCTATTCACTCTTGACTTAAAGACTTCCGGGTTGTAGCCATCAGGAAACACAGACTCTGACAGGGAATTCCACTCCTTAGCTGTACGCACAATGAATGTGTTCCTAAAACGTTTTAATTTTAAACAAATAGTTTTGGCTCATAAATATCAGCTGGAAAATCATCATACATTTATCTTAAATTTCCTTTTTTACAGAGTCCAAGTTAGTTTTGGCGATGTTTTTTTTAGGGTGCTTAGACAGTTTGAGTTGAGCTTTGCACAAATAAGAATTCCTTTAAAAAATCAGATGTTTCGCTATCACAATTATTCACAATCATCATTTAAGCCGCAAGTCGACCACTGCTGGACATAGGCCAAGCCCAAGCGACAGATGTTTGATTTCATCCAAAGTTAACAATACCAACACTTTAAAATTGTCCCGTACTTTACTTAAAGCTCTTATTAACAGAGTTATTTATCTCAATGTAAAGCCCTATGCTTGTGGGTGTTTTAATTAAATAAATTGCTTTATCTGCTCAGAGACAATGGCGTCGGTTATGGGGGGAATTTTATTAACACCGTCCTATCTACGTCGCTCGTACGGTTATACGGGTGACCACTCATTTACTTAACAAATAGAATTGATTTGCTTGATCCTTATCTTATTTCGCTCTATATTAGATTAGTATTTGTAAGGGGCGTGTTTGTTTATTAGTGGGCTCATGGAGAAGGAGAAGGGAAATTTGAAGTATATTTTTTTTTTGCATGTTATATTGTGACAAATAAGCAGGAGGCTCTGAACTGATGATAAGTGATCTGATCACCACCGCCTACGGACGTCTACAATATCAGAGGCGTTAAAGATGCGTTATCATTAAGTTATTTTATCAAATAGCTGCCTCATAGTATAGTCCTCGTAAGTGTTATTGCTGGGGAGGTCCCGCATTCGATCTGTGGGTCGAGCAAAGTGTAATTTAGTTTTTCCATTTGGAATTTTTCAATCATCATCATCATCATATCAGCCGAAAGACGTCCACTGCTGGACATAGGCCTCCCCCAAGTGTCGCCACAACCACCGGTCCTGTGCGTCTCGCATCCATCGGTTACCCGCGACCCTCACCAGGTCATCGGTCCACCTTGTGGGAGGCCTTCCAACACTGCGTCTTCCGGTACGCGGTCGCCACTCCAAAACTTTTCGGCCCCATCGACCATCTGTTCGCCCATCCGAGTCAGATTCGACGGTTGACTTCCTTCTCGAAGTTAGCCATACCTAGCTGGATCGTTTGTCCCAGGTAGACGTACTCATCAACAACTTCGAGTGCAGAGCCTCCAATCTTGATAGGAGTGGGTGCTACATGGGTATTTACCATGACCTTGGTTTTGTCCATGTTCATTTTAAGACCCACTCTTTCGGAAGCTCTACTGAGGTCATCGAGCATTGTACTGAGGTCCTCCGTGGTCTCAGCCATGACGACTATATCGTCGGCAAATCGAAGATGAGTGATATACTCGCCATTGACATTAATGCCTAGCCTTTTCCAGTCCAAAACCTTGAAGACGTCCTCCATTGCGGCCGTGAACAGTTTCGGAGAAATTACGTCTCCCTGCCTCACACCCCGCTGCAGCAGGATAGGTTCTGATGTCTGATCCTGAAGTCGGACTGACATGGTGGCGTTTTCATACAAACACTTCAGCACCTCGATGTACCGATAGTCGATCTGGCACCGTTGGAGAGACTGTAGCACAGCCCAAGTCTCAATCGAATCGAAGGCTTTCTCGTAGTCCACAAACGCTAAGCAGAGAGGCAGATTATACTCTTCGGTCTTCTGTATAACCTGCCGCAGCGTGTGTATGTGGTCTCCGGTGCTGAAGCCTTTTCGGAATCCGGCTTGTTCGGGAGGCTGGAAGTCGTCAAACCTGCGTGTGAGACGGTTTGTGATGACTCTGGAAAACAGCTTGTAGACATGGCTCAGAAGTGAGATGGGCCTGTAATTCTTAAGCAGGGCATTGTCGCCCTTTTTAAAGAAGAGTACCACCACACCTCTGCTCCAAGCTTGTGGCGTTTTCCCCTCGAGTATGACGGAATCGAACAGTTTCTGAAGGGCCTTAAGGACTGGTTTTCCACCCGCCTTCAGGAGTTCGGCCGTGATTCCGTCCTCACCCGAAGCCTTGTTGTTTTTAAGCTATATTATAAATATCATTTTTTTGTGTTTCAAGCTTCAAAATTGACCAAAGTTCCAAGCAAACTTTCATCCCCCGATTGTACGAGATGGAGGTTTCTTAATTTTTATGTTGTCTGTGTGATAATTCTAGTTTTCAGACTAAATTTCAGCTTTTTATGACTTCAGGAAGTATTCTAACGGTTTTTATGATCATCAGTCAGTGAGTGTGTGACGAAATCAGAGTATTTTAGATAGTTATAATAATCTATAAATTATAATAGTTATGCGTTTGAAACTTGGCATGTTTAATAAATACTTTATTGACATCATATCCTGAAAATTAAATACGACGAAATGTTTCGAGGAAAGGTAGTTAGTGCTTTGCGCTTCCGTTGCGTCGTCTTGGCTTGGGCACTACCGTGTTCCCAGGTTTTAAAAGCTCCGAGCCAACAGCTATGACGAGAAAATGCGTCAACAACGCGACGACACTTTTTAACACACATAGTACATCTACATCCTTCCTAGGCTCTTCATAGGTTTGGTAGGTTCCCTAGGATCCACGGTTGCGGATTTTGTTCGAAAGAGTCACCGCGGCATTGAAACGCAAAGGGCACTAGAAGGAGTACGGATGTGTTTTAGTCAGTAAGAGTCTGACACTCCCTCCCGCTCCACCCAGAGCGGAAGGAGTCATTTGATGAATTCCCATCCATAAAAAAAAGGTTTCCTAGGATGCGGTTTGGGTAAAAACTAGTAGAGATTTTTACAACTGGTTCTTACAAATTAAAGTTTTTAGTTCTTTCAAATATAATACTTGTCGGTCGTTCCTGCTGTATTTTTATAAATGATTCTACATACAATGTTTTGGTAATAAGAGCATGCAACACGTGGCTTCAAACACACCGCCAAACCGACATTGTTATCACAGTACACTCGAGTGTACTACTTACTTCGTAACTAGAATACCGTGAGAAATATACGTTGTAACATTTTCTTATATTTGTTAACACTATTTGCATACGGTACTGTTTTAGTATGTGAAAAGTTTCGGTCTAAAGTCATAAAATGTTAAACCGTTGGGAAACTGCGTGGCTTGACTTTTCTTTCTCTTGACCAGGGTGTGGTGAGCAAGAAAGCTAGGCATGGTTGGTAGGATATCTGGAGCTGGGTGTAAGATGCACCAGACATGCCTCAATCAATATATAAATCTGCCTAACCTTTCCTAACTATATTAGGGCCGACTTCCTGTCTGTTTAGCTGTTTAGCTGCAGCTGAATACCAGTAACGTAATGGAGCGACTGCATATCTGACCTTCACAACCCAGTAACTGGGTAACATGGTAATCATCATCATCATATCAGCCGTCCACTGCTGGACATAGGCCTCCCTCCCCCACACGGGGGGGGTGGGGGGGCTTGCCATAATTGCCACGCTTGGCAGGCGGGTTGGCAATCGCAGTGTAGCTGTAGCAATGTAAGTACCTCCAGAGAATGCTGCTCATTCTCTGGTGAGCCCCTTAGTTGCCCCTTACGACACCCACGGGAAGTGATGGGATGGTGCAATTCTTTTACGTCCGACACCATACACACACTGCACGGAAGATGGTAACAAGGTACTCTGGCAAAACTGGTGTTAATGTTTCTGGCTTCTGACAATCAGTAACGAAGGTAAGATTTTCACCAATGACCTATCCTCAGACCGACTGCGGCCAGCGTTGCTGAACCTTAAAAATTGTCTCGTACTGTTATCATTCAATCACGAGTTCTTCCTCTACGTGCCTCATTTTTCCATAATGACTCGTTCAACTTGCGAATTGTGAGTCTCAATCTGTAAAAATGTATGGAAATTGAGGCTTTTTTGACAGATTGCGACTGACATGCAAATGCGAACGTTGCTTAAAAATTTGTGAAATTGGCTCTTAGATTGTGTAAGTTTAAGGTTTATTTTGATTTAAAGAAGTTAGATATTGATAGGCAGTGTATTTGTTTTTAATGGTTGTTCGAAAATCATACACAAGTAAAAAAGTCAGTTCAGTGGGAGGCTAACGGAGGCATTTCAATTGAATATGTAAATAAACGACGATAGTTTCCAAATTATAAATTCGAACACGTGTTATCCAATTATATTGTAGAAGCCATTTTGGATTATCAGAAGTTTACTACCAACTTAAACAGATTTAATAACATTCTTTGGTTTAGTGCAAGCTATGGCTGAGAAGAAGACTGCCCCCTACTACATGACATCTGACGCAGGAACTCTACGATCTGATCCCACCATCGCCCTTTTACTACCGGAATACCAGACGTACTGCTGGGTACCATCCGCACTTGGTCGGTATCCTGACTAAGTTGTACTCAGCGCTTCTCCTCCACATTTATTATGCGCGCAGCCAAAGTGTGGAACTCTCTGCCAGCGTCTGTGTTCCTTTCCACATACAACCCGTCTAGACAGACGGATGGGCGAATGCCTGTACACTCTTGCTTTGAAGGCTCAAAACAAGAGTGAACAGACATCTTCTAGGCACGCTTTCTCCATCAGGCATGATCGAAGTCAAGAGCTAGCCAATTACTCAATAAAAAAAAACTAAAGGTAGTCCAGAATTGGCACTCAGGAATGAAACTGACATAATTTAAGCTTATATCAAAGTCAAGTAGTCAAACCGCTGAAGGTCCAAAAAACCCCAATTGGTTCGATGAGGTTTGTTAACAAATTGTATCGGTTATTAAAATTTATTACACCCGGCTCTTGTATACGGATGGGAAATCATCAAATGACTCCTTCCGCTCTAGGTAGAGCGGAAAGGAGTTTCAGACTCTCACTGACTACAACCCATCCATGTTCCACCTGATGCCCTTTGCGTTCCAGGACCACGGTGACTCTTTCGAACAAATTCCGCAGCCACACCCGCAACACGTGTAACAAAAACCTAACGAAATAAGAACAATGAGAACCTTCTTTAATTTAAAATAAGAGTTCATTCACATGAGTTCATTTGTTTGGTCATTGTTATCTCACTCAGAATTTTTCCGCGAATTGATCTGAACTCAATAACACACTGATGACTGTGATCTTCATGGTTCACTTTGTGTGGTGAAATTCACGTGATAATTAAATTTAGTCAAAGTTGTTGTCACGAAGAAACTTACTGGCAAATCTTATATAACAAGAGATTTTTCATATGATTACGGAGTTAACTAGACATTCAGTTACTAGATAATTCTTAGCTTTTCATCGTAGCGTTGTCCAATAAGGCTCTAAATTAATGTGGGTGGCGGCACTGCTTGTGGAAGATGTACCATCGCGGACATTTGCGGTGAACCACTTTTGAATCTTATCACCATAGTAATAGGGTCACCAAAAATGTCCGCGACGGTACATACAATCCAGCTCTCTTCATGCTTATTTATTATTATTATATCAAGTCCCAGTGCAGGACAAAGGCCTCCCTTCTTTCCTTCCACTTTTCTCTGTCATTTGCATCTGGCCAATCCCCTACGTAGGTCTGTAACTCCGTGTCAGGGTTGCGGAATTTTATCGTAGGAGTCACCGTGGCCTGGAACGCAAAGGGCATTTGGAGAAACACGGATTGGTTTTAGTCAGTAAGACGCTTACATTCCTTTCCGCTCCACCCAGAGCGAAAGGAATCTTTTGATGATTTCCCATCGTTAAAAAAAGGAGTACAACTCGTCACGCCTTCTCCTCCTGGGCTTACCACGTCGCTCGTGTTTATTTTTATTATTTACAGTGTGTAAACTATGAACGGTAACTTTACTATTTTTGCACATTATAAAAAATAACACAAAATTATGGTGAGAAATTAGACCTATCAACAAACAAAAATATGGCTTCTAAACTCTACATCACTGTCGGTTGGTAAAGTACCTAAAAGACTAGCTGCATTGCCACTTCGTTGTATGGCAATGCTCACTTAGCCGTGGAAAAGTCAGCTCCACACAGGTCACAGGAAGTGTCGTCCAAATAATTATATCGAGATAATGTTGGTTAAATGTCTGACTATGAAAAAAGCCTCATCGTTTTCTTGAAATTAAGTTTAAAAATTGAGATATTATATTAATTATTGAGAGCTTATAAAAACAATCGAAAAACAGTCTGAAAACTTATTATCTATTAAAAATCTTCCATCCATTCTCGTAAAAACGTAACCCTGAAACGTTGACCTTTATCAAAACATCATCAATCAAATCTGTTTATCTACATTATGTCAGATATAATTCTGCAAAGAGATTGTTTGTGTCAGCTAATACCAACTGAATTTTTATTTTTGCGAGAATAATTTTTTCTATTAATATTTTGTTTTGGGAATTTAGTACCTAACGTATCTTCAAATTGATAGTGTTGATGAAGATCTAAGTTGATAAATGGATAGTGTCATACCTATCGACACTGGTAGTTCTCCTATATTCTCTAAATACATATTAGAAAACAAGGTCTCTTTTTTTTCGCGTACTTCTAAACCGTGCTAGGGATTTTGATACTTACGGGTTTCCCTAATAGAAAGAGCTATAAAGAAGGTACTTACGTTTCTGTGTGTCATTTTTGCACCCATACAACGCCAAGACGGGTTGTTAGTCATTTATAAAACTAAAAAAGCTAGTTCAGATTCTGTTTCTACTGACACAAGAAGTAGATTTGCACATATTCCTTCAGATGTGGGTCAATATATTTCACCCTCACTAACATCTTCGAATTGTGTCACTCCATCAGTATTCGATCAAAATTTTTGAATGCATTTCAGATATTTTTCTTCTCCGTCTCGTGACGATGTTAATATCCTTACACAATAATTTAGGTACACACAAAACATCTGACTCGACACATAATATGGGTAATTATACTTGAGGAAAATAAATATTGACTCATAAAATTTCTCCTTAATTACAAGGAATAATCTAAAAGCAAATATTTCGTGACACTTGCACATAATCTATGTTTACGTTATTATAAAGTTCATTATAATGTCTGTAGATTGTGTCGGCGCTATTTGTTCAAGTCTATAATAATATGCTCTACTAATTTGATACATAACTACTTCTGTCTCTAATGATGACCCTTGAATCTTTCCATTAATCAGTATTATGAAATGTTTCTAGAAAACATCCACACCTCGCGCTTCAAAGTGCTTAAAGATCGCTTTGGGGAAATTGATTTTTTAATGCATTCTAACATAGATGTTCACGCTCTTTTGATTGGCATACCTACCTACTTAATTTAAAATTGCGCTAAGATGAATAATAGTAGTTCGACCATATAAAAGGGGTTATTTAAACACGAGTGTGATAATAGCATCACACGAGTGTTTTAATACCCAATTATATGCCGTTGCATACATTTTATCTTCACTCATACAGTTGAAATAAAATAAGTGGAAAAATAGTTTATTCCAATATGGCGGATATTCTCATTGCGTATTCGAATGACTGCGCAGCGCGCGCTTCCATAGACAAAGATAAAAACTGGCTCATTGACTGAAGTCAATGAGCCCGCGCCAATAAATTAAAAAGTAAAAGTGTGCTATAAAAATTAAAAAGTTATTTTATGATGCAGTTGTTTAAAAATCGAAGGAAAATGTTGAACTGTAATGGTTTTTTTTTTTAAATTTTACCTATCCACGAAAAAAAAGTACGTGTTTATGCATTCGTTTTTGAACTCATATTTGGAACATTACGTTGTGAGTGTAGATAAAATGTTTTATGCCACTCAACATTTCCTTAAGCAACCACTGAAATGTCATCTGTACACCCGTGTGTACAGATCTACATACTCGTACATACAGAGATCATTGCGTTGAACGGATTAAGCAAAAACCAAAACGGTTTTTGCTCATCGCAGAAAGTATGAGATTTGAAGTTACTTCCTTTGTAACGGAAAGGGTGAATATAACCCGAGAGTCTGAGACCAATAGTAATACGCCCAGTTTTCTTCTAATTATGTCTTTATTTAGAGGAGCTCGTGGCTAAACAATAACAGCCGCACGGGTTGATCTTCAAGGTTCAACAACACTTGCCAAGGTCGCTCTATGGATGGGTGACCATCTTTACATACTGAGACTCCTTCGTACCTCGGAAAGCACGTTAAGCTGTTGGTCCCGGTTGACATTTGTAGATCTTTGGCAGTCGTTACGGACTGTCAGAAGCCAGAAAATCTGACTCCAGTTTTGCCAAGAAGTACGTGTTGCCCAGTTAATGAGTTGTGGAGGGCTGGTAGGCAGCCGCTCTACGTAAAATACTGGTACTCAGCTGAATCTGGTTTGACTGGAAGCCGACACCAATATAGTTGGGAACAGGCTAGGCAGATGATGATAAACATATCATTTGACACTACACAATATTCGGACGTGTACTTACCTACTGGTTCTGTTGGCCTTTCATTTAGTAACAATATCAACACCATCTATTCTTTGTGTCTATTCGTCCGATGATATCAAGTAGCCAGTAAGAAACCTACTGCATAATATTAAGCTTGTTTGTACTCCAATCCATTTTCACTTACTGTTGCGCCTGGGCACAATTGCCTGCAGTCAACCTGCATCGTATTGAACCAGCCACTGTTAACAATATCTTCACCTTTCGTAAGCCTCCACTGTGACCTGTTTGCCTTCCAACTGAAGTCTCCATTTGCATCACAAGCAAACCAAACAGTAAATATATCTTCTGTCAGTTATATTCCATATAAAGTACGCTACATACACAAATTTATAAACTCCGGTTGCAATAAAACATCAGAAAAGAAACAAATTACTTATGATAAACGACATTGGAATAAAATTCATTTATATCTAAAACGAGACTTTCTACAATTCGACAATGTAACAAAAGAGTTTACTTCATATTAGACGCGTAAATATCCACTCGGTATGCGGCATTCATATTTATACAGTCAGTAAATTGCTATCGGGCGTAATGTAATAATATGAATTTACATAAATTTTCTATAACATTTACATTAGGAATAAATGAATTGCTGGTTGAATGGTGTCTTGGCCGGAAAGGCGCTTGGTTCACGCCCGGAGTCGGCCGCATAACAAAAATGTGTAAACCGAATAAGTGAAACGGCTGGTTTTATTTATTCTGTTGACCATATATTTCCTGGTGCAGGAGTAAAAGTAATAAAGTAGTTGTGGAGTGGTAATCAAAATGTTTTCTTTTAGTAGCTGTTAATTATGTTTTTAGCTTTATGGTGGGTTTAAATTAATCGGCTTAAAATGTCTGCGGTTTAATGGATATGGGATAAAGCTGTATTTTAATGACCAATACTGCCTACCTAGATTTTGAAAGATTGGGAAGTTTCTTACTAATCACAAGATAAGCGCATCTTATGATTATATTGACTAGTTGAATACAGAGTATCTTGATGAACAAACACTTCGCGGGTCATTCCAACCTCCTTGAATAAATGGACAAAACAAACTTATTCGAAGTGAAAAGGACACCAGTACCTAAGTTATACTTAGGCTAACCATACAAATTCAAGTAATTTTATCCAACAGGCTGGTTCAAACTGTTTGATCAAAAATAGAAATACGAAATTTCGTATTTCTTCATGCCATTTGACAAGTCGTTTTTTTCAATTTTTTCCACAGACATTCATGCCAATTTGATCAAACAGTTTGAACCAGCCTGTCGGATAAAATTACTTGAACGTGTATGGCCCGCATTATACCCAACTTCCAAAGCAGCAAATTCTTCAACTCAACTTCAACTTCAAACAGCCCATTAAGCTTCACGACATACTTGTATCTAAAACCACAGGTTCGCCCACAACCTCGCAAGTTCACAGAAAAGTTAAATATTATAAATTTAAATATTATAATGGCCGGTCCACGACTCACGAGACACAATAGTCAGAACTGTGATTTGCATCGCAGCACAAAATACTGAATGTGAATTTTACTGAATCTAACTTAAAGTTCTCGTGATGGCGTGCCGTGACTTTTATATTTTACAAGCGGAATGGTCGGTCCTGTAATTCGGTATTCAAAAAGATGAGTAGAACTGAAAGCTTCTGTGGAAAAATGCATTACATTCTTGGGAACCAAACTGGTGCTTGTATGAGTGCTATAAGCATCATGCAAGGCTGAATAGTTTCTAAGGTTCCGCGTAACCAAAAGGTAACCAAAGGAACCCTATTACTAAGCCTTGGGTCTGTCTATCAGCGGGTCGTATCTCATGAATCGCAATAAGAGACATGGGAAATTTTCACAGACTGTTTTGCAATAGCAGAATAAAAATTTAAGGCGAGCCCCCTTAAATTTTCACGTCCAGGTGGCAGATGTTCTTGGGGTATCAAGTAGTCGTGTGGGAACAATAACGTAGGTAATGTTTTCGTTTTAAGGTTCTGAACCTTCATATGCGAATCCAATTAACACTTGGTCGGTTTTTGTTATTGATGTCAGCAGTTACAGCTTTATCGATTAGCATATACACAATTAGGTAAGCTTGACATTTAGAAGCAATTGACAAGTATTTGCCCTTAATCCAATTGGTTATAGTCACCGGTATTCATACATGGAGATGTATGAATACCGGTGACTATAACAAATTACGGTGGTATTAACGGAGTATGACAAATTGACGCCATATGATGGAGATCATATAGCGTCAATTTGTCATACATCAAAATAACACCAATAATTGAGTACCTATCTACTGCAGTTCTGACAGAGCAAACCTAATTTAGTTTGATACTAGGAGTTTTTAGTCAACTGGACCCACTAGAAATGGTCACGCAGGATCACCCATCCCAATCACATTATGAATGGTCGACTGGACCCACTGCCCAATTTAATTATTAGTACCTACAGTCACGGAGAAAAGCCGAATACTTTGGTTTTATTTTTAAAGAAACCTGACTTCTGGTACAATTGTGTTGTATATGCGTGTCAAAAATAGTGGTCCACTAATTGGTATCGTCCAAGTTGCGGAATTAGTTCGAAAGAGTTGCCGCGACCCTGGAACGCAAAGGAAATAAGGAGGAACACGGATGGGTTTTAGTCAGCAAGAGTCTGACACTCCCTTCCGATCAGCCCAGAGCAGAAGGAGTCATGTGATGACTTCCAAACCTTAAAAAGAACAAAAAAGGTATCATCCAAAAGCCAGAGGCCCGTAGTCCTTGGTTCGGGATCCAGGGCCCGAGACAGTTTAAGGGTTAGGTTGATGATGTGACACTCCCTTGCCTCGTGGCTAATCTCATAATTCTCGTGGATAATTGGTCGGATATGGGTGTATTTTTTTTTTACTATTGATAGGCACGCGTCTGACCACTATCTCATCTGATGGTAAGCGATGATGTGATGGATGATGGAGTACGCTTGCCTGGAAGTAACCCTCACTTATTATTTATTATTATTGTTCCGTATGGTGTCGGACGTCTTCCGTATGATGTCGGACGTAAAAGAATAGCACCATATCATCACTTCCCATGGGTGTCGTAAGAGGCGACTAAGGGACTCACCAGAGAATGGGCAGAAGCATCCTCGGAAGGTAAATTGCTACACCTACACTGCGATCGCCAACCCGCCTGCCAAGCATGGCGATTATGGCAAACCCCCGCATTTGGGGAAGGCTTATCCAACAGTAGACGTCTTTGGGCTGATATGATGATGATGATGATTATAATATTATTATTCACTCTTGACTTAAAGACTCCCAGGTTGTAGCTAACAGGAAACAGACTCTGGCAGGGAATTCCACTCCTTAGCTGTACGTACACTATTCCCAAAACGGTTTGTATTGTTATTTGTTATTTACCTATAACTTTTCAAATAATATAGAATGCTTGAGTTTCTTATCGTCAACCTGTATTGTTTCCATCGCTTATTAGACGACTTTTAATTTCCGGATCAACAGAGCTAATTAATCGCAAGAGCGCAGTAAAACATTGTACTTACCTTGTTGATTAAAAACTAGATGAATAGGCTCGGTAGCAAATATTACTAGGCTATTAAATGCTAGGTCCCATGATTCAAGTACCTACCTAGCTTATGATTTATGACTAGGTAGTAAACTTTAGCACTCATTTCCACTCCAACTTGCAACTATAAGTAACTACATTTTTCAAAAAAAAAAATATTTTTGATTAATCTAAAGTAATTAATATCATGAAGAGGTAAACAATAATAAAAAAACAACGGGTTGCACTCCGGGAGTGCCGGCAGAAGCGAAAACTTGAACATTAACGTTGTGCATTTTTGAATGTTTTGGAATGGTTAGGGAATAATTTCGCAGTACAGTAATTGCTTTATTTATCAGTATACAAGTACTATCATGTGGTTAAATACAATATTCGTTATTGCGCTATCGTGCACAAACATGACAATTTATATTACATATAACATTATCCATCTTACGAATTTTCGATCAGCTCACGTGTCCTGACGGTCACGTGTCCTGACGCGAGTTTAACATTTTTTACCCATCCCAAAAAGAGCACAACGCCGCTAAAGAAGTTTTCACTTCAATAAAGCGGTGCTTCATTTTGTTTGTAAAAGGTAATCTCTTGAACTTCTGATCTACACACAAAATTGTCTAGAACATTTAAAAAAACATAGCGTCTACGCTATGTTTTTTAACATGGTGTTGCAGAACTGCGTAGTCAAATTTAAGGGTGATGTTGGGTAGCTGTTATACACTAAAGAAAAACAGCAAAAGAAAAAAATACTTGTTTTCAAATAATTCGACCACAAAGAACGACTAAACAGTTCCGAAGAAATGACTATACAAGCAGTCTGGTGTAGTCAGTGACATAAAATCTGTGATTCTAATTAATCATCAGCGCCTGCTGATAACCTCAACTTCCCTGACCCCCCCCCCCCCCCGACACCACCAATCCAGATTCTTCTTTTTTCCAAATTTCAGCCCCCAGTTGATGGCAAATTATACAGCGAAGCTTTAACTTACAAATTTCAGCCCCTACAGCTTGGCTTTGGATCCAGAGGGGGCTGTGAGGCTGCCGTACATGCCCTTTCAACTTTTTAAATTCCGGCAAGAGTGAGGTTATCCTCAAGGTAGACGTTAAAAACGCCTTCAACTCCGTTAACAGACACACTTTGTTGGCTGAAATAAAAAAAGAATTACCAGAGATTTACGGCTTTTTATGGCAATGCTACAGGTACCCTTCAAAATTATTGTACAAAGATATCGTTTTAGAATCTGCAGTAGGTTGCCAACAAGGTGACCCTCTCGGGCCAGTCATTTTCAGCTTGGCTATCCATCCAATCATTCAAAAACTAAATTCAAAATTTAACGTCTGGTATTTAGATGATGGAACACTAGGAGGTGACGTAGACACCGTTTTAAAAGATTTCGAATTCGTGAAGCAGCAGTTCCAATCCATCGGCCTTGACCTCAATCACTCCAAATGTGAAATTTTTATTTGTGACAATACCGACAGACAAATGACTCTTCAGAAATTAAATGCTATTGCATTTAATTTCTGAAGAGTCATTTGTCTGTCCCAGATATCAAAATTTTAGAAAATAGTTCTCTGCACCTCCTAGGTTCACCAACATTGGAAGACAGTTTTTCTTCATTCATTGACTTCAAAATTAAACATTTTAATGATATTTTGGAAAGACTGTCCAAAATCAATTTACATTCGGCTTTCACCCTAATGAAATATTGCTGTTTTGGGCCAAATTTTTTGTATTTTCTCCGCTCTTCCCCTTTATGGAAGCAGTCACATCTTTTGGACAAAATTGATCAAATCATTGAATGCACACTAACATCTATCTTAAATATGGCTTTGGATGACCGAGCGTGGCTGCAAGCCACACTGCCCATTCGTTTTGGTGGGCTCGGCATCCGCAAAATTTCTAGTGTAAGCCTACCGGCGTTTCTGTCTTCGGTCCACAGCACTGAAAAGTTGACCAAACGAATTTTGAAATAATTCATCCATGGTTAACTGTGAAGTGCCGTGCTTGACCGATGCAGTGAGCGCCTGGAAAGTGGCTTGCCCGAATATGGCGTTGCACGATAACCCATTTTCCCAAAGACAATGGGACGAGCCGCTCTGCAGGTTGGTACGGAATAACCTCATAAATAAATACGTCCACCAATACTGCTGAGCGTGCCAGCCTGTTGGCTGTGGGTGAATGGGAGTCGGGTCTTTGGCTACAGGCCCTACCGTCACCCAACATAGGTACCATGCTGAGTGACGGTACTTTCCGGATCGCTACGTGTCTGCGTCTGGGTGCTCCTAGCGGAGCTCCACATCGTTGTCAATGCGGTGAAGCAGTCGACCGCCTCGGACACCATGGCCTGTCCTGCAGTAGGAGCGCTGGTCGGTTAGCGCGGCACTCCAGTATTAATGACATCATCCGTCGGGCTCTTGTCACCGCCGGGGTGCCAGCTGTTCTAGAATCTAATGGCTTAGCACGCGACGATGGGAAGAGGCCAGATGGGATGACAATAATGCCTTGGAAGGTGGGTAGGCCTTTGGTGTGGGATGCAACATGTGTCGACACCCTTGCGCCATCCCATCTTCTTAGCACGGCGGACTGCGCTGGGGCGACTACTGCAGGTGCAGAAAATCTCAAACGGCGCAAATATAACAACCTATTGGGAGTTATATATTTGAGCCGTTTGGGGTTGAAACTTTAGGTCCATGGGGTCCGAATGCTCACCGAGTCTTTCGGGACATCAGCAAACAACTTGTCGACTGTACACGTGACCAGAAGGCTGGGCTTTTCTTTGGCCAAAGAATCAGCATTGCCATTCAACGCGGCAATGCTGCTAGTGTTCTGGGCACTTTTGTCATTGACAGCGATGTGGATGAATTTTTTGATGCTCAATGATTTATTTTGTTTTTATACACGTTTGTACATAATTTGGTAATTTTTAGTCTAGTTTGTGTATAGTTAGGTTTAGTAGATAGAGATAGTTAAGTTAGTTTAATATTAAACATAATCATGTCAATTTGAAATCTGTTTGTATGGAAAAATTAACTCATCAGCTGTCATTAAAGCGGACACAATAGTAAAACAATGGCGTCACATCTCCTGGAGATGGAGTAACTGGCAAGTGTAATGCCTAATTAATTAAATGCCACCAACTGTAACAAACTGCTTGAAAAGACATTTCTTCAGAACGTGTCAGTCATTTTTCTGGTCGAATTATTTGAAAACAAGTATTTTTTTCTTTTGCTGTTTTTCTTTAGTGATAATAACAGCTACCCAACATCACCCTTAAATATGACCACGGGCACCCAGGAACACCTTGTATATGTATATTTGACTGTATAGCACTCAAAGTAAGCTACTTTAACCATAAAAAGTGCATTGTTTCTGTAAGACAGAGCACGTGAGCAAAGCTGCGGTGAAAAAATAGTTTGATATTTATTTAATTTTTTCCATGGCTTAAAAAATCCACTCAAACACTAATGGTGCCTTGGAGCTCAATTATTAGACTCTGAATTATATACAAACACCTTTCTATGTTACATATCAGGTGTATGTTTACTTAAAATACTACCAAAACATCAGCTATTACTGTTAATAGACATGCCTACGTAATTGTAGTCTCGAACGAATCGATGTAATTGATAACGGTTTGTGGTAACTATACCAAAAATTGTAACAGTATTTTTGAATATTGTAGAGTCAGACCCATCTATCATCGTAAACTGTCTGTTGCAGGATACATTCTCAAAGCTGTCTAAAAGTTATTCTAAAAAAATACACAGATTTGTGTGAAATTGAAATTAATAATAATCTAAGTAGTCATCTGCTAGTGATGAATGGTAGAAAAAAGGTGATCATCAATACACTTCTTTCGAGTCAATCTGAAACAGTCTTTTAATCCTAACCATGGTAGACACCAGATAAATGTGCAATGTGTGTTAAATGTGCATTTAACCCACATACATTTATCGACTTTCTTAAAATCTAAAACAGAAATAAAGACATAAAGCTGGCCCTACCGTGATCCTTTACGTTCTCTAGTAATGAAAAACGATTTATAATTTATTGGTCTGGTACCTATGAAGGGATATTAGGGAAAGGTCAATGTACTTTATCGCAAGTTTATCTGGCACCAACCACAATATTTATTATGTATGCGAAAGTGAGTTTGTGAACCCATAGGGGTTCACAAACTCATCGTCGTTTTAACGGATTTAAATGAATCTTGACTTGAATTGGTACCTACACCATGATACACACAACATGACATGCACAAGGGTATTTTTTATCCCGGTTGGAAGTCTTCATCAATAGAATAAACATTCTAATTCCAGAAAAAATCTAGTAACAAGACATACTCACTTTACCAGCACAAAATATTAAAGTCTTCGGCGAACCTATGCATCATGCATGATAGACATTGTAGCCACCACTCATCACAGCACGTTTTATGACTATCGTCAAGAAACCAAGAAACAAACAGTTCTCAAAAGAACTCTTTTTCACAGTTCTCAAAAGAACTAGACTTCTGTTAAAGGAATAGGAAACGCTGAAGACACGCCGCCGTCGTATTCTTCGGTCTTCGCTCGCCGCGCACGCGAACAACAGCAGACGTCTTCTCTCTTCAAATGCCGCGCAGAAAAGGATCGCGAACTACGCGGAACCCTTATTTATACACACCTGCGGCGCGCGTGCATTCCGCGTTTCCTATTCCTTTAACAGAAGTCTAGTTCTTTTGAGAACTGTGAAAAAGAGTTCTTTTGAGAACTGTTTGTTTCTTGGTTTCTTGACGATAGTCATAAAACGTGCTGTGATGAGTGGTGGCTACAACATCAATCATGACATTTTACAACAGTCATTACAAAAACCACTGACAGGATATAAACATGAATGCTTACATTGTCCTACTACAATTCAGTCATAAAACCTTCATCGGAAGTTCAAATATCAACGCGTAGATCAGTTGCGCAAACGCAGTCCGGTAATCCGGTTAGACGTACAAACGCATTAAAATTCGTGTTAAATGAGCGGAAATGAGAGTTGAGTCGGAGAATGAAGCCGTCATTGACATTGCTTGTAACTATCATCGACACGTACTAACTGCACACTGAAAGTTATGTATCAGTTTGGGTTCCACTGTTGTACGATACCTACGGGAAAAGTGAACTTTTTCTCGTATCGTAACGTAACATAACTCTCTCACCTGTATCTCGAATAGTAAGACAGAAGTAGTATTATCCGCTCCGGCCCCGGCGACACACCGGTGTGTCGCGAATTAATCGCGAATTTAATGTTTATTTACCTATTACATAAGATTTTTTTTTTTTGGGAATTTTCACATGTCGGGGCCGCAGCGGTTATAGTAAGCCTCAATTTTGCCAGTTATACCGTATCGTGCAACATAATTATTGGGATTCTGCGCTAATGGAATGGTGTCCTTTCCTTCGAATATCTTTTCTCTTTCATGAAGAGTTCAAAAGACTTAATTGACTGCGAAAACAAATAAACTTTAGGCAGGTTCTGTATCTATTCAAAACCCAATTATGGTAAAGTTGCTATTTACATATTATACATACAAGTTCATTATACTGACTCCGGTCAATCAGTTACCCTTACTTTAGAAATAAAGAAATGTGACTGTTTAAACATTACGTATATTTTTATTTCCAAATGTTCTGCAAAAATATCACAAGCACCTAAAAACAGGTAATTATTTGATTTCGCATAAAACATGTAAATATCGTATAGTCTAACACACTTCAATGGAAATGCTCCCTCGTAAACCAGTACGCGACAAGCTCCAATGACAACAGTTCTGATACTCGCATAAAGTACTTATACTCCTATACGTGTGTAATTCACCGATTAATTAAAAGTTATACAGGCGTGACCGGTGTAATTGCCAAGAGACTTATGTTACGTTTAGTGCATTCACTTTTATTGGCCCGCCTTTATGCCTAGCTAAGAAAGTGGGTGAATTACCCAGTACGATCGTTAAGTTTCTTTTATTTCAAATTGCAGTTCAGAAATTAATCGTGGCTTCTACTGAATGTGAGGTCATCTTTAGTATAGCTAAATGCATTAAGGCTGATTTACATCGATCCAGAATTTACATCTTGTTTCTCTATCCTAATCTAGGGTTTGATTCTGGATGTTGGTCTTTACTGAATAGGGTCCATATAGGTCCCAGATCAAATGTCAATCTTTAACTTTGGGAATCGAATTTCTATTTTTTTTTAAAGCAAACAGTTGCTTGACTTTCAAATTGTCCACAAGTTTTATCATCTCAATCTCCTAAATTCAGAAACATGGGAAATTGTTCGAAGAGTTTTTGGTTCCACATGATATAACTACCTAGTGGACCAATTACGGAGATATCCATCGATATCACCAGATTAACTGTGTTCGCATTACTGATGCCTAAACTGACATGCCCTGAATGGCCAATACACCAGAATGCTCAGAAATTATCACAACTTAACATATATACCGCTCTTGTTGTTACAAAATGAATACAGGAAGGATTGATAAGTAAAAATGAGAGATTAATTTGAAAGATCTTATTTTATTTTTACATATAATGCGAAAGTTAAGATGGAAGGATATTTGTTCCTCAATCATGCCAGAAATGATAAAATTTCTGGAATAGTACAAATTATGCTTCTTTTATCCCGGGATAATATCCTTGGGATAATTTCCGACATTGTATTCTGAAATTGTTTCTTTACTATACAACGTACAAATGCAATACCTCTTAAGACGGCATTGTACTCATCATTATGAACAACTTTTACTATGGGGCCAACACCAAAATTGCGAAAAAAAAGTCAGCTGTTTAGTACCTACATTTTGTCGAGTTATGCGCACAGAAATGTATGGGACAGTCGATTTTTTTCGCGATTTCAGTATTGGTCCCATAATGAAAGTTGTACATAATGATGAGTATAATGACCCCTTATGGGGTATTACGTTTATTCTGTTACACGTTGTATAGCAGCTACAGAACACCACCCTAAAATATGATTACGCACTTCTGGATACACCCTGTATAATAATAAAATGATGTTTCATATCACACCAGAGTTGAACGGAGATGATGAAATTGTCGGAATAGTTTCGACAAGTATGTCAACTCTATAAATACTGCAAATAGCAAGTGTTTATCACATAGAATCTTCATAACAATATTGTTGATGAATTAATATTTATGGCCTGGTCAGTAGCAAATTCGTCTGGAAAATTACAAAGCTAACAGTAAAACAGGTCGCTAAAGCATCATAAAAGCGACAGAAAGTTATTAAGGTTCTAATTTTAGGTGAAGTTAAACTAATATGACCAACAGAGAAACATTCCGAAATAGAATCCCATAACACTTAACTGAGAAGGATAAAGAAACTAAAGCGAAGTAAAATGTTCACGCTCGTGAACTTGGTAGTGCTAAAGTTTCAATAAGGGAAATAAATACCCTTAAAAAACAGACTGCTAACCGTTTTAATAATCGTGTACTCATTAATGTCATTCTTGGTAAAGAAACGATTGGTGATTGGAATATAAGTGTACTAATGGTGCTTCACGAAGAGAAGACATAATATACTGCGAAGCTCCTTAATGTAACAATTAATTCTTATTTTGCCATCCACGAAAAGAGGCAAGGTAGCTTATCCTATACTGGGATCAACGCGGAAGAACCTAACGATGTTAGCGTAGGCGCAATGTATGACTTTACCCATCCAAGTAAACACTACAATACACCTCACAAGAAAACAGAAACGAGACAATTCGAGTATCACACGAATGACTCACGTCCGGCTGATTGTTAATAAACAGTAGCAGAAGCCCAGGCAAGCAGCCGAGGTGGTCTTTGTTCAACAAGTTAACACCTACTCCCGCCGAATGAGCTTGATAAATGTTTTTATTGCCGTGCACCACAAGTGCAACAATTCAACCAGAGAAAATTACTTTGTGCATAACGAAGCTCAAACAATGGTTAATAATGTTACGGTGTGTGACGAATCCAGGAGGCCAGTAGTTGTGTTGCAGCATACAATATCTACAAAATGGCACCCGCTGCGAACAAGGACACAAGTCTAGAATGCGTAGTTTCGGAGAATTCGAAAGTGGCAACGTGGTTGGTTGAATTTTTGGTAACGATTTTCAGAATTCTTTTTCATTCATCATTCATTTCTTCCATGTCATCGAAAGTCTTTGCGGATCTCTAATGAAGTTTTGGTAAAGTAGCAAAAATAAATCAATGTTTTGGTGTTCATTTGTCATCTACTGCAGATTCAACATAATTTATGTAAAATTTTGGCATATACTTAGCAAATAGGTTTTCATCAGTAACAGTTTTTTGCCAAAAATTGTATGCTAATTAATTAATATTCCATTAACGTTCACAAAACGTATTTGAATTTAGGCTTTGAGTACTAATTAATCAAATAACAAAAGTAGCCAGACCGTAGCCATTTTTATTCGCTTTATGAATAAGTCAAATGCAGATCACCTTTGAAAAGCGAAAGGTGAAACGTATTTCAGTTCATATTTTGTGATTTAAAAAATAAAATGAGTTAAAGTTAAAACCTTTTTGGTTTCAAGCTCTAAACAGCTACCTACGCATAACAATGCAACTGCGTGAGTCGCTGACTTCAACACAAATATGTCCACGATTCGCGACGCTACCCCATAAATTAAAGAGATAAATGGTTCACCAACAATGGCTAAATAAACCGTCCCGTTTCTTATAACACTCGAAAATAAGCTTTGTTTGGTAGCACCGTAAAAAGTTGAAATGTCCATACGCGCGGACTTACAATGGATCAGAATATTTAAGGGGAGTTTAATACACGCGTGGGCACGTCGATTGCTGCAAAAAATTTGAGCGCAGCATTCGATACACTATTTTATGGACACTTTTGGTCTATTAAATATCTTAAGCACGACATAATAGCATTGTATTCAGGGTTCTATAATGCAAGTTATTGGAATAAAATGTTACAAGTCTTTATCTGGGTTAACATAAATTTGATCATTAAGTTTATTCCCACCATTTGATAGTTATTATATTTAGAGCGGATTTCACCAATGAAACTGAACGCGATTAGTACATCTAAACTGCGTTCAAGAGCTGTCAGCGTCAAAATTCCATAGAAAAATAGTGACACTGACAGCCCATAATCGTGGTTTATACGCTGATCGCGATCAGTTTGGCTTGGTGAAAATGGCCCTTAACCATTTTGAACTTTATGTTATTTGTTCACACACAGTCAATAACAGTATGGTAATTTGATAGTATGTACTTGCATAAACTTATTTTACGACTAAAGATCTCATTTGATACAAACGATTGAAAACGACACTCTAAATATTATATATTGGTATAATACAGGGTGTAACTGAAATAACGCAATTCAGGTGTATTATTTTTTTGCCTATTTCTAATTCAAATGTGAAGTAAGCAAACAAAACCACGGAAATCGATTAGTGAATTCAAGTAACCCGATATCTTCAAGAAGATCGCTCTAAAAATTAACCTAAATACATCTGCATCGAATGAATCCACCTAAACATTGGTATAGTTTCATAAGCTCTTATAGAGATCACAAAGCTGAGTTCTCATAAAAACGGCCATGTATAAAATAAGTGTTTACTTTGTCGGCGAGAGTGCTTTGAAGTGGCTTCCATTTCTGTTCATAGCAACCCCTTCTAACATGTGCGGAGATAAAGATGAAATGAACTCGTACACTCTTTCGCTTTCAAGATTTGAATCGAATATTTGAATATCGTTGCTGATGATGTAAATATACGTATTATACTAATACTAAAAATGTAACTATACTTTGAGGTCAAATCTAAAACAATAGACAAAGCTTTCACCAAATTCCTCCGATCGCTAAATGCCAATGGTTTTCCAGCCAATTACCTCAAATCTCTAGAAGCTAACTTATTAACGAAAGCACGATCCCCTGCACCTTGCACCCTGACATCACAAGATGGATCTGTCGTGCCCCTCTCCACAAATTACATGAAGCAATTTTACCCACAACCTTAGCAATGACATTACTGCAGCGGAATCTCACAAACGAAGTTTGGTTGTAAAATGTTGTGAAGCTACGAAGCGATGCAGTTGTCAGTTTAAAATATAATATCGCACAATTTTTTTTAAAGCGATGGATCGATAGAATATACTTTATAATCAAATGGTCTGTTAGAGAGGAGTGGCCTTTGCCCAGCTGTGGATCATCACTGGTGTTAGTAAATATTTTATTGTCTATAAAAATACAAATGAATGGCTGAATGTGTTGCTAAGCGCAAAACTCGAGAAGGGCTGAACGAACTCAGCAATAATTTTTTTTCATATATTCCTTGAAGTTTGAGAAACTTTCTTTTGAAGAAAAAAAATAAGGGAAAATGGCATAGAAAAACGACATTTTAATTTATCCCATAAAATATTCCTAGCTGTCACCGCCACAGTTCAATCGCTTTTGACAGGATGACATTTTGTTGGGCCAGCTAGTAGAAGATATAAATTGCAGGGTAATAGTACCACCCACAGACGTCTGGAAAACTATCACGTTAACAATAAAAAAAATTAATGTCCTTCTATTAAAGGATAACCTAACCTATATATTTCTTGCGATTTCCATAAAGCAAAAATCTTTCAAATGCATGTAACTATAAATTAATATATAACTTAGCAAAATTGCAACATCAACGTTCTAACTTTAGGATTTTATTAACGCTATATTTTATAGACTTGTAATATTTTAGAAGTTCAGCCAAAACGAATCTCCGTGCGAAAAGTTGCAAAATTCTTGATGAAACTTTGCAATAAAGAATAAGATGCATGACATGTTCTAAAAAGTTATGTATGAGTTGCAACAGTGTTTCGTTTGATGGATATAAATAAAGCATAGTCAAGGTTAGATGTTATTGTTATGAACATTTCGAAACACACTTTAGATTTTGTGTTTCCATCTCGACATAAAGTTACAATTATTTATTAATTTGCTTTGGCTTAAAAATTTTCATGACCTTCCTAGCTCCATGGCATATCTCCCCAAAAGAATTCGTCCACGCATCGCATCCTACCCTCTGCAATACATCCCCTTGAAATTGTAGGGGAACGCAATCATTCCCTTTGATTCCTGTTCCGTCCTATTCAATTAGAAGGCGTCTCTAACTGACTTTTATAAAAAAATAGTCTCCTAGTTAGATTTAGATTCTGCAGTACCGACAAAATCACGGTCATTATCGTTATTAACGACTCCATGATTAAAATACCTTGCTGCGAAATAACAGTCTATTGTATCATTAAGGAAGTTTTTGAGGAAATAAAAATGCAAGTCATTATAATTATTATTATACATTGATGTTTTGTTGTCAATTACTGCATCGACTATTTAAAATATATTTGTAATGAATATTATGAGTCTTTTATTTAATTTTTTTTTTTTTTTTATAATTGATAGGCACGCGCTCGACCACTATCTCACCTGATGGTATGCGACGATGTGGTCGAAGATGGAGCACGCTTGCCTAGAAGTAACCTATTCACTCTTGACTTAAAGACTCCCAGGTTGTAGCTATCAGGAAACACAGACTCCGGCAGGGAATTCCACTCCTTAGCGGTACGCACAATGAATGTATTCCCAAAACGCTTTGTGCGTGTGGGTGGGATGTCCACCATGTACCGGTGGCGCATCGCCGTACGTCTTGTGGTCCGATGATGGAACGGGCTAGGCGGAATCAAACTATGCAATTCCGTTGCACACTCTCCAAAATGCAACCGATAGAAAACCGACAGGCTAGCAACTCGGCGTCGATGCTCGAGACTTTGGAGCTTCGACTCGACGAGCCTATCATTGCCGATGATCCTCTTGGCTCGTTTCTCTATTGACTCAAGGGCATCAAGCTGGTATCTGGCAGATCCGTCCCAAAGATGCGAGCAGTACTCCATACACGATCGAACTTGCGCTTGATAAAGTTTGAGCAGCTGTTCCGGCGTGAAGTACCGTCGCACCTTTGCCAGAATTCCCGACTTTTTGGCAGCCACTTGAGCCTTTGCCTCTATAAATGTGCCAAAATTGAGGGTAGATGTCAACGTAACACCAAGAAGGTCAAGTTGGTCGGTTATCGGCACGGTTACACCTCGGAAAGATGGAGCTGGGTGGAATTGGCTCCTTTTAGCGGAAAAAAGACACGCCTGGGTCTTAGCAGCATTGAACTTGACCAGATTGGCATCGCCCCACTCTGAGACAGCCTGTAGGGACAAGTTCAAGCGCTCAACCATAGCCTCTCGGAGAGACCGGATCTGCGACCCACCAGCTCGTGCGTTAGACACGTATCTCTCAGCAACAGTACTGTCGTCTGCATACCCAAAGGTACCGGGTTTTAGCAGATCATTAATATGCAGCAAAAACAATGTTGCCGAGAGCACCGACCCCTGAGGAACCCCGGCATTAATATCCAGCAGTCCAGACGAGCAGCCATCTATGACCACTCGGATAGACCGATCCCTCAGGAAGTCTGTAATCCAATCACACAATCCGGCGGGTAGACCGAAGGAAGGAAGCTTACCAATAAGGCTTTCGTGCCAGACCCTATCGAAGGCTTTCGAGATGTCAAGAGAGACCGCAAGTGCTTCCCCATGTTTCTCGATGGCCTCACTCCAGATGTGAATGGCATACGCTAGAAGGTCCCCAGTGGACCGATTTCGGCGGAAGCCGTATTGTCGGTCACTAAGGATATCGTTAGCTTCTAGGTATGCCAGGAGCTTACCATTCAGCACGCGTTCCATACTCTTACAGAGTATAGAAGTTACTAAGATGGGTCTATAATTAGCTGGGTCAGCTCGACTACCCTTCTTGGGCACGGGCTGCACGTTAGCTTGCTTCCAAGCCATCGGCACCTCTAATCAGGTCATCATTAATTAGGTTAAGTACCATTTTATTTCATGGCAGAAGACAACAATTACCGATAAGGCTTATCGATCGTTTAATGATGTCGCGCTCTTACGAGTAAAAGGGTTAATAATGACAATAAAAGCCCATTCAAATCCTGAGAGCATTCGAAGTACATGAAACGCCTGATTTTCTCAAATCATGCACGCTTTTAGACTAAAACAAATTGATGTGCATTATTACTCAAGATTCGCTTCCTTCCTGGCTGTCAAATGTGCCAACAAAAAGGGAACAATGGAGTCGCTATTGTAGCATTTTCACAAATCCCGTTCAGACATAGTCACTTCCTGGATCTCTGAGCCGTATTATCTGGGTATACCGAATCGGGTCAGAGCAGTGAGAATAGGGCGACTACGAAAACTGCGAGCTATAAACGTTGTATTGTTTCTTTCTACAAAGAAACTTTTAAATATGGAATTAGAGAAGGTTATTTCTTTTTTTTCTAAAATTGTTTAATGGTATGCAATGAAGACCACGAAAATTGTAGATAGTATTTCGAATATATACAACGTCTTTGATGACAATTTTATAATTCTAAAAAGTTTTTTTTCAGTCGGTTTACAGTTGTTTGCTACTAATGGAACCGAGACCACCCAATTCCTTGTCATCAAACAGCATTTTGTCCCATCAGTTATGACAACAATCGCACAGATTATGGGCATCCATATTCCGATCAAATAAGCACGTTCATAGTGGAAGTTTACTAAGAAACACCGGTGATAAAATTCACACTTCTTGGACCTAAAAACACCCAAAGTTCACACTTACGGGCAAACGGTCGCGTGAGTTTGTTCCGGCCTAATGAGGCGGCGTCATTCATTGCGCAAGCGCAGCGACGTCGGCGTATTCGCCACGCTCCGGAACAAATCGCACCCGAATACGGGCGTGTGTGGATGATGGTGTGATTTTTAGTCGTAATTGAAATAGATTGGTCGCTTTCGAGGAGGTTTTGTGTGAAAGTTGGTATTGATTTGGATGAGTAAAGAATACTTGAGAAAAATCGAGACCACTAAGTTGTCCATAGTGTAAAGTGGCAAACAATGAATTAGACATACTCAGTATTGAGGAAGAAAAAGTTGCCCATCACCATTTATTATTGCGGTTTCGGCGGGACTCCATGTTCGTCAGCGAATTTCGGGAAGCTCGATGTTACTCACTCCTGCAAGTGTGTTGTGTACTTTGAGTCGCGCTAGGTAGGGAAAGTTCTAGAAGATACTGTTTATAAAAAGTGGTTTGTTGGCAGCTGCTGTTGTCCGGTAAATTCACTTAAAACAATGTATGCAGCCTGCTGTCGTTTGCACAAGGAACTTATAATTAGCAGACTGCTTTTATACCGTATTATATTTTGGAGCGGAAAATTATATGAAACCAGTTGCTGTCATTTGATTGCGTTTTTCTTATCTCGACCATTTGAAATGATTAGAAGCTCTCGACTGATTTTTTGATACGAGGCATGTTTATCGTATCTTTGAATAACTGTCTCATCCGGGCTACTTAAATTACTGAATCAATAGTCTTCAATACACACATTTGAATTAATTACCTATGGGTAACTTCCTTTTACCGTTAATATTTACACAATACTCAGCTGGAAGTATTTAACTAATACGTCGTCATGCATAATAATTAAGTAAGTAGGTACTTACTTATTATTACGTATTGAAAGATTCTAATTGTGCATTTATAATGGCTCATTATCGGTTAATGGGTCTCTTATTAGTTAATATTTATACAGCACTATTTATTGGTAAACGACACTAATGTGCGCATAGGGATTATCGATTTCCGTTGAAATACAATCATTGTCAAATGTGTGGTGATATTTGATAAAGGAAGAAAAAGCAACCTTGGTTTGCGAATACAAATCAGTTAAATAGACATTGTGATTTTAGACTTAGATTCAATCACCAGCAAAATAATAGGGATCTCCGCGGAAGGCCTTGTTCATCAAAAGTCAAATAATCTGAGCGACATTAGTCCACACATAAATAGACAGATAGGTATAGAAATAAGCTAAAAACCTACTGATAAAAACAAGCCTTAATTGAGATATGGAATGACCAAACCATCGATAGAACCACCAAGATTTATAGCAACAACTCTTTAACGACAGATAAAAATAGTGGCCGTCAAGTCAATCAAGGTACGTCTTAACACGTAAACGGCAATAGTATATCGATTTTAAATGCAAATACGAACAGCTGTTTATCGTCTGAATGATTGCATTAAGCTTGCTCCGAGCTTAATTACCTTGTGTGGGCGAGCGCACGTTTTCATCTTGAGACGAACGCCAATCTAGGAATGACAAACTTACGACTGTTGGATTGTAGGACAAAAACCGGTGTTAATTAATTAGATCACTGGTTCCCAACATTGAATTGACCGGGGACTACTTTGATTTCTTTCTCAATCAGGGACCAAAAAATTAAGAAGAAGATAAAACTGTGTTAATCTAAAAATTAACTTATATTACATAGAAAT
This sequence comes from Melanchra persicariae, assembly GCA_947386135.1. NCBI lineage: Eukaryota > Metazoa > Arthropoda > Insecta > Lepidoptera > Noctuidae > Melanchra > Melanchra persicariae. Next base: position 8,209,813 of record OX376655.1, on the reverse strand, counting down.
CCAAAACTTTTCGCATAACAGACTATTCTTTGAAATCAAAAGTATAGAGAAAACACAACATTTGATGATACTTAGATTCAGAGGGCCATTTCTTCTAATTTTAAGAACGTTGCTTAAAAAATAGTCCTAGACAATGTTAAAGACAATTTCAAAATGTCAATGACATTTTGAAATTTTAAATCTTTCGCAGACTACATTTTGGGCCGTGCGGACCACCAGTGGCCCGCGAACCACAGGTTGGGAACCACTGAATCAGATTATGTGATAGTGGAAAAAAGGGTTAGTCGCTAATGGTTTGAAGGCTAGTGATGGGAATAGGATTAGCGCTTCGACTTAATTGTATTGAGGTTTGACATGGAAACATGTCAGTGTTTGGTTGCTGTCGCTGAGATTTAAGGCCTAACCGAATAGGAATAGAAGTAATTGTAAAAGTAATTCTAAATCGTCAAGCCGAGCAATGTTTCTTCGGCCAGACTCGGTTACGACGACAAAAAGCTATAGGTAGTTAGAGTCTTTTCAGAGTTCAAAGTCATAAAATGTTTATACTTACCGTAAGCATCTTTTATTAAATGCATTTCCCACTTCTATTTCAATATAAAATCAAATTCAATAACACCAATATAACCCGCGATTTACCTTCAATTGAAGATCGTCATATATTTTTACAACATGAGGGTACTTTATTCCTTTAATAATAGTTTATGATGCATTTTAAAAATATATTTTTTATCAATAAGTCGCATCATCATTTTCAAGGGGCCCGCCGACAGTTAATAAATTACTCTCAAGTCAATTCGTCACACTTTTTACATCTATTATTGTCAATTATTATAAATTTTAAATAGGCAGCGTGATTTTTTATCAACAAAAGGATGGGTTAAATTCAATGAACTTTCTTTTTGTAATGGCTTTTATTTAGTTTAGTAGCAACAATGGTTCGATTTGTTGATAATGTTATGGTAAGTTGTTTGTAGCAATTTTTTCGCATGATGCACTTTTGTTGTTATCTAAAGCTGCAGTACATAGGTGTTTATAATTGGGTATACTTACAATAAAGCATACTTCATCTGTGTGTGGCAAGTATTACATTCTTTCTTACGAGTATTATACTGGATAACTTTTTTTCTAGTGCGCAAACTTTGAGAACCACTCCTGCCCATGTAAATGAACAACTTTCCCCAAGAAAGCCATAGTCAATTCCTAAAAAAAAAATTGAACTTCCCATACAAAATTGTCATCAACTGACCACAATTTGTATGGGAGACTCAATTTTTTTTTTAGGAATTGACTATGGCTTTCTTGGGGAAAGTTGTTCATTTACATGGGCAGAAGTGGTTCTTATAGTTTGCGCACTGGAAAAAAAATTACCCAGTATAACATTGCAAATAATATAAGGTACACACAGGTATTCAAGTTTATTTTGTGATCTTTTGCAACTATTCAATTAAGGTTAAACAATCTGAGGGCCAATTGTACTAGCTTTTAAGCATCGTTCGTATTCGAATATCAGTCGCAATAAGTCACAAAAGGCTCAGTTTCTATACATTTTTGACTGATTGCGACTGACATGCGATTGCTAACGTTGCTTACTGGAGTGCCATTTCTACTAATTTTGATGATGATCTGCCTAGCCTTTTCCTAACTTTATTTGGGGTGACTTCCAGTCAAACCGGATTCAGCTGAATACCAGTATTTTACGTGGAACGGCTGCCTACCAGACCTCCACAACCCAACTGGGTAACACGGTACTTCTTGGCAAGACTGGTGACAGATTTTCTGGCTTCTGACAATACGTAACGACTGCCAAAGATTTCCAAATGACAGCCGAGACCAACGGCTTAACGTGCTTTCCGAGGCATGGAAGAGTCTCGATATGTTAAGTTGATCACCAATCCACAGACTAACCTCAGCAAGCGGTGCTCAACCTTGAAGCGGCCTGTGCAGCTGTTATAATTTAGCTACGAGCTCCTCTTGCTTGGCACTACGGTTTGTGCACTTTTAAAGATTGCTGGTGGCCACATGGTGACGTAAATAAGATGGAAAAAGCTTCATAATTAAAACGATAACCAACTTCGGCTTCAACATTTGCAGCTATTACCAAGCACTGTTTGACCTATCACGCTAAGAATATAAAAACGCCTCTATACTTCAAATGCCAAACGTTTGTTTGTTTGCTTCTTCGTGAAGATTGAACGGTATCTTATGTGTACAGTTTTAGTATTGGGATCTAAAACAATAAAGATAAGAATCGATGTCTTTGATCAGTTTTTGCTTTTAGTTTTAGGAAAGTATGCCAAACAAAACCACGTCATTGTGTTGACTTAAATCATCAGTATAATGGTTGAAACGGGGAACTGCACTTCACTATAAGAGGCTCTTGGGCTTCTAATTAAGCAAATTAGGAATAAATTATTTGGTTAAAGTGTATCATCATCTTGTTATGCTTTACATTGCTCAGACCTGTAATTAAATAAGTAAAATCGTGGAGTAATTCAGACTTTCAATTGGAAATGTTTAGAATGAAAATCTTTTTTAACCGACTTCAAAAAAAGAGGGAGGTTATCAATTCGACCCGTATGTATGTTATATTGTCAGCCATAGTATAAAATAAATATTTAAACAAGTAAACTTGTACTAGGACTACCAAGTGACAACGTTTATTCCAAATATTGAGGCTGGCACGACCTGCAAAAAATAATTAGCATTATGTAAGCACATATACTTTCATTTTTTAAAACACGAAACTTTGATACCCCCTTTTTAGTTATTAATGAAAAAACTGCCTCCGTGGTCGAGTGGTTTAGGCGTGTGCCTTGGTCGTGGGTTCGATTCCAGTTTTGCTAGGACATTGCAGGCTTGAATCAACTGATTGTCTGATAAAAAGATGAAGTGCTTCGGAAGGTACGTATAAGCCGATGGTCCCGGCCGCAAAATGGCGGTCGTCAAACCATGTCAGAGGCCCTTGAGGCGGTTTAGAAACTCTGACAATAGGGTATCTGGGGTCGAAGAAGAAGAAGAATGAAAAAACAACAGTTTTGAAGTCGGTTTGCTTTTTAAATATTATTTATTCCTTATTTTTGATTAGCTATCTAATAAGAAACATTTTTCGCATTGGATCAATATTTTGTCTGTATTTCCCAGATTTATCAGATTAGTTGAAATAAAAAAACCAAGTTAAATTTTAAAAAACCAAGTTTAATTAATTTTCAATGTAGGTAAGATTTTTGGTGAGGGGATTGACACAGGAAAAGAGAAGTCTATACCGCCGAGCAGTGAGCGAAGTCTGGTTGTGGATGATGCTGATGATGAAGACTTGTAGCAGAACTTACAAACCTTTCTTTTCTAATTGTTATACTGTTCTTTTCTTGTTTTCCTCATCCGTAGTTTTTGTAACTTATGTGATGCACATAATAAAGAGAATTATATTATATTTATTGTTTCAAATAGGTAGCTTGTTACTTGCTTGTTAGATCCAAGCTCCTAAAGGTTTCCCATAGATGGCTTAGCAGTCAACTCCAACTCAGTCCAAGGTTCATTTTGCATACTGACATCAATATTCCCTCCCACAGAAATCCTCCAACAACAGCGCCATAACGCGAATTACGCACATTCTACCCAAAACGTAGGGCTAAATGTTTGCTATAACTTTACGTCGAAGGGCGCTAAAAGGTTTGCAAATAGACGCAAAGTAACGCGTCAACTTAGACAATGACGTCTGTTTTACCGACGCGTCTGACCCCTGTTTGTTGACGTGTGGTTCCCATGAAAACTGGGCTATAATGTAATTTGATGTGTTATGAACGGTTCGACTTTGATTTAGTACTAAGGAATTATGTATGTCATGTATTTTTGGTCGAAAAACGGTTACAGGAGTTATTAAGCAGGATTGTCAGAAGCTTCATTAGTATTCAGTTGGCTAAATAAGTTATAATTGTATTAGTGATTTATAAATAAAGAGACACGATGATACGTAAAAGTATCTTCACTGCTTTAGTGCAGGAAAGATGTAGCTTGTGTGAGGCTTAGACAATTACAATATAAATCGTAAGCAGGCATTGTTTAGCTTACAAACAAACAAATTTTCTAATTGGAAATAGGAAGCCATAATCCCAACTAACTCGAGTGTGAGTATTCTTTTTTTGTTTCGCTTTAACACCTGAATAACCTAACCGAATTTGATGAATTTTTGCTTCATAAATATTTCGATAGATAGATGGGGCTCTGGAGATAGGTATGGGCTACATTTCAAAAATCTTTATTAACCCAAGCAAAGCCGCGGGCAAAAGCTAGTCCTCTATGAAAGCACACCGTCTAAATTATAATTGCAGATGATTAATCACATAAATACCCAACAAATCATAGAACAAAACAAACTCTATCAGCTCATAGTTGCTTTATTAACAGCCCATACAGGCGACAAAGTTAATAACAGAATGACATATCAATTAATTAACAAAAACTCGAACAATAAGCTGTCGTAAAACTAACTTAATATCTGTGAGCAAACAGTTTATTTGCCGATCCGCTATGGCGCCAGCTGTTGCGACGAGGGCAGCGGCAAAGAAGAACGCGTAAATAGCGCAGAAGTGATATGAAAACGAAGTCTCTATTGATGTTTACAATCAAGGTTCTGCTTTTGAAAAAGAGATAGTTCTATGCTTCTTGTATAGTTCCGTCTCGTTTTGTCACCGGAATCCATCCATCTGCCTAGCCTTTTCCCAACCAAATTGGGGTCGGCTCCCAGTCAAACCGGATTCAGCTGAATACCAGTATTTTAAGTGGAGCGGCTGCCTACCAGACCTCCACAACCCATTAACTGCGTAACACGGTACTTCTTGGCAAGACTGGTGTCAGATTTTCTAGATTTTTTTTTTGTCACTGGAATCATTACGGTTTTAAGACAACATAGCTGGAACGCAAATAGCATTTGGAGGAACACGGATGGCTTTTAGACATTGAAGACTAAGGATTTCCCATCTTTACAAAAAAAGACACCCATATATATCAATGTAGCCCAATTGAACTATAAGTACTGAATTATAATATTCATAGGGTTTAACTTTAAAGTCAATGCTTTTAAAAAGCAATTTGATGATATTAGTCATTAACCAATAAGGTATTTTTCGCAAACTTTGAGAACCTTCCATACAAAATATTTGAGGTCTTTTTAAAGTGCTGTATTCACAAACTATATACATAATATCAACGTGTAAGGATGTTCACTTCTGCAATTTATCGTGTCTTCATCTTTGCAGTACATATTGCAGATACAAGTTTTTGTTTGGCCATCGATCGTCTCCTGAATGGAAGTCGTTTAATGGATGCAGAAAATGGAAGATCAATTAAAAATGAACTGTTGTAATACCTTGGACTTGACCAGTAATTAGCACCATTTTTAGCCCAAAACAATGGATAAAGGTTGCATATAAAAAAATCTAAAAATTGTGTATCGTATTTATCTGGTTTTTAACCGACTTCCAAAAAAGGAGGAGGTTCTCAATTCGATTGTATTTTTTTTTGTGTGTTTGTTACCTCATAACTCCGCAGCTCCGTTATTTATGAACCGATTTGAAAAAATCTTGTTTTGTGTGAAAGGATATACTTCTCGATTTGTCCCATTTAAATCCAGTTATACGAAATTGCGTATTTTTGCTTTCCTGTTACTTTCAGTGGTGTTGTTAGGTGTGGTGGTACCCCACACCAATAAGTGAAAAATCAAAAAACTTTTTCACAAAAATAACCGACTTCCAAAAAAAACACTACAAAGTTCAAAATAACTTTAATTTCGGAAGTCTGTGTCAAATAACTAAGAAGCAACCAAACAACGACTACCGAAATTGAAGTTATTTTGAACTTTGTAGTGTTTTTTTTGGAAGTCGGTTATTTTTGTGAAAAAGTTTTCTAGCATGAAAACCATAACTTAACAGATTAGTTATTCGCTAGGAATATCTAATCAAATCTTGAAGCGCCAGGCGCTATCATTCCATCTGAATAAGCAGTAACCGCAATAACATGCCTAGGCTTTCAGATTAAAAGCAGTAATTTAATGTGTAGATAAGAAGCTCTTGAGATTATCGGGGATCATACACTTGCATAACTAATTTATATCGTTTTTAATACATCCATCCGTAGGCAAATGTAACTGCAAAAAAAATAAATAAACGTCTAGATTGCACTGTTTCTGAGACTTGTTGGAGATATAATATTAGAATAGCAACATAAATACGAAATAACTAAATGTTAATACTTACTCGTATCTGCTCATCATCAGCCTAGCCTTTTCCCAACATTATTAGGAGTCGGCTTCCAGTCATACCAGATTCAGCTGAATACCAGTATTTCACAAGGAGAGCTATCTACCGGACCTTCGCAACCCATTAACTGGGTAACACGGTACTTCTTGGCAAAACTGGAGTCAATTTTCTGACTTCTGTCAATCCGTAACGACTGCCAAAGATCTACAATACATACTCGTATCTACTAAACCTAACTAATACTACCTAAAGTATTAGCGTTGCCATTCAACGTGGCAATGTTGCTAGTTCCTGAATGACAACAATATGGAGGAGTACTTTGACGCCAAAGCGTAATTAGCTTTTCTAAAATAATTCAATTTCATTTATCCCTTACGAAATTTGAACACCACATGTTACAAAACAATTTTGGGTACCTGGGACAACTACCATCCAAGTCAAGCCCGAAGAAAACTTTCATTCAGCCACTAAGAACAAACTTTTAATGGACGAATTCCTTCAAGACGTCCTACTTGTTCCCTCGGCTATAAATATAAGATCATCTAATGCCATCATTCGGTGCGAGTCAAAGTGATCTCTAACGGAGATTTGGTCCGATGTCACTGATCGTATATTGTCGCCCGAGATGACTCTGATAGCGTATGATAATGTTGGGGTAAGATTTTGTTCATGGGCGGAGCGGGAAGCGTTCGTTTAAATATTATAAAGATTTTATTCAAATGTACGACCTTAATTCAATCTCAAATAAAACTAAGTAGCTAAAGTTGTAACAATAATAACAATGGTGACTTTCTAACAATCATAAATTCTGTAATAGAATATAAATATTATTTAAAACAGTCAAATAAGATTCCTTTCAATTCAATCAATAATGCTAATAACCAAGATAAATCAGAGACAATAACATTATATCACCAGTGAAGCGGAAGATTATAAATTGATATTGGTAATTTGAAAGACAATTAGACAAATAAATTAACGAATTGTATAATAAAGATACGTTCAATGGAGTGTGTTGATAAAATTACGAGGTTGATATTGAGGTGTTATGCAACCGGACAATTGAATATTAATTTTATGTAATAACACTATCGATGTGAACAGTAATTAATAAACGGTGTAAAAAAAAAAATTGACTTGGTGAGGGTCGCGGGTAGCCGATAGATGCGAGACGCTCAGGACCGGTTGTCGTAGCAACACTTGGGGGAGGCTTATGTCCAGCAGTGGACGTCTTTCGGCTGATATGATGATGATGATCATAATATGACCTGGTAAAGGCCGCGGGAATAAGCTGGATGAGAGACGCACAGGACCGATCAATGTGGCGAATCTTGGGGTTGGCCTGTCTAATAGTGTAGTAGTAGATACCAATTTAATTGCAACACACGTTTTAGATGTCTTCATCATGTTCACGTTTCACCAGTTCGGAATTAAGAAAAGTATAAAAGTGTTTACCCTTCACATACAGTTATTATCAAGTGCGAAATACAGGTTAATCAACATCTCTATCTCAGTATTAAACTGACCGTTCTTGTTGATGAACTTAATAGTATCGATACGAAACAGAGATGTCGATTTTATATCTAAATCGAAACGCGAGATACATTAATTCATGCTTTTAATTCACTACATAAAATACACTGGCGCAGCATGTTCCCTATCTTATCTGATGTCATTTATAGGATTAGGGCTAGATGAGACAGATATCGAATAGATGGGTGGTTGAACACCAAGGAATGTTTGAGAGAAATCGTTCAATGAGTTTCTAGCTTTGTTTTTATGTTGATTAGTAGGAACCAGTCGAACAGGATTTGTGAACAAACTTCCGTTGGAAATGTTTGATGTAACTTCACGGTACGTGGGTTCCTGTGACGACAATTGTCTTTGTCTTTTGAAGGTGGAAAGAAAGAGAGAAGATGATGCCTAAATGGTTTACCAAATTAAGTGAGAACTAAAAGATCATTTTAACAAACAATGTAGTGCGGTCGTCGATGTTCCGTTATAACCGTTCATGATGGAATGATTAAGAGCATAAGATTGTGTTAATGTATGAAGTCAACATCTCAACTTAAGTACGGATTGATTAAGTATTTACAGAGGATAAGTGTGTTACCTACCTCAGACCTGTATCTATTTCAGTAATATCCTTTCTCAGACGACAAATAACATGCTCTATTTATTAAGCTATCGAAATAATATTATCATATTCATGAGAACATGGAACCTACATTAAACAGTTTGCTCGATTTGCTATTTCCATAATTACTTGCTTCTCATTTTAATATATATACCTACTTCAAAGCAAATGAACTTGACAATCTTACACACAGTTATCTGTTAAATTATGCAACAAATCGATGTTGAAGTAATTTGGAACCGCTTTTCAAACATGGTGGTCTCGACGACCGCAAACTCGATAGCCAATGACGGGGAACGAAAACCGCTAGTCCACAGAAATGAGGATGTTCTTGTCACGTGATTGGTTGTTTTTATCAGGAAAACAATTTCAAATGAAGAACCAAAATAAAAATAACAGTGAAAACAGGAAAATAATTCAAGCCGGATTTGTCACATTTTGCTAGACCACAGATGAGCTACTTTAAATGTTAAACTTATAAAAAACAAGATTTGTTTATAAGGCAAAGGCTGTGAACGGAACTTATGGCATTGCGCAAATTGTAGACTTGCACTTGCCATAACAGAATATAGTCTTGCAGTCGTATAACCAGTCTATGGGCAAAAAAGTAAGCTGTGGACACCGGCTCTACAGCAAAGATGGTAACAAACGTGCCTTTTTTACAAACCAAGAGCCATATAGGAAATTATAGGTACACCAACTTGTCCTCGAGTTAACTGATGGGCCTTGAACTTATTTGCATTCAACAATGTTGCGTTTAAAAAGATGAATAATGAGATAAATTAGTAGAAACTGTGGTCTCTTTGTATAATGACTAGACGTCCTAGGTTTTTGAAGTTAATAATGAAATAAGTGCGGCTTGAAAGAGAGACCAACAAATGTTTTGGAAGTCTTCTGTTAGTTTTTTTTTTCTCAATAAAGATCTGCAGATTTTTAACTTTTAGCTGTTTTCCTTATTCTCGTCATTTATTCCTCTAGTAAAATTGTATCTTGTATATTCCGGAGAGTATGAACGATCTCCCTGCAGAGGCGCGTGTCAATCAGCAACGGACACCACTTTTGTTTTTTGTCTCCCGATGTGGTTAACACCAGATTTGGGCTCGTCACATTATCTGTTAGCGATTGTCGTTACATCCTTGAAGGAATTATCAGTTCATTTGAAGCAATGGCGTTTAGAACCATCAGCTTTTTATTTAGTCTGCCCGCTGAAGATACAATTTTAAAAAATGTTGGTTGATGCTCTTACATCGTAACAGAAATATTTATTATGTTTGAGTAACAAACAAGGTTTCCGGTGAATCACTCTTAACTATATTCCCGAACAAATTTCGATGGTCAAACAAGAACCCAAACGGCTTCAATATGTTTTATACCAAGTGGGTGTGTCAGTCATCATTCACTCCGAAGTACATGTCTATACACGGCAATAAACTGGCCAACGCCTACATTTGTGACCACTTTACAGACAGACGGACCATCTTACACAATGTTACCTCTGTTGTTTAACAATCAACGCAACGAATCTTTGGTTTCTCCTTTCAACATGTCCACTTATTCATATATTGTGGTCAGTGTTGCATGAATGACAACAATACACTGTTATTAGCTACGCCTAACGTTAATTATAATTAACATGATTAAATGTTTCCGAGAACATGGTCTATATTGTATAATCACTGCCAATTAGTTTAGACATATTCAATACCAAACTCCCCCTGTAAACTATCCCTGGAATAGCATGATCGTTATAATTAATGCGTTTTTAATTTTGTTGAAGTCAAAAACTTATAAATGACGATACGATCAAATAAAGCGTGAGAATGTTCAAAACATTTCGTGCAAAGCCAAGTGATGATATGTGTGAACTGCACAGCTTTAAAATGAATTTAAACTGCGTTGCATTGTTATAACAAATGACGAATACTCCTCGGCGGTACAACGAATGAATGGGCGAAAGTTGGGCGAGTCCATCACGATCCTCGTTTTATCATGCAAACGCACGATGTTTGTGTGGTTTTTTAGAATATATTATCATTATTCATTCCCTGGTTTCCTTTTCGACCTTGATTCACCGTTTCAATCATGCCGTTCATGAACACGGTAGATCTGAATATAATGGACCGGAAAATGAAAATTTTTTTGGCCAAATGACGTCATACCTGCGAAACCAAATTGAAATTTTAAACCTACTGTATTATAATGTCAACCAAAAATTTAAAACGTAGGTGGGGTATGTCTTTACTCTAATTTTCAATAGGCTAAAAAGTAGAAAGCCAGTCAAAGTTGGAACTGAAATACCGAGTTTCAGGCGGAAAAGAACTAAATCAAAACGAAGCGAATTCGCGAATTCGACAATTCCGGAAAAAGTTTTGTACCACTTTTTTACGGTGAATTTCAAAGCTACGATCTCATGTTTTTCCTTAAACAATAAAAGGTATTAAACAGCATATTTCTCGAATTGATAATCTTCTGTCGATACCATCTTTCGCACTGTCATGTAGTTAACCCTTTTCGCTGAAGAGGAGTGTCTGACAAATGAACCGGTGGGATCAAAGTGTAGGTGAATCATTAGCCATGATTTGCCTTATCTCTTTTAGGTCCTGAATACCAAGTAGGCTTATAGCAATGATGATTCAGTATACCGGGCTTTAGTCATCAGTATGTGGATTTGTAAACGTGAGCGGGATGATTTTACGACCGACATTATGTGCATTTCGAAAACGACAGTTCACAAGCCCTTTTTACCGACACCGCAATAAGAAAAAGAAACAGCTCCCAGAAAGTCAATAAAGGTGTGCAATAAAATATTGTAAACCCCAAAGAGAGAAAGAGAAAGATAACAATATTGTAACAAGATTTACATTTTCTTCTAAAATTGTGGTTTCATTGTTTGTACATAAATATTATCGCCAAGTTTGCTAAAAAGAGCTTCTTGAGCCCTTCCCTCTTAGATCAACTTGCCACTCACTAAACTGTCTTAAGATAATAAGTATTGAAACCCTTTAGAAGGGTGCGGGCAAGAGTCAATATTTGCAAATATAAGACGTTATTTAGATGCAAGACACGATCGTCTGCCCCCAGAGTCGGCCGTCCGGCCTTCTTATGCAAATCTTGCCATATCTCCGACTATTCACTAAGAGCTTTATTTGGCGAGGTCCTTTGAAACTCCTCAGAGTGGGTGTATTAAATTTTTCATAACTGGCCACTTCTTTTCGAGTGCGTTTATTATAATTCCCGCATTTGGCGCTCGTTATTTGATATTTTAAATTTCCGTACAGAAAGTTGCACTCTGGAATTTGGGTCGTATAAAGCTTAAACGAATATTGTGTACTGCATGTGAATTTTTGCTTTGTTGTTAGTTTTCATGTGTAAAACGTTAAATTAAAAGCGCTTTTGCTCTTTATTGCTCAAGTATAATGTATTTCATTCCCACCTCCTATTCTCAGTTTTAAATGTTTGGGAGTAAAGGCAGGTATTACGAAAAGAATATGGTTACATGTCTTTAAAATTGGCCGTATTACAAGAAAAACACGCACGCTTTTGGTTATCAACGTATCTTGTCAGCACCTTTCAATTAATGCCGAGGAAAGCGGTTTGAAGTAAAAATCCAAGCATTTAAATTTTTATAACAAGCTGTGGTTCAGTAAGTGGGTATATCTTTGGTAGATCACGATCTTGTTGTTTATGATTTTGTCAACTTGCTGAAATAAAACAAAGTCATTTTTCTATCTTTTCCATTTTTTAAGTTCAATTTTCCATGCAAAAAATTATTAATATAACTTTACGTTTATACAGCGTTATGTAGTCTAGAGCAACCTAATATTAATATATATTAATAATAATACAAAATTAAAAATAGAAGTAGGTAGGTACTTAACATTCTTTTTGATAATAAGAAAATATATAAGTTTGCAACAATAAAACTAAATCTGCTACTCTTCTAGTGAACACGAAACTGCAATGTCGTCTTACGAACATCCTGGATCTCACAAACAAGCTCGTGACACAATGATATCTTGCCATCAGCGATGCATCAGCTTTGCAAACCTACGAGTACTTGCGAAATGAGTAAGTAATATAAAAATACTTGGTCACGTCATTGCAATCTAAAAAGATAATCTATCTCACGCTTCTTAGGAAATAACTGTAAACCCTGTTAGCATCATTTGACCCAGCACCCCACCTGGGGGTCGATTCTGCTATTGCAATCGTGTCTCAATGACCGGTCAATGATCGATTTTTGACGTATAACGTCAAACTTTTGACACATTTCCCATACAAAAACTGTCAAAGTTGTCAAATATTCGATCACTGACCGGTCATTGAGACACGATTGCAATAGCAGAATCGAGCCCCTGTTTTCGAATTGAATTAAACCTTCGCATGTTTAAAGGCAGTAAAATCTATAGCAGCCGAAATAACGATATCAAAATATTTCAACAACCATTGTTGTTGTCAAGGGTGAGAAGATAAGTTAATAATATAATGACATATTATTGCTCCCTCTATGCTTATTCGGCTATTTCCACGTTCTTAGCCTTATAATTTATAATTTTATCATTGCCGGCAACTTCATCTTTGCCTACTGTTTCACAAAGTTCAATTTTGTTTATCTCTTCTGAATTTACAACGTTGTCGACAAGAAACAATCGTGTTGTTATTATGTTTATGGTGTAATGTCAAAATAAAATGTTTTCTCTAGTTGTGAGCGCGTCATTAATTCGATTTTTATTCACATTATGGTGCGTGACTGCATTATGTATTTGAGTTTCAAACTGTTTCGATAACGCATCTAAATAGGTTATTTCTATTAAAAATTATTGTCTTCCTACTCATTTTAAGTCAATTCTAAAACGTTGTTGGTGTGGAACTTTATATTGGTTTTGTGTAGGAATTAATTTTATGTTAGCTATAACTGCTAGTGCAATAACAGAAATATTAATTGTTGTAACACTGCCATATGAAATATTACACAATCTTATTATTGCTTGTAGTGTCTCTTCACCTCAAACATTACTAAATAGCGCAAATTTAGACGAAATGGAATCAAATGTCTATTCTAACGCAACAATCAGAGTGGTAATTCTCGTATTATTTTTTAAAAACTTTCGCATTCGCGTTGCAGTAACAAACTATTTAAAATAATCCCTAATTTCCACCCATTTTGACACGTTTTGAACATTGATTGTCACTGAGATGATTCTGCGACTAGAATTTGAACGATTTATCTCCCCTTTATCGCCAAATTGAAGTGGCAGTGGGCAGGGCACATTGCTCGCAGAACAGTTGGTCGATGGGGCCGAAAAGTTTTGGAGTGGCAACCGCGTACCGGAAGACGCAGCGTTGGAAGGCCTCCCACAAGGTAGACCGATGACCTGGTGAGGGTCGCGGGTAACCGATGGATGCGAGACGCACAGGATCGGTTGTTGTGGCGACACTTGGGAGAGGCCTATGTCCAGCAGTGGACGTCTTTCGGCTGATATGATGATGATGATGATGATCTCCCCTTCAAATTTTTTTTCAAAGTACTTGAATTAATCTCCAATTAAAACAACTAGTTACCCAAAATAGAAACTAAAACTTATCAACAGAATCAGAAACTATGATCAATATGCAACAAGAGTAACTATCAAATGGTCCAATTATGCCGTCAACATCCTCAAAGTTAGTATCTTAGTAAGTTAGTTACAAGACTACTGATTGTCTGTAACTAAGTATTTATTTGCTAAGGAAACTACTAACAAACTGGAATGGCTTCGAGGGATGAGGAAGCAGAAACCGGTCGCGTTGATGCTTGTTCCTGGAATTTGCGAATAATGGAGTTTATTTTTAAAATTTATTGGGAAGGTTGCGTATGGACAAGCTCTTGACTGAATAAATCAGCCGCATGGGTCGATCTTCAAGGTTAAGCAATGCTTGCCCAGATTGATCTGTGGATGGGTGACCAGCGGAAAGCACATTAAGCCGTTGGTCTCGGCTGTCATCTGTATCAGCAGTCGTTACGGATAGTCAGAAGCCAGAAAATCTGACTGTTTCTTGATGTCGGAATTTTGATGATTGTACGACATCAAAGTCTTACTTGTGGCACTCAAATGTGCCACATTCACACTTCTACAGTGCGTAGGCGTGTTCAGAAACTTTTGCAACACGGTTATGAAAAGAGAAACCTGAAAAACCACCGTATCAGTAAAGTTGCTAATAGTCAGAACAAAGTAGATTGTCTAAATTGACCTGTGTGTCATAGTTTTCTAACGCAGTAGTGCGATACAGTCACATGAGTAAGTTTCCCACGTAATATCAGGGCTATGTTCTATATAAACTGATATGTAGCACCTACGTAAAATCTATGATAGTTAAATGACTCATAATTTACAGGAATATATTAGGTACTCGAAGGTGGAATGTTTACATAGTAGGTTTCAAGAAATATCTCATAATGCCTCATAATCAATGGCAGGTGCGTGATTTTCCAAAGAGATCTTTAAAATATGATCGTGCACGACATACACAAGTTAAAGTGGCCATACAGTCAAAAATCTTTTTACTAAACAAGTAAAGCGAGCTAAGCAAAAGTTTGTAAAAGCGGAGTATAGACTGATTAACTGAGAGTTTCGGTTTGTTTCATTCGAATCCTAATATATTTAAAGCTAGTTTTAGCACTGCACAACATTGTGCCCAGTAAAACAGGAAGTTCAACATTTCGAAACGTAAAACGAAATTGTCCACTATCCCAACATCATTTTGAAAGAAACTATCAATCACGGTTCACCGCACCATTTTTTATATGTTATCTGTAAACACAGCAACGTACGGGCGATATAGCATCCACAACATCCCGAATGGATATTGGATATGGACGTTAGACACTCCATATAACTCAAGCATTGCTCGCTGAGTTCACTTACCTATTTAAAAAGTCCGAACTTTTACAGCAATGGATGGCTTACGTTCAAAGTTTTAGAAAACTGCATTTATCAAAAAATAGACGCTCCCAAAGCGAATCTGCTGGACATTATCCGCGCCCTTGTTTGAACTAACTTTTTTAATTTTCTTCATAAAATCTATCCTTTTTGAGCGGTCAAGCGGGAGGGAAAGTTTTAAAAGCATTTATTCTTTGTATAACGTTAAATAAAGGTTTCAGCAAACATGAGATTGGCTCGCATATTGCTGAAACCTATTTAAACATTGACTTTAAAGTTTATGTCATTGTTACTCAGTTAATACTCAGAGGATCAACTGTTACAGACCAAAATTGAGTAACTTATTCTTTTTGTGGACAGTGAGACAATTGCTTTTTAAAAGCGCTCACGTTGATACATGCATTTATATTCTGCTCACGTTATCAATTTGAATCGCAGGTTTTATTGCAATGCAACTAAAAAAGTTCGGTTAAAGGGATTGGCTTGTCCAGAACGGTATTTTTGATCTTCGAAACGATGTGGAAAACGTTCAAAGAGAGTTATAATTTTTTGCCCAAATCCTGATGTTAGATCCGTAAACTACTCATTTATATTCCAGACCACAAAAGGGTGACCAAGAACCTACAAATAGTCGGACCGTTACTCAAATTCCCACAATTTATTGCATCACAATGACGACACAACTCACAACTGCAAATTGCACATCGCGTTAAGAATGTACAGTACGCAAAAGAGGTAGATAAGTGTCGAGCAGTCCATATCAACTAGGTACTCCATAAACTATCTGTAAAGTCTTTGTCATTGGCGGTCTGCCTCTGTTTACATTAGTAAAATAATGCCTACGCTCTAAATAACAATTAAGTCCTCTATAAAATAATTTAAACTAAAATTCATAGTTGCACCTAGTGCCCCCATTTCGTGTCCAGGTTGCGTGGAAGAGATCGCAAACGCTATGAAGCCGCCAATTGTATATTTTTTAGTACTTAGAAGGTTTTATGTATTTTTATTTTGGTGTACAATAAAGTTTTTAAAATACATAGAGTCTTCTAGCTTAGCACCAAGATGTTTATATTTTAACTGCATACCGCACTCTTTCACTGTCTGTACATTCATTTGTATGAAGACAACGCTTGCGGGCGGCTCAGAGTCTGTAATATCGGCGGGTCATATTAGCACTGAATGACACACGTACTGAACCTGCGAACTGAATTAGAAATGAGAAGTATGCTGGGTGTCATTTGTTTTTATCTCGTCTGAGACTTTAATAAAATAAAAAGTAGAAAATTGAGTGTTAAAAAGATGAACTGTCCTTTAAAGAAAGTTTTGATAAAACGAAAAAAGCAATGTCAAAAAGAACGCCAGTTTTTAAATATTTTTCAGTTGACCTAGAAGCTTGATATTACTTTTTCAGCGTTTGTCAATTGGTCATACTTCTTTTTGTTGAAAGTTTCAAAATAATGGAGCAAAAAATCTTTTCCAGACTATGTTTTTAATTTGAGAAATACATAGGTACCTATTTTAATTTTGTTGGCACTTTGGCATGCTTTTTTTTTTGGAATTATATCTTTAACATTATTATTCTTATTTCCACTACATTATACTAATCTTGTTTGAGATTGCTTGTTTATTAGACATTCACGTCTAGATAGCTGACCCGATTTTGATGTATTTTGGTATAGAGGTAAGGGGGATCCTTGAAACGGTATAGGCTGAAAAAAAATAGTAAGCTGTAAAATCTAGTTTCTTATCAAACATTATATAGATCATAATATCTGACACCTGTCCGGCAAAACTCTCACGCTTCGTAACCCTACACCGCTGGTACCTGAAGAATACAGCCCATGACTATGCAATTGCTATCGCTATTACTTCTCGAAAGTTAATCGCTATCTCACATTACCTACGTGTCATAGGAACTGAGACGTTTGACAACTTCTAATGATACAGAACTTGATCGTTATTTGACAGTTTGATCGGTGTTTTGGTTAATGTGAATGAGGATGCTCAATGGTGTGGAAAGAAGGATTAATTTGTAAGCGGTTCATAATACAGTGTTGAGTTCTTTTATAACTTGAGTTTTTAATCATAAAAGAAGCTTCGAATTTTATTTCAAACACTTTAACCCCTTTTTTTGAGGATGGGAAATCATCAAATGACCCCTCCCGCTCTGGATGGAGCGGCAGGGAGTGTCAGACTTCTACTGACTAAAACCCATCCATGCTCCTCCTAGTGCCTTTTGCGTTCCAGGGCCGCGGTAACTCTTTCGAACAAAATCCGCTTCCAACACTTTTACCCCTTTTTTTTTTTTTTTTTTTTTTTTTTTTTTTATAGGATGGGAAATCATCAAATGACCCCTCCCGCTCTGGGTGGAGCGGCAGGGAGTGTCAGACTTTTACTGACTAAAACCCACCCTTTAGTCCTCCTAGTGCCTTTCTTCCCAGGGCCGCGGTAACTCTTTCGAACAAATCCGCAACCCTGGTAGGCTCTGGCCCTAATGGGCTCCGACCCTTGCTGACGTCTGCTGGTTTGGCGCGCGTAGAACACAGCGCGCCGTCAACCCGGGCCTGTTCTGATCGGACGGCGAGCTACCCATTGCTCGCCGTCCACAGGCATCAGTCACTGCGCCATGCTCAGGAGCATCAGTTCCTGGGCGGCGCAGTGGCTGACGTTCAACAGGAGGGGGTGAAATGGGGCCATTACTGGCACTCCATTTCAGCCCCCTCCGGAGCCCTTTGTAGGGGCTCTACTGCGGCTGCTGCAGAAGCAGCAGCCGCAGTGGAACCGGCAATGGCGGTAGAAGAAGCGGCGGCAGCGGCGGCGGTCGCGGCAGAGACGGCGGTGGCGGAGGGCTTCCTCCTGTTTCCGGCTTTGGTGGGTGGGGCGCAGGCCCTACCCCCAGCCCAGTGGTCGGCCGGCTTGCCAGCTGCCGCACAGACTACGCAGTGCGGCGCGGCGACGCAGGAGCCGGCCCTGTGACCGGGCTGACCGCAGCGGAAACAAAGACCGCTGCGGTCCACCTCCGAGGTGCATTGTGCTCCCACATGGTGGCCCACTTGACACCGGAAGCACCTCAGAGGTCGGGGTTCCAGCAGTTTGACCTGCGCGGAAACCCAACCCACCAAAAACCTTCGGCCCTCCGTGATGGTTTTGGCCGCCGACACGGGGCAGCTCACCACAATGGTTCGCGTGCCCGTGTTGTCAGGACGTAGGGTGCCCGCCTTCACCTCCTCTGCTGAGCACCCCCCCGTCCTAACGACGGCGGCCACCACCTCCGCCTCCGTGACGGAGTCGTCCAGGCCCAAGATGCGCATGTCGATGCGCTTGGTGGGCCTGGACACTCGGGCATCGTCCGCGCTTAGGGACGCCCTAAGCCTTTCGGCTAGAGCGTCCGCGGTTGGGCCGCTGGCTGCCCCGGGGATCTCCAGCATCCGGGCCCCAGTCATGGTGACCCGGAGCCGAAGGCCCCCCACGATGCCTAGCTCACCAAGGTTTATCGTCTCCTTCGCCTTGGTGAGCACGTCCGCGTACGTCACGCCCCTCTTCGCCGCGTCCGGCTGCAGTGTAAGCACTACAGCCGCGGTTTTCGGGGGGCGCAGCGCAGCCGCGACGCTTCGCGCCTTCTGCCGCCGCTTCCTCTCCCGCCTCTTGGCCGCCCTGGCTGCCTTTCCCGCCTTCCTCTTCTCCCCGGCCACTTGCCATTCGGCTTGAGCCGGGGGAGGAGCTGAAGGCGAGGAAGCCGGGGGGAGCTGCTGCCCAGACGGCGCAGGAGCCTTCGCCGTCCGCGCAGCAACCCCACCCTTCCTCTTCCTTCCCGGGGCCGGGTCCGGTTTTCCCGGCACCGGCTTCGCGGGTGCCGGCCCGGACCCTTTGTCCTGGCCGGACGACCCCGGTGTGGCAGCCGCGGCGGCCGCGTACGACGCCGCCTTCGCCTTCCGGCCTGGAGCCTTCCCACTCGCCGCTAACGGGGGGCGCAGGACGATGCCCTCCAGGACGGAAAACCGCGCCTGGAAGGCAGCCATCTCCTGCCGCACCAGGTCCAGCACCTGGCCCTCCTGCGGCACGGGCTGGCCGTTCTCCCTGCGTCCCCCTTCAGGCGCCCCTTGTGGACCGGCTCCTTGGAGCCTGGCCAGGTCTGCTCGGAGCCCCGCATTCTCCCTCTGGAGGCGCTCCGTGGCGGCAGCCAAGCGGGCGACCTCCGCCCGCAGCTTGGACATCTCGTCCCGCGGAGGCCCCCCTGGGTTACCCTCCGCTGCCGCCAGAATGGAGGCCATCGCCTCGCTTATGGCCTTGTTCTTGGAGGACAACTTCCTCTTCAAGGCCACATCGCGAAGCGCGGCCTCTACAACTTCCGCAAACCCGGCCCTCCGAACACACTCCTGTCCGGAGTCATCCGGCTCACCGCCGGAGGACTCCGAACCAGGAGCCCTGTGACCGCCCTCTACGGGGGGTCGTCCGTCAGCGACGAGCCCCTCGGCTCGCTGGCCAGCCACCTTGGAGGCGGGCAATCTCCCCTTGCCTCCCTCTCGGCCCTTACCCCGCCTACTGGTGGGGATCTTGCGAGCCGAGGCCACCTCCTCGCTGCCAGACGACCCCCGGTCTTCCTCCGTTCTGGGCCGCTTGCGGAAGGACCTAGGGTCCTCCGCAGCAGCCCCCGCTCTCACGGGTTCAGAGCTCGCCGAGCTTAAGGTCGCTAGGTCGTCGGAGTCCAACTCGGACTCCGACTCTTCACCCGTGCGACACTCAAGCGAGCCCTCCTCCCAATATAGAGCGCCGCTTCCCGCGCTCTCCCCGACCGACACTTTGTCGGGTGAGCTAAAATTTAACCCGATTATTTCCTCAAAGGACGTTTCGAATCGGGGGCCTCCTCGGCCACTGTTGCCCTTGGCAAACGGAGTGCGGACAGCCCTGTTGCCCCCCCCAGAATACGAGGGGCTTGACGCACTAGGCGTGGCGGATTCCCGGACTGCTAAGCAGTCCGAACCGCCCTGGGGTAATACTTCTTTGGCAGGCCTGTCCATATTTTCCTTTTTGAGGGTGCGGTCCCTATCTCCCTTCCTCTCCCCCTCTCTCTCAGTGCTTGCTCGCTGCTCCTACAGTCACGTCTGATGATCAGACGCGTACCAGAGAGCAGCGAGCAAGCCAATGAGACGCACACCGTCCGAGGACCCGAACACTGCTCAAGTCTCCGAACGGTGTGCCCCTCTTGTGTCTCTCTTGGTCTGGTCTCTCACTTGGGACCTTCCGGCATGAGTGGCTCTACCGGCAAAGCCCCCAAGATCATTGAGACACGCAAGCCCCACCACGACGGCAACGTGGAGACACGGTTGGTGGGGACACTTTTACCCCTTGGAATCGAATATCTCAAATGTTTTTTTTTTTAAAAACGTTGCTCAACTAGGAATTTCTCCTGTATCGTGGATCCGTTTTAAAGGGCGCCAAAAGCGCAGTGGCGCCCTCATCGTTTGTTTGGTTATTTCTTTTATTTTAGAATGAAAATGCAGAAAATAAGCACGTTAATTTGTGCTCCAATAGATTATACGTTAATATTATTATAAACGGTAGTTTTAAATTGTTTAGTTTTATTATAATCACTAAAACTGATAATAGTGGCCACTATTTTCCGTTTTAGTGATTATAATAAAACTAAACAATTTAATAAAATCAAAGAAACGATGAGGGCACCACTCCGCGCTCGGCGCCCTCTTAAAAACATACAAACAGCCAAACCCGGAACAATCCGTAAGCCATACAAATTGTTCCGTGCGGGAATTGAACCTGCGATACGCAGCTCGCTTCGCATCGCTAAACCACTGCGTCAACCGTGTCGTCAGGAATATCAGTAAGTGCCGTTTACACACATAGTCTCCGTTTTACTGTTACGTTTTATCGGATACGTTTTTTTTCATCGATGGCGTATGGAGTTGTATGAGCGACTTCATATAATAAATGACACTATACGCCATCAATTACGTAAGTACGCCATTTATCACTATCATCATCGCCATCACTAATTTTCGTAAGTACGCCATCGATGAAAGAAAACGTATCCGATAAAACGTACCAGTAAAACGGAGACCATGTGTGAACGGGCACTAAGACAAGTGTTTATCTTTTCTTTTATACTACTACTACTACTTTGTATTTTAATATTTAGCCTTGGCAATTTCGCATAGATATAATATTCATTAAAGATACGAAGTTTTTTTTTTATTTAAATGATGAATTATTTTTTATTCTAAGTAAGTAGGTAGGTTGTAAATAACACTTTTACACATCAATCTTTTTGGTCCTTTTAAACTAGATGCGGCTGGTGTTTCCAAGCTGACTACGGTGACACCGAAAGAAACTCAGGGGTGAAAGTCTCTTTTGAAGTCCATGCAACTGTACAGGGGCTCGAGTCTGCTATTGCAATCGTGTCTCAATGACCGGTCATTGATCGAATATTTGACAACTTTGACAGTTTTTGTATGTGTCATAAGTTTGACGTTATATGTCAAAAATCGATCATTGACCGGTCATTGAGACACGATTGCAATAGCAGACTCGACCCCCTGGTAAAACAATAATATACACTACAATCTTTAACCTGTCACATTTTATAACAATTTCTGCACACGTTGGGACAAATCGACGCCGAATTCACAAGTATACTTAGAAAACGATGTCAAACTGCAACAAAGTAACTCTACAACTAAAACTTTTCGAACTGAATATTTCAGAGTTATGCAAATAAGACCCTAAAGTATATTTCTCAAGTGGAGTTACTTTTAATAAGTTCAAATGCAGTCGGATCGGTACAAGTAGGTGCGAAAGTGCTAACTTCGCAACATTTTTCGTTTTACGCGAACTCGCTCGAATTTACATAAGAAGCAAATCCCGTGCGATATTCGCTTGAATACTACTACTTAGATATTAAACTAGCGGTATTATGACTTTACTAGCTTTGGACCGTGAATTTGCTCGAGGCAATTGAATTTTTAAACCGTTTTAAACTTTATGTGGCAAGGTGTTCCTGGTTTAAATTGATTGTTGAGCATGCAGGATATGGAATTTAGAGAGCGAATTATCCTCTAAGACTCCTCTTAGTCATCAGTAATATGCATTACATCAAATTCAACTTAATAGCACCATCTAAAGACCAAAGCCATTTAAGTCCCACAACACACTCCATCCACACATGAACATGGATAGGTACTTAAAAGTAGAAAGTTTATCAATGACCGTTGTTGTGCAGCCAACTCGGACCATCCCTACTAGATGATCAGAGCCACATTCATACAATCACCGGAGCACCTTAATAGTCCATAAGCACACCGTCTTTAAAACCCATTAAACTGCAGAACAAGCAGCTAATATTCTATTTTCCAGTTATACCAACATAAGCATAGAAATTGGCTTACTTCACACATAATTCCAGCCAGTTTCCAAGAGCTCTTATAATGCAAGTATGTACATAATATCGCTAGCCACAGGTCAGTCTCATGTTTGAGTTTGTAATGTTTATAAATTACCCGATTCACAAAGGCTATTCTTATGGTAAATAGGGAGCACAATTACAATACAACAATACGATTTTAAATTAAACAATTGACGTTATGTGGGGTATGACAAAGCGAAGAAACTAAGGAAAACGGGAAACGTGTTTCCGCGGAGTCCATTTTTATTTTAGCAAGTGTACGAGTGTTTTTTAACCGACTTCTAATTGACTAACGATATTCTTCTTCTATCAAACAACCAGCCTAGTTGCATATTACCTAAGATGTATTTAAAAAAAAAAACCGGCAAAGGTGTTAGATTTGAAACAACATTCAGCAATATATAAATTGCCATTACATCAAAAATACGGCCACACTTAAAAATAGACCACTTAAAAATAAAGAGATACAAAAAGTGTTGGAAATAGTGTAACAGAATGTTTTTTCTCTCAATAGGATTATTACTTTCAAAGTTTGACTTTGAAAGTAATATTCTATGTTTTCGGCGTCGCGACGCTTCTATACATTTTGTATGAAAAGGACGTGGAAAAGATATGTCCGCGCCCCGTCCTCGTCTTACGTCTTTTCTGTGTGTCCAGCGCCTAACATTCTGCAAACTTGACGGTTTGCCAGCAGCATTCCTGTGTCCTATACCTAATACATAATATTCTTTGCTTCCTTTAGAAATGAACTCGAAGAAACGCGTGTTTTAAATACCTTTAATGCGGGCCATATACGTTTAAGTTATTTCATCAAACAGGCTGGTTCAAACTGTTTGACCAAATTATTAATAATTTTATTTCGATCTGAAGTTTCATAATACTTCATGCCATTTGACAACTCATTTTTGATCAAATTTTTCCCACAGACACATTTTTTCCTTGATTCTCGTTGAAATACTACATTAGCAATTTTAAAGGGTGCTCATTCACGCAAGAATCTCGCAAGAAAGCGAGAAAAACACGAGAAACGTGAATGTGGAGCCGATTCGAATCGGTTCCACGGGCTAAACGCTTTTTAGGATTCAGAAGTCAACAAGGAATCCTTATTTCTTGTTTCGCCATGTCCGTCTGTCCGTAGTTTAGCTCAGAGACGCTAAGTACCTACTAGAAAGTTGGAATTTGGCATGTAAGTATATATATTAATTACGCCGATAAAATAGTAAAATAAAATCTTAAAAAAAATTAGGTAAATTTTTTATTATCGTCTTTTCCATGGTGTGGAGTGTCGTTGGATATGTCGTTTAAAAAATTTAGGGTTAGCCATCACCATTTTTTATCTAAGGTTCCGTTTATGAAATATTAAGCTTTAAAGTGTTAATTTTTGTAAGAGTTAAGTGTTTCCCCCTCTAGTCTGCCAGCTACACAATTGTTTTTGGAGACGTGAAAAAAATCATGGCAGTAGCATATTTAACGAATTTAAAAGGTAAATTATTACAGTTAAGTAGGCTTAACAATTTAACGAGTAATAGTCGAGCAACCTATAAAATGTACAATATCCATTGAAAATTAAATAAATCAAACAAAAAGCACTATTCCAAGTCGGCAATTGTAACTTGCAACTACGGAACCCTTTACTGCGCATGGCCCGACACGCACTTGACTGGTTTTTAAGTACGAGAATTGGCCTTCTTACCCCTTAATTTTTGTGATATGATGTCTGATAGAACTGCAAAATCAGCTCCATTACTCGACTAACTTGCAGTAAAACAGTCACATCCCTATATTCCTTAAAACATGAGTACATAGTTCGGCATCCACACAACACACTAGGTGGCATTCCCCACAGCACCACACTAAGAGTGTATTGATGTTGTTGGTTATAGCACTTACCACGTCTCAGTACCGTTATGCAGTTTGACTTACAAATACACGATCGACATCGAGATGTTTCACTTTGGAGTTCTGTGTACTTAGGCACGGGCCCAAGACGATTCTATTATGATAGCTTTTGGAATTGGATCAAATATTGGTTGGGTTTTCATTTTTATGTGTGTTTGGTAGTATGTTTTCGTTTTCGTACGGAGTTTGATGGTATTCTTGCTATGCAGTCGAGTTTAAAAAAAGGTTTTTTTTTTTGCTATTTTTTCCGTACTGCATATTATATACAGAACGTAACCCTGAAATATGACCACGCACTTCTAATACACTCTGTGTTTAGCCATAAAGAAAACTGCTAAAAAAACTTCTAAATAAACTAAAAACGAATATCACTAGACCAAAAGATTTAGACTCTTTTGCAACTCAATTGCATTCAAGTGCTAAACCATGGTTATATTGAGCCTCCTGTATCCGCTCTTGAAAGGAAATGTAATATTTACAAGGGGACTTATTATCGGCTCCCCAAAAAGGCTTTTCATATATTTCCCGCAACACCTCTGCGCCTATACTTCAAGATAGTATAGTAATAAAATCGCCCCCGTACATATTATAGTGTTATAGGTGCAGGGACTCCTCGGGGGATCCATCTATTCTGTTTAAGCATTAATACTGTAGTACATAATCATAGGACACCCTAAATGTCGGTGTTTTTGGGTAACATTAATATATCTTGATTATTATTGTTTTGGTTTCGTTGTCCAGAAAAATTGCACGTTTATTTAAATTGTGAGCGATGATCAAGTAAGTACCTATTGCGAATCACAAATACTCATTTCATTAACCACTTTTTTAAAGATATCTTTACTGTACATCCAAAAAATACATATTATTATACAATAGGATAGCGTACAAAGACAAGGCGTTTAATAAATACTAGTCTAAAACAGTAGAAGTTAATTTCTAATTTATCTTTTTTTTTTTATTCAGAGAAGAAAGATAACGCAAAGCAATATTGCTTTCAGGATCATCGCCTAGATCATCGTTTTTTCCAACTTGACGACCATGAGTAATTTTTGGACTTTAAGTAATAAATGGCTTACCAAACGGAAGCTGATAAAATACAGCGATTAACTGAGCCCATGAGAACCTATTCAATATTTTGGATTAGAGGCAAGCCTTTAATACTGTAATGTTTTATTAGCGAGACTTGAGACACTTTTTAGTTCCTCTAAATTTTGTAGTAGTCAAATTGTAGTACTTAAATTCAGTCACGGTTTGTTTCAAAAGAACATTGATTTAAAAAATGGTGCGCTGTGACAAGAAAACATGGCAGAGAAAAGGGTATTGACGCTGTTTCGGTGCCATTGTGACCATGACGTACGTTTTAAGTTATAATTTAGTCATGTGCAATGTATTTTACTTGCTTGTTGATGTTTGTATTTTGTTGTCTTGTCGCTGTCAGTGTGACAGTCGATGCATTCTAGTATTTCTATTCCATGATCTTGATCACAAAAGGCTATTTTTGTCTTTGGTCCCAGCTTCTAAGAGTACTTCAGCAGGGTGGGGCTGACCGTGATATTGGGCCATCGGGCCCAACAATCAATCTTTGACGTGACGTGGCAATAATTTACCTATTTACGGTTTCATAACTTTGTTTTTATTTTTAATGTTCTTCAGTGTTTGTCGGTAGTGCTGCGGTTTGATTGTCTGGAATAAACTATGTTTCTTTCTTTCTTTCATATACAAAACAACAGCACTCACTCAAAATAAGATGCAAAGACTACCATTTCAGCAAAGGAAGCAACGACGAATAGCAATAAACAAACTCTCTAAAAAAGCTTGTGAAACAACAAAATTAAATCCGAAGACTCCTTATAGAAACATAACTTAATACATTTATGAAATATGCAGATCCTACGCTAAATAATAATAACGAAGATGTTCATGGAAGCGAAAATAAAAAGCGCAAAGATAAAGAGCGGATACTTAAAAATTTACATTTTAAAGGACTCCAAAACAGGGGTTGTAAATTGCATCTTAAAAATACACAGGTTTTACAAGATTAGCTTTCCATAGCCCTTGGGGTGGCTTTGATATCAGTAACAGAGGAGATCAAACAGATGAATTAAAAAGACTGCGAAGTTTAAGAGCACATCCTCTTTGGTGAGTATCTTAATTGCGCGGTTAGGGAAGCACAGGTACCTACTTTCACTATTCAGTTTTGATGTTTGAAGTGGGCCTTTGAGTTTACAACAGGTGGAATGGTTTTTTGATGGTTATTGAAGAAGTTTATAGGTGGATGATTTAAGGTAATAAATTAATGATGTTAAGCCCTAACTATAACCAATTAAAGACGAAAGTGAGTTTGTTTGTTTGATATGACATGTGTTTACGCCTAAATTTCTTAACCGATGTTGATGAATTTTGGTTCAGAGATAAATTTACCATATATTTTTTTATAAAACTTTTTGCAAAAGTGCATAGTAACGCGAGCAAAGACCCGGACCAAAGTTAGTCTAAATAATTTTGATTAATAAAAACTAAATTGAATGAAAGCAAAATAAACTGAAATTTCAAGTGTTGATTTAGTTCTATCTAGTAATTCATTAGGAAAGTACTGTCTAAAATTATTTTAGCTCTAGTAAAGACTCCCACATCCCTTCATCATTATGTGTACAGATATCATATTTCAGAAGGGCTCCTGCCCGAGTTTATTGCGTAGGTACGCATCCATCATTCAATTTAACACGACTTCACGAAAAGGTCAACAGCTTTGTTGTGATTTTGTCCTGGGAAAGTAAAGGTAAGTCTTTTATGAGCACTTAGTCTGTCAACATAGATGGTTCATAGATCTGATAGAATAAGATTCAGGACTATAAAATGTGTTCTGGAACCAATACCCAGAAGTTCAAAAATCTAAAATTGAGAGAGTAAAATTATTCTTAATTCTAGTCCCAAGACTATTAAGCATTAAGAATTATTTTACCCATATTTAGGCCCATTTTTTCAGTATTGAGATAACTTTTGCCCGAGGAATCAATATGGTGATGTGATAGCTTTTTAACCGACTTCCCAAAAAGGAGGAGGTTCTCAATTCGATTGTATTTTTTTGTTTTTTTTTTGTGTTTGTTACCTCATATCTCCGCCATTTATGAACAGATTTGAAAAATTCTTGTTTAATGTGAGAGGATATACTTCTCGATTGGTCCCATTTAAATTTTATCAAAATCGGTCAAGCAATTTGGTTTTTAAATCCAAATAGCTGGAAAAAATCATCCATGTAGACGAAATTGCGTATTTTTGCTTTCCTGTGACTTTCCAGTGGTGTTGTTAGGTGTGGGGTACCACTAAAAAGTGAAAAATAAAAAACAGTTTCACAAAAAAAAATGGACTTCCAAAAAAAACACTACAAAGTACAAAATTACTTTAATTTCGGAAGTCGGTGTCAAATTACTAAGAAGCAACCAAACACCGACTACCGAAATTAAAGTTATTTTGTACTTTGTAGTGTTTTTTTTTGTAAGTATTATGTTATGGCTAATAGCTGAAGTGCGGCTACACCTAGTTTTAGCCGGCCACATGCGGTTTAACTTAGATGAATCATATATAACTTCGATTAGAACTTGTAAAATAATAATACACATTCGGCCATTGGACACCTATAGGTTAGAAGGGTATGACTCTGGATCCTCTTAGTGGTTATTTTTTTGAAACCCTTGGTCCTCTTGAGTTAAACATTATATCACTATTAAAAAAACAGTCCTAAGGCTCTCTTTGCTGTGGCAAAAACCACTTTAGAGAGTAAATGGTGATTTATTATTAAATCTATTTGCATTTTTTGACATTTTCTATTTATATTTTATTATTGTACTAATGATTTGCATGCCGTAAGGTAAAATGTGGCTGATCTTATGTTTCTGTTCAATCTTATGTTGTACCTACATTTGGAGCAAATAGAGTTCTGATTCTGATTCTTATCTTCCACAATATTTTTATAAGAAAAATCTTTCCAATTCATTGTTTCAAAAACAAATGCTTGCCCTAAGTAAATAGACCGCCGAAGTAAATTTATCACGAAGAATGCCGTGTCATCGCAACTAAGAGCTTTGTTTAAATCATTGGAGCCCGTCACGCCTTCTACAATGACTTTATAGAAAGGGTTCCAGTTAAACAATTTGAAATAAGTGTTGTCTGTTAAGCATTAGAGGAATTTTAATTGAATAATTCGAATGAATCTTGATTAATCTGTAACCGCTGCTTTTTTATAGCCATCGTATTAAACTTCATTTTTAGTAATTTTGTTTCGAAATTTTAAGTAAGACACTTTTAAATAAATGACAGATGAGTTTTTCAAAAAAATTTAATAAAAAAGAACATATAAAACTGTAGAGCAGCTGCGTTAGACAATGAACATTTTTTCTGATTTGTTAATAACGCCTTTTTTTATTAAGCGACCGTAAAATAGATGTGGATGATCATTAATTATTACAGGGCCGCAGTTTGTTTTAGCTCGGTCACGGCCTACAAATTTATGTATGAGCAAAACCATTAAGGGATTGTCGCTTCGGGTCATTTTGTTTGTAACATATTAAAAAAAATCTTCGGTGTGCATAAATTAAGAGAGGGGTTTGAATTAACCCACCTTTGCAGGAAAATTTACGCCCACGTAAACACATTGCGCCCATGCTCGGTTAATTGCCGAGTTAGCAGGGCAAATAAACAGTTAAATATATCGTTATAAAACACTCGAAGTACAAACCCACGTACAAATAAGTACGTAGATATTACTGAATCTATGCATAGAATTAATTTTTCTCAAAGTTTAATCCAAGAGGTCTAAATACATATCTATACAAGCTTCGCCTTCGCGAAATTATCCCAAGAGAAGTACCGGAAAATTCAAATACGGAACATATGTATTACCGGGACAAAAATGTGCTAAATGCTATTCCGGACTATAGTCTGTCTGTGTGTCAAATTGCATCCAGATCCGTTTAGCTGTTCTGGTGGGTTTGAGTAACAAACATCCATCCAGCCTTTCGCATTTATAAAAGTAAGATTTACGGATGAGAATTAATTCACGTACAAATTGTTTAATACTACAACAGATTAATAAAAAGCAACCTGCTCAAACATACTTGTCGACACATCTGTAGCAGTATCGAGTATCTAAAGTTAACAGGTGAATGTTTGTTTTTGTGTCCCCTGCATATCATCTGGTCGATGAATAAAAATCCGAGCATTGTCACCTGCGCAACACATTGCGTGAGACCCACCTACCAAGGACATTATTTTTAACCTAATTAGTCTACCTAATGTGAGAAGTGGAATTAACTTGCTAATAGACCAACTTCGGCACTTCCCACGGTAATGATTGACATGAGAATGTTTATAATAGTAACCTGGTTTGAATAGATAGTGAAATAAGTACACTTTCACACAAAATGTCGATTTCACGCGAATATAGAAGCCTTTGGCATCAATGTACTTTGTATGACGCAATTCAAAAGCGATGCTCTTTTTTTTAAGGGTCACACCTACACGTGTGCGGAATCCTCGGACAATGGAATAAAGTTTAACAATTGATTGCGGTGTATCGCCAATATTGTGGCGAGACGAGACGAATCCATTGTTGTGCATTCTGGTGCCCTAATGACTTGTTTTGCACAAGCCTCGTATCAGGTAACTGCGACAGATGTACGAAGCCAGATAGTGGGAAAGCATGAGATGCAAACTAAGACAGACGTGACTTTATTAGACTTTCTACTGTAATAACGTTCGGGGTGCACTTAAGTTGTCATTCGTGGGAATATAAATAATGGTTATGACAATCTCTGGTGTCATCAAAGAAACAATGAGAAAGTTTTTGTTCTAGCAGCTAGCTGTACCTAAGTTTATGTGTATGTATGCTCTATTAGTAGTTCTTAGAATCAGGATACATAGTTGTGCTTAGGCGTCGACCCGGGGTGTATGTCAGAGCCGTCTTAGAGAAGTCTAAGTCAGAGCAACTCCACGGGACACGATAGAAATGTTGGCAACAGGCCTCATAATGTCTGTGTTCAGAAAACAGACATTATGAGGCCTGTTGCGAATGAAAATATACTAAAATAGATAAGTTATTATAACATGGCAGTTACGTTTACTAAGCCCATTTAAGTTTATCTCTTATAGTAGCAGTAGTTTATTAGACAGCAGTAGTGTCAAGCGATTACTCTCCAGCTTTTGACAACTTATAACTTAGGTGCCAATGTGTCTCATAGATAACACTAATACTTCGAAATTATTGCTATAATCATTTTCGCTTTGTAAACCAGCATAACCTTTCTGACTGATTGACTCCTTGGGCTCGAGACAAGTGAGATCCTGTCAACGGTAGCGTGGCGAAGCAGATTGTCAATACGTCAAAAATGTATGGGATTGACAGATGCTATCGAAATGTCACGTGATCTAATTCCTACATTTTGGCATATCGACAGTCACATTCGCTAATTGAATGGCTTATTGTCTAAGGCCTCTTGTCAATTCAAAAGTGTCTGTAAATGGTGTAATTGAAATAAATGCTTCATGCTTAGCGCATGGAAATTCTCTTTGCATATAGTTGAACTGAATTTAACTTTAGTTCTACTTGACGATGCACTATGACTATTTATGACATTCATTTGGTTGTATGTCAGTTGAACTGCTAGTCAAAAAGACTGCTGTAGCCAGTCTATCGTTAGCCTGCCTTATATCAGCATATGCTCATAAACCACCTGCCAGATACCTAATTCGTGCACTGGTATAGACAATAGTCTATTATTTGAAGCGATCATACACGCCACAGTGAAAGCGACACACATACCCATTGGGGATAATTCCAGGGCAGTTACTATATCAATATTGCCGTGTATAATGTGGATTTTGACCTATGGCTGTAGACTTGTGTCGATGTAGGACATTACATACTTAATCTGCACATATAAAGTTTTTCACACAGGTAATGTAATGAATATGAATGCATGTTTGTACGTTCTAGTAACCAAACCTGAACTTGGCCCCTAGACAATGTGCCATTCGATTAGCGAATGCGACTGTCGAAATGCCAAAATGTAGGAATTTGATCACGTGACATTTCGATAGCATCTGTCAATCCCATACATTTTTGACGTATTAACAATCGCCTTCGCCACGCTACCGCTGACAGAATGTCACTTGTCTAGAGCCCCTTGACCTATTAACATAGTCGTTGTCGCATCGCCATCGCTATCCCATCGTCGTCATTGGTACATTGTCACGTCCTGCCAGTTTGCTCTTAAACCTTAATACAAGTTTTCATATAACATTAAAACTGGTCTAATATTGTATAATTAGCTCGTTCTGAATCAAGACCCTAATGAAATTCTCAAGGTTTCGCCACTTCCCATAGCACTGCGTATAACAACGCCAATTGAAAATCAGCATAAAATCACATGCACTTGATGCACTAGTTAATTGGTCAAACTCACATCGCTAGAACTGAAGTGGTGATTAGAGAAGTACTTTAACCCATCTCTAAACCCTAATCCAGTCCCCTATTATTTTGAATGGACGTGTCCCATACAATTGAAACACGGTAATGTACAAAGTACAGTTTAACACGCTCCGAGGACAATTATGGCCGTCAAAATTGCATCGGACACAGACATTTTAAATTGTCCTCACATGGAAAACCTAAATTGCAAAATTGTACCAATTTTCCTATAGTTTGCAGGCTTTTAATTTAATCTCGTTCACTAGTTGCGGTCGAATGATCAATCAATTTTTGAAATGTTGCTGCGTGGTATAAGCCGCAAATGTTGAATAACTACTTGTGTTTGACTAGTAAAGTGTGATTGGAGTAGTCTGGTGGATACTCCAATAATTTGATTTTGTTGATGAACTTTGGTCTGTAACGTGGTAGCTGATTTATAAATTAAAAATTATGTCAAGTTTTCAGTACTGGAGTTTGAATATTAATTATAGTTCACTTATTTATTCTACAGAGCCAGTACCATTGTATTACAAATATAATAAGTACGGTTTATATTCTCCAGGCTCTAAATTTGTATCGTGTTATTAATATTTCTCTTGGAAACCTTTAACCCCTGTTGCCCCTGTTTCAAACAATCACAAAAGCATACTGCCTCATTACAAAAACAGTTATACAAACCAGCATTATATTCGCATTCATATCAAAAGATGTTATCATTTCAATCTGTTACTATACGTACGCGTTTCCCCTTTCCTGTATCATTAAGCCATACCTAATTTAAATGAACAAATTTAACTTCAATTATTTTGAAGTGATCCGCCGCACCGTATCCTT
This sequence comes from Melanchra persicariae, assembly GCA_947386135.1. Lineage (NCBI taxonomy): Eukaryota > Metazoa > Arthropoda > Insecta > Lepidoptera > Noctuidae > Melanchra > Melanchra persicariae. Next base: position 8,176,884 of record OX376655.1, on the reverse strand, counting down.
TTCACGTCCACCCTTCCCTTCATTACAATCCACAGTGCTCCGTTTCTACATCTAGATAAGGACACCCATCTTTATTTTTCTACCCTCCTGTTTTCCTGGGGGCACCGTTCATTTAATTCCGATTCAATCCGCGGCAAACGAAATCATTTTTTAGAACGTAGAGATGAACTTTCTGATAAAATGTTTTAATCTCTTGTTTGAGACTGCGGGATGTGCTTTCATGAACTCTTTTGATGCTGATTGTAATGGTGGGTTGATATTTTCGAATTGTGTTGAACAGTAGAGGTAGATATTGATCTTATGTGAACTTTATTTCAATTAATGTCTGTGTGCTGGATGTTTGTTGGATCGTATCCTATTGAGAATGTTCAGCTTGCTTTTATTTTCCTACACTCTCACCAATCTATTTGAGTGGTGTCACTAATGATGCCAAATCTTTATGAGTTCGTTTTTATACAGTTCTCCTTGTCTGTATTTTAACGATAGCTATCCCCGGATAATTGCAGACTCCGTAAGATTGTAATCAGTCTTGATTAAATTATAAATTCTTGATATGTTATGAAAAAATCGTTTTGTATATGTCGCAGCCAACTAGCTTAATCAGCCGTTTTATTAAAAACCTAGCATTTTAATTGAACTGCGCCATTTAATTAGCGACTTAAGTGACATGATCAAGTCATTAAACGGTATTGAACAAAAGATGTCACATAGGTAAGTCGCTGAAAAATCAGCGCATTTAAATGAAAAGGCTAGGCAACCAATTAAACGGCTGATTAAGCTAATTGGCTGCGACATATACAATAAATCCAATCCATATTTAATAGTTTCCAATTTATCCGTGTCTTTTTTAGTTAAAATAGTAATTTTCCGGTGACAGCTACAACACCACATATAATACTTTTTAACCAACTAGCATGTATGCACTTGTCCACGTTTACCACATAATAATTATGTATTACATCGTGACGTATAACCAACGTATCAGTGGCGCCATCTCACGATCCTGTTGTCAAAATCAAGAGCAACTGCACCCATGTGGCCGGCAGCCATTATAACCGCAAATTGGCTCCATTAGCCTCTTTTCGCGAGGAATCGCATTCATCAGCAGTCGATTACACTACTTTGTTGCTTGCTTCTTTTGTATACCGTTGAATGAGACTAGATTGCATATAGGGCATGGCTTGAAATTACGAAACACAAAACCAGCTTGAATAAGAAGGTTTTTTCAAGGAAACTTATTTGCGTGCATGGTTTCATTTTTGTTTTGTTCTAGAATTGTCTAGTAATCAGAAATTGATCAGCACTGTTCCAATGGTATTCTTTTAAAGTTAGAGCTAACTTTTGACCACCCAGTAAAATTGATATTTTTTAACTAAAGGCTAGCAATGAAGTGTTACTATCAGTGAAATTACACTAAGAATGTCATAATGACGTGAATATTGCGAATTGTGAACCTCGATCCAATTATAACTCATTCCCTATTCTATTATTTTAAGAGTTGATCTGGGCCCCGTAAATATATACATAGGTATTCAAATACCTTAACTTAAATAATGTCGAAAAAACAGAGAAAGTTCCCACTATGTTTATCAAATTGACAAAATATCAAATAGCTAAATTAGCCGGGGGACATCACACAATTGTTTTGGAAAGTGAAAAACACTGTCTCTACACAAAAGCTGTGTAAGAACAGATTATAGCTCATTTGGCGCCATCAAAACGTTTGTTTTTTGTACAAAACGACACAGTTCCGTTTTTAGAACAATAGTAGTTCTCACGATGTTAGTCACTTCGCTATTTTGAGTAAGAACATTAATTTCAAAGAAATGGCCGCTCTTTTGCTTCCGTGCTTTTATGGGCACAAGAAAAACAGAATGTGTTTGATGGCTTGTGATATCATTCTAGTTGAAATATTGATGGGTAACTGTTGTTGCTTCCTGTCTTTGTCACTGGAGGTGACAAAGGAACACCTATTAGGTTAAGTAAATATATCCTCCTTGAATAAACCTAGAAATATTCCGTCTGCATCACCCAAAACAAAGCATGTTCAATGTTACAGTGTTCTTAACACTCGTTCTTAGCAATGCAGTCGTAAATTAGATCAACAAGGAACTATTTGGAAATCAACCATAAAATTCGTGCTGACTTTGTAAGTTGCAACAAATTGTTAAGCCTTCTAAAATATTGGATTACTGTCTGTACCCACCAGAAACCTGTCACTTATAAGAACAACATTGACAACACCATATTTTACACGACTTATTTGTACCAAACTTGGTTTCAAACAGTGCGTTGGTTCAGAATGTTGCTCTGTTGCTTTGGTTACTTACTCTATAATGGATCGTTTCCTTCTGATGTTTTCTCTATAAAGACCCTTTCAGGAATCATAACGAAGTACAGTATATGATGAAATGTCGCCCTAATAGCAATTTCATTTTTCTCAAATGGTACGTGGAGGGCTTCGTCACCGATCTATTTTGTGAGTGTTGTGTATGAAATGAAATGACATATTGACTGCAAACTTTCCTTGCCTTCCATAACCTTCACTTTCAACTGTATCTTCATACTCATAAAGGTGGTTTTTGTCTTCATTAAGTGTAAGTTTTTCGTGTGTTAGGTTACTTGCACCGTCAGTTTTCTCCCCAGTGTTGCACCCTAATCGAATTTCTCCACGGATGGTGCGTCTCGTCTTGTGGGTCCAACCCCTGTTCCGGACATCAGAGGTCGTGCTGCGAAAAATAAATAAGCACCGAAATCAAAAGGCGATGCTTTAATTGGACCCTCTCGTTCTTTGAGGATTACTTAATTTGATATTGTCATTGGCTTTCACATAAATAATTGTAATGACGTAATGTTTCAGGGTATGATATGGATGCTTAGTGATATTTGTTTTGAGGTGGTTGGGGAAGAAAATATTCTTATTTGATTATTTATTTATTATTATGTAGATTTATTTTAGCTTATAACCAAGTAGAAGGTCTTACAAGATGACGTGAGTCATCTTGTAAGACCTACCAAAGTCTACCTCAGGTAAGTCAACTCCTACCAAAGTAAGTCAAATTTCTAAAAAATAACAAAATTGCAATTAACTTTAAGCAAAAGCCGGCCGGCAATTTGCTAAAACAAAAAACCTTCCTTGTATGATTATGATTAGGTGACGACAACCACACATGACACAAAATAATATCTGTGTCACATTACCAAACAACAATCTAATTTCACACTAATTGTCTTAAGATACACTATGCAAGCAAATTCCCATTGTCGTATTTACATTGCCCAATCCATCATTTTGTCATAAATCTTTACACACGTACCTAACGCCGTAGTTAGTCTCATTTATGACAAAAATCCTCAAAATTATGCAAACATTGCTGTCACTTTGTGGGACTCTTATTACTTTGTGATTAAGTTGTTTTTTGGGTGAACTAGGTTAGTTATAAAGTGGTGTTTGTGCTAATTTGTAGTAGAGTTTTGTAGTGCGCGTGGCTGGGACTTGACAGCGCACGGCGTTGTTTCGTCATGCTTCGCCGGAACGAATTGTCTAGGAGAGGGAGAGTGAATGTGTGTGTACCTCTTTATATTGGCGGGAATTTGTTTTGTTTTGAAGTCAAAGGTTGAAATATTGATTTAAAAAATATTCTTGCTCTCCGCTCTATGAATTGTATGACAACTGAGCCACCATTATTTAAATGATCATTTTTATACTCACAAGGTCCAAGTGGTTTGGTAAAACAAAGGTTTTGGACTTCTGACTTCTTAAGTGGATAATTTATACGTGCTACATTATACTACACCAACTAATTTATTGCTAATTAGAAAAATTTAGTTATATTGGGGTTTAACCTTAATATCGTTTAAAAAATCAAATAAGAACGAATCCTACTGGTATAAAATACTAGCTATATTTTTCTAATTTAAAATACTTACCCTTATATGGTGGCGGTTACCACTTTTTTTTTATAAATGGGAAATCATCAAATGACCTTTTCTGCTCTAGGTGAAGCGGCGGGAGTATCAGACTCTTACTGATTTAAACCCATCGGTGCTCCTCCTAGTGCCCTTTGCGTTTCAGGGCCACGGTACCTCTTTCGAACAAAATCCGCAACCCTGGCGGTAACCACTTACTATCAGGCTGGCCGCCTGCTTGTCTGCTTCTCTATGGTCTAAATTAAATAAAACATTACAACATAATTTTTTCAAGAGATGTTTTATCAAACTCCCCCCTAAAACCCCGCCAGCATCACGCACACATCGACAATTACAACAAATGCAACATCCGGAAGATATGAAGAACCCCTTTCATACATTTGCCCCCAAAAATCACTTCCATTAAGTGAACTTTGTCACATGTCCGAAACAATGAACGCTGTCTGACGTTATTCTGTTGACGTCAGCGTTAAATTCGTTTCACTTTTATTGGGAATGATGGAAGCTGGGGTACCGATATGAAATAATAGGGCTTAATATTGAAGTGAAGAGCTACTTACCATTAATAGTAACAAAGTTCCTTGCAATTAAAGTTTTGCACCATCCACTACTGTTTGGAATCTGAAGGTGCAAAACTGGCTCAATATTTTTATGAACACATCAATACTATGGCAAAGACTCCGTTTTTCGCACTACGATTCCCCATACCATTCGGTCAGTCGTGCGTAGCGATAAAGAGTAGTTTGTATCTTAGTCAGAGTCAGAAATCTGCGCTTGAATTATTATATAATAGCGCGTCTTAGTTGTGTTTCTGCCTAGTACGTTAATCAATCAGCAGGACCAACTAAATTACTTCTGCATCTACATCGGCTAGTAGACAGAAAAATATCACGAGAAATATCAAATATCAGCGGCTTTACTACAAAACGAGTTCTAACTTTAGTCCAAGCCTAAACTTTCAAGCCCGTTATTGCATTTTGAACTATATTCCGACTACCATAAAGTTAATAATACAAAAACCTATTTTAGATCCCGGTCTATGTTGTCAATGTGCATTCAAGAACTTTACGGCATTTGGAATAAAGTTCGAAATTCAAAAATGGCTTGGTGGTTTAAACCTGGGTTTAAAACACAGAATAGCCATCTAAAAGCAATAATACTCACTCTTTTAACAAAATAATTTCAAATTGCCACAAAACTGCAACCAAAAACCAGTTTGGTCCTTATATGGGTCTGATTGTGTAAATGTAAGGACGTAACTCTTATAAGAAACTAGCTTCTGCCCGAGACTTCGTACGCGCATATCGCGTTTTGTCGTTCCCGTATAACCTATGGACTTCCTCATGAATGTGGCTAAAATAATTTCCTAAATCAGACTAGTAGTTCCAGAGATAAGCGCGTTCAAACAAACAAACTCTTCAGCTTTATTATATTAGTATATATAGATAGATTCCTCATTTATTTTGAATTATATTGAGTTAAGGGAAACGTCGCATCATGATGCTTCCCTATTGGAATTGATACCGTAATTGGAAATAGAGAACCATATTAAATATCAGTCAATCATAATAATTTCCTCGTTTAACCCTCTACGACTGCATTTAATATTTATTCAAATCATTTAAACGCAATCGATAATGTTTAAATAGATTTAAATGGAAAGTAGGGATCCGCATCTTGATTTATTAAACTCCGAACCAGTAAATTGAAATAAATATTGTTATCGAGTATCGAACAGTCAGATGCTATTATTCGTATCAATCTAAGATTAACCATTTATTATGCTCTTATCGATCAATATTTTAACCAACATCAGCTTACCAGAATCTAATTCAGTAGTTCCAAAGCGATGGCAATAAAAATCGTATTACGCCCATTTTAATTTAATATATTACTTATATTTTAGAAAATGCTTAATAAATCCGATTTCTGTTTTCCCTTATTCTGTCCAATATGCCATAAATTGTGATAAGCGTCTTTTACCTCCAGTTAGAGAATGAAATACTTTTATTTTACATTGTCATATTCGGAATTTGCTATTGGTTTTCAAAACTGTTGAATCGGCTTTCTTGTTGATGTTATAAATAAAGATGGGATAACACTTAGACCACCAATAGATGAGGCTATTGTAGTCTCTTTTTATTATACTCAAATATTACGGAAAATTGTTTTCTTTAACATATTCAAGGTAATATCAGTCTTGCCTAAACAGTTTGAATCCTAATAGACATTTATTTTATTCTGATTTCAAATCAAACAGTAAAAAGTGGCGTATATTATTGCTATCAATAAACTAATAACAAAATATTAAATTTGTAGTAAAAGTTATCAATAAATAAACAGTTTTCTCCGAAATTGCGAATCAGAACTTTCAGAAAAGAAATACCATCAAAACGTATTTTAGTCATTAATATTTGAGTGTCAAATAAACAAAGGAAATCACTAAAATACATGTTTTATAGAAAGCAGTGCAGACAGGATAAACTAATAATTTACTTCAAAAAAATTCCTTAGATTTCATAACCTTCCACTTAATTTCCCCGTTTCGGAAAAAAAATCTAGCAATCATATTTCATCTTTTTCTATTAAAATAAGCAGACAATTGTAATTTGCCGCGTCACTGCATCGCAAGGAGAAAAATGGACCAGTTTTTCTGGCTCACGGGGATCTAAGCGACGAGTTTTATTTTTTATGGCGTCATTAACTGAAGGAAGCTGGGGTAAATAGAGCCTGCGGTCGGGCCCTCTATTTTAAACTGTTGATTGCTAACATAACGGCAGGGCAGTGATTTACATGCGGCTTTAGACGAGTTCTTGTTGATTTTAGTACGAGTACAGTGGTTACTTAGTAGGCGGAAGATAAAAAGAAGGAGATAGTGTGGTCGCTAAGTCAACCAAGTAAATTATGCAGTGGGAAGTGCGTAACTACGGTGATTATGTTTTTGCCCCGTCATTATTTTATAAACTCGAGACGATGCAATGCAAAATGCTTATGTTATTTTTGTTAAGAACTTGTTGCGAATGTATCCAAAATGAATCTGAGCAAGCGACGTGTCAAAAATGTAAGGGTTGATTTAACTTTATAAAGATGACAGATTGCAACTTAATCCTCACACTTCGACGTCACACCTAAAATAGAGGTCCCCCGCTGATTTCAAAAATATTTGTATCATAAAAACATTTCACACCATCGAAATCTCGGAAAATGTAATTTTAATATTGAGAAAACAAATCGGGTACTCGACGGGGGGCGCTTCGGTCACTCGATCCCTACTGCTACCGTTTACGCCGTCGGCTCCCATAAGTCGGTCACTCGAGAAGGTAAACTATCGAGTTTCATACTCGATAGATTTAACATGACTCGACGGCGACTCGAATCGGGTGACAGTTTGAGCGCGAGACTATGTTTGGTGTTCCTTAGAATAATAGAGTGAAGATTTCACAATTTGAACAGCATTCTGGATAATGCATCTAATAATATTTTATTAAACTGAGAAAACAGTAAAGATGTAATAGTAATTTAAGTGTAAGTATACATAAACTAATTTAATAACAATTCTCCAGCTGTAAATAAAACATAAACAAACATTTCACGGTGACTCGGTAACAACATTAACAATTTTAATGATAAACCCGCAAAAACAAGGCTGCAAGTATCCGTTAGTCGCAATTTGCAATAATCACTGTATAAAGAAAGCTGCACCCTTCTCAGTTGATTCCAAAACTCATTTGCGGTATATGTTTTTGATCTACACGGTTTCTCTGCGAGCAGTCACTAGGGACACCATAATTCTGTGTTGACAGAAAATTAGGTGTTTATTTCTTAATTTTTGTGAACGTTGATATTGGTTGGCTTAGATCCGCAGCATGCAATATCTTCCAGGTTGTACCTTATTATTAGTTATTGGACGAATATTGATAATTATTTGGTAGCTTTTGCCTTCAGCTTCGAACTCTCAAATAAAAGTACCTACTCTATAACCGTCTCCAGGGTCCCATCTATCTCTGAGCCAAAATTCATCAAACTTTGTTGAGCGATTTATGCGTGAAAGCGGTACAAACAGACAAACTCGCTTTTGCATTTATATTTAATAAATATTATAAATTCGAAAGTGAGTTAATGCCACCTAGTGGTAGGATTTAACCCTGTATGTATTTAAAAAGGCCTTTTTTCTATTGATTGAGCGAGCTATCAATTTATTACCTAGGCATCAAGCTGGTCCCGTAATCTTCTTCTGATTCTGGCAGTCCTCATCTGTTACAAAATTAATTGGAATAAGTCATCAAGCAGCTAAAGCATCAGATCATGCTATGATGAACAAAAGGAACATATTATGGTCTTTTGAACATAATTCTTTCAATAAGAAATCGAGTACCAAAAATAAATTCACCACTCAAATTTTACAAATAAGTCACTAACTTATATTCTATATAGAATGAATCAGTAGAACAAAACGACAAATCGAATATCTCCGCCATGATTGTCACTCTAGGTCTCATTACAAGGCGCTCAAGCGCATAATTTTGTGGTTGCCACCAAACGAGAGAAGGTCGCGGCTGCGGTCGCCAGCCACGCGCCTTTGATGCACACAAAGTGTGTTTAAAAAAATATAAGTAATTATAATGCGACTATTTTAATTACAATTTTGCCGGCAGTTCCTAAGATGACATGGACAAAGTCAACGATGGATCGAGCTTACCCAGAAGTAGTCTATTCACTTTAACTTTGAAGAGATTAGGGCTGTATCCGTTTGGAAAAATAGACGCTGACAGAGAGTTATACTCCTTTGCTGTGCGCATAATAAAAGACATTTGGAAACGATTAGTGCGAATTGGTGGAATAGTAACAAGGTAGGGATGGTAACTTGCAGTGCGGCTGGTGGGTCGAGGTCGTGGGGTTCTTGAGCACACTCACATAAGTACAATCTGTAGAAGACCGATAAGCAGGCAACCTTGCGGTGATGAGCCAATTTCAATGTCCCTACCAATATTATAAATGCGAGAGTAACTCCGTCTGTGTCTATCTGTATGTTACGCTTTCATGCTAAAACGGCTGAACGGATCGTCATAAAATTAGGCAGATAGCCACCCTGGGATATGGAGAAGGACAGGCTACTTTTTTATGCGATAATCGACATCCACGCGGGTAGAGCCGCGTGCAAAAGCTAGTAACTCAATACTTTTTGATGCCAAAATGAGGGAAAAGGTGGAGACTTAAAATGATGAACATGAACGAAAATAATTATGCTGCACTTACCTCAAATAAATTAGAAAGACAGGGATTTGATGAAAAATAAATGTGAATGTGGAAAGCGGAATTTGTCATTTCTCACGAAGATTTTTTCCGAAAAAACAAATGAATAAAATAAAACTAAATGACATTTATTTTGATGGAGGCAAAGAAGTGTCGCTTAGAATCAATTACGAACTTCATAAACGATAAATTATTGTAAAGTACAACCAAAAACACGAACCTAACAAATTCCTACTTCCTTCTTTCCCATACAGACCGACCATTAAAAGAAAAAATTAAATATAAAGACGACGAATACCATTTACGGTGCATTTCTATGCATACATTTCAAACGGATGAGCCCAGGCTTAATCTTTTGTAACACCAATCTGACCGATTATACACGGTTCCGTTTTAAGCGATGAATTCAATTGTTACAGATGAAACTCATTGATTCAACGCCCGTGCGAGAGACGTCGCATTGAAAATTTTATAGTTGGTTTTATTACTTATAAATGAGACGATTAAATTTATAGTTCTTATGATTAGCTTTACGATGTACCTACCGGTTAGTTTGGCCTTACGTCACATTGCATCTATGATTGTCCACATCGCCGCCTCTGTATACGACGGTAAACATTAATTAAGCAGTAAAATGTTAGGTAATCATCAGATATCATCTTTGTTTTATATCTACCATCGCGTTGATAAGCAAAACGTTGAGCGTTGCCCAAATTGAGCACTTGTTCGACACAGAAAAGGTCAATGGCCTAATGAAATTTTATGCAGACGACGAATCAGTTAAGGTTGACTTAATGATAATGTAGGCAGACTTATGTGTGCATTGCATATTTACAGTATCTGTGATATCTATTTGTTAGATATGAAAACGCGACGTATGCAGATATTGTTCTTAATCGGTATTGCAGTTGAATGCAATTTCCTTAATGAAAATATATTGTTATTGTGGCTTTATGTCTTTCCTATAATCATATGATGTCCATCTTAGAAGATAATTATTATGTTTATTTGGAATATCATCTGTTTGCTCTCAATTGTTGTCTTATTAAACGATTCAAGAAGACATCATTACGTCACTATTACGTTATAATAACCAATCGTGTTGAATAATAAAGTTTATTGACCTCATTTCTTCAATCAATTGCACAACGAGAGTCAATTGATTCTTATTACGATTGATTACATCGTCACCAATATTTTCCTTATGTGTGTCAATATTATCAATTGCATGTAGACTTACAGTTAAATATGCTCAAAGTTTCGAGCGACCCGGTGCAGTATTTTGAACAGTACCTAAAACTTTTGTATCTGTTTTCTTTAAACAACTTTTGCTAGTTATACAAGTAGATAAGCAACGGTAACCACTGTTTGTCTTGCAGTTCATTCATATGCATGAACGTAAATACTTATCTTTATATTCGTTTTCTCTTTTGATATCTGTGGAACTTCTATCAGTTTAGTTCCGTCATTGTATGACTAGTGTTTTAGTTTTGTATGATGCAATTGCATTTGGAGCTCATTTACAAGACTCCAATTCAGGAGTTCGATAAATTACTTTGGTAATATTAATTCAGGGCTCGTTTTTCGAATTCAGTTATACAACGTGTACCAGAATAAACGCAATACCGCAAATCACGAAAAAAGAAACAGCTGTTCAGCACCTACATTTTTTCGATTTATGTGCACAGAAATGGGATGTCAATGGGACAGTCGATTTTTTTTCGAGATTTTATTGTTGCTGCCATAGTAAAACTTGTTCATAATGATGAGTAGACCTCTTTTACGGAATTGCGTTTATTCTCTTAAAAGTTATATTTCTGAAATATATTTTTTTTGTCGTCTAAGTCCAAGAATAGATGCAACGGTGCGCAATTAGCTTCAAGGATCAAGCTAAAAGTCAATTGAGAGGTACTATACCCACATATTTCATTGTAAACTTCTACAAGTTTATTTCTATCAGCAGCAAAACTTATCAGAATTAGACGCAATCATGTCAAGGCCCATCAAAATTCTTCATCAGTGCCATTGACACGACTGAAGAATTAGTAATCAAAACTTACCAATTTAGATCTCTTGACATCTATTACTGCTAACGAGTACGATAATAGCGAATCAGATAAATTGAGACTGTTTAGACAAGATCGTTCCGTTTCAATGTGAGCAAATAAACTGAATAGTAACGTTATGATGCCAAGGCTACAACAATAGAAAATGTTGGTCTAACACTTCAAAGATCGTATGTGATATGTTTAGAAACGCTTGAGTAGAAAATTCCAACTCATACGCCTTCAAGAAACTTGTGAAAACAAATACTTGGACGGATAAATAAATAGATTTTTGTACAAGGTGAAATCTTATGGCTGTAGTAAAAATATGATGGTCTTATTTATAGTGGTTTCTAAATGTAAAATAAGAAATCTTGTATTCCGTGACTAATCATAATATTTCCTCGGTTTTCGTCTCAATCGAATCAATGAGAAAGATGAAAGTTCTGCTTACCCTATTTATTCATACTTGAAGAACGATCTTTTTACAACAACAAGAATTCTGTTCTTATTTGTGGTGTCCCTAGCGTATTCTAACAATATTTAACAGCAAAGGTCACTAAAGTAATAAACAATGACAATAAACATATTTACACTGTAACAGCAGTGGTTTTCAAGAGACAATGTCACTTTATCTGCATGAAACCTTTAGACATTTACAACTCATAAAACAGGTTATTTAATACAAGATTTGCATATGAAAGCTTACATAAGCTGCAACCGTTTGCAATCACATAGCTATTGAAACAAGTGGTCATAAGCGACAGGAACATCTGAATCAAATTGGTGTAAAAGAGAAAGGGGATAGGAGTCAAATGAGTTGACCCAGGATTCCTTGTTACAATCAGCGTGCGAAGTCAAGTCTTGTTGGTCCTGTCAGTCTTGTTAAATGTGAAATTCAAGACATATTCAATTAGGCATACATTACTTCAATGAGCAATGAGCCTGCTCAACTGTGTGGTATGGTAAGTAAGCAGTCTCTTTCTATCCTAATATTATTACGAGGTAAAGTTTGTGTGTTTGTGAGGTTGTAGGGGGTAATCTCTGGATCTACTGAGCTGATTGTGAAAATTCTTTTTGTAAATGAATGCCACATTCATGAGAAAGGCTATAGACTATACGGGAACGAGAAAATTCAACGGGAACGAGAAGCAACGGGATATACGCGTACGAAATCGCGGGTAAGAGCTAGTGTATAAATATAACGGCATAATACGGACGATGGACTGAGGCAATAGAATTTAGTCGTAATATCTGCCTGAAGAAGAAACCATATATAATATTTTCCACCATCCTTGTAGAAAAACAATCGCAATACGCGTTTAAAATGTATTCCAATTCTTCTTTCATTTCTCCCAAAAAATACAATGTTAAAACACCTGAGAATAATAGTTTATTTATGTTATTAAAAGAAAACGATAACATTCAGAAACAAATTCAAACCAATGGGTTTGAATTTGTTTCTGAATGTTATCGTTTTCTTTCAATGGGTTTGAATTTGTTTCTGAATGTCATCGTGGGCAAAGGTGAATAGTTGTAAAATCAAGTTTATTGGTTATCTACCTAATTTCATCAAGAAAATTAAGTAACTGTGATTTTATTACTTGAAAATGTTTTCAAAAGTGGTCGGCGCGACGTTTTATAGGTAAAATCATATTAAAATCCTACGCATCTGTTTTTAGTGTGTTGCCATAAAATAAAGAGGTGGTTATTTTAATAACGTAATTAATTTTGTGGGGAAAACTATCATCATTACAAATTATTTGTTTCAAAATATACATAGATATAATTTCAAAAATTAATTTCATTTTCTCACATGATAAATGTAACTGCGAAATGTTGTATATGAATAACGTTAGCAGTGGTTATCAGTATCCAGGCATCTATGTATTACAATATGAATTACACAACTAAGTAAAAAGGACGCGTCTCCAAATGGGTAGTCCAATCATTACTTCTTTTACACAAAAGTATGTTTATTAAATAAAATGCTTTGCATTCTTAATTTTTTTTCCCATGAATTGTTGATAGATGATGGTACGATTCTGAACTATAAATATAAATTTTAGTTAGGTACAGTTTCTCAATAAATGTACCGAAGTGATTTTTTTTACTTCGGTACATTTATTGAGAAAATGTACAAAAAAGTAATGACTACCCATTTGTAAACGCGTCCTTAAAGCTGCGTTTCCACCAGAGACGTGCGAGGATGCGTAGTGAGAGATGTGTTTCTTACTAAGCAATAGAATTGCTTCATTCACCTAGCCTCTAGCGAGGCTAGGTAAACGAAGCGATTCTATTGGTTCACTCAAACACATCCCTCGCTACGCATCCTCGCACATCTCTGTGGAAACGCAGCCTAACACTTCTATCTTTTATTCTAACTACGAACAGTGCCCCAAAATAACCCACCACAACCAAAGATGACGTCATCAAACAAAATGTCTCCGTATATCATCGCGTAGAAATGTTAATTAAATCACTGTAAACATTGGGTGGGTAGGCAGAAATCGTCATTAATACACGACAACTAACACTAATGGGTGTGGGTGGCTCGTGGAGTCGTGGCTGACTGTTCAAATGTAAACCGATTGGCTTGACGACAAAAATGTTAGCTTATATTTAGAAGGAACTCATTAGGATTTAATAGGTTTATTATAAATGCATTTGATGCTGAAATAGTAACTATGTACTAAGGATTTTATACGGGTACATAAAAGCGAAGATATTATCTAAGAAAAGTAAGAAACAATGAAAACTAGTTTAAAATATATCGACCAAAGTCTGTTGTCTGAATGATTCGTGTGTCTATAAAATAGTTACGTTTTTTTTTCGAACTTTTTTGTATATCTGTAGACATCAAAGAATGTTACAAGCGAATTTGAAACCTACCTATTGAACTATCAATTAATTTAATTCTCAATCACGTTCCAATCACAATAAAAAATCGCCATGAGAATTCAATTAAACAGTGTCAAAATAATCATATCCTGTGACACTTAAAAACCAGAACCACCTTTTTGTAGTCAGAGTCAAAGTCACAAGAAAATAAAACTGACTCCAAAAATAGCCATTTGTCGCCAGAAGTAACATTTTTAGCCGCTCGGTCAGATATGATTTAATGGAGTGGCGAGAGGTTCGTTAACATTAATAAATTCTATGCCCCTACTACTGAACGTTTTTTTATCACGAATTCTATTTTCATTGGTCATTGATTTTTTTTTGCGAGTTGCCAGTGATTATAAGAAGTCTTTATTTGCTGATTTTTAATATAAAACAACAAGACTAAAAAAATCACACTTACCAAATGTTTTCTTCTTTATTTTTAGTAGGTATTAGATACAGACCAGTTTATTAATTGTGATCTAGCTGAAACTAGAAATGTGTTACCAAACTACTTCTACATGAAAAGTTGTGTATTATACAAAAAAAATAAATTGCAAGTTAAAAAAAAAAGCTCAGATTGGCACAGTCTGACGAACCCCTAATAACAACTGCTGCCAAAACAATGTATTTCACATCAAAACCTTCTTCAAATCACTCCCACTTGTAGAATCCAATTAGAACAAGGAAATCGAACACGACAAACAACCATCGTCAACCACATACACAACCAGTAGTAGGGAACAAACTCCTTCCTTACCCGACGCTTTTAACTTTCCTTCGGCACTTCGTTAGTCTTGTTTGTATTTATTTAAAGCGTGATAACTTATCCGGCGACAGAGAACAGGATATGTGCCTAACAAAGTCCTGGGATTCTGGGATTCATTTGCCATTTCCATGCTTAATCTGTAAATACTTTATGTGATCGTTTTACTTTACCTTCTGTTGGTCCTTCGGAGAATAAGTTTTGAAATAATGGTCTTTTGAAAGTGTTAAGAAATATTTATAAGGCATTTCTAACTAAATCTAAGCTTGAAAGCTCAGATTTAAAACATCATTAAGTATGTATGTTGTTTGTTTTGTTCTGGGAATTCATTTTCTTAATGAATTAATAATAATCCTTCAGCGGCCATAATAGCAGACACAATAGTAAAACAACGGCATCACACCTGATTCAGGTGTCGCGACCGTCGATTTTTTTCTCATTTTGAATTATTGATTCATGTTCTAAAAAAGTGTAATCCACACTCTATTCATAAATGTATTTTTTTTTAAATCAGCAGTAATTATTGTCAACCATTTTCAGTCAATAATTTTCAACTGCATACACAAAGTCAAGTAAGGAAAGACAGAAACCAACTGTAACCTAAGAATATTCTCCGTTATCCTCTCGAACTTAATACGTTATTGTGAAATGTGGCAGTCGTGTGACATTTTCATTTTACGAGACAAGGGTGCAGATAATTAAGTCTCAAAGACATTTCGTATTTAAACGGAAACTAGCGGTTCCATAAATTACTTTGCCGAATTAACAAAAGTTCTTATGGCGATTTAGCTCATGATGATGAAGCAAGAACATAGTACCAGATCCAGCAGCAAGAATCTATATCTGTACTTAATAGCAGCTGAAGAGTTTGTTTCTTTGATTGGTTGAACACGCTAATCCCAGGAGCTACTATAGGGTAAGAATTGAAAAAATCAGAATTAAAGAAAAAATTTTGGATGTCGAGGAAGGCTATAGGCTATATACCACATGCTACGACCAACAGGAGTGGAGCATGAATGAAAAATGTGACGCAGACGAAGTTGCGAGGGTGAGCTAGTATCATTATAATGATGTAACCTACTCATCATTTCGATCATTGACAAAAAGTTCAAAACAAGCATACCTTAATTACTTAGCTTAGATACAGTTCAAAAGGTCCGTGTCCGTTTCGAAGGTTTCTGACCGACCATTATTTATTTATAGGTCCTTTTATACATAAGTCTTCTAAATCTATAACAAAATATCGTTGGCAGTAGATTACAATGTGTAACTTGTGTAAGGCATTTACATTTTATTTCCATTATTACCATCTAGCTTAGAGGCAATAAGAAATTCTAACACAACAACGCAGGCAAAGTGCCTCATGTTTAAAAATACTTCTCTTGAAATAACCTTGGCTGAATAAATCGTTTCAATTTCCTTTAAGAGTTGATGCAAACATGAAAGTTGGCGGTTATTTTAAAAGTATGCGTTAAAGTTTATACGACGCTCGGGAGAGCATGTCGCAACTAAAGAACAAAATTGAATTTGTAACGTGAGAGGTCGCTCGTAAAGAGTTATTATTATAGGTGTTTCTTTTGTTTGTTATAATAATGCGCTCAGTCGACGCTGCGCTAAACAAAAAAAAAATCTCAAAGGACCCAGTTTACAGTTTGTGCAAATGAAAAATAAATCTGTTTCGGATTTTTTTGCGGAGCAATCTATGTTAGAGTGCAAATAAAAAGTTAATGCACTAAAATGTTATTAGGTACGCATTGGATTATTTTTTTATAGAAAAGAAAGTGATTATTGCTATATTTGGGCTTCTCTTTTATGGCCAGTGTAGAGGTAGTTTCATTAAACATTATTCCAATAAGAAAATGGTGGAAGTGAGTCGCGTAGTCATAATGGCATTTCTTATTTTTCAGCAGCCTTCCAGAGAAGCCATTCCATCTTCAGTTTTCATGCATGACGTAAGCAATTAATATTGCAGTTGATTCAGTACTAAACTAAAACAGCACCAATTCGTCACCTTCTAAAAAATGTCATCGCAGGAAACTGGCCATGAATCCTAGCACAAGATACTGTATAATAATGTGACTAAGATTAATTCACACGTTGATAAATTAATTAATTTTATTTTGAGATAAATCTTGGAAGACCACAAAAGTTTGCAGCTTTATTTAAGGTTTTTGCAAGAACTGCATCTTTTTCAATCCCTGAAGAGGAAAGTCAGACACTTTTTTTATGGATGGAAAATCGTCAAATGACTTCTTCCGCTCTGGGTGGAGTGGAAGTGAGTGTCAGACTCTTACTGACTAAAACCCATCCGTGTTCCTCTTAATGCCCTTTGCGTTCCAGGGTCGCGGTGATCAGATTTTTTTTTCTCTTTTTATTTTTAGGGACTTTTATCCCTATAAGACATGTTAGCCCCATCATAACCTAACAGTTTATACAACGTTACAAACTATTTGCATGCAAGATTTAACATAATACAAAAACACTACAATCTTCATTTTGTCTTATCTTGTTCTATTAAAGCAATATTATACATATTTTTATGATACATGCAATTAAAACAGCATACTATATAATTGTGTAATATTGATAGTTTTGCTCATAAGTTTCTACAGTAATGACCTCTGATCAGTAATAAAATGTACATAAAAGTTCTGCTTGTGAAGTTGTGACTTGTTGGTGTTATCGGTTTTAGTATTATGTTTACGTTATAACTAACGATTATGATGACTTGTACATTGTGTGTAGTATCGGTCATTATTATTTTATGATCTCTCGCTGTCAATATATTTGACAACTCTCAAAAATCGAGATGAATTAATGACCTTTCCTAAAGCTAGAACTAAAATGAGGCTTCCGGGGACTGGGACCGCAATTAACTAGGACCGCGGTCCCAGTCGCCGGATCAGTAAAAAGTAAATATTTTTCTTCCGGCGACTGGGACCACTCATAAATGATAACTGAAATCAAAAAATGTACAGTCATACTAAAAATTTTTAGATGTAATAATTGAAGGAAAAACCATTTTGATTTTAAAAATTTTTTCGTTTGACTGTACCGATTTTGGCTTGAATTATAGATTTTTTTAAGTTATCTATGAGTGGTCCCAGTCGCCGGAAGAAAAATATTTATTTTTTACGGATCCGGCGACTGGGACCGCGGTCCTAGTTAGTTGCGGTCCCAGTCGCCGGAAGCCTCACTAAAATTGTACGATTCGTAGAAATAAAATTGATAGAAAAATAGAGGAATTACAAGCTTTTAAAGTTATTCTTCTATCCTTTGTATGCAAAATGTCGTTTGTACTGGTTGGCGCAAATTCACAATGGGGCGATGCTAGTGAGTGACGTCACTCCAATTAGTACTGTCTCTGTTGATCACAGATTTTAAAACACTCACAACTCTGATATTTTTTGAGTTGTCTAAGCTAATTTCGATGAAAAAATTCAAAAAGTAGCTTAGCAAGTTAAAAGTAATCGTGTAATCGTTAGATGGCAACATAAAAATGGTTCGTATACTTCACGTATCGCAGTAAATAATGATGGAGGGATACTTATTCTGTTTAAGTAATTAGGTTGAATTACTAATGAAAAAAAAAAAAATTAAACCGAATTCTAAACTGTATAGTTATGCCAACTATTTGTTTGAGGTCAGTGCCGGGCTAAATGCGGTATACCGATATACGACATTCGAAATACGACTACCAAGTAACAACGTTTATTCCAAATATTAAAGGCTTCCACTGACCTCTAAAAAATAGTTGGGTTTTAGATTTTTTAAAGATAAAATCTTTTATTTCTCCCTTTTTATTTATTAATTAAATTAATTATAGTTTTGAAGTCGGTTTATTTTTTTTATTTGATGCTGACTAGTTTGACGTCATAAGCACAGTAAAAGAACATTATTGCGTTTATGACAGCAAAAACGCTCTTAATTAGGTATTATGAAAGGCACATGCACATGCTTCTAAATACTATATAGAAAGTAAAAGCTTCAAGTGCTACTTCTTTAAGTTACCCTTTAACATATAATTATATTCCTTCAAAAGATCGCAGTATAACTTGAACAAGGCAACTAGTTCATCGTCAACTACTTCAAACATCCGTTCCCCCGGTTGACTGTTGTCAGTAATAAGTTCCTCGTTTATCTGAACTGGCTCTTTGAAATTAATTTTCTCTATCTGCAATTTGTTTTACATTTTGTAAACTCCAGTTACATTTTATTTTATTACAAGTTGCGTTTAGAAAAGTAAGTAGAATTTATGAGTAGGTTTAATTAAAACAAAGCGAGTTCACATAGAAATGGTTTTTGCAATGGCATTAAACTAATCTAGACATTTTGGACAATTGAAATCCTAACTAATATCACAAATGCGAACGTAAGTTTTTTTAATTTTGGTGCAGATATCAAAGAAACTCTTTTGCGAAAATAAAAGAGCGAAGCTGCGGGCAAAAACTATTAAAGAATACCTGCCAAAAATAATGTGCAATAACGGTCATTGACCCACAAACAAGTATTGAATTTCTTAACCGGTGGGGGATCGAACTACCAAACGTCAACATCCTATAAAATACCTTGCCATAGTAATAATAGAGTTTTAAAACGCTTAAATCGGGTGACACGCCGGTGTTCCAGAAGCGCTTGACCAGTATCAATTAAAAACAGAAATAATTACATAAAACTATCCTGAATCAACTTCTATCGTGATCCTTTACGTTCTCTAGTAATGAAAAACAGTTCATAATTTATTATTCGGCTATCTATGAAGAGCTATTAGGGAAAAGTCAATGTACTTTTATTGCAAGTTTATCTGGCGCTTACCATGGTAACAATAGATCACAAGACAATCTCATATGACAAAACGTGTAAACTCTGATGAATACAATCTAATTCAACAGTCAGAGAAACATCCTTTATTCGTTGCAATCTAAGAAGTCGGATTTAACCAATGAGTAGAGAGGGATAGAAGATCGCTTTACGTAGTCGCTTTACCACTAGCTTAAGCGATCTTCTATCCCTCTCTGCTCATTTGTCAAATCCGACTTCTTACCTCTCTACTCATCAGCATCACTTCGCACTTAGTAGTGCGAATGAAATTTATTTCATGTCTCCTTTACATTTATTAGTGAAGCAATGTTGTTTTAAGCTGTCAAATCTGACTTCTTAGGGCCAATTTCACCAATGAAACTGAACGCGATCAGCGAATAAACCACGTTTATGACGATGTCAGTTTCTTTATTTTTCTATGGAATATTTACACTGACAGCTCTTGAACGCAGTTTAGATGTACTGATCCCGTTCAGTTTCATTGGTGAAATCCGCTCTTAGATTGTCACGAATATAATAACTTCAAATATTTTTATTTTGCAACATGCTCTCAAAATAGAACAAAGGGTAGCTGCACAAAATGCTGGCCAATAATCTACACACAGTGCGGTCCTCCAGGAAAATACGTGGCAGCCAAATGACGGACGGCATTAATTAACACGATTACCCTATTCGTGATTGGGGGCTAATCGCAGGGGCTGTTTGAACTGGCGACCTATTTGCTTTTGTAATTAAAAGTACATATGAGTTTAATTGGCAAAACGGGATCGGCAGGATCGGTGTGATGTATGAGGTGATAGTTCATGTTTTAAATGGAGATATATTTAAATTGTATTTAAATATTCTGATGTGGGGTTGATAAGGTCAAGACTTTTTCATTCGTTACAGACGTTTTCAGTTTTCGTTTTAGTCACAGTGGCAGACCTACTGATACCGGATCCCTAAAAAAGTTACTGAAATAAATCTTTGTATTCAGCTTAATTTCGATTTGTCGACAACATCCATACAAGTTAGTGCAAAGTGTACTAAGTTTCGTACGCAAACGCAATCGACACACACTTTCATAACATATCTCCCTTCATCTAAGGATTCCTCTTATTTTATGTTAATCTATTTTGAATATCCTCAGCAGTTAGTAGCCCACCTACTTTACCACGCAAAACCTTGTAACTAATACGAGAAAGCCTAAAACTTCATAAGTGTTTCCGATTCCGAGAGGATTTCGGCCAAATCTCATATCGGATGACTACTTTACAGAAGTGTTCCTTTGATATCAAACTCGGAACAATTTGAGAATGAACAAGTGGACATCGGGGACGCAAGTGGACTCAATGGGATGGCGTAAATTAGAACTGTAAGCTTCTTGTTACATACCGTCCCCAAATGCTATGCTACAGGGATCTTATGGATCCTTTTCGGGTCTTCCGTAATTGTAAACCATGAGATCCGATCAAGGGGTGTGTTATATTAAATTTTAGTTCCGAGGATTAGTTGCAATGTCTTTAAGGATTTCAGAGTATTTGCTCAGACGTCTATAAATTCGGTATTACAGAAGCATTTCGCCAAGGCTTTATTTAAGGTTTACGAGGAACTAACTGTCTTTAAATCGGTAAGCAGTGGACAAGCTGATTTAAAACTATATAGTCCACTCGTAAACCCAACGTCTGTTATGATTAAAAGGGACAAAGAGAGTTGGCATTGAGATTAATGATTTATAGGTGAATTTACTTGGTTACATTACCAATGCATAGTGACGAGAAAGTGGAGTGAAACTAGGGGGACAAAGCGATATTGCTGTATAACGATTTTATTGCCAGTACGTCTAGACAAGTTGACCGATAGGGCGATTTGTGTCTGTACATAACAGTAAAGATTGTCATGTCCTTGTTTCTATTCTCCAGTGTCTAAAATATTTTGTATATCACCATTGCGAACTAGGTCAAATGTCTTACCAATGATTCAAACAAATGACTGTGTTTACTGTTCTCGAGTTTATTTTGATGAAGATATATCAAAAGCTTTCAAGTCTCAGTGATCAATCAAGTATCGCATTGAGAACTTAAAACGACTTAATTAATACATCAAGCTACTTCAAAATAAATACAGTTAGACGGGCAATTTAAATAATTAGTCCATAATCGCTGGATAATAAAACATTTAAATATTCGAAACGTGCTTTATCTTAAAAGTTGGACGACAAAAAGCAGAATAATTAAGCAACTTCTAATTATTTTCTATCGACGAAAGATAACTCGACTGATTTATTGATGGAGAAGAAACTGAAACAGATAAAAAGTTGAATTTACGATGTTTGTATGATAACCGCTTTATAATTATTTGTTTCGACGTTTTAATCGAGCTTGAAAACGCTTTGTTGTAATGAATTATTGCTGTTGGAAATTGATCGTTATTTATCGTTAATAAGGATTTCAATACGTCAATGATGAGTTATTTGGTTCGGCAACTGATGACACTTCATAATTTTTAATGACCATTGATTATAACGGGTTGAATAATTATTTTTATCTCCTGTTTCCCTTGTAGCGTTGGTGTATTAATTTTGAACTTTGTCTATATTGATATCGATTTAATTTTAGCTTTTAGAAGTATGGCTCTTAACAATAGGTATGTAATGATGCCATGTTATTAAAAACCGGCCAAGTGCGAGTCGGACTCGCGCACGAAGAGTTCCGTACCAGTATCTTTAAAAAAAGGGCAAAAAAAACACGTTTGTTGTATGGGAGCCACACTTAAATATTTATTTTATTCTGTTTTTAGTACTTGTTGTTATAGCGGCAACAGAAATGCATCATCTGTGAAATTTTTCAACTTACTAGCTATCACGGTTCATGAGATACAGCCTGGTGACAGACAGACGGACAAACAGACGGACAGCGGAGTCTTAGTAATAGGGTTCCGTTTGTATCCTTTTGATACGGAACCCTAAAAATGTTGTGTAACTCGGAGGATTATTTTACTGTTCTTATTAACTAACTCGAACGAATAGGTAGTTATAGTTTTCATCAAAGTTAGATGTTAAATTGTTACATAATTATATTCTGCGTATAATCAACTAGCTTCTGCGCATTGTCGGAAATTATTAACCTAACGGAACATACTCCGGGATTAAAAGCCTATGTTCTATTCCAGACTATAATCTATCTATGTACCAAATTTCGTCTAGATCCGCTCAGCCGTTCTAGCGTCATCGAGTAACAAACATCAATAAATTCATCAAAACTTTCGCATTTATAAATATTAACATTTTATTGTCAAAACCCGGCTCATGATATTCGGCCGGGTCGAAGGAAGACGCGCTCAAGATGGTCCGATGCTTTAAAGAAGGCTATTGGATGCAGCATGTATAGAGCGATTCACATTGCAGAAGACCGCATGGCTTGGAGACGCGTCGTATGTGGTCGCGATCCTCAACAGTGAGGGAACGACGAAGAAGAAAAAGTCAAAACCCATTAAACTTTCAAAAAAAAAAACACCGTCAAAAAACAGCAACACATCTCCATTACGTAGGTACTTTTTATTTTCCTCCAAACTCCTTAACATTGGGGGGCATTATAAACAGTTATCAAGGTTATAATATCTTAATGGTCCAAGTTTAGTACAAATAGTCGTCGAGAGGGTACTATTCTTCATTAGGAAGGAGACCCTGTAAATTATTCTTTGGGTCACTTCGGTGCTATTTAAGTTAATTTAATAGTAACTTTGCACACTGCTCACGTTCTTGCGACGTTCCGGCTAATATTAATTTGGTGTTCATGTAGTGACTGGGTTTTCATTTTGTTTTATTTAGGTATTGTTGACATTTTTAGGTTTTTGTGTTTTGAAGAAGAAAACGTCTAACTTTTGTGAGTGTTTCATTTACTGAGAGAAGAAATCGAGAAGATAACTTCAAAAAAAATATATTGGAGTTCATGTAACTTCTAAGATTCAGAGAGTAAGGCAAAGTGGGAGTAATGCATCAATCAAAGTGATTCTTATTATTTATTGATGTTTAACAAAACTAATTAGGAACCGTTGTTTCTCAAGGTAAGTGGTTGCTATTTACCTATATTTCCAGGGTTCCGTAGTCAACAAGGAACATAGTTTCGCCATGTCCGTCTATCTGTCTATCTGTCTGTCTGTCCGCGGTTCACCTCAGAGACGCTAAGCACTAGAAAGTAAGAATTTGGTAGGGGTATATATACTCGTATTAATTACACCGACAAGGTGGTAAAATAAAATGTCAAAACAATTCTTTTCAACTAGGCGATAAAAAAAAGTCATCCCATGGTGTGGAGTGTCGTTGGGTAGGTTGTTTAAAAATATTGAGGGTGTGCAAAAAGTATTTTTCCATCCAAAGATTCGTTTACAAAATATTAAGCTTTAAAGTGCTCATTTCCCCCTTTGGAAACGTGAAAAAATTCATTATCAAGTCAATCAAGTAGTAGCATATACAACGAATTTAAAAGAAAAACTATCACAGCTAAGTAGGCTTACAGGTTAACGAGTAATAGTCGACCAACTTATGAAATGTACTTGAAGAAGGATAATTTTGTACACATTGAAAATTAGTTAGATGAAGTTGTTTATAGCCGTTTTTAGAAGTTTTTAAACAGTGATCTCAATCAATATATTCATATTCAAAAAGCACCATACTAAGTTGGCAATTGTGACGTACAGCTACGGAACCCTACACTGCGGTTGCGGATTTTGTTCCAAAGAGTTACCGCGGCCCTGGAAAGCAAAAGGCACTACGATGAGCACGGATGGGTTTCAGTCAGTAAGAGTCTCTCTCCCGCTCCACCCAGACCGGTAGGAGTCATTTTGATGATTTTCTATCCATAAAAAAGAAAAAAAAGCCCTACACTGCGCGTGGCCCGACATGCACTTGGCTAGTTTTTTATTTATGCGTTCAAAAGTTTTCAAATCAATCAGTCAATTCTTTCACGAGTCGCATGATTGTTTTTTCAAATCATACGAAACTGGGGACCAGGTACGAATACGTACTAATATCAACCAAAGTCTACATTTACCTACTTAAAAGTAACAATACACACTTCCTGTCAAAATAGAGTTAACTTTTACTGTTTAAAACTTCAAAGCTTACTCCAATAAGAGTAGCTCGTGGGCGCATTCCTGTTCGAGCAACATTTTACGATACATGTTTTGTGCCCACTCTGTGGTTTGTTGTGGGTGCCCGTGGTACAGCACTCTTCCGAAAGATGGCAGCACGTGTTTAGAAAAATAAAAAGGATTTGTTTTTTCATTGGAAATACGTTTAGTCTTTAACGTTTTAAATGTGGCTGTGGATTGTGCTAGCCTTATTAACAGATCAGTGGTTAATTAATTTGTAACTAAACTAATTTATTCCATTACGTAAGGTAAGTAAATGATTATCAAATGTTTTGTATATGAGCTAGTGTAATTTTAATATTGGGACTGTCATGGTGCCTTAATGAAGAAATTTTATTATATTTATTAACAAAAAAAAAAACGAAATAATTATCTGCTACCAACTAGGTATTTGCCAACCTTGACGTGTTACTTGATTTAAGAAAATATTCTACAGATTATTTAGAATTTCCAAGAAAAAGTTTCCCAAACCTTTTTACAAAGAAAGCCTCTTCAACTTGAAACAGGTTAAGCTCTCCAAGATGAATTTTTACAAAATAAATTACAAGTTTATTCTGAATCTAAACTGACATAGAGCGGCGGGTGGCCACCCGAGGCAAAAACAAATTGCCTGTATAATTATTTATATTGACTTTGGAACATTTAAACAGGACTTGCAAGAAGTTAGTCGTACTTAGGACAGGTAATGGAAAAGCTTACTCTCAATAGTATCTTACATGAAATAATAAAGATTTCTATGGCACATCAGTCTAACCTAGCCTTTTCTCAACTATTATTGGACCAACTAATACTCTTGAACTCTCCTAGTCTAGGCGGCTGCAGCTGGCTACCAGTATTTTACATAGAGTGACTACAAGTCCGCCACACATTCCCAGAGAATCAACAGTCGCCACTGTTGATTCTCTGGGAATGTGTGGCGGCCACCAGAATAACGCCGAGTCAATGAAGCTCGACGAGTCCCGGAGAAACGATTCAACTGTCTTGGATCCCGCAACGAAATTAATCAGAAAATAACGGCGGAGGAATAGGAAAAAATATTATTTCTACTTCCACATAGAGTGACTTATCAAAGACAATTATATGGCACAAAATAAGGTATAATTAGGAGCATAGTATGGGTAGCCACAAAATTGATAATCGCTTCAAAGACTTACCAAATGCAGATATCACAGTCACATACATCAATCTCAGTACCAATACGGTATTCCTTATAGCATCTTCAGTATAAAAAGACAGAAGCTGGAAAATAAAAAAAAAATATAACAACGGCCGTTAGCAATATCGTGTCTATATTCAAACAGCCCTCATGTTAACGTCTCATATTTATTATCAAACAAACACAATAAATCGACATTGAAACCTTAATAACATACTGGTTAGCGTTTTGTTTCTGAATTTATTGGACATGTTGAAAGACGTATAAATCATACATAGACTGGCGTTATAAAGTATAACAATATTGGGTGTGCTGGACCAAAAAAGGATTCGTAATTGGCCTTTGGTCGAGTTTGGTTAACTAGGAGGTTATGTTGTAAAGTGTGAGAGTTTGTTTGTATGTGAATTGGTGTAGGTAGTTAACCCTACTCATTTTTTATAATTATAATATTGCCTACATACGTATATCTGCCTATCTCAATTTATGTGACCTTTTTTAAATACCTATGTATGAGAAATCAACAAATGACTCCTGCCGCTCTGGGTGGAGCGGGAGGGAGTGTCAGACTCTTACTGAATAAAACTCTTCTGTGCTCCTCGTAATGCCCTTTGCGTTCCAGGGCCGCGGTAACTCTTTCGAACAAAATTGGCAACCTATGTGAGCTAGATCAAGAGACTGAGCAGTTTATCTACTGTCAATTTACCGTATTACTAGAACTGAGATTGCTTAATTAAATAATCACATATGTATATTTAGCAAAAGGAGTAGACAAAAAAGAATAGTACCTAAACATAAAATCTCTAAAGAAAAACGGGTTTATTTTACCAATTGCCAAACATGCAACCCATATTTTACAACGTGGAACAGAATAAACGCAATACTTACATACCTGTTAAGGGGTCATTTTACTCATCACTATGAACAACTTTCACTAAGGGACCAACATTGAAATCGCGAAAAATAAATCAACTGCCCCATGCATAATTAGTGCCATTACAAAAGTTGTTCATGATAATGAGAACAATGACCCCTTAAGAGGTATTGCGTTTATTCTGTTACACGTTGTATACCTATGTAAAGAATTAAAAACAGAAACCTCAATAAAATAAAACACGAAAAATCCGAAACAATATCGCAGGGCACACCTAGTCTCATCCATTTAACGGTAGTAATAAATAATTCGTGTATAGGGATAACGACGGACGATCAAAGCAGGTTTGTTATGGAATTTGATTGGCCCGTAATTACATTCAGTTTTAACCTGCTGGTCATGTGAAATTGCTCGATAATAGCCCGCCGATCGGTCTATGGGACCTATTACAATATGAATGGAAAATAGTTTATGTAATTTGTGGGATTAACTACTTTGTGGCATTTTTATGATCATTTTCAGATTTTGTATTTGAGGGCCAATTCCACTCATTTTTAGGCAAAATGTAGGGAGTGTTTTTGACGGATTGCGACTGAGATAAGAATGCGAACGTTGATTTTAAAATTGGTCGAGTTGGCTCTCTGTTTGTAAAATGTTGGCCACCAATAACTACCAAGGGTGAATAAATTGACGGTCTCAAACCCTCACTCAATGATATAATATCAAAGTTGAAACCTCCCATACATATAGAATAGAATAGAATAGAAAACATTTATTCGACACAGACACAACACAACAGCAACAATAACATAATAAAGAAAGAGAATAATAACAAAACATACACAATAAAATGGTGCTGAGTGTGCCCAGCTGAAAGGGTTACCATTGCTGGGCGTCAGTTGGCACTCCGCAGTGACACACGGACGTGGGTAAATAACATAGATACATACTTGCATATTAATAAATAATGTTTTAGAATACATACTTAAATAAATGATGTAAAATAATGTTTTTTTTTAATGTGTGTGTTACACTGGCCATTGAAAAATTTCAAAGTACCTCCGAATCTACAACATAACATAACGCACATATAATTATAATAATACATCCACCAAACAACACGAAAAATACTGAACGGCCCTTCTACAGTTCAAAAAGTCAAACACACGACTCCCAACATAACCGCAACTAAAAGCCAAAACAAATCTAAACGGATATCAAAACAATAAAATATTCGCAGAAAAACCATAGCATATCAAATAATGCAAAAAATATAGGCAAACACAAAGACAAGCAAATACCGGTCCTAGTAGGAGATGGTGAAATAAAAGGCGTGACTAACAACATGATACAATTCTGTGGTCGCGGTACCAAAGTAGATAATAATTTTATAGGTGATAAATGTGGTGCTGTGTATGATTTTTATGGTTCTGCGAATGAGAGAAATAATCAAATAAACGATGATATTGCCGTGGTTATTCATCAATTTGGCGAACTGAATAACGAAGTTGCTGATATCACACTTTTGGTTGGAGCTTTGCTCGTGGGACCGATTTTTGCTACGGAATGGTAACCTGCTTAGTTCTTTTGAAAATTGCGGGTCATATCAGAAATAATAATATTATTAATCACTTCTGCCTTGATAGGTTTCACTTACCTACAAAGTACAAAGCAATCAATTGTCTATTGCAAAAATGTAGAATCTTGAATATGTACTGTAATGAATATAATATCAATGGATAACGATAAAAGAGATATATTACAAAGTATAAGTTATAATACTTTAGAAAGTAAAATGTAGAAAAATATTACACTTAGTATTGATGACAAAGCGTTCAATATGACATAAGATTCAACAAAGGCTATCATTTATTGTAATACTTAAATCCTCTACGAAAGATTACAAAGGTGTCACAGTAACGAAGTCAATGCTGATGCTGACAAATCTAAAAAATCACCGTCATAAATTATCAAATTTCTTTCTAATAAGCTTTCGAAGAATGACTAACAATTCTTTACGAAGATCAAATATTTGACCTGTGATTATCGCAAACCACAGATGACTCAGTGTGAAGAAAGACGTTGCGGTGGCTTTAAGAACAGTATCAAATTTTACGACTCCCGTGTTCACGGTAATGTGACAATGTTTATTGCTATCACCGCTGTTTTATTGGCTTTCCGATTTATTATCTTAACAACAAAACCCCACGTTTTTTGCACTTCGTTGACTCGTTTTTAGTGGTTTACCATGTAATGTCGTATTCCAATGAGTAGGTAAGCGCCAAAAGGAAATACTTAAATTCCCATTTGACTCACATGGATGTATTATATTTCTTTGTTTTACGGGTTTGTCGCCAAGTTTTACTGCTTGGTTATCTTGAGATCTAGGTGAACTGATAACCTAAGACAGATGCTTACTCATGTAATCTTTATTCTTTGGTGTGGCAATTATGCATTACGTGACACCACCAAACGATGTAGGTGTTTGAATGTTATTCAAATATACAAGTTTAGGACACATCCCCATTTGTATTCTTTTATTATTACTGATAGAATCGCGCATGACCACTATCTCAGCTGATATTAGGCGATATGTGGTCGACGATGGAACACGCTTACCTAGAATATCCTATTTACTCTTGACTTAAACACTTCCAGATTGTATAGCTATCAGAAAACAAAGACTCCGATATGGAATTCCACGATGAACGCACAAGTAATCTATTCCCAAGACATTTTCTGCTTTATTTTTATTGTTGTGCTAAAACAACAAATATACCATAAAGCTATAACTAAATAAGTACTATGAAAACAAAAAAAAACAAACATTAAAAACGAAACTAACAACTAAAACATAAAGAATACGAATTACCTACTTAAAAGCTACTTAAAACTAAACAAAACACTACTTAAACTGCGCAACTATACAGATCCAACGATAAACAAAAATAATCTCCCACAATAAAACGGTAAATAACCTTTACAGCAGAAAAAGGAGTGTTTTGTTGCCGATAAAGACATTATTAAAACTGACCATAATTTCGTTGGCATATTACTGCATCATTAAGATTAGTCTTATCAGTTAACCGTTTCTGTACGAAGAAAATATTTACCATACGAGGTATAAGAGGTATCCGTAAGATAAGAGAAAGATTATAATACCAACGGCCCACATTCGGTAGTGCTTTATGAATTTTAAGTGATTCATGGCGTCTAGTTCTGTATGAAATGGGTTATCTTAATTGTTCTCTGTGGTAATTTATTGTCCAAATTTGTTGGCGTTGCGCTAAACAGTAGGTGCTTAATATAAACGTGTTACATTAATGTGGTCAGATACATCATGTACCGTTGTTTTATCGTTTGACATAGTTTTAATTTCATTGTAAACTTGCTTATGAGTTAACAAACGAGAGATAAATCTTGTGCTTTTATTATGTTTATGGCATCTTCTAACTGCTTCTCTCGTATTTAATATCTTTCAACAACTTAGTTTTAATTTCTCCTTCATCATGCTTATCATGTTTCTCATACATTTTAGACTGTATAGTTTTTTCTTGCCTAATGAATATGTAACACAAGTGTGTTTCTAACCTAGAAAACAGAAATATCACTGATACAAAACAGAAAAACTTCTTTAATTAAAAAAAAATCCCGTACATCATGAGCTAACGTCATCAAGACAGAGTACCATCAAAATAATATGTTTGGAACGTATGATAAAGAAAATAATTGCTTAAAAGCTGAAACGTTAATTACACGGACCTAAATAACCTTTCGCACTGTCTCTGAACCGTATAACTCACATATTCCGAGTGTAAATTAAATATTTGCGGGCGTGTCGGTCCAACGTGGGTTGTTCTTAATGAGCTATCATCACAAGCTTATGTCAACCGTCGCGGCTACTTCGACAGTCAGCTCCTGATTCATTGACACTTGGACGTTCTCATTTAGTGCAAATATTGTTTGAAGTAATAAACGCAGCTCGCGTTTCGTCCTGTCCTGTTTGTGTTTATTATAATGATCAAGGAAAAAGCTCGAGATTGTTAGTAAGAAATTGTGATTTTGCGTTCTAACGACTTCATTATCGTTTGGTTAAAGTAAAATTTAGGTACAAATATCTATCAAATAAACTAAAGGCATATTTAAAATGATATTTATCAATGATTGAGAACTTTAAGACTATTTTTTTTAAGGTGAAAAAGATAGAGGTTTCTATGTAATATTAAAAGAAAATGAACATATCGAAAAAACTCGAGTCTCATTCGAACCTCCATCACGCGTTCACCCACTCGGCCACAACAAAGACCTCTCAGAGGCGTTCAATAAATTTTCTAATATCGTAACAAATCGGTCATAAGCTTGTACTACCCGATAAAGCTCTATTCAGCTTCACACTATCAATCATAGTTTAGCAAAGGTTATATCAATATCACATAGTTGCACACTCATGCTGCCTTTATGAGAATTTTTCTTCGGCAGTTTGTACTAAGCGCTGAAGAGGGTAATGTCAATCATGATGCGAAGATGAAAGTTAGAAATGAAAAGTTCTCAGAAAAAGGTTATGATCTATTTTCTTGACGTCATACTTAATGCCGTTTTGCTTGTGTGTCTAGTTCCAAGTCTGTATTTAGGATAGGTCTATTATAAGAACCAATTACTGAGTACATAAACCAAATAGGTTTATATACTAAGTCAGTTTGAAGGGATTCGACTCAGTTGCCGTGACAGCGGAGAAGAAGCCTCCGACTGTCACAATAAACAAGATGAAGCTGTTAATTTGATGACTCGGAGCCGAGTCGAGAGAGATTTTTAAAATTCGAAAAAAACTAACAAACATTTTTAAATGTGTATGGGCGCTCAGCTGACACCAAAGTTAAACGAGTATGAACCCATCCAAAAAATTAGGCATAATATCTTACGTCACGGCAAATAGAAATACGTGACCATTTCATACTATACGCCATCTAAATATTTGTAGAGCAATCTATATGTTTGAGTACAACATAATACTGAAGTGCTCGCGTGCCGTCATCGTCTTATTTGACTTTCAAATTATTTAAACGTTACCGACATGAATATTGAATTTATGAAGAAGTTTTCGAAGCTTTTTTGAGTTGAAAGATTTTGACCTATCAGAGAAACTGTAAGTTCTAGAAAAATTTGGTGTCAAAAAGCATTGTTCTAAATCTAAACGTAGCGCAGCCCCAACCCCTCATTAGTCTTTAAATGAAGAGTGAATAGGAGTCTTTATTTCCAGGCAAGCGTGACCATGTCATCGCATACTATTAAGTGAGCTGGTTATCAAATAGAGTCTATCAATAAAAATAAAGTAGTAGTTTATTAGCTGTCTCCACATGTAATGTGTTGTAAACTATTTCAATTTTAGTCAAACTTAATCAAATTCATAGTAGAATTTCCGCAAATTGACTGTTACGAAACCCTTATAAGTTGGTATCAGAACACAAAAAGTGCAGTTACAATATTTAACAATGTTGCTTTTAGTTCGTGTATTGAGCAGGTGCACCCAATTATTTTAAAACAATTGTAGGCCTTTTAAATGGAACAAGCTCTAACGGGCTGGTTCTGTTCCATAATAACAATAAAGAAAAATACACGCTATAAACAAAATTTACAATGCAATTCCTAAATGAGACTCAGTTAAGAAAATATAAAGAAAACTGCACTCAATTCCGTTAGCAGAACTCGATTGTAAAAGTGTTCTGGTTTTGCAAAATTGCACAGAGTGAGTATAATGCAGTTTAATTAAGCCACACAATCAGCAGCCGTTACCAAAGGAACGCCCCAAACGTGGAATAAATTCTTGAGGGGCTAGAATCAGTTCCACTGTCTGTGGTGATATCTTGCAAACTTATATTTACATCTTTATTTACGTAATATAGTCCTAAAATCTATTCCAATAAGGACTTTCTTATCTTAGTGTTTGCGCTTGCAAAATTTACCGTATCATGGGGTTTGACATCACTCCCTGAACGTTTAATTTTCTTTTAATCCCAAACGCTTCGATCTTTATCGTCGGGGGGTTGCCGCGTAACGAATTAAACGGATTGCATTGGTGTCACAAATGAGGCTATTTTATTCCTCCTGAGAGTGTTCTCATTGGCAGGGGATAGACTGACGTGATTGCCTTGTTATTGGCATTGCGAATTTTGGATGTGGCTGCGGTTAGGGGATCGATCTGTATTATAATTGCCTCCCTTATATAGGCAGATTTTGGGAAAACAAATACGCAAATACTTTTACTATCAAAATCCGTTTTCTGTTTATAATTTCGCGTTTAATTTTAGTTAGCAAGTTAAATAACTACTCTCATTCAATGGTGACAATGTTGGAAAATATCTTTACGATTTTCAAGCTTCAATATTGATATCCTCTAAAATTCTAAAGTAGATATTACTAAAGCATCAACTCCACTATCTTTGTGAAAAGCTTGCTCAGAAAATGTATTTCGCTTCAACAAACAAAGATCCTTTACAACGATAGGATTCATACACCAAACTGGACCGTAACTAAAAAGAAAATTACTTGAACGACGAACTACAAAGTCAGTGCTGTCATGAAGACGTAAAACAAAACTTCACAATACATTTCAGTATAAGAAACGTTTTCAAAGAACTTCTAAGATAGTCTTGAGCGCTTTACGATTTGCGAACAAAAGCCAAACAATCCATTGTCTATCGATTGTAGCCCGGAGTGCAGTTTGTCGTCAAAGGCCGTAAGTTGCTCTTTTCATAGCCTTTACTACGTGTTGCCGGTTACTGCGTAATTTTGTGAGAAGTGGTTACAATATTATGGAGATATGACTATTATGTAGTTTGCGTTGACTGAAGCGCATTGCATGAGTGAAACTGTTTATGTCTGGATTGTTTCTTTCAAAGATATGGCTTTTCTTTATTACCTGGTAGTTCTTGTTTTAGTAGATGGTGTAGTTTTATGGATTTATAATTACCAGAAAATATTAACAATGTATTTAAATGTACTGTTAGCATGTCTATCAACTAACTAAGATTAACTATCATTAGATTATTTCAACAATAGAACCAAGGTAACCGACATAGCCCGAAGGATCGCCAAACTGAAGTGGCAGTGGTTAGGGCACATTGCTCGCAGAACAGATGGTCGATGGAGCCGAAAAGTTCTGGAGCGGCGATCGCATACCAGAAGACGCAGCGTTGGAAGGCGCCCACAAGATGGACCGATGACCTGGTGAGGGTCGCTGGTAGCCGATGGATGCGTGACGCACAGGACCGGTTGTTGTGGCGACACTTGGGGGAGGCCTATGTCCAGCAGTGGACGTCTTTCGGCTGATATCATGACGATGAGATTATTTCAATATTATCATTACTATACCACAATTAACAAAGAACATAGCAAATTAATCTTTTGATTTCAAGCGTACTTTTCAATTTTATTAAGACTTCAACCAATGGTAGGGTTCATGTCTCCATTGGGAACATCCCCTTAAGCTCTCCAAGTGTTCCTTACTTTGTTTCAAGCCTTTAACATTATCGTTCACTTGTTTCTTACTTGTATGACTTAACATCTTGTACTTTTCTTCTAAATCCCTTTGTTTCTTCAACTTTTTAGAACACACAGATTTTGGAACGTTTGAATTCTGAATGACGATTTAAAGTCGAAATCTTCAAAAAAATTACTGTCATTTGTTTTAACCAAAACTTTTGACATTTGCCAAATAGAGTTTTTTTAAGTCTAGTTAGTTAAGATAACAGTTGCAAAAGCTTAAAGTACTTTTCTGCTAATGTTCGTGATAAGCTTGAAGAATTTTATTCATCTATCGAAATTATACTTACAGAGAATCTCTTTAATTCCAATATTGTCTTTTCTAAACCATGATGAATTATTATTAGCTCATACTGTCCCACTACTGGACAAAGGCCTCCCCCAAGTCCTTTCAAGAATTTTTTTCTCCCGCCACCTCGTACCAGCCATCATAGTACGCATTCAGGTCGTTTCGCTACATCTTTCTGGGCTGACCTCGCCATTCATCTTTGGCTCCCAGTGTGTAGAGATTTACGTTATTATTAACCTATAATCACATTACATTAAAAATATAATTTGTATTCAAATTCAAAACATATATCACTCTGTTCTCCCACTGCTTAGATCTCCAAGTACTTAACATGTCAAGAAAAGGAACAATACGTTCTCAAAGGATTCAATCCACTCACGAAGCGAAATTGTACGAAGGATTCATATTCATAACATCATCCCTCCTTGTTTATTACAAGAACATATCAGCCGTTTTATTCCATCCTTTATACCAACATGAAAGGCCCAATTCACAAATAAGATAATACATTTTCTACTGCAGTGCGTGTTTTCTCCTTAATACAACCATTTTGGAAACTCCCATGAAATAAGACGCCGTCAATTATTATTTCAGTTCAACTCGCTCTCGTCATTAGCATATGAATTAGTTCGGGAAATTGGGAGTATTTACTTAGAAAATATTGGAATTCCAATGCATATGGAACATCGTTGTATGCTCACATTTTAGGCACGAGTACTTGCAATGGAGTAATGTTTTAGTAACGTATGTTAATTATTTTATTGAAACTGATAGTAGGGAATTGTTTCAGAGAGAAACAAGATAGAACCTTTAAATGCTGGTTAAAATGCTAGCCGACTTATACTGAAGACTAACTGAAGTTAGGTCTCTCGAGCGTGATCACATCTACCAGCGACCAGCCTTGTGCTTATTACATTCAAAGGATTCCCACGACCTCCACCAGGTCATACGGTTGATGTTGCTGATTTTCCAGTACCTACGAGCTTTCTTCCGAAGATTACTTCGGAAGAAAGCTCGCACTGGAAGCATTGAAAGCGGCACTGAAAGCCATTGTAAGACTGAACTAGTAACAATTTGGAAATTATTTTTTATTAGGAGCCCTTATAATCTAAGCAAGTTTCATACGAGTATGGCTACCGTTTTTATATCGTTGCATAAAACATATTGGTGACCATTATTTGGACAGCAACTCATACGATCCGCGACCACATAAATATTTACGGTTTCGGATCACTAGCTTAGATGATTGCATTAAATGCGCATACGAAATGCTTCTCAACGTACCGGAACGGGCCGATGCGATGGGCGGAATTTCGCTTTCGTTTAATAAAGGGCGGTGCTAGTAAAATTGTAGTCAGAGCAAAGCGGTTTAATTTGAATTAACGGTCGCCTGCGAAGCAGACTCGTGTGGGTTCTCACGAGATTTTTCGTAACCCTTTTATGGGATAGATTATGCAGTGCATTATTTTAGACTAAGTATGGTATAATTAGATGAGATAATGCTGGGATTATTTTAGTTCTTGGTACGGAAATTAGCGCTGTAATGTTTTTGGAGCCACTGAAATATTTATTCAATTAGAGTGTAACTACTGGTAGAGGACAGACATGTGTAGAAAAGGTAGAAAGAGGTGTTTGCTTGCCCAGTTGTAGGATATTACGGGCTAGTAAGACCGATAGAATTGACTGCTCCATACATTTCTGTGCGCATGACTCGACGAAATGTACTGAACACCTGTTTTTTTTTCGCGATTTTGGATTTGCGCCCATAGTAAAAGTTGATCATAATGATGAGTACAATGACCCTTTAAGAGGTATTGCGTTTATTCTGTTACACATTGTACATTAGCACACGGAAAATAAACCTTCTTTTTGTGTTACCAAATGAAGGCTGATAAGTGCCCATGAATGTCCACGGGACAGACTTGTCATCAATTTTACAGGTTTATTTAGCTAGTTTTGTTTCCATGAAACAAGGAGACCTAGACATTATAAGCAAAAGATTTATAGATTGCAACATTTCTAAATGAGCAGGGAAAGGGTCAGACATAAGGGAATGTTGATTGCGCGTTCATTCGCCATAGTCCATTTGATTTACTACGCTTTGCTCTAAACACGTGCATATCACGTAACGAACTATATTTTTCCAACTAAAACACTGGAACTCAAACCTTATTGAGAAAACTATAAAGCTGTTTATAAATGCAAGATAAGTTAGCTTGTAAACGTTAATTAAGCGATATTTCATTTGGTGACGCTTGGCGCCGTCTGCTAAACGCCTTGACGAAATAATCTCTAGAAAGCTGCGTTTCTTTGAATATTATTTTAGGGTTCAAATCAACTGTCTGTAAAATAAGGTGAAACTGCAGGCGCTATTATAATTGAAACAATATTTCTTAATAAGCGAGTGAAAGTATCAAGTCTCAAGTTTACGGAGAATTTAGGATTTCGCATTTGCTGACTTGTACCAACATGTTTCCTAAAAAGGAGTATGATTTGCGAATGTTACTTTTCACCAAGATTTAGATTGACTCCTGATTCTCTCCTGATCCTGATTGACTTATCGGAATCCCTGAGTGTTGACATTAAACACGAGCAACAAGAATACTTTTTCGAGGAGTGTTAGTCTCCAATATTAAGATCGGGGTGAGGATGGTAGGTATTTTGTGTTTGGCAAACTAGAATTAAAAAGTTTTTCACACTGTTCCGTGTGACCTCAGACCAACAAAAAAAGGTAGACGGCGCACTGCGAACATCAAAGATGAAGCCATCTTTTTATCTATGTTTGTCTCGAAGGGTTGCCATTTTTTATTTTTTTTCCCTATAACTTGGGAAATAATATTTTATGGGTAAGCTAATGTTGTGCAAGTCAGCACAAGTAAGATATTGTTGAGTATGGTATTGTAACTTAATTTTTTAGAAAGATCTATACCTAAAAAACAATTTTTTACATCATCATCATACATGCCTACATTCAATTATGTAAGATAAGTTATAAAAGGTTGTCGAAGCGTAACAAGCGTAAGTCATTATGTAAATTGTTTTAAAATAATATAGGTAATCATATTTTTAATCAACTTTAATATATTAAAAAAGACCACCATAACAAAATCACTGACTAAAGAAAAAGTAGGTAATATCAAGATAAAACATAACAACAGAACAATGACGTGTAAATGTTGTTTAACATTTACACGTCTTTACAGTTTTTTTTTAATTTGCTTATAGGAGTATAAATAAGTACGAGAATAAAATATAAGCTGAATGATTGAACCTACTTGGAAGCGCTTTTGCACAATACTTTCTTCTCATTTTAATGAGAGGAAAAGAGACGAAAGATGTAGTTCCATTTCCAAATTCGCGCTATTTTCATACTACAAACGTCAAACATTGTTGCGATTGCGACTTTCCGACTATCTAAAACAAAAAGTTTTTTTCATTACTTATTGTACTGTTTTCTCGCAAATGTGTTGAAAAACTACAAATCTAAAATATTTTATACATTAAAAAAAAAGAAAATAAGAATATAACTCGAAGAAAGAAATCATACATATTTGTTTAATCGAATGGGGAAATATTAAATCGTATTATGGCAACCCTCACACTTAATGTCACTGCTTTCGTTTGTTGACGTTTTTGTTCCAAGTAACCTAAAATTCATAGTTAATTTATAATAAAAACGATGTTATTTCAAGTACTCACAAGTGAAAAGTGATTCTGTGAGACATTTTATGTGATTTGCTATTGTTTTTACAAATTTTTACTACACAGGAAGGCATAATTATATTTTTCTATTAATGTTTTCTAGACGACGGCTCGTGACGTACTAAGAGCGATGAGCATGGTTTTAGTGTAGGTGTGTGGGTGAGCTTGTGTATTTACTTGAAGGAG
The DNA here is from genome assembly GCA_947386135.1 of Melanchra persicariae. Classification (NCBI taxonomy): domain Eukaryota; kingdom Metazoa; phylum Arthropoda; class Insecta; order Lepidoptera; family Noctuidae; genus Melanchra; species Melanchra persicariae. Next base: position 8,138,313 of record OX376655.1, on the reverse strand, counting down.
CACGGTTTTGTGGCTTCACTTTTGATGTTCGCGGTGCGCTGTCTACCTTTTTTTGTTGGTCTGAGCGTGTGACATATACAAATTATTGTTTATATATAATTTTAAAATAGTTTTAAATTTATTCATGAAATTAGATGAAAAATGACCATCCCTCTAATCTCCGAAACTGCTAAGCTTAAAAAAAAATTAAATCAACATCTTACAAAAATGAAATTCGTTCGGAACTCTTTGCACGCGAGTCCGACAGTGTCAAGAAAAAAGCTTTTAGGTGTCGAACTCATTTGTTCGGCAAAACCGAATCTGCCAGCGCAATCTGTATTGCCGTAAAAATTAATACGACCATTGCAAATTCGCCCGATGATCACTTGCATTAGGACAACGCCATAGTGCCCGGGTTAACTAATAGATGAACGATGGAATTGAACTTCCACAATAGTGCAAATATCAAAACATCGCTTAGTAAATAACTAAACATGTAACCAAAGCCAGCAATATACGGCTGCATTACCATTAATCGAGTTTATGTGATACCATGTGCCATCAAAAACTAGTTAAAATTATAATTTTCCAGTTCAAACGTCAATAATGAGGTTCATTTGAAAATTCATTGCAAATAGCGATACGTATTGCATGAATTGGGATTCTGTTGTTATTGTTCGTACATAATAACAATGTGTTTAATTTACCATCAATATGCAGTTATTTAATTGTTGTTAGGTTCCACAGATTGTTAAAAGTATAGAGAGAACTGAAGTGTAAGAATTGAAGCTAGAGTTTAGAACTCCATTGTGAATCGTAATCATATATCCTACGACAAAGTTCGTCAGCAATATGCTGGAAAGCAGGCACTCTTTTTCATAGTCATAGTGAAGAAACGAAAGAAAACTAAAAAGTAAATATCCCTGAAATTGTATGCATACAAATTATAAACTAACACTAAGAATCCCAACCGATAATAATAATACTTACTTAAATTATGTTAATAAAGATAAATAGTACGATTGAAACTGGTAGATGACAAAAGAAGTTACGGAATCTAAGAGTCACCGCGGCCCTGGACAGCAAAGGGCATGAGGAGGAACACAGATGGGTTTGAGTCAGTAAGAGTCTGGCACTCCCTCCCGCTCCGCCCAGATTGGAAGTAGTCACTTGATGATTTCCCATCCCTATAAAAGGCTGACAAAAGAAAGAAAACTGTATGACCAGAAACTAGACACATCGTGACTGTGTCAAAAAACCCCCACTAAGCGGAACCACAGCATGATGTTGATTTCAGTGATCGGCTTAAATATGTCGTGATGGCTACTGATTAAGAATTAGAATAAGAATAATTGATTAATTAAATTTTACTCCGTTTTATATTTTATACTAGTTTGTATTTAGTATCTATAAGTTTTACTCAGTTACCACTAATACTAGTGGTACCTAACTAATTTTAAAATTGATAAATAAATAATAGAAACTACATTCAATGCATTGATTCCTGACACTGCACTGAACCAATTGATTAGCTGTAGAAGCTGTGATATGTCACACACGGAAAAAATATGTTTGTGTTGGCTTAGATCGGTTTTGATCTAAAATAAATTCAAGATTCCAATAATATTTAGTAACACAGAGTATTAGTCTACTCTGTGTTAGTGGAACATAACCTAAAATATCATTATCATTGAATTACATAGCCATTTAGTTTTCAGGCCATCATTATAGATTTGATTTAATGTGATTATTAATTTATTTTGCCTATTATTTGAGGAATTATTGATTTACAGAGTTCATACATATGATTCGAATTGATATTATTACATTTTAACCGTTGAATACGTAATGATGGCACATATCTGCAGTTTCACTAAAAAAATTCCTACGAAAGAAAAGGTCTAAAAAGTCCTGTTCCGCTTATAATATCCATTCGATTTAAGGCCACAAATTTATGAGCACACGTATTGTGTAAAAAATTCTACGAATCTCAGACCTAATATGACATATCCTTGAAAATCAAAAGATAATAACAGGCAAATCTTCCACATCATCCGTTATCAGATCACCGGCTGCAACAGTAAACTGACTGCCCCATAACTTTAAGTCCGCAAAACTTGACAAAATGTACTGGACAGCCGATTTTTTTCGCGATTTCAGGGTTGATCCCATAGTAAACGTTGTTCATAATGATGAGTACAATGACGCCTTAAGAGGTAGTGCGTTTATTCCGTTACACGTTGTATAAAGTAATTTCAAAAAGTGTGGCAACTGCTTATTTCAAATGAAATTTCTTCAACAGAGCTGCGAACAGAGAAATGTAGACAATAGTGTGTAAAACAAGACAAGAGTATATGAAGCCATAAACCTAAGTAACAAATAAAAAAATACGAAAATGTACTTAAAATATATATTATGCCGAAAACATATTTTATATAATGATGACCAAATTCCTTCATCTGTGTTTACTTCATCGGTATCTTCTTCGTTCATATCAGAATCTACTTCCACAATAAGTTTACATACAATACTGAATTTTCCCTTTACAAAACTTTTCCAATAAACTCCAACATTAATTTAAACTCTTTATTCGCAAAGCATTTAGCTCTTTTGCTTGCGCAAGCATTGTTTACAATATGAACAGCCATCGGCGTTGATTGCCAATAACTCGAACGATGAATATGACCCATATAAAATCCTCATATATAAATTGTAGAACGTGCTTCAATGTTCGTAATTGTTTTACTTATTGGTTCAGGAATTGGGTCATTGGACTGGCCTATTTAATATTTTTCACAATTTCACACTTATTATTATTCACAATTATTATTTATCCCAGTTAATGACATGAAATAGAAATTAAGAAAGAAGCAAGCCTTTGTACCAATAATTGTTATGTTATTTCTGCTACTGTTTTTATGTGTGTAAATAAATTATAAAATCAATATTAATAAATAAATTAAAAATACGTTACATAATGACAACAACTTTCATTGCTCTCATCCTGACTGCGCTTTATATAACACATAGAAAAAAAAAACATTTATTTAGCACAAACTTGGCCACTTAGTTGTTTTCCTAATTCGTTTTTTGAATTTTATCGATACAATACAAGAAAATAACATATTTAAAAGCAAGCGCTATCCGATAAAATAAATCTTAAAACAACAGCATATAGAACACAAAGCACACAGATAAAAGGATTCCACGGATTAAAAATATTAACGATATTATCGGACTCCATACTGAAAGCGCTCATTATTATTTAAAGGCATCAAAAATGCAAAAAAGTATGTTATGTTATGTCCTATCATCTCACTCATATATATATACGAGTAGATTATGAGTAGTTAATACATTACTGGGTTTTAATATTTAGAGATTGGATAATCGGATGTATAGTTACCTAAAGTTAATTATTGGCCAACGGTTTCCCGCACAAACCGCCTGCATGTTTTCATATTTTTTTTCTGACAAAAAAATTAGGGAAACCTAACATGTACTTAATATATTTGATTGGGTAAAAACAAGGTAACAGTAATTTATATCTAATCAGGTTTATACCATCTCACGGAGTATATTTTTTCGATAAGAAAGAGCTTTCAATAACAGTCATCTAAATCTTAACTTCAGACAAATATGCATCCGAATAACTGACCTCTAGTTATATTATAATACACACAGATATTCTACTTTATTGACTTCATGAATCCTATCAAGGATATACGGTGTGAAAGAAGTAATTTTATTTATTTTATTTATTTTATTTTGACTATTCATTACGTCTTTCACACCGTATCTTCTTTCTATAAAGAAGAAAACTAGTTCTTAGATAACGACTATGATGTAGCTTACGGAACATGGTGCTTAAACGCAAGATTAAACAGCATTGCATTTGACCACTACATCTATGTATTACGATTAGGTACTGACGAACCTATCACATAAGTAGTGTCCTTCACAATCTCTCAAAAGCCAGCACAGTTTATCAATTCAGACGGAATCGCAGACAAAAAGCTGTCAATAATAAATGATCAGGATGAAAAATTGATTTCATTCGGCATTTGCGCCAGCCGCTGCCAATATATTGCGATATGTGTCTATCTCACCACTAATAGATCTCATTTGTCAATGCACATGACACCTCGTCGATTTTCAATATTTCATCTAAGTATTTTAGAGGCTATTTATATGAATTTAAATAATATATGATTAATAGTAGAGTTTAAATAAATTTACATACTACATTACATACTTACGTGTGTAAAATACTGATGAAAAGCCACTTGAATAGCAACTAAGCATTCATCACTTTTTGGGCGTTGAAGAATGCCAATTAATAACAGTAAGTAAGTAGGGATATTAATGACAACAGCTATGTTATTTCTAAGTCGACTGAGGGCTGAGTACAGAGAATTAAAATAATACAATAAAATTACACTCATTCAAAGTGGTACAGTGACCACGTCCAAATAGGTACTATACCGCATCCAATAGCAGCATCGTCTGAAACTATACGTTCTCGATTTCCATGCATATTACAATCCGGTCAGCTTAGAAAGCAGCCAGGTACTCCGACCTAAATCAAAACAAAGTCTGGTAATACATTCAAGTCTTTAGCTTGACTCATAATTTTATTCACCACAGAATGATTGACCGAATCGAGTGCGACCATTGTCTGCGGGTAGTCGAGGCACCCTGGCCGACCATTTGTCAGCCTACATCGTTTGTCCCACGTCGGGTACATAACTAATTGCAGCTGTAAATCGTCGGCACACGCGACATTTGCCGACGCTTGCTATCGAATGAGTGACGCGACCGGCGACATTTTTGTTTGAAGCTGTTTTTTTTTTCTTTTTGGTGTGGTGGGCTGTGAATGTGTTATAATGAGTGGGATTGTAGTTTTGGGTGGGTTCCGACGTATTTTGGTGTAGAGCGGTAGAAGCTACAGTAAATTGTTTGAATGTGGAGGAAGATAAAGTTTTTTGGAAGTTGTGGTCTTCAATTGTTCCTGTTAGTTCGTAATTTGGTAAAGCTACGGAAATTAGTTTTGTTTGAATTTCTTTCCTAAATAAACATTTTAATATTTTATCATTAACCAATAACCTTTCAGCAATATGAATATGGCAGTCCAGAAAAAAGTAAATTACCTACAACGTCGAATCGACATCCCAAAACCCGATGAAAAATTTTCGCGCGTGTTCGGTACAAGTCAATTATTTTTCTGTTAGCCACCGACTTACCCATTGGCAGGCAAACAGACCGACAGGTGATCTGACAGGGGAATAGTTCAGGAAAGTCCGATCAAAATCCCGAACGAAACGAAAGGTGGAAAAAAATCACGCAACTTCGCAGAGACCGGACAGCGGTATGTAGATGACATATCTGACATTCAGGCATGCAGTAAAATTACTAGTCTATCCTAAAATTGTAAAAAGCTTTGACAACAAATCGCTGACCTTATTAACACAGACGACCTTATTAACAGAGATAAAATGGACGCGATTCAATGTTTTTTGTGTCCTCATGAATAAAACTGAGCTAGACTGTAAAACAATAGTCATGACACAATCATTCAATCAAAGTGCAAAAATCAAACAGGACTTAGACCCAGCAACTAACGAGACTTGACAAAGAACTAGTCAAACCATAAGCCGTCCAAGATTCAGTCTTACACCATAACATAGAGATACATACAAGTACAGTCCACTTGTACATTAGTCGAACCACTCCAATTAGTTACCAGCGTCTAGTGGCTACATGACACGTCGGGTTAATCCGGGCTTACAAGCGCAACTGTACTAAACAGTTGAAATCCGCTACAATGCAGTGCATTCGTGTCTTTGAAGCCTATGACAGGATCAAAAGGTCTCGCTGCCAGAGGATTACATTGTGAACCTATATTGAGTGAAGTGTGTGCGGAAAGTGGCCGACTGTAGTTTAAAGAGCATTTTAGATAGACGTCAAGTGGGGCTCGATTTCAACAATGTTGGTGCGGTAGTTTGATTTGTGGATTGTTTGAAAGCTATCAACGTAGATCAAACTTCATGAACACAGAATTAAAAATACATGCGTTATGAATGAATAGAAATGAATGAATACGAAGCTGTAATGGTTATAGAAGGTAGACTATAGGATGATTCATCATAATTATAATTATTTTGAGAAAAAGCGAAGGACAAGTCAGAAATCAATCATAAAAGTTCACAATTTGCAAAGTTGACGCTTCAATCATTTTTCAGAGACAAAAATATTGAATGCCTTTAATATTTTTTTCTAAATATTACGTCCTATTAGAAACATTTTTGGATGATATAAAAAGTTACAAAGTAGAAGCTAACTCATTTGTAAACGACACAATTTTCACCAAGAAAAAACTTCTAAACAATGGTCTAAGAAATAAAACAATAGCTGATAGGACCGCCATACCACGTAGTTCAAATTCTTAGTACCAAGTAGCGCTAGAGAATGCAGAACACCAAAATAGACCGGCGCCGTACATTTCGCCTTACTTCGAAATGGATCGAGGAAAGGAAATGAGTTGTGTACTTACGGTATCACCAACATGCATATGTTAACGAGTTGTTCTTGCCTTTTTGTTTAACAAATTGCGAATACTTTTCGTTCGGTACTTGGGCGTGTATAATTGGTGGGGTACAAAACTTCGTACGTTAAGTAGAAGGGGAATCTGGATGTCTAGAAAACTAAAGACTGTTTTGATTGTTTCAGACAGATTCAAATCTGAAAAATGAGCACGTTTTGACTGATGTAAAACTAGAAAGCGTACAGCATTAGCCTACTTGTATCATGGAGTTAGTTTCCATTTTCTAATTTAATTACATGTCTTTTAGAAATTGACCTGTTCCAGACCAGTTTAGTCCTTGAACGGCTGCAATTATTCTCGTATTAAAGACCACCTACACATTACGGAATCCGATTACGAATTATTCATGAAGTTTATAATTCTCGCCGCATCCCCGGGCAATAAAGTAATCAAAGATTGAGCGTTGACAACTTGCACGATACACATTCAGTTAACAGCCATACAATTCATGTTAGTTGCTTTTTAAGTAGTCATTATATGCAAATTACTGAATCGTGATGATGTCTGTCTTGATAGACTGAACGTGTTTCGCTGCAAATGTGACTCAGTGGTTCAATATTCAGCAAGCATGCTGTGATAATAGAACAGGTTGCAAGAATATGATTTGTCTTGATATGGCAGATGCAGTAGTAGCATTATATGCAGCTAAGACTTTTTATCCGACTTCAAAAAAAGAGGAATGGAATATTTTTTTTATGTATGTTTCCCGATTAAGTACTCGAAGACACCTGGGCCAATTTGGAAAATTCTTTTTTAGTTTTGATTGGGTAGACTTTCACGGTGGTCGCATGGTCAGGATTTGATGATGGGATCCGGAGAAATCGAGCGAACTACAAATTTTATAGAAGAATCCAAATAATACCCAAATCGCTACAAGTGTGACTTGTAGCGATTTGGGTATTTTTTGGATTCTTTTTCGATCTGGTGATGATCTGATAAAGAACTTCGGAGATACTCAATGGAACTGGACGCAAGTGGAACGGGATTGCCAAAATCGCATTTTTGTTTATTCTTTATACCAGTTCATAATATAACATCACGCCGCTGGCCGGTACGCTGTGGAGGGGTACGCAGATGTATGTCAATTAAGTTGTGGAGTAAAAAAGTTTTTTTTTTATTTTTCAATATAAACGGAAAAATATATATCGGCGCGAAGGCCTAATCAAGCGTCGAATAAATCAATATGAAAGGCGTAATCGAGCGTCAGTTTGATTATTCTAAGTTCAAATACTGTGTGATTGCTTATTTGAAGTTGGTAAAAGTCACTCAAACGATTATTTAATTAACTTTTTTAGTTGATTACTAGAAATTATTAAACTAATTAATTTGTACTTCTAAATTCATTTTATGATTTGTAAAATTAAATCAAGAATTTAAAAACGAACCATAAAGAAAACATGAGTCGATAGATTTGTAACGACGTTAACCGAAGGGTATAAATACGAACGCCCGACCGTTCACAATTCATTCTAAGTCGAGCCGTCGGACGGTGCGGAGCTCCGTAATATCGTGAGTCATTCTTTGTTGTTGACGAATATTTACTGTGTGCCATTTGTGTGCTATCCACCAGCGAGAATATAAGTTGATACTGTAAACAAGTATTTCATTTCCGAAATGAGTAACCACCACCAGCACCATGATGATTATGGAATAGTGACGTCAGCATTGCTGACGTCACTGTTTTTAAAAATAACAAGGGGGCCCGTTCCCCGTCATCAGAAGTGGGATTGGATTGGAATCCAATCCAAACCACCTCCTCATCAGCTCGATCACCAGCTGACCAACCTGGAACTGTTCCTGCTCAACAAATGGAACCAATTCTGGTACCCACCACTTCGTTGGGTATCCAATACGAGATGATTCACGCCCCGGTTCGTGATCCTTCGGCGGGTTGTGGTAGGCACCACAATTCTTCATGCAAATGATGGAAATGATGCAGAAAATGTCTGAACGGGTATGTGCACCGTCAGAATTAAGGGTGTCTAACTTCCATCATAATGATCCTGATACCAACGTTGGCGTACGTGAATGGTGTCAGCTTACAGACAAGGCTGTGGACCAATTTAAATTGAACGATTTCGACGTTCGTATAAAAAAATGCCGCTTACAAAGGACGTGCCAGGATGTGGGTTGACGACTGGATGATGCAGTTACATCTTCATGGGAAGATCTACGCAGCAATCTGATTACTACGATTGAGCCTGAAAACAGACATTCACGGTATATTTTCAGGTTCCGATTGTTTACGATTCTTCAATGAACATTGCTGTTCTTGTCACGTGCTTGGGTTCTTTGAAAAAGAGTGACAAAGGATAAACTGGACAATGGGCAAGAAGTCATCATCTGCCTAGCCTTTTCCCAACTATATTGGGGTCGGCCGGCTCCCAGTCAAATCTTTAGCTGAATCTCGAAATACCGGTATTTTGCGTGGAGCGGCTGCCTGCCAGACCTCCACAGCTCATTAACTGGGTGGCACGGTATTTCTTGGCGGGACTGGTGTCAGATTTTCTGGCTTCTGACAATCCGTAAAAGACTGCCAAGGATCTGCAAGGGACGGCCGGGACCAGCGGCTTAACGTGCTTTCCGAGGCACGGAGGAATCTCGAATTGTTTGCGAATAGAGCTGCTCAACGCAAAAGCAACCACAACCAGAACAAATCATCCCAGAGCTATGAAATCTGCAAGAAAACAAACCATGCGACAGACATTTGCTTGGACTTGGCAGCCGGTTTCACCAAATATCAATTGCAGAAGGGTCAATTGAGAAGACTGCCTGCGTTATACCAGACGGACTCTTATGAGTACCTCACGATTCCATTCGGATTGAGCAATGCTTGCACAGTTTACCAACGCTGCATCAATAGGGCCCTGTTATCACTCCTTGGCTCGGTTGTGCAAGTATATTTTGATGATGTACTAAGCAAATGTACGAATTTTACTGAAGGATTGTTACACCTTGAACGCATTCTGATGGCACTGTAGCAAGCTGGCTATTCCATCAATGCGGACAAATGCAGCTTCTTCAAGTGAACCATCGAATATCTGGGAAACGTTTTCTCAGATGGACATGTGCAACCAAGTCCTAGGAAGGTGGAAGCTCTCGTCAAGGCACCAGTTCCAAAAACAAAAAAAAAAAAAAAAAAAAAAACTGTCAAAAACAAGTAAGGCAGTTCAACGGTTTAGCTGATGACTTCAGAAAATACATCCCAAACTTCCCATATAATGGTGCCTCTGTACGAATTAACAAAACAAGGTGCAAAATGGGAATAGGGTGAAACATGAAGATGTAAGAAGTACAACAACACAATGCTTAAATATCGACTCTTGTTCTGACGTTGTTTCAAGAGGCAGTACCCATACAATTGTACACTGATGCCAGTAGTCTTGGTTTTGGTGCAGTACTTTTCCGAATTATTGATGAAAGACTACGAGTTGTGGCTTTCATGAGTACGAGAACAACTGCAGCAGAAAGTCAGTACCACTCATACGAACTTGAGACTCTAGCAGTGGTTCGCGCCATAAAACACTTCCAACAATACCTCTACGGACGAAGGTTCACGGTCATAACGGACTGTGATGCACTTAAGGCGTCGAAACACAAAAAGGACCTCCTCCCAAAGATTCTCCGCTGGTGGGCTTTCCTGCAAAATTACGATTTTGAGGTGGAGTACCTTAAAGGTAAACTGGGAAATGAACATCAATAAGTCATTGTCACGATTGATGATTTCATGAAGTATGTGATGTTCTATTACGCCGACAACAAACGCCCTCAATGCACTCTCGCTGCTCTGCATTGCCTTGTGCACCTCTTGGGTACACCGGAAGAAGAGAGTTCCTGGGGGGGATTCAAAAACTACTGTGATCGATTTGGAATGAACATCCATTATATTACGCCAGGAGTCAGCCGAGCAGTGGCAGTGATCTCGAAGAACTGCAGTTGGCTTTAAATTGTACTTCTCAGCGTGTGACTGGAATAGCTCCACTCACTCTCATCACCTGGCGAAAATCGACGGTCGTCAAACCATGTCAGAGGCCCTTGAGGCGGTTTAGAAACTCTGACACTAGGGTGTGTGGGGTCGTTAGACCTTACTACCCACACGAATAAGAAGACCTGGCGAAAACATTGTGTGCCTCCAGAACTCCTGAGTCTCGTTAATATTGATGACCAAACAGTGGATATGGAAGCCCTGACTCAACTTGCTCAACAAAAAATGGCCCCATCTGCGAATCAAGATAGACACCGATTTAATCAGCCAAAAGATTCATCCTTTCCAAAGAGAATGACCACGAAAGGTTGCGCATTATCAGCTGCAGCTCCAAAAACCAGGTGATCAGGCAACCGTATCGGCAGCTGAAGATGAACAACCTGCAATGCCAGCTGGGGCAACACAACCAGTGCCTTCCACCTCACAAACAAAGGCAAGAGCAGCAAACACAAAAACTCAAATACAGAAAACACACATCCACAACAAAAGGCGAGTAACAAAGTGCTTTTATAAAGAAATAATGACTCCTTATCCTTTACCATTTAGAGCCTCTGTGTATAGCACAGCATCGACCTTGTTCATCTTCCCAAATCTACGAGACCCTCCGAGAAATCTACGAGACCCTCCGAGAAATCTACGAGAACCTCCGAGAAATCTACGAGACCCTCCGAGAAATCTACGAGACCCTCCGAGAAATCTTCGAGACCCTCCGAGACCGTCCGAGAAATCTACGAGACCCTCCTAATCTTTAAACCATAGTTCAACATTTGCCTACAGGTACCAATCTCAAAGAAATACCATAACTTGTTTCAGATTAGAAGACTAAATCTACGAGACCTTCCGAGAAATCTACGAGACCCTCCGAGAAATCTACGAAACCCTCGGAGAAATCTACGAGACTCTCCGAGAAATCTGCGAGTCCCTCCGAGAAACCTACAAGACCCTCCTAACATTTAAACCATAGTGCAACATTGGTTGACTACGGATGTCGGATACTAATCTCTTTGAGATTGGTTTCCGTTAATCCGTGAAAATCCGTGGTTTGAGACCCGCAATAAATATTGTAAAACATTTATTTGAAAAGAGTAACTATGGAGTTTCTTGTCCGTTCTTCTCCATAGAATCTACCTTTGTGAACGGACGGTAGAGTCACTTTGTATTATTTTAAATGGAAATGATGACGTTCAAAAGTACCGTTTCATGGCCTAATATAAATGAACGTTTTGACTTTGACTAAAACTATCAAGAGCTACATTCAGGCTGGTGCAGAGCGCGCACCGCCTGTCAGAATGGCCGTATCGGCGCGAAGGCCTAATCAAGCGTCGAATAAATCAATATGAAAGGCGTAATCGAGCGTCAGTTTGATTATTCTAAGTTCAAATACTGTGTGATTGCTTATTTGAAGTTGGTAAAAGTCACTCAAACGATTATTTAATTAACTTTTTTAGTTGATTACTAGAAATTATTAAACTAATTAATTTGTACTTCTAAATTCATTTTATGATTTGTAAAATTAAATCAAGAATTTAAAAACGAACCATAAAGAAAACATGAGTCGATAGATTTGTAACGACGTTAACCGAAGGGTATAAATACGAACGCCCGACCGTTCACAATTCATTCTAAGTCGAGCCGTCGGACGGTGCGGAGCTCCGTAATATCGTGAGTCATTCTTTGTTGTTGACGAATATTTACTGTGTGCCATTTGTGTGCTATCCACCAGCGAGAATATAAGTTGATACTGAAAACAAGTATTTCATTTCCGAAATGAGTTACCACCACCAGCACCATGATGATTATGGAATAGTGACGTCAGCATTGCTGACGTCACTGTTTTTAAAAATAACAAGGGGGCCCGTTCCCCGTCATATATTTTACAAAAAAATACAACCGACTTTCGACATTCGTTTTTTGAAATCGACTTCCATAATTAAAGTTATTTTTTACTTTGATCTTTGGAAGACGGTTGTATTATTCTGCAAAAAAGTTTTTAGTCTTTAGGAATTTAAACCAACATTTTTCAAAAAAGTATTCATGATTTCATAGAATGACCGTATCATTACGATTTTTGAAAATAGCATCATTGGTTTTGAATGATTGTCTCAATATTTGTCTCTACTCTCAAACACCTCTCTGAAGGCAAATATTTAATATCATTGAACTCGACTGAAACTTATCATGGCAAATATTCATTTTATGTCAATATCGACGCTATCCCGTTTTACCAGGAATCCGACAAACTTCATAGCAGTGTGTCCATTCCAAGAAGTGGAAGCGTAATTGTTTTGAAAGTAACTGTCAGTTAAGACGTGGGAGTTTGTATGGCCAAACCAACTTGCACAATTCACAGAATGTTTGCACGAAATCGTAGCTCCATAATATGCTATGAATCTGTAGCAGATTGTAGCATAGTTTGTCTTGGGGCTAAAAAGCATGTTTAATTGCGTCAAAATAAGTAAGTTGTCAATTTTACACGTGCCTCCAATAAGGAGTGCTGTTATATTTCTCAGAAACCACTGGAACCGTTTATTCTCATTTTATCATCTGTCGAAGACGTTCATTTAGCTAGACTGGTACTAGATATACCCAGTTTCTTCACCTTGTCCTCAATTATATTTACTTTTAAAGCAGTCTTCGTTTTTTTGTCACTAAATTGTACTTCCTCAACAAAGTCAGGGTGTACTTCTAGTACAAATTCATGGGCTGTTAAATACGGGTGGTATGCTAAGCAGGCTAGCCGAAACAATGGTGATATCAGATCGCTTAGAGCGAACGTTTTTGTGTTAATTTATGTTAGTGCCGTTTGAATTTGTTAAGGAAATCTAGGTGTCTGGGTAAGTATGTATGCTGAATAGAGTTATTTACTAGCCGGTGATGTGCTGCAAGTGTGCTACAGTTTACTTACATGACATGTTTGTTTTGATTCAAAACGATTTTGATTTATCTTTCCTCGATGCTTTATGTTAGGTACTTTTCATTTCGTCTTCAAATTTAGATGTAGACTGCAATAAATATTTTTATATAGTAGTATTAGACTACAGTATTATCATTTTGTTTGAATATACAGCAGTAGAGCATAAGCACACTATATTTTTCCCACTGACTGGGGCTCTGTTAATAATTTAAACTTTAATAGCTATTATATGTTAAAAAATAGTACCGTATATATTTTCATCAATGTTATGTTTATCTATCTACTTAGCTAGAATTATTTAACCTTCATCGGCTGAGAAAACATAAACACCTCCCACGCAAATAAGCTCAACTTCGAAGGCTGCAAAAACCCTTCTATCGTAAATCACTATTTGATCAGTTCCCATAACATAGCAATAATTTATTTGTTTTGATAGATTTTTATCATTTCCCTCAATAATATCTGCGGGCGGGCCTGTTTGATATTGATCAGTATATTTGAAATCAAATACTCTTTTGGGGTGCTTTTGATTTAAAACAGAAGCGAGTATAGAGGGTAGTCGAAAAGTATAAATTGAATTCTTATCTCAAATCTGTCGGAACAGGATTTCGTCTCGACTCAATTATTCTATTATTAATTTTGGACTGACATTATAATCTTGTTATACTGCTGAATTGTTCGTCGTATTTGAGGGATTCTTTTCTGGTGTAAATACAAGCTAAAATTATTTAAAAATTGTTCAAATAAATTCAAAATATAATTTTAAATTATTCAATTTAAATTAATCACTCCAGTCAAGGTTAGTGAAAGTTTATTCTTTTAGCTCCAATAAACTTCGTTTAGTGTTCATGTCCAATTTATACCTAAACAGTCGTTTAAGTTAAATAATTTTCTGTGACATTGCAGGGAAACCAGTTCAAAATTCCAAAGCTCCATTGAGCATCGCCAAACATAGTTGATTGTGATCGTGAATCGCCAGTTGAATTACGCGTTAAATTGCAGCAGTGGCGCCACACGATGACGTCACAAACTTGAAAAAGAACACCATGATATTATTCGCTGTTTGGTTATTTGGTTACGGCCCCTTCAAAGGGTAAGCTTTAGGCACTGTCTTCTCCATAAACATAAATTTTACTAACATGGAGAGAAGTAATCGGCGACTTCAGAATACAAATCGTCTGATTGAAGTGCATAAATAATGTAAAAGGGGATATTAGTTTTCTTAGAAAACTACTCAATTACACAAACTAACTATCTACATAGATACATGATCTTTAAAAGCTCTAAGAAAAAACGTTATCAATGACATCATGTCACACTTACATATGACATCTATGCATGATCATGTCGAGACTATTTTTTTCACGTGTAGTTTATTAATAATAAGTCATTAATATGAATGATTACAATTCCAGTAAATTGCAGCCAAAAATAACGAATTCCTTTATTACTAGTTCAACGAAAACAAACCCTATATCATTAAGTTCACATTGAACGAATGAGTAAGCGTTATGCCAGCAAATAAAAATAAAACAATGAACCTGATAGAATACAAGCTGACTCTTCGAGACATAAAATAGTTTATAAAGAATAGGAGCACTAACGCCAAAGGTCTTCATGTAAGCCGGCGGTAGCCGTAAGTAAGAGAGTCAATATTAACGTATATAAAAAAGCAATTCACATGCCAGACGCGACTGGAGGCTTTCAGGCCTGCCCATTCAAACTTCTTATGCAAATTATATAATGTTCTTTACGACATGAGATGGCAAACCTTACTTAAGGAGTAAATATTTATGTAGTTACATATATTACAGAGGATTTTTTGTTTCGTTAAAATAAAAGGGATTTTTTTGGCTTGATACGGTCTTATGAAATGCTGTTTGAGTTTGTTAGACAGTTTGTTTGGCTTATTTGCGGAGGTAATACATTTTGGAGGTAGCGGAACAGAGAGTAAAGTCCCACATTCCTCCGTTGAAAAGAAAGGATCCTCCGACCGGACGGTTGTCGGTGTCCGGTGGGCCACTGCCAAACAGTTGATATTCGGGCTTTGCATATATTCTAATCGCACAGTAAACTCTGATATCGCGATTTAGGATTTTGTCAAGCTAGTTCGCAGCTGTCGAGATAGATGGCGCTGCTAGTCTCATTTGTTGATTCTGCTACGTTGATTTTTTGTGGCGGTAGTAATGTCGCCTACAACATAACGTTTCCTTGGTTTTGAAAGGTCACAGGCCACAGGCACCCGGGGCATGATTAATAATAAAAAATAAATAATAGTAATAGCAAAACGAGATGTACAGTTTAGTAGTTCCTACAGTTTTATTTACTAAAACTGTTAGACTGGAAACAACCAGCGATTCTGCACAAGCCACTACATTCCTGCGGCAAGATAAAGAGAGAAGTAAACACACAAAATATAATGTAGAGAACAAACTAACAATCAATTAACAGCTTCAAACCAACAATCAAATCCAAAGCATACTCATGGTGCAAATAAAATGCTGCAAAGCAAACATTTTGAGAACAGTTACAAACTTTTGCAGGTGTATGTATGTGACATCTGGTACTATCAGAAATCTTGCCAAATTCGATGGAGAGCCCACTTGGAGACAGTCCAACTTGGCACTTGACGCCACATGACCCGTATTAATAAGTGACTATAGCTTCTGTAGTTATGGGGTAAACGATGTTACATGAGAAGATTCTATAGCTAATGGCAGATGGAAAGCTACTTTGTTAATACGAATATTTGGAGAGAGAGAGAATAATGGTATATTTGCAGATCAAGATTGTGATTTGGTGACTTCAGTTTGGCAACAAAGAATTCCGTACTAACTATTTCTTGGTCCGCATGTTGTATGATCTTTACAGGTGTACAGATGATATTTTAAGTACGACGACATTCTATTCACGACGATTAAAGGAACATAAAATGTTAAAATACCTTCAGAGATCCCCCTTCAAAATTGAGACTTGTGGGCTATCTTGATCCTTAAACCTATGAAGAGTGACTTAAAATGAAATATGAATAACTTACCCTTTGTTCGTATACCTATGTAGTTACAGATTTTTATATTATTTTTTGTAATTTAAAAAAATCTAGCGCTCAAAAATATTTAAGTTAACAATGACGTAAACACTGCACTTTTCAAAGAGGAAACACAAGTTATAGAAAAAAGAAAATTCCCATTCATAGCTAAAGCTGTTAACCAAACAATTTATTCAAAGCTTTGAATCCCAGAAGAACAAGCAAATCCCATATTATATAAGAATAAAAAGAAATTAAATTGAACACGGCCAGTGGCCACCCTCTTCCATAACGCAATCATGGGACCGAATCAAATATCAATTGGAAATAGATTTGGCCAAAAATCTGTGCAAATTTAGGGGGAGGAACGTAAATCTCCATCTTTAGTCCCCTGACACTTATTTGGAATAATCGATGAGGCTCACTCTATTATCTTATTACCGGTAAATAACTTAATAAAGCTTTATTGTCCTTAGAGTCCCAAAATGCCAGTAACACTGTAAAAGTATGTTTTTGTATTAGGGTGAATTATGGACATAATAATATTGAAGAATAATATTGGAATTTTGCAACCTTGTTGTTTGGGTACATGAGGTTGCCACGCTTTAAGTCCTGGATCCAAAACAGTAATGCATTTATTTATAACATTGTTTGTATTAGATACGTAGAAGAAATATTGTGTTAGAAGGAGATGTTAAAATTGCATAAGTCAAAAGTATCATTTTAGTTAATGTGCACACACGCACAACAAAAGTACTTACAAACAATTTTGAAATTATCACGATATCGTGAAGTAAGATTTTATGGTATAGGGCAGACATCAACGCAAAAGTTGCGGAAGACCGATTCAAAGCTTACTTACTAACTTATACCACCAAGGATTAGCTTAGTAAATTCAAATAGCTTTAAAATTGCCGATTATACTAGTAGGTTTAAGGATTGCTACTGTAGAATCAACAACGATTGAAGTAGAGTTAATAAAAGAATACACTTGTATCTATAACTCGAAATTAATGAAGAAACTCAAAATGGCGATTTCCACGTAGATCAAGTCCTTACAGATAGTGAGAAGCACAAAAATGATGACCAAGAAGTTTCGTGTCAGTAGGTTGGGAGGCAGATGCTTGATATAAATTACTATAGTATAATTATCATAGTATTCGCTTGGACCAATAGCCGACCTCAACATAGTTGGAAAACCCTAAGACAGAAGATGGTGATGTAAATCATCAAATTTGTTCTGCTCAATTAATTTATCAAACACACCTCATGCAGTAACTTCAGTCGACCGCATTACCACCAATAATCCTTGGAGCGTTCGTATGTGTTCAAAATTTCAAACCATTTCACAGTTGAAGAGGCGATTAGTAGTTAGCGGCGGGATGTGTCGAACCTCGCTATTAATTTGTCAGTTCCAATTGTGTCGTCTCGTGGTAATTGCTGAAATGTTGCGGTTAAATTTAGCTTGCCTTGATGCAGTGCATATAATTTTGATAAAGTCACATAATTGTGAAATGGTGTTAGATTTTTGAAAGGTGTTTGATTTTCGAGAAACACAGGCCCTGATAATTTGGCAACGCATTGGTGTGGCCTATTTCCTGCAGTATATTTTGACGGAAATTCTGATAATTATCAAGAAATAATCACTTTATGCCTATCCACAGGTTTGTGCACACTTGCTCCAAGCCGGGAAGAAAAGAAGGAAGAAAGAGAATCCTTTGCCCTGCAATGGAGCAAAATAGGCTAAAAATAAAATAATATTTTTTTTACCAACCGATTGGTGAAATTTTTTGGGCCACGCCTGATTCTGCCACAAAGAATAATAAAGCCTTTTTTATTAAACTTCTGCACAACTAATACCACGTTTGAAGGACACCTGTGAATTATAAAATCATCCATAAGTACCAGGATCTTTGGCGGACATCCGATCCCAATTATTACAGTGGAATACCTTTTAGGATTAACTAGATTGAAACTAGGTAATCCTATCTGCACGGAGCTCGTTATTCAAGATCCCCTATGAATATAATAGTCTCCGATATTGAGGATTTTAAATAATTAAAGATCGGGAGGCAATTTTACGGAGCTGCGCGGATATTGTCTGGCGATTAAAATTGATTCTTTAAGAATATGTTACGGGGTAATATTGTTCAGAATATATTTTTAGAATGACCCTCGGGTTATTTTTAGTAGAACTTAGGTACTTCTTGTGATCAATTGTAATATAAAAAGAGATAAAATTGTTTGGTTGTGAAAGGAAATCTCTGGGAGGAAGAACATGTCGTTAACATGTCGTATTGAAAACTTAAGCGAAGTGAACGACAAGTAAGCTGTCAAACCATACAAACAAGATGGAATGACAGCTCACTTGTCGTTCACTCCACTTAAGTGTACACGGTGAGATGTCAACAGAATAGACCGGCTGATCCAAACACGAAAATAATTTCATTGATAGAAAGCAACGCTGTTGCTAAGTCCCAAACGCTTCTATTAGGCTACTAGTATATCGTTTTATTTCAGAAAAAAATGCATGGTTTCTTCGAAAAAACCAGCAGAAAACGATATTTCAGGATAATAACTAAGTGCATGTTTCTTTAAAATCATTGTAATGTAGTAGTACGTAACGTAATGTCGAATACCGTAGAACGCAAAATTGGGAACGATAAGCCTGCAGTTTGGACATAACGATTTCGGTCATTTCTAAAGATTGTGAGAAACTCACGATAAAATTCGTTATTTGAAAATACCGATATTCGCTAAAGTATACGACAAAGTTCAGTCATTTGATCTTTGCTAGCGATGACATTCGCTAGCTTTGAGTGTGGAGACTTCCAAATATCGGTATTTTCAAATCAATGGTACAATCGTTATGACTTATTGACCGAATTCAGTCGGTAACTAAGATGAGACTGCAGGCCATGGTTTCGAATATGGATATCGACAAATTGATGTCGTACTTGTTAATCGTTACTTTTTGGAAGTCACAAAATATTTATGGTAACCTACTAAAAAGGCAACAAAGTATAAACATTTACGAGTATTTGTGTTACCTTTCAGCTTTTACATCTAGTTATAACAAAAACCGAACAATAGTAATGATTCACAACGCATTTTCACCACGTTATAGCAGAACAACAATATTTTTTCAACACATTTGCTCAAAAAATGCATTTACGAAGCCTGTATGCGTTGTTCGAAAGTTAAAAATTATGCACCACACAATGGAGCGTGCGGCAAAGTAGGTACTCTCACCTAAGTACATATTTTACCGCAAACTCCGTTGTATAGCGCCGTGCGTATTCTTTACGGTTTTTTTTAATTTCCATAAAAATTAATAAGAATTCCACCAAGGAGTTTCACATCACGAGAATAAATAAGCTGAATGATCGAACCTCCTTGGAAGCGCTTTTGCTGTATACGTTTGTCTCATTATAATATTATAGAGAAAATGAGAGAAGATAAATAAAAAAAATAAAGTATGTGGTTCTAATTTTCACCACGCGCATGTGGCGCCCTTTGCAAATTCGCGCCATTTTCATATTAGAAACGTCAAAGATTGTTGCGACTTTCCGACTGATTTCTAGAGACAAAAAGTTTGTTTCATTACTTATTGTAATGTTTTCTCGCAAATGTGTCGAAAAACGTTGTATGACACACGTGCGGATTTGGTTTTTACAAACTCGTGACTATGGTAAGCCCTCGACTTCGTCTCGTGCTTACATTCGTCTACTCGTTTGTAAAAACCAACTTACCGCACTAATATCATAAATAACTATTATAGACCATAATATATAAAATATTTTCATCGCTCTAACATGAAAAGTTACCTAACGATTTGTAATACTTTTATTTCGGGAGATAAAGTTACGTTTGAGTATCGAGGTGATGACAAAGACAGATAAATAAATTTTATTTGATGGTCTAGTGCTTTAGTTAGAATTCGCGCTTTACTTTACACGAAAGACTTCTATAATAGTGCATACTTAAGCTAAGCCTATTTTTTTGACATCTTGTGCACACGATAGATTAAAGTTTTGTGATAAGTTGAAATATTGCGTCTCAGCTTAGAACCGTCATTATTTTTCGTGCATTATGTTTAAAATATCCACAAATCCTAGTCACCATTAAACAGTGAGAATGGAAGTTTAAGTACGCTTCAGCATCATCATATCAGCCGAAAGACGTCCACTGTTGGACATAAACCTCCCCCAAATGTCGCCACAACGACCGGTCCTGTGCGTCTCGCATCCATCGGCTACGCACGATGTTGAGTACGCTTATCGTAGACTTACCAAAAATATGGCATATTCTAAAAATGTACATATTAATAAAATATTTTAAACGTTTTTATTTTACATACTGACTGACTGGCAATTTAATAACCGTTTTGAACAGTTTGCGACTGGTGATGTGAATGCGAACAGTCCATAAAATACGAGAATTACCCCCCTCCAGGTTTTCATTGTTCTTTAGTTTTTACAAGTGTGAGTGATACCCATATAAATCCAAATTAACAAAAACAAATAAAATTGTAGGAACTGATACAATTTTATATCTACTGTCTCAAATTTTATTGCTGATGATATCTACTGACTTATTACATGTTCCACCCGTGCTTGATATTTTATGAGTTTCACACAATTTTGAGAAGGTTATGTCATCATTGGTGTAAAAATGTCGATGCTGTGATAATAAAATCACAAGATATCTTATTAGGTGACATGGGATAAAATGTAGAGATTACAGATTTGGGAAATGATGAAATAATGATTTGTTCTTTATTGAAGGTTTGAAATATCAAAGGACCAATCAAGAGCCGTGACCACCGCCGCCGCGCGTCCATGCCAAAGTACTTACATAAAAATTGTTTGGGTATTATTGAAAAAAACCTTGACTTTTCACAGCAAGTAAGGTGAAGAAGTTGCTAAGAAAAACAAAAATAATGTACTTATCTTTATATCCACAATGTTACCTATCTAACACAGTTAAGTACGAACGCTCGCTTAGTTAAGGATAATTAATTCTAACGACACCCATCGTAGCTGTTAAAATGCTTCTAGGCATTTTTAATTCCTTTCACAAGCGTCTTATTTAAAAGCCAGGGAAACGGGGCATAAGTCCATGTTAGAGGGTTTTAAAATGGTTAATTGCCCGATTTATAATAGTTCATTATATTAAATGTTTCTTCTGTTTGACAGTTATTTTAAAGTCCCCCCTTTTTAAGGCCATAAACGTCTGGTGGTTTAAATTAGGAATGTCACATTATGGCAAGTGAGTGATGGTGAAGACATGGAAGCTGATTGGTTAATTTAAATGATAAGCTTCGAACTGCTCAGGAGTTTTATTAGCGTGTTTTACAGTTAGTACACATTATTCAAATGTTGATTGCAATATTTTTAGAGCAATAAAGACATTTTTAATTTTATTTTTGCATAATCTCGTGGGTATGTGGATGTCATAAGAGGTGACTAACGGACTCACCAGAGAATGGGCAGCAGCATTCTCCATACATTGCTACAGCTACACTGCGATCGCCAAACCGCTTGCCTTGCCCAGCAATTATGGCAAACCCCCCCATTTGGGGCAGGCCCATGTCCAACAGTGGACGTCTATCGGATGATATATGATGATGATGATATAATTTTCATTCAAACTGGAAACACTACAGTTTTAAATAAGTAAAAATGCAAGGATAACATTAATGTTCTGTGAATTTTTTTGTTGACTTACTCTACAGTTTCCACTGAATTTTCACATTAAACACATACAAGAGAGCTCATAAAATCGCACATAAATTATTTTAACCAGCGTTCATTACTACGTAAACACACTGAACAGAACCCACCAAAGGCTAGGTACAGACCCACGGGACGTAGTTACAAACCAACAACATGATAAGTAAGCTAGGACAGTAAATAGTGATTTACAACCTATTATGTGTACTAGGCTTAGCAATTTGCGGTCAAGGCCTGTCTTATTACGAAATAGTTTTTGGATGGAACTTTTCTTGTTATTAGATACAAAATGATGATTCATAGCGAGGATTTATGTTAGTTTGTGTTGTGGAATTTAAAGGTAGGCGCAGGTAATGTTGATGAAGTTTTTTTTTTAATTCTCATTTGTATCTGTTACATTTGTTTTTTTTTATATGATTTTAAAAATAATAGTCAGTGTGTGCCAAATAGAGGTGCACTCCTTGATGATACTCCTATGCCTAAGAAATACAATAGCAAAAGATACATTTTATTGTAGAAAGAATTTATAAAAAAGAACAATTTAGTCTGAATTAAAGTTATTTCTTTTCCGCCACTACAAATTCTAATTACTAACCACTACAGATTATCCTTACTTCATTATAGTACTCGTAGTGGCTTTAATACGTATGTTACGGTTTTCTCTAATTGAGACTTATGAGATAGTTAAGGGTTCCTCTACACTCTCACTAAGCTCTGCAGATACAGACGGCCCAGCACGTTTTTGACGTAGGTATGGTAAACGTTAAATTTAACTGTTACTAAAGCACTCGCACGTAATATTTATTTGAATTGGACTATTCATATTTTCGTATGATACAAATTGTGTATGTCGCATAAAATGAAACCAAAATATTATGGGGTTGTAGTTTTTTCAAAATTCGCTAATGTTAACGATACTCTAACGCTACCATAGGTCAAGACATTCGCTGCTAGGCTCTTAGTTCTCATTCTGTTCAAATCGACTTTTGTAATAGTACAGGAGGCCTACCACAACCTCTTAAAACAATGTTATTTTAATATTACTTTGTAATTTCTGTTGTTGCATTTTCAACTCTCGGCGCTGATCCGAGCGTTGAAAATCCAACAGAGCGGAACGCAAAGTAATATTAAAGTAATATTGTTTTAAGAGGTTGTGGTAGGCCCCCTGGCCTAGTTTATATGTGAACATTTTTTTATGTCTTAAAAATATTTGGACTTCTATAGTGTATCTTTTCCGATAACTGCAATAAAAAGTGGTATTTAAAACATGATTTACATAAATCTCAAACTATTGCTTGACAATAAACACCTTCAAAATTTCACCATAGGAAAAAAAATTGTTCGTTGCCATTCTTGTCAAAAAAATACAACACACATGCTGCCATCTATAGGCCTCTACAGTCAACCAAGCTAGTGTAGTTCGCTGCTACTAGATGGCGCTAGAGAGACCTGCGCATAAGTTTATTTTCGGCTACGATACAAAAGACTATTAAAACAGATTGAAAATATGTAAAACCGTAAGAGTTTCGGATCGCCCATTTCTCGTCATTATCCCTCTAGCTATAAGGTTGAAAATTAGTCGACCGGAAAATTTCGCAGGTGCATCCGTGTCAAACTAGCCTGTTGGAAATTTGGAATAAAAAGTTTTCATTTCATGTTTAAAGGAACAAATTAAAACTTAAACTTTTATTGAAATGTAAAGTAAACTTTCAATTGACACCATCCGATTCTTTAACATCAACACAAACAACATTTTAGATTCAAAACGTATGCATCAGGACCCAATGAGTTCCGTATCTCTTTCTCCACCTCCATCTTTGAAGCTTTTATGGTGATCATGACATTTAATTCATTTATAGATTAATAATTGCCTGATATTTTTTTAGGAATGAAAATGATTTTATTAAGGATCCTTCTTTATTATTTTAAGGTTAGAACCATAAAAAGTAATTCTAACAATTTTGTAGTGATAGATTTTTTTTTCAATAATATGCAAAACGACACAATGTACAGTTGCCACCACATCAAGCTACAATAATCAGTCAAATTTCTTGAATAGATTTTCAACTTTATCGCTACGGCATAGAGTTTAACGTTGATTGCGAAAATGTGACAGTTTCGGGTAGCTTGACTACTTGCAACCAAAAACTTACTCTTCAAACCAACCTTAGGAAAAACCTTCCCATTCTTATTTTTTAATATTTCTTACTAAACAAGAAAATCCATTTAATTCAAAGACTTTTTTTTATCAAATCGCGATGCGACAAATCCTTGCAAGAAACTGCCACCGCTGCTACATTAATATTTATCAATTCAATCGTATTACGAACAGCAGTGTTTTGTCGGGGATCGAACCGACGACGGCGACGACTACACGACCCAAGAATGCTATACCGTCTCGCTAATTGACAATGCTCTAAGAAAAACATTATGATATCATTATGTTGACGATTTCATTTAGTACAACGTGCTGGGACTACTTAATTACACAGGTATAATGATTAGTTGTGTGTTTTCGTTGGGGTAAAAGCTGCGTTATACTAACTCAGCTTTTACTCCAACGCAAACGAAAACACACAACTAATCATTATACCTGGACTTATTATAGACTAGAGACAAAACAAATACTATTAGAAAATTGCATGAACAATTCTAGTTTTCATCGCAGGTGTTCCTTGTAACTTATTAGAAAAATTACTTTGTCAATAAAACCCAACCGCTAAAAACGAAAAAAAGTTCCAAACAAGTCGTTTATCAAGCGGTCAGCAGTTTGGTGGCATCAAAGTGTGGAAATAAAATTAATGCCACCAACTGCATCAGACTGCTTGAAAAGCGACTTGTGACTGCACCTCCAAAGGCATTTAAAATTCTGTATTCTCATAATTATCTATAAAAAAATACAGTTAAGAAAAAAAATTAAATAAGAAGGGAAAAATTAATCATAATTATCTAAGTCGTTTTTAGCAGTCGGGTTTTTTTGACACAGTAGTTATTATTTCCTACTAATGTAGGAAATAATGATTCTGATTCAGACTCTAATAATGTAACTCATCATAATTAGTGACTTACATTTTTGGTATCGTCTATCTCCCAAGCTAAAATCTATCAAGCCGTTTAGGCTACAGAGCGTGCCAAACAAATATATACATACTTAGACCCCTACAAACATACACTCGAAAAATATAAACCTCCCTATAGTTCAGTCGGATAAAATAAACATTCAATTCAGAGGTATATCGACTAGCTGCATTCCAGGACTGCGCTCACATGGCATATAACATAGGAAAAATGCATATTTGAGATTCAAAGTAGCCTTTGACACACCGCCATAGTGCAACTTTCTTTATTTCTATGAAGACTGAATATATAGTTTAGAGGTAGCGGAACAGAGAGTAAAGTCCCACATACCTCCGTTGAAAAGGGAGGATCCTCCGACCAGACGGTTGTTTGTGTCTGGTGGGCAACTGCCCGAGAGTTGATATTCGGGCTTTGCATATGTTCTAATCGCATGGTAAACTCTGATATCGCGATTTAGGATTTTGTCAGTTAGTTCGCAGCTGTCGAGATAGATGGCGCTGCGAGTCTCATTTGTTGTGATGTTGATTCTGTTACGTTGATTTTTGTGGCGGCATGAATGCCGCTACATCACTCCCCTCCGGAGACCGGAGGTCGATAGTGGATGAGTCGTCCATACATCTTGAGATGCTTGCCAGGCCAGTGGATTTGGGAAGTGGTTGGTTCCAGTGAGTCGGAAACGGAAGTCGCAGAGTTCTCGGTGAGTCGGAACTGTCTGCGTCGCAGAGTTCACGGTGAGTCGGAACTGTCTGCGGTGCCCCGATGCTGCTGCTGGCGTCGACCAGGAGAGGTTTTTCAAGGCTCTTCATGTGACTGGCCGAAGGTGCAGTGTGCTTGCCAAGGTGGGTCGGAGCTGTGCGACGTGCTGACGTGACTGCTGGCGTCGACCAGGAGAGGTTTTTCAAGGCTCTTCATGTAACTGGCCGAAAGTACAGTGTGCTTGCCAAGGTCGCTGATGAGGTTGATGATAGAGGCTGAGGATGCTGACCAGGAATGCGCGTCCGCTGCATGCTGGTGGTCAGGATATCCGTAGAAGCCGAGGGTACTGTCTGGCTGTATGACTCGCTTGCTCGAGAGCTTGAGGTCACGATGAGGAGAAGTGATGATGATGATGATGATGACGTCATGATGAGGTAGCTGCACGAAGGCTGCGCTGACGTTCAGTGTCGAGGGTCACCAGTTTGGGGGTAGCGGAACAGAGAGTAAAGTCCCACATACCTCCGTTGAAAAGGGAGGATCCTCCGACCAGACGGTTGTTTGTGTCTGGTGGGCAACTGCCCGAGAGTTGATATTCGGGCTTTGCATATGTTCTAATCGCATGGTAAACTCTGATATCGCGATTTAGGATTTTGTCAGTTAGTTCGCAGCTGTCGAGATAGATGGCGCTGCGAGTCTCATTTGTTGTGATGTTGATTCTGTTACGTTGATTTTTGTGGCGGCATGAATGCCGCTACAATAGAACCAACAAAACTAAACTAAATTCTAATATTAATCTATTACCATCCTAACTTCGCGTTACAAGCCAAATAATTCGGACATTCGGAAGCCCGTATTATCCGCGTAATTCAGTTCGGATATAAGGGCACGCCACTAGTTTCCGCCGCGTCCGGACCCGAAAATGTGTCCGTTAATTTGACAGGCCCCTCGAACAAAGACCCAAAGCCATGGAATCCAGATTACAGGCGCAAAGCTTGTCAGCTCATGGTATACTCGTATTGCTCTAATTTTACGAGGCTTAGTTAGTTCTCTTCTACTTCCGATGTTTTGCATTGGGCCTTTTAGTTCGAACCTGAAGTAAGACCTGAGGTTTAACTTGTAGGTCATTCTGAGCTAAGTTCATTTTAATTATATTAAAAAGGTTTTTTTTATTATTTTCATTCATAGACACGCGCTTGACCACTATCTCACCTGATGGTAAGCAATGATATATTTGCGATTCAAAAGATTGGTACTAGGAAATGTGGTGTAGACTTAATCAAAGACTATATGCTACAGGATCTAAGACTCACATTTAAGTCATGTCTTCCAACTCGACTCCACTTCGACATTCAACAGTCGATTCATCACCAAATAGATAGTTGCTTTGCAATTTGTTATTTAATTAATCGAGAATCTTCACCGTTGTCACAGCGAAAGAGTCAACAGGAGGTCCGTCAAACTTTGGAATATGAGCCCAAATATCAAACAAGAGTATTCTTGCAAAACGTCTACAAAAGCCTATGAAAATTCAATTATTCCAGCTTTTAAACACACTGCACCTTCCCGTTATAATCTAGCGCTAACAATAACAATACTATACCCAATTTTCCGCACACATTCCCTATAATCAAAACAAAACATGAAAACGAAACAATCAAAACTTAGACCATTTCCCTAATATAGCCAAATAACTATTTACCAGCAGACAAAGCGTGCCGTTGTCCCCACTCTAATATTCTCTCACAGGATGTCCAACAAGGTCCGGCAACACCAATGTCTAGTTATACTATAGCTATAGGTAGCTATACCACCCTCTAATTAACTAGGATTAGCTCTCTATCTCGTATCCCTGGCAATGCGCTTGTTGTGTTCTCCACGGCTGGTATGGTTAGAAGGCTGGTGTCCTATTTGAAAAATAAATGATCTGTGAATTTCTGATTCGTCTGAGGAATATATTTTGTCCTTACTGCTGATATTGTATCTTAATCATCGTTTTATGCTCCATATTTTTAAATCAATTTCTTTATAAATCCAAAGATTTGGCACAAATCCAAAATTTGTTAGACCAACAAAATGCTTTGATTAATTATATCCCAAACAATAAGCTGCATGTGAAGAAACATCATCCAAGCACACACAATTAAATGCCCTTTTCTCTTCTAATGAAGACATAAGCCATATCCTAATTTCGTCACCAGCTCTCTAACCAATCTGTAGGTCTTTAAGTGCATGTAAATTAGTGTGAAATCGATTCGGATTAGTTCGTTACTGGCATCTGATTACATGTGCGGTTCCAGCACTCATTTGGGATTCGATTACATTGCTTTGCTTGCTTTAGTGGTTGCTGACGACACTATTTAGTTCTAGGATTGCTTTTTGTATTTTACTATGCGATTCCTGTTTTTGGATTAATTGGTACTTTCTAGATACTTGTTTTTATACTTAACTGTAAAAAAAGTAAACTTCCAGAGTAATTTTAAATCCACTAGAGCGGTTGATTCTTATACTTCTCGGATTCACCGCGCAACGTAGTCAAAGTTGTTAGAGAGCCATCGTCGACTTTGTCTCTGTCACCTTTGTCCTAGACTAGAGTCAAGAGCAAACCCATCTCAAATAAAAAAAAAACAACGCGATCGGCCAGTAAATGTTGTCCAGTAATACCACCTTCGGAAAGATCTCTTCATTATTCATTGATTTAAACTAAGATAACGTAAAGATAAAACCGTCGTCACTTCTTTAAAACGTTTTAACAACTTCTTTATTGCAACATGCAAACATCTCTAACAGTAACAAGCAATTTCCCTAAGAGGGTAATAGTGAACGAAGTCCTAGTTTACGGTCTCTGTACAGACCAGCTTAAACATTAACAATTAACTCATTAACTATTCAATGTAATTGGATTACCTCCACAATGGATTAATGTGTTCCTTGTTCGATTGCTGCGATCCCACCGTGTTTTTCCTCGTTAGTTTCTCCCTCTGTATTCCAATGTGGTTTTTTCTTTAGCTCCTTTAGTGGTAAGCACTTTGACTTCTGTATAAATAAAACAGTATGGGTACTGTCCCGGAATAGGGAATTAGCCGACACCAGGGTTGACTTTTCCATTATTCCAAACGCCCTTTATATTAACTACAGCATGTCCAAAGTCACTTCTAATTACCAGTCTTCAGAAATCTCATTAATTTTAACACTCGCATTTCCACTTACAGTTAAGTTTCCCCAAGCAACAAGTACGAAAGTCCCATCATATCAATTCGCTAGCCGGTAATTATAACATTTAAATATGATAGTCTGGCGTAAACGGTGTCCGTGCAGGCGGAAAGTAATAAGTCCCTTGACACACCATGATTAGACTGTCATAGGGCGGGGGAGCGTGCATTGTAATCAGGTTCGCGGCACTGCGCCTCGGATTGTGTAACTCCACACTTAGATTGGGTAGCGAGCTGTAGTGGTAGATGCGGATTTTCAAAACTTATTTGACGTAAAAAAAATTTAGATAATAATAATAATACAGAACCTCTTTCTTTTTTGAAGTCTGTTAATGATGAAAGATTTAACAAGTGAATTTAATTCAGTAAGTTCATAAAGAAGACTACATTTAGGTAGGTAATAAAGATATAAATTAAAATATCGAATCCATTTTACAAGTTCAAAAAATTTGATGATTGACTGTTAATACAAAATATTGCAAATAGACAAAAGCCACCCCCACCTTAATTTTTGTGTTCTGATTACTTGAATAAACATAAATTAATCAATCAGTTTATTCAAAATACTGTTTAAGGTATAACCAGAAAAGGAGATAAGTAATAGTAGTTTACTACGTGATGATTACTTGCAAGAATAGAATATAATGGCTCTTACGACCTTTTTAATACAAAACAATTTTTCCTTTAGATTTCCGCCTTTCTTCACCACCATGTTCGAGCACTAATGCAGGAACAAAAGCTTTTTGTAACCAGTGCACCTTGGGGACGGGCCGAGCGGGTCATTTACATAACTGCCTTATTTTATTTAAGAGTAGTCTCGCTCTCACTTTGTTACCGACACGGATATCTTTATGCAGTTCCCATTTAGTGTTTTTTCTTCTTTTTCTATCCGATAGATTCGCGGCCAGTGTGTTCATGTGTGTCACTGTATTGTTCCACGTAAGGCCACGTGCAGATTGACTATTTTGTTTACCTAAGATTTTTTTCAAAGGTTTACATAAAAATCCAGCCTACCTTGAAGCATTGCAAAAAAAGAATATTTTTAAGTTCTTAATGACTCAATCTCTCTTGTCGATAAATTATAGTCTATACTGTTAGCTATTGTTGCTAGTTTTCTAGTCCGTGGAAGAGATGTTTTATGATCACGAATATTAGGTTTTTATCATCGAAATTTATCAGTTGGTACTACTGATCTGATTAACTATAATATTAATGATTGCACCTATGAAAACATAATAATGACTGTTCATGTTATTATTACTGCTGTGTACAGTTATTTAATATAACTGTGTTCAACAATAGCTTTATTCATAATTAATAGTTTATGGCGATTGTTAAATATAATATTTGCTTTTGCTGTTTGTACTGTTAATATTATAATGTTTTTAGTAGTTTCAACCTCGGCATGAATTTTAAAGAGGTCAAACGTGATATTAAAGCTCCATGGAATTAAGTTTAACAATAAACATGTAATGTATAGAATTTGATTTTCGCTACACATTCTTGTTATTTAACCTCATTTCCCAATAAATTTTTGGTACTATACACTCCAATTTTTTAATTCTGTGACAGTATTCTACGACTTTCCACAATTATTCTCCTTTATTGATGCATTTTTGTCAACTGCAATCTGCCAGGTGCAGAAGTTGTCTTATCTATTGATTAGTAGGAAAGTTTATTTTCACTGATATCAGCAAAGGATTCAAAGGATTTGTCTTGTATTCTGCCAACAGTCAATCATCAATATTCACTTTCCAAAGCAAGGTGATTATTGGTCGGTGCTGTTCTAACCTAAATTAGCCTCAAGACATAAATTCAACATTACAACACCTATACGTCGACCCGTCGGGCTGTCAATACAAATGAATGAGTCAGTGGTAATTTACTTCAGTTACACGCAGTTACTTAACACCTCAATATTAGTTTACTTCCTTAATATTTCCATCTTGACGTGGCCCAGTTTGAATCAAGTGAGAATATGGCTGTCATACTTGAAGTCTCGTAAATATGCCTGATTCGAGTGTTGGTTAACCTATGGTGATAACTAGAGCACTAGGAAAATATGTGGGCAGGGCAGACAATATAAGTGCTAAAGTAAAGCAGTATTCTATTGAGCTCACCTCATAAAAGTGGAATCACTTTTATGAGGTGAGCTTTCTCTAGGACGTAAACAATGCCTTATGTTTAGTTGGCCCAGTTTTAAGACTTGCAGTTTGCTTTACGGTAATTGTGCAGTCTCTCTGAAAACGATCAATAACTATATTTCTCAGTCCCATTAGGTCTGAGGCTTACTCATTAAAAACAGTTACCAGTTTATCAGTTTTGCTTTTTTATCCTCCTTGCGCAGAAGAACTGTGGTGGTGAATGTATTATTCTTCTTTTCCCTTTTTACGAAATTTTATTTACTGGATTAATATGAAAAGAAAACAACCGTTAACTTCTTAGGTATAATAACTGGTACACAGTCTAAAAATGTTCTTTACAGAAGGCTTTTTTTATTTTAAGGATGGGAAATCATCAAATGACTTCTTCCGCTCTGTGGAGTGGAAGGGAGAGTCAACCGTGATCATCCAAATGCCCTTTGCGTTCCACGCAAAGCACGCGAACAAATTCCGCAACTCTGGCAGGCTCTGGCCTTAGCGGGCCCCGACTTATAAATATTATTTTATTTTAAAAATGATGCCCCGACTTATAAATATTATTTTATTTTAATATTATAAATGATATTTTATTTTAAAAGTAGGTAGTAAATAACACTTTCACACGTCAACCTTTTCAGTGGTTTTGAAACTAGATAAGGGGCTCGAGACAAGTGAAATTCTGTCAACGGGTAGCGTAGCGAAGGCGATTGTCAATACGTCAAAAATGTATGGAATTGACAGATGCTATCGAAATGTCACGTGATCAAATTCCCACATTTTGACATTTCGACCGTCGCATTCGCTAATTGAATGGCACATTGTTTAGGGCCTAAGGACAGATGCTGACATCTCTTTTAGGCGCGCGTGGAACACAACGCGCCGAGGATACGGTGGTGCTCCGTCCAAGCAAGGCAGACCTCAATCATATGCTCCAGCATGTACTCCGGCTGATCCTCACAGTGATGACACCCGGGCGTGTCCTCCCGCCGAATCCGACACAAGTCACTCCCGA
Organism: Melanchra persicariae; assembly: GCA_947386135.1. NCBI lineage: Eukaryota > Metazoa > Arthropoda > Insecta > Lepidoptera > Noctuidae > Melanchra > Melanchra persicariae. The sequence continues at coordinate 8,105,932 of OX376655.1, read as the reverse complement.
AAAACTACTAAACTACGGACCGTGTACTTCTAAATTCAAGCCTGTTATGATAGTTTACAGAGTTTAAAATTCCTAAAAGCATCTGCATAAAAAATACACCTAACAATGCAAAGTTCTCTAAGCTCATCTTCAATCCGTCCACTACATTTCCGTCTCCACCACATAAAAGATTTGGTAGTCCAATATCCATGTTTACAGGTGGTAACAGTGTCAAGTATTGTGACCGCGGCTTCATACAACCTGTGCAATGTACCGAATCATTTGTAGCAGATGAAATGTAAATGCACACTCGTTACTCGGCGCCGCAGCGCGCTTCGTATTCATGAGTCCGGTGGAACGGACGCAAGTGATGAGAGGTAGCGATTTAGGAAAAAAAAAATGTTTTCGTATTATGTAAAACTAAGCTCCTACTTATAAATTCCCTTAGCGTACAGTTATGTAATTTGGGAAGTGGCTTATCCATCTCGACACTGTCATCGTCGTCAAATCATTGAAACTAAAGCGAAAATTTCGACAATCACACAGCTATGCTACTACTTAGACCTTCGTGTTATTGCTCTTTTTGTTCAAATTAACCGGAAATTAAATGAATTAATGTATACAGGGTTATTTGTAAAACACCAACAACCTTCACCCAGTGGGTGAAAGTACTCATGATTATTAACATCTTTTGTTATGAGACCAACCCTGAAAAATCGAATATTGCATTTTGTATGAAACAGCCGATTTATTTTTTGATATTTCAGAGTTGGTCCCATCGTAAAAGTTATTTATTATCATGAGTACTGTCACCCACTGAAAGGTTGTTACACAAATAACCCTGTATAATACTTCAAGCATTTTATTCAAAATACTGGTATTAAGGTTGTCTTGGAATGAGTACCGATGTAATTACACAGTGCAATAAAAACTATCCTACAAGACTATTTTTAAAAGCTTTTATTTTTCAGCTTATGTCTTGCACCTAGCTCCTGTCAGAGGGGTATGCGCACATTATCTTCAAATGTGTCAACAGCTCACGTTCTTTCTCGTTTACTAGGCACTATCCGTCTATTGTGACTTTTTCGACTTATTGTGCACTTTTTATGAAAGGTTAAACGTTGCTCATTTTTTGTTATTTAACTACCTACATTATTTGGTAAATAAAATGATGTTTTAAGATGTGGGAATGTGCTTTATCTGAGTTTTGTATCATGTCTGTTAATGTTCCCATGTTGTTTCTGTAGAACATAATATGTTATTTTTTGGTTTTATGAACTCACTGATAATGAATTACATACTTACAGTTCATTCAGTATTATCTTCATCGTTATTTACTACTGGCTGCCGCCCGCGGCTCCACTTGCGTGAATGTCGAAAATTATCACAAGGAAACATACTCCCGGGATAAAAAGCTATACCATATGTGTGATTTCAGACAGTCACCGTCTGAATAATGTGTAAGTAGCTAAAGCTTTGTTGGTAAATAATTTCCACTTTCCATTATCACGTAGCCGTTGGCGGGAGATGTTATGTTTTCATTTTAATTTATTTTTAATCAGAACCGCAGCCTGTCTGCGTTAACAACGACATAACTTATGATTTATTTTATATTTTAATAAAACCATCCCCAATGATATACAGTTGCGAAATTATAAAACAAAATGGCCACGGGGTCCAATTCTCAAGTCAAAATTTATGCGTTCCATACCGCCGAGCGATGCATCTCCTTGCCGTGTCACCCGCGCTGGGTCCAATTAAGTTCGACTCACGACCTGGGGTTGAGGCGGCGAAATGAGCGATCGGAACTGTACACGGTACGGACATGTGGCCGGCGTAATTGAAATGGTTCAAATTGTATTTTTTACTACTCTCTGCTCAAACTGTTATAAGCAGAGATCGGAATAGAAAGAGTATATTTACCTAAAATTCGAAGAAGTAAGTAACATAGAGTTAGTAATACCTCCTCTAAAATCCCGGAATCATAAAAATTACTATAGTTTTTAGAGTTCCGTACTCAAACTGTTAAAATAAAGAGCTTTGTTTTACATATCTACCTGTAAAATTGGAATATGATTCTTCAAATATTTTTTGTAACTATACTCAAGTCCAGCAGTTCATGTTTTCATAATCTCGGGTTTTAATTGTCATAGTTTATTATTCCGGGATTTTAATCAACTTATTATCTACCTATTCCGATCTCTGGTTTTAAGGTATGATAATAGTTATGCCATGGGTCTAATGCTAGTCTGAACTGAACTGAATACTAAAGAATATACTGGACGTACAGAAGTCCCATGTAGGTAGCACTTCGAACTTGATTTGGCTTAGCGTAGCACGCAGTTTCAATAGAATGCAAGACCAGCTAATACCGGTTTATCTACCGCTGACGTACGGCCCACTGTACGTTGTATCGCCACCGATCTCGGTTAAGTAAACCAATTTCATCTCGAGATGTTCAGCCACTTGCAAATACCTACAATCAAATACAGCAAGAATATTATCACCTCAAACAATGCCTTGCTTAGTTAACTCAAGTAGCATGCGTGTAATGATAAAAGCAAATGATACAGTCTGTTTAACAGTAATTCTCAGTTTATAAAAAATGCGTACCATCTTTTATTACATTTCTAGTATTTTTCAGAATTGAAAGTTTCCTTTATATTATTCCCCCTTTTTGGCCCTTCTTTTTAAACAGCTGCTGTAGTTGCAATCAGGCTAAAAAATATGAACATATTTTTTTTATTCTTTATTTTTTTCAGTTAAAATTGAAACTAATTACTTAGAATAAGTACTTATCCCTTCATGATACACTACCTACTATGATACATGAATTGACGAAACATTTTTATGTTGCCATCTAACGATTACAAGTCAACTTTTTAATATGCTAAGCCACGTTTTGAAATTTTCATTGAGATTATAAATATAGCTAAGAGTCTCTGCATGCAAAGATCGAAACAACATGTATAAAGATAATTATGTTTAAGAATTACACTGTTAATCCAACGACACGTTTTCCTAGTGGCTGAAACAGACCTAACTCTCTATATCAAAAACTGTTGGACCGATTTTAATGAAACTTTCACTGTTGCCTAAGTTGGACTATACCTAGTCCAACAATAAAAATGTTTATGCAATCCAACTTATAGTTTTTTAGATATGCACGGACAAACATATAAACTTACACTTATGAAATTTGGCGCACATATTTAGAAGCTAATATAAACTAACTTAAGAATACAAAAACGGTGCAATTCTAACAATATTATATACAAACGGGTCGAATTAATAAACTTCTTTTTTAGTCGGCTAAAAACAAATGAACATTGACAAATAGCTTTCTACCCAAAAGCGGCTTTAAAGCGCTATTCTCATGGCCTCACGGCGGCCCCAGTCAGGACTTCGTGCTAGAGAAAGCCGAAAGCGAGTCGCTGCTAGATCACCACTATTAGATTGTCATGCATGCTGGATGAGGTAATTAATTGTGACAGACCATTTTGCAGGAGTTCACTCACTTGGTGCAACTACGTTTTATCGTAGGAAAACACGGTAAATGTGTTGTTTGATTTGTTCTTTATGCTTGTTTTAGATGCTTTTGCAGCTATGAAGCTGACATGAAGTTAATAAATGTATGGTTCAATATGTAATAAGTGGAAAAGCTACAGGCTATTGAAAGTCAATCTCATCTCATACAGACTAGAGAAAACATAGAGGGCTTGCTTAAGACGAATTGGATGTTTCAGATTAATTTATATATAGACCAGGGTGTAAAGTCTCGACGTAGTTACCGATCGCCTACCGACCGAATGGGGTCGATAAATCCTAAGGCCACCCGTACACAGTCAATTTCGAACGCGATCCACGATTAAAATCAATGATCTGATCCATCCACGTTTTGTAGGTATATATCTTATACTATCCTGCCAATACTATAAATGTAAAAGTTTGTGAGGATGAACGCCTAGAAAGATGGGTGGATATGTGTAACTCTTTCGATCAAAATCTCCTGAACGGATTTCACAATCTAGATTAACACATAGAATCCTTTTTTCCCGTGTATACTTTTCCTTGAACTAATTTCCGCGGATGGAGCCACTGAAAGAAGCTAGTAATATATAACACTAAATATTCAAGACAAAAACATGAGGGCACAATTCTAACTTGATGGAAAAGAACCTCCAGCAGAAAACATTACTCAAGATAACCTTTATTTGCCTCACATGTTTTACAATTTACCTTTAAAATAAAGAAATAAAGCTTACCACTAATTTGCAAGCCTACTTAGCAAGAAAGATATGCGTGATTTAATGTGCAATGTATGTAGGCCATCGGCTACTAACCACTTATAAAACACAAAATGCAATTTATATACACTACCGTTCAAAAATATTTGGCAACCTGCATTTTATGAGGCTAAATCTTTGTGAGGCCATCTTTATAAACAACATGGACCCATAGATGAGTCTAAAATTTAAATCATTGAAACTATGATGAATTTTGGTACACAGATAGATGGGGCTCTGGGGACGCTTACAGTACAGGCTACTTTTTTGCGAAAATTAAATTTGAACGTTTAAACAAAAACGGCTAATAACATAAATAATACCATGAAAATTACCATGAAGTCATTATCTTCTTGCCCTTATCCCATGTTACTTGGGGTCGGCGCAACACGTTTTTTTTCTTCCATTCTATCCTATCAGCCATCACATTATCACTAACTCCCTTTTCTTTGATATCGCTCCTCACACAATAAATCCATCTTTTCTTTGGCCTCACTCTTCGTCTCCATCCATCCACATTTATATTCATAACCCTTTTAGTTATATGCGTTTCATCACTCCTCTTACCAAAATATTACCATGAAGTAATTTGATTTATTAAAACTTTTAGAAAATACCTTTTTCAGGGTGGGAAAATACTTTTGAGAGGTAGTGTAAGTAGGTACACTACCGTTTCGTGACTCCAAATGACATAAATACATAGAAACACACTAGCATTAGTAGTACATGTTGGAACAAGCGTGAAAACGAGCTAAGTGGTGAAATTATCTGCGCAAATTCCCATACTGTTAATGAATTCATGTCGGATTCCTATATGTTAGTAACAGCTGTTGGATCGTATGAAGAATTGTGTGTCTTTTAGTTATGAAAGACAGTAAAGCATGAAAGCTTTTTTAACCGATTCCAGAAAAAAGACGAGGTTCTCAATACGACCGAATGATGTTTTTTGTTTTTGCAGCGATTACTTAGCCATTTGAGAACTTATTTTTATTTTTTTAATGTTTTCCTATTTTTCAGTGAGATAAATAGAGAACTTTGGAGATATGGTAGGCGCCAGATAAACTTCCAATAAAGTAGGTACATTGACCTTTATTACCTAATATCCCTTCGTAGATACCCGAACAATATATCATTACTAGAGAACGTAAAAGATCACTTTCAGGACAACTTTGTGACTTTACTTTTGTTTTTGATATTAAGAAAGTTACAAAATGTTTATGTGGGTCATTGAACGCACATTTATCTGGCGCGCTGCGATAGACGATGGGACTCTTCAATAAATGATAGCAAATATCCCGGATTTGCGAAAATCGCATCTCTGGTTACTGTTTACCCCACTTTTATTAGACAAATGACTCCTTCCGGTTTGGGCAGAGCGGATGGGAGTATCAGACTCTTACTGACTAAAACTCATTCGTGTTCCTCCAAATACCGCGTTCCTGCCAGGCGTTGCGTTCCAGTGCCGCGGGAATGGACTTGCTCTTGACCTCGATAACGCCTGATGGATAGCGATAGATGAGGTCTATTATGGAGCAGGCGTACCCAGAAGATGCCTGTTCACTCTTGCTTTGAAGGCAGACGGGTTATATGTGGAAGGGAACTCAGACGCTGACAGAGAGTTCCACACTTTGACTGTGCGCATATTAAACAATTTTCCGAACAAAATCCGCAACCGTGGTTGTATTAACACATCTACGAGTAAAATTTCCTGCTAAATAGATTGAAAAACCTAACATTAGCAAACAATACGATTCGTTTCTCAATCAAATCGGACGGACGTGCAATTCAAAGTTGACAGCTGTGACATTACACAATTTGCGTAATTGTACGTTTCTGTGAAAACGATATTCAATGTACGTAAGAGGTGTGGTATGTAAATATAAACTAAGGGTGAACGAGAATGCCAACGGCCGACTTTACGGTTCGTTTACTGTATTTGTACAGGAGAAATAAAAAATATTGATGTAAAAAGCAAAGGAAATAATAACAGAGCACTTTGATGTAGAATTAGCGTTCTCATTGCATTTTTAATGTTCTGTAAAGAGGGATCAGGAATAAGAGATATCTTTAAATGTATCATGATTAGAATGCATAAAATATGATGGTGATGGCTGTGTTTGATTATTTTTGTTTTATTATTTAAACTTACATTTATTTATAAGTTACTTACGTTTTGCGGATTCCTTTTTCCCACGTCTAAGCACCTGTGGCCTATCACACAGCGGCCATTTTTGTCAAAAATACATGGGATATTTGGCAAGGCTTGATGCTTACTTCCAGATATTACCATTTAACTTTAACTCTTTGTAATATTATTTTAGGTATTTCTCGGTTTTTGTGAACTTTATACGTTCTTAAAAGATAACTCAACTAGTGTTTGCTATGCTAAAATCAACAGTAGGTAGGTACCAACTTTATAAATATTTCTCGTAAAGAATATGACGGTCGATTGTAGCAAATAGATTAGGATCATTCTTGAGGGCGGAAGACAGCATTTTGTCGTTAGTACAACCTCATTATGACCCTACAATAACTATTATCTTTATACAATAAAGCTGAAGAGTTTGTTTGTTTGTTTGAACGCGCTAATCTTTGGAACTACCAGTCGGATTTAGAAAATGGTTTTTGTATATTTTATGATAATAAACGGGAACGGGAAAAGTTCTGATTGTTTGTGTGTGTTTTTATGTTCTAAAACTATGGACTCCGGTCTAAAATAAATATTATTTTTATTATTCAAGCAACATAATTATGTAGATACGTTCTATATGTAAGAGTTAACAAGTTATAAAACTCCGAAAGTTTCACCTCAGCGAATCTTGCTTATTCAGCGAAAAGACAAAGATAATGAACAAATGAAAATTTTCATCGTAAACTGTACTTTGTTACACTTTCTTCAGCTAATATGCAGCACCTTAGCGACTGTAAAACTGTAAAGTTCTAACGCGTTTTGTCATGGACTTGGCACCGGCGCCGCAATTTTCACTTTTACACATCTTTTACTTTCCTCACCCTCATTTGTTTTGGTTATGGGAAAACTTTTTACTACTGAATTTTCTTAAGGAAAGTGCATACAAAAGGAGTGTGATGAGTGTAAGGTGAAAGTTCATCGCCTTTGTTAGAGTACAAGGAGCATTGTGTAAAGTCCTTTGTGATCATGGAACAAAAACGTCGAACAATGCTTCCTCCTCGATTGATTGATTAATTAACTTAATTCTAGTAGCTCTTCGAGATGTGTAATATTTAATGGCAGGGATTCTATTCTGAAGTTCGATTGTTTCATTTCTAAGTACTCGGTTTGGTAGGTATTTGATAATATTAGGTGTATTGATATTTCGATGGAGGGGGTCCCTATTTGTGAATGAATAATAGGTTTGAACTGGAAATAGAAGGTATTACATATAAGTGAAATTGTAATGTTTGTATTCTCTACCAACTGTACAATAAGCAGAAATGTCAACGAGTAACCTAATAAAGTGATAGGTACTTTGAGCTGGTGAACATACATTTAAATTAGCATTTTTCTCGCCGGTTTTTTTTTGCGATGGGTTTGCTCTTGACTTGAGGAGCTCGTGACTAAATTATAACAGCCGCAAGGTCCAATCGTCAAGGTTAAGCAACGCTTGCCGAGGTTGGTCTGTGGATGGGTGACCATATTAACATACGTACCTCAGAAAGCACGTTAACCCGTTGGTCCCGGCTGTCATTTGTAGATCTTTGGCAGTCGTTACGGATTGTCAGAAGCCAGGAAAATCTGTCCACCAGCAGCAGCAGCAACGTTATTAACGAATAATAACGTTGCTAAATTGAAGAGTACAACTGTAACGTATCATGACAACTGAATAGACTGGTATTACGTTTACGTTAACTACCTACTCGGATGGAGTATAGAAATGACAGCTGAGACCAACAGCCATTTTGTAACTATTTAGAGAATTAAATAAACTTATACACTCGCCTAAAATACTACGTGTAACAGAATAAACGCAATACCTCTTAATGGGGTATTGTACTGCCAGGGTTGGGGATTTTGTTCGAAAGAGTTACCGCCGCCCTGGAAAGCAAAGGGCACTACGAGGAGCACGAATGGGTTTTAGTCAGTACCTAAGAATCTGATACTCCCTCCCGCTCCACCCAGAGCGGCAGGAGTCATTTGATGATTTCCCATCCATAATAAAAAATGGGTAATTGTACTCATTATTATGAGTAATTTTACTATTGAACCAACCCCGAAATCGAAAAAATAATCAGCTGTTCAGTACATTTTGTCGAGTTATGCGCACAGAAATGTATGGGGCAGTCGATTTTTCTTTGCGATTTCAGTTTTGGTCTCATAGTGAAAATTGTTCATAATAATGAGTACAATGACCCCTTAAGAGGTATTGCGTTTATTCAGGTACACGTTGTAGAACCTACACACGCGTAAAGGTACTATTGCATACCGCACTCCAAACATTAAACATTAATATTTATTTCTACGATCACACACAATAGTACATTAATAACGTCCGTGCAATTTGACGCAAGCCGCGCATGCCCTAGGCAAAACTACTTAGCCTATTTCCTTCACCTGATTCTTCCACCTTGCACAATATGTTTCCCAGTTGACCCACTCATAACCACAAGATCATAAAGTATAACATTCGAAACTCATAATATCTAGCTCTAACTTCCCATCAAATAATCTCAAAACATTACTCCTGAAGATTGCTTTATTCGATCGTCAACTGTTTTTGATCTCCAGTAACATCATTCTTTTTAAATTACCCAAAATGTGACGTCTATAACCATCACCCTAATGGTGTTTAAACGAAAAACGCCTTTCCATGAGTGCCCCATTAATAAGCTAACTAGGATAAAATATCGCACGCTCTCGGTTTCCTCTGAAAGCTTATTTATACGTATAAAAATTAATCGCATCTGACAGATAAGTCGATATGTCTATACGTCACGGCTCCTTAGGACGGAGTAGACCGCTATTTTAATTCGTTCTATCAAATGGAACGTTCGCACGTTATAAATAAGGCAGCGGACAGACTGTCGCGACGATTCCACTGGCAATATTTCACAGCCAGCTAACGCATCGGGTGTTCGTCTTGCTTAGATTATAAAATGGTGGATAGTCGTAGATTCGTTTCCCGTTTAGCGTTTTAGATGGTACATTCTTTAGGTATTTATAAATAAACTTAGACATTTAAGATTCTTTCCCATAAGTATCAAATCCTTTTATTTCCTTTGCATTTACAAGCAACTTTCACTTTTTGAGCCTGTAAAAACAGCCAGAAAACATTATATATAGCTATTAGTTTGTGTTCTTCCACGATGCGGTATTTTTTAAAATCATTTTTAATAAGTGTACTAAGAAATCATCTGCCTAGCCTTTTCCCAAGCAAATTGGGGTCGGCTCCCAGTCAAACCGGATTCAGCTGAATACCAGTATTTTATGTGGAGCGGCTGCCTACCAGACCTCCACAACCCATTAACTGGGTAACACGAAACTTCTTGGCAAGTCTGTCTGGTGTCAGATTTTCCGGCTTCTGGCAATCCGTAACGACTGCCAAAGGTCGACAAATGACAGCCGGAACCAACGGCTTAACGTGCTTTTACATGTCATGTCAATGTCATGTTAATATGGTCACCCATCCACAGACCAACCTCGGCGTTTCAAGGTTAAGCGTTGCTTAACCTTGAAAATTGGTCCGTCCGGCTGTTATAATTAGCTGCGAGCTCCTAAGTGTACTAAGAAATGATTTCCTGAAATATCGCATCGCAAAAGTTCTTAATTTCTTGTAGCAATATTTTGCCGAAATACCTGAAAAGATAGTTCTTTTCAGATTTTGGTCCTTTTTAAAAGCAAGTAATATCAAACAGTAAGTAAAAATAGAAAAGGTATGTGATTTTAGAAAATCTAACACTTTCTTTCGGGTGGATCTGTTATCAGACGAAATTTTTCCCATTCAACCATCTCGAATCTAAGAAAGGAACGCATTGGGAGTCCTTTGATGATTCTGCTTATGAATATCGTGAGTGTACCACGTTGACAGCGTAGCGGGAAAACGCGGGTACGCGAGAATACGCGAGTACGCGACCATCAGAACGAACCCAACGAAATGTTCGTACTGATTACATTTGTATACGGTTATTCTGTTCCTATTTTATTTGGAGGGAAATCGTAACGGAAATCTGTCATCTAGATGTGATTTTTGTTAAAGAGTGATTCGATTGCGGAGTATCGGTGATTTTTCTGTGATAGGCAGTGTTTGTATGTGTCTTATTATGTCTGCTGTATCAACCTTTTCTATTCATTTTTTGTGTTTCAATAAACAGGCTGTAATTTCGCAAGCATCACCGTCATGCAGGATCTTTAAGTGCATGAGCTGAGAGCTCATTTTCGTATTTTTATGTTCCTACATTTTGACAGGCTTTTACATATCGGTAGAATAAGAGAATTTGCGTTCAAATGCTCAGATAAGTCACATTCTGTCGGCAATCCACAGTCACATGTATGAGTTTGACAAACGCTGTCTAAATATCACAGGACCAATCCCTTGTATTTGGCATTTCGACAATCGCATTCGCTGATGGAATGTTACTTGTCTGGAGCCAAGAGAGATACAAGAAAGTTGTACCACTTTCCTATAATTATTTTAGCATAGAGATGGAAACCGAGATTAATTAAGAGAGGAGAATAGGATTGTCTTATTTAAACTAATATTATAAAAAGGAAAGATTTAGTTGTTTGTTACGATTTGGCTCAAAAACTACTCAACCGATTTTAAAAATTCTTTCAGTTTTGATGTTGAAAATAGAGCTCCTTACGAAAATTGATGTAATGTAACCCAAAATAGCAATGTTTTGCCTAATAAATTCGTTATTTGGCGAACGCGCGCGCGGGGTAGAGGGGGCGTTGAAGTTTATGGAGTACCTACTAAATCAGCGCGGACTCGGGCGAAGTACTATTATCCTATATTCTATGTCGTTATGAATAAAATAATAGTGTTAATAAATAACTGCATACAACTGTCAATTTGATTGATAGGAAAGAAATTAATCAAAGTTAATTTATTTGCTCTTTTGTTCTTACACAATATATTTTTTAAACCCGTAGATATTCGTAACCACACACTAATTCGAACCCTACCAAACTACGCATGTATAGGACTCCCTACTTACTACCAACATGACCGCCAAAAAAAAAACTCAGAGCAAATTGTCGCCGGTAACAAGATGTTGGAAATTCTGCGGTTTGAAGATAATGTTTTGTGGTAGGTAGTCATGATGGCTCCACATACAACTAGTTCAGTGGTTCCCAACCTGTGGTCCGCAAGGGCCAAAATATAGTGAGCGAAAAGTTTCGAATTTCAATCTTTTCACCCCAAAATGTCATTGATGCAAGCTGATTTTAAGATTCTGTCAGATTTTTTTTTTATTCAGGTATGGGTTGCTCTTGACCTCGATCACGCCTGATGGAAAGATTTATTCATTTGGATCTCCAATAAAGGATTCACAGTAACAACAGAAGTAACAGTGATAAAAATGGTTAATTTAGGTAATGATACAGCAATTAAAAATGGAATAAAATTATTCCATTGAATTAGAGTAGGTAATTTGTTGGAATACCAATAAATTAAAATGTTCCACTAAATTTAAATTTTCTGTTCCATTAAATTTCATACAAATGTCAAATAGCGCAAGTTACGGGTATAAAAAGAAGTACAAGCTTCGTCGTGTTTTCTATGACAATGCTTTTTACTTTTGATCCCAAAGAATAACTTATGCTACAAGTTTTAAATATTTACCTATAATTTACAACTATATTTTTATTAATAAACACATTTTAATTTTATTCTTGATTTCTGGTCCCGGTCAGCAACAAAAAAATAAAAGTGGTCCCGGGTCAAAGGTTGGGAACCACTGAACTTGGTGGAGGTAGGTGCTGTGACCTGAGAGCAATCACTGTAGTTTGACTTCGGATTATGGATGTAATTCTGCTGGTGGTGGATTAGGGGGAAGAATTTAATAGGGAATATTTTCGAAGATTAAGGGTTATTAGTAACAGTGTTGCATCTGAGGTAGGATATTAGCAAAATTATAACTTGCAGCATAATTATTTTAATGTCAATGTTTTTTTGTATGAGAAATTAGTAGAATTGAAAAAAATGGCTTAATTCAGGAGTAGTGTAATCTTTTCTTGCAGGCAAGTTCCATTTTGTTACACTCAATATCGTGATTTAGTTTAAAAATCTTTTAAAAGCTCCTGCAACCTTTTGAAACAACTTTTCAAGCTAAATAATTAAACGATGAAGTAGCCTTTAAACATACATTTTAAATGAAAATATTGATACAAACGTCATGTTTTTGTTGTTAAGTTAAACAATATATTTTGTAGACATCTGGTATTATGAATAATCCAACGCTCTCATTACAAGAACTACAAAACGTCAACGATTTTAAATAGCTAACATAACCTTTAAAAATAATTACAAAAATAAACATAAAAACACCAAAACTTATTAATGGAACGCCACCAGACGTCTCGCGGTCACTTACCATCATGCTACCGTTACCGTTTACAAAATGTCATTTTACCCACAAAACGAAATTATTTCACAGTCCTCCACGGTTATTGAAATTGAAAATATAAAAATTATGATAATTATTTAAGGGTAACTTAATTCTACGTTGGCGATATAAAACACTAGATTCATCTCGCGGATTCACTTGCGTAAAAAGTGTAAAGTAGGTATAATTATAAACCTTAGGGTGAGGGATCTAGGCCCCTACTATCGTATGATGGGCAATATGTGCCGATTCGTTCAAGAATCCGTTGGGAGAGAGAAATACCCGGAGCTATACAGGATGAATAACACTATCACTTCTTCACAAAGAATTATTCATGATACTTCGTAGTACCTACCCGGGGCTGGTCATAATCTATTCATGTGCTAAGTCTCATCAAAATCCGCTCAACGGTTTATACGTAAAAATGTATCAGATAGACAAACAAATACACCATTACATTAAATATTAGTATGAATTAAGTTGAAATTGTAGTGTGGTTAATTATTTGCTGGAATTAAAACAAATAGGTCGTCGACGAAATTGCACTGATAATTGCGGAGTATCAAGAATGTGCTGGTGAAGTATTTTTGTACTACAATTTTATTTAAGTATAGAGTTTTATTTTTTCAATGCGCGAGTAAATTGAATTGCATACGTTCTTTAGGGGTCCCTAACTTTTGAATGAAATCTTTATGAATTTTCCTCAGGAATGGCGCTAAGGATAACTTGAAATTGCAATACGTGAATTTGCACTTTTTGAACGTCAAAATTTACATAAATACAGTCTAATCCCTAAACGTCCCCCCATCGCCACTTCCTAGTGTTGTTGTTCTTATTTGGTACCGTAACTTCTTGCAGTAAAAAAATGGTATTTTAGCTGCGCGGTATAGTCAAAGTCTAACACGGTGCATCTTGGCAAGACTGGTGTCCGATTTTCGGACTTTTGACAATCCGTAACGACTGCCAAAGATCTCAAAATGACAGCCGGGACCAACGACTGAACGTGCTTTCCGAGGCACGCAGGAGTCTTGGCATGTTAAGATGGTCACAGGTACAGAACCACCGTCGAATGACACAAATTCATACCTGACAAATTTTTTTACTAACAAAGTATGTCAAGTGTAAATAACACAATAACAGCTGCGGACACGTGCTAATTGTGTTTCATCTGGCAAGCTAATGTTGTCATTACACAGCAAGTTGTCGATGATGATCCCGAAACTAATAAGAACAAGGGTTGGTTTTCCAATGTCTCTCTTATTTATTATCTTAATTTTTTTGCGGGTGGAAACAACCGTTCGATGCCCTAGAAGGTTTACTTTGCTGTGATTCATACGTTGTCGTGTTCCTTAAGGTGTCGGACATAAAAGAATAGCACCATCCCATCACTTCCCGTGGGTGTCGTAAGAGGCGACTAAGGGACTCCCCAGAGAATGGGCAGCAGCATTCTCTGTAGGTAGTAGGTACATTGCTACAGCAACACTGCGATCGCCAACCCGCCTGCCAAGCGTGGCGATTACGGCAAATCCCCCCCGTTTGGGGGAGGTCTATGTCCAACAGTGGACGTCTATCGGCTGATATGATGTTGATAATGATGATTCATACGGTAGCCGTCCTCGACGTAAAAGTCTCTCCTCTGGAATGCTCAAGGGCCTGTATCTAAAACACATAAAAAACAGTTATTTCCATTCTGATGCAGTCTGTTCATTTATTGACTTTCACCATTTGTTATGTTATGAATTGATAGAAGTTAGTCTTGCTACAATTATAAATGATATAATGTGAATCCACATCAATCCGCTGTCTGACTGGCAGACATGCTGTCATAGTATCAAGTAGGTTTTGTGGGTTTCTTTTTAAATTGAGAAATGGTCACGGAATGGGCTTGCTTTTGACTTCGATCACGTCTAATGGAGAGCGATAAATGAGGTCTATGTTGCAGGGATCGTGCCCAGAAGATGCTTGTTCACTCTTGCTTTGAAGGGTTATATGTGCAAGGGAACACAGACGCTAGCAGAGAGTTCCACACTTTGACTGTGCGCATAATAAATGAATGAGAAGTGAAGAAGCGTTGAGCTGAGAATTTACTTTCTCTACTGTGGGATCAGGTCTTTTAGGCCGCCCGAATGTGTTTTCTGCTGCTTGCGTGATTTCTTCTTTTATACCTTTGTTATTTTTAAGTCTCGATGCAAGTTTACATTAGTCATGTACCATGAATACCAAGATGCATTAGTTATTATTGGAACACTAAAATAAACATCGTGATTAACCTGTCTACTTGTCATCAAATAAAAAGAGTAATAACTACGAATGCAAACTCAGTTTTCTTTCATTCACTTTATACCTTCAGTCTACCTTGGAAGTAACTTGGAAAATTAAAGTTTCCAACTTATTTTTTACGACACTGTTGAATAAAATGTAACGCTAAACGTAGAGAAGCTTTTACTTGAGTAGAAGAACTTTACCGTTTGTCATAAGTTTTTATTTACTCACAAACTTACTTTTCGCTTATAAGTAAGGTAATAAAAAATCACAAGAGTGGCATTTAGGAATTTTTTAACACCACCAGAAGGGGTGTTAAATTTTTATAGTAAATTAAATGATATGGGCTACTACCTATCTATGTATTTATCTTTCGAATTATACCTATAAAATCGTTAATGGCATAATTATCTGGTGTGTTATCTTATCATATCTTAGTCGTTTACTTTTAGATTATGTTTCTTTTAATACACCAAATCTTGTATCTTTGTAGATCTTTTGCTGGCACTATATCAGTAGATACGTTTCTCTGTAAGCTGTATCAAACTCTGATTTTATTTTTTGGAAAGTGAGCCTAAAAACGACTTTTAAAATCATAACTTTTTATGTGAAGACATTGGCCCATGTTCCAAAACGTAAACTCCAACTCAACTCGAACTCCAACATGAACACGAAAATTTCAATGAAAGCTTGTCTAATTGACGTTTCTGTACTCGAGAGATGAGCAAACAAATACATAGACTTCAATTTACGACATGCTGTGATGGAGTTGGAGTTGAGTTGGAGCTTACATTTTGGAATATGGGCCATTACTGTTATGAATAGCCAGATAAGTGATTAAAAGAAACTGAGGGTCAATTTCACAAATTTTTAAGCAACGGACGCATTCGCATGTCTGTCGCAATCTGACAAAAATGTATGGAAATTGAGGCTTTTTTGATAGATAGCGACAGAAATGCTAATGCGAACGTTGCTCAAAAATTTGTAGAGTTGGCCCTCTGGTACGTAGGTACCTGAGGGAAAGAAAGATTCAACTAACACGATAAACAGGTAGCTGTTTATCGTGTTAGTTGAATCTTTCTTTTCTTTCCTCTCTAGAGAGACTACGAAGTCAAATTTATTTCAGTGTTTATGTTAATTACTTCGGAACACATACGAAACGTGTCGTTCACAATATTATGACCTGCATATTATCATAAAGTACCCAACAGCGGGGTCTTTTTATTAATGAAACGGCTAGATAATAACATAAAATTTTATTGTGTATTATATTTTCGTAACGAAATAAACGAATTTACTTTCTCACGACATGTAAACGACAGTCAAATTTTTATGTCAATGTAAATATTTACTGTTTCTTACAAGAAGATTCTATTTATTTTCTTGTATTATTAAAATTATTTTGTGGTCAAAAGATTTTATGGCTGAAATTATTAGTTTTTTATCGCATTCGTAAACTTATTTATATTATAAATTTGTGCCATATTTACATGTTTTGGAATTGTGGGATTGTTTGAATATGCAGCATGTATTTAAATACTTTATGTTAATCACCCGGTCTTGTGTAAAATATGTGATCGATTAACTGAAGACAACAGGAATGTATTCGGTGAAGAATTGGTATCTGTATATATCATTCGCGAGTACGAAGATGATATTAAGCCATCTAGGTATTGAGCTAACTAAAATGACAGAATAAGAAAGACTTTTCTCCCGATTTCAGAACTAAGCGCTTGACGACACGGTTGGCGCAATGGTTGAGCGATCGGCTGCTGCACTGTTTTGATTCCCGCACGGAACAAATATTTGTATGGCCTACAGATACCTCGATGTTCCGAGGTTGGATGTTTGTGTATGTGCGTATAGATGTTTGTAAACGCATCCACGATACAGGAGAAATTAATAGTGTGGGGCAAAGGTAAAAAAAAAGTTGAGCATGTCTCAAACTTTACGTTAGTTAGAGAACAATCAAACATTTTAACTCAAAATACTCAATTCATATCCGTTATATCATACAGACAAACCGAGAATCTAAAAGTCCATGCTTTACTTGCCTGCGTCACAGAGCAAAATCAAAACGCAACCATCACCTACAAAATAAGCTGTAACCCTCCACCAGGATTAATTTCTCAGGCGATTTTAAATAACTCAACGCAATGTGGAGGATAGCGGGCGTTTTTATTTTTCCTTTTTATTCCTTAAGCGTGCAATGTAAATAGCTCGCGATGCGTCCAACCGGCCAGGTGCAATTGCCTGCAATTTGTGTCAGTAAGATGGAGTCGCAATTACTATGTCTCGACAAAGAAAAATTGATTTTTCAATGTTGGTTTTAAGGTGGTCCTTGATTATTTTGTGCCAATATATGAAGAATAATTGTGTCTAGGAATCACTTAGGTGGCACTCGGAATTAACTATTGATTGGTTTATTGCTTGCTGTGTTTTTGCCGCCTTTTTGCTGCAATGAAATATCTGTAGTGACATTTATTTGTCGTTTATTAAACATGGATAAAACAAGTGCGTATTTAATGAAAATAAGATATGGCGTAATCTAATTAGAAAAATCTGTCAACCTCTTTCTCTTTGGCTTTGGGCTCTTTTTAAAGAATGAGGCATGAACCGGCATTTCGGTGTCTCGTGTATTTAAAAGCTCACATAAAGTGTACACTCCAATAAAAAGCAAGAGACTGTACTAAGTGACAAATGTGGAACACTCAGACATTTGGGCACACGCCCAAAAATCGGCTACAACTAGCAATTGTTTTAAAACGGGACTACAAAATCAAAGCTCGCCCGAAACATTTGAAGTTAAAGAATGCTCATCAGATTCAAGTTCCATCGGGCCATTTAAACTTCGGCCTTTGATACCCCAAGTGCATTTCCAAAGGGTTATGCAAAGGCATTTTACATACAGGGTGTCCAATATATCTTGACGCTTAATGGTGGCGCTGCTTGCAAAGAGAAATGTCGACGATATGTCAAACTCGGAACATTTAAATTTAGTTCCATAATTCGCCGGCTGTCAAGATATACTGGCTAGGCTGTATGGCACTTGTAATTGGATAGGCCCTTCAGACGCTCGACCGACAGATGGCATGTTCAAATTAAATTAACAAGGGTACGCGAGACCCGAAGCCTTCGAGGCCCAAGACGTTTGGGTTCTTCAATGAAGATTTTTTTGTAGCTTTTACTAGGCTTAAATAAAATATTTTGAAGAAAAATGGTAGGCACGCCAAAGGGGGAAATAAATCATGTTTATTTCTCGCTTTCCAGAAAAAGTTCTGCAACAACCTGCTCGGTAAACTTCAAATCAGTTTTTAGTCCAATAGCTATTATATCACTGATACAATAGGTATTTAAGGACCTTATATAAAATCCCTTAGTAACTACCTTTTATTTGAATAAAACTGAATTGTTATTTTATTCATTTAATTTATAATACTTACCTATCTAATTTTATTTTTTTTCTCTTGTATCTTAGATTTTTGGTTTCATATACCTATGTTGCCTGAATTAAATAAATTTTATTTTATTTTAAATCGAAAAATCCCACGACGGCGAAGCCAAAACAAAATGACATTTTGAATCTAAATTATCGTTAATAAATAATTGCTTGTAGATTAACTTAGAAAATATTGTTTATTTCTATCCCAATAAAATCTTCCATACTTAAAAGCTGCAGTCAGTCAGTGCACATGTTACCAGCCCCTTCACACA
Source organism: Melanchra persicariae (assembly GCA_947386135.1). Lineage (NCBI taxonomy): Eukaryota > Metazoa > Arthropoda > Insecta > Lepidoptera > Noctuidae > Melanchra > Melanchra persicariae. Next base: position 8,087,129 of record OX376655.1, on the reverse strand, counting down.
AATGGCACGTATGATAAAAGCATAGCAATTACTCGGTACTACGAATGCAAATTAAATGTAGTACGCGGAATGCGCTCGCAAACCATAATGGTAATATTGAGGTAAGAACGTGTTTAAAGGTAGGTGGGGTAGTACAAAAAGGGATCACCCAAAAAAGAGTAAGTTAAAACGGACCTACACTAAGTGCCCAAGTATGACTCCTGACTCCAAGGCCCAAGGAGCTCAGCACACCTTGAACAGGCAGACCTTCATCTTATTAGCATGCTTTGTTCTACCGTATTTAATTTTCCTGCTTTTTTTTTCATTATTAATAGGCACGCGCTTGACCACTATCTCACCTGATGGTAAGCGATGATGTGGCCGAAGATGGAGCACGCTTGCCTAAAAGTAACATATTATTATATCCCGTACGAGTTAACATGGCACCTGGCTCGACACATTTCGAATGTCGTTTTGAGGTTTTAATTTAAATTGAAAAATGAATTAATTTAAATGCCAAAACGTAATTCGAGCCAGGTGCCAAGTTAACGCGTACGGGTAGTATCACTCTTGACTCAAAGACTTCCGGTTTGTAGCTATCAAAAAACACATTTGTGCTATCGTGAAAGAGGAATAATCGTCAAACGACTGGTGAACCTCGTGAAACTGATCCTGCACACATCTAATTGACCACCTCCTTCAATGTCCCAGTCACCGTACTGACTTTATTCACTCTTCTTTCTTCGTTCAGTCTATTTCCTTGTGGAATGCGCTCCTCCAGGAAATCAGAATGGCTACCAACCAATTGGGCTTCAAAGTTAAAGTTCTCGAACATATTCGTAAGAAGTTGGCTGCAGTATCATCACATCGCCAATGTTTTCCAATTACCTGTATGTACTAGTTGTTTAAGTATTTATATTATTTATTTAAATTTTTGTATTTAATAATATCGAATGCTTTTAATTATCTTTATTGCACCTACCACTATTCTCTGCATCACCCAAAGGTTGACTAGTAGAGAATGCCTATGGCATTAAGTCCGCTCCGATTTATGTGCTTAAGTGTTAAATAAATAAAAAAGTGTTGTTGTTCTTAAATCAAACTGATCGCGTTGAATTTAAGAAAAGATTATTAGAAATATTTCATTGTGTCTATTGAGATAGGTAAATCATTTTCTTGCTCTATATATGACTATAGTTTTCATTCTTTCCCACCAAGTCTTATCATTGTTAATTTAACTGCCCTCAGTACATCATCAAGCATCGCATACCACGTTTACGATTCAAGATACATATTAGGATAACTTTTACAATATTTAATTTCGTACAATAAACTTTAAAACATCATTACAAAATGTTACAGTGGGCAATTCTGAAGCAGTAAACAATATGGGGCATATTATAATTGTCTGAAGAATGTACATATACATATATTGGGTATATATTGAGGTAATATATTAAATGAATGCAACCCATGTCGGACGGCTGAGCAGTAACGTAATAAACGGTTGTAAAAATTACAGCTGTTTATGTATTGAAGTTTTATATAAGGGTGAAACAATGTAAGTATCGTGTGTGGTCCAATCACTGTTATCCTTTGGATTAGCCAATGGAATCGTAGTGAAGTAACGAAGGCTGTGTACCTCCTACCTTCATTTGTGATTGCATACAAGAGTCAAAATGTCGCGACAACAGACTGTAAAATATATTTTACTGTGTACATGATAAGATTTTCTAAATTACTAGTATAATCATTCCAAAACCCGAAGAATCGCCTAAATTAAGTGGCAGTAGGCAGGGCACATTGCAGATAGGTAGTCGATGGGATCGCAAGCTTCAGGGGGTCTACTCCCTAAGCCCAAAGTCCGTAGTTTCGGCCTTAGTGTCGGGCGTCTTCTACTCCGTATCACCTACGGACTTACGATTAGTCCCGAACCCGAACAAAGAACAACTGTCAAATCGTGTTGTCATCCATTCTTAGTTCGGGTTTGGATACGGAGTAGAAAACGCCCGACACTAAGGCTGAACTACTGACTTCGGGCTTTGAGAGTAGATCCTCTGGAGTGGCGACCACGTATCGGACGCAGCGTAGGAAGACCTCACACAAGGTAAACCGATGATCTGGGGCCTAACCACCAACTTTTAAAGCAGGTATTACTTCAATATTACTTCCAGTGGAAAAGAGACGGAGCTATACAGGACGTATAGCTCCGTCTCTTTCCCACTCGAGGTGATATTAAGGTAATACTGCTTTAAGAGTTGGTGGTTTAGGCCTTGAGTGCCAATTCTACTAATTTTCAAGCAACAATCGCATCCGCATCTCAATCGCAAACTGTCAAAAATGTTTGAAAATTAAGGCTATTTTGACAGTTTGCGACTAACATGTGAAAAATTAGTAGAATTGTCCGTCTGGTGAAGGTTGCGGGGAGCCATTGGACGCGAAATGCACTAGACCAGTCGATGTGGTGACAGTTGGGGGTTGCCTATAGCCAGTGGTAGACGAACTTCGCCTAAAATTATTTTAACAATCATACCTATTATTGGTTTCTTGTCATTTGACAAAAACTAATCACAAATTTTCATTTTAAAAATAACGTTACGTATTTTTACTATACTTGATAAAGTTATCTCTTTACAAATTATTCTTTCTGTAAATAACTAATTTGACGAAATTATATTTTAATAATTATGTTAATTGGTTAAACAACGCAAAGCATATTATATAACGTTTGACAAAATCAGGACTTGTGGCACCCCGACTTGGACAGGTTAGGCTGAAAGACCTCGCCATCCCCTTCGTAGTTACTTTTTAAACAACCCAGAAATAGGAGCCCCTCGAAGCGGGGATCCGTCGATCGGGCCCGGTTAAGGCGAGCCTGACTTGAGCGCGTAGGCATCTAACGCTTACCCCAGGCCCCGCAAGGAGTAGCAATACGTAATAAGTTACGATGCGCGGGAGACGCGCGCACCAAGCGCACCGCTCGCTCATGAGTTCACGGACTCGGGTAGGTACTAAGTTCCGTCACAGGATAAAGTAATGCAGTAGATCAACTTGAATTGATTAGTATATGTTTATTTTGTTTTATTTTTCTATTAAGTATTTTTTAAGGTTATAGATGGATTAAGTACGTATTGTACAAACTTGAATCCAATTACTAATCATTAAAAATCAGTAATAATACTTATTTATTTTAGAGTATATGGTGGATTTAAAATCTGACTGACACGAAAATTATGAATACGAGTACGATACAAAAATACGCGTCGCGCGCTATTTGGCTTTGGTGCGATACCTTCGTAAAAATCAAGTAGTAGGTAGGCACACTTACTTTAGGAAAATTATGTTACAATTCTTGAATATTATAATTCAAGAAAGCTTAGAAGTATACATGGTTTGGAATTTGCCTAGATGCTATTTAAAAAAAAACAAAAACGTTTTTATATTTTTTAATCAAATAGTTAACATAATAAAAGTTACCAATGCAACTGGCTAAAATTCGAACTGTAGCTGTCTCGGTTTGCATGGACCTAGCTGAGTATGAGATTGACACGGAATATGGTCCTTGGATTTGCTTGGACCTGGCTGCACAGGCTTATCATTAACATTTTCTTTGTTTTCTTTCAATATTATGTCTCGTATTGGCATACCGCGATTTTGGCGCGGATCCACAATCTCTGGCAATATACATTTCAAATAAAAATCTATAATTTTTTTCTCCATATGCACCCGCCAAAATTCGTCATCTCTTGAAATATTCCAAAAATGCATTGGTTCCTTTCTGTTACATGAAGTTGACCCTGCACTTGGTAATACCAATTACTTTTTTTGTTTATAACCCTGGTATGTTTTATTCTATCGAATTTAAATATATGTATTTTACTTTCTTCAATAGCAGCATTTCCCTTTTCTAAATGCCGTTATTGGACATTTAATTTCAACAATGGTGTCGTTCCCAACTATACCGTCGGGGGTAACCCCAATAAATGAGTATTATTTTGGAGACAAGTCACGCCCTTCCGCATGCTCTATTGCCCTGTAACGCAAATTTTGATTTTGATTTGTTGGTAATTAACAAGTAAAATTTTAAAAACTTACAAAATATCCCTGTTCAATAAAGATAACGGAGCTACAGTGCCAAAGACAGATACACAGGCACACAGACGCACGTACACAGAAACATAGATAGCAAACCGTTACAAATAAATAGGATAGAATTGTAATATGGTGTGTGTTTAATTTCTTTATGTATTTTATGGTGTTACAATAATGATAATGAGATACTACTTTATTCAAATCTATACTAAATAATATTATAAAGTGGAAGTGCGCTAAGTGCGCTGTGGTAATAGCTAATTATACGTAAGTACCATGTACAACAAAGATATTGTTTTTCATTCGATCTAAAAAAAAGTCCGCGACGTTACACCTATATCTATCTCTTATAAATATGCCACACTAAGGCATTTTATGTCAAATAATTTATTTAAAAATTAAAGGTGGTTTTTCAGCATTAATATTAGGCAGGCATATTAATCCTTACTAGCGAAAGTTACTTCATCATCAAGATAATTTTATGAAGATAAACTTTGTCTTTTACAGCATGTTATTTGAACTCACCGTTTAGGAGATAATGTAAAATTAAAATAATTCAACAATATTATTAAATCCAACGGGCGGTGCGCGAGACGCGGCCACCAAATGAGAACGCGTCGAGCCTGCGTGACTGCGTGCGACGCGGTGCAAGAAATTCTTTTTTGTATTATGATTATGAATTTATGATAGTTACATTCATGGGGAAGGCTGTACGGCTATACGGGAACGGGAATTCCTACGGGAATGAAGAGTTCCGTTACCTGTCTCCGAAGTTCTTCATCAGATCTTCACCAAATTGAAATGGGATCAGTCCGGGAAGATACACTTCCAAAAAAAATAGAATCATCAAAATCGATTGACAATTGGCGAAAATATCGCTGAGCAAACATACAACAAAAAAAAACAGTCGATTTGAGAACCTCTTCTTTTTTGGAAGTCGGTTAATAATATACAATACAATAGTCAATTAAAAACAGTTTAGTGTATGTAATTTATAATTTCTATACATTTTTCCTCTTGCCAATAAACACCGATAAAGTAACGCATTGGATTGGAAAAACTATCCAAACTGACCACATAGTTTTTTGTATGTCTTGTCATAACTTGATACATTGTTAGTAATAAGTAAGAGGATGGACTCTAGTGTACAGCGCATAAATGAGCTGGTCCGGTAGCCTAAACGTTACCAAAAGTATGTTATTATAATATTTTCATAGGAAATGGTCATACTGTAACACTTTTACACTATGGCACGCGACTCACGAGTGCGCTGCGCGTATTGTTTGGCATAGACGAGACCTACACAAACGTTGCGGACACCATAAATATTATTATTTGTTGTGTTGTGGTGGCTGTGAGTAGGTACCCACCTAGCGTATAACTACACTTATATTTCTTCTCTACATGAACACCACAACATTATTGCACCGATATTCAACTCTCATGTAGGAAATACGAGCTATTATTTTTGCATTTGTTTAGGAGTAAGATAAGTGAAAACGGACATTTCTAATAAATAACAAATATTATAAGACTTATACAAACTCTCCGAAACCATCAAGACTAACGTAGCGGGGTGAACTACCTATTTGACATTTGAAAACAGTAAATCATTGTATCATGTGCGCGCGAGGTGGCTTTATGCACTCTGAAATAGGGTTCAAATTCAATTGTTTTACATACTCGATGCGGTTGGTAAATCTATTCCGCGCGAAAACTAAACCACTAAAGTGCACGTCTTTATGCGTACTGAAATAAGGTTTAAATTAAACTGTTTACACACATGTTTGCGGTGTGGAAATTTATCTGTTTCGTGTCGGTACTTACCTAGTTAGTAAAATAAATTATGTATATACCTATATACCTTTTTGTTTATTCAGCCAAAGTTTATAAAAAAAAGTAGTCACCGCTGCAACGAAGAGCCGTGACAACTTTTTTTTCCCCCATTTTTTTTTACAAAATTATAGCTACATCTAATAAAAACTAACTATATTACAACTGTTTGAACACTAAATTGTATACAAGTATTATTATTTAACCACTCGACACGTCAAAATTCCAAAATAAAAAATAAATCTTACGTAAATAAACATAAACATTAAATTCGCGGCACACTGGTGTGCCGGCAGTGCTAGAGCGGTAATCAATTTAGGCTTAGCCAGTAACAGAACTTAGCGGGGGTGGCGGGATCGCAAAAATTTGGCACACGTCCGACCTCCAACACGTTCCGCTCGGGACTAAATGACACGGGGCGCGCTCATGAAACGACAAAATCACTTGATTTTGGAATTAGTGGGATACGTATTTTCATATTTCACATTATGACGGCCGATTTATATCACATTTTTTACGACCTTTATTGTGGTATAAGTTTTATTACTCAAAACCTTATATAACTCAAATGAAATGATAATTACATCTTGATTTTGACTTGTCTTTGCGATTTAATTGGATGCAGTAAAGTGCAAGTAATCGTGTATCGCACGGCCGAAATCGCAAGATCGAAGTGTGAAATATGTAATATATTTTTTTCAAAATTTAAATCCGTGTTGTTTACGAATAAAACACAATTTTACACAATGCAAAACAACGTTTTTCCAGAAAACCTGGCCTTAAAAAGTTTATTAGACATTTAAGCCTACGTTTAAAAATATCTTATAAACTTTTATCATTATTTTTTTAAATCGCAAATTTGACAAACGAAGTACTTGGTCAAATGAATATTTTTGGAATAATATTTTAACATTTGCAAAATTTGCAAAGTAAAACATTTGCGAAATCTGTATACCTAATATGTTTGCGAAATTAGATATTTATCAAATGATAAAGTTTTACAATGCTTTTAAAATGACCATTTGTCATTCGTCATTTGTTTTTGTCGAACATTCGTGAACCCATTAGTTACAGTAACGTTTTCATCTAAAAAGGCTTTGGTCACTCAAAAATAAGAAAACTCCCAGGTCGGTATTATACCTAAGCGTACCTACTAACTAAACCTACGAGAACCTATTTGTAGATTTGTAGCTAAGACCACACAGCACGAACCAAAGCACACACGTCATGTTACAATTCAAAACAGAAAATATTCGCCATAAAATCTCCATACACGATTGCAAGACTTGCCATACAGTGTACCTACAATTTACATACGCTTGTATTAAATATTTATGACAATCGAAACACAATGAAAAGAAAATTAAACGAGTACAGATCGTGAATTATCAGCGTTATCTTGTCAACTATCAGATCCGATGTCGATTTATTTCATCGGTGGTTCATTTGCACGGAGCTGCAGTAAATTCTCGTTTGCGGCAGCCCTGTGACACTTTTATGATAGTGTTCGATATAAAGAGGATAAAAGCCTATTTATACAACAGCGGTAGACAGGGAGGGCCAAATCTTCATATCGCTACTGAAAAACGCAATGGATGGGTCGAATACTTTTGTTTGGTTGACCTTTTTTGTTTTGAGAACAATGTCTTGTTGATATTTTCGGTTGTATTAATATTTCTACAACAATTTACAAAAGTACTAATTTAATAATGCTGAAGAGTTTGTTTGTTTGAACGCATTAATTCACACACTCTGGAACAACCAGTCGGATTTGGAAAATTATTTTGTATAAGATAATAACCACATTCATGAGGAAGGCTATAATAGGCTAAAGGGAATGGAAAAAACGGGATATGCGCAGTTAAGGGCAAGAGCTAGTGATAATAATATAATTTGCAGTGTCTTTCTCTGACAATGTTTGGGTCGACTTCTAGTCTAGCCGGCTGCAGCTGAATACCAGCATATTTCTTGGAGCTACTGCCTCCAAAGCACATGATAAAATATCTCTTCTATCATCATCATCATCATCATCATATCAGCCGAAAGACGTCCACTGCTGGACATAGGCCTCCCCCAAGTGTCGCCTCAACAACCGGTCCTGTGCGACTGTGGTGTGTGTGTCTCTTCTATTACTTTATTGTATTATAATTTTCTGATTTTGTTACATTTTTTAAATTATCATTCAATTATGTAATCATAATGAGTCCCAATAATATTATTCACCAACATTTTCTAACAACAAAATAACTCTTGCATATTTCAAACATACGCATTTCCCATCAACTAAATTTTCCCATGCTGAATCTCAATACGCGAAAACATGTCAGCAAGAATTTTTATATGAAATGTTTGTCTTCCCTTCGCTTCCATAAACGGACGTCTTAGAAGGAATTTCACAGTGCCCCTGGCTATAATAACAAAGTGATTTCTTGTGGTAACAAGAACGCCCATAAATTGAAGTGTATTGATTCATGTGATTATTAATTGTCCAGTAAAATGGGTCCGGCGTATTTTTTTAGGACGGCCATTAAGAGCGTTTACGCGGTACGGCTTTTCATACAAACTATCAAATCCTTATTTTTGAAATTAATGAACCGATTTTAATAAAACTTGGTATGCATACGCTATAGCATATAACATTATGTTTAGGGGGAAGGATATAGTGATTTTTCACTTTCTGTAGAAAACTTAAAATCGCTCTCTCTCTCTCTCTTCCTCTAAAATCTTTTTCAAAAATATTCTCTGATGACTATTTAGACCTGGATATCTAGCGTATGCATACCAAGTTTCATTAAAATCAGTTCATTCATTTCGAAAAAAAAAAGGATTTGAAAGTTTGTATGAAAAGCCGTACCGCGTAAAGGCTCTTAAAGGATAAACCTTGACTAGGTTGATAAAACTACTTGTAACAAAGTTGCTACATTTTAGTGTCATCATTTAATTTAAACGATGTTTTTGATTTATGTCGGTCTGAGACATTTTTATTAGGTCTGCATGCTGATATGAAAACTTTATAGGAAAAAAAAAAATTAAACTCTACTTTTTTTTACAAAAATATACTCATACTTATTTTATCTCGTATCGTTGCTTTGTCTGCAGTAATTATTATTACATGAAGGTAAACTTGTTTCTATGTTTAATGGGGTAATTCTCTGAAAGTACGTAGGTAAGTGGTCCTTTTACGAAAGTTATTTCACTGAAAAAAAGCTAGTGACAGTCGTTGGTGGGAAATGCCACGGAAAAAAAACCGCAAAAATAGATAGCAGGTTTATATGAAACTGCCAGGGTTCCGGATTTGGTTCGAAAGAGTTACTGGGGCCCTGGAACGCAAAGGGCACTAGGAGGAACACGGATGAGTTTTAGTCAGTAAGAGTCGGACACTCTCTTCCGCTCCTCCCAGAGCGGAAGGATGATTTCCCATTGATGATTTCCTATCCATAAAAAAGGTACCTATATTGAAACTCTACCTAGTCAAATAAAGTATAGAGACTTTCCTAAGAGTAGCGATGACAGTAACGTTCTATTCAAGCGAGCGATACTTTATTCCGTTAACCCGTCAAGAAAGCCCAATTAATCCACAGAAATTCCAACATACCAGGTACAACCAATCAACAATCAAGATATTACATTACACCGGGCGCACATCAAGAATGCTTACTAAAGTACAGTCCATCGACTTAAATAGTGACGCTTTTCATGATGCTTGTGTGTGTCACGGAACATGCTGCTACCGACGACACACATGGTGCATCAGAGTAAAATGATGATTATTATCTATACTATACTATACTATATCTATACTATACTATATCTATACTATACTATCTATACTATACTATAACTATAACTAACTATCGGAACTAATATTGTAAATGCGAAAGTGAGTTTGTTTGCTTGTTACGCTTTCACGCTAAAACTTTAGGCTGCAGTATTACTTTTATATTACTTCCAGTGGGAAAGAGATGGAGCTATACGTCCTGTATAGCTCCGTCTCTTTCCCACTGGAAGTAAGCTTTAAGAGTTGGTGGTTAGGGCCCAGATCGTCATGAAATTTGGCAGATATGTAGCCTGGGGTATGGAGAAGGAAATCGGCTACTTTTTACGCGATAATCGACCTCCACACGCAAAAGCTTGAAATATTATAAATACAAAAAGTTTGAAGTTTGTTACTCAATCCCTTCAGAACGTCTGAACGGATCTTGATGAAATTTTTTTTTTTTATTATTGATAGGCACGCGCTTGACCACTATCTCACCTGATGGTAAGCGACGATGTGGTCGAAGATGGAGCACGCTTGCCTAGAAGTAACCTATTCACTCTTGACTTAAAGACTCCCAGGTTGTAGCTATCAGGACGAGTACAGAGAGAGAGTAGAGTACTTTTTATCCCGAGAGTATGTTCCCTTGGGACAATTTTCGACATCCACGCGGGTGGTGCCACGGTCTACCACTAGTATAAAATATAAATTAATCGGCCTAGCCTTTTTCCAACTTTATGGGGTCGGCTTCCAGTGAAACCAGATTCAGCTGAATACCAGTATTTTACGTGGAGTGCTGCCTACCAGACCTCCACAACCCATTAACTGGATAGGTACGTCGCAGAGCAGTAGTAACGTTACATGAAAACAGTTGTGCGTATGTATTTATAATGGTGGATTGGGACTTAGTTCTCATTGTTCGTCTTGCTGAAGAAGAAGAGAAGCTTGGAGCCTTTAAGCAAAAAAGATAGATATATAACATAGAAGATTTTTTTTTTATTTAGGTATTCGTGAGCTTGCGAATAATGCGTTTTGACTGGGAGCCGACCCCAATATAGTTGGGAAAAGGCTAGGCAGATGATGATGAGCTTGCGAATAATCAACTTTTCTTCGGTCATCGTCAAATAAAACGAACTTATACGTGTATTTAATGAGGCTGTTGCCTTTTATTTTCCTCTGGGTACACCGTCACTATTTAAGAGGATGGACTGTACACTGAGTTCACGAGCTGACTCGATCTCCGACCTCGATTACAACATACAATGACACATTCAGAAGCACCTCGTACATTGATTATTTTCTTAACAAAAAGGTGCGTAACTACCATAATTGAGTGGTAATGCAATTTCGCCAGTAGCAACATCTCAGCTCATGAACGAACTGCCAATCAACTTTGATGAATGGTCGCTTAACGAATTTGTTGTAATCTTAATTGTGGTTTCTTGTTAGTGATTTCATGTAGGGTTGCGTGTGCAAACGGCTTTATTATTTTAAATGTTTCTGGAATTTAAGATTGTGTGTAATTAGTTCTTTGAAATGGAAGACCACGTTAAGACAAAGAGTGTTTGCATTGAAGTTGTTTTTCTTTAAGGTGGTCCAACAAAAAGGTTGCATATTGACATTCTGCTTTTGAGGAACCTTCTGTTCTTTTAAGTACACTGTAAACTCAATTTGCACCAAAAGACTTAAATATTCAAAGCTGCAGCTAAAGATAAATTAAACTATATGACGGCACGGTTGGCGCAGTGGTTGAGCGATTGGCTGCTGCGCTGCGTGTCGCGGGTTTGATTCTCGCACGGAACAGATATTTCCATAGCCTTCAGATAGTTGCTCCAGATCTGGCTGTTTGCGAATGTGCATATAAATGTTTGTAAACGCACCCACGATACAGGAGAAATTCCTAGTGTGGGGTAAAGTTCAAAAAAATAAAAAATAAATTCACAAACAAATTAAAGAATAATTACCTACTCATGTGTTTAATTTTAAGTTTATTTAATTTACAAGCAGTACACTACAAGCTACCCTCTTTTTATTTTAAGTTCTTTCAGTCCTTCCAGTTAGTAGACATAGCTATCAGCGATGATTAATACCGCATCTGTACCCATAAAATTAAGATTCTACTACTAGTTTTGCTGTACTTTAAATAGGTATATTCTATCTACCAACTTATAAGTGCCAACCCTACCACTTAACCTATGTGCACTTGTAGAAAGGGATCATTGACACTTAATACCAATTAAAATCTCAAACCAACAAAAGAGACTACAATCGCACTTGAATGTAGTTATCATAGAAAATGATTTATTAAATAACTGTACAGTGTACAGTGAGTGTGAAAAGAAATACTTGCTACTTCGTTCGCACAAAAGATTTTATAATTTAGTGAAATTGCTTACTTGCTGAATTTGTTGGCTGATATTGTCAGCACCGTTTCTTGATTAAGTTATTAACGCACAAACCTTATTTATATAGGGTCCAATTAAAATAGGTGGACAAATTTTACCACAGCGCTCAGTAGGTCTAACCAAAGATATCCAAGCAAAAAAAAACACTGATTAAAATGATTTTATTTTGACCTAAAATAATAAATACCTGGCACTCTAGAATAAATACATCCATCCAGTAGGGGTAGGTATGCGGTGACGTGGTCACGTACGCCTGCACATTTGTAGTATCAAGGGATGTGTTTACGCATTGGGTAACCAACATTTATAAGTGTATTTTTGTTCGCTGATGATTTTAATTGTAGGTATCTAACGCGATTTTCTTATATTTTTTTTTTACCATTGTCCTTATTTTGGTGGTCTGAATGATTCCTAAAAGTTTGTCCACCTATTTTAATGGGACCTTATATTGTAAGTAAAAATATATAATAGTAGGGATTCATGACGATCTGTTCAGCCGTTTTAGCGTGAAAGCGTAACAGACAGACAGACAGACAGACAGACAGACAGACAGACAGACAGAGTTACTTTCTCATAAATATAATATTATTATGGAGTAGGGATTGAAGTAGGTCCTCAACTTTTACAAAAGTTTTGATGGACGATTTCGAAAATATGATAGTTCGTAGCAGTGACCTAAGCAGACTAGACTCTAATCGGGTTATTATGGATAAGTAAAGACTGCATTGCACCTTAGCTGCATTTTGAAAAACGCCTGCGCACTGTTTGAAATTCCTAAAAAAGATTCTGAAGTAAAGTGGACTCCAGTCTCAAGTTAACACACGTTCTTACATCCACGTATTACCATCCTTTCGATTACCCAAAGTACTTCCACACCAACGAGGAAAGTCTAACCCACCTGTTACTTAAGCATAAAATTATACATCGAATGATTACACAAAAATACTGTTTACGGAGCCAGCAATAACTCCTTGAATATTTCCTACATTAATTCTTTATCGAGCCATTTGGCTAATAAGTATAATGCAGTTGCATGTCTCAGTTGATCGCCTGCATCTGTTATCTTCGTTCCCCTTAATCGTCAGTTTCCGAAGGCTTGCAAAACAAACATACGGACAGTAATGATCCTCCAAGGAGGCCGAGTAATATCTGTACGAGGGATGCGCCTTTAAAATCGATGTTACTGATTGTGTAATCACTATCGATTGTATTAGTCGATGTGTTCGGTATGTCAATGTAAATCAAGTACAGTATCGAATTGGTTTTCATTAATAAATAGAAACTACGTAGAATTGATAAATAACTGCAAATAATCACTATAGAAATATGACAGTTTGTCAAACCTTACTAATTGATTGTCAGTTTTGAATTCACCAACATTCAGAGCAATTTTATATCACATTCATTCTATGCCATTAATATTTTCCCATTTTCATAGACAACTCTCTGTATCTGAGCATTCATGGTGCAAATGATAATATACCTATGAGTTGATACAATAAGAACCATTGATGGTTTCGCAATTTTCGATTCCATCATATTTTTATCGATAAGTTTATCGATGTTTAAGTAGACACACTAGTCGCGAGTGAGACGCCCAGAAGGGATTTTTTACCCGTCCATAGTAGTGGAGATGTTATTTGTATTAATTAAAATGTAAATCTAGATACGGGTTTAATTTAGTGTGGCGGCAAAATGCTTTTAGGTTGTCAGTGTACGTTTATTGAAATTTAATTGAAGTCTGATTCAATGGTTTGTTTTTATCTTGAGTCGTAAACAATTTTTATTTACCAGTTGTCTCTGATCTGCTTTTTATTTAATCTTATGTGAATTAATTACATAGCGAAAACACAAGTAATGGGGGCTACGGTTTTCGTGCTCACCAGCGGCCCTACCATGACGTGTTAAAGCGTGAGTAGTTCGAGCGAGTTTTTTTTTTTTAGGTATGACCACTAGCAAGTTAACACACTTGGGATATCAACTGCTTAACCGGACTAATGTTCGAGCGAGAAGGAGGGATGGAGCTATATAGGGTGTATAGCTCCATCCCTCCTTCTCGCTCGAACGACTCACGCTTTAACACGTCATGGTAGGGCCGCAGTTGTCGCCACTGGCGACTAAGGTCCTTATAAGCGTAGCATTCAAGTTGTTATTACGCGCGTGTGTTATTTTCCTTCTAACAAAGTTACAAAGAAAATATATTTTTGGAAAGTTAGAAAAAATACCGTAAACGTGTGATTAAATACAACATAGATAGTGTAGCAGTGTTATGCGGACTCATCATAATTTAATAAAGAAGAAGGACTTACACATATTTCCGACAAAATGGGTTGTTTTTTTAGTAAAATATACACTGTTGTCAAAAGCTAACCAACAGTGTAATTTAACATTTCGAAGACCTCACGCTACACTAGCGCCTCTAGCGGCGAGTTCAAACACGATAGCCCTCATTTAGGAGGATAAACCGTCGTTGGTCGTAAGCAGCAGCATTGTCTGTAATATAAGCGGCTATTGATATCGACAGAAGATGTCGACAGAATCGACCGGCTGAGCCCATCATTGAGCGCCTGGTGTGTGTGCCCCTGTCTGTATCTGTTTTTGTGTTTTTGTGTTGACTGCGTCTATGTGCAGAATTGATTAATTAATAAGTACATTAAAGTAAGACTGTATGTTACTGTATCCACGAGAACACTGCCGACAAACTGTACAGCAGTTTGGCAGAAGACATGTGTGAAGACTTTTATGTAATTTTTTCCTTGAACAAATAAAATAAAAAAAAATAAAAATTTGGATGCCGAGAATGGAATAAGATTAATCTTTTCGCCGCAAATTCGTACGGGCCTGTATATCCATTTTTCCCGTGCCCGTAAGAATTTTGGGAAATCCTCTCTTAGTACTCCCCTATAACACTCCCCAAGGAACCTACTTGTTGGTTGTCTGATCATCTGTCAGTCACTCACTCAGTAACAGATGAGTTTATTTAAAACTCATCTGTTACTGAGTCACCGGATGTTTGCTAACTTCGTAACATTTTAAAATATTGCGTAAAATTTTAAACTATTTTTTTATTAAGATACGGATATATTGGTGACTCCTGAATTTGGATGGGTTTTTTTGTTTGCAATTCGATTTTTTCATCGAGAAATTATAATCTAATAAAGATTTATTACAATCTTACGGAGTCTGTAATTTTCCGGTGACATATTATGTATTTATTATTATTATCTTTATCACAATATTGTACATGTCAATTTGAATTAAAAACAATAAAATCAGACGAACAGCAGCATTGGCATTAATAAAAAAAACCTCATAGTTGAAAGAATATTGACTAAAAGCAGAATAACTGTCATTTGTTTTCTAACTACGTACAACACTATCGACTATAGGGGGATTTCCCATGGAGCGATGGTATATCCTAACATTATTAATTCCTTGATAAGACTGGTGTCAGGTTTTATGACTATATGTAACACACTTCTACAAATGACAGCCGGGACCAACGTGCTTTCAGAGATGCGGAGGATCCTCGTTCGACAAGCGATGTTTAACTTTGAAGATTGATACATAATACTGTTACTATTTTGGCTTTACAATGTGTAACAGAATAAACACAATATCTAAAAATGGGTCATGTACTCATCACCCGAAATACATTTTGTCGAGTTATGCGCACATGTAATAAATGTATGGGGTAGTCGATTTTTTTTTCGCGATATCCGTGTTGGACCTATAGTAAAAGTTGTTCATAATGACAAATAAAATGACCACCTTTCAGCTATCTATATACTGAAACATTTTCACAACATTTTTTCACACGATCTGTCTTCGCCAACAAGACGTGCAGGTGGATGATATCAAACCCCTGATAAGTAATTCTTCCAGACGCTACTAAGACCACCCAGAACACATAATACTAGACTTGCAGTATCGATAACCACATGGTAGAGTAAATAATTATCGATAAACTACAATTATTCATTAGTCAATAATATTGCAGATGATAAATGATAAATGATAAATGATATTTATTTTGTAAGTAGGTTAAACATAACACTTTTACACGTCAATATTTTTTGGTCATTTTAAGCTAGATGAGGCCGGTGTTTCCTAGCTGACTACCCTGAGAAGAAACACCGAAACAAACTCAGAGGTCACAGTCTCTTTTGAAGTCCATACAAATTGTACTGGTCAAATCATACGAGAACCATGTAGGTTAATGTCTGAGGTGGCCTTTTGAGGAAAGTGCCACACAGATTTGAGTGGACCTGTCCAGACAGTGCAAGCATTTGTCAGTTATTATGGAGCTCAAACTTAGAACTTTAAGGAGCTCAACGATTTGACGAACAATACCAAAGTAAGGACATTTGGGTAGGCCGCATAAAAAAAATCTCAAACTGCCAGACATTGTTGACTAACATGAAATGAACCCCTATCATAGCGATCTGCATGGTCCCCACATTCACAATACGATATGAGGATCATGCAGATCAGTGTCTGAAATGGTCTTTTGAGGAAAGAACCACACAGATTTGAGTGGACCCGTCCAGTCAGTGCAAGCTTTGGTCAGTAGTCGCGTAGCTCAACTTAGAACCATAAAGGAGCTCAACGAACCGACGAACATGCCAAAGAAAGGACATTTGTGTAGGCCGCATTTAAGTACTCAAACTGCCAGACCTCGTTAAAAATACTTCAAAGAAGAAGTATTTCAAAGAAGAGAAAAATAAGAAGAAAATAACCCACATGGTCCCCATATTCACAAAATGAGTTAAATAATAATAATAATAAAAAAAAAAATACTTTACAAAGTAAGTATTCATGTCAAACATAATAAATTGAAAAAAATAAAAATAAAATATATTACTTTACAAAGTAAATATTCCATGTCAAAAATAATAAAATAGAATACTTAATAAAGTAAACATTCATGTCAAAATTTACCAACGAGATGAAAGAAAAGTATACAACAGAGCTTAAAAAAAAGAAAAAAGACAATTTCTAAAAATTAAAAAGGTATATAACATTAGGCCATGTACATCATTGAAGCAGCTCAATCCCAAGCCTTTTTGTCTTCAAGATAGTCTTTAATTGTGTAAAAAGCTTTCTGGCATAGCTTACGTTTTATAAATAATTTGAACTTATTCATACTAAGGTCTTGAATATGGCTAGGGAGTTTATTATAAAAACGTATACATTGGCATCTAAATGAACCACCTATTTTTTTGAGCCTGGTTTTAGGAATGACAAAATTGTGTTTGTTCCTAGTATTTACGTTATGGATATCACTGTATCTTTTAAATAGATTAATATTTTTATGTGCATACAAAAGATTCTCATAAATATACTGAGAGGGCACAGTCATTATATTAATCTCTTTAAATTTGTCTCTGAGGGAGTGTTTAGGACTTAATTTATAAATTGCACGAACAGCCCTTTTTTGTAATACAAATACTGTCTGAATATCGGCGGCATTTCCCCACAACAGAATGCCGTATGACATCACACTATGAAAGTAACTAAAGTATACTAAACGCGCTGTCTCTAAATCAGTTAAACCACGAATTTTTCTAACGGCGTATGCTGCAGAGCTAAGTTTTTTTGACAGTAAAGCGGATGTTTGTAATCAATACCTAGATATTTTAGCTCATATAGTTTCCGATTAGTTAAGAAAGTAAAATAACGAATTGATAATAAATCTTTCTTTTTTCGGTCGGCCAAACTTATTAGATCTTTAAGACTTCTATAATGAATTTTAGCATGACTTACTGATTTCAATTACTTTGGTTCTTGAATCTTACAATAACGAAAGTCAATTTGGACTTTGCTGTTCAGGTTATAAGGCTGTAAGTGGCGTGAAGTTATTAAATCAACATCAATAATAGCTTGGCTGAGCTTAGCGCTCAATTGAAACTTAGTGAATTATTACGCACGATAATAATCTCCATAAATAATTATGAGGACAGGAGTTCAAAACTCATGAAGATTGCATTTTTTTCAATTGGTATAATAATCTGTTGCATCTTGATAGAGTCGTGTTCTTCGACTTTGTAGCACATTGTGTGTCGATATGGGATTAAATAATAAATTAACAAGTTAATATGAAATAAATACTTTTGTTCTTGCTTGCTTTGTTCACGCAGTCGATGTTAGCAGTGAGCTAGCATCCACATAATCAAGGTGAAATGTCAGCTCATTGCAAGCTCACCACACCTTTTTCCCTACCCTTGAGTTTTCACGTCGAAGTGTTCACACAACAGGGGCCCTACCATGACGTGTTAAAGCGTGAGTAGTTCGAGCGTCATGGTAGGGCCGCAGACCGGCAGATTCTACAAGCCACTTTGATTTCTGTTTCTGTTCTTAATCCAATCCTACGAACTGCATCATATGAGTTGGAACCACACGACCAGGTTTCTAGAACTGGTACAAGAAGGCCACAAATTCAGCTTCCCTTTTTTTTTTTTTTTTTTTTTTTTTTTTATTGGATGGGAAATCATCAAATGACCCCTCCCGCTCTGGGTGGAGCGGCAGGGAGTGTCAGACTTTTACTGACTAAAACCCACCCTTAGTCCTCCTAGTGCCTTTCTTCCCAGGGCCGCGGTAACTCTTTCGAACAATTCCGCAACCCTGGCAGGCTCTGGCCCTGGCGGGCCCCGTCTCCGTTGCTGACTGCTCGTTGCTGACGGCGCGTTTGGAGTGAACGCGCCGTCGACTCTGGCCTGACCTGATCGGACAGCGAGCTACCCATTGCTCGCTGTCCGCAGGCGTCAGTCACTGCGCCTTGCCCAGGAGCGTCAGTTCCTGAGAGGCGCAGCGACTGACGTACGTCTGGAGGAGGCGAAATGGGGCCATTACTGGCACTCCATTCTCGCCCCCTCCCGAGCAGTTGCAGCGGCGGCGACGGTGGCGGCGGCTGCGGCGGAAGCGACGGCGGCGGCGGCGGCGGCGGCGGTGGAGGAGGGTTTCTTCCTCGTCCCGGCCCTGGCGGGTGGACCGCAGGCTTTGCCCCCAGCCCAGTGATCGGCCGGCTTGCCAGCTGCCGCACATGCGAAGCAGTGCGGCGCGGCGTCACACGAGCCGGCCCTATGACCGGGCTGACCACAGCGGAAGCAGTGGTCACTGCGGTCCACCTCCGAGGTGCAGAGTGCTCCGACATGGTTGCCAACTTGGCAACGGAAGCACCTCAGAGGTCTGGGCTCCAGCAGTTTCACCTGCGCGGAGACCCAGCCCACCAAGAGCCTTCGGCCCTCTGAGATTTTCTTGGCCGCCGACACGGGGCAGCTCACCACTACGGTTCGCATGCCCGTGTTGTCAGGACGGATGGTGCCCGCCTTCACCTCCTCTGCAGAGCACCCCCCCGTCCTGACGACGGCAGCCAACACCTCCTCCTCCGTGACGGAGTCGTCCAGGCCCAAGATGCGCATATCTATGCACTTCGTGGGTCTGGACACTCGGACGTCATCCGCGCCCAGAGACGCCCTAAGCCTTTCGGCTAGAGCGTCCGCGGCCGGACCGCTGCCTGCTCCAGGGATCTCGAGCATCCTGGCCCCGGTCATGGTGACCCTGAGCCGGAGACCCCCGACGATGCCAAGCTCACCGAGGTTGATGGCCTCCTTGGCCTTGGTGAGCGTATTGGCATACGTCACGCCCCTCTTGACCGCGTCCGGCTGCAGCGTTAAAACTACAGCCGCGGTCTTCGGGGCGCGGAGCGCAGCCGCGACGCCTCGCGCTCGCTGCCGCCGCCTTCTCTCCCGCCTCTTTGCAGCCCTGGCTGCCTTACCCGCCTTCTTCTTCTCCCCGGCCACTTGCCATTCGGCTTGAGCCGGGGGAGGTTCAGAAGGCGAGGAAGCCGGGGGGAGCTGCTGCACGGCTGGCGCAGGAGCCTTCGCCGTCCGCGCAGCCGCCCCACCCTTCCTCTTCCTTCCCGGGGCCGGGTCCGGTTTTCCCGACACCGGCTTCGCGGGTGCCGGCCCGGACCCTTTGTCCTGGCCGGACGACCCCGGTGTGGCAGCCACGGCGGCCGCGTACGACGCCGCCTTCCGGCCTGGAGCCTTCCCACTTGCCGCTAACGGGGGGCGCAGGACGATGCCCTCCAGGACGGAGAACCGCGCCTGGAAGGCAGCCATCTCCTGCCGCACAAGGTCCAGCACCTGCCCCTCCTGCGGCACGGGCTGGCTGTCCTCCTTGCGCCCCCCTTTAGGCGCCCCCTGTGGGCCGGCTCCCTGGAGCCTGGCCAGGTCTGCTCGGAGCCCCGCATTCTCCCTCTGGAGGCGCTCCGTGGCGGCAGCCAAGCGGGCGACCTCCGCCCGCAGCTTGGACATCTCGTCCCGCGGAGGCCCCCCTGGGTTACCCTCCGCTGCCGCCAGAATGGAGGCCATCGCCTCGCTTATGGCCTTGTTCTTAGAGGAAAGCTTCCTCTTCAAGGCCACATCGCGAAGCGCGGCCTCCACTACCTCCGCAAACCCGGCCCTCCGGACCCGCTCCTGTCCGGAGTCATCCGGCTCACCGCCGGAGGACTCCGAACCAGGAGCCCTGCGACCGCCCTCTACGGGGGGTCGTCCGTCAGCGACGAGCTCCTCGGCTCGCTGACCAGCCACCTTGGAGGCGGGCAATCTCCCCTTGCCTCCCTCTCGGCCCTTACCCCGCCTGCTGGTGGGGATCTTGCGAGCCGAGGCAACCTCCTCGCTGCCGGACGACCCCGGTCTTCCTCTGTTCTGGGCCGCTTGCGGAAGGACCTGGAGTCCTCCGCAGCAGCCCCCGCCCCCTCGGGTCCAGAGCTCGCCGAGCTAATAGTCACCAGGTCGTCGGAGTCCAACTCGGACTCCGACTCTGCACCCAGGTGACGCTCAGGCGAGCCCCTCCTCCAATATAGCGCGCCTCTTGCCGCGCTCCGCCCGACCGACACTCTGTCGGGCGAGCCAAAACTATTACCGATCGGGTCCTCCTCGGATAGTTCGGATCGGGGGCCTCCTCGGCCCTTGTTGCCAATGGCAAGTGGTGGACAGAGAACTGCGTTGCCCCCCCCAGAATACGTGGGGCTTGACGCGCAATGCGTGGCGGATTCTCTCGCTGCTGTGCAGTCCGTACCGCCCTGGGGTAGTGTATTTTCGTCAGTTCTGTCCATAATTTTCCTTTTAGACGGTTAGGTCCCTTTCTCCCCTTCTCTCTCAATGCTTGCTCGCTGCCCTCATAGTCACGTCTGATGATCAGACGCGTACCAGAGAGCAGCGAGCAAGCCAATGAGACGCACACCGTCCGAGGACCCGAACGCTGCTCAAGTCTCCGAACGGTTGCCCCTCTTGTGTCTCTCTTGGTCTGGTCTCTCACTTGGGACCTTCCGGCATGAGTGGCTCTACCGGCAAAGCCCCCAAGATCACTGAGACACGCAAGCCCCACCACGACGGCAACGTGGAGACACGGTTGGTGGGGAAATTCAGCTTCCCTAGGCTTATAGGTAGGTACCTAATGCTATGACGTACTAAGAGTTAGCATTCATAATTAATGTATGCTTTTATTTTCAGGCTGCACCTTCACCGTTGAGGACTGATGACTGGGTACAAACCTCTTAAGGTTTCCAGCGATTGGAAAAGTAGAAGAAGAAGTATACATACCAGAAACAGTTCGCCTGAAAATTGATGACGCCTGATGATTGATGAATTGGAAGTCTTAGACGGGGAGCATGCCATCATCAGCTTCTTTTTAGGGTTCTGTACCCAAAGAGTAAAACGGGACCCTATTACTAAGACTCCGCTGTCCGTCCGTCTGTCTATCCGTCTGTCACCAGGCTGCATCTCATGAACCGGGATAGCTAGACAGTTAAAATTTTTACAGATGATGTATTTCTGTTGCTGCTATAACAATAAATACTAAAAATAGAATAAAGTAAATATTTAAATTAAACAAAGAAATCACAGAAATAACAAAAGGATTTATAACTCACTCATCATAAACTTTATCCAAACAATAAAGTTTATAACATTTTAATTAACAAAAAAATGTTAAAGCCAACATTTAAGATTGCACTCTCATATAAATCGGAATTCGTTTACAGCCACACTTGATAATTTTGCATGATAGACAAGTTTTTTCATGTGGTTTTGCTTACTATGGTTACTGTATTTTTTGTAACTTCCCATAGTAACGAAGTTTGTTCTATTTTTTTTTTATTTTGACCAAATTAACAGTCGTCACGCATTGTTTCTATTGTACACCTAATTGTACTAATGTATTAATTGTTTAAAGCTATAATTTGGAGATATATCTACTGTTTTCAGTTTCTGTTTGCAGTTTTTTGTTTCTGTTTTCCCTATACTCGATTTCACACTCAACTGCAAGAAGACCTTAGGCCCTAGACAATGTACCATTCAATTAGCGAATGCGACTGTCGATATGCCAAAATGTAGGAATTTGATCACGTGACATTTCGATAGCATCTGTCAATCCCATACATTTTTGACGTATTGACAATTGCCTTCGCCACGCTACCGCTGACAGAATGTCACTTATCAAGAGCCCCTGGTTCGTGAGACTGGACTTTCTGGTTGAATTATTTCCTCACAGACGAACATGCCTCCATCTCCTGGGCTAGAGACAACCGAGGAATCAAGGGTGCTACAGGTATCCAAATTTTCCTTCTTAACACTATCAGCGGCAATAGACTATAAAATACATGCAACTATGGTACTAATTCTCGTATTTTTCAAGACTTTCAAAACACCGCTAATTTCCCTATGACAAGTTATTGTCATTAAGTGTCACAGAAATTATTACTTTGTGAATTTAAATTCCATAAGTTACATAAAACTTTTAATAATATATTTTTTAATAATGGGGTAATTTTCTGGAGACACAAAAAAAAACTTTTAAAACAACGCAATTTTGCATAAAAGTATATTTTTAATCTGACGCTGATAGCCGTTTTAAGTTAACGCTTTACGGCCACCATATACCGGTGGCTAAAACAATTCGCATTAATAAAAACCCTTGTAAAACTTAATAAAGCAGAGTTGAATTTGAGTCTACCTTACCATAAAATCGTTTCAGCAAAATAAAAACAGTAGGTTTTTTTATTGTTAATTAATGGTGCGAATAAAGCTTCTCGAAAGTATATTTCAGTCCTGGACTTTTATTTCTGGGATCTTGTCCCAACTTGGGGTTGGTGGGACAAGTTTTCTTGTCCCATTCCATCATGTCAACTGTCAGCTATTACTGTCTCCGTTTCTTTACACAATCCATAAATCTTTTCTGTTGCTCTTATGTAGCTCTTCACCTCATCATCATCATCATATCAGCCGAAAGACGTCCACTGCTGGACATACACCTTTCCCAAATGGGGTTTTCCAAAATCACCACGCTTGGCAAGCTGGTTGGCGATCGCAGTGTGGCTGTAGCAATTTACCTACAGAGAATGCTGCTGCCCATTCTCTGGTGAGTCCCTTAGTCGCCTCATACGACACCCACGGGAAGTGTTGGGATGGTGCTATTCTTTTGCGTTCGACACCATATGGAACCACTTCTTGAACTCTTTTATATAAAGTACACAGTCAATTTTAATAGATGCAGAACCTTACAGTTATCGGTTTTCGGTTCGGTTCTCGGGGAACTTGAATAGCAAAGGAGTGGGACTCTCTACCTGCGTCTGTTTTCAATAGCATTTAACCCTAATATTTTCAAACTTAGAACAGTGAACAGGCTTCTTCTGGGTAAGCTCACTTCATCGTCAATTTTGTCTCTGTCACATCTGACCTCTCGGGTCAAGAGCAAATAAAATAAACTAAGATAGCGATCCAAAACGGATTTTGATATCTGACACCAAGACTTAGTGAAGTCTAAGATAGTCTAGTCTAGAGTTTTTTACGATATCTTGAAGTTCCATGATATCTTCTATCATTTGCTACAACGCTGGACGAGGTACCCAGATCTTACTAAAAATAGATAACCCTTTCACGACAACAGTAAATTTCATTTCATAATTATTAGTTTTTTTTTCTTGCATAAGTACGATTTCTTTTAAAGGTGACCTCAGACGCAATGATCACCTATACGTGAGCGTTGTAAAATGTACTGTTGGCTATAAGTATTTCAAATCAATTCCGTCGAATTAATTTAAGCAACTCCAATCATTATCGTGAAGGAACTAAAAGCTTAGCAGACAAGTAGACCTATAAAATTCAGGCAATTACAGCATCAGTCCGCAAAAACCACGAAGAAAACATAAATCTATCAAATAAATACATCGATAGTGCCCCAATATATCGTCCTCCAGTCTATTTGTCTTCACATTTAATAGAATAAGGGTTAGTAAGAGGCATCGCGTCACATTTCAGTCATGGTGATAATTCTTCATTGGTTCGCAGTAAATAACGTTCCCCTTCAGCGTAGTACGTCGGTTAATTTTAATTGGATCCGAGTAAAACCCACTATTGCTACTAAATGCTTTATTGCTAATTGATCTGGAGCTTAACGGGAATGGGAATTTGTACGGCACACGCATGTTGATCAGTATTTAAAGTGAATTTGCTATACAGTCTCAAAGATGCTTAATTGAAAATCGGTTTTCTTTGAAACACATTGGGTTTTCCGGTGAAACTTGGCCGACTACAGCGTTGTTGAAAAAACACTTGGAAGATGATGATGACTTTGAGTTTTATTCGATTTCTATGAATGACCGATTTTGAAACGTAATGTGTAAAAAAATCATTCAATATAATATCTGCAGCGTGTATCAGAATTAACGCAATACCTCTCATTGTACTCATCATTATGAACAACTTTCACTTTGGGACCAACACTGAAATCGCGAAAAAAAATCGGCTGCTCCACATTGATGTGCGCATTTAACTCTACAAAATGTACTGAACAACTTATTTTTTTTGCGATTTTGGATTGGTCTCATAGTAAAAGTTGATCATAATGATGAGTACAATGACCCCTCTTAAGGGTTATTGCGTTTATGCTGTCATACGTTGTATATAAAACTCTTGCGTTACTGAGTGTCTGACAGACAACGCACAGTCGAAACTACTGGTCGTAGAAAGCTAAAATTTGACATGTAGGAATTCCCGAAATTGCTACGGCAGCGGGAAAAACGAGATGCGCGTACAAAGTCGCGGGTAAAGCTAGTTGATAATAAAATTAGTTCTTACCTACTATTATCAAACTCTGTACCTAAAGCATTTGGTAGTTTGATGGCCCCTTCATCCGATGAAGTAGCTAATAGGACAATATTAATTACAACTTAATTACATTATTACATAGAATTAACTTTATCTATCCATTAAAGCGTCGATTTTCAAGAAGCTCAATAACATTTACGGAAACCGACAAATCGGCAGTAAAATCTTAGTGCGCATCCATCAGCTATCAAGATACCAAATAAAAATGGATTTTATTTCGCTTAATCTAATGGTGTTACTACTCCAATGGATCGATCGTCGATCGATACCATCGATTGACATCGACTGTGGTAGCTTTGGCTAATCGACGGATACCGGGTGTTAAACAAGTTATCGACCGCCGATCGATGCCATCGATCGACGTTGATCGATTGGTGTGGCAGCTTTGGCTGATCGAAAAAAGTAGTAGAAACTGTCGATCGACGTCAACTAACGTCAAAGTCTCGAGCATCGACGCCGAGTTGCTAGCCTGTCGGTTTTCTACCGGTTGCATTTTGGAGAGTGTGTTCCGCCTAGCCCGTTCCATCATCGGACCACAAGACGTACGGCGATGCGCCACCGGTACATGGTGGAAATCCCACCCACACGCACAAAGCGTTTTGGGAATACATTCATTGTGCGAACCGCTAAGGAGTGGAATTCCCTGCCGAAGTCTGTGTTTCCTGATAGATACAACCTGGGAGTCTTTAAGTCAAGAGTGAATAGGTTACTTCTAGGCAAGCGTGCTCCATCTTCGACCACATCGTCGCTTACCATTAGGTGAGATAGTGGTCAAGCGCGTGCCCATCAATAATAAAAAAAAAACAATCCATTCTACCATCGATCGATGGCATCGATTGACGATCGATCGATAGGTGTGGTGACACCTTAACACAATTCATACCTCTATGGAAGTCTTTGTATTGAGTCGCGAAGGTAGCATCTTAATAACACCGAGGATAGATAGTATCCCATAGAATTATCACATAAATCAAGCAAGTCAATGATTAATACGATATGGACGATGAGAGTCTGGCCACTGGTACGTCGTTATAACGGTTGAGTGTAATTAAATTGAGCTTCCGTATACAGTCTGCGACGGGTCCAGTAATGGAGGACTACTACGCTCAACCACTAAGCGGCACGCCGCGGAAAATTGAGCTTTAGACATCAACAATATAACCTTTTGAAGCGATTCTGTGGTGATGAAAACTGAGAATGTATTGTGAAATGTAATCATGTGTCTGTATACATAACAAGAAAAGATTAGTGTCTACTAACAATTCCTATGATACAATTTATTGTTTTTTGTTTATTTATTGTTTGTCATAGGTTCAAAGAGAGTTCTTACAATTATATTTTGTATCACTTTTACATTACATTTTACATTTATCGATCGCAACTTTGGTTGAACCCGAAAACGTGAAAAAAATGCCTTTTACTTATTATTATTTTATTTATTGATAGGCACGCGCTTGACCACTATCTCACATGATGGTAAGCGACGATGTGGGTTAGGCTAGGATCAAAGACTACAATAGTATACTGGCTATAGACAGGCAACTCTACCTTATTTTTTAATACTAGGAAGTGGTCGAACTCAGCGCCATCTAGTTTTTAGTTAAGGGAACTAATTTATATAAGTAAATGTATAGGTTGGTAGGTGTATAGCTGCTGTCTGATCCTTTATGATATTAGGTAGAGAGATGAGTGTATCCGCTATATACTACAAATATACGTACTACGTAAAGGAAAAAAAACCACATAATTGAATATTAAACCATTTTATTTAGAAAAACATCACACATTTTACAATAAAATTTTATGTTCGCCTTTTTCGTCCCTTATGATTAGGGTAAAGCCGATTAGCCTTTTCTTCCATTGGATCGTTAATATTCCAAAAGGTTATTTGGCCAGTGAGAACATTATTGATATCTTTGCACCAGTTGTTTACAACAACAACACACACAACACAACACAACACGAACGTACGATCGAATTGTAACGCGGCTCAACAACATGGAGAAACGAAAGCTCAACTCAACCTACAGATGCACTAGCGAAAAAACAAAAACTCTATTGCAAAAGGAAAATAAATGCGCACGAGTAGTTACACTCTCACGCAGCCATTTGCAATTCAAGTGTGGCCATTCAAAAACAAACTTTTGCACGTTTAAATCCCAAAATATTACTTCTTCACTAGTAAAGCTCATAATAAAAACCTAATTATGTACTAATTCATATATTCTATTATTTTTATATGAGAAGACCATGAAATTATATTATTATTCTTGATTAATGTTATAAAGTAACTCACAGAAAAAAAATTATATATTTAACCGTAGCAACACCGCAATTTGTTTCCCTTAACCAAAAACTAGATGGCGCTGTTTTCAATAAAAAAATGGAATTTTAATTTTGTTCTAAGTTGCCATAGCATGGCTAGGATCTGAGTTGTTGCAGAATGTGTTCGAAAGAGTCACGGCGGCCCTGGAACGCAAAGGGCATGTCAGTAAGAGTCTGACACTCCCTTCCGCCGAGTCATTCAATAACTTCCCATACGAAAAAAAATGGTCTGTCTAGGTCTTATCATTCATTTTTAGCCTGACCGAAGTTTCAAGAAAAAATCAAGCTACAAAAAAATACATACCCAATCAATGTTTCTTTTTTCAAAATAATGTTTCTTATAATATATAATAACACTATTTTAGTAACCTACATAGTAATAAGCGTATTAACGTAAAGGTTTACAATAATAAGTTCTATTAATAGCTTGAGCTTGTAAAATAAGCTAGAAAAACTTTTCAGAGTTTTCGTGCAACTAATCGTTTTCCAGTTGAACGTGTAACAAAGTTGCAATGTTAGTAGTTTGTAAATAACAAGCGATAATTTTTTACAAAAAGTTACTATAAAAACATTTTTATAAGTGGGTTTGTAAAGTTAAAATACGTTCTATTTTATATTTTACGGCACAGATGTCTTGATGGAATCGACACCATGCAGATTATTGCAAACTATTAAATAAAAATATGTATGTACCTCTAAATTCAAGCTCTTAAAATTACCTGACAAAGTTGTTAGGGAGTTTATTGCGCCACTTGTATTTCTCATCTAAAACATTATGAAGGGGTGACGGGCGTGAGTTTTGAGGGTCTACCTTTATACTCGTAGAAGCCTTTGACGTTTAACTAGTGCTGGCTCTCAGCCGAACTTTAATAAATGACTTTTGATTTTGATTTAAAATTTGAGAACAAATTCATAATTTCGTCTTATTCTTAATGCAAACAGGAGAAAAACTTTATTCCTCAACCTTTCGATAGCAACCCATTTAACTGGGTAACACGGAACTTCTAGGCAAGTCTAGTGTCAGATTTTCTGGCTTCTGACAATCCGTAACGACTGCCAAAGAACTCCAAATGACAGCCGGGACGTGCTTTCCGAGGCATGGAGGAGTCTCGGTATGTTAAGATGGTCACCCATCCACATACCAACCTCGGAAAGCGTTGCTTATCTTTGAAGATCGGTCCGTGCGGCTGTTATGATTTTGCCACGAGCTCCTCATTTTTCGATAGGTACAACATTAAAAACCCAACTTCATTAAAAAGTAACATGGTGTGTGCAATCAATAAATCAACAAAATCCAAAGATTGCCTTCATTAAAGTAATTATCTTTGAGTAACCAAAGTAAACGTGCATCACGTTCGTAAAGTATACCTCGAAACGAAATTACTCTAAAACTTGAACCTGTATTAACAACGGAATCAAACACTTCCTGAATTTAAAACTTTGTGTAATGATGCCGACGTCAGATGAATCATTATTGTATAATTATACTATCAAATAATATGAGCATATTTTAATGGCTGTAATTTTATATACAGTTAAGCGTTATTGATTTTGATTTGCCAGTGTGATAATATTTTGGGTATTTTTTTTGGTCTAGCCATTATTACAGCTTCTTGCAAATGGAAACCGCTCTCTTCAACTCAAAATCACTATCTTTAAGGCCTGAATTATACAGAAAAGGCGGTACAGGCACGCCGCTCGCCTACGCCTCGTCGTATGTGTATAATTCACGACGTGTCGCCTACCTACATTTTGTATTAAAACTTTTTGAAGCGGCATCGTGCCTTACGCCTCGCCTGCGCCGCGTTTTCACCACGCCTTTTCTGTATAATTCAGGCCTAAGAACTACAGGATATAGACATCATTGAAGAAGAAATTGAATTAGCGTTGAAACACTTCAAACTGTGCAGTAACATCCCAAATGTCAAAGAGATTATATGCAATTTTATATTCATATATTTCGTCACCAATTACGACATAGTCTATTTAAAAAAAGAATGTTCTAAAACATTTTCATTACCAAGATAATTATTTCCCAAATTCTCCAAATGTAGTCATTATGCAGTTAATGCACGAACACATAACCGAAACTCAGACTACACCATTAATTGTTATGTGAAGGTCTTAAATCGCAGTAATGTTTGAGTCGAAATATTTCACTCATAAAACTTAAATGATTAAAATAGACGCAGAAATGTCTAAAGAACGTGACTCCAAGTTAAATATGCTGAACATTAAGATTCCAACTTAGACTGAGATGATATCAGCACGAATAACTTGAATGAGCGTTGAATAAAGTACGTGTATTGTTTTTGATGATTATAATGAAGCAGCAAAAAGTCCTTAGGAAATATATGCTATGAGAAAGAACTTAGTTGATAACTAAATCAGGGAAATGGTATATAATTATGCGCCTATTAAATTTTATTATTTTATTTGAATGCAAATCCAGTTGCATGGATAAGGCGGGGCTTTGCAAATGAATTAATAAATTCTTGATTTATACGCATAATATGTTTGTTAATTAAGTTCCCTGGCTCCTGAGCTAGTTATTAAACATGAACTGGTGCATTCCCCCTTGATCTAAGATAATGTTTACAGCCGTTAGCCGACAAATATATTATCAAATTAAATCAAATAAGGACCTACCAATTCCTACCAAATACTAGCTGGCATATTATCTAGAAAAAATACAAAAACATACAACTTCATGGAACTACACTTGTTTAATTAATTAGTGGTATAATTCAGAAGAAATTAATCTTCATCTCTAAATGATATATTGAATATCAATATACCTACCTGAATGCTTGCAGTAGGCATACTATAAATTGCGTCATTCATAATACTAACATTATTAACCTGAAAAAACAATGGAGCAGTGCACCAACGATTGACATACTGAATTTTTCATGCTTTGTAAAATATACAACAAACAACACTATAAAATAAATCTCAGTTATGGTCGTCATACTTTAAGATAAACTTGATCTAAATTCAAGAACATCCGTTCACAGGTGTATGTTGCCTATGTTTGTAATGAATAGTTTTCGCAGTACGCATGCGCTGGCGTTAAGCGACTCGATCATGGTGGTCCGACTGCAAAGCACGTTTGTTGTATTTCACGATGTTAATTTTAAAATTAGCGTCGGCAAACAAATCCTGTAAATTGTTTGCTTTCCCCTACCGACAGAGCGATGCTAATGGTTAAAGTTGAATCCTCCTGCTCAATGAGAACTTTAACGACAAGACTATTAAGTAAAAACGTCTTATTTAAAATGATTTCTTCCTTCTCATTTACGAATTTTTCATTTTCAACCGCTTCCCATATTCAATATGGAAATATTTGTTCCAGTAGCGGACCACACAAGGGCGAAATTGGTAGCCCGCCGCATCTCGTTTTGCATATTTTCTGCATTACTGAGCAAAAGTCTTTTGTCAATATTGTCTCCTCGAGTCATTGAGTAAATGACGGAGTCTGTCTACTAAATATACAAAATGTAAATTAAGCTCTGTTGTTTTCTTGCTTTGTTTGTTTAATATCTCAATATCCTTTAATATTGCACGAGAGTATAAAGTTTCAGTTTTATGATGCTCGATGTCAAAGATTTTAATGGCGTTGACGATAAATTTCTTTCTAGCACGTAATAGAGTTTCTCGTGAACAATATCAGCACAGTAGACGGAAGGTTTAATATGTTTTTATTCCTCTTTTACCGTCTTTGCCAACATCTTTATTCGATTCTGAGGTCTTGGCTCTGAATGTACAAATTGTAATGCAAATCTGCGCATTCTTAGAGACTGCCACTTTTGCAACAAATTGCTTGGCTGATATTGCTTAGAAATATAATAAAGTCTTGAACATGGATTCTTCATTCTATTTGCCAAAAATTGTAGTAAAATGCGCATCAACATTAAAGGTTGACGGAACCGTTATGCGGAGACAAGGTAGCCGGCTGGGAACTCAACAAAAGCTTTTTAATATCAGCACACACCCCGAGGCAGGAAGGGGTTATTTACATAAAAGCCACGTAGTTATTTAAGAACAATCCGGTATATACGTGTGTATACGAGCAAGACACGAATATTGTTATGCTAACTGGCTTCGTTAGTTTGTTCCTGGGAATTGTTTCGCTTTGTTGAAAGAGTCGTCGGTACGTGAGCTCGGATTTGCACCGTGATCTCTGTAACTGAGTTTGTGTACCAACTAATTTGCTTGAATTTAATTAAGATTGTATGGAAACGGATAAGTTATGGACAGTATTATATGGCGACTTTGTTTTGACTTGGACAACGCAAATAATCCTTATGGCCCTAAACAGTAGGTTTTGGGATTGATATTTTGTGCAGTGTGAAATCAATTTGAGCAGTTCTTAGTTGACAAAAACGATGAGATGTCTAATTTGCTTCATGTCGTTATCCAAAATGATAACGCTAAAGACTCCAACAACACTTCCCACTTTCTATAACTGCATCAGTTCTAAGCAATTGACAGACTGCCAGCTGACGGTTTTCCAAAACCCATTGAAGTTAATGCTAGGCAGTGTTGTCTACATGATTACATGCCGACTGCTACACACGCTCCAGACGTTTGCAAATTGCCCCTTACCTCCTTTGCTAGATGGTTATTCCGTCATTGATGGCTCGCAGGCGATCGTAGTATCGAATCAGAATGTGTTACGCGTGACTGCGATATTTTGAATGTCAATTCCGATTTCAGACTAGCTTCGAGTTGAGTGTCGTTGGAAATGAGTGGTTGCGGTGATATCGTGGTGCTCTGGTTTGTGTTGAACGATTGACTGATTATTGCTAGGTGTCAAATTGTAATGTGAAATTCAATGGCGTTTCTGTAAACCTCTTACCGTGTAAGGTTGGGTGAAGTGAACATGTAGTAAGCTATCAATCCATACAAACAAGATGGAACTACAGTTCACTTCACGCTCACTCCACTTAAGTTTACACGGTCAGGTGTTGACAGAATTGACCGGCTGTTCATTTATAGCATAACTAATTTAATGAAAATAAAATGTACCATCATTTTATTTTGCTCACTGCAATGTTATGAATGACTCAAAATATGATAGAATAGTATTTGGTCTCGATTTTGCTGATAAGTAATTTAAATTCCTGAGCCCATGGGCGTAGCGAGGTACGGGCAAGGACGGGCAGCTACCCCCCTTAACTCCGGAGTTCCGACACGGTCAAGCGGCTTGACGGCAAGCACGTAGATTTTCATCACGGAACCCCTTTGGAAGAGCGGTCGTTCGCTGGTAAACTGTAATTCTGACGAGCTTCAGAGCTTGCGACGCTTCTTATAAGACCTAAGAAACTAACAGGCTTGAAGGCTGGCTTGTGAAATTCAACAATACGGGATGTGATCTCTAATATATATTTTTTTTTACATCATTTTTTACTTTAATAAAATGCAACATAAAACGACAAGGGTGGCGTAGTTTTTTTGTTATAGAAATATGAATAGTAAAACGTTTAGTGAAATTCCAATAGAACTTTAAATGTAAAAAAAACAATATAATCTAGGATTTTCTTTGTCTGCCCCCCCCCCCCCTACATACAATTCAATCCTAGCTACGCCCTTGCCTGAGCCTGCTAATATTTAACTGCAAAAAATGTATATTTTGATGTTTTACGTATGGTGTCGTAGTGCCAGCTTAAAAATTCAAACAAACTACACAAAACAAAATCAAATGAGCAAACATTTTAACTTCCTGAAGACCTAACAAAACAAATACAAAAGTAACTGCAATTCAATAATAACATTCAACTCTTCGCCAGTACTTCGCAGTCTGCACGTTATAAAGTGGGCTCTTCGGCCGCAGTTTGTGTGTTGTCCGTCACTGCAGGTAATTGCGTTGAAAGCCTCTCGTTTGTTGAACGATGACGTTTTGATTTATTTGTAGCGTGATGGGTAACTTCGTGTGCTTTCTATTGAAGGGGAAGGTTTGTAACGGGAATGGAAATGTGGCTAAGCATCAGCTTTGAAGGTCGCAGTAATCTAGGGGCTTGTTAGGATCTCCATTCTCTTGGATTGAATATAAGAATTACAAGGTTGCTTGCAACTCTGGAGTGTTGGTATCCCACAGGAAGTGTCCTTAAGGTGTAGTTGCTTAGTTTAAAAGTCTGTTTTGATAAATACCTTTATAAAATTCCTTTCGTTCCAAATTCTAATAAGATTTACTTTCATTTATTATGGCAGCCTCAGGAAAGTCCTGTAAAGCGAGCGAAGGGCCACAAAAAAACATTTCTGGACTTGTTATATAGAACATATCCTCAAATGAGCGTGACCAAAACATTTAGTTGGATACAAAAAAACTTTTTCCCGAAAAAAAACCGCCTCCAAAAAAAAACACTACAAAATACAAAATAACTTTAACTTCTTCGGAAGTCGGTGTTAATTAACTAAGAAGCAACCTACGCCGACTACCGAAATTACTTTGTAGTGTTTTTTCGGAAGTCGGTTTGTTTTCGTGAACGTTTTTTTTATTTTTCACTTTTTAGTGGTACCCCACACCTACTAACACCACTGAAAAGTTACAGGACAGCAAAAATACGCAATTTCGTATACATGGATGATTTTTCCACATATTTTTTTCCAGCTATTTGGATTCAAAAACCAAATTGCTTAACCGATTTTGATAAAATTTAAATGGGACCAATCGAAGAGTATATCCTTTCACATGAAACAAGATTTTTTCAAATCGGTTCATAAATGACGGAGATATGATATGAGGTAACAAAAACAAAAAAAAATACAATCGAATTGAGAACCTTCTCCTTTTTTGGAAGTCGGTTAAAAAAAAGTCCAAATCCCGTTCGGCACAATTAGCCTCAGTCCTCACTATTGGCAAATCTATTAGGTAAGGCGTGATACTCGTTCCGACACCGCAGTAGAAGATTTCTTCCCAGAAATACAACACCACTGTGTAACGAAGATCAGCGGCCCTACCATGACGAGTTAAAACGTGAGTCATTCGAGCAAGAAGGAGGGATGGAGCTATATAGGGTGTATAGCTCCATCCCTTCTCGCTCGAATAACACGTCACAGTAGGGCCGCAGTAGGCCAGACCATACTGTGTACAAGATCTAGGCTTTTTCTAACGTCAACACCGCTAGCGATCATGAATTAATACACGAACAGAATGCGTGTACGTAACCTGCACGCGATGTGCCTGTCACTAACAAAGTGAAGTTTACTTGTTTGATGTATGTAGCAGGAACATACTTTTCCACTTACCGGCTAAAAAGCAAGTGCAGCTATGGATGTACCGCAATTAGAAAGGCTACTAAATTGCTTTATGACTTATGTATAGTTACACTAGCTTTTTCTCGCGGCTCTGCCTGCGTGGATGTTGGTTATCGTGTAAAAGGTTTATCACTTTTTCCATATCCCAGGCTATATATCAGAAGAATTTCGTGACGATCCGTTCAGCCGTATAAGCGAGAAAGCTTTACAGACAGACAGACAGAGTTACTTTCGTATTTATAATATATGTAGGAATAGTTGACCCTCTTAGTAAATTGAAACAAATAAATTTAAAATAAAGATTTGTCATGATTAGAGAAAATTTGCAAATTATATCAGCTACACGGGTTTGGGTGTGTAATGTTAGGTATAAATATTTTTAGTACAACAACGAATGATACAATTTCGATTGACATAATATTCATTTCCTATAATCATTTATTGTTATAACAACTTATTATATAGGGACATCTAAGAGATTTAATTTCATTTTATATAACTTCAGTTGACATAATTATTAAATGTATGTTAAAGTAATGATTTAAAATTATAAAGTTAAATTGTATAAGATTTGTTTCAGGAGAATTAGAGTTAGAGAATTTTTGAGAGTTTAAGGAGAATTTTTCATATCGGTTCGTAAATGACGGAGTTATGAGGTAGGTAAATAAACTTTGAGAAACTCCTCCTTTTTGAAGTCGGTTAAAAAAATTAGACATGTTGTATCATTTATTTCGTGTATGAAGCATTCAACGTTGGAGTGCCAAAATCAAATCACGCCCATCCCACAGAAACATTTACGTTCATAATTTTCAGGCAAATTAATCCGTATTCCCATCAAATTAGTCAATTACCGCACCGAACATCGATATGCAATTCTAAATCAATTGACAACTGATACTATCATACGATTTAGGTAATTGCATCGATGATATCGGTATAATGAAAGGAATTTCGATTTAACGATAAATCGCTATACAAGCGAAATGATCGATTCGGGATAGAAAATCTCGATTGTTTTGTGATAATAAGGGTGATCCTCGTTATTTTATTGATTGCCATGCTACGAAAATGAGGTGTTGGGACACAGTAAGATTTTATTGATTAACAGAGGCCTTTTAACCAAAATAACATCTATCAGCAACAACATTAATGTTGAAATACCAAAATGACCCTTTCATTTGACTTTCAATTGACCACGTTCACATTTCATCGCTTCCAATCATGTTGTTTATAAACAGGTTAGGTATATATTATATTTTTTAAGTAAAAGCAAACTCTAAAACCAAGACTTTTCATATGCCGCCGCGGCATAGGGAGACGCACCGGGCGTCGGGAGTCGCTGAGCGATTCCCGGCCACCGTAGGTGCGGGTCTGCGGATGGCGAGCGTTGGGTGGCTCGCCGTCCGATCAAAGCCAGGCCCGGGCCGACGGCGCGTTTTGTTCCACGCGCGCCTCAAAGAGATGTTAGCATAGGAGTAGGGGCCCGTTAGGGCCAGAGCCTGCCAGGATCTCGGATTTTGTTCGAAACAGTTACCGCGGCCCTGGAACGCAAAAGGCACTAGGAGGAGCATGGGTGGGTTTCAGTCAGTAAAAGTCTGACACTCCCTGCCGCTCCACTCAGAGCGGAAGGGGTGGGTTATTTGATGATTTGATGAAAAAAAAAAAACTTCATATTCACTTCAGATTTTTCTAAAAAGAACGGTAAATGAATATAAGTGCCGCTTTCATGCTTGCTTCACCTTTGAAAAAACAACCTTGACCGGTGGCACACGAAGTCCTTAAAACTGTGTCAATAAGGCTCTATTTAACGAAACCATTAATTCAGTCAATTTAATCACCGTGGTTGGATGCTCATCCATCATAGACCGAGACTTCTCCGTGGTTTGGATAGCACGTGAGGCCTTTGTTCTCGGCTGTAGTATGTAGATCTTTGACAGTCGTTACGGTGATCAGAAGTATCTGAGAATTATATGGGTTCAGAAAAACTGTTTTTCAGACAGCAAGTTTTTTTCTCGTTAGTTTTTATTGCTAAGACGAACGAAGCAAGGTGAGAGAGGGGTAGCCGAGCATCTTCCAACGACAGTCATTAATAGTTTTGATATCGATAGAATCGAAACATCTTAGTCTCACTCGAACTTGAGCTTGTGGTATTGAAATCGGAGTATTTTCGTCATTCCAAAATTCTACTGGATCGGTCTATTAGATTCGACGCATATTGGTTGTTACAGACGGACAGGCAGACATACGAGTGATCCTGTTAGAGTTCCATTGTTTTTTACGTTCGGAACCCAGTCCAACTCGTACATACTTGGCCGGTTTTTCATTCAACTATTTCAACAAGTTTCGGAAAAATATGTGCGAAATAAAGCTTTGATCAAAGCAAGGTAGGAAAACCCACGTTGACCGTGATGGGATCCAAAGTGCAGAGAAACGTGGTATGCATTATGTTAGTATCTGCTTACAATCATGCATGCCGCGTAGGTATAAGGCTTTTGGCCCAGCCGTTCAATGATAACTTCTCGGGTTGTTATATTACAAACTATTTTGCACCTTTGGGTGTTATTATGATCACCTATATAATAATCATACGATAACTGCTTCGTTGGTCTCGCGGTCGCAAGCGCGACTGCCGAGCTTGGAGTCTTGGGTTCGATTTCCAGCTCGGGCAAAAAGTGTTATTGGGTTTTTCCAATAACAATTTCCCTGTGACATCCCCGTGCCTCGGAAGGCACAATCGGTCAGGAGGACTATATAAGATCGCCAATCAGTAACGTGTAGTTAGGGTTGTGGAGGTCAGATAGAAAGGTGCTCCGTGTAAAGTAATGGTACTCAGCTACATATTTTAAGCCTAGAAGTCGACTCCAACCAAGTTGAGAAAAGGCTAGGCAGATTGATTGTGAATTTTCACTGATCAGTTAGGGAGAAGAGAGGTCAGTTAAGCAATCACATCATCAACATCCTAAAGCCGAAAGACGTCCACTGCTGGACATAGGCCTCCCTAAGTGTCGCCACAACAAACGGTCATTTGCGTCTCGCATCCATCGGCTATCACCACATCATCGGTCCACCTTCCGACTGGCCTGTTGGTCTAGTGGTTAGTGACCCTGACTGCAAAGCCGGAAGTCGTGGGTTCGATTCCCACCCAGGACAAACTTTGTGTGATGAGCATTATTGTTTGTTCTGTGTCTGGGTGTAATTTATCTATAATATGTATGTATTTATAAATTATATAAGTATGTATATCAGTTGTCTGGTTACCATAACACAAGCTCTGCTTAGCTTGGGATCAGATGGCCGTGTGTGAGTTGTCCCAAGATATTATTATTATTACCTTGTGGGAGGCCTTCCAATGCTGCGTCTTCCAGTATGCAAATAGGCAATCGCTGCATGTAAAATACTGGTGTATCAGGTTGGACTGGACGCCGACCTCAAGATACATGGAATCCTGCCAGGGTTGCGGAATTTGTTCGAAAGA
Organism: Melanchra persicariae; assembly: GCA_947386135.1. Taxonomy (NCBI): domain Eukaryota; kingdom Metazoa; phylum Arthropoda; class Insecta; order Lepidoptera; family Noctuidae; genus Melanchra; species Melanchra persicariae. The sequence goes on along the minus strand of OX376655.1, from coordinate 8,048,831 downwards.
ATCACTGCAGCCCTGGAACGCAAAGGGCATAAGAAGGGACACGGATGGGTTTTAGTCAGTAAGAGTAAGTGGAGTTGAAGGGATTCCACTCCACCCAGAGCGGAAGAAGTCATTTGATGACTTCCCATCCATGAAAAAAACATACATGGAAAATTTATTGATTTGACTTGACACCTTTGTCGCTTGCAGCTATCAGCTCCGCTCCGCTTTCCTTGACACCTGCCTCAGTACCAAATCTATTAATTAACGCTTATAGAATTAATGCTTTCGAACTAGTCGTCTGCTTCAAAGATTCAACGCAAGATACCCAAGCAGTGTACCGACACCTATTTCTAAGTTTAATAACACTTTAATAAGCCTTAATGTAATTCTGTTTAATTAGACTTTATCTCTTCTATATCTCGATGAATGTCTTCCATGGTGCCCGTGATTTTATGTTTGGTAAATATTTTCCCTGATGAGCGGCCATAGTTAAGACCGACTTAAGATAACGGGCGTACATTTACATTTTTGTGTGACCGGCGTTTCCTACTTTGATTGGGCTTCGAGTGTGAAGGGATTATTTTTATCAGCTGTTTTCGGAGATGGTTGTAAGTCGATGAGCGTTTATGCAAATTCGGGATTATGCAGGTCTTTAACACGGTCAATTTGGATAATAAGGCTGGTCCCGCAAACAGATGTAATGAGACATTGTGACAACGTATGTTCATAGAAATTGTGTGTAGAATAGTGTTCTATGTGTTGTAAAATTTTGGAACATTAAACGAATACGCGCAGTAGAAACGCTGTCACATCATCGCTAGGTGGTTGCATTAATATGGATCTAGGTCTGAATTAAAGTATTCTTACTTTTTTAATTTTTTTTTTTATTGTCTCATGGTTTTTGCATTGTCGCATGGTTGACGCAGTGTCGCATGTATGTCGCATTGTCGAATCGCAGCTGCCCTTTTGACTCTCGACCACACCTCAATGCTATAAAATATAAACACGTTTCTCACCTAAAACTTACGTTATACAGCAACAAATTGTAAGCTTAACATAATATAAACGATGAAAGTGCCAATATTTCACTTTCTATCACTTTTCAAATACCCCAACAAAGAAATAATACGAAGGCAAACACCCGAGTTTGTGGCACAAGTCTTATAAATACGACAGCTCTGTGTGTTTGGGTTATTTGTAAGATAACTAGCCGCGCCCGCGGCTTTGTCTGCATTAGTCGGTACTTATTTTATACTACCATGAGAAATACGCTTCTTTTCATACATACTTGTGTGACAAGCTATGTAGGAAACGGTGGGTATTGTATTGAAATAGTTTGTGTGGAGTCTTGAAAATAGAAAACATACCCATCTTTTTTGTACCTTGTTTATATTGGGTTGTAAGCTATTCTAAAGTGGGAAAATACATTTGTAAAATATAAATGTATATTTATGTCTGTATTAGACATCAAGCACGACTATACCCGCAAAGATACAAATAGGCATTAAAAGAAATTAAAAAAAAAACAGTCGTATTACGGCACACGTTGTGTCATAAATAATTTATTATTATTATTTATTTCATTTCAGACAATGTTGTCCACACAGGCACACAGCACACACAAAACAGCAACAAAATACTTAAAGGTTAGTAATAACGGTATTCCAAAAATTGGATCTTTTGCACCAATCCATTCCTACTAGTTTTTTTTATTTTCAATATGTATACGTTTTGCCTTTTGTATATTTAATAGAGAGTTTTATTTTCACCTGATCAATACGCAAGAAGGCGTAAAGAATCGAAGTTAAATGTTGATTTTAACTTTGTGGTGTGTCCAAGCAGTTTCTATGAATTATGAGCAACTGGTCAGCTCAGCTCAATTGTATCTGTGGGCAAACATTTGTGAACTATACGTTTTTATGTATGTTTAGCGTAGTAACAAGAAGTAGTTATAAAAAGTATAAAAAGTTTGCTTTGGGACACCTGAGGTGTTTTTTAAACATCATTAAAAAAGTTTCAATAGCTTTGATAAATAAACGAAAATAGAAATAGAAATCAGGTGCTTTTTAGAAAGAAAAGTAAAACAATGGCGTCAGACCTTATTCAGATGTCGCAGCCGTCGAGAGGTCATTGTATTAACAATTTATTTCTTCATCTCAATTAATTCTAGCAATCGGTAAATTATATTTGTTGCTAACATAATATCATATAAGTACCAAGTGTATGTATGTTACTAACATCATATTAGGCATCAATTCTGAAATAAATGTTTTTGTTTCTAACCGACTTCAAAAAAGGAGGAGGTTCTCAATTCGTCGGATTCTTTTTTCCCCTATTACTCGAAGACACCTGGATCGAAATGGAAAATGATTTTTTTGTTTGAAAAAGGTAGACTTTTCAGCCATATTTGTTGACTATCTATATCTGTTCAAAAAGGTGCTGTAAAATCACGTCAACAGCGATCAAAATAAGAAAATGTAATTTCAAATTTGATAGGCACACTTGAAGCAATTTGGGTATTTTCTGGAAGAGTATTTTCTCGATGTCGTTCCATTTCAATTTGGTAAAGACATAATGAAGAAATTTGGAGATAGGCAACGAAATTCTTCAATAAATGATAGCAAATGGACTGGGTTTGCTTAAATCGTCTGTTTTTTGTTTTCACTACCTAGTTCAAAGCCTGGGCCTTGTTCTCAAACCAAAATTATCGCAAAAATGTTAGAAATTGTGAATCGTGCGTTATTTAGAAAGACAAAAACTCAATATGATTTCAACAGTCAATCACGTCACTTGATTTGCGTTTTATTTTTGACGCGTCGATACATTTTTTCCAGAAACCAGGGGCTCGATTCTGCTATTGCAATCGTGTCTCAATGACCGGTCAGTGATCGAATATTTGCCAACTTTGACAGTTTTTGTATGGGAAATGTGTCAAAAGTTTGACGTTATACGTCAAAAATCGATCATTGACCGGTCATTGAGACACGATTGCAATAGCAGAATCGACCCCCTGGAGTAACTCAGTTCATTCAGCTACGTTACTACCAGCCAGCTGAAACTTCCAAATATCATCGTGGTGGGTAATGCTCCTTAATAGAAATCTTAAGACCACTACTGACTATCCCACATAATGCTACAATATAATTAAACATACAAAATTAACAACCTAGCAAACACGTCCTACAACAGCACTTAGCAACAGCACCAACATTCTGGCAACATCAGCTTAAAGTTGAGAATTAGGACAAAAGCGGCAACAAAATCTACGTGACACATTAAAGGTTTTATTTTCTCATACGCCGAGTGGAATGAAGTCACGTGCTCAGAACACGCGAACTCACTTTGCTTGTCTCCAAATTTATGCAACTTTTCACGATGTAAAAACCTCTCATAACCCCTTCTAGAAACCACTGTTATCGCAGGATTATTCTGGGTCACGATGAGATCACAATTTAAAATTTTCTTCCCTGATATCTTCATAGATAAAATATTTTTGTGATGAAGTGATTGATTAAATTAAACAAAATAATACTGTTTAGCAGTTTCACAGAAAAAATATGGTGTCATTTACCTAACAGTGGAATGCTCTATTTATCTCCAGACCTTATTGCTGCTCTCAAAAATAAGTTCTAGATAAGTTTTTGAAGGTGACCTCGTCTAGGCCAAAGACGTTTTGATGTCTGCAATTACTGTATATAATTAACTGCAATTACAAATCCAATCTACCGAATTAATAAGCTAGTAAGTAATTCTTGCTCTGTAACCTCTTAATTAGCAATCAGCAGAGCAACTAATTTAAAAATGAACGCTCAAAATATAATTATACCTACTGCACTCAACTGTAGGTTAAAAGCTATAAACTATACTTCAAACAGTTTTTGTTTGTCGGTAGAACTTCTGAATAGAAAAACAAAATTACTCTCACTACAGTACTACTACACTTTCAGTTGCAATCTGTCAAAACTGTAGGAAATTAAGGCACAGACAGATTGCAACTGACATGCAATTGCGAACGTTGCTTAAAAATTCGTAGAATTGGCCCTCAGATCTTTCGATCTGTCGATAACATCTCTACCGATCAGAATACACCTTTTATTCCCAGTAGTAACGTGTGAGAGGGACACTGGAACATCCAGTTGGCACAGAAGTGGCGGGTTACGCACTGACGGGCCCACGGGCCACAGGCGAATCGATAGTCCAAGATCCAAGAACAACGACTTTTTCTCGTGTGTTTTGAAAATAACATTATTTTGGTTATTGCAAAATTAATTAGAAAAATGGTTGGTTTGGTAAAAGTTTAGCCTGCCTGGCCAGAGACCAACATCTCTTTTTTTTATGGATGGGAAATCATCAAATGACCCCTTCTGCTTGGGTGGAGCGGGAGGGAGTGTTAAGACTCTTACTGACTGAAACCCATCCGTGCTCCTCCTAGTGCCCTTTGCGTTTCAGGGCCGCGGTGAAACTTTCAAACAAAAGTAGCAACCCTTGCAAATTCCACAACCCTGGTCAATGTGTTACCTACAGCAGTGATGGAGCGCAATCGACCCTTTCTGCGAGTGCGGCCAACATGCTGTTGGAGCTCCCCTGCACTCGCCTATCCAGCGCGAGGTGCCTCTCTTGCGCATTGTTATATAAAAATAATCCACGCGCGTTGGTGAGACCCAACAACATGTTATTGCTTATCCCAACAACTTTTCATCCCGGTAAAAATGCATGTAAACTAGTGATTATCAGTTGATAAACTCCGTTCCGTATAGTCGGACGTAAAAGAATAGCACACCATCCCATCACTTCCCGTGGGTGTCGTAAGAGGCGACTATGGGACTCACCAGAGAATGGGCAGCGGCATTCTCTGTAGGTACATTGCAACAGCTACACTGCGATCGTCAACCGGCCTGCCAAGCGTGGCGATTATGGCAACCCCCCCCCCCCCTTCCTCATCTGGGGAAGGCCCATGTCCAGAAGTGGACGTCTTTCGGCTGATATGATGATGAAACTAATGAGTTAAGGTCGATATTACCCATGCTCTTGTACTAGAAATGCGCCACCATCCGATTGCATTACCTCATTCTTGCTTATTTACAAGAAAACCTCTTGCATGGACACTCGTTAGCTCTAGGGAGACCGAACTGCTTTGGGATTTATTTCTGTTTCTACATTGTACTTCCATTAGTTTCTTTGCATTTCATTTGTTACTGATCGGATTCGTCTTTTGTTTTTTTTATGACGTGGGTTGAGGTATTCCTGAATTTAGATCATGGGGTCACTGAAATCTACAGCTTTAGTAAACAAAAAACGTCGCCATTTTTTTTTTCAATGTCATTTTTATTGGTGCCCTAAAGTGGCACGTTACCAATATTTGGACTACTTGGAGATACTTGGAGGTAAAGTCGCTAAGCCAGAATAATGATAGTCATTAAAAAATAACTCTTAATCACGTGCTTGCTTATAAGCACGTGATTAGTTTATTTTTATTCAAATAATAGTTCCCGGTTTGATTTATTAAAACACTATGTTTTGCGATTTCGATGCGAGTTAGTAGGCAACTTCTTAATAAAGTGGTTTTCACTTACTTTTATTTCTACTTTCTTTCAATAAATGCTTGATTTAAGCTGAGAGTTGGGCTTGTTTCATCGTGCGCCGCGATTTTGAAAAAAAAAAACAAAATGGCGATGGGGCTATGCCAGGTCGCATAGAAAAATCCCCGCTCATGTACCACTATTGTACATAAAGTTTAAATAAATTAATTAAAATATTCGAACCCTTTTGGCACAGAGATAGATTATAGTCTGGAATATACAGGGTTATTTGTAAAACACCAGCAACCTTTCAGGGGGTGAAAGTACTCATCATTATAAATAACTTTTACTATGGGACCAACTCTGAAATATTAAAAATTAAATCAGCTGTTTCATACAAAATGCAATAGTCACCCGATGAAAATGTATGAAATAGCAGATTTTTTTTCGATTTTTCAGGATTGGTCTCATAGCAAAAGTTGTTTATAATGATGAGTTCTTTCACCCCCTGAAAGGTTGTTGGTGTTTTATATGGAATAATTATGTTCCCTCAGAATAATTTCCGTCCATCACGCAGGCAAAGCCGCTGACAGAAACCAGTTGTTCATGTAGAGAAATAGTTAACCTCAAGACTTTCTTGACTACAAACCAAATAAAATTGGGAAGGTAAATCAGTATTTCGATCAAATCCCTGTTTCTAGGTGTCTGATGAAAAGTTTCAGTAGATTATCTAATTTCGTCACATAATATGGGATTCTGCCTCGCAACCATAGTGTGCGTGCTCCCTATTTTATCCCTTAAAGTCCCAAACTTTATTTCTCGTATATTTCATGAAACTTCTCGGAACTGGTCAACTTCCACGAACTCTATGCAACGTACATATGTATAACATAGTGAACGCTAAACCTGAAAAGGGGTCATTGTACTTACCCATCATACTATGGGACCAATCCCGAAAAAAGCAGCTGTGCAGTCCATTTTGTCGAGCTATGCACACAGAAATGTATGAGGCAGTCGTTTTTTGTGCTTATTGATGGGTGTTCAATAAAGTATACTATTGGTCGTTCAGTGGTCGAAATTCAATCATGATTTTTTATTACTTTAATGCATTGCATGCAAGCGCAAGGGCTGGCCCACAATGGCAGAGGACAAACGTGAGGGAGAATCTCCCTTTTCCACACACTGCCACTGCTGATAGGCAAAAGACCATCTGATAGCCTCTGCCCATCAGCAGTGGCACATAACGAGCTGATTTAGATTAGATAAGAAGCATTATTACAAAAAAATATTAGCTTTCTGTACTCCTTCTCAAAACTTTAACAGTGCGCCGTTACACTCCTTCGTCTGCGTATTTTTCGTAAAAAGTGGTACAAAGTTTTTGCTTCATGTATTAATATATTAATATTTCATGTATTAATATACCTACTGATATTAAGTAAATTCTGACTAATATCATAAATATGAAAGTGAGTTTGCTTTTTTATACTTTCATGCCTAAATCGCTAAAACGATTTGTATGAATTTTGGTACAAAGATAGTTTGCCCCTGAGGCGGTTATCGTCTGTATTTTTTTTGCGAACACTATATAATTATGCGAGTGAATCCATGGGCAAAATCTCATCATCATCATATCAGTCGAAAGACCTCCACTGCTGGACATAGGCCTCCCCCAAGGGGGTTCCATAATCGCTACGCTTGGCAGGCGGGTTGGCGATCGCAGTGTAGCTGTTGCAGTGTACAGAGAATGCTGCTGCCCATTCTCTGGTGAGTCCCTTAGTCGCCTTTTACGACACCCACGGTAAGCGATGGGATGGTGCTATTCTTTTACGTCTGATACCATACGGAACAGGACAAAATATAGCATCTAATAAACAAGTGGAAGTACCCCACCACTTTGTTCACAATATAGGCAGGAGGCCCCTTTTCGAGACGACGGCTCAGGCTCATGTTAGGTAATCTCAACTTGATTGAATTACTCACGCACGTCAGGAGTTTGTCAAAGATCATGAAATCTTGTTATTTATTACCATTACCATTTATGATTTTCATTGTTTCAGGTTGGGGAATTATGATCAGAGGTGAAGGCGAATATAGAAAAGCAAATCTGGAAAAGAACGTCATGAAAAAAGTCAAATCTGCGCTTCATTATACAGGATGTTCCAGAAGTGCGTGATCATATTTAAGAGTGCCCTAGTCGAACCGCTGATCTCATTGACGGGCGAGATTAAATGCATGATATCTCATCCAAAATCATTTAAGAGCGTGTAGGCCGTATGTCATTTCATACAAACTTTAAAGTCCTTATTCTTATAAATTAATAAACCGATTTTAACGAAACTTGGTATGCATACGCTAGATATCCAGGTCTAAATAGTTATCAGAAAACATTTTTGAAAAAGAGTTCAGGGGGAAGGATATAGTGATTTTTCACTTTCTATAGAAAACTTAAAATCGCTCTCTCTCTCCCTCAGAAATCTTTTTCAAAAATGTTTTCTGATAACTATTTAGACCTGGTTATCTAGCGTATGCATACCAAATTTCGTTAAAATCGGTTCATACATTTTGAAGAATAAGGATTTGAAAGTTTGTATGAAAAGCCGTACCGCGTAAACGCTCTTAAAGGAAGAAATAAACGCTGTGATGAGTAATATAAAGCTAGTGAGCACACAAATTTACAGTTCCTTATCATGTAAGATGATTTATAACGAAAATGAGATCGTAAATTTATTGAAAGACATTTGGTAGTCAGGATATTATGAAAAAAGTGCTGAATGTATCTGTTTAAAATATTTTTTTATATTTAATTTAGGAAATAATCTATCCCTGCATGGTTAATATTTTGCCATTTTTGTACTACATAAGTTTTATAGTTACGCCCAAAGTTGTGTTAAAATTTGCAAGTTTCGACACAAATATCAATTTTTTTTTTCTGTTTTGTTTCCATACAGGCCTAGATAATGCCGAGATAAATAAATGTGACTTTTTTCTAAACGTACTCCGTCAACCAGTAGAGCAATCGCCAGACTACGTTTGTATGAAACATTGACTGACTAGGGCACCCTTAAGGGTGGTGTTCTGTAACTGCTATAGAGTAAAGAAAAAAAAAGACAATTTTCGAAAAACCCGACCTCGCTAAACGACAAAAAAAAGACTCTTTTCATTCAACCTAATACAGCCATCATCAAATCTGTGATTGAACTAAAATAGACGTTATCAACTGCATCAGACTGCTTGAAAAGAGATTTCTTTGAAACAATTCAATCATTTTTTGCGGTCGGGTTTTCAGGAGAACTTAAAAAATTAAATTATATTTATTTTTATGTTGTTTCTTTACTTTATAGCAGCTACAGAACAACGTCCTTAAATATGACCACGCTTTTCGAACACCTTGTATTAACCTATCATGATACACTATAAATAGAATAATCCGTGTTACCCAGTTAATGGGTTGTGGAGGTCTGGTAGGCATCCGCTCCACATAAAATACTGGTATACAGCTGAATCCGGTTTGACTGGAAGCCGACCCCAGTAAAGTTGGGAATAGGCTAGGCGAATGACGATACACTATAAATAGAATAAACCGACCGACAAAAAAAAAAAAATCCATATCTTTAGGCAGTAGCCTAAAGATATGGATTTATTGAAATCGGTAAAGCTCATACCATCATACCGGCCCATCGTGCTGCTCGACGAGGTGGGCAAGCTCTTTGAAAGAGTAATTGCAAACCGCCTCGTCGTGCACTTGGTGAGGGTGGGGCCGGATCTGGCTTAGAACCAGTTCGGTTTCCGCACGGGGCACTCAACGGTGGATGCCATCATGCGCGTGAGAGCTCTCACGACGGGGAAGCGGTATCCCGGGGCAGGGTCGTCTTGGCGGTGTTTCTTGACATCGCCAATGCCTTCAACACCATGCCCTAGAGTTGCATTAGGGAGGCACTCCGGTATCACCGGATGCCGACCTACCTCCGTCGCGCGGTCGAGGCCTATCTGACGGATAGGGCCGTCACCTACCCCGGTCACGAGGGAGAGTGGATTCGGCGAGAGATGTCGTGCGGTGTTCCACAGGGATCGGTTGTGGGGCCGTACCTGTGGGACATCGGCTACGACTGGGTGCTGCGCGCCGGCCTCCCTAGCGGCGTCAGTGTAGTATGCTACGCTGACGACACGCTCGTCTTGGCTCAGGGGGGGTCGTACCAGGCGGCGGCCGAGCTAATGACACGCGGGGTTGCGATAGTCGTGGATAGGATCCGGCAATTGGGTCTCGAGGTGGCCTTGCACAAGTCCGAGGCCATGTGCTTTCATGGTCCTCGGAACAGGCCACCACCGGGATCCCAAATCACGGTAGGAGGGGTTCACATCGGCGTCGGGTCGATGATCAAGTACCTGGGACTCGTTCTCGATAGCCGGTGGAACTTCGTCGAGCACTTCCGACGTTTGGCTCCCAGACTGGAGCGGGCCGGGGCTGCCTTCAAGCGGCTTCTGCCCAATCTGGGGGGTCCAAACGCCTCCTGCCGGAGGCTCTATGCGGGGATCGTGCGGTCCATGGCCCTTTATGGGGCCCCAGTGTGGGCACTGGACCTGCGGAAGCGTCCAGCCCGACAGCTGAACGCGTCCCAAAGGGTCATGGCTATTCGGCTTGTCCGGGGATACCGCACGGTCTCCCGCGAGGCGGCGAGCCTCCTTGCTGGATTGCCGCCATGGGATCTGGAGGCGAGAGACCTCGCGCACGTTTACACGTGGCGCGCGGAGGCGCAACGCCGGGGCGAAACGCTGCTGCCGCAGCAGATTGCTGCGCGGCGGACGGAGCTCCGGCAAGATACCATGGCGGTATGGAATCAGCGACTGTTGCAACCCAGTGCAGGGCACGCCACAATTGCGGCGATAGTGCCCCTCTTTGAGGAGTGGCTGGAGAGGCGCCACGGCGTCCTCACCTTCCGCCTGACGCATGTACTCACCGGACACGGTTGCTCCGGAAGGTACCTGTTTCGGATTCGGCGGGAGAAAACGCCCGGGTGTTTTCACTGCGAGGATCGCCCGGAGGACACGGTGGAGCATACGGTGGAGGCCTTCCCCGCATGGGCGCAGGAGCGCCGTGTCCTCGTCGAGGCGATCGGCAGCGGCGACCTCTCGCGTCCGGCCCTGGTTCAATCCATGGTCCGGAGCGAGGAGGCATGAGAAGCCGTCACCTCCTTCTGCGAAGCAGTAATGCTAGTGAAGGAGGAGGCGGGCCGCGTGAGGGAGAGACAACCCTCACGCCCCAGCCGCCGCGGCATAGGGAGACGCACCGGGCGTCGGGAGTCGCTGGGCGATTCCCGGCCACCGTAGGTGCGGGTCTGCGGACGGCGAGCGTTGGGGGGCTCGCTGTCCGATTAAAGCCAGACCCAAGCCGACGGCGCGTTGTGTTCCACGCGCGCCTCAAAGAGATGTCAGCATAGGAGTAGGGGCCCGTTAGGGCCAGTGCCTAGCAGGGTTGCGGATTTGTTCGAAAGAGTTACCGCGGCCCTGGAACGTAAAAGGCAGTAAGAGGAGCATGGGTGGGTTTTAGTCAGTAGAAGTCTGACACTCCCTGCCGCTCCACCCAGAGCGGGAGGGGTCATTTGGTGATTTCCCATCCACAAAAAAAAAAAAGAGGCAGTAAAGATTTTATTGCAAACACTGTCTAGTTCGCTAAATGACTAGCCTTTACACTGAACTGCTCCCTTTAATTAGCGTCATAAGTCACATGGGCTAGTCATTTAACGATATTGAACCCAGGTTGTCACTTAGGTCCACGAAACAGAAACAGGCTTAGGCCTCTGAAAAATCGGTGGCATATAAGTACAGAATGAGAGGTAGGAAAAAGCACAAAGATTTAAGTGTCCAGACACACTATGCCGAAGGTACGCGACCGAAGTCCCAAGGTTGATTTTACGTTGCGACGTATACGGCTGATATGATATGACACACGTTATGTGCCGAACTTACGCGGCAGAAATTCAGTTGCGCAACTTTGTGTCGTGCGTACCTGCGGCATAGTGTGTTTAGATACTAACACTACTCAATCTTCAGCCGCCATAATAGCAGACACCGTAATAAAACAATGGCGCATCGACTCCAGGAATCGGCCCTGTGAGTTAACAATGCCCATTAGAAAAACATTCTAAATGAAAAATGGGACAGAATAATTAAAAATGAAAATACAGAATCACAATCTATGAATTTCCTTTGCTGCCATTCAAAACACCTTACCTTAATAGGCAGAAACCTTTTCCAATCATAATCTTTGCCACAAACTCTAATTGCATGTTGCAATATACGCTTATTAATGAACGACAAATACTAATTTCGCATGCCTTTGTCCCGGTCGATCATCGCTCAGAGCCTCAGCGTTCCTACGCCTGAGCGCCTGCAATAATCCGTTTGTGACTGACATTTATGAGTATACAGCCTTGTGTGGCTATTGGCAAAATCCTTTGTGACCCGCCTAAAGGAATAGGTACCCCATACAGCGTAAGATTCAATACATGCTGAAGGATTGATTTCGCTGAGCAGTATCGCATTCGACAATGCGCTCGCAAGACTATTGAAATTTGAAATCAAACAAATTTAGCTCGGCACGGTACTCGATTGTTGTGTAAGATGTTTCGATGCTGTTTATGGAATCTTTTGTGATGTTACTTGTTTGACAGTTGAAGAATTGGAGAAAAGAATAGATACAGGTGCCTTCCATAAGTTTTAAACAACAGGTTGAAAAAATTTGCGATGAAAAAGGTTTCATAGCCGTTCTCGTCATTCTCATCTTTAGACCAAAAAAGTAAAACGCCAATGAAAAGAGAACGAAAATTTCATATGAGTATCAAAACTATTTTTGTCATCAAACATCAGTGTCCAAGTTCGTAGTTCTTCAACACAATGGGAGAGAATAATGTGAAATATTCTATTGATTTTTTAACAGACACTACCTTTAATTATATCACTTAAAAGAAGAAGGCGGACTATATTTTGATAAAGCGCCTAAAGCACAGGACACACAGAACAGACGTAAGACGAGGACGCAGACGGGGTGCGGACAGGGCACAGACGAGGCGCCGCCGCCGCGCCGTTGCGATTTTTTTTATTGTTAATAGGCACGCGCTTTACCACTATCTGACCTGATGGTAAGCGATGATGATTTTAAAACACATAGAAAAGACTAGGCACGGACGTGACACTGGGTGCCGCGAGAGATGACGGTTTTCAACCAACTTCATTCAACCGTCCGATTTTGACGCCCACCCGCCCGCAACCCCGTTCTCACCCGTCCCTCGTCCGCTCGCACCCATGCCCCGTCTTTTCTGTATGTTTTTACAAAAGGGCGCAGACGAGTAAGCGTCGTGTCCGCGCCCTGTCCTTTCTATTGTTTTGCGTCCCGACGCTTCTATACATTTTGTATGAAATGGACGCGGAAGAGAAATATGTCCGCGCCTCGTCCTCGTCTCACGTCTTTTCTGTGTGTCCAGCGCCATACACTTCCCTGTCCGTATAACTTAGAACCCGATAACGCATAATAATTGCTCCTTCATTCCCGAGTTCCCGTATCGAATTTTCATTCCCAATTATTAGTCATTCCATGTTAAATATTAACATTGATGTAACATTAGCAATCAGTACTCATTTGTATACGTTTTCCGTACATTAACACCGAATGTTACTAACGCATTATAATTTGTTTCAGTGTCGATTTTTGCGATAGCTTCAATTATGTTTCGCTGGTCTGATATTTCAATACCGGTGAGTTTTGTTCCAAGTTGTAGGTAATTGGCGATATAATATTAGTTTTTAAATTTAAATTTTATTTGCAAGCGAATCTGATTTTTATGATTTTTTTTTATGAGTTTACATCTCTATCTCCAATAGACTTAAGTTGGTAGATAACAAGATTATTATTCTTATCTTCATACATTTAGTAGGTACTTTACTTTGATTACTTAATGGTCCAATCCAGCTGTACTCAACCTTTTTGTCTCTGGGCCACATTGCGGTTAGTTCTACTATTGTCATGATAGGCCGCAATAACCTACAGTAAAATAAAATTCTACATTTAATATTACTACATGAATGGAACTTTTGAATTTGTGACGAAAGGACTATTTTCATATGGCATACTCCAACTTTTTCAAGTTGATAGTGGGTGAGGAATAGTCTCAGCACATCAAGGAGTGAATCAGTACAGTATAGATAGATATACATACACATTGATACACGGACTAAATATAACATCAATAATGTGCTAGGCTACAGGGCCACGCCGAAATGCTTTGCGGGACTAATCCAATTAACGTCGCAAAGGTAAGCAACACTTAATTTTAGATCTCTTACACGAAAGCAATTAATAATTTCAGACCTTACTTAAGTAAGGCGAAGCTTAAGCTACGCTGGCACATAATCTTCCATCACCTATAATATCCATATCAACTGTCTTCACTGCAAACAAAGTGAACTCAACTGAGATAAAATTAGTACCTTCTACAGCCTTTGGCAATAGGTAGCAGTCTATTATTTCTAACACAGCATTGCTATCCTTAATACCAATAAATTATGAACAACAGACTTTGTGGTCGATACCAGCAATTGTTTTGTCTGTAATTGAAAAACGCTGGAGCGATGCATCATCTTCAATGGCTGGTAAGTATCTAGTACAAATAATCGTCCACCCTGGTGTATCGACGGAGCGAACGATAGGGGTAATGCCATAATTGCCACGGTTGGCAGTCAAATTGATGGTCGCAGTGTGATGTTACATTACGCAGGTGGAAGCTACTGCGTCTAATGTATTTCTGATATTATACAGCTTTGGCTTCCTCATTCTGTGATGGTAATCGGATTTATCCGGTTGAAATTTCTCACGACTTATTGAGACGGTATTGGAACTGAGTCTATCGAATTCTTATTGAGTAATCGGTTGTAGTGAGTAGATTGTTGGGACTTAGCTTAATGTCAAACCTTTGGCCTATTATATTTAGCTTTATTATAGGCTTTGAAGTTTACTCAGTCTTCTATATTTCTTTGATCAGTTTGTTAGCACCCACATAAACCCAACATTTTCCATCATTACCTCTCAACTAACATAAAACAGGGACATGCACACTGCGACAAAATCAACAATAAGCAACGTCATAAAGTCGCACCGCTGACCATTCAACACTTGCATCGAAGCGTTGATTACACGGCGCGTGTGTCGATTTATAACGCCAATTAGTCAGAGACGCGTGCCTGCGACGACGCCAACTGACAAATCGCTGTCGACTGCCGACTGTCGCACGTGGGTGGCGCGCCTTACTCCCCTACGGTTAATGTACTTTGTATTACTAATAGGTAGCAATTTTATTTATAATTCGTTGATGTGGTATTTTTTGTTCCCTGCCTGCGGTGATTCTTCCCCTTTCCATGTGTTACAATTTTTAATAAAAAATATGTCTCATGAATACATAAGCCATATTAGCGCCGTCTCCCTTCACTTCGCATAGTATCTTGTTCTATTTTCATAACATCGTGATACTCGTCTTGCATCCGGTCCGTCTAATGGAACTACTGGTTACTAATTACTATTTGATAAGTTTATTTCATGCAAATTACCTATTTACAAAAGAAAATAAATAAAAAGCTACGTAGTTCTATTTTGAACAATTAACTCAACCCATATTTAATTAATTGTTTTTAATACCACTATTCTGTAATAGCACTAACCTACAATGCGTGTTGCGTTCGAAAGACTTACCGCGACCCTGGAATGCAAAGGGCACTGGAGGAGCCACAGGAGGAGCATGGATGGGTTTTAGTCAGTAAGAGTCTGACACTTCCGCCCACTCCACCCAGAGCGGAAGGAGTCAATTGATAAGTTCCCATCCATAAAAAAAAATAAAAAAAGCCTGTAATGCTTATTCAAAGAAAAAACAGATAAGCTCAGACACTTAATTGCATGGAAAACTGGTCCCTATTTAAAGCAAGTTTTAATCTCCAAAAGTAAACCTCCAAAATAATTTGATCATAGAGAAATCACAAAAAGCTTATACATAAATACACTTAATTGCATAGAAAACTGGTCACTGACCACTCGTCGAGCCCGGTTTAACCTCCAAAAGTAGAACTAATATAAATTGAAATTACTCGAAACAACGCCTACCAAGACGGTTTCCGTCTAAACGATGAGATAAACGGATTGTGTCAATAATTAATTGTGACATTTATCACAACTGTTACCTACCTACAGGTAGGTAAACCTACGTGTGAAATTGGTTTGGCGTGCAATCAAAGAACTAATTTGCATGATTACTGCGTATAGCAACCACAATAATTGAAATCTAATTGATGTCAATTTGTTATTGGGATTCGATAATTGCTCGATGTAAAGAGCTTATGAATAAGTTATAAATGGTGTACATTTTACAGTAAACCTACACGTATTTACGTTTATTTTTATTTTTGATTGATTCGTACTTTTGACTGGAGAAAATAAAGAAATGTATTCGTAAATGGTTGTAGCTTGAATTCAATTTCTAAGTAGGTATGTTTTTTTAAATAAAAGCTTTGAAGTCAATTGCAACGACAAAAGCTTAACCAGCTATTAATGGTCGTAAAATATTGTCATAATAATTGAGCCTGGGAATTGACTGTTTCGCAGATTGTTAAATTTATTTTATGAGACAAGGCAGCGGGAACTTTTAGTATATTGACGGTATCATCCACTGGCGTCCTTTCATCAAATTGGCTTTTTCTTGTTATAAGTGCATATTTTCTCAAATTCACAGATTGCTGTTTTTGTACAATTTCTATTAGCAACTTAGTATTAATAAAAATTTAACAGTGTAAGTTTATTTACTCAAATACCTACAGTGACAATATTTAAAGAATAGTGACGAGAAATGTCGAAGGTATTGAAGGTTACTTGATATACCTAATTTATTACCAATTTTATTCCCAATATTTTTTTCCCAAACCTAGGTTACTTAACTGTCATACAACTCTAACAACGTTTACTCAAAAATTGTTCATAAACAATCGAGTCATCCAATCTATGATAGAGACAAATAAACATGGCTGGAAAAGTAAAATATTCTAAAAATACATTTAAAAAGCCGCTCCACCATCGACCTTTCAGTTCCCCGATGCACTAAATTTTAACACAGAATATTTTTAAAGCACACAGTGGATTATTCAGGGAGAAGCCTGAATCTCGTGACGAAGCGATAGGCGGTTTTAAACCGACCTGTGTGGCCGCGCAATTTAAAATTTAATCACACGTTACGCTAACGTACAGACAGCGGGCAAAGTTTAACGCGTAGTCAAGGTGGCAAACTTGGTGCACGGTGGAAACTGCCGTGAAATTTTTATAAGTGTATGTGTGCATATTTAATTTGCACTGAGGTGTATGCTGAGGTGTTGTTTGTTACACTTGCTGTCAAAATATTTAACGGTTCTAAATTCGAGTATACCGAGCTTATTTGTCTGTCTGTTTCAATATATACTCCGCAGTTTCATTGTTAATCATAAAACTGTAATGGAATGCAAGTTTCAAGCAAGAATGATAAAATTTCATGTAACAGCCAGTTAACAAATGTATAGTTAAAATGTCGTTACTCTTGTCCACTTAATTTCTTGTTCTATTGATTGGTTCTGATATTGTTCACAATATAGCATTTGGTAAACATGATTGTGGATAAATTAAATTGTTAATACCAGACATTAAGACTGGGCTGGGCCACCGTAAACTACTAGCTTGATTAGAAATTTTATTGACTGGGTCTGTCTAGGCATTGCTAAATTATTTTACAATAAGGCACTACAATATCCGTTAAGCATTAATAAATAAGATAAAATACATACATTTCACATTCGCTAGAAGTTGGTAGAATTCGTTGATTTCCTTTTTTTTCATAATAAAGTTGTTAATATTTGGTTATGTGTATGTTTGTAAATGTATTTTTTTTTATCAGAATCTGTTTGTCTTTCCTTTAAGTTGTACCTGCCATGTTATCTCTGCACCACCCTAAGGTCAACGGGTAGAAAATGCTTAACTGGTCAAGCTCAGCCGACACACCGCTACACCGGTGTGTCGCCCCGATTTACGCGTTTTAAAACTCTATTATTACTATAACGCAAAGTATATTTTATGATTTTGAATTTTGACATGTCGGGAGCTTGACCGAAGCAATAATTCCGCTATCGTACAGTGTGTTTTACTAGTGCATTAAGTTTTAATAAATGAACAAATCTGTGGTAATTTAATTTATATTTAGCAGTCAATTAATAATAAAAAATATCTCTTAACAAAACATGCCGAAAGAAGCTCAACACGTTACAAATGCTAATCAAATTGCATGAAATTAATCTTCGAGGAACGTTAATTTAAATGCCAACTCTACTCCTTCCTAGTATTATTTTTCTCATTACCCTCAAATAACCCATGTAGAGAGCATAACTTAATTTGATCAGACCAGAGATTACTTCATGATGCCGACTCACCACTTAAAATCTGATTTGTTAAATTACTTATTTACTTAACAATTTTCCGTGAGGTGAGCGAACAATGTACGGTAAACGGCTCAAAGGAAATTCTTTAGCGTCGATATTAATCGCGATAAGGCGGCCATTTTGCTAACGGATTGCAGCGGTATGCTGAATAGGATCAATTTCGGAATAAATGCATCACTTTATTCGATGAACGATGAACTCTTATTGGAGCTTAGTTTGATAATATGAAACGTGAAACACGAAATTATGTGATACATTATATAGCAGTTATTTATTTTTATTGTTTCAGACAATTTATTGAACAAATAAGTACTTACAACTCCTCTAGTTCTGGTGTCTGTAAATGGTTTTATTGAAATTAATCCTGTTCTTGTTTTAATATGATTGCTATTAAAATTGGTAACGTCACTCCATCCTGAAGCTTCGTTCAATATTCAAAGTACGCATCATAAAATCATGCCTGACTAATATCCGTGAAAAATATACATAGGTAGTATGATGAACTTCCAACGAAATTCAGTCAAAAAATATTCCGTTATTTACGACAAACTGATTAAGTCCTTTATTAAGATAGTCACCCATCCACAGACTGACCCCGGCAAGCGTTGCTTAACCTTGAAGATCGACCCGTTCGGCTGTTATTATTAAGCCACGACTCCTCTCAAATCAAACAACAACTGTAAATATAACACAATAATTTAAAATACCTCACATAAACTTTGTAAGTTCATTCACTGACAAAGACTGGAGATAATCCCCATATTAAGAAGTACACTCCGACCGTATATTTTGTTCGAGTTAAATAAAGTAACACAAATATTTAATTATGCGTTATTTCAACACTTGAATGACAGCATGAGAAACGTTTCTGATAACGTTGTTTAAATGAACATGTATATTTAAAAGATTAAGCGGGAACTTTACATGGAGGAGTATTTTATAATATGGAATATTAAGCCGTTTAAAGTTTTAATGCTCGCGAGATTAAGGGGCGTCTACATCTGCTTATCTACGTAGTTACTTAAGGTACCGTTGCATACGGGTGAAACTAGAGATTTTCATAATCCCGGTGGTCACTAGTCATTAACACCACTAACATCACAAAGATATACAAGACAATTTGAATTGAATTATCTACTAATCATTTTTATCGGACATCTGAGTACCTCTTCCTCGGCCTCTGGACACATATTATGGAACTGTACTTTCGTACAGGTTGGGATCTTGGGTCTCGCTAAATTATAAACCTTCGGTTTTTGGTAATTGGTTGTTTTTAGCATTATTGCCTTTCAAATTAAATGTCTCAGATTATCCAAACTTGCCAAATTTTAAAGACAAAACGAAACCCGTGTTGAACCACGTGACTTGCAGTACTAAAATTATTTTTATTGAAACTAACTGGAGGCCATTTTAATACGAGTTATTTGTGAACGATAAAAATCCCCAAATTGTTTGTGAATTTATTCTTGTAGGTACGATAGTTAATAAATCTTGAAATATAAGAGCGAATGAAAATTAAATTATTTTAATGACATGCCAATTTAAATTATTTTTTATTTCGTTCTCGTCTTTTTGATATTGCCAAAAAGTACATACAGTCGAACATAGAACATCCTCCTTTTTGAAGTCGGTTTTAAATGGCATTGTTCAAGTAAACTATCTAAGCTGAAAGTAAAAATATTAGCCAGAGAAGTGATTTATACACACTCTTTCTTTTAGGATTGGCTACTTACTTCACGCATAGCCCGACTTCACCCACGGTTAGGCCTCTCTTTTTTGGTCTAGCTTACGTACCTGTGTTCCCAAGCCTCATCCAGATTCTACTTGCGATGGTACTAACTTAATTGGTCTTCAGTTTTATCCTCTCTTTCTATTTAAACCACGTAAGGGCAATTGGATAATTTTATAGCAAAATAAAAAAAACCTCCGGGAAGTATCAATTATAAAGCAAAGAACACACTGTCCCTTCGTAATCGTAAAACCTACCTACCGCAATACGCAGAACTTTTCATACTCACATTGCAGACCAATTAGGCCCATCACATGAAAATGAACAAGCGTGAAAATAAATAACATAAATAATTACATGCTACAGTAACACGGTCGTAAAACCGACTTTAAAAACCGAGTAATTAAAAACCAATGACAGCGCCAGTTAAACAAGATAAAAATGCAATAATTTAAATCATTTACGATCAAGTTTTAAACGCGAAATTAATTATGGTGAATATTTTATTGATCAATAAGGAGTTTGTGGCTAAGGGTGCTTTTCCACCAATGATATGTGAGATAACTAGGCGGTGAGTGAGGAAATAGTCCACCAATATGATCATTTCATTTTCCTAGCTAGGCTTAGTGCTGCTCTTGTGGAATACAGGTATTTTGGCATACAAAAAGCAGAGGTATGTGTGGAAGACACGATGGACGCATGCAATCGTGTGTTGCTGGTATTGCACCAGCAACACACGATTTAACTACTTCGCTACGGATCCTCGAACCACAGAAGTCCTGAACTTTGCCAAAAAAGTTACATATTTTCACAAAGCGCCACCGTACATCATCGCTCTGGTGGAAAAGCACCTTTATTCGTTTTACATGCCATTGGAAAGCTTGATCACAAGTGGCATGTGACTGTTTAATATCGCAAATTAATAATAAGTTATCTATGTTTCGTTAATTAATTAATTGGGCCAAGTATATGAGAACGTTTAGATCGTTAGTGTACACGAGTAAAACTTTAATGCTGATATAGGAGTAACTGAACAGATGTTGAGTAGTTAACTTTATTTTATGATAGTGGACGAATGAAATCTTATAACAAGCCTGTTATTTACTTTCATACTTTTATTGCTGTAAATTAAGGCGATTTTTATCTTTTTTAATTTCCCATTGTAGTTTAAGAACTACACTTCTGTTTTTTTTTACTATACTAATAACATCGCCGTTGAGGTCGTCGGTGTGACGATCTGATGACCAGAGACCACTCAGAAAAAGAATTATGGAAGGGGCCTAAGACAAGCAGTGGGACACAAATTAGGCTAGCAACAAAAAAAAACTAAGAAGCCGCTAGCAGAAGGGTGTCTTAAATTGGAGGAAATTTGGTGTAATTAAAATAAAAGTAATAGAGCTAGAGAGATTGAAAAGGACGGAATATTTTTTTACATCAGGAGTCCATTCCCTGGATTAGACACCAGATAAATGTGCAATAACGGTCATTGACCCGCATACATTTATTGATTTTCTTAATATCTTTCCTATTTGAGAAATAAAGACATAAGCTGTCCTGAAAAACTTTCATAATTTATTGTTCGGGGGGTCTTCAAAGGGATATTAGGGAATGGTCAATGTATTTTACTGCCAGTTTATCTAGCGCCTACCATAGTTCGACAAAAATAAATTTAGGCAGCTCACACACAATCTCGACAACATCTCGTCGAAATCGATGAAATCTCGGCGACTCGAATCATTTATCGTCCGAAGCCATCAATATCGTTGCACAAAGTTATTGAATTACCGATGATGTGCCTACAATATGTGTATTTGTTCGTTTTGATTAATGCTGCTCGTCTGATGAATGGGTTACTGATTGACCTACATCATTGAATCTTCAGAGAATCGTGTTTATGTTCAGTGATTTGTAATTGGTTGAGATTTATTTTGGAAATAATTGAAAAAGTTACGATATCGTATAAAGATTTTTTTGTGATTTATCTTTAAGACCATCTTTTCGGATTAAAAAATGTATTTATTTGATATTTTATATACTTGTCTATCGCAGTGTAGTCTTTTTAGTCCCAAGGAGAACTTGCAGGGAATGCCTCATTGCATTTTAGTCCTACATACCACTGCTATAGAGCCTAAACAAATACTTATGTATTCTTGTTTATAAAAAAATTACGTAATCAAACTAAATTACACCTAAATTATGAATGTCGAAAGCAAATAAATCGATTACTTATTGTACCTACTTTTTTTTAAATTTAATTTACACAAAAAATATAAATAGGTAGTATAAGGTTTACGACATCTGCCTAATAAGTACAATAACGACCATAATTTGAAAATATAATTGAATTTTATGGTATGTTTACATCTACCGCTTCATGTAAAGATAAGGCTTGACAATTTAGGGGAGAATACATAACTAAAACGACCCAAACCAGCCTTAGCCAAGAGAAAAATAATATCATTAGAATATTAATTAACACCTATTGCGATAAAACAGACATTAGTCACATTATGTGGGCTCCACGTAATCAATTTAAATGGGACCACATTTATTTTTAAGCACACTTTTAAATTCAAATTAATAGCCAGCTACCGGTCGTGTTCTTCTAACATAGAGATCCTAAAATGTTTTTCGAAGACACCTAATTTAAATATTTATTCGGCGTCGGATAAAGATGGATGTCACTCGACTATTACCCACGTACGCCTGATGCTCCTAAATAAGATGGATCGAGATCAGGACGATTTATATCAATTTGTAAACGATTCCTTGCTATCCTTTTCCGTTTGATCTAAATACCTAGTAGAATTTGTCTTGTTTATGCAACCTTCCCACATACGTATACGAGGATTTGTGTAATGACCAGGGATCATTCTCGTATTTTTGAAGACCGTTCGCATTCGCTAACTGTCAAAAACACCTGTAATTTTCTAATTTTAATTTAATTTTTCATTTATTTTCGCTTAGATTATAATGAATTTGAACGCTACGTACGAGAATTGGCCTTCCAAATTCTGTGTATAGTAGCCACATTTTTAAAAAGATAATGTTTTTTGGTGGCAAGCGTTTAAGATTATGTTATGTGCCAATAATTCTTGTGAGACATCAAGTCTTAATCTTTTTGGCTTTCAATGTGTTTAAAGTTAGATTTATTTTTAAAGATGTTCTCAGTTTTTATGTTTAAAGATTACACCAGATTTGCCCAAAATATACTTAGGTGTGTAGTGTAGTAGTCTTTAAATTCGTTTGAAAATGGGCCAGATATTTATGCGTGAACTGAACAGAATATGTGGTCGTGTTAGAAAGTTTTTTTTATCTATTTGTTATCTCCATCGACGCGTTAAAAATTTAAGAAACATGCAGAAGATCGTAAAGAAAAAAATCCAACTTTCTTTTACGACAATAATTGAAAATTTAATTTGACATCGTTAATCCTGAAGAATTGTTTGTGGTGCGATTATTGCTATCGGCATTCTTTAATAACGATAACTTTTCAGATATTTTTCATTTCATTAATTATAGTCTTACAGGAGACTCGACAAAACAGTGTGAATTCGATTTAGTAGGGAACGTATTTGATGACTATTTGACTTTTTTCTTGATGATCCATCTATTCAAGAAAACATTTCTCAGGAGCATTTTATAGCATTCGATGATACACTCCGCAACAGAACAGCAAAAATTCAATCAAATAAATCATTTCGATTATAATAATGAAGCCTTGTTTATTCCTTATTAAAAATTACATAATTTGATATCTAATACAATTTGAGAAATTAAAATAATTGAAATTTAAATTACTTACAATAATAAAAAATCAACACGAATTAAAATGAATAAAATACTAAAAAAAAAATTATATGCAAAACAAATCACTATTATTAAAGACCTCTCTACAGAGTAAAGGCCTCCTCCATTTTTCTCCGCTTTTATCTATCTATTGCTGTTTCCCTCCAGTTATTTCCCACTGTTTTCAGTATTCCGTCGAGCCACCTCTCTGTTGGTCTACCTCTTTTTTCTTTCCTGATGGCTCTTTCCAAGTGGTTATCTTTTATGTCAATCTATCATTTACAAAACATTTCGATTAATTGAACCGTAATTAAACACTGCTCTTTTAAATCCTGTCCACGATTCGACTTTGCTCTCAAAAGCTAATGAGTTTTATTCTTTTAGCTAATCTACTGGCCGGTTGGATCTCGGAGTGCAAAGTGTTGTATCGAAAAGGACAAAATGGCGATCGTCGGCGGGGAGTCGCGTTCCGTCGCGAGCTCACAGCACTCTGCCAAATGCTCCTCAGAGCCGGATTTGTTGGCATTGCCCGGATATACGAGTGTACATGGCGACATTTACACCGTGGCATAACGTCAGGCTACGTGCAATGTCGCGTTAAAGCTATAGTATTGCATTATTATTTTAATTTATGTTTAAGAGCGTGACAAAGGTCTAGAGAGTGGTCAGATAGACAACCTTTTTTGTTTAATCAATGTGTCGATTTTTTTGGCATACCTTAAGGAAATACGCCAACGAAAGTTCTTACTACAGAACTTGCTTGCACCCTCCATTTCCATTCCATGTAAACAAAGCCAATAACAAAGCTATCCAGGTGGATATACAAACACATACTAAATGGGCAATAAAAAAAGTACGAAACTTCACTCCCACAGCTTTTGAATAACTATTCAAGTGTGACCTTATTAAATTTCTCGGTTCAAAGACAAATATGTAGGTCATTTACCAGACTTGCAGGAGTCTGTTCTCTTGCAAACTTTCTCGTATTCGCAAGTTATGAGGTAATCGTCGGCAACTTCGCTGAGGTGCTTCTTGCAGCCTCACAGCTGTAATACACTGAATAAAGTATACTTCATGAAAACTTACTAACTTACAAACATCGAAGAAGAAGCTGTATTATGTACTGGAGAGATGCTTTATATTTTATCGTTAAAATATTTTTTAAAGATCAGATCCTTTATGAGAAGGTCTTATCTAAGTAGGGATCCTGGGTTGCTTTAGGAAGTATTGCATTTTGGCTTCCATGCGAATTCCGAATATCACAAAATAAAACGGAAAATATATAACTTAAAAAAATCTACTGGATTTTACAAGATAAAAAACTGCTTGTAGTTTAAATTAAAGAGCAAGTTTCAACTTTCAAATACAAATACTAACAGTATCCAGGTTATAAAAAAACTGATTTACCACTAACCTATATTGCAAAACAAGACAAAAATTACCAAAAAATAATAGTTCCTGCTACACATCGGTGTAAAAAAATCATGGCATTAAATCTTTAAGGATTCGGGAAGTTGCATCGGTTGAAACACAGTACTGTGACTATAACAGGGAAATACTCTTACTTGATTGATTGCTCTTTTTACAGAGTTATTCCTATATCGAAGAAAAAATCTGGGTTGGGGGACGCACTTCCGTATGTTTGTTGAGCGTACCCATTACTATGTGTCGACAAATGTGTTCAAGTAATGATATCTGTAGTTGTTAGCGGGGATTAAATCGATTTTCTGTACGTGTGTTGGGATTACAGCTATCTTTCGGTTTTTTTTATTAGCGGCATCATAAGACATAATAATAAATTATTTAATTCCAGTCATCATCATCATATCAGCCGAAAGACGTCCACTGCTGGACATAGGCCTCCCCCAAGTGTCGCCACAACAACCGGTCCTGTGCGTCTCGCATCCATCGGCTACCAGCGACCCTCACCAGGTCATCAGTCCATCCTGTGAGAGGCCTTCCAACGCTGCGTCTTCAGTACGCGTTCGCCATTCCAAAATTTTGCGGCCCCATCGACCATCGGTTCTGCGAACAATGTGCCTTGCCCACTGCCACTTCAGTTAATTCCAGCAGTTCTAGAATCATCTATTCATATGCAGCCGAAATTTTGGAGCTATTCGAGCAAAAATAATGAAGCAGATAATTTTAATGCCTACTTCAAGTTTATGTGGCTATAGGAAACTTTT
This sequence comes from Melanchra persicariae, assembly GCA_947386135.1. Lineage (NCBI taxonomy): Eukaryota > Metazoa > Arthropoda > Insecta > Lepidoptera > Noctuidae > Melanchra > Melanchra persicariae. Next base: position 8,023,137 of record OX376655.1, on the reverse strand, counting down.
CTTTTTTATTAAGATACTGTGAAAAGTATTTAAGGAATTGGATAATGAGATAATGTGTGTGCCAATTAGTCCGCGCGATCTTTGCATAGCTCCAAAAACCCTAACCACTCTAAATTTTTCCGCGAAGAATTCGCCTGCTTCCACAGGCCATAAATTAATCCCTACCCCATGTATTTTGTCAACACGGATTTATTTACCCTTGTATGTATAAAACTAATCACAAAAGGCAATAAATACCTTACATATTTGGATCGTCGAATACCCCTGTTGGTCAGACACGCCACTCCTGCGCAGGTAAGTGAAGTTGCGTGTACTGCTGTCAAATAGAACTATTTTATTGCGGTTTTTATTCGCACAACAATTTAAATTTAACGAGAGCGCTTCGGTTAACATCGGGAACTTAAGCATTGTTTTGTTTTTAGAGACGTTTTTTGTTTTTGTTTCCGCGGTTCGTGAAGGCCGGTAAGCGATTGTTTGTTTGAGTATTTTGATCGTGATCTTATAAAGTTTATTATAATTTTACAAGAATATGAGTGGTATTTTGTAAAGCACGCTGCAAATAATACGTTATGCCTTTAGTTCATTTGACCTTTTTACCATCGTTAAGCGTGTTCATGCAAATAAAGCTGCAAGACACATATTTTTTAAATACATACCTATTTCTTGCAAAGTCGCTGAAAAACAGTTGCACAAACCAGAAATAAAAACCCATTTTTTAAATTTATTTGTGATCATTTCATATTTCAGTCAGTAATTTGATCCTAACAAACCAAGGTCAGTAAGTACGAAAAGCTTGTACCTACCTAAGGTACAAGTTTTTCGTTAAAAGCTGTACTTAAAGACGGCACTTACAAAGAAACTGAATTTTTATGTTCTCATAAAACTACTTACAAATAGTACTTTAGTTGAAATCAGGCAATAAACTCAACTGGAATGTAAAGCCGTGTAGATTATGGCAGAGCTGCCTTCTATTGTGATAAGAGGTTCTTTATAGCTGAAGCGTTTATCATTGTTGGGGATAATTCTAATGGAGGTACCACCTAGATATTGCTAGATCTCGCTTTTGTTTTTTATGAGTATTGTTTAAGTGAATTGAAACATTAACATTTAACTGTCAACTAGCACTTCGCCCGCGACTTCATTTACGCCGATTTAGTACAAACGAGTTTCTCCTTTTTAACCCCCCTCTTCTTTTTTTTATGGATGGGAGGAGGGGGTTAAATGACTCCTCCCGCTCTGGTTGGAGCAGGAGAGAGTGTCAGACGTACTGACTAAAACCCATCCGTGCTTCTTCTAGTGCCCTTTGCGTTTCAGGGCCGCAGTGACCCTTTCGAACAAAATCCGCAACCCTGGCAGGCTTTTGCCTTAACGGGCCCCGTCTACTATGCTGACATATCTTTGAGGTGCGCGTGGAACTCAACGCGCCGTCGACCCGGACTTGGCTTTGATCGGACGGCGAGCCATCCAACGCTCGCCGTCCGCAGGCCCGTGCCTTAACAGTGGCCGGTAATCGCCCAGCGACTCCCGACGCTTTTTTACCCCCTTAAGGATTGAATTTTCAAAAGTCCCTTCTTAGTGCTCACCAACATCGGAAAAGAAAGCCTTGTGCGAAATATAGTGTTGCTTGTGCCAGTACTTTGGCGGTATGTCAGCCTGTCGGTTTCCTTTTTATTCAGGGCGTTCCAAAATATTATTCCGTGCTTCGGAAGGCACGTATAAGCTCTGGCTTCTACGTGCCTTCCGAAGCACGGAATCACCGGGACCACGGGGTCCCGGCCGCCAAATGGCGGTCGTCAAATAAACCATGTCAGGCCCTTGAGGCGGTTTAGAAACTCTGACACTAGTGTGGGTGGGGTCGTTAGACCTTACTACCCACACGATAAGGAGAAGGAGGGTGTTCTAGAAGTGCGCGGTCATATTAAAAGGGTAGTATTGTGTAGCTGAAACACATAGAGGAAAAAATAACAAAAAAGTGACTTAAAAAACGACCCCAAAAACTAAAGGTTCCGAACAAATGACTTTTAAGCAGTTTTTTACAATTGATGACATTTAATTTAGTTAAATGACAGATTTGATGTCACCAACTGCCTCAGACTGCTTTAAAAGTAATTTCTTTTGAACTTTTAGTTGATTTTTGCAGTCGGATTTTTTTTTTGCGTTTCTATTGTTTTCTTACTGTACTGTACATCAGCAAAAATTTCCTATTGAGTAAGTGTCTATATGCTGTAGAGGAACTGTAATTTTATTGAATTGTAATTTAATTGAAATAATCATGAGTTGATAAATTTTTATTGGATTCAGATTTATTGATTGATTTATTTGCTTTTTACCATTATTTTTATTAATTATTATATTTTGTTTATAATATAAAAATGTAGGTAATTATTTTATTGGCTATACTGTAATTGTGTAATTTCATGTGCAAATTCAGATACAAATTACTTGTTTATGAATAAATGACTATGACTATGACTATGGCTACCCAACATCACATTTAAATATGACCACGCACTTCTGGAACACCATTTTTTTAAGGATCGGAAATCGTTAATGACTCCTTCCGCTCTGCGTGAAGGAAGTTCCAGAAGTGCATGCGATTATTCAGCTGAGGTTATGACAAAGATTGACATCAATCGTAATGACGATGATTGATGACAATTTTCGTCATAACCTCATCTGAAAAATGTTTACTGCTGTAGCCGTGTAAAGTATTACAATAAAATGCACTTTTAGAAGACCAAGCAATCTGCCTAGCCTTTTCCAAAATTTTTGGGGTAAACTTCCAGTTTAACCGGAAGCAACCAAGTAGCAGTATTTTACATGGAGAGACTGCCTGTCGGATTTCCACAACCCAATAACTGGGTAAAGGCCGATTTACACATATCAGTGAAGTCACAGTACCGGCACAGTACCGACAATTGACAGCTGCGACGATGGTATTGTTGTGTAAAGATATGTTTGTTGTGTTTGCAATGTCAAAAATGCAATTCAGCAAATCGCATCGCTAGGGTCGCTACAGTATTTTTAACACAAAGTAATAGAACCTGAATATCAATAAAGGTCAAAGTAATCAGCAAAAGACAGTTTAAATGTCTGCAGAATTTAAAACTAGGTTTAATAACTTATAACCAGTTTAAACATGATTAATCCCTGTCCCAGAAAACTTTTCAATTTAAACGCGCTCTGATTCAAAGCGAAATAAAAGGCTTTAATTGAATTAAGTTTCTACTAATGAAACTGCTAAATTTTAGTCTAATAAACGGTTTAGTAATAGTTATTGGGCTGGAAAAGATCAATTTCGATATAATACTAGCTCGAAAAGAATTCAAAGGGTAAATTTTCACAGGATCTAAAGTTCTCTTATACACACGAAGAGGTTACAAACCGAGTTACTTTCGCATTTAAAGTAGATGGTTGTGTATGGAGTATGGATTAAAAAACAGCCAATATTTATTAGGGTGTTACCACACAAATCGATCAATCGTCGATCGATGCCATCGATCTATGGTAGAATGGATTAGTCGATTTCGATTGATATCATCGATCGATGGTAGAATGAATTAGTAGCCGTCGATCGATAGTTTCTACTACTTTGTTCGATCATCCAAAGCTACCACAACAATCGATAAACGTCGATCGATGGTATCGAACGACGGTTGATCAAATGTTTTTCACCCGGTATCCGTCGATCAGCCAAAGCTAATACAACAATCGATCAACGTCAGTCGAAGTCGATCGATGGCATCGATTGACGACCGATCGATAGGTGTAGTAGCAGCGAGCGGCTCGCGAGCGGCGCATTCGTAATCTGGACACACCCTTAGGATTTTGATGACTTTATTTCAGTGTTTTAAAATTTCTCCTGTGAAATCGGGCTTCGATAGCATCAACGATTCAAAATAATTTCACATTCAAAATCGACAGACACAGAAGCAAACTCTAGACTTATACATATAGACTACTATAACATGTATGCTAAAAGGTATTTCCATATAAACTACACTTTGCTAGCACCCGGTGATCAACCGGATAGCATAACGCTATTAGTAAATAATCCCACTGATAAAATCCCCTTGTCCCTTTTATGATACCCACGGGACCTGACGGGATGGACTATTCATAGTCCGCACTAAGGGCAAGATTACTTGCCAGTGATAGTCAACACTTTGAATACCATTTTCATATTCGTCTTCCTCAAACGTAAGTCTAGTCAATACGTTGGTAACTATTTTCATAAAGGTGCGATTACACGGGCATTGAAAATTGATCGATTATAAGCAATACTGGTCGATTGCGACGTCACAAAATATTAAGCAATTGAAAAACAATTTTGAGCGATATGGAGAAGCTCCAAGAAAGGAAGCCAATACTTCCGCAGGGTAAATTTGTCGAAAATAAAACAATTCTCAGAGAGAAAAAAAAACATCGCATTTTATTGAAGTTGCTGCAGATTATTCCACTAATTGGTCCAGATTGATTTATTTATATTGCCGAGCAATAATTTCTCAGAAAACTGCCCGTGTTAGCGCACCTTAATAGAATCCTGCTCAATATTATTCCGTTACGATATATTAGATATCTTTCAGTAAAGCTTGATGAGATTCAGTGGAACATCGTTTGGACTCCATACGAGACTAGTACGATTTGAATGCTCTGCTTTAATGGAAATACATCAAACTTAAGTTCAATAGGAACTTATAGAAATGGCATATTCATCAAATAGTTTCTCATAATAATAAATGGCCCTATAAACGTCAGCCACATAACAATATATTTCCAAGCATTAAAGACGTAGGAAGGTACGAGCTCGTTGTTAAATAATAGCAGCCACACAAGCAAGTGTTGCTTAACTTTGAAGATCTACTTCAAAGTTAAGTAACACTTGCCAAGGTCAGTCTGTCGACAGGTCCACCATCTTAACATACCGAACCTCTTCCGTGGCTCAGAAAGCACGATAAGTAGTAAGTCTCAGCTTTCATTTGTAGGTCTTTGGTAGTCGTTACGATTTGCCAGAAGCCAGAAAAACTGACACCAGACTTGCCTAGTAGTAACTAGGCAAGTCTGGTGTCTGTAGGGTTGTGGAGGTCAGACAGGCAGTCACTCCATGTAAAATATTGGTATTCAGCTTAATCCGGTCCAAATAGTTGCTGATCGCAATATAGTTAGGAAAAGGCTAGACAGATGAGACGTAGAGATGTTCATAATCTGCCAGGGTTGCGGAATTTGCTCGAAAGAGTCACCGCGGCCTTGGGACCCAAAGGGCATTTGGAGGAACATGGATGGATTTTATTCAGTAAGAGCGGAAGTCATTTGATGATTTCCCATCCTTAAAAAAATATATACCTACCTAATATTTTAAATACGACTCGATTTAGAATCTCTTTGTTCAAAAATAATACATCATTCTATATTTCCCTTAGTCCTTCCAAAACCAGCAATACTAAAACAACCACACTGTAAACAAATAAAACTCTATATGGTAATGTAAGTGCACTTCGGGCCACAAAAACCGTACCTCTGAAAAACACTTCGATCTATTTTTATATTTCACTACGTAACTCGGTTGTTTTACAACGGAGTCACGTACAACAGCATCTGTCACGGGGAGCTGTTTTAAAACCGATGTGTCGTTGAAACTATGTTGAAACCAAAGAATGCATTGCCAGACGTACACGGGTTGAATTGCAGACATTCGGGACACTTCTAGACAGGACTGACGCGTAACGCGACTCCACTGCATTCTTTGCGCTCCCTGTCGTTGTTATTTTAAGTTTTAAAGTCGTTTCTATTGTTTTAGAGCTTTGTCAACGGGTTAGCGGTTGGGAACTATGAGTGTGCTTTTAAACTGTGACTGCAATTTACGTTTTTGTCCTACTGCTCAGAAAGAGAAAAATCTTCAGATAAATACCTTTTAATTTAAATAATTCCTTTAAAATGAAATTAGGACTAGCTAGCACTGGACCATAAAATCTTTTCAGCTTTCCCCTTTCAAGCTTTCCGGCCTCCCCTCGACTTCCGTGCAAGGACTTCAAAGATCTTCTCCAGAAGATCACTAACGAATGGATACTAGTCACTTTATTGATATAAAAGCTTTGACTTTGACTTTGACTTAGAGGAGACCTTTGCTCAGCGGTAGGATGATACAGTTTTAAAATAACCAGTAACTTAATATGGAGTTTATACAACAAGATACTTTTAATGGATATTATTAACTACACTTACAGAATATCTAGCATTAGAAATATGCATAACACTTCGCAGACGAAGTGCCGTATAGTGATTAATCTCAAACGTACCCATTAACACTCACAACTACAACAATGATCGTAATACACTTCTAATAAAAAAAACTGACAACATCTTGTAAATAAAAACCATTTCTTGTCACAACGGTGCTATCAAAATGTGGCTAACCATTGTTCACATCGGAACTAAAGAGTGCGTTATCAAACCACTTAAATTGTAACACGTTCTACCGCGGCTTGCCTCATGTTCCACAACTGCTAAAACAAAGAAAGAACGCACCTATTACTCTCGTTTAAGATCGACCATTAAACTCTTACAAAAAGCTAATGGTTATCAAACTGGGCCACCCAAGTAGATGAATTTAGGAACGTGAGTTTTATGTAACACGTCGTAAATTGCTATAGTTTGCCTCGCGTGCCCACTGGACAAACCCAAACCATTCCGCGAACAGCATCCAGCGCATAGCGTACAGTTCAAAGATATTTTTTGTAAAAACGAAACGTAGAAAGTATTAACAACGAGGATGGCATGAATTTTTTCCCCGAACGTCAGGAATTTAAATTCTTCTGGCTCCTTACGCGATCGCGTGTGGTCTAATTATGAATACGGCACAATAGCATTAACTTTTTCTGTAAGAGAAAAAACTTCAGCGGTTTCCCTGCGAAAATGGAATAAAAGTGTAACGGATAAAGGAAAACTTCTAGACCTGTTAAGTGGCGATAGCCTACTTCGCGGCTCCATTACTTTGCATTTTATATGCCGCTCGACTGCGCCTGTTTACTTTGAACTTTTATTATATTCACTTATCCAAGAAAAATGTTATGGCTTTACCCCATTTTCGGTCACGCGAAATTTGGAGCTTATTACGTAACGTTTTTGGATATTCAGATGCTATTCGTGGTGATTAATTAATGAGTTTCATATTTAAATAACGTTTAGATGTATCGTTTGGTGTCTAAATAGCTTTTAGTTTAATTAATAAGACAAGTCCTTTTTCACAGAAACTTAATCGTTCACCTTTTCGACTAAAAGGTCTTTATTCGAATTGGTCTGGTTTTTGAGTCATCCATAAATAATGCGATTACATTTAAACGTTTTAGTATTAAATGGTTTTCTAAATGTCACATGTTAATATTAAGTGTTTCAGGTTAGGCTAGAATCTTAGGTCATTGCATTATTAATTGGATGATCTAAGGATTAAGAGATTAGACAAGATTTCGATAAGATAATAAATAGCTACCTTTTTAATTAAAATCTACTAATAAAAAAACAGAAATAATTAAATCAATATTGATATGGTCATCGCGTAAAATAAGTGGTGTAAGCTGTTAAAATTATCTCTGAACTAATCTTGAATTTGTATATTTAAATACATTAGATGTAATTCAAACATAAAAGAATTTACAATAAATAAATAATTATGTTAAACTCAAAGGCGATAACTCCCACAGTAGCTTTACAAAAAACATACAACCTTTAAATGCAACAATCGTAACTTTTTCCTCTGCTCAATAGGAATATCATCTGTTTCAAATTTCGTAATTAATAAATTATCGATATCTTACGAAGTCAAATTCAATTTCGAACACACTTTATATAAAATCCTCTGACAAATATCAATATTTAATTTGAATTCACATTAATTTAATAAATCGTCTATCTGAATCAATAGATCGTTATCTATTTAAATTCTTTGTCGCGTTTTAAATCTTCAAGAAATTATTATTTTGCGAACAAACCAGTTTCCTACGATAAAAAATCTAAAGTATTACACTAAATTAAATAAGATAAATGTCTTTGATTTACTAATTAGGTGTTATGATGCCAAATTTTGGCATCATAACACCTAATTAGTAATAAGATTTGTTGGCATTTGTGTACAGATTTTTGTTGGCATTGTGTTCATAAATTACCTATGTAAACAAAAAATACAACATAAACAGGCGGTAGCTTAATATTTACTTGATAATTACGTACCTGTGCAATGTGAAGATCCTGATTAGTTAGAGAGACAGGATTATAAATAAAATTATAGCTATAGTAGGGGCCAGATAAATGAAGAATAACGGTCATTGACCTTTCCTTAATATCTCTTCGTAGGTACCTCCGGACAGTAAATTATAAATCATTTTTCATTACTAGAACAGTAAGGATCACTATAGATGTCGATTCAGGACCGCTTTATATCATTATTTCTGTTTTAGAAATTAAGTGTGTCAATAAATGTAGGTGGGTCAATGACCGTTATTCTTCATTTATCTGGCGCATACTATAGGTAAGTATAATAGCAAAGCAATGAAATCACTTTTTATTTACCATTTTTTTTAAAGTAACAGCATTCATCAATAATGCAATCCATTATAACAATACTATTCTTAATGCGTTCACGAGTTAAAGCTTGGAAATATTTCTTACCGAACGGGACGTGTAAATTGGAAGAAAAAATAACCTTTTCGGGTCAATATGTTCATGCAAAGCCTGCGCAACATTTCATGTTCACACCTATGTATGTATATTTTACATTTTATTTGCATAGTTTAATGTGTATCAAAATGTAATAAATCGTGCCGCCCACGGAGAATCTTTAAAATATATTAACATATACTTGACCTTTGTGTTGAATTTTATCAGGGCGAACATTACTCAATAAAATGTTTAATACGGTGCTAAGTATAATATCGAGTGAGAACAATAAGCCATAAACATGCAGTCATATCAACGCATAATGCTATCCCATGCCAAAGGAATGGGTTTTTCTTTATTTCAATAATATGCGGCGCAAACGCTTCGGAGTAGAGTTACTCGAATCATTTCGCGCACGACTGGATTAAAATAACAGTTTAATCGTAACTTATACATTTTAATGCTCTAGTCGTGCCGTAAAAATATTACTCGGTGAAATACTCGCATTCGCAAAAGCGAAAGTTTTGATTTCGATTCGATTCGATTCATCCAATATCGTGCATGCTTACATAATTTCACGCCATTCTGCTGTGGGAGTAGGCGAAAACTTAAAACGCCACGTGGTCATGTCTGCTTGCTTCACATTCGTACTACCTGTATAGGAACTGAAGATAGTAGACCTATCCCTAAAAAGGCAGTTAACGCCTCCAGGCACCACACGGCACGGCACCATTCATGCATACTTTCAATATGAGTACACAGACAAAACATGAACGTATAAATAAAGGAGTTTCAAACATGACTTGTTCCAAGTCGCTCCAACATTTCAACGTCACGGATGTCTTCAATTATTAACATTATAGGAGTTGCGCATAAGGCGGTTGTTATGAATAATAAAATAGTAGAATACGCCGTGAAAACAGCAAAGAAAGTGCAAGGGGTGCAGTACAATGGCAAGTAAAGGCAACAGTGTAGGTTTATATGCGTTGACAATGTGCATTGTGCCTTAAGACGGGTCCACGAAGAATTTTAATATTCTCAAGCGGGAGATGCGGACTTCATCTGCCTCATAGCGACGCAGTTTGCACTACACAAAATGCTTTAAAAATTTATGCCGGTTATTCAACTCTGTACTGAAATGGGGGCAGGATTGCCGTTATTGATTTTTTGGACCTTTACTTTGGTGCAGTGCATTAGGTGCTTTTAATATTAATATGAAATTGAGCTTATGGAATATGCATTTCACTTGCTTATTATGGGGTTACCCCAACCTTTCTCCATGCTTAAATATTTATAAGGATTTTTTTCTGATCCATATTTCATTTTCAATGGCTCAAGCTTTAGATATTTTTGCCTAATTTATTGTTGCAGAATAAAATGAAAACTTGATGCCAACCAAAGAAAACAATTTCGAAACGAATAGAAGAAGAAAACTCTATGATAATCACGGATGTGCTTTAAACAGTTTTTTTTTTTTATTTCTGTCAAATCAAAAAGAAATGAGCACTGTAGCCAAGCAAATTTTTGGTTCGATATAAAACGGTTCTTGCTTCTTTGACAAATGACAAGACTTTGTCCAATGGAGAAGTAGTCTGATTTGACCACAACTTTACGATGTTAGGCCGGGTGGTCTTCCTGCCCAGAGACCATTACAGTAACACCTAACATTATTCGCAGTCACACGCACCTATAACTGTCAGATAATCTTTCCCCAACGGAAACCGCAACAGTTACTAATATATTATGTACAAGAGTTTCATTGACCAGAAATCGCCAACAATATGCACTTGTGACTTTGACTTCGTAACATTTGAATGCAGTACTAACAATGCAGTCATCGTAAGCGCCTTGTGTACAGTCTCCGGCGCATATTTACATATCAATGTGATTCGCTCAACGAAACGTTATGTTAAACTTCTTACTGTTCATTTGAGATGTCATTTAATCTGTAGCTTTGAAGTCTCTCTGGGTTTGTTCCCAAAACGAATCACATTCATCTCGTTAATTTTGTTTATACTCAGATTGGCAGTTGTTTCGAGAAGTTTCATCATTTGGTTTGTTGTTGTCCTTTGCTTGCATTTCTACATTATATTTCGGAACCATTTTGTTCTCGTCTGCTTCCATCAAACCAACAGCTACTACAATATCTTTTATATCATATTGTGACAGGTTGCCAACCTAACATTCTTCTGCTCTATTGACTGTTATTGTAAAACTGCAAGAAACATTTTTCTCTCTGCATCTTTGTTGTTTGAAAAGCCTTCAAATACAACAATTGAATCTCCACCCTTTAATCCTTAAACCAACAAACAGAACACAACGCTGCAATAATAATTGGGTAAAACACTTATATCTAGTTGGAGCCGTCACCAATGTTATGATAGACGCAGACGCAGTATCTACCGGAGTCCGGAACAGAACCCAGAACGTGGGTGGACGTTATCGCGGGTCGCCGCGATAAATCAGCAAATTTCAACTAATTAAAGAATAACAACATTTGATGCGCGTATGAGCTTTTAAGTTTAGGGACCCTTCGTATTTCTGTTGAAGGTTCTTTGTGGTGGGATTTCTTTTGATTTAGTTATGATGTGTATGTGCCTTAGTATTTGCTTGCTTTTGATAAGATATAAAATATTTGTCAATATAGAGACAGAAAATGTAGTCATACTTAATGTAGTCATGTGTTTTAATGGCTCGTCAAAGTTGAGTTTTTTTTTAGTTGTAATTTCATCTTTGGTGTTCAATGGTTTGAGATGGTTCAGGAAAAATATACCTAGTAGGATTTGGGATATGCCTTTGCCCAGCAGTGGGGAAAAAAAATCAATGTTTTCCCATTCCACCCTATTGAGTTAAGCCACATTCATAGATATGCTATTAGCTGAACGATCAGAATAACAAGATTTTGTCCTGATAAAAGTAAGTGGACTTACCCTTCGGAGCTAGGGTAGCGATACTTACTCACTCAGGGGACATGAATGTCGGCTTGTTTGTGGACGTGGGTTGACTTTACAATGCAATGCATGAGACATGATCCTGTTATGAGGTAACAAGAGTGTGAATTAGATAATAGTATCACACAACAAATTCTTTGAAGCTTAGGACCGATCGATGTGTCTACGCTTTGAAGTTTATGTCCAGAGGCCCTAGACAATGTGCCATTCAATTAGCGAATGCGACTGTCGAAATGCCAAAATGTAGGGATTTGATCACGTGACATTTCGATAGCATCTGTCAATCCCATACATTTTTGACGTATTGACAATCGCCTTCGCCACGCTGCCGCTGACAGAATGTCACTTGTCTAGAGCCCCGCAGTGGATGTGTTTCGGCTGAAATTATGATGATGATGACCAGCATTAGCAACATTTTGCAGTCAATCAAGCATCTCCAGCTAATAAATTTGTAATAGCGATATCATAAACAACGAAATAAGAAACTGTTCTTGGAATTCAAACATTCAAAGGGCCACTTAACATCGATACACTTACGGAACCCACAGGCCGTTTAAATTGCTTCTTTTTTTTTAATAAGTAAATTAAATGCAAGGGAAAATTAACTCTTCTTGCAGTGACGGCCAGTGACGGCCAGTGACGGGGAGTGACGTAGCCAGCCATTACGGTTCGGAGGTCGTTGACCTCATGACTGGAAAACGCGGCAATGTTTCATTCAACTACCTGTTTACCCTTTGTTTTCTTGTTCAAAATTAGATTGAGTTGTTTTTAATTACTAGCTTTCTTGAATTTTTAATTTGATTGTTAAGTTATTTTGATTGTCGTTTTGCTGGATGTATTCTTGGCTGTCACATTGAGTCAAAATTCTCAATCAAATTGGGTTCCTTGGTATAAATTATTATGAAATACATACCTATACGCTACCCAGCCTGCCAAGCGTTGCGATTATGGCAACCCCCCCCCCTCCCGTCTGGGGGAGGCACATGTCCAGCAGTGAACATCTTTCGGCTGGTATGATGATGTTGATGATGACATACCTACATAGTCAAGCCATTATCTTGACAAACGGCAGTGTGTCAGTCAAGTTCGCAAAGCAAAAAGGCTGCACGCCGACCGACATTAAACTATGATGATATTTACCTACAATCGAATGTCTTCCGTTGAAATTATAGACAATTAGACAGGCAGACAGAAAAAGAAGATTTTAATTTTCTATTGCCAATACTAAAATTGGTCTGAATGAAACTGTAGTCTTTTTCTTAAAAGCATGATACACTCGTTTTATTGAGGATATCCTGACGAAGTTGTAAAATTTAACCGGGCTTCTTTTTTGTTTAATCAACTTTTACGGCACGGAACCATGGGGACATTGGCTTAAACCACAAAGGGGTTTCTTGCAACAAAATTTTACAACCTGGTTGCGGTCTCTGAACTATTTTATAGGTTAAGTTTTGTTGTGCACATTTTTTTGGGTCTGTGGGTTTTAGGGATGTGCAATGGATTCGTTAAAAAACATTAACCTCTTTTTCGCTTCGCCGCAGTTATAGGGTTGTAAGAAAAACTTGAATTCAAGAGGATTTCTATAGAGTTAGAGTGTCTATACAAAGTGTTACTGTTAACAGAATAAACGCAATTCTGAAAGGGGTATCCCCCTTTGCGTTTATTCTGTGTAATCATCAGTATGGCTGTCATTTGTAGATCTTTGGCAGTCATTACGGATTGTCAGAAGCCAGAAAATCTGACTTCAGTCTTGCCAAGAGTGCCATGTTACCCAGTTAATGGGTTGTGGAGGTAGGCAGCCGCTCCATGTAAAATACTGGCATTCAGCTGAATCCGGTTTGACTGGGAGTCGACCCCAATAAAGTTGGAAAAAGGCTAGGCAGATGATGATTCAGTTCAGTAGATTTTGTCGAGTTATGCGCACATAACTGTATGAGGCAGTCGATTTTTTTTCGCGATTTCATTTGTTTTTATATAATAAACTTTACAGAACTCATATCAACATAAGTTTAGAAAGACTGTCTGTACCTACCTATTCATATAAGTACTTAAATAGAGTATTAAATATAAATTGTTTAAATACAGTCTAGATCGACTGCAACCACAGTTAGCGTAGCTTAAAGGATAATCTGTTGCTTAACGATTTCCTCACGTCCCAAAGCCACCATATTAAATAATATACAGTGTTTGAAAGCAAAGTTCATCTATAACAGTACAGAATTGCATTTCAATGTAAAACCAGGACTGTAACGTAAATAGACACGTCCACTATCGTAGGCCCATCTTCCCCTATTATTTGTCCCAAAAATCGGGGCTATGGGCATCGGCTATGAAATTTCACCCATCCCGGGCAATTTAATAAACTTATCGACTAACGATATTGAGACGACCACGAGAAACACATTAAATTCAGATTCTTGTCCTGTTTTCATTAAACACACACCCTCGCGTGCTAATGGAACAGAGAAAACGGTTGAGTTGACCTTTTTTAAACACTAGGTACCATAAACTTCACAACTATAAATAAAGCATAGTAGAGCAAGGAGGCTGGTTGGCAAACCAATTTCTTACTACTGGAACACAGGTTTCCTCTAATGTAATTAAATACTTTTTTGAGCTGTAGTATAGCCTTATTAAGAAATCCTAATTTATTATTTTTAAATTTTGACATGAGGTAGTGAGGCGTTATCCAACTTATAATCACGTGACCACCTAAACATGTTTTAGGATTAATATTTAGGGCTGCGGAATTAGTTCGAAAGAGTCACCGCGGCCATGGAACGCAAAGGGTAACAGGAGGAACACGGATGGGTTTTAGTCAGTAAGAGTCCATCCTTAAAAAGAAAATAAGGTATGTACAATGTGTTAGTATGTATTCTAAAAAACCCGCAGTCTGCACACTGCAGTAGTACAGCAACTTGACATACGTAAAAGTCCATTACAATAGAACACGCCAAAACCGTCGGAAACCACATTTCGCCCATCACAGAGGGTGAATACTCGCAATTGAAAATATATCACTCACACGAAACAAGCGCCCCATAATGTACCAGTAGACAACTCGACAGTTTTCGCTGTCTGTCCTTCAACGTGGCAGTTTAATAAAAGGGCGGAGCGCCCGTATAGTCAATAGATAAGATCATAGACGTAAACACGAATAAAACCGAGGCTACACCAATTGCCCGATACCCTTTCGTACCAATAACCCGGTTCCCTTTTATTTGTACACAAATAACCTCTCTACTGTTCTCCTAAACACAAATAAGCAACTTTAATTGAATTGAACGGCCCTCAACGAAAGGGTGACAGGAATTTTAATGAAATGCAATTACGTTTTAGAGAGTGGTGAACAACAAATGAAATTTTCCAAAAAGCTGGTGCTGATAATATCGTATTGTTTCTATTTAATTGACTTAAAGAACTTATTCCATTAATGTGAAGTGTGGGTACCTATGTAGTATGGATGAGATTCTGTTTAGTCGCCTCATTAGTCTTGTGGCACGGTATATAACCGCCAATGCTACTGATGGTAGATACTATTGTAGTCTTTGGATGGTAGGATTTGATCTTGTCATGTTGAAAAAAGTGACGATCGTGATCATTCGAATTCTTGTCTTTAGAACGCCGCGGTCACAAATTTAAATAAATGTGTCACTACCGTCCTCATTTTACCGATTAGTCAGTAGTCTATTTAATAAAATTGACATACGACAATCTGACATTCCGACAACTTAATTACGTGTCAACTTTTTGTCGCTAAAATATATTATGAAGATAAACTATTTTATGACAAATATTTCATTGCCAAATTAAATTAAACTAGCTTTCACCCGCGGCTATCTCTGTCCCCAAATTCTTCAAAGTCAAAATTAACTAAGGCGAACTAAGTTATTTAGCAATTTAGGCGTGACAACGTAACAAGCACTCACGTTCGCATTCATAATATTAGTACGGAAACCAATTCAAGCATGTTTGTTAGTTAGTGACAGAAACTGTGTCCAATAAATCGTTGAAACTGTAAATGGACTCAAATAAAACGCCGTCTAAATTCATTCCTGCCATTATTCGCGTATTTCTGCGGCACAACTCACAAAACGAGGTTACTTGTTATTTTGTGTACAATTCGGAGACCACATTTTCCGGCGGAAAGTTTAAAAATAGAAACGTTTAAAACACACGTGCACTATTGCGATCGTTAAATGCAATGCGTTATTGCTGCAGAGCCACAAACGGGACTGAAACAACCCGATTCGGTGCCGAAGGATTTATCGATATATTCAGTGTTATTTCAAACGTTTACTTTATATTTACCCGACTGTGTCAGAAGGAGGGTAATGTTTTTCGAGCGTATGAATGTTTGTATGTAGATATGTCTATTTCTATGGCACGCCCTACAGCCCAAACGGCTGGACGGATTGACATTATGAGGTGTCGTTGAATTCGTCACAATTCTGACATAGGCTATAATTATAAATTTTCAAAATGGCGCCTGAAAAAAATTTAACTCACTAGAATGTAGAAAACAAAAAAAAAATACTGTCAAAAAACCCGACCGCTAAAAACGCCTGACTGTTCGAAAAGCGACTTGTTTGGAACTTTTTAGACGTTTATAGCGGTCGGGTTTTTTGACAAAGTCATTTTTTTTTACTTGGTAATTAGCTTTTTCCCTAGCCAAAAAAGTTGAGTAATTTTCTTTTTCAACACATTTGCTCAAAAAATGCATTTACGAAGCCTGTATGCATTGTTCGAAAGTTAAAAATTATGCACCATACAATGGAGCGTGCGGCAAAGTAGGTACTCTCACCTAAGTACATATTTTACCGCAAATTCTGTTGTATAGCGCCGTGCGTATTCTTTACGGTTTTTTTTTAATTTCCATAAAAATTAATAAGAATTCCACCAAGGAGTTTCACATCACGAGAATAAATAAGCTGAATAATCGAACCTCCTTGGAAGCGCTTTTGCTGTATACGTTTGTCTCATTTTAATATTATAGAGAAAATGAGAGAAGATAAATAAAAAAAATAAAGTATTTGGTTCTAATTTTCACCACGCGCATGTGGCGCCCTTTGTAAATTCGCGCCATTTTCATATTAGAAACGTCAAAGGTTGCTGCGACTTTCCGACTGATTTCTAGAGACAAAAAGTTTGTTTCATTACTTATTGTAATGTTTTCTCGCAAATGTGTCGAAAAACGTTGTATGACACACGTGCGGATTTGGTTTTTACAAACTCGTGACTATGGTAAGCCCTCGACTTCGTCTCGTGCTTACATTCGTCTACTCGTTTGTAAAAACCAACTTACCGCACTAATATCATAAATAACTATTTCAAAATATAGGCCCTATTTTTGGCTGCCTGTATGTGTTCTTATTACTGCTTATTTATCATCAAGCCCTCTAACTAACTACTAACTGATTTATCAATTTATCAATATTCTTCAGCAGAGAAGGCGCGGTTAGAATTTTTTTAAATTTAAACGTTATCTATTGCAATAAAAACCACTTCCGAATCAATCCTCTCATTGAGTGCATTTATTCGATGGTATATCTCGTCTTCTTTACATGTATCACTTGATAACAAGAAACACAAAAACCAATTCTAAAATTCATTTTCAATAAGCTTGAAATAGTATTGATCTTCCATGAATATTTTATAATCTACATACGATTTAGGAACGTACTTAAATACTGATTAAAACTTTCCATTATCAGATGATTTTGTTTGTAATTAAATATGGTAATGTACCGAGCCAGTCGTAGAGCCTTCAGCGTTGAAGACAAGAATCAGTATAATCGAAATTGGACATATCAGAATGCAATCTTTATAGTTAAAATAAATTAAACGATCTTTAAGTAGGTTCAATAAGGTTTAACAATTCTGAGTTATAATTGGATGATGGTGAACAGCACCTAGACGTATAATAGTTAAATCTGGTTTCGATTATATTTCTGAGCCTGACTAAAAGCGCACTAAAAAATATTATCAAACATTTAGCCCCACGTCAGAAGTAAAAGATTCAGTAGGATTTAGCTGGTTTTGTATTTGTTCAAGCTTCGATACAATATTTGTTCAATTTGAACCAGTATAGTGAGATTAGCGCGTTCAACCAAACAACCTGTTCAGCTTTATAATATTTTTTCATATTTGTTCCGCTGTTATTGGTCGTAGCGTGATGTTATTTAGCTTACAGCCTTCCTCGATAAATGGGTTTTCAAACACTAACAAAAAAATATTTTTCAATTCGAAACCAAAAGTTCCTGAGATTAGCGCGTTCAAGTAAACAAACTCTTCGGCTTTATAATATTATATACTAGCTTTTACCCGCGTTTTCGCACGCGTATTTTCCGTAGTTTCCCGTTCCCGTATATCCTAAAGCCTATTTATTCCTCATGTATGTGGCTATCATATACGAAAATATTTTTCCAAATCAGACTGGTAGTTCCACATATAAGCCTGTTCAAACAAACAAACCAACTCTTCAGCTTTATTATATTTGTACATATATATAGATTATAGTATACATTAAGTCAGGATGACTGGATTGTCATCCTGACTTAATCTGTACTATAATATATATGATCATAAATTATGATCATCACCTCAATTAAAGTTCTGAACTAATGTAGCAGTGAAGTACCGCTAAGAAGAGTTATGTACCACTCAGGGAATACGTGCATACGCTACGTTTGCAGGTAATATATTGCGTACTGTGTCTATCGGGAAATGTCCAATGCCCACAGAACATGGAATGACGGCAGAGACGGCAGTTGGTACATAATGACACAAAATCCTAGAGGATGGACTGACACTTACAAAATTTACCACTTTATAGAAAGCGACAATGCAGCTGTGCATCCAGTCCCATTTCACATTCTCGAGGTACCTATGTCAATGCGCGAATCAGAATTCCAAACACCAGCACATCAAGCGGTCAGTTTAATAGATTTTCAACTTTATGGTAGAACTTTTAGGTTCCAACATCTAGGTTCAAGGTTAACTGGGATTTGACAGTTTCGGGTAGCTTGATGTCCTGGCGTCTGTACCTATCTGGTTTTCTGGTTGGTTTCTGGTTCTTACTAACAAAATTCGCTGAGATCGCGCTGGACGTACCACTTCTGTCACGGACTGCCTTACCTTCTATATAATTTTGTTCAAGCTTGGTTTGTATGAAAAGTGTTGACAATGCCGCCTCAAGCAGTGGCTGACGCGGCGTCTCCGAACTCTACGCCAGTACTGAACGTAGATTTCGGTTATTGACTGCCACAATGAACAGTCTTGAGGTATTGCACTACCGGTACCGCTAACATTGACATCTAATATCGTTAGCTAAAAGCTGTGGTAGTAACAACCTAGAACTTTCTTAGAAGTTTTATTATAGAATTTGTTTGAGACTGCTTCATTGGTCAGGTTGTCGTTAGGGCGACTACGGAAAGCGAAGCGAAAAGTGCTGAGTTCGATGTCCAAGAGCCTGGAGTCTGGATCTACAGGGTTACTTGTAAAACACTAACAACCTTTCAGTGGGTGAAAGAACTCATGATTATAAACAACTTTTGTTTTGAGACCAACAACTCTGAAAAATCGAAAAAAAATCTACTGTTACATACATTTTCATGTTTATCCAGTTTTCCACTTTCACTGTTTATCCAGTGTGTTGCTCGTTGTGTTTTTTAACCAACACACTTGGCGAAACAAAAGAATTTTGAAAATCGGTCCACAATTGGCGGAGAAATCTGTAAACATACATAAAAAAACATACAGTTGAACATAATATAATCTCCTCCTTTTTCAAGTCGTTTAAAAATTCACATGCATGTCTGTCTAATCCTTACAGTAGTTATGTTGTGCAGTCTCAGTTCTTTCCAGCCTGCCCTGCCTGAAAGGCTTCACATAAAAATACAACGTCATCAATATGAAGTTATAATTAATACAGGTCAAAATCCATCTGAAACACTGCCTCAGATCCAAGCAGTAGCCACAAACACGAATCCTGGCTCGAAGTCGTGACATCAAAATATTCAACCAATAGGCCACACTTTCACTATTACAAATACTCTCCATGATTACATGTAATGATGCACAGTGAGAGTATTCCGTACACACAATAAGACATACCAACACAGCTTTCATAATGGATGTTCCACACGACTGCACAGAAGTAACTCACTGTTATGAACTTGCGATGCTATAGTATCATTATGATCATGTTTGACTCGCCCGTCTATGTAGGTGAGGCTCATATTATCAAAATCATTTATAAATACCAAGCTGATCAGACAGACGCCACGCTGCGCGCACAATCAATTTATGGAGTAGTCGAGACAAATTGCGTGGCACTGCCACCAATACGGATGGCAAGATCTTTATTAGGGGCTCGTGTATTGAGGCCAGCCTTTATGACGTCATAGTTTTGAAAAATAGGCGCCGATAATTGGTGTCATCAAAATATTATAGACTCCGCCCCAAAAACTGCTTTTAAAGACATTGCTCATTTTGTATCGGTCGTTAAAATTTAATTTACAACCTCTAACCGATATTTGAGGAACCAATTACAGTTCAAAAGTTGCAGTTTTTATGGCCAAAATAAAAACTACGTTGTATAGAGATATCTATTCCAAATTCAAATTGCATTCTTATTTAATAGATATTTGATATAGTCAACTAAATAGGCGTACAGACGATATAACACTTCAACTATTTATCGATGTTTATAGCCGATAATGATGGGTACGATTTTTAGTTTTACGACTTTGTAACTATGACAAAAGTTGAGGCTCTTGAGATCGAGCCTTGGTTGCCCGAAAAGGTATCGATAACTTCGTAAAAAGATACTAGATACGTTACGAAACTTAACAACCGAGACATAAAATAAAACCATAATCTCAAAGGGTCGTATAAGTTGTTAAATTAATAATTTGTTTTGAAAACTAACACTCGTAAAAGAGCTTTTACTTAGTGATGAGAGTATTTTTGATACGAATTCACATAATAAAAATATTTTTATTCGTATTTTATTTGTCTTTAATTTCTTTTCCCTGATGTGGTAAGCAAACTTTGAAATGGTGTCGTATATTTCCTCAGAGCTACTGCATTCAGTAATTACGTAGAACAGAGAGCCAACTGTAGGTGTACTAATTTTATAGCAACCGTCCGCATTCGCAATCTCAATCTGTCAACTTCAAGTTTTAAATAATCGTCGTATTCCTCATCGTTGCTCTTTATATTTTATTGATTGCACCTGAGATTTGGTTCTCACTTTATAAAAAGCAAGGCAACACTTCATATTCTTAAAAGGTAGAGAAACATTCCTCAGTATCACAAAGTTTGCGGTATTTGTTTACAACACGCAGCTTTTTTTTCAATTCCCAAATCATCGAACTCTCAATCAAAATGATCAAAACATCAATATTTTACATTCGCATCAACTGTCAGAATTTCGTGTACAGTCACATCATAGCCGCATTGTACGACTGTCGGACGCTCGTCAGGTCCGAGTGACGTAGCAAGTCAGACGTCAGACGTCAGGTGTCAGACGTCAGGCCTCGATTCCACGTCATTGGCGAGTGAGGGTTGACTTCGAGCGCGTCAGACGTCATGTTGGCAATCTACGTAGCAGGTGAGGTAATAATGTGAAGTTTGATTGGGATTTCTGAAACTTTGTAGGTACATACCAACCTATTTTATCCTGGGACTTACGGTTGATAATGTTGAATCCAGTTTTGCAGTAATATAATAGAGATGCTTCCTGAAAAAAAAACTGTAAAATAATACAATTACGTATCAAAGCTCTGGAATGGGGACTTAATGTAACGTCACTACTAGTTCAAAAAAGCTCACTTTTTACGCGCTTGGCCAAGAATGGCCAACCTTAGCAGTAGGTAGGGTTGGCACCATATAAAGCAATAAAAGACATTGACCTTCCCTTAGGTATATCTCATCATAGGTAGGTACCCGCAAAATAAATTGTGAATGGCTGTTCATTACTAGAAAATATAAAGGATCTCTATAGATGCAGATTCAGGACAACTTAAAGGTCTCAGGCTCAGGTTTTATGGTTCGGTTTTTATTCCGATTTTGTAATTAGGAATGAAACAAAAATGTTGGTGGGTATTGCAAGTTTATTTGGCGCTAACCATGCGTCAAAATAATATCAAGAGAAGGACTTGTCAACATTAGGATTTTTCATTTTATTATTTATAGCTCCATAAAGCTTGATACTACCAGTCACTTTGCAAGAAATGTCGATTTGGGGATAATGTGAATTTATTGATATAATTTAGAAAATCATAACGTAAATAATTTTACGTCTACAATATCTTTACACATAATAATTATAAAGGATGGATGAATAATGTGTTTGTTTTTAAAACAGTAGAACAAATAAGAAGTAATAGAAATAACGTAAGGAAGAACGAATAAATAAAATAAGCCAATTTAAAATCGAATATTTCTATAACATACAAATCTATTTTTTCAGACCCTCATAATGAAATTATTATCATTAAAGAAACAATTTAAACTATAGGTCAAGCTAATTAATTTTATAAATATGTATGTCGTCATCAGTTTCGCATTTCAACGCATAAATATCGCACGGATCTCGTTTTCAATCTGCGCGCCCTGTTTATAATTCATTTCTTCGCAATTTTAATGAACTCATCAAATCCCCATCAAGATGCTATCTGGGAACGCTTTGCATATGAATGTGATACGTCAATCTGCCTTAAGCAAATAAAATGCCTCACCTCATTCGACCAACAGCTGTTAGCCGTAAAGCCAATCTTTTGACCGGAACACTTACAAAGGAAACACAGTTCAAGAATCCTGTGCAACACTCTCTTATGAATAACAATCTTCCTAAAATCAACTTTATCAATCAGCAGTAGAGTTTAGTTTTCGACATTGAAGGGACTGCAGCCCAAAGAAGTAAGACATGTTTATTTTGTGAAATCCAATTTTACGCTGACATCTCATCTGTCAAAATGTAAACGAAGGGTGTTGTAGAAGTGTCTAAGCGATAACCAACACTATTCGTTAGATCGTGATATTTGATTTACTGATGTTCTCAAGTTAATCAAAATATTAGATCCGCGAATAATTCTAACTAGAATAAGAGATGAGTATCAGAATCATATTGATAGGCCGTGAATGGCCATGAATCATTTCTAGTAACAATAAGCAACTCTGTTGCAAGATCTATCTACAACGAAGATTTAGATAACAGTAAAGTCCTGAAGATACCCAAACAATTAATCACTTTGAAAGCAATCGCATCGGTCATACGATGTCACACGGCAGAACGCGCTTAGCTCTGCTTTTGCGATTTTCCCGATAACTCCACCTCTTCAGTACTCTTATCGCTATAAATCAGACCACCGGCTACTATTATATACCACAAGCACTTTTGGAAATAATGTTAATCTGATTTGGTTATCCTTACTCATTGTACTCCAACCTCCGCAGCAGGGGAGTAAACGGTACATTTCTTGAATTAAGATGCAGTTAGTATTCAGATTCAGACTCCCTACGAATCGACGAGGAATGCGTTCTGCCTCATAAACTCCTTCAAAGTATACATACCGAGCCTCAATACCCACAAACAGACGAGCGTTCGGAACTTAAACGAGTAATTACAGTGCTTATCCAATTTGGCAGGGCAGAAAAACGCGACCCCCCTTGTACAGGAAATTTGTTTTAAATTTCGACAACAATGGGGAGATCGCGAGTCGGATAATTGCGTACGGGAACAGTCCATGACGCCGACGACGGTATAAATCCACCAGCAATGAACGGTTAATAATAGCTTGCACAGGTTAAACAGCGCTCTCAATGGGACCCCATGACAGCAATCTGCAGAATCAGCAATTGAGTATCGCATGCTTCGCGCCGTTTACTGCGAGCCACTTGCCGACGATTCGAAAATCTGTGATAGTATTTTCACGACGACCGACGATAAAAACCTCACAAACAAGATATTCTGAAGATGTAAAAAGTTTTACTGTGTCAATAAATCACTGAGATTATAAATCGGTTTTACAACCTATTGGTGATCGGAAAGAGCTATAAATCATAAGTGAAATGGGGGTTGTTACTGCCAGTGTCCCTGGAGGACCACTAGAAGATTCCCGACCCCTCCCATGGCATCGAAAATGTTGGAACGATGAAAAAAGATTTTAATTAACCGTGGTTCAATACCGGTGCAATAAAACTAAAGAGCTTCGATCAAAACAAATCAACAGTTATAATGACCGTCATTAATCATTATAAAAATTCTTCATCGCCACCGCAAATAAAAACTAATATCTACAATCTCGTGTTCGGTTACATTATGGCTATCAGTAACCATTAAAGTAGGTGCAAGTCAACATCAAATCATATCTGGCATCGATAAATTGCCAAATTATTTAAATCACGTGTGGTCCAGGCGGAAATATATTATTCAAATGGATATTTACATGGCTGTGAGCTTTTTGAGAAAGTCAATATGCATAATTGCGTTTTTAACTTTTCTTCACTTTTTGATTTCTTACCATAGGATGTTAAATTTAAAATGATTTTTCCTCTTAATTGTTTAAGGATAAAAGACGCGGTGTTTTTCCTCAAACAAAACCTTGTCAGTATAAAAAGATAATGAGCTATATTTTTTTCTTAAGAATTTCATACAATATAAGTAACAAGTCTCTAAGCTGAAACATCTATGTTATTAACCCGCATAATGAAAGTGCTGAGAGTGAACGACCACAAAACTTTGGCTTCTAACAACGGCCAGCCTAACGTTCTACATAATTTCTTAAGTTTATCATCAGAGTAAATTCACGTGTTCTGACCTACGTGCTCGCTCGCTCATTCGTCTAGAGACAAACAAACCACCAAACTTAACATCTTACAAACAGTCTTGGATCTTAATGGAAACCTTAATTAATGCTCAAACTTAAACCTCGTATCGTCGTCTCGAGACCACACTATTCTTCGTTATTTTGCTTGAGCCATATAAATAAATTAACCGTGACGGTTCGCATCTCGTATGGGACATTAATAACTGGTAGTACAATGGGTATTACAATAACAATTGGGACAGGAAGCTTGTAAACCGATTATGCTGATCGAGCGTCACTCAATATGACGTACACACAATCGATTGCAACGGATTTATGAATAAGATATCGAACTCCAAGCTCCGATGCTATCGAACAGCTCTTAATCGAAGTCATGAGAATTAATGCTCACTTCCTCTAGCAAGTTTAAATAATTAGGGACCTTGGACAAAGATCGTATCTCAAGATAATTCGCTTAATCTTCTTGGAATCTCAATAAACGTTAATGCAGAGAAATGAGGATATCAGTAATTTACGAATGAAGTTGCATTAAATCGGTGAATCACGATGTTCATTTAACAAACAACGCAGCAAGCTGTAATTTATCACTTGATATGCGTAAACGCAACAAAGAAAATTATATCATCGATTACGAACAAATACACGACAATCATAGAATGCAAATGCGATTTTTCAAAGCCGATAATGACGCGTCAATTTCCCGAGACAATTTCCAATAGTAAAATAATACGATCAAATGGAGGGCGAGATAAATTGCAGTCCTCTGCGCGTTCTGATCGCGATCGCGCGGTGCAGATAAAACGCAAAGCGACGGGAACAATAACCGATGCACTTCCTTTGACAATAGTCGCGGCCGGACCAGCCGACCAGCCGACCGGCCGATGCTAGCCAGTAATTTATACGACGCCCCGAGATCGCAACGATACGCCCCACTAAATCGATCAATAATCCTAGAAAGTGATAAGACCCAATGGGAAACTATCAAATTGAAACGTCAGCAGGGTATAATCAAGCGACACAACACAATTTATTATACGGTGGGAAGTTGGCCGGTTACGATCAGAGTAAAGCGGCCCGTAATAATTATGATGTCGCTGCATGTCTAGATCAGCGCTGGTGGTCTCAACGCGTTCATAAACTCGATTTTCCTTTCTATTACTTAAGTAAACAAGGTCCAGATAATTGTTGCTCCAAATAAAAGTGTTGTACCAACTCTCCCACAGAAAATTTCAGAATTAAAATGCATGGTTGAGTGTATCTCATTATGTCATGAAGTTTATGTCTTTAACGTTAATAATATGACTCGCTTTATGGTACGGATATGGTCGAGAACAAGACACGAGGCACGCTCAGTTTGTCTTGGGCGACAAACACAAATATTAGACACGAACAAGCAACGGTACGGAATAGCAAATCACAGTGTATTTGTATAAGAAGCGTACTTTGAAGCAGGTTTGTATTTGTAAACAGAGCAGTGAATGTTCAATACAGTTAGCTGCCAATGACGGAGGAATGTCGCTAACTAAATCAACCTTATTTTTAATGTTTGCTCTGTAAGCACTATAATGAAGGATGAAAAATGAAAACGCAGTCAAATAGTGATAAGCATCTGAAGCGAGAGGAATTTACAGCTGATAAAATATTTGACCAATGCACATAAACTGTTCCGGAATGTTTCCGAATTCTCTACGCAGGTTTACTGAATTACGATACGAAGCACATACATAAAAGCTCTCGCTTACCACGATGATCTGTGATCATCAAAAGACACGTGAAACAAGGTGTATGAAAATGGACGTTATTATCAAGAGCCTTAAGAAACAAACGAGGTTCTGATGCTGTGATGCTGTCCCACTCCTGCGTACCTCAGACCCGAGTCCGAGTCGCCTGGCAACTAAAAAACTGTATTTTATTCATGGAAGAAACTTTAACATCGAGTTTATGTTAAAATTCGTAGTGTAATGGAAACAATACATTATGCATTGACTCGGCTTGACACAATGACATATGGAGTAACTTTTGTTTGACGTTAGGGACGGGAATTTAAAAATATCAAACATGTAAAAACTTCAATACGCTTTCCACAGTTTTTCACATTACATTGTAAATATTTTTTTTGCGTCGGTTAGCAATTTTTGCAGTCAATTTATTTCGATAAAGAACGAAGCGAATGTTCGGCTTAAGTGGACGCTGCGTTTACGCATAATTGGAACTCCTTTTTGCGCACGAGTCGAATACGAAATGATCCCGATATTAATTCTGCTTTTTGTAAATCTCCTTTAACATTTCTTACTAGTTTGTATTCGATCAAAGTTTATGAAACTGTGGGTTTGTACGTTTAATTTTCTTCAATTCGATGAGCATTAATCGCCAAATCAAAAAAAAAATACTGTGAGATTTAGATCTTTTACGTTCACTTGCTTATCTTAACTAAAATGTTCAGTCAATGGAAAATGGTAACTGCGATCTTTGACCTCATTCACATTCTTTATTTTTAAGACCACACTGTTTATTTTGAACAATGTGTTTCTCGATTGGTCATAATAATACGCTGCAAGCGCATACAATGTAAAATCCATCACGTATCGTCCTAATAAACGTCTAGCAGTGTCCGATGCCTATCAATTTGGGCATTCTTCAATACACATCGATGGTGAGATATTGTTGATACACAAGGTATAAAAACAATAATGTGAGATCTGTGAGGGGCGTGACTTGCGCGTGGGCAGCGCGTCGGTGGACATTGTTTAACAGACCACGCCGATATTAGAGCCCAAACATCCACGCCACAAGATTTTATCGTAATTATAATGTTCTCTTATTGGTATTTACACAGGTATACTCAAGTGATGCTATCGTGTAAACGTGTTTTGTAGTTTTGAAATTCCACAGCGATGATGGGCAGGTTAATGAAAGTTGCTTAATATATCATAATGGCGCACACGATGCAGTTATGTTTAGAGAAACATCGATTCTTGATTACTTTATTTTCGATTACCTACCTACGAGCATTCAAAATGGTCGTATCGCCACATAATGTATCTGATATCTTTACATATTGAATATTAATATTCGATGGTTATCACAAACTGACTGCTACCGTACGCAACTAATTTTAAAGTTAGATTCGTGTTTTCAATGCATATATTTTTTTATGAAACTGTTTTATCAAACTCAAATTATGCATTCGATGCGTCCCGTACAATACACAACACTGGCCATTAACATTCCCTTAAATAGACAGTAAAAAACGACACGGAGTCTATTAGCGTTTTCCACCTAACAATTCAAAGTAGTCCGCGAAAGGCTTGGCATATTATTCAAATTCGCACACGTGATCCCGATTGTCACGATGCTCGGTTCGCGGGCTAATTAAGCTGAGCACGACATAGGATCACCGTGTCATGAATGTCATGAGTCCAGGCGAGATCTTGGCTGCCGTCATGACTTGTGGAGAAAGCAAATTAGACCTATTAGTATACGCCACAGAGAGACGCGAATACCATCCCCGAGTAATAGGTGTGGCAATTAATTATGGAGCGTCGTGATGGAAAGTCCTGGGTCTTGTGTTTTCCTTTTTTAATTAAGACGGGTTAAATATGATAGCTGGATTAGTGGAGGGTTGAGAAACGTTCCTCTGCTTTCCACCCACTACGTGTCCCATAATTACTTAGAAAACCCTAATTTGACTGGACTATGTTTTTTTAATACATCAACACATTTTGTAAATACTTAATTTCGCGCTTTTTGTGTTTATTAAACACAAAAAGTCTTCAACGTCTCTTAAGGGGTCATTGTACTCATTATTATGAACAACTTTTACTGCGGAATGGATGATGATGTCTTCCTTTTGCATTGGCAAGAATTGGCACAGATCCGGGAACAATTGAATGTATTTTTTTTTTTTTTAGAGGATGGTAAATCATCAAATGACCCCTCCCGCTCTGGGTGGAGCGGCAGGAAGTGTCAGACTTTTACTGACTAAAACCCACCCTTAGTCCTCCTAGTGCCTTTCTTCCCAGGGCCGCGGTAACTCTTTCGAACATATTCCGCAACCCTGGCAGGCTCTGGCCCTGGCGGGCCCCGTCTCCGTTGCTGACTGCTCTTTCCGGCGCGTTTGGAGTGTAACGCGCCGTCGACTCTGGCCTGATCAGATCGGACAGCGAGCTACCCATTGCTCGCTGTCCGCAGGCGTGCAACTGAAGGTATGGAGGGAGGCTTTTGCCCAGCAGTAGAACAGTTCAGTTTTAATATGAAAAGATATCAAATTTTTTTCAAGAATATTAAAACAGTTCATTAGAAAACCTATTTTTTCACAAATTATAAAACAGTTCATTAGAAAACCTGTTTTTTTTACAAAGTTATAAAACAGTTCATTAGAAAACTTACTTTATTTTTCACAAATTATAAAACAGTTCATTAGAAAACCTATATTTTTTCACAAATTATAAAACAGTTCATTAGAAAACCTACTGAGTAATTTACTGCCGATTTTTTTTTATTTTTTTATTTATGAATGGGCTAGCTCTTGACCTCGATCACGCCTGATGAAAAGCGATGGATGAGGTCCATGATGAAAGCGAGCGACCCCAGACGATGCCCTGAGGCACTGGTACTCCCACGCGTCGACGAAACACAGCAGGCTGCTTGACGCCGAACTCCGGTGGGAGGGTGGTCGCGAACCAGGCGGGCGTTAGCTCTACCACCGCAAGGGATGGATTGCCCAGTCTAATAAGGTGTTAGGTGAGACTGTCCAGGATGCGCCGGGCGCTCGGTTCAATTGAGTGTCTGATGGAACAAATTGCGCTGCACGAGGAGGCTCCTTCATGAATCCCAAAAATAACGATAACGCCACCATAAGCTCCCTAAGATAAATACACAAGCCACATTAGCTACAGAATAACTTGACCCATAACAGTCCTTCACACATCGTAAAACGCACAGGTGCTATTGATTTTAACCGTAGTAAAACATGTGCAACAACAATAGTGGCACCAAGTCCGTTAGAAATCGAGTAGTTTCCTCGCCTGGTTTGAGAATTAACTTGTTTTCTAGCTCAAGCGGCATGAAAATGGCTATAAATTCTCTTTTCATTCAAGAGAAAATGCTTACAAATAGTTAAATGTGATAACGATGTTTGTTTATTTACATAATGCTTACTTTCCCAATTTAGATTTAGATAAGAACTATTAAGTACTTACTATACAGGGTGTTCCAGAAAGGTGTGGTCATATTTAGGGGCGATCTTGGGTATCTGATAAACATCTAGAAAAAAAATTCAAAACAAAAAACATTTTTTTTTTTTCAAAAGTTCGGCCACAAAAAAAGTCAAAAAGTTGCGTAAAAATGAATTTTCGAGCAGTTCGATACAGTTGGTGGCATTAACTTTATTTCAATCAGATTTGATGTCATCAACTGCATCAGACTGCTTGAAAAGTCATTTCTTCGGAAGTTTTTAATCGTTTTTTTTGGTCGAATTTTTTGAAAAAAAAATCTCGTTTTTCATGTTTTGTAATTTTTTCCTTAATGATATCAGCTACCCAACATCATCCTTAAATATGAACACACCTTTCTGGAACTCCCTGTGGAGTGATTAAAATGATAGTTAGTTTTTTTTTAAATAAATTAGGCGCATAGTCGCGAAGGCACGCAACAAACTAAGGAGTTTTTCTGTCATCCTTGCCTTAAGCTTCCCTCTATTTTTCCCTCATCATACGAAAACGCAGTCACTTAAAAAGTCATCAGCTTCCCAGCCTTTTCCCATCAATATTGGGCTTCCAATCAAACCGGAGTCAGCTTAATACCAGTGTTTTAATTACGTGGAGCGACTGCCTGCCTGAACTCTACAACCCGGTAGACCTGACCTGGTGTCAGATTTCCTGGGATCTGTTAACCCATAACGACTGCCAAAAATCTACGAATAACATCCATGAACATCGGCTTAACGTACTTTCCGAGGCACGGAGGAGTCTTGATATGTTAAGATTGCCACCCATCCACAGACCGACCTCGGTTAGTGTTGCTTAACCTTGAAAATGGACCCTAGTGACTATTATTGTAGCCTCTTGCTTTAAAAAATATTAATAGAAAATCTTCAACTTACATAAAATTTCAAACCAGCCCAACTTAGCATATTTGACATTCAAAACCACAGAGAAGCGCATTTTTAAACGCTTCTAATACTCAAACAGGTACAAAAATATGTTTTTGTGCGTGTTCATATAAATCTGACTTGAATGACGTTAATCTTGATAGACGTGATGGCTTAGTTTTATTCATTATGCTTGAATATATTTTTTAGGTTGGCTATAAAATGATGTATTTTTGGAGTTTAGAGTTATGGGGTACATGAATGCTGCGCTTATGGTAGGCGCCAGATAAACTTGCAATTAAGTACATTGACCTTTACCTAATATTCCTTCGTAGATAAATAATAATAATAATAATAAATAATCATTTATTTCACCAATAATTACAATGTTCACATTAGGGCTGAAACATTAAAGGCTTAAAAAACAACATTCTTAAATACTCTGACTCCTAAACTAGGTGTATGTGCCTGTGTCTTAGGAGTCAGTGATCCTCCGAGGCAACAAAGCCATAAAATATATGTAGCCATGGTAAAATATATAATGGTTTTTTACAATATAAAGTGCGAAAGATCGCAGTAATAGTATTTATGATTATATATTCATATTAATTAATTCATTTAAAAATAATAATAATAATTTCATTTCATAAAATTTAAAGTTAAAAGTTAAGCGTATAGTGTAGTGATGTAAGTTAGTGTGTGAGTGAGATGTGTCTGTGTAGGGGTGTTTGTACTTATCACTGTAAGTTACCTAGCAAAAGGTTCTCAGTGTAATCAAAATTAAGTGTTTGAAGATAATCAATAAGTTCATTTTTACATTTGGTTTTTGTGTACGAATGAATGTTTAACTTTTTGTTTAGGGTGTTATACAATTTAACGCTATTAACATAAAACTGACGTTTAGCAAAGGCAGTTCTATGGCGTTCCAATGGGAAAACGTTATGTTTATGTCGGCCAGTTGGCTCCGTGAGGGGACGTGCTGAGTGTTTGCGAAGAGTCGTCAGCAGTACATAAAGTTGCCTGACTGTGAGTACTTTGAGGTCAGCATAAAGCCGCACTGTTGGATACCGTCGTGGACGAAAGCACATCACCTTCAGGACAGCTCTCTGCGCCCTCTCTAGGCGGATGAAGACGTTTTTAGTGGCACCTCCCCAAACAGGTAAGCAGTATGATAGGACGGACTGACACAGTGAAAAATATACTAATTTAAGGGTATTACGATCAGCAGAGTTTCGAAGCTTCTTAAAAACGTAGATCAGCTTTCGTAATCGAGACGTTACTTTGTCTATTTGTGGGTGCCAGTTCAGATGATGGTCAATGAGTACTCCTAGATACCTTACATAAGAAGATTTAAAAGTAAGAGATAGGCAACTACATTGCGTTACAGGCGTACAGGTATGCGCATGCAGGGTAAGAGAATTTGGGCTCAGATTTGACCTAATGACAAAGGGGACGTACACAGTTTTCTCAAGATTTAATGTAAGTAAATTATCTGCCAGCCAGTTCATCACCCTGGAAAGCGCAGCCTCGGCGTTTTGATATGTCTGCAACCAGTCAGCACCATCTATTATAAGGGCGGTATCGTCGGCATACGTAAAAATCCGACAACTTTCAAGAGGCAGTTTGCATAGGTCATTTATATAAATGAGAAAGAGGGTAGGCCCCAAAATGCTGCCTTGCGGAACACCGTACGTGATGAAGAGGTCGTCACTTTCGTGAGGACCGATTTTCACCTTTTGGGTACGATCACTAAGGTAGTCTGCAAAGATTTTCAAAGCGAGACCCCGAATCCCAATGTTTTCCATTTTTTTCAATAGGACTGGGACAGAAACGGTGTCAAATGCCTTCGATAGGTCAAGGAAAATTCCCAAGCACCTGCGTTTTCTGTCAAGCGTCCTTGCTACGTGATCAGACAAGGCCATAACTGCATCTTCGGAACTTACTCCATTTTTGAAACCATATTGGTTATCGGCCAGGATACTATTCGCCTTGAGATAACTTGTCAGATTTCTATTTAGTACGCGTTCCAAGATCTTTGAGATAGCCGTTAATATCGAAATCGGACGGTAATTATTTACATCATCTTTACGCCCAGACTTATAAATGGGATGAACTAATGCTTTCTTAAAAGACTTTGGGAAGACACCAGCACCAATAGATATGTTACAGACATGCGTGATAATCGGAACTAAAACACAACGTGAAGCTTTTATAATTTTAGAAGGTATACAGTCCACGCCAGTTGCACAATCAGACCTGAGACCCAAAATTATGGAATCTATTTCATTCTCAGTCACCTCAAACAGAGCCATTGAACTGCAAGAATTGGAGTTAGTCACAATGTTGGGTCCCATGACGGGTTGTTTAATTTTAGACGCTAAGTCACTGCCGACATTTATAAAAAAGTTGTTGACGTGATTCAACGAAGATTTAGGAGTATCAGCTTGTTGCAACAGGTCAAAAGAGGGGGGGGCACGTGTTTTTAAATCTGATACTTTCTTAATTACATCCCATGTCGCCTTAATATTGTTTTTTGCCTTGTCAAATTGTTCTTTCTCGTACGAGCGTTTCAGTTTCTTTAAGAGAGAATTACAGAAATTGCGATACCGGCTATATGTAATTTTTAATAATTGATTATCTTCAGACTTTCTGAGTTTGGCATGCATGCGATCACGGTGACGAATACAGCGGAGTAAGCCTGGCGTAATCCAGGGCTTCAGGTTACGTTTACTTCTGGACACGGTAAATTCCTGTGTGTGCTTTTTCATGGTAGATGTAAGAACTTCTACTAACGTATCAGCAGCTTGATTAGGATCACGGATTGTCAACACTGGAGACCAGTTATAGCTTTTGATATCCTCTATGGCGGAGTCGTAATCGATTTTTGACCTGGTACGTGTAATATCCATGTTC
Source organism: Melanchra persicariae (assembly GCA_947386135.1). Lineage (NCBI taxonomy): Eukaryota > Metazoa > Arthropoda > Insecta > Lepidoptera > Noctuidae > Melanchra > Melanchra persicariae. Next base: position 7,989,697 of record OX376655.1, on the reverse strand, counting down.
GCATGTTGCTGGGATTCCCGCTTTGAAGATATAATAGCAGCGGTTTGTGATCTGTAATGGACGATTCTATAACAAAAGAAGTTGATTTTTTATTTGTTTTTAGTAGGATATGGTCCAAACAGTTTGCGAGCCGTGTTGGAAATAAATGAGCTGGTAGAAGCCCATTGGATGCAGCACAGGTTAGATACTCACCCGAGTGACTATCACTATTATCAATCTTAATGTCAATATTTATATCACCGATCAACACCACGGTAGAAGTACGAGCTTTGAGAACGTTATCGAGACTATCTACGAAGTCGTTAATATTTTTAAAAGAAGGGGAGCGATAAATGGCCACTATTGTAATGTCCTTTATGCAACAAATAAGACAATTTGCGTCTACGATAAGTGGTTCCTTTACTTCAGCTTTAAGGGAAGATTTAACATAGATAGCGCATCCGTCATTTTGATTAAATATATTTTTAGTTGAATAAGACGTATAGCCATCCAGGGTCGGCAAGTGTGAGAGTTTGCTTAACCAACATTCCGAAAGTACGAGCACGTCACACTGGAAACCCAAAAACCGCATGAGCACCGAAACCTCATCGAAATTCTTAGAGGTACTTCGTATGTTTAAATGTAGTATTTTTAATCCCTTTGTAGGGTTTTTTATGATCTGCAAGCATCTATCAGGTTGACACATAAACGATTTAGATACATTAAGCGAGTCTAATTCACTATTTATAAAATCTAGATTAGCCATTTGTTATGAGTACAAGGAAATAGTAGGAACGTTGATTACTAGGAAGGTACTGTAGACGAAAAAAAGTAGAATACATGATGCACGGTGTGATAAATCGAAAATTAGAAACAGGAGTGATACGTTTCGCAGTAGATAAATTGAAGTTTGGGCTATGATGTGCATGACTAGTGTGAGTGTAATGAGTTAACATAGCTTTGGGTATGAAATGTGTGTGATACGCTTTACAAAAACTAACAAAAATTAAAATTATATACATAAGTTTTCGAAAATTATAGTAGAAAGTTACGGACATGCTAACTTTTACCTTACACAATAAGCAATGGAAATAATAAAAACTGTTTTTAAAATTACATAGTCAAAGCCGAGGTACCAACTTAAGTAGGCACTTTTCAGACTCAATGTGTATATGTTTCATTTTACGTAAGGTTCGATATGAAAATTTTTCTTTTACAATATTGTGTTGCTTTTTATTTCTGTTTTTCTTTTTTTGTATTTAACTTTCTTTAGTGTTTCTTTTCAGTTATATTGTACAATTTCTGCCAATATACCATGCGAGTTGGGGTGGTTTCATATTTTTATATTTTGAAAGAAAACTTATAAGTAATTAATTTAAATTTTTAGTTGTATTGTTTTATATTTGTATTATTATCTATATTTATTTTTATAATATGAACGATGTAGCTGATCTTAACGACAGCTTTTTCTCGTGCTCTTCTTCCGATAGTTTTGCTAGTGCGGATAGTGACTCTTCCGCTCTGCTTACTTTACATGATAAAATTTCTGCTCTTTTCACTAATAAACTCAAAAATCTGCATATAGCGCACATAAACGCCCAGAGTGTTCCTGGCCATTATTCTGATCTTCTGGCATCCTTTAGCAGTGCTCACCTTGATGCCCTGTTGATATCGGAATCTTTTCTGAAGCCTCCTCTTCTCTCCACTCAATATTCACTCCCTGGCTTCGTCTTGATTCGCAACGATAGAACCGGCAAAGGTGGAGGAGGTGTGGCCATGTATCTACGCGCTGACCTTCCCTATAAGGTAGTCAGCTCATCCCCCTCCATGTATTCTGAGTCGGCTGAATATTTGTTTGTTGAAATTACTGTTCATCACACTAAAGTCTTGCTTGCAGTGCTTTACAGCCCTAATCTTCGTATTGACTACTTCGACTCTCTTGACTGCACTCTCAGTAATCTTTGCCCCATGTATGAGCACGTTATTATAATGGGCGATTTTAATACCTGCCTGATTAAAAATGACTCTCGCTCACTTAGGCTCCTTTCACTCTTGTCTTCCTTCAATCTTCAAGTCTTGCCTCTTTCTGCAACTCACTATTCTCCTAATTGTACGCCCTCTTTATTAGACCTTATGATTGTTTCCTCTCCCAATAATGTATCTAACCATGGTCAACTTTCTGCTACCTTTTCTTACCACGACCTCATTTATCTTTCGTACCGTATTCGTGTTCCCAAGCGTAAGTCTCAGCTCTTATATCTCCGTAACTACAAAGGCATTAACCTGGAGGCGTTGCAGCGTGATGCCGGTGATCTCGACTGGACCCCTCTGGCTGAGATCGATGACATCGATGGAAAGGTGAAGTGCTTTAACACGACCGTCCTCGCTTTGTATGACCAGCATGCCCCTATTCGACGTGTTAAAGTAAAATATAACCCTGCACCATGGATAACGCTTCAAATAAAAGAGTTTATGGCTCGCAGGGATAAAGCTAAGAGTAGGTACAAGCGCAGACCTTCCGAGGGAAATCTCTCTTATTACAAATCACTACGTAATCGCTGCAGGCGTCTGTGTCAAGATGCTAAGAGACGCTACTTTCATGAACAACTCGATAACCGCAGTTCTTCCGATGTATGGAAATTTCTCAAGTCCGTTGGAATAGGCAAGTCTTCTACCTGCCAGTGTAAGGGTGTGAACCTCAATGATCTTAATAAGCATTTCTCTCACCCTCCCTTTTCCCTTGATCCTTGTGTTAAAGCTGCGACACTTGAGAGTATTTCTAATTTTCCGTTGCCACAATGCTCCCACTTTGAATTTAGCGATGTTACCGAGGATGACGTTAAGAAATCTGTTCTCGCAATTACTTCTTCTGCAGTTGGTAACGATAAGTTATGCTCCAGAATGATTACTCTTATCCTTCCCTCATTACTTCCTGTTCTCACTCACATTTTCAATCACTCTTTTACCTCTTGCTCCTTTCCGTCAGTCTGGAAACAGGCTCACATCATACCTTTACCCAAAACTAACAATCCATCATTACTAACTCACTTCAGACCTATTTCTATTCTTCCTTTTCTGGCTAAAGTTTTTGAGCACTTGGTTCACAGACAACTATCTTTTTTCCTAGCGTCAAACTCGATAATATCCCCTTTTCAATCCGGCTTTCGCGCGGGTCACAGTACTGTTACTGCGCTTTTAAAAGTAACTGATGATATTCGCTGGGCTATGGAGAACAAGTCACTTACTGTCCTTGTTTTGCTTGATTTTAGTAGCGCCTTCAACTCAGTGGATTTCGACATCTTGCTTGGTTTACTTAAATCTATAAATTTCTCTTCTTCGGCTATATCCTGGTTCAACTCATATCTTCGGGGACGCTCTCAGTGTGTTCACCTTGATGAGTCCTTCTCTGACTGGTGTAATCTCACTGAGGGTGTTCCTCAGGGTAGCGTTCTCTCTCCTCTTCTTTTTTCGATTTTCATAAACTTTGTTACCAAAATAATCTCTTCTAGATTCCATCTTTACGCAGATGACTTGCAGCTTTACCGACATTTTACCCTAGCCGAGGCCGATTCTGCTATTGCTGCTATGAATCATGACCTGGTTTGTATCAGCGCTTGGGCTAAGTCATTCGGTTTGCAGATCAACCCAACTAAATCTCAGGCCATGATCATAGGCAGCCGATTCGTTCGGAATGCGGCTGTTGTCTCATCTTTGTCGCCTTTATATCTCGATGGCGTTCGTATTGACTATGCCGAAACTGCCAAAGATCTGGGTGTTATTATTGACTCCAATCTTTCATGGCGTACGCATGTCAACGAGGTCAGTCGGAAGGTTTATTTCTCTTTTCATTCTCTGAAACGCCTCCAGGGTCTCTTGCCGTTGAGAACTAAAATTTCCTTGGCTCAAACAATTATTCAGCCGATTATAGATTATGCCGACGCCTGCTACCTGGATGCTACTGAGGAGCTATTAAACAAGCTTGAGCGTCTACAAAACCTTTGCATCCGGTTCGTCTTTGGTCTGCGTAAGTATGATCATGTCTCTCATCTTCGCAAGGAGCTCAAGTGGCTCCCGATCCGTTTTCGTAGGAACACTCGGATTCTATGTCTCCTTTTTAATATTTTACACAACCCGTCTTACCCTTCCTACCTACGTGAGCGAATTACTTACGATCGCCCTAGTAACGCACCCTGCAGATCACACCTTAGATCCCTCCTTAAATCCCATCCACACAAAACCAGCTACTATTCCCACTCTTTCTCTGTCCATGCAGTAAGACTGTGGAACTCACTTCCGCCTAGCATTCGAGATTTGAAAACTATTTCTCTTTTTAAAACTCGACTTAAAGAGCACTACCTTTCCTCTGTACTGTGATATATATGTATATAATATATTTATTTATTATACATTTATTTGTATATATTATAGTATATTATAATTACAATGTTTATGTAGGTTTATTTATATTTTAGTTTAAGGCTTCACATACCCTTTTCTCTTGCTCTTTCTTACACACTATTGTCTACATTTCTTCTATATTTCTCCTTTCGCAGGTCTGCTGGAAGAAATTTCTTATGAAATAAGCAGTACCTTTGTACTATTAGTTTTTATGTTATTTCTGCAACTGTTTTTCTGTGTGTACATAAATTATAAAATAAATAAATAAATAAATAAATAAATGTTTAGCACCTACTTCTTTTCGAATTAATACATTTCCATTTGATATCCAACAGAAGTCGTATTTATTGTTCTTAGCAAAGTTTCTTGCCGCATAAAAAGTCTGCCTCGTGGAAGGAGGCAAGAATTCAGCAACATAAATAGGCTGACGTTTCCCCGGTACAGCTATCATCTCCGTGTTCAGTTTACTTTCGGAGTTTTGGTTCTTGTTATAGTTTTCCACAGCAGCTAGTAAGCTTGTCTTCATATCGACTGTAACAAATTCGGCAACAATGCCCCTATTCGTGCCTCTTTTTCCGGGTATGCGATACACGTCTCGTAAGTCTTTCGATCCCATTTCAACATTCACGGATGTGCTAATTCTAGTGACTAAGGACGTCAAGTCCGACAGGGTTTCCTTATCATTAGCTGGTATGTTCCTTATTTCTACGCTGGAGGTACGCGACATAAACTGGAAGTTTTTAATTTTGTTTTCCAGCCCAAGAATGCACTCGTGGAGGTTTTTCTTATCCTTCTCATACTCCGCCAATTTCTTCTTCATTTCTTCGTAATCTTGATTCATGAACTTCATTGACTTGACAATTTCAGCATTTGAGTCTTTGATGCTCTGGTTTTGCGTTTTTAGTTCAGCTACATCAGCGACAAGTTTCTTCAATATAATGTCCTGGTCAGCTTTCCATGAAAGTATCGTAGACTTCAACTCTTCAAACTGGGTCAAGTCGCAGCACCTCTCCTCTAGTCGCATTCGCTTTCTGGTGTTAACGTTTTTAGATGTGCCGTCACAGAGTCCAGTTAAGTCGGGTTCCGGCTGTACTTCAGTTTGCGGATTAGAAGGCGGCGGTGTGCGAGTTGTTCGAGGCATGGTGTGTCCAAGAATAAATTAGAGAAAAATAGAAATGAAAAAGAAATACTTTACCCCGATTTAGGGGAGATAACGAAAATCTGGCAACCCGTTTCTTGACAGGTGTCGATGTCAAAGACACAGCGGTTGAATGACAGCTGTCATTTGAATTTGACAGAAGAATCTTACTCTTTTCGTGGGTACTCAGACAACTTGTCACTTATTATTATTAGGTATACAAATAATGCAGTACTACCCGAAACCCTATACCCGAACAATAAATTATGAACCGTTTTTCATTACTAGATAACGTAAAGGATCACGATAGAAGTCGATTCAGGACAGTTTTATGTCTTTATTTCTGTTTTTGATATTAAGAAAGTCAATAAATGTTTGTGGGTCAATGACCATTATTGCACGTTGCTCTGCCATTGTGGTCCTTTATTTGAAATGGATGGCATTTTGCGAGTAATTCTAGTCTTTTAAAAGTTCCATCGCTTATCACGTGAGTTAAACTCAGAAACTCCTAGGCTTGCTACGCCCGGGAGTTAACTCTCAAATCCCTGATTGCGTTCGGGATTCAATATGACGCCCGTGACATAAGACACTACTTTATCCCCTCGGTGCATACTACTATTATAGGTCTCTATAATATTGTTTGTCATTATATAATAGATACTTACTAAAATCTATACTAATCTATATCTTTACTAATACTACTAAGAATAAAGCAGAAGAGTTTGTTTGTATGAACGCGCTAATCACTGGAACTCCCAGTCGAATTTGGAAAATTATTTTTGTGTATGATAACCACATTCATAAGGAAAGCTATAGGCACACGGAAATGGGAAATTCCTACGGGAACCGGAAAAAACGAAACAAATGCTAGTATCTATATACAGGGTTATTTGTAAAACACCAACAACCTTTCAATGGGTGAAAGTTCTCATGATTATAAACAACTTTTACTATGGGACCAACTCTGAAATATCAAAAAATTAATCGGCTCTTTCATACAAAATGCAATATTCACCCTATAAAAATGTATGAAATCGTAGATTATTTTTTCGATTTTTCAGGGTTGGTCTCATAGTAAAAGTTGTTTATAATCATGAGTACTTTCACCCGCTGAAAGGTTGTTGGTGTTTTACAAATAACCCTGTATAAAAATTGTTTACCTTTCATGAAAAATTGTTTACATTAGAAAACACTTTCAACTAGGGAGAGGTATATATTCATTGCTAGAAATAAGAGTCTCCCAAGTTTCGCTAGAACACCTGGTGCCAGATTCACTACGCAAAAACTATCATTCTAGGCTGAGATATTCTTCTCCCTCGAGGTATAAAATACCTAAATATTTGCAGTATTATGAATATCATGTGACGATATAATTGCCTATCTGTGTGTCTGTTTAAAAGAGACTTTGGTCTCTGAGTTTGTTTCGGTGTTTCTTCTCAGGGTAGTCAGCAAGGAAAATCTGGCTTCATCTAGTTTAAAATGACCAAAAAAGATTGACGTGTAACAGTGTTATGTTATAAAGTATAAGTATAAAGTATTTATTTCTCAGTATGTGGTACATTGAGATTTTACATAAAACATTGTTTCAAATATACTACCTTTCTAGTGGCACACCACTAGAGAAATATTAAATAATAAGCTCGGTAAATTCAAGTCAAAACAAAGTACATTATAAGAATCTTCTATATTGTTATGAAATTTTGTATTAAATGTTATGTTACAGTATAAATTATGAATTTATAATTTTAATGACAAATTAATAGACTGGTTTCATTCATCAAAAATGCATTATGTATAATGTCAAAGTATTAATAGTTAAATCAAAAATATAAATCATTACGTCGAAAATATAAATCATAATGCCTAAAAATAGATGTTTAACCTTTATATAAAATAAAAATCATTTATCATTTACTTAACTGGAAAAATCTCCTCGCCAACGTTTTATAGAATTGCCAGCATAGAAATAGAAGCATTGGTGCTCAACTTAACAATAAATAGGCTTATTATTATTTTACAAAGCATAATAGCTATACTAAGCTCACTGCACTACAGTAGAAATAAACGTAGGTCTAGATTTTACAATCCATAAAACCATATAAAATAAGGCTCTTAAACTTGCTAACCGCGGTTACGAGAATACGAATCTGCGACCATAGTGCAACGTCACAAAGGCCATTATGACGTCAAACCTTTATGGTCTATTTTATCCCTCCACTGTGCAAAGTAGGTACACCTTTAATACCTCCAAGTGTGCCTATAAACAGAAATCCTACTTTTGTCATTTACAACATAAAATCACTAACAGCAGGAGCCGATTTTCTAAGATTATAGTCATAAATTCAATCGTAAATAACACATGGATGGCGAAAAGTCTTAGAAGACATGTTTTAGTACATTTTGGCAATAAAATTATAATAATCCTAAAACGTGTCGATTTAAAACCTCCAGGGTCAAGAGTCTATCGCCTAATCTTACATTTGCGAGATGGAAATCAAAGTGCTAAAATATGTTTACAGCTTCAATATGATTTAACGAATATTTAAGTTAAAAACTTTTTTAATAAGCCGAAAATTTAGTTTTATGATATTGTTGGTATTATAAAAGCTACTGTGGGGTGATATTAAAATGTTCTGAATTATTTATTTACTACGCCTTTTAAAACGCAATTTTTAAAAGTTTGAATTCTTAATATCCTAAGAGTCCTCCCAGACGATATATCAGGCTCTATTTGTGTTACGTGTTTTTTTATCGTGTATTATAAATTGGAATCCTTGTTTAATTACCAAAGCCATATTAATCATTCAACTGCTCCACGCACCCAACGCAATATGTAATCAACAAAATGAAAACACAAAACGCATAAATCGTGACTTCTAATCCCGCCTTGATCTATTAAATTAAAATATTAAAAGGGTTCTCCCAAAATTCAAGTAGCCATTAAATCGCTTCAGTTACCTCATAACGGATTCAGTAATTTGCCCATACGTCTTGTTATGGTCGTTCAACAAGATTAAAACCGTTGCTACCCTTCATAAATCCTGCCTACTCCAAACGGGATATATTATTCATGGATACGTAAAATCGGAAGCACACCCAAATTGTCAATACAAGGTGGGGGTGACTACGTTACAGCTATTTACTGCAGTTTTCGTAGTAAACCACAAATAAAATGGACTCTATGCATATTAGAGTATCATCATACGGACGGGGCTGCAGTTTATTTGTCCCGAGGGCTACGTTTATGGGGTCTGGTTTATTGGAAGAAGTGTCAATAGTAAAATCTGAGGCGGTCATCTTGTGCACGAGGTGGCGGCGTGGCGGGAAAACAATATCATCTGTAAGCCGCATCTGTTACTCTATTCGTCTTTGTGTTTATTTTTAAAATCCTGAACTCCTTATACTAGATATATCTAGTTTAGACGTTAATACGGACTAATAAGTTACATGTTAACAAGTTAACAAAAATAGTTATGTTCTATTTACCTGCCCAAATTATGAAGGGATAGAAATCATAGGGCATCAAAAAATGTCTGTTTCAGTGATACTGCATTATTTTGAACATTTTATTTATATCGTTTCCTATAGACACCATAAGGAGGAGCTCATGGCTAACATATAACAGCCGTACATGTCGATTTTCAAGGTTAAGCAATACTTACCGAGGTCGGTCTGTGGATGGGTGACCATCTTAATATATAGAGATTCATCCGTGTCGTAAAGCACGTTAAGCCGTTGGTCCCGACTGTAATTTGGAAATCTTTGGCAGTCGTTACGGACTGCTAGATAATCTGACCAGTCTTACCAAGAAGTACCTATCGTGAGGTCTGGTAGGCAGCCGCTCCACGTAAAATACTGGTATTCAGCTGAATCCGGTATGACTGGAAGCCGACCCCAATATAGTTGGGAAAAGGCTAGATGATGACGGACACCATAAAATTGATACCGTGTTTCTGAAAAAAAAACTAAGCTTAATTTCCTCAAACATTTTAATGCTCGCAAGTCGACTTACTAACGCATCTGTACATATAAATATACATATTATATCCTCTAGAACGTAATAAACAATCGCTACCGTTTTGAACCTGTTTGTAAAATATTAGTAAATAGTCCCAGTAAGCGTTAAGCGCACAATAAAATTCAATCATGTACTCTGGCGGTACAGTTTGTGTCCCACAATAATGTTTTATAGTGACACTGCTCCCACGCCGCCAGCGAATCAACTCTGTAAATTCCTTTAAAGATGAATGGATGTCCACACTAAAATATATCGAAGTTTCGAAGTATCGAAATATCGGAGTATAGGAGTATCGGAATATTGGAGACAGTTTGCCCAACCCAGTCCCTGTCGGAAGTTATTGACGGACATTCAATGGTCACATTTAATACACGAAATCATATGAGTATGACGTATCATAAGGCGAGTCTTAACTTATGAAGTTATGATTTCCGTGGCGCCGAAAGTAAAAATGTTGCCAGATATATCTTTAATGTTTCTCGTCAACGGAATTTATGTATAAGCATGTAATATAAGACATCTTTAGGGAAACATTAAAACTAATTTGGTATTAACTGGTAATATAAAATTTAATGACAGCTTTTGGGTTGTGTTAATCCCCGTGGTGTGGTCTCTTGCTAAAAATGGGCTGTGTCGTATTTAATTATCTTGATCAGCATCTGCTGTTAAATATTGAAATCTGGATAGGTAAGCAATTTAAGTAGCCAGATTATTAATTAATTCATATCATACCGAAATCTTCGGCACATTTTGGAGCTAAAATCCCTACTAATATTATAAATGCGAAAGCAACTCTGTCTGTCTGTCTCACGCTAAAACGGCTAAACGGATCGTCATGACATTTTGCAGATGTAGCCTGAGATATGAATAATGAAATAGGCTACTTTTTTACGCAATTACCGACATACCCGCGGGAGTAGCCGCGGACAAAAAGTAGTAAGAAATTAAAATCGTTTATTTAACACAAACTTAAAAGTCGAGCGACATATTTTACGGACAAAACAAAGCACAAAAACCAAAAGATACAATATTTTCCGTTATAAAGTTAAAAAAGGACAAAAACTGTGCCTCACGGTTACGCCAAATATATACCTACGTATATGTTAACCTGTCCAGGTTTTTCGGACTTCTACATTAAAGTGGCTGTGACGAACTCGAAAGGATAATTTGCTCGTCAATGAGTCAGATCAGGGACATTTCACTGACAACCCATGTGGGCTGCTTAATCATAATTATTAAGAACCATAATACAAAAAACTAATTCGTAGTTCCATCTCCTATAACTCAAGGGACTCGTATCAAACGACTATAATTTACAAGCAGCTGAGTGATTCACCTGCACAAATCAAAATGTCTGTGTTCTTTTGTTTTTCTACACGTTTGAAGACATCTTCATAGAAACTGATTACTATTTCATGAGCACAATCCTATACAGAAGGGTGCTTACGGTACCCAAATTTATTTCTAAGGCCCTCTTCACCCTACCGAGGGAAAATGTTGCGATTACTAAGCATTTAATATGCACGTAGCCACTGCAAATTATGACATTTTATTTGATGTGAACATTTTTTTGAATATTTAATTTACTTTTTTATATGTTTATTTTATACATTTTATTTAAATAAGACTAAACCTAACTATATACAAACTAGACTAAAAATTGCGAATTATGTACAAAAACTGTAAAAAACAAATTGATCATTGGGCATCAAAAAACTCATCCACATCGCTGTCAATGACAAAAGTGCCCAGAACACTGGCAGCATTGCCACGTTGAATGGCAATGCTGATTCTTTAGCCAAAGAAAAGCCCAGCCCTCTGGTCACGTAAACAGTCGACAAGTCGTTTGCTGATGTCCCGAAAAACTCGGTGAGCACTCGGACCCCATGGGCCTAGAATATTTAATAAACTTTTGAGAATCGTGTTGAATATTATGTACTTACAAAAAAAAATATGTTTTAACTCATACACCTATGTACTTCTTGATCATTATAGGATAATTAAAATTTTGCACACGTATTTCATTTTTATCACTAGCAATTATTTCAGTAAACGAATATAATCATTATAGCTTTAATTAAGCTAGTCATGAGATACCAATCAATTAATAAATATTTTTTTAATGAGTCAGTTTCCCAAACTGTACCTACCTACTAACATAAAAATGGTTTTAATTCATTACCCCGTTTATACAGACAAATAAGGTGTGGAAACGAAACCGCGCGTCCGTCTGGAACGCACTTAACTTTATAATCGGCCACATCAATCAAGCTGGCCTTAATGAATAGTTTGCTTAAGGGCAAGCTTCGATAATCTCGACAGCGATAGGATTACACAATGGGAGGTTTTGGTGTCCATTTTTTATTATATACAAGTATAATGCTATAAGATGGCCAAAGGGTTAACGATTTTTCTTTTTAAATTATGTTTGTCGAGTTTATGCTGTTAGTAGTTTTTTAGTCGGGACAATTTCTTTTTGAAAACTTTTTTACCTCAAGACCGAGTTGCATATCATCTAGGTACTTTAACAACAACTACTTTTACTTTGGACAGAGGATAAGCATTGCCATACAATTTTTTGACGCCTTTTAGTTAGGAGTTTTCCTTTTGTATTTTATTTTAAGACAACAACTTGAATTTTTTTTACGATTTTTTTTTTCCGTGGCTTAGCCCATAACCGACTCCTGAGTCCCATCTATCTCTGTACCAACTTCAATTCATCAAGATCTGATCAGCTTTTTAGTGTTTAGAAAAGTAACAAACAAAGTTTATTAAATAAATAAACTCGGAATTAATAGTTTGGATTATCAGCATATTTTGGATTTGCCAGAATATGTTCTAAAACCGTTTAAACAGCCAGCGAATACCTTAGATCGAGATCGAAAGATCGTTGACCTTTCAATAGCTAATCGGCCAGACTCAGACAGTTACAGGAATTACCGAGTTAACATAGCCAAAAAAGGTTAGCCAAGGACGAACGCAAATACCATTGATAATCGCGTTACCATAAACGTTTAGTTTTCAACTAAACCAGTGGTTCTCAAACTGTGCTCCTGGTCCGCAGCGGCCTAAATATCGTTCGCAAATAGTTTAAAATTTCACTTTTTTCACCTCAAAAATGTCATTGATGCTAAATGAATGACTCATTTTAAGTTTCATAATCATAATCATTTATTGCATTCATGTAGCTAACAAGTTGTTACATATAAAGGTAGGTTTCATACATGAACCCTGCTAAGGCACAGCAATATACTTAAATATCTAGTTTATGCTACAGTGTGACAATAATATTAGCAAACCACTGTACTTACACGAAAATATTTAGGTAAGTTAAAAATTAAGTTCAATCAAAATAATAATAATTATAAACATAGGTAGTCAAAATTAAAATTATGTCGAAATTGTATTGTGTACAGGAATGAATTGGAATGTCAAAATATACTTATCGTCAAAGAATTCCTTTAGAGTGTAATATGATTTTAGTTTCTATCAGAAATGTTTTATTTCTATGACAATGATCTTTGTCACCGGAAAATTGCAGACGCCGTAAGATTGTAGAACATCGCGTGAAATTGTAAACTCGTTTTTCCCAGGTACGGATATTTTGGAAATTATTGAATTTGGATGGGATTTAATGTATTGAAAGTTATATGCTCACGTATATCAAAAAATTTAATCTAAAAAAGATTAAGAACAGTCTTACGGAGTTGCAATTATCCGTTGATAGTTACAAGTTTTGAATATCCATTATAATAACTTAAGTTTATTTTTGGATTAAGACAGTTTTATTTTATTCCTGATTTCTGGTCCCAAGCAACAAATAAATCAAAATGGTCACGGGTCAAATAAAGGTTGGGAACCACTGAACTTAACCATGACCAAATAAACAGACAAAAAAGTGGAACCAAAACAGACTAATTCACTCAATATCGCCTTTTATTTATAGTCTCTTGGTAGATAACATTATTACGAAAAGACTTTTTACCTTTCGTAACTGATTTATTTTCTAGGTATGCGACGTCCACATAAATAAGAATAACGTTAGATGAAAATTGTACTTATTTACTTGCTTACCTACTGTATTTCAGGGCCGTAGAAAAAAGTAACATATGATATAGGTGTACTGAAGTAGGTAGGTTATGCTAGAGAAATGGTAAAGAATAAAAAAGAAATGTATGATAAAAATAAGAATCAAAACAGGTACTTAAAGTTTTTTCCTTACTAGTTAAAAATGGCATGTATTTAAATCGATATCTGTATATTCCCTTTTTTCGATCAAAATATTTCAAAGTTAAACCAAAAATACTGACTTGCACTCAAATTATGCACACTAAATAAATCAAATTCGATATACTGTTTAATGGTATTTGCAGAACTGTTTTACTGAACGAATATTTGGCTAATGATATTTCTGGGTGGTTTAAAAAAAAATAACCACGAAGGGGATGGCGGGGTCTGTTCGCTCGCTTCGCTCGCTCACTTGACCCCGCCATCCCCTTCTAACCTAACCTGTCCGAGTCGGGGTGCCCAATGACCGGCTACTATTGTAACCATGATAACCACCTGCTATTTCAGGGAAATGCAATTTAGAGTGCAAGTTAGTATTTTTGATAAACAATTCGTATTTTTGTTTTATAAATCATAAATCCGATGTATGAACCACATTTTTGGTGTGAATTCGATAAAAAGGTCGTCTCGTTTTGGATGATTTTTTTAGTTTTTTTGTAAGACATGTTTTCTAATCAATTGGGATTTTTTGCACAGCATTATTTTTTCTGGTATGCATTAAATTATACAGATGTGCATTTAAAAATATCCCGTTAAAAATGAGCTATTTCCTTTAGTTTACCATTTGTTATTATTATTATTATTATTATTATTATTATTATTATTATTATAAGCCCGTAGTGTCCCACTGCAGGGCAAAGGCCTCCCTTCTTTCTTTCCACTTCAATCTGTCTTGTTATTATTTCCCAGAATTTGATCCTTAATAGTGACAATTTCGGATGGTTTAATAATACAGGGTGTGTTTTTTTTAAAGTCAAACGGTTCGATTCCTGGCTAGGAAAACCAATTTTTCAAAAATGCAATGATACAGTTTTTGTTTTCATCAAAATCGGGCTCAAAACTCCTTTCTGTGTTTTTCGATATTCCTCATAGTTTCGAATTTAGCCATCTACGCACACTCTAAAAGATCACCCTGTATATATAGAAATCGTGTTTGTACATAATTTCGTGATTATTAGTCTAGTTGTTTAGAAGTATTTAATTTATTTGAATGCAAAATTCGACGTTCAACCGAAGTTATCATAGTTCAAAATAACCCGAACAAACAACGGCAATTCATACGTAGACCCAATAGCTGGAGCTCGCAGGCCATCTCAACGGTCCGAGGCTGATTGTCGCCCCCTGTTTCAGTTTTATCAAACTAGTTGACTCACTCTTATCGGCAAGGAGTGGCAAGTAATCCTCCACTTCTGTTTAGCACATCTTCAGCTTGCACCGGTTATCTGAATAGCGGCAGTGAACAGCTGCGGAGGTAGCCATGTAGGGCTGGATGAATGGTTGTTGGTTTGGATATTACACAGGTAGGTAGTAAGTAGCAGTAGTAGATAGTGGAAGATAGGGAATCATTTGCTCAAGTGTAGTAATGTAACAGGTTGTATGGGAAAGTTATAGTAATGTTTTCAAAAACTCCTTCGGCCCATGTAGTTGAACAACTTTCATAAAAGACAACATCAATCATCATTATCATCAGCCTATAGCAGTCCAGGGCCTAAACCACCAACTCTTAAAGTAGTATTACTTTAATATTACTTCCAGTGGGAAAGAGACGGACCTATACGTCCTGTAGCGCCGTCTCTTTCCCACTGGAAGTAATGTTGAAGTAATACTGCTTTAAGAGTTGGTGGTTTGGCCCCTGTGCTAGACATAGGACACTTCTAGTGCACGCCATTCAACTCGATCTCTGACAACTCTCATACAGCTGCTACCAGCCACCCTGCGAAGATTGTCGCTCCTGAGGGCGTCCTTACAATTTCTCATTCGCGGTCTCCACTCAAGAACTCGTCTACCCCAACGGTCATCGGTTCTACGGCTAATATGGCCGACCCATCATATAGGACGTCATAGTCAATTCCCAAAACAAAACTATAAGTACAAAGTTATCAGCTAATCAAAATTACTACGGGAAGAACAATTTTTTGGAAATTGGTTGTGGCGTTCTGAAGCAGCACTTCCTGAACAAAAGCAGTTTTTAAATATGAATAAGATTATTAGACGGGGAAACTGCCATAAATCGGTAACCCTCAGCCGAATATCGCGGTTAAACGATGCGGTTCTACAGAAGCCATTTCCAAGTCATCGAACTTTGATCTTACCAGAGACGCCATAAAGTATTAATAGTTGAAACATTATTGATACTATCAAGGAGTTTGTTTATCATACTAATATTTTTACTCCCACCGTTCAGTAACACTGAATGATGAATGAACCGTACCGATCTTTATCGTTCACCGGTCCTCGTCTCATCTACTTCATTGTTAATACACCATTGTCATATTATATTTATAATAGATTCGTATCGTTCCATGTGAATGTTTTCCATCAAGTACTGGGTCAGTTAATAGAGAAAAGATCCACTTTCTAATAATGTTACCGGTTGTAATATCAATTTGCCGAACAAGATGAGTAATTACAAAGCCTGCTCTTGACAAATGCTTGTGAAATATGTACCGTAAAAATTTGATTGGTTTCGGTGTATGGCACATGAATTTAGAATTGTGGCACACTAGAGAAATTTGTATTGTTGATCTAAATAATTTGCTTGACTGCGTGTATCAATGGTGTTTTAGAAAATATGTAATTTTGGTCGTCAGCGTAATAACAGCAATCAAAATTTACTCTACATTGTTATGTGCTTATAACAGTAACAATTCTAAGTCCCATACGATGTCTACAACCATGTTGCGAAACTACTCGTATCAGACTTATTCATAAAAAAATAACCTCATTCTTAGTTTAAATATTAATTAGCATATTCTTTATTCCAGTTTTCTGTACAGATTTTGAATTTAGAATCCGCAATTAGAATTTAAACTACGGTTATATTTTTTTTAGTGAATAAGCCTGTAAACCAACTACCAATGATAATTTCCCAACCTACATGAGAATCAAACGTACAACACGCTCGTGAACTTAATACCACGCGACCAATGAGGCAGATACAATTTAAATGATACGGTAATCTGAGCACATAAGTTAAAGTAACAGATATTCCGTCGCACACCTACAGTTCGACCTATGATAGTGAGGCTACAGTCATTTATCAGGCACAATCTTAATCACGGCTATAACGGGAATCTGCATAGGCTGCAGTTTATCTCGGGAACAAAGTAACAATTTCAATTAATATAGCCGACATGCTGTATAAGGGAGAGAGTTTTCACGCCTACTATTTGATGATAACGGTGGCTATTAAGCCGTTAATGATACAAAAAACCGTCCAAGTGTGAGTCGGACTCGCGCACGGTGGGTTCCGTACGCGAGAAATCTATAAAAAAAAACGGCAAAAAAATCACGTTTGTTGTATGAGAGCCCCACTTAAATATTTATTTTATTCGGATTTTAGTATTTATCGTTAAAGCGGCAACAGAAAAAAGCCATCTGTAAAAATTTCAACTGTCTAGCTATCACGGTTCATGAGATACAGCCTGGTGACAGACAGACAGACAGACGGACAGGACTCCGGTTTTACAAGCATAAATTTAAACAAAAATCTTCCCAGAAAGTCTTAAACAGACCCACAAAGTCTCCAGGATCAAAAGTTGTACTTGAAGAAGTCTTTGTAAAGAAAATTCAACAAGATTTATTTATATTTTACTCTTTCTCTCCCTCTGTTGAGTACTTCATGTCTAACATCGTGGTCTCATGGTGGGATGTATGTAAGTCTGGAACAGACAAATTGTCTCCATCGTCTTCTGTCAGTAGCAATCTTAGCAAAATATCGCATCAAAATTTGGCATCTTTGAGCAGGTCAGAAGATTTAGTTTTTTCATTTAATTTAGTCTTTTTCTTTAAATGTTTTCACCGATGATCAATTTACCATTCGATGATAATTTAACTCTTGAATATTATTAAAAGATAGAGAACCACCTCCAACATTTCCATAACATCAGTCACATAGTCACATCAATGGTACTGCATTCCTTTGAAGGAAGTAGGGCATCCAAATCTTTGATCACGACTAAATCTCCTACAATGTTAGTACCGATTCTTGTCACACATAGGACATATTACGTTGCCTTGAATTAGTCGCTACGTTACATACAGATTGTATAGCGTAACAGCTATGTAAGAGACTAGATTAATCAAGTGCTCAGTTTGGTCTAATTTGGCATGCTTCCTACTAAAATCGTCTTCGGAACACACCGTCGATATGGCCACACTTGGCGAAGGCCTATGTCCAGCAGTGAAAATCTTGTAGCTGAAATGATGATGGTGATGAAAAGCTAGGGAGACAACAAAATAAATCAATGACATATCAGATTGTGAAAATTTGACTTATTGGATTAGCTCGAATTCCGACCCAATTCTAATACAAAATAACGCAACATTTCACAACAAGCACTATACAATGTTGACTAAAATCCAAAAATCAAGTTCTACACCAAGTAATTTGTCCAAGTAGACCGTACAGAATCTAAGCTCACGACTACACTCGTTCTGCGCAATAGCGACACACATTCTCCGTACCGTATGATTAGTGTATGTTACACGTGTGACCATTGACATGCGATGGTTAATATTAATATTAAGACCTATAGCGAAAGGATGTATCATTAATAGGTTGTTCTATCCTGCTGGTGTTATAAGGTCATAGGGTGATATACGTACTAGGAATTATTTTTTCTTGGGAATATTTACAGCTGTTGTGGTGGAAAATTCTTTTTTCTATAATGTAGTATTTTTCTTCGTATTTTTGCTATTGTTACTATTGGTCATCTACTTTTACCTTTTAATGTCATTCTTCTTTGAAGCGTTATTCATACATTGCAATGTCTTCAACCTTCTTTAACCACACCTTTGGTAATGCCATCAGAATGGCTATCAATCAGCATCTTTGTGTCTATCATACTTCAACTTGCAATCAAAAGTAAATTATAAGTTATTAAAGCCTTTATTGCAGGAACTTTTAAGAATGCTTTTGCTTTACATAATAATTATGTTCCTCTTGTCTTTAGTAATAATTACTGCACTTATTCAGTAGCTTTAAAGACACCCTTATGAGTTGGATCAAAAATTTGATCCATATTGGTGACAGGTATTGCTTTTTTGTTAAATATTCTTGATTTGTCTACTATCATGACCACTTACATCTTCCATAAAACCCCAAAATCGGGTAACAAAAAACAATATGACTTTCTCCTTCGAAATATCATCGCCTAATTGTTTTAGATTGACCAAGCACATTGCATCGAACTTAATGATTATTTCTTTTTAACAAGCCAGTTCGCGATTGCTCTTCTCAGCAGGTAATAATGTACTAACGATATAAGAAGTTGTGATCGACTTATGTCCGACATTATCGAGAACTACACTACTGTTGCAAAGTTGTGTTTTACAGGAGACAGGCTTTTTTTTTTTTTTTTTTTTTTTTTTTTTTATTGGATGGGAAATCATCAAATGACCCCTCCCGCTCTGGGTGGAGCGGCAGGGAGTGTCAGACTTCTACTGACTAAAACCCACCCATGCTCCTCTCAGTGCCTTTACGTTCCAGGGCCACGGTAACTCTTTCGAACAAATCCGCAACCCTGGTAGGCTCTGGCCTTAACGGGCCCCGACCCATGCTGACGACTGCTGGCTTGGCGCGCGTAGAACACAGCGCGCCGTCAACCCGGGCCTGCTCTGATCGGACGGCGAGCTACCCATTGCTCGCCGTCCACAGGCATCAGTCACTGCGCCATGCTCAGGAGCATCAGTTCCTGGGCGGCGCAGTGGCTGACGTTCAACAGGAGGGGGTGAAATGGGGCCATTACTGGCACTCCATTTCAGCCCCCTCCGGAGCCCGTTGTAGGGGCTCTACTGCGGCTGTTGCAGTAGCAGCAGCCGCAGTGGAACCGGCTTTGGCGGCGGAGGAAGCGGCGGCGGTGGCGGCGGTCGCGGCAGAGACGGCGGTGGCGGAGGGCTTTCTCCGGTTTCCGGCTTTGGTGGGTGGGGCGCAGGCCCTACCCCCAGCCCAGTGGTCGGCCGGCTTGCCAGCTGCCGCACAGACTACGCAGTGCGGCGCGGCGACACAAGAGCCGGCCCTGTGACCGGGCTGACCGCAGCGGAAACAAAGACCGCTGCGGTCCACCTCCGAGGTGCATTGTGCTCCCACATGGTGGCCCACTTGGCACCGGAAGCACCTCAGAGGTCGGGGTTCCAGCAGTTTGACCTGCGCGGAAACCCAACCCACCAAAAACCTTCGGCCCTCCGTGATGGTTTTGGCCGCCGACACGGGGCAGCTCACCACAATGGTGCGCGTGCCCGTGTTGTCAGGACGTAGGGTGCCCGCCTTCACCTCCTCTGCTGAGCACCCCCCCGTCCTAACGACGGCGGCCACCACCTCCGCCTCCGTGACGGAGTCGTCCAGGCCCAAGATGCGCATGTCGATGCGCTTGGTGGGCCTGGACACTCGGGCATCGTCCGCGCTTAGGGACGCCCTGAGCCTTTCGGCTAGAGCGTCCGCGGTTGGGCCGCTGGCTGCCCCGGGGATCTCCAGCATCCGGGCCCCAGTCATGGTGACCCGGAGCCGAAGGCCCCCCACGATGCCCAGCTCACCAAGGTTCACTGCCTCCTTCGCCTTGGTGAGCACGTCCGCGTACGTCACGCCCCTCTTCGCCGCGTCCGGCTGCAGCGTAAGAACTACAGCCGCGGTCCTCGGGGGGCGCAGCGCAGCCGCGACGCTTCGCGCCTTCTGCCGCCGCTTCCTCTCCCGCCTCTTGGCCGCCCTGGCTGCCTTTCCCGCCTTCCTCTTCTCCCCGGCCACTTGCCATTCGGCTTGAGCCGGGGGAGGAGCTGAAGGCGAGGAAGCCGGGGGGAGCTGCTGCTCAGATGGCGCAGGAGCCTTCGCCTTCCGCGCAGCAACCCCACCCTTCCTCTTCCTTCCCGGGGCCGGGTCCGGTTTTCCCGGCACGGGCTTCGCGGGTGCCGGCCCGGACCCTTTGTCCTGGCCGGACGACCCCGGTGTGGCAGCCACGGCGGCCGCATAAGACGCCGCCTTTTTCTGGCCTGGGGGGGCCTTCCCACTCGCCGCACTCGCTAGCGGGGGGCGCAGGACGATGCCCTCCAGGACGGAGAACCGCGCCTGGAAGGCAGCCAACTCCTGCCGCACGAGGTCCAGCACCTGGCTCTCCTGCGGCACGGGCTGGCTGTCCTTCTTGCGCCCCCCTTGCGGCGCCCCCTGTGGGCCGGCTCCCCGGAGCCTGGCCAGGTCTGCGCGGAGCCCCTCGTTCTCCTTTCGGAGACGCTCCGTGGCGGCAGCTAAGCGGGCGACCTCCGCCCGCAGCTCGGACATCTCGTCCGGCGGAGGCCCACCTTTGTTAGCCTCCGCTGCCGCCAGAATGGAGGCCATCGCCTCGCTTATGGCCTTGTTCTTAGAGGAAAGCTTCCTCTTCAAGGCCACATCGCGAAGCGCGGCCTCCACCACCTCCGCAAACCCGGCCCTCCGAACCCGCTCCTGTCCGGAGTCATCCGGCTCACCGCCGGAGGACTCCGAACCAGGAGCCCCGCGGCCGCCATCTCCGGGGGGTCCGCCGGCATTGGCTCTCTGGCCAGCCTCCTTGGAGGCAGGGACTCTGCCCTTGCCTCCGTCTCGGCCCTTACCCCGCCTACTGGTGGGGATCTTTCGGGCCGAGACCACCTCCTCGCTGCAGGACGACCCCCGGTCGTCCTCCGGTCTGGGCCGCTTCCGGAAGGACCTGGGGTCCTCTGCTGCAGTCCCTGCCCCCTCGGGTCCCGAGCCCGCCGAGCTGAAGGTCGCCAGGTCGTCAGAGTCCAACTCGGACTCCGACTCTACACCCACGCGACGCTCAAGCGAGCCCTCCTCCCAGAACAGCGCGCCTCTGCCCGCGCTATGCCCGGCCGACTCTTCGTCGGGTGGGCTAAAATTATACCCGATCAGTTCCTGAAAGGACGGTTTGGATCGGGGGCCTCCTCGGCCACTGTTGCACTTGGCAAGCGGAGAGTGGATAACACTGTTGCCCCCCCCAGAATACGAGGGGCTTGACGCGCAAGGCGTGGCGGATTCCCGGACTGCTGTGCAGTCCGAACCGCCCTGGGGTACGTATTCTCTTTCAGTGCTATCCATTTTTTCCTTTTAAAGGGTGCGGTCCCTGTCTCCCCTCCTCTCTCACTGCTTGCTCGCTGCCCTCACAGTCACGTCTGATGATCAGACGCGTACCAGAGAGCAGCGAGCAAGCCAATGAGACGCACACCGTCCGAGGACCCGAACACTGCTCAAGTCTCCGAACGGTGTGCCCCTCTTGTGTCTCTCTTGGTCTGGTCTCTCACTTGGGACCTTCCGGCATGAGTGGCTCTACCGGCAAAGCCCCCAAGATCACTGAGACACGCAAGCCCCACCACGACGGCAACGTGGAGACACGGTTGGTGGGGACAGGAGACAGGCTTGAGTGCGGGATTGTAAATGGTTTACAATTTTACATAAATGTTGTTTGTGGTGTCGTGAAACAATTTCTTATCGCTTCATTAGTCTGCTTATAGCTGTCTCGTTTTAGCATGGGGGTTGACATGTTCCTATCACAGTTCTTCTTCTTCTGCTTTTCGAGTTGATGGCTAACTCTTTATATTGTTTGGGCCCAGTAGGTGGCTACGTTAATTGCAGCATCGGTGGCGTTCATTAGATCTTCCAAAATACAGGTGAATTGGCACTTGGGGCACTCCAACATGTAGCTCATGTTCTAAACAGGGGCACCGCACTCACATTGGGTATTCAACGGATCTGTAAAACCCCATTTCGCCAAGTTGTGCTTGCAGCGGCCTACCTGGGTGCGCAAACAATTCAGCGCATTCCAAATAGGCCAGTGCAATTCACGACCTGCGGCCCTACCATGACGTGTTAAAGCGTGAGTAGTTCGAGCGAGAAGGAGGGATGGAGCTATATAGGGTGTATAGCTCCGTCCCTCATTCTCGCTCGAACTACTCACGCTTTAACACGTCATGGTAGGGCCGCTGGGGGCAACTATGGGGGCAAATGTCACTCTAGAAACCCGAACAATAAACTATGTAACGTATTTTCTGGCTAAAAATGTTGAGGTCCGTGTTTGAGTCACAGAAGTTCATTATGTGTACCAGATTTCATATGAATCGGTCCAGTAGATTTGGTGCAATTAGGCTGTGACTGTGACAGACGGACAGACACACGACTGATCCTGTAAGGGTTTTGCTTTTTTATTCGGACGTTCGAGACCTTAAAAATACTTACCCGTGACTTTTAATTAACCTTCATAATTACCGTAAAATAAATAAGTGCCTTACAACTTAACTGAAATCTTCATTTCTTAGAAGACTGAAACAGAACTCTGAAATATTATTTTAAAAGATTTCTTGTAGTAATAGACTTCAAGATAAAATATTCTTTCTTTGATAAAAGTATTTTCTTTTGATCAACATCTCACATTTTTTCAGAGTTTATCTATTCATCAAACATCTTATTTTTCTATGAATATATTCAAGGCTTCAGATTGTGACAAATGTTTTGTATTTAACAAAATGTTACCTAACGACATAAAATCAGTAGAAATGCAGTTGTAATGGTTCGGCCGCCATCGATATTAACTGGCATCGATCGTCAGTCGCTACACTTCCCATGGTTTTTCTCCAACTCGGCATCCTGTTGCCACAGTGATAATTAATGTGTACTTCTTGTAGACCCTTGTCTCAGTCTTTGATGTACCATTTTATGGATTATTGAGGCCTTAATTATTAGGAAAAACTTTAATAATGCTGTCAATGACAGATAATGAAGTTAAACTGGTAGATATTGTGTTATAAAATATAATCAACAAGCTTTCTGGAACATTATGAGGAACTGGTGTTAATAAGGACATATTATAATTTCTTTTACTTAGGTGAGTTCGTATTTGTCAGTCTACAAAAACTGACTCTACTGTGTATATGCCTCATTTTTCTTCTTTAATGTTTAAATACATAATGATCCTATAATTTCCTTGCGTGATCGAATCAGGAATGATGATATCCGCAAGAGAACCAAGGTAGCATAGCCCGAAGGATCGCAAAACTGAAGTGACAGTGGGCAGGAGGGCACATTGCTCGCAGAACAGATGGTCTATGGGGCCGAAAACTGCTAGAGTGGTGACCGCATACCTGAAGACGCAGCGTTGGAATACCTCCCATAAGATGGACCGATATTCTGGTGAGGGTCGCGGGTAGCCGATGGATGCGAGACGCACAGGACCGGTTGTTGTGATGACACTTGGGGAGGCCTATTTCCAGCAGTGGTCATCTTTCGGCTGATATGGTATCGGTATCGGAATGATAATTTCCTTTAAACAACCACTATCGGAAAAACGCTTCAATTTTTTCTCATCATCGTCTTTAAAAATTGATCACCATTAATCCCTGATACTTATTTCTCTAAACTAGCGACTGACCGAAACAGAGTCCATAACCTTCCCAGAAAAAAAATACAACAGGAAATGCCTACCCATACTTACTATAATAACAACCTGTATGTCAACCAACATAACTAAAAAATCCGGATTACTCAACTCCGCAAACAAAATTGGCATCGCATCGTATCAATCAAACGTGGTATTTATAAAATTATCGAGAGCATAATCATGAGAGCCCGTCAAATATCATTATCGGCCATGATTGATAGCTAATTCTTAAACCATATCTGATTATATTAGTCGTAAAGATGCGTGGGACTGGAAGCACAATGCATCATTTTATTTACCTACGCATATCGCCAAGGATCCGATGGAAGATCAGGAAGTGAATGAGACCTTTAGATGGTATATGGAATAATCTAGCGGTAACGTTTGTGGGAGTTTTGGGGGCTAATGATGATGGTACCGAATCCGATAAGTATACAGTGGCGAGGTAAATGTGAATATGAATGACATTTACCTAGCCACTGTATGATGAAGATACCATTTGATACCTCCAAAAGTTAACATCGACTGACACAGATCGACAAAGTCGATGTAAATTTTTGGAGTTATTGGCAAAAGATAGAAGTTGTTATAATGCTTAGGAAATGAATCAATGCGATTGCTAGTTTGATATTTTTTTTAGCGTTATTTTTAAGTAAAAAAAAAAAATTCATACTCATAAAACAAACAATTACAAAACTATAAATGAATGCCTGTCAATAAAAAATAATGTCGATGTCTTCATGCCTAAGGAATAATTATAGGTTCGGTTTGTTAGTTCGCCAAAATTTATGTCCAATGTTAAAAGAAATAAATATTAAAATTCAAACAATGTTGCGTCATTAAAAAAAATACAGCTCCATAAACTTGGGCGCTCTCAGCTCTCATACATTCGGACATCCACAATTATTGTTATTTAAGATCGCATCCATAACTCGGCTGTTGCTAATGCTCAAACAAAACCCAGTACATGCAAACAAATTTACCGAAATTGTTCACTGAGCGGCGAATAAAAATTACGACCGGTTTGTTCGCCCGCGGCCTGCGCGCGCGTCGGTCGCCCGTTCCGACGGCTATCCACTGATATTTATGCCCCCATAAAATACGAACACGCATCGAACTCCAAACGGTCACAACGGAACGTATCCTTCGATCAAAAGCAATAGAATAATAAAAGCCGAGCTTATGTCTATCGGTTCCAAGTGAATCGATGCGATTATCATTGCGCTCATGCGTTATACTTCATTTGACACTTTACAGCCAATCTACATATTCTAAGCCCGACGTTTTTATCGGCACACAAAAGAAATCGTTTAAAATACTGTCACATTCGAAATAGAAATTGTTACCCAATTCTCGAACGTAAAACGCATTTCAACTTCTATGTAGATATAAACAAAAAGCGGAGATTTTCAAATCAATGTTTTATTGCCGCCTAATGACATGACGGAGATTATTGCGCATTCTTAATTAGTTTTTTGTCAGTATAAAGTAGCGTTAATTAAGATTCAAAAATTGAAATGTATATCGTGTGCTACGGTCTGCATATTAATTTAGAGATGGATATATATTAGAGGTAACGATAACATCATTGAATAGCGGGCATCTGATGTTTCCGATCAATTGCCTGAGTTTATTTGTTGTTTGACAATTTAATGGCGTTTTCAGTGTCGATCGCTGTTAATTAGATAGCCGTGGTGCCCGGAGCTAGACAAATATTTTAATACAAACGTACACAACGCCACCCACGTTCATAAAAATAGTATTCGCAATCAGTAGGCAGATCGCAGCGTGTTATTAAGTGATATCTTTTATAAACAGCCCGCGCGATGCCTCAGCCGTAGGGGATATATTGCGTTTATTATAAAATTAATTTAAAACAAATTTAATTATCTATAGTCAGCCTTAAAAAGTTTGATAATCTACCGCTTTGTTTTATGTTTACAACATAACATTGTAACGTTTAATCTACAGGTCACTTCTATGACTTCAAGATAACTGATAAATGTCGGTCTCTTTTCATGCTTTTATCAACATCCCTTAAAGCTTCAATATTCCGATACGTAAAGTAACTACTTCAGATTAATTAATTAATTGATTTACGACCTACAAAAACTTCGATAACGAAATTCCTAGAAGCCTGCCGCCGAATTTCGAGAGCTCGAGTGGTCTTATCGAGTATCGCAAACTACCTGATACATGACATTCGGTTTACGTTTTAAATTAACGCAAAGGCAGCCGGGTGACAGGCGGCGCGCGTCACCGTGCGTAAAATAAAACGCACGCGACACACGACAGATCAACCGACTTGTCGGCTACCGATGTCGTGCGACGATAACGTCCCGACGGGATGACGAGTTAATTCGATAGTCGCTGCGCTTTATATCACTTAGAAACATAAATACGAATTGACGGCTCGGACAAATTTTATAGGTACCTACGAGTACCCGAGGCACGGTGCGTTTAGACGAGTAATTTATTTAGTGATTAGTTGAGCAACAAAGCGTATGACTAAGTGTATGTGTCTGATGTATCCCCTTGGGTGTTTGAGATGTGGGTTTCGTCTGCATGGGCTCAGCTCGATGGCAAAGCTCTGTCAAAAATCCGTCATTGCTTGTCTTGAAGATAAGCAATGACGGATTTTTAAGGACAACAATGTGTTTCTCCTGAACCTGATAACAAATTGAATTTTTTCTTGTCCATGCCTCTCATAGGCACCAGATTCTTCCAACTAGACCACAGCATGTCGTAAGAAATAACAATGACGCTAGAACATTTTATAAGGAGCTCCATTACAGCTTTTGATTTATTTTTACCGGTCCAACAGATCCAAGATATACGCTTACAAGTCTGACTGTTACAGAGACTGGTATAAGACAATAAATAAAACAAGTTCTTGACATAAAACATCAATACTGCATGAGTACTAACAGCTTGGCGTTTGCCTAGGAGTCGTAGCAATTCAATCTTACGACCAATCATTACCATAGGTTGAGTCGTAAACTCAAAGTGGGACTTGAAATTGTCAGCTAAATATAGCTGAACTACTTAAAATTACATATTTCTGGTTGTTTTTGTATAGGCAAAGAATGCCAGTTTTACTAAAACATTAGTAGTTTTATGGTTTTTCAACATAATTATGTTGTTTTGTTAAGGATCTGAGGCTTGAAAAATTGCTATTACTAGAACTACTCAAGCCCAGAAAAGCATATGTCACCAGCAATAACTACAACACAATCACAGGCCAATCACGATTTATATGAACAAAAACCCAATATTTAAAATTCCACTATTACTGATGAGTGACTGACAGACAACGCACATCCAAAACTACTGCTTGTAGAAAGCTGAAATTGCATGGCATGTAGGTTCCTTGGGGAGTGTAGAGGAGCAAGAGGGGAGCACAAAGAGAGGATTTCCCGAAATTCCTACGTCGCGAGCAAAAGCTGTAGCAAAAGTAATATACAATAGAAATAAATGTACTTGAAATAAAGCATTTGCAGTAAGTACCATCAAGTATAATACTTACAGAAGATTGCGTGCCCGCACTTTATGGACCATTATTGATTGTAAACGGTATGAAAATGGACATAAAAGCTTCAGAAGACAAATATCTTGTCGATTTTTAAAGTCTGTAAGCGCAGGCAGGGGTCTTTAAAAAAATAATTGCTACGGGCGCCTCTGACCATATTTCATCTGGAAGTGCAAAGAAATTGCTTCCTTATTAATGGCAATTTATTGAGCTTTATATCATTATTATTTACGCCGTATATGATCACTTCAAACCGGTAAATATTCAATGTTTTATACTATTTCTGTATTCCTATTTGTCAATGTTGGAAAACCTGTAAATTATTTTGCAATTTGTAATTTTAATGTATGATGAAAAATTATCATCGTAGTACACTAAAAGGATTTTTTTATTTTCAAAACGAATAGCAATTAATTTTGCAGTACCACTTGCGTGAAAATTAATTACTAAATTAAACTGATTAATTGGACTGGAATTTAAACGGGAAAACTCACAGAAAACCAAATCACCCAATTAACGTAGACATAACACAAATTCTGCACGTACGAAATTAATCAAATTGCCTCTTAAAATTCCATTAAGCGGTACTCACCGAGCTCACTGCTGATGTTCATAACTCAGAACTACTAATAACAATCATCAAAATACTCGAGCGAATCCCGCCAATGAAGATTATGATTGATACCACTATTTAGCTAACGGTAAACCACATAGTGAAATTGAACTTTTCCTAATGCTTGGCTGTAGGTAAATCGAAAATTGGTGATTCAAATTATAATGAGAATGATTTAATGGTTCTCGCAACAGTTACCGCCACCAATATATTTTTGAAACGTGAAGCCTAATCAAAAACTATACATTGAACGATGACAAAGCATTTCTTATAACAAAACATGTGAACACGAGGCAATGTAAAATACCAAAAGACAATAGACGGCACCTTTTTATGCAGTGAGATGAAGCATATTAAAGTGAAGGAATTCTGGTAGCAAAAAATCAATAAAGCTCGGCCGTATAAAAAATGTACGGATAAAAATAGACGATCATGCTGAACAGAAACAAAGTGTTCGTTCAGATACTATTAAAGAAGTGTACGTGCTTGATAACATGACAGTAGAATAGCAACACAAAACAACACATCGAAAACGAGTCATTAATTTCAAAGTAACAAAACGGCGAATAGCTTCTGATTGAAATTGGCAGAAGGAATTTTGAACGTAAACAATATAATTAATTGTCACGGGCTAAAAAACTATTCAATTTAGCTGGAAATTCACGCAAAGTTTACCGAAGCAAATAATGCCTTGGACAATTTCGAGTACTGACAAATTGATTTTTTGCTGTGTGACAAAACGAGTGTCAATTTCAGACATAATTGCCATTTACAATAATCCACATGGCCATGTTATTTGCCGGATTAACAAAAAAATAATGAAGCTACTAGATGTAATTCTACAAACCTGTATTTATGCAGATGATACCAGTTTCCAACATGTTTACTATGAGCCCGTCGAGTTATTAGCGTAAGCAAAATATTGAAAAATTAATTGCAATCAATTTTCAAGATCGAAAACCTGTAATGGAACAATTTTGATGAATGTGTAGATTGAGTGTGTATTTTGTTTTGTTATTTGTTAGAAGACAGCTTGATTTACGCGATGATTTTCTATGTAAAAAATAACTTATGATGTATACGAAAAATAATACTGTGAGTATATATTACCTCAAGTAGGTTAGTATGTTGAGAGTGATGATTTGGAAGTAACAGCTAAATGTAAATTATAAATATATATTTTTATAAATTAAATGATTTTAATAAAGTAGAAAGAACCAAAGGTTTTTAAAATGGAAACAGCACGCACTGCAGCTACAGCAAAATACATCGATGCACTTTCTGTGAAACCATTTAATTCCCCGACAATTTCACCAAGACACCAGTCTATGTTGACACTAAAATTAAGTTCTAGATTATACCCTACATAATCTCACAGTGGACTCATAAATCATAATCAGCCGTAGGGCTCCAAACTAGTTTTATTTACTCTATTGCTAACGGTAGTATAATTAATTCGCTAGTGGAACGGTAGCTGTCGCCTCTGCATTGAACTTAACATGTGGTATTACACGTCCGCAAGTTGTTTGATCAGCTTGCAGAGACTTGCAAGCTCTTGCAATGTTTATTAAGTGACTGACGTACGTTGAGTATGCATTAGAAGGAAAATATTTTTCAATCAAGAATGTGTTGAAACTGGGTTAGGTTAGAAAGAAGTTTTAGGATGATGCACCAGTTGATGCATCGCCGATTTATTTAGATGAAACACATAAAAGACCATTCGAAAATGTTTCGCAATCTGGCCTGAGTCGATCTAACTTGTTTTTAATTGCAACAACATCTTGCTTGGCTTTCATTTCCCACAAAACTTCTTCAAACAAGTCAGCATTGTTGATTGGCGAACATGGCCCAAGGTTGGTTGGCCCAATGGGCCAAGTTAACGACCGTAACAGGATTGTGTAGTTTGATCTAACAATCACTAATTGGTACCAAAACCAGGATTGGCCGTGCGAAATCTTATTTGCGTGACGAATTCAGACACGAGAACCTAGTTAGAGAGTCCAAATTAAAACGGGATGATAGAAAGGTAATCATTGCTCTCTCTTCACTTAATATATCGGTATGATTAAGCAATAAATAGATTTTGTTGATTACAGAATTAATTACCTTTATTGGTAGGTTTACGATGATTGCTTCTGCCATCTTCTTCACAAATGTTTTAGAGCTTCGTAAAATAAAATATTGAACTAAACCTTTACTAGTCCGACATATACTTCATGCCCTTAATTGGTATTATCATTATAAATATAAATGGAGGGTTTAAGTGCTGCATAGGCACTGAGTTGCTTCTCAACTCAAGTTAAAATAAACTGAAAAGCATTTTTATCAAATCTATCATTCAACGTGATTTTCATCATCACCACATGATGACGCAAACCAACTTTCAGTGCATTTTGTGTGCAGACGTTTTTTTTTAGCTTTTGCATAAATCGTCTCTTTGATTGATACAAACGCCTGGAAAAATTTAGGATGGTGAAAAAAAAATTAGGCAGTATTTCCACTTAAAATAAAATAATTACTTTATATAATACGCCCAGTATACCCGAGTATTATTTGCAAGAATGCACGAAGGTCTATTCTGCCTTGTAAACTCGCTATCCAACCTATCGGCTGTCAGCTGTAGCATGTAATCTTTACTTGAATAACCCACTCGACTACTCTATAGAGATAAGATGATATTAAGGCTATCAGAACATTCGTATGGTAATTAGACTTTAATTATGTTGTATATGTACACCGATGTCCATTTTTTTAAACACATGGTTTGATAATATAATTTGCTTATCAGAATTGATAAATTATGATTCGACTCTGTAAGTTTTCTTGTTTGTGGTTTTCTTGGTTGGCAAATTGAGACTTTTTTTTAAAACGATCAGCATTTCTTTAGAATCCTCTTTGTTTACCACATACTCTCCATTTCATCAATTCCTAGTTTGAAGTGGTCTATAAAAAATGTACTTTAGCCCACAAATATTTCATTCACGAAAAATATACAAATGTATCTATCGGGTTAAGTTATTCTATTATGCAGCAGCAGCATCATCAATCAACTATTCAACGAAAAAATTACCATCCGATGTTCTCTTTTTGGGATACAACTTACGCGTCACTTCCCAGATTTTTTATTCCGTAAAAAAATAAAAGCCGTAGCTCAGTGTCGCACGACCTTCCCGCGGGATTCCTTCTCGTACTCACACAGTCACTGGACCGTTCCTACGAATTAATTGATCTCAATGCTCGAGACTAATCGACTCGCTACGGAAATGACTTCTTGTACGGTTGACTCACTGCTGTAGCCAAAAATGGGTTGGTCAATTGTTTTGCTTGAATACACGCCCAAGGTGCCAACGAGCTTTATTAAAATCTTCATTCTCGTTAAACGCTGATAAAGATAAAACATAGCCATCGTAAAACGCTCTCTGCTTCGGTCAATCGGCTATAAAAATAGGCGTATACGTTAATATATAAAACAAAGAATAAAGATCAAAAGTTACTGCAGCACATTACACGATAGTCAATAAATTAACATGGGGACCATAATTTCGAACACAAAGTAAACGCAAAGGATTCATCGAATAATTGTACTGCCAATAGCTTACGCGCCTTTATTTTTTCACCAGCGGTGTGAAGTAGCCGATGGTATTTTAATGTGACAGCTGAACACATAACCGCACTTAATTTTGTCCTAATGCGAGCACCGGGCTATAAGAATCCTGGCCTTTAGTTCGCTCCGTTTTTCTCCTGAGAATATCTGTGAACTGAATCGGCGATGAGCCAGATAAGGCGAGTGTTTCTTTAAATATGCAAAGTGCAAACTTTGTGGGACTCTTTCGACAGGATGCTGAATAATTTTACACGCTCTTAATGGTTCTTGTGTCGTTTTAATTCAGCCTTGCGGTGTTGCGTTGACACGGTAAGGCGAAATTAAGCTAAAATTGTTTTAATTACAATCAGTGGTATTATATTTGGTCTGTACGCTCGGAATAATAAAGGAAGCTATTGCATGAATGTGTAGTGTTGGTAGAATTACCATAATTAATGGAATAGCAATAAACTATGGCTATTGTTTGGTGTTGCTTGCAAATAAAATGTATGGAGTATAAATAATGAAGTAGGATGTTCGCGCTCCCTTGTCGGCACCTCTAGTGTTTGTCAGGCGCGATGTTGGCTACATCGCGTCGACATAATTTAGCACCCAGGCAAAGACTCAGGCATTTTTCTAAAAGACAATACAAGCCTCTCGGCCAATGGAATATTCAGAGTGCCTGAAGAATTCTCATTCTCGCACCCGCTAATGAATAGCTATTCTTTGAGCATTTTAACTATGGCTCTCGGAATGGAATTCGAGTGTACAGGTTTCTTAAAAGGTCCCTCGATATGCGTCGGACCCTTTCCGCTTCGCTTAATTTATGGACACTCATACTTTTTCTTTTATTTTGTATTAATTATTACGGACCACATAAAAGTTTCGCGCGTTGTTCGACTTCGGAATTTTAGTGAATTACATTGTTAAACACTATTTCTACTCTAGGGTCATCCAAGCCGGTTTTGATCCAAGTGTATTATAAATTAAAGACGTGACATTATCCTTGGATTCCTCATTTCTCTGGGACACAGTTGGTGGCACACTGCAGGCTCTATCGTAACTAATTCAAACAATTACTCATCTTCCGAGACAAAATTGGGTTTTATTGTTCCGTAATAGAAAACAATGATAATAAGGCTATAAATTACTTGTTAGACACGGTTGTCTATCATCTTACTTCGTTATTAGGCATGAAGTATGCCGTAGTTCTAAGTTCTTGCTATTTTATATTCAAAGTATGTAGGCCCACTATTATGGAGAGTGTTTTGGATAAGACATTTTTATTTTTTAAAGAGAGCTTTCGTAGCGGCGTCGCTGTCATCGTGTTCAGAATACATTAATACCAATTAGTATTTTGTATATCTAATTATTTCATTTTACTACGTCGAAGGACCCGACTTTGAAAATGTTTTTTGACGTTGTTAAAAGACATTGTAGGCATTGAAGCATAGTTAGTTCATTGATAAAGTGAGTAGCTGTTGATCCAAGTATGAAGGAATGTTTAAATTTTGGCTCACATTTTTTTACATTATTTTAAGCCTACCTATGACAACAGCTACCACAAAAACGTATGCAAAACAAAAAAGAATCTAAAAATCGGAACCTAATTAAATGTTGAGAATTTGCAAAGTCAGCATCAATACAAAAACCACTGAACACAAAACCACAAAACATAAAGTTAGTCATCATTCGCCGAATTCTTTATTCTGCATTCAAATTTTGAAAATTCAAAAGCAATATTTCTTTTTTTTGTCCTTTCGCGGCAACGGCAACAGATAAGTTGGTCATGTACCCTTAGTGTCGCCGCACACGAGCCACTCGCCACAGCCACAAACGCCGCCACGAGAAGCTACAAGCGGCCACAAAGGGAGCTGAAGCGCGCGACAGCCACTTGCGGTCAGTGGCTGCTACTTTTTAACCCATGCGCGCAGTATCATAATGGACTCTGACGACGAAGGTTTAGGGTGGGGAATCGCGCGAGTGGCGTGTGGCGGCTTTTTGTGTCGGCGTTTAGTGGCCGGTGCGGGCCACAAGAAGCAAGCTGCGACGATTTGTAGCGTGTGGCCGCCACCGGCGCCAACCGTGTGCGGCGAGTCCATATAAAATGTATGAAAATTACAGGAAATATGCCAGTGGCGGCGTTTTGTGGTTGTGGCCGGTGGCCCGTGTGCGGGAGCCCTTACAGACCGCTTTATGAAATATTGCAATGATCAAGCAACAATGAGCTGTAAAGGTTGCCAAGCGACTACGCAAACACAATGTAATCTCTTCTGCGAACCAGAACATGATTTATTAAAGAAAATCCACATTCGAATTTCGAGTCTTGTAACGGTAAACGGAACAATCTATACTTAATAATCTGTGGCTAATTTGAAATTCTTAAGTCGGTACTACAGAGGCCTGACCTAAGCATTAAGTGGCTGTGGTTAAATGTAAGGATATGCTATGGGAATACTTCTAAGCTATTTTGAATAAGCTGATAGTATAACAGCCCATTAATATTGATTAAGATGGTGAGGAACCCGTGATTTTGATTTTGGCCTTTAAGCGAAATTTAGTTTATCTATATAAACCAAAATTATAAGAAACATGCAAGTTACTTATCCAACATGTGTTCCGAATGCATTCCATTATTTCCACCAAATGAACATATCTATTCGTCTGTAAATCTCTTCATACGTATTTAGCAGCTCTGCGTCAAATTCATCTTCGAATTCACTTACGCATTTACAAAGCGGTACCGTACTGATAGTGGATTAGGACTGCTTGCACAATTTGGACTCTAGTTTCCAGGAAATTTATTTAAATCGATACATTTACATATTGATAAATGAGGAAGCACATTGTGCAGTAATAAAACAACAAAGGTCCCAATATGCTGCCTTGTGGTACACCCTAAATGGTTTTTATCAAAGCACTGAAGTATAAAATCTCAGTGTTATCAAATGCCTACATGAAATCTTTTAATTATGAGTCAAATATATAAATTCACTTTTATGTCTTTCTGACACCTCCAATCCAACTTTAGAAGCTTTTCTTCAATGGGCACTTAATATTAAATAACATGCTTCCAAGGACAATTTGTCATGCATCATCCGAAGGCACTAAACCAAAAAAGTGACTTAAAAGCGAGGATCACGTACTCATTACTATTCAAAGTGAAAGACCGGATGCATTGTAACTAAACGTTAAAGGGAACCGCGATGAGGTTTAAAAGCTACAAATAACCCATTCACATCAACATAATTTATAAACAATTCCCAACAAACCATTACTGGGTGTATCAATATGAAAACATAAAGAATAAACGATCGTTGTCTCTCTTTATATGCAAGAAACACCTCATTAAATGTTTGTCATACAATTTACCTATCTGCATTAACAAGGCTTATACAATGGGATAAAAAATTACAAAGGTAGCCGCTTGACTGGGGCCTTATATTGTAAGTTTCAGACGCAATCATCTTGCAATAATTGTGGTTGTATCGGTATGCTGACATCGGGTAGTTGTTGCTTGCATATCGGCAGGGTTCTGTGTTACTTTGTTGCACAATGTGTTGAAGCCAAGAAACGTAGAAGAAAAAGCAAGCACACTTTCTTATGGAATATATTTTGCTGTACAACAAAAAGTCACAAAATACTTTGTAGCTGAGTTTCGCCATACAACAGCACACATTGTGATACTCTTTATGGAAAGATTTTCGAAACACATAATGAGAATCGATATCTATCCCTTTCCTCGTTCATTAGCCAAAGCTTCCGCCTTAACAATCATAACAGCATTGCTAACAACCAATTGCTCTCTTTTCATAATGAAGGCATGCGACTTTCAATAGAACAACATGGCCGCCGAGTGAGTTATTCAAATGAAGTTTCGTACACGTTAGTGCATGCGGTGGACATATTCGATAATTTATACTAACAATGCACCGCAGTGTATGTCGTACTTGTAAAACTTACGGCCATGCAATTGAACGTCATTTAGTTGTTGGGATTATTATAAGGTTTAATGGTAATTTAATTTTGCGTCAGCCCTTTTACTTCGTGATCACGAATGACCATTATATATATTGGCCATTGATAATGCAATTACAAAATACCTACTCAGAACTGAATATAAGCTTAGCGAAGCTTATATCTTGGCGAAGTCGGGGTCCGGATAGTGATAAATATTTCTGAAAAAAATTTTCACGTTTCCAAACCTGAGTCTGAACCAGATTCTGTGTTTCCTGATAGCTATACTTTTTTTTTTTTTTTTATTCAAGAAAAGTTACATAGAAGTCTTCACACATGTCTTCTGCCAAACTGCTGCGGCCCTACCATGACGTGTTAAAACGTGAGTAGTTCGAGCGAGAAGGAGGGATGGAGCTATATAGGGTGTATAGCTCCATCCCTCCTTCTCGCTCGAACTACTCACGCTTTAACACGTCATGTTAGGGCCGCTGCACAGTTTGTCGGCAGTGTTCTCGTGGATACAGTTTTAGTTTTATGTACTTATTGATTAATCAATCAATTCTGCACATCGACGCAGTCAACACAAAAATAGAAAAAAAAAACTAAAATAAATACAGACAGGGGCACACACCAAGCGTCCAATGATGGGCTCAGGTCGCAGGCCAACATGAGCAACGTACGTTAGGAGTCTTTAAGTCAAGAGTGAATGGGTTACTTCTAGGCAAGCATGCCCCATCTTCGACCACATCATCGCTTATCATGAGGTGAGATAGTGGTCAAACGCGTGCATAAGAATAGTAAAAAAACCGTATAACCCCAGTTTTCAAAATTCAATACACAACCTTACTGGGAATTATGTATTTGAGCCGTTTGAGGTTGAAACACTTGGGCCATGGGGTCCGAGTGCTCATCGAGTTTTTTGCGAAATCAGCAAACAGTTAGTAGACTCTTCACGTGACCAGAGGGCTGGCCTTTACTTTGGCCAACGAATCAGCATTGCCATTCAAAGTGGCAATGCTCTAGTGTTCTGGGCACTTTTCCCGTTGACAGCGATGTGGACGAATTTTTCGATGCCCTGTGAGTTCTTCCCCTCCCCCATTTTTACTCCGCTTGTACATTCATACATTATTTTCTACTAGCTTGTATATATTATCTAATAAGTTTATAATAATGAGTACACGTTAAAGTTGGAAACTCAAATCCTATAAAACTAAAATAATAAGTACATTCACGTAACATTGTTATTTGAGTCGCTAAACACAACAGTTTAATTACACACGTATTTGTTTTACATTAGAAACAAATCCTGCAATGTATGTACATTGTACGTATCCTACGTTCTTTCACTAATTCCTGTAACTACTAATATACATGTTAGACAATGCTGTAGCCTGTTAATTGTGTTCGTATGTCCCGAGCCCGGGATTACAGTGCGGACCTTCGTTAACACGGGATTTAGCTCTTTGATACACCCCTACCCTGTAGTTTGGTAAATACGGAAATGAGCGAATCGAGATTTTTCCCGGAAAATGTCGGAAAATATCACAGTGTATTATTAAGATGAAAATGTGTTAGTTTATCCGGGAAAATAAGGAATATCCTAACAGATCCACAAGCAGTTGCTCACATCCAATATATTTAGAAGACAGATATAATATCGTTATTTAGTTCCAATAATATCACTGTTGACGTCTATTCTAATCTATCTTCTATTCTTGTAATCGTTTGTCCTGATCAATGCGAGCTGAAACTTAAAATATTGGTTTATTTTATTACGTTAAACTATTCGCCATGAAAGGATTTTTGAAAATACAACTTTAAGGAAAATGGGGGAATTTAAGGGAATTTTGTATGAAAGCCTACAAAGACTTTTATACAAAATTCCCGACAGCCGACACACTTTGTCCGCGTAGGTAAATCTCGCCTTCAAAGATTGTTCTTTGAAGCCGAGATTTACGCGAACAAAGTCGCAAGCATCAGCTAGTAATAGGTATAAACTTTTACTAACGCAAATTAAAAGTACTTTATCTCTCTAATCAACAGGCTTTCGATTTTTAGATAAGCTTATTTTGTACGTAATATCTACTGACTTTCTAAGTTAAATGTTGAGTTCAGAACTCAATGTTTACTTTCATCGAAAAACACTAAAGAAGTACAATTTCGATAAAACGGGAAAACACATCAAATATCAATTTCCAACACTGATAAAATGGACTTGAAATATAATTAAAGTTATACTAAGATAAAACTTATAATTATAGAAATAATCAAGAACAAAACTAATTTCCTAAATGAGTCTCTTTTACTACTCCTTGCAGGAAATGTTTGCGTTATTATAGGTGTAATAATAAAGCCTTAATCATTATAATATAATAAAAACAATTTCTAAAGAGAGAAATAGGCCATTTAAGTTTTATTGCGTGGAAAAAATTGAGTTCACTAAAGCAATGTACCTATAATAATCGTTGATATTATAGCATGGGTTCTTTACTACGTGTGCGAGATAACTTGACACCTGCCTCGAATCAAGTTTTGTCGTTTTAATTTAAATTGGAAAATTTGATTTCGATGACAATAATATAAACGCAACGGTAACAGTGATGCTAACGCGTTTTTATTGTTTTAATTGAAATCGAATCGTACTAAACGGCATTCGAAATGTGTCGAGCCAGGTGTCAAGTTAACTCGCACGAGTTGTACCTACTTAATTTGTTTTAAGTTTGAAACCCTAAAAAATTCTAATAAATGGAACAAGACGTGAGATGGTACTTTAATTAAGTTATAGCACGCAAACTAAACATAGTCATCATTTTGGTTGAATGGTTTATTCAACCAAAGTGATGGATATTCTGATTTTTATTGTTTCATAAAACGCTCGTATTTCGCTTGACGCACACTGACACGACTTGCATCCGTTTAGTTTCTGGTCCTTCCTGACTTTTGTTAAAAGTTAAATATGAATCCTAGTATTTGTATTTCCTATCCCTATAAAAGGACTACGAGTACTCATTCCCTACGAGTCATTACGGAATTTTGGCTTAAGTTATTAGAACCATTTTACTATTTTAGAGTTTTTAAGAAATGTTTGCATTTGTATCTTAGTCGCAATCTATGAAAAAACCTCATTTTTTATAGATAGCGACTTAGATACGAATATTAACGTTGCTTGTAAATTATTAGAATTGGCACTATTCATTTGTATACATGTCATACAGCCATTATTTTCCAAGTTTTCTTAGGGTTCAATAGTCAGGTAATTTTATCGAAAGAACAAAAATACGACAGACTGACATTATTTTCTATGTAAAAGCTGTCAAACCGCCATTTTTATTTCTAAGATCTATTGAAAAATCATTCTTTACAAAGAAGAACTCTTTAAAAATCCTCTCAACCCATTAAAAACATACATTACAATTTCAAGTTATTCTCAAACCTAATGTACCTATGTATATAATTTTGATATTCATAAGTAGTTTGATCGTAATCCAAAGGCAACTAATTCCATAGACACCAAAAAGTTGTCAAACGAACAAATCACTACGAAATTAAACTGACATCTCATTCAACTGCTTATGAGGGGATCATTGAAAATAGTTGAGCTGTTCGCGTTATACAGAGAAATGGACAGAAGGACAAGACAAAAATAAAATTAATTGTAAATGGAAATTGTTTCAGGAAACATTTTACAATAAAAATTACCTACAGAGACCTACAGTATATTTATAACACTATATTTAAATGCTCAACCCCGATAATCTCACTGTGTCTCTGTGCGTTTTCGCAAAGCCTGCAGTTTTGGGCCAATAAATAAAGAACATATCGCTTTCCTTTATTCCTGGGAGGATTGGATAGAGAGGTACCTCACGCCATGTATTAGAGTCGAGCTTCTGGCCATTAGGGCACAAATATGTTGCAGAATTTGTTCGAAAGAGTCACCGCGGCCCTAGAACGCAAAGGGCATTTGGAGGAACACGGACGGGTTTTTTTAGTAAGAGTCTAACACTCCCTTCCGCTCCGCTCAAAACGTATGGAGCCATATTTTGATGATTTCCCATGCCAAAAAGAAAAACTAACTTAAAATCTAGACTCCTAGCTGTTGCTGAGAAATTTCAAAAGAAAAAACCCAATTACACTTTGCCCTACCCGGGACTCAAATACTTGACCTCATTCATGCTCAGAAGTACTACCTACCTGCGACCACTCCAACTACTACACCAAGCGTTTGTCTACTGATCGCAACAAATAAATATCATAGCGTGGTAATACGGTATACTTCAAACCAGAAGTGCCACACAAAGTATAATATCATTCTGCGCATTTTTATTATTTTGCAATTGTAAAGGAAATCTTGAAAGCTTCTTGCGGGACAGGCCTAGCCTAGTGCAGGAAGTCTTTGAAAATCTTTTTTGTAAACTATAAAAAAAAAACCAAACGTTCCTGTACAGTCACACTCTGTAATCTAAATTTTTCTTGTAATAAATGTATACTTATTCTATTACCTAGCGATGGCGATTGTCGAAATGACATAAAATAAGGCATGATGACACGTTTTATTTCGACTGCGTTCATCAATCCCACACATTTTTGACGTTAAGACAATCACCTTCGGCACACTGATGAAGGAGGAAACTTGGTATGTTAAGATGGTCACCCATCCATAGACCGACCCCGGCAAGCGTTGCTTAACCTTGGAGATCGACCCGTGTGGCTGTTTTTATTTAGCCACGAGCTCCTTTGTCAAAATATCACCGTGTAAACTTAGGTGGTGTGAGCATGAAGCGTCATTCCATCTTGTTTGTACAATAATAATAATAAAATAATAATAATATATTTATTGGACGTAAATGGCATTTACGGACAACCATTTACAAAAGCAAAGAACATGAAATTAAACACA
The DNA here is from genome assembly GCA_947386135.1 of Melanchra persicariae. Taxonomy (NCBI): domain Eukaryota; kingdom Metazoa; phylum Arthropoda; class Insecta; order Lepidoptera; family Noctuidae; genus Melanchra; species Melanchra persicariae. The sequence goes on along the minus strand of OX376655.1, from coordinate 7,948,904 downwards.
ATACAACTTATACATCAAGCTAAGAGTAATGTCACGAATGCAAATATTTGTATGTACTCTGGTACCCAAGGAAAAGATTTTACTTGTGTTATTCTCTAATGAAATTAATGACATTAGATGCTTCTGTATGGTTTGATACCTCACTTCACCTGTCACACGGTGAAAAGTTCACAGAATCGCACTGCTGTTCATAATTTCCTACGGAACGAACCTACTTATCTTCACTTGTACAGTCAAATAACTTTTCCCGTTCACGAATCGTCGAGTCCACTACACGTTCGTCGGTTCTCTCCTCACGATCTCTCTGTGACATCTAATTACTCGCCAAATTAAGCCTCTGCTATGAAACTTTCTTTCGTTAGGGCGGGCTGTGCTTCAAACTATTCGGAAACTCGAATTTAAATTAGTAGTCGAAATTCTGTTGATGATTTTCGTGTTTCTGCGGGATTTCTAATAAGACAGTTTAGAGTCTTATTGATATTAGTACACCTAAATGAGAAGTTTTTTTTTCACATAGGTTATAAAATAATAATAAATATTTAAAAGTATAAAAAATATGTACCATATAATGAATAAACGAAACAATAATAATAATTTTTCAGTATATCACTCAATGATAACTTTTCTCAACTTCAATGAACCAATATTGTGATTTATGTTATAAGTAACTGTATCTTTTGTTGGAAATCTAAATAAATAACTTCCTTCCCAATCCGACGTTTTACTGTACAGACATACATAAATCCTATAAATAAATTAATGTAGGTAAATGACTTTTGAAAATGTATTTGAACTATCCATATTACTAACAGGTACAAGATTCCTGTTTATTTTTACTAATTGACCATTTCTATAAGTACCTCTCCGGTATTCTAATAATTTAATTTAACGTTCAAATTGGAATGTAACGAGCGGCACTTCTTTACTCTCAGCTTTAAGAATAGAGCCCCAAACAAAATCACGTCGACGACAAAGTCTCCATAAATGGTCAACAAAATAAACGTTTCACTTTGTAACACTTTGTCATCCGACGTTCATCTAATGAGAAACTTCATAAGCTGCATATTAATTCGAAAATTAAGCTTAGCATCGAGAATTACACGAACAAATTGCATCGACCTTTGCGCCGCCAATAAAAACCATTATACCACTTGAATTAATGATTTAACTGCACAAAAGGAATGTCCTCAGGTGAGACCACGAAAACGTACGCTTATCTAAACTGCGGCGTTGTATGCGCTCTCTAATTGGCTAATTGGCATACTAGTGAAGATAGATCAACAATTGCAATCTCTTCCTAGTTCGCTTAGATAATGCATCCGCCTCTGTCGCCCTGATGAAATGCTAAGCGATCGATATCGTGGCCATTGAAATACGCTTCACGAACGGTAATTGTAATATATTACAGTGGTAATTTAATACTTGTTTTGTAAACGTTGTACTAAGGTCATTACTATGGGGCGATTACAATTTGTTGGCGCAAAAACAACGCCGCGTGTGGTCGGACGTGAGATTCTATTTACTGATAACAGTTCTTATAAGGTTCGCTTGATATGACGTGTTGTGTGTTTGATTTGAACGTACAACTTATCGCATGTAGTGTTAGCCTCCTTGTTAATTGACCGGTTATGAACATTGAGCAATTTAGGTACTTCAATTTAATGTTGTGTTTAGACGTGGAAATAAAGACATCGTATTCTAATTTATTATCACCACGCATCACGCATGTAGCAGGAAGTTTGGTCTGTTCGAATATTAAATTCTACTTTGTTTTTTGTTCTAGCAATTTTACCTACAGCCGAGATTGAAAAAAGGTCAAACCTATTTCTGGACCAGAAGAAAACTATGTCCACAAAAATATTCTGTTTTATCAATTTTCCTTTTTCTATCGAAAACATCGAAAGTCTACACCCCGACCGTAGCCCAAATGCTAGGGCTTCTTGAATAATTCCTTTACACATCTTCGTATCGCCAAAGCCCACCCCTAACTGCGAATACATTTTTAAAGCTGTGCGCACATAAAAGGGAATACAGGAGTGTTATTCGAAAGTGCGGAAATGCGTCCCATACATCAAGTGAGGAAAATAGAAAAACAGAGGCGAGATAAAATGTGAGTACATCGCCGTGAAATGTTGCTACAATTCTGAAAGAGACAAATAGCCCTTTGACAACGACAGCATATTTTATATGCACTTGTTGTTTGGGGCAGTGAGCTAGAGAAATAAGCCTATTCTCGTACGTGGTCGGTTTAGGGACCAACTGTTTGGATTGCGAAGCCACGGCCAGTGTTTGATAATGAATGCTGAAGCTGCGGTTGAGCTTAGTTCCGTTTCAGCCTAAAACAACAGCTTTGCAGAACAGGATTAGATGTAGAGGACGGAAAATTGTTTGCGCTATTCTGTCTGACTATAACGGTTTTGTATGGGAATATGTAATTTGCTGTTATGCTCACGAGGACTAAATTGAAACGGGAATTGATAGTGCAATGAATGAGGTGTATCGTATAATTTCATGGTATAAAGATAAACTTACGTGAAATTAATATCATAATGATGAACAAAAAGCTGTAAAACACATGAGACTTAGTCGTGTAAAAGTCATACAATTTTATTCTAACTACATTTTCCCACTCACAAAAAATATACTTCTAGCAACGTGGTTTCAAATTCGCACGTTCCAAAGAACATTCAAAAGAGCCACAACCCACAAGTCGACATTTTTCGGCGAGACACAAAATAAAATGACATCCTCGGACGTGTTTGTTCCGAGTTTCAGTATTTAACACCCTTTTGGCGATTCCTATGGCCCGGTGTATTTCTGTCTCGTCTGCCAAATTGTCCTGGACAGTTCATTCGAGCGTGTACACCATCTCACTTTGAAGTCACTTAATTATGTCGATTCTGTGTGCTGTCGCTCCTAATAAATTGAACTTTGAGGGGAAGTAAAAACTCCCCTTAGTTTCGTTTCAATTTAAAACTAAATGCACTTTAGCGTTTCGAGGACATTTCAATTACCGTTTATTTTGGGAAACGGCAAGCGGCAGACAGTTGATCTTATGATGTCGAATCAAGAACAAATTTTCCTTTTTTTTTTGAGTTACAGTAGATATAAGGCCAAGCGGCCTTAAATCTACTGTCACCTCTCTCAATTGATTTGATTGCTTGGAATATATTCATAATAACTATGTTGGTCAAGGATTAGGCCACACCTTAAAAAATAAATGATAGAAGAAAAACTGTTAGGTACACTAAATAACCAATTTTTGAACTCGTGATGTTACAAAACCTTCGCCCTTCACTTTTTCTTCTTCATGTCCTGAAAATATAATCATTACTTTGTATTACCTACTTATTTACTTTAAATATAACCATATAAGCGCCGTAATGGCGCACGATTTATATCTTTGCATTCCACTTAAAGGGAATTACACAACAATTGAAATAATGGGACCTTGAAATACCCATGGGTACTTAACATATCAGAAGCCCACTGGGGTTCCAAGGTTTAGTTGGGGCTCTTATAAGATTGTGCTCTTTAAATGTATTTCAAGTGGAAAAGCAGAGATTTTTTGTTGGCTAATAAAACCTTTTAAGCCATTTTAATAAATAACTTGTGAAATTGTGTCTTAAATATTTAAAAATATTTCATATAAACGTCTGCAATGCACTTGATTTGCAATATTTTAGTTCAGAACTTTCCCACCTCAACACATTTTCCAACTTCCGCTGTTGGGGGATGTCACTTCGAATCTTATTTCTGGCGTTTTCTTCATAAAATCTCGCGTTGCCAAGAATTCTGACTAAGGGTCGGTTCACATCTGACGGAAAATGCGTCGCGTATTATCGGTCGCGTAACGCCAGAAGAGAAAATTATACTCGTATGATAAAACATTCAACCTTGCACATTCAACCGATGATGCTCTATATCACGTTATAATAGACGAATATAATAAACGAATAGACGCGACCGTAGATACGCTCGACGTATCTTCCGTCAGATGTGTACGGACCCTAAAGCCACAAGCAAGACAGATAAAATAATTAAGAAAACGCGACTATTAACCGCAAATATTTAAATTATCGTCATAATCAAATCAACAGTCTAGACGGTTCTTAAAATATGCACAGGGTGTGGCAAGTGTGGCTTTAGCAACTTTTTTCTACCGATCGACATTAGCCTTATGTTCGAATACGGCTTCATTATGAAATCACGATTCGATTCCACCTACAATTAAAAGTAGTTAGCAAACATGTCTGTAATTACTGCAAGCATTAATCGCTTTCGAACTTCGGATCGAAATAAAATGGTTTATTTATACTTCTAGATGATGTTTCTTCCATGTTATGATTGCCACTGACTTCGAGGTTTATAGTCCCCGAGCCATTGGAAGAATTAGTCGCTCCATCTTTACTTTTTGCATAGAATTTCTGTATACCTATCTACATTATGTTCTATGTCCTTTTTAAGTAAACTTGACTGATACGAGTCGAGGAAATTAACAATATAGTCAAGCTACATTAGTAGTCTATTAGTTTACATTCTTCTTACGTCCTAATTGATAATATTTTTGTGTTTTTCGCACACGTAGGTTTAATGATAGAAAATGAATATTCAGATAATGGTTTTGGTGTGGACTTTACACATTAAACGGCTGTTTCATGATCTACAAATAGAATTTCTAATTAGAATTGAATGTGCAGGTAATTTTATAAAATTTTGAATGATTTTATTGTCTCACAATCACACTAACTACTTAAATATCCGTGCAAGTGAATTAGCAATAAAATCTAATATTTTTCTCAGCGTCGATGATTCCTAATAGGTAGACATATTTTAGCTGGGACCGTTGGCCTCGCAAAGCTCTTTCATGGTGCAGGAGTAAGGGCATTAAGAGCTGGACCAGATTTTTATATTTTAGTTATTGGTATGGCCCCACCGTAGGCTCGCCTAGGGACAATATTGTTAGATGGATGGTCCAGATGGAATCTTTATTTATTTAATTTATTCCGTACAAGACTTCTGCCCATGACTTTGTCTGCGTGGAATGCAGATAGGGTCTAAAAGTAGTCGACTTGTGCCGTTTAGTAGTTTTGAGAAAAAATAACAAAACTCCACACTACTTACACATTTAAAATATTAGTAGGCAGGATATAATTAGCAAAACAAATAAAAAGTTTAATTGCTAAAACAGCACTCAAACATCTTAATGGATGGCCGCCTACTCGTCTAATAAATTGAGCAACCCTGTTTTGACTGTTCACAATCAAGATTGCACAACACACAATTAGACATACAGCTTTCAATAACTCTTCAAGGTCGGCGAAAGTAGCCCATAGATGTAGTTTTCGATTTCGTTACCGCGTTCTGCCTATCAGCTGTAGCTTTTGTACTTTCAAATAATCATAGACTAGTAAGGCACGCATGCAGAATGTTTATTGCATGTTTTCCTTGTTCGATTATTTATAATTAGAGTCGGGATCAAATGCACGATTCTAATCGAATGATAGGTACTAGTGACGTAAGGAAGATCTATTTCGAGTTGGATCTCAACATTTGCATTGATTGAGCATGTAACCTTGTCGGAAGTATTAGCAGTGATAGGAAGGCGCCTTGATGATCCTCATCTGTGTTGTTTCATCTAATGATGGATGACGCAAATGTTGTAGTTATATTCTGCGTCTGATTTATTAATTTCCGCAGGTTACCGACATTGTCTGAAGAATCAAACTTAAGCTTGAGCAGTGCATACTGCTCGAAGAACAGATAGTCGATGGAATGGATGCGAGGCGCACAGGACCTGTCCATGTAGTGACACTTGGGGGACGCCAATGTCCCGCAGTAGACGTTTATCGGGTGAAAAGATGATGACAATCGAGAAGATTGTTACCATCTTTTCATTAGCGTAGATTTTTATGATCATGTAAAATTAAATGTATAAAAACTGAATTACTTTGAGAAACATATCAAGTTCAGCAAATCCACATTAACTTTAAAGATTTGTGCTCATTGATCTCCCAAACGAAAACCATGAAAGCCGCTTCCGTAAGACATCAAGCAAACCATTACCCCACTCCTAACACTTAAGCAAACAAAGCGAATCCACACAGATCCGCAATCAAATCCATACAGCCAATAAAGCTAATAATACATTTACATCAAGATAGCCAGGTAGCCACATCAGCATGCATCGCACGATGGAATAGACGGAACTCTGCGGCGAGTTAGTGGAAGGAAACGGAAACACGCAACCGCGACGGCACAGCGTTTGTTTTGTTCGATACCGTTTCACATACGACTATACCACAATACATCCTATGCGCATTGGGAACTAGTCCCTATACCTCTATGTGGACTAAGCACACACACATCAAAACGGAATTCTATATTCAAAAAGTGGTGGAGTCCACTAATGTATTCCCACTTTTTTTTCGTTCGATGCCGTTTCACATACAGTTTTCGTCAAATAACTTTGCCCCTCTGAAGTTAGCCATTTGCAAAGATCGCGCAGGTGCAGTCACGTACACGGGAGCAAGCGGGACGCAAGCATGCATCGAACGTAAACGAGCGACTGAGACATAAAATCGCGCCCCGCCCCCATGTCTCTTACGCTTGCGCAGTTGCAGTGTGTTCGTAATTTTGACTACTACGCAGCCACTCGACACAACTTCAGAGGGGCAAAGCTATTTGACGAGAACTGTACTACTATACCACAATACGCATCGGGAACTAGTCACTATATTTGTGGGCACTCACTCATACATAGACATACTTGGAAACGGAATTCCGTATTCAAAAAGAGGTGGGGACCACTTATGTTCCCAATAAATTCTTTAATTTTGAAACCGTTTCGAATACGACTGCACCACAATACATCTTATTGAAGAACATTAGGAAGTAGTCCCCATATTTGTGGGCTAAGCTCACTCACACATAGGCACAATTGAAAACGCCATGTTCAAGAAGTGGTAAAATCCCCTTATATTCCCAGTAAATTCTGTATCACCGAATTCTATGCACAAGTGCCTCTATCAACTTGTGAATTTAGGTAGTAAAGATCTGTGTCACACGATGTATCATCGTGTGACTATTCTAAAGCTAGTCTGTCGAAACACTGAAAGGACACAGTACTCGTCTGTATCCTCAGTGCCTGTCATAAAGAACTTAATCAACGTAGAGAGACCGAGGGTGAAGACACAGTGTTTGTTTTGGAAAGCTATTTTCGGTTTGTGTGACATGATGGAATGTTTATGACGTGGCCACATCCTTGCTAAAGGTAAAATGCGTCGTTGCACAACGGAAGGCGGTCGTTGAAAAAATAAGCATCTATTTAAAAAACCTAAGGTCTTTTTGCATACTGTTTTTTTCTCTGTCTCGAAGTATAGGTAGGTAAGTACTTTTAACTTTATATCATCAGTTATTTTATACTAATATTCAGTCGGAGCATGTAGACTCATTAATGTGCAAGCTGTTGTTACCTGTAATTAAGTGTACATCACACGAAAATGTATTGTGTAACAAGTCCGTATTTTGCAGAAGTTTCTTGTAGTGTACTTACTTGTTGGTAATCCTTAAATAAATCAATTATTTGAGGTTAGCTATTTTAGAAGGATAAAAAGATGTGCTTTAATAGAATAGAAAAGGAAAATAATACATAACTTGCTAATTATATATCGAAATTAATGTATTGCCACTGCCAAAGCGAGTTTCAAGTTTAATTTCAAAATATTATATTATCATCACGACTTTCTGACGACGTGGAACATTCAGGTAGTTATCATTAAGGCACTAACAGGCTAACACAAAAACCACGAAATTAATTCCAATAATGAAAATCTTTGTCGGCAGACGTTACGTCCAATCACATAAAAACTCTGATATAAACGTATCCCTGATCATATGCAACGTCCTTAAAGACTTCCCGCTGAGAAATTAAATCCTCAACCATTATTTTGCAATCCACATATTTTCATAAGTATAGAGTTCACTTTTACGGGCTCTCCCCCTTAATACTCCGTAATGTCACTCAAAAATATATTAACACGTAAAATACTGCCAATACCAATATGCAAAAAAATATGTAAGTTAACCATTATTAAATACGTAAGTTAGTGGAATATATTAAGTTCTCGTACAACTGTCAATATTTTATGGACTGTGTACCTTTTTAAAACAAGGGTCGGGACTGACTCGATACATTTATTGGGCTCTTCGGCTTGTATTGCCTGTCAAATAAATCACTACCATAATAAAAAGACAATTTCACAAAGTTAACGAATGAATTTCGAAATGATTAAGGATGTATGGACTGTATCGGCCACACTGGAGATTTACTTTTCTTTTTAATTGCCACAGGAACACGCATACCACACATTCTCCCGACCATAATAGCGTGGTTATACTATTTCTTTTATTTAGCGGGATAAATAAAGTAATCGATTTAAAATGCCCGCAAACGTAAACAAACTATTGGGAGCGCGGTAAATCAATGGATTAAAGTCAGTATACCAAATATTGCAACCAAACAACATAAAAGCGAGGAAATTGTAAATCATCATAGACAAAAACTAAAATATTAGACGTATTAATCGCTTTCATATTAAAGAGTTACGCTGCACAAGTTTACAAGCCGGAATCCGTATTTTAGGATGGCACGCGTGGGCGCTCGACATTATTTCCGTATTATAAGCTTCGAGTTTCGTAAGATCCAGTTTTATTAGCTCGGTGTGCATTCTTTCGGTCACTTAGCGGATATCTACGAAAGCCGATTGGGGACACTAAAACGTTTCGAAGGGCCATCATCAAAGCCGTGCGAAATTCGGACCACACCTCGAGCGGCTTACAGCGTCATGTGAGATGCTTATTAGCGTATACTTTATTCCCTCGTAAAATGCCCTGCGTACGACAGGCGACGTTAACATTCAAAACTATATGGGCCGTGACCCGTAATAGTTATTTACATAAATAATTATATTATCCTGCCTCTCCCTAATTACCTTAATAGTCGTAAAACAAACTTAATTAACTTCGTCCACTGTAATTTGAGTCGGACACTGGGACCGAATATCAAAATAGGCTACGAAGGTAATTTTAAATCTACTAACTTTGAAGGAAGCATGAACAACGAGCTCGACGAATGAGACCTTGAAAGAAAATGTTGACGAGATTAAAATATCAGAGCATCTATTGAAAGTTAACAAAACAGATTAACTAAAAGTAACTAAAATAGATGAATGAGGTGGATAAAGAGGTAGAATTAGGAACAATTAACGACGAAACTCAGTTACAATGGCGACGACACATCAAAGGCACAGGTTTACAGGATTAACGTTTGAACAAAGGGAAACAAAAGGATTAAGAGCTCTCGTCTCAATTTGGCGATGCCACGTTTAAATTAAAAACTGGAAAGTGTCATTCAAATACGTAACAAGGTATACGTTTCACTGTCTCAGCTGTCGCAGAATTAATCCTCGCGCCTCTAAAGGAAGAATAAATAACTTTTTGCAAAAAAATGCAATACTCGTCCATAGTGGACAAAAATCTTTTGTGAGCACAAAAGTCGCACTTAAATTAACTTTTCGTCAAATCTTCGGGGGGTACTCAGCAATTGAAATTCTTCCTTGTGTGGCTGGTGATATGGTTCAATATGTGGAAGCTGCAGTTAATTCAAAGTGAATGCGACATATTTATTTTACGAAATCCAATTTTCTGCTGACATCTCATCTGTCGACTTTAAACGTTCGGACTATGGGACTGTCTTCTCGGTTTCACGCTCACTCTTTGAGTATCATCTTTGGTCCATAAATGTTTTTTGAATTAAAACGCTTCGTGTAAAATTATCATATCAACAGGGATGCGGATGTTGTCCAATTATTTTTGAGAATGTAAATTGAATTTTTATTCCATAACTTCATTTATTTATTTTGCAGTAAGCTCTTTATTCTCTTCAGTCTCAGCGTGTTTCCAATATACTTTGAAAACTAAAAAAGTCCGGAGAACCAATTCTACTAATTTTTAAGCCACGTTCGCATCTCAGTCGCAATCTGTCAAAAAAGCCTCAATTTCCAGACATTTTTTAACAGATTGCGATTGACATACGAATGCGAAGGTTGGTTAAAAATTATTAGAATTGGCCCTCAGAATGTTTCGGAGTAGGTATGATTAAAAAAAAACAACGGGTTGCACTCCGGCAGAAGTGAAAACTTGAACATTAACGTTGTGCATTTTTGAATATTTTGGTATGGTTGGGAATAATTTCGCACGAATTGCTTTATTTATCAGTAAAAAGTACTATCATTTATGTGGTTAAATACAATATTCATTTATTGCGCTATCGTACACAAATATGCCAATTTATATTACATAATTATTATATTATCCGTCTTACGAATTTTCGATCAGGTCACGTGTCCTAACGGTCACGTGTCCAGACGCGAGTTTAACATTTTTTACCCATCCCAAAAAGTGCACAACGCCGCTAAAGAAGTTTTCACTTCAAAAATGAACTTTTGTTACATTCATACAGACTAAAATATCAGCCTTATTATTGCCAATGCTGAACGGTGGTCGTTACTAAAGGCAAACTATAAGACCCTAAGTTATAAATGTAAGCCGAGGAAAACCGATCTGTGTTCGTTCGTAGGCGGGCCGCTAAGAACCTGTCATGTTTGTACTATTGTGATATAGTAAAACCCTATATTTTATTGCTGTTGTGACTTCAAGAAATACAGAAATACAAGAAATACCAGGAAACGGTGAAAATATAGTGAACGCAAAGGCTTTGAGAAAAACAAGTCACAAATTGTTAAGCTCTTTTACGCAACACTTATTTCTTGATATTTTATGTGTCACATTAAATTCTCACTCAGGCAAGTTTTGCGATTTTGATTTGTTAACGAGAGTTACAAAGGCTCTATCTTCAAGTATAGCTTCCCAGTTATCGACACCAGTCGCTTCATATCATGGATATCCTATAAAAAAAAATACATAAAATCCCATGAATGATTTGCAACGATAATTGATTCAAAGAGCTGTGAGAAAATCGGCTAGAGCTTTAGTAAAATGGCCTGCGTGATAAAAGTCAAGAACAAATCTCATTACCTGAAGATTGACTGATTAAAATTCTATTTTATATGTCAGTCATCATCACAGTCCAATGCTGGCGACGACTCCACAGTTGCACCACAATATAAGGTTAAGATAAGTTCTGGAGTGGTGAGCGCGTACCGGAAGACGTAGTGTTGGAAGCCCTCCTAAAGTGGACCGATGACCTTGTGAGGGTCGCGGGTAGACGAAGGATGCGAGACGAACAGGACCGGATGCTATAACGATACGTGAGGGAGGCCTATGTCCAGCAATGGACGTCTTTCAGTTGATATGATGATAAGGTTAAGTACTTCTGCATCTATTCAACTTCTTCAAATCTCAAACCCGTTGGTTTATCTGGCTCAGTGCCATCCCACAGTCATTTGTTATCCCCTAATATAAATGAGTCATTAACTCATTATAATAAAGAATAATGTCCTCCCAACCCACTTGCGAATAACGTATCTATCCGGCACATCAACCAAATCTAATTTAACGTCATTAATGGACAAAAGATCGTATAAAACTTCATAGTGATCATTACATAGGTCCGATGACGTATGTAGGTGTCGGTGTAACGGTATATTTTATTTATTACACCATAAGTCACATAAAATTCTAAGCTCCCGGTACTGTGATAGCATCTTGAATTCTTGCCGGCCGTCGGTACTTATAGACCGATGGACCTATACAGGGTATTTGTATTAAATCACTAAAGAAACTCACTCGTTTCTAATGGGAATTTTGTACAAGAATTTTTAGACACAGGTTAGATCGTCAACTGTTTTTAATTTAGTGGCCAGTTCTTCAATTTTGACTTTAGAATTCGTTGAGAATCTTCTCAATTTTAAAAGAAGAAAATAAGTATTGAATAGCTGGCTGGATTTCCTACAAAGAGTTTTGATATCAATTTCCAACTACCCGTTAGCAACAATTCACAATAACGTATTGTGCATGTGTGGGGTATTTTATAATCTGTAATGTAATACTGATAGGGGCTTGATCCTGATAACCTTGGCTTACTTGGTAACTAATAGCGATAGGTATATACGAAGCTACCAACAAAGTACCTTACCTATATATTATATTCAGATTGAATGATTCATTGCTGTCCGGAAATGTAGACTTACAATATTCTTTATATAAATAGCAGCATTTTGTTTGTACATCTCTCACAATAGAACCCACAAAACCTCTTTGCATTATCAATGCATTGCGTTCAATATACACAGCCTGTATATTTCCCTGGAAATATATTTTGACGTCAAAAGCCGCTTAACTTAAGGTTAACGAGACCTCCGTCATTGTGAAGCATACTTTGAATTAATACTCAAATACTTACTGTAATATTTATTGTGTTTATTTTATGGCCTATTATGATCGTAACATCATCAAGGTGGAGCTTATTTTGCTTAAACACAGACAAAATAATGGCTCAATGAATTTTAAACGGGTGAAGAAAATAACAGTAAAGAGATTGCGCTAGACTAAAAGTATACCGTATGGAAACTAAGGCCAAACTATTTTTCCTGACCTCCAGTCAATTTCCAACTTAACAACAAGAAGAATTAAATTCAATCTCCTAAAACGCTTGGTTCATTTCGCCAAACTCGAACAAAATTTTATGGAACATCTTCGGAATAGATTGTACGAGGAAATAATCTTTCTAATAACTTTTGAACAAAGAAATTTTGATAAGGAAAGAGGTTAAATTTTGTTCCTTTATTAAGATTAGAGTAGTCTCTATAACTTCTTAATCAATTTGTGTTTAATTTTAATTTTGGAATAATTTTTGAACTTCGAAAATTTTAATCAGTTGTTCTGTCAAATTGACATGAAGGAAGGATTCAGCGTAATTGACGGTTCTATAGGACCTACTAACGGTGATTGTTTTTATGCTTTCACTTAGCCTTTTAGGTTTTTTCATTGGTGTTTGATTAGAAGACTGGCAAACTAAAGTGACAGAAGGCAGCATCTGTCTCGCTGAACGGAGAGTGAAAAGTTCGCATCGCATCTCAATTGCAATCGGTCAAAAACTCTTCAATTTCCATAAATTTTGTCAGATTGCGACTGACAATTAGTAGGAGTGGCGACTTCGCACCAGAAGATGCAGCTTTGGAAGGTGGGAGACCTTCCAACGCTGCATCTTCCAAGGTGGACCGGGGGGGGGGTCCTTGTGAGGTCTGGAAGAGTCTGCTAGATGCAAGAAGCACAGGACTGATCGATGTGGTGACGCTTAGGCAAGGCCCATATCTAGCAGTGGGCGTCCATTAACTGGAACGACAAAGAAAAACTGAAAACAAAATCATCACCTAGCAGCAAACACAATTAAATAATTTCCCCAACACAAATCGCTATAAGCTTTCTTCGATCAACATTGACATTCGAATCACGTTAGGCCGTGTCTACATAACAGCCTTTTAGTTTAATCCGATCGATTGGAGTTATAAGAAGATTGTAATTGAACGTCAAAGGCCGCCGCTGGATTAGGCGATCGCTTCACAGATTACAAGTGACAATTCCGAATTGGCCATATTGATTGACGTCATCTGACGTTGAATGTAAAGCTATTCGTTATGCATCTCTCAGTAGCGTGACGGTGATTATTAATGTTCAATTAAAGTTATGTTCAATAATTATATTGAGCAACAAAAAATTAGATTTAGATCGGCTGGTTGGCTCTGACGAGTTTTTAAGCTAACGTCAGGTGACACGATGTGAGAAAAAATTATACGATTTGAATTAGAAATTGTTGTTTTAATTGTAAGTGGGTTTGATTGATTACACTTACATATTTAAAATATCTAGGCATATTAATGTTATTGCTTATCTTATTTACTCGACCAAACACTGATGCTATTCTTGACCTTAGTTCTTGTTGTAATATTACCCCCTGAAGGCTGAGTCAGCGTCGTTTTTTGGTTACACCTCACGCATTAAAATAACTTAGAATAAGGGGTAACTAGTTAATGACGCTGTCTTACTTAAAGACGTTCAAAATCAAGTTGTAATGTCATCTCAGCGAGTGATTTTGTCAGGTTCTTAAAAATACGAGAATTGCCCCTTTGAAACTTCCTGCCTGTCTTACGTGCTGTTTACGATATTCAGTTATCGACATCTTAACTGCTTATTCTATAACATATTCCAAATCATGAATCGAACTTAGTCGCAACTCACCTCATGTTTTAAACAACAGTAAAACCTATAAAAGTTATTCTATGAAAAATGAAAAACAAAGCAAAGCTATCGTCGATTTCTTACAAAGAAAAAGATTGACTTACGCGAAGTGAATAAAACAGCGTCATCTCTATCGTGCAAGCGATGTTCGATAAAATATTTTATGTAGAATAAAGTTTCGAATTTATGTTTTTCTTTCAACTAGTTGTTATGTAAAATAAATGCTAAAAAAATGTTGCCTAATGGCATCGTGAGTCAGTATACCAAGAGTGTTCAACCCTAGACTCTGCCATCGTGAAAATCGGAAATTATCTCAAGGGAGCGTCTCCGGGATAATAGAGTAGGTATCCTAAGTCCTTCTCCAAAGTCTTATCTATGCCTATTCCAAAATTCATGAAAAGTTGTTCAGCCGCCAGACAAACGTATGTAGTTATTACATTTATAGTATTCTTCATTTATATTATTGATACTTTACGCACACAAATGTACAGAGGCGGACTGAATGCCTTAGGCATTTTCCATCCGTCAACCTGTGGGTGCCTTTGCGTTATAAGTTTGGTATGATTTTAGGTCATAATGCTTCAGGAACTATGTATGTCTAAACCCCTTCTAAAACAAGGAACACGACTTCAACTTGGCATGCACACAGCCTATGCAATATCACTACTCCAAACCACACCCTATGTAGTCCCAATAACTTTCCGGAACCACTTTGTCTCCCCCACAATTTAAAAGTTGGGAAGAAACAGATGACGCTAGGACACAGTCCGCATACAAAAACGCCATAAAAAGACGTAAAAAATAAAATAATGCATATTTGTTGGCGTAAATACTGTTAGATGTGCGTCGGGGAGTTGCGGAGGCTCAAACTCGTTCAATTCGTGTATCGCGAGCCTATCAGTAACACATCCTGTAGGAAACACGTGACGGGAATAAGGACTGGGAATAAGAGTGGCCTCTAGGCTGGCGGGGAATGAGTGGCGGCACTGAATAAGGCAATGGTGAATAAGGCAAGCCTTGCCTTGTAATTGTGGAGTCCAGCGATGATGATACGGATCAATTTAGTGACTAAATAAACAATAAGACAACTATTCATGAAAATATGATGTCAAACCTGCCAGTATCGCTTGCTATTGATAAAGTAAACTTCAGTTCAGTAGTAAAATAATAAAAAAGTAAACCTACCGAATGGATTTTCATACAGTTTTTACTAATCGTCGGTCGGGGGGAAATTAAGTGTATTTATAATTCATTAAAGTATATTTTTTGTACATTGACTGAACTATGAGGATGATAGTTGAAGATTTCGGAAAAATCATGCAAACTGGGAGCTTTACTAGCGCGCTATTTACACTTTAGCTGAAAAAAATAGCATTAAGTGTCTAAACACACTATGCCGAAGTTACGCGACCGAATTCAGCACAATTACGCCTGCAATGCTATTTGAATTACTGACGACACACTATGCCAAAATTACGTCGCGTCATAGCGTACAGCCTAACTTCGGTTGGGCGTAAGTTCAGCGACAACTTATTCTGTGAGCACATTATACGCGACCGAAGTTCGGTTCTATTACCGACGAAGATCCGGGATCCACGATAGCGCTAGAGACACTGAATACACACACAAAGTTGCGAAACTGAATTTCTGCCGCGTAAGTTCGGCACTAATGGTGTGTCATATCAGCCGAATACGTCGGAACGTAAAATCAGCCGTCGAACTTCGGTCGCGTAACTTCGGCATAGTGTGTTAAGACACTAAATGTAGGCACGGTTTCGCGTGCGATGCCAGGCCGGGATGCTAGTAAAAAATTATCCTAGGTAATTCACCAGACGTTTTATTTTTTTCAAGTTATACAGCCAAGGCCTTTCCCAAATTACACGACAGCACTTGGTTTTCGATGACAATTGCCAATCCATGATTATTTTTATTAAAGTCTTCTTTAAACTCAGTATTAGGTTGTTTAATATAGCTTATGATTAATACAACACCTACAGGAACGCGCATTGACAACATCAATACTAATAACATATCAGACAGTTACAAGAAATCTTCGTACGTGACACCATTCTACAAAAAAAAAACAGTATTGATACCCACCGATTTCGAGGCCCAGCTAAAGATTCACAGGAATAAGACGCGACGTAGGAGATGCGTCGCGCATAATGTCCTATTTTGTTTTGTATACAAAGTTATTGTGTTACCGATATTTTCCGTCAAAAAGATTTCTCGAAACATGTTGCGCGAACACATACGGAATATTTATATTTATCGCCTAGAGATTGAAAGATAACACAAACTGCATAACTCTATTTATCAATGGGGGTTTTTTGTTTGCTTTTGTTGTAGACAAAAGGAAGTGTCTGTGTTTTACTAATGATGATCGTAAAAGTGTGTCCTTAGCCTGAATTCATGAGATCATTGTCATTCCTTTGAATTGCAATTTAAATCCAAAAACTAAAACGCAAAGGTCTATTCTGAACAGCTACAGTGACTTCAAATACTATCTAATGTAAACTATAAAAAGCTGAATCACAAATTGCTAACAGATCATCATTATCAATGAACACCATTTAAATTAACGCACAGCACTGATCACTGGCCACTAACAATCGATTACCCTTACTACTGCGTTCGATACCATAAATAAACCTCAGCGTACGATGTAAGGCATAATTACGCGCATAATACAAATGAAAAGCGCAACCGTGCACACGTAGCCACCATGTCTTACCCAGATTATTTATTGCCGTTTTATCTTACGGCGACCGTTTGCGATAAAATACAAGAAATGTCAGTCCCCCGTGATCGCGATTATCACGAGACGATCACAGAATCGCCCCTGAGTATCAGATCCAACCCGTAATTCCATAATCAAAAAATGCAAATACCATCTCGGGCGCATCGAGAAATAGAATCAGAAAGTACAAACTGAAACCGCAATGGATGGTTCTACATTCAAAAGTATCGTAAAGAGGAATTCGGTAAAACAAAATACACATTGAAAAGACTTTAAAAGCTTACTTTACAACGTGGTAGTATTGGTAGTCAGTCATTGACTGGGAAGAAAGACTTACCTCGCATGGCGTGCCCTTCATGTTCTCTCGGTAGACAGCCGGGATCATTGTGTAGGAGAATGTCCTTTAATTAGCACATGTAGAGCAAGATTATCGGCCGACAACGTCACCGAGTGGGCGACAACTGAATAATGACGTCGCTATTTATATCGAGATAAATAATTATTGTTAAAATTAAACACTCGTTTGTGAGAGATGGGACTTGAATTAGCGAAATAAACTGTTATTGCTGGACGGTCGCGAAATAAAGGGTTATTCCGGGATTCATTGCGGTTGTTTTGACCACTGGAGGAGAAATGCGTAGATGATGTAGTTATTACATTTATTGCATAAGTTTGAGGTATAACGTCGACGTGTTTCTCAACAATCATTGTCAATTTGTGGCCGCAAAAAATAAAATAAAGAAATCAAATTAATCTAATAGGTCGTGTGACTTCATTTATTATTAAATCTAACCCGAATTGAACCACTACTAGTAGGCAAAGGCTTTCCTCCATTCCTTTCACCGTTCCCGGTTCTGTGCCAGTTCTTACCCGCAAAGAAGACATTCAAATCTTCCTGCCAGGCTGTCATAATTATTATTAAATAATTTAATTCGAGCAACAAGACTATGTCCAGCAGTGGACGTCTTTCGGCTGATAGGATGAACAAGACTCATTGGTGTTAGTAACAATGTACTTACAAAAAATAAAAGCCTATGTAAATTATTTTTATATTTTATTTTTTAGGAATGTCTTATTAAAAAATAAAAGTGCTCAAAAATCTTTCCGTTGGATCCACATTATTTCAGTCTAAATTTGTATCCACGGGACAACAAAACTATGCAATGCAAAGCACAAAATGTTTCTGGCCAGACCCACTAGCATCCATTACATGCAAAAACAGAAAACTGAAGATAACAACAATCACCCATTAGGCAACATAAAGGACGTTCTTGCCAACGTTATATTGCTAACTGTCCTTTCCAAGTTTCGGAGCCAAATGACCAGCGACGAAGCGCCAAGTAAAGCTAAACAGGCACCTGCCATCGGAAGCCCGCCAAGTCCTGATAGGCTATCAGTCTGCGCCAACTTTAAAATTAGAACGCCCAATTTTTTTTTAAGTATATTATTTGTTTCGTTGGGTTTTTTTGACACCAGTCCTTCGTTTTTTTTTTCGTCGCTGGAACGCCTTATAAATTAGCTGTTGGTTTTAAAGGCTGACAATGTTTCTGTAAAATCAGCAACACGAGTACCGCGAAAGGTAGTTCAAGAATTAAGAAATTTGAATACGATTATGACCGCCATATAAGATATCTCCCTTGACTGCTTTTTTAAGGGTATGAGGAACAGGGAACTTCCTCATCCTACATTGAAAAGGGAGAATCCGATGACAACGCTGGTGGTGGCAGCCTTATTATAAATATTAAAGCCAGGGCAGGCTTACAATTTGTCGACGGGCGTTTGTATGCGTTACCTATTGTATGTTATTATTTATCGGGGAACACAAACAGGAAGGTTCACTTCCACGATTACATAATTCATTGAACTACTGTTGTCCAGTTAAGTTTCTATGTCTAGACACATAAGCACTTAAGCATAATAGTGACCGTTGACTGATAAAATTGATGGCTCTCTGAGTCATCATTCATGCTTCGAGATCATGCAACAACACAACTTTTACAGCTTCAATGTTAGACAAAACTATGTCTCCTTTCATTTCTGACATCTCATGGTGTCTAGACAGATTTATACGATTTACGCAAACATGACGTCACTAGACTTTTCAATACGATAACGCATTATAATCGATTCTACACAAATTGCGTAGAGATAAATCGATAACCAATGTCTTACGACTAGTGATTCGTTATCAGCTCAAGTGTCAAATTCAACTAACAGAACATGCTAACATCGTAGGATTTGTAGTTCAATATTAGTACTCGACTGGTGCATAACTAGTTCAAGTGAAGTGCATCACTAGTGCAAGTAAAGTGCACTTCTAGTGCAAACAGGGCATTACAAGGATATTTCTAGGTCAATGTCAACGACAGAGCAAACTCCGTACAGTTTAAGTTCAGACTCTGTTCAAGATTAGAGCAATGAAAGTAGTTTTAGTACGACATTCGTGCGAACAGGTGCGATATAAGTATAGGAAAGCATCGATGATATTTTGTACTAGAGCTTGGCCTTGAGCACTAAAATGTTCGCAGTATAGTTCACTAAGGTCACTATTGGTACAATTTTCGTACATCCGAATTAGTGAGAATTTGTCGTATCATAAGATAATGTCAATACTTAGATAATGTTAAGTATTATAGTATTAGCTTACTATCGTTGTAGATTCGGAGTTCAGAAGATTGTCTTATATATTGTTAATTACATGATAATGCATACAAATATTCACCTACTTGGATCATTTATAGATAGATAAACAGCTGTTTATGCTCCACTTCCAGCCGAGACGAAAAAAACATACCTAATGACATTTTGTAAGGGCTTTATTAGGTATTGTTTACACGAGCACCTAAAACTACCATAAAAGTACGTTCTTAAGCTACCTTTTAACTAGCCAAAGCGTAGTAAAACCATAAAAACTAAAAAATTCATGGGAGCACGTTCAAAAAATCACGTTTATGAAATATTAAATCTAGTTATATCTGGTAAGAGAATCTCTATGGTTTACGTCTACCGAGAAAGATAAGCAGGTGCGCCCAACCCACACGGGTGCCGGGTCTCCGAGCACAGACAATTATCATTCCGTGTGCTTGCGAAACATGCTTCGTCACTATCATGCGGCCCATCATCACGACTTCACTATTTACATATAATGACTATTCAACAATAAACAAAGAAATGTGCAACGCCCCTGCTTGTGATGTCATGACATAATTTTTTTTTGGCGGTGGGATTAGAATGTCACGTCAGACTAATCTGAAGTAGCGTTTTTAAATTTTACTAATTGACAGGTCACAATGGGTCTCATCGGAAAGCTTAAAGTCACCTAAAGGGCAGGAGAGAGCAATGTTCGGAGTTTTCTTGCTTAATCGAATCAGGAATTATGATATCCGCAAGAGAACCAAGGTTATCGATATAGCAGTGGCATTGCTCGCAGAACAGCTGGTCAATGGGGCCGAAAAGTTCTGGAGTGGCGACCGCGTACCGGAAGACGCAGCGTTGGAAGGCACAAGATGGACCGATGGGTCGCGGGTAGCCGATGAATGCGAGATGCACAGGACCGGTTGTTCTGGCGACACTTGGGAGAGGCCTATGTCCAGCAGTGGAAGACTTTCCAGCTGATATGATGATAAGGTTCAGTCCTTCTCCATCTATTCCACTTCTTCAAATCTGGTATGATGATGACTATAATGAGTTGATAGATTCTGAGTGTCGTCCTCCTTATAACAATACTAGGTTTGCCTGCGTCTTCGCTTGCGTTAAAGTAGCCGTTTATAAACGTCTTCAGGGTCCGATCTATCTCTGTACCAAATACTATCAAAATCGGTTCAGCTATTTAGGCTTGAAAGTGTAACAAACAAGGAAACTCACTTTCGCATTTAAATATTAAGTTAGGAAGTATGGATGTACCACTACTAGACATGCTATTTCGATATAGGTAAGTACCTTAATTTAATTGATAATATAAAAGTCACATATCTTTCTACGTTACAGAATACGAAGTAAGTATTCTGACGGAGAGGCGGTGGTCTTTTTTCTGGAAACATCCAGAACTAGAAACATGTAGCAGCATTCTGAAGTCGCAGTGGCTCTTAACCTAACTTTACTTACGTGTAAGATCATAAAACTGATTGATCCTCCGTAGCTTTCCTCTTTAGACGTCTAAACAAAATATTGCAACAGTGGCTGGAAACATCAAAATAATTACTTGTCACATTCCATACGACAAAGTACTGGCAGTAACAAGGAAAACAAGAGACCATAGCAATCAAAATCACCGCAGGATTCAGTGAGTTAGTTCTCAGGCCACCTACCTAAATCTTACGCGACACTTTCCATTCAAAAGTTACCTTACAAAAATGTTTAACGCCCAACAAGTTAGTCAGTTTATGTGCAAGTGACTGGACTCAAGTGACAATACGCCTAAATGAAGGGATACGAAGTATTGGTGACACAGAGAAGTAAAGTACAGTAGGATGAGTCTCAACAACTTTCGATATGAAAGTTCACACTTAGATATTTGTAGAGAAAGAAACTTGATAAAGGCAATCTGTTTTGAAATGATCGCCATTGCAGCAGCTGTTGGCTATCGTAGCATATTTGATCAATAGTAGAAAACTCTAGTAGCCAAATGAATCATTCTGATAACTGATAACTGTGGAGGCTTGTGAATGGCTTTTTTTGAATTATCTTACTATGACTCTTATATTGATAGCTGTAAGCCACCCAAACATAATAAAATAAAATAATGATGATGAAAAAGTATCATTAAAGTGAATCTGTTTCAGCATTTTGTTGAGTAATGGCGCGTTCAGCTAAACCTAAAGATTTCTACAATTAATCTAGTAGGAAAACCGAAACCGGCAGAGCATTTGAAATGGCATGTTAATGAAACTTCTATACCTTCCTGTTTAAGAGTTGTTCGTTAGTTAAGCAAGACCGAGTGGCTCTTCGGACGTAACTTAAAGAAATAAATTAACTTTGACCCCACAATGGTCGTGTAAACATGTATGTTTATGTTTGACACACTGAAATTTACGACTCCACTGTGGACACTCTAGCTACTTTGTCTTTTGAAGTTAATGCCTCACACATTTATTTAAAGCATAAAGGAAAAACCATCACTCATAACATATTGGTTAAACTAGTAGTTTAACGCTTTGAACCTGAGTATAATCAGGCATTTCACAATTGCCTTTCGTTCAAAAACTTAATTAGTCAAAGAAACTTGCTTCAAAAGACAACAAAAAGAACTTGATATCGAATTAAAACAAAATGCTGATACCATCAAATAAGAAAAAGTAAAAAATTAAATGGAGTCGACGGAATCCGAGCTCTCTCCTTACCGCCTAATTATCATCTTAATTCCTCATAATGAGGTAGACGTAGCTACCGTGCTTCCCAGAATGCCATCAACATAGAAAAGTTAAATAAGGTTGTTTATATTCGTACATAGCGCCGCCCCAACATTCCACAAAATATAAATTATTACCAATAACGAGTCATAACTTCTATGCCGTCTCGGTAGCCATTAATGAAGAAAAATTGGTAATACAAATCAATATTCAAAACATTCGCTAAGCACAACTATAAAGGAAATTACATAAACTTTAAAATTTATATTCACTTAATCCGTACGTCCAAATATTACGTCTTACATCTCGAGGCAATTCCTATTCACAATCGATTAGTGTCCGATCGATTATTAATGCCGACTGTACGAATACCATTTCGATATGTTGAGATACGAGCTATAAACTATATTCTCGTTTGAATATAAATAAAATTTAAGCAAATATTTTAGAAACCTAATTCGGATTAACAATTTTATATTCCGAACATGGTTAATACCAAATGAAACTGCCATAGCTAAGCAGTGCCATCGCGTTCAGAGCGTTCTTTGAATGTACGAACATCAAATATAATGTTGCTTATGAAAAGCATAATATTTATTTCAATAAAACTTTCCTCCATATGTTGAAATAGTGAACATAAAAAAATATGTTGCGATGTTCAATATAATGAACGTCGAAAAGACTCCCCATCTTTTCCAAGTTCTATTTTATCTTTTATCCTTTTAGTTCATTAAATACAAAAATGTAACATCGTGCCTCATGTCTAATACTCGTTAACTTTTTCTGACAAAAATAAAAAAGACGGTTACTGGTTAATAACGGCTCGAGGAGAAATTACTCTTAAACACACGAACCTTTCGTCATAACACGATACAAATTACGTCAAATCATGTAGATATTATTTTTTATGTCAAACGAGAGCACCATGTGGTAAATTAGGGACCCTAATATGAGGAACAAAATAAACAACATAACGACTATACACAGTTTCTTGAGGATAGAAAAAACTAACAACTTCCCGAAGTGAATGTCGCGCGCTTCACAAATTATCGACCCCCGAAACTAGTTTAGTTTGGAATTGTTTTTTGTTGGATCAACAAAGTAAAAACATGGCATAAAGAATGATGAATTAGCGATCAATTTTATTATTATACACGATTCTATAATTTTAAAAAGTCGTAAAACAGTCGTTATGTCTATAGGCAATTGCGAACATTTAATTCGTTTTTCATAAAATGTTAGACATTGTTTTTACAATTATTATAGTAAATAATGACAGCTATCAAAGACCAGTTCTTGTCAGTGATTATTCAGGTACTTAAGGGCCCTTCGCATGCATTTTCCCACAGGATCCTTAGTCCAATAAATCTGGCCAATTTGAATTCCAATAGGGTATTAGTGAACCTAAAAGCAAAAAAGGTATGTGGTCCTCGAATATCTTTCCGTGTATGGTTTCACAGCAATCTGCATGGAATTCATTATAGTCGCCGAATTAAATTGATTCTATGTAACCTGTGAGAAAAGCCGGCCAAGTGGGTGTCGGGCCACGCACAGTTAAGTTCTATGAAAATGAAACCTATCCCTTCATTTATGTCGAACCTATTTTCGTTATTGCAAATCCGAAAACCATGAAAATGGCGAAAAAATTGCAAAATTTTCGTTGGCACCATCTTCGATTTTAATTTTAATTGGCGATATATCCTCTCTGCCTACCCCGTCAAGGAAAACTGAAGAAATGTACCTACAAATTAAAATGTGGTTTCATCATAAAATGCAAGTTATAATACACCATGTTTTACTACGGTACCGAAAGAAGTAATAATCAGCTAACTATCATTGCCTAATAAAAATCCATGAGAAGTGATCATGATTGAACATAAGCCTACAAAGTACGCAGCTAATGATTAATCACCAAGCAATAAGGTGCCAACATAAAAGGTTTTTGGCATTGGAACGAATACATTCGCAATACGTATTCATTAAATTCTACATCCGATGAGAGATAAGGTCTTGTTCACACACTCATGGCTAATTTGACAACAGAAAACGATGATGATTTTATAAGAAAATATGTGAGAAGTATTGATAAATTCCGCTACTTTACAATTTACTCTTTACAAGTAGTAAAGAGTAAATTGTAAAGTAGGAAATAGAACACCTATTTCCTACTTTACAATTATAAATACCTAGTCCAAAGTGACCCGAAAAAAAGGAATTTAATCGGTAGATAACACAATATAAAAAATCGGCCAAGTGTGTCGGACCACGCACAGTGTAGGGTTCCGTAGTTTGTCCCTTAAGTCATAACAAAAATTGAAAATTTCACTATGACATTACAAAGATCCAAATACACTTAGTTTTAAGTAATTTTCTATAAGAAATTGTTCCCAGTTAATCAGTTACATTTTATAAGTTGGTCGAATATTACTCGTTAACTTGTAAAGCCTACTTACCTGTGATAATTTTCCTTTTTTTTGTTAAAATTAAATATGCTACTACCATGATTTTTTTCACGTTCTATCAGGCAGAAATTAGCACTTTGAATCTTAATATTTCGCTAACGGATCCTTGAATAGAAAAATGGTTTTGGCACACCCACAATATTTTTAACACAACACCCCACACCATGGGATAGATGATAAAAAAATCATCGCCCCTTTACGTAAAAGGTCTATAAAAATTGTTTTTTAAAGATTTTATTTTACCACTGGCGTGATTAATATACCCACACTAAATTACAACTTTCTAGTGCTAAGCGTCTCTGAGCTAAACTGCGGACAGACAGACAGACGGACATGGCGAAACTATAAGGGTTCCTTGTTGACTACGGAACCATAAAAATTACTTTTCCTCGTATAAGAATTAGCTTCACTTTTAGAAAGCTTTTTATCTTAACTGATCTCGAAAATTTTATAGCAGCAACTAAAACTATCAACCTTCATCGACATTTTGAGTAAATTGGTCTTACCAAACATTTATCAGGAGAGAGCAATTTACTAGATTGAGTTATTACCGTCCCAAACGGCCTATTTGAACATTCAGCTTAAACGGGTTAAAGATCATGATTTCAATCAACAGATTAAACTGCTACGTGCGTAAAAAAATCTAATGAAGTTTCAAAATTAAAGGCAGGGGACAGACAGAACAAAACCGAACTCGAAGTCGATTACGTTGTAAAGCCGAAGTCGTGCGTGAATGATGACAAACGCATTGACGAGGATTATGCAACCCTGTGCGGTGTGAATGATTGGTTGGATTATGTTGTTTTAAATTATTCGCTGGAAGAGACCGCGATTTTTTCGTTGTTACTTTTATCTATCTTCACTCGCTACTGGTATTCCAACATAATGACTCTCTCTGCTATCTGCATATTCTTTTCCCAACTATATTGGGGTCGACTCCCAGTCAAACCTGATTCAGCTGAATACCAGTATTTTACGTAGAGCGGCTGCCTACCAGACCTCCACCACCCATTAACTGGGTAACACGGTACCTACTTCTTGGTAAGGCTAATGTCAGATTTTCTTGCTTCTGACAATCCATAACGACTGCCAAAGATCTCTAAATGATAGCCGGGACCAACGGCTTAACGTGCTTTCCAAGGCACGGAGGAGTCTCTGTAAGTTAAGATTGTCACCCATCCACAGACCAACCTCGGCAAACGTTGCTTAACCTTGACAATCGATGATCGATTGATTGATCGATCGTGTGGCTGTTATAATTTAACCACAAACTCCTCATATTACAGGGTGACTGATAAATAATTAAGTGCGATCATTGAGATGGGTTGCATTACAGCTGATTTGCCATGATTTTGATTTTAAGTTTGGGGACGAATTGGGTTTTTTTAAGTTATCGAAGTATTTATGATTTTTTGGAACTCACGGCCATAAACTGCAGTGCGATTGTGAGAAGATCTCATCGTGTAAACTTAGGTGAAGGGAACATGAAGTGAGCTTTCAAGCTGTCAAACAAACAAAGATGGAATGACAGTTCGGCACGGTGTGACGTTGTCAGAATAGACAGCATAGACACCACTCTGGACAGTAACTCTAGTTCTAATAGATACATTTTATAACCCGACAAATAAACCTAGCATCTATAAAGCAGTTGGTATAATCCGAACATTTATTTCCGCATCCAAAACAATAAATTGCGCCGGTAAAACTGCCGAATCGAGTCATGAAATCAAAATTATAAAAATCAGTCTCAAGACTCTGAAACCATGCAACATTGACTGTTTTTACATAAAGAGGTAAATAAAAACATGTGTAATAAAGAAACTTAAAAATATAAAATATTCTGAAATGTACAAGATCCTTAAAAGTAAGCCAGACACATAAATTTTATTTACATGTCTAGACAACGCAAGTACGGTGTACTTAGGAACTCAAAAGAGATATACCTATCTCCCTAGGAGTACCTACCTCCACCTCCTACAACAGACTGAAACGAAAGGGTTGACGATTTTAGAATGTAAATCTAAATATCCTCAAACATTATTTGCGTTGTGTTGAATAATTTAACAGGTAATTTTAAATTTTAGAATTAATTTAAACATGCTATAACTATGGGACCTGAAATCATATAATGATCTATTGCTTATGATTCCAGGTTTCAAGCCCTCCCTTGTCACCGGAGCAAAAAGTGTTATTGGCATGTATAGGACGTAGTGTGTTGGGGACATGTAGCTCAAAGGCAAGGTCAATGATACGTATCGAACGTTTATTGGTTTCTTAATGATGATGATTTAGTCGCCAAGTCCGGATCAAATCCAACGGCAAAAGCGGAATAAAAGCAACATGATTGTTATCTGCCATTACCTAGACCAAAGATGTCAATATGTCTACAACAATGAAGAGAACTTTAAACACAGTCAAAAATGGTAAAAGATTAAAAGAACTGCAATTCTTGCAAGCTTCTTGATATTTGTCTTCTGCATGTTGCTACTACTTCAGAATGACGCCTAATAAATATTCTTAGTTTTCCAGTTACTTAATGTTCTAAAATCGCATTTTCCAGTGCCATATTGCATGCCATTTCCAGTAACTGTCTGTGCTTGTTTCAAATAGATTTGGGAGCGCGGTCGCCTCTCGGATTAGCGATGGCGTGTTATCACTTGGCTGCAGTTAGCACAAACTTTGGAGCGCGGCCCGAGGGGGGTTCGCAAAAA
Source organism: Melanchra persicariae (assembly GCA_947386135.1). Lineage (NCBI taxonomy): Eukaryota > Metazoa > Arthropoda > Insecta > Lepidoptera > Noctuidae > Melanchra > Melanchra persicariae. Next base: position 7,921,384 of record OX376655.1, on the reverse strand, counting down.
TCAACACAATTCTGCGGAAAAATCAGGGATGACTTGGTGTTTCTCTACGAACTCTGTTGATTTTGGAATATAGAATTATTATTTCACCAAAACTTGTATACCAACTTTTATGTAATGCTTCCAAACAATGACAAAACAAAACATACCCACTTCTGGCAATTTGTTATTGGCTATTTAACTTGTTTCCCTTATCCCTATAATACTGCTGGACTTTGCAACTTTCACATGAGCCTCACGCTACTTCATTTCTTCGATTCCAATCTTCATCGTCATATTTTAATCACTTGCTAAAACTTACCATATCTACATGATATTTATCATTCGTCGACCAAAAAACATTTAGTATTACATTCGTAGCTCACGTTTCTATGATTGCGATTCATACAACTATCACTCGTATGATTTCTTTAATTACAACCACCTCGACCTCACATTGGGGAACCCCAGAGCTTTGCAAATGCAAACCAATCGCGACCCCAATAGCATGCACAATCGCGGCGTCTACAATTTGTACCACATTTCGTCTGGTCACGATATCGTCCAGTCTGGTCTGATTGCTTTCATAGTTATTACTGTACGATTCGATTGCGACCCGAAGTAATTTTGGTGAGCAAGAATATCTGTATAATTTCTTAAAATTTCTCAAATTCAGTCACTTTCGTTATTGGCATTTGAGGCTACTACGGTGATTAATTTGGGTTTCATGGAAAATGCGAAGAGCATCCTCTAGTATATAGTATGTATTTTCTGTAGTAAATATGTGAGCAAAGACTTCAAGTTCTTCTTTATTAAAATAGACGGCATTTAGAATATTGGCATCTACATCGTTGATCCTCGTCACCATTACAAGCGTCTTCTCATCTGCTGGTAACATATCGTGTCGCTCTCGTCTCGTACCTAGCAAAATTCTAAAAGTTTCCATTGTTTCACAATTCGACAGATACCGACCGCTCACCGTTGTGCAATAGTGTCGTCCGTATAATTACTCTGACTCATTGTTAAACGCTCCACTGACAGCTTTGTTATTTATCACCTAGTTACTGTTAAGCCAGATATGGTCGGATAGCTTTTTGATTGGTTTTGAACTGTCACCGATGTTAATGTCCTGGCAGAAAGATATGAAGCAAATCGAGGTCCGGCTACAAGTTAACGATGGGAATCATTCATGCGGTTTCTTTCGCTACTTAATACTTCTTCTATCTATAACTATCAAGACCTTGCCTCATTGCCATCATTCATCATCAAATGCCTCCGCTCGTGGCTTATGTTTCATAACGAAAGACATTGAATCGTACAAATAGCACAAACCTATTAGATTATCATTAGTGTTCCACTGTGTTATTAAGCCCGAGTATTGCAATTCAATTTGTGTTATTCGGTTTCGAAATCGCATTATCGAACATATCGCAATAGTCTCTCATGTCAACACGACTTTCTTTACACATACGGAACAAACAAAAAGGCTCGCTCGCCGCTCTAAATTTCAAACAAAATTACTGACAACAAACTAACAACGTCAATCACTTTGGCTAATGGCGCACAAAGCGATCTTATCTCAGGAACCATAAGCTCAGTTGTCAGCAAGACGGAGCGGCCGTAGAAAAAAGCCTCATTGAAAAATTATGAATTTGAAGCAGTAGCGACGTGGACCGGTCTGTGAGCAAACAAATGATGCGTCCGCCCCATCGCACGGACATCCGTGGCTTCGGGCACCTTCGGGCACCTTCGGGCCTCAACTGCTACGAGTCGTGGCCCTCTCTAGCACCGTTAACTAGCCCGATATTAATCATAATTTCCACTGACGCGATCCGCTCAAGTGTTTTAGATCGGCGTCATTATCTAAAACACTTGAAGCTAACTTTGGATCGCAAGCGCAAGCGATGATAGATGGGCAACGCGAAAATTGGCCTCCGCGATAGCCAATATGTCTGTCGAAACATAAGGAGTTATACTCACCGGCTAAGCTAATAAATTGAAGAACTTTCAAAAGTCAATTCTCTTTTGAGTTCGCGTATCAAATCATAACGTCCTAGTTTATTTATGAAGAGGGCGTTTCGTGCCGTGTGTGGACGGAGAGTTAAATAAAGAAGAAATTCTTAGAATGTGTGCAGAACATTTCTAGAATAGGCAAGCCCTCTCTAAAAGTATGGTTACTTCTTTCATATTTCATTACCTAATATCTTCGTAATAAATTAAAAGAATTCTTAAACCATTGTCCCACCGTGTGTCCCTGCCTTTATTCCTCACCCGTCAATAGCCTCAACCAAACATAGGAACAAGTCGAAAATTGAATAATTGGCCAAAGATTCCCACGACATACGACCATGTTCGAATACATCATTGAAATTGAGATTAGATAACGCACAGATGTATTGGCATCTTGTTACTGTGATTAGTTTGTGTTACAACCAAATACAAGGGTCATACTGCATATAAACAAAAGAGAGGGAATTAATAGATGTTAGAAACTTCAAAGTGTTTGTTCGAAAGAGTCACCGCGGCCTTGCGGGTCAATTCTACTAATTTTTAAGTAACGTTTGCAACGTTAGATTGCGACTGAGATGTCGCAATCTGTCAAAAAGCCTTAATTTCAATACATTTTGGCAGATTGCGACTGACATGCGAATGTGGTTTAAAATTATTAGAATTGGCACTCTGACCAGTTAGTTAGTTTCCAGAGCTAACTTCCTTCAAACAGACGAACGATATTACCTCTATGTAATATTTTTTTAGGTTTATAAATTACAAATATAAGTCATATTGTAAGGGGGCATGCCACAAGGTGGAGTTGGTGGCGTAGTCAACTGGATAGGTAGGAGAAGAACATAATGTCCCGTCGTTCTGGCGATGCTCGGAATATGATGTCTGGTCATAGCAGAACGCGGTGATGATGATGATTTGCAAACAAGTGAGTTACAATTTTATATTTTGAGAATTATGGTTTCGCAACTATGAATTGGACCATTTCTATTTCTTTGTAAAGTTTTCTGTGGTAATATAATACCAGCTACATGACACACAACATACAATAAACGGGTATTACGGAACTTGTTAATAGAAGCTCTTGCATTATTGAACCGATTGTATGGAAATCTACCGAACAATCGTTTTGATATTCCCAGCATCATAAAGTATATTTGCTGGAGAAACAAAAGATGCTAATATAAGTAGGTAAGCAAGGAGATCATAAATAGTGGCTGCGTATGTATTAAAATTATTTTGCTTACATCTGCCGTCTTACGTACTCGTACGTTTTGTAATTCCCATTATAACATACTGTGTACCGGCTAAGAACAAGCCCTATGTCTTCCTGTACGTGTACATACTTAAAGAGGTATATTTATAGAACTATAGAGGTAATAATTAGAACATGGATAGGGAGGAACATCTAAAAGATATTCTAAGTCAAACAGCATATAAGTAATTCCGTGCAAAATATGAGAGCTTGCTGTGAGTGATCTGTTTAATGAATTTTGGGATGTATGAAGGAGCCTCCTCGTGTAGCGCAATTTGTTCCATCAGACACTCAACTGAACCGAGCGTTAGGCGCATCCTGGTCAGTCTCACCTAACATCTTGTAAGACTGGCCAATCCTTCCCTTGCGGTGGTAGGGCTAACACCCGCCTAGCTGGTTCGCGATCACCATCCCACCGGAGTCCAACGTCAAGCAGGCTGCTGGTGTTTCAAGGCATCTTCTGGGCACGCTCGCACCATCATAGACCTCATCCATCGCTTTCCGTCAGGTGTGGTCGAGGTCAAGAGCAAGCTCATTCCTCAATAAAAAAAAATGAAAAATGAAAGCCGGTCTATTCTGTACACATCCTCCGTGTAAACTTAAGTGGAGTGGAGTTGAATGAATGTATGGATTAGCAGCCCACTTTACGTTCACGCCACATCAGCTACACGGTGAAATTTTTACAAAATTACACTGCAGAACAGAACAGACTTAAAATTTATTATTTAAAAAATCTTACTATAGTGTCGATGAATATTTAAGCGATAAATCTTTAAAACTTGAAAAATAAAGTCTTTTGCAATTTTAATTCTAATGTTAATGTTATGTCTATGTTTTTAGAATAAGTTAGATTTAGATTGTTATAAGATACTTAAATGATAAGTCCTCTCCACATTCATCTTTTGCTGTGCCCGACAGGGTCCACGATTGTTACCTACCCAATTAATGTCTACCACCTAAGCCTACATTGTGGAATGCAATAAAGAATTGAGTATTGACTTCGTGAAGTCGTTCGCTTAGAAGACGTTCGCAACAACTGCTCGCCATAGGTAAACTAAAATCAAACTAATAAAAAAAAAAAAATTTTAGTCGTAACTCGACTAATGCACTTTTTGCAGCGCGTTTATCGAATCAAGATTATATAATCCAATCTTTATTATTACCACAAACTGACGTCACCCTTCAGAAATGTCTGATATCAATTAATAAACAACGAATAAAAACGAGTCATCAATTATTGTTATAATTTTTTGTTTGGATCCAAAGAAAAAATACGTCAATTTAATAAAAATCATTAGCCACCATTGAAGTGAGGAGTGATTGACAGTGTGCTGTGTTCAATCAGACGAATTTGTAATGCCTACTGAGAGAACACTCGAGGGACCCTCGCCTCTCGAAGGCACCTTTTTATTTTACATACACGTTTGACATCCCATACAAAGGTTCATGATTGTTTATACATACAAAAGGACCCATGGTCCAACGCTGAACGTTTTTCAATTCATGCCCCTAACAAATTGAACGGATTTTGCATCATTGGCCATTATTTTGGCTGATTCATGCAGAGTTTTAATTAGCGTCAAAGTAAAATCTCGAGGCTTTTGTTCGGGCCGCCATGTATAACCAGTTGGAAGAACAGATAAGCTATTTTTAAATCACACACGTAATTGTTACACCTGGCATACACTAGTTAGACCTTGTTCGCATACACCTTGCAACTCTGTAAATAATTAGTATAGGAAAGCATTACTGAGCGGTGCATACCAATATAAACACATCCAGTTTAACAGCTGAAATTATGCCTTTTAATACAACTACCTTTATTTTATAAACACTGACACCCGCTTAAGAATACTTAGTTACGAAATATGGTCACTTCAATCAAGCTACCATAGAGTAGAAGAAAGCAAGAAACAATCGATCCAGACTCCAGGATTTTTATCGATAGCCAAACTTCCCAACTCGATTAGCAAAGTTGTAATAGATAACAGTTTCAATCTGATACGTACCAAAGATTCCTTCAATTCACTTTAGGCGATCAACCGAGACCAAACTGAAGTCGAACTTAGGTAACAAACCTAATGAATCATTAACTAATCTGGGCACAATGGCCGAATGTCCCGAAAGGAAACGATAAGACACGAAATACGCCGAACCCGAAAACGAATCATTGTTGGCTTGCTGCGTTACAAAGTGTTTATCTTATCATACGTTCGTCGTACAATAGGAAAGTGTTTGTTTCCGTCAACGTGCGGTTCGAAACAAGATAAAGTTTACCCAGAAATGACGTCACGTTTGTGTTCTCGGGTTGAGGTCGTTCTCACAGACAGGATTATCACTCTTCTTTTACTTGCACTTGCACATTCCATAGACCATTGCATTGCAAAATACTCATTTATAAATATCACAGTTTTACACCTGAATTTTCCGAAGGATTGGGCCTTGGGCAGATGTTTTGGTATCTATCATTAGGAACACTAGTAGATACATTAAACATAACTGATAAAATGTGGGAATATTTAATCAGTTATGTTTAAACGTCATCTATTGGAGGCGACCTGGGCGACTCTACTTCCATCAACTGAGCTGGAATCGAGACGAACTGCAGTTGGAAAACTCCAATAACAGTTAGTCCGATACAGGAATCTTTTCAGCAGCCACATGCGACTACTAGACCAACGAGGTAGGTAGAGAGTAAATACCCGCCAACATCTATACCCAATTATAAAATAAAATTAATACGTACTTCAGTCTTGTTATCGTAACGTGTATATGTATAAACGTTTACTTCAACTTACTTCTTACTCCGTTACTTCGTCCGTTACTTCGGTGGCAAGTGCAGTAACTTTTGTCTTTAGTTAACATTTTGGACGTTGATACATTCAAGGGCCTATGTCAAACCTGCCAGGGTTGCGGAATTTGTTCGAAAGAGTCACCGAGGCCCTGGAACACAAAAGGTATAAAGAGGAACACGGATGGGTTTTAGTCAGTAGGAGTCTGACACTCCCTTCCACTCCACCCAGAGCGGAAGAAGTCATTTGATGATTTCTCATCCATAAAAAAGGCCTATGTCAAAAGGCACACCTAATTGCGGGATATCCTGAACACATATTTTTAGTGGCTTAATAACAACAGCCGCGCGGGTCGATATTCAAGGTTAAGCAACGCTTCCCGAGGTCGGTCTGTGGATGGCCTCCGTTCCTCGGAAAGCACGTCAAGCCGTTGGTCCTGGATGTCACTTGTAGATCTTTGGCAGTCGTTACGAATTGCCAGAAGCCAGTAAATCTGACTCCAAACTTGCAAAGAACTACCGTGTTACCCAGTTGTGAAGGTCTCGTAGGCAGCCGCTCCACGTAAAATACTGGTATTCAGCTGAATCCGATATGACTGGAAGCCGACCTCAAAATAATAGGGAAACATTTGCAGTTATCACAAACTCTTTCATTCTGATAGACGGCAAAATATGAAAGCGTTCATCCTTCACAAATTTCCAGTTACACTTTCAACAGATGTTCGTCAGTCCCAGCTATTCAGTATTGTATGATAACAAAGTACAGTACGATCGAGAGGAGCGGAGTTAAGCTAATAAATGCGATGCGCCTGCGCAGCCCACACTTCATTATGGATGCACGGTCATGCACGCTTGTAGCCGTAATTGCTGCGTCATTTTGTCTATTAAATAGCTACTGACATCATTGGAATAGTCGTTATTAATTTTATCTATTTTTAGGAGGAAATGGGAGTTATTAGGTCTTATTCTCTACTCTGGGATAGAGTATGGAAGATAATAAGTTCGTTTTGCGTCATCGTGAAAATGTCCAAGACTAAGAGCTCGGCCAACCAAGGTTACCGACATAGCCCGAAGGATCGCCAAATTGAAGTGGGCAGGGCACATTGCTCGCAGAACAGATGGTCGATGGGGCCGAAAAGTTTTGGAGTGGCGACCGCGTACCGGAAGACGCAGCGTTGGAAGGCCTCCCACAAGGTGGACCGATGACCTGGTGAGGGTCGCGGGTAACCGATGGATGCGAGACGCACAGGACCGGTTGTTGTGGCGACACTTGGGGAGGCCTATGTCCAGCAGTGGACGTCTTTCGGCTGATATGATGATGATGATGATGATGAAGAGTTCAGCCTTAGTTTCGTTCGAAACAATAGTATCACAAAAATCTTGTGGCAAATTGCAAAAAACGCGTTTTCTAACTAAACTGTGATTAACAATTATTTTTCCAGAAACCGAGATGTTAAACTTCGTCGTAAATCTAAATAGTGTCTAAATCCATCTGCCTAGCCTTTTCCCAACTATATTGGGGTCGGCTCCTACTCAAACCGGATTCAGCTGAATACCAGTATTTTACGTGGAGCGGCTGCCAACCAGACCTCCACAACACAAGACTGGAGTCAGATTGACATGACAGCTGGGATAAATGGCTTAAATAGTATCTGAATAAATTTCCTATTTTGTCGTATTATTACAAAATATACCACATAATTTGTATCATTCTAAACGACGCGACGCGGTCACACGTCACGTTATTCATAGTACGTACAAAATAATGTCAAAGTAAAAGACATAATTTGTAAAACAAGTGTAGCCTCTAAGTACGCTAAATGCTGACAGTATGGACAAAGTTTTTTGTTACGAACTTATCACGTCTGTGACAGGTGGCCTAACAATTGTTTACACACTCGTAATAATGAAAGTGTCGTCACAATTTAGGAGTGGTTAGGAACGACATACTAAACTGTTGTTCATTAAGGCAACACCTGAGATGAAAATTGGAAAAGAGAAAGCAAATACTAACAGATTAATAATGAAGAACTTAGTACCAAACCCTGGAAAAAGATTCTTGCCCTTGATCAAGAAAATCTCCAATTCTGAAGAATGTTTGCAATGTTTTACAACTAAATATATTCATTTTTACGCATAATATTCAATTGTTTATTTTCCAGCTGCCACCCCGTGAATGTCGAACATTATCCCAAGGGAACATACTCCCGGGATAAAAGTATCCTATCCTATGTGTAATTCCAGACTTTAATCTACTTCTATGCCAAATTTCATCAATATCCGTTCAGCCGTGATTGAGTAACAAACATATATCCAAATATACAAACTCTCGCATTAAAATGTTACTAACATCTATATTACCGATATTCTCTTCTCCATATCCCAGGCTATATATATGCCATATTTCATGACGATCCGTTCAGCCGTCTTAGCGTGAAACAAACAAACAAACTCACTTTCACATTTATAATATTAGTTTGGATTATACCATAGAGTATCGATTAATTCCTACATACAATTTTCTTGTGTTTGTTGTACAATTGTTTTACAAGTACCCTACCCAACAAAAGTAATCACAAACTGTCTGATCGTAATGATTATAGGTATAGAACTTATTAGTTTCTTACAGCAGTTATTCAATAATGCGACCTTATTGAATAACTGCTGTAAGTAGCTGCATTTCACAACACCATATCATAAAACTATATCTCACCAGTTTCACTACTCCCAAAGGAAAAAAGCCCACTAAAGGAATACCATCAAGGCTCACTTGTTCGATTTTGCTGCTAGGGGCGAGACAGATGAATATGATCTGTCCTGCACCTGCTTACGTGTGCAGACCTTTACAAAAAGGCTGAGTACACGCTTCATATTTAATGACGTCATTAACTGCAGGAGACAGGAGTCTTGTACCATGCCTCAGGCGTCCCATCGCTCGCTTTGTCACTGAGCTGCGTGAATTAGCTTCAAGTATGAGATCTTTATTTATGGTTCATGATATGTTGTTGTTGGTGACCGATTTAACTGTCTTATTTTGTGTTATTAGCTGACTTTGTAGCGATCTTTTGTTTAATTTTGAAAAATCTTTGAATACTTTTGACATTTTCAGTTTTCAGTCAGATTAATTTAAATTTATTTTATAATTCCCTGCCAGAATCTGTGTTTCCTGATAGTTACAATCCGGGAGTCTGTAAGTCAAGAGTTAATAGGTTACTTCTAGGCAAGCGTACAAGGTGAGATAGTGGTCAAGCGCGTGCCTATAAATAATGAAAAAAAAACAAAACTCCGCAGATGTGATAACAATCAATATCTGATCACTATAAAACAGAAAATAAGTCTCAAGTAGCATCATGTTACGTTTGTACTAATCCCCAAAAAAGAACCTAAAATATTTTTTTCCTTAACAGAATCGACAGGCCCATAGGTGTGGCGCGAAGCGTGGGCAGTCAAGATAACCTTTCTAAACAAAAGAATGGAAGGCGCAAATATGATAAGAGCAACCATGATAAACTGAGCTTGCTCAAACTTCAGCCTATATTTTTATTACACAACGCGGCCCCATAAAGTGCATTCCATAGTTATCGCTTCTTTTGTATTCAATTAGCCTTGCATTTAGATTACTGATGCCTTTCACGACGACAGTGGTAACGAGCGTGGTCAGCTGTCAAAACGTCCAAACAATCAACCGTATACTTCTACACCCGGTCCCCTTTTCGATACACACCTTTTCGAGGCCTTCGAATTATGAAACGTCCATTGAGTATTTGGTAAGGCTCCGAATTTGAATTTCCTTTCGAAAGCATCAATGGAAGTTCTGAAATGATTAGTACCGAATAATTTTGGACAGTCAGAGTATATATTGTTGGTAAAGTTCGATTCGGGGCACATTGTTCAGTCTATTAAAGTCTTTCAGAGGTGGGTCAACTTGGACAGGGCGTGATGAGATTATGCAATGAAATGTGGTTTGTATCATCACTTTTATATTTGGATGACAGGAATGTATTTACGCTAACAGGAAAGGTCTTGATGTGACATTATTGATAGACGTAATTTAGCATCTTCAAGCACTATTTGAAATAAATACATTAAAAATAAGTTTTGTTGAAACTTTATCGAACAAATTAAAATACTTTACCATTTAAATTGAACAGCTTTGATTACAATCCACAATTTCTTTGAAAAATATCTGTAATAACACCCACTTGTCCAGTTTCAGTTGCACCATTCTTATTTCTACTAAGGACCTTTTAAATGGCCTGCGTTCTGATTACACCGCGATACGCTGCCCATTACCCGATGCATGCGTAGAGATATGTGCCACTTGAATAAAAGAAATAAAGAAAGCATTGAAAATATGACTGCACCTGAATCTAGACCACACCATAGTACTTATAGTATACTTCGTGAAGCTGCAGACGTTGTACATACCGTAACAAGTTATATCAATTGCCCAACATGAATACGTAATGTGTTATACTCGAATGATCGCCGATTCGACAGCCAGCCGACAAAGATAGGTATCGGACATTACCACAATCCACAACATGGTTTGCGGCATCGGAGATCCGAGTGCTTATACGAGTTCGATTGAATCGAGTAATCAAAGCGCCATGTCTATATCGATTCAACAACTGCTACGGCTATCTGCTAGACGATCGATATTTGTTACATTCGGAGCGACCAACGAGTTTTTGCTGTTCTCTAAATCGATTTTAGAAATCATTCTATTCGATTCTGCGTCTTACGCCTTTAACTTTAGGTTGTTAGAAATTTTGCGGGATAAAAAATTTGGTCATGATATGATGGTAATTTCAAACATTCCAAATTGATTTACTGTCAAAATCGACACAATCGATTCAATGTCAAATGTTTGCGATAGTATTGGACCCTTTTATTGAGCTGACCTTTTAACCGACTCGTTCTGTATAGTTAACGACAATGCGTTAACACATATGGTAAACTATGCAGCTGTTAAAATTGAATAACTCATGCTGTAACTGTTTAATGATGTTCTATTGAAGAGTGATCCAAAGTAGGAGAAAGTTTGTTATATTTTACTTTTATGTATGTTCCGCAACATTATTTGTAACATTTTTTTCTTCTTCTTTTTGTAATTTTATAAAATCAGTATTTTAGCTTCAATTGAAATGTTCGGTTCAGAGAGCTCTTATCAACCCAAATCGAACGCAGAAGGAAGATAGAGAACAACTACAACCAACTATGGAAACAACTATCACATAGCCCAATTAGGTAAGGTGTAAACCTCAAACAAGTAGGTAGCGATAACAAGTTAGCTCATCATCAACCTATTAACCCAATAATCAAGGCTCCACCTACGCAGGGAGATACAGAGCTTGCACACCAAATGACGCCTAATTAATTATTGTTTACGGTATTTTTTCCCGTACACCTACGGATATGGACGCAGAAGTTTTAATGGTGTAACATTGTACACATCAGATGCCATAATCACTATCCGAACACACTCTCCGTTCATTCGATTCACCGTTTGTCAGAAAATAATTTGGCCCCCAAAGGTTAATAAAGTTATTCTCATACTACAGCATTCTAACATTAAATGAGTTATTAAAGAAAACCAATTAAATAAACACGAACAGTAGTGGACAGGGTGGGTTACTTTCTATTTAATTTCAACTTGAGTTGGACATGATTCTCGTCCAACAAATGCCGTAGAACCTTGTATAATTGAGTGAAACATGCTTCTACTTTCACTGGCAAATAAGTAAAAGATTTTCGATTTACTTAGAAACCCAATGTCACGTAGGCAATATGCGTAGGAAAAAAGCCGGTCAGATATTATGAAAGGAGAAAATGGGGATTTCAATATATTCTCGAATTTTCGGCTTATAATAATGAAGTATCAAATTGAATTAAGTTCTTCATTTGCCATTGAAAGGATTTTACTCGTATGGATGTAGTGAAATGGCATTATGAGGCACGTCAATACAGTTACATGTGTAATAATTTTGTTGTAAATATTCAACACGTGGGATCTACATTTAGTTATATCAGTAGTATAACTGTTAGTTGTTAATTAAGTTTAAATAATATTTGAAGTTTCGATAACTTCAAGTTTCTAAACTTTGGTTTCTATTTTTTTCTTCTTTAGCATTTATAGCTGTAACACTCCAGTTCCGTTATCACTGCTCTCATAATAACCTGTTACCCGAAATAAAATTTACAATACGCCTGTAAGAACATAATTATTTGATCAATATATTTATCTTATCAGGAGCCTTGCGGCTAAGGGCCTCCAATCGATCTTGCCGAGACATAAACACGCCATGAACTTATCTGCAGCGGCAGATAAAAGCTTAATGGTCATCAAACACTTTAATATATTGTGTAGAAGTTCATACTATAAAACTGATAAACTTGGGCACAACCAGTTTTTTTATGATAAATAGCGGACGAAGTGTGTAAAAAGGCGAAATACGGTGAGAACCTAAACACCCTTTGCTATATATATAATGGATGGAGATAGTAATGTGTGAAATACATCATGTCTCCTCATCATAGTCATAAAGATCACCGTATTCATGGTCGCTCGATAAGTCCAATAATTCTCTGAGCACACAAAAAAGACGTTAACGACACGTAAAGAAAAGTTCATAAAAATAAAGAAGCCTTGAATATCGATAGAAGTGATAATGATTATACAAGAACTAGTGTATTCAACGAAGAAGTGACAAACTCAATCATCACGAATCGTGAGGACAAATGGTTTATGGCAAACTTTAGTGTAAGTAATATTTCTCAAAATAAACACGCTACTAAAGGCTCTATTTATAGACAAGGAACACAACTATAAGATAGAATAAAGATAGCCATAACTGTTTATCCTTAGCCCTACTTGGGAATAGCTACACACAGTACAACATATTTATTTAGGAAACAGACGTGTTTGTCTCACTCAAAACGCTAACGCTATATTATGTTACGTGATCTCAGACAACAGTTTGAAATACTCACATTTTAGAATGCTTCTGTTTTGTTTAATTTGTTATGATTAAATGTATCAGAAGGTTTATTTTTGTGCTGGTCAAGATTTTCTTCTTCATCATGCTTGAATTTTTCAGCTTCTAAATTTACTTGCCTTTCTTACTCGTATTAAACGTATTCAACTATTAAAGTATTGCATTCGGTATCGATAATAAACACTACTGGAGAAATTCCTAGTGTGGGGCAACGTTTTTAAAAAATGAAAGAGAAAGAAAGAAGAATAAGGCGAGATCCTCAAGACTCTCCGAAGTCTACAGCCGAAAGCGCTGTCAAATCATAATGCCAGTAATGATGATATATTCTCACGCCATTTCCCCCTTTGAGAGTAAGCAGACCTCCACGAAGGGCTCCTCCAATCATCGTAGGAGAAAACTTAAGAACTTTTTATGAGCATAAATCATTATTTCATCCAACACGTCTCGTTCCTTAAAGTTTGTCTCGAGAAGGCCGGAGAGCAATCTGAGTAAAATTCAAAATAAGCTCACGTGCTGGGGACATGTAAATCTACTTACACTCGTGAGAAGAATGCTAACAGCGTTATAGTAGCTGCACTATCTAAGTAGGATTGTAAATATTTTTTGTTGAGAAATGTAGTTTTGAATGAGATTGGGTCATTTTAATATGGAAATGACGCTAACGTGGGATATGATGATGATGACAGATGTGAGGTCAGGATTTTTTTTTGAAACATGAACGTCGTACCTACAAAAGTTTTACTCAATCGAACGATGAGCTAATGTGTGTTTCCGTGCTCTGCCAATCTGCGTACAGAGCAGTAGTCATCATCTGCCTAGCCTTTTCCCAACTATATTAGAATCAGTTTCCATTCTAACCGGATTCATCTGAATACCAGTAAATTACATGGGGCGACTTCCTATCTGACCTCCACAACCCAGAAACTGGGTAACACGGTACTCCTTGGCAAGACTGGTGTAACATTTTGTGGCTTCTGACGTCTATAACGACTGCCAAAGACAAACCGGGACCAACGGCTTAACGAGGCATGGAGGAGTCTTGGTATAATAAGATGGTCACCCATCCACAGACCCACCTCGGCAAGCGCTGTTTAGCCTTGAAGATAAACCCTTGTGTTATTATTAAGCCACGAGCTCCTGCTGAAACATAAAACAAAGTATCGACGAAAGTTTTACTCAGATCATTGGGTTAATGCATTTCAGTATTTTGTTAATCTGCGTGCACTCCAGTTGTATCGATTACCAATACACCGAAAACGACAGCCATATCTGAACCCTTGTCACCGTCTACCACAGATAATGTTCAGAGGTCTATTTCACGTTTATAATTAGTTCACAGTGCATGATCGATACGCGTGAAGTGGCTAACAGTTACTGGCAACAGTCATCCGCCAAATGAGCAGCTCTTTGACGGACCGACCGAAACAATTGGGCTAATACTAGCTCCAATGCGCTATCATTTGATGTAGGAAATAGTTTACTCAGGTATAGGGAAACATGCAGTTAAGTTATGTCCAACGTCAAATAATATACGTAAATAAATCTGCACTCTTATGACATTAACAAAGACACACATAAAATCTAGAGCAGCTATAGCCAAAAGAAACAGAACACAAACTGATTTAATTTTAAAGGTCCGAAGTAAAGCTTCCTTGTAGAAGATTTCTTCTCCTCGTTGATATCTAATTTTCCTTGCTCTAGTTGCTAAATTTGACGAGATAATTTCGTTTTATTAATGTGTACCATCAATTAAAAGGGTATATATTTTTGTGCCGTACGATATATTTTCTTTACACATTTGAAGGTTCCACATGGAACTTGACGCAATTCTTATACCATTTTGTATTATTAGTTTGTTTGAGTGTACTCACTCGGTCTTTAGTTCGTGCTGTGACTACTATCACAGTTTAATAGACGACTGTTTACGTGTGCTTTGGACGTGCTCCTAATATTTCTTTTTTATTTACAACGTAAAATATCTTAAGAATGAGTTCATTCATTGATAGTTTTGAACGAAAAACTTTGAATGCATTACGTGATACCTTGAATCTTTTAAAAATCCAGTTGATTTTTTGTTTTAAACAGTGAATCACGATCACGGTTTTGCGTTAATAGAAAAATAAGCCTACTAAAATTGAAATAGCCTTTTACTTCTTTTCTCGTGTCGATTAGTATTTGCAGTAGTTACTACAAATACTAATCATCGCTTATCCAAGTTTTGTGATTAACAAAATATTTGACCGTCTCCGGTTGCATGTAGCAACAATGGCAATAAAGTTTCACACAGGAAATCTTCTAAACCAAATAATATCATCATCAGTGCCAATTCAACAAATTTTTAAGCTACTTTAAAAAATGGAAATTGAGGCTTTTTTGACAGCGAACGGTGCTAGAAATTTAGTAAAATTGCCCCTCAGAATAAAGCAACCGCAAAAAATTCCTCAACAAACAGTTCTCGAGGAACAAGAATTTAATAAAGTTCACGTTTTATCACAAGTCGTCAAGTATGAAAACACTGCAGACAATACAGGCTAGAGGTTAATTCCCATCAATACAATGTAAGGAACACAAGCTATTACTCCTCACAAAATATTGTACGGGCTACGTGGCCTATATGACCCCGTGTTAGTGCATTTCACTTATGGTTTAAGGTGGACATTATTTGGACAATTAATATTGAACATACTGGGATTCAGATTAACGGACCGCGTTAGAAACATAGTGCTGCGCTCAAAACACAAATCGCCGACGTCACTCAAAAAGCAGCCATGCTTAAATGGGACTGGGCCGGACCCGTCTGCTGCATGTCGAACGATTCATAGGCTAAAGCAACCACAATGTGGGTCCCAGAAAATTTCCGACGGCATCGTGGCAGACCCAGGCGAAGATGGCGGGATGAGCTTGATTATATCAACAGGATTGATCCACACTAGCCCAGAGCCGAGAATAATGGAAGTAAGAAAAGAAAGCCTTTGCCTTGCAATGGGAATAGACTAAAAATAATACAAATAAATAAATACTTTTGGCGAGCCTTTTCCAGTGTTTCATTAATAAAGATAAAAGTGATAGAACTTCAATTGAATCCGTCTTCATCATATCATCATCATCCACCACATCACGACTTCGCCCACAGCTGAGTATAGGGCTCTCTTTTCTTGTGCCAATCCCCACGTTCCTGGGTCAGTATTGGATAAATACTTCGAGATAATTATCCATTCCAAACTAAAAAAAAACTGCTCTATTATATTAGTTTGTACTGAAGTTGGCTTCAGATTGTTTATTTTTTTGTTAGCCTATGTTGCCCCACTGCTGGGGAAAGGCCTCCCCCATATTTTTCACCTAATTTTATCTGCTGCGTAATCGTCCGAATGAGTCTAAATCGTCACGTCAGCGTTTTTAGGCCTTACAAAAGTATAAAACAGTTTAACAGCAAAACTTGACTTGACATCAATATGTATGGACAGACATGGACACTCAGAAACTGACAACAAGCCAACAGAACGAAGCACGATGACAGCTTCTTCCGTTACAATTGATGTGGCAAAACAAAATTCTCACATCAATTAATTTCAAGGAAATGAGTTCAAACCAATAAAGGCAAAGGACGGAAGTTATAGAAATCATTAAAGACGATCGAACTGCAGTATCTTATAAATGATCTAGTTTGTTTGTTTTTATTATGATAATAACCATCACATAAATCTTACTATTAATCATTTGAAACAACGCGCAACCCAAGCATTGATTCCATTTTCCTAATAAACTGTACCCTACAAACCGGGACTGCTTGTATGTCTGTTCATAAACTGCCATTAGTAATATATTCAACATACTTTAGCAGAGTAAAAGTTTCAACAACTACTAAGAGAAATGTTAATTACTCGATGTAAATATTCGAAGAATTGAAGAGATTTATGAACACAAACAAGCAGTATTGACAACTCACATAATTCCCACTTAAACACAACAGCATAACTTTAAAAATAATTAAAAAATGTTGTCAAACGACATGATAATCTCGACGATTTTTATAATAAGTTCTTCGAAAAAGTAGTAGGAAGAGTAACCTGAGTTATCTAATCTGACTAATACATCACGTAAGTTGGACGGGCGGCGTCAGGCGGCAAGCTAGTGAAACGTAATGTATAGCATGCTTTATTAATATTCATAGAGACCCATTTGTTAATATACACACGGCTGACAGCTCAATTTCACTCGCAATTCGAACCACACACTTCCCATAGAACCGTTCCCGGCCAATTATATCTGATATTGGTACTTTCATCGTTGTCTATTAGGATTACTAATTGCGTGTATTTATTTTTAAGTTTGGAATTGACTAACTGTCTTTTGATGCATCGTTCCTGTCAGTTGTAAGCAGCCATGTTTAATTTTTGTTTTTGGAATCATTTCGATGTGTATTATGTTCTAAACATACACTGTTCCCTTGCTCGGTATATATTTTCTTAGAAATACTGTTGCCTGCTTGTTCTTCAGAGCTACTTTAGTTTGTCTCGGCACGTTGCTGGCCTTAAAATGATTTATCTTTTTTTTTATCTCTTTTTACGGTCTGATGGGAAATTCGTATTTTTAATCGAATCGCAGTAGCAAACTGCTCTATTTCCTCTAGATTTTGTCAAGTATTTGACATCAAGATTCTGTATGAAAAAGCTTTCAAGTCGCGAGATCCTCTCAGCAATGATATTGCGACTTGCTTTATAAGTACAACAATTAGCCAGCTAGTCTATAAGAACTGCATCTGCAACATATCTTTATCGCTGTTCTGCTTGTTAAGCATCATTTCCCGCTATCTCAAGAAACTCGGACCCTTTTTCCCGCAATCCCAAAGTACAAACTCTATGCTTGTATACTTTTTCATTGACTAAAGTGTCACAACTGCCAACAGTTGTAGCCGTAGAGTGAGCAAAGACACTCAATGAAGTGTCATCGCAGTGAGTATTGGTGAGTGCACTCCATGTCTCCGGGTTGCCCAACGTTACACAAGTGGCGCTATCTGGTGACACTGCACAATTTACAATTTGGTTAACGTTTTGTTTCTACTTCTGTGTCTTCCTACTCTTTCATCGTGGATTGGGTGTAGCTGGTTTTCTCAAAATTAAAAATCAAAAGTCATTTATCGAAATTAGGCTGAGTGCCAGCACTTTTTGACGTTAACGTTTACAAAAAGACAGTCCCCCAAAAACGGCCCGCCCGTCACCACTTCCTAGTGTTTTAGCTGGGAAGAAGTGGCGCAACAAACTTCCCAGCAACACATCTGTCTGTTGGTTATAGTGATGAATTCAATGACCCCTTTTCAGACATTGCGATTATACTGTTACACGTTGTATAAGGCTATTATGAGTGTTAGACTATGCTGTCACGTTTATGAACAAAGCGTCCTATTTCAGTTTAAAAAGAAAACTATATTTACAAAACTTACATTTTCTTGAAACTCACAATTCACTGACGCTATTGCTTTTGTGTTTACGACGAGAGTTCGTATTTTAAAATTCGAAAAATATCTACCTGCTTTAAACGACACTTTTACCTAAACGGCTATCTATAAAAGCAAGAACCAATTAAAATTTACGTTATTGGCATATGCCAGGTGGATCTATCGGGAGACATTAAGGTCCATCTCCTGTCATCCACCTGTTTATTTTTAAGAAGATCAAGAGATTTTATCATGTTCGACCTTACGAACAAGATCCGGTGTAGAACCGAAATATTCAGACTACGCTTTTTAGTATCACTTTCACCGTCCAAAGAAGATCGGTCAAACAAATTGAAAACAGCAATTCTTCAAACTGACAACCAACAAAACTGTTATTAAAATCCAACTTCACAGTGAATAAAAAAAACTTGACGATCGTAACGCCGCCGCTGTATCCTATCCTAATCTAAGCTTAACAGAAACTCCATCAATATTATACAAGGTGTTTCAGAATTGCGTGATCATATTCAAGGGTGACGTTCAGCTGGTCTATTCTGTCAACTTCTTACCGAATTTTTCTTTTTTTTTAAGGATGGGAAATCATCAAATGACTCCATCCGCTCTGGGCAAAGCGGAAAGGAGTGTCAGACTCTTACTGACTAAACCCAGCCATGATCCACATTGCGCTTTGCGTTCCAGGGGGTCTACTCTCTAACGGACTTACGATTAGTCCCGAACCCGAACTAAGAGCAACTGTCAAATCGTGTTATAATTTATTCTTAGTTCGGATTCGGGACTAATCATAAGTCCGTAGGTGACACGGAGTAGAAAACGCCCGACACTAAGGCCGAAACTACGTACTTCGGGCTTAGAGAGTAGACCCCCCGGGCCACGGTGACTCTTTCGAACAAATTCTGCAGCTCACCGTATACACGTATACTTAGGTGGAGTGAGCATGAATGTGAACTGTCATTCCATCTTACAAGATCAGATGTTTACAGATTCACACTGTGCAGCTGTACCGTGACAGTAAGAAAATAATAGCAAATACTCCGTATTTTTTTCTAAAATCCGACCGCATTACTAAAAAGTTCCAATCACTTTTCAAACAGTTGCATTTTGCTGTAGACATTTATTTTAGTTCAATCACAGGTTTGATGCCACCAACACACCGACTGCTTTTAGTCATATTATGCGATCGGTAGTTTTAAAAATGTCGATATTTTTGCTATTGTTTCTTTACTTTATTTCACAAATTGAACTTAACCTCGAAATATGACCACGCTCTTCAGAAACACCCTGTATTGCGTCCGTACTTTTTGGCATTGCACGTAATAGATTTTTTTGCGTTACGAATCTCATCCACAGAATACAATTTCAATTTCCCACCACGTTTATACTGTAACTATTTTGTGTGAATGTCATTTACAAATCATAAGAAACGGAGCCATAAAAACTTCGGCTTATCAGAATAGGGAATTAAAAAAAGTAAAGTTATTTCTTTCACAATCCAATGTAATTTCTTAGTGGTTCATTTTTTAATTGCTTTTTTTGGGCATAACAATCGGCGAAGTTGGCGCGGACAGCGGGTGGCCGCCGGCCCCTTTGCCTCTCATATAATTATAATTATTCCATTAACTTGTACCACTGCAATTATTACATAAAATTCCTTCTCATTCTGTCATGCAGACGCTAATTCGCAGTCTTCATACGTCGTTGATGTAAACAACGTGTACTTTGCAATTTTCGCATTCAGGTAACAATGTCAGTCGTCAAGTAAAAATACGTTAACTAATTAAATTACTGGCCGTATACATTTCTGACATCGTCATTTCGAATCTGTGTAAATTTGAAAGCATAAAAAAGGAATCTTCGGATAAAAATTGCAGAACACGACTCAAAAGAATCCGCATCATTGTGCGTCGTTAAATAAATAAATTACTGTCGATTACGGCCAAAGTTAACAATGCAAAAAATTCGACTTAATTTTTAACAATCTTATAAACAAAGATAAATTCGTGCCACCCGCCGCAGTATGACGTCGCATCACCACCCGCCCTTTGCAAGATTTATATCCGCTATAAAAAACATTAGCAAAGTCCATTGCGGGTTATCCCAAAGATTACGCAGAAAATTTTGGTTTTTAACCGGCAGTGTAACGTATCACACATAAACCATTCCTTTATTGACAGTTGCGCCATACTGCGAAGATCTGCAACATTAACTTTTGTTACTTTTCTAATACCCTGTGGCGTGGGATCAGGGATCACGAACTATTTTTTATTGAGCCGATTAGAAAACCCGTTGTAATTAAAAACAATTTACGAATAATAGCAGCTATGAATAATTTAGAGATCGTTTACTGTCATTAGAGCACAGATTGGGGTTTTATTGACCTTATTATTTATTTATTTAGGCCTTCGTTCCTTTATTGGGTTCTAGTCAATTACTACATAATGTTTGTGTGTTGCTTGGGCGTGGAACTATGAAGCCTTTAAAGTTAAAACTGATCATAAAATTGGAAAGAGATTCTAGAGAACGAGCTCTATGATCGCTTACGGATATTGACACATTACCTTAACCTTACCTGTACGGAATTTGTATTCATTATGTATAAGAAGTATTCAAAATAAATAATTTAATATACTTTCTCACTCATTTCTAAACTCAAAGGTTGGAAACCCCTGCTACACCTGAAATTAAAATTCAAACCGCTACAAAAACAATGTTTGCGGTGAGCATCAAGTTTTTTTCAAAAACATAATTCCGAAAATCCGCACTCGAGTGCAGGTAGCGATCGAATTTTAAAACTATTTGTATTTCCGAAAAAAAAAACCAGCAACAATAGACAAATGTATACCTGACGCCGATTATAATAAGGCACAAGAATTATGACGACATCCATAGACATCCATATGTTGTTTTATTTTGTCTATGGTAGAAAAAATGTTTAGTAGTCTTCTGTAGTGTTTGGTGAGTGAATTATTCGTTATTAGTTGTTTAGCCGGGTCGTTAGAAGAAATACGTTTACAATTTAGTGGATGCGCCCATTTTTTGAAGTGCCCTCGGGCGGAAAAGGAGTTTCTGCGTCGGTTGGCTACTTGAATCGGATTTGCTACAATTAGGAGCTTTAGGCCTGTTGCATGTGAGCAATGAACTGAGAGATAGGGGCATTTTTTTTCGAAACCAAACTTCTATTAGTTCCGTTCCTTGTTTGTTACTTTTGTAAGAAACTTTTGACGTGGTTGGGGAAACCGCGGCTCTTATTATTACTACACTACGTGTAAAATATACAATAAGCTTCTAAATAATTATACTTTTTCCCATACTAAGATCAAGAGAGTCATCATCATCATCCCTTTGATTTTTTGTGTACAACAAAGCATATTATATCCATTTATCAACCTTTTGCCAAACTTTTGCAAAACTCCTTCATTCTTAATTTTTAGACAACTTCCCAACAGATAAAAGACCTCACCTTCACAAACCACTGACCTAGAATTTCAAAACCATAAACAGTCATAATGAACAGCGTTCTCTTTTCAAAAAAAATTCGAAAGCCAAAAAGTACCGAAAAACATAAATCGTTGTTCAATAAACAAAGTAAACAAGAGAGGCTTGTCCCCACTATGTCCAAACTCAGAGCTCATTAGTCCAGGCCGGTTGGACAACGGCCTCGCCACAGTAAATGATAATAATGAGCAGTTATTATTTTCCTACACTACTATATAATTATTATCCTTTTTTCCGACGTTTCCGACTAAATTACATGTGGAACTCAACCACTCACTTCTAGAGTTGGTTGGTTTAATTTGAATCCTTTTATTGAACATGGTTTCTTTACGGATATAACAACAATATTGTAACGGTCAGATGCTGCACGCAAAATACGCGCTTAGTCGTGGAGTTGCGGAAACCAGCCCGATTTACAATACAATACAATACAATACAATATAACGGTCAGATGACAAAAAATCGGCCAAGTACATGTCGGGCCACGCACAGTGTAGTGTTCCGTAGTTACCCAAATTATCAGTAGTACAAATTTTACTGTAAGAATACAAATTTACAAGTGCATAATAGTTTTTGGGTAATTTTCTAAGGAATTATTAGTAAGTTTTTATTTTCATTTTATAAGTTGGTCCACTATTACTCAGTAACTTTTTGAGCCTAGTTAGCTGTGATTGTTTTCCTTTTTAATTCGTTATATACATATGCTACTACCATGATTTTAAACAATTTTATTTGAATACCAAATTTCAACTTTCTAGCGTTAAGCGTCGCTGAGCTAAACCGCGAATGGACAGACGGACGGTCGTGGAGAAACTATAAGGGTTCCTTTGTTGACTACGGAGCCCTAAAACGGAGCATTTAAAAAAAGGAAACGTATAAATATTTCACGAAATACTCGTATATCCACAAGTTTTGAACAATGTCATTAGTCAACACGAACGTTATACTTAAGATTAAATTAATCTCCATAGAACATTTGAATAAAAAAAAATCCGATAAGTATTTAAACTAAGCAAATGGTTAGAGATATTTTTAAATATTTTTCAAATAATTTTATGCAAAAATAAATCATCTAAATATCAAAATACAGATTTTGTCCATCCTTATTTCAAGCACAACCCAGCTATTTCAAAGGTTACACGCACACTCATCAAATAAGATGTTTATAGAACAAGATTTAAATTAATCAAAAGAATAATAACTTTATTTCGATTGGCTATCGCTTTCGCGGAACGGTTGAGCCGAGTTTTTTCTTTTTATCATTGGCTAGATATCTTGATTAATGATTTTTAATCGTTAAGATTTTTTTGCCGACGGTCATCATGACCTTGGCTACTCTATAAACATAAGGACGACTTTGTTGATGGTACAACTGTCTTATATTGATTCTTCATATTTGTATAGGTATGTCTATGAGCTCCTGGTTAAGTAATAACAGCCGCATGAGTCGATCTTCAAGGTTAAGCAACCCGAGGTCGGTCTGTGGATGGGTGACCATTTATAAATGCATCCATTTATGTATGCTATAGCATACCGAGACTCTTTTACCTCGGAAAGGTTCCCGCTGGCCTTTGTAGATCATTCACAGTCGGAAAATCCGAAACCAGCTTAAGAGCGTTTACGCGGTACGGCTTTTCATACAATCTTTCAAATCCTTATTCTTCAAAATGAATGAACCGATTTTAACAAAACTTGGTATGCATACGCTAGATATCCAGGTCTAAATAGTTATAAGAAAACATTTTTGAAAAAGAGTTCAGGGGGAAGGATATAGTGATTTTTCACTTTCTATAGAAAACTTAAAATCGCTCTCTCTCTCCCTCTGAAATCTTATTCAAAAATATTTTCTTATAACTATTTAGACCTGGATATCTAGCGTATGCATACCAAGTTTCGTTAAAATCGGTTCATTCATTTTGAAGAATAAGGATTTGAAAGATTGTATGAAAAGCCGTACCGCGTAAACGCTCTTAAGGCTGCGTTTGCACGAGAGACGTGCGAGGATACGTAGCATGGGATTTGTTCTGTATGAACCAATAGCATCGCTTGCTGAGCGAGGCTAGGTAAATGAAGCGATTCTATTGGTTCTTAACAAACGCATTCGTCGCTACGCATCCTCGATTCCTCGCACATCTCTGGTGGCAACGCAGCATGACCGGGAGAATCGTCAAGTGCATTCGGCTAAACGGAAAATCAACCCCAACTGGGAAAAGACTAGGCACATTTATTTTTGGTCGAAACCTAGGCTACCCTATAAAGATAGCTCGAATTTGTTGATTGGTCATATTTGCCTCTAGGCGCTTTGATTTTTAATAAAAAAACTTATGTCTACTTCTCGTTTCTCCCGCTAACAAAAGATTGTTGACAATGTATATTTTGTAAGCAATATTGAAGAACTATGTAGTTTAGTATTTTTCCAATATCCTCAGAATTTCTCAGAAAAACAAAACCAAGCAAGAACTGATTCCCTCAAGTAATCTTAGGTTTTAACTTTCAACCACACATGGCAACTGAGAAATAAAATTCGACGAAACAAACGTAGGACTATAAAATAAAAGTTTTATATGAAACTGATATCGGGTGTCGGGTACAAGATAACATACTCATAAAACCGATGAACGCTCAATTAGCCTCTCTGAGCTTTTTACTTATTTTTTTGCGGAATCATAAAATTGTATTTAATTTTTACGTTTATAGCAGTATGTTCTGTCATAAACAGTCATGGAAAAATAATTTAATATCGTATTAGGAACATGTAGGCGGAGCTCGTGGCTAAATTATTAACAGCCACACAGGCCGCTTCAAGGTTAAGCAACGCTTGCCGAGGTTGGTCTGTGGATGGGTGACTATCTTAACATACCGAGTTTCCTCCGTGCCTCGGAAAGCACGTTAAGCCGTTAGTCCCGGCTGTCATTAAGAAATCTTTGGCAGTCGTTACAGATTGTCAGAAGCCAAAAAATCTGACTCCAGTCTTGCCAAGAAGTATAACCGTGTAACCCAATAGATGATTAGGAAAATGTACGTTATTCAAAGAACATATTCTTATTATTTCTGTTTAGTTATAAGTTATATTTTGCGCGTGCATCATACAACAAAATTTATAACCCGTATAGAGATAATTTTGTGCTTTTCTGTATAGGGATTAAAACGAACAGGTGAAGAACTCTTTGCTCCCTTCACCGTTAAAACGTTCAAAATATTATACATATATATCTAGGAGTACCTACATACGGTCATGTTGTGTGTGTAATGATTTAATGAATCTATTTATATAATAGACGTGACGACATTTAAGGTAAATGTCAAGCTATTGTATAAAGCAAAACCTTCCTACAATAATAAACAATACAATACTAAATACAAACTTAGTTTTCAATCATGTTGCAGGAATTTAAAACAGAATGATAAGTGGGTGACTCATTTTACAGTAGATAATTCAATACTGGCCGTTTACAATAAATAATAAAATACCTAATAATACCACAAACTATAAACGACGCAATAAGTAGATTCCATTTTCAAAAATAGAACAAATAGAAAATAAAAAGAACACAAAGCGTGACAATGTCATGTAAAAAAATTAAGAAAAAACTTATTGTCATTTTGACAAGTTGGATGACATTGCCAATTTCGTTCAGAATATAACCAACATGATTTGTCACATTAGTTTATTTGTAACCTGCTAAGGAACTTGTAGTCATATAAAAAGTATAATTGGATTCTCAGTTGGTAAATAAGTTCTCTCTACTTATTCGATACTTTGTACCAGGATTTTCTTTCAGGGTTCTCTATAAGCTAGTATGCCAAGCTAAATATGTTTTAGTTTTAAAGGTTAATATAATTAAACTTTTTTTAAGACCAAAAGTAATTAGTTTGCCATTCCTTTTTCCCGCCAGTTTATATAATTCGCACCATGAGGTCAGGAAAAAACTTTGCGCAACGCACATCAAAGGAGTGGGTGTCAAACTCAAAACCCCACATTCTTAACAGTCCTTGGTACAGAAATACTCATTATAACAACAAAAGAATTTAAAGATATGAACGTTACGGTCAAAAGTTAATAAATCCTGTCTGTAGAACAACATTATTAACAACACGGATGACTGACCACTCGAAATGTTTTTGCAACATTTTGAATATTGTGAAACACGACCACATAAAGCACTTTCAGATAATCAAATTTGATTCGCGTCCATTAATCAGTTTAACACATTTACAGTGTGGCCATTGCGATTACATGCGATTAATAAACGCAGACAGTGCGGACGAAACCGAATGATTAATTATATCAAGTGTGAGTACCAATCAAAATAATTACGGACAGCGCGACTCGTGTTCTATAGTATTGTTTAATATTGAATGCATAACGTGTTGTGTTGCCTTAGTTACTCGTATGTACCTATCTTCCATCTGTGCGGTACATCCGTTGGACCACACAAGTATAGCTAGATAATCTTCAAGTCCCCTACTGTTTATAGGCGATCGTCAGATGTTTATTGCAATACAACCTTGTCTCACTCAAAGCGCGGATTACTGAGTTACTTCATAGCGACTGTAGTCTCATTATTCATTCAGACAATAGTGCCAATACAGCTGTGTCAGATCCGTTTGCTCTGAAACAATTATTGAGAAACCTATTTCGATTTTTCGGTTTTGAAGCAATCTCGTATTAAGAAGTGTCTCATTGCCCTTCAATATGTTTCAAAGAACTTTTAAAATTGATTTACTTCACTCAAAATTAAACAGTAGTAACCCTCATAATTATCGTTATTAAAGGATCAATTTTTAATGGTGATGTCATCCATAAATCGCATTAACTAGGAACCTTATAAAAATTGCTTCTTTCATCTATCTATGTAAAAATCAATTGCCGTGCGTTAATCTCACACAAACTCTTCACAGTCATACAAAAGCTTTAGGAAAATAAAGTGTTACAATCAAATCAATTTTAGGTGTTACGAAGTACACCGGGTCATCAAGTTATAAACAAACATAAGTACAATATAAGTTGACATAATTTAATTCTGTACAAACGCTACAATAGGCTAATCTACTGAAAAAATCTAATTAGTCCGTCAGATGGATTTCCAAAAAATATTGGACACGTATATTTCCTTTTTTCACGAAAACAAAAATGCACACACACACACAGCATACAGTGCGTTGAAAACTCGCGTGACGTCACTACGATCGATGTGACGTCATCAGGGGGACCCTCTTTTGAACTTTGATGCGCTTTATGTGTCATTTTTAGCGATTTGAAATAGCGAAAAAATATTGAAAATCTAAATACGGACTAAATTGAATTATATTTTTTTTACCTAGTGGTATTTATCGAGTAATACCCTGTTACCAATGAGTCTTTACACTTTATTCTTTTTGATTAGTTTTGCAAATAAAAGTTTGGTGCTGCCAATTCTCTTACAGCTTTAACAAACTGTCATTTTCCCAACAATGGTGGGGTTGGCATCCAATCTAACAGGATGCAATTGAGTATCAGTATTTTACATGGAACGACGGCGTATCTGACCTCCACAACCCAGTAACTGGGTAACATAAAACCCATTAGCAAGACTAATGTCAAATTTTTAACTTCTGTAGTCAAGCAGCCAGATAATCTGACATCAGTTTTTTATTTATTTTTCGAATTTTACATAAAACCACTGCATATTTTGGTAGCACGATACTCCTTGGCAGAAAAGTTAATCAGAGACGAGTCTTGTCTCAGTCGGCTTTCAAGCTGTAACTAATATCAAAGATCTTTAAATGACGGCTTAACGTGCTGGCCTCCTCCGTGCCACGTAGCACAGAGGAGTCTCGGTATTTAATAGATGGTCACCCATGCACGGACCGACCTCAGCAAGAGTCGCTTAACCTCGAAGAACAGCCGATGTGGCTTTTATTATTTAGCCTTAAGCTTCTTGAACCATTATGATGAACCGTCAAGCTTGCATAATAGGTACCTATATCTTTGGGAATATACTAAAGCCAATTATTGTGACCTTTATACCAGGAAAAGATGTCTAGAGATCATGTCTAGTATGTCATACCCATGTCAATTATGGGAACATGCTCACTATGTTGATTGATTATCATCAATATAAAGGGATTTATAGGAGTTACCACCCTTTCTGACACGGGCAATCGTTAAAGACTTAAAGAAAAAGGTAACGTTGTTTTTTTTGTATAGAAGAATGTTACATTTATGCAGCCCTATTTATTAAATGTTTTAACGATATGCTTTGATAAATACTCATAGAAAATTCTAAATTCAAATGCTCCATTGAAAATTGGAATAAAAATTGTGCTATTATTTTTTAAATTGAGCAATTTGTATTTTTTTTTACCATGATAAAAATAAATTATGAATATTATGCTGATCTAAAATTCTCTCCATCATCCTTGCTTTAGCCAAAAGACATCATAATACTGTTGAAAGTAGATGGTTACACTCTGTGGATTTGGACCAAAAAATAAACATTGCGAGTTATCATTTTAAAGAAAGCCATTTAAATATTAACTTTAACCAAGAAGGAAAGCCAGATGTTAGCAATAAACTTAACGGTTATATAGATATTTAATTTCCATAGATGTTTGGACCGGATGAAAACCCCGAGTATAGTGAGATTATTATGCACTGGCCGATGCGCATAATAAGCTTTGGTTGTAAAATTTTACTATGAGAGCTATACTACTTGTAATCGGTAATGTTAGCTTCTATCAACATTATAAATACCTTATTAATTTATGTACACACAATACTAAAAGAAAATGTTATACAGAGAAAAAAGAGCACAAAGTTGGGTACTGCTACCTCATTTATTAGGGTTCCGTACCCGAAGGGTAACCAACGGAACCCTATTACTAAGCCTCCGCTGTCTGTATGTGTACCAGCGGGCTGTATCTAAAGAACCGTGATAGATAGACAGTTGAAATTTTCACAAAGTGTGTATTACCGCTATTACAAAAAATTGTACAAAATTAAACGTGTTTTTGGTACGGAACCCTTCGTGTGAGAGTCCAACTCGCAAATTGTAAATGATATACGTTTATGTACTCGTATGTTATCCAGTAGCCAGTTCGCCATTCAATGGGAAAACATGAAATTTTAGAAAACCTGAGAAAGATAACCAAATATTACCGACCGACCCATTGAAATTAAGTGAAATAAAATTTACTATGAAATTGTTACTCAGTATAATTTATTTTCTATTTAGTTGAGTGAAACGTGAGTTTGTGAATTTGTGTATAAAAATTGTGAAAGTACAAAGTGTAATAGTGGCTACTAAGGTACAATCAATAAAATTATGCATCAAATTTAAATAAAGCAAATAGAAGTGATGGGTTTTACCTATCTTTCACTACCGTTTATTTGATTTAATTCCTGTATGGATTACTACGTCCCCACGTAGCATACAATTCTTCAAATATTCGACTATTACCTACTATTTTCTCAAGCCCTCTCACGTAAGTGCACTAAAGGTCGTCACTCGATGGGATTGAGTAACATCGCGATCAGCTTTTATGTTTGAAGCGTGAATTTCGTTCATTCGTTCATTCGTTCATTGTGTAATGTCAAAATCAAATGCGAGACGACCTTTGGCCGTATCGATGGACACACACACTATGGAATTTAATGGACAAGTACAGAAGGCCCACCCTTACCAAAAGATCAGAAACCGAGTGGACTTAGTTGCCCCAATATGTTTAGGTATTAATATTTGTCTTGATGTACAATAAAATATCCAACTTATCTACTGTGTTATGGTCTCTTTCGTTTCTATGACTACTAACTTGATTTCTTTGTATTTTATCAATCTCTAGAGTCCTAATCAAAGTGCTATTTTATAAGCGACAACGACTGTCGACAAGTCCAAAAAGTATAGAATTGGCAAGCGCAACCTAAATGCTACCACAACAATCGCATATATTTTGGTCGTTAGAACCGTCGGTACACTGAAAGACTGTCCGAGTGTCAAGGGGCTCTAGACAAGTGACATTCTGTCAACGGTAGCGTGGCGAAGGCGATTGTCAATACGTCAAAAATGTTTGGGATTGACAGATGCTATCGAAATGTCACGTTATCAAATTCCTACATTTTGGCATTTCGACAGTCGCATTCGCTAATTGAATGGCACATTGTCTAGGGCCTCAGGACCTCCCAGTCGAAAATTTATCTCGTCTACCACATATACATGAATTGGTCACATGCTGTTATAAATGAACCTTCTTTCTATTCACTTTCATAGTGGCCAGTATTATTTACCTATGTTATTGCATCCATATAGTCGTGGTATGTCAACGAAATTTTGAACGTATCTAATGTGCTATTATTAAAATACATGTCACCTCTCGTTATTGCCTATTTTAATATTCAATATTTTTATAGAACGTACAGATATGAATATTATATACAGATACCTGTGTCGTGAGTCATGATTGGCTATAAAATAAATGACAGATACTGATTGGTGGTGCAAAATATTCTCAAGTTGGTTATGGAAATATCTTTGTTAATATTTAACGTAAAATTTAATCAATATTGATGATTTCCCGACAAATACTAATGCTCGTCGCTATTTAGGATTTCCTTTATTTTAAAATTTTGTCAACGGTTGACAAAAACGTATGACCAAAGTATAAATATTTTTTCTAGCACATAAACCTTCTCATAGAAGCAGAAAAACTAAACATTGAACTGAAATTTTGTAATCCATGACTATGCTAAATCGAATCAGTTTAAGTTAGCTCTATATTGTGTTTATTATTGTGAATGTTTTTTTAAAGAAAGAGTAAGTACCTACGTCACATAGTTACCATAATAGGATATAACATGAGCTTATTTCAAATAATTTATGTCAATAACGATATTCGACATTATACAGCAATTATTTGATCATTTACATTCTGATTCAAACTCGTGGGAAAAAAGGATAAAATAAAATTTTTAGAAAAATAATAGCACATCACTAGACCGCACATATTCCTCCTTTTTTTTCAGGATTGAAAATCATCAAATGACTCCTTTCGCTCTGGGCGTAGCGGAAGGGAGTGTTAGACTGTTACTACTGACTAAAACCCATCAGTGTTCCTCCAAATGCCGATGCCGTTTGCGTTCCAGGGCCGCGGTGACTCTGTCGAACAAATTCCGCAACCAACTATTCCCCATAGTGACTTAATAATAAAATAATAAATATGACGTGATTCACTGTATGATTTCATGGCGGAAGTTAGTCTATTACACACAGTCACGACTCGAGCTACTGTTATAAATGTTACTTTATAAAAACTATACAATATTGTGTGTCGAATATAAGCGTTTCACTTATATGTAATTCGTATTAAAATTGAGAAACGTTTTGTCCAAGTAAATTAATAATAGGAATTATTTTTTCCTTAAACTCGACTGCTACACTATACCGACACATACGTATTTTATGTACCTATGTATTACGATATTACAATTAACTATTATAGGTGTAAAAGGAAGTTGACAAGTACTACCGAACAACTTTATGTATATTTTATAATGTACCTACCACCTAAGTTTACATTGTGGAATGCAAATGAAATATTGAGTATTGAGAACTAACCCAACATTTCGCTGAAACATTGGCCATTACAGGAGTAATTCTCCTAT
This sequence comes from Melanchra persicariae, assembly GCA_947386135.1. Lineage (NCBI taxonomy): Eukaryota > Metazoa > Arthropoda > Insecta > Lepidoptera > Noctuidae > Melanchra > Melanchra persicariae. Next base: position 7,889,773 of record OX376655.1, on the reverse strand, counting down.
TTTAAAACGACTTCAAAAAAGAGGAGGTTCGCAATTCGGTTGTAATTTTTTTAGTTTTTTTATTTTGGTTACCTCATAACTCCGTCAAATAAAAACCGATATGAAAAATTCTTACATGAATACTTTCCGATTGGTCCCATAGAGATGTCATCAAAATCTGTTCATTAGTTTGATTTTTGAAACAAAATAGCTGGAAAAAATGTTATCCAAGTTAATGACATTGCGTAATTTGTTGACTTTCCAGCAAACAACGAATTACTAAAAATGATAAACCACTAAAAAGCGTAAAACAAAACAATACTTACTATTTACAAAAAAAAAATACAACCGACTTCCAAATAAAAAAAACACTATGAAGTATAAATAAAATTACTTTAATTTCGGAAGTCGTTATTTTAGATTTTTTTTTCGTTTTTTGACACCTTTTTGAAAGTTGTTCTCATAGCAGTTGCAAACTGTAAAAAACACCTCTAATTTTCCTACCTTTTGACATTGATTGTCACTGAGATGATATTGAGAATTAAATTTGATCACTTTTACGTAAATTGTACGTACGTAAAGTGGCCTTCTTTTCAGAAAAGTTGATACATATTGGAAGATTGTAAAACTCCGAGCCGGTAGCAAACTTCAAAAAAAAAAAAAGTGTTTCAGAAACAGCAGAAATTGTAGAAATTTGAAAATTTATTTCGTTGTTATTAACTTTTTTCTTCTTCTTCGATAAAGGTGTGTGCACACTGATAGTTTCACGCTTCACAGTCTGGTGCAGTTTTCAAAAGCAGGAACTTTAATGTAAAGGGATCCGCTCATTAACGTCTGAAATTGGCGTAACTAGATGTTTTGATGAGTTATGCCACTCTAATAAAAGGGGATATTCTAAATATTTTAATGTGGGTACCGGTGGTGGCCACACAGCCACAATATATTTATAGGACGCGATTTAATGTGTGCCTAAATAATGAACATGAGCTCGTGCAATATCTTTAGCTAAAATAATATGCAAATAAAAAAAATCAAAAGATCGTACAATCTTGTTGAAAATACTTGCTGAGTCTACAGAAATAATTGTGTCGTGCGTGATGCTTGTTTGAAACTTAATTATAAGAAACTAAACTATCATCACTCAATTTAAATATAAATGTTTGATTTGACAATACGAACTAAATTATTTCGGCTTCCTGCTTACAGGCGATAAATAACAACCGATCCACTTTATTAGCTGCTACCTTATTAATATCAATATTAATTAGTTTACATTAATGCTAATCCTGTTACTACTTCGTTACTATAACACTGAAATATAATGCCAATAAATTATACTTAGCACCAGACATTGCCCGCCATTATACGTTCATGCAACGTGTGGGAGTCGGACAAGTTTAGCCAAGATTTAGATGTTACTCCACTTCGAAATGTCAAAACATGCCCACTGATACACTATTCAAATACCTCCTATTAACATATCATTTTATACCTCGAACCTCTGCTCATAAAAAATAAGTGATATGACTTCTGCTTCAAAAATCGCAATTAAGTTATCTATATAATTAATTCTATAGTACTCGTATATTACTAAGATAAAACTTGTCTCTGACCGTATAATCGAATTTTCGTGGGAGGCACAAAGTTCCCGAAGCCATAATTCATCTAAAACTCTCATTCTACAAAACGATTACAAAAATAGAATAAGAGTTTTTGCCCCGTTCGGCCACCAGTCGTCGAAAAACAACAATTAATAAATATAAATAAAAAATTCCAGCCAGTGTTTCAATTCATTCGGGGGGCGGGGTCGTTTTACATTCAAGGGGAGGGTATCTCTCGAAATCATTAGTCGTGGAATGCCTCGGAAAGTGAACACGGTCCATAATAATTTTCGGTGCCCTTCGTCCGGCATCGTGGGCGGATATTGCCTTTGTCTTTAGTTACAAAAAGGACAAAAAACCTATCCAAACGTCAGTTCAAAATATTTATTTGCGTCGGTCAATATGAGCCGCGCATGTAATTTCGCTCGCATTGTACCAGTCCCGTGTTATTGTCCAACAGAGTGATGTATAACGACACGCGTTTCATTATTCAAAATTATGTTCCAACAGACGTAAGGGCTGTGTTTCAGCAAACGAGACAAAAAAAAAATATTTTAATCGTCGAGCACAAACAAATTTCGTTCGATGTGATCAAACGCTATGTGGCCCGAATACGAAGAATTGCGATACAAGACCATCTTCCTTTATTAATGCTGTTATTAATATTAATTTAATGATGTCCGGTACAAAGTTATAATTCATGTCCTTTTTAAACAGCTCATATAAACTTCATTATTGAATTCGCAAATAAGAATATTTTATTTTCGAATTAGTGAATCATTTTATTGAGCTTCATAAATTAATGAGTAACAACTCAACTTGTTCAGAGCAGGTTTTCTGTTTGCTTTTGAAGTTCACAAGTTTCCGCGTGCGTCCGTATGTCGTAATATATAACAATGCAGGCGGTTTTATCACTAAAACCGCCAATTAAAGCTGGTCTTGTAAGGTAGGCTCCCATTCATAGGGGTTATTACTCCAAAATCTTGTTTGTATAATAACACCATAATATCATTAGTGCTTTTATGGTTGTAAAGTCATGTGTTCATACTTAAGTGCATCGTTATAACCCTTGTTTTGGATAAGATAAACCGAATTTACGGTAAAATATTTTTTCCAACTGACTTTCCCTTTAATTGACTATGGATACTTAAAAACCTATTTAGAGTTTTTAACACGAATCGTTATCCTGATCGTAAACTAAATTGAGCCGAATTCTCTATGAAAGGAATGACTTTACGAGGGAACATGCCCAACATTTAAGTAAAAAAATATATTAAATTATTATGACTGGGTGTGCTTAAGGCTCATTTAACTATGGCTCATAATGTGATTCAAGTACAACTTGAAAAGTACATAATTATTTCTCTGTAAAGAAGAATATTTTTTCCCACAACTGTCAAAATCACTCAAAATGTTTAATCAACAAAATAACATCAAATCACATTTATTTTCAATTTATCTTCACATTAAAATACAAAGAGTGAATCTAAATTCAAAACGACTTTTTACTTGAAAGAAGCAAGGTGTTCGAAATTCAAATATATTGACATAAGATGGCCGATGTTTCAAACTAATCAAATAACACGGGTGTGAATAAAATACGTTCATATACAACTAATTATTTAGTCGGTGCTTCTGTATGAAGGCAAATAGAATCAAGACAGCTAATGAGAACAATTTACATGAATACACTATTATCACATGAGTGATGATCGTCTTATGTAAACGGCATTTTTAGCTGGCAACACGAATGCAAGTTGTTTTTTTTATTGCCTATTATGGCAACCGGCTTTGTATTTGACTTCCCACCTACAGTTACGACATTTTTGTTAATAATAATTTGAGTATTTGTATGGTTTGTTCTCATAAATGTTTACACAAAATATGGGTAAAGGTAGGTAAACTTGTAATTCGGTGCGGTTAAACAAATATTTGGGCCAATGTTGACTAAAACTACTGCAAAACCCGAAAAAAAAGTACGCACGGTTACGCAATCTGGAGCTGCTTAAAAATGTTGATTAAAACAACATTTATAATATTAAAAATCTTAGTCGACCTAAGTTTTATTAGCATCTAACCAAATCAGATCGGTGTAATCGGTGTCCCACAGGGACTCACGCTAGGTCTTCGCAAAATATTCATACTAAAGCTACGTAAATAGAAAAGCATTTCGTTTAGTGCATTTAGAGACACGGCAAAATAATCCCACACTGCGAACAACGACAAAATTCAGGAAATTCTTACGACCAGCCAGCTGCATTTTTTTTATCTTGAAAATATTAGACGGTCGCAAGGATCTTAATACAATACACACCTACACGCGAAGGAAGACAAGGGACAAGTTTCACTTAAATCTGAAATCGTCCCGACAAAATCTTTTTGCTACAGTCCGCGCGTTTAATTAGAGTGAGCGCAAACTCCGCGGCCGTCACAAAGAACTTTGTCGTATTATTTGATCGCAGACGATATTGTCGTTGATTTTGTATACAGACTAACTTTATAAAGCCGAGATTGTAAGGCACTGCTTGCCTTTTGAAGATTTTAGAAAAGTGAGCTGTAATTTGTTCAACGAGATGGAGCTCTAGACAATGTGACATTCTATCGATGATAACATTTGTGAAAAAAAAAAAACAAAATAAATGAGATTGGTATGCGCTACCGAGATGTCACGTGGTCAATTATGCTCATGATGGTCATAATTTTGGGTTCTTATCAATTGCAAGAGGGCTTTGTTTAATCATACATGTAAAATATTGACTTGAATCAAAAATCGATTTGCAGGTGCAATTTTTTTAACGAATTACGCAACGTTTCTTTCTATATTTAATTGACTTTGTTTTTTCTTCGATAGATCTAAGTTCCGGCAGGAGTTGCGCATGCTACGCCCCTCAACCAGATGGGCTGATGACCTTACGAAAACAGATGTAGATGATTAGGTAAGAATAGCAAATGTTGAGTCTTGATAACGTTAACGTTAACCTAAGCAACTTAAAATAATAATTAATTTGTATTAGTTCATTTGGAGTAAGCATGTTCCTATCTGATAACAAACAACAGCTTGCCAATTCTGCTAATTTTCAAGCAACGTCCGCATTTGCATCTCAGACGCAATCTGTCAAAAATGTAAGTATAAAAATTACAGTTGACAAATTGCAACTGAGTAGCCCTCTTATAATAATCAATCAAGCAACAAAAGCCTTAGCATGATGGAAATACAATTCATTGCACTGAATTTTTTATTGAAGTACATTTAGCAGAAGTCGTATTAAAAAGATAGACAGAGTATTATTATACTTACAAACAAAATTGTTTATTACATTATTAAAATTGTAACACAGCTCTTTAATAATATCTTTTATTCTATGGCGGTCTTATTTTTTGTTATGATTATTACTGATTGTCTCGCGTTTGTCCACAATCTCACCTGATGGAAAGCTGATGTGGTAGACGAGAGAGCACACTTACTTAGAAGTAACCTATTCACTCTTGACAATCTTGACATAAAGACCCCCAGGTTGTAGCTATCAGAAAACACAGGCTACCCCATTACAGTTTATTTCTAGACAGAATAATTATACTTTATTACACAACAAAATTGTAACACAGCTCTTTAACAATATTGTTAATTCTATTGCAGTCCTATTTTTTGCTATGATTATTACTGATTGTCTCGCGTTTGACCATAATCTCACCTGATGAAAAGCTGATGTGGTAGATGATAAAGACCTATTCACTCTTGACATAAAGACCCCAGGTGGTAGCTATCAGAAAACATTTCAAGCAGATTTTATTCGAAAGAGTTACCGCGGCCCTGGAAAGCAAAGGGCACTAGGAGGAGCATGGATGGGTTTTAGTCAGTAAGAGTCTGACACTCCCTTTCGCTCCGCCCAGAGCGGGAGGAGATGATTTACCATCCAAAAAAAAAAATCAAAACCCCATTACAGTTTATTTCTTAGTAAATCAACCAAAAACACTATCTTCCCTCATAGCTTTCATACCATTTTCAAGAATCGCATCGTTTTCGTCCGTCCGTTACATAATGAAGGCAACCTTTCGCCGTGCAAGCGACCACGGGGACAGATCGGCCAGTATTTATACCCACATAAAACTGTTCGCGATCCGAACAAGCGATCACACAACAGATGTGCCAGACAACGACAACGTGATTTTCAGCTTTGTTTATTGAAAGAAAACATTTCATATAAACTGCTTGGACTAAGTGCTAAAGTAAAGTTACGTTGAGTTAAACGCTGTTGAAAAGTTCGGTTGGTTTATTTATGAGATTTGATTCCATGGTGTTGCAGCTTCGAAAAGCAACAAAAGTCAGTAAGTTTTAATATCAGCTAATGATACTGTTAAAAAAGGCACCGAAAACGTCATTTAATTTATCCCCCTCCTTTTTTAGTTTTATTCCTTTAACTTAAGTACCTTTATGGCGTACACGTTATTATACATAATATAGTTTTCTATTCGTTAAGCCACAGCAACCTTAATAATTCACAAATCTCAGAACAGCGTTACCTTAGCTAGATAAAATCATATAACTGGCTAGGTCTAAATCAAAATTTTGATCCATAGTCTGAAGTACTCGAGATCGATAGTGTACGAATATAATTGACTAACCATAGAATCACGAATAAAACTAATGCGTTTCTCATTGAAGAACTTACAGACAAAAATATGTATTCTAAACGTGTTATTGATTTATTTTAGAATAACAATCGAAAGAATTCCATAGCAGGGAAAAAAAACTTGAACTGATTATAGGGTACCCATCCAGACCGCCATCATGGACCAACCCGAGGCTGGTTTGCAGACGGATCCGTTGAAAAACATTTACTGCTCGATTTTTCCATTTGAGACATTTTTAGAGTTTTGATCTCCAATTTTGTTATGATAATTATAAAAAAATACGTTGTTTATAAACAAAATAGCACCAATGCGTGTCATAACTTCCTATTACCATAATATATAATATGTAAGAACACATAAAAATCCGACAAGTAAAATAACGGGAGCTAAAATATTAAGAGCATTCTGGACTGTTTTATAGCCGTAATATTTACTGCCACTAAATATTACTGCGGCGTACAAAATTAACAAATGAATGAGCTTTCATTGAATGTCTCATACTATTTTAGCGTTCCCGTTCATATATTGACGCTGCCATCACTCTGGGGTCGTTGTAAATCAATTTTACAACGTTTTTGATGATCAAATGTAAAATATGAGCATGTTCTCGCAGACTGGAATTGTGAAAACGGCCATTCCAGGATCTGCAGTGTACGTTCGTATTTATAAAATTAAATAATGTTTACTGTTTCCGATGAACATTGCCCGTTTGTCGTTTACGAGGCCGCCAGTGTAAACGCGTACGCCAGTTATATTGTTTACACATTTACTCGAAGTATTCAAACAATACCCAAAACTCATACGCAACAAACAATATTTGCTCCATTACGCAGTACGCATGTTACTTACGAGTATATCATTTTATGAGACCCAAATAAACTGAAAGGAAAGGGTTTGATTGCTAAAGTGCTCCTTATCAGCATCCCTAAAATAACACGCGTTTATATTCGATTCGAGGACATGTGTTTCGATATAACAATCCTCTTTTTAAGTTGAGCAAACAATTTGTTTCAAGTGATAACTGCATTAAAATCGCATTAGGCATTCTTATCGCACATATTTATCTCACACTTAACACTTTAGTGTGTGATTCAATATTATTTAGCTTCGGTTCGAATCAGGAATCCAAATCCAAATCCCACACTCGGGCTGTTACGTTATTTTTGAAGTGGGCCCGGTATTAAATCAGATACACAAGTAATACTTGTTCCATGCATATCCATATACTCGTCAAATTGCCTATAGAATCAAAACCTCCCACATAAAAAGCTCACGACCGTACAAGCGCCGTGACCAATAAAAAACGATTAGTTCACTGCCTCAACATGCGAAGAATTAATATTTGTATAGACGCGATCAAAGGTCGCCATGTAGCGGTGGCCTATCTCGTTAAAAAAAACTGTCAGTTTTTTGCTTCCAACGAAGACTGCACAATAAAAGTGCCAGTGTGTTCTTACAAACGAGAATTTATGTTCGCTATATGTAAATGAAGTCCGGTGACGGTCGTACGCTGAGCTTTTTTTGCTGAACAAAACACTGCTCGCTGCGTGCCCGTAATCAAACTGTAATGGAACAGTTTACGCAATGTATGCGAACGTTTTTGTTGGTTTCATGAAGTATTTGTACCGGTTTTTTAAAACATGTGCGTTTTCAACGGCGATTTTTATGAGGAAAAAGTGGAAATAATTAAAAAATTGGTAAAGTGATTATTTTTAACATAAAATACACACGTATATTAACTTGCAATAGTGTTTTTTTTGCGATATCTAAACCAGAAAGCTGAAGTACATGAATATCATAAAAATTCCTACACTTCCAAATTACTTTTGTAGTGAATTTTGTAGCTCTATCATCAAAGTCTCAAAATCTTAGTTACTTGAATCTGTTCGACATCTATTCAACATTCCCCAGACCGGGCATTAAAAATCTTTTTTCTACCAACAGAATCGTTTCTATGCTTTCAACAGTCATCAAGCCTACATTGTAGTCTATTACAATATCAGCAAGAAAGTTTACAACGTCTTCCTTGTTAAAATCAATTACAGCGACTCACATTCAAACAGCTGTTTACTTCAAAACCACAGTCTCCATTATAAACCTTTCTTACTCCTGAAGCCAAACAATAAAAGGCTCATCTGTATTCATAAATATTATTTAACTACTGGCATGACACAAAACCGTGAGTAGGTATGAGTATTTTATCACCTACATTTCTAAGAGCCACTAAATTATCGAGACATTTCTTGCGAAATAAAGCCCAGCTCTGTGACTAAGTTCCCATAATATTTTTCATCGACGATAAATTTTACTATGAAACTAGACGAAGACGGTGAAGGGTCAAAATGCATTGCCCTGGGTTGTAAAACAGCACTTAAAAAATACTACCATCTTCTATGATGGTCACTGTCGGAATAATGTAGGATTTATGTGAAAAACATTGAACGTTCTGTTGTTAGGTTGACAACAGTATTATACTTCAACCATTCCGTTGCACAAGCTGTTGTAAACAGTAAGGATGACGTACTTAAACTTGAGAATAAAATTATGAACACCTAGTATTTTATAGTCTAGGAATTTGGAAAGAGGAAACTTCGCGACAAATAATTTTACTTCATAAATCCGATAACGGTAACAGTTTTCCACATTATTCTCATGTTTCGTCAAAATTTGATCAAGTATATAAAAAAGTACTTTAGTTTCTAACAAATCACCTTAATACCAGTACAATATAACTCAATCAACATTCCCACAACAATCAACTTGAGTGAATTAAGTATAATTCACCACTCAAATTAATTACGAAATAAGATAAAAAAAGAGCCAAAAAAATATTCACATTTCCATGCTATGCAATTTAGTGCCTGTAAATTGGCTGGATGCAATTCAAAAATGCATTCTAGTCTTTGTACTTGTTCAATCACTAAAAGGAGCTTGTTTAATGGATTTCTACCATTACTGAGCAAATAATCGTACTGGACTCGTAAGGGTGCGCGCTTATTGCGTTGACTGTCAACACAATTTATGTGCGCGTAATAAATAATATCGTACTTTTTGAATTATTTGGACGCTCTTATAACGAGATGTATTTTATATCGTTTGTTTCTATCTCATTATTTGGTCCTACTATTTTTACATTATTCAAATCGAACGCACATAAAGTTTCAAATTCTATATTTTAAATTAACGTCATGCGTTTTCACAACTAACGAACTTCAAATTCATTGCAGCAAAAATATGATATGCTATTATTTACCACCGATAACAGCAATTTTACATGAAATGTTATTGCCATGCAGTCCCCTCAATCAGGATCATCGTCCGTAAACCTGATTTCACCTATTACTGGCCCAATGGCCACAGCCTCACCAATAGCACATTCGACCATATATACATATACCATAGCCACATGTGTCACTTTTGGTTTCCTGATAACCTCATCTACTCCATCAGCCATATCATGAACAAGTTTTGCGCTATCTAAATCTGTTGAATCATTTTTTTCTTGCTTCTACTTCTTCTTCAGAGGTTTTAGGAAAATTAGGTTTTTTTTTCTTCATAGTTTGTTCCCGCTACCGCTTTCGTTCCCGCTCTGCTCATGCTCCGTCCTCTGTAAGTGGATGCGCCCGCGGCGCGGCGGCGCAGTCACGACGTGCCCGTCTCGCTGAACCGCCAATTTGTGGCCGCCCCGTGTTGGTTTTGTTGAAGCCAGCGTCTTCATACCTACATGCGAGGCTTTTTACACTTTTTGCCACCTCAATACACCTAGAGTGGACGTGAAAAAATGTTTACAAGCCCTTCTTACCGATGTATACGATATGATTCGAATACAATAGAATATTTGAATTACCATCAAACCTGTATACCCGGTATGAGTTTCTATTTACTTCGTTGTATTGGTTTTGGAAGATGCACATTGTTCTACAATGTACTGTATATTCGCTCTCCGATTCTTATAGTCTCTTGAATATATTTCAGAATTGAATTTAACTTTGTTGTTATGGTTAGGCACTCTACTTTTGCATAAAATAATTTCCAGCCCGAACGTGTATTTATTATTAAACGCTTATTTTACCGAGTAACCGACGTTAACGTTACATGAACCAATAATTAATAATTAAGTGCGTAATAATATTTACCGCATACCTCGTCAACTACAAAATTTCCAAAACATACAACCTGCACCAGTGCTGGTTGACCTTTGACTGCACGTTTGTTCCGCCGGGGGCCACAATTTTGTGGATGCAACAGGGGGCATTGCGGGTCAACATACAGTGGACGCTCTTCATAATGACGGGCCCGTCAGTTCGCCCGTCAGTCAGCGAGTCCAAAGAATGAGTTCATTTCCTTCGAACACGCGAGATACGATTTTTAATTAAGTTTTTGTTAAAAATTCATTAAAGAGCCGCGACGATGGCGCGGGTGGGTCTTCAAGCTCAGCTCTACATGCATAAATGAGTATGTAATTAATGAGCGTAGAACGCGGCCACTTACTCGTTATAATGTCGAATTTTAATGGTTACGTTACCATTATTTTTACCCGTCAACTTTGTAAATTAAACTTGGCCATGGAAAATGTTTTCTAGATAATATAGGCGATGCGGGGCAGCGACGGCTGAATTTAAAATTTAAAACACAAGAAACAACGGAGGGACGTATGAGCCGATGAAATGTAAATTCCTACTTATTATACTAGCTCCCGAATGTCAACGGGGACGGTCAAGTCACTTTTTATTCATGGAAATAATAGTCAATGTGTCAGCACTAAACCAGAGGCAGTCGCGTAACGAATATCGGTTTAGACACGATCCGACAGGTAACACACCCGCTCGAAAGCTGGAAACTGTTGCCTTGAATAGAAATAGATATTTTTTATAAAAAAAAACAAAACTATATACGTCGCTTCCCTTACAAGCGTTTTCCTTTTCATGTCTTCCATGTATAGTTTCTGATGTTTTTTTTTTTTAATATCCATAATTATAATTCTTAAAAGTCATCTCTAAAATTTTTTATATTTTTGTTCCAGCACGTGAATAAATTTTCTGAAACCAACTAATATGGACAACCATGCAAGTTGAACAAGCAATAATTACGAGTGTACTGAAATTTTAAAGAAAATGTCTCGCATCTAGAAAAACCGAATGCATTGACAGAAACGCGAGTTGACAAGGGGTGCGACTCGACGGCTCATTTAAAAACCCAGTCAGCACTGTCTCCTTCGACAGGTATGGCTTTTCATATACTTAAGAAAGCATAAAGCATTTTTGAATAACTCAAGGCACAATAGGTCACTATATTTCAGGGTCTTGGTTGGAAGAAAAAATAAAATGGAGGAGACAGGCCAGTGACCAGAACTATGTCAAGCCAAGTACCTACGTCACTAAGAATAATGTATTGGAATATGAAAGAATAATCCTTGATATTGGAAAAACAAACATGCAAGCATCATCAATATCATCATTTATGAATAATAGCAATTATAACAAACGCAAACATGTAGCAGCAACCGATGAGACGGTCAAGATAATATCCACTTTTATATCTCGCAGAAACCACACTCCCTTTGATGCCATAACAAGTGGAATCAAAGGAGAAATGAAGAGCATGATAGATTAACCTGTTACCCAAATTCTATGGGATCGTTTGATATAATCCATATTATATTTAGTCGCTAACAAGCCAACCGCAGCTGCGACAATGCGTCCGCGCAGCGCAAGCTCGCTGTCACCGCAAGGCGCCTCCGCCATTTGTAAATATATCTTCAAAGTAAGCCCCGCTCCTAACATATTGCTCGTCGGATCGAATTGAGCGTCGCAGATTCGTTTATTTGTATCTGAAACTAAAATAGGAACGTTTTTAAACGAATGTCTAATGTTGTGTTTAAAATAGGTCTCTATTGTTCACCGGTAGTGGCTTTTATCTTAATTAATTTTTAAACGACTACAAAAAAAGGAGGAGGTTCTCCATTCGACTGATTTTTTTTCTTCTTGTGTTTGTTCAGCTATATTTTCGCCAATCATCAACCGATTTTATTTTTTTTTTATTTTGTTGGAAGAATATTTTCTCGGACTGTTTCCATTTTAATTTGCTGAAGATCTGATGACAAACTTCGGAGATAGGTTACGGAACTCTTCAATAAATGATAGCACATCTACCGGGATTGCTGAAATCGCATGTCTGCTTATTGTTTACACGAGTTCATAACATAACATCACGGCGTACGCTGTGTGGTTTTGGTGTGATTTTGATGATTATTTTTGCGTTGGGCTTAGTTATAACTAACCACCACTAAAAAGTGAAAAATAAAGTATTTTATATTTTGTACTGTTTTTTATTTGGAAGACAGTTGTATTTTTAACTAAACCCTGAGAGCATGACATAAGTATATAGAGTTAATGCCAACAGTCTACACAAGAAGATAAAATGATGTGTCGTATAGGAAAATCATTATCGTGATCTGCAGTGTCCTAAATTGAAAGCAATGAATCGGTTGCGCATCTAGGTAGGCCGCTGCAGACATGACCTGGCAAAATAGGGTTTCATATACCCTTCGGATATACAATTTGAGTGCGGCGCTCTTGTTCAGACCATGAGCTACACCTGGAAGTGCCCCAAGTGCCCATGCACCTGTACTTGGGGGGATGTGATACCACGACGCTGTCCTTAGATTTTTTGGGCACTGTAGGTGGCCATGTCACAATTGCCATGGCCACCTCAGTGCCCAAAAAATTTAAGGAGTTAGTCATCGACTCAAAAAGAAGAAGAATAGGAAGATCATTTGCGACGACATTGTTGCAAGGTTTCTATAAAACTCCATTTATAACAAAATCATGGACAGTCGTTAAGTAAAACGATTCACCTTACTGGCACTCATAACTCGTCTCGTAAAGGTAAGTTTATAGCTGGAGACCGGTATAAAATTAATTATCAAATAAAACATCAAGTATAAAAATAATCGCCTATTCATATTAGACGGTTAGGTTTAATATCTTCATGCAAAGCAAGGCTCTAAAGTGGCAGCTTCGACAGTTAGGTGCTTGCAAAATCTCTGAAACGGCTATAACTTTTAAAGGTATATTGTAGGTACACCATGAGTGTTAAAGAGATACCAAAGTATTATTTTCAGGATTCCGTACGTCTGAATAAAAATACTTATGGGATGACTCGTGTCTGGGTGACTGTTTCAAACTGTGACACTTAACATATCAAATGAAAGAGCATATTGCGAGGGTCACAAAAAAACGTTTTTCATAATTTTGAAAGAAACATTAAAGTGATTTGAGAAAATCGTTGACTATCCCTTAGCTGCGAAAATACTGAGAAATTATTAAAATTTTGAAAAATTATGTCATAAAAGATAGATTACAGAAAAACCATAAGAATAGAATATAATAGAATACTCTCTATTATGTACTTACACCATATAAGTAGCAGAAAAGATAGATGAAGAAAACAATAAGAAGCCTATGGTTTCAAAATAACATGCAGAATGCGACAAGGCCGCCCATTGTAGAACATTACTAACTCAAACACATGTACATGTGTTTGAGTTAGTAATGTTCTTTTTATGTTATTATCGGTGTACAATAAAGTATATAATAAATAAATAAATGTTCAAAAATATTCACCATTATACTTTACAAACATCTGGAACACGCACGGAACTGGCAAGTATGGTAGAAGGAAAGCGAAGCCTATACACAACAATGGATGTAGATGATTCCTGGCTGGTTGATATTATAATGATGATATTAAGACTTATTCAGACCTCCATAGCAAACCTGTCAAAAATACTGGGTTCTTGAAATCATCTAACAATAGTATTGTGTACAGTAGCCCAACATTCCTTATTTTCAATTTGAATATCTAGTATATATCTCGAATCAGATATCTAACTTTCGCAACTGTTAGGGAAACTATACGTTGTATGATTTTATCAAGTGATTCTGCTGCCTATCAAAATGTCGTACTTCGTTGACTTTTCCGGCACACAATAAAAAAAAAAACTAGTATGATTTAGAAAGGTGCGTTAGTGGCCACATTAATGTTGCAACTAGCTTTGCCAGGGTTGCAGAATTAGTTCGAAAGAGTCACCGCGGTCCTGGAACGCAAAGGGCACTAGGAGCACGGATGGGTTTTAGTCAGTAAGAGTCTGACATTCCCTTCCGCTCCACCCAGAGCGGAAGAAGTCATTTGATGATTTACCATCCTTAAAAAAAATAAAAATGCCAACTATCTTGATCAGCCGTTTAATTAAAAGCCTAGCTTTTTCATTGAACTTTGCCGTTTGATCAGCTACATAAGTGACATGGACAAATCATTAAAAGATATTGAACAAAAGATGTCACTTAGATCGCTGAAAAATTGGCGCATTTAAATGAAAAGGCTAGGCCACCAATTAAACGGCTGATTAAGCTAGTAAGCTGCGACATTAACGTTGTAAAAGAACTTTATGAATGAAATCGGTCCCAAACGTTTGGATCAATTGGGCTGGGACAGACGGATATCACGACAAACACACAAGTTATCCTATAACGTTTCCGTTTTTCCATGAGGACGTTCGGAACCCGAAAAAGTATCTGATGATTCAAACAAAAGTACGATACTAACACAAACAAATATATGGAACACAATTTTTTTTTTTCAGAGATTATCCCTGTTATACTTGCTGTGTTCTGTAAAACTTTGTACAATGTACAAAAATCGATAACCGGACACCCGAGGGTCAAAACTAAATAATATAATAATAATTAAGCAACGTTCGTATTCGGATCTCAGTCGCAAATTCGCAATCTGTCAAAAAAGTCTTATCATTTTTTGAATTTCGAATTTCCAATCATTTTTTGTTTAGTAGAATTGGCAGTCAGGTATATGTCTACTTCTGTAGAAAATATGCTCAATAAAAAATAAAAAAAGCTTTTCCCGTACCGGGAATCGAACCCGAGCCTCCTGGTTATCCTCCTATTTATATATTATCCTCCAGGTATCCTAGCCACTAGACCATACGGGATGCTGATGATATTAACATAAGAAGCGTTCAGTAAATATTGTACCGTTCATTCGTTACAACTTCGTCGAGGAAAAGATTTCAACGTTCAAACATCTGCAAATTTTAATTTTACCTACTTTATTGTATTTGATAACCGCTAGATATCGTTTTATTTTAATAATTAGGTACATTTTTTAGATGGACGCAAAATGAGTTATTAAAAAAAATTAAAAGAAAATATTTCCCAATTTCATTAATTTTCCTCATCTCAATCTGATTAACTCAAAGAAAATTTTAAAGCTAATAAATAAAAAAGCCTATTAACGGCAACAAAAACTTAATAGTCTCGGGTGGTAATATAACACATTATGTTACAATAACCGATGGACAAGTCGATCTCCGACTGACATTTACGCAAAACAAAATTTATCTACAATGAAATATTTACAACTTTATTCAAAGATTTAATGATGTGTTTCCTTTAACAACACCTTAATACGTATCTTAAGCATTTTATGATACTTATCATCATTTCATATCAGTTAAAATCTCAGTATAAATTTAATTTAGAATGCTTGTTTTAATATATGTATGCAAATCGAGGAAATAAATTCAACGGAAAAATTATGTGATACTATTTTAAGCGGGTCTTTAGCACCTTATGAAATCTGATACCCGATTGAGAATTCTGCGTTCTCGATTTCATGGTAATCGGAACGAGCGATAAAAAACGTTGTATTAATATTCTAGACTACACGACTGACACTGCTTGTAATTAAGTCATTATTTGTAACGGAAATCCTAATTATAGACAGGATGAGAATCTAACACTCGCAGTTTTGGATCTATGGTAAAAAATGACGGCTGCTGTGGTTAATAAAACTGGCCAAGTGCGAGATGGACGCGCTTGCAAAGAATTCCGAATGAATAATATTTTTTTAACATGTTACTTTACAATCACAGATTTCTAATACGTTTTTCTAATATATTGGTAAAAACCGATTATCTGTATTTTTCCAAAATTCTAGGTTCAGTAATAGTTTCAGAGATAAGGGAGGATTTCCATCTATTTTCTTTTATAACTTTGGAATGGAATATTTTAAAATTATAAAAAAAAAATTTTTGAGACTTGCGATGAGTCCTTTAATTTGATATGTCACACGATACAGTTGAAAAAAAAACATGACCCCATTTTTTTAATTTATTTATTTTCGTTCTGCGTCCGTGTTTGAGTCACAGAAGGTTATATGAGTACCAAACAACTGAATCGGTCTGAGAAAATGGGCTGTGACAGACGGACAGGCAGAAAGACAAACAGATGACCGTCTGATCCTATAAGACATGAGTGATCCTATAAGGGTTCTGTTTTTTCATACAGAGGTTCGGAACCCTAAAAAGGAATTGTATTCAAATGGGAAGTTCATGATGAGCACTGTAATTCATACCGGATTTTTGCTGTCAGAAATTATATTAATCAGGATGAAAATATCATCCTGATTAATATAATTTATGAAGCCTTACGATTTCTCGTCTACCCGTAAAGGTCTCACTCGACACTTGACGGATTCAAATTTTATTTTATTTAAACTTTATGTACAATTATTGGTACATGGGCGGACTTAACCAGTCAACCTTTGGGTTAAAAAGACTTTCAGAAAAAAATCAAATAAATCATTCAAAATAAATCATGTAAATCTTAATTTTGAACATCATGTTTAATTCAATATGTTATTATTATGTAAGTACATTTATTGTTAACAAAAGTTGGAATTCAAATTACTCAAATATTGTTCCTTAATTCTACATTGTGTTTTTTTATTTGTTTTACTTCTAATTTCTGTTAGGTATCTGCTCCTCATCCAAAATCTTTCACATAAAGTATAATATTTAAAAATAGCACCTACCTTAAGCCAGCCATATACCTTCTAGGTCTAGGGTGTGACAATACTGTGCTACCATTAGTACATTTTACAACAATGACGTAGGCAGCACAATGTCACCTTCACACAGTCCTCATGCCGTATCATTGGTGGAAGACGATAAATATTTTAGGATACCAGTGTGAATGGACATTGTCTCTTTATATTGTGGAGGTGACCGGGTTTATTGCCGCCATATAGCTGGTGCACTTCTTGTGTCTGTAGGATCTCCATTTTCTAAGGATATTCTTGTATTATTAAACGCTACTGTTTTATTGAATTTGTTTTGTTCGTACTGTAGCTTTTATCGAAGACCTCCCTCTGGTGTCGTAAAAGACTAGGAGTATTGTGTTGAAATAAAAGCAGTTACACCATGTGCTCCAATAAAATACGGTTGCCACTCTTCTTGCCAAGTAATGATGGCAATATTTCATTACAAACCACTGCACGGTCAATTAGTATTGAACATTTACGGGCTCGTTAAAGGATAAAAGTGAAGTAGAAGAAGTAACAACACAAGTCCAACGCAAAAACATTTATTGATACATCTATAGTTTAAGATGCATGAATAAATGTTTTTGTTTTGGACCTGTATTGCCGATACTCTCAAATATCTACAGTTTTTAGTCATGCTGTTTAAATAGTTTCTCAAACAATGTCCCAAAATATGGGTATTTATTGTTATAATATACAATTGTATCATTTAACTGAGCATAATCTGCATATTCCCCAGTTTCGTTCAGCACAATCCGACATTCCCTCCCAACGTGTGGTAACCCACCTGTAGGAAACAATTCAACCATTTAGCATACATACGCAAAGGCCGAACACAACAATATTACCAGCCCCCAAAGATGCCCACTCCTGGCCATTGTGTACACAATGGTGTGACCTTAGACCACGTTTATAGACCGCCGGATTGTAACCGCATAACGGGGGAAAATGGCGATTAGCGGGATGATGAGGAAATTGACGGTAACTGTCAATTGAAGAGTTTAATCGTAAAAGTTTTAATGACAAAGACAAATAGTTTGTGGAATAAGAAAAGAAACTAATCGCAAAAGAAATGAAGAGCAACAAATGTGACACATCGTGATGATGAAAGACAAACGATGTGATCTTGTCTTTGGTCAGAACTTCTGGAATATTGGACGTTCTTGCAACAGGTTCTAAAATATATTATGCGAAAATATATACAAGATAAGATCTACAAACGAAACATGGACTCTTTTTATTTCTAATAATTTATCAGACAACAGCAACATGTCGTTTAGGATTATTTATGTATCTGTATTTAATGGCGTGACAAACATTTCACACTACAACACTACTTTAGATATAATATTTTTGAGATATTTTCCGAATTCTTAGTCACAACCGTTACATTACCACTGAGTCACTAACCAAACCACTTTTATGCGTACGATAAGACATACCAGACTATGATAATACGCCCTTCGCGTGTCTGACCCAAAACCATTAAGAGTAACTTCGCGACTACCGTTCAAAACAAACATGAACCTCATTTTATTACTCCGATAATTAATGCTCGATTGGCTTGTATCGACCGCCAACGCATAGACGTCGGCATCTATCAAAAACCAAATTTAAACAAGGAACATAATAGGCGGTAACAATAGCTGTGGGCATCGACGAGCACCTCAACCTAATACCAATAACTAAAACAGTACACAGCGGCTTGCCTGTTGTCTAAACGCATTTTTCCCCGAAGTAAAGGGTCAATATTTACCCTTTCCATGAGCAGCACAAAGCTTAATGTTTGTCTCGACGTTGCACTTCGCGTCCTGTGTAAACTCGCCCTAACAAATTGTACGTAGTACTGCTGATTGACAACAATTCAATCTCAGCCTTGTTCCGAAAAGATTAAGGTTGGATTTAGGAAACGGAAAACCTAGGCGTAGTAAAGACACAAAAAACATTATATTTTATGTCTATAGTAGCATTTAGTAGCTTAAGGCGATTCTGCGGTTACATTGTAAAGAACTTTATAAGAAAATGGATACATCGCCTCCAGTGCTTTCAAGATAAACTATAAGGCAAACTCTGAAGATATAATTATATTGATATAAGACCTAACTCAGGGGACGTTTTTATGAATTACTTATTCCTTTAGACTAGAACTGGTTATTTGATTACGGTACGACGATGGGTACACTAATAGATTCTCTGAGAGTATCTGCCTACTTAATGCTAAGGTTAGTAAGTACGCAATAAACAAAAATAGAGCTTACTAAGCTTATGTCCTGTTTATATGAATATGTAAATCTACTTAGATATAATTTACGTTTCATACCGTGATTTTATGCGAAGAATTTATATATGTGAGGTACGCACGCAACCGAAAGAATTTGCAGAGATACAGCACAGCTACATACATTATGAGTCCATTACATTAATATATTGATAATACACTTTACATCAAGTATAACAGGAATAATAAATATTCGTATAGATAGGGTATTTAAAACAAGAGCTACAAGTTTTTAAAAAGCTTCCATCTCAATTTGTTTTAAAACAGGATCACGATGCTACGAATTCAATTTGTTCTCATGCTAATTTAGAAATAAGAGTAAAACATAGAGTGGTATCAGACGGTTATCATGCCCCCCAAGTTGTAGGAGCGTTGGGGGAAAAGGAAACAGGTTATTTTGTGCTCCAAAGCGGGTTATAGTAACTACAACACGATTATGATTCCCAAAGGGATAAGCAGGCTACGATTTGTAGCTGTATTTGTGCTCCACTTTGAAGTTAGTGAAGAGGCTTCAGTTGATTTGGTAACTCTGTACTAATTTTCGCAGAAGTAAATGAATATTATAGTGGATTTAAAACTGCGGTAGCGGATGACACTAATAAATTCAATGTTCGTTGATAAAAATGAGATAAGTATACGACTTTTTATAGCTGGAATGAATTCACAAACTTTTTAGAATCTAAGCAGAATTATCCAAGTGTTTTACGTAACTCTGGAATGACTTCAACCATCCACACTAACTTTGATATATTCGTCAATACTGGACAGTTAATCCTATAAAGACTCAAGACTTAGTGCAACACATTTTATACTTAGATTAAATTTTAAGTGTATGTTATCTATGTGTATCTGTAACCTGAAATAAATTGATTTATTATTATTATCCCTTTATTCATTTTTCCTTACATGCTTATTTACGTACATTTTTAAATATTTCTAAAAAAAACACTTAAGAAACATTTAAAAATAAAAAAGCAGTAGTCGGCGGTGTCGAGAGCAGGGTCCAAGCTATCGATGGTTAGGGCTCCAGAGAAAAGAACCTCCACACAATACGAGCCGTATCACGAAGTCTGGCCTTCTATTCTTATTATTATAAGTTGTAACACTAAATTCCTTTAATCAAAAAACCTGTAAATTATACAACCAAAAAACATACAACAAAATTATTCAATCCACATTTGGGAGCTCCGTCTGTCTAGCCTGTAACAGCGGCTTGAATATTTATTTGACATGTTTTGATTAAAGCCTTAGATATGGTTAGACAGCCATCCTGCCGATATCGCGAGATGTGAACATCGCATTCAAATAATGTACCGACTGATAAACAATCAGAGACTGTTAGAAAAAATATTAGATAAGTGTTTGGTTATGCTATTATGTTGAACAATCGTATTGTAATTTAATAAGAATGTATTTATTGAAGTTAGCTACATACTGAAAATAGAGAATGCCTTACCTCTTATATAATATGCCTCTACTGTGATAAATTTATATTTAAAAAGATATTTATGGTTATAGGAATTAATTTCTACTACGACTATATATTATATATACGAAACCAAAGTTGAATGAAAACATCTTATTTTTTTTTTCTCACTAATACCATTATATCAGATTTTAATATAAAAATATACGCTCAGCAAATGACATTTAAAAATTATAATAACTACTTCTTAAGTATGTATTTAAAATTCAAAAGATACCATTAATAACGATTTGTATTAAAATAATACCAACGATTTTAATTAATTAATTTACTCTGTTTTAATTTACAAAACTACGTCCTAATTAGGTAGGTTTTCTTAATTATACATATAATTTAGTGCATATAGTATAACTAATGTTTAGGTAGTTGTATTGTGGCATATTTTTCACACCTCATCAAATTACAAAGCGGAAAATTTAAGCAGTATCTGGTTACGTTTTATACGAAACCTTTCCATTTATAGGTATCCAAACTGCCTATATTTTTACACGTTTAAACGACACCAATAAAATACCCATAATATTCACATCTCAGTAACTGGGTCATAAATCACGCTGTAACATAAAACTAACGGGACCACTCTATTACACGACAATACTTTTCGATGGAGACAAACCCATTCGAGACAGCAATTCGCAATCCAGCAGCAATAAACATTTACCAGTTAAAACTTCATTGTCCTACATCACAAAACAAAGGGTTGTCGCGAACCTCGTAAACAATAACATAAATACTTGCAGATCTTTCACAAACCAGCACAAAGTCTTTGTTGCTCGCAAACCCTTTGGGAGCTTTCGCAATGACAGATGACTCAGTAACCTATTAAGTGTGGAGCAGTTTGAGAGATATCTAAATATTGACTGTCGCTCTCGCTACTGTTAAATTACGTATCAAACTAGTGTACATAATATTTACATGTATCTGAATACATCAAGCCATTTGACATTTGTCTTGGAATTCTCTATTTCTGTCGTTTACAGATACGAGTCGTTTTCTTTAGCGGTTAAGGCATGCTTATGGCCATTAATTTAGTTTCGGCTTTCCACATAAAGCTATAAAACATTCGTTCAAAGCCTAAATTGCCTACAAACGATACAATCTGGAATTGCTACGTTCCCAATTTACGAGTATAGTTGCTTCAAAGCATTCTCCGTGTGGAGGAACGGATGGCATTTTTGTCGAGCACAATATTCTTATGAGTTTCCAAACATGACCATTCCATTTAAATCCGAGCTTCGTCTGTGAATATACTTAAGATTTTATTGCGCTATTATTCTTTATAGACGGAATTTAGAATAATTTAGAATGTTTAAAATAGTCTGCCGTAAAATCTAGATAAGTATCAACAGGCTCACTAAATTAGGTATTATAGCTATTAAAGATATTTTGATAAAGTTAATTGTTTCTTGTGTTCATAAAACTTCGTCTAATAGGGTGATTCGCAGTTTTTAATTAAACAAAGGCAATGTTATGAGTAATTTCGTTGATGTCGATACTAGATATAACGCGGTTCTCTAGAATAACAACGTTTTTATTATTTCCATGAAATACAGTTCACATCTCAAAACAAACGATAGCAAATTTTACTAACAATAAACTGTCACACACTTGAGCATGAAATATGTTCAAACCTATGAAGGATGAAGTCCCCACCAATGTCTGTCGACTTTATAA
Source organism: Melanchra persicariae (assembly GCA_947386135.1). Taxonomy (NCBI): domain Eukaryota; kingdom Metazoa; phylum Arthropoda; class Insecta; order Lepidoptera; family Noctuidae; genus Melanchra; species Melanchra persicariae. Next base: position 7,867,224 of record OX376655.1, on the reverse strand, counting down.
ATGATAGTCAATTAATTTTACTATCATTTACATATTTATTTGTCCGCCAATTTAACTACGACCGGTGAATGATGTTGTCAATTTAGAATTTTAAATTATCATTCAACAAGTTGATATTTTTCGTCTACAAATCTGTATCGATACGTTATAAAATATTTTCAATATACAAAATCCTTTAAGGATCTTTCGGTGGTATAATCCGACATTGTTGTGGGCTCCTAATGGCAACTCAAAAGTGCCGACAATGAACGCATTAGCCGTCTGTCGGATCACGCGTCTTCATCAAAATAATGTGTCACATTTTCTAATCCCCAAGAGAGTGACGCTTCATGAGCCAATAAACTAATGATGTCACTAAACGAATAAACGGTTTGAAATATTACTTGCTAAAAAAAAGATTTTTAACAGGTGGACTTGGTTATACAAAGACTGATATGTTTGTCGAAATCTTTACGCAACATTGTGTTTATTATCATATTAAAACACTTAACCTTAATCTCTCATGTCGAGACTAAACCCATCAATGAATGAAGCATCACAAAGACTCCATATGGAGAGCCACGTGACAATTATTCACTTTTTATTTACCATAATTCAATCGTCCGTCGCTTAAATAACATTATCTAAAGGCAGTAAATATCGGCCATTATCGAGGGCCCTTCAAAATTCCACGCGGTGTTTTTGAACGAACGCGAGAGAATGACGCGTCAACTCCATCCACCAAGAAAAATATTGAGACAACAGGCTCGTCGAGTGCCCTCCGCGGCGACATAATGGCTTTTCATTGAATTCCTCTTGCTTTCTTTTGTTTATATTCCATAATGTTTCGATTGGAGCATGATGGAGGGGCGGCCGTGATTACTTTAATAACAATGACGACCGGGTACAAAGGACGAGACCACTAAAATTATGTGCGGGGTCGCTCTGTATGGTTCTCATGCCCCTCACGTAAGCACGCCGAACCGGAGCATGCCCTGTGACGTTTACCTGCCCCCACGTCACATATAAATATTATCAACACAAAAATAATGAGCCTTTCATAGAAACCCATTAGCTTTATGAGCTGATACCAAAATGATAAAGAATTGTACAAGTATGTGAGTAAAATACGGAAAATGATTTCGTTAAGATTAGATTATCACGCTGATAAAGAAATTCTGCGAGTCTAAGGAAACGAGCCAAAGATAAGCAAAACAAATAAATGCCGGAGGTGTCCCAATTATGGAGACGTAAGGGTGAAGTCGTACCAAATCTCGGTGCCTCTCTACGAACGTGTCAGGTATTCAGAGACCGTGTTCGGTTAAGCATTAGATATGGAAGCGTCGCCGCAGCGGAAACAAAACGCATTTCTTTACTTATTTTAATATAGAATAAAGGCGTCGCAGCTCGTACCCGGCGATATGTATGCGACACAGCAAAGGGACACGCTGTTTGATATGGTTATTACGTCCTTTGTGGAAAGGATAAAGAAGCCGGTGTGACCGGGCTCTAGGCTCCGCGGCGAGATTTGTCTTCGTGATACGCTAAAATTTAGAAAAAAGGCACTTCACAAGAGGATACACAGTCGGCCTCCTTGGAAATGGTAATGTTTCATAAAAATCGGAACCTGTTTGGGAGATGACCTTAAGAATAACTAAATTTGGTGTGACTGGACGCCATTCATCTCTGGGGATGTCATCCACGACATGATTCATTTCTTGCTAACGCTACGAGAAACAATAGACAGCAACCGTCATTCACTGAATAAACTAAAGTGGGAATAATTTTCGAATCTGTTGAGATTCACAAAAAGTTATTATTCAATCCGGTTTCGAATTCTCAAAGCTTGTTCCTTGAAATCTTGCTTTTTGACGTGTGGTCCTCAAACAATATTCACTTACATTTACCATTGCCACCACGCTGGAACTGCTACCTAAGACGCTTCAAAAGATACATGAAGCATAATGGCTGTTTACTGTCTTCTCCCCGTAGCGAAGCATATTTTATGGGCTTATGTATGAGCGTCTCGGTCCGACGAGCATAGCTCCAAGCGATTCCGACACGATAATCGCAACACAAGAGGATGTCTTGACATTTCTTTTCTTCCAGGCGATGTGTAGCAGTAAATAAGCCGGCCTGGACATCAGCACTGGGCTGACACCGTGCTATTATATTGTTTGCGTAATTGCAGCCCGCGACCTGGAGCACTTAGCGTATCCAGCTTGAGATGCTAATGCATGCGAAGCGGACGCAAATTACTCGTGTGAGAAATTATTATACGTAACTTTAATAAATTCTACAAACTCGGAAAAAATCAATGAAAGCCACGCATTATGTGATTATGCAGTTGTTTAACATGCAAATATGAGGCCTCGTATACCGATATACGGAATCTGAATGTATGCAGAAGCATTGTCGCTGTCATATACAAACAAAGGTTTGGAATAAACTTAATGAAGCGTCGAAAGTCAACAGGGAAAGTAAACCTGGGTAATATTTGGAAAACATCTTTATGATAATACGACTAGGCTCTCTTTTATTTTTCTTCCGAACCATACTGTTTGACTACGTGCTGAAAGCGTAGGGACTTAAAAACAGGATCAAGTAAGGCTAACTGTAAGATATGTGTTCTTGGAAACAGTCACGCACTGGGGAAAATATCCACGTTTGTCGTTGAGACTTTTGTGTGACCTCAGAAGTAAGTCTAATGTAGAGGCGGTTTGCAGTTACAGCACTTGGAGTATTTCTTTCATAACAAAGGAACGTCATTGGAAACAATTGAACGAGCATTAGTTTTGAAAAGGGTAATGACATACAAAAACAGTTGGTCGATCGTTTGCAATGACTGTAGGGAATGCAGGATGACAATGTTTGACAACATCTTAAGTGTCAATTTAGACAAATTGCACGGATGTCTCCACTTTGAAACAGAATCCCGTTACCATCAAGGCAAAGAATTCACTTGGGATATTAATGATGTTACAGTTCCTCGAACGGAAAAAATGCACTTTCTATACATTGAAATGACTAAAATGTGCAAGACAAATTTCCGGAAACATCTATTTAAAGGGTTTCCAAAATACGAAATAAAATTTCCTAAAACACCAAAATACGCACCAAAAATGTCTGTAAAACCACAAATACATCACAATGAACTCGACATATCACCTGATTCTATTCCAAACAGGAATTGTAGCGTTCTGTATCTAATCTCCACATCTGCGCATGTTTCCTCCAGCGTAAGTTACGTACTTACGTTAGCACCTCTGTTCCTTGCGTTGTCAATTCGCAATGAATCTCCTCGAGTCGAACCCCATCGCTCTTTATCAGCTAGATCTGAAACGCCGCATGCCTGATCGCTGGAGATACGAGCCTGTGGTTGAGAGACCGCAATTTGAATACTACGTCCTATATTATCTTTCAGATTTAAATGATATTGTTATTCTGGTTCTGGGTTATTAAGGGGTTGAGGTTCTGAGGACTCTTTCTCAGGTTTGATCTCTTGGTTAACACTGTTAGCTGGTACCTACGTTAATTGTCGAAACTGAAACTTCAGTGGATCGTACGTAGGTATATAACATGCAATGATTCGTTTCGACTCTAAACTGTGTGTACGCGTTTAGATCTATGCATTGACAAAGTCAATCGACCAGTAAGTGGTTATGTGAATATGTGTTACACCAAACTGTCGTTTTGCCATAAAACAACAGTTGTATCATTGTTGACATACAAAAACAGTTGGTCGATCGTTTGCAATGGCTCTAGAGAATGCAGGATGACAATGTTTGACAACATCTTAAGTGTCAATTTAGACAAATTGCACGGATGTCGCAACTTTGAAACAGAATCCCGTTACCGTAATCGCGTGGGTCTAACGTGCTTTCTACACCATAGTCGGCAAACACAAAAAGGTGATTCACACAGGCGTTAAAACATTCCATTTGCTAATATTTGCCTTTTAGATTTTCCACTTTTTACTACTTTCATTGCACAATGCAATTTTTATGCGTTCTCAAAGCGCCGACTTTTATTGGGGACCGTTAACATAAAAGTAGAAATTAACGGTAATGAAGGGTTCGCAAAAAGAGTTGCAAATAAAACAATAAAGCCTTTCGAATCTGCAAACCCAACGTTTGTTGTTGTGACACGAGGAACCGTTAGTCCGAGAAAGGGCTTATTTATTGCAGCAAAATAAATTATTTACAAAGTCCTTCTAAAAATTGAGATTTCGCCAATTAAAGACAAAGGGGTGTAACGGGCTGTCGGCAAATGTTGTAAAACACAAATAAATGTTTACGGCCTAAAGAGATTAAAGTTCCGTGGCAGGTATACGGGAGCCAACGAGTTAAATACAAGCTCTTGTTTATTGTTGTGACAATATTTAGCCGACAAGAAGCTAAAATTACAGTAATAAATTGACCGTAGGAAAAACCCAGGGACGGTTATGTTCAATCATAACTTTTTAGTATCAACATGTGCATATCAATTTTAATAATGCTTAATTGTACCTACGTATTTTCTCGAGATGAAAGAAAATACGGACGTATAGTTATATTGAATTGCACCGCACTCGCAGTTAATTTAATCCGAAAGGAGCGTCAGTATTTATTTGATATAATTATCATCAAGCCAGTCAGCCAGTCGTCATAAAGTCAATAATAATCACACACCACTTCGGTTTTACGACATCTGTTTTATTATCAGGTTTATTCGCTTTGATGAACTGAATATATTTTATGGACCTTTACAAGCAGTTATGGCGTTTGCAGAAGCAATTACTAAACCAATATAATCAATTCTTGAAATGAATTGTTTGTAATTTTTAATACGCACACACCTGAGAAATATGTTGAAGGTAACATGTATCTCTAAATTTCTACTTTAGTAGTTAAAGCCAGGCTGTGCAAAAGCACAACCATGCTTTTACCAAATGATTCAATACCAATAGAGAAGATGCAAGTACAGAATTAATAAAAAAAATCTGATTCAGGTGATAATAAAGTATAAAAGAAATGTCACTGCAACGTTTTTATTTTAATAATACTGATTTTTAACAATAATTGCGAATTACAATAACGTGAAACGGGACGTATATAAGAACAAAAAGCATCTATTGACGTCACTTCTGTTATGACAATGTAAAGACGACCTTAAGACATTGAGTTATGATAGTTCATGACCAGTGACAGACAGGAGTGACTCATCGTCCGTTTTCGCGCGAAAATTTAAACTGTCAGTTTAAAACCGCAATGTTGGCACTAAATGAGAGCGTTTTAATTTTTTAATAATTTTCTGTACGGTCTATTTTACATGGAATTCTTCAAAATTAAAGCAAGTTGAAAATATTGCATGTTCCCCTATTGTAAAACGTCAATAGTTAATTGTTCCACGCACAGAGCGAACTATTTCAAACATATTATAGGTACCTCTCTTACAGTGTTCCATATAAACACATGGTTTTATGCATGACAACGAAATTTACTGTTGTAAAGGTCGCTAAAGCCTCTGACAATGAAGTACATTGTCATGCGCTTAAAGCACGTCCGAGTGAGGCGCTGTGAGTGACAGGCAAATAAAAGTAGACAAAGGAGCTTCGCGCGCCGGCGACGTGGACCGTGGACGTCGCTGTCGAGACTTGAGTCACATGAAACATCCTCTGAGCGATTCTCACACTTTCCCTACTCCAATAAGAACGAACTAAAAATTAAATCAGGCGCACATGTGAGTTTCATTAAATCACTCTTGAAACAAGTCTGCCGTGTAACAATGAACAATACTTCACAGTTTCCGAGTCGAAAGCCAATACTAATACCATACTAAATGTCCGGCCGTGAGTTCCCAGATGTAGTGAGCTTTTCTATAGCACGGCGCGGCGTGAGGGGGGGCCGGACCACCAGCGCTGCGCCCGCGCGCCCGATCCGCCGCATAATTACTGTGTACAGACACACACACACACACCGGCCACTGGCCGCACACCTATCGATAAAACATTAAATTAAATTTTATCTGCCTTGTAAATTTCATGGGCACTGATTGAGTTTTCGGAGTATAGACTTGACTTTAACTGGCCCGGAATCAGACTCGAAAACAGACGGAGCGTTCTCCGGTAGCCATATTAAAATCGGATGCGGTCTCACCGGGCAGTTTTACGAGCGTTTTGTAAGTGTGTATATTCTTTCTGATGATTGTAATCGATCCGCAACAATGTTAGTCCATCAGCAAATAGGCAATATGGATTCGAAATATTCACCTCAATCTCTATAAAATCTGCATAGGAATGTCATTGTGACCTTTTAACTCCACACATGAGGCTATTGTCAAAACGTACCTCACGTAACGTGTAGGAGCGATATATTCGCATTCTTTGCGTGTTTGTCGTTCCAATCAAAAATGGCTTCTATATTTGTTCAGTGAAATGTCAAAATATGTCGTGAGAATGTTACGAGGCGTATGATGGCGCAGGCGCATCGTGTCGGACCGGTCACGCGAACGCTACACTTGTACCAGTACCTTCACTCCTACTCTGCACTGTTTGCGAAATAAGAATTTCAGCCTCAGGGAGATTGAAGGCTCTTCTTATGGAATTTTAAGTTGGAAAAGCATCCGTCAAGTTTTGTTGATTTATGGACTGAGAAGTATATAAATTGTAGTTTATCTCCTTAGACCTTAAAAACCTGCCAGATTACTTAAGCCTTAAAAATCCTGCAGTGCGAAACTGTAAATATGTCGAAGTGAACACTTGGGCGGGGTGCCCGACGTGTGAGTTGTCAAACCATACAAATAAGATGGAATGACAGCTAAACTTGTCGTTCACTCCGCCTAGGTGTACACCGTGAGATGTCAACAGAATCGACCGGCTGCTATTGATACTTGATACGGAATAAAAACTAAACTTCTTTCATACCAAATATTCATAACATGGTCCCAAATTGGGTTTGAAGGAATTCCTGGTGACAAGTGTCAAATTCCTCGCCTAAACGTGAAACTTCTACAATATTCGATAGCCCATATTACAAGACTACTTATTACTTTCTAAATGTTTATTAACCTCTACAACAAAGCAATTAATCAAGACCGTAAGCAGCTCCAAAGTAAATAGAAGCCTGGCCCCGTTTACTACAACGCGGTAAGTTTTATAGATGACCTACGACCCGCGACAAACATGGCATAGCTCTGATAAAACACAGAACATTAAGCAATCAATGAACAACACGAACCTTATTGCAAAGGTTAGGACTTAGTACACAAAACATTAATAAAACACAAAGTTATAGTTCCACCACTGATGCGAGGTTAACAAACTCCACGGACCAAGGAAAACTATGATGATAGTGGACCGTCGCACATAACTCTCGATTTGAACGATAATCGATGATTCATAATTGAGACTTCGAACAGTTCTAAATCAATACATAACTATGAAACATGATCTCATAATTACTGGCGAGCTAGCGTCGGTACAAAACCAACAAAGCAAACGGGAAGACTGTAATTCAAGCAACCATCTGTGGAGGCGACCCAGTAATGGCCATCTAAATCACTGGACGTAATCGCAACAGTGATTTTAAACAGAGGTCACGAAGCACTCCTATTGGACAATATTTATGAAGACAAAAAAGGTAGGCCCCTCTGGATGCCATTTATTACAGAGCACTTTTTTGTCAATTATGCTGTCACGTCACACACCAAATTTCTGTACAGCATCTCCGATTGTTTTTGTCTCGACCCGATCGATCGATATATGAAGGCTTTATCCGAATATGGCCCGATCGAGGCACGAATATATGGATCAACGAAAAAAGCTCGGCGTCCTTTTAGACGTGGAGGTTTGGTATCTAAGCGACGTGTCTAAAAACACATTAAGTAGATAATACTGACAGTAGTTTACACATAAATTGTATAGAGAGCCCGAGTCGCGCTCTGGATCACGAGGCTACTACAAATGACTGCGTATCCTTATCAGGTAGCACCCGCCGATGCACGCGGTGAAATATTTTTATAGCGTTTAGATGCAGGCGGCTTCCGTGTCTTTCAAACTGTCCGCCGGATCTAGTTACATGTTCCTATTACGACGTTTTATGGCCTCATATCTCATAGAAACATTACATCAACGACATTTCACAACATCTTAGCGACGTATCGCGATGGCTCGAACCGCTCCACAGTTTAAGGATCCATAAATATTTGTTTTAAATTGAACGATGTCGAATATAAATTCCGTTACGGATTTATTTTTAATTGGAGTAGAGTGTGCGCTCCTTTTATACTCTGCGTGTTTCGTTTCAATAAAATTGATCGTAATCGCTCTCGTATGTTTTATCTACAAAGTCAGTTTTTGAGCGGCATACCGTGGCTACAATAAATCGATGTTCATTACAGAAATCGCCGTAAAATACCTGAGCGATTCGACATCGATGCGAGGGCTGCTCGAGCAAGGCGGTGTGCGTGCGCCGTGCGAGCTCCACACCTCGGCATACGGCGGCGTCGGGAACAGGTAGTGTTGTGTATAAACAAATAACAAAATCGACTTGTCTTACAGAGCGCGCCAAGGTCGGGCAGGCCTGCCCGCGCCCGAGCGCCCGGCCGCCGCGGCCGCGCCTCGCCGTCCATCCACTTTTATACTTTTTTTCTTTCTTCAAAAGCCCTTATTTATTGTGATGGCTGAGTATTTGGGCGCACAGTTTGTATAAGCAATCAATTTTATTCATTTAGACGGAGCAAGTTCTCTTCTACAAATAAATAAGTGAATATAAAAATATTGTTGCTGCCGACCGGGTTCTTGAGTCATCGAATGTGAGCAATTATATAACCAGACCGAACCGAAAAATATTTGTATTGACCAGATCAAATATAATCGAATACCGTAAAAAACATACATCCGCTAAACAAAACTAAACTTAACGGTGATAACCTAACAAATGGTGGGGAACGTGTCCGTGAAATCGATATCTCAAACGTTTGATTCTTCGATCGATTTCGTGATGAATGGTGGGTGATATTCGATACTCGATCGATTAGTGAATGGCGGCGGAAGTGCGAGCGTGGTTGTGGAGCGTAAGCCACGGGGCCCCACGATCCTCGACTGTGACAAATCGCTGCGTGCCATCAGTCTTTCTAATCGTTCTGCTTTGCGTCCACAATAATATCGATTTAATTCAATTAACGCTTCAATGCACTCTTGCCATGCGAACGGATTTATAAGAACAAAAAACCGATAATGATTTTCGTTTATGCTTTGATCCGCTTGATCAGGAAGCTGCCTGATTAATTATGATGTAATTTTTCAGTTTTATGTAAGTCTCTGTAACCTAGTCAACAAAAAAGATTAAAAAAAAACATTTGGAAGTACGGAAAGACGTTTTCTATTTCTCATACCAGGAACCAACCATAGCTTTTTGACGGTTCCCTATCCATTTGCATAAAATTTTAAGACCTAATATAACTTAGCATAATTTTGTTTGGCATAATTATATTTTCGCATAATATAATTACGCATAACAGCTTACGCATAATTTTTTAAGTATAATTTCTCTAACCATAATAATGATTAAGCATAATATTCTAAAGCATAAATTTATTAAGCATGAAGTTCTAAAGCATAACTTTTTTAAGCATAATATCCTAAAACATAAATTTATTTACGCATAATGATATTAAAACATATTTTTATAGGTATAACAATTTATTTCGACGATTGGAAAAAGCCATATCTCCTGAATTAGGTAATATATAGGTAACATATTAATATAATATAACGTATTGAACAATTTTGTGGGTTTTTTTTTCGCTGTAGGAAGCATGAAGCAAGCAAGCATAGAGCATGCAAGCAAGCATGCAGCAAACAAGCAAGCATGCAACATGCAGCAGGCAGGGTTTCTGTCACGGCTCCGGCGCTGCGGGCCTCCGGCGGCCCCACGCGCCTACGCGATTTTAAATTACACTCTAGGGGTAGGACAAACAAGACTACGTGGAGTCGGTTTTGCGGCAATTCGGTTCTGTCACTAACTTTTGTTGCACAGCATATTAAATTCAGTCGATATTAAAGTCATTAGGCCTACTAACGTTATGCTAATAGTAATTAGGCCTACTAACGTTATGCTAATAGTCATTAGGCCTACTACACATTACACATTATACTATACATTATGCGAATCAAATTTATGCCAAAACAAATTAGTCTTTAAGATGATTATGCCAACATAAAATGTATGCCTAAAAAAGTTATGCCGAAGTATTATTATGCCAAAACAAATTGTGCTAAAATCGTTATGCCGAAGTATATTAGGACAAAGAACATTATGCGAAAAGAAGGGATCCCCTTTTTGACCACCCGCAGAAAAAAGAATAGTAGAGCTGCGATATTTAAAAAAAAAACCTGTGATAGAGGCCCTTTTGGCTTCACATAGTAAAATTCATGTTGTTAGCTTTTATGAATTAATTATTGTTGTTTGTTAGTCTTGTGCGAGTCCCAAATAAAACTTGTTCTAAATAAAAAAATCATGGCAACATAAATATTCTTCAAAATGTCAGGCAGTCAGCATCAAGTATACGAATAAAATAAAGGAGGGAAGTAGAACTAAGCTAGTTGCACGAATGGATGACATCATACAATTAAAAATGAGCTTACAATTTCTTTCGAACAAACCTCGTAGACACCCAGGTGACATGACAAAGATAGAATTACACGTCGTTGTTCTACTAACAATAAAGGTAGCGATATTTTCCCATACACTTCACGTTATAAATTCTTAGAACCATGTTCCGTATTGTAGACAACTAATGCACAATAAACTACTTATTAACATACCCATTGGTAACGGGATTTTTTACGAGTTTAGGGAGAATATCAGACTATATACCTTAAGTTAATTGTCTTGATAGCGTGTTGTGAACAAAGTCAAAACAAGAGCATCTCTAGCACCTACCTTTATTTTTTTTATGCTGTTCGGGAAAATTACAGCTAATGTAAATAATGTTGACCTTGCCCCATAGAACAGCTGCATTCCGGGGAAGTCTCGAATTCGCTGCTTCTCGTTGCTGGAACGACTTGACCCCACCGTTTCGAGCTGTAAAAACGGTTTGGACATTTAGTTCTAAGTTCAAGCAACACCAAAAGGAAACCACTACAAGAACTGACCCAGGGTCTGCACGCAGTTAGTATTGGTGTCTTTAAGTTCCACGTCTCAGCAAACTCTTTCTGGCGACCAGCACAACAAAACACTACAATGATTTGCTTTGTTTTATTTACGGTTCGTTGATGATCCTCATTGCTAAAAGTTATGTCCCGAAATCACCCACATAGCTTTATAATAGTATATGGACCAAGTTGAATTGGTCCTACCTCAACAGTCGTAATAGTCTACTACATAGTAGATTCAGATACACGGCATATTCCTCGACTGCCTGATGTTCAAACAACATTGAACTAAGTAATTATACCTTCATTTCAACATTGACATTCTACAAAGTAACAATGTATTACAGTCAAAGTGGTTTACTTACAATAAGCGACGACAGGAAGAAACCGAACCCGACAATTTTCCACAATTATCATATTCTCGAAATTGCTTCTAATGTCAAGAATTTCATCACGAGCCTCCTTGTTAGCGACAAAAAACGTCACGAAGTAACAAGACAGTAGCTTGTATTAGAAGCTGTCAAAAAAAAAGTATGTAAATCGATCCGAGACACGCAACGGCTCGCATGTGTAACTGTATCAAGTTCTTAGGGGCTTTTTTTCGAAGTTTGTATTCCGGTAGCGTTGAAAATACATGGTATGCTACGGAAATGTTCGGTCTATGGGTTTTCCAATGAATGTGGCTGTGTTGAATTCATTAAGAGCGTTGTACCCACTTAAATAAGGTTTCCTAATGATGCACTTTTAGGTAAGGCATTTCTGTGATTGACAATTTCAAATCAATCAGAAATAACTCCAAACGTTGTTACGTTTGCACCTCGAAACAAAAAATAATCTTTACAACTGCTAACCCAATATAGGACCTTGACGAAAAACTAACAATTCAACCGATCATCATCATTCAGGTCAAATAGGTAGGGTCAAGTAAAGAGGACGGGACGAGCCAGGGCGAAGCTTGAAGGCAACGGATAACAACCAACAACTTGTCATTACCTCCGTGAATCTGCGATCTTTGCCCTTATAAGTTACTTAGCTGCGGTTACAAGACCTCATAACGCACGTTTTGGAAATCTGCCAACACAAAAGGAAGCAAAGCTCCTATTTGCATAATTCCAACTTAAAAAGACGTTACGCATTATTTTCGCCTTTTACAGAATTCCTTACATTATTTCGCTTGGTTAATCTATGTGCAGCTAGTCGCTGAGATCACCGCCTCCATTCCCAAGCCAAGCCTTGACACATATCATCCGACAACAATGAGCAAGAACATAGTAAACGTCAATTACAGCATTACTCGTGTATCGCTGACTCAATCGTAGGCACATGCGGAATCGAACAGGCGACATGGTGCGCCGCTTATGAGAACACAATTACAATCCATTATATTCGCCTGAGACCTTTTAGGGCCGAGCTAACCAGCTAACCGGATTGCAGAGCAATGCGTAGCAGTCGGCAGACGAGGAACACAAGAGTCCGTGTCGAGGCAGAGCCGGGGCACAACATTATGTCCCCCATCCCGTATTGTTTGTCACTCAGACGGATTTCACGGCGACAAATGGCCTCTGAGATCCAGGATAAACACGCCATGGCACAATGCCTCTCGTATAAAATTAAAACAACTCCAACTTAATAAGAGTTTAGTGAGCTAGTTATAAAGGCAATTTTCTAAACGAGTGCTTGTACGACTTCATCCTTTACGTTTGTTCGTCTTGAACGGCAGCAGAATAGTTCATTGTGGATACTTTAATGAATGTTGGTTAAAAAAACGTGTGGGAGGAAACTTTCGTTCTTACAATCAACATGTGTATTGCTAATGATCATTATTCCGGCAACTTTGTTCATGTATTCGAAAGTGAACAAAACACGCTCGCCCATCAAAATGAAACCGCGAACGTAGAAGTGTATCAAATTGCAAAGAGCATCATTATAATTTTTGGAATGAGAATATAGCGATGTTCGAGTGAATTCATGTAGGATGGTAATTGCTACTGTTGCTATTAATGTCTGCGCTAAACATTTATGTATTCAGAATGGCCTTTTTCGTGTCACCCTACACTCATTATGCAATAAACAGTGACGATTTGCAACCTAAAGGGCAAACGAGTGCGTACGAAATTGCGTCCAATTTTCCTCTCTCACACAATTGTAGGATTAGAGTAAAATTTATATGTCTGGCTTTTTCAAATTAGAGCTCTAGGCTTAATACCGTCTGAGGACTAGCAGCCATTCCATTCGTCGCCCAACCCAAGGCTATCGTAACAATAGGACTTTACCTTTAGCTAGGTGGGCTTAAGTAGACTCGAGCTAACTTTAAACACCATCTTCGCAGAATTATTTGTTGACTTTTTGTGTAAAGCGTGTGACTGCTTTTGTATGGCACGCATCCTTCTCTTTTTTAAAAGTGAAATGTTAGTTAAAATTATAAATGGTTTGAGTTTGCTTTTCTTATTAAGTGTTTTGAATATATTTCATTATTATGGTATTTCATTCACGTTACATTCAACTTCAACGTGATTCCCCATTTCTTCACTATCCATTTTATATGTTTTCCTCAATTTATATTCACTAGCGTTGAATAAACATTCTTCTTATGTAACGTACACCTTAGTAAAGTCAACAAAACCATAATAAATTAGTGCAGATCTTGTAAGATAAAGAACATATACATGACATTAAGAGGCTGATAACCTTTATTCAAACCGTATAATTATTGGAGATACCATTTGCCGAGACTACTAATGTTAAAGTACGAACGTATGGTGGGAAAATGGACCTTAGGTCCTGCGCATAAGAGTGAAAGGTGTGTTGAGGAGGTCCACGGTCCGTCAAGCCAGTGCTGCCACGTAGCCTGCGTCGCCGCCACGAATTGGTCTATAATTAAGAAATAAGTTGAGATACGGTTTTTAGCTGACTTTTTACAAAGTATCTTACGGGCCAACGCAATTAACCCGCCTTGTAAATTGAATGTTTGCTTTATAGTGATTAGTAATTAACTTTTAAGTTTTTATAAGAAGTAGGTACGTATAAGAAGCGTGCACGACCGCATTGATCTTATTGATGCTGATTTTGTTTTGTTTATAGCGCGCAACTCAATTTTGTACTCGGGGTATTAATTTAACCTCAGCTTTGTTTGTTTTTGTAGTAATTATAGTACGTTCTGCTACTCAAGTATTAAAATTACACACCGTTCGTGGTATGAAAGATGATCAATAGTTTCCTGCGACAATATAGACGTTTATGTTATTTTTGTACATTTTAATAGTACTTACGATATCAGTTATTTCACTATTTCATGCAACTTTAATTTTTGCTTGATTGCTAAAAGCCAATAAAAGAAAGAAGTCCGCTATTTTTAACACATATTGCACAACTTTTTAATAGTATTTCAATGACATACCTACTATTGAGTGGGTCAAATAAAACTGAATATTTGAATGTTGAAACACAGTGATGATGCGAGCATCAAAGCTTAGCAATTGTTTAGGCTCTAAGGGGAATACCTTATTTATAAACCTAGGCTAATCCAAAACGGATGAAATCATAACACAACACAAAGGCACCACTATCCATAAACATTGATAACATACTTTGAGTACCTACTTCAGTTCAGATAACATAATCACTTCCTGAGCTGCACGGCTGATGAGTAACTTTGATAATTATCTGATAAAAGATAGCGTCATTAACATGAATTTCGCAAAATTATTAGAAAATTGGTACAAGGTTTGTAATTGTATGATGCATCGATGCATTCTAATCAAGAAGGTAAGAATGATACGTTTTGCAACAAGGCTGACGAAGAGGCCACTTGGTATAATAACAACAGTATACTTAGCTAACAGTCAAGCCAAATAAAAAAACAGTTCACAGAATCCATAATGTGTAACGGTGAAGAAAATTAAAAAAAATCTAGTGTTATATCTTACCGATCAGATTCATTAAACAAACCAAAAGAAGACTAACTATAGCTTCTTTTGCTATTACTAAGTCTTCCAACTTCGAATACTCAACTGCGAAAACTTTCAAAGTCACTGAATTTTAGTACTATGTAGTTATACTGTACCTCGCATCTGAGGGCTAAGCACGAATTTCTGCGTAATTGGATCGACAGCGTAAACGTATCGCCTTCGACAAATTTTGTATGCAAAATTGATCAGCGCCGTGTGTGCGTATTTGGAACTAACTAATCGGTAGCACGAAACATTGACAACCACCTTCGTATAGTTTTTACGCGTTAACGTTACGTAAATGAACCAAATGTATGGAAATCGATAGCAATCGGTAGCACGAATTGTGTCGTTTCGACTTTCTCGCTAGCTGGGACGCTGTCACGTAAAAAAAAATCTCACTGACATTTTCTTGGTGAGACAGTTTACGTCAAAAAATATTCCGTATTTACTTTGGAACTAATGCAAGAAAATGCAATTTATTCATGAAAACAAGAGGAAGGCATGCTGCCTATTTATCATCCGGTCTCCTGGATACATAAAGAGGCTAGGAGAAGATGTGAAACGAGGTAGGAAACATTTCCATTTTCTTGGTAAACACACGTAATAGTTTCTCATCAAAAAACATTTTTATAAGTGTTATTCATGCAAATCACACTACAGAGGGCTAAGCACGAATTTCTGCGTAATTGGATCGACAGCGTAAACGTATCGCCTTCGACAAATTTTGTATGCAAAATTGATCAGCGCCGTGTGTGCGTATTTGGAACTAACTAATCGGTAGCACGAAACATTGACAACCACCTTCGTATAGTTTTTACGCGTTAACGTTACGTAAATGAACCAAATGTATGGAAATCGATAGCAATCGGTAGCACGAATTGTGTCGTTTCGACTTTCTCGCTAGCTGGGACGCTGTCACGTAAAAAAAAATCTCACTGACATTTTCTTGGTGAGACAGTTTACGTCAAAAAATATTCCGTATTTACTTTGGAACTAATGCAAGAAAATGCAATTTATTCATGAAAACAAGAGGAAGGCATGCTGCCTATTTATCATCCGGTCTCCTGGATACATAAAGAGGCTAGGAGAAGATGTGAAACGAGGTAGGAAACATTTCCATTTTCTTGGTAAACACACGTAATAGTTTCTCATCAAAAAACATTTTTATAAGTGTTATTCATGCAAATCACACTACAGCTCCCTGCGCCACCCGCGCGCCTTGGTGAAGTTCGTTTCTGTGCGTAATTCGCCGCAACTCCGCGTTGTTTTTTGTTGCTCAAACTAATTTATGTTATAACCACGCAGCATCGTGATAGTTGTTACAAATACTGCCCCTAAGATGACCCACTGATCCTGCTATAGGTACCTAATACAATGCACGTGTTTGTACTCGTATGTAGTTTGTTTCAACGGGTCCATACCAACGCAAAATTGGAATGTAATAGAACTTGCAACAAACCTCAGTGAGCAAATGATGTAGCTACTAGGCAACCGTAGCTACTACTACCTTATTCTCGACAATATAAGATTTAACATTTCTTAATGTACCTATAACATCTTCTTCAGCAGGTTTGTGAAAATGGTTGCAGCACCTATTCAAATGGCAAGAACTATACAATAAGCCGCATTCTACAAGTCTATCGATGATGGCTAGAGACCCGTGCTTACCAAGGGAGAAAAGCAGGACGAATATGAAATAGAACACCTTCGCAGCGTGACGATTGGTTTATTGAAAAGACCTGCCATCGTAACCGGCGTCTTATCTACTGTCGGTACCTACACCGTACTGCTAGCGCACTGTGAGAGACTCCTTCGAAAATAGTTTATCAAATCCTAGATCAAATCATCCCGCATGCAAGGCTTGCGTACCGCTACCTTTTGTAATAAATGAAAGGCTTGTTTGTTAAATCAGTTTCTATTTTGGATCCAACTATTAATGTAATACATTAAGAAAACCTGAATAAACAGAAATTAGAAGGTAAAATTGTTTGTTTTTAAGTTCCTTTGTAAAGGTAGTCTCTGGAAGTCAGGTCCGATCTTCGATCACTATTAAAGGCGATCGAAGGGTCTGATTATGATAATTCTTTTTCTGCTAAAAAGCTACACTAATGTTGCGTTTTTATCACGGAAAACAAACAGTTTTTTTTGGGCTAGCCTCGTCAGCAAAGCAGTGGGGAATGATGAGTACTTGTTGTAAATAATAAATCCAGTAAACGGCCCCGACTAGGCCCGTGATCTGACATAGGTCGATGTTCTAAACCCAAATGCTTGGTGTTATTTATTTTATCATTGCTAATCTCAAAGCAGCTAAGGACGTCGCGTCGTGAGGACATTGTTATATCCTAGAAGAAAAAAATCGAAGACATGTGAAATCCAGCTAACCCTCACTGGGTCCGCGTGATGGATTGTGGCCGACTCGCCCTCACAGAGAAAGCCTGTAGCCTAGCAGTAGTAGGAACTTGATGTGCTGATTAAGCTTATGCCAGATAAAATTCTAAAAAATCTTTTGCAATTAGAAATTACCATTCACTATGTATATTATAAGCATAATGCATTGATGAAATAAAATATCGATTTACATTTAAACAAAACTTTATATTTCATGTGTCCTAAATAGAGGTACCTACACGGATCTTATTGAATTGGTAAAGCTGTTAGATATCAAACATGTTTGGAGCACCTATGAGCTATGGCTTATAGACCGTGCTCCAAACACCTGAAATGGCAGGAACAGCAGATATTCCAAACATGGTTGACATCTTAGCAGCTTGAAATTAGCACTTTTGAATCATCAGAAGTTACAAAAGATTCCCCCAATCGCTTCGTTGAATGCCCTGTTGTGGTCTTTGAAGAAACTCAGTCACAGACTAGTAGACGCTCGTGTAAGCGATTGGAATGGTTTGCCTGCTCTTGGTCGCAATGCTGGATTATATTGTTGCAATGTGGTGCCGGCAAAGGCTCTTGGCTAGAATCTGAAATAATCTGCTTTTCATGTCCTGTTGATAAAAGAAGTAGTTATAACAAAAATCAAAGATTGTGAAACATGAAAAAGAATTGGTCGTGCAAAGTGTTATTGGTCTTTCTCAGTAACAGCCCTACATGAAGTCTCATTCTGTGTGCTGTGTACGGCAATAGGCTCACCTCATACTCCATAGGAACCAGCATAACAGGCGCATTTGGCATTGCTGCATGAGTATGAGCAATAAAAGTGTAGATTACAAAATTTTATAAAAATGCTTACTTTTCTATGAACTTCACCTTAAGGACGGTTTGACTAAAGCTTGTTCTTGTTGACTTTGTTAATTATAACATCTTGGTACCGTACAGCACACAGTTTTCTTGTATAAGCTGGTGAATTACAATTATTATTTGAAATGACAACAAACAACAATAGACGTTACGCCTTATTAGGGTAAACATACACCGCGATGCAACGTCACCACCACCATTTACAAATGGCGCTATTAAAAATTTCAAAAGTAACCAAATCCTCCAAATTAGGAAGAAATCATTGCAAAGTATATATTTGTGTAATAATATAACTTGTATAATTATTATTTCTATCAAGTGAATGATTATTTGGGAAATTTTGGTTAGTAATAATATAGGTAGTATTCCATCTAACTACCATTACTATGTCCAAAGGAATTAGGTACTTACTAAGGCCTGGAAAAGTTAAGGTGTGAGCGTGCTGCAAGCGCTTTTATCAATTTTTAAGTTCGCTAGCGCAAGAACTTCACAGCTCCACGCGTTCGCATCAGTGTGCTAACGGTTTTATATTTTTGTCATTTGCAGGAAAACGTCAAACGTGAAATGCAATCTGTCAAATGTCACGTGTGACACCGTTCGAAATCGAACAATTTATCATTAATTTTATCACTATTAAACTGAAATTTTTAATTTTATATGAAAAAAAGAATTTATAAAAATGATAAACTTGTTTTAACATTTATATAATATTAATATTTTTTTTATCTTTAGTATTTTTCAGGCTCTAATTGAATCAAAACAGAGTTATCGGTTTTTTGTCTTCATTTTCAGAACGCACCATTCACTTTAAACCATTCTAATCGCTCTTGGATTCTCGGCCTAAATTAACCATCGTTCAAATAGTATCTTCGAGTTGTCGCAAGACGTTTTTTGGAGTTCGTGCTACCAATATAACATGTCGCTGTAGCGAGTACGTAATTGTCTGGTATTTATTTACCATATCGATACGATTTCGCAAGAATTTCGTGCTTAGCCCACTGGTCTCAAAAACATGCAACCAAAGTGACCTATGCGCTGCCACCTACGATGATGTGAAATTTGGACCAAATAAATCTGATTTATACTAAGATTATTGTGTGCTTTTGAGCCTAACCTTCTCTTTACAGCCTGGTAGATGGCATCCTCAATAAACAACCATCTGCAACAAAAACAGCCACTCTATATTCTCCAAGTCGTGATAGATCGACAGGAAATCAAAACATTGTAAAAGAAGCGATACCCGCACATAACCATGCATATTTCATAGTCAACAATATCACGGAACACATAACATATCCCAGTTTCAATATTCGATCAATTAGCAATAAACCATTTCGTCGCAGGGCGGTCGCAATCCTGCATAAATTCAATTAGAGTAACCTCGGTGCCGGGCCACAATTCCCACTGCCTTTCGAGACATAACTATATGGAATAATTGATCGGTGGACGATGAAACCCGGGAAACCCTTTAGGAATTGATATCGGAAATTATTGTCTCTTGCGCGTGATATGAGTATATTTATTTGCAGTAAATTATTAGGTTTATGAGGCATCGCCATGCCGTTGTTATGGCTTGTTGATGCGGTTCATTCAAATCGAATGGTAACCTGTTTTACATTGAGGAAGTGAAGTAAGTTCTCGAGTTAGTCTATCATCACGTTAGGTCGTAAAAATTCTATTGTTGAACTAGTACTCCCATAAACCGTGATAACGATCAGTTCAAGCAGAATATTGGCGATCGGCACACTTTGGTGTCTGGTTTAATGGTGTTTCGACACAGGGAGCTGTTGCTGATGTCACATGCCAATTGTGTGTGTGTAAATAGTTCATCAGTTAGCTTTTGCTGGCCAGAAATTCCACAATTTTTTACTGAACTATGTAAATGACTAATGGAAGTACTGACTGACCTTAATGTGGTATCCTCCAGATAGTATTAAATCAATTTGCCTAGCCTTTTCCAACTATTGTTGAGGTTCGCCTCCTGTCTAAACGGATGCAGCTAGGTACCAGACCAGCTATTTTACATGAAGTGACTGCTGATCGCACCTCCAGGACCCAGTAACTGGATAAAACAGTCTCCTAGGCAAAACTGGCATCAGATTTTCTGGCTTCGGTCTATCCGTAACGACTGACAAATATCTACAAATGACAGGTGTCGTATAGTCGGGACGCCCGTATTATTGTACTTTCCGATGTACGGAAGAGTCTCGGTATGTAATGGCTGGTCACCCATCCACAGACCGTCAACGACCTCAGTAAGCGCTGCTTAACCTCGAAGATCGAACCCAGCGGTGTTATTAAAAAAACAGGGCTCCTATAGAACACTATTCAATGCACGTATAAAATTTTATTGAATTTATACTATGCCGAGAATTAAAGATCACAAATTTACAAGTATTGCTCAAGTCGTCTGCTCGTGAACATTACAGGATCGCACGCGCCGCCAGCGCACGCGTTGCATTAAACACATTCGCTGATAACACGTGTTAATAACATATTCATTGGACGTATTGCATTGGACTGGGATTTCCTGTCCTTCTTTGAAAGAATTGACGTCATCGGAAGGATGTCGCACCTTCTTTCTTAAGCGAGAGATTTTCACCTTTGCTAGGCTGATTGTGTGCTGGAAATGTGCATGTATTACCAGTACTCATCATCATTATTTCAACTGAAGGATATCCACTGCTGGACATAGGCCTCCCCCAAGTGTCGCCACAACAACTGGTCCTGTGCGTCTTACACCCAGCGGATTTTCGTAGTCGTCACCAGGTCATCGGTCCCCTTTGTGGGAGGCCTTCCAAAATTGCGTCTTCCTCACCTAAAAATACACAGCTCAAAAACTAATTTCTGTAAAGGGAGAAGAGGAATCGTTTCCAATCCAAAAGCTTACCATCACAATTTATGAGATTTAGAAGAACGAGACTTACGATCGTTACTGAAAGACCTGCAAATGAAACTGAATTTCTCACACTACGAGCGTATGTTTAAAACTGTAAGAATAATGATGCATCTAATGATATTCGAAACGAAAATGAAATCGCTAATAAACAATTTTTCGTATCAAAGAAACCACAGTTTACAGGAACATCAATAGCCAAAGGATTCAATGATGGCTCTTCCACAAAACTAATCACGTTCAAGTCTAACATAATCGGATTGCAATAAAAGGGGGTCTTAAAAATAAATTGATGCAAACGCATAAAGTGTTTTGAAATATTCCGCCGATGTAACTTCCGCGAGGTAAAATCTTAAAGGCGGTCAGTTTTATGAGTATTACCAATGAAGGCTGGACGAGAGTAAAAGCATTCATTTCCGTCTTTTAAGATTCCCGTAGCTATAAAATATTTAGTGTAATCATTTTGTAGCTGAACCCGAACTAATATTATGTAAAATGCGTGTTTGTTGCGCTTTCTCGCCTAAATCACTGAATGGAATTTGAAGAATTTTGATAGATCTATCAAATAAATCTAGAAGTATTGAAAGAAATCAAGAGGTTAGTAGATCAAGACAGTTGTCCAAAATAACGCTAAAATATCTGAAAGAGGAAGTGGAAATGCCCACGCCATGGAAACAGCAAAGCTAAAATAACTCGTGCACAAAAGTGATTATTTCGTATCTTATGTCTTCCGTAAATATCTTCCGTGTATTACGTCTTTATAGCTTTTATAATTGTCTATCAATAGAGACTGGCCAATCATTCATAATGCTGTGATGTAATAAAAAAATTGAACTGTCCCATTCTGTGGAAGGAATGGAAGACCGCCTTTGCCCACTGCTACGCAAATGTCACCCTCTATTCTTTCCACCGTTCTCGGTTCCGTGCCAATTCCTAAGGACCACATCAACTCCCCCCCCTCTCTAAAATAACGCTAAAGAAAATATACTGAAGACAAAGCAAATAACACAACATCACATAGTAGCGTCACGGAAGAGGGAAAGCCTCTTGAGAGTACAACACAACATAATCTCCTGCCGCTGAGCCGGCCGCTCCATTTATTTATTTATGGAGATTATTATTGGCGTAATAATTCACTAAGTTTCAATTGCATAATGACGGCGGACAGGGCTACTAGGCCTGCTAGCTAGCGCTCTGGGCGGACGCACCGACTAGCGACCACAGATAATCTTCCACGCGAGGACTATTATTAAATAGGGGGCTGTCAGTGAAACGGCAGGCCGCCTCCTAGCGCGATCCCGCGATGTTATGTCCAACTTGTAAGACTGGCAACATCGAACAGCGGAACATTCGTATTTTAAACACTTGATTAACGTTCCAATGCGTTCAAAATGTATTACTACATGGGAATCGGTAAACATTAGTCAACACTGGGATCTAGATATTTTAGATTTATGAACTGAACGACGCTGTTCCACTTGTGGAAACAAGATAAGATATATGTTGAGATAATCTTGTTACGATTTGCGTAAATCAATGAGATTTCGATCAAATCGATCATATCTATCTCAATGTTATCTATGTAGATGTAGAGTTTACGCGTAGAATTTCAATGCCAATCGTTCTGACCGTTTAAAATAGAACAAACAATTGCACGGATAGGCACATTGAAGACTTCAGATAATGGGTGGTAGAAACAACTTTAAAATGGACACTCATAGACGCGATAAAGCGTGACTCCATCAGCAATGAACGCCGGTAACCCATTACAAATCTGTTTTATTGCTGTACAAAAAGTTGGAATTTCACGGAACAAAGAAATTGCGAGAACGTGTGAATGATAGAAAGTACTATTACGGATATCAACGACTAAGTAGCCGCTCGTTCGACCATCAACTAGTTGACGCCCTTTAAATATTTCGAATTCAATAGAAATAACTGCACGCAACAACACCACAGACAATGAATGAGCTTGTGAAACAGTGGGTAGAGCTTCAAAGTCAGCGGCCACGACATGCAGTCCACGTGAAAAATCAACAACGATTTCACACAGGAAAGCTACAACATTCACAAACTGACACTAAACCACCAACGATGAGGGAAGTGAACCTCTGTTTAGAAAACTCCTGTCCCGTTATCCAACATTGTTCTATAAGCACGCTCGTTTAGAAGCCGCGCGGCGGAGCCCCCAACACTACATTCCCATCAGTACGGCATCTCGCCGAACACCGTTACCTAAACAGATATTAATCATAATTTTCACTGACGCCTGTTCAACTATTTTAGATGATAGTTATTAGCTCATTTTGATTGTGACCCGACTGCGTGTGGGCAAATTCGTAAGAGCAGCTACTGGAAAATTGCCGTGTGACATCTAAGGGGTAATGGATTTAAAACTGCTCTCTGAGACACCTTTGAATAGCAAAATAATCACTTCCTGCGCAATTATGTACACAGGCATTACGACAACTTGTCTTGCTACTTTACAACGATTTGTCTTTAAACTTTTATCATACTTGTATTTTTTTTTCGGAACTTCGGCATCCATCAGCAAACAACTAGTCGACTGTTCACGTAACCAGAGGGCTGGGCTTTTCTTCGGCAAAAGAATTATCATTGCCATTCAATGCGGCAATGCTGCTATTTTCCATTGACAGCGACGTGGATGATTTTTTTGATGTCTAATGATTTCTTTTGTTTTGTATACGTTTGTACATAATTTCCCAAACTTATTATTCTACTTATTTATTAGTATTTAGTAGTTACTTTAGGTTACCTGTACCTACATACTACCTTGTAAGTTGGTTTGATAGCTATTCTAAATAGGTTTCTTAGCTAGGAGAAATACGAATAGGAAATACGTAACATTTTATTGACTGTAACTTCGTCCGATTCATTTAAGCCGAGGAATCCTTGATGGGAATGCGGACATCAAGTGAACAAACAAAGCTGGTAAGAATGCGAAGGAATCCGTCGTAAAATCTACACGTTTTTATGTTTCTTAATAGTCTTACGTTGTACGCATATCACGGGAACGTATGAATACATTAATCGAGACACGTGACTGTTAAATTGGTAAAAAAAAATAATCTGAAGAAAAAGTTTGATAACCTAAGATTCTTAACAGAAATAGATTAGCTGAAAGCTGTTGAAGATCATGATGATGAAATTCTTCATGACAAAGGCAGAATTCTTAACGGTTTACACATTGACCCTGGATCGTGTCACGACTTTTCCTTATTGTTAGTAGTCTACCAAAAACTAAGGGTAACAAAAAACATGAACACTCCGTCGTTCATATCTATTAAACCATCATAACCGAATATTGCGGACTCAGAATTTATATCAATTTTATGACTCATCTAATCGTCAGTTTATGCAGCGAATTATCAAATATTTAGTATTAATTTGCTAATAGCCACTAAGCGAATGTGATTGAGAAATACCAGAGTTTTTTGCACCACGCTCGAGGCGAAACAACATTTTAAAACAAATTAATTTAGCTATCTTGACTGAAGACGTTACGACGTATATCAAATGAATTGACGGGTACATGGTCTTAATGGATTTTAATTCAATTGGTGACTAGCCCATTTGTGTCCGGGATTTTTTCAGGATCAATCAGATCAATTAGAAGGAGGCAATTGTAATTCTCGAGAGTTGTTTAAACGGACTTGCTCGTTGGTTCAGATACGAATTTTCTTCTATCACTGATGTTACTGTGCTCGTAGTACGAGTATACCGAAAAACACGATGATTCTGGAGAAGTAGAGCACGAGTTGAAGAAACGGTTGATCTCAATACATTTTTCTAGAAATTTCATCTTCAGGTATATACTGTTATCAGGCAAAAGTTAAGTCCGGTAGTCTTAAGAGTCTGTAGCAAAACAGCAGATACGACAACAAGGTATTAGCACCCAATAAAACTTCTGCAATACCATAAAAGGACCTACTATGCCTTACGGCAGGAGCTCATAGAAGACAGCTACATTGTACTGCATGAAGACAGCCACTGTATATTCTTTGTAACAAAAAGAATCCCAAGGAAATATTTATTCTTAGCAAAACCATTAAATTTTCTAATAAATCGCTAAATCACTAAATCTTTCAGTATTTAATAGACACTATTCGTCATGAGGAATACCAGACACAATAACATCAAAGATAGCGTCAAAACGAGTTATACAGTCAAGTTAACTGCGTCACCAATTATTATCAAATGCCTCTAAATATCCGTGGAAACGATTAAACAAAAATTGCATATCGAATCTGCAACGATTACAGTAAACTTTCTTATGTGAATAAGGTGTAATATTAAGTATGAATATGACAAGCTATTCAAAGTTGTCATGAAGATAATTATGGAAACTGCTGGTCTATACCAGCAGTTTCCATAATTATCTTCATGACAAAACTGTACCTATGTACAGTTTTGTCAATTTACAACCACTGCTAGAAATTTCGGTGACTCATCTTGTGATGAGGGTTCAATAATAATCGATAAAAGGTGATACTGCCACATACCATGCGTGTTAAATATAGAATACAAAGACATTTGCGACCGAAGACAAAAAGTGTTTGCCGTTCACGGTTATTTTACTTTAGGATATTATATAATCTGTTGCTTATATATCTTTAATGAGACTAGCTTTTTGCTATTTTGATAAATCTGAATTATTGTCCCATAATCATCATCATCAACGCACAGGACCGGTTGTTGTGTCGACACTTGGGGGAGTCCTATATCCAGCAGTGGACGTCTTTCGGCTGATATGATGATGATGAATCATCATCCACAGCTTGACTTCGCTTACCGCTGGGCATAGACCACTCCAGACCTCTCTTCTCCTGTGGCAATCCCTACGCTTCTTTACTACCCTCATTCAAGTTTAACAGCAGGGTAAGGTCTCCCTATTCTCCTTTTACTTCGCTGTCTTGAGCTGCTAAGGAATAGTTTATTAAAAGAGTCCATCTCAATCATCTCATTTCCTCTACTCCACCTGAGCTTAGGTTCAAAGTTACACGTTATACACTTCATCAATCTATTGTAGCGTTTATAAATCCGATGACAGCCTGTCTTCGGATTTATCAACGTTGTTGATGTTGATAAATCCGAAGACGGGCTTGTTTTATTCATACTCAAAGCTCCTAAATATTGCGGCAGTGGCAAGACCAGCAAGTCAGGACAGGCGGCATCATCCGATGTGGCCACTTGATTTAATTGAATTAAATTGAAACAATCGATGGTAGTTACCAGCGGTTGGCGGACTCTCCGATTTATAGCTACTTGTACAACGGGTAAGGAAATAATGGAGTAGTAGGTTAGTTAGTAAATAATTAGCTTTCCTAGTAGCTTTTTGGCAGTTTCTTGTTATGAGATCAGAGGGCAATTCTCATATTTTAGGGAGCGTATTCGCATCGCGGTCGCATACTTTCAAAGACTAATTTTCCTAAATTTTGATAAGATATTGACAATAAGTGTCACTAATATGCGACTTGAATTTGAACATTTTTAAACACGAGAATCGGCTTTTAGGACTAAAGCCCAGTTTCTTGAAAGAAAATGGTCAAACGCGTCAACTGCTGTGATTAGTAGAATGCATTCTCAAAAGTCAATCGCATCACTTAATTTGTGTTTCACAAATTAAACAACGCATCGATAATTTATTCTAGAAACCGAAGCATAAGAGCCTGGTACAAATTCAAACTTGTCAGGTGATCCAGAATAAACTCGAAGACGGCAAAACTTTTCTTATAAGCTTTAAATAATCAATGACGGAAATGTTTTTTCAAATATGTATCTATTTTTTATAATCTTTCAATAGCCTGATTATTCACAGATACATATAAATAGGTTATCTAATCTCGAGATACGAAAATGCCAACGACCCTTTATTACAAACCAGACGACAACAACACAAATATGCAACTAATAGTGCGATTATGTCATCACAACGTTATTCTTGCATATGTGAGGCCGAAAATAGCCCTCACACACCAACAGGCGCGAGCCCACACTTAAATGACGCAGGAAAAACAAAAGACAGCTTTTATCAACGCATCCGAATGACTAACACAGCTGAAAAGATATTTTTAAAACTCAATGTCGACGCTCAAAAAACGGTAGCATTTCTGCTCATTGAGTCGCTTCATAGCAAACATTTCCCGACAAGGTAACATCTTACTCGCCGGCACTCTCTCGTTGCTTTTTAATACCCCCGAGGCACTAATCGTCGTACACTGTGGCTCCTACAGCTGCTATGCGCCGTAATTGCTCACATATCAATCCACGAAGAGTAAGTGCCAACTTAACATCCGCTCAAAATAAACAACCTGCTTTGTTTAATATATTAATCGTTCTCGTAACACTTTTAGTCATCACAAAATCTATTACTCCATCGTTATCTATATATTTATGGACAACTCAAACGATGGACAAAAATATAAATGTCGCAGCAAAATAACGATATCTGTAACGTTTAAATAACAAAAGGACATCGATACTAACGCATATCCGGGCGAATCGCCACGTTCAGGCCTTTAAACGCAGCCGATAAAAACATTACTCGACGCTCTCAATAAATACACATTAATGTCCTGGAGCATTCTGGTTTACATTCCGTGCGGTTTCCAACGAGTTTTATAAAAGCTCCGTTCGGCCGCACACGCAATTACAAGCGCCTCTTTGCGGTACAATCAATATTTATTCCCTTACGAGACAATACAGGACACACGAGTACATTACTGCGCCGGCTTCAGACCACGAACACGCCATGTTTGTGAAGCCGGCAATCAATTCCCGACTCGAAATTTCGTTCATGTTACAAGCGTAGCGATTTATGTAAGGGTGGGCGCACACTGGCTAGCCCGCAGAGTTCGTGTCCGTGCATAAATAACCCACCTTGCAATCTACCAAGTTAATGATATTGCGATGCATTATCATTTCAGTCAAATCAAATCGCTCATTTCGTTTTTCTCATCGATATCAGGAACAAATGAGCTTTCAGCGAATTAATAACATAAGAGATGAGCTGCGCAACAAATAAAATGCGTACTGATTGTTTTCGTTTTCAATTAATAGTGATTAAAGTTGGAATTCATGGGTGTTCACAGAATAAAAGTAAAAAGGGAATTAATTGCGTCGACAAGACAGAATAAAGGCAATCATAAAATAAACGGATAAATTTTATCGCGCGGAAAACAATGCGCTCGATTCGAACAATCGAAATCGTCGATGCAATGCGAAGGGATGTTGAAGTGAAAGCGCATGCGCTGATACAAGAAAAAGCCTCGCGAGCCAACCAGTTATTACACTAATCGCAGCGATATAATTCCCGAGTCAACTTAAACACAGGTTCCTTGCGGATCGAAATGCAAACATGGCGGGCGCTTTGAGCTCCATAGCGCGGGAACTGACAAGTGCGGCTTCTCTCTTACGAATGTTGTTATACTCTGGGCAATCAATTAGTAACTCATTGGAACTACGACTCAGTTGCTATAGCTACCGACGCTCAATATGACAACTGGCGTTTCTGAAGCTTTACGTCCTGAATCGCGCTGAAGAAACTCTTATCTATACGGACCTGCTTCTCTGGCTTTCTTATCAGATAAAAACATGCAAGTTAACCTGAAGCTTTGCTTATTTTGGGCAAAGAAAATTATAATGACAAAGGCAAAACAATTTAAAATTGATCTTGAGCGACGGTATGAGCATAAATGAATTCTTGAAAGCACATTGAAACAATGACCATTTCGCCCACAAAAAAACAGAACTTTCATTAGGCACTATATACTTGTGATTTCACAATTTTCTCACGAAATTGGTACACTAACATTTTTTTGTCTATCATTCGCCGTAAGCAAGCCGCACATACAATCGCACCCGGCCCGTTTCGGTCCATCAAAACGCAGCGCGAAAGTCGCGAGCTTCGTTTTATCGCGTTCGCGCCAGAGTTATCTGTGCGAAGCGCTTGCGCAGCGCCCCGGTACAAAACGGTTGCTCGATACAACTCTTTATATCCCCATAAACGTTTTACATGTTATTTATCACGATCTTAGTGGGTGACCGACTTTATTTATGACACTAAATATTATTATAATCGTCTTAATGTAACTTGATATTGAATAGTGACTTTATAATGTCGGACTCTTGGAATTGGTTTGCAGTCGGACTGTTGGGCTTCACAGTCCTGTGAAGCCCAACTGTCCGACTGCAAACCAATTTTAATAATGGGAATGTTTTCTCAAATAATTTTTCTTTCTAACGGAATATGAGAGAGCAACACGCGTTATTTATGTTGGTATTTAAGTTAATTATAACCTTATAATTAAACAAAGCTCCGAATCGGTCGACTTTATTATTTATGGATACGCTTATAAATTATAATGCGAATGTATTCGTAACACCTAGCCGGTAGAGATGACGTTTACGACCGACGTGGTATCCAAATATTTATTGGCTTAGAACAAATTAAAAGTATAAAATTTTAATGTTAAGGAACTTAAACTCCGAAAAGTATAATCATGCTGTCACTTGACAACCAAATCCTGTTTATTATTGGTATGGACCCACTTGTCTCAGTCACCCGGAGTGAATTTTAATGAAATTCACCTTTACAACTTGTATAATTCCTTCTATGTCTATTCGGTAACAGTTTATAATGCGAGCTTCGTAATAATCTTTTACTTTTTTATGATTTTTCCACTAATTATATATGCCACATATTATTTTATTGGATAATCCGCCTAAACAGCCATAAAATTGGACGCAATATGAATTATAAAAATTGAATTAATTTACTCATTTGGATTTAAAAAACAATGTGCAGAACGCAGAGTCAATTCATCGAAGTAACTTCGCACAGAAACAGACTCGTATATAGAAACGGAAATTACAAACAATATATCATAGCAAAGATAGACCTCCTAGCATCTGGATTAAGATTAGGCAATTAAAAAGATGTTCTTTTAAGGGTAGCTATTAAAGAGTGAATTATAGCCGGGGAGGCCGACCACGGCCACACAATTATTCGCTTAGACCCCCACAGGGGCCACCTCAGTACAGGACTATATTTAAAATTTATCACTTGGACATTAAATGTCGTCCCACATATAAATTACTGTCTGTAAACCTCGGTATTGGCACGATTACTGCACAAGTGATTTTGTACCTAGTTTAATTGGAATTATTAATTTCTAATTGCCTTCTTCGGTACTAAATCGACTTCATCTAGTTAATGGTAAGTTTCGTATATAGTCCTGGGAGTAATTGGTATCATTTGTTATTTTCCTCTAACATCCTTTCAATTAGTTGGGCTATTGCCAATATGGGTTTGACTTATGTTGTTTTTAGGCGACCAAGTACGTTCGACTAAGCATACAATTTGTATCAATTTGTAATCGGAATTTGGAATTTAAAACTGCTTCTTCATTTTGTATTCAGATTTTTTGTATATTATTTTATAGGCTTACTTTCGACAACCATCTCACCTGATGGAAAGCACTACGTAGGAGCACGCTTGGCTGGCTAGCAGTACGTATTCACTCTTTAAAATATGATTGGGTTTCTAGGGTAGAAGATCCAAGGTTGTAGCAAACAGGAATTCTTAGCTACAACAAATATTCCGTAATATCACTTTTAATAAGATAAAATACTTCACAGAACCAAAAACGTCATCACCAAAAACCAAAACAAACAAAGATTTTAAAAAAAAGCTTGACGTAGCGCCCTCTCTCGTTATCTCGCCACACGAACTGGTCAGCTGAAAACTGAAAGGTTCGTATTTAAACTGTTGGACTGTTTTCAGTGCCGTAGCGCTACGCACATCTCATAGCTACGGCCGATGTTTGAGCGCTACGAATCTGTGAAGTGACGGTTGAAGTTGACGTAAGTACAATAGTAGGCAGGTAGTTTTGTTTTATTATTATTCGTCAGTTTTCAATAAAACCGGCTACTCTAATATATCGTATTATTTTCTGCACCAATATTTCTTTGAATGTAGGCTTATATTGAGAGGCGACTAAGGGACTCACCAGAGAATGAGTACATTGCTACAGCTACACTGCAATCACCAACCCGCCTGCCAAGCGTGGCGATTATGGCCCCATTTGGGGGAGTCCTACGTCCAACAATGGACGTCTTTTGGCTGATATGATGATGGTGATGTGGCTTATATTGAAGGAAAAGTTATAGTTAAGAACATTTCTGACGATAAAACTTTACAGACTTTAATTTTTCTATTGTTTGTCATTCAATTTTCTCAACTTTCTTCCAAACTGAAATAAATGAATCTGTGTAGTTTATTCTAGTGCCTTAATGGTTATTCTCATTCGTATATCATCATGAGCGCCACTTCTTTCTATTTGATCGTAGTAGAGGTTCATCTGAGTTCTCATTCTGTCGTAACATCAATGTTAAAATATGTTTAAAACATAAATATTAATCACTAAGGTGTCACCTATTTTTCACATCATAGCTGCGTGCTGCCTGCAAACACTATCAAGATCGTTAATACCTACGTATTTTATAAATCTTAACCTGTTTCACTAATTAGATAGAAGCCTCCTACTGTGTCCTAAACACACCGCGACAAATTATTCATCCCCGCTGAGTTCTGAACTTGACGTCCGTTCCCCAAAATAGTACGTCCACAAGGCCATCGTGTCAAGACAACAAGCCTACTAAACAGGTTTAGTCAAACGTAAAATGATAACTTCCAATGCAATCCGTGCAAGTTCGCTTTCATCGCGAACTACTCAGGACCACTCCGTACAGGTGGCTCCTACCTCACACGGCATCGTATTTCGATTCGATTGTGTATCGCGAATTGCGATCGAACCTTTCCGGTCGGAACTGGGTTGCACGCCCATCGTAAGCCATTGTGAGATCCACATTAATTGGCCTCAGCCGCAGTCATTTAATATCTCGTAATGCGCTCGAAAAAACACAAAAAGGCACCCCGAAATCTCCCAAAGCTTCAACATCCGCGCATTCAATGCGTGCCGAGTATAAACTGTAATGCGATATTTTCTTAAGCGATTTGTTGGCAATAGCAGATGGGTGTGCCTCGAAACAGGAAATAATTTCGAACTTGTTGCCACTGACTGATCTGTCTGTGTTGTGTTCGTTTTGTTAACAAACCACGTGTATTTATCTTGGAGTTTCTTCCATTGAAACATGACTACTTGTATACGTAGTTATTATATTCAAGCTCGTTGTGCTAGGGGACCGGGGAGTATAGAATTTCACATATAAACACCATCTGCTGCTGCGTTTGTGTTTTGTGAATTTTAAAGCTACTGTAAACTATGTTGCACAAGTGTCTATGCAATTTATGCTTTAGTCACTCTAATTTATAGTTTTGTTTCATGTAATTACAAGAACTGTCTTCCCTTAATCTTGAGTAGAGCGTCTTCGGAATGATTAGGATTATCATTAACATACGACAAAGTAGTGACGCTAAATTATTCCAACGAACACTGGTAGAAGTTTATTCCTGTCAAATCGTCAAAAAACCACGTCGTCTATTCGTGTGCACACATTTGTTTAACGGGACCCATCGCTAACTAACTTACCGTTCAGGTAAAAGATAATATTTTTTTCGACGCACGATCTCCCTGCATTCGTGTCTCGACGCCACGGCGAGGGATTATTATTTTAGTAACATCTGTACGAGTAACTCTAACTAGATACTAATAGATAACCGCTGATGTTTTTTATGCGATCCCGCTTTTTAATCTTTTGTATCGGGTCGTACACCAAATGTGCATTTTTATTTATAGGGGTCCGTTACAATGGAATATGTATTGGGGTTCTACAGTCGGATATACAATAAAATGAATGATAGAGGTCGCACTTGTGACCACTTGTCGCTAATTGAATTTTTTATTAACAATAACAAACAAGTGCGTGGAATTACACTGACATTTGCGTATCGCTCACAAAAGAGCTGTGGACAAATACACAAGAATCGATTAAATCAAATTAATTGGCGGTAGGTGCTTAATTATTACGCGCAGTAGTTAATCACATTTGGAAACGACAGGACGTCCCCAAAGTTCCAATAAGCTGCTAATTACGTTATTCAAATACCGTAACGAAAATAAAAAAGATAGAATAAGTGGAGCATTGTGGCGGCGAACGTAAAGGGAATGTGGAACCGGGGAGACGTCACATTCTGTGGGACGGAGTAGTTTAGTTCTTGTTTTTTTCGGACGATCTAGGATGGTACAGTTACCGGCACGTAAGTTGGCAAGATATTACGTAGTGGGGGAAGTTCGCGCATGTAAAAATGTATGAAATTGTGCGTGCGCGAATTTCTCCCACCACAAAATATCTTGCCAACTTACTTGCCGGGCATTATAGGAGTATAGTGAATTAGCTGCGACGAATCCTTTGGTCATTTTCGTAGTCTAAGGAGTAATTTTATCCTTGTATAAGCTTAGCTGATCTACAGCTCAAGTTGGAATACTAGAAAGTGTTACCCCATGGTTGGCGAACTTGTAGCGTTGTATGGTAAGTGAGTGTACCTACTGATCCATTTGAAAGGAATGCTGGAACCAACTTTATCTAAATAGCATACCTTAAAATTTACATTAGCTATAACTTCCGGATTCTTAATTGAGTATTCGAAGATGAGAATTCAAGTTTACTTCTTTTTAAACAACAACTCTTTTTAGAGCTAAAATAATTTGAAATCGTTCGATAGACACTTTTGACAATTTTTTGTAAAAAAACGGAAGTTAGTCAATGACAAAAGAAAACAAAAAACGGTATGCCTACACTTATTCCTATTTAACCGACTACGGCAAAGCCAAAAGGAAGAGTTATGATTTTAAAATAACAGTAGGTAAGAAATAACACGATCATTTGGATTCCTCTTCCAACCCTACACTTGTATCTGCGGGGTAGTTTTTAACGAGCCACGTATTGTACCGAGGCATGCCACAGTCTGTCTCCTAATCAATGTATTCAATTTCAACCACTTTTTCTTTTTTTATGACACACCCCCCCAATTTATTCCCATATGCCAGTATTTTGCTAACCACATTTAGTTATTTTAATTATTGTTCGATGGTATTTTTTTATCTCTGTGCCCTTAAGAGAGTATTTAATTATGATCTAGTGTGAGTGCACTTCAAATTTACGGGTGCATATTCATCACATACATTTCATAATCTTTATACTTTACTGTAAGTGATAAAGCGCTTAGACTTGAGTTTGTAATGTACAAATTATAAAGTAATAGTGTACTCATTGTTGAGAAGCATAAATAAATAGAAAAAAATTAAATGAAATTTCAAAACGATAGCTTACATTTTTCAATGAAACATTAAGTATTTGTCAAAATCAATTTTAGCTTGAAAACCTGCCATTTAGCATTAAAATAGGGACCACAATTTCAGAAACTTCTGCATAGGTGTTCAAATTTTAAAAACAAATAAAGTAAAAAGAAACGAAAAAAATAAAAATGGGTGAATGTAAAAATTCCTAAGTAGACAAACAGAAATACTGACTTTCTCTTATACCTAGTGAAAAGCATTTAAGAACCTTTTTCACTTATGAAAAGTACTAAACAATTAACGTAGAGGAACACAATAGAAGTAAACTCAAAAATCAATAAATTTCAATAAGATCCCATCCCGATAACCAAAAAGTAAAAAACCCTGAAACACATTCTACAATACTTGAGAATATTTGCGAAGCATATGCAAATAGATGCTTATGCACGATAATTATTTTCTTGCATAGTGACTCATGCTCGACCCAGAAGCATTTATTATGTCCGTGTTTACTTAGATAAATGCACGTTATCTCGCAGCATCCGTCTATAGCACGTCCGGGGAATTATCCTCAGATCTTATTCCCGCACTATTTACCCTTATCCACAAAATCATGCATTCCTTGCACTAAGTAAAAACTTTCAACTTAATACCGGAGCTTCATATGACTAATGGCCTACAGATGTTTCCGAAACGTAGACGTATATCAAAAATAGAAATTAGGGGTTACACGCTCGCCCTCGATCAATGATAATAATTAAAATTAAATTTTTATCTCTTCTAAATCTTGCAAGCCACCCAAGTAACGCTACGGTGCTTTACATAAATAAATAAATTTATATCAAGCGTCAGTTTCATTAACACATTCGAAATTTTATATCATTTTTATGACGCAAAGCTTTCTGGCGATGTTATCAGCGATTATCACTAACGTTAGTTTTATTGCTTCTATATCTTAACGCTTGCAAATTATAATTAAAAGAGATCTAAATAAGTTATGTACGCCAAAGTTTAGACTCTATCAATTTGATTCTGCCAATTGAAATTTGCTTTTTATCTGCATCGTTAAGTCGTAAATGATTCAATTCGGCGATGTTTTAGCATTATTTAAGACTGGTTTTAAAGTACGTTAAAACACGAACCACTTTTATAAATACTATATATAAATAATAGACCAGGTTTTTCTAATTTTGCCCGAAAACATTAAAAACGGAAAGCTAATTTCGAACAACAGCATATGCGTTACATTCTCCGCTTTCAACACTGTCACGGGCCATTCCCTGGCGAATTTAAATTTGTAATTCCTTCCTTCGCTCCTACCAATAACAGCGAAACATTTATTAAAAAAACCTGTGACTCCTCCTACCGACGGAAGCAGCTGCAACCCTAATTATTACAAACATGGACTCTTGAGCATTGGGCAATGCTATAGATAACTAGAGTTATTGTTAATCATCTATAGAAAACTGTTATTAATTTACCAGCTGGCGTCGAAGACACAACATTCAATGTTTAATAAAATACTGATAACTGGCTTTGTAATTACAAGATCTAGTAATTACCTTCATCATCCTACGTTTTAGTGTCAATCACGTTAGTAGATAATATGACCATAATTACAAGAACATTATCGATCATCACCACAAAATCATTATCGATAATTCCATTTACAACTTTAATTCAGCTGTCAAGTATTTTATTTGTTTTTATAAAGCCATAACCGGACTATTTTATTATGACATCCGAACGTCCTACGCGAATCTCACGGGCTTGAACATTTCTTTAAACATTTCATTAGTTGGGGCTGGGATATTTACGGTTTTGGATAGCTATGGGCGGTCACGTTTACGGTTATGGAAGTATCATTTAATGAGGATACGATACATTTAACTCGTAGCTAATAAGAGGCAGCCTTCATTTACCCACCCACGCGTATTGAAATTGAGAGGTTAGAATTCAGACATAAATATCATAACGCAAATAATAAAAAAGAAACCGAATGGACCAGTCCCGGTCTGCACTCAAATGCTGATACCGGTGATGATTTACATATTCACTGTTGGACTTGCAAAAGACCTAAAAATGTCAACGAAAATTTATTGCAGTATTTTCATAAGAAGTGCCATTAATACTTTTGTAATAAACCTGTCCGAGCACCGATAACATCACAATCTCAACTTTACCAAAAGCTAAAAGGTCGTTTATAGGGATATAAACGTTTATAGAATCATAAAGCAGAACCAATCTATTGTCTCGACTCGGCCTACGCTCGCCGACGACATAACTAATCGAACGATTCCGCTTTTTGTCTTTACAAGGAACATAATCAATTGTCACTTCGGGTTTAGATATTTCCCACCTAAGTTTAAGATGTCTAAGATCCATTTGGAACGGGTTTAGTATCGTCCGTGGACAATAAACGATAGGATATCGTATTGCATGGGGAAAAAAGGTGATGAGTGGCCGTTGTCGCAGTCTTGGCGCTTAAATGAATGGCCTGTATGTCATAGACATGGGACCTCTTGATGACCATCATTTAAATCCTTAACGATATTCGAAGTTTGAATTCTTATCGATATAATATTACGTGAACGATTTGAGATCGAGATTTTATTCGATAAGTTTTGATATCGAATAAAATCTCCAAGGCGCGAGGCGTTCAATGTGAGAAAAATACTTTTACGACTTTAGAAGTGATCATTTGATCACAAATGCGTCAAAAGTCTTTATTGTCAGTGCAGGCTGTAACGCAATAAATTCAATTTTACTTTGATATTAGTCTTCTGAACACTAGTCTTACAAAGAAGTACCGTGTTACTCAATGAATGAGGTCTGGTAGGCAGCCGCTCCACGTAAAATACTGTTATTGGTGTAAGCTGAATCCGGTTTGACGGGAGCCGACCCCAATATGGTTGGGAAAAGGCTAGGCAGATTATGATTGGTTTTAATTATTAAAAACTACACAGGTAAAAACTTAAACATGCAAAAAGCTCTTGATTCGATCACTCCGCCTTAGAAAGAAACACAATTAGCTTAAAAAAAATCAAACGTAACCTGACACATGCGCCTGCGCACTTAAGGCGTAATCGATTGCTCACACCGCTACTTAACAATGAAGAGACATCGTCGTAATCAAAAGTCAATTAAAACGCTGTTTATTCATCATTGGCCCGGGCGGCAGATGATTTATAATTTCGCAGCGGGCCATAGGCGCGCGCGCACTGTCGCGGTCGCTTTTTAAATTAAAATCGTACGGACTCGAGCGTGATCTTATCCGGCTCGATCAATTTAGATAAAATAAATATTTATACACTCGACTCTGGATGGGCGAACAAAGCGTTCGGTAAATTGATTATGTCAGTGAAAAACTTATTTGACGTCTCGACGTTTGCCCCTATTCTATCACCTGTTACGATTTAAGATATGCATTTATAAAATGTTACCGACTTGTTACGTGAGATTTAAATTCAAGTATTTTCTGTAACGATTTCTGTCACTTTAAAATGTGAAATTAAAGGGCAAAGCTCATGAGAGAAAATCTTTGGAAACGAGACAGGTCTACCTATTAGATAATGTTTATTACTAAGGCAAGCAATTCAATGGATTCGACCCAAGCTTTTGAGAGCCTTTACCACCTGTCTGCCTCAAACTTATGGAATAAGCTTTAAGATTTTATTTATATGGACAGCACTTTAAATAATATTTACTTTTCATTGACAGCTTTGACAGATGGCTGCGCTCGGACTTTGCTTGAGCTTTTACAATTATTGTGTGCTTCAGACTTCACACTAATTTAGACTCTTTGCTGTTCAATAATATGACTCATATTTGAAATTGATTGATTTGATTCTATCTCGTGTAATTTGTCTTGTGTATGTGTGTGAAGAGTGAGTTTGGGTTGTATAATATGTGAAGTCATTAAAAGTCAGTAATAGTAGATAAAAATATTATTTTATTCATACTCTGCGTTTGGAAGCGTAATAAATACGAAAAAATTTCATATCCTAGCTAAAAATTACATCACAAAATTATTTACTTACGTATACTTCTTACAATTAAGCTATTTACAATTGACTAGGGTACATTTCAGTTCTGCGATACCTTTTACTTATATTTTTATATTTACAGTACATATTTTCACACAGTTCTCACTTCACATGATAATTTTAATTTAAGTACCTAACATTATCACAAAATACTTAGCATGTCAGGTCTTAAAATTAATCAGGAACCTTAAAGTACCAGTGTATGTATTATTACTCGTTTACATTACAACCTATGCATGCACATATGCAAAAAGGAATGTATGGGTTTACATAACTTAAATAATCTACAAAGAACTCATAAAAAGGAAGTGGACAATGAATGCTATTCAAACAGGTACAATATATACTACAAATATGTTCAGAATTCGTTACAAACACCAATAGTACTTACAGTACAATAAAAAAAGATTTTTCAAGTCATATGTGGCATATAAGACCGATTACTGTTACATAATAAAATTTAATATTATAGCACCAACAAAGATAAGCTTACAAAAACAATTTGCGTCCAGTACATATGCCAGTTATGTCATTAATATATTTTTACAATGATATATACAGACAACAGGTAGGTAAATCACAAGATCGTTCGCTTATACAAAGTAAGTCTTTCTAGGATGCGTTGTGCTCGACATGGGAATTTGTTGGGCGGGCCTTAGAGGGCGTTCCTCGCACTGGTGATTGTCTATGGAGACGTAACTGTGATGGTGAGGTAGCCGGTCGTCAGGACGACCCTCGCTACTCGCCACCGAACACGTTTCGTCCTCCGTGCTGCGCGCTGACACCTCGGCGCTTGCGCTGGTCGAATGCATCGGGCTTGACATCATCAAACCAGGTGGATTCATCCCATACTTATACCAAGGATCATGAGACGTCGGGGGCGCCGTATACCTCAAATTCCCATGACGACCAAATGCCTCCCTGTTACTACCACTTTTCATATTATTCGCATTATGAAGCGTCCGATTTGGTAGAGTCACGTCCACATCCGGTAACCGAAAATTTAGTTTTTCCCAACAGTTCCTCTCACCCCACACAATCACTGTACACGTTTTAAGTAGCACTTTTAGGTCCGGATCAATGTTTATGGCACTCAAGTCCGTCGTCACAAGGAATATTATCTTTTGACGTCTATGCCTAACGTTCACTGAATTGATTGCACTTTGAATAGCTGCATTCGATTCTGCCGAGTACCATTCTTGTTGCAAGAATGTTATCGATAACACTATAACGAGTCTTTTAGAACTTTCGGAGGCACTCACTAAACTGTCACCTGAACGTCTTTCAACCAAAGGCAAGTCCCTGTGTTGTAAACATAACGTATGTCCCATATTTTCTAGTTCGGAACTAACGGCGCGAGTCACAAAGTCTTCATCTCGTGGATTGTACACAAAAAAAGCGTCGAACCGTTTGTTTTTATTGTCGTTCATATCTTTGGGAGTCGATGTGAATACTCTTACACCGTACCTCGAATGCATCCATAATTTAAAATCTTCCCGGAACATAAAGAGCAAAGCACACATTAGTAAGAGAATAATTGCTATTATCAGCACCGCAGCGATATATGGAATGTAATTTTCGACACCGTCATGCGATTCAATGAATAATCGCTTCAGTGTCTCGGTGCCGGTCTCCTCAGTTGTTGTCTCTGTTTTACATTCCTTTGCTACTGTTGCGATGGTTTTATTCATTGCTTGACCATGAGCAAAGTAGCACATCATACTCTCTGTGTCTTTTGACTTTTTTATTAGCCACTGATTCAGCTGGTTGACGTCTTTACAATCGCAAATCCAGTTATTCCCATCTACTGAGACACGAGTGCGGGGATCGTTGTCTGTAATGACTCTCCATGGCATGTAATCAACGTACCCATTATTGTCTAGGCCCAAGTACTCTAGTGAGGGCAGGTAATTAAATGTATCATTTTCTATAACCTTGATCTTGTTTTCACTGAGATGAAGCTCATTCAGATTTGGTAGTCGTGTAAACTGTGTATTCCTTAACACCTCCAGTTTGTTGTTCTCTAAATGAAGAATCCTCAATGATTCGATACCGTGAAATGTTCTATTTTGTATTGTGTTGATATTACTGTTATTGAGATACAAGACTTGTAACTTTTTTTTGCCGATGAAAACGTGATTCCCTAACTCTTTCAAGTCATTTCCATCTAAGTATATTTCGGTCGCGTCCATCGGTATTCTGTCCGGCACGTGATCGTAGCCAGCGCTCGAACAATCGACCACGTTAGTGGTGGTCCAGGTTTGATCATGATAACACGAGCATTTATCGGGGCAAGTCATCTTACAATCACAGGCGTCAAAGTCACAACAATGGCACACCGCGAAACAATGTGAATCGTACTCGCACAGAAATTCTGAGGATTTTACTTCAAGCAAAAGCATATCCGATCTGGTTCGTGAATGGGTTAAAGAGCACCTTACACTTTCTAAATCCATTACTCTCGGGCGCTGCCTGAGGTCACTTAATTGGTTAATTGTCTGCAGCCATTCCATTGTGCAGTCACACTCAAATGGATTTTCGCTAATATAAAACTCGGGTAAATCTTTGTCATCAGGAACAGATGATATTGCGAATGCGCCGAGCTCCAATGTTCTTATTTTGTTTTCATACAGTATTACTTTATTCAGATTATACTTTTGCAGGAATGTCCCTGGGCTTATTTTATCAATGTTGTTATTGTTCAAAACAACCGTCTCTATACTACTTGGAAAAGAGAACTCATCAATGCTCCTCAATTTGTTGTAACTGATATCGAGCATTTTAACTGAACAGGATTCCTTCAGTCCATACGTGTCTTCAAGCTTCTCAATTTTATTTTCGTGCATATCCAACCATTCAAGATTTGTCGGAATATGGCTGTAATCAAACCAAAGTAACTCGTTGTTAGACACGTTTAACCAAACAAGCGGTTGGGTGTTAGTAAATATGCCTTTCAAGTCCACCAGTTTGTTACCATCCAGTCCGATTGCTTTTAACTGTTGGTTTGAAGCAAAAGCTCCGTCGTCTATTTGATCTATGTTGTTTGAAGCTAAGTTCAATATTTGCATCGAGGGTAATGCAGCAAATGTATCCTTTGATATCTTTTCAATTTTATTTCCAACGAGACGTAAGCCATACAAATCATCCAATCCTTCGAACTGAGCAGTTGTGACTTTTGTTATTCTGTTCATGCCCAAGTCCAGGGATGTCAAAAATCTCAGTGTTTTGATAGCCTCCGGTACCTCGGATAACTGGTTTCCGCTGAGACCCAAATCATGAAGTTTGGTAATATTCTCAAAAGAACGTATATCAACTTTCGTTATTCTGTTACCATCGAGGAACAACTGATTCAGTACATAAAGATTTGAAAAATGTCCGCTGTCAACTTCTAATATGTTATTATGAGCCAGAGAAAGCGAGTGAAGGTTTTTCAAATTAGAAAATGCACCATCCGCTACGCGTGCTACGTTGTTGTGCTCCAAACTTAAAAACTGAAGATTGTTCAAATCTTGAAATAAAAGTGCATCTATTTTTGTGATTCTATTGTGCGATAAATTGAGAACAATCAAACGTACTAGTCCTGAAAATGTGTCTCTATTTACCCATTCACTTGTCAATTCATTCACCGATAAATCCAATATTTGCAATTGATCCAATCCTTCCAACAGTCCAGGGGCTAGAACACTTAGCGAGTTGTTGTTCAAATATATTTGTTTGATATCTCTCGAAGACTGGAACATCTCAGGTGGTAATGCAGTCAAAGCATTCGTTGACAGATTGAGAACTTGCAAATCACTCAAACCCACAAAAGCTCTATCCGCCACAGCTGATATTCTATTGTTTTGTAAGAATAACTTTTGAAGTGCACGTAAACTTGATAA
The DNA here is from genome assembly GCA_947386135.1 of Melanchra persicariae. Classification (NCBI taxonomy): domain Eukaryota; kingdom Metazoa; phylum Arthropoda; class Insecta; order Lepidoptera; family Noctuidae; genus Melanchra; species Melanchra persicariae. Next base: position 7,824,806 of record OX376655.1, on the reverse strand, counting down.
TCCATTGTCAGGTAGAGTCCTTATTTCGTTGTACGACATATCTAATGTTTCCAACACAGTGTTGCATGATTTACCAGGTGCAGTCGGCCCATTGCCCCAGTCAGAGAATCCAAGATTTGATATGTCTTGTAATCTATTTTGCGTTATGTTCAGCTCTTTTAAATTATACAAGAGGCAAAATATCTCGGGAGGCAGGTTCCAAATATTGTTATCACCCAAATCCAAAGTTCGCAAATCAGTGAGGCCTCGGAATGTGTCTCTGTGGAATTCCATAGACATCGCTGACCAATCCGTGTTGTGGGTTCGAAGAGTCAGGCTTCTCAATCCGCTAAGCGGTGATAATACAGCAGAGGGAACATATCGAATCTTACATGACTCTATCCGCAGTTCTCTAAGGTTGTGGAACCGGGACAAGAGTTGTGTTCCTTCTTCTTTTCTTCTTCCAAAGTCGAGTGAGCTCTCGAAAAATAGAACATCTGTGCAATGTAGGTCTAGTACGGTGATGCGCTGAGCTTGTGAGGAGCTGAGACCAGCCAAAAGGTCTGTGGCGCCGGCAGCTGTGCGCAGCGAGCACGCCAGCTGGACGCGGGTGGACTCACTGGCGTCCCCCGACACGCGCTGCCACTCGCACTCCTGAGGCGCCTCCGCGACGCGGCTCGTCAGCGAAGCAGCGCCGGCACCCAAGTACATCCAACTCCATGCTGCATACCACACAGCCAATAATCCCATCGATAACATCTCGAATAACTCACTTTAAACTGTCACTTTATTTAAATTGTCACCGTTTGAGTTGATATTATCGCGCACATCGCTACGTTAGTCCGGACGCGCTCGGAAAACTTCACGAATTTCCCGTCAAACTTGTTTCGAAGTGCGACACATAACGGCACGAGTTGGTGAGCTGAGAAACAGCAAGCACCTCTCTCGAAGACTCGTGAGAAGCGACTGAGTGTAGTGCGGAGCAAGTTGAGCGACCGGCGGCGGCGGCACGCTCCCCGCGCACGGTCGCTCCTCCCCCGACAAAGAGCTCCGATGCGAGCCTCTCTGTCTGTTAAAAAGTTCACAACGGCAACAAGTTGCTCGCCGCAAGATTGGCATGAACAGAAGCGCGCTTTGCGAGCTTTTATAAACATGGCGGTGCTTACTTTGTTTGTTTTGTCTAATCATAAAATTTCAATAGAGTTCCGACTGAAAAGCGTGCGAACTAAAAGAATAATATAAGTTTTTATTGAAGTATAAATTGAAACTCACAACTACTTAACTGAAGAATAAAGTTTTTCTGAAACCAGGATCTCTGCAAAATTAATATAAAGAATGAACGTAGTAAAATTATTAAAAAAAATAATGTTTTCAGGCTTATATTAAAAGATGCAAATTGCTCAATAATAACTCATTATATTTTTAATCCGCAATGATAACTCAAAATAACAATGCAATAAGTACCTAATCTTCAGGAATCCCAATACCCAAGATATAGGCAGATAGCTACGATATGTATTACCTGTTATCAGCTCAAAACGTGCATATTTTCACATGATCGCCGATAATGGTGCACAATTACTGTCATTTCTGACAATTTGCTATTGTTCTACAATGCAGGATCTACCTGGGTTATGACGCATTTCGCGATAGCCCGTCTTATCTGTCTCAGCTGTCAACTTACTCACGATGACGTCACCAGTAACGAGTGCCAAAATTCCTAAAACCTTTTTGGAAACTTTTGGAAGGCCGATAATCAGGTACTTACTAAAGGATTAAAGTGTGAAGTAATTAGTGATTCCTTAGCTTTATCAGACCATTATGTGCGGCTTTGAAGGTAATTTTATCAATGCTAATGGAAACTATCTAAGTACTTTCCTTTTTTTCTAACATCAAAATCATCGATGCATATTTCTGTTTATTTTTTTTAAGTTTTTAAACCACCCTATATATGAACTAAAATGTAAAGTCGCATTAAAATCTTTTATCACATCCGCATTTATTTCACAGAAGTTATTTGAAGTAGTCAAAAAATGTACCAAAACGCACTCTGCTCTGAACTTTAATTAAAAAATACCGCATAAAAATAACATTCACACAGTTTTTAAAATGCCTGAACTACTGGTGTTCAATACTTCGGTTTCTTTGGTATTTTATCAGAGAATCAAATGTAAAAGCGAACACGCAATTCAGTTGGACAAACAAAAGGCGTCGGGGACATGAAAAGGGCTTTATTGGCATTCTCGGCGGCAAAACACAAAAATTGTACCGCAAAGTTAACAGATCTAAACGAGTGCACTGCGCCGACCTGACGCCCGTTGGTGGCATAACATGGATTTATGGATATCTTATTTTATTAACCTACTTTAAAAAAAAGGAGGAGGTTCTCAATTTGACTGTTTTTTATAGTATTATTGTTTCTCTGGTTCTACTCTTAATGCAGTCTTGGCCTTCCAAAACAGTGATATTTCTGAAATACCTCGAGGGCTTGTATCTACGAAGATAACAAGGTGAACCCATGATGGCCACACATGGGACGTGCTGTGTCGATGATGATGATGCTAACAAGACAATTGAAAGATGCAAGTTAATGAGTTTGACAACACGGTTGGCGCAGTGGCTGAGCGATTGACTGCTGCGCTGCGTGTCGCGGGTTTGCGATTCCCGCACGGAACTAATATTTGTATGGCATACAGATAGTTGTTCCGGGTCTGGCTGTTTGTGTATGTGAGTTTGTATGTCTGTAAACGCACCCACGATACAGGAGAAATTCCTAGTGTGAGGCAGCGTTTTAAGAAAAAATAAAAAGTTGCTTGTTGCAAGTTCAATATACAGGGACGAAGACTTATCTTGTCTACTATTATCAATCAACATAAATGGGCTGGACGTTAAGTTCTCGTGCTGGTTGTAAGTTTTAATTTCAGAAAAAAGATAAACTACTTACAAAACTTTAAAAGTCAACTAAATTGGAAAGCTGAAAAAAATTACAGAGGTAACTTAAAGCTTTTATGAAAATATTACCGTCTGCCAGTGGCTTCACCTTCCGTTTAAATGTCGGAAATTATCCCAAGGGAAAACATTCTCCCGAGATAAAAATAGTCTATGTTATTCTATTGCTGTGCCAAATTTCATGCAGATCCACTATCCAGAGAAGAAGAGAATTATACCAATAAGCTTAAATTAACGAAGAAATATCGAACATAAATTAAAAGGAGAAAAAATTGCCACGCCTTACATCAAAACCTGCTAAGTGCGAGAGACTGACTACACATGGTGGGATTACGTCCACATTTTTTATTACGAATTCTAAACTAAATAAATTTTAAGTAAACCAAGTTATTTGTAATATTAACGACTATACGAAAACAAATTGAATGATTAAATTAAAAGTTTCATCCAAAGTTTGGATGAAAATGATTCGATTTTTTTATGAATAAGTTTTGATTCCAAACTTATTCATAAAAAAATCGAATCATTTAGAGTAGCGGATGTTTTCTATAGAGGATTTGAATTAAGAATCAACTAATCAGTATTTAACAACGTATAATACGGTATAAATGGGTGGTTCAAACCTTGCATCTCTTGATTTATGTTCTTACGGTTGTAACATCATATTTTTTATTTAACTTGGATTCCGTTTTTACTAGCTGCACTTGTTTAACAAGGCTTCCTTATTTACCTATAGAACCATACCAACAATACTCAAATTAATAGAGACCACATTCGATAAAACAAAAAGGTAACGTCATATTTTATAATTTAAATATTTATCCAGCTCACGTCAAAACTAGTTTCAATAAAATATCGTGATCTTTATCGAAAGTGATCATCGTTAACGATCAGCGATCGCGATTCGCGATCATCGATCTTCAACTTTTTTTTGTTGAAAAGTAACTTCTTAATGAAGGATGGGAACAAATACGCATGTCCTTGCTTGTAGCTTGTATAATCTACATCATTTCTTCCACTTGATTCGCCTTTCTTAATGACAGTTAAATCTTGTTATTTATTTATATAAGTTAATCGAGGGTTATTCTCGTAATAGTAACGACTGATGCCCGGTTTCTGAGGTTTTTTTTCGGTCGTTTATCTTTCCGTTAACGCTATTTGCCATAACGCCATTGGTTGGTTAGTGGTTAACGGACAGATAAACGACAGATAAAGTTTTCTTAAAAAGGACTAAGAATAAAAGTGGAAGTCTCCCTGTCGCATCAAGTGCAATGCTAACGTGTCTTACTCACTCAGGAAGTTGTAAATCTCAACAGCTCTTTCCAGCTTAAATTGACCTTCCTTACCCCCCGAACTTCTTACCAAACAGGCGTCGGCATCAAACTTCCTTCTATCATCACCGCTCTTCTTAACATGGTCGAGATTTAGACAAACCGCTGGAAGTGTTAAGACTACTTTTTATTGCACTAGCATCCTGCGTGACACTAGTTCAAAAAATAAAAGGTCAGCGTCGTCGCTTGTCATAGTTCATACCCCTAATGAATCAGCACCATAGAATGTCACCCATGATAAATACCTATCATTATTCAACGGACCTTGATATTCTGAAAAATTGTTTATAATAACTCTCTTCCGTGACTATAAATATTAAAATAACGGTGACAACTCTTTCGTAAGTGGGCTTAAAAAGGCGTATACACAACTACGGATACAAAAGGCTTGTCTTTGAACACAGGTGTTTGATGTACTACACGACAATTTATACGTTTGGTTGTAAGTTATACCACATTAACCTAACGACATCGAATGAAATCAACATGTGATTCTGATCACCATAACTAACCACATTACAACTTGAATCGATTCCCGCCAACTGTTCTCTGTGGTTTCTGGATTCTATTATCTGTCAATAAATAGGGTCCATTGTGTGATTTGGCAAAAAACGCATAAATCGAATCGATCTTCCTAGCTGTCTGCCATTCACTTTGTTCGCGTGTTTCCAGGGATCTAATGGCGGTCCCCAAAGACCCATACGTATTTGGTGGTAGTAAATGTCAAAATATTTTGTATCAGTTGTGCTAATGGTTTGTAAAGTCGCCATTAAGGTCATATTGTTATTTTGTACGGGGACATTGTGGCCAAATGTGCGATATTTTCACTAAATCATATTCCTTTCAAATTGTGAATGTTTGTTGTTAATGAGAAATCGTTTTCATGAAATTCGGAATGGTATGTATGAGTAGGTATACCTGGGCTTAATCGTAAAAACCTATACATACAAGCTTATTTCAATTCAAAAGCGTGCTACAAATAACTTTCGCTAGCCGCGTTAACTTTTATTCGACTTTATTAGAACTGGGTCGGATTCTTGTAGAAAACCGACTTACCGAGCTCTGAATTCATTAATTTCCAAAATAGAATTATAAAAGAGGCTCCGTTTAACGTATTTAACACAATTAACAAATCGCATTTCTGATTAGCCTCCACAATCGCTGCCGCCGCTTACATTAACGTTTTATAATGAGAAAAGCACAAGAGAGAGAAAAAAAATGATGAGAATTCGAGACCTATCTCGAGATACTTGACAAAATCCGACGAATGAATGTAATGCCATTATGATTAGCATTATTTTGCTGGGAGGGTCGCGGATTCCGGTTTACTGGATAAAGCGAAATTCGTCGTCACAAAGAGGTTTTTTCTGACATGCTTTTTAATTCCCCCCTAAACATCTGTGGTGGCTGGGACTGTATAGCGGCTTTAATCGCATTTGTTGCGCCACACGTTATTGATAGTTGAATGGTTTGTTTAAATATTTTGGTGATAGGATACAGGGATATATGGCTGTGAGTAGACTTGAGTGGGTTCTGTACCTGGAGAAATCAGAACATTGTTCCTGCAGCGAACTACAGCTATTACGGTACCATATGCTTATGAAGCTGCTATCAATAAAAGTAGGTAGATATTATAAAAGTAGGGTAGTTAACACACCTGAAAAAAAAATTGTTGTAAATAACGTAGCATCTAGACAGTCAGTATAGACACATTTCTGTTCGGTTTGTGTTTCTGCTGTGGCCTGGGGGTAATAAAATGTAAAGCCGTGGATTTAGTTTATCACCTTTCGGTCTTACGGAACTCTAAAAACTTCTTTACACAGTGACACGAAAATTTTAATTTATGTGAGGGATTTTAATAAATAATTATAGACGTGATCTGTAAACAGTAAGCTGAAATGTTTTATTTTTTAACGTATTTTATAGTTCTGCTGGCTAATCCGGTTACGTTTGTCACGGAGCCTTTTAGTACAAGCTTCACTGCACTAAATATGAATCTTTATGTTTAACTGTGACATTAATCACAAAAACCCAGTGATTTATGTAACTATGCAGCGCCACGGATCCGTTTACAGTTCTAACCAGAGTTTAGAAACATGCTACACATTCGAGAACAACAAAAGCGTCGTTATGTATTTTATTAGTTTTACAAGTGCTCGACGTGAGGTTGTAAATAAAATATGACTAAATGGAAACAAAGACTTAGTTTAGAAGGAATATTATTGGTGTAAGATTCAGAGTTATGCAAGAAGAATCACGTAATCACCATCCATAGTCCACACTCGGTTTCAATATCAGAGCGAGTCCTCATCATACATATCCTCCTTTGTCGGCCGCATCTTCGTATAAAATAGTATAATTAAAACTCAAATCGAAATATCGACGTAGCTACACGAGCAGCGCATCCCATCGTGTGTCAGTGACCGCTCCTGAATGGGCCCTAATTTTTTTCAGGCCTTCGATTTGTGGGTTCTTGCTTTGTGATACAAAATTAATGATTTTTGGTCTGTGCTTCGCAGCGTCAGCGGGTACAATGGGCCGAGTGACAATGGTGCCCCGCTGTCCACGATATTGACGGAAGGCCGCGCGGACGATGCTACCTACGCTCCTGGCTGCCCTACCGGCCGCAGCCCTTTGTCCGCAAGAATTTTAGAAACGTCATGAACCAAATGGAAGCTCGTGAGAATAACCGCGATATTATGAAAATAATTATTTAATTAAATCCCTATAGATGTAAGTTATTTCAATCTCTACTAATTTTCTCCATATTTTTTTATTTATTGAGGAATGGGCTTGCTCTTGACCTCGATCACGCCTCATCATCATTGTTTCTGAACACTCTGCGCATATATTTAATCGTCTCGAAAGCCAATAAAAATAATGTTTGAAAAAGTTATTAGCCAAAGCCATAACATGTCAGTGGTAACTTGAACTTTTAACGTGTTTTAATATATAAATATTCCACAAGCTATTCACACAGCTCACATTGTTAAACTTTATTGTACCAAACCTGACCTTAACGTCTCCTTACTCATTGGCCAACTGCCCCAATAAATAACATCATTCACTACTTGTGGCAGCCCAAACATCTTGCTCCCAACACTATTATGACTGGACCACAACGCACCCAAACATTTGGGGTGGTCTTATTTTGTGACCACTATTTAACCCAAATACGGCACGTTGTAAATAGCCATCATTGTGGTCACCCCAGCCTCGAACATTGTCGCCATCTAATTTATAGCAATTCAATGTAATTTCATTAGCACCAAACTGTTTATAAATCCGTATGAGCACAATATCAATTCGATTGACGACCGTCTGTTGTTAAGGCTAATAAATTTTAGGATTATCTTGTCCGTGGGCCGTGATTAGGTGCCATCAATGTTTTGAGGGAAAGTCGAAAATTAAATCGTTTAAGCCCAGTTAATGGCGGGTGTACAATGACATCAATACGTAATGATAAATTACGGCTATGAAATGAAACCATGGTGTGTCGTAAATAACGTCGGAACACCCACAATATGTATTCAAAGTTTTGACTGAATGTTCATTAACTTTCTGTGCAAAACTCGTTTTGAAGGCTTTTATATTCTAATATATACATTTAAGTAAATATCAAACTGAAGAATAAACACGTGAAAGTTACTGGTTTAGTTATTTGTTTAATGCAAAGATCAATCAAATAAAAACTCCATGTTCCCGAGGCGCGTTCGTCCACGCTTCGCGCATTTCAAACCGGCTCGGCTTCAAAAGAGCTGATCCGAGAATTTGCTATTTAAACGATGACAGGCGCACCCTTAATTCTTCAACTTTTTATCGAAAATCTTGACCAAATCGGCGTGTATCGTTGTAAACAATTCCCGTAATTCATTCGAGATTCGCTTTGCGTCTAACAGAGATATACTGAAATGACCAATCACGGACGTGCGTTGACTATCGAACTTGATGTTTACTTCGGCCCTACCATTGTTGTCACACCGACATACTGGTATTGCTGGTAACCTGGTATATTAGCAATATTTATGAAGCCAATTTATATATATGTACCTTAGTACGATTCGCCATAGAAGGCTGTCGGATTCCTGAACAAATGACACCTTATCGTTATCATAGTCATTGTTGTGAATTGACCTAACAGTGGTCACAGTGTTGTGATGTGCTCATTTACTAATTGAACACGCCTAATGAAGCTGACACCAACAGGATCCTTACCACGTAGTACCTCAGTGTTAATTAATGCAGTTGGCAAACAATTAATTATTGTATGTACAAACACACTCATTTTACTATTAATCATCATCATATTTTTTTCATTTTATTATTATTTGATTTAGGTTTTTTTTTTATTTTCATACTTTGTGTTTTTCTAGAGCTTGGCTTCTGGCAATAAAAATCACCTCTCAGCAAACGTGGTTATAGCATGTGTTTTGATTAAAGGCCATAAAGATCTCGTCATTTCATGACTTTTTGTCGTAACCCAGTGAAAAGAAAGAAACAGGAAAATATGTTAAGGATATCCAGGAAGATTTTCTTACCATGGTGCCCCATAAAAGATTGTTCGCAAAAGAATTTCGGTGTAAGCATTCACGAACACCGAAGTTCGATACGATAGTTACATTTGCTACGAAATCGACTATTTTTATGTCCATTAGTTTAATGTGATTTCTTTTAGATGTTAGAAAAGCATGTTGGTAGTTATCTAATGGTCTTATCCCTTTGGTAAAAGGTTCAATAGTACCTATGTAGGTGGAGGCCCCAAATATACGAGTGTTGTCGGTCCAGAATTTCAAATGTTGCTATTATCTTATCTAGCTGCCTACATACACTGAAAGGCAAGTGTAACACAAACAACTCATGACTCAGACTTCTTCTCCACTTCAAATACCACTATCAATGATCAACCAATTTGATGAAAGAAGATTTTCTCTAGCTCTAAATCACATTTTCCACAAGAGATAGATCAATCACACGCACTCGCTTGAAAGATCACTCATATACTCGTTTGACGTCACGGTTGGCGCAGTGGTTGAGCAATTGGCTGCTGCGCTGCGTGTCGCGGGTTCGATTCCCGCACGGAACAAAAATTTTTATGGCCTACAGATAGTTGTTGCGGGTCAGGCTGTTTGTGTATTTGAGATTGTATGTTTGTAAACGCACCCACGATAAGAGAAATTCCTAGCGTGGGGCAACCAAAAAAATATTGATCCGCCAGAGCGAGAATACGAGATAGAACAGGGTTAGACAGAATAGTCCTGTAAATAGTCCAGGTTCACTAAACCGTCAGGCCACTGTACCAGGTGAAGGCCGCGGGAATCTGCTGGATGCGAGAAGCAAAGGACCGGTCGATGTGTCGGCACCCTGTCCTGGAGGTTCTATGTCCAGCAGATGGACTTCTTCCGGCTGAAATTATGGCTTAGTAGGTGTTTCGGCCGCTGAGCTATGTCCGATCCTGTCGAAACAGGAATTTCATTATTATTAATATTTTTGAGTGGTGTTTCGGACTATACTTATTTTAAGCAAATTTGGTACAGTCAGAATGAAAAACCTTAGGCAGGGTTATATTATTTAAGTAAATGTCAGGGAATTGTTGGAAAAGATAGTTTAATACACAATTACAACAATCAACAGTAATAAACAATATGATAAATCTCAATAATCATTAATCAGTCTTTATACGGGGTTATTTTTTAATGACCGGCCAAATTTTCACTGGGTGTTCTACTCATGAATATGAACAACTTTCACTATGGGACCGACTCAGAAATCACGAAAAAAAATCAGCTGTTTCATACATTTTAGTCGAGTAGGTATTGAACTTTTGTATAAAACAGCTGATTTTTTTTTCGTGATTTCAGAGAAACAAACTGAAATCACGAAAAAAAAAAAAAAACCAGTGAAAATTTGGCCGGTCATTAAAAAATAACCCCGTATATCAATTAAAAAGTGTACAATAAGAATTATACCTAAATGTTAACAACAATAATCAGTCTTAGATGATGATGATGTAGGTACAAAGTAAAGTAGGTATACAAAGACTGCGAAGTCACCATATTTCTTTGAGTTTAAATTAATATACTGAAGTAGTTAACCCGCGCAACTTCGCCTGCGCTCCTATTGGTCGTAGCGTAGTGTTATATAGCCGATAGCCTTCCTCGATAAATGGGCTATCCAACACTAAATATTTTTTCAATTCGAGATAGTAGTTACTGAGTTTAGCGCGTTAAAACAAACAAACGAACTCTAGCTTTATAATATTAGTATAATTATATAGTATGGTTGTAGAAAATTCGAAGAACTTCTAACAGCGTCTTCAATGTCTAAGAACAAAATAAGGTGAGCCAAGTTCTTCTAGGCTACCGCATTAACCAATCACTTCCCTACCTTTTCAAAAGCAGAGTTTAACGACCTATTACTACAAAAAGATGAATAGCGGAAATTATACTGTCAACGATAAATTCAAACATAATTAGACGATTCCTGTAATTACCTCTCATTCTTGAAATTAACGTTAATTGGCTCATTAACATAATACTATAACATCTAGTTAATTTATTTGTGTCGAGATTGTTAGTGCAGGACAACAATGACAGGGGACATGACATTCATAGAGTAAGATAGGGCTTTGTAAAGTGTTGGATGATTTCAAGGATTATCAGTGTGCTTGAAAGATTTTAATGAAAGAGTTATTAATGAATGACTTCCTCACTAAATTTGTAAACTAATATTCAATGGGAGTGGGCCCTATGCGGAGGACCACGGGACCTGCTGTTTGTATACTTTACTATTTTTTCCCTAATGTTACCCAACATCACCGTTAAATATGACCACGCACTTCTGGAACCTGGTGGTGGCCCATACGGCCCTGGTGTATTTCGGTAGGTACCTACCGTAATACACCAGGGCCGTATAGCTATGAATAAGCTGACGGTTCTTATAAAGAAAAGCAGGCCTTTGCATGCTTTTCAGGGCAAAGAAAGGAACAGCCTGCAAAAAAAACTGTTCTATTTAAAAACTACGGTCTATGTCATAGATATCCGAGTCTATATTCTTCGCCTCCTAAGAAACCTTTCTCAAAATATGTTCAGTGGCCTTAGTGCGAGTTTTTTAACGTTCTCGATCGCGTTATTATTAACTTCAATTTGTATTGAATGAAACTGAATAAGCGCCGTCTGGTTGCACTCACGGACAACCAGTTTTTTTTTCATACAATTTGGCTTAAGCGAACGTTTACGTTGACGTCATCGAGTACCTAGCTACGTTAAAAAACTCGCACTAAGCCCTCAGTGTAGTCTAAGCTATCATGTAAAACTGTCACCATCATCAATCTAAGCCACACTAACGAGACCTTACACCAAATACTTTATTTAATCCGTCAATGATTATCGTGAGTCAGACTATTTTATTTTATGCCCCATTAAATTTAACAACAATTGCCTTTTAGTGACGAAGAAGTAGACATCTTTATGTTTATATGTCGTTAAGATTAACTGGTTCCATGCTTCGAATGGGTCCGACGAAAGCCGACTTGCAGGGAGGAAGGGACCTGTAGAAAGGGACCTATCTCTGGACCCATTACCATAACTCAGGTGACTTTCAACGCTATCGTTGTTATGGAGTATTTGTGAGTTGTAATAGCAGGCTGTGAGTTTTAAAGTCGTTCGAAATGAAGCGTAAATAGAGATATAGTGGACTGGTGGTCGAGAGACTTGTTTGTTTGCAATGACAATAGATTTGATGTGCTGAATAGACAGGGTGATTTAAATTATTCGGAATTGATTTTTTTTAAAAATTGTATTGAAAGCATTTAAAAAAACAACCTAACTATTTTTATCGAGGATTCCGAAGAGTGGCGGTAGGTAGGTAGTGAAATAGGTAGATAACACTAATAAGAATGCTTATGTTTCATATTATTTTAAATACGTAGGTACCTATAAGCGCAGTCTTGACTCTTTTCTACAAAAGCACCTATTGCTATATTTGTAAATTTAGCTATATTTTTCATACAAAGCTCATGCAAAACACCCAAGAAATCGTTACCTAATTTCACTTTTTTTCTGTACCAGGTGTAAACTTAGTTTTGACTTTACCAAAACCTTTTCAATAAGCCTCAAGACCACACAAAGATGTCCGTTTACCGCCAAGAATACCGATCCTGTTTTGACAATCACAATAGTGTTATTGTGATTGTCAAAACAAGATCGGTTACAATAAATCTTATTAAAACTTGGGCCCGCCACAACGCCATTCATGAGCGGGCTGATCCGACCTCAAAAGAATGGTTTGTTTACAGATATTGCTAAAAGCCTTTGTCACGGCGTACATCTGCTCTACCTACCTGAAGGCACATGATAGTGTAAGAAATGTTACAATTTTGTATCGGATTTTGCATGCAAGTGTACCTACAGACCTGAACATATTGTATTGTGGTTCACGGTTGAATGTCACTAAGGTTGATCCAGATCCACAGTCCATGGTCCGTCACAACATGATCTGACACGTCCCGGACACGGACTTGTGTGAACGAGTTCATATAAAACTTAAGTACAGTTCTCGTCAAATAACTTTGCCCCCTTATTTGACGACAACTGTAGTTCCGGTCGGACCACAGCCCGGATATGTGTGGATCAACCTTTACACGTCATAAAGGCTGATTATTTAAGTGACAAGTTTACAAAATGTGGTTTCAAATTACCTACTGGGAATCAAGGTTGCCAGAATTTAGTCAAGAGCCCCTCTCTTGACAGAATTCTGGCTACGCCTGGCTGGTGAAGAAAAACGCAGAATATTATGTAGGCAGGTATTAATTGCCTGCGAGGTTCTTCACAAAACCGTTTCAACCCTCCACTTTATCAAAGCCTATCAAGGCGCTGTTCTAGTGCAGATATCAAGGAACCGATCACTTCCAAAATTCGCATCAAGTCTCTTTGGTTCTCCCAGTGTAGTTACTTCGATGATCTTGTGTTACAGAACAGTACCAATGCATTGACAATAGGTTCCAATATGCCTGAGCATTATTTGGCTATCAGAAGGCCAATTCTACTCATTTTTAAGCAACATTCGCACTAACATACATCCTTGTTAGGGAATTCCCCTCCCCCTGCCTATACCTCGCTACGGCCATGCTGGGAATTGTTTTCAAAAGTGATAGGCACCTAGGTAAATAAATTTATTTCCCTAACTCTGCTTTTTTTGGTTTTTGTTGTTATGATGTAATTTCGTTAAAGAAGGACAATCATTAGTTAAGCTTCCACAAAATACTGCAGAAGAAAGATTATGTACCTAGATAGGTACACCTACGTCATTAATTAATAAAAACACTACAACCCGGCTCACGGGTAGGTATAACTATACCTACCCGTGGGCCGGGTTGTAGTGTTTGCAACAAAATAATTATGGGTCTGAAACATGGTTCTTTTCCTTTTACCTACATATACTATAGGTAAAGGACGTTTCATTATTTCTATTAGAGAATAAAAACAGCATGGACAAGAAAGATTGCTGTTTCTATACATTTGCTAGGTAGGTACATAGCAGAAACAGTGCAACCCCTTGTGATGTCAGTAACGACAAGTCACTCCAGTCACTACACTCTCTACCAGCTTCGAAGAAAGAAAATCACTAGTTCAACAACATTGCTAAGCAGGTCTCTCACATGACAGTCTTCGACACTTCTGACACTGACAGCCGCGGAACCGAACATTCCTGAGGTGCCTACAGCAAAACTTTCAGAGCAAGCCTTTGCCAGAAGCCGAGATAAGAAAAATCGTTGTTCCTTAAAGAAACACTGCAGCATCTTGTGATGTCAGCGACGACAAGGTCGACCAGTCCTCAGTTCCTTCGAAGCTTCGAAGAATGAAAAACATTTGTGCAACAACGTTTCTGCCCTCTCAAAGGACAGCCTGAAAGTTAGGCAACCGTTGAACCGAACATTCCTGAAGTGCCTAAATAAATAAAGACCTCCACCCAGGGCAATAAACTTACAACCAAGAATTTTAAAGACAGATGAATTTTATATAATTTTAAAATAAAAATTAACCGTCTTCTATCATTTTGTACCTGTTGTGTATCGAATACAACTTGTTTGTCGCGGGAACTAGTTGAAACTCCAAGTTAGCAAGACGAGTTGGTAGTTTGTGCTAAATCCGACAGATGGCATAACTAGTAACAGTTATAAATGGGCTGTGCTATGGTGTGTGGTTGGAAAAGAAGATTTTTGTTGAAATATTTTTAGTATTCATTTTCATATGGACATGCGTGTTGTGTGTATTTATCGTAACACAGCAAAACATTTTTTCATTTTTGTTTGTTTTCCCAAACGTTTTTTATTTTTTACACTGGTAACCCCTGGCTACAGAAAATGCATTTGACAAAATATGTCAGTCTTCGAAATAGTTCGAAATCAGATTGGGTCTTTAGCATGACTCTCCTTGTCTGCTCTAAATGTTGACATATAAAAGCACATTTTTGTTATGCTTTAAATGTGTATGAATGGTTTCATAATCTGAGACATTTTGAGTTTGACAGAAAGACTGGAACATCGTGAGCCATTGTGCAGTTGAGTTGCATTCGCTTTGTTTGCTTTGTTTTGAACGTACAACTATATTGCTCAACAAGTTTTTGACTGTGCCGTGATAAAATAACATCTTATCAAAATATATGAGAAATTAAACCTGCATTGAAATATGGAAACAAGCTTGCGACGAAAGTAGTGAGTACAAGTTTTTGTTTAAACTTTTTGAACGGTTATTTTCTTTGCAATATTATAAATGAACAACCGTGCATAGGACACAGTGTCTATTTATTTATATTCAAAGCTACTGTGTGTGATAACAATAGAAGTCTATCTACAGCTTTTGTGTCTTTTATCAAGTTTAGACTCTGTGGCAGTCTAGAAATTCAACAAAATTAATCAAAAGCTTTTGATTTTGACAAAAACAACATATTTTTCTGAAAACATCACATCATTGTAATATTAACCGATAGTGAGCGACAGTAAACTCAAATTTCATTGTATTTTAAGTTGTATGTAATAGCAAAATTATTATAACTGAAATGATATCTTTAAAAACTTCTTTGCTATCAAATTACATGATCACTTGCATCATCAAACATTTTACTAGGAACTACAGGTGATTGACCACGTAAAGGTCTACTTGTTACCTGCTCTGTGTAGCATCACAAAATAATTGCACAATGTATAAATACAATTTCTTGTTTCAGAAGAAACTTTCATTAATTTCTTCAAAATTTAGAATATTCAAATCCATTTCTCGACAGTACATTCATAAAATAATCCTTCATAATCATAATGTTCATAAAGAAATTGAATTCTACAAGTTATCATTCAAAAAGAGCTTTTAATGCTAATCATGCTGAGCCAAGAGTAGACACATCTAAGTTGCTGCTAGATGTAGGTAGTTAATTGTAAACAATAAGTTTATTGAACTTAGTGTTAGTGTATGCACCTTGATTTACTCATGACCCTATGATATTATTTGCCATGTCATTATGTGTAAATTATTATGTGTCATTGAAAATCACTCAGCCAAAATTTTGGGGATATTAAGAATGATGGATCCCAGCTGTATGTAGTTTAAGATGGTTCTGCGTTCCTCAAACAGATTCTATTTGCTTTTTATGAAAATCACCAATCTTGTGCCTCTGCCAGATTTAGTAATTTTCTGGTATTAAAAAAGCAGTTTACTCATCTGCCAAATAAAAATAAAATTATTCATACCTTTGAGGAATTGAGAAAGCACATTATCAGAATTTTTCTTTAAAGTGAGGTTTATTTACACTCATGAGCAACACTGAAACTGGAAATCCCACAATGAAATAAGTTTTTTTTAAATAAACTATTGTAAAACTTTATCTGCGACACCTTTCCATGATTATGTTAGGGTTGACTTCAGCTTCAGCTTTATAAATACCAGTATTTTACATGAAGTGACTGCCTATCTGACCTATAAAACTCAGTAGCTGGTTGACAAAATACCCACTGGCAATTTGACTTTTGAGTGTCTGTTTGGGAACAAAAAAACCAGCCAAGTGTGAGTCGGACTCACGCACAAAGGGTTCCGTACATAAAAAACAGCAAAAAAAATTCAAACGTTGCCCCAAACTAGAAATTTCTCCTGTGTTGTGACTGTTTACAAACATACAATATAACTCACATACACAAACAGCCAGACCTGGATGGACCAACAGTCTGGAGGCCATACTAATATTTAATTTTGTTCTGTCTGGTTAACGAATCCACAATATGCAGCACAACAGTAAATCGCTCGACCACTGTGCCAACCATGCCAACAATACTGCTGTAAGTTATATATGTGTGTGTATGTGGTGTATTGGCATCAGCTGTCTTGTTGGTGTAAATTGGTATAGGTATACCAATTGAAAATGATAGCAGGGGCCAATAGCTTAGTTACCAGGCTCTAAGGAGACTTGGAATGTAATGGACGGCCTGATCAATGCACCAGCTGCATTCAAGTAACAACTAGCCCAAGAGCCCCTCTTAAAAATCCTCATAAATGCAGTATATTAAGTTTTTTCTGTGCCCCTCAAATATCTAAAGGTTATCTTTCCATGTCAGCAAACTCGCTTAATAATTACAATCCACTATAATGTCTTTATTACATGACTTAACTGACATCCAGACATCAGTTTTTGTCTATTTTTATTTGCCCTCGCAATGATAATAACCTTGATTCCTAAAATAGAACTAGAAAACAAGTCTGAAGATGTTTGGAATGGTTAAAATTTCAATCAAAGTAGACTGTTAGTATGCAGTTATCTAACAAGATATCTAGACAACATTAATTTAATTATGTTCCTTTATTTGGGAAACAAATAGATACTAGTTAGCAACTTAAGTGTGCAATTTAATAATTACAGTCAATAAGAATGCAGATAGCATTTCCACAGATTACTTAATGGAACTTAATTATTAAAGGGACAACAGCCAGAATACATTTTAACAAAGTTTGTAATCCAATGTCGAACTAGCAATCTATGCATGCAAACAAAATGCCAACTCAATAAATAAGAATCACACTGCTGCACACTTTCGTTTAAACAGATCAAGTATATTTTTTTAAATTGTATTAAAAGTTATACAAGACAAGAAACAATACAATGGCAAAGCATATTGCAAGATGTTATTCCTATACAGCTTAAACTTGGATTGTTTGTTCGTGGTTAGTTTTTCTATATAATAATATGTAGATAATTCTTAAAAAGCTATCACCTCTAACATAAAGACATTGCTCATACAAAATCCTAAAAAGCTATCACTGAACAATACAATAGGTGAAGCAGAATGGCCATTATCAATCAGTCTACAAAAAACCCAGAAGTAATAAGAGCAAAACAAATTGATTGGTAAAATAATGATGCTTCAGGAACATGGATGTTTCCTGAGAAAAAATATATGATTTTATTTAGTCCCTCAGATTATCGAAAAATATTGGATACGTATTTTTTTGTTTTATCAAATCAATCAAAATTGACGAAGATAGAACGCATCAAAGATCAGGAGTGGGGGCTTGTGACGTCACTTTCCGGTAAAAAGTGTTGGTATCGGTCCGTGGCGTCATACGAGTTTTCAACGCACTGTATCGTTTTCCGTTTTTGATTATTTAAAGAAAGACAAATTACCTATGTGTCCAATATTTTTTGGAAATTTTATTAATTGTTTTTAAAATGCAAACCCCCTGTCAGTTGCTTAGACAAAATTAGCCAAGGATTTTAAATTAATAACTTCTCTAAGCAGAAAACTATCTTAATAACAGATAGGAATAAGATAGATAGAAATAAAAAATTTCTGAAGTAGAAACTTGTAAAAAGTTTTTAATCACCAATGTCGTCACAAATGTCGTGAAGCGAAAAAGCACCTTTTGTCCTCAGATGAGAGTAGTAATTACTTTTGTCTTGAATTTGTTCATACAGCTCGTCCACACCTGCAGAGCCCGTTTGTCACAATTATTAGAATACAGCCTGCAAGTTGCTAAAAAAGAATAGTCCTAATCATATCCTAGGAAGAAGTTTCACTCCTGTGTAGGTACTTAAAAAAAGCTTCCTTTTTATCGCTCACAAAAATTAACCGTGCGATAATGCACTTTATCACCTCATGTGAGAGTAGCAATTACTTGTTAGGCTTCACATAATATCTTATCTACACCTGCAAAGCCGTCACATATTGCAATGTATTTCACAAATAATTGCCGGTAAGTATCTTCAACATAGAAGTTGCACAACAATTTCAAAGTGCTTAGATGCCTAACAGTCCTGTGATATCTCATTTCTTTCTATCAGTATTGTGCAAGCATTCATTCTAACAGGTTGAATAATTTATGTTCCTATGATGCAGCGGAAGTGGTACTGTTTGTTACAAAAACTAGCTTTGGGTATGTCTATCTATTTCTCTCTATTTTATAAAAGTACTTTTCAAATAGAAATTATAGTCCTGCTTGATATGTCATGCAAAACACTATGAAACTACTTGGAAACAATATCTTTTTGCAAAAAAAGTAATAACTGAAATGACTATTTTAAATGTATCATTATTAATCATTAGTAAATGCCTATAATTATGTAAACATGGTAAAGTGCAACACAGTGCAGATTTTACATCTAAACCAATATGAACTTTCCTGCATTGTATTAAAAGTTGAAAATGAAAACTATTTCTGCTGTAATTGTCTCACTCACTATAAATGCCGTTAACTCTTTATTTTCGAATTTATTTCAATACTTGCACTTGATATTTCTGTGTCAGAGAAAATCCAAAGCCGTGCCAGCCCAGCCCTTATTTTTTCATAATGTTTATAAGCTTATTAATAATTTCGAAATTCCTATTTATAATACTGCTACTTCACTCAGCAATTCTACCTGCTATAAAGTAAGAATTATTAAAGGTTCTATGACATGAAATATCCTACTTAGTCATTGTTTCCTTGAATTACAAACGAAATACATACAATTTATTAACTGTTTTTTCCACAAATACGGGGCATAATACGGGGTAAGAAATACAACTGGTTGCTACCATGTTTAATATAGGGGGCAATATTCGGGAAAAACATTGAATCACTAACTAAACTCCGGTGCATTTATTATTGTTTTGTGGTCAATATGACACAGTAATGTGCCTGTAGCTTTAGGGTCAGCTCACACCAGACGCACCTATGCGGGTACTTTTTGAGATAGCGATACAAAATAGAACTTTGTTTGCTACAAATAAAAGTACGTTTTTATGAGAGTTTTCAATATGTACATTCCACGGAATTTAAAATTTGAATTCTCTCACTGCAATGTCTTTTAATGTGAAAATAAAGTTACTATAGTGCTATTGGCTAAACAATAACAGCTGCACAGGTTGAACTTCCAGGTTCAGCATCGCTTGCCGAGGTCGGTCCTTGGATGGGTGACCGTCCATTACATACAGGGACTCCTCCGTGCCTCGGAAAACACGTTAAAGCGTTTGTTCCTGTCATTTGTATATCTTTGACAGTCATGGGTAGTCAGAACTTCAGAAGCCAGAAAGTCCGACACAAGTCTTGCCAAAGGGTATCGTTTTACCAAGTTACTGCTCCATGTAAAATACTGGTATGTATGTGAATGTGGTAGATTGATAGCTATCATAAAAAGTGCGCGCTGCATCGCATCGCGTCTCAGTGTGAGCTGGCCCTAATATTGCACCAATAGATATTCTATAAGTGCTCGTTATCAGTCTACTTGACCAGTTTCCGCTCAAATGACACTAATTTGCTGCTGACTAGTACCAGATAAGGTGACCTTGGCATAGAAGCATAATTTTGTTTTGTCCATTATGCCAAACGATGTTTCAAGGTAGCACTCATTAAAATGGCTGACCTGTCTTTAAGCGTAATTTTTAGAACGATTAGTGCTTTTCCTTTTCAAGGAGTTCCGTACCTGAAAGGTATCCAACGGAACCCTATTACTAAGCCTCCGCTGTCCTGTCGATGATATGTCTGTCAGCGGGCTGTATCTCAAAACGGTTAAAAATTAAAGAGGGGGCACACAGGAAACTTTTTTTTTTCGGCTTATGGTATTGGTAAGGACCCCGAGAGTGTGCGAGGCCGACTCGCACTTGGCCGTTTTTCTTTTTTCAAAACCCAGCGCTTCATTGATTAAAGTAGTGGTCAACGTTCGCAGTATTATATATTTTGTTTACGTTGTATTCGATCTAAAGGGATTCAATCATAACAATTGATTCATGTACGAATCATTTAATTGGTTATTTACCACCAAAACGCTGTGTGACCTAAATAGAAATGTTGAGTGTCGATCACAATTTTATGACTTATCGCTCATCAGTCCTGCATACAATCTATAGTCATCTATGTATTCCTACATCACGGAAATGTATGCCACTGGAATGTTTCTTTTGGCACGTCGACGTCACGTCATGCGTGTTGTGGTTTTGAAGTCGTGGTCTTATTTTGAAAACGGTACGACATTGAATTTGTCCCTTGTACTCGAGATGAAACAAAGGACCGGTCCAGCAGTAGACGTCTATCAGCTCATTATACAATCCATTATATCTTGTTATGTATCTGTCGTAGGCAACTTGCTTAATCAGCCGTTTCATTAAAAGCCTAGCCTTTTCATTGAACTGCGCCGTTTAATCAGCGACATAAGTGATTAAACAATTTTGAACCAAAAATGTCACGTAGGTCGCTGATAAATCGACGCATTTAAATGAATAGGCTAGGCCACCAATTAAACGGCTGATTAACGGGTGTTTGCTGAGCAGAGTGATGCGACATAGTCTGGCAAGATCATGACATACCTAACAGCCTAGACCTTGAGTGGTAAGTAAGAGAATCTCCACTCCGACCTTCACGATATCAGCACTTTTTATCCTTCAAAGCGTTCGGTCTTCTCCTAAACACCTCGCTGCGATAATCTGCGATCTGAGACAGTAGTCTTCGCAATATTTTATATATCTTATTTGCATGACTTATGTGTCAATTGGAATCACTAATTGATTACGTCATTATATAGAGAGTGGTACGTCCTCTCTGTATCTTTTGCAGTAAACAAAAGAACTGGTCCAATATTCTGCGCTGTACAATCTCCACTTGACTTATGATTTGATTCAGCAGAGGCTTCGTAGTGGCGGGATGTGTTGTGGCCCTAGGCGAGGGTTTGGTCTTATTGTATGTCCAGGTGTGGACGTTTTTAGGGCATATCCAAAAGGGTATGCCACTGGAATGTTGCGGTTGTTAGGTTAGGAAACTTCATTCTCTATCAAAAACATGACGTAGCTATCAAACACGACTCGATGTGTTGTGGTCTTTGAGTCGCTACGGTCATATTGTATGTAATAACGTTACGACATTGTATCTATGAAGATAAGATTTCGCCATTCAAGAGGATATGTTGTAGTGTGGTGCACTCTATACTCTGCACTAACCACAAGACACAGCAGGCACACCAGTTACATAATAAATAATTATGGTGCAATAGTCTCCGGACTGCAGTCAGCCACCTGATCACCTGACCTTTCCTTTGGTCATGTCATTTAGCAGTCGCCGCGTTCTGGCCGCAATAGTCTGCGGACTGCGGTCAGCCACCTGATCACCTGATTTTTCCTTTGGTCATGTCATTTAGCAGTCGCCGCGTTCTGGCCGCAATAGTCTGCGGACTGCGGTCAGCCACCTGATCACCTGATTTTGCCTTTGATCATGTCATTTAGCAGTCGCCGCGTTCTGGCCGCAATAGTCCGCCGACTGCGGTCAGCCACCTGATCACCTGATTTTTCCTTTGGTCATGTCATTTAGCAGTCGCCGCGTTCTGGCCGCAATAGTCCGCCGACTGCGGTCAGCCACCTGATCACCTGATTTTTCCTTTGGTCATGTCATTTAGCAGTCGCCGCGTTCTGGCCGCAATAGTCCGCCGACTGCGGTCAGCCACCTGATCACCTGATTTTTCCTTTGGTCATGTCATTTAGCAGTCGCCGCGTTCTGGCCGCAATAGTCTGCGGACTGCGGTCAGCCACCTGATCACCTGATTTTTACTTTGGTCATGTCATTTAGCAGTCCCGCGTTCTGGCCGCAATAGTCTGCGGACTGCGGTCAGGCACCTGATCACCTGATTTTTACTTTGGTCATGTCATTTAGCAGTCCCGCGTTCTGGCCGCAATAGTCTGCGGACTGCGGTCAGCCACCTGATCACCTGATTTTTACTTTGGTCATGTCATTTAGCAGTCCCGCGTTCTGGCCGGATGTGATGAATGGTCCTTTGAGCCGCTATGGTCTGGTTTTTATGACGATGCGACATTGAATTTGCCTGCCATGTCTGTGCCGCATTAAAGCATAGACCGGTTTATGTTCTGAAGTTGAGGGGCAAGCCTTCCTTAATCACGGGGCCAGTGATGTTGGTCAGTACTACGAACTGCAAAATTCTGTTTAGACTACATTTGAGAATTCGTTCACTTGCTTTAGTTATGTTTCATAATATTTTGTTTACTACCTATTTAGGTCTGAATATTTTTTGTGTGCGTCTGATAGAGGCTTATCAAGGTCCATCGGTCAATGACATTGCACTCGAACGGTTCATCATTATAATAATTAGATTAATTGTTTAATTTTGCTCAGCTTTCGTGCTAGCTACTTGGCTTGGTTTCATATTACGATTTATTTTATAAAATTTAATTTTGCTCGATATACTATTGCTTAGTTCGTGAGGTGCTCGTTGCTTAATTATAACAGCCGCACGGGCTGATCTCTAAGGTTAAGCAACGCTTGCCGAGGTTGGTATGTGGATGGGTGACCATCTTAACATACTGAGATTTCTCCGTGCCCCGAAGCAGGTTAAGTCGTTGGTCCCAGCTGTCATTTGGCGATCTTTGGCAGTCGTTACGGATTGTCAGACGCCAGAAAATCTGACACCAGTCTTGCCAAGAAGTACCATGTTACCCAGTTAATGGGTTGTGGAGGTCTGGTAAGCAGCCGCTCCACGTAAAATACTGGTATTCAGCTGAATCCGGTTTCACTGGAAACCGACTCCAACATAGTTGGGAAAAGGCTAGGCAGATGATACTATTGCTTAGTTGTTTACACGAATGGGTATAACCAGTATGAATCATGTTTAGATGTAAGTGGAAAGAGAAAGTTTCGATAAGTACCTAAGTGTAACACGATCCCGTTCAAAACAAAGAATGGACATTTGAGTTAAAATATCTATTCGTTGTTGCAAATTTAAAACCTATGTGTATAAAGTAACTTTTCGAGAAAAAAATAATAAACTTCCTGTAAAATGTAAGTTGACACTTCAGGTTTATTCATAATGAAACATACTTTATCGATATAGTAAAAACTCACAGTCACTTGGGAATTTTTGCTAAGATAGGTATTCAAAATCGGCTGAGACTATAGAGGAGCATAGTCTCAGCCATGACGACTATATCGTCGGTAAATCGAAGGGGAGTGATGTACTCGCCATTGACATTAATGTCTAGCTTCTCCAGTCCAAAACCTTGAAGACATCCTCCATTGCGGCCGTGAACAGTTTCAGAGAAATGACGTCAGTCCGTTCCGTCAGTCCGTTTTGTGACGTGACTGTGTGATGTGCAGGTGTAGCGAATGACCTAGTGAGGATCGCGGCTAGCCGATGAATACGAGGTGAAAAGGTCATCCGATCTGAACCCGTTAAAATACGGATATAAAAAACTCGGACCGAATTCGGTTTGCTTTTCGCACTGCATCCGATTCGAATTTGTGGGAATACGGATCTAAAATTTAGTCCGTGAGTGTCACCAGACGGCGCTTATTCAGTTTCAATACAAATTTACGTTCACGCTAACGCGATCGAGAACGTTAAAAAACTCGCACTAAGGCCACTCCCGACTTTTGCCTAACGAGCCAGCCCGCGCCGCTGAGCCTTTAGCTTTAATAACCCCTAATTAATGAAACGACCCAGCCTGATTGTCCCTTGCTGTCCCTAACTGACGCCGCTAAGCCGAGGTCGTATTCCTCAGGGAATGCCCTTAGCGAGCGGTCAGTAGTTTTTAGCTTGTAGCCAGTTTTGTTGCCTTGGCTGGGGGCCTTAAATTCATTTGAGGCCACCACAGGTTAGTCCGGTTAAGCAGTTGATATCCCAAGTGTGTTAACTTGCTAGTGGTCATACCTAAAGGCCACTGATCCAAATCCACCCCACGTCCTGCCCCGCTATCTAGCCGCGCAGGTAGGTCCGATTTAAATCCGAGGTAATCCGCGAAAGCGTTCATACAATTTAACAATTTGAGTTACTTAGTATTTGTCAAACTCTGGTCATGTTTGTCTATTTTAGCCTGTAAACCTGTAAAATGTTGGCGTTAAAGTAGAGTGGACCCGTCCTTTACTAAAATACCTACTCAATTCAGAAACCAGGCCAATTCATCTTAATTAGGCGAAAGGCAAATGGGTGGCTATAACAACAACGTGCATACGTTTTGCGGTTTGCTGCCGATTCAATAATAGCGGTGTGATATGTATGACTAAGTTGACATTTTATCTTTGGTGTTCCCAGTAAGTATAGTTATGTAATATAAGGACGAGTCTTACAAGTTTTCTGATCAGTCCACACTCAACCTTGACCATCGACAAATATAGCGGTCAACGACTTCGTGTTCTCGAATTTAAATCATTTTCATTACCTATGTGTAAAATTATTTACCTACCTTGTTATGTAGGAGGCTGCTATCGGCAAGGTCGTTAGTTCATTGGATATAATTCTCAGTGTGAAACTTAATTTATATTCGAGTGGTTGTGTCGCGGATTAGTTCTAGAGATATCATCTTCGTTATTGTCCTTTTTCATTAGTGTTTTTTTTTTTGTATTTAAGTTTTGTACTGTGAAGGTGTGTTGTGTATTGGCTATAAAAGGACTGAGTTTTTTTGCGAGTTTCTTACTTCGGCGTCTGGTTTCAGATGAAAAGCGAGCAGGGAAAATGGATACAAACAAACGGCTGCTGCTGCAAAAGCACCAGCAAGACATTATCGACGATCTAGAGGTCGCCTACATCTATGATGAGCTGTTTACGAAGCATGTCATTTCTGCTGAAGAGTTCGATCATATTCTCAGTCTTGTAAGTATTGTTGTGTGTGACACACGTTAATATTTTTTTGTTTGAAGTGATCATTACCGAGAAAACCCACGCTTGCTCAATCATCGTCGTAACATACGATTTTAGGGAGTTCTTTAAAGCATTCATAAGTTATCGTGTGCGGTGTATGGTGATCTGTTTTTACACAAATTATTGGAACTCGGTTTAACTTGGTATTAAGGAAAATTAAATACGTAGGTATGTGAAATTGTTCATAGCTTAAATTACCGTTGTGAGTAGGTAAGTAAATTGTATTATTGTACGGATAATTTAAAAAGTAAGTAAGTACATATTTAGGTGCCTACCCATCAAGATCTGGGTTTTAGTGTTTCTCAATAGTCTTTGAACTCTGACTTTATCTCGGTGTTTCTTTTTGCTAGGAAACACCGGCCTCAATGAAAATTGTCGTGTAAAAATGTGATTTTTACTATATTAAAATTTATTTATCATTTAAAAGTAGGTTTAAAATTAATTTATTTATTAATAGTACAGATTTTCGTAAGTATGAAACGATCTAAAGAAAGAAGTGGGAAGGAAAATAAAACAACATTCATGAATGAAAATTTTATTTTCAATCGTTTATACACTGCAATATTATGCTATAAATTTCAGTCTCATTACAGCTTCTGTGTCAAAACGTTGTGTCGCGAAACAACACTAAAACTCTTTTGACCTGTCGACATAATTCGTAGAGTTTAATTTAAAGTAACTTTTTGCAGACATCGCGCGTCGAACAAACTCGCTTCTTACTGGACTCCTTGATTCGGAATGGTAACAACGGATCTTATGAGGCGTTCGTAGACAGCCTGCATAAAGACTACAAGTGGCTTTGGGAGAAACTGGCTATCGAGAATAATAACCCGATGCCTAATGACAGTTTCGAGGACAGCCTCAGTAAGGGGGATGTGCCTAGACTACCGGAACATCATGTGAGGAGGATTAGAGTGGTAAGAAGATATGTTTTTTTTAATTTTACTAGATGCCAAATATATTCTATTGTTTTTAACCGACTTCAGGAAAAAGGTTATCATTCGAACAATGTCGTCCGAAACTTCTTTTTTTTTTTTGTAGCGTTTTGTTTTAGAAGCCGATGGTTATTTTTTGTTTTGTAAATTTTGTCAGTAATCAATGTTTGGCTTCATAAAACCGGTTAAGTGCGAGTCGGACTCGCGCACGATGGGTTCTATAAAAAATCACGTTTGTTGTATGTGAGCCCCACTTAAATATTTATTTTATTCTGTTTTTAGTATTTGTTGTTATAACGGCAGCAGAAATACATCATCTGTGAAAATTTCAACTATCTAGCTTTCACGGTTCATGAGATACAGCCTGGTGACAGACAGACAGACGGACAGCGGAGTCTTAGTAATAGGGTCCCGTTTTTACCCTTTGGATACCCTTTGGAACCCTAAAAATAACGATCGGCATCCTACTTATTATGCCTCAATGACTCAAAGGCCTAATTAAAAACGTATCGATTTGATATTGAAAAACATTCTTCTGAATGTTGTTCAATATCAATATGTATTGTATTTAATGAGGCTATTAAGCTTTCTAGCTTAATAGCCTCATTAAATACAATACAATAATTATTTATTTCCATAGAAAATAGGGACTAATACATTCTACCTTAAATTAGGCATGCAAACATTTAGTACAAGTACTTAATGATCTAAAATACTGTAAATATGTAAATTTCTTTACTATGGTCAATTAAATAAAATAATACAATTTCCCCAAAATATTATCCTGAATGTCAGAATTGACGCCACTAAACAATGGTAAGCAACTAATCTGGTTCTTCCTGGATAGATTAAAAAGCACATACCATCCAGGTTAGTTGGCTATCTATGACGACACGGTTGGCGCAGTGGTTGAGCGATCGGCTGCTGCGCTGCGTGTCGAGGGTTCGATTCCCGCACGGAACAAATATTTGTATGGCCTACAGATAGTTGTTCCGGGTCTGGCTGTTTGTGTATGTCACTTTGTATGTTTGTAAACGCACCCACGATACAGGAGAAATTCCTAGTGTGGGGCAAGGTTTTTTTTAAAAAAAAAAATCTATCAGTATACCTAAAAAAATTACACTTACATTATTACTTGCACTTGGTCTTATGTTTTGTCCTGTATTGTAATTTAAAGTTCATTGTTGTATCCGTTGATAAAAATGCATAACATTGGTGTTAGGTGTATTGATAATTAAATTATTTTGATCAATTAATGTATAATGTCCGTTAAAGTATTATTTATGTCATGTTCAAACGTTTTAGGTCAGTATATTTCATCAAAGCAATTCTATCGTACGCGAATAAGACCATAGGATGTTTTGTGCGTCGTGGCATGTCGTTTTTATAAATAAGTAATTAAAAAAAACCGGCCAGGTGCGAGTCGGATTCGCGCACGAAGGGTTCCGTACCATTATCTATAAAAACGGCAAAAAAATCACGTTTGTTGTATGTAAGCCCCCTTAAATATTAATTTTATTTAAATTTAATTATTTATTTTTAAAGTGAATATATAACTAAATATTCTGTGAATATTTCAAGCGTCTACCTGTTGCCGTTATCAAAACGAGCAAAAAAAACTAGTTTTTTGTACCTATGGTAGCCCCCTTAAATTTTATTTTATTCTGTTTTTTAGTATTTGTTGTTAAAGCGGCAACAGAAATACATCATCTGTGAATTTCAACTGTCTAACTATCACGGTTCATGAGATACAGCCTGGTAACAGACGGACGGACGGACAGCGAAGTCTTAGTAATAGGGTACCGTTTTACCCTTTGGGTACGGAACCCTAATAAAAATAACAAAGGGCTCAATACAGTGCCCTGTGGTACGCTAATAAGTTGATGTTCCGATAAGTATTTTTTCCACGTTTAGTTTTTAAACATATTTTGGAAAATTCTGTGTGCCGTTTTCGGTTGCTGAGATGATATGATCTTAAGATAGCATATTTCCTCTGATACCTATGATGTATAGCTTGTAAAACAGAGTTTCATGAGTTCAGTACTTACAGCAATACAAATATAATTTATCATTATACTCTTTACGTTCATCATCGACAGCCTCACTTCGCCAACTGGGCATAGGCCTCTCTTTCCTTGTGCTACATGGTCCTTTTTTTGCGTGTGGGAATCTTCATCGAAGTCCTCCCTATGGGGCAGGCGGAGGGGTATTAAGTGATGTCTGGAAAGATGGACGGATAGTGATCACGTGCTGCCAAGCACAGCTAGGCTCAGGGAAGACCCCTTCACAACCTCCCCAGAGATGTGTCAGGCGTTGCACAGCGGGGGTTCCGGGTTGGTATTTTAAAACGTCACGGCGCTCCTATGTGCCAAATTAACCTGAAAACGAAATAAAAAATTGGTTCTGACTAAAACTACACGTTGTTTTTCCTCGTCACTTGCTGGGGACACATCAGCATTTTGCACAATCACCCCAGCAACCCCCATGGTCCTGTACCAACCTGATTCTACCCGCGATGCCAAAAAAGTCTCTATCTTACTCCATTGATATTCAGTTAGCTTACGTTCGCGTTATGTACTTAATGTAAGAATTCACTGTTATCCTAATTTATGTTAATTCGTGAATCATGCTAGCGAGTTTATATGTAAGTATAACTTGAGAGGTACGAAGACAATTCAATCAATGACTTTGATAATAGTCAAGGTCAACGTTTTTGGTTCACTAGACAGGTATTTGGCGATGACATTTTTACGATTACGCGCGTGCGCTTTTTTTAAGAAAAAAAAAGTTACGATTCTTGTGATAAAATTAGTAAACTTGATGTACGATTAATAAATACCTGTACCAAATCCTTGATTCCAAATGATGTTACTTGCACTTGAAACGAATATCGTCTTAATAAGAGAGTCAATTAGGTTGATTTCAGAATGACTAGTACTATTGAAAAATGTATAAAACTTTTGGACTTCGTAAAGTGAACTGCATTCAAGCTGTGTTTCCAAGAACACATAATATTTGTTAACATTTGAAATTCCTGTCTTTTTGTCACTAAGACGAGTATTGTTTAAATTCTGTGTAAAAATAAAGCAAATATTTAATGTATGTAGGTACTACTCATTATCAAGCAAAGCTTCCAACTGCGAATCATTTTCTAAATACCTTCGTGAGTTCCTGTTTACTGGGTGAACTTATAACGTTTTTCCCCATCAATTATATGACATAAGGATTGCATTCCGAAAACCAGGGATTTCCTACAGATTAGCCTCATTCACTTGCGAGAAATGACGAATCCTTTACAAAAGGGATTCAAATTAAATACTACTTACTCTTGCATTAGAATAGCCTTCACGATACTTGAATGTACTTACTTCCGGCGCACCCTTGTACAGTCAGCCTCGGTTTTACCATTTTCATGGATTAGAAATCATCGTTTACACCTTGCTTACTGGCTAAAATTTTCACCAGTACCTACGTAAAGTAGATAGTAAAGAGAACTCTTTACCTTACTCTTCTCTTAACTTTATTTTTCTCGTTATTTAGTAAAGAGCTCTTCTATACACAGATGGCAATACAGATGCATATCTGTCTGTGTATAGAATAACTCTATACTCAATTTAGACGATCGCAGTGCTGAGTATTTCCTTTCTTTACCTTTCCAAAGCCGGGCAACAGCACCAGTTTCTCCCAGCTTCTGCGTCTAGTCAGTCCCGGCTGTATTTTTGAGATTGCATCTGTATTGCCATCCAAAGGGACGACCTACACGCCGTTTTCTGCTCATCACCTTATGGCTTGTTTTTTTGGATCGGCGTGATACGTTTGTCTGTTTCTGCTATACATCTATCAGTCGTCATCTGAATATCCGCCTCCTCCCCGCTATATAATCTGTCACACAATTTGTCTTCTCTACCCATAAACCCGTCTTGGCACATAACGTCCAGTCCTGACAACCGAATCTTTTGCAAATTGGTCATTCCGCGAATCGGGCTTTTTTTCCCACATGAAGTTTTGCCAAAACCATAGCCATAATAATATCAATAATTATTCTGCCTAGTCTTTTCTCAACTACGTTGAGGTAGGCCTCCAGTCTCACCGGATGCTGCTGAGTATCAGTATTTTACAAGGAACGACTGGACATACATATTATTATTCAATAGGGTAGATGACTAAAACAAACTAATTAGTCCGTCAGATAGATTTCCAAAAGATATTAGACACGTATTTTTTCTTTTTTCACGTAAAACAAAACTGAAAACGATACAGTGCGTTGAAAACTCTTGTGACGTCACTAGTAAGTACAGTTTTACTCCTGATTTTTTATGCGTTTTATCTTCGTCTTTTTTTATTAATTAGATAAAGCAAAAAATACGTGTCCAATATTTTTCGATAATCTAACTGACGGACTAAATAGAATCATATATTTTTTAACCAGGAATTATCACTATTCTTCTATCGGGATTTGGTTCCTGCATTTAGTCCTGAAGTCCTGATATTGAACCATTGTACGTGAGCCATGGCGGCCGTCATTATATCCAGCCTCCCTCCAGAAGATCAGGCCTCCCAGTCTATTTAGAATATCTGTAAGGGAATTCGGTGTTCCTATTGTTCGGCTCCGTATCTCGGCGACGCCTGTGCACTCAAGGAGCACGTGCGCTACCGTTTCCTCCTCCATGCATGCTCTGCACAAAGGACTCCGCTATACCTATCGTGTCGAAGTTGTTCAGTGAACAGTGCCCGGTGTTGGTCCCCGTCCCCGTCACCATTCGCAGGCTGCCTCTCTCCAGTCACAGAAGGCGACTAACCTTCATGTTAATATTGTGTAATGTCTTGCAGGAACAATATGTAGCAGATAGCCTTAAGGTGCTGCAGCGGCACAAAGTCCTGGTACTCCACGGCATGTCCGGCTCAGGCAAGACCTGTGTGGTCCTCAGCGCTTTGAGAGACAACCCTGACCTGGTCACCAATAACTTCAACGGCGTAGTGTTCTGGGTCAACT
This sequence comes from Melanchra persicariae, assembly GCA_947386135.1. Classification (NCBI taxonomy): domain Eukaryota; kingdom Metazoa; phylum Arthropoda; class Insecta; order Lepidoptera; family Noctuidae; genus Melanchra; species Melanchra persicariae. The sequence continues at coordinate 7,793,472 of OX376655.1, read as the reverse complement.
TTGGCAACTGTAAGACTGACGATGACATTATTTTTCAACAAAGCAAGTGAGTACCACATTTTTGAGAAATGACAAATATTTTGTTGTTACTTTTTCTATGAAATGCAGTACGCTGCCGTTTTGGCTTAGTGCCGACACAAAAAACTTTGTGACGTCGCGTCGAAATAACAGATATTTTCCTCAAAACATAATTTAGTGAAGTCGCCGAATATTGCGCGCAATGCGACGTCATAACTTTGACGAGAAAACATTAGACATTTTCATGACGTGCCAAGATTATTCAAATGTATGCAAATCGATTAGCTAAACCAGCTTTAATACGTATTATACGGCGTGTGATCGGTTTTTGAGTGGCGTCTTTGTCTGGTATTTTGTGACTACTTTTTTTAACTCTAAAAGCAATTGTTTGTGGGAATAAATAATAATATAAATAAACTTGAGAAAATGTGCTTTAATTCCTTTCTCACTCCACAGATTACTAAGAAAAGCTTCTTCAATGTACACGCAAAATTCGTACATGAATTCATCAATTTCTATGTCGAGTATCGGTTCCAATGGCGATAGTCACTCGTCTTCAAACTACGAATGGACTATGATGGATCTAAAAGACAAACTGAAGGCGCAGTTCTCCGAGCAACCTTTGAAGGAATGCCTTCTTGTGTTGGACGAAGTGAACGACAAGAAGTGCTTAGAAGCTTTCGATATTGGATGCAAGATCTTGGTGACGACGAGGGATACTAACGTGGTAGCGAAATATCACCCGCAGATTATTAAAGTAAGTTCTCATGTGTCATACCTTTGTAACTAACAACCGTCACATAGTAAAATAGACCTTATGGATATATCTTTAGGTGATAAACAATTTATTTCCCTAGTCCAGTATGGTACCTACTCCCAAAGAAGACAAAGACATTTTTTCGCAAATATGGGTATGTAATATGTGGATGTTGTTCAATCATGTAACAGTGTTATATAAAATAAATTACAAAAAATAAGCAGTTATAGCAGAGATCAATTATCACAGAAATATTACCTAACAGTAAGAGCATGATTATGCTAGAATGCAGACGTTCCTAATCCAAATATCCAGAAAGAACTCCCGTGATCGAATATAACGCGTTGTTTATTGAGTTCTTTTGTTTGATATCACTTTCCTGTGTAACATATCTCGAAAAAGTAAATTCATATTTTTTAATTTCAAGCAATGACAACTGACTACATGATCCCTGGCTTGTGAGTGTAGTAATTTGAAATAGTAAATACTTTTTCATTTTAGTCATTCCAAACACTTCTACGGAATGTCTCTAGTTTATTGAATTTCACCCTCTATAATTACTATTGCATGCAGTGAATTTCAAAGACCCATTCACCAAGCATTGAACTGATCACCGAGTTCGATGTGATTCTAGCTTCTATTTCTCTATTTATTATATTCTCATTATAATGCTATATCACATGTTTATTATGTAATGATTACGAAGCTTATATATTTCCCTATATGAAAACATGATGTGACGACATATTATTCATTATAATAGAAACCTTTTACTTATTTCCTTATTATGTTTATCTATACTGACCATTAAGGAACCATATTTGATTGTGATACGTAATAAACGTTCGTATATATTATTAGCTAGTATTGTAATCGTTATTCTACGATGCTATGTTGGAAAAAAAGGAATTATTAACGATAACTTTATTATCTAGGCCTAACAAAATCTACTCACATTGTTTTTGTCACCTATCTGTAAAAATAAACCAAAAAGAAATCGTTACTGGAAAATGCAAATATCATCCTTAAAAATACTCTAAAAAGTTAATTTCTGCAAGACAAGGCTATTGAAAACAATACAAGTTACAATGCAATGTGAACTAAGTGAACTGACCGTCAAGGTTCACAATCCCAAATAACATTGCTTGTAAACACAATCAATTTGATTCATTACATCACGCCCGGTCATTGCTCCCACGCGTTATACAAGAAAAACTCGGCAAAGTTTCTACCAATGAAGTATTATACCGATACCGACAGACTCTGAAATCACGAAAAATCAATCAGCTGTTTCATACATTTTAGTCGAGTAGGTATTGAACTTTTGTATGAAACAGCTGATTGTTTTTTCGTGATTTCAGAGTCGGTCCCATAGTGAAGTTGTTCATATTCATGGGTAGAACACCCAGTGAAAATTTGGCCGGTCATTAAAAAATAACCCCGTATAATTAGTTTTTACCTTATTGACAATCCCCAGATAGAGAACAGTTTGGAAGAAAAAGAGTCTTTGGAAATCTTCGCTTTGTCTCTGGATGTGCTTGTGTCACAGTTACCGTGGCAAGCAAAGAAAATACATGAGATTTGTAAGGGAAGTCCGTTCAATATCGGTTTGATTGGAGCGCAGTTGGCCGAGAACAGGGAACGACTGATCTACGACCCAAAACGATGGAATTACTATGTCAAGGAGTTGAAGAAGAAGAATCATTTTTCATTGTAAGTATTGGTTGTTTTTTTTACCCAACTGTGTCAGAAGGAGGGTAATGTTTTTCAAGCGTATGTATGTGTGTGTGTATTCTATATTCTATATATATTTCTTTGGCACGCCCTACAGCCCAAACGGCTGGACGGGTTTTGACTTATGAGGTGTCGTTGAATTCGTCAGAATTGTGGTAGTGACATAAGCTATGTAAATTTTCAAAACTCACTAAAATGCAGGAAATAAAAACAAATACTGTCAAAAAACCCGATCGCTAAAAATGATTAATAAGTTGCAAACAAGTCACTTCTCAAGCAGTTTGATGCAGTTCAATCACAGATCTGAGGCCACAAACTGCATCAGACTGCTTGAAAAGCGACTTGTTTGGAACTTTTTAGTCCTTTATTTTTGGTTGGTAATTCTGGGTTCTTTAAGCCGAGAGGGAATAGGTTACTTCAAGGCTCCATATTCGGACACATCATCGCTCTCCATCAGATGAGACCAGTTAAACGTGAGCCTTTCAAGAATAAATGAAATACGTTTTTCTGTCGATAGCTTTTTGAATCTGTGATTGATAATAGATACAAATGTTTTTTTTTTTAGAAATTACACCATGTTGCACAAGTGTCTGTTGTAATATTGCGCAATTAAAAATATAAGTAGATTAGATTTGCTTATGCAAATCAACTTTGTGGTAAAATTATTTTATATATTAACACTTATAAGGTATGGTGACAGAATCATATTTTTCCCCTTCACATCAATTACATACAGTGGCTCTGAAGTTCGCTTTTCACTGCAAAGTACCCCACTCCTGTCCATTGTCATATGAATTTGCTACTACGCAGTGACTCGCTTTGTATTCTGAGTCGCAATTAAGTTTCAATACAACTGTACCATACTAAATATTTGTTTAAAAAATCAACAGAATAAACTCGCATTTCCGATATTTTTTTTTATTATTGATAGGCACGCGCTTGGCCACTATCTCATCTGATGGTAAGCGATGATGTGGTCGAAGATGGAGCACGCTTGCCTAGAAGTAACCTAATTACTCTTGACTTAAAGACTCCCAAGTTGTAGTTATCAGGAAACACAGACTCTGGCAAGGAATTCCACTCCTTAGCTGTACGCACAATGAATGTATTCCCAAAACGCTTTGTGCGTGTGGGTGGGATGTCCACCATGTACCGGTGGCGCATCGCCGTACGTCTTGTGGTCCGATGATGGAACGGGCTTGGCGGAATCAAACTATGCAAATCCGTTGCACACTCTCCAAAATGCAACCGATATGAAATTGTACAGCTGCAAAATAACAAAACTTTTATTTTTCAGCATCTCAATCAATCAAACCTACAATCCTATGAAAACAATTGAAGTCTGCATCAACTCCCTTAACGATTCAGTACTACCACTATTCAAAAAACTCAAAATCCTGCCTGACAATGTCAAAGTGTCAGCCAAAGTTCTGAGTAAACTGTGGAATAGGGAAGCTTCACAGGTCGAATCAATCATGAAAGAACTACGCAGCAAATCACTCATCATTGAATACTATGACCGAGAACAAAGGAACTACATGTATGAAATACATGACCTTATCATGAAGTACTTGAAAAGCACAGGGGAAGACGATAGCAAGAAATTACATTCAGATTTCCTGAACAGCTACAACTATAATAGCGCTAGCCCACCGTTAGATATCATTGATGATGGCTACATCGCGTACTACATCGGCTATCATATCAAACACACAGATAATTTCAACGATATATGGATTCTGTTCAACAAATTGTTCCTGAATTTGAAGTTTTTGGGCAACAAAGTGAGGCTGACTGGGCCAGCTGATGTGATGTCGGATTTACAGAACTATGAAGTTAATATCGTTAAACATGTAAGTATCAACATGATTCAATAACTTATTCATAGACTGAGAGTGTGACAAAGAAGTCAGAGATCTCGACTCTACAGCAAACAGCACTTTGACATTGAAAACACCTTTATTGCGTAGCAGTAAGAGTGCTTTCATACTTCAAATATTTCTTTTCTCGTGCGATCGTACCATACTTGCACGATAATACGTCACACATCCATTGTAAAAAGTAATATTAAGGTTCATCCACGCATATCAAGTGTGTATCAGCCTTTACTCGGAAAGCCCGCGTGATCTAAAGAGTTTTAATAAAATAATGGAGATTGTAATGTCTTGATGATATAGGTGGCGGGGAAGAGCTCTATCAATTTTAAATTTTCTGCGGTCGCATAATTAATTATAGCTTTTAATAACTTAGACATAGTCAACCGCACTACCGTGGTGACAGTTTGACCTAATTAGCACCTTCATTTCGTAGTAGTAAGGTTGGTTTTCGTAGTTAATTACTAGCGGCGCCTGTAAATAAATATATTTTATACTAATATTTCCTCATTTTTAAATAAACTATATTCATAACATAAATAATTATGGTTATGCGTAACTGTGTTTACCTCTACGTTGGATATTTAGAATTCATTTCCACAATACAAGTAATAAGGTCTAATCTTGCATTTATGGGGTCACATTAAATTAGAGATACTCCTCGTGACATGATGGGGATCGATAACTAAAGACCGAGCATCGAAATAGACAGAGGATACTTACCTTAACTTAAGCAACGGAATTAACATAGAGTGGAAAACACCTCTTCACCTCTTTCAAATCCCGGAATATCGAATCGAATATCGGATTTTAATAGTAGTTTATGCAACGACCATATAAAAAGGGTTATTAAAACACAAGTGTGGGTTTATCACACGAGGCGTAGCCGAGTGTGATAATAGCATCGCACGAGTGTTTTAATACCTAATTATATGCCGTTGCATACACTATTTTATCTTCACTCATAAAGTTGAAATAAAAAAAGTGGAAAAATAGTTTAGTCCAATATGGCGGATATTCTCATTGCGTATTCGAATGACTGCGCAGCGCGCTCATCCATAGACAAAGATAGAAGCTGGCTCAATGAGCGTCAATGAGCCCGCGCCAAAAATTAAAAAGAAAAAGTGTGCTATAAAAATTAAAAAGTTATTTTATGATGCAGTTGTTTAAAAATCGATGGAAAATGTTGAACTGTAATGGTTTTTTTTTTAAATTTTACCTATCCACGAAAAAAAAGTACGTGTTTATGCATTCGTTTTTGAACTCATATTTGGAACATTACGTTGTGAGTGTAGATAAATACATTGTTGACACACTATTGTTTCGGTACAACAATTATGGTAAACAAAAATATATATTTGCCACACTTTAATACGAAACTCACTTTTGGTTACCAATGTAAACCTCGCATTTATTACATGACAATCACTACACCGGAATTTCAGAGGAGGTATTATCTACTCAATGTTATTAGTAGATATACTCTAGTTGTTCGGATTCATGATAATAACATACTGGCATTAAAAACACTGCTTTACCCACCTTATTTATGTTAATTTTTTCGTCTAATCATGCTTTATTTTCTTAGGAGTTAGACAAGGAACTGATTAACGACATCAAAGCATTCCTAAGCACCCATGGAAATGACTTATTTCATTACCCCTGCACAGACATTATTCAAAGCATCCTACAGAACGAATCTAAAGGCATACTCTATTCGAAAGCTTCGCAGATCGCTCAAGAGAATTGTAATACTAATGAGCTGTATTTTGATTTTCTGTAAGTATTTTATTTTTACCCTTTTTGTGTCGTGTTTTTTTTTCTACTATTCATTGAGTTTTTTTGCTGTTTTCTGAATTTGCTTTTTTGAATTGTCTTTTATGTTACAATCATCTCATGTGTTGTTGTTGCTACACAATAATCATCTCATGTGTATTAATAAAAGCTGAAATTAAATTAGGTAGCGAAACTTCAGTGAGGCAGCTGTATTGTTCTTTTTTCCATTTGTTACTGCCGAGCAAAGGCTTCCCGCCAGAAACTCTTCTCCAGCGCCGTCCCGAACCAGCCCTCATTGCGCGCGTCCATATTATCTCGCCTTCTATTTATGGATATAAAAAATATATATAATTAATTCAAGTTACAGGCCAGTTACTTCAAATAAGAATGTTTTATTTTATCGTCGTTAGCTATCGATTCATGGCACAACTGTAGAGTTTCGCTACCTAGTTTAATATGACCATGTATTTTCACTTTAACCTACAAAATGACTAAAAAATCTTCTATGCACAACCGCATATTACGTCTGTCTTAACCAATTGCCTAGTCTAAACAATTAGGATAATAACAAGTATGGTCAAACCCTTAGAGATTTTTTATTTATTTATAGAGTATAGGTACTACCTATTGCGTGCCATAAGATGTCTGCGTTTGATACAACTAGTAATTACTACATATATGTGATTATACCAACTGTGTAGTCCTTTCTAATCTTTGATTGCATTGTAAATTTGACCGGACTTATTTGCAATAAGGACTCTTTTTTTTTTAACTAAACATAAATATGTTAAAAAACAGTTGAGTCATTTCCAAATGTTGCTTGAAAAATTTTAACACTCACACACAACTGGTCCCTTTTATTTTCAATTTGGCTTGACTTTGCTAAGTAAGCGTCACATACTGATATGAACCTTATTTTTTAAGAAACATTAGGTTAATAATCGTGTGAATGGCTTACTTAGCTGAGCAAAGGCAAACTTCAGTCTGTAAACCTTGGATTTCAAGATTCACAGACCGAATTCCTGCTTTCAAAACAGCCTTGCAGGCAGGCATTTGCCAAATGCTGCATGCTGCCATCAGCGACCTACATAATTTTGTGACGGCTGCCTTCATCGACCTGATTGTGTGACGTGTTTCGGCACAAGCAATGTGATCCCTTTGCCTACGAATCACTAAAAATAGCGACTTCTGAATTGTGTAGTGCACCTTAATTTGTAAAAAAAAACTGTAACATTACACAATTCTAAAACTGATACCATTGTTGATGAATATGATACTTTACCAAATATTTCATTTTTGTTATCCATAGGCACGAACAGAACGTGGATGAAATCAAACCCTCAACCATTGATGTGAAGGAAAAGATCACAGCAGTATGCTTCTTGAGAGATTATGTACTAGTTGGGACCAACTCCGGTGTTATTAAGGTATGTGTCATGTGGTTATTTAAATAAACTGGTAGTTAAGAATATAAAACGAGGTATATGGTATTTTTTAAATAAGTTTAATTCATAAATTAAAAAAAAAAACCATATGAAATACTACTTGTCCTTTACTTAATTGCTCGCCCTATTTTTTAATCTAAGTTTAAACCATTTGGCTATTGGCTATGAGCCTCCCCATTTACATTCTCAGTGTATCCCCATACTTACCATATTTGGCAGACAGATTCGTAAATCCATAAAATGTTTGTTAGTAGCTAAAGAACATTACACAGCGGAACATAGCTACACTGCGATCTTCAACCCGCCTGCTAAACGTGGCGATTATGGCAAACCCCCCCATTTGGAGGAGGCCATATCCAGCAGCGTCATTCGGCTGATTGATGATGATGAAAGTACATTACATATAGGACTTTTTAACAACAATCCCCCTGTTAATAACGTCCCCGATCACGGGTACTATAGGACAAGCTAGCCCAGAAATGTTTGGGAATGTCCACGTGACATTTCGATGCACATTTCCACCCCATACATTTTTAACTTTTAGACAATTCATATTGCTGATAGAATGTCACCTTGTCTACAGGCTCTGAAGAAAGAAAGAAAGTAAAACTCAAACTTACTTCGTTCTTCAGAAACTGTTGCTTTCTTTCCGATTGGCCAAAAATATTAATCTTTGTTTCTTCATACCCAGTTCTTCCACATCTTCACAAACAAACTGCGCAAGGAGCTCCGTGGCACCGGCTCGCCAATCAAATGGATCGGCGTGTCCTGCACCAAGAACCCACCAGTCGTGGCCGCGCTCGCTTACGATAGCGTCATCAAGCTGTGGTACGTCGATGATGTGGAGAGCGAAGAGACTGACGATATTATTGAAGAAGGTACGTTTATTTATTTATTTTTGTAAAAAAACAGCCTCCGCACAGTTAGGGTTCCGTACCAAATGTAGAATATGAATCTGATATGTATCAATATATTGGTATTTATTAGTAAAATATACTTAATAATAAACATTATCACCAAATTTCAAGTTCATAGGTCAATGGGAAGTTAAAAAAATTTATGTAAAAAAAAACTGACTTTGGTGGCTTCTCATTCCTTTGTTCTCCAATAATTTTTCAAACAAAAACACGGTATTTATCTACTCAACGAGCTCTTAACAGCAATACCCCATGGCTTTCAGTCAACAAGATTTTTATACTGTGAAATATTTGAAGACCTAAACCTGTGTGACAGACGACGGACAAACGGGCCCCGTTTGGACCCTTCGGGTACGGAACCCTGTAAATAGATCGATAATTTCTTATTAGGCTGTAAAAAACGACACTTTTTAGGTAACGTATAAATAAACTGTTTCAAACGATTTCGCGTTCACGATAATATTGATCCTTGATGTTTGCAGCCTTTTCCGGCTTTTTTTTTTTTGGCCGGTCCTGACATAGCTTGGCAGTGAAACGGGTTGTATTTTTAGCAAACTTTCTATTAATTTTATGTTATTTTTTTGCGTCATTTCTGGCGGAATAAACGCATTTTCTTCTTTTTCTTTTCTTTTTCCGCACCCCCACCCATGGCTGAGTAAAATGCCTTTATTTTGTTTCTTTGTTTTGGGCAAGTCATGGCCATGCGGTATTTACAGTGAAACTGCACAAAGAAAAAGAAATTGCACATGCGAAAAATTAAATATGAATGAGTTTATCAAGCTATGCGACCGCATAAACCACAAAAACAATTTAATTAAGTCAAGATCAAACTCCAGTTGTAAATTCTATTGCATGACTAATTATTTTGTGAACGAGTGGTTTTTAGTTTTCACTGTAAGTGTAATCAATTTTATTTCGATCAATTTTTGGATCTGGACTAGTTAGTTGTATTGTTATTTTGTACAAAATTCACTCAAACGTAGGTATATTATACAAATACAACCTGTATTTATGTCACTAATTTTAATTATTTTTGATGGTATTCGCGGTTCGCCATACTTGGCTCTAATAAACTTTTAACCGCTGTGACTCTCGGCCCACACGATAATCTCTAATTTACACAGAAATATTAATAGCGAAAAGTGTGTTTCAGAATCAGAAGAATCTTACAACAACACTTACGCAGACACAGAACAAATCCAAGGCTCCTACCTAGGCTGTAGATGGTCGAACAACGAAGAATACTTGATCATGCATACAAACAAGAAGATCATCTTCTACAACCCTTCTCGCAACGAGAAGAACAAGGTCTTCAAGACAATTCAAGACTTCGAAAGAGACCGGGAGATTTTGTGCTGTATTCCTTGTAACTATGATAAGCATGTCATCGTTGCTACCGATGGCAATGCGAAGTGTGTGGAGGTGATTGATGTGAAGACTAAGGAAAGGGTCATCACGTTTGAAGAGACTGATATAGTACTAGATATGATTACTGTTCCTCGTGAGTATACTTCATTATAAAATTACTAGCTTTTGCCCGCGGCTCCGCCCGCGTGGAGGTCGGTTATCGCGTTAAAAAGTAGCCTATATCTTTCTCCATATCCCAGGCTATATATCTGCCAAATTTCATGACGATCCGTTCAGCCGTTTTAGCATGAAAGCATAACTACTTTCGCATTTATAATATTATTAGGAATCATGGTAAAATTGTACTAGGATAAAATCACCCTTCTATGACATTAGGTGCTGTAAAATAACAAATTATATCACTAAATAATCCCAGGGGCTTGTGGCTAAATAATAACAACCGCATGGTTTGATCTTCGAGGTTGGATGGGTGGCCATTCATTATATACTGAGAGAGTGAGAGTTTTCCGTGCCTCGGAAAGCACTCTAAGCTGTTGGTCCCGAATGTCATCTGTAGATCTTTTTGACTGTTGTTATGGATTAGTCAGAAGAAAAATATCTCACCCCAGTCTTACCAAGGAGTACCGTGTTACCCAGTTACTGGGTTGTGAAGGTCAAATAGGCAGCCCCATGTAAAATACTGGTAGTTAGCTGCATCCGGTAAGATTGGAACTGACCCCAACATAGCTGAGAACGCTAGGCAAATAGATATACTTAGCTAAATAACAAAAACGTTTTTTTACAAAATAACTTTAATTTTGTAAGTCAGTGTTTCTGGTGTAGTATCTTAATTTTTTAATACCGACTTCCAAAAAAAAAGTTCTTTGGTACTTTGTAGTGGTTTTTATTTGGAAGTCGGTTGTATTTTTGTAATTTACTTTTTTCTGTTTTTCGTGCTACCCTCCAAAAAATCCAACCATATCTATTTAACTGTCTATCTCCGAAGTTCTCCATCAGAGTTTTACGAAATTTAAATGGGACCATTTCAGAATAAACCTCTTTCAAATAAAAAGAAATCAAATTATGACGGAGATGCCCGAAAAAACATTTATAATAAACATCCGAATTGAAAACCTCCTCCTTTTTGTAGTCGGTTAAAAAGGAGTTTACTGCTAGAACTTCGAACAGAACAAACAAAATAATGATCGGCTAGCTTAAGGAAATTTAATCAAGCTGTAATTCGAACGTTTTAATTCATCGACAACAAGTAATTTGCTTGCCAAGGTCTGGGTTTCTTTTTGACGTAGAACTAAAAACACGGTGGCCTTACGAAAATGTATGATGAGTAACAGAGTAAGCGCATGACGATAAATGTGTTTGTGAACCTGACATTAGGCACGACTAACTTAACAGTTAACGTCACAGTAGGTAAGTAGAGTAAAAGACATTTATTTGTGTATATATTTATTATAATTAATAAGGAATTCGCGCTACTATTTTTCCTTATAGTAAATTTTGTAGGCATTGACGTCAGTCATTCTGCCTAGCTTTTTCCCAACTATGGTAGACACCAGATAAATGTGCAATAACGGTCATTGACCCACAAAAAATTAATTATTTTCTTTCTTGATATCAAAAACAGAAATAAAGACATAAAGCTATCCCGATCGACTTCTATCGTGATCCTTTACGTTCTCTAATCTCTAATAATTAAACACGGTTCATAATTTATCTACGAAGGGCATATTACGGAAAGGAAAAATTCAATGTACTTTGTTGCAAGTTTATCTGGCGCCTAATATATGTTGTGATCTACTTCCAGTCTAACCAGATGCAACTGAATACCAGCGTTTTACATGAAGCAAGTGCCTATTTGAGCTCCAGAACTCAGTAACTGGGTAACACGGTACTCCTTGGCAAGGCTGGTGTGAGATTTTTTCCGCCGTATCCTCGTAGAGGCGATCGGCGGCGGCGACCTCTCTTGCCCGGCTCGCGTTGATCCCATGGTTCAGAGCGAGGAGGCATGGGAAGCAGCCACCTCCTATTAGCGAAGGAGGGTGCGGGTTGCGTAAGGGAGAGGTCCCCAAACAGAAGGAGACGCCCCGGGCGTCGGGACGAGCAGGGCGATTCCCGGGGCAAGGACATAGAGCGTTGGGTGGCTCGCCGTCCGATCAGAACCAGGCCAGGGTCGTCGGCGCGTTGTGTTCCACGCGCGCCTCAAAGAGATGTCAGCCTGCCAGGGTTGCGGAATTTGTTCAAAAGACTTACCGCGGCCCTGGAACGTAAAAGGGGCATTAGCAGGGACACGGGTGGGTTTTGGTCAGTAACACTCCCTTCTCTGGGCGGAGCGGAAGGGAGTTTCAGACTCACAAGAGTGTCAGAGTCATTTGATGCTACTCATCCAAAAAAAGGGTTGTATCTATACTCTTTAGAACTTTTATAAGGTTCCCGTACAGGCAACGTATGTGTGTATTTTGACTCATATTTTACCGGGAGTCCCCGACAAGTTTCACACAAGAATTTATATGAATCACTCAACTTAAATTAAAATCAAACCTTCTATTACAGGTAGCAACAAAATCATCACGTTGAAACCCAACGAAATTATGGAGCATGAGATCAAAATTAACTCGAACGCACTCAAGTCTAACACATGTCGTTGTCGACGAGTAATTGTGTCCGATGATATCAAGGAGAATACGTATTTCTTGGCTATTGCTGTCAATAAGACTGGGACTCTACTGTTTGTAGCAACCGATGATAGTCGAGTGGTTTGCGTTGACTTGAAGACTTATACGCGTAACTTTGATTTGGATAATCGTAGGGGGTGAGTTTTTAGTATATTTTTTGTTTTCAATAGGGAATATGCATGCATTTTTTTTATTTGCAAAATAAAATACGTATTAGTTAGGCTATATTTTTTTAAATGACATACTAGCTAAATACCTACTGACTTGTAAATTGAAACAACAGTACGACACTAGCGCATCCCCCTTTTAAATGTGAATTCAACAAGTAGGTATGTGTAAAAAATTGCACGAATTGACCACAAATATGAATATTTTTTCGCCTCGACTTTTAATTTTATATCTCTTACCAATTTCAGGAACGTAGTAGCAATGGCCGTCAGCGAGATGATGTGGGACGAGTTCGAGCCCGGCTCCGACGTGCTGCTCTCGGGCACCGGCTGTATCGAGGACTCGGCCAAAGTGTGGTACTTGGACGCTTCTTATGTGTCGCAAACTGCGCAGCGGAATGGGTAACTGTCTTTACTCAAAAGTTTTAACGGGCCTACACAACCGTTAGAATAGAATAGAAATACTTTTACTTTATAAGTCGCTAAAATCGATCGACTTTGGATCTATATTTTCAAAGGTGGGGGTCAAAGGTAGGGTAGTCTTCCCACTGGTTTGTGGTGGTCAAATAGACAGACGCTCTATGTTAGAAATATCTGATTTGCGTTAGAATGTATTACATATGAAAAACATTTTATGTGCCTATAAAATTTGAGGGTTGCCCTCGATTTCCCTGGGATCCCATCTTCAGATCCTGACTTGGTGACAATGGGACCACCTCAAAAGTATAGGCTTTCGAATAAAAAAAGAATTTTGAAAATCGTTTCACAATTGGCGGAGAAATCGGTGAACATAGCCACATTAAAAAAATACATAAGTACAGTCAAACATATAACCGCTTCCTCTTTGAAGTCGGTTAAATACATCTAGCTGCATTCGGTTAGATTGGAAGCCAATCCCGACATACTTAAGTTTTTCTAAAAGCTTTTAAATACAGGGTTATTTGTAAAACACCAGCAACGTTTCAGGTGGTGAAAGTACTCATCATTATAAACAACTTTTACTATGGGACCAACTCTGAAATATTAAAAAATAAATCAGCTGTTTCATACAAAATGCAATAGTCACCCGATGAAAATGTATGAAATAGCAGATTTTTTACAGAATAGGTTGGTCTCATAGCAAAAGTTGTTTATAATGATGAGTACTTTCACCCCCTGAAAGGTTGTTGGTGTTTTACAAATAACCCTGTATAAGTATAAAAGTTCAGTTAAAGCTGCACTGTATCTGTCGCGGCTAGATGCGTGTTGCTATACCGCTAGTCGAGAACTGTAAAAACAAGTCAAAGCTATTTTCCTCGTAAGAATATGTCAATAGGTACCTTTTACAAAAACCATCAACGTAATAATAATCTTTATTTACATAAGCAAAGCTTACAAATACACTTCTGTACAGTTCTCGTCAAATAATTTTGCCCCTCTGAAGTTAGCCATTTGCAAAGATCGCTTGGTGCAGTCACGTAGCCGGGAGCAAGCGGGACGCAAGCATGCATCGAACGTAAACGTAAGACTGAGACATAAAATCGCGCCGCCATAATCCCCGCCCCCATGTCTTTTGCGCATGCGCAGTTGCAGTTTGTTCGTAATTTTTGACTACTACGCAGCCTCTCGTAGCCAACTTCAGAGGGGCACAGTTATTTGACGCGAACTGTACTAGGTGACCATTAGTATTAATATAATGAGCACTACAAAGACGTTACGAACTCACCAAAGTTACTTCAACCTATTCCCACGCACTGCGAACGATTGTTTAAGTGCAAAATTTTAAGTTGGGAAAATGATCCTAACTACATAATTACCATTTATTCTAAAAAAACAATCTCATATTTCCTTTCAACTCTGCCTATAACTATTGCACTAACATAAATCTTCACAATTCTAGGAGAGTCCGTCTAACAACTAAGTTCGACGTCAGCTTCGTCAACCCATTATCTCCACACACACCAAACTCAACATCACCGAACAGTGGAACAGAAAGTGCTAACACCACACCAAGGAGGCACCAGTCCTTTAACCATAGAGAAGTACCAAAAGCACTGCTCAAGAACTCTATGAGTTTGGACAGGAGTTCGTTGAAGCCACTGAATTTGAAGGGCATTTGCAATAATAACGATGGAGTGCTGCAACCTTTGTTAGCTGTTGTTGATGATAAGAATAATATTCAGGTATGTTGGATTATTATTGAATTTATTTGTACTTGTATCTTTCACTAGGGTTTTTTTTATGAGTAACCTCTCGCAGGTCAACCTAGGAGGTTGTCGTCTGCTTAACGGGCCTTGCTTGTGGCCAGCCTCCAGCCAGGGCTTATAAAAAACTTACAAAGTAAGCGACTAGACGCTTGCGGGCACCCCCTGTGGGTACGGGCCTCGTGTTAGGGCGTCGCTAGGGAGGACAGCTAGGGACGGGCTGGTGAGAACAGGATTTCACTAGGGGTTGAGACAACTTTATAACTGTCTCGAACTTTACTCGCCATTTCTGGGTTGTTTAGTAAAAAAATTGATGTACCATGGTTTGTTTATAGGATAAATTATAAGAATAAAAAGGCAAACTGAAGGCCTAATTGTGTAACGTGTTTAATAGGTACTGCGATCCCTTTGCCTTCGGATTCGCTTAAAATAACGACTTCCGAATTGTGTAATGCACCTAATTTGTCATATTACATTCACAGTTTTGTTGACACATTTGTCGCATAAATCGCAGTGTCTTTGCCGAAACAGTTTACACAATTAGGCCGCAGGGTCGCAAATCTGGTTACGAAGTATGAAGACTTCACGTTTACCGTTAACAATGTTGACCCAAGTTCAGCAGTGCCAGTTGACAGTATTAATGAAAATGTTGATAAATAAAATTATTTTACTATTAATTATATTCTTTCACCTTGCTTTCCAGGTAATGCGCGGAAGAAAAGTCCTAACAGAAATCATAGAGAAAGCAGACGAATACATCACCAGAGTGAAGATCTCACCTTGCAATCAATACATTATCTACGGGCTCAAATCCGGTGCGGTCAAGAAATACACTCTCCGTACGAAAGAAAATGTCGCTATCATGGATGTTTACAGCCCCGTGCAATACTTGAATTTTGTTAATCCCAATTTGTTAATTGTTGCTGGAAAGAATACATGTTTAATGGCTTACCGGCTGACGTCGTTGGGGGATTGGAAACCAGAGATGATGCAGAGAGGGAATAATAATCTTGGCTCACAGGAGATACTGAATGATATTCAAGGTGAGTTTTAAGCACGTATTTTTTGTCTTTAAGTATAGTTATATATACGAATGATGAAAGCCATTTTTATTTTTATTTTTTTTATTTATTTTTTTCATATACAATTCGCATTGTGTCTGAACTTGGTTGTATGTACATTAATTAATTTATTACAGGTAAAAATAATAAACTCTGAATTTAAAACAATAAACACCAAAAATAATCAATGAGAAATGATAAATAATATATTATGTCAATAGATTGTGGGTAAATAGTTATTATAAGAATGATTGTAAAATTAAATAATAGCATGTCAAATGATTACAAATTAATTCTATAAATACAAATAGTCTATAGTATGTCATCAAGTAAATGGTAGGTAAAAAAAGCTAAATTACCAATATAAAAACTATTTACCATCACTGGTCTTCAATTCGGATAGAGAATATAAACATTTATTCAACAGGAATGCCTTAAGTTTAGCTTTAAATAGAAGTACCTTTGTAAATGAGTGATCTTAGGTCAGCAGGCAACCTATTAAATAATTCTACTGCTTGATATTTAGAGCAATGTTTGGCAATATTAAGTTTAGGTGCAAATTTGTTTTTTATAACGTTTCTTCTAGTGTTCTCTCTAACTTCACGTTCTCCTTGTGATTCGTACTCGTGTATGTATTTTGCAAAGTAGCTGAGTAGTACTAAAACATATAAACTTGGTACTGTTAATATACCTAATTTTTTAAAATATTCTTTACATGACTCTTGCTGTGGTATTCTGACAATCGTTCTTAATGCACGTTTCTGTAGAATGAATGCTCTTTGGCAATTATACCCGTAACTGCTCCCCCAAAACATAATGCTGTAACGCAACTTGGATTCTACCAATGCATAATATACTGCTTTTAGCTGCTCTAGACCAATATCGTCCCTGAGGCTTCTTAGTGCGTAACAAGCTGAAGATATTGAGGAATCAATGGTTGTGAGCTCCTTTTCCCAGTTTAGTAGGGAATCTATAAAAACTCCTAAAAATTTAACATCGTTTACTAGTCCAATATTATCCCTTTTGAGCATTATGCTATCGTTATTACGTGACGTTGTTTTTTAAACAACATCACATGGGTTTTGTTTGGGTTTATTATTAAATTATTTGCTGTAAACCAAGCAGAAAGATTCTTTAAACACAAATTTATATTTTCTGTCAATTCATTCAAGTTTCGCGACCCAATTATGGCGTTCGTATCATCTGCAAACATTACAAGTCCTGCATCGGGTTGGGTATTATTCATAAAATTGAGTAAATCATTAGTAAATATTAAATATAATTTAGTAGATCAGCTATTTATATTTTTGCTTGCTAAGGTTGAGCTTTATTTAAAATAGTTTATTAAGAATTGCATAGTTTCATTCCGCTAAGCCCGTTCCATCATCAGACCACAAGACGTACGGCGATGCGTGGTGGACATCCCACCCACACGCACAAAAAGTTTTAGGAACACATTCATTGTGCGTACAGCTAAGGAATATAACTCCCTGCCAGAGTCTGTGTTTCCTGATAGCTTCAACCTGGGAGTCTTTACGTAAGACTGAATAGGTTACTTTTAGGTAAGCGTGGCACGTGATCGCTTACCATCAGGTGAGATAGTGGTCAAACGCGTGCATAACAACAGTAAAAAAACATGCTATAGTCCGGTCGCGGAGCAGAAAGAATTTTGTACAATGACCTCTTATTACCTGTCTCTTTCACTTCCACGTATATATAATACGTCACGCTCGCACAGATGCAATGACGGCCTTCCGTCCGAAGAAGACCTTGTTCTAGCAGTCTAGCTAACAGTGAAATTAGTTACTTACCCATTTCAACATTGTTTCTAAAGTTTTCAACGTATTTTCCAACAAAATAACTAGTAGAGTGACTACCGATCTAGTCCGTTTACTAACTTATTACATACATGCAGAATATAATTAACCAGGATAATCTCATTTCTACATTTATTTCTCAGGAATCAAGAAAAAGAACGGCCATTTAGAAAGGCTTTCAAGCTCAAGCAGTGAAACAAGCATTGCTTCGAGAGACCGAACCTTCCGCAACGGAGAGCACAAAAGCCTTTGCAAGGGCTCCGGCCTGGTCGACTGTTTCTTCGTAAAAGACTTGGGTATCATTACAGTGGAATTCAATGCTACTATCAAGCTGTGGGACCAGAATTTGAAGCTGCTGACAATACTGAATGGAAGGCAGTCTGATGTTTTTATCATTTCCGCCGCATTGCAGAATAATGTTCTTGTTATTTGTGAGAAGAAGAATAAGGCGTTCCAGGTTTGTTTGTTTATTTATACTTTAGACCTGTACAAAAATGGACTTAATGCCTTAGGCCTTTAGGTTGCCTCTAAATGAAAAGCAATGAAACTTACACTCGCGTCTAATGAATGAAACTTCATTATTTGTTGGTCGTCAATTAAAAAAAAAAAAAGGATAGTAGGCGAAGTATTGATCAAACATCGATAAAGTGACTTGTAATTAAATCGACACATTTGGAAATATTCAACAATATCTTTGGACCTTACTACAATGTTTATTCAAAACCAACCAAACCATACAAGAATGTAGTCCCTTTTTTTCTCCGCAGCTATTTCTTCTATATTTTTGTACACAGTATGTTTTGTATTCCAGACATTCGAGCTGAAAGTAAGCGACGAAGTGGAACTCCAAACTATCCAAGAATACAGACTGAACAACGTGATCGTGTCGTGTGATCTCACCTCCGACGGAAATGTTCTCGCGTTAGGACTCGACTCCGGGAATGTTGTGGTAAGTTTCATGAAGAATATTTTATGTAGCTTCATTATAACTTATATTTCCCACTACTAACTACATATTTATAATTAGTAAAAATAAAAGTAGAAAACAAAAACACCAATTTGAAGGCTTTCTATCTGACCGGAAAAAAAATGCTTTAAAAAACAGTTGTACATAGGGATTTGCCCTACATATTATGTTTTTAAAGCAATTTTGTTCTCGAATGTGGAGGTCTTGTAGGCAGCCACTCGATGTAAAATACTGGTAATCAGCTGAATCCAGTTTGACTGGAAGCCGACCCCAATACAGTTGGGAAAAGGCTAGGCAGATGATGAATACGTAGGGCGTTTAAAAATAAGATTAATCCCCAGTTTCTGGAACGAAAATGATCGCAAAATAATGAGGATGTATAATTTCATGGTAACATTATAAATGCGAAAGTAACTCTTTCTGTCTGTCTGTTTGCTACCTCTTCACGTCTTATCACGGATTTGGATGAAACTTGGCACACGGGTAGACCTTGCCCTGGATTAGGAAATAGGCTTTTTATCCCAGGAATATTTTCCCTTGGGATAACATCTGACTTTTTATGCGGGTGAAGTCGCTGGCAGAAGCTAGTCTTCTATAACTTTTTTATGTCTTTTGAGTGTATTTATATTTAATTATGGAATAAAAAATAAAAAAAAAATTAAATCATCGTCACCTTCCAGGTATGGAACGTCAGAGGTCGACGTCAGCTGACCCTACTAAAGCACCACAAGTCCAAAGTCCACTGGTGTTCGTTCTCGCCCGTGCCCGAGCGCTCCAGCCGCAACTCTATGACGTCATCACCGCATCCGGTGCAGTCTCCGTATCACTTCTCTTCGCCGCAAGACGAGGATGGAGACGCAGAGCAACCGCCGCTTGTGTTAGTTACCATGGCAACGGAGATTGTTTGGTGGAACCTCACGCAGGTTATGAAGGCGCAGAAGTATAAGATTGGAAAGAGGTTAGTTATGTTTTTTATTTATTTGAGCTGTCTTAGGCAGTGGTCCGACCGCCGACGATGAACGAGAAACGAGTAGAACTAGAAACTATAAACGAGTTGGCGATCAGCGGGAAGCGAGTGTTAGTTTCGATAGTTTTGTCGCCGGGCTATAAGCGAGTGTACAAGTGCAACGAGCGATTACTCGCGCCCGAAAATCGTCTTTTTTTCCCTCTCATTTTCTTCCGTTTTTTCAGAGTTGCCACTGCCACTACACAAACACTATCGTAAAATACATCATCGTCGTCATCTGAGCTAGACAACAATGAGAGTAGCAATGATTTGTTGGTATCCAAACGTCTACTTTTAATGCCGGACTGTAAATAAATGATCAAGCGAACGAGTAACGCTGAGCGAGTATTATGTTTGATAGCTCTTGTCGCTCAGCGACAAACTACTGAAGCGAGTCCTCGCTGGCAGTGTGAACAGTCAGCGATCAACTATTAATATATGCATCTCTTTTGTTGACACGGAATGTATATCTATTGTACGTTTCTTGAGAGAGAATATCGTCGATAGTTAGTCGTTTTCTCGCCGACGGTCGGACCACTGCCTTAGATAGTTTTCTGGTAGTAAATTTGTAGTTGTAGATCACCTTATAGATATCTTATTTCTTTTTCTTTCTTTTTTTTCATTCAACTCAAAAGTAGTAAAATCTTTTTCTGAATTTTGACCCTATATAGTCATTCCATACCTGACGAATTTGGGGATTGTTTATTTTCATCCGATATTTTGCTTTTATTTTTTGTAAACATCCCTGACGATTTTTTCCCTAGTGGTATTTTTCACCCCCTACCTCCATTCCTCCTCTTGTTTACCTCCATTTTATAAATACACTAATTAACGAAGCACACTTTATCAATCAAAATCAGTGTATCTTTTCGAACAATCTATATAACATAATAACAATGTTCTTTCCAGGTCCTACAACGCAATGACTCCGATCGGCAGCCCTCTAGAGAGTAGATGTGAAACACCAAATGCAAATAACAACTCGAACACTGCCTCGTCGAGTTGCAACTTCTTCTTCGGAGATGGTTACCTACCGCAGCAATGCTGGAAGCTTATTTGGAAAGGGAAAACGTAAGTTATTTATTTATTTTTGTACACACACTTAAAAGAGAAAAGAACATTTTTTTTTTCATCAAGCAAACAATCTCATAAACAGATATTATTGTACAACCGCTCCGGCCCCGGCGACACACCGGTGTGTCGCGAATTAATCGCGAATTTAATGTTTATTTACCTATTACATAAGATTTATTTTTTATTTGGGAATTTTCACATGTCGGGCCCGGAGCGGTTAATCTTATTATAAGAGCATTTACGCAGTATGACATTTCATGTCCTTATTTTTCTAAATTAATGAACCGATTTTAATTAAGCTTGGTATAGAACATTTTCGAAAAAGAGTTCAGCGTGTTAATCATACCTAAAGTGTATGGTAAAGAGAACTTTATGACTAGTTATTTGCCAAACAACTAAAGACTCTAAACACTATTCTTGTTAGAGTCGCATTTTGATTTGAGTGATATCATATAACCAATTACACACTTATAAGTAAATACACCATTTCTTTCCATTCACAGGTGCAAACAGGGTTCAAAAAGGAAAGAAATCCTAGCCTGCATCAAACTATCAGGAATGCACGCGAAGAGGCTAAGTCACGATGAGAAGTTCTCGTGTTTCGTCACAGTCGATAATCCTGGCCATATCCATATCATGAACGTAATGCGGTCGAATAATACATAGCAATAAGCTGATGCCATTTAATGTTATGAATTAGAAAAATAAATTATTCTTCATATAAAAGTGAAACTGTCGTTCGAACGCGTTCAAGATCGTCTTGCGGTGGTACCGCTCTGATCGTCTGAAACGTCGGTCAATTCGATTGTTGTTGGACCAAAAACCGCCGCGGACTGTGAAGATAGACCTGATCGATCCATGCAAAGGGTGACTCGACCAATGAAGCAGATTGATTTGATGTAAAAAGAATTACAAATGTTTGATGGCATCGTTTGACGATCAATCGATTGGTTTCAGGCCAGGGTATATGATAAAAATCCAGTTTCGTTTCTATATGAAGGATTATTTCTTTCTATGGTTATATGAAGCAATGTCCATACCTTCACCCTTTTACCGTCAATCTATGGACGTCGCGCGTCTTATTTGGCGTATTAACTATTCAATTATTTCGGTGCTATTGTTACTTAATAAAATTTTGCCATTTGCTTTTTTCGGAGACACACGAGTAAGATAGGGCCTAGCTTGGCCTATGAGGTAGCCTAATGCTAGAAAGTAAATTAATTAAACGCGGAAAACAGATAGCGTTGACGGTAAAAGGGTTATTATTTAATATCAATTTATTGAAACAACTATATTTACAAAGTGCTCAATGAAATACTTAAGGACTAAACACTGCCTTCAATGCATTTATTTTTTAATAGTACTTATAAACTTATACTCATATTTTTTTTTAAGGTGCTCGCGGTTATTTATAGTTACAATTTTGGCGCTAATTTTTTCAGAGATAAATATGGCGTTATTTTTTAAAGCCATTCGAATTTTTATTTTTTATTTTAGACGAATACTATTTTTATCCTCATGCCTCAGAAGCGTAAATGACAAGTACATACTAAACTAGAATAATGTCTGAGATTTCCATTTCTCTGTGCTAGTCCAGTGCATTTTCTTAACCAGACCCTAATTTAAATGGACAATGCTTCAAATAACCCTGTTATATTAATCATGAACAAGCTGTTATTTTAGAATAGTACATTTAAGTATGAGATTATTGTAATGTTGATCCCACCAGTACAGGTATGCTTTATTTGATTTGGGTAAACTATCTCCACATTAGACGAAAATTTAATTATTTTTAAAACATCCTTTGGTTATGTAGGCGCAATTAAACAAATACTGGATTTGGGTGACCTGGATCAAAATAGGTACTATAATTTTGAATGTTTTTGTTCTATAGATATAATTAAAATCAATTATTTTATTTTTTAATGAATACAGAGAGTTCTATGTATTATATATAACCATAACAGTATTCTGGAACTATTTGCAATAATAACGAATGTAATAAAAAGTAAGTGCTGACTGACCAAAAATCAATGTTTATAATTTTCAATTCTAAAGTGAGTGTCATAGTCACATATGAAACATGTGCCATTTTTCGGCTTTATAAAATAATAAATTTAGTAAAAAAATTGGTTTGGAATAAAACATATTTGTGCTTTCAAAAGACTAGAGTACATATATAATATAAAAATTGGCAATACTTGTTTGCTCACTGTGCTAAATATTAAATAGAAAATTAAAATAAGGTCCACATAAATTCCAAAATAACTCTCTGTGTAGACAATTCTTAAATAATAATAAATGTAATTATGTTTAAGTCCATGATAGTTGATCTCTCTGTTAAACGTAAATATATTTTTTAATTACGAACTAAATAATGTAATGGTGCTTAATTAATAAGACTTAGTTTAAGTCTACCGACGACTAGAAATGTGTAGACAAAACTTATGAAAATCGAAATCCGTTTAATTAGGTCATAGAGCAGCGAGACGCCTCGGCAGTCACTAGATACGGCATCGTCAAGTTTGCATTAAAAAAAAATGCCAAGCGTACCATAGAGTATCACAATTAACGCATATAATTGGATGCCTCTGGAGCGGGACTAACTGTTGGAACTTGTGATCTAATGCACACTGTGCGGTCGAATTTTATTATTAATATCGTCTCTAGTCGTTTTGCCAGGGTGGCGTTTCCTCGCTCTATAGTTTTAGTTTTATGAAGTGTAATCCATATAATGATCATAGATCATGTAAACTGGAAACGGCATAGTACGAGACTCTTTTTAATCACGCACAAACTTTCCATGACCGAACGTAGCATGCGTTTTAGTTATTAGTAAAAGACCAATGTTTTTTGAGACGCGCCGTATCCAGTTTTTGTGTTCTAGGATTGAGACAAAGCAGTGAAAAGGTTGAAATAGTTAAGTTTTACCTTACGGGGTAGGTATTAAGATCTAGGATGCATCCGTTGCATTACCACTCGAAGAGAAAAGCATAGAACAAAAATGAACAACGACTTATAATGTACATAATTTTTATTAGAAATCTTATTTTAAAGTTGTCGGTTTTTTTTAGTAAAATATTCTTTTGACATAAAAGAATGATTATGAAATGAGACTTTAACCTTTGTTGCAGTGGTTAGTTTCAAAATTGGTTATTTTTAGAAAATTATAGCTTTATCTTATTTTTTTGCCACTGCATAGAAAGGTTAATCAAAAATTTACCGCCCAATTGCGTGTGACTGTACGCGCATGAAATAGGGTTCCGTAGTAGGTAACTAATGTGATATACGTAAAATTTAATCGTCATGTATCCAAGATCCGCCTAGTGTACAAGATTGATTAAAATCCAAAGAGAAATATTGTTCAATACCTATGTTTTGGAAATTACTGGTCCGGTTAAAAACAATATCTCTTTCATTTTGCTCAAAATGCCCCATTAAAATAGGGGTGGTTTTAACAACTTTAACTTTTATATCCCTATTGAACAACTATCCCTTTTGGACTACGGAATCTTACCATTAAATGCTCAATTCGTATTTTTACAAATAGTATGTTTTTTTTAATGTAATGATATCAAACTCAGCATAATTTTTAAATGACAATGCAATCTTAAGTACCGTATCAATTTTTTCACCTAACATCGAAATTATATTTTATAGTAAATGGTTTTGTAATAAGGAAAATATTTTAAAATATATTTTTTGATAATACGTTATTTTATTTTAATACATATACGAAAAAACCACATGAGCGTGACTACTGCAGGACCACGAACTCTTATCGCTTCCATATTTTGCAAATAATTAGTACTCAATTGGTACTCGAACAACAAAATTGGTACCTTAGTAGTTTTCGAGAAAATCGATTTTGAAGGTGGTCCTGTGGTAGTCACGCACCTTTCAGCAGGACCACCATGTGCGCAGAAAAAGGGGGCATGCTACAGTTATTCTAAGTATACAAATAATAAGTACCCTTAAATGTGGTTCATTTCGTAAAAAAACAGAACTGAAACATTTGAATTTACCGAGGAATCAACCGTGACAACTTTCGTGCGGGCGTTCAGCAGGACCACGACTGAATGTCGATTCCAAGTTTCAAGAGCTTGTCGCTTTCCTCGAACCTACATAGAAAATGAGTACCCTGCAAGATATAATTAGTACCCAAAATTCAAAACTAGTACTCCAGTAGTTTACGAGATATACCATGACATTGGTGGGGTGGCGGTAGTCACGGTGTTAAATATTCATTTCAAGATTTTCCTATTATAAACTTTGTTATTTCTCCCCAAATTTATACAAAAATTAGTCTATATAATTTAGAAAAGAAACCATTGACAACTTAATTTGGTCGGGTTATACGCGGAGATTTAGTATGGAAAAGTAATGAAAGCTGATTTCTCTTAATTTACAACACTCAGGAATGTGAAATTTTGGTCACTATGACTTCTTTAGGATTAGGAGTACCTACCATTTTTTTTATTTTAAATAAAGTCACCTTCACAGGTCTAGTACATCGCGCAAACCTGCGAGCCAACATATTACACCGGACAGACAACGCCTTGCGCTCCCTCTCAATATCCAGATTGTCACACAAATCGTCAGTGACCCAGTGGCCCAAGTACTTGAAATACTGAACCCTTTTAAAGGAATGCCGGAAAGAGTGACAGGCGGTACAGATGAGTAACATTTGGTACATACCGGCTTTGAAGATCATAAATTCACTCTTTTTAGCATTGTAACTGAGCCCGTGGGCCTCCGTGTATGGCTCACAAATGCGCAAAAGTTTGCGTAATGCGCCGATCGATGGGCTCAGCAACACCATATCATCCGCGTAACTAATGTTGTTTATACAGACTCCGTCTATGGAACATCCAATATTCGTGCTGCTGAGCTCACCGATCAGCCGGTTCATGTACAGGTTAAAAAGAAGAGGCGAGGATAAACCCCCTTGTCTCACTCCGCACTCCAACCCATACACGCCCGATCGCGCACCCGCCCATCTAACGGTATTCTGCTGCTTATTATACCAGTAGGTACTGGAGCAAAGACACAATCACATGTGGCATATCTGTTTCACATTTTAGCTTCTGCCAGAGCTTGTCATAACACACCAGATCAAAAGCTTTAGAAAGATCTAAAAACCATGCTTATGGCCATTGCCACCCCGGCACCCATCGCCCCCCCAAAGATCAAATCCCCACCCCCATTCTTCGTCCACGAAAAAACCAAGTGGACCGAAATCTCTGCGGCGTGCGATGCGCGCCACATCGAATTCACTCATGCCCAGACTGTCAATCTGGGCATTAAAGTAACAGTCCCCACGGCCAGTGATTACAGAGGCCTACACAAACTCCTCCGGGAAAGGAACATTCAGTTCCATTCCTACTCTTTCGAGGAGGAAAAACAAATACGTGTGGTCGTACGTAACGTCCCACACGAAATATCCGTCTAGGATATTCTTAGCGACCTTAAGTCGCAAAAAATTCCGGTGGCTGAGGTCCACCGAATGCACCGTCGTGGGGGTAAACCCTACGACATGATTCTGGTCGTTTGCGACCCAGTTGAGGGGTATCACCCCATATTCAAACTCAGCCAAGTCTGTAGGCTCTCGGGCATTAAAACCGAGAACCCAAATAGGAGTGGCATAGTTGGGCAGTGTCATCGCTGCCAACTCTACGGCCACACTCAGCGTAATTGCTACGCTAAGCCAAGATGCGTCAAGTGCCTGGGTGACCACGGCACCGCTGATTGCACACGCCCAAAGGACTGATCCCAATGTGTCGAGCCTCCCAGCTGTGTGGTGAGACCGGGCACCCGGCAAATTACCGGGGCTGCCCCAGGGCACCTAAGTCTTCTTCTCCCTCACTATCAAAGCGCGGTAACGTCCGCCAGTTTAGGGAACGCCCCACCCAAGCCACCAACACCCCAATGGCTCAAAGCCATCAGCGCCCTAATCCCTGGAGGGCAGCAAATCACAAGGCCCACTTCCCGGCCTTGAGGACCACTACCCCTCAGGCTTCACAGGCCCCTCAGGCCTCCCCTAACGCCTCACCTTCTAAGGCCATCCCCGCCCTTATGGATGTAGCCATCCCCCCATTCTCCCCGCCAACGGCTTCTCGCGCGGCTCTCGCAAAGGCGAGGCCCCCCGCACGCCTATCACCACCCTCCCCTCCCCCACCAAAGGCTACTCCCGCAGCTGATCCAGCTGTTTTAGTCGAGTCAGTCGAAAATGTTGATGAGAATCTGTCTCTCATCACTTTCTTGGCCTTTTACTCAGAAAGGGCCCTCGCCTTAACCGCGGCACTCAAATCTAGCGGAGGCAACCATGCCTCAATTTACAAGAACTTCAGTGATGTAACTCACTATATTTCAAAATTCAACTCCATAGTTAATGGATAAGTCCACTAACCGTAGGCTCAAACCGAAGGCCCTCCGGATAGGGCTCTTCAATGCCAATGGCCTTCTGAGCCAGCGTGACGAAATCGCCACATTCCTCCGCGATCATCAAATTGATGTACTTCTGGTCCAAGAGACCTTTCTCAAGCCCCAACATCGAGACCCTAAAATTGCAAACTACCGTTTAGTTCGCAACGATAGGACTCGATGTCACAGGGGAGGTACCCTTATCTATTATAAAAATTCACTCTACTGCATCCCTGTGGATCCTCCCACTCTTGCACAAGTAGAGGTCTCTGTCTGTCGGCTAGGTATGACAGGCCATCAGCCCATCACGGTCATCTCCTCTTACATCCCTCCTCCTAGCGCCAGCAACACGGCGGCTAACACCTCGGAGATAAAAGATGACCTCATTAAACTTCTCGGTTTGAGTGATTCCGTCATTCTGGCGGGTGACCTCAATGCCAAACACCCCTCGTGGAATAGCCTCACGGCCAACCCCAGGGGGAGAGTCGTTTTCGAACTCTCCGGCCCCCTCAACTTTGATGTCATCGCTCCGATGCATCCCACTCACTACCCTCATGACCCCAACTTTCGTCCTGATGTGCTCGACATTGCCCTCTTAAAGAATGTTAGAATGTCTTATGTAATGTTAGACGAGTTAAACTCGGACCACAGGCCCGTTATTCTGGAGCTTGCCCCCAGATCGGGATCCATGGACCCCACTCAACCCCCTCCTTCCCGAGTGATCACTGACTGGAGAAAAGTAAGCGAAAAGCTGAAAATCACCACGTCACCTCACTTGGATAAGATCCCAGATCTCATCGAGTCTGCCGCCGACACGACGGCTGCGGTCGACTCCTTCACGGAGCATGTGCAATCCGTCCTGAGCGAATGCTCAAAGGAGGTCCCGGCGATGAGCGATCATCGCTGGAAACTCCCGGACGAGGTGCGTGCTCTGCTGACGGAGAAGAACGCGGCGGTCCGTGCCTACTCATCCTTTCCCTGCCACAGTAACAAAGTTCACATGCGCTACTTCCAGCGTAAAGTAAGTCGCGCCATCGCTGAACTGCGTAACAGTCGCTGGGATAGGATGCTTGGCGACCTCGAACCCAATCACCAGGCCTTCTGGGAACTCCAGAGGAAGTTACGCGCCTCTGAGGTTTCAACTATGCCTCCCCTCACTCGCCCTGACAATACCATCGCATTTGAAGACGATGAGAAAGCAGAATGCCTGGCCGACAGCCTAGAGTCCCAGTGCCCTCCTAGCTCCTACCCGGTTGACCCAGTTCACCTCGCCAAGGTGGACGCTGAGGTCGAGCGTAGGACTTCTCTCCCCCCCCGTTGAGGACCCCGAGGACCCCCTCCCCCCCATCACTCCAGATGAGGTGAAGGATATAATCGGGAAACTCAAACCCAGGAAAGCCCCTGGGTCAGACGGTATCACCAACAAGGTGTTCCGTTTTTTCCCAGCTTCCCTTATCATGTTGATGACTGCCATTTTCAACGGCGCTCTGTCCAACAACATGTTCCCACAATCGTGGAAAGAGGCGACCGTTATCGGTATTCCAAAACCGGGAAAGCCAAAGTCCTCCTCTAATAGCTATCGCCCCATCAGTCTGCTCAAGGTCTTAGGTAAAATCTACGAGCGTCTTATTTATAAGCGACTCAGGGACTATGCCGAAGCCAAGGGCCTCCTCCCAAACGAACAATTTGGCTTTCGAGCTAATCACTCATGTGTCCAACAGGTTTACCGTATCGTTGAACATATCAGCGACCGCACTCAACGCGGCTTAGTGACGGGAGCCGTGTTCTTTGACATAGCTTATTTTTCACGCTGTTCACAAGCGACATTCCCAGAAATGACAAGACGCAGTTAGCTCTTTTTGCCGATGACACGGCCATCTATTGCTCAGGCAGTAGTGAAAAGTCAATAGCCAAAAAACTCCAGAAGGCGGCCATCGACCTAGGCGATTGGTTTAAATTCTGGAGATTTGAAGTTAATCCCGAGAAAAGCCAGGCGGTCTTGTTTTACAAGCAGCGGGTTAGACTCGTTCCCAAACCACCGAGTCCGATCACCATGTTTGGTAAGCAGATCCCGTGGGAAAAGCAAGCCAAATATCTAGGTGTGATACTAGACCACAGACTCACTTTTGCTGAGCACATAAAAACGGTACGTTCGCGCGCCGCTTTTGCTCTGGGTAGACTCCATTCCATGCTGAATGCATGCAGCAAACTGTCCCTTAAATGTAAACTGCGCATTTACACAACGTGCATTCGCCCGATTATGACTTATGCGTGTGCCACATTCGCACACACAAAGTCAAAGCAAATCCACAGGATGCAAGTAGTCCAAAACCCGTTTCTCCGAAAAGCCACGGGCGCCCCGTGGTTTATTAGGAATGAACGACTTCATGTCGACCTTAAAATCCCGACAATAAAACAATTCATGAAACGTCTTACAAAGCGTTTTATTGAATCAGCTGAGAAACACAGCAACCCTTTGATTTCAAAGGCCTCACAATACACTCCCTCTCGTATTAGTAAGATTCGCCGTCCTCGGCATACACTCGTCGAGTCAGATGACGAGATCACAACGATTCAGGAAAGCTGTAGGGAAACCAGCTCTCTTAGAAAAAACAAACACAGACCGCGTTCCGTATACCGACCTCGCCGCCGAGGTCCGTCGCGACGCCCCATTCAAAACCCTCCCCGACTTTTGCAAACGAGCCAGCCCGCGCCGCTGAGCCTTTAGCTTTAATAACCCCTAAATAATAAAACGACCCAGCCTGATTGTCCCTTGCTGTCCCAAACTGACGCCGCTAAGCTGAGGTCGTATTCCACAGGGAATGCCCTTAGCGAGCGGTCAGTAGTTTTAGCTTGTAGCTAGCTTTGTTGCCTTGGCTGGGGGCCTTAAATTCATTTGAGGCCACCACAGGTTAGTCCGGTTGAGCAGTTGATAGCCCCTGCGTGTTAACTTGCTAGTGGCCATACCGAAAAAAAAATAAAAAAAAAATAAAAAAAAAAATCAATAAATTATTCTTTTTACAACCTTCGTGAAACCTACAACTAGGAGTTTTATTAGTAATCTACCGTAACCCAAACATTACTAAACTGTCAATCTGGTTTTCAATAAGTCATTGTAAAGCAATTTGTTTTTTTTTTATGACACTAAACTACCACCAGGTACCACTGCTAATTATAATTAGTCAAATCTGGTGTTGGGGTTAGGTACGGTCAGGTACGGTCATAATTAAATGCTAGACATCCAGATACGTACCTTTTGCAAAGTAGGTACAGTACAATTAACTTCGCATTAAATGAAAGTTGTATTGATATATAGATAAAATGATCCACGGGGGGGCCGTGGAACATTTTATCTGCTGAATTTCCACTTCATTGCATTACTTTTTAGATAACGCCATTGTGTATTGCTGAGAGACTAAACTGTTAGCGTACCTACGTAACTGTAAATTATCAAATTCTTTTTGTTTATTTTATTATTTTCATATAGGTATCGTTGTTTTTAATTTGTAAAAACTGTAATTCTTATTAAACGATAATGTCTAATGTGAAATTTCCTTCTTGAAAACTTACAAACTTACTCAATTTTGGGCACCTTATATTAATTAGCAACACTGAATCGACGGTGCCGTCCTCAGGGCTTTAAATACCGGTAAAAATTTATAACGTTACCTTGCATTGACAGGAGTTAACGTTATATTAAAATAACGGTAATAGGTTTAACGTTATTTATGCACCATTTTAATATTATTTAATAACGTTATTTGTAGTTTAACGTTAATTTTATCGTTATTTTTAAACGGTTATCTCTGTGAGGTGGTGCAATGTCAGATTTTATCTTGATCAAAATATGATTCACGACAGTAAAAAATATGAAAGTAGGTACATAATTATAACCATAATTATTTGTTTTTTCTCTTAGCTAGATTTCGGAAATCTAGTTATTATACACATCAAATCTAAGTTCATGATGATGAGTAAATGATTCTTATGGTTACATCTATGTAAATACATATTTGTTATTGTTGCGCATCACATTTTGACACTGATATAATAACACTAATTATTTTACCGTTAAAACGATATTTCTCGTATTTTACGTTAAATGTTACTTAACGTTATATTACTGGTAATGTTATCAAATACCGTTAAATTTTGTAACGTTACTATGGTATCACAATTGAAATTAACGTTATGTAACGGTTCTTATTTTGTTATTTGGTAACGTTAACAAGCCCTGATTTATTTACCTGGCTACTGAGGATAGTAGCCAGGTAATTAAATCCCATCTATGATAAATTATTGCAACACAGTCAGAGTGTCGTTAGATTAAAATATACACCCGTAGTTTGCAAAAACAAAATAATGCAGTAATTTTTTACTTATATACTATAAAAATCCATAAAATAGTAAACAAACTCTCCAGTATCTACAATATTTACTTCAAGCATAGCTTGTCGATTCATTTGGTAATTTTACATTTGGATATTCTGTAAAAAAAAAATAAGATAAAACGTCCCTTAAAAATAATTTATATTTTATCTATTTTTAAATAGTCACCATTGAATGTGGATGTATTTTCTGCTATCAAGATTTACCTTGTTTCCACTTTTTCAATGTTAATTTCAGTGATGTGGCAACATTTTTAAATTTCAAACTTTTCAAACATTTCAAACTAACGTACTTTTGGAATCGACTGTCATTGGGTTTTGATTTTATTCTTTTGATGAATAATTAGATTTATCTCTTTTGAGTGTTTCTCGTGCATTGCATTTATGAATGGTAAAGCTTATGATTTTACTGACAGTGTTTGATTTCTAAGGATTGCTAGTGTAGCCAGTGATTTGGTGGAAGAATGGCCCAGTTCAACTACCTGAATGAAATAAATAGTTTGGCGACAATGGATGGGCCGATTACTCGAGGTCCTCTGCAGCGTTGGGCGAAAAAGTCCAATAGTGAGAACATAAATCCGTTAAGTACTTCGTTCAAGAACCATTCAAATGTGAACTTGAGTTCTTGCAACCAATCGATGCAGAAGTTGTCAATTTCTGCGAACCAGAGTTGTAACAATAGCGTGCTCTCTAGTAACAAGACACCGACGCGAAATGACAATAAGAAGGGTAAGAAAACGCCGTCTAAGAACAAATCTCCAGGTAAAGTGGTTGAAAATATGAATTAAGACAGAACCCCCTGTTTCAAAATTTGCATGGTGTTTGTATAGAGTCACTTCGGCTCTTTGTTTTCGCTTTAGTATTCGAAGTTAATTTCCTAGTAGTTTTAGCAGCTAAAAAGCTTTTATGGCACCCCATTTTCTTGTTTGAAACAGCTCTGTTTGCTTGTTCTCACCTGCTATGTTACATTAGAAAGTAAGCATAAAGTCTTGAAGGAAAAGTTATCCGTCTATACCTTGCAGGTCGCTCGACAACGCCTACTCCTAACAAAGCTTCAAAGACTCCGAACAAAGCTGATAGATTCATTCCATCTAGAAGTAATTCTAACTATGACTTGTGCCATTATATGGTAAGTTATTTTATATTGTTTATGGATGTTTGGTAAGATTAGAATTATCTAGAAATTATTTGAAACTGCAATAATTTGTACATTTTATTGTTATTTTCAGCTTATGATGGACATAAAGTAAGACATTATTTTTATACATTAATTGGGAAAAGCATTTTCTTATTTAAAAACATTGTTTTATAACATAACATTCAACTTGAACAGGTTCATAAAATAACAAAATAAAAATGTTTTGTACTCTTCATAATCTTGAGCTTGATAATGTGCTTCTTTTTCAAAGTCCAAAAATGAAAATGAAACAAATACTGTCAAATCAATCAATGCTTTTTACACTTAACCAACACATGTGACTCTCATACAAAAATAAATCCTAAAGTATCCAGCAATACACTCAAACTTATTTACACTACTCGTAATTTGTTTAAAACAGTTGAGCCGTGACGAAGACAAGAATGAAGAAATAGTGGCTCAAACTGCTGCTGGTGAAGCAATTGGTCGAGCCCTCGCAGATACAGAACCTGGACGACTGCTGCAGTACACTTGCAAAGCACCAGCCGCTCCCGAAGGCTACCAGAACAGACTTAGAGTAGTGTATTCACAGGTATATCTGCTTGCTTTTACTTACATTATGCTGTTCACTAACAAGTCTTTTAAGTACAGAGTAAACTCCTGAAATATGCTTTTATTGAACCTATATTCGTATACACTTAGCTAGGTGCACTTAGGGCTCTTGCACTCTGCACCTACAGGTAAAATATTGCTGTGTTGCAGTGCTTATTTGGATTATCTCATTTCGTTATCTTCAAAAGTGTGCGTTGCGTCTTGGTGCGAGCTGACTTTCAGCAGCTTTTAAGGAATAGTTAGGTACTTTAATGGGAGTTTACTCTATATTTTGATATCCTGGGTGATATTGGTTCTCATTAAAACTTGTAAATAATCACATGTCACAAAAAATTACAGCTTTTATCTTGCCCTTCCCTCTGGCACAAATAGCATAAAAAAATGCATTTAGTTAATGACAAATCAAAGTATGTATGTATTTATGCTATCCCTGCTTCCATGTTCCTTTGTTCCTTCTTTGGGTTTTGTCCCATGTTCCTCTTTCAGTATTATGTATTAGTAAATTTTCAATCTTTGTAGACCTGTCCTGTGCAACTGCAAAATATTTATTTAAGAATCAAACAACTAAACGGACTGCAATTTCATCAATACTAACATGTAAATAAAATTCCAGGCCAAAGTTCCATCATCAGTAAAGAACACAACAAGATACATTCCACAAGCTCCTGACAGAATTTTGGATGCACCTGATATTTTGGATGACTACTGTAAGTCTGCAATATATTTATTTCTTAGATCAGTCAAATTATAAATATTCCATTCTGTGGGAAATTGTTGTTGAGAGAAAGCTAGAGCTAGATCTAAATACAGTTAGTCTTGTCCCCTTCATCATAATATTGCAAAAAGTGAAAAAGTTATTTACTTTTAAACATAGTCTAGCATAACACTCTGAAGGCTGCAACAATGTTTGTACAAGGCTTGTATTAAACTTCCCGGGTGTTTTCACTGCGAGGATCGCCCGGAGGACACGGTGGAGCATACGGTGGAGGCCTGCCCCGCATGGGCGGAGCAGCGCCGTGTCCTCGTCGAGGCGATCGGCGGCGGCGACCTCTCGGGTCCGGCCCTGGTTCAATCCACGGTCCGGAGCGAGGAGGCATGGGAAGCCGTCACCTCCTTCTGCGAAGCAGTAATGCTAGTGAAGGAGGAGGCGGGCCGCGTGAGGGAGAGACAACCCTCACGCCCCAGCCGCCGCGGCATAGGGAGACGCACCGGGCGTCGGGAGTCGCTGGGCGATTCCCGGCCACCGTAGGTGCGGGTCTGCGGACGGCGAGCGTTGGGTGGCTCGCTGTCCGATTAAAGCCAGACCCAAGCCGACGGCGCGTTGTGTTCCACGCGCGCCTCAAAGAGATGTCAGCATAGGAGTAGGGGCCCGTTAGGGCCAGTGCCTACCAGGGTTGCGGATTTGTTCGAAAGAGTTACCGCGGCCCTGGAACGTAAAAGGCACTAAGAGGAGCATGGGTGGGTTTTAGTCAGTAGAAGTCTGACACTCCCTGCCGCTCAACCCAGAGCGGGAGGGGTCATTTGATGATTTCCCATCCAAAAAAAAAAAAAAAAAAGGCTTGTATTAAACTTGAAGTTCAATTATACCAAAAAGCACTTCTGTATCCACCCTTGAGGCTGCAATTTTGTCTGTGGTTGACTTAATTTCTGCAATATTGTTGACTTTTCTACCCAACTGCCAAGGAAGCGTTATTATTTGAGCTTATGATTAGCCATATTTTTTTAAATGTCTGTCTGTTTCTTTTGACACAGATCTCAACCTAGTCGACTGGAGCGCATCAAACATCCTCGCGGTCGCGCTTGGCAACTCCGTGTACTTGTGGAACGCTGGCTCAGGGCAGATAGAACAGCTATGTACCCTAGAAGGTTCCGAGACAGTGTGCTCGGTTCAATGGGTGCAGGGAGGTGGCTCGCATCTCGCTGTGGGCACCTCTGCAGCGACTGTTGAACTGTGGGATTGTGAGAAGATTAAGAGGTTGAGGGTATGTAGAGAATATGGTATTATTTATCAACTTGTTAGTTTTAAGCTTTAATGTAAGTGTAGATCTAAGCTTCTGCTATTCGTTAATTAACCTAGATCCACAGAGTACAGAAGGGCCGCGCCCGCCAGTGTCTAGTAAAATAATAATTCCGTTGAGCTTGAAATGGGAAAGATGACTGTAGTTGCCACCACAGTCATCTTTCCCATTTAAAGCTATCAGTTTTTATACGTAATTTGTATAGTAGATCGTAGTCCGTGTAACGGTGATGCGCTTGGTTTGTATAGGAAGATAGTGTTGACAATGCCGCCGCCGATGCGTCTTCGTGCTTTTCCAAGAAAGAAGCTGAAATTTTACAGGCTGACTGGTAATTAAATGCGTTCCTTGAAATGGGTTATACTCAAGGAACTTCTATTACAACCTGGAATGAGCATTGTCAATTTGACACCAATATAAAAATAAACCTTATGTTTATGAAGTTAAGTTCTATTACAGACAATCACTTGGTCAAAGAGAAATCCGGTCCGAGAGAGAAAGCGCTTGGAGAGCCCTGTGTCCCTTTCTAAAGTGTTGCCAGGAGGATTATTCCCGAATTTAGTAGTAATGGTAGGAAAAAATAATATTGTCGTGTCTTATAAAAAAAACATTAACTTTCGTTCTGATATATTTCTAATATTTTTAAATTATCTGTTAGAATGAGAACATTTTTTTAGCAATAATTTAGATACAGTATTGAAATGTTAATTACATTTCAATACAGTATCTAAATTATTGCTAAAAAAATGATGATTAGTAAAAGAAAAAGAAAAGATTATTAATAGAATATATAATTATATAAGTTAGACTGGTAACTCACCAGCCATATTTATTTGTTGTAAAACAATCAATTTCTTTATTCGGATGTAATAAAGATGGTTAAAAAGTGTGCGATTCAAAAGCTGTTCGGTTGCAAAAGCGAATCCTATGCAGGATGCGGTGTTTCTTTCTTCAAGTAAGTATATTGCAATTCTTGAAGTAGGGTGCCCATAATGAACGAAATTATAAGATTATTTACACAATGCAGCATATAAATAGGAGGTAGTCTTCAACGTTAGCATAATAAAACTTTACATGGAATGGTGTACCGAATACTTAAAAGACGTGATCATGAAATTTCACATTTCCCGAGGAACCTTGTAGGGAAATGGCAAAAAAGTTTCAACTTCCCATATTTATCGCTGATTTAGGTGTGTTACTTCGTATATTTGAAATAAATTTAAAAAATATAATTTCAGACTGCCTGGAGAAGAATCAGGGAGAAAAAATGGCTTGATGTCATTCCAAATCATTCAAATATCAAAAATTATTCCGTTATTTGCAGTCTTAATTTCAGGCCCAAGGATATAATAAAACATAGTTTAATGCGTTTTACTTTAATCCATCCTTAAAGCATAATTATTATTAACTTATGAAATCAAATTATTGGTTAATATATTATATCCTATTATATTAGTCTCAACCTACATTATATTGGTTTGTCACCCTAATGAAAGGGACAGAGGGCTCTCGCGAAGCTATCTCCCTCGGACCGCGTATCGACAGCCTGTGCACATTCCAGGTTGTAATAGAAGTTCCTTGGTTATACTAGAGCTGATTTGCGACGACAGTAACTCTGAAAACCTTGGTCCCTTGTATCCAGGTATATTTTGGCAGAAGCAAGTTCACTTCACCATTTGCTAGTCTCGTAATGAATACGCGCTTGCAGGTAATGGACGGGCACACGGGGCGCGTGGGCTCGCTGGCGTGGAACATGTACGTGGTGAGCAGCGGCGCGCGCGACGGGAACATCGTGCACCACGACGTGCGCCAGCGAGACCACGCCGTCGCCACCATACATGCGCATACGCAGGAGGTAACGTCATTCATTTCATTATATTCAAGCTAATTCTGCCCTTTTCAAGTAAAGTCGGCTTCCAGTCTAACCAGATACAGCTGAACACCAGCAATCGATTGACCAAAGCTCCAGTTTTGGAAAAACATTCAGCAAATTAGCATGTCGAAGATCTGGGCCCAATTGTAGTGTAAATGTAGACTAGAACAGTAGGTAATATCTAATCAGAAATGGTTGCTTCAATCACCCAATGGAATTACAGACATCTTTGTAGCACCATATAGGTTGACAAGGCGTCTACGAACACCTCAGTGGCTAATTCATTAACATTTAACTTACCACATAACATCACTTCGTTATGTTGGCCAGCTCTTTTTCTAGCTAAAGCTTGCTAATTCATTTTAAGAATCGAAAACATATTTTTGGTACTTTTTACACAGATTTGCGGGTTGAAATGGTCCCCTGATGGTAAATGTCTTGCTTCGGGCGGCAACGACAATTTACTCAATATCTGGCCAATCGCACAAGGACAGCACTACTCGCAAACACAGTACCTGTATTCATTCAAGTAAGTTATTTTATTTACTGCTGGGGAGCGTAAGGTGGATAAACGATCGACTATATTGGGTGAAAAATATCGCGCTGTTCCACAAGGACACTGAAAGAATATTTTCGTCTGACTCTTCCGTCATTACCAGAGATCGGAATAGGTTGACTATATTTACCTAAAGTTCGAAGAAAGTAACATAGAGTTGATAATACCTCCTTTAAAATCCCGGAATCATAAACATGACAATTAAAACTATGCTAGAAACTTCTGGTCCTCTACGCCCTCACTCTCTATCTTCGTAACATATTATAATCTAATGCCTTTCCAGTCAGCATTTGGCAGCAGTGAAAGGTCTCGCGTGGTGTCCGTGGAGCGCGGGCATCCTGGCCAGTGGCGGCGGCACGGCCGACAGGACTATACGCATCTGGAACATCAAGACTGGGGCTAATCTCAATACTGTTGATACTAAGTCACAGGTATGATGAAGCTTATAATAGACCGCGGCTTCGGTACCATTTTTTATCCCCCAGGAACATAGATTTTTTCCGGGTTCAGTGAAATACGTTTGTAAATAATCTCTGGAAGTACAAATCCCATTCAGTACTTCCAGAAATTAATTAATTAATTTTACAAATGTATAAGAACAAACCTAAAATTTTTACCCCTATCTATTTTTTTTCCTGGAAATCTTAATTCTAAAGTCAAGTAAAAGATACTTTTCATGTTTCTTGCAATCCTATTTCTTGTTATCATAGACGAGTTTTGGTTCATCGCACAAGTCTTGTTTGGGTATTCTTATCAATTTTGGCGAGAATGAATTCTCGGGTAAAAGAGTTTTAAAACTTCGGCCACATTACAGTATTTTGCTTTCAATATGAGACTATTTCCATATTCCAGGTGTGCTCAATCGTATGGAGCACCCACTACAAAGAGCTGATCTCCGGGCACGGCTACGCTAACAACCAGCTCGTGATCTGGAAGTACCCGGTCATGTCGCGCGTGGCCGAGCTCAACGGGCACATGGCGCGCGTGCTGCACCTCGCGCTGTCGCCTGATGGCACCACCGTGCTGTCCGCCGGCGCTGATGAGACACTCAGGTACCTTTACTATACTCAACTGCAGGGAATAATGCTCTTTCATACTCGTAATAATCGAGCTGAATAACTCCTTCTGGATTACCGCGTAAAGGTGGATCGATGACCAGAGGGCCAAATCTACTAAATTTTACGAAACAACGTTCGCATTTGCATGTCAATCGCAAACTGTCAAAAAGCCTTAACTTTCATACATTTTCGACAGTTCGCGGTTGAGATGCGAATGCAAACGTGTCTTGAAAATTAGTAGAATTAGTACTCTGGTGAAGGCCTCGGCAATCCGATGGATGTGACACGCACTAGACAGGTTGATGAGGCGATACTTGGGGTATGCCTTCATATGTCCAGCAGTGGACGTTGTTCGGCTGAAATGATGATGACAATCCATCAGATGACAAACCTTTAATCCTGAGCTGTTCTCTCTATCATTCTCTGGTCGTTTCGGATTGCCGTCAGTCACATCGGAGTTTGGGAGTGTATTGTATTTGTATCTTTGTGCATACACTTGGGCACTATAATGTCTCCTGCGTCGATAGCTAGTCTCAGCTGAGATTGGCCAACATAACCGAAATTCGACATTATCGCTAACTAAGAAAACACGCCCCAGTGTGATATTAAATTGAATTGGCTGTAGCTTGGAAATCTAAATGTTGGAGTAAATCAGATAGAATACTAATTTAAATCGTGTTTTTCAGGCTGTGGAAATGCTTCATGTTGGACCCATCAAAGAAGAAAGAGCCAACTGATTCGAAGGCAGCTAAATCCTTACTCAATATGAACTCCTTGATTAGATAACTCGAGTTTACGAGTACGAACTATTTAATTGAAACGACTGACATTGTGATTTTACAATAAATTATGTAGCTTAATTACAACTGTGTTGTTGGTATATGTTGACTTTTTTATAAAATATTCGTATTCCAGTGATTTTTTTGACTTAATCTTGCATTACTTTGCATTGCATGCGTATTAATTTGAAAATATTGAAAAGTATTTTATAATGAACTTATTCTTGATATTATAACGAATAACACTGATGGCTCGCGGTATTGGAAATTGTACTTTTTCACAGACAATGCAATTTCTAATTTGTACTTTGTTAATCGTATTTGGTTTTTGACAAATCAAGAGAAGTTGAGGTCGTAAAATGCGGTTGCGGCTTTTACTATTTTTATTTTTTTCCCTAGAATTCTAGATTATCCCATTCCTTTTCTTTTCTCTCTATTCTAATTCCCTTTATCTAAGTCTTTATTTACCATTTCATTACCTCGGCTTCCTTGTTTTAAAGGACTGTACAACTAATTGTTTAACTTACTGTACTATTTGTAAGACTTTAAGAATGTGTTAAGATGTTTTTAATATGTATGTAATTTTTACACGATAAGAAAATAAAGATTTACATTCCCACGCATCGTTTTTAAATTCAAATCATTACGTCGATTCCCGTTATGTCTATTCTCAAAACAATAGACACTTTATAGTTCACGCCTGATGTCCGTGACTACCGCAAGACCACGAACGCCAATTGCTTCCATATTTGGTAAATAATTAGTAGGTAATCAATTGGCCTCCTTGAATATTTCCCTTCAAGATTGATTTTTATGATGATGCAATTAGGCACTATAAAATAAAAGGGTGATGGTTTATGGACGATAGAAGTCCAGAAATGGTGATTGCCCATTGTATATTTTATGGTCAAATGTTATAAAATTAAATGAGTTATTTAATCGAGTTTTGTTTTACAATCTGACAAGAACATAAGATATATTTGGTTGATCAAAATAGAATCAACCCGCCATAATGACGTCAGGATGGCGCCTCACAATGACATGCGTTTTACAATATCAGAGCTTGTATAATTTTTAAGAAGTTTTCAAATAGTGTTTGTATAATGTACATTTGACGTACATTTTATTCCTAATCTCAAATTTGAAATTCACCCGCCAACCAGACATCAGGATGGCGGCTCTTATTTTATGTTGTTCGAGTAGGTACTATTAGTACCAATTGAGAACTAAATATTTACCGAATATGGAAGCGATTGGTGTTAGAGGTCCAGCGGTAGTCACGGACATTTCTGAAGCAGTCGGGTGAAAAAAAAAGGTTAAGTAAAAATTAAACTAATTATTCATGGTAGTGTAAAAATGTTTTAATATCTAATTTATAAACATTGCAACAATGTGGAATGTAAAAGAACGCGCAAAATCAAAATAAAAAGGGTAAATTAGAAAAGAAGTGCAATAAAAACGTGCTTATATAATAAATTATAATATGCTTTAATAAAATGTGATGTTTTACGAAATTGTTTACAACTTATAGTGGAAGCATTGGTGACTAGAACTAAAAAAATAAAATTTTGAAGAACACAAAATGCACTGAGCCAGCTACGCACTACTTATATTGCAAGTACAACCAAATTAATACTGATTAAAATAGCGTCAATTCACAACACAATAGAGATCTCGACTTGAAGACAATTTATGACAGGCTTGAAGATTATTATTTCAGATTTCATTTTATTCGTCAAAAAATAAGCTTGGACTAACCTAATGAAAGAATAATTCAACATTAATTTCTTACATAACAGACGAAAGATTTGTGCTGACAGTTTTTTTTTTGAGATTTTGCGCGTTATTTCTGTAAACTGCAATGTGATAGATGTTAAATTGGCGTTCTAAAACTACGCCAGGGATCGTCTGTCGTCTGTTTTTACCTTATAAACTTTGGGAACGTATGATTTATTAGTACCATTCCCAAAAAATCTGATAAATAATAAAACAATATAAATTTTAATAGTGAGTAGCCGGTTTCAAATAAATGCAAGAAAGGAACTAAAGAAGCCGCTATTATGCCTAAAACTATCGAACAAACGGTTCGCTTACTGAACTAAATTCATTGTACTTGACACATTCAACACTCATTCATTAAGCTTTGGCCACATGACTGTGTTGTGTCGTGTCGTGGCGCCTTCCGACGCAGTTGATTGGCTACTAAAGTCGTTGTGATGTGACGTAGGGTCCAACAGATTCGTTTGATTGGTGTATCCCGCACCACGACACAGTGATGTGAACCTAGACTTATATTGCTTTGATTCGATTTGTTTATATCGATATCTTAGCCGTTAATATCGATTCTAAGTACGATTCGACTTCCTAAGGAATTGCTGCCAATTATCAGGTTTTATATTAGCTACCGTCGAACACTGATTTAATCATTTATTTAGTACATTTTTGAATAACGATTCATTATTATTTCCATAAAATGGAATTTAATAATTGCAACCTATATCGATATTTATGTA
This sequence comes from Melanchra persicariae, assembly GCA_947386135.1. Taxonomy (NCBI): domain Eukaryota; kingdom Metazoa; phylum Arthropoda; class Insecta; order Lepidoptera; family Noctuidae; genus Melanchra; species Melanchra persicariae. Next base: position 7,751,284 of record OX376655.1, on the reverse strand, counting down.
TCGAGTTTTTAAAATAGACGTTCTATTCTATAATAAAATGGGGTTTTCACACATATTTTGTTTGTTTAAATATTATCGATAGGCGAAGGGGAACGCTCTTTGCAAGCTGTTATCACACTAACACTAAACTGCATTCATTGCCAACATCTCATTTTCATAATTTAGAAAAACACGCTCATAATAATTTAACGAGAACACATTTCTAGTCTGTTTGATTCACAATTTCCTTTAAAAAATAACTGTTAACAATCATCTTCACATTTTCCAAATGTTAAACACATTTTCTCTAAGCTCTGAGGTTATTATCAATTTAAGTATACAATGTAAGTACACTTATTGCTATACTTATACATCTAGCTAAATGGCTCATTTATTGTGCTTACACAAAATAAAGGATTAACAATTTTTAAAAAAATATTTGAGTAACTGAGATTCCTCTTCATTATGACTACTTATTATGTTAGGGTCGAATAAGTACTATCATTATTCCGAATCTAAGCCTAATGTCTAACACGAATTAATAACAAACGACGACGGTCAGTCGCGGAAAAAATATTTAAAAAAAAAACTTTGAAAACGGGTCCATTACATTCGGTTATTCGAGAATGGGAACGTTATGTATTACGTATGTATTCCTGCATCAATTTATTACCCCTTAAACCGGTAATATAATCAGGGATACCAAATTGATACAAGAATCAGCATTAAATACCTACTGTTACTGTATTACATTCTTCGTCTATACACTTAAAAATATATTGTAACAGGTTGAGGCAATTTATACAAATATTCATGATGCCATATTGTAAGGCGGGCTAAGAAAAATCATATGACAGAGGCGCGGCTGTGCGTGGCCTGCTGAGCCGAGCTGCGCGCGCGCACCGCCGACATGGCCACGGTGCAGGACATGGGCTCCGCGCCGCGCACCAACTGCTCGTGGCTACTGGTTAAGGCACCGCCGTACTTGAAGCTCCTTCGAAGACTCGACCGGATGCTCTTCGCTGAATCGCTTTTGCGAACGAACGATCTACGAAGGTAGTCTCTTGTTAACGATAGGGAGTTCCTCGATGTGGATGATCTTGGTCTTGAGATTCTGGAGTCGGTCTCATCAGTGATGGTTATAGAGGGTGTGGCGAAGACGCCGCTGTATTCAGGCGGCTGTGACTCGAGGGAGACAAGGGCGTCGCGTTCGACTGTCTCGCTCACTGTTATCGGGAGCTGTGTTGTGTCTTCTGCTGGTGATTGCTCTGGACGTGTTGTTGTGATCCTGTGATGTGTCGGTGAAATAAATAATTACAATAAGTAGCAATAGAATAATAAACTTTGAATAAAAAGATTTTGATTAAAACGAAAAAATTCATAAACAGGTTAATTTAGAGACTTTTACTACCTACAGCAATATTGCTCTAATGGAGAAAATAAATAAACGGTTTGTACGTAATATTTTCCCGTACCGGTTTAATATTGAGAGAAAAACACAATTGTATAGTTGGAGTAGGTACCTAATACTGATAGATTCTGCAATTCATCCAACTATTTGCAGAATGAGTTGTTGGTTGGACTCTTACGAGTCATCATCATCAATCAGCCAAGAGACGTCTACTGCTGGACATAGGCCTCCCCTACGTGTCGCCACAACACCCGGTCCTGTGCGTCTCGCATCCATCGGCTACCCGCGACCCTCACCAGGTCATCGGTCCACCTTGTGGGAGCTTCTTACGAGCAGAGCGTAATTTTTACCCAACTCTAATATTTTTTTCTGACATCTTCAACAAATATTGTCATATTTTTTAGCTAATTAACACAAAATCTTTTACGAATTATACACACCTTCCGCATTAATTACGTAGTCTTTTGGAGAAAACTGCATGGAAATTCGATCGGTAGTTTCTGAGTTCATCGCGTACAAAAAGACAGACGCGGTGTATATACGTAGAGCACACATACCTTCTAAGCGTCCTGAAGCTCCTCCGTATAGTATTGAGCAACCGCGCCCCCGTAGCGGTGGAGTAGGACGGCGGGGGGGTGTACTTGGGGGGCGGGTCGGGCGGCGCGGGCGCGGGGGGCGCGGGCGGCGCGGGGGCCGCCTGCGGCTCGTGGCCCGGGCCCATGCGGGGCCGGTACAGGTTTTGTATGCGCTGGAAACATGGGAATGTGGGTATGGTAACATGAATTTACAAATACGTACAAACTTATTAGGTTGTACATTTAAACAAGCTAGTAAAAAATATGTATAAGCGGGATTAAAAGGGGAGGGGAAGAACTCATCAAACAATTTGTGGCGCGCTGTCAACGGGAAAAGTAGGTACTGAATACTGGCAGCATTGCCACGTTGAATGACAATGCTGATTCTTTGTGCAAGAAAAGCGAATCCTCTGGTCACGTGAAGAGTCGACTGCTTGCTTATAATAAAAATAATAATAATAATCTCGTTATTTCAGGCTACTTTGGCTTTGGTTTGGTTTCTTTGACTCATATGGATGTGACAAGCTTAGGCCTGCTTCCACAAACCAGAATTTTCTTCTATCTATTCTATTAGATAGGGTTTGGTTTTCGCACTTAAGTCTTTACGTTGGACCATTGTCCGTGGGCTATTATTAGTATGCCTTTATTACCACCTCCCCCTCCCTCCTTCCTTTTTTCCTTTATTTATTACTATGGTGATCATTATTCCATCCTGATCCAACCTACCCGTCACAGAATTATGGCCATTATGTATGAAATATTTGGTAATAAACTTCGTATTAGCAACTACTGTTTATCAAACGAAAAACTGTGGTTCGTTGAATCAGTTTTCAATACTTAGCCAATTCCAATTGACCTTCGTTCATTTGTGCCGGGTCGATATTTTTTCTCCAAATACACTACAACGAAAATGCTTTCAAATCAAATTCCTTGCTTATCTTCATAACACAGGTTATGAATTACAATAGCAAAGTACATTGTACACTGCGTACCTAATGAGGTGTGCAAATGAGAGTATTAGAAATCGCAAAATTAATGTGACAAATTGTCAAACTTGCGTCAGCTGCTGTGATTTGTTGAATGATTTTTCAACAGCCAATAGTAGGCGCTTGACCTGAGATAAATTGGCAAGAAATTTAAAAAAAACCGCTCGGAAGAGACTCCGTACCATCGTACAAGATTTAATACCATGTACTTTTTTTTAAATGCTGTTTACCGATTATGGTTCATGAGGTACAGCCCGCTGACAGACAGACAGACGGATGGACGGTGGGACAGCAGAGGCTTAGTTATAGAGTCCCGTTGGCTTTTGGGTACGAACCCTAAAAAGTCAGATCTAAAACTGCTACTTTCATAGATAAACCGGTCGAAGTATATAAATGAGTATGACTGAAGTATTTTGAATTGGTCTTAATGCGGTATTAAAATTTCCGACTTCAGTTGGACCATATGATCCAGTATGGATGTTATTGTAGCCCACAGGACTATGGTCTGGGGGCTACGTACTAAATACTTTAAATAAAACTCAGATGAAACTTTAAAGAGACTTCTATTGGAGCCCTATCGGGTTGAAGCTTCATATTCCATCTGTCAATCTATCAAACAAAATGTTCTAACCATATTTCATAGTTAAATTTTATACTTAGCTAGCTGTCCCCCCCGGCTTCGCTCCCGTCAACTGTCTACCTACCTACCTACCCTACACCTACCCTAGGGATTCTTAAATTTTCTAATTTTCCGCGCAATTTTTAATTTTTTTTCTCCGGACAATAACAAACACAACAAAAAAAAAAGTGAAATCGGTCCAGCCGTTCACGCGTGATGCCGTGATCAAGGGAAATAGGGATTCATTTTTATATATATACACTTCTGGACACATCTATTGGCCCACCTTGTATTTTCAGTTTCGTTTGGTCCTAGCTAAAATTTTATATTAGGTCGAGCAAAAAGTTTTTATGCAGTTTTGAACCTGGCACATTCACAATTTCATTCAATAGTCTTTTTTTGAATTTCGAACACAGAATTTAAAGAAACAAAAGACAATTTGGAGCCTGTTTGTTGATATCAAACAATCGAATATTAAGAAAACTTGGTTTTATTGGTTTACTTGGATTTAATTCTTGAAAAAGTGATTGATATCTTTGGTTTTGCAACAAACATTACTTATTCTTAACATTAAGGTGAGGTTCTATCAATAATCTATGGATACTTCACCTGAAGTCGCCGCCCAAGCTGTGGCACTTATTCAGGCCGGACACAGCCAAAGAAACGTGAGTGCTCAACTTAATTTAAGTCGATCTGCGGTCCGAAATGTTTATCGGAGGTACCTAGAGACTGGCGGCTTTGTTCGTCGCCAAGGAAGGCCACGATCTCGGGTCGCAACTGAAAGGCAGGATCGATTCATCGTGACGACCAGCTTGAGAAATCGTCACCTTACCTCCATTGAGATACAAAACCAACTTCGCGACTTCCACGGAGTATCTGTGAGCGCTCGAACTGTTCGGAGAAGGTTAAAAGAACGCGATATGGTACCACACAAGCCAGCTAATAGGCCCAAACTAACGCGAGCCCACCGAACAGCGCGCCTTCATTTCGCACGCAGTCATTTAAATTGGACACAGCAAGATTGGAGCCGTGTACTCTTTTCTGATGAGTCTAAAATTGTGTTACATGGCAATGATGGAAGGAAGAAGGTCTACCGACGTAAGGGAGAGCGTTTCGCACAATGCTGCTTTGAAGAGAGGGTTGCTTATGGCGGTGGCTCATGGACTGTCTGGGGCGGTATATCCGCGAGCGGCAAAACTCAACTTGAGGTTGTTACACGACCACGGCTGCCAACATTAAATGCTGAAAGGTACATTCGTGAGTGCTTAGAACCTCACGTGATACCATACGCGGACTATGTGGGCCCAAATTTCCTTTTTATGCATGATAATGCAAGAGCCCATGCGGCCGGCATCGTCAGGGAATATCTTCGGGATGTGAACATCACAGTTATGGACTGGCCAGCCAGAAGCCCAGACATGAACCCCATTGAGCACATGTGGGACGAGCTAAAAAGACGTGTTAGGGCTCGTCAGCCAGTTGCCCAGACGATGCAGGAGTTGAAAACTGCCATAGAAGAGGAATGGGATATGATCCCTCAAAATTTCATAGAGCGGTTGATAAACTCTATGCCTAATCGTATGAGAGCTGTGGTAGATGCCCATGGAGGCAACACGCGTTATTAAATTAAACCTTTATTTGATAAAACATGTTTTTTATTCAAAAATCAATTACCTTTTACAAGGCGCATATCCGACTTGTTAGGCGTAGCTCCATGTCGTATGGTATTCTGAATTCAAATTTAAAACAATACGATCGAAAAAGATGGTAAAATGTATCAGGTTTAAAACTGCATCAACAGTTTTTGTTCAATCTAGCAATCATATTTCGGTAGGGGCCATCGAAACCTAAACTCTAAGGTGGGCCAATAGATGTGTCCAGAAGTGTAGATAACTTATTCTTCTACCGGACACTTCCAAAGTACATGTAATTAGCTTGGCTGCCAGAGGTTGCAGCCAAGGAGGCTACAGAATGTACTACCCGAAACTGTCAAATTATCCTAATCAACGTTCAACCTAATGCTTTAGCGATAAAGTTGAAAATCTATTAAAGTTTGACAGATTGTTGTAGCTTGATGTGCTTTTTTTTTTTTTTATTTGTTCAATGAAAAAAATTACATAAAAGTCTTCACACATGTCTTCTGCCAAACTGCTGTACAGTTTGTCGGCAGTGCTGTACAGTTTGTCGGCGGCTTGGCGTCTGTATTTAGATACTTTGGTGTGTGGGTGGTGGCTGTGTTTCTTTTCAGGGTAGTCAAATAGGAAACATCGGCCTCCGGCCAAAGATAAACGTGTAATTTGTAACCAACTTAGCAAAATAAACATCCTTAATTTAAAATTATTTTCTATTTACCCTCTGAAATTCCACGGCTATACCAGGCATCGTTAATGCAATCCAATAAAGCTTTGAAAAACTGATCACAAAGTTGCAACTTCACAGTTTCTATCTATCATAATGCCTATATCTACTGCATTTCCTGCACAACGAATCACTACATCCCATTTTGTTCAAAATAATAACTTCAACTATCAAATACCGTATCTACTCTGCTATCTATTAACTAAGACTAAATCAAATATTCTTCGCGACCTCGTGTGAGTTCTTCCATACTCGTGAAATCTATCTATTTGCTAGTGACACAATAAAATCATTGAATGTACTAAGTACATTGTTTGTTAGAATGATATAACTATTTTATTTTAGGGAGCAGCGCAGCTAGAGAAAATACAAAAAAATAACGAACAAACTACTGCCTACGCTATTATATTAATTTAGTTTATTTCATATAATGAATTTAGAATCTGTTTATCTGATTGGCTAAATTCAAGTTCTGTGCAGAAAATCTGAATTAAGAAATCAACTAATCAGTGCCCATGATGCCGTATTATTTTTCTTTTTATTTTTAGCAAGTCACACACACCTACAGCAGGCCAAAGGCCTCCAATTATTTTTCCATTCCTCCCGTTTCACGTGACGTGATGTCATATGTATTGCCTAATATAAATAAGCCGTTTCGGTATTTTTTCAGGGTTATCTCGTTGCTAAATTTAACATATCGTAAAATTAGAGTTTCAAGGTTTATCTATATATATTTTTAAACCAAATATCGTAATTATAAGCACATCTGATAACTGACGTCAACGTGATATCATTTCATCATAAAAATAAGATTTTACAAAACGTTATCTCTACTTAAAATAAATATGTATTGGTACACTTCTATAAATAGCCCAAAGATTTAAAAACGATCACTGACATAATCTGGGTGTACTATTATTAAGTACCTACTACCCTGTCGAACCCTTTGGGAAATTAAGGCGTTAGTTCATTTTGGGACAAGCCTACCACACTATTGTTAAACACTGCAACTCCTGAAAGCCAGAATCAACAGTGGCGACCACCAGAAAAGCGCGCCGAGGCCGAGGCACCTCGACTTGACGCCACTGTCCATGTGAGGATGTTTTTTTTTATCAGCCTGAACTGTCCCACTCTTAGAAAAGGGCCTCCCCCAATCCTTCCATTTCTCTCTTTGTTGGGCTTCTTCACGCCAATTCACTGAGAAGCCATTCAAAGCCTCCCGCCATCTTCTACCGTCCGCCACGCATGACATGTTATAATAAAAAATACAACAGACTTCCAAATAAAAAAAAAATGAACCAGGCACAAATATCTGAATTGCGTTAGAATGTATATGAAAAATATTGAATGTGCCTATAAAATTTGAGGGTTGCCCTCGATTTCCCTGGGATCCCATCATCAGATCCTGACTTGGTGACAATGGGACCACCTCAGGAGTATAGGCTTTCGAACAAAAAAAGAAATCGGTCCACAAATTGGCGGAGAAATCGATGAACACACATTAAAAAAAAAATAGATACAGACGAACATAATAACCGCCTCCTTTTTGATGTCGGTTAAAAAAAGCTGTGACAGACAGATAGTCAGACAAACACAACAGTGATCCTATAAGGCTTCCTTTTCTTCATACTTTCGGAATCCTAAAATGGTAACACTAGGACAAAACACACAATACACAGCAAACAAAATGTCTAACAAACACAATGACATAAGAAACAAAATGTCTTACCAGTTCTTCAATACAATCGTTCGTTCCATAATCCTTGTGGCATTAACAATAAACATTATATAACAAATGAACAACCAGACATAATATAATGCCTTATTGACTAATCCGATCCCTGTATATAAACATCTTGCTAATTGTTGAGTCTTTACTTCTAATCTAATTGAATCTATCTTCACTTCAAATCTAATTGAATCTAGTCGCTAATAACTTATGTTGTCATATCACTTTCGATTTCTATTGACTAGTGCACAGAGCTGGGCTGAATACATGCTTTTCTTTAATTTAAATACAAATTACAAAATACTATCTCGCATGTATTTAAAATACGAAATACAAAATACTTTAAGTCGTGTACATTAGTATTTTATCATCATCATCTGCCTAGCCTTTTCCCAACTATATTGGGGTCGGCTCCCAGTCAAACAGGATTCAGTATTTTATATTTTCAAATATAAAATACAAAGTAAGTAAAGTATTTTAAATATTTTAATTTTAAAATACAAAATACAGTCAGGTGTTAGGTTTTGTTAACCTTTTTGCTTACGAAAGCTATCAAACGCTGTTTTCTGCAGAACGCACCTAATAAAAATTTGCTAAATGTATTTATGTTCAAATTTATTTTGAAGCCGTATGTACCTATTTGAAATAAAAAACTACAAAATACCTCAGCGTCTGGTATTTGAAATACTAATTACAAATTACATTTTAAGAAGTAATTGAAAAACAAATACCAAATACGTTTTTGTATTTTAATTACAAGTAATTCAAATACTGCCCAGCCCCGCTAGTGCAGATAGACACAGTTTAGCAGCATATAACTTAGTTGGGATCTTGGATGAAATCAATATGCCATGACAAAGAATATAAAGGGATAAAAGTATTATGCAGCATTCAACTGTGTCTATAGATAGAGATTAGAGTCCAATAAGAACCAACTGAAATATCCAGAACAAATCAGTTTCATAGAAAATACAATATTTTCCCATTTTAGTCCATGATCCTTATTACTTATTTTCGCATTAACAAAATGTTGGCATAAAGTAGAATTAGTACGGACTTTGTACCTGCTCAGATGACTTTCAAAATCAAGGAGAATGTTTTGCACCCCCTCAAAGCCTGGCTGAGTTTCACTTTGGTTATATTTACACATTTTCATACGGAGAAAATAAGTAATGTGTGGGTTTCTGGGATCTTGCTCTATCAACTTATTTTAGTCATGATTTCATCCTCCAGAAAGTGAGAGGGAGTGATTGGGTTGCCATTGAAAAGATTTTGTTGAATAGCTTAGAAGCGTTTAGAAATGATCTGCAGGGAAAATAAAGGGAAAGTTGGTGACTTACATCAAGAATATCAGGTGGTCCCTTGTTCATGTATCGCCACGTTTGTATGAACGCGGCGATAGGCACTAACAGCAACGCTCCTTGTTGCAGAAACACTGCCACCTGGCGACACCATACTGGCCAGTAACTGTAATTTAAAATTTTATTGTTATCTTTTGAAAATGTCTACTCTTTTCTTGGAGTGCAGAACCTACCCATTCTCTTGATACTTCTAGTATTATCGAGTGAGATTAGAAACAATATATTATGTTGCTAAAGGCCACAACTTACCCGGCTGGTTTCCTCCAACTGTACATCTGTTTCTGTTGTCCAACTCGGAAATCCATCACGCATATTGCCTGAAATGACAAAAAATCACATTTTCGTATTAAAAAAGGTCTACTTAAGAGCGTTTACGCGGTACCGCTTTTCATACAAACTTTCAAATCCTTTTCAAAAATGTTTTCTGATAACTATTTAGACCTGGATATCTACCGTATGCATACCAAGTTTAATTAAAATCAGTTCATTCATTTCGAAAAATAAGGATTTTAAAGTTTGTATGAAAAGCCGTACTGCGTAAACGCTCTTAAACGTAAATGATGTCTTGAATAACGATGATTGGGTATTTGGTAGTGTTGCGGTTGAAATTATGATGACTGGAACTTACAACTTATCACTTAAAACGTTTCAACTTACAAGCGTAATCAGCTTAACCAGATCGGAAGTTCCACTAATTAACGATCACATCCGAAGCATGGAACGGCGGTAGAGACAGACTACATGCGAGATTTCTTCAACTTAGGTGAGAAACCTATGTCCAGCAATAGACAGCTAAAAACTATTATGCAATTGTATACTTACACACAACAACACAGGCAGCACCACAGTCCAGGTGAAGCTCAGCAAAGCCGCCAATGTCTCCGACAGCCTGGTTCGCGATGAATACAACGCAGCCACCACGACATCGGGCGAGTATGGCCGACCCCGTACCACGAACACTCCACAAGCTAGTGCCACTTGGATTACGCATTGCCACCAGGATCCCACCCAGACGTAGTCTATGAAGTGGACTATGCGGATGCCAGCCTGGAGGATACAATAGAGCATGATTATCACAGGTAGGAAGATTTGGTTGTAAGCATTTTCTTTCAAACATCCAGTCTTCTTATTATGTGCCTAGTCGTTTCGCAATTATATGGGAGGCCGCTTCTAGTATAATCGAAAGCAGTTCAGTACCAGTATTTTACGTGGATGGTACAAACACATTGCTCGTAGAACAGATGGTCGATGAGGCCGAGAAGTAGCCTATGGATGCGAGACGGACAGGACCGATTGTTGTGGCGACACTTGGGGGAGGCCTATGTTCAGTCGTGGACGTCTATGGTGATATGATGATGACGAAGTTTCATCCAAATCTGTTAAGCCGTTAAATACCTAGTGAAGCGTAACAAACAGACAGAGTTACCTACTTTCGCATTGCCAAATACGGATTAGCTCTCTCAATAATAGGCACTATGGTAGATTCCAGATAAATGTGCAATAACGGTCATTGACCCACATACATTTATTGACTTTCTTAAAATGAAAAACAGAAATAAAGACTTAGAGCAGTCCTGAATCTACTTCTATCGTGATCCTTTATGTTCTCTAGTAATGTAAAATGGTTCATAATGTATTATTCGGGTATCTACGAAGGAATATTAGGGAAAGGTCAATGTACTTTATTGCAAGTTTATCTGGCACCTACCATAGCAGGTTACCTGGCTTAGCCTGCTAGTGCCTATTATTGTTAACTTTCACACAAACTCAAAAACGTTTGCACTATAAAGTTCGCGACCCAAACCACGTTGAAACACTAATGAGATTTCGTTTACTTTCCGCGATACTGCAATGCAGCTAATATTTGGCATAGCTAAACAATTAGTTTTGCGATTACGTATATAATCACGGAAATAAGCACATGACTCTGTAGTATTTTTTTTTTCTCATCGCAAAGTGCTAGCGTATTGTTACCAACTGCAACCCCGTGAGAGGTTAGTTTTCTTAAATTTTGTAGAAGGTAGGATGTTTTTATTTGTAAGTATTTCACATTTTATAATAGAGAAATCAGCTATTTTGCTGGTTTCCCAGTCTTTTTTATTTTCATTGAGGAATGGGCTTGCTCTTGACCTCGATCACGCCTGATGGAAAGCGATAGATGAGGTCTATCATGGAGCAAGCGTTCCCAGAAGATGCCTGTTCACTCTTGCTTTGAAAGCAGACGAGTTATATGTGGAAGGGAACACAGACGCTGGTAGAGAGTTCCGTAATACGAGTACAACTCTGTCCTGATATCTGGATAAACGATTAGCATAAGTACGCCAAACAATTCATTCAAAGTTGCCTAATTTATTGAGTCAAAAATCTAGGTTAAGTACTAAACTCGTTAGGATTTGCTGGAATAATTTTACATTATTTAATAACTTGTACTAAGAAATCTAGAGTAACCGGTTTAGTTGATCTAGTTTAGGGAGGCACTTATGACAAATAATTGTGAATTAGCCTCTTGATGAAGTGACCTATGAGCTACGATTGTTGAAAATTAAAAAAATATATTGAGATTAATGTAAGTACCTATATCAAGTGAAAATTCGAAAATTCGACAATCGCTATGTCGATAAAATATCACTTTGTATAAAACTCATGGTCACAGTAGCTATCCTATCTTGCCTGTGAGCCCCAAAACATGCCGACGAAGTGACCTATGTGCTGCCACCAACAATGCCATGGAAGTGGCAATAGTTTGTCCACCCAAATCTAAACCACTATCGTGCCAGCGTCACGAAGAAGAAGAAGAAGGTAAATTAAATTTGAATAAGTCTTAGTGCTACTGAATATTTACACGTCGATGATGCCTTGACCTTCGTATCATAAGGTAGTGTTAATCGATCGATATGAGAATAATACCACCTGGGATATCGTAACTGCACACGAAGTATGCAAGCCGAATTTTGTTGTGTCTACCTTAGTGGGCAGGTCGTATCTAATTCTATATTATTTTGTGTCTACCTAATTTTAAAATCGATGTAGACTCGTTTCGGCGAACCCTACATTTCAGTTGTTTTTTGTTTATCTTTTTAGTGTCAGAGTTTCTAAACCGCCTCAAGGGCCTGTGACATAGTTTGACGACTGGCTTATACGTGCCTTCCGAAGTAAGGAATCATCATTTTATCAGACTATCAGGTGATTATGATTCAGACTATGAAGCCTGCAATGTCCTAGCTACACAAGAAACAACTTTACAAAGTATGCTTCCCGTGGGAATCGAACCCACGACCACCGGGTTACAATTCAAACGCCTAAACCACTCGACCACGGAGGCAGTTAGTTTTTTTTTTTGAGGCAGTTACTTTTTTGTTATGCCAACAACGTGCTCCGCGACAAAACTATATTTTTATCCCATTTTCTCTGACATAAATTCGGCCTTTATGCAACCATACTGGGGTTGGCTTTCAATGTAACTGGATGCAGCTGAATCTAATATTTACATGGAGCGAGCGCTGACCTACACAACCCAGCTACTGGAACAAGCAACCCCTCGATAAGACTGGTGGAAGAATTTTATTGGGCTTACTAGCAGTAGCTAGCCATTAGATTTACCAAAGACTGCCTCAACCGACGTCTTGACCTGTTTTCCGAGGCACGGAGGGGTCTAGGTAGACAGGGTGAATTTTTGAACTCCTCATAGTTTCAGATTTGGCCATCCACGCACGCTTTAAAAAATCACCCTGTATAATACAAGGTCAACCATCCACATACCAATCTCGTCACCTGTGCGGCTGTTATTACTTAGACAAGAGACCCTTTTTATTGAAGGGAAATCATCAAATGACTCCTACCACTCTAGGTGAAGTGGAAGAGTGTTATGGCTAAAACTGTATGTAACTGTACTGACTAAAACCCATCTGTGTTCCTTCAAACACCCTTTGCCCTATGGCCACGGATTCCCGCGGCCCTGGAACGCAAAGGATGTTCAAAAGAGTTATATTTTGAACAACCCCGCAACCCTGGAGCCAAGGAACCCTCATCATTTAACCGTTTCAACAAAAAAACATTACGGTATTGTATACTCACATCAGTACTAAGCAGCAATCCCATAGCCAGTCCAAAAACGCAGCTCAGGAACGTGATAGTAGTCTCCCATACTTTGAGAGCCTCGGCGTTGATGGCCATGATACCAGTGATGACGCAGTGCCATATCGCCAGCTGTTGCGCGATGCCGAACATTATGATGATGAAGTAGAATATCACGGCCCATGCTGGGGAGAGCTGGAAAAGATTTGGAAGTTAGTTATATGCATATAACCATAAATACCATAACTTAATGTGTTAAAATCTCAACGCTGTTTTGCAACTGAATAGCGCACTCAAGTTGTCTATGGAAAATAAGAATCTGCTAGGCACAATCATCATCATCATCATATCAGCCGAAGGACGTCCACTGCTGGACATAGGCCTTCCCCAAATGGGGGACCATAATCGCCACGCTTGGCAGGCGGGTTGGCGATCGCAGTGTAGCTGTAGCAATGTACCTACAGAGAATGCTGCTGTCCATTCTCTGGGGAGTCCCTTAGTCGCCTCTTACGACACCCACGGGAAGTGATGGTGCTATTCTTTTACGTCCGACACTCTACGGAACAAAATTTATCAGCCCTCATTCAAAACCTATAATTATTGTATTAAGCTTTAAATGTTGGGCACAACCATTTCCCCTTAGGGGGAAACCGACCCTTAATACTATATGTAGGATAATTTAGGAAAAATGTAAATTTTATCAGCCTAGTAGGTATATTAGGAACAGTCACATTTATGTTTTCGGCTAGCTATACGCTTTGCAAACTTTTACTGTTAGTATAACAATTGGTATTAAGTAATTTAAAAAGTTTACAGGATCTCTAAGGAAGATATCTCGAGATCAGCCCATAAGGAGTTCTGTTACAAAAATGGGATGGTGCTATTCATCCTGTATAGCCCAATCATTCTTTCTCGAACAGGACTACCACGTTATGGAGATTCAGTCATGTTATATTTTTTGCAGTTAATTCAGATTCTACGCAATACGATTAAAATATGACGCAAGAGAGAGGGTAGGTTGCACATCAAGTATTTGATCATAAATTGTTTTTGACACATAATTATCGTGGAATTCTCAGTTTTTCCAATACATAATTTCTTTCTAAGTAATGCAATTTTATAAAGCGAACAATAGCTGATAACAATGACACATACTTCCGCGAACCTTTTGAAAACCATTACTGACATATCAGAATACTCGTTTGAATTGGTATAATCGTATCATTGAGGAATTCTGCCGTCATCAGCGAAAAGGTCGCAACTGAAAAAACCGCAAAGAAAAAACGTCTACCTGTTGCCGTTATCAATATCGAGCAAAAATGAGCAAAAAAATCACGTTTGTTGTATGGGAGTCCCCTTAAATATTAATTTTATTCTGTTTTTTAGTATTTGTTGTTATAGCGGCCACAGAAATACATCATCTATGAAAATTTCAACAGTCCAACTATCACGGCTCATGAGATACAGCCTAGTGACAGACGGACGGACGAACGGACAGCGGAGTCTTATGTAATAGGGTCCCGTTTTACCCTTTGGGTACGGAACCCTAAAAAAGATAAATGTAATATCGAACATTTCTTTCATGTCCTTATCTCGAGCTTGGACGCTCGTAGATATATTTGACAAGATGCGCGTTGTTTCGCTGAATTTAAATACGTAAATAACTATTTTTTTAGGTCAATTTGTGTTATGGTTAGATGCGGCCCTTTTTCTTTGAACTGTAGAATTATGGAGACCAAATAAAACCCAAGTCCACACTACAAATCCTCAATCTCACGATTATCCAAAACAAGGCTAGTCCAACAAACAATTATTACACTAATTCCATACGCACAGTCGTAAAGCAAATTCTAGGCCACATAGAATCAAGGTCATATTCCATATTTCTAAGTCTTGGCAATAAAAAGATATAACTTTGCGGTATGCTGTTATAACTGTTATAAAGTTTACAAGGAAATAATTGGACTGTCGAGTTAGATAATAAAACATTGTTATTTGTTGGTTAATACTGGCTGGCCTGTTTGAAGAATCAATTTGAAATTATGAAAAAAGTTATGTAATGAGCAATTGCTATTGTTATGGTGTTGTGTCAAATGTGTAACTTCGATCACACGTCAGTACTAAAACTTGTAGTCGATTCTGTAAAAATTGCATCGTGACAACCTAATAGAGAGATGCACATGAAGTAGGTACCTAAGCTGTCAATCCATCAAATCTTTCTTCTTCTTCTTTCTTTCTTTACCGTAATATCACTGTTAATAGGATACAATACTTCATAGAACCAAAAACATATTTTGTTAATTTTTCTTTGATATGCTTGGCGCAAATAAACCTTTTTTCTTTCTTTCTTTCAAAGTGGATTTAGAGCGGTTAAGCACTGCATCCGATCCGAATCCGGGAAAATACGTTCCGTAGTCATAGAACTTTTGTATGGTAATTTACGCACTAGATCCGGCTTCCGTCATCCGATTTCTCGCCGTCATCTCATATTCGGAAGAAATATTGACGGACCAAAGTAGGTATTGAGGTACTGTTTGTATGAACGCTTTCGCATTACTTACCTCGTATTCAAGCCGGACATGATGGCAAAGATGGATTTAAATTGGATCAGAGATCGGATTAGTGCGTATATGCAATATCCGAATTCGGTCCGAGTTTTTAGACTATAGATCCGTATTTTTACGGATTCGAATCGGATGTAGTGCGAAAAGCAATTTTATCCGAAATTCGATGCGAGTTTTTTACATCCATATTTTCATGGATTAGTATCGGATGCAGTGCGTAACCGCACTGACAGTTGATTTCAATATCAGTAATATGGACTGAGATTGAAATCTGTAAATAGTTGTAGTTTTCAAGGTTCTTCTTCTTATCACTTCTGGGACGAAAACTGTTGACAATTCATTCAACCAATCACCGCAGTTTACGCGCGTCAATTTAGTTTTGTGATATTTTTTGTTCCTTAAACTCAGCATAAGTTAGAACAAGGATACAATGTTACTACATTTGTGCATGCGGTCGATTGTGCAATACAATCAATCAATATAATACTTTCTTTAACAAATTAATTGAAGTGAAGTTATCACTGAAAATCTTTTTCTCTGCAACCAGTCATAAACAAATGCTCTAGAATCTTTATGACAATAATATCGTTACAGTATCTAATATACTGTGATTTCTAGATAACAAAATTAAATTAAGTAAGTACTGATAACTTTTTTGACCGATAAATAGGTGTGTTGCTATCTACGCTAGCAAAACATTTAAAAAGTTTTATTAAACTTACCAAATTAGCAGGCAACACAGCAAGCGTAGCCGGCACGATCTGTGTTGCCAGCTGTAAGGGTTGCCAGCCGCTGATAGTGCGCGCGGTGTGGCCAGACTTCCATACCGTGACGCCCACTAAACTGCCGTAATGGCCCATGTAGCGCACTGGTGTGGAGACCACGTTGCCTGGCATGGGCTCCGAGATAGGCCATAAGAATTGTGTGGACTTTACCGTTTCTGTAATCAAAGTTTCATGAATTAGAATTATTTAGAATTTGTCTTGCTCTATTCATACAATAACGGGACCTGGGGCCGAACTGTAACGTGTTAGAGCCAAGCAGGGGCGTATTTTGAAATTTGGCGCGGGGCCAATAAGTTTCACCGCCCCAAAAGTCAAGGAGAACTTTTACTATGGGACCAACCCCGAAATCGCGAAAAAAAATCAGATGTTCAGTACATTTTATCGAGTTATGTTGTGTTACCCTTGGCGGATTGGCGCCCCGGGCCATGGCCCGGGTGGCCCTAGGGTAAATACGCCCCTGAAGAGAAAATGAGACAAATAAACGACGGATTACACTATTCCTTTTTTAGAACGGAACAAATTAACACGTCCAATATTTGAGTTCATACAAAATTAGGGCCCTAAAATAGTTCGCATTCTAACCTCAGTCTATATCTGTTTCTGTTAATTTTCCTTCATCTTAATCCTAGCAGCTTATAATAATTAACGCGAAAGCGAGTTTGACATTAATTGTCGCCGAGATAAACTAGCATCTTGAATTTTAACGAATTAAAGTAAGTACGAGAATTGCCCTTCTCGCCTTTTAAGGATGAGACCGGTCGTGTGGTTATAGACACAAGGATTACATTACAATATTAATTTATCAATATCAGCTCCGATGATGTTTGCGGCGGTAACTGAAGCCAAAACGAAATACTACAATAGTAGGTAGGTATACAAATCATCGTACGTCACCGACATGCTGATTAGCGCATCGCGATTTGCGTTGTTAATTTCACAGTTAATACCTAAGTTGCTGCAAATTAGATGTACACATACATACAGCTGTAATACCTACATACCTAAGTACTTATTGTATTTTTTTTTTTTTTTCAGAAGACAATACATGATATATGTTAATAATAACTGGCTGCATGTGGAAAGCAAAATATTATATTGCACATACGAATGTACGAGTATAGCAGTACAATACTGCTAAATTATATGTATGTGTAGGGTCTAAGTAAAAGCCGAGAACAATGTATTTTGCAAACTATGGGTAGATAAACAATGTCAAATATATTTTTTTAAAAACAAAATACCCATTAGAAAACAAACAAACTTTTATTTTAAAAATATTAGTGTGACGGACGATGCGTGGAAAATTTACCGCGAAATTGATATTGGATACAGCATTCTTAAATTTCGCGGCAAGTGTAAGCCTAAAATGTATATTTCGCAAAGCGTATTCCTTTATATTACCTACTAGAAGCATATTAATATTAGTTGGCGTAGGTTTAATTGTCACCAAATGCAGCTAAAGTGACTAACTTAACCGGTTTCTAAATGTATTGTTTAATGAAGTCTCTGATCAGTAAATATGATGATTAGACTATGCATTGAATAAAAAACAGAATTGTCATTCTATTATTTTGGGATATTTAAGGAGATACCGGATAACCCAAATTAGATTGTGAAGCTCGTGGCTAAATAATAACAGCCGCACGGGTCGATCTTCAAGGTTAAGCAATGCTTGCCCAGGTCGGTATGTGGATGGGTGACCATCTTAACAATATCGAGATTCCATCGTGCCTCGGGAAGCACGTTCAGCCGTTGGTCCCAGCTGTCATTTGTAGATCTTTGGCAGTCGTTACGGATTGACAAAAGCCAGAAAATCTGACACGTCTTGGCAAGGAGTACCTACCTACCGTATTACCCAGTTAAAATGGTTTGACTAGTTAGAATGGTTTGGTGGACTTGGATTCAGCTGAATACCAGCATTTTACGTAGAGCAGCTGGCCGGATTGACGGGTAACCAACCTCAATATAGTCGGGAAAAGGCTAGGCAGATGACGAAGGGAATAACCCAAATTACTAGAGTTTGGGTTATCTCGATTCTAGACTACAACTACGCTATTAGTATATAATTATTCGCGTTCCTTCAAAAACAATTATACTACACCCATAAAATATTATGCAAACACGTAACTCACCGAAACTGCCCGGTATATAAACGTAACCATAATTCTTCAGTATTTGCACGCAAGTGTTGGCCAAAAAGGATCCCAGTAGCAGTACTGCGAACGTAAATGCTACGATACACGCACTCTCCTTCTGTAGTATTATATTAGTTTTGTTCTTTGAGTTTTTATGTGATGTTAGTTGCATTATACAAGCTCCAAGGAGGCCCCATGTTAGAAACGTTTCTTGAGCCGCCGCTGCCCAACTCTGAAAAAAAGAAGAATTTGAAATAAGAACGAACTGTCTGTGACCATGGATTGAATAGAGGTGCAGCTGTTGTTGAGTTATTCTTTTGTTTGCGCAATTAGAGGTTAGTAAGTTACAATTACGTGAAGGAGATAAGATCAGTTGTTCTGAGGTGAAAAAAATATTCATACATTACTATTAATGAAGAATTCGCTCCATTCAGTCTCGGAGAATATATTGACGACGGTGTCGTACGGTATTAGAGTGAGCAATTTGGTACATAGCACTAAAGTACCACAGATCGGTAAGAATATCAGCATGTAGACAGCCTGCAATCACAAACATAATGAGTTACACTTTCGTGGGAAATCACCTTTACGTTACAATGACGAGCTTTAGACTTTCATGTTTATTACCTTGCCGTAAGACCTCAATCCTTTACTCAGCGCGACGAAAACTATCATCCACACTACCGCTAAGTTGAACGCTACTTGAAACTTTATTGTGCCGAAATATGAACTATTGGACCCCAAATTCCTTTGTAGAACTTCGCCGTGAAAATACTGCGGCAAAGTTTCCTGTATTTTATAAGTACCATTCTTCGCAACGGCATCTGTAATTTAAAAAAAAAACTTTCTCAGTCTGACCCAATTTCCTTGTTCCACTAACGGAAAAAGTAATTGTGTAAATTGACGGCCTTCATTCCGACTTCCTGCTTCATTTGCTGATTGATATCACCGAATTTGTTGACATTGTCCAAACAATAAGCGAATTAATTATGTCATGGTTGACTCACCTTCAAAATTGAATCCGTGTGGTAGTGCCCATTTGTATTTGTCATTGGACGTTATAAAAGAGTCTCTAAAGTAAACAAAAATCCAAGACAGGCCTATTATACTGTACATGCCAATCACGGCTTGAGTTATGAGCAACGAGACGCCTACGCCTTGGAATATTGGCGATATACGCCACATGTCTACAGGGCCAGACTCCAACACTTGGCCCAAACACAAATGTAAAGTAAACAATGGTATCCCAATTAAAAACGACAGTACAAAAAACTGTATTATGAAGCTTGCTGCAACAATAAAAAATAACCATTATAAAGATACCAGGAAATTAGGTGAATCCAATTAATTAGGTACATAAAAATCCTTTAATTACCTCCAAAATGAACACTGAATATGGCAAATCTAGATATATTAAATATTCCCACGGTACAGCTGAGGCATGCCAGCATGGCACTCATACGATGTGGCCAAACTCCAAAAGGAGGTTCTTCAGTCTCTTCATTTCTGCAATAAAAAAACATTTATAAATCAGATTTTTTGAGAAAATGATATTAAATTCGTGATTCATCAAATCACATCCTCTGACCTCATTATGAGAATGAAATGAGTAATTGTATTACCGAAATCGCGAAGGTTGCTCATTGCATGAGTTAGGTAACTGCAAAGTATAACACAATTATTTTGAATGAATATTATAATTACCTCTCCTCAGTGGCACTTGCAGCATTATGTATGATGGGAACGACGTCCAAAGACTCGGAGGACGAACTGGACGCACTAGTGCTCCCTGCGGTACTCCTGGCAGTATTCCGTCCAGTCCAGTCCCCGGCTGTGACGTCACTGTCCCCCGGAGACGGGAGTGAAAGCGTGCGATTCATGAGCAAAGCACGCCGCCCCACAATCAAAGGCCCCGAAGCACCGTCACTACTGAGATTCGCCGCCGTCACTTGTAGCTGTATCGGAGCGCTCGTCGGCCGCATGTTAATGTTATGCTCCAGAAAAAGTATCACCGGCAACGTTAGAGGCTCACAAGACGACTCCGCGGTTATCGCCGGCAGAACAATAGGGTCTAATCTCCTCATCGAGTTTCGCAATGTGTCGTTCGTCGTACTTGCTCTCTCTAATGATGTAACTAACGCCTGCCGATCATTGTCAGTGAGCTCTGAAAAACTTTTCGAACGCCCAAGGCTCGTGAGATTTGACCTTTCAGATATACTTGGTGTGATGTCCATGTCCTCCAGAGGCGGTGCTGATGCATGTACATTCGAACATGTTATTACTTGAGTATTGTCATCCACAGAACTTTGCGCTTCCGAACGATCTGATTCTCCTTGAGCCTCACCAATGACTTCCTTAATCTTACAAATGAGATCCTCTTCATCGCTGTCGAAGTTTTTCGTTCCATCGTCAAGACATGCAAGTAAAGACTTATCTAAAACATCGTCTAAATCATTTAATATATCCATAAACTCATCGCACAACGCCGTAGCCTGAAACTCTTCGTCATTTGTGATGCTTGCTGTGTGTGATGAAAAGTTTGAGTCGGATTTGTAGCATTCTGGTATTGTCTTTTGCAGATCTTCCTTCAAGTCACCATCTTCTGATGATTTGTCCAAGTCTTCACTGTAGTGGTCACTGTCGTTGCTCTCGAAGGCGCTGCTGGAGGCGTCGCTGTCGATACTGCTTCCCGGAACATTTTCACTTTGTTCGTACCGACCTTCGCCTATATTGACTACTTCCATTTTTATTGCATGGCCTAAGTCATAGCCCGCGCGCTTTGTTGACCCTGCAACAAGAACTTCACTAATTATCATGGTCTACACTTGAAAAATATATTAAATTAACATAAAAAGGCACATTTTGTAGTGATGATTTTCCACAGCTTGTACATGGTTAGCTGGTGAATGCAGAATGTTGTTCGTATTTACATATGAATTAACTTGCTAATATGCTTAATTATTGTATGTAGCAGTGCGTCAAATGTGGCTTAACGTTAACACAGTAATGCCAAGAGTATCAGGTAAGTAGTTACAACATGGTACAAAAGTATGAATCACTTGGGATTATTTCTTGTTACACATTGATAACAGTGTTATTCTCCAGTTGCCAAAATTTATATAGCAAATGGAAACTGTACCATCGACATACAATATTTTACAACCATATTCCACTTTTTTTTTTCTTCTTTGGCAACTGAGCCAATGACGACTATTCCACTTGTTCAGTAAGACTTCAAACATGTCAGTAGGTGTATGTAACCTTGACAGCAAATATGGTGTATGAAACTGTTAGTAATAACAAGAGAGTGTGTTTAAAAACATTTTCATTTACACACTAATATTTCCCAAGGTAGCATAAATTTAAAACACAAAAGACAAATAGCCACAAAGTATGTTATACAGTACCTTAGACCTGTTTAACAGAAACAATGGAGAAAACGATGAATGATGCTTTACACAACTTAATCACTTTTCATTTGCCATTCAATGTTTATTAAGCAATTAGTTACCAATGACCAGTTTACTATAATCACTTAAATAATTAAAACATACAGTATAGCATTAATTAATATAATGGCACCGCAATACTGTTGTTAAATCACTTATATCTGAAATACCGAGATAACATAAGAAGAAACACATGCTAAGTAAACTGCAGTACTTTCACAATGCACTGATAGTACGATAGATAAATTCTAAGGTAACAGATGTTATTTCTCAACAGAATAACAGATAAGGTTAGACAATATCTGATCTCATACTTGTAGCGATTATTCAATTCATGATGTCATAATAATTTTGTTAGATGAATGGTCTTTATGATGCTTAGAATTGAATTGGTTGGTTGTTCACTGACAACAATTTTAGTTTCTCATAATGGGCTTTCACATGCTCGTATGAGAGTTCTAGAATGGTTTTATTATTTGGCTGATGGATTAGAGATATTGAGTCTGTCCATTCGGTTCTTGAAGCAGTTCTGTGTGGAAGTTGGTATGATGGGATATTAAAGAAAACTCTCAAAACTGGGCCCAAGTATCATGAATGTATAGTTTTTTTAAAGTTGTCCTAGATTATGGATAAGAAATGGCAAGAATCTCCATCAAAATGCCTACATCTATGACCCTAAGTTTATATTATTTATTACTACATGATCAAATGGCAAAATCCGTAACTCAGGTCTAGATTGATATATAATAAATGTAACTAGGCACATTTATTGGTCCTATCAATACCAGCCTGTCCCGTAAACTGTTTATATAATTTGCAGTCTGTCTGTTCTGCAGACAGGCAACATTCAGAATAGGAGACACATAACCTAGCCTTGTGAACCTTTCTGCTGTACTGGCTTTCATATTTAGAGAAGAGATAGATTCAGAATAACTTTTAATTAGAAAAGAGGTAAAATTGTTTGTAAATGGTAATATCTGAAAATGCTGATCAGAGTACTAAACTCTTTTAGTGATCCAAGGCAACATAGGGTACTTTGCACCCAAGAAAAAATGCATGGTTCTTGTGATATAGGCTAGAGAACAAGCCATGGGAAAAAGCTAGCAGTTGCAAACTTGCAAGAATTAACAGTTGAGTTTTGTGATTAGGTATAGCTAAATCTCACCTCCAATTTATGATAACATGAATTGATATACCCTGAATTTAAATATTTTGTTGCACAAATTATTTTACATGGGTTTACATATCAAGTTAGGATACAGTTTAAAAATAATTACAATGGTATTTTCTGAGTAGTAGCAATCCAAGTTTAAACTACTATGATATTGCCTGACCAATATACATGTATAATAAATAATCATTTACCGATAACTAGGTATATTTACATCAGGACATTGAGAAAACCTAAACCTAATAGGCTACCCAAGGTAGCAACCCACTAACACTGCTTTTTATGTAGGGTAGAACAACCCCATCAAATTAATAATCACTCTTAAAACATTTTTTTTTAAACTATCGATACGAAACTAAATAAAACAAGCTTTTGATGGTTAGATACAATTACCGTTTTAGTAAATATAAAACACTAACCTGATTTCCTGATTTTTTTGTACACTTCAGCCCATCAGTTGTCAGCTGTGTAACATAACATTATTATCAAACGACACTCATTTGTTTCAATAACTTGTTCTTAATTAACTTCTTATTGAATGACAAAACTGAATAAGAATATTATTGTGATGATTTTTGTAGTAAATGAGAAAATTGCGTTATTGTTTCACATTCAGTCAGCAGCAGCAGGTACGCACTAGAGGTGAGCCGTAAGCGTTTATATAAATAGAGAAGTCGATTGCAAGGAATGAATCGATTTTCATAAAATTAAAATTAAAATCGATTAACTCATCATCATCATCATCACCATATCAGCCGAAAGCAGGGCTTGTTAACGTTACCAAATAACAATATAATAACCGTTACATAACGTTAATTTCAATTGTGATACCATAGTAACGTTAAAAAATTTAACGGTATTTGATAACATTACCAGTGGGCTAAGCACGAAATTCTTGCGAAATCGTATCGATATGGTAAATAAATACCAGACAATTACGTACTCGCTACAGCGACATGTTACATTGGTAGCACGAACTCCAAAAAACGTCTTGCGACAACTCGAAGATACTATTTGAACGATGGTTAATTTAGGCCGAGAGTCCAAGAGCGATTAGAATGGTTTAAAGTGAATGGTGCGTTCTGAAAATGAAGACAAAAAACCGATAACTCTGTTTTGATTCAATTAGAGCCTGAAAAATACTAAAGATAAAAAAAATATTAATATTATATAAATGTTAAAACAAGTTTATCATTTTTATAAATTCTTTTTTTCATATAAAATTAAAAAATTCAGTTTAATAGTGATGAAATTAATGATAAATTGTTCGATTTCGAACGGTGTAACACATGACATTTGACAGATTGCATTTCACGTTTGACGTTTTCCTGCAAATGACAAAAATATAAAACCGTTAGCACACTGATGCGAACGCGTGGAGCTGTGAAGTTCTTGCGCTAGCGAACTTAAAAATTGATAAAAGCGCTTGCAGCATGCTCACACCTTAACTTTTCCAGGCCTTAGTAAGTACCTAATTCCTTTGGACATAGTAATGGTAGTTAGATGGAATACTACCTATATTATTACTAACCAAAATTTCCCAAATAATCATTCACTTGATAGAAATAATAATTATACAAGTTATATTATTACACAAATATATACTTTGCAATGATTTCTTCCTAATTTGGAGGATTTGGTTACTTTTGAAATTTTTAATAGCGCCATTTGTAAATGGTGGTGGTGACGTTGCGTCTCGGTGTATGTTTACCCTAATAAGGCGTAACGTCTATTGTTGTTTGTTGTCATTTCAAATAATAATTGTAATTCACCAGCTTATACAAGAAAACTGTGTGCTGTACGGTACCAAGATGTTATAATTAACAAAGTCAACAAGAACAAGCTTTAGTCAAACCGTCCTTAAGGTGAAGTTCATAGAAAAGTAAGCATTTTTATAAAATTTTGTAATCTACACTTTTATTGCTCATACTCATGCAGCAATGCCAAATGCGCCTGTTATGCTGGTTCCTATGGAGTATGAGGTGAGCCTATTGCCGTACACAGCACACAGAATGAGACTTCATGTAGGGCTGTTACTGAGAAAGACCAATAACACTTTGCACGACCAATTCTTTTTCATGTTTCACAATCTTTGATTTTTGTTATAACTACTTCTTTTATCAACAGGAGATGAAAAGTAGATTATTTCAGATTCTAGCCAAGAGCCTTTGCCGGCACCACATTGCAACAATATAATCCAGCATTGCGACCAAGAGCAGGCAAACCATTCCAATCGCTTACACGAGCGTCTACTAGTCTGTGACTGAGTTTCTTCAAAGACCACGACGACAGAGCATTCAACGAAGCGATTGGGGGAATCTTTTGTAACTTCTGATGATTCAAAAGTGCTAATTTCAAGCTGCTAAGATGTCAACCATGTTTGGAATATCTGCTGTTCCTGCCATTTCAGGTGTTTGGAGCACGGTCTATAAGCCATAGCTCATAGGTGCTCCAAACATGTTTGATATCTAACAGCTTTACCAATTCTTCTTCTATTTAGGACACATGAAATATAAAGTTTTGTTTAAATGTAAATCGATATTTTATTTCATCAATGCATTATGCTTATAATATACATAGTGAATGGTAATTTCTAATTGCAAAAGATTTTTTAGAATTTTATCTGGCATAAGCTTAATCAGCACACCAAGTTCCTACTACTGCTAGGCTACAGGCTTTCTCTGTGAGGGCGAGTCGGCCACAATCCATCACGCGGACCCAGTGAGGGATAGCTGGATTTCACATGTCTTCGATTTTTTTCTTCTAGGATATAACAGTGTCCTCACGACGCGACGTCCTTAGCTGCTTTGAGATTAGCAATGATAAAATAAATAACACCAAGCATTTGGGTTTGGAACATCGACCTATGTCAGATCACGGGCCTAGTCGGGGCCGTTTACTGGATTTATTATTTACAACAAGTACTCGTCATTCCCCACTGCTTTGCTGACGAGGCTAGCCCAAAAAAACTGTTTGTTTTCCGTGATAAAAAAGCAACATTAGTGTAGCTTTTTAGCAGAAAAAGAATTATCATAATCAGACCCTTCGATCGCCTTTAATAGTGATCGAAGATCGGACCTGACTTCCAGAGACTACCTTTACAAAGGAACTTAAAAACAAACAATTTTACCTTCTAATTTCTGTTTATTCAGGTTTTCTTAATGTATTACATTAATAGTCGGATTCAAAATAGAAATTGATTTAACAAACAAGCCTTTCATTTATTACAAAAGGTAGCGGTACGCAAGCCTTGCATGCGGGATGATTTGATCTAGGATTTGATAAACTATTTTCGAAGGAGTCTCTCACAGTGCGCTAGCAGTGCGGTGTAGGTACCGACAGTAGATAAGACGCCGGTTACGATGGCAGGTCTTTTCAATAAACCAATCGTCACGCTGCGAAGGTGTTCTATTTCATATTCATCCTGCTTTTCTCCCTTGGTAAGCACGGGTCTCTAGCCATCATCGATAGACTTGTAGAATGCGGCTTATTGTATAGTTCTTGCCATTTGAATAGGTGCTGCAACCATTTTCACAAACCTGCTGAAGAAGATGTTATAGGTACATTAAGAAATGTTAAATCATATATTGTCGAGAATAAGGTAGTAGTAGCTACGGTTGCCTAGTACCTACATCATTTGCTCACTGAGGTTTGTTGCAAGTTCTATTACATTCCAATTTTGCGTTGGTATGGACCCGTTGAAACAAACTACATACGAGTACAAACACGTGCATTGTATTAGGTACCTATAGCAGGATCAGTGGGTCGTCTTAGGGGCAGTATTTGTAACACCTATCACGATGCTGCGTGGTTATAACATAAATTAGTTTGAGCACCAAAAAACAACGCGGAGTTGCGGCGAATTACGCACAGAAACGAACTTCACCAAGGCGCGCGGGTGGCGCAGGGAGCTGTAGTGTGATTTGCATGAATAACACTTATAAAAATGTTTTTTGATGAGAAACTATTACGTGTGTTTACCAAGAAAATGGAAATGTTTCCTACCTCGTTTCACATCTTCTCCTAGCCTCTTTATGTATCCAGGAGACCGGATGATAAATAGGCAGCATGCCTTCCTCTTGTTTTCATAAATAAATTGCATTTTCTTGCATTAGTTCCAAAATAAATACGGAATATTTTTTGACGTAAACTGTCTCACCAAGAAAATGTCAGTGAGATTTTTTTTTACGTGACAGCGTCCCAGCTAGCGAGAAAGTCGAAACGACACAATTCGTGCTACCGATTGCTATCGATTTCCATACATTTGGTTCATTTACGTAACGTTAATGCGTAAAAACTATACGAAGGTGGTTGTCAATGTTTCGTGCTACCGATTAGTTAGTTCCAAATACGCACACACGGCGCTGATCAATTTTGCATACAAAATTTGTCGAAGGCGATACGTTTACGCTGTCGATGCAATTACGCAGAAATTCGTGCTTAGCCCTCTGTAATATAACGTTAAGTAACATTTAACGTAAAATACGAGAAATATCGTTTTAACGGTAAAATAATTAGTGTTATTATAGCCCGCGAACTTTCTTGTATTTTTTGCTATTTGAAGGTCAGTGTCAGGTTGTAATTTAATCAAAATGTGATGCGCAACAATAACAAATATGTATTTACATAGTTGTAACCATAAGAATCATGTACTCATCATCATGAACTTAGATTTGATGTGTACCTATAATATCTAGATTTCCAAAATCTAGCTAAGAGAAAATATGTACCTACTTACATATTTTTTACTGTCGTGAATCATATTTTGATCAAGATAAAATCTGACATTGCTCCACCTCACAGAGATAACCGTTTAAAAATAACGAAAAAATTAACGTTAAACTACAAATAACGTTATTAAAGAATAACGTTAAAATGGTGCATAAATAACGTTAAACCTATTACCGTTATTTTAATATAACGTTAACTCCTGTCAATGCAAGGTAACGTTATAAATTTTTACCGGTATTTAAAGCCCTGGCCGAAAGACGTCCACTGCTGGACATAGGCACAGGACCGGTTGTTGTGGCGACATTTGGGGGAGCCCAAATGTCGCCACAACAACCGGTCCTGTGCGTCTCGCATCCATCGGTTACCCGCGACCCCAGGTCATTGGTCCACCTTGTGGGAGGCCTTCCAACGCTGCGTCTTCCGGTACGCGGTTGCCTCTCCAAAACTTTTCAGCCCCATCGACCATCTGTTCTGCGAGCAATGTGCCCTGCCCACTGCCACTTCAATTTGGCGATTCTTCGGGCTATGTCGGTAACCTTGGTTCTCTTGCGGATATCATCATTCCTGATTCGATCACGCAAGGAAACTCCGAGCATTGTCCTCTCCATTGCCCTTTAGGTGACTTTAAGCCTTCTGATGAGGCCCATTGTGAGCGACCACGTTTCGAGTCCATAGGTCATCACTGGCAACACGCACTGGTCATAGACTTTCGTCTTGAGACACTGTGGTATGTGAGACGAGAAGATACCGCGCAACTTCCCGCACGCCGCCCAGCCGAGTCGGATTCGACGGTTGACCTCTTTCTCGAAGTTAGCCCTACCTAACTGGATCGATTGTCCCAGACATACTCATCAACCACTTCGAGTGCAGAGCCTCCAATCTTGATAGGAGTGGGTGCTACATGGGTATTTATCATGACCTTGGTTTTGTCCATGTTCATTTTAAGACCCACTCTTTCGGAAGCTCTACTGAGGTCATCGAGCATTGTACTGAGGTCCTCCGTGGTCTCAGCCATGACGACTATATCGTCGGCAAATCGAAGATGAGTGATGTACTCGCCATTGACATTAATGCCTAGCCTTTTCCAGTCCAAAACCTTGAAGACGTCCTCCATTGCGGCCGTGAACAGTTTCGGAGAAATTACGTCTCCCTGCCTCACACCCCGCTGCAGGAGGATAGGTTCTGATGTCTGATCCTGAAGTCGGACTGACATGGTGGCGTTTTCATACAAACACTTCAGCACCTCGATGTACCGATAGTCGATCTGGCACCGTTGGAGAGACTGCAGCACAGCCCAAGTCTCGATCGAATCGAAGGCTTTCTCGTAGTCCACAAACGCTAAGCAGAGGGGCAGATTATACTCTTCGGTCTTCTGTATATCCTGCCGCAGCGTGTGTATGTGGTCTACGGTGCTGAAGCCTTTTCGGAATCCGGCTTGTTCGGGAAGCTGGAAGTCGTCAAACCTGCGTGCGAGACGGTTTGTGACGACTCTGGAAAACTACTTGTAGACATGGCTCAGAAGTGAGATGGGCCTGTAATTCTTAAGCAGGGCATTGTCGCCCTTTTTAAAGAAGAGTACCACCACGCCTCTGCTCTACGCTTGTGGCGTTTTCCCCTCGAGTATGACGGAATTGAACAGTTTCTGAAGGCCTTAAGGACTAGTTTTCCACCCGCCTTCAGGAGTTCGGCCGTAATTCCGTCTTCACCCGACGCCTTGTTGTTTTTAAGCTGCTTCAGAGCCATCCTAATCTCATACACTGATAGTTATGATATATCTCAGAGGTATAAGTAGAAATTCAGTAAACAGTTCACCTGTGTACACAAATAAACGTATTTGATTTGATTTGATTTGATACAGGCTGACGTCCGGGATGTCTTCGGTATAATGCCGGGTCAATCTAGCTTTTGGGTCGTTCGCTAGATTTGCTGCGGGTTTGGTCATTGACGTGTATAACTGTCCATAGAATGTCTCGATCTCCCTTAGAAGCTCCGATTTGGCGGATATGGTTCTGCCATCGTCGGTCTTCAGTTTTGTAAGCTGGCTCTGCCCAATAGACAAATCTCTTGCAAAGACCTTGGAGCCCTTATTCCGCTCTATTGCGTCTTTAATCTTTTCAGTATTAAGGTGAATGGATGAATGCTCTCACTGCCATTTTGTCGCTAGATGGCGACACATCCACAATTTCGAACATTTTCAATTTTTACACCTAACATAGAAAGTTTTAATAGACAACTTTATTATAGGCGACACCTAGGGCATTAACTTGATTTTTTTAGATAATACTATGCTTGTTAACTGCTACCATACAAAGATTACAGCAGAATAAAGATTTAGCCGCATGAATTTACTCTTTACACACACATGCAAAGTAAATAGTAGTAACTTTCGACCCTACTAGATGTCGTTTTATTCAAAAATGGTTGGAAATTAAAATGTCCAGAGGACCAAATTGTTATATTCCAATCTATTTCTTATTAATATAACCTTAGCAATGATTATCATCACGCTATACTTTCGGGGAGCTGAGCAGCTAAAAACCTTGACATAAATAAGGTCGGCTATTTGAATCAATTATCAACCGTACAAATAGACTGTCGGTTTAGAGACTGCCTTTCATTAGGCTTGGTGTGGGTTCAAATCTCAATAGTTGTATTTATTTTTGAATTATTTTTTATCTTTCTTTATCCTTACCAAACCTAATATTTTCAAATATTAATAATAATATAATTATTGGTCTATGCATATTTTTGTTTCTAGGCTCGATATCCTATCGGATTTGGTGGTGAAAAGGTATCCCTTTTCACCATAACAAATTATTCAGATAAATTATTTTGGGTAATAAACATTGCATGTTACGCTCTAACATCGCAATCAGTAAACATGGGCTCGGCGTACGACTATGCACCGAAACTCACACATCTGTGATCAGTGTCATCACAGTCGCAACCTACTGTTACCGATAGACAAGGATAGAGATAGGAGACGGCGCTGTCGTGCGAGCGAAATCGCGTTAGCTGCCGAATGTTGACGAATGTTTACGATTATGAATGACATGGCATGTGGTAGCGTTAGCAAATAAAATAAAAAACATTAATTATTTGGAGGTACTTAAAAAAAGAAATATTGTTCGCTCGATCGCGCAAGGTTACTAAAGCTTTACTTCTGCCTTTGTTTTCGGACAATAACAAGCCACTTTTGTCTCCTTAATTCATCTTTAGGAAACCTGAATAAAATAAATAAAGAATATGGCTGCACATGACGTGCAGTTTGGGAGTTACGAGGAAGCCTTGAAATCATAACCGTTTGCTTTGCCACAGTCGCGTAATAAAGATAACTAAATATAGTGAAGTAGTGATTCTGCACTAACAATTAGGTACTAAAAACTAGACTCTGTCTTATAAAACATTTTTTTTAAATAATTACCTGTTGCGTAAAACATAACTGTTATCAATTATTAATAAAATTGACTTGAATTTAAATAATCATGGTTGGTAAAACAATAATAATAAAAAACTATTAATATGTTTGAAGAAATTTGTGTTGCTAACCTTACGCAACCTCGGTCTGGTACTAGTCGCCGCGCGCGTTGTTTACAAAATCTCTCAACAACTCGCGAATTGTGCGTATCGTGTCTCTCACGCATGTTTTTAACATCTATCTCGCTCTCACAAACATGGCGAAGCAAACGATAAAATATTTTTGTTATTTTCAACAAATTAACATTTTTGGCTGTATTTACGAGTGGTGTGTATTATTTTTATTCCTAGTATTATTAAAACACTGTTGAGCTGCAAAGATTAAAGATTTTATTACAGATTTTTGGTTTCCTATGTTTAGGTAGGTACTACTTGATACAGAAAGTCAAGTGAAGTCAATTTTTTTTCAAGTCTATGCAGTGAAGGTAGTTCAATTTACACGATAATTAGTAATAAGTACTACTAATTAATAACAATTTCCGAGATACTGATAAAAGCTAACATGTGGGTAGAACTAGGTAAGTATATTTATTCATAGTACCTACCTAAACAAAAAATCTCTAATAAAATTCTTTGCCTTAAAAATCTAGAAAAAATATAGGTATGTTTAGGTATCAAATAGGTACTAAATTTTTGTAAAGGCGAATTGAAATTTTTGAGCCTTTACGTGGAGATCCTAAATGTCGGCAGTCCATCCTGACATCAGAATGACTGCCCATTTTTTAAATTCATTTTCTCAGTTATTAATTAGGTACCAATTATTTAAACAAAGGTATCAAATAGTAGCAAATAGGTATTAGATCTTAGTAATATTTTTAAGCTGATCGGTCATTTTGGCCAATCATTCTGAAGGTCACATCAATGATTTTCCGTGCGCGACTGAGTGCCAACTACGGGCAATCACTTAGTTGAGTAGGACCGCTTGCTGTGACTAAGTCCCGTATCTAATGGTAATAAAGGTATATTGTACCTACACAGGTTGTTGTAATGTGACTGAACCTAAATAGTACCTAACGTGTAAATAAATTGTGACGTGTAGGTACTAAATAAATAAAAAATTATTTATGCAATTATTCGTCGCGATCTAAGAATGTTTTCTTTAGGTGATACAGTCGTAACATTCAGTGATTAGTGTGATTACTGGCGTTCTTTGGTGGAATGGTTTTAGATGGCAAAGCAAAGGGTTGTTATCAGCTTAGAATATCTTGGTATTAGTTGGTTAGAGTAGGTACCTACCTATGTAAGTACTCGTATGTGTCACCGGATAATTCCAAACATCGTAAGATTGTAATAAATGTTGTTTATGTTTTAGACTATAATCTATGATTATGTTGAGAACAGATAATGGATTGTGGAGGTCTGGTAGGCAGCCGCACCACGTAAAATACTGGTATTCAGCTGAATCCGGTTTGACTGGAAGCCAACTCCAGTAGGTATAGTTGGGAAAGGGCTAGGCAGATGATGTGTTGAGAAGAAATAATTTCGAATACACTGAATCACACCCAAATTCAATAGTTTACAATACTTGTCTTATCTAGAAGAAATAATAAGTAAGTAGGTACTTGTAAATATACCATCTTACGCGACTTATAATATTACAATCATGCGATACAAATGCAAAAAAATACATCATCTGTGAAAATGTCAACTGTGTAGCTATCACGGTCCGTGAAATACAGTCTGGTGACAGACAGAGACGGACAGACAGACATACGGACCGACAGACGGACGACCATTGCGTAGGTAGCTAGGAAAAAAATAGGTAAGTTTGCCTACGCTGATCGCCTGATTTAGGTATAGGTACCCTAAGTATACCTACATGAACTTCTTTTCTCTGATTTGATTCAACCCAAACCAATGAATTAGTACTTAACCGTGTCAGAAAATGTTTTATCAGTACCTACTTACATACAGTGGAAAGATTTTTAAATCTTTAGGTAGGTAGGCACTATTTATTTAAAGTAGATAAGTAATACAATAATAACATTAGTATTGTATCTGTGTGAACCAAAGGCAGATCGCAGATAATTGTTTTCACTTTCTAGCATTATTTCTCATTCCCTAAAAAAAAACATTTCATCAATCATAAAATATAAAATCCGCGGGCAAACCCGCGCGCCGGCGCTAACTTGCTAGAAACACAATTTTGACCCACAATCACGCATGGACTGGAACAATTTGGCAACACGCGTTGTTGCCAAATTGCGTCTTGAATGGCAACGTCGCATCGCCGCGTCCGTCACTCGATAACCTTGGCGCTTGTTCGAATTTTCGAACAGCGCCATCTACTTAAAATGTTCACCGCACGTAAACTCGTAACACAACAGCAATGAACTTTTTCTCGGTGGTTCTATAAATTTCTGTCAGATGGCGCGATTCAGGTCACTCACACATGTAAAGATTTTTCGTTTTTTATTGGGTCTAATTCTCATAGAAAGACTGTTTTTTTTCTAAAATTTGGGCGATAGGCGATCACAATACATTATAAAATCTCATTATACTTGCTTTATTCTGCAGAAACTGTTTATTTACGGAGATTACAGCTCCTGAAAAATGTATGGCGAGGTCTCTTTAGGGATCCCCCTTAAAGCGGCGGAGGTCGCTTTTCAAGGACTTGGAGATCCGTCTATTGAGCTGCCGGTATTTGTACGCATCGTCTGAAGACTGCAGAATCATCTCCCGCCTGTCCTTCATGAGCTTGAGAGTAGGATCAGAGAGCCTCTTGGTCTTATCTGTACGGCGAGTCTTGAAAAACTTAGACCCGACCGTATGAATAGTTTCCACGAACCCATCGTTGTATTCGTCCACGGAGCTCCCTAGGTACTCGAAACGATTTTGAAGTTCGAGCTGAAAGCTTTCGGAGTTTTGGATCTGGATCTGTGCTGGACGGAGCGTAGAGTTCATCAGTCGAGACCTTTCCAGCTTGATATTTAGATTCAATGTGCCTCTTACCATGCGGTGATCACTTCCGGTTTTCACCGCGTTGATCACAGAGACATCATTGAATATCTGCTTCTTCGTCGACATGATGAAGTCAATCTCATTTTTAGTTGCACCGTCGGCGTCGGGGCTCTGATGATGATTTTTTATGTACTATTTTAATTTATTTTTTTGTAGGTACAGTCGACCGCGGGTCGGTTGTGAGTTGTAACCCTTCGACCATGATTTTGGCCTAACATGTTATGGAATTTCCAAAAAATGTGAAGCCAGCAAGTTTATTTTTGAGACGTGTGGCTTAGGCATATAACTCAAGGGCGATGACAGGATTATTTTCAATGAAATGCATAATATTTTGTTCCAAGATAATACCTCAAATCATTTTTACACTTTGGCGAAGAATACAAAAATAATATACCTAATTGAAAAAGTAGGTACTCCATCGTCTCCATCTCGTCTCGGATAGATTTGATTGTTTATAATCGTGTTTTATTTTCCTTCCAATGTGAAAATTCCGTTCCGGAACTCATTTGACTTTGGTAAACAAAAATTTATAGATGTCGATCTCTGTAAACCTAGTAGGGTTTACAGAGATCGACATCTATGCATTTTTTTTCACCTACTAATGCGAAAGTAACTTGGTCTGTCTGTCTGTTACGCTTTCACGTTAAAACGACTGAACGGATCGTCATGAAATTTGGCAGATATACATATGTATAGGGATATGGAGAAGGACATAGGGTACTTTTTTACGCGATAACTAACGGTCACGCTGGTGGAGCCGTGGGCAAAAGGTAGCGAATTAGATTTTTTGTATTGTATCATTGAAAGTTGTATCTTTGTCACAGACTCACAGTACAAAATAAATATCTAAGTATTCTTCTATTTCGAACTGGGTTATTTGTCATGAGAAGGTACCCCTTTCGAAATGACCGCCCAAATATTTTATGCTATTTTATTCATTTCTGATTGACCGGACTAGGCAACGCCCAAAGTACGAAATACGTGCAGTAGGTATGTTGGCGTCGTCAAGCGAAATAATTAATTATTGAACACACTTGTTGGGCTGAATGAAGCATCCCAAGCGTAGACAGATTCTCTGTCTACGATCCCAAGCTCCCAACCACAGAGTACATTAATCTATAAAGTCAAAGTCAAAGTCAAAGTCAAAGCATTTATTTCAAATAAACCATTTACAGGTACTTTTGAATTGTCAGAGTCAGTCAGTCAAAAACATGAAGCTATTTACACGTTCCAAAGCGTAGATCTCTATGGAGAAGAACGTGCAAGAAACTCCATGGACACTCTTTTAAACCATTTTATGATTTACAATAATCCTGGTTACATTATCTTTGTTGCTTCTATATGTGAGAACAATGTAAAGGAAGAGAAAAAAAAAAGAATTCTAAGTATCAAATAAACTATTGAAATAAGCCAGCGACAGCTAAGAGATGACCAGTCTCCACTGATGGCGCCCGTTCACGAACATGACGCGTGCATCAGCACCATTCAGCTCAACCATTTTGAAGGGAACCGAATGATCCGATACACGCGCCACCATCAGCGAGACATTCGAGTGAGCATGACAAACCCTCAACTGCCCCTGCTCATTCATGTCAAACAAGGAAACCATCTATTAACATAAAAAGGCTCCATGGTCCTCACATTTACAGGATTCCAAAATAAAAAATGCTTCTACTTTATATAAAACTATAAATATCAATTGGTAAGAACAGAAAAGTAAAAGTGTATTCCAAACATTATAGAAATGTGGAATATTATTATTATTAAACGTAAAAAGTAAAATAAAAAAGGGTGAGCATCTCCTCCATATATAAAATCCTAACTAGTGGAACCAAGCGGCTGAGGCTGTGGAGCAGGACCGGCATTTAGCCAAGCATTTTTATCAAGGATATAATCTTCCAGTTTATAATATGCCTGTCTACATAGTGTGCGTTTAATGCATGTTTTAAATTTTCTCTCATTCAGTCCGAGAATATCATATGGTATTTTATTATAAAATTTAACACAGTACCCCATAAAAGAAGTGTGTACTTTAGCCAATCTGAATCGGGGTTGATCTAATTTGTTCTTATTTCTAGTATTAAAATTATGCCTGTCACTAATCTTACTAAAAAGATGGAGATTTTTCCGAACATACATTATATTTTCGTATATGTATTGACAAGGTACCGTCATGATGTTAATATCTTTAAACAGTTCCCTTAGGGAATCGCGCCGACCCAGATTATATATGGCTCTGATGGCTCTTTTCTGCAGAATAAATATAGATTCGATGTCTGCAGCACGTCCCCATAATAAGATACCGTAAGACATGATACTATGAAAGTAACTAAAATAGACCAGCCTCGCGGTATCTATATCAGTAAATTGACGGATTTTTCTGACAGCATATGCTGCTGAACTTAGCCGTCCCGCAAGAGATGTTAAATGAGGACCCCATTGTAGCCTTGAGTCAAGCGTGATCCCCAGGAAAACCGCGTTTTCGACGAATTCAAGTTTCTCTTTGTTCAATACAATATCGCAATTATTACTTTTGACATTCGGTAAAGCAAATCTAATACACTTAGTTTTTTTCCCATTTAATACTAAATTATTAGCAGTGAACCAATTTTGGACCTGCTGTAGGGCTTTATTTACATCGTCAAGATTTGTAGAACGTCTATCTATCTTAAAAATTAAGGACGTATCATCAGCAAATAATACCATTTGTGGTTGATTTTTTAAAAGATGGAGTAGATCATTAATATACACTAAAAAGAGGAAAGGACCCAATATTGAGCCTTGTGGTACCCCCATTTTGACTTTTAAACCCCTTGAATTAACACCGTTTATTTGAACTTGCTGCTGTCTGTCATTTAAATAAGACTTCACTAAGCTGAGTGCAAGTTTACCTAGACCGTAATGTTCTAGTTTTAGGAGCAAGGTTTCGTGATTTACACAGTCAAATGCCTTGGAGAGGTCACAAAAGATTCCTATGGCATCTTGCGCCTCTTCCCACGCTGTATATATGTGTTTTAATAACGTGACACCAGCATCAGTCGTACAACGACCTTTGGTAAAACCATACTGTTGATCGTGTAAGATTTTATTGATGTTAAAATGAATGAGCATTTGATTGAGCATTACTTTTTCAAACACTTTGCTGAAAACCGGCTATAGGGTATAGGGTACTCCCAACCAAACCGTAGACAGAGAAACTAAGTTAGTTTCTCTGTCTACGAACCAAACATACATGACATCCTTATTTTCCCGGCATGATTGTCATTTTTGACAGAAAATCGTCTAGCAACCACACCCATGATTGGTGCATTAGCTGTCAACAGTCAATCAAATGGTTCGTGCGCATGTTCGTTTTAATGTACATTTTAACAATAATACAAAACGTCATATAATTAATTGTAGTTTTAATTCTAAAGGAAACAAAACAACAGCATAATTTTACTATCATAATGTACGTTTTATTATCGTTATGTCACTTCTTTTTATTTTATATTTTTCGGTTTCAATTTTTCACCCTGCCTTACATCATTCCTAGTGTGTGTGTGACATATTATTTATTTAACACTTGAAATGAACAATCTATGGTTCAAAGTATCTTTCTCGTAAAATCTTTTTCTACAGATTTATTGCAATAATCAACCTTAACTGCTGAACAATAAGAGTTTAAATTAAAATTGAAGAGTACGTGGGGTATCTCAAATAGATAAGTTTATGTAAATGTTTTTTTATAATTTTGCGAGCGATAAGTATTATCAATTACCTATCAGTGCGTCAGTAGCTTTTCTTGGTGTACACTTACAATAGTTTATAAAAGAATAAATCATGTTGTTTATAAAAGGAAGTAGAATTATTACCATCAAAATGCGCCAAACAAATAAGGTTCGTCTTCCTTCTACCAAAGTTTATTTTTCGATTCAGTCGTAGAGTGATTGCCTGCCTAGTCACTACTGTCCGAGAATAATAATATTTTTAATTTCCATAACTGTCTCGCGTGATTTTATTAAGTTTTAATAATTCGACTATATTGATCGACAGCTATTTAAAGCGATGGCAGCGTATTCTTCAAAAGTTTCCCTCAACGATGTGGTTATCGTGTCTGCGGTGAGGACTCCCATAGGCTCCTTCAGGGGCAGCCTGTCGAGCCTTTCAGCCACGGAACTTGGTGCAGTTGCCGTCAAAGGAGCAGTGGAAAGAGCCGGCATTCCTGCAGAGGAAATTAAAGAGGTTAATTGATTCACCCTACTTTCTCTCAATATTTTCCATCGATTTACAGTTATCATTTGACCATGAACAGTTACACATTATGGGAATTTCAAATAGGCAAATTGTTTTTTAATTAAAACAAGTTAGTAAATGTGTAATCATTTGTCATGCTTTTGACAAGATTAGGAGTTAGCTGATGAGTTTTTATCACCATTAATAGCAACGCATGAATGATAACAAGAAATCTGATTTTATAAGTTTATTTTTTTTTTACTTAATTATTTCAACATTGATGACTGTTATTTACATCTTAATTTTGTATCTAGTCTAAGTATAAATCCAATTTTCTCAAAACCAAAATTAAAAATAAATTGTGTAATAAAAATACATTTAAAAAAATAGGTTTAGGTAACATTTTATATAAAAAAAATAAGTTCTTAGACCTACTCAATTTTTAAATGATGTACCTATCATCACACAAAATTTAGATAAGTTATTCTTAATTGGAATTAAGTTATACTCCCTCAATTATTTTAAGTTATCCTTTACTAAAATTGTATTTAATTAACTAATAATTCATTAAAATGTTTAATAAATAAACTTATAAGAAGAAGAAGAGAAATAAGTTTAAATGTTTTAATTGCGTTTTATTATTCTAGGTATACATAGGCAATGTTTGCTCGGCTGCTGCAGGCCAGGCTCCGGCAAGGCAAGCTGCAATTTTTGGTGGTCTACCTAAAAGCACTGTTTGCACAACTATCAACAAAGTTTGTTCATCTGGCATGAAGTCCATTATGCTGGCTGTTCAAGGCTTACAAACTGGTACACAAGATGTAATATTAGCTGGAGGAATGGAATCTATGTCAAATGTGCCTTTCTATTTGAGGAGAGGTGACATCCCATATGGAGGTACACAGTTACTTGATGGTATTGTGTATGATGGTCTAACTGATGTCTACAACAAATTCCATATGGGCAACTGTGCTGAAAACTCAGCCAAAAAATTAAACATCTCTAGGCAACAGCAGGATGACTATGCTATTTCTAGTTACAAGAGGAGTGCAGCAGCATATGATAATAAAACTTTTGCTGATGAACTTGTACCAGTTCCTGTGCCTCAGAAGAGAGGAGCCGCACCTGTTATGTTCTCAGAAGATGAAGAGTACAAAAAGGTCAACTTTGAAAAGTTCAACAAACTGGGAACTGTATTCCAGAAGGAGAATGGAACAGTAACAGCTGGAAATGCCTCAACATTGAATGATGGTGCTGCAGCCATGGTCCTCATGACTGCTGAGGCTGCTCAAAGATTTAATCTCAAGCCCCTTGCACGTGTTGTTGGTTATGCTGATGGAGAGTGTGACCCAATTGACTTCCCAATTGCACCAGCAGTCGCCATTCCCAAACTTCTAGCTAAGACTGGTGTTAAAAAAGAGGATGTTGCTATGTGGGAGATTAATGAAGCCTTCAGTGTTGTTGCTGTTGCTAACCAAAAACTGTTGGAACTTGACCCATCTAAGCTCAACATTCATGGAGGAGCTGTTAGTATTGGTCATCCTATTGGCATGTCTGGGACCAGAATTGTTGTACACTTGTGCCATGCTCTTAAGAAGGGAGAAAAAGGTGTTGCCGCTATCTGTAACGGCGGTGGTGGTGCATCATCTATCATGATTGAGAAATTGTAAGTTTTATCATATTCCGACGACTTGGTTTTCATTATCCATGTGCCTTTTTAGGAATTATTTGCTGTTAATGAATGGTTTGTGTGTTTGCTAGAGACAGCTTTAAAAGTTAACAGTTTATATTATATTGTTGAGATAATATCTTATTTTTATATCCATATCTCTTGTAAATAAACTTCAATATGGAAAGTGTTAATGGTTGTATTCTATTGCATAAATGATTGAAAATCAATAAAATATATTTTATAAATGTTTTTTTATTGATTATCACTTTGGTTTACTATTGCAGAGCACACACTACAGATGGACCACCAGTTTTGACCTTTTACACTAAAGATCCCTGTGGTCTGTGTGATATAGTCATGGAAGAATTAGAGCCTTACAAAAAAATACTTATAATTCAAAAAGTTGATATCACTGAAAAACAGAATTTGAGGTGGTTGAGATTGTACAGACTTGATATTCCAGTATTGTTTCTCAATGGTCAGTTTTTATGCAAGCACAAGTTGGACAAACATTTATTAGACAGAAGGCTGCAAATGATTGGGGATGAAAAATTACATTAATAGGTATGCAAACAATTTAGGAAAACTTCATTTTCTACATTTATATGTGTTTTTTTGAAAAAATATCTCAGATATTTTTCCTTGATTTCCGCCAGTGGTACGTACAGTACGTGCGTCCCTCGCCGATATTTTGTAACAGTGTTGGCGTTTTTTGTAGTCTCACTGACTGGTGCGGTTAACTGTACCTACCACCAGGTAAGCATCATAGGTATGTACCTACCAAGGTACATTAGCAATGGGGTGTAGTGGGTAGATGCTTATGTGCATACATGAATAATATGATTAGAATATTTGATGAACTGTATAGTAACAGCAGTATTGTTAACATTTTATAGACCCAGTCTAGATACCAGAGTTTGAGATATAGTGTTATTTTATAGTCAGTGTTTGTGTGTACCTATCTACTCCAACAGGAAAGTGGCTTCTAGAGTGGCTTTTTCCAGTGATCGGAAAAAGGTGAGCTAATTTACCTACACTTCAAAGAATAGAGTGTATATTTTTAACTAAATGCACTAATTTTTGGTTTACACCTACACATCTTGGGTTGAGCCGGTTTCTTGTATTTTGCCGTCCAAGGTATGACACCGCCTTGACTTTTAGCAATATTATTCAATAACGTATGCATGTAAACTTATAACTTTTCAGCTTTTATGTAAGTACTTTTTCTTATATAAGCGCTCGCTGCGCAGGAATCGTGTTTTCCGTAATTTTTTTCAAAAAATTGTACGCACATTTTTTTTATGTGGCGCACATTCTCAGCGTCTTACGTACTATTTATACGTTTCACTCATATCACTCTAGGAGCCACTCTCTTGCTGGAGTGCCGTACACAGGTTTTGTGTATTTACAATTTGAAGCAATATTTACTAGACTAAAGGAGGATGAAAAAAGCCGAAGGTGGAGGAGATACAGGAGAGACAGATTCTGCTTTGCAGTTTAGTCTTTGCCCCACACTAGGAATTCTCCTGTATCGTGGGTGCGTTAATAACAAACATGTAATCTCACATACACAAACAATCAGACCCGGAAAAACTATCTGTAGGCCATAAAAATATTTGTTCAGTGCAGGAATCGAACCCACTCGCGACACGCAGCGCAGCTGCCAATAGCTCAACCGCTGCGCTAACCGTTTTCATCAGTTTTGTGTATTTATTCAAATTTGTTTAAGCGCAAGCTGTACCAATATTTACTAGAAAAACGGGCAAGAATAGGAAACAACATTAACATGCAAAAATTCAAGGTCAGGAATCTGGAAAATCAAGTTTTTTATTTGATAAGTACTGCTTGGTAGCTTGCTAGAACTGAGGGATATTATGTCATGCATACATGAATAATAATATTATTAAAATCCGTAATAGTCTGAAAAATAACATCAAGCTGAGTGCCGTGAAGGACAATATTGAAATCAATCATTTATAGTCTTTATGCATGTTAGATACAGACAGCATACAAATCATAGGCTATATACAAAGACATTAAATTTTTGTATCTTTAAATCTCTTTGGGTATATAGTAATACACTTCTGGACACATCTATTGGCCCACCTTGTATTTTCAGTTTCGTTTGGTCCTAGCTAAAATTTTATATTAGGTCGAGCAAAAAGTTTTTATGCAGTTTTGAACCTGGCACATTCACAATTTCATTCAATAGTCTTTTTTTGAATTTCGAACACAGAATTTAAAGAAACAAAAGACAATTTGGAGCCTGTTTGTTGATATCAAACAATCGAATACTAAGATAACTTGGTTTTATTGGTTTACTTGGATTTAATTCTTGAAAAAGTGATTGCTATCTTTGGTTTTGCAACAAACATTACTTATTCTTAACATTAAGGTGAGGTTCTATCAATAATCTATGGATACTTCACCTGAAGTCGCCGCCCAAGCTGTGGCACTTATTCAGGCCGGACACAGCCAAAGAAACGTGAGTGCTCAACTTAATTTAAGTCGATCTGCGGTCCGAAATGTTTATCGGAGGTACCTAGAGACCGGCGGCTTTGTTCGTCGCCAAGGAAGGCCACGATCTCGGGTCACAACTGAAAGGCAGGATCGATTCATCGTGACGACCAGCTTGAGAAATCGTCACCTTACCTCCATTGAGATACAAAACCAACTTCGCGACTTCCACGAAGTATCTGTGAGCGCTCGAACTGTTCGGAGAAGGTTAAAAGAAGGCGATATGGTACCACACAAGCCAGCTAATGGGCCCAAACTAACGCAAGCCCACCGAACAGCGCGCCTTCATTTCGCACGCAGTCATTTAAATTATACACAGCAAGATTGGAGCCGTGTACTCTTTTCTGATGAGTCTAAAATTGTGTTACATGGCAATGATGGAAGGAAGAAGGTCTACCGACGTAAGGGAGAGCGTTTCGCACAATGCTGCTTTGAAGAGAGGGTTGCTTATGGCGGTGGCTCATGGACTGTCTGGGGCGGTATATCCGCGAGCGGCAAAACTCAACTTGAGGTTGTTACAGGACCACGGCTGCCAACATTAAATGCTGAAAGGTACATTCGTGAGTGCTTAGAACCTCACGTGATACCATACGCGGACTATGCGGGCCCAAATTTCCTTTTTATGCATGATAATGCAAGAGCCCATGCGGCCGGCATCGTCAGGGAATATCTTCGGGATGTGAACATCACAGTTATGGACTGGCCAGCCAGAAGCCCAGATATGAACCCCATTGAGCACATGTGGGACGAGCTAAAAAGACGTGTTAGGGCTCGTCAGCCAGTTGCCCAGACGATGCAGGAGTTGAAAACTGCCATAAAAGAGGAATGGGAGATGATCCCTCAAAATTTCATAGAGCGGTTGATAAACTCTATGCCTAATCGTATGAGAGCTGTGGTAGATGCCCATTGAGGCAACACGCGTTATTAAATTAAACCTTTATTTGATAAAACATGTTTTTTATTCAAAAATCAATTGCCTTTAACAAGGCGCATATCCGACTTGTTAGGCGTAGCTCCATGTCGTATGGTATTCTGAATTCAAATTTAAAACAATACGATCGAAAAAGATGGTAAAATGTATCAGGTTTAAAACTGCATCAACAGTTTTTGTTCAATCTAGAAATCATATTTCGGTAGGGGCCATTGAAACCTAAACTCTAAGGTGGGCCAATAGGTGTGTCCAGAAGTGTATAATAAAGATACAATAATACCTAACAATGTGAAATTATTGGGTTTATTTTTAAATCTAAGAAGGTACCCCCATGGCAGGGGCAAAGGCAAGTTTAAACTATGTAGCAACCTATCTTATTTACCTAACAAGAACTTACGTAATCGCAAAAACGAATTATGGAGCTGGGCCGGACACCTGGCAAGGCGCGATGGTGATAGCTTGGAGTATGAGGTGACCGAGTGGCGACCGCGGACTGGAACAAGTGTCGAATTTTTGAGTGTTGGAAATATTATTCAACAAGCTTTTGCCCGCGACCTCGTACGCGTAGGTACACTCCGTTTTTTCCCGTTTCCGTAGGAATTTCCCGTTCCTCATGAATGTGGCTAGTGGCTATCATATACAAAAATAATTTTCCAGGGATTAGCGTGTTCAAACAAACAAACTCTTCAGCTTTATTATGTTAGTAAAGCTATACGTAGTAGGAGATAACGCAACCATGTAGGTACACTTTTGAAACTTTTTATTATGGTTACTAGCTGTCCCCCGCGGCTTCGCTCCCGTCAACTGGCTACCTACCTACCGACCCTACACCTACCCTAAGGATTCTTAAATTTT
Organism: Melanchra persicariae; assembly: GCA_947386135.1. NCBI lineage: Eukaryota > Metazoa > Arthropoda > Insecta > Lepidoptera > Noctuidae > Melanchra > Melanchra persicariae. The sequence continues at coordinate 7,706,729 of OX376655.1, read as the reverse complement.
CTAATTTTCAAATTTTTTTTTTTTTTTTTCGTAAGAACCTTCTCCTGACAATAACAAACACAACAAAAAAAGAATTATCGAAATCGGTTCAGCCGTTCACACGTGATGCCGTGACAACGCGAAACGGGTTTCATTTTTATATATATAGATATATAGATATAGATAGAAGATAGATAGATAGATTAGTCAAGAAGGTCCGAATATAGTTTTCAGCGAGCTTTAAGAGCGTTTACGCGGTACGGCTTTTCATACAAACTTTCAAATCCTTATTCTTCAAAATGAATGAACCGATTTTAACGAAAATTGGTATGCATACGCTAGATATCCAGGTCTAAATAGTTATCAGAAAACATTTAAAAAAAATCAGAGGGAGAGCGATTTTAAGTTTTCTATAGAAAGTGAAAAATCACTATATCCTTCCCCCTGAACTCTTTTTTAAAAAAAAATTCTGATAACTATTTAGACCTGGATATCTAGCGTATGCATACCAAGTTTCGTTAAAATCGGTTAATTCATTTTGAAGAATAAGGACTTCAAAGTTTGTTTAAAATGACATACGGCGTACACGCTCTTAAGGCGAGCCTTGCTTGAGCGCGTAGGCATCTAACGCTTACCCCAGGCCCCGCAAGGAGTAGCAATACGTAATAAGTTACGATGCGCGGGAGACGCGCGCACCAAACGCACCGCTCGCTCATGAGTTCACAGACTCGGGTAGGTACTAAGTTCCGTCACAGGATAAAGTAATGCAGTAGATCAACTTGAATTGATTAGTATAAGTTTATTTTGTGTTATTTTTCTATTAAGTATTTTTTAAGGTTATAGATGGATTAAGTACGTATTGTACAAACTTGAATCCAATTACTAATCATTAAAAATCAGTAAGAATACTTATTGATTTTAGAGTATATGGTGGATTTAAAATCTGACTGACACGAAAATTATGAATACGAGTACGATACAAAACTACGCGTCGCGCGCTATTTGGCTTTGGTGCGATACCTTCGTAAAAATCAAGTAGTAGGTAGGCACACTTACTTTAGGAAAATTATGTTACAATTCTTGAATATTATAATTCAAGAAAGCTTAGAAGTATAAATGGTTTGGAATTTGCCTAGATGCTATTAAAAAAAAACAAAAACGTTTTTATATTTTTTAATCAAATAGTTTTAGTTTAATCAATTGCATAATAAAAGTTACCAATGCAACTGGCTAAAATTCGTTGAACTGTAGCTGTCTCGGTTTGCATGGACCTAGCTGAGTAGATTGACACGGAATATGGTCCTTGGATTTGCTTGGACCTGGCTGCACAGGCTTATCATTAACATTTTCTTTGTTTTCTTTCAATATTATCTCTCGTATTGGCATACCGCGATTTTGGCGCGGATCTACAATCTCTGGTAATATACATTTCAAATAAAAATCTATATTTTTTTTTCTCCATATGCACCCGCCAAAATTCGTCATCTCTTGAAATATTTTCTACTACTAGTTTTCACCGGACCATATTCCAAAAATGCATTGGTTCCTTTCTGTTACGTGAAGTTGACCCTGCACTTGGTAATACCAATTACTTTTTTTGTTTATAACCCTGGTATGTTTTAATCTATCGAATTTAAATATATGTATTTTATTTTCTTCAATAGCAGCATTTCCCTTTTCTAAATGCCGTTATTGGACATTTAATTTCAACAATGGTGTCGTTCCCAACTATACCGTCGGGGGTAACCCCAATAAATGAGTATTATTTTGGAGACAAGTCACGCGAGACAAGTGACTTCACCAAATTGAAATGGGATCAGTCCGGGAAGATACACTTCCAAAAAAATAGAATCATCAAAATCGGTTGACAATTGGCGAAAATATCGCTGAGCAAACATACAACAAAAAAAGCAGTCGAATTGAGAACCTCTTGTTTTTTGGAAGTCGGTTAATAATATACAATACAATAGTCAAGTTTAGTGTATGTAATTCATAATTTCTGTACATTTTTCCTCTTGCCAATAAACACCGATAAAGTTACGCATTGGATTGGAAAAACTATACAAACTGACCACATAGTTTTTTGTATCTCTTGTCATAACTTGATACATTGTTAGTAATTAGTAAGAGGATGGACTCTAGTGTACAGCGCATAAATGAGCTGGTCCGTTAGCCTAAACGTTACCAAAAGTATGTTATTATAATATTTTCATAGGAAATGGTCATACTGTAACACTTTTACACTATGGCACGCGACTCACGAGTGCGCTGCGCGTATTGGTTGGCATAGACGAGACCTACACAAACGTTGCAGACACCATAAATATTATTATTTGTTGTGTTGTGGTGGCTGTGAGTAGGTACCCACCTAGCGTATAACTACACTTATATTTCTTCTCTACATGAACACCAAAACATTATTGCACCGATATTCAAATCTCATGTAGGAAATACGAGCTATTATTTTGGCATTTGTTTAGGAGTAAGATAAGTGAAAACGGACATTTCTAATAAATAACAAATATTATAAGACATACAAACTCTCCGAAACCATCAAGACTAACGTAGCGGGGTGAACTACCTATTTGACATTTGAAAATAGTAAATCATTGTATCATGTGCGCGCGAGGTGGCTTTATGCACTCTGAAATAGGGTTCAAATTCAATTGTTTTACATACTTGATGCGGTTGGTAAATCTATTCCGCGCGAAAACTAAACCACTAAAGCGCACGTCTTTATGCGTATTGAAATAAGGTTTAAATTAAACTGTTTACACACATGTTCGCGGTGTGTAAATTTATCTGTTCCGTGTCGGTACTTACCTAGTTAGTAAAGTAAATTATATATATACCTATATACCTTTTTGTTTATTCAGCCAAGTTTATAAAAAAAAGTAGTCACCGCTGCAACGAAGAGCCGTTGATGACAACTTTTATTCCCCCATTTTTTTTTACAAAGTTATAGCTACATCTAATAAAAACTAACTATATTACAACTTTTTGAACACTAAATTGTATACAAGTATTATTATTTAACCGCTCGACACGTGAAAATTCCGAAATAAAAAATAAATCTTACGTAAATAAACATAAACATTAAATTCGCGGCACACCGGTGTGCCGGCAGTGCTCGAGCGGTAATCAATTTAGGCTTAGCCAATAACAGAACTTAGCGGGGGTGGCGGGATCGCAAAAATTGGCACACGTCCGATCTCCAACACGTTCCGCTCGGGACTAAATGACACGGGGCGCGCGCTAGAAAAGACAAAATCACTTGATTTTGGAATTAGTGGGTTACGTATTTTCATATTTCACATTATGACGGCCGATTTTTATCACATTTTTTACGACCTTTATTGTGGTATAAGTTTTATTACTCAAAACCTTATATAACTCAAATGAAATGATAATTACATCTTGATTTTGACTTGTCTTTGCGATTTAATTGGATGCAGTAAAGTGCAAGTAATCGTGTATCGCACGGCCGAAATATCTAGATCGAAGTGTGAAATATTTAATATATTTTTTTCAAAATTTATATCCGTGTTGTTTACGAATAAAACACAATTTTACACAATGCAAAACAACGTTTTTCCGGATAACCTGGCCTTAAGCGGTTTCTCATTTAGGCGCTACGATAATTATTCCGGTTTTAAAAAAAGCGCGATTAGGTACTTAAAAATTATAAATGGTTTTAGAGATAGGTAGGTACACGATTCTGCAAAACGTTAGGTAATACTTCAGCAGGCAATATCTCGAAAACCTGAAGACGCACAAATAGGTAATTATGAGCATAATTCATTATTAATAAATGTAAGTAACATATATAGCACCCGAGCGATGTCGTCTGGTAAATATGTAGTACCGAGAGTAAATAATGTCTATGGAGACCGAACATTACAAAAGCGTATCCCTTACATACTCAACAGCTTACCAGACGAAATCAGAGACGAAAAAAAGAAAAATAAATTTAAGATAAATCTAAAAAAATACCTACTAAGTACACTGCCATAACTTTACATTATTTTGCATATCCTAAACTACTATTTTACATAAGCTATATACTCTTAATATCTATACTAATATTTAATCTACGATATTCATACTTACGTACTTAATACATCTGGCTACTAATAGATTATACTGCTAATAAACCTGGTTTATAAAATCTTAGTGATAAGTACTATACATACATAACATTATATAATCCTACTATACGATATTTAGAATTTATAAACATACACTATAAATCCTATGTGTAATTGCAAATTTAGTTCATAAGATAATAAGTAAATAGTAATAATTTTGATCCAACAGACAAACTATGTGTAATAGTTTTGTTGGACATTATGTACGTTATAAAACCTAAAATGTACCTTTTTGATCATTAATAAAAAAAAAAAAAAAAATAATATAATATTTTCGACGCAAATTTATAAGTGTAGGTAAGCTCTACCAATGCCCATTATTGCCCATCTCTCTCCGATCAGTAATTTCCTCCTGGAACAACGTTACTCAAGCAGGAATCTAGCGTACCTATGCATACCAAGTTTTTAAAATCAGTTCATTCATTTCGAAAAATAAGGATTTGAAAGTTTGTATGAAAAGCCGTACCGCGTAAAGGCTCTTAACTACACAATAGGTAATTAGTGCTCTTTCAAGGTTAAGAGCGCTGTTACAAATGGGTAGTCAAATCATTACTTTTTAACACAAAAGTATGTTTATTAAATACTAGTACTTCGCCCGCGACTTCGTCCGCGTGGGGATAGTAGTTACTCCACAAACTGCAACGCCCCCTATACATATCCCCTAACAAAGGTTAGTTTTGGAAAATTAAGCACAACGATTCTCATTATTGGTTCAGCGCAACTGTTCACCCCGTTCAGCCCGTCAGGGGTTGATTATGCAAAAATTGTTAGGTACATGCTCTGTTTCAATTATCCCACTTTTAGTTTATTCATAGAATTCCGACGTAAATTGAAGCAAGCTATAATTTCCTCCCCTAAAAACTTATTCACCCCTGCTTCACCCCTTATTATGTATGTACCTAGTTGATTTTCGAAAAATCCAAACATTTGTTATTCTTATTGTTTTATCGAAAACATTTAAATGCCGTGGTGTTTCAACTTCATCGGACCAAGCATTGATACGATTCTCCCCAGTTCGCTCAAGCCGCGACATTTTTCTTACTCCGAGCATGTTTATTACCGTGGTAACTTTTGAACGAAAGGTCCGATTTGAATGATTTAAAGTGTAATTTACACGGACATAATCAACCTTAATTATCAAACCATTTAAATGGATAAGGATTAATATCATGGTACTATAATCACCATTTTTTATTTCACCATGGGATTTGCTTGACTAATATTAACAAAAGCGGTCATGGTGACTTATCCATAATAGTTAGACATATGGTATCGCGGACTTTTTTGTAGATATTGATGACTTCTATAAAACTGTAGTACATCACTTTGCTCTATTGTCAATAGATTCCGCAGCGTACGCGATATAAGCATTTTTTCTCACACCTTGGGTCACATTATCGAAGTTTTCATACGGATCCCTAACTTTTTTGAAAATATTCTATAGCCTATGTCCATCTCTGATAATGTAGGATTCTACTGGTGAAAGAATTTTTCAAATCGGTCCAGTAGTTTCGGAGCCTATTCATTTCAAACAAACAAACAAACAAACAAATCTTTCCTCTTTATAATATTAGTGTAGAAAATGCTTTACACTTTACAGTTTCTCAATAAATGTACCGAAGTAAAAAAAATCATTTCGGTACATTTATTGAGAAACAGTACCTATCTAAAATTATATTTATAGTTCAGAATCGTACCATGCACTTCTATCAACAAAACGCTCAGAAAACATTTTAAGATTGCAAAGCATTTTATTTAATAAAAACATACTATTGTGTTAAAAAGTAATGATTTGACTACCCATTTGTAAAAGTAATGATTTGACTACCCATTTGTAACAGCGCTCTTAATAGGTACTGCCGGTCGATTCTGTCGTCATCTCACGGTGTTCACCTAGGCGGAGTGAACGACAACTGAGCTGTCATTCCATCTTATTTGTATGGTTTGACAACTCACCCGCGGCTGTTCACTTCGACATGTTTACAGAATCGCACTGCTGTTCTTATAACAAAATACACCTTAGGTACTATATTATAAACGCGAAAGTTTGTATTTATGGATTTGTTACTCTTTCACGCAAAAACTGCTGAATGGATTTTGATGAAATTTGGCACAGAGGTAGATTATAGTCTGGAATAACACATAATAGGATACTTTTTATCTCGGGAGTATGTTCCCTTGGGATAATTTTGAACATTCACGCGGGCGGCAGCTAGTACTGATAATTAATTATGCTACTGTCTAATAGCTGTGTACCTACTGTAGGTAATAAGATTTCGTACTTTGAATAAATTATTAACAGTACTTATTGCACTTTTATTTCTGACTGTACTTGCGGCACTCGACGTAAAGGGAATAAAAGCGAGGATGAAATCATTTGGTTTTGATGAAGAACTTCGGAGATAGGTAACGGAACTCTTCAATAAATGATAGCAAACCTGTCGGGATTGCTGAAATCGCATGTCTGTGTATTGTTTACAGCAGTTCATAGCATAACATCACGCCGGTACGCTGTGATGGGGTACCTACCTACGCAGGTCAACCATGGTTTTGGGGTTATCTATTCGGGAATAACTTTATTGTTTATGAACCGATCTTGATGATTCTTTTTGCGTTGGGTTTCGTTAAAGCTAACCACTAAAAAGTGAAAAATAAAAAAACTTACAAAAAAAATACAACCGACTTCGAAACAAAAACACTACAAAGTATAAAATAAGGACTATAATAATTCGGAAGTCAGTCGGTATCAAAAAACGAAGAAACAACCAAAAACAACGTCTTCCGAAATTATAATTATTTTATCTACACTCACAACGTAATGTTCCAAATATGAGTTCAAAAACGAATGCATAAATACATACTTTTTTTTCGTGGATAGGTAAAATTAAAAAAAAAACCATTACAGTTCAACATTTTCCTTCGATTTTTAAACAACTGCATCATAAAATAACTTTTTAATTTTTATAGCACACTTTTTCTTTTTAATTTTTGGCGCGGGCTCATTGACTTAAGTCAATGAGCCAGCTTTTATCTTTGTCTATGTTTGAGCGCGCTGCGCAGTCATTCGAATACGCAATGAGAATATCCGCCATATTCGAATTAACTATTTTTCCACTTATTTTATTTCAACTGTATGAGTGAAGATAAAATAGTGTATGCAACGGCATATAATTAGGTATTAAAACACTCGTGTGATGCTATTATCACACTCGGCTGCGCCTCGTGTGATAAACCCACACTCGTGTTTTAATAACCCTTTTTATATGGTCGTTGCATAAACTACTATTATACTCTGTAGTGTTTTTTGTTTCGAAGTCGGTTGTATTTTTTTGTAAAAACGTTTTTTATTTGAAATTGTTCTCTACTAACTATTTTGACCTGAATATCTAGCGTATCATATGCATACCAAGTTTCAGATAATAATAGTTTCAGATAATAAAAAAAGGACTTGAAAGTTTGTATGAAATGCCGTAGGTCGTAAACTTGTTTAAAAACAATCTAAAACTGGAATAATTGAGACGAGGAACTAACTTTTTTTTATAACAGCTCCCAACGGGGTGAAGGGCCCAACAGTTGCACTGATCCTATAGTCTCAGCAGCAAAAATGGCAGGGTAGGTATATTCATAATAACTGTTGTAATAAAATTTCCAAAACTACCCATACGGGTACAGTGGTCGTTGAAGTTACTACATAAGTACTAAATCTGCGCGGTCGAAGTCACGGGCGAAGTGCTGGTCTAAAATAAATATATTTGATAGCGGTTTGTGTAAAAATTACGTCTCAATAACTAGCAATGTTTTGAATCAACCTTAGTTTTCCGGTCGCATATCTTATACCTAGAAAAAGAACCTTGAACATGAAAAAATAGTTACATCCTAATAGTTTTTTGTACCAAAGAATAAGACCTTCGGTAGACGAGCTCGACTCGCTTATAGCTGATTGTTTGGGAGCTTCGACTGTTTCGAGAGATTATATTATGCAGTAAGCTTGTCTTCTGAGTGACGGATATAATTCACACAGACACAGTAAATTGACTCTATCGCGTAGGCAGAAGCACAGCCACAGCTTGATTTGATGATGAGTGACCTCAAAAACTCGTCTGAAGCTCAATGTGGATGCATGCCATCGTTTGAAACTTGTCACTAGGGGGCGTCGTTTGTTTAGCATTAGCACTGTTCAAGGCCATTCTCTGAGGCTGTGCGCATGAACATTTTTAATGTAAGACAAGCATTCAGGACTCCGAATCTGAATTTCTGATCAAACCGAATCGGGAAATTGTGCGTATGTGGCCAGCCAGCCTGATTTTTTCGATAACATCAACATTGACAATGTTAAACATTATTTCTTCAGGCAACCCAAACCGATAACTGTCATCGTACAGATTGCTTTCTCACTTTTTTTTATTGAATTTCGCCGCTACACGATAGACTTAGAGCTTAAATTCCATGAAAACTTTCTTCTTTTTCCAAAATGTTGATAATATCGCCGCTCTGTGCATAATCTGTGGTTGTCATTGTAATGGTTGACAATTGACATGTAATGAAATTTACGAATAAATTCGTAATATTTTGACTGTTTTTCTCAATAACTATGTGACTTTTCAATAAATTTATTTAAAAGCACGTTTCATAAGTGTTTAAGGTATTGTCTCTCATTCATCTTTTCTCATAATTTGATCTTAAAAATTAAGTGTTACAATGGATAATTCGGCTATACAAACATTGGAGGCGGCTGCCCAGATGCTGATGGTAAGAAAATATTATTTTCTATGAAACGAATGTAAACAAAATTCGAAGAAAAAGAGTTCTACAACAGCTTAAAATAATCAAAATACCATGACTACAAACAAAACGCAACAGTAACAATATACATTGACATAGGTACCTATTTGTTTCAGTTTTCTTTTCTACAAAAATATAAAATCTTTTGTTTTCTATTATAATTTTGCAAATAGCAGTTGAAAAATAATGCCACATAATTTCAGAAGCATGTTATTTTTATACAATATTTTGTCACACAAAGAAAGGAGAAAGAAGACAACCATGGTTATTTCAAATTTATTATATAGTTGAGTTGATCTGGAGAATGATATTTGTGGTTCAATATAATAGTCCAAAAATCCTTTTGTTTTATACTTAAATTACCTGGAATGAAGGTTGTCCGTAAAACTAAATTTTAATACAAAGTCAATTAACATGTTGAAATTAAGGACTGAATAGAGTCCTTTTCCATAAGACATTGCAACTGTACTCTTAGTGTTGCATATAGGTGGTGGTAACAATTTGCTATCTGGTGGGCTGCTTGTTTGTTTGCCAATCTACGGTTTCAAAATAATACCATCATAATGTTCTTTACTTTTAATAACAAAGACATCTGTATCCCTAAATAGTATAAAACAAAGTCATTGTCTGCCTCTTTCTGTTTTTCGGTTTACTCCTTCTATATGTACTGTGCAATAGATGTTAAAATGGTGTGCACTCATAGAAATCACACACACTAGTCAATTGTAATAAATAATTTTCATTATGGAAAAATTTAAATTTATTTTTTTAATTTTTATTATGCATTAAATTCACACATCTCTAGCAAAATTGTATTATTGTTTCGATAAAAAGCCCTACCTCAAGTTCCAAGCTAGCCTATCTAAGATTTCAAAAGTAAATAAGAAAGTGGCGTCATTGTTCTGCTGTCAGAAAATAGATACCGAATGAAGTCAAGACATTAATATGGTCATGTATTGGTATGATAATAACAAGATGATCAATTTTTTAGCATTCAGAACTTCCATATAGAAAAACTGAACTCTAAGGAACTTGTTATACAAAGCACTCCAGGCGCTCGGTAAATGAATGGAGTCTGGCCGTGTGGCCGCGAACGCGAACGTGACGCTAAGTATCAGCATCTGTCAGCGCCCTGTCAGCTTTGTATATCAAGTCCCTTATAGGATCAATTGTGTGTCTGTCTGTGATAGCCAATTTGCTCCAAATGACTAGACAGATAATGACGAAATTTGTAACAAAACCTGTGAGCCCTGAACACAGAAGTATAATGTAAATAAATATTTTTAAACCTTATGTATATTGAGCTGTGTGGCAGATTTGTGGGATTCCATAAACCGCTCCAGCACTGACATGTGAAAATTCCAAAATAAAAAACAAGTCTTACGTAATAAACATTAAATTTGCGAAAATCTGCAGCACACCGGTGTACCGGCACTGCTCGAGCGGTATTCTTGAGAATGCAACAACTTTTCCTGGAACTAGAATGGCATATTGTGCTGACTACAACAACCCAGTGAAAAAGACCATCTTAGACAAAATATTTCACTCCGGTATCACCGGATGCCGACCTACCTCCGTCGCGTGATCGAGGGTGGGTGTATTTGATGGACAGGGCCATCATCTACCCCGCTCACGGTTGAGAATGGAATCGGCGAGAGATGTCGTGGGGTGATCCACAGGTTTCGGTTCTGGGGCCGTTCCTGTGGGACATCGGCTACGACTGGGTGCTGCGCGCGGGAGGTTAGCGCGCAGCACCCAGTCGTAGAGGCGTCAGCGTGGTCTGCTACACTGACGACACGCTGGTTCTGGCTCAGAGGGGGTCGCACCAGGTGGCGGCCGAATTAATGACACGCGGTGTTGCGATAGTCGTTGAGAGGATCTGGCAATTGGGTCTCGAGGTGGCCCTTCACAAATCCGAAGCCATGTGCTTTCATGGTTCTCGGAACAGGCCACCATCGGGATCCCAAATAATGATAGGAGGGTTTCACATCGGCGTCGGGTCGAGGATCAGGGACTCGTTCTCGACAGCCGATGGAACTTCGTAGAGCATTTCCGACGTTGAATTCCAGACTGGGGCGGGCCTTCAAGCGGCTTGTGCCCAATCTAGGGGTCCAAACGCTTCCTGCAGGAGGCTCTATGCGGGGATCGTGCGGTCCATGGCCCATTATCGGGCCCCAAGCATCCAGCCCGACAACTGAACGCGTCCCAAAGGGTCATGGCCATCCGGCTAGCCCGGGGATACCGCACGGTCTCCGTCGAGGCGGCCTCGCCAGATTGCCGCCATGGGATATGGAGGCGAGTGCCCTCGCGCGTAGAGGCGCTACGCCGAGGCGAAACTCCGCTGCCGCGGCAATTTGCAGCGTGGCAGACAGAGATCCGGCAAGAGATCATGGCGGTATGGAGACAGCGACTTTCGCAACCCAGAGCTGGGCACGCCACTATTGCGGTGGTAAGTCCCCTCTTTGAGGAGTGGCTGAAGAGGCGCCACGGCGACCTCATCTTCCGACTCACGTAGGTACTCATCGGATACGGTTGTTTCGAATTCGGCGGGACGACACGTCCGGTCGACCTTCACCGTGTCCGGACACGGTGGAGGTCTGCCCTGGTTGGGTGGAGCACCGCCGTGTACTCGTCGAGGCGATAGGCGGCGGCGACCTCTCGCGTCCGGCTCTGGTTCAATCCATGGTCCTGAGCGAGGGGGCATGGAGGAGGCGGCCCGCGTAAGGGAAAGACAACCCTCACGCCCCAGCCGCCGCAACATAAAGAATGCCCCGGGCGTCGGAAGTCGCAAGGCGATTCTGGGCTACCGAAAGCGCGGGCCTGCGGACGGCGAGCATTGGATGGCTTGCCGTCCGATCAATGCCAGGCCCGGGTCGACGGCGCGTTGTGTTCCGCGCCCGCCTCAAAGAGATGTCAGTATATTAGACAGGGCCCGTTAGGGCCAGAGCCTGCCAGGGTTGCGGATTTTGTTCAAAAGAGTCACCGCGGCCCTGGAACGCAAAGGGCATTAGGAAGAGCACGGATGGGTTTTAGTCAGTAAGAGTCTGACACTCCCTCCCGCTCCACCCAGAGTGGAAGGGAGTGTCATTTGATGATTTCCCATCAATTAAAAAAAAGACAAAATATTTCTAAAGTTCCATAAATTTTCAGGCACCGCCGCAAATGGTGACATCAGAGCAACGTCACCAAGCTGAAAGTGTATTTCTAGAATTTCGGAGCACCAAGAACCCGTATCAGTTATGTAGAGAAATTCTAGAAAAATCTTCATCAGACTATGTACTATTTGAAGCAGCTGGGTTACTGAAAGCGGCTCTTATCAGAGAATGGAGCTTATTATCAGAAAACGATATTTCCTCCCTGCGAGAGTACTTACTCAATTATTTATTGAGGAAAGAGGCTCCACCATTTTTGAGGGAAAAGCTTTTGCAGGTAATTTCTATGTTCATATAATTATTTTCGTCCTTTACACACCTACTCCTCCAATGATTGTCTAAAAAAGTTATAGTACGTATGGTTTTTAAAGCAGCACTCTGTATTTCTTATTATGCTAAGTAATCTTTTATTTCGAATTTTATCTTATTTAGAAGACAATTTTGGATAATAAAATTGTACTGCAAGTGGGATGAAGTCCTAAGAAATATGCGAATATGTTTCAGACTATTGCAATTATTATCAAAAGAGGCAGCATTGACGATGGAGGAAGGGAAAGGAAGAATTTGATTGCTGAATTAGAGAAGATAATTCTTAGCTCGCCAATAAGCCAACAAAAGTTGGCCTGCTCACTTATTCTGGCAATCATGCAAGAATTTGCTATAACAGTCAAATCGGCTGACGTCGGTTTGATTTGGGAGGTCCACTTTCGACTGAAGAAATCCTTCGAAGCTCTAGATTTAAAGAGGATATTTAGGTTTACTGTTGGAGTTCTAGAACAGATTGTGCGTTCAGGACATCGCCCGGAAGGCGAACAGGCTTTACTGACTAAGCAGTTACTAACTATAGTGGAGACGGTATTATGTTGGAGCCACGTATCTCCATTATTGTCCAAGAGATTGATTGGGGCTTTCGAAGCTATTTATGAAAGCGATACCGCCCCGGCTTTACGATTAAGCCTAAGCTGGCGGGACACTATAATGCAACCTGAACTTCTGGCGTTATTCTTTGAGATACACATGTATGTGAGGTCCAATCCTGACTTGGCCAGTCCGTCTCTCACATGTTTGGTGCAACTGGCTAGTCTGAGCGGTGTGGTTGTATCTGCAAGCAACCTGAAACAGCAGTATTTGGAGAACTACGTTAATAGTTTCTTGAACATGATGGCGTACATTCAGCCGGTTGAGAGGGAGATGCTTGGTATCTCGGATATATACCGAAGATTGATCCAGTTCTTCTCGCCGGCTATGATAGCCGCGACGCCACCGGCTTTTCTCCAGAATCTGACTTCGTTGACGTGTCATTGTATCAGGGGATCTGTTATTGAGGAAGGAGTGAGTATAACCGTTATAAAAATTAACAATGCTAGATGCTTAAATAGCAAATAGAATATTGTATTTACGGGATTGCTTATTCTTAGCTTATCCAAAGACCTCAAACAAAAAAACTGTTTTAGGTTCATAAAATTTTTGCTTTATTTAATTTTACATTTGTTTTGCAGGTAAACGATGACACAGTATGGAGAGAATCCCTGAACAAGTTCCTTCATAGTTGGAGCTCATTAGTGCATGAGACCGACGGATACACCAATGAAATACTCATGAATCCGTGCATAGAGATTTTTAACACTTACCTCCAGTGCAGACTGGCGCCTCCTGACGGTACGAGGTAAGTCATCACCTTTCTGCCCTTATTACGATTAATTTGTTTTCAGCTCAGCATGTTTTATTCTTCTGTACATTTCTAGTATTGTGTGTTGATTTTAATCTTGCGAGTTGCGAGGTTAGGGTGAAATTTAAATAATTTAACTACGTCATTAAATATACATCTCTTTTCGACTGTCCTTTCGCATACCTGCGAAAGAGCAAAGCTGGAGGAGATTTCTTTAGAAATAAGCATCATGTTTGTGCCTAATTTTCTCTTTCCTTCTTCTTATCTATTTGTTATTTGTGTATTGTGTAAGTACATAAACTGTTAAATAAATAAAATTCTATTCTATTCACATACAGTATGAAGGCAGGAAAACTATTTTTTCTTGTATTATTTACCTTATTCTTTTGATGGCTAAGTACATCTGAGACATTATGGAACATTGTGGCAAATCTTTTACAGATCTGTTCATTCTCTGCAGAGGTTTTTCTTCCATAACCTCACGCCTTTTTTCAGTAGTAGTAGGGGTAAGCAAAACCTACAGGACGCCACCAGTGTGTCTATTCTGCAAGCGTCTTACTGTGAAAACTTAGGTGGAGTGACCTTGAATACATGCACCTTGAAGGCTGGATTAACAGCTCACTTCATGTTCTCTTCACCTTAGTGTGAAAACACAGTGAGATTTTATAGAATAGCACTGCTGTTAATTTCATACATCGCTGTTCGTAGGTACTTCCTTTTCTTACAATCACTTTGTCTGCTACATTGCCAGGGCTACAGATAACTCGGAAGAGGACATAAAGGATGAACTGGAAGAGGATGAACGTAAGCTCCACAGCAATGTACTGCTGACGATTGGCGCCATCGCGCGCAAGGCGCCTGCTCATTGCTGTCATGTGCTCTTCACTTTACTCAAGGATAGGAGTAGCAAGTAAGTTGGTTTTGGAACTATGTAGGTATATGTATATGTCGCAGCCAATTAGCTTAATCAGCCATTTAATTGGTTGCCTAGCCTTTTCATTTAAATGTGCCGATTTTTCAGCGTCCTAAGTGACATCTTTTGTTCAATATCGTTTGATTACTTACCGTGTCACTTAATTATGTCGCTGATTAAACGGCACAGTTCAATGAAAAGGTTAGACTTTTAATGAAACGGCGGATTCAGCTAGTTGGCTGCGACATATACAAGGTGTAATACAACCTAAACTTAAAACAATATTAGATGCTGTAAAATAACGATCGTCAAATTATTCAAAATATCATAATGCGATACAATGTGCATTTGTGTTAACAATATTTTTCCGCGAAATTGCCTTGTGTGGGCTTATCGACTACTTACTTCTTGTTATGTCTTTAGGCTTGAGAGTCAACTGCAGTTGATGCATATGGGCAAACTGCCAATCAGTGGAGGGGGGCACATGGTCACCCTGTTTGAAGATCTGCACTGGATACTCATGATTACTGGTAAGATGACAATTTACTGGGACCTTGCACTATATTGTTTTAAAATCCGTTTAGTCTATTTGTTTGCTGCTATGACTGATATTTTAACTTAAAGAGTCACAAATGAAGGCACAAAATCCTAAATCAAGACTTCAATGCAACCACAAACAAACCAAAGTAGCAAAATATATATCGCAACAAAAATAACCTCAGTACCATCTATCCCGCCAGCTGCGAACTAACTGAACGAAATCTTCATCGCGGTATCAGAGTTTTCCGTGCGATTTGAACAATTTCTCACACATAAAACTTTCTCTTTTTATTAGGGTTCTGTACGTCCTAACGGAACCTGTAAAGTTGTTTCTAGTTTGGCTAGGACATTGCAGGCTTGAATCACCTGATTGTCTGATAAAAAGATGATTCCGTGCTTCGGAAGGCACGTATAAGCCGGTAGTCCCGGCCGCCAAATGGCGGTCGTCAAACCATGTCAGAGGCCCTTGAGCCGGTTTAGAAACTCTTTTACTTGGGTGTGGGGGGTCGTTAGACCTTACTACACGAAGAAGAAGAAGAACGGAACCTGTATTGTATCACTCATCTGTATCTCTACAGAAAATAGTTCTTTACATATAGATTGTAGTTATAATTCGTTTGACCCTTTTGCGCCGGACCCCGGACCGGGCCGGTTTCATCGTCTGCTAGGCCGACATTTAATCACGAAGTCGTCGTAAAAATCCCAGTAATCCAACACTGTCTTTATTACACAGGTCACTTCTTAGCGGTGGACTGCACTGAAGGAGAGACCGTGATGATTCCCTCAGAGATCATCTACTTCAGTTTGATGGAGAACGCCAATATCGACGCCTCTCTCCGGTATTTGGTCGGCGAGAGTACTCATACTGAAAATGTTGATCCTATACTCAAGTAAGTTTGATTAATTTGATTGATGTACATTAAACATAATACATGTATATAATAAATATGTTATAGCACTTGATGTATAACATATTTATTATATAAGATGAGCTAATTCACCTAAACTTCAAAGAATAGAGACAAAAAGTGGAGACTTCCTTACGACAACATTTTTATTCGGGAAAATTGACCCATATCACTAAACATTCGTACATTTGTGATAAGCTAGTAACCTGTCCCATATTTTTGCATAAATATAAGAATGTATGGTTACATCAAGATAATATATTTATCTTAATGAAGTGTCGCTGATGAGAATTAAAAAGAAAAACCTGCAAAGAAACGCACTTAAAGAATTAGTACCTGGATGACCTGATGATTGGAAACACGGATAACACGACGTTTTCTAAAAATGAAACCTAGCTAGATCGATTTATCGCCCCCGAAACCCCCTGCATACTAAATTTCATGAAAATCGTCGGAGCCGTTTCCGAGTTCAGATTATATCTATACAAGAATTGCTCGTTTAAAGGTTTATTTTTGTTAAGATATGCTGCAATACCTATGCCTGTCCATGTCGATGTCTTTAGTCATTATATCACATTAGCTGTCTTGCAAACATCGCGTTTGCACGTGATCCATCTAATCGTCCATTACTCATGCACGATTGCATGCCAAACAACCCATCGTTCTGAACGATCTTTCTATAAAGCATACACTGCGCTCTAGGAACTTCAATATTATCACATTTCCTGTCTATTCATCTATTGTGATGTTTTACTGCTCCTATTGTCATCATTACAAAACATATTTTCTTTTCACATGTAAAGATTGACCTAGCAATGTTAGGAAAATCTTTTGTTGATCATTGTGCAACAATTCTTATCTTAAAATATTTTGTTTTAATATTCTTTACAGTTATTTTTCTATCCTATTTCGTACGCAGAGTAATTTTTTAAATGTTAATAACGACCCAGTTCGTCTTTAAAATCTTGTGATTTTTATCGTCTGAAAGAGGAGAAACCTACTATAAATAAATTCAATAGTAAATCAGTGCGACCTATGCGCTATATTTAACTTGCACCGAAACGTTTTTTTTATTTGACTCGATTCGTCATCGATCATTATAACCGCACTATTATTATTACCGATTTTTATAATGAGAGAAGAGTAAGATAAAATAAGAATACTGAGTTTTGGTTGATTCCTGTATTGGATGGTTCAACATGATTTGTAGCCATCTTCGATCTTCCTGAACTGTTAATAGAATAACAAAAAAACAGACCCACAATTTCAAATCAAACAAAAACAAACAAATCAAATAAAATAGAGAAATAGCTCAATCTTTATCTACTCCATCGACGTCCATCAGGAGATAGATCCGGTCTTGAGTATCTACTCTGCCACAGCATCTAGCATAGATATAATAAACAAGGAGATATGCCCGGTAGACGAAAATGTATCGGAAACCTGTCTCCATTTTGCCCCTACCACTACACATGCAGTTGAGTAAAAACAATAGATACTCAGTCGCGCACACACCCGCATCTCATGAAACAGAACGTACTACACAATCAATTATAAACCTTATCTCTTCGGACACAGCGTGTATTTTCCAGCAGCAGCCCTCAGGCGCCCGAAACCGCCGTAATGCGCCCGAGCTGTACCGAGCCGTACTGATCCCACCGATAGTAGGCGCTGCGCCTTAAAAGCGTTTACGCCGTAAATACGGCATTTCATACAAACTGACCCCTGACTCCTTATTTTTCAAAATGAATGTACCGATTTTAATTAAACTTCCTACGCATAAGCAGGATAAGTACATAAAATAAAATGTTCTCTGATAACTTTAAGACCATGTGTATCCTGCTTATATACGCGTACATGGTTTCATTATAATCGGTTCATTCATTTCGAAAAATATGGACTTGAAAGTTTATATGAAATGCCGTACGTCGTAAACGGTGTTAACTACTCTTAACACCTTTTACACTGATTTAACGATTGTTTGGCCTTACGCTACCTATTCTTATAGTCATCCAAATTCATCCTTAAAACTGTCCTCATGACATTTAATTCCTTATTTATTTATTTATTTATTTAAACTTCATGCACACAAATGTACAGAGGCGGACTTAATGCCTTAGGCATTTTCTACCAGTCAACCTTTGGGTGATGCAGAGACAAATAGTGGTAGGTGCAATGTGGAAAAGAAAAAAAAAAACAGAAACACTATTAATACTTATATAATTATACTTACTGTAAAGATATATTATATTATATATAATTATATAAACTATACATACCATACAATACTATACTATAATATATACTAAATGAATAAACTAATGTACAAATATACATAAACAATTATGCAAACAAATAATGAGTGAAAAAAAAAAAATAAATTAGCGCTGTGACGATACTACTGCCAACTTCTTACGAATGTGCTCGCGAACCTTAACTTTAAAGGTCAACCGGTTGGTTGCCATCCTGATTTCCTGGGGTAGCGCATTCCACAGAGAAATAGATTGAATAAAGAAAGAAGAGTGAATGAAGTCAGAACGGTGAGAGGGACAATGAAGAAGACGGTTATGCAATGAGCGTAGATTTCTATTGTGGTTGGCGCAAATGTATTGAAAGTGCGGGGCTAGATAACTAGGCGAATTAGGTGAGTTAAGAAATGAAAACAAGGTAGTCAGCGCCCTCAGCTCTCTGCGCTGGCGTATGGGCAACCACTTTAGGATCGACCGATGCGTAGAGACATGATCGTATTTGCGTAGATTGAAAACAAATCGAATGCAGTAATTTAGAAGGCGGTCAAGTTTGTTGAGGAGATCTGCATTCAGGTCAAAGTAGCACACGTCGCCATAGTCGATGATGGGTAAAATTAGGGTTTGCACAAGCATTGTCTTCGTATTCACTGGTAACAAATTTTTCAAGCGATACAGTGCCCGCAGCGTTCCCGTAACTTTCTGACTGACGCTAGCGACTTGAGTACGCCAGTTCAGGGTACTATCGACACGCAAGCCTAGGTCCTTTACGTCAGAACTAAATGGGACGACCGTACCGTCGAACAGTACAGGAGGCAAAGTTGCACCGTCCAGTTTGGCGATGTTTCGAGGACTCCCAACAATAATCGCCTGACATTTGTTAGGGTTAACTGTAACACCAAATTTATTAGACCAGGTTTGAATGGCTATTAAGTCCCTATTTAACTTGCCAACAATGTCAGCTATTTCATCGACCCTCCCTTGACAGTACAACTGCAGGTCATCTGCATACAGATGATACGCACACTGAAGCTCGGTAGTAATGAGATTAATAAAAATGGAAAACAAAAGAGGAGAAAGTATGCCGCCTTGAGGAACGCCAGTTACCAAATCACACCAGTTAGAGGATGAATCCCCAACATGAACCGACTGCTGACGTTCCTGAAGGTAGGAAGAAAACCATTCCAGTGCTTCGGGAGAGACCATCACATAGGACAGAATGGCTAAGAGGATTTCGTGACTGACGGTATTGAAGGCATTCGAGAAATCGACCAACACTAGACCAGTGACTTTGGTGTCTTCCAGTCCTGCCCTTATATCGCCAGTCACTTTAAGGAGGGCGGAAACAGTGCTATGCCCAGGCCTGAACCCAGATTGTAGGGGGCTTATCAGTGAATTACTCTGCACAAAGTTAGAGAACTGTTTGTGGACACAGGCCTCAAGCACCTTAGATAGGAAGGGAAGAATAGAAATTGGGCGAAAGTGGGTTGGAAGAGTGGGATTGGGGACTTTGGGCAGTGGACGAACATAGGCTTTACGCCACAAGGTGGCTAATTCCTTCGCATAATGTAGCTGATACCACAACAACCGCCGACTATCGCACAACTTCTCTTCTGTCACCGATATTGTGAATGATTCTTGTACAAGATTTGATAATTGTATTCCTTTCCATCAGGTTGATTGGTGAAATCTTGCGCATAAATGCATGGGAATGCGCTGCGTTGGAAGCTGGGCTTGGCAGTGTGTTTAGTCCAGAGCTTTCTGCCACAATCTCTTGGCTGCTCAAGATATGGGCCAACTCGTACCTGATGCCGCAACCTTCTGTTTATTCTGAGGTAAGTTTGATAATGACAAAATAGCAATGCCTTACATTTATCATGAAGACGTGGAATTAATCCCCAGGCGATGACTTTCAGATCAAGATAGGTATTCGGTGTTGAAAGCCGAACGCAGAAGTCCGTTTTTTATGGAAGATCGATTTTTAAGCTACAATATAACACTGACAAGTTTATTTTATGTTTAAAATGCCATTGAATTTCAGCGATTGATTAAATAACTTAACTTTTAAATAACATTAATAATTAATTGATCGATTGATATAGGTACTTTTCGTTTCGCACAACAGAATTAAGAGATACATATTTTTTTTACTATTGATAGGCACGCATTTGACCACTATCTCACCTGATGGTAAGCGATGATGTGGTCGAAGTAGTAGGAGCACGCTTGCCTATTTATTTATTATATACTTAATTGTACACCAAAAGTAAAACAAAAAGGAAACTTAGAACTAAAACACATACAATGGGCGGTCTTATCGCATTCCGCCAAATATATTTCAATATTTCTGCCTTCAGTATTACCGTTCTGCATGAAGTGAAATGTAACAATAGAATTATGTTATACGTTCTATTGTTCGCGTTTGCTATCCGTATCCTCATGTGAAGGACTGCATAGTCTGAATGTTGCATTAGTATCAAACTGGTTTTATTCGTTATTGTTATATGTGGTGTGGCCTTCATTCATACATATCCTTCTTGTTGTTTACTGGTTAAGAACTTTCTGCTAGGATGCGAATGAATGTACTTGTATAACGTAAAAATGTAATAGGTACTAGGAGATAATTAGGTCAAATTGTTAGGTCCGTAGGGAAACCTGCTAGAAAATCAAGCTAAAGAATTCAGGTCCAAAATCCTTCGAGACTCCGTATAAAGCTCTGTTCACAGATCTCGGGCCGTCGGACCTTAGGCATTTGCCTGAACAGTCGGAGGCCAGAAGAGCCAGAACCGTTTACTCGTAAAGACCCTTATTTCATTAAAAGCTGTTTTCAAGAGTCATTACGAACAGTCTCGCGCGGATGCTTGGCGATTTCCAGCCTCCCGAACAAGCCGGATTCCGTAGACCACATCATACTCTGTGGCAGGTTATACAGAAGACCGAAAAGTACAACCTCTCCAACGGTGCTTTGACCATCGGTACATCGAGGTGTGGTTGTACGAATTCAGCACCAGACCTCGAAACCAATCCTCTTGCAGTGGGATGTCACGCAGGGAGACGTCTCGATCTCTCCGAAACTATTCCCAGCTGCAATGGAAAACATCTTCAAGGTTCTAGACTGAAGAGGGCTAGGTGAGTACAACGCACACTTTCGGTTTGCCGACGACATAGTAGTCATGGCCATGGAGACTATGGAGGACCTTAGTACAATGCTCCATAACCTCACGAGAACTTCCTAAAGAGAGGGTCTTAAAATAAGCATGGAAAAAAATCAAGGCCATGCTACCCTTAAGTGTAACACCCACTTTTATCAAGGTCAAAGATCAGAAAGGGTTCAATCGGGCTGGGCAGCATTCGGGACATATAACAGAGTCTCAAGACGAAAGTCTATGAGCAGTGCGTGTTAACAGTGACATATGGAATTAAAACATGGTTGCTCAAAATGGGCCTCATTAGAAGGTTTAAAGTCAACCAAAAGGGCTATGCTCGGAGTTTCCTTGCGTGATGGAATCAGGAAAGAAGATATCCGCAGGAGAACCAAGGTTACTGCCACAGTCTGAAGAATCGCCAAACTTAAGCGCAGGCAGGCTCGCAGAACATATATTCGATGGTATCTATAGGTTCTAAAGTGGCGACTGCGCGAAAGACGCAGCGTTGGTAGGCTACCCACAAGGTGGAGCGATGACCTGGTGAAGACTGCAAGAAACCGCTGGATGCACAGGACCGGTTGATGTGGCGACATTTGGGGGAAGAGTAAGTCCAGCAATTGATGTCTTCGGCTGAAATGATGATGATGAAAATTTCAAGAATTTAATTATAAATGCGATACTTTTCATGGGGTATGTTCCCTCGGTATAATTTTCAACTTTGACGCGGGCGGAACCGCGGGCAGCAGCTAGTAGATGATAATTTCAAGGTTTAGACGTGAATGATGTTAATTTTGTTGTCAGATGTCGCCGATCCTGGCTTGCGCTTTCGGGCGCGGCTCGCGCGGCGTGTCGTGGGTAGTGGCGCGGCTGGCGGCGCGCGCGGGCGCGTGTCTGCGCCACCAGGCCGCGCAGCCCGCCGCCGCCACGCACGCCACGCACCTGCTCACCACACTGGCGCACTCGCAGCACAAGTACGTACCCCATAGCTGGACACTTCTCTTTGTGTCGTGGGTGGTGGCGCGGCTGGCGGCGCGCGCGGGCGCGTGTCTGCGCCACCAGGCCGCGCAGCCCGCCGCCGCCACGCACGCCACGCACCTGCTCACCACACTGGCGCACTCGCAGCACAAGTACGTACCCCATAGCTGGACACTTCTCTTTGTGTCGTGGGTGGTGGCGCGGCTGGCGGCGCGCGCGGGCGCGTGTCTGCGCCACCAGGCCGCGCAGCCCGCCGCCGCCACGCACGCCACGCACCTGCTCACCACACTGGCGCACTCGCAGCACAAGTACGTACCCCATAGCTGGACACTTCTCTTTGTGTCGTGGGTGGTGGCGCGGCTGGCGGCGCGCGCGGGCGCGTGTCTGCGCCACCAGGCCGCGCAGCCCGCCGCCGCCACGCACGCCACGCACCTGCTCACCACACTGGCGCACTCGCAGCACAAGTACGTACCCCATAGCTGGACACTTCTCTTTGTGTCGTGGGTGGTGGCGCGGCTGGCGGCGCGCGCGGGCGCGTGTCTGCGCCACCAGGCCGCGCAGCCCGCCGCCGCCACGCACGCCACGCACCTGCTCACCACACTGGCGCACTCGCAGCACAAGTACGTACCCCATAGCTGGACACTTCTCTTTGTGTCGTGGGTGGTGGCGCGGCTGGCGGCGCGCGCGGGCGCGTGTCTGCGCCACCAGGCCGCGCAGCCCGCCGCCGCCACGCACGCCACGCACCTGCTCACCACACTGGCGCACTCGCAGCTCAAGTACGTACCCCATAGCTGGACACTTCTCTTTGTGTCGTGGGTGGTGGCGCGGCTGGCGGCGCGCGCGGGCGCGTGTCTGCGCCACCAGGCCGCGCAGCCCGCCGCCGCCACGCACGCCACGCACCTGCTCACCACACTGGCGCACTCGCAGCACAAGTACGTACCCCATAGCTGGACACTTCTCTTTGTGTCGTGGGTGGAGGCGCGGCTGGCGGCGCGCGCGGGCGCGTGTCTGCGCCACCAGGCCGCGCAGCCCGCCGCCGCCACGCACGCCACGCACCTGCTCACCACACTGGCGCACTCGCAGCACAAGTACGTACCCCATAGCTGGACACTTCTCTTTGTGTCGTGGGTGGTGGCGCGGCTGGCGGCGCGCGCGGGCGCGTGTCTGCGCCACCAGGCCGCGCAGCCCGCCGCCGCCACGCACGCCACGCACCTGCTCACCACACTGGCGCACTCGCAGCACAAGTACGTACCCCATAGCTGGACACTTCTCTTTGTGTCGTGGGTGGTGGCGCGGCTGGCGGCGCGCGCGGGCGCGTGTCTGCGCCACCAGGCCGCGCAGCCCGCCGCCGCCACGCACGCCACCCACCTGCTCACCACACTGGCGCACTCGCAGCACAAGTACGTACCCCATAGCTGGACACTTCTCTTTGTGTCGTGGGTGGTGGCGCGGCTGGCGGCGCGCGCGGGCGCGTGTCTGCGCCACCAGGCCGCGCAGCCCGCCGCCGCCACGCACGCCACGCACCTGCTCACCACACTGGCGCACTCGCAGCACAAGTACGTACCCCATAGCTGGACACTTCTCTTTGTGTCGTGGGTGGTGGCGCGGCTGGCGGCGCGCGCGGGCGCGTGTCTGCGCCACCAGGCCGCGCAGCCCGCCGCCGCCACGCACGCCACGCACCTGCTCACCACACTGGCGCACTCGCAGCACAAGTACGTACCCCATAGCTGGACACTTCTCTTTGTGTCGTGGGTGGTGGCGCGGCTGGCGGCGCGCGCGGGCGCGTGTCTGCGCCACCAGGCCGCGCAGCCCGCCGCCGCCACGCACGCCACGCACCTGCTCACCACACTGGCGCACTCGCAGCACGAGTACGTACCCCATAGCTGGACACTTCTCTTTGTGTCGTGGGTGGTGGCGCGGCTGGCGGCGCGCGCGGGCGCGTGTCTGCGCCACCAGGCCGCGCAGCCCGCCGCCGCCACGCACGCCACGCACCTGCTCACCACACTGGCGCACTCGCAGCACAAGTACGTACCCCATAGCTGGACACTTCTCTTTGTGTCGTGGGTGGTGGCGCGGCTGGCGGCGCGCGCGGGCGCGTGTCTGCGCCACCAGGCCGCGCAGCCCGCCGCCGCCACGCACGCCACGCACCTGCTCACCACACTGGCGCACTCGCAGCACAAGTACGTACCCCATAGCTGGACACTTCTCTTTGTGTCGTGGGTGGTGGCGCGGCTGGCGGCGCGCGCGGGCGCGTGTCTGCGCCACCAGGCCGCGCAGCCCGCCGCCGCCACGCACGCCACGCACCTGCTCACCACACTGGCGCACTCGCAGCACAAGTACGTACCCCATAGCTGGACACTTCTCTTTGTGTCGTGGGTGGTGGCGCGGCTGGCGGCGCGCGCGGGCGCGTGTCTGCGCCACCAGGCCGCGCAGCCCGCCGCCGCCACGCACGCCACGCACCTGCTCACCACACTGGCGCACTCGCAGCACAAGTACGTACCCCATAGCTGGACACTTCTCTTTGTGTCGTGGGTGGTGGCGCGGCTGGCGGCGCGCGCGGGCGCGTGTCTGCGCCACCAGGCCGCGCAGCCCGCCGCCGCCACGCACGCCACGCACCTGCTCACCACACTGGCGCACTCGCAGCACAAGTACGTACCCCATAGCTGGACACTTCTCTTTGTGTCGTGGGTGGTGGCGCGGCTGGCGGCGCGCGCGGGCGCGTGTCTGCGCCACCAGGCCGCGCAGCCCGCCGCCGCCACGCACGCCACCCACCTGCTCACCACACTGGCGCACTCGCAGCACAAGTACGTACCCCATAGCTGGACACTTCTCTTTGTGTCGTGGGTGGTGGCGCGGCTGGCGGCGCGCGCGGGCGCGTGTCTGCGCCACCAGGCCGCGCAGCCCGCCGCCGCCACGCACGCCACGCACCTGCTCACCACACTGGCGCACTCGCAGCACAAGTACGTACCCCATAGCTGGACACTTCTCTTTGTGTCGTGGGTGGTGGCGCGGCTGGCGGCGCGCGCGGGCGCGTGTCTGCGCCACCAGGCCGCGCAGCCCGCCGCCGCCACGCACGCCACGCACCTGCTCACCACACTGGCGCACTCGCAGCACAAGTACGTACCCCATAGCTGGACACTTCTCTTTGTGTCGTGGGTGGTGGCGCGGCTGGCGGCGCGCGCGGGCGCGTGTCTGCGCCACCAGGCCGCGCAGCCCGCCGCCGCCACGCACGCCACGCACCTGCTCACCACACTGGCGCACTCGCAGCACAAGTACGTACCCCATAGCTGGACACTTCTCTTTGTGTCGTGGGTGGTGGCGCGGCTGGCGGCGCGCGCGGGCGGCGCGCGCGGGCGCGTGTCTGCGCCACCAGGCCGCGCAGCCCGCCGCCGCCACGCACGCCACGCACCTGCTCACCACACTGGCGCACTCGCAGCACAAGTACGTACCCCATAGCTGGACACTTCTCTTTGTGTCGTGGGTGGTGGCGCGGCTGGCGGCGCGCGCGGGCGCGTGTCTGCGCCACCAGGCCGCGCAGCCCGCCGCCGCCACGCACGCCACGCACCTGCTCACCACACTGGCGCACTCGCAGCACAAGTACGTACCCCATAGCTGGACACTTCTCTTTGTGTCGTGGGTGGTGGCGCGGCTGGCGGCGCGCGCGGGCGCGTGTCTGCGCCACCAGGCCGCGCAGCCCGCCGCCGCCACGCACGCCACGCACCTGCTCACCACACTGGCGCACTCGCAGCACAAGTACGTACCCCATAGCTGGACACTTCGCTTTGTGTCGTGGGTGGTGGCGCGGCTGGCGGCGCGCGCGGGCGCGTGTCTGCGCCACCAGGCCGCGCAGCCCGCCGCCGCCACGCACGCCACGCACCTGCTCACCACACTGGCGCACTCGCAGCACAAGTACGTACCCCATAGCTGGACACTTCTCTTTGTGTCGTGGGTGGTGGCGGGGCTGGCGGCGCGCGCAGGCGCGTGTCTGCGCCACCAGGCCGCGCAGCCCGCCGCCGCCACGCACGCCACGCACCTGCTCACCACACTGGCGCACTCGCAGCACAAGTACGTACCCCATAGCTGGACACTTCTCTTTGTGTCGTGGGTGGTGGCGCGGCTGGCGGCGCGCGCGGGCGCGTGTCTGCGCCACCAGGCCGCGCAGCCCGCCGCCGCCACGCACGCCACGCACCTGCTCACCACACTGGCGCACTCGCAGCACAAGTACGTACCCCATAGCTGGACACTTCTCTTTGTGTCGTGGGTGGTGGCGCGGCTGGCGGCGCGCGCGGGCGCGTGTCTGCGCCACCAGGCCGCGCAGCCCGCCGCCGCCACGCACGCCACGCACCTGCTCACCACACTGGCGCACTCGCAGCACAAGTACGTACCCCATAGCTGGACACTTCTCTTTGTGTCGTGGGTGGTGGCGCGGCTGGCGGCGCGCGCGGGCGCGTGTCTGCGCCACCAGGCCGCGCAGCCCGCCGCCGCCACGCACGCCACGCACCTGCTCACCACACTGGCGCACTCGCAGCACAAGTACGTACCCCATAGCTGGACACTTCTCTTTGTGTCGTGGGTGGTGGCGCGGCTGGCGGCGCGCGCGGGCGCGTGTCTGCGCCACCAGGCCGCGCAGCCCGCCGCCGCCACGCACGCCACGCACCTGCTCACCACACTGGCGCACTCGCAGCACAAGTACGTACCCCATAGCTGGACACTTCTCTTTGTGTCGTGGGTGGTGGCGCGGCTGGCGGCGCGCGCGGGCGCGTGTCTGCGCCACCAGGCCGCGCAGCCCGCCGCCGCCACGCACGCCACGCACCTGCTCACCACACTGGCGCACTCGCAGCACAAGTACGTACCCCATAGCTGGACACTTCTCTTTGTGTCGTGGGTGGTGGCGCGGCTGGCGGCGCGCGCGGGCGCGTGTCTGCGCCACCAGGCCGCGCAGCCCGCCGCCGCCACGCACGCCACGCACCTGCTCACCACACTGGCGCACTCGCAGCACAAGTACGTACCCCATAGCTGGACACTTCTCTTTGTGTCGTGGGTGGTGGCGCGGCTGGCGGCGCGCGCGGGCGCGTGTCTGCGCCACCAGGCCGCGCAGCCCGCCGCCGCCACGCACGCCACGCACCTGCTCACCACACTGGCGCACTCGCAGCACAAGTACGTACCCCATAGCTGGACACTTCTCTTTGTGTCGTGGGTGGTGGCGCGGCTGGCGGCGCGCGCGGGCGCGTGTCTGCGCCACCAGGCCGCGCAGCCCGCCGCCGCCACGCACGCCACGCACCTGCTCACCACACTGGCGCACTCGCAGCACAAGTACGTACCCCATAGCTGGACACTTCTCTTTGTGTCGTGGGTGGTGGCGCGGCTGGCGGCGCGCGCGGGCGCGTGTCTGCGCCACCAGGCCGCGCAGCCCGCCGCCGCCACGCACGCCACGCACCTGCTCACCACACTGGCGCACTCGCAGCACAAGTACGTACCCCATAGCTGGACACTTCTCTTTGTGTCGTGGGTGGTGGCGCGGCTGGCGGCGCGCGCGGGCGCGTGTCTGCGCCACCAGGCCGCGCAGCCCGCCGCCGCCACGCACGCCACGCACCTGCTCACCACACTGGCGCACTCGCAGCACAAGTACGTACCCCATAGCTGGACACTTCTCTTTGTGTCGTGGGTGGTGGCGCGGCTGGCGGCCAGGTGGCGCAGACACGCGCCCGTGCGCGCCGCGCGCGCCAAAATATGTTCGCAGTCAAGTCATTATCTTATCACGGCGACAATAAATGTCAAAAATTTATCGTGGGGAAATTACAGGTGTTTTTGATAAATTGTGAAAACGATTCAAATAGGAACATTTGGAAATGCGGGTAGTAGTGATTTTGAGCCAACTTAACTAATCGTTACATAGGACAATATTTAGGATCTGTTGTATAAGATCCAATGAGGCCTATATGATAGGATTATTTTTTCTTTTTGATAAGTCCGTTACTTGTCCGAATGTGGTGAAAGAGGCCATTAGCTTCAAAGGTTCTGTTGCTTCCATGATTACTCTTATATACGCCAATTTGGATATCCTTTACTTAACTGAAGCTATCTCACGCATCTGTCCCAACAAAAACCGCATACTCTTTACTTATAATTATGTCTTTTCTCCTAAGGCAAAATCCCCTGGCAAGTTGTGAGGAGTTCCTTGCTCTGCTGCAATGGGAAGCGGCCGGTTGTAACTTACCGGGAGATCTCAGGAAGGAGCTCCACAGGGCTTTTGCCATAGCTGCTACTTATGCTGAAGGTATGTAACTATGTCTAGGTTAAAGAGGGCGCCAGTATCGCTTGTCCCGTAACGTATATTTTGCTTTTGAAAAATTGTATATGAAATAGTCGTCTTCAATGAATATTCAATTTTTGGAATACTATTTTACGACCTGCGTTATTAGACTTTTTGTCATTCGTAAAGTATGTTCAGGTAACCTTTAATAAATGAGTTATTTGAATTGATTGATAACTCCTAAGTAACATTTTCCAGTTCGGAGGCTCCCACAATGTTGACCAACGATATTTAGAAATTAGCTGTAATCCACTGGATGCGAGAAGCTGGACCGTAGGTTGTTGTAGCGTTATTTGAGGAGGTCTATATCCAGCGGTGGACAATGTGGACATATTTAGGGTGAGAATAGAGAGTATTCCCACTACACTTTGCCTGTGTCCAACGGTGAAGGACTGTGTGGATGAGGATGTAGATTATTCCTACCTCTGAGTTAATACCATCTCTCCATTTCATTCGCTTCTTACGATGTTACGCTGTTTCTAGCCGTCTGAAATAATGTTATAATTTATCTACCCCCCCCCCCCCTAATACTACTATATTCTTGTGCAGGTGATGTCCGAAACCGTCTGCTATCAAGCACGGTATCGTTACAAGAGAAGCTAATGAATTTAATAAATATGGAGGCGGATACGGAACCCGTACGGAACATGCTCGCTGATACACTCGACTGTTTTATTGGAGTCACTGAGGGCGTCCTTGAGGTAAGAACACAGTTATGTCAGAACATATCAATCACATATTTTTTTTGTATTTATTGGAAAAATTTGGGGTAAGTTTATCTTATTAGTGTCAAATCGATTCCAAACAAAGTTACGGGTTGCAGGCACCCAATTGTAATGCTTTTGCTGGATAGTAACATCCCACCAAAATATAAATGTGGAAGAATGCAAAGTTCTTCATAACGGCTTCGCTTATAAAAGAAGTGAGATCTAACTGTATTAGTACCAAGTTTAATATTTATAATACTGAAATTATTAAAAAAATGCTGTAAGTTGGTATGTTTTGGCAAATATTAATAATACGGTCTTGCGGGATGTGGCTGACCTCTGCAGCCATAACGAGGTTTCAACGACAGTAATTAAGTCTCAGGACAATTATATGTATTGTAGCTAGTTATTTTATGGAAGTAAAAATAACTATTTCCCTCCACAGGTCGGAACAATGGACGAGCAATTCATGATGCTAATTGGTGCCTTAGACAAGATACCTGGGATCATATTCAAATATCACAATTATCCTGGAGTCGTGTTGCCAGCGTTGAATTTGCTCGCTAAAAGCGCTAAGAGGATGCTGCATTCAGTACAACCCCAGAATGTGAACAAGTACGTTAGATATTTATTTTTTTAAATTAGGTATTTATTTTTACTGTTAACAAACAGAGAAAATTAATAATGCTTCTAATAGAAGCCACCAAGGCTTTGGTGTTTCATACGCCCTAAAGCAAAATATTACGATTTTAAACTTATTATTTTACAGATTCTTGGAAATATGCAACACCACGTTTGAAGTATACATGAGGTGGAATTCCGGTAAAATCTCAAGTATTCCGCAAGATGCTGAAGAGGAAGTGTATGAGGTAATTCCACTTACAATATTTATTAGAGATGAAACGGATATCCGGTAACTTTCCGGTATCCGGCCTTGTTTTCACTATCCGGCCGTATATAACACTCGAACGCCCCCGAGTCGTTCCGATCTCTCTGCTCACGTGCGATAACACCCGAACGCGCCCGAATATTTCCGATCTCGTTTACCGCGCCTATATTCAAATCAAACTGATCGCGTCATATGTAACGCGATAAAGGGCCGAATATCTGGCGCTCCGGCCTCGTAGCTTGCCGAATTTCCGGTATCTGGCCAAACCACTATCCGTTTCATCTCTAATATTTATCAGTTTAGGTAATACTAGCTTTTGCCCGCGGCTCCGCGGATGTCGGTTATCGCGTAAAAAAGTAGCCTTCTCCATATCCCAGGCTATAAATCTGCCAAATTTCATGATGATCCGTTCAGGCGTTTTAGCGTGAAAGCATAGACAGTGCAGACATACAGTTACTTTCGCATTTATAATATTTTAGTAGGGAAGTAGGGATTATGTGTTGTTCTTTGAAGAAAACGAGACTGCTCGAGACAATGAATTTAATATTATTTTTTTGCTGACACCTTCGAAACAGTGTTTGTGTGGGCAAGGTTTTCTGCCATTGATACCTAGTCCCTGTCTCTAAGTTTTCTCATTATCCAATCGCCAAGTTTTTCTCGAACCGGCTACATACTATTATTTCATACCGATGACCGATTCATCCATAATTTTTGAAAATGGGCAATTTTTTTTGTGGGGCAAATTAGAGAACTAAAAAGTTTTTCCATCTGTACTGTGTGACATCAAATGAAAGGGTTCAACTTTGCAAAAAAAAGGGTTGAAAGGGGTGAGAGGGCGTCATTTTGACTATTCTACGAATATTAAGTCAAAACTCCACCCGCCCACACCTGGACTAGACTCTTGAGTGTCTCAGCGAGAGCCATTTTTAAGGTTGGAAAATCTTCAACTGACTCCTCCCGCCCTGGGCGAAGTGGGAAGGAGTATCAAACTAAAACCCACCCGTTCCTTCAATTACCGCCCTTTGCCAGCCCTTAGCCGCAGTAACTTTTTCGAACAATCCCGCGAGCATAGAGATCCTCTTCAACAATAATACAACATTTTATTATTAAATTTGCAGGACATCTGCGCCCTAATGGAAGTAATCTGCAGCATCGCCCGCTCGGGCGCCGACCGCGGCGTAGGAGACACGTGCGCGCGTGGCCTTCGCTTACTGCTGCCGCTCATCACTCCGCCGCTGCTGGCGCTGCCCACGCTGGCGCAGCATGCCTATAGGATGCTGCGGGACTTGGATAATGCTGATCAAGTAAGTACCTTACAAAAATCATTTTGCTCAAAATTTAGGACCCATTAGTATTAGTATTAATTTTACAGAGGTAGCGAAACGGAGTAAAGTCCTGCAAACCTCCATTGAAAAGGGAGGATCCTCCGACCGGATGGTTGTTGTGTCCAGTGGGCAACTGCCCTAGTTGATATTCGGACTGTTGTTTTTATGTTCAAATCGCACGGAAAACTGATACCGCGATGAAGATTTCGTTCAATTAGTTCGCAGCTTTTGGGATAGATGGCGTTGCAGGTCTTATTGTTGCGATGTAGATTTTGCTACGTTGGTTTTTTTGTGGCGGCATTGATGCCGCTACATCACTCCCCTCCGAAGACCGGAGGTCGACAGTGGACGAGTCGTCTATACATCTTAAGATGCTTGCCAGGCCAGTGGAAGGTTGGTTCCAATGAGTCGGAACAGGAAGTCGCAGAGTTCACGATGAGTCGGAACTGTCTGCGGTGCCCCAGTGAATCGAGGTGATGATATCCCAGTGAGTCGGGATGATGCTGTAGGCTCCAGTGAGTCGAAGTGGTGCTGCTGCTGGCTCCAGTAGTGACGTGACTGCTGGGGTCGACCAGGAGAGGTTCTTCAAGGCTCTTCATGTGACTGACCGAAGGTGCAGTGTGCTTGCCAAGGTCGCTGACGAGGTTGAGATTGATTATAGAAGCTGAGGATGCTGACCAGGAATGCGCGTCCGCTGCATGATGGTCAGGATACCCGTAGAAGCCGAGGGCTGGCTGTATAACTCGCCCGCTCGAGAGCTTGAGGTCACGATGAGGAAGTGATGCTGACGTCATGATGAGGTAGCTGCACGAAGGCTGCGCTGACATTCAACCGGACGGGTCACCAGTATGGAGGTAGCAGAACAGAGACTAAAGTCCCGCATAACTCTGTTGAAAAGGGAGGATCCTCCGCGGTTGTTGTGTCCCGTGGGCAACTGCCCCATAGTTGATATTCGGACTGTTGTACCTCTTCAGATCGCAAGGTAAACTCTGATATCGCGATTCATGATTTCGTTAATTTAGTTCACAGCTGTCGGGACGGATTTTGCCACGTTGGTTTTTTTGTGGCGGCATTGATGCCGCTACAATTTTTAATCCGTGGTGCTTCGTAGCTGGGCTTACTCTAGTTGTAAATTTCCCTTAGTGCATATTGGCCTAGCTCTGTTCTGTCTCCTTCTTGATAAGGAATAAGGAGAGAAGTGGAAATTGTGTTTTTCTTACTCCTCCACTGTTCTTTTTTAAATTATATATTTCGTTGCGGCACCAGGAAGCGAAATTCAGTACTGGAGAAGTTTTCTCCAGAACTCGTCGCACATACACAGTCATACTCTTCATTGTACACTATAACAAATGAAACAATGCGCGTATTGACATGGAAACTATTTTCTTTTTCTAGCTTACCAACCTACCCATGGACGACTTCAACATGGTAGTGACGGCGTTACGCGTGGGACTCACCGCCGTGTCATGCGACGTGTCCACCCTCTGCTGCGACACCATCGTCGGCCTGTCCAACAAAGTGCGAACACTAGGCGACGACAATCCCTACGCACTGTCCTTGCTAACTCTAGCAGAGTTACTACTCATGCTGATCATAAAGATGGAAATACCACCAGATTCCATTCCCGCAGCCGGCGCGGCCATTTATTCACTCACTTGTGTGAAACCGGCCTTACTCGAAGGTTTAGCGAGGCAGCTCATCGAAGCATTCGCCGTCAACGATCCTCAAAACGTTCCCCGGCTGGAAGAGGCATTCGGCGTCCTCACAAACGGAGTCCTCTTCGACGGCATGAGGACCCACAAACTCCGCTTCCAAGATAACTTCGACAAGTTCCTAGCGAGCGTACACGGTTTTCTTATCGTGAAATAAATTTACCACGGCATACTCACCGGGAAATTATTAAAAATCATAGCTTTGCTGGCGGATTAACGCCTTTCTCAATTCCTGTCTCAAGGATTTGACGCAGAAATGCGGTTTTGACGATCCCATATTATCGTTACGTACTGAATGTGAACCAAATTGGTGCATATGTGGTCTTCGGTTTTATTTTGCAAGCGCGATTGGTGCGACTCGAATGTTTGATATATTTAATAGTTAAGTTTATTGTTTTCGAGTCCTTCCCTGGGCTGTGTCAAATGAAACACTATTGTGTCTAGAATAGTTTGTTATGTACAACATTTTCTTAGGTGCCATTAGGAAAGAATGCAATATTAATTTTATATTGTTTGAGAAAATTGATTATGGCCTAATGTTGCACAGGGTGCTGTGACTTTAATTGACTGTACGTACGATCCTTATGATATCTTATTTTGAGAATGATATAGTTAATTTTTATTATTTCAATGCTTATAATATTTCTGCAATCTTATGTTCACAACGAAGTTGGTACGGATTTTATAAATGTGGTTGTGAATGTATATGCAGAAGATTTACTGTGGTATTATATATTTCTTAGGAGTAAAATGAAGAGTACAGTTTTTGGTACTTATTACTAGTTAAAGAAATTGTGATTTCTACCGAGCTAAGCACTCGTAAACCGCAATGAGTTTACGTTACTGTAAGAGGAAGGTCCTTATCACTTTGACGTATATATTGCAGGTTTTACTCCGTCTTATAAAATTAGTGAAAATATTGTGTCATCTCGTCAACTTATTCTTATAAAGTGTAGATAATATTGATCTTTGTCGTAAACTTTAATGCTTACAATTTTTGAATAAGATTGTTTTGAAAATTGCGATTTGAGTTAAGACTTTTGGTAAGAGTACATAATTTTTATCTTTTATAGACGTATAGATAAAATAATATTACGAAGTTTGTGTAGGCATAATGCAAGATTATGTGTTTTTGTATTAGCTACTTATTGAAATCGTACTATGGAAAGCGCTAGATAAACTAGCAATAAAGTACAATGACCTTTCTCTAATATCCCTTCGTAGATTCATCATCTGCCTAGCCTTTTTTCCCAACTTTCTTGGGGTCGGCTCCAATCAAACCGGATTCAGCTGAATACCAGTATTTTACGTGGAGCGGCTGCCTACCGGACCTTCACACACCCACTAAATGGGTAACACGGTACTTCTTGGCAAGGCTGGTGTCAGATTTTCTGGCTTCTGACAATCCGTAACGACTGCCAAAGATCTCCAAATGACAGCCGGGACCAACGGCTTTCGTAGATACCCGAACAATAAATTATGAACCGGTTTTCATTACTAGAGACCGTAAATGATCACGATAATTCAGGACAGCTTTATGTCTTTATTTCTGTTTTTGATATTGAGAAAGTCAATAAATGTATGTGGGTCAATGACCGTTATTGCACATTTATCTGGCGCCAACCATAGCGCCGAAGAGTAGGTAAACGGCTTGTTCACGCATATGAACTTAAAAATTAAGATTGCTACTGTATCACTTCCGACATATTAAAAGTCATTTAAATATGCTTACTTTGCGAATGCAAGAGTTCATAACAGTAATTACTCTAGATAAACATTATAATAAAAAAAAACTAGGAATGCGTAAACAAGCCTTCATAAAAAGCCCGATTTGATTTAGTCATGTTATACATAATTATATCAAAACATTTTCCTAGCCGTTCAAATGGCAGCGTTTGTTTTGCCGACGACCTTGACATTATAACTTAGTTAGAAGTAGTATTTTTCTTATTTTTCTGACGCAATAACGATGAACATGTTTTGTTCCTGTATATCTGTTGATTTAGGTAGATTAACATAATTAAAATCCACCTAGCAACTATTTATTTTTGTAATAGAGTAAGCTTTTACATTTCAGTAAATAATATTAAAATGTGCAATGTGCTTATATGATGCTAGTACCTTATATTGTTATTTAATTACGTTATTTTTTTTATTTTCCTCATATGGATATAATGACTTGATGTGTAATGGAGCGTATTTTACTGTACAGAATACTTACAATTCTGACGTATTCTAGCGATTTATATATGTATAGAAAATATATGAAATACATATTTTCTTAATGTAGATAAATACAGAAATATCCTTACTATCCTTAGTAAAAAAAAATATTAAGTGCCCTAAAGTCTATTGGAACAGACTTTTATGTTTGTTCATTTGTTTTCAATAAGAATATTAAGTTAAAAATGATTCGGAAAGCTTGTTGCATTTTAAATTAAAAGACTTTAACTTGACTTCTAAGAAGAATATTAAGAATTATTTTACCTTGTGTTCCGTGACTATGTTTAGAGAATTTTGATGAAAACATATTATAGTTTGTCTGAATATCTTTAGCAAGGAGTTTGTAAATACTCAGAAGTCAAAACATATTTTAAAACCTAATACAAAGGTGTCTTCTTTTAAATTTTTTGTCAGCATCAATTTAATTAAATTGTACAAATTTTATAAAATTATTTTCTGTTTTATTTGTAAATAGGTAGTATCCTTTAGTAGATAATAACAATTTATAAAATTGATCCAAAAATCGTAATCATTTGTTCGAATTTTCGAAAGAGTCACTGCGGCTCTTGAACGCAAAGGGCATTTTGGAAAAACATGGATGGGCTTTAGTCAGAGTAAACACCACTCAATGCGCATACTATCGGACAGCATGGCCGTCCTGCAAGCACTGAACAGCCACATAGCGAATCCCGAAGCATTGATGCAGCGGACGAACTCGCCAAAAGGGGCTCGAGTATGGCAGCGATAGGTCCTCAACCCTTCGTGTCATTCCCTTTCGGTTACCTACGGAACCTGGTAAGGAAACGCACCAGAGACAATTATGGGTTGATCATGGTGAGTGTAGGCAGTCCAAGGAGGCACGTCGTTCCATTGATGGCCGTTTCACGTAACAATTGTTAAGCCCTAAGACTGACTAAACAACAGTTACGTACAGTCACAACTGGAACGGGTCATTTAATAAACACCTCTATGTCATAGGAGTCACTGACACAGCCCACTCTGCAGAGCCTTGCATGGAGGAGGATGAAAGCAGCACATCTGCTTCTAAGCTGCCCGGTAGTCGCCGATTACAGGGCTAAGTACTTCGGAAACCCAGGTACCCTCTGTGAGATAGTAAGTATCACGAAGACGTTACTGGCCTTCCTTGGGGAGTTGGCGTGGATCGAATGAAACATTTGTCCCACCTGCACGTAAATACGCGCTTAGTCGTGGAGTTGCGGAAACCAGCCCGATTTACATACATACCTACATAGTCAGTAAGAGTCTGACACTTCCTTCCGCTTCGCCCAGAGCGGAAAGAGTCATTTGATATCTTCCCATCCTTAAAAAAAAGGGTTAATCGGTCAAGCTCCGCCGACTCACCGGAGTGTCGTATTGAAAATGTCACAGCGCCGGCGACGGTGTCCACAGAACACTATAACCTAGCGGGTGTGTCGCCCGATTGTCGTGCGGGCGGGGCTTGACTGGTTCTGTAATTTCGCGCGCGCGATGCCCGAGCGGATAATAAAGGATGTCTATTTATTTATGTATGTACTCACACACAATAACCTAAAAGAAAATTGTATATGTACAGAGAAAAAGAGCACGAAGGTACCTAGCTACTGCTTGTTTCTAAAGAAATTTCTTCCAGTAGACTGCGACAGAAAAGTGGGATAAGAAACGTAGACACAGCAGGACCACAAACGTCAATCGCTTCCATATTTGGTAAATATTTAGTACCTACTCAATTGATACTAATTAGTACTCGAACAACAGAATTGGTACTTACCTCAGTAGTTTTCGAGAAAATCGACTTTCAAAGTGGTCCGGTAGTCACGCTCCCTTCAGCAAGACCACCATGAGCGCCGAAAAAGGGGGCATGCTACAGCTTTTCTAAGTATACAAATAATTAGTAAGCAGGTATGCCTAAAGAGTACACAGTGTATTCTTTGGCAAACTGAACGCAATATTATGTTAGATAGTATTCAGGTTACATAGCTGGAGTTGTATAGGTACTATACGGCAGACTGAATGTTGATTCTAAGTTTAAGCTTGTCGCTTTCCTCAAACCACATAAAAAATTAGTACCCCGCAAGATAAAATTAGTAACCAAAATTCAAAATTAGTACCTATTCCAGTAGGCAGTTAACGAGATATATAGTAGTCACGGTGTTATACTTTCATTTCAAGATTTCCCCCCCACCCTATTAAAATTTCTGTGATTGTTCGACGAATTTATACTGAAATTAGTATTCTTTAGAGAAGTTACCAAAATTCATATTCCTAATTGTTGTAAGTATTAGACAAATAAAATTAGCTTTCATTACTTTTCCATACTAAATCTCCGGGTGTAACCCGACCAAATTAAGTTGTCAATGGTTTTGAGTCTCTACGGAAATCTTCAAATGAAACACCGTGACTGTCCGTGACTACCGCCACCCCACCGATGACTCGTAAACTACTGGAGTAGGTACCTACTATAGGCCAACTACCTACTACCAACTACTACTAATTTTGAATTTTCTATCGATTGTGTGAATTTGTGTGTTACGCAATTAACCGCGGGTTGAATTCAGTTGTATGACACATCATGAGGATTAGTGCTGATGATTCGTAGGACAGAAAAGTCTTTTTCTTGTCTTCCGTAGACCGCCGTATGTAAGCTGGAATCGTTTTCGAACGAATCTATCCCCATCATTTCCGATGTCGTTCCAGTTGACACAAAATATCATGCAAATTAATAATGAAACGAATACGTTGTTGAACATGTTGGCGGGTACGGACTATTTTATTGCACATTGCACAGGTGCAAGCTCAGAAGCAACGTAGCGACACAGGAACTTTTTCGTTCATTGTGGCCGGGGCGAAGCTAAAAAGAGGCCCACAGAATGGACCTAACCGTAATTAGGAATATACGTCATGATTGTCACATTAACAGTCTCTTGACATTTGTCACACTGAGAAGAGTTGTGAAGCCTTTGTCATTGTTGTTTTGATGTTCTTTTTTATACAATTTATTTTATATACTCACTAAAATCTAAAATGAGTGTTGTGAAGTCGAGTCTATCATTCAACTCATCAGGAACGACGTCTCAATACGACAGCCAGGATGACGCCGAACCGGCAAAGGTTAAAAATTATCTCAAAGAAAGATTGAAGTCACGCATCTTCTTGGGACGTTACGTAGAAAGGAGACTTGCCGACAAGCGTATCGGATACCGTGACGTCGTTATAATTAGTGCCGCAGAAGTGTCATTAAAGAAGGACTTGTTTGATGTACAGCATAAATTGCTTACAATTTGTCCCAACACGCACTGGATTGGTATCACAGACACAGAATCATTGGGATATTCGCCCGGCGTCTGCTTGTGGACAGAGATAGATAACCAACCCTTCGGCCCCTTTTGGTTTCAAATCAAGAGTTTGAAATTCAGGGATGATGAAGTTATGGTGACATTGAAATGTTTGAGACATATTTCTGATGCGTTTTTAGAAGTAGAACCTATTTTAACTGGTACAGCAAAGAAAACTAAACCTACTGAAAACACTGACAAGAAACTAGAAAGCAGTGTGGCAGCTCTTAACGAAACATATACAGACTTTGTTGAGACTCTAAAAGGTGTGTTGTCTATAAGCAATGTGAAAGAATTTGGAACATTTTTACTGGCATTTGTTATTGCAATCTTCACTGGAAGCACTTCCTTTGTTAACTTTCTTGGAAACTTCATATTAGCACTAATTAGAGAATTCTCTCTTTTAGTAAAAAACTCAACACCAATGTTCCTTGGGTTACTAGATTTCTTTAGTAAAATTGTTGGAGGGTTTTATATTTTGTTGGCAATGTTATTTAGGCAAAGTGCTCCAGTTCCATCAAACAATAGAGCAGTAGGTGTTTATGATAGACCTCGTAGAACCTATGAAAAATATGACGATAGTCAGTTTGACTGAATGCTATTGCCTGCTCTGGTGCAGGCTTATTTGTTGCTAGCTTTATTTTATTTATTTATTAAAATGTAATTAAATGCTATGTAGGCTTTGAGGATATGATTTTATGGTGATTTTTTAAACTTTTATTTTACTTTAGATCTCATTTATAGCACTATTCATATAATTTACTAACTCTTGCTTATGTACTGTAATTTTTAATATTGCAATAACATTACCAGTTTACCAAAAATGTGTTTTAACTAATTTATAATCATTCCAAATGCATTTATTGAAGTTATTGAGTGTTTATAAGAAATTGTATAAAAAAGAAAACAATAATAAATAGATGTTCATTGCTAAATAAGCATATATTTATAGAAACGGTACTGTTATAATTAATCTGTTTTGTTGATGTAAATTTATTGTGTGGGCTGGTTCATAATATTGTTATATTATTACAGACTTTAATACCAATGTGGTTTTCCTTTCTTTTCTACCGGAACAACTATGATATTACGTTTTACACCTGTAAAAAAAATACTTGTGTGAGATGCTTTATCTCTCATAGCATATAAGTAATACACATGGTAAGCGCATTCATTTGTACAGAAAAACTGGAAGGCGCCCTCTATCGTCGCGACGACGCGTTCACGTTTGTCGCATCATAAATATTCTATCCTATACAAATGACGGTGGTGACGTGCGTATTCGCGTTATAATCGCTTTAGATTAGAAGGACACATAATATAATAACATTTAGTAATTTGTAACAAAATTCTACTTACCACTACTTACTGACTTTTTTGTAGTATTTCCTGATTCTGAAACTGTATAACAGAAAATTACTTAATTCATTCGTATCTTAACTAGCAAACATATCAAATTAAGTGTTAGTCTCAGACCAACAAAAAAAGGTAGACGGCGCACTGCGAACATCAAAGATGAAGCCATCTTTTTATCTATGTGTGTCTCGAAGGGTTGCCATTTTTTATTTTTTTTCCCTGTAACTTGGGAAACAATACTTTATGGGTAAGCTAATGTTGTGCAAGTCAGCAAAAGTAAGATATTGTTGAGTATGGTATTGTAACTTAATTTTTTAGAAAGATCTATACCTAAAAAACAAATTTTTACATCACACATACCTACATTCAATTAAGTAAGTTAAGTTATAAAAGGTTGTCGAAGCGTAACAAGCGTAAGTCATTATGTAAATTGTTTTAAAATAAAATAGGTAATTATATCTTTAATCAACTTTAATAAATTAAAAAAGACCACCATAACAATAGAACAATGACGTGTAAATGTTATGTTTATCATGCTTACAAAAGAAATATTATTTATCATGAACAAATAAAGTCTTTTTCAACACATTTGCTCAAAAAAATGCATTTACGAAGACTGTATACATTATTCGAAAGTT
This sequence comes from Melanchra persicariae, assembly GCA_947386135.1. Lineage (NCBI taxonomy): Eukaryota > Metazoa > Arthropoda > Insecta > Lepidoptera > Noctuidae > Melanchra > Melanchra persicariae. The sequence continues at coordinate 7,665,776 of OX376655.1, read as the reverse complement.
AAATCTAACGCACCATACAATGGAATGTGCGGTGAAATAGGTACTCTCACCTAAGTACATATTTTACCGCATACTCCGTTGAATAGCGCCGTACGTATCCTTTACAGTTTTTTTTTTAATTTATTTATAGGAGTTTGAATAAGTACTAGAATAAAATATAAGCTCAATGATTGAACCTACTTGGAAGCGCTTTTGCACAATACGTTCGTCTCAATTTAATACTAAAGAGAAAATAAGACGAAAGATGTAGTTCCATTTGCAAATTCGCGCTATTTTCATACTACAAACGTCAAAGATTGTTGCGACTTTCCGACTATCTAAAAACAAAAAATTTTTTTCATTACCTATTGTACTGTTTTCTCGCAAATGTGTTGAAAAACTTCAAATCTAAAATATTTTATACATTAAAAAAAAAAAAATAGGAATATAACTCGAAGAAAGAAATCATATATTGTTTAATCGAATGGGGAAATATTAAATCGTATTATGGCAACTCTCACACTTAATGTCACTGCTTTCGTTTGTTGACGTTTTTGTTCCAAGTAACCTAAAATTCATAGTTAATTTATAATAAAAACGATGTTATTTCAAGTACTTACAAGTGAAAAGTAATTCCGTGAGACTTATTATGTGTTTTGCTATTGTTTTTACAAATTGTTACTACACAGGAAGGCATAATTATAGTTTTCTATAAATGTTTTCTAGACGACGGCTCGTGACGTACTAAGAGCGATGAGCATGGTTTTAGTGTAGGTGTGTGAGTGAGCTTGTGTATTTACTTGAAGGAGCACGGTTTGGTGGCTTCACTTTTGATGTTCGCGGTGCGCTGTCTACCTTTTTTTGTTGGTCTGAGGTGTTAGTTTATAAATTAATTTACTTTTTAAATATTTTAACCACATACCTTTGGCTTTTGATGCTAGACGAAACTTAGTAGATGCCAAGTATTGTCTTGATTTGTTGTTTGCCTTCTTTGCATTATTAGGCTTTTGTGGTATTTGGATGATTTGATGTATCATCTCAACAGGCTAAAATTTATAGATCATTTGAGTAAGGGGTAAAGGTAATCAATTTAAAATGTCTAAAATTTAGTGCAGTACCTCTGTAGCAGTGTCTGCCACTATCATTTGTTTAGGCCCATCCAATTCTTCTTCTTTTTGTTTCATCATATTCTCAGAGACGACATTGTTAAGAATGTTTGTTATTATTATATTCATTTCACTATTATCATACTCTCTAAGCATTTGTTTGAATAGAAGTAGCAAAGTGGGCAAGTGTGGTGTTAAACCCTTATTTTTGTCCTCTACATAACTGAAGTTGGTTAGTAAGTCTAATTGCGTAAAAACTTCTGCTAATGTCATATATTTTCTACTCTGTTGTAAAGCATTTATAATTTCGCTCACGCCATCTGAAAATCGCAATCTCATAGTAGAAATTCTACAATCTTGTTTAACAAATATTCTGAGGAGTTTACCTACATATCCAAGTCCCTTAATGTTTATCTGTGCTTAACTCCATAGTGAGAGGAACAATCTTTTGTTACTCTGAAACTTCTTTCAGTGCAGGAACTAAAGTCCTTTTGACTGGGACATGGACTTTCCAAGTTATTACAGTTGGTCTCAGTAGAAATTTTCTTTTGTTTACCTTCATCATTTTGCCTGCTGTAGTATGCAAAATTTACATTTTGTGTCATTTGTGGATGAATAAAATTTAATGTAGCTCTTAAAAAGTCTATAGTATCTGGCTCTAATTTTGCCCCTTTTTTCCTCAGTACTTTTTTGATGTCATTTGTTATCTTTGATGTGTATCTCAAGTATCGTCGCCCTTCTTCTAACTGGGCTAGTTTATGCAAAAATGATGCTGCTAAATCCTGAAATATTAAATGTTTTTAATTAAGTATCTTAAATAAAAATCTGGATATTGTATTGCCATAGGTACTTACCTACATAATTAACTCTTAAAAATTTAGTGAAGTTTGAAGAAACTATGAAAGTGGGTATAATCCAAAGAACTCCTATTCAAACTGGAATGTGTACCTACTGCAAAATTCAAGAGCTTTAAATAAGAACACTAGGTACCTACCTATTGCATTCCATCAGAATCGAAAATTAAATTTTCGATCAATCTACCGTGAGAAAACCGAGGAAACTAAGGTAAAAGCAGCGCCCATAAAAAAAAAAACAAACATATACATACCTGAGTGAAGTTATCACCATAATTTGGATACTTGCAAGGCCAGGATATGCACATAGTAACTATGGATTGATTTTCAAAAACATTGCACAGGTCTGAGTGTGAAAATCCTTGCGACATCTCTACCTTTTCTGCATATGTTGACTTCGCTAAGCCCTGCATATTATCAGATAAGAAAATAGGATTAAGGATTTTAATATGAGTAAGTATGGTGCTTAATTATTATTATGGTTCATAAACTAAAACTTTTCTAAAAGTACTTAAATGGCTATGTTGTACGAATTATGTCTCAGAATAGAGCCTTGGTGGACTCCACAACAAATTAGAAAGAAGGAGCGTTTACGCGGTACGGCTTTTCATACAAACTTTCAAATCCTGATTTTTCGAAATTAATGAACCGATTTTAATAAAACTTGGTATGCGTACGCTAGATATCTAGTTCTAAATAGTTATCAGAAAAAAAATTCGAAAAAGAATTCAGGGGGAAGGATATAGTGTTTCACTTTCTATAGAAAACTTAAAATCGCTCTCTCTCTCCCTCTTAAATCTTTTTCAAAAATGTTTTCTGATAACTATTTAGACCTTGATATCTAGCGTATGCATAGCAAGTTTCATTCATTTTGAAGAATAAGGACTTGAAAGTTTGTATGAAATGACATACGGCGTTTGAAGCCAGGGGCTGTGTTTCGATTAAAACTAGGAAAGCAGGCTGTAATTTGTAACATGAAAGCTGTTTGGCTGAAAGTAAACTTATATAATGTCGAAGGCTTTGCATCTTTATTGTGTAAGTAATTAGGTAGATTGATCTAGGAGATTTCCATTAGTATTTAAGCCATAGTCACGATGATTATGACCTGACCCCAAACAAAAGTAAGAAGTCACCTCATTCAAAAATATCAATGCATTTTTCGTATATGTGCCACCCATGTACAAAAACTTCTTCAGAATACGGATATTTTTTATAATTTCACCAATAGTACTTGTGTCGTATTTAGTTTCCTCATTAAAATGAATCATAAAATCGTTGTATTCCTGTTGGTTTAAACAATTGCATTTTCTCGTTAGCCTTTTGAATACTGAGCAATCATCATCATCATCCTAAAAAAGAATGGGTAAGTATAAAGAAATGTGCCTTATATGATACCTACTTTTAAAAGAATAGGTACAATGACATTAATCAATTGATTGTTCATTGATAGTTTACCTCTATGTAAATACTATTTAATGCTTGAGTTTGGTACTCTAGATTTTTCAGTCCCGGATCAGCTACATCAAGAATTGAAGAGATCTCGGTCTGGAAAAATCAACATCATTATTATCATATCTGTTCTGTGATCATATGAGCCGAAAGATGTCCACTGCTGCACAAAGGCCTCCCCCAAGGGTCGCCACAACAACCGGTCCTGTGCGTCTCGTGCGATCGCGAACGATGCGTCTTCCGGTACGCGGTCGCCACTCCAGAACTTCTCGGCCCCATCGACCATCCGTTCTGCGAGCAATATGCCCTGCCCACTGACACTTCAGTCATCAACATCAATGTAATTTAATAGATAGGTAAACCATCACCTATTAGCAAACTATTTTTTTTTTTAATTTTTGATAAGTAAGTAATATTACGATCGCCCAAGACAGAGAGGTGTGGAAGGAGAAGGGGGAGGCCTTTGCCCAGCAGTGGGACACAAAAGTAGGCTAGGAAAAAAAAAAAAAAGTAATACGATAATTTTTACCAATTTCAGTGAATAGAAATAATTAAAAAAATAAAAAGAAATAAAAATAAATTCATACACCAGCAGATTCTGATCTTGATGTTACAGCATTCACTTCATTTGAGTTTGGTGGGGGAAGGTCTTTTGAAAAGGTTTTCGATTGAATGCTGTCTAGTAGATACAACAATTTCCTTGTGCTGTCTTTAAGCTGGTTTATAGCGTCCTGAAATAAAACAATTACTAAAGGATCTGCAAGAAGTTACAAATATTACGACTTCCGTCTGTTTAGCCAGCCATAGGTTTCAAGCTCCCTTCCCATGTCATCTCTGGTTTATTATACTAATAGTGATGCTAACAAAAGGAATTCTGCAGAAAACCCCGATGCTACTGGAAATGTAAGTAACTGACTTCATGTCGCAAGTACCAAAAATTGCTTGCTCGAGTCCGATCTTTACTGAATGTTCACGAGAGTAGGTAAGAGACGGTTGGAGACGCTATCTACCCGGCGCGGCGGCGGCGGCGCAGCTCATACGCTAGGGTGGGACCAGCACCCAAGGTGAAGTCACTGGTCTCTCTCTGTAGATAAGTCAAACAAACTGCCTTAGAGCATTTCCCTAACTAAGGATATTGGGGTCGGTTTCTAATCTAAGGGAATGCAGGACCAATAAGTACCAGTGTTTTGGGTGGAGCGACTGTCTATTTGACATCGACAAACCAGCAACTTGTAGAAAGGGGGAGGGATATGGGGGGTCTCAATATAATGGATGGTCACCCATCCACAAACGGACCTCGGCAAGTGTTGCTTAACCTTGAAAATCGAACCGTACGGCTGTTATTATTCAGCCACGAGGCCTACATTTCTGCTGACTCACATCCAACTAGCTTAATAAGCCGTTTCATTAACAGCCTAGCCTTTTCATTGAACTGCGCCGTTCAATCAGCGTAGGTGACATGTTGAACAAGATGTCACTTATGTCGCTGAAAAATCGGCGCATTTAAGTAAATGATAAAGCTAGGCCTCCAATTAAACGGCTGTTTAAGTTAATTGGCTGCGACAGATATAAGATTAAAATTATTATCATAAAAACGTACCAGTTTAACCTGACAGTAAGGTTCAAGGTAGACTCTAATAGGATTAGCAATCTTAGGATCGGTGGCTTGTTCTACAGATGCAACGGTCTTCTTTAGCAGTGGCGACATCGTTCTTAATTTAACATTCATCAGATTAACCTCTTGCGCTTGGATACTTCCACCCAATGGATGACTACTGAATAAATTCTCTTGTCCTCTATTTACTTTGCCCGAGTTCTTAAGTCCACAAATGACATAGCTTGTAGAATTAATCAATTTATTATTGTTTTGTTTACTGCTCCGGATGGTACCGTCATCCATTAGGTAGGTAATAATTATTATAGTCAGAAACTACTAAAATAATGCATCATAGTGATTTAGTATGTTTATAATCAAAATATTGACTATTTCAAGGGTTTTGTTGCTGTTGCATCCATTTATACTTCCATGTTGTGAATTCTTGTTGTTACACCATGTTAGGTTATTTATTTATGCACGAAAGATGTTTGGAGCTTCGCCATTTTTTTGAATTTTGGAGCCGTTCCGTTCAGCCAGCCGTGTTGAATAGCTGTTTGTTTTTTTTTTTCGAAAGAGTGGTTTTAGTTCTTACTCTTTGGGCTATAGTCTTTTGACCAAATTGCCAAGTCTTTACAAACAAGTCTTTCTTTCTTGTACTTGCTGTTTGTATTTGCAGTTCAAATAGAAAATCATAATTTATATGGTTTTGAATTTTGATACATCGGGAGCTTGACCAGTTAAAAGTAACACACATTTTCATTTTTATTATCACTGAAAATACAGCTTTTAATGAATCAGCGCCAGCCCAGCGCTATTAGAGTTCCCATATAACCCCATTCCGCAGAGGCGCAGACGCATGCGTCTGTGTGATTGTGTGTAGCTGTGTACAATGTTATTCAAGAGCCCAACCATTCGATCGTCTATCGATTTGTCTAAGTATGTATTTTTTAATACTGGTATTCAGTCAGCTGAATCCGGTTTGACTGGGAGCCGACCCCAATATAGTTGGGAAAAGGCTAGGCAGATGATGATATTTTTTTTTGTCAAATCGAGTGAATTATGTCAAACCACTGTCAAGCGTCAAACAGAATCGTAAATAAATAGAAAATAAACAACAACAATCGAGATCGACACGCGTCGCGCAGTGTATGAGTGTATCGAAAGTTCGAAACGTTTTTGTTTTCAACTATGAATACATATAAAAATAAGATGAGCTATGATAGTCCTTGCGATTCAGATAATGATTGGACAAACTCTTCAGATGACTCGAAGTATTCAGATTCAGAAAGGTAACGTTTACCTGGTCAAATTAAAGTTTCATTAAACTTTTCTTAAACTTTTAAATAAAAATCTTTATGTTTTCATGTTAGCTCTGTGCCAGAGTGGGATTCTGATGTTGGTGAAGATGGAGAATTGGTGTTCATAAAAACAAAAACGAACAACGAGGCTACAGACATCAAAACGCCTCTTTTAGAAAACTGTGAAACATTTAAACTCAGAAACAACTTCAAACGATCTTCTACTCGGCGCTCTACGAAAGGTAGGACAAAACAATACAATCAACTTGAGGTACGAGTTCGTAGCCGACCGCAGTAGCTGTCGTCATGATTCCAAACCCAATTGCAGATGGCTGCAGCAGACGGCATCGCCGTATTCCAATTCTGAATGTTCTGTGAGACAAGATGACAGACAGATGATCAGACCTGTTTGGGATTAGCGATCGCGATTTGCTTTTGTATCTTCAATAAATATATAAACAAACTAGCACTTCGCCCGCGACTTCGTCCGCGTGGGGATAGTAGGTACTCCACAAACTGCGACGCCCCTATACATATCCCCTTATAAAGGTTAGTTTTGGAAAATTAAGCACAACGATTCTCATTATTGGTTCAGCGCAACTGTTCACCCCCCCGTTCAGCCCGTCAGGGGTTGATTATGCAAAAATTGTTAGGTACATGATCTCTTTCAATTATCCCACTTTTAGTTTGTTCATAGAATTCCGACGTAAATTGAAGCAAGCTATAATTTCCTCCCCTAAAAACTAATTCACCCCCGCTTCACCCCTTATTATGTATGTACCTAGTTGATTTTCAAAAAATCCAAACATTTGTTATTCTTATTGTTTTATCGAAAACATTTAAATGCCGTGGTGTTTCAACTTCATCGGACCAAGCATTGATACGATTCTCCCCAGTTCGCTCAAGCCGCGACATTTTTCTAACTCCGAGCATGTTTATTACCGTCGTAACTTTTGAACGAAAGGTCCGATTTGAATGATTTAAAGTGTAATTTACACGGACATAATCAACCTTAATTATCAAACCATTTAAATGGATAAGGATTAATATCATGGTACTATAATCACCATTTTTTATTTCACCATGGGATTTGCTTGACTAATATTAACAAAAAGCGGTCATGGTAACTTATTCATAATAGTTAGACATATGGTATCGCGGACTTTTTTGTACATATTGATGACTTCTATAAAACTGTAGTACATCACTTTGCTCTGTTGTCAATAGATTCCGCAGCGTACGCGATATAAGGATTTTTTCTCACACCTTGGGTCACATTATCGAAGTTTTCATACGGATCTCTAACTTTTTTGAAAATATTCTATAGCCTATGACCATCGCCGATAATGTAGGATTCTACTGGTGAAAGAATTTTTCAAATCGGTCTAGTAGTTTCGGAGCCTATTCATTTCAAACAAACAAACAAACAAATCTTTCCTCTTTATAATATTAGTGTAGATTAAAAACTTTTTCAACAGCATTATATAGTTTTTGTGAGATGCATCGTACAGTGCAATTCTGCACCTGGGCTACCTGGTTTATAATTTTTCTTCCTTGCATCTGCGGCCAGATGACACAAGTTTCTCCGGTGTTCTTATGTCATGTGCGGAAGGTATTTTATAGAAATACATAGAACCAGTAGTGTCGCGTCATCTGCTGCTGCTGTCTGCAGTCAACTATGAACTTGTTGAACCTTAATAATTACTGCCTAAAATCGAGTATCATGTAAAAAAAATTGAGCTGATATAATTCATTCAATAATCTGTATTTATTCCAGGTAGAATATTTAAAGTTTTAAAAGCACATAAGTCAAAAACTGCAGAGAGTGGCTTAAGAAAAGCTGATGATGGGTTAATGGCTTCAGGTGCCCTTACAAATGTACCTACAGATGAAAAACTAATTATTATTCAGGTATGTAGAACAAGGCAAACACTTTGCAATTACATTTACTAAGATTGTTTGTTGTTTATTTGTTATATAATTGTTCATGCAACTTCCAGAAGTCAGTATAGAAAATGTATTAATAATTCATTAAATAATTACTATTTTAAATAAAAAAATAAATTTAAAAAATATTGGTGGTAATTTGTTCAACAGGTCATCTAGTTGACAGTAAATTCATTGAATTCATTGCCATTATGAAATGTTGAGTTTATTCTGTTAAGTCTACTAAAAAATCAATCTTCCTTTTCAGGTTAGCAAAAGCATGATATTCAGCAGTGAAAAAAATTGCCAGATAGAAAAGCTTTTTGGCTTAAGCCTTGCGACACATGCAGATGGCAAGACATTAACAGTTACAGATTTTCTCACAGAAGCCAGAGCTATATACACTCCCAAAATAAAAACAGGATATTATTTGTCAAAAATAAATGGAGTTGATGTGAACGCTTTTAACATAAATAATATTCTGCAAAGAGTTGTAGAGGATCATAACAGTCCTAATTTAACATTCCAAGTACCAACTGAAGGACACAATGTAGATTTGGAAAGATTACTTAAAACCAAAAATGCTCCAGAAAATTCTTTGACTCATTTACTGAAAGAGTCACAGTGCTCAGTTTTGTATATATGCTGTAATGACATAGAATATAACAGCAATGACGACAAAGGAGTTCTCTACTGCTACCCAAGACCATTTAACCAGAACTTTTTATACAACACCAGAGGGGCTTATGTTACTTTGAATCATTTAGCTCCAAAGTCTTTGGGGACTAGTGAGCCAACTAACTCAACTGTTCTACACAATAATACCCTCATTAATGTAACTTATACATCACATTACAATGATCTACTGCTGGTAGCTTTTCCAAATAAGGAAGTAGATTTGTTTGCAGCTAAAAAAGTAATAGCTGATATTGTAAGGCTGTTGGAATTTTTGTATGGTTCTTTGAAATCGAGCTTTACTAAACCTAATAATGTTGATAAGTTGGACAGTTTATTTGCACGTATGTTTGTTACTTTGATCGTAAATATTAAGGGGAATAAAGATGATGCTGTAAGGAATGTTGGATTGTATTTTGAGGATATGTTGGCTGCGCATTCTGTTACACTGCCTTTGGAAGTAAAGGTGCAAGTTGATGATGCAATAACCGAGTTGGAAGCCGCCGATTATCGCGAATGGGTAAGTTCTCTTTTTGTTTTTCAGTAGCCCTAACTGCTGCTATGTGGATTGTGGATTCATTTCGTCAAATGTTGGTGGAGTAAAGGCCCACCTATGCCTTATCCTTCAAGAAATAGAGGCATGATGCTATGGTATTCCAAAAATACAAACGGACGTTTGTCTGGCAAAACTGGAAGGCCAGTATACTATTGTAGTCTTTGGCAACCTCCGTCGACACGACAATGCGTTCGGTTTTGACAAACAAATGATCGCATATTTATGATATTCGCGCGATGATCGGTTTGTATTATAAAAATATAATGCCTTACTTCGACTATTGATTTTAATTGATAAGTTAAAGATCCTCTACCGTCCCATCCGCCAGTCTGCAGTCTGCACAGGCCATAGTCTGATTTGGTAGGTACTTCATTCTTCTCTTTTTCAGACAGATGACGTGGAAAACTTTCAAAGACTATACACAGTAATTGGATCTTGTTTATATTATTCTGGACATTTATTAAGTTCACACTTGCAAGATGAAGACTTGAAAGAAATCAATGCGTATTTGCGTTTAAATGGTGTCCTAAAACTGAGCACAGAAAAGGAATTGGAGAAACTTGTGATGTGGAGAGAAGTGTTTATAAATGAACATAGGAAACAGAATAATAATGATGGGATAGAATACAGGTAAATATGAATCTGTATAATTAACTAGCTTCTCCTAATATGTCTGTAGTCTTTGTCCTAATTCAGGACAAATGTTTTCATATGCCAAGTTTCATCCAAATCCGATCAGCAGCCATTAGAATGTGAAAAGGTTACAAACAGACAGATAGTCCAGATACTATCGCAATTTATAATACTAGTATGGATATACAACTGTATATCCATACTCAACTTTGTCCTTTTATTATAATTTGCATATTAAGAATAGCTTGAATGTCTGTGTAATGAGTAATGAGTATGACTAACCATAGAATAGGAAGGAACAATTCTTTGCTAACATGAAAAACTATTATTGAAATTTGTAATGTGTTTAAAATTGCAATAATAGCTTAAAGGCTTGATGATGATGCATAAATTATTGATATGCACACATAAGTAAAGATGAGTATGATACACCCAGGCTCTTACGTATGTAGTAGAATATTGTCATATTCAGTGTGTGTTATATATGGAAAGGGTATTAAAATATGTCTTATTTGTAGAATTTCAGATGGTCGTTGGTTTCTGCTTACCGTCGGTAAGGGTCACTTCATATTGGCAACTTTAATGGAAGCTGGTGGCTGTACCGAAGACGTAAGTGTTTTCATATTATGTTCATGTGTACTAATACGAAGCGATGAAGATGAAGCATTGGAAGGCCTAGTGAAGGCCTCGGTCCACTGGATCCGAGACCAGAAGAGGACCGGTCGATGTGGTAACACTTGGGGGAACCCAAGCAAGTGTCACCACATCAACCCATCCTCTCAAAGAAACAGGCACAGGGAGGCTTCCGCCTGTGTCCGTTAATGGATGTCTTTCGTCAAATGATGATGATGATGTACTAATGAGTCATGAGCTCCTAACATCACCCACGCCGCCAAGCGGCAATCGCACTTAACTCAAATTTATAATCTTAGATCATTTCAAAACATCGCCTACCTAATCATCTATCTACTTAGCAGTACTCTTACATATTGCAAGTTGATTTTTGAATGAGAATTTTAATAATAAAAATAAACATTGGATGAATTGGACATAAGCGTTGCTGAAATTAATATTTATTCTTTCTAAAACTTTCAGGCTGTCGGAGTAACACCACCATCTCCATTTTATGTTGAAGAATGTGAAAGTTGTTTGGAGTTGCTGTATGATGTTGGACTGAACAAATATCTCGCTTCCTGGTACTGTTCCAACTCGCAGCCGCAGGTCGAAACTTCGCCGGAGTATTTGACAAAGTATGGGAGGAAAATAAGGGATGTTAATAGTAAGTAATTTAAAAAATATATTCTTTCCACTTTAGGCGTCGTCCTAATACAAAGCGATCATCGCACATATACGGTTAAATAGGGAATGTGCATGGTGTTGACTATGCCATCTAGTGTTGCATATTCGAAACTTTAAAGTTAAGAATATTTGATGTTGCTTCTGTGCTGCCACCTATAGTTTCTGCACGCTCCGTTTAGGGGAACGTGCAGTTACGTGCATGAAGTAGACTGTGCCATCTAGCATTGCAATTTTAAAACTTATAAGTAAAATAGTCTTGACGATGACACTTCTGTGCTGCCACCTATAGTTGCTGCACGATTCATCTCATAGTCGTCGTTATCAAAGATCATCTTAACCAAACATGTGAAGAATCACTGATTCTTCACCTGAGTGTAATATGATCTTTTTTATGATAATTACTTCTCGAGTATAGAATCTCGGTGTTAAGGCGCGTTTACACATGGTAAACATGCCTTAACACTTCACTCAACCACTGTATCAAATCTTAGACTTCACATTTGGACGTAGAATTTTAAATAAAAACCCATCCTGCAAAAAGTTTCCTCGCTTTCAAAAGCCAATTTGATCCAAAAAAAAAAAATGTAACACAGACCCCATTTATTCTGAATTCCAGCACTAAAACCAGACTCGACACTTAAAACCTCAACCCTGAAGCTGGCAAAGCTACAAACGGACAAGCGACGTCACAACTCCTCAGAACAAATCAACGTGGGATCTAGTACCAGCGACATGAACTCTATGAACTCCCTGACAAATTATGGCAGCCATCATAGTTTGTATACCCAGTCTTATAATACTGCGCAGAAGTATAGACATTCCAGCTTAGATGTCAGTGGTTATTCCGAGGATTCTAATAGCTTGAAGAGTAATAGGTAAGGATCCCATTGTCTTTGCCTTTGTTATTTACAGGGTGCGTTCTTGATAGTTCACTATGGTATGACTTCAATCTTATGCCAAAATCACCATGGTTGGCCATGATTTAAAATCTCATTCAGTTCTTGCTTCTGTAAAATTGATCATGTGGGTGTTATAACCCAAACTGCATTATCATCCGAGACATAATATTCAAAATTTGTTTAAAATCGTGTGATTGGAAAAAGTATTCTAGCACTTACGTATTAAGGTGTAAAGTCATAGAGCATGTTCATCTGTTTTCAGTGAAGTAAGTGAAGAACGCGTGCAAGGCCGAAGAGCGGATAGAGAACAAAGAAATCGCCGTGACTCCTCTGGATCAGACTCGGACTGGGACAGACTGGTAAGACAATTTTTTAACTACTGATGTTCACAATCTCAACTGATTGAAAGCGAAGATTTGGTCGACGATGGAGCACGCAGAAAGACCCTCAGGTTGTAGTTATCAGCCTTGTACAAATAGAACCCAAAAACAATGCAAGAATAGTTAAACAAATGTTTCTTTGATTCTGTCATTCATTCTTATAATTCCATGATTTCAGGATGGTAGCAGAGCAAGCGGCAGTATCGACATGTCTGATATCAGGAAGTCTTTATTGAATGAAATCAATCACGTTACTGCACAAAGGTGAGTTGTAAATGCTACCCAAAAACATAAACAATGACTGACCATAAAAACAAGCCAAAAAAAAAAGTTATTTTCCTTGCTATAAATATTATATTGCAGTTTCATTTGATAAATCTTTAAATACTTAAACTTGTACGGCTTTACTACAAAACGCGTTCTAACTTTAGTCCAAGCCTAAACTTTCAAGCCCGTTATTGCATTTTGAACTATATTCCGACTGCCTTAAAGTTATTAATACAAAAACCTATTTTAGATCCCGGTCTATGTTGTCAATGTGCATTCAAGAACTTTACGGCATTTGGAATAAAGTTCGAAATTCAAAAATGGCTTGTTGGTTTAAACCTGGGTTTAAAGTTAGAACGCGTTTTGTAGTAAAGCCGTTAATGTTTTCTTTCAGAATAACAGCAGGCGAAGAAAACGTACTATTCCACTTTGTACAGCTGGAATCTGAAAAAGGGATTCTGATAGCTCCAGTGAAGAATATCGAAATGCAAGCAAACAATGTGCTGTACTCATACATCATGAAGACATTCAGATCGGCTTGTAAACGAATACATGAGCTGTTGCAACATAGTATAAGGTGCAAACATTATTCTTCTAGGTCTTGAATAGGGTATTGCGGAATCTGTTCGAAAGAGTCACTGCGGCCCTGGGCAAAGGGCAATACGAGGAACACGAATGGGGTTTAGTCAGTAAGAGTCTGACACTCCCTTCCACTCCGCCCAGAGCGAAGGAGTCATTTGTCGGTTCCCCATCAATTAAATTATAGATTGCTAAAAGAAAAGGTCCGTCAGGTAGATAGTTTTTTTTTGATGATTTTGACTTTTCTTGTGTCACATAAGCAAAAAATTAAAACGAAACAGAGCGTTGAAATTTGACGCGTGACGTCATGACTTGATAAATGTTTTGTTACGCTACGGAGTATCTCCGTAGCGTAATGCGTAGGGTCAATATGATAAGTGAATTTTGAGATTTTCGCATCAACCCAGTGGCAGTATGCCTTGAACGATAGTTTAAACCAACGTATTTTTTCTAATTTCTAAGAATCGATTAATTCAATTAATCGAGTAGATCAAAATTAAAAAAAATCGTTTAGCCAAATCGTTTTGCTACACCCTAACAATAAAAAAAAAACAAAATGGCGGATAATTTTTAACAGTCCATCACATTTTACACTTTGATTTTATTTAAGAAAATTAGTAAACTTGCGGGTTAAATAATGAAAGAATTATTGGCGCTAACATTTGACCTATTTATCCAATTGTTTTAATTAATGCCCATACATAAGATTTTTTAAGTAGCTTTATCAATAACAACATTATTAATTAGGATGTCGTATGACGTAACTCTTAGTACCTAAAGGTACTACTACCGAGCCGGCGGAGGTACGCCTGTCTAGTACCTTTAGGTACCACTACCGAACTATACGGTTAAATTATTCATCTTCATCCAGAATACTGGAACATTATTTTTGTAACAGTAGGTACTTGATAATTCCATTTTGTATCTCATATCGAGTTCTGTCTGATATAAAGGTTCTATTGAGGTTGTATGCTTTTTATTTTCAGGTTCAAGAAGAACCACGCGCCATCGAATCCTCTGAACAAAATCCTGGTGGCTGTCAAAGAGCATGGGATGCTATTTCAGGCGCCTCTTGATATTTTGAGTCAATGCGGCATTAGTAAGAAAAATACAGAACCGTACTTGTTTTGGGTTGTTGGGTAAATATATTAAAAATCTTATAAATGTGTTGTCTTTAGGAAAAGTAAAGGACGCGAAATCGTTATTGCCTATAGCGAAACGTAAAGGGCCTTGTGAATATTACGAAAAGTGGCTTCCTCTTTCCTCTCGTCAACTTCATATAGTCGAGACAGTGTGGTCACTTTTGTGGTCACTTTTGTGACACGGTCATGTCCGAATACTCAGTTATCATGAATAAAAGGGTGGTAAATTTTTGTTTCAGGCGAGTTTTCAGTGAACCAGAGCCAAGAGAATTATATTTATGCTATCACGAATCCGTACCTCAAGATCTCACCGAAGTTGCATATTTGCTCTCTTATTTAGAATAAGTACCGTATTACATGCAATACGTAATAAGACTGTATTTTATACAATAATGGAAACGTATTCCGTCCAATATACTCAATGTTTTTAATGTAAGGATTAAACTTATCAAAATATTATTGTGATAATGAATGTTGCAATACACATTTTTACTCCAAAACTGTTTTTATTTCAATGTTACAAACTTAAATGCATCTTTTTAGGGTTTCGTACCCAAAGGCCAACAGGATCCTATTACTAAGCCTCCGCTATCCGTCCGTCCGTCTGTCTGTCTGTCAGCGGGCTGTATCTCAAGAACCGTAATAGGTATCCAGTTGAAATTTTCAGTGTGCATTTCTATTGCCGCTATAACAAAAAAATTAAAGGGGGCTCCCCTAAAAGATTTGTTTTTCTTTTTCAGTTTATGGTACGGAACCCTTCGTGTGATAGTCCGACTCGTTCTTGGCCGGTTTTGTTGTATTGTTTTTTCTTTAATCTTCAACTGATGCTTTGAAACTGAAACTCGCTATAATCTCAGTCTCGGTGACTTTCAGTCAGCAATATCATATCAATAGAGTTAAAGAACTAGCTAATAAAGAAATAAAATAAAAATCTTCCCTACGAATAATAAAATTCGTAGCGGTTCCCCACATACCGTTTCGGATTTTGGCTACTCTACGCTTTTTGAACTTCCCGCTCTTGATATTTGAACTTTCCGCCAAAATTACACCGGAAATGTGTTTTCAGAATATGTGAAGTGTCTGGTAACTGAAACTATTATTAACTAACAAAAATACACAAAAATAATTGCTAACATTTATGATTTAAATTACTATTAATCAATGTTTCAGTGAATTAAATTCATTACCATAGACGGAAAATAAGCAGGCGTTGTTGTGAACATCCGTCACAATAAATCATGCTATTATACCCAGTGTCTCGTTAGAATAAGGACCACAATAGCACATCAAAAATTATAGTCAATGTAATGTCCATTATAAGTATTAGGATACATCATTGTTAAAAAAATTGAGTTGTTTCCGTTAGCTTAGCCGTCGCGTCGTGTGCGAAACTGCGAGCGAAACTGCAGAATCAGATTGTGAAAAGCGTTGCAGTGGTTTTAATTATTATCCTCATGGCAAATAGAAAATAAAGTCAACTGTTTTTATGGATTTGTGTTTTTGTGGTGTGTGAAGATTTGTATTAGATTATGTCAACTATGATAACCAAAATGCAATCACAAGCGAACGTCGCCGTGCCACAATCTGTCACGACGCAACCACAGTCTCAGCAGATTGTTGGAGTAGGAGTTCCAGCAAATGCGGTGATATTGAAGATGTCAGATATTCAGCAGATCTCTACAGTCGGTACGTATTATGTGTTGTTTTGATTATGAACATTATATCGTAAGGGCAACCTGAAACTTTCCATGAACTTGGGAATTTTCCTAAGAATATCAATAAGCCCCTAAGAAGCTTTGTGTCATCGTTAGGATAATGTTAATTCACTTTAATCTTTTTTTGCGTAATACAAGTTTGTTTGACATGTGGATGTTCTGCACACATTATAATTAGAGTTCTTTGGGTGGGAGTTCTATTTGTGTTATTTTTTGTTGTTAGGTTATGCAGCTGTCTAATTTTTTTTTGTATGGCATCTGTTTATTTTGAACTCGAGTGAAACAACAATGAGTTTTGTAAGTTGGACTACTCCTTTCAGCACAATGAATAGTTTTATAACCTTCAATGAGTGAACTTGAACCCTTTCCATTCATGATTTACGAAAAGTTTACTAGTTTTATTATACTTGTTTTTCAAAGTTTTTCAAATAGTTTTACTGGTTCAATAGAAAAGCTTCCTTACTATATTATATAGGTAACAACAGTAGTACTAGTCACAGAATTATGCCAGTTGTTTATAGGATTAGTGTACACTAAAATTTAATCATACCCAGAATAAATTCCATTATCAAAGATTTCTTTGTCATCAGGACTGCTAGAACTTGCTCATCGAGAGTACCAAGCTGGTGACTATGAGAGTGCCGAGTTGCACTGTATGCAGCTATGGAGACAAGATGGAACTAACACTGGCGTACTCCTCCTTTTGTCTTCCATCCACTTCCAGTGTCGAAGGCTGGACAAATCTGCCCACTTCTCTACTTTAGCAATCAAACAGAACCCGCTGTTAGCAGAGGCTTACAGGTAACTTTTTTAAATGATAACATGTACTTTCCATATTATGTCAAAAGTTCTATGGCTTTGGATATTTTTCCTGTATGAGTTCAACACAAAATAATACCTAAACTTCTTCAAACAAAATGCATGTATTAAAATTCCAAGAAATACCTACATAGTCATTGCATACCACTGAGTTTTTTATTGTTAATTAGCAACGTCATGGATACCCCCAGGCCCCAAGATAGAAATCAGCAATACTGCTTTTTATCAGTGAAAGACTCAAACTCGCCATGACACTGCTTAGTAATTTTAGCTTTGCAAAATTTTGTTAATTAATTTCATAATCAGATCAGCACTTTCAGAGATAACTCCTATAAACAAACAAACAATTTTTACTAATGACAACACTGTGTTCTTCACCTTGGTCTAAGTTAACAATCAACTCGAGTTTAGTAGAACAACAATGAAACATAATTATCTTGTTCTGAACAAAAGGAATAGTTCAAAAGGCCTTGGTTTGTATTCATATAAACACAAGTAGAGTGTAAACATGTTATTATATTTATTATGTTCTCTAGATGAATGGAAAGAAGTCTAAACAAGACTGTCATTTGTGACATGAACTTAGAAATGAACCTTAACTTAAAAGTTTAACTATAAGAAGACATTGTGAATGTTTCAAAAACTCAAGAAAAAAAGTGTTTATGTATTTATTATAAGGTCTACCAACAACTGTTGTAAATAGTGTTTCTTAGGTTTAACAAGTTCATAAATCATTTTTGTTCAACAAGTCATAAGCAATGGCTACATCTGTATATGATATATCCCAGCTAAAATTATTTTGATGTGTCACTGACGAAACATTTTGGCACCAGCAGCCCATTAAAAAATTAGGCCATTTTGAACTTGTTGAAGTGTATTGCACTCATTCGATTTGAGACTGATGTAGGTACTTATGTGTGCCATTTTGCATGAATTTAAATTATTTTAAATGCACTTGAGATTAATCTATATTAAGAATCTGGTCCATGTCATATTTTCACATATACTGAGCAATATACTTAGGTACCTACATCCAAGTTTCTTTACCAAAGGCATTCTTATCTTGATTGCTTCAATCCAGTAAAAAAACATTATTTTTTGCATTATACATAATGGTAATCAGTGTGCAAATACCACAGCACTGCACACTGGCCCATTCATCTGACACTTTTATGACACCCACATTATATATGTGGGCATACGATGACACACAGTGGAAATTCTTAACTGAAACCATTTTACATATCAATTTTATGATTCTTGATAGCGTGCCGCGAATTTCTAACCGAATGTAAAACCCATTCTCATATTGTTATACAAATTAACATAATTCGATTTGGAAAGGTTACGCACTGTAGTCACGCTTTCGACAGAATTTTAGTACCTACATGTTATCAATAATTGGGTACAATCATGATAAATAATGTGTGACGCAAAAATAAAACTGTTTGTCTTTCGTAGCGCTCATAAAGTGCGAAGGCTTAAAAGTCACAACAACCCGTTTTCAATCAACTGATCATCCTAATTCATATCGCCTGCTCTACTTTTCAACTATTTAAATTAAACCAAACAGACAATTCAATAGTGTGTACATTCGACTGTCCCTACTTAACCCCATGAAGTTTCAACACACGAATTGAAGAACGAATCTTCTGACGGTCAGAGATCTTCAAGATATCATTGTCTCGGCGAAATACGGCGCTGCCATACCAGATTGCGTAAAAAACTTTTATTGTTCGTCTCGATGGTTTACGGTAGAAGACCAACGCCGTCACGCTTGCAATCCGCGACCGTTGGCAAGGCAGGGGTGTAATAGTACCTGCAGTAGTTCAGGTAGAGAAATATTATGAGTCATTGACCCAGCATTCGACGATGGAGTTTAGTAAAAATAGGGGAGCGCATTGAGTCGTGCGAATGTTAAAAGTAATTGTATGGGGGTGTTTTTACGAACCCCATAATTGGCATCGCATGAGTCTTTTACTTCAAAACATGGTACTTACTCGTTAGCAAAAAGAAAACGCACTCGTTTTGGTACAATGTAACTAGAACTTCAGTACAGACAGCGTACGTAACCTGTATGTATAGGTTAGGTAGGCTAATCTTTTTGCTAAATAAATGATTACTTACTTAATTTTCCTTACACATCTAATTTGGTGTACAAACACTGTACGAAAATCACGAGTTTTCGAATCAATCACCCATTTGAAGCACACATGGTATGAAATGCATCAAAATGAAAACAACTGCTTCGAAGCGCTTCGTCCACTGCAGAGCATAGGCCTCTCTTATCTTGTGTCATACGCATACCCACGTTCATCCAGATTCTACCAGCGATGGCATTAATGTCGTTGCCCATCTCTCCGCCGGATGACCGACACTTCATACACCTACCTCTCTCTGCTCTCAACTTACTGAATCTTGAAATGAATCTGTTTACCAATACAAGTTCACATAAAAACGCTTATACATTATCTCAAATGTCAGCAAATATAATATGTACTTTCCTTCTCTTCCGCCAGCAACTTAGGTAACGTGTACAAAGAGCGGGGTCAGCTCCAAGAGGCGTTGGAGAACTACAGGCACGCAGTCAGATTGAAGCCGGACTTCATCGATGGCTACATCAACCTTGCGGCGGCTCTCGTGGCCGCGGGAGACATGGAACAGGCGGTACAGGCTTATGTTACCGCCCTACAGTATAATCCTGTAAGTATTCAAGATCTTTCCTAGTTAGAACGCCTTGATTGGGGAAGCTGTCATTTACCCGAACGCTTGTTTAGCGCGTTAGAAAAACGTTGAAGGCATACAAATTTGGGGTAAAAATAGCGGCCATACATTTAAATAGTAAACAGGGGTTTGTTTCAACGTTTGCTTATACACTTGCGCTATAAAATAAACATGGCATTTATTATGTTTTGCGGACACATGACATGACTGCTTAGCAAAGATAGCCGGGCGTGGCTTCACTTCAATCAAGTCGGGCCAAGTTATGGCTTTGGAAACACGCGCTGTTCGCCATTTTCCTAAAAAAACCAATGAATGCGATTTTGAAATCTTTTTAGGATACGCGCTTTTCGCGCGTACTACGCTCGAATGCAGGCGTAAAGACTCCACCAAAGCGGTGAGTAGAGGAGATGTGTTGAATAAACCAATCCGGTAGGCTAAGCGGAGAAGAGATGTGGAAATAACGAAATCGGATTGGTTTATTGAAACACATCTCCTCTTCTTAGGGTCGCCTTCTTACGAAGAGCCTTTTACGCTAAGCATTGCGAAAACAATTGATTATGTATTATGTAGCATACAGGTAGTTTTTCCGTGTGCTTACGTCTAAATATTTTAATATTAAATAAACACGTAAAATTCCATCCGTTTTACGACCAAGGGGCTGAACGAAGAGTACTCACCCTATTTGTAATGGGCGAAGGGTAAATGTGCATTACATCCTGCTTGATAGAAGCCATCGTGGCAAAGGCACATTTCGGTTCCTCGTAGGGTTCATTCAAGCGTTCGATTATTTTATGCTGGTTTACAGTAACGCGGCAGCGAATGATATCTAAAATTTTTGTGCATTATTCAAAATGTCGCTATGATTAAATCTATTTACTCGCTTATCACACCTTTATTCTAATAAGGCGCTTTATAAACGTGTAGATTCTGAGTCATCCATCTACTCGTCGCTATCGGTGACAATTTATGTAATATTGCCGCATATGTAAAGACAGCAATTCAGGCGATAATAAATCTTATGTACACGCATCACAAAAACAGGCTAAAATTACGTCATATCAATTTCAGGTTACTGAATCTTTTGTCTTCGAAACATTATAGAATCTGTTTTACTACTTATAACATAATGCGGTAATACTACTCGGCCTATCTCACTACATTGTTGGACGAATGCCAGTAAAACAGGTATTGGTCGGAGTTGCCACGCTAGGGTGTCGTATTTGGTAATCGCATAGTCAGTGTGTTCGTACCAATGACGCTGCCCTTCACCGGCCTAGAAAATTAGGACTGACAAGTTGGGCAATTGCGCGATTTGTCATACTGTATTACAAAAGTATATTACATACAGTGTTGCTCACGGCAAAACAAGAATCATAATAGGCGACTTTATGTCTTATTAGACATTATGTCTAGGGGACATCATCAACGAGACCAGACTTAGACTCGAAGGTGACACAGATACAGGAAGCGTGAACTGAACACACGACCGTGCATATTTGCCAATTGTGTGTATAATGACAACTCCCTCTTTGGCTATTTACTTGCAACTGTAATTGGGAAGGCCACGTTCAGCTGTAGACTTATTTCGGCATGACAAGAAAAATGTACAATGCAATATCTACTTAGTTAATATTTCTAGGCTGTATTTTTACAGTAAGTGATAATGCCGCAATGCGGGTGAAGTTGTCGCGAATGCGATGAAGTTGCAGACCATTGCACAGGTACACTGGACTAGAATAGGGCAGGCATCGATATTAACGCTGTATACACAACTATACATATTATATTGAAAGCGTGTCTACTGTCTGGACTTTCTCAGACTATATCGAGATAAACTAGATTTAACTCCTGTATAAGACTCGCTCTCTCGAAACATGACTTTCGGCTTAGTCACTTTTCTTGAAGTATTCATGTAGAAAAGGATTTTTTTATTATTGATAGGCACGCGCTTGACCACTATCTCACCTGATGGTTTAAAGCGATGATGTGGTCGAAGATGGAGCACGATAGACTTCCGAAGACAGTCCTATTCACATGTTTGTCACTTGAGACTGAAGTCTCTGGAAATAATTATTTCAAGCTGCATTTTGCCTTTATTTGTATTTAAAGGTAGTGACTCTTCATTGTTCAGTGTGAAATACGGCTGAAACAAAAAGTCGCGTCACGCGTCTGCATCGATGAAAATATCTGTAAAAAGTTGAGATGATTCTTAAAATAAGTCGGTATTTCGTTGTCATGTCACTGTACTTATTAACAACTTTAATTAGTTTATTTATTTGTTTTGAAGCCATATTTAAGGCCAGGTTATCCGGAAAAACGTTGTTTTGCATTGTGTAAAATTGTGTTTTATTCGTAAACAACACGGATTTAAATTTTGAAAAAAAAATATTACATATTTCACACTTCGATCTTGCGATTTCGGCCGTGCGATACACGATTACTTGCACTTTACTGCATCCAATTAAATCGCAAAGACAAGTCAAAATCAAGATGTAATTATCATTTCATTTGAGTTATATAAGGTTTTGAGTAATAAAACTTATACCACAATAAAGGTCGTAAAAAATGTGATATAAATCGGCCGTCATAATGTGAAATATGAAAATACGTATCCCACTAATTCCAAAATCAAGTGATTTTGTCTTTTCATGAGCGCGCCCCGTGTCATTTAGTCCCGAGCGGAACGTGTTGGAGGTCGGACGTGTGCCAAATTTTTGCGATCCCGCCACCCCCGCTAAGTTCTGTTACTGGCTACGCCTAAATTGATTACCGCTCTAGCACTGCCGGCACACCAGTGTGCCGCGAATTTAATGTTTATGTTTATTTACGTAAGATTTATTTTTTATTTTGGAATTTTCACGTGTCGAGTGGTTAAATAATAATACTTGTATACAATTTAGTGTTCAAACAGTTGTAATATAGTTAGTTTTTATTAGATGTAGCTATAATTTTGTAAAAAAAAATGGGGGAAAAAAAAGTTGTCATCAACGGCTCTTCGTTGCAGCGGTGACTAGGTACTTTATAAACTTTGGCTGAATAAACAAAAAGGTATATAGGTATATACATAATTTACTTTACTAACTAGGTAAGTACCGACACGGAACCGATAAATTTACACACCGCGAACATGTGTGTAAACAGTTTAATTTAAACCTCATTTCAATACGCATAAAGACGTGCGCTTTAGTGGTTTAGTTTTCGCGCGTAATAGATTTACCAACCGCATCAAGTATGTAAAACAATTGAATTTGAACCCTATTTCAGAGTGCATAAAGCCACCTCGCGCGCACATGATACAATGATTTACTGTTTTCAAATGTCAAATAGGTAGTTCACCCCGCTACGTTAGTCTTGATGGTTTCGGAGAGTTTGTATAAGTCTTATAATATTTGTTATTTATTAGAAATGTCCGTTTTCACTTATCTTACTCCTAAACAAATGCAAAAATAATAGCTCGTATTTCCTACATGAGAGTTGAATATCGGTGCAATAATGTTGTGGTGTTCATGTAGAGAAGAAATATAAGTGTAGTTATACGCTAGGTGGGTACCTACTCACAGCCACCACAACACAACAAATAATAATATTTATGGTGTCTGCAACGTTTGTGTAGGTCTCGTCTATGCCAAACAATACGCGCAGCGCACTCGTGAGTCGCGTGCCATAGTGTAAAAGTGTTACAGTATGACCATTTCCTATGAAAATATTATAATAACATACTTTTGGTAACGTTTAGGCTACCGGACCAGCTCATTTATGCGCTGTACACTAGAGTCCATCCTCTTACTAATTACTAACAATGTATCAAGTTATGACAAGACATACAAAAAACTATGTGGTCAGTTTGGATAGTTTTTCCAATCCAATGCGTTACTTTATCGGTGTTTATTGGAAAGAGGAAAAATGTATAGAAATTATAAATTACATACACTAAACTGTTTTTAATTGACTATTGTATTGTATATTATTAACCGACTTCCAAAAAAGAAGAGGTTCTCAAATCGACTGTTTTTTTTTGTTGTATGTTTGCTCAGCGATATTTTCGCCAATTGTCAATCGATTTTGATGATTCTATTTTTTTTGGAAGTGTATCTTCCCGGACTTTCAATTTGGTGAAGATCTGATGAAGAACTTCGGAGACAGGTAACGGAACTCTTCATTCCCGTAGGAATTCCCGTTCCCGTATAGCCGTACAGCCTTCCCCATGAATGTAACTATCATAAATTCATAATCATAATACAAAAAGAATTTCTTGGACCGCGTCGCACGCAGTCACGCAGGCTCGACGCGTCAATAAAACAAAATAAACTTATACTAATCAATTCAAGTTGATCTACTGCATTACTTTATCCTGTGACGGAACTTAGTACCTACCCGAGTCCGTGAACTCATGAGCGAGCGGTGCGCTTGGTGCGCGCGTCTCCCGCGCATCGTAACTTATTACGTATTGCTACTCCTTGCGGGGCCTGGGGTAAGCGTTAGATGCCTACGCGCTCAAGTCAGGCTCGCCTTAAATGTACTAGAACGTTGGTTATACGGAAGACATGTCGCTGATCATTATCTTGTTTTTATTAATAACTTGTTTGTCATGCCAGTGATAATGAATTAGACTATATACTTTTAGACTAGAAATGTATGTGTAAATAAGTTGATCAATGGTTTATCTACATTATTCCGTACATAAATGAAAGAAATGAGTACACGAAATTGATAAGGACGGCTATACACAACACATACTTTGAAAGCTTTTAATTTAATCATGTTAATAAAAGCAATTGATTTTATCATGGCTCCGTGACGTAATTTCATCGCGGTTTCAGCCGCATTCAGCATTACTACAGTCATGCATAGTGTATTTATTTGCATGAGTCACATTATATCACATTTAATGTAATAAGCGAATGTCTAATCTTTGAATTTAGACTAGTAAGATATCAATTCTGCTTCACAAAATTTCGTTTTAACCCCCGACCGAAAAGAGGGGTGTTGTTATAAGTTTGACGTGATTATCTGTATATAATGTCTGTAGCTCCTGAACGGCTGATCCGATTTTTATTTAGTTGTTTTTTTTGGTTTGAAAGGTAATTTAATTGAGTGTTCTTAGCTATGATTCAAGAGAATCGGTTCAGCCGTTTAAAGATCATCCTCTCTTTTCTAGTCGAAGAAGGGTTGTGAGCAACTTCTACATAAAGGTTCGATCGATTCCAAAGTTTGTTATTCTGTTACTTATATTATGACATTGCAAGAACATGGTAACTGTTCGAGTTTTAATCGAACACTAAGCGAAAATGCATAATTGCATCGAACGCAAATATGCACATTCGCTCGTCCACCAAAATGTGAGCCAGCTCGCGTTCAGATCTCATTAGAGACACCACGTACTCAAAACCATACCTACCATTACCATTTGTCTTGTAACTACGTTAGTGTTATAGTGATTTAAAATATAGCTACTTCCCTTACAATTCGAGACTTTAACTTCTGCCATCTAAACCATATTCTATTAATACGAGAGTGTTAGGCCACCATAGCGTCAAGCACTACTCTTTACAGTAACCTTGTTCTGATGCTGCAGCATGACCTGAGGTCTGCAGAATACCCAACTCCTAAACAGATTACAATGTACCGCTGATAAAAAAAAAACTTAGTATAGGATACTTAGTACATAATTTTTTTTTATTTTTTATTAGTGATGGGTTTGCTCTTGACTCTAGTCAAAGTCAGAGATGACAGAAACAAAGTCTACGATGGAGCGAGCTTACCCAGAAGGAATACTGAATGCCTTACTGAAATACTAAGTAAGAGACAAACAGTGGGCGAATACAAATGTTTACTACAACAGCGACTTGAAAATAAAAAATAAAATGACTAGTTATTCAATACGATCTGAATAATAATTCATGAGCGATTTTTTTTAGGGTTCCGTACCCAAAGGGTAAAATCGGGACCCTACTACCTACTAAGACTCCGCTGTCCGTCTGCCTAACCGCCTAAAATTATAATTATTAAAACACTTAATTTAGGATATAACGCAGCACTCTAGAAATGAAGTATAGTCAAATGTAAATATAATGTAAGCTATAAAATTGACACTAACATAGAAAACCGGCCAAGTGCGAGTCGGACTCGTGCACGAAGGTTTCCGTACCATTATTTATAAAAAATCACGTTTGTTGTATAATGCCCGGCAAGTAAGTTGGCAAGATATTTTGTGGTGGGAGAAATTCGCGCAGGCACAATTTCATACATTTTTACTTGCGCGAACTTCCCCCACTACGAAATATCTTGCCAACTTACGTGCCGGTAACTGTATTGGAGTCCCAGTTAAATATTTTATTTTATTTTGTTTTTAGTCTTTGTTACTATAGCGTCAACAGAAATACATCATCTGTGAAAATTTCAACTGTCTAGCTATCACGGTACATGAGATACTGCCTGGTGACAAACAGACAGACGAACAGCAGATTCTTAGTAATAGGGTCCGTTTTCACCCTTGTGTACGGAACCCTAAAAAATAAAACCAAAAGTATTTATATATATACCGAGTACTTCTAATCAAAGAGTAGTTAGTTACTGAATCATTGAAAAAACTTCCTTCGCATCCTATTTTGTTCTACCAAGACTTATCAGTTCAATATACATGTTTAAAGCGTAAAATCATTTACTTAAACAATAAACTTAACGATCATTAGAAGAGTTTAAAAAAACAAAAAAATCTGCCTTAAATAAACTTTGTTTGCCTTTTAGGATCTAAACTTTTATATTATGAGACCTTCAATGTCAATTATGATAATATGTCGGACTAATATCCTTGTTCTCAGCAATTACCTATTGTTACGCTTAGTTTATGTGGTACTCATGCTGTGTAATATTCCACGACGTTTTCCATTACTACCTCATGCTGATCGAGTTGCCCACTTTATTGAGAAAGATGACCTCACTGATTAGAAAAACATTGAAGGGAATTCAGAATTGCGTTGCGTGGTCATATTAAGGGTGATGATCTGTATGTGATATCATGTACAGTAAAGAAACAATACCAAAATATAAAATACTAGCTTTTGCCCGCGACGTCGTACGCGCATATCCTGTTTTTTCCCGTTCCCGTTTAGTCTATAGCCTTCTTCATGAATGTGGCTATCATACAAACATAACAAAAATAATTTTCCAAATCCGACTGGGGGTCGAGTCTGCTATTGCAATCGTGTCTCAATGACGGGTCAATGATCGATTTTTGACGTATAACGTCAAACTTATGACACATTTCCCATACAAAAACTGTCAAAGTTGTCAAATATTCGATCAATGACCGGTCATTGAGACACGATTGCAATAGCAGACTCGAGCCCCTGGTAGTTCTAGAAATTAGCGCGTTCAAACAAACAAACTCTTCAGCTTTAGTATAGTACCTATATAAGTTTAAATTGTCTTTTTTCAAAAAAAAAACAGACTGCAAACATTGAGTAAAAAGTTCCTAACAAATCACTTTGCAACAGTTTGATGGAGTTGGCGGCATCAACTGAAATAAATGCCACTATCTGCATCAGACTTTTGTTGTATATGTCGCAGCCAATTCGCTTATTCAGCCGCTTAATTGGTGGCCTAGCATTTTCATTGAAATGCGCCGATTTTTAAGCGACCTAAGTGATATCTTTTGTTCAATATCGTTTGATGACTTGCCCATGTCACTTAAATGTCGCTGATTAAATGTCAATGAAAAGGCTAGGCTTTTAATGGCTGATTAAGTTGGGCTAAAATATTATATGATATATCACATACAAAAAATCGCACTTCTGTACAGTAACCCTGAAATAACGGTTTGCTTCCCATATCAATATCATGTCATATCAATTCTTTGTCGATCTTGCAATATTTGCTAGTTTAACCTGTATTATATGTTAGATAGCTAAACCGCCGGCGCCGGCGAAACGGTGTTTGAGGCCGTAAATCAAATTTATTACCAAGGAGATTAAACGACGATCCCAGAATTAAAACGTTCGTTATTAATTGCTGTACAAACTGGCTAATTTTACTTCGGAATAATGAAATGTTGTACTGTTTTTTAATTCTATATAAGTGAAGGGATAATATTGAATGTAGGTAGTTAATTGTTTTCCTTATAGAAATTAGACATAAATGTACGCGATTTATCAAGGTAGAAGCATATAAGTGTGCCGGGGCTGCGGAATTAGTTCGAAAGAGCTCCATCTATATTCCACCTAATGCCCTTTGCAGGGCCGCGATGATGCCCTGGAACGCAAAGAGCATTAGGAGGAATATTGATGGCTTGTAGCAGTAAGAGTGACACTCCATTCCGCTCCGCCCAGAGCGAAAGGAGTCATTTGATGATTTCCCATCCTTAAAAAAAAGAGGCATAAGTGTAATACCATTCGTTTGAAATAATCCATGTATTGGATTATGATAACTCGTATTACAGTATAAAAGCAATCCCAAGTAGCATAAGTACCTAGTAACATTTTCAGATGGAATATTTAAAATTAAATTCACGTCTCGAATGTCTGACGCATTAACTGGTTTATGTTAATTTACTTTCGTTTCGTTGATGACTTCAAGAGGAAAATCCTTTGTTCTTAATTTCTTTTTGCATTTTGCATGTAAAAATCAATTCTCGTAGAACCTATAAGATAATATTGATGATATATGATACTTCAATGATTTCTGAAAAGAGAGAGAAATAATTAATAATAACGCGACGTT
Source organism: Melanchra persicariae (assembly GCA_947386135.1). Classification (NCBI taxonomy): domain Eukaryota; kingdom Metazoa; phylum Arthropoda; class Insecta; order Lepidoptera; family Noctuidae; genus Melanchra; species Melanchra persicariae. The sequence continues at coordinate 7,637,161 of OX376655.1, read as the reverse complement.
ATTACAATATGTCATTTAGAACAGTAGGATAAATGTTTTTGTCTATGGACCCGCAAATTACTAATTACGGGTCCATTGCCTTAATGGTCATTGAAGATCAATTAACTATTTACCAACTATACATATTGATTGACACTGGGGTGAGCAAGTTTAATAACAATTTGTAGTTTGCCATGAAACGACTTTATCGGTTATATTACTTGTTGTTTATCGAGTAATTAATCCTTTGTTTATAAACTTCGTTTCCGGTAAAGGCAAGGCTGTGAGGATTGTAATTGGATGCTGTATATAGAAGGTGACTAAAGGATTACGTCAAAAAGATGTGTAGTTGCATTGTTGTATGAATATATCTTACTAGCTGTCCCCCGCGGCTTCGCTCCCGTCAACTGGCTACCTACCTACCTACCCTACACCTACCCTAACCCTACACATACATGCATGCAAATAATTCTATTTTATTGAGGTATTTCTTTCCGACTTGCTAGACAAAAGTTGTGATAGCTCGGTTAATATACATGTTATAAAAATAATTTATAGCCTATAGCACTCAGGAATAATGTAGCTTTCTACCAGTGAAAAAAATTTTAGAATTGGATCATTAGTTCCAGAGTACCCCCTACATACAAACTTACAAATTTTACCTCTTTATAATATTATATTATTATAGTATAGATTACGATAGCGACATATTATCACTATTGCGATCACAGTCCATTTGAAAAGCGTAAAAGTCTTCCTGAAAATCCCTACTAATATTATAATTGCGAAAGTAACTCTGTCAGTCTGTTACGCTTTCACGGCTGAACGGATCGTCATGAAATTTGGCAGATAGCCTGGGATAGGGAGAAGGACATAGGGCTCCTTTTTACGCGATAACCGCGGGCAAAAGCTACTTGTATAATAAGTAGACGTTTCGTTTTAGTTGTAGGTACAGTGTAACAACATTTAAAAGTTGCTCTTCGTATTGTCACAGTACGGGTGGACTTCTCGTGCTTCCGCTAACTGGTCTTTCCTGGGTTCGTCTTATGCGGCTAATGTGATCAATTTTGATCCTCTCCGACAGAGCCCCAATCCATCTGCCATTTCCCACAGACTCGCCAATTTAATGCTTTTAACATCCATTTTAACTGTATTTATTTTGTTCACAGGACCTTTACTGCGTTAGGAGTGACTTGGGCAATTTGCTCAAAGCTCTTGGTCGTTTGGACGAGGCAAAGGTAAATATAATTTCCTCCTCGACTTTCTGGTTTGCTCCGAAGTTAACAGGATTCTCTAAAAGTTTCCTTTGTACAATATCAAATTAGCGTACTCTCTGCTCTGTAAGCGTACACTGCCATTGCGTATAAATATCAGAATAATTTGCAACTTGCGTCAGCTTTCCTTATAATGGTTTCGACTGTTAGTACTCATTGTTGTCTAAGTTTCACCCTCAAAATGCGCCATTGAAGAGTCCTATTCAGTTGAAACCATTATTAACTCTGTGAAACGGGATGGGAAATCGAATGCTTTGTTTGGCCACACAACTTCCGTTTCCTATCTTGTAGCACCACACGTTATGTACAGTCACAAAATATTAAACATCTTATGTGTATCGTTATCTGATAATAAAATTACGTTTGATAAGTTTTATCCACTGTTTATTTATATCAATGGTTGACATTGAATTAGTACAAGGACATTTCTGCGTAGCGTTTAACACGTACATTTTTTATTGAGGCTTGCCGTACACATGGGTCTTATATTGAATTTAAATAATGTACACAATAAAGTACATATTGTATGCAAAAATACAAAACCTTTCCGGGGGAAAGACGGGAGCGTAATATTTTGTGACAGCGTTTTGCGTTTAAATATCAATTCTCTACACAACATTTGTTCAAGGAATTTTCTGTTACTAATATTTTGTTATGTATTGTGCTCAAATTCATACCGCTTCTTGTTCTAAACAATGTTGTGTGGAGCATTGAACAGTGAAGGAGAGTAAACTAATTCACGTCGTACACTAACCTTTGAAACAACATTCAATCCTGTTCTCTTCAAAACCTAGTTAACATTATAATCCTTGTGCTTGTAGTGATTTCTTATTACAATGGAGGATCAGAGGAGTCAGTAGTGATTATTTCATTAGTGGTATGACGTAGTGAGTTTATTTGTAATATATGATTTGGTCATCCACATCATGCCTGTCGCAATACTCTGCTCGATGACAGCGTGAGCTGGACAATGATCCTCTCAAATCATAAATATTTGATTTGCAATATAATTTGTTTATGAAGACGATCGGGTGAAACAAATTGACTCAAAATCAACTAATTTTCTATTATATTTTCACAAGGTGTTGTCTGGTAAGGCAAGTGTAGGTGTGACCGCTGCTGTATCTAGCTGGGTTATGGTTCGTACGACACTCGCTATCCCGCCGCGATGCCGCCGTGTCTGCTGCAGGTAAAGTGGAAAAGGTTTGCCAGATAAAGTAAGAACAGGAATCGGATACAACTCGTGCTCTTGACTTATCCATGTCGTGACCATCCTCTCTCATCGGCTAGGAAGTGGAAGCGTTTCACTTGTGGTTGGCTCGTTTGTTTCGTGACGTATGATTTGTTTATTATTTTTTGTTTTACAAGACGTATGGATGTGCGGTTGCACTTGGTTTGCACTGGTTTTCGTTTGCATTTCCTACTGATGTGTGTGGCAGTCGGCGTAGTCTCGTTTCTCTAGGGTGCTGTTTGCGTAAAGTTATCTGTATATGCGATTGATGTTTGGTGATCGTAGCTCTTGGTGTACACGTCGATCACCCAGCATCACTCGTAGCGAACGTGTAATTACTGACATTGGCGTAACATACATTTCAGAACATCATTACAACAAAACATAGGTTTTGTATAGTTATTAACATGTCATTTTTCCGTGTGTGTAGGCTTGTTACTTGAAGGCAATAGAAACGAGGCCAGACTTTGCAGTGGCATGGAGTAACTTGGGATGCGTGTTTAACGCACAGAGTGAAATCTGGCTGGCCATTCATCACTTTGAAAAGGCCGTTGCACTAGATCCGAATTTCTTGGACGCCTACATTAATTTGGGAAACGTCCTCAAAGAAGCAAGAATTTTTGACAGGTGAGATTATTAATTTATTCATTGGATCAATCAAACATAACAATAGACACAACAAAAGATCACAACTTTTAATATTCATAGCACATTTTAAACACATGTATAAGTATGCAAACTACATTTTAATGTTTTGTCATTACCATTTCAATATCGTAAACTCACATTTATATGGCACAGCACGTTAATGAACGATAATTTCCATGTTCAATAGGGCTGTGGCAGCGTATCTTCGCGCGCTGAATTTGTCGCCAAACAATGCCGTGGTACACGGCAATTTGGCGTGTGTTTACTACGAACAAGGATTGATTGACTTGGCAATTGACACATACCGACGAGCCATTGAATTACAACCGAACTTCCCTGACGCATATTGTAATTTAGCGAATGCATTGAAAGAGAAAGGACAAGTCGCCGATGCCGAAGAATGTTACAACACAGCTCTAAGACTATGCCCATCGCACGCTGACTCGCTCAATAATTTAGCGAACATCAAACGTGAACAAGGATACATTGAGGAAGCAACTCGTTTGTACTTGAAAGCTTTGGAAGTGTTCCCTGAATTTGCTGCAGCTCACAGCAATTTAGCTTCAGTGCTACAACAACAAGGCAAGTTAACCGAAGCACTCATGCATTACAAGGAGGCGATACGGATTCAGCCAACTTTCGCTGATGCGTACAGTAATATGGGCAACACGCTCAAAGAGATGCAGGATGTAGCGGGCGCGTTGCAATGCTACACTAGAGCTATACAGATAAACCCTGCGTTCGCTGATGCTCACAGCAACCTTGCTAGTATCCACAAAGATTCTGGAAACATTCCCGAAGCTATCCAGTCGTACAGAACGGCTTTGAAATTGAAACCTGACTTCCCCGATGCGTATTGCAACTTGGCTCATTGTTTACAAATCGTGTGCGATTGGACCGATTACGAGTCGCGTATGAAGAAACTGGTCAGCATTGTGGCTGAGCAGCTCGATAAGAACAGACTACCGTCAGTTCATCCTCATCATTCCATGTTATACCCGCTAACACATGATTACAGGAAGGCTATTGCCGCCCGACATGCTAACCTTTGCCTCGAAAAAGTGCAAGTCCTGCACAAGCCTGCATTCAAATTCCCACGGGAGCTGCAGGGACGCCTACGTATCGGTTACGTGAGCAGTGACTTTGGAAATCATCCTACCTCACATTTGATGCAGTCGGTTCCCGGCCTGCACGATAGGGGCAAAGTAGAGATCTTCTGCTACGCTTTGAGTCCTGATGACGGTACCACATTCCGTTCCAAGATCGCCCGAGAAGCGGAACACTTTATTGACTTATCTCAGATCCAATGTAACGGCAAGGCGGCCGATAAAATCTACGGCGACGGTATTAACATTCTTGTCAATATGAACGGTTACACAAAGGGAGCTCGGAATGAGATATTTGCGTTGCGGCCGGCGCCCGTGCAGGTGATGTGGCTCGGCTACCCGGGCACCAGCGGGGCCAGCTACATGGACTATTTAGTGACGGATGGAGTTACGTCGCCCATCGAATTAGCGAGTCAGTACAGCGAGAAAATGGCGTACATGCCGCAAACATACTTCGTCGGCGATCACAAGCAAATGTTCCCACATTTGCAGGAGCGACTCATTCTCAGTGACAAACTGAAGACTCATAATAACTTAGGAAGTGTAGCTGACAATGTAGCAGTCATAAACGCTACGGACTTATCGCCTCTTGTAGAGACCACTGACATTAAAGAGATTAAAGAAATTGTACGAGCCGCGCGACCTGTTGAAATTTCCTTAAAAGTAGCTGAATTACCGACCACCACACCTATTGAGACCATGATTGCTTCAGGACAAGTACAGGTAAAAATACAAAATATCCATGACTGCTTTATATTTTCAAGACGCATTACGATATGCTAACTTATTATTTATTTTCAGACATCAGTAAACGGAGTAATTCTCCAAAACGGACTAGCGACGACACAGACGAACAACAAAGCCGCCACGGGCGAGGAAGTGCCGCAGTCTATTGTAATAACAACTCGCCAACAATACGGACTTCCAGACGACGCAGTGGTATACTGCAATTTCAACCAGCTCTACAAAATTGACCCGTTAACGTTGCATATGTGGGTATACATATTGAAGAATGTACCGAACAGCGTTTTATGGCTGTTAAGGTTCCCTGCAGTTGGGGAGCCTAATATACAGAATACGGCACAACAATTAGGTGAGAAAAAAATACGCTACAATTAGTTTTCAGCTTCTATTAAGTAGTGAATTATCTCTATCAAATTAAACCAGATCGCGTCATCCTTGACGTGTTTATTGTTTCAGCAAACAATTTGTTTTTGAGATTTCAGTCAGGCAGTTGAGACAGACCATTGTCTGGTTAAAACAACATACTTCTGTTCACCATATCTACTGAATAGCGAATAGAAACAATATTGTTTAACAAACAGTTGATCTTGTAGATTAGCAGACTCAGCTGCACACTTATCCACAATAGCTTTAGGGCCCAGAGCTTATTCCTGTCTACACCAGGGATAGGATTAGAACAGCCTTACGCCAGGCCCGTCTTACTATGTAAAAACAGAACTCTCAGAAGAGAGTAGTACTTGAGAGTAGATGTGAGCAAATTATGAAGGTTAAAAACTGTTGTCTAACCATTTCTCGTTTTTTTTCGTCAGGTCTGCCACCCGGCCGCATAATCTTCTCAAACGTAGCCGCTAAGGAGGAGCACGTGCGGCGCGGACAGTTGGCGGACGTCTGTCTGGACACGCCATTGTGTAACGGACACACCACCAGCATGGACATCTTGTGGACTGGCACGCCGGTCGTCACGCTGCCTGGGGAGACGCTGGCTTCCAGGTAAACTAACATACAAATGTGCTATTTTAACCAAAGAGAAACATGAAAAGTTAATATTACCCCACATACGGCCCAAAGTCATGCCGGGGTAGCGGAATTGTTCGAAAGAGTTACTTGCTATTCCACAATCCTCGTAATGATTTCGAAAGATTGTAGACTATCAAATTTGGTGAGAAAGTATTCCAAATGTTCAGTTGAGAATTTACCGAGAGTTTGCAATCACTCAAGATATTTTATAATCTTACGGAGTTTGCCTTTTTCCGGTGACACATACATTCTTCCAAAATCTCACCACCAACACCATCGCCACTCTGCTCACGGTTCAGTCCGCTCGTTGATTTAAACAGTGCTGTAATGCCCTTTGAAGTTACGATTTATACGGAGAAATTTATCTGTTGACACTGTATATTTCTGCTAACTTTACACATTGTGACTTAAGAAGAAACCAGGACAATTAACTATTCGAACGATTTGTGTGGCTGTTTATAGAGTTCAATAGATGATGAATACTTTGTGGCTTGCCAAGTGTTTTTTATAATGTATTCTGATATTTTTACAGAGTGGCAGCATCTCAGTTGAACACGCTCGGCTGTCCCGAGCTGATCGCGAGAACGAGGATAGAATATCAAGAAATAGCTGTAAGACTAGGAACCGACAGGGAATAGTAAGTATTATTTTATGCTGCAAAAAGTACTTTGTTTCCTATAGCTATAAGTATATAGTTGCTTCTCGAAAGATTTCCGTCTTTACTATCATGGCAGTAGGTGAATAGTGTTGAGTCATAGTCTTATTCTGCCATGACCCGGGACATTCGCCATCCATTAGAATGTTGTTCAGATAATATAATACATGCCCTTCTTTCTTTACAGTTTAAAGGGCATCCGTGCCAAGGTTTGGGCAGCGCGCACCGAGAGTCCGCTCTTCGACTGCAAAGCGTACGCCACCGGCTTAGAACTGTTATACAACAAGATGTGGCAGAGGTACGCGCGCGGAGACCGTCCGGAGCATATAAAGGCGGACAAATAGACTGAGGCTCGCACCGGCACAAACAATGATGGGACTTCTAAGAAACGCCGATGGTGCTAAGTGTAGTGAACCAGTAAGTGAAAGTTAGAACGGTTTCAAGTTATCGTCTTAAGCAGTGAGTGGAAAAGCCGAGTGCGAATTGTGTGTGATATTAATTGTATGAGCTGGAAGCTCTGTTTAGTTCCGATTGTCAGCCGGTGTCGATCAACGTGATCAATGTAGTCGTACTTTAATGAAATTGTACTTTAGAGCAATTGATCTATCCTTCATCGCCCGTTACATGACCGATCAAATTCTGTATGTTATATAATTTGGTTGGTTAAAAACTAAGTCGATATCCTAACAGTCCTATGTGGATTTGATACGACAATTTTCTAGGGCGATGATGTATCAATGATGTTGACCTGACCAGGCAACGTTTAACTTACGGTAAGTTACTAGACAAACAGGCTCTCGGATATTTAAACAAAATATATGCTCGCTAGTTTTCGTGTATCTCGATATCTTCCTTATCTGTAGTTGTGCGCTAAAAGGTTCCTAGCTATAATCTTACGAATGCAATACTGGATAAGTTCAATCTGAACTGTGTGAAAAAAAAATTGAGCAATAATATTCTGTAATAACTAGTAATAAAGTGCCCTTGACAACTGTAATATATTACAGAGTTTTGTAATATTTTACAGGGAATGGGTGTAAGGTATAATATGTTATTTTGCTTCTAGTTGTTTTGCAGAAGTGGTTGCATAGCTTGTATTCAAGTTCAATGTTGTAAACATCTAGTTATTTAGTATTTTCGAATCCTGAATTACCTCTAGAAAAACAAATAGACCGTTTCATTGTATATTGAATAAAAGACAAAAGTAGATGAAGTTCTTCAAACTTAAATCAATTCATATCAATAAATAGGCTAATGTGCTACATCCTAACCTAGATAGGGAAGTTTACGTAACATAGAATCGTTTAATGAGGCCTTATAACCATTGTGTTTGTATTGCATTTGCCAAAGTTATGAGTAATAATTAATTGTTATTTAAACTGCACTGTGAAAAATGGAACATAAAGTCTCTATGTTTACCAAACAGCAGTGTGTATTGAGACCGGAGCCTACGTAAGACTGAATTTCCGGAATGCTAACAGTGCAGACAGTTAATAAATTAGTTCAATTATAGTTATTGTCGCTGCAAGCCGTTGGCGACTCGTTTATAGTGTTAAGAGACTCTTGTTATTCTAAGTAATCATTTGTGATACCAACATATTATTGTGAAATGGCCATGCTTGACGAATATAGTTTTAGACAACTTTTACCCAGCGATTGTAATACTTTAGACACTGATTTGCAGTTAATGCACCTAATTTAGTTACAATAATAACTTTTTTTCGTAATATTTTTTTTTGTTATTTTGGAACTTGTTAATTTAACTTTTGTATTCTGACTTTAAATTTGCTTATGATGAGTTTATAAAATGTATTTTGTGTTGGAATGATTGTTTTCGTATCTCATTTATTCAAGTTGCAATGTAATTAACTATTTAATAATTGATGTAGTTTCCAATTCTACTTAAGGTGTTTTAGCCTTCAAAATTATACTACTTAATAGTAATGTCTAAAGTAATTGGAAAAGTTGAGAGAGCATTAGAGGGTGGTTGATATAAACTCAGCTATTTATTTATTTATTGCTCATTAATTTCTTTGCTAAATGACAAGCTATAATGTTGCCCTCTTGCAATAATTGAGCATACAGTAGTGTAAGATGTTATTATGGCTATAAATGTGACTTATCCAATTGTTTTGTCATTGTCTGCTGATTTGTTGTAAATAGTAATTAAGCCTAGACTATGATGGAATACAAAGAAAAATATATTGGGGTTTGATTTTTATTTTCCCTGTATTTCCAGTAGGTACTATTAATCAGTGTTGCTTCACCAGTTTTTTTATAACATTGCAATAAGGCTAAATTTACATTTTGTGAAAAGAGTGGAATGGATGGCGAATAGGGATTTTTCCTGAGTAAAAAATGTTTCTGTTGTGTCCTTGGCTGGTTTTATCGTCACGCCGCTAGACGCGCCGCAAGGCAGAAACGAGATTACTACCGCGCGTTCCGCTGCTGTGAGAAAGTCGTGTACAATATGAACGTTAATGCGGTTACGGCGCGTCTCAACGGCGTCACACTAAAACGCATACTGGCCGTAGAAGCGCACGAGCGGCGCGCGCTTCGGCAGCGCCGGCGAACAGCGCGCGACTATGAAACGCAACTACTACCCCATACATCTCCGATCGCGCGCGCTCCATCGGCGCTGCCGAAACGCGTAACAATAAAACCAGCCTAACACAATATAATCATATTTTAAAATCACTGATGGTGGCTATATTATGCCAGTGCCACCCTTAGTGATTTTAATTTTGATAACATAGAAAAATTGTCGCTTATTAGTCGCCAAATATCAGTTACAAGGGTTTATAGGTGGCCGATTTGGAGAGTCTCCCCAGCTTGGCCCAAATTGAATCTCAAAAGCTAGCGATGATCTGTTTTCTCCCAAATTTTGTCGCTAATTTTATTAGTCGGAATCAGTCTCCAAATATCAGAATCTGTCTGTCACTGGTTCTAAAGTTATAATCACTAATGTGGTCAAACTGGGGAGATGCTCCATGGCCATGCCAGTGTCAAGGGATACATTTCCGTGACTACGGCAGGACCGCGAACCCCAATCGCTTTCATATTTGGTAAATAATTAGTATTCAATTGGTACTAATTGGTACTCTATCAACAAAATTGGTAGGTACCGTAGTAGTTTTCAAGAAAATAGACTGAAGGTGGTCACGCTCCTTCCAGCAAAAAGGGGGCATGCTTTATACTAAGGTCGATAATTTTTTAACAAATTAAATTATAGTAGGATGAAACCCATTGTAAAAGGAAGAGAATATAACAAAACTAAAAGGAAAAATAAATTACGGGCGATCTGAGGTTGGGAAGATCTCGATTTCCGGCAAAACTACAAGTCTTATGGAAAAAAGTTAAATGGCAAAGTTGTAGGTGATAAAAAGATCTGCAACTTTTGCATTCACACTTTTCTCACATAACCTGAAAATGTATGTGAAAAATTCAAATAACCAAGTTTTTGGTTTTTTTTTTATCTTTTACAAAAAACTTTTTTTTACGAAATTTGGTGAAAACGCCTGTTAACGTCCCAAATGCACTGTATTTTTTTATTTAAAATAATTATTGTGACTAGTAGTAGAGTATAACTAAATTTATTTGTGCAAAATATACGAAATAATTATTTTTTTAATCTTGTACTAAAATAGCATTCGATTTTAATGTTTTTGGTTATGTTACATACTATTTATGAAAGAAAATATTAGATACTATTTTTATTATAGAGCTGATTGATACAGATTAAAATACAGGTAGTATTTACCTTGCTATGTAGATTCCAAAAGTTTCTTTTAATGTAAATTTGTCACAATTCCCTTGAAGTAACTGCGCCTGCACGTGTATTTTTATGAACGATGTTATTCAGTGCTCTGTATTTCGAATGAGTGTGGAACCTAAGATAGAAACACGCTTGTACGAGACGACTGTATACAGAAAGCAGAGCTAATGGAAATCTATATTCCTAGACATGACGTTTCGCCGAAAACTTTGTTGATAGAAAACATTGTGCGTAGATACCTCGGTCCATAGGAAGCACTATTGACAGACATGTATGTTCATCTACTGTTTCCAGATACCTTAGTTCAAAGAAAGAGCCTTTGGAAAAAAAACTAAACATTTATTATGTTACTAAATTTCGCTATTCTGGCTCTGTATTCGGGCCCATACGTAATTTATTATTCCTTTTATTTTTGTTATATTCTCTTCCTTTTCCAAAGGGTTTCATCCTACCATAATTTAATTTTACTTTTTACCATTTTCAAAGGTACTACTACTGCTATTCTAATTATACAAATAATTAGTACCTACTTACCCTTTTCAATGTGATTCATTACCACGACTTTGAATGTTGATTCCAAGTTTGAGGAGCTTGTCGCGTCCCTCAAACTTTAATCTTGCAGGGTAGGTACAAATGTTCTCTATGTATAGAGAAAATTTGTACCTACCCTGCAAGATTAAAGTACCCAAAATTCAAAATTAGTACTCCAGTAGTTTACGAAATATAGGTACCATGCCATTGGTAGGGTGGCGGTAGTCACGAAAAAAACGCGCCGCCTAGTGGGGTCTAAGAGATCCTACACATGACGCTAGACGTCAATAGATGGCGTGGTTCGAGTTGAAAGTACTGGCTTAGCATTAAATTAAACTTTACGAAGGAAAAATAAGAGGTCACCATCTAAAATATTCATAAATTCTTACATTTTAATTTATTTATTCTCACAGTGCATTATAATATTTATAATTTTAAAAGTTTGTTTTTTGCTAAACTTGAATGTGCCTTGATGTTTCTCATAGCAGGTTTTCCCGAACCCAACTTGTTGCTGCTAAAACAAATCTACGTATTAGGTACTCGAACTAGGAAAAAAAATGGTCCAGACAACCTGACGTCAGAATGTCTGACCACTTTCTTTACGTGTTTTCGCTGTCAGTGGAGGACTAAATATTTGAAGTTAGGTATCAAATAGTAGCAAAAAGGTAGTAAATTTTGGTATTTTTTAAACATATAATATCTATTGGTCCAGGGGTCCTGACGCTTACCTACTGCAAATCATGCAATAGGTATGATTCCTGTTTAAAAAACATGATTCTATTCAGTCCGTCAGTTAGATTATCGAAAAATATTGGACTCGTATTTTTGCTTTTTCAAATCAATAAAAACTTACGAAGATAAAATGCAACAAAGATCAGGAGTGAAGGCTGGTGACGTCACGTGTACGAAAAAAGTGTACATACAAGTGACGTCACACGAGTTTTCAACGCACTGTATCTTTTTCATTTTTTGTTTACGTGAAAAAAGAAAAAATACGTGTAATATTTTTTGGAAATCTATCTGACGGACTAATTAGATTTTTTTAGTCATCTACCCTGTTGTGCTACGCTAACTGTCGCGGATTCCTGCGAGGAAAAAACATTTGACCGTACCTACCTTTTTTATGTATGGAAATTCATCAAAGGACTCCTTCCGCTTTGGGTGGAGCAGGAGGGAGTGTCAGACTCTTACTGACTAAAACCCATCCGTGCTCCTCCCAGTGCCCTTTGCGTTTCGTTGGGCCGCGGTGACTTTTAAAAAAAAAGCGAAAAATAAAGCTACTTCTAAATAATCCCAACGCAAAAAGAATCATCATCAAGATAGGTTAATAAACAATAAAGTTATGCCCGAATAGATAACCCCAAAAACATGGAAATTCAGGTTGACTTTTTTGGGGTAGGACCTACCTATTGTCTTGTTTTCCAAAAAATAATTTGTACTATTATTGTTTTCCATAATCGTCCCCCTCATAATATTTACTTGCCTATTATCATTTATCTACTAATAACACTTGTCATAGGTATCAACTTATTAGTCATAACTTTTATTTGCCATAAAATAAGTTTCCTTAGATAACATGTGTTATACTAATAATATTCGTTTCTATAATTTACACATTAGGTACATACCTAATCGATCGACATACAAAATTAAATAAACTTAGGTTTTAGTGACAGAATCGCTGTAAATCCGACTCCACGCAGTCTTGTTTGCCCTACCCCTTTTTTTTAAGGATGCGAAATCATCAAATGATCCCCCCTTCCGCTCTGGGTGGAGAGGGAGGGAGTGTCAGACTCTTATTGACTAAAACCCATCCATCCTCCTCCTAGTGCCCTTTGCTTTCCAGGGCCGCGGTAACTCTTTCGAACATAATCCGCAACTCTGGCAGCGCTTTGTGTTTGTTGTATGTGGATGTGTGACCATCTTAACATACTTTGACTCCTCTGTGCCTCGGAAAGCACGTTAAGCCGTTGGTTCCGGCTGTTATTTGGAAAACTTTGGCAGTCGTTACGGATTGTCAGAAGCTAGAAAATCTGACACCAGTCTTGCCAAGAAGTACCGTGTCACACAGTTAAAATGGGTTGTGGAGGTTTGGTAGGCAGCCGCTCCACGTAAAATACTGTTATTCAGCTGAATTCGGTTTGACTAAGAGCCGAACCCAATGTAGTTGGGAAAAGGCTAGGCGTGACATGGCTTCCGCTCTGGGTGGAGCGGGAGGTAGTGTCAGACTCTTACTGACTTAAACCCATCCATGCTCCTCCTAGTGCCTTTTGCGTTCCAGGGCGCGGTAGCTCTTTCGAACAAAGAGTGATGTAATTTAGAATCGCGTAGCGCGGGCGCGGAGGGGCGAGTTGGTCCGCAAATTGAAGAACACCCTATATAGCTCCATCCCTCCTCGCTCGAACTACTCACGCTTTAACACTTCATGGTAGGGCCGCTGGTGGTTGTAACGCCCGCCGCAGCGGCTGAGGTTGCAAGACGAATCTGCTGCTTATGACACTTGATCGATTATGATCAATGAAAGTAGTAAAAATGATTTTATGTAATTTCACGATTATGGCAACTGAAGTGTTATTTATTATTGTTAGTGAAATTATGGCAAATACAAGTATGGTAGGTAGGTATATAAAATTATTGCATTTTACATTATGGCAAACATTAATAGGTAAACCCTTTTTTTGCATCTGCGTACCCCTTCACAGCGTACGCGTGATGTTATGTTATGGTGTAAACAAAAAACAGACATGCGATTTTAGCAATCCCGGGAGATTCAAATTTTAAAGGTAGGTACTAACAATGTTTTTCATATACCTACTTATGAAAAACATTGTAAGTAGGTACTTACAATACCTTTAAAATTTGAGGGTTGCCCTCGATTTCCCTGGGATTTCATAAGCAGATTCTAACTTGGTGACAATGCGACCACTTCAGGAGTAGGTAAGTATAGGCTTTTAATAAAAAAATAATTTTGAAAATCGGTCCACAATTGGCGGAGAAATCGGAGATCAACCCAAAAAAAAAGAACATACAGTCGAACATAGACCCTCCTCCTTTTTGAAGTCGGTTAGAAACAAAAAAAAAACGAATTATTTCGGCCAAGGATTAGAAGATTATCGTTTAATTCAAGTAACAATACCTACTTAGGCCCATATTCGAAAACGTAGACTCCAACTCCAACACGAGCACTGAGCACGAAAATGTCAATGAAAGCTTGTCTACTTTACGTTTTCGTACTCGAGAGATGAGCAAACAAATGCAAAATCTTCAATTTATGACAATCTCTTCAGTTGAGTTGAAGTTTACGTTTTGGAATATGGGCCTTAGTGTTAGTAACAATAGCAACAACATAGGTACTTACAAACTACATAAAAAATAACAAAGACAAAAACCGAAACCGTTTGCGAAATCACTGCTCCAAGGTGACAGGCCCAACCTTCCTACCCTTCCTTCCGACCTTCAGGCCGGGACTCCACCAAAGCGGAGAGGAGAGGAGATGTGTTGAATAAACCAATCCGGTAGGCTAAGCGGAGAAGAGATGTGGAAATAACGAATTCCCGGCCTCAAACTGTCATTGAAATTTGAATAAAACTCTTTTTCGCTAATCAAACCGAGAGTATTTAGGTACACTTCGGCGATCAATCAAACTTTCGCTCAAAGTACTGTAAACTTAATCATAATGTCTTGGACGACGTTGTTTGTAAATCGACGAATTAGGCTACAAAATTAAATAATTATCTTATTTTAGCCATAGTCCACTAATCTCTACTGAAGCATCGCAAAACCGACCTTTTAGTGCAAACCTACCTATTAACATTTAGGCGCATAATTCCGACAGTTTGGTCCCAAGGTAAAGTGGTTGCTACGCCAGTGTTGTCAACAACCGGCACACCAGCTGCAAACACACAATGTGTCCTGTGCCCGCAGCTACCTGTACTATACGGGATGTTTTGATTAAGGGCAACCAGAGAGCAACCGCAGGCTCCCGCTTTCTATTTGATTTATAACGAATAAAATATTTGAAAGTGAGAATTAATGGCGACACTAAATCCTACTTAAGATGTCACGGAAAGCTTTTGTCTGTTGATATTACTCATACCACGTAAACTTACAATATTTAAATGAGGAATAAATTAATTATGTAATGATAATGCCATCTACTATTCTCTTACTTTGTCCAAATTATGGTATCGAACCTGCGACTTACGATTAACTTCTGCGCACTGACCTATAGAAACAAGTATAGCGCATCCTTGTAAAAAGTTTAAAGAACAAAATGTTATGTATTTTTTTTTAAATCTAAGCGTGTTTCTTTTAATAAATATTTTTTTTCAATATTTTAAACTTCCAAGAGCAAAATAATAACAATCCGCAATAAAACAGAAACAAACAATATTACTCATGTACGCATACTAATTATAAATACAAAAACCTAGTAGTGGCTCTACTCCTTGTAGAGATAGAGCATCGTTTTTATTCATTTAAATTAGAATTTTAAAAGGGTTATTCCCAAATAAAATTTATGGAAACAACGTCACGTAACGGTTTCCGTTTCGTACAAAAGTCAAAACTACGAGGGTTACTTATTATGCGGCAATAGAAATGTTGGTGCGGTCCGTTCCCTCCAAGCCGCCGCGCATTCATGACATTCATTGTACGCGGCAGTAGCGGCCGCGCCACCGCGGGGGGATCGCGTGCTTGCCTCGTCGCCTGGCCATGCTGTGCCGCACGCACACTGCTCTATTTACTACTCCGCTCATAACTCTGCTCGTCCAAGTGTTTCTGTGTACTACACGCGTAGACAACAGCTGAACATGACCGTGCGCGACTTACGAACTCAACTTTCATTCATTAAAACTCTATTCTGACAAGTGACGAAAATGATATGGACACAGTGCCGTTTAAAATGATAATTAACGCGATATTCTTTTGTTTAGTGATGGGCGCGGCGCTTACGGAAGCGCCTGACGATGCAGATGTTTGTTTCCGTGTGTCCGGTGAGAATGGTGTGGTGGAGTGCAACGTACGGACACTGTCGTCGGACAGGGACGTCGCCGGTTCGATGCACTCGGATGGCGCGGAGCGGCTCGCAATCCGGTGCAGCCCGCTGCTACTGGAGAGCTCTCTGCGAGACCACCACTTCGGGAGAATGCAAGGTTTGGCAGAGATAACCATAGACAACTGCAAAATTCTACGACTGCCTGGCAACGTGTTCGAGGGGTTGCGAGGGCTGAAGACATTGAAGATTCGCTCTATGAACAACGAGTGGAGCAACAATAAAGAGTTGGAACTATCTTTGGGAGCTTTCAACGGACTGAGGGAGCTGCATACGTTGGACTTGGGTCACAACAACATAAGAAAGATACCTTCGGACTTGTTTTGCGCGCTGGAAAACATAATTTCACTTAATTTGACACACAACAAAATCAAGTTTGTCGATGAACTGGGTTTCGGACATAAATGCGGGTCCACGTTGCAGACTATAGATTTAAGTTATAACGACATCATGTCGCTGCCAGCTGACTCCGAAATTTTACATTTGCGCCGGTTGACACAGTTATTCCTTCAAAATAATAAAATTAACGAGCTTCCAGGCGAAGTTTTTAGTGACTTACTGTCGTTAAAAGTTGTAAACCTTTCGGATAACGCTATTAGTTATTTACCGGACGGCTTATTTTATAATACTAGAGAAATTCGAGAAATTTATATACAAAATAATGAACTGGAAACTTTGCCTAAGAGAATATTCAATCGGTTGGAACAATTGCTCGTTTTAGATCTTTCGGCGAATAAATTGAGGAGCGACCACATAGAAGATGAAACGTTCGGTGGTCTAATAAGATTAATCGTGCTCGACCTGTCCCATAACACGGTGGCCCGGATCACACGCAACATGTTCAAAGACTTGTTCTTTTTACAAATTTTGAATCTGTACAACAACACCATAGCGTTCATAGATGATAATTCCTTTTCACCGCTTTTTAATCTACACACTCTGAACTTAGGACAGAATAAGTTACAAGCTATTGAAGACCATATATTTAATGGGTTATTTATATTAAATAAACTAAATTTAAATAATAATATGCTATCATATATCAGTGAGAATGCATTTGGAAATTGTTCAGATTTGAAAGAATTAGATCTAAGTTCGAATAAGATTGCGAAGGTCCCTGATGCCATTATGCAATTACCGTTCTTGAAATCGCTAGACTTAGGTGAAAATTCATTAACAGAAATAGCAAACAGTTCATTCCAAAACCTATCGCAACTGACTGGGTTACGTTTAATCGACAATCAAATTGGAAACCTTACCGCGGGCATGTTCTGGGGCTTGCCAAGCCTGCAAGTACTCAATTTGGCTAAAAATAAAATACAGTCAATCGAGACCGAAACCTTTCAAAAGAATACCCAATTGGAAGCCGTGCGTTTGGATGGTAACTTCATTTCTGACATTAACGGGGTGTTTGTGGCGCTCACTAAACTGTTATGGCTTAATTTATCCGAGAACCATTTGGTATGGTTTGATTACGCTTTCATTCCAGGAAGCTTGAAATGGTTGGACATCCACGCGAATTTCATTGAGATTCTTGGTAATTACTATAAAATCCAGAACGAGCTTCACGTCAAAACGTTAGATGCCAGTCATAATCGTTTAGTGACCCTGTCACCAATGTCCATTCCGAACAGCGTCGAGCTTTTATTTATCAACAACAATTTCATTACAAGTATCGAGACGGATACATTCCTTGAGAAGAGAAACTTAACTCGAGTTGATATGTATGCCAATGAGATTGAAAGTTTGGACATAAATAGTTTACGTGTTTCGAGAGTGGCAGATGAACGAGTGCTGCCTGAGTTTTACATTAGCGGCAATCCCTTTCGATGCGATTGCACAATGAAATGGCTTTTACTCATCAATTCCATTACGTCTCGCGAATACCCGCGCGTGATGGACTTGGAGAATGTAATCTGCAAGGAATCCTACGTACGCGGCGTGAAGTATCTCCCGGTCAGTGCTCTCCATATCAAAGACTTTTTGTGTAAATACGATACTTACTGCCCTGATGGCTGCCATTGTTGCGATTTCAATAACTGTAACTGCAAGACACTGTGCCCAATTAATTGTTCGTGTTATCACGATTCCTCGAAAAGTACTAGCGTTGTTGATTGTTCTGTTAAACAATTGAAAGCAATACCTCAGAATTTTCCTGTAGATGCAACACATATATATTTAGATGGTAATATTTATAGCGAACTTAACGAATCTGTTTTCGATTCAATGCGTAAGGCCGTCGTTGTATATCTTAATGCAAGTAATATAATAAGCGTACATAACAATACATTCAACCACTTAAGAGATCTCAGAATCCTACACTTGGACAACAACAAACTGAAACAATTACTGGGTCTCGAGTTCTCAAAGCTAAGCAACTTAAAAGAACTGTATCTTCAAAGTAATTTAATTGAGTACATTTCTAATGAAACTTTTTCCCTTTTGGGAGCTCTAGAAGTTTTGCGCCTGGATGGAAACAGACTCGTGAATTACGGTCTGTGGCATTTAGACAATAACAAGAAGTTACAAACATTGTACATTGGCAGTAACAACTGGTCCTGTGATTGTAAATATTTGCAAGGTTTTTTAACTTATGTGTCGCAGAACGTTGAGAAAATTATCGACATTCCCAACCTGTGGTGTGTAAATGAGAAAATGAACCCGGCAAAGAAGCCATTGAATTTAAATGTGACAGTTTGCAGTGAAATAAGCGATAGCTCGATGATAAGCGCGTTCTTCGTCTCCCACAATTTGCCATTATTGGCCTCGGCTTTGACTGGGTTCATGCTTATTTTATTAATATTAGCTTTAGTATTCACATTTAGATACGCTTGTAGGATGTGGTTGTATTCGAATTGCGGAATTAAGCTCTCCCCTCTAGCGGGCGCTTTTAAGGATGCTGATAAGCTTTACGACGCATATATTTGTTATAGCCCAAAAGACGAGGAGTTTGTCGTAGAATCGCTTGCTCGTGAATTAGAGACCGGTTATCCGTCGTATCATCTCTGCCTACACTACCGAGACGTTCCGCAGTTCGAAGCGACGTACGCTCAGTTCCCCGACTTGGTGGTCGAGGCCACCGAGGCGTCGAGGCGTATCATAGTAGTTCTAACAAAGAATTTTATCTTAACCGAGTGGTCACAGATAGAGTTCCGACAAGCTTTACAGAAAGCGCTACAAAAGAATCCACATAAATTAATAATAGTGAGCGTAGGGCTCATCCCACGAGATCCGGAGTTGAAGTCATATTTCAAAACGGGTTTGGAGATAACGTGGAAAGAGAAACGGTTTTGGGAGAGGTTACGTTATGCCATGCCGTCATCTAAGCGCCACGGACAGAAATTAAAAAGATTAAATTATGGAAGAAATTCTAATACTTATACTATGGACGCGTCTGTGTTGAACAGTACCTGCCAGACGCTGTGCGGTAAGTCCGCCAACTCGGCGGAGCGCTCGCCGTGCGACCGGCCGCTGTCCGAGCACATTTATTCCACCATAGACTCGGATTACTCTTCCACCGACTTCCAAGGTCGGCACCATCAGCCGCAGTCCGTGGTGTTCCAGCACACCGTTCAAACGTACCTGGTATGAAGGACCTCAGTAAACATTAACCCAAACGATCTCTTAAATATTGATCTGTAGGCCTTAGTCTTAGCCTTAGGCGAACGCTAAAGAACTTGTTTTGTTATAGACGAAAATCGTCCCAAGTTGTAAATATTTATAGAACTTTATAATCTACGAGTATCTTTAATAGCATATGTGTAACTTTTGTACAATAACGATACCAAATTTTCGCATTTGAAAAGGTTTGCTTCTTCGTATTTATTACTTTTTTAAATGAAAAAATGTTTTAAGTATTATTCGGAAAGACTGTAAATTATTGTGTAGTTGTAATTCAATTGGCTGATGTTTGCATAGATATGTAATTAAAGAAGTTTATAAACGAATTTGATGATTTTAATGCACTCCTTGACTTTCTTATTGTTGCCATTACATGAAGATGTAGTAAAATTGCGCGAGTACTGACATTAAAAATACATGTTTTATTCTGTTTCCAATTCAGTTTTTACGAGCCAAGCCAGAAATGGAGCAGCTGGTCCATGTAAACAGAATAAAAATGAGAGGCAAACATGGCTGACATCTATGCCTTCAATAGGCAGCTATATAATGAGCCCCACTTGCTTGCATTCGCTTTGAAATGCTCATTTCCATTAAAAGTTTTTCTCAATTTTCTCTGTCGGTGTGCGAGGTGAGCACGGAAATGTAGCCGGCGACCGGCGACTGTAACGATTAAGCACAAAAAGACACTGTTAAAAAGAAAGTAGTTTTTCGTAATCACGACTTTTTGACCATTAAAGCGATGATGACTTTTGGAACTATTATTATAGCTGCTATTATCACTTTATTCTTTAAATTAACCTGAATACCATTGTGTTAACGCGGTTGAAGCTTTTCGTTTCTCGCCTGTCATAAATATGAACAATGGAAAATCTGTAGGCGACGTGCTAATAATTTGTCTCAATTTGAATAGATACTTGTCATTTATTTCTTTAGAGGTCGTCCATATTGATTCCTAAAATGTTTGTTGTCCTACATTGCATGCTATAAACATAACAGTTTATAACAAAACACACAGCGAAAATACATCAACCACAAAAAAGGCAGACAATAAATAAACTTTGGAAATATGTTGAACAGGAAAACCGCGTTATATAATGTGCGTAATCTGGTGGTCAATAAATAACAGCACATCTCGATGAGACAACGACAACAAAAACTATATCGATTTTATATTTTTTGCAGTCACCAACGGTTCGTGGCGTTTGTATACAGTTACATAACATTTTTCTATACGAAACGTCGTGAGCAGAGTACAAAAGTATAGGATGACGCAGGTAACATGATTGAATTTGGCTCACTTCGGTAGCTACAATGAGACAATAAGACCTGTCTGTGCCCAGTTAATAGATTTATTTCTTGTTTTATTTAGGGATCTCAACCAAATGTGTTTTATAACAATGTTATTTGCGGCGGCACACAATGTATGGCGCAAAGGATGTTCACGACGGGCTATAAACGAGTTTTTAAACCATTAATTAACGTTAATCAGGAAGGGCGTTAACTTAATGACTGGAATATGAGGTCAAAGAGCTTCCGAGCTTTTTAAAATGATTTCTGTGGGGCAAAATGTTTGTCGTCCGTTGCAGTTTAGAAGAAGAACTTTCGTAAGGAGTATTTATCGCTGTCTTTAAGGTGGCAAGGGAGGTAGCAATTTTCTCGGGCGGGGTAAGATGCCACATCTAAAAATAAGTGATTTGTTAGTACCTATTTCAAACTTAATTTCTTCGATTCTATCTTTAGATCGAAAGTTGCAATTGGTTTTCTATTGATTTACAAGCACCTAACATGAATTGGATGCTGTTAAAGATAGACAAGAACGAATCAAAAGGTATGGTAATTAAATGTAGAGCACTTTTTTAACCTAGACGCTACCACCATTCTACATTCATTATTTTATCAAAAGGTGAAAGTACTCGTAATAATAAACCAAATAGAAGTAACAACTCTGGAAACAATACCAAATTAAGTATTGAGCGTTGAAAGGTTACAGGTTCAACACCTACAACAACTGTCAATACTTAGTATATTCTTCAGTGGACCTCACAATGCCAAAAAGATAACCATATCTTAATTTGCATTAAAATATATTTCCCTTCTCGTCTTATCAAACAAGATTATATCGGAATAGTTTATTGATAAAGCGGGAAGGGAAAATTATTTTGTGAAGCAAATAATAGTGAACTTTGGTAAGCAAAGTCTGTGTGCTCTTGAAATCTGCCTAGCCTTTTTCCCAACTATATTGGGGTCGGCTCCCAGTCAAACCGGATTCAGCTGAATACCAGTATTTTACCAGTCTGTGCTCTTGAGATGATTTTAATTTAAATGTTTTCCTTGGCAGGTACTTTCTTTGAGTAGGTCAAGTAAGATTTGCTTGTAGGTGGGTGCTAATCTTAGTGGGTGTATGTAAACGGATCAAGGTAACACCATTGCAACATGGTACATCTTAGAGTTACATTGAAGAACGCTGTTAAGAAATTCGATAAGCATAATATTGCAAGAGATGAACAGCGACCATGGAACAACTTTTAGGTAGATAATATAGTATTGTGAAGTGTGTATGCAAATTATTATATCTTGAGGGCAAATTCGAAAAAACGTTTTCTACCTAGGTTCAGCTATCGAATCTTTCAAAGTCAAAGATTTATTTGCCGATAAATATGCTTACAGAAGTTCTTACAGTAATATAATAGTTACTTAACATATTTAATCATAACATAATGACATGGATATTTTGGTATAGGTAGGTACAATTAGGTCATTGAATGACAGAACTTTTATACTCACACCTTGCAAATTTTTAATAACCGTTGACTTCACCAAACGGTTTTTCTCAGAACTTAAAAATGTTGCCCGAAAAACATTTAGACTCATACATTAAAAATGTAACGACATTTCTTTTACCTCAAAAACATATCAATCCCGATTTTTACCAATATTTCCACTGATTGGTTTCATCTTGCCCCCACCTACGCCAACAGGGAAATACGAAAGTTGTGTACCCATCTATTTTGCCGGCCGTACGAAAATAGAATTTGATTATTCCGTTCGCTTACTGAGCCGTGATGCTCCGTTCGGTGGCGATCTATTGTTTCACCCAAAGGTTGGAAGTGATCGTACTAAAAGCGTTTGTTTACTTTACCACTGGTTTTTGTGAATCAAGGTTTAGGTTGGGCGATTTGATAGACAAATTACTACAGTCAATATTGTTGTTTGGAATTAGAAAAATCTGGGAATGTTTCTGTCTGTTGCGTAGCCGGAAAATTGTTTATGTTATTATTTTTAATTCAACTAAGTTAAGGGCCCTACGATGACGTGCCAATGCCATCAGCTCCGTTTCCCTCCAACACCGGAATTATGATAGGTTTAAGACGTTATAGTAGGGTGCTTCGTGCTTGGTATTATAATAACATAGTCTTACTAAGGTGTTATGCTATTGGTAAGTGGTACTATGCCCTTAACACGAAAAGTGTGAATACGAGGCGTTGCCAACTAAGAAAAAAAGTGTAAAGTAAGTATCATTTCCTTTATTCATTATTTGTACATATATAAATTACATTTTTAAATATTTTAACAAAAAAAAAACATTTAATAATATAAAAAATAGTAGCCCACCGGTATCAGCAGCGGTATCAGGTTTATTTCACCGGGAACAGGGTCCAAGCTACCGGCGGTCAGGGCTCCAGAGAGAGGAACCTCCTAACAATGCGAGCCGTGTCCAGAAGTACTACTTTCTGAATCAAGCCCTTGATCCAGCTGCCTAACGAGAGCCTCCTGAGGTGTTGGTCGAGGCTCGTGGCTATTAAGCCTTTGGCTGACACGACTATCGGTACAATGATTGCCGAATTCACATCCCACATGTCAACAACCTCGCGAGCCAAGTCAAGATATTTGATTTGTTTATCTTTCTCGGCTTTCACGAGGTTCTCGTCATGCGGAACGGTGATATCTACAATCATTGCACGCCTCTCGATTCGGTCCACCACCACTATATCAGGCTTATTTGCAATAATAGTCCTGTCAGTGATGATGGACCGATCCCAGTACAATGTGATACTGCCATTATCGAGTAGGTATCATTATTATTTAGGTACCTACATCAGAATCCAGCAATACTGATTTGTGGCAGAAATAGGTAAGGTACTCTGGAAAATCATCTATTTATAGGTACCTGCAAAAGCAATTCCGCTTTTGTAACAGCCGCAGCCGTGCCGATTTGTAGAAACACCTATATGCCTACCTACAACGACTCAGATTGCGCTGTCTGACTCAGTAACCACGACTTGTTCCCTAATAAAAATCCTCTAAAACAGAACAGAAATAGTTTTACAGTTAGATAGTTATATCTTAGCACAGCAAAAACCACACCGCTCAATTAATTTTAATTATCTTTGATTATCTTTTAATTATCTGAGACGCTGCCTGTAACAACTATTCGTATATTGCCATATAGACACCAGAGTGGTAATTCTACTAATTTTTAACAACGATCGCATTCGCATATCGATCAAAAACTGTCAAAAAAGCCTTAATTTTCATACATTTTTGACAGTTTGCGATTGTGATGCGATTGTCACGTTGCTTGAAAATTAGTAGAATTGGCTCTCTGAGGGCTTAGTGTGAGTTTTTTAACGTACTCGATCGCGTTAACGTTAACGTTCGCTTATGTCAAATTGTATAAATAAAAACAAGTTGTCCGTGAGTGTCACCAGACGGCGCTTATTCAGTTTCAATACAAATTGACGTTTACGCTAACGTGATCGAGAACGTTAAAAAACTCACACTAAGGCCACTGAATTTGTGCAAAACGGTCATTGACCGACATAACTACTTTTACTGACTTTCATAATATAAAAAAAGATATAAATACAAAGCTGTCCCGAATCGACTTCTATCGTGATCCTTTACGTTCTCAAAAAACGGTTCATAATTTATTGTTCGGGTATCCACGAAGGGATATGAGGGGAAGGTCACTTTATTGCAATTTTATCTGGCGCCTACCTAAGTACCATAGGTTTGGTTGATCGCCGAAGTGTCATAGGTACATACAGTCAGTTCGGATCCGCGACAAGAGACCCTAGACAATGCGCCATTCAATTAGCGAATGCGACTGTCGAAATGTCAAAATGTAGGAATTTGATCACGTGACATTACGTAAGCATCTGTCGATCCCATACATTTTTGACGTATTGACCATCGCCTTCGCCACGCTACCGCTGACAGAATGTCACTTGTCTAGAGCCCAAGGAGTTCTATCCAATGGGCAATGACATTCAAATGTAAAAACTGTCAGTTAACAACACAAGCTGTGTTGTTTGTATAAACACTTAAGAACTAATTCTACGAAAACGTTTCTCAATGTCACATTGCTCTTATCTGCGGGAGTCTAAACACAGTGTATATTTCAAAGCGTATCACTGAAACAAATTGGCCGATTTTATCTGAACATGACCTAATTTGTTGTCCATAAATTTGTCAATCTAAAACTGTACCTACCGACAACTTTATAATTTGATAGAGCTCGATATAATTCGACACGTGTTAGGCCTGCCATCACTAATCATTATGCCGTTGTGTGTTGTTAATGTATTGGGTACTTTTTTTTTTTTTTTTTTTTTTAATTATTGATAGGCAAGCGCTTGACCACTATCTCACCTGATGGTAAGCGACGATGTGGTCGAAGATGGAGCACGTTTGCCTAGAAGTAACCTATTCACTCTTGACTTAAAGACTCCCAGGTTGTAGCTATCAGGAAACACAGACCCCGGCAGGGAATTCCACTCCTTAGCTGTACGCACAATGAATGTATTCCCAAAACGCTTTGTGCGTGTGGGTGGGATGTCCACTATGTACCGGTGGCGCATCGCCGTACGTCTTGTGGTCCGATGATGGAACGGGCTAGGCGGAATCAAACTATGTAATTCCGTTGCACACTCTCCAAAATGCAACCTATAGAAAACCGACAGGCTAGCAACTCGGCGTCGATGCTCGAGGCTTTGGAGCTTCGACTCGACGAGACTATCATTGCCGATGATCCTCTTGGCTCGTTTCTCTATTGACTCAAGGGCATCAAGCTGGTATCTGGCAGATCCGTCCCAAAGATGCGAGCAGTACTCCATACACGATCGAACTTGCGCTTGATAAAGTTTGAGCAGCTGTTCCGGCGTGAAGTACCGTCGCACCTTTGCTAGGATTCCCAACTTTTTGGCAGCCACTTGAGCCTTTGCCTCTATAAATGTGCCAAAATTGAGGGTAGATGTCAACGTAACACCAAGAAGGTCAAGTTGGTCGGTTATCGGCACGGTTACACCTCGGAAAGATGGAGCTGGGTGGAATTGGCTCCTTTTAGCGGAAAAAAGACACGCCTGGGTCTTAGCAGCATTGAACTTGACCAGATTGGCATCGCCCCACTCTGAGACATCCTGTAAGGACAAGTTCAAGCGCTCAACCATAGCCTCTCGGAGAGACCGGATCTGCGACCCACCAGCTTGTGCGTTGGACACGTATCTCTCAGCAACAGTACTGTCGTCTGCATACCCAAAGGTACCGGGTTTTAGCAGATCATTAATATGCAGCAAAAACAATGTTGCCGAGAGCACCGACCCCTGAGGAACCCCGGCATTGATATCCAGCAGTCCAGACGAGCAGCCATCTATGACCACTCGGATAGACCGATCCCTCAGAAAATCTGCAATCCAATCACACAAACCGGCGGGTAGACCGAAGGAAGGAAGCTTACCAATAAGGCTTTCGTGCCAGACCCTATCGAAGGCTTTCGAGATGTCAAGAGAGACCGCAAGTGCTTCCCCGTGTTTCTCGATGGCCTCACTCCAGATGTGAATGGCATACGCTAGAAGGTCCCCAGTGGACCGATTTCGGCGGAAGCCGTATTGTCGGTCACTAAGGATATCGTTAGCTTCTAGGTATGCCAGGAGCTTACCATTCAGCACGCGTTCCATACTCTTACAGAGTATGGAAGTTACTGAGATGGGTCTATAATTTGCTGGGTCAGCTCGACTACCCTTCTTGGGCACGGGCTGCACGTTAGCTTGCTTCCAAGCCATCGGCACCTTACCAGTCTCAAACGAAAGGCGATATAGGCGTGTCAAGATCGGAGACAACTCAGGCGCGCAGGTCCTCAGTACAATTGCCGGTATCCCGTCGGGGCCACTAGCCTTATTCACGTCTAGGTTACGCAATACCCTACGAACGTCCTTCTGATGAATGCGAATGTTCGACATACTCGACTCGCATCCAACAGGAGAAGCAGGGGGCCGCGCGCCACCAGGATCAAGACGCGAATTTTCCGCAAACAGAGAAACAAACAGGTTCGCTTTTTCCTCAGCGGAATGGGCCAGTGACCCATCAGGTCTCAGCAGTGGTGGTAGTGAGGGGCGGCAGAAGTTCGATTCAACCGACTTAGCCAGGGACCAAAACGCCTTACTGCCTGCTGGGTATGAAGCAAGTTTGTTCCCAATTCGGCTAATGTGGTCAAACCGAGCCCTCCGCAACACCTTCTTGCAGGATTTGGCAGCCCTGTTGAAGGCCCTCTTCCTCTGACTCACGTCAACCGCTTTGCGCGTACGAGCGTCGACCCATGCTAGGTACGCCTCATGTTTGAGCGTATCAGCGCGATTGCACTCGGCACCAAACCATGGATGAGCCATGCCAGATATTGTTACGTCAGAGAACGGAATGAAATACTCCATTCCCTGCCGCAACACATCCGTCACGGCGTTCGCGCACGACGAAGCGTCAGTCGAAGAAAAGCAAGTAGGCTGCCAAGGATAACATGCGAAGAAAGATCGCATGCCATCCCAATCTGCTGACCTGTATCGCCAAACCCGCCGGGTGCCTCTAGGGCTAGGATCGGGCGGGGAGTAGACGGACACAGATTTCACCAGACAGTGGTCGGAACTTCCTAGTGGTGAAGAAATCGACACCGAGTAGCGGTCTGGATCTGTTGTCAACAGAAGGTCCAAGCAATTGGCTGTGTGCGAATCAACATCCGGCACCCTCGTTGCCCCCTGGACCAGCTGGGTGAGATTTAACGCTAGCGCTAGCTTTCGCGTCTCTCGTCCAGCATGGTCTGTGCACTGGTATGGGAAGAGCCACTCCTGATGGTGGGCGTTGAAGTCCCCCAGTAACACCAATTGGGCAGAAGGGTATCGCTGCTGAGCCGCATCCGCCGCCTCACTGAGGTGTTGTGTGAGCCCAGTTGTCTCCAGATCACCGCTGTGCGACCGATAGACACAGGCATAGATTATTTTATCTAGGCCAGTGTCCACCAGAACCCAAAGCGTTGAGAACCTGGAGTCCTCAAGGTTGCGGAGACGCCGATAGCAGATGTCGTCCCGGGCGTACATACATACACCCGCGCGTGGTTTAAAACAGTGCTCCAGGGTAAACCCTGGGTAAGTGAGGTACGACACGTCTGACGGACATCCGATCTGCGTCTCCGAAAGGAACAGGAGCGCTGGTTTCTCAGTCTCCAGGTGGTGATGGACTGCGGCAAGATTTGAGTGCAGGCCTCGTATATTACACAGGTACTTCCATTAGTAGCCACTAATTAGGTTAAATTTGGGCTGTTGATGCTGTGGTGTCACTTTGGAACTCTGTACGTTCAGTTTCAGTTTTGTTTCACAGGGTCTTAGGGGTGCGTAACAACAGTCGGGCGAGTCGATCTTGAAGGTAAAGCAGCGCTTGCCGAAATCGATCCCCGGATTCATAAAAATTAAATACCGAGAACTCTCCGTGCTTCGGAATGCGCGTCAAAAACCATAGTTAATAACGCATGTATTTGAAGATCGTTGAAGGAAACTTGTTACTCGAAGCTATACGCTCCATGTAAAATGCTGGTATTCAGCTGCATCTGGCAAGGAAACAAGCCGACCTAACCACAGATTTGAAAATGCTACTAGACATGCGAGTAGTTTCAGAGACCCTAGAGCACAATGAAAGATTAAAATTTATTATGGCGTCAAGAAAGCTTAGGGTTAAAAAAAACAGTGAGTGAGACAGGCCGTTTTACCACAGCAAATATTCTCAATAGCTTGAACAGGCGGAAAAAGAACAATGAAGTCTTATTTTCAATGTTATCACACACATTACATGTCAATAGGTCAATGGCACAGTCTCGTCGACACACTGGTGACCTATATTAAATTCGTTCAGTTTAAACACATGATGTCATTTATCAATCCAGCTTCTAGCTTTCATTGTAGATGGCTCCAAATCAGTTATCAGATTCAGCTGAAATTCAGTAAGAAGAACATACAGTATCGTGTCCTGGCAATAGACATTGATGTTCTTAAGATTTGATATCATCTTTATGATTGCCTACATAAATTCACGTACATATAACATGTGTTTGTGATGTTTATGTCGTGAACTGTGCATTTATAGGGTTACGAACGTCTATATGAAAATCGGAACCCTTTTTTAATGGATGGGAAATCAGCAAATGACCCCTCCGCTCTGGGTGGAGCGGGAGGGAGTGTCAGACTCTTACTGACTAAAACCATCCGTGCTCCTCCTAGTGCCCTTTGCTTTACAGGGCCGCCGTGGCTCTTTCGAACAAAATCCGCAAAAACGGAACCCCTACAGTATTACTTGTGACGTGTCTATCTGTCACAGCCAATTTTTAGCGAATCTACTGGACCGAATCAGGAAACACATACCTACGAACCTCTGTGATCCGAACACAAACGCGCAGATACACACAACTTGAGTATGCGGTCACTTTAGAAGGACAAATTATTAAAAAAAAAACGGTTTTGATACTGTGCCGTCATACTGCGTGACACGACATATCGAATGAAGTGGCTTATTATGAGGGTCATAATAATTTTATTTGGATTGAAAAGTTGCCTTTTTATGGATGGGAAATCATCAAATGACTTCTTCCGCTCTGGGAGGAGTGGAAGGGAGTGTCAGACTCTTACTGACTAAAACTCATCAGTGTTCCTCCTTATATCCTTTGTGTTCCAGGGCCGGGGTGACTCTTGGCAGGCTCTGGCCCTAACGGGACCCGTCTACATTGCTGACATCTCTCGCGTGGAACACAACGCGCCGTCGACTCGGGCCTACAGTGCAATTATGTAAACATGTCGAAGTGAAAACTTAGGCGAAGTGAACGACAAGTAAGCTGTCAAATATACATACAAGATGCTCATACTCATCTCACTTGCCGTTCACTCCACCTAAGTGTAAACGGTGAGATGTCGACAGAATAGTGCTAAGGCTCGGACTGCGAGCGTTGGGTGGCTCGCTGTCCGAGCCTTAGCACTCAGAGATGTCTCAGTCAAGCTTCTATCAGTGAAAGATTTTTTTGTATTCGTAGTTCTATAGATCACCTCCAACAAACACACAAACACCTGTTCATCTCTTGCGTTTATGTTCCTATGATTTAATGGCAGCTGCCTCTAACCGGTCTTCAATCTAATTTAAGACGCCAGGCAGTTCTATTTTCACTGACGATTGCAGATCTACGTCAAATAATGGCTCTAGCTGTAAAAGGATGTTCGAATGGTCAGAATAACGGTAGGTAATTAAACCTGACCTGATTGACTCGTTAGGCTAGGTCGTTAGTGACCAAACGTGATTATTTTAAGGCATCCTAGTTAGTGTCGTACATTTATGTTGATGTAGTGGCTATGAATAGAATATAAACAGCTTCTTTGATTACCGTTAAATTAAGGGTACGAAAATTACGCCTCAGCGTTTTGAATTTCAGATTTTGTACTACAAAATTCTTAAAACTTAGAAAAAGCCTCTACGTACCGAAACTGTTTTCTATTTACTTTTCATCAATTATGTAGATAATATGTAACGTTATATGTAAGTGAAATGTGGAGGACCACAATGCAATCTAAGAACGATTTGTTGGAGCCGTAGTTATGTGAATTTATTGTAGAAAAAAATGTTATTTGTTAGTTATCAACTAATAGTTTTAACTTTGACCTACCTAGTTATTTATTCGTCAAGCTAACAACGATGAGTTAACTATGGATCAAAAAAGTCGTTAGTAAATTCCTATACACCGGGTTATTTGTAAAACACCAACAACCTTACAGTGGGTAAAAGTACTCATGATTATAAACAACTTTTACTACGGGACCAACTCTGAAATAACAAAAAAAAATCGGCTGTTTCATACAAAATGCAATATTCACCCGATGAAAATGTATGGAACAGTCGATTTTTTTTTCGATTTTTCACCCCCTGAAAGGTTGTTTGTGTTTTACAAATAACCCTGTATAATATGTTGTCTATACTCTTAGTGTAGCTATACATGTCTAATCAACCCTCAAGGGCAATAGCGTGATAGTGAGACGAGACTATAGTATGGAATAACGGAGTTGAAATGGTGACAGTATTATCGGAATTTCACATCTTGGTGTGTCTGGGTACTCCGGGTCGAAGGTCGCAGAAATGTGAAAGCTCAATGCCTATACAAACTTTTTAAACCTTAAAGCTTACCTGCGTAAGAGTACCTTACAAAGTTTACACATTTTTCACCTTAAGTGGAATTCTTGATGTTTTGCATTCTATGGAATATTACTCATGGTTAGGGTTCCGTGCAGTTATGGCTACCACCATAGTTTTTTTACTACCTAGATATCTAGCTATTTCCCGCGGCTTGCCTTCCGTGCTTAGAGGGACCTTGACGGCTCCGCCTGCGTGGGGTATTAGTACTTTACACCTTTATAAAATTAGCTTAAGTGTTATTATGACGTATAAGCTAAGCTACTACCTTTCGCTCGCGGCTCTGCTCGCGTGGATGTCGGTTATCGCAAATAAAAGTAGCCCATGTCCTTCTCCATATCCCAGGCTATATATATCTGCCAGATTTCATGACGATTCGTTCAGCCGTTTTAGCGTGAAAGCGTATCAGACAGACATAGTAAAGAAAGAAAGAAAGAAAGAAAGAAATAATTTATTTTGCGATGAATGTGGGTATCCAAAATTAAGATGTCGATAATGCAATATATAACAGTGCCAACACACTCTACCTTACGGCATGCAAAAGTACAGATATTTGGGTCATAACATAAATCACATAAATTATTAAACCAACAACCATAATACCATAAATTATCCATGTTTTTTATTTTTATTTTTGTAAATTATAATTCATAATTCTTAGCGACAATTGCACCCCATATTTGTACGCCTTCAGGCATAACATAGCGCTCTGTTAATCAAATATAAGACCTGTATCTCTTTACCAATGTTAACAAATAAATTATTATTCTCTTCTCTTCTCTTAAAAAAAAACAACAATCTTAAATCAAATTGAATATTTTGCTTCCATTACACGTACAACAAACTCGCATTTATACTATTATTAAGGAAGTAGGGATAGTAAGGATGTTACTAGAAAGTTTGATCAAAAGCCGTTCAGTAGTTTTTTCTTGAAAGAGCAACAAACATCCATCCATTCAAATTGTCGCGTTTAAATAAGTACGAAGTTTCCAGGAAGGTACCTAGGTAATTTCTTATAATAATATGGTACCTAGTGACAACCAATCACTATTGCTTCTCGCGAATAGGCACTTCAGGATTTTCGGCCGCTAAGTCTAGATTTCCTCACGACATTGTCATTCAAGTCATTGATCTTAGATTAACTTAGCAAACATTTGATCCCACGTCAGCAATATTCACACAGTTGACACAGCATTTCCCATGTCCTCAAACTCGACGATTTCCAGCCACATTATACAATTCTATTCACGGTCCGCTGACAATCCATTATAGTCCATTTACTATAAATACTCGTTTTTTATTTACATGTTCTTATATTGAATTAAACAGCCCGGATGTTGGGCCGTTTCCCTAAATTACGTGTCCATTATGGACGAACCCGCGACTCATTGTCGAGTTTCTGAGTGAAAACATTGTGTTATAATTATAATGTTTGGTTATTATTGTGTCAAGGTAGTTTATCAGCTTGTCTTGTTAAAGAATTTGTTAGAAAAACTGGGGGCACGGGAGTGCCCCAGCCAAGACAAGCCAAAGGAAGCGAAACATGATCTTTTCTCGAAGCATTTTGTCGTATTTTCGAACCCACACAGTTTCGGTCCGCCGCAGTTTCGGTCTGGATAAGACAAGAGAACTCAAATTATTAGGTAAAGATGTACATGTAGTTAGGGGACTAATCACCATAGTTATGCCTTTTAATCTTTCTAGACTTATGGGGTTGGGGTTGGGAAATCTCATAACTTTTTAACAGAGAGAGAGCGTAATGTAATGACTTATGAGCCTGTGAGTCTTGGCAACCAATAAACATGAAATGCTCTTGATCAAACTCTTCTTGGGATTAAATGTTTTGTGTTGTGGTTCTTTTCTTCTTTGCTCTGGAAATCGTTACAGTGTTCTGTAAACGATGATGTAAGTCCTGTGAAAACTTAAGAAAGAAGACAATATTGTATTGCTTGGAACTTGGGCATTTTTCAGAAAGTTAGTATTATTACCCGCTGAAGTTGTATTGTGTGAAAATCCTTAGAAGTCGCGTCGTTTCAGTTCAAAATAGTAAAAAAGTTAACTTTCGTGAATGAACACAAAAATAACCTGAACTTGTTGCGTTAGCTTGACGTTTACAACTTAAAACAAAAGAGAACAGATGGTACTTTGGTTCGTTCAACATTTTCATTCATTCTTTGTTCATTCACACATGAAACTATGTTGATGTTAGTTATCCAAATTTTCTTTGAGTTTAAGTTTATGTCTGCTCTTAAGTCACTATTTATTTATGACTTAGTAATGAGTAAGTACCTATAGGTAATGCTATGTTTAGTTGTGCTATTGTTTAGTAAGTAAGCATCTAGGCATCAAGCTTGCCAATTGGTTTATGATAGAATCTTCGATCAGTAATTAGATAAAATAGTAAATACCTACACCTCGAAAACTGGCTCCTAACCCATTGCTTTTAGGCTCACAATGAAGTGTGTTTCGCACTAGTGCGGAAAACGTTTGATACACGTGCGAATTTGCCATTATTACAGTCTCTTAGATTTATTCCGCCAAAGATAAAGTTTGACCACAAGCATCAAAATGTAGGTACAGTCAACGAAGCTATTTGGTATAAGCCATACGTACCGAGATAGTTCGATACCTATGTATGAACACACATACGGCCAGCTTTATACCCACCGTTTGCGAAGACTCACGGTAAACTTTTGGGAAACGTTATTAGAAAACCTTTGAACAACAATGTCTTTCCGATAGTTATTGTCGCGCTGAAGGTGAGCACTTGAAGCTTCGAGCTTGGGATGAAGGCCGTTTGTAAGGAAACGGTTGAGAGGAATCCGGGAGAGGCACTTATTGGAAATATTATGGAGAGGGTTCAGGAATGGGTAATAAGGAGTGGGGATAAATTAGTTTTATGGACGAGCTCTACCTCATGTAGGAGAGAGGTGTAATATGTAGCCACATAATATATGTGAATACATAGTACACCTTTGTAGTATGTACACATAGATCACTAGCTTGTGCCCGCAGTTTCGGGATGTCGGTTATTGCATAAAAAAGTAGCCCTTCTAAATATCCTAGGCTATATATCTGCCAAATTTCATGACGATCCGTTCAGCCGTTTTTAGCGTGAAAGCGTAACAGACAGACAGAGTTATTTTCGCATTTATAATATTAGTAGGGATTATGTACTATTTAAGTGTTGATATTTTTTTTATCTTCTTCTTATAATAATCAATTACCGTGTGTCTCGCAAAACTCGACAACAGGTCGATCGATATGTTTGGTTTGCTTCACTGCTGAGGTGATTAAGGAAAAAAGATTTTATGACTATAGATTTTTTTTTTGTAAAATGTATTTAAAAGTGACAGAATTAGTGTTAATTTGGACTTAAATTTTGTAACAGTTTTTATAGAAAATGGTAGACGGGGTTGCAAGAATGCATGGAAAAAGCTCTTATTATAGCAAAAGCTTGCCTTATACCTTTTATATCATGCATTATAACCTTTGTGAACCAAGTGAACCTAACAACTAATAAGACTGGCCAATCCTTCCCTTGCGGTGGTTGGGCTAACACCCGCCTGGTTCGCGACCACCCTCCCACCGGAGTTCGCCGTCAAGCAGCCTGCTGTGTTTCGTCGACGCGTGGGAGTACCAGTGCCTCAAAGCATCTTCTGGGCACGCTCGCTTCATCATGGACCTCATCTAGAGCTTTCCATCAGGCGTGATCGAGGTCAAGAGCTAGCCCATTGATAAATAAAAAAAAAACAACTTAGTTGATGCACACCTTTTTTTTTGTAAGGAAGGGAAATCATCATATGACTCCTTTCGCTCAGAGTCTTGCTGACTAAAACCCATCCGTGTTCCTCCTACTGCCCGAAATAAGAACAACTGTCAAATTCGTGTTGTCTTTCATTTTTATTTCGGGTTCGGGACTAATCGTAAGTCCGTAGGTAATACGGAGAAGAAAACACCCGACACTAAGGCCGAAACTACGGACTTCGGGCTTAGAGAGTAGGCGGACAGGGCCACGGTAACTCTTTCGAACAAATTCCGCAGCAAACGCACACCTGCTCAAATAAGACTGCAGATCTACCAGAATCAAAGAAACACATCACAACAGAACAGGAACAGAACAGATCTAAAGCAGTTTTCAGAACCGACCATTCGTTGCTGCAAGTTTTTCAGTTGATTGAATTTATCACTTTAATGATACTATTTAAACCAATTAATTAATTCACTTACGCTACCGTCGTTTTAAAGCAAAGCTTAGAAAAATAACTTCTCATCTCAAATGAGGGTAGTTTTGAAATAATTCTTTAGTATCATACTGTTGGTAAGTGTCCTGTCATGTTGCGGATTTTGTTCGAAAGAGTTACCGCGGCCCTGGAAAGCAAAAGGCACTACGAGGGGCATGGATGGGTTTTACTCAGTAAGAGTCTGACACTCCCTCCCGCTCTACCCAGAGCGGCAGGAGTCATTAGATGATTTCCCATCCATAAAAAAGTGTCCTGTCATTTTAATAGGACATTTATGAATCACGCTAGGTACCTAAGCGTTTTGTGTGTAATCAAGAACTAAATCCAGCTAAGAAAGCCTGAAGCCAGAAGTAAATCCAGACAGCAAAAAATGTTTCAGTAACAACTGGGTTCATTAATTAAATCACTTCATTGTTAATCTAAAGATTTTCCTACCATACAGAAACGGATAGCGAAGACAAGAAGCGTGATCGATCCTGTACCTATTGTATATGTCGTAGGATAATTTGATACTTCGAATCTTCGCGGAAATCCTAGGGGTTTTGCGAAAACGCGGATAATTAGACATAGGCGAAAAATTATCTATTAGGGCACCCCGACTCGGACAGGTTAGGTTAGAAGGGGATGGCGGGGTCAAGTGAGCGAGCGTAGCGAGCGAACAGACCCCGCCATCACCTTCGTGGTTATTTTTTTTTTCGCAAAAATCCAGACTTTGTCCAGTAAGATTTGATAATTTTTCGCCTATGTCTAATTATCCGCGTTTTCGCAAAACCCCTAGGATTTCCGCGAAGATTCGAAGTATCAAATTATTCTACGACATATACAAAAACATCATCCCATATAAACACATCCGCTACCATTTACCAAACACATGCTGACAATCGTCCGTCGATGAATAGGTACCTACTACATCCTTGTGTTGACACAGTTCTGTTTACTAAAGGGAAGTCTACACTTTAATCTTCATTCATCAATACAAATTGAACCACTCATAGCAAAGTGGCCCCCTGTGACGTTTATCCCTCATCCCCCGGGCTATAAGCCAATATATGCAGTGAAAGTTGATTATTCGACATGATTTTTGACTAGCCCCTATGCGTTGAAGGAATTACATCAGCAAATATAATATTTTCATGAAGACATATTTTATGTTTGAATTGTCTTGGGGGCAAAATGGAGACTAGTTTACTTTTTGGTCGTCTAGCCCAAGTTAAATGACTACATTAAATGTTGACAGACTTCCAAAGTTTTTGCTTCCTTTGCACTTTACAGTTGTTTCTACCTAAAAAGTCTTAGATTAATATAGACTCAGGTGTCAGACACTCAGCTAAAAAAACGTAAAAATAGAATTGCATATCGATTCCGATTGTTAGAGGTCTTTCAACTGTACAATCAAAAGACTAGCCGAATGACATAACAGGCTAGTTTCAATCCGTTAGACGTCTGCCTGACAGACGAACCGTACGCTGCAGGCATTGCTAATGAGTGATGCGTGCAATGACGTCACATGTGCGAAATATGTCATTCAACGTTTATTTAAATGCAGGCGTCCATTGCAGCGTAGCGCAGGTGCAGTGCTTGCAATCTAGGATTTATGTATATGTAGGTACAGGACGGTGTAGTCCGATAGATATTAAACATATTTATTACAAGAAGTAGGTATAACTGAAAATCATGTAATACAGGAATTCGTGTAGCAGGTATATTCAATACTTCGAAAATATGTCACTGGCAAGTTCTACAAACATAATAATTTAGAAAGTCACTATTAAGTTGTAACCATTCAAATGCTCAAGTAAAGAATATATTAGGTACTTCTACTTTTTGCTACTTCAACAGTAAAAGTCAAAGTCGATTACAAAGCGTAACTTAATGTAACTTTTAATCTCACGTCAACTTCGCGAGTCTATAAACGAATTGTCGCAGAGTTAAAATTTTAAGCGTGACTTACTCCCTCGCAGGGGTCTATTAAATTTATTGCTTGTAAAACGAGCAGCTAATTTAGAGTTACGTTTTATTGTGTTAACTTAACTAGTTTACGTTATATCTCCGCGGGTGTTCGCCTGTGTAAGCATCAGTTGAAAAGTACCTTTATTGTCACAGTAGTAAGGACGGGGAATAAACGATAAATATACATAAAAATAACTAGATATGTATACTTTTTATTAGCCATATGTAATGCGTAATAAAGCAGTGGGGTGTGTTTCTGTTTTTACGATCACTAAAGGGGATGAAAGAAGGTATGGAGCCCTAGATGAATAATATTTTTATGGCACATGTTGGTTACAAAAAAATATATTTTAGTTCTCGCTGAAGACGTCGTCTGAAATAAAAGTATTTAGTGTTGCATGTTTTTCAGTCAATTATAAAAACATGAGAAATGTTGCGACGTTTTACTTACTACATGAAAATTTCAGTCGGATTCTTGTGTTGCCTGAATTTCAGTACAGAATTTAATTTCAGTGGATAATTGACTTGGTTTACAAGGAACAAATAATAAAATAAAAGGAATCTCGTTTACAGCCGCTGAGCAACGAACAAAGGAACTCGGAAATGTCATCGCTCATTTCTTTTCATTTGCACGTTTCTTGCTGTTCCATACGGCTGCCCTCACACATTGCTGGTAGGCCTCTTTACACAATGGTTATATTGGACCACCATGTAATAACTTATGTACGTATGTCGCCTGCTACAAACAAAACTCGACAAAATTAAGTAAGTACCTAACTACTATTTACCAATTTATTATGACAAATCGTGGACAATTTTGGGATAAGTAGTTTTTTTTACTTTTGACTACACAAAGATCAGTAACGGGTACGGATAGAGCCCCATTTAATAATAATAATAATATTATTATGTTGACAAGAGCCGCAGCTCGACGAGCACGCCCACCACCTCCGGCCTCGTCGCTCAGCTCCGCCTCGCCGTCGCCGGAACCCAGCTCCATTGTGAGTGCTGTGACACCGGCCGTGGCAGTCGCGTCGAGTGCGGGTGACGAGTATTTCTCGCCGCCCACGTCGCCACCACCTGCACGTCGACGGAGAGGACGCCGGCCGCCGGACGGCTTAGGACCTCGAGGCCCACCGGCCTCTGATAGGGTCCCAGCTCCCGGCGGAAGTGTGCAGCGCATGCGATGGACGCGAACCATCAATGAAAACGTCATGCGCGCATACTATGGGGCAACAGAGGGGGGAACTAATCTGACTGCGCACCGTGGTCGGATGCTCTCTCTGTTTCAGGTACTTGAACCAGCTGTCAACGTTTCGGCTCAACGACTATCGGATCAGGTGCGCGTCATCCAGCGTAACCGTATGTTGGATGACGGTG
Source organism: Melanchra persicariae (assembly GCA_947386135.1). Taxonomy (NCBI): domain Eukaryota; kingdom Metazoa; phylum Arthropoda; class Insecta; order Lepidoptera; family Noctuidae; genus Melanchra; species Melanchra persicariae. The sequence goes on along the minus strand of OX376655.1, from coordinate 7,598,469 downwards.
TGCTTGATCGCCTCCGAACGGAAATGTGTAGCCATGTCATTACTACTCCGTCGCAGACTGTGGCACCACCACAGTCAACCGAAATATCCGGCCACGCTGACGAAGATAGTAATGACAGGGTTACAAACGTAAGTACCCAGTGCAATGACGAATTGAGGAGTGCTTTGGAGTGTGCTATTCGGGAATATCGCTACATGCCGCCTGAACTTAGGCCACGCTTACCTCGTTTGCCCATGCATAACAAAAACAGGGCGCTGGTGGCAGCTCTGGATTCGCAGTTGTCAAATTATTTTGATGACTGCGAATACCTCACTGATGCACACTCGATGTTGTACTGCGCGGCTGTAGCGGCATGTCGTGTAGCTCACGTCAAAATAACCAATGACAGAGTTACATGACCAAAACTAGCCGTACCGGCCTGGCAGTGCAGGATCGAGCGTCGTATCTGTGGGGCCAGAGCGTTAATCGGCAAATTGATCTGCTTAAGGGAGGGCAACACTCGCCCTAGAGTGATGCGCTTTGTGAGACGGGCGTTTTCGGGGACTGATATCAGCCCCCAAGACTATACGTCCTGTGTCACAGAGCGCATCGACTTCCTGAAGCAGAAGGTGTATGCATGGGCAAACCGTATTCGTAGGTATAGGCGGCGAGTGGAGCGATACACCTTGAATCGCACATTCCGAAGTAATGAAAGGTGGGTATACAGGGCTTGGGAGCGACCGGAACAAGGTGTGACTGACACGCGCCTGCCGGATGATGACGCCATGAGCTCATTCTGGCGCAGCATCTGGTCGGTGCCTGTCAGTCACACCGAAGGAGATTGGATACGGGAGGTCGAACGAGCATGCGATCCATTACCAGAAATGGGGGCAATTAACATCAGCCCCCAAGATATCGCTTGTGCAGTCCGTCCGTTGCCCAACTGGAAATCTCCAGGGCCGGACGGACTGCACAATTTTTGGATCAAATGGATCAAAAGATCGCACGCTCGCTTGGCATCTCTATTCCAGTCTGCCTTAGAGTCCGGGTCGCTGCCTCAGTTCCTAACTACAGGAATAACCCACCTGCTCCATAAATCAGGTAGTACCGCGGAGCCTAAAAATTATAGACCGATTACGTGTTTACCAACGGTCTATAAAGTTCTTACGTCCATTTTGAGAGCAAAGATTAACGATCATATTGAAACTAATTCAATAATGTCTTTCTCTCAGAATGGATGTAGGAACGGGTCCCGCGGTACTAAGGAGCTACTCCTCATTGACATTGCCATTAGCCAACAGGTTCGCCGTTCCCGAAAGGATCTGTCGACATGTTGGATAGACTATAAGAAGGCCTATGACTCGGTGCCTCATACATGGCTCATGAGGGTGCTAGAATTGTATAAAATTGATGCAACGCTACGCACCTGCCTGACGTCATGTATGGGGCAATGGAGGACAGTCCTTCGCTATCCAGGATGTCGAAATATCCAGAGGAATAGCGAACCGGTAAGGATCGAGCGGGGTATATTTCAGGGCGATAGTTTGAGTCCGCTTTGGTTTTACCTAGCCTTGAATCCTCTTAGCACACTGCTGGAGAATTCAGGACTAGGCTATCGGTTGAAGAGAGGTGGTCAGGTTATATCTCACCTCCTTTACATGGATGATCTGAAACTCTTTGCCCCCAGTAATCTGCAACTGATGGAGCTACTGAAGGTAACTGAAACTTTCAGTAGTGCCATCAGGATGGAGTTTGGTGTGGACAAATGTGCGGTCATGCATGTAAAGCGTGGAGAGATTATGGAATCCGTGAGATGTCAACTCTCGGATTCTATAAACCTGAGATCCCTCTCTCCAACTGAAACTTACAAGTATTTGGGTATGTCGGAAGCGTTAGGCATCAATGTTACTGACATGAAGCATTCGTTGAGGGAGCGCTTCTTTGGCCGCCTGAAGAAGGTGTTCAACAGCCTTCTATCGGGCGGAAACAAGGTGCGCGCTTTCAACGGATGGGTCATGCCAGTATTGATGTACTCTTTCGGCGTACTCAAATGGACTCAAACGGAACTTGACCCTGGATAGGCGGGTCCGTACACTGACTGCACATCGAATGCATCACCCACGGTCGTCGGTAATGAGACTGTATATCCCGCGAAAGTGTGGAGGTCGAGGCTTTTTAAATGCTAAGACTCCCCACAACCGCGAGATATGCAGTCTCAGGGAATATCTCCTAGCTGTCGACGTGGGTATGCATCGAGATGTAGTGGCGGTGGACAAGGGACTCACCCCGCTCTCCTTGGCAAATGAGAACTGGCGCAAACCAGCGGTGCTGGACACTAACGATCGCAGGGCGGTATGGCAGAGCAAGGAAATTCACGGACGCTTTTTCCGGGCCCTACACGGGCCCGACGTAGATCAGTTAGCGTCCGTAGCCTGGCTACGTTTTGGTGACCTCTTTGGGGAAACCGAAGGTTTTGTCTGTGCAATTATGGACGAAGTTGTCATGACGAAAAACTACCGGAGATTTATTGTGAAGGACGGCACGGTTGACATATGTCGGGCATGTCACCGTCCGGGAGAATCAATTCGCCACATTATCTCTGGTTGTTCTCGTCTTGCTAACGGAGAGTACTTGCCTATGCAAGTACTGATGAAGTGCTGATGGATAATCCTGGCTACAAGGTTGTGTCTATACACAACCTTGTAGCCAGGATTATCCATCAGCAACTTGCTCTGAAATACTCTCTTGTGGAATCGGAGGTGCCGTACTACAGGTATGTGCCCGACCCAGTTCTCGATAATGGCAGTGTCACATTGTACTGGGATCGGTCTATCATCACTGACAGGACTATTATTGCAAATAAGCCTGATATAGTGGTGGTGGACCGAATCGAGAGGCGTGCAATGATTGTAGATATAACCGTTCCACATGACGAGAACCTCGTGAAAGCCGAGAACGATAAACAAATAAAATATCTTGACTTGGCTCGCGAGGTTGTCGACATGTGGAATGTGAATTCGGCAATCATTGTACCGATAGTCGTCTCAGCCAACGGTTAAATAGCCAAGAGCCTCGACCAACACCTCAGGAGGCTCTCGTTAGGCAGCTGGATCAAGGGCTTGATTCAGAAAGCAGTACTTCTGGACACGGCTCGTATCGTTAGGAGGTTCCTCTCTTTGGAGCCCTGACTGCCGGTAGCTTGGACCCTGTTCCCGATACCGGTGGGCTACTATTTTTATATTTTTAAATGTTTTTTTATTTATTTATTTTAGGAATATTTAAAAATATAATTAATATGTACAGAAAATGAATAAAGAGAATAATAATATAATAATATCTTGGGACAATCAACACACCGCCATCTGATCCCAAACTAGGCAGAGTCTGTACTATGGCAACCAGACAACTGATAAACATACTTATATATTTCTAAATACATACATATTATAGATATTACACACCCAGAGACAGAACAAATAATCGTACTCATCGCACAAAGATTTGTCCTGTGTAGGAATCGAACCCACGACCTCCGTCCTAGCAGTCAGGGTCACTAACCACTAGACCAACAGGCCACCAATTTTTTTGTACTAATTAAAAAATAGTGGTTTTATCAGCTGCGCATCACCCTTAAATATTACCACGCACTTCTAGAACACCTTGTATAACATGTCGCATATTAATGTCTCAATTGCAACCATATTAGGTACGTATGTAGAAGGTAAATTGGTATACACAGATATTGGTTTCCAAATTGATCTATCATTACGTCTATAATATTACTACTAATATCATTCAGCGTCTATTATAAACTGATCGAACTGATCTATAGAACGTATCCGTGAATTAGGTACTGATAATTATTGTGGTGTAGCTCTTCGAATTACTGACTGCATACAGGAATTGCATCTGATACATTTTAGGGTATTGACTATTCTTGTTCCATTACAATGTGTTTGCGAGTTTGAGTTGGTTCTGAGGAAGTTATTGCTCTTAATCGGCTTGCCGTGGTTGGTCTGCAGATGGGTGACCATCTTAACATACCAAGAGTCGTCAGCGCCTCGGAAAGCACGTTAAGGCCCGACGCCCACTGGCATGGCACGTCAAGGGATTTTAGAAAGCGCAAATGACTTGATACCTTATTTAATCTTGCTTAGCATTCAAATTTCTGGATGCGACGGAATGCCAGAACGTGCCGGAGGATGCCAAAGCAGGCTGTGACTGTGACGTATCAATGAAATGTGAGTGTTAGCAGTGTTAAATAAGATTCGAATTCATCTGTATTGCAAAAATCCCGTGCCGTGCCGCGTCGCTATCGCCAGTGGCGCCGGGCCTTAGTCGTTGGTCCCGGCTGCCATTTCCACTTTGGCAGTCGTTACGGATTGTGAGAAGTCAGAAAATCAGACACCAGTCGTGCCAAGAAGTACCGTGTTACCGTGGAGCTCAGATAGGCAGTCGCTCGACGTAAAATATTAAGGATTATAGATCACTATAGAACATTTCCGTGAATAAATGATAATAATTTAGTATAGCTTCTTATTACTGCGTGCATACGCCTTGCAACTATTACGCTCTGTGAGGGTATTAAAGTATTAACTGTGTTGCTGTTGTATAACAATGTGGTATTTGCGAGTGTGAGTTAGTTCTGGGAAGTTATTGTTCATTATCGGTTGAGGGTTAAGTAACTGTCTGTTTGTTTGTTTGCGGATTTGAGTGATACTTAGCACACGGGTAGACCATGCACTGGATTAGAAAGAAAGAAAGAAAGAAAGAAAGAAAGAAATTATGTATTTATTTGGCACACAGCACACACAATGTTACTTATATAAGAATATCACATTCGAAACAATGATATTGTGTGCCCCACAGCCACGGGGCGGATTAGGACAAAAATATGCATGGCTAGGTACAGTAGGTACATATTTGTTTATCGATGTTTTAAATGATATCAAAAATAAGTACAAAATTGTTTGACACGCCATCAAAGTAGCTTTTCTACTATTATAAAAAAAAAAGATTATTTGACGTAGCAACCGTAGCAACTTCGTAGCGCTGTGGGGTCTACGCTGTGAACCGCAATACCACCGGTGACGCACTAGTGCGGTACCGTTGCTCACCGGAGACGACGCTGCAGGATGACTTTCGAGTGAATTTGGTTTGCAGGGCAATCCAGATCTAAAAAAAAATTAATAAAAGGTATAATTGAAGTTCTAACCCGATTTAGAAAATTCTCTCACTGATTCAATATCATACTATGTCTCCAGACCGAATTCTGGGCACTCCATCCAGCCAAGATGGAATGTGAGATATTATAGTGCACAAGTGAGTTCGCAAACACATGCAGTCTCATTCCTTCACTCTGCTATCCGACGGGACGACAATTCGACACGACCGGACCGGCTATCCTAGGCACGGAGGTGTCGCACCGCTAACTTCCAAAGTCTTTGTCTGATCCGAGTATCGAAACCGGAACCCAACGCTCAGCAGACATAGAACTATGAATGCTATTTATTGGTTGATTAATTATCATAGGATACTTTTTATTTCGAAAAAATGCATGGTGGGATGGGCAATGGAAAAAAAACTCCATATTACTAGCTACTACCCGCGTGGGTGTAGGTTCTTCCTACCATAATAATGGATTGATATGTGTCTGATGTACAAGCTATATTACTGTACCTTTGCATAAAAATCTGACATGTAGTTTTGCGTGAAAGAGTAACAAAAGTCCATCCACTATCACAAACTCACATTTATAATACTAGTATTACAAATGACTGCGAATGCAGATGTGTTACATAGTGCTCAAAAGAGTTTTGTCATCTGTGGCCTTAGTGCGCGAATTTGTATTGAAAACTGAATAAGCGTCCGTTTTTTCGATACAATTTGACATTTAAAGCCAACGAGTGCTAACGTTAAAAAACTCGCACTAAGCCCTCAGAGCGTATGAAAACCAGGAGAAAGGTCTTGTTTTCTTAAATTAGTCTGTAAACGTCGACTCGTAATATAAACCTCCCTATTAGTGGCAATAGACCTTCATTGATTCCCATTACTTTGTTCTGCGTCATTGCCTATTCATCGTAGAATTAAACTTGCATAACGGTTGCCAAATCTAATGATTCACTACAAAGGAATTAGACATTTAACACACATTTCAAATAATCATCGATTCTTATCACTATCACGTATATTAAAATTTAACACGAGCGTTTATTCAAATTGGCCAGGCATTTCGGTAAATCACATAATTATTTGGCTATTGTTTTCAATACGGTTCGCATAATGAGCAGGTCACGTGGTCGCCACGAGCCAACAATCCCTCTTTCCTTTTATCCTTATCGAATACAAAACTATAGCCGGCTATTCTCGGAAATGATGGCTTGCATTCCGCTTATTTGAATAAAATTCATACTGTTTATCGAAGGTGTAAAACTTGTTCTTTTTTAAATTCGGACCGTAGGGCCGGATTGTTGCCTGCATAATATTTTGATTTATTTTTTGCATACAATTTCAAATACCTTGTTGACATTCTTATGTATTTTTGAGATTATTCACTCACAGTTTTTTCGCTATCAATCAATATCTAAATTAACTCTTGCGTTACTGAGTGATTGAGTGACTGACCGGGAACGCTCAGCCGAAACTACTGGTTGTAGAAATCTAAAATTTGGCATATAGGTTCCTTGCGGAGTGTAGGGGAGCACTAAGAGAGGATTTCCCGAAAATCCTTCGATAGGGAAAAACGGGATATGCGCGTACGAAATCCGGGCAAAACTAGTCTTGATATAATTCCATAAATATTATTATATAACGTCAAAATTTTTGCTGTTAGGCACTATACACGTTCTTTTGTAAAAACACAAAATTGATTGCTCTCCATTGTCTATTGCGTCAGAGTAGGTACCTAATCAAAGCGAGAAGCCATTCGTGCTTATAATATATAACGCATGTTACATATTCTCATGAAAGTCTAAAAATGTTGGCTAGAATTTTTAGCGTAGGAATTAGGTGGGTACAGGTTGTTCCAAAAATAGTTTTGTTCGGAGGTAGAGCACCCTCCAGGGGCCTAGGGGGCTTTGTAGGCGGTACCTACCATGTTTAATGTTGGATTTTTCTTTTTTGTAATTTTTTGTGTTTTTTTATTTAATTTAATAAACTATGAATGAATATTTTAAACTTCTGGTCAGTGAGGCTTAAATAGTTGAGATAGATTTGTGATGTATTTGAATCATTCCCATCATGCATAGGTACTTATCTGACTGTGTTTAGGGTCCTGAACATCTGTAAAAAACGGAACCCTTATAGGATCCCTCATTTGTCAGTCTGTCCGTCTTCGTCCAGTAGATATTATGTGTACCTACCAAAAGGAGAAATTTGGCTGTGACAGCCAATTTTCTCCGAAACAACTGGACCGATTCTGTTTAAATTTGGTAGGTACACATAATATGTAGTTCTGTGACCCATACACGGACGATTATCATTGGGTGTGATTGAATATGAGAGAGTCTTCAACGTGTAATATAATAAACACAATACCTCTTGCCATTGTAATCATTATGAACAACTTTTACAATGGGACCAAACGCGAAATCGCGAAAAAAAATCAGTTGTTCAGTACATTTTGTCGAGTTATGCGCACATAAATGTATGAGGCAGTCGATTTTTTTCGTGAATTCTGGTTTGGTATAGTGAAAGTTGTTCATAATGATGAGTACAATGGCCCCTTAAGAGGTATTGCTTTTATTCTGTGACACGTTGTGTAAGAAAATGTCACACAATACCTTACTTTTATTGAATGCATTTTCGCAATAAAGATATCTTAGTAGTAAGTACCTAGCTACATATAAATTGTTGGTTCTAGTACCAAGTTAGGTATCGTGTTTCAGCACATTAGTATAGTCGTAAATTATGTCTATGTTTGACCTAGTTTATTTTCTTTTATAAAACGTTTGCCTTGCACTTTCAAGCGCTTCTTTCTTTACTTTAAAAGTATAACAGGCATAGGCTACCTACTTTAATGTTTTCTGATTATTCTGTCTTTATTTTAATGGCTTACGTTGACAACATTATTTCTAGGAAAAATAAGTAGTAATCATGCTAAGCGATATCATATTTTGCATTCTAAATGATGATTAGGTATGCAATTTATTGAAGTTTTAATAACCTTTTAGTCAATGTTTAATGAATTAAAGCTGCGTTTCCCGCAATCAGAAAAGGTGACATAAAAAATACATACAGTCGAACATATAACTAGGTACCTCATTTTTGAAGTGGGTAAAAAAAAACAGACTTTGCGCACATATTCATACGTACGAACCGATAGCAATTGCGCTGTTTTTAAGAGCTGTGATATTGGTGCATGACGCGTCTCTATACTTATAATAATACGTCACTGCCTCTTAGTAAGTTTTGTTACCAAATCTTTATAAATACATAGAGTAGTAGATTTTAATTAAGTTTCACGTTTCACACAAAAAGCAATCCTAGTTTTATTCGCAATTGTAGTTAACAGCTAAAATAAACAACGTGCCAGTTAATCCAATGAAATAAAAATCATACACTACAAATTGTAAATACGGCATAGTACCTAGCCCAACTACACACTGAAACAGATGCTATGCGAAATTCAACCTTATTCTTTAGGAGCTACGGGTTATGTATTAGTGATTGGAAAGTAGAGTCGCGTTGTAAAGTATTTTGGCACGTGCTCTTACCATAGTGAATGATTATTCGCGCGAAGAGTTTTTGTTAGGCCACCGGGCGTGCCAACGATCGCTGCCTGCGATTGTACCAGTACTTGGATCATAATAATCGATTTGCAATGTGATATAAATTCGTTCGATGCTGTTAGTAGTCGAAGCGGGTACAAACGGTATGAGATTGGTTCGGTCTGGTATTAGGTCATAAATGGAAATAGGCTGGCTAAGGGGCTTGGTGTATTGTATACGAAATATATATGTTTTAAATTGAAAAAGAACTTTATTTCCGTAACAGCAGGAGTTGGAATTGGCATGTATGCTAAGTTTATTAATTGGATAATCCGTAGTCTCTAAATTTCTGTAGTTATACGGTAAATAAATAAGTCGCTACAGTTGCTTCTGGTACTTTTTTATTTTTGAGGTCAGTCTCACTAGAGAAGCGACAATCTTACTAACATTCTATTTTCTCTGTTTCCAAAACAAATGTCATATCATCATCTCTATGAAGTCATAAAGCCATTCCCAACTACTGCATACAGGAGACAACAACTAGGTACTTCAACTATAAAATAACAGCATTAAGAAGATATAAAAACATTAGTATAAGGTACTTCTAAATGACCGTCAGGTCAGGCCGACACCTGCATCATATTAAGTCAAGTCCTAACTAGGGCAGCCACTGTTCAAAGTTTTATTACCAGCACAGTTGTGAATGCCATTTTACTTTTCTTACCTACCAGGGGCGGATCCAAAATTTTCGTTTGGGGGGCCTTGACCCCGCTGAGGGTAGGTTTTAACAAAGTAAACACTAAAAAAACATAGGTATTATATTTTGCTTAAGGCATAACAAGCCTCCTTGGATTGCTTTTCGTAAATTCCTCAATGACTTCGTTAGGTTGGACTTTAGACTACCAAAGAAATCTGGGTCTTTTGGCTTAAGCTTGAGCCCCTCAGCCCCCCTCCTGGATCCGCCAATGTTACCGACTACCGACTGAATTTATTCGTAGTGAAACTTTACTACGAAATATACAACTTTACTACTTTACGAAAACTAAGTCCGATGTTGGAAGAAAATACAGCTGAGGAACGATAACTTTTTGAAATCTAGGTAACCTTTAATCTTTACTAAGGTAAACTTTTACCTTAGTAAGGATTGCAGTCAATTAACTTTAACTCAAAGTATTTATTTTTACACCACATTTTAATAATCATTAATCAAGGTCAAGATACAAAACATGGAGCTAGTTGTACGTTCCAAGGCGTAGATTATACACAGACAGTAAATACTCTTTTCTACACTGGATTTCCTACCTACAAAGAAAAGTTGGACCATCAGAAATCACATTAACAAGCCTTTTGCCATTCATTCATTTTATTTATTCGGTTTTAGCCTATTCTGTTCCACAGCAGGGGAAAGGCCTCCCTTTCTTCCTTCCATTCTTCCCGGCTTTGGGTTAGTGTTGACATTCATCAAACCGCATATTCCTTGAACTTCAAAACAGATGTTTTTGGTTATGACTCATGAGGCTGGAAAATTCCAAAATATCTTGAAAACTTCTGTAACACGAAAACAACCCAATTTGATTCCAAGTTTTCGGGGTCAAAATCGTTGGAAAATAGCTCTTAAACCAACGCATTTCAAGCAAAGCACTCGATTACCAGTCGCCCTGTGTAAACTAAATCAGTTTATTACAGCCCAACAAAACAAACAACATATCAAAGGTCTTCCATATTGTTAACATCCAGCTTAAATCGTTACAAACACTCGTAAACACAGTATATCATACCAACATTCGAGTTTCCGATCCATTGCGATATCCGATGCCAACAATTACGTATTGCATCATAGACTCGAGAATATCGATATAATCTTTAGTACTCCTGTATCAAGAACAATAACGCTCGAAGCAGAACAGATAATCGATTTTGATTATAACACTATATCAATGTTACATGGATTAAATGAAGTGAGCATTCTATGTGTAGATCTTGATAAGCTTGGAGATCGTTTAAGTGAAACTACACAAATGCCATCAGATGTATTGCAGAGCAAATTCCTTTAGTAGATGGTTTTAGATAGTTGGGCGAATCATGATATTATACATTTACGTACCTAAGAATAGAATATTTTTGAATTTATATCAAATATATAAACATTAACCCTCTTATTAATAAAAACGGAATAAAGTATAAAGTAGTAAGTATAGTGGTATTAACCAGGAATAACAAAGGAATAACCGTACATTTTCATAGGTTTAAACTTGGAATAACTTTATTCCGTGTTTATTAATAAGAGGTTAAGAGAACGTTTACAGGATGACAGTATGGATGGCCTTATCGCTAAAAGCTCGCTCAAAAATCTTTTTAACGGCAAACTTTGGATGGATTTAAAAGAGAGAAGGAAAGACTTCTCTAGGTAGTCTTAGGTGTTCTATTTACCTTTATATACAATGATAATAATGACATAAAGCAGACCATTTAAGTAAAGGCGTTTGAGGATGATATTTCCAGCTTAAGAGCGTTTACGCGGTACGGCTTTTCATACAATCTTTCAAATCCTTATTCTTCAGAATGAATGAACCGATTTTAACGAAACTTGGTATGCATACGCTAGATATCCAGGTCTAAATAGTTATAAGAAAATATTTTTGAAAAAGATTTCAGAGGGAGAGAGAGAGCGATTTTAAGTTTTCTATAGAAAGTGAAAAATCACTATATCCTTCCCCCTGAACTCTTTTTCAAAAATGTTTTCTTATAACTATTTAGACCTGGAAATCTAGCGTATGCATACCAAGTTTCGTTAAAATCGGTTCATTCATTTTGAAGAATAAGGATTTGAAAGATTGTATGAAAAGCTGTACCGCGTAAACGCTCTTAAGCTGTGCACGCCTTAATAAAAAATTGCCTTCATATTAGTCTTCTTTCTACAATTTGGGGATATTCTTACTGTAAAAGAAAGAGAATAGTAGTTACTGTATGAAGAGTAAAAACAACATTACATGGCAGTGTTTCAATGTCTCACTCACGGTTGGCGCATTGACTGCAGCGCTGCGTGTTCGATTCCCGCACGGAACAAATATTTGTATGGCCTTTAGATAGTTGTTCCGGGTTTGGCTGTGTGTATGTGAGTTTATATGTTTGTAAACACACCCACAATACAGGAGAAATTCCTAGTGTGGGGCAAAAAATATGCCAATGTTCATTGAAGGTTGTCCACTGATTAGCAGCTACACACGCTTTTTGGCAGGGAAGATTTGGACTATATCAAAAACTCGGGTTTATTTATTCGTGTCGAAGCCCACCATAATGAGTTCTACAAAAGAAGTATGCTCTGAATAAAGGCCTACGCACACCGGGCCGGAATGGCAGAGGATTTTGCCACCGGTCAGCGCACACTAGCCGCTTAGATACTGTAGCATTCCGGCGACCTACCAAGAAATCCTGCGACGTGCTGCGGCTTCCCGCCGCGGGATCCCTTAGCGCGCTCTCCAATGGCGTGTCAAGAAATCCCTTTCGATGCCACGGAATCAATTTGAAACATTGGCATTTATATCGTATTCCTATTAGATGACATTGAATGTCCTTTGATAAGAAATTAAATCCTTTGGCATTCCGTTCCGGTGTGCGTAGGCCCTAAGTAAGTCTTATCCAAGAGAATCAGATTACCAGGTCATACGTAGGTGGTCAAATGCTACTTAGAGTGCACTTCCAAAAACCAACACGTCTTCCTGTAGGTGTTGCCGTTTCGTGACCATACGTATAGATATACATATAGAGGATATATGTAGCGGAGTGTTAGTACCGCTAACAGAAATAGAAGCATATTTATCATACGTAATGTTAACAAGTTAGTTGCAACTGAACTTGTAAAGTTGTAGTGGAACAATGAAGATAAATACAGGAGGTTCACTTTGGACGATGTGTGAAAACCTTACATTGTGAAATTATTGTGATCAAGTAAGTTAAAGAATTATTGACTATGGGTTTATTCTGTTCGGATAACTGAGAAATATCGATCTCTAGGGAATTAAATATACTAACCCGAGAAAAGACAGTCTTAAATTAGCTTTGGCCTCATTCTTACTTCATTGACCTAACAGAAGTCTTTAGAGAATTACCCGTTACTAAAGTCTAGGAATAGGAAACTATACTTATTAGGGTGCTACTACACCAATCGATCGATCGATGTTGTTCTATTGGTGTGGTAGCTTTATCTGATGCCATCGATCATCGTTGATCGATTGGTGTGGTAGCTTTGGTGGATCGAAGAAAGAAGTAGAAACTATCGATCGACTACGACTAATCCATTCTACCATCGATCGACCATCGATCTATTGGTGCGGTAACACCCTTAGAAAACATATCTAAATCGTGAATCTACGCCTACTACTTATCTTCATCTCTTTATTCTAATATTTCTGTCCCTCTAAATTTCTTACCTCATGCATCGATCGATTTATCTGACAGCTATTTAGCCAGAACCCCTCGAACAGATTGGCTTACTGTACCTTCTTGTTACGTTGCACCAGCTACTTGTACTTGTGTGGGGCTCCGCACTGGGCGTCGCTTCCTGCTCCTCCCACGTCTGTGGCCGACGGAATACATTGTTAATTATTTATGTTAATGTTATTGATAACTATTACAACAGCTTCTGATTCTCTGCTTTTGACACAAATGTTGAGGGAAATTAATGGTTGATTAGACGCCGCTACTCTTACTTGAATTGAGTCGCTTAGGGAGCGACCCGAGGGAGTTCTGCGTAAAGGTATGATGTTGGTCCTAACGCAACGGGATAAATATTACGATGACCTTTAAATACCAAAGGTTAACCATATTTATTTCTGCCTTTTCTTTTCTTCTATAAAAGGAATAAATTTACTAATATTATAAACGCGAAAGTTTGTATGTATGGATATTTGTTACTCTTTCACGCAAAAACTACTGAATGGATCTTGTTGAAATTTGGCACAGAGGTAGACTATAGTCTGGAATAACACATAGGATACGAAATACGGATTTTCATCCCGGGAGTATTCCCTTGGGATAATTTTCGACTTCCACGCGGGCGGAACCGCAGGTGGCAGCTAGTTTTAAATAAAATGTTTGAATGTACCAACTTGTAACTGAAAAATTCTATTTTTCTTCCATTCAATAAACTTTTTACATATCTGGTTGAGAAGATTTAGCCTGATACAAAGTTGAAATATTCTTGAAAAAACGGAAAACTTCAAGAATAATATCAGGACGGTACCAGGCAAACATGACGACGCAGAATAGTAGTTTATGCAACGACCATATAAAAAGGGTTATTAAAACACGAGTGTGGGTTTATCACACGAGGCGTAGCCGAGTGTGATAATAGCATCACACGAGTGTTTTAATACCTAATTATATGCCGTTGCATACACTATTTTATCTTCACTCATACTGTTGAAATAAAATAAGTGGAAAAATAGTTAATTCCAATATGGCGGATATTCTCATTGCGTATTCGAATGACTGCGCAGCGCGCTCAAACATAGACAAAGATAAAAGCTGGCTCATTGACTTAAGTCAATGAGCCCGCGCCAAAAATTAAAAAGAAAAAGTGTGCTATAAAAATTAAAAAGTTATTTTATGATGCAGTTGTTTAAAAATCGAAGGAAAATGTTGAACTATAATGGTTTTTTTTTTAAATTTTACCTATCTACGAAAAAAAGTATGTATTTATGCATTCGTTTTTGAACTCATATTTGGAACATTACGTTGTGAGTGTAGATAAATATTTAAAAATGAAGGAATGTGCAAGCCCTCCCAGGATGTTGTCCACATAAAGTCTAAAACAATTCTGAGCACACAATTGTTTTGGAGCTCCCGTACATACGTCCGGAAATTCTTCATCGTGAAATGTATGGCGGTGACGACAAATTGCCTGCACGGACCGTTTTGTACACGCTATGTTATATGTTTTTCTTAATTGAAATAAGAAGTTCTTAAGAACTGTTGGGATATAAAAAACTGTTGAATTAAAACGGACTTTATTCATTTGGTTTGGTTGCAGAAACGGTAAAAGCTTCTTGCAGTTCTTATAATTGAGACAATGTTTTTGACGTCTCGAGCATTGTGATAGCGCATAGAAACTGAAGTTCATAAAGTTTATTCATCAAACTTATTCAAAGGAGTAAAAATCATGTCAAACGAAAAAAACTACTTGGCATACTATTTCCTATAAAAGAATAAATAACAAGAGACTCATCTCATAAGCAGAAATGCTTTAAAGCCAGGTAAAACTGAAATCTAAATACCAGGATGCCATACATACTCAGTAGATTGCAAATTCGTTCCGACACATTTCTCGCTCGGGTCGGTAGCGTGGTTTCATAACCGAGAATCGTCAATGGCTGACGTGGCAAATTCCGGGAACGAGTGACGTCACGGGGCTCTGTGGTCATATTCCCCGTAATGTCCCGTCACGGGAATAGTTACAACTTTGCCAATCTCGGTTGCAGGATTGAGTGGGAACGGCGCTTGGGAAGTCTTATTAACATGTGTTTAACACTAACGATATAGTTCAAAAGAACAGAAGTAAGCATAATAATAACATGTTACTGGATTCGTTCCTACTTTTGTTTTTTTTTTGTTTGGGGATATTGTTTGTAGATTTTAAAGACCTAGATCCACAGATGAAGATCCTTATAATTCCTTCACCTACAACGACTAAAGATCCGCAATTCTTCTTATTATGTCGACAAGTAGTGAATGATGAGATACCCCTAAGAAGTTCTGAAGAGAGAAAGGCTTGTATAAATTCCATCTTAATACTAGAATCCAAATTCTAGTACTAAGATGGAATTTATTATAATAAAGTTTTATAGACTCAAGGTTATCAGTTATCACTATTCTCATGATTTTCGTTAGGC
This sequence comes from Melanchra persicariae, assembly GCA_947386135.1. Classification (NCBI taxonomy): domain Eukaryota; kingdom Metazoa; phylum Arthropoda; class Insecta; order Lepidoptera; family Noctuidae; genus Melanchra; species Melanchra persicariae. Next base: position 7,582,892 of record OX376655.1, on the reverse strand, counting down.
ACACATTTTTTTTGTACGAAATGACTATTTAATGTTTGTTAAGTTAGTTTTTTAATTTGGATAAACGTTCCAAACTTAATGATGGGTGAGGAATGAGGTTGCCTACATATTATAATTGTTTATGTTGCTTTTTTTTGTGTACCTACTGTGCAAATATTTCGACACAAATGTATTTTTGTCATGAAATAAATAACTTGAACTTCAACTTTTCTCTGTACTACCACTACGTCTAATCCGACTATCTACAAATCTTTAAGCCACAATATTTTAGAATAGTTAGCTTATGCCAGATACAGCTACGTATGCCAGCGGTCCTTTATTCCAGGAATCTTCTCAATCGGCAATCGTAATTTGCGTCCCGAGAACGACAAACCCAGAGCGAGTTCCTTGCTCCTTACATAACTCCTCGACGACCTTGAAACAAAAACAGCGTGGTTTATCTTCAGGACAACATAGATAAGAACAAACAGAAAGCGAACTCCATACAAGGAAGCAAAAAGAGGCGCATGCACACATGTTGACACCAGCCGGTCTATTCTAGCAACGTCTCACCGTGTGAACTTAAGTGGAGTGAGCGTGAAGTGAACTGTCATTCCATCTTGTTTGTATGGATTGACAGCTCACTTCACCTATGTTTTCACGGTGAGAAGTTAACAGCTGGTCGATTCTGTAAACATGTCGAAGTGAAGGCTTGTGTGAAGAGATCACGAAGTGAGTTGTGATGATTTACAGCTAACTTCGTGATCACTTCACCCAAGCTTTCATTACTTAGACATTTTTACAGAATTGCACTGCAGTGTAGTAGGTACTTATAGGCGACGGGCGATATAAAACAAATGCCAGTCGTGAGTGTGCTTGCTTTCGCTGTACGTCGACGCGCGTCTATGCAGTCTCGTTAGCGAACGATCTTCTTTTGTTTTACCTGAGTAAACACGTCTAGCTGAGTTTTTGTAGAGGAAGTAGATTCCCGCTACGACAACTCGCGATGCACTGTACTCATGTACTGCACTGAGTTTCATCATGGGTCCACTCTGGTCAAGAGGCCCTACACAATGTGCCATTCAATTAGCGAATGCGACTGTCGAAATGCCAAAATGTAGGAATTTGATCACGTGACATTTCGATAGCATCTGTCAATCCCATACATTTTTAACGTATTGACAATCGCCTTCGCCAGGCTACCGTTGACAGAATGTCACTTGTCTAGATCCCAAGGTCTAACTGTACCTACACGCATTTCCACTTGTTGTATGGACCTTCTGTATCTCAGTGCCCTCTGTGTCTAGCGTCAATTCAAAGAGCCAGCTGTAAGGAATGGGGTACTTAATGATGGACACAAACGACGGGCTCAGTCCTGCAGCCACTGAGTTATAGTTCGGGCGATATTTCATAAGACAATGCTTAATTTTAGACTGGCTTACCAATTGTGCCTGGCGACGGAACTGGTACAATTGTGAGTTACGTTTCAGCTGCAATATGATCTGGTCGCTGGTATTTGAAGGAATGAAATCTACAGACATGTTTATGATGATACACGAGTATGTAGGTATTTGGCAGACGGAATTCACTAAGTGTATTTTATTTTTAGAGAGCTGAAAACTCAGAAATACTTTTTACTTTTTTTAAAGAAAGTATCTTTGTTGTTTTCTCTACTTGGACCAAAAGCTAAGCCTAAGCTTTGAGTCCACTTTTATGCTTTTGAATGAAGTTTAAATAGATAAATATAGCTGTATGTGAATAATTGATATGCGGTCGTGTCCTCTTTTTTTCAGCAATTTAATAAATCAACTTCGTTTCCTGTTTTGACCCCATCACGAATAAATAGCTGAAATGAAAATAAATTCTTCCATTCTTTATTTATCTTGTACATTTTACATTCCAGACATTATATCGATTCTCAAAGGACACAGCTTCTACTCCTTTAAAAACAAAGGCGAGTTTTGAATAGCAAGCCCACATATTCGATGTTTGTCCTGAAACTCCTTAGTCGTAAGCAAACAGATAAAAGGGTAATATTCTTTCATACGAACATTTTTCCTAGACAGGTGCGGGCTAACCGTTATTTATGAGGACCCTACATAACGTCCGCGCTCCAGATGACTGTTTCATTTTTATAGGATTTATGGAACATCGATATTTGTAATATTCTATATGTAGGGCTTGATGTAAAAGTGTCTTCTGAAATATTGATGAGCGTAAATTAAATCGGGGTTCGTGTAGGGGGATTAATGGGCAATATTTTTTTTTGTGATGATTCCTGGTGAAAAAATATGATTCTATTTAGTCCGTCAGTTAGATTATCGAAAAATATTGGACACGTATTTTTTGCCTTATCTAATTAATAAAATAAGGCGAAGATCAAAGATCAAGAGTGGAGGTTTGAGACGTCACGTGTATAAACTTTTTCCATATAGGTATACTCTGGTTGAGAAGATATAGGTAGCCTGATACAAAGTTGAAATATTCTTGACTAAAACGGAAAACTTCAAGAATAATACCAGGACGGTACCAGGCAAACATGACGACGCAGAAATATTTGTAAAAATGTATGTAAAAATTGTACTTACAGTGACGTCACACGAGTTTAATAATATTTTTTTTTTACCGCAAAAAGGAGTCGTTTTGACCAAGCTCCTACTTTTCGGAGTGCATCTGTTCCTGTGACTGATCGGCTTGGCAGTAACCGAAAAAATTAATATCACACAAAAAAACTTCAACAGTTTGGTGGATCTGAAGAAGTTAGCGGGCGGAATGGATGCAGAAGCTGGATTGCACCTCGTTGAGATCTATAATATGCCTAGAAGACTGTAGTCAGTAATATTGATTGAAATTTAATAGTCCGGTTTAGCAGTTAATAGTCCTAGCGTGTAAGCGTGTTAGCCTTCCAGTGGCCATACCTAAAAAGAAAAAGACTGAAATGAGGTTCTCACCTCGTTACTTTAATCAAACACTGAAATATTTGGCAATTTATGACACTCCATTTACACCACTTTCAATAACATGGGAAATATTTTAATAAATAGTACTGTTATAATCTAAATTTAGCGGAGTTTGAACTGTAGGTCTTCTACATAATATATAAACTCGGAAATGTCGGATAACATTTCCAACAGTACCTATCCAACTTGGGTTTATGATGAAGGATCTTTCAACAAGCTTTCAACATAATATCTTGCAAAACTTTGAAATACGTTCATGTAGGGAAGATACAATATAATGAACATCTTTCATGAATCTTTCAGCGCTCTTACATTATAATAACTGAAGCATATAAGTAAATATTCATATACCTACATGCGGTAAACTCGGCCTCAATTTCGGTAGTATAATAATATACGTCTACTGCGTCGATAAAGTATATTTCAGTATGAATATTGGCACTGAACATGACGGCAGTACGGACAAACCTCCCATTTGTGAAAAAAGCAAAAAGCGCTGTCGAATTCACAGAGTGATGAATACCTATTCGAGTCACGGCATACAAGGCTTTTTATGTTAGCATTTAGTTTTCCGAACGTATAATATGAAATCAAACCGGTGGTTTAGAAAAAAAAAACACACAAAATCTAAATATCAAATGGAGTTTTAGGCAAAAGTGGCCTTAGTGTGAGTTTTTTAACGTTCTCGATCGCGTTAGCGTAAACGTCAATTTGTATTGAAACCTAATAAGCGCTGCCTGTGGCACTCACTGACAACCTGTTTTTTTCTATACAATTTGGCATTAGCGAACGTTTACGTTAACGCGATCGAGTACGTTAAAAAACTCACACTAAGCCCTCTGGTACAATCGTTCTCTGTCGAAACGTGAAACGTATATATTACATTCTTAAACAACATTGTGAAAGACATCGTCTCCTCTGCCCGAGTCGCAGCAAGAATATGTGCCGCTTAGATGAAAAAATATAACTTCCTCGGCGATGCTCGCTTGCTGTCCTAGTGAGACATAGTTTAGCGAGCACCTAGACAAGGCATTATGTTGTTCAATTTAATAATAAAGGTCCCAGCCAATTTGGCACGGAGCGAGCTTCTACTGGAGTCGAGAGCCATCGTTCTGTGAGAGTAGTGCAATTTGCCTGCAGCCCGCGCCCGGCCCTTGAGCAAGCCTCCAAGAGCACACCAATTAGACGAGACAAATTCGGATTTATTATTCAGCGTGGGCGCAATTCAATTGGATAATAGATCGAGTTGTTTGTGTCCATTGAGCACTTACCTAGACGTAAATAAGGTGCAGTGGTTATCGATCTGTTTCCACACGCGACTTTTACGGATAACGAAACACTTATACTTATAGCAAGTGCTTCAGAAAGTCCTATTCTAGCAGTCTAAATAATTTCCTAGGAACTACGTATTGGACGATACAATCGACCACAAACGACAGTGTACGTGTAATTTCCTTCGGATAATGAGACGACTTTCTTATACGTGTCATACGTGTGTCATCGTTAGTGTAACGAGTAGGTATCTATAGGTTAGTGTCGTTATGGTCAACTATTTCTTCCCAGTCTAAGCCATAATCAAAGGCAGGTTTTTGCGCTCCACCTTGTCGTTTTATATAATCTACGTCTAAGAGAAACGTGCAATGTCAATCGCGGAGGTATTACCGTCGTATTATTTAGTGGGTGCTGTTATAAGTCATAAATAACGATGCGCAAAACGCCTATGATTGCTATAATCTTTATCCATATTTTATTTACCGCTGTCAGCGGTTATCCAGTTAACTAACCGTGATTATACAGTGTCGGGAATCAACGAGTCATCTACTCGATCTTTTGTAAACATTATGCAAAATACTGTTACTATTTAAGCTTTGTGAGCGTAGAACGGTGTTTTGACAAATGGTAAAGCTGGCTCTGATACAATCTGAGTACGATCTCTGCAACGTGTAATTAGACCGACTGACTAAGCGGAATCTATGGGAGCGTTGCCCGTCTGACCCCGCAGAAGATTTAAGATCCCATTGTGGACTTCTTTATTGCACACTACGGCTTAAAGTAATGGCTGGCATTCGTTTTCAAGTTATCGAAACACACATTCGGCTCGATGGCTTTGTGAATTTATCAGTCAGAAAATTGAATGTCAAGACTTCGACAGTAAATTATATTACTCAATACCTCGGAGTGTTCAAGTTATTCGCTCGAATGAATCATGGTTCCAGAATGAATCTCGTTTTAAATATGAGAAATGTGTGATGAAAAATACCTAATCCCTCATCACGTTATGACAGAAAGTGGTTACAGAGGGTCGTGTTTACCATATTTTTTGTTCTGGTTTGTACGCGTCGCCGTTACCAATTAGTTATCGGTTGTGAGATCAAATTACGTCTCGCCGGAGGTCGATGGTAGATGCTGTTGAATTGCATCACAATAGTGTTGTGGCTAAAAAGCTGCGAGTCACCATCGAGTGGACGAAAACTATTCAGAGAATCGATATGGTCGTACGTGAGGCAGCGTGTGTCGATGTGGCAATAGCGAGCTCCTTCATCACCTGTGCAACTAATACGAAACCGATTTTTTGTTCAATTGGAATTACGGATCGTGTATCCAATCAAATGTTTTAATAGGTTCTGTGTAATTATCGGAGCACTCTACTTTAGTACATCAAATATTTCACACAGAGTCTACGGAAAATATCACAAGTATTTTTGTAAATTGGACATGATCATAATTAAGGCCCTGTTAAAGGATTAATTAAAGCCGACAGTCTCGCCGAGCCGATATGGAAGCAAAAAGGGTCTCTCTTCCAAACTACGTCCAAATCAATAGTGTCGCAATTAAGAATTTGGATAATTATACCGATCGCTCGGGCGGAACGTTCCGATTGCTATTTTGTGCCTCGAATTCGCGATTATTTTGCAAAACGCTCGTCTTTTTTCATTCGGATATCATGGCAGGCTTAATTAACACTCGGATTTTGTGAACTCTTTTGATGACCTTTGATAACCTTTCCACGACGCGTTTTATATAGGTTTTATATTAGGTATTACATTGGTTTAATCAAAGTGAGGAGGATTATGAAGTCATCAATTTATTATTTCTGGTGTTAATTGAAATGCGCGCGTTTTGTAGGTGCCTACTACAGGCGAGACGGTTCAGTGTTCGTTGAAATAATTAATTCATGTCACTTGGCAATCTCACCACTGCTTCGGTTTAAATGTCAACGTTCTAATAGATAGCTTGAGGAAGATAGCACCTATTTCAAAACATGCGGGAAATTGGAATGCGTTTCATACTCAACAAAACACTTGAATCAATACCTACTTTCCCACATTTATTCCACCAAGTTTAATAGCAGTCCACATCTGGATACAGTCTTTGTAATAAAGAAAGAGGTAATAAATCCAAAAATTCCTGTTGCGTAACATTGGCTGCTTTTAAAAAACTTCTCTTAAATCTTGGAACTCCAAATTCAAATTTAAAAATGGTAATTACAGTCATCGAAAGTACGGACATATTTCTAACACGCGGGTTGCCCTTTCAAAAAAAGAATTAAGAGCTATTTAATGACATGTTATTACGTTTTCAACTGCCGCACGGTGAGGTATTAGGCAAGATAACCGAATTTTAATGACTAACTTTGTTCGTTAAAAATAATTTAGCACAAATTGTCTACTAGTAGAAAGTGTTTCCTACGTAATTTTCTATCACTTTTCCCAATTATTCCCATCTGTCGTCCGTTGGGCCGTTTGTTGCAGGAGTCACTTCTGTAATAGTGTCACTAATCTACATTCTGTTGAAGACATTTACAAATGTCTTAAATGCATGTTTGTTTATAGAGTGTCTATGATATAAAAAAAAAACTAGAAACTACATGACATCAAAATGTAACTAGCAAAAGGACGGACAAAAATTTATTTTTATGCAAATTAAAATGTTATTCAGCTTTTAGTACAAATCCGAAAGGCTTTGTAAAACCTGTCCCAAATAGATGTTATTTTAATAACAGCCCAACCTAATTAGATTTTAATTTCACACATAAAACTCTTTACGACACCCTTAAAAATAAGTGGAACAAGATAGAAGTTACGGCTGGCTTTGTCCTTAATCAGGAGGGGTTGGGTTGCAATAATCCTGAGACGTTGAAGATAAGATCTGGAAGGGAAGGTCCCTTTAATAAGTCCGATAGGTCAGGCCACTCGAGGCGCGAAGGTTACCCTCGTTTCGTTTATTATGTACTCGAGTTACTTGTGGCTTGCGGCGAGGATGATAATATCGAGTTAGGAATTAAGAGCTTCGGGTTTTGTAGTTGTTAATGTTCGTTAGTAACATGTTTTTGTGGTATTTGGCCCGTAGGTAACATGGTTCGTTATCAATGGGAGAAGGAAATTGAGGTCTGCCCTGCAGTAGGACAGTAATTGTAACACTGTTGTCCTTAGGCTCTGCGCAAACGGGCCACTGACCGCAGTCACCGGTGGCTGGCGACAAGCTGTTTACATGATTTTTAACACGTTTTGTATGGAATCGCCGCACACGTATAGCGAGTGGCGTCCACTCGCGACTCAGTGTCCGCTGTCCGTCGTGTACTAAAGTAAATGACGCGCAACTGTGGCTTTGGTCGTTGTCGGTGGCGCGTTTTTGCGGTACTAAAAGAGAAGGCGCGCGACGGCGGCGGCGCGACTGTGGCTGTGGTCTGTGGCCTGTTTGCGAGGTAACAAAGGAGGAGGCGTTATCGGTGACCAGAGGGCCAATTCTACAAATTTTTTAGCAACGTTTGTTTCCGCATGTCAGTTGTAATCTGTAAAAAAAGCCATAATTTCCATAAATTTTTGACAGTTTGCAACTGACATGCGAATGCGAACATTGCTTAAAAATTAGTTAAATTGACACTCCGTTTGCGTGGTACCAAAAGACGAAGCGCGCGACTGTGGCTGTGGCTGTCGTCGGTGGCCCGTTTGCGCGGAGCCTTGGGCTCTAGACAAGTAACATTCGGTCAGCGGTGGAGTGGCGAAAGCGTTTGTCAAAAGTACTTTTAAATAATCAAACCGGCTTCCAAACTGTAATTTATTTAATAAATAACTAAAAGGGAGAAACAAATAAAAACTGATACACACTTAATTCTCTATCTCAAAAATTACTAAACCGATTTTAATGAAACTTGCACTACAACTTGTTCCCTATGTTGGACTATACATAGTCCGACCAAAAAATTATTTTGAGAATCCAACTTATAGTTTTTTAGATATGCGCGGACAAACATACATACATACATACATACACACATACAAACATACATACATACATATACTTATGAAATTTGGCACACATGTTTAGAAGCTGGTATAGACTAACATAATATAAAAACTGCTATTGATAACCTCCTTTTTTTGAAGTCGGTTAAAAACGTCAATATTATGTGGGATTGACAAAGGCTGTCAAAATGTCACGTGATCACCCCCTTATACATATTTTAGCATTTCATCAGTCGCCATAGCTGTGAAATTTTATAGTTTGCCGTGATGGTTAATATTAGATTCAGATATTTCTTTTTCGCCCTGACAAAAGTTTCTAACTTTTACATTTACACATTTCGCTAGCTCTGCTTTAGAACTTTGTTATCCAACTTCAAAATTTGCGTCCATGTTGCAGCTAGTTATTTTCTTCAAATAATATTTTTGTGAATATAAGAAAACGTTCCCAGCAGAGCTAAATACCCTTGTAGCTGTTTGAAGTGATGCATTAGCGAGAGCGACGATGTCTAATGAAGCGGCTAACGAAGATAAATGAATTTGCATTTCCATCGAAAGTTTAATTAAGGCAGGTATATAGTATTTTGTGTTATTTATGAAATTATCAACATCTATGTAGCTAGTATAGCTACAGCTAAAAGTACTTTTGAAGTTATTAAATTAGTAATTAGAGGAGCTTCCGGCTTAATCATAACAGCCACACGGGTCGCTATTCAAGCCTAAACAACGCTTGTCGAGGTCGGTCTGTGAATGGGTGACCATCTTAACAGGTACCAAGATTACCTTCTGCCTTGGATAATACGTCACGCTGGTTATCATTTGTAGATCTTTGGCAGTCGTTACGGATTGTCAGAAGCCAGAAAAATTTAACCCAGTTTTACCAAGAAGTAACGCGTTACACAGTTACTGGGTTGTGGAGGTCAGATATGCAGTCGCTCCACGTAAAATACTGGTATTCGCTTGATCCGGTTTACTGGAAGCCGATCCCAATATAGTACAGAAAAGGCTAAGCAGATGATTATGATCATGAATATGATGCTGATGATTTATTAAATTTATAAAACTACAGACATAAATACTCTTGTCTGTTAGTCTTTCTACGTACTGATGGCGATGACCTGGTTAGTTTTAGTGAGGTAAAAGTGCCAAACTATCTGAGGGTCGATTCCACTAAGTTTTAAGCACGAACGTTTGCATTCGCTTGTCAGTTGCAATCTGTCAAAAAAGCCTTAATTTCCATTCACATTTGACAGATTGCAACTGACATGCTAATGCGAGCGTTGCTTAAAAATTAGTAGAATTAACACTCTGGTCATTTCCCCAAATTTCAAAGCCTTTTGAAGGTTTCCCTTCGAGAACACAAATAATGAAAGATAGTGGAGGAGTAAGTGATGACACTGACCACTGCAAAGTGAACTAGAAAGACAAATTACTATAAATAAAAATGAATATACATAAACACAGCACATAATATATAGAGTCATAAACAACATTGATATACGTACACGTTTCGAAACTCATAATAAAAACGGAAGTAAAACAAGAAAGTGTGTTATATGAAAAGCTACAATGAACAGTGACAGACTAAATTAGCGTTATGATGAAGAACATTAACATTCACTTAAAACACAAGACACGCGTGTAAGTAGATGAATGAGGATAAAAAGGAATACCACGGATAAAGGCGTTAATTTGTTGCTTCGTTTGTGTGGGTTTGTTTCACTCGCTTCAGGCCAACGAAACGTTTTCCATCTACTGGCACAGTGTTTTGTTTTGATGCGAATTTGATTAATGGTGCTCGTTTTGATGTCTACGTCATATGGTTTGATGGAGACTGCTCGTTCCGTTAGATTTGCGTCAATGCGGTCTTTACTGCGGCCTAAATTAGCAGGTACCAAATCTATGATATTTTTGTGTTTTTACCAAGTTGTTTTTGCAGAAATTGTAGGTATATTCAAGAAATTTTTCGCTATTTTTAGAAAACCGCTAAAACACATCGCCTTTTTCTAACGTGCACCAGCTGTAAATTCCGTGGAGCGCACCGCAGTTCGTAAAGTCAACCAGTCTTTATGGCTGGTTTACTTGCAGAGGTCTTGCTCCGGAACAAATATTAGTATTGAAGGCGTTTACCCGTGTCGATATGTTTGGCCCCGTTCCACTTGAGAGTTCAGACTATTATTAAAAATTCCATTAGTTTGTGTCGTTGGTGCAGTTCTGGCGTTAATTTGTGACTGAGACGTATCACTCGTGTTTATAACTCCCACTGCGTCCCATTGACAAATTGTTCGCTCGTAACGCGGTTCGTCTCGCCTCGTACCGTTTGTATACGTCACGCTCTTTTTCTTTATTGGGTGAGCAGAAAGGTAATATGAGCTTCAAACGGTATTCTTGCCTCGTTTCAGCTGCGTGAGCTGGAAGACGTGGTGGATTTTTATACACGGAAAGGCTCATATTGTAGTGTTGGCTTCTTAATCCATAATTGTTATTCTTTTATTTATTTTTGTGGAACACTACGATTCATTTGATTTCTTCATCAATAGTAGTTGCTTGTTGACCTCTTGTCGAACTGATTTTGATAATTTTGGTACAGATGGATGGGACGGTTATATAGGGTTATTTTTAAAACACTAACAACCTTTCAGTGGGTGAAAGTACTCATGATTAGAAACAACTTTTCCTATGGGACCAACTCTGAAATATTAAAAAACAAATCAGCCGTTTCATACAAAATGCAATATTTACCCGATGATTATGAAGCAGCAATTTTTGTTTCGGTTTGGTCTCATAGCTAAAGTCGTTTATAATTATGAGTACTTTCACCCACTGAAAGGTTGTTAATGTTTTACAAATAACCCTGTTGACTATTTTAACGCGAGCGAAAGCTAACTTAAATTGTATCATCTACGGAACCACGTATTGTTTTCTTAACACGACAATGTTTATCCGTGTGTGTGTTCAGTAAAGAACGTCACTCGCTAATTAAAGTTCTCTGGTTCTATTCGTTTTTGTAAGGCGACACTTGCGGTTCGAAGCCACCTACATCGTTAATAAGGTCAGTAACGTCTGTTATTATTGTAAGTACATCTGCTCTTTAATGTGGCACTTGTTTTGCGTAGGAGTGTGAAAAATTGCCATCATTAATATCTTCGATGTTACAAATAATTATGTACGTAATTGGCATTTATCCGTGCGTGGGTGGAGTGATGTCTAGTGTTCTGCGGACTAGAATTTTGTGGTATTCAGTAAAATATTGTTTACTTACTTGTATTTTTGACAGATCATGTATCTTTATGAACATATATTTTATGTAGTTTGATGAATTAGATCCAAGTATTTCACTTTGACCTAGGTACTTGAGAAAGCTTGGTACCTGCCAAACTAGTGGTTCTCACTACTCACTTCAATTGGAAGTACTTTGTCTAATAGAAAATATTTTTTAAATTAGCTAGCGAAATTTCGAAGACAGAAGAAGAAATAAAAATCAATTTTTGACGACAGTCCATCAGACACGCACAAAAAATAATATAGTGAAAATAATTTAAAAAAAAAGCGCCGTGACGGAACGCATGTCTTCAACGCACTATATCGTCTTAATTTTTTGCTAACGTGAAAAAAGAAAAAATACGAGTTCAATATTTTTTGGAAATCTATCTGACGGACTAATTCGATTTATTCAGTATACCCTATTGTACCAGCGGCAGCGGCCGTTCACCCCATAGTAAGTTGTTGTTATTTGTTTCAATTTTATATTCCTTTTTTCGTCACTATTGACATCGATAGTCATACGTCATAACGTCTTCAGACTTCGCCCAGTAGATCATAGATCTCTTAACAACATTCTCAGTATCAAGCAACCACATGTACTCGTAACTACTATAAGGTAGGTCACTCTTACAGGCCCTTTAGCAAATGGCCTGCTAAAATGGCCGTGCACGCGCTACTCAAATCACAGGCTCGTGCCGGCTTCATAGCTGCGGGCCAAGAAAGTAGTAAGTGTTTATGACCTTTTTTACATACTTAAAGACCTTATTCGTATGGTTATTCCTTGTAAGGTTGAACTTTGAGCTTCAGCAAGATTGTTTGATGTCATTTTGTGCTTATTAAGATACGAAATTTTAAAAATCTCTCGAATTATTCTTGAATTATCCTAAGGCTCTAGAATATTCTGTCAGCGCTTTTTTTTTAAGGATGGGAAATCATCAATAACTCCTTCCACTCTGGGTGGAGCGGAAAGGAGTTTCAGACTCTTACTGACTAAAACCCATCCGTGTTCCTCCTATTGTCCCTTGCGTTCCAGGGCCGCGGTGACTCTTTAGAAGAAATTCCGCAGCCCTGGCAATTCCGCAGCCCTGGCGATTCTGTCAGCGCTAGCGTGGCCAAGTGATTTTAAAAACGTCAAAAATCTATGGCATTCACAAAATGATGCTGTTGAAATGTTACGTGATCAACCCCTTTGACAATAAATACAAAAAAAAATACATATTTTAAAATTTCGACAGCCGCATTCCCTCGTAGAATGGTACTTTATCGGGAGCCTCTGGACTGGGATTGTCGATTTATCAGGGAGGCATCTGTTTTTCAGTGTTTGCTTATCTACCCACTTTCAGTAAGTAAAAGTGTCTTCGTAACATAGGCTATAAACATCATCATATTCCAGATCAAGACCGAAAAATGACTCATCATAAAACAATTCTTAGTAGAAGTCAAGAAGCTCGATTGAACCATTCTGTGTATTGTTTTAGTTTCCGATCAGATGAACGAACCTTTGTTCTAACTCCTAGCTTAGTTTCAAACACACCCTGTATTCAGCAGTATCGACAAATTGCAACAGTTTATGTCTCGATTTGCAGAGCATTTTGGTTTCAACGGTCGACTGGCACGGAAGAAACGTTCTTTTAGACAATAACCAAATAGCGTCGTAAATAAATGCAGTTTTTTTTTCTTTTTCACCAATGTTTAGGCGACAGTATTTTGGATTTCAGCCAGAAGGCCGGTCACGAAATGTTATTTATTATCTGTGCTAATGGCGCGGACATTATTAAATTATGATAGTTCGTTTGTTACGATAGCAGTTAACATTTTGATGACAACAACGATAAAAATATAAATTGGTGGTTATTATGAATTGTGTCGTTAAAGTTTGATGAAAGATATGACGGGTTTTGTTATTGTTAGTCGTAGTATGGTCGTAGTGACTAGTTATGGCAGTCGGATTTAAGCGTGTACCAAAAATGTTTTAAACGTTTGAAAAAAGAAAAGAACTCAATTTTAGTCGTTGATCTCCGGTGGTTATCATCATCTTCGGCTGATAATTACAAGACTAAAGTACAAATGCTTTGTGATGTGGACGTATTTTCGCTGCCCTACATTGTGTTCGTCCCCTCTCCTTTTTATCACGCTTGTACATTTATACATGTTTTATACTAGCTTGTATTTACTTAATAATAAGTTTATATATGTCTTTAGACTATGAAACACCAAAATAAATATTTTCTTCTTTTATATTGCTGCTAATATAACATTAGGGCATTTCAACAGATTTGTTTTCAAGATCTCTAAACAGCACGCAAACATAACTTCCTAATGCAATGTCCAATTTATATGTAACATTGATCGTAAAATCGCAGAAGCAGCTAAGTGCATAAATAAGTCCGTGCAGCTGCTGTGTACAGCTTAGAGCTCCACCATGTGGTCCATTCACTTGCATCCATACTGAAGAGTTTTATGAATGAATCGGTTTACATTTTACGAGTATAATATACTCAGTTTATATAACGTAGTTTGTTTTTCTGGGTGATTGATGAGTGGGGTGATCGTTTAATTTGGTCGATGAAAGTTTTAAACTCTAATGTTTAATGTTGCAATTGAGAAGGTTATGATTAAAAAGTTTGTTTTCCTATTTTGTCTAGACGTAAACATTCTTCTTTGTTTTTGTGTGAAGACAAGTTCGTCGACTCGTAAATTGTTTTTCTTGGTGTCTAAGCCAATTAACAAAGTTTGCCTCAGTAAAAAATTTGGATCCTGACCACTCGGTTATTAACAAAATTAACTATGACATTGGCACAAAGAAAGGCCGAAAGTCGTCCACTGCTGGACATAGGTCTCCCCCAAGTGTCGCCACAACAACCGGTCCTGTGCGTCTCGCGTCCATCAGCTACCCGCGACCCTCACCAGGTCATCGATCCATCTTGTGCGAGGCCTTCCAACGCTGCTTCTTCCGGTACTCGGTCGCCACTCCAGAAATTTTCGGCCCCATCGAACATCTATTCTGCGAGCAATGTGCTTTGCCCACTGCCACTTCAGTTTGGCGATCCTTCGGGCTATGTCGGTTACCTTGGTTCTCTTGCGGATATAATCATTCCCCTGATTCGATCACGCAAGAAAATTCCGAGCATTGCCCTCTCCATTGGCCTTTGGGTGACTTTAAGCCTTCTGATCGATACATTATTACTGATCGATTACAGAGGGCCAATTCTACTATTTTTAAAGCAACTTTTGTATTCGCATCTCTAAATTAAAAATGTTTTTGTTAGATTGCGACTGAGATGCAAACGTTGCCTAAAAAATGTAGAATTGGCTCTCAGGATGTAGTTCATCTATACTATCTATACTAATATTATAAATGCGAAAGTTTGGATGGATGTTTGTTACTCAATCACGCCAAAACTACTGAATGTATCTTGCATTCTGTGTTTGAATTGTGTATGTAGGTTATAGTCTGGAATAACACATAAGATATATTATCTTCTTTCTGTCTCTTTGCAGCTTGTGATTAATAATTCGGAGAGCTAGGTATGTTTTTTTTCGGAAAATTCCATTCAATTTTACCTGTCTATCTTGCTACATCTATTTTGATGACAAAACAAAAATCTTCAACAGCAACGTACTATAAGTAAAGATATCAAGATAGCAAGAATACTTGAGTGGATTGAAGTGGGCTGCCGAGTGTCGAGTTGACGCCGTTGTCGAAAGAGTCAGAATCAGACGCCGAGCGAACTTGTCGCTTGAAGAAGTTTCTTTGGCTACGCGGGACGAAACTTATGTTCTCTTTTGCTGTCTGGTTTTTTAACTGTGCTATAAATATTGCTGCGATGGCGTTATTCAAGGACAAGCTAAATTAATTCGCGAAAATACGAGACATTATGGGTGGTGATTTAATGACTACGATTACATAGTACATAGATGGGCTGTTTTTATATATCCTAGTCAGAAAAATTTGTCTGAGTGTATGACAGTTTGATATAATTATTTTTTATACCTACAAAAGCTGTCAAACCGCCATTGTAATTCCTTAAAAAAATCGACCAAAAACGACTGATGAGTTCAGAGGAGATGTCTTTTCAAGCAGTCTGATACAGTTGGCAACATGAAATTTGTAATTGAATTATAGTACTTAAATGCCACCAACTGTAACAAACAACAAAAAAATTTCAACGAATAAATAAATAAATAAAATAAAAAACTGCTTGAAAAGTCATTTCTTCGGAACTCTATAGCTGATCATTTTACTGATCGATTTTTTTGAAAAAAAAAAAGGTTTTTTTTTGTTTTTCTATTTTATCAGCAACCCAACATCATCCTTAAATATGACTACGCACTTTTGGAACGCCCTGTATGACTTATTTTGAAAAAATATGTCAGAATATTAGTGTTAGATTTAATTTTGTAAAAATATTTTCTGTACAAAAGTTACAATTATTATTCCGTTACATTTTTTCGTGAATAAATAAAACTGGAATAATAAAGTTGTTTGCAAGAAATAGCAGCAGTGACGGGAGCTATTGTGTTATTCCGTATTCAAACGAACCCTAGCATTTTCCGTACTTATTGTGCAACAAATTGCATTTTCTTTTCATTCCATGCTTAACTTTAATAAAGTCTACAACAGTGTATTCGTGAAGTTTTTCTAGACGGCGTGCGGCATCCTAATATACGTACGAATTTACGAAACCGCACCTGAGTTTTAATTAAAGAAAATGTACGGAGCTGATGTAAAGCTAGACGGTATTTTCGTACAATATACCGCAACAAAGTTACGCTTTTAGAAGCACCTCGGCACATATGTGCGCATAGCCGCTCCACGTTCCGCGTCAGTCTTTACATCACGAACCCAATGTCTCTTGCCCGCTGTTTACATGGGAATCAATAAAACAAGGGACTCGCCAAAATGTAAACACGAACACTATTCCCCTCTCTGTCCACATAACTATAAAAGACGAGGACAACAAACGAAATGTAGCGGCGAAATTCATTTGATTATCATTAGGTTAAAACAGGGACTGGCGCCGTTGATCGCGTGACGTTTTACTAAAGAACATGCATCCCTAGAGTATTGTTTTCTGTTCGTCTATGCTGTTAACATCGCCTTTATTACTGTTGAAATAAAGTTCATTATGGGCTATTTTGGAATCGTGTCCCTAGGGTTGTATCGCTATCATTATTAAGGTAATGAGTCATTGCGTTAAGTGGATCTATAAAATGAGTCACGGTACTAGGTTAGTATTTTTGAACGGAGAAAGGCAAACTGCAGTACATGTTGACACAGTGTGGCTCAATATGCGTGGGTGGACGTAGTTCGACGACCCCGGAAAGGTATCTTTGATATTGTGTTGCCAGCGTATAGCGAGAAAACCGTATTTGGGCAAGAACCTGAGGAAACTCTAAAGAGGAACGTTTTACGGGAATGTTTCCCAGGGTGCACGTTTTAAAAGAATGGCTTGTCCCTTTTGTCACTATAGTGAACATTTTACGTGGAGACATCCCTTATTCGTTTTTCGATGTAGGCATTTGTTTTTGTTGCTTCACAACAAGTTATAAAAAAAAGAAAAGAGAAAACATGTATCCGCGTACGGAGCCACTAAACGAAAACCTATGGAATTTCTTTAATCTCTCAAAGCTTAATGCATCTTGCAATATCTTCTTGTACAATATTAATAACAAATACTGTTAACAATACCTCGTAAACATTATTTGCAGTTAACGGGAAACCTGTAACACTGGCTACAATGTTCTATAAATATCTCCTACACTAATAAGGCGCTGCATAAATCGCGGCGCTATCGTGGACTATTGAGTAATAGTCCGAGAGCTAGGGACTTATTTTGGGAAGGCATTTCAAGCTCACACTTTAGCTATCTCTCTGTAGGGATTTAATAAATAGAGAATGCAAAAATGGTCGTGTACTATTTGGCTGCTTTGCATCTACTATATAGCCAAAGATTTTTCAACGAAAAAAAAAAAACGCCTTGCATGGGAAAAGACCACCAGCAAGAACTGCTTTTTGCTATGCAGTGTCGTCATCCTGCAGGCTAATAAAAACTTAAACAACCTACTAATAATCTGAAGCAGTTCTCACAAATTTGGATTAGATTAGATTATAAAGGCTACTCTAATCCAAAGCTGCACTAGCAATTGTACTATAAATTAATACACACAATTGCTGGTGAAATTCAACACAAAATTCATTATCAGCGCCAGTACTAGCTCTCCGACTATTCCTGAGATTTTCACGGTCAACTTACTCCAAAGAACTGTTATGATTAACTCAAGAATACATTAAAACAGCCACGACCATTAGAGCGAGAACTTGATTATTTAAATAGAATATTACACAAACTAAGGAATTTCGTCAATACGGTCTTTCCCCACTTTTAGTAATGGCTTAATTATATGTGCGTCGTTAAGACGTACGTTATTGGTATTGACGCCTACGATCACACGTTTTTTAAATCTATGTCTTGTTGATGCTTGAATGCAAATGTGATAGGAATTTTAAGCGAGCAAATAAAATTAAATACTGAATGATGCGACTGGTTCTGTGAATTTCTTAATCTAAACTGAGGTATTGTAAAGTATTTGTTTGTTTGTGAGGTAATCTGTGAAAGCACTGATGTGTTCGAAAATTACACCTTTGAAATCATAGGCTGCTTTAACCCCCAGGAAAATTGAAGGTTCTTGCGGGAGCAAAGCCGCGGGAACAAGATTGTTTTATATCAATAAATCTGTGAAGCTAAGCTAAGTTTGAGCTTCACGATAATTGACAAATGCTTGCACTGTCTGGACAGGTCCACTCAAATCTGTGAGGTATTTTCCTCAAAAGACCACCTCAGACATTAACCTACATGGTTCTCGTATGATTTGACCAGTACAATTTGTATGGACTTCAAAAGAGACTGTGACCTCTGAGTTTGTTTCGGTGTTTCTTCTCAGGGTAGTCAGCTAGGAAACACCGGCCTCATCTAGCTTAAAATGACCAAAAAATATTGACGTGTGAAAGTGTTATGTTTAACCTACTTACAAAATAAATATCATTTATAGCTAACACGGTGTTGCGGAATTTGTTCGAAAGAGTCACAGCGGCCCTGGAACGCAAAGGGCAATAGGAGAAATACGGATGGGTATTAGTCAGTAAGAGTCTGACACTCCCTTCCGTTCCGCCCAGAGCGAAGTAGTCATTTGATGATTTCACATCCATAAAAAACCTAACACGGTACCTCTTGGTAAGACTGGTGTCAGATTTTCTGGCTTCTGGCAATCCGTAACAACTGTTAATGACAGCGGGGATCAAAAGCTCAATGTGCTTACTGAGGCATGGAGGAGTCTGGGATACCTATAGTAGCGTAAAAATAAATAAAAGGAAAACACATTTGTTTAAAGTCACCCAAAGGGCAATGGAGAGGGCAATGCTCGGAGTTTCCTTGCGTGATCGAATCAGGAATGATGATATCCGCAAGAGAACCAAGGTTACCGACATAGCCCGAAGGATCGCCAAATTGAAGTGGCAGTGGGCAGGGCACATTGCTCGCAGAACAGATGGTCGATGGGGCCGGAAAGTTTTGGAGTGGCGACCGCGTACCGGAAGACGCAACGTTGGAAGGCCTCCCACAAGGTGGACCGATGACCTGGTGAGGGTCGCGGGTAACCGATGGATGCGAGACGCACAGGACCGGTTGTTGTGGCGACACTTGGGGGAGGCCTATGTCCAGCAGTGGACGTCTTTCGGCTGATATGATGATGATGATGATGACATTTGTTTACGCCACATAACACGTTTAATTTTAATAGTAAAAAAAAATACAACCGAACTGATAACCTCCTTCTTTTTTTGAATTCTGTTATAAATACACCGAAAATATGAAAAATGTATAAAAATCCGTTAAAAGTCACATGATAAAAGTTTTGAAAGATGGAGGAAAAAAACCGATAATGGGAGTTGGACGCAGAAATACTTGGCGCGGATAAAAATCGTATAAGTAATACAATCTTAGTAGAAATCACGCCACAATTCATAAACTAAAGGAGGTTGCAATACCATAATAGTCTAAAGAGCGTATCTACTTAAATCGCGCTTAAAAAAGGCACTAAGTTATTTTGTATCATGCGGCATTCATAATGCTGCATATGTACAGTACAACTATTTTCTTAATGTGAAGGACATTAAGAAAAAAGTTGTACTGTACATAGTGAACTAAGAACTAAGTACGTTATTGTTGTTTTGTTTTGATTTTCGTATGAACTAACAGTAACATTAAATTAACTACTTAGTTCTGAATTCAAATGATTATACACGATAAATAAAATTATTGATGAACATGGAAATTAACATTCGTTTGTATTCGGAAATGCAATTATTGCCGAGGAACATTAAGAAAATACACTTGCACTTTGCTAAAAAAGGCTTGTTCTATACAACGCTTACCAGAATAAACGCAACTGTACTCATCATTATAAACAACGTTTACTATGGAAACAATCCCGAAATCGGGAAAAAATAATCAGATGTTCAGAACATTTTGTCGAGTTATGCGTACATAAATGTATGGGATAGTAGTTTTTTTTTCGCTATCTCAATGTGGTCCCATAGTGAAAGTTGTTCATAAAAAAAAAAAAAAAAATGAAAAAGCGTTTATTTTTGTTTTTGTAACTGTTACAATAAAAATATTACCTCTGCCAAACTGTAAAACAGTTTGTTGGCAGATGCAGCTCCCGTATTATATTCATACATATTATATAACATTAGTGTGGGTACTTTTCCATCAAAAACATAATAATAATAAAAAAATAAATAAAAAGTTACCAATCTAAACACAAAAATTGTATGCATTAAAGTTTTACAATAGCACTATCTTATGTGATCTATATTATACTTGTTCATCATTACTTAAGAGGTTTTGACAAAAAGAGTTAAAGAGAAACTTCCCCATTTTATTCTTGAAAGATACTTTAGTGGTACAGCTACTTAGCAAATCTAAAGGTATGTCATTATAAATTGATGGTACTAGGTATTTTCTACATCTTTGCCCGTAATAATTTACAAAAGTGGGAACCACAAATTGTCTAACACATTTATTTCTATGAGGTCTAAGGTTTACCGTATTAACTTTAAACTCATCCTTGTAATAATTATCTACAGCCAATAACAGTACCACTCTTTGATGAATCGGCAGCATCGTACATTCTAAAAATAATTCTTCGTAACCACCAATTTTACAGCGTTTTTTTGTGGTTTTATCATTTTTTTCATAAACCTTATTTGTAACAATTTTATTTTATCAAGATAGGTTTTAAATGTATTACCATAGCATGCCAGCCCATATGAAAGTAGCGAGTCCACCAGAGCATAGTAGATCATGTACAGAGTGGCCCTATCGAGTACAAAACTAAGGTGGTGGAATTTTACAAGCACTAATCTTAGTTTGTCACTCAGACGTGTTATGTGTGTTTTCCACGAGAAGCTATTGTCTATCACTAAACCCAAGTACTTGTATTCCTCCACCACCTCAATACATGCACAAGTACAATACGTCGCGCCAGCGTGTAAGCATTCATAACTATGCCCCACCACTCGCGGCGGACGTTCACAGGTTTTAAGATAAGGAGATCGTATACGCATACACTTTGTTTTATTTATATTTATTAAGATTCCGTTATCATGAGCCCACTTAATTATATTAGTGAAATCCTCCTGAATATTTCTTTCAATAACATCTAAATCTTTATCTGTATACACTAAACATGTGTCATCGGCATACATATATATGCGACATTTTCGTACGACATTGCACATGCTGTTGACATGCATGATGTATCCGACGGGACCAAACACGGAACCGGTCGGCACACCGCACGTGACGTGAGTAGGCTCTCCAACGACGCCGTCAACGACAGTCCGCAGTGTTCGGTCTGTAAGGTAGGCACGGAACCACCAGTTAAGGGGTCCCGCGACACCACATTCCTCCATGGCTTGAAGCAGCTGGTGGTGTTCCAAAGTATCAAATGCTTTTTTGAAATCAATGAAGACCACCACCACCTGCTTCCTTTGATCCAAACTGTCGTTGACGTCGTCCGCAAACTGTGCCAAAGCCGTTGCCGTGCTCCGTCCACGTCGGAAACCATGTTGTGCATTTGACAATATATTATTATTTTCCATGAAAACACTGACTTGGCTCACTATAAACTTTTCCACAATTTTATTTATTACAGACAGTATTGCTATTGGTCTATAATTCGAGTAATCACTATGGACACCCTGTTTAAATATAGGCCTTATTAATGCCGTCTTTAACTGGTCGGGATATACACCGTTTTTTATACATAAGTTAATAAATAACGCTAGTACAGGGCTTAGCTTTGATTTTAACAGATGAATACAATGACCCCTTAAGCGGTATTGCGTTTACTCTGTTTCACGTTGTATATTATGATAAAATGTACCGATCCCTTTCCTCAAAGAAATGTCATATATGCTTATTACGTAAAGCTCAAAGAAATCCGGTGCCAGACTGTTTCCGCGAGTCTGGTAATATTTAATTTTCCGGTATGAAAAGTTCCTTTTCAGGTTTGAGTTACCTTCCTCCCAATTTATTGAATTTCAATTCTTTTGTACCTATTGAAATAGGCAGGAGAGACTTATTTCAGAATTTCGATAGAAGGTATCTTGATAGGATTATCGGTTCTCCATAGGCACCTCAGCTTTTTGGTCTTGAAATTTTCTTATATGTTATTATTCATTTCTGAACCTCCTGCCGCACATAATGTAGACCAGGAGCCTTAGTGCGAGTGTTTTATTGGAGTAAACGTCATAATTTGTCCTAAAACTAAAAACACCGTCTAGTGACAATTAAATAGTGGAAATCCTCTTTTTAGGGTTCCGTACACAAAGGGTAAAAACGGGACCCTATTACTAAGACTCCGCTGTCCGTCTGTCTATCCGTCTGTCTGTTTGTCTGTCTGTCCGTCTGTCTGCCTGTCTGTCACCAGGCTGTTTCTCATGAACCGTGATATTTTCACAGATGATGTATTTCTGTTACCGCTATAACAACAAATAGTAAAACAGAATAAAAAAATATTTAAGTGGGGCTCCCATACAACAAACGTGATTTTTTGCCGTTTTATTATAGAACTAGCTGTTGCCCGCGACTTCGTTCGCGTGTATGTATTGTAAAATGATGTGGCTAGGTAAGATCAATGTGTTCGTATATCTAATACGAACAGTCAATGCCTATCATTACTTGCCTCTTTTTTTATGTATGGGAAAACATCAAATGACTCCTTTCGCTCTGGGTGGAATGGAAGGGAGTGTCATACTCTTACTGACTAAAACCCATCTGTGTTCCTCCTAATGCCCTTTGCGTTCCAGGGCCGCGGTGACTCTTTTGAACAAATACACAACCCTGGCAGGCACTGGCCCTAGCGGGCCTCGTCTTTATGCTGACATCTTTTTGTGACGCGCGTGGAACACAACGCGCCGTCGAGTATCACCTCTTCTGTTCAAATAATTTTTCGTGAGAAACGTTGTAATGATAATGCTTATTTCATTTCATCGAAACTATTCACAGCAGTCCTAGAAGATGTCGTTAAAAATGTGGGTATAGATTGGGACTATAGCGGTATTAACCGCTCCAGCCCCGACATGTGAAAATTTCCAAAAAAAAATTAAACCTTATGTAATTGGTGCGGTGTGGTGCCGATTCGTCAATTTTCTGCCCAACTGTCTCACTTAAGATTTGCATATGACTTTGTGGTTTGACTTTGTGGTCTTGGGATGAATATAACCAAGACGAAGGTTATGGCAAACACCTTCAGCGATTCAAATCTGGAAATGAATTGTTGGAGATGATTAACCGATATGTTTATCTTGGCCATATCCTTTCAATTGGCAAAGAAAATCAATAAACGGAGGTATCGAGAGGAACACACCTTGGATGGGCCGCTCTTATCAAAATGGACGACATTCTGAAGCCTGCCTAAATTCCGCAATGTCTGAATTCCTGCCTTTATAACCAGTGTGCTTTACCCACCATGGCTTACTTACATAGACGCTCACCCAGGAGGCTGTTTACAGACTGATAGTTGCACAGAGAGCCATGGAGCGTTCCATGCTTGGTAGAGGTACGTCGTCGAGATCCGAAGACGTACGAAGGTTTTCAACATCGGAAAACGAATTGTAGAACTAAAGTGGAGCTGGGCAGGACACTTGGCATGGCGCGGTGATTTATTTAATTACATCGTCCAAGTGTACAGTAGCAACCAGGGTGCTTTACAGGTTGAGTGGAGAGAATTAACCGTTCAAAAAATAATAAAAATAACGTCAGTGGAGCAATCAGACCAAATCTTTTTTTATGTTATACATCAAATGCATAAAGGTAAGTTTTGTATCAAAAGAATCACTGTTTATGACGTTTTAAAAGTACCATTAGTAACTAAAAAATATATTTTGGTCTAATTCTCATGCTTTTGATAGTTAGTACTTTTTTCGGTCAACAGATGGCACAATGGGTATCTGAATTATGCAGATAATAAGTTGATTTCTTCTAGATTGCTACAATTCCTATCAGGTTTATGTGTAGAAAATATCTGAATGGTTTTGTAACTAACTAACATGTCATTTTGTGCATTCAATTATTTTGTGCATTCAATTACGAACAAAAACCTTTTAAAATCAATATTGAAGAAAGAAAGAAAGAAAGAAAATCATTTTATTCCGCCAGAAATGACGCACAAACAATAAAAACAAAATTAAACTAACTAAAACAATAAAAACTGTCTCACTGCCAATCTATGTCAGGACCGGACATTAACTACCACGAGTCTCTGGTCACGCCATGGACGAAGCAAAATAGTTGTCTATGGCATGACGTCCGGCACCGACTGTCGATCTCAATTGACAGTGACAACTGACAACAAAAACAACATAATAGCAAAACAATATATTAAAAATGGACAATTTACAAAAAATACGAATAATCGTGAATATAAAGTATATAAATTCGAGTTGTGCGTCGCATCCTAGCAAGAATCGGTGGTTGCTCAGCATATGCCGCGACTCTGAACTCTGGACAAGTCCAACAATCAACGGCGCTGATTTTCAGCAACCACCGTTTGAGTGACATTATGGTGTCCCCCCGCGAGTGCAAACAAAGCAGTTACGTTCTTAATATTATATAAAACACCATTAACCGTTAAATACTTAGATTAATCGAATGATAATAATAACTATTTTGTACAAGTCTTAACTAAAACAAACAGCCGTATCAATACCAACATTCCAAAACTAAAAACAAAACATAGTAAATAATATTACACAAACACAAATACAATATTGTTTAAATAAACTATGTATTCATATAATAAAATAAATTATCTAAAAATCTATCAATAACCACAATTCTTATTTTTGCAGAATCATTCTGTAACGATGGTAGACAATACACCATCCTTTACACCATAGTATGATGGCGTGATTGCTTACCTCCCATAACATACGGCGTGATAATATGTAGCCTAAAGTATTCCTTGGTTTACAAAGAACATTTTTGCTGAATTTCAATTCAATCTATCCAGTAGTTTTGGCGTGAAGCCCTACCATACACACATACAAACAGACAAACAGACAAAAATTCTAAAAAGTCACTTTTTGTCATCAGTTACTTTTTTCTAACAAAAGCCACTTATTTTTTCTCGAAAATTCTCAATGTACAGTTTTTCTTTCGTTACTGTTTTGTTATATGTATAGATAATATAATGGTACGGAACCCTTCGTGCGCGAGTTCGACTCGCACTTGACCGGTTTTTTCCATTCGATTGGACCTAAGAGAACGTTTAAGTTAACGCAATCGAGCAAGTATAAAAACAGCACTAGGACCCCTAGTAAGGGCCAAGGGAGTTCACTGCATGCAAGATGCACAGGACCGGTTGATGTGGGAGCACTATCTCCAGCAGTGGTCGTCTTTCGGCTGTTATAAATGATGATGATGATGCTGCTATACTTCAACGATAAATAGATAAGGAAGACAATATACAAATTTTCTTCTAATTAAAGTTGGATAAAATCACCATTCAATTGTATCTACAATTGTTTATACCTACTACTTCTATATAATCAACTTGATTTATTTGACACTGGGAATCTTACAACAAGTGATAAATAATTTAATTTTAACCGCATTCAAATGTAACCAGCCTTGATACCACAATACAATTTAGATTGAATACAAATGCATTGTCAAATGAAGGTTGCTATTGAATCATACAATCACGTAAGGTTAGAATTGTGCAATTGAATAAAGGCTTTCACAAACATGCGCTGCATGGCATTGCTACACGTATTTAAAGGAATGGTTCTATAATTATTGCTCTACAGATTTAATTTAAAAGCAAAGTCGCAACGTTTTCGCTTCATGCTCGTCTGTGGGAGCCTTTAGGCCTGGGTCAGATTCAGACTTGAGATCTGAATGTTCCAAAGTAGCAAAGAACTTCTCGGTTAGGTTCCAACTTTGCTAGAACCTGATTATATGCAGAATTGTAGTCTAGAGTCAGCTAGACTAGCACTGGAGCGCTGCAAATGATATTCTACAAACTTAAAGTATGGTTAGCAAAAGTAAAAACTCTGAACAACTTTATAAAAGAGTTAAAAGCTAGTTTTTTAGATAACATAGCCTATATTCATCGAAAGTTAGGACAGTCAGAGGTTTACCCACAGTACACCTGAATTTCGCCAGTTCTTTGTGTTTAAGTTCCATGTAATAGGGTGCGAGCCAAAACTCTGGGAGATTGAAATGAGAATTTCAATTTTCTGTTTTTTATTGAAATACTGATTGCTAGCTACAAATTAAGATATTATCCAGATTTAAATAGTAAAAAATTGGCTAAAATTGCTCGTTAATATGCTCGTGGCGTAATAATTACAGCCGCAGTTTGATATTCGACGTTAAGCAACGCTTGCCGGAGTCGGTTCCTTGAAGGGTGACCTGACCACCTGTTACATAACGAGACTCCATTGTGCCCCGGAAAGCACGTAGAATTTTGACAGTTGTTACGAGCCGTCAGAAGCAAGAAAATCTGACACCAGAGAGCCACGAAAGTTTTGACGTTTAGTAACTGAAAAACTAGTTGAAAAATTGGGTGTACACTACTGGCATCTATTCTAACAACATCCCAAAAAATCAGGACAGTGCATATTGCGTCCTTAGATATTTTAAATGACTGGCCTAAGGAACTAATTCTAATTCTTAATTTGCCGACTCTACGTGTTAGAAAGAAAAGTTACAAAGATAAACTTAGTTCACATGTAACGTTTGGAATACTAATGTTAGTTCATAGCTGTTAGAACATTCGATAACAGTTTCAGTAAGTAACCATGTAAGTTTTGGACACGTGCGACTGCCGAGTTTCTTTGCTTGTTCCTCTCTCATGAATTTACTTAGAATAATGCAACAAGTTTCATAGATTCCAAATATTACTTGATAAAGTTAAAATAAGGAATTTGCGTGACACACATGCACATTCATAATACTACTCCGTCTAATAAATTCCTTCACTCTAAGTTTAAATCTTTGTTAAAATAATTTAGTTGTATTTTCAAATCTGTTTTTTTTTGCCAAGATTTTGTTGACACACTTTTTAGTAAAAGGTTTTTGTGTCATAGTGACAGCAGAACACTGGCTCCTAAGTCACAGGATCTCCTAGTTTGGGAGTCAGGGTTACTCTATCTGTATTACCTTTAATTCACTGCAATTCATGTGACCTAGTCTTTAAGCAATGTTGAAGGTTTTTGTATAAATAAAGATTATTATTATTATTATCTTCTCGTCTCACATACCACAGTGTCTAAAATTAAGGCCATGCTACTCTTAAGTGTAACATCCACTTTTATCAAGATCACAGATTCTACACTTGAAGTTGTAGATGACTACATTTACCTAGGAAAAACTAGATAGTGGTCAAGCGCGTGCCTATCAATAATAATAAATTAAAAAAACGGTCCAGTTAAGTAGGTCTAACTTTCAGAAAGGGTTCAATCGAGCTGGGCAGCGTTCTGGACATATAACAGAGTCTCAAGACGAAAGTCTATGACCAGTGCATGTTGCCAGTGATGACTTATGGAACCAAAACGTGGTCGCTCACAATGGGCGTCATCAGATGGCTTAATGTCACCCAAAGGGCAATGGAGAGGGCAATGCTCGGAGTTTCCTTGCCTGATAGAATCACGAATGATGATATCCGCAAGAGAACCAAGGTAATCGACATAGCCTGAAGGATAGCCAAACTGAAGTGGTCTGGGCAGACAGATGGTCGATGGGGCCGAAAAGTTCAGGAGTGGCGACCGAGTACCGGAAGATGCAGGGTTGGAAGGCCTCCCACAAGATGGGCCAATGACCTCGTCTTTCGGCTGATGATGATGATGATGATGATGGTGAAAGTTAAAAAAATAAATAGGCTAGATATAAAGATAGGTAGATATATACATAGATGAGTAGATAGATAGGTACATAAGCCAGCACATCAAGCTACCCGAAACTGTCAAATTTTCCCAATAAACCTTGAATCTAATGCTTTAGCGATAAAGTTGAAACTCTAT
The DNA here is from genome assembly GCA_947386135.1 of Melanchra persicariae. Lineage (NCBI taxonomy): Eukaryota > Metazoa > Arthropoda > Insecta > Lepidoptera > Noctuidae > Melanchra > Melanchra persicariae. Next base: position 7,554,852 of record OX376655.1, on the reverse strand, counting down.
TAAAGTTATTTGACAGATTGTTGTAGCTTGATGTGCTGACGTCTGTACATACTCGTATATAGATAGGTCTGCACAGAGACGTTTGCTTTCATAGTTACTACTATTTAACTTCCAACTCAATCTGCGTCGCCTTCTCCCGACTGTATTGGGGCGGCGTCCGGTTTAACTGAATGCAGCTGTAACAGTATTTTCCATGAAGCGACTTCCTATCAGACCTCCAACCCAGTAACTGGGTAACATGATACCCCTTGACAACACTGGTGTCAGACTTCTTGGATCCCAACTACCCGTAGCGACTGTCAAATATCTACAAATATCTAAAGTAATGCTCAAAATAGAATATGAAATATTACATTACAGGCGAACACTCCAGGTGAGGAAGCACCTTTATGTTAGTTGTATCAAGAAAGGTCAATTTTATTGACCGCTATCATAAGCATAGGTCCAATTAATTTGACTACTAGTTTCTGTCAGCACCTTCACCCGCGTGACAGTCGAAAATTATCTGAAGGAAATATACTCTCGAGATAAAGAGTATCCTATGTCCTATTCAGGGACATGGTTTACCCGTGTGCCAAGTTTCGTGCAAATCCGTTCAGTGAGTACGACGTGAAGAGGTAACAACAGACGGACAATTACTTTCGCATTTATATTCCTAACTAATATTATAAATGCGAAAGTGAATTTATTTGTATGTATCCCTTTCACGCTAAAACGGCTGAACGGATCGTCATGAAATTTGGTAGATTTATAGCCTGGGATATGGAGAAGGATATAGGCTACGCGATAACTGACATCCACGTGGTTGGAGCCGCGGAGTTTCAAGAATATTTTCACTTCAATATGAAACAATTCATTTGCCAAATTGATATCGGTGTAGCAAATTAATAATGTTACCTTTGTAATGGGAAAAGTTCATTATACTTTGTAAAGGGAAAAGTTCATCGTACTAATTTAATTGAATTGAATTGAAGTATCACCTAGACTGCCTGCCTGGCGAACGTAATGAAATGAGCAATCGGAAGTTTTGCAATCATACCTTCGTTGTATGTGTAATGGTAACAAAAGGAACTGGCTGACCTGATTGCTATTTCAGCACTCTACGAACACTGGCATATTAAATATAATTGTAGCAAACTAATTCAAGGATCCTACAGACAGGCATGGTGCGACAATGCGACAACGATGCAAAAACCAGTTTTCATAGAAATTATAACATCTATAGAACTCGTTGTCGCTCCTCATGACGGCATTTTATACAAACTTGCAAGTGCTTATTCTAGGCTTCGCGCAAATCTCTCTGCTTGTTAAGTTTCATTAAAATCTGTTCATCCATTTCCAAGATAAAAAGGACTTGTGAGTTCGTATGCTCTGGACAGGTGCTCCATTTAAAATACTGTAAAATATTTGGGAAAAGCAAGGAGGGGAGGAGGTTGGGATTGGTGAAGGAGCATTATCTCTCACTATAATTTTTCGCACCAACGCAATACCTCTTAAGGGGTCATTGTACTCACCATTATGAACCACTTTTACTATGGGACCAACCGCGAATTCATAATAGTTGTACTGTACATTATATGCAGCATTATGAATGCCGCATGATACAAAATAACTTAGTGCATTTTTAAGCGCGATTTAAGTAGAGACGCTCTTTAGACTATTATGTTGTTGTAACCTCTTTTAATTTATGAATTGTAGCGTGATTTCTACTAAGATTGTAAAATACGATTTTTAATCAAATCAAATCAAATCAAATCAAATTGTTTATTTCAGAATTCCATCCATAAATTGTTAGTAGTAGTATAACTTAGCCTAATGTTAGTATTAAATTAAATTTACAATAATAAACATGTAGACACCGCTTATTTGGATAAGTTTGTATGAAGACTTACCCACCTTCGTAAGAGGGGAGAGTCCCACCGGTCTGTAAACACATTCAGGATGCCATTGAAGGAGGAGCGAAGCGAAGTATTTCTGCGTCCAACTCCCACTATCGGTCTTTTTCCTCCATCTTTTAAAACTTTTATCATGTGATTTTTAACTGATTTTTATATATTTTTCATATTTTCGGTGTATTTTTAAACGAATTCAAAAATAGAAGGTTATCAGTTCGGTTGTATTTTTTTTTACTATTTTAATTAAAAGTGTTATGTGGCGTAAACAAATGTGTTTTCCTTTTATTTATGTTTTACGCTACAATAGGTACCGAGATTCCTCCGTGCCTTAGTAAGCACATTGAGCTTTAGATCCCCGCTGTCATTTACAGTCGTTACGGATTGCCAGAAGCCAGAAAATCTGACACCAGTCATACAAGTCAACAGGTACCGTGTTAGCTTTTTTTATGGATGTGAAATCATCAAATGACTCCTTCGCTCTGGGCGGAACGGAAGGGAGTGTCAGACTCTTACTGACCGCTAGACGCTTTCAATCGGCATAAACTAGGTACATACCCATCCGTATTTCTCCTATTGCCCTTTGCGTTCCAGGGCCGCGGTGACTCTTTCGAACAAATTCCGCAACACCGTGTTAGCTATAGTTACTGGGATGTGGAGATCAGATAGGCAATCGGTCCATGATACTGGTTTCAGCTGCATCCAGTTAGTCTGCAAGACAACCCTAATATAGTTGCGAAAAGGCTTCATAGATTTATTGCTATTAAACAACCTTGTTCCCGCGGCTTTGCTCCCGCAGGAACCCTCTATTTTCCTGGGATTACAGCAGCCTAGGGCTTCAAAGGTGTAATTTTCGACTACATCAGTGCTTTCAGAGATTACCTCACAAACAAACAAATACTTTAACCATTTTATAATAGCTTAGTTTAGATTAAGACAGTCACAGAACCAGTCACATCATTCAGTATTTAATTTAATCTGCTCGCTTAAAATTCCTATCACATTTGCATTCAAGTATCAACAAGCAAAACCCTATTTACAGGTCCTGTCGAGACAGGACCTGTAAATAAAAATATGTATTTTTTGTTGAAATAACGAGTTATTTCAACAAAAAATACATATTTTTATTTAAAGGTCGGGTCAAAAATGAAATAAATGTCGCCTTTCACAAACAGTTAAAGCTTACTTTACATGTTTATTGTCGGGATGCGTGTCCCACTGTATGTTCGTGTAATATCTGGGCCACAGTCTGTCTGCCAATTAATTAGGATTATACTTAGCCCCGTTGCGGGTCAGATAAAACTTTGTTGGCTCTAGGGTTGGCAAAGTTAAAGGGATTCCGCTAATAAGCTCGGATGTTTGAAACAATAAAGATGTTTAAGTTATTAGTCAGGCCTTAGGTTACAGCTAAGTTATATGTAGCGAGTCTACTCACATGTGACATTTGTTAGAAGGTTCTGCAGTGTGATTCTGGAAGCATCTGAAGTGAAAATGAAGTGAGCTCAATCCATACAAACAAGATTGAATGACAGTTCACTTCACGCTCACTCCACTTAGGTTTACAAGGTGAGACGTAGTTAGAATTATTCGGCTGTTCCCTTTGTGTGTGTGTTGAGGCCGCTCATCAACTAGATGGTCTGACCAGCCCAAAGATGTGAAAATACCGAAATTTTGCACAGTCGCTAATATTGACACTGATAGAAGCCGATGGAGGCAATTTGTCCGTTCCAGACTTTCATCCCACAATGACCACGATCTTCAGACATGAAGGACCTGATCAGAGACACACAGAAAATATTCTCTTAGTTTTTATAAGATTTCTAGTAATCTGAGTAATCGCACATTTTGGTTACATGAAGGTCAAAAAATTATACGAACAATTTTACATCTTTATCCACGGAGGAGCTCGTGATCTTGAAGGTTAAGCAACGTTTGCCGGGGTCGGTCTGTGGATGGGTGACCATCTTAACATAAAGAGATTCTTTCGTGCCTTGGAAAACACGTTAATCCGTTAGTCCCGGCTGTCATTTGTAGATGGAAATTTTGATGATGGATTTTCTAGGAGTCGTTATTGGATCGGATTGTCAAAAGCCAGAAAATCTGACTCCAGTCTTGCCAAGAAGTACCGACTTACAAAGTTAATGGGTTGTGCAGGTCTGGTAGGCAGCCACTCCGGTTTGACTGGAAGCCGACCCAAAGTTGGGGAAAGGCTTAACAGATGATGATCCACGAAGTGGCTGGCTGAGGATGGATGGCGTAAGAAGAGGTGGGGAGACAACTTAAATGTCTACTGCAAGGACTGTTTCGAGATGGCTCGAGAATCACATACTTGGAAATATTTAGGAGAGGCCTTTTCAATAAACAATTTTTAAAAATTGAGATGACAAATTGATAATGTATGTTCTTTTTTTGTATTGAATAATTACCTGAAATAAATTGATTTTATTTATTAATTTGCCTGGCTGTGGGACAGTATAGGCTGAATAATAATAAGAAAGATACGTCTGAATGTACGTTGTTTCTTATTCCAGTTAAGCTTTTATCAAGCCTTATGGGATTCAGGCTGCTTCAGCAACAAAAAATATGTTTTGACTTGAATACAAACTGTGAAGCGAATCATTCACATCAATTAGACACCTAATCCGTTTTTGACTCAAGCTGTAAGGCTGTAACACTAATGCTTGTATGAGTCAAGCTTTGGATTCCACTTAATTATCCACAAAATACTAACATATCCGCCCCAAGTTGAGTCAACATACCAAACAACTCTATGAAAAGGTGAATCATATCAATTCCCCTAGTTTGTGGAGAAATACATCGTTAACACCAATAAAGTGACATTAGCATAATTAATAAACTGCGCTTTGTTTAAGGTGTGTCACAAACACCGTCACTTAATGTCAGTATTACACACGGTACAACCAAATTGATTCACTTTAATTGAAAAGCTCAGAAAATACACTTCTTAAATAAGATAGGAGATAGGGAAGCTGCCTAAAATCATCTACGCTCAGCAAATACACTAACTTGTTGAATATAATAAGAGATAGGGAAACTTCCTAAAAAATCTAAGTTCAGAAAATATACTTTTTGAATATGATAGGAGATAGGAAAGCTTCCTAAAAAATCTCTGCCCAGAAAATACACTTGTTGAATAATATAGGAGATATGCTTCCTAAAACAATCTAAGCTCAGAAAATACACTTGTTCAATAAGATACCAGATAGGAAAGCTTCCTGAAAAGCTCAGAAAATACACGCGTTGAATATGATAAATTGATAAAAGATAGGAAGCTTCCTAAAAAATCTAAGCCCAGAAAATACACTTGTTGAATAAGATAGGAGATATGCTTCCTAAAACAATCTAAGCTCAGAAAATACACTTGTTGAATATGATTAAGAGATAAAGCTTCCTAAAAAAATCTAAGCTCAGAAAATACACTTGTTGAATAAGATAGGAGATAGGGAAGCTTCCTAAAACAATCTAAGCTCAGAAAATACACTTGTTAAATAAGATAGGAGACAGGGAAGCTGCCTAAAATCATCTAAGCTCAGCAAATAAACTTGTTGAATAAGATAGGAGTTAGCGAAGTTTCCAAAAGAAATCTGAGTTCATAAAATATACTTTTTGAATGTAATAGGAGATAGGGAAGCTTCCTAAAAAAATCTAAGCTCAGAAAATACACTTGTTGAATAAGATAGGAGATATGCTTCCTAAAACAATCTAAGCTCAGAAAATACACTTGTTAAATAAGATAGGAGATAGGGAAGCTGCCTAAAATCATCTAAGCTCAGCAAATACACTTGTTGAATAAGATAAGAGGGAAGCTTCCTAAAAAAATCTAAGCTCAGAAAATACACTTTTTGAATATGATAGGAGATAGGAAAGCTTCCTAAAAAAACTAAGCTCGGAAAATACACTTGTTGAATATGATAGGAGATAGGGAAGCTTCCTAAAGAAAGCTAGTTAGTCCGTCAGTGTCAGTTAGATTACCATAAAAATTTATCACGTATTTTTAATTTTCACGTAAATGAAAAATGAAGATGATACAGCACACACGGAAGTGCACCAATGATTACCTAACCTAGAACTAACGTAAAATGCCCGCACTTGTGTTTTGCAACCAGGATACGGCACACCCGCAGGCCCTTAGCCTGGTCGAGGCGACCTGTATGCGGCTATTGCTCTCCAATTCCAACAGTTCCTAGTCATAATTAATTATCTCCTTCTGTCCTTCCTCGTAAGGGTGTAGGGCCAGCCCTAGGTGTACCGTGTAGCGCCTCAGCCCTTAAATCATTCCGGTACTTAAATTTTACCTAATCCTTCCCGCGGCTCGACCTACTTTTGTCTGATTGCGGTTGTGTTCGAGATTACAGATAAAATGCTTGAAGAACACCACTTTTAATAACACAGATACCACATAAAACGTAGGAAATGTTACTACGTGCTTGATGAGATTATTTTTTAATGAGACTTCACTTAATGATTTGCGAAATAGAATTGTTGAAATTCGAAAGTTGACGTTTTCGTTTTTGGATCAGGTTTTGATTCTTATTGACTCACGGCAAATGATTCACGTGAATTTACAAAATAACGACCACATTAGAAAGAAAGTACGTAAGTACAATATAATAGCATTAATTCTCTTCACAACCCGCTCCACAAATAACCGAGATACCATAAAATTACTCCGCTAACAAATTGCATAATTTTCCGTTCTTAAAAAGCTTGTACTCTCACGTAGGTATCTCTGTAACTCGATATTTCATGCTCAAGTAAAACATCGCAATATCTAAGAGAAATGCGGCTCGTCCAATGTTTCGAGAAAATGAACTCGGAACGAAACGAGGTCGATTATTGAACTCACGAAGTCTCGAAAATGAGTGACAACGTGGCACAAATGAGTCTGTGTCGTAAAATTTAACGTGACACCCGACGCCCGCTGATAGTGACAATGGCGAAAGAAAGTGCCCATAAAGAGAATTGATGAACGCCCCCCGGCGTAATGTTGTGCTGATGTCGCATGTCGGTCTGTGTGTAGCGAGCCTTATATTGATTCAGAATCGACTATTAGATGGCCTGTCTGTGTCGTGAGTAATGAAGATACGATTGTTGTTGATAAGACCCGTAATGAGATGTTGTATTTTCTACGACTCGACTGAGAATTGGAAAAGTCGACAGAAAATAGAAGTATCATTTTCGCTCTGTCTGGATTTTGTGACGGAGTGGTTTTGTCTGTAGTGCCTAGGCAATTAGGGCTTGTAGCTTTTGAATAAGTTTATTTTTAGAGAATTATGAAGTTTTCGAGGAATAACAAATATTTCTGCTTGACAAGTTTTCACGGGGTGATATTTTCGTGGTTTTGTCGAGTCTAATTTTTTATTTATCATTCGCTATAGAGGAGTTTTTCTTTCATTATAATAATGGTGTGTATTTGAATTTTTTATTTAGTTTATTAGGCTGCAAGTCTTAATATTAAAATTACACAAACCAAAAATTAAACATTCGAAATACTACATTAAGCATTCGAATGGGAATCACTTAAATTGAGGAAAACTACGCAGTTGTCCTCAATTTGAAACCATTTGTTTTGTACAATTTAAACTGAAAACTGATGCGTTATTAATTTAGTATCCCAAACAACTGACCCACTCCGTTACAAACTACAGTCCGTCCAAAACTAGAATACTAAAGTACTCGAGCTACCTTCATGTTTTTAGTACTAAACTAAACTGAACATTACAATGGAGAGAACACACCGTGTGGAACATAATTTATTCACGACTCTGTAGTAGTGAAACGTTAGCTTACAGAGAGTTTGTTATATGTACAGTCTAGAACATTATTAGGTTTGTGCGCTTATCATAACAACACAGTTACTTTGAAGACGACAATGTGGTAGAACGAAAATTATATCACGAAATTAATGTGACAAATTGTAAAATGCGCGTTAAAAACACGTTTCCATACAAGAAACGTGTTTCTTGACTTATGACCCTGACTTGGATGACCCTCTTTAATTTGTAATTTAATTTCTCGTTTATTATTTCTTGTTATAGCGGCAATAGAAATACACACTTTGTTAAAATTTAAACTGTCTACCTATTACGGTTTTTGAGATACGACCCGCTGACAGACAGACGGACGGATGGACGGACGGACAGCGGAGGCTTAGTAATAGGGTTCCGTTGGTTACCCTTACATAACCCTAAAAATTACGAGCTGTTCTAAGGCTCAGTTTTGCAAACGAATATTATCACAAAATTAATGTGGTGGATTGTTTAATGCGTGTTATCTAGGCTAGCTGTGACTTCTTGAATGACTTATCTACAGCCAATTTAGAAGAAAGCCCCCTCTTGCCCTCCACACTCTACAATCCGACAGAGCATCAGCCCTCGAGACACTTACTAGTAGCCAATCTCGGAATCTCTTTCAATTTTCTTCTCCAGAAACCAGGGTTTAATATTTCATGTTAACTTTTTTGTTTACATTGTGTTGACAAAGTTTCGGTGACTAATTAGCCAATTTGGGGCTCTTAAAGAGTCTTCACGAATGGTGATTAAGATCCGCGCCCTGGGACGACCGACTTGATACTAAACTTGTTAATTGGCTCATCATTATACCGCGACAGGAATAAAAATTAATTACATATTTTTTTACCAATATAGTGAGGTCCATTACTTGTTTCTCACGTTTAGGTGGAATGTCACTGTCTGCCAGGGTTGCGGATTTTGTTCGAAATAGTTACCGCGGCCCTGCAAAGCATGTCTGACACACCCTCCCGCTCCACCCAGGGCGGCAGGAGTCATTTGATGATTTCCTAACCTTAAAAAAAAGTTCTATTGGTTAGGTTTATTTCGTTGCGTGATCCAAGACAGTTGAATCGTTTCTCCGGGACTCGTCGAGCTTCATTGACTCGGCGTTTTTCTAGTGGTCACCACTGTTGATTCTGGCTTTCAGGAGTTGCAGTGGTTTGGGAATGTGTGCTCAATTTAATGTAAAATAAAGCGTCCGAACTGATATAAAAATATTAAATATTATATCGCTGTCCTATAAAGTGAGGGACTAAACAGTTATGTTTTTTCAATTTATTTGAACTTGGTGTAGGTACCTACGATTGTGATCACAAGGCATTCTCTAGAAGTCAAGCTTTGGGTTAAAAATACTATACTGTGGTAGGTGTACCTGTACTTAACAACAAATAAATGATACTTATTTAAAATCGAAATTAGTTTCGTAAATATCTATACTAATAAAATACATTTACAAAATGTAACATAATTAACGCAAAACCTGAGAAGGAGTAATTAGACACGTTGTAAATGGGAAAATAATTAATAAACTAAAATATATGTTTTAATTAGTTCAATGTAAGACTCGTGAAGCGATGTTTTCAAGACTTCGATTTTAGGTACATATAGCAGATATAGAACACCACCACGCATTTCTGGAACAGCCTGATAGAAGCATCAAATAATGCGAATTTAATTTCCAATGCATACCCAACAAGAACGAAGAAAGTGCAGTGCAGTGAGAAAATCCCTTTAGCGCCATAAAATTATTTTCTCACTGCACTGGCAGATAGTGAGCCGTTGGCAGATTGATGTTTATAGAATCCAAATAGGATACCCACTGATTTAAAGCCGTGATTACATGATTTTATGAATAGCGCCATGGAATATAACTTCCACGGCGGCATTAAAATCAAGTCAGAGCTTCATCACCGTCATCATTTCCGCCTAAAGACGTCTAGTGCTGGCCATAGACTTGCCCCAACAGTCATCGACCAATCCTGTGCGTCTCATATCCAGTGGATTACCGCGTTCTTCACCAGGTTATCGGTCCACCTTGCGGGAGGCCTTCCAGCGCTGCGTCCTTCCGTGCGCGGTCACCATTCTGAAACCAGAGCGTAGTTCACTCATATTATTGACTTGCAGGAAACTGTTCAGGGCCTAAACCACCAACTCTTAAAGCAGTATTACTTTAATCAGTGGGAAAGAGACGGAGCTATACAGGACATATAGCTCCGTCTCTTTCCCACTGGAAGTAATATTAAAGTAATACTGCTTTAAGAGTTGGTGGTTAGGCCCCAGGATACGAAAACGATTGAATTTTTTCTGAGGAGTTTGTTGCGCCACTTCTTCCCAGCTAAAACACTAGGAAGTGGTGACGGGCGGGCGTTTTTGGGGGACTGTCTTTTGTAGAACTTTGATGTTCAAAAAGTGCTGGCACTCAGCCTAATTTGAATAAATGACTTTTGACTTGACTTGACTTTGAATTAATCATTATTAATGAAATAATCAATCGAAATCATCCATTAAATTCCATTGTAAAAGCTCTATCCAACGTTACACTTCGGTATGCACATTTAATTCGCGTCATTTCACCAGACATTAATTTCGGAAAATGTAATTACACACACCGAGTGAACAAGCGTAAAGCAAGATAACGCGTGACTGATGGCCGCCGTAATTATAAATCATTATTAAACATCTACGGCCTAATAACACGCGCGCATAATGTTAATGCGACTAACCTATATCCCCTTGTATTTATATACCAGGCATTAATTAACCTCTTACAAGAGCGGATATGTTGTATGGAACATGTATCGACATGGCCCGTTGGCCCAGATGGTGCATAATCTGAATTCGAATCCGTATAGAGCAGGGTACTGGGCACGCACGCCGTCCCGCGCCCGTAACAGACCCGCCTCCCATCTAAGGCATTTGCATAGAAATTAGCCGACCGACCGACCGACCGACCGACATTTCACACAGAATAAATAACCCAACCACGCCACGCTACATCTTTACAGACTTCGCTAATGAAACGTTTGAGCAAATCCTACTTTGTTTCAAAGCTCGTTTCAGTTTCGTTTTTGCCTAAATTTTTTACTCGCGCCGTCGAAAAAGTAAGTACTACATAAATGGGTAAAAACTGAGAAAAAAATGTTGTTACGCGAAAATGTGAGCTCATCTTGATAGAAAGACAAAAAAAAATCTTTTATGTGTTAACGTAAGGCTCGTGTTTCGTCTCGTATTTACATAGTTTTGAAGAAACAACAAAGTAATGTAAAGCTCTTTTAGAAGTAGAATTTTCCCTACTTTCTTTCAGTATTGTTTTACCTCGTCGTTAAACAGGCAGGCTGACAGTCAGTTAATTTATTAATGCCCGATCGATGCTATCGCTCAATCCCTTGCATTTTATAGACGAAGAAAAGTGGAAGCAATTACTAGGACAAGCTTCGACATCAATAATGACTGATGGAAAATACTAAAGGCAGCAGCTAGTTTAGCTGCACAGGTGGACTGATGATTTGAAGTAAGTGGATCAGAATGGGCACAGTTATACAATATTCAGCTGGTAGTCGGTGGATATTTCCTCAGATTATCCAGACGTATTTTCTATTTGCTCGTTGTTGCCTTGTTCACCGGCAACAAGAAATGTTTATGCGCTTTGCTTTTGCCTGCTATAAACGAAAAACTGTATTTTCTGTACTGTTTCCTATTATTTTTGGTCAATTCAAAAGCTATGCAAGGTTTTTTGATCAGTCATAAATATTTGCGGAAATCGCTGCTGTATAAAACAAAGCCCAGAGCGATACATTGAAATATTTCATACATTCCATGTTTTATCGTAAAGTAATGTGGGATGAGATTATGCAATAAAGTCTCCACTCGCACACAGAGGAAATAAAAACGGTATTGTTGCATTACCGTGAGTGCGAACGACAATATATGTATGTAATAATGAAATATGCATGTTGCAGAAAAACATTGTTCGTATAGGGTTTTCATGGCGTTAAATTCCTTGAAAATGCAGTTAAATATGACGGAGATCTACGACACATAGATAAAGCAATCTATTCGGAAAAAGATATTCCTTTTTCACTAGGACGGCAAAAGCCTGAATATTTCTTTTTTACACCTAAGTGAAATATAATACAGTTCGCAGAAAAGATGATTCAATCTTATTTTGGTTAGTAGACGCAAAGGAGAAAATAGAATAAAATGTAGGTAGATAGGAACCTAATCAAAAGACTTGCCTGTAAAAGCTCACGACTTTCCTTTTGATATTTTCTCATTCAAAATATCAATGAAAATGGGACTTATAAGTCCTAAATGTATCAGAGTAAGGACAAGTTCCTGGAACGAAATTATGAACGAATCTTGGTCAGCGTTTAATTTGCGATTTATTGATAAAATTTTATTTTATGAAACAAGGGGAACGACTTTGAAACGCATCTCGTTTTTTCTCGAGTCTAACATAACTATTGTAATTTTGTTTATTTTTGGTATGCGTCATGCTTGGCGCAAATAAAGTCTTTTTCTTTCTTTCTTTCTTTCTAACTGACCCATTTATAATAATGTTCTACTATGATTAGTTATTAGTTTTATTTAACGTTTGTTTATTTTTATTGTGAGTGTCAGCTGTCACGGTTGTCAGTCGCGGTCACAGAAAATATTCCATATGATCTGAGAATGTATGTTGTAACCACAACATAAGTGATGATAACTAACTACAATGTCCGATCCTGACATAGAATTAGCAAATAACGTTCACCTTTCAATTGTTTTGTATATAAAATAGGTACTGTTAGTCAGCTGGATCTGGCTAAAGTGGAAGCCGACCCCAATAGCGTTGGGAACAGGTTACGCAGATTAATTGATTTACTTTAAACTTATAACTTTTTATTTTAATATCCACAGCCAGTGTGGAACTCTCTGCCAGCGTCTGTGTTCCCTTCCACATATAATCTGTTTGCCTTCAAAGCAAAAGTGATCAGGCATCTTCTGGGCACGCTCGCTCCATCACATAGCTCATCTATCGCTTTCCATCACGCGTGATCGAGGTCAAGAGCAAGCCCATTCCTAAATAAAAAAATTGGTTGTCTGTAAAGTCGGTTTACGGACGATAGTTTAACGTGACAACGTCATAACAAAACTTTGATGAAATGATTGCAACGTTACAATGAGCGTAACGTTACAATGAGCGTAACGGGACAATGAGTCATCCTGTTTCGTGCGTGCAGCCGGCGTTCATCGATTTATTAGACGTTGTTACGTCAAAAAAAATCCCTTGCATCTGTTTGAGCAGAATAAAAACAAAATTTTGTCCCTCATCATTTTCCTGGAACCCATCTTCTTCTACAACAATCCTTGTTCCACAAAACACCTTATACTCAACATTACCTACCAAAGAGCACAATAAACCTTACAAAACACCAGGGCTCGGAAACCGGTTAATTTTCCAAACCGGTTTTGGTCATTGACCTCGAACCAGAAACGATTGCGGTTTAGGTTTCGGTTACCGATTTTTTAACCGGTTAATGGAATAACCGTTTTTTTCACAAATTCCGATTCTGTTGAGCGAAATTAACCGGTTAATTTGAGTTTCGACGGTATAAACGAGTTCTACCTACGACTCCATCTCTCTTACACCTACAATAACAACGCTCTCGCTCTACGGCAACGAATAGGCACTCAAAAACTTATTGTATTCGACCACGTTGCTGGCGGAGTACGTTCTGTGAGACGTGTGTGTAACAAAACATTTGAATTTCATGAATTGCGTTGTTATAGGTGTACATTGTGATTGACTTACGTAAAAAAAAAAAATGTTTTTATGAAATGAAAGACTTATCGGATAGTCAACCATTTTTTTACAGAAGCTGAAGAGGATACAATTTCTGATTCTAATACAGAGAATGGTAGGTAAAAAAACAGAGCAAGTTAAACATAACATTTAATTCGTATTCGTACTATGAAATCAATCAATTTTGTACAATCTACCTTGTGTTCTAGATAATGAAGATTCTCGGTCTTTGATATCATTAAAGAAGCGTTACAGAAATGTAGTTGATTCAGGTGCAGTAACAATAGACTGTACTGATTAACGAAGTTCAAAAAAGGAGGTCCTGTATTCGACCCGTACCTATGTGAGTACCTTGTTTGTCCGTGATTTTCTGGAAAACTACTGATCCGAATTGGATGGGGTTTTCATTATTCAAACGCATAATTTTCAAGGAAGGTTATCATTAGGATCTGATGAATATTTTCAGAGATAGACAGTGGAACTCTTCAATATTGTTTGGAGTTTGATACTACTACTGTATGTGTGCTGGGTTGGAGGACAGTGGCGGCCTTAGGGGTGGCGAGCAGGGCCACCGCCCGGGGCCTCGCTCTTGCAACCTTGCAACCTCGCGCAACTCGAGTTTAACAATGAAATGAGTTATTTCGTATTCATCATTTCTTTTTTCCCAACTTGATATTGGGGTCGGCTCCCAGCCAAACCGACTTTAGCTGAATTCCAGTAATTTACGTGGTGCGGCTGCCTACCAGACCTCCACAACTAATTAACTAATGAGTTATTTCGTAGCTCATTATGATTCTACTTAAACTTTTACTCGGAAAAGCCGCAATCATAATCAGAAATACCTACTTTCGATTCATATTCCTTACCTAAATTTAAAAGGGCCTCGCGAAGGTCTTCGCCCGGGGCCTCGCAACGGTAAAGGCCGCCGCTGTTGGAGGACACTCACTTTGTGCAATAAAACTCTTGTTCACTTGAAACTACTCACTGACTTACATAATAACGATCACGTTATTACACGTTATTACATTTTGAGCATTCAATTCAGTTCAGATCATCAGATCTGAACTGAATTGAATGCTCAAAATGTTCTAGGTCTTTAATACAATCACATGGTTGGAAGTAGCAGCAAGGCAGCAACAACAAAGAGTCACAATATTCAAACTTATAACTACAGGTTATTATTTACACTAATATATGTTCATGATTGATCATTGCAATGATGATAGGGCTGTCCTGCACATTCCTCCCGCCGTTCGACGTCCGCCGCTGACGTCGCAGTTGCAGAAGACGGTGCAGGATCGCCGCTCCCGATGGGTAGCACTACTATCTTTTTCACTGGACGTCGCAGTGTTCCTCCTTTCGTGCTCATGTCCACCGTGCGCACAACTCCATCTGGGCCGGGGAAAGTAGCACAGATGCGTCCTCTGTTCCACATGTTCCATGGGAGGTTGCCGTCTACGATGAGTACTAGATCACCGACCTTGGTTATTGCCTTTGGTGTGCGGCTCTCTGCGGTTTCGTAGTTCTGGAAGGTGTTCTTTAAGCCATCTGGTCCAAAGTATATCGACGAGTCTCTGAGCCGCGCGCCGACTGGCTCGTAGATGCAGGTCGCTGTCATTGAATTCTCGTGGTGCCGCGATGTAACCTGGACCTCCCAAAATAAAGTGATTGGGTGTCAAGGCTTCAGGAACTTCAAGGTTCACAGACACGTGGGTAAGTGGACGGCTGTTCACGGTGTGTTCGGCTTAGATGAGTAACGCGTGGAGCACTTCTTCGCTCGGGAATCGCTCGTTCAAAGTGGTGGCGAGTGCTGTCTTCACGGATCTCACCATGGGTTCCCAGGCGCCTCCCATGAAAGGTGCACCTGGTGGGATGAGTCACCAGTCGATCATCTTTCTCAAGGCTTCTGCTGTAACTGCGAAGATGGCGGTTCGTAGCTCCTTCTCGGCGCCGTGAAAGTTCGTCCCGTTATCGCACCACAGTTGCACTGGCCATCCTCGGTGCGCTATCATACGTCGCAATGCCATGACTGCCGAATCTGTATTGAGCGATGTCACAAGATCAAGATGAATGGCTCGCATCGTTTGGTGACTTACTCCCGATGTGATGGTCAACGGCCCGAAGTAATCCAAACCGCCGAAGGTGAATGGTCTCTGGTGGTGTGCTAAGCGACAGGAAGGGAGATGGGATGTCATCGGTTGTAATGCATCTGCTGATGATGTTCTTGACGGTCGGTCGCAGACGGAGCACCAAATGTTGCTGACGACATTCGTTGACTATTGTCTCGACGTCTGGGTGATGTAATTGGCGGAGGACATGTTCGATCCACAATCGTGCTGCAAGATGATCTCCATTCAGTACCATCGGTTTCTTTAGCCGTTCTGTGACGTCTGCCATGGCGGTTATTCTGCTCTTCAGGCGAATTTCTCCCTCTGTGAGTTCTATGCACAGGGCGTGCAGGCGACTTTTTCGTGGTATGGGTCTCTCGTTCTTTAGAGCTTCCATCTCTTCTTGAAAGGCTTGCTCTTGTGAAGCTCGCAGGATTAGACTTTCGGCGCTATGCAGAAGTTCAGCGGTGAGAGAAAGGTGATTGTGCGTATTCGTGGTTTTTTCGCCTCTCTTGTGTTTTGGTTGGCAATGTCTGTTTGTTCTTTTTCCAATCAGTTCAATCTTTTTGGTTCTTTTGTAATTGATGTTCTGTCCTGATTGGCGACGGAGTTGCAGGAACTGTAGAACTCGTGCTGTTGCTCGTAGGTACCTTTCCCAGGGTGAGAATCTGTTTACGTCTGGTATAGCTTCTTTGATCTGTTCGTTCTTGTCTTCTTCAATCAAACTAAAGGTTCTCTCTTCTCCTGTGATTATGACATGATTCTTCTCGTCAGCTGGCCACGTTTCCGGGGGACCCAGAAGGAATTCTGGACCGTTGATCCTGCGATGCTCTTGACTGTAGTTCTCTGGTACCTCTCTTGTTGCGTCGTCTGCTGGGTTCAATTTGGTTGGGAGCCAGTGCCATTCGTTGGTGGAGCTATGTTGTTCGATTGCCGCTATGCGATGAGCGACATACGGTTTGTAGGATCTGGAACTGTTTCTGATCCATGAAAGCGTGGTTCTGCTGTCGGTCCAGAATGCATACTGGCGTTCACTCGTGTATTTGTGTCGCGCATAGGCGTGCGCCAAGTGCTGTTCCACGTCGCCAAACTTCTTGAAGTATTTGTTTAGCCCTGATGGTTACTGGTGATACAAGTCCCAATGGATCAAATAGGGAAATTACTATTCTAAGAGCTTCTCTCTTAGTAGGCGTGTCGTTCTGTAAGCTGCTCTGGGGTATAAGATAACAGATTCAAATTGAATGCAAGCGAGTCTTCCGTATATTAGACCGAGGACTCGTTCTATCTCGATGTTGTCTTCCAGCTTAATTGTGTCTTCGGTCTTAGTAACATCCCCTAGCGCTTTAAGAAGAGCAGTAGAGAGATACGACCATTTCTTGAGTTCGAAATGTGCTTCCCTGTGGATGTCCTCCCTGAACATTTCCGTAATATTGTAATCTGCCACGAAACTACGACTTGATTCACGTTAACATAACGATAGTTTCTACTCGCAAATTGATATTTTGTTATGTACCTATTCTGCTGACATACGGCGCCTGGTTAGCATCACCGCACTTTACAAGTCTTTCGTATCGTAACACTAAATACATACTAAACTAGTGAAAATCACTTCAATTTGTTAAGTTAATTCTACCATACCTGCAATATTTGATAAACATTAAAACTTCCTTGATGTATTGGTTACAGTCTTCCATCAAACACTTACATTTTTTTGTCTCTGGGTATACAACCCAGAACATATAATATATTTTTCAACACATTTGCTCAAAAAAACTTTTAAAAAAGTTTTTATTTAAGTGCCCTAAAAAGATCAAAATAAAATTTTAAATCACATTAACCACATTCATTTATGACTTTACAGAATTGAAATTATAATAAAAGCTTGTCGCGATGCCTAGAAGAAATCTCTACATATTCAGTCAGATGAAATTTAAA
This sequence comes from Melanchra persicariae, assembly GCA_947386135.1. Lineage (NCBI taxonomy): Eukaryota > Metazoa > Arthropoda > Insecta > Lepidoptera > Noctuidae > Melanchra > Melanchra persicariae. The sequence continues at coordinate 7,537,319 of OX376655.1, read as the reverse complement.
TTAAGAAACATTCTGACAGATCAACTAGGTACTGCTGTATTGATAGTTATCGATCAATACGAAAGGCCATCTATAAAACGGAGAGTCCTTCAACAGAAAAACTTAAGGAACGGGGAAAACTATTACTCCTGGATGTGGCATCTATTTCATGGTGGGCCTACCAACTGCCTATCATAAACGAATGCGTATACAAAATGTCAAGTCCCAGCAATTGAATATTGAGGAGTTCCATAGTTCGAAGACAACCCTGGACGTGGCATCTATTTCATGGTGGGCCTACCAACTGCCTATCATAAACGTTTAACGTTAACAGCAGTTGAATATTGAGGAGTTCCATAGTTGCAGCATCATCAGGTCACGTTTATGATTAACATGCATTGTCATTGGTTCTGGACCAGCATGCAAAATTTCAGCTCAATCGGATACCGGGAAGTGGGTCAAATTAAACTTGCAAGATTTGTAAACATACATACAAGTCAAGTTAAATAAAAGCTTTTAATAATAATTAATAAAAAATGCATTTACGAAGCCTGTATACATTGTTCGAAAGTTAAAATTTACACACTAAGCAATGTGCGGTAAAATATGTACTTAGGTATACTTTACAGCTTTTTAATTTCCATTAAAAAATAAATAAGAATATCAACAAGGAGTTCCACAATCCTAGAATAAATAAGCTGAATGATCGAACCTCTTTAGAAGCGCTTTTGCTCAATACGTTTGTCTCACTTTAATACTAAAGAAAAAATGAGAGAAGAATAATAAAAATAAATAAATTAAAGATGTACTTCTAATTTTCACCACGCAATTGTTTACAAACTCGTGACTATGATAAGCCCTTGACTTCGTCTCGGGCTTACATTCGTCTACTCGTTTGTAAAAACCAACTTACCGCACAAATATCATAAATAACTATTACCTATTCTTCTTCTTTCTTCCCATGGTTAATGTTAGTATAATGTCTATGTTATATAAAACACGAATTAAATAGCGGCCGCACGACATTTGTATCTGCGGCGATTCGGCAAACGACGAAAACAAACACGCACAAAAGTAAGCGCGCGAGAATGTGACAAACGGCAGCGGCAGGCTTGCGTCTGAGTAAAACCGGTTTATTCAGGTTAGCGTGAGTTTTCAAATTCTATTCTCTGCATTAACCGGTAACCAAAATGATTAAGGTTGTGTTGAAACCGTTTTTGTAATTAACCGGTTAATCGATGAACGGTATTATAACGGTTTTTTGAACAATATTAACCGGTATTTCTAAACCGGTTCCGAGCCCTGCAAAACACATCAAATGAACCCGTGTTAACCCTATAACTGCAGCGGAGTTACAACTGCTGGCGGCCATGATGGTTTGAAACAAAGGTTTTATGCCCACAGCCTTGATGACGTCCGGTGTTAAAACATCCTTTGGACGGATGTGACGTTGTGTTTTGTGGTAAACGTGTCAATGTCGGTTAGTGCCTTTTGTTAATGATGGTGAGTTTCTAGGCTTTGTGATGTAATCATTTTGTACTTAACAACACGCGTTGATGTTTTGATTGGTTTGGTCTAGATGCTTGAAAAGCCTGACACAGTCTGTGATTCACGTTGATAATTTTTAATATTTATTTGTCACTGGTTGATTTCTTACGCATCTTTTTGTCAATGCATGGTACCTACATATATTGATTTCTTTGACATCTCTTACCAAATACGTATATGACATGGAATTGAGATTATATGATTATACCACACAATGCCTATTGCAACCGCGTTTCGGAAGACGCAACGTTGGAAGACCTCTCGGAAGGAAGAACTATAACCAGGGGCCTAAGTAATACTGCTTTAAGAGTTGGTGGCTCAGGCCCTGGTGAGAGCCACAGGAGCCCGCTGGATGTGAGTGCGAAGCTAGGTCTGCTTGATGTTGCGACGGCTGGCCATTGACGGAAGTTTATGTCCAGCACTGGACGTCTTTTGACTGAAATGATGATAATGCCTCCCAGTGAATGTACGGCTATCTCTTAAACGCAGCATGGTTGTTATCCAGGGTTGCGGAACGCAAAGGGAAAAGGAAAATTTGAAGGAACACGGGTGTGTTTTAGTCAGTAAGAATCTGGCATTCCCTCCCCTCCCGCTCCGCCCAAATCAGGAGAAGTCATTTGATGATTTCCCATCCAAAAAAAAAGTGTGTGTTAAGATGACATGCTTCCATAATTATAACTGTATAAAACAAATGCAGCCACAATACAATATTATTAAACGAATGAAATGCTAACTGGGTTATGTCAGTGATTATGAATAGTGATTCTTATCGAGCAATTTCACTTTGTAAAGCTTTGTTTACGTTGTCCGGAAATTGTAATATGGTAGTGCTTATGTTGTTGTAATCAACAAAGCAAATACGAACTAGTCTAGTCCGCTGTTTGTGACAGGAATGGACGCAAACAAACAAACCCGGTTGTACTATATTTTGATGCTGTCATGTTTTAACCAGTATTTATAATGATGATAATTATGTCATTAAAGAGTTAAAATTCTGTAAGGTACATATCTAGGTAGAAAGCGGGGTTTCGGAGTGAGTTTTTAAGAGGTTACAGGGCTCCTTCGATTTGCTGATGGTGGTCACCGGTCGTTTTAATGAGGTAAGAAACCCACACTTATCCCCAGAGACCGAGCGGCTTCTGAAGGTTTCCCACGACCCCCGAGGATAGAAAAATAATGTTCTACCTAGGTAGATATTATTGGTTTATTTTGGTGAACTGTAGTTACGATCTAATTATTGCGTAAGGACGCCAGACCTCAGTTACCATTGTTCATCCATCAGCCTAGTCTTTTTCCAACATGTTGTTGTCTGTTTCCTGTCTGTAGTACGCAGGTGAGAAGTTTCTACCAATCTGCCTCTGTGTTTCTGTCTCCTCTTTCTGACTGCCTAGTGCCTATCCTACCATTTTTTCGGGAAAACTTGCATTTTCCCGCGTTTGCACTCCCGCACAGAACCCGTCCATGTATCCCAGATAACAAGGAGCCTATACAGACAGCAATTTTGTAGGTTCCTGTCAGTGAAAGAAGTTTCGTATTCGAATCAGTACTTTTAGATATTATAATTATATTCCTCTTGAACGACTTCGGCCATGGCGGCCAAACGGAGACTAGCCATCGGTGTAGGACATATTATAGTGCACAAGTGTGTGCGCAAACACAGGTGCACTGCCTCTTCCATCACTCTCATATTCCGATGGGACGGAAACTCGACACGACCGGAGAGAGATCTAGCGCAGTACCAATGTCTTAAGGTTGAACTAGTCGCGGGCTCGAACTCGCTGGTAAGCGTGGCCAAAACGCACGCTGTCTCACCGGGCATCGTGCCCGACAGAGAAAGTATTGAATCAGTTATGAGCATTTAGAAGCTAGCCTAAATGCACAATGTCTAGATTACACGCTCAAAATACCGTTCCGAACGAAAACAACGTTACACGATGCACGAAAAGTCTATTGGAAGGTTGAGTTTTATGAAAAAACCACTGCATAAATCCAGTACATATAAAGTTTATTGAACTCTTCTACAATTGAGGTTTGTCGGTGCCGACTTTGTTTTTGAAATTTTACACTTCTTTTATTAATTATTTACGCCCGAAGTTGCGCTAAAATTGGCAAAAAAAACGAATCTTTGCTGGCTTATAACTTTTTAATGTACAGACAAAATTAATAATGAGATGAAACGATATCATGCTTAACTTTGAATGTATAATGTCAAACAGTGGAGTAATACCCTCCCGAAATTTGTATGGACAAAATATCGAAGAGTGTAACCTTAACGTGCTTTCCGAGGCACGGGGTGTCACACTACCAACTTCCAAACTCCGAGCTGTCACAGAGAAATTCCTAATGGAAAAACCTAATGACGATTTTTGCCCGACCTGGGTCGATTCCCAGGTCGGGCAAAAATCGTCATTAGGTTTTCAACAGTCGCGCTTGCGACTTCGAGACCTATGGAGCATTCAAATATTACCAAGTTCAAATATTACTAAGTTGGCTAAACAAATTAACAACTTACTTCCTTATTTTGATTTAATAAGAAGCATCAGCCCATAGGCACACCTTTTCAATCGCCAGCATAGCCTGTTCTCAACATTATATGGTTGGTTCCCAATCTGATCGGATGCAGCTGAACCAGTATTATTACATGGAGGTTGGAGCTGCTTATCTTCCCTTTTCCGAAGATGTCTCTTCTCTCATACCATTGTAAAACGAAAATAATTCTCAGAAAGTTTACAGTGAGAAAACACTTTATGAAATTAAAGAAGCAATTACTTTGGTTTGACCTTTTCCCTGCTCCACAGATAGGTAGATATTTTATTTTTATGCTTTCTCATTTCATATCTTCATGACTTAAGTATTAGGTAAATTTCTTTATCTACATTAAGAATCTTGTGTCCTGTTTCAGGATTCGGTTTAACAATTATAATCATCATAATTTCAGACGAAAGATCTTTCAAGAGAAAGGTGTCTGCCTTTTGGCTAATGCTGGGCATAGCTACTCCTCCAAGTGTCAGCACATCGACTGGTCCTGGCGTCTAACTTCCAGCGGATTCCCGCGGCCTACACCAGGTCATCGGGGGTAAGTAATATATGATATGAATACAAAATCTCTAATATTTACACGATATAACAACTGAATCTATAATTTTATTTGATATAATGTTCATATAATAAACAAAAATGTTCATATATTAATCAGTTAATATAATAAACGATTCAAGAATTTTAAAATAACTAATTTTTATAGGCATAACATATTATACATTGAATATAAAATCTTTGGATATAGCACTCAAAAGATATTATAAAACCCATTTAGTCTAATATTATAAAAAACGCCTAATTAAAAGCACAAAGCAAAATAAATTTTAATACACGTTATAACTACGCTATTATATCATGTGTACGTTATTGAAATGAAAATATACCAAATAACTTTATATGATATGAAACGCACCCGGTCATCGGTCCACCTTGTAGGAGGCCTTTCCTTTTTCTTGCTGTGTCTTCCGGTACGCGGTCGCCACTCCAGAACTTTTCAACCCCATCGCCTATCTTTTCTGCGAATAATGTGCCCTGCTCACGCTGCCACTGCGCTGTGATCAGCAAAACCTGAAAAATTTCTGGTTTTGTAACGTAATTTTGGCTAAATCTGTTTGGTTTCAAGCTGCAGAAAAAATATATGTTAATTTTAACCATATTTCAAAGAACATTGTTGTTTCCGAAACATGTTTAAAATAAAATCCGAGACAGAAATGATCGTTAAACTTACCTCTAACTTTGACCTTAGAAACAAAAATCCCGTATTACTCAAATCATGCCAGTAGAATTTATACCAAATAATGAATCAAACCTTAATGCAAAACTTTGTTGTTTTAGATTTTTAATTGCTTAACTTAGTTTTGAGTAAATCGATAAAATGCTTCATATTTGGCAATAAATTTGCAAGCATTGTGTCGTCGCGCTTCTCTTTTTTTTCTATACAGTCCGAGAGTGACCGAGTTTTTGCTGATCACAGCGCCTTAAGGGTGCCCTAGTCAGTCATTGTTTCATGCAAACGTAGTCTGGCTATTACTCTACTGATTGACGGAGTACGTTTAGAAAAAAGTCACATTTATTTATCTCGGCATTATCTAGGCCTGCATGGAAACAAAACAGAAAAAAATATTGATATGCAAGTTATTTATGTCGAAACTTCCAAATTTTAACACAACTTTGGGCGTAATTAAATAACTTATGTAGTACGAAAATGGCAAAATATTAACCATACAGGCATAGATTATTTCCTAAATTAAACATAAAAAAATATTTTATGCAGATATTTTCAGTACTTTTTTCATAATATATCCTGACTACCAAATGTCTTTCAATGAGCTTTACGAGCTCATGGAACTGTAAATTTGTGTGCGCACTAGCTTCATATTAATCATCACAGCTTTTATTTCTTTCTTTAAATGATTTTTGCTGAAATATCATGCATTTAACCGAGCCCGTCAATGGGTTCAGCCGTTCGACTAGGGCACTCTTAAGTTTACAATCTATAATCAATGAAAATAATTCGAACTTGACAATCAACCTATGTTTAAACACAGCATGTTCATATTTGAACTTATCGTCATCATAATTCTGGCCTAGACTCTAGACCAAAATTATGATGATACGTTCAAGCAGCCGTGGGCGTTCTCAAGGCCTTAGGCATGTCAATATGCCTGTAACATATCTACAATTCTTTCATTTCTCGCGTGTATTCCTACATTTACATCAGAAAAGTGTTATTACGCAAATTCAGTTGACTTTTAAAAAGCCAGCACTGAAGAAAAGGTGCTCCTGTCATAAATTCTTTAGCCTCCAAGAACGGCGAATATTTTAAAAATGGTTTTTGTTTCTAAACGACTTTTGTACGTATTTCTCTTGATAAAATATTTTATACTAAATTCTAGATTTGCGGTTGAAAGCGAGGCGACCTAGTAAAGGTGACTGGGGAATAAAATGGCGAACTGTAGACTATAGTTAGGGCACTCTGAAATATTGACAGAACGAAATATATGTTTGTGGCGAGTTGGCGAGATTGCTATATTAATTGTAGATATGAGTGCGAATGCGAACGTTGCTTAAAAATTAGTATTATTTGGCACTCAGCGGCCCTACCATGACGTGTTAAAGCGTGGGTAGTTCGACCGAGAAGGAGGGATGGAGCTATACACCCTATATAGCTCCATCCCTCCTTCTCGCTCGACCTACCCACGCTTTAACACGTCATGGTAGGGCCACTGGTCGCAGAAAGAGTAATGGTACTAACTTGCTGCTGAGAACATGGAACTTAAGTCATCAGTAGGAACCGCGTGCAAACCGTGGATAAGTTCATGTAGCGGTTTCCTTTGAATGCGTGGTAGGTGGGTCGGTGTGAGTTGCTTATTAAAGAAAACATCTTTAGGGAAGCCCCAAATTTATGGTAACAAATCAATAAACAAATTGGGGAAGCGTTATTAACAACGAATTTGACCGATTTTATCTTCGAGACTTTTTTTTGGACTGTATACCATCAAATGACTTGCTTTAAAATTGGTAGAATTAGCCGTCTGGTATGCGCCAGATAAACTTGCAAAGTACATTGACCTTTCCCTTATATCCCTTCGTACGTACCAGAACAATAAATTATGAACCTTTTTTCATTACTAGAAAACGTAAAAGATCACGATAGAAGTCGATTCAGGACAGCTTTATGTCCTTATTTCTGTTTTTGATATTAGGAAGGTCAATAAATGTGTGTGGGGTCAATGACTGTTATTGCACATTTATCTGGTGTTTACTACTAGTATTTTTATTGGTTGAAATTGTGAGGGACTTTGCTAAAATACCGGAATTTTTTTTTTTTTTTTTTATGCTGCAATTGAGACGATAACTTTTAACAATACCTATTGTGAATTGTTTACTGCTATTTTTAATTTTGACTGCCAATGACGTACCTATAGTTTAGGTATACCATTGTTGGAAATTGACCATTTTTATATGGACGTTGGACCAAGTGCTGCCCAGTATTGAATCATAGTGCATACTGTACCTTAGACTAATACTAATCTGTAACCCAAAGCTCTTTAGAATCTATCCGAGGAGTGTTGAGATTTTACATTCACAAAGAAACATAATCCAAGAAAAATGAAAAAAGTTTCACCACAAACCTGCAAGACTTACGAATTCTGCACATGAAACTACTTAAGTTACATTCTACACTAATAATAAATCCAGTGATGCACTGTATTTATAAATTAGTTATGTGTGCGACAAAATAAGCAATTAAAATAATAACTGGTGCCGCTGTATTCGTCATGTTTACATAATTCTCTAGTATTTCAAATTACGTTAAGTGCCGTTTACTCCACATTGTGTGCAATTACGAACTAAGTCAAGCAAGTAAATATCACCAATGTAGGTACAGCGCTAATTTACATAACCACTGGCATTTAGGTGTATGTGCAATAAGTATTATGTACTTAGTAGTATTTCTCACATTTTCGTCGAGTCCCAGTCCCCCCAGTATCTTATCTTTACCCAATCGTAGGTGTAAATGCTAATAGAATTAAGCACATTAACTCATTGAACGGCTCTTATATTATTCTCGTTAAGCCTCCGGGTGGCTAGTACTCGTACTTAATAATAAATTAGAGCTAACATGCCTCGCTTAAGAGGAAAATAGCTGAACGGGCACATATCACCGCCCACTCAAAAGCCGAGCTGTAAATCAATAGAACTGAATGGCTTCAATGCATAAAGCTATTAATGCGCGTACGTTCCATGGTCCTTAACACGTTTCACCTGTCACAGACTATACTAACCCGTCAAGAAAAATTATCACACTGATCGAACTTAAAAATTGATAGAGCAATTTTGGTAGTCTGTGGCATTGAATAGCGTATTGATTCACAGTATGTGTACGTAAATACGGAGCTTCAGACCCAATACGTGTTCAGAACCCCTTGTATGCAAAACAAATGTTATATTTATGCACCTCCGTAATCGGAAAATCGTCAATCAAAAGATAGTTCGTTTGATAAGTAATGTTATTTGTATGTTTATTTAGTCCATGTAAAGTTTTGTCAGGATAACTTTTATTTACTGGGCTCGCGTGTTGAAGATCAATGCCTCAAGCGCATTGGCATAAAATTAAAACGCAAGAATCAAATAAATGTACAGGTTGCTTGTTAGCGAGATAACTACGTAATCGGTTAATGTGCAGTTTTAATTACGAATGTAATTTTATTTTTATTTGTATCAAGTACTCGTAATAATGGTATGTAGGCATGAAATTTGTATTGCAAGTACAAAGAAAAACTTGGTTACTTTGCAATTACAATTAAAATCGCATGGGTTTTGCAAGCTCACAGATTCCAGATTATGGCCCATAAGTATTCCAAAACGTAAACTCAACTCAACTCGAACTCCATCTCCAACATGAGCACGAAAATGTCATTGAAAGCTTGTCTGATTGACGTATTCGTACTCAAGAGATGAGCAAACAAATGCATAAACTTCAATTTATGACACGCTCCGATGGAGTTCCTGGCCGAATTGTGTTGGAGTTTACGTTCTGGAATATGGGCCTACGTGCACTACGGTTGAAAATGTGAGGACCCTGAGAAATTTATTTAATGCAATAACAGTTAGTACAAAACTGAATTATTATAAGTAATTTCACCCTGTATAAAATTTATTTACGCATGTATAATAATATATATGAGTATTCAAACGCGCGGTAATGAAATGCCGACTCAGCTCTTAAACGCCAATAAAATACAAGCGCCCGTATTTATTTAGCGTTCACATAAAATATTTTATTACAAAGTCCAAACGAAACGATCGACAAGACACCACTTTGTAGCTGTGCCCTTGTTTTCGTGGCGAACATGCGTCGAGATTTTATCGATATTGTCATATCGCATGTATATTGTATATGTACTTATATGAGCACATTGCCGATACACATCGCAATATGTACAAGGGCCCTTACACTTTATAGTCCACGGCACCCGTCTGGGGTTTACAAAAGGCTAAAATGAAGGTTAGGGGCACCGAAGGTCGCACGCACCATTTATCTTTTGTCATTATCATTCAATTTTTAATCGTAAGGGTTATTCAAATTACTTAAGTGTCCGATAAATGGTTTTTAGTCTCAATAACTTACGTTTAACTCGTCGTGTGTGCCGTAATTTACCTCAAGTCCATTCAACCGTCGCAAGTTAATAGACCGTAATTTATACAATTTCTATAATAACGATGATTTAATTATAGATAGTTGAAGATAAATAAATTCTTCTTGAAGTTATTTCACAACGATTGTGTCCTCGCTTCAAAAGTTAATTAAAGTGAAATATTTGATAGCACTTATAAAACGAAACAAACTTTCGCAGCGGGGGACCGAGAATGTAACACACAACATTTTAGTGTTTCATGTAATTGTGCCACCCAACTTCATAGTGCGAATTAATTAAATGTTGGCGACGTGTTTCATCAAATATTTGTGCGTGTGGTCCAACGTCCAACATGGGCGATCTTATCACGTCGGACACAAAAAATTACTTCCATAATTACTGTAATCAGTGATAATTGTATCCCTTGGGGCAAGGTGACGTATGAAAAACAATGGTTCATTGTCGAACCGTCCGTCTCCGGAGTAATTGTTTGAACTGTCTCATTAAGCAGCCGTCTCGACTGGCATACTATAGTTTTTTGTTTACACTCATTAATTATATTGCCTTCTGTATATTGCCTCATTTAAATTCTGTGCTTTCTTCCACTTTGTGCTGTCAGCAAAAACGGTATCGATTTATACATCGTTATGATTTCATTCGTGTTGTGTATTATCTTGTAATTAATCGTATCTTGCCACGCGAAATGTTCGTGTTATATTTCCTTTTATTATTGTAGTACAAGTAAATGTAACCCGGTTTAATGAATTAACTGTTTCTAATTTTGTTTCTTAATGTTTGTTTGTAAGGAGAGTAATGGGCTGTTTTCACCACCTCAAGTTCTGGTTAACTGTAGATTATTTTAATTATTCGAAGGACGATTCCCGTAATTTTAACAAACATTCGAAATCTGTCAAAAGCATCTCTAATTTATTTATATTTTGACAAGTGTTCGTCATTGATGCGAGTTGAATTTGTATGTTTTTAAGTACGAGAAATGGTCTTCTGGTCCTATCCTCGTGAAACAGGCCTGTTTTATTTTTTTATTGTGGGTTAGACTAGCTATTGACCTCGATCACGCCTGATGGATGAGGTCTATAATGGAACGAGCGTGCCCAGAAGATGCTTTAAGGCACTGGTACTCCTACGCGTCGACGAAACACGGCTGCCTGAAACCAGACTCCGATCGATGGGAGGATGGTCGCGAACCAGGCGGGCGTTAGCCCTACCACCGCAAGGGAAGGATTGGCCAGTCTTATAAGGTATTAGGTGAAACTGTCCAGAATACGCCGAGCGCTCGGTTCAGTTGAGTGCCTGACGGAACAAATTGCGCTACACGAGGAGGCTCCTTCATGCATACCAATGCAGGCCTTATTTCAACAATATGTAAACTAATGAAATCAATAGATCCATGTAGTCTATTCCCAACTATGTTGGGGTCGGCTTTCCATCTAGCCGGATGCAGTGGTTCTTAACCTTTTAGTCACAAAGGACAATTTATAATTATTATTCGTGCAATAATATGAATAATATTAAGGCTGCACAAGCCACGCATTTCTCGATACACTTTTTTTAGGATGATTACTCCATTGTTTGACATTTTTTGTTCCAAGACGGGCATAATACTGTTTTGTCTTGTTGTGATCTATGCCTGTACCAAAACAGAATTTAAAAATATTTAGTCATCTTAAAGTTATCAGCCTCAAAATTTCCATATTTCATCCCGTGATTTAACGCAAATTTGGACGTAATATAATAACAGAAGGAGTATGAAATCTCTAAAACTAAATTCGTACAGGAGTAGTTTATTTATTCAAAAATTTATATAACTTTACTTCGAATCAAAAAATTCAGTTATTTTGTCATAAGAACACTAATTCTAGAAGCCTACTCATAAATTTTTACGCGCCCGTTTCTAACAACAATGATTGTGCATTTCCCATTCTCGCGCGCCGCTAGATGAAATTAGCAAGCGTTTAGGCCACGCCCACCGTTGAGTTCGACCGGGCGGCATGTGTACTCTTAAGTGCCCGACTGCGCCTTTACATTATTTATTACTGTTTGTTCAATTCCCACAGACAAACCGTTTAAAACGGTTTTTTTGAGCTTAGTTTTATGTATGATTTTATAAACTTTGTATTTGATAAATAAATAACAAGAAAACAATTTAACATTCTCATTATTGTTTTTTTTACTTGACAAAATTGTTGTCTTCCCATGGAACAGCAACTTTTAAGGGTAATAGGAATAAAGTTTTTTTCTATGACTGCATACTCTTTACTAACTTCTGAATCCGGATGGAGGGATGGAGCTATATAGGGTGTATAGCTCCATCCCTCCTTCTCGCTCGAACGACTCACGCTTTAACACGTCATGGTAGGGCCGCAGCGCAGCTCAAAGCTAAACGCATGTCGGTACTGACCTCCAACCGACATCAGTGCTTGTTTTTAAAACTAGTTACATATTATGTATAATTATGTCGATGGAAAAAATATTGTCTTTTGTCTCTGAACACCTTTTTTTTTCTAATTAATTGCCTGTCTCAATTATATTGTTAAGTTCGTATTGTATCCATTTATATGACTTCTCCCTTTTGGACACCGTTATTTTAAGGTTCAATTTATTCATCTGTGCGAAAATATCGCATTATAGGATGATTTGCGGACCACTTCAGGTGCTGCCAGGGACCACCAGTGGTCCGCGGGAACCACTTATTAACCAGTGACCTCCACAACCAAACCCACTCCACAACTGGTTAGCATACCTCCGCAAGACTGGTGCCAGATTTTCTGGCCACTGACTACGATATTATGTCAACTAATATCGTAGTGCTAATGATCAGGGGGTCTACTCTTCAAGCCCGAAGTCCGTAGTTTCGGCCTTAGTGTCGGGCGTTTTCTTCTCCGTATCACCTACGGACTTACGATTAGTCCCGAACCCGAACTAAAAATTAATGACAACACGATTTAACCGCTGCGGCCCCGACATGAGAAAATTCCCAAAAAAAAGTAAATCTTATGTAATAGGTAAATAAACATTAAATTCGCGATTAATTCGCGACACACCGGTGTGTCGCCGGGGCCGGAGCGTTATTCTTAGTTCGGGTTCGGGACTAATCGTAAGTCCGCAGGTGACACGGAGTAGAAAACGCCCGACACTAAGATCGTAACTACGGATTTCGGCCTTAGAGAGTAGACCCCCAGGTTAAATCAGTGCAATCTTTACGAGAATCTAATAATAGCGCCTCTATAAATAGCATTTCCAATTATTTGTAAAGCTTGTGGCTTTTTAGCGGAACTGAGGGTCGGTTGGGGTCGTGGGCAGTCGCTCGTGGCTTCGTTCTTTCTACGAAATCATTGGAATATGAACGTTGTCCATATTTCATAAAGTTCTAGGTCAAATGGAGCGAGCTAACGATAGAGCAGCCCAAATAAATTGCTATTTGATTTATTTTATAGGTATACTTTAGATGTTCGTAGTGGCAATGAAGGAGGTTGCTGTTTTGAGCCATTTGACGCGGTTAATTAAGATTAAAGATGACAAGCAGAAAGAGGATTTCATAATAAATTATTTGTTTAGTAGTTACATTAAAATGTCCTTTCAAAGTTTGAATCACTAACCTATCTTCATGAAATTAATTAATTATTGGAATTCAAATTATTTGTTCCGCGTTTAAACTCATCAACCTACTTATCTAAGTTTTACGATTAAAATGACTGACTGACTGGACTTGAATGAATGACTGGTGAAGAATGCCTTGTTGCATTAAGTCTGCCCATATGCCATGTACCACTATTGTACATAAACAAATAATAAAATGATGAGTTCTGCTCTTGAACTTATTCTTATTAATCGGCTTATCTATTTATTTAGATATTATGTAGCATCGTATATTTAAACAGTAATATTTATCAACCATTTCTTTTCCCTTTTCTTATACCTCTGAGGACCATTTTCACCAAAAAGTCCCAAAGACGTCGTATCGTACCATCTCGTGCATAATTGATTTTGTAAACGACACCGTTTGGTACGAACAGGAGATTATTAACACCGCTCTGCTTTTCCTTATCAAACACTGTTGAAATATGGGGCTAGCACTTTGCCCGCGACTTCGTTCGCTTTCTGACATTAAAATATAGCCTGTGTTATTCAGTGATAATAAAGAAAGATTTTTTTGAATCGGTATCGGAACAAACAAACGTACCTACAAAAATACCTTTTTTTTTTATTAGTGATGGGTTTGCTCTTGACACTAGTCAATGTCAGATATGACAGAGACAAAGTCTACGATGGAGCGAGCTTACCCAGAAGGAGCCTGTTCACTCTAACTTCGAAGAGATTAGGGCTGTAAGCTTTTGGAAACACAGACGCAGGCAGAGAGTTCCACTCCTTTGCTGTGAGCATTATAAAAGACGTTTGGAAACGCTTAGTGCGAATTGATGGAATAGCTACAAAGTAGGGATGGTAAGATGCAGTGCGTCTGGATGTCCGATGGTAGAAGGGGGCCGGTGGGATGAGGTCGTGGAGTTCTTGGGCACACTCACCGAAGTACAATCTGTAGAAGACCGATAAGCAGGCAACCTTACGATGCGATGAGCCAAGCTATGTAGCTTGGCATCCACCAGTTTTGCATCACCGATGAGCCTCTTAGCCCTGCGTTCCACCGAGTCAATTTTCTCTTTATAATATTTGTTGCCAGCTTTTGCCCGCGACTTCGTACGCGCATATATCTCGTTTTTCCCGTTCACGTATGAATTTCCCGATCCCGTTTTGCCTGTAGCCTTCCTCATGAATGTAGCTATCATATACAAAAAGAATTTTCCAAATCCGACTGGAAATTCCAGAGACTAGCGTGTTCAAAAACAAACAAACTCTTCAGCTTTATCAGCATAATATTAGTAGATATAGATTATTATGTTTTTATTAGTGTTGATACATTTACGTTGGGAAATGTACGGGAAAGCGATTAGGATAACTATGGCCTGTTTATGTTAAACGATTTAGAAAAATAAGTTAATGTAGGGTGAGAATGGGCTTCAAATACATTTCGTACATAAACTTATGCCTATTTCTTATAGGAGTTGGCAGAGACTTCAGAACGCTACCTGCTTTGCTACAATACGGTCAATACAATAAATAGTTCTTCAAACGGAACGGAATACCTATGTTTTTAGTAACAAAACATTTTCTGTTTCGTTTTAAGAACTTACTGACTTTTAGCCCTTGTGGTCTAGACATGACATGACTAAGCACTAAGCGGAAGTGTAGTTCTCAAGTAGTAATTTTTTTTTCGGATTTGATACCACCAACTGCAAATCCCGTGCGGTAGAGAGAAACCAAAAACATTTTTTTTTTCATGTAAAATGTTGCCAAGACGAGACCATATGGCTCGCACTGTCAAAAAGTTATAAGATCTCATGTACAGCCAAGCTTCTAACTCTACAAACCCTAACTTCACAAACTCTACACCGTAGTCAAAATATGTGGCTTGGCCGTTTCGTTACTACAAGAACTATTGTTTAACAGAAAAGTAAAGAACAGTGAATAAATTTTTCACTTAAAGCCCATGTGAATGTAGTAAAATGGCCAAGCCACATATTTTGACTAAGGTGTAGAGTTTGTGTAGTTAGGGCGTGTAGAGTAAGACGCGATGCTCTACTTTTATCCCGGGAGAACATACTCCAAAATCATGAAAATCATCATCATCATCGTCATATCAGCCGAAAAACGTCCACTGCTGGATATAGGCCTCCCCCAAGTGTCGCCACAACAACCGATCCTGTGCGTCTTGCATCCATCGGCTACCCGCGACTCTCACCAGGTCATCGGTCCAACTTGTAAAAAACCATGTTAAAAGAAAATTCCTTTGGCATGATATCCAACAATGACGCGGGCAAAGCTGCTGGCTGAAGCCAGGCCTCCAATAAACTCCTCTTCCTAATTCCCCATTGTCCTTAATACACAGCTAATATACAGCTAATATTAAACGTGAGAACCGCATCTCGAATGCGGTCGATGCTCTTACGCGAGTATATTTAAATCGCAGTGCAAATGCTGCAATTAACGTCTGCTCCGCTCATTACACGTTCGATACCCCGCGCTAATTATACACTTATTGCCGAACCGCAAGAGAAGATTGCAGCTCCTGGCTCTTAATCTAGATTTCTGGAGCGTGCGGAGATTTGTGGTGGATTATCTTAAGTGTTTTATGTGGTTTTAAGACATACATCATAATTGTTATACGTCATAATCGTCATATATTATACGTCATAGAACATAATCGCCATACGTCATATTCGTCATACGTCATAAACGTCAAACGTCATTATCGTCCTACGTATGTCGTCATAATCGTCACATTTCATGAATGTCATACGTGATCGTCATTTGTTCTTCAACTGGTCACGTGTTGATATCCAGTTGCTGAGGGTTGTTTCAAAATTTAATGTAGCTCTAATTAACGTCTGCTTCGATCATTACACGTTCGATACCCCGAGCTAATTATACACCTATTGCTGAACCGCAAGGGAAGATTGCAGCTCCTGGCTCTTAATCTAGATTTTTGGAGTGTGCAGTGTAGTGGATTATCGTGTTTTTGTGGTTCATAGATATGCGTACGGTGCACGTCATAATTGTTTAACGTCATTATCGTGTAACGTCATAATCGTCATACGTAACAATCGTCACATGTCATAAGTTTGTTCTTCAATTAATGACGTAGTGATCCACTGTTGCTGAGGGTTGTAACAAATTTTACTGAATAGGACAAATAAGGTCAAGAGCGGAACGTACTTCACTTTAGTATCGTCTTTTGGGAAGGTTCATTGAAATAGAATGCTAGTACAAAAAAACCGCTATACTTTATTGCAACACTTCTTTTGGATGTGAGACATTTTATGTATTAGTAAACCAACCTCATTTAGACCAAGAGTCATCAAAATCATATAGCTATTTAAAACCATTACATGTTTGTATCACAATCAAATAAATCAGAAATATTATCAACAATCCCCTAGCTCGCACAAAAGTTTAATAGAACACGAAAACAAAAGAAAACAACACCATTCCCCTAATATTGGAACATGAATACCAAACTTATCACACCATACATCAAATTCGTTCTTACCAAGCATATTCCAGGTAGACAGTGAAAACAGCCACTAAATTATCTCCCTGGCAACATAAATCGCCAGACACTGGCATACTGGCAACAAAAGCTTTGGCATTAAATGGCTACGGTACAAAATGGCACATTAAAATGTCAAAACGCAACCGTCAGTCGGTGACGTCGTGAAATAATGACGAATATTAAACAAGGGTGCGGTGAACATGTATGGTAGGTTTGCTGAAATATTGTTAATTTTTATGACGTATGGCCGTGATTTCGTGAGGGTTTCAAAGGTTTTATTGTAAGCAGATGGATGCTTCCTTACAGCGGAGATGGTTATTTGGTATTTTTTGTTGAGTAGGTCGGAAATTTTTCACAAAAACCTTACTTATTTATGCTTCATATATAGTAGTGGTATATACGCGGAATTAATGCAACAAGCAGAACGCCAGTTCTGTATTTTAATTAAAGAAAAACATGTATTTTGGCCACAAAATACATGTTTTTCTTTAATTAAAGTATAAATTACAAAATACTTTTAAGTCGTTTGTTTAAAATAATTATCAAATATAAAATACTGTATTTTAAATATTTTTATTTAAAATGCAAAACATTATTTACAAAATACAGTCAGGTGTTAAGTTAGGTTAGCCTTTTTGCTTACGAAAGCTCTCAAGCGCTGTTTTCTGCAGAACGCACCCATTAATAAGTTTGCTAATTTATGTTCAAATGTATTTTGAAGCCAATAAGAATTTAAAATACTAACTACAAAATACCTCAGCGTCAGGTATGTGAAATATTAATTACTATTTACATTTTTTTGAAGTACTTAATTGAAAAACAAATACCAAATTCGTATTTGTATTTGCAACTCTGGCGACAAGCATGCGACAAGGAATTCTCTATTAATCAATGTTTGGCTTAAAAATACTATTATTATTAGTTTTTATCTGTAACGTGTAACAGAATAAACACAATACCTCTTAAGGGGTTATTGTACTTATCACTTAGAACAACTTTTAGCATGGGACAAACACTGAAATCGTGAAATAAAAATCGCATGTCCCATACATTGTGCGACTCGACAAAATGTCAGCTGATTTTTTTTCGCGATTTTGGGGTTGTTCCCACTTCCCATAGTTAAAGGTCAGTTATCCATAGCGAAAATTGCTAAGCGCTCAGAAACTACAACTACGTCGTCTTTTATTTCATTTTTAATGTACCACTTCAAATGTAGTTCAAAAAGTATACCAAGAAACTCGATACCTCCTCGTACATGCCTTTTATCTATCTTGTTCTAATTAAACTTTTTACTTCGCAAAGAACAATAAAAAGTTCTAAAGTCTCTCCTTACTCATGGACTGCAGTAAAGTGCGATCCTCCGTTTAAAAGTTTAAAAAAGTTTCTACTTTATATGAAACCGTTTTAGAAACGTTTGGCCGGATCTTAGGACTCATATTTTTATCTCTTGGACATTCTGAGAACGGTCCAAAGCCGGATGCTTTGAAACTGGAACAAATCCGTTTGGCAGACTTATGTATAACTTCTTTTGAGTTTTTTCTTGCTCTCCGATATTACGTTTATAGGTACGTATTTTGCTGAGTAAAGTATTGACTTTTTACGTTTATCGAGAATTTCTAGATTTACGATTTAACGCTCGAATAGTCTCTGAACTTTAACAAGGTTAGACCTATGTCGAAAGTTAGTTTCGAAGCTCCGTAGGCAGTATACTTTTAGTCTAATGTCGCATTGCGTTCAAATAAATTTTCATATTCCCATTTGAATATTTAAACTACGAAGCATGCTCAAATTATTTGCGAACAACAATGTAATGTACAATTTTACAATAATCGGGTCAACTTGATACTAAATAATTGAATTGCTGTAACTCTATTTCGAAACGCAAAAGTTCAGTTCGTACAACTTTGTGGAGACACCTGCACCGTCTCAAAGTTCTAACTCAGATGATCAAAGAATTACAAAGGACTTTTCCCCTTAACAACTTGCAGTCAATTGTTTCTTTCAAATAGAGGATTTATACGTCCGTTCACTAGACAAGGCGTCTTACTAAAATCTTAAACTCTCTTTACAATTTGATTAAACAGTTAAAGGATGAAAGAGTTTTATGTGAGTAGTAGAAAGTGTAAAGTAAGTAGTTGAGATAGGAATAGAATATTAATGAATAGTACTAATAGCCTTTCGTCAAAATCAATAAAATTTATCTATAGTTACAGGGAAATATTGAAGAGTAGGTAAGCCCACATTTGCGGAATTTTGTTCGAAAGAGTCACCGCGGCCCTGGAACGCCCACCTAATAGATCCAAGACCCAGGATCCAGGCACTAAGGATTTACCTTAAAAGGCAAGAGAAAATATATAATTTTTGGGGCATCAGTCTAAAGCTAGTTGCGGGTTAGGTAAAGTCTGTTCAACAAACACTGCTGTAGGTTCGCCCAAGCATTGTGATCAGATTAATGTCTCCATGCTTTTGTTTCTTGTAATAAAAACACTGTCATAAAGCAGGGTTATATAATTTTTATGATCGCAGAATCAACAAACAAACATGATTCGTAAATAACTTGCGCTCCGATTGTGTTTCTTACTTTTATTTTGTTGACTGTTATGTACTTTGATATGTATCTTGATACTTTTTCATGTGTTTATTGTTGCTCATAAAAATGTTATATGATGGCTGGTATGACAGAACGAGTACCTAAAGATTGTCCCAAAAAATCTTAATTTTAAATTTTATCATCCGATATGTTGTTAGGAAGAGATGCATCAATAGTACACCGACATCAATTAATAACCACCAGTAGAATAAAACTAAGTGGTTAGTATGTTATTTCAATTAAATTTATTTTGCATTTAATTAAAATACTATTTTTTTCAAAAACGTCGAAGTAAGCCATCACTGAAAATTGTCAATTAAAATAGCAAACTGTTAAATATACGGCCTAATTAATTATTTATCTGGTTAAAAAAAGAGTTATTTTTACATGCACGAATTGTACAAAATTATATCAAAATAAATTGCGTTAAACCATACTTTGCAATTCAAAAAGTCTAGCTTTCAACTTCTACACGTTTATACCCAAACACAAAAAGAGGAAGCTTTTGTAGAACAAATAAAAGTCTACGAAGGATCGAATAGTCGGCTGTATTTGATTGGTTCGGCACATAGACACATTTGAAGTATATTCGCAAACCAATCAATCTAACTTGTCAAAGTCATTTTCTTCCTGTCTCGCATCGGCTCGAGTTATATGGGAACAGAAAATGCTGAAAAAACATTTTGCATTATTTATTTAAAAGTGTAAACTAGCATTTGGTTTTGTATATTTTTTTGCGTACGGTACCTACTGCTTTTGACCTGCACTATACTTACAAACTCAGAAATACCTATATTTTATTAGGACTTTTTGTTATATTGTGTTATGCTAGCGACACAAAGAATAAGAAGAGCGGTCATTGACCTACGTTTCCTAGCATCTTCAGTTCAAAAAAGGAAGTAAAGAAACAACTTGTCCTGAGGGCCAATTCTACAATTTTTTAAACAACGTTCGCATTCACCTCTTAGTTGCAATCTGTCAAAAAGCTTCAATTTTCACACATTTTTGACAGATTGCGACTGACAAGCGATTGCGAACATTGCTTAAAAATTGGTAGAATTGGTATTCAGGTATCGAAATCGAACCAGGAAAAAAAGTGAACCAAACGCAAACCCAAATGTCAACCAAGAAATGGGTAAAAGAACTACCGAATGTGTCTTATCAAATGATAGACGACATCGCGGCCGGACGAGCTTGATTCCTACGAATAGACTGGCCTTACCTACCAATGGCAGACTTGACATTGTAGACCCTATGGGTATGTTACAGCGTACTATGAAATATTATGATAAGAACTGCTTTTCAACCTGTGACAAACAATAAATAAATTTGAATTTGAATTTGAATTTGACATAGGGAGAGGAGGCCTTTGCCCAGCAGTGTGACAAAATAGGTTCGATAGGATCGATAGATGTATCTACATCACATCTATCGTGATCCTCATAATATTTCGGATTTCCACGAAGAAATATTAGAGCAAGGGCAATGACCGTTATTGCCACGCTAAATCGAAACTATTATATCTTTTTCTAATATCCAGGTTCCATTTTCAAAAACGCATCGAGAGACTTGTTTTCAAATGGAACCAGACCTGATACCGAAACCGAATTGCCGCTATGTCAGTCAAACTGTCACAGCCCATCCAATCAGAAAGTTTTTTAGCACAGGGTGCGCCGAACGTATGTGTCCACACTCTTGAACACTTTCTACATAGAAAGTACCAACTTAACAACAGAGTAGGTGACCTTCTGCCATATTTCTCGTTAGCGGTAAGCCAACACCTGTGCCACAATAATATTGTTATTTTACTGACCATACCGAGGTACGGATAGCAGAACAAACAAAAGGCGCACTTAGTAACGTTTGCATAATGCGTAGGTGTGTATTGACGTATGGGAGCCGTTGGACATAGGTCCTACAGAGGTTTAGGGGCGTAAGCGACATAGGTTTAACTGTCGCTTACGCCGTTTAGTTCTAAGGTTTAGCCTGCACGTTCCCGTTCTTTGTTATACAGGTGGGATTATTAATGTTGAATTTACATATTATTTGTGTTTTGTGATAACCTTGAAAATATGCATTGATGCCCGGTTTGTATGACAGAAATACTTGAGCTTTTGTTTTAAGGTTTTGTTCAATTATAACTATTGAACACTTGAAAATCTCTGTTTCAGAAGGAATGTCCCGCAGTTCCAGATATTATCAGTATCTAAGTTTTTTCCCACATTAAGTGACTGTACCAAAAAAATATACAAACTTTTTTGTAACATTCAAAAGAAACATTCCCGAACTTCCACAAATTACTTTAACAACGTTTCACATTCTACCAACTTTTATATAACACGAAGAATTCCACAGACAAACAGTTACTTGGGAATTTTTCTCACGTACCTACCTAAGTGAATTCTTATATCTTTAATCCAGCCTGTATATCGAATGCGGGCTGCTCAAACTTGATTATAAATTACAGGAATTAATGCACGCATGGCTTTGTTTACAGATACATATCTGTTTCGCTCGATTTTCTTTTGTTTTCGCGCGAAATGGTCTCTACGGGTGTTCAATATAAGGCCATGTTCAGAGTGAACTCGCGGTGACACAGGCGAGTGCGGGCGCGGGGGTGAGCGTGATTAGGTGGCCATATTGCAGCCATGTTCAATCTTTTTTCTTCCTAGACCACGTAGTACTTCTACTACTATTGTCATGACGGGCCGCAATAACATATGTAGGTACAGTAAAATAAATTAAATTGTTAAAGTTTTCGCTAGCATAGGCTTACATATCTCGTTGCTAGTAGATGAATAGCCTCAGCCATCTTAAAGGAGTGAATCAGTAAGCCGAGATCTGTGACTGTAGTACAGCTGCTACTACACTACTAATTACTAAACAACACTGAGTAAATACAACACGGGCCATTAACTGGGCAACAGGGCCACGCAGAAAAGCCAATGGCTATGTTGAGTATATCTGCCATAGTGCTACGCGAGTTGTTGGAGCGGGCGGTAGAGGCTATAGTTCGACTTTTAATTGTATTCAATAACTTCATAGTTCAATGACAAATAATAGTGTATATCGTGTTTTTAAGACGTTATAAAATTTAAAATAAAAAGTTTGCTTACATATTACATTATTAAAGTTAATTCGATTTCGTTCATTCTTACACCAACTCACTATTTTTTTTGTCAAAATCTGACAGTGGAACTGTCTAGTTACTGAATAAAATTGAAAGTCGAAATATAGAAGTGTTTCATTACGTAAAAAAAAAGACGATCGCTGGCATACGAGGTCGCCATAGTAAGTGGCTCTATATGACGCAAACGCCGGTTTCAATGTTTGATTCATCGCGACAGCCTTACACCCTGGTAGAGGCCTAAGTGGTAGACGAGATAGAGAGAAGTATTTTATTGGATTTTGTTTCCATTATCATTTTTTTCGAATGAGGTGGTCTGGAGGATTAATGGAAGTGAGTTACATGTAAGTTTGGGGTTTTGTTGAAACGGCAGGTTGTAAGTCTTAGTAATTTAGCCATCTTGTGTTTTTCTTGATGCAGCAAGTCTATACTTGAAAGCCCCGCAATTAACATTAAATGTAGGGAAAGTGAATCCTATTACTAGCCGCCGCTGTCCACCCGTCTGTCTGTCAGTGGGCTGTTTAATGAACTATAACAGATTGACAATATTGTTATTTTTCTTATGTCTTTTTCTATTGTTGCTATACTTAACAACAAATAATAACAATTAAAATTAAAAAAACCAGCCAAGTGCGAGTCGGACTTGCGCACGAAGGGTTCCGAACCATTTTCTATAAAAAATGGGAGCCCCACTTAAATATTTATTTTATTATGTTTTTAGTATTTTTTGTTATAGCGGCAACAGAAATACATCATCTGTGAAAATTTCAACTGTCTAGCGGTTCATGAGATACAGCCTGGTGATAGACAGACGGACAGACAGACGGACGGCGGAGTCTTAGTAATAGGGTCCCGTTTTTACGCTTCGGGTACGGAACCCTAAAAATGAAAGGTACTGGTATGGAATCTTTCGGTTTGGCCGGTTTTTTAATGCAGTTTTGCATAATTACTTTTATCAATGTTTCGTTGCATTTTATGCGGAATTTCAGATGTCACCATTTCTTAGTTGAGTTTGCGACGAGACGTGAAGTGACGTGCTGTTGACAACCCCTGTAAGTATGCTTGTAAACATCTTGTAAATATTAACTGTGCGCAATATTTTTAACGAAAGGTAATACTGCTGTAAAGTATACATTTCTGCGTATTCTTTTCCCAATAATGTTGGGGTCAGCTTAACTGGGTGTAGCCCAGGACTAGTATTTTTATTGAGCAGCTGCTTATCTGACCTCCAAAACCCAGGGAAACACGGCACCTCTTGGCATGGTGTCAGATTTTTTGGCTTCTGACCGTAACGTCTGCCAAAGATCTATAAATTTATTTCCCTATAGTAGGTGCCTGATAAACTTGCAATAAAGTACACCGACAAGTTTTTAACCGACTTCCAAAAAAGGAGGAGGTTCTCAATTCGATTGTATTTTTTTTTGTGTTTTTTACCTACATACATATACACTACATATCTCCGTCATTTATGAACCGATTTGAAAAATTCTTGTTTTATGTGAAAGGATAGGTATACTTCTCGATTGGTATCATTTAAATTTTATCAAAATCGGTTTAGCAATTTGGTTTTTAAATGCAAATAGCGGGAAAAAATATGTGCAAAAATCATCCATGTATACGAAATTGCGTATTTTTGCTTTCCTGTGACTTTCCAGTGGTGTTGTTAGGTGTGGGCTACCACTAAAAAGTGAAATAAATAACTTTTTCACAAAAAAAAACCGTTTGTCCTTACCATTTTGTACTTTTGTGTTTTTTTGAAGTCGGTTTTTGATATTAAGAAAGTCAATAAATGTATGTGGGTGACCGTTATATCACATTTATCTGGTGTCTACCACAATACTCTTTATCAAACTATTTAAAACAGCAATTATATCCAACTTTCTGATTATTATATTGTACTTTCAGTGCAAGTAGTAAACATATCGATACCTCTGCCAAAATGGTGAAGTTTCCTAAAACGAAATTCTTTAATACCATTTATAGGTTAAGCTGATTTCGGAGTAATTTTCAGAGATCAAGTCGAGAAAGGTTTATTTTTCAGAACTGTATTTCTGCTGAGGAACTGAGAGAATCAAATGGATTTAATAATTCCGGTACGGCTACCTACGTATCTATAATATATTAATATGTATAAAAATGCGAAACTAGATCTGTCTGTCTGCGTGTTTCAGATTAAGGCCTCAGCCGCTAAACTGATCTTCATGTTTAAGTAACAGCCCAGGCTGGGCTCAAGTCCGACGACATAGAATATTATTTATCACCACACCACAACAAGCAAAACCGCGGGCAATAGCTAGTCTACTTATCAAAGTAAAAAAAAAGGTTTTTACATAAAATTATAACCGACTTCCAAATACAAACCACAACCAGTCCATTTCAATTTTATGGTCTATCTCCGAAGTATATCATCAGGGGGCCAATTCTAATAATTTTCATAAAATTATTAGAATTAGAACTCTGATCTTTACGAAATTTAAATGGGACCATTTCGGAATAACAATCTTTCGAACAAACAATTTTGCAAATCCCTTTAAACATATATGACGGAGTTATGTCCGAACATACATATAAACATCCAAATTGATAACATCCTCCTTTTTGAAGTCGCTTAATAAAATAAGGAAAATTCCATAATTTAGCACCCGATCATCAAAAATCACAATCACAAAAATTCCATTTCAGACACGTCACCAAAACGAACGCACGACAAAACGCAGTGAAGCGGCAAAACGCTTGTACCATGTGAACAGGTCCTTAGAGAAATGGCGCGAAGGGAAATAGGCCGTTTGTCTATGGCGACGTTGGTTTTCACCCGTTCCGTTGGCGATGGCGTAAAATGTTCCACTGATAATACTCTCGATGCGGAATAAATGTTTACGTACCGTATGTTAGGTGTTGGCGAAGTTTATACTTACCTTCCTCTGCTGTCGTAAATGTTTTAAGGGACTTATTTTAATAAGGCTCGTAAGGTCGTTAGTTGTTTTCGCTTTATAAGGTTTGCACTAAATACTGGGACTTGTTTATTTGTGGACATATCGTTGCCTTAATGTGAAATTGGCTATTTCATGAATTCCATTATGGTTAACCACTTCATGAACTGACAACCTCAAACATAACCTAACGTTTAAAGAAACCTAACATAAAAGGGATAGCGTGAGCTTAGTTAGTCACTCCAGCTTCAATCATACCATTCGAACCTAAGCTTTTCGTGTCAGGGCGCAAATAAATAAATAAATGAAATGGCTAATTCTACGATATGAGTACTACATATACAGGGCAAATAATTTCAGCAATATTTTGATACCTTTTCTAATTAATTCTAATATTATTTTTAACACCACGTTCCGTTATTGAAACACGCTGAAAAATCTTAAAACGTTATTAAATGAGCTATCTCAAACATAGAACAACTACTATGGCGAATATGTTTTAGTTTCAACGTGTTATTACATGTTACGCATCACAAATCTGTGCCCAACATAATATTCCAACCCAATTCCAAGTAATAGAATAATACATCACATTAAATACGTAACAGGAATCACATAACAAATTCATTCCACCAAACACGCATTCCATCGTGAAAACGGAAAGCCATTTTCGCGCCAAGTGTACATAACATAAGTGGTATATTCGCGTACATAAATCTACAAATGTATAGTGTAACACGTCTATATTGTGACTGTCACCCATGATTGATAGCTTCCGTTTGCCTGTTCTCTAAATTGGACTAATGTGTATTTGGTAACATAAACTGGGACAATACGATTGTATAGTTAGCGGGTTTTGAGGATTATGTAGCAGTATAGAATGCAAGTATATGAGTGAGGCATAAGCTACACTTTAAAAAAATGTGTTCGAATATCAAAATACTTCTCAAGAAAAGTAGGTAGGTATTATTTAAGCTATAATTTAAGCTTTACAACATCATTTTTCTAAATAAAAGAAGAAAATAATTATGAGTGGGATACTTTTCATATTCTGTCTGATCTTTCAGTACTGAACTCCTCCTCCTCCTTTTGTGTCCTTCTTCGTCTTGAATCGATCGTCTTTGAAAAATCAGCTTTTTCAGAGGCCATTCACTTACTATTAAAAAAAACATAACGTCTTTTTTCCATAGAAGTAGGCAGAAACAACAGACCACTGACCCGCTGCGATCCTTTCTAAATAACATCACTAATAAGGTTTGTGTAGATACCTATGTCTTTCTAGGGCTCTAAAAAGCTAAATAAAATAAGAACTATGTGTCCACAAATAAGACTCTGAGTGCCAATTCTACTTACTAGTTTTTAAGCAATGTTCGTATTCGTACGTCACCATATAATGCCACAGAAGCAAAAGGTCCGCTTTCTTTGAAAACGTAACATAAGACGTAAACATTACTTCAATTATTATTTATCTAACGTCGGAAAGTATAAGCATTTTGATAGATGCCTGGACCTGATGACTCAGTGCTGCCACCTAGCGTACATCATTTCAGAAAACTCTAATCAAATATTACCTACGTCAAATAAGTGAAATAATATCACAGTTCGTGAAAATACCCATACCTAGTGACATTAATCTAAACTTAGTGAATATAATCCAAAGCTAGTGATATTATACGAATGTTAGTAATATTACCGCGACCTCTTCATTCCGTTGTCATGGAAGCTGATTACTTAAACCACAGTAGACTGAGTAACACGGGTAACTCGCATTTTATTCAGTTAATGCGGAAATATGAGTATATTCTCCGATGGCAATGGTCTTTAATGTATAAAGTGGTACTTTTCATAAGTACCTCATAAACAGTTGCATTTTGTATGTGCTAATGTTTGACTCCTTTTGGAATCTTAAAAGGTAAAACAAAAGCCCGGAAACAATAGTGTTTCGCTGTAAAGCGAGTTCAAGCAAGGCGTACAATTTTTCGCAGAGATATCAAACACAACACTATTCTTCAGAATCGACGTGTTAGGTTTCGTTTCCAGGATCTTGTTCTTGTTTGGCATTGAATTGTGTCATCAATCCCAAGCATTTCACAAGAAATAAGAACAGAAGACCTATATTTACCAATCTATCTCCATTATCCCCAAAATAACCTTTAGACCGGGGCCTAAACCACCAACTCTTAAAGCAGTATTACTTCAATATTACTTCCAGTGGGAAAGAGATGGAGCCGTACAGGACGCATAGCTCTGTCTCTTTTCCACTGGAAGTAATATTAAAGTAATACTGCTTTAAGAGTTGGTGGTTAGGCCCCTGTAGTCTCATATACAATATTGTTATCCATCTGTTATAGCTTTTGGTTCTACTATCTTCTATAACTATTTGTAATACAATAAAGCTGAAGAGTTTGTTTGTTTGTTTGAACGCGCCAATCTCTGGAACTTCCAGTCGGATTCGGAAAAATATTTTTGTATATGATAGCCACATTCATGAAGAAGGCTACACGGGAACAGGAAAACGGGATACGCGCGTACGAAGTCGCGGCCTAGAAAAAAGCTTGTGATTAAATAAATAATTAGGAAAAGACTTACCTTTCCCCAATCATCACGGGTCGGCGTCCAGTCTAACCGAATGCAGCTGAGTACTAGTATTTTACATAGAGCAACTGCCTATCTGACCTCCACAACCCAGTAACTGGTAACTGACAACCCAGTTATATGATACCAGACTGGTGTCAGCTTCTGACTACCCGTAATGATTGTTAAAGATGTTCAAATGACAGCCACGACCAACGGCTTTGCAAGCTTTCTTAGACACGAAGGAAATTCGGTTTTGTAATGGATGGTCACCCATCCACAGTCCAACCTCGGCAAGCATAGCTTAACCTCGAAGATCGACCCGTGCGGCTGTTATTGTAGTTATATGTAAAGATGAGTTGACGTTCGAACCAATTCTACTACTTTTTAAGCAATATTCACATTCGCATTTCAGTTGCAATCTGTCAAAAATGTACGGAAATTGACGTGTTTTTGACAGTTTGCGACTGAGATGCGAATGGCAACGTTGCTTAAAACTTAGTAGAATTGGCCCACTGATTGGTGTCCTTAAGGACACAGGCATTAGAGCTAACTACTGCTAATACTGAAAACATATAACTCATTGAAACGCTCGCGTGTCGTGAGCGTTCATATTTTATGCTCGGATTCTCGTAAGTGAAAAATAACGCGATTGCCTCGATGGATGCTTTTATTATTATTAAAGAGTTGAGGAAATGGCTCGTTTAATGTTCCACTATGGGCCATTAGTTCTGCACTATCGACGTTGAGTTCTAAATGTTCATGGTGGTTCATTATGGCGGTTACTGGAAGGGCATGTCGATTTATTGATGACATTGTTACTATCGCTTGCTTAAAATTTAAATAATTGGTTAGAGCTGATGGACTTCTGGATCCAGAGAGAGTTATTAATATAAACGTGGATGGATAGAGAGGAAGAAGGAAGCCAAAGAAAAGATGGATGGATTGTGTGAGGAGTGATATGATAGAAAAGGGAGTTAGTGATAGCGAGGCGAGAGAATGGAATAATAAAACGTGTTGCGCCAAATCCAAGTAACATGGCATAAGGGCAAGAAGATGATGATGGTATTTTGATAAGACGCAGAATTATCCGTGTTCGACTAAGAACATAGTAAAGGTTGTTCATTACGATGAGTACAATGAGTCCTTTTCAGGTTTTGCGTTTTTTCTGTTACTTGTTGTATTTATAGATAGATAGATAAAACATTGATTTGATGCAAGAATAGAAACATAGTGTTTATTGCAAGGGTGTAATTTTTATATTTTCAGTTATGCTCACATTGTCTCCTTGTCTTTTTTAGAACCAAGTTCTACTTGATCTGCCAAAGAGTTACCACGGCCCTGGAAAGCAAAGGGCACTACGAGGAGCACGGATAGGTTGTAGTCAGTAAGAGTCTGACACTCCCTTCCGCTCCGCCCAGAGCGGGAGTAGTCATAGTCATAAAGAAAAAAAAAAAGCTCTCCCTGACCAGTTATTCTCAGGGCTAGCAGATAGCAACGCAGCCTTTTGTATTACGCATTAAATTCGCCTAAGAGAAAGGATTCCAACTTCCAACCAAGTTTCATACATAGTTCCTATAAACTACGTTAAAGGAATTTAGAACAGCGGTTATAATTCTGCGAATAAATCTGCAATTTTACGTACCACTGGCATCTTATCCGACATTAATTATACATACCTATCTTGCTAGATATTTATTCGAACTAAGGAATTTGTACAAGCTTCCGTTGGAGTTTATACGTAGCCTTAACGCCTTGGGAATTTCTGGGGCCATTATGAATTCTGACTGAGTCAAACCTGATGCTCTGTGTAGACTAGAAAGGTAAACGGTAGTCGTCTTGGTTATTCTGCTGAATAAACGCAATCTACTCTACAAAGATGGTGTATTTTGAGAGCATCTCAAAATAATGTTTGTAGAATCTACATCTGTGTTGGACATGTCAATCTGCTATGTTACAACCACTGATACGAAACCAAGAAGCAGCTCAGGGGGATTGTTGGAAGTCAGAATTGGTATCAAACTACGTTTACTTTCTTCAGCGTACTGCACCAACATACTTTTTACTGGATTGCAACACAGAAATTTGGCTTCGTAGTATAAGTACCTACTTGTAATGAAATAACTGCACTGGAACTTTATGAGGCCAAAAGGTCCTGGAGTGGCGACACATACCGGAAGGCGTAAAGCTAGAAGCTATCCCACAGGTGAATTGACGACCTAGTAGGCGAGAATAAAGCTCGCAGAATAAAGAGTCGATCGGTTCGACCCCATGGACTATCTATCCTACTTTGGCGTTAGGTTCTATAATGACAACCATGTACCGGAAGACACAGCGTCGGAAGGCGTTAAACAAGGTGAACCGATGACTTAGTGAAGGTCGCACGAATCCGTTGTTTGCGAGACCCACACGACTGGTCGATGTGGTGACATGGGGGAGGTCTGTGTCCAGCTGTGAACTTCTTTTTCAGCTGATGATGAATGGAAAGATATCTATCTCTACAGAAAATTGCGACAAAATGTCACTGTAGAACAATTGAAGTCTTATAGTCCGGACTCCTTTAACTAGTAATACAATAACGCTATAAATACCCAGTCGGCAATAGCAATTAATTAAGGAACTTATTACCTAGTGGGCGCAGAGCCCGCCATTTGTTGTGTTGATGAATGTGGGTGCAAGTGTATTGGATATGGCGCGTTGTTTGACAAACTGGAGCAAAGAGTTGGAGGTTGCATTAGTGATGGCCTATTGTTGGCAAACGGAAATGCTGGCTGGAAATTAATTAGTTTTAGTAGGTTGGTAATGGATTAAAAGCCAGAGATGTTCTTTTTCTCTGATGGGGAAAACAAGGTATAAGCAGGGGATTATCAACAGGTCCGCTAAACATTTAATATACACTTTTACAAATTGTTGTTCAAAAGTATATATTTAAAAAATTTAACAACACCATTGCAGAAAAATAACAAACGACCACAGGGCCAATTCTACTAATTTTTAAGCAACTTTCGCATTTGCATGTCAGTTGCAATCTGACAAAAATGTATGGAAATTAAGGCTTTTTTGACAGATTGCAACTGACATGCGTATGCGCACGTTGCTTAAAAATGAGTAGAATTGGCCCTCACGACGGAGACATTGATATTAGTTGTATTTTGCGAAGTGCTTCCAAATTCAAGTATGAATGTCATCTTAGCGACTAAAAACTTGTCAAAATGTTGGGAAGTGGTTTTAACAGTTTCTGTTCTACATAGTTACAAAATGGTTGGTTCCATGGTTTGGAGGAACTAATATGCCAAAATAAAATCAAATAAATAACATATTCCATTCTATCAATTTATCGTATTATTTTTTTACGAAGACGACAGTAAACTTTGTCTTAAAAACTTTCAGCCAATTACCGAGATATTGGCTACAATACTCTCATAGTATTTTAGGCGAGGGATGGTAAGTGTTCCTGGCACACAGCCGAGCAAAAAGATAATTTATTTTGGCCTGCACGGTTATAGGCTAGGAAAACGAAGATGGTGATAGCATAGCATTAACTTATACTTATAATAATGAAAAATGTTACTGGTGGTTGGCTTAAAGTATTCTATGTATAAGAGGATTCTAGGTAGGATAGATTATAACCAATGCATTAATTCGATTATTTTCTGTATTAATAACATTAATTTTAAATGTACTTTAGAGATATACTGAAACAAAAAACAATTTTCTCGAAAAAAAATGTTGTCTTAAGGAAGTCGTCACTTTTTGTCTTTGTGAATTAGCTCACCTTTTTTTCGATCACTGGTTATAAACCACGCGGTCCCAATGCGTATTTATAGATGACACGTCATGTCTTATTTTTTTTGTTTCCTCATGAGGTTTTCCATCACCGTTTATCATAGTAGTGAAGGAAATCCCCATTAAAACTGGCTTGGTAAACTGGCGTTTGCAGTTTTAATATCGGCAGCAGTTGAAAGCCATTAATATTGCTGGTCATTCACTATTCGATAATTATTACTCGATTCATTAAAGGCTTACTGTCATAAGGTTGACTCTGAAAATCTCTTCTACAGATCAGATACTAGTAGTATTTATCTCGCAGCCAATTATCTTAATCAGCTGTTTAATTGGTGGCCTAGCCTTTTCATTTAAATGCGCCGATTTTTCTGCGACCTATGTGGCATCTTTTGTTCAATATCGTTTAATGACTTGCCCATGTCACTTATGTCGCTGATTTAACATCGCAGTTCAATGAAAAGGCTAGGCTTTTAATGAAACGGCTGATTTAACTAGTTGGCTGCGACTTATACATAGTACACCCTGCACACCTTGGAAAGTCAGTTTCATAGACAAATCTTTAATTATGACATGGTCTATTTTCGTCTGACTATTGCCAACACAAGACACCATTATTACGAACTTATTAATAGAAATACATCCAGCTATTTACTTTTATCTCTCACACAACGAGCTATCATTCATTTTCCTCATTAATTTCTGTAGTCATGTACACGGAAGAACCGAATGAGAATAGATTAAGTGTCTCGTGACCGACTGATATCACTCGGCTCAAATTAGCCTTTGTTTTGCCCAGTGGCCCCTGTTATCTGTCATCGGAAACGCTTTCACTGAAGTTGAGGTTAATTTACACATAGCCGAACAATGATATCCGGATTGTTATGGGAAAAGTGTTTTACGGTACCTACGGTGTGAAATTGCATATAAGATTATACTATTTATTAGTGATAACCAACAAGTTGCTCAAGAATTTGTAAATATCTTTACCAGTATTCCAATTAAAACTACTGAAGCCTTGAATTCGTCTCCTTCGCTTGCTTTTGATTTATTACAGGCAAACGTTTCAGCCTGCCCGACTGAATTTAATTTCAAGCATATAAACCCCATAACAGTAATGAAAGCTTTCAAACAAATCAAGGTTAAATTGACCGAGGATTTATGGGGATTGTCTATCAAAGTTTGTACCTCAATTATTGAGACTATAGCGCCTTACTTAGCTTTAATATTTAATTTGTGTGTGGATCAAGGTGTCTTTCCGGACTTGATGAAATTCAGTAAGGTGATACCACTTTTCAAATCCGGGGACAGTAAAGACACAAACAATTATAAACCAGTATCCGTGTTGCCAGTGTTCAGCAAGGTATTTGAAAAAGTGATGCTTAATCAGATGCTTTATCATTTTAACACCAATAACATCTTGCATGATAAACAGTATGGTTTCACCAGAGGACGTTGTACGACTGACGCTGGTGTTACCTTATTGAAGCACATCTTTAATGCGTGGGAAGAGGCACAGGATGCCATAGGCATCTTTTGTGACCTATCTAAGGCGTTTGATTGTGTAAATCACGAAACATTACTTCTGAAACTTGGGCATTACGGGCTGGGCAAAACAGCTTTAAGTCTTGTTAAATCTTATTTAAATGATAGACAGCAGTTAGTTCACGTAAACGGTGTCAATTCGTCGGGATTAAACGTGAAAATGGGGGTACCCCAGGGCTCAATTTTAGGTCCTTTTTTGTTTTTAGTATATATAAATGATTTGCCCCATTTACTGCAACAAAAACTTAATATGGTGTTGTTTGCCGACGATACCTCTTTAATTTTTAAGATAAATAGACGGACCAATAATCTTGACGTCATAAATAACGCCCTAATGCAAGTCCAAAATTGGTTTACTGCCAATAATCTAGTTCTAAATGAAAAGAAAACGAAATGCATAAGATTTGCCTTACCAAATGTCAAATGCAGTGATTGTGACATAGTATTGAACGAGGAAAAACTTGAATTCGTCGATAAAACGGTTTTCCTGGGAATTACGCTTGACTCAAGGCTACAATGGGGTCCTCATTTAACATCTCTTGCAGGACGGCTAAGTTCAGCAGCATATGCTGTTAGGAAAATCCGCCAATTTACTGATGTTGATACCGCGAGACTGGTCTATTTTAGTTACTTTCATAGTATCATGTCTTACGGTATTTTACTATGGGGACGGGCTGCAGACATTGAGTCTATTTTTATTCTGCAGAAAAGAGCCATTAAAGCCATATACAAACTCGGACGGCGCGATTCTCTAAGGGAACTATTTAAGAATATTAACATCATGACGGTACCTTGTCAATACATTTACGAAAACATTATGTATGTTAGAAAGAATTTACACCTTTTTAGTAAAAGAGGCGACAAACATAATTATGCTACTCGAAATAGCGACCAATTAGTTCAACCAGGTTTAAGACTGGCTAAAGTAGCCTCATCTTTTATGGGGTACTGTTTAAAATGTTATAATAAAATACCTCCCCATATATTAGAACTAAATGAGACAAAATTTAAATCTTGTATTAAACGCACACTATGCAGGCAAGCATATTATAAGTTAGGGGAGTATATTAAAGATAAAAATGCTTGGCTCAGTGCTGGTCCTGCTCCACAGCCACTAGGGCACACAAAGTAATCTGTTAGCATTTGGAAATATTGTTGGACCGGATGAAGATTGTAAGAATGCAATATTTTTCATTGTATAGACTCAATTTATTTAGCATTGTATAATTTCATGCATTAACGGCACATTTGTGAGTACTATGTACCTTAAATTTAAACTATAATGATCATTTTGGGTAGGTCTTTGACTTGAATGTACCCTGGCGATTGGGAATGTCATGCTCACTCAAAAGTCTGTCTGATGGTGGCGCGTGCGTTGGATCATTTGGCTCCCTTAAAAATGGTTGAGCCGAATGGTGCTAGCGTATGCGTCATGTTCGTGAACGGGCGCCGTCAGCTGGGACTGGTCATCTCTTGGCTGCCATGGTTTATTTTAATTATTTCTTTGAACTGTTTCTTTTTACTCCGGACTCTTTTTTCCTGCACGTCTTTTACATTGTTCTCACATATGTATTATTTCAATATGAATGATGTAACCATAATTTTGTAACAAAATATTATTTTTTAAAAGAGTGTCCGTGGAGTTTCTTGCACGTTCTTCTCCATAGAGATCTACGCTTTGGAACGTGCAAATAGCTTCATCTTTTTGGACCGACCGACCTTGACAATTCAAAAGTGCCTGTAAATGGTCTAATTGAAATAAATGCTTTGACTTTGACTTTGACTAGTTGACTTACGAAAACTTAACATCTTGATGCACTTAGCGGATTAACGATTTGCAAATATGTGTATCGCACTGAGGTTTGCTGTTAGGGTATTACCACACCAATCGCTCGATTGTTGATCGATGCCATCGATCGATGGTAGAATGAATTCGTCGACGTCAATCGATAGTTTCTACTACACCAATCGAAAATGCCATCGATCGATGGTAGAATGAATTAGTTGACGTTGGTCGATAGTTTCTACTTCTTTCTTCGATCAGTCAAAGCTACCACACCAATTAGGGCATGCAATTCCGGAATTTCGTAATTCCGGAATTCCGTAACTATTCTTCTGGTATTTCAATTCCGGAATTGAGAGGGGTAATATCGGAATTCCGATATTCATAAATGTTTGATATTTTGTTTTTTTTTTTTCTGAACGCAACCAATCTAGTCTGTGGAACTTTCCACAAGCCGCTGGCCGGCCGGGCCGCGCGTGCGCGAAACCGCACTGTTAAATTAATAAGAAAATCACCCCTAAAAGCATATACACTACGTGATAAGTAGTTAAAGAGCAACATAAAGACATACAGCTACAACTAGACTGTTGCACGCGATGGTCAAGCATGTCGGACATGATTGGAGTGTTTCTGTTCTGTTCTGTTCTGTTCTGTTCTGTTCTGTTCTGTTCTGTTCTGTTCTGTTCTGTTCTGTTCTGTTCTGTTCTGTTCTGTTCTGTTCTGTTCTGTTCTGTTCTGTTCTGTTCTGTTCTGTTCTGTTCTGTTCTGTTCTGTTCTGTTCTGTTCTGTTCTGTTCTGTTCTGTTCTGTTCTGTTCTGTTCTGTTCTGTTCTGTTCTGTTCTGTTCTGTTCTGTTCTGTTCTGTTCTGTTCTGTTCTGTTCTGTTCTGTTCTGTTCTGTTCTGTTCTGTTCTGTTCTGTTCTGTTCTGTTCTGTTCTGTTCTGCTCTGCTCTGCTCTGCTCTGCTCTGTTCTGTTCTGTTCTGTTCTGTTCTGTTCTGTTCTGTTCTGTTCTGTTCTGTTCTGTTCTGT
Organism: Melanchra persicariae; assembly: GCA_947386135.1. Lineage (NCBI taxonomy): Eukaryota > Metazoa > Arthropoda > Insecta > Lepidoptera > Noctuidae > Melanchra > Melanchra persicariae. Next base: position 7,501,122 of record OX376655.1, on the reverse strand, counting down.
TCTGTTCTGTTCTGTTCTGTTCTGTTCTGTTGTGTGTGTCCGATCCGATCCGATCCGTTCCGTTCCGTTCCGTTCCGTTCCGTTCTCTCCTCTCCTCTCCTCTCCTCTCCTCTCCTCTCCTCTCCTCTCCTCTCCTCTCCTCTCCGTCTCTCTGTTCTGTTCTGTTCTGCTCTGTTCTGCTCTGCTCTGCTCTGCTCTGCTCTGCTCTGCTCTGCTCTGTTTGTTCTGCTCTGTTCTGTTCTGTTCTGTTCTGTTCTGTTCTGTTCTGTTCTGTTCTGTTCTGTTCTGTTCTGTTCTGTTCTGTTCTGTTGTGTGTGTCCGATCCGATCCGATCCGATCCGTTCCGTTCCGTTCCGTTCCGTTCCGTTCCGTTCCGTTCCGTTCCGTTCCGTTCCGTTCCGTTCCGTTCCGTTCCGTTCCGTTCCGTTCCGTTCCGTTCCGTTCCGTTCCGTTCCGTTCCGTTCCGTTCCGTTCCGTTCCGTTCCGTTCCGTTCCGTTCCGTTCCGTTCCGAAGTTCACTCTCTGACAAAATGTTTGATGCTTTATTGTTCTTGAGAAGACATTTTCAAGAACAACGAGTCATCTCAAAAGAATAAATAATTATTGTTTATGTGATTAACTTGATCTCAATATGTAGTTTTTTTATGCTATCTCATTTCGTAATGAAAATGTTAAGACTGGAAGGAGACTATGTAGTATGTATTGTACGTGACACGTGATACACACTTCGATTCAAATATCGTATGTTTTTTGTTTTTAACTAATGTTTAATTCTATTGTGTGATTTATAAGCCTTGTTGATTTTACGGTTTAAAATGTTTAATTAGAGTAATAAGGGAGAAAGATGACCAAATATGTTTAATTTGTTTCTGAAAATTATTAAAAGACTGACATAATAATAAATCTTGTTCGATTTGAAACAAACTCTGGTCCGGAATTCCGGAATCAGATCTCCAGTATTGAAACTCAGTTCCGGAATTGAGAATCTTGCGATATTGCATGTCCTACTATGTAGTATGTATTGTACGTGACACGTGATACACACTTCGATTCAAATATCGTATGTTTTTTGTTTTTTACTAATGTTTTGTTCTATTGTGTGATTTATAAGTCTTGTTGATTTTACGGTTTAAAATGTTTAATTAGAGTAATAAGGGAGAAAGATGACCAAATATTTTTAATTTGTTTCTGAAAATGATTAAAAGACTGACAAAATAATAAATCTTGCTCGATTTGAAACAAACTTTAAAAGTTACCAGTTCCGGAACCAGTTCCGGAATTCCGGAATTAGATCTCCAGTATTGAAACTCAGTTCCGGAATTGAGAACCTTGCGATATTGCATGTCCTAACACCAATCAATCGACGTCGATTTGTGTAGTATCACCCTTAGAGAACCCAATTTTGGGTTAAACTTGCTTTCCTTGTACTGCCTTGCACTACATACAAAAACAGAAGCATCAGCATACCAGCATATAAGCTATTATTTTAGTATATTTTTGTGTGTGCATAAAAGAGTCCGATTTACCACATCATGGAAGCATGAGTGACTTGATGACCAAGGTATTTGCTTTTATACAGTGATAGTCGGCCAGACCAGAAATAAAACGTGCTTATCAACAGTATGGTTTTACCAAAGGTCGTTGTACGACTGATGCTGGTGTCACGTTATTAAAACACATATATACAGCGTGGGAAGAGGCGCAAGATGCCATAGGAATCTTTTGGTACCTCTCCAAGGCATTTGACTGTGTAAATCACGAAACCTTGCTTCTAAAACTAGAACATTACGGTCTAGGTAAACTTGCACTCAGCTTAGTGAAGTCTTTTTTAAATGACAGACAGCAGCAAGTTCAAATAAACGGTGTTAATTCAATGGGTTTTAAAGTCAAAATGGGGGTACCACAAGGCTCAATATTGGGTCCTTTCCTCTTTTTAGTATATATTAATGATCTACTCCATCTTTTAAAAAATCAACCACAAGTGGTATTATTTGCTCATGATACGTCCTTAATTTTTAAGATAGATAGACGTTCTACAAATCTTGACGATATAAATAAAGCCCTACAGCAGGTTCAAAATTGGTTCACTGCTAATAATTTAGTATTAAGGTGAATGGATGAATGCTCTCACTGCCATTTTGTCGCTAGATGGCGACACATCCACAATTTCGAACATTTTCAATTTTTACACCTAACATAGAAAGTTTTAATAGACAACTTTATTATAGGCGCCACCTAGGGCATTAACTTGATTTTTTTAGATAATCACTATGCTTGTTAACTGCTACCATACAAAGATTACAGCAGAATAAAGATTTAGCCGCATGAATTTACTCTTTACACACACATGCAAAGTAAATAGTAGTAACTTTCGACACCACTAGATGTCGTTTTATTCAAAAATGGTTGGAAATTAAAATGTCCAGAGGACCAAATTGTTATATTCCAATCTATTTCTTATTAATATAACCTTAGCAATGATTATCATCACGCTATACTTTCGGGAATTTCGGGAAGCTGAGCAGCTAAAAACCTTGACATAAATAATATCGGCTATTTGAAACAGTCATCAACCGTACAAATAGACTCTCGGTTTAGAGACTGCCTTTCATTAGACTTGGTGTGGGTTCAAATCTCGATAGTTGTATTTATTTTTGAATTATTTTTATCTTTCTTTATCCTTACCAAACCTAATATTTTCAAATATTAATAATAATAATATAATTATTGGCCTATGCATATTTTGGTTTCTAGGCTCGATATCCGATACCTTTTCACCATAACAAATTATTCAGATAAATTATTTTGGGTAATACCTATACCTAACAATATACCTGATATTGTACCTATATAGGTTGTTGTAATGTGACAACCTAAATAGTACCTAACGTCTAAATAAATTGTGACGTGTAATAAATAGGTAAATAAAAGATTATTTATTCAATTGTTCGTCGCGATCTAAGAATGTTTTCATTAGGCGATACAGTCGTAACATTAGTGTTAGTTAGTCGTAGATTAGTGTGATTACTGGCGTTCTTTGTTGGAATGGTTTTAGATGGCAAAGCAAAGGGTTGTTATCAGCTTAGAATCTCGTGGTATTAGTTGGTTAGAGTAGGTACCAGGTACTCGTATGTGTCACTGGATAATTCCAAACATCGTAAGATTGTAATAAATCTTGTTTATGTTTTAGACTATCTATGTGTTGAGAACAGATAATGGGTTGTGGAGGTCTGGTAGGCAGCCGCTCCACGTAAAATACTGGTATTCAGCTGAATCCGGTATGAACCCAACCCCAGTAGGTACAGTTAGGAAAGGGCTAGACAGATGATGTGTTGAGAAGAGATAATTTCGAATACAATGAATCACACCCAAATTCAATAGTTTACAATACTTGTCGTATCCAGATGAAATTATAGTGTGCGTAGTCGCAGCGGAAAAATGTCGATTTTCTTAATTTCAGTTTAGCAGATATTTAGTGTATGACGTGTAAATGTGTATGGTAAGTACAAATTTGTGCTGCCAACCATTGGGGAGTTATTCAACAAAAACTGTTTCCGCTGGAACTACGTCATCCCAGCGGCACTTTTTTTTCTGAGCGTTTCTAGCTGAATAGTAGCCGTGTATACTACAAATTCCCCTGTTATACAAATAAAAATATTTTTGTGTCTATCGTTACGACATTCATTCATGACTGATGCAATAGACCAGGTGCATGGATCAGCGACCCAATAGCAAATATTGCAGTAAAAATAATATGAACCACGCAAAAAATCTTCAACCCAAAAATGTAGGTCAGACGTACAAGAAAAAAAATTAATGCAATAATTAGTGCGTGACGAGAGGTAAATTGGATGTTTAAATGAAATTTGTGTGTCTTCAAACTGCGCAGATATTCAAGTTTCCGCTGCGCTGACGTATGGCGATTTGATGAAAATCATATAAATCGGTTTAGTGCAGAGTTGTATTTTTTTACACACGTTGCTACGAATTTGTGTCTAATGTTTGTGAAAACAGATTTTGAAAAAAGCATACCGTTTAGGACATATACAAAATAGGATTTTTAGAGCCCAACTTTTAACGTTTATTTGTGTTTTGTAAGGGTCTACAATGTCTTGCCAAGTTTCATTTGTGCTTGCTTAGTAATTAATGAGCTATGGCATAATTTACTACGAAAGCATCATTATATTTTATGACATCCGATTGTAGGACTTTTTAATGGAAAAGCAAAATGAAACATATTCCAATATTAAGTGTATTAATTCAACTATTCACATGTAAAATTTCAGCTCATTACACAACATAATTAAATAGATACAATAAAACTTTTTCACAAAAAAAAGAAACCGTCTTCCAAAAAACACTACAAAGTTCAAAATAACTTTAATTTCGGAAGTCGGTGTCAAATAACGAAGAAGCAACCAAAACACCAGGATTGTGTGGTGAAGGACACAAACTCGGCCGTTGATTGGTTACAGACAAGGATCGGGATCAAGATTGGGATTGAGATATGTTATAAAAAGCGGCCGTTAGTGAGTCAGTAGTGAGAATGATTGGAAGATAATCAAGGTAAGATCATAAATTACGTAGTTCCTACTAAAATACCTAATGAAAATATTATCTGTTGGACTGTATATAGGTTCAAGTGGCACCTGTATTTTGTTACTTACATCTCGACGACGCTGAAAACCTAAAAGTTGCATATATCTGCTATGCATAGATTCCAGTACCTACAGTTTTTATACCAGCCTTAGGTAAATACCTATATTGGATAAAAGTCGGTCCAGCTGTTTGAAAGTTGCAGTCTCTTATTCGAACTTGTTTCGAATATGTGTATCTTTGGTAGATACTTTGAAGTGAGAGACGGGAATTTCGATTTCGTTCTTGTTTGCATTTATTCAAACCACAATCAATGTAATCCCGCAATAATATTACGTAGGTACCTACCTACTTATGTTTAAGAGTAAATAGTTTATGCAGTTGCTGTATTTTTAACCGACTTCGAAACAAGGAGGAGGTTCTCAATTCGGATGTTTGTATTTTTTTTTATGTTTGTTCGCGCATAGCTTCGTCGCTTGCCAACTGATTTGAAAAATTCTTTTTATGTTAAAAAGGGTATACTTCGCAAATGGTCCCATTGAAATTTTATTAAAATCGGTTTAGCAGTTTGGTTTTTAAATCCAAATAGCTGGAAAAAATATGTGGAAAAATCATCCATGTATACGAAATTGCGTATTTTTGCTTTCCTGTGACTAACCAGTGATGTTGTTAGGTGTGGGGTGACCACTAAAAAGTGAAAAATAAAAAACTTTTTCTCAAAAAAATAGAAACCGACTTCCAAAAAAACTTCAAAGTTCAAAATAACTTTAATTTCGGAAGTCGGTATCAAATAGCGAAGAAGCAACCAAAAACACCGACTACCGAAATTAAAGTTATTTTGAACTTTGTAGTGTTTTTTGAAATCAGTTTGTTTTTTGCGAAACTATTATGTCCGCGCCTGTACGAAACTATTGAACACGATAACGATACTATACTAGAAATTTTAGAACGTCAGCTCTTTATACTGCAGCGTCGCTTTTTTGTAGCCAATCAAGCTTGGTCGGTTTATCCATGTAATTCGGTTGTTCTGGAATTTTTATTATATCTCTTTAACTATGTAGTGTAATAAACTGAAAATTTACATGTGAATAGTTGCATTAATACACTAAATATTGGAATTGTTTTATTTTGCTTTTCTCTTAAAAAGTCCTACAATCGGATGTCACAAAATATAGTGGTCCATTCGTGGTAAATTATGCCATAGCTCATTAATTACTAAGCGCACATAAATGAAACTTGGCAAGACATTGTAGATCCTAACAAGATACAAATAAACGTTAAAAGTTTGGCTCTAAAGTTCCCATTTTAAGAACTTGGACCTAATAACCATATTTTACCTTTACGTGTATATCTCCTAAACAGTATGTTTTTTTTCAAAATCTGTTTTCACAAACATTACACACAAATTCATAGCAACGTGCTTAAAAACATTCAACTCTCACTATAGTACATTACGATATTAGTGCGTTAAGATGGTTATAACATGCGAGGCGGAATTTCAGCCCGAGCTGAAGGCGAGGGCGTAATTGAGCCGAGCATGTTATAACCAATACGCACGTATATCGTACGACGTTTTTTAACACATTTGCGAGGAAACAGAAAAAAAAAACATTTTCCACTTCAAGAAATTTTCATACGTGGTTATGTATCTGTCCTTGGATATTGACGGCAGCAAGCTGTCGCATGCGGTTCGCGCTTCTGTTAGTATATACGGTGGAGTTGAAGTAATATATTGCTCATCTTCATTATTGAAAGTTGTCATTTTTAGATATTCACAATACAAGTACAAAGAAAAGAAAATTTGATAAAAATGGCGCGAGGATTATTTTCTACTGCCCTAAGTTTTAATTCCCCCTTTTCTTGGTAAACTTCTTAAATATGAGCGTGACTACCGCAGAACCACGAACTCCCATAGCTTCTATATTTTGCAAACATTAGTACTCAATTGGTACTAACTGTTACTCGAACAACAAAATTTGTATTGATTGGAGTTTGTGGTCCTGCGGTAGTCACGCTCATTCTTAAATGGCAAGACCAATAAAATTTATCTTGACGCACATTGTGTGTGCTAATAATACTAAAATGTGCAATTGTTATGAAAAATCAAAGTGAAACTGTCTGTGTATTCACTATATCACGATATCCGATACCTTTTCACCATAACAAATTATTCAGATAAATTATTTTGGGTAATAAACATTGCATGTTACGCTCTAACATCGCAATCAGCAGTGCGATTCTGTAAACATGTCGAAGTGAACACTTGGGCGGGCTGCACGACGGGTGAGTTGTCAAACCATACAAATAAGGTGGAATGACGGCTCAATTCTCGTTCACTCCGCCTAGGTGATGTCGACAGAATCGACCGGCAGTAAACATGGGCTCGGCGTCAGCGTACGACTATGCACCGAAACTCACACATCTGTGATCAGTGTCATCACAGTCGCAAACCTACTGTTGCCGATAGACAAGGATAGAGATAGGAGACGGCGCTGTCGTGCGAGCGAAATCGCGTTAGCTGCCGAATGTTGACGAATGTTTACGATTATGAATGACATGGCATGTGGTAGCGTTAGCAAATAAAATAAAAACATCAATTATTTTGAGGTACTTAAAAAAAGAAATATTGTTCGCTTGATCGCGCAAGGTTACTAAAGCTTTACTTCTGCCTTTGTTTTCGGACAACAACAAGCCTCTTTTGTCTCCTTAATTCATCTTTAGGAAACCTGAATAAAAAAGAGCCTTAAGTATCACCATTATGCATTTATGTATAAATAAATAAAGAATATGGCTGCACATGATGTGCAGTTTGGGAGTTACGAGGAAGCCTTGAAATCATAACCGTTTGCTTTGCCACAGTCGCGTAATAAAGATAACTAAATATAGTGAAGTAGTGATTCTGCACTAACAATTAGGTACTAAAAACTAGACTTTGTCTTATAAAAACATTTTTTTTAAATAAGTTCCTATTGCGTAAAACATAACTGTTATCAATTATCAATAAAATCGACTTGAATTTAAATAATCATGGTTGGTAAAACAATAATGATAAAAAACTATTAATATGTTTAAAGAAATTTGTGTTGCTAACCTTACGCAACCTCGGTCTGGTACTAGTCGTCGCGCGCGTTGTTTACAAAATCTCTCAACAACTCGCGAATTGTGCGTATCGTGTCTCTCACGCATGTTTTTAATATCTATCTCGCTCTCACAAACATGGCTAAGCAAACGATAAAGTATTTTTGTTATTTTCAACAAATTAACATTTTTGGCTGTATTTACGAGTGGTGTGTCTTATTTTTATTCCTAGTATTATTAAAACACTGTTGAGCTGCAAAGATTAAAGATTTTATTACAGATTTTTTGTTTCCTATGTTTAGGTAGGTACTACTTGATACAGAAAGTCAAGTGATTTTTTTTCAATTCTATGCAGTGAAGGTAGTTCAATTTACACGATAATTAGTAATAAGTACTACTAATATAATAAAAACCACTCTTTATACTAATAGAGTATATTGTACCAATATCAGATGAACACATACATTAATATAATTTACATAAAACATAAAACAATCAGTATAGCTCTGTTAGTCAGAAGGTCTTACTAGGTCGACTGCTGTCCGCGAACTGGCCGAGCAACTCCCAGCGTGATGTTAGTTTTACTTTTCCCCCACCATGCTATCATTCAAACGGCATGGCGGTTGAATGTTGCCAATTGAAATTAATAAAATTCCAGAATACGGAATCATGACATTCGGCCATCCGAAAACGTGCTACTCCTGGAGCACAACTCCCACTTGAACCCACTCAACCAGTTCTTATTTCAAATTTTAAACAAAAATAATTAGTACAAGAGCTAGGTCTACACAGAAGTTTTAACCTTGAAGACTAGTCCAAGTAAATAAAGAAATTTATAAACAAACACGACAACATACTTAAAATAAAATTGAAATGCTAAATAATGACATACGGAATCATTAGTAGGTACAGTTCTTATTTCAAATTACAAAATAATAATAAGTAGTACAAGAGCTAGGTCTACAGATAAGTTTTGACCTTGAAGTCTAGTGGATGTAAGTAAATAAAGGAACAAACACGACAAAATAAAATAAAAGCAAAATGCTAAATCATGACATTCGGAATCCTTAATTAAGGTAAGTAACTAATTATTCTATTTCCTAAATTAACCTTACAAAATTATTATTTATAGAGATAGCTACACTTAGAAAATACTTAGCTACTAGTTTCCTCATCTGAACTAATATTAACATTGTCAATTTCAAGAGCCTTGAGATGGATCCAGGGTCTAATTCTATCTGTGGATACGACAGTTACATAGTTATTATTCCTTTTTCTATTAAAACCAGGTACATCACTTATCCTATATCTATCGTTACCCAATACTTCTACAACTTTATATGGGCCTATAAACTTGGACAGAAGCTTCGTACTCTTGCCTTCATTATTATAATTGGTCCGGGATAGTTTAACTAAATCGCCAACTTGATACGCAGGAGCAGAAGTACGACCAATGTCATGTCTACGCTTTTGTTCCTCTTGACTTTTCTTAATAGATTCGCTAATATTCTGGCGTAATGCTAACAAATCTTCGTTTCGCGACTGTTGCGGAACATCAAACTTATTTGACAAACTATCGCGCATTTGCAATCCGAACAAAGCCTCTGTTGCAGTTTTTTGGGTGGTCGCATTAACAGTATTGTTAATACCCCACTGAACCTTTCCTAGACACTTGTCCCAGTCACGCTCATTTTTATTAAAATTTTGAGCAGATAGTGAATTTAAAATAGTTTGATTAAACCTTTCGGCTTGCCCATTTGATCTGGGACACGCAACTGCATTAAGTACATGTTTTATACCAAGGTCATCGCAAAAGGTTTCGAAAGCTGTTGATGTGAATGAGGTGCCACGATCAGAAATGATTCTAGCCGGCGTGCCAAAGTCTATGAAAATGTTCTCCAAGATTTTAATCGTGCTCTTTGTTTTTGTATCTTTCACTGCTCTGACGAATACGTACTTAGTGAACCCATCTACAATCGTAAGAATGTAAGAGTTGCCGTTTCTGCTTCTTACGAACGGTCCTAAATGGTCAATATGAATCGTGTGAAACGGTATACTAATTTTTTTCTATTGGAAAAAGTAGACCCTGCTTCTTTTTAGCCGCACTGTCCTTACTATAAGCACACTATGCAGGAACCTACATATTTCTTGACATATCGTTGTAATTTTGCGAACCAAAATTGGTTCTTTATTCTGTCTAACGTTTTTGCGTAGCCTAAATGCCCGATGTCATCGTGATTAGCTTTACAAACTTGCCAACGAGCACTCCGTGGTACTACAAGACATAAGCGGTCATCAACTTTGCGATAGAGTGCATTATTCTTGACAGTATATTTTTGGTTTAGATCTTTGAACTCAGGGTCAGCTTCAGGTTTTAGAACTCTGACAATTCGAGACGTTTCGGGGTCACCCATTTGTAGAGTTAGGAGCCAGTTGCCAGATTCAATATTAAGGACATTAACAGAACCAACATCTCCTTTCGCGTTTAGGCAAGTGTTTCTACTTAAAGCGTCTACATGCGCCATATTAACACCCGGGCGGTATTCAATTTCAAAGTTATATTCGCTTATTTGCAACCACCACCTGGCTATCCGTGGGACAAGATCTCTCTTTGTCAATGTTGTCCTAAGCGCCGCGCAATCAGTAAATACTTTAAACGGAACCCCTAACAAGTACACCCTAAACTTTTTTAGTGAACAGACAACGGCCAAAGTCTCTAACTCATAAGAATGAAAATGTCTTTCATCCACCGTGGTCTGTCTACTAAAATAAGCGACAGGTTTTAAGACGCGGGGCGACGCTTGCCATTGCATCAAAATTCCCCCAATACCAAGGGCACTAGCATCTGTATGTAACTCAGTCTCCAACTGCTGATCATACAATGCTAAAACTTGTCTGGTTGAAAGACTTTCCTTTAAGGAATTGAACGCAGTTTGTTGATCACTGCCCCAATGCCATGCAATATTTTTCTTAAGTAAATTGGTCAGTGGTTGCGCTATCTCCCCGTATCCTTTTATAAACTTGCGGAAATATCCCGTAAGTCCCAAAAATTGACGAACTTCGTGTATGTTACTGGGGCAAGGAAATTCTTTGACGGCCAAAACTTTTGCTTCCCCGGGTCTTACTCCTTTTGCAGATATTTCGTAACCTAAGTAGCTGATCGCAGTATCGAAAAACCGGCACTTTGTTAATTTTAGTGCGAGTCCGAATTCACGGAGCAATATCTAAATTTCTTCTAAACGCTCAAACCCTTGCTCTATAGTTATAGACGGTATAAGTAAGTCATCTAAATATGCAAGTGCATAATCAAAGCGTCTATTCCCAAGAATTTTATTAATCATTCGCTGGAATACAGCGGGGGCGTTGGCCAATCCAAACGGCATTCTTCATAGGTATCTGGTAATACCCAGATGCAAGATCTAATGTCGTAAAGAACTGATTGCCGCTTAAATTTGTTAACTGATCTTCAATAAGCGGGAGAGGGAACCTGTCTTTAATGGTTCTGTTATTAAGGGCTCTAAAATCTACACAAAGTCTTTGCTCACCCGATTTCTTACGGACCATTAATATCGGGCTTGCGTAATCCGAACTAGATTCTTGTATAATATCTGTATCTAATAGTTCATCAACAATTTCACGCACTTGCACTCGTTCTGAAAATGATAACCTGTATGGCCTGTACACAACGGGTCTATTATCCGTAAGGTTTATTTTCATTTCAAAATTTTTAGCACAACCTACTTCTTTCATATTGGTGGCAAAGCAATCGCGATACTTTTGTAATAACATATATAGCCTATCCTTGTTGCTACTTATTACGTCCTCACCGGCTTGAATATGCGTTCTATCTAATGGTTCTAAAGACAGAGCACAATTTTCCGAAATGCGATTAACTTGACATTTTTTGACCTCAGTTATAGGTGACGATCGCGCAATTAATGTTTCAGGTTTGAATAGAAGAGGCGTCCGTGACAAGTTCGTTACGGTTATTTCTCCAGTGCCATTCGAAATGCCATAAGTCCCTTGCAACAAACGAAATTCTCTACTAGGTTCCAATGAGTTATAACCTTCAACAAAAACGTCACCGGAAAAGGCAGTATCCCTGATTGTAATTGGTACCATCCCGGTATTTGCAATCGTTATGGGTTTTGAGGTAAACATTTTGAGAGATATTTCAATTGGGAAGAGATTTTCTCCTGGAGTTCTGTAAAATACTAATTGATGAAAATCTTTTAAGACTGTAATAAAAGGTAGTTCGGTGAAGTTTTGTCCTATTAAGAGACTGCTTGTCATGAACTCATCACTGACTATTAGTACGTCTAACTGGGTCTCTATATCATCAAGTTTTATGTTTACAGTAGATTTATACAGAGGCGAAATGTATGAATTGCCAAATCCTCTAATTACTGGAACACTACCCGAATTTTGCGCCAGCTGAAGTTCTAGTGCAAGGCTCTCTCGCAGCAAGCTACATTCACTCCCGAAGTCTATGTAAGCTATAAAGGGGCGACCGTTTACCAAGACAGTTTTGATAAACTTATCATTGGGTGTTGTTATAGAAGTTGACGCCTTAGACGTATCCACAGGTTTAGGACTTATTTGATCAGTAAACGCGATGATCTTTAACGTATTTTTCTCTAAGGCACTCCGAGTATCATCGATTTTGGCTTTGGGGACGAAATTTTCAGCAACAGGCCGCAATTTACAATATACGTTATCATGACCTATTCTTTTACATTGCCTACACTTTATCACAGGTTTTGGACATTTGTGATAACGGTGACCTTTGTTAAGACAGTTAAAACAGACTATGGAACCTTCGTTAGGCCCAGAATTGTTAGTTACCGTATTAGGATTTGATCTCTGCCTGTTTCGGTCTCTGTTCGAAAAATATGTAATACGTTGAGCACAAAGAAAGTTAAGCAAATTCTCGGGTTCCTCGCAGTTAAGTGCCTGTGCACCGCTTCTAACTGACCTATCTGTAATTCCATGTATTACACAATCAACAGCTCTCTTCCCCTTTATTTCACAACGCTTCAACAGATTCAATTTGTCATAAAAATATTCTCATAAACCTTCATCGACACGAGTGGTGCGATTTTCCTCACTAGGAAACGCCCTTTTTAATTTGGCTTGCCACTCGTCCCATGAAAAAACGACCGTAGGAAGAGACTCAAACCATTTCTTCGCAAGTCCTACCAGTTTTTGGAGAGAGAAGTGAATGGTTTGCTTCTGATCCCAGTTGTAAATATGTGAACATTCATTAACTTTCCGTATCCAAGCCTCGATACTTTGTGACCTATTGGCCGGGTCAAACTCAGGTATCACGTTATGAAGTAGACTACTTTGTATGGAATTGGTACTCTTACTTGGTTCAGCCTTCCAGGAAGTCAAAATGTTCAGCACGTCCTCCGTGGTCAAACCCTTTGAGTGTTTTCGAGACCGTCTTCGAATCCTTTCTTCAGGTGTAGACGAGGACGAGGATGATGATGACAACCGTCTTCGTTTTTCTCTTCGTCTACTACGCCTACGAGGAGGAGTGTGTGATTCATCAACGGACTCTGCATCCATCATGGTAGCTGAAAGGTTCCATATCATACGATTACATTCTACTCACATTATTAAGGTCCTGGACTACAAATATCTCGTCATGATGTACGTGTGAAGTGAGAATGTATGTATGCGGAGTGAGAATGTGTATGTGCGGAGTGAGAATGTGTATGTGCGGAGTGAGAATGTGTATGTGCGGAGTGAGAATGTGTATGTGCGGAGTGAGAATGTGTATGTGCGGAGTGAGAATGTGTATGTGCGGAGTTGTTGTAGTAGCTGTTAGGTATTTTAACTTTATGAAACCAGGATTTACATGACATCGTATTTAAACAAGAGTCAGATATATAGTATCTTCAATCGCGGGGCAATAGTCCCCAAAATCAAGTGGCAATAGCCTCCAAAATCAAGTGGCAATAGCCTCCAAAATCAAGTGGCAATAGCCTCCAAAATCAAGTGGCAATAGCCTCCAAAATCAAGTGGCAATAGCCTCCAAAATCAAGTGGCAATAGCCTCCAAAATCAAGTGGCAATAGCCTCCAAAATCAAGTGGCAATAGCCTCCAAAATCAAGTGGCAATAGCCTCCAAAATCAAGTGGCAATAGCCTCCAAAATCAAGTGGCAATAGCCTCCAAAATCAAGTGGCAATAGCCTCCAAAATCAAGTGGCAATAGCCTCCAAAATCAAGTGGCAATAGCCTCCAAAATCAAGTGGCAATAGCCTCCAAAATCAAGTGGCAATAGCCTCCAAAATCAAGTGGCAATAGCCTCCAAAATCAAGTGGCAATAGCCTCCAAAATCAAGTGGCAATAGCCTCCAAAATCAAGTGGCAATAGCCTCCAAAATCAAGTGGCAATAGCCTCCAAAATCAAGTGGCAATAGCCTCCAAAATCAAGTGGCAATAGCCTCCAAAATCAAGTGGCAATAGCCTCCAAAATCAAGTGGCAATAGCCTCCAAAATCAAGTGGCAATAGCCTCCAAAATCAAGTGGCAATAGCCTCCAAAATCAAGTGGCAATAGCCTCCAAAATCAAGTGGCAATAGCCTCCAAAATAAAGTGGCAATAGCCTCCAAAATAAAGTGTCTACTTGGAAACTGGCAGGGCTTGTTTCGCTATTATAACTTCAGTGTTTAGTTACTACAGGACTATAGGATATTCATGCTTAGTATTAAAAACAAATCAACATCACATACTATACCCCAGCCAAACACTGTTGAAGAGTAGCCTCAACCAAGTATTCGACGGAAATACATTGCACCCATTTTTGGAAGATATAAAGACATTATCAGGAAGTGCCCCAAACGTGTCAAAATCATTCCAATTTAGGCAACATATGAGCGTACCATACCTCGGCCAAAAATACTAACGAAGAGTAGCCTCGCTCAAGTATTAAAGCCGAACGCATAGCGCACTTCTATGTGTGAAATTAATTGCAATATCATGTCAAAATTACCAGCAAATATTATGCACCATACCTCAGCAAAAATACTGACGAAGAGTAGCCTCGCCCATGCATTTAAGACAAAAGCACAGTGCATTTCTCTGGACTGGCAATGTTTAACCTTAACCAAGCATGAAAATCATTCTACCCTTTATTTATTTATTTTTTTGAAAACGAGCATTTTACTCTATTAATAAAGCGTACCATACTTTAGCAAAAATACTGACGAAGAGTAGCCTCGCCCACGTATTTAAGACAAAAGAATAGTGCACTCTTAGACTCGACAACACTATCAAGGAGTACCCTGATCAAGTCTTATCGGATCCATGTAGAATAAGATGCAAATGTTTTGCTTAAGATAAATTACCCCAAGTTATAGGTAACGTAACAAATAACCGGACAAGCTTTGCCAGTTTATAGTAGTTATGTTAAATGTTATTTTGTGAGTAGGTACATACCTTTAAATAAGTCTTAGCGAAGGTGGGCGCGTACTGTTGAACGTGTCACTTCTGATATATAATAAAAACCACTCTTTATACTAATAGAGTATATTGTACCAATATCAGATGAACACATACATTAATATAATTTACATAAAACATAAAACAATCAGTATAGCTCTGTTAGTCAGAAGGTCTTACTAGGTCGACTGCTGTCCGCGAACTGGCCGAGCAACTCCCAGCGTGATGTTAGTTTTACTTTTCCCCCACCATGCTATCATTCAAACGGCATGGCGGTTGAATGTTGCCAATTGAAATTAATAAAATTCCAGAATACGGAATCATGACACTAATAAATAACAATTTCCGAGATACTGATAAAAGCTAACATGTGGGTAGAACTAGGTAAGTATATTTATTCATAGTACCTAAACAAAAAATCTCTAATAAAATTCTTTGCCTTAAAAATCTAGAAAAAATATAGGTATGTTTAGGTATCAAATAGGTACTAAATTTTTGTAAAGGCGAATTGAAATTTTTGAGCCCTTACGTGGAGATCATAAATGTCGGCAGTCCATCCTGACATCAGAATGACTGCCCATTTTTTAAATTCATTTTCTCAGTTATTAATTTATTAATTAGGTATAAATTATTTAAACAAAGGTATCAAATAGTAGCAAATAGGTATTAGATTTTAGTAATATTTTTAAGCTGATCGGTCATTTTGGCCAGTCATTCTGAAGGTCACATCAATGATTTTCCGTGCGCGACTGAGTGCCAACTACGGGCAATCACTTAGTTGAGTAGGACCACTTGCTGTGACTAAGTCCCGTATCTAATGGTAATAAAGGTATATTGTACCTATACAGGTTGTTGTAATGTGACTGAACCTAAATAGTACCTAACGTGTAAATAAATTGTGACGTGTAGGTACTAAATAAATAAAAGATTATTTATGCAATTATTCGTCGCGATCTAAGAATGTTTTCTTTAGGTGATACAGTCGTAACATTCAGTGATTAGTGTGATTACTGGCGTTCTTTGGTGGAATGGTTTTAGATGGCAAAGCAAAGGGTTGTTATCAGCTTAGAATATCGTGGTATTAGTTGGTTAGAGTAGGTACCTACCTATGTAAGTACTCGTATGTGTCACCGCATAATTCCAAACATCGTAAGATTGTAATAAATCTTGTTTATGTTTTAGACTATAATCTATGATTAGGTATGTTGAGAACAGATAATGGATTGTGGAGGTCTGGTAGGCAGCCGCACCACGTAAAATACTGGTATTCAGCTGAATCCGGTTTGACTGGAAGCCAACCCCAGTAGGTATAGTTGGGAAAGGGCTAGGCAGATGATGTGTTGAGAAGAGATAATTTCGAATACACTGAATCACACCCAAATTCAATAGTTTACAATACTTGTCTTATCTAGAAGAAATTATGAGTAAGTAGGTACTTGTAAATATACAATCTTACGCGACTTATAATATTACAATCATGCGATACAAATGCAAAAAAATACATCATCTGTGAAAATGTCAACTGTGTAGCTATCACGGTCCGTGAAATACAGTCTGGTGACAGACAGAGAGACGGACAGACAGACAGACGGACCGACAGACGGACGACCATTGCGTAGGTAGCTAGGAAAAAAATAGGTAAGTTTGCCTACGCTGATCGCCTGATTTAGGTATAGGTACCCTAAGTATGCCTACATGAACTTCTTTTCTCTGATTTGATTCAACCCAAACCAATGAATTAGTACTTAACCGTGTCAGAAAATGTTTTATCAGTACCTACTTACATACAGTGGAAAGATTTTTAAATCTTTAGGTAGGTAGGCACTATTTATTTAAAGTAGATAAGTAATACAATAATAACATTAGTATTGTATCTGTGTGAACCAAAGGCAGATCGCAGATAATTGTTTTCACTTTCTAGCATTATTTCTCATTTCCTAAAAAAAACATTTCATCAATCATAAAATGTAAAATCCGCGGGCAAACCCGCGCGCCGGCGCTAACTTGCTAGAAACACAATTTTGACACACAATCACGCATGGACTGGAACAATTTGGAAACACGCGTTGTTGCCAAATTGCGTCTTGAATGGCAACGTCGCATCGCCGCGTCCGTCACTCGATGGTAACCTTGGCGCTTGTTCGAATTTTCGAACAGCGCCATCTACTTAAAATGTTCACCGCACGTAAACTCGTAACACAACAGCAATGAACTTTTTCTCGGTGGTTCTAAAAATTTCTGTCAGATGGCGCGATTCAGGTCACTCACACATGTAAAGATTTTTCGTTTTTTATTGGATCTAATTCTCATAGAAAGACTGTTTTTTTTATAAAATTTGGGCGATAGGCGATCACAATACATTATAAAGTCTCATTATACTTGCTTTTATTCTGCAGAAACTGTTTATTTACGGAGATTACAGCTCCTGAAAAATGTATGGCGAGGTCTCTTTAGGGATCCCCCTTAAATGGGAAAAAGACTAAGTGTATTAGATTTGCTTTACCGAATGTCAACAGTAATAATTGCGATATTGTATTGAACAAAGAGAAACTTGAATTCGTCGAAAACTCGGTTTTCCTGGGTATCACGCTTGACTCAAGGCTACAATGGGGTCCTCATTTAACATCTCTTGCGGGACGGCTAAGTTCAGCAGCATATGCTGTCAGAAAAATCCGTCAATTTACTGATATAGATACCGCGAGGCTGGTCTATTTTAGTTACTTTCATAGTATCATGTCTTACGGTATCTTATTATGGGGACGTGCTGCAGACATCGAATCTATATTTTTTCTGCAGAAAAGTCTGCAGAATAAATATCGATGTCTGCAGCACGTCCCCATAAAATCGTCCAGCCAGCCATCAGAGCCATATAAAATCTGGGTCGGCGCGATTCCCTAAGGGAACTGTTTAAAGATATTAACATCATGACGGTACCTTGTCAATACATATACGAAAATATAATGTATGTTCGGCAAAATCTCCATCTTTTTAGTAAGATGAAAGAGTGACAGGCATAATTTTAATACTAGAAATAAGAACAAATTAGATCAACCCCGATTCAGATAGCTAAAGTACACACTTCTTTTATGGGGTACTGTGTTAAATTTTATTATAAAATACCACTTGATATTTTCGGACTGAATGAGAGAAAATATAAAACATGCATTAAACGCACACTATGTAGACAGGCATATTATAAACTGGAAGATTATATCCTTGACAAAAATGCTTGGCCAAATGCCGGTCCTGTTCCACAGCCTCAGCCGCTTGGTTCCACTAGTTAGGATTTTATATATGGAGGAGATGCTCACCCTTTTTTATTTTACTTCTTACGTTTAATAATAATAATATTCCACATTTCTATAAAGTTTGGAATACACTTTTATTTTTCTGTTCTTACCAATTGATATTTATAGTTTTATATAAAGTAGAAGCATTTTTTTTATTTTGGAATCCTGTAAATGTGAGGACCATGGAGCCTTTTATGTTAATAGATGGTTTCCTTGTTTGACATGAATGAGCAGGGGCAGTTGAGGGTTTGTCATGGTCACTCGAATGTCTCGCTGATGGTGGCGCGTGTATCGGATCATTCGGTTCCCTGCAAAATGGTTGAGCTGAATGGTGCTGATGCACGCGTCATGTTCGTGAACGGGCGCCGTCAGTGGAGACTGGTCATCTCTTAGCTATCGCTGGCTTATTTCAATAGTTTATTTGATACTTAGAATTCTTTTTTTTTCCTTTCTTTACATTGTTCTCACATATAGAAGCAACAAAGATAATGTAACCAGGATTATTGTAAATCATAACATGGTTTAAAAGAGTGTCCGTGGAGTTTCTTGCACGTTCTTTTCCATAGAGATCTACGCTTTGGAACGTGCAAATAGCTTCATGTTTTTGACTGACTGACTCTGACAATTCAAAAGTACCTGTAAATGGTTTATTTGAAATAAATGCTTTGACTTTGACTTTGACTTTATAACGTGTATGAAGTTCATAAAAATGAAACATTTCGGCAGCTGAATGACGTCTTCAAAACTGTTTGTTTAACTTACTTTCGATAGCAACACGTTCCGATGACGCGCGATTCGGCTTTAGTACCCCAATTCAATCATTATACCTTCTTTGTTTTACCAACCGACAACCGTCCCTGTTCACGATAGAAAAAATATAAAAATAAAAGGCTCGCCACACAACGAGAGATTATCGCTGATGAGATCTCCGCCGTCGGCTTCGCATTGTTTGTAAATGAGAGCAGCGAAAATGTATTAAAATAAAAGCATTCATTTGATAGTGCTCTCTCGACTCGATTGTTTCGGACCTTTGAATCGAGAATCGTTTGTGTTTTTAAAATTATAATTATGTTTTAGCGTTTTCTATTTGGTATGGCGACGTGTTAAGAATTGATTGGGACAGACGAGTGTAAAATTCTTTTTGGCTTGTTTGTTTTGACAAGCCAATTACTGGCTACATTTTTCAACGGCTTGTAACATTAATTGCAGATTCTGTTGAGTTGAATTTGCAATAAATGGACTAAGGTTATTGCATTCTTTGGTGAGACAACGGTGGCTCTCATCATCTCATACCTCGGAAAATAACTCCGTATGTGTTAGCCCTATGTTGCTTCAATTATCTTATAGAATTAACGCAACCTAAGTCTAACACATACCTACGGAGTTATTTTCCTAGGTATCTATCACAGACACGATTTATGTAAAAAAATATTTAAGTATTTATTTTATTTTATTTTTTATTTTTAGCCTATTCCGTCCCACTGCAGGGCAAAGGCCTCCCTTTCTTCCCTCCATTCTTCCCGGCTCTGGGCTAGTGTGGACCAATCCTGTCGATAGGCGTCAAGCTCGTCCCGCCATCTTCTCCTGGATCTGCCGCGATGAGCCCGGACGTCTGGAAAAATGTAAAAAAATACTAAAAAAAAACAGACATGCACAAGAAAAAGAATAGAATAAAAAATACACTTTATTATGGACCCACCATAAGAGTAAAAAAAACCAATTCAATCCAAATTAAGCCAAGATGAAGTCAATTATCTTTTTATAAATGTTTTATTCAAAAAAAGAAAATTGGAAATCTTTGTGTCTATGGAAAATTTTAAATCGGTCGAATTTAGCTGTAAAACTATTTTTCTAAAATTTTCTCTGATAATTTTTTAAAACCTATTTATCCTGCTTATGCGTAGGAAGTTTCATTCATTTATTATTCAGGGGGAAATGTAGTGAGTGATTTTTCACTTTTTCAAGAATACTTAAAATCACTCTCTCTCCTTCTAAACTCTTTTTTGAAAATGTTTTCTCTAATACTAACCATTTATACCTGCATATCTAGCGTATGCAAGCGTAGCGTATGTATGTAGCGTAATTAAAATCGGTTCATTCATTTCGAAAAAAAAGGACTTGAAAGGTTGTAAACGCTCTAAGTTTAAATTATAGTATGATGGTAGTTGTGTGGTTGTATGTAGTATTGTGTGCACTGTATGCTATCCTCTATTGTGATCTCTCTCTATCACTCGAAAGGTTTTCTGGTCGAAAACTCAATTTTGAGTTAAGAACGTTTACGCCGTACGGCATCTGATACAAACTTTAAAGTCCTTATTTTTTAAAATGAATGAACCGATTTTAATAAAACTCGAAATGCATACGCTCGATATTCAGGTCTAAATAATTAGTAGATAACGTTTTCGAAAAAGAGTTCAGGGGGAAAGATTCACTTTCACTTTTTTTAGATATTCTTCACTTTCTATAGAAATCTTAAAATTTCTCTGTCTGCCTCTAAACTTTTTTCGAGAATGTTCTCTACTACCCGTACGCGTTAACATGGCACCTGGCTCGACACTTTTCGAATGAAGTTTGAGATTTTTATTTAAATTGAACAATTCAAATTCGATGAAAACAATATTACCGCGTTAGCATCACTGCTACCGTTTCGTTTATATTATTTTCATCGAAATCGGATAGTTCAAATTTAATTAAAATGTCAAAACGAAATTCGAGCCAGGTGCCATGTTACGGGTAGTACTAACTAAGTATTTAGACATGGATATCTAGCGGGTAAGCACCGAAGCCCTAAAAATGGGTGAACCATCATTACTCTTCTACCTAACAAGGTTGTTCAACGACATCTTTCGTACCGGAAACTTCCCAACAAATTTTTGCCATGCCAACATTATACTTCTCCACAAGAAAGGTAATAAGTCCGATATAAATAATTATAGACCCATTAGCCTTATTTCGCACATTTACAAAACCTTTATTAAAATAATTGAAAAACGCATAGCTGGCCAACTAGATGAAAAGCAACCCCCAGAACAAGCGGGTTTCCGTAGAGGACTTTCCACCAGTGATCATTTACACACCATCAACCAAATACTTGAAAAATATCAAGAATTTAAAATTCCTTTGTATGTTGCATTTGTGGATTATTCCAAAGCCTTTGACAGCATCACACATTCTGCGATATTCAATGCCCTTACAAAACAACACATAAAACCAACCTATATACAACTACTGCGAAAAATATACACCCATAGCACAGCTGCCATCAAACAAGAGAGATTAGGTCCTAAGTTTGAAATTCTTAAGGGAGTCAAACAGGGCGACCCGCTGTCCCCGAAGTTGTTCACCAGTACCCTGGAAGAAGTATTTCAGACACTGGCAGCCAAATGGGAGGTGAAGGGTATTGTCGTCGGTCGAGCGAGGTTAACTAATCTACGCTTCGCTGATGATATTGTCCTTTTCTCTCCCACAGCCACAGGACTAGAGCAAATGCTACAAGACCTTAGCGATGCAAGCCTTGAGGTTGGACTCAAATTCAAATTCAAATTCAAATTATTTATTTCAAATAAACCATTCACAGGCACTTTTGAATTGTCAAGGTCGGTCAGCCAAAAAGATGAAGCTATTTGCACGTTCCAAAGCGTAGATCTCTATGGAGAAGAACGTGCAAAAAACTCCACGGACACTCTTTTAAATTATTTTTCTTTACAATTTTATGGTTACATCATTCCTGTTGAAATTATACAAACATATATGTGAGAACGGTGTAAAAAGAAATGCACGTTAAAGTATCCGGAGTAAAAAAATAAAAATCAACAACAATTTAAATAACAAATCATTAAAATAAACCGTGGCAGCCGAGAGATGACCAGTCCAAACTGACGGCGTCCGTTCACGAACATGACGCACGCGCTAGCACCATTCGGCTCAACCATATTTAAGGGAGCCAAATGACCCAACACATGCGCCACCATAAGGTAGACTTTTGAGTGAGCATGACACTCCCAACTGCCAGGGCAGTCAAGTCAATTAAAAAATAAACAAAAGTAGTATAAGGTTCACAGTACTCACACATGTGCCGTTAATTAATGAATTTATACAATGCTAATTACATTGAGTCTATACAATGAAAATATAATGTTTTACAGTCTTCAACGGGTCCAACAATATTTATAAATGCCAAAAGATTAGTTTGTGCGGCCTAGTAACTGTGGAGCTGAACCGGCATTGAGCCAAGCATTATTATCTTCAATATAATCCCCCAACTTATAATATGCTTTCTTGCATAGTGTGCGTTTGATACAAGATTTAAATTTTGTTTCATTCAGTTCTAATATGACTGAAGATGAACATGTCGAAGACCAAAATTATGACCAACAGCTCCAAAAGGAACATACACGTAGGCGGGGAGATTATACAATATGTTCAAGAGTACATCTACTTGGGCCAAGTAGTCTCTTTCCAGGCAAGGCAAGGAAATTGCAAGACGAACGGAAAATGCCTGGAAGAGCTACTGGTCCATGAAGGAGCTATTTAAGGGCACTTTGCCCATGTCACTGAAGCGTAAACTGATGGATATGTGTATTCTCCCCATCTTGACCTATGGTGTACAGACTTGGTCTTTGACTAACATCCAAAAGTCCAAACTCAAGGTTTGCCAACGTGCTATGGAGCGCAGTATACTAGGTGTTAAATTAACAGAACACGTTCGAAACACTACACTGCGCTCCAAAACGAAAATCGTTGATGTGGCTCGAAAGGCTGCCCAACTTAAATGGGACTGGGCAGGACATGTCTGCCGGATAATCTGTGGGCCCACAAATTACAGGATTGGTGCCCTGATACAGCGAGACGAGGCCGCGGCAGACCACGAAGGAGATGGCGGGATGACCTGGATGTCTTCCTTAAGAATTGGAATGATGAAGCACAACACCGTGAGCATTGGAAGGAATGGAGGGAGGCCTTTGCCCAGCAGTGGGACAGTACGGGCTAGTAATAATAATAATAATAATAAGTCGACGACCATCTGTCGAAGCTGGCGTTGCGCAGTTGGATAAAGGGCCTGATACAGAAGGCAGTACTCCTCGATACGGCTCGTATTGTGAGGAGGTTCCTTTCTCTGAAGCCCTAACCACCAGTAGCTTGGACCTCGCTCCCGACACCGGCGGACTACTATTTTTTATATTTTTAAATGTTTTTTTTTATTGTTTTTATAGAAATATTTAAAAATGTAAAATAAATGTGTATCATCAATGAATAAAGAGAATAATAATAATAATCTAGCGTATGCATTTCGAGTTTCATTCAAATGGATTCACTAATCTCGAAAAAAATTAAGGACTTGAAAGTTTGTATGAAATGCCTTATGGCGTAAACGCTCTCAAATTCGCCTTTGTACATGAACTCTTTTAATCGTAAGTAGGTATATATGCAATCTTGATTATACCGAAGCCCAAGATCTACTTTAACCGACGAAACCCTGTGCGATCTACCAATAACATACTTCTTAAAATTTTAAATGAACAATGTTCACGTGTGTACAATAAAGAATTAAATAAATTATTTAGGTCTGCAAACGTAAGTTACAAACACGTAGCTACGTTGTGGTTTTTTTCCATTTCTTTTTAGCAAAAGAAATATATGTGTTTATCATGTAACCGCAACGCCCACGGCCAAATATATTTGTTACGGTATAAAATATTGCCATATTTATATCATGTCGTTAGTGGTCTGGTATGGTAGCGTGTAAAACGTTGTTGTTTAATTTGCTAGGAGACTTAGGGGACATAGCAATTAATATAATAATGTCTTTTTAAAAGCTAACAGCCGTAATTTTAGCAGGCATGTTTTGTAGCAGGTGGCGTTCTTTCGTTTATGCCTACTCGCGAGGGCAAAAGGCATGAGTTTATGTTTGATTTGTATAATTCCGTACTAATATTATAAGTACGTATAAGTAACTCTACATGTCTGTCTTTTTGTTAACTGCAGTGCGATTCTGTAAACATGTCGAAGTGACCACCTGGGCGGGGTGCACGACGGGTGAGTTGTCAAACCATACTAATAACATGGAATGACAGCTCACTTGTCGTTCACTCCGCCAAGGTGTACACCGTGAAATGTTGACAGAATCGACCGGCTGTTCACGTCATAACGGCTGAACAAATTTAGATGAATAGGAGGATTATGTTCGACTTTCACGTGGGCGAAGCTTCTTGTAATTAGGTAAAACTTAATAATATTTTAAAGGGTAAAATTGTTTAGTGTTGAAGTAATCTCTACAAGTATTGATTTTATTACGAATACTCTTTTATTGATTGAGATCTACAGCTGGCTGTCAGATTCAAATGTGCCGTTTCTGCGCAAGAAGCTACGGCAGTGAAACCACGGGAAAAAACTAGCGTTTTATGATTTTATCGAAAGACAATGGGTGTCATTCGAAGAAACGAGACTATAAGGTTTTGGATTCCACTTTGCTCTTAATTCTTTGAAATCCTTACTGACTAAATCCTGGAAGACACACACATTTTTCAATAAATAAAATTCTACGAACATAGACCTCAGTTCATTCGCGATACCAGACGGTTTCTTGAAAACGTCTCAAGAACATTTCAGTGTACTTGCTCTTGACATTAGCCTTCACAAACAAAGGCACGCGTGCTCGTTGTATAACTGAGTGGTAGTAGGCATTGATTGGTCGGTTTAAGGTCTCCGCAGACAGGCGTGTCGCGACAATGCTACAGCGCGTTTTTTTTAGAATTTGTTGGATTGTACGTAAAATGTTTCTATTACAGAGAAAGTAGGAATGAAATGTAAAGTTACCTTCGACCAGGGGCCGTACAATAACGTGTTAAAACGTCAGTCGTTCGAGCGAGAAAGAGGGATGGAGCAATATAGGGTGTATATCTCCATCCCTCATTCTCGCTCGATGGTAGGGACGCTGATTGGTGTTGCGTCTCTTGGGCAACTATCCAATCGTTGCTGTCGGGCTGTTGTTTAAATTCTAATGTGTAACTTTGCTTGCGCGATGATTTATAGTTTGGTTGTGGTGAAGATGTCGCCTTACTACAGAAATAGGGTCGCGTCGCATCGCTGTTGTATTGACACGACTCGCCTGTCTGCGGGAGCCTTAACAAAGTGATAGTCGGGACGCATTTCTTGGTTACAGATATATCCAGAGTAAGGCTTAAGGTTGTCGCAACGTTGTCATGTTGTCGCGAGATGCCTCTCCGAGGCAACCTTAACAGAGTGATAGTACGCATTGACTGGTCCGTTTATTTATCAAGAGCACTGAACGTTGACTGAGGTTGGTGGAGCGTTGCGACCCAGGCATCGTAACGCCGGGTACAGACCAAGCGAACAAACGCATATGAGAGCGAGAATCGCCGATGGACACCTCTCGCTCGCTTACGTTCTGTTGAAAACAAACAAACGAACGAAATTGAGTGGGTGGTAAG
This sequence comes from Melanchra persicariae, assembly GCA_947386135.1. NCBI lineage: Eukaryota > Metazoa > Arthropoda > Insecta > Lepidoptera > Noctuidae > Melanchra > Melanchra persicariae. Next base: position 7,475,260 of record OX376655.1, on the reverse strand, counting down.
TTAGGGATTCTAGAAAAAGTTACATTCTATTAGCGAATTGCCAAAATGTTCAGGCAATGTAGGGCCAATAAAATTTTCGCACTTAAAAATATTTGAAATTTAAGTCGCTGTATTATTTCAGTGGCAATCAATCTCATAAATGTAAGAAAATCTTAGGTGCTTTTGTCAGATTGCGACTACTGAGATGTGAAAGCGAAAGTTTCTGAAAAAATACTTGAATTTCTCCTCTGGTTTTTGACTATATACGTGACATTTCGATAGAGCATGTCATGTCAATTCTAGACAGTTCGATACAGCATGTCATGTCAATTCTAGACGTTTCGATAGAGCATGTCATGTCAATTCTATACGTTTTTGAATTTTCGACAGTCGTAATCGCTGATAAAATGTCACTTTTCTAGAGGATACAGGGCAGCGAGCATTCGCTTAGTCTGTCTCAGACTTTGTAACGAGAGTAATGTAGCAGTCAGCACTCTGCGGTCGAGTGGCCATTGTCAAATATTTCGAATATTGAATTTAGTGAGGGGACGCTTTTTCTGTTAGTTTCGGATCGGTAGGTCTAGATTGGGATTTTTTTTTTTTTGGTAGAGTGTGTACAGTTTGATAAAGTATTTTTCGGTTTAAAAATGTTTAGGAGAACTTTGAAATTAGATACCTACCTACCTAAGTTTACACAATTTGTTTTATTTTTTTAAACTGTTTGCTTTCCAAATTCCATTTAAATATTTCCATAATATCCACTAGACACAAGGCATCATTATATTTGTCACAGCCAATTAGCTTAATCAGCCGTTTATTTGGTTGCCTAGCCTTTTCATTTAAATGTGCTGACTTTTCAGTGACCTACGTGACAGCTTTGGTTTAATATCGTTTAATGACTTGCCCATGACACTTATGCCGCTGATTAAACAGAACAGTTCAAGAAAACGCTAGACTTAATGAAACGGCGGATTCAGCTAATTGGCTGCGACATATTTATCATCAGGGCTTTTACTACATATTCTCTATTTCCCGTCATCACAATAGACATAAAACGTCCAAAACATTGTCCTAACAAATCTTCGGATCCTTCTAATAAAACCTCATTATTGCCATTCCCAAAGATTATTCAATAATAAAATATGTCCCGAAACCATTAAGACGTAAATAGCCGTCGATTCACACAAATGCTATTGCAGGCAACGATGCATTTAAGGATGATATTAATATAATACGTCGCGCATCATTTGGCTTGCCTGAATACGACGCTTGTACATGGAATAGAATGCAGAAGGTGAACTCCGAGTCACAAAACGGTCGCAACATAAACAATAGACAAGCATCGAGAAAAACCCAGGGAGCATTGGGAGGATTTAGTCCAGGAAAATTTAAGGGAGTATAAGCATAAAAAATCTTCGCGAAGGGCTAAATGGAAGAATATTCTTGAAGAGGCCAAAAGGGTTGTAGCGCCAAAGGAAGAAGAAATTTCAGACTAGCTTCGTTTCTGAAAATCAATTAAAAATGGTAAGAGGTATATCAAATGAATGAAGACGCTTTCTATCTTTTATATGACATTGACTAGAGTCAAGAGCAAACCCATCACTAATAAAAAAAAAAAAAACCCCATGTCGGAAAGATAGGATGTCTTCAAAAGCAAGTCGCGAGTGCGTTTGCACTCGCTCTATGTCAAGCCGTGTCTATGGCAACGTAAGTTTTTGATCAGACTATGGAGCTGACCTTCTGTAACAATGTATTTTGTGACTTGAGCATCGGCGGCGCATTTACATCGCATCACTTACGACTAATGGTTGCGTTATTATCTAGCATCGAGTTATTTATGAAGAATTTGTTTGGTTAGGCTTCCGTGTTTCTTTGAGGACCATAGTCATTAACGTACTTTAGTATATTTCGAACATAATAACTGGCTAATAAATGTTTTCGTGGATTTATTGCGACGCCCTTTAGTGGTTGCGAAAATTGTGTTGATGTTTATAAGGAAGGAGAATTATTCGATCAAAATACTTAACTGAAGTAGGATCAAGCTTGTGAAAAACAACTTGTCAGTTGCCATAGCGGAGAACTGTGTTTACGGTAAAGTTGTTTTTAAACATCAGTGTTTGTAAACATCATTATAATACCAGACTATCTACAAACTTATGGATACGTCCGAGTGCCTGGGACAGAAATCACTGAAGAGCCTAATATGTGAATGACTCTGCCTGTGAACGACGATAATAATGCGGACAATGCGGGCCATACACGTTCAAGTAATTTGATCAAACAGGTTGGTTTAAGCAGTTCCATAGAATTGGCATGAATGTCTGTGGGAAAATTGAATCAAAAATTATTTAAACAAACAACAAACAGTTTAAACTATCCTGTTTGATCAAATTACTTGAGCGTGTATGGCTCGCTTAAGACAAAGGTGAAGAGTTCTAGACTTTCGACAATACATTACATTTTCTTTTAAAAACAATGTAATCAGACCCCTTCAAATATCTGTCAATAACATACAAAATTGCCCAGCAGTCTTTGAAAACAATCATTGTTTATTGCCTTAAGTTTGAATGTAACTTGCAACTTGCACGTCATTAATGAATTAGACAGTTAATGACACTTAGTGACATTCCAATTTACTGAGAATTGTTCTAATCAATCCATTTTCCTGACTATATTCGAATGGTATGGAAAGATTTAAAATATTAATCAAAATCGCACTTGACAATCAATTTCAACTCACCCCTTTTAATTGCCAACGCTTTGATACGGGCCAAATATCCAACAATTTTCGGCAAAACCAGCAAGCGTCAATTTGGCGAAATGTTCTGCAATGACAATATTGTGCGATATGGAGAAACTCCAAGAAACTGAGCAATGCTTTTATACACGAGTTGTTGGAAAAAAAACAGGCCACGTGCGAGTCGAACTCGCGTGCCTGGTTCCGAACGAATATATGTTTTAACATGTTACTTTAAAATCGTAGACTTTTTGTAGGTTTTCATGTAATCTCTAGGTAAAGACCTATTGTCAAGAGGATCATCGGCAAAGATAGGCTCGTCGAGTCGAAGCTCCAAAGTCTTGAGCATCGACGCCGAGTTGCTAGCCTGTCGGTTTTCTATCGTTGCATTTTGGGGAGTGTGCAACGGAATTACATAATTTAATTCCGCCAAGCCTGTTCCATCCTGGGACCACAAAACGTACGGCGATGTGCCACAGGTACATGCACAAAACCACCCACACGCACAAAACGTTTTGGGAACAAATTCATTGTGCATACAGTATTAAAGAAATACTGCCAAAAAGTGGTCGCATTTTATTGAAGTTGCTGCAGATTGCTCCACTAATTGCTCCAGATTGATCCATATGTCTTGTCGACAAATAATTGCTTAAAAAATTGCCCGTGTAAGCGCACTTTAAGCGGGGTTCATACCCATTTCCTAGGCACATTGAAGTGTTATCTCCTTCTCTTTAACTCTTACATCTACCCTCGTCATTTTGGATATTTGACACCTGTTATTTACGTATCAAATACTGCCTAAATTAAATTCATTACGCTTCTATTCGCCTGCGTGAGTTGACGTGCGAACTGCGGACGTTCCAATTACTAATGTTTGTTTAATTTAAAATTGTTTTGAATTCACGTAACTTAAGTAGCAATTTCAATAGTCCCACTTTAGGAGGGGAAGGGCTCATAGGTTCCATAGGAAAGGCATTATATGAGCGACGATAACAATAAGAGTATTTGACTAGTCTAAAATCTACTTGTAATTTGAAAGGAATTTGTTGGAAACATTAAAAATTAAAATTATACGCTTAAAACCATAGGCTAATTACCATAAACTATTATCTTTTTTTTAATTTTAGGTACAGTAGTCTCAAAGATATATGTTCGAAAGAGTTACCGCGGCTTTGGAATGCAAAGGACATTTGGAGAAACAAAGGTGGGTGGGTTTTTACCCGATATATTACTTTCCTCTATGGTTTTAGTCAGTAACAGTCTGACACTCCCTACCGCTCCGCCCAGAGCGGAAGGAGTAATTTTATGGTATCCCATCCATAAAAAGTCTCTGAGATAAAATCGGTAAAAATCGTTGCTAATAACGCTTCCCCAATTCGTTTATTGATTTGTGACCATAACTTCGAGGCTTCTTAAAGTTGTTTTCTTTTAATTAGCAACACCCACCGACCCACTTACCACGCATTCAAAAAAAACCGCCACGTGAACTTATCCACGGTTTCTATTGATGACTTAGTTGAGTTCCATGTTTTCAGCAGCAAGTAAACAGCATAACTCTTTCTGCGACCAGTACAACATATCATTGCACTTCACAGTCCGTACTATTCACTATAATCCGCACAAATCCACCCCTTAGACGACCCACTGACCTTTTTTTCTATGCCAATGCACGAAAATGTCAATGATACCCAATTTTTTTACCCGTAAAGCGCTCAAGGTGACTTTTGTCACCCAAATTTAACACATGTTATTTTAAAGAGTTTAAGCCATATTGCCTTAGTCCTACGTAGCATTTTCATATGCCGTGAATTACTTATTGACGTTTTCGTACTCGAGAGATGAGCAAACAAATGCAGAACTTCAATTCATGACAAGCCAAGTCAGCTAAGTCTGAAACTACGTGTAAAGTATTTATATTCATTTGCAAAGAGTACATTATTATTTTATTTTGCATATCAAAACTTACTACTTACAGTACTTACTTGCATTCGATCCCAAACGGCGAACGTTAAAGTTCTTCGCACGTATAAAGTTAACACTATTTTCAAAATAATCGGTACTACATACCAATTACAGTGTCAACAATCGAATCGATAATCGAAATGTTACGTTGCTGCAATCACTAGCTCCATGTGTCAAAAGGTTAATAACCTGCAGTGTGATTCTGTAAACATATCGAAGTGAACACCCGGGCGGGGCGCACGACGAGTGAGTTGTCAAACCATACAAATAAGATGGAATGACAGCTCTATTGTCGTTCACTCCGCCTAGGTGAACACCGTGAGATGTCGACAGAATTGACCGGCTGTTGTCGTTCACTCCGCCTAGGTGAACACCGTGAGATGTCGACAGAATCGACCGGCTGTTGTACAAGGTATAGTACATCTTCGATCTCCTCGTACTGTTTGTCCAAAGTGTACATCGTGTCAATTTATTACAGTACTCTTGATAAGCTGTCGGGTCATCGCATCTTATCGCTTTCCCGATAGGCTACCCTAACCAGAGACAGCTTGTCTGTTGTCCAAAGACTACAATAGTTGTTGTCTAAGAGCTTTGGTGAAGGTAGCTTGGCTTAGATATATAAGCTTAAATGGCACAAAGCTAAACACGTTTACACGCATCTGTGTTAATTGACTAGTAAGATAAAATAAGACAGTAGGTAATTATTTCTTTTCTAAAACATGAGTACATATACACAACAAATTGTCAGCATGCAGAAGATGTTAAAATATAAAAAAAATCAATGGTTATATTTGCGTATGACAATTGCATGCAAATATCAGTGAAAGAATACTAATTAAAAGTTGTGATTTAAAATGTAATTTTTAGTCTAAAGGGTACATTACCAGTGGCCTGCGATGCGGAGGAATTTTTCGACGGCGTGTTTTAGTTTATTTTTAGTTTTAGTTAAGTCTTTTATTCAAGTGTGTATAATATATAGTAATACTTCTAAAAATTTACAAAATAAAAAATTTACAGTCTATAATTAATTTAAAATGTTAAACTTTCATAAAAAACCTTCTCCTTTTTGGAAGTCGGTTAAAAAACCAACAAAGTATGTATTCTCTTAACTAAATTTACGTTAATTCTTTCACAATAGAACACCAAAATCACTTTTAATAAAAAGTTTAGATGGAGTCGAAATTTTTGTCTACAACCCTTGAGAATAAATAACGAAACAAACTTGGGGTTAGTTTATTTTTAAGTCCGGACAGTGAATACCAAAAATATCGTATAACTAAATGCAGGATAGCAACCGAACTATCGCAATATTTCTGCTAAATATAAAATCGTAAATGAGTGTTGTTCAAATACATACAAAAAAGACAGGACCTACATGTATTTTTGTATAAAGAGAAAATAAGTTAAGTTTGCCAATTTACATATCTATGCGTGATAACATACTTCACCAAAGAATATTTTCTGTGCTTCCGACTCTCGTATAATAAATATATACATAAACGTTCGGTTCCATTTACCGTCGCATCGCGAACAAATATCGTTGTATCTGTCACGTATACCATTCGTCACCCACCCCCATAAGAGTTAGATTTTTGATTTGTTATCCCAGCGACGTTGTCAGTGTTATTGATGTGTAGCGAAATTGGAAAGTTCAGAGGCACTTATCTCTCAGATTTAGATAGCGGGGCAATTTATAAAGCGGGGTTTTCTTCCCCCAAAGCACCCTTGACGCGAGCCCGCGGCTGTGTCGCTCGCAGCCCGCCTTCACTCTCGGATTATTGAACCCGATATTACATAAATACCAAACGTGGGTAGACAATGATGATACGGTATTGGGTTTATTTCATTTCGTGTTACACGAACTCGGCTCGTTTTGTGTCGTGTCTCTGGTGCAAGAGTATGTAAACAACGGCGTATAAACCTAACCTTCTGTGAGTATCAAAGGATTTATATTGAAACGTAACTTTTTGCGTGTCTATTTTTATCTCCACAAAAACTCGGTTGAAAGTACTGGCTAAATAGAAAGACTTTCGGTGACATGTCAAGTCATCATTGTCCCACTAATGGATAGAGCAGCTTCCACGAAAAAACAATTGAGAGCTCGGAGAATTCGTTCTGTTGGCTTTTTCCCGGATTTTCGCCAGGGCCGAAAGAAATTGGATGTGCGTTCATTATCAAGAGCCGAAGTAACTTCTTTAATAATATGACACGTTTTTGTGAAGCGTTTCCTTGCGAACAGTAAACAGATGAGATCTAGATATCAGTATTAATTCCACAAAGAAAATCAAGTGAACCGTCATCGATATCTTTTGTGATGTAAAAGCTATGATATTAAACATAAAACACAAAGGAATATAAAAATCTGTTTCAAGTCGTTTTCTCGAACCATTTGGAGAGGAAAGCCCTCGAGTGGCGTGTCGAATCATGTCTTCGCAATCGATACTTCAGTTTTTCCCTCGTTTCGTGAAAAACGTTAGCGTTTCTTGTCGAGACAGAAATGCTCCTTATCTCTGTAAGAGATTAATACGGAGGGTACGTCAGTATCAAAGCTGGCCAAATATTTTGTTAACATTTACACCGCGATAAAAATGCAGGGAAATTTTGTGGATACAGATTTCGTGGGTTTATGGTAAATGGATGGTTTTTGAGAGTTTCTCTGTTATCTTAGTGGCTCGAGATTTACTTTGTTTGTTTAGCTAAATTTGAAGCATGTATTCAATTTACGGCCGATTCCTTAATGACTAGGTATATCTTATGCCGTAAAGTTGTAAAAGTTATACCTGAAAAGCTGCCAAATAAGTTTTATTCATCGGTAAAAATATCTGACTCTTGAAAAATCAGCCCTTGGTTTCAGAACCAGAAAAGACTAGAATAATATTTTATGGCTTCTAAATAAGAATATACACATAACTGTAATACCGGAAGCAAAAGGTGTCTAAAAAAATAAATAAACTAAATAAATTGAATTTGAGTTTATTTAATTTTTTTAGTAAAAAGTATTGACGGATTCTGATGAAACTTGTCATTTTTGTAACATGTTACTTTCTAAACTTCTTACAGGTTTTTCTGTAATCTTCCGGCGACGAACTATTGTTTTAGCTACCTTTTGTTAAAATTCTAACTAGAGTTCCAAGTCCATTTCAGAACGCTGGTCTAATCAAAAACATCTAGTATTTGTATTAATAATAGAATCCTTTCAAATTCAATGGCATCACGGTAGCATCGGTAACAATACCCGGCGAAGAGATAAATGTGTCAGATCGAATCATGGCGGAGGATTTGGTATGTCTGTGGATAAGCTATTGATTAGAGTGGTCAACACAGGGATCCTTCACGAATGTACGAGTATCAGTTAAGGATGCTTAGTACTATTATAATCGTGACAGTTGAGGATGGATGGCGTTATAAAGAGATGATTGGATGAATGTTTATTGCTCAATCACGCAAAAAGTATGGACGGATTCTGATGAAACTTAACAGTAAAATGGCTTATATATCAGAATAACACATGGGCTATAATTTATAAAAGGGGAGAAGTACTAGTTCCACACATTTAATCCTAAGATATAAATTTTTTTCGTTACTGACTGATAGACAGCGCACAGCCGAAACTACTGGTCGTAGAAAGCTGAAATTTGGCATGTAGGTTCCCTGGGGAGTGTATGGGAGCACTAAGAGAGAATACCTACGGGAGCAAAAAACAGGATGTGCACGTACGAAGTCGTGAAGCAAAATTTAGTTTTCTATATAAACGACGAAGTTAGACTTGTTCACAATAATTCGGAATAGAAAAAAATAATGATTCCCTTGAAAACCCTAACCAGATAATAATGGGAAAAGAGAAAGATAAAGTAGTAGTAGTAGAGACTTTCTTCTTGAATTATCAATTTATTCTTGCTATTTTCATCCTACATCATTTGAATTATCAAGCTTGATTGGGCTTTGAGAGTAAACATAGAACTCCATCGCTACAACACATTGAATAGTACCTTTGTATTCACGTTGTGGAAACGCCAATAAAACCAGTCTTGCTAAAATTCTTCCTGAATCCAATAGGGTTATTGGATTCAGGAAGATACAGTTACAATACAGATAAAGGTGTCGGACTGAACGATGGTCGATATGGCATTCGGCATTGGCAATATGGCATATCAATATATCGAGCGGGCACAGACAAAGACAAGAACAAAGAAGAAGAGATTTCCTCCATGAATCATCAAGATCCTTCTGAGCAAGCGTGCTCCATCGCCGACCACATGTTTGCTTTCCATCAGGTGAGATTATGATTGAGAACCTCGTCCTTTTTTTAAGGCGGTTAAAAAACTTGCTCTTTTCATCCTTTACGCATACCTAGATAAAAATTGTCTCTCAATAGCCAAGCTTAATTGGATAAACTTTTTGAGAATAGAAATAGAACGAACTACGAAGGAAGCTATAAAGCTTCTACAACACATAGAAGACCTTTGAAGTTTGTCGCGTAGTAGATACAGCAATAAAACCAGACTTCCTAAAATTCTTCCTGAATCCAATAACCCACAGCTACAATACAGATAAAGGTGTCGGACTGAACGATGGCCGATAGCATTCGGTCTGCGATATATCTCACGCGATACATATCAATATATCTCGATATATCGAGCGGGCAGCGTGGAATGCCTTCAATTTCCACTTGCGCCAGTCTGTTGAGTTCAGAGGATGAATGTTTATGGGTTTCAGACGCTAATGTACTATGTTGTGGATGCGTTTGTTGGTGGTTCAGATATTTGGTCAGTTGATTGGGGGATGCAAGTAGAAGGGATTAGGGAATTAGATTCACATTAGAATAGGCACTCCCTACGCCTTATCTACAAGAGGTTATCAACAGTAGATCGGTGTTCTGACAATAAGTATTCTATAACTTAATCGGGAGGTGGCCAACTATTGCCTATATTATTATTATAAAAGAGAAAGTAACTCTGTCTGTTAGTCTGTCTGTTTGTTAGTCTGTCTGTTTATTAGTCTGTCTGGTTGTTTGTCTGTTTGTTAGTTTGTCTGTTTGTTAGTCTGTCTGTTTGTTAGTCTGTTTGTTACCTCTTCTCTTCTATCTTAACGGCTGAATGGATTTGGATGAAACTTGTCACACGTGTAACCATGTCTTAGATTAAATAGGACATAAGAAACACTTTTACTCGATAGTATGTTTGCGTAGGATTAGTTTCGATTTTCAAGCTGACGAAGACGCTGGCAGTCCAGCAGATGGTCCTTAATAAGAAATTCATAATAAATATCTTTTACTTTCGTATCTTTTGAAAATCGATAAGGTTTATGATGCCAAGTGAAATCCAGTTGCTTTTTGACGTTGGCATTTATTATTTATTGCAAGGAACGCATACTAGGGTGGTTCGAGGGGTCAGCAAAGTTAAGCTTCTGGGGCAAAAGTACTCTATTTCTTTTTCCGGGGTTTAAGTTTGCCAAATTCCATAAAAATCAGCAAGAGAATTTTCGTACCTTTTATTTTTCCTCGTTTTTTTTTTAAATGAAAAACAGTGCATGAACTCCATATAAGATGGCGGATTACATATTTTTTCTCAAAATTTTACAAACGCATATCTGATCCTATGATTAACCACAACGACACAAAACGTAAGAACACAAAAGTAAACAACCAATATCATAACACTCCTTCGTTCTCATCAGTCATGTGTAAAAAAACAAACATAACTTAAGGAAATGATGTTTTTTCTTTCGAATGTTCTTTCCCATATGTAAGACTTTATGTATTATAGCTGCGAGGGGACTGATATTGTTGCCAATGTATTTGTTCCCCTTTGTAACCTGTCGCTTGAGGCGATGCGCGGATGCATTTAGAAATTACGTTTGTGATTTATTTTTATCAAGACTTAAGAGTTAATGGATATGGATGGTGATTAGATAGTTACTTCTTACTTTTATTATCTTCCTGTGTGATAAAAGGTGTGATTTGTTTGCCTGATTTGGTGTCATGGGAAGGTTATCAGAAGGTATCTCATCCAGAGGAGCTCGTGGCTAAATTATAACAGCCGCACGGACCAATCTTCAAGGTTAAGCAACGCTTGCCGAGGTTGCTCTGTGGATGGGTGACCAAATTAACGTACCGAGACTCCTCCGTGCCTCGGAAAGCACGTTTAGCCGTTGGTCCCGGCTGTCATTTGTAGATCTTTGGCAGTCGTTACGGATTGTCAGTAGCCAGAAAATCTGACACCAGTCTTGCCAAGAAGTGTGGAGGTCTGGTAGGCAGCCGCTCCACGTAAAATACTGGTATTCAGCTGAATCCGGTTTGACTTGGAGCCGACCCCAATACAGTTGGGAAAAGGCTAGGCAGATGGGAAGATTCCTCGTTTTGTTGGAATTAGGGTGGTTACAAATAAATGAATATTCTCTTCTTGGAAATACTTCAATTGTGCTTTGGAGTGGAATTCGCTGCGGGAATCTGTGTTTCTTAATAGCTACGACCTGGCGGTCTTTAAGGAAAGTGTGAATAGTTTTCTTCTAAGCTAGCGTGCTCTATCGACGACCACATCATCGCTTATCATCACATTACAACAACACAGTATTCCGAGCATTAGTTTGTCAGCAAGATTCCTAGATTTATTTTGAAAGAAAATCCCATCAGTCTTGGTTACAACAACACATAGTGGCAGAAATAGAATTTACTTTACAATTATTTAGTCAAATCTTCTTCAAACAAAAATAGAAAAGTAAAATAAAATTTCTATCTTCAAATAAAATGAAATACACAAAACTTTCTTCACTTAATAGTTAACAATGATTCAGACTTTGCGCTGAGAATCTGAGAAGAGAATAAGTAAGCCAAAACCGCAATAAACTTGCATCACAAACAGAACTCGACAATAATTAAACTACTTCACTTTAGTTCAACTATCATTCCACAAACGCAACACAGCTCTGTGTCTGTTTGTACAAATTCCCAGTTAATTTCCCACTTCATGATCTGTTTGTATAAATTCCCAGCTAATTTCTTAGCTCCTTTGTATCGTACATCCGGGACCAAGTCTGGTATCGTCCGGTTTAATTACTAAGCTGCCAGCGTCGGTAGTAACACATCGATGACAGTGTCTGGTTTGCTCGCTTGCCTTCAAGTTATACCTCAAACTGGTTGCTTTGTGCCTGTCCTGTCATGTCTAGTGCGTGATGGTTTGATGTTGATTGAGACGAATGATCAATGATATTATAAGTAAAAAGGTGTAGATAGGTTACATAAACAACATTCGATCTTCAAGAACGGCACAATGTCACATTGTTAGATGACACGTAGAAGTAGGACGGCATGTCGTCATTATCGGGAGCGGAAAAGAGACAAGACGAGAAAAAGGTGGCTAATTAGCCACATTTTGACGTGCCGCTTGCTGAGCGCTTATAACCTATCTACACCTTTTACTTAAAATATCATTGGGAATGACAGTTTGACAATTTTGTTTGACAGATTTCACGCCTTGGTCTTGGCCTTCTTATTAAAAAAACGACTTGTAGGGTTGTAGTTTGATGCTATCTCACATCAGTCAAATGCAAATGAGAATGGTGAGTAGAATTTAGGAATTGTTTTTCTGAAAAGGTTTTGGTCTATTCAAAATCCGGCTGGCCTTAACAATCGCAATCGCCATACGTAATTTTCGGTGGGGCTCTAGATAAGTGACATTCTGTCAGCGGTAGCGTGGCGAAGGCGATTGTCAATACGTCAAAAAAGTATGGGATTGACAGATGCTATCGAAATGTCAAGTGATCAAATTCCTACATTTTGGCATTTCGACAGTCGCATTCGCTATTTGAATGGCACATTAGGGCCTCTGATCACGGCTACTTACATAATTTTATCGGTACCTGTATATTATTATGGATACTGCTGTCAAATACCTTGACCACGGACTGATTGCAAGTGGACACTGAAGTCAATTTCTTGCATTATCATTCATACCTTAGTTCCTCTTCCAATTTATTTTTAGAAGTAAGCAAAACGGTAGATGATTTATTATGCTGTTTGAAAAGACTTTTAACGTGGCATTTCCTTCGTTCCAGGTTAAGAAACAAAAACGTCGTAAAAGCAACCTTTTCAGTATTTTCTCCACAAAACGCAGCTTTGTACGGAATTAAAGAACAATTACTTGATTACTTAAGAGTGCCGACTTGGCTTTTTTACTTTGGCTTTTCTAAGATACCTTTTCTGCCATTCGCTTTTGTATTAATGCTACAAAAAAAGCCGTATTATTTTTCATAGTTTTTACTATATTTATCCTTGTCATATAAAGATAAATGGTTTATAGACTTAGTTGTTATTTTATTGCTAAAACCTACACTATAAAATATATTAAGAAGTTTATCTACGAGTCTTTGATTTATTATTTTAAAATGAAATAAAATGGCCAAGTGAATAAAACTTATAAGATGTGTCTTAAAAGTTTTATTCATTCAACTTGTTTTGAATCGTTGTTTTATTTGGTTTATCTAGAAATATTTATTATTTTAGTTGCGTCTAGATATATTGAGTCTAGTTAGAAATATATTGTATTTTTTTTGTAAAAAAATACAATTTAGCTAGTGACGTTACTCGAATCACAAAATAAATAACACATTGTTAATTTTTGTTACAGTAAAAATCTCTACAATGTAGTGGAAATACACATAGAAAAATGATTGAGATTTAAATAAACAGAGAAGAAATAGGAAACTCATCAATGTAGTTGGTAATCTATGACCTAATAATTATCACAACTTTACTACGATGTTAATTAATAGTAATTGCATTATGTAAGTCACAAGGCGCTAAGTTGAATGGAAATGTATGAATGAAACGGTAATTAATGTATTCATAAGTGGCTTGAAGATGAAAGAAATTTGAGATTTTGTTTCTAATACCGGCAATCTGCTTAGTTTGTTTAGTTTTAAATAAATTATCTTTAATAAAAAATCACTAAAACATGCAAGTTTTGTTAGCAACAGAAAACACGTTAGTAAATGAACGGCTTATTTATTGCGCTGTTCACATATAGACTTTAATAAATTTCTTTCTAATTTTGTCTGTGCAACAAAGCAAATGCAGACAAATGTCGGTTTGATAGATTTTGTTTATTCAGAGTTCTTGGTCTCTACAGACAAAAGTCAGTATCGTGTGGACCTAATAAACTAACTGGACACTGAGCTGGGTGTTCAAATCCCACCAGTGCATTTAAGTGCATTTATGAACCACTTATAGTAAAAAGGGATGCGAGAGGCGCGGGTAAAGGATGTGTGGAAAGGTTTAGGAGAGGCCTACGCCGCAGAGGTGACTACTACTAATGTAAATTATCTTTTATATACATACATAATTGTACAGCTAACCATAAATACTTATAAGTAACATGATAAGTTCTGTATGCTGTCGGACGAAAATAATCTAGAGGTGACTAAGGGACTCACCAGAGAATGGGCAGCAGTATTCTCTGTACCTACATTGCAACAGCTACACTGCGATCGCCAACCCGCCTGCCAAGCGTGGCGATTATTATTATTATTATTATCATTAATTCGCCAGACTACAGAGAGGTCCACTGTGTTAGTAACAATATAACTTAGGCTATGTTAGTACTTAATACAACTAAAATTTCCTAACCGGCACTGGAACGGCAACATGCCTGCCACAACAATGGCGGATATAAGGGCAGTCCAGCCTGTTAGCGATCATTGCCAGGATAGCACACAGCATCATATCAGCCAAAAGACGTCCACTGTAGGGCATAGGGCTTTCCTAATATGGGGGTGGTTTGCCATAATCGCCACGCTTGGCAGGCGGGTTGGTGATCGCCGTGTGCTATGTACTGAGAATGCTGCTTCTCCTTCTCTGTTGAGTCCCATAATCGTCTCTCACGAAACCCGTAAAAAGGTATTACTTACACACATTATGCTCAAGTCCACGTAATGGGAATAATTTAGTCATTTTTCCAAAGAATAGCAACTTTAACTACCTGGCGGCATTGTAGAAAATTATCTAGCAACTAATACATCCACTAATTGGAAGGACTTTAATCATGTACGGCAGCAATTTGCTCCTATTAATGCATTATAAATGCATGTGAATGTACCTTTGTGAAGTAGAATAGTATGTCTTACTATTACCTATTTAGGCAGTTATGGGATTTTTTTTTCTGTGAAACACCTATCATTACTGTGAAATGAAATGGTCTTGAATATGACCATTTTTTTTTTTGATATTTTAATGTTTTTTTTTATAATTTATTAAATAAGTAGTAGAAGAACGACCTTTTCAGACGACACCTTCCAAAATAATTCAGGAAAGCATGGACATAATAATATTATAATTTTGCGTGACGTCACGCCTTCGTACACTTTTCCCAAACTTTACCCAAGTGCAGTTCTCGTCAAATAACTTTGCCCCTCTGAAGTTAGCTATTTGCAAAGATCGCGCAGGTGCAGTCACGTAGACGGGAACAAGCGGGACGCAAGCATGCATCGAACGTAAACGAGCGACTGAGACATAAAATCGCGCCGCCATAATCCCCGCCCCCATGTCTCTTGCACATGCGCAGTTGCAGTTTTTTTGTAATTTTGTTTGACTACTACGCAGCCACTCGTAGCCAACCTCAGAGGGGCATAGTTATTTGACGAGAACTGTACTGACGTCACCAGCTTCGCGCTCAATTTGCATCGGTGTACGCTAGCCGGATGTGGTTAGGTCAGTTAGGTGCTACACGTGGCGGCGTCTTTGAATCGTTTTGATTTTCCCATCACCTAATAGTGCTTGTGTTGACGTCATAGTAGGTCGTCAAAAATGGCACGCTTGGTTTTCATACAGATCGTGATTCTAGCGTTATCTAATGTCTATCTATATCTGTCTCAACAGCATTTACTCGTGAACTTTGATGCGACTTATTAGCTCGAGACGCATCAAACGCATTCAACCCTAATCTCTTCAAAGTTACCAGCGAACAGGCTTCCTCTGGGTGACTTCACTCCGTCGCCGTCGTCGACTTTGCCTCCGTCACCGCTGACCTAGACTCAAGAGCAAACCCGTGTCAAATAAAAAAAACACAAAAAAGCCTAAAAATCCGAGACCAGTATTTTTTGAAAACCCTACCTGAAGGACCAATTAAAATTATTATTTTTATTTTTATATACACAACAAAATATCACGCCTGTTTTCCCCAAAGTGGGCAGAGGTGATCTAATAGTACCTACATCTACCGCAGAATAAACTCGATTTCTACCCGTACGTAGCCGTGACGTACAGTTTAAATAATGTATGTCAATCGACACAAGCGCTGAGAGATTGCTGGTCCGTCCACTAAAGATTTGCGGTCCCATGTTTAACCCAGTTTGCGTTTTACGACGTGGTATACATTAAGCTAATTGTACACTTTACACAAATGGCAATGGAATCATTTACTTATACAAAAACCTGAAAAGGGATAATATTGTTTACTATTATAATAAAGAACTTTTAATACGAGACCAACCCTTAAATCCCGACGAAACAGCCGTACAGGTCTATGTGCAAGGTTAAGCAACGGTTGCCGAGGTCGGTCTGTGGATGGGTGACCATCTCAACATTCCGAGACTCCTCCGTGCCTCGGAAAGTACGTTAAGTCGTTGGTACCGGCTGTCATTTTTAGATCTTTGACAGTTGTTATGGATTGTCAGAAGCCAGAAAATCAGACTCCAGTCTTGCCAAGAAGTACCGCGTTACCCTTTAATGGGTTGTGGAGGTCTGGTAGGCAACTGTTTCTCGTAAAATACTGGTATTCAGCTGAATACGTAAATAGTAATAGTTCTATTTTGTGTATCTGCGTCACTTTCACGTAAATAAACAGTTTTTCTTTCTTTCTTCTTTCTATGATTAATAAATTATTTGACTTAATTCGCTTCTATCAATGCAACTGGCATGCTATCTCTCCAACCGCCATTGTAGCGTTGTGCATGAAGTTGAAACAAATAATTCACCATAGTAAAACTATTTTCTCTTCCCAACCTAAAATTAGAACCTAATTAAAATTAAACATAACACACGCAATATGCTGCTTATTGAACTCATATAGTGTGAGTGTAGAGCAAAATAATGCATTTCATAAATTCAATGGAAATTGAGAGCTAAGGTAATTTACATATAACTGAATTTCATGAAAGCCACCTGTGATGCCGCGACTTCATTACTCCTACCGCAGTTATTCCAGCATTTGATATGTGTATGATATGAAATATTCGTGATATTTGATGAACAATATTGTTCGCGTAAGTTATGTAAGAGAATATTAGGCGTATTGTGCACTCAATGTACTGCAGGTTTTTCTCCGTAGTCTCGATTAATGCCTAGTATATGTCGCCTTTAACATGGACTGACTTTTTAACGCTTTGTACAACGTGTAACAGAATAAACGCAATACTTGAAGAGGGGTCATTGTACTCATCATAATGAACAACTTTTACTATAGGACCAACCCCGAAATCACGAAAAATAAATCTGCAGTCCATATTTTGTCGAGTTATGCGCATGTTAGATATTATGTATATATGTAGATATATAACTAGGTATATATATCTAATACATCTAGATCTATGTAAATATTTAATCGTATCAAAGGGAAAATATAAACAATAGGATTCAATTCTTAATAACATTATATTTATCTTTTAGTATATAACAACTAACTATCGTAGTAGTGTATATGACACAAAAGTCAAAGCCAAAGTCAAAGTCAAAACGTTTATTTCAATTAGGCCATTAAACGGCACTTTTGAACGTCATCATTAACATTTAATATAAAGTGACTTTACTGTCCGTTCGCAAGGGTAGATTCTTATGGAGAAGAACGGACAAGAAACTCCATAGTTATTACATACACAACGTTACGTTATAATATACCAACCATAATGAATAAACAAGTTATTATTACCCGTGTTTAAAAGACACCAATCATCATAATAACATTACATAACACTACATAACATTGGACAACATTACATAACACTTATATAACCATAACATTACATAATACTACATTATTCATAAGTATTTCATAATTAGAATTATAATACACAATATACATCATTATCAACAATATTAAATATAAAGAATAATCTCATACCTTAGATGTTAACGCCTTGAAAATCGAAGAGAAACTGAGCTGCTCCATTTTTTTTTTTTTAGGTATGACCGTCGCAGTAAGATAGATGAAGCCATAATATAGTTATATCCCTAGGGATATAATTATATACCGTAACATAGTTATACGAAAGCGATTCTTTATTATTTCACTAGGAATATAGTTATAAAACGGTCCAAGTTTAGTGATATACTTATATTACTAGATTAAGTTACGTGTTATAAATATATCTACCACTAGCAAGTTAACACACTTGGGATATCAACTGCTTAGCCGGACTAACCTGTGGTGGCCTCACTGAGCTGCTCCACTGTGGCTCCGCTCTTTTATACCCGTTAACAAATAAGTATGACAGTTGAGTCAAAATCAGTGTTTGAAATAAGTTTGTTATAAAAATCGTTTAGTAAATTCATCAATTTATTTTAACAATTGAGTATAACATATTAAACAGTTAATAATCACATTTAAAGGTATATCAAGCACTTATTTTTAAATATTAGACACATAATAATTACATTAATATAACACGCACGACACATATGAGGCGGTCTATATTTTTTCGAGATTTCAGTGTATTTAATTAAATATTAAGAAATAATTAACGGTCTTCTAAAAGTACGACCACGATTTCATTTGGTAACCTAGCTGCGTTATAATGTCAATAAGTACAGCTATTTTATAAACTTCAAACCACAACCACTGAAAGTAGGTAATGCTTGTCCAAGATCACAGTCCATAACTTCAAAGAGAGCAATAAATCTTCGTAACAAAAGACTTAACGTAAAACACAAGTTAAGTTCGTCGGTGCAAACTGCAGTACAGTGAAGTAAAAACGAACACGGAGTAGTGAGTAAATGGAGATCTAAGAGCCTAGAGCTTTAGTAACTGTCCCACTGCAGGGACCTTCTTATATAGGGAAGCCACGAACATTAAGGTTGTATACGTGTCAGTTAATTCGACTCATAATAGAGCTCCTGTTTCCGACAAAACTGTCGGTTTACCAGGTACAGCACTGCTGCATATTCACATAGCTGTATTGGCTTGCTGATACACTTTGTATGTGGGTGGCTTAGGCCTCTGTACGAACTGTGACCTTAAAGGTGTTCGAGTGACTGTATTTCTATTACTTAATGTTTATATTGTGTGTGTGTTTTTTTAAAGTGAAATAAGGCACTGTTAAAGATATACTGTCTTATTTAACCCAATAAAATGGAAACGCCAAAATCCTGACACTATTCTGCCCCTACCGCTCGGAAAAACTCACCTATGTTTCTACATAGGAACCTATGTTCCTGTAGGAACTGAGGGAAGAGTTCCTACGAGTGGTAGGGGTGAGATAGTGTAGTATCAGGATATTGGCGTCCCCATTTTATTGGGATAAACAGACACTTTAAATAACACACACACACCATAAATCATAAGTAATAGAAATATAGCCAATCGAACAGATATTTGGATAGAGAATTTGTAAGGACTAGGATGCGATGATAATTGTGTTTATTGTCACATAAATGACACGCATTAACTAAATT
The DNA here is from genome assembly GCA_947386135.1 of Melanchra persicariae. NCBI lineage: Eukaryota > Metazoa > Arthropoda > Insecta > Lepidoptera > Noctuidae > Melanchra > Melanchra persicariae. Next base: position 7,455,923 of record OX376655.1, on the reverse strand, counting down.
CGTGGCAATGTAAGAAGTTGGATTTGGTAGTTGAGTAGAGAGAGATAGAAAATTAAAAAAAGTGTTTTGTTAAAAATGAGCTTTCCTTTTTTTGCAATTAGTAATTACTTTCCAGAATATGATCCTTATTAGCCACACTTTCGGATGGTACAATAATACAGGGTGTGTTTTTTTCAAATTCAAACGGTTCGATTCCTGGCTAGGTAAATTAATTTTTCAAAAATGTAATGATGCAGTTTTCGTTTTCATCAAAATCGGGCTGGAGACTCTTTTCAGTGATTTTCGATATTCCCCATAGTTTCGGATTTGGCCATCCATGCACACTTTAAACATTCATGCTGATAGATAAGCGATTTTTGAGTTATCATTTCACATAATCATAAAACAAAGTCGCTGTCTGCCTTTGTCTTTTGTTCCGTTTATTTTTTTTAAACCACTAAAATATCGACCATATCTGACCATCAAGATACAAATGCAAAATGTCTAGTTTGGGGGTCATAGATCATCCTGACCTGTGTAATATGTTCAATTGTATTAATTTAAATATTAACAATAAATATACGGATTTTAATACGGTTTTTATAACTAGAAAAAGGAGGAGGAACGGGAAGGTTTGTACTGCACCTGTGCGAAACCAGGGCGTGTGCATCTATAAGTCCAATTCCACCCATGTCAATGATGTCAAAGATAAACTTAAGGTATGATCCAAATATGTAAACTCTAAAATTTAAAATGTGCTTGGGTGTTGTAAAAGCGTTAGTCGTTAAAAAATAAGTCTGTCTAAACAACTTTTACAATGAAACCTCAAGTAGTTAAATTGCACAAAGCCTTAACTATCTGAAAAGATCTTGTCGTACAAGTCAATAATAAAACAAGCAGCATCATAAATCGTAACATGACTAAAATTTCACATGACTACTATAATTCAAGATGGTTTCGTGCCAGACTAATATTTGTGTCTCAATCATGACATTAGCTTCATTTTGCTCCATTTTGTTATTCTCCATGAAAAAACAATCCGTCGTCGGACGTTTTATTTTACAAGTTACTTGATACGAGTATAACGTCAAACTTTTCACTTAAGCTGTTTCGTCGCATCTGTGAATTCACAGTTGAAGCTTTACGACTGAACTTGGTACAACTCAATAGGTAACCATATACTTAGTATTTTCTATAAGTTGGTTTAAGTTGCTTGGGTTAGGCTGTTTTGGATGGTATTTGAAAAGAGCTTTGTTAGCGTACAGTAAAGCCGTAGAATTCCCTAACGGATTCTGTGTTTACTTCCAAGCAAGCGTACTCCATCGTCGATCACATCCTCGCTTTGCATCAGGTGAGATAGTGGTCAACGGAAGACTATAAAAAAATAAATCTATCAAAAGATCCGATGAAAAATTTGCCAAGTACGGCAATTAGTGTCTAGCTATCTAGAATCTAGATCAATATTACGAATATATATATATATAAATATTTTATATATTATTATAATATTATATTATTATATCTATTGAGAAAGTTGTGATTTTTGCTAAAGAATTTTGTTCTCAAGAACAGTAAAACTTAGATTCATTTATTCTTTAAAATAAATAAAATGATCAAAATACTCACCTTCAAAAGACATGGTAATAAATAACTCAAGCTTCGTTAAAATCAGCTCGATTTAAGAATGTAGACAGACAACTATAATACCAATCATAAAATAAAAAAACAGGCGCGATATTGTTTATGATAATAACAAATTAAAACGTTTTACGAGACGCATTCTAAAATAAAAGCTGTTAATAATATTTTGCGGTCGTTGAACGTTTAACAACTCAAAAATTTGTTAGTTTATTGCTGTCAGTTTACGAGTTTTATCCCTCAGTTTACTTGTTAAATATAATGGAGAACCACTAACGGCATGCATGGAAACAGCAGTGCGATTCTGTAAACATGTCGAAGTGAACACTTGGGCGGGGTGCACGACGGGTGAGTTGTCAAACCATACAAATAACATGGAATGATAGCTCTATGTCGTTCACTCCGCCAAGGTGTACACCGTGAGATGTCGACAGAATCGACCGGCAGTCTGGAGCAGATGGTAAGGTTCAAGAGTAGTTAATACACGGAGACAAAGGACATCTAAAATAATATTTATAAAGAGGTACAATTGTTTATTTGTTTTAAAAGGTAGTTTGTGAAAGTACCGTAAATGATCTTTATCAATTTTTTTTTCAATATTTGAATCTCCGTAACTCTGTAAAAAATCTAAATGGCTATGCCGCAAAAGTTATATCCCCTTTCTGCTTTCAAGACTTAGTACTTTTCACTGTGCGTTGATATCCCAGAACACATGTTCCTGTTGAATAAGTCACGAGCGTGAAACGCGGGATACTGCTAGTAGTAAATCCGTTCGGGAGGATACGATTGTACAACGTGTAACAGAATTAATGCGAAATATGAAAAGCGGCCATCGTACTTGTCATTAAGAACAACTTGTACTATGAGACCAACCCCGAAATCGCAAAAAAACTGCCTCAAATATTCATGACTGCATAACTCGATAAAATGACGAATGATAAAACTGAACAACTGATTTATTTTTCTTTTACATAGGTCCAAAGACTTTAAAAAAATATCAACCCTTAAAATAGTTGGCCTTCTGTATGTTATTCATTCTTGTCCTATACCTACTACTAAACTAAAGGAGAAAGTAATTACTTTTGGTTGAAGCATCATTTTTATGACTAAGTTTACAGCTAATTTGTAGTAATAATAATAATTTTATTATATTATTATTAATACTTGTCAATTTATTTATAATTATATAAATAATAACTTGACAAGTATTATATAATACAATACATATAGAAGATTACATTGAACCCCTGAAGATTGTCAATGAGTTAAGTCACCCTTTATGTTTTAAAGCGTAACAAGAGTTTTGCTGGTGTACGAAATAGTATTATGTGTATCTGCTTATTTATATTGTAAATCAACGCTTATAGAACCAAATCTTTAAGAACAATGAAATGGAAACCTTAAAATGAAATCAAAAGGGGGCCTAACCACCAACTCTTAAAGCAGTATTACTTCAATATTACTTCCAGTGGGAAAGAGACGGAGCTATACAGGACGTATAACTCCGTCTCTTTCCCACTGGAAGTAATATTAAAGTAATACTGCTTTAAGAGTTGGTGGTATAGGCACTGATCTACCAATCCACGAAAACAAAATTTTTTCCTTCAAAACTGCTCAGGGGTGTCACTTAATATGCAAGAAGTGTTCCAGTACACCTACTCCATTATTCGAAGCGTCATTTGTACTGTCCTGTGACGTCAGCCTTCGCGGGCAGGCAGTGTAATTAGACCACTCAGCCTGTCAGCTCTGAATATTGACGCAGAAGCGATGCGATTTGAAATAAGTTCGTTTGTCCGTATGCGTAGATAGTTTGTGTTTGTTTGCGTAATGCGAGTTTGTTTTGGAATGCATTAAGATCGTTTACGCCGTACAGCATTTCATACAATCTTTCAAGTCCTTATTTTTCGAAATGAATATACCGATTTTAAATAAACTTCCTACGCATAGGCAGGATACGCAGGTCTACAAAGTTATCAGAATAGGCATAAAAAGATAATTGGAAATTTCCGTTACTAGGAAAAATTTAAAATCGGTCGAATTTAGTTGTACTACTTTTCGAAAATGATCTCTGATGTCTTTTTAGACCTATGTATCCTGTTCCTGTTTATGCGTAGGAAGTTTCATTAAAATCGTGGAATTCACTTTGAAAAAAAAAAGGACTTAAAAGTTTGTATGAAATGCCGAACGCTCTTAAGCCCACTTGCACTAACCAGAGTTATGTTTTTATTCCCGAGTTAGTTGTCGAAGGGAGTTGTGGTTGAATTTGTCCATGAGTACATTTATCTCGGCCAAATAGTCTCATTCCAGGCGAGACAAGATATAGAAGTTGCTTGACTCATCAAAACCGCCTGGAAGAGCTATTGGTCCATGAAATACCTAATGAAAGGACCCCTTGCACTTTGCCTTAAAAGAAAACTCATGGACATGTGTATCCTCTCCACCCTCGGAGCATAAACGTGGTCATTAACTCAACGTCAAAAGTCGCTCTCGGAGTCTACCAGCGAGCAATGGAACGAAGTATCCTCGGAGTCAGGATTACAGACCGTATAACATCGTTCCAAAACTCAAATCGCAGATGTAGGGAACACAGCTATCAAATTGAAGTAGAACTGGGCAGGCTATACTCGTATCTGCCGCATGCCACATGACAACTGGGTGAAAGTAACCACGGAAAGGTCCCGAACATCGAGAACATCAGGAGCCGGCGACGTGGTGGATCTAAAAGATGGCAAGACGAGCTGGACTTCTACCTAAAGGATTGAACTCAGATTGCTCAAGATCGATTGAGGTGAAAAGAAGGAAGGTAGGCCTTTGCTCTGCATTGGGACACTACGGGCTTTTAATAAAAATAATAGTTACTACCCCGGGGCTAATTTTGTATGAAATATTCGCTATGAGTTTCCTTTGATATACTTATCGAAAAGAAAAACTTGTTTTGTTTTATTATTTGTCGCTCAGATGTGAATCAAAATTTATTTAGTTACGTAACGCGTTCTTATTTGGGTCACTGAAGTTCATGTACCTTCAACTGATTCCAGCCACTAGATTCGGAGCGGGCAGATACACATACAAACAAACAAGCAATCCTATAACCTTTTTTATTCAAACGTACGGAACCCTAAAAAGTACTTATAGAGATTGCTTATACAGAATGTTCGAGAAAGATGTGGTCATATTGAAGGATGAGTTGGGTAGCTGATATTCATTAAGGAAAAAATGACATGCTGGAACACCCTGTAAAATCAATAGTTTAACAACACAAGCAGGCATGCACTTGAGTACATAGTAAGCTTTTTTAATTACCTTTACATACGGCTCAATCAAACAACCGCAAATATACAGGGAGTTCTAGAAGTATGTGGTCATATTTAAGGGCGGTGTTCTGAAGCTGCTATAAAGTAAAGATTTTTGGGATGCACGAAGGAGCCTCCTCGTGTAGCGCAATTTGTTCCATCAGACACTCAACTGAACCGAGCGCTCGACGCATCCTGGACAGTCTCACCTAACACCTTATAAGACTGACCAATCCTTCCCTTGCGGTGGTAGGGCTAACGCTCGCCTGGTTCGCGACCACCCTCCCACCGGAGTTCGGCGTCAAGCAGCCTGCTGTGTTTCGTCGACGCGAGGAAGTACCAGTGCCTCAAGGCATCTTCTGGGCACGCTCGCTTTCATCATAGACCTCATCTATCGCTTTCCATCAGGCGTGATCGAGGTCAAGAGCTAGCCCATTCATAAATAAAAAAAAAACAAAAAAAAAAAAAAAAGAAATAATACCAAATAAAAAACTTGTGGCTTTTAAAAAACTCGATCTCGGAAAACGACAAAAAAGTTAATAATTATTTTCAAGCAGTCTGATCCAGATGATGGGGTCGAATCTGTAATTGAACTAAAATACACACCACTAACTGCATCAGACAGCTTTAACAGTGTTATTTCTTAACTTTTTAGTTAAGAAAAAAATTTTTTGGGGTCGGGATTTATTTAAAAGTCCATTTTTTTAAGTGTATACTTGAGATACTGAATACCACCCTTAAATATTCTGAAACAGCCTGTATTTAACGATAAACATATTAATGATGCAGTGATGGACTACTGCACCGCCTACCGTGTTTACTGTATAAATAAATATTACTCTTATGACCGCCTACTTACAGAATTGTTTAATTAATACACCCAGCTCGTACAGTTGCCCGTTTTACTACTATTTCTCTTTTATTATTCTCAATTAATAAACACGTGGTGCTGTCTTGAAAGTTAATTATTTTATTTTAGTTAACGTCGGGGATGGATTCTGAGATTTTTTTCAATAGAATTAAAAAGCTTTTTTTTATGGATGGGAAATGATCAAATGACTTCTCCCGCTCTGGGCAGAGCGGAAAGGAGTGTCAGACTCTTACTGACTAAAACCCATCCGTGCTCCTCCTAGTGCCCTTTGCTTGCCAGGGCCGTGGTAAATCTTTCGAACATAATCCGCAACTCTGGCAGGCTCTGGCCCTAACGGGCCCCTACTACTATGCTGACATCTCTTTGAGGCGCGCGTGGAACACAACGCGCCGTCGACCCGGGCCTAGCTTTGATCGGACAGCGAGCCACCCAACGCTCGCCGTCCGCAGACCCGCGCCTACGGTGGCCGGGAATCGCCCTGTGACTCCCGACGCCCGGGGCGTCTCCCTGTGTTGTGGCGGCTGGGGCGTGAGGGTTGTCTCTCCCTCAGGCGGCCCGCCTCCTCCTTCACTAGCATTACTGCTTCACAGAAGGAGGTGACGGCTTTCCATGCCTCCTCGCTCCGGACCATGGATTGAACCAGGGCCGGATGCGAGAGGTCGCCGCCGCCGATCCCTCGACGAGGACACGGCGGTGCTCCGCCCAAGCAGGGCAGACCTCCGCCGTATGCTCCACCGTGTCCTCCGGGATGAACAAGCTAATGTGTTTGTTTACAAAAGTGCCATAATAATCAACAGTGTATCGAAATACAAATAAATTATAATTCATGCTTTATTCGACATATATTTTAAAACAAAAAATCTAAAAGACAACTGGTCCATAGCTATACAATGGTGTTCAACAATTATTCATAAATCACCGTCAAGAGTTATTTTTTCTAAACAAGGCTAAAAAAGGTTTTATCAAATAAGGCGAAGCCAATATTTTTTCATTGTATTTCAAGTTGAGCTTCAGGTATTTTTGAGAGGAAGGTTTGCACGTGAATGATCATTTTTTCGGTCACCTTTTCCACAATGGGTTTGCCAATCCATTGCATAATTTCTTTCCAAATCCCATTTACGAGGAACAATATAGGTTCAGCTGGAAAAAGAGAAGTTTTGGTTTGTCAAGTATCTTTTTAATCCTATCCTACCAATATTACACAGGGTGAAAAAAAAAACACAAAACTAAAAAAATAATAAGTGTTAGTTTGTTTGTTTTTGATATGAAGTCTGTGATTGGACCAAAAAAAAATGTCACTAACTACTTCAGACTGTTTGAAATATATGCATATTTTTAATTTTTTTTGTGTCTAAAGCATGGCTCGGCCCGATTATGTTAGTACCCAACTGTCCAAGGAGGGTCATGTTTTCTCATGTTTAGTATATTAGATATCAAAACAAATCAGCTGATAGTAAGTTAGATACGGTACAGGTTCCCGCTTTCAGAAAGGCTAGAACCTTGCAGTAGGCACACACATTAAAACATGCTGGCTTTCTCGAAGGTTTAGGCAGAAGAGTACTGAGACTTCCTTGGCTCCTTGGCTGCAGGTCACTGGCAGACAAGTTAGTCTGTAGTTATGTTTTAATCCCATGTCTATTTGAATCCATCGCCACCAACTCAAGTATCGGCTTTAGCTTAGTGTATTTTAAGCTGATATTACAGTACCCATTTGTTTTACAATTTAACACTCCCTACGTTTGACCTTTGTTTGACCTTTCATTAAGTTTCTTGTATAAAAAATAATAATAATTCGAATTCTGAATTGAAATTTAGGCGTTTAGACTTGGTCGTTGAACGATTTCGGTTTGGACCTAACATGAGAGAGCCACAAGCATTTACGACCTTAAATGTATATTATTAGGCTTCCATTTAATTTTTTCATAATCGTACCTTTGTCATAGTCTCCATTGAAGATATTCTTGAAATCGAACGTACACTTCTCTTTAGCTTCGTGTAAGTGTTTAGTTTTGCCAATCTTCCAGTAACGCACACCGTCTGGACCAACGACTTTATTTATGTTGAATAAAATTTCTAAGTACATTAGTTCTGTAATTTAAAAAATATTTTTTATTTAACTGTAATCTTTTAACTAAAATAAACAAGGTGAGGTGAAATTGTTGGTTTGTAGGGTCTTGTAGATTTCTGTCCGCATGCAGGTAGTAGCACGCTCCTGGCCACAATTCTAATCCCAGGAATGTGCACGGTTCTTTGAAATAAAACACAGGAGCGAAGTCACGAGCAATAGCTACTTTTCCATATATCTGGTTACTGGTCTGTTTCATCCCACTGCTGAGCAAAGGCTTCTTCATGGCTTACCGTACGGTACCCAGAGCTAGTGTGGTTTGTTGGTTGTTTATCTGTATGGCTCTTATATTTTTAAATACTCGTTGTTTTAGTAAAATACTTACTACAGTTCACATGGAAGGGGCCATTTCCATCGACCGATGTAAACAAAATTTTTCCAGAACTATTGTAGAGACCAACCACGTCAACTGGACCCTCGGCCGCAATTCTTATTTTGTTTTTCTGTAAATAATCTGCCTGCTTATCCACCCTGTAAATAACAAAAACTTTAGATAGTAGACCTGAACTATCAAGGTGTTATCCTATCGGCGACGATCGGATAATGATTATCGAAAAGTCAAAAAATTATGGGATTGTAACGTGAGGTGCGTTACAATCATCATAAATTTTTGACTTTTACTAGATTCCTAGAAAACTTCGTATTTGAACAATCGTAATTTCACTTTGTCTAGATGCGCTTTATTTAGCAAACTTACATGTCTCGACCCAGTACAGAACTACAGACACGTCTGGCGAAAAATGACGAGACCCTAAATGATGGGGTAAGGCTAAGCGAATAGAGTTCGTCGATCTCAAAAAGACAGTAGATGATGTAGTTAACCCTTCAACTCATGTAGTTGATGTGGTTAACTATTATAGTGTTCAATAGAGTAAATCTGTCAATTTATCGATTTTTTCAAAAATATTTTATAAATTCCTCATTTGCTTTCTAGACCATTTTCTTGAGAAACCCAAAAACCTAATATTATTATTTTTCTTTCTATCTATTTAGCCTATTTTGTTCCACTGCTAGGCAAAGGCCTCCCTCTCCTTTTTCCATACAACTCTGTCCTTTGGAATGTCAGGCCAGTCGTTTCGGTAGGAGTCGAGCTCGTCGCGCCATCTTCGCCTTGGTCTGCTCTCGTTGATGCCTTTTGGCACTGAATGGTGGTCATCTGGTGGTTCTTCTGGCCCATTTCTTGTCTGACATGCGGCAGACATGTCCAGCCCAGTCTCTCTTAAACTTAGCGGCTTTCTGCGCAACGTTTATGATTTTAGCACAGAATTATGGACATTTATATTCTCCTCATTCTCACAAACTGTACAAATGAGGAAACACTACAAAGTATAAAATAACTATAATTTCGGAAGATACCGTGTTCCGAAATTATAATCATTTTATACTTATAGTGTTTTTTTTCGCAGTAGATTGTATTTTTTTGTACCTATTTTATTTTTTATTTTTCACTTTTTAGTGGTTAGCTTTAACTGAACTCAACGCAAAAAGAATCGTCAAGATCGGTTCATAAACAATAAAGTTATGTCAATTTAATATAATATAATAAATTAAAAGATAACCCCAAAACCATGGTTGACTTGTACACATCTGCGTACCCCTTCACAGCGTACGGGCGTGATGTAATGTTATACAATGGTGTAAACAATAAGCAGCCATGCGGTTGTAGCAATCCCGGGAGATTTGCTATCATTTATTGAAGAGTTCCGTGCCTATCTCCGAAGTTCTTCATCAGATCTTCACCAACTTAAAATGGGACCAGTCCCGGCAAATACTCTTCCAAACAAAAAAATAATCATCAAGATCAGTTCATGAACAATAAAGTTATGTCTAAATAGATATCCCCAAAACCATGGTTGACTTGTAGACATCTGCGTACCCCTTCACAGCGTAACGGCGTGATGTTATGACCTGGTGCAAACAATAAACAGGCATGCGATTTCAGCAATTCCGGGAGATTTGCTTTAATTTATTTAAGAGTTCCTTTCCTATCTCCGAAGTTCTTCATCAAATCTTCACGAAATTAAAATGGAATCAGTTCGGGAAAATACTCTTCTAAACAAAAAGATAATTGGCGAAAATATCGCTATACAAACATTAAAAAAAAATTCTCCTCCTTTTTTGGGTGTCGGTTAAAAATAAAATACTTGTGATAAACATTAACATTCCTTCTGGGAAAAAAATACCCTTGCTCATAACTACCTCAATATTTGTGCGAGTCTGGCTTATGTTTAGATAATTTCATTATAAAATCAAAGAAACCAACCCTTTGTTACTAACTCTTATTTTATACTTTGTAGTGTTTCTTTTGGAAGTCGGTTTTTTTTCTGAAAAAGTTTTTTATTTTTCACTTTTTGGTGGTACCCCACACCTAACAACATCACTAGAAACTCACAGGAAAGCAGAATACGCAATTTCGTTTACTTTTATGACATATTTTTCCAGCTATTTGGATGTAAAACCAAACTACTGAGCGATTTTGATAAAATTTCAATAGGACCTATCGAAAAGTATATCCTTGCACATAAAATAAGATTTTTTTAAATCGATTCATAAATGACGGAGATATGAGGTAACAAACAAAAAAAAATACAACCAAATTTAGAACCTCCTCCTTTTTTTGAAGTCTGTTAAAAAGGCAGGAAAAAATGGTAAATTTATATAGAACGCTTGATTTATAATCAACAGAGATAACTCCATCCGAAGCAACGAAAAAAATCATTAATTGGTAAAAACTTCTGAGAAAAAAACTTTAAATTCTAGAAGTTTTCCTCCTCAAAGTTCGACTGTGACAACGTATACCCTAAATTCTTTTGTTTTGTTTGATACCGACGCTAATGAATTATTAAGAATGATAACAGAGCTTGAGGATGTTTGTGCATTGGCACTACCATGCTATTGGGTGGGAGAACATACCGAATCATATATTTAAAAGATTTAAATATATAATTGCCCTTCCGTTAACTCACATAAAAGGAGTTTAAGATTTGCTTAAATAAGCTGTAGTCACCCCTGCATTTAAATCTGGAGACAAAAACTGTGTTTATAAATAGACCCAAAATCATAAAAACTATATTAATAAAATATGTTGAAGACAACAAATTGCTTTCAGATCAGTCGATTTGGTTTAAGGCCCAATAGATCAACTAGTCAAGCAGTCCACCAATTGAAAAATTATGTAAGTACAAATCTGGATAATGGCACACTGACAGTGTTGGTATCTTTTTTTACTCAACTAAGGCTTTCGATACTATTTCTTGTTATATACTATTACGTAAGCTTGAAACGATTGTGATAAGAGGAATACAACTCCCACCTTTTTTCTGATTATCTTAGCGATCGTGATAAATGTATGAAAATTGGTAAATTTACAAGTTCTGAGCTTAAAAATAGCTGTTACGGATTTCCGCAAGGTAGTATTTTGGGCCCTACGTTGTTTTTAATTTATATAAATGACCTGTGCAGCTTGACACTCAAAACTGTCAAGCAAGTGATAACACGGCTCTATTTTTCTCAGCTAAACCAAGAATTGAGGTTTATGAACATGTTCAGAATGAATTCAATATTGTGTCTAATTGGCTGCATAACAGTATTTTACCATTAAATTTAGATAAAACAAAATACATTTCATTTACGGTTAGTAATAAAAACAATCCGCTTACTAACTTCAACATTTTCGCAAATAATGGTACATCATACGCTGACAATGGATGCACTTGTTCCATTTTAGCTAAAGCTCACCATATGAAATACCTAGGTGTCACGATTGACACAAATCTAAATATATAAACATATAGATTTAGTATGCAGGTGAGTGCAAAAATTAATATATATTTTTAAGAACTTACGTAGTATAGCCGACTATAAATTAATTAAAAGCAGAATCATAAGTTTCTGGGTGGTGCTGCAAAGTCGATTTTACTTCCTCTAGAAATCTAGAACGTGCCCAAAGAGCAGTTCCAAAGGCTGTACATGGCATGTAAGGTAACAATACGTCAATTAGTTTTTCTAAACATCGTTCTACATCAGCACACAGGGAGACAAAAGAAGGAAAGAATTGGTTTGTATAAAGTCTCAAACCAAATATGCTTTTGCAAATAGATTATATTGTGTTTTCCCTTGATCTTACCTATATAACAAGCTCAACATGTTACTTAACACCTTGTTAGACGATACGACTTTCCGCCTCGCTGCTTCCCTTCGCTTAGGCGCATCCTGTTGTTCCTCTCATCGCTGCCACTGCGGCGAAGCTATCAACAGTCTCGGGCACCACGGCCTATCATGCAGGCGAAGTGCTGGTCGCATAGCGCGGCACGCTAACATCAACGACATTATCCGACGCGCTCTTGTTGCCATCGGCGTTCCAGCCGTACTAGGACCCAGTGGCCTGGCACGCGACGATGGCAAGCGACCGGACGGTATGTCTTTATTTCCATGGAAGATGGGTAGGCCTTTAGTGTGGGACGCTACTTGTGTCGATACTCATGCGCCATCCCATCTTCCTAGCTCGTCGTGCTGTGCTGGTGCTGCCGCTGCGGCTGCTGAGAACCTCAAACGGCGGAAATACAATAACCTAGTTGGCAATTATATTTTCGAGCCGTTTGGGGTTGAAAATCTTGGACCGTGGGGTCCGAGTGCTCATGCGTTATTTTAAGACCTTTGTAAACGCTTAGTTGACACTTCGCGTGACCCAAGGGCTGGCTTTTACTTCGGACCTCTGTCCGACGTTGTATGGCAATGCTTATCCTCTGATAAGCATTGCCATACAACGTGGCAATACCGCCAGTCTTTTGGGCTCACTTCCAGTCGACAGCGATGGGGATGAATTTTTTGACGCCTTTTAGTTAGGAGTTTTCTTTTTGTATTTTATTTTAAGTGTATATAGTTAAATTAGTATTTTATTGTAAATATATATATACATCGTTTAAATGAAGAATGAAAAAATGTAGTACAACGCTAGCTGAATATTTATCGAAACTCAATTACACAGACAATTGCTAGATATTTTGTTAAGATGATATTACTTCGAATTTTTTTTTGTTAATTGTTTAAAATAGTTTTTAATAATCTTTGTAAAGTTTGTTTATATTTTAAAGTCCATGAAGATGTCTTCTAGTTAACATAAATTATTGTACCATTTAAATTGCGATGGCCTGACACACAGGTTTGAATAAACCTAGATCGGGCAGCTACGTATAATTAAAAACTTTTATTATTTAGATTCCTAGTTAAATATCTTGTACCTGTTATTTATTAATGTAGCCATACTTTAGTTTGAATTATTTTAAATTATTATGTAAGATTTTACTATATATTAACTATTCTTGGCTATCAATACTATGAAAAATAGTTTTATGAATAAATTTATTATTACTATTAATTTATTATTAATATTAATTATTCCCGTCCCGATTAAAAATAGCAATTATCAAGCCCATACCTAAAAAAGGTGGAAAATCCGACGACCTTAGCCAGTATAGACATTGCACTTCTTATAGCATTCTCTAAAATATTTGAATAAGTATAAAATTGAAATACCCGACAATAATCAATTTGGATTTGCACAAACAGGTCCACCCTAGCCGTCTACAACTACTCAAGGAATACTAACTTACCTAAAAGATAAAAACTATGCAATAGGTCTTTTGTTCGACCTGACAAAAGCATATGATAGGGTATCACACTGGATGACTACTAACTAAACTAAATGTAGTAGGCATCAGGGGAGAGGCTCTTGATTGGCTTAAGTTATATCTTGCAGATAGGAAACAGTACATACAGATCGAACAATTGGATGACCACACATGTGAGCTAAACAAGCTCCTCGTTCGACGGCGTTGTGGCGGGCTCTCGTTGAATTTAATAATTTATATAATACGGAGAACGTAGACGAGATTAGGCACTTTGTCTGTATTACTGGGGGTTAGAGTCGCGTACCTATCCTAATTATTATTTTTTAATTAGAACAGAAAATCAAGTCCTCTCTCAAATACGGTATCGGATGAGAGGGAAGGGGAGAATGCATATAGCTTTGGACAAATGCAATCTCCTCACCTTCAATGTGTAGTCTTCTTTTGGTGCTGTTCGTCATGTGTTAGGTCTTTGATAATTATGATCATCCTAAGCCTAATCTCGAGTCTTGCCTTGTTCAGGTCTGCAAACATGTTACCCAGATCAGCCGCTGATGAAAAAAAAAGTAGGATATCATTGGCGAAGCGGAGACTTGATAATTTCTTCTCACCGATGACTATCCCCTTTTCTGCCCAGTTTTATGCCATGGTTTTAAAGGCTTCCTCGAGTGTGGCAGGAAAAATAGATACTTACGTTACTTTTAATATATTCCAGTTGCTGATTCCAGTCACATCCATTTTCTTAAACACGATTTTTAATTGATCCTCTTCATAAGTGACTTTGCTCACTCTCAGGGGATCCATGGGTTTTATTCCGAATTCAGGCAAGCCTTTGGCAAAGTATGGCATGGCCTTTTTTGTGGATGCCAGTAAACAGGCCTCGTCATACCAGACACACTTGTCAATGAAAGAAGCTGGACAGAAAATAAATAAATTAAAAAAGTGTCACAATATGATATTTTTTCGAGTATCTAGTTCATATACAGTATAATTTTAAACCATAAGGCCAATTCTCGTATAAAGCTTTTTACAAAAAATACAACTGACTTCCAGATAAAAACCACAACAAAGTATAAAATAACTTTAAATTCGGAAGCCGGTATTTTTGGTTGTTTTTCGATACAGACTTCTGGTTTTGAAGTTATTTTATACTTTGTGGTGTTTTTATGATTTGAAAGTCGGTTGTTTTTTTTTGTGAATAGTTTTTTATTTTTCACTTTTTTTTGGTAATACCCCACAACTCAATTTACATTATTCCCTTAATGAGTGATTGTGCAATAGTAAAATCAGTCATTAAGGGAGTAATGTAAATTGCAAATATAAGATGTTACTTTGTTTGCTTTCGCAGTTCAAGTATAGACCAGCTCATAGTTAATTATCTGCTTTGCTTAGGATTTACATAAACCTGACAATATCTAAGTTTACTACATTATAAGTTGAGAAGGACACTGGTTTATCTGTGAAGTTTGACGTCCAATACATTTGCAATAAAGCTATAACAAAACCAAACGCAAAAAGATTTTAAGAGATTATCAAGATCGGTTAATCCTTATCCTTACTAATATTATAAACGAGAAAGTTTGTATAAGTGAAAATATATGTAAAACATTGTATGTGCCTTTAAAATTTGAGGGTAGCCCTCGATTTCCCTGGGATCTCATCATCAGCTTTTGACTTGGTTGACAATGGGAACCTCAGGAGTGGTACACAAATAACTGTGGATAACGGTGTGAGTTTCACATTTATATAATATCTTTGTTTATATTATTTGCGCAGATATAATGTGTTACTGTTTGTTTGTCCCAAATAAATAAATAAAATACATACAGTCGAACATAAAACCTCCTCCTTTTTGAAGTCATTTAAAAAACGTTTAAATTGTAGTCGCAATATCATTTCAGCGATATTCAATGTTCAAAAGTTATCAAAATGCGAACGATTCTTAAAAATAGCCCCTGTAGCTATTATTTTTAAACGACGGTTTTTTTAAGTATATCTAAGATTTGCATTTGCCCGCGACTTCGTTCGCGCATATCCCGTTTACTCCCGTCCCAGTATAACTAGCCTATATAATACAACTTACAAATCCGACTGGTAGTTACAGACATGAGCGCGATAAAACAAACAAGCTCTTTTGCTCTAACTGACCCAAAATAGCCAAAATTAAAGCTCTAACTGAGCTTTAATTCAAGTTACGATGAATTTGTGTATTGAACGTTCCATAAAAAAATATGACAACAATGTCTTCGTACACAAAAAAAAAACACTGATTTATTAGTAAACGCCACAGAAATAACGGTGAAACTATCTTTGAAAGCCTGTTTTAAATATTTGAAAAAAAAAGCTATATGAAAATAAAGATAGCATGGTATTTTGATAACAAACAAAAATGTCTTACCCAAATTGCTCCTGGCATAAGAGCCAATGACAAAGCACAAACACAAGAACAAACACAGAGAAAACATTTTTGTAATAATTACTAATTCTATATAATTAGTTAGCTCCTCCTATTGTGTTGTGAGGATAACACTGACGACGATCTACAAAATGAGACTCAATATATATTATAATGCCGGTCATACGGGTTTTGTCCTAAAATTTCTTGTTTTGAAAGCTTCCAGTCTTGTTTTGTTACCCGAGTCTATACTATCTTTTTGCCGCGGTTTCTCTCTCAAGACCTATGCCACGGCACTTTTTATCCAGTAGGATGGCTGTCACAGGATAACCAAGTCAATGATACTCAGCAGTCACAGTGTACCATTCTGTCAGTGGAAAAAAATTCAAGACTGGATCGGTACTTCCACAGCAAACCTGTTTCAAACATGAACATGAACAAACACACAACAGGTGCTGTTGTGTGTTTGTTCGTGATTATTAGCAGGCCTTCAACGTGATTACTAGCAGGCTCCCTCTATCTGGCAGAAACTTGATGCTTCGAAATTTATTTGGCACTAGCACTTCGCCAGCGACTTCGTCCGCACGGATTCAGTATGTACTCCATAAACTTAAACGCTCGCAATTTCTTTTTTTTCTCATATCCTGCAATCGGCTTCACAAACCATTAACAAATTTGTTGTGGGAGTTCATTGACAGGGGAGAACTGTTCCTCCAGTGAGGAAGCTGTCTCTTATTAAGTTAGGTCTGTTAGTGAACAAGAACCCAAACATGTTGTCTTTTAAGCCTTCTGACATTTATTTGTTCACATAATGCTTTTGCTAGGATGTTGGTATGCGCTTTTATACGGTCTTTGTAAGTGTCAACGCTCGCTATAGCCCTTTTAAAGGTTAGTTTTGGAAAATGATGCACAACGATTTTTATTAATTACCCAGCCATTTCTGCTGCTGATTCTGTGGTTTCAGGATCAGCAACAGTTTCAATCACCCCATCAGGTGTTGGAACATTGGAACATTTGTTTCAATTCCCACTTTTAGTTTGTTTATACCAATTCCTACGTTAATTGAAGTAAGCAATAATATCCTCCCGTTAAAGTTTCATCACCCCTTTTCGCCCCTTTAACATTTGTCTTATTTCTTTTTATCGAAATCATAATTGACGCATTTCAACTTCATTGGACAAAGTTTTAAGATTCTCCCCAGTTCGCCCAAATCGCAAGATTTTTCTTACTTAGAGCATTTTTTAAACCCGTCGTAACTTTTAAACGAAAGGTCCGATTTGAATAATTTAAAGTGTAATTAACATGTACATAAAATCAATCTTAAGGATTAATATATTATGCTACCAAAATCAATACTGTTCCTTTCCTGTTCCCCTGTTTTGATTGAATAATTTGAACAAAAAGCGGTAATTGTGACTTAACCATAATAATTATGCAGTTAGACATATACGATAGCTGTCTTTTATATAAATTATAATGAGTACTTTCATTTTTGGATGGGAAATCATCAAATGACTCCTCCTGCTCTGGGCGGAGCGGAAGGGAATGTCAGACTCTTACTGACTAAAACCCATTCGTACTCCACGTAGTGCCCTTTGCTTTCCAGGGCCGCGGTAACTATTTCGAACAAAATTCGCAACCCTGGCAGGCTCTGGCCCCAACAGACCCCATCTACTTTGCTGACATCTGTTTGAGGCGTGCATGGAAAACAACGCGCCGTTAGCCCGGGCCTGGCTTTGATCGGACGGCGAGCCACCCACCGCTCGCCGTCTGCAGACCCGCACCCGCCCGGGGCGTCTCCTTATGTTGGGGCGTGATGGTTGTCTTTCTCTCACGCGGCCCGCCTCCTTCTTCACTAGCATTACTGCTTCGCGGAAGGAGGTGACGGCTTCCCATGCCTCCTCGCTCCAGACCATGGCTTTTACCAGGGCTGGACGCGTTTCCTGAGGAGCATGGCCCTATACGGGACCCCCATCTGCCCCCATCTCGGACTCCCTCCACAGGAGGGAGAATGTGACGGCGATGCGCAGGTCCCAAAGGGCTATTGCACTGCGGGTGGCGAGGGCCTACCGCTCGGTGGGCTTCTCGGCGGCGTGCGCTCTGGCCGACACCCCTCCTTAGGAATTGGAGGCGTGGGTGCTCGCCAGAGTCTATGAATCGACGGCGCGACGGAAAGCGCTCGGGGAGCGCCCCGTCGCGGAGGAGCGGGAGGCCGTGCGGTGGGTGGCGAGGGACGCCATCATCGTCCATTGGACAGAGGACTTCGGCTCCGCCACCTATGGCCGCCGAACCCTGGACGCGCTCGGTCCTGTCCTGCTGGACTGGCTCGAGCGGCCACATTCCGTTTGGTGTAGGTGATGTCAGGCCACGGCTGTTTCGGCACGCACCTGCACCGGATCGGGAGGAGGAGACTCCGGCGTGCCATGACTGCGGCGCGGCGGAGGACACGGCACAGCACACCCTCGAGGTGTGCCCGGCTTGGTCTGAGCCGCGCCGCAGTCTGACTGCGGAGATCGGACAGGACCTCTCACTTCCCAGCGTGGTCAACTCCATGCTGGAGAGTGAGGGGGGCCTAGGCGGCGGTCGCCTCCTTTTGCGAGGACGTCATCTCGCAAAAGGAGGTGGTGGAGCGCGCGCGGGAGGACGACCCTCTCGCTACGCCGCTCCGAAGGCGAAGAAGAGGTCGGAGAAGACGGCGTCTTCTCCCTCCTCATGGTAGTGATAGTTGGGCGACAGACGCGGGGGCGCCTCCGCCTAAATTGCACTCTACACCACCTCCGCCGGTCATTCCCGGCCCTTCCCCCGAAGAGCCCGCCGTGTAGGCGGGCGGACGTCGGAGGAGGACTGGACGCAAAGGCTAAGTCAATCTCCCAGTCCCCCTCCACTCAGACAATGCGGGAATGCCGCAAGGTTGTTTTAGTATACCGGGTCAGCCCGGGGAGTTCCACATAGCCCCCATTCCCCCAAAGGTAATGTAATGCATTTTTTGGCTGGACGCGTTAGGTCGCCGCCGCCGAGCCCCTCGATGAGGACACGGTGGTGCTCCGCCCAAACAGGGCAGACCTCCACCGTATGCTCCACCGTGTCCTCCACCGTGTCCTCCGGGCGATCCACACAGTGAAAACACCCGGGCGTTTCCTTCCGCCGAATCCGAAACAGGGATCTCCCGAAACAACCGTGTCCGGTGAGTACCTGCGTCAGGCGGTAGGTGAGGACGCCGTGGCGCCTCTGCAGCCACTCCTCAAAGAGGGGCACTATCGCCGCAATTGTGGCGTGCCCAGCACTGGGTTGCGACAGTCGCTGACTCCATACCGCCATGGTATCTTGCCGGAGCTCCGTCCGCCACGCTGCAATTTGCCGCGGCAGCGGAGTTTCGCTCCGGCGTAGCGCCTCCACGCGCCGCGCGTGGACCTGCGCGAGGTCTCTCGCCTCCAGATCCCCTCCAGATCCCATAGCAGCAATCCGTTACCGGATTGCCGCCATGGGATGGGAGGCTCGCCGCCTCGCCAAAGTCAAAGTCAAAAAGTTTATTTCAATGAGACCATTAAACGGCACTTTTGAACGTCATCATTTAAATTTAAAATAATATAAAATGACTCTACTGTCCGTTCGCAAGGGTAGATTCTTATGGAGAAGAACGGACAAGAAACTCCATAGTTACTCTTTTCAAATAAATGTTTTACAATATTTGAAGTACAAAAATTAATTTTACTTATAGGATCAAAGTATTACCAGCAGAGGTAAACTTTTCCATTCTCTTAATAAGTACATGGTACTCACATATTTACAAATATTGGAACAATTAATAAAAGTGTGTGAGTAAAAAAAAAACATCTATTAAGTTAATACATAAATTGACCAGTTTGATTTTGCCTACACTACACCCTTGATTGTTCAATGGAGCAGGACCAGCATGTTTCCAAGCATTCTTATCTTGAATGTAATCCTCCAACTTGTAATATGCTTGATTACAAAGTGTGCTTTTTACATTCGTTTTAAATTTTCTTTCATTTAATTCTAATATGTCACAAGGTATTTTGTTGTTACATTTAACACAGTACCCCATGACAGATGTGTGTACTTAAGCTAATCTATAAAGTTGTTGATCTAATTTATCTTTATTTCTAGTATTAAAATTATATCTATCACTAATTTTACTAAAAAGATGTCGATTTTACCGTACATATTTTCATAGATGGATTGGCAACGGACTGTCATAATAGAAACCTTTTTAAAAAGTTCCCTAAGAGAATCAAGGCGATGCAGATTATATAGGCTTTGGGTTACATTATTGCAATTTTTGTAAAGATTTAAATTTTTTCCGAATATAAAATTTTGCCAATGTTTTAAGTTATTAATTGCTAAGACGAGCCAAGCGTAACGCAAGGGCACCACCTACGTTTCCTCGAAGAGCTTCGTCGTTTTTTTAACCAAACTTGGGTTTGGTTTATACCAGGTAAACAAAATTCTTGGGATATGATGTCAGTAGTAGATTTATTAAATACTAGCTGTACCCGTGACTTCGTTTGCATGAATGTCGGAATAAAAATGTACGTACAGAGGAATGAAGAGACTGGTTGAATGAGTAGCTCGTGACTTAATAATAACAGCCGCACGGGTCGAGATTCCAGGGTTGCGGAATTTGTTCTAAAGAGTCACCTGGGCCCTGGAACGCAAAGGACATTTGGATGAACACGGGTGGGTTCCAGTCAGTAATAGTCTGACATTCCCTTCCGCTCCAATTTGATGATTTCCCATACATAAAAAAAAGATTTAGTTCATGTTCAACCACTACAATCTTTACTATTTAACCGACTCCTAAAAAAGGAGGAGGTTCTCAATTCGACTGTATTTTTTTTTTTTTGTGTTTGTTACCTAATATCTCCGTCATTTATGAACCGATTTTAAAAATTCTTGTTTTTGTGAAAGGATATACTTCTCGATTGGTCCCATTTAAATTTTATCAAAATCGGTTACGCAATTTGGTTTTTAAATCCAAAAGCTGGAAAAAATATGTGGAAACATCATCCATGTATACGAAATTGCGTATTTTAGCTTTCCTGTAACTTTTCTTTATCCATATTCAACCCATTGTTGCTAGGTAAGTAATAATGACATTATGGTAATACTAAGAGCAGAAGTGATCCCCACCAACCGTGTCTCCACGTTGCCGTCGTGGTGGGGCTTGCGTGTCTCAGTGATCTTGGGGGCTTTGCCGGTAGAGCCACTCATGCCGGAAGGTCCCCAGTGAGAGACCAGACCAAGAGAGACACAAGAGGGGCACACCGTTCGGAGATTTGAGCAGTGTTCGGGTCCTCGGACGGTGTGCGTCTCATTGGCTTGCTCGCTGCTCTCTGGTACGCGTCTGATCATCAGACGTGACTGTGAGGGCAGCGAGCAAGCAGTGAGAGAGAGGGAGAGAGGAGGGGAGATAGGGACCGCACCCTCAAAAAGGAAACTATGGACAGGCCTGAAAAAGAAAAATTACCCCAGGGCGGCCGAACTGCACAGCAGTTCGGGAATCCGCCACGCCTCGTGCGTCAAGCCCCTCGTATTCTGGGGGGGGCAACAGGGCTGTCCACCATCCGATTGCCGATGGCAACAAGGGCCGAGGAGGCCCCCGATCCGTATTATCCTTTGAGGACCCGATCGGTTACAATTTTAGCTCGCCCGACAGAGTGTCAGTCGGGCGGAGCGCGGGCGGAAGTTCGCCGTTCTGATTCCTCGTCTTCTGAACCTCCCCCGGCTCAAGCCGAATGGCAAGTGGCCGGGGAGAAGAAGAAGGCGGGAAAGGCAGCCAGGGCGGCAAAGAGGCGGGAGAGAAGGCGGCGGCAGCGAGTGCGAGGCGTCGCGGCTGCGCTCCGCGCCCCGAAGACCGCGGCTGTAGTTTTAACGCTGCAGCCGGACGCGGTGAAGAGGGGCGTGACGTATGCCAAAACGCTCACCAAGGCCAAGGAAGCCATCAACCTCGGTGAGCTTGGCATCGTCGGGGGTCTCCGGCTCAGGGTCACTATGACCGGGGCCAGGATGCTGGAGATCCCTGGAGCAGACAGCGGTCCGGCCGCGGACGCTCTAGCCGAAAGGCTTAGGGCGTCCTTGGGCGCGGATGACGTCCGAGTGTCCAGGCCCACGAAGTGCATAGATATGCGCATCTTGGGCCTGGACGACTCCGTCACGGAGGAGGAGGTGTTGGCCGCCGTCGTCAGGACGGGGGGGTGCTCTGCAGAGGAGGTGAAGGCGGGCACCATCCGTCCTGACAACACGGGCATGCGAACCGTAGTGGTGAGCTGCCCCGTGTCGGCGGCCAAGAAAATCTCAGAAAGCCGAAGGCTCTTGGTGGGCTGGGTCTCCGCGCAGGTGAAACTGCTGGAGCCCAGACCTCTGAGGTGCTTCCGTTGCCAAGTTGGCAACCATGTCGGAGCACTCTGCACCTCGGAGGTGGACCGCAGTGACCACTGCTTCCGCTGTGGTCAGCCCGGTCACAGGGCGGGCTCGTGCGACGCCGCACCGCACTGCTTCGCATGTGCGGCAGCTGGCAAGCCGGCCGATCACTGGGCTGGGGGCAAAGCCTGCGGTCCACCCGCCAGGGCCGGGACGAGGAAAAAACCCTCCTCCACCGCCGCCGCCGCCGCCGACGCTTCCGCCGCAGCCGCCGCCACCGTCGCCGCCGCTGCAACTGCTCGGGAGGAGGCTAGAATGGAGTGCCAGTAATGGCCCCATTTCGCCTCCTCCAGACGTACGCTAGTCGCTGCGCCTCTCAGGAACTGACGCTCCTGGGCAAGGCGCAGTGACTGACGCCTGCGGACAGCGAGCAATGGGTAGCTCGCTGTCCGATCAGGTCAGGCCAGAGTCAGAGTCAGTAAAAGTCTGACACTCCCTGCCGCGCCACCCAGAGCGGGAGGGGTCATTTGATGATTTCCCATCCTAAAAAAAAAAAAAAAAAGAGCAGAAGTGATTTAATTTCTTTATTTACAAATAATCTTTTACAGGTATTAGTAGCTGTTGGGTAGAAAAACATGGCTAACATAGACATTGATGATGATGAGCTACTTGGGGTATATATTTTTTTTAAACTTTTGAACACAATGTGACTGTGATCTCTAAATTATTTAAGCCGCAGGCTGACGTCGGGGGGGAACTTTTATCCGAATGGCCATTTAGGTGGGATAATTCCATCAAGGGCTGACACTTCCATCATTCCTTCCCGGACAGGACATTGCTGTAGGTAGACCACCGTGTTGCCCATTATCTTACAGGTCATGGCAACTTTAAGAGTTAATTGTTTTCTTTCAAGCTTGTTGCTTGCTCTTGAATCTAGTCAAGTCAGAGATGACAGAGACAAAGTCTACGATGGAGTTAATTAAAGTAAAAAGTAAATCATATGAACTTCGTTTTTATTTCATAAAAAACTTTTTCACAAAAAAAAGAAACCGACTTCCGAAAAACACTACAAAGTTCAAAATAACTTTAATTTCGGAAGTCGGTGGTTTTCACTTTTTAGTGGTACCCCACACCTAACAACACCACTGGAAAGTCACAGAAAAGCAAAAATACGCAATTTCGTATACATAGATGATTTTTCCACATATTTTTTCCAGCTTTTTGGATTTAATAACCAAACTACTGAACCGATTTTGATAAAATTTCAATGGGACCATTTGGGAAGTATATTAGAAGTCGGTTAAAAAAGCGTACACCACTGGTATTATTTAGGATTCTTTTTAAGAACTTCTTATGTCAGCGTGTAATGTTTGAAGTTGAAAAAAGGACGAGGAAATGTTTTAAATGTCCCATTAGCAAAAAAATCTTTCACGCTGCTTATTATTTCCCTCGCCACTTCAGATCATCATCATCATCTTCCTGCCCTTATCCCATGTTATTTGGGGTCGGCGCAACACGTTTTTTTCTTCCATTCTATCCTATCAGCCGTCACAACAGTGTGAGGAGCGATATGAAAGAAAAGAGAGTTAGTGATAGCACTAACTCCCTTTTCTTTCATATCGCTCCTCGCACAATCCATCCATCTTTTCTTTGGCCTCCCTCTTCCTCTCTATCCATCCACATTTATATTCATAACCCTTTTAGTTACATGCGTTTCATCCCTCCTCTTCACATGACCATACCAGGACAAGCGGTTACCTTTCAACTTTTCCGTCACTGGCGCCACTTTTAACTACCTCTAATGTACTCATTTCTCACTTTATCCATTCTCTTTACTCCACACATCCATCTCAACATTCTCATCTCCGCTACATGCAATCTATTTTCATCCGTCTTTTTCATAGCCCAACATTCTGATCCATACAGTACGACAGGCCTTATCACAGACTTATAGATTTTCCCCTTCAACTTGAGGGGCATCCGAGGGTCACAAGTTATTCCAGTGACCTGTAGCCATTTCATCCATCTTGAGTTGTTCCGGTGCGTTACGTCTCGGTCTATATCCTCGCCACCTCAGATACGAACGCTATTATCCTATTATTTTATATTTGTAGTCAAAGAGCATGAACCTTTGAAAACTGGCAGGTAGAAGTATCTTCCATTTTTACACAATTTTCCACATCAATCCCTCTCGAATACACCTTTAACAACCAGCCAACTACTAATGAGATGGAAAAAAATATATTTAATAAGTATTTCAAAATAACTGCAGAAATATAGGGCAAATAGTGCATAGGCAGACTGAAAATGTAGCTAATAGCAATGTAAAAACAACATGTATTTAAGTGTCCATTGAGGGTTTAACGTGGATTAAAAACATTCAAAAATAAAAGTCCATGTTCAACCAATGAGGGGTTGAACATGGACAGCGTTTAGGGGTTCAACATGGTCGGAGGTAAAGATTGTGGGGGTTGAACATGGACTAAACCAAAAAAAACGGGTCGAAATAAACGGCCAGGGCCCCAAGTCTGCTATTTTTATAAATTCGTCATTCCCAACACGATCTCATTGTCATTTTGCTATAAGTTCGTAATCTGCTAAATTCATAATGGTCGATCATTGGGCGGTCAATGGTCGCGTAATAGAATCGTGGTTCTAAATATTCAATGTCTTTGAAAAGCAATGACTACACAATAACGTTATAAAGGTAGGTCACTGATGATCGAAGGAACTGTCAAAATTTTAGCAGATTATCGCATACGTCTGTGATTCATTTGTCATTCATTCTGGCCTACACTCATTTTGGTGCCTAAGATTTTAGACCTGATTTTGGGTATATTTTGTCAGCTGATACGAGAAAACTATATTTCAGATTGCCAATTTCAATACCAAAGTATACAGAATATAAGCGAATTACCGTGTCATTAATCGGTTTCCGTTGATCTTTCATTATATACTCACCGCATATGTAACAAAACATATCAGGATCGTTAATGCAACTTTTTGAATTACTTGCCATCATAAATTTATACGATTAATGTCATAAAAGTAGTTATAACATGGACTGATTTTGAATATAATTGAAAAAAATTTAAAATAAGAATTGTGGGTAAACCAGAGCTGTCTGCTGACCTCTAGTAGCAGCAATGTAGTTCATACTACCTACTTTACCGACTACAGCTGCACCAAAATATTTTTTTTTTGTAGGCCAGTGATGTACGAGAATACCATTCTATGACATTTATTTCAATGGACTGTCAGTGATTGACCATTGGAAAGACGTAATGACGCTTTTATATTAGTAGATTACCAAACTTGTCAAAAACAACAATTATGAAATCAATGATAGACCATTCTGACACTATTGTAATAACAGACTTGAGGCCGAGGCCTACAGGCCGGTCTCGGCTAGTGTTGCTTACAACACTAGCCGAGATCGGCCTGTAGATGGGTGACCATTTTAACATACTTACCGAGATTCCTTCGTACTTTAGAAACATGTTAAGCCGTTGGTCCTGGCTGTGATTCGAAGGTATTTGCTAGTCGTAACGGATTGCCAGAAACCAGGAAATCTGACATCAGTCTTGCCAAGAATTACCGTGTCTCCCAGTTTTTTTATTCTTAAGATCAATTAGGCAACCGCTTCTAATTAAAATACTGTCTTAAAAACCAATAGTAATGTTGTGCAACAAAAGCTAGTGACAGAACCGAATTGCTGCAAAACCGGCTCCACGTAGTCTTGTCTGCCCCTAAATTGTAATTTAAGCCCGAGTAGGCGCGGAAGGGCGAGGCTGTTCGTAAACTAATGAGCAGGTATTTTAACGCCTGTCGCTGCAGCCGAGCAAGCCGAAGCTGCGGTGGTGAGCGTTGAAGCCATCTGCGACGATAAGCTCACGTTGGACCGCCAGCGCGCTGCAGCCCCGCAGCGCCGGAGCCGCGACAGAAACCATGCCTGCTGCATGCTTGCTGCATCCATGCTTGTTTGCATGCTTCTAACTGTAAACTTTCTGCAATATGATGGTTCTACTTTATATTATTATAAGCACCTCGCCCGCGACTTCGTTCGCGTGGATTTAGTAGGTACTCCACAAACTTTAACGCCCTCTCTATTCCTTATATAGGTTAGTTTTGGAAAATTAAGCACAAGAATTATCATTGATTACCTAGCCATTTCTGCATATTTTGTGGTCTCAGGAGGCCCTAGAATATGTGCCATTCAATAAGCGAATGCGACTGTTAAAATGCCAAAATGTAGGAATTTTATCACGTGACATTTCGATAGCATCTGTCAATTCCATACATTTTTTGACGTATTGACAATGCCTTCGCCACGCTACCGTTGACAGAATCTCACTTGTCTCGAGCCCAGGATCAGCGCAATTGTTCACCCTGTCAGGGGTTGATTATGCAAAACTTGTAACAGCTGTTTCAATTATCCCACTTTAAGTTTGTTCATAGCATTCCGACGTAAATTGAAGCCAGCAATAATGTCCTCCCCTAAAAATTTGATCACCCCTCCTTCACCCCTTTCCTTCACTTATGTAGTTTATTTGAAAAATTCCTGATAAAACTCTCCCCAGTTCGCTCAAGCCGCGACATTTTTCTTATTAATTATAGCATGTTTATACAAGTGAAATATACACGGACATAATCAATCTTTATCAAACTATTTAAATGGAAAAGGATAAATCATTATATCAAAATGGGTATGATTTAAGCTATCGCCAATTTTATTCCTTTTGAATTTCTTTAATAATAGGGTTTGTCCTCAAAATAGTGGATCTGTCACCAAAATGTAGTTGCCAAATAATTGTAAAAAGCAATTCCATAATAAATCACATGTAATCCTCGGGATATATTATCAAGTATCAAATAAATATCACCTTGGGTAACATTATCGAAGTTTTCATACGGATCGTCAACTTTTTTGAAAATATTCTATGGCTTTTATTCATCAGAGATAATGTAGGATTCTAATGGTGAAAGAATTTTTCAAATCGGTCCATTAGTTTCGGCGCCTATTCAATTCAAGCAAACAAACAAATCTTTCCTCCATATATGGATATGTTTATGCTTAAAGATGATTCTTCTGACTTACAAAATCAATTGTATTCACTTAATACTGTACATACAGCTCCGCTATTATTTTAATGTTAAATTTCGTAAATGTAGTGTAATTTTAATAATTTTGATACAAACCGTATAAGTTTAGTAAATAAAATACTGAAGTGCGAGTGTTATCCTTGAAAAATACTAACTAATTCGTGAAAACTGTTTTAATTTTGTCGGTGTCCCTAAACACGATCGTGGAAAGTGTCAACACAAAACTTTTGAAGATTGCCGTGTCAAAGTGCACAAACGTTCGCGAACCGATCATCTGGGCACACTGCGCTGCTAATTGCTACAATTTAGCTTTCTACAAGGCCACTGGACGAGGACAGTGTTTCTCTAAAAATCTATTAATCATTCGAAATGTTTAAGTGTAAAGCTGCAAAGCTGAATTTAAGGATGGTGTCACCTGCACTGCTTCTGAGGTACAGATGACTTCTCTTGTGCAGGAATCATGGAGGAAGGACGGAAAACTTTGGGATCGTAAACTCAAGTAGAAATGTTAGAGCTGCAAGATTTTCCCGACTGCACAGCCTTTATTCCTCAAACCGGCTTCTGAAAGGGCTTCTCCAGCAAAATCGGAGAGCATTATATCAGAGCTTAATCAACTGTCAACTAAAATGGAGGCACTGCCCATGTTGATAGAGAGTGTGCAAGCAATCCAGAGTGACCTAATGGAAATAAAAAAAAAACATGAGGCAAGAATTCTTGGAACTGAAGTCATCCTTCGAGTTCTTCAGTCGCGAAACCCAGAATAACAAAAAATGCACATAATGTGTGGCATATATCTGTGGTCAGAATCAGAGATATTCGTTGGTAGCTCAATAGAATAGAATAGAATAATACTCTTTATTATGTACAGCATATAAGTCAATTATCTTATTTCTCGGATAACCTTGTAGATATAGTTAGCAAAAATTCTACTGACAAGTATGTTATTCTTAGTGACTTTAACCAACCAAACCTAACGTGGCTTCCTACTGACTGCGGACTCCTTATTTCCCACCAACTTGCAAGGAACTGCCCTGTGCAACATTATCGACAATTTTAATATTTGTGGCTTACTACAGTACAAGTACAACTATCACTCAAATGTTACCGACAGAATTCTGTATAATTAGTATTTTCTAATAACAAGGTAACTGTAACTTGCTGCGGCGGCAGACTAGATATGAAGGGAGTTAATAGATCAGATTGGCAGCATGAGTTGAATAGTGGGTCGATAGATGATGCTTTACAGGACGCCTTCATACCAACAAAAACCATAATTCCCCAGGCCAAATATTCTCTGGTTTAAAAGCCCTCTAATTAAGGTGTTCAAAGAAAAAGCCAAATCTCATGATATATTTAAAAGTCGTTTGTAACATTGCCCCAACGGCAACGGGCTAAACGGGAGACCATGAAAAAAATATGTTTGACGAATACATAATTAAAGTTGAATCGGACAAAATTATGTGCAAATCCTCGAGCTTTTTGGAGCTAGAAACAATTCAACTTATATCCCTTAGTCTTACAAAATGGATAGGCTCCCTCAAGTACGGTGCAAGGTCAGAATTATACGGCGGATGCATTAACACCTCCCAGCCAAACTCTCTTAATTTTTGCTGAGTGGCAAAAGATGTGTGAGGTCTAGCGTTATCATAATGAAAAACCACACCCTTTCTGTTGATTAATGCCGGCCGCTTTCTCTCAACTTCTTGCCTGGTGCTAACAGCTCATAATGAATAATGCCCTTCCAATCCCACCACACACACAGCATCACCTTGTTGCGAGTTAACCCGGGTTTCGCCACAGTCTGTGAAGCTTGACCGGCCTTTGACAACGACCTTTTTCGCACGTTCTTGTCGTACGTGATCCACTTTTCATCACCAGTTATCAGCTTCTTCAAAAATAGTTCGGTTTCATTACGTCGTAATAAAGAATCACAAATGAGTACACGATTCATTAGGTTTCTTTCAGTGAGTCGAGCTTTTTGAGTACCCAGTTTTTTTTCAAATGCGCCAAAACTGTTTTGTGGTCAATTCCCAGTTCTTCAGCTACGTCGTAACTATTGATATGCCGAACTTGCTCCACTTTTTCAAAAATGGCATCCATTTTATCCGTAATAGGGCGACCAGAGCGACGTGCATCTTTGACATCAAAATTTCCGGATTGAAAACGCTTAAACCAAATTTTTGCTACTCTCCCAGACACTGCACAAGGTCCATAAACATCGCAAATTTTTTTCGCGGCTTGCGTTGCATTTTTACCTTTTTTTAGTAAAATGTATCGAATTTCTTCATTAGATTCACTCATCTTGACAGTACGAAAAACAAATGAAAATCACACATTTTCCTAATTTGAATTTGGAATTATGTTCTTTAAAATTTAAACTTTCAATGATACCAAAACCAGTCAGATACAAATAGTATAGCCAAAGAAATTTTATTACAAGTTCAAACATACTATAATGTGAAAAGACTTTTTCCCCAACCTAATATAACTGCGCTGTAAGAAATTTCATATTCTTCCTCATTATGAGCGCACAACTCTTATCTATTAGGAGCAAGTCGTGCTTTTATTGCAGCCTGCAGGAAAGTTGACATCGATCTTTTTAACACTGGAATTTGTAAATTCTGTGTTTTGTATTTGCTAATTCTGCAATATTAATTTTTCCACGATCATTTCTTGTTGTTAAAATTCTAATTTTTTAAGTTATAATTGATTACTACTTATTTTTCGTGATTGTTGTTTATTAAGCTTTGTTTTTCTTTAGATTTTATTTTAGAAAAAAATTAAAGTACCAATTTCTGAAAAGCATTTTAGTCATTTTTGGATGTGCATGTATCTATAGTGTAAGTAGGACCTATAGTCGGATTTTTTTATTTGTTACCTGTCGGATTTGGAAAGGGCAATGGAGAGGGCAATGCTCGGAGTTTCCTTGCGTGATCGAATCAGAAATGATGAGATCCGCAAGAGAACCAAGGTAACCGACTTAGCCCGAAGGATCCCCAAACTGAAGTGGCAGTGGGTAGGGCCACATTGCTCGCAGAACAGATAGAGTGGCGACCGCGTACCGGAAGACGCAGCGTTGGAAGGCCTCCCACAAGATGGACCGATGACCTAGTGAGGGTCGAGCCGATGGATGCGAGACGCACAGGACCGGTTGTTGTGGCGATACTTGGGGGAGGCCTATGTCCAGCAGTGTCCGTCTTTCAGCTGATATGATTATGAGATGAGTTTTCCCAATATAATAAAATAAAATAAATTTATGTATGAATTTTGAATGACAAATGAGTGTTTGACAACGATTTTCTGCGAAATGATGTTAATGCTCTCCGCTGTTATGCAAAATTATACTATGACATAAGAAGTTCGGCTATTCAGGCTAGACCCGTTACTAGCTTCTACCAGCGGCTTGGCACGCGTGTAGGTCGAAAATTATCCCAAGTGAACATACTCCTGGAATCAAAAGATATATGATAAAAATATCCTACGTATGTCTAATACCAGAACATAGTCTACTCTTGGTTCATCCAAATTTATCCAGCCTTGAAAACGTTGAGGTGTAATAAACAGCAAGACAGACAGTTACCTTCGTAATTATAATATTAGTTTAATGACTTTAGATACAGTTCTCGTCAAATAAGTTTGCTCCTTTGAAGTTAGCCATTTGCAAAGTTCGCGCAGGTGTAGTCACGTAGACAGGAGCAAGCGGGACGCAAGCATGCATCGAACGTAAACGAGCGACTGAGACATAAAATCGCGCCGCCATAATCCCCGCCCCGCGCATGCGCAGTTGCAGTTTGTTCGTAATTTTGACTACTACGCAGACACTCGTAGCCAACTTCAGAGGGGCAAAGTTAGTTGACGAGAACTGTAGATATACTTTTTACACTTTAAATTCTAGGTTTCTCTTGCTTGTTTGTGATGTTATGTCCTATATTGAACGTTCAGCAATTTATTGATTTAGTAACATTATTTTATTTTAGTTAACATCGGGAAAACCACTTGCTCGGTGAAGCGCGTACTGTGCGTACGCGTATTTGTTTGTTTCGAGTATCTTTACTTTGTTTTCGTTGTTATTTAACTTATGTATAATGGAGGAAAGCAATAGTGATGAAGAAGGCTCCAATGGTGGTTCAATTATTTTGGACAAATTATACCGAGAATATGAGCAAACAAAAGAGAATAATTTAGAAATGTTGATGAGTGGGGAAACAGTGAAAAGGAATGCAGAGAAAAGAAAGGAAAGGGAAGATGATAATAGTGCAGAAGATGATAATAGTGCAGAAAAGGACTTTATTACTGTTGTGAGAAGGAAAAATAAACGTTTAATACGAAGAGATTCGCTGGATATTACAAATGAGGTGAGGGTAGACAAAAATAAAAGTTATCAGTCAGAGGATGCTACAAAGTATGAAGTTTGTGTGACAAGTATGGAAAGTTTGCCTAAACAAATGGCCTTAGCAAAGTTACTCAGATCGGAGAATATCAGGAGGCCTACCACAACCTCTTAAAACAATATTATTTTAATATTACTTTGTAATTTCTGTTGTTCCATTTTCAACGCTCGGATCAGCGCCGAGAGTTGAAAATGCAACAACAGAAATTACAAAGTAATATTAAAATAATATTGTTTTAAGAGGTTGTGGTAGGCCCCCAGGGGTATTACTAGAATTAAATATAAAAGTTACAATAAAGTGCTAATACAATTTCAAAGTAATGAAGATGCTAATAAGTTGATAGACTGTAAAAAACTGAAGGAGATGGAGTTCAGATGCCAGAAAATAAACGAAATGTCACTATCGTATGGAGTTGTAAAAGGGGTAGACAGCGAACTGTGTGATAATGAATTGCAGGAAATAATAGAATGTGAAACAGAAATTAGTTCTATTAAAAGGCTTAAACGTTTAAATGCGGATGGTAAATGGGTCGACAGTGAGTCAATTAGAATATGCTTTAAAAGTGGTACCCTACCACCATATGTATATGCATATGACTGTCGCTTTAAGATCGAAGCCTACATTTTCCCTGTAACACAATGCTCAGGTTGTTGGCAGTTTGGACATGTCATTAAGTTTTGTCCTACCAAGAAGAAGTTATGCCCCAAATGTGGAGACAATCATGAGAACTGTGACAAAATTAATGTCAGATGCCTTAACTGTAAAGGAGCACATTTTGTGTTAGACAAAAAATGTCCTTTTTATCTAAAAGAAAGGCACATAAGAATGATTATGAGTGAAGAACAAGTACCTTATCGGAAAGCGCTTCAAATTCATAATGAAAAGCGAGAGACGGCAAAACAAGGAGCTGAAAACCTACAGTACTCTTCACTGAGTACAAATACAGTCAGAGGTACTGAAACATATAGCAGTATTGTGGCTGGCACATTAGTACACTCAGGACAGAGTTTGGAGCCAGAGCCAACCGTATTTTCAAATGACATTGTTATCGAACCTACACAGTCTGTACAGTTCAGTAGAAGTCGTATTAATAAAAAGCAGAGAAAAGAAGAGAGTCAGACTTTTTCGGATCAAATAGAAGAGGAAAGTATGACGCAAAGCCGAATTCAAGAAAATGAAAAAGGTAAAAAAAGAGATGAACAGATAGAGTATAAATTAGAATTCAAAAGATTACTATTAAAAATGAAAGGTATTTTTATGTCAAATGATAAAATGGAAGATAAAATTATATCAATTCTTAAAATAATTTGGGAAGAGTTTCGAAAGTTTGTAGTACACCTGTTTACAAAAGGAAATTACACGGATATATTTTTTAGTTTCATAAATGGCTAATTCTATAGATAATACGAAAATTAATATATTACAGTGGAATGCACAAAGTATACGACCTAAATTAATATCATTCGCTGAACTTTTAAACCAGGAGAAAGTCCATATAGCTGTTATTAGTGAGACATGGTTAAACAGTGACTCTCATATTAATATTAGGGGATATAATATTTATAGGAAGGACAGGTATGATTCCTATGGAGGTGTTGCCATTATAGTGCATAAATCCATTCAATCTCACTTGAACTCCGTTAGCAGTACTAATTCCGGAATAGAAATAGTTAGTGTGAAACTGATAAACTGTAGGGATTTAAAGTTTGTGGTAGGTATTTATTGTCCTTCTTCTGTCCACACCCAACAATCTGATTGGGACCATCTGTTTTCAATATTTTCTAATGCAACTATAATTGCTGGGGATTTCAATGGGCACCATACCATTTGGTCGGACAGAACTGATACAAGAGGCACCCAAATTATGGACTCTGCTTTGGAAAGTTCTTATGTCTTTCTAAATAATGGTGAAGCTACCCGAGTAAAATTAGTTAACGGAATTCTTCAACAGACTTCGCCGGACATTACATTTGTTTCGTCTGATATTGCCATAAAATTTGACTGGCAGGTTTTTAATGAAAATCTCGGTAGTGATCATATGGTAATTAAAACGTCAATTAATGTAACAAATAGTTTCAGTGTAGTTAAAAAAAGAAACTTTAAAAAAGCTGATTGGGGGAAATATAGAAAATATTTATCAGACCAATTTACTATTTCCGACGGTGGTGATATTCAAGAGTCATATAGCTCTTTCGTAAATAAAATAAATGACGCGGCTGATAAACATATACCTTTTATAAAATGTTGTTATAAGCCTGCAACTGATTTTAAACCTAGAGATTACTGGAATCCTGAACTATCAGAAACAGTTGCTCAGCGTAGATTAGCGTTGTCAAAATTTCGTCGTAATCCCACCCCGGATAACTTAAGTAATTTAGAAGAGAAAACACTTAAGGCTCATAAACTGATAAATAAAGCAAAATCATTAAGTTGGCAACACTTCTGCGATTCGATCGATCAGGAAACTTCGGCTGCTGATATGTGGCGCCGCATGAGATGGATTAAAGGTTTTAGGCAAACCAAAAGCTTTCCACCCATTGATAAACAAAAAGAACTCTTGCGGTCGCTCACTCCCGACTACGTCCAAAGCGCCTCTCCTACGTTTATTTCGCGAAATGTCAAATTAGAATGTTCGTTTACAATTCAAGAACTTGATAAATGCCTTAAGAAAAAGGATTCCGCACCGGGCGAGGATGGAATTTCCTACTCCATGATTTACAACCTCCCGGATGAAGCGAAACTCTTCTTACTTGACATTTACAATAGTATTTTAAATTCAGGTACTGTCCCTTTACAATGGCGATACATCAAAATCGTCCCTATTCCTAAATTCATTAATAATAGTTCAGAACTTAAACTAAGACCTATTTCTCTAATGTCATGTCTGTGTAAAACATTTCATTTAATGTTGTTAAAACGAATAGAGTGGTTTTCAGAGAAAGAAAATATTCTTTCAACATATACCGTTGGTTTTAGGAAATCCCGTTCCTGTCTCGATGCAATAACGCGACTGGTTACCTACATACAAATTGGCTTCTCTAATAACACTCCCACGTTGGCTTGCTTCCTGGACATTCAAAACGCCTACAATAATGTTTCAATTGACACTGCGATAAATATTTTAGACAAACTTAATCTAGGGTCGAAGATATGTTCTTATTTGTGGTCATTTTTAAGTGAAAGAAAATTAAAAATTGATCTAGATAATAGCGGTGACTCAATTATCTCCAGATGGACTAACAAAGGTTTAGCGCAGGGGGACCCTCTGTCCCCTCTAATTTTTAATTTAATAACATATAGGATAGGCAGATTACCTCTAACTGTAGAGATGTCACAATATGCTGATGATTTCGTTTTGTATATTAAAGACAGAGACATTAAAAAAAGCGAAATCTATATGCAAAATGACCTTAACTCCATGGCTTCGATGTTGGGTGAATTGGGTCTAGATTTATCTCCTACTAAATCCAATTACTGTGCTTTTGGTAGGGGACGAAGGAGAATGTTACCTACATTGAAGTTAGATGGACAGAATTTGGCTTTATTAGAATGTACTAGATATCTAGGTATGTGGTTGGACAGAAGTTTGCGATGGGGGAAACACATCAATGAAACTACCGAGAAATGTGCTAAATTTCTAAATATACTCAAAATTCTTGCAGGAACCTCATGGGGGATACACACTAAGCACTTGCGTAGGCTGTATATTAGTTTAATAAGAAGTAGAATAGATTATGGATCTTTTATTTATGACTGTAGTGCGAAAACACATTTGCTGAAATTAGATAGGATACAAAATCAAGCCATGAGAATAGTAGGAGGTTTCATTAAAAGTACGCCGATTCATGTCATGGAAAGTGAGTTGAACATTTTGCCGTTATTTTTGAGAAGACAGTTCTTAGCCTTTAAATACAGTTTGAAACTAATGTCGTGGTATAATAATGACACAGTAAAATTGATCTCTAATTTGGGTGCTCTCACTGATAACAGCTATTGGGAAAACAAAAAAAAACCATTACTTATTAGAACTTGTAATGACGTAAGACAGTGTAATATTAACTCTTCTCCAATTCTCAGAATGTTTACTTTGGAAATTTGGGTTACAGGTATTGAAACCAAAAATACGATTATTTTAAATCTTCATAGTATTCAAAAGTCGAAAGCCGCTTATGAACCTAATATATTGATAAGTAATGTAGTTAAAGAATTAAGTGAGACCTACAATGGCTGGCACAGGATATTCACAGATGGATCTAAAAGTGATCAGGGTCTAGGAGCCGGATTTTATGACCAAATCTTGCAACATAGGGTTGGTTTTAAAATTAATTGTGAAACATGTATAATGACGCTGGAACTGATTGCAATTTTTCAAGCCTTATCTTACGCAATAAATCAAAATTTACACAATATTGTTATTTTTTCGGATAGTAAGAGCGCGCTACAGCATGTGGCTCGATGCGCCTCTGGTAGCAGAGGTGCATCGATAGCCTATGAAATCTTAAAAGCTATTATTACACTAAATAAAAGCCGTAAAGAAGTGAAATTGCAATGGGTTCCAGCGCATATTGGGCTTAGGGGGAACGAGGAGGCGGACCGTGTAGCTAGATTAGCAGCTGTAAATGGTATTATTATAGACTATCGATCAGACGACTGGGAGTTAGTGCCTAAGTTTAAAAGAGTTTGTTATAATGACTGGGATACACACTTTAATATTATATCAAAAGACAAAGGCATTTGGTATAAGACCATACAATGTGAACCTCCTCGTTGTCCTTGGTTCGATGACACTAAGTTAAGCAGAAACTACATTAAATTAGCTTTAAGAATTAGATCAGGTCACTATCCATCAGCAAAGTTTTCATACCTAATGAAAAAATCCGTCTCACCTAATTGTATTCTATGTGATAAAGTAGAAGATGTACACCATTTGCTGTTGGAATGTGTCAGAAATAAGAATGAACGTGAATCACTTTTGAACTACCTAAATTTGAACTTAATGGATGTGGGCCTGATTCAAAATATTTTATGTTACCCAAAATCAGAAGCTGCCAAAAAACTTTGTCGCTTAGTAACAATACCTACAGTTCATCAGTAACCCTGACGATAATGTTCTTGTAGTATGTGTTTGTAGTATCTGCGGAATTTCTTGTTTGCTTAGTATAGGAATAAGAGTTGTTACTTGTATTAGGGTACGATGGGGTTGACATGTCCTGATGGGACAAAAACCCCAAAAAAAAAAAATAAAGAAAAAAAAAAAAAAAAAAAAAATCGGGAAAACGATGCTTAGAATTGTTTCTTTAAATAAAAATAACAGGTTTGTTCACAATTGTGGCATAATAATCAAGTGTACCAAAAATAAAAAACGCATTATTATAATTTATGTTTTATTTCATAATTTTAGTTTTATTAAAAAACAAAACTACTATTTTGGAATGCTGAATTGTTTAACACCGTTTTGTATAGATATACAAAACGGTGTTAAACAATTCAGCATTCCAAAATATTTATTAAACATTCAATTATGGCGGAGACAATATTTGTTCATTGTTTTTCAAGTTGATCGGCAGGTACTTTTGAGGTGAAGGTTTGCACGTGCTCGACAATTTCGTCGATCACCTTATCCACAATGGGTTTGCCAATCCAGTCCATAATTTCTTTCCAAACCCCATTTATGATGACCAGTATAGGATCAGCTGGAAAAAGAGCAGATTTGGTCCGTTAAGAGAAGATTTAAGGGTGACAAAAAACACACCCAAAAAAATAAAATAAATTAGTTTTTTCAATAATCCGACCTGTTTTAAAACACTTTTAAAGCAGGCTGATATCATAAACTCTGTGATTGAACTCAAACAAATGCCACCATCTACTTCAGACTGCTTGAAATGTTTTTTGGTAATTGCCTAAAGCACACCTAGGCCTAATTAAAATTACTCGACTCTCCCTGAAGGATGGTAATGTATTTTTTATGTTATATCAATCAATATTAATATAATATATAAAATTCTTCCGTCACTGACTGAGTGACTTACCGACAAGACAACGCACAGCCGAAACTATTGGTAATAGAAAGCTGAAATTTGACGTAAGGTCCTTGGGGAGTGTAGGGAAGCACTAAGAGAGGATTTCCCGAAATTTCTACACGAACGCAAAAACGGGATATGCGCGTACGATGTCGCGGGCAAAAGTTAAAAATAAAACAAAACAGCTGATAGTAAGTTAGATACAGTGCAGGTTCCCGCTCTTACATAGGCTAGAACCTTGCTGTAGAGTGACACATTGAAACATGCTGGCTTCCTCGAAGGTTTAAGCAGAAGAGTACTGTAAAAAATGGATTATTTATAAAAGACAGATATTATGTATTAGCTCTCTTCGAAGGCAGACGCCTTAAATTAGTATGAATTAGAACCCAAAATGGTGTTTTATCTAAACTTCTAAACTATTATAATTTATAATCAGAAGTCGGTACTTCTGATTATAAATTATAATACTAGGTATGTGCCCGACCCAGTTCTCGAAAATGGCAATATCACTTTGTATTGGGATAGGTCTATCATCACTGACAGGACTATCGTTGCCAATAAGCCTGACATAGTGGTGATAGACCGACTAAATGTTGAATAAATGATTGTTGATACAACGGTCCCTCATGATGAAAACCTCTGAAAGCTGAGAAAGATAAACAAACTAAGTATCTTAACTTGGCTCACGAGGTAAGTCGACATGTTGGATATGAACACAGCAGTCATTGTGCTGATAATAATGTGACGGCCAATGGCATAATTGCCAAGAGCCTCGACCAATATCTAAGGAGGCTCTCGTTGGGCAGCTGGGCACGGCGCGTATTGTTAGGAGATTCATCTCTCTGGAACCCTGACCACCGGTAGCTTGGACCCAGTTCCCGGTACCGGTGGGCTACAAGTTTTATATTTATAAATATTTTTATGACTGTGTATTTTAATATTTAAAAACGTAATTGGTATGTTTATACAATGATTAAAGGGAATAATAATAATATGGCAACGGATTTGACAGATTGGACGTAAATAAATTGTTGCCATATTATTATTATTCCAATAATAATATGGCAACCAAGTGACAGGAATTTATTTACGTCCAATTTTAATAAATTCAATATATCAAAAACCAAGATATATTAAGATTCAATATATCTGAATAATATACACACTTTAAATATTACACAATGAAGAAACATTACGACGAACAATGAAAAAATTACGATGTTGACTAGAGCCGCAGCTCGACGAACACCCCACCTCCTGCGGCTTCGTTGCTCAGCACCGACTTGCCGCCTCCGAAACCCAGCCCCACCGTGAGTGCTGTGACACCGGCCGTGGCAGTCGCGTCCAGCTCGAGCGACGAGTACTTCTCGCCGCCCACGACGACACCACCTGCACGTCGACGAAAAGGTCGCTGGCCGCCGGATGGCTTAAGACCTCGAGGCCCACCGGCCTATGATAGCTTCCAGTGGAAGTGTACAGCGCATGAGATGGACGCAAACCATCAATGGAATCATCATGCGCTCATACTATGAGGCTACAGAGGATGGAACTTACCTGACTGCGTACCGTGGTTGGATGCTCACTCTGTTTCAGGTACTTGAACCAGCTGTCAACGTTTCGGTCCAACGACTGTCGGATCAGGTGCGTGTCATCCAGTGTAACCGTATGTTGGATGACAGTGTACTTGATCGCATCCGAGTTGAAAAGTTTAGCCATGTTACGAACGTAAGTTCCCAGTGCAATGATGAATTAAGGAGTGGTTTGGAGAGTGCGATTCGGGAATATCGCTACGTGCCGAAATGCGAAAACCTCACCGTTACGCACTCGACAATGTACTGCATAGCTGTAGCAGCATATCGTGTAGCTCATGTCAAATTGCCCAAGGACAGAGTTACACGATCGAAACCAGCCGTACCGGTCTGTCAGTGTAGAATCTAGAGCCGTATTGGTGGGGCCAGAGCACTAATCGGCAAACTGATCTGCTTCAGGGAGGGCAACACTCGCCCTGATGCGCCCTGTGAGACGGACGTTTTTGGGGGCTGATATTAGTCCCCGAGACTATCCGTCTCGTGTCACAGAGCGCATCGACTTCCTGAAGCAGCAGATGTATGCATGGCCAACCATATGCGTAGTTCTATGCGGCGGGTTGAGCGATACACCCAGAATCGTACGTTACAAAGTAATTAAAGGTATGTAAGGCTTGGGAGCAACCGGACCAAGGTGTGATTGACATCATGGTTTGGCGCAACATCTAGTCGGTGCCTGTCAGTCATACCGAAGGTGATTGGATTCGAGAGGTCGAGTAAGCGTGATCCATTACCAAATGGGGGCGACCTTAATCAGCCCCCAAGATGTAGCCTGTGCAGTCCGTCCGTTGCCTAATTGGGAATGTCTAGGGCCGGACGGATTGCACAACTTTTGGATCGAGTGGTAACAAAGATCGCACGCGCGTTTGGCCTTTCAGCTGCCTTGGAGTTCGGCTTACTACGCGAGTTCCTTATGACAGCAGTTACCCACCTGCTCCACAAGCATACCGTGGAACGAAAAAAATATCGACCGATCACGTGCCTACCGACGACGGTCTATAAGATTCTGACATCAATTTTTAGGGTTAAAATTAATAACAATATTAACACCAACAACATCATGTCTTTCTCTCAAAATGGATGTAGGAATGGGTCCCGCGGTACTAAGGAGCTAACTAATTTCTCA
Source organism: Melanchra persicariae (assembly GCA_947386135.1). Taxonomy (NCBI): domain Eukaryota; kingdom Metazoa; phylum Arthropoda; class Insecta; order Lepidoptera; family Noctuidae; genus Melanchra; species Melanchra persicariae. The sequence goes on along the minus strand of OX376655.1, from coordinate 7,415,388 downwards.
TTGATATGGCCATTAATCAACAGGTTCGACGTTCCCAAAAGGATCTATCGACATGTTGGATAGACTATAAGAAGGCTTATGATTCGGTGACTAAAACATGGCCATGAGGGTGCTAGACTTGTTTAAAATACATGCAGCACTACGCACCTTCCTGATGTGATGTATGGGGCATGGAGCATGAGGAATAGTGATCCGGTAAGGATCAAGCGGGGTCTGATTCAGGGTGTTAGTTTGAGTCCGCTTTGGTTTGGCCTGGCCTTGAATCCTTTAAGCACACTGCTGGAGAATTCAGGACTAGGCTATCGGTTGAAGAGTTGAGAGGTGGACAAGTTATATCTCACTTCTGTTACATAGTTGATTTGAAACTCTTTGCCCCCAGTAATCTGCAACTGATGGAGCTGCTGAAGGTTACTGAAACTTTCAGTGACGCCATCTGGGAGCCCTTCGGTGGTTTTTTTTTAAATATACAGACACAAACTCAAATTTTTGGTATCATGCGCCGGAAAAGTATGTTTATTAATAATAATATACATACATACTGAAACAGACACAGGCTATAAGGATTTTGAAAAAAAAAACAAGATGATGGTTAGAGCGTCGTTGTATTTATTGAGATTTGGTCTTAAGAGGTATCATAAGAAAAGGCTCGATGAGACGATTTTCAAAAGCATAAGTCACTTTATTTTGGTAAAAAAAAACATTAAAAAGTGATCAAAATATTCAAATTATTTGAGGATTCGTTTTTATCTGATTAAAATGCAATTTTGAATTTTGTTTGATTTAGGACGGATTCGACCAAAGTCGAATTTATACACGAGTAACTATATCAGGAATAATCTATTTCACGATTTTATTCTCGAGTAAATCAACAGTCGATTTTCGTTCGTTTGGAATAGCTATCTGCGAAAAGCAAAGTGAATGGTGAACGAATGTAATACCCGGCTATAAATCGTTGTTCTACAAACGGGACGGTGCAGAAGCAAAACTCATGTCAACTCTCATTTGTCGTATAAATTATAGCGTGGTAAAGTAGCTGTCAATAGTGTCAATGTCCGTAAAGTTGTTTTGAAATTAAAGCACAAAACAATAGGACGCCATTTTATTATTGGAATAACTTCATATTCCATGCTTATCGGTGGTATAGTGACTACCTATTCCCGAATAGACTCGCTATTCCTCGGATTGTAGTTGGTTAAACGTGAAATTGATTTACTCTCGAGTAAGTATCGATTTAATCCGAGAATAAGATTTATTCTAGTTTGGTCGCCCTTAAAGGTTATAAAATAGGCTTGTATATAATCAGTTATCATAAATGATTATGAATATTTTGAACCAAAACGAGTTTTTGTGAAGAACGCCTAACAAACTTCTTCGGGCAAAAAAATATATTAGTCACCAGATAGAGATAGTGGTAGTATAATTCTATTACTACTCTATAATCTCTGATATAAATCTTTAGAACTAAGTTAATTTTGTACCTTCTCCTTTGTAGAGATAGGACGACTTTTGCTACCCGCCGAAGTAAACCTATAGACCTTGCATGAGACAGCCACAAACATTTACGACCTTAAATGTATATTACGAGTCTTCAATTGAATTTGTATCTTACCTTTTACCATGTCTGCAAAGAAGAAATCCTTAAAATCGAACGTACACCTCTCTTTAGCTTCGTGTGAGTGTTTAGCATTGCTAATCTTCCAGTAACGCACACCATCGGGACCAACCACTTTATTTAAGTTGACTAATACTTGTAAGTAAATTAGTTCTGTAATTTAAAAATAACTATTAAAATCCTGTAATCTTTTAACTGAAATATACAAGGTGAGGTGAAATTTTTGGTTTGTTGGGTCATGTGGTTTTCTGCCCGCATGCAGCAGTGCGATTCTGTAAACATGTCGAAGTGAACACTTGGGCGGGGTGCACGACGGGTGAGTTGTCAAACCATACAAATAACATGGAATGACAGCTCAGTTGTCGTTCACTTCGTCTAGGTGAACACCGTGAGATGTCGACAGAATCGACCGACAGATCTGTTCCGCATGCGGATGGTAGCACGCTCCTGGCCACAATTTGTATCCTAGGAATGTGCACACAGTTCTTTTAAATAAATCTTAGGAGCGAAGTCGCAAAAAATAGTTACTTTTCCATACATCTGGTTACTGGTCTGTTTCATCCCACTTTTGGGCAAAGGCATCGTTATGGTTTACCGCTATACCAGTCCAGGCCCAGAGCTAGTGTGATTTTGTCGTGTTTGGTGGTTTGTCTGTTTGTTTGGCTATTATAGTTTTGTATACCCGTAGCTTTAGTAAAATACTTACTGCATTTCACATGAAAGGGGCCCTTTCCATCTATTGGTGTAAACAACAGTTTTCCAGAAGTATCGTAGTGACCAACCACGTCAATTGGACCTTCGGCCAGGACTCTTAATTTGTTTTTCTTTATGTCACGCCTGTAAATAACAAAAACTTTAGAAAATATATCTGCAGGCTTAGTCAAGTTACATACGTTTCGTCAAGAAAGCGCCTTGGCGTAAGTGATTTTAGAAAACTATTAATTTACTTTAGTCTATGGTGAGCGTCCCAGCAAACGTCAAACTCACGTCAAAGTCACAGTTGTGTACTTTGTGCGCGGGCTGAACTATTTTTTTCTGTTTTGAATTGCTACGGAAGGAATAATTGTTATAATAACTGATAAAAAAGAAAGCGAAATACGGTATAATTATTCGTATTGGTGTGGTTTAATTTATTATCACGGTGCGGTATGTAATTTTAAAAATAACTGTGTCTCGAAATGTTATGATAATTTCTGATCGTGCTTACGAATGAAATATACCTTAAATAATGTGATAACTTTTTTAAGATGAAATCTAGATCTCAAGCAAGTCCAGCCAAGTTGACAATCTCAACTTGGCTAAGCCTGCTGAACTGTCATAGTGACATCCTATTAGCGATAACGATTATCCAAAATGTACGGGATTGACACGCACTTCCGAGATGTCACGAAGTCTATCCTAAAAAACTTCGTATTTTGACAATCGTAATTTCATTTTGTTTACGAGTCTCTGAACTCAGCAAAGTTACACTGTCTCTACCCAGTACAGGCACGTCTGGCGAAAAATGACGATGAGACACAAATTATGGGGTAAGGCTAAGCGATGAGTAATCTTCGATCGCGAACATCAAATTGTCTAGTAATCAAAGGGCCAATTCTACTAATTTTTAAGCAACGTTCACATTCGCATGTCAGTTGCAATCAGTCAAAAAAGCCTTAATTTTTATACATTTTTGACAGATTGCAACTGATATGCGAATGTTGCTTAAAAATTAGTAGAATTAGCACTCAAGTCAATATGTTTTAAGTCTTGAACAAATAAGTATTGTTTATTGTTATTGTTTTACGGCCAAAATTAATAATATATCCGTAATCTACGATATAAATCGATCGCAGATATATACCAATCTATGGATCGATCTCCAATCCAAGTGCCAATATCGAAAAAACACAATCCATCTCTTGCTCAATCCGCAGATATCCGGAAATCCATTCCCTCTTGATCATTTCGTTTTATGCAAAATCCATGAGTATTCATCGTTAATTTATATATAATATAAAATAACTATGCATAAACAGGCTTTATAATTTATTGTAGGATTTCTTTTATTATCGACACATCTATTTACTTAAGATTTTAGGACGATTAACATCGAAACGTTGAGTTTAAAATGGTGATAAATTCTAATGTTTCGGTTAAAATGAAACGTAACGCAAAAGGACCGGGACGCGGTTTTTTGTCTGTGGTAGCTTGGCGGGTGTTTGTTTTTTATTTACAAATGCAACTTGATTTGACGCCGTGCTTGCCGCCAATATTAAGTTTCTTTGTTTGCTTGTTAGTTTATATGTTAGATTTTGACTGATACGATAGAAAATATAGAAATTAACTGCAGTTTTCGATAACCTAAACCTAAATGTAAAGTCAGCATCATCCAGACTCTGCATGTAGTTCACCCTTTTAATTCTCCTTGAAGTAGCGCGTCGGCGTCGTAACTCTTCACCCGCTTCACTGTCTGTACTGTCCCAATCTGATAACTGTGCCAATACCTCCATATCACTGTCACTATCACTGCTGGAGAATATCGAAACTGCCATTTTTACAAACCAAATCCGTAAAACCAATGCTAAATCTGAGGAATTTCTAAGATTACGATTGAGATTGTTTACACCGATCAAAGTAAACGTCAAACTCAATGGATAGGTTATTAACACGCACAAACTGTCATTTACGAACAGAGGTCAATCTATAATCTGTGATCCGTCCTCTCAGAGATAGCTTGGTTTTAAAGATCGCGATTTCAATCCACGGATAGCTTTTTGACACACTATATTATATATCTGGATTTTATTTTCGATCTTCAATCCAAAGATTTTGGATTAGATCGATTATTAATTTCGGGTGTTAGAGTAATACTGCAATTGAGGATTATTATTTCAACTATTTTTTATCATTGTTTTTTAATCGTTATTTTGATTCTTTTTAGTGAGTTTCAATATTGATTAAAGAACTTGCTTTAGATTTTGATTAAAAATAGAAAATAAACTGTCAATCAGGATTCCTATAAAATTGTGTAATTATTTTTACAAAACCTTTACAATTTCTGGATCGGAACTGAAAAAAACGACACGAGAAGAGATGATGAGAGCCGTCGAAATTTTGCAAGCTGGTTCCAGGCACGCACTGTGGCTGTCGCTCTTGGCACTACACAGAGCATCAGAAGCCGTTTCAAGCCACGCTATCGTATCACGGGTCGCGTGACCGAGCAACATGGAGGACGATCACGCAGAAAGGACCAGCACATCCAAAATACTGCTCGACGGAATCGTACCATGACCGCCATGAAGTCGGCTGCGAGCCTCCACAGCTTTTCAGGCTTGCTGATAAGCGACCAAACCGGGCCGGTATTTGGATCTCAATGCTCAGATTTTTACGAAGAGGATTATTTTTTGAGGTGTTAATGCCTCCGCCGTATAGTCCTGACTTTGCACCTTCAGATTTCTACCTGTTTCGGTCTCTTCAGAATTCTTTAGGCAGTGTGGCAGTCAGGTTAACATCACGAGAGGACTGCCAAAACCACTTGTCGCGGTATTTTGATCAGAAGTCCCAAAATTTCTATAGCAATGGAATCATGTCCCTAACTACAAGATGGCAAAAAGTTATCAAACAAAATGGTACCTACATACTTTAGTTAACTCATCAGCGGTCATTAAAGCAGACACTATAGTAAAACAATGGCGTCACATCTCCTGGAGTTGGAGTAACTGGCAAGTGTTTAAATGTAAATAAACTATATTAAAAAATGTTTTGAATTTTCTTAAAAAATGCGAAGAAACTTTTTCCCCAACCTATTATGACAAAAAATGTAGGGGCCCTACAACTGAGCCCTGAGGTGTTCCCTCAGTTATAGCCATGCGTTCACTACAAATGTTATCAATTTTTACGGCAAAAGTTCGATTTTTGAGATAATTTTTACACCAATTGAGTTATGGACCACGTACTCCGGAGTCGTCTAATTTATCAACTAGCTGATTATGAATTAATGTGTAAAAGGCACGTGAGAAGTCAATAATGAGAGCAAGAACATATTTTTTCTCATTGAGGTGCTTATTGACTTCATCGGTGAAGTTTGACAAGTGGTGCTGTTGCCAGCTTGAAAGCAAAATTGGTACCGGTTAATTACATCGTGCTGCCGATAAAATGCATGAATTTGTTCACAACCATATTTTTCAACTATTTTATTAATAGACGAGAGCAATGTTACTGGACATTATTTTGAATAATCGTCTTTTTTACCCTTTTTATGGATTGTCCTTATGCAACCTACCTTTAGATCATCTGGGTGTCACTTTCAATGCTTCGGTTAATGAAATCAGCAATAAAGTTGGATATACTATCACCTATCATTTTAATATCGGAAACTTTAGTATTGTCTGGACCTGGAGCTTCTCTTGAGTTAAGTTTTTTAATGATTTTATAAACGTTGCTGGCCGAGGCTTTTTAAAACAGCATACTAGAATCCAGGGGTATACGTGTTGCTTTAGGGTCTGTTATTTTTATATTAAAGTTAGGAACTATGTCTTTAACCACTCTGTCAAAACCATTTGCAAAGTTGTCAGCAATGTTTTTAGTAGTGCCTCCCTTATGTAGACGCGATCATCAGCTTTTTCCTTCGGGACGTTCGGCACTAGTTGACCCACGGTAATACAATTTTCCTTGCTAGTGCCAATCCATTGTTGCGGGAGCGTCTTCGACTTTAGTTCCACGAGGATGGGTCCCGGTTTATCCTTGCTTCCTGGTATTTGTCGCGTTGAATGAATTTCCCTATCAGCCACATTCAATTTGACGGCCACGGTATCCATCACTTTCTCTATGTTATTTGATCTCTGGTAACCTAGCTACTTCCAGTGCTGTTGCGAGGGACTGCTGCTCAACCTCTTGGAACTCTTGCTCCAAGACATTAATGCGTAGTTCTAGGTTCTTGTTTTTGTTTTGGAGGTTGTAGTTTTTGATTTCAAGCTCATTGATTTTGCTGGCTTGTTTTTTAATAGCTTGCTCCATTGATGTCAGTTGCTCACTGGGGAACTCTAGTGAGTTCTCGAGACTTCTAATTTCCTCGCGGAAAGCCTTCTTTACTACTCGACTGATATCCTGCACCAGTTTATTGGCATCGATCACTAGAGCCATCTCCGTACCTTTAGGGTCTTCGTAGTCGTTTTCATCGTCATCCTCTTCAGGGATTACGATGAAAGTTTTTTAAGACACTCTTCACAAACTCCATTCAATACCATGCAAATCCTTGAGGGTGTTCAGTTGCTTGTTTGACAGCTTGAGCACACGGGATCAGCATGTACAACTTTTTCACACCTTCTGCACTCCAGCCCGGGCACCATCTTGGTAACATTTTTTTTGCATTTAACACCCCTTTTAATTACCATATTAAGGAATGAAGGTAAAAGTAAGTATATTTTTCTCGTTAATAATACGCGACCGTTCGCTTTTATGATTTGACAGAGACTCGATTAATAAATATAATATTTGTATCTCTATATAATAAATTAATATTTGTACCTTTACGATTGTATTGATATCCTAATTTTTGCCTTTTTTACAATTTAATTGTTGACATCAACTGATGTTAATTTCCCACAATTTGCAATAAAATATAGGGATAAATTGTTAGACATAGGAATAAAAGTAGGAAGCCAGTCTGAAATTAATAGATTTGATAAATATTAATTGGATATTTTTAATTTAAAAATGTACTTAAGACAAGCAGCTTTCCGGGTAACATCCGTGACTTTAGTCTTGGCGCGCAGCACCAGGTTCCTTTCACGGTCCGAAATTCGAACTCCTCGGATACAGTGCTCCATGGCTTTTTGGCAAACCTCAACTCTTACCGGAAGGACTGGCCCGCTATGGCAGACGGAGGATAGATGTGTGTGGAAAAGGAAGAGGGAGGCCTTTGCCCAGCAGTGGGAGTGGTAGTCGGGCTAGATTAAATTAGAAAAATGTACTTGATACCTAGACAGTTTTGATGTGTTTAGTTGATGTAGTTAACCCTTCCCTTCAACCCAACCTATTATGTTATGCGACCTTATTGTAAAACTATCAATTTATTTATTTTATCAAATACTTTATAAATTCCTCATTTGCTTTTTAGACAATGTTCTTGGGAAACTTAAAAGCCTAATATTATTATACATGTCAACATAGATACTCACTATATATCTATCAAGCCTGTTTTGTTCCACTGTTAAGCAAACGCCTCCCTCTTCCTTAAAACTTTGCAATGTCGGGCCAGTCCTTTCGGTAGCAGTCACTGCCTTTAATTAGACTTGGGCCTATACAGCGCTTGAAAGGACTATATTGCCCAGATAGATCTAATATTATTATAATATAGTTTATTTTTCTCAAAAAGGTAAAATTTTGGTGCATAATATCTAAATTACGCGCAGATTCAAACCTTAGTCAGAACTGGAGTCTATACTGGGTTCGATACCTGTATGACAGATTTCTGATCTCACACCTTTAAAATTACAATATTTAAGTGCACTTACGTACTACAACATTGTGAAAGCTCTAAATATTGAGAGGAAGAGAATTAATATCCAAACCAAAAGGGTGTGTGTGCTATGTGTGTCGGACAGTGTTGTATCCGTGAGTGCAATGAATGGCATCACCCCAGCGCCCGTGGAGAGCACTGGGCGTGAGCACCTACTTGCCTGAGAGTGTGTGTTGTGTTCTGTGTGGCAAGGTGGAACTCGATCTTGGATTCAATTGAGTATATAAGTGAATATTAACGATAGGCGAAATTATTTTGAAATATGTCATTTCGTAATAGTTCTTGATGAAATGTATTATGTGATACAAGATGTTTTTGGTAAACTGACTTATTGTTTTATTTCCTTTTACTTTTACAATGTGAAAATAGATTACACAATACAACGAGAGGGGTGGGGGACTACATAGTCTTGGACATATACAATCTCTTCATCCTCAATGTACAGTCTTCTGTTGGTGCTGTTCGTCATGAGTTAGTTCTTTGACATGTTCTTTTTAAGCCAATAAATCTACAGGCTTGCCTTGTTCAGGTCTGCGAGCATGTTACCCAGATCAGCCGCTGATGAGGAAAAAAGTAGGATATATCACTGACGAAGCGGAGATTTGATAATCTCTTCTCACCGATGAATATCCCCTTTTCTGCCAGTTTTATGGTTGGTTGGTTTTAAAGGCTTCCTCGAGTGTGGTAGTGAAAATAGATACTCACGTTACTTTTAATATATTCCACTTGCTGGTTCCAGTTACATTCATTTTCGTAAATACGATTTTAAATTCTTCTTCTACATAAGTGACTTTCTTCACTCTCAGAGGATCCATGGGTTCTAATCCGAATTCAGGCAAGCCTTTGGCAAAGTACGGCATGGCCTTTTTCGTGGATGCCAGTAAACAGACCTCGTCATTCCAGACACACTTGTCAATGAAAGGTACTGGACAGAAAATAATTAAATTGAAAAACACAAAATGTTATTTTCTCGAGTATCTACTTCATAGACACCATAAGGCCAATCCTCGTAGTTAAAAAGCGTTCAAATTCTAGTCGTAACATCATCTCAGCGATGTTCAAAGTTAATAATGTAAATTGTATGGCTACTTGTTTAAACGACGGTATTCAGAACGATTCACAAAAAAAAATCCAACAATTTCTTTTTACACAAAATACGACTGATTTATTATTAAACGCCTGAAAAAAAAAGCTACATGGGAATTAAGACCCTGAAAGCATGGTATTTTGATAACAAACAAAAATGTCTTACCCAAATTGCCCCTAGCATGGCCATATGAGCCAATGACAAAACACAAACACAAAAACAAACACTGAGACAACATTTTTGTATTTTTTTAATTTTACATAATATTGGTTAGCTCCTCCTATTGTGTTGTGAGGATAACACTGATGATGATCTTCAAGAAGAGGCTTAATATATAGTAATGTGCCGGTCATACGGGTTTCGTCCGTATATTTCTTTTTTTTATGGCCTTGTTTTGTTGTCCGTATTTTTAATAATTTAACATTTTAAAACTACCTTTTTCCCACGGTTTTGCTCCCAAGACCTATGCCTCGACCCTTTTTAACCGACTTCCCAAAAAGGAGAAGGTTCTCAATTCGACTGTATTTTTTTTTTTTTTTTTGTGTGTTTGTTACCTCATATCTCCGTCATTTATGAACCGATTTGAAAAATTCTTGTTTTATGTGAAAGGATATACTTCTCGATTGGTCCCATTGAAATTTTATCAAAATCGGCTCAGCAGTTTGGTTTTTAAATCCAAATAGCTGGAAAAAATATGTTTTTAGGTGTGGGGTACCATTCGGAAGTCGGTGTCAAATAACGAAGAAGCAACCAAAAACACCGACTTCCGAAATTAAAGTTACTTTGTACTTTGTAGTGTTTTTTTGGAAGTCGGTTTTTTTTTGTGAAAAAGTTTTTTTTGTACAGTAGAACGGCTGGTACAGGATAACCTTGTTAATGTTACTCAGCGATCCCAGTGTATCTTTCTGTCAGTGAAAGAATTTACTTAATTACGTAACTAGATCGATACTTCCACAGGTAACCTGTTTCAAACATGAACATGAACAAATACATAACTGTACTTCTTCAACGTGGATGCTAGAGTCTGCCAGCGGCTCAGCCCACGTGAAAGTCAAAAATTATCTTGAGAGAATCCAGGAGTATCCTGTTATAAAAAGATATAAGATAAAAATATCCTATGTATTTTTAATTCCAGTACATGGTCTACTCTTGCTTCATCCAAATCTATTCAGCTGTGAAAACGTTAAGATGTAATAAACAGAAAGACAGACGGTTACCTTCGCATTTATAATATGGATTACTCATTAATTCTCGGTTTGTTTTGCTTGTTTGTGGTATTGTATTGAACGTTCAGTAATAAATTGTTTTGGTATTAAATTCATTCTATTTTGGTTAACATCCGGGGAAGGATGCGTAGATTTTCTTTTTTTATAAAATTAACAGGTTTGTTTACAAAAGTGGCAAAATAATCAAAAGTGTACCAAAAACAACAAACACGTTTTATAATTCATGTTTTATTCCAAACTTTTTCTTGCATCCATTTTTAATAATTGTTGTTCTTCCTATTTTTATGATTTACTCATAGCTACAAAATTATGCAGCATGACTTATTAATTGTAACTATTTCATTGGTTTTTGTTACTTAGTAGGTATTGTTTTTTTTTGGTTTTATAAAACACTTATTCACACACACACTTTCATACAATACAAAAGTATGACACACCATCTTACACCGTACGCTGTACGCATACAAAATAATTATTTGCAAAATTTAAAAATTCACCATCAAGATCGGTAGTTCTTTATAGAGTTGTAGCTCTGTCAAATTTATGATGGCGGATGTAGGTATTCTTGGTTCTCGAATTTCCTTATAATAATGGCGTGACTCACATGTTACAGGAAAAATAATACTACTAAGAATTTTGTACTTTTTTCTTTTAGTTTTAAACCGTACCATTCGAAAATTCAAATAATGTAAATGATAGGTTAGCTAATTTGGATAATGTTACTTTTTAGCGACAACATGTGACCCTGAAATTGTACCAAGCTTTTGCGCTCTAACGCATGTTCGACTTTTTAATGCCAAAACATTCGCAGTGTAAATGCAAATTATGCTGGGCTTTTAAGTCTATTACAAAGAATTGTGTTACCTGGTGACGTTATTTTATCAGAATTCTGGCTCTCCCGCAACCCCGTAATTCTGATTCTAGAGGATTATATTTCTCATTCTTCTTCTTCGTGTCGCTGGCACGACAGTTGGATAAATTTGGGTGGCCCAAAACAATGCCACTTCCACAGCATCGTTGGTAGCAGCATACAGGTCACTTAGGCTGCATGTTTTGAGGCACAGAGGGCAAGCTTGGAGGTGGAGCATAGTTTGTAACTTGGTTCCACATCCATACCCTGCAGTTGATGTGTCACGGTAGCCCCACTTAGCGAGGTTGAAATTACACCTTCCTACTTGCGTTCCAAGGCGATTCAGGGACTTCCAAGTCGACCAAGGAAGGTAAGACCCTGCGAGAAGGTGTCCGATTGGTTGTAAATAGGGGACAAAAGTATCCTTTTTATGGATGGGAAATCATCAAATGACCCCTTCCGCTCTGGGTGGAGCGGGAGGGAGTGTCAGACTCTTACTGACTAAATCACATCCGTGCTCCTCCTAGTGCCCTTTGCGATCCAGGGCCGCGGTCACTCTCGAACAAAATCCGCAACCCTGGCAGGCTCTGGCCCTAACGGGCCCCGTCTTTTGCTGACTGCTTCGCTTTGCTGCGTGGAATACAACGCACCGTCGACCCGGGCCTGGCTTTGATTGGCCGCGAGCCACCCAATGCTCGCCGTCTGCAGGCATGCGCTACAGTGGCCGGGAATCGCCCTGCGACTTCCGACGCGACGCCCGGGACGTCTCTATGTTGCGGCGGCTGGGGAGTGAGGCTTGTCTCTCGCCCCGGACTATAAATTGAATCAGTGCCGGACGCGAGAGGTCACCTGATGTTTGTCATCAAATCATGTAAATTAAATTTCATCCACTTCCCGGTTACCGATTAAGCTGAAATTTTGCATATTTGTGTAAATCGTGTGACAATGCAACATTACGATGACATGGTGCTGATCTGATGATTGAGCTGAAAGGTGGCCATAGGAACTCTGTAATGAAACGACGCAACCCCATCGAGTTTCAGCTCGTTTGATTAGTTTAGGCGAGTACTTTGGCGCTAGATGGTAACCAGAGTCTGATGATGGAGCTAGAAGATGGCCATAGGAACTCAGTAAATAAACGACATAAGCCCATCGAGTATGAGCTCGTTTGATTCGTCTTGATGAGTACTTTGGTACTAGATGGTAACCAGAGTCTGATGGTGGAGCTGGCAGGTGGCCATAGAAACTATATATTTGGTAAATCTAGCACGTTCAAGGTGCTGACTCAAAACATAAGAAGCTTGAAACACAATTTTGACGACTTTCAGGATTTGCTAGATCGACTGGATTTGGGATTTGATTTAATTGTCTTCACTGAATGCTGGCTTTCAAAACTTGCGGCAGTACCCAGGATTAAATGATATAAATCTATAGGTACCGATAAATCAATCAATCAAAATGGTGGGATAGTGATATACTTTAAAGAAAATCTGAAACCAAAAATCTCTGAACCGATAAGTACTGACGATGAAATGAACTAGTCTCTACAATTGGAAATGAACTTGCAATAGTATATATATATAGATCACCCGCATTTAAAAATATTGATATCCTTCTGAAAGTTTTGGACAGCATTTTAAACGATATAAAGATGTATAAGAATTTAATTTTGATGGGAGATATAAATATTAATATCTTAGATAATAGCAGTCATAATTCCTTAAGATACATGGATTTCCTGGCCTCACACGGTTTATTACCATCGCCTACCCTCCCGACCAGAAAGGAAAATTGCCTAGATCACTGCTTTCTTAAAACCTCGTCTGTATCCCAGACTATCGTATATGATTCTACAGACACGGATCACTCGTCGGTCATGATTTCTTTATCTAAAAAAATGAAGCCACACGGTTGCAAACCTAAACACAATACAAATCAAAAAACCTTCCTATTTCCGATTTTCACGCGGGCGAAGCCGCTGGTAGAAGCTAGTGTCTTATGTTTTTTAGTACCTAGTCATTTGTTTTTGTAATGGTTACCCACCCTATTTATAAACACTTACGTGTAGCATTTAGCTGAATTTTGTGTTGCATCTTGATTACACTTTCAATTCCAATATGGATTCATGTAATCTAACTGTTTTGCACTATTTTACATTAATTTGTTAAGAACTGTTTTTAACCCTGTATGGCTTATCTTTTTATTATTCATGTTATGGCTTATCTTTTTGTTATTCATGTTATTAGTACGTTTAAATTGGAAATACATTGCAAAGTATCGCTTATGAGATATTTTGACATTGGTTCTTAATAAATTTTTATAATTTGATGTATCCATGGTAAACAAACTAGAGCTTTAAAATGTCACAAGTTGACTGAACGCTCATAGATTTTCAACAATAATAGGTATTATTGATTTATTATGGTACAAAGATACTCGCCACCTATTATTTTGTGAATAAATTCTCTTACTCGAGAATGTTTCCGAAATTAATCTGAATTGTAGTATTAAATCTGTGACTTACGTTGATTACATCAGTGTTAGTTAGCTAGAAGTCCAACGTAGTCCAGTAGGTACAGACTCTTTAACTTTTTAATTTTTTTGTTATTTAGTTTGTTTTTTTTGATACAGGTAAATAAAAAAAAAATATGTAAATATAATATTATACTGATTATATTATTTATTATAATATTTTGTGCATGGAGGACTTACAGCCAAAATTATCCAAATGAACCGCCACTAGTCCGCAAAAAGGTTCATTAGAAAACCAGCGTCAGGCAGCATCAGTCTGTCTGATAATATATCGCTAAAATGAACCTTTTAGTGCAGCCGTGAGACACGCACTTAGTTGTATTACCATTTTTTGTATTTTTTAAATATCGTGCGTGTTTCGTGTATGTGCTAAATAAATTTTATTTTTTCTTTCTTTCTTTAAAACCCATATTTAATTGGAAAGTCCTAAAATTCCTGAAGGACCAGAGAGAGGCCAGACAGACGCGGCCTTCGGTCTGCAGTCTAGGACTCCACCTTCACTCTGACGCCTTGGGACCGCGTGCCACTCACGTTTGGTGAGTCTAATCTTCACACTTCACTCCTCTTTTGTACTCGGAGGCCGCGCCCATAACTGGTCGCGCTCTGGGGCAATTTTCGCTTCAAAGTCACCCGGTGCAAGGCAGACATTCGCTTTTGAACTCCTACCTCAAGCCACAGCTGCCTCTGCTGCATGATGCCGAAGACCGTCAATATACTAGGATCCCAGGATACTGTATTTCAAGATACGGGATTACTAGGATTCCAGAACCAGGATACGAGGAACTCCTCCATAATTTGTGCGTTGCTGTTCATCCTTTATCAAGTCGGGTGAACTGTAACGTGATAATATACATAAATGTATACAGGGTTATTTGTTAAACACCAGCAACCTTTCAGGGGAAGTACTCATGATTATAAACAACATTTACTATGGGACCACCTCTGAAATAAAATAAATCGGCTTTTTCTTACAAAATGCAATATATAGGGTCCAATTAAAATAGGTGGACAAATTTTACCACAGCGCTCAGTAGGTCTAACCAAAGATATCCAAGCAAGAAAAAACACTGATTAAAATGATTTTATGCATTGGGTAACCAACATTTATAAGTGTATTTTTGTTCGCTGATTATTTTAATTGTAAGTATCTAATGCGATTTTCTTTTATTTTTTTTTAACATTGTCCTTATTTTGGTGGTCTGAATGATTCCTAAAAGTTTGTCCACCTATTTTAATGGGATATGAAACAGTAATTTTTTTTTTTTCGATTTTTCAGAGTTGATCTCATAACAAAAGTTGTTTATAATCATGAGTACTTTCACCCACTGAAAGATTGCTGGTGTTTTACAAATAACCCTGTATAGCTAGGTTTAGTAGATTTAGATAGTTACGTAAGTAGTTATATGTAAGTATTATGTTCATTTCTGGCACCGTTGGAGAGACTGCAGCACAGCCCAAGTCTCGATCGAATCGAAGGCTTTCTCGTAGTCCACAAACGCTAAGCAGAGGGGCAGATTATACTCTTCGGTCTTCTGTATAACCTGCCGCAGCGTGTGTATGTGGTCTACGGTGCTGAAGCCTTTTCGGAATCCGGCTTGTTCGGGAGGCTGGAAGTCGTCAAACCTGCGTGCGAGACGGTTTGTGATGACTCTGGAAAACAGCTTGTAGACATGGCTCAGAAGTGAGATGGGCCTGTAATTCTTAAGCAGGGCATTGTCGCCCTTTTTAAAGAAGAGTACTTTGTAAAGAGAGTTACGAGAACATACCGCGCAACTTCCCGAACGCCGCCCAGCCGAGTCGGATTCGACGGTTGACCTCCTTCTCGAAGTTAGCCCTACCTAGCTGGATCGTTTGTCCCAGGTAGACGTACTTATCAACAACTTCGAGTGCAGAGCCTCCAATCTTGATAGGAGTGGGTGCTACATGGGTATTTACCATGACCTTGGTTTTGTCCATGTTCATTTTAAGACCCAATCTTTCGGAAGCTCTACTGAGGTCATCGAGCATTGTACTGAGGTCCTCCGTGGTCTCAGCCATGACGACTATATCGTCGGCAAATCGAAGATAAGTGATGTACTCGCCATTGACATTAATGCCTAGCTTTTTCCAGTCCAAAACCTTAAAGACGTCCTCCATTGCGGCCGTGAACAGTTTCGGAGAAATTACGTCTCCCTGCCTCACACCCCACTGCAGGAGGATAGGTTCTGATGTCTGATCCTGAAGTCGGACTGACATGGTGGCGTTTTCATACAAACACTTCAGCACCTTTATGTACCGATAGTCGATCTGGCACCGTTGGAGAGACTGCAGCACAGCCCAAGTCTCGATTGAATCGAAGGCTTTCTCGTAGTACACAAACGCTAAGCAAGGGGGCAGATTATACTCTTCTTAAGCAGGGCATTGTCGCCTTTCTTAAAGAAGAGTACCACCACACCTCTGCTCTATGCTTGTGGCGTTTTCCCCTCGAGTATGACGGAATCAAACAGTTTCTGAAGGGCCTTATGGACCGGTTTTCCACCCACCTTCAGGAGTTCGGCCGTAATTCCGTCCTAACCCGACGCCTTGTTGTTTTTAAACTGCTTCAGAGCCATCATAATCTCATACCGGCTGACGTCCGGGATGTCTTCGGTATAGTGCCGGGTCAATCTAGCTCTTGGGTCGTTCGCTAGATTTGCAGCGGGTTTGGTCATTGACGTGTACAATTGTCCATAAAATGTCTCGATCTCCCTCAGAAGCTCCGATTTGGCAGATATGGTTCTGCCATCGTCAGTCTTCAGTTTTGTGAGCTGGCTCTGCCCAATAGACAAATCTCTTGCAAAGACCCTGTAGCCCTTATTCCGCTCTATTGCATCTTTAATCTTTTCAGTATTAAAGCGGTGGAGGTCGCTTTTCAAGAACATGGAGATCCGTCTATTGAGCTGCCGGTATTTGCACGCATCAGCTGAAGACTGCAGAATCATCTCCCGCCTCTCCTTCATGAGCTTGAGAGTAAGATCAGAGAGCCTCGTGGTCTTGTCTGTACGGCGAGTCTTGAAGAACTTAGACCCGACCGTATTAACAGTTTCCACGAACCCATCGTTGTATTCGTCCGCGGAGCTCCCTTGGCACTCGAAACGCTTTTGAAGTTCGAGCTGAAAGCTTTCGGAGTTTTGGATCTGGATCTGTGCTGGACGGAGCGTAGACTTCATCAGTCGAGACCTTTCCGGTTTGATATTTAGATTCAATGTGCCTCTTACCATGCGGTGATCACCAGTTTTCACCGCGTGCTTCTTCGTCGACATGATGAAGTCAATCTCATTTTTGTTGCACCGTCGGGGCTCTGCCAGGTCCACCTCCTGTGCTCACGCTTTCGAAAGAGGGAGTTCATCATATAGAGGCCCTCCTTCTCCATAAAACTGGCCAGTAGGTGTCCCCGGTGGTTCCGACGTCCATATCCAAATTGCCCCACTCGCAGCTCGTCACCGTCACGTTTGCCCAGTATCGCACTGAAGTCCCCCATGACCACGGTGAAATGAGTTTTATGACCATGCATGACTCTTGATATATCCTCATACATGGTCTCTTTTTCGTCGTTGGGGTGTGTTGTGGTTGGGGCCTAAACCTGTACGACCTTCAACGAATATCTTGATGATATTCTGAGTATAAGGTACGCCACCCTGGTCGACACACTCTCGATCCTCACCACATTGGACACGAGGGACCTGTGGACGAAAACCCGACACCACCCTGGGACTTCTGGTCACCCTCCCGGAAATAGATTAGGTTGCCGGATTTGAGAATTGTCGTGTCCTCCCCCTCTCTTCGGACTTCAGACAATCCCACAGCACTCCATCGCAACCTGCTCAATTCCTCCTCAAGTTCGGTGATCTTCCCGTCGATCCGGAGTGTTCTCGTGTTTAATGTTGCCAGGTCCAGTTGTCAGTGTTTTTAACGGTAGCCATATCTACTCCGGGGATTCTTAGCACCCCTTGCATCGTCATAAACTTGACCGCTACCGGAGTCAAGGGTAGACGCGCTGCCGAGCATTAGGGGCCATTTTCTCATTGTGGTTACCGTTTGGGGGTTTGCCATAATCGCCACGCTTGGCAGGCGGGTTGGCGATCGCAGTGTAGCTGTTGCAATGTACCGAAAGAATGCTGCTGCCCATTCTCTGGTGAGTCCCTTAGTCGCCTCATACGACACCCACGGGAAGTGATGGGATGGTGCTATTCTTTTGCGTCCGGACACCATACGGAACAAAGCACCATGTCAGTCCGACTTCAGGATCAGACATCAGAACTTATCTTCCTGCAGCGGGGTGTGAGACAGGGAGACGTAATTTCTCCGAAACTGTTCACGGCCGCAATGGAGGACGTCTTCAAGGTTTTGGACTGGGGAAGGCTAGGCATTAATGGCGAGTACATCACTCATCTTCGATTTGCCGATGATATAGTCGTAGTTGAGGAGATTTAATTGGGCTGTATGAATGACGACGCTGATTTTAAAATACTGGTTTATTACAAAATATTAACAATAAAATTTGGACGGCGCGGGACGCGTACAATGCCTAAGGCTGATCGAGTGATGTCGTGTGTGAGTGCTATCGTGCGCGAGTGCTGTCGTGCCGCTCCGCACCGCGGTTGCGTCTTATATAGCTGCTCCCCGCGCTGTGCCGAACCCCCGCTGACGCCGTCGCTGGTGCCGCCTCCGTCGACGTCATCATTCTGTTCTAGAGGTTTCCGAACATCCTGCCCGGGTTGAAGCATTGTCTTCAATAGGTAAAGGATATATGATGTTGAATGCCCTTGTAATGTTGCCCTTCTTGGTTTTGATCTCTGCCACCTTTGTGATGCCATCAGGACCAGGAAACACCTTGATGATACGGCCCATTAGCCATCGTAGTGGTGGTTGCGTTTTCTCTCTGATCAGAACTAATTGATTTAGTTTAAGCTCGCCTGTGGACGCATGCCATCCGGTTCTCTGCTGCAACATGACAACATATTCATGACTGAATCGGTTCCAAAAGTGTTGTCTTAGATGCTCGATTCTTTTGTAGCGATCCAATCGGGTGATGTTGATGGAGTGTACCTGTGGCTGAGAAACGGATATTAGCGGTCGTCCAATCAAGAAGTGAGAAGGAGTGAGAGCGGTAAGGTCGTCAGGTGACGAAGAAAGGGCAATAAGGGGACGGGAATTTAAAATAGCCTCAATTTGGACTAAGTATGTGTTCATTTCTTCATATGTTAAATGAGGAGAATGAACAATAGTTTTCAAATGTTTTTTAGTAGATTTAACAGCAGCCTCTGTTATACCATTGAAGTGTGGACTATAAGGAGGAGAAAAGCTAAACTTTATACCATCTTGTGCAAGATCGGTCTCTAAATTTGAATTAGATAAGAATTGTGCAAGCTCATTAAATACTCCCACAAACGCCGTGCCATTATCAAAGAGGATGCTGTGTGGTTTACCCCGACGAGCAACGAATCTCTTTAACGCGGCCAGATAAGCGTCTTTGGTAAGATCCGTCACAAGTTCCAGATGGACAGCTTTTACTGCCAAACAAACAAACACACAGATATAAGACTTAATGAGTCTGGTACCTCTACCTTTACGGTCAGCTATCAGCATTGGTCCGGCGTAGTCGACACTACAATTATAAAATGGAAATTCAAGCTGTGTCCTCGTGCATGGTAGCTGACCACCGCTTGAGTTCTAAATCTGGAACATTTGACACATTCTCTGAATATACCCTTAGATAGATTTCTGCCTCCTAAAGGCCAATACGTTTGACGAATGTGTGATAAAAGAAGTTGTGGCCCTGCGTGCATAAGTTTAAAATGTTCACAGCGAAATAATATTTTTGTAATGTGATGTTTCCTATCTAGCAATATCGGATGTTTAATGTCGCAACTGTCGTTAGCGTTATCTAATCTGCCACCTACGCGAATTACACCCTGATCATATAAAAAAGGATATAATGAAACGAGTCTATTTTTCCTAGATAATGCCTTTCTTAAACTAAGTGTTTTGTATTCGTCAGGAAACATTTCCATTTGACTAATACGTAGCATGACCGTAAACGCTTCCTGTAATTCATCACATGATAAATGACCACACAACTTGTCATTAGGATTTTTTAAATTTAAAATGAACCTAGCAAAGTATATAAGCAATAATACGTTTTAATTTGTTTATGTTTGATTTATTACTAATCAAACGACTGATTACTGATTGAGTTGATTCATAGTTATCTAATAAATGAACTTTAATTTCAGGTATGTTGGAATTCGAACCTATATTTGGCATGTTAGACCAACGGTCTTCACCGAAATTTAAAAACTCTGGGCCCGACCACCACAATGAACAGGTGCCGATTTGATCGGCCCTCAGCCCGCGAGATACTAAGTCCGCCGGGTTCTCTTTGGACGACACGTATCTCCATGAATTTTCCCCAGTACTTTCTTGTATCTCACTGACACGGTTGCGGACAAAAGGTTTTAACTTATTTGGTAATGTATTTAACCAACAGAGAACTATCGTCGAATCACACCAATAATAGATTTTATTTATTTTAATAGTTAATGAGGCTACTACCTTTGCACACAGTCTTGCTCCTAGCAAGGCCCCACATAATTCAAGACGGGGTATGGTTGTATGTTTAATAGGAGCGACCTTATTTTTGGAAGTTAAAAGGTGTATGGTCTTTGTACCATCATTATTTAGGCAACGAACATACACACATGCCCCATAGGCACATTCGGATGCATCTGTAAAAATGTGCAACTCAATTGAGTTGCACGTATTTAACTTTAACCATAAATTAATTAATTTATGGTTAAAGTTAAATACGTGCCGTGGTACGTTTAAATTATTCAGAGACGGTAACGTAGTGACGAACGACAACCAACGTTCTTGAGTGTCATGAGAAACCGGTTCATCCCACGAACATTTTTCTAACCATAATCTTTGCATTATTATCTTTGCCAATACGACACATGGCCCCACTAGGCCTAATGGGTCAAAGATTTGGCTAATGCTAGATAAAATATAACGTTTCGTTATTTTATTAGTCGGAGGTAGATTTATAAAAAAAGTTAATTTATCTAAATCGCAAACCCAGTTTAAACCCAATATTTTAGAAGTGTTAGGAGATGGGTTACGATTTAAATCGAGTATGTTATTATCATTCGGATCAAGAGATGAAAATATAACCTTCATCACCTGTGGGCTATTAGATTGCCATTTTCTTAATTTGAATTGAGCTGATGCTAGAATCGAACTCACCTCCTTGCATAACTGTATGGTGGCGGACTCAGTGTCACAGCCCCCGAGATAATCGTCTACGTACATGTCTCGTTGGATAGCTTGCTTTACGCCGTCATTTGAGGCCTGTGAAGCGAGACTTACGAGTGACTTTGTCGCTAAATATGGTGCCGAAGCTGTACCATAAGTAACTGTGTTAAGATCATATGTTTGAAGCGGTTCATCTTGATTAAATCTAAATAGGATTTTTTGTAAAGAGCGTTGAGATTTATTTAATTCTATAGCTCTGTACATTTTCTCAATATCCGCTGATACTACGTACCTATGTTGTCGAAAACGTAACAAAATAGAATAAAGATCGTCCTGCACAGTGGGACCAATCATTTGTAGTTGATTTAAAGAAATTCCCGAAGTTGTCACAGCTGACGCGTCAAAGACAACTCTTAATTTAGTTGTAGTACTTTGCTCGCGTATAACACCGTGATGTGGTAAATAATAACTTATTTTATTATTTGAATTATTATCTTCAGACATGTGCCCTAGTTGTAGATACTCGCGCATAAAATCTATATACCTACTTTTAACGTATTTAAAAGTAGGTATATAGATTTTATGCGCGGATCACGATCGAACCTACGTTCTAGCGAAAGAAATCGAACCTTCGCCATCTGGTATGAGTCACCTAACACTTCAGGTGACCGTTTAAATGGTATTTCTACAATAAAACGTTCGTCTTTGCCACGAGTAGTAGTGCGTAAAAAATGTTCCTCACATGCACGTTCCTCGGCTGACAACGAATGTTTTTCTGATATTGAGTCTAGTTCCCAGAACCGAGTGAGTTCAGATTTTATTTCCTGAGCGAAATTACACACTGGTTGGTCACGGGATGGACTAGGTTGTGCAATATACCCAGAGATAAGCCATCCTAATTTAGACTCGTATAATCTAGGTTGATGTTTACCCAAATTGATTGTGTTAGTACCCAAAATATTCCAAAACTGTTCAGCACCTAGTAATATGTCTACGCTTGACGGTTTATAATAGTTAGGATCAGCTAGACAGATGCCTGATGGCAGTGGGATAGTACTAATATCAATTAATGTCGATGGTAATGATTTACTTATCTCTGGTAATACTAAACAATCAATTGTTGTTTTATAATTACCCGAGTAAGATTCTAACGTTAAGGAACAAGACTGTGTGCTTTTACAAGTTTGCTGGTTAATACCCGTTATTTTGGAGTTTACGTTACGTTTAAGTGAACCCAGCTTACCACACAGCTCCTTAGTTATCTCATCAGCTGTCATTAAAGCAGACACAATAGTAAAACAATGGCGTCACATCTCCTGGAGATGTAGTAACTGACAAGTGTTTATGAAATTTGCAGTACTACCGTTGTCCAAGAGCGCCCTCGCCACGTGGCTGCGGCCACTGCTGTCTCGCACCTTCACCTCTGCTGTGGATAGCAATACGGTGGAAGAAGTAGTATTCTGTATGGCTTTGGCTGTTAAAGTAACATTATCCGTTATTTGATTACTGGTAGGCGGCTCACTGTCTTTGTCCACGTGTAACAGCGTGTTATGTTTTGCCTTGCCTTGTGGGCTCGGTGCAAGTATTGTATACTTGCACCGAGCCCACAATTTACATTTATTTTCGGAATGGCCCGGGTTTAAACAAATAAGGCAAACCTTATATATTCTTTAGCCTTCTGATTACGTACGTCTGAAGACAATTTACGAAAACTATCACATTTAAATAAAACATGACTTTGTTTACACATTGGACAATTTGAGCTCGAACCTTTATGTGAACCATTATTACAATCATTTGATGTTACTGCAAAGCTTTTTTGTTTATTTAATTTATTGTTTGAGGTTTTGTTTTTATTAATTTCTGATTCCTCAACTGATTCTAACAAGTCCGCCCTGTTATTTAAAAATGTTAAAAATTGAGACAATGTAGGTGCCTCGGATAGGGTATTTCTAAATTCTTCCCAATGAATATAGGTTTTAGTATCTAACTTCTGAGCCATTATATAAATAATTAAGATGTCCCAGTGTTGCGTCGGTTGTCCTAGAATTGTTAAAACCCTCAGATTTTTCGTGGTTATATCGACTAGATGACGTACTGCTTTACTGGACTCCTTTTCTATTTGATCGACATTAAATAACGATTGAACATGATTATTTACCAAAAGACGATTATTATTATAGCGTTTCGTCAATAGATCCCAAGCGATGCTATAGTTACCAGAGTTAAAATCCAAACTTCTAATAATTAAGGCAGCGGCACCTTTTAACGAGGACCTAAGGTAGTGAAATTTACTTATATCGTCCAACAATGTGTTCCTGTGTATTAATGAATCAAACGTGTCCCAAAACTCGAGCCAATGCTGATAGCTTCCATCAAAATGCGGTAAACTAATCTGAGGTAATTTCACAACACTATGTTTAGACTGTGTGGCGTCATTAACATCTGAAGCATGTACGGAACTCACCAACGCGCTGGCTCTTCGCTCGCTTTGATGACGTTGCACCTCGCGCGCCGAGGACACCAAGGAGAAGTATTGGTTTTGAAAGGTTTCGCGATCACCCAAGGCCTCGGCGAGGTCCTCCATCAGCAGCTCGATGTCCCCCTGTATTTTATCATAGTCATTATATAATAAATCCATTTTATCAAGTCGGGTTTCCAGTTCTGTTACTTGTAGATCACTTAAGCGTGCACAAGAAAGGACTACATTTAAATAATTGCTGAAAAGCGTAAGCTTAGCCTTACAGCTTGCACGTTTCTTAACTAATTCTTTAACTTTAGTCTCCATAATTAAAGTAAAGATTGATTACGTTATTATCTGTAAATATCAAGCAAGCCAAAGTCAAAGTCAAAGTCAAATCATTTATTTCAAATAAACCACTTACAGGTACTTTTGAATTGTCAGAGTCAGTCAGTCAAAAACATGAAGCTATTTGCACGTTCCAAAGCGTAGATCTCTATGGAGAAGAACGTGCAAGAAACTCCACGGACACTCTTTTAAACTATTTTATGATTTACAATAATCCTGGTTACATTATCTTTGTTGCTTCTATATGTGAGAACAATGTAAAGAAAGAGAAAAAATGGAATTCTAAGTATCAAATAAACTATTGAAATAAGCCAGCGACAGCTAAGAGATGACCAGTCTCCACTGATGGCGCCCGTTCACGAACATGACGCGTGCATCAGCACCATTCAGCTCAACCATTTTGAAGGGAACCGAATGATCCGATACACGCGCCACCATCAGCGAGACATTCGAGTGAGCATGACAAACCCTCAACTGCCCCTGCTCATTCATGTCAAACAAGGAAACCATATATTAACATAAAAGGCTCCATGGTCCTCACATTTACAGGATTCCAAAATAAAAAATGCTTCTACTTTATATAAAACTATAAATATCAACTGGTAAGAACAGAAAAATAAAAGTGTATTCCAAACCTTATAGAAATGTGGAATATTATTATTATTAAACGTAAAAAATAAAATAAAAAAGGGTGAGCATCTCCTCCAAATATAAAATCCTAACTAGTGGAACCAAGCGGCTGAGGCTGTGGAGCAGGACCGGCATTTAGCCAAGCATTTTTATCAAGGATATAATCTTCCAGTTTATAATATGCCTGTCTACATAGTGTGCGTTTAATGCACGTTTTAAATTTTCTCTCATTCAGTTCGAAAATATCAAATGGTATTTTGTTATGAAATTTAACACAGTACCCCATAAAAGAAGTGTGTACTTTAGCCAATCTGAATCGGGGTTGATCTAATTTGTTCTTATTTCTAGTATTAAAATTATGCCTGTCACTAATCTTACTAAAAAGATGAAGATTTTTCCGAACATACATTATGTGTTCGTATATGTATTGACAAGGTACCGTCATGATGTTAATATCTTTAAACAGTTCCCTTAGGGTATCGCGCCGACCCAGATTATATATGGCTCTGATGGCTCTTTTCTGCAGAATAAATATAGATTCGATGTCTGCAGCTCGTCCCCATAATAAAATACCGTAAGACATGATACTATGAAAGTAACTAAAATAGACCAGCCTCGCGGTGTCTATATCGGTAAATTGACGGAATTTTTTGACAGCATATGCTGCTGAACTTAGCCGTCCCGCAAAGGATGTTAAATGAGGACCGCGGTAAGCAACGCGGTAAGTAATACAACAATAACAATACCACGTGCCCGTGCAAAAGGTTTCTTATTTTTTGCTCTGCGACTAATTATGCAGCGATGTATGAGTTTGAGCAATAACCAGGCTTGAAATATGTGAATCGTAATGAATGCGATGACTAAAAAATATGGGAAAGCGAATGGAACAGATTAAATGGCCAAAAGAAAGCAGGGAAAATTTAGAAATTATGAAGGGATAGAATGTTTAATTGGAACGACACACTATTTACCGATCTGTAGCCACACAGTTGTCCGTTCTCGTCGATTTTTTCTCTCGGAGTCGGATATGCGCCACGTTGGTTTTTTCTCTGCACTGCAAATAACCGCGCCCGCGCCGCCGTACGCCTGCCGCAGTTGTTCGTTTTGTTTTTTCTTGCAAAGGACCAATTTGTTGAGGAGATTTAAATGGGCTGTATGAATGACGACGCTAATTTTAAAATACTGGTTTATTACAAAATATTAACAATAAAATTTGGACGGCGCGGGACGCGTACAGCGAGTGCTATCGTGCGCGAGTGCTGTCGTGCCGCTCCGCACCGCGCAAAGACTACAATAGTATACTGGCACCGCGGTTGCGTCTTATATAGCTGCTCCCCGCGCTGCGCCGAGCCCCCGCTGACGCCTTCGCTGGTGCCGCCTCCGTCGACGTCATCATTCTGTTCTAGAGGTTTCCGAACAGTCGTCATGGCTGAGACCATGGAGGACCTCAGTACAATGCTCGATGACCTTAGTACCGAAGAGCTTCCGAAAGAGTGGGTCTTAAAATGAACATGGACAAAACCAAGGTCATGGTAAATATCCATGTAGCACCCACTCCTATCAAGATTTGAGGCTCTACACTCGAAGTTGTTGACGAGTATGTCTACCTGGGACAAACGATCCAGTTAGGTAGGGCTAACTTCGAGAAAGAGGTCAACCGTCGAATCCGACTCGGCTGGGCGGCGTTCGGGAAGTTGCGCGGTATCTTCTCGTCTCACATACCACAGTGTCTCAAGACGAAAGTCTATGACGTCCAGTGAGTCCAGTGCGTGATGAGTCCAGTGCGTGTTGCCAGTGATGACCTATGGACTTGAAACGTGGTCGCTCACAATGGGCCTCATCAGAAGGCAATGGAGAAGGCAATGCTGGGAGTTTCCTTGCGTGATCGAATCAGGAATGACGATATCCGCAAGAGAACCAAGGTTACCGACATAGCCCGAAGGATCGCCAAATTGAAGTGGCAGTGGGCAGGGCACATTGCTCGCAGAACAGATGGTCGATGGGGCCGAAAAGTTTTGGAGTGGCGACCGCGTACCAGAAGACGCAGCGTTCGATGACCTGGTGAGGGTTGCGGGTAGCCGATGGATGCGAGACGCACAGGACCGGTTATTGTGGCGACACTTGGGGGAGGCCTATGTCCAGCAGTAGACGTCTTTCGGCTGATATGATGATGATGATGACTTTTTACACTTAAAATTTTCGGTTTCTCTTGCTTGTTTGTAGTGTTATTTTGAACGTTCAGCAGTTTATTGTTTTGGTAGCAACATTATTTTATTTTAGTTAACATCGGGGGAATGATGCTTAGAATTGTTTCTTTAAATAGAAATAACGGGTTTGTTCACAAACGTGTCAAAATAATCAAGAGTACCAAAAATAACAAACGCATTGGTATAATTCACGTTTTATGTCACAACTTTAGTTTTATTTAAAAAAAAAACTACATAATTGATCTATAGAAAACGGCGTTAAACAATTCAGCATTCTACTCGTAAAATAAACAATCTCATGATGATATTTATTAAACATTCAATTATGGCGGATACAGTATTTGTTCATTGTTTTTCAAGTTGATCGGCAGGTATTTTTGAGATGAAGGTTTGCACGTGCTCGACAAATTTTTCGACCACCTTATCCACAATGGGTATGCCAACCGAGTTCACAATTTCTTTCCCAAGCCCATTTATGATGACCAGTATAGGATCAGCTGGAAAAAGAGAAGATTGAGTCCGTTAAGAGAAGATTTAAGGGTTACAAAAAAAACACACCAAAAACAATAAAATAAATAGGTTCTATCAAAAATCGAACCAGATTTGAAAGCAGGCTGACACAAAGTGTGTTTATACGTATATAGACACACTGGCACAGACACAGGCTGTAAGGATTTTGAAAAGAATAAACAAGATGATGGATAGAGCGTCGTTGTATTTTTTGTGATTTGGTCTTAAGAGGTATCAAAAGAAAAGGCTCGATTAGACGATTTTCAAAAAATCACGTAAGTCACTTAATTTTGGTAAAAATAAAAAAAAGTATTAAAAAGTAATCTAAATTCTTAATCAAAATATTTGAGGATTCGTTTTTATGTAAAAACGAATCCTAATCATTGTTGTTGCGTTTAAATCAGATGATTAAAATGCAACTTTGAATTTTGTTTGATTTTTAGGTTATGTAATTATTAAGCTTATATGTAATCAGTTAACATTAACGATTTATAAATATTTTGAACCAACTTCTTCGGAAAAAAAAAATATATTAGTCACCAGATAGAGATAGTGGTAGTATAATTCTATTACTACTCTACAATCCCTGATATAAATCTTTTTAACTAAGTTAATTTTGTACCTTCTCCTTTGTAGAGATAGGACGACTTTTGCTACCCGCCGAAGTAAACCAGTTGACCTTGCATGAGACAGCCACAAACATTTACGACCTTAAATACTTACTCTTACTCATTAACAGGCCGGCATAGAAGAATTCCTTGATATCGAACGTACACCTCTCTTTAGCTTCGTGTGAGTGTTCAGCTTTGCTAAACTTCCAGTAACGTACACCATCGGGACCAACCACTTCATTTATGTTGACTTACATTTCTAAATACATTAGTTCTGTAATTTAAGAAATAACTATTAAAATCCTGTAATCTTTTCACTGAAATATACAATGTGAGGTGAAATGTTTGTGGGGTTTTGTGGTTTTGTGCCCGCGATCTGTTCCGCATGCGGATGATAGCACGCTCTTGGCCACAATTTGTATCCTACGAATGGGCAGTTCTTTGAAATACATCTCATGAGCGAAGTCGCAAAAAATAGTTACTTTTCCATACATCTGGTTACTGGTCTATTTCATACCACTGTTGGGCAAAGGCATCGTCATGGTAACCTGCTATACCAGTCCAGGTCCAGAGCTAGTGTGAGTTTGTCTTGTTTGGTGGTTTGTCTGTTTGTT
The DNA here is from genome assembly GCA_947386135.1 of Melanchra persicariae. Lineage (NCBI taxonomy): Eukaryota > Metazoa > Arthropoda > Insecta > Lepidoptera > Noctuidae > Melanchra > Melanchra persicariae. The sequence goes on along the minus strand of OX376655.1, from coordinate 7,386,926 downwards.
TGGCTATTACATTTTTGTGTAGGTACCCGTAGTTTTAGTAAAATACTTACTGCAGTTCACATTAAACCACACACCCTTTGCATCAACTGGTGTATAATACAGTTTTCCATAAGCATCGTAGTAACCAACCACGTCAAATGGACCCTCAGCCACAATTCTTAATTGGTTTTTCTTTATGTCACGCCTGTAAATAACAAAAAGTTTAGAAAATATATCTTAGCCAATTTAAAAACGTTTCGTCAAGTTACGTCTTTAGCGCCTTGGCGTAAGCGGTTTTAATAAACTATATAATAGACTTTAGTCTATGGTGAGCTCTGCAAACATCAAACTCACGTCAAAGTCATAGTTGTGTACTTTGTGCGCGGGCTGAACTATTGTTTTAAATTACGGAAGGAATAGTTGTTATAGGTGATCAAAAAGTAAGCGAAATACGGTATAATACTTCTTATTGGTTTGGTTTATTATAATATCACGGTGCGGTATGTCATTTAAACAAATACTGTGTCTCGAAATGTTATGATAATTTATGATCCTGCTTACGAATGAAATATACCATAAATAATGCGATAGCTTCCATAAGATGATAAAACAAATTTATCACTTTTAGTCCAAGAAAAGCGTCACAGCCAGCCCAATCCTTCCGTCTGACGGCTCATGCGTGCGATACAATGAGGACTGCCACCTGTGGATGTCCTGAAGTTATTCGCACGGACTCGATAAAAAACCTTAGAGCGCTTGTAGACGTCCGTTTTCTTCACCGGATAACGGACCGTCAATAAACGGCTATCTTTGTATACATATTTTTTTTACCGGATGGATGGACTGCCGTCTATATGCGTAGTTTTGACGGTAGACGGCACTCAATTAACAGAAAACAGGCAATACGTCCGGCAGCGTCAACACGCACCAATACACTGGCGTGGATGACCGCTCTTTCTTACACCGGACCGGTGTCCGTCGCGCCGAGGGGAAGCGGTGGTGCATCCGGCGTAAATTGTTCGCCGGACCGATGTCCGGTGCATGTACACACATTCATTATAATTCATACACCATTGCGAATCCGGCAAAAAACACGGTCCGTTATCTGGTGAAAAAAACGGACGTCTACAAGCGCTCTTAGAGTCTGGGTCAACGGTGCGTTGACATGGAGTGGTCAAATCAATTCGCTGGTCCCCAGGGTGAGAAAATTAGTTTTTGTTTTTAAAAATCTAAGGACCTCCGCCAATTTCTCTACCCTACTATACTACTACTATACTTTGCTCTTGCCCATTCCATTTTGACGTACTGTATTTCGGCCTGGGGCTCGAGTCTGCTATTGCAATCGTGTCTCAATGACCGGTCATTGATCGAATATTTGACAACTTTGACAGTTTTTGTATGGGAAATGTGTCATAAGTTTGACGTTATACGTCAAAAATCGATCATTGACCGGTCATTGAGACACGATTGCAATAGCAGACTCGACCCCCAGGGGTGGTGCCGGTAAATGTCTTCTGCTACGTTTGGAGAGGGCGCAGAGTGCTGTCCTTAAGGTAATGGCCTTCAAACCGTATCGCTTCCCTACCAGCGAACTGTACACGCTATGGAAACCACCTACAGTGAGGCACTCTTTTGTGCTAAGTACAGTGTTGCCGAAACATTCAAACTTATCTATTGAGTATGAGTTTGGAAGACAAAAGCGTAGAACTGAGAGAGTCTGCCCGACTTCGAGTGTTAAGTTGGAGATTGTCCGACGGCAGTTCATTTTCTGCAGTCCCGTGCTTTACAATAAAATAAATAAAGTGCTGACTATTTATCCATGTAGGTACTCTCCGGGATTGCAAAAGGATTATCGATCAATGGCTACATACTCTCACATACGAAGAATTAAGACCTTTCTTCCGTAGACATGCACACCAAATACACGTAGCGTTGAGTGTGCTCGTAGGGAGATGCCACACAAACACACTCTACACTTACACACCACAGACACGCACTACACTTACATACATCACTCGAACATGCACAACATTAAGCACTTGCCTATTTTAGTTTTGTAAGTTATTATTATTACTCTCTTTATTCATTTTATATCCATACATTTTATATTTTTAAATATTTCAATAACAAAAAAAAACAATAATAAAATATTTAAAAATATAAAAAAGTAGTCCGCCGGTGTCGGGAGCTGGGTCCAAGCTACCGGTGGTTAGGGCTCCAGAGAAAGGAACCTCTTCACAATACGAGCCGTATCGAGGAGTACTGCCTTCTGTATCAGGCCCTTTACCCAACTGCGTAACGCTAGCTTCAACAGGTGGTCATCGAAGCTTTTGGCTAACAAGCCATTGGCCGTAACGACCATCGGCAGAATGACAGCCGAGTCCACATTCCACATGTCGACAACCTTGTGTGCTAAGTCAAGATACTTGATTTGTTTCTCTTTCTCAGCTTTCGCGAGGTTCTCGTCATGTGGAATGGTAACATCGATTATCATTGTGCGGCGCGCTAATCAGCCCGATATAGTGGTGATAGACCGATGTCTATCACCACTATATCGGGCTTATTAGCGACTAGCTGTGCCCGCGACTTCGTTCGCATGGATGTCGGAAAAAATTGTACGTACAGAGGAATGAGGAGACTGGTTGCTCATGACTTAGTAATAACAGCCGCAAGGATTGATATTAAGGCTAAGCAATGCTTGCCGAAGTCGGCCTGTAGATGGCTGGCCATTTTAACATAGGTACCGAGATTCCTTCGTGCCTCAGATAACATGTTAAGTCGTTGGTCCGGCTGTCATTTGTAGGTCTTTGGCAGACGTTACGGATTGCCAGAAGCTAGAAAATCCAACACCAGTCTTGCCAAGAGGTACCTACCTACCGTGTTTCCCAGTTATTAGGTTGTGAAAGTCAAACAGGTAGTCGCTTTACGTACCTTTTTTCTATGGATGGGAAATCATCAAAATGACTTCTCCCGCTCTGGGCGGAGCGGAAGAGAGTGTCAGAATCTTACTGACTGAAACCCATCCGTGCTCCTCCTAGTGCTCCCTTTGCTTTCCAGGGCCACGGTAAATCTTTCGAACATAATACGCAACTCTGGCAACGCTTTACGTACCTAAAACAATGGTAGGTATTCACCTGAATCCAGTTTGACTGGAAACCGACCCCAGCATAGTAGGTGAAAGGCTAGGCAGGCGATGATATTTTTAGTACCTACTGAATGAATCGATCCAGTAAATCGTTATACGTTATTTTTTGTTTCGATCACTAAAAAAAATGTTAAATGTGCCCAAAACCATTATAAGATTTAAATACAATTTAACACATTATGAAGTACTCAAAAACTCAAGAAACTTGTGGTTATAGGAAATGAAAACAAAGTTTTGTTTTGATTTTTTAAGTTTTGCTTAATAATCGTGCCGAGAGGTCAAGGTCTGTGGATGGGTGACCATCTTAACATACCGAGACTCCTCCGTGTCTCGGAAAGCACGTTAAGCCGTTAGTTCCGGCTGTTATTTGGAAATCTTTGGCAGTCGTAACGGATTGTCAGGAGCTAGAAAATCTGACACCAGTCTTGCCAAGAAGTACCGTGTTACACAGTTAATGGGTAGTGGAGGTTTAGTAAGCAGCCGCTCCACGTAAAATACTGTTATTCAGCTGAATTCAGTTTGACTAAGAGCCGATCCCAATATAGTTGGGAAAAGGCTAGGCACATGATGATGTTAAATAATCGTGCACAGTTGAAGGATTCAGTCACATTATGCCAAAGAAAAGTTAAATAGTTGATAAGAATGAGCGAAATTGAATGAACTTAGATAACGTAGTACACGTCTTATCGTTTTCGTATATGAATAGGTACTTTTTTTTTTAGTTTACGAATTTGGACTCGAGACCCATCAGAGACATGTAAGTATTTTTTTAAAGGCCAAACGTTGGAACCCCAGCGAACAACAATGATGCTAAAAATCGTGTGAGAGTCATAATCTGACGAAAAATCTTAACACCGCGATTCAGAAAAACGCGTTATCGGCGCAACGCCATCTATCGACCATTTGGTTAACTGACAAAATATTTGCAATAAGTAACGTCATGGTATTAAAATGTTCACTTTTATTTTACTACTTATTTAAAGTTTGACAAATAACTCAACAATTTGTTTTGATGTTATTTTCATGCTTACCTACATTTTATCTTTCTCAATAGATGGCGCCTAAGCGTCGGTTACCGCAACGCTTAGCGCTGTATGTAAAAAATTCAATCTTTTGATTTTGTGGGTCGATTTTGATTAAATAAACGCTAAATGTTACTCGGGTTAACACTTAATATTTTTAAGAACTTAGCTTTCGAATTCAAACAGTGGTTTTTGCGTGATATTGACTCAAACATTTGGACAACCAGGCAAACAGACAAACAGACAAAAAATTCAAAAATGGCATTTTTGCGTTTTATACCTTTTTCCTAACATTTGTCAGTTATTTTTATGCGAAAATATTCAATGTACAGACACGGCAAATCTACGATTTTACTATATGTATAGATGATAGTCCTATCAGTGATGAGAGACCGATCCGAGTACAACGTGACATGGTCATTTTCGAGAACTGGGTCGGGCACATACTTGTAATACGGTACCTCAGAATCCACAAGTTTGTATTTCAAAGCAAGTTGCTGGTGAATAATCCTGGCCACTTGGTTATGCCTGTGCAAGTACTCGCCGTTAGCCAGACGAGAACAACCAGATATTATGTCTGATGGACTCACCCGGACGGTGGCATGCCTGACACACGTCAATCGTCCCGTCCTTCATAATATGCCTCCGGTAGTTGTTCGTCAAGATAAATTCGTCCATAATTGCATAAACAAAACCTTCAGTTTCTCTGAAGAGATCACCGAAACGTAGCCAGGGTACGGACGCTAGGAAATCTACATCGGACCCATAAAGAGCCCGATAGAAGCGTCCGTGAAGCTTCTTGCCTTTCCATACCTCCTTGCGGTCATCTGTAGTAAGTATCACAAGTTTGTGCCAGTTCTCTTTAGCCATGGATAACAGGGTTAGTCTCTTGTCCACTGCGACCACATCTCGGTGCATACCCACATCGATTTTGTGAAAATATTCTCTGAGACTGCACATCTCGCGGTTGTGAAGAGTCTATTTATTACCATTATTATTATTTTTTGCCATTTTAATTTTGTAATAATTTTATTGTTATTGTTTTTTTTTTGTTTTTGTGAAATCTGGAACGCTGTCGTGTCCCTCTTGGAGGTGGGCGTTAATAGCTGCGACACAGTTTTATAACTAATGCAGCTATTTACGTACGCCGCAATGAATTTGTAAAAGGTGTTTTGGTTCCAATAAAGGTTATTGTTATATTATTACCTCTTTTATTTATTTATATCCCTATCGTTTTTAAATATTTCTATATAAAATAATAAAACAAAATATTATTTATTATTATTGGAGCTACTGAAGGTGACTGAAACCTTCAGTAGTGCCATCAGGATGGAATTTGGTGTGGACAAATGTGCAGTCATACATGTAAGGAAACGGGAGATTATGGAATCTGAGGGAATTCAACTCTCGGATTCCATACAGGTTAGATCCCTCAGGTCGACCGAAAACTATAAGTATTTGAGGATGTCGGAAGCGTTGGGCATTAATGTTGCTGACATGAAGCAATCGCTGAAGGATCGCTTCTTTGGCCGCCTGAAAAAGGTTTTAAATAGCGTTTTGTCGGGAGAAATAAGGTGCGCGCCTTCAACGGTTGGGTCATGCCGGTATTAATGTACTCTTTCGGCATACTCAAATGGACTCAAACCGAACTCGACGCCCTGGATAGGAGGGTCCGTACACTACTGACCGCAAACCGGATGCATCACCCACGATCGTCGGTGATGAGACTGTACATCCCGCGGAAGTGTGGAAGAGACCTTAAAATATCATATATTATTATCTATACATACATATATATATATATATATATATATATATACATATAATAAAACTGTAGAAGAGGTCAATTCTGTACATTGAACATAAACTAAAAAAATACTCCAGGGGTGCTTTATACAAACAGTAGAAGCCAAAAATATGTTTTTTTCTTTTTTTGTCTGTCTGTCTGTTGTTCGTCTTTCACGCAAAAACCACTGGACGGATTTTAATGAAACTTTTTTTGTTGTATAGCTATTAGTCCTCGCCAACATATAGGCTATAATTTATTTTGAAGATCTGAATCCAAGACGTGGAACCTTAGCAGCCCGGCTAATCTATAAGAGATGTTAATGTACCGCTTTAGGAATATTTGGTCAAATTGATGAGTACTTTCTGTCGAAATAAAAAAAATGAAGGTATATAAATATAAAATACTAACTTTACCATGTATTTATATATTAGAGTCCTGTATATTCGTTTCCAAACATAAGAGACTTTCTCAGCAAGCGACTAGCTACTATGCCTCACGATCTATGTACACTAATAAGTTGTTTAAACCGAGGACGAATCTCACATTAACAAGTAACAACAGCTATATTATGTGCATAAAATTGTATAAAAAATACCGAATTCCATAAAAGCGCTCCCATTTTCTAGATTAAAAAACAATTTGACGAGGTTTTTAATTGAAAAATGCTTTTATAGTGTACATGAGTTTTTAGATTATAAATTGTAATTTTGTATATTGCACGGTCATAAATTATTTATTTTTATTATTATTGTGTGGCGTAAATCTCTCCCATTATTGTCATGATTTTTATTGACATTTGTATCTAATTAATATTGACATTATGATTATTATGTGGCGAATCTATCCCATTATTGACATGATTATTATTGACATTTGTGATTATTTTTTTTTTCTTTCATTATTATATTGACATTTCAATTGAATCGAACACATTTTAATGGGATTAAGTATCTGTTTAATGACTGCATGATTATGATCAATAATTAATAAAAAGTAAAAGTATGTTATATTTGCACGCCGAAATTAAAGGCAGAATAAGAGAACAATTTTGTAAATTTTACCAACCTTCTGTACCTTATTTATGCAAATAAATGATTTTGATTTTGATTTGATTTATAGAGCACCTGATGTGGAACCCTTTCGGGGAGCTAAGCAGCTAAAAGCCTTGACATAAATAAGATCGGCTATTTGAATCAATTGTCAACGGAACTCATAGTCCGTCGGTTTGAAGACTGCCTCTCGACAGACTGGGCGTGGGTTCGAATCTCACATAAATTTTGATTATTATTGAATTATTTTTATCTCATTTATTTCGTTATTTTTTTATTCCTACAAAACCTAATATTTTCAAATATTGATAATATGTTATTGCTGTATTTTGCATATTTTTAGCAAAGAACATATTTTCTGTTTATATGTACCTATTCTGTTTTGTTCGCATCACGTTAAAAAATACAAAACTAATATAGATAACATTTACACATAAACCTGATAGGAATTGTGGCAATCTAGAAGAAATCAACTTATTATCTACATGCATAGTGAGTACGGGTAAATATCAGAATGATACTCGCAATGCCATCTGTTGAGCGAAACTGTACTTACTATCAACAGCATGAGAATTACACCAAAAAATACTTTTTAACTAAAGATTCTTTTGATAGGTACCCGGCGTAAAAAATTTTTTTTATGAAAATAATTTAATTAACTTTACCCTCTCACTCTTGACAAGTCTCCCAGGCTGTCGCTATCAGGAAACACGGACATAGTCAGGAAATTCCACTCCTTAGCTGTACGAACAATGAATGTGTTTCCAAAACGTTTTTTTCATATGGGTGTGATGTCCACCGTGTACCGGTGGCGCACCAGCGTACGCCTTGTGGTCCGATGATGGAACTTGGCTTGGCGGAATTAAACTATGCAATTCCGTCGCACACTCCCCAAAATGCAACCGATAGAAAACCGACTAGCAACTCGGCATCGATGCTCAAGACTTTGGAGCTTCGACTCCGAGTGAGCCTTTCATTACCGATGATCCTCTTGGATTTCTTTCCCAAGATCAATCACATTTCCAATTATTTTTTGTTTAAAACTGTTCAATTCCCGGTGAGCCGGTGATACGTCATGACCATCCCACGCCCAGCAATTATCAGTAGAGGGTCTCACACCTCCGAGGATCAAGGGGAACTGTAGATCCCTAGGCAATGACGCCACAGAAGAACTCCCGTACCCACTCCTTCTTTCTTTCTCACAGTTTCGTACATGAATTCGCCAGAGAACTTCATGACAACAAAAGGCCACGGGTTACCGATTGCAGTCAAAAATGGCAATGACAAGTCTATACACGCGACTAACTAAACGACTTCTCAGCTTAAGTAGAAATTACCTCCGAATAATAATAGGGATTATTACGGTTCATTGCCCCTAAAAAAACACCTATTTAATATAGACGCCACAGACAGCCCAATTTGCAGAGGTTGCTTCGACGCCGAGGAATCAGTCGGCTACGTTATCCTGGAAGTGAGGCCGGAGTTTTCCGACGTGAAAAAATCCTCGCAACGGTGAGGGCCTGGTTGTTATCGGACAGCGAGCCACCCAACGCTCGCCATCCACAGCCCCGCGCCTATGCTGCCGAGAACGCTCGCCCTGAACCATGGATTGAACCAGGGCCGGTAGCGAGAGGTCGCCGCCGCCGATTGCCTCGACGAGGACACGGCGGTGCTTCGCCCAACCATGGCAGACCTCCATCGTGTCCTCTGCGGGAGTAGACTTCTTTTCTGGTTGGTTTTGCCATGGCCAACTTTATGTAGCTCTATCGCGTGTTAATAACAACCTTAGCACCTTTCTTCGGGCCGATGGCGCGTTGTGTTCCACGCGCGCCTCAAAGAGACGTCAGCATAGGAGTAGGGGCCCGTTAGGGCCAGTGCCTGCCAGGGTCGCGGATTTTGTTCGAAAGAGTTACCGTGACCCTGGAACACAAAAGGCACTAGGAGGAGCATGGGTGGGTTTTAGTCAGTAAAAGTCTGACATTCCCTGCCGCTCCGCCCAGAGCGGAAGGGGTCATTTGATGATTTCCCATCCTTAAAAAAAAAAGCACCTTTCTTCAACATCGAGGTATCATCATCATCATCCACAGCCTGACTTCACCCACTGCTGAGCACTGAGCGCTGAGCATAAAAGAGATTGCTATAGTGCCTCTCTTTTTGCGTGACAATTCCCAAGGTCCTGTGCCAGCCTCGTCCAGGTTTTACACACGATGGCAACAATATCGTCCGCCCATCTCGCCGCCGGCCGAATACTTCTTCTTCCAGTCCATGGACACCACTTAGTCCCTACCTCACTCCACCTATGCCGCGCTTTGTCCTGTTTTTTTTTTGCCTTTGCGTCCAGTCCTTGCCAAGTATCCTACTCAGCTCCACTTTAGTTCAACAATTCGTTTTCCAATGTTGAAAACCTACGTACCTTCGTCTTCGGATCTCGACGACGTACCTATGCCGAGCCATGGAACGCTCCATGGCACTCTGTGCAACTCGAGCGATCGTGAGCGTTCCTGTCTCAGCACCGTAAGTCATGGGAAAAACACAGTGGTTATAGAGGCCGGAATTCAGACATTGCGGAATTTTGGCAGGCTTCAGAATGTCATTCAATTAGCTAAAAGCGGCCCATCCAAGCTATATTCCTCTCGATACCTCTGTTTGATATGGCCATAAAAAACATAACAGTCAAAAAACATATCAGTCAGTAAACATATCAGTTTATCATCTCCAACAATTTATTTCCAACTTTAACAGTAGGATTTGAATCGCTGAAGGAGTTTGTCATAACCTTCGTCTTGGCCATATTCATCCTACTCGTATTAAGATCTTACTTAAAAGGAGCATCCTGCATGGAGTATTGTAGCCACCTTTGGGATGGCTCAGCTAAGTATCAGCTTGCCGCGCTTGACTCGGTGGAACGCAGAGCTAAGAGGCTCATCGGTAACGCAAAACTGGTGGATGCCAAGCTACATAGCTTGGCTCATCGCCGTAAGGTTGCCTGCTTATCGGTCTTCTACAGATCGTACTTCGGTGAGTGTGCCCAAGAACTCCACGACCTCATATATCATCTCTCTACCATCGGACATCCAGACGCACTGCATCTTACCATCCCTACCTTGTAGCTATTCCACCAATTCGCACTAAGCGTTTCCAAACGTCTTTTATAATGCGCACAGCAAAGGAGTGGAACTCTCTGCCTGCGTCTGTGTTTCCAAAAGCTTACAGCCCTAATCTCTTCAAAGTTAGAGTGAACAGGCTCCTTCTGGGTAAGCTCGCTCCATCGTAGACTTTGTCCCTGTCATATCTGACATTGACTAGAGTCAAGAGCAAATTCATCACTAATAAAAAAAAAAAAAAAAAAAAGCATCTTAAAAAATTTGAAGCATTTTCTGGGGGTCATTGAAGTTCTCAGTGAAAACCACAAGGTTATCTGCAAATCTTAACTGAGACAAGTAGGCATAATGGACGTTAATTAATACCGTTATTGTCCCAATCTATACCTACTTTTCACAATATCTTCTAGGAATTTCTTCGATGAAATGAGAGAAGCGATATCAATAAAACGTTTCTCACGAAAAATTACTTAAACAGAAGAGGTGATACAGCCAGTGCCTTGCGTAATACTCTTCCAAATTCATAATTCTAAGAGGGAGCAACGCGGGCTTCCGGACGGCGAGCGTTGGGTTGCTCGCCGTCCGATAAGAACCAGGCTCGAGTCAAACGGCGCGTTGTGTTCCTCGTGCGCCTCAAAAAGCTGTGTTTTTTTTGTAAGGATGACTCTTACTGACTCTAACCCATCCATGCTCTTCCTAGTGCCTTTTGCGTTCCAGGGCCGCGGTAACTTTTTCGAACAAAATCCGCAACGTATCGCCGTCCGCAGGCATCAATCACTGCCCCATGCTCAGGAGCATCAGTTCCAGAGCGGCGCAGTGTCTGATGTTCGCCTGGAGGAGTCGAAATGGGGCCGTTATTAGCACTCCATTTCAGCCCCCTCCTGAGCCTCCTGTAGGAGCTCTACTGCGGCTATTGCAGTGGCAGCAGCGGCGGCGGTGGCGGATGCTGCGGCGGAGTTAACGGTGGTGAAGGGCCTCCTCTTCCTGCCCCCGGCTTTGGCGGGTGGAGCGCAGGCGTGGTCGGCCGACTTGCCAGCTGCCGCACATACTACGCAGTGCGGTGCGGCGTTGCATGAGCCGGCCCTGTGACCGGGCTGACCACAGTGGAAGCAGCTGCGCTGCGGTCCACCTCCGAGGTACACTGTTGCTGTGTACTGACGACGCGTGTACGCGAAGTACCAGTGCCTCAAGGTATCGTCTGGGCACGCTCGTTTCATCATGGACCTCATCTATCGCTTTCCATCAGGCGTGATCGCGTTCAAGAGCTAGCGCATTCATAAATAAAAAAATAACTCCTCCTGGCGCTCTCAGTGCGTCAAGCAACTTTTTTGTCTCATCGCGCCTCAAAGGAGACTATTTTGCCCAGATAGATCCAATATAACAACGCATTTAGAGTGCTGTTAAAATTTAAATTCACACTAATATAATTTCATTTCGTAATAGTTTTTGATGAAATATATTGCGTGTACGGTCAGCAACCGCACATTGTACTTTGGCCTAGTTAAAATACTGCAAATTATGTTAATTTATAAAATGTAGTATCGTCACGTACGCAAGTAAGTTAGTCTTCGGTTTATTATCGAGTTTGCGCAACATGTTTTTGGTGAAACAAGATGTTTTTGGTAAACTGACTTGTAATTTTATTTCATTTTAATTTCAAAATGTGAAAAAAGATTACACAACAATACAACGAGAGGGGCGAAGGATTGCATAGTCTTGGACAAATACAATCTCCTCATCGTCAATGTACAGTCTTCTGTTGGTGCTGTGCATCATGAGTTTGGACTTTGACGACATGTTTTTTCTGAGCCAATAAATCTACAGGCTTGCCTTGTTCAGGTCTGCGAGCATGTTACCCAGATCAGCCGCTGATGAGGAAAAAAGTAGGATATCATTGGCGAAGCGGAGATTTGATAATCTCTCCTCACCGATGAATATCCCCTTTTCTGCCCAGTTTTATGTCATGGTTTTAAAGGCTTCCTCGAGTGTGGTAGTGAAAATAGATACTCACGTTACTTTTAATAAATTCCACTTGCTGGTTCCAGTCACATTCATTTTCGTAAATACCATTTTAAGTTGTCCCTCTGCATAAGTGACCTTATTCACTCTCAGAGGATCCATGGGTTCTAATCCGAATTCAGGCAAGCCTTTGGCAAAGTACGGCATGGCCTTTTTCGCGGATGCCAGTAAACAGACCTCGTCATTCCAGACACACTTGTCAATGAAAGGTACTGGACAGAAAATAATTAAATTGAAAAACACATGTTATTTTCTTGAGTATCTACTTCATAGACACTATGGTGTCTAACGTCACGCTTTTTAACTACGATGATTGGCCTTGTGGATAAGGCCAATCCTCGTAGTTAAAAAGTGTTCAAATTCTAGTCGTAACATCATTTCAGCGATGTTCAATGTTAAAAAGTTGCCAAAATGCGAACCATATTTAAAAGTATGTAAATTGTATGGCTATTTGTTTAGAGACGGTATTCAGAACATTTTACAAAAAAAATTACAACAACTACACAAAATACGACTGATTTATTATTAAACGCCTGAGAAATAAGGGTTAACCGTTTGAAAAAAAAGCTACATGGGAATGAAGACGCTGAAAAAATGGTATTTTGATAACAAACAAAAACGTCTTACCCAAATTGTCCCTAGCATGGCCATAAGAGGCAACGACAAAGCACAAACACAAAAACAAACACCGAGACAGCATTTTTGTAAAATTTTAATATAATAAGTTCTCAATACTCAATACTCAATATAGTATTGAGTATATAATAAGTTAGCTCGTCTTAGTGTATTGTGAGGATAACACTGATGATGATTTTCAAGAAAAGGCTAAATATATACTTATGTGCCGGTCAAACAGGTTTCGTCTTAATATTTCTTTATTTTTATGGCCTTCTTTTGATGTCCGTATTTTTAATAATTTAACATTTTAAAACTAGCTTTTTCTCACGGTTTCGCTCCCAAGACCTATGCCTCGACACTTTCTATCCAGTAGAATGGCTGGCACAGTATAAACTTGTCAATGTTACTCAGCGATCCCAGTGTACCTGTCAGTGAAAGAATTTTCGTGACTGGATAGGTACTTCCACAGGGAACCTGTTTCAAACATGAACATGAACAATCACACAATTGTACCTCTTCAACGTGGACTAGACTCTGCCAGCGGCTCGGCTTACGTGAAGTCAAAAATTATCCTAAGGGATCTCAGGAGTTTCCCGGGATGAAAAAGATATAAGATAAAAATATTCTACTTAACAAACAGCACAATTTTTTTGTTTGCAATTCGGACAAAATTGTGCTGTTTTTCGGTAGGTATATTTTGAGACCGAACTAAACCAAATCAAATAAGATTATATCTACGATTAAAATGTCAATGTTCAAAACATCGAAAAATCGAACGACCATAAAACCGAAAATTAAAATAAAGTAAGTTTATATTGTCGAATGGTTAGATAATTATCCTACGTCCAATATATCTAAAATCTAGTTATCGACTAACGTGACATCGAAATACCTAAAATCGAAAGTACAGAGTATCGAATGTCCTAAATTTCAATATTTATTTATATGTTGTACTACAAAAGTAAGTGACAGAAACAAGTCGCTGTTAAAGCGACTCCACGTGGTCTTGTCTGCCCTACTCCTAGAGTGTAAGTTAAGCCCGCGTAGGTGCGGAAGGGCGAGGCGACCCGCGACCTGAGGAGCAGGTGTTTTAATGCCCGCCGCCGCGGCTGAGGCTAGCGCACGAAGTCGGCCAGCAAGCCGAAGCTGCGGTGATGAGCGTTGAAACTATCTGCGACGATAAGCTCGCGTACCGCCAGAGCCCCTTAGCGCCGGAGCCGTAAAGGTGTGTACGGACAGCGCGTACATTGGTACGCGTAATCGGTAAACGCGTGTCCTGGAACGCCATGTCCATACTTGCAGCTCCCAAAGAGTGTACGCGTAGCTACAAGTACACATCTTAATAGAAACTATGCCTTCTGCATGATGCATGCTTGCTTGCATGCTGCATGCCTGCTTGGATGCTGTATGCACGCGCATGGTGCATTCTTTCTTGTTTGTTCAGTACACAAATCCAGTAGAATTTATTATTTATTTGTCTGTTTTTATTATAGCTGTTTCCATTTATAAACAATTTTACTGCACCCATCGAACTTTTGTATGACTCACATTTTGTAAGAATCTATTTCTTTTTTTTTTTTTTTTATTAGAGATGGGTTTGCTCTTGACTATAGTCAATGTCAGAAATGACAGAGTCAAAGTCTACGATGGAGCGAGCTTACCCAGAAGGAGCCTGTTCACTCTAACTTTGAAGAGATTAGGGTTGTAAGCATTTGGAAACACAGACGCAGGCAGAGAGTTCCACTCTTTTGCTGTGCGCATTATAAAAGACGTTTGGAAACGCTTAGTGCGAATTGGTGGAATAGCTACAAGGTAGGGATGGTAAGATGCAGTACGTCTGGATGTCCGATGGTAGAAGGGGGCCGGTGGGATGAGGTCGTGGAGTTCTTGGGCACACTCACCGAAGTACAATCTGTAGAAGACCGATAAGCAGGCAACCTTACGGCGATGAGCCAAGCTATGTAGTTTGGCATCCACCAGTTTTACGTCACCGATAAGTTTCTTAGCTCTGCGTTCCACCGAGTCAAGCGCGGCAAGCTGATACTTAGCTGAGCCATCCCAAAGGTGGCTACAATACTCCATGCAGGATCGGACTTGTGCTTTGCAAAGGGTTAAAAGCTATCCAGGCCTGAAGTATCGCTTCACCCTATTTAGGATGCCCAGCTTTTTGGCCGCAATTTGGGCTTTATACTCGATGGTGGCGCCGAAGTTGAGACTGGATGTCAACTCCATGCCTAGGAGCTCGAGCCGATCAGTCACAGGAACAGATGCACTCCGAAAAGTAGGAGCTTGGTCAAAACGACTGCTTTTTGCGGTAAAAAGACACGCCTGTGTTTTGGTAGCGTTAAAAGTGACCAGATTGTCATCACCCCACTGGGCGACAACGCTTAAGGTCAAATTGGTCCGCTCTACCATGGCCTCTCTCAAGGAACGGACTTCATCCCCGCCGGTTGTTGCGCTGGGCAAATATCTCTCTGAAACCGTACTGTCATCTGCGTACCATACAAGACCAGGCTGAAGTAGGTCATTGATGTGCAGCAGGAAAAGAGTTGCAGAGAGAACAGACCCCTGAGGAACTCCGGCATCAATAGCCATGAGGTCAGAGGAGCAGCCGTCAACGACTAGTCGGATCGACCGTTCACTTAGGAAGTCTGATATCCAGCTACAAAAACCAGCTGGGATGCCATAAGCAGGAAGCTTGCTGAGTAGACCTGCGTGCCAGACCCTATCAAAAGCCTTCGAGATATCGAGTGACACGGCAAGTGCTTCGCCGTGTCTCTCGATGGCTTCGCCCCAGCAGTGCGTGACATACACAAAAAGATCGCCAGTTGACCGTCCCCGGCGAAAGCCATATTGACGGTCACTGAGGAGATCATTGTTTTCAAGGTAGGTCAGCAGCTTACTGTTCAGAACCCTTTCCATAACCTTGCATAGGATGGAGGTAATGGCGATACTGTATGTACACGACGGTAATGTGCAGGGTCAGCACGATCTCCCTTTTTGGGCACCGGTTGCACATTCGCAAGCTTCCATGATTTCGGCACCGTTCTTTTTTCAAGAGAGAGGCGATACAGGCGTGTCAACACAGGAGACAGTTCAGGTGCACATTGCCTCAACACTCTCGTCGGAATGCCGTCAGGTCCGCTGGCCTTATTCACGTCTAGACTGCACAATACTCTTCTGACCTCTTTAATGTGAATTGCGATCTCCTGCATCGAAGAGTCACAGCGAGGTAAAGTTGGTGGTTGCTTGGAGCCAGCGTCCAGACGCGAGTTGCTTGCAAAGAGAGTTGCAAATAAATTTGCTTTCTCTCTTGCAGAGTGAGCCAGCGAACCATCAGGTTTCAGCATTGGAGGCAAAGTGGGTCGACAGAAATTCGTTTCAACCGCTTTCGACAGGGACCAAAACTGCTTACTACCCGGAGGGTGCGATGCTAGTTTGGCCCCGATACGTCCGACATGGTCAAAACGTGCCCTACGTAAAACCCGCTTGCAGAACTTGGCGGCAGAATTGAAGGCTCTTTTCCTCGCGCGAACCCTACGTGCTTTAGCCTTTCGGTCGCGGGCCTTGATCCAGGCTTGGTAAGCAGACTCTTTACGGGCCTCAGCGTGGGCACATTCTATATTATACTAAGGCCGGGACTTGTGACCGAGCGGGATGTCGGAGAATGGAATAAAATACTCCATCCCCTGCCGAAACACGTCCGCAATCACATCAGCACAGCACGAGGGGTCACTCGAGGAGAAGCACACTTGCCGCCAAGGATAAGATGCAACAAAGTGCCGCATCTCATCCCAATCTGCTGACTCGTATCGCCATACTCGTCTCGTGCCTCTTTTCTTTTTTTTTTTTTTTTTAGAGGATGGGAAATCATCAAATGACCCCTCCCGCTCTGGGTGGAGCAGCAGGGAGTGTCAGACTTTTACTGACTAAAACCCACCCTTAGTCGTCCTAGTGCCTTTCTTCCCAGGGCCGCGGTAACTCTTTCGAACATATTCCGCAACCAGTCTCGTGCCTCTAGGACTCTTATCTGGAGGAGAGCAGGTCAACACGGATTTCACCAGGCAGTGGTCAGACGTTCCCAGCGGGGCTGAGACCGATACTGAATGACTGCCCGGATCTGTTGTCAGCAGAAGGTCCAAGCAATTGGGTGTATGGCCGTCAACATCCGGTACCCGCGTTGCCACATTCACCAGCTGGGTTAGATCTAGCGTTACAGCAAACTTGCGCGCCTCTAACCCGGCATGGTCAGTTTTCTGGTACGGGAACAACCACTCTTTATGGTGGGCGTTAAAGTCCCCCAGAAAAATGAGCTTCGCTGTTGGGTACCTTTGCTGGGCTACGTCCGTCGACTCCACGAGGGAATTAAACAGCGCTGTTGTCTCCCGGTCTCCACTGTGCGATCGATATACGCCGATATAGAGAAGTTTCTCCACACCAGTGTCCACAAGTAGCCATATGGCAGAAAACCCCGATTTCTCAAAGCAACGGAGACGACGACAACAAATGTCATCGCGGACGTACACACAGACCCCAGCCTGCTTCTTGAACTTGTGTTCCAGAGAGTAGCCCGGGTAGTTGAGGTACGCCACGTCCGACGGAGTTGTTATCTTCGCCTCCGTCAGGAAAAGCAGGTGCGGCTTCTCGGTCTCAAGATGGTTATGGACCGGATCGATATTGGAGTGCAACCCCCTGATGTAGGTGAGGTGCACTTTGAGTGGGAGGAAGTGCAGCCGATGTTTAACCTTTATCCTTTTTGCTTTTGACATTTAAGTTATTGAGTAGTTGGGGGAAAAGTCGAACTGTCGAGGCGCTGCTCAGTGAACCAAGTGGAACACTAGAGCTAAACCAACCTATGGGGAACTCATGTGGAGACTGCGGGGACGCCCGAACCCCCCCGGATATGGCCACCGGGTCCTCCCATCCAGTCGCCGGCTGGCACGGTGGAGCATACCGGGATTTTTCGCTAGTTGGCGGGGCAGCCTTTCACACGTGGCTGGCGTGCTACTTGGGCCCCCTACTAACTGCGGTCGGCCAACGGCTGGCACCGTGCTTCGGATCCCGCTACCCTCCAAAATGAGTTACCCGGAAAGCCCAGCTCAGCGACCAAGACCGGTTCTGAGCAGAGCGACTGACAATCTCCTTCTCCCCCAAAGGCACTGGCACTCCCGCACTCCGACGGAACACAGCAAGCTGCTTGGCGCCGCATTTTGGCGGTATGGTGGTCGCGAGCCAGGCGGCTCCTTGCGGAGCCTACCACCGCTTTAAGTGGGATCGTTCTGCCGTACCACAGGCAAGCCTGTGGTGCCGTTGCCCGGGGTGGACCGCGCAGAGGTAGATCCCAAACCACCCCAAAATTTCTAAAAAAACCACTAAGTTGCACCTTAAATCCACCTTTTTGAGTCTTGAAAACTTCTAATCCGTGTTCCGACATGATAATATTCGCTAAACCATACGTTAAATATTTGCAGTTGAGGACAGACTAATGACTAATAGCAATGCGTTGGCAGAGTGACAGTTTTAAATCTACTTACATTTTTTTTTTCACTTATAATCAAAATTTGTTCGATATTTTAACGAGTAGGTATTTTTAACATAAATATAATGAACTTGGGTGTATTAAATGTTGACATTTAGAACTGATGAATAATGACTAGGTATAATATTTTTAATCATTTGATATTTTTATCACTCGGCATTTCAATGTTACACAAGCTTAGGTATAACAATTTTCGATATTATGATACAATCGATATTTAAATTTGCGAGGTTTGAACGTTGACATGCGCCGAGCGCGCAGTGGCGCCCTCATCGTTTGTTTGGTTATTTCTTTTATTTTAGAATGAAAATATTATACGTTAATATTATTATAAACGGTAGTTTTAAATTGTTTAGTTTTATTATAGTATTAATAACGGAAAATAGTGGCCACTGTTTTCCGTTATTTAATATTATAATAAAACTAAACAATTTAAAACTACCGTTTCAAAACAAACGATGAGGGCGCCACTGCGCGCTCGGCGCCCTCACGTATAGATTGGTTCTTTATCTTCAAATAATAGGAATAGGATAATAAAACTGTGATTATGATTGTAATGTTCTAGTCGATTTTAAAAATTGTAGCCTGTCAACCAGATGTGGAAATTAAGTCGGTTAATTACCCACTTCAATAAAAAATAAGCAATCAAAGCTATATTATATAATACTAAGTAGTAGGGTCATTTTTTAATACTTGAGTGAAACATTTAATAAAAGTTGATTCAAGAATATGACTATTATTTACCTACCATATAATTTATAAATATTTAAATTAGTCTTACCCTTAGCCCTGTTAAAAATCAAATCCGTAAGTATATTAAGCTATCCTTTACCGGTCTCTAGATTAAATAATTTAAATTGATGGCCAGTGGGAATCGGATCAAAAGAGTTGTGCCATTGTCCCCCAACGGCGGCCATAGGGAATGTTAAAAAATCCGTGTCGCTGTCCACCAGTGGTGGCGAATGGAAATAATTTACAAAGTTGTGACGCTGTCCCCCAGTGGTGGACAACGAGAATAATGTTTTAAAGTTGTCTCGCTGTCCCCCAGTGGTGGCCAGACAAGTGGTGGACATCGGGAATAATCGGTTTTTTATTTCGTAAAAACGATCTCCCGATGCCATTTTCCACAAAGTTTACGATACCGGGTTGAGTTTAGCTACATTTTTAATTCTATTATCAACATATTTTAGTATTTATAAAAATACTGTAAGTAGGCAGACATATTCAATTCTAAATCCTAGAAAAAATATCCATCAAAATATCACAAATAGTCGCAGAAAAAAAATGAAAACCTAAACTTATTTCTTCACATATTTTGCTATTTTTGATGGAGTGACCTGAAGTTGTACTTTGGTGACTGCTATTGGAATTGCTTACAAATATATACACCGAAATTAACTCAACAAAAAAATCTTTGAATTTTTTCAATGCTATTGCGCGTAGTATAGTTAAGCCAGGAAAGTTCCCCACCGAGGGTGTCCCCACGTTGCCGTCGTGGTGGGGTTTGTATGTCTCAGTGATCTTGTGAGCTTTGTCGGTAGAGTTACTCATGCCGCCGGAAAGGTCCAAGTGAGAGACCAGACCAAAAGGGACACGAGAGGGGCACACCGGTCGGAGACTTCGGGGCAGTGTTCGAGTCTTCGGACGGTGTTCGCTCCATTGGCTTGCTCACTGCTCTCTGGTACGCATCTGCTCATCAGACGTGACTGTGAGGGCAGTGAGCAAATAGTGGGAGAGAGAGAGAGAGAGAAGGGGAGATAGGGACCTCACCCTCTAAAAGGATGAAAAAATGGAGAAGACAACCGGAATAGAACTACCCGAGGGCGGTTATACACAGTAGGACGGGAATCTGCCACGCTCTCTTTGGGAGCGTCAAGCCCCTCGTATTCTGGGGGGGGGGGGCAACGATTGTCCATCACCGGCAACAAGGGCCGAGGAGGCCCCCGATACAAATCATCTTTCAAGAAATTGATCGGTTATAGTTAACACGCCTGACAAAGTGTCGGTCAGGCGGAGGCGCCCAATCTCGGAGGAAGGGGTCGTGTGGGTGCAGAGTCGGAGTTGAACTCCGACGACTCGGCGACTGACGTTGGTTTGGCGAGCGGGACGCGACGGGGAGGGGGCTGCTGCGGAGAACTCTGGGTTCTTCCGCAAGCAGCCCAGACCGGAGGACGACCAGGGGTCGTCCTCAGAGAGAGAGCTGGCTTCAGCCCGGAAGATCCCCACCAGCAGGTGGGGTAAGGGACGGCAAGAGACCAAGGGGAGAAGGTTCGCCTTCCTAGGAGCTGAAGAGCAGACCGAGGGGCTTGCCGAGGAGGACGGGCGCCTTGGAGCGACGGTTAAGGTGGTGGAGGCTGCGCTCCGCGATGTGGCCAATAAGCATCCAGCCGAGCAGGAACAGGTCTTGCAGCGCGGCCGCGGCCTCCAATCTGGCGGCAGCTGAGGAGGCTTACGTGGGTCTCCGCCCACGCCCACGGACGAAATGTCCAGGCTGCGGGCGGAGGTCGCCCGCTTGGCGGCCGCTACGGAGCTTCTCCAAAAGGAGAACGGGAAACTCCGAGCAGACCTAGCAGCTCTAAAGAAGCGCCTCAAGGGGGGAGCAAGGAGGATAGTCAACCCGTGCCGCTGGAGAACCAGGTGCTGGACCTGGTGCGGCAGGAGATGGCTGCATTTCGGGAACAGTTCTCCGTCCTGGAGGGCATCGTCTTGCGCCCCCCGCTAGCGGCCAGCCAGAAGGCGGTGTCTTGCGCGGCCGCCGTGGCTGCCAAACCGGTGGTGATGACGAGGCCAACCCAAGGGATGGGCCGGCTCCCGTAGAGGCACCGGGGAAATTGGCACCGGCAAAGAAGAAAGGTGGGGCGGCTGCACGGGCGGCGAAGGCTCCAGTGCCGGTAGTCCAACACACAGTCCTTCACAGTCGCCGCGCCTTCAAAGTCGCCACCGAAGGCGAATGGCAAGTGGCTGGAGAGAAGAAGAAGGCGGGCAAGGCAGCCAGGGCGGCCAAGAGATGGGAAAGAAGGCACTGCGCTCCGCGCCCCGATGATCGCGGCTGTAGTGGTAATGCTACAGCCGGACGCGGTGAAGAGGGGCGTGACGTACGTCGACGGGCTTACCAAGGCGAAGGAGGTGGTGAATCTTGGGCATCGTCGGGGGCCTCCGGCTTAGGGTCACCATGACTGGTGCCCAAATGCTGGAGATCCCCAGGGAATCCAGCGGCCCTGATGGGCCTTTTGATGACTTACAAATTACACAAGAGTCTACAAACCTTTTGACATATTTGGCCATATTTTGGAACCAGTATAGATCATACAGTTTGTCAAGCGTTTTTTCATACCCTAGATGCTTTATTTCAGTATGCACATGACTTATAAGGGACTAAATTAAAGAATGAGGAAGAATTGGTAACCATTTGGTTGTTTATAACGTTCTACCTTTCGATATAATTATATGTAGTACCCTGTCTAATATCATATGTGTAAGCGAATTCTAAGGGTAATTCATTGGATTGAATCTTAGCAATTATATTTCAGAGCAAAATCGTGATTTCTGAATCACGATTTTGCTTTACGGACAGCCATCCTTTCTCAAGCTCTGAAAAATTTACTATCTTTACTTTTGGAATTTCAGGGCCACCATTTTGGGCTATAGCTTGTGCGCTTGGGGGGGAATTACGTGACAAAAAATCCGCGTGAGCCATATGTTTCCCTTCTTTATAAACGATGTCAAAATTATAAGACTGTAGGATTGCCCACCATCTATGTACCCTAGGTGTTAAGTCTTTCTTGGAATGGGATGCCTTCAAAGCATTGCAGTCGGTGAATGCAGTAAATTTACGGACATAAAGGTAGTGACGGAAATGCTCCACAGATTTAACCACAGCTAGTGTTTCCAATTCATATGAATGATAACGACTTTCAGCACCTGATGTCTTGTGACTAAAGTAAGCAACTAAATGAGGTCGGTTAACATTATCATGTCTTTGAATTAAGACAGCTCCGTACCCATCACTGCTTGCGTCAGTATGTAATTATATAGGCAAATTGGGGTCAAATATTTTTAAGACTATTTTTAGTTCTGTTACTAAGTGATTGACAATTTCACTATGAATTCTATCATGCTCTGAAGTCCATATGATAGGTCCCTTTCCTGATGTTAAAGGGTACAAAGGCTTTAATAATTTTGAGAAATTGGGAATGAATTGCCGGAAGTAAGTTGCCAGTCCAATCAACTGTCTAACTTGTTTTACATTGGTAGGTTTTGGGGCATCTTGGAGAGCTTTAATTTTACGAGGGTTCGGCCTAATCTCTCCAGCAGAGACAACATACCCTAGATATTCAACCTCTCGCTTCATAAATGAGCATTTTTTCAAGTTAAATGAGAATCAACAATCCCTCAAGTCCTCTCCCTTTCAAGTCGAGACAATCCCTCATCGATTGTTTCTGACGCACAGAGGACATCATCCATGTAAACCAAAATTATGTCATAATTCAGTTCTGTTGCTTTAAAGCAGTATTAATTGCCCGTTGAAAAACTTGGGGAGCATTTCGGACACCAAACGGCATAGTCAACAACTCGTATTGGCCTGTTGGTGTAACAAAAGCAGTTTCGTCAATATAATCTGAATGGATTTCTATTTGGTGGAAACCGGAGGCCATGTCAATAATTGAAAAATAATGAGCTCTGTGCAGCTTATTTATCTGATCATTAATTATCGGAAGTGGGTAACTATCCGGACGCGTATTACTATTCAGCTCTTTGTAATCTACACACATTCGATCAGTACCGTTTTTTTCTTCACTAAAAGAATGAGACTCGCAAATGGTGAAGAACTTTCTCTAGTTATATTAGCATCCAACATCTCTTGTATCTTTTCATGTACAATGTTTAATTCAGGTGGGGACAATCTATAAGGCCTTCGATGAACAGTTTTAGAGGGGTCTATTAGATCTATTTTAAGTTGGCCACTTGATACACGTGAGGTTGGTAATTTCTGAATAGAAGCATTAGAATCTCTCATAAGTGTGGTAACTAGGTGATCTTTGTCGTTTCCAGTTAGATCAGTGTCAATAGTATCACGGTGAAATGGTCCCGACTTGAAGCAAGAGTTTGAAGATTTACTTTTAGTAAATGTCAAATTATGGTTGCTTATATCTACAGCTAAACCCGTGTCTAGAATATCTCGTCCTAACAATACGTCTTCGGAAAGATGGTTTGCCGGTAAAACATGATATAATACGTTAAATGTAATGTTCTGTACAGTAGTGGGACATCTAATTTGTAATGTGGAAGTAACGTTATTACTACCTACACCTCTTAAAACCACCTGTTCATGAAAACGTTCGCCTTTCAATAATTGACTGTAATGTTGTTTTATCAAACTACATTCAGATCCATAATCAAATATAAAAGGTAACTCAAAACCACTTATCTGTAACACACCGTGTGATGTTCTGGAGCAAACGTTGACCTGCTTACTGGGCCTGGTGCGGCACCTGGGGTGGCGTTTTCTTTCTTCCTGTAGCGCATGGGGGCATGCGGAAGCCACATGACTAGGATCGTTGCACACGTAGCAGGTTACTTGAGGACGGGAGCTTTGCGCGGGTTTACGTAGTTGTTCAGTTTTAGTTGGGTTGGTATTTCTTGAGTGCAGCCGCTGTCTGTCACGACACTCAATTCCACGATGTCCAGTTCGTCCACAAAAATTACAGTTTCCGCGAAAAGGAATTGAGTTTCTAAAACGTTTCACGTCTGCTTCATTTGTAGCGGATTCATCGTTTTTACGTTTGAGTGTGAAACCCCGCAGTATTCTAAACAGTTGATTGAACTTGGTCATCACATTGTGACAATACGGAGATAGTAAATCCGGTGATTACCTTCTCAGGTAAATTCAGCTGCCATAGACGCATTCCCGCTTCAGCTGGACTATCTTTGGTGTCCATTTGAAATTTTATTATCTGGTCAAAATGGTCTTGTATTGTCATCGGCTTAGAAAACCT
Source organism: Melanchra persicariae (assembly GCA_947386135.1). Classification (NCBI taxonomy): domain Eukaryota; kingdom Metazoa; phylum Arthropoda; class Insecta; order Lepidoptera; family Noctuidae; genus Melanchra; species Melanchra persicariae. Next base: position 7,362,669 of record OX376655.1, on the reverse strand, counting down.
CGACAATAGTATTTCTTTGATATTTGTCCATGATAATTGTTGAGGCTGTATCTTCGTCAGGCACGTAGCAGCGCGGCCCTTCAGTGAGTGCGTAAGTGCCAGTATGTTGAATGTTGTCAGAATATTTAGCAACACTCAATTACGCAGACACGGAAAAACTTCTAGAAATTTTGGCATGAAGATATTTGATCCCCTCGTGTTTACTTTAGTATTATTACATAGGCTTAGATTTAGGTATTAATGTATTATTAAGCTTTTTCTCGTAGTTGTTTAAAATAGATAATTTTATTGTTTTATATATAGTTATAGTTTATATTTTGTCCCAAAGTACCTCATTGGTTTGTAAAGTGATGGCCCGAAACACAGGTTTAAATTAACCTAGATCGGGCGGGTCGCTACCTAACATTGCAATTCCGAACCACCATTACTTGCACCTATACTATCAATATTTTAGTTTTAGTTTATTTTTAGGCACTTTATTTGTATGGAAAATATTATTACTGTTGACTTAACCCCTTCGTTCCTGGTGTCCATCTCAATGGACATACTTTTATAATTCATGTCACATTAAACTTTGTTGATATAAACTAAATATAAACATTTAAGTGTGCCCGGCGCTTATCTAAGAATGTTATTTAAAACAAAACACAATCGGTCTTTTTGTGGGTAGGTCATAATAACCAGTCAAGTGATGACATTTGCCATGGCTCAGCGAGAGGCAGGTAGGTCTTTAGTTCTGTTTTAGTTTTTTCTTCAAATTAGGCATATTTTTCTGCCCAGTATTGTTTTCTCATAGAATATGCAATGATTATGGACAACGTTTGTACGTAAATAACATTCAATGCAATTTTGTATTTCAAATATGCAATTAAAATGATGTCCATTTCAATGGACATCAGGTCTCAGATGTCAACAAGCTATCAGGTGTTATGAAAGAGTTTCAAAGCTTTTATGTGCTATATAAGTTTTGCTATAAGTTTATTTTTTTTTTAAACTGAAGAAATTACACAGATATGTATGTATATATTTGCTGGTGGAACGGTCAGAATAAATAGATTTGGAAAACTTTCCCTGGTAAAAGACAGGGACGGAGCCAAAGAAGAAAGAGGGTATACTGATAAAATAATAAACAGTACCAAAAGTGTAGTTGCCATTTAGTCGATGGACACTAAAGGTAGGCTTCGAATTTTTCTGAAATAGGTCAAGAAGATGGAACAAATTTTCTAAACAATACATTATATTCCTCGCCCTGAGCTCGTGAGCTTGTGCAGTGTCCAATAATGAATAGAGGGGCATGGATTAGTTTCTACCAAAGACTACAATAGTATACTGGCTATAGACAGGCAACTCTACCTTATTTTTTAATATTAGGAAGTGGTCGAACTCAGCGCCATCTAGTTTTTAGTTAAGGGAACTAATTTATATAAATAAATGTATAGGTTGTTAGGTATATAGCTGCTGTCTGATCCTTTATGATATTAGGTAGAGAGATGAGTGTATCCGCTATATACTACAAACATACGTACTACATAAAGGAAAAAAAAATCACATAATTGAATATTAAACCATTTTATTTAGAAAAACATCACACATTTACAACAAAAATTTATGTTCGCCTTTTTCCTCCCCTATGATTAGGGTAGTGCCGATTGGCCTTTTCTTTCATTGAATCGTTAATATCCCAAAAGATTATTTTGCCAGTGAGAACATTATTGATATCTTTGCACCAGTTGTTTACAACAACAACACACACAACACAACACAACACGAACGTACGAACGAATTGTAAACCGGCTCAACAACATGGAGAAACGAAAGCTCAATTCAACCTTCAGATGCACTAGCGAAACAACAAAAACTCTATTGCAAAAGGAAAATAAATGCGCACGAGTTGTTACACTCTCACGCAGCCATTTGCAATTCAAGTGTGGCCATTCAAAAACAAACTTTTGCACGTTTAAATATCAAAATATATCTTCTTCACTATTAAAACTCATAATAAAAATCTAATTATGTACTAATTCATATATTCTATTATTTTTATATGAGAAGATCATGAAATTATATTATTTTTCTTGATTAATGTTATAAAGTAACTCCCAGAAAAAAAAAAAAAAATTAACCGTAGCAACACCGCAATTTGTTTCCCTTAACTAAAAACTAGATGGCGCTGTTTTCAATAAAAAAAATGGAATTTTAATTTTGTTCTAAGTTGCCATAGCATGGTTTCTACCGTTGTACCGCGTCTTCATCGGATCCAAAAAGTGGACATATGGATGATATTCTATGGCATCGACTTGGCACTGAGTAATTGTTGGCTGGATTATCAAGATGATTGTAAAAAATGCAACATTCCAAAACAGGATATTCTAGACCTGCTGCACTTCAGACAGCTAGTTGCCAAGACACTTATAAAAATAGGACACTAATTGCTAGAAAACGAGATTTATCGGACTAGTAGGACCAGAGAAAGGACTCCTCTGGTCCTAGCAGTCCATTACCCAAACCAGTACCTATACCAAAACGACGTCCGCAGCGTTGCTGAAATGAGACCTGCCAGTGAAATTCAATATGGTACTATAGATTATTTACCTGAATTTGACAAAAAAGAACGAAGCGACAAGGTGCAAGAAACTGGAATTATTATTATTATTTATTATTATTACTGTATGAAATGTGAAATTGCGAGAATTCCATCAAACCCTTAATTTTATTATTTTTATTTAGAAGAGGTCACTGCTGTTAACAAATCATTAAAAATATTTGTGATCTAATAAAAAATAAATACAAGCATTACTAAGCTTTTTACATAATTATTATTAAGAAAAAAAATAGTTGAAAATAACTGAAAAATGTACGTGAAACTACTCTGAAGACCTGGTGTCCATGTGAATGGACATAAAAATTTCTAAAAATCTAAAAAAAAGTATAAACATTTTTAATATCAGAATCCATTCATTTATATCTCAACACTAAGAAAATCAACACAAACATTTTTCTCGCGTGTTTTTATAATTCAGGTTCGAAGGGGTTAATATTTTTTGTGAACGTTTTTTATTTCAATACATTAATATTATTATTCTTTCCTTTATTCACTTTTACACATATATTTTACATTTTTAAATATTTCTATAAAAACAATTAAAAAAAAATATTTAAAAATATAAAAAATAGTAGTCCGCCGGTGTCGGGAGCGAGGTCCAAGCTCCGGTGGTTAGGGCTTCAGAGAAAGTAACCTCCTCACAATACGAGCCGTATCGAGGAGTACTGCCTTCTGTATCAGGCCCTTTATCCAACTGCGCAATGCCAGCTTCGACAGATGGTCGTCGAAGCTTTTGGCCATCAGGCCGTAACGACCATCGGCACAATGACAGCCGAGTCCACAAGATACTTGATTTGTTTTTCTTTCTCAGCTTTCACGAGGTTCTCGTCATGTGGAATGGTAACATCGATTATCATTGTGCGGCGCGCTAATCGGTCTATCACCACTATATCGGGCTTATTAGCGACGATAGTTCTATCAGTGATGATAGACCGATCCCAGTACAACGTGACATGGTCATTTTCGAGAACTGGGTCGGGCACATACTTGTAATACGGTACCTCAGAATACACAAGTTGGTATTTCAAAGGAAGTTGCTGGTGAATAATTCTGGCCACTTGGTTATGCCTGTGCAAGTACTCGCCGTTAGCCAGACGAGAACAACCAGAGATAATATGTATGTATGATAATATGTGTGTGTATGGACTCACCCGGACGGTGGCATGCCCGACACACGTCAACCGTCCCGTCCTTCATAATATGCCTCCGGTAGTTGTTCGACAAGTTAACTTCGTCCATAATTGCACAAACAAAACCTTCAGTTTCTCCGAAGAGATCACCGAAACGTAGCCAGGGTACGGACGCTAGGAAATCTACATCGGACCCATAAAGAGCCCGATAGAAGCGTCCGTGAAGCTCCTTGCCTTTCCATACCTCCTTGCGGTCATCTATAGTAAGTATCGCAGGTTTGTGCCAGTTCTCTTTAGCCATGGATAACGGGGTGAGTCCCTTGTCCACTGCGACCACATCTCGGTGCATACCCACATCGACTTTGAGAAAATTTTCTCTAAGACTGCACATCGCGCGGTTGTGAAGAGTCTTAGCATTTAAAAAGCCTCGACCTCCACACTTCCGCGGGATGTGCAGTCTCATCACCGACGATCGTGGGTGATGCATCCGATTTGCAGTCAGCAGTGTACGGACTCTCCTATCCAGGGCGTCGAGTTCGGTTTGAGTCCATTTGAGTATGCCGAAAGAGTACATTAATATCGGCATGACCCAACCGTTGAAGGTGCGCACCTTATTTCCGCCCGACAAAAGGCTGTTTAAAACCTTTTTCAGGCGGCCAAAGAAGCGCTCCTTCAGCGATTGCTTCATGTCAGCAACATTAATGCCCAACGCTTCCGACATACCCAAATACTTGTAGGTTTCGGTTGAGCTGAGGGATCTAACCTGTATGGAATCCGAGAGTTGAAATCCCTCAGATTCCATAATCTCCCCTTTCTTAACATGCATGACTGCACATTTGTCCACACCAAATTCCATCCTGATGGCACTACTGAAGTTTTCTTCTTTCATTATGAACTTGTAATAAAATCTCTTTGGCTATACTATTTGTATATGGCTGGTTTTGGTATCATTGAAAGTTTAAATTTTAAAGAACATAATTCTAAATTCAAATTAGGAAAATGTGTGACTTTCATTTGTTTTTCGTACTGTCAAGATGAGTGAATCTAATGAAGAAATTCGATACATTTTAAAATTTTACTACAAAAAAGGTAAAAATGCAACGACAGCCGCGAAAAAAATTTGCGATGTTTATGGACCTAGTGCAGTGTCTGTGAGAGTAGCACAAAGAATCATGACCCTCAACGGTACTGGTTTTTCTCATGCATCAAGATAAAAATTATATTACAATTATTTTCTTTATTTTTGAAGTCATTCTGCAATTAGAATGCCAATTTTGTATAGGGGTTTATTTTGTAAACTTAATAAGTTATGAAATTCTTTTGATAAAATGAATTACCTACTGCCGGCTATTCTTACGTTAAAGTGTTGCCATAACCAAAATAAGTAAATATATTGACAACTCTAATCGATTTTTTTTGTATACGATTACAAATTAATATAAATGTAAAGTCATTGGAAAGGTAAATCGCGGGGTTTTTGAGAGATGGAGATGATACTACTGTGGTGTGAAATAATTAGTATTTCACACGCACAGTAGTCGTATTATTTTGCTTTCAAAACTTTTTAAAGCACACTTCACTCACTCACTCACTGCACTTTGTTGGCTAACGATACATATGAGTGATTGCATAGATTTTTTTTTAATTATCTTGCTTCGGTTTGATATAAATCGAACCTTTTTAATAAATTAATGATTATAGAACTAAATCAGTCATTTGAAATAATTGTGTTGAGTGTATTTATTCGATTAATCAATTTTCATTTAAAATCTAAAGTGGCAACATTGGTGTTGGTGTCTCAAATTGAATTGTCATTGTCAAAAAGTCCAATGTCAATTGCGCGTGGTGCATGCTAAGTTTGTTCATAGCGATTTAAATATTACAGTTTTTTTTGTGTTGTTTGAGTCCTACTCTCCACAGTAATTGTGATATTCATTGTAACTATTTGTTTATTTCTTGTTTTCAATCACTATCGCTTACTTTAATGTGAAATTGTGAATCTTACGCCAGGACGTTTTTACGCCAGGAAGTTTTCACTTTGTTTGAAGTTGTGTGTGATTCGTATTTTGTTGTACTGTTTTAACAGGAAATATAAAGGCAAGGTACTGATTTATTTAAGTCTCTATCCCATCAGATATGCTAAATAATCTGCTCTCCAAACTACGACCTATAAACTTACCTCTATACCCAACGGATATTTCTATTTTGAGGTTAAGTTACGTTTTCTAAAAAAACTTGGAAATGCGAGTTTTGATTCCAAAATGGGAATTGTAGATGGTTATTTGGTTAATTTATAAACCATCTAAAACAACTTTGGAATTGACGCAACTCTGTACCGCGGTCCATATTGTCGTGGTCATTCTCCTTTAGTTTAAGCGTTTTCAATCCGGAAATTTTGATGTCAAAGATGCACGTCGCTCTGGTCGCCATATTACGCATAAAATGGTTGCCATTTTGGAAAAAGTGGAGCCAGATATAAGTAGTTACGTCGTAGCTGAAGAACTGGGAATTGACCACAAAACAGTTTTGGCGCATTTGAAAAAAACTGGGTACACAAAAAAGCTCGATATTTGGGTACCTCACGAGCTCACTGAAAGAAATCTTATGAACCGTGTACTCATTTGTGATTCTTTATTACGATATAATGAAACCGAACCATTTTTAAAAAAGATGATAACTGGTGATTAAAAGTGGATCACGTACGACAAGAACGTGTGAAAAAGTCGTGGTCAAAGGCCGGTCAGGCTTCACAGACTGTGGCGAAACCCGGGTTAACTCGCAACAAGGTGATGCTGTGTGTGTGGTGGGATTGGAAGGGCATTATTCTTTATGGGCTCTTTTTGTGACGCGCGTGGAACACAACGCGCCGTCGAGTATCACCTCTTCTGTTCAAATATTTTTTCGTGAGAAACGTTACAATGATAATGCTTCTTTCATTTCATCGAAACTATTCACAGCAGTCCTAGAAGATGTCGTTAAAAATGTGGGTATAGATTGGGACCATAGCGGTATTAACGTCAATTTTCTGCCCAACTGTCTCACTTAAGATTTGCAGATGACTTTGTGGTTTTCACTGAGAACTTCGATGACTCCCAGAAAATGCTTCAAAATCTTTAAAATGCTTCTTTTAAGTTGGGTCTTGGGGTGAATATGACCAAGACGAAGGTTATGGCAAACACCTTCAGCGATTCAAATCTGGAAATGAATTGTTGGAGACGATTAACCGATGTTTCTCTTGGCCATATCCTTTCAATTGGCAAAAAAAATCAACAAACGGAGGTATCGAGAGGAACACACCTTGGATAGGCCGCTTTTTATCAAAACGGACGACATTCTGAAGCCTGCCAAAATTCTGCAATGTCTGAATTCCCGCCTTTATAACCAGTGTGCTTTTCCCACCATGACTGACTTACTTACATGGACGCTCACGCAGGAGGCTGTGTACAGACTGATAGTTGCACAGAGAGCCGTGGAGCGTTCCATGCTTGGTAGAGGTACGTCGTCGAGATCCGAAGACGTACGAAGGTTTTCAACATCGGAAAACGAATTGTAGAACTAAAGTGGAGCTGGGCAGGACACTTGGCAAGGCGCGGTGATGATAGGTGGAGTAAGGCAGTGACTGAGTGGCGTCCGAGGACTGGAAGAAAAAGTATTGGTTGGCCGGCGGCGAGATGGGCGGACGATATTGTTGCCATCGTGGGTAGAACCTGGATGAGGCTGGCACAGGAACGTGGGGATTGACACACGAAAAGAGAGGCCTATGCTCAGCAGAGAGCGAAGTTGGACTGTGGATAATGATGATGATACACGATGTTGATGAAACTTGCTAAGGTTGTTAACACGCGATAGAGCTACATAAAGTTGTCCATGGGAAAACCAACCATAAGAGAAGTCAACACCCGCAGAGGACACGGCGGAGCATACGATGAAGGTCTGCCCTGCTTGGGCGGAGCACCGCCGTGTCCTCGTCGAGGCGATCAGCGACGGCGACCTCTCGCTACCGGCTCTGGTTCACTCCATGGTCCAGAGCGAGGAGGCGTGGGAAGCCATCACCTCCTTTTGCGAAACAGTAACACTAGTAAAGGAAGGGGCGGGCCGCGTGAAGGAGAGGCAAACGTCACGCCTTAGCCGCCGAAACAGAAGAAGACGCCCCGGGCGTCAGGAGTCGCAGGGCGATTCTCGGCCACCGTAGGCACGGGCCTGCGGACGGCGAGCATTGGGTGGCTCGCGGCCCGGTAACAACCAGCGGCCCTACCATGACGTGTTAAAGCGTGAGTCGTTCGAGCGAGAAGGAGGGATGGAGCTACACACTCTATACAGCGCCACTGGTCCGGGTCGACGAAGCGTTGTGTTCCATGCGCGCCTCCAAGAGATGTCAGCTAAGTAGACGGGGCCCGTTAGGGCCAGAGTCTGCTGGGGTTGCGGAATTTGTTTGAAAGAGTCACCGTGACCCTGGAACGCAAAGATCATAAGGAGAAACACAGATGGGTTTTAGTCAGTAAGAGTCTGACACTCCCTTCCAGTCTACCCAGAGCGGGAGAAGTCATTTTGATGCTTCCCATCCATAAAAAAACCCCGCAACGGATAGAGCAGAGTAGGGACTCCGTTGTGCGTAGGTGTCCTGGCTAAGTTTGCCGGCCTAGCTCCGTCCAAGTGTACAGAAGCAACCAGGGTGCTTTACAGGTTGAGTGGAGAGACTTAACCGTTCAAAAAAAAATTAAAATAACGTCTGTGGAGCAATCAGACCAAATCTTTTTTTTATGTTATGCATCAAATGCATAACGGTAAGTTTTGTATCAAAAGAATCACATAACGTTTTAAAAGTACCATTAGTAACAAAAAATATATATTTTGGTGTAATTCTCATGCTTTTGATAGTTTATACTTTTTTCGGTCAACAGATGGCATTACGGGTATCTGAATTATGTAGATAATAAGTTGATTTCTTCTAGATTGCTACAATTCCTATCCGGTTTATGTGTAAAAATTATCTAAATGGTTTTGTAACTAACTAACATGTCATTTTGTGCATTCAATTACGAACAAAAACCTTTTAAAATCAATATTGCTTACCTCCCATAACATACGGCGTGATAATATGTAGCCTAAAATCTTCCTTGGTTTACAAAGAACATTTTTGCTGAATTTTAATTCAATCTATCCAGTAGTTTTGGCGAGAAGCCGTACCATACACACATACAAACAGACACACAGACAAACAGACAAAAATTCTAAAAAGTCACTGTTTGTCTACAGTTACGTTTTTCTAACAAAAGCCACTTATTTTTTCTCGAAAATTCTCAATGTACAGTTTATCTTTCGTTACTGTTTTATTATATGTATAGATAAACTAGCGACCCGCCCCGGCTTCGCACGGGTGCAAATGTGCAATGCTGATACTAAATATACCTACAAAGAATGTCCTTATAAACAACGTTTACAGCTTTTTCGTCATTGGACACATAGACTAATATAGGAAGACTAATATAATAAAGAAGATATACAATTAAGAATTAAATACGTATAATTTATCGTCCGTCCACAAATAACAGGCTGTTATTTATTAAGAGATATTTAGATCTGTTATTTTTGTGTAACACTAGGATATCGTGCTTATTATTAAATAAAATTAACAGGTTTATTCACAAAAGTGACATAATAATCAAAAGTGTACCAAAAATAATAAACTCGTTATTGTATTTCAAGCTTTATTCAACAATTTAGTTTTAATAACAAACAAAAAAACAAGATAACTGGTTTAAAGACAATGGTGTTAAAAAATTTAGCATTCTAAAATAAAATATTAATTGACGACATTTTATTAGTTATTATTCCACTAAGGCAAATTCATCAGCTGGTACTTTTGAGATGAAGGTTTGTACATTGTCGACAATTTCGTTGATGACCGTTTGCACAATGGGTTTGCCAACATGTTCCATAAGTTCTTTCCAAAGCCCATTTATGATGCTCAATATAGGATCAGCTGGAAAATAGAAGATTTGGTCCGATAAGAGAAGATTTAAGGGTGACAAAAAATACAATCAAAACAATAAAATAAATAGGTTTTATCAGAAACCTGACCTGATTCAAAATAATGCCACCAAGTACTTCAGACTGCTTGAAAATGTTTTTTTTTTGTAAATTGTTAAGTGCCTAAAGAACACCTCGGCCTAATTACATTATATTATTACCCGACTATCCCTGAAGGAGGGTAATGTTTTTTTGTTTAAAATCAATCAATCCAAATAATATGTATAAATTCTTCCGTCACTGAGTGACTGACTGATAACGCAGAGCCGAAACTCTGGTCGTAGCAGCTTTCTACGACCAGAGTTTCATTTGGCATGAAGGTTCCTCGGGGAGTGTAGAGGAGTACTAAGAGAGAATTCCCTGAAATTCTAAAAGACGTGCAGGATAAAAACGTTCGGAGTAAAAAAAAAACTATTAAAAGAAACAAACCATGGCAGCCGAGAGATGACCAGTCTCAGCCGACGGCGGCGCCCGTTAACGAACATGACGCATACGCTAGCACCATTCGACTCAACCATTTTTAAGGGAGCCAAATGATCCAACGCATGCGCCACCATCAGCTAGACCTTTGAGTGAGCATGACATCCCCAATCGCCAGTGTACATTCAAGTTAAAGACCTACCCATAATGATCATTATAGTTTAAATTTAAGGTACATAGTACACACACAAGTGCCGTAGCATGAAATTATGCAATGCTAAATAAGTTGAGACTATACAATGAAAACTAATGCATTCTTACAATCTTCAGCCGGTCCAACAATATTTCCAAATCCTAGTGGCTGTGGAGCAGGACCAGCATTTTTATCTTCAATATACTCCCCTAGCATATAATATGCTTGCCTGCAAAGTGTGCGTTTAGTACAAGTTAATGCCAGTGTAGACGCTTTTATATTTATTTATTTAAACTTCATGCACACAAATGTACAGAGGTGGACTTAATGCCTTAGGCATTTTCTACAAGTCAACCTTTGGGTGATGCAGAGACAAATAGTGGTAGGTGCAATGTGGAAAAGAAAAAAACAGAAACGCTATTTATATATAACTAGCTTCTACCAGCGGCTTCGCCTGCGTGAATATCGGAAATAGAAAGGTTTCCTGATTTGTGTCGTACATTTTTTACTCAGGAAACACCTACCCTACACTACCCTACCCTACACTACACTACCCTACCCTACACCTACCCTACACCTACTCTACACCTACCCTACACCTACCCTACACTTACCCTACCTACATAATTTACACCAGCCTAAAAAATACTATGACATGTTTCTTGTCTCCTGGTACTTGATGTTTTTGGTCTCCTGGTACTTGTGAATCTGTAGTACTAAGGCAGCAGCGGCTCTGAATTTCCACTTCCTCCTCAGTCTTCATTGATCCATGCCACTTACCGGGATAAAAAGTAGCATATGTCTCATTCCAGGACATGAACTACATGTGTGCCAAATTTCATCCAAATCCCTTCAGCCGTTTTTGCCTGATTGTTACACAAACATACAAACATACAAACTTACAAACATACAAACATACAAACATTCACATTTATAATATTAGTAGGATTATACTTACTGTAAAGATATATTATATTATATATAATTATATTATATAAACTATACATAACATACAATACCATACTATAATCCTACTAATATTATAAATGTGAATGTTTGGATAGGTGCAGGGTAGGTGCAGGGTAGGTGCAGGGTAGGTGTAGGGTAGGTGTAGGGTAGGTGTAGGGTAGGTGTAGTGTAAGCGTAGGGTAGGTGTAGGGTAGGTGTATGGTAGGTGTAGGGTAGGTGTAGGGTAGGTGTAGGGTAGGTGTAGGGTAGGTGTAGGGTAGGTGTAGGGTAGGTGTAGGTAGGTGTAGGGTAGGTGTAGTTACAATACAAATCAAGAAACCTTTCACGCGGGTGAAGCCGCTGGTAGAAGCTAGTATATACTAAATGAATAAACTAATGTACAAATATACATAAACAATTATGCAAACAAATAATGAGTAAAAAAAATAATAATAAATTAGCGCTGTGACGATACTACTGCCAATTTCTTACGAATGTGCTTGCGAACCTTAACTTTAAAGGTCAACCGGCTGGTTGCCATCCTGATTTCCTGGGGTAGCGCATTCCACAGAGAAATAGATTGAATAAAGAAAGAAGAGTGAATGAAGTCAGAACGGTGAGAGGGGCAATGAAGAAGACGGTTATGCAATGAGCGTAGATTTCTATTGTGGTAGGCGCAAATGTATTGAAAGTGCGGGGCTAGATAACTAGGGGAATTGGGAGAATTAAGAAATGAAAACAAGGTAGTTATTATAGCGCCCTCAGCTCTCTGCGCTGGCGTATGGGCAACCACTTTAGGATCGACCGATGCGTAGAGACATGATCGTATTTGCGTAGATTGAAAACAAATCGAATGCAGTAATTTAGAAGGCGGTCAAGTTTTTTGAAGAGATCTGCATTCAGGTCAAAGTAGCACACGTCGCCATAGTCGATGATGGGTAAAATTAGGGTTTGCACAAGCATTGTCTTCGTATTCACTGGTAACAAATTTTTCAAGTGATACAGTGCCCGCAGCGTTCCCGTAACTTTCTGACTAACGCTAGCGACTTGAGTACGCCAGTTCAGGGTACTATCGACACGCAAGCTTAGGACTTAGCTTAGGCGTCAGAACTAAATGGGACGACCGTACCGTCGAACAGTACAGGAGGCAAAGTTGCACCGTCCAGTTTGGCGATGTTTCGAGGACTCCCAATAATAATCGCCTGACATTTGTTAGGGTCGACCCTCCCTTGACAGTACAATTGCAGGTCATCTGCATACAGATGATACGCACACTGAAGCTCGGTAGTAATGAGATTAATAAAAATGGAAAACAAAAGAGGAGAAAGTATGCCGCCTTGAGGAACGCCAGTTACCAAATCACACCAGTTAGAGGATGAATCCCCAACATGAACCGACAGCTGACGTTCCTGAAGGTGGGAAGAAAACCATTCCAGTGCTTCGGGAGAGACCATCACGTAGGACAGAATAGCTAAGAGGATTTCGTGACTGACGGTATTGAAGGCATTCGAGAAATCGACCAACACTAGAACAGTGACTTTGGTGTCTTCCAGTCCTGCCCTTATATCGCCAGTCACTTTAAGGAGGGCGGAAACAGTGCTATGCCCAGGCCTGAACCCTGATTGTAGGGGGGCTTATCAGTGAATTACTCTGCACAAATTTAGAGAACTGTTTGTGGACGCAGGCCTCAGGCACCTTGGATAGGAAGGGAAGAATAGAAATTGGGCGAAAGTGGGTTGGAAGAGTGGGATTGGGGACTTTGGACAGTGGACGAACATAGGCTTTACGCTACAAGGTGGGGAATTCTCCTGAGTATAGGGAAAAAATTACAATATGGGTGATAGCAAGTAGGAGGTGGTCCAGAATGGTTATGATCATACCACGAGTGATATTATCACACCTACCGCATTGGATTTGATGGAAAGTATGATCTTTCTGATCTCTCCCGGCTTGACTGGAACGAAACGAAAATGATCAATATTATAACGCGTTAGACCAGAGATCAGCAATAGAGTTTGTTGTTTGGTGAGAAGATCCATGCTAGGCACAGTGGAGAAATGTCGGTTGAGATCGTCTAAGTCAATAGAATTGGGTAGGTCTAAATGTCGCGATTTGCCGATACCTAGTGTTCCAAGGAATTTCCAAATATCGGCAGAAGAGGAAGTAGAAATATTTTCCAGAATGTGGTGGCGTTTAGCATTGCGTATTATCTGGTTGCATCTGTTCCTTGATGCCTTGAATTGCGTCCAGTTCTCATCAGTACGGTCCCTCTTATATTTACGAAACGCACGGTCCCTGCGTCGCATGGCCATCTGTATTCCTCTCGTCATCCAAGGAGCAGGAGGACGTTTAAGTTTTACTTTTCTAACTGGAGCATGGATGTTATAAAGGTTGACCACAACTTCGTTGAAAATCGCAACCTTATCGTCCATCGAAGTGGCATCCGTCAGCCTCTCCCAATCAACCCCAGATGCATCCTTTCTAAGCTTTTCAACGTCCATCCTCGCAAAACAACGCCTGTACAGAACCCTGGGTTTAGGTTTCGGAGGTTTAAGGATATAGGAAAGGAAAATCAAATCATGATGGGAAAACCCAGGAGCGTCATGTTGACCATGGGAGGAGACAAGGGAAGGATTAGAAGTGAAGATAAGGTCGAGCCAGGTGTCATCGCCCGTAGTGTTGTGATGAGTAGGTTGGAGTGGTAGCACGTGCAGACTAGCTGACTCGACAAGGTGGAGAAGCTTACGGGATCGAGGGGAATTTTGGACAAGGAGGTTGGTGTTGAAATCACCCATGATGATGTGGTGTGCATACTCTGAACCCAAAGATTCCAGAACCAATTCGAATTCAGTGAAGTAATCGACAGTCCCCCCACTGTCGATTACTTCACTGTAGACAACACCGATAACGGTTTTGGCTCCCTTGACACAAACCTCGAGGAAGATAAACTCAGCAGAGGCAGTAAAGTTTGGAGAGGAAGAAGCAAGTATTTTATAACGGAAATCACTTCGAAGATATATCGCTACACCACCACCTCCCTTACCAATACGATCATTCCGTATAAGTACGAAATCAGTGAGAGGGTAAGTGGTGGACAGAAGATGCGGTTTGGGCCATGTTTCAGAAATCAGGACGGCGTGAACGTTGCTGTTATTAAACGCATCGTACAACTCACTGTAGTGACTAGCTACACTTTGAGCGTTAATGTGAACCACATTCACCAACCGATTAGACTCGTCATAGAAGGTATGTTGCACAAACTCACTCACTAAGAGTTTCGCCGAGAGAACAAAAACTTGAGTCGCTTGAAGTGGCAGCAGATTCGTTAGCAGAAAAATAAGTCTCATTATCTGACATTAAAAGATGCTTAAAAGTATAAAAAAAAATATATACAATAATAATAATAATATGTAAATTCAAGATAATCCTACTAATATTATAAAGGTGAAAGTTTGTATGTTTGTATGTTTGTATGTTTGTGTAACAACCAGGCAAAAACGGCTGAAGGGACTTGGATGAAATTTGGCACACATGTAGTTCATATCCTGGAATAAAAAATAGGCTACTTGTTATCCCGGTAAGTGGCATGGATTAATGGAGACTGAGGAGGAAGTGGACAGTCAGAGCCGCTGCTGCCTTAGTACTTCAGATTTTCAAGTACCAGGAGACCAGAAACATCAAGTACTAGGAGACCAGAAACATGTCATAGTATTTTTGGGCTGGTATAATTATGTAGGTAGGGTAGGTGTAGGGTAGGTGGAGGGAAGGTGTAGGGAAGGTGTAGGGTAGGTGTAAAGTAGGTGTAGGGTAGGTGTAAGGTAGGTGTATGGTAGGTGTAGGGTAGGTGTAGGGTAGGTGTAGGGTAGGTGTAGGGTAGGTGTAAGGTAGGTGTAGGGTAGGTGTAGGGTAGGTGTAAGGTAGGTGTAGGGTAGGTGTAAGGTAGGTGTAGGGTAGGTGTAAGGTTATAGGGCAGGTGTATGGTGGGTGTTTCCTGAGTAAAAAATTTACAACACAAATCAGGAAACCTTGCTATTTCCGATATTCACGCGGGCGAAGCCGCAGCTGTTATAAGCTAGTAAATTATAAATATGCTATTGCTGTAAACAGGCCGACCACGGTGCAAATCGTGTAACTCTGCACCACCCGCCAGCCAACACCAACACTAAAAGCAATAATAATTAAACAAACATGGCAGCACCTCAACACAAAACGCAAAACATTTACAAAAACATTTTCTAAGACGCCAAAAATCTGAAGAAAAACTGTAGCTCCCAATTACAATTATAGATAAAGAAAAATAATAGTAGGAAATTACAACATAAAAAAACATAAAACAGTGCCATACCCAAACTACATAATAATCGTGGAACCAAACAAAAGAAAACAAAAAAAAAAATATTTTTTAACATTCCGTAAATAGTATGTCCATAGAATCTACTAAAAAGTTTCTGAACGTAGACTAAATGTCAACATAATTTCATACGTCAATCAATTTGACATTGACAATAGATAGAATAATTATTATTGTTGGCGGTAGGTATTGAAACAAATACAGTAAATACACTACATATAAGGAAATAGAAATGATAGAAAATCGAAACAAGTAAACAGTGGGCACAATCTAAGAGAAGAATAATATTATGAGACAGGAAACTACATGGTTAGTAACCATTTCAAATCAGTGAAATGATTGAACATTGAGACAATCACAAAATAAAAGAACATTGTTATTTACGTGTTACATTTTTCATGGTTCCAGCAGCATCCACACTTCTTCCACTCGCAGATGGATTTGCGGCCGGCGCCTTCGGATACTTCGCGACCAAGAGCTGAAGCTCGTCAGTGGACGTTATCTTGTGCCGACTGCCGTCAGAAGTCTTGATATGAATGACGCCGTCCTGAGTCCAACACACCCGCATACCAAGTGCTCACGTGCCCTCCCGAAGACAGACTGCCTGGCCTTAGTCAAGAACTCCTAAATGAATATCTTAGAGCCTTTCAATCCTGTCTTTGCTCTCCAAACAGAGGCCTTGAAGTCCAAAGTGGAAAAACGGACAAGAATAGGCCTGTGATGCTTCCTTGCTGGGAACTCCAAGTCTGTGACAGGCTTTAATTGAAGATGCTGTGAGATTCTTGAGGGCAAGCTTCTTATTAAGCATATCCAAGATAACTGCCTTGCTTTCTTCATTCTCCTCTTCAGCAAGTCCCTGGAAAACCAGTGCTTTCCGTCGGTGCCTGGTTTCCAATCCATCTATTTGTTTGGCACACTCGTTTATCTGGCTTCGCAGCAATCCAAGCATGGAGAATATGAGCTCTCGGAAAGCACGAAACTCGTCAGTGATCTTCGCAACCGTGTTTGCTTTTGCAGGCCCAGCGCACTGGATTTGTGCTTCAAGTTCACCCATCTTCCTTAAGAAGTTTTCCTCAAGTGTTTTCTGAGCAGCAAGGACATCAGCGTATTGGGACATGATTCTGAGTGAAGTGCTGAATAAATACTATGATAGTGAAGTGATCAGCTGGCAGGTGGTATTTGTAGTGTTACAAGTGTCACATAAAGCCACAAACGTGAGTACTTGTTTTTTAAAGGTTGTAGACTAAGTACTGATGTAAAGTTAATTAGTTTAGTCACTAATTATAATTTTAATGAAATATTAAAAATTTGACAAAAATTTGAATGTCTTTACTTTTTTACCACCTACCCGCGAAAAAAAAAAAAAAAAACTATATTAACTATAGTAAACTCCCTATACATTTTCAAGAACTACGCCATATTAAATTCAAATCATTTGTGAAGTGCAAACTTTGCCAAAAAGCTTTTTATAATGTATATAAACTCAAATTGAAAGCATTCATTTAATATAAACCATTTACAGGTACTTTTGAATTGTCACAGTTAGTCAGTCAAAAACATGAAGCTATAAATGCACGTTCCAAAGCGTAGATCTCTATGGAGAAGAACGTGCAAGAAACTCCACGGACACTCTTTTAAACCATTTTATGATTTACAGTAATCTGGGTTATCCTTGTTGCTTCCACATATGAGAACAATGTAAAGAGAAAAAAAAAATTTTAAGTATCAAATAAGTGTAAAATATTGAAATAATCCAGTGACAGCTAAGAAATGACCAGTCACCACTCATGGCGCCCGTTCACGAACATGATGCGTGCATCAGCACCATTTAGCTTAACCATTTTACAGGGAACTGAGTGATCCGATACACGCGCCACCATCAGCGAGACATTTGAGTGAGCATGACACCCTCAACTGCCCCTGCTCATTCATGACAACAACAACAACAACAACAACAATCAGAACAACAACAACACATCAACGTAGCAGAATCAACATCACAACAAATGAGACTCGCAGCGCCATCTATCTCGACAGCTGCGAACTAACTACAAAATCCTAAATCGCGATATCAAAGTTTACCGTGCGATTAGAACACATGCAAAGCTCGAATATCAGCAACAATCAGAACAACAACAACACATCAACGTAGCAGAATCAACATCACAACAAATGAGACTCGCAGCGCCATCTATCTCGACAGCTGCGAACTAACTACAAAATCCTAAATCGCGATATCAAAGTTTACCGTGCGATTAGAACACATGCAAAGCTCGAATATCAGCTCTCGGGCAATTGCCCACTGAACACCAACTACCGTCCGGTCGGAGGATCCTCAATTTTCAATGGAGGTTTGCGGGACTTTACTCTCTGTTCCGCTACCTCCAAAATGTTAAACAAGGAAACCATATAATAGGTCTTTACCTATGAAATTGCCGTTTTGTTTGAAAAAAATTAAACGAATTTTTTTCATGTATTTTTTATTTGTATTAATCGAAGTAATCACCCATGCAATCAATGCATCTTTGCCAACGCAGTGGCAGTTTATTGATGCTCTTCTTAAAGAAATCAGCTGGACGGGAGCAACAAATTCTTCAAAGGCATTTTGTACTGCCTCTCGGGTATTGAATTTTTTTCCCGCCAAGAAGTTATCCAAATTCTGGAAAAAGTAGTAGGTAGTCTGTAGGCGCAAGGTCGGTCGGGCGGATGACGGAGAGCTTCCAACCCCAAAATTTTAACAAACAAAACGGCAATTTCATAGGTAAAGACCTATCTATACATATAATAAAATCGTAGATTTGCCGTGTCTGTACATTGAATATTTTTGCATAAAAATAACTGAGAAATGTAAGGAAAAAGGTACAAAGCGCAAAAATCTGTCTGTTTGTCTGTTTGTCCAATTGTTTGTGTCAGCATCACGCAAAAACCACTGATTGGTTTCGAAAGTTAAGTTATTAAAATTATTAGGTGTTAACCCGAGTAACATATAGCGTTTATTTCATCAAAATTGACCCACAAAATCAAAAGATATTGAATTTTAAATTTTAGTAAGGAACTTCATACAGCGTCATCTATTGAGAAAGATAAAATGCAGGTAAGCATGAAAATAACATCAAAACAAATTGTTGAGTTATTTATGAAACTTTTAATAAGTAGTAAAATAAAAGTGAACATTTTAATACCATAACGTTACTTATTGTTATATATGGGCTCCTTATTTACCGTCTCCATTCGGCCAAATATTTTGTCAGTTTACCAAATGGTCGATAGATGGCGTAGCACTGATGACGCGTTTTTCTGTAACGGTGTTAAGATTTTCCGTCAGAGTATGACTCCCACACGATTCTTAACAGCATTGTCGTTCGCTAGGGTATTCGGTCGCATAAAAGGTCTTTCAAGTCTTTGACAGGGTTTCGAGTCCAAAATCGTAAAAAGAAATCTCTGATTTGTTCGGATTGTTGTTGTCGCCTTGGACGTCGGACTTGGTCGGTCTTGAACAATTCTGGTTCTTGCGTCGTTACAGTGCTGAACTGGACTGGGAATCCAGGCCTGTAGGGTTCCGTACCAAAGTGCTAACGGGACTCTACTACTAAGCCTGCGCGATAGATTCAAATTCGATAGGTCGAACGGTTCGATTTGCGAATAATGGCTATTCTATTACCGATTATTAGGGTACCGTACGCACGGTGACGGGACCCTATTACTAAGCCTCCGCGATCAATTGTGATTCGTGTAAAGTATCGGACGCAAGTCTTGAACAATTCTGGTTCTTGCGTCGTAACAGTGCTGAACTGGACGGTTCGACTTTGCCATAAACAAAAATAGAATAGAATAGAATGTAACCAGTATTTTTCTAAACACACGAGCACTCCGCTGTGCTGCGAATTTAATGTTTACTAGGTTCTACCAGCGGCTTCGCCCGCGTGATAATCGGAAATAGGGAGGTTTCTTGATTTGTATTGTAACTACACCTACCCTACACTTTCCTACACCTACCCTACACCTACCCTACACTTACCCTACACCTACCCTACACCTGCCCTACACCTACCCTACACCTACCCTACACCTACTCTACACCTACCCTACACCTACCCTACACCTACCCTACACCTACCCTACACCTACCCTACACCTACCCTAACCAGCCCAAAAAATACTATGACATGTTTCTGGTCTCCTGGTACTTGATGTTTCTGGTCTCCTGGTACTTGATGTTTCTGGTCTCCTGGTACTTGTGAATCTGAAGTACTAAGGCAGCAGCGGCTCTGAATTTCCACTTCCTCCTCAGTCTTCATTGATCCATGCCACTTACCGGGATAAAAAGTAGCAAATGTTGTTCCAGAATATGAACTACATGTGTGCCAAATTTCATCCAAATCCCTTCAGCCGTTTTTGCCTGATTGAAACACAAACATACAAACATACAAACATTCACCTTTATAATAAATACTAGCTTCTACCAGCGGCTTCGCTTGCGTGAAAATCGGAAATAGGGAGGTTTCTTGATTTGTATTGTAACTACACCTACTCTACACCTACCTACACCTACCTACACCTACCCTACACCTACCCTACACCTACCCTATACCTACCCTACACCTACCCTACAACTACGCTACACCTACACTACACCTACCCTACACCTACCCTGCACCTACCCTACACCTACCCTACACCTATCCTAACCAGCCCAAAAAATACTATGACATGTTTCTAGTTTCCTGGTACTTAATGTTTCTGGTCTCCTGGTACTTGTAAATCTGTAGTACTAAGGCAGCAGCGGCTCTGAATTTCCACTTCCTCCTCATAGTATAGTCAAATTAGGCCATTTTTTAATAAAGATTGGAATAAATTCTCCGGAGAGGCAAAAACGTTTCTGATGGTTTTGTATGAGTGAAAAATTGAGTATAAAAAACAAATTGCATTTAGCACCCCTACGGAAGGGGGTGAAAAACTGTGAAATCTGTTTATTGTTCATAACTAAGCAGAGCATACAGTTGTACTCATCGTAATTTTTTATACGCTTTATTACACCTCAATCTACATTATTACATTTTATTTATTTTAATCAGACCAACGCAGCGTTAGAAAAAAAAAAAAATATCTGTAAACATGATTTTTGGTCATTGCGGCTTAGGGGAAAATCGTGTAGTTCTGTAAACTCAGAAAAGGGTTAGTCATTTTGGCCTAAATACATGATTGATTTTGCACCCTGGTGCGACATACGGAAATTAGTTTTTCACGTTTTTCTGCCGCTGTACTTCGGGGGAAATTTTGGTTGTTTTGAAAATCATCACAATCATATAATTTGGTTTCCTTTATATTTGCACCAAATAAAAAATTAGCATTTTTATATGGAACATACATTTTTCGTGTATTGTAGTCATTGCCATTGAGCAACTACGCTATGGAAGAGACAAGCGCGCGACACGGAATAATAAACTGACAAGAAGCGCCGTCGCCACGTGCATAAGCGCGTAGTTGTGTTGCGGGATGTGTTTTACGAGGAAGGAGTACTTTCTGATTGTGAATGCTCTGTTTGTAAGTAATAGTATACAAATCTAAAGATTTTTTTAATGCAAAAGCAGCTTGTTTTTAATCGAAAAATAAAACAGCAGGCAAGCATGTCCTTTATTTCTTTCAAATTAATTATTTGTCTTTCGAGTTATAGACCCTGTGACAGCGCTGATTATCCTACGTCATCAAGTAACGTAGGAATAAGGCTAAGAACTCACGAGACCGCAGTTTTGTGCGGTTCTACAGCAGCTGCCGTTGGATTTTCGCCCGCATACTTGGCGGGCGAGTATCACAAGACGGGCGGTTACTTACGATCAGATTGTTTAGTTGATTTCCAGACCGCCATGAACACACTTAAAAAACGAGCTGTTACGCGCTTTTGCCTTAGTACTTCAGATTCACAAGTATCAGGAGACCAGAAACATCAAGTACCAGGAGACCAGGAACATGTCATTGTATTTTTGGGCTGGTATAATTATGTAGGTAGGGTAGGTGTAGGGAAGGTGTAGGGTAGGTGTAGGGTAGGTGTAAGGTAGGTGTAGGGTGGGTGTTTCCTGATTAAAAAAAATACAATAAAAATCAGGAAACCTTGCTATTTCCGATATTCACGCGGGCGAAACCGCAGCTGGTAACATAATAGGTACTAATAAAATACATATACAAGCTAAAATAATAAAGTAATAAATATGATTTAATATACTAAAATTTCTGATCTGCCGGTCGATTCTGTCGACATCTCACGGTGTTCACCTAGGCGGAGTGAACGACAACTGAGCTGTCATTCTATCTTATTTGTATGGTTTGGCAACTCACCCGTCGTGCGCCCCGCCCAAGTGTTCACTTCGACATGTTTACAGAATCGCACTGCTGAACTCATAATTATTATGACGAAGACAAACTAAGAATGACAGGCTTTTAAGTAGTGTCTTCGGATTTTACGCTTAAAGGAAAATTTGGACTCAGCCTTCTTGATGTCAAGGGGATTCCAGAGTTTAATGGTTGAAATAGCGTAGGAATTAGACATAAACCCGGTGCGGTGAGAAGGAATATGAAGGAGTAAGTTTTTGGATGCTCGAAGGTTAAGACTGTGAGAACTGCCCAACACTTTAAAATATTGTTTTAAATAATCAGGAGCACAAGGATCATTCATAATAGTGAAGAGCATGCAGAGGGATCTGAGGGATCTCCTTTGACGGATAGGCAGCCCTTTAAGCTGAGAACGAAATGAAGAAATGTGATCATATTTACGAAGGGCAAAAATGAAACGAATACAGTTGTTAAGTAGTCGATCCAGTTTGTTAAGAAGTTCTTGGGATAGATCAGAGTAGCAAACATCAGCATAAACAATTATAGGAAGCACAAGTGATTGAACCAAAGTGGTTTTAGTGCTAGAAGGAAGAAAATGCTTGAATCTATAGAGAGATCGCAGTGAGTAAGTTACATTCTTGCTAACCTGAGAAAGCTTATTCCAACTTAACCTGTCATCAATGTTTAGGCCTAAGTCTTTAACGTGTGGCTAGAGAGGGATGACGGCATTGTTGAAAGTAAGCGGCAGTAGTTGACTGGTGTCCAAGTTACGTAAAAAATAAGTTCTGCCAATCAGGATAGCCTGGCTTTAACTGACATTGACTGTAACCCCAAATCTGCTTGACCAATCACTGATAGCTAGAAGCTAGAAGGTCAGCATTCAGCAATGAGATGCAGTTGTCCAGGTTGTCAGTGTCAGTTTGCGCGTAGACATGTAGATCATCAGCGTACAGTTTGTAGGAGCATTTGAGAATAGTGGTAATAGAGTTTATGAAAAGAGAAAATAAAAGTAGAGAGAGTATACCGCCTTGTGGAACGCCAGTTTTCAGGGCGCACCACTCAGAAAATTTCTGATCAGCACGGACCGCTTGCTGGCGACCAAGAAACCCCAATTTGAGACAGAATAGCCAGGAGGATGTCGTGATCAACGGTGTTAAAAGCATTGGAAAAATCTATTAAAACTAACACCGTTAATCTTGAGTTCTACAGGCCATTCCTAACGTCTTCTGTAACCTTAAGCAAAGCTGTGGCTGTGCTGTGGCCAGGCCGAAAACCTGATTAGAAAGGGGATAACAGATTATACCAAAACACAAAAGTAGATATTTTTTTAAGAGCAACTGCTTCCAGGATCTTAGATAGGAAAGGAAGAAGGGAGATTGGTCTGTAGTGATTAAATAAACTGGGGTTGGATATTTTAGGAAGAGGGATTATGATGGCCTTACGCCAGATTGTGGGAAATACTCCAGTTTGTAGGGAGGTATTGATAATGTGTGTGATAATAGGGAAAATACTTTTAATTATGAGGGATATCATAGTTCTGCTGACACCATCACAGCCAACAGCCTTGGACTTAATTGCATTGAAGGTTTTGAGGACTTCAGGGTCGGTCACTGGGGAAAAAGAGAAAGAATCGGGAAGTAAGATTGGCGTGGAAGTAATCTCAAGAAGAGTTTTGTTTTTAACGGCATCTACAAGCATATCCGACGATGAAAAATGCTTATTCTAATCACTCAAGGACACGTTAGAAGAAATGACATTTGGGGAAGGACTTTGTTATGCCGAGATATTTGAGAAACTTCCATATATGAGCCGGTGAAGAGTTAAGGACATTTTCACAAAGGTATCGGCGTTTATAAGCTTTTACCATCTGGTTACAGCGGTTTCTAGCCACCTTGTACAGGTTCCAGTTCTCCTCACTGCGATCTCTTCTATATCTTCGAAAGGCCTTGTCACGCCGTCTCATCGCCATACGAACTCCAGGGTTAATCCATGGAGCGGGTGGGCGCTTAGCACGGACGGCCCTCAGAGGTGCATGTGTTTCAATAAGGTGAAGAACACACCTATTAAAAATGTCCACTTTCTCATCCACTCAATCCACAGCTCTTGCATAATCCATTTTTCACATTTATTGAACAAACACAGTTAGTGAAATAATATAAAAGGAAATGACAAATAATAAATTTGCGTAACGCACGGATCGCTTCTTGCCGCAAATATGATAGTTCAAACTCTACGCTTTGCTCCCGCGCCCGCCCCGCGTCCTGCTTCAACCCCGCGTTCGCCCTGCGAACGCTACGATATAACCACGCTTCCTGTATAAACTTCCCGTGGTATATTTCTTATTTTTATTAGGTGCAAATGTAGTATATGTAGAATACATTATATATTAAAAAAATCATGACTACACTAATTTCCCCCGAAGTACAATTTGTAAATATTGTAAAATGCTGGTTTCCAAGGGGTGCAAAAGGGTGCTAAAATAACTGGGTGTTAATGATGCTCTAAAAAGCTTACTTTGAGTTTGCACCAACAGACTGAATTTCCCTTGAGCCGCAAATGATTTTTTTAAATTTATTAGTGTTTCATACACCTCACACCTTTTTTGGTGAAAAGTAATTATACAACAAAGGGGTATCTACATATATATAAACATAAAACAGTTAGTTATTAATTAAAATTCAAAATAATGAGACTTTAATGTTAACACCTAACATTAAACGATGTTCCGTACATAACAGAAATGGTGCAAACTCAGAGGAGACTTATATTCATGTTTTCTAATGATTCCATAAAAAATTACAACTACACGAATTAAGTCCAATCTTTTTGCTAATTCGACTACACTATCAGTCTTCATTGATCCATGCCACTTACCGGGATAAAAAGTAGCATATGTCTCATTCCAGGATATGAACTACATGTGTGCCAAATTTCATCCAAATCCCTTCAGCCGTTTTTGCCTGATTGAAACACAAACATACAAACATACAAACATACAAACATACAAACATACAAACATACAAACATACAAACATACAAACATACAAACATTCACATTTATAATATTAGTAGGAATAGTAGGATTGGTAGGATTTACATTACATAAGATTTATTTTTTAATTGGGAATTTTCACATGTCAGGGCTCATGATTTAAAAGAATGGCCGTGGAGTTTCTTGCATGTTCTTTTCCATAGAGATCTACGCTTTGGAATGTAGCTTTATGTTTTTGACTAACTGACCTTAACAATTCAAAAGTGTATGTAAACGGTTTATTTGGACAAAATGATTTTCATCTTGAATCTTTGTGCTTTAGGGGGATGAGCAATATTCAAAAATGTCTGTTTTGAACGACAATTGTCACATGGTTCGATCCCCAGCAACTGTTATTATTTTTGTATTTATTTTGTATTTTGAAATGTATTTTTACTGCATAATATTGTCAAAATAATAATAAAATGGGTTTTTGTGTACTTAAAATAACATTTTAAATTTTATTCGACATTTTTCCAAACAGTTTAGCGAGGAACCCTTATAAGAAGCCACAACATTGCAGATACTTATGGGTCTAACTTATACAATGATTATCATCACGCTATACTTTCGGAGAGCTCAGCAGCCAAAAATCATGACATAAATAAGATCGGCTATTTGAAATAAATGTCAACAGAACTCATAGACCTGCCGAAAAAACTGCCTTTCGAAATAATAGGTGTGGGTTCGAATCCTAAAAGGTGTTTTTATTTTTGATTTTTTTTGTATCGTATTTATTCCCATATTTTTTGTGAGATTTGCCTTTTCGCTCTGGCCATGGAGTGAACCAGAGCCGGTAGCGAGAAGTCGCCGCCGCCGATCGCCTCGACGAGGACACGGCGGTGCTCCGCCCAAGCAGGGCAGACCTTCACCGTATGCTCCACCGTGTCCTCTGCGGGGGTTAACTTCTCAATTTAAATAGCTCTATCGCGTGTTAACAACCTCAGCAACTTTCTTCAACATCGTGATTCATCATCATCATCCACAGCCCGACTTCGCTCACTGCTGAGCATAGGCCTCTCTTTTCGTGTGGCAATCCCCACGTTCCTGTGCCAGCCTCATCCAGATTCTACCCACGATGGCAACAATATCGTCCGCCCATCTCGCCGCCGGCCGACCAATACTTTTTCTTCCAGTCCTCGGACGCATCAGTCATCACCGTGCCTTGCCAAGTGTCCTGCCCAGCTCCACTTTAGTTCCACAATTCGTTTTCCGATGTTGAAAACCTTCGTACGTCTTCGGATCTCGAAGAAGTACCTCTGCCAAGTATGGAATGCTCCATGGCTCTCTGTGAAACTATCGGTCTGTACACAGCCTCCTGCGTGAGCGTCCATGTAAGTAAATAGGTCATGGTAGGAAAACACACTGGTTATAGAGGCGAGAATTCAGACATTGCAGAATTTTGGCAGGCTTCAGAATGTCTTCCATTTTGATAAAAGCGGGCCATCCAAGCTGTATTCTTCTCGATACCTCCGTTTGTTTATTTTCTTTGCCAATTGAAAGGATATGGCAAAACATATCGGTTAATCATCTCCAACGATTCATTTCCAACTTTACCAGTAGGATTTAAATCGCTGAAGGTGTTTGCCATAACGTCTTGGCCATATTCATCCTAAACCCAACTTAAAAGAAGCATTTTCTGGGGGTCATCCAAGTTCTCAGTGAAAACCACAAAGTCATCTGCAAATCTTAAGTGCGACAGGTAGGCACACAATTGACGTTAATACCGCTATAGTCCCAATCCATACCGACTTTTCACGATATCTTCTAGGACTGCTGTGAATAGTTTCGATGAAATGAGAGGAGAGTTATCATAAAAAAACGTTTCTTCACGAAAAATTACATGAGCAAGGGGGATACAGCCATTGCCTGGCATAACACTCTTCCAAATTCCTAATTCTAAGAGGGGTCAAGCAACGCGGGCTTGTGGATAGCAAGCGTTGGGTGGCTCGCGCATCCGATAAGAACCAGGCCCGGGTCGACGGCGGCGCGTTGTGTTCCACGAGCGCCACAAAAAGATGTCAGCATAAAAGACGGGGCCCGCTAGGGCCAGTGCCTGCCTGGGTTGCGGAATTTGTTCGAAAGAGTCACCGCGGCTCTGGAATGCAACGGGCATTAAGAGGAACACGGATGGGTTTTAGTCAGTAACAGTCTGACACTCCCTTCCACTCCGCCCCAATCGGAAGGAGTCATTTGATGTTTTCCCATCCATAAAAAAGAGGTCAAGCAATGCTAGATATTGACTGTTCGTATATCTTATTGATCTAACCTAGCTACATCATTTTACTTTCCGACATACACGCGAACGAAGTCGCGGGCACCAGCTAGTGAATTGAAATATAGGCGTTTAGACTTGGTCGTTGGACGACTTCGGCTACCCGCTGAAGTTAAGCAGTAGACGTAACACGAGAGAGCCACGCAGTTAAGACCTTCAAAACATATTATATTAGGGATGTGGTTTCAATTTAATTTGTTCATAAACATACCCTTTATCATGTCTGCTTGGAAGAAATCCCTGAAATCGAACGTACACCTCTCTTTAGCTTCGTGTGAGTGTTGCGCCATGGAAATCCTCCAGTAAAGTACACCATTTGGACTAATGACTTGATCCATTTCGACTAGAATTTCTAAGTAAATTCGTTCTGTAACATAAAAGATAACTATTAATTTCTTGTAATCTTATAACTGAAATAAATACAAGGTGAGGTGAAATTGTTGGTTTGTAGGGTCTTGTGGATTTTTTCCTGCATGCGAATCTGTTTCGCTTGCGGGTGGTAGCACGCAATTTTATCCCAGGAATAAGCACGGTTCTTTGAAATTGATGACAGGATTTTATAGTTTTGTATACTTGTAGTTTTAGTAAAATACTTACTACAGCTCACATGAAAGGGGCCATTTCCATCGATCCGTGTAAAATATATTTTTCCAGAAGTATCGTACTGACCAAACACGTCAATTGGACCCTCCGTCAAAATTCTTAATATGTATTTCTGTGTATAACCTGCCTGTCTATCCAGCCTGTAAATAACAAAAACTTTAGAAAATAGACCTGAGTGGCAATTCCAATACTTTTAAGCAACGTTCGCATTCGCATGTCAGTTGCAATCTGTCAAAAGGCTTTTATCTGACAAAAAAGCCTTAAGTCGAGTTCAGCTAGGCTTAATCACGATCAGTTTGAATTGGTGAAAATGCCCCTGAGTGTTTTCTCCCGTACAAAAAAAATCAAAACATTTTTTTCTCACGCGTGGATCTGCGCATAACTTTCATACTATTATATGAAATTAAAGGTATACCAAAAATTCGCATTTTGCAGCTCGATTTTCAGACCATCGTGCGCCGGCGACGAACGCAGAGTCTTGGAGGAATCTGGGAGACAACAATTATGAACAATGCGCTGTTCCCACGTGCGGCACGCGGGGCGAGGGCTTGCTGCTCATTCGGCGGCTTTGTGGCGGGCTCTCGTTGAATTTAATCTTAATTAATACGAATAACGAGTCAAGATTTATTTGTTACGATTTGGCTCAAAAAACTACTAAACAGATTTTAAAAATTCTTTTGCCATTAGAAAGCTTAATTATTAACTAAAAAAATGGACTACTTTTACTTAAAAAAAATAAAGATCCCTACGTAAACTGTAATAGTTTAAAGTAGCAAAATTTTGCATAATGAATTTAAAAGCGCAGGAGGGCCTTCATCAGAATCTATCATGTGGCGTGGGAATGTAGACAGGTCACAATTTTTCAACCAAGACCCGGGTGAAAAGGAACAGGTGATTTTGGTCATCTGATACCTATTAATACTGATCTATTTAAATGGTTTGATAATAAAGTTTGATTATGTACATGTAAATTACGATTTCAATTATTCATATTGTGCCTTTTGCTTAACTTGTAAACGAAAGAGCGACAGGTATAAAAATGCTTTAAGTAAGAAAAATGTTGCAGTTTGAGCGAAGTGGGGAGAATCCATAATGCTTGTTCCATTGAAGTTGAAACACGACATTAATGATTTCGGTATACAACTAAAAATAAGAAAAATGCAACGAAACACGATGATGCCAAACAAAAACACACATGACACACACAACATGAACGTGATGTTGAAACAATAAAAAAATCTTATCTTATCTTATCAATTGTTTGGATCTTTTGATATTACCCCAAAAGGGGTTAAAAGGGGTGATGTCGTTTTTAGGGGAGGACATAATTGCTTGCTTCAGGTGGTCTTTCTTTAGGTGGAAATTGGAATGAACCAACTAAAAGTGGGATAATTGAAACAGATCTAACAATTTTTACATAATCAACCCCGACGGACAACATGATCAACAGACGGTGTGAACGGGTTGAACAGCTGCGCTGATTCTAAAACCACAGGATTAGCAGTAGAAATATCTGGGAAATCAATGAAAATCGTTTTGATCGATTCTTTTGTTGCTGATCGTCAAGAGTTTTGTCTTTGACATATTAAGTTTTGCATAAGAAATATTTTGTCATCGAAATTTAAATAATCTAATGTTATGTATTATTAAATTGTAACTTCTGTAAACTGTGTGAACTTCTGGTTGTTGTAACAGTTAGGTACATATAATCTACTTGTATATTAATCTGTGGAAACTGTTTCTGGATTGTGTTGTACTAATTGTATACAATATGTTTGTTATTGCATCTGTTTGTTTCCCAAATAAAATAAATAAATAAATATTCATCTTAAGGCTAATCTACAGGCTTGCCTTGTTCAGGTCTGTGAGCATGTTACCCATATCAGCCTTCGATGAGAAAAAAAGTAGGATATCATTGTCGATAATTTTTGATAAGATTATCAAAAATTATCGCCAATGATATCCTCCTTTTTTAAAACTGGACAGAGAAGGGAATAAATACTCATTGGTGAGAAGATCTCTTCTCTGCCCAGTTTTTTGCCAATGTAAAAAGCTTCTTCGAGTGTTTCAGTGAAAATAGATACTTACGTTACTTTTAAAGTTTTCCAGTTTCTGATTCCAATAACATCCATATTCAAAAACATGACTTTAAATTCTGGCTCTGTATAAGTGACTGTGTTCACTCTCAGGGGATCCATTGATTGTAATCCGAATTGAGGCAAGCCATTGGCAAAGTACAACATGGCCTTTTTCGTGGATGCCAGTAAACAGACCTCGTCATTCCAGGCACACTTGCCAATGAGAGGTGCTGGGTAGAAAATAAACAAATTAAAAAAGTGTAAAAATGATTTTTTCTCGAGTACTTTTAACACCATAAAGCCAATTCTCGTTGTTAAAAAGCATTCAAATTCTAATCGCAAAATCATCTCAGCCATGTTAAAAAGTGGTCAAAATGCGAACCATGTTTAAAAATAATTGTAAATTGCCGCTATGTCTAGTTTTTTGTTAAATGACGGTTGTTTTTCCAGTATTATTATCTGAGATTAAGGTTGGCATTTAGTGGACCCAAAATAGCCAAGATAGAAACCGGAGATGATACGGTGAATTTACGGTTTTCAGAATGTTCCATAAAAAACAACAATGACATCGTTTAGAAAAATTATTGATTTAATTAAGAGTGAAACCATGTTTGAAATCCTCTTTTAACTATCTGAAAAAAAAAGCTACATGAAAATCAAGACTCTGAAATGGCATGGTATTTTGATAATAAAAATGTCTCACCCGAATTACCCCTAGCTTGGCTATAAGAGCCAACGACAATGCACAAACATAAAAACAAACACTGAGACAACATTTTTGGAAAAGTACTAATTCTATATTATTAGTTAGCTCCTCCTATTGTGTTGTCAGGACAACACTGATGATGATCTTCAAGAAGAGACTCAATATATATTATAGTGCCGGTTATACGGGTTTTGTTTAAATATTTCTAGTTTTAAGAGTTCTAGCCCTGTTTTGTTGCCCGTGTATTTAATCATTTGATTATTTTAAAACTACCTTTTTCCCGCGGTTTCGCTCCCGAGACCCACATGTCGAGACCTATAGGTCTCGGGACCGAAACCACGGTCCACGCACGCGTCGTTGATTTCTGTCAGTGAAAGAACTCGTAACTGGATCGGTACTTCCACAGGGAACCTGTTTCAAACATGAACATCAACAATCACACAATTGTACCTCTTCAACGTATTCCCTCCAAGATTTTGCGAGATAGAGGGAATTCTAACGGATTCCCTCTATCTCGCAGAATCTTGATGCTCCGAAACTTAGTTGGCACTAGCACTTCGCCTGCGACTTCGTCCGCGCGGATTTAGTTGGTATGTCACAAACTTCAAAGCCGCGCCTGGTCTAATGGGGTGGGGATGAGTTGAAGTTTAAAGGTTAGTTTTTAAAACTTAAGAGCACAAACATTTTCACAATTACCCAGGCATTTCTGCTGCTGATTCTGTGGTTTCAAGATAAGCAACTGTTCAACCAATACACCCCGTTAGAGGTTGGTCATGCAAAAAATGTAAGATCTGTTTCAGTTTTCTCTTTTTAACCGACTTCTAAAAAAGGAGGAGGTTCTCAATTCGGATGTTTGTATTTTTTTTTATTTTTTTTATGTTTGTTCGGGCATAACTCCGTCGCTAGCCAACCGATTTGAAAAATTCTTTTATTGTTGGAAATGGTTTACTTCCCAAATGGTCCCATTGAAATTTTATCAAAATCGGATCAGTAGTTTGGTTATTAAATCCAAATAGCTGGAATATTTTTATATGTGGAAAAATCATCCATGTATACGAAATTGCGTATTTTTGCTTTCCTGTGACTATCCAGTGGTGTTGTTAGGTGTGGGGTACCACTAAAAAGTGAAAAATAAAAAACTTTTTCACAAAAAAAAGAAACCAACTTCCAAAAACACTACAAAGTTCAAAATAACTTTAATTTCGGAAGTCGGTGTCAAATAACGAAGAAGCAACCGAAAACACCGACTTCCGAAATTAAAGTTATTTTGAACTTTGTAGTGTTTTTTGGAAGTCGGTTTTTAGTTAGTTCATACAAATTTCCACGTAAATTGAAGCAAGCAAAAAAGTCCTCCCCTTAAAACATCATCACCCTTTCTCGCCCCTTTAGGGTTTTCAACTTCATCGGACCAAGTTTTAAGATTCTTCCCAGTTCACTCAAACCGCAAGATTTTTCTTACTTAGAGCATTATTATACCCGTCGTAACTTTAAAAAAAAGTTCTGATTTGGAGGATAGTGGAATGTACATGTCCATAATCAATCTTAATATTATCAAACCATTTAAATATACGTATTAATATCATGTTACCATGATCACCACTGTTCTTTTCCATCCGGGTTTTGATTTAATTATTTGAAGAAACAGCGGTTATTGTGATTTAACATTAATGGTTAGACATATACGTTCGCAAGCATTTTTTATAGGTCATTTTATACATTATTTTTATGTACAATGATCATTCATTCATCATTCATTACTCAATGAAAAAATAATCTTCAATAGTTTTTTGCGCATGCCAAATATTTAATTTATTAGGCAACATTTTGCTACTTTTTACATCACATTATTGCAATTTTCGTAGAGATTCATTCATTCATGTTTTCGAAATTATAATGTACCTAGCCTTTGTTTTAACTTAATATCGAAGTTTTCTAATTGCGGAAGAGTTTTTCAGTAGTTTTTTAGCCAAATCGTTACAAACAAATAAATTAATGTTTCCTCTTTATAATATTACATATTTATACAGATAGATATAGAATAGATAGACAGATTATATTTGGCATAACAAACTTGGTATGATCTTCTTGAACGAATATTTTAATGACATAAAAAAATTGTTTAATATAATTATTGTTTGGCCGAACGTTTACATGTCCGATGGCATACTTTTAAAATGGCAGAATTGTATTTGTAATAATGAAAAAGTAGCATATTGCCATTTCTTATTTGATATTTCTGACTTACAAAATTAAGAGTTTTGAATGTATGATAAATAAGTGTTTTCCAAACGATTTTCTGCGAAATGAAGTTTATGCTATCCGCTGATGCAAAATAATATTATGACACAAAAAGTTCTGCTGTATAGGTTGACCCGTTACTAGCTTCTGCCAGCGGCTCAGCCCGCATGAAAGTCGAAAATTATCCCAAAGGAACATACTCCTGGGATAAAAAGGAATATGATAAAAAACCTACTTTAATATTATAAATGCGAAAGTTCGTGAGGATGGATCACGAAAAAGCTACTGAATAATTGATCTTGATGAAATTTGGATACTTTTTATTCCGAGAGTATGTTCCCTTGGGATAATTATCGACATTCACGCGGGACAAGCCGCGGCGCGGGCGGCAGCTAATATCCTATATATGTCTAATTCCAGTAGGTACATGGTCTACTCTTGCTCCATCCAAAATATCTATTCAGCCGTGAAAACGTTAAGATGTAATAAACAGAAAGACAGACATTTACCTTCGCATTTTTAATATATGAATTAATTGAGATTTGTATAATTTTTACACTTTAAATTCAGGGTTTTCCTTGCTTGTTTGTGGTGTTGTATTGAACGATCAGCAGTTAATTGCTTTTGTAAATTAACTGGTTTGTTCACAATAGTGGCATAATAATCAAAAGTTTTCCAAAAATAACAAACACGTCATTGGTTTTATTTAACACTTTTTGCTTGCATGTTCACTTTTAATAATTGTTGTTTTTCTACTCCTGTTGTTATTATTTTCTTATAGCTACTAAGTTATGCAGCAACTTTAACTATTTCATTGATTTTTGTTACTTATTGTAGATTATTTTTTGTTTTTTATAAAACACTTATTCACACCCACTTTCATACAATCACACTGGCACAAAAATACACACCATCTTAAACCCTACGGTGCAAGATGGTCATGTACGCACACAAAATATTAGCTTACAAATTCACGACCAAGACCGGTACTGGTTTTATAGTTGATTCTCGCATTTCCATAAAATTTTGGCGTGATGTGAGTCACGCCGCGTGACTCACATATAACTCGAAAATAATACTATTATGGACCTGTAAATGGTTTATTTGAAACAAATGCTTTGACTTTAAATTTTGTATTTTTTCCTCTTCGTTTAAATTATTGTACCATTCGATTATTTAATTAATGTCAATGATAATAATATGTTAGATATTAGGATAATGTTACTTTTTCAAATGCGATAACATGTAACCCTGAAGATTATACCAAGCTTTTGCCCTCTAACACATGTTTGGCTATTTTATTCCAAAACATTCGCAGTGTATTTACATTAATAAAGCCCCGCATATTTCCAAATTATGCGAAGCTTTTAACTGTATTAAAATAATTGTGGTTCCTGGTGACGTTATTATTCCCGCAACTCCGTCATTCCAATTCTAGAGAGATAGATTTCTTATAAGTCATCAAATATCTTTAATCAGAATGAAGGAGTAATCTCATGTTATGTCAATAGTTTGTTAGCTAATGTGAAAGTTAAAAAACCCGTCGCCGTCGTATCCGAAGAGAACTGTTTGATTCGGTTCTGACGGTTGGGTTCGGTTCTATCTACAGTACACAGATGCACAGAACACATATGCTGGACCAGAGTCGTGGTTACGGTCCTCATATCCGGCCGGTCCTGACAGTGAAACTTGTTAGTTTTTTTTAAATTTTGTACTTTTTCTTGCATCATTACCAATTTGGCTACCAAAAAAAAATATCCACTGCTGATGTTGTTCACAAACTGGTTAATCAAATAGTTCAGAAACTTGACATCGGTAAGAAATGTGTTGCGTTGTTTTGTTCTCCTATTTCGCGAAGGCATTCGACACGGTCTCGTCTCCATCCTATTATCTAAGCTCGAATGCCTTGGTATACGGGGTAAGTAATAAGTATATGATATAAATACAAAATCTCTAATATTTACAAGATATAACAACTGAATCTATAATTTTATTTAATATAATCAGTAAATATAATAAACTATTAATATAATTTTGAAATAACTTATTTTTATAAGCATAACATACATTGAATATAAAATCGTTAGATATACCACTCAAAAGACATAAAACCTATTTAGTCTAATATTATAAAAAACACCTAGTTAAAAACACACAGCAAAATTGCATAAATCTTTAATTGTTTAATCTTTCTCATTAAATAAATAACAATTTATTTATTTAAAAATGAATTATTACAAGTGTGAGACATAAAAGCTCCGCTCCTACGCGGGCTTAAGTAACACTCTAGGGGTAGGGCAGACAAGACAACGTGGAGTCGTTTTGCAGCGTTTCGTTTCTGTCACTCACTTATGTAGCACAACATAATATTGACTGTTCAAACAAAATATTTAAATTTTAATTTAAGGTTTATAATGCAATTTCATAAATGCGTAAATGTTAAGGTATCAATGTATATTTTATACGGTATATCTAATGATTTTCGATTAAATAAACGTTATATCCAGTAAATATATACAAAATAAGTTTTAGAAAATCCGCTGCAGCCCCGGCGACACACCGGTGTGTCGCGTGATTTACGCGTTTTTAATCTTTATTATTAGGTACTATTATGGAAGATTTATTATATAATTTGGAATTTTCACATGTCCGGCGCTTGAGAGGATATATAAATGTTATATGTAAAGAAATTATATCAACAGTTGGTATTTCTCACGTTTATTATATCAAGTGAACGTTATTGAAATGAAAATATACCAATTTGACGACACAATTAGCGCAGTGGTTGAGCGATTGACTGCTGCGCTGAGTGTCGCGGGTTCGATTCCCGCACGGAACAAATATTTGTATGGCCTACAGATAGTTGTTCCGGGTCTGGCTGTTTGTGTATGTGGGACTATGTGTTTGTAAACGCACCTACGATACAGGAGAAATTCCTAGTGTGGGCCAATGTTTTGATAAAAAATGTTTGGAGCTATCTTACAAATAAAACACAGAGTGCCAAAATTGGAACCCACTCCAGCTCTGATTTAGAGTCCGTCCCACGAAAGAAGTTCCGCAACTGCGGCGCTAGTTTCTATGCGACTGTACGCTATTCTCTAACAAATCTTGTTAGTTACATTTATTTTGGGGCTTTTGGTGTGCCACGGGGCAGTATTCTTGGCCCCAGTTTATGTTTAATTGACATGATTGACCTGTGTAGTCTTAGCCTACAAGGCGGTATAATATTTTCCTATGCGGACGATACAGCACTTGTATTTGCATCGGACAACTAGGAAGAGGCATATCACCTTGCTCAGAAGGGTTTTAATACAGTCAGTGAAGACTTAAGAACAACTTAATTACCCTGAATACATCGAAAACGAAAATAATAATTTTTTCGATTCGAAATACCAATATGTCAGTTACAAGCTCACTAAACTTTACCGCTCAGTTGGCACAGTCTAATGGTAGTAGCAAGTAGTAACATTGAACGAGTCGTGTCGATAGAGTATCTTGGCATAGTGATTGACTGCAAACTTACACTTTGAATGTAAGTTTGCAGTCAATCACTGCAGTGCAGTTACATAATACGCCTATCAAATAGAGTGCGCAAACTAATGTACATTTTTAAACAACTACACAAATCAGCAGATGCTTTTGTCATAAAAATGATTTATCAGGCACCGTGTCAATCAATTTTGGTTTATTGTATCTCGTCTTGGGGTGGTGCAGCCAAATCCCTACATCCCTACTAATGTTATAACTGCGAAAGTAACTCTGTGTGTTTATCTGTCTGTTACACTTTTACGCTAAAACGGCTGAACGAATCGTCATGAAATTTGGTTATGGAGAAGGACATAGGCTACTTTTTTACGCAATAACCGACATCCACGCGGGCAAAAGCTAACTCACTATACAGTGATGACGATGTGTTAGAGACATCGTAACGCAAACTTCACGAAAAGGCTACACTTAATGCCATTAACCAAATTGTAGAAGTCATTAATCTCGCTAATGATCGGTTTACAGACCACGCATGAAAAATGTCTTTTCTAGACGGTATGTTAGACGCTACACACACGGGTTAGTTAGTGTTTTGCTATTAGCCAGGATGCGTTGACCTTTTGCAACAAAACAGCTGAGCAGATGCCTAATTCTAGTTTTATTTACATTGCTTTTTTTAGTGAAAGTAGTGATTTAACATTTTTTAAAAAAAAAATCACATTGGGTTGGGTAAGAATAACGATTCTGAACAGTCTAAAGTAAAAAAAACGCCTGAAAAAAATGAAAAAATGAGGTAAAAGCTGACGAAAAATTCCAACGCGGGGGGTCCAGAATCATGTCCTGGATCCATGATATTCGTTTGTGCGTCGATGTCCCTTACACGCTGTATTAAGATGGAACGTGCGCAGAGAGGTGTGCTGTTCCAAGCCAAGACTTTATCCCACCGTCAAGTGGTTAGGCAATTGTTTGTACTGGTCACTTATATTAAACAACAAACTATTCTCAGCAAATCAAACTCCGTAACAATATAGTTGCCATAACTACTGCTCTTAAAACTTCTTCTTTTAGTTCTAGATTATTAATTTCCCTTGGTCCCTTACAGTAAACCAAATTCTTTCCCTGCACTCATTGAACAAGTAACTGCTATAGTAATTGGCCATGCTATAGTAAAAAATATTCCAGTATCTGGTACAGGAATATTTTCTGTCCTTAACATTCATGGGCTTGCTTCCAATACCTTGTTTTTACCTCTTTTGTTATGAATGGCAAGTTACTATCGCGTGGCCAATTACTATAGCAGTTACGATAATTTTAAAATTGCTCTACCAGCCTGGCTGCAAAGCCAAACCTTCTGCCACAGAAGCTCTCTTTTACGTATTAGTCTAATCAGACTCATCCATTAACAATCTTTCTAACACACACACTCCATCACAAACATTCATAAAACCTCCCAACATACTTTAAATTTTTAATCGTTTTATTTTATTTAACTCTAATACTTTGTGTTTTCTAAAAAGCTCACGAATTGTTTGAAACTTCTGCTGCTTGCTGTGGATATCAGATATTGTAAGCTATTAAATATGTATCTATGAATACATGATATGGGAACCTGGTGAACAGGTGTTACTTCCTGACACGGGCACTAGCGATCCACAACAAAAATCATTAGCTATATTTGTGTGCAACATCTTGTTTGTGTTTTTTGGCTTGTGGTGAGAAATAAACACTTTTATTATTTTTACTTCAGTTTTTTTTTAACTAAATAACTGGTCTATGGACAATGGTGTTAAACAATTGAGCATTTAAAACTAAACAATCTTAAAACAATATTTATTAAACATTCAAATAAGGCGAAGACAATCTTTTTTCGTTATTTTTCAAGTTGGTCGGCAGATACTTTTGTGCAGAAGGTTTGCACATGATCGACAATTTCGGTCATCACCTGATTCACAATGGGTTTGCCAACCGATTCCATAATTTCTTTCCAAGCCCCATTGAATATGTCTAGTATAGGTTGAGCTGGAAAAAGAGAAAATTTGGTTAGTCAAGTATCTTTTAATCCTATCCTACTAATACTTACATGGTGTTTAAGAAGTGCGTGGATATTATTTAAGGGGTGTTTGTGTATGTGAGTTTATATGTTTGTAAACGCCCCACGATACAGGAGAAATTCCTAGTGTAAGGCAAAGTTTTAAAAAAAAAAAAAAAAACCCAGAAAAATAATGAGTTTTATCAAAAACCCAACTGCTCCAGACTGCTTGAAATGTATTTTTTTTTTCGCAGTTGGTAAGTGCCTAAAGGACACCTCGGCATAATTATGTTATAACCCGAATGTCGCAGAAGAAGGGTAATGTTTTGTGTTTCTCGATTTATTATAAAAAATATAAAAAATAGTTTTGTACACAATAAATCCCATCCAAATGTAACCATTTCTTATTTAAAAAAATAGTTTACAATTTCATGCGAAAATTTACAATCTTACGGCGTTTCCCATTTTCCCGTGACATATAATATATATTATGTATATAAAACACTTCCGTTACTGAGTGAATGACAGACAATGCAAAGCTGAAACTACTGGTTGTAGAAAACTGAAAATTTGGCATGTTCCTTGGGAAGTTTAGAGGAGCACTGAGAGATGTTTTCCCAAAATTCCTACGGCAACGGGGAAAAACGGCATATGCGCGTACAAAGTCGCGGATAAAAGCTAGTTAATTATAAAACAAATCAGCTGATAGCAGGTTAACGGGTTTGAGCTCTAACAAAGGCTAAATAAAACCTTGCTGTAGGGACACATATTAAAACACGCTGGCTTCTTCAAAAGCTTTAGGCAGAGGAGTACCTACAGTGCATCAAAATTCGATAGTTATGTTTTATCCCATGTCTATTTGAATCCATCGCCACCAACTCAAGTATCGGTTTCAGCTTCATCATCATCATATCAGCCGAAAGACGTCCACTGCTGGACATAGGCCTCCCCCAAGTGTTGCCACAACAACCGGTCCCGTGCGTCTCGCATCCATCGGCTACCCGCGACCCTCACCAGGTCATCGGTCCACCTTGTAGAAGGCGTTCCAACGCTGCGTCTTCCGGTACGCGGTCGCCACTCCAAAACTTTTCGGCCCCATCGACCATCTGTTCTGCGAGCAATGTGCCCTGCCCACTGCCACGCGGCGGTTTAGCTTAGTTTTAGTTATTTAAATGACCATTTGTTTTAAAATCACCATTAAAAAGTCTGGGATTCAAAAGAACCTCAACTATGTAGAGTTTGTTGTTAAAGGAATTATTAACTATTCCAATTCTAAATTGAAATATAAATGCAGGCGTTTAGACTTAGTCGGTGGACGACTTCGGCTGCTCGCCGAAGTTCACCAGTAGACCTTACATGAGAGAGCCACAAGTATTTACAACGTTCGAATTTTCAAGGCTTAAATTTAATTAGTTTATAATCTTACCCTTTTCCTTTTCTCCATTAAACAAATTCTTGAAATCGAACGTGCACTTCTCTTTAGCTTCGTATGAGTGGGTAGGTTTGCCTATCTTCCAGTAACCCACACCGTCTGGACCAACGACTGTATTTACGTCAACTAAAACTTCGATGTGGATTAGTTCTGTAATTGAAAAAAAATTACCATTACCTTTCTGTAAGTAATCTTTTCAGCTAAAATAAAAAGTGGAGGTGAAATTGTAGATTTGTAGGGCGTTTTCCTGTCTTGTGAATTCCTGCCCGCGTGCGGATTTTTTCCGCATGCTTTTCCGCATGTGGGGTAGTAGCACGCTCCTGGCCACAATTTTTATCCCAGGAATGTGAACGGTTTTTTGAAATAAATCACAGGAGCGAAGTCACGTAAAAAACTAATTTTACTAACTTCGCATCTCAATCGCAAACAGTCAAAAATTTATGAAAATTATGGCTTTTATGACAGTTTGTGACTGACATGCGAATGTGAACATTGTTTAAAAGATAATAGAATTTACTGGTTTGTTTCATCCCACTGTTGGCAACGCCCTCGTCATGGCATCCAGCTATACCGGTCCCGGCTCAGAGCTAGTGTGGTTTTGTCTTGGTTGGATGTTTGTCTGTTTGGTTATTATAGTTTAATATACTCGTTAAATCAGTAAATTAATTGAGTAAAATACTTACTACAGTTCACATGGAATGGGCCATTTCCTTCGATTGGTGTAAACAACAGTTTTCCAGAAGCATCGTAGTGACCAACTACGTCAATTGGACACTCGGCCACAAGACTTAATGTGTGTTTCTTTATGTCACGCCTGTGAATAACTTAAAACTTTAGATAATAGAAATGACAGTTTAGCTGTCGAAATTACATCCTATCAACGATTGCCGAAAAGTCAAAAATGTATGGGATTACACGCGCTTCAGAAAAGACACGTGGTGTGACGTGATGGTGTGTTTCACTTTATCTAGAACCCCTGCTGAACTTAGCCAAGTTGTCGTCTCGACGACCCAGGACAGACACTTCTGGCGAACAATTACGAGGAGTTAACCATAATATCTTATACCCCAACCTATTATTTTTTAAACACCTTGTTTGTAAGATTAATTGTATTTGTTGTGGTGTTAATCTGTCAATTTATCTATTGGTTCAAATCTATACTAACATTATCATCCAAACGAGTGGTATAATGTTGAATTAAATTTCGTTGTGCAACTCCTTCGCTTTTTAACCGACTTTAAAAAAAGAGGAGGTTCTCAATTCGGTTGTATTTTTTTTATGTTTGTAACCTACCTCATATCTCCGTCATTTATGAACCGATTTATAAAAAAATCGTTTTATTCGATTGAAATTACGTTTTTTGGCTTTCCAGTGGTGTTTTGGTGTGGGATAACTACTAATAGTGAAACTATATAAAAAGTGAAAGAAAAATTTCACACAAAAAATGTGTTTGAAAAAACTTTGATTTCTGATCTTGGTGTTTTTAGTTGCTTCTTCGTTATTTAACACCGACTTCTGAAATCGTAATTAATTTGTACTTTATAGTTTTTTTTGGGAGTCAGAGTTTTTTTTTGTGAAAAAGTTTTATTGACATAGGATCGAAAAAACAAAGGAATTACTTTACTCAACAAACAGCCACATTCTCAATTCGAGGTATGTTTATGAATTTCAAATAAAAAAGAACATTTTCATGAACGCGCGTTTCACTACCACAGCGCC
This sequence comes from Melanchra persicariae, assembly GCA_947386135.1. NCBI lineage: Eukaryota > Metazoa > Arthropoda > Insecta > Lepidoptera > Noctuidae > Melanchra > Melanchra persicariae. The sequence goes on along the minus strand of OX376655.1, from coordinate 7,321,071 downwards.
GTAATTCTTTGTTTTATTTTTATTTCGTACTTTAAAAAAAAACATAGTTTATGTGAATTTACATACGTTGTATACCGCCATTTTTGTTCGATATTAGATTGCAAAAATTGATTACTTTGTTGTTCACAAAAATGAGTTATACAAACTTTGATAACACATCACCAGATATGTTTAATAAGGAGTTTTTCAAACCAATAATAACCAAAAAAGCCGAAAAAACAACATGAAAAGGCGTAAGTACCAAGATTTTATGAATTAGAAAATAACATTTTATTGAGGATTCATATCATGGGTGTAGATAAAGTCTTGTATGCAACTGTACTAATTAGGTATTAAAACACTCATTTGATACTATAATACACATTCGTGTTTTAATACCCCTTCTTATACAACAGTTGCATAAATAACTATTAGACCATTCACTTGGGAAACTAAAATACCCAGTAGTATTTGAGTCAAGTCAAAAAGTATACATTGGATACTTACGTTACTTTTAATATATTGCACTTGCTGATTCCAGTAACATCCATTTTAGCAAACACGACTTTTAATTCTCCCTCTTTTAAAGTGACTTTGTTCATTTCCAGGGGATCCATGGGTTTTAATCCAAATTCAGGCAAGCCTTTGGCAAAGTACGGCATGGCCTTTTTTGTAGATGCTACTAAGCAGACCTCGTCATTCCAGACACACTTGTCAATGAAGGGTGCTGAAAAGAAAAATGAAATTAAACAGGTGGAACATTTATTTACGAGTACCTATTTCCAGACACTATGTCACAATATAAAGTCAACTGTCGTTCTTAAAAATATTCAAATTCAAGTCGTAATAAATCCCTGTCCCCATCAACCTTCCGGCTTTACTAACTCACTTCTCTGCAAAGCTTCTTAGTGATTTGATGATTTTTATTCGTGTAAATGTCATTCATTTATAGTTATCTAATATTATGTGTCATTGCATAATTCTCTTTTATTTATTTCTGTTTTTATTTTTTATTTTGTAACTGTTTAAAACTCAACAACAAGGTTTTTATTACCCAAAATTTAAGGAAAAAAAAATAGTTTGTTATCTCTTGTCGCACAAGTTTTTCCATATCAATCAGACATTGGCAGAATTGTCGACATCGGCATTATTGCCACAAGCAAAAAAAGAATAGAACATTTCAGCGACAACTGTCAAGAACTGGTCAAAATGTATGTACCTATGTGAATGAGAAATGTTTTTGTCAGTTTGCGACTGCAAAACGAATGCGAACGCACCTTACAAATATGAGAATTGCTATTGTTTTTAAACCATCACTTGAAAACAATAAAGAATAGCCATATGAGCAATTCTCATTTTTTAAGCCTATACGGGGTTATTTTTGGGATTAAATATAATGACCACCATAAAATGCTTTGATACCCTTAGTTCTTTTACCAAAAATATATATTTGACACCAGAAAAATGAAGTCTAAAATTACAATAGTACTAGCTATTTTAGTCACGACTGCACCTCAAATTGTATTCGAACACCAAATGTAGTAAATGATCACCAAATCTTAGCGAGCAAATTAATGCGCTATTTTTGCCTAAATAAACTACTGTGATTGCCATAAAATGTAGGCTTGGGGTTACAAACTGGATAAAATAGGTTAGGTTAGGTTAGAATTGTGACCAACCGCGCGCGAGCCGAGCGAGCGAAGCGAGCGGTGCCGCGGCAGCGGCCGGCGAGCGCTACTTCTCGAATATTTTTTTGGAAAAAGTTATTTATTTCACACTTTTTTAACTCCAAACACCAAACAATAGCTGCCATATTCATGGGTAGAACACCCTGAGAAAATTTGGCCGGTCATTAAAAGATAACCCTGTATAAGTATAAGGTTAGCTTTAAACGACACCAAACTGGTCATACGGTTATCAGCCGGTCGATTCTGTCGACATCTCAAGGTGCACACCTGGGCGAAGTGCATGATAAGTGAGCTGTCATTCCATCTTATTTGTATGGTTTGACAACTCACCCGTCGTGCACCCCACCCAAGTGTTCACTTCGACATGTTGACAGAATCGCACTGCAGAACGTAAATAACACAACGTTTTCTCCATAAAGGTAATATGACTGATTTGTTTTTGAACGCCTTAAAAATAATCTATCTATGAAACCTCTAACCGCTTGAAATAAAAATGGAATCCAGGCCACTGAAAGCATGGTGTCTAAATAACAAAAATGTCTTACCCAAATGGCCCGTAGCATGGGCATAAGAGCCAACGACGAAGCACAAACACAACAACAAGCACTGAGACAACATTTTTGTAATAATTACTAGTATAATACTAGTTAGCTCCTCCTATTGTGTTGTGAGTATATTATGTAGACTGATGATGATCCTCAAGACGCGACTCAATTTATAGTGTTGTGTCGGTCATTCGGGTTGCGTCCTAATATTTTTTGCTCTAAGAGCTTCTAACCTTGCTTTGTTGCCCGTGTTTCTATTGAGTAAATTATTTGAGAACTAGCTTTTTCCCGCAGTTTCGCTCCCAAAATACAAGCTTAGGTAATTTTTATCCAGTCAAATGGCTGGCACAGGATAATGTTGTCTATGACACTTAGAGATACCAAGGTTGGCTTTCTATCAGTAAAAGAACAACATAATATGTAAAAACTAACTTAAAACTATGTACTTAAATATTTGTACCTATCTAATAAACCTAACTATGTACATAATTATGTATATGTCGCGGCCAATCAGCTTAATCAGCCATTTAATTGGTTGCATAGCCTTTTCATTGAAATGTGCGGATTTTTTTATTAAACACAGCACAGTTTAATGAAAAGGCTAGACTTTTAATGAAACGGCGGATTTAGCTAGTTGTCTGCGATATATACAACGAAAAAAAAATACAATTAGGCGTCGAAGTTTTCCTCCGCACCACTGTCCGGGAACTTGCTCAGAAGACTGGCAGCATTGCCACGTTGAATGGCAACGCTAATTCTTTAGGAAAAGAACGAGCCATGATGATGATGATGATGACTGGGATCCCATGACCCAAGCGTTTTGACCCGAAACGGCTCAAAACTGTAAATACCAATAAGGTAACAGTATTTGCGTCGCTAGAGGGCCGCGGCAGCGCCGGCACCGTACTTAGAGCATGTAATGGCGCAACGGTCAACAGATCTGTACTTCCACAGGTAACCTTTTCCGAATATGAACATGCAACACACAATTTAATGTCTTCAAAATAAATAAATCACGCCTGAATGATCGCCAAACTGAAGTGGCAGTGGGCAGGGCATATTGCTTGCAGAACAGATGGTCGATGGGGCCAAAAAGTTCTGGAATGGCGACCGCGTACAGAAAACGCAGCATTGGAAGGCCTCCCACAAGGTAGACTGATGACCTGGTGAGGGTTGCGGGTAACCGATGGATGCGAGTCGCACGGGACCGGTTGTTGTGGCGACACTTAGAGAAGGCCTATGTCCAGGACGTCTTTCTGCTGATATGATGATGATAATGATAATGATGATAAAAATAATGACTAGTTTTTGCTAGTGGTTTCGCCCTTGTGAAAGTCGAAAATGATCCCAAGGATTTACACGTGGTTTAAAAAAATAAAAATATCCTATGCCAATACAATTCCAGGACATGGTCCACTCGAGTGGTAAACGCGAATAAGTAACAAACAGACGGACAGAGTTTTACAGTATTATTTTAGATTAATTTAGGTAGATCGTACTTTTTACACTTAAAATTTACAGTTTCTTATGTTTGTTTGTGTTCATTTGCGGAACATCGGCCTAATAGTTGTTAACGAGCCATTAATTATGTAAGTTCATGAATATGCGAGTGTAATAATGTCATATTTTAATATAATTATGTATTCTAATAATATAATTATGTGCTCCAACTTCTTAAAGTTTAAGACAATGTTTTTTAATTATGTAGGTAATGTTTCTGCATCAATAATTTCCTGTTTATCCTTGAAAAAGGTATTCTTGTTCAGATTTTGTTTGTTTTAAGTCCGCCTATGTACTCGTACCACTGTAAATAAAGTTTAAATAAATAATTATCTTATTGCTTTTGGATCTCTATTGTATAGAAAATTCAAACTTTCCTACTGATAGATTGGTGAATGATGAAAATGTAATCTCATCAAGATAACCAATTGTATTTCAAGGATTAAGATAATTCTGATGTTTGTGTAAATTTTTATAAAAATATCCTCCGTAGTTTTGTTTTTTTATTGTTAATCCCGCGTTTGTCCGCAATCTGATGAAAAGTGGCGATGGCGCACGTTTGCCTAGAGGTACGTAACTCATTCACTCTTGAATTAAATACTTACCCCTATATTGTGACTATCAGGAAACAGACTCCGACAGGGAATTCCACCCCTTAGCTGTACGCACAAAAATATTAACCTCACAAAAATCGCATTAAAATAGTACCTACCACCTATTATTGGCTAACACTACTAACTGGCAAAGTCCTTCTCTTACCTCCGAAAAAAGACATTATTAATACTTTGGACCTTCATTCAAGTGCACATTATGCAAATGGTCACATTTAGTCAAAGTCAAGGAGATTAATAAATAAAAGAAAAAGACAAAGTAAATACATAAAATGTTCATGCGTCAGTATTTGCAAAAAAAAGGCAAACTATTAGCATAGCCTAACATTGCCTGGAAACATTTTTACGAGCTTTTATTTGACTTGCAATGTTTTGTAAGTATGTATCTTTATTGGTTTAGGTCAAATCTTGTAAGCTGAATAAAAACAAATTCCTCTCATCTTACTGAATTCGGTTTGACTAAGAGCCGACCCCAATATAGTTGGGAAAAGGCTTGGCACATGTTGATGTTAAATAATCGTGCACAGTTGAAGGATTCAGTCACATTATGCCAAAGAAAAGTTAAATAGTTGATTGATGTAGGAATGAGCGAAATTGAATGAACTAAGATAACGTAGTATCTACACGTCTTCATAGCGTGCTTAAATCATACGACACCAGACCGCGCCACCGCTCCTACCCCTCTCTCCCCGCTACCGAGTCGGCGATCGGCCCGCCTCCGTGCAGCGCGGGGGGACCGCGCGTACGCCGCGAGCTCATATAGTTAGTCGGCCCGAAAACTTGAGTCCAAGCACATGCATGCGCGCGCGTGGCCCGACCCGATCGCGAACGTACTTACCTTTTTAAGTTCTGCACTATTACTCATTTATGTTCATTTTAGTAATTAAACCAAATAACAGTTTAACAGTGAGTTTCGCTTACACACAACCCCTATATCTTATATGAATGAATAGGTACTTTTTTCAATTTACGAATTTGTACTCGAGACCCTATCAGAGACTTGTAAGTTTTTATGAGACCGAACGTTAAAATTCTAGCGAACAACAATGAAGCTAAAAATCGTGTGAGAGTCATAATCTGACGGAAAATCTTAACACCGCGATTCAGAAAAACGCGTCATCGGTGCAACGCCATCTATCGACCATTTAGTAAACTGACAAAATATTTGGCATAGGAATACGTTAAATAAGGAGCCCATGTAACAATAAGTAACGTCATGGTATTAAAATGTTCACTTTTATTTTACTACATAATAAAAGTTTCACAAATAACTCAACAATTTGTTTGGATGTTATTTTCATACTTACCTGTATTTTATCTATCTCAATAGATGGCGCCTAAGAGTCAGTCACCGCAACGCTTAGCACTGTATGAAGCTCCTTACTAAAATTAAAAATTCAATATCTTTTGATTTTGTGGGTCGATTTTGATGAAATAAACGCTAAATGTTACTCGGGTTAACACTTAATATTTTTTTCCAATCAGTGGTTTTTGCGTGATGCTGACTCAAACATATGGACAAACAGACAAACAGATAAACCGACAAACAGACAAAAATTTCAAATTTGGCATTTTTGCGTTTTATACCTTCCTTCCTAACATTTCTCAGTCATTTTTATGCGAAAATATTCAATGTACAGACACGGCAAATCTACGATTTTATTATATGTATAGATTTTTAGTTCACTAAAAGCTAATCTTATAATTGTTTTTACTTAAATTTTATTTGTAATGGTTCACGTTACTGATACCAGTCTGTGTTCCAAAATAAACACTTTTTACTTTACTTTTTTACCTTTGAAAATCGGTCCTGGCGATATTGTTGACCCGTAGGTAATAAAACCTAGAATTGAGTTGACCGCACATGTGACTCTTTATATGTTTAAAATAATAGTTTATGGAACGGTCATTTAATAGGGGTTATTAAAACACGAGTGTTTTAATACCTAATTATATGCCGCTACAAACACTATTTTACCTGCATTTCTGCACTCATACAGTTGAAATAAAACGAAAGTAGAAAAATGAGTTAAGTATTTATTCCAAACTCACGGAAAAAAATGTGGTATTGCGGAAAAACTGCGCATGACTACGCAGAACGCGCATCCATAGAAAATGACCATAAATTAAAAAGAAAAAGTGTGCTATTTATACCAAATTAAAGTTTATGATACTTTTATTATTTACTTCGGCCAGTGTTTGTATCAAGTTTCAAGTACTCTAAATATCCTTCCATACAAACTTTAACACCGCCTAAATCGTCTTTTGGACCCCCACAAGACGATTTAACCAGTGATAAAGTCGTGAAAAACTAACAATGACCTTCTTTGTCCAGTAGGTATTTGATCCAAGTTTCAAAGATATTTTCCCAAGGAAAAAGATTTTTCATACATTCCACCCCTATTTCTCTCCCTCAGGGGATGAACTTCCAATAATTCGTTCCAAGTGGATGCCTACGATGTCCTGGAGAATAAGGAAAACGTCGCCCAAATTTCAAATCCCTACGTCCAGTGGTTTAGGCTGTGCGTTAATCAGTCAGGACAAAACATTATAATATACCTAGACAATAAATTTGTAGAAATAGAACGGATTCCTCCTGCTTCTTTTCTTTTATTTATTTCATACCAGATTTATATTAATCGGATTTTACAGTTTTATCTAATACATTTTGATTTAAAAAACTTTTTTACAAAAAAAAAATCAACCGAATTCAAAACAAAAAACACTACAAAGTATAAAATAACTACCTATAATTTTGGAAGACTTTTTGACAGTTTTTTGACTCCGACTTCCGAAATTATGGTTATTTTATACTTTGTAGTGTTTTTTGTTTTGAAGTTGGTTGTATTTTTTTTTTGTAAAAAAGTTTTTTTTTTTTTCACTTTTTAGTGGTTAGCTGTAACTAAACCCAATGCAAAAAGAATCATCAAGATCGTTTCATAAACAATAAAGTTATTCCTGAGTAGATAACCACAAAACCATGGTTGAATTGTACACATCTGCGTACTCCTTCAAAGCGTACCGGCGTGATGATATGTTATGAACTGGTGTAAACAATAAGCAGACAGCGATTTCAGCAATCCCGACAGGTTTGCTTTCATTTATTGAAGAGTTCCGTTACCTATCTCCGAAGTTCTTCATCAGATCTTCACCAAATTGAAATGGGACCAGTCCGGGAAGATACTCTTCCAAACAAAAAAAATCATCAAAATCGGTTGACAATTGATAAAAATATCGCTGAACAAACATACAAAAATTCAGTCGAATCGAGAACCTTTTTTGGAAGTCGGTTAAATTTTTATCAAAGATATTTTGAAAAAAATTTAAAGCCCACATCGGCGAGTGTAAGATTTCGCACGAGTTTTAAATCGTGTAAGGAATTTACGTCGTTGTTAATGCCTCGTTGGGTTAGCGAATTCTTCAACTTTAGTATTATCTACCATTTGGCACTCCAAACTATTTTAAAACATACTAGTTGTACGTATTTTGAAATCGGCGTTTAATACCTCTCATTTTGATACCCCACTCCATAAGTTGGGCAGAAAAACACTTTGTTTTAATGTATCCACACACGCGCAAATGAGAAAAAAATAATCGGTTTATCTGTTTCGGAGTTACGAGGGCACATATAAACATACGTACAGGTCAAATACATAATCTACTAAAAGCAAAGCAAAGTTTTGTTTGTTGAGTCATTAACTCACCTTGACCTATTTCATAATTTTAATGAACTAGGTTTTGCGTGAGAGTTGAAAATTATTCCACGAGAATCACATTATTATCTACCGGGATAAAATGAGCCTAATTTCCTGTCATTGATTTGTAATTGGTTGACAAATACAGACTTTTTTGTGTAGGTAAGTACATAATACTACGTTTGACCGCTTTCTATCATTCATATCTAATGAATAATAATTACGACAGGTAATAAGAGTAAATCGGACACTATTCGGCAACACCTTAAAGGACCTAATCTTGTCGATAGCCATCAGCATCCAAAATAATTTGAGACTAATTCAGCGCTTTTCTCCTTCTCACCATTTCAGACTTAAGGGTGTGTTAGTCAGTCATTGTTTCATAAAAAACTTTTTAACAAAAAAAAAAAACTGACTACCAAAAAAACACTACAAAGTACAAAATAACTTTAATTTCGGTAGTCGGTGTTTTTGGTTGCATCTTCGTTATTTGACACCGACTTCCGAAATTAAAGTTATTTTGTACTTTGTAGTGTTTTTTTTTGTTAAAAAGTGTTTAGTTTTCACTTTTTAGTGGTACCCCACACCTAACAACACCACTGGAAAGTCACAAAAATACGCAATTACATACATGGATGATTTTTCCAAATATTTTTTTCAGTTATTTGGATTTAAAAACCAAACTACTGAACTGATTTTGATTTTAGCGTTGATTTTAGCAGATTTTAGCGGCATCAATGCCGCTACACTGTTAAAGTCCACACAATCCGTACTGTTCAAACCATATTGGAACCATATAGGTTAACGTCTGAGGTGGTATAATAAGGCTGCCTGTTCATTGACGAGGTAGTACGTAGTTACTTGAATGGGCGGCTGTTTTTTTCCGCATTCACGCTCCGTTTCCCCGCTCCTCTGTCTCGCTCCTCTTCCCGATTTTGTATCAACTTTAAATCAGTTAATAAATCCCTGACCACCGAAGGGGAGCGAAGATTTTTTGCAATTCCATTGGTTAATATTGACACAGCTCTACTCCATTCCTGTCCCCTCCGCTCTAGTGAACAGTCAGCCTAAGGAAAGTAGGTACCACACAGATCTGATAGGATCTGTAAAGACTACAAATGATAGATAGACAGTGGTAAAAACGGATACTAACAAACGGGTAATGTGACACATCGGGTACTTCCCGATGTGTCACATTCCCAATTCGTCAACATGTAAAGCCAGTGCAATCATTTAACAGTTATCATGTAGCTCAAACTTAAAACTTTAAGGAGTTCGATAATTTGACGAACAATACCAAACTGAGGACATAAAGACAGGCCGGTATTCAAACTGCCAGATAATCCAGAAATCCACCCCAAATGGTGAAGATACGACTTTGTCTAGACTCTAGACAATGTTGTTTCTTCATTTTTCCTACTAATCTTTAGACTCTAGAGAATTAGTACGTAAGTACATACCTACCCTAGTTGGTCTAACAATGTAGTCTGGTATGTACCCAACATTAAAACTTGTGGAATTCTATTTGTTTGCAAAGCCTCCGCGTTTGGCTTTGTGCCACAGTAGAACTAGATTGCACCTGTTATTTACTTTATCTTAACAATTAATTACTTCACTAACATTCGTGACTACTCAATTTACTGGCCCAAAATTAGGTTCTTTGCTGTTTTTTTTATCTTTTTGTTTCTCAACGTAGATAAACCTTTAGACTGATGGCAAGGCATCGCGTGTAAATTATAAACAGGACATGCATTTTTAAAAGAATATGATTTTATAATCTAATTAGCTAACTGTTGTGTGTGTTGTTCTTTCATAATCGTTAAAATGGGCTTCTCTTGTACCTTTGGCAGGTACCTTTTGGGTTAGATACTTTTCTTCCTTCGCGTAATCTCTTTACTGGTCAAAGTCAGCAGAAAATAATTCAGAAATAACCCCAGACCACTTAACCTCTTACTCATAAACAGCTTTCTTGCACTAAATCAGCCTCTATTTCCATACGCTAGGCATTTGCAGCCCAATCCTGAAATGTATCGGCCGGCTAGGCATAAAGTTCCTTGCATACATGTCGATTTCGGCCGTTACGGTCGTCACTCGACTCCATACCAGCACATAGGCCGGCTGCACGTCGTATTTTGAACATTTACGGCTAGCGCAGCTCGTGTTCGAAGTACGAACGATCGGTATGACTCAGTCCTGTTACTAGTTAGGCTTAAATCGGAGCTTGTAGGAGCATTACGTCACTCTTGAATATTTACGGTTTGTCCGACACTGCAGAGCTTATTGTGAAAGGTTCTCTGGTTAGGAGAATTGTGTGTTTTATCTCGTTGGTGTAAACAGGAAAATTTTACGAGACGACCAATTATCAACTTGTTTTTTACTAATCTCATGGGAAATTGTTTACCATTATAAATTATTATTATGAGCGCATGGACATGCTTTGGGGAGGCCGGTCCACAAGAATGGACCGTTCAAGAAATGACTTTGCTGTTTATGTATTTTTTTCATTTAGTTGTTTAAACTAAATAAAAAAAAGTTAGTTGTAAAAAAATGTTAGTTAATAACATTATTCTTATTTATTATTTTATGGCAGAATAAACTGTTTATTTTTAGTTCCGATTAAATGATGATAATTACCAATGTGAGCGTCGTGGAAGCAGAAGGTTTTAGTTGTACTCTTGCGAATCACATGATAGTACCTAGGTTTTAAATCCTGGCGTGATACTTAGATTTAGAAATGCCACCTCTTAATAGCATTCGTTGAATATTGTCTCAAATTAAACGAAGACGTCGTGAGATGGGCCTTACAGCCCAAAGGTACGTATTACTTATTTCATTTCAAGATAGTTAACCAAATAAACACGCACAAGCAGACCGTTCAACCATAATAATCGCAGTAAACATCATTGTCATTTATTATGGCAGACTACACAAGACCATTGCGTGCGGCAGCGGTCTCCATGGAGGCTTAAGTTGTGTCTATTAGAAGCCATTGCCAGCTCCATGGATTAAGGCTGTAATTTGTGACACCATACTACTTCGAGCTTACAGGGGTGTTTAAATGCTGTTTAGAAACTGAGGAATGGCTGGATTGATGATTTTAGATGGTGATTACGACAAAGAGCCATGGTGAGAAGTATGATGAAAATAAGTTAATACACAAATCCCACTTGATGGTTGATGGTAGACGGCTCTGCCACTATTCGTAGAATTAGGCCTGTATTTGAAAACGCAATCTCCAACTCCATCGGTGCATCAAACTGTCAATAAAAGCTTATCATACATTGAAGTTTTTGTGCTCGAGAGATGAGCAAGTAAATACGTAAACGCGGCTCATCTCTCGACCACGAAAACTTCAATTAATAACGTCGATTAGACAGTCACGCACGAAAACGTCAATTAAAGTCATTGACGTTTTCGTGCTCATGTTTGAGTTGGAGTTCGAGTTGAGTTGGAGTTGAGTTGGAGTTTATGTTTTCGAATATGGACTGGCAAAGTGGAAGTTAGTCCCAAGTGCGCTTGCACTCACTATACGAAATGTGTTTGTGTGTTTTCGTTCGTTGTTCTTAAGTATTTGACCTTTCTGCACCTTTTTTCTATTTTGTTTGAGCCGACATCCTGTTAGTCATAAGATAAGCAATAATTCAAGTGTCTATTGAATCATCAGCATATTTAGTATAATCTGGGATCTACATATGTAGGCGCTTTGCATACGTGCATGCGTTCCAAGTTATCTCGTACGTTATAAGTATGACAGAGTCTATTCAATGAGAGTGTTTATTAAGACATAGACGAAAAATAAGGTTCTAAGTAAAACATAACTTTGTAGGCATCAGCATGTTAGGGTCAGGGATGAATGACTCTTCAGAAAAACTCGTAGAATTCCAAGTCGAGATTTCAATGTCTATTACTGAATGAAATTAAATATGTATAGCTAAAACACTTAACAATGATTTGTTTGTTTTAAGCGTAACATTGTCAGCAATGTTTATTGTGGTGAGAAAATAAATACTTATTATTAAGGTCGACGAACATAAGTAAATAAAAACAGAATGGTCATAGAACGTTGACAGTCATTGACAAAATCTATAAATACAATGTTGAGGTAATGAAAATTCTAGAATGACTAATATTTTTTGGGGCCTAGTTCAAGTTATTGTGTGCATATCACTTGAGAGCTCATGTGTGATTCAAAAACTTTATTAGGTAGGTACATATGTTTATGTAATTTGTTTTTACACTGAACGCTTAGCTGCATATCAGATAAACCTAAATGTCCCATAGCAGACTGATACTATGCTGATGATGATTATTACGAACTTATGTAGCGGCATTCATGCCGCCACAAAAATCAACGTAGCAGAATCAACATCACAACAAATGAGACTCGCAGCGCCATCTATCTCGACTAGCTGCGAACTAACTACAAAATCCTAAATCGCGGTATCAAAGTTTACAGTGCGATTAGAACACAAGCAAAGCCCGAATATCAACTCTCGGGCAGTTGCCCACCAGACACAAACAACCGTCTGGTCGGAGGATCCTCTCTTTCCAGTGAAGGTATGTGGGACTTTACTCTCTGTTCTGATACCTCCAAACTGGTGACCCTCGACATTGGACGTCAGCGCAGCCTTCGTGCAGCTACTTCATCATGACGTCAACATCACTTCTCCTCATCCTGACCTCAAGCTCTCGAGCAGCGAGTCATACAGCCAGCCAGAACCCTAGGCTTCTACGGGTATCCTGACCACCAGCATGCAGCGGACGCGCATTCCTGGTCAGCATCCTCAGCCTCTATCATCAACCTCATCAGCAACCTTGGCAAGCACACTGCACTTTCGGCCAGTCACATGAAGAGCCTTGAAAAACCTCTCCTGGTCGACGCCAGCAGTCACGTCAGCACGTCGCACAGCTCCGACCCACCATGGCAAGCACACTGCACCTTCGGCCAGTCACATGAAGAGCCTTGAAGAACCTCTCCTGGTCGACGCCAGCAGTCACGCCAGCAGCAGCATCGGGGCACCGCAGACAGTTCCGACTCACCGTGAACTCTGCGACGCAGACAGTTCCGACTCACCGAGAACTCTGCGACTTCCGGTTCCGACTCACTGGAACCAACCTTCCACTGGCCTGGCAAGCATTTCAAGATGTATGGACGACTCATCCACTATCGACCTCCGGTCTCCGGAGGGGAGTGATGTAGCGGCATTCATGCCGCCACAAAAATCAACGTAGCAGAATCAACATCACAACAAATGAGACTCGCAGCGCCATCTATCTCGACTAGCTGCGAACTAACTACAAAATCCTAAATCGCGGTATCAAAGTTTACAGTGCGATTAGAACACAAGCAAAGCCCGAATATCAACACTCGGGCAGTTGCCCACCAGACACTACACCCGTCTGGTCGGAGGATCCTCTCTTTCCAGTGGAGGTATGTGGGACTTTACTCTGTTCCGCTACCTCCAAACTTATTTATTTAATTTTATGTTCAGCTTGTTCTGTCTCACTGCAGGGCAAATGCCTTCTCCTTCAATTCTTCCTGGCTTTGGGCAAGTATGAACCAATGCTGTCGATAAGCATCACAACCATCCTGCCATCTTCGCCTGTTGTCTGCCGCGATATCGCTGGACACGTTTAAGGACTCACTTTGTGTAACCTAATAGAACGATATTTAATTTACAACATATTATTTTGACTAGTTCTAGTCAAACCTGATTCAGCTGAATACCAGTATTTTACATGAAGCGGCTGCCTACCAGACCCCACAAACCATTAACTGGGTAACACGGTAGTTCTTGGCAAGATTGGAGTCAGATTTTCTGGTTTCTGACAATCCGTAACGACTGCCAAAGATTTCCAAATGACAGCCGGGACTAACGGCTGGACGTGATTTCCGAAGTAAGGAGGGGTCTCGATATGTTGAGATTGTCACCCATCCACAGATCGACCGCGGCAAGGGTTGCTTAGCCTCGAAGACCGACCCGTGCGGCTGTTACTCGTTAGTCACGAGCTTCTCCTAGTTTTTTACAAAGGCATATAGGATTTGTAATAAACACACAAAAACACAGTGTAAACAATGTGGACGTAGTAAGTACTACAAGGAAGTAAATAAAAAACATCATTTATTTAGTTTCTTCTTGTTTTTAAATGACCATACTACCTGAAAATAAATCCATATTACGCTATTTCCAATTCATCTGCAGGTATCCCTTTGAACACTTTGTCAATAGTAGCCGCTAAGGTAGTCATTCCCTCCTTCATGATAGGTTGTCCGAGGTCCAGGATCAGTTCCTTCCAAGCGTCGTTCATGATCTTCTCGACGGGTTCCGCTGTGAAAATAATGATTTGACATTTGTAATTATGGAAAACTAGCATTCCGCCCACGATTTCATCCACGTAGATTTAGTACTTTCCTCTGGAAACTTCGACACCCCCCCCCACCTTGACTCTTTTTACAGAGAAAATGGCGATAATGCAATAAAAAATCGTTGCGTTCTTTATTCTTTACCACATAGATATTTGCACAAAGTTTCTAAATCAAAGTAATGAGCTTTATCATAAAATTTAGTTTTACCCTTTGAACCCCCGACGGATGGATTAAACTATTTTTTCGTAATCAACTCCTGATTAGGTAAAAATAGTTAGAACCGTTTCAAACATTCCTCTGTGTTTAATCATTGTTTATACCATTTCCAAGTAATTGAGACTAGCAAAACTTCATCAAGGGGTGTAAACCCCTTGATTGACAGGGGTGGAAAATCCAAATACACGTAGGTAATTCAACTTCATCGGATCAAGCGTTAATATTCTTTCATACAATCTTTAACACCCCCTTTCAAACAAATCCTGTTTGCGAGTCTTCCTTATTAAATTACATTAAAAAATATTTTATTCGTTCGGAAACCTTTGCAAGCGGGTCAGACTTGCAATTAGCCGGTTTTTTATTTCCTTATTACAGCCTGCGGAATTCCAATTTTATTGTTAATTAAATTGGACTGTGCAGATAAGGTAGTAATAAAAGAATAGAATAGCTTACATTATTGCATTCACATAACTACTAGACACTCAATGACATTCAAAGAGAGCTGTCAAATATGGCGTCATGGGGATTTCTGACAGCTAACATTGAGTGATGTTAGAAAAGATGTTTTGTATGTCAAAGATTTTTTGTATGTCCTTTGAATACAGGGATTATGAGTTGCATCTTAGCGTCATATCTTGCAATTTAAACCAAACTGTTATGTCACATATTGTGATCATCAACTGCCTAGAATTTTCCCAGATTTTTTTTCGACCCCTACTTGCGTTAGGGTCGTTAGGGTTTCCAATATAGGTAGTTCTGGATGAAGAGGGTATTAAGATTCTACATGCGGCGACTGCGTCTGTCCAGCACAACCCAGCAAGTCAATAACTCTTGGTAAATAATAAAATAAGACGTTAAACATCATAATTATATGTCAATACATACATGCTCAATCGATGGAAAATGATGAAAGGTTGTTGGAAGTGATATGTTTACAATTAGACACCTGAATCCATTTAGTTATTAATGTTATAGCTTCAAGTAGCTTTAAGTGCGTAAATTAATTATAACTATTAATATCGCTTGGCTTCCGTAATTAAATGTAATAACTAAATAATACTGCCAGTATGGTTAAAATTAGACACTGACAGTTGTTTTGTTTTAAAATGATTAAATAAGCAGTGCGTTGAGTGTAGTGGGTATATCATAAGTTTCCTAGTGCTACCCGTTCGTCCCACTATCAGTCGCTAAGTGGACGATTTCTTTTGAAAAGATTTTGTTGGAAAACTTTTCCTGAAATTGAAGTTTTGTTATATGGTAGGGACTTGTTGGAAAAGCCTTCACGTTAAATAAATACTAGATCATACAAAGAAGAAAGAGTTGTTTTCTGCGATTATAATTAACAGGACCAGTGAGTGGGTCCTGAGTGCCACTGCCGAGACATAGGCACTGAAGAGAGCAGGTGAGTTAAGCGCTGGACACACAGAAAAGACGTAAGACGAGGACGGGGCGCGGACAAGGCACAAACGAGGTGCCGTCGCCACTTTTTAAAACATATAGAAAAGACGAGGCACGGACGTGACGCCGGGTGCCGCGAGATCTGACGGTTTTCAACCAACTTCATTCAACCGTCCGATTTTGACAGGATAATATGTCTTCTTCCGAAGATGAAGATGTGGTTAATTGTGGTGGGGTAATTGTGTGTGACAGCGACCCCGTTCTCGCCCGTCCCTCGTCCGCTCGCGCCCGTGCCCCGTCTTTTCCGTTTGTTTTTATAATAGGGGGCAGACGAGTAAGCGTCGTGTCCGCGCCCTGTCCTTTCTATATGTTTTGCGACGCGACGATTCTATAAATTTTGTATGAAAAGGACGCGGAAGAGACATATGTCCGCGCCCCATCCTCGTCTTACGTCTTTTCTGTGTGTCCAGCGCCTAAGTCGTCACTATGAGCGTAAGCGGACCGTTATGCACCACATGGGCCCAGTGCGTGTTGGTAGCGATCTATAAATTCGGGTTCAAGAATAGGTATGCTTGTTTCCTCACGATTTTTTCCTTCGCCATGTAAGCGATGAACAAGGAAGATGAAGCGGTGATGAAAAAAGTTCAACGGCTTCTCTTCACTGTTTTATATGTACTTATTGGTAGATAAAGAAAATGAAATATACACACCTTGTGCCTTGTTGCCGTTAAATAATTTCTCGAATTTGAGTTTATACTTGGTTGCAGGCTCAAATTTATAATTGAAGCTGCTAATTTTGTAGTATTTTTTTCCGTCTTTTGTAAAAGGTTTCAGTTTATAGTCGGTTATCGTACGCATAGTACCTGAAATTAGGTGATACACATTTTAAAAAAATATGAGTGTGATTTAAAAAAATAATGACAACTTGAAATTTTAATGATTGTGATTACCAGTGATCAGAGTAGGTAGAGATATTTTGGACCAAATACCTGTAATGTATGTACATATTAATATGGACATGATACCGGCATCCCGGGATATTCAACGAAAATTATCGGAAGCATGAAATATCATTTGGCAATATCAATCTGATGCTATGCGGTTTACGCGGACGTTTTAATCTAAGTTCAAATATTACTCGTCAAAATCTTAACAAATTGAAAATCCCTGTGAACTCCGGGATCTCAAGCATGTCCATACTATGAATTCATGTCGCAAATACCAAAAATAGCTCTGTCTATTCCGATCACTAGTGATTAAACCCAAGAACACAAAAAATGTTACTAGCTTTTCCTGCGGCTTCACTGCCATGGCCTATCACACATGAGGGGCATCCTCCATTTTCTGGGCTACTTAATTGTAGGCTACAATTACCTATCTTTAAATTCCTTCAGTAGAGAGTTTTCGTAATCAAATCAGTAAAGACTTTCAGACATTACCTTTTTTAATAAATAATTTCTAATAACTGTCTAATAACGAATCTGAGTTAACCAATGGGTCATCTTTTAAATATAAATACATAATACGCATTTACAGTGATTTATATGACATATTTTTTCAGCCATTTTGATTTAAAAACCAACCGATTTAAATGAAACCAATTGGAGTTAATGGGACCAATCGGAAAGTATATCCTTTCATATCAAAAAATGGTTTATAAATGACGGAATTATGAGGTAATAAACGTAGAAAAAAAAATACAACAGAATTGAGAACCTCCTCCTTTTTTATAAAGTCGGTTTAAGATTAGCCAGTAAGAGTAGTGAGACTGTTATAGAAGTTGTTGCGCAACATTTTATTCATATTCGGCAAAATTCTAATTTGATAAATTATATTTTTGGTCTAGAATAATGGTTAAAAGAAGGGATTATAAGGCACCGTTGTCTGTCACACAGTGAAAACTAGTAGACATCGGAAACTCTCTCTATCTTGTTGAAGAGAAAAATATAACTAAAATTCTAACTACGAGTACCTACACAGGGTGTAAGGGACAGCCCTCCGCAGGCTGATAGGGTGCATTACGCTCCTTATTTTTAATCATATTCCATCGGAATTCTTCTCAGGAAAATTTTCATGTTTTTATAAAAAAACCTAAACTAAAATAAAAAAACCAGCAATGGATGTTGAAATACTCGTAACGATTGACGCATGAAATCAGCTCTTCGGAAGGGCCCCGTAGCGGGGACGGCGGCTGAAAGCTAGCTGCGCTTGCCGATCGCTATGCGATTGCCATGATCACGATACATTGCTTACGAGGTTTTAAAACAAATCAGTTTTATTGGATTCTCATACCGTTCCTGAAACAATTTCATGTACCAGTCTTCTTAGTATGATATACTGAACTCACCCCATCAGTCTGCGGAGGGCTATCCCTTACACTCTGTATTATGCAAAAGTGAGTTTGTTTTGGATTGTAACGCTTTCACACATAAATCGCTGAATCGATTATGATTAATTTTGGTACAGGAATAGATGGGAGCCAGGAGACGATTAGTAGGCTATTTTCGTATACAAAACTTTAACGTGAGCAAAGCGGGGGAAAAAGCTAGTATAACATAACATTGTGTGTTTAAAAAATATATTTGAATAATTTAGATTGAAAAAGGTTTTGTAATTAATGAAGTGAACCTTTTGTGTTTTTCACAAAGCTAAGAGTTTAAAATTTATTTTATTAGAGTGCAGAAACTCTTCTTTTTAATTTTTTTTAAATAATCTGAAAACGAGGAACTACACTAGACTGGGTACCTACTACTGCGGTTACCAACAAAGCCGTTTCAGGAACAAATCTGTTTCAACAAAATAATTAATTTTCATGTTTCTATTATTTCTAACTGGTTATTCGACAACTTCTTGTAGGACAATATTGGGAATTGGTTCTTCATGAGCAGTATATTTCAAATCTTGAAGCTGTTCCATCTCGAAGACTATCGCCAGTTGCTGATCACTGATGGAGGGCAAACCCAAATGCATTGGAGGAACCTTCCTTTGGCCTGCTGTTCCAGGGTTGGACTTCAATGATTTTGATCTTGGGTGCTATGCTGTACCTTCTTAAAAGCCATTAGGCGTACTTACCACCTTCGATAGAAAATGCACCATCTCCGAAAACATTTAGTAAGAAAATGGTTCCATTCATCGAGTATTCTCCCTTTATAACGGTCGGGCAGATTGCTGTGGCACTCACCGTTAATTTAACGGGATCCCGCCTGTCAATAATGAAACATTAACTAACTAATATTCGATTAAACGATTCAGTGAAGTTAAATATACGGACAGTATCTATTTAGTTGACAGCTGCAGCCGGTTGAACGAGTTGAGACAAAACTATATTTTTTTGGTTTGATTGTTTTGTATTAATTTCCGTATTTGCAATTACTTTGTACTTTGTGGGATTTTATTTATTTTTATAATTAATTGAATAAAGTGCTGAAGGGATTTTGATGCATCTATCTTCATCTAATAGCAGTTTAATCCTTATGTGTGATTTAAAATATGGTCTACGTAGAGGTAGACCATTTCGACACATGATATTTTTTCTTTTGAAGCGAAATGTTGAACCGTCACGGTTCAACATTACGCATCATAGTTAGAAACTATTCAAGAATATGATAATTTATTAATACATGGTACAACACCTTCTATAAACTAATATTTATTTTGATATCCGCGGATTGACGAAATATCCCATAAAAATGCTCAAAATCTGTAAAGAATGACACATTAATTTTTGACCACTGCTTCTCAAACTAGGATAACATGTGTTGTGAGACTCATTAAATCTGCAAAATATCATACATCATATACTTGTACTCACACGAATGATTCAAACTTGCATTTGCTAAGCTGATGGATCTTCACGTTTCGGTACTCCACTTTAAGTTCTCCTGATTTAGCAATGGTATCTTTTATAATCATTGGCTCAATTGCTGGAATACCAAGCTCTTCCACACCTTTAGCAACGTATGACAAAGCGAACTCGGCAGATTTTATTATACATGCTGAGTCTAATGGGGCGCATGGCTTAATCCAAGACACTAAAAAAAAATGGTAAAAATTTCTACAGAAATGAGCGTCATCTTTGAATTTAATTTAAACTTTTTGTTAAATGTCTTATATCGTTACATACATACATAAAATAATAAAAAAATGGAAGACTGACCCGTACTAGCTATGGATATAGTTGTGTGCAAAAGGCTGAGGAAAGTCGTTGGCCAGCAGTGGGACAAAATATGCTAGATTGATGAGAAAAAAACATCGTTTAAGAATTCTACTCAAATCTATCCACTGTATCCACCTATTTTGTTAATGAAAAAAAAATGTAACTTGTTGTTGTACTGCTGTGGAACTTTCTCTATAATGACTGTCAAAGATCTAGATTTGTAGTAGGTACGTAACGTTTCAGATTCGGTTTTGAGCATTTCATTACAAGGGGCCTACCATAAACTTTTAAAATACTTGCCGACTGCAAGGCAGATCACCACGGCATTTTAACCTGACAGTTTTTGTTTTTGTACCATGAGCATTTCCCGCTGACCTGCATACGAAAAACGAAAGAAGTTCTGCAACTGCGGAGCTAGTTTCTATGCAACTGTACGCTATCCTCTAATTAGTTCCATTTATTTCCGCGGGACTTCTTTCGTTGGACGGACTCTAATCGCTTACCGGTTCAGGTCACGTAATCGCTGGCTTACCTGCTACTAGGCGCGCTCATGGTACAAACTAGCACGACAGGTTATTTTTCGTCTAAAATAAAATTGACCCGCTATAAAAGTTCATGGTAGGCCTGTACTGCTTCCCTGACTTGATGATCATTCGTCTGTAATGTATCATTTCAGATTCAATTTTGAGTATAACATTACAATACCACTGGTCACTGAACGGGCGTCCGCGACACGCTCGATTACAAGGTTGTTTTGTTGCAAGTTGTATAAAATATGAAACATGTATTATCAAGTTGCGCACTGTAATGCTTGGTTCTCTTCCCTCACCAATGTGATGCCCGAATCTGTAACATTACAGGTTGCGCACTGAAATGCTCGGTTCTTCTCCTTTACTGATGTAATGCTCGACTCTGTAAGGGTGTGTCCACTTCTGGCTAATGCACCATGAATGCGCCGCTAGCGACCCGCTCGCGAGCTGCATGCATGCATTTCAATTTTGCGCGTCGTTCAACAGCGCAAGAGCCGCGCGCGTTGTACGTACTACGTACTCCGGCAATAAGAAACGAACGTGTTATCATGGTGTTACCTGGGAATACGTGTTATTATGGACAGATGAAAATTGCGAGTATTCGAAACGAAACCTTTAAAAGATTACCCATTTTGTGGGATCCAACTGAACATTTGAGATAATTATACAGTATTAAAGCAAGCGGAACTGTATACGCGCAAGACGACGCGCTCGCGTACCCTTTGTGCAAGCCTTGTGTGAGTTGCGCTAAAGAGGCGCACCAAACAATTGGAGAAACTGCAAGCATGCAGCGCACGAGCAGCTCGCGAGCAGGTCGCGAGCGGCGCATTCGTGGTGCATTCGCCAGATGTGGACACACACAAATGAGGGAGCACCTCTATTTCATCATAATTTTCGTGGGTTCTCGATATATTATAGTTGGCATCTATCCACGGACAGGCCTCAGCAAGAGTTGCTTTCCAGAGAATCGTCCTTAAGCTACAATAAATGAATTAAATCCCTTACCGACACCAGCATTTGTACTTGCTATAAAGTAACCAATCCACAATATCAAGCACTTTGACAACATTGTACTTAAATGAGCAAACTACAGCTTAGAACTATCAGAACACTGGACCATTTTGCAAAACGGCACGATTTATATAGCTACATCCAACAAGGTTTTTAATCAATTCCATGAACATAAACTTGATCAATTATGATCATACTTATCCTCTGTAGTAACTGAGTCTTTGATCGAGTATGCAAATGAGATGAAAAAATTTAAGATATTATCATTCTTATTACATGTGGAAGCATCGTGTATTCGTAAAAAATGAAGTTTACTAGTTTAGTTTTGCACTGAGCTTCCGGGTTTAAAATAATATTAATTTTACATGTGACCAGTTTGCTATATCCGTCTATATTATAACATATTCTACTCTTAGTTAAAATTTCCGCAAGAGAACTAAGGTAACCGACATAGCCCGAAGGATCGCCAAACTGAAGTGGCAGTGGGCAGGGCCACATTGCTCGCAGAAAAGATGGCCGATGAGGTCAATAAGTTCTGGAGAGGCGACCTCGTACTGGAAGATGCAGCGTTGGAAGGCCAATCACAAAATAGACCGATGACCTGGTGAGGGACGCTGGTAACCGATGGATGCGAGACGCACAGGGCCGGTTGTTGTGGCGGCACTTGAAGGAGGCTTATGCAGTGGACGTCTTTCGGCTAATATGATATTGATGAGTTAACATTTACCATATATATTATTATACATGTTGAGTATAAAACCACTATAGAAAAATTTCCAGGTTCATAATGGCATGTATTTAACGCGGCGACAATTTAATCTGATTTAGGGTTTTAAAAATAATTAAAATGGGTAGCAAAAGTAATAGGTTGGCAGCTGCAGTGAACTAGCATTTTAAGTATAAAGTAGTATTGAGTTGTGAGTTTTGATTAAATTTAAACTGGCAGTGATTTTTTTGGTTTGACAACTGAATTTATTGTTAGACGTCAACTTGATGGCGGATAAAAGTAGAAAATAGGCTTTCATAAATTATACAATGATTATTATGAAATTAACTGAGATGAGAAGAAAATATGAACATGGTCATAAAAATTAATAAATATTTTTGGGTTGTTTAAAAAAATAACCACGAAGGAAATGGCGGGGTCTGTTTGCTCGCTTCGCTCGCTCACTTGACCCCGCTATCCACTTCTAACGTACCTGTCCGAGTCAGGGTGCCCCAAGTCCCGAGCTCGTTTCGCTCGCTCTTACACCAATTAAAACACCAAAATGTTTGATATCCCACTGTTAATATTAGCCGCCAAGTCATTATTTTTAATACCTCACCTAGTATTTCATTGGACCTGTTTTATATATTCGCTATCTTATAGTAGCAGCCATTATTTAGTTTTTATAGATCCTTGCCTTTTGTAGCTTATATAATATAATTGTGCTAAAAATATTTAATCGCTACCAAGTTATTTTTTTTGTAACCAAGTAGTTAGTCGCCTAATAAGTTGTTTTTCGACTCAAAAATAGTTAGCCGTTCTGGATAATAGGTACAAAAATAAACGTAGGCTAAAAATATTTTGAAAGTAACACTCTATCAGCTATGATAGACACAGATAAATGTTTAATAATGGTCATCAACCCACATACATTTATTGAATTTCTTACTATCAAAACCAGAAATAAAGAATAAAGCTGTCCTGAATCGACTTCTATCGTGATCCTTTACGTTCTCTAGTAATAAAAAAACGGTTCATAATGAATTGTTCGGGTATCTACAAAGTGATATTCAAGGTAATTTAGGTCAATGTGCTTTAATGCAAGTTTATCTTGCGCCTACCATAGGTATAATGATTGTCAAAAGTCCAAAACGTTTGGGTGTGAACATGACACTGATAATTGAGGTAACACGTGTCAATTCCATATTATGTACTTGTTGGCAATAAGTATTATCATCGCTAAGAGTACGTCATTTTGTCACACGGAGAGTGATCTTTAAACGCGGACGAAGTCACGGGAAACAGCAGGGTCTGAGTATATGTCAACGGTGATTGCATGAACCATATTGCGTGGTTCAAAGGCTGTCAACGGCTTAGTTGGTCTAAACTGTATGTCAAATGCAGTCAACCATGAGGCTATTGGTACAAAGGTACCTCTGTATTTTGGCTTTAGAAATGGAAGCGGCTGAATTATGGGAAATGCTAACATTTGGTTTAGAATAATGGTGATATTAGTAGTACATCAAAACTCATTAAGAATGTTTTCGGAATAATCTGCATATTATTGTGACCGTCGACATAATGTTTAGTTAAAAACTTAATAAATAAAAATTTTAGCATAAAATCCTCGTTTTTCAGATTCCCACATAAATCTCATAAGATTATAAACAAGTTTATTCAACGGAGATATTCATGGTGACGCTGAAGTAGGTTATCTACGCTGCGGGATTTATACGTGGAGCGATTTTTTTCCTTCTGTGTCAATATCACCTCAAACTCAATTGCTCAACGTTTTCCAAATAGTATCACGGAACTAATCAGGTTTTAGTGTTTTTACTGATTCAGCAGAACTCAAAATTGACATTTACTAGAACATAAAATCGTAAAGTAAAATACAGCGTACATATTTGATGTTGTGCTAAGAAGTCTACGAGAGAAAATATCATCTATATAGCGTGTTCGGTCGCATCAGCTATTTCATACAAAATTCAACGGGCTTCCTCAAAGCATTGGGGACTACGGTCCAACTTTACTTCACGATTGACTGTGCACCTTTGAACCGACATCGACTATTTGGAGTTGTTTTTAGATGTTGAATTTTGGGAATCGGATGGAATTTGTTGGGAGACGTGATAATCCAGACGTGCTGTATTAGCTAAGTATCTACTGTAATGGTGTTCTTTTTTTAAAAATCACTTCGGAATTGGGATTGTTTCGAAGATTTAAAAGTAGGTTGTAACATTCGCTAAACCTTCGTTTGCTCGCTTTGTTTGCTCACTCTAGCTGCCGTCATCCCCTTCGAACCCAACCTATCCATGTTGGAGTGCCCTAAATTCCCCAGCGAGATGTGCTCACTCCTGGGCCTAAACCACCAACTCTTAAAGCAGTATTACTTTAATATTACTTCCAGTAGGAAAGAGACGGAGCTATACGTCCTGTATAGCTCCGTCTCTTTCTCACTGGAAGTAATATTGGAGTAATACTGCTTTAAGAGTTGGTGGTTAGGCCCCTGGACTAAGTAGATCAAGAGATGTCAGGCGTATTGTCATTGGCTCAAATTGTCTAAATATTACGAATTTACACCGAGAGATCGAAAGATAGATAAATATATTAAATAAAAGTTGCATTATAATTATTCAGCTATTAAAAAAAAATCAGTGTTGACATTAAGGTTTTTCTATCTTGCATCTCGCTCTTATGTATACAAAACTCTTCCGTTACTGAGTGACTGACAGACAGCGCACAGCCGAAACAACTGGTCGTAGATAGCTGAAATTTGGCATGTCGGTAGGATCCTTGGGGAGTATAGAAGAGCATTAAGAGAGGATTCACTGAAATTCTAACGGAACTCATGATTCTAGTCTTTTTCCGATTCATCATTACCTACGTCAACCTATAGGTAGGCTTTCTGTGTTCAAATCTTGGAGCATATTTTGTAATTCGCTAAAGTTGGTGAAAACAGTAGATATAGGCCCATATTCTGTTGCGGATTTTGTTCGAAAGAGTTACCGCGGCCCTGGAACGTAAAAGGCACTAGGAGTAGCATGGGTGGGTTTTAGACAGTAAAAGTCTGACACTCCCTGCCGCTCCACCCAGAGCGGAACCGCTCATTTGATGATTTCCCATTCTTAAAAAAAAGGCCCGTATTCCAAAACTTAAACTCCAACTCAACTCGAAGTCCAATTCCAACATGAGCACGAAAATGTCAATGAAAGCTTGTCTGAGCAAACAAATGCAAAAACTTCAATTTATGACAAGCTCCGATGGAGTTGGAGTTCGAGTTGAGTTGTAGTTTACGTTTTGGAATATGGGCCATAATATCACAGTCGCCTTCACTTTCAGGTACGCTGCATCCAAATGCTGGAACAGTATTCCCACGTCGATACGAAACATTATAAAAGACCTTTGGAAGTCGGTTCCAACAGCAGAAAGAACTGGGTGTGACGATTTCGAACATGACGTTTATTTAAGTTTAGCAGCGGTTTGTGAAAAAAAGGAAAGAAAAACATAACCCTTTCTTAGTCAGGTAAAAATATTGTAAGCGCTGTAGGTCACAGTCAATATTTTACAATCAAACTCGCATTCAAATAAAATAGTAACACAATCAATTCTAATGTGTTTGCATTTTAATATTTGTATTTTCTAGTCTTGTTGTGTTTTCTATTTTTGTACCAAATAAATGTTTTATCTATCTATCTATCCGAAGGATCGCCAAACAAAATTGGCAATGGGTAGGGCCCATTGCTCGCAGAACAGTGTATCAACTCGCGGAATTTGTTCGAAAGAGTCACCGCGGCCCGGAACGCAATGGGCATAAGGAGGAACAGGGATGGGTTTATTCAGTAAGAGTCTGACACTCCCTTCCGCTCCACCCAGAGCGGAAGAAGTTATTTGAAGATTTCTCATCCTTAAAAAAATATCAGTCAAAATAGCCTCAATTTTCATACACTTTTGACAAATTACGACTGAGGTATGAATTAGTAGAATTTACTCTCAGACAGTCGATGCCGAAAAGTTCTGGAGTGGCGATCGCGTACCGGAAGACGTTGCAAGGTCTCCCACAAGATGTACCGATGACCTGAGGCCCTAAACAATGTGCTATTCGATTAGCGAATGCGACTGTCGAAATGCCAAAATGTAGGAATTTGATCACGTGACATTTCGATAGCATCTGTCAATCCTATACATTTTTGACGTATTGACAATCGCCTTCGTCACGCTACCGCTGACAGAATGTCACTTGTCTAGAGCCCCGGTGAGGGCCGCGGGTAGACGATGGATGCGAGACGCACAAACAGGTTGTTGTGTCTTTCGTCTGATATGATGATGATAATTATGAAGATGATCTATCACGAGAGAAAATTATTTTATTTATTAAACTTTAAAACTATAACTAATAAATAAAATATACTAACTAAAAATTAAAATATAGCATAAAAAAATTCGTCCTCAACGCTGTCAGCTGGTAATGTGCCCAAGCGACTGGTGGCATTGCTACTTTGTATGGCAATGCAAGGTAAAAGCCAGCCCTTGGGTCACGAGATGTGTCCCTAACCAGCCTTTTCGAAACTACTTTGAAAAGGCTGTGAGCACAAGGGGTGAGTTTCAGAGTGCAAAATAATTGGAAAACGTGTCGATAATGCGATACACATTCATCATCATCATCTAACAACTTCACCCACTCCTGAGCATTTCTTTTCTTGTGCCGGTTTCCACGTTCCTGTCCTGTGCCAGCCTCATTCAGTTCAAACCACGATGGCAATAATGTCGTCTGCCCATCACACTGCCGAATGACCGGACCGACACTGCTTCTTCCAGTCCGCGGACGCCACTGGATATCACATGAAATTAAACGAATTACGGAACCAAACCAAACCTAACTTTCCATCCGAACAACAGCGAAAAAGCGAAAGAGTCCACCTCTAAAGACTTAGTTAAACCCTAATTCTTATCATAACAAATCTCACCGTTTTGTTGACGTGAATCACGCAGTGTTTACAATACAATGCGGCGGCCGGACGGGCCGGTTCCGGTGGTGCGGTATTAGCATGCAAATGGACGGGACATGCCACGTGCCCCGCAAGGTAATCGCACGGTCTGAGACGCTCCACTTACGTGCGGTGACATAGATTGCAGTAGTAAAGGTAAGGAAGGGGACTTTGTTACTTGAAAATACTTCAAGGGATAAAGGCTTCAAAGTGCAAGATAAAAGTCAATATGCTTAGCCTTTTTCCAACTACCTATATATGTTGGATTTGGTTTGCAGTCAAATGCAGACTGAATCTGTCCTCTATAATCAAGTGATTACCCAATCACTCCTCAAACGGGGTAAATAGGGACGGAGGGGTGAATGGAAATATTGTTTGTTTATGAAAGTAATTTTATTCTGTTTATACTAATCCTATACCACCCACTACAAATGCTACAAATAAGATTTAAATAACGTGAAAATCCCTTTCAACGTTTTGTACCGATTCACCCCTTTTGTAGTTAACACATAACCCAAGACTGGTGACAGATTGACTGGCTTCTGAATATCCGTAACGACTGTCAAAGATCTGCAAATGACAGCCGGGAGCGACGGCTAATCTTGCCTTCCGAGATACGGAGGAGTCCCGATATGTAAGGGATGGTCACCCATTCACGGTCTGACCTAGGCAAGCGTTATTTAACATCGAAAATCAATATTTGTGGCTGTTATTATAAGCCACGAGCTTCTCGAGTGAAAGGTAAAAAGTGATTGAGAAAATTCAACTTCGCTTCATTTAGCTCGTCCTGGTCAGATGTGGTTTTCCTGCAGGGGGTATAATTGTGTATAACAACACTAGTTTTACTGCTGATCTAGATTTATTTGTCCAAAGTAATACTGAAACGGGCCAAGAACGGCCCAGTTTTCGACTAACCCATTAATACTGTGATAGATTACCTACTATGTGTTCTTTAAAAGAGATAGCTACGAATTTTGTCCGTAATAATAATTATTAAAATTCAGTAAGATGCTGGTAGGGATCTTGACCGTATTTTCGGGATTGTCTTGATAGCCGTGGTTTACCTCTCCACTCCTCTAGCACCTCAGGATATGTTGTCTCCTTGGCGCTACGTCACTTTGTGCTAGCGACCGTTTCCGGGGGCCCATTTATTAAGTGTGCAAGTCACCCCCTGCCATTTTAAAGCCATGTACATTGTTAGTGGTCAGGCAGGGGGTCAATAGTTTTCCCATAGTATACGGTAATCACTAAAAGACCCAAGCCTCTCTTTTTTGTTTCCATATTCTGCAATAGTCCAGCAGCAACCGGGGATTATCCTTGGATATACTTTCATAGTGCATACAGGGATATACGTCGGCTGGTGCCTCATTCCATTAAAATTGTCTAACGGGGCCTCTGCCAGTTGGCTTCGGCCCGTCGTACGCCTACCAAAAGACCGGGACCCCAGGGTCCCGAGATTGTTCAAAATGTTTAAATGATTTTCCTTTCAAAGGAGAAGGTGTTCTTTTTGTATCTGTACCTGGTATACGATTATCGGCCGCTTTCTATAATATATCTCAATCCCAATCTTGATCCCGATCCTTGTCTGTAACCAATCAAAGATGAGGATTGTGTGGTGAAGGACACAAACTCGGCCGTTGATTGGTTACAGACAAGGGTCGGGATCAAGATTGGGATTGAGATATGTTATAGAAAGCGGCCGTATGTCAACCACGTAATCTAAAACTAGATCGAATGTGGACTTCATACCCGAACCATTAGAAAACGTCTTTTCACCTTTAACGTTCTGCATGGTCCTACGTTAGTTTTTCCTGAAAGGATGTTTAGCTCGTTTCAGAAAGCATTACACAGCACCTCTTTTCATGCGATAGAAAAGATACCTACCTACATACTCGAATGCAGGTCGTGTGTGAGTTTAGCAAATGCTGCTATGGCTGCCAAAAATTTTGGAAGCTTTTATATTTTCTTAACTAGGAGAGAAAGCGTGTTTTAGAGAATATTTTCAGGCTGTCTGTTTACAGCGTTGGAAGGCCTCCCACAAGGTGGACCGATGACCTGGTGAGGGTCGCGGGTAACCGATGGATGCGAGACGCACAGGACCGGTTGTTGTGGCGACGCTTGGGAGAGGCCTATGTCCAGCAGTGGACGTCTTTCGGCTGATATGATGATGATGATGATGATGTCTGTTTACACAAGGTGTTTGATAGTAAAAACCATATTTAAAGTCTTTTTGTAGCAAACTTTCACCACTCCACATGACTCAGTCGCTGTGATAATGCAAACATGCACATGTACATATATGTTAATAAATAGCAATCTGTAGTTGTTTGCCATTATTTTGAGGTGCCAAGTTGAGGTTGAATAGACTGCAGGAAATTACTATATTGATGTTATTCATACTCTAAGGCCCATATGCCCATCCTCGAAAAAAAAAAAAAAAAAAAAAAAAAAAGGCCCATATGCCAAAAAGTAAACTCCTACTCATCTCGAACTCCAACTCCAACTTGAGCACGAAAATATTAATAAAAGCTTGCCTATTTGACGTTTTCGTACTCGAGAGATGAGCAAACCAAAATGCAAAAACTTCAATTTATGACAAGCTCCGATTGAGCTGGAATTCGAGTTGAGTTTGAGTTTACGTTATGGAATATTGGCCTAAGAGCATCGCCAGTAATTAGTCTAGTGATACCTATAATTAATACTGTGTAATTGATCTTACTGATTAGGTTTTAATGACAATACATTTATTTAATTGTGCCGTAAGAACATGACACATGGGAGTCTCAAACCACGGTTGACACCATCTTCAAGATGATTGGAACCAGCGGAGGTCGAGGTCAAGTATTGGTTTATCACGATAAAAACAATTCTGTTCCAGCCAACATTTTTTAACCGACTTCCAAAAAGAAAGAGGTTTTTTTTGTTTACTTGATGATGTAATTTTTGCGTACTTGTTTATGCATTTTCCCCGATTACTCAAAGACGTCAGGACCGATGTGAAAAATTCTCCTTTTATTTGAAAGGGTATTTTTTTCCAGATGGTCCCATGGCCATCAGGTCAAGATCTACGGGATCCTGGAGAAATCGATGGAGATCTTCAAATTTTATGGACACACTTTCACCATTTTGGGTCCTTTTTATTTACCATTATCTGGACTGAATTTGATTTACGAAGGCGCGTAACGGAACTCTATAAGGTAACTTATCAAAGTATTTGTTCACTATTAGGTTTTAGTTTTTGAGGAGTTCCCAGGGGTTACTAAAAAGTGAAAAACACTCGACTTTTACAAAAAAAACCACTACAAAGTAAGTTTAATGTTGTAGTGATTTTTTTAAAGTCAGTTGTATTTTTTTGTAGAAAAGTTTGTTAGTTATTGTAATACTTTAACTATGTAGGTATAAAACAGTTGATGTTATTTGACCATATGTTTTTATCATACCATAGTTCACATTTCTCCTGTGAAATTTTAAGCTACATACGTTAGGATGCCAAAAAAAAACAATCATAGACATAAACGAACTGACAAAAGTTTAAATGAAATGATCTTTCCGTAATCTTTCGTAAGTTAGTTGTATTACCTACACTCTACACAAGGATGTTTTGACGATCGTTTGACATTGACAAAGTTTGCAGTCCGTAAAATGACATAATTTATTTTGCGCTTAAATATGAAAGTGTCAGCCAAACAAAAGAAGTCATATTTGGAAAATATACCTACTTTATTTTCTTACTTATTCACTACGGGACCAAATCGATTGACCCATTCCCTGCGCTGTTAGAAGAGTTTAAAAATGTATCTCTTCAGTCAAGTCAAAGTCAAAGTCAAAGCATTTATTTTAAATAAACCATTTACAGGTACTTTTGAATTGTCAGAGTCAGTCAGTCAAAAACATGAAGCTATTTGCACGTTCCAAAGCGTAGATCTCTATGGAGAAGAACGTGCAAGAAACTCCACGGACACTCTTTTAAACCATTTTATTTACAATAATCCTGGTTACATTATCTTTGTTGCTTCTACATGTGAGAACAATGTAAAGAAAGAGAAAAAAAAAGAATTCAAAGTATCAAATAAACTATTGAAATAAGCCAGCGACAGCTAAGATATGACCAGTCTCCACTGATGGCGCCCGTTCACGAACATGACGCGTGCATCAGCACCATTCAGCCATCACCATCACCATTTAGTATGTTTAGCTATAAAACTTGGTTAAAAGAATAAGAGTAAGTAATCAAATTATAGTAATAGCTTTTACGCCAGTAAATATCCCAGTAATAGTGTGTCAAATACATATGAAAAAGTGTTTTTTTTTAACATCTGTAATTTTCCGGAGAATAACTTATTTATATGGGTACACACATGTTACACACAGAAATTTGGCTTCATAGTAAAAAATGAAGAGAAGAACTTTTTTTAACTTTTTAAGCAACACTTTTATAATGAATCGAATCTTGCGCTTGGGAATTACCAATACATTGAAAAATAAGATGGCGTCGGTCGGTAGTTGCGATGATTCACGGGGTAAAACTTCTTCCTCCTCCTTGAACTTTACTGTCTTTATATAATTGAACTGGATTTTGCCCACGACTTCGTCTGCGTGAACTCCAGAATCGAGATGTAATATGTTTCTCATAATAAAATAACATGTTTTACCTAATCCTTGTTTAAATTTTCTAAACTATTTGGGTCCTCATCCAAATCCATTCAGCTGACTTTGTGCGATTGAATAACATACGAAGTTCCACATTTGTTATACTAGTAGAAAAATATTCTACGAACTATGCTCTATTTACAAAAATGCGCAAACTTTTTTGTTATGGAACAAAACAATGGAGTTGCAACTAAAGAGATTATGTTATTACATTCTTAGAATAGACAAAAATTGCAGACCGTATTCGATTATATTGCTGCCCGACTTTTTTTTCTTAATAGGTAGGTATTTTAACTTATTATAAGCCAAAGTTGATTTAAAAATGCGCTGGTGTGACACACGTACTTTATGGAAATGGATACAAGTTTTTTCTGTAGTTCATGTTGTTTTGGAGGTAGCGGAACAGAGAGTATAGTCCCGCAAACCTCCATTGAAAAGGGAGGATCCTCCGACCAGACGGTTGGTTTTGTCTGGTGGGCAACTGCCCGAGAGTTGATATTCGGGCTTTGTATATGTTCTAATCGCACAGTAAACTTTGATATCGCGATTTAGGATTTTGTAGTTAGTTCGCAGCTGTCGAGATAGATGGCGCTGCGAGTCTCATTTGTTGTGATGTTGATTCTGCTACGTTGATTTTTGTGGCGGCATGAATGCCGCTACACTGTTATAAAATAATAATCACTGGTTCTCACAAACGTTTCCGCTTTCATTATTTTTCTAAAAATAAAAAAGGATATTCTTCGAAACAAGTACCTAGACATTAAGTCAATCAAGGCAAGATATTTTTTTCTTCTGATAGTAATTAGGAGAGACTAATAGTACCCGTGAGTCAACGTTAAAAATCCAACATTACCCAAACAAGCTTTTAAGTGTTATACCAAAATTAAAATATTTTATCACCTTAATCACTATCTTTATTAAAAGTGACTCAAACAACCAAGAGAATAGAATTTAAACATCACTATCAGTGGGTAAAAAGTCTTCCAACTCTTTCGAAAAGCTGTTATTTCTGTATAAAAGATAGCTAAAAGCCGTTATCTTTGTATAAAAGGTAAGTACGTACCGTATCTTTAGTGTTATGGTCCTTACATTGAGGGGTTGGCTTTTGCGCTTGCTACATCGGTTAAAAAGTTTACTTTAATATTGCTTTCGGTAATAAAATTAAGTTAAGAGCGTTTACGCCCTACGAAATTTCATACAAAGTCAAAGTCAAAGTCAAAGCATTTATTTCAATTAAACCATTTACAGGCACTTTTGAATTGTCAAGGTCGGTCGGTCAAAAAGATGAAGCTATTTGCAAACAATCAAGTCCTAATTTTTAGAAATGGATGAACCGTTTTTAATGAAACTTGGTACGCAAACGCTAAATGTCCAGGTCTAAATAGTTATTAGAAAACATTTTCGGAAAAGATTGAGTGATTTCTCACGAAACACTGGAGGTGTTTCAACAGGTCTATTCTTTGCCAATTCCTCCCAGCGAGAAGAGCATTGCATCGCTTCATTTGTCTTTCTGAACTTCTTTATGTCAGAGGAATTAGCCAATGCTTTCCATTTTGTCCTGTCCGTTGCAATACGTGTAGGTACATTCTGAACCAGCTATCTTTTTCATGTCATCATCTCAGCGTTTACTTTGTTCCATTTCAGACTTCTGCATATTTTTTGTATATTTTTAAATTTTGTTATGCTCTTTATACTTTCTAATCTAAACTTGTCTCTTTTTTTCACATCAATAAAGCTTCTTTTCATTCCATTGTGGCAAACTTGAATTATTTTGAGTTGTTTCTCGTTTAGTGCCCATGTACGTTTGACACCCATACGATTTATGCCATAGTTAACTTCTTGACTTCATTACTTCATGTTGATGACTTCATTCAGTCTTCGAGATGATTTTCTGGGGAGGATTCCCGAGATCCCGATCTTTCCCGGGGTTGCAGTCGGCACGATTTCCTTTGCCTTTAACCCGATGTACATACCTACAACTTTTAATTACGATATTTTTGAGAGCAAAAATGTCCGGATAATTTTCCATTGTTATCCTATATAGGCTTTGCGATTTTGTGTGGTAAATAACGTCTGCTAAATCTTCACCTTTTTGCTGCCTAAAACTGCGACTCCTTTTGGTCGATACTAAAATATCTACCCTACAATTCGTCCTTTTAGATAACTCCATGAAAAAAATCAGGACTTGTCCAATCTTTTGAAGTTGGAGGTCAATTAACGCTTACGATTATTTTCCTAGAAAAAGTTCGTCCCAATCTTCCACTTGTGTATCATGATGCATGGCTTGTGGCGCCGTCTCACCAGAACCAGTGGTTTTCTTAGCTCTGTAAATTAATTTGATGAAATAAAAAAATGGAATTCTTAAAACGGTAGTGATCACCAGCCACAGTAACAGCACACTTGCCTCGTGGGCTCTTTAAGGAAGAATAATGGATGAAATTAAGGGATCTTGAGCTGATCAGTAAAAGATGCTATCCCATTCAACAGTATTTTTTTTTGTCAATCTCATTTTGATCACCGCAATGGGACACGACACAGGAAACTTTTTGTAAATAATTATAATTTGAACTTCCTTATTTATCACATTGTCTACACATAATGAATATTGCCATGTGGTTTTCGGGCAATCTGATAATACACAGGTACATAGCACGGGGTGCTTAGAAAACGGCGCCGTTTAATCAGCGGCGGTGACGCAGCCAGCATTTAATTGAATAGCTAGACAAATGACTTGGTTCAATATCGTTTAATGATTTGTCTAGCCAAGTAGCAGAACATAGAGCACAGGGAGCTTAGGGCACCCCGACACGGATAGGTTAGGTTCAAATGGTATGGCGGACGCTGTAGTGAGCAAGCGAAGCGAGCAAACTTAGCTCTCGTTATGCCATTCATGTTAGGTTCCTTTAAACCCTGCAGACATAAATAGGTTAGAATGTTGTAATTGATTGTTGTTTGAATTTCAAATCAAGTCAAATCCCAAAAATAAATTTATACTATATAATAATATGTTATACTTGTACTGTATACTATAATATAATATCTATAGTAGTTTAATAAAGCTGAAGAGTTTGTTTGTTCGTCTTGTTGTACGCGTGAGAACTAGTATTTTCCAAAATAAAAAAAAAAAAACCTTAGGACTCAGTCAATTTTGTAGCAAATCTGGGAATTTGTAACAAATATATAAAATACTGCAGCCTTGTCAGTGCAGTCCTCATCAGCCAGATCTCTGAAAGTATCTGAAAAATTAAGGTATTCCGACTACAGACATCTTATAAAGAATTTGTAAAGATATACTGAATAAAAGACCACGCAACAAAGATAAAAATACACGCCTATGCACATAATTCTTCAAAAAAGTCAATTAGTTGATTTGAGTCAGCTAACCTTTGTATGATTTTTGCGAGTTATAATAGTTGTTTTATTCATAATATGAGCCCGCAAAATATCAACAGAAACACTGGTTGTTACATAAAACATGTTATTAAACAAATAATTATTATGCATCACGTGTAAGCAAACACTCGCGCGAAAAATGAATGACGGTTTAGTTAAAATATTTAATTTAATTATTGTATAAATAAATAAATTGCTTATTTATAAAATGACAGTTTATATTACAATAATTTGCATAATTTTGATGAACGTAATTTAATTAGTACATTAAGGTTCGTTTATTACGATTATTTTAACCACGAACATCGAAAAAATGTTGAAGTTTAATTTTAAAGAATTGTTTTCATTAGTTCGAAGTACCTACATAGTGGGTATTTGGCTGAATAACTTGGTTGTAGCGTTGCAGTATTTTTTATAAATCACATCAGTATCGCCTTGCTCAAACGAAAAATACCTACATGAAAGAAAATTAAATTTCATTACTCGGTTCCAGAAAAAAAAGGGGTGAACTATTTTGTATTTAAATTTTGTTCTAGAATAGTTGCGAGTATAAAATTTTATAGTATCTAGAAAAGTTTTATAAGAAAAAAATCCTCCACTACTTACATCTATCGATTAATTTCGCATCGCGAGGGTTGCTAAACACAATGTGTCTTCGAGTTTCCCTCCACACTCCTCAAAGGATTCCGGTCACGACCGTAGAATAAAATCTATATGCTAGACGTGTTCCGCTCTGCATTAGATAAATGCGATAAACACAGATTAGTGTGGTTGAATGCGGACATTGTTGGCGCCTTATTTTGACGGTAGTTGGGAAAAAGTTCGGCTTTCTTTTAGTGTGGCGGCGATAGTGTCTGTTGTGAATGTATGAAAGGGATTGTTGTTTTTTTTGTATATTTCTGTCGAGATTTTTTTTGTAAAGAAGAAGATAATACTTAATCAATTTTTTCGGCTTCTTTTACCGTACAACGCAGTAAGGGACTTGATATACAAAGCGGCAGTCTTCTTTCTACTTCCAGTCGACAGCACTGTTAATAATTTTTTTACGCCATATTTTGAGGTTTAATATTTAGGTTTTATTTTAAATGTTCTATTGAATACCTGTGTTATACCTGTGAATAAATGTGTTTATCGAGTATCCACCTTAGTTCGTTGACAGCTTTACGAAAACTGGTTTCTAGAATTTGTTTTGGTCTTCGAAGGTGGAAACTGAAATCCCTGTCAACCTACCCCAATACCATTATGACTCCGCTGTGAGAATATAGAATACAATAGAATAGAACAGAACAGAACAGCACCAGACAGGACAGGATAGAATAGGACAGAACAGGAAAGGGCAGGGCCACACAGTACAGGACAGGACAGGACAGGATAGAACAGAACAGAATAGGCACAAACAGAATAGAATTTTGAGAGTCGGAGCTATACATGACGAATAGTACTATTCCTTTTCGCAATGGAATTGCAATGACGTTGACGGTTACGTATTTCTAGCTATTTGTTTGTGGGAAAATGTGGAATTTAAGTAGAAATCAATTTGCAATATACTGGATCCAATTGGATGCACCCGAACGTTAGACGTATAAAAAAAATTAAGTCATTAAAATCTCAGAATAATATTGGTGAGTGCAAACCCCTTTTCATTATTTTGCGTTATTTCTTTTACACACTGTATTATCATATCCAGTAAATTTATTCTACCATTCGACATCTGCACCCTCTTCGAGCGTCATTATTCTGGAGTACACTTCTCACTTCGATCCCTCGTTCTCACTGCAACGCATTATAATTATTCGGAAAGTTTTCACTAATGTTTATATGGGGAGATACTGTAGGGGCGCTGTCAAAGAGATCTTTTGTGAATAAAACTGTGCCTACTTACTCTCAGACTTTTAATATAGTCTGGTAAATATCTGAGTGGTAAGAGCATTTAGAGTGGCGACTGATGTTTATAAAAGGTTTTTTTTTAAAATAAAAATGTACGGAAAGTGTTTTTAAATAATAATTAACATGCCTATATTCAACATGATCATAAAATTTTGAGCAGCTACTTCATCATGCATGACGTATCATGACAATAAAATCGCGTTTGACCATAATCGTTGGATAGTGACGATGTTATCGACGATGGAGCACGCTTGCCTAGAAGTAACCTATTCACTCTTGACTTAAGACCTCCAGGTTGTAACTCTCAGGAAACACTGACTCCGGCAGGGAAAATACCGTAATCCCAATTTTATTTTTCCAAATTCAATACAAAATCTCTTACAACAACCAATCGTATCACTTAAGTTGCGTGCGTACCATGATAAGCTTTAGTGAATTAAAATAATTTTAATGTTACTTTGGTGCAGAATATTGCTTTTCAAATCCAAATCCAGCGTGCTATCCCTAAATCGATATGTTCTTGACTTAGTCTATAGTCTACAAAACCTTCACACACTTGTGATTCATGTATGGGGATAAGTTTTCCTTTGTTTTGTATAAATTGTTCAAGCAAAAACGAAACAACAATAAATTCAAATTAGAGGTTTGTACAGGCTCACCATTTAAAGCCATGTTGCTCTAAAACGTTTCATAATCAGTTCAAGAGGCTTAGTCGCTTACGTCATTATGTACCAAATAGGTATCTAAACAATTTATGTAATTATATGGTCATTTAATTGATCTACTTATAAATTTACGTGTATGCCTCTACTGGAAAATAACATAGTGACTATAATACAACAATTCTCATAGAAGACATGATTAACCCAACATTTTTGGATTAATCCCGAATTACTTGATTAAGATTTTGAAGTTTAGTATTTGTCAAATGCAGCTGCATGCGAGACGCTGGATGAAGACGCAATTAGGAGAGGAATATTGTCGGTTATTTTGTGGTTGAAATGATGATGACCTTAGCCTAAAATCCTTTTGATTTTTGACGTTTAAGTGGAGTTAGATCGACCGAAGTACCGCGTTACGCAGTTTTTTTATTTATTTTTATTTTTATTAAAACTTTATGCACTAGTAAAACACTGTACAAAGGCGGACTTAATGCCATAGGCATTTTCTACCAGTCGACCTTTGGGTGGTGCAGAGACAACATGGCAGGTGCAACTTAAGGAAAAACAGAGGGAAAAAAATACGATCATACATACATAGATACATACATACATAAAATTAACAAAGGTATTAAGAAAAACGAATCCAACGAATTAACGATGTGATGATTCAACCAACTTCCTGCGAATATGCTCACGTGCCTTCACTTTAAAGGACAACTGTTAATGACAGTTAATGGGTTGTGAAGGTTTGGTAAGCTACCGCTCCACGTAAAATACTGGTATTCAGCTGAATCCGTTTTGTCTGGGAGCCAACACCAATTTAGTTGGAAAAAGGCTACACAAATGATGACATTAAAGTAGAGTTAGACACGTTCATAAACTCCCAATTCTCAATTCAGAGGCCGGTTCAGGAATTTGTTGTTTTGTGAAAAAACCAATCAAACTTTGGCACGAAAATAGGTCATTTCAGAAATCAACCCTGATAGGCATCACTGCTTGCATTTATTGAGATTTTTGATGAAAACCTGAAAAAAAGATAGAAATTCTTCCTTTATAATGAAAAACGATAGATACCGCTTTTGCCATGCTAAAACGAAACAACTATATCCACTAATATAAAAATTGCTCGTAATGCAGTTTGTCGCAATTAAATCATACTTAAGTCATCGTATAGTGTAGTACGTGCCTCGAGCGCTACTGACACCCCTCGCACTTGTATGGGTTTTATCTTTAATTGTATGTGGAGAAGAGGTCTCTAATGACACTATTTCGTGTTCCTCAAGATCTATTAGTAAAAGAACTTAATTTTTGTGTTATAGTGAGCGCGGAACTAGTTGGCTGCGCCTTAGGTGGCAACTCATCTCGCTATTGCAATTTCATGTGCGTTTTTTCTAAACTAGCCGGAACTTTCAACGATTATTGCCGTCGCGAAGTACGGCGCCGCACTGAGTAATGACAGCAAGTGCCCCCGCCTCTCCGTCCTACCCGCTCACATACCTAAGGAGCGGCCACTATAGTCATTGTAATGTCTTTTTTATGATGTAAAATCACTAGAATATTTTGGTCGCTTAACTGAGTGGAAACCTATCAGTGAAAACAATATTGTCAAAATTCGAAATTGTTGTGGGTGGACTACGTACAAGACATCTTGGTACCAATCAATGCGTATTTATGCAGCTCTAAACCAATGTTTACTAACTACCCCCAACAACACGGATAGCATAACATTTTAAAATCTTAACCCAAGTGAACTTCGTGACGTTACGCGACCACGGCACTTCCTAAACTCCGAACTAGTTAAAATATGAATGACGATAGCGTGGAATATCTACGAATAGCTACACGACACTGATATCAGCTCAAAGTTACAGTTCCAGTCAGCAATGGAATATTCATGTCGTAGTATCCGACTTCGTTGGAGTTACGTCTCCATTTAATTACATGCAGTTGCCATGAAGTAGGGAGGGAATGGAGTGCACTGTGATAATAATAATAATAATGATTTATTTAAAAAAAAACCCTTAACTAAACACAAAAACAGATTTCTTCACATTAAAAAAATTAAAGATACAATGGAAATGGAGGTCACATTACTGGTAGGTATACATTATAACATATGAGGTAGGGCTTATAGTTATTACCAAATACAATAATTGAAACTCTGGCTCTGAAACTAGGCAATGCCTGTATCTTCAGCGTCAGTGATTCCTCTAGGTAGTTCAAATTCAGCCTGATTTCAACATGGACACAGATGTGACAGGTAGTAGTGGATATTTTATGTAGGGTTTACGCTATAGGTAATAATGGTAGAGAGTGTGTGTGTGTGAGAGTGAGTGAGTGGTAAGTGTTGTGATACTGTGAGTGAGAAATGAGTGTATGTAAATATATATGTGGGGTATGGTCCTCGTATGAACTCCTACATGGTTATATATATATATATATATTTTTTTTTATGATATACATACGAAGAGATTTTCTGTTTCGTCATAAGACAAATGCAGTAGGTAATTCAGTATTTTATTTTTTGCTTCGAATCTATTGAGGGGGTAAATGGATAACAATTTATTTAATTTGTTATATAATTTCGAAGCAAGAAAGGAAAATTGTCGTCTCGCGAAACTTGTTTTGATTTGCTCTGTTCTACATACAGGTTTCCCGGTGCGAAGAGTGATATTTCTGTCATTTGGAACAGAACAGTGTTTCTTAAGAACAGTTCGCAAAACGAAAAGTTTCCTCACAGATAGGATATTGCATTCTGAGTATAAGGCGGACGTTGGATACCGACGTGGCTTTTGCATCATCACCTTGAGAACAGCCCTTTGCGCTCGTTCAATGCCTAGCATTGCTGTCTTGTCGGTCCCACCCCATACCGGGATACAGTATGAGAGGATAGACTGGCATAGGGCGAGGTAAACGGTTCTCAGGGTGTTATGATCTGCAGAATCCCGGAGGCTTTTGAAGATATAGAGAAGGCGTCTAACCCGGGTTTTTAAAGATTGTAAATGTGTATGCCAGTTCAGTCTATCATCTATGTAGACACCTAAATATTTTGTGTTTGTGACAAGAGTCAGAGGTGAACACTTGCAAGGATGAGAAGGAGCCAGACATACATGTGCCTTGATGACCGATTCTCCGGATGACGGGGCCGATCTCGGATTAATACGGAAGGCCAATGCTTTAGTTTTTGAGAGGTTTAGAGTGAGCAAGTTAGCAGAAAGCCAAGCCATTACTACCTTCAAGGAGATCTCAGCATTTTGTTTAGCCGTTTTCCAGTCGGTACCATATGCTAGGAGTACGGTGTCGTCTGCGTACATATACGTTTCACAGTTTTGAAGCTTAAGTTTGCACAAGTCGTTAACATATAACTGGAAGAGAGAGGGGGAGATTATGCTGCCTTGGGGCACACCATAGCTAATTTTTTCACCGCTACTGGTCACTTGGTTTATTTGGACGCATTGTTCCCGATCGGTGAGGAAGTCCTTGAAAATGTTTAGGGCATTTCCCCGAATACCTGCAGCTTCCATTTTACGGAGGAGGATAGGGATAGAAACGGTATCGAAGGCCTTTGATAAGTCCAAGAAAATACCGAAGCAAGCCATTTTAGAGTCCATTTTCTTAGTTACTGCTTCTGTGAAACTCAAAACGGCGTCCTCGGTAGAGATTCCCGGGCTAAAACCATATTGATTTTCCGCTATTGTATTGTTAGACTGGAAAAATTTTGTTAAACTATTTTTAAGGACACGTTCGAGAATTTTACAGAGAGTGGGAAGAACTGAAATTGGCCTGTAATTTGTGACATCGTCTCTATCCCCCCCGTCCTTATAAATTGGATGCACTAGAGCTCTTTTAAAAGCTCGGGGGAAAGTTCCTGATTGTATAGAGAGATTGCAAATGTGAGTGATTGATGGAACAACAAGGTTTTTGCATGATTTTATAATTTTTGCCGAGATACCGTCCCAGCCTATTGCACAGTTGCTTCTAAGGCTCATGATTATGGTTTCTATCTCTTCATGAGTTACTTCCAAAATGCACATGGACTTTGGATGCAGATTTGGACTTTCAGGGGGGGTGTTGTTTGGGTTAGGCGATATTTTTGAGGCCAGCCTTTTACCTACGTTGACAAAGTATTTATTCACTAAATTAGCTGATGAGAGTGGGTCAGTCGCAATGTTTAAGAGTTCGAGAGCAGATTGTGGCTTATGTTGAGTATGTGTGATTGTTTTGATTACGTTCCATGTTGCTTTAGAATTACCTTTGGCTTTATCTAATTCATTTTTTTCATAGTCGCGTTTCAGATTACGTAGTAAATTATTACATAAGTTTCTGTAGCGTAGGTATGTAATTTTTAAAACTGTATTGTCTGGTGATTTTTTCAGGTTTTGGTGCATTAGGTCCCGATTTATAATACATCGTAGCAGACCTGCTGTGATCCACGGCTTGATATTCCTCTGCTTTTTTGGGACACGTACTTGATTTGAGTGGAGTTTTATTACCGAGGAAAGGGTGGAAATGAACTGATCAGTGGCAATGTTTGCATCTGTACACTGTAATACTGGAGCGAAATCTGTGTTTTCTAAAGCTAGCAAGACAGATGGGTAATCAATGTGGTAAGCCACCTTTGGGGGCTTACGTACGGCACGTTTAGTGCTCAGACATAGAAGAACCGGGAGGTGGTCTGTCACTGGAGAGTCAGTGACCATGGTAATTGCCGTTTCTTTGGATTTCAAGAGTATGTGGTCGAGGCAATTATTTTGCCTGGTAGGTATATTGTGCGTGGGCAGTAGACCAAGAGAAGCTGTCAATGTCAGGTACTGATCAGCCAATCTATCCACACTGTTATCTTTTATATCAATGTTTATGTCACCAATAAGAGCCATGTCTTTGTTTGGTGGAAAAGTGTTTACTATGTTGAGCAAGCTATCCATGAACTTGTCTATATTTTGGTAAGACGGGGAGCGATAAATGCAAAGAAGATATAATTTATTGTCGAAATTACATACTAAACAGTTTCCGTCCACGAGCCGTGGTTCGGATACACTAGCTTTTAGACTATTTTTTATGAAGATCACTACTCCGTCATTTTGTAATGGGTTGTTAGATGTGAAAAAAGTGTCATATCCGTCTAATTTTGGAAGGGGACCCGTAACTTTTAGCCAGCATTCTGTGAGCACGATGATGTCGCAGTCAAAATTTAGAAGTGCGGTCGTAGCCATAAATTACTCAATATTCTTTTTAATACTCCTGATATTCTGGTGGATAATTTTCAAATAATTATTAGGGTGCTTGATTAGTGTAACGCACTGTTTCGGAGAACATAGAGTTGATTGAGATATGTTAAAGTTGTCTAATTCCGATAAAATGTTAATTGTGTTGGTCATTTCATTGAGTTAAACAGTTAAAGTAAAATCAAATGCAAAACGTGCTATTTTTAAAACGCATAAGAAGGTGTGCATCATGGTGGATTTTCGAATGGATTATGTGGCATTTAGGGAGAATACTGCGTTTCAAGGTGTGGAACGTATCTTTAGAACGGAGTGAGGTTGTAAATTGTGTATGATTGTGATGTATGTGAGTAGTAAAATCGAGAATAGTGTATGAAAGTGAAATTGAGTGAGAGAGTGTAAGATCTGTCAGGAAGGTGGGCCGATAGTCTAGAAACATAAAATGAAACATTTGAACAGGGGGAGAGGTCCGGACACAGTACTTAAGCTTTACGTATCTGAGTCATATAGTATCTTTCAAATCTATTAGATTTTGTTCTGAGCTTACAAGAAACTGTTTCTGTCCTCTCTCCCTACGTAAGTAAATTTTAGCGTTAGATACCCAGCAAAATTTGAACCCGTTCTGCTTCGCAAA
Source organism: Melanchra persicariae (assembly GCA_947386135.1). Classification (NCBI taxonomy): domain Eukaryota; kingdom Metazoa; phylum Arthropoda; class Insecta; order Lepidoptera; family Noctuidae; genus Melanchra; species Melanchra persicariae. The sequence continues at coordinate 7,277,233 of OX376655.1, read as the reverse complement.
CTCGCGGGCACGGTAAAACAGTGTCTTGCTTGAAGGCGGTAGATATTCATCAACAAAGAACGGTTGTTTATTTCCCGGTAATCCTATGAGCTCAGTGTTTAATTTATCTTCAGTTTTTCGAACCTTGTTATATTTCCTCACTGAGGACAGGATGTCGTGCTTTTGTTGTACTCTACTGAATTCAACTATGATGTTTTTATTTGAACCTGGTTTGGCAGAAGTCCTGTAGATATCCCGAAGATCGTTGGGTTGTACTTGAGTTCCCAGTAAACCTCCTAATTTAGTAACAATTTCTGAAAGATCATGCCCGCTTTCGTTATCTTTTTGTGGGATGTTGCGGTTCCTTAGTTGAGATATGGTCGTGGTGAAGAATGTTTCTCGTGGGATGGTTGCCGATGTTGTGTTGTTTTTAGTCTAGTGATGATTTCTGCCGATCTCCTCTTTAAACAGCTCACCGCTAAAAATAAAGGTGTAGTGACAACGAAGTGTGCTGTCAATCCAACTTTATTGATCAATTGGGTTGCTGAAAGCAAAGAGTTGTCTAATTAGTGGCTTTTGCCCTTGGTCAAACGAAGTGTAAAAATGTTTTATATCTAAAGTTCTGTGCGACCACAGATGATATAAAACTACTGCGACGTACTTATACGATTTATACGCGGCTGAAATAAAATAAATAAATAATGTTTTAATACTATCACAAAAGTGGGTACAACTCATTCATCCTTATCAATACACAATGTACAAGTTTTGTTTTTTTCTTTTAAAAGATACTACACTAATAAACGACGATTACTGCGACCGCTGATTCTGGCCGTTCAGAGGCTCTAGACTATGTGCCAAAATACAGGGTGCTCCAGAAGTGCGTGCTCATATTTAATGGTGGTGTTCTCTAGCTGCTATAAACTAAAGAAACAATACCAAAATATAAAAACAACTAAAAACTAAAAAAAAAACACTTTTAAAGCAGTCTGATGCAGTCAGTGGCATCGAAACTACCACTACTAACTGCATCAGACAGCTTAAAAAGTGTTTTTTTTCACAACTTCGTAGCAGTCTTGTAGCGGCATTCATGCCGCCACAAAAATCAACGTAGCAGAATCAACATCACAACAAATGAGACTCGCAGCGCCATCAATCTCGACAAGCTGCGAACTAACTACAAAATCCTAAATCGCGATATCAAAGTTTACCGTGCGATTAGAACATATGCAAAGCCCGAATAGCAACTCTCGGGCAGTTGCCCACCAGACACAAACAACCGTCTGGTCGGAGGATCCTACCTTTTCAATGGAGGTTTGCGGGACTTTACTCCCTGTTCCGCAATTCCGCAACCTTCTAAAGCCTTTTGCGGTCGGGTTTTTTGAAAAAGTCTATATTTATACATTGTTTGTTTACTCTAAACTATAGATATTGATCACGTGCAATTAATACAGCGATTTTCAATCCCATACATTTTAGTAGTCTTGAAATTGCCTTCGCCACGCTACCCCTGACAGAATGTCATTTGAACCTCGATAATTCGCTTCCTACTACATGCAGCTTGCAGTAGTTACCCACATATAGAAACTTTTACATAATCACCACCTGCTCCTTCCGTTAAATTGTACACTTGTGTGAATCACCGAGTTCTGATCCTTGTTTGTAACTAATTAATATTTAAGGCGGTGCCTTATTAGTCGATTCTTGTGTCTCGAGAATTCAAACAAAGTTTATGAGGCGCCTTGATGAGAGATAGTGGGCGTTGGGTAGGAGTTTTCAATGCTCTTAACGAAAGTCTTATGGCACTTTCGAATTGCCTTGAACAATTAAGGCTAATGATTGGTGTGTTTATTGAAAATTATTACGAAATGTTTTGTTTAGATAAGTTGGAAATTATTGTCGGTGACGATTGATCCCCCCTGGCTCAATGTTTGGCTTTGCAATGGTTATATCTCCAAGAATATCTTTATACTTTCGGAACAAGTACGCAAAGTCTGAAGTTTTCGGTTTATGACTTCGGCTTGGCTTATTGTAATGTGTGTTTCTAATGGCACCAAAGCTAAGAAACTAAAAGAAAACTTATAAAATTCACTCATTTTTTCATTTGTCTGTTGCGAAGAGACATAAAAACTGTCTGTTCAGTTTTATTTCAAAAAGAGTAACTGGTAGTGAAGCGACTCGACTGAAAACGAAATTACATCTGACGTCAGACACAAAGATAAAACAGTTATCCTAGCGAATCACAGTTGAAAACGTAGAACATTGCGCATTTGCTAAGCGGAGCTAAAACTGCAAGATTTTCATGTTTTTTCTTATAAATAAATGTAGTGTATTCGTAGAGTGGCGAGGAATGGCTCTTTTATGATGTGCCCGCTTTAAGCCGCGTTGATGTTTGTTGAGACGAGTTTATTTTCTCACAGAGCGGGAACCGTCTTTGATAGTTGCGCATTCTAGCGATGCGGGTGTAATTGTGTGACTTGCAAGTAAGCGCGCTCGAGTTCTACCATGCGTTCAAATCTCGAACGGCACGACTTGAAATTACTGAAATGAGGTTTAATTCGTTTTGAGTACGTCTTTAATCCGAAATAAGACTACGGAGCTCATTATAACGTTTTCTGGCGTATTTTTATGTTGTTATTAAGAACATCAGCATCAGGAGCTCGTGGCTAAATTATAACTACTGCACGGGTTGATCTTCAAGACTAAGAAACGCTTGTCGGAGTCGGTCTGTGGATCATCTTAGCATACTGAGTTTCCTCCGTGCCTCAGAAAGCACGGTAAGCTGTTGATCCCGGCTTTCATTTGTAGGTCTTTGGCAGTAGTTACGGATTGTCTGAAGCCAGAAAATCTGACTCCAGTCTTGCCAAGAAGTATACCTACCATGTAACCCAGTTAAGGCCCGGTTTCCACCAAAGCAGAGAGGAGAGGAGATGTGTTGAATAAACCAATCCGATAAGCTAAGCGGAGAAAAGATGTGGAAATAACGAAATCAAACAACGCAAAGCCAAACATTGAGCCAGGGGGGATCAATCGTCACCGACAATAATTTCCCACTTATCTAAACAATACATTTCGTAATAATTTTCAATAAACACACCAAGCATTAGCCTTAATTTGTTCAAGGCAATTTGAAAGTGGTTATACTGGTATTCAGCTGAATACCAGTATGAGCGGCAGTTTGACTGGGAGCCGACGCCCATGAAGTTGGGAAAAAGGCTAGGCAGATGATTAAGAACATCAGCCGGTCGATTCTGTAAACCTGTCATCGTGAGAACTCAGGTGGAGTGAGCGCGAAGTGGACTGTCATTCCATCTTGATTACATGGACAGCTCACATCGTGATCACTTCACCCGAGCCTTCACTTCGATATGTTCACAGAATCGCACAGCTGAGTCAGCTTTCAAGTAGGTACTTATATAGTTTGCGTACCTAAAATAACAATGGACTAAAAATCTATTCTCAAACTAAAATATTCCTGGTTATATAAAAGAAACAGCTCTTTCAAACTAATAATAATTTATCTTAATAAACTAATAATAATTTATCTTAACGAAAAGCCTCTTTAATGTGGACCTTTTACAAAATCTTTAGAGTTTTAATTAAGATGAAAATGGTCTTCAATTATTTATGGATGCTATTGAAAAGTGAGGATTTATTGGAAAAGTATAAAACAAAAGGATTTTAAGTTCTGTTCTTTACTTTTATCGAGTTATTTGAACATCTATCAAGGCTCTTGCTGGAGTATCTTATGGGTGTTAAACGCTCGATTCAACGAGAGCGTTTGATTCTCATGTTGCTCTGGCGATGGTATTGGTAATTGGGTCATATTGTCTAACAATGCCCTATAATGATTGTCGTTACTATGTATGGTCCTGCTCCACTGCTGTACAAAGGCTGAAAATGTTTACTTTGGTATTAAATGACTGAATAGCAGTACCTAGCTTTCGCTCTGCACTATGTCATGTATCTTTAGGTTATCTCAGGTTTACATCAAAATATACCCAGAAGATATGAATGCTATAAATAAGTTTTATGGTAGGGGTCTTAATAGTTCAAACGGAACCAAAAGCAGCCAAAGCAAAACAAATGAATAACTTCATATTTAAGTGTCAGAAGCTTCTTGAACCATGGAACACAAGTAACTATCATGAAGATGGAAGCTAACTTGGTGTAAACAAATGGAAACTATTAACAAGATTCTCAAGAAGGATGGAACGTGGATTTAGAATATAATTATAAACTTGTAAGTTGGTCAAAACATTGCCTCACATGAGACTCTTAAAGCCGAAGAACATTTAGAAGTGAGAAATTTTTACTTTGCACATGTGGTTGTGAACATATCGTAGAATGTAAACTCGGCAGTCATTCCTAATAGTGGTTACAGGTGAGGTACCGTGGTGATACAAAACATGAGCTGTGTCTATATCACCACAAAATTTCCAGAAGAAAAGGCATACATTTTAGTCTGGTCGAAATCTTAGAGACCACGTGACGTACGCATATGAATTTCATACATTTGAATATTGTAATTATTTTTATCTAGAGCCACATACCTTGACGGAGAAATCAGTATGCTTAGGCCCTTATCGTTTGGAGATCTAAGTTCAGGTCTTGCTCAGTTTTATGTAAGCGCGAAGCAATCACTACATAAGACCAACTATTTATAGCTGTAGACTGTGATTGGATGATATATTTAGCTGTATAATTTAGCTGTCTGTTTTCCATGAATTCTATAATAGAAGTTAATAAAGCTGCTAAAGTTAGATTTACCCTGAATAAGGCTGGTTTCATTCGGATAATCAAATTGTTTTCTGCGAAGAATGTCTTATATGGGCATCGTGTTTTCTTTTCATTTAAACGGACAGGTGCTTGTGCTTAGTGAGAGAACTAAAGATTCAGTTCAAACTCAACCTATCGTAGGCAGGCAGCTATATTATCATGCTACGACTATTTAAGGCTACTTAAAAATATCTGTGTACAATATTTTTCAACCATAATGACACTCCAGGAACCGATTACGTATGTGATGTACGTAAACTTACATCCAATAGCCGTGTGAACCTACAAATGAAATTGTTCCTTTAGTTGAAACTTAAGGTAAGGTCAGTTAGGGTCGTCCACAATGGTTGGTTGCTGACAAATTCCGACCAGCCGACATTCCTCGGATACCCTCGCTTTTAATTGCAAACTTAATTGCTTTAGCGAAAATTGTTCTAGAACAACGTAATTTCAGTACGGATAATGTAAAAAAACGTATTTATATTTCCCGTTTACGATGCGTAATTAAACGGAATGTAATGAGACGGAGTTATTTTAAATAAATTAACGAGAAGATGGTTTGTGATTAATTATTTGTAGGTAATTGTTTGCACATGTTTTTGAATGATTATAATGTTAAGGGAGCTCGAAATGAATTCCTTTCGATATGAAATTGTTTTAGACCTACTGCTGAAGCTCTTGCGTAAAAAGTTATGAAGGGATGATGTTGAAGAGGATGGCGAGCCAAAATATAAACTTCACGATATTTAAGCTATTAAAACTAGATAAATACCTACGCAGTATTTCTCTTTTTTTTTTTGATAGTCCGCGCTTGTAAGCTGTATCTCACCTGATGGTAAGCGAAGGTAACTTTTGATAGTTTCAATATTATCTTGTTTTTCAGGTGCATTAAAGACTACTATGATATTTCAACTGCATAATGTATTACATACTGTGATGACGTCACTATGGAAAATGGACTTGACTGAAGAGGATATTTGAAACCTTATGTTGAAGCTCTTGCGAAGTTGTAGTTAAACGGATGATGTTTAGGAGGATGGGCAGCAACAATATAATTATTGTTTTATTTATTTTCAGCCTGTTTTCACCCATGAACCAAAAAAATACATTATATTTACTTACGTGTATATCTGGAATAAAGATACAGAGGTAATTAGTTACTTTTGATAGTTTTCAAAATTTCTGTGTTCCTACAAAAACTTTATACTCTACATTGAAATTATGATGGCGTCATTAAGAGACATTGTGCACGAACACTTTTACTGCGTTGGAAATTGAAAAATAAATGAATGTAGGAAAACTATTTTCATAATTGAATTTCTAAACAACAAAGTAACAACAAGTGAGGCAATCGAGTTTTGAACTATTTATTTTGAAGTCAGTTGAATTCTAGTGTTCTAGAACAATTGTTTTTATCAAAGTTTTAGTTTATAGACCAACTTTTTTAAAAAAAGGCTTGTAGAATTTGTTCGGTGTAAAAAGGCTTGTCTGAAGTAGGTCAAATAATTTGCAGTTTGTTTTTGAAACAGCTTGTCTAGAAACTTTCAAAATGTTTTCCAATACTTTGAGCCTGAAATTAAAAACAAAATTCTAAAACTAAAACGTTTACTAAAAGATCCACGGTACCCAAGACTCGTTAAATTAAAAAGAAACTTTTGAATTATGTAGTATAACGCAATTTTATTTCGTCTAGTGGTCGCATTGGTCATGGGTTTGATTACGGAGTCGAGAAGAGTATTAATCCTTTATTCTTTATTGCACACCAAGTAGTACACAGTTATTAAATGGTTAATGTACAAAGACGTGCTTAACTCAAAGGTGAATTTCTCCCAGCCAACCTTTCAGTGATAAAGAGAGATCACACGAGGTTCATTGTATAATTGCTTACTATAAATATATATTATAACTGAACGTTTAAATAGTTTAAATGCTATCTATAACGTAAGTCAGAATATACAAAGCTATTATTACGTTATCGTTGCTTGCTATTTCTAACAGTACCGATACCCACTCACTATTTTGGGAATACAAATCAAACGAAACAATAACCGAACTCCTACGCGAAACAAGAGAAAATAACTTCATTACACAGCAAAATTCAGAACATAGAGTAGATAGTAAATGGAGGTCTAGTTCATTTTAATGGCTAGAGCTTTGTCGTGAGCGATAAATGAAATTTTTATGACGGGCGGGAAGTCTCGACACTGAATTCGGTCCATAAGTTCGGTCTAAGGCCACCTGTACACAGTTAATCTCGAACGCGATCCACGGATCAGATTATTTCAATGGCTAGAGCTTTGTCGTGAGCGATAAACGAAATCTTTATAACGGACAGGAAGTCTTGATACTGAATTCGGTCGATAAATTCGTTCTAAGGCCGCCTGTACACAGTTAATCTCGAACGCGATCCACGGATCAGATTATTTATTTTGATCGTAGATCGCTTTCAAGATTTACTGTGTACGGGCAACCTTAGGACTTATCGACCGAATTTGGTCCGTAGGCGATCGGTCGGATGTCGAGACTCCCAGGTTTCTTCGCGCAATTGAATATAGAGAGAATGCGGCACGAGTAACTACTCCTTACCGCAGCAGTTGTCTAGAGGTCTAGCAGTTAAATCTACGGAGAAGAACGTGCAAAAAACTCCATGTAGGTTATTTTAAGTCAATATTGTTTTTTACAATATTATAATGGTTCCATCAATTTATATTGAACTCGCCGATATTATGGGAAAGATCATGTACGCAAAGTTTTGAAAATGCCGTGATGCTTTTATGATGAGCGAGTTAATGAAACGTTTGGACTGAACAGCTGGTCCTTTTTTAGTTTTCATTTTCTAATTTTTATCTATGTCTTAGATTGAATCCTATATTTATTTATTTATGTTTAGCCTATTCCATCCTACTGCAGGGCAAAGGCCTCCCTTTGAAACCCCCCTTATGTATTTTTTGTATTTGTATTTTTGTTGAAACCTGATGCTTGAAATAAAAATGCAGATTATAAAAAGAACTTAGTACAATATGAAAACGTATGTACTTACGCATAGAGATGTTAGCTTTCTGACACATTCTTACTCCATAACCCTGATTGACGCCGGGCGGGGCGTCAGTAGCGCGATGCATATCAGACTTACATCATGTAATCAACGCGGAGCTTCGCAGCCGGTTGATGTATCGCTGTCTTAACTGATCTTGAGTATCCGAATAAAATTAAAGGCTTGTTGTTAGGTGTGGGTGAGGTTTACACGTTATTTTTAGACTTTAATGATACCTATTGCGTAATGTCTGCGTTTTTATCTTGAGCCTCTCTTAGTTACTTTTTTGTGATTATTTACTTAAATATTGAACAGTATTTAGTTACCAGAACAGTGCTATAAGGATAGCCGGTATCCACGTAAAATTTGACAACTCTCTAAGCTGAAAACAAAATGGAACACCATCGAAGACATAAATCGCAGTAATTTACACATTACCTTATGATACAATACGAAACTCTTAGGGCTGAATACAGAGGAATATTCCTTAGCCTTGAATATCTCAAGTCGATAAGTCTTCAATCTTCTTTAATAATTCCCCGGACAAGATTCTTGTTTGACTAAATGCAGAAACTGCTACAACCAAGTCTTTCCCTGTATAAAATCTAAAAAGATCTAGGTGTATCGTGAATGCAAATACGTCAAAGAAAACTTTATTCGCTTGCTTCCACGAGTAGTAACGAGGCAACAAGGCTGTTACCAGAGGCGTCTGGCGCTTGCCGTAAATTGAGAACTATCGCGATTTATCTAGATTGAAATCTTTCGTACCAAGTACTTAGATGTTTTGTTTTGGCATCTGTAACTGTTACGTGGTGTCAATGCTCGTATAATGGCCAAATGTATGTTATTTAAATGATATTTATTTTGTAAGTAGGTTAAACATAACTCTTTTACAAGTCAATTTTTTTTTGGTCATTTTAAGCTAGATGAGGCCGGTGTTTCCTAGCTGACTACCTTGAGAAGAAACACCAAAACAAACTCAGAGGTCAAAGTCTCTTTTAAAGTCCATACAATCCGTACTGGTCAAATCAAGAACCATGTCAGTTGCCTTTTGAGGAGACTGCCACACAGATTTGAGTAGACTTGTCCAGACAGTGCAAGCATTTGTCAACTATCGTGAAGCTCAAACTTACAACTTTAAGGAGCTCAGCGTTTTGACGAAACATACCAAAGTAAGGACATTTGGGTAGGCCGCATAATAACTCAAACTGCCAGACTAACATGAAATGAAACCCTAATATGGAGATCTACGTGATCCCCACAGTCACAATACGTTTTATGAGGACCAGAGTGTGTCTTGTGATTTCATGTATGGATTAAAATGGTTATTAATTTATCAACTATTAACTTTTACCCGCGGCTCCGCTCGCGTGGATGTCGGTTATAGCGCAAAAAAGTAAGCTATGTTCATACTGGGGTATGGAGAAGGACATTGCTTACTTTTGGCTAATCTGCCGCATTTTTATGACGATCCTTTCAGCCGTTATAGTGTCAAAGTGTAACATACAGACAGAGTTACTTTCACATTTATAATATTAGTAGAGATTTTAGTCTCCTATAGAACGATGATCAGGTAGGCTTGATAGGAGTGTTTTAGCAACAACCGCAATGAAGTTTTGATGGAACTCAAACATGTCGGCCACCATCATAATTAGCCTATAGCAATTTAGACTACCGGAAGACGCAGCGTTGGAAGGCCTCCCACAAGATCGAGTGATGACCTGGTGAGGGTCGCTGGTAGCCGATGGATGCGAGACGCACAGGACCGGTTGTTATGGCGACTCTTGGGGGAGGCCTATGTCCAGCAGTGGATGTCTTTCGGCTGATATGATGATGATGAATGCATACCTACATGCTTCTTTACACATCTCCAACTATACGCCTTGTAAGTGGTTATTTTTTTATACTATAATTCGATCGTTAAACTCCCACAAAATTGACCACCAGTCGTTTTTATTACAAAACAAAAGACAGTCTGATAACAAGGACATTTCAGCCCCGCTTCCATCTTCATCTTTATCTCTCGATATAAGTCGAGCTGCTGAGCCATCCACCACAAGCCTAAACTCCTCCGGCACAGTTCAGACGTAGCGCACCGACTAAGCGTTTTATCGTTACGTCGCAGTGCTGAGCTTTCCGCGTTTATTGTACATTATTATGGAGGGAAAAACATCTTTATGAATGTAGAGTGTAAGGATGAGATTTTCAAGCCATAGTTAATTTGTTAAATGAAAACAGGCAAATAGAAAGCCGGTTTTATGATTGATGCAGTAACGCTTGAAAAGGTCTTGATGTCTTTCAGCAGGAATCATGATGAAACAACAGGTACCGTCAAACAGGGTGACTAAGAACGAAGGAGTAAACAGAAACAAAACTTTGATAAGGTTTTTCACTTTAATATCATAATGTTGTTGTCTAATGCCCGGTTCCTAATATTCTAGAAAGGATTCGTTTTGCTTACGGATGGTAGAATTGTCTACGAGGCGTAACCCAAAAGTGTTCCTATAAAAAAACATTTCGTTAGCAGACTTACCGTAAACGGGTGGTAGATGTTATACAATGACGATCCGTTGAATATAGGTACCGCGCATAAGACAGCAATTTGATTTATATCAATTTAATAAAATTGGAGACCGCAAATGCTGCAAAGAAGATTTAAATTACGTAAAACTTCGCTTCAAAGTTTTGTGCCGATTCACCCCTGCATTCCTCCCGTTTGTAGGTAATCCTGGTCTTAGTACCACTTATCTGTTTATTAAAATCAAACAACCAGTCAACAAACTATCTGAGACCAAAAAAAATGTTTGTTGAGAACAAACTTAATAAAATGAGGTTCCCGGCGACTGGGACCGCAATAAGCTGGGACCGCGGTCCCAGTTGCCGGATCCATTTAATTTTTTTTTTTCCGGCGACTACTACTACTACTACAATATTTTTGAATCAAAGTTTTTTTTATAAATATTTTTTTTTCATTTGGCTGTACTTTTTACGGGTGGTCCCAGTCGCCGGAAGAAAAACATTAAAATTAAGGCCAGGTTATCCGGAAAAACGTTGTTTTGCATTGTGTCAAATTGTGTTTTATTCGTAAACAACACGGATTTAAATTTTGAAAAAAATATATTACATATTTCACACTTCGATCTAGATATTTCGGCCGTGCGATACACGATTACTTGCACTTTACTGCATCCAATTAAATCGCAAAGACAAGTCAAAATCAAGATGTAATTATCATTTCATTTGAGTTATATAAGGTTTTGAGTAATAAAACTTATACCACAATAAAGGTCGTAAAAAATGTGATATAAATCGGCCGTCATAATGTGAAATATGAAAATACGTATCCCACTAATTCCAAAATCAAGTGATTTTGTCTTTTCATGAGCGCGCCCCGTGTCATTTAGTCCCGAGCGGAACGTGTTGGAGGTCGGACGTGTGCCAATTTTTGCGATCCCGCCACCCCCGCTAAGTTCTGTTACTGGCTAAGCCTAAATTGATTACCGCTCTAGCACTGCCGGCACACCAGTGTGCCGCGAATTTAATGTTTATGTTTATTTACGTAAGATTTATTTTTTATTTTGGAATTTTCACGTGTCGAGTGGTTAAATAATAATACTTGTATACAATTTAGTGTTCAAACAGTTGTAATATAGTTAGTTTTTATTAGATGTAGCTATAATTTTGTAAAAAAAAATGGGGGAAAAAAAAGTTGTCATCAACGGCTCTTCGTTGCAGCGGTGACTAGGTACTTTTTTTTATAAACTTTGGCTGAATAAACAAAAAGGTATATACATAATTTAGCAGCCTGTGGGCTAGATATACTCAAAAAGCGTACAATGCCCTCCGCGTGCAGTACAACGATGCGTTCAGGGTGCTGTTGGGGCTGCCTCGCTACTGCAGCGCATCGGGGATGTTCGCGGACGCGCGTGTGGATTGTTTCTTTGCCACTATGCGTAAGCGCTGTGCGTCCCTGGTGCGTGTGGTGTGGGGCAGCGGCAACAGTATCCTGTCTCTAATTTCGAGCAGGCTGGACTGTCCGTACCTGAATCGCTGCTGCGCCATTTCTCATGGAATGGAGCAGCCGCGTTGATGTGTCGGACAGTGCAGCTGCTATGTGTATATTTTTATAATTACTAACATAGATTAAGTCTTTTACTAACAAATGAGTCTTAGTTACTTGAGTAAATAAATAAATAATAATAATAATAATAATAATAATAATTTACTTTACTAACTAAGTAAGTACCGACACGGAACAGATAAATTTACACACCGCGAACATGTGTGTAAACAGTTTAATTTAAACCTTATTTCAATACGCATAAAGACGTGCGCTTTAGTGGTTTAGTTTTCGCGCGTAATAGATTTACCAACCGCATCAAGTATGTAAAACAATTGAATTTGAACCCTATTTCAGAGTGCATAAAGCCACCTCGCGCGCACATGATACAATGATTTACTGTTTTCAAATGTCAAATAGGTAGTTCACCCCGCTACGTTAGTCTTGATGGTTTCGGAGAGTTTGTATAAGTCTTATAATATTTTTTATTTATTAGAAATGTCCGTTTTCACTTATCTTACTCCTAAACAAATGCAAAAATAATAGCTCGTATTTCCTACATGAGAGTTGAATATCGGTGCAATAATGTTGTGGTGTTCATGTAGAGAAGAAATATAAGTGTAGTTATACGCTAGGTGGGTACCTACTCACAGCCACCACAACACAACAAATAATAATATTTATGGTATCTGCAACGTTTGTGTAGGTCTCGTCTATGCCAAACAATACGCGCAGCGCACTCGTGAGTCGCGTGCCATAGTGTAAAAGTGTTACAGTATGACCATTTCCTATGAAAATATTATAATAACATACTTTTGGTAACGTTTAGGCTACCGGACCAGCTCATTTATGCGCTGTACACTAGAGTCCATCCTCTTACTAATTACTAACAATGTATCAAGTTATGACAAGACATACAAAAAACTATGTGGTCAGTTTGGATAGTTTTTCCAATCCAATGCGTTACTTTATCGGTGTTTATTGGCAAGAGGAAAAATGTATAGAAATTATAAATTACATACACTAAACTGTTTTTAATTGACTATTGTATTGTATATTATTAACCGACTTCCAAAAAAGAAGAGGTTCTCAAATCGACTGTTTTTTTGTTGTTGTATGTTTGCTCAGCGATATTTTCGCCAATTGTCAATCGATTTTGATGATTCTATTTTTTTTGGAAGTGTATCTTCCCGGACTGATCCCATTTCAATTTGGTGAAGATCTTCGGAGACAGGTAACGGAACTCTTCATTCCCGTAGGAATTCCCGTTCCCGTATAGCCGTACAGCCTTCCCCATGAATGTAACTATCATAAATTCATAATCATAATACAAAAAAGAATTTCTTGCACCGCGTCGCACGCAGTCACGCAGGCTCGACGCGTTCTCGTTTGGTGGCCGCGTCTCGCGCACCGCCCGTTCTATTTAATAATATTGTTGAATTATTTTAATTTTACATTATCTCCTAAACGGTGAGTTCAAATAACATGCTGTAAAAGACAAAGTTTATCTTCATAAAATTATCTTGATGATGAAGTAACTTTCGCTAGTAAGGATTAATATGCCTGCCTAATATTAATGCTGAAAAACCACCTTTAATTTTTAAATAAATTATTTGATATAAAATGCCTTAGTGTGGCATATTTATAAGAGATAGATATAGGTGTAACGTCGCGGACTTTTTTTTAGATCGAATGAAAAACAATATCTTTGTAGTACATGGTACTTACGTATAATTAGCTATTACCACAGCGCACTTAGCGCACTTCCACTTTATAATATTATTTAGTATAGATTTGAATAAAGTAGTATCTCATTATCATTATTGTAACACCATAAAATACATAAAGAAATTAAACACGTACCATATTACAATTCCATCCTATTTATTTATAACGGTTTGCTATCTATGTTTCTGTGTATCTGCGTCTGTGGGCCTGTGTATCTGTCTTTGGCACTGTAGCTCCGTTATCTTTATTGAACAGGAATATTTTGTAAGTTTTTAAAATTTTACTTGTTAATTACCAACAAATCAAAATCAAAATTTGCGTTACAGGGCAATAGAGCATGCGGAAGGGCGTGACTTGTCTCCAAAATAATACTCATTTATTGGGGTTACCCCCGACGGTATAGTTGGGAACGACACCATTGTTGAAATTAAATGTTCAATAACGGCATTTAGAAAAGGGAAATGCTGCTATTGAAGAAAGTAAAATACATATATTTAAATTCGATAGAATAAAACATACCAGGGTTATAAACAAAAAAAGTAATTGGTATTACCAAGTGCAGGGTCAACTTCATGTAACAGAAAGGAACCAATGTATTTTTGGAATATGGTTCGGTGAAAACTAGTAGTAGAAAATATTTCAAGAGATGACGAATTTTGGCGGGTGCATATGGAGAAAAAAATTATAGATTTTTATTTGAAATGTATATTGCCAGAGATTGTGGGTCCGCGCCAAAATCACGGTATGCCAATACGAGACATAATATTGAAAGCAAATCCAAGGACCATATTCCGTGTCAATCTACTCAGCTAGGTCCATGCAAACCGAGACAGCTACAGTTCAACGAATTTTAGCCAGTTGCATTGGTAACTTTTATTATGTTAACTATTTGATTAAAAAATATAAAAACGTTTTTGTTTTTTTTTAAATAGCATCTAGGCAAATTCCAAACCATTTATACTTCTAAGCTTTCTTGAATTATAATATTCAAGAATTGTAACATAATTTTCCTAAAGTAAGTGTGCCTACCTACTACTTGATTTTTACGGAGGTATCGCACCAAAGCCAAATAGCGCGCGACGCGTATTTTTGTATCGTACTCGTATTCATAATTTTCGTGTCAGTCAGATTTTAAATCCACCATATACTCTAAAATAAATAAGTATTATTACTGATTTTTAATGATTAGTAATTGGATTCAAGTTTGTACAATACGTACTTAATCCATCTATAACCTTAAAAAATACTTAATAGAAAAATAAAACAAAATAAACTTATACTAATCAATTCAAGTTGATCTACTGCATTACTTTATCCTGTGACGGAACTTAGTACCTACCCGAGTCCGTGAACTCATGAGCGAGCGGTGCGCTTGGTGCGCGCGTCTCCCGCGCATCGTAACTTATTACGTATTGCTACTCCTTGCGGGGCCTGGGGTAAGCGTTAGATGCCTACGCGCTCAAGTCAGGCTCGCCTTAAATGGATCCGGCAACTGAGACCGCGGTCCCAGTTAACTGCGTTCCCAGTAGCTGGACACCTCAACAAAATAGCCGGTACAGTACTTACTACTGTTTTGTTTGTTCGAAAATCATTCATTGAATAACATCGCGTTTGTGGAAAAACAGATTTTACAGAACATAACAATGCCATTCGACGTGATACTATAATTTTTACACATAGCGTTATCGCAAATGTGAAGGCCTATGATATAGCATTAAACAGTGGTTGATGAAATTAAATTAAAGCTGAGGTTTGACAGTTTTAGGTACGATTTTTCAATCTTGAGAAATATAAAATTTATGGGAGGAATGAAATTACAGCTTTTTACACAAAATAACGACACTTGTAACTGTAGTGAAATTCTAGATAGAAATTAATATTTTCGATATCGAATTCCGCAATAATGAAATTTCAATCAAAATTAATATTTCAGAGTCAATTTTATTGAAAATATCGCCGAGGGGTAATTGGAATTAAAAAGAGAACGCTCAGTTTACACTAGTATCGATAAACAAGTGCTCTTGTTAACAATCAAGGTTCTTTATAATATTGTTGAATAAAGAATGATCGGAAAATTGTACATTGATATCGTTCTGATTTTTATTTGTGAACTATTTATTCTTTTATGGTGTGGTTGACGGCAGGTAGAAAATATAATTTTACTTGTACGGAAAATAAAACTGTGTAAACGGTGATTCGAAGGTAGGTAAGAGTTAATTTTTAAAATCGATAAGGTCATGGAATCAGTCTTTACTTTGTAGAAATCCGTGACAATATTAGGTTATGTAGTTACAATATAATTTAAAAAATATATAATTGAATATTATAGATACTCAGCCCAACTTCCTGGGGCAGTTGGGTAATCGGGCAGAAGGGTTATGAGATGATTTTTAGAGAAAACAGACAAAGAAATTTACCAATTCGCAAATAGGGGATGACAAATAAGCCATAATATATGGATGTTCTACAATCATGTAAAAGTTTTAGCATCACCATATTTTACCTTTCAGCATGCCAATATAGAAACAAAATACAAATAAATTACAAAAAATAAACAATTATAAATAATACAGATACTAACTCCAGAAGATGCTAAAAAGCTATGTCATCTAATAACAGTCCTTCATCGATGACTGCTATCTTCACCCTGAGTGTGTTAGTATAGTTTATGTGTTATATTTGGTTTAATGTAACAATGATAAAAGGTACGATGGGGTTGACATAATTATTTGTTTAGACAAAAACCCCAAAACAAATAAAGAGAGAAAAAAAAGTAATACAGATCAATTTAAAATCAGTATAAAAACAGTTATAGTACCTATATTTTCAATTATCTGTGCAGCTAACTAGTTTAATCAGCCGTTTTGTTAATCTGCGACAGATATATTGGTTTGTTTTTGAGTGTTAGACCAGCGCCCGCGACTAAAGATTACCTTACTTATAGTGGGAACTGGAACTGAAAAAGAAGGGAAGAAGGTAGAAGGGCCTCAACATTAGTAAACGGCTACCTCTCACGCATTCATTTGAGGACCTTGAGGTTGAAGACTTCTTCTCGGAAATAAAACTACCAGCTATTTTATTAGTATAAAAGCCTCTTATTTCTCCTTAATATCGCCCAACTACAAACGAGAGCAAATTATTATTTTGCATTCCACTTTCCACAAATCCTATCCCACGGAATTAGGTTCACCAAAAATTCGCGGCAAAGTTTCGGACGTTCCGAAGCACTTTTGACCCGGTTCCCCTAATCCGGTCGGGTCGGTCTAATATTTCGTGTGGTACCACAGGATCTTGGCACTTTGTACCGACCACGTTATTGTGGTCGCCATGTTGTTTGTGGTCGACAATTGTCTTTATTATGAGATGTGTGTCGTGTTTTGTTTTAAGTTAAGGAAGTTTGTTTGATGTAATTTTGTTTGTGGTTGTTTTTGCTGCGGTAACTTATTTGGAATTGTTTTCATTTCTGATTTTTGCATCAGTTTTCTTGTGACAAAGAAAAGATGGATGAACTGTATGAGAGATGATACGTCAGTCTAACTGCGAATACTAAGAGAGATGACAACTCATCATCTGCCTAGCGTTTTATCAACTACATTGGGGTCGGCTCCCAGTCTTAACTGGGTAACGCTGAAAACTAATAGAGAAAAAATAATGAAATTCAAATCAGCCTAACCTTGCCTCAAATATGTCGAGGCCGGCTTCCAGTCGAACCTTAAATTAAAACCGGCCAAGTGCGAGTCGGCCTCGCCCACGAAGGGTTCCGTACCATCCATAAAAAAAACGGCAAAAAATCACGTTTCTTGCCCAAATTAAATATTTATTTTATTCCGTTTTTAGTATTTTTGTTATAGCGGTAACAGTTATACATCATCTGTGACAATTTCAACTGTCTAGCTGTCACGGTTCATGAAATACAGCCCGGTGACAGACAGACGGACAGCGGAGTCTTAGTAATAGGGTTTGTAAGGGTTGGAGGCGCCACGGCGTCCTCACCTTCCGCCTGACGCAGATACTCACCGGACACGGTTGTTTCGGAAGGTACCTGTTCGGATTCGGCGGGAGGAAACGCCCGGATGTTTTCACTGCGAGGATCGCCCGGAGGACACGGTGGAGCATACGGTGGAGGCCTGTCCTGCATGGGCGGAGCAGCGCCGTGTCCTCGTCGAGGCGATCGGTGGCGGCGACCTCTCGCGTCCGGCCCTGGTTCAATCCATGGTCCGGAGCGAGGAGGCATGGCCGTCACGTCCTTCTGCGAAGCAGTAATGCTAGTGAAGGAGGAGGCGGGCCGCGTGAGGGAGAGACAACCCTCACGCCCCAGCCGCCGCAGCATAGGGAGACGTGTAGCGGCATTCATGCCGCCACAAAAATCAACGTAGCAGAATCAACATCACAACAAATGAGACTCGCGGCGCCATCTATCTCGACAGCTGCGAACTAACTACAAAAATCTTAAATCGCGATATCAAAGTTTACTAACTCTCGGGCAGTTGCCCACCAGACACTACACCCGTCTGGTCGGAGGATCCTCCCTTTTCAATGGAGGTTTGCGGGACTTTACTCTCTGTTCCGCTACCTCCAAACTGGTGACCCTCGACATTGGACGTCAGCGCAGCCTTCGTGCAGCTATCTCATCATGACGTCATCATCATCATCACTTCTCCTCATCTTGATCTCAAGCTTTCGAGCAGCGAGTCATACAGCCAGTCAGTACCCTCGGCTTCTACGGGTATCCTGACCACCAGCATGCAGCGGACGCGCATTCCTGGTCAGCATCCTCAGCCTCTATCATCAACCTCTTCAGCGACCTTGGCAAGCACACTGCACTTTCGGCCAGTCACATGAAGAGCCTTGAAAAACCTCTCCTGGTCGACGCCAGCAGTCACGTCAGCACGTCGCACAGCTCCGACCCACCTTGGCAAGCACACTGCACCTTCGGCCAG
The DNA here is from genome assembly GCA_947386135.1 of Melanchra persicariae. Taxonomy (NCBI): domain Eukaryota; kingdom Metazoa; phylum Arthropoda; class Insecta; order Lepidoptera; family Noctuidae; genus Melanchra; species Melanchra persicariae. The sequence goes on along the minus strand of OX376655.1, from coordinate 7,258,713 downwards.
TTACATGAAGAGCCTTGAAGAACCTCTCCTGGTCGACGCCAGCAGTCACGCCAGCAGCAGCATCGGGGCACCGCAGACAGTTCCGACTCACCGTGAACTCTGCGACGCAGACAGTTCCGACTCACCGAGAACTCTGCGACTTCCGGTTCCGACTCACTGGAACCAACCTTCCACTGGCCTGGCAAGCATCTCAAGATGTATGGACGACTCATCCACTATCGACCTCCGGTCTCCGGAGGGGAGTGATGTAGCGGCATTCATGCCGCCACAAAAATCAACGTAGCAGAATCAACATCACAACAAATGAGACTCGCGGCACCATCTATCTCGACAGCTGCGAACTAACTACAAAAATCTTAAATCGCGATATCAAAGTTTACCGTGCGATTAGAACACATGCAAAGCCCGAATATCAACTCTCGGGCAGTTGCCCACCAGACACACACAACCGTCTGGTCGGAGGATCTTCCCTTTTCAATGGAGGTTTGCGGGACTTTACTCTCTGTTCCGCTACCTCTAAAGACGCACCGGGCGTCGGGAGTCACTGGGCGATTCCCGGCCACCGTAGGTGCGGGTCTGCGGACGGCGAGCGTTGGGTGGCTCGCTGTCCGATTAAAGCCAGACCCAAGCCGACGGCGCGTTGTGTTCCACGCGCGCCTCAAAGAGATGTTAGTATAGGAGTAGGGACCCGTTAGGGCCAGTGCCTACCAGGGTTGCGGATTTTGTTTGAAAGAGTTACCGCGGCCCTGGAACGTAAAAGGCACTAGGAGGAGCATGGGTGGGTTCTAGTCAGTAGAAGTCTGACACTCCCTGCCGCTCCACCCAGAGCGGGAGGGGTCATTTGATGATTTCCCATCCTCAAAAAAAAATAAAAAATGGGGTTGTACCCTTTGGGTACGGAACCCTAAAAATTCAGCGACTGCCTATCTGATTTCCACAACCCAGTAACTGGGTATAACGATTAACCTTGCCAAGACTGATGTCAGGTTTTCTGGCTTTTCACTATCCGTCACAACTGTCAAAGATGTTCAAATAACAGTCGGGACCAACGGAATGCTGAACATGCATGGCAAAGTTAAAATTCTAATACAGCCCATACTTGTTAGATACATGTGAAATATATTATAATGAAATAAAAACAACTTCAAATACACAACGATAGAGTCTACACTTGATGGTGGCGATGGGTGGAAATTATCTTGATTTCTGAAATCAGATTAAATGAAAGACCACCATTTTATCAAAGACTAACTATGGAGTTTCTTGTCCGTTCTTATCCATACGAATATACCTCAACAACTCGAACAATTTGACCGATTAAATGTGGCATTTTATTAATTGTTGAATAGTAAATGTTGACGTTCAGAAGTGCCTTTTAAAGGTACCTTTGAAATAAAATGAATTGACTTTGAAAGTGCCTGCAGTCCTCCCGGTCCTGTGCGTCTTGCATCCATCGGCCACCCACGACCCTCACCAGGTCATTGGTCCACCTTGTTGCCTTCCAACGCTGCATCTTCCGGTACGCGGTCTCCACTACAGAACTTTTTAGCCCCATCAACCATCTGTTCTGATAGCAAAATGCGCAGCCTTCTGCCACATCAGTTTCGCAATCCTTCAAGCGGTCGGTAACCTTGGTTCTCACGCGGATATAATCATTCCTGATTCGATCACGCGAGGAAACTCCAAGCATTGCCCTCTCCATTGCCCTTTGGGTGACTTTAAGACTTCTGATGAAGCCTATAAATATAGAATATAGAATATTCATAGTCGTTCATATAACCACACATACCCGAATACCTAAACTCATATCATATTCACGCTGTACTAAAAATATACAATACGAACCCTTTGACCATCAGTTCGATTCGGCCTAGTTCCCATCTTCAGGTCAGCAACTACTTATAATGCATGAGCGAAGTGCTATCGGAATACATATCGCCGAAAACCAATTTATTTGACGATGTCTGTATCGAGTAGTGCAACTTCTACACTACAATCTACTTTGGTAGAAGTTGGTACATTGTAAGATGTTATTTGATTTGGTTTTTGTGTTATTGGTGTTATGATTTTTGTTTCGTAATATCCAAATACCGTGATGCCTTAATTTCAAAGTGGTCCGTGTTAAAATTAGTAGGTATTATCTTAATACGAACTAATGCTGTCGGCAATTAATAATACTTAATCCGTAATTGAGCGACATTATTCCAGACAGAGACCACCCAAAATAATAAAGACACCAGCAAAAGAATTCAAATCAAGTTATTCATATGTATAAAATTCACAAAAAGCGGATTAAAGACTGCATAAGGCATAAGTATCAGAATGCAAGCTCAACGCTGCACGACGGAATGACCCGTTCCGTTTTGATAATTATATTAATTTATGTATTGTCACGTCCTTCCCTCCTGTGGGACAGCAAAACTTTAACTGGCCCATATAGTAAATGCATACGTAAGCCGTTATGGGACTGTGTAATGAGGTCGGTGCTTGTAGAATAACTGGCATGTAGCAGAAAATTTTAGTTGTAGAGTGAGCGTTATAATTATAATGCAACCGTTCTCATGGTTTTGTTAGAACGTGTTTGTGGCAAACATAGTTCGTCGGACGGTAATCACCAGCCGATCGATTCTGTAAACTTCTCACAGTGAAAACTCAGGTGGAGTGAGCGCGAAGTGAATGTCATTCCATCTTTATTAGATAAATTGACAGCTCATATCGTGATCACTTCACCAAAGTCTTCGACATGTTTACAGAATTACACTGCAGATTATCACCTTCGAATGTAATGTGATGTAGCTTTTACATCTATTAAGGACCTACCAAAACAGATTATAGGTCCAATGATTAACTAACGATTAATTTAAGTACAAACACCACACGGTCGGTAAAGCGTATTAGCACTCATCTTCTTGTCTTCTTCAATCTCTGATTTATTCTGTTCTGTCCCTTTATTAGGTACCTATAGTTTTACCTAGATTTGGGCAATAACAGCTGTTCTATAGTTTATCGATTAAACTTTTATAATATTCGACTTTGTACTCGTATTAACAAAATTCAATTTGGGTCATGTTCCAAACCAAACTAGTAGGTAATATTATAGTTCAATTTCATCGAAAACTCAACCACGAACACAAACACGGCAACATTGACACTGTAAACAAAAAGATTTACTGGGAAACAATCAAATTACCGTACACTACAAAGAGCGAAGTATAAACAACAAGTATTGGAACAAATAAATTTCCCTAGCGCACCTAAAGATTTTCATTACAACCGAAGTCACTTGACCGAGTTCTATACAAAGGAATCTAACTTTTATCTCTTTAAGCGAGGCATTTATTGCGGTCAACGAAAAGGTTTACAGATCAAAGGACTGTACTATAAAATATCTTCTTGAGAGTAGAAAGCGTTTAAAGGCTTCCCCCGTTTTATTTGATCGAGATGAATGAGGCTGATAATAATTCTCTTGTTTCTTTTTAAGATCTCGGTGTTGTAAAAAAGTTGTTAAGTTGTTTTCATTATGGTGTTATGGTACGATGTGTGATGTTTTGTCAATTTGATTGATGATTATGATTTGAGTTGAATATTTATAAGGTTTGTTTCACACGTACCACATCCACACCACAACCACAACACGTGGGCGGGCGCTAATTTGTATGAAAATTAAAAATGGACCTAATTTGCCGTCATTATTAGCTGCGTGTGTGATACCAACCACGTTGCAGCCACGTCGCAACCACAACACAACCACCAGCGACAATGCAAACTAGCGGCCGGCTACATTCACATTTTGTAGGTACCACACACGGACACTATTCACACGTAACCACAGCATAACCACCTTTTGTCACGAGGTACCACACCTCGCGACAAAAGGTGGTTATGCGGCGGTTACGTGTGAATAGTCTCAAAGTCAAAGTCAAAACGTTTATTGCGAATTAAGTGTTCTATTATATGTTGGTGTTATGATATGTTAGTAGGAACTTATGAATTAGTAGCCTTTTACAAGCATTGCAATTAGCGTTGTTGTACGTGTGAAACAAGCCTAATTTGTACTTGCTGTAATAGCGGTGAAACTATGTATGGGCGTCGTACATAGGCCTTTTTTTTTTTTTTTTTGCCTTGAGTATTTATTGATTTATAGCTTCCAGCCAGCGACTTTACCCGCGTGGAAAAAAAATACTCCCAAGGGAACATACTCCCAAGTTTTTTTATAGTTCGACCTTTAACCGCTGCGGCCCCGACATGTGAAAATTCCCAAAAAAAAAATAACCTTATGTAATAGGTAAATAAACATTAAATTCGCGATTAATTCGCGACACACCGGTGTGTTGCCGGGGCCGGAGCGGTTAAGAGCGTTTACGCCCTACGGCATTTCATACAAACTTTCAAGTCCTTATTTTTCGAAATGAGTGAACCGATTTTAATGAAACTTGGTATGTGTACCTACGCTAGAAATCCATGTCTAAATAGTTAGTAGAGAACATTTTCGAAAACGAGTTCAGGGGGATAGATAGAGTGATTTTTCACTTTAGAAAACTTAAAATCTCTCTTTCGACTTCTAAATTCTTTTTCGAAATGTTCTTTACTTACCTATTTCGACCTGAATATCTGGCGTATGTATACCAAGTTTTAAAATCGGTTCATTAATTTCGAAAAGTTTGTATGAAATGCCGTAGGGTGTAAACGCTCTTAAGACGCGAAGGGGTAACAGACAGACTTTGACGTTTAATTAAGTATGGATTGCTTGTCACGATTTTTGTTTATTTAAAAGTACTATTTAGTCCAGAATGTATGGCATCTTGTTGCAAGGTGACCGAATTAATACATGCATGAACAAAGCATCCTATTTATGGCAACATGACTTATCTTAAATTAGACACTAGTCGGCATTTATCATTCACAAACGGCTAAACGATCCATTTCCTTAGCAGGATGACTCTTCCAAGTCTTTGTTGCTTGGCTACTGAGGAAATTATAATTTAGAGCATTGTTTAACTAGTGCGTAAGTCACCGACACATTCTATTTTCGTTTCAGTATTAAAATATACTCAGAATGTATCTTTAAAGTGGTACTGTATCATCTGATCCTTTTCAGAATAGTTCACTAGCGGCCGCTTTCTATAACATATCTCAATCCCAATCTTGATCCCGATCCTTATCTGTAACCAATCAACGGCCGAGTTTGTGTCCTTCACCATACAATCCTCACCTTTGATTGGTTACAGACGAGGATCGGGATCAAGATTAGGATTGAGATATGTTATAGAAAGCGGCCGTAGGTAAACATAGAAGTTAAACAAAGGGTAAATTGCACTTATTTTTAGGCAACTTTTGCATTCACATCCGAGTCACAATCTGTCAAAAATGTAGGGAAATTGAAGTGTTTTTGACAGATTGCAACTAACATGCGAATGCGAACGATGCTTAAAAATAATAGTTTTTTTACTCTTCATGTGTTTGACCACTATCTCACCTTATGGTAAGCGATATTGTGGTCAAAGATTGTGGTTGAATATTGGTCCATAGAAAAGGTAATATTCCTGCACCGATAATGTCTGTCAAGCAATGGTTTGTCTAATTTCGAAATTCACGACCGCTGGTGATGTCACTTTGTCTAGGCCTCACACCTTTGCCGTTGGTGGCAACCATACCAATTAAGACGACTATTATGGTTGAATTCATGATCATAATTCCCGTTGCAGGATTTCATGTAACTGTTGGCTTTTGCTGCAATTAAACTACCATTGTCACTTACATAAATATATGAATAGGTCATTGTAATTTGTATCACTATAGACATGTCTAATTGTCTATGTATCTCAGAGAGTTTAAGCTTCGAGGTAAAGTGCAATTCTATCAGCGTTAGTTTATGTACTTACGGATAAAAATTGGAAAATATTTGGTTATGCGCTACGGAAATGTCACATGTTCAATGCCAAACATTATGGACCTTTGAAAATCAGTGCCTTTAAGAAATAATTTATTTAATTATATTATCATAAAATCGTAATGATATTAGCATTAAATAAATTTTCTCTGAAAATCACAAATTAATCACTATCCTCATGTAACACTACACCGATTGATTACTGTTATAAAATACCAAACATTACGGCTTACCACATAATTGAACAAATACATAAAGTAGTCGCAAATTGAAATATCATTGTTTTTCACGCTTACTTAGCGCCGATCCAATCAAATGACCCACTGATCCGGGTTATTATAAATCGAACATAAATAACTTTATTTATGTACTAACAGAATTTATTTCGAAGCTAACGAAATTGGAGCTGAATTGTGAGGAGATTGATCGAACCTACGAGGTTCAGTTGTTGTGATTAAATGTCGGATGGGTGACCATTGTTGTTGACATTCTAATCTGTGATTAATCTAATAAAGTTATTATGTCCCACTACTGGGCAAAGGCCTCCCTCTTCCCTTTCCACTCTGGTCTGGCTCCTGCCATTACGGGCCTGTCCTTCCAACAAGTCAAGAGTCAAGTTCATTTCTCCACCTTTGTCTGTTGCATATAATATGAGGTCACCCAACTTATTTTGGACGCGGTCATAATATTGACTCCAAATCATCTGAGGCTCTAGACAATGTGCCATTCAAATAGCGAATGCGACTGTCGAAATGCCAAAATGTAGGAATTTGATCACGTGACATTACGATAGCATCTGTCAATCCCATATATTTTTGACGTATTGACAATCGCCTTCGCCACGCTAGCGCTGACAGAATGTCACTTGTCTAGAACCCCTGGTCGGCCATCCGAGATCCATCATGAGGAGATCCTTCATTGACGAAAAGTTTCTCCAGGCATTGCTAGGATACGGCTATCCTCTCTGTGTGATAGATATCTACCAACGCGCATAGAGTGGGTAGATAAAATTCGCAGACACGAGATATGTACATAGGGATGTTTACCTCAGGTACAGATCTCGTGTCTTTGAATTTGAGGTGGAACCTCAAATTTATTCAATCACACGAAATCTGTACCGTCACGCCACACAATGTTTTCCTTCACTGAATCAGAAAGAATAGTGGTGAATCGGTGTCACCTGGATTTGAGCTATTTTTGTAGACTAAAACCAAAAAACTTTGAAAACACATTAATTAAAGGAAGGTAAAATAGGCCGAGGCAGTTTCTGTGGCTTTACGACTACTTTATCCTTTTCATTTGTGGCAACGAATAGCTACTCACAGTTTTGCCAATTTCTTATTGATATGCTTGCGTTTGACCACTATCTCACCTTTTGGCAAGCGATGATGAGGTCGATGATGCAGCACGCTTGTCTAGAAGTAATGATTCACTCTTGAACTAAACAATAATTTGTATAGATTTAATAAAATTATTTTTAGTCAGGGCATTTAAAGACTCAATTAATCAAATGTTAGAACTTTTCCTTTTATTGGGACACCAACGTTGTCAACTTAATTGAGGTTTATAAATCTAACTTAGCCTACTCTGAAAGTCAGTTGGGTCAAATAAGTTAAATCTAAATAAAAACAAATATACTGCTCTGGACAAATTACTATTAAAACTTCTTGGAACTCATTTATTCGGTGACCGATGTCATTTATTATTATTTAGTTTAGATTCTATTATTTTAGTTTTTAAATATAATTTAGTGTGTGCTATTAATATCTGTTAAACCTGTTTTATTTAGTATTTTATTTTATTTCTAGCCTGTTGTCTCATTGCAAAGACATATGTATGTATGTACAGCAGAAGTCATAAACCGGATTGATTAAAAAGTAATGTGATAATTTTTAGAGAGTAACTACTTGATTTTCGGCTAGACCTTTTTTAATTGACCGTAAATATAATGATATGCAGAGTTAAGTATCTGAACTATTATTATGAATAATTCTATTTTTCTCAAGTGGGCAAACTTATTAATTTTATAAATTCATTCTTAATTGTCATGACAAATTATGCGAAATATCATTGTTAAATAAAACATAGTTTTATCATCTAAAGTTACTAAGAGCGTGCCTTGGGGACAAGGTTCCAATTACTCACATTGTTGTAATATTAAAGTGTCACAAAATTCCATAAACCCATTTGTCACGGGCCCTTCGACTGGTGTGCTCACCCCTTTATAAAGACATTTAATACTTACATTAGAACCAATGAGAGGGATTAGTGCGGACTTGGTTTTCTAATGCGGTGACAGAGAATACGTAGAAAAGAAGAGGTGATAAGTAGTCAGCGGTTTTTTATTTTACCTATTTTTTAGCCTCTTGAGTTACAAAAATATTAGTTTCATAATACTGATAGTTAATAAGAATTTAGAAAACAAGAGGGTATCAGGAGTCAGATCGCTCACGAATAGTCACGAAGGGTTCCGTACCTTTAACCTGCAACCTACATTTCGTTAGTATGCGTGTATCCATCAATATTTAGCTTGACCAATAGTCAAGTAAATAATTTAAAAAAAAATGTTGTAGTAGTACTTTACTAAAAATTGGTCGAAGAACGCATTTTAACAGATCAAAAAACTAGCCCTTAGTAATAAGATTCCTTTGGTTACCGCTAGGCTACGGAACCCTAAACAACATTACTGGTGAAATCTTAGGCTCAATTAACACTCCTGCGTGCCGCGGAACGGAAGCGTCAATCTGAAACATCTGAGAAAATAAAAAGAAGACGCGCGAATCTGACGGAATCCGAGCGTCTGAGCGGGAAAAATATCTCAGAAGAAATATGTGCATTACGTTGTAGAGATATGGGTGAATTTGCTATGTTAAGTTTTAGATTGACGCTTCCGTTCCGCGGGAGAAAATTGTTCCGCAATATTTCTATTTGCTAGTATTTTTCATAGAGAATGGGCGGAATGTCGCATCTGCAAGCATCGTTGTATATTCCATACTCTGAGTTCATTATCGAGCATCTTCACGCAGTCGCAGTCGTAATCCTTTTAACGCCGATGCGAAAATTAATATACATTTCGTTTTGTGTCTTATTTCGAGCACACAGAGTCGAGATTTAAATATCCTGTATTATTTGCAAAGTCCTGTAGGACACAGATGTGCAAGCAAGTGTCTGCCTTGATTACACCAACGGAATACGAATCTAATTTATGTGCAGTAGTATTGGTATCGGATCAGCTGGGACGGTGAGGTTGTCACAAGATAATGGATTTAAGAACGTTCACTGAATACTTAATATATACAGTTTTGTTTTGCGGGGATTTTGACATGAATGGGAAGTTGATTATGCATTAATGTTAGGGTTACAATGTCTTTATTTAGTACGTGTTACGTGTCCCAGGATTTTGGGTGTGTCCTTTTATGTCTGAATTGGTTGGATTTGTCGTAATTGAATGAAATTTCCATTATCACCTTTTGCTGTATAAAACTTGCCCAATTGTAACATAAATGGAAGAAATCACTGGCTCCTGAAATACAGGTACTCGAACCTAGCTCTGAAGCAGGGTCTCACATTTTTCTGTACCAGTTTTTTATGACAATAAAGAAAATTATTAATTATTATTTTATTATTATTGAAAACTGAGTATAACAAGTTCAAAGTTCTGAATTTACTTGAATAGGTTAAAAGAAATAACGTCTTAACATTGTTTTAGTTTTTGTTTAACGATCTCTTTATTGGAATCCTATTATATTAAATATTTATGTAAAAGTCTGAGTTTGTTTGGATGTTGGTTATCAAACACACCTCACCGGATTTAAATGAAACTTGGCGCATAGGTAGACCATATTCTGGATAAGGACAAAGGGTTTTTTATTCCGATACCTAACTAGGTGCCCATATTCTTTTTTTTTTAAAGAAGGGAAATCATTAAATGATTCTTTGCGCTCTGGAGGGAGCGGAAGGGAGTGTCAGACTCTTCCTGACTAAAACCCATCCGTGTTCCTCCTAATGCCCTTTTCTCTTTCGAACAAATTCCGCCCTGGCAGGCTAGTGACTCAAGCGGGCCCCTTCAAGGTAGGTGCCCTAGGAACGATTTCCAATATTTCCAACGGCGAAGGCGCTGGAAACAGTTAGCAGATAAATCAAAGCACATTTTAATTAGCCACCAACATTCGTTTTTACTTCGTTACTACACAAGAAACATCTCCTTGAGATATAAAATGTCGTTATTTTACGATTGTTTGAAACAGAAATAAACTCTGATATCTCTGCCTAATGTAAATGTAAAAAAAAAGATTTTGTTTAAAGTATACCTAATGACTATATCTTTATGCTAGAAATATATTTTTATTAGTATAAAAGCAATAGAATAGAAGTCAAATATTTCAACAAATCCATATCGGTTAAGTGGTTTACAGAACTTTATGATCCCAATTTTCCCAATCAGGCCAATTTTTAGAATCAATATAGACTGATTTATGGAGATATGTTTATTTTGGTGCCCAATCTTAGCCATTAATAAAGAATCTATTGCCTCTTTTAGCTTGAGTTTTCCCAAAATCAAGTCACGTACAGGACTTACAGTTTTGGCAAAAATCAAGCTGGTGTTTACATGTCAACACACTAAGATTTAAGGTCTAAAACTCGCTGCTAGACAAATATTACGTAGCTTTTTTAAGACATAGGACCACGTTTTATGTGGCTCAATTTTGTTCGACTATCAGTGATGCTTGGATTAACACAGGCATCTGGACTCGAAATCTAGCCACAATTCCCTTAAATCTATTTCAGGATCATTAAGACCCTCTTGAGATAATCCTACAAATTTTTGAATCAACATACAAATTCCTATTAAATTTTTATGGAGCATAGCAAATATAATCGTATTAATAGGCTGCGTTAAGTAAATTGGCCCATAATTCCTACTGTTTTCGGGTATTATGCAAATCGCCTTGAACTAATTCAATCTTTTGTTGGCTCGTAATAATTAAAGTCATTTGAATTTATATGCTCGTAAAGCGTATGCTCTTGTTCGCATACATTTGCTTCAACATTGTTTGTTTGTATTGTTTTATCGTTTTACCTGCAATCGTAACGTTTCTTTATCCTTTTCAATTGAACGGTCTTTTTTGTTTGTTTTTCGTGCGGATTTTCTCTGTACGTGTGTTGGTCGGTTGGATTTGTTACGTCGATTTTATTACGCGGCGCCTCGTTTTCTTCTTTGATTGTTTAGTTTTTGTTTATAACTATGGGACTATTGTCATTCTCAGCGCTTGGTTTAATTCCATCGTTATTTATGTTTGTTCCTTTTGTGATATAAAGTTCCTTCTGCAAAAGTGCACGGTGAATTGCGGAATTTGTTCGAAAGAGTCAGCGCGGCCCAGGAACGCAAAGGGCATTTGGAGGTACACGGATGGGTTTTGGTCAGTAAGAATCTGTCACTCTCTTCCACTCCGCCCAGAGCGGAAGAAGTCACTTGTTAATTTCCCATCCTATTAAAAATAAATTGGATGTCACAGTTTAGCATACTGTGACGATGTGATGTGTCATTTAATTTTAAGCACCTACGAGTATTAAATTAAAAGCAGCTGCTATTTTTTTCCAGAGTCATCAAGCGTGTATGTGTGCTATGTTCCGGTCTTATTAAATATGATAAAATAACAGGTTTGACTTGATTCATATCAGTGTTCGACACAATTATCTGTAGAAGTGTCTGTACATTGGTCTTCCTTTTTAGAAGTGCTAGTTTTTTCCAGAATTTAACATTGCTTTTAAAGTAACAATTAATTCTAGCAGAATTATTTTTAATTACATGGTTGCAAGTGAAAAAAGTCTACCTTCAGATAATTTTTGTTTCATAAAACTTTCGGTACCTTTTTTTTTTGCCCGCAATGTTACCTACCTCCTTTTGTCCTTATTTTTTTCTTAAACACATTTGCGTTGAAACCTAGACTCATCATATTTTTAGATAGGTACTTAAGTATTCGACCTCTTTGTTTTTTCCAGTCACTTTTGTACAAAAAGTCCTAAAAAACATTTTGTCAAGTCCTATAAAAACTTCTGAACGTAAAACTCTTTACTTAAGAAATCCATTTTGTATTTTAGTTGACGTTAAGTCCTTTTTAGGTGAAAGGTTTGATTTAAGTGTGTCATCAAGTACATTGTTAGTACTAGACTAGGTTTGAAGCTGGTGGGTATGTTATAAATTACTGCCTGCAAGAATTCTCCGATTTTTTTGGTAGTAGGTAAGTTGTGGCCCCTTATTATTTTTGTGTTATATTAATGATCTTCCGAAAACCATACCACATCCAATGACCCTATTTGCTGATGATTGTACTATAGTATTTTCTGGTAAAAATAGTGACTCATATGAAAATGACATAAACAGTAGCTTAAGTCTAATAATTCAATGGCTAAATAATAACAATTTACAGATTAATTTTAATAAAACACAAATAATGACATTTAAGCAAAGAACTAATCCTAAAATTCTTGACATTAAGTATGACCAAAATAAGATTGTTAAGACGGAACGTACCAAATTTCTAGGAATTTGGCTAGACGAAAACATGACATGGAAAACACACATGGAGATTATGATTAAAAAAATTCATCAATTTTGCTATGCTTTGCACAACTTGAATAAGGTTGCAAATCGTAATACTGTCCTTACTGCATATCATGCATTTGTCTCCACAACTCTTCGTTACGGCATAATATTTTGGGGCAACTCTACCAACAGAGAAATGGCCTTTAAAGCCCAAAAACAATGTCTTCGAGCCATATGTTTGTTAAAAACTACCGAAAGTTGCAAACCATTTTTCGTTAATTTAAAAATACTCACGCTTCCATCGCTCTATATTTATGAAATTTCAATATTTGTTAAGGAGACTCTATCTAAATTTGAAAAACTTAATACTAGACGTCACCAAAGCACACTAAAGTCCAAAAAACACAGTACTGCTCTTTTCTCAAAGAGCTGTCTAGGCATGGGTCCAAAGATTTACAATAAATTACCAAGAACTTTAAAAAGCATGACCAACATAAACCATTTTAAATCGCAGCTAAAGAAACTCCTGGTTGAAAAGGCTTACTACTCGATCAATGAGTTTTTAGATGATAGAAGCATAAAATAAAAATGTCCGATCCACTTATTATTCTATATTATTTACGACTTGTTTGAAATAGACTTACTTAGCTGGTATTTTTACGCCTAATTTGTACGCCTTGCAAGGTAAAACATAGTGATACAACACAATTTTTTATACCATGTACCATATTACCTATGTTTAACAAATAAATTGCTTTGACTTTGACTTTGACTTTGACTTTGTGGCAGTTTAAATATATTTTCTACATAAGTTCAACATTTAATGCTTTACCTTTTAATGTTATCGAATTCTGTCACTGACCAAATGTAGATCTGTAATTAGCCGACATCATTTAGGTATTTCTTAATTGAAACCAAGTGACAGTAAAAGCGAGCTAAAACCTGGAATCTAAATTCAAGACTTTCATCTAGGCAATTGTGTTCCATCGTGAACCGCATTATTGCTGATATGACGCTGAGAACCATCAGGTGAGATGGCGCTCTATAGCGAACCTATAAAAGAAAAGAAAAAAAACAAGACAACTTTACTACTGTTATAATCTTTATTTTGTCATATTCAGTACCGAATTTTCGTAAAATATCTGTTTTTAGTAAATCCACTGCTGACTGGCGTTGTGGTAATATTGTGAGGAAATGGAAAAGTCACTCAGACTGCGGCACCACCGTCACCTGTTGTAGCTTTCACATTTTTCTAGAGTTTATTTTATTTATTGTCAGTTCGGAGTAGGAGTTTTGTAGGATGTTGCCATGTAAAAAAAAATTTAAACCTGGTGAGAGCCTTGGGAGTAGTGCGAAAAGCAAACGACCGATCGATGTGGTGATGTATAGAGGCCTATATTTAGCTGTGAACGTGTTTCGATGATGAAAAGCTGGATGGATGATGAAAAGTCTAAAATAATAAGTAAGTATGTAACAGAAAATATTATTGTGAAGAGAATGTGGTGAGGGTCGCGGGTAGCCGATGGATACGAGACGCACAGGACAGGTTGTTATGGCGACACTTGGAGGAGGCATAGGTCCAGCAGTGGACATCTTTCGGCTGATATGATGATGATTAATGTGGTAAGGTCTACCTTAGCAGGTAGCGCATCCAGGCCAGACAGTCTGAAATCGGCAACACATTGCAGTGATGTTGTGATCAATACTCGTTTTATCTCCGTGTGAAAATGGCATTTACAATAATAAATTGCATTTTCTGTATAGAACATTCCCATCCATAACAAGGCAAGGAGAAATCTCAATATATTAATATGGTCTCCCATCCACAGACCACCCTCGGCAAGCGTTGCTTGACCTTGAACATCGATCCGTGCGGCTCTTATAATTTAGCCTAACGCTCCTCCTCTATCGAACTATTATTATAATCTAGAAAGTCTAAAATGGCCACAATACATTAACTCTAAATAAAACTATGTCAAACTCTTTCATCGACCCTCTGTGGTGCGCCTAATTCAAAGTTCAGCGAGCACAGTCGGGGTCTAATAAAATTATTAGCTCTGAATTGAGAGGTCTAATCTAGGATCGAGTATGTTTTGTTTCGTTAAACAAGGTTATTCACAGTTGAGAGTTCGACAGAATCGACGGGTGGCATTTTGAATTGCTATTGGTATTGTTCTTTATAATTGCAAACAAAGACTATGTACCTTTTTAGGTACGTAGACATTGTTTTAGGGCCATGCTGCAGAATTGATTATCTCGGCGTAAGCGCATGTTCAAAGAATAGCCCCATTCCATCACTTCCCGTGGGTCTCGTGAGAGGCAAGAGAATGGACAGCAGTATTCTCTGTAGGTACGGTACATTGCAAAAGCTGCACTGCGATCACTACCAAGTGTGGCGATTATAGCAAACCCCCCCCCTCCATCTGGGGGAGGTCCATGTCCAGAAGTGGTCATCTTTCGGCTGATATTATGATGATGATGATGATAAGAGCATGTTCAGGTTATCAGCACTTGATTGGATAATACCATCTCACATAAATAAATAAAATACTAAGGCAGGGTTAAAGGGGCGTGTTTTCATGAGAGCTACCCTTCATCCCCATTAAAAAAAACTTTCCAAAAGGTTCAGCTCCTACATGAAAACCCTCATGTACAATAACTTCACCAAACTATGTAGATTAAGGAACTTATCGCTTCGTGAAGCAAAGTTTTAAATGTCAAAAGAAATAATAGATCGGACGTATTCAAGCACTAAAAATTTTATTAAACAAATATTGTGATGGACAGTGATCTCATAGTCATCTAAATAAAATGGGCATTAAATGCATTTAGAACTAGTTTGACTTTAGTTATGTTTTAATATTATACGCTGTAATTTATGTATAACATGTATATGTTATTCTGCGCATATTTATTAATTTGTAATTCTAAAAGAAATCTTGCAAGCTTCATTCTGAACAGGCCTACCTAGCATAGTGTCGGAAGTTTTTGAGACTCTTTATTGTATACTTTTACAGAGCACCAAACGTTCTTGTACAATTATCACACTCTGTTATCTTATTTTTTCTTGTAATAAAATTATTCTTATTCTTAAAATTAATGTTAAACCCAAACTGTTACTGGGACCCTATACTGTCATTAGGCAAACTTGTCCTTGCCCCATTTTCCACTTTTTTCTGTTTTTATAGATTTTGCGCCAATCCAATTGAAATGGCCACAAAGGTAACGTTTTTAATAGCGTTTTACTGGCAAAGATACTACCAGCCATAGGCCACCAGTTATAGGCTGTTCTTTCCATGATCTAAATATGTTTTTTTTGAAGTGAAAATTTATTTAGCGGCGTTGTCCACTTTTTAGGATTGGTAAAAAATGTTAAACTCGCGTCAGGACACGTGACCGTCAGGATACGTGACCTGATCGAACATTCGTAAGACGGATAATAATTATGTAATATAAATTGTCGTGTTTGTGTAGGATAGCGCAATAAATGAATATTGTATTTAACCACATAAATGATAGTAGTTTTATATTGATAAATAAAACAAATCGTGCGAAATTATTCCGTAAACATTCCAAAATGTTAATGTTCAAGTTTTCACTTCTGCCGGCACTCCCGGAGTGCAAACCGTTGTTTTTTCTAGGGAACAATGTAACGTAATCGGAAGACCTACCCCGTAGGTACTAAGTTGTTCAAATAATCAATTAATTCAACATATCATCTGTACCGTAATTACTAGTCAGACACAAGTCTAAGGCATTATTAATGAAGTAATATTCTGTAACAAGGAAGATTAATATTTAGATTGGAACTAAGCTATTGTACCTAATGGATAGTTTACACAGTGCGAGCTAGTGAATAGGCAGTAGACAGTTTCTCTGATTGTCTACTTGTATGCCAGTAACTCGGCTCGCCTTAGCTGTTTATACGGTGATACTAGCCAGTCTCTTGCAAAGTGCTGCACCCAAAAAATAAACAGGTTCCGCTCCACAACAGCCTAGCTGCCGAGCTGATGCCAGGTGCGATTTATTGTAAGGCCAGGCAGCAGTGAAATCAAAAAATGTTGAAGTAACTCGGATGCAAGCTACTATCCAACTCGCACGTGGCAGTAACTCGTAAGATACGTTCATACGATGCGAGTTACTGCACAGCAGCTACTCGGCAGGCTGACTCGCACGCCGACGTCACTCTGATGGTACATTACCAGCGAAATGACGTCACGCGGGTTTTCAAAGCACTGTATCGTCTTCATTTTCTGGTTACGTGAAAAAAGAAAAAATACATGTCCAATATTTTTTGGATATTATCGGACGGACTATTTAGATTTTTTCAGTGAAAAGAATTTCATATTCTGACCTTTGGCAGTCGTTACGGATTGTCAGAAGCTAGAAAATCTGATACCAGTCTTGCCAAGAAGTGCTTCTCTATTTAAAGTACTGGTATTCAGCTGAATCTGGTTTGACTGGAAGCCGACCCCAATATAGTTGGGAAAAGGCTAGGCAGATGATGAAAATATCATATACTGACAAGAGATTTCCAAGTACTTAGGTAGATACTCAGTTAGTAAATGTGCTCAGTAACCTATGTGCTGGGTCTATATAAGGTATCGATTGTATCGTAACAATGCAACTGATTCAAACAAGTCGATTTCATCTATTTGTGTCAATCCTATTCTACGGAAATAGCGATTGAATGACTAATGGGTTGTCAAGCTCAAGGCTTTTAGTGAAAGCCATTATTGTGTTGTGTGTGAATCAGATTCTTTATGATTATTAGATTCAATCCAGTTTATCTAATATCTTTATTATGATAGTTTCTCAGAAATTGATGAGATCAGCCTTTGTTTAAATAAGGTAGGTACCTACATTTATGATCTGCTGCGGCATATATACCGCCAAATATGAACTACAAAAAAGATCATTCTGACTTCAGACAAACAAAAGTTCTCCACGCCATTTCAATATATACCAATCGCAGCCAATTAGCTTAATCAGCCATTTAATTGGTGACCTAGACTTTTCATTTAAATACGCCGATTTTTCAGCGACCTAAGTGTTGTTCAATATCGTTTAATAACTTGCCCATGACACTTATGTAGCTGATTAAACGGCGCAGTTAAATGAAAAGGCTAGGCTCTAAATGAAACGGCTGATTAAGCTAGTTGGCTGCGACATATATACAACAGCTCGTAAAAAGGTAACAAAATACAGACAGATGAACAGATTGACAGACAGACAGACTTAAATGTCCGATACAGAAAATGTTTGATCGTAACATATACGAGTATGTACCCACTTCAGTCAATGTTGAAGTATTGAACTGAAAAACAAGTAAATATAAAGGTTTCATTCAGTTTGTTCCAATTATTCACACTAAACATTTACTCTACAGGAATTGGTATCACGATTCCAATTTTTGTTTAAAAACTTTGTAAATATGTAACCCGATGTGGAAGGCTCGTGTCACAAACAGAATTTTATAAAATGCTTTACCGGTAGAAAAGTATATTTATGTGAAAATAAATTTACAAAGGGCCTAGCACGAATGTTTTGACGTATAGTACCGGTACAGTATCGTTAACGTAAGTGAATTTTGAATATAAAAAACTACAATCCCAGAGTAGGTATTTTGGTTTAATTTTATGCGAAATTCACATTTTTATCATAAAAAATATGAATATAGTATCCAATTCAAATAAAAATTATGTATGAAAAGAGTAATAAAACTGTAGCAAAATTTTACGTAACATTATTGTACGTCAAAAACGGTCGTACCTGGGGGCCTACTCTCTAAGTCCGAAGTCCGTAGTTTCGGCCTTAGTGTCGGGCGTTTTCTACTCCGTATTACCTACGGACTTACGATTAGTCCCGAACCCGAACTAAGAATGACTGACAACACGATTTGACAGTTGTTCTTACTCCGGGATCGGAACTAATCGTAAATCCATAGGTGATACGTAGTAAAAAACGCCCGACACTAAGGCCGAAAGTACGGACTTCGGGCTTAGAGAGTAGACCCCCAGGCCCGGAGGTTTTCGTCAATCTGTTCGCATTTTACGTATTTTAGAGGGTAGTTTGTAGAGTTTTATGTAATAATAGGTAAGACATTTAATGTGTTACTACTTTTGTAAACTTTTACTTTTTTACGTTCTTGGAGTTTCTTGTCCATTCTTCTCCATAAGAATCTACCTTTTGCGAATTGACAACATAAGTCAATATAACATTTAATTTTTAATCTGTTTATTTGATGTTCAAAAGTGACGTTCACTCATTTCGAAAAATAAGGACTTGAAAGATTGTATGAAATGCGCTCTTAAGGTAGGTGCCAGGTGAACTTGCATATATATGTATAGTACATATAGTTCATTGACCTTTCCCTATATCCCTTCGTAGATACCCAAATAATAAATTATGAACCGTTTTTATTACAAGAGAACGTAAAGGATCGCGAAAAAAGTCAATTCATGACAGCTTTATGTCTTTTTTTCTGGTTTTGATAAAAAAGAAAATCAAAAAATGTATGTGGGTCAATGAGCGTTATTGTACATTTATTTGGCATCTAGATACCATACCATAGTACCAGTTCTACCGACTCTAAACTACGTCCGCAAGTCCCTCGTATATGCAATACAACTTCAATTGTTTGGCAAGCTCAATTGCACTGTAGGTGCCGATTGGCCTATTCAACTCGATTGCACTCGTTTTCAATGCAATGAAACTAGAAGAGGAAACTACATTGCTGCCCATTTGTAGAATTGCCGTCCACTTATTCTGTTTGCCGGCGCGTTAATGGTGGCGCCATCTTTTGTGAACAACGGAAGTTTGCAAGCTCTTGACTTTATGTTGTAGAGAAATACGACTGACGACATGGTTGGCGCAGTGGTTGAGCAATTGAATGCTGCGCTGCGTGTCGCGGGTTCGATTCCCGGATAATAAAGTAATAGATCACTGGTCGTTATAAAGTGAGTGGTAAGATTATAACTCGCGATTTTTTGCTTTTATATTTATAAATAATTTTCCTCATTGGTCTAGAAGTCATAAGCACTACTGCTGTGCATGAGGTTCTGGGTTCGAATCCCGGAAATTTTAATGCATACGCTAGATATCCAGGTCAAAATAGTCATTGTTCACTTACTATAGAAAACTTAAAATCGCTCTCTCTCTCCCTTTAAACTCTTTCGGATAACGTTCTCTTCCAACTGTTTCGACCTGGATATCTAGCGTATGCATACTACATTTAATTAAAATCGGTTCATACATTTAGAAAACTGAGGACTTGAAGTTTTGTATGAAATGCCTACGGCATTCAGTCATTTTGTTCATTCATTCAGGCGTAAACGCTCTTAAAAACAAAACCAGCAAAACGGGGTTGTTGCTATAGGCAAATCCCTGCAAACCCTTCGGGAAATATAACCGTTATGTTATGTTACATCAAATAATATGTTTACTTTAATTTATCAAAAAATATACTAAGCAGAGAGCTAAATATATGAATTAAAATAGGCTTGTTTAACGCATGGAATATCTTTTGAACCTGAATGCAATAATCTTTACAAAACATAATTTGTGGAACTAGATATTTTGTGAAAATGTTTTTGGGAAATAATTGGCAAATAAGTAAATAACTTAGCATGTATGGTTTAATAACCTCAATGTTTTTGCAAGATTGTTGAACATACCAAGAAAAAAATATGTGCATACTAAACAGTGATATTTTATAGCCCGCAAGCCTTCAATTAGCATTCTGTTGAACAACTTAATATTATGTTATAGCCTTGACTCTGTGCAAGCGGTATTAAGGAGCCCGAAGGCATGCTCGCGAGTATGGAGAGATTCTGTATCTTTTAAGAGATGAATTAAAATAGTTCCTTGTGATGAAAGCGCCAGGCGCACTACGGATAGTCAGCACATAAATTCACCTGACATCTTGCTGTCTAGTAAATTTATTTAGATAACAAACACAGCTAGAGATGGAGAAGTTTGTCTTCTCCATAGTGAAATAAAAAATCAAATGATTTATATTAGGACTCTAGGTAAAAATGAAAAACTTTCATTCTATCGTTTGAGATTCCCTAACCACGTGACATTTATGTACCAGATGCTCATTCTATACATATTGGACGATTTAAATCTTCGCTTCCGCCATTCCGTTTATATTAGTTATTATCGACAGAATAGCAGTTTATCTAGGCCCTCAGGTTACAAATATATCAATAACCACAAACAGCTATAACACTAAACCAAAATCTCAAAGAGTATTAATATCAGTACTGTAAACGGAAGCAATTGCCTTCTATGAAACCTATCATACATTACTGCGAGGCTGGTAGACGCCTATAAATATTCCGTGTTAATTAATGTTATACCGTGTCGCTAGCAGGAAAGCGTTCTATCAAGCAGACTTATCGCCATCGGCCATCTTGAAAATAAAACATAAATGAAGTTCGCATATCTGGTTCATAAAATGCAACTTGTCTTAAGCAAGCCATACACCATTCGATTTATTGCTCCCTATCTATATAAAATCTGATAATTCAAATTGAATAGAAATTGTTAGAAATATCGTTAGCGCTGTGCAGTTCGCAGCAATTTATCTGAAGAGTTTAGAATCGTAACTGAAGATGGTTCTGATACGGTGGACTAAGATTCTCTGTATTGTTAGTGCAATTATGTACGCCCACAGCACACTCAGAAACTTCTATGTCGAAAGATAGTAGTAAAAACCAGTTGTTGAAAAATTGCTCGCTAAGGACTGTTATTGCGTATATACGATATACGCAATATGATAGAGATACGTAATCAGTCGTTTCTCTCTCTCGTCATTTTGACTATTCAAAATGATATTTCATAATGACTATTCTACGCTACATACACTATTATTAATTGCGCTCCAAAACACAGACGACAGTTTTGTTGACAGAAGGCTGTCCTGCCTGCAGCAGCATAACAGCTGCCCATCGAGCGATGGGTCTGTAACACACAAAACTTGGTGCCCTGAAATCGCAGGACAGGACACGAAGGTGATGGTGCAACGAGTTCGATGACTTCTTTAAGAATGGGTACCTGCCCATTCTGTGTGTGGTGGGTTCTGCGCCACCACCTGGTGGCGCAGAACCGGAAACAATGGAAGAAATGAAGGGGGCCATTGGTATTAGTGCAATTTAGGCTAAACACAAATAAATAAATAATGGAGCAATGGATAAGGAATTTCCATCGTGATAGAAAATGTGTTACGCAATTTGGATGCCGATTTATTGGAAAATGAATAAAATATTTCCGTAGTGTATGACTACGTTAATATTTATTGATATCAGGATTTTTGCGAAAAAAGCGTTTTTTCCATTTATTCTTCGACGTATAAATGAGGCAATATTGTTAGCCAGTAAAAATGTTTTTGTCCTGCTTTAAGAATGTCAGCGACAAAGAAAAAGTTAACGTTTCGTCAGCCAGTGCGCCGTATAAGCCATGAAAGACTAATTGGAAGGCGTATAGCCAGCCTTAAACTTGGTCCAAGATTTATGTTTTTATTGAAAGTATGGTGCAGTGGCCCTTGCAGGGTAAGCAGAAAACTGCAATGGAATGTCAGTTATTAGTGATGGCTACGTAATTTTCTTTCAAAGCTTTTAAATGTAAAAGTTTTTTGTAGCAGAGACGCAATAAAACTATAGTTAAAATAATGGTAATCGTATATATTTCTTTTAATTATATTCTCCTAATTTATTATTCCTAACAATATTTGCATTCATAAAACTATAAAACGGCAAGCATTGAAATCTACTTCGTAACTTTCATGAACCCCATTTCCAAATGGGGTTAACTACTTTTTTAAAACCAGCCTTCACATAATCAATTATAAAAATACTCTCACAGAATCCGGGTAAAATAACAAAGTGAAGCTAATTAGTATATTTTACTGCACTTTCTTTGTCTTAATTGCTCTCTTCTTCGGGCTTTGCATTTAAATAAGGCATAATAGTCAATTAAATTTGTGTGCATTACGCGCTCTGCATACGAAAACTTTATTATTGTATCGTGGAACTAAACTGGAGCTTTTTTCTCTAACTCTTTTATTATTTCACGTTTTCACGAGAGTGGAGGTTGGTACAAAATAGAGAAGCATATGACCCGCTGTGGGTTAAGTCGGGCTGCGAATGATGATGACGAAGTAGCTGAAGAAGTATTTTGTGATAGTGTACAGGTAACATACAATACGCGTTCGTATTTTTTGAACGATTGAGAATTCCACGAAGAAACCACTGGATATATTATGCAGATGAAGCGAGATTAATAGTTTATAAAGCTTTCCTTAACAATAAAACTACAGGCTGCGAGAACATCCTTCAGAAAAAAGACAAACAAAAACAAAATCTTTAACGAAAATTGCGGACAGCCAAATTGAATTACCATAAGTAGACAAAACATTTAATAATAAAAGTAAACAAATAAATCTTTAAGAAGATAAGTACAAAATTAGGCTGGGATCAAGATTTGAATAAGTAATTTGTTGGATAAAATGTAAACATCGGTGAGAGTCTGATGGGACATAGAATTTGAACGGGCGGTCTGGGGTTATTGGCAGTTCGAGAGTAGCCATTATTATTGGCGAACTTAAGACAAACAATGTAGTAGATAGACCATGGTTCCAGTAGCATACAAGGGGTGACGGCTATCTCTCTCCTAGACTTTGGATACAATATCACTCGTGGCTGCTTAGCTAAGCCCATATTCCAAAACGTAAACTTCAAATCGATTCGAACTCCATCTCCAACATGAGCACGAAAATGTCAATGAAAGCTTGTCTAATTGACATTTTCGTACTCGAGAGATAAGCAAACAGCCTAGATGCAAAAACTTCAATTTATGACAAGCTCCGATAGAGTTGGAGTTCGAGTTGAGTTGGAATTTACCTTAAAGTTGAGAAAGATCCAAATTCATCTTCAATCGGCAAGGTTTACCAGACTTTCTATTAGCCTTTTTTTTAAGGATTGGAAATCATCAAATGACCCCTTCCGCTCTGGGTGGAGCGGCAGGGAGTGTCAGACTTTTACTGACTAAAACCTACCCATGCTCCTCCTAGTGCCTTTTGCGTTCCAGAGCCGCGGTAACTCTTTCGAAGAAAATCCGCGAAACTTTCTATTAGCCTGGCGAGTGATTGTGACACATCAAAAATGTAAGGGGTTAATTGATTATCGTTGTTGAAATGTCAAGTGATGGGTTCCTAATATTTTGGCATTTCGACAATTGCATCATCATCATCTCAGCCGAAAGATGTCTAACGCTGGACATAGGCCTTCCCAAAGTGTCGCCACAACAACAGGTCCTGTGCGTCTCGCATCCATCGGCACTGTCTACAACTTCAGATAAGAAAAAAAAATGTATTTTTTTAAACATAGCTGTTGTTATTGTACGAGTATATGCCTTAAACATCTTAAACTGAATTGAAGCAAGACCGTTTTATCCATAATTCATTAACCCATAGTCTCCTGCAGACTAAATATTTAAACCATATTTTTCCTTATAAACTTCGTAGCTACCATCCCTACGCCCAACTTTATAAAGGACGAAAGCGTTAGAATCTTTACCCAATCCATCTGCTCCGCTCACAATGAAATATTTCCGTTCGCTTCGTTCCAGTGTGTCAGCCGTTTTCTCATTGATTGAAAACCTGTTAATATCCAACTTTCTTTGCCTCGCCTTTCCTTTATCGTGTTTATACAAACTTTCCCTTTATTTTCACTGGTAAAAACGTGTTGAAAAGCGAGTGGGAGTTCTGTTTAAAGATTGTAATAAATGTCATTTGGGAATATTGATGAGCGCCAATTATACAATGGTTTGGAGACAGTTTCGTGAAGCTTAAGAATTTGTGCTGCTTTGCATAAATAAATAACGGCTTTTCAAATTTTTTTACGTAAAATTTTGAGATGGTTTTCTGATCGATTTTAGAGATTCTTTGACTTGTTAACTTAAGTACGTAATACTCGAATATGTTGTTTATTTATATATTGGAAAACTGTTTTCCCGATGAAAAAAAGACAATTCGATTTTATCTATAATATGTATGTATTTATAAATTATATAAGTGTCACTCCCGACCTAACTCAATTTTGGGAGCTTGACAAAGTGGCTTCAAAACATTCACTCTCGCTTGAGGAGAGAATGTGTGAGCAGTCTTTTGCTCAAACCACCGCTCGTAATGATGGTGGGGGATTCGTCGTATCAATGCCTTTAAAAGGGGATCCTAGTACATTAGGTCATTCATTTACTAATGCTAGAAATCGTTTTCTTTCCCTTGAACGGCGGTTTAAACGCGATCCATTATTTCATAAAAAATACAATGAGTTCATGAGAGAATATGAGCGTCTAGGTCATATGACGTTAGACTCAGACTGTACTTCTTCGCCAGAAAACTCCATGAAAAAATATTACATTCCACATCATGGAGTCATTCGCAGTTCTAGCACCACTACACAGCTACGCGTAGTATTCGACGCATCAGCTTCTATCAGTTCGGGGGTGTCGCTTAACGACATTCAGTTGGTCGGTCCCGTAGTTCAAGACGATCTGTTTTCTATTTTAACACGTTTTCGTCAGCATAGGTACGTGGTCTCAGGTGACGTGGAAAAGATGTACAGGGCCATAGAGTTAAATCCAGTTCAAAGACCTCTTCAAAAAATAGTTTTCAGATTTGAACCTTCAGAACCTCTTAGAACCTACACTTTAAATACGGTTACCTATGGTACCGCTTCTGCACCCTATTTAGCCACTAAGTGTCTTGTAAGTTTGGCTGATAACATTGAGGACAGTCGTATTATATGTGCTATACGACGTGACTTCTACGTTGATGACTTTCTTAGTGGAGGGAATACCATAGCTGAAACTGTTGACATTTCTAAAAAGGTACATTCTGTTCTATCATCTGCAAAATTCAATTTACGTAAATGGCGATCAAACAATCCACAAATTCTTAAAGAAATTACACATAGCAACGAGTTACATAATACTTTACATTTTTCTGAGCAAGGTCCAAACTCTCAAACAAAGACTTTAGGTCTTAACTGGGTTTGCGACTCAGATTCTCTTACTTACACAATAAATATCACCTCCACTACTAAAGTCACAAAACGTCATGTTCTTTCTGTCATCAGTCAAATCTTTGACCCATTAGGTCTCGTAGGTCCATGCGTCGTCCAAGCAAAGATAATTATGCAGCGTCTTTGGCAAGATAAGTATGACTGGGATGACGAAGTATCGCACGAAATCAGAAATCTTTGGTCTACATTTGAAGGCACAATAACCGCTTTGAATAATTTAAAAATTCCTCGTTGGGTTTTGCATGAAAACTCTATTACGCATGAAGTACACGTCTTTACCGATGCGTCCGAGAGGGCGTACGGCGCTTGCGTGTATATTCGGTCTTGTAATGGCAGTGGATCCATAGGCGTACAACTTCTAGTCTCTAGAAATCGTGTAGCGCCCATCAAACCAACGACGATACCGAGGCTTGAACTTTGTGGAGCTTTGTTGGGTGCAAGGCTGTGTACTAAGGTTCAGGAATCGCTTACCATACCCATTCATAAATGTAGATTCTGGTGCGACTCAACCATAGTCCTGGGTTGGCTCTCTACTCCATCTAATCAATTAAAACCTTTTGTCAGAAATAGAGCCAATGAGATACAGGAAATTACTTATGGTCATACCTGGAGCTACGTACCGTCGAAGGACAACCCGGCGGATCTTGTTTCCCGTGGTCTCAGTGCTGACGTACAGCGGGAAGGATAGTCTGCCGGAAGTGGTGACTCATTTCATTAGTAGTGATAGTGACAATAATTCATTGAATAGTAATCATTCAGACGTAACCATTCATTCATCAATCATTAACGATTTGTTAGCAAAGTATTCTAGTTTAACAAAAATACAAAATATATTTACATATGTACAACGCTTTATTTACAATGTAAAAAATAAAAATAATAAACTGCATGGTAATTTTTCAACAACAGAGCTAGAAAATTCATTACATATAATTATACATTATTCACAGCTTGAAATGTTTCCAGAAGAGTATAATTTGTTAAAGTCAGGCCAAAAATTACCACGCAGAAGTAGATTGCTTCCTCTGACACCGTTCATTGACAATCATAACCTCATTCGCGTGGGCGGGAGGCTCGATAACTCCCCCTACGATTTTAATGTGAAACATCCTATTATTTTATGCAGTAAGCACATACTTACAAAACTTATATTTCAAATGCAACATTTACAGCTTGTACATGCTGGTCCCCAGTTGTTATTGTCACACATACGGCAAACTTATTGGCCTCTAGGTGGCAGAAGCCTGTCTAGGTTTGTCGTGAATAAATGTCTTAAATGTTTTCGACATAAGGCTCAGAACGTTCAGCCTATAATGGGTCAACTACCTAGCTCAAGGACAAATCTTGAATTTCCGTTTTTGAATAGTTATGTTGACTACGCTGGGCCAGTATTGGTAGCCAATCGTAAAGGCCGAGGATGCAAACTTACAAAGTCCTATATGTGCATCTTTGTTTGCTCGGCAGTGAAAGCCGTACATTTGGAGCTCGTAACCGACCTCACCACTGAGGCCTACATGGCCGCTCTAAATCGTTTCGTGGCGCGTCGTGGCAAGCCTCGAAGCATCACGTCCGATAACGGGACTAACTTTGTAGGCGCATCAAACGAGATGAATAGGTTCTTGCAATCATCAAGTGTTGCATCTGAAATGGCACAGCAAGGTATTGAGTTTGTTTTTACGCCTGCATACAGCCCTCATTTTAATTCATTGGCTGAAGCTGCTGTAAAATCATGTAAGCATCATTTAAAACGATTACTGCATCTTACTCATTTCACCTTTGAAGAGATGGCTACCTGTCTCACTCATATTGAGGCGGTTCTTAATTCACGCCCTCTTACTCCTCTTTCTTCAGACCCTAACGATTTTTCGGCACTCACTCCCTTCCACTTCCTAATTGGACGGCCATTCTTATCAGTACCACATCCTCAGGTGACTGAAGCCAACATCACGCGACTGGATCGCTGGAAGAGAATACAGCACATCAGACAGCATTTCTGGCGACGGTTTCATAATGAGTACACTTCTCTGCTGCAGGCCAAATCCAAGTGGTTTCATTCCAGAGGTGAAGTGAAGCCGGGGTCCTTAGTCCTGATAAAGGACAAAACAACGCCACCTCTGCTCTGGTCTCTGGGCCGGGTCACGAAGACCTATCCTGGCGTGGACGGGGTCACGAGAGTGGCGGAACTGAAGACGAAGCGGGGCACCATTCGTCGTGCTTTCAACTGCATCTGCCCCCTTCCAGTCGACGATTGAAGACCACCCTTCAACCCGGGGAATATGTTGGCGCAACACATACGTGCGGGGGAAGCGGGGGCGCCGGGGGTATCGACACCACCGCGAGAGCGACTGCGCGCCCGCCACTCACTCAGCTCATAGACGCCGCCACGGTCATTTCTTTTATCTGTTCGGCTGATGGTGTAAATTATAGCAATACAACCATATTTATACAGTCCACTCTTTTATTATAAATAATCACCACTGAGCCCATTCATAAGTATGTATATCAGTTGTCTGGTTACCATAACACAAGCTCTGCTTAGCTTGGGATCAGATGGCCGTGTGTGAGTTGTCCCAAGATATTTATTATTATTATTTATTTATTAATTTTTTTTAATCAATACAAAACTCAACTATACTACTATTATAGAAAATATACACACGAACACAAAAGCTTTGTGTCATCATTTGAAAACGCTGAGGTTTTATACCATTTTGATCTTTATTTTCCTTAACGATGTATTCTCATTCATCTCTACTTAGGAACAGACAATGAGTCTGTTAAGTCCTATCTTCATAATTCGAGAGGTTTCATTGACAAAGGGCCATGTTTACTTTGTAATGAGGTGGAAATCTTGTTACAAATGGAAATGATGTGAGAATTCTAAGGCTTGATGTTTGATAAAGGAATCTTGCCGGAGTAGCTGGCTTAAGGCGAAATATGGGATGTATAGAGAAAAGAGGTCTAAAAGCTTATTTTTCTCTTTTGTTCATATCGTTTGACATTTATATGCGAGCTCTTTTTAAGCTACTTTCGCATTCGCATGTCAGTTGCAATCCGTCAAAAATGTATGGAAATAATGGCTTTTTTGACATATTGCAACTGACATTAGCAGTTGGCCCTCTGTTATTAGAAAATGTTTAAGTTTTTTTTAAATATTTTTGACGTTCTTTTTTCAATTGAAATAAATACCTGTTGTTCTGTTGAAAGTGTTAGGACTACCAGGTTATTATCTAGAAATTATTGTGTGTGAATGAAATGATGTTATATGGGCGTCTTATTTGTTTTGTTACACTTCTGGGCAATTTGGTGTTAATTTCTTGTGACTATGCTACATCTGTCCAGTAGTGAATAATATGACAAAAAGACGAACTAACATAGGTATTTACTTATATTTAAAAGGAATCAACAGTTCACTACCAACTTCAACGTATTTCAGATTAACCATTATCATCGCACTTGAAAAGCATCGTTCATTATAATTAGTTTCCCTCCACTCCACAACAGATGGCGCTAGCTGTATGATTAAATTGTTTCATTAAAACTTTAATCCAAGAGCAAAATTACAAAGTAAAATTGAGTCACATACGAAATATTACAGCATCTCTCATATTAATATGTAAAATTAAAGAGTTCATACTATGTTAATTATCTTTTATAGGTGAAAGGATTTAACTCGGGCGTCAGATTTTGCGGAACTCGTTAAAATTAAAGTTATTGAACTTGTCAATTGTGTGTGTTTGAGCTTTTAATATACGAGTAATGATATTGGTAACTTTGTCCGTTCTGTTTTTGTTCATGATTATAATAATGTGCCTTCTAGATGAATATTAACAGAGAATCACATAACACCGCTGTTGGATGGGAATAGAACAAGTATTCTACTCTTATTATAAGAGTAGAATACTTGTTAAGTAGTTGTTGTTGTATAAGTAGTAGTCTACTCTTATTAGCGATGCAACTGAATTAGTTGAACTACTACACAAATATAACACATATAGATAACAAAAGGATTGGTACCACGTACTCTGACATGAAACCTCATAAAATATTCACAGTCATTCAATCATAACTTCACACACACACATAAATACTATACTTTGAATTCTAAGACCGCTTCCACTAACTTCACTGAAGATTGTATCAACGAAAATAAATCTGATAGGCATCATTCATGAACTACCGCTACTAAACTCTTAGGACGCACATCAAATGCTCAATCGATATTGATTAAAAAATAAATGCCCGCCTTGCGGTTTGCTCAATACTCATTTACCTGTCCTATTAATACTAGCTATAAAAAAGCCAAGAGGTTACTTAATACGCGTCCTACGCAATCAACTTAAGCATGCGACAAAGCAGAAGACACCGGATTATGAAATGAAATTTCATTACCTAGTGTTTTTTATTTCATTCATATTTTATTACTTCATCGCTACCTGATCATAGTCTTCGGTGATTCAAACTGATCGCTATCAGATTACTAAAACAGTCACGGGTGGAAAAAGTGCCGACAAAGGTCGGCAGACGACATCGGGAGACGCACGGCGCGCCGTTCATACCAACCGGACGTTTTTTCTTGCACGTTGTCGCTTCCAGATGGGACACACTGATGTGGTGTTGGCGTAACGAGACGAAGGGCTGTTTTGATTGCATGGCATTCATATTTTGATGAGTCTTGAATGGAGGATCTTTAGTTCAATTTTTGCGTGACAATTTTGGATTCTCCGGTTTTGTAGTCTTGAGTAGGTTGTGAAGATTCAAATTGAGAAAGACTGGCTACGCTTTGCAAAGTGAAAACATTATCTACAGCATGCACTTTGTAAAGCGTACCAAACTTTTCTTTCATTCTTTCTTTCTTTTTTTAAAAAACGTTGCCCCGCACTAGAAATTTCTCCTGTATAGTAGGTGCGTTCACAAACATATAAACTCACATACACAAACAGCCACACCCGGAACAACCATCTGTAGGCCATACAAATATTTGTTCCGTGCGGGAATCGAACCCGCGACACGCAGCGCAGCAGTCGACCGCTCAACCACTGCGTATAATTAATTGTTTTGTTTACAACATCTTCGCTTTAACTTTTGCTATACCTACTATTTTAATTTATTCTCGTTTGGATTCTATTCTGTCTATGAAAGGATTGAAAATGTTCATCGTTCTTCAGAGCAATATGTCACGCTTATAAAGGCGCCTTGTCTTAAAACACACCTGCTTAGAATCTTGATATTGAATTCCCAGACTTAAGAAACCAGTCAGAGAGAGCTTTCATTACTCGCAAAACCTCTTCTTTTTATCAGAAGCAAAAGGACTCCAAGCTGTAGGCACGGTTCTTTTGTTTCTGGTTTCTGAGTGTTAAAAAATGACGGTGGACGTAAAACGCATTGTTTGATGTATTGTGATTTACACAAACGTGATGTTTATGCAATATGAGAGGTTTAAATCAAAATAATTGATGTGTTTACAACTTTATATTAAGTGTTATGACGATACTAAAGTATATTAAGTGAATTTTAATTGTTGAAATGGTATTCGGTTGGTTTGATCCTTTCTATGAATTTCGGAATTGTTTTTTTTTTGGAGTTTCATCGGATTTTTATTTCTGTGATGACTTGAATTTAAAAGAATATTTATAACACTTATAATATAAAGAATCTTCTCCAAAATTATAATTCTAATGGCTGTTTTCAATGCCGTGTTTACACCGCCGTAAAGCCATACACGGACCATGTCATGATTTAACGACAACATATTTCATTTAAATAATTCATTCGAATATTCCCTTAAACGTTTTCCAAACAATGCCAAACCCGAATCTAATGAGGCGTAACCAGAACACATATTGATTTATTATTGCGGGTAGAAGGACCAAAAAAGGGAACAAGGTGTGTGTCAATGGACGTGGGATAAAAAAACAATAAATGAAGATAAAATGCCGGCAATCCGAGTGGCAGGTGTTTAGCATGACACCGATATTGATACTGTTCAATCCGTGGTATGATTGGACAAGCTGCCAGTGGCACAGATTATGGATTGGTCGGATGGTTTAGGTTTATGCCCAAGTGGTTTGTGGATCTTGGAGGCCGCTCTCAAGGTGTGATACGATTAGAACTTTGATCAATTTTGATTTCGTAGCAGTTATGGGGGATTTAATATTCAAAGTAAGCATACTGCCTGTTTTGAAGCTGCTGCTTAGATCAAGATGTTTGATAAAATCCGTTGTGAAAAAAATATAGTACTCAGTGCCGTTTCTCTAACAACCCAGAATCATAATTGTTTTAAGAGATCATAAGTACCCCTGGAATGAAACGAACACGCATTCGTCAACATTTTTCACAGCCTGACTTCTTTTTGTGCTGGTCTCATCAACTTTTATTCACTGGGCGCCATTAGGTAACAGACTTACTTTACCCGTCATCTCTATACATTAGTACAGGCAAAATCAAGTCATAAATAAAATTACCATTTGCTTATTCGAATGCTCTATCTGCAAAAACTTCCTACTTATTCTGTGGACCTGTACTCTACAACCGAAAACTTGGCACCTGCGTCTGGTCAAAGCGACAAAACACCGCAACTGTTTTTCGACTACCTTATCGCACGGTAGAAGCTTAACAACACAAAATCGCTATCTTTCTTAAAAGATAACGCAAGGCTTTCGTCGGTGGTGTTAATTGGAGGCTAATGTTGGCCTTTCTTTTGTGTCGGCCTCTTAGATAGTAAACGATAAGACTAAGCTGCGATTTTGTCAGAAAGTGAGGTTTTGTGTTCTTTTTGTTTTTTTTTTATTATTGTTGGCGCTAGCTTTTATCCAGAGTTTTGCAGGTGTTAAGTTATAGTTTTATTAGTAATGCTGTGTTAAATTTTAAATTCCCCGAATTTAGTGAGGTTATGGGTCACACGGATATTTAAACATTTTCGTAATAGCCTTAGACCAGTCGGATAGGTACACAATGTGAGTGCGGCGCTTCTGTTCAGAGCATAAGACACACGTTGGAGTGCCCCAAGTGCCCATGCACCTGTACAATGGGGGATCTGGTGAATACCACCGTCGCTGCAATTGATGTGGCCAACTACTGGGCCCAAAAAATCGAGGGAGTTAACCATCCACTCGAAAAGAATAAGTAATAGCCCTAGATATATTTGAGCTCACTAAAGTATATATTTACGACTTAGGTACTATAGTAATATCTTGAGTAATTCTAAAAAGTTTTCATTCAATCCATTAAGAGGGCGCCGACCAAACGTCGACCGCGCAGTGGCGCCCTCATCGTTTGTTTGGTTTTTTTTTTTTTTTTTTTGAATTTTTAATATTTTCTGCATTTTCATTCTAAAATAAAAGAAATAACCAAACAAACGATGAGGGCGCCACTGCGCGGTCGACGTTTGGTCGGCGCCCTCTTAAAAAAATATCAACGAAAACCTTACAAACTAGAAAAGAAACTTGAGAATAAAACCTCCCCTTTCTCCCGAATTTAAAATTCACATAAACTTCACCGTATATCATACTTATCCGCTGGATACGTGATATTTTGACTAAAAGACGACATTAAGGATCAACCCGTAAAGGTGATAACATCAGCTGTGATTTAAGATGGCGCTATCCTTCGGCGAAACCATAAAGATTATCTCACTTCACCTTAATGGATGTACTAATTAATAATTAAGGACTGCTCTAAGTGTTACTTTAGACAGAGCTTTTAGTTTGCAATGTACTTAGTGGAACGTGTGGACGATGAAGACTGCGATTTTGTTTTCATGTTTTTTGTGACTCTCATTAGAAGCTCATTATTGAGCAGTTCGTTTTAAAAAGACAACGTTTTGTACCTAATAAAACCACAGGATAGCCAATTTCTGCTCACTATAATGCTCCTGGTATCTTTTAAAGAACTCATGATCTCCTCCTGTGCTGCACCATTAGCACGTTTTAATTAAATTATACATGCAATTAATTATATTATATCCTGTGGTTTTATTGTGCAAAATTTTGTCTTACCTCTCTCTGTGCTCAGATTATACAAAAAAGGGAATACAAACTTAGAACACCTGCTGAGCGTTGCGAGCAACAAAAGAGGTTTTACAGGACAATACTTCCATGAATATTATACGAGT
This sequence comes from Melanchra persicariae, assembly GCA_947386135.1. NCBI lineage: Eukaryota > Metazoa > Arthropoda > Insecta > Lepidoptera > Noctuidae > Melanchra > Melanchra persicariae. The sequence continues at coordinate 7,225,075 of OX376655.1, read as the reverse complement.
ATTTAGTTTTATTTTATTTAAGTACAGTTTAGCTACTGAAATATTTTTCGCTCAATTTAGAGTAACAATGGCCCATTAAAACTTTTCACTTAACTATTTAACCATCTTTAGCTGTTTATCTTTTTAATAAGGCCGATTCTTCAATAGTGAGATATTTTTTTTCTCAGGAATAAAAATGACTGCTTTTTATAGGAACCTTGTTTTTGCCCGCAGTTTCGTTCACTTTAATATAGATTATCGCAAAAAGTGTGTCACCACAACAACCGGTCCCGTGCGTCTCGTATCCATCGGCTACAAGCGACCCTCACCAGGTCATCGGTCTATCTTGTTGGAGGCCTTTCAACGCGGCTGCCACTCCAGAACTTTTCGGCCCCATTGACCATCTGTATGTGTTTAACCGCCTCCAGCAGCAAAAATCATTAAAATCGGTCTGCGATTTAGGCGTGAAAGAATACACAGAGAAACTTACTTTTGCAGTGAAAATATCCCAGCAAACAGCCATATTTAAATCATGTGCCATTGAAATATGGCCTGAATCAGAGATTGTGTTTGTGGATTTATTTCTACTTAGATCCTTATGTGAAATATTTATAAACTTAACACTATTTCTAAAGGAATTACTTTGTAGTTTCAAAGTGGAAGGACTTTTATCTTACTAAGGCATCTTTCTAATTTGGTCCGTACTAAGTCTAATCCTACGTTCTATTCTAGACTTTGTTGTTTAGTGCTCTTAACACTTTTATAGCTTCAAGCTAGACTTTTTTGGATCCTCAGAGTTTTTGCTGACTTGACGTAGCGTTGTATTAGAAGCTGAATAGTTTTTTTTATGGACGCACTGTGCAGCGCATCTTAACTTTTTGTCGTTACGTGATAGTTCGCCTAAGAGCGGTGAACTTTATTTCATGTAATTTGGCAAACCGTCTATAGCCGTTGCTTTCTCATAACATTCCTAGGAAGCAAATGATCTAGTGTCACAACACGCGACTCCATTCGTTCGTAGGTGTCACGGCAAACTACCTCGAGTAATTTTTCAACACACACTTATGCAGCGTTTATGCACCAGAACAACAAATTCACACCGCCACAAATTGAAAATGAGGTACCTACCTTTTTGGGAACAGGGACCTCATTTTCAAAATATTTTTATTTTTGTTAGCCGTCCGTATTTGAGTCACAAAAGATTATATTGTGTACCTTTCAACTGTATCGGTTTAGTAGATTCAGAGATTCATTCGGCTGTGACAGACAGACAGCCAACCGATTGATCCTTTATAGGTTCCGTTTTATCTTACAGAGGTTCAGAAACTTAAAAATTACATAAACACAAAACACCGGAAAAGGAATGTTTGATAAAGGCTTTCCTCAACCACCTAGTTTTTAATTATATTCCAGTTTTGTTAAGAAGATACCTCCATCACATTATTTTGTACTGGTAATTTGGATTAGCTCACATAATTTTCAGCTATCAATCTTTTAAACATAGCACCCACAAGTTTATGCCATTATAAATCTAAGCTACGTTGTAATAATATCGATTGTCCTATATAAAAGAGGCTACTGCTTGATAATAACAACGCCTTCAAGAACTTATAAAGCTGAATAGTTTTTGAAGTAATAAAAGTAGAATGGAGTAACTTATTTTTGAATGCTGTCGTTTCGAGAGAGGTTTTCCATGTTACAAGCTCGCTTTGGAATAAAAGTACTAATACCTACTTAGTAACAATACTAAGACTTCTGTGATTTATTTTATATGTTTATTATTAAAAAAAAATCAACTACTTATAGGTATTGGGGTTGGCTCCCAAACTGGATTCTGCTGAATACCAGTATTTTACGTGGAGCGGCTGCCTACCAGATGTCCACAACCAAACTGGGTAACACGGTACCTACTTCTTGGCAAGACTACAGTCAGATTTATTGGCTTCTGATAATCCGTAACGACTGCAAAGATCTACAAATAACAGCTGGGACCAACGGCTTAACGTGCTTTCCGAGGCACGGAAAAATCTATGTTAAGATGGTCACCCATCCACAGACCAACCCCGGCAAGCGTTGCTTTACACACACACACGAGCTCCTACAAAAAAAATGAATATAAATATTGAAACAAAAATGGGAAATAAAACGATTTACACACATGGAATTATTTGGTTGTAAGAAAGTACTTGTAGGTACCTACTCGTTTTATGACCAACCATCACCTGCCTAATTTGATTTCGCCTATAATGATTCCTGTTGATATCCACAAATATTTATTATACACATTAAACTTTTAACTTTTATAAAAAAGGGTAACGAAAGCGTCTTTGAAGTTAAATAAAAACTGTTTTTATTGCATTTCTGAAACCTTTATAGGTGAAGTTTATAACTTTTTAATATTAAAATTATTCAATAGATTATATAAAGTTACTTTTTGGAGTTGCGCTCATTAAGTTGGATAAAGAAAGATAGAACATGGGCAGGAAGAATTTTTATTTTTTAGTTATGGGGTATCACCACAAAGTAAAACAAAAAACTTTTTTACAAAAAATATATTTACTTTGAAGTCGTTTGTATGAATCCTATATCCTTCTCCATGGCCTGGGATACGGAGAAGGACATGGGCTTCTTTTTTACGCGATAACTGACAACCACGCGGGCGGAGCCGCGGGCTAAAGGCAGTCATTCATAAATCAATTTAAAACTCCTTGTTATAATTTTATTGGTACTAAAACTAAACTAGGCATTGCGTTAAATATTTTGTTTTCTTTTTTGAGCCAAACAATTTAATTATAATTTATTTCATTTACGTACACCAAATGGGTCTAAAGGGTCAAGCTCTTGGGGATCGTCCCTTAGTATTATTTTTTTATCTAAACAATGAAAACAAAATTAAATAATCATTTAAATAGACTGTTAAAAAAGCAGAACATACAAAATAAAGATTTATGAAACACTAGTGTAACAGAAGGTTTCCCAGACCTCGTGACAGCAGAAATATTTATTGCTTTGTCTGCCAACGACATTGCGTGATGATATAATATACCTACCTACTGTCTGCGGTTAGCGGTATTCTAAAACAACACTGAAAAAGAAACGGTAAATTGTAAATTAGGGAAGCTAATATGAAAATTTATTGTCTATTAAATTTAATACATACGTATGACGGAATATCAGAATGGGCAGCGGAGCGATCTTTGTGATAGTCATCCATCATGGGCGTGTTGTAGAAGAAACGTTGAAATAATAGCACGTTTGTGATTCTTAACAGTCCCTCGTTTCATTCGATTACATTTGTAAACAAAATATACGGGCAAACACAAGATGAAACTAGATTACGAGCCAATAGGTTAGCACGCGTGCACTTCGTACGCTGTCTGTCAAAAGAATGCCAGCTGTCACGGCGTAGACGCAAACTTGCTACCCTATTCGGGGTTACCCGCTCATATTTTATAAATCGCCGTTTATATTCGACCAATTGAAATAAATCACCATTTTAATTTTGAATTTAACAATAATTACTATTCAACCAAATAACACAATCAGTCTCTCATCTTAAATCTTGGATTTACTTTTAATTTAGCTGCGCGCCGTCACGGCCGTCCTGCATCTTCACACGTCCTCGTGTGTATTGCTCTCATCTTCACTATCGACGGTCAAACAGAAAGACACAATGATTAACATTATTCTCCACTCGGTCACCCTGACTCATATTTAAAGCAATACTTATAAGGCACCTAAATCTGATTATTTATCATTTTCAATACTAGTGATAACCAAATATCTCAGATAACACATCTCAGTGCCACCACAGCAAGTTAGTGCCAACCAAGCTGTTCGATGTCATACAGTTTGGTTGGCGCCACACAGGCCCGTCAATACCACACAGGCTAGTCAGTGCCACACAGGCTAGTTAATGTCACACAGGCTAGTTAATGTCACACAGGCTAGTCAATGCCACACAAGCGAATCAATGCCACACAGTCTAGTCAATGCCACACAGGTCAGTCAATGCCACACAGGCTAGTCAATGCCACACAAGCGAATCAATGCCACACAGTCTAGTCAATGCCACACAGGTCAGTCAATGCTACTCAGACTAGTCAATGCCACACAGGTCAGTCAATGCTACTCAGACTAGTCAATGCCACACAGGCTAGTCAACGCCACACAGGCCAGTCAACCCCACACTGGCTATTGCCACACAGGCTGGTGCCACACAGGCTAATGCCACAAAGGCTATTGCCACACAGGCTGGTACCACACAGGCTAATGCCACACAGGCTGGTGCCACACAGGCTAGTACCAAACAAACTGGTGCCACACAGGCTAGTGCCACACAGGCTTGCGCCACACAGGCTATTGCCACACAGGCTATTGCCACACAGGCTATTGCCACACAGGCTGGTGCCACACAGGCTATTGCCACACAGGCTAGTGCCACACAGGCTAGTGCCACACAGGCTTGCGCCACACAGGCTATTGCCACACAGGCTATTGCCACACAGGCTATTGCCACACAGGCTATTGCCACACAGGCTCTTGCCACACAGGCTCTTGCCACACAGGCTGGTGCCACACAGGCTAGTGCCACACAGGCTATTGCCACACAGGCTGGTGCCACACAGGCTATTGCTACACAGGCTGGTGCCACACAGGCTAGTGCCACACAGGCTATTGCCACACAGGCTATTGCCACACAGGCTATTGCCACACAGGCTGGTGCCACACAGGCTAGTGCCACACAGGCTTTTGCCACACAGGCTATTGTGACCAATGGTTAATATTAGCAAAGGCCTTCACAGTAAACAAGTAAATCCAGCAGCACAACTCACCTGCGCCGTTATCGGCACATTCTGACTCTACACTATTAGTAGGCCTTCAAACCTATGTACGTTCAACTCCAATGGAACGTAGCAATCTGGCATAGGTCGTATTCGATCATGTGCATACTTATAGGTTCTACTCTATTATTAGAGCCTTCAGTAAATGCCTATCGCCACGTGTTTGTTACTCATAGGGTGCGGTCAGACCCATTGGCACCACCTGAGGTGCGTTCAAGAGCTTAGAGTATGAGTAGACAAGCTATTCTTAACAAGATTTCGTTTCATCATCATTGTCTTCGACTAAGACATCTAATACACGAGAATACTTGGTGATCGGAAATCTTCCTCAATCTTGCACAATCATGAAGAGTTAAACGCCTTTAGACGGTATCTATCTAGGTAAATAACCCTTCGATGATCCTTCGATGATCCTTAAATGGACCGTTTAATTCAAGATTTTACGTACCTAATCTGGTTTCACGCATAATCTTCTAATAACATGAAATCGTTAACAGAAAACTAAATCTTTAGCTGCTTCTGTACAATCAAATTGAGCTTTACCTTATACCACGCATCGTTTTAAACCCTGTTATGAAATCTCAGGGACCTCATCTAATCGACTCCAGTACCTACATAACCAAACATCAACTATGGGTCTCGCAGTTTCTTAAATCAAACGCTCTACAGATGAAGTCTAACATTTTTGACGCATTATTTGCTGTCGTTGAATTCTACGGCAATTGTCTACAAACTAGTGTTGGTCAGTCAGTTAGTCGTTTGAGAGTTCAAGAGCGGCTGTATATGACCTAATTGAAACAAATGCGGTTTGATTCAAGATTCGTGATTACCAAGTCCAAAAACCGGTAAAAGTCACCAAACTCACAATAATTTGAATAAAGAAAATCAAAGACCAGGTATCTCATCACAGTCAACAGCTATCATATCATAGCTCAACACAACACAATTACTACACTCGCTCTTCCCCATGGGAATAATATCAAGTAAGTTTTATTTTGTACGACAAAGAACTACCGCAACCCTGTTACAGACTCCTTCGTCTGTATTACTCTGGGATACTGCTACGATACTCTAGTACAGTCACTGACACACAGAACTCAGAACCTGTTCACATAAACTAAATTGTCACTAACTCGTCATCTACTTCACAACATCTATTGGTACTTTGCCTCGGGTGTCTTCTTCTCCATAAAGAGATTTTAAAACATGCCGACCGATAAGCTATGCACATTGGAGCTTCCAAAAAGATACAATGTTTGCGTTAAACGTTCATGTGAAGGAGCTACGTTCACGAATTACTCTACGTTAATCTACAAACATCATGGTCATAACTGCACTGTTCAATTTGAATGAATAAATCTTATTTTAATCTCACCCGTATTAACTCACATACCGGGTAGGCAAACCAGTAGTGAGAATGGAAAAATCTATTTAGAAATTTTAATAGCATGATTTCTCTATGCCTGTAAACCTTTAATCATTGTCATTAAAATCAAGTTGCTGTTCATGATGGTTTACTTACTATCGAAATAACTAACTGTTGGAAAACGTACGTAAATGTAAACGTATGTAAGGAAAACTTTCGCCGACACGTTAGTACATAAGCCTGGGTCCAATTTTTCACCAAAAACGTCTAAGTCGGAACATGACCTTATGGCAACCTTGCCATGCACTATCTCATTCTAAAGTTCGCACTGAACAAAATGTTGAAACTATTACCGCCAATGGGAAAACTAAGTACTCGCTTTGTATTAAGTATGTCAAAATAACCTTGCACTATCAAACCAACCACTGAATACATATGAAGAATTTGGAAGCTTTTAAACTCACAATACAAATAAAATGGGAGCGACTCACCCAGTTCCAGACAGCTTTGAACGTTTTTACACCCCACAGATGTTGACAAGATGCTCGGCTACTGCAGTCTGCAAACTGGTTGTTGACCTTTGGTTTGTCACGCTCAGAACTGCTCAGAAGTTGCAGCTGGTCAGCAGTTATAGCAGCATGCGAACCGCTAGCCTCTTGCTAACTTCATCCACCGTAATACGATACCTGAAAACTGAGAAACACTACGAGAGTACAAGTTCTATCAAAGCTGTGGCTGAAAATAGAGCTTTCAGGTAGTAGTAGAAGTCAATAAATAAAGTCAATAAATCGAAAACTAAACAAAACATTGGCACAAGAATAGAGGCCCACGCCCAGTAGTGGGCAAAGCCCGGGCAATGGAAGGTAATGATAAATCAAAACATGGCTTTTGCGAATAACACAGTTTTCAGAAAAAGCGTTAGGTGGGTACGGTATTGAGACTATAGCGCTTTATTGTCCCATGGAGGTATTTACGCCACTATATTCCCAACAACAATAACACTAAACAATCAAGTCTATTACTCAAATAGCGATAGCAAAATAATATCGCTTCATGAGCATTATATAGAGCATCGCTTAACCAGTCAACGTCAAAGCTATAGCGCTTAAACTACTACTACACTAAAGCGATAGCCAACACGACAATAATAACCTCACTTTAGCGTAGAGCAATAAAACGACAAGTCAACTGTCAAATATCGATAGTCGTCAATCATGAGACCGTAACCCTCTGTGAGTCAGTCTCCACAGCATAAAAATGTTCACCCGTAAACAAACAGAATAATGTTAACTAACTAGCACCTCACCTCCACAGCAATAACTAAACGAAAATGGCTCACCAGATTGTCGTGAATATCCCCACACACTTCTCCTTGACCTGGCCAGTTGCTGTGAAGTTGCTTGCCTCCGTTTTAGACTGGTTTTCCATTGTTCAGGTTGATGAGGGTAGTCGCATAAAACTCGAAAAAAAGAAATCTTGACCTCGTAATATTCCTTGAATTTTTTCTACGTTGAACCCAGATAGGTTATCTACGACAGGCATGAAGGCACGAAGCTTTTCAGCGCCTTACTAATGGTCAAAAATAAGCTGCACTGCACAATACTGCATCCTCGACGCAACATACCACCGTGATACCGCACTATGATCGGGCGTCAAACTTGGGTTTATCGGATCAAATTTCAGGGCACTTCACGGCACACATTGAGTTTTTAACGTCTGGATTAGCGTACGCGTTTCAAAAAGAACCGCAATTTTCACTATCTCTGTCACTATGTGTTTTGCATTTCAAAACGTAACGCCTCGTATTTCACTAGTATTATCACGAATTTCCTTGTGGGCCATGTGGGTTACATCCCACGCCTGATGACGGAATATCAGAATGGGCAGCGGAGCGATCTTTGTGATAGTCATCCATCATGGGCGTGTTGTAGAAGAAACGTTGAAATAATAGCACGTTTGTGATTCTTAACAGTCCCTCGTTTCATTCGATTACATTTGTAAACAAAATATACGGGCAAACACAAGATGAAACTAGATTACGAGCCAATAGGTTAGCACGCGTGCACTTCGTACGCTGTCTGTCAAAAGAATGCCAGCTGTCACGGCGCAGACGCAAACTTGCTACCCTATTCGGGGTTACCCGCTCATATTTTATAAATCGCCGTTTATATTCGACCAATTGAAATAAATCACCATTTTAATTTTGAATTTAACAATAATTACTATTCAACCAAATAACACAATCAGTCTCTCATCTTAAATCTTGGATTTACTTTTAATTTAGCTGCGCGCCGTCACGTATATAAAATATTCAAAAAGATCTTTGTATTTTAGCACCACTGAATATAACGGTAATGTGTTGGTTCCATTACGTTAGGGATTTAATTCTCTAAAGGGATATTTGTTTATAGGGACTAGGGTCTGAAATACGTAGGGTCGTAAGTCTTCCAAAGGTTCAGTCCCTTGTGGTCTGACGAAGACAGGAACTTTAGTAGTTTTCTCGGAATCGGGAAGAGACAAGCGGCTGACATTATTAGTGACGTGAGAAATGAGGGCTTTGCAAACTTACAATTCAACTGTTTGACAATAAGCACAGTTTATCGACCAACCTAAATCACCATAACAAACACCCCAGTAAGGTGTCAACCTGATTGCTTACTATAATGCAAATGAAAAGCAAAACGATCATTGCTCGCTAATTTATAAACCACCATCATAATCCTCATCTCTACAGTTATATCTCCGTTAAATTCGAACACCTGTTAGTACAAAATATGGCTATTACTTTCCTCACTAACCGCGCTAAAGAGTTTCGCTGAAGTAATTTCCTAGGTCCCAGTAAATGCACGATGTCACTTGACGTTGCATCGCGTGAGCCTCGACAGCAATTATTCGTACCTCAGTTTGTCTCCTTGCAATTAGAGAATTCCTAGGCGTCAGCGTGTGGGAGAGTTATTTCAACTCGCTAACATCGTTTAAGTAAACTGTTCTGTATTTTCACATGAAAATTATTTTGCTACGTTGCTTGGGAACTGGCATTTCTGCTGTAAAACGTTACGACCATGTGTTGTTTCTCATTCATCTCGCGCGGTCCCGACTTTCTGCTTCAATTTGCAACTTCTGTGTTCGTGTGTGTCTTTGAAAAAACTAAATTGCTGACTTTTTACTGCAATGTTATAAAAACCAAGTGTTTGTCTTCTCTCTGTAGATCAACTTGTATCAAATTGTTCACCGGTATATCATCAATATCGATGGGGTTCATCAAATTATTACCATACGAATCAAACATAAAGCTGACTCTCTCGTTAGTAAGTTCCCATTTCTCGTTCTGCTTTTCAAGTAGAAGCACACTAGACGTGCATGGATAACCACTAATACTTAGTTCCTAACTAAAAAGGCACAACTTGTAATAGAAAAACTGGTGTCTGTTAATCTATGAGTGCCGGTAAACAAAGATATTAACTAACAAGATATGAACTAGCCAAGCAAGCATAAACAGACCGACTGACTTAATATAGCTTCCATGTTTTCTAGATGGGACATAAATGCCGGCAGATTCTCCCCGTCATATCCAGTTAATATTTTTCCTGCGTTCTTGAGTCGTGAAGCTATTTTTAAACAAGAAACATTTTAGTGATTGTTTTCATACAGCCGTTTAATGAGATTTTTTTGATCTTGAAATGTTTTTACATCCGCACACACGGTGGTTGAATTGCATGCGGTTTGTGCGGAATTATGGTAGTCGCAGTTGCTTTTGCAAATTAAAGTGATATTTTTATAGTATGACTGTTTTTGTTTAGAGTTTTAATGGAGTTCTAGGTGTTTGTTAAATAGAATGCTTTTGCTTTTCAATTTATAATAATAACGTGTTCACAACATGATAAAAAAGAGAGATGAGTCTATCTGCAGCTATTGCATGGGCGTGAGTGTGGTTAGCCCAGTTTTGATTACAGAATACTAGCGTCTGCTAGCGGGTTTGCCCGTGTGAATCTCAGAAATTATCTCAAGAGAACCAAGCAGGTATACTTACGATGTTCAGTAATATAAAACTAACACATATTATACACAAACACAACTCTTCTTCCACAAAATCAGCTTTGTACGTATGCCACTCTTTCGAACAAATTCCGCAACACACCGCTGTGTTGCAGAATTTGTTCGATAGTGTAACCGCGGCCCTGGAACGCAAAGGGCATTAAGAGGAAACATGAATGGGTTTTAGTCAGTAACAGTCTTCGGCTTCGCCCAGAGCGGAAGGAGTCATTTGATCATTTCTCATCCAAAAAAAAGGGGGCCATTGTGCTACCTACCTGTGACATAATATCACTTTCTTTGAATTCAACATGTTTTTCTTAATTTTGGCATCTTCTCGTAAAATTATTGTAATTATTTTGATAATGGTTTTCTTAATTTGTTTAGGGTTTAATTATTTTTATATTTTATTGTATGTTTTTTTTTGTTATGTTGCATCATATATCTATAATAGATATGACTAATCATTTGCCAACGAAGTATTCCGTACCATTCATTAACTAAAAAAATACGTAAAAAAAATCTTAAAAACAAACATTATGAGTCAGGCAGGTCAAGCAAGCATTTCTTTTAAAAAACCTATTAAAATAAATGACAGGGCTCCAATAGCTCCTTTCTTAAAAACTGATATCACAAACACAGGTTGGTGTTAATTTCGAGCAAAATCCAAAGATTCCGGTGTTGTACCTCTTTTGAACATAAAAACTTCATTTTCATAATGCGAGGGGCGGAAGCTATAAAGCGGAATTGTTTCGCTTTTTCCGTTCTGCCCCGCTTTTTTTCGTTAACATTTTTAAGTTGGTACGTCATAACGTCACAAATATATTTTAAGCTGGTAACTTTATGTTTACATTGTTTATGGTTTATTGTGTGCTGAGTTATTAGGGGGTAGTTGCATGTGATATTATTTATGTGCTTACCTTACGTTTATTCTTTTTACGGTAAAAGCCATTACCTTGCTATTAAATACAATGTGATAATGGGTTGAACGCCCCCCTCGGAGCTCGTGGCTAAATATAAACAGCCGCACGGGTCGAATTTCAAAGTTAAGCAACGCTTGCTGAGGTCGGTCTGTAGATGAGTGACCATCTTTACATACCGGGACTCCTCTGTGCCTCGAAAGCACGTGAAGCCGTTGGTCCCGGCTGTCACTTGTAGATCTTTGGCAGTCGTTATGTTTTGTCAGAACGCAGAAAATTCTGACTCCAATCTTGCCAAGAAGTACAGTGTTACCCAGTAAGTGTTGTAGAGATCTGGTGAGCAGTCACTTCACGTCAAATACTGGTATTTAGCTGAATCCGGTTTGACTGGAAGCCGACCCCTAATATAGTTGGGAAAAGGCAGATTATGATGTGATAATGGGTTGAAACGCCATCGCTATTCAGCGGTATGGTATGAATTGACAGTAGTAATCTCAGTGGAACTTACCTGTTATTGATCGATAACTTTCAACCGTCAAAGGGATCTAAGGAGACGTGAACTCAAGGAACGTATAGGTAGTCTGGTTGACATGCATGCAGTTTTTCACATGCAGGAACAGAAAAATATTTTTTATGTAAAAACACACGTTTCTTCCATTTTCAAATTAAATTTTTACACCTCGTTGTCACAATTTAAAATTCACCAAAAAAGAAAAAAAAACTCCCAAGATATACACTCGTTGACCTACATAACACCTTGTGTAACAGCAAGCTATAACATCGCAGCGTCCAAGAGAACAGTTTAAGCATTTTTTCACAAAGGTCAGGAGGCCAGGATGATTTACTTCCTCAATATTACGGCCGTCAGGTGGGTAGCGGACGCAGAATTAAAGTTCCAAGGAAATATGGCGTTTGTCTTGGCGTAGAATGAAAGTAGTGGACCAAGAAGGCTTTAGAAGAATTGTGGGGGAACGTCTTTTACTTAGTTTAAAGTTAGAAAAATTGTGATATAAGTTTATTGAATTCCTGTATCATTTTGCAGTTATCTAGCTATCGATAATTTCTTAATATTCCGAACTGTACAAACCCCATGGCGATTCCCATCGGAAAAAAAAATACAAACTTAATTCTCAAGTGCGGTCTCTTTGGTAGGGGATCAGTTAAGTCACAAGAGTCATTAGTTTTATTGGTTAATATCGTTAAATACCTTACTTACAATTTTTTTTAAATGTAGTGCCTCAGTAACATTAGTCTTACTGATAAATTTTATCCGAATCTATGACCTTGGTCCTCAGAACGAAACTACCTTTATGGTGATAAGTAAATACAAAACCCCTACAAATATAGAAGCTGTTGAGTTTTCAAAAATCCGTCGTTGTAAATAACTCCTGAGCAAAATGTGTTTAACCTTTTTATTACGATGTTCTGTATAATTGCAATAAAGATTTCTTCTTTTAACCGGCTTCCAAATATGAGAGGCTCTTGATAAAAGAAATAGATGCATTTATCTAAACCCATGCTCTTAAATAGCAACCGGCCAATGCACATGTTAATCTATATAATTTTCTGCTCAACCTTTCCCCTAACAGGTTAGAATTGACGTGGTATGTGTGCCATCTACAACGAATGATGATTATGCTACAATATGGTGATAAAAATCTAGTACGCTATTTGGTTTACAATAGCCTAAAATTATATTTAAACATGATGGCAGTCTAATTGTTGAGTAAGTTTCTACCTCCCTATTTATTTCCTTTATAAAAAACCTAAATGTTTTGGGCATTAAAAAGTCATTCAGGTCATTCAAAGAAGCTATCATACTATCTGTATGCATCCTGACAGAGTTGAAAGTTTTCTTTAAATTCTACTAGTAGCTAGCTAGTGAAATGAGGGGTAGTTTCATAAGTGATTTTAAGATCCTTCGCAAGTTTCGTCGTAAAATAAAAATTGAGTTTCAAAATTCACAAAGACTTTTAAAAGGGGCTTTAATAAAATTATCTAGTTTTATTTTAAATCCAAACTGAAAAGGGCATTTATTGTATACTTACCGTAGTTAATTTCCGGTCCAAAGGTCCACAAATACTTACAATTCAAAGGAAAAAATAACACTTCAATTACAAATGAAAAGTAAGAAAGTAGACTTATTTTAATTAGAATAAGCACGTTTTGACAAGCTGTTGGTCCAAACATAATTAAATAGATTAAATTAACGACACAACAATAAATCTACGTATTGATGGGTAAGTTGAAGTCAAACTATAACTCAAATACTTTATCAACTTGTAAATGCTGAAAATGGCCTTCTTGCTAAGAAGAGAATTATAATAGCCTAAAGAAGAGAGAACTACAATAGCCTAAAGAAGAGAGAAAATTTCAAAAGCATCTACGAGTATATTTTCGATAAGTGCACAGGTTAGTCTGCGCGAGGTGCCTTACCCAGGGATTGTCAACACGAAGCGCTCGTAAAGCATCCAGTTAATACTGAAATTGCTGAGGCGGTGCACACAAAGCGGATTGCGCCCGTGACACCATTTCAGACGCGTCCGATGGCTTATATTGATGAGATATAGCTGATTGTCTGGCTTAAAATAGTTAGGATATGCAGAAAAGCAAAAAAATATGCAGTAAGATTAAAAATTCATGGTTTTATGTGCTTATGATTTTGTTTATCATTAGAAGTTTGTACAGTGAGTTCAAGTATAATCTATTGTCAGCCTAGGTAGCATCGCATTTGAGTTCCCGCGGTTCCCAGGTTAACATTGTATATCGCTCATGTGGTTGAAAACTGGTTTAGCATATTTAGTTGAACGTTTGTCGTTTTCAAGTTTCAGTAAATTGTCTTCTAAAAATCACTGATTGATACTATGTTGGCAATGACGTTCTTTATTCTTATCTATACTTTATAGTTACGTATTGACATTTCAACCACTACCGTGCTCACTAATATTAAGATGGACCTATTATTGGCCCCTGCTGAACGCCTCAAATCCACCGGTCTTATCTTCCCTTGTCATTTATAACCGAGTATCATGGAATGACGTTTCGAGTGGGGTTCCGCTGGATTTATTCCGGGGGTTAATTCTGTGAGAGGGCTCGTAATGATTCACCAGCTTGACGGCTTAGTGCATTCTGTAATAAGAATACGCTGCGAGTCATTTCAAAGTAATATTTTGGTTGAATATGTACGAAGCGAGGTGTAAGATAGAACGTAGAAATTGAAATCTAAATTGAAATATTTCAGCTTCGTGTTTCAGAGGCGTTATAGTTTATTTGTAGTCTGCTTTCAGATTTAGATAAAGCATGTACATGGTATGATAATTAACACATAAAACAGCCACAAGCAATAATTTGTGATGCTCAAAACACGTCATAATTCCAGCCACACCTGTTTCAAATGCCCACAAAAGCAATTCAAACGAGACACCAGCAACAAATCCCACCAAAATTATCCTTTGCCAAATAAAACCGCAAGCTCAAGTAATTAATTCAATTTATTAGTCAATATCGTGCCAAGACTCCCAAAGCCGTATATACCTTTCGGAGAACAGTTTATGAATTATCGTGGCATACAAGTATTTTAATGCGTTTCCAGCTTGTGTGATGTATCGGTAAAATAAATATAAGTGGAGTAAAGAACGGTCGACGTGAAAGGACATTAGTCATGTGTAATAAGTTCCGAGCAAAGATCACGATTTATAATTGCAGCTTTCGAATTTAGCAACGGATTGTGGTCGGCTTTTGTTTTTGCCGTCTGAGATTTTGTTGCTGGTTTCCTGGAATAGAATGTAAGTGAGGATAAGAATAGACTAGTCAGAATCAATTTACGCTGTGGTTAGTTGGTTGGTCGTATACTAGCTTTTGCCCGCGACTTCGTGCGCGCATATCCCGTTCGTTGCCGTTCTCGTAGGAATTTTGGAAAATCCTCTCTAAGTGCTCCCCTACACTCTCCAAGGAAATTTTGCATGTAGGTACTGAATGACTGACAGAAAATACTTCCAGTAGTTTCGGCTGTGCGTTATCTGTCAGTCACTCAGTAACGGAAGAGTTTTATATAATTATATTGATTCACTCCAATAACTGGATGATTTACTAGTGATAACTGAAACATTTTGTAGAAACATATATTAGTTCATTTATCTTATAGTTTTGGATATAAGGCTGAAAGTGTGAATCGACATGTACTGATATAAATATTTGTTAATATTTTCACTTTAGTTGCCAATACAATTTGATATTAAACACTCAGCAGAATATTTGAGACTTTTAAATGCATTATGCTCACTATCAACACTCACTTCCAACTTTTCTTTAGCTACATAAGCTTGCACGTATACAACAAACAATAATCCCCTTAACGTAAATAGTGGAAGTTCCGCAGCGATTTCGCTTTGCATTGCAATTTCGTGTATTGCGATTTTACGCTAAAGGAGCATCGATGCAATATTCTCATTGATTCTAATCAAATAGCCACTAGCAAAAACTGGGTCAACCGATGAAAAATCAATGCATAGAGTATCGTCACTGGGTACTGCGAAGTGCCTATGAATGCTATTGTGTAGGACACTATAGACCGACTGACGACCTGGTAAAGGTCGTGGGGAGCTGAATGAATGCACGCTGACCGGAACCGTTAGATGTCCATGGGGTTACTTACGTGGATGTGACAATACAATTTGATATGAATGACACTGAGTATTGTGAAGAAGGATAAATGGGGACGGTGGACATTATCATTGATTCGGACGTGAAGAGAATATTATTTTGGACACGTTTTTAGCATTGAGGCAAAGAGTTTGCGATTTGGTATAATTATGTATTAAGTTTATGTGGAGATAGACGGTGAAATTAGCAAGAGAATAAATACATTCGAATTTTAGCCACGGGGCGACCACTCATTATCAATGATCTGATCATACACAGGGTTTTAGAAGTAGTACAGCAAGAGCAAATATTGGAGAGTTATGTTACGAAAGTGTAGATTCTTTGAAGCAATTTAAATCAAAAGCATACTTTGAAAAGCACTACTTACGTCATAGCAATTTGAAATTTATTCATGACTTAAACAACAGCGTAGCTAAATTGTTTCTAGGCTATTCACTAAAATTTAGCATACCCTCATAGCATAGCTTCCGTTTTTATAATAGCGAGGTAGCCGACCCAAAAAATGAAGAAAATTTAATAATCGACAAGAAATTTTCTCATATCGCTTTTCGTAACTACTGAATAGGTATGGCCACAATGAATATTTTACGATGACTTTTATGACGTCACGTGCTTCATACCTTTATTGGCTGTAAATATAGTAGGTACCTATTCCTACATCGTTTAATATATCGACGGTGAAGTATCAATATCTAATAACTAACATTTTAGCGATTTTCACTTTATTGTATATTCGTAGGTAAAATATGAAGTAGCTCGTATTTGCAAAGACATAAGGTCTTGATTTGTTCTTATTTATGAGATATTTGCTTGTAGAAATACCTAATAAGTCATCGTGCTGGATTTTTGCTTGCAATACCGAATATCTACACTTAAAAACGTGTTGACTGTAGCGCTGTCCCTCGCTGACTAGACGAGCAAGGAAAAAATTGCCTATAGTAATTTTCTCTGATGGTTGTACGTACCAAAACCGCAACGTTGTTATGGCGAATGCATTGCTGAATTTAAGCAAGAGGAATAATGTCATAATCACTCAAAAATTTTTAGAACCTGGTCATACACAGATGGAGTGTGATTCAGTTCACAGTGCCATTGAGCGAAAACTGAAGAATAGGGAAATACACCTGCCAAGTGACTACGTCACTGTTACAAAAGAAGCACGAAGCTTAAATCCTTATGAATCAATCCAGATTGATCATGAATTTGTAAAAGATAATGCTAGTCAAGAAAAATTTATGTACAAAAGCATTAGACCTGGACGTAAGGCAGGCGACCCACAAGTTGTAGACATTAGAGTCATCTATTACAACACAATGACTATCGAAGTAAAATTTGATTTTGATGCAGACTGTATGCCTCTACCTCAGAGACCTAAGATAATAAACTCTGAGAATATCAATTATCGCCAGTTGCACTCCAAGAGGATCCCAATTTCAGCTACAAAATTTAATCATCTACAGCAGCTGAAACAAGTTCTTCCCAGAGATTGTCACGCGTTTTACGACACACTTCCTTTTGCGTAGGAAAAATACAAGTGTGTAACGTTATGATCAATAAGTTGATTTGCTTTGATTATTGTGAATCTTATCCCTTGTTCAAAGATATAATTTAGAATTTACCTCTAAGTTCCTGTTTTAAATATTAATTACTAAGCATACTTTTATTCCAAGAAAGTAAGAGATTTAGATTTTTTCTGTCGTTTAAATATTTATGCTAAGTTTTTTCAGATCTCTTTATTTTAGGGAATTTGATTATTAATGTATCACATTGTACCAAGAAGACTGATTTATTGTCTTGATATCACTTGACTGATGCTGACCCCAAATAAATTGGGATAAGGGCAGGAGAATGATGATATCACTTGACTGATGCTGTGATTATGATTTTAGCTGTTTAACATAGTTTTTTTGATCTCATCTCTCTACATTATTTTTAGTTGATTAACAAAGCCAGCTTTATTAGTGCCAAGTTAAGCTATAACCAAAAGAAAGGTTGACTTTCAACTGTTGTGACATCCACTAAAATTAAACTGTCTTAATTTTGTAACTGTTAAAAGTTTTGTCAAACTTGTTAGTGAAACAAGTATGCCTTTTTTTTGGTGGGAAATCATCAGATGACTTCTCCCGCTCTGGGCGGAGCGGGAGGGCGTGTCAATATTTTATTGACTAAAACCCACCGTGTTCCATCACTTGGCAAACGTTTTGTCAAACTTGTTAGTAAAACAAGTATGCCTTGACATCAAAAGAAGAATTGTGTTATTTTTGTTAAATTTAATAAATACGATGTGTAAAATTTAATCCAAACTGTTTTTATTTATAAATGCAATACCTTGTTTCTACGCGATAAATACCAGGTTCTCAGTTAAATTTGAAACAATAACTTCTATCTACATTTATATCCCTAACCTGAAATATTTGATCGAAATCATTATTACCATCACTAGCGCTTCGTACTATTTTGTTAATATAAGTAACTTTTTTATTCAAATATTAAAAACTATAAAAATTGAACGTTTTTTTCGCCTCCTGTAAAATCATGGTTTTGTACTTATTAGATATTGATACTACACCGTCGATATTCCGTTTTGTATGTATGCTGAAGGAAGTTTTACTTAGGTACTTGTTTCAACTCTTTTATTTCCTTTCGGGGTGAATAAAATGGTCTGAAAATGTGGAAGTAATATTACAGAAAATTCTGTGAGAAATATTTCACATATGTTCCAGCTGTCTGACTCTTCTCAGCTGTGTCTTAAATGAGAAAAGAAATTGACTTCTGTATTATAATGTTTGAATGTAGAATTTCTAAATATCTAAGGATTAAAAATGCACGGAACGTACTCAAAAGTCATGATAAATTTTATTTTAGGTAGTACAGACAAATAATGGCCAGTTGCAGAGTTTGGAGCTGAGAAAGTGGTACTTTAGCGCCAAGTTTAACAGGTTTTTAGTACTAAAGTTTGACAAAATAATACTCGAACTAAAAGAGTGACTGCATGGTCATTGCAAGCAGCTGTTATTCTATTTTTGCGAAACAGATGATGTTACTTATATATTTATGGAATCGGCTTGGTCAAGAATAGGACGTATTAAATAAGCTTTTTGTGAGATATGTACCTATATTTCATGTTTGGACATTTATTCTTACAAACAAACATCAGAACCTGAGAACAGGGACAGTAAAATCCACATCCCAAAAATAAATGTTGATATATAGGACACCAGCTGTTTCAACTTTCAGTGTTGAAAACAAAATCTCATATTTCAATACACGAACTCGAGCAATATTTAAAGCAAATAGAAAACTAATGAGTCGTTATGCAACGTGTGTTGGCGTTGCACAAAGCAAGCAGTTTGCAAGTTCACGGCAATCACTTATGCTGCTGTAACTGATTGCATGTTGCACGAACACGTTTGTAATGGCCCTCATTTGTTGTTTAGTTTGTGGGCGATATGAATATCGCTGTCTTGTTTTAGAATGTTTGTGCTTATGTGTGACTGTAGATAAATGCGTTACTTTCAGTATTAAAAGGTATGTAGTAACAGATGGCGGTCGGTTTACAGAATGTGTCATGATTTTACCTTTGAATGTGTTTTTAGGGTTCCGTACCCGAAGGGAACCGCCAACCGAAGCCGATTACTAAGCCTCCGCTGTCCGTCTGTCGGACAGCGGGCTGTATCTCAAGAACTGTTAAAATAGGTTAATTTTGGCAGTGTGTCAAAACTCAAAAAACTCAAAGCATTTATTTCAATAAGACCATTAACAGGCACTTTTGAATTGTCAAGGTCGGTCTGTCAAAAAGATGAAGCTATTTGCACGTTCCAAAGCGGAGATCTCTATGGAGAAGAACGTGCAAGAAACTCCATGGACACTCTTTTAAAAATAATGTAGTGTTACAATATTATGGTTACATCATTCATGTTGAATGCAATGCATTCACATGCATTATGTGAAAACGATGTAAAAAACGTTCAGGATAAAAGCGTCCGGAGTAAAAAAATAAAAGAATACAAAAATCTCCGCTGACGGCGGGCGCCCTTTCACGAACATGACGCATACGCTAGCACCATTCAGCTCAACCATTTTTAAGGGAGCCAAATGATCCAACGCAAGCACCACCATCAGCTAGACTTTTGAGTGAACATGACATCCCTAATCGTCCGGGTACATTCAAGTCAAAAACCTACCCAAAATTATCATTATAGTTTAAATTTATGGTAAACAGTACTCACACAATGTATACATTTAGTTAGGTGTGCCTGTGCATAACTCGATAAAATGAACTGAAAAGCTGATTTTTAATAAAAAGGAACGTGCTTTTTTCAGTTAACGGTACGGAACCCTTTGTGTGAGAGTCCGACTCGCACTTGGCCGGTTTGTTTTTCTTGAGAGTAGCGTCGCGTTTAACGTCCTTTAGGTATAATAAGCTGCTAAATGTGCGAGCTAATATGTAGTTTTTTTTATTTCCCTATTAATTGAGATTGAGACTCTCTAAATGGCCAATATTAATTATCGAAGCCCCAAAGGCAAAATAACTTTTTTAGCAAACATGGTTTCTAATTCGTTTTTTTCGGCCAGCTATTCCGTTGCTAGATAATTAGATCAATCACTGCCAATTTGTACAATTCGCAAAAAAAATTGAATTCGCGAGCGAACTTTTTACCAGCATATCAAATCAATTAATGTAACTATAACCAGTATAAATATTTAAGTAAAAAATTACATCTCGATGCGATGACGAATCATTAAACTAACAGGCATTTTATCGATTTGATTCTAAGGCGACATGCCGCATTTGTATGACTGTTCGTTACGATTTTTTTGAGTTCTAAATCTCAGAGCTACAGATTAGAAAAAATGTGGTGAGCAATGAGCATTTATTTTGATGCTGTTTTTGTCACTAATCCGATTAAATTATTAAAACTTACTATTGCAATTTAAAGTCATGCAAATATTGACAACAAAAGCAACGGTCAATATTTTTGGAAAGTGCTATCGGAAGTTACTTATTTTTTCTGCTGAAAAATCCCGTCTGCCTTCAAAATCAGAGTGAACAGGCATCTTCTGGGCACGCTAGTTTCATCATATACCTCATTTATTGCTTTCCATCAGGCGTGATCGAGGTCAAGAGCAAGCCCATTCATCATTAAAAAAACTAATACAAAAAACTGGTTAATTAAAAACAGCTAGTTTGAGTAAAATTTTTAATTGTTTACAAGATTCAACGCGAGTCAGCCAAATTTGCCACGAATTTAAGGAACTACAATACGTCTTTTCCAAAAATACGTCCACAGTAGTCGTATATCCGTCCCCCGACATACTGCTAACGAACGATCTGGGGCTGATAATCCCATAATCACCCCGCCTGACAGATGGATTGTTAATCTCGGCTAGATGCTATCGCAGTACAGGTGGATCTATTGCTCATTCATCTGATAGTAATCGACTGCTAGATTTAAGAGCTATTTATGGTACGAGCAGGAAGGGAGAGCTTGATAATTTTAGTAAACGTACGACTGTAATTCGACTGTGAGAAGCTACTGGGTATATGACAAGTATAAAACATTAACAAGAACAAGTTAATTTTGTTCTTTGTAAAACAAACTATTACATAATCATCTTATCCGTAACTTTTAATTATATTTTTTAATTCAGTTTGTTTGGGCGGTGGTCCCCAAACTATGTACCTAGTTAGAACTTGCATCTTGGAGATCTTAGTTGCGATTAAATTTAAATTATTAACTATCAGTACTGTGTGAGTTTCACTAGGTAGGTTTTGAGAAGGTTCTTGTAAAAAAATAAATGTCAAAAGATATAGACATGATCTCTACAAACTTGCTCAATATAGTCTAACTTTAATATGAAAGAAGATCAACGTTGTATGGAACGAACACGCACTTGAACATTTTTTTATTTAGTTCAATTACTGGAGAATCAAAGGCGTTGATGAGTTCCATACAACGCACCAAACGCGATACAAAACACAACTTCCATACACACTATAAAAGCTCTTGATTCAATTGAAATAATGGTTGATATAGCGTGTACATAATTCACGTCTGAACAAACTCATTGAGCAGTACAATCATGCTGAACAATTAATGTTGATTTCTATACCGCTATTTGATTTGTATCTCGGGCTAACAGTACTAGGTTGTATGGGAAATGCGCCAATTAAATCGCTATAGAGCAATCCGAGCTATCGAATAGACAGAAGGATCAGACATTGTCGATCTTTAACAATAAATGGTAGATTAGTTTGCGTGTAAGCCGCTATTGTTCTGATATAGGCCTATGAAGAAAGGATTTAACGCTGTGCTATTTAATTTAGATCGCTGTGAGAGAATTGATGTTGGAGTACCCACACGTTGGTATGTGTTATGTTCAGGTGGGTATAAACCATGTTCGCGAACCTCTTTTAATCCGCGCTCCTGCAACTTCTCCACAAAGTGTATACGTTTGCGAAGGCATCCAATACGGATACCCACCTTTAGAGGTGGTACATTTATTACTATGCTACCTAGCGGGACTTATACGGGCTTACACAGATATTGTGGTTGTAATACTCCATCATTAGATCGCTGTGACTAACAATAATAAATAGTGCTTATCAAAAGAATTCAAATGAGCCCAAACACGATGGTCATACTAGTACCCAACTAAGAGATCCACTATCCACATTTCTGGTCTCCGTTATCAGATCCTTGTTACCAACACCACTGAATAGTGGCCATCAGGGGCCTAAACCACCAATTCTTAAAGCAGTAGTATTGGTGGTTTAGGTCCAGAAGGATTCAAATGAGCCCAAACACGATGGTAACGCTAGCAAGACTATGAAAAATAACTTTTCCATACTTCGTTTGAACGAACACTCAAAACCATATACTCGTATTTACGTGTTATCCAAAGAAATCGAAAAAAGAAATCAATGTATTTTCTTATATTTCAGACGGCAAGGAATAGTTTCCTTGTCGGTTGAAATATAAAAGAGATACGTCCGACAGAAATTACACATATCCTAGTGAATATGAGTGATTTCTGCTGGAGTTGGGTAAATTTTGTAAAGGCCATGATCATTTTTCCTTTTGATTAAGAAACGTTCGCATCCGCATCTTAGTAGCCATAGGTAAAAAAAGCCACGATTTCCAAAAATTTTTGACAGATTGCGACAGACATGTGAGTGTGAACGTTGCTTATAAAGTAAAATTGGCACTCAGACTTCGAAACTAATAATCACAGTAAACTCGATGTAATGCATGGCGATTGAATTCATAATACCTATAGATTAAACAAAAACACTTAAACTCCTGACAAATCTACGCTAAAAATGTAACCACTGTCTCAAGAAAAACAAAAGACTTAACCTTTTTAAAATCCGATTAACATCTCCTCAGCTTCCCATTTCTCGTGGTACAGTCTAGACATCTAAGTACCTAATTACAACCCCAGAGGCACCTATAATACCAGGTCTCAACAATCCACGCGCGCCATATAATCGATACGATAAGCATTCTGCCGATGGCGTAATATCCCAAGATATAAGGGACATAAAAGCTAATGATACTGGCAGGTTAGACGGTAATGACTGCTGTCAAAACACATTATTCATGGCAAAAGCGATCAATGTGCGTAACAGAGATCAAAGAAGAGAAGCAGATGTGCTGTGATTTAATTTTGGAACGAATTTCAGGAATTTTCACATTGGAACAAATTTTGGCAGAGGAGAGAGCATTTTACTGTTCATTGTGGAGACGTTACATGAAAAGTAATTCTACAATCGTAATTAAAACAAATATGATCAATGCTTAGCTTTTAGAAACAGTTTTCTGAAAACTGAACAACTGTAAATTTTATCAGACCAAACCGTCTACCTACCGGACCTTACTTACTGGGAGGTTAAAAACTCAGTTATGAATTTAACGATAAATTAAAATAATTGTATCGATTTATAGACAGTCAATGATTCATTTTTTGTATTAGTCCATACTGTCCCACTACTGCTGAGGCGGTGGTCCTTCCAGGAATTCTTTTCCCACACCACCTCGTAGCAGGTACGCGTTCAGGTCGTTTCACCACCTTTTTCTGCCAGCTTCCAGCAGTGACATGCGTCTTCAGGCACGACTACAAATTTAGATACAAGATCTTTATTCGACAAAGCTTTGTCATCATCATACACATCGATATGCTCATTTGAGTCATACAGTTTCTTCATTTATTTTCCCTTAGGTACTTCTTCATCCTTGTTGCGTACGTAATAACGGCGCGTCCTTCCTGGGCCGGCGTGAGATAACTAAGCTAATGGCTGTTCGATGGGTGCTTTTAAGTAGGTTATTTGTACACAGATGTATGTGACGTAAGTATGGAGTACATGAATTGTCAGCTGATTGACGTGGGGTGTTGTCAGAGGGGTAATGTTGAAGTGAAGTACTTGGCGAGTGTTTGGGGCTGTGTAAATAAATGGTGTAAGAGCTCTTTGATTTTGTTAACTGGGTATGTCTTGATTTGACGCATAGAAGATGTCACTGTTCAAAATCCAAATAAATAAGGTTGAGAATTCCCTTCACTATTTTCTAGTGTTTTATCTGGGAAGCTACCGCTGTTCTATTTATTATTACATTCATAACCTACTCTAGACCCACGTGGCTTTTTGGCCAACTTCACACCCCGGAGTCTTGTCTCTCAGCAGTGAAAACGTTAAATGCTTATTGAGTATTATCCAATACCTGCATTGTTCGAAAAATGCGAAGCGTTTGTTAAAATTGCCTCTGATATCGCACACAGTGGAGATTCTTTTATTATTTTAAGTATCAAGCTTAGTAAGGTTATTTTGTTCATTTGATTATACCTATCAAGAGATTATCATTATGTTCAAAACTTATGTTCTACGTAAGTACTGCAATTTTAAATATGCAATCTTCCGATTCCAATAACATAGCACATTGTGCTTGGAATATTATGTTAATGAGATAGCAGTGCCAATTCTACTAATTTTTAAGCAACGTACGCATTCGCATGCCAATTGCGAACCATCAACTATGTATGAATTTTAAGGCTTTTTGACATTTTGCGATTGACATGCAAATGCGAACGTTGTTCAGGGCCCGACATGTGAAAATTTCCAAAAATAATTAAACCTTATGTAATTGGTAATAAACATTAAATTCGCGATTAATTCGGCGCACCCCGGGGTGTTGCCGGTACTTGAGCGGTTAAAAGTTAGTAGAATTTGCCCTAGCATCTCTACAAAACTGTATTCTTTAATCATACAAAAGTCACTATGGAATAGTATATGAACTCACATTGTCTTCTTATAGATCTATTCGTTACCCCAACTATAGTAATATTAATGAACTGCCACAGTGCCACTGATAGACCTCTGATATCTGCCAATATCACTTGATCTACCGTAACATGACATGGATACATTCACTATGATAAGAATATCTTACCGCAATTGTCCGCGAGTGACAGTCGATTAAATACCTTCGATTGTCTTATCTGAATAAATAACTGTATTTGAGGTACCTGTAGCTATTATTCGCTTGATATTAAGGTGTTTTAATAGATCTCCGCGGTATAAAGAATTTGCGGCTCCTGTTACTTTTTTGTTATCACACAAAATTGTTCTATCTGACCACAGATTGCCTTGTTTATTTGTAGCTTTTGTTTAGTAGCTTTAGGTGGCTCATGGTATGTGTTTGGTCTTAAATCGATTAATATGGTAGGTACTGATGAATAAAGTATATTAATGTATACTTAGCCAGAACGTTGTGCAATCTACCTCAAACACATACGCAGACACTCTACACTATTGAATCTATTTATTTACTGTATTACTGTATATAGTATCACAAGATAAACATATCGGTTAATCATCTCCAACAATTCATTTCCAGATTTGAATCGCTGAAGGAGTTTGCCATAACCTTCGTCTTGGTCATATTCATCCCAAGACCCAACTTAAAAGAAGCATCTTAAAGATTTTGATGCATTTTCTGGGGGTCATCGAAGTTCTCAGTGAAAACCACAAAGTCATCTTCTTAAGTGAGACGGGCAGAAAATTGATATTAATACCGCTATAGTCCCAATTTATACCTACAATTTTAACGACATCTTCTAGGACTGCTGTGAATAGTTTTGGTTAAATGAAAGAAGCATTATCATTACAACGTTTCTCACGAAAAATTATTTGAACAGAAGAGGCGCGTTGTGTTCCACGCGCGTCACAAAAAGATGTCAGCATAAAGACGAGGCCCGCTAGGGCCAGTGCCTGCCAAAGTTGCGGAATTTGTTCGAAAGAGTCACCGCGGCCCCGGAACGCAAAGGGCATTAGGAGGAACACAGATGGGTTTTAGTCAGTAAGAGTCTGACACTCCCTTCCATTCCGCCCAGAGCGAAAGGAGTCATTTGATGTTTTCCCATACATAAAAAAGGAGGCAAGCAATGATAGATATTGACTGTACATATTAGATATACGAACACATTGATCTTACCTAGCCACATCATTTTACAATACATACATGCGATCGAAGTCGCGGGCAACAGCTAGTAGTATCATAAGTAAGTAGACTTTATCCAATATTATCCTGTCCTTAATTATAATAATACGACCAGGACAAGGCCAAAAATATTGTCTATAGTTAGCAAAATGGCAGTGGGGCTGACTGTCTGGGCCTCCCGGGTACACCCGGGAGGCCCAGACAGTCAGCACCACACCACCACCCACACACCACTACTCGTGGACACTTCAATTTGGTAACCTACCTTCGTATTCGTTTGTAATTGGTTTAAGAGTTGAATATTCGCCACCCCCTAAGTCTACCTGTGTTTTGCTTGGACTAGGACATGTAATTAATATTAACTTTCTTTTATTTGTGGTATATACATATAAAATACATTTTTAAATATTAAAATACAAAGATATAAAAATATTTAAAAATGTAAAAAAAATAGTAGCCCACCGGTATCGGGAACAGGGTCTAAGCTACCGGCGCGGCGGTCAGGGCTCCGGAGAAAGGAACCTCCTAACGATGCGAGCCGTGTCCAGAAGTAATGCTTTCTGAATCAAGCCCTTGATCCAGCTGCCTAACGAGAGCCTCCTGAGGTGTTGGTCGAGTCTCGTGGCTATTAAGCCATTGGCTGACACGACTATCGGCACAATGATTGCCGAATTCACATCCCACATGTCGACAACCTCGCGAGCCAAGTCAAGATATTTGATTTTTAACTTTCTTATTATTATAATTACCAGTTAGTTATTATCGTATTGAGTAACTATTCTTGACACACCTTGAATTACCAACAATTTACTTCCCAACATAGCGCCATCTAATTTACATTTAAATACACAAACAATCGATTCTCAAATCATCAGGAGCTGTAATAGGCGCTAATATAAACAATGCATAGCAATCAGCTGGGTGAAAGCTTACGTGGTCATTGACCCGCGATCTGAGATACGTTTCGGTGATGTATGGCCGTCGTGGTGAACGGAGGCGATTGCTGGCTTAGGGTCAAGTTCAATGGGTAAGGCTGTGTTTATATTGGAGAACGTATACAGATTACTTAACTAATACTAAAGAAAAAAACGTTGACTAACAACATTATAGTTTTTTCGTTAAACTTCAATTTTTTTGCACTAACAAGTTCTGAATTTCCGGGGCAAAACGTTTGCTTGTTCAATAGCTTCTGCATGAAGATTTGTTTTTGTGATAATAAATGAATATCTGATATAAAACTCAACTTAAAATATTAAACAAAAATATAGGAAATTTATTCCCCACGCAATCAATTCTATGACCACAGGACCCGTTTTTATCAGAATGAATTTATGATACTTATATGATTTACACGTGTTGCGGAATTTGTTAGAAAGAGTCACCGCGGCCCTGGAACGCAAAGGGCATTGGGAGGAACACGGATGGGTTTTAGTCAGTGAGAGTCTGACACCCTCCCACTCCAACCAGAGCAGAAGAAGTCGTTATAAAAAAAAACGCTTTTATCAGTGAAAGAATTTTTTAAATTGGATTGATTATAATCTCTTACAAATCCATCAACAAAAAAACAATTTTACTTCTTAAAACTTTTATATTTATGAAAATAAATTCTACTGCAAAATTACTGGTACTTACTCAATTTTACATATTTCAAGCAAAGAGACCTAATACACACATTTATATATTTTATTTAAAAATGTACAAAGAAAGTTCACAGGTATTTCCGTTCACAGTATTACTCATCGCTGCTAACAGCACGCGACCTGTCACTGCCTGCCAATGAATTATTGAGAGGGGCGGTTGGCCCTAGCATTCTCCACAAATAAACGAGCCAACAATATTAATGTCACACATTGGATCCAACGTTGGATATTACCTAATAGTTTAAGCTTTTACTTATCTCACATTCATGTATGTATGCAAGTATGATGACGTGTGACATTTGCACACAGATATTTCATCTTGGTCCAACTCTCTTCTCAGTTGCTGAGATCGGGTCTTTTCTGTGTTGTCAACACAGTCTGCTTACTTAGTGACCTTTTCGTCAATCAGTGCTACCAGGAACGATCCCTTGACATTCTCGTTTTGTACTTTGTTCTGTCTTTTTACTCCTCCTGCCCATGTGGCCATTTTTATATTTTGTTTTGGATGCAGTTGTTGAAATGTAGGGATACTAAACTTAAGTTTTGTAGGGCCCGTAATAATGACATATATCCTGGGACTGTAATATTGAATTGATAAGCTAACATTTTCATTAGGCTTAAAGTCACCCAAAGGGCAATGGAGAGGGCAATGCTCGGAGTTTCCTTGCGTGATCGAATCAGGAATGATGATATCCGCAAGAGAACCAAGGTTACCGACATAGCCCGAAGGATCGCCAAATTGAAGTGGCAGTGGGCAGGGCACATTGCTCGCAGAACAGATGGTCGATGGGGCCGAAAAGTTTTGGAGTGGCGACCGCGTACCGGAAGACGCAGCGTTGGAAGGCCTCCCACAAGGTGGACCGATGATCTGGTGAGGGTCGCGGGTAACCGATGGATGCGAGACGCACAGGACCGGTTGTTGTGGCGACACTTGGGGGAGGCCTATGTCCAGCAGTGGACGTCTTTCGGCTGATATGATGATGATGATGAAGCTAACATTTTATAACTTGCTAGCTGTAATAAAATACCCGGCGGCAAATTATGATGATGCCTTTGAGGCGTCATCATAAATTGCCGCCGGGTTTAATAATAATGAGCACCATGTTTGATCAAATATTGGTAATACATCGTCACACATGCATGTCAAAAGGTTTTCTATAACACACAAAGGGTTGCTCTTTGCGTGAATTAATGAAATAAATTATGGTATTTTAATACTGTGCACTCGTTAGTTGTTATGTCAAGATAATTATTTAGATATTCTTACTTGCTTCTCCAATCTACTTTGGACATTGGCAGAATAGTCGACATCGGCTTTGTTTGCCATATATAAAAATAGAATAGAATATTTAGATATTCTTGTTTATGGGGTAGATAAAAGCAGAATTTAATTATGTATATTTACAACTATAATTTATGCATTCTTGCGATGACATGAAACGTTTTACATTAAAAATAATAAATGCGTAAGAATGCATTGCTCGTTAAGCGTTTAGAAAGAAGACACCATCATCATGACTTACGTACCCATAGCTATGTATAAGTAGATTAATAATGTATTTATTTCTGACTGAAAAATAGGAAAATGTATATTTTTTTAACGTTTAAAACTTCACGGCATGGAGCGCAACTGTACATGCTTCCTTAGAAACTGTTTTCAATCAATGTCAAGTCTATAGATTACGATGACTTATGAACTCTATATGAGTCAAGTATTTCCCATTATGTGGGTACCAAACGAGATGTTTGACGCGGTTTTTTACGATACTTATATTATAAGAAGGAAGGAATTTGTACTAACATTTTTTTTAGCTTCATCTAGGCTCCCGACATAAAATAGTTTGTCATAGGGTAAAACTGGGACATTTTTTTAACTCATTTTAAATCTCCCAGTAAAAAAATCTTTTTTTTTTTGGTTTTTTGTCTACAAAGGAGACGGAACCGCTGTTATATAATCTTGGGCCTAGATGTATAAGAATGAGAGTGTTGTCAAACAATAGATTATATATTATTATCAACCAATCACTGAAAAATCTGCGGATTTTGGCAATTTGAGAGCAGAGATAGAAGAGATTTAGTATAATGTTGCGCCCACATTACAACATGAAACGGAACAATGCCCGAAAAAAGTTTTTACTAAAAATACACTGGCCGGTATCATCAACCTATATTTTTTAAATATTCTTGTCAGGAGGTATATATGTCGTGTCATAAATAAGTTCTGTCATTATGATTTGTAAGTGTTAATCAACAACTATTAATATTCTGTCAACCAAACTGCTGTTTGACATAAAAACAATCAACCTTTCTAAAGAATACGTCATTAAACTGCTAAGAAAGCAACATTGTTGCAGGTTATTCGTGACCTAAACTGTTTTTTAGATAACTCCTCTTCTAGACTGTTAATTGTGCAGTTTTTTTGTATTTTGAAATAGAAAATAAAAACTATTTTTTTAAACCATATCTCAACTCTTTACATTTGGGCCCATTAGTTTCCGTCTCCTTTATGTAAAGTAAAAAACATTATCTTAGTTTTTTTTAGAGTCTTAGCGATTTTGCGGACGGATTTCTACATTTTGGGACACTATTCCATTTATGGGATAGTTGCTTAGTTTATATAAATCACGTTTAGGATAGACGACCCGGTGAGAAACATCTACCCCGAAAAAACTTTGATCGCACTTTGCCTTCCCATGCAATCACACAGAGGGTCGAGATCACGGTCCTTAATTATGACAACCAAGAGACGTCCACTGCTGCCACTGCTGGACATAGGCCTCCTCCAAGTGTCACCACATCGACGGGTCCTGTGCGTCTCACATCCAGTGGATTATCCCGGGCTTCATCAGGTCATCGATCCACTTTTTAGGAGGCCTTCCAACGCTTCGTCTTCTGGTACACGGTCGCGACGCCAGAGCTTTTCGACCCCATCGACTATTTGTCCTGCGAGCAATGTGCCCTGCCAAGACATGAGGACATTGCTAATTTTTTAAGTTTTCTCACGTCGACGTATAACAACGGTACCTTCGTGTTAGACGTGCCACACGCTTAGAATTTATGATTTGTCAGAAAAATAAATATTAACTGAAATTAAAATTGCTTTAATTAGTACAAAACAGCCTGCTCAGCGTGATCGCTGTCGTCTGTTTGTTACTGTATTAGACGTACTCCATGTAAACACTAGCGTTTCACTTGAAACTTATTTCTTACAATGTTTCATACTTAAAGTTTTAATCATAATATTCATTTACCTGTAAGGCCTTTAAAGCGGCGAGTGGAGATGGAATCAGCTTTCATGTTGAAGATAACTTGATTTTGTAATCTATTATTGAGTGGAAGTAAGGCACCAGTAGGTAGTCAAATCAGATATTTTATTTTAATTTTTACATAGAAACACGTCAGCTCGCCATTACTTCTTGGTAGCACACGTAGCACACTCTGACAGCTCTTGCTGTGTTGCCGCTTAATCTATCATAGACTAAATCAAATTATTGATTAATAGATGATTCTTCTTTTTTTTTGTTTTTGGTTTTCTCTATTGAATAGTCGAGGTTTTTACTTATTACTCGTAAAATCGTTTGTACTGATTGGCTATCTAGGCACAACCAAAGCTACAAAGCAAAGAAATTTGAAATGGAATGGCGAACTTTGATAAAAGTCTTTGATCTTTCAAGCTGATGTCATAGCACACACACAGTCATCTAGTCGTCAATAAGACTTCTCATGACCCTCATCTTTTTCTTTTTTCGAGTCGATTGTTAATTCCTTAGATTTTTTGGGCCCAATAGGTGGCCACGTCAATTGCACGCGTCGGTGCAATACATCAGATCCACCAAAGCACTGGTGCTTGACCCTAATAAAAAGCAGTTATTAGTGTGTTGATCAGCTAAGAGTGTTATAACAATTCACTTTTGACTGTTACATAATCACAATAATCGTCGTTCAGTACGCTTTTTCCCTATTAATAACAACGCTAATAACCGTCAATTTAGTTCTCAATACATTGCAAGTTGCAAGTCCCCACCAATTTTCGTCAAGAGTAATTTACAATTACACCTGAAAAGGTCCAATTTCAAGTTAATCGCTGTTTTCAAAGCCCCTGTCAATGCATGTCAACTGCAAAGTGTGACAACCACTAATCACGACTGGACAACTAGTCAATGCACTCCATTTACTCAATAACCAATCTTATTCGGTTGAAATAAGTCCTATTCTGTATGCAAATATAAGTTGGTCTTTTAATCCGTTCGTGTTTACCACAAATATGGTTCGTTGTAAAAAGAAATATTTAATTAGGAACAAATTAAAGTTTAAATAATGTTAATTACTGACACGCGTATGCAAAACGGAAGTGGAATTAACCCTGTGATTATTCGTTTGTGGCTACACCGGAATTAACATAAAAATATTTTTTTTAGAGAGGTACTTTTGTTTTGTTTTAGAATTAGGAAACAATGTGACGGGGGTGGCCATTTTGAAAAAATAAATAAAGGCTGTTTGTTTTACTTTCATTATAATATTTTCCTTAAAATGCATATTTCTGACTAGGAAGGTAATGCAACAGAAGTGCGATTCTGTAAACATGTCGAAGTGAAAACTTAGGCGAAGTGTTAGGGGGAATGACAGCTCACTTGTCGTTCACTTCACCTAAGTGTACACATTGAAATGTCGACAGAATAGACCGGCTGATTCGATTTTCCAAAAGTAAGAGATAGGTAATAACATTATTATTTCATTTTTTGATGAAGTGAAATTATAGGTCAATCAAAGTTCTTGCAATCAACTTTCGAAGCTATTCAGCTTCAGAAGTAGATTGCAGAGAAATAGGAAAATATTATCTTATTGGCACTAATTGAAGACTAATTTTATTGTGTGCCTTTCTTTAAAACTAGAATAAAAATAACTTGTCATAAATACCCAAAAATATAAAACCAAAAGTTGTTACAAGTTTATAAGCAGTGGTTTTGCCCTTGACTAAATTATTTGCGAGCCTAATGAAGTCAACGATTCGTCTAAATTCTTATTTTTTCCCCGTCACTTAGATACAATTAGCCTTATCTATCATCAGATTAGGCAGTTACCGAACATACGAACCCTCTAAATTACATTAAAAGGAGCAAAAAAAGTGCCGAGTCATACTTCGCCGTTTTGGAACGTTGAAAAAAAAAGTTGATTCGATTTTTAAACGTTCTAATTCTGTAATGATTGAATTCGTGGGTCTTAACTTTTGAAAAAAAGATGTTGGGAATCCAAAGGAGTTTTAAATCTGTAGCGACCTCTGTCGATAATTGTTAGAGATTTTTAATTCGTTGGTTGCTGGTAGATGGCATTGTTAGCTTGAATTTAGCGCAAAAACATTGGAGACATTATTTATTCATTAATTTTTTTAGATATTTTATCTTATTTAAGCGTAATTTCTGAATTTAAAGTGCCTGCATACGGTTTGTGTCTCCAGATTTGCGTTTTTTGTTTCAAAAGAAAAAATACTATGCAATTACGGGTTCATTTTTTTTCTGTTATCTGTGTTCTTTGCAAAGGATCTAAAGGATATTCGTATAATGCCAGCTGTCATTTGTAGATCACATTATGTAACAGTCGTAACAGTACGGGAAGCCAAGAATTCTGATCTCTATATAGTGTTGGGAAAAGGCTAGGTAGATTACTTTTATATTGGTAACTAGGCAAGTAGGTAAGTCAAGGATTTTTTAATGTAAAATAAAATTTTGTGATCGAATCTGAGTCCATTCTCTAATATTACAAGCATTTATTTTGCTTCTTCGTACCTACGACCTTAACATTCTTCCCTTCACCATCCAATCAGATACCAGTAGCTCGTAAAGCCATTTCCCCTCGGAATAGGAACAAAACCTCAAACTCATTCGTTAGTCGTTTTACAAGAGCACATCTCGATACGTCACGCGAATGGTTTCGGCACGTGTCATCCGCCCCTCGGCGATAGCGGTAAAATGTTCGCTGTTTACATGATATTGGCAGTAAGGGCGAGGTGCGTGTGTGAGCGGGTGAGAGTTTTAGAACGCAACTTTTCACTTAGGAAATAATTATTTAAATTATTTTGCTTTCTTCGCTTGTATTATTACTCCGGCCATGTTATCTCTTGTACCAAGGTACCAAGGTTGGTGCCTTGGTTGACTGGTGTAGAATTCATAAGGCAAGTCCGTCATTGTGCCTTTAGTGTATGAAGTTTACATAAATAAATAAGTTAATAGGTAGTATGAATATAAAATTGTGGCATTTACAGCAAGTGGTTTATTTGAACTTTGTGATTTGCATAGATTTAATGAGAATAAAGAATATAGAAAAAAGTGAATGTAAAAGAGGGTCCATAGGAACCCTTATAGTTTCGCCATGTATGTCTGTCCGTCTGTCTGTCCAAGGTTTAGCTCAGAGACGCTTAGTAGAAGACGAAAGATTTGATTTGATATGGATATAGGTACATAATAATCACGCTGTCAAATAGGTTCTATTCTATTCTATTCTTTTATATGGCAAGCAAAGCCGATGTCGACTATTCTGCCAATGTCTAAAGTAGATTGGAAAAGCAAGTGTGTGTTTAATAAAAGAGGATAGTGAACAATAGGTAGGCAAAAACCAGATTCTTCTATTGATGGTACAGTTGAATACTTGTTGAGTTAGTATGGGACTGAAACAAACACAAAAAATAGATATAAGTAAATAATATAATAACATTGTTAAAATACATTAAAATTATAATTATTATATGCCACATCCTTACATACAGAGATTTGGAGTCGTGTATGACTCATAGTTTGATATTATTGTGACGGATGAAAATCATCAGCGCCACAAGCAGTTCTGGAGAGGAATATGTTAGAAGAGAGGGAAAGTCTGTCAAATAGGTAAAATAAGATCTTGAAAAAATAAATTTCGTGTGTAACGCGGCTATGATTTTTTTTTTTCGTATCTAAAATGTAAGACCGCATTGATGCGAAAAAGATTTTTTGGCATGGCACCTAAAGTGTTTAATAAAATTCCTGATGACATAAAAAACTTGATATTATATAAGTTTAAAAAAGCTCTTATCAAATTATTAATTGACAAATGTTATTAATAGTAATGTTATTAATTATAATGTAGACGAATTTTTGAACGACCAATTATTAGACTAATGCATTTTATATCTTTTGATAAGAAGTACTATGACTATTTATTAATTTTGTTGTATTTGATGTTTCTATTTTATCTTTTTATTTTCATGTATTAATTAATTTAAAATGTATGTTTATTTTTTATTTTTTTGATGACATAATGTAATGAGACCTAATGGGTCACTTGTCTTAATTATGACAGAACATAGCGCACCCATATTTATGTAAACACCTATGTTTCACAAATAAACTGATTGATTGACTGATTGATTATCGTTGGATAGGGTGTACGGAAACCATGTTTGCATCCAAGGATCCGTTTGCGAAATATTAAGCTTTAAAGTGCCAATTGTTGTTAGAGTCTCCGCCTCTGCCAGCTAAACGGTTATTTTTGGAGACATGAAAAAAATCATGGTAGTTGCATATAATTATATGCAACTACCATGATTTTTTTATTACGAATTTAAAAGGAAAACTATCACAGCTAAGTAGGCTTTTCAAGTCAACGAATAATATACAAACAACGTATAAAATATAACTGTAAAAATTTCGTAGTAACCCCATAGAAAATGACATAAACTGAAAAGTTTATTAATTGTAACTTTGCAATGTGATAGTATAATTTTCTATTTTTTGTCATGGCTTACGGGGTGGGTAACTGCGGAACCCTAAACTGTACGTGGCCCGACACGCACTCAGCCTTTGTATTTTTTTTTTTATTTCTTTGTTACACTTTGACATTTAGATTGCTGAACTGATTTTGATGCATTTTGGCACTAAAAAAGTTGGGACCCTGGAGACGGTTACAGGTACCTACCTTTTTTGAAATAGGTAATCTATTTTAACGCTAACGAAATCGCAAGTAAATCCTTTGCAATTAATATAGGATATGAGCATCTCCTATTTACATGAAAATCAAAACCGGTCTATGTAATCATAAAGATAAAAAATAGAGGGACTTTATTGTATACCAAAAATGTTTAATGTTTTTGTATATTTTTTTGTCTTAGACGGACAGACGGATATGGCGAAACTATAAGGGTTCCTACGGACCCCTAAAAAACTCACTTTCACATTCATAATATTATATAGCTTGGATTTATAATCAAATCAAATCAGCTTGAATAGTACCAGAAAAAATGAATGCAGCAATAACTAAAACATAAAGTGCTATAAGTCCGTGAATTATTTAACAAGCAAAAAATATTTATTTGATTAACTTATAAATTGGTTTCTATACATAACAGGTTTGGTCATACTTAGTCATATTATGCTTAAAGTAGATTGTTTCCTGTTCGTCACATCTTTGTTTTGGAAAGCCTAGTAGGTATCCAAGCTTTTAATCTGCAATATAACGATCACTAATTTTATGTTGCTCGAGTTTTTAGAATGGATACTTATTATTAATTGATTTCCTGTTTAAACCTAAAATAGCTACAACAATGTAGATCATTAAAACTTTGAAAAAACTTTTCAAGTGCGCCAAAAATTTGCTTATATGCTTGTCATACTGGTTTTTGGGGCAGCAATTTTTTTTTTGCCGAATGTTAATTTTCTTTCCATCATCACCACCATCGTTGAGTCGTCCTCAACCACCAAAATAAGGCCTTTCTTCTTTCTAATTCCAATTCAAGATGTTCACTAGAATATCTCATACTAAATCGCAACGGTAATGCATGATTGATCAATCAAGTTAATCACCCAATTTACATTGGGGTACTAGACTAAGTATATTCCCGTATCTACCTTTTATCAATTTAGCGAGCTTACTCCGCTCGCACTATGACCAAACCCTAAATGTAGTTGGAGATTTTTTTCATTGATATCAACACCCCACGGGAATAAATCAGTTTGTTATTGATTGGCAGTTAGTAACGCCCCGGTTAATTCGGTTTCTTCCTCATTTAGGGGTTCAT
The DNA here is from genome assembly GCA_947386135.1 of Melanchra persicariae. NCBI lineage: Eukaryota > Metazoa > Arthropoda > Insecta > Lepidoptera > Noctuidae > Melanchra > Melanchra persicariae. The sequence goes on along the minus strand of OX376655.1, from coordinate 7,188,093 downwards.
GTTGCATTAAAATGATAATATATGTGAGAGTTTTCGAACGAGTTTTTTGTTGTAGAAATATGCATCGTAAAATGATACTATCATTTTACAAAGAAAAGTTCTGCATAAGATGCAGCATAGGAACGCCTGAACAAGGTGGGTCGATGACCTGGTTACGATGCGACACGCGCGGGGAGGCCTTTGTCCAGCAGTGGACGTCTTTCGGCTGATATGATGATGAGTAGCTTCTACCTGCGGCCTCTATCACGTGAAAGTTGGAAATCATCCTAAGGGAACATATTTATAAATGAAAAGTATCCTGTGTCCTATTTTAGGACACGGACTACCTGTTATGCTGGAATCCAAATCCGACCGGCGGTTAAGACTTGAAGAGGTACCTAATAAACAGAAAGACCGGTTTTTTTTTCGCATTTATAATGTTAAGAATGGATAACACCCAGTGGCGTTAAGAGTTAGGTAAGAAATAAAATAGGTACCTATGGTATGGTACTTCATAACGCTCAGGGTAGGTCTTGAATTGACCTCCGTTTCACGTCATCATCACATAATGGGGGTGTCTCTGGGTGTCGCATTGTATGACTACTTTATTACCTTGGTTTCTGCCTGTAAAAATAATTGTACGTGTAAATAAATAATTACAACTGATAAGTAGAAGTTAAATTCGATTTTTTAATAGAAAAGTGGAATTAAAATCTTCCAGTGGAATTAGGAAATTAAAACATCTGCCTATCTGTCGCTAAACGGCATCGATATATCGCACGATAGACTTCGCACTGGTTGAATTAATTATAAACCTTCTTCGTTTATCGCTCTTTCTATTAACGAACACTAACGAAGTTATAGGAAAAGCAGACAGGGGCAGTGGTAGCGACCCAACTCACTAATTTACAACGTGTTTAACATTTTCTTGTTCTATTATGATTTTGAAGCTACGAATTATGAATCTTGATGTTTAGTATCGAAACCACAGAAATAGAATTTTAAAAAAAATCTCAGAATGTTTGCAATATTGATAGGTATATATTATCCATCAATGTTATGGCTGAGAAATCATCAAATGACTTCTTCCGCTCTGGGTCGAGCTCGGGTGTGTCAGACTCTTACTGACTAAAACTCATTCGTGTTCCTCCTAACGCCATTTGCATTTTCTTCCTTTCGAACATATTCAATTTTGTAGTAATAGCTTGATTAATAATACACGAACCAAGTTTTCCAGAAAAGTGCCCCTATGTATGTATGTATGTAAATCGGGCTGGTTGCCGCCATTCAACGACTAAGCGCGTATTTTGCGTGCAGGTGGGACAAATGTTTCATTCGATCCACCCCAGCTCCCCAAGAAAGGCCAGTAACGCCTTGGTGTTACTAACTATCTCACAAAGGGTACCTGGGTTTCCGAAGTACTTAGCCCTGTAATCGGCGACTACCGGGCAGCTTAGAAGCAGATGTGCTGCTGTCTCATCCTCCTCCATGCAGGCTCTGCAGAGTGGGCTGTCAGTGACTCCTATGAGGTGTTTATTAAAAGACCCGTGGCCAGTTGTGACGGCTGTGACTGTACGCAACTGTTGTTTAGTCAGTCTTAGGGCTTATTTCGGGAAACGGCCATCAATTGAGGGAAAAGTCTCCTTGGCCTGCCTACACTCACCATGGTCAACCCATAATTTGTGATGTTTGTCTCTGGTGCGTTTCCTTACCAGGTTGCGTAGTGCCCCTAGTGGCACTCGTCAATGGAATAAAACAAATAAAACTCAATATAAACCATAGCGTGAATGTCAATGGAATATTTATAAAAGTTTAATTAGTTGCTAGCCCTGACGTGTGTCGATAACTATGCTAGCGAATATTGGTAAGCGATTTTGACTGAACAGTTTTTTTGGGAACAGACAGGTGCAACGTGACAATGGGATAGTATACCCGTAAAACAATTTCAACTAGATATTTATATTAATTATCAAAACTCGCCAATAATTCTGTCGAAACTACATGTTAGAAAAAGTTTAAACGGTTACGTAAAGAACATGGGTCAGTTTGGACTAAGAAAAATCATAAATTATTCCCGAGATGAAACTGTCACCAATATGTAGTGCATTGTTAATGTAATTATTGCAAAACTTCCTTTTTTTTTTAAAGCTGGGTAAATAAAGTTATTCTTGTTTTAAAACACTACTTTATATATGAGAACGCAGTATAAAATATTTAACTCCGAACGCATCCGTAATTACTGCCGTCACTAGAGACATCCATACTTTCAGTAAAGTCTATGATTATTTTATTTCTTAATCGAAATTAAACTCCAAGCAGTGTTAAACGTATAAACTCACGTTAATTATTATACTAAGCTTAGCCAATAATAGAATTTGATGTTACTTGTGTGTGGTAAAGCCACGAATTAAATATAAATAAATGATTTACATAAAAAAAAATCGACAATCATTAATCGATCGATTACGTCCCTAACTATTTTTGACAAGTAAACAAAAAATGAAGGTTTTTCTGAGCTGATCAGCTGACCGTGTTGTTGTGTGTTGTTGTGGTTTCTGGTGGTTTCGGCGGCTACTGCGTTCTGTGCGATTTTCTGTTATTTTCCTGATTGTTTTGATATTTTGCATTGCTTACGGACTCCGATTGATCTACTACTCTTGTTGACTTGGCATTCGTTTAATGGACTTTGAATTGCATCAGGTTTTGGATCCTGAAATTGGCAGTGGCAAAATATCTTCACGCATTCTGTGTTAACTGGGGATTATGTAAATCGCATTGCGCGACATATTGTCCTAGAGCAAAAGATAAGAGTGGTATCTTTTATTGTTGAAAGGATTTCTCCTCATATCGTAAGTTTTTTGTTAATTTTCTTTTAGTAAGACTAGAGCACAACAGATTTTAGCCTACTTACTACAGTTTTATTTGAGTGTATGGTTTTTATAACTCGTTAACTTGCTATTTAAACTGCATTAACATTATCACTTATTTTTAGATGACAATTACAATAACTGCTTTTATGGTGTAATGACTTAACAAAAAGCATATGAGTGTTTCTTCGTTATGAGTTGTTTTTCAGCAATTATTTCATTTTACAGATTACAGATCATGATAACATCTGCCAGGCTTGTTTAGATGCTATAATGAAGAGGGTTAATCAAATTATCCATGGAGAAACATCAAGCAATGACAACCAGCTTCCTGGAAGTAGTCATACTCAAGTAGTGGGTCACTCCAAAGTATGCCTAATGTGTGGACATTCAATTCTTCGAATAAAGGCTGACCAAATATTACACAGCAATCCCTCAGAACTGCAACAAATGATTGCTACCATCATAATGAATTCTATTGAATCACAAGAGGTAAGTCATACATTTTTTATTTGCTAATACTTTCTATAGTAGCCAACTATTATTAATTATTTATCTTGGTTATTTATGTTGAAGTTCACAACTCTAAAAAATATTAGACTTCTAAATTGTCCAATAATAATGAAAAATCAATAAATTGTGTTGTTTTCTCGCCATTGGACAGGTTAAATGTTAATTATGAATTTATTTATAATGTTACCAATTGTTTTTTTTTGTTTTAGCTAACTACAAGAGATAGAGTTTGCCATTCTTGCTGGTTGAAGCAAAAAGAACTGCTCTGCGTATGCAGGTAAACCAAACAGAGAGGGAATCAGCAGTGTTACCTTCTACAAATGCAGAGTCTCAGGTAGAACATGAAATTGTGACACCTTCAGCAATCAAGCAGTCAGATATAGCTGATAGTGAAGACATAGCAGAACAAAGATCTGATGAAGTGGATATTGTGGTGCCCAATCCCAGCCTATCATCACATTCATCGGAGTGGATTCCTGATGTGCCATCAGTGATTACACAAAATGTTCCTGCACAAGGTGTAACAATCATGCTTGAAAACTACAGACGAGCTCCCAATAGTGCTGCTAAGTGTATATTTTCATATTGCACCAATCGGGACCTACATCAGATATCTGATGATTTGCGGATTAAAATAATAATTGATCATAATTTTTACCGTTTCATTAAAAGTCTAGCCTTTTCATTGAACTATGTCGTTTAATCAGCAACATAAGTGTCATGGGCAAGTTATTAAATGATATTGAACAAAAGATGTCACTTAAGTCGCTAAAGAATCGGCACATTTAAATGAAAAGGCTAGGCAACCAATTAAACGGCTGATTAAGCTATTTGGCTGCAACATATACATTTTAATTAATAATAATACATCTGGGATTGCTGGCATTATAGAATATTGCTGCAATTGTCTTGTTGGTTGACGCACACTGGGATGTTGTGCTCATGTCATGACCATAGTTTGGTATCTGGGATGGGCCAGACATAAACAAAATGTAGCTGCTCCTGCTGCATTCCTTGACGAGGTATTCATAAGAGAATTATAATAAAATGTATTTAAAGTAATGTGTGTTTTTGTTTGTCGTATTTTAAAATAATAATCTCGAGAGGAATATGTAGATACCTATGTTTTTAAGAATCTTAAAAAATTCTCATATCATGGACGAAAAAAATAGTTTTGTTGTCCATGCATAATAAGGAAGGTCTACCTACAAAATGAAGATAAACCCAACCAACCCAACAATACAGATATTTAAGTAGAATGAGCTCCAAACAAAGACTACAATAGTATACTGGCTATAGACAGGCAACTCTACCTTATATTTTTTAATATTAGGAAGTGGTCGAACTCAGCGCCATCTAGTTTTTAGTTAAGGGAACTAATTTATATAAGTAAATGTATAGGTTGGTAGGTGTGTGTAGCTGCTGTCCGATCCTTTATGATATTAGGTAGAGAGATGAGTGTATCCCCTATATACTACAAACATACATACTACATAAAGGAAAAAAACCACAGAATTGAATAATAAACCATTTTATTTAAAAAAACATCACACATTTACAATAAAATCTTGTGTTCGCCTTTTTCGTCCCTTATGATTAAGGTAGTGCCGATTAGCCTTTTCATTCATTGAATCGTTAACATCCCAAAAGGTTATTTTTCCAGTGAGAACATTATTGATATCTTTGCACCAGATGTTTACAACAACAACACACACAACACAACACGAACGTTCGAACGAATTGTAACGCGGCTCAACAACATGGAGAAACGAAAACTCAACTCAACATGCAGATGCACTAGCGAAACAATAAAAACTCTATTGCAAAAGGAAAATAAATGCGCACAAGTAGTTCTTTATACTCTCACGCAGCCATTTGCAATTCAAGTGTGGCCATTCAAAAACAAACTTTTACACGTTTAAATACCAAAATATAACTTCTTCACTATTAAAGCTCATAATAAAAACCTAATTATGTACTAATTTATATATTCTATTATTTTTATATAAGAAGATCATGAAATTATATTATTTTTCTTGATTAATGTTATAAAGTGACTCCCAGAAAAAAAAAAAATTTAACCGTAGCAACACCGCAATTTTTTTTTCCCCTAACTAATAACTAGATGGCGCTGTTTTCAATAAAAAAATGGAATTTTAATTTTGTTTTAAGTTGCCATAGCATGGCTCCAAATGAGTCTGCAATCGACTTTGCTGCTTGCAAAGAAAAGTTCGAAGTACCTACACATTATGTTCAAATAAATAAATAGGTATGTACTATAAGTGGCACAGCATTAGTAAGTACCGATACAAGCCACGAGCAGACTTATCTGGCGTGCACACTTCATATAGAGTAGAAAACAAAAATGCTACAGATTAAAAATATGTAAACATAACCTCAAAAACATATTTCGTAGTTTCTTGATTCTCCCATCTTTTAAAAATATATTGAATGCCGTACGTAGTTATATTTATATAGGCGAATGAAACGACATATGTTTCATCAAGTGTCGTTTTGTTAGATTTTACTAGTCCAAGCTTGTTAGCAGAGTGGCCATTGTTCCTTGTGGCTCAACAAACTTTAATAAATAATTTTTATTACATATAAATGACTTAATAGTATTACGTTTTGTCCCCTGCATGCATAGACTGAACTACCCCCCCCATCTCTACCTACCCTTACCCCTACCTGGCCTTTGTGACTAAAATCCAGGAAGCTTATTGATTATACTCATAAATTATGAATGCCTAACCTTTGGTGTTGACTTCCCGTTGATTTATAGCCAAAAGGTTATCTTGGCGATAGCCCAATGGTGTTTGTATCCTGCCAGATAAACAAAATGGCCGTTGCTTGGGTATGCTTGCTATTGAGGGACAATTTTACAATTTTTTAAGCAACGTTTGTAGGTCGCATGTCATAATCGCAATCTGTCAAAAATGTATGGAAATCATGCTATGGCAACTTAGAACAAAATTAAAATTCCATTTTTTTATTGAAAACAGCGCCATCTAGTTTTTAGTTAAGGGAAACAAATTGTGGTGTTGCAACGGTTAAATATATAATTTTTTTCTGGGAGTTACTTTATACATTAATCAAGAAAAATAATATAATTTCATGATCTTCTTATATAAAAATAATAGAATATATGAATTAGTACATAATTCGGTTTTTATTATGAGCTTTAATAGTGAAGAAGTTATATTTTGGTATTTAAACGTGCAAAAGTTTGTTTTTGAATGGCCACACTTAAATTGCAAATGGCTGCGTGAGAGTGTAACTACTCGTGCGCATTTATTTTCCTTTTGCAATAGAGTTTTTGTTGTTTCGCTAGTGCATCTGCAGGTTGAGTTGAGCTTTCGTTTCTCCATGTTGTTGAGTTGCGTTACAATTCGTTCGTACGTTCGTGTTGTGTTGTGTTGTGTTGTGTTGTGTGTGTTGTGTGTGTTGTTGTTGTAAACAACTGGTGCAAAGATATCAATAATGTTCTCAATGGCCAAATAACCTTTTGGAATATTAACGATTCAATGAAAGAAAAGGCTAATCGGCACTACCTTAATCATAAGGGACGAAAAAGGCGAACATAAAATTTTATTGTAAAATGTGTAATGTTTTTCTAAATAAAATGGTTTAATATTCAATTCTGTGTTTTTTTTTCCTTTATGTAGTACCGTATGTTTGTAATATAGAGCGGATACACTCATCTCTCTACCTAATATCATAAAGGATCAGACAGCAGCTATACACCTACCAACCTATACATTTACTTATATAAATTAGTTCCCTTAACTAAAAACTAGATGGCGCTGAGTTCGACCACTTCCTAGTATTAAAAAATAAGGTAGAGTTGCTTGTCTATAGCCAGTATACTATTGTAGTCTTTGATGGAAATGTTTGACAGATTGCGACTGACATGCGAATGCGAACGTTTCTTGAAAATAATATAATACAATTGTTATTTTATTTTTACACTTTTTAGTCGTTGGCTTTAACTAAACCCAACGCAAAAAGAATCATCAAGATCGGTTCATAAACAATAAAGTTATTCGTGAATAGATAACCCCAAAACCATGGTTGAATTGTACACATGTGCGTACCCCTTCAAAGCGTACCGGCGTGATGATATGTTACAAACTGGTGTAAACAATAAACAGACATGCGATTTCAGCAATCCCGACAGGTCTATCATTTATTGAAGAGTTCCGTTACCTATCTCCGAAGTTATTCATCAAATCTTCACCAAATTGAAATGGCACCAGTCCGGGAAGATACTCTTCTAAACAAAAAAAGAATCATCAAAATCGGTTGACAATTGGCGAAAATATCGCTGAACAAACATATAAAAAGAAAAAAAAAATCAGTCGAATTGAGAACCTCCTCCTTTTTTGGTAGTCGGTTAAAAAATTGAAAAATTGGCACTCGTTTGGACAAGTCTGAGTTTGTTATATAAAAATGTTAATAGTACCTATTATTTTTATGTCCGAAAATGCAGAAGGACTTTTTAATACCACGAAATTGTGTCAATGGTTGCCTTATTACAATGACCAATTGGTTTCAATATAATAAAGTAGTATTTAAAACAGAGGAATTTGAAAAACCGGTTTTAGTTTATTTGTTAATTTTGCGCGCTAATCTCTGGAACTTCCGGTCAGATTTGGAAAATTATTTTTGTATAATAATAGCCACATTCATGGGAAAGACTATAGGCTATACGGGAACTAGAAACAACGGGATATGCGCGCACGACGTAGCGGAAAAAAGCTAGTCTTGAATTAATTGATTTTTTGTGGTAGTTTTTTTTTCCAAGTCAGGCCCACTTGTACAAACCACAGTTATTTTATAACTGTTAGTTTTAATCCGGTGTGTGTATGTATGGATAATTTGGTATTTAACCTCGCGTTAGCAACTAACTTTAATTAAAGATAACTCTGGTTTGCGCAAGTAGGTCTAAAGCGACTAAATGGTATAACTGAAGCCTTCAATAATACCTCTTTTTTAAAATCGGAAAGTCATCAAAAGTCTCATGGAGTGGCAGACTCTTACTGACTAAACCCATCCGTTTTCTTCCTAGTGCCCCTTATGTTCCAGGGTCGGTGCCTCTGTCGAAAAAAATCCCCAACCCTGGTACAATAATACCTAAGCCTGAGTTCCGTTTATCTATACAACGTGTAACAGAATAAACGCAATTCCTCTTCAGGGTTCATTGTACTAATCATTATGAACAACTTTCACTTTGGGACCAACACTGAAATCGCAAAAAAAAATCGACTGCCCCATATATTTCTGTGCGCATAACTCGAGAAAATGTACTGAACAGTTGATTTTTTTTTGCGAAGAAAATGAAATTTTTATAAATGACGACATCATAGGAAACAGTCAACCTCGGTAGAGACATGATTATAAAAATATTCTATGACGTTCATGAATACGAAATAAATAAATGCTTTGTTTTCGTAAATATTCCGTAGTCAATAACCTCAAGTTGAGAGTATGTTAATCTTATAAAAAAAAATACGAATTTTGCATTCAAGACTCGTTCAACTACGGTTCAGTTGCGGAAATGAATTATGTAAATAATATTTATTTTAAATCTGTTCGACTGTTTGTTCTGACCTCCTAACGGCTCAACGGATCTGGATGAAACTTGTATGTAATAATTTCCGAGTTACAAAGGCTAAAAAAGATAAAATATTAAAGGGTTTGGTTCCCGGTTCGGGCAGAGTAATTGGTTTTTCCATTTAGCTATTCTGCTGTCCGGAATCTGAATTTGTGCCTACTTGAAGGTAAAGGAGCATGTCACATTTCAGCGTTTAAGTGTAACAGGGGACCCTTTTTTAGGATGGGAAATAATCAAATGACCAAATCATCAAATTTCATTCCGCTCTGGGTAGAGGGGAAGGCAGTGTCAGACTAAAACTCATCCGTGTTCCTCCAAATGTTATTTCCGTTCCAGGGCCGTGTTGATTCTTTCGAACAAATTCTGCAACCCTGGCAGGAGGGAACTCGCGTCCGGCCTTTGTTCAATCCATGGTCCGGAGCGAGGAGGCATGGGAAGCCGTCACCTCCTTCTGCGAAGCAGTAATGCTAGTGAAGGAGGAGGCGGGCCGCGTGAGGAAGAGACAACCCTTACGCCCCTGATTTTGTTCGAAAGAGTTACCGCGGCCCTGGAACGTTAAAAGCACTGGGAGGAGCATGGGTGGGTTTTAGTCAGTAGAAGTCTGACACTCCCTGCCGCTCCACCCAGAGCGGGAGAGGTCATTTGATGATTTCCCATCCACAAAAAAAAAAAAACCCTCTCGCCCCAGCCGCCGCAACATAGGAGACGCCCCGGGCGTCGGTAGTCGCAAGGCGATTTCCGGCCAACGCAGGCGCGGGTCTGCGGACGGCGAGCTTTGGGTGGCTTGCCGTCCGATCAAAGCCAGGCCCAGGCTGACGGCGCGTTGTGTTCCACGCGTGCCTCAAAGAGACAGCCTGTAGACGGGGTCCGTAAGGGCCAGAGCTGGCCAGGGTTGCGGATTTTATTCGAAAGAGTTACCGCGGCCCTGGAAAGCAAGGGCACTACAAGGAGCACGGATGGGTTATAGTCAGTAAGAGTCTGACACTTCCACTCCGTCCAGAGCGGGAGGAGTCATTTGATGATTTCCCATACAAAAAAATAAATAAAAGGGGACAAATACCTGTCTAATGGTACCTGTCTAACTGGTTTTATTTTTTCTTATTATTAAGATTTGAGAAATAATACCTAAGACAATAACAAATTGGTCTAGCTAAATCAAACAAGTTTTCATTGATTTATCAGTTTACGTGCAAATTAAAGTATCTACCGTCTGACGCACGAACATAAAATTTCCCATTTTAGAATATTTAATTATTTCTTAGTGGTTTTTTGCTACAGGTTTTACTGGTTGTAGGCAAATATAAATATATAAATTTCGAATTATTTAAAAAATAAAGGGTAATCATGTAACTGGTTTATCTATACTTCTTATTATGAAGAGGTTAAGTTTGTGAGGTTGTAGCGGGTAATCTCTGGATCTGAACCGATTTTGAAAATTATTTTTGTGTATCATAGACGCATTCATGAGCAAGGCAGACTATACGGAAACGGGAAATTCCAACGGGAAAGGGAAACATCGGGAAATACGCGTACGTAAGTCACAGGTAAAAGCTGGTTGTGAATACCTACCTAAAAAAAATAAACTCTAAATACAATTACCATGTTTTGTTGAAACAGTTATCTCATGTATATATTAAGTATGACACTTCTTGAAGATGCAATTTTTAGGAGTTTTTCTCAAAATAACATTATTTTCCTTTATCAAGTAAAAAACAAAATATGTCAACAAATTGACTTATACTGGCCCCTCGTCGTCTGATCTTTTCTAGATGGGCAGACACTATTTCTGCCATTACGGTTAGATCCTGGATGAAGATGGTGCAGAAGCGTGGGGATCAACTAGGAAATGTGAAGCGTACCTATGCCCATAATTGAGCGCAGTGATGTTGATGAAGATTGTATGGATATCATAAAGGAAAGGACATTGACAGGATATGGACCAAGTGCTGCCCAGGAGTGAATGCAGTTTTATTGAGATCATAGCATTTAATTACATTAAAAAAAAAACCGAAATTCTGAGGACGCTTTGCTTTTGCGAATCTCCACTCATACCTTCCAATTAAACCAAGAAATAGGTGATAGCTCTGTTTCTATAAAGGCAAGCTGTAGATCTACGAGTATGATGAACAGGACTTCTCCCGTGGCATCGGGTCTATGGGCTCGCTACTGCCCAACAGTTTGCCACAAAACGGCCTTGCGGATTGTATTTCTCATAGTCTGGATCGTCACCAAGAACAACAAGAACACCAAGAACCACCAAGAACTAGGGTTGATAAACGTTTTTATTTTTACAATTATTACACAAAAAGTACAATTAATGCATAATTTACAAAAATAACGTCTGTTTTAATGTCATTATCTTCATCAATGATTAAATTGACCATATTATTTAATAGTGTTTGTGCCAATTTCATTAAGATATTTTTTTGCTCGTAAATAACTCACAACAAAACTTTTTTTCTCTTGACTTCTTGGACAGAATTTTAAGCGCTTCGGTTTAAAAATTAGTGTTGGACTGAGAAACGAAATGCACTATTTGATCAATCTGGGCAGCACTTGGCCCAATTTCCATACATGGATTGGTATTGTCCTTATAAAACATCTCCTTTTATTATGTTTTAAACGACTCTCATGCAATGGATGCCAGGGGATGGTTAGCATCGCCGAAGCAGGCCTAGAAAGCGTTGACGAGTTGACCTGAGGCCCTAGACAATGTGCCATTCAATTAGCGAATGCGACTGTCGAAATGCCAAAACGTAGGAATTTGATAACGTGACATTTCGGTAGTATCAGTCAATCCCGTACATTTTTGACGTATTGACAATCGCCTTCGCCACGCTACCGTTGACAGAATCTCACTTGTCAAGAATGGTTCAAGGTGACGAGAAAAGTGTGCCTGGAAAAATATGGTTGATTATTTTGTCTGGCAGTGGGACAATATTTACGAAATAAATAAACAGCCTGTCAAAATAATGTGTACAATTTGTCATTGATATTATACCTGAATAATAAAATTGGTAGTTAACCACCGTTACTCGTATGAGAGACCTATATTTTTTTGTCAAAAATAAAAATAACTATTTTTAAACATGTTCGGTATTTATAAATGGCAGGTATGACTCATGCGTGTTTTTTTTTCAAAAATACAGACGTTTGTTTTGAAGCAGTTTTTTTTTTTACATTATTCTCGTTTTTAACGCTTGTAAAAGACCGTAGTAGGCGCTACCTATATTAAATATTATTTTCCCTGGCCTGTTGGTCTAGTGGTTAGTGACCCTGACTGCAAAGCCGGAGGTCGTGGGTTCGATTCCCACCCAGGACAAACTTTGTGTGATGAGCATTATTGTTTGTTCTGTGTCTGGGTGTAATTTATCTATAATATGTATGTATTTATAAATTATATAAGTATGTATATCAGCTGTCTGGTTACCATAACACAAGCTCTGCTTAGCTTGGGATCAGATGGCCGTGTGTGAGTTGTCCCAAGATATTATTATTCTCTTTATTTATTTTCTTACACATACATTTTATATTTTTAAATATTTCAATAACAAAAAAAAAAAAAACAAAAAAACATTTAAAAATATAAAAATAGTAGTCCGCCGGTGTCGGGAGCTGGGTCCAAGCTACTGGTGGTTAGGGCTCCAGAGAAAGGAACCTCCGGATATTATTATTATTATTATAATTATTATTATTCCGATATGGACCAGGGACGGGACGACCGACTTGTAAATAACGGGCTTTGTCACGTGTAGATTTTGAATTTATTCTCAGGAAATTACTATTCCATTATAATAAAAACGTATAACAATGTTTTAAAATTCGAAATACATAGTTTTTCATCTCTTTATGGTGAATTTTTCAAGTAAGCGTGGATTGTCAAATCCAAAACTATGAGGAAAAGCGAAAAACACTGAAAGGAGTCTAGAGTTCGATTTTAATGAAAACTTTGACATTGGATTTTGGAAAAATTGGAATTCCTAGCCAGGAATCGAACCGTTTGATTTTAAAATAAAAACACACCCCATATTTTTGAATGATGGAAAGGTACCATGGTAGGCGGTAGATAAACTTGCAATAAATGACATTGACCTTTCTCTAATATCCGTTCGTACCCGAACAATCAAAACTGAACCGTTTTTCATTACTACAGAACTCTAGTAATGAAAAACGGTCAATTCAGGTTTGTCTTTATTATTTCTGTTTTTAGATTAGGAAAATCAATAAATGCACATGGGTTATACTCTCAGTCGCAATCTGTCTAAAATGTAGGTAGGTGAAGGCTTTTTTGACAATTTGCGACTGACATGAGTAGAATAAGTACTCTGGTATCTACCACAGTAACAATATGGACTAAGCTGTACTCCGAAATTATCAAATAAACAATATATATTACGTTTTTCAACCAGTGCGTTACTCTAACGACCATTTTCTCCCACTGAACAATCGTCATCACATCATATAGGTTACTGGGTTCGGACACCGAACACAAATCTTTTGCGAACACCAAAGAATTTCCCTTAGTTGACCCTCATAACTTGAACCTTTTCCTTAGTTAAATCTCGCTACGAGAAAAGATAAATGTTGGTAAGAAATACGAACGTAATGTATGGATGTAACTTTGTAGGTATTATTTGAAACTGTATTCACTTCTCGAGTAGAAAATTATCACATAGGCATAGTTGCTTTGCGCTCTGTTTTGCAGAAGAATTGATTAGAATATGTGTTGTTAGCCCAGTAAACACAAAACTTTAGCTAGACACGATAAAAGTTATGAAAATCAAGGAAAACTTCCTAAATTATTGCTGATGCCAGTCAGCAAAGCGAATTTTAAACTTTATCGACGTGTTTCGTCCCTTGCAATAAATGGGAGGATCGGCTGGATTTACTTCTACTCTATTATTCGGGGGTTCACCCGATTTCATGGGCAGCGAACGTGCCTGTTGCGAAATTTTTTTGAAAGAGTCACCGCGGTCCAGGAACGCAAAGGGCATTTGGAGGAACACGGATGGTTTTTAGTCAGTAAGAGTCTGACACTCCCTCCCGCTCCACCCAGAGCGGAGTATTTATTTTTAGTATAGGGAATCATCAAATGACTCCTCATTTAACGATTTCCCATATTTAAAAAAAACGAACGTGCCTGTCGTCTAGCATCGAGTTAAGCGATACTCAAAGCATGATAATAAAGTTATTTTCCTGAGGAGAAACCACAATATCCGCAACGGGTGTTACCAATAGTAGCTACGCCACTGCTGAGCTGCTACTGAGGAATTCAAGACGGAAAAACCATTTTATTCGACCCGGGAATCGAGCTCAGAACCACAACCAGACCCTACTCTTCATGGCACAGCAACTACTTTATTGAAAGAAATACCTATGAGGTAACGAATAATGTTGTTCAACGCAGATTTATTTTATAATTGCTTGCCAATAGGTAAAGATTTATCCTGGAATCTGTGATAAAATAACGTAATAATAGTTTGATTGCAAAGTAAGCATTCATAATGTAGTACAAACATCATTAATTATAACAATACATTACCTATAATTATGATAATAAAATAGATGTTATTACGTTACATTTATTACTAGCTGTGCCCGCGACTTCGTACGCGCGTGCATTTCGTATTTAGGAAGATATACACAAACTCACAAAATGTATGTAGGTACTCATCATGATTATGACATGACTTACAAAATTACGAAGAACGAACGAATATTAACACTTAAAAAATTTCTTCGTAAACAATATTACTTGTTATGTGATATTCATCAGTACGTATAAACAGGCTTTGCTTGCTGCTTACTTGCGACAAAGCGACATACAGCCTGACTGTGCGAGATACAGGACTTCCGCAGATCCACACCAACACGACTAACAGTTTGTCCCTGAGCTTGATTAATGGTCATGCCGAAACTATCAGAAGAAAAGTCTCCGCAGAGGACATGGTGGAGTATACGGTGGAGGTCTGCCCTGCTTGGGCAGAGCATCACCGTGTCCTCGTCGAGGCGATCGGCTGCGGCGTCCTGGTTCATTCCATGGTCCGGAAAAGAATATAAGAATGAATGACAGCACGATTTGACAGTTATTCCTAGTTCGGGACTAATCGTAAGTCCGTAGGTGATACGAAGTAGAAAACGCCCAACACTAAGGCCGAAACTACAGACTTCGGGCTTAAGAGAGTAGACCCCCTCAGCCGCCGCAACAGAAAAAAGACAACCCGGGCGTTGCGTCAGGAGTCGCAGGGCAATTCCCAGCCACCCTAAGCGCGGGCCCGCAGATGGCGAGCGTAGGTTGGCTCACTGTACGAACACTACCAGGCCCGGGTCGACGAAGCGTCGTAGCCAGTGTTGCGGAATTTGTTCGAAAAGTCACCACGGCCCTGGAACGTAAAAGGCATAAGGAGGAATACGAATGTGTTTTAGTCAGTAAGAGTTTGACACTCTCTTCCGCTCCAACCAGAGCATAAGAAGTCATTTGATGATTTCCCATCCATAAAAATACCCACAACGGATAGAGTAGAGTAGAGACTCCGTTGTCTTGGCTAAGTTTGCAAGCCTAGCTCCTCCCAAATGTACAAAAGTCACCAGCAGTGCGATTCTGTAAACATGTCGAAGTGAACACTTTGGCAGGGTGCACGACTGGCGAGTTGTCAAACCATACAAATGAGATGGAATGACAGCTGTGTTGTCGTTCACTCCGCCTAGATGAACACCGTGAGATGTCGACAGAATCGACCGGCAGTGTGCTTCACAGGCTGAGCGGAGAGACGACCGATAATACTCAAGCCGCAAGGGAGTGATAATCTGAGATTAAAGTCAGCTCAATTACTTAGCACTCACAAACCTATATTTACCACCTGTATAATTATGCGCCTGTATAACCTATCTTCGCGAGTTCTTCTGTGGCGTCATTGCCCAAGGATCCACAGTTCCCCTTGAAGCTCTGGAGTGTGAAACCCGCTACTGGTAATTTCTGGCCCTAGGCTAGTCACGACGAATCACCAGCTGACTGGGAATTGAACAGTTTTGTTTCAAAATAAACAGAAAATAATTAGGAATGAGGGAGATCCTGGGAAAGAAATCCAAGAGGTGAAAGGCTCACCGAGTCGAAGCTCCAAAGTTTTGAGCATCGAAGCCGAGTTTTTAGCCTGTCGGTTTTGTATCGGTTGCATTTTGGGGAGTGTGCGACGGAATTGCATAGTTTAATTCCGCCAAGCTCGTTCTATCATCGGACCAAGACGTACGGCGGTACGCCACCGGTACACGGTGGCGTGTACCGGTGGCGTACCGCCGTACGTCTTGTCATCTCACACCCACATGAACAAAACGTTTTGGAAACACATGGCGTGGAATTCCCTGACTGAGTCCGTGTTTCCTGATTGTTACAGCCTGGGAGTCTTATCAAGAGTGAGTAGGTTACTTATAGGCAAGCGTGCTCCATCTTCGATCACATCATCGTTTGCCATCTGGTGAGATAGTGGTCAAACGCGTACCTATCAAAAGTAAAAAAAATGAAAACAGTCAGTGGAGCAATTTTTTTTTTTTGCATCAAATGCGTAACGCCTCGTAAGTATCAAAAGAATCTTTAACTAAAAAATACTTTTTGGTGTAATTCTCGTGGTGTTGATGGTAAGTACAGTTTTGCTCAACAGATGGCATTGCAAGTGTCATTAAAGATACTTACCCCTACTTACTATGCATGTAGATAATAAGTTGATTTCTTCTAGATTGCCACAATCCTATCAGGTTTATGTGAAGCGACATACAGCCTGACTGTGCGAGATACAGGACTTCCGCAGATCCACACCAACACGACTAACAGTTTGTCCCTGAGCTTTATTAATGGTCATGCCGAAACTATCAGAAGAAAAGTCTCCGCAGAGGACATGGTGGAGTATACGGTGGAGGTCTGCCCTACTTGGGCAGAGCATCACCGTGTCCTCGTCGAGGCGATCGGCTGCGGCGTCCTGGTTCATTCCATGGTCCGGAAAAGAATATAAGAATGAATGACAGCACGATTTGACAGTTATTCCTAGTTCGGGACTAATCGTAAGTCCGTAGGTGATACGAAGTAGAAAACGCCCAACACTAAGGCCGAAACTACAGACTTCGGGCTTAAGAGAGTAGACCCCCTCAGCCACCGCAACAGAAAAAGACAACCCGGGCGTTGCGTCAGGAGTCGCAGGGCAATTCCCAGCCACCCTAAGCGCGGGCCCGCAGATGGCGAGCGTAGGTTGGCTCACTGTACGAACACTACCAGGCCCGGGTCGACGAAGCGTCGTAGCCAGTGTTGCGGAATTTGTTCGAAAAGTCACCACGGCCCTGGAACGTAAAAGGCATAAGGAGGAATACGAATGTGTTTTAGTCAGTAAGAGTTTGACACTCTCTTCCGCTCCAACCAGAGCATAAGAAGTCATTTGATGATTTCCCATCCATAAAAATACCCACAACGGATAGAGTAGAGTAGAGACTCCGTTGTCCTGGCTAAGTTTGCAAGCCTAGCTCCTCCCAAATGTACAAAAGCCACCAGTAGTGCGATTCTGTAAACATGTCGAAGTGAACACTTTGGCAGGGTGCACGACTGGGAGTGTGAAACCCGCTACTGGTAATTTCTGGCCCTAGGCTAGTCACGACGAATCACCAGCTGACTGGGAATTGAACAGTTTTGTTTCAAAATAAACAGAAAATAATTAGGAATGAGGGAGATCCTGGGAAAGAAATCCAAGAGGTGAAAGGCTCACCGAGTCGAAGCTCCAAAGTTTTGAGCATCGAAGCCGAGTTTTTAGCCTGTCGGTTTTGTATCGGTTGCATTTTGGGGAGTGTGCGACGGAATTGCATAGTTTAATTCCGCCAAGCTCGTTCCATCATCGGACTACAAGACGTACGGCGGTACGCCACCGGTACACGGTGGACCTCACACCCACATGAACAAAACGTTTTGGAAACATATGGCGCGGAATTCCCTGACTGAGCCCGTGTTTCCTGATAGTTACAGCCTGGGAGTCTTATCAAGAGTGAGTAGGTTACTTATAGGCAAGCGTCAATTTTCGATCACATCATCGTTTGCCATCAGGTGAGATAGTGGTCAAACGCGTTCCTATCAAAAGTAAAAAAAATGAAAACAAAGTCAGTGGAGCAATTTTCTTTTTTTTTTGCATCAATTGCGTAACGCCTGGTAAGTATCAAAAGAATCTTTAACTAAAAAATACTTTTTGGTGTAATTCTCGTGGTGTTGATGTTAAGTACAGTTTCGCTCAACAGATGTCATTGCAAGTATAATTAAAGATACTTACCCCTACTTACTATGCATGTAGATAATAAGTTGATTTCTTCTAGATTGCCACAATCCTATCAGGTTTATCTGAATGTTATCTACATTAGTTTTGTATTTCTTAACGTGATGCAAACAAAACAGAATACATATAAACAGAAAATAGGTTCTGCTTGTCTTGCTAAAAAGATATGGAAAATACAGCAATAACATATTATTAATATTTGAAAATATTAGGTTTGGTAGGAATAAAAAAATAAGGAAATAAATAAGATAAAAATAATCCAAAAATAATTATAACTTTTGTGGGATTCGAACCCACACCAAGTCTTTCGAGAGGCAGGCTTTAAACCAACGGACTATGAGATCTGTTGGCAATTGAATAAAATAGCCGATAGCTTAGCTCCCTGAAAGGGTTCCACATCAGGTGCTCTAGACCTTCATTTTTTTTATGTCGACAGAGAGTACTCATCATGTTGACCAACTATTCCTAAAGCGGTATATTAATATCTCGTATAGATTAGCCGGACTGCTAAGGTTCCACGTCTTGTATTCAGATCTTCAAAATAAATTATAGCCTATATGTTGGCGAGGACAAATAGCTATACAACAAAAAAAGTTTCATTAAAATCCGTCCAGTGGTTTTTGCGTGAAAGACGAACAACAGACAGACAGACAGACAGACAGACAAAAAAAGAAAAAAACATATTTTTGGCTTCTACTGTTTGTATAAAGCACCCCTGGAGTATTTTTTTTAGTTTATATTCAATGTACAGAATTGACCTCTTCTACAGTTTTATTATACAGGGTTACTGGTAATTCGACGTATATCCGTCAGGGGCTGATAAGGGAGTCAAAATGCAACTAATTGAACCCCACATATGTATGGCCGAAATTCAACAGTTTTCGAGATATTTGAATTTTAAGGGTTTTTCGAAATTTACCCAAAATTTGACATTTAATTCCAAATAAAAAAACCTACACACCCATTCAAGGGTACCATTAAAAATGATGTTGAAGCTGGCACTTCAATTAAGCTATGGACATCATTAAAACTACTTAATTTAACAAAATATTTAAAATAATGAGCGAAATAAGGACAATATCTTACCAATATTTTCATTTTACGTTTCAAAACTGTTGTCTCGTCAAAAAAAATTCTATGACATTAATCGTACAAATAACTAAAACAACTTGCCTATTCTGTAAGCTTTCCAAAAAGGTATAAAAATCAATTTTAAAATACATAATTCGTGGCATGGCATGTGTTTGAACCGGCACGGGGAGAGAAATCATCTGTGTTCTTAGTTTATCATCCTCGCTAAAACAACCGATTTTACTGGCGAAATTCTTCGTGATGGGGCGGGGTGTGCAGGCGGGGGAGTACACGGCGTCTGCTGCGCTCTCGTCGCCTTCCTTAGTACAGTTCGCGTCAAATAACTATGCCCCTCTGAAGTTAGCCATTTGCAAGATCGCGTAGGTGCAGTCACGTAGACGGGAGCAAGCGGGACGCAAGCATGTATCGAACGTAAACGAGCGACTGAGACATAAAATCCCGCCGTCATAATCCCCGCCCCGCGCATGCGCAGTTGCAGTTTGTTCGTAATTTTGACTACTACGCAGCCACTCCTAGCCAACTTCAGAGGGGCACAGTTATTTGACACGAACTGTAAAAAACGAACAAACTGCAACTGCGCATGGGCGAGGCGGGGATTATGACGGCGCGATTTTATGTCTCAGTCGCTCGTTTACGTTCGATGCATGCTTGCGTCCCGCTTGCTCCCGTCTACGTGACTGCACCTACGCGATCTTGCAAATGGCTAACTTCAGAGGGGCATAGTTATTTGACGCGAACTGTACTAAGGAAGGCGACGACGCGAGCGCAGCAGACGCCGTGTACTCCCCCGCCTGCACACCCCGCCCCATCACGAAGAATTTCGCCAGTAAAATCGGTTGTTTTAGCGAGGATGATAAACTAAGAACACAGATGATTTCGCTCCCCGCGCCGGTTCAAACACATGCCATGCCACGAATCATGTATTTTAAAATTGATTTTTATACCTTTTTGGAAAGCTTACAGAATAGGCAAGTTGTTTTAGTTATTTGTACGATTAATGTCATAGAAATTTTTTTGACGAGACAACATTTTTGAAGCGTAAAATGAAAATATTGGTGAGATATTATTCTTATATCGCTAATTATTTTAATTATTTTGTTAAATTAAGTAGTTTTAATGATGTCCATAGCTTAATTGAAGTGCCAGCTACAACATCATTTTTAATGGTACCCTTGAATGGGTATGTAGGTTTTTTTATTTGGAATTAAATGTCAAATTTTGGGTAAATTTCGAAAAACCCTTAAAATTCAAATATCTCGAAAACTATTGAATTTCGGCCATACATATGGGGGGTTCAATTTGTTGCATTTTGGCCCCCTTATCAGCCCCTGACGGATATACGTCGAATTACCAGTAACCCTGTATGTATAGATAATATGATAACCATCTGGTTGGTAGCTAATTGGTCCATGGATTAACCAGTTTTTATTGTCATACCAAAATAATGCTAACCTAACCAAAAACTGCTGAGGACAATGTTTTACTACCACTGCTTTTAGAATTTACTCTAAAAATAATAGAAATAAAAAAAAAACAATTGCAAAAAATATAACATGACATCACGGCTCGCCTGTATTTTCCAAATGGCTAAGCAAAAGCATACCAACAGCTTACCTACATGTCACCGGTTATATTCAAGTCCCTTGTAATACCTATATTCATGACAATCTAAGAAGTCAGATTTGCCAGCAGGATAAAACATTGCTTTACTAGTCATTATGAAAGAGACATGAAATAAAGCTCTTTTGCACTTCGTGGTATAGCGATCTTCTATCCCTCTCTACTAGCTTTCAAATACGAATTCTTAAATTGTCACGAATTACAACGTATTGCCATCAACCGGACACAAATTAGACTTCGGACAACTACTGAGAAATTCAGGAAGAAACACGATAACATTCAACCTGATCCGGAAATCTAAATGGGACTCATATTCAGCAGAAGACAATCGGTGCAGTGAAAAAAGTTAAAAGAAAAGTAACTAATATCTAGAGCAATATGTAGAAAAGAAATTGAATTAGAAGCAATAGCCCTTGAAGTTGGTGCAGATAAAGCAGACAAAAAACATGATTGTCGTGATGAAAGTTTTAAAATGAATGTGGATGTTCTTTTAAGTTATCGGCAAATTGAAGATGTTGTGGAAAATAAACATTAAGCGCCAACCTAAAATAACTGGGGACAGCAGCAAAATAATGAGTGCAGAAAAACATTTTAATATTCGACCAGTGTCATATCAAAGATCCACATCTTCTTATTATTTTATTTGAAAACAGATTTAACAGCAGAACTCCTTTTGTTTGTATAACCCGATGACATTCACTGCCACCATGTGTTTCTTACATTCATTGCTCCGTTGACGTTTTTATATTCCTCGGCTGCGTGTGAAGATCCAAAATAATTGTACTTTTATGGTTTATTATGATACCAACGCAGTGTTTAGTGCTGATGACAGCTTTAGGGCAAGATAATACTATTTATTTGGAGCTGTTAAAATGAGTTGTGTTTCATATTTTCTTTCGGTGATTCGAGTCGTAATTGCGAATGCAATATTATGCTAGTTGAAATTGCATTTTTAACATGATTCCCAGTTATATACAGGGTGGCCGGAACATTGACGTCCAAAAATAAAATTTAGGTCCCTCGTATCGTGGGGTATCCGAATCACCCCCATGTATGTTCCGCAACTTTTCATAGTTTTCGAGTTACGAATTTTTTTCTGATTTTTTGAGAATGATTGACCTGACCAATCTAAAAAAAATTTAAAAAAAAGTACATGGCTTTGTCGAGATTTTTTTTTTTTGCAACTGAATCTTCGTGAGTAGTACTTTTATGCATAAAATAATCAGCTTCGTAACTGTGATGAAAGTTATGAAAAAGTTGGTCTAAAGTGAAAAAATTACGTTCGGTAAATTATGGCTTAGCATTTCAACTTTAAATAAAAAATTTAAACAGGAAACTTCATGGTTCCTAAGTAGGCTTCAAGAATGTGCCCGACTCTCAGCTTTCATAATCATAAAAAAATTAGCACTTAATGGGGCTACTTTGGCTTAAATCGGCCTTCAAAAACTGCGAGGTAGAAAATTCTTAAAATTAGCCATCTGATGAATGTTTTTATTTTCTCGTTCCTAAGGTTAATTAATGAAAAGAATACTGAAAACTTACCAACAAATTAGTTTCAGAGGTTAGGTAAGAAATGTTTTTAGTAAGAAGTGGTTTTGAATGAAACACAGATGATAATGTGAAAAAAAAAAGTAATTTATTTTTAACATTTTATGATTATGAAAGCTGAGAGTCTGGCGCATTCTTGAAGCCTACTTAGGAACCATGAAGTTTCCTGTTTAAATTTTTTATTTAAAGTTGAAATGCTAAGCCATAATTTACCGAACGTAATTTTTTCACTTTAGACCAACTTTTTCATAACTTTCATCACAGTTACGAAGCTGATTATTTTATGCATAAAAGTACTACTCACGAAGATTCAGTTGCAAAAAAAAAAATCTCGACAAAGCCATGTACTTTTTTTTTAATTTTTTTTAGATTGGTCAGGTCAATCATTCTCAAAAAATCAGAAAAAAATTCGTAACTCGAAAACTATGAAAAGTTGCGGAACATACATGGGGGTGATTCGGATACCCCACGATACGAGGGACCTAAATTTTATTTTTGGACGTCAATGTTCCGGCCACCCTGTATATAAAACTAATATCTCTTGACTTATACATACGTCTTATGTCTTGTCTGAATGAAAAATGTGGATACTCGCTTTTTATTTTACACGGTAGTAAAACAAAACTGCAATTCAGATACCAAAAATAACAGGTTTGATAATAAAAATCAATGTAATTTTTCAACATCACCAGTTTATTATGATAATGATTCAGTTCCAAATTATCATGCTGGTATCACTTATCACAATATTATTTCTTTTAAATCAGACTTAATAACAGCTACTAATAAGTTAACGTTCCTCATGTGAACCAACTTCTTTTTTTAAGTCTTTATCATAAAACTTGTACTTATCGTAAGTATTTTATAGGAACATTATTCAGACAATTCGCTTAAAGGGACGCTTTTGAAGAAGTTGTCGACGTTTTCAATGATCTTGCCAACGATGGCTTTGACAATTGGAGGTCCGACTTCCTTGACGATCTCGTTGCTGCTGGATGCAATGAGCTCACGGGCAGCACGACCTGTGACGACGAAGAAGAAACTTGGTTAAATTAAAATAAAGAAAGAAAGAAAGAAAATTAGTTTATTTAAGTAAATAAGAAGCAGTGACACCGGTAGGTAGGTTTGCATTCATTTCACGAACGCATGTTTAATACCTTACAAAAATAAATAACATGATGCGTCCTGATGAATTGCAAGAGCTTTACTCATAAGTACTCATAACCACAGTACTCATTCACAGTCACAGCTTTCTTCGACCACGATCATACTACCTCGATAATGACGAATAAATTATAATAGTTTTAGCCGTTATTTGTGTTTTTAATTTATTTATACCTAATAAAAGAACTTAAAGCAAATAGATAAAGAGATCTTAGACAGGTAATATTACTATAGTTTAGGTGACCGGA
The DNA here is from genome assembly GCA_947386135.1 of Melanchra persicariae. Taxonomy (NCBI): domain Eukaryota; kingdom Metazoa; phylum Arthropoda; class Insecta; order Lepidoptera; family Noctuidae; genus Melanchra; species Melanchra persicariae. Next base: position 7,164,149 of record OX376655.1, on the reverse strand, counting down.
AAAAAATCAAGGACTATATTCTCGTAAGTCGATAGATTATTTTTTTTCAACCTGTTTGCAAATTATTCAAAATTATTTAATAATTTGGTTTTAGTAAGAATAGAACCAAGGAACTTACCAAGAACTTCATTTCCGTTGAATAGGTTTTCCAATTCGATGGTGGATTTCTCCTTTAGGTCATAGGAGTGCTTCCAGCTTTTGATAGTCCAGTGCTTCTCTCCGTCCTGGCCAATGTTATCAGCCAAGTCAACATCAGCAGAAATAATTACCTTTCCTAGAAAGCAGAGAATCATTAATGTTCAATACTTTGAGGTGTTTTGAAAACCAAGATAAAGCAAAGGAGGAATTGCTTTCTCAAAGATACGAGTTTCAAATGTGTAAAAGAAGACTAAATTGAAGTATAGATAAACATAAACTATTTTCCAGAAACTGGACTGAGAAGATCTGATGACAATCATAAAGTGAACAGAGGTTAGCCACGAAAAATAATACCAAGTGCCTGATATTTTATGTTGTATTAAGTTTGATTTTTAGCAGATGCGTCTTAATTTAGTTCTGCTATTTGCCATTTATATTTAGATCAGAAACCAGAATTATGTTTCATTATAATTAATTTATTCTTCGAATTTCCATCAACAGCGTCGTGTACGTTCTATAAGCTTGAAACATTTCCTCTTCGCGTCTAATAAAGTATTGTAATACGTAAATTGTTAAAGGTCTCGATCCATTTGCGTTTATAAGACAGCATCCATTAACAGGTGATAATAAATATGAAATAAAAAGCTTCTTTACGGATACAATCACTAATTATTGGCATCTTACAAACTAGAAATAGGTGTATATTGCACGGTGTTTTTATTGGAACACATACGATCTTGGATTAAGAATGACAAACACAATTAAAAACTAAAACCGGTCTCGAGATAAGCCATCTATCTGATTCGTATTTATAAATTAGATAGCATTTATCTTCAGAAAACATGGCGAAGAGCAGGATTTTTTTAGGCATTCATGTTTATGAATATTTTATTTGTCATTGACCAAACAGGCAATCATCATTCGCAAAACCAAAGGAATCGTTGGTTTCCACGTAGCACGTAGCACTTCTTCGGACGAACTTCTTTACAAAAAAAACTCTTCTATTACTAAAAGTTTTACTACACCTATAAAATGATACATTCGCATTCAATTCTGAGTGCAGTATGGTTATTCTATGGTGATTATCAACTGCCAGTGTCTTATTTATTTTAATCATTGTTAGGAAGAGACGTATCCAATGTAATTATAAGATGAGTACCAATAAATATTTAAACAAATGTCGTGGTCTTCTGTAACAGTCAGTTAACTTTTTTTTTTCTGCTTTACCATTCTTTTGTCATAAAACGTAAAATAACGCCACTTTCAAAATGATGCGCTTAATGAGAAGTGTCATAATTTTAACTGTTCTCTGTTTATTGTTTTATTTGAAAGTTTGTATGAGTGTTGGAATATTACGATGTAGAAATGATACCCATGAGGATTGACTGGACAGACGTCCAGTCAATCCTCATGGGTATCTCTCCTCAGCTGAAGGAACGACAGCACCAGACGGTGCTGTCGTTCCTTCAGCACTATTTTGAACGATTAACTTAGGGTAAGTCCCTACGGTTAAAATGCTAATAATGACTCAGGTATTGGGACTTCTAGCAGTCTTACGCCTTCCATTTCAGTCTTGTGTTATTTTTTTCTTTCATATTTTCGTAAAATATTGGTACTTAGCTCGCAGCATCTGGTTAGACTGAAACCCGACCCCAAAGTAGTTGGAAAGTGGCTATGCAAATTGGTTGATTTTGTCATTAATACTTACTCAGAACAACGTGAGCGTCACCCTTTCCTTCAATTGGCAGGATGAGCAGACGTCCGTTCATCTCATATTTGCCTGTGAAGTCAACGCTGCACTGGAGTTTAACTTGGAGTTTGGATTTGCCAACATCACGCCTGAAATAGGAAAACATTATCATTTCCTCGTTTACAATATTGGTATTCTGTGGCTAGAATTTTTATAACGCAAACACCATAATTTACATTGTAAATAAATGTGAATGATGATAAAACTCAAACAAAACATTCGAAAAAACTTGTAGGACTGTTAATATTTGTAGTACTGTTACTTCATGAATGATCATCAGTTTGCTGCCATTATGATATACTTGCATTTATCTTATGAATTCGAAAATAATCATCTATGCCACATCTAGCTTTTCCCAACCGTGGTGGGGTATGCTTCCTGTCTGTATATTGCATAGTATTTCTTTCTCTTTGTTTAGACATAATATAATATTATGAAGCCTGATATTTAGGGTGTCAAGTTTCCGTTTGATTTTTAACCGATTTGAAAAATTATTTTATTGTTGGATAGGATATACTTCCCAAATGGTCTCATTGATATTTTATCAAAATCGGTTCAGTAGTTTGGTTTTTAAATCCAAATAGCTTAAAAAAATATGTGGAAAAATCATCCATGTATACGAAATGGCGTATTTTTGCTTTCCTGTGACTTTCCAGGTGGTGTTGTTAGGTGTGGGGTACCACTCCAGAAGTCGGTGTCAAATAACGAAAAAGCAACCAAAAACACCGACTACCGAAATTAAAATTATGTTGAACGTTGTAGTGTTTTTTGGAAGACGGTTTCTATTTTTTGTGAAAAAGATTTTTATGTTTCAAAGAATTATTGATTAAAAAATACCACAGAAAATCCAAAAAAATAATATTGAGATTTAGAATTAACACAATCAAGATTATCCTTCGAAAATTTCAATGAAGATTGCTGGATAAACGAAAAAATTTCACTGACAATGAAAACACTGTATAATTTTAATACGTTTAAAATCGATATCAATATATCGATAGCGATGCGAAGGATCGCTATCAACTGGTATAATGGTTAAGTGTTTGAAAAAGTCTTTGCTATAAAAAAAAAACACTTACTGCACTTTCTTAACGATACAATCCTTAAGTCCAGTCCCGGTGATGTCCCAGAGAAGCAGCTTGAGTCCAGGAGTGCTTGCATCCAAAGTCTTCATGGTGAAAGGGTCCAGCTTCTGAACTCCAAGCTCGGGTATACCATTGCTAAATATTGGGATCGCGTTCTGAGCCGACGCTTTCATACATTTTGAATCTTCCGCTTTGCATTTTTTAATGAACGGTGCTGTAAAATGTATTTTGTTGAGAAATTTGCACACAGAGGGGTATTTAGTTAATCGGTACGACTTCTGAAATAATGCGTTTTTTTTCATGTCTTATAATGAATATTAGTAACACGAATGTAAGAATAAATTTTAAAAATATATTCAAGAAAAGGCAAATTGGAATTTTAATAAAATCTGAGAGTTCGAGACGATCACTTTTAAAGGTTTTTTTTTAATTTATTTTCAAATAAAATAAGAAACTAATTTTATTTTTATTGTAAAAATGAAATAAAAATAAATTACGTACCGAACGCGGCATTTGCCAAATAAACAACGCTTAATGCAAGCACCAAAAAAGAATACCGAGAATACATTTTCAAAAATTTAAATTGCTCACTTGGACACAACTGTTTGATTCCGAGATATTCTGCGGTATATACCAACCACTAAATATCCACATACATATATAGGATAAGAAAACATATCTATATATACGTAAGCGATGTAGACAAACTAGTTTCTTCCATTACGGAGCCACTTGTTAAGTCTTTAATAAAAATTGATTATAATAAATAACAAAATTTTCAAGTACGTTGACATTGCGCTTTGTTTTTTTGATCAGTTAGATCTGTAAGTGGGTTTTTTTGTTTGGTAGTCCTTTCATTATGTATATATGTCCATAGATGTCTCATGTCTGTCTGTCGAAGTATTTTGCTTTTTCTTTGTTTGCGAATCTAAGAAAAAAACAGGTTTTTTTTTTTTCTTGGAGAATTGGCCACAAATATGTAAGTGGATTAATGTAAAGTTGTAAAGAACCAGACGGGCTTTGTCACCGAGGCAGGCCTAAAACACTAGTTTGACAATTTAGACAGAACAATTTAGAGAGTTATGACAGAATTTTTTGAGAAGACTACAGTTATAGAGAGCTGGAAAAATAATTTTGGGAGAGGTCTGTTCCCAGCTGAGGAACAACCTAAGCTGATTAAAAAGATTTAAAATATTTTCTTTGCCAACGATATTCTCATTTAGTTTTGCTCTTATGATTTAGAAGTCTTTCGAAAACATTGCGGAAGGATACAGAACTGGTTTATATAGTCAACATAAAATTAAATCATCTTGATCGATTTCAAATCATCGCCTCAGCTCAGATTGCTTTGCCAATACCGGTATGGAGTCAAAAACCTTTCGGCAAGTCTATGGAGAATGTAAATAAAAATTACTTGATGGGGCATAACAGTTATAGTAATTTGGCAAAAAAGTTATTATAATTATTATAAGCTTTTTTTTTAATTTGCCTTGTTAGTTAGATAATGTATGGGCCACATGTTGCAATATTAAAACAGTTAGCTCCAATCAATTGAACTGAAATTTCGCATACACGTTTGTTTTGGGTGACAATGCACAGAGAGCCATCAGCCAAATCCAATAGGGAGCGTGCAGGAACTATAGGTGGTAGCTCAGAAGAGAATGACTCTTCTGTTCTTGCACCCTCCTGGTCAAGTATATTTTTTTACTCATAAGTTTCGATTAAGCAACACTAGATGATAAGTTAACGCCATGCACGTTCCCTATACGGCGGACTCCCAAACATGGTTGTCCAATTATTTTTAATGTACGCCCATGATATGGGTATTAAAAGTTAGGGTTTTTTAGAGAAGTAGGTACCTACGAATATTAAAAAAAGATGTTTTTATAAAGTTTTTTAAATTAATTTAGAATTATTGTTAGAAGAACAGAAAGTAAGATTAATTGCTATTGTTCCTTTGTAACTGAGTCTCCAGAGTAGGACAGAATATATCGACCTCTCATCATATCAAATACATTTATTCTTTTGTTTGTTGATGAATTTAGGGTCTGCTGATTCCTTGGTTGCAGATATCAGTTCACGGGAAGGTAGAAATCTGTATTTTCCTTTTATCCTTAATACTAGTGTTTTCCTTAACAATAAGCTGATCTTACTCTAGGTAGGCAAATTTTCCTTTTTTCCTTTCCCATAAGCTGAGGTTGTACGGCCTTCCTCTTTTCCAAGATTTCTTTTGAGTAGTCTCCTGTTAGGTAAAGCTCCTTCAGTTTCTTTTTATTCTTCATGATATCGTTATTTTTCCAACCGCTAAATAAGGACAGGAGTGTAGGCCTCGCTTTCCCATTTTCATTTGTGTTCCCAATACGGTATATTTTTTTTTACTTCCCAGTCATCTACGTTTATGTCTAATTCCTGCAGAAAGTATTTCTTTAGATTTTTAGTAACTCTAATGTAGATTTTTCCTCCTCCTTCAACCAATGTATTATTATAATAATATTCTTAGTTTTTTATCTCTTTCCAGATATTCCACCTATTTTCCAAAATTTCTACTTCAATTTGCAGCTTTTTGTTTTCTTTCTGAATAGGTTTAGTTAATTCCACTGTTTGATTTTGCATTTCCATTTTCATTTTATTAAACAGAAGTTGAAATTGATCTTCCATATTTTGCGTGAAATGAAACGTGTTTATAAAATGAGGAGTTTTAATTTCCTTGTTGGCAACACTCAGGTTACACTGCCAGTTGATTTGACGTACGTATTGACAATTTGACAGTCTTCTGTGGCATTGATGTAACCTTCTAATGAATGCCACTTCTAACCTCAATTCGTCCGCCGGTTTTGTGTCTTCTAAGTTGACGTAAATCAACAATATGCACTATTTGTAATTAGCCACACTCAATTTTCACTTTGTTTTCCCGTGATGTATTTGTGAAACAGTGGCGTTTTTCTATTTATTTAAAGTTGTTTATTTCGGAACGTCGGCACTGTGATGTTTACGATATGACAACTGGAACCGGTAAAAAGCTATTATAATACAAGATCATTACGAATGCGAAAAGCGCATTGAACTCGAACTAGCCATTACAGAACTAAAATGGGACATAATAGGAATCAGCGAAATGAGAAGATATGGCGAAGGTATTAAAGACTACGGGGACTGCATTCTACATTACAAAGGTGAGACACCGGGATTGTATGGTGTGGGTTTCTTTATTGAAAAGAGACTTGCACACAGAATCGAAGAAATCAAAGGAATATCCGAAAGGATAACAGTGTTGAACATAATGCTACCTTTAAATAAAAACGAAAAGTGGCCCATAATTCAAGCCTACTCACCAACAGAATCGAGTAAGAAAGAAGACGTAGTAAAAATTGATAAATTTTATGAAGATTTACGAACAACTATTACAAAGTCCCACAAAAACATTATTGTAATGGGTGATTTTAATGGCAAAATAGGAAAGTGTAAGCAAGAATGGAGACAAATTAGTTACCTTGGCTTTAGAAAACCAATTTAATAGTTTCTACAAGAAAAAAAAACAAAGCAATGGATGTGGATGTCTCCAACGGATTATATAAAATCGAAATAGATTTCATTATGTCTAATAATGCCAAAATGATTCAGGATGTCTCAATTAATACATAATTTAAACTTTTATTCAGACCATAAAATGGTTTGTGCTAGACTGACAAGCACGCCTATAAAGAGAAAAAGGATGTTCAATAATAATACTCCTTCCTTACATACATCCGCAATGGCGACCATAACAACTCAGGCTAAGTAAGTTATATATAATATAAACATTTTACAAACCAAGACAATAAAACCAGGAAGCAAAAAGTTCGTTTCTGATAAGACTAAACAGCTCCTGCAGGAAAGGAAAGAACTATTACAAAAGAAAGAAAACAAAATCAACCACTGTAAAATAGCAAAAAATATTTAAGAGAAAAATAAAAATGTAAGAAAAGATAAAACTAAAACGACAAGATACGTTGATTAAGCATATTATAGAAAAACTGGGGGAACAAAAAAGGCGATTAAGACCTTAATTATAAAATAGATTGGTTGCTGAAGGTGAAGACTAAAGACGGAAACAATACAAATAAAAGATCAAAAATACTTAAAACTGCTACAGACTTAATAGTCTATATTTTTTTATTGTTTTGTTATTTATTTCCGAAACTTGTACCAAAGTAAGAACCTACAAAAAGATATAACAGAAAGAAACATAACAGTTTTAGAACTTATACCAAAAATATCAAAAGAAGAAACAATAAGAGCGATTAATACACAAATGAGAGACAAGACCCCCGGAACCGACCAAATAACGAACGAACTTCTGAAAGCTACCCTACCGAGCGTTGCCCCTGTACTTTTTTTTTTTTTTTTTACGGATACATTTAATGAAATTATAGAGACTAAAAATATTCCTACAGTACTAAATCAGCCATAATGTTACTCCATAAAAAAGGAGAAATAGCAAATTATCGACCAATCACCTTGATGTCGAATATCTATAAAGTCTTTTCTAAAATACTTTTGTTCAAAATCACATCTACACTCGATGAAAACCAACCGAGATAACACGCGGGGTTCCGCAGTTAATACTCAACAGTAGATCACATACATGTTTTAAAACAAGTGCTACAAAAATACAATGAATACGATAAAACCAACTATCTAGGATTTGTGGACTCAACAAGGCCTTCGATTCCTTAAAACATGAATACATCTGGGAAGCATTGCGTTCTCAAGGTATACAAGAAAAGGACATAAAATATAAAATATAGACAAATAAATTTCACCTAAGCTGTTCTCGGCAGCCTTAGAGATGATTTTCAAAAACCTAGATTGGAATAAAAACGGACTCAACGTAAACGGCAAAAATCATTCGCAGACGATCTAATCCTCTTCTCAGAATGCCCAAAAAAACTAGAGTAAATGCTTCAGTAACCACCAGATCAAAGCATAAAAGCAGGACTTTCAATGAACACAACAAATACCAAAATTATGACTTCACAGACGTATAACATCATTGTTAACATGGAAAAATAGAACACGTAGATGAGTAAAAAGAAATTGACAGAAGAATCGCTAACATGTGGAATATATACGGGTTTCTAAGCAAAGTTATGAAAAACAAAGATATGCCAATTAAAGATAAAAGGGTAATATACAACACATGCATTTTACCATGTTTAATAAGCGGCTGTCAAACTTAACAGAGAAATTAACTAATAAAATAATCGTATGTCAAAACGGCATGGATAGAAGTATAATCGGAGTAAGAAGAAAAGATAAAATAATATTAAATAAAATTAAAAAATGTAACAAAAATTAAAGATGTAAATAAAGTATGCAAAACACTTAAATGGAAATGGGCAGGACATTTTGCTGAGAGAGGAAAAAGAGAAATGAACTAGAACAATATCAGAGTGGTACCCCAGAGATGGCAAAAGGAGTAAAGGTCGACAAATGAAACGATGGGAAGACGTCATCAAAAGCATTGCCGGTCCAGAATTGATAAAAATTGCGAGAGACAGATATAGGTGGAAGTCTTTCGAGGAAGCCTTCGTCGAAGGACAAGTTGTTGTTTGAAAAAACCGATCGTCAGTAACAAATTCGTGTAGTGTAATGTAATAATTGTAAAATAGCAGTAAAGGTTTATTTTATTTTTTTATTTTAAAGAAGAATTTACACTGCAAGAATTATAAAGCCTTCCACAAGTAGGACCCGGTGACCGGGTTAAGACCGCGGGATACAACTGGATGCGAGACGCACAGGACCATTCGATGTGCCGAAACTTTGGGGGCAGTGGTCGTCATACGGCTGAATTGATGACAGTATCTTCAACATAAAAACCAGACAAGCAAACACTAGTAACGAATATATGTATTAGAAATCCTCAATACCTTAAAAAATATCTGGGATTATAACATCAGGGTCGTCAACATAAAGTTCAATAACCCGTTATACAAAGGTTTTGTACAATCGGGTAATGTCTTAGCCATTTATCACATTGACGCTAATATGAACCCTACAGATGCAAATATTTGGTGAGAAGTCTGTAGATGTTTTTATTATTTTAACGGTTGTCTAGTATACATACATAAATGCGTTTTATGTATGTATACTAGAGAAAAGTATAATTGAGGAAAGTTTAATAATTTGTACGTTTTTTTTAAGTCTTTATTTGGGTGGAAACCTTGACTTTTGGAATCATTCATGTACCAAATTGTATTTTTGTGCTGTCAAACTGTTTTTTAATTTTATTTTTTTTTCTTAAGCCAGGTTTAGAAAAGATTATCTAGCATACGCTCGCTCTATTGGTGAATGTATGTGTTAATTATAAGAACAGTCTAGCTGTGGACGTCTTTCGGCTGAAGTAATGATGATGATTATAATTGGCTCGCGTGCAATTCTTATTTCTTCTACTATTTGAGTCGATGGTAAACGCTATACAGTTTGTGTCTCCCATTAATGTATAACATAAACAGTTCTGGTGAAATGTGGACGCGTTTTCAGTCGAGCCAGCGAGAATTGCAAGCGTGAAGTATAATATTTCGTTTTCCAGTTTTTAAAATAAGATATTTTTTAAGCTTATGTGATTAAAAGAAATAAATCAAAAGTATTTAAACCGCAAAGGGTTACATTTATATTACGGACCAGAGGAATGATAAAGTTGACAGTTTTATAATCTTTATTTTCTTTTACTACCTATCCAAAATCAAATAGGTACTCTTTTCTCGTGGTCTCTTTTCGGGTCGTTTGCTATTTTTTAAACTGATTTCGAAAAACAGACGGTTCTATGTTCGACTGTATGTATTTTTTATGGATGTTCACCGATTTCTCTGCCAATTGGACCGTGTTATGCAGAAGGCAGCCAAGTCGGGAAAAGTACAAACAGAGTTATGAGCATTTTTCTGTCGATGGTTGCACTTCGGTTGTACATTAATTTTCTGATTATTTTTTATTTGAGACATATTGGTATAACTGTTGTTATTTATTGTATCCTATCCAGAATTCCGAAACGTGGCTATTAATATTAATAATTGCGATTTTAGACAGTTAGTAGAAATCACAATAAAGTATAAACCAACCATGTAAGTTGGTTGTGTTTTAAAATGTGATCTGAAACTATTTAAATAATAAAAAACAGACAAGAAAGTATTAAGTGTAGCAGCTTTTGACTAAAATGTTTACTACGTTCACTAAAATAATCCGACTGTTGTATAATGTGTTCATACTGTTTTTTACTTTAACTAGGTACACTTCCTTTAGGTTTTGACAAATCTAATAAATAAAATTATTTTGATTTGAGTAAAAACTTGGCAATAGAATATTAGAAATATTTATAAAGAAAATATTAAAACGTCAAAAACTATTATACGCAAAATATAAATTTTTGCACTTTTTCATCATCCAAAATAAAATCTAACTCAGTATTAAATCCATCAACGTCATCTTCAATAACAGGTGCACATGACGTCAAATTGTCATAAAAGTGTTGAACATCTTCTGATATTAGATGTATTATTGATATTATATCACGTAGCTTGGGCTTTGCTATAGGTTTTCCATTTGGCCATAATTTGGTTAACTGACTCTTAAAAACACCTTCTCTTTCTGGATTGTCAGAGCCATGACGCCTTGATATTTTACGAGAAACAGCCTGGATGTGTTGAAAAAAGCCAACTGCAATTATAAACAAATAAATAATTTGCAGTAAACAGCCATCATAGAGTGGCTGCCTTTTACGTAACCCTAACACTGATACCTCCTAACATTCTAAAATTTGTAAAAAACGGCCATATAGTTGCTGACTTCTGCAAAATAGGTATTTTAATTTCTGTCAAAATTGGCTGCATTTTACATGAAGATGACTGTTTTTTACAATAAACATTTGTAGACATAGCTGTTTTTGCAAAAAATCGGGCATGTCGAAATTAGTATGGCTGTGTTTATAACTCATTTTTGGAAAAAGTGCCACATTGTTGCTATCTGCATAGCACGGTCCAATTGTGGACCGGTTTATAATAAAATATTTTTTATTCGAATGCCTAGGTGGTAGGTACTCCTGAGGTGGTCTCATTGTTACCAAGGCAGCATCTAATAACGGGATCCCCGGGAAATCGAATGCATCTGAAATACATTTTAAAGCAATTCAGATATTTACTAATAATAATAAAATCACTTATTTTCTGGTTGCAAATACTGTCATCAGCAAAAACTGAAAAATTTATGGTTTTCTCAAATAATTTTAACCTAATCTGTTCAGGTTCAAGCTGCAGAAAAATAATTAATATGTTAATTTTAACTTATATTTGCAAGAACTGTTTCCGTAACATGTTTAAAAATAAAATCCTTGATAGAAATGATCATCCAAGTTACCTCTAACTTTGACATTTGAAAAAAAACCCGTATTACTAGCCTACTAAAGCCGGTAAAATTTATAATGAATCGAATCTTAATTCAAAATTTTGTTGTTTGAGATTTTTAATGGCCTAACTTAGTTTTGATTAATTGATAAAATGCTTCATATTTGGCAATAAATTGCAAGCATTGTGTCGTCGCGTTTCTTTTTCTTTTCTATACAGTCCGAGAGTGACCGAGTTTTTGCTATGACAGCCTAAGAATACATACATAATAATAAAAATTGTGTTACTAAATAAAAACTTAAAAAATATGTTACTATTTAACTACTCTTAGTTGCACACTAAGAGTAGTTACACTAAATCTAAGTGTAGTTAGTATTTGTGCTTGGTAATCATCATCTTATATTGCTGAGCTGATGATGGAAGGTATAAGTCAGGACAGATCCTGACTGATGATGGGATGCTTGGAAAAATGTTTGTTCAACGATATTTTCTTCAATTGTCTACCGATTTGGATGATCCTTTTTTTCTTTTGGAAGAATATTTTCCCGGACTGGTTCCATTTCAATATGGTAACTTCGAGGGTAGGTAACGGGAACTCTTCAATAAATGAGACCAAATCTCCCGGGATTGCTAAAATCGCATGTCTGTTTATTATTTCCACTTGGGGGCCTACCATGAACTCTTATAGCAGGTCAATTTTAGACGAAAAATATCCTGTCGTACTAGTTTGTACCATGAGTGCGCCTAGTAGCAGGCAAGCTAGCGATCACGTGACCTGAACCGGTGAGCGACGCGGTTGCAGAACTTTTTTCGTTGGACGGACTCTAGCAGATCAAAAGTTGATATTATGCAGGTCAGCGGGAAATGCTCATATTACAAAAACAAAATTGCTCAGTTAAAATGCTGTGATGAACTTGCCTTGCACTTGGCAAGTATTTTATAAGTTTATAGTAGGCCCCCAATTCATAACATAACATCACGCCGGTACGCTGTGAAGGGGTACGCAGATGCATACAAGTCAACCTGAATTTCCGTTATTTGGGCTTATGTATTTGGGCATGACTTTATTGTTTATGAGTTATTGTTTATTAACCGATCTTGATGATTCTTTTTGCGTTGGGTTTTAAATTTATAACGCATGTCCCTCTGTTTGATGAGGCTATGAATCCTAGTAGCATTCCATTCAAAGGTGGACCGATGACCTGGTAAAGGCCTTGGGAATCAGCTGGATTCGAGACGTAGAGGACAGGTCGATAAACTGACATTTGGGCCCATGTCCAACATTGACGTTTTTCGCATAAAATGAAATATGTGTAGTTTTGGTGGTACGAAGCCAAGAGCACGAATCCGACCCGCGCTTAGTAAGTCCGTCCTCTCCTGTCATGAATAGGTATATTATATGCCTTTACCGTCTTGTATACATACAGTACTGACTCACTCAAATAATAGCTGTAGTTAGGTAGTGTCAATCCACCTTTTTTCTGACATTGTCACCAATTTCATTGTTCATTGTTCTGTCAGTACATGTTCAAAATTACCTAACTGTAAATTCCTAAATAACCTTCTGAAAATAAACATTGTATTTTAGAGGAGTGTGTTGACTTATTTTTCTAGGTTTTGAACGTGACACACACGTGCCAAAAGTCAACGGGACCATAATACTAAGCCTCCACTGTCCGTTCTTCCACCCGTCCGTCCGTCTGTCAGCGGGTTGCATCTCATGAACCGATAGGTAAACAGCTGTTGAAATTAATAAATAAAATACAGTTAAAGGGGGCGCGCCTACTAGAAACGAGTTTTTTTTGGCGTTTTTGCTCGATATTAATAATTGCAATAGGTAGACGCTTGAAATGCCTACACAGTTTGTATGAAAAAAAATTAAAAATATAAAATTAAATTAAATTTAAAAATAAAAGGGGTTCCCCATATAAGATGTGAATTGTGTGAATTTGACTTTGGTGCCCAAGTTCCGAGCTCGTAAACTTTGTTTAGTCGCCCATTCAGTACCTATATTTTTCGTCCGCTATTAGTATTTTAATCAGTTACTTGAAATTTTAAATGCACGCGTAGATTATGAATTCCCACTTTAAGCAGCTCATTTCGATTATTTTTAATGATACATAATTATCGCCAGTTAAGTCACTTTTTGTAAAACTAATTTAACGCCCCTCGGTTTTGTATTAAATTTCCAAAATCATATTCATTCATTCCATAGTGTTTTAATTTGGAAGTTTTTATTTTTCACTTTTTGGTTGTAAAGTTTTTACAACCTACATAAATAGTATGCAAGTTTTATGTTAAGGTTATTCAGAGAGATCTATATGCTATCCAGCAGTATAACTAGGGGGACCAGGGGCTGTGGTCCGCCCAGGGTGACACGCGTTTGGGGGTGACACCCGACCGTTTGTTGACTGTTTTTTGTCAGGGAAACCTGACAAAAATTTTCGAGCTCTATTATTCTTTACATTGGCTCGAGTATTCTGTACTCTCTTAGTTCTTGAGGCGGTTCTCTTTAGTATAAGTCAACATAATGACTTCTATTTCATACGCTTTTACGCTGGGCCTCCACGACACAGAATCCTAGTGTGGAGACCATTGATCTATCTGATTTAATTAAGTATATAATGTGCATTAAAGATTATTATTATTTTCATCGTATATGTTTTTTTATCTCAGCTCTTTGGCTGGTTTTGACCACATTTACGGGCCAAGCCAAGTAAATGTAGCGTGTGGTGTGTACTTTAATGTGTTGTGTGAGGGGCTCCTACTTCGTTCTCTTCTACCTGCATGAATTTTCTAACAATTCTACATGTGTTTAAAATCACAGCCTTTTGCAGTGTTACCTATGCAGAAGGTTTCTTTAAGGTCTAATAATTTCAAACTATGAAGAAGATGGTTTGGGATAACGCCAGTGGTAGAAAGGACTATGGGAACTACGTATACTTTTTCTTGTCACCAGATTCTCATAACTTCATCTTTTAGTTCTGCGTATTTACTTATTTTTTCAGAGATTGTTTTTTGTACATTGTGTGTATTGGGGACTGCAATATCTATAAAGTAAGTGATTTTATTTATTTTATCCTGTAATGTTATATCCGGCCTATTATAGTGAATAGTCTTGTCGGTGAGAATGGCGCGGTCGTAGTAAAGTTTATGTGTAGTATTTTCTAGGATGGTTTGTGGTGTATAATTGTAGTAAGGAGTGTTAGTGTTTTGTATGAGTGCGTGTTTGAGAGCTAGTTTTTGGTGGATAACGTTTGCTACCTGGTTATGCCTATGAGTGTAGTCGGTCTGCGGTGAGTGTTGTGCAGGCGCCAGTAATGTGCTGAATGGTTTCTGGCTGCATATGACATTTACGACATTTATCATTTGTTACTGTAGGGTCTTTAATTATAAACTTTCTGTAAATTTTTGTGTTAATTATCTGATCTTGAATTGCTATAATAAATCACTGTTTCTGGGAATAAGTTGCCTATTTTAAGCCATTTATTGGACGCTAATTTATTTATGTGAGATTGCTCTAAATCATGAGGGTGCCGCCCGTGGAGCACTTTCTTCTTCCAATCTTTGATTTTTTGTGCCTGCGGGTCTTCATTGGTAGTGCTTTCTGACTCTATCTGATTATTTAAATTAAGTGGAGTGTAGTTGAGATCATTTGTTACTATGGCTTTATGGATGTTACTAGTGTGAGATTTTGTATGAAATAATGTTTTTAATCGCCTAACTTGCTTCCGCCAAAGGTGTTGGATGTCTATGAGACCTCTATTATTATTATTATTATTTAAGTAAGTATGATTAAACAAAAGAAAATAGAACATTTCCGAGAATAGGTGCAAACATTTTCGAGCTCGCTTTGCTCACTCTTGCATTCTACCCTCTCTTAGTTCTTGAACTTACCTAATGCAGTCAACAAAGTTAATTCACTTTGATTATGAATATTAATCAAAAGAAAATCAAACCTATCCGAGGCGGGGTGCAAATTCTAATACTCTCATCAACCAGTAGGTACTTACTGAAAATTATTCCTTAATTATTGTCTTTAACAAATCCTGATGTAAGAACATTTCTAAAAAAAATCTCGGGAGCAAATGGAGCAAGCTCCTCACCTTCCCAAAAAAAAAGTTTGCAACTACCGTCACCAGAACGAAAGTCGAAATGCATAATTATTGGGAAGGAGTCCATTTGTGAGGTGACACCACATTATCCTCATCAGGTGTCACCCATGCTAGCTACGCAACTGATGTTCTCCATTAAAATCATATATAGTCATAGTAATAAATATTCCAATAAGCCCAAACACGACTGTCATCAGAACCATTTATTTAAAGCTTTGTAAGTCGCTAAACAATTATCGGTCGCCATCCTTATAATATCTATCATTGGAGAGTTACGTTGGCCCTCTAAGTTCATTTCATCCGTTCCACTTCACCCAATGATACTTGACTGCAAATGCTTACATTTTTTATGAAAATACCAAAATCCCTATACGTATGTCTATAATGTTTGAGGAAATCCCTTAACTTCGCATCGCGATCCTTTTTTTCATCAATATCAATATTAAATATAAAATTCTTCCGTTACTGAGTGACTTCGTGACTGATTGACAGGCAACGCTCAGCCGAAACTACTGGTCATAGAAAGCTGAAAATTGGCATGTAGGTAGGGAAGTGTAGGGGAGCACTAAGAGAGGATTTCCCGAAATTCCTACGGGAACGAGAAAAAACGGGATATTATTATGTGCGTACGAAGTCGCGGGAAAATGCTTTAAATAAAACAAGAACTTTAAAAATTGGTTTACATATGAAAAAAAAAACCACCGAATTTCGAATCTCCTCTATTTTAAGAAGTCGGTTAAAAAATCAAATAATTAACAACAAACAAACAATATATATAATGCACAGTCGTCTTTGTCGAATTAATTTCATGCATCGAGCGTTAATTCACTATATGGTATAGCTCCGAAGAATTTGTTGATAGTCTCTACGATCCTTGTAACAGCGGCTTCAAACACCTTTTGTCCAATCTCGTCGATGATTGTATTACTGTTTTCCTTGATAAGTGTGTCCGTAGCCTGGCCTGCATTATACATAATTACACATTAACAGGGTCTCTGAAAAATCTAAAGCTTAATCTGCACGTTGCAATTTAATTGTCTGCGGCTGAACTGAAGTTTTTTTTAAATCTTTGTTTATTTAAGGACATTGGTCTCCATGTACATGACAGCCCAAACCTAACCTAAACTAACTTACGTAATTAATTCATATATTGTTTTAAAATGCTATAGACTATCGATATATGTACCTCTGCTGTAAACAGAGGCGTATCAAGTCAAATGCTTATGGCGCTTCTGCTATCCGTCACTTTATCAAAATTTGTGCCGTTTTGACCTTTAAAGATGCTCCGACTGGACAATGTTAAGACGATGTAGTCATAACATGCTTCCACAGAGCAGACAGACCTCGACAGACAGGTATCATAGTCAAAACCTTCGATGACAGCTCTGAGTGTCAATATGACAGCCGAAACTTATGCTCAGTGTAGTCGCGCAGTCTCCTATATTAAGGCCGCAATGCCTGTAACTTGCACAAAAGTATACAAGTAGCTTTCACCGCTCAGGCCCAACATGTGAAAATTCCCTAAAATAAAATAAATCTTATGTAATAGGTAAATAAACATTAGATTCGCGATTAATTCGCGACACACCGGTGTGTCGCCGGGGCCGGACAGGTTCATGCCATACTGACAATCACTAATCAGAACTTGTTATGGCACAATGGTATGCAAGGTACTTGTATCTACACTTTTGTGCGAGTCACAAGCATGTGTATTTAGAGCTTTATTAGAAATGATGTATCTTGCCGCTGCCGCACAGTGCAACGTTCCGGTCTCTGTAGTCACAGGCAAGAACTTGCATCGTAGTCTTTCATTAACAATTTTTAATTTTTTCATCATAGATCAAGAAGAGCTTTCTTTGATATTTAGCCACGGAAACGAGATAATCATAGTGTATTCCGTGTGAAAAATTGAAATCAGCTCCGATTGCCAACAATAGTGATAGGCTGAGTGTTGCTGGCAATCAACTTATAAGCCACTACAGCTATTATCGTTGTATAGTTGTTTTATCTCACGAGTGCGGGCGAGCCATAGTTGTGTAGGTAAATGTACGTGCACATTGTCTTAGTGTGCGTAACCTTGAGAGCGACTGACACAAGCTCACGCACACTAAGACAATGTGCACGTACATTTACCTACACAACTATGGCTCGCCCGCACTCGTGAGATAAAACAACTGTAACATCCTCATAATCAGGCATCTTCGCTTTTGCGTGAAAATAAGTTGCATCACTTTCAACTTAGTACTTACGTAAAACTTCATTTTCCTGGAACAAGCCTCCAAATTCAACAACGGACTTTTCTTTAAGCTCGTATTTGTGGTCGAAGTTCTTGACGCGTAAGTATTTCTTTCCATCTTTTCCTTCTTTCATAATGTAGTTCAATTTAAGGATATTGAGAACCTTTTCTGTAAAAAGACAATCAGTATTTGTTAGTGCATTTGGCATTTTATTAAGTAGCCGGCTTCTGGCTATGTGGATTACTTAGGTGTACAAAATTTAATACAGGTCTCGTCAAATAACTTTGCTCCTCTGAAGTTGTGTCGAGTGGCTGCGTAGTAGTCAAAATTACGGACACACTGCAACTGCGCATGCCTAAGAGACATGGGGGTGGGGCGCGATTGTATGTCTCAGTCGCTCGTTTACGTTCGATGCATGCTTGCGTCCCGCTTGCTCCCGTGTACGTGACTGCACCTGCGCGATCTTTGCAAATAGCTAACTTCAGAGGGGCAAAGTTATTTGACGAGAACTGTACATATGTTTGTCCAAGTATTTCTCAAAAAATAGAAGTCAAATTTTAATTTTTTCTAATTCCATTTTATAATATTCTTAGCCATACTTACGGAGATCGACGTGGATTTTTCCTTTTCCACGTATGTCAATAATGAGGATCCTTCCATCCATTTCATAATCTCCGTCAAGTTTTAAATTGCATTGAATTTCTAAGTCAATCTGGGATTTGGCTGCATCGCGCCTGGAAAATAAAGTATAGTGAGTTAATTAGCTGACCCACCTTTACATAAATGGTTGAGATTTTTTAGAATACGAGAATCGATAGAATTTTGTAATTATTTTTATTAAACAAGACTCTAGACAAAATACCATTCTATCAGCAAATGCGATTGTCAAAATATAAGACATTGATCACGTGCCATTTCAACAGCGTTTTTGCCAATCCTATACATTTTTGATGTTTTGATAAACGCCCTAGCCGCGCTACTGCTAGCAGAATGTTAATTGTCTAGACCATTTCCCCCAATACCAAAACTGTTATACAAAGCCAGTTCAAGGGGTGAGTAGAGGAAAATAGGAAGCCTGATTCAGGAATAGTTTTTCGAAAAAAAATTCGCAACGTCTTAACAAAATCTGCGCAGTATAGAACCATTGCTAAGTTTATTTATGTAGGCATACAAATCACCTTGATAAAAAACCAGTCTGATATTTCCAGCTTAACTAATACCTATTTTATATAACCTTGAAAAGCATATTATAAATTACTTTTATTAATTTGCGTTGAAGAAGTTGCAAAATTTATGCTTATAAAAAAGCTTGTGCAATCGGTCGACATTGTTATAATAAAAAACCGGCCAAGTACGAGTTGGACTCGCGCACAGAGGGTTCCGTACATGTATTTATAAAAATAAAATAAAAGTGGCCTAGTGCGAGTCGGACTCGCCCATGAAGGGTTCTGTAGCAGCAAGTAAAAGGTAAATAAAATTGTGGTTCACGATTTATAATAATTTATTTATTTTCTTACCACAAATTACAAAGAAAGAAATTAAATAGTCTATTTGTCTAGTCTTTTATGACGTATTAAAAAAAATACTTACTAGATCTCGTTCAAACCAATTTTCGGTGGAAGTTTACATGGTTATGTACATCATATCAGAATCAGGATCAGAAATCAGAATCAGAAATCATTTATTTGCAAAGAATGTAGGTAAAAAAACATAGTTTTGATGTCGTAAAAAGAAAAACAATTGGATCCATTACATTCTACCATAAGGTATATTATATTTTTTTTTAGTTTTATCATTCTCTTATTGTAGAAGTTTCAGGGGGAGGGAACACATTTTACCACTTTGGAAGTGTCTCTCGCGCAAACTACAAACAAACAAAGAAACTTCAACATCATTTTTGAAGACCTATCCATAGATACCCCACACGTGTCGTATGGTTTTGATGAAATTTTTTTTTTGAGTTTCAGTTCTAAGTATGGGGAACCCCCAAATTTATTGTTTTTTTTCTATTTTTGTGTGGAAATCTTAATGCGGTTCACAGAATACATCTACTTACCAAGTTTCAACTGTACAGTTCTTATAGTTTCGGAAAAAAGTGGCTGTGACATACGGACGGACAGACAGACATGACGAATCCATAAGGGTTTCGTTTTTTGCCATTTGGCTACGGAACCCTAAAAACGATTTAGAGATTATTAATTTACGACTGGTTCTATTGAATGCGCTGACCGTTTTAGAAATACTTTCATTGTGTGTAAGGAGTGGAAATCCCGAAGTCTGTGTTTCCTGATGGCTACTACCCTGGGGATCTTTAAGTTAAGAGTGAATATGTTACTTCTAGGAAAGCTTGCTCTATTGTCGACCACATCATTGCTTTCTATCAGGTGAGATTATTGTCAAAAACGAGAATATCAATCGGCAAATATTTATCGGCTATATAAACGGCAAGCGCCTAAAACAGGATGAGTTAACAGGCAAGTAGTGACATACATCCAACGATTTAAAATGTCCCTAAGTCGCTGGACACACAGACAAGACGTAAGACGAGGACGGGGTGCGGACAGGGCACAGACGGGGCACCGTCGCGACTTTTTAAAACATATAGAAAAGATGAGGCACAGACGGGGCACGGTCGTGACGGGGTTAATTGTGGTGGTGTAATTGTATGTGGCAGCGACGTGCGAGTCCCGGCACCTGCACCCACACTCCCCCCCCCCCCCGCACCCCCGTTCTCGCCCGTCCCTCGTCGTTTGCGCCCGTGCCCTGTCTTTTCTGTATGTATTACAATAGGGCGCAGACGAGTAAGCGACGTGTCCGCGTCCTGTCTTTTCTTTATGTTTTGCATCGCGACGCTTCCATACATTTTGTATGAAAGGGACGCGGAAGAGACATATGTTCGCGCCCAGTCCTCGTCATATGATCTATTTTGAAAAAAAGGAATTTTATAATAAAAAAATATACTCACGATACTTTGATTGGTACACAAGTTTTTAAACCTGTTATGGTAATGTCGCTTAGGATGAATTTTAGGTTTGGTGAACTGGCGTCGATTCTTTTGAAAACGTCAGGATCTAAACGCTTTACGCCTAGTTCAGGGATGCCATCTGCAAATGACGGCACTCCACTTTTGGCATTTTCAAATACACAGTCGTTATCGTTTATTTTGCATGGTTTAAAGCCAGGAAAAGGGTCTGAAATTTTATAAAATCAAAGTTAAATACATTTTTTTACTTTAAATAACACATTTAAAGTGATAGACGTGTTTTAAACCCCTACAGCGCCAATTATCATGATCTTGCTATGACACTGACTAAATTTTGACACTTGACTAAATATTTCACAGATGCTGCTTTTAAGTTTCCTCCAATAGTAACTGAAATACACGCTGTGCCCGATTCGGGAGTATAACCCATGAATGACTTTATATTGTTATCAATGTAAAGACATACCTACGATAGTTGAAAAGAGAGGTCATAAATGATAATATGTATAAAGTAATTGTTTTCTAATAAAACACTAAGTAACAAAATTTGACTAACCTGATAAACCGTTTGCTATATTAAAAACACAAGCAACACTTGCGACTATCAATAACGTAGCCACCATTTTTTATTAAAAAATGTATGTAAATCGACAGCAAACTGATCAATACTGAGCGTATAAATATACCAAACACTTCATTTATATCGTAGGTTGTGTATATATATTTTTTACGGTGTTTAATTTGTAGACGGTAACCTTTAAATTTGAATAAAATCATTGGGCATGTCCAAGGCATTTTGATACTTTTGCTATTGGACAGAGAGCACATGCGTATTAATAAATGACCAATTCACCAACAAGTTTTTGACATTTAGACTCAGAGTTAAAAATAATCTGCAATCTTGTCTCATTGTTTCATACACAGATATAAATAGACATAGATAACGTAAGAACAACTACTCTGCGTACCCGTTTCGGTGCCCAGCTTACGATCAAAAATCGTAAGCCGTCTCTTTCGCGCTCAATTTGCATTGGTGTACGCTAGTCAGACGTTAGTAAGATGTCAGTTACGTAATTAGGTGAGTTAGATGCTACACGTGGCAGTGTCTTTGAATCGTTTTGATTTCCCCCTTGTATTGACGTCATAGTAGGTACTCAAAAAATGGTACGCTTAATTTTCATAAAGATCGTGATACTTGCGTTAACTGTGTTTATCTATATCTGTAGTTTGTATATGTGTTTTATAAGCTTAGAATTGTCTACTAAAACGAATATATATAGTGAATCAATAGGAAAATGTGATATTATTTGCGAGCAGTGTCAAGTTGACACTTGTCGCAAATAATTATTTTACATTTTCCGCTCGTAGTTGACACTGTCAACTAAGAGTCTATTTCCTTCAGAGGATCAAGCCTTCTCCCGAGAGATCACGTTCATGGAGTTGCCATTGTTGGTCAGAAAACTGCCCTGCCGATTGTGTGACCCCTCCCACTGCATGTTCCTTTTTTTTTTTTTTTTTTTTTTTTTTCGAGGATGGGAAATCATCAAATGACCCCTCCCGCTCTGGTTGGAGCGGCAGGGAGTGTCAGACTTTTACTGACTAAAACCCACCCTTTAGTCCTCCTAGTGCCTTTCTTCCCAGGGCCGCGGTAACTCTTTCGAACAAATCCGCAACCCTGGTAGGCTCTGGCCCTAACGGGCCCCGACCCATGCTGACGTCCGCTGGCTCGGCGCGCGTAGAACACAGCGCGCCGTCAACCCGGGCCTGTTCTGATCGGACGGCGAGCTACCCATTGCTCGCCGTCCACAGGCATCAGTCACTGCGCCATGCTCAGGAGCATCAGTTCCTGGGCGGCGCAGTGGCTGACGTTCAACAGGAGGGGGTGAAATGGGGCCATTACTGGCACTCCATTTCAGCCCCCTCCGGAGCCCTTTGTAGGGGCTCTACTGCGGCTGCTGCAGTAGCAGCAGCCGCAGTGGAACCAGCAATGGCGGCAGAAGAAGCGGCGGCAGCGGCGGCGGTCGCGGCAGAGACGGCGGTGGCGGAGGGCTTCCTCCTGTTTCCGGCTTTGGTGGGTGGGGCGCAGGCCCTACCCCCAGCCCAGTGGTCGGCCGGCTTGCCAGCTGCCGCACAGACTACGCAGTGCGGCGCGGCGACGCAAGAGCCGGCCCTGTGACCGGGCTGACCGCAGCGGAAACAAAGACCGCTGCGGTCCACCTCCGAGGTGCATTGAGCTCCCACATGGTGGCCCACTTGGCACCGGAAGCACCTCTGAGGTCGGGGTTCCAGCAGTTTGACCTGCGCGGAAACCCAACCCACCAAAAACCTTCGGCTCTCCGATATGGTTTTGGCCGCCGACACGGGGCAGCTCACCACAATGGTGCGCATGCCCGTGTTGTCAGGACGTAGGGTGCCCGCCTTCACCTCCTCTGCTGAGCACCCCCCCGTCCTAACGACGGCAGCCACCACCTCCGCCTCCGTGACGGAGTCATCCAGGCCCAAGATGCGCATGTCGATGCGCTTGGTGGGCCTGGACACTCGGGCATCGTCCGCGCTTAGGGACGCCCTAAGCCTTTCGGCTAGAGCGTCCGCGGTTGGGCCGCTGGCTGCCCCGGAGATCTCCAGCATCCGGGCCCCAGTCATGGTGACCCGGAGCCGGAGGCCCCCTACGATGCCTAGCTCACCAAGGTTCACCGTCTCCTTCGCCTTGGTGAGCACGTCCGCGTACGTCACGCCCCGCTTCGCCGCGTCCGGCTGTAGTGTAAGCACTACAGCCGCGGTTTTCGGGGGGCGGAGCGCAGCCGCGACGCTTCGCGCCTTCTGCCGCCGCCTCCTCTCACGCCTCTTGGCCGCCCTGGCTGCCTTTCCCGCCTTCTTCTTCTCCCCGGCAACTTGCCATTCGGCTTGAGCCGGGGGAGGAGCTGAAGGCTAGGAAGCCGGGGGGAGCTGCTGCTCAGACGGCGCAGGAGCCTTCGCCGTCCGCGCAGCAGCCCCACCCCTCCTCTTCCTTCCCGGGGCCGGGTCCGGTTTTCCCGGCACCGGCTTCGCGGGTGCCGGCCCGGACCCTTTGTCCTGGCTGGACGGCCCCGGTGTGGCAGCCACGGCGGCCGCATAAGACGCCGCCTTTTTCCGGCCTGGGGGGCCTTCCCACTCGCCGCACTCGCTAGCGGGGGGCGCAGGACGATGCCCTCCAGGACGGAGAACCGCGCCTGGAAGGCAGCCATCTCCTGCCGCACCAGGTCCAGCACCTGGCTCTCCTGCGGCACGGGACGGCTGTCCTCTCTGCGCCCCCTTTGAGGCGCCCTCTGTGGTTCGGCTCCTCGGAGCCTGGCCAGGTCTGCGCGGAGCCCCTCGTTCTCCTTTCGGAGACGCTCCGTGGCGGCAGCCAAGCGGGCGACCTCCGCCCGCAGCTCGGACATCTCGTCCGGCGGAGGCCCACCTTTGGTAACCTCCGCTGCCGCCAGAATGGAGGCCATCGCCTCGCGTATGGCCTTGTTCTTAGAGGACAACTTCCTCTTCAAGGCCACATCGCGAAGCGCGGCCTCCACCACCTCCGCAAACCCGGCCCTCCGAACCCGCTCCTGTCCGGTGTCATCAGGCTCACCGCCGGAGGACTCCGAACCAGGAGCCCTGCGACCGCCCTCTCCGGGGGGTCGTCCGTCAGCGACGAGCCCCTCGGCTCGCTGGCCAGCCACCTTGGAGGCGGGCAATCTCCCCTTGCCTCCCTCTCGGCCCTTTCCCCGCCTACTGGTGGGGATCTTGCGAGCCGAGGCCACCTCCTCGCTGCCAGACGACCCCCGGTCTTCCTCCGTTCTGGGCCGCTTGCGGAAGGACCTCGAGTCCTCCGCAGCAGCCCCCGCTCTCACGGGTTCAGAGCTCGCCGAGCTAAAGGTCGCTAGGTCGTCGGAGTCCAACTCGGACTCCGACTCTGCACCCGTGCGACACTCAAGCGAGCCCTCCTCCCAATATAGAGCGCCACTTTCCGCGCTCTGCCCGACCGACACTCTGTCGGGCGAGCCAAAACTAATACCGATCAGGTCCTCCTCGGATAGTTTGGATCGGGGGCCTCCTCGGCCCTTGTTGCCAATGGCAAGTGGTGGACAAAAGACAACGTTGCCCCCCCCAGAATACGTGGGGCATGACGCAAGCGTGGCGGATTCTCGTTCTGCTGTGCAGTCCGTACCGCCCTGGGGTTATTCTGTTGCGTTGGTCTTGTCCATATTTTTCCTTTTTGAGGGTGCGGTCCCTATCTCCCCTTCTCTCTCAATGCTTGCTCGCTGCCCTCACAGTCACGTCTGATGATCAGACGCGTACCAGAGAGCAGCGAGCAAGCCAATGAGACGCACACCGTCCGAGGACCCAAACACTGCTCAAGTCTCCGAACGGTGTGCCCCTCTTGTGTCTCTCTTGGTCTGGTCTCTCACTTGGGACCTTCCGGCATGAGTGGCTCTACCGGCAAAGCCCCCAAGATCACTGAGACACGCAAGCCCCACCACGACGGCAACGTGGAGACACGGTTGGTGGGGCACTGCATGTTCCTTCAGTGTGTTTCCCTCGTAGCTGCATGGTGTAGTAGAGCGGGAACGTATTAAAAAAAAAAGTTTTTTTTTTATATAAATGCCAAAGCCAAGCATTCAAAATAAACATTAAATCCCACAACTGTATCTATGTCAACGTAATAGTGGGGATTGGTTGCTCCAATGAACCCTATAACTGTGCCGGTTGGTTTAATTTTCCACAACTTGCAGTGGGAGGTCACACAATCGCAGAGCAGTTTTCTGGTCAACAGTGCCGACTCCATGAACATGATCTCTCGGGAAAAGGCTTGTTCCTTATTTACGACTTGCTTTTGCTGGCCGGCCAGTAACGGAGAACGAAGCTCATACTTCTCTCTTGACTTTATTGATCGGCTTGAGTGTTGATTTTCCGGAGCAAACCTATTTCAAGGACTTGACTATCTTCCGTTCTCTGGGATGGTTATGATAGCCGTGGAATATCTCTCCACTCCTCAAGCACCTTAGGACGTACGACGGCGATCGTTTTTGAAGGCGCATTTATCAAGTCTGAAAGTAACCCCCTGCCATTTTGTAGTGGTCAGACAGGGGCTCACCGTTCTTCCGTAGTGCTAGGTAACCAGCCAACTTTAACTACCCTAACCTATTTTTTAAAATCAAAATAAAATATTGACGAATGGGCTAACTCTTGACCTCGATCAAGCCTGATGGAAAACGACGGATGAGGTCTATGATACAGCTAGCGGGCCCAGAAGATGCCTTAAGGCACTGGTACTCCCACGTGTCGACGAAACACAGCAGGCTGCTTGACGCCGGACTCCCGTGGGAGGGTGGTCGCAAACCGGTTTGCGTTTTTTGCCTGGTTTGCGTTTTGGTTTGCAATCCTGCTCTCGCGGTAGTAATACCGCAAAGGCAGGATTGGCCAGTCTTATAAGATGTTAGGTGAGACTGTCCAGGATGCGCCGAGCGCTCGGTTCAGTTGAGCGCCTGATGGAGCAAATTGCGCTACACGAGAAGGCTCCTTCATGGATCCCAAAACCTACCTATAGCCCAATATCTTTGGTTTCATGTAACTGCAACATTCCTACACCACCGTGGATTGTCCGTGGGTGGGTTTATGCATATAGGGATATTAATCATCGGTTGCTGTCACAATTCATTTAAATATGTTTAACAAGGATCAGAGGTTCAGGACTCCTTAAGGATTAAAGCCTCAGGGTCCTAGGATTTAAAAGGCATGAAAAGAAGTCCTGGGATGTGAAAAGCCTGTTGGTATGTAAATAACCTTCAGAGCTTTGTTTCTTCTAAAGCGAAGCTACGCTGAGGCTGCTGAGAACACAAAATAGCGGAAATACAATAACCTAGTTGGCAATTATATATTATTTTCGAGCCGTTTGGGGTTGAAACTCTTCGAACGTGGAGTCCGAGTGCTCATAATTATATTATTTAGAAAACTTGCTTAGCGCTTAGTTGATACTTCGCGTGACCCAAGGTCTGGCTTTTACTTCGGACAGAGGATAAGCATTGCCATACAACGTGGCAATGCCGCCAGTCTTTTAGGCTCACTTCCAGTCGACAGCGATGCGGACGAATTTTTTGACGCCATATTTTAGTTAAGAGTTTTTATTTTATTTTAAGTGAATATACTTGAATAAG
Source organism: Melanchra persicariae (assembly GCA_947386135.1). Classification (NCBI taxonomy): domain Eukaryota; kingdom Metazoa; phylum Arthropoda; class Insecta; order Lepidoptera; family Noctuidae; genus Melanchra; species Melanchra persicariae. The sequence continues at coordinate 7,137,296 of OX376655.1, read as the reverse complement.
TATTAAATTATAAATAAGATTTGTACGTTTAGAAATAATATAACAAAAATTGGCAAAGTTAAAACTATACTTACTCAGAGAACAAAATCATATTGTTCAAACCGTAAATTATTCTAGACGTGTGGTGTGGTGTGTGTGTAAAGGAGTGTGAGTGAGCATGTTTTGGTGTGCTAAAAGTTACCCTGGCTTTATAAGTCTCTCAGAATCTTCGTAGGTGAGACTTTTAAGCCAGTCACTTACAACGGTCTTACATTGTTGTCGCGTTAGCAAACAGATATTTAACACGGCGTTAAGTTTCCTGTAAACCTGTGAACCCAGAATCCAGTCTTCATGTTTTTGGCTAGGTATTTCCCAATTCGAGCCTTCAACGAACAGTGCAGTATCATCAGCATATGACAGAATTTTAGTAAAGGTCAGGTTTAGAGAGCATAAGTTGTTGATGTATTGTAAAAATAATATCGGACCCATGACGCTGTCCTGAGGCACACCGCATGTAATAGAATGCTCATTACAAAGAAGAGTACCAATCTAAACCGATTAACTTCGTTCCGCAAGGTAATCACGGAAGATATCCAGAACAACCCCTCTTATGCGTATGGATTTCTAGTCTATTGATAAAAATGGGCACCGAGACAGTGTCAAACGCTGTGATAAATCTAGAAATATAATAGTGTTCTGCCAATATGTTCCGTCAGGTCAACAATTGCATCTTCTTTTGACCTACCACGCCTAAATCCAAACTGATTTTGTGCAAGAACGTTGTTTGTATTTAAGAAATTAACTAGGCGTGCATTAAGTGTTTTCTCTATAACCTTAGGAATTGTGGTCAGGACTGAAATCGGTTTGTAGTTAGTGACACTGCCTCTGTCCCCACTTTTGAAGATAGGATGTACATTGTACAATGGCTCACTAGAATACGCTAGGAAATGTACCTTGCATGAAATACAAATTAATTGGGAAGGTAGGATAAGTTTGCGTGTTTCCATCAAGAAATTTGCTGAAATTCCGTCCCATCTTATGAATTATTTTGTTGCGAAGTCCCATAATAACTGTACCTTTACCTCATTAACAACTAGTAGAGCCATTGAAGTACTTATCAAATTAGGATCCTGGTTATTATTTGTGGGGTGGAAGGAGTGCATGTGAGCTTTAACTATATTTATAGAAGAGCTGGGATCTTCTGAAATATTCAAAAGTTCATCAGGTGTAGGTTTTTGTTAAACCAATTAAGAAGTAACCAATAAAAACAATAACCAATAACCAATATAACCAATTAAAATTAAGCTGCGCAATGTTCTTAATAACACCCAACGTAGCCTTAGAATCACCGTTAGCCTTTTCAAATTCGCCCTGCTTATGCACTTTTTTCATTTTTTTTAGAAGTTCATTGCTGTAGTTGTGGTACCGGGTATAAGTCACACGCTTAACCATGTTTTCCACATCTTTAACTGATTTCTTATGAAATTTATCATGATTCCCAATACATTTTAACAGGTCAGGTGTTATCCACGGCTTGATACTTCTTTTCTTGTGAGAAATTGAAACATATTAAGTGATCGTTTTTACTATAGCCGATAAAATGGAAACAAAGTTTTCGGCTTTGAAGTTAGCGGCGAATATGCTGTGCTAATGGGTAATTAGGCTTTAAAGCGTTTAAAGAGGAAATCAATGCTAGCATTTCATAGTGTAGATAAGTCTATAATAGATTCTGATTATTTTTAATGATTGGTAATTGAAAAGAATCAGAGTCTGGACTTATTCTTAGACCTTAAAAATGTATAAGTTATGGCCATATCTTAGAATTGATAAAATAACCAGCTAAAACTGTAAACAAAACATTCCTATTTCCGATATTCAAGGAACTTCAAAATTTGAACTTCAAGGCGTTCGTGGTGCGTGTACCAACATGTCTTCTGCACCTCGTCATAGAGGACTTTTGGCCGCAGGACGTGGTGTTCCTCGCTTCGGCTGACAAGTGGTACTGAAACGCACTATAAATTTATATACTAACACAAACTGTATTATCCCTACTTTCCTACTATAAATGCGAAAGTTACTTTGTCCGTCTGTCTGTCTGTTACGCTTACACGCTCAAACGGCTGAACGGATCATCATGAAATTTGGCAGATATGGGGAAGGACATAGGTTACTTTTTTACGCGATAATCGACATCCACGCAAGCGGTGCTGGGGGCAAAAGCTAGTAATAATAAATATGTTAGTCTATCTATGGGTCAAAGAAGCCTGAAATAAAAATGTTATTTATTTAAATAAACATACTTTCGAAAAAAAAGCATCTATAGTTCAGTCTCCAGAATCCCATCTATCTGTGTACCAACATTTCTTCTAAATCCGTTAGCCGTGAAAGCGAAACAAAACTCACTTTTGAATTTAATAATAGTTACGATTTTTAAAAACAAGTTACCTACTTCTTTTACTCGCAAAACCGAGTTTGTCCTTGTTGTTTTTTGAACCTGAGCTGCAATTATTATTATTTATTTATGGTTAATGCCACTGCCTTAATGTCAAATGTGTTAAGTAATATTAGGAGATAATTAACGACTTCGTGCATCTCATATGCAAAATAAATAACTATAAGACATGAGTTGTAATTTCTTAAACCAGTAGTTTACGTCGAAGATTGTAAGAAATTTTACCAAAATGTGATAGAATTATGCTTCTTTTGTTATGTGTCTTTTTACCAAAAAAGGAGTCGCTTTGACCAAAACTCTTACTTTTAGGAGTGCATCTGTTCCTGTGACTGATCAGCTCAAGCTCCTTGGCGTGGAGTTGACATCCAGTCTCAACTTCGGCGCCACCATTGAGTAAGTACATCGTCCAAACTGCTGCCAAAAAGCTGGGCATCCTAAATAAACTGAAGCGATACTTCACACCTTGATAGCTTTTAACCCTTTACAGAGCACAATTCTGATCCTGCATGGAGTATTGAAATCACCTTTGGGTTGGCAGAGCTAATAGCTCATTGGTGACGTGAAACTAGTGGATGCCAAGCTTCAGAGCTTGGCTCATCGCTGCAAGATTATATCTTTGCAGTCTTCTACAGATTGTACTTCAGTTAATGTGCACAAAAACTCTACAACCTCATCGCAACGGCCCCTTCTACCATCGGTCATCTAGATGCACAACAAGGTAACATCCTTTTTTTATGGATGGGAAATCACCAAATGACTCCTTCTGCTCTGGGTGGAGCGGGAGGGAGTGTCAGACTCATACTGACTAAAACCCATCCGTGCTCCTCCTAGTGCCCTTTGCTTTCCAGGGCCGCGGTAACTCTTTCGAACAAAATCCGCAACCCTGGCAAAGTTATTATCCCTACCTTGTTAATATTTCACCAATTCACACTAAGCGTTTCCAAACGTCTTTTAAAATGCGTACCGCAAAGGATCTCTCTGCTTGTTTCCAAATGCATACAACCCTAATCTCTTCAAAGTTAGAGTGAACAGGATTATTCTAGCTAAGCTTGTTCCATCGTTGACTTTTTCTCTGTCATCTCTAACCTAGAGTAGAGTCAAGAGCAAACCTATCTCAAAAAAAAATATAAACAGCATTACAGCAGCACATGTTGGCTAGATAATCTTGTCACCGTTGCAAAATCACGTCCAGTTGACAATGTAGTAGATTGGCACAATTAAGTAGTTGGCACGATTTTTAGGCATCCATACTTGGGGCGAGAAGTTGATAGCTGAGTCGATGCGGCTTGCTGAGAGGACTCTGAAGATCAAAATCGAAAGCAGCTCAGTTTTCGTGCCCGATTCTCTTCACCCTTCTTTCTTTATTCTGTTTTTGAGGTGTTGAACACAATCAGTGCCTTCCCTTTGTGAGAATATACGCGTAGAACTATGTGAACACGACAGATAATTCTTGTAACCTTCTGATGCTAATGGAAGATTCTGTAGATTGTTAAATACATCTATGATCTCAAACCATTCAGTTGTAAAATTTTAGAGTGATAATTAAATATTATGTCTGTTACTATTTAAACAAAGCGTGAGAGAAAACATCAATAGTGTGGATCTACGAGTGTAATGTCTACAATGTAAAGTTTTAACTCAGAATGCAAGAAAAAAAAACCGTACCAGTAAATTATTTTAAACTTTAATCAATGTTTGCGCATATAAGTATTTACTCAACAGACGTTTTCGTGTACAGAAGTGTCATAGACTATTGGAACTGTCGTATAGATGAAGGTTTTGGTATTTTTATGTTTCAATATTGAGCCTGTATTTTTTCACTGCAGGAAAAAGCCTGTTCTTTTTCCATACTATTTCGTTTGTTCTAATATTGGTAGTAATTCAGTTACCTAATTTTTACCAGTACATGTGAAAATTCTGGAGATTGGGCATTAGACTCTGCTTGGCACCGCAGTTGGTCCTTATTGTAATAATGTGGTTTAGTTTAATAGAGCATCAGATACAGTAGCGTACAGTAGCGTATTTGTTTTTTTGTTCGACATTTGTTTTAATAATCTAAACTGAGGTCTTCAGTTGGAACTGCGTCGAAGAAATGCTTTATGCCCTCAATTACTTTGCCAACCAAAGCTTTGATGATTGGTTTTCCGATTTCGGTGATGACATCGTTGCCGTTTGAAGCTATCAGTTCTTCTGTTGACTTGCCTGTAATATTTAAAAATGATCGTATTAACTTTTAACATTACGGAGGTATCAACCTCTTTGTTTATTTTTTTAATCATCACCATCCACAGCCCGACTTTACCTATTTCTGGACAGGTCTCTCTTTGCCCTGATCCTGTGACTTTTCTATTTTTTAAATATGAAGCTACGGTTTCGCATTATCATCAGCTCCCTTATTGGTCTCTAGTTGGAGAATACTTTAAATTTCACGTAGACAGATATTTTGTACTTAACTTCAAAACCAATACTGTTAATTTTGAAAGTTTGTATGTTAATTAAGACCAATCAGCCGTTGGGCTGAACAGATATTGATACAATTTGGAACCCGGGAAGATCATGGCCCAGATTAAGAAATAGGATTTCTTAAACGTTCCCTTGGGATATTTTTCCAGTTTCACGCGTGTGAAGCTGCTAACCTGCTGTGGACCGATGACCTGGTGAGGGTCGCGGGTAACCGATGGATGCGAGACGCACGGGACCGGTTGTTGTGGCGACACTTGGGGGAAGCCTATGTCCAACAGTGGACGTCTTTTGGCTGATATGATGATGAAGCTGCTAAAAAAAACTAATTTTAAATAACTTATAAGTACTTACGTAAAAATTCGTTGTCAGGGAATATGTTTTCAAATTTCACATCGGATTTGTCTTTTAAATCAAAACTGTGCCTCCACGATTTCACACCCCAATGCTTCTTTCCATCTTTTCCTGTTTTGTCCATGTAATCTACTTCTGCGGTTATTAGAATTTTAGCTGAAAGTGTATTAATTATCATTAGTTGCATGTTTATGATCTAATAAAAATAATATTTTTTGAGTGACATCTAGTTTTCTTAGCAAGAGTTATTTGCTTGCCACTGGTCATATTGACCGTCACCTTGAAGTTTATTTTATGACGTGACATGACACGTACATATTGTACACGAATGACACTGGTTTAAAAATACCGACCAAGTGCAAACTATTAGATATCTGTGTGAGAGGGAAATTTTCATCTTTTTGTTTTTGACGCAGAAGTTAAGAACTGAATTTTAACTACATTGATTTGCTGTGCAGCAAATTGACAGTAACAGACGGACAAACCGACAGAAACACGAGTGATTCCGTTTGTTCATGCAAACTTTGGGAACCCTAAAAACACCTGCTATTAAATAAGTTATATATTTTAATAGTATCACAATATTTACATATCATTATTGTTGAGACATTAAAATGTTTGACGTCAGAAACAAGTCTTGTATTTTTCTTAAAATCATTTACTTATAATTGTCTTAAACTTGAACTGATAGTTTTACTTTTTGACCGTAGGCACTGGAATTGATACGGAAGTTTCTTAACAAAAGTTTGATCAAGGCAAAAAGAAGTACGGTACCTATTAAAAAAAACCGTGATTTTATTAAGTTCCTGGCTGGAAAAAATCAATTGACAACTAAATTCGCCGAAAATAAGAATCTTCTCATCGATCTTTATGACGAATTAAGTGGTTATTATTAGTCCGTCAGATAGATTTCCAAAAAATATTAGACACGTATTTTTTCTTTTTTCACGTAAACAAAAAATTAAAAAGATACAGTACGTTTAAAACTCGTGTGACGTCACTTGTATGTACACTTTTTACGTACACGTGGCGTCACCAGCCCCCACTCCTGATCTTTGTTGCGTTTATCTTCGTCATTTTCTATTGATTTGATAAAGCAAAAAATACGTATCCAGTATTTTTCGATATTATATATTTTTTAACTAGGAATCATCCCTATTGTATGATGCGAAATGGTTATGTTGTGTCCATACTCAAAGAATCTTGCCAAATTTTTGCTGTAGAATAAAATAAATTACTACTTATTATGTACACCATAAAATATAGAAAAAGAAAACAATACATAGGCTTGCTTGCTTGTTAAATTTGATCTCTGAAGAATTGTTCATGTTTTTCTCATTTTATTAATACCTAGATAATGTTTGAAAAGGTAACTCTTAGCAACATGTAGAGACCCTGCATAATGTTGTCGGTCATCAGATCTAGATGACCCGATCTTATGAAGCTCCTTGCAAACACGTAGGTACATACTTGTACTCTTTGGTAGGTACTTAATATTTACAACACGCACACGATTCATCGTTAGATAAAGTTTTAATAGCTTCATAAATTTTGCCTTTAAGAGTTTTTGCTAATGCATAACCAAGCAAATGTAAATTAATATAATGTGTGTTCGTCACAGTGTACTACTACTGTCAATTTGTTTGTTCTAGCTTCTTAAATGTTGCCTTTAAGAGTTTTTGCTAATACATAACCAAGCAAATGTAAATTAATATAATGTGTGTTCGTCACAGTGTACTACTACTGTCAATTTGTTTGTTCTAGCTTCTTAAATTTTGCCTTTTAGAGTTTTTGCTAATGCATAACCAAGCAAATGTAAATTAATAATAATGTGTGTTCGTCACAGTGTACTACTACTGTCAATTTGTTTGTTCACATAAGTCTTAAATTCTACAAAGTAGGAGTATTCATGCAAACCAAGTCTTTGTTTTTTTTAGTTACCTAGTTGTACCTACAGTTATTTGCTACTATAATGATCAAATAGCAGGTTTGATCCAGAAAATACCTATAGCTATAAGCTGTACAAGTAAATAGATTTTTGTATACTAAGGTACCCAGGTTTGATAGAAGTACTTACGAACTTTAGCGGTCAGATCCCCTTGGCCTTCAATAGGAATAACGAAGAGTTGTCCTTTCATGACATATTTTCCGATGAAGTTTACTGCACACAAAAATGAAACTACCAGCGTTGAGGTTTTGATGTCTCTCCTTAAAAATAAAAAAATATTTGACAATAGTTTTTGAAATTTTTGTTTCTACTTAGTAGTGTTTTTTTGAAATTCGGTTTTTTTTGTGAAAATGTTTTTAGTAATTCCATGTTCTAACCCTTCTTTGCACGGTACGGTTTTACCAACTAAAAATCATCGAGATTTTATAAATTTAAATAGTATTGAAAACAGGTGTGAGTAAACAAAAACCCAAAAAAATAAATAAGAGTACAGTAATCTTCCAAAATTAATTGTCTGAATGATGGCGAAATGTTCATTAAGATCCGTAGAACAGTTTGAGACACAAACTGAAACATAAAAATTGCGCAACGTCAATTTTCCCGCTAGGAGCAAGGCATAGGTACATCTTATAAAAAAAAATCATCTAAGTCAGTAAGTGGTCTAGCCAAGGTCTTCTGTCAAACTTGCTTTTTGCCACAACAACACTTATAAAAAACAACGCAAAAATGCTCTTAATTATATATCCTTCAAGGTTTCTTTTTCCAACGGGATTTGGGAATAAGGGTATCTTTCTTCGGGGTTGGTCCCGTAGTAAATGTTGTTCATCATGATAAGTTCAATGACCCCTTTTAAGGTATTGCGTTTATTCTGATAGACGTTGTATTAGGGTCGGCTTCGAGTCAAACCGGATTTAGGCAAGTACCAGTATTTAGGTACGTGGAGGACCTGCCTGTCAAACCTCCACAACCCATTAACTGGGTAACACGTCGGTAGTTCTTGGCAAGACTGGATTGAGATTTTCTGGCTTCTGACAATCCGTAACGGCTGACAAAGACCTACAAATGACAGCCGCAACCAACGGCTTAGCGTCCTTTTTCGCACGGAGGAGTCTCGGTATGTTAAGATGGTCACCCATCCACAGACCGACCTTGACAAGCGTTGTTTAACCTTGAAGATCAACCCGTACGGCTGTTATTATTTACCTAAAAGTAGCATTTGAGTCTAATTTTGGAAATAGCAAAACGAAAACAACCGAAACCTAACGTAAATGACATTTACAAACTGAACTAATAAATGCAAAATGGAAGCCACATTTTGCATACTTAAATGAGATTTTTTCATTCCTCTCAAAAAGGTTAATTTTTAAGATTATTACATTTTTAAGATGAAGCTGTCATCTTAAAATCTTTCAATTCCAAACGCAACCCTATCAGATTTATAGAATAGGATAAAGTGCAAGCAAATTTTTTTATTTAATATACGGAAAGATACAGAAATTGCCAAAGAGGCATGCACAAAAGATCACTCTGTTGATTTTTTTTTAACCAACTTGAACATAAATAATATAGCCTTGACCTACAACATATTGAGCGAACAGAGAGCACTATATGTTTATAAGGGCAGAGTAGGTATTCAATAAAATAGCAGTAACTGGTTATACGAGTTTCGAGGTCTTGTCTGCAGGTTGTTTTAACCTAGACATTGATTATGGTGAAGTATCTTGAATGAATCAGTTATAGAAGTAGCTCATACAAGCAAAAGTCGAACTAAGATGAACTTCTGAGTGAACCTCGCGCGTTTCGGAATTTGTTCGAAAGAATCACCGCGGCCCTGGAACGCAAAGGGTATTTGGAAGAAAACGGATGGGTTTTAGTCAGTAAGAGCCTGACACTCCATCCCGCTCCGTTTTCCCATCCCTAAAATATTTTAAGTGCTAGGACTCCAATGATTACAACCATGTAAATGTTAACAACATAATAGAGATGTATGGACGCAGAAGACAAGAAGATCTATACTAAAAAACAAATAGCGATGAGGGCTAAAGAATGATGTTGCTTTGCAAGATGTGTCTTCTTGTAAATATTTGCACTGAATTTTGAATAATTTAAAACATCAGCTCATCGCAGAACAGACGGTCGATGGAGCCGAAAAGTTTTGGAGTGGCGACCGCGTACCGGAAGACTCAGCGTTGGAAGGCCTTCCACAAGGTGGACCGATGACCTGGTGAGGGCCGCGGGTAACCGATGGATGCGAGACGCACAGGACCGGTTGTTGTGGCGACACTTGGGGGAGGCCTATGTCCAGCAGTGGACGTTTTTCGGCTGATATGATGATGATGATGAAAACATCAGCTAGCAGTAAAATAAAGTCGAAGAGCTAATTATCAGACCTTTTTAGTGTTTCGAGAGTCCGTATGACAAAACGGATTCATTATAATGAAAATCCTATAATGGTCGGTCGCGCCCAATTTGCACCGCATCTGCCAGTGGTAGATATCAATTTCTGTGACTCAAACACGTACATCACTGGACATTTTGAGAATTGGACATTTTGACCCTTAACCCTTAATAAGCCCTTGATCTTTCAACAGTTGTCGTTTAAATATACCAGATCTTTGCCATAACTAAATTCTTTACCTTTTTCTAACCTTATTCGGTTCAGTTTCCAGTATAACCGGACGCAGTTGAATACCAGCTATCTTACATGGAACGACAGTCTCTAAAACATAGTAGCTGCAATATCTTACAAATCGCAGTATCTGTTACTTAGTTAAACAAGACCACTTTTTTATGTATGGTAAATCATCAAATAACTCCTTCTGCTCTTGGTGGAGCGGAAGGGAGTGTCAGACTCTTACTGACTAATACCCATCCGTATTACTCTTAATGCCCTTTGCGTACAATCGCAGTGGTAACTCTTTCGAACAAATTCCGCAACAAACAAGGATGCTACCTTCAACTGCACAAAGGTCAACTTCTATAATTACTACATCATCACGGATTAAAGTAAGATCAAGTGCGGTTTAATTGATTTTAATTTGATGTCGATACAAGGAAAATCTTAGTAAAAAACATTAAGTTTAATAGTGCAAGAAGACGACACGCACAATCGCCTGTAATGGCAACATGTCAACGATTTAATTGGTCAGTCTAAGATTGAGATAATTGTAGGATATTTTCTCGTTGCCTCATTATTATAATATCGTTATTATCTAGTAATTTAAAAAACCGGTTTCCTACCGGTTCGAATCGGTTTCGTGTTCCTAGAATCATTTGCAATAAAAAATTGGTAAATAGGTACCTACGTAATGTATTTTAGCAACAGTAATAGTACTCTTTTTTTGTACCTACCGATTACTTAGTAAAATGCTGAAGTAGGTTTTTTTTACAAAAAACAGCTATCATGACGATCTAGACTTTTTCTTGGATGCATCGTTTGTAATATCGATGACAACAGTAATCTCTGCTCTCCTGCTTTTCACGTTTCGATCAATATTTAAGCTTAAGCAATGCTTGCCCAGGTTGGTACATTCAAGTTGTTGATGCCGTTGAGAAATTATTCGAAATACACGCGGGCGATACCACTGGTAAAAGCTAGTGTCAAATAAAATAATTGCTGTCTTTGCATACACCTGTTCTTTGAAATCACGGACGGACAGGTTTTTAAAAATTGACACCTTTTTTTGAGTAATTTACATTTCAATGTGATCCAGTTTTTAGTTTTCTTTGAAAAAAAAAATACATTAATTTATTATTAACGTCACAAAAAAACTGTGAACCAGTATTTTAAAGAGCCTAGTACTGTGTTGGGGTCGGCTTCGAGTCTAACAGGATGAAAACCAGTATTTTAATTGGAGCGACTGGTTATCTGACATCTAGAACCTGAAAATGAGTAGGTAAATGATAAGACCCCCCTTGATAAGACTGGTTTTCAGACCAAAGTTAACGATGTTTAAAAATATCATCTGTTAACGATCTATGAATGAGAGGCGCACCGACACATATAAGTACTTTTCGAAGCACTAAGAAGCGTCTTGGTATGAAATAGACCCCCATACGGACAATGGCATGTTGCTTAACTTTGATCAATCTAAAAATTTACAATTTGCAGTGGCTCCGTGGCTAACCACGGACCCACTGCAATGTTATAAGGAGAATATATACATACTTTATTTTATTTATATTAAATTATAGAAAAGATAGACGTGGAAAACATTACATAGGGTGACACAGTGGACATTACTGCAAGCCGTCTTATGTGTACCATTTAAGTATACAATACAAAATGGATACATACAATAGACATTTTAAAACAAATATACCTACACAATAATAATTATAAAACAAAAGCAGAGATCCCAAGTAAAGACGATTAAGAGTAAAGATATATTACGTATAAAGTAGTACAAAATAAAAAAAATCAACGGGTTGCACTCCGGGAGTGCCGGCAGAAGTGAAAACTTGAACATTAACGTTGTGCATTTTTGAATATTTGAGAATGGTCAGGGAATAATTTCGCACGAATTGCTAAATTTATCAGTATAAAAGGACTATTATTTATTTGGTTAAATCCAATATTTATTTATTGCACTATCGTACACAAACATGAAAATTTATGTTACTTATAACATTATCCGTCTTTCGAATTTTCGATCAGGTCACGTGTCTTGACGGTCACGTGTCCTGACGCGAGTTTAACATTTTTTACCCATCCCAAAAAGTACACAACGCCGCTAAGTTTTCACTTCAAAAAACTTACGTAATCTTCTTAGCTTCACACTTCTTGAGTCCTGTAACCTTGATATCAGTGACAATTAGCTTCAAGTTTGGAGAACTGGCATCAACGTGTTTAAGCAGAAGAGGGTCATGCTTGTCCACATTCAGCTCAGGAATACCGTCGGCGAATAATGGAATCACCTTCTGTGCAGATTCCTTATGACATTTTGAGTCCTCCAATTTACATTTTGTGACGAAAGGTGCTACAAACAGACAGAATAAGTAACTGTATTAGTTTCTCGCTTTGCGTCCTAAGCAAACCAAGGGTCGAATTTGGGTATAAGTCGATTTTGTGTAAGAACAAATGAAAAAATCTGTGCACGGTTGTTTTAAAACCGACTTCAAAAAAGAGCTGATATGCTTATATTATTTTTATTTTATGTATGTTCGGGTACCTCTCCGTCATATATTGACTGAAATTCTTTTCAAAATTCTTTTTTTTTATTACAAAGAGGTTTATTCCGAAATGGTCCCATTACAATTTCGTAAAGATCTGTTGAAGAACTTCGGAGACAGACAGCTGGACTGGTTGGAATTTTTGAGTGAGAGCACTAAAAAACTTAGAAAAAAAATCAACCGACTTCCAAATATCTACTGCAAAGTACAAAATTGCTTTAATTTTGAAAGTCAGTGTCAAAAACTAAGAAACCACATGAGAAATTTTGTAGTGGTTTTTATTTGGAATTCGGTTGTTGTAAAAATGATTTTTAAACACCTTAAGTGCTGTGAGTTTTACAGTGCTTGTGAGAACTTGGAAGTCAAATGTTAAGTTACAGTAATCAAAAATAAAATATGTTTAATCTCACGGTCAGAAGTCAATATTAGAAAACAAAAAATGAAAGAGATGTGTTCAAGGATAAGCTAGACTAATTCTCAAAGGACTGGCCCATAATCACAGAGGACCGTGAAAAGGAGACAGAAAGAAGGGACGCCTTTATTCAGAAGTGGGAAAGTAAAGGCCCGTATTGAAAATAAAAGTAAGGAAATCAATTGATTATCACTGTTTACAACATTTCCAGAAAATCAAAACTAAAGTAAGGTTTAAAATAATTTTCACATTGACAAAGTAAAGGTAGAAAAAAAAATTAAAAGATATAAAATAATACATTACCCAAATTAGACGCCACTAAAGAAATGTACGTTAGGAAGACTAAAATAAAAACTCTGTTGATCATTTTAAATACTTTTAGTCTGACAGTATCAGACACGACTGCACACAATAGGATAAACCGTCAATATTTTCCTCTATCAAGAAATGTGCACTTTTATATACAAATCCATAAAAATGTATTCGTATATCAGCTAAAGAATGTAGAGATCCGTATAAAGTGGTCTTTTGATATAAATTCTATGATTTTACTGCAGCTCCGCTTAAGTTGATCACATGTTTTATAATAGTTGGATCCATAATTAGTATTATCAAATTCATAAAGCAGTTCTGTATTTTTTGCTAACAAAAAGCATAATAAAAGCAAATATCTAAACCAAAATAAAAGTGTCTTAGATTAGAATCTTGAAATGACACATGGATAGTGTGTTTCTAAAAAACTCTATATGATTAGTATAACGAAATTGTTTTGTCTGTTTGCTCATAAAAAAAACACATTAAGTATGTACCTGAAGGCTCAAAATGTTAGTACATTTTGAGCCTTCAGGTACATACTTAATGTGTTTTATTTACCTGAAAATTTGTGGCGACTGTGACTAGAGCCAGCGTATTGAGAACCAGAGCTTTCAGTAGTTGCACGAAATTAAAGTTATTTGTTGCGATTCTTCTTTATTTCTCTGCTGATCATACTGTGAAGCCTAGGTGTAAATGTTTTGCTAAGCTATTGTTGCGGTATAGGTATTTTTGTTTCATGTACTTTGGCCAGTTTTCCTTGGGAGTCCAAATAAGTTTCAGCAATCCCTTCGACTCCCGAATCTTCTTTGGAAAAATCGGAAAAATATCTATTACAGGCAGATAACATTATGATAAAAATTCAAATAGTCAATTATTTCCCCTGGTTTCGTTCGGAACCTCTCACACTAAATGATAACGCTTCTAATTCTAATTAAATGATGTTGTACGATTATACAATTATAATATTATTGTCACGCCTAAAACGTCAGAAAAAAACTAGATGAAGTCGTTTTTCTAATACATGTTTGTAGTTCTTGCTTTTCTTTAAATGCCAGTCTGACAGCTAAAAAACATGACTGCTAATGTATTCTTGAAAAAACTTGTTGAGTGGCTACCCTTTGCTTAACTTTATATAACATGCAAATGATAAAATTATTACAGTGTTTCAAACGAATCAATTAATAAAAACTACAAAGTATAAAATAACTATAATTTCGGAAGTCGGTGATTTTGGTTATACTTCTTGGTTTTTGATAATACCCGGAACAATCACCTATCCGTAGGCCATACAAATATTTGTCCCGTGCGGGAATCGAAACCGCGACGCGCAGCGCAGCAGTCAATCGCTCTGCCACTGCGCCAACTGTGTCAACATTCGGTTGTCACAGTCTGTTGTATTTTTTTGTAAAAAGGTTTTTGCCAAGTTTACCTACGGGTAGTATTAATCTTAAATATAAAAATATCGTGTCGGTTTTTATGAAATGTTTTATGTAAATTTTGTAGGTATGAGAATAAGGCGTAAAGTCTATATTGTCATACTTGAAATGCACGTATGAAGCCGCGGGCAAAAACTAGTATATAGGTATATAAAAATGAATTCCTGTTTCCCTTGGTCACGCCATAACTTGAAAACGACTCAACCGATTTCTTTAATCTTTTTTTTAAGTTTTCTCATACATTGTAGAATAGGTTCTTACGAAAAGAAAAGTTAAGAAAATTGGACAGAAACTATTACTACGCGAACAGTTAATGCGCGTAAGAAGTCCCGGACAAAATTTAGTTACTTATAAAATCATGACAATATTTGATAATTTCATCTTAATAGGGTAGATGACTAAAAAAATCTAATTAGTCCGCCAGATAGATTTCCAAAAAAATATTAGACACGTAGTTTTGCTTTTTTCACGTAAACAAAAAATTTAAACGATACAGTGCAATGAAAACTCGTGTGACGTCATTTGTAAGTACACTTTCTACATACAGGTGACGTCACAACCCCCCACTCCTGTCTTTTTTTATTGATTTGATAAAACAAAAAACACGTGTCCAATATTTTTCTTACTGACGGACTAAATAGAATCATATTATATTTATTGACCAGGAATCATCCCTATTTGAACAGAGTGCGAATTCTACCCATTTTTAAGCAAGTATTCGCATTATATTATCATATTATATTTCATTATTCGCATAGTTAAGTTTCGCAATAATAGTGCCAATTCAACTAATTCGAAAGCAAAGTTCACATTCGCATCTTAGTCGCAAGCTGTCAAAAATGTTTGAAAATGGAGGCTTTTTTGACAGATTGCGACTAAGATTTAATTAGCTTCTGCCTAACATGATCTCTAGTTCACCAACAAAACCGAAACAATAATTTTAATTATTTCCAGATAATAGACAGTTGAGGTCACTTAAACTAATTAATATTCATTACTTATGTTCTTCCTAGAAATACATGTAAACGTACTTGTTAGTGTTCATTGACGTCAATCTTATTTAATCATGTAGCTATATACCTGCTGCAGTAATTTTTATTAAACATAGGTACTTACAGAAACAGAAAGAAAAATTTAACCACATTCAGAATCTCCTCCTTTTTTGGAATAATTTAAAGAATCATGTGGTGACAACACTGCACTACCTATTTTATAAATGGATTGTTTTATTCCTTTTGCAGCAATTTTTAACAAAACTACGTATGAAATTGATTGTCATTTTTATTCATTTTGCAGGTACATTTATCAAACCTTGCACTTAAAGACGGATATTTATACCTCTTGTTATGTATTATTATACAAATTACCTACTATTAGATACAAGGACAGTCTTATTCCCTTGCAGTTATTTTGATCAAACACCTGCTATTTGATAAATGGTCAGTTTTATTCTTTTTGCAGTTTTATTTAGCAAATACTATCATTATCATCATATCAGCGAAAATACGTCCACTGCTTAAGAGGGCGCCGAGCGCGCATTGGCGCCCTCTGAAATGAAAATGCAGAAAATAAGCACGTTAAGTTGTGCTCCACAAGATTATACGTTAATATTATTATAAACGGTAGTTTTAAATTGTTTACTTTTATTATAATAGTAAAATCGGAAAATAATGGTCTAAAAAAAAAACCAAACAAACGATGAGGGCGCCACTGCACGCTCGGCGCCCTCTTAATCGCCACGCTTGGCAGGAGGGTTGGCGTCACAGTATAGCTATTGCAACATACAGAGAATGCTACACGATGCTACATAAAAAATACGACACCCACGGGTAGTGATGGGGTGGTGCCATTCTTCTACGTCCGACACCTTACAGTAAGTACTATGCATTGATGTGGAAAGTTTATATTTACCAAAACTAGCTAACTTTATATTGAGAGTATTATTATTTTTATCCCACTTCAGAAAAAGGAGGAGGTTCTCAATTCAAGTGTTTTTTTATTTAAAAAAATTGTCGAATTGAGAAAATATTTTATGTGTTTGTAATATTGTTTTATTACAGTAGGTAGTTGTATCAAAAAACAAAACATTAAAAGAAGCCGCAAGTGCATTAGCAGACACCATATTAACATAGTTTTTGCGTCGCCGATAAGCAATTAGACATCCCGATTGATTTCTGTGATCGTTTTCCGATATAATGCAGCTAATGATTAAGGTACCTCAGATATAATAATGTAATACGAGCATATTTTTGAATTGATATTAAGATTTATGGAAATAGCATATAATATAAAAAACTATGTTTGAATATTCGCTTTTCGTACTAGATTGGTATAAACAAAATCAGTTACACCTTTACTACCTATAACCCTTTATTCTTTTTATCTAGGCACAAAAGAGAAGTTGTACGAAAGTTCTGATTAAAAAAGAAAAGTAAAAAATACTCATCGAGTAAAAACCTCTTCCATATGTAAATTCGTTTACTAGACTTTAATTTTTAATAACTCTTAATATATTATATTATATTATAAATCTCTGCCGAAAACATGTGGGCGTCCTTTGGTTATTTATTTCATAGTAAGGTACGTTGTTTCTTTATATTTCATATTACTGAACAATATATTCATCTATTGGTATGGTTTTCAGATATTTATTGGCATTTTTCACCACTTTCTTGATATTTGCCATAAATACTGGCATTTGGACTTCATTGGCGACTTCTTTCCAGTTTTCGTTGGCGAATTTCAGGACAACGTCAGCTGAAATAAGTAGAAAAGTCCATTAGTAGGTTACGAATAAAATGCCAATGAACACACAGTATTATGTAGTATCTGCAAATATTTCTTGTTGAATAACAACATGAAAAGAGAAGTCATGTACTCATGTCACCGTGTATGGCTAGAGGGTCAATTCCACAATTTTTTAAGCAACGTTCACATCCTCATCTCAGTCGCTATCTGTCAAAATCACCTCAAATTATTCATCATCATCATCATCATCACGTCAGCCAAAAGACGTCCACTGCTGGACATAGGCCTCCCCCAAGTGTAGCCACAACGACCGGTCCTGTGCGTCTCGCATGCATCGGTTACCCGCGACCCTCATCAGGTCATCGGTCCACCTTGTGGGAGGCCTTCCAAAGCTGCGTCTTCCGGTACGCGGTCGCCACTCCAAAACTTTTCGGCCCCATCGACCATCTGTTCTGCGAGCAATGTGCCCTGCCCACTGCCACTTCAATTTGGCGATCCTTCGGGCTATGTCGGTAACTCAAATTATTGACAGATTGCAACTGAGATGCGAATGTGAACGATGCTTAAAAAAGGCATGTAATTAAATCGATATCTGTATTTTCCCTTTTTTCGAACAAAATATTTCAAAGTTAAATCAAAAATACTGACTTGCACACAAATTATGCACACTAAATAAATCATATTAGATATACTGTTTAATGGTATTTGCAGAACTGTTTTACTGAACGAATATTTGGCTAATGATATTTCTGGGTGGTTTAAAAAAAAATAACCACGAAGGGGATGGCGGGGTCTGTTCGCTCGCTTCGCTCGCTCACTTGACCCCGCCATCCCCTTCTAACCTAACCTGTCCGAGTCGGGGTGCCCAATGACCGGCTACTATTGTAACCATGATAACCACCTGCTATTTCAGGGAAGTGCAATTTAGAGTGCAAGTTAGTATTTTTGATAAACAATTCGTATTTTTGTTTTATAAATCATAAATCCGATGTATGAACCACATTTTTGGTGTGAATTCGATAAAAAGGTCATCTCGTTTTGGATGATTTTTTTAGTTTTTTTTGTAAGACATGTTTTCTAATCAATTGGGATTTTTTGCACAGCATTATTTTTTCTGGTATGCATTAAAATTATACAGATGTGCATTTAAAAATATCCCCTTAAAAATAGTAGAATTGTCCCTCTAATGTATGAATTTAAATGTAGTAACCGCCACCTGCTGGTCTTAATACATACTCCTTAGTATGTAAGGATCGTAGCAAATGACGTTCTATAGTGTCTGCCTACCACTATGAGAAAAACTGAAAAAGATCGAGCAAAGGTTCTTTATTTTCCTGTAAAGTTCTCGTCATAGCCATCAGTTTTCTACCATCAATATTTGACGAGATAGGTAAGGAAAATTAAAATAAAATTGTGTTTTCCGTTGAGATGAAATGAATTACAGAATCATTTACTTAATGATAATATTTTCTCTAACAGTTATTCAAATAGTGTTTTTTGCACGAAGAATTGAAAAAAAAAATTGAGATGGATACTTATGCAGACAAATAAAGGAGTGTCAGAATTTAAATAGGTCACATGAAAAAAAGAAATGAAGGAACTCAATTCGAGGTTTATTTGTAGACTGTAACTTTAGCAACTGGAGGATAAGATTTTAATTTTTCTCCTTTTTACGGTATATAAAGCTTTTTATACTGTTACCTAT
Source organism: Melanchra persicariae (assembly GCA_947386135.1). Classification (NCBI taxonomy): domain Eukaryota; kingdom Metazoa; phylum Arthropoda; class Insecta; order Lepidoptera; family Noctuidae; genus Melanchra; species Melanchra persicariae. Next base: position 7,118,315 of record OX376655.1, on the reverse strand, counting down.
AACTTATTTCATTCTCAAGAATTTGTAATTGTATATCCATATATTACACGTTTATTCAACTATTTATTTGCAAGCCGGTTGCCAAATCACGGTTAAAATCAGAGCACTGAAACTCTGCACCAGCAGCGGCTCCCAAGGCATCTCGGAAGCCACTGGTCTTGAGAATTGCATAAGACCAATCATTAAAAGACCTTGTTTCTTATAACATATTTCTAGGTCATCGTAAGTGCCCCATAGGTTTGCGAGTATCAAATAGTTTCATTGCCAACCCTTGGTGCGCGAGTCCAATACGCGAATGCAAACATATGTAACACCGAAAAAACACGTTTCTTGTGTGGGGATGCAAGAAATGTGTTATAGTGTTTTTTGTGTGTACACACAAAAGAACACCGAAACACATTTCTCCCTCTAAAATCTTATTTTAATATTTTTTCGGCAATAGACATCTCGATATGTTTTGTAAAAAAATAACTGTCTCCCTATTCGATACGATTCGTGAGATAGAGCCCGCTGACAGACAGACGCGGACAAACGGACAGCGGAGGCTTAGTAATAGGGTTCTGCTCATTACCCTTCGGAGCCCTTTGGGGCCAGAATTCTAAAACACAACAGCTACTTAGTGAGAAAATATAAAATTTTAATTACCTAAGTCTTTCTGCCCATTGAACAAGTTTCTGAAATCGAATACAACTGGCTCCAGAGCTTCTGCATCCACTTTGATGTTCTTGACAATTCTATACGATTTTCCATCCTTGGTGAATGTTTTCAATTCCAAGTTCAGTATGAGGCGGAATTTTTCTGAAAGATACGAAAATTTGTGGTTAAAACTTTCAATTATGCATGAAGGAGTCTCCTCGTGTAGCGTAATTTGTTCCATCAGACACTCAACTGAACCGAGCGCTCGGCGCATCCTGGACAGTCTCACCTAACACCTTATAAGACTGACCAATCCATCCCTTGCGGTGGTAGGGCTAACGCCCGCCTGGTTCGCGACCACCCTCCCACCGGAGTTCGGCGTCAAGCAGCCTGCTGTGTTTCGTCGACGCGTGGAAGTACCAGTGCCTCAGGGCATCTTCTGGGCACGCTCGCTTTCATCATGGACCTCATCTATCGCTTTCCATCAGGCGTGATCGAGGTCAAGAGCTAGCCCGTTCATAAATTAAAAAAAAAAATATTTCCATAGATAAAATGCATATTATTATTTAAACTCTATACACAATAATATGTAAATCGGTAGTCTTTAATAAAACAATTAATTTAGTCAATCTTTGGGCTAAAAGACTAAACTATGGTAGTTTAAAAAAAAACCTAATAATTTAATAAAAAGTAGTTTTGTAAAATACATATACCTTAATGTTAAGATACCTACTAAACTAATAAATATTATAATTAATAACAAACATTCTAATTAAGAGAACTCATAAAATAATCATTATGACAACACACCAAAAATTTATAACATTATTACCCTACTTTGTCCCTCGTGTGGCATAACTCACAGAAATCGTCTATTTTTTAGGTTTGTTAGTAACTTTTGGCTATTATACTCAACAACCAATAATGTTATTTCTTAGAAGATGATTTAAAATTTATATTATTTCTAGAGCTCCACTTGTAGGTAAGCCATCATAATTTTAACCGAATGATAATCACTGCTAAACACTTAGGGTCACAAAGCGTCACCACATTGAGTGGTTCTACATAATTCCAATTATGTTTATCGCATCGGGTGGATTACTGCGACCTTCACCTCCAGGTCAACAGCCTACCTTTATAAACTTCGTGTAAACTCTAAGTATACCAACTTTTAAAACAACAAATTTTACGAAAAAAAACCCTAAATTAAAATAACTTCAAGTTGAACAAGATCTACATTGCATGACAAATAACTGCAGGGTCAAATAACTTTTAAAAGACCCTGTTATTTTAAGCAAAATATTGCCAGTGAATAACCAAGTCTGACTTACTTGTGATAAGGCTGTAATCTCCATTTCCCTCGACTGGGAGCACGATTAGCCGGCCGTTGATGTCATATAAGCCGGTTAAAGTAAAACTAGGGCATAGAGCATCCAGTTTTAGCGTTTGTTGTTCTTCGTCATACCTGAAAAATAGGGTTTAGAGACAAATAAGTATCTATTATGACTTTTAACATAATTTTGTGCCAAGACTTAAATAAAACCATCTCTAAAATAGATTGCATGTAGCGGAGATGAGAATGTTGAGATGGATGTGCGGAGTAACGAGATTGGATAAAGTGAGACATGAGTACATTAGAGGTAGTTTAAAAGTGGCGCCAGTGACGGAAAAGTTGAAAGGTAACCGCTTGTCCTGGTATGGTCATGTGAAGAGGAGGGATGAAACGCATGTTACTAAAAGGGTTATGAATATAAATGTGGATGGATGGAGAGGAAGAGGGAGTCCAAAGAAAAGATGGATGGATTGTGTGAGGAGCGTTATGAAAGAAAAGGGAGTTAGTGATATTGTGACGGGTGATAGGACAGAATGGAAGTAAAAAATGTGTGTTGCGCCGACCCCAAGTAACATGGGATAAGGACAGGAAGATGAAGATGACTTAACCACCTCTTCAGCTATTATTTTTAAGTCCCAAGTTGGGGACAAGGCTGTTCTCAACAACCGGGCACAAATACAAAGTCCATGTTGCTACTGAGTTATTTTATAAGAAAATCCCAATTACACTACTCCAGACTACACTAAACCAGAGTAACAATTCTACTAATTTTCAAGCAACGATCGCATTTGCATCTCAATCGCAAACTGTCAAAAATTTATGAAAGTTAAGGCTTTTGACAGTTGGCAACTGACATACATTGTGCAAATGTGAACGTTGTTTAAAAGTTAGTAGAATTGGAAGTCGAGTAATCGTCATCATTTATTTCCTACAGAAAAGTTTTTACTATGATGCAGATTACCCGAATAAGTAGGCAGAGGTAGAGGCACCCATAGTTGACCAGTTATGTTAAGTTCCAAATAAGTAAACGATTCTATAGTCTCATATTGAGAAAACGCAAATATATTTAAAAAAATACTTACTTTGCACTCTCAACAACACACGACCTGAATCCAGTAATAGTTGTATTGAACAGCTTAAACTTCAGGATTGAAAGGTTTCCTTCAATTTCTGACTGATACATAGGGTCCATAAGTTCAGCGCCGATTTCTGGATTGGCTTCCAAAATTAATGGATAAGCTGCGTTGACCGCGCGGGTCACGCACGCGTCATCGTTTGGCTTGCATTGATATAAACTCAGTGCTGGAATAATGAGATAAACTTACTTTTAAAACTACATAAAAGAAAGTAATAAAATTTATTTGGCAACAGTCACACACAAAATAAATTTAAAAAAAATGTTGACACTGGTCTTCTAATGAACTATAAAACACGATTTTATTTAAAAATAGATGCGTGAAGGATCTTAATGATTATTAAGATCATTTCCATATATCTCTATTAAGAGATGTATAGAAGAAATAGGTACCTACTGTGCTGACCCCAAATAAATTGGGAGAGAGCAGGATGACTGTAGAGAGTAGCTATAATTTTTTTAATATTTCACTTATTCAAAATATTTTTGAACATTTTGATTGGGTTAGAGCAGCGAGACATTTTTTTAAATTAGGTTTCTTTATTTTAATATTCAACCAAATATGTTTAAAACTATTGTAAAAAAAATATCTAAGGCATATATTCTACTTCCCAATTTAGGAACGTCAAAAACACTAACCTGGATTCGACAGCACGTTGACTATCGCACTGAACAATAGCAGCAAAAGGGAAAACATAGCGAACACGAATTTCACTTCCGACGACATTCGTCACTCGTGGCCGAGTGCAGGATCTCAAGATTTGACCCTGTTTTATATTAAAAAAACATAATATACAAATTAAAAAAAACCTGCCACGTTTCTTTAACACCGAATGCAAAATTCTGAACACTATGATTACGAACCTGCGACAACGCGTGTTTTGTTTAAATTATAAGTTGTTTAATACTTAAGATTTTATCGCAGTAATTTTAATTTATATCTAGTAAGGTAATAATTTTTTCTTAAGTATGGACTTAATTTGCCTTGAAAATATGCCTTGTTTAGTTATACGTAACTTATGCCTACAACAAATATATTGTATCTACGTTGTAAAAGTTACTAAAATATTATTTCTGTTCTTGCTTACTTACTTAAATGCACACATTGTTGTTTCTAATAAAGTACTTTCATTGTATCAAACTTTATTTTTCACCTATGATCTTTATTGGTTATCTATGATCGTATAACGTGCCATTTTATTGGCGAGAGCGATTCTATTCTATTCTATTTTTATATATGGCAAGCAAAGCCGATGTCGACTATTCTGCCAGTGTCCAAAGTAGATTGGAGAAGCAAGTGTGCATTGTTTTACTGATAGAGGAAGCGACAATTTGTGCAGAATCAAATAAGTTCTTCAAATAATACAGTTGATTACTTGTTGGGTTAGTATGGGACTGAAACAAACAAAAAAAATAAAAGTACATAATAATAATATAATAATGGTTAAAATATTTTAAATGTTATTGCATGCCACATCTATACAGACAATGATTTGGAGTTAACGGATCATAGTTTTATGTTGTTGTGGCGGATGAAAGTCATCAGCGCCACAAGCAGGTCAGGAGAGGAAAATGTTAATAGAGAAGGGAAATTAATTGGAAGAGGGATCTTAAATTTAGGGAGACGTCTATATAAATCAAGAGGAGGGACGTTGTTTGAACACTCAAAAAATATATGGTCTAAAGTGCCGTCTCCCAGTCCGCACTCACAGAGGGAGGAGTCACGTATGCGGATTTTTTGAAGAAAAACAGGCGTACAGCAAAAGCCTAAACGGATTCTGCAGAGAACAGATACAACGGTTTTGGAGACCTTTCTGAAGCCAAAAAACCATGGTTTTGGATTAATGGTAGGTTGGACAGCATAGAAAAAACTGCCTTTCTTCTTGCTAGACTCATTCCACTGCTCCTGCCAAGAACACCGGAGATTTAATTTTGGGAGGGACAGCAGGTCATAGCTTTGATGGGTATTGTGTGAGAGGCGAGAGCGATTGTCAAAATGCCAAAATACAAGGGACACGTGACATTTTGACAGCGTCTGTCTTGAATGTCGACATTTTTGACGTTTTCACTCCTCCGCCATGCAACAACTTGGTAGCGTGGTGACTGAAGACGTCAAAAATAGAGTCTAGAGCCTGTGGACGAAAAAAATCAGTGATATGATAAGTGAATCTACCTAACTGGCAGCCAATGACCCATGGGTTTTTGATGAAGTGACTGGAATTGGATATTTTTTGAAAATTGATGAGGGTTTATTTATTAAACAAACTAAAATAAAACTGGTTAGAACTAGTTTAGTGCAGTAACTAACCTGTGTTTGTTTGTAGCCCGATGTTAAGAAAAAGAACGGCTTGATTAGCATGTTGTATGTAAAGACACGAAAGGATAACATTGAGTAGGTAACTTATATAATATTCAAATTACTGAGATGGATGGACAGCGTCAAAAAGCGGTAACGAAATGACCAGGGACTCGAGACAAAGTGTGCAGAAGTGCCATAATGTTTGACATTGACATTTTGGTAATGTATGTCAATCCTATACAATTTGATTTTTCGTAAATAGAATGCCACTTTGTCTAGTGGCTCTGGACGCGCACCACGGCAGCTGGTTTGAGGAGAAACTACAAAATATTGTCTGGAAAGATATTGGGGACATCTTTGTTCAGTAGTGGGACACTATAAAGACTTAAATACAACGATCTCTAAACTCATCGACATACATAGCCTTGAGTGTACTAATTGATTCACGTGGAGGATAATTTTACAGTAAAATCCTAATCAGTCGCACCTGTGGACTAGGTTAATAGTGTAATAGGCCCATTAATAATAATAACTAAAGACTCATATTAGTCTCTCAAGTCTCTCAATTTGAAAGTCACTTTTTATAATGTTGCTTTAAAGTAATTGCTTGTAGTACACATAAGATCTGTGTTTTAATGAAACAGTATCACGGCCACATGGTAGTGCCACAGCCAAGACGAGCCAAAAGAATTGGGGCACTACCAACCATTTCTTGTAGTTCCACGAACATAAAGAACATTTAACAGCCATGCCAAGTTTGTTTACCTAAATATAGGGTTTGTGGACACGCCTTTTAGATTTGGGACTTGGCTCGACTCGAGTTCTGATATTTTTGAACATCGACAGCTGTATGAGCTTGGGCATCCTCTTGGAAACCAATTTCTCGGGATGCGGCGATACTCATCACGGTTCAGTGACAACTATACCCTAAACAACGAGCTTTTTTGGTAGTCCTGTAATGGCTTTTACAATAGACTTATACAATATCCGGTGCATTGTTTTAAACTGCTAGGTGAAAAAGATGCGAATGTAGCAATGTATGTAGCCAGGGCCACACGATCCCAAGACGGGACAAAAAGTGTTATTTGAGCTTTTCCATTAGTTATTTCTGAGTATTCCGTATGTTGTCAGACGTAAAATAATAGCACCATCCCATCACTTCCTGTGGATGTCGTAAGAGACGACTAAGGGAATCACCAGAGAATGAGCAGCAGCACTATCTGTAGGTAAATTGCTACAGTTACACTGCGATCGCCAACCCGCCTGCCAAGCGTGGCGATTATGGCAAACTCCCCATTTAGGAGAGGCCTATGTCTAGCAGTGGACGTCTTTCGGCTGATATAGTGATGATGATTTCTGAGTATATAGCAGTCCAGAGTTAAAATGTTTGTGGTGTGACATCCCCGTACCTTGGAAGGCACGTAAAAGCCGTTGGTCCTTCGCCTGATCACTCCCTGGCCTTGTCAGTTTGCTGAACCATCGGACCATGACAGTTATTATTATTTTTTTATGAATGGGTTAGCTCTTGACATCGATCACGCCTGATTGAAAGCTAAAGATGAGATCCATGATGAAGCGAGCGTGCCCAAAAGATGCCTTGAGGCACTAGTACTCCTACGCATCAACGAAACACAGCAGGCTGCTTGACGCTGAACTCCGGTGGGAGGGTGGTCGCAAACCAGGCGGGTGTTAGCCCTATCACTGCAAGGGAAGGATTGGCTAGTCTTAGAAGGTGTTAGGTGATCCAGGTGGTCCAGGATGCGCCGAGCGCTCGGTTTAGTTGAGTGTCTGTTGAAACAAATTGCACTACACGTGGAGGCTCCTTCATGCATCCCAAAGATAAGAGAAGAGAGGATGCAATTGTGTTTATGCACACACTTGTGTACTATAATATCTCCTGCGTACTTATAGTATCTCTATTGAGATGGGCCACCGTACCTGGAATTCGGTTGAGAGTATGTATAAAAATATTGGACATTTAATTATTCTTTTCAAAATTTATTGTATAATTATGTTGCTCGCAAGGGTGAACTGGACTTAATATTAAAAGGTGTTATTATTACAATAGTAACTAGTACTTCATTAAAATTACGTATTTACATAATATTAATTGGAGAGACGAGATAATAACTTCTTGTAATAGGTGGTGTTACTTTTGTCACATACCATACTCAGAAACTGTGTATCATGGGTTTTGAAAGCAGTCTGTCGAATCTGTTTGTGCTGCCATTTTTTTTTAAACGTGGTTCCACACTAGGAATTTCTCCTGTAACGTGGGTGCGTTTACAAACATATAAATTCACGTACACAAAGCCAGACCCGGAACAACTATTTGTAGGCCATACAAACATTTATTCCGTGCGGGAATTGAACCCGCGACACGCAGCGCTGCAGTCAATCGCTCAACCACTGTGCCAACTGTGTCGTCATCTGTTAACAAAATTTAATATATTCGCTAGGTTGTATAAAAGTAGGGTATAATAAAGTTGAAACAGCTTTAAGAATTGCAGTGTATTTATTGTCTTGTATGTACTAATCACTTAGGAGCAAGGCAATAATTCACACTTAGGAGTCCCATACGGTCCGTTGTGTTGGTCTCGACTAACATAACCAGCCAAGTAGTGGCCAGAAGCTTCTTGGGAGCTTCAAAAGCTTCGCGATCTACCTTTGTTTTTATGTTGGGAATGGTCTCGCATTCCAGGAAGACGGAGACGTATTGAACGAATTGAATTGAACAAAATATAAAACAGTATATGTTGTATAGGTTTACTATTAGATTACATTAAGTTATTTCTTAATGAAAATCTCAGTAAGTCCTAAACACCCCCCTCATAGTGGTGTTCAAGGGAAGAAATACAAGAAACAACTTGCAAAAGCGTAATAGATTTTATTAAAATGTTAAAGAACTAAAAATCAATAAGAATTTGATCCAGCGGGACTCTCTTCAGATATTTGTTAAAGTTCTTCACGATCTTCTTCAGGTTAGCTTTGAGTACTGGTCCTTGAAGCTCCTTGACTACCGGTTTCCAGTTCGTATTCACAAATAGAAGAATTATTTCATCTGTAATCAGAATTAAAAATACAAGCCTTGTGCTAGCTTTAAAGTTTAAAGCAAAATGCTTTGTCAAAAAGGTTCGTTGATATTACCAGGTAACCCAGTGATACTTAAATCAGAGTCAAGAGAGGCTAGATATTCTACAAATAACAGTAGGGAAATCTGTAAAAAGCTGGTGGCAAGATAAGAATGAGATGAGCCAATTGGGTAAAATCAAGAAATCAATAAGGGGAAAAGCCTATTGATGTTTGTGAGTTACATTCTGAACAATTATTTGTATGGCCTGGAACGACTATGGGTGCGTTTACAAACATATAAACTCACATACACAAACGTGTATGTGAGTTTACATGTTTGTAAACGCACCCAAGATAGAAGAGAAATTCCTAGTGTGCGTTTGAAAAAATAAAACTCATTTAAAGGACCCAGTGAGACTCTAAAAATAACTGTTAAGAACTGTTTCTATTTCCAGTGACAAGGCATCTAGAAAACAAACAGCAAACAATTCAACAGATTTAACTGACGGCATATTTTTACTTACAAGTGTGTCGAATAATAATAATGATTTATTGATCCAATAACTTCAAATTGCACACAAGAGCTAAACCATCTAGTATTATAGGTAGGTACATAGTAAATCTATGATCAAAATCTTGTGTTAATGTTTACTTGATACCTGATATTCAGCATGAAAAAAAAACTTAATATTAAGATTTATAACTATCAATTACTAGGTTCTGAGATCATCTTAAAACTATGTAAGTATATCACAATTTAATTTTACTGAAAATATGGTGACAAAAATGACAGAGATATGAGATAACAAAGAAGAACCTCCTCTTTTTTTTAAGTTGGTTAACAAAGGATAAAATATAAAAAAGAAAACTTCACAGTTAAATTACTAAAGTCCAGTTGCGGAGCAGAAAGATTTTTTTACAGTCGAAGATAGCGCTTATACTTCGCTTCTACAAGTTCGAAAACATTATTGCAGTTCTACCAAAACGTTATGGCAGAAACAGAATAACAACAACTGCCTTTAATTTACGGTTGGATACCGAAGCCAGGAAAACTTCAGTCATAAACATTCTTAAGGTCCATTAAGCAAAAGAATTATTTATGTATGCTGAGACAGTGAGTCCGTGCGTTAGATTTATGGGCAAAAGTAAGGAAATTGAAAAAGTAAAGGTAGTTGCAAAGTTTGACAAGGTTAATAAAGGCACAAAATTTTATTCTACTTAATACAGTTAAAGATGTTCTTATTGCAGCGTTAAAACGGCTATAAAAATGGGTTCGGAGGCATAAGTTTTTGTTACTGAGAAAATAAGTGAGATATCGGAGCACTGGGATCTTGACCTATGACTTTGATTGACATTACTATCCTTAAAGTAGATTTTATTAAAGAAATGTAACGTTTTTTATTTAAAAGGGAATCTTAAGAAGTACTGATTCGATTAAGAAAATTATTTCGCTGCAAGCTTTACTAGTTTTTGTGATGGAAACCAGAATAGAAAGCTGTAAAAAACTAGTAAATAATTGAGACGGTTAAATCCGCCTAATATTCCTAAAAACCTCATTCAAAAAATGTCGTGTAATACAACCAATTGTCACTTATCTACCTGCTCATCGATATGTACTAGTGTAATAAAAGCCAATGCCACAAAAGTCAAAGAAAGGTTTTTGTTCCCCTGCCCAGTATATTTGACTTAATCTAATATATTGCCCCTGGCCTACCCATAGTATATTATTAGGAAAGCCACAGGATCCTTGCCTTGGCCCAGTTACCGGAGCCGAAAATCGTTGACCCGAATAATATTGGAGCTCAGTTTAAGTGAGGTGGATAGCAATTAACTCAAGGCAACAAAATACTGTGCTAATCACCAAATGAAAGATGATTAGGCGAATGTATTAGTTAAGGTATTTGCTTTAACGAAATGAAACGACTGAGACAGGGAATGACAAGATTTTCAACAGTGTAGGTATTTGCTTTTAAAGAAAACGAAATGAATCGATTGAGACAGAGAATGACAAGATTTTTAACAGTACTGTAAATAAAAGTGATCTTGTATGTCGAATTCAAGGAGTTTTACCACACATATCAGAAAGAAAAGTTTGTTTGACGCTAACCATGACGCGCTAAAACATTAACCCTCTCACTAATAAACACGGAATTTAGGAGTTTACTACACATATAAGAAAGAAAAGTTTGTTTGACGCTAACCGTGACGTGCTAAAACATTAACCCTCTCACTAATAAACACAGAATATAGTTACAGCGGGAATAAACAAAGGAATAACCATACACTTTCATAGGTTTAAACTTGGAATAACTTTATTCTGTGTTTATTAGTAAGAGGGTAAGAAATTATGGTTTTGGGGTTTTATCAGTACTCTGCTGTTTTGTTTTTAATACTTTTAAAAATAACGAATGACATGGAAACCTGAAAAAACGTTATCATCATCTGCCTAACCTTTTCCCGACTATAATTATTGTGGTCGGCTTCGAGTCAAGACGTAAAATCTTCTTAATGATAATTATTGTTGTTAAATAATTTTTGTGAAAAAGTTTTTTACTTTTCACTTTTTTGTGGTACCCTACACCTAACAACACCACTGGAAAGTCACAGGAGAGCATAATACGCAATTTCGTGTACATGGATGATTTTCCACATATTATTATCTGGATTCAAAAACCAAACTAATAAACCGATTTTGATAAATTTTCAATGGGACCAATCGAGAAGTATATCTTTTTACATAAAACAAGAATTTCAAATCGGTTCATAAATTTAATGACGGAAATATGAATAAAATAAAAAAAAAACAACCGAATTGAGAGCTTCCTTTTTTTAAGTCGGTTAAAAGTATATTTGATTCTTACCTAATTCCTTTTGCTTTCCATTGAACAAGTTGGTAAAGTCAGAAATCATTCCTCCTTTCAATTCGCTGTTAAATTGATATCTCTTGAACGAAATATATTTTTTCCCATCCTTCCTTTGACTGATCTTAGTGTCACTATCGATTTGAATAGAGTAGTCCTCTGAAATGAGTAAAAAATCGTATTCATAATTACTCGAAAATCTTACTACTATTATAAATTATGACTTATGGAGCCAAAACGTGGTCGCTCACGGTATAGTTAGTCTATAAATACAAGGTCGCTGAGCAAGCTATGGAACGGGGTATGCTTGGAGTCTCTTTGAGGGATCCAATCCTCAACGAAGGGATCCGACAGAGAACCAAAGTTGTCGACTTAACTCACAGAAGTTAGCTGAAGTGGCAATGGGCCGGCCATATTAGCCGTAGAACCGATGACCTTTGAGGTAGACAAGGTCTTGAGTGGAGACCGCGGATCGGTAAACGTAAGGTGGGACTTCTTCAGGCTAGGTGGTGCGAAGATCTTCACAGGGTGGCTGGTAGCAACTAGACGAGAGGTTCCAGAAATCAAGTTGAATCGCGTGCACTAGGAGAGGCCTATATCCAGCAGTGGACTGCTATAGACTGATGATGATGATGATTATAAATGCGAAATTTTGGATGCACTTTTATTACTTAATCACGCCGGAACAGCTAAACGGATCAGTATGAAATTTGGCACCGGGATGGATTATAGTCTGGAATAGCACATAGGCTACCCACTGCATTTCATACCTTGTATCTTGGGAGTTTCCTTGTGAATAAGTTTGACAAACACGCGGGTGAAGTTGCTTGCCAAAGTTACTAACTTCCATTCATTCATTAATAGATCTGGTACCGCATAAATCACAAATTTTAAACAATTCAATATTTCACTGTACATATTTTTAGTGTAGAAAACTTAACTGTATGAAATCAAAAATATCTCGGATGCTTCATCAATACCATAATTGGTTGCTCGTTGAACCAATGCTTTAATGAGGCCTCCTCTCTTTTCTGCCCTACCTTTTTAGGTCTTTGCGAGTTTTGGAGCTAGTAAATTGAATAAACATAAAACCAATTCTGGAAAACAAACTTTTATACGAAGGTTAGAAAACTTACTGCATTGAATTCTGTAGTCTCCGTTTCCTGCTACGGGTATTGATAGAATCTTTCCAGAAACATCGTAGAGACCAAACATTTTGAAAAGTGGACAACTAATATCCAAATACAGTTTTTCCCTTTGTAAGTTAAGTCTGAAATCCAAAGAATTGTAATCTTTACTAGTACTTCTACGTTCATCTGTAACTTATTTTTTTTATGGGCGATGTTCTTATAAAAGCACTAAGCAATTCTTATGCTAAAATTATGTTCTTTGAATCTTACTTCATGTTAACTACGACACAGTTTAAGGATCCTTCGACGGTGGTGTTTGTAAGCTTATAATTTATGCCAGGAAGGTCTCCTTTAATTTCATCTTGATACATGGGATCCAGGTTCTCAATATTTAGTTCCGGGACACCTGGTATGGCTAGCTTATATATCACGTTTGCGGTTTTTGTCAGACAAACTGAGTCTTCTTCCTTACATAGTGTAAGTTTTGGTGCTGGAAAATATAGAACACATATTGCTTTTTCATTAGCACTTATATTGGAACTCGAAAATAAAGCATTTATAAGTGCATTTTATTCTTCACAAACTCTGAAAGAACCTGACAAAGGCCTAACTACATATTTCCATATTTTATTTCAAGATTTTAAATCTTTATTTATGAAAAAATACTTTCGAAGGGGTTTCGGAATATTCAAGAACGTAGGTACGTCTACGTCTTGAATATTCATATTTTTTATCTGAAAATCAGGAAAAAATTAAACACTGACCTGGAACAGCTTGTACTCCAATTACAATAAAACACAATAATAATATTCTTCCCGACATGATCACGACTTTTCGTTTAAATGTTCCAGACGAAATAGGTTTCATTTCTGACATCGTCATTTTATATGCTTTTAAATATGAACCTTCAAACGAAACTATATCTAGGTACTGAACAAGTTTTAAAAGGTTTAAAAACAAAATAAAATCATACAATGACCAGTACGTGTTCCGTATCATAGAATTCATAGTGGTTAGGAATGCAAAAATTATGTTTTCAAAAAGTGACGCAAGGTAGCAAAATAAGTCTGGAATTATTAATATTTTAAAGTTACAAAATTGTAAACATCATCATTTTTTTCTAGCCTGTCATCATCATTTACAGCCTAAGCTCCATCGACACTTGTGCCGTTTTTATTCTTGTAGCAATCTCCTTATTCCTGTGCTAGCCTCATCCAGGTCTACCCGTGATGACAACAATGTCGTCTGCTCATCTCAACGCGCCAGTTTCCAGTCCGCGGACACCATTTGGTTACCGGCTTACTGGAGTAACGTATCGACACCACATCTTGTAAGCTCCATTTAAGTTCCGTCCGCGCAATTCATCCATCGTACATCAAAAGACACTGACATGTTGTAATTGTAATAGAGCATTTCATTGTTACCAATAAAATAATTATCAAAAACCAAAATGACCTGTTCATTTTTGTTTTTGATAATTATTTTATCTCACATAGGACTATTAAACTTTTCAAATGTTGTTTGACCAGTAGATATGTGGTTTCTTAAGAAGTTCTTACAGCTAGGTTAATTGGTCAGTACAAATCGTTTGAGAAAAATAATGGAGGAATTGCTTATAAACCTAAGGGTGTATGAGGTCCGGTTTCAGAGCTTTTAGGAAAGGAACCCTGACTATGCGGGCCCTGCCAGTATCTATAACTAGTTTTTTTCTCTTTTCTTATAAAGCACTTAACCACATTATAAGTGAACTGCTAAGAAACCACTGTGAGGTCATTGGCATTTTCATTTTGTCTTTGTTTTATTGAAGCTACTGCTTTTACCCGCGACTTTGTACGCGTATATCCCGTTGTTACCCGTTCCCGTTGGAATTTCCCGTTCCCGAATAGCCTATAGCCTTCCTCAGAAATGTAGCTATCATTTACAAAAATAATTTTCTAAATCGGTTCAGTAGATCCAGAGATTACCCCCTACAACCTCACAAACTCACAATCTTTCTTCTCTCTTTATAACTTCTTTTTATAATATTATTAAGTATAGATGTACATGGTGCTGTTTTTAGGTTCTTCAACAATATTCATGGTTTGATTTAAAAGACTAGACAGATGATGTATGTCAAATTCAGAACATCATCCTTACATATAATCACATGCATGTTGACGTTTTGTTTTTATGCTTTTGTTGCCTCACAGCCGTTGACCCTCTGCATCAATCAAGAAACTACTTTATTATGACATTTTTTCATTGCAATGATGTTTTAAAATATTAGAATACGATAAATAAAATGATTAATATTTTCTTGTTTATATTATTATTAAACTTCACATCTTAATGCTTATCATTCAACGCACATACTTATAATGTAGATCTTCGGTTGGAAACTGATGGTGGAAATTCTTCAGATTTTTAATCAATTTCTTCATGAAGACCTCCATCACAATGTCGCGTGTCATTTCTTCTACGATTCTCCCACGATTAATACCTGGAAAAAAATAATTAGGTAGCACATTCTTTATAATATCTAGGGTTGGTAGGTACATAAGAACAAAACAGCTAACTCGTGCCACTCGAAAAGAAAACTGCTATTGTCTAAAAATATTTTTTTTACATGCGTTAATAACAATATACCTCTTGTTTACAAAAAAGATTAGACGTGAGCTATTCTCAAAAATTTTGAACCGTAGTTATACTATTTTCTCGTCTAGAGTACTGTTTCATAGATGGCAATGTTTTAAGCTTCATTCTGGTGCTGAGTTAGCCTACATAATGCTGTTTACATAATAATCTTTTAGATCAAAACTAATTCTTCTGAACATATACGCATCATTAAATCATTATATGTCATTATAAATATAACAATATATCATTAAATCAATTATTTTAGATTACAAAAAATTGTTCCGGCAAGCACCTGTTTATGTTTTAGTTCTGAACTCTCCAAAAAGATTTGTTTCAAAACTACTGTAATGTTTTATTACAAACCTAAACACATACTGAATTCAAATTGTCTTGTAAAAAATGAACGTTCACTTACAGGAATCATGGCTGCTGAAAACTAAGTTTGTGTATTCCGGATCTTTGACTTTTCCGTTCTTCAAATCCGGGATTACCGTGTACTCCAGTATATTGACGTGGTGTTTTCCTTTATCGTTCTTCACTTTCTCGTGCTTCCCGTTGATTGAAATGTGGTAGTTCTCTGTAAATGAAAGAAGATAATGTGTTTTAGTAATAAGCCAAAAGCTAATCAGTTTGCTGATTCCAAGTATATCTGGATCGGCTTCCAGCCTAACTAGAGCCTAAATAGACTTGAAAACATATGTTTGACTTGGAGCGATTATTCTGGCCTGCAAAATCCAGCACTTTATCAAGAAACAGGTCAAATATGTAAAAGGAGTATGGCAGAAAAAGACGTGAATTGATGTACTTACGTAAAAAAGTTAAAAATTAAGTTTGACTTACCATAAACAATTTGACAGTCTCCTTTTCCTTCCACTGGTATAGAATCTATAATCCCATTCAGTTCATACTGTGCCTGCAAAGTGAGGACCGGGCAGGATATCGCGTAGTCAAATAACGTATACCCAGTGACACGTTTATTGCTGAAATTTTAATTAAATATTTATTAAGTAGTGTAAATAATGAGCTTATAAAGGAAATGAATAAATGTATGTATGCAGGTATGAGCTACTGAATTTAAAAAATCTCATTTGGAACAATTCCCTGATATTGTAAATCGGCACGATGTTGAAAACACCCATTCATCTGCGTACCTATGATAGTCATTGTTAGGCCAAATAACCAAAAAAGGATATGAATACATGGATGTATGATAATACCCTTTTTGATGTTGTACTGAATTTTTGATGTGGGCGAAGTGCTACTGAAGCACGGACCAAACTATTACCTACTTTCTGGATGGTACCAAAGGTTCTTCCACCTTCACTATGTGGAACAAATTAATTACTGCTATGATTGGTTCTGGAGGGTGATAGATGCCTTGTACTTCGCACGAGGTCTAAAATGGAGGTGGGTGGATCACGTTGACCACGATACAACAACAAGCGAAACAAGCGACTAGACAAGCTCTAGACAAGTGAAATTTTCTCAGCGGTAGCACGACGAAGGCGACTGTCATAACGTAAAAAATCAAAATCACTGTCGACATGCCACGTGATCCACAGAATACCTTGTATTTTGGAATCGCTTTCGTTAATAGAATGGGACTTTATCCAGAGCCTCTAAAGTAATCTTTAAATTGAAAAGAAGAAAATTCAATTCTACTTACTCCAATTTCACAAAGTCACAGTTCTTCAACCCAGTCAACGTGGCATTAAACAGCTCATATCTAATAGTTGACAGGTCTGCAATAATGGCGTCTACATGGAGAGGATCTGAGGTCTCTACTTCAGTCGTACCGGCCAAAAATCTTGGGTATACTCGAGCGATCACGGCGTTTATGAAGCATTCGTCATCTGTCGATTCACAAAGTTGCCTTTGTAAACCTGAAAATTGGAAAAATCACATTGAACTTTTATTACTTATTAACCCCGGCCAAAAAAGAGCGGGGTTGTTATAAGTTTGGCGTGTGTATATGTGTGTCTGTTTACGGCATCGTAGCTCGTTAACGGATGAACCGGTTTTGATTTTTTTTTTGTAAGAAACACGAAAAAAAAATTGCTTTTCTAAATGATAAAGGGATGTGAGCAAAGTTTGATTGATGCGAAATTGGCGATTCTGTTACTTCTTCGTTTGCAAGAACATGGCAAACTTGACCTGATGCTGCAGAATGACTCGCATCGCGGTCGGAGGACCGCTAATGAAGAAAAGAATACTAAGTAAATACAAACATTGCGGTCTCCTGAGGCAACGTCGTTGTCGGGGGCAGTTAATTATTTTTAGTAAAAGTTTATTCATTTTTCAGTAGTAAAAAAGGAAAAAGAAAACTTCCTTACAAATTGACAAACAGACAGACAGATAAACTCTGTTTATCTGTCTGTCTGTTTGTCAATTTGTTACTTCTTCACGTCTCAACGGCTCAAAGGATTTGAATGAAACTTGGCACACGGGTAGACCAAATCCTGGAATAGGGCACTTTTCATCCCGGGAGTATATTCCCGTAGGAAAATTTTTGACTTTCACGCGGGTGGAGCCGCTAGAAGAAGCCAATGTTTATAAAAATGTTGACGGAGCCCCTCAGTTATAATTTTACTGTCTTTAGTTTATTTACTTGAGTTATTTTAATTAAATAATAAAAATACTCTTGACCTTTACTACAACCTTTAGTAAAATGAGTACTCACATAATGCATATTTAAAACAGAACAATGCAACAATTAATCGAACTGAGAACATTTTGGCTTCGGCTCTCAAAACTAAATGATCATTATTTTCTTAAACTTTGTGTTTTGTTTCATGTTTTCACATTGATAAACTGTTGAGATTAGACATTTAAAAACAGGGTTGTTAAATTTTATACATACTTACTTGACAATTATTTTCGTAAAATCTGTATCTTGAGTAGTACAGACTCGCCTTGCTGCTAACAAACACTTTCATTCAAATAAGCGTGGAAGTGAGAAAAATTAAAGTATGTCAAATAGTTGTTTTTTATGATTTTTATTTCTATGATTATTGTAATTAAAAAACCTCTTCCGACCTAACGGGTCCAAATGGCTCCGGATGTTTAGAACTGTCATTGAGTCCGGGTGGATCCAATCGGTTCCAGCAAATCGCGGCTGATTTAAACTTTTTTTGTTTGTTTCCTATGGTTTATTTTAATTTCTGAACGATTGTTCTCTATGGTAGATAATATTAGCTAGCTGTCAAAAATGACAGCAAAGAGAAATAAACTTAGTGTCATTTCGAAAAATGATTGTGAAGTAACCTCAAAATCTGTTCCGCTTGAGTGCATTGTGAGATCGATATTTTGGATTGTTTCTATGAAAGGTAAGCCAAGTATGGATTGGAATTCATTATTTACTTAGTTATTGTTCATTTTCAACCAATATTCAAATTCAAACATCAAAGTTGCGGGTGACAATAAGAAAACAAAATAAAGTTACCCGCTTTCTTCCCGTATCATGTATTTTGATATTTCAGAATTATAGTGGCCTATTTTAACGATATAAAGTTATAAATGAGTCGGTGAATATATGACTAGTAATCTAGAAACAATTTATACTGGAATCTAATTGGAATATTTCTGATGTTCTTTTACAAAAACACGCATTACGTAATTCAAAATGACGGCGCGCGCATTATGATGTTTGAGTTTGAATATTTCGGAAATTTGATTACAGATCTCGTAAAACAACATTGTCACTAGATAACTTGTCTTATTATGACCTAATATCCAAAATTTCGTGTAAATCGGTCCAATAGTTGTGTCAGAAATAAACGTAATACAGCAACATAAACACTTTCAGTAAGGTCTCTCATTTAACAAGGAAATGTTTATATTTCGAGCTGTAATAGGAATCTTGTTTACGTTGTATATCATAACAGCATCATTCAAGTACTCATAACCGTTTCAAGTGTGTAAAAAGAATGTATAGATACGAAGCGATAACGTTTTTACTGAGCGCTGTAATCTGATACTGCGATAAGCGGGCGCCGGCGCGCGCGCGCCGGACTTCAAGGATTAGGTGTAAACAAAAAAGTCGATCTTGAGAGGTTAATTCGATTATCGATACCGTTTAGAATAGTTTATTCATAATAATGTTATCATAGTGCTGGCAACACTAGATAAACTTAAACTTGTATTTTGTTTGTTCAGTTGTAATTGCCAAAAAGTTTAACTACCCCGCATCAAAGAGTATGTAACACCCTTCACCTTCTTGACAAAACGAGCGACGAAGAGTTTTCGTTTTTTTTTGAGTTTTGAGTTGATTATTGCTGTTTCCGGACTCTGATTTTTCTACCACTTACGACTATCTTGGCTGTTGAAACTGAACCTGAACCTGAACCTGTATTACTCGTTATTAGCTAGTATCAATGAAAATAAACATTAGTAATAACAATGAAAGTGGGAGAGAGAACGTTGAGCCATATTGTTGTAATTGCGTAGTTTGCGAAGAACCGTAGGTTGCTGTGCACATATAATGACAATAATAATATGGTACCTCGGTTGGGCAAGATAACAAACAAATATAACTTCTTCAGCCCAGTTTTTAGACGTTTTATTAATTAAATGATGATGTAGGTACAGTTTGATGAATAAATTGTTTAAAAGTATAAATGTGTTTTTAATTTAATTTTTTCTAAAATAATGTGGTAATGTTATAAATGTATATTTTACAATAAAAACATATACATGTCGGAGATGGTTATCAAATACAACTATGGGTAGTTGTCAAATCTTATTAAATACAACTGTGGGTAGTTGTTAAAATGTGCAATTTGAATTGTTTTGTTTGTGTTATTTAATTTAAGTGATTTTAATATCGTTTACTGTCTGATAAATCATAACATAATTTATTGAGTACTCGTAGTACACTAGAATTGAGTTTTGGAAACTTATTTCAATAATAGTCATCGTTTGTCTTCTAAAATACAAATGGTGACATGTTATTTTGATTTAAAACGATTTACTTTGTTAAACCACTGTTATTTATTTACGATAATTATTATTGCACAATTTGATTAATTTACAATGCAAGTCTTATTAGATTATGTTAATTTTAGTGATTCGTATCAAGTAAACAAGTGACGCACATCCGTGCGGCATTGGACAGAGTTGTTGTGGAGGGAGAACATGGTATTATAAAAGAACGTGCACTCTGTGTGCCAGTACACTTTTTAGTCTTATCTTGGATTCGACTCACTATAGAGCTCCTGCTCCCGACAAAACTGTCGGTTTACCTGGTACAGCACTGCTGTATATTTACATAGCTGTATTGGCTTGCTGATACACTTTGTACTTGAGTGGCTTAGGCCTCTGTACGAACTGTGACCTTAAAGGTCTGTTCGAGTGACTGTATTTCTATCACTTATTGTTTTTATTGTGTGTGTGTGTGTATTTTTAAAGTGTAATTAGACTGTTATTGATATACTGTCTTGTTTATCCCAATAAAATGGGGACGCCAATATCCTGACACTATACCTTACCCACCGCTCGGAGGAAATCTCATCCATTGTTCCTACATACATATGCGACGGTAGTGTGCTAAAAATCTTCAGAGTAGAAGTTTTTTTCACTGCTCCAAGGCATTAGAGCAGTGATTAAATCAAACTTCTTAGTCAACGCAAACTAAAGATAAGGCCATTTATGCTCCGTTTATGGCACATGGTTTGACGCTCACAAAGAAATCGAAACTTATAGGGTATTTCCCGTTGGTCTAGAGTCATGAAATCTGGCAAGAAGATGGATCTTACAGTACAAGTACAGGAATAAGTCTGAAAATTGGAATTTGTAGTTTTGTCACATAAAAATCATTTTTATGCGATTACAAACTTATATTTTCGGTTGAAGGATTGACCAAGAATAGTACCTGCCAAATTTTGCTTTCATAGTTTACAACCTCCGTAGGTAATGTATACTCGGAAAATATTAAGACTCGATGCACGAGTCTGACTTGCACATGTCGGGTTTACTTAAATACTTTTTTTAAAACTACATCCACCACTACACGGTGGGTCCCTGTAGTGGTAGATTAGTGGTAGTGTAGTTTTATGTGCATTTATTCGATTTTAAAACGTATATTTTCAAGAAAATTTCAATTCTATCTATTTATAGTTCCGAAGACACAGCCCTGTCACAGACGACAGACGGACAGACGTACAGCTGAGGCTTGGTTATGGGGTTCGAAACCGTAATAAAATCTGAGTTCGTCATATGTGTTTTTTATTTACTGCACCGGCATTAAAATATTTGCCCTGAAATCTTAAAAAGTATGTTTCACGAACAGGAGGATCGTTTTCTCTATGATTTAAAGACTTCTGAAGATCAACTTCTAGGATTTGATATTTATATTTTTTTCTTGACAATTCTTTCCATATTAAACAGGTTTATCTACACTCACAACGTAATAATAGTTCCAAATATGAGTTCAAAAACGAATGCATAAACACGTACTTTTTTGTCGTGCATGGGTAGAATTTAAAAAAAAACCATTACAGTTCAAAATTCTGCCTAACTCGCCGCACGCGCGTCCGTCCAGCTTCGTGGTTCCAAGCAAAGTGACTGAGGGAGTATGCCCCGCTCCCCACCATACTATAGCGCGCGGCGTGTACGCATGAGACGACAGAACTATATAATACAATCTACAAACACTACATCTCTTCCTTATTTTAATGAAAGTTTTAGATATAATAATAATTTGTATTATATAGTAACATCTTTAATAGTGCATCATAACAACCTTCTACATTGACATCACAAAGGTAATGTACTCTTTAGTTTAAAACTATTTTGATCAATGTCCGCCACTTTTCGCCAAGCGGGTCAGATATTACCTTTTCCAATAACTTTTCAAATATCATAATCAACTAAAGTTTACGATTCAGCATAACATTAATAGCATCAATAATCTTTCCAATATTCTGGTTTTAACAAACACTTTGTTATAACTAACTAATTTAATACTTCCTTCACTTCCCAATTAATCTTTTATTATTAACATTTAACCTCATAACACTTCGCTTGTTCCTGTTCCTAACTTCCTTCGCTTTTCTAATGACAATTTATCAACTATAACTAACATTATGCTTCCTAGTTCTTAATTTTAAGCATAACCTAAATCATACATCAGATTTTCATCTATTTTAGTAATTTATTCTTCGTTAGCAAGTTCTTTGCTTCTAATTTATTACTTCTTAAGTTATAAATCTTCTATTCCTCATCTTCTCTTTCTGGAACTTCTGTTTCGTCCTCTCTTATTACTTTCCATTCTCCTTCTACCTTTTTTTAGGTGTACTATATTTCGTCTCAAACGTTGTCCTGTTTCCTCGTTTTCTACCTCAACATCGCCTCCCATTCGTGATTTAACTGTATATTGTGTTGGTTCAAAATTTGTACTAAGTTTATTTGCTTTATTCATATCTTTGATATATACTTTCTCTCCTGGTTCTAGGTCATTGTCTTGTGCTTTCCTTCTGTTCTCTGTCCTTGTCTCGTAAGTCCATGTCATCATTCCTATGCTCAACGTCATCGATCATAGGTATTTTATCCCTGATTTTCCTCTGGAAGAACAACTCTGCTGGTGTTTTTCCTGTGACTGTATGGGGGCTATTATTGTACATAGTCAGATAATCGACCAACGATTCTCTCCAGTGAATTTTATTTTCAGCCTGGCATATTCGTAGTCGTTTCAGTATACTTCTGTTCTGGCGCTAAACTTTTTGAATTTCTAGATCTTCATTAGAACAACGCTCAATATCGCTCAATGATACCGCTATGGGTCTAACATGCTCGATTATGTTTTGTACATAATCGACATTTGGGGCACTATTTTCCAGGGTGAGTTTACATAGTCTAGAAAGAGGATCAGAAATGTTGTTTTACCCCGGGCGATAAATAACCTTATACTGGTATGATTGTAACCGGAGCATCCATCTTTCGATTCTCGCACACGGTTTTGACTTTGGACTAAATATCACTTCCAGAGGCTTGTGATCAGTCACCAAGTCGAATTCTTTTCCGTAACGGAACATGTGGAAGTGTTCTACCGCCTATACCAGTGCTAATGCCTCTTTTTCAGTCTGACAATAGCGGCGTTCGCAATCGGTAAGAGTTTTATTTCCAGATGCAGTAAGTAACACGTGGTCCAGAATCATTTTCTTGTACTAGAACAGTACCTATAGCAACCGGACTTGCATCGGCAAATACAAGTGTTCTATCTTGTACATTATAATAGCCCAAGTCAGATATGACAGCAAGGTCAACTTTTAAAGAGTTAAAAGAAGCTTGCTGACTCTCTCCCCACAACTCACGTATATCAGCGTTTCTACCAAATTTATTACGAAGCAATTGTTTAAGAGGTTCTGTTTTTGTAGCTAAGGTAGGAATCCATTTACCCACGTAATATATCAAGCCCATAAAGCTTTGTATTTCTACTTCGTTTATACTGAGAATACATTTTTCATGCCTTTATATAACATTATTGGCTTCTAACACTTCAGTGACTTTTTCAAGTCTGGCATCATGTTCTGTTCGATTTTTTCCATACACTAAGATGTCATCAATGAAGTTAATAACCCCTATACAAGGTAAGAGAATACGCTCAAGAGTTTTCTGAAATATTTCCGGAGCACAAGAAATACCGAACATCATCCTTTTGTACCGGTAAAGACCTTTGGCTGAGATGAAAGTTGTGATGGATCTGGAATCTGGATGAAGTTCCAATTAGTGGAAAGCATCACAAATATCCAATTTACTGAAAATAACCGCATCTCTTATCTTCGGTAGCAACTGATCCATCGTCGATAACGGGTGGTTTTCGCGTTTTATTGCTGAATTTGCTCGTCGCATATCTATACATAGGCGGATATCTCCATTCTCTTTCAATATGGGAACTATAGGCGATATTTATTCTGAAGGGCCATCAACTTTTTCAATTATGTCTTTTTCAAGAAGTTCATTTATTTTAGCAAAACGGGCACCATCCGTTCTATGACTTCGGAAAACACATTTATGCAAGCTTCCATCATCACTTATCATAATACTTCTGGTCATGAACGGGCATCATCCGTTCTGACCAACATAATTCATCATAATACTTCTACCTAGTCATGAACGGGCATCATCCGTTCTGACTAACCTTTCCGAAAGCTTCAATCATTACTGATCATAACACTTCTAGTCATGAACGGGCATCATCCGTTCTGACTAACCTTTCTGAAAGCTTCAATCATTACTGATTATAACACTTCTAGTCATGAAGTTTAAGTAATAAATATTAATCAGTTAATCATGTATTTGAGGATTAGTTTTTTATTTTTTAGTTATGCATACATACATCTATTAATTGCATGTGTCTGCATTGTATCCTACATAAGTAAGATGTGGAAACGTCATGCATTGTACATTTATCTATAGTTTAAACCATATTGATGTATAAATACAATGTACGATTGTTTGTTTTCCCAAATAAAATAAAATAAAAATGAACGGGCATCATCCGTTCTGACTAACTTCCCTATGTACGCAACGTAACCGTAATTAATAGAATAATTCAACCCATTAATCAACACCTTATCGCTCAAAATATGTAAACAATACGGCATCAACCGTTTTGTTCTACAATAAAACAATCATCTTTTCAAGTTTTAAGCAACAGACATCAGATACTCTGTATTTAACTAATTACGATAAAAAAATATTTCATATAATAAATACCCACAATGGAAACATAATACAATAATATAAAGCTGTTAAATTGTTATATAAACCAGAAATCAACAGACATTTAATCGGCACTCGAAACCGATAGACTAGTGGGTAGGTACGATAAAAACATACTTCAAATAATAAATACTAATTGTTATTATAACCAGAAATCAGCAGATTTAATCGGGGCTCAAACCCGATAGAATAGTGGGTAGGTAGAATAACTACAGATTTATAATATCCTAATTAACTGTATGTTTATTATTGGTATACCTGCATTATACACAACTACCATTTTTGTTGTTGTTTGTTTCCATTTAGCACTATATTTGTTAAAATGTAATTCGAATAATGTTTATATATGCTACAAAATGTAGACGTTAGATGGTATTGTTTACATAGTTACGTAACAACTTCCTTTTACGTTTTAACATGATCTTGTCACATGATAAAATAAAAAAATTTAAAACTATAATTATGATACTACCCACGTTTATATAAATAAAAATGACCAAGCTATGCATTATCATCAACGTATATTATAAATATTTAACTCATGTCCTTCTTCCCGCAAAAGTTGATTATCCATAACGACAAAGCAAAGTTTTGTTGCAGTAAATAACCCACGTTAAATTATTATGAACTTGTACACTAATATTAGGTTTTCTTTCTAACCTTTCTTTTGTTTTTCATTATTTATTTCGTACAGTATTCATTTACACCATAGTTCAAATTAAACTAACAATGTTGTTTGAATTATCTTCAAACTTCAGTAAACGGAAGTCCGTACACAAAACTTCATATTACGGGCATCACCCGTATAAAACTTCATGTATCACACTCATGTATCACACTCTGACATACCTATGTCGCATCGCATCATGTACTTACAGGCATCACCTGTACTAAATTACGTTACGAAGTCCTTACAGGCGTCACCTGTTCCCGGACTACCAGGCATCATCTGGTAACATCACACCTTAACACAGACGTCACTCGTTCGTGTCCAACTCATCACGCTGATATTGTACCATTATTAAAATTTATGTAACAGGCGTCACCTGTGATTTAGTCCATACAGGAGGAGACTCATATGTTCTCTCTTTTACGAGCATCATTACTTGATACAATAATCTAATATTGATCTAGTCTAGTACTTAAATAACGAAGTCAATCATGTAACTCAACAGTATGTACGCATTTTGTATATATTTATAATCTGAAAAATCAAACCCGGTCCCCGTAGTTCACATGTAGGAATTTTAAATATGACTTTTAAATGTATTTGTTAATGGTATGACATTTTCTTTCTATAAATAAATCATACATAAGCGACACCATAAGTGGGTACTTATTTTAATTTTAGTTAGCAATAAGAAATGTAAACAACCGCCTTCTTTATAATAATAACCTACAGCGCTAGCAAAACAACGCTGTCGTTTCGCATCATAGGTAGGTAACTAGATAAATATGATAACTACACGAAAATAATGTTCACTTCACGGGGCCTCACCGTAATTGTACTGTGAGTTTAATTATTTTGAGCCATCTTAGTCTCAAATCTCTAAACACCGTACATTTTTTTTTTTTTTTTTTTTTTTTAATGTAATTTAATAATAATAAGTTAACTCACAGAATTCCTGTTAATCCTCGTCGCCAAAATGTACTGTTCGTGCACTTAACTTGTTATCGGCTCACTGCCTAACTCGCCGCACGCGCGTCCGTCCAGCTTCGTGGTTCCAAGCAAAGTGACTGAGGGAGTATGCCCCGCTCCCCACCATACTATAGCGCGCGGCGTGTACGCATGAGACGACAGAACTATATAATAAAATCTACAAACACTACAGTAAGTAAGTATGTATTAATAGAATTACAATAATTAAAATCATCAATACAAATCTTTCAGTTACAATTGATGTCAAATGTAGTATTTCATGAAATCATAACATTTGTCAATCAATTTGAATTTCGCGGGCTACCTCAAAGCGCTCACCATAAGACAATGAGCCAGCTTTTATCATTGTCTATGGATGCGCGCTGCGCAGTCATTCGAAACGCAAGGAGAATATCCGCCATAATGGAATAAACTATTTTTCCACTTATTTTATTTCAACTGTATGAGTGAAGATAAAATAGTGTATGCAACGGCATATAATTAGGTATTAAAACACTCGTGTGATGCTATTATCACACTCGTGTTTTAATAATTTATATGATCGTTGCATAAACTACTATTAAACAACTGTCAGCTGGGTTATTATAACTATGTTACATACCAGTGTTACATTTTTCGACTTAGCATTCACACGAAAACTTTTAGGGGAAACTTTTAACAAAAGTAAGTTATTTACAAAAATATAGGTAAGTTTTATTTTGGAAGAATAACGTTTCGAAAATAAATTAGTGTACTTATATTATTTAGTTGATCGTAAAAACATACAAAAAAAAATACATTTAAAACTTAGTAAATGGTATTCAAACGTATCTAAAATGCAATTTTTCAAGTGGCACTGTTCTTTGGAAGTCGCGAAGGTTGTTGATGAATCTATCCAAAATGGTTTTCATGACGATGTCGCGAGTTTTCTCCTCCAACTTTCTTGAAAATTGATCAACTGAAAAAGAAACGTTATTTTTAAGTCTATGACAAATAAACTTTTACTTGACAGGATTTAATAAATAAAGGGAAAAGTTGTTTGCTCCATCAACGATATTTGGATGTCTTTCTTTTATCCTGAGAGAAAAAAAGACGAAAACAATTATTTCGCCGACCCCAAGTAACATGGTACAAGGGGAGGTGAGGAATGAAGATGATGATGATGAATTATTTTATAACTAGAGTTTGCCTTCGTTTTCACTTGCGTTAAAGTAGCCCATAACCGGTCTATAGGGTCTCATCTATCTCTGTAGGTACCAAAATTCTTAAAAATTGGTTCAGTGATTTCGTTATAGACATTCTCATTTTAATTTTATGGTAGCAAATAAAAATGAATTTACCATCTTCTCCGCAACAGATAGAAAGATTCTGAAACTGGGTTGTTGCTTGTGATTGGTTATCGAGGTTAAGACAGAAGTCAATAAGATGGAAGTGTAGTTTGCCATCCTCTCTCGTTATCCTCTCATAGCTTCCGGTAACGTTTACGAAGTAATTTTCTGGAATATGTAATAAAAGAAAAAAAACATTACATGCTTTGATTTTCATTTGTGTCAGAAATCAAATTTCAAAACCTCCACATAATAACGCCAACTCCAGTAGTTTGGTGTAATTGAATCAGTAAATGCTGTCTTTTACTTAAAAAGCTGCCAACTTTAGATTTGAGCAAAACGTACCTACCATAAATAATTTCACAGTTGTCTTTGCCCTCTGCAGTTACTTGGTCTATTTCACCTTTTATTTCATATTCTGATTTTATAGTCAGACGTGGGCACCGAACTTCGTAAACTACAGTACCACTTTCAGGAGTCAGTCTGAAAACCACGACAAACTCATTATAGTAACATTACTCAAACATTATAATTTAAATAATATTAAAACTGTGACTAAAATTATAAAACTACGATAAGATTTTGTAACATGCGTGTGCAATAAGGATATTTTATGATAATAACATAAATGTAACTAACTGTAACTTGAGAAAATCACAATTTTTTAACCCTATAAGAGTAGGATGATTAAGGGCGTATTGTAAATTAGGCAGATCAGCGACGATTTTGTCCAAATGCAATGGGTCCGAGGATGCTACCCCGGGCAACCCCTTCATAACCTTTTGGTAAATATGCTCTCTCACTGCCTTTGTCAAACATTCGTTGTCTGTGGCGTTGCAGAAGTTTTTCTTTAGGGCTGAAAATAAAATGAGCAATCATGATTTAATTTACCCCTGAGGTTTATGTTACATTATGTCTTTACCCATGCTGTCGAAAGCCTTTTAGGGAACTAAAATTGATTTAGGCAAGTAAAACTTTTTTAAAATAAAAACACTGTTGGTGGGTATCGCACCTAGAAGATGTAGGCATATCAAGAAGAGTCCGGTAAACATGATAAATACATTACATGTTTATACAGATAATTAAAAAAATACAACCGACTTCAAAATAAAAAAAACACTACAAAGTATATAATAACTTTAATTTCGGAAGTCGGTGTTTTGGTTGTTTATTCGTTTTTTGAGGTTAAGTTATTTCATACTTTGTAGTGTTTTTTTTCTTATTTCGAAGTCAGTTGTATTTTTTGTAAAACAGTTTTTTTATTTTTCACTTTTTAGTGGTGATTAGTTTTAACTAAACCTGACGCAAACAGAATCATCAGTAGGTACCTATCGGTTCTTAAACAATAAAGTTATGCCCGAACAGATAACCCCAAAACCATGATTGACTTGTACCCCTTGTACCCCCCGCGTATCCCTTCACAGCGTACCAGCTTGAAGTTATGTCATGAACTAATGTAAATAATAAACAGACATGCGATTTCAGTAATACCAGTAGATTTGCTATCATTTGTTGAATAGTTCCATTACCTATCTCTGAAGTTCTTCATCAGATCTTCACCAAATTAAGAATCGTCAAAATCGGTTGACAATTGGCAAAACAATCGCTGAACAAACATACAAAAAAAATATCTGTCGAATTGAGTACTTCCTCCTTTTTCAGAAGTCCGTTGAAAACATGTTTACTTACCGAATACATTTTTTAAACTTAGGAAAACTAGCAAAAATTGGACTGCCCACATCATAGTGAAGATCTAATTGTGAATGCGATTAACGTCAACGGATTCTGTTTTTTATAACGGAATCATTCTCTCCTGTTTTTTTAATTTATATTTACGTCAAGCTTAAATACTTAAAATTAATTGACCCCGTGTACTGCTATAAATAAAATCATTTGACACGCTTGAGACGATTCTTCCAAAAGTTTGCAAATTATTTACATTAGATAAGATTTTTGTGTACAGACAACATCAAAACTCAAAAGTGAACGATGAAACAAGGAAAAATAGCTTCTCTCGTGTTACTGTACTAATAAAAACAATTGACGAATATCTTATGGTGAAGACAGCTATTGATAGACCAGAAAGGCAACGACGCTCTTTGTACTCAGTGCATTGGGTCTTCACTCCATCGAGTTCATGATATTTAAATAGTGTGAATTTTTGTGCTTATCAACTCAAATTAGTAAAATTGTGAAAACAAGTTATTTTACGTTTTCGGAAAATTGCTTATAGCTTTTCCACATTATATTTACCTCACCCAAAAAACTGCTATCAGAAACATCATTACTTTTTATGTGTATTTATGTTTTTTTTAATTACAGCAACTCACTAAAACTACCTTTTCGTTTGCTTTATCAAAACAAATGATTAAGACTGATTTATGGTCCATTATTTAAATATTTATTCTGGGAAACACCTCTTATATGGTAATGCCTATTAATGTAATTAATTTATTCAATTGTTAATATAAATTATCTTTCAGAGCCTTGCCAGTATTTGGTGTTTCCCTCAAGTTAGGTTTTTTTTCGCTAAGGTCTATTTAGGAAATGATTTCAAGGGAAATATTCTCGAGATAAAAAGTAGCTCCGTTATGTAGATCCATTACGCCGTTCTGTCGTGATTGAGTAAGAAATATCCATTCATCTAAACTTTTTCATTTATAAATTTATAATAGTATATTAAAATTAATGGTTAAACGAACTTACCTAAGTGATGTTCGAACATAATTATACGAGACGTTACATCCGAAGAGATTTAATATTACTATGTAGTTTCACTTCTCAATATACTAGGCGTCGCACATAATTTTTAGAGCTGTGGAAATAAAAATCAAATTATAAAATTCAAATTGGTCCTACTACATCCGCCGACCGCAGCGCCATCTTCCCGTGACTTCATTCATTTTTAGAGACGCTACTCTCGTTTGATGAATTGTTTGATGGGCTTTAGTTTATGGGTTCGGGAGGGACTTTAAATCTCTTCGGATGTAACGTCTCGTATAATTATGGTCGAACATCACTTAGGTAAGTTCGTTTAACCATTAATTATACTTACGGCGTTACATCCTCAAGATTTAATATTACTATGTAGATGTTTAGCGCTTTCATTCAAACGAGATTGGCAAGGGTTTTGAAGAAGAGTGAACACGATAATAGGAAATCAGTAAATATATATTTCACATTTATTGAACACATAAGTACTTTTAAACTGTTTATAAAATTACATTAATCCTTAAAAACATAAATTACATCTTCTGCATAATGTACTCATTATCTATTGTTAGGTAGGTATAATACAATAATTGTAACCTTTATCTATTAACTACCTTAAATTAACAATTATAAATTGCCTCCGCAAATGCGCTATCCTCGTCCACTGTTATCGGACGATTATAGAATTTAGCGAAGGTTAAAGAGTTCCCTGACCATCCTGCGGTTCTTTTTATTATTTCTACTGAAACCCCTTTACGACTAGCCGCCGAGGTTGACGCGTGGCAAGTGCTATGAGCAGTAAAAAATCCTGTATCAATACCACTTTCAGTCAACACATCTTTAATCTAATACTTATAGTTGCGGCGCTAGCGTTATGGATTGGTTTCTTGACAGTAAGAATAAGTCTATCAGTTAGTGATAAGCTCCTATAATTCTTGGTGGCTTCAATATAAGCGGTCAATGTTTTTGCTGGACAGATTTGTTCTCTATTACAGAAAAAGGGTATAATTAAATGAGGCGCCGATCTGTTAGGAGCCGATGTTTTGATCAGATCATTAATATTAATAACTATCGTCGCGTGACTTACTTCAACACTAGACAAACGTATAAGCGATAGCGTCTGCACACGTTGTGCAGTTGACAATGCGAGCAGAGCTACTACCTTTTTGGATAGAGAGGCCAAGGTTAGGTTCTCATTTGGATAATAATTTGAAAGTTGATCTAATACAAGATTAGGATCCCATGTAGATGAATATCTAGGGAAGGAAGGTTTGGTGCTATAGACTCCTTTCATAAACCTTATAATTCGATCGTCTTGACTTATACATTTACCCAGTATTAATGCAAGTGCTGAACGACAGGTATTGAGGGATGAATAATTTGCGCCTAAATTATATTCATTGACCAAAAATTCAAGAATTTTAGGAATATTGTTATCAAAGATGTTTATTTTCTTTTTAATACAAAAAGACCACCATTTTCTCAAAACTACATTATATTGTTTAAGAGTGCTGTCCGCTAACGATGATATTATTATTTTAATAGCATTATCTGGTAACGATTGTTTTACGTACGATTGCTTGATAATACTGACGACACCAGGGTAAGTCCTTTCCAAAGTGGGTGTGGAGTTCTGAAAGGTGATAAAAGCAATGAGGAACTCGGCTTCAAATAAATAACCTGGTTTTGGGAAAGAGATAAAAACAGTGGGTACCATGGCTGGCTAGGCCAATAAGGCACAACTACAATCCCAGTGGCTTTATCTGTAACTATTTTTCTTAAACATTTAAGAATCAGTGAGAACGGGGGAAACGCATAGAAAAAATATGGAGACCAGTCTAATGTAAACGCATCTATGTTATACGCTGAAGGATCTCGTTTCCACGATAT
Organism: Melanchra persicariae; assembly: GCA_947386135.1. NCBI lineage: Eukaryota > Metazoa > Arthropoda > Insecta > Lepidoptera > Noctuidae > Melanchra > Melanchra persicariae. The sequence goes on along the minus strand of OX376655.1, from coordinate 7,085,944 downwards.
GTATTTTTTACATTTTGCATTCAATCGTGTGGCAAACAGATCTATTTCAGGCTTTCCAAAAGTATTTGTGATTTTGTCAAAAGCAAACAAAGCTAAGTTCCATTCAATGTCAATATTTACTCGTCTAGATTCATGATCTGCTTCTGTATTCTCTTTAGACTTGATGTAAGAAGCAAGAACAAAGAGTTTCCTTTGCTCACACCATTGCCAGATTTCTCTAGCTATATCATTAAGGTGAGTATATTGGATTCCTCCGTACTTATTTATATAAGCTATAGCTGTAGTATTATCTATCCTAAGTAAAATCTCCTTATTGTAAAGATCTTTAGCGAAGCATTGTAATCCAATAAGAGCTGCTTTCAATTCTAAAAGATTTATTTGTTCTTTAGATTCGACCTCACTCCAAAAACCATGAGCACGTACCCCATTACAATATATACCCCAACCTGTAAGGGATGAATCTGAGAAGATTTCCAGATCATACCTACCACTACGTATCGGATTTTTTAACATTAAAATATTAGCTTGCCACCAGGAAAACTCTGACTTAAGATTGGGCGAAATGTTCATGACACAGTCATAATTGTCTTTAAATTTACTCAATGCTAGAAATTTTTCTCGTTCGAATCGTTTCGTATACAACCAACCATAAGAAATTGCTGGGCAAACAGAGCAGAGTAAACCTAGATACTTTGCGAAATCCCTAATTGTTAAAGCCCTTTTTTTAGCAATTCGTTTTGTTTGGTCGAGTATTTTTTGACGTTTCGTATCTGGAAGCATTAGACACATTTCTTGAGAATTTATTTCGAAACCTAGAAATTTTTGAATTTGTTTTGGTCTCAAGCTACTTTTTTCTTTATTAATTATAAAGCCTAATCTCTCGAGAACGTGTACTGCTGCTGCTGTACTTTCTAGGCAACTATTAAAAGTTTTATTTATACATAGCAAACCATCTAAATAAACAACTAGGAATAACCCTTGGTTTCTAAGATAAGCTGCTACTGGCTTCATTAATTTTGTAAAAACGAAAGGTGCTATAGACAAGCCAAAAGGGAGACTGAAATTCAAAAATAGAACCTTGAAATCTAAATCGCAGATATTTCTTACTGGCACTGTGAATGGGCACTAAAAAATATGCTTCCTGTAGATCCATAGTTGTTATGAAACAATCTTTACTGATTAATTTAGTAGCAGTTCGAATGTCTTCCATTTTAAAGTGCTCCGGACTGATAAATTTATTTAGACTTTTTAAATTTAAAATGAACCTAAACGACCCATCGCTTTTAGAAATCAAAAAAATATTAGATATAAACTGGCCAGGCACATCACAGCATTTTTTTATAGCCCCTGAAGACAATAATTTTGAAATTGACAGCTTTAAATGTTCAAGCTCTGTTTTACTAAACCTTGGGTTAGATGGCTCAAATTTTTGAAATGGAAGTTTATCAAAAGTAATTTTTAAGCCCGTAACATAGTTTAAGTCAGTTGGATCTTTGGTGATTGCTTGCCAGTAGCTAACATAGTGGCGTAATCTACCAGCATGAACTATTACCTCTACTGGTTCCTGCGAGTTCTGTAGTCCATCTTCCGGGCAGGAGGGGCTCGATTCGCAGCTGGCTGCCTGCGGCCTCGCTGTGTCGGGTGTCTTTGATTGGTTGTGTACCTCGGCTTCTGCCCACCCGGTTTGGTACCCCTGGTTGACTGAAACCTGGGTGGGCACCTCCAGTTTCCCTGTTGTCTGGATGTTGAAGGAACGCTAACATTGCTGCGCTTTATTTGTAGACCTGATTTTTCTGCTGTTTTTGTGGCCTTAATCTTTTCCCCGAGGTCAACTCCAAACAGAAATAAATCTCGTTTTATATCAGAATTACTGTAGTAGTAAATTTTTTATCCAATGAAGAAGTAATCAATTTTCTTCTATGTTGTGAGTTTTCGTAGTGTAAATCTAGAAAAATCTTGTTGACTTCTGACAGTTTTTTCAAGATTTCCACCTTTGAGTAGTCTTCATTAATCAGAGACGAAGCCAGATTGCTAAGACCAGCAATGCCCAACCCGAGTTGGTTCTGAGCTCTTTCGAGGAGTTTATCCCGATACTTAATGTTATCACTTATGATGGCAGAAATTTCTAAATTAAGCTTTGGCGCTTTCGATAAAGTGAAGTTCTCAGGCGTTAAAGTTTTCTTTAAAATGGCTTCCTTCAACTCTTTAGTCAACCCTTCTACTAGGATCCTACCCCAACGTTTAGAAATCTCTTCATTTATAGTCGGGCCTAAGATCTCTTCTTTGGCAATTGAATCTCCTAGCGCCTCTAATATTTCAGGCGGTAAAACCTGGTAATCAGCTATTGGGGCCTCATTTGTGCTAGGACAAAAGGAAGAAGAAGAAAATTAAGAAGGAAGTTCCAGAAGGAGCAAATTAGATACATCTGCATTATTTGTAGCTTCACCGGTACGCGGTGGACTAGTGGAGACTACAACGTCAGATCTGATTGGAATTATATCTTCTGATTCATCTGAATATAAAGGCAACCGCAGTGAGTCTGGTGTTGACGACCTTGAGTGATAATGGTCATACTCTGTAAGTTAAAAGAAAAAGAACAACTGTTGTAGTTGACAGTATTGTCTTTTAGTCTTTGTACGCACTCACGTAACGCCATTCGACAGTTTATTTGACAAGCTGCTATATGCAGTGTTTACACATTTTAAAGTCATTGTACGTATTCCCGATACGTCACTAGACTAATTCGTTATCAGCCGTGCTCACGTCACGGAGTATAACTATGTAGATGCAAGAAATCAATTAACTGTATGCAGTGTTTACACATTTTAAAGTCATTGTACGTATTCCCGATACGTCACTAGACTAATTCGTTATCAGCCGTGCTCACGTCACGGAGTATAACTATGTAAGTGTAGATGCAAGAAATCAATTAATTAGGTAGGTACCAGTAATTTACGTTCGTAGTTAGGACCTATACGCTAACATGTCGAATGTAATAATAAGTAACACCAAACATACGAATCCAATCCTTATTATGAACGTGATAAACAACAAAGTACGATTTTTAACAAAAATTAAAAAGTTACCTTAAATGAAGGTAACTTTTTAATTTTACACCAAAAAAAAAAATTTCGTTGTGCCGAATAGAAAGTAGGTATATTAATTTAGAAAAATTCGTTCATAATATAATGATATATATACACCAACGCCAATATTTGGCTACGATATTCAAATTAGGAACAAAATAAAGATGTATAGGTACTAACCTTCTTCATCCTTACTTGATGCCGATCAAAGACTACAATAGTATACTGGCTATAGACAGGCAACTCTACCTTATTTTTTAATACTAGGAAGTGGTCGAACTTAGCGCCATCTAGTTTTTAGTTAAGGGAACTAATTTATATAAGTAAATGTATAGGTTGGTAGGTGTATAGCTGCTGTCTGATCCTTTATGATATTAGGTAGAGATGTGTGTATCCGCTATCCATACGTACTACATAAAGGAAAAAAAACCACATAACTGAATATTAAACCATTTTATTTAGAAAAACATCACACATTTTACAATAAAATTTTATGTTCGCCTTTTTCGTCCCTTATGATTAGGATAGTGTCGATTAACCTTTTCTTTCATTGAATCGTTAATATTCCAAAAGGTTATTTGGCCAGTGAGAACATTATTGATATCTTTGCACCAGTTGTTTACAACAACAACACACACAACACAACACAACACTTTGTAATTTGAATTGTAATGCGGCTCAACAACATGGAGAAACGAAAGCTCAACTCAACCTGCAGATGCACTAGCGAAACAACAAAAACTCTATTGCAAAAGGAAAATAAATGCGCACGAGTAGTTACACTCTCACGTCTCTTACGCAGCCATTTGCAATTCAAGTGTGGCCATTCAAAAACAAACTTTTGCACGTTTAAATACCAAAATATAACTTCTTCACTATTAAAGCTCATAATAAATACCTAATTATGTACTAATTCATATATTCTTTTATTTGTATATAAGAAGATCATGAAATTATATTATTTTTCTTGATTAATGTTATAAAGTAACTCTCAGAAAAAAAAAATATATTTAACCGTAGCAACACCGCAATTTGTTTCCCTTAACTAAAAACTAGATGGCACTGTTTTCAATAAAAAAATGGAATTTAAATTTTGTTCTAAGTTGCCATAGCATGATGCCGATGAGACACGTAGTTTTCGCTCCAAACGCTTTATCTTTCTTCGAATTTTCGAATCACTACGTTCCCTTTTTCGTTTTCCCATAATAACACGTTTTTTCCACTAAATACACACTATTTTTACTAAAAACTATATTTTTTTAAAACAAGCGATGTTACGACGCCCGCACATAAAAAAGGAATGAAGTCACGGGAAGATGGCGCTGCGGTCGGCGGATGTAGTAGGACCAATTTGAATTTTATAATTTGATTTTTATTTCCACAGCTCTAAAAATTATGTGCGACGCCTAGTATATTGAGAAGTGAAACTACATAGTAATCTTAAATCTTGAGGATGTAACGTCGTAAGTATAATATCCAGTTTGGTAGCCTGTTTAGCTAAGTTTTGAACTAAGCCGTTTCGAGTTGGTTGGACTCAATTTTTTTCTGTAACACATAGAAAAATAAAACAAAGAAAAAGAGTTAATTTGTCTAGTTTGACAGGCAGAAAGTAAATTTGTTAATTTTACTTACATTTACACCGTCCTGAATCACCAAACACCAAGTTTTTATAGTCGTATATTGATTCTCCTTTCAATTCTAATTGTGTTGTGTAGTTCAAGATCCGGATATGTTGCTTGCAGTCTGAAAATTCCACCTTCTTATGTTTTCCAGTGATATTCATGTAAAAGTTTTCTGCAATAGAAATAAAAATTGAGTAATTCACAAAACAACACAATCAAAGTCAAAGTCAAAACGTTTATTTCAATTAGGCCATTAAACGGCACTTTTGATGACGTTCAAAAGTGCCGTCATTTACATTTAAAATAATATAAAGTGACTCTACTGTCCGTTCGCAAGGGTAGATTCTTATGGAGAAAAACGGACAAGAAACTCCATAGTTACTCTTTTCAAATCAACGTTTCACAATATTTTGAGTACAAAAATTAATTTTAATATATGTGAGGTCGATGCACCTAGAGTATACTACTTATAGGATCAAAGTATTCCCAGAAGAGGTAAACATTTCCATTTTCTTAATTAAGTACATGGTACTCACATATTTACAAATCTTGGAACCATTAATAAAACAGAGTGTGTTAACAGAAAAATAAAAGCTCTTTTACATCTGTAAAGTTAATATTATAAATTGACCAGTTTGATTTTGCCTACACTACACCCTTGATTGTCCTATGGAGCAGGACCAGCATGTTTCCAAGCATTCTTATCTTGAATGTAATCCTCCAACTTGTAATATGCTTGTTTACAAAGTGTGCTTTTTACATACGTTTTAATTTTTTTTTCATTTAATTCTAATATGTCACAAGGTATTTTCTTGTAACATTTAACACAGTACCCCATGAAAGATGTGTGTACTTTAGCTAACCTATGAAATGGTTGATCTAATTTATCTTTACTTCTAGTATTAAAATTATGTCGATCACTAATTTTATTAAAAAGATGTCGATTTTTCCGAACATACATAATATTTTCATAAATGAATTGGCAAGGGACTGTCATAATATTAATCTCTTTAAAAAAATCCCTTAGAGAATCATGGCGACGCAGATTATATAGGGCTCTGACAGCTCTCTTTTGTAAAATAAATATGGATTCAATGTCAGCAGCCCGACCCCACAGCAAAATACCGTAAGACATAATGCTGTGAAAATAACTAAAATAGACCAAACGTGCGGTTTCTACGTCTGTTAACGGTCTTATCTTTCTAACAGCATAAACAGCTGAACTTAGACGACCCGCAAGAGATATATGGGGCCCCCATTGTAATTTCTCGTCTAAAGTGATTCCTAGGAAAACCGTCTGATTAATGAAGCCCAGTTTTTCTCCATTCAATATGATGTCACATTCGCTACTTTTAACATTAGGTAAAGTGAATCTAATACATTTGGTTTTTTTTTCATTTAGTACCAAGTTGTTTGCCGTAAACCAATTTTGGACCTGATGAATAGAGCTATTGACGTCGTCAAGATTTTGTGAACGTCGATCTATTTTAAATATTAGAGATGTGTCATCCGCAAATAATACCATATTTGGTTGATTTTGAAATACTTGGGGCAAATCATTTATGTAAACTAAAAAAAGGAATGGACCCAATATTGAACCTTGTGGAACGCCCATTGTCATTTCCGACCCTAGTGAGTTTACACCGTTTACCTGAACTTTAACCTGTCTGTCCATCAAGTATGAACTAATCAAATCAAGGGCTCTATTCCTAATCCCATAGTGCTCAAGTTTCAACAAAAGCGTCTCATGGTTAACACAGTCGAACGCCTTCGAGAGGTCGCAGAATATTTCAATGGCGTCTTGCGACTCTTCCCAGGCGTTAAAAATGTTTTTTATTAGGGTAACACCGGTCAGTTGTACATCGCCCTTTAGTGAAACCGTACTGTTGTTCATGAAAGATGGAATTTTTATTAAAGTGACGTAATATTTGACTAAGCATTAAATTTTCAAACACCTTGCTGAGAACTGGCAGAATTGACACAGGTCTATAATTGTTGGGTTCTTGACAATCACCCGATTTGAACAACGGAACGACTTTACTGTGTTTCATGAGATCTGGAAAAACTCCTTGGTCTACACTAGTGTTAAATATGACTGCTAAGTAGGGGGCAATAGTTTCAACGACCGATCTACAAACTTTTACAGAGATTCCCCAAAGATCTTCTGTTGATTTAATTTTAAGATCTTTAAAAGCTTTTATAATAGCCTGGGGGTTTGTATGTTGAAACTTAAACTCCGATGGACATACCTTTACATTCTTTCTAAGTAAGGCAGCAGAGAGCGTGGGTGATGAGTCGAGAGACTCGGTAGTTTTAAGAGGAATATTAGCAAAGAAGTTTTCATATTCCTGAGCTACCTCTGCATCTGAGTTTATTGGACCATGTACAGTATTTAAATTAAATTTCGATTCACGCTGTTTCTTCCTACCTGTTCCGTTATTAATTATTTTCCAAGTAGTTTTTATTTTGTCGTCTGCTGATTTTATTTTATTGCTAATATGCAGAGTTTTTGCTGTTTTGCACTTACTTTTATATGTTTTTGAATATTTTGCAACATACTTATGAAAGCTTGTATTATTCATATGTTGCTTTAAACCATATAGTTCATATAGCTTTTCCCTGCTTATGCGAATGCCTAGAGTTGCCCAATCGCTCAATAAGAACTTAGTGTAAATACTTTTAGACTTTAGAGGAAAAGTGTCATTAAATTGCGTGTTTAATAATGAAAAAAAATCGGCATAGAGGTTATTAAAGCAATGAGCACCTAGTTTACGAGCCAAAGTATTATTAAGTTTCTCCAAATTTTTATCTGTAATTGGTCTAAATTTTATTTGAATTTTTTGTAAAGGTATGTAGGTGCAAAACGTTATTGTTTGTCCGCTGTGATCAGACGGCAACTTATTTACAATTTCTTTATGTAAGTAATCACAATTACAAAATACATTGTCTATACAAGTTGCAGTAGAAGCTGTCACACGGGTTGGTTCAATAAAAACATTTGACAAATTAAATGCTTTAAAAAGACTCAATAACCTTATATTATTCGAGTTTGTTTCTAATAATTTAATATTAAAGTCACCACATATAATGATTGATTTACTACTAGTACTAACTTTTTTTAACACATCTTCCATTACAGTATCAAACACGGATAGATTCTGGTAACTTGGAGGTCGGTAGACGCATACCACAACATGCTTATCAAGCTCAACACAGGACAATTCAATGGTGTGTTCAACCGACAGTTTAACAATATCCTTTCTATCTTTAGATTTAATCGAAGTTTTAATTAAAATTAATGACCCACCATGTATCATGCGTTGTCGGCTGAAATGGCTACCTACACTATACTTTTCATAATTTATAGAACTTACTTGGTGGTCTTTTAACCAATGTTCCGTTAGGCAAACTACATCAAACTTTGTTTTTTCTAAAAATAATTCTATCTCCAATAATTTGAAAGAGCAACCTTGAGTGTTCTGATTAAATAATTTTAATGTGAATTGCCCTCCCTTAGGTTTTTTACAATTAATTAAGTTGCCAGAAGATACCTTGTTATTATTCACTAATAATAAAAGTTCGTTAATTAAAGGGGTAACTTCTGTTGTCTTGCAGTTTAGTTTATATCAATATCCTGAGGTCGTCTGTAGAAGTCTAAAAATCGTCATAATTCCAGTGAAAACAGAAGCGCTATAAAAAGCGGAAAGCGCCATCCAATTTCGCATCGGGAAGAAATAATGGCTTTAAAAAAACAACACTAAACTGGCCTGCCGGTCTATTTTGTCAACATCTTACCGTTGATTGTGTCTGTGGAGTGGGCATGAAATGAAATGTCATTCCATCTTACGTGTATGGATTTACAGCTCAATTCATGTTCACTTTATCTAAGCTTATGCAGCTGTAATATTGAACCACTGTGAAGGTAAAGCTACTTTTTAAAGAAATGTTGAACTTAATTTGAATTATAAGTTTACTGACTCTTTGCAAAGTTGTTTCCAATTTGGCTAGGACATTGCAGGTTTGAATCACCTGATTGTCTGATAAAAAGATGATTCCGTGCTTCGGAAGGCACGTTAAAGCCGGTGGTCCCGGCCGCCAAATGGCGGTCGGCAAACCATGTCAGCGGCTCTTGAGGCGGTTTAGAAACTCTGACACTAGGGTGTGTGGGATCGTTAGACCTTACTACCCACACGAAGACGTTCTTCTCCATAGAGATCTACGCTTTGGAACGTGCAAATAGCTTCATCTTTTTGACCGACCGACCTTGACAATTCAAAAGTACCTGTAAATGGTCTAATTGAAATAAATGCTTTGACTTTGACTTTGAAGAAGAAGAAGATTGACTCTTAGTAAAAACTTTGAGAGCCAGGACATTGACCAGGTTAATTAGTATATTTAAAAAAATGTTTCTTTGCATTTTAGTGACTCTATCATTTAGGTACAATTACCATAATGCATCTCAAAATAGAACAACCGTAGTGAATTCTTTTACGTCAATCAAATTAAAAACGACACTTTTTAACCGACTTCAAAAAAAGGAGGAGGTTCTCAATTAAATTGTTTTTTTTTTGTATTTGTTACCTCATATCTTCGTCGTTTATGACCCGATTTGAAAAATTATTGCTTTATGTGAAAGTATATACTTCTCGATTGGTCCCATTTAAAGTTAATCAAAATCGGTTCAATAGTTTTTTTCTTTATACTTAGCAAGCACTTCGACCGGGATTTTAGTCTCCGTGGAGTTTGTACAAACGATTTTCCGCCTTTTGACCCCCTTTAAAGGTTGAACTTCCAAAAATCCCTTCTGACTGCTCATTTACATCATAAAAATAAGCTTTATACAAAATTTTATGTTTCTAGTCGTAGTAGTTTCAGCTTTGGTTGATATGTCTGTCAGTCGGCTTCCCTTTTATATCTATAATATGCAGACTAACTTTAGCCCGCGACTCCGTACGCATATCCCGTTTTTCCCGTTCCCGTAGGAATTTTGGGAAATCTTCATATTGCTCCTCTACACTCTCCAACGAACCTACATGCCAAATTTCAGCTCTCTACGACCAGTAGTTTCGAATGTGCGTTGTTTATCAGTCACTCAGTAACGGAAGAATTTTATGTACATATAGACACGTAGATACTATCAGCGAAGTATAAGAAAATAAAGCATGTAAGATGACATACCGTAAGTGATTTTAAATGTCCCTTTTCCTTTAACAGAGACTGCATCTATTTTACCTTCCACTTCATATTGTGATTCTATTGTCAATCGAGGACAACAAGGTTGGTATTGGAATTCTGTGTCTGATGGATTTTTCCTGAAATCAAAGAAAACGTTTAAGATATTGCAAAAAAGGAACTTTTATAGCGATACGCAGGACTTCTGACTGCCAAACTAAGGACCTGACTAAACTGACACAAAGTTTATTTTTAGGTTCTCAATAAACAAACATACAGTCCCTACTTTATGCTGAGCGATGGTTGTTTTGCAATTTTTGTAATTTTTTTTTTTTTTTGGTTTGCGCTATGGTTGGCGCCAATATACTATTTTCTTTCAGTCAATTCAACGATGACAAAAGTAGCGAGACCTAAAATTTAAACTAAATGCTTGTTAAAAAATAAAAAAATGGGTCTTACTTAAAACTTATTGTACAGTCCTTCACACCAGTCATTGTTGCATTAAGAAGTGAATACTTCAAGTTTGGCAGCTCTATGTTTAGCCTTGACAGGTGTAATGGTTCCGAAGGGTCTACTCCGGGTATTCCTGGCAATAACTTTGGCAAAACTCTTTCTTGCGCCGCTTTTGACAAACATGCTTCATCGTCGGCTTCACAGTATACTTTTCTTAGACCTGTAAAGTTGATAATGTTATATTAACACTGGGGCTGATAGTTGCAAGAATTCACAAGTTTGAAAAGTTTCGTTATCTTAAAGTCTACTTAAAGTTATCCAAGTCCCCGTCAATGAGGAGGGTCTTTAACAAACTGATAGGTAAATTTGAACGAAGATTCGAATGATTTGAATGATGTAGAACATTATGATAAAGTTACTGATGTAAATATTGAAAACGATTATAAAGATGTTAAACAAAGCATAGTCAAAATGAATAATACTAGATCAGTAAATAATACCCTAAAGGATTTGGAATCAATTTCCGCAGCTGTGTAGGAATTATGCGACGTGTCACTTACACAGAACATTCTGAATGCCAATTACAGCAATGACGAATATTTGCAGCGATAACATTTTGGTGCAATTACTTCCTCGAAATGCTTTACAATAATGCGTTCTAGCCAGCTAAATATAATATTATATCATAATTTTAAATGTGGATTAACGGGGCTAGATTTTTAAGCGCAGTGCACACACGAATCAAATCTGTATGAAAGCAGAGGTGTTTTTAATTTATTTTTAAATTATTTATGTAATAATAGAGAACATACATGCAACTTTTTATTTTCTATTTGCAAAATAAAATACATATTAGCTGTTGTCAACAATTATGAAAGATTTTTTTAAAATACCTACATCAGCAATGAAGTTATAAAGCTTCAAAAATGACAATTAGAAAGAGAAGTCCGATACAAACTCTGTCTTCAAATACTATGACGCACAAGTACTTACACTGTATTTTTAGGTCTTTAGCTGCTTCTTCAGCTTCTGGTTTTTAGGATTTAGTTGCACTTGTCGGATGTTACCTCCACATCTTCTCATCTCCTCATCTCTCTTTCTTTAAAACGTTGTTCTTTCTTTTTCAATAAATGTATGTACACGGCCTTACTTTACCGTTAAGTACTACGTTAAGTCGTAATGTCAATAAACCAATAAAAATGCAGATATGAATCTTTGCTCATTATAATTATTTGCACAGTTATTAGTGGCTATGCTTTGTTAAACTAATTTATATACAAAAAAAAATGTTTTTACGTTTGCGGCACTCTATGTTGCGTACTCATTGTGAGTATATATATGTAAACTAATTTATTTACTACCTTTCATATCTTTTTTCCCCCAACTTCTTCAACCTACTTTCCATTTGCTTTTTTGTTAGTTTGAAGTCGTTATTTAACTATACATCACTTTCAATAATCAACGCTACCCCTATCAATGGGTCCCAGATTACATGCATTCTCTCCATTCTCCTTTTCCTGCTAATCAAAACCAGCAGAGATGCTTCCCGGATTTTTTTAGAACGCATCTTATTGACATTCTGTCTAAAACTTTCTACTCTTCCTACATTTTGACATTGATTGTCACCGAGGTCATAATTATTACGATTTGACTTGATTTTTTTTTTATTATGAGAATTTTTTCTTTTTTATTCTTTATTAATTAGGGGTTTTTATCCACACGGATATGTTTTGCCTTCAGCTGACCATTCTTGTACAATCAGATTACGATGGTTATTTATTATAGGATTAGTAAAACACAAAAAGGGTATAAGAGATTGAATATTTATTTGATTTTTGTTTCATGTCAGTTTAGTCACTATAAAATAAATCCTCAAAAGCTACTATCTTTAAGTAAGCATTGACGTTGTGTATGAATTTGTTCATAAACGCTTCCATAGCCGGTTGTCGAGTCAGGTTGTGCAGAATGTCAGCTGAAAGTAATAAAAAAACTGTTAAAATATGTTAGTATTGACCGTTTTCAGTTGCATGGTAAATGATGACGATGTTGGTGACGAACATCATCATCATCATTTCAGACGGAAGACGGCCACTGCTGGACAAAATAGACTTAACTAATTACAAATATTTTTCATGCTAACAAATGTTTTTTTTTATTGAAAATGCCAATGAATGTGTTATTTTTTGGGGGTCCATGTAAACCACCTGAGTATGAGTTGAGTGACTCGCCGTCCGATAAGAACCAGAGGCCCTAGACAATGTGCCATTCAATTAGCGAATGCGACTGTCGTTATTTCGATCGTGTATGGAGTACTGCTCGCATCTTTGGGACGGATCTGCCAGATACCAGCTTGATGCCCTTGAGTCAATAGAGAAACGAGCCAAGAGGATCATCGGCAATGGGCTCGTCGAGTCGAAGCTCCAAAGTCTCGAGCATCGACGCCGAGTTGCTAGCCTGTCGGTTTTCTATCGGTTACATTTTGGAGAGTGTGCAACGGAATTGCATAGTTTGATTCCGCCTAGCCCGTTCCATCATCGGACCACAAGACGTACGGCGATGCGCCACCGGTACATGGTGGACATCCCACCCACACGCACAAAGCGTTTTGGGAATACATTCATTGTGCGTACCGCTAAGGAGTGGAATTCCCTGCCGGAGTCTGTGTTTCCTGATAGCTACAACCTGGGAGTCTTTAAGTCAAGAGTGAATAGGTTACTTCTAGGCAAGCGTGCTCCATCTTCGACCACATCGTCGCTTACCATCAGGTGAGATAGTGGTCAAGCGCGTGCCTATCAATAATAAAGAAAAAAATGCCAAAATGTAGGAATTTGACCACGTGACATTTCGATAGCATCTGTCAATCCCATACATTTTTAACGTATTGACAATCCCCTTCGCTACCGCTGACAGAAAGTCACTTGTCTAGAGCCCCAGGCCCGAGTCGACGGCGCTTTGTGTTCTACGCGCGTCTTAAATAGATGCCCATAGCAGTTGGGGCCCGCTGGGGCCAATGCCTGCCAGGGTTGCGGAATTTGTTCGAAATAGGAACACAACTCAAGGGCATTTGGAGGAACACAGATGGATATCAATTGATGATTTCCCACCCTAGAAAAAAAATGTTAACCCATACATAATTACAAAGTAACAGGGAAAGTTAAATAAATGCATGTTATAAAGTTCTTCTCACATTTTTCTTTGTCGCCATTAAAAAGATTCTTGCAATCGTAGTTTACTTTTGCTTTAACCTCATTTTCTAAAATGTGGTTTTTAAGTTGAATATGCAATTTCCCATCAGTGCTTATTAACTTTTCGTAGTTTCCATTGAATATAAAATGATAATCATCTGAAAAAGAAACAAACAACCCCGTTACAATGTCACAAGCATTAAAATGATGATATAAAATAAAGAAATACATATAATATACTGCCACTATATCCAAATAACAACCAATATTGTAAAATACCTGGGGCTTTACGAATACTATGACATGTTAAAGTCATGATTCCAGTGGAGGAGATAGATGGAGCAAGGTAAATAGCACCATGTCTTTTTTACAACAGAATCATGAAGACACACTGCTGTTGCACTATGACGTGTCAAGCATCTCGATAGTATCGTGTAACATGAAGAAGCAATATTTATTAGTTTAGTAGTTTTTGTTTCTGTAAAGTCCTTTGCCAGTCTCTGTATCAGTGTTGGTGGCATTTTAGTTTTGTTTAAAAAAAATATGTTACTCACAAATGTCCAGTTTGCAGGTACCCGTTCCTTCAAGTAATTCAGGGCCTAACTCACCCTTTACATCATATTTTGATTCCAAAATGAGATGAGGACATCCAATGTGATAGTTATACGTCATATTCTTCACAAAGATTCTGGAATTATTCGGAAATATTTATTAGCAACTGGTTTACTGACCGCGATACAGACTCGTCACATTAAATCAAAATAATAAGATCCCAGGAAAAGCAGTTACTGAGAAAGGGAAAGTTAGGGCCTGAATTAATTGAAAGAACGGGTCTTCAGTTAATTCAGGCCCTAACTTTCCCTTTACATTATATTTTGATTCCAAAATGAGATAAGGACATCCAATGTGGTAGTTATACGTCATAGTCTTCATAAAGATTCTGGAGGTATTCGGAAATATTAATTAGCAACTGGTTTACTGACCGCGATACAGACTCGTCACATTAAATCAAAATAATAAGATCCCAGGAAAAGCAGTTACTGAGAAAGGGAAAGTTAGGGCCTGAATTAATTGAAAGAACGGGTCTTCAGTTAATTCAGGCCCTAACTTTCCCTTTACATTATATTTTGATTCCAAAATGAGATAAGGACATCCAATGTGGTAGTTATACGTCATAGTCTTCATAAAGATTCTGGAGGTATTCGGAAATATTAATTAGTAACTAGTTTACTGACCGCGATACAGACTCGTTACATTAAATCAAAATAACAAGATCCCGGAAAAGGTAAAGTTACTGAGTAACGTATTGCCCAGTAACATGACTTACTGTGCAAGATCCACCTGACATTGCATCATTCCAATCAGCGAACCATTGATTAATTTATACTTCAATGTAGGCAGGTCTCCTTCAATCAAGTCCACGCGTAAGGGATCAGAGGGCTCCACTCCATAATATGTGCCAGTAATAAACCCCTTATACGTTCTCACAGCACCCTCTGTTAGACATTTTTCATCGTTGGGATCACATACTTTTTTTTCACCTGGAATTTAAAGAAAAACCATAAATTCTAATTTTTTTTTTAATCTAATGTGTCTACGTCATCATCATCTTCATTCCTTTGCCTTCATCCCAAACAATTGGGGTTTTGTGCAACATTCCTGTTTCTACTATTTCTAATCATACTATTTTTCAAATAGCCTATCCGTTGTATTTTTATGTTATCCTACTCTTTTAGCCATCCGCGTTCATATTCTTCCTGGCGTAATTGTTCTCAGTTGCTATTTCAAATGCCGAAACTATGACAACCTATTTTCACTTAGCATTTCAGTAACTGGTGGCACTTTCAGATTTCCTCTAATGGGCTACACTGTTCACTTACTTGAAATACTACCAACACTTAGTAATGCAATTAGTAATAATCGTCTCGAGAACATTTTCTCTGGCTTAATGCACGTTGATTAATGGTTATGTTGTAACTTGAAGTACCTATATATGTATTTATAATCCAACGCTTATCGCACAATCAGTGTGCGTAGTAAGAAGGTTCTTAAATCAAGCTGATTTACGTACTTGAACAGACGAGTATGATTGTAATAAAATTCATCAAATATACCATTGTAATGTGTGGCAAAACACGGAAAACAACTTTGCTAACAAAGGAGATTGACCAATCTGGACCAAATGCTGCCCAGGCATGGGAATACTTTTATTTTTTTCCTACCATGAAGAGATACTTAAAAAATAAAAATAAAAAAAAAAACATCCACGGGTTTAGTACCTAAAAACTTATGGCTTTTTAGTGCTTTAACTTTTGATATACAGCGTGTAAGGGACATCGACGAACAAACGGCCATACCATGAGTTCAGGACATGATTCTGGACCCCCCCCCGTTGGAATTTTTCGTCGGCTTTTTCATCAAATATCAATTTTTTTCAGCAGTTTTTTACTTAAGACTGTTCATTATAGCAACTCTTACCTAACCCAATGTGTTTTAATTTAAAAAATAATGAATACACTACTTTCACTAAAAAGATACCTAATATGTAAATAAAACTAGTTAGGCATCTGCTCGAATCTCGAATCCTATCTTTTTAGGGGTGAGTTAGCTAGTTCATTAGTTTCTACCTACATCATTACTGGATCTAAATGTACATACTCACTTTAAACCTTTTTTTTTATCAATCCTTATCGGAATCGTGATATAAAGAGACTAAGCTTATGGCACCTCCATTTCTCTTAACTTCTGCATACTTAACCATCAACCATCAGTAGATTAGGTATTTCTGAGTGATCAAAATGAGTTTTTGTGTTATTATTGCCGTCGGCGATATTCGTAGGTACCTACATTAAAGTGCAACGCAGCGCGGCAGCGATTAAGGCCTGTTTATGTGTGTTTGCAAGTACTACGTTAACCACGTACAGCGCTCTCGCGCGTTTTGATCGTGTTGTTCTAAATACATTGCGGGCTCGAAAATGTCAATTTCTGTAACCGATCATTAGCGAGATTAATGACTTTCACAATTTGGTTAGTGGCATTAGGTGCACGTGGAACTTTTCGAGAAGTTTAGTTAGGATGTCCGTGACACCCTGTATATTTTTTAAACGTTTACGTTAAATAATATTATAAAAGCTCCCGAGTCCGAACCCGACCTCAAAACGAACATCAACATACAGTGTTCAAAACATAATTCAAGTTCTACCACGTGAGGTAAGTACCTACTTTTTATTCAAGTAGTTATATTATTACGCAAAATAAGCCATTATCTCAACAGTTAACACAATTATTTACATTACTTAAATCATAACATAACAAATGCGTTCCTAGATATATACTTAGAAGTTACCTACTGTAAAACGGATTCATGTTATGCCGTGGGTTATTTGTTTAACATTTTTTCATGGTTTCAGATAACATTCAATAATGAGGAATACCTCTGCCACAACTGTTGGACAAGAGCTCATCGTGGGACGATGTCTGCAATGCCTGCTGTGGAAGATGCACCTGCTGTGGGAAATCCACCTGCTGCGGGTAATCCGCCTGCCGTGGAAAATCTACTAAACATGGAAGATCAGCCCGTGGAAGACGACATTCTAGGACAAAACGTAACATTTCACATTCCCGGAAATTACTGCCGAGCCCCAAATACGTCAAATGCTTGCATGGTGTACAATTGCACCAGCAATGTGCAACTAATTCGAGTGCACATAAAGAGTCGATATACATCGTGAAAAGTGTATCATTTCTATATTTTACTTGACGAGAACAATCATGCGCTTGTTCAACATTATTGCTGCTCATGTTTTACTGGGCGAATAACGAGCGGCAGTTGCGCCCACGTTGTTTGCCTAGTTTGGTTTTTGGGGTGGGCTAGGCACCAGGATGTTGTGAGGCGCCCTGCTTTATTTTTAGATTCAGTAATTATAGACGACAATGAGGATGACGATTGATTAGGTATTCCCACAAGGTGGACCGATGACCTGGTGAGGGTCGCGGGTAACCGATGGATGCGAGACACACAGGACCGGTGGTTGTGGCGACACTTGGGGGAGGCCTATGTCCAGCAGTGGACGTCTTTCGGCTGATATGATGATGATGATGATGATGAGGCCTAACATAGAGGAACATTTAGTATGTTGAAAACCTATGTCATCATATCAGCCGAAAGACATCCACTGTTGGACATAGGCCTCCCCCAAGTGTCGCCACAACAACCGGTTCTGTGCGTCTCGCATCCATCGGTTACCCGCGACCCTCACCAGGTCATTGGTCCACCTTGTGGGAGGCCTTCCAACGCTGCGTCTTCCGGTACGCGGTCGCCGCTCCAAAACTTTTCGGCCCCGTCGACCATCTGTTCTGCGAGCAATGTGCCCTGCCCACTGCCACTTCGATTTGGCGATCCTTCGGGCTATGTCGGTAACCTTGGTTCTCTTGCGGATATCATAATTCCTGATTCGAGCACGCAAGGAAACTCCGAGCATTGCCGAACGCCGCCCAGCCGAGTCGGATTCAACGGTTGACCTCTTTCTCAAAGTTAGCCCTACCTAACTGGATCGTTTGTCCCAGGTTGACGTACTCATCAACCACTTCGAGTGCAGAGCCTCCAATCTTGATAGGAGTGGGTGCTACATGGGTATTTACCATGAACTTGGTTTTGTCCATGTTCATTTTAAGACCCACTCTTTCGGAAGCTCTACTGAGGTCATCGAGCATTGTACTGAGGTCCTCCGTGGTCTCAGCCATGACGACTATATCTTCGGCAAATCGAAGATGAGTGATGTACTCGCCATTGACATTAATGCCTAGCCTTCTCCAGTCCAAAACCTTGAAGACGTCCTCCATTGCGGCCGTGAAGAGTTTCGGAGAAATTACGTCTCCCTGCCTCACACCCCGCTGCAGGAGGATAGGTTCTGATGTCTGATCCTGAAGTCGGACTGACATGGTGGCGTTTTCATACAAACACTTCAGCATCTCGATGTACCGATAGTCGATCTGGCACCGTTGGAGAGACTGCAGCACAGCCCAAGTCTCGATCGAATCGAAGGCTTTCTTGTAGTCCACAAACGCTAAGCAGAGGGGCAGATTATACTCTTCGGTCTTCTGTATAACCTGCCGCAGCGTGTGTATGTGGTCTACGGTGTTGAAGCCTTTTCGGAATCCGGCTTGTTCGGGAGGCTGGAAGTCGTCAAACGTGCGTGTGACGGTTTGTGATGACTCTGGGAAACAGCTTGTAGACATGGCTCAGAAGTGAGATGGGCCTGTAATTGTCTTACTGTCCATAAAATGTCTCGATCTCCCTCATAAGGCGGATATGGTTCTTCTAAAACCTATGTAACGAATAAATAATTGATTGATTGAATGATTATACCTACTCAACTAAGTGTTGTTATAATAATATAATCCATTGTTTATAATATAGTCTTTTATTTAAAAAAAAAAGCTGTTGGTTATGTTTCTTCGTTAATGTAAAATCTCAACTCTCCTCGGATAGATTTTAAAGAGCTTTGGGTTACAGATTAGTATTAGTCTAAGGTACAGTATGCACCATTATTCAATGTTGGGCAGCACTTGGTCCAACGTCCATATAAAAATGGTCAATCTCCTTTCACAGACCAGCTAATATACATAGTTACCTACACTTCTTTTACTCTATTTTCTAACTTTGAAGTGTTTTTTTAAAGAAGAAGAATCTTTCTTTTTAGGGTGGTAGTAACAAACCCTGAAAATACAGATACTTTTTCTTCTTGCGGCGCATCTCCAATTTAAGAAAGTTGACCATTAACTCCAAATTATGTTCCTTGTCCTTTTCGAACAGCTCAACAGCACTCTTGACTCCCAGTCCTTTCGCGACTGTTTCTCAGGCAAGATTTTTTCTTCTCCCAACGTTTCCTCGCTACTTAGCCCATCATTATTTTAATTTATTATTATACCTAGCTGTTCCCCGCGGCTTCCCTCCTAGCGGCTAGTTATAGCGTGACCAGGACAAATAGGGGTTCATTTTTATATAATTATATAGATTATTCCGTTTACTTATTTTGGTAAACTTATTTAGTACTTTTTAAAATATTACTTAAAAAATAAAGGTTTTATTCAAAAATAGTAGTGTGATGTTGGGGGTCCTAAGGATCTTAAAGAAGTAGACAACCACCTTGATTGGACTCCATTTATTAAGTACTTTAATATAACATAAAATAATGCGCATTATAAGTAAATTACGTAGTAAGCATAATATTGAATATCACTATAAAGTAGTGCACACAATGGGTAATGTCTACCTAAGGAGCATACACACTTAGTACAACACTTCACCTCCCGGGGCGAAAGAAAAAAAATAAAAATATGAAAACATTTTTTTTTTTTTTTTTTTTTTTTTAATATCTAATCTAAACCATTATAAAACTACAATTTTGTTTATGAAATTGAAGTAACACTATTTACTTATTGCTAAACATTGCATATTTACTTAAGATTCTATCGTATTCTAAACTTAAACGTAGTAAGGCCTAGTTCTATTCTTATGTACTAATTCTATTTTATTATTTTTACTTATCTGAACATTACAACCTAAATCTTCAATTACTTTATAGGGACCTTCAAATAAGGCATCTAATTTACGACCAGTTTCGTTCTTTAATAGCAACAAATCATCTTTCTGATACTTATACGAATTTACTGATTTATCATACAGTTCTTTTCGTTTATGCTTGTTAAATAATAAATTATTCTTGGCATCAGCATGGGCTAGCTGTAATCGGTATTTTAATTGTAATGGATAGTTATCGATATTGTATAATGGTTCTACAGTATCACAAATTCTAGTAGGTATTCGACAGAGTTTACCAAAGACAAGTTCGTATGGCGTATAATTAGTTTCAGAATGGACTGTATTATTAAAACTGGAACACCAGAAAGGTAACCAATAACACCAAGTGTCTGTGTAATTTTCGCATTGGACTCTTAAAAATGCACCGAGTGTTTTATGCGCATTTTCAAGTGCACCAATTGACTGATGATGATATGCTGTTGAGGAAAGTTTTTCAATATTAAGAATTTTACATACCTGTACCATAGTAGCTGAAATGAATTCCGTGCCGCGATCTGTAGCAATTGTACCTGGGATACCGAATCTTAAAATAAACTGTCTAACAAATGCATCTGCTATGGATACGGTTTCTTTATTTTTAAGGGGAATGGCTTGCACAAATTTTGTTAATTCACATTGTATGGTTAGTATATAACAATTACCATCGATGTCTCTATCTAAAGGACCCACTACATCTAAGTAAATTTTATCAAACGCCGAAGAAGCTGTTGTAGTTATTTCCATCGGCTCTTTTATATATCGAAAATATTTCGACTTTTTACATTTTGTACATGTCTTGACAAATTCTTGAACGTCTTTTTCGATACCTGGCCAAAAGTACCGCGTTTTTATAGTATTAACCATCCTGCGCACTCCAGCATGACCACTAGATGGCAGTAAATGGAAGTCATTCATAATAATAGTTTTATCATTATCTTCCGTTATTCTCGTTATTCCTCTTAGTATACAAATTCGTGGTCCGGACCAATTTTCAAGTGACGATATCTCATCGCATACATTTTTTATAAAATCTTCATTATCTTTATTTTTAATTACATATACTTCATCGATACGTATCTCTTTACAATAATTACTTAATTTCTGCACAAATTCGGCTCGCGATAAGTGTGCCTTGAAATTAAAATTAATATATATCGTCTTTGTATTCGGTCTAAATGAAAAACATTCAAATTCGTTCGTAATCATGTGACTATCTCTTAATCCCTTTAAATCGTCCCCTTCAATAAAACATAATTCTACAGATTCTAATGGTTTTCTTAATATATCTACAACTCTCGGCTGATCAGACCGTTCGTCGCAAACTTTTCTATGATTCATCTTTTCATGCTCATCTTTGTTTCTAGTTAATTCATCTATTCTTTTCTTTTGTGCCCTAGTCATTACAGCAACAACTTGCTCATGCATACCTTTCAATTCTTCTGATGTTAAACAAATCCTTGACAAAGCATCTGCAACTACATTCTCCTTTCCTTTGACATAAATAATCTTAAAGTTATATTCCTCCAGTGTTAGACGAAATTTAAGGAGTCTGCTTGAAGGATCCCTCATGCCAAAAAGGTATATCAGAGGTTTATGATCCGTCATTATTGTAAATCTTCTGCCATACAAGTATGGTCTAAAATATTTTACAGACCAAACTATTGCTAAAAGCTCTTTTTGAATGGTAGGGTAGTTTTTTTCTGCCTTATTTAAGGGCCTACTTGCATAAGCTACTGGTCTTAAATCTTTATTGCACAATACGGCTCCAATGGCAGTACCTGAAGCATCTGTTTGTAATATAAATTCGTTTTTTTCTGAAAAATCTGGGTATTGTAGAACGGGTGAAGAAATTAACGCATGTTTTAAAAACTCAAAAGCACTCTCACATTCAGTAGTCCATTGAAATGGTTCATTCTTTCTGCTTAATTTATTTAATGGCATTGCTATTTCTGAAAATGATTTGATAAATTTTCGGTAATAATTACAGAAAGCAACAAAGCGTTTAACTTCATCTGCATTTTTTGGTGTTGGGTACTTTTTTAATATATTAGTTTTTTCTGGATCGGGTAACACTCCTTTTTCTGATACAACATGGCCTAAATAAAGTATTTCTTTCTTTAAAAATATACACTTTTGAGGATTTAATTCTGACAATTCAAAAGTACCTGTAAATGGTTTATTTGAAATAAATGCTTTGACTTTGACTTTGACTTTTGACTTTGAATTTTTAATTATGTTTTCTTAACCTCTCCATGACATCAGTTAAATTTTGGTTATGAGCAGTAAGATTTCTTCCAAAAATTATAAGATCATCTTGATATACGAGACATTTCTCATAGGTAAGACCTGACATAGCAATAGACATCATACGACTAAATGCACTGGGACTTGTTTTTAATCCCATTGGTAAGCGTTTCATCTGATATTGGCCAGTATTGGTAGTGAATGCTGTTAATTTACGACTGCTCGGTTCTAAACTGACTTGATAATAACCTTGGTGAAGGTAAAGGTGAGTAAAGTAAATAGCACCTGATAGAGAATCCAAAATTTCATTTATATTCGGTAAAGGAAATTTATCATCGCAAATCATTTCATTTAATTTCCTATAATCTACTACTAATCGCCATTTTTTCTCAATTCCTTCGCTACTTCTCTTCGGTACTAATAAAATTGGACTTGACCATTCACTCTTGGATTCTTCTATGATATCATCTCTTATCATTTGATCTATCTGCTTAGCTATTTCCGGTTTTAATGCTTGTGGTAACCTATATGGTTTAACATAAACAGGTGTAATATTTGGTTTTACTACTATTGATTGTTCACAAATGTTTGTGGTCGCCAATTTATCGCCTTTTACATAAAAAACGTCGGAATACTTTGTACATATTGCCTGTATTGACTGTTTTTCTTCTGTGTTTAAGTAATTTAAATTTAATTCGGATAGTAACGTTTGAACTCTTGGAAAATCACTCAATGGTTTTAATTCTGGGAGTGCTACTGGTAAGGTTATGTCCTTATCGCTTACGTTGAGAATTTTTACTGGAATCCTATTATTTAGTACACGTACTATTGAATTCGCTAAAAATACATCCTTTGTTAATTCTTTTCCACTAACAACTACATCTTCAGTGACCGTATCATTTACACAAATATAGTGTATTGTCTCTGACCGTGCTGGAATAATCAACACATTTCTATTCTTTTCTAAGTCTTCAACTAAATTTAAGTGATATTTCTGTCCATTGTTAGTCAACGTTAAAGTATTTGCATTTAAGTCAATGTTAGCCTGAAATTTATTTAAGAAATCTAAACCTATGATTCCATCTGCTTTAAGTGGTATTGAATCAAAAATAAGAAAGTTATGATGTAATAATTGTTCTTTATCATGTCTTAATATCAAATCAATAGAACCTTGTGAACGTAACTTTCCACCTATCCCATTTATTAAGGTATCATCCTTGCGCACATCAAAACCTTTTGGCAAGGTTTCCTTTTTAATTATTGATAATGTAGCGCCAGTATCAATGAGCCAATAGTATTTAATATTATTAATGTAGAAAGCAATGTACTTGGTATTCCCTTGGCAAGATAATATAAAATGTTTAACCTCGAAAAAACTGATTAGAAGTGCATCATTATTTTTCTGGCAATCACTATGTTGTCTGTCGTCTACTTTTTCAACGGAAAGCATATTTTGGCATTGCCCACGCTTCCTAAAGTATCTTGAGCCTCCACTACCATTCGACGTTGTTCGGAAATTACCCCTAACAGTGTCGTTCCCTCTAAAATTGCCACGTCGTGCTTGTCCACGATGGTAAACTGTTCCATAATACTGCTGACTACGATTATAATTGTTGTTATACTGTCCACGATTATTGTGAAAACCCCTTCTTTGATATTGATAACGCTGCGGTCGTCTTAAGTAGTGTGAACCTCGGCCGGTGTTAGACAAATGCATTATGTTACCTGATGATGGCTGATGGGATGCCGATTCTTCATCTTTAGCTGCCTGTATGGCATCCTTCAGGTTGCTGTAGTTCCGGGCGGAGATAATCGTGCCTAATTTCGAGCTGCGTAGACCGTCTGAAAATCGTTTAATAGCGAGCTTTTCATTCAATGGCTTCAAAACTTTATACGTGGCAGAATCACTTTCAGCTTGGGAAATTGTTAATTCGGTAAATAACTTCTCTACTTCGGTGCCATAAGTATCAATAGAGTTTGATCCCTGTTGAATACTTTGTAACTTTGAGTGTATAGCCACAAAAGATTTCTTTGGTATAAGATGACATCTCAAATCTTTAATCAATTCTTCAACAGTTTTATAAGAACCCGAAATACGCAATTTCGCATTTTCCGAGAGTCTACTTTTCAACACAAATGTAATTAATAAATCTTTACCTTTATCTTCAATCATGTTCGCGTACATCTCAGTGGAGTCTATCAGACGCTTGGTCGTGTTGTCAACACCGTCCATGACTGGTATCAAATTGCACGCCACTTTCAAGTCAAACTCCATCTTTCCTAAATGTGGCTTAATGGGAGAAATACACAAGTTATTTATTTCCTCGTATAGAACCTTAATATTTTGCAATATTGTTAATGCCGATGACAGCTTTACATCCTTGCCCTTTTCTAACAATAAAAATATTTCACTACAATTATCAAAAATACATTTTGCTTCTCCTAATTTTGTTTCTATAACTTTGCCTTTATACCTACTTTGTCCCTTTTTTATCAAATACTTACGAATTTCTTCTAAAACCTTATAATTTTTTATCAAACTATCAATCATACTCTAAGTTTTTCATTATATAAATCTACGACACATCCATCAATTCATTACTCTATGTTAAAAATAGAATAAACATAAACCTGATCACATAAAATTATTGCGAAACAATAGAAGTAATGTCCGACGCTGCATTTTTACCCGCGCGGTATCAAATTCGCTGAGTGTTCGTGCACGATTCTTGGGCGTTTAAGTTTTTGCGTTATGAAATTTGACACTCACTATTCGATGTTATTTTAATTATTGCCTTTTCAAAATTGTCTGACTTTAAAAACACTCACTGACTCATTCACATAACTGATGCTGGATAATCTAATTGTCCGGTGTACCTGCAACTCGACCACGTAACGAAGCTCTCAAACGCTGCATGGCGTTGAGGCCCATCTCTTCCTGCATCCAGCGGCGGTGACAGCTCTTGTACACTTTCAACACGAAGTAAATGGCGAGGGCGGCGATTACAGCGAGGATGATGAAAGTCATGATGTTGATGCGCTCAACGTGTCCTCCTATTTCCTTTATAGCAGCATCATTGCTTCCGCCGGCCGCGTTCTGGCTCAGGAAAACTTCTTCCTTCTCCACAGTTGAGCGACACATACTTCTGCTTGTGTACTTATGTCGCGATCAAAAAAAAATATATATTGCTCTTCTTATAGCCCCTTGGCAGATCTTTTAGGCAGGGTCGCCATGTGATGTTGGGGGTCCTAAGGATCTTAAAGAAGTAGACAACCACCTTGATTGGACTCCATTTATTAAGTACTTTAATATAACATAAAATAATGCGCATTATAAGTAAATTACGTAGTAAGCATAATATTGAATATCACTATAAAGTAGTGCACACAATGGGTAATGTCTACCTAAGGAGCATACACACTTAGTACAACACTTCAGTAGCCCACCGGTATCGGGAACAGGGCCCAAGCTACGGCCGTCAGTGCTCCAGAGAGAGGAACCTCCTAACAATGCGGACCTTATCCAGAAGGACTGCTTTCTGAATCAAGCCCGATACAGCTGCCTAACGAGTCTCGGCTTTCACGAGGTTCTCATGGTCATGCGGAACGGTTATGTCTACAATCATTGAACACCTCTCGATTCGGTCCACCACCACTATATCAGGCTTATTGGCAACAATGGTCTTGTCAGTGATGATGGACCGATCCTAGTACAATGTGATACTGCCGTTATCGAGAACTGGGTCAAGCACATACCTGTATGATATCATGGACTTTGACATCAAATTCCATATCGGACTTCTGTTTCTAATTGACAACTTTGAAGATTTATAACTTCATCGCCAATGAAGTTATTTTCAAAATTATTTCATAAGTTCTTTTAAAGCTAATAAATAACTTTATTCATTTTGTAAATAAAAAAATTGCATGCATATTCCTTAATATAAATTCCTTGTGAGATACAAATTTTGTTTTTTCCTGCTTTTTAATTTAAACTCACAATGTACTAATTATCACTATTTTTTACGTTTACTGTTATGCTAAGCATTTATAATATTACAATTAACATAATCAAGATATTAATAATATTTAGATGAAAACCCCGTTACCTATAGTTTATCAGGGTTCCGTAACGGGTTCCTATTACTAATCCGTCTGCCTGTATGTCCGTATGTCTGACCGTCTGTCTGTCCGTCTGCCTTCCCTTCTGTCGTTCTGTCTGTCTCTCCATCTGTCTGTCTGTCTGTCTCTCCATCTGTCTGTCTGTCTGTCTGTCCGTCTGTCTGTTCTTCTGTATGTCCGTCTGTCTTTCCGTCTGTTTGTCCGTCCGTCTGTATGTCCGTCTGTCTGTCCGTCTGTATGTCCGTCTGTCTGTCCGTCTGTCTGTCACCAGGCTGTATCTTATGAACCGTGATAGCTAGACAGTTGAAATTTTCACCGATGATGTATTTCTGTTATCGCTATAATAATATCAACAAATACTAAAAACAGAATAAAATAAATATTTAAGTGAGGCTCCCAATACAACAAACGAGAATTTTTTGCGGTATTTTTATTGATTAGAAACGAAACCCTTCGTACGCGAGGGTGACTCGCACTTGGCCTGTTTTTTACATTATTCATTTTTTTAAGTTTATTGACTCCACTAAAAGAGTTTTGAAGATCGCTAATGAAATTTAAAATCCACATGACAATGAGAGTTCGATAAAAGTTTTGACAGGATTATTTAATTACTTTTCTCATAGAAATAACTACACAGAAAAAAAAATGTTTTATTTTGTCAAAATATATACGGTTGTGAGCGTTTTAAACTTTAGTCTTATAAAAAACAGATACATCATTAATTGCGTGTGTCGTCACTTTCAAGTCCCAATGTTTGATGGCCAAAAATCTTATTGAAACGCTTTCTTTATTTTTCTAATAATAAAATGGCATTTTTTTTTTTGAGGATGGGAAATCATCAAATGACCCCTCCCGCTCTGGGTGGAGCGGAAGGGAGTGTCAGACTTTTACTGACTAAAACCCACCCTTTGTCCTCCTAGTGCCTTCCTTTCCAGGGCCGCGGTAACTCTTTCGAACATATTCCGCAACCCTGGCAGGCTCTGGCCCTAACGGGCCCCGACCCATGCTGACTGCTGCTGGTTTGGCGCGCGTAGAACACAGCGCGCCGTCAACCCGGGCCTGTTCTGATCGGATTGCGAGCTACCCATTGCTCGCCGTCCACAGGCATCAGTCACTGCGCCATGCTCAGGAGCATCAGTTCCTGGGCGGCGCAGTGGCTGACGTTCAACAGGAGGGGGTGAAATGGGGCCATTACTGGCACTCCATTTCAGCCCCCTCCGGAGCCCTTTGTAGGGGCTCTACTGCGGGTGTTGCAATAGCAGCAGCCGCAATGGCGGCAGAAGAAGCGGCGGCAGTGGCGGCGGTCGCGGCGGAGACGGCGGTGGCGGAGGGCTTCCTCCTGCTTCCGGCTTTGGCGGGTGGGGTGCAGGCTCTACCCCCAGCCCAGTGGTCGGCCGGCTTGCTAGCTGCCGCACAGACTACGCAGTGCGGCGCGGCGTCGCAGGAGCCGGCCCTGTGACCGGGCTGACCGCAGCGGAAACATAGACCGCTGCGGGTCCACCTCCGAGGTGCATTGAGCTCCCACATGGTAGCCCACCTGGCACCGGAAGCACCTCAGAGGTCGGGGTTCCAGCAGTTTGACCTGCCAAAACCTTCGGCCCTCCGAGATGGTCTTTGCCGCCGACACGTGGCAGCACACCACAATGGTTCGCATGCCCGTGTTGTCAGGACGTAGGGTGCCCGCCTTCACCTCTGCTGAGCACCCCCCCGTCCTAACGACGGCGGCCACCACCTCCGCCTCCGTGACGGAGTCGACCAGGCCCAAGATGCGCATGTCAATGTACTTGGGCCCACCAAGTGCATTGACATGCGCATCTTGGGCCACTCGGGCATCGTCCGCGCTTAGGAATGCCCTGAGCCTTTCGGCTAGAGCGTCCGCGGTTGGGCCGCTGGCTGCCCCTGGGATCTCCAACATCCGGGCCCCAGTCATGTTGACCCTGAGCCGGAGGCCCCCTACGATGCCTAGCTCACCAATGTTCACCGCCTCCTTCGCCTTGGTGAGCACGTCCGCGTACGTCACGCCCCTCTTGAGTTTATATTTAGTTGTCGATCTCCGAAATGATTCCTATAAATGATGAGTTCCTGCAACCTTAATGTGTTGATAAATTACCTTACAACCAAAATTGTTTGTACAACTTAATGTTTAACCAAAATATAACATTTCATGCATGAGTCTAACATTTTTTTTCGAATATATTTTTTACGGAACCACAGCAATTTCAACGAAATAATTGCTCACTCTATAAATTCACCTGAACTTAGAAAATATCAACATTAGATTAGCACATGTGCTTACGGAAACCGAAAATGTGCTCTAAATGGATATTTATATTTGCTTTACTTTGCATCAGAAGTGTTCCATGTGAGTGACCTACCACGTTTGATTTCTAGCTTAATTTATACATTATTTGATTAGTTTTTAAATCTCCCATATTCGTCAGCGTGCTATAAGAACATTTCATTTTTTTTTTAATGAAGGACTTCATTGTAAATATTAAATAAACTTTATTATCTGTAACAGATTTCACATGTAACAGTGAAGTAACATCACCGTCTGTATCAGTTTCGGTTCTTTAAAAAGCCAAAGTCATCTCGAAACGATCAATCATTGAACATCTAACAACACTGGGCACGTTGATTCTAGTCAGTAAAACCAAAAAAAGGACGTGTAGGTTTGAGCCTCAGGTCGATAAAGTTTGAACTTTATAAACCTACACGAGAACAAACTTACAAATAAACGTTATTCTTTTAACTGTATGGGTTATGTTATTAACATACAAATTCATTATTAATTTCAGGTGAAAAGAAACTATGTGAAATGGACGACAATAAATGTCTCACAGAAAGTGCAAATCAAAAATTTTCCGAGTTCATATCTGGTATGTCAGGAGTCGAACCTTCGGATCCTCTACGCTTGGATTCATTTGAAGTCAATCTGCCTTCACTAAAGTATAAAATAACCAATGGGTCTTTAACTAGAATGAAAAACTGTCACGTGGAACTTGTACAGTAAGTTTTTAAAGGAGTGTTCTATCATTCTGTGTTGGTTTATCTTAGATTTTGCTTAAAAATATATTACTCATACTTTAGTGAAGGCAGATTGACTTCAAATGAATTTTGAAGTCAATCTGCCTTCACTAAAGTATAAAATAACCAATGGGTCTTTAACTGGAATCAAAAACTGTCACGTGGAACTTGTACAGTAAGTTTTTAAAGGAGTGTTCTATCATTCTGGTGACCTGTTGGTCTAGTGGTTAGTGACCCTGACTGCTAGGACGGAGGTCGTGGGTTCGATTCCCACACAGGACAATCTTTGTGCGATGAGTACGATTATTTGTTCTGTATCTGGGTGTGTAATATCTATAATATGTATGTATTTAGAAATACATAAGTATGTTTATCAGTTGTCTGGTTGCCATAGTACAGGCTCTGCCTAGTTTGGGATCAGATGGCGGTGTGTTGGTTGTCCCAAGATATTATTATTCTGTGTTGGTTTATCTTAGATTTTACTTAAAAATATATCACTCATACTTTGGTGTAGATCTGCGTGGTTAGGCATAGTTTAAATTTTTAAATAGTCTCTCTGTGGTCTAAGGGTGTTTGTATATGTGAGTTAAAATGTTTTTAAACGCACACGCGATACATTAGAAATTTCTATTCTGAGGAAACTTTTTTTTTTAATTATAAGGTATACTGCTTTACCGGACTTTCCCATCACGTCCTTAATAAAAATTAAAACTTCAAAAAACTTTGAACGTATCGTTTACACGTTAAGAGCACTCCTGTGTGATTAGACCTCGCCATAGTACATCTGTAGTTTTCAATGGTTTCGTTTCCATGCCAGGTAAAATAAACACCCCTTGTATGTTTTTGTGCAATTCCAGATTATCAGAAAAGGATAAAAAGTATCACTACCATATTGGATGCCCACATCTAGTTTTTGAATCAAAGTATGAGGTCAAGGGTAAAATTGGTCCTGAGGCCGTTGAAGGAAAAGGCAACTGCAGAGTTTTTTATTGTGAGTATGCGCCTTTACAATTTACTTTTGCCAACTTAATTGCCAAATTCCCATATCTTTGGGATGCAGGTTGCATGAGGGGGTCAGCGCGAATCTAAGAACCATAACTGCTAACTTCTAGAGGTCAAAATGCACGGCACTGAGCGAATGAGCTTTATTATTAGCTTTTTAATCATGTCTGGCTTTACAGCTTTTTTATGGATGGGAAATCATCAAATAACTTCTTTTGAGCGGAAGGGAGTGTCAGACTTACTGACTAAACCCATCCGTGTTCTTTTTTATTCCCTTTGCGTTCCAGGGCTACGGTGACTCTTTAGAAACAATTTCGCAACCCTGGCAGGTGGCTTTACAGCTGCTGACACAAATTCATAATGAATTTGGATACTCTCAAGACACTAGGAGATTTTGGTCAAAAGCGAAATTTTTATCTGAATGCCTTTGATTTAAAAACTTAAATAATCCAACTAACCTGGAAAACATGTTTTAATAATGAATTTATTAAAATAAATGGTTTTTATTAAAAATATTTTCGTTTTCAGTTGACTATAATTTTCTTTTCAATGGCGATTATGTAGTGAAAAATTGTAACGATAAAAAAAAATACATCCATCTGAAAAATAGTGATTTGGAATTAGAGGCAAAAGGAAAAGTGCACTATGACTTTGAAAATTTATTCAATGGGAATAAAGCAAAATGTAAGAACGATAAATCTTTTTTTTACCATTAACGTTGCTGTTGGATGTGAGACTGGAGTTTTGGAGTGGTGTATTACTCCATCGACTTGTGACTCAGCAGTGGGAAAACATTGGCAGATAGATTTTAAAACGCTCACACTTCTGTCATGTTTTTTTAGATTGTAATATATTTTTTTTGCCAAAACTTGTGTGTAGATGGTGTAACTGTTCTCTAGGAAACAGCTACACAGAGTTTTATTTTTTAACATGTACCTATCTTTTTTCAGCTGAAGCAGTACTTAAGTTTGCCAACGAAAATTGGCAGTATGTTGACAAACTTATTCGTCAGCGAGGAATGGATGTTTTCATGAAAAAATATATCGATAATGTAAATGCTTATCTAAGAAAAGTAACTTTAGAAGAATTGTTTAGTGTAAAATACACCCGTCCGTTTTCAGCAATAAAGATGTAAATTCCATTAGATCTGTTTCTTATTTACTAACTTTCTCTATTTTTTTTTCTGATTGTGTATCATTAGTGTAAAAAAGAATTTTCACTTTACTAAAGAGAACTTATTACCTTTTACAAGCATTTATTTAACTTGCACGGTTCTTATATTTCTGGTGAAAATACAATGTGCAGTACTCAATATTGTAATTATTTCAACATGGCCGCCGCTCCAAAATGGCGGATTACAGTTTATTTTCAACCCTCATAATATGGGTATAAAACGACAGGGCTTGAAGAGTAGAAATTAATAAACTACATATAGCTTGTTTTTAATTGTATTGTGTTTTATGGGCCTTAGTTGTCTGAAATAAAGGATAAATAAATATAAAATTAATTGTAATTTAAAAACATTTTAGAGTTAAAAACTGTTTTTAGCTTCGACCTTTTCATATTAGTATGACTCAACGAAAAATTATGTTATTTCAGATTACAGAATACTTGGCCTGAAACTGTTCTTACATAAATAAATCTTGGAGGTGCCTTTTCTTTCCACGACTTTATTGCCCGTTTAATTTATATCCTGACTCTAGGGTAAGATGTTGGCATCCATCTTGATAATCATATTTTTGATGTTTTGTGTAGATCCTGGAATTAAATATTTTCAAATGATAAAAATATCAAAACGCTTGCGTTTAATGTCATTTTAGACAGACGCAACAAACTTATACACGTCCTAGTCGTAGAATGCGTTTTGAGACCTATTAAAATTTGGGATACTAT
This sequence comes from Melanchra persicariae, assembly GCA_947386135.1. Taxonomy (NCBI): domain Eukaryota; kingdom Metazoa; phylum Arthropoda; class Insecta; order Lepidoptera; family Noctuidae; genus Melanchra; species Melanchra persicariae. Next base: position 7,053,555 of record OX376655.1, on the reverse strand, counting down.
TGAACTGCTAATTATCATCGCCACGAGTGTTTTAATTGATAATTATGTACAGTTGCATACAAGACTTTATCTACACCCATGATATGAATCGCCTATACAATGTTTTTTTCCAATTCATGAAATCTTTGTACGCCTTTTCATATTGTTTTCTTCAATTTTTTAGACATAAATACTCGCCCGGACGTTTTTAGAGGTAATAATGAGAACTTAAATCATGTATAACATTATTTTATGTGTTGTCATTAGTTTTCTTAGCGAACACCAAATAATGAATTTATCAGGCAAGATTCCATTTTGGTTTAAGTACATTATTGAAATTTTCTTAGTTTGTTCATTTACACTACAAAATTCTTATTACAAAAATTAAATTAGACCTAATAGGTGACTTGTTTACAAAGGAACTTACAGAAAATTTGGTTTCAAAATATTGACTTGTAAATAAGTCTTTGGTGTGCTTATGTTAAATAAATAAATAAAATTATGCCATCTTCCCATCTCATAAAGATATTGACCTCTCTTTTATTTACCCTCTCAAGGATACCATAAGATTAATTATATTGCGACCCTTTTCTTTTTTGAGGGAGTGTGAGACTCTTACTGACTAAAACCCATCCGTGGTCCTCCTATTGCCCTTTGCTTCCCAGGGCTGCGGTAACTCTTTCGAACAAAATCCGCAACCCTGGCAGGCTCTGGCCCTAACGGGCCCCATCTACGATGCTTACATCTCTTTGAGGTGTACGTGGAACACAACGCGCCGTCGACCCGGGCCTGGCTTGTTCGGTCAGTGAGCCACCCAAAGATCGCCGTCCGCAAGCCCGCGCCTACGGTGGCCGGGAATCGCCCTGCGACTCCCGACGCCCGGGGCGTCTCCTCCTTCCTGCACTGTTTCGCAGAAAAAGGTGATGGCTTCCCGTGCCTCCTCGCTCCGGACCATGGATTATACCAGGGCCGGACGCGAGAGGTCGCCGCCGTCGATCGCCTCGACGAGGACACGCCGGTGCTCCGCCCAAGAAGGGCAGACCTCCTCTGTATGCTCCAACGTGTCCTAGAGCGATCCTCACAATGAAAACACCCCGATGTGTCTCTCCGCCGAATCCGAAACAGGTACCTCCCGAAACCCCATCTCCAGAATACTTTAAGATTATTATTAAGAAGACTCTAAATACTGAAACAAAAATTGGTCTAGAGCAAGATCTGTAAAAACCAACGACAAGCAAAGATACACAAATTGGTAGCAGTTTGTTCTTGGTGTTGAAAAGCCTACATTATGGTGTGATGATGCGATTGCGTTCCTCTGTCATTATTGTTATTTCTACCAAAACATATCTTGTGCTGGAAGAACATAGTCTTTGTTTATCAATAAAATGTTTTGTTGATTTTACGTCGTCAAAATCATTTTACGACTACTCTACAACAATTGTTCAGTAATTAGTAATAGTACTAGGAACGAAATATGTATTTTTTTAGAATATTGAACGAAGTCCTAACCCATACTTGTTGTTTTTCTTCATTGGGTACACAAAAACATATGCATAAAACTGGACAGCATAATTATGTACAAAGAAGTGCTTATCGGCATTGGGTTCTCTTACAGCAAATTTAATATCGGTGCAATTTATAGATTCGCATTTGAAGAGCGCCACTTTGTTAAAATTAAGGAGAAACCTATTATGTATTTATTTGTTATTAGGCCTCATTGAAAACCCAAACACTGCCCGGGATCATATCCATGACAGCGCCTTTTTGAATAAGATGCTTTTCAAAATTCAGAACCCTTTATGCGACTGCCATCAAATTTTCCTGCTAATCAAAACCAGCAGAGGTGCTTCCTGGATTTTCGGGAAAACGCATCTTATTAACATTCTGTCCAAAACTTTCTACTTTGCCGACATTTTGACATTGATTGTCGCCGAGGTCATATGCGATTTGATTTGAACTTTTTTTATTATGAGAATTTGCATTCAGCTGATCATTCTGGTGTATCTGATTAAGATGATTATTTATTATAGGATTAGAAAAACACAAAAAGGGTATATGAGATTTCAGATTTATTTGCTCTTTGTTTCATATCAGTTTAGTCACGATAAAACAAATCCTCAAAAGCCACTATCTTTAAGTAAACATTGGAGTTGTGCATGAACTTGTTCATAAACGCTTCCATAGCCGGTTGTCGAGTCAGTTTGTGCACGGACAGCCAGTTATCATTTGCATATTTGTGCAGATTGTCAGCTGAAAATATTAATTGAAAAACTATAAAAATATGTTGGTATTGACCGTTTTCAGTTGCATGGTAAATGATGGGTAAATGATGTTGGTGACGAATATCATCATCATCATTTCAGCCGGAAGACATTCACTACTGGAAAAATAGCTTTAACTCTTAATATAAGTATTTTAGGCTGACAAATATTGTTTTATGAATTGAAAATGCCAATGAAAGTGTTCTTTTTCTAGGAGCCATGCAAACCAAACGTGTGTTGTTAAGTAATTAGTGTTTTGTCAAATAAAAGTTGTAAGTTGCAAGGTTAGGTTAGGTTGTTTGTTAAAAATGTTCTTTTCACATTTTTCTTTGTCGCCATTAAAAAGATTCTTGCAGTCATAGTTCACTTTTGCTTTAGCCTCATATTCTAAAATGTGATTTTTAAGTTGAATATGCAATTTCCCATCCGTGCTTATTAAGTTTTCGTAGTCTCCATTGAATAAAAAATGATAATCATCTGAAAAGAAATATACAATCCCGTTACTATATCAGGGGCATTAAATGATGATTTAAATGAGGAAAAAATACATTATACTGGATCATCACTACATCTTTGGATATAATGTAAGCAATATTGTTAAAGACCTGGAGCTTTACGATTACTATGACAATGACATATTAAAACCATTATTGTTCCAGTGGAGGAGAAAGACGGAGCCTTGCAAGCTTAATAGACAACTTTTCACAACAGAATCATGATTGCTTGACACGTCATAGTGCGGCACCAGTGTGACCATCTCGATGTATCGTGTACCAGAAATAACAAATAGGTATTTATTCAATGAGTAGTTCTTGTTTTAGTAAAGCCCCTTGACGGTCTCTCTCTATGTCAGTATCGGTGGCATTTTCGTTTTGTTTAAATAAATATTACTCACAAATATCCAGTTTGCAGGTACCCGTTCCTTCAATTAATTCAGGGCCTAACTCTCCCTTTACATCATATTTTGATTCCAAAATGAGATGAGGACATCTAATGTGAAAGTTATACGTCATATTCTTCACAAAGATTCTGGAATTAAATGGAAATATTTATTAGCAACTGGTTTACTGACCGCGATACAGACTCGTCACTTTAAATCAAAATAATAAGATCCCAGGAAAAGCAGTTACTGAGAAACGGATCTGAACATGACTTACTGGGCAAGATCCACCTGACATTTTATCATTCCAATTAGCGAACCATTGATTAATTTATACTTCAATGTAGGCAGGTCTCCTTCAATCAAGTCCACGCGTAAGGGATCAGAGGGTTCCACTCCATATGAGCCAGCAATGAACCCATTATACGCCCTCACAACACCCTCTGTTAGACATTTTTCATCGTTGGGATCACATACTTTTTTTTCACCTACAATTTATAGAAAACCTATAATACTATATACTATTTATTTAAACTTTCATGAAGATAGTGAGTCTACGTCATCAAAGTCAAAGTCAAAAGTCAAAGCATTTATTTAAATTAGACCATTTACAGGCACTTTTGAATTGTCAAGGTCGGTCGGTCAAAAAGATGAAGCTATTTGCACGTTTCATAGCGTAGATCTCTATGGAGAAGAACGTACAAGAAACTCCATGGACACTATTTTAAAAATAATATTTTGTTACAAAATTATGGTTACATCATTCATATTGAAATTATACATATATGTGAGAACGATGTAAAAGACGTGCAGGATAAAAGAGTCCGGAGTAAAAAAGCAACAATTAAAATAAACCATGGCAGCCGAGAGATGACCAGTCTCAGCTGACGGCGCCCGTTCACGAACATGACGCATACGCTAGCACCATTCGGCTCAACCATTTTTAAGGGAGCCAAATGATCCAACGCATGCGTCATCATCATCTTCATTCCTTTGCTTTCATCCCAAACAATTTAGGTTCTGTGCAATATGCCTGTTTCTAATTTTTGTAATCACACTACGGATAGTCTTTGTGAAAAATCACAAAGGCTATACGTTATTTTTTTATGTTGTCCTACTCTTGTTGCTATTCGCATTTATATTCTTCCGAGCGTAATTTTTCTCAGTCACTATTTTACATGTGTGTACCATGACAATCTATTTTCACTTAGCATTTCAGTAACTGGTGCCACTTTCAGATTTCCTCTAATGGGCTACACTGTTCACTTACTTGAAATACTACCAACACTCAATAATGCAATTAGCAATAATCGTCTCGCGAACATTTTCTCTGGCTGAATGCACGTTACTTAATGTTAATGTTGTAAATTGAGGTACCTATATATTTATAATGCAACGCTTATCGCACAATCAGTGTGCTTAGTACGAGGGTTCCCAAACAAGCTGATTTACATACTTGAATATACGAGTACGAAATACCTAATAATATTGCAATAAATATATATTTTGCAGCCAATTAGTTTAATCAGCCGTTTTATTGGTGGCCTAGCCTTTTCATTTAAATGCGCCGATGGCGACCGAAGTAACATCTTTTGTTCAATATCGTTTAATGACTTACTCATGTCACTTATGTTGCTGATTAAACGGCATAGTTTAATGAAAAGGCTAGGCTTGTAGTGAAACGGCTGATTAAGCTAGTTGGCCGTGATATATACATCAAGTATACCATTGTGATGTATGTCAGAACAAGGAAAACCACCTTATTTTGCTAACGAGATTTCACAGACCTGCATATACAACGTGTAACAAAATAAACGCAATACCTCTTAAGGGGTAATTGTCCCAATCTGGGGATGGTCCAAACGCCTCCTGCCGGAGGCTCTATGCGGGGATCGTGCGGTCCATGGCCCTTTATGGGGCCCCAGTGTGGGCACTGGACCTAAAGAAGCGTCCAGCCCGACAACTGAACGCATCCCAAAGGGTCATGGTCATCCGTCTGGCCCGGGGATACCACACGGTCTCCCGTGAGGCGGCCAGCCTCCTTGCCGGATTGCCGCCATGGGATCTACTTGGAGGACCGAGAGGTTCTCCTTGTCGACAAACTGGCCAGGTTGCGGCGATATGGCGCGGAGTCTGGTGTTCCGCAGGGGTCAGTCTTAGGACCCTCCCTGTGGAACATCGGCTTCGACTGGCTGTTGCGGGGAGCCCTCCTCCATGGCAGGAGTGTGCCCGGGGGAGGAACTTCGGGGAGGCGGCCTGTCTGGCATCGGCTGGCGGGTCATTGGTGGCGGGGAGGATACGTAGCCAGGGATTGAGTGTGGCGCTGAATAAGACCGAGGCCGTGTTCTTTCACGGGCCTCGGTAGCGCTGCCCTCCTGACGCCCACATTATCGTGGAGGGCGCCAGGGTAGGCGTCCAGACCCAGATCAAATATCTGGGTCTGGTGCTGGACAGCAGGTGGCGCTTCGGCCCGCACTTCAGCGGGCTGTCGACGCGCCTATTGAGGGCTGCGGACGCCCTCTCCTGGCTCCTTTCGAACCTGGGAGGGCCCAGTACGCGATGCCGGCGCCTATATGCCGGCATCCTGAGGAGCATGGCCTTGTACGAGGCCCCCATCTGGGCGGACTACCTCCACAGGAGGGAGAATGCGACGGCGATGCGCCGGCCCCAAAGGGCCATTGCACTGCGGGTGGAGAGGGCCTACTGCTCGGTGGGCTTTTCGGCGGCATGCGTTCTGGCTGGCACCCCTCCTTGGGAGTTGGAGACGTGGGTGCTCGGCAGAGTGTACGAATGGACGGCGTGGCTAAAAGCCCTCGGGGAGCGCCCCGTCGCGGAAGAACGGGAGGCCGTGCGGCGGGAGGCGAGGGACGCCATCATCGTCCATTGGACGCAGGACCTCGCCTCCGCCACCTTTGGCCGCCGAACCCTGGACGCGCTCGGTCCAGTCCTGCGGGACTGGCTCGAGCGCCCACACGGTTTTCCTCTCATTCCGTCTGGTGCAGGGCTGTTTCGGCACGCACCTGCACCGGATCGGGAGAAAGGAGACTCCGGCGTGCCACGACTGCGGCGCGGCGGAGGACACGGCACAGCACACCCTCGAGGTGTGCCCAGCTTAGTCAAAGCCGCGCCGCAGCCTGACTGCGGAGATCGGACAGGACTTCTCACTTCCCGGCGTGGTCAACTCCATGCTGGAGGGTGAGGGGTCCTGGGCAGCGGTCGCCTCCTTTTGCGAGGACGTCATCTCAGAGTATATGACTAGAATATATGACTGACCACATTTATAACTCTGAAGGCGGACGAAAGAGACGCCCGTGGGCCTTCTTAAGCTCCCCTCCAGCCGTGACCCCTCATATTAAGCACGTCATCGTATATACAGGGTGATTGGTAATTAATTGCGTTCCTTGAAATGGGTTTAACTAGAGCTGATTTGCAACGATTTTAACCAATAACTTGAGGTTAATATTGGGTGGTTTGCGAGTTATCGGTTCTGGTCAATAAATAATAATAAAAAAAAGCTCTGTACATACTTGCTCTGTATAAATTCAAGATCTGTCATCACCAGATGTTTTTTACTTATGCTATTAGACGGTAAAAAAAACATTTTCCGGTGCTGTGCGTTCGCACCGCCCCTAAATTAAAAAAAATAGGTCAAATGCAGCTCAGCAGCTGAATCTGTAGTAAATCAAATCATAGCCTGTCATAAGTACATTTCTTTTGACGACATCCTTTGCTTACAGAATCCCAAAAGCGAAGACCTTTTGTTAACAAAATTTTCACACAATTAATAATAAATGCTTTGGGCCAAGGTAATAAATAAAAATAAATGATACATGTAACTGAAGATTCATGATAAGTAAATAATATTGTTATTATAGTTTTTACTTTTTTAAATAATTCGTTCCATTGCTTCGTGGGAAGGTTTTCATTCAATTTACTTCGAATGACGACATAAATCTTGAAAGTTTCAAAAACAATTAGCTGCATGAAAATACTGATTTTTCAACGCGTAAATAATAATAACAGATAAAATAGTCCTTCTTTTTTACCCATCAGAATCATCATCGGCCTAGCCTTTTCCCAACTATATTAAAGGGTCGGCTTCTAGTCAAACTAGGTTCAGCTGAATACCAGTTTTACATGAATTGACTGCCCGTTCAGCTGAATCTGGTTATATTAAGATGGTCACCCATCCACAGACCGACCTTGGCCAGCGTTGTTTAACCTTGAAGATAGACTCGTGCGGCTGTTATTATTATTATTATTATTTTTTAAAAACGTTGCCCCACACTAGGATTTTCTCCTGTATCGTGGGTGCGTTTACAAACATATAAATTCACATACACAAACAGCCAGACCCGGAACAACTATCTGTAGGCCATACAAATATTTGTTCCGTGCGGGAATCGAACCCGCGACACGCAGCGCAGCAGTTCAATCGCTCAACCACGTCGCCAACCGTGTCGTCAAATTTAACCACGAGCTCCACATAAAAACCATTAAAATCAGAATCTGTGACCGAAATCCCGCCAATGGGTCACACCATGATCTTGTGTTGGGATGGGCGATACCACGACCCGCGGGTCAACTCTGGCCGTAGTCGAAGGGTTTTTATCTTGTGTCAGTTTTTAGTCTAGTGTAAGTCAATTTTTATGATGATTCACAGGACTAGATCGGGTTTATTGACACAAGATTAATCGCCTAGGCACTGTTACAATTATGGTAGATATTAAAAGAAATAATGATATTGACCGCCCCCGCCTGGCTAAATTGGACCACCTTGACATTTTATTAAATTACTAGCTGTTGCACGCGACTTCGTTCGCGGGTATGTCGAAAACGCCAGTCGCTCAGATAAGATATTACCTGACCCCGTAGCCTACCGTACCTACCCGTAGCGTACCTCTTCCGTTTAAAATCCCGACCAGCCCTGGGGCTCTAGATATGTGACATTCTGGGGCTCTAGACAAGTGACATTCTGTCAGCGGTAGCGTGGCAAAGGCGATTGGCAATACGTCAAAAATGTATGGGATTGACAGAGGTCATCGAAATGTCACGTGATCAAATTCCTACATTTTGGCATTTCGACAGTCGCATTCGCTAATTGAATGGCACATTGTCTAGGGCCTCTGTAACCGGTAGCGTGGCGAAGGCGATTGTTAATACGCCAAAAATGTATGTGATTGACAGATGCTATCGAAATATCACGTGATCAAATTCCTACATTTTGGCATTTCGACAGTCGCATTCGCTAATTGAATGGCACATTGTCTAGGGCCTCTGGTAATTTTAAGTAATGAGAAATGATAGCGCTTCTCTTTACACGATATTGGCGACGGAATTACCTGGGGCTCTATACAAGTGACATTCTGACAACGGTAGCGTGGCGAAGGTGATTGTCAATACGTCAAAAATGTATGGGATTGACAGATGCTATTCAAATGTCACGTGATCAAATCCCTACATTTTGGAATTTCGACAGCCGCATTCGCTAATCGAATAGCACATCGTCTAAGGCCTCTGGACACACAATAAAGTTGCTGGGTTTATTAACACGTGATAGATCCCATTACGTGGCGAAAAGAAACCAGAAGAGAAGTAAAATGGATAATGTCGCAATGGATAGTCTATAGTAGGCGCCAGATAAATGAAGAATAACGGTAATTGACCTTTCCCCCGGACAGTAAATTATGAATCGTTTTTCATTACTAGAACAGTAAGGATCACTATAGATACATAACAGAAATAATGACATAAAGCTGTCCTGAATCGACATTCAGGACAGCTTTATGTCATTATTTCTGTTTTTGAAATTAAGTGTGTCAATACCGACCGACCGATGACCGTTATTCTTTGTTTATCTGGCGCATACTATAGGCATGACGGATCATAGGCTTACTGGGAATTAAACACGTTTAAAAATGAATAGAATAAAAACTCGTGCATACAAGTACACATACATAAGAGTCGAATGCAGAACCTCCTTTTTTAGTTAGTTAGTAAATTAATGGTAGGTACTGAGACAGATCCTGGGAATGACAATAACATCACTGGACCAATCTGTTATTACTTCGGCTTAGATCATATTTTTTTGGAGATTTGTGACTTTTGGCCGAGTGCCACTGCAAAGTTTTAAAGAAATTAAAATATCTATAAATAATATAAATAAGAGATAATGTGTTATATATTATATGTATTAGTGGTATTATTTTCCATGACCGTGTTTTTATAAAACTAATGTATGTGCTATTTAATAATATCTTATGTTGGAATTAAAAGATAAGTGGTGATTAGACATCGGATTTTAAGCGCTAATAAAGTGCAAAAAGCTGAAATATGCACTCCAAACTCTTCATACGCGAAAAATATGCACAGTACAAAATCAAAAATAAGTTATACACTAGATTTATTTAAGGCATAGTTTAATGTTTTCGTCATAATATTAATATGTAACTTTGTAATGATGTAACTTCTATATAATTTATACTTATGTGAACTTATGTGAACTTACTAATAAAAATATTATTATATTATTAAAAAAGCATTTAATTTTTTATATTTTAATATTTTTACATAATTTTTGTAACAATGTATCTACTATTAGGTAAGTAGTATTTTCTAACTATATGCACTAAAAATAAAAATCAAATATCCTAACTAAATTAACTCTAAAATATGGCGTCAAAACATTCATCCGCATCGCTGTCGACTGGAAGTGTGCCCAAAAGACTGGCGGCATTGTCACGTTGTATGGCAATGCTTATCCTTTGTCCAAGGTAAAAACGACCCCACACACCCCAATGTCAGAGTTTTTAAACCGCTTCAAGGACCTCTGACATGTTTTGAGGTGATTTAAGCCTGCAATGTCCTAGCCAAATTGGAAACAACTTTACAAAGTATGTTTTCCGTGGGAATCGAACCCACGATCACCGGGTGACAAGGCAAATACCTAAACCACTCGACCACGGAGGCAGTATACCAAAAAAGAACTGAAAAATAGGCACAAACATGATGCATAATATTTCTATAGAAATCTCTTCCAGCCCGGGGATACCGCACGGTCTCTGAGGAGGCGGCGAGCCTCCTTGCCAGATTGCCGCCATGGGATCTGGAGACGAGAGCCCTCACGCACGTCCACCCGCGGCGCGTGGAGGCACTACGCCCGCCGGGGCGAAACTCCGCTGCCGCGGCAAATTGCAGCGTGGCGGACGGAGCTCCGGCAAGATACCATGGTGGTATGGAATCAGCGACTGGCGAGGAGGCGGGCCGCGTGAGGGAGAGACAGCCTTCACGCCCCAGCCGCCACAACATAGGGGCCTCCGGGCGTCAGGAGTTGCAGGGCGATTCCCGGCCACCGTAGGCGCGAGTCTGCGGACAGCGAGCATTGGGTGGCTCGTCGTCCGATCAAAGCCAGGCCCGGGTCGACGGCGCGTTGTGTTTCACGCGCGCCTCAAAGAGATGTCAGCAAAGTAGACGGGGCCCCTTAGGGCCAGAGCCTGCCAGGGTTGCGGATTTTGTTCGAAAGAGTTACCGTGGCCCTGGAAAGCATAGGGCACTAGGAGGAGCATGGATGGGTTTTAGTCAGTAAGAAAAGGGGATGAATTTCCAAAAATCCTTCTTAGTCCACACTGACGTCAATTAAGGAACATTTGTGCAAAATTGCATGGTTCTAGACTTAGCGGTTTCAGCTGTGCGTTGATCGATCAGTCATTGAATCAGTCAGCCAGCCAATTTTTTACTTTATATATATTTAAATAATATTCTTTATAGATAGAAGATAGATTTTTGATAACTCGTTAGTATAATTATACCAATATGCAGTCCCATAGAAAAGTTGTTCATAATGATGAGTACAATGACTCCTTATGAGAAATTGCGTATATTCTGTTACGCGTTGTATATCAATTTTATGTTCCTAACCTCCTCAATTGCTAAGGCTCTAAATTTATATTGCTTTGCTAGACTCAAGTTTTGTTTATTTAATAAGTACCTATTTTATTTGCCCTACTTTTTTTAATCTCACAATGCAATGCTCACTGTTTTTTACGTTTACTGTTATGCTAAACATATATAATATTACAATTAACATAATCTAGTGAAAACCGTTACCTATGTCTTATATTTTTTAATTGTTTTGACTGCAGAGTTTTGAAGATCGCTAATGAAATTTAAAATCCTCATGACAATGAGAGTTCAATATAGGTTTTACAGAATTATTTAATTACTTTTCTGATATAAATAACAAAACACAGGAAAAAAATATTTTTAATTGTCAGAAATAATTCAATAACTGCGTGTGACGTCACTTGCAAGTCATCCAAATGTTTGATAACCAAAAATCTTATTGAAACACTTTCTTTTCTTTTTTTCAATAAAATGGGATTGAGTTTAGTTGTCGATCTCATTATGATGAATGATGAAAATATAATGATCTTAAATTACAATATTCCTGCAACCTTTACGAGTTGGTAAATTAACTACAACCAGTGTTGTTTGTCCAACTTAATGTTGTACCAATTTATTAAATTGTATGCATGGGTCGGGTATTTTAGTGAATAGCACTAAAATTGTATCTTCTTCTTAGTTGGTGACTATTTAATTTATTTTTTCGAATATATTTTTTACGGAACCAGAGCAATTTAAAAGAAATGATTGCTCGCACTATAAATTCACCTGAACTTAGAAAATACCAACATTGGATAAGCACAATGTGTTTACGGAAGCTGAAAATGTGCTCTAAACGGATATTTATATTTGCTTTATTTTGCATCAGCAGTGTTCTATGTGAGTAATTTATCACGTTTGATTACTAACCTAATTTATACTTAATTTGATTATATTTTTAAATCTCCCATATTCGACAGCGTGCTAAAAGAACTTTCCCATTTTTTAAATGAAAAACTTCATTCTGAATATTCCTTAACTTTATTATCTGTAAAAGATTTGTCACACACCGTCTGCATAAGTCTCGATTTTTAAAAAAACCAAAATCATCTCAAAACGATCAATTATTGAACATCTAACAACTTACACTGGGCACGTTGATTCTAGACAGCAAAACCAAAACATCAGCAAAAGGATCTCAGGTCGATAAAGTTCAAACTTCATCGACCAGGGGCCTAACCACCAACTCTTAAAGCAGTATTACTTTAATATTACTTCCAGTGGGAAAGAGACGGAGCTATACGTCTTGTACAGCTCCGTCTCTTTCCCACTGGAAGTAATATTGAAGTAATACTGCTTTAAGAGTTGGTGGTTTAGGCCCTGAGGTTCAAACCTTGTGTTACACGAGAACAAACTTATAAATAAACGTAATTCTTTTAATTCTATGGCATTAGTAATAAACTCACAAATTCATTATTAATTTCAGGTGAAAAGAAACCATGTGACCTGGAGGATATTAAATGTCTCACAGAAAGTGCAAATCAAAACTTTGCTGAGTTCACATCTGGTATGTCAGGAGTCAAACCTTCGGATCCTCTACGCTTGGATTCATTTGAAGTCAATCTGCCTTCACTAAAGTATAAAATAATCAATGGGTCTTTATTTGGAATGAAAAACTGTCATGTGGATCTTGTACAGTAAGTTTAAATACGAGTTTTTTTATTATTCTGTGTTGGTTCGTCCTAGATTTTACTTAAAAATCATCTTTGGTGTAGCTCTGCGTTTGTTGTACCTCTGCGTGGCGAGGCGTAGGTACTTTTAATTTTTGAAAAGTCTCTGAGGTCTGAGGGTGTGTGAAATATGAGTGTTTGTAAACGCACACGCGATACAAAAGAAATTCCTAGTGTTGGGCTACGTCTTTTTTTTTTAATTGTAAAGTTTTGCTGATTAACCAGACTTTCCCCCATGGCACCTGAATAAAATTTAAAGCCGCCACCTAGGCTACAAAAAACTTTGAACTAAGCATCTACACGCTAAGAGCAGGCATCTGTAGTTTTTAAATTAATATAAGAATAGCACTTTTCCCGTGGTTTCGATTCCATACCGGGTAAAATAAACATCTCGTATATTTTTTTGTGCAATTCCAGAATTTCAAAAAAGAATAAAAAGTATCACTACCATATTGGATGCCCACATCTAGTTTTTGAATCAAAGTATGAAGTCAAGGGTAAAGTTGGTCCTGAAGCCGTTGAAGGAAAAGGCAACTGTAGAGTTTATTATTGTAAGTATTCCCGCCTTTACAATTTACTTTTTCAACTTCATCAGCGCGGATCTACGGACCATGACTACCTACTTAACTTCTGGAGGACAAAGTGCGCGCAGCACTGAGTGAATGAGCTTGATTATTAGCTTATTTTATCATGTCTGGCTTTATAGCTTTTTTATGGATGGGAAATCATCAAATGACTTCTTCCGCTCTGGGTGAACGGAAGGTAGTGTCAGGCTTACTGACTACCTGTCTTCCTCTTTATTCCCTTTGCGTTCCAGGGCTGCGGTGACTCTTTCGAACAAATTCCACAACCCTGCCAGGTAGCTTTACAGCTGCTGACACAAACTCATATAGAAATTGGATACTCACAAGACATTACGAGATTTTGGTCAACAGCGAAATTTCTATCTGAATGCCTTTGATTTAAACACTTCAATGATCCAATTGACCTGGCAAATACGTTATTATAATGAATTTATCAAAATAAATGTGTTTTGTTAAAAATATTTACGTTTTCAGTTGACTACAATTTTCTTTTCAACGGCGATTATGTAGTGAAAAATAAATGTAACAATAGAAAAAATCAAATCCAGCTGAAAAATATTGATTTGGAATTGGAGGCAAAAGGAAAAGCGCACTATATCTTTGAAAATGTATTCAATGGGAATAAAGCAAAATGTAAGAATGAATTCTTTCTTCTTTCTGCCATTTTTACAGTTGGATGTGAGACTTGAGTGTTGGAGTGGTGGATTATTTCCTCGACTTTAGACTCAGCAGTGAGACAATATTGGCTGATAGTTCCCAACTCTGTCTGGTTTTGTTTAGATTGTTTATGTTTTGTTTTTGCTTCATCTGGTCGTTTCTCTATGAAACAGCTACACCAACTTTTATATCTTTTAACAAGTACCTATCTTTTTTCAGCTGAAGCAGTACTCAAGTTTGCCAACGAAAATTGGCAGTATGTTGACAAACTTATTCGTCAGCGAGGAATGGACACATTCATGAAAAAATATGTCGAAAATCTAAATGCGTACCTAAGGAAAGTACCTATTGAAGAATTGTTTAATGAAAAATACACCCGTCCGTTTTCAGCAATAAAGATGTAAATTTCAGTAGATTTGTTTTTATTTAAGGTACTAACAATTTTCCCTTATGATTAAGGTAGTGCTGATTAGCCTTTTCTTTCATTGAATTGTTGTTATTCCAAAAGGTTATTTGGCCAGTGAGAACATTATTGATATCTTTGCACCAGTTGTTTACAACAACAACACACACAACACAACACAACACGAACGAATTGTAACGCGGCTCAACAACATGGAGAAACGAAAGCTCAACTCAACCTGCAGATGCACTTATAGCGAAACAACAAAAATTCTATTGCAAAAGGAAAATAAATGCGCAGTAGTAGTGAGTAGTTACACCCTCACGCAGCCATTTGCAATTTAAGTGTGGCCATTCAAAAACAAACTTGTGCACGTTTAAATACCAAAATATAACTTCTTCACTATCAAAGCTCATAATATAAACCTAATTATGGACTAATTCATATATTCTATTATTTTATGTAAGAAGATCATGAAATTATATTATTTTTCTTGATTAATGTTATAAAGTAACCCCCAGAAAAAAAATTAGGTATATATTTAACCGTAGCAACACTGCAATTTGTTTCCCTTAACTAAAAACTAGATAGCGCTGTTTTCAATAAAAAAAAATGAAATTTTAATTTTGGTCTAAGTTGCCATAGCATGATTGTAGTCTTTGCGCGGCACTTGCTATTGCGAGTCCCGCGAAGTTACCTTAGGAGTCTCGTCGGTGTGCATGTTTGTGTGAGTGTGCCGTTATAAGCGTTTGTAGGCAGTTTCCCTACTGTCCATATTTATATTGTGCGGCCAACTAGTTCCGCGCGCACTATAATACACTGCTATTCAGCAGTAAGTAAGCCTGACAAACTTTATGAAATGGAACACCAGCTTTATTATTTGAAACTGTTTGTAAAAAAACTTACTTCACCAGTTCCACTTGGCACTTTTTCATTCCTTAGAGATGACCGTCGATAATTTTATAGTTCACTGATGGAATGTCTGCTTCAATCAAATCTTCATGTAAAAGGTCAGAAGATTCAAACCCTGGTATACCAGAAATAATCTGTGCAAACACCCGCCTGGCAGCCTCCGTCAAGCATTTGCTGTCTTCAAAGTCACATGCTTTCTTTTCACCTGCAATTGGTAAATAATAATTAATTGTAAGCTAGTTTATTATTTTCACGAATGGTACATGTACAGACCATTAACATGACTAATTTGAACAATGCTCACTTTCTTGGTCACTATTGTAGCGGCATTAATACCGCCACAAAAATCAACGTAGCAGAATCAACATCGCAACAATGAGACTCGCAGCGCCATCTATCTCGACAGCTGCGAACTAACTTGACAAAATCTTGAATCGCGATTGTTGTATCTGTTCGAATATCAACTTTACTGTCGGGCAGTTGCCCATCAGACACAACAACCGGGTCGGGGTCGGAGGATCCTCCTTTTTCAATGGAAGTATGTGGGACTTTGCTCTGTTCCACATACCGCCACTTCAAGGTTCACGCATTGTACATGTTTAGCCCATTAACATGACTGATTCGATTGGATCAATGTTCTCTTTCTTAGTCACTATTATGGAATTACAAAGCCATTTGTAACTTAGGCTACTGCTTGCCGAAGTAACAAAATATGCAAATTTTCCCAATCTAGTGATTGACATTCTCTTTTAAAGTTGAACTTTTTCTCTTGTTGAAATGGCGGATTGTTCTCTAGCAATCCGCCATTTCAACACAGAGTCACCCATTTCTTGGGTATAGGCCTCTCCTTTTCTATGTTCACACTTCCAGGTTCCATGCATCTGTCATCCAGGGATATTTTCGTCTCAATGTGAAGCAATCCGAACAAACTTACCAGGGCCTTTCAGATAAATAATAAAAGCGATGAAAATCAAGACACACACAACTTAAATAAACTTACCTACAATACAGCTGATGCAGAATACACCAATAGTCAATAGTGATCGAAGTGTGAACATTTTCTATAAGCACTGATTATGATATGCTAGTATGACCTTACTTATAACGTATTTATAGCTCAAGAACAACTGACTGACAGACTGACAGATAGACGGTCAAAGTTGCATCATACTGGTTTCTTTGTAACTATCGGTACGGAATTCTAATACCTGATTTTGGTGGTTAAGCTAGAAATATTAGCAAATTTCAATGGCATTTTTGAGCTTGAAGTTAAGTAATGAAGGTTTTCACTATTAATTTCCAAGTTAGTTGTAACACATCTCTTTTTTTTAAGCTAGATGAGTCTGCAGTTTCAGAGCTGACTACAATTACGTAGTTATAAAAACTTTTTTACGAAAAAATACAACCGATTTCTAAATAAAAAGAGACAATATAAAGTATAACATAACTTTTATTTCGGAAGTCGTTGTTTCTTCGTATTTTAACACAGACTTCCGAAATTAAAGTTATTTTAAACGTATTGGTGTTTTTGTTTTGGAAGTTTTTTGTAAAAACCCCCACACCGTACTACTGGAAAGTCACAAGAAAGCAAATACGCAATTTCGTTTACTTGGATGTCATATTTTTTCCAGCTATTTTGATTTAAAATCGAAACTACTTAGCCCATTTGATGATTTTTTAATGGAATCGCGATGACACTTGGTTGCCCAAAAAGATGGATCGATTTCTGGTAACTGGCGTAGATTTAAAAACATATTTTTGCTTACTTGTAAATGTTCTATATTGATCTGTTTAACAAAAAAAAAAGTTCAAAGCAAAATAGTCAGAAAACTGAGCCAAAAAGAAGAAATGACGCACCTGTTTGCGCAATCACCCAAAATTACCGAATGTGGGTTTTTTTTTAACGATGGGAAATCATCAAATGACCCGTTTCACTCTGGGTGGAGCGGCAGGGAGTGTCAGAATTTTACTGACTAAAACCCATCCATGCTCCTCCTAGTGCCTTTTGCGTTCCAGGGCCGCGGTAACTATTTCGAACAAAATCCGCGACCCAACAAAATCCGCGACCCGAATGTGGGTGCCGTTAGAGTTCCGATGATGAAGATGTGGTTAATTGTGGTGGTGTAATTGTGTGTGATAGCGCCTAAGAGTACCTACCTATGTCTCCTAAAAGCCAATCTCTAAACACATTAGCAACGAGTGTGGCATTCGTCAAGGTTGCACTGTGTATTTCCAGTGTACAGAGAGTTGACCCTGTCCTCTAAACTAGGTGGTGTCTCAGAGAATTGTGTTCACCCATGAACTTTAACGTTATGAAAATGGTTTCTTGTTATTTATAATCAGTTTCCATGCCACTGCCCTTAGATGCTTTTTGTCAGTTAATGCATATTGAATATCCAGTTTTTTTTTTTGAGGTTGTTAAATCATCAAATGACTCCCTCCGCTCTGGGCGGACCGAAAGGGAGTGTCAGACTCTTACTGACTAAAACCCATCCATGTACCTCCAAATGCCCTTTACGTTCCAGGGACGCGGTGACTCTTTCGAATAAATTCCGCAACCCTGGCAGGATATCGATGCTAAATTACGTCCATTTAGCAAAATATTTGTATATTCCAGTTCGTTTATTTGAAATCACAATAATAAAAATTCGTTAAACTTGAAAACTTACTCTGTTGTCAAATTATCAGGAGCAGAATTTAACGAAATATTGAAGTTGAGGTAAACCCAATTTAAACTGAAAAAGGTGTGAATTAAAACGGTAATTTTACATGAAAATATTGTTTTCGTAAACTCATATCTGTCGTGTAATTTAAAAATGGAACGATCTTTTACTCCGAAACATGGCAACCAAGGAGGTAACTTATCAAAGGTTTTATTTAAATTTCAAACTGGCTTGCAAATAGAAAGCTGTTTATTGAAAAATAAACAAATGAATACTTTGTTGCGAGAAAAATTATTGTTGTTCGTTATTGATTTTGAAAAGTACTTGTATTTGAAAAAATGAGTTCTACCTAGGTACTACATAAAGGAGACGGATACGCTTTCATACAATTTTGGGCCTAGATGTAAAAAGATGAAATTGGTGTCAATTGATAGCTACTATATTAGCAAACAATCACTGAAAATTTTGCAGATTTTGGCAATCTGAGAGCCGAGATATAAGAGATTTAAGAAAAGTGAGGTTACGTAACAATCTATGCGTAATAGCCAATTTTTGAAGTGCGATTGTTATTTTTTACTCGATTGCCGAAGGAGGGTAATGGTTTTATCAGTATACGTGCGTATATTTGTGTGTATTTACGTTTGTTCCTCTATATTTTTTTGGGCAGGTGGGAAATCATCAATGACTCCCGCTCTGGAGCGAGAGGGCGTGTCAGACTCTTACTGACTAAAACCCAACTGCCTGTATTCTTTCGGTTGCCCTTTGTGTTCCGGGGCCACGGCAATACTTTCGAACTATTCCGCGACCCCGGCAATCTTAATATCCTATCCTATCTAAAATAACAAGTCCAAGTTCAACGTTTAAGCGGGGTTCTCGGTGTCCAGTATGGTAGCAAGGCAAGGGTCGTAGAAAGAGGAAGATCACAGGTCCGTAGGAAAGCCGGGTCGAGGAAAATATCAATAAAACGTATGGGAGGAAAACAAATGACACTCAGAACGCACACGCACAGACGATACGAAACGAGTGCCGATCGATGTCATGTATGAGCATGATTGCATGTCAAGATGTCAAGTCAGAGTTAGCACAGATTAAAAATGCAATAATCGATTAGTAAATGTGAATCGACTAATATTAATTATGTAGATAATTAATTAGTTTTAACTCTTAATACTCTAATTCGAATAGATTTTATTATTTTAATTAAATAAATCATCCGGTGAAAGCATTTTCGTAAATAGTATGAACTCTGTAACGTTAATCGATTACAATTGAATCGATATTCCAATTACTTCGTAACCCTACTTAATTATTGGATTTTTCATTTCCCAGATTGTAAATTGAATTGATTTTTTACAGTATGAAATAGAAAAAAATAACCTTTTTTTAAGCCATAACTCAACTTATTACAATCAGTTACAATAAGGCCCAGAAGTCCCAGTCTCCTTTAATTTCCGCGCATTATTTGAGAAAAGTACTATACAAGCCTTGGCCACAACTAGGCATTGATGGACTTGCGTATATGTGTCTCGGGCGAACGTATAAATGTGGGCCGAGGCGAACTCGGCCCACATTTATACGTTCGTCCATCAATGCCTCTTTTGCTGGCCGCTGCAGTAATGTACTAATGAAGTAACCTTCTTGAAAAAATATGTATTAAAATAGAACAAACAGCATCCAGGTAATACATGGTAACTGACAACATACACGACACTGATAAAATCAATAAAACAAGTTACGAACATTGCATGTTTCTTTATTCGGAAATGTTGTTCAGCTCATTATTTTTTTTCTTTTTATAATTTGGTCTTATTTTTCATAAGAAAATAATTCTTCAGCAGGCTTCTCATCCAAGTAAGCGTTCACATGGTCTATATAAGTGTCTGTAAACGCCTTCATAGTATCCCAGCGGTTCAACTCGTCCACAGATTTCCAGTTTGCATTTACTTGTTTGTGAGCTTCGTCAGCTAAAAACATGAACAGGCATTTAAAATTACATATTGGTCAACAATCTTCAAAGAGGAGGTGAATTTATAATCAGACTCTGCGAATCATGTTTAGGCGGGGATCAAATTAACCAGGCACACCTTTAGAATCCTGGCTACTGCTAAGAATTTAGAATTTTCTAACCGAAAAATAAAGAAAAAAGTTCTTGTTCAAATTAGACCGAGATCAAATCAAAAATCTCCATTAAAAAAAACAATTAAATGTTGGGAAGATTAATGCGACTCCCGGCTTCGCTGGAGGTCTTTTTAAATCTATTTGAATCGAAGGTGATGTAAGAAAGTTCGTCAAGTTGAAGATGTATAACTTAAAAGCCGAGTTCTTACACTTTTGCTTATCACCATTGAAGAGATTCTTGAAGTCATAGACCACCTTTCCATTAACGACTATGTCGAGTTCGTGGGTTTTCAAATTGATGTGACTCTTTCCTTCCTTGCCAGCCTTAGCGGAGTATTCACCATGGAAGTGGAAGTTATAGTCGTCTGAAACATGAAAACATTACCTACAATGTTTAAAAATTCATTATTTACCGGTTCAAAAGACAGTTGTCAATTTTTTTTTTAATACCCAAGACAGCCCAGGTTGACGAATCGATGAGAACGCGGCTTATATATACCTGTATAAATAATAGTCTTACGACCAATTTGGTCTATTCTCAACAATGTTGCAGCATTTATAATAAAATTGTAATTATACTTACAGAAATCAATTTTGCAGTCGCCTTTTCCTTCAAGATGTAGTTGGCCGATATCACCGTTTATTTCATATCCTGCCTCCATAGTGAGGTGAGGGCAATCGACGTGATAGTTGTATTTCATATCCTTGGCAGAAATTCTGGAATTAGATACCATTTTTTTTTGTAAAAGAAATACGGCGTTCCTTAAAATAATAAGCAAAGGTGCAAGCGTTTCTATTGGTTGTCCACAACCAATTAAGATGGAAGTAACCAGTGTTTACGGTATTGTGATAAATTAAATTTGCCGAACGAACGAAGTATTATTATGCAAAATCGAACATAATAATATGATAAAGGCCAATAACTTGACGAACTTGAATGAAATACAGACCAAAATAAGTAGAGTAGATGTTTTTTTTGAAGATGTTGCAAAAAAGCTGCTTGTCTTGCACAACAATACTTACTTCACCAGTCCCACTTTGCACTTCTTCATTCCAAAAAGTTTGGCGTCAAAGAATTTAAACGACAAGGTAGGCAAATTAGATTCAATATATTTCTGGTACAAAGGGTCGGAAGGCTCCACGCCTGGTACGCCAGCTATGAACTGTTCAAACGTCAGTCCAGCTGTTTCTGTCAAACATTTGCTGTCTTCGAAGTCACATACTACCTTCTCACCTAAAATTAAAATTATATTAAGCACATAATTTCAACATAACAACACGATAAGTGGTGGAAAAAATAGTCCAATTTTTAAGTTGATTAAGCGTCGCGTATTTTTTTTTGTACTTATTTGGCCAACTAGGTACAAAACCAAAGACATTTTTGCAAAAAGTCATTGTTTCTTTTATTTATTTGTACTCCTTAGAACGTGTTATTTGTTCTAGGCAGTCATTCTGTCATTCAAAAAAAAACTTCATCACAAAAAAAAAACCGACTTCTAAAAAAACACTAAGTACAAGTTACAAAATAACATTTCGATAGTCGGTGTTTTTGGTAGCTCCTTCGTTATTTGACACCGACTTCCCAAATTAAAGTTATTTTGTACTTTGTAGTGTTTTTTTGTGAAAAAGATTTTTATTTTTCACTTTTTAGTAGTACCCCACACCTAATAACATCACTGGAAAGTCACAGGAAAGAAAAATACGCAATTTCGTACACATGAATGACTTTTACACATATTTTTTCCAGCTAAGTATTTGGATTTAAAAACCAAACAACTGAAC
This sequence comes from Melanchra persicariae, assembly GCA_947386135.1. Taxonomy (NCBI): domain Eukaryota; kingdom Metazoa; phylum Arthropoda; class Insecta; order Lepidoptera; family Noctuidae; genus Melanchra; species Melanchra persicariae. The sequence continues at coordinate 7,031,705 of OX376655.1, read as the reverse complement.
CAATCTTGATAAAATTTCAATGGGACCAATCGAAAAGTATAATCTATCCTTTCACATAAAACAAGTTTTTTACATTAGTTCATAAATGACGGATATGAGGCAACAAACAAAAAAAAACAATTGAATTTAGAACCTAAGGAGGAGGTTCTAAATTCAATTGTTGAAGTAATTTAAAAACGAATGTCAATAAGCCCAAATAAAGGATTGATATATATGCAGTACGTAGAAACGTCATATGGTCAATCCTTAACACAATGGACTTTGACTACAGTAATTATTGCTGATAGAACGTAACTCTGTTTAGATCCTAAGGTAATAAACAACTACACTTTACAGATAAGGGCACACTTACTTACGACACTGCTAAAGCAGAATATACCAATAATCACTAATAACCGTGTTGCGGCCATTTTCGATTAGCACTGATTATGTAATGCTAGTCTATCTAAACTCGGAGCGAATATATAGCTCTAAGTTACCCAAAAAAGTGCTAATGATTTTGAACTTATTTTGTTAGTGAAGCAAAAAATATTAAAAAATGTCGATGGCATTGATGCGCTAGGAAATTTAAAATGTAGGTTTTACACTCTTAGAAGTTAATTACTAAGTTTTTTCTGCTAATGCACTATTTAGGAAGGATAATACTTCCGGGGAGCTGCTACAGTTTAAGAAACTATTCAAGAAATTATTTAACTGTTGATGGAAATAGTTCAACTTACATTTTTACTACATTCAATACATTCTAAAATAAAAATTTTATAAGGCAAAACCTAAAAATAAAAATCGTGATAATACTATTGAATATTAAAAACATTTGATCACTGTATCCTTGCATTTCTGATCTTCTAAAAATAATAATAACAAAACATGCCAATCTGCTCATAATTGCACCTATAATTTATTACTATAAAATCCGGTAGCTTTAGAAATAAAAAAACAGAATCTGTATTTAAATTAGAGTGCCAAACACCTGTGCGAAAAAATTGCAATTAAAATTAAAACATGTTTTTAGCTTTTTGCAACGAAAACATATTAAAAAAAACCGGAAAAGTGCTAGTCGTACTCGCGCACGAAGGATTCCGTACCATGGAGGGGGCTGAAATGGAGTGTCAGTAACGGCCCCATTTTGCCTCCTCCAGACATACGTTAGTCACTGCGCCTCTCAGGAACTGATGCTCCTGAGCAAGGCGCAGTGATTGACGCCTGCGGACAGCGAGCAATGGGTAGCTCGCTGTCCGATCAGATGAGGCCCAAGTTGACGGCGCGTTTCACTCCTAGCGCGCCGGAAAGAGCAGTCAGCAACGGAGACGGGGCCCGCCAGGGCCAGAGCCGGCCAGCGTTGCGATATATGTTCGAAAGAGTTACCGCGGCCCTGGAAAGAAAGGCACTAGGAGGACTATAGGTGGGTTTTAGTCAGTAAAAGTTTGACACTCCCTGCCGCTCCACCCAGAGCGGGAGGGGTCATTTGATGATGTACCATCCTCAAAAAAAAAAAGGGTTCCGTACCATTATGTATAAAAAACGGCCAAAAACGTTTCTTGTATGGGAGCGGGGCACTTAAATTTTTATTTTATTCTGTTTTTAGTATTTTTTATTTTTTAGTATTCTGTTTTTACCCTTCGGGTACGGAACCCTAAAAAGGACGATAGGAATCATGTTTTTAACGTTTAATATCATCCCAGTTCAGACGGACGACATCTAATCGTTGCCACAAGACATACATAAGTGTCAAGATTGGTTACGGTAACCAATGCTGTAAAACTGTAGTGTATTGCCCACCCGAATACTGAAACCATTTCTAAGTCCTCGGCCCATCTCGAAATTAATTTTCATGTTGGTAATTATTTATAATACCAGCAGTATCTGAACCAGCATATTTTTCGTAAATGGTGTCAAAATTTAAATTAGACGAGTATTTATCGGAAAAGTAAGAGCTCCGCAAGGTTTGATGCTTAGGCTTTTACTGATAGTATTTATTTCCATATCACATTATAACTGATGCTTAGCCCACCAATTATTTTATCAGTAAGGTAAGGTTTACGTTAAAATGTAACACATTTTTATGATCAACAGTTTAAAAAATAACTATAACTATTTTAACCTACCTACTACGCTGTGGAATATTCTCAACTTTTTCACATCTTTTTTTATGTAGTTAATTAAAATGCTAGTTACATATGGCAGACTATACTTAAAATACCATTAACACGTAAAAACATATACCATATTTATATTTAATAGAGACAGCACTAATAATAAAAATCAAATATCCTAACTAAGTTAACCCTAAAAGATGGCGTCAAAAAATTCATCCGCATCGCTGTCGACTGGAAGAGTGGCCAAAAGACTGGTGGCATTGCCACGTTGTATGGCAATGCTTATCCTTTGTCCAAGGTAAAAGCCAGCCCTTGGGTCATATACCTACATAAAGTAAATATCAAACTAAACGGTTTTTTTATCATAATCAAATAAGTCTTTACTATTTGCATTTTAATCCTATTGCATCGTTAAAATATTGGTATCTGGTTAACATTAATAATTATATATACATTAATTTTGCAAAAGTTCATTGATTTTGAAACATAAATGTTCTAATTTGAATTAATGTCTCTAATGATTTTCTTAAATAAATAAGTGAATAAGTACGAGAATTCCTGGAAGGACTTGAGGAAAGCTTTTGCCCAGCATTGGGACAAAAAAAAAAGATTTTGTGCCATGAAAGTAACACTGTTTAAATCTAAGTAAAAAAATTTAATAATTTTTGAATAAACATTCAGCAGGGTGGTATGTCGAGGAAAAATATAATTAAATCGAGATTTGCATCTGTTCTTTATTCTGTCACTAATTGATAATGGATATTCTTAATAGGGACGATTTTCAAAAAAATATTTAGATTTTTTATATAGGTATTTCTGCAGAAACTTGTACATGATGGGTTTTCGAATGTGAATCTCCACCTGTTTTAGTTTTTCTTCCCATTCGCCATCCATACCTGAAAATAAATACAATTTTAAGAACGAGAATTACGAGTGATGATACTATGGTATGCGCCAGATAAATGAAGAATAACGGTCACTGACCCACCTACATTTATTGACACACGTAATTTCAAAAACAGAAATAATGACATAAAGCTGTCCTGAATCGACATCTATCGTGATCCTTACTGTTCTAGTAATGAAAAACGATTAATAATTTACCTACGAAGAGATATTACGGAAAAGTCAATGACCGTTATTCTTCATTTATCTGGCGCCTACTATAGGAAGTTGTAATGACGTTAGCCGTCATGTCTCTAAAAGTGAACATGATGCAGTCAGAAGATTTTTAAAACTCTAGAAAAGGTGATATTCAGCAGAAGTTCAAGTAATAACAATCATTGACAAGTCAAAATAGTGCTTGACCTCGGGACATTTCGGTAACGCTTGTCATTGCATGTCATACATTACGCACTTTTCGGCAATAGTTATTGCAAACGTCACATAAATTTATGTAGCCATTCTAGAACATAGTGTGTGTGAGTTTAGAATGGTGGTACCTAGTATGTATTTATTATTATATTTTTTTATTTCCTTATGTGTTACACCTGCCACATTTTGTCTCTTCACCATCCTCAGATTGGCTGGAATAAAATGCCTAAGGCATCAATTTCGCTTTTGTACAGTATTTTATTAGTACATAATGTTTTAATAAATAGATGCAGGCGAAGACAAAATCTAATTAAATTGCTAATTCTTACTTTTCTGTCCTACGAAACAAAGACCTGTGAAGTTTCTTACAACTTCTTCAGTGCGAAGTTCAATTTCGAAGTTGGTGACTTGAGTGTGAAGGTCTCCTGCTTCGTCGTTATATTTGTCGTAGTAGCCCTTTAGCCAGATGTCGTAGTTATCTAAAATATAATAAAATTAATGAAGTAAGTGTGATCATGTGTGCCAAAAGTAATTTATCTCCACCCTACTCAACAGTTTCGTCTACATATTAATCAATCTATTACTCAAAGATAAAGGCTTTGGAGTGGCGACCGCGTACCGAAAGACGCAGCGTTGGAAGGCCTCCCACAAGGTAGGCTATTGCATTACCTAACACTTACGGATAAGTTGGATTTGTAAGTGCCAATTAGATCAAAGGTTTTATTGTAACAATTTTTTTCGCAAAACTAGCTTGCAATATATTGTTTTTGGACATGAAATCAACAAAAGAGTAGCTTAACCTGTTGGTGTAGTTGGTGGGAATTGTACATGGAAGTCTAAGAGTATTGTCTGTGTTCAAACTTATAAAGCTAAGGTTCAAGTCTCCGGAAAGAATTATATTTTCATTTGTAAATTCTATCAGTGTAGATACTTTGTCCAGGAATGAGTGAAGTGTGACTTGATGAACTGGTGGAGGTAGGAAGACAGAGCGGATATTCAAATTACGATTGCTCTTTCCCTTAGTAATTTTAAGCCTGAACTACAGATCTTCAATGTCAGATTTCCATTTTGGCATACGTATGCAATCACTGAGCTTAGATACTGCAATGAGAACACCTCCGCCATTCTTGGTTTCCAGAACAACTAAGGATCTATTCTCTGCGATAGACACGATACCTAGAATCTAAAATATCGATATCTTTTATACCATCACTCAGCCACGTTTCGGTTCCAATTGTTCCAACTTCATAGACCCAACTGTGCCGCCAATATATTATGTTTGGTTTTTATTCCTCTGAAGTGCTGTACAAAACCAATAATTACAGCAGTGCAAGGGCTTTTAATGTGTTTTGTTGGTAACTGTCGGCTTTTCTGACGAGGACTTGCCGTTGTGTAACCAAATTGCGTTGCGTTTTTTCTTGTCAATTTCAAATATATTTATGTAGGAAAGTAGTTTGGCACTTCTGCCACAGATTGCCATACAGACCTACTCAAATCATAGTGCTCTGTTTTTTTTCTTTTGTTTGTTATTTCAAATATTTGCATACACTACTTTTGTATTATTTTTCATAATTTGTGTAACTCTTTTGTGTGCCGTACGAATATAGGCTTGATAGCACCACCGTAGCCCAGGTGTTGAGAACTAAGTTTTTCATTAGAGTAGGTTCCGGTAAACTGTTTCACAATTTGACAACGACTGCTGTAGGGTTTTTGATTTCTGGGTCTAATTTCCTCACGTGCACAACGGATAGAATGTCGTCTTCCTTGATCGTGGTAGACTCAGTGCTGCCTCGCTGAACCACTGTCTTGACGAAGTTTTCAGCTTTGTTTTCTGGTAAGCCATTGATCTCCAGATTTTACTGGCGCGAATTTTGTTCGACGAGATTTACTCGAATTGCTAAATCAGAAACCGTGGACTTGAGATCTTTATTCTCATCATTCTTGTGGTAGAGTACGAAGCATTGTATAAATTAATAAATAAAGTATTTGAAAAAAAAAACTGCAAATTTTATCAACCTCCAATATTATAAAGAACTCGAGAACAGAGTCAACAAAAATATTCACAAAAAGAACTAACTAATAATGTGTATCGAATCCGTACCCCGTCACACGGGAAGCAAACTCGAAATGGTTACGCCGCCACTAATTAGTGATATGTCTCTGTAGATGATATTAGTAAGTGTTATAGTTAACGTAAATATACGTCACGGAGTTCAAAGGTTAATGTTCAAACCATCACTAACAACGCTGCTAATGAGTCCAAAGTCACTTTTTGTTTTACGATCTGCGTAAACCAGCCGGTGTGAGTATTAGAATAATTTAGTCAATCCACTTAATTACGCTTTTGCGCTTTTTACACAAATGTTTATCGTTTTGGTTTATCACAACAATTATGGTCTAAGTAATTTACTGATAGTTTTGATACAATTTGACAGTTGAATAGTTCACTTCATGATCACTCTAGATTTAAAAAAAACAGAGCTCCAAGGCGTTTACATGAGTTGCAAAAACGACTTAATTTAAAGTTGTATAGACTCCAAATGTTCACCTATATAAACTCTTTTGCAAAAAAAACGGGCACTTTAGATTTTTTTCTCTACTTCAATGAAGAAGAACAAGAAATAGGTTTTGTTAATTTGACGATGTATTGGCATGTTTTTTGAAGCATCCTGGCATGATTCTTTACGTTCCAAATTTAAAATTTGAAAAGAAAAATAATGATTATTGTGGATTATTCTAAAATTTGCTTTACTAATGGCGCGAATTGCTGAAACGATTTTTAACTGATTACGATATTTTAAAACTTTTTGGATATTTTCTGCAAATTAAACAATTTAATCTTTCTTTTTACATTAAATACCACTTTTTGATATGAGTGATAAAGCGATAAGGACCGGTAAAATTATAGCCCTACTTGAAGAAGGTTGTTCGCAAACTTACGTGTCTCAGCGGCTAAATGTGAGTCGTTCAACTGTCCAGAGGACTTGGCAACGGTATCTAGAGACTGGTTCGGTCAAAAGAAGACCCGGTTCGGGAAGAAAACGATGCACAGAACCAAGAGATGACCGCTTTTTGGTGAGTCAGGCGTTGCGTAATCGTAAGGCGTCAAGTGTGGACCTGAAAAAGAGCCTTGAAGAAGTAAGAGGAGTAGAAGTTAGCTTGTGGACGGTCAGGAGGAGGCTTTTGGCTGCCAATATCAAGAGTTACCGCCCAGCTCGGGGCCCTAAATTACTCCGTGAGCACCGTGTTGCTCGACTTCAGTTTTCTCGGAACTGCGCTTCATGGACTCTGCAGGACTGGAATAAAGTATTGTTTTCTGATGAAGCTAGAATCTCTTTGTGTGGAGAGGACCGACGCCGGCGAGTGCTGCGAAGACCACGGGAACGCTATGCGGAAGTGTGTTTCGAAGAAATCACTCCTTATGGCGGAGGCTCCGTTATGGTTTGGGCAGCAATTAATTCGACGGAGCGTACGGAGTTAATTTTCATAGAAAATGGAACATTAAATGCACACCGGTACATAATGGAAGTCCTAATTCCATATGCACAACCCACATTGACTGCACTTGGGGAAGATTCCATTTTTATGGACGATAATTCTCGCCCGCACCGTTCTGGCGACGTGGAAGCGTACATGCAAGAAGTTGGGATCCGTCTTTTAGATTGGCCAGCTCGAAGTCCTGACCTCAATCCAATTGAGCATGTGTGGGATGTTCTAAAAAGACGGGTAAGATCAGTGCAACCTGCTCCACAAAACATCAGGGAGCTAAAAAGAGTCATTGCAGAAGAGTGGGAACGTATTCCTCAAAACGTTATTAAAAACATCGTGGAAAGCATGCCCAGAAGGATTCAAACTGTGATTTTGGCAAGAGGAGGTCACACTCGTTATTAGGTTTTTACATTTGTAACTTTATTTAATTAAAAAAAAAACTTGTCTTTATTGCCGACCACTTCTTATTGTTTGGGCGTGTACGTCGATTTTAAAGAATCCATCGTTTTTTTTTCTTTTAATTGCTCGAATTCACTTCACGCGCATTAATTTACACGATTATAAGTATACAGACTACGTCAAAGAAATAAATTTCATTTAATTAACTAAAATCGACCTTAGAACGTAAATTTCCTTAGGTGCCCGTTTTTTTTGCAAAAGAGTGTACATACAAATAATAAAGTCTATCTTTTTCCATGGGGGATCCCTTTTACTTCGTCTACGTTCATACCTGCCCGGTGACAAGTCACATAGCAATTTTAATTTCATACTTGATTGTAGGTAGGTACAAGAACTATTGTATAACAGAAAAGTAATGAACAGTGAATATTTTTTTTACTTTACGCCCATGTGAATGTAGCGAAATGGCCATAACACTTTTTTTTTACATGGCCACTTGCAAATCTAGCACGCAAGGGCTATTAAAAGCTTCACCGGACTATCTTGTGGTGACCTCAAATGAATTTAAGCCAGGGCTATGGCTATTTTGACTAAGGTGTAGAGTTTGTGAAGTTAGGGCTTGCAGAGTTAGGCGTGTACGTGTAGAGTCAGGAGCTTGGCTCTGCATGAGATCTGATAACTTTTTGACAGTGCAAGCCATATGGTCTCGTCTTTTTGGTGAAAAATGTTTTTTGGTGGGTCAATTATTCCCACAACATTGAACTGTAATATTAACTCACTGAATGTAACTTGACTTGTGCCTTTTCCCTCAAAAGATATTCCTTTAAAATCTCCATCGGCGACGTAAGTTGACTCGACTGTGATACTTGGACACCAAATCTGGTAAATGAAATACGCTTTCTCTGAGGTTACCCTGGAAACAAAAATAAAAAAACAATATTCTTGTATCATTATCACCATTGTTTTTTAAATCACCTGCTTCTTATTGCGACGTAGGCCTCATAAATGCCCATGAGGGGCATTTCGTAATTATCAAAAAACAAGTTAAATTTTGAGCAAAGTTTAAATCTACCAATATGCGAGACTTTGTAGTTAAGGTACTAGGTGGGCCATTTTCACCAAGCCAATCTGATCGCGATCAGCGTATAAACCACGTTTATGAGCTGTCACTATTTTTCTATGGAATATTGATGCCGACAGCTCTTGAACGCAGTTTAGATGTTACTAATTGCGTTCAGTTTCATTGGTGAAATCCGCTCTAAAATTTTAAGGAATTCTAGTTTAAGTTATATAGTCATTTTTATGTATGCATGTCAGTTCTATGACAGTAAACACCTCTTCTGTCTTTCTTTTCTTTATCGTCAATCGATTGACTTACAGCACATCCTTAACCGTACAACACTGCAATCCTGACATCTGGGCTTTTGATAAAACAAATTTAAAATTTGGCTCTTTTATGAAAATTTCATCCAAATGCAAAGGATCGGATGCTTCAACTTCTCCTGGTCTGCCAGCCACAATGATTGGGTAAATGACTTTGGTTGACTCGAATAGGCATTGCTCATCATCATAACTACACAGGACTTTCTATAAATCTGCAAAGAGGTAACATGTGTCATGTGGTTGAATCGTTTTAAAAACTTGTTTCATAAAGAAACAAGTTTTGATTTACATTAATTTATGATAAAAAAGGTTTGATCCAGATAATTATGAAAACATGTTTCGGTGTTCATATTGAACACTTTTTGTCTCGTTCACAGAGTATAATCTATATTTTGCAAATATCTTGGACAGCACAGTGTACAAAACAGGGCCTAAACCAAAAACTCTTAAAGCAGTATTACTTTAATTATTACTTCCAGTGGGAAAGAGACGGAGCTATACAGGACGTATGGCTCCGTCTCTTTCCCACTGGAAGTAATATTGAAGTAATACTGCTTTAAGAGTTGGCTGTTGGGTTGGGTTAGGCCCCAGGAAAGATCTGTTAACTTCCCAAACAATATATTTTTTTTTTTGGACTTACTTGCGCTTAGAACTGTGAACGAAGCACAGTATATACTAAAAATAATAAAAATGTTACACAACATTGTTTTTGAAAATTGCATTAACAACTACTTGGTTACAAAGCGAGCACAAGTTTATAGGCACTATTATTTCTTTAAATATATCCTGGTTTTGTATACGTACCGACTGTGAGAAAAATTCGCATACCAAACATGATCTTTTCCGACATTTTAAAACGTCAATGTCCGAAAAAAAAGTAATTTTGAGGTTCTTTGTAACATTTTATGGACAAAAATAAGTTTTGTAATCAAGAAATCTTGTTTTGGCTTGTATTATTAAATTAATCTGTTCCCACGAAAACTGAATTATAAGTGCATACAGCCATTTTTAAAACATAATTATTTTTACAATAAAAATAATAGGATTATAAATATTTGTGAGAACATTTATTTAAAAAAGGAAAAAGCAATCAGGATGTTGCTGGTTATACTACAGTATATTGCTCAATATTGCATTTAGTACTTAAACAAAACTTAGGCATAATACTTATAATATTATGGAAACTTCAAAACAGAAAATGTAAAAATATTAAAAACAATAAATATCAGGCAGCCAATACATTTTCTCCAGCAAACAGTATAATGAGATACTTCCGAAAAACTCCCACTTCGAAAGTCAAAAGCAAACCTAATTTCGTTAGATTAAAACAGAAGAAGGACGTTCCCTTATCATCAGTGAACACCGACTTGAAAGATTGAATATAAAATAGAATTTAGCGAAGTTTCCATTCAGCGATAAACGTATATACAAATTTTGGGCGTTACGGTCCATCCTCCGTGTGGCCAGATAAAAGGAAAGTTTTGAAACGAATCGAGTCTGAGTTTTATCAGATTCGAGCAGAATCTGCCTTAACGAAACATTTTAAGGGGTATCTTTTTGCACGAACTTTTCTCTTTGTATGAAGGTTTTAATTAAATTAAGGTGAGGGATTAACCCTCGATGTTCACACGTTGCTTTCCGTAACCAAAGATTTCATTAGAGTAATTTGTCTTTATAGGTTTATGCTGTCTGTGTGTTTGTTTTTATCATGATTTCATTAGCAGTTGAGTTCTCTGAGTAGTTTTTTTTCGCTTTCTACTAGGTAGCTTCAGTGTGAGTAATTATGTTAATGTACAACTATGGTATGGCAGCCTAATTTCTATGATGTTATATATAAATAAATTCCTTATTTTTAACGGACTTCTTCTTGTTCGTAACATAACATCTGTAAAAAAAAATCTCTTTTCAAAAAAACAGTCAAAAAGCATTATCTTTATACCATACTGTAATCCTTTGTTTATTATAGAAATGTATTATTTTATTATAATTATGTATTTATATAAGTATATTTGTTTGTATGTTTATTGTAGTGATTTATTTTTATTTATATGTATATAATAATATGTTTTAGTTAAGTTACTATCTCCTCTTTACACACTGTGTCTACGTTTCTTATCCCACTTTTCTATCGCAGGTCTGCTGGAAGAAATAAGCAGTACCTGTGTGCTCTTTTGTCTGTACCCATTTTTTTTAAGATTATTTTGTGTACATAAATAAATAAATAAATAAACATCACGTCGGTACGCAGTGAAAGGGTATGCAGATGCATACAAGCTGAACTTCCACGTTTTTGAGGTTATCTATTCGGTCATAACTTTAATTTTTATCAAACCGATCTTGATGATTATTTTTGCGTTGGGTTTAGTTATAGCTACATTGCATTGGCATTAAGCGTTGAATTTCAAAGATGAACTAGTGACCTCCTCAATTTAAAATCAATAAAATCTAGAAAAGTGACATTATTGTTCGGTTTATAGGTTTATATCGATCCCAAAGCAAAGCGGAAAAAAATATTAATGACTTTCCGCTCTGGGTGGAGTGGAAGGGAGTGTCAGACTCTTACTGACTAAAACCCATCCGTGTACTTCCATATGCCCTTTTCGTTCCAGGGCCGCGGGGACTCTTTCGTACAAATTCCGCAACCCTAGCATGCTCTAGCCCTAACGGGTCCCGTTTACATTACTGACGTCTCTTTGAGTGAGGCGCGCGTGGAACACAACGCACAGTCGAACCGGGGCAGCTTGATCGAACAGTGAGCCACCCAGCCGTCCACAGGCCCACCTACCCTGTGACTCCCGACGCCTGGGGCGTCTTCTTCTGTTGCGGCGGCCGGGGCGTGAGGTTTGCCTCCCCCTCACGCGGCCTGCCTTGTACTTCACGAGCATTACTGCTTCGCACAAGGAGGTGACGGCTTTCCATGCCTCCTCGCTGCAGACCTGGCTCCATGGTCTGGGCCGGTAATGAGCTGGTCTGGACTTGGACTGCGAAGGCACACAAAGTAACTCCCTAACAGCAAATAGCGCAACTACTCATTATGGGAATAATGTCAATTTAGCTGTCGGGTATCACAAATAGGGTTCTCAAGGTATTCGCTTGCTCCTAAGGAGCTGGTTTATCAAAGTCATCCTAAATGGATGACTTTGATAAACCAGCTCCTTATTTTATTATCAGGCTTCTTCAAGCATTTCAATTATTATGACATACAAAGACGTAATATTAGTAGTAAAAAAGTTTAATGTCATGAACTTCAGTGATTCTATCAAACTCTATGAAAGCAAACTAACATTAATCAAGCAACACGTCAATAGTATTCTGTCCATTGAACGTGAAAACGTTCATCTAAGGGAAATATTCTAACATAACCGTCGTTTATACCAAGACATAATCCGGCTAGATTGCTCAGCCATCGAAGTCAACGAGGCGACAAATAATCCCGCCTTTACGCTGCACGAATCCGCGGTAACTTGGCTGCAAAGATGCCTGGGACTAGAAGAAGAGGTGGACTCGTTATGTTTATTTTGTATTTACAGCTTCATATTGAATCTTGAGCAGCAGTCGTATCGGATTAACGCGTCTAGTGGAATTGAAATTGATTGGATTCGAGAGAGACGAAATATTGATTGACACAGCACAAATAGCACTATTTCTTTTTTTACTACGGAAGCTTGATGGCATTAGCACGTCATATGAGGGAGCAGATCTCAAATGCTTCTTGCATTAGACTTTTGGTTGCTCAACTACATAATAATATAAGAACAATATTATTCTACTTTTCCATTTTTTCGTTTTAGATAATTATATCTAAAAGGAAAAATGGAAAAGTAGAATAATGTGCATTAGTTATAAATAGTGCCACAGGATTTTTATTAAACTAGTGCTTGCGTGTTTGTTATTTAAAACAAAACATTAAGTAATTGTTAAATTCGTTTCAACAGTTTTCTTCGTCGCCATTTTATGCGCTCCATTTGCACTATTAGCTTTATGATTATCTTCTATGAATTCTTTAATATGGTTCCGTGTAGCATTTAAAAGTCGAAAACCATTTATATTATTTCACTACTACATTAAAAAGATGGAAACGATTGATAAATACAATAATGATTCCTCACGTTAGCCTATTCTAAAATCTTGAGATCTTGTTTTACTTTTATATAAAAATGATCTGTTTGCACATTGTTACAAAATAAAAGAGCTACATTTAATCATAGCTTTTTACAAGTGAACGTCATTAAAACGGAAATATGCATTTAATTTTCATTGTTCTACAAGACTTTTATTTATAAATAAAATCCGCTACAAAAACATGACTTTATTTATAGAGCTACAAGGATTTCGTAAGAAAACACGAAAAGAAAAATAAAATTTCATAGTAGGTATTGGTAAACGTAAAAATGCTGGACAGCGCCATCTAGGTTGGCCGCATCGAAGCGCTAACCGCGAAAGCCTACACCGTAGCAAGTTGTTGCCAAACTGAAACTACGGAGGGAATCAATAGTTTGGTGCAGAGAAAAATACAGGCGCTAGCAGATATTATTTTACTTAAAACACGCTGGTAGAAAACATTTTTTCTTATAAGTCCAATATTTTCATAACTTTATACACATCAGGATTGATTTCTATGTGTGATTATGAAATAACAAGCAAAGTACCATATTCTACCATTTTGTGAGTTTACGATAGTCAAAATTTATGTAAAGAGGGCAGCAGCGTCGCTATTAGGAGTTCAGTGTTCTTAAAAAGAAGAAAATTAGAATTAAAAAGCGGTTAATAGTAATATTATAATAATATAATAACTATAGTTGAATTTTTTTTTTTTACAAAATGGTAGCCATGGTCATTCTGAATATGAATTAGTTTTTATTTTGCTCTTATAATTGTACCCAAACGGTAAAAACGAGACTATAAGACTTCTCTGTCCGTCTGTCTGTCCGTCTTTCTGTCCGTCTGTCTGTCACCAGGCTATATCTCATGAACCAAGCCAGAAAATTTAAATTTTCACAGATGATTATTTCTGTTGCCGCTATAACAACAAATACTAAAAACAGAATAAAATAAATATTTAAGATGGGCTCTCATGCAAAATTTCCCGTTGTTTATAGACATAATGGTAAGAAACCTTTCGTGCGAGAGTCCGACTCGCACATGGCCGTTTTTTCTAAAAGTTTTTTTGATATTGTCATTATTATTGATGGTTTAAAATTGAATTAGTTTTATTACAAAATCTTACAAAAAACACACTAGTGTATTCTAAAAGAACCATGAATTTTGAGCAGAGCCTTTGGAAATAACTTGATCTAGTTCGTTTAAATTTAATTTAAAGAAATATTTACAAATACATAAAAACTTATAGATAGGTAAGTAATATAATATACAAGTTAGTAAAAAATATACAAGCGGAGAATAAAGGGGGGAAAGGAAGAAATCATAGGGCATCCAAAAATTCGTCGACAACGCTGTCAACAGGAAATGTGCCCAGAAAACTGGCTGCTAGTTTAAGAATATTACGGTTTATTTCAAAAACGTTTTATACTTCAGTGCAATCACAGATTTCACACTATCAAGATTGATAGTGTTAAATCTGTGATTGCAATGAAGTTTCGGCTGTGCGTTGTCTGTCAGTCAGTCAGTAATGGAAGAATTTTATGATGAGTTTGCGTAACAGTTTAATAAGATTATTAAACTGTAGAGAATTTTAACATGATTTTGCGTAACAGTTTAACAAGATTATTAAACTGTTACGCAAAATCATCATAAAATTCTTCCATTACTGACTGACTGACAGACAACGCACAGCCGAAACTACTGGTCGTAGAAAGCTGAAATTTATATATTTATGTAGATTCCTTGGGGAGTGCAGAACGGGAGTGGTCTTTTCTCCATAGAAATGCTATCGCCTGTTTTCTTACTAGTTAATGACCTTAGAGCACTGATTTTTTACAGAATAATAAATATTAACTACTTGTATGTCCCTGTTTTCCTTTATATTAATACTTAATTATTTTTATATATATATAAGCACTAGTACTTTCAAAAATGCACAAAGCCCGTTTAGACCGCTGTCAACAGAGGCCTAGTGTACAAAATATCTTTTAAATTATTTTAATATTGGAGGAGGAAATAGCTGAGAGCCAAACCTCGAAATATGACTTTTTACTCAGGCTAATCAGTCGGATTTGCAGTTGTCCTTATCGCACGAACTGGACGCCGAGCTCTCGCAGAGCAACAGCAGTAGTTTCTTTAAATAGGTACCTCATTTTCAAAAGTCTCTACGCCCGCATTTCCCCTTAAACCCTTACGGAAATGGGTGAAAACCGGATATGCGCGTACGAAGTCGCGGGCAAACCTAGTACTACTGTAAAAATCAGGCAGCTGGCAAAAAATTAAGCGTGATAAAGATAGAGTAACGGCCAAGTGACTTACCCAATCTCCTCTAATCGGGCAAACACCCGAGCCCTTTTAAATTTATTTTTATATAATTTTCACCTGGTGTATGAAATTAAACTTACAATAATATTTCTTTGAGAATCTTACAATAAAGTCCAGAATCCCATTAAATGTGACGCAAAAAGTTTGCTCGTTCGTTGCTGTGATGTGTGGCCTGCGTATACGCACATTGTTTGGTAATCCTTGTGGGCTTGCGCAAAAAATGTGGGAACTATAATGTTGCGCTTTAGGGATGTGGCTTGGTTATCGATAATTTGTTAACAAAAAAAAGTAACTTAATTAAATATTTTTTTATGATTAACTGGGTTTTATTGAAAAAAAAATCTAAGTAAGTAGGTACATTCAATTTTCTATGAAGATTTCAAATAATCGGTATTATGAAGGGTTTTTTTTATGAAAAGTTCTGCTAATAATGTCTAAACGCGTGCTATTTCTGTGTTTTCCAAAAACCAGAAGCCGAGGACCACATTTTGTTTAGAATTTTCGTTTGCATCCTAGGACCTGGAAAGAAAGTTCCATACCAAGCAATTTGTGACAATGACCAACCCTTTGGCTTTATTTTTGTTAATGAACTTTTCATAAAACTTTTCTACCATTAGTTACTTAAAAAATGTTTAAGAGATTCTAAATTCAAATTCTCTATAAAATTTTAAATAAAGAATATGATTATCAGTATTTTAGTTAAGTAATGGTCATAAGTTTCTTATGAATACGGCTGTAATTGATTTATTTTTACTGTAACTAACTTTAAGTAACGCTGGTCAGAAACCATAAACATTTAACGTTTGACATTTCGACTTGACTTACAACCATTTTCACGTCGCCGCGTCGCCCAAATATCGATACACAGTACAATGCCAATCACTATCAACCCCAGCACATTCGTCTGACAGAATAATGACGTGCCTACCTCCGCCTTCCATTCACAAACCACGTGGACAATAGCACGGCAAATAGCCATTATGATCGTTGCAAGGGCCCACTCTATTAATACCTTAGAGCCCGAACGAGGCGATTATTGTTAATTTTGTATCGATATTGTCATAGAGTGGAGCTGTTCTGCCACAGTTTTCTTAGAAAGTCTTGAGCAATGCAAGTACTCTGATGAAGGACGATTATAATAAGACGTGAGGTTTATAATTGTATAGCGGATTAGAGTATTCTTTTGCATTCGTGCGTTTTCGGTCAAGTAAATATCTAATCTAGGCGGTGACTTTGGTGACCGTTAGGTGACTCATACTGCAATGACTGCCTTTGCAGTTCATGCAACAAGGTAAAGTTGGATCCACTAGTGTTGGACAATTTTTTTATGCGTCCATGAGGCTAGCATACATTGAAAAATTACAGCCAGTTATAAAGTTAGCTAGACTGGTCACTTTTAAAAGAAGGCACCTACTGAATGATTACTGTAAAGATATCTTGAATATCATTTTGTAGAAAAATTATAAATTTACAAATACCAAACAAATAGATCCTTGAGTATTATCAGCCTATCTAAAAAATACTTTTAACTGAAGAACTTGGTGGACACCAGTAAGTTTCGCTCTATCAAACCGATACCAGCAATTTTAGACCGTTTGTACCACACAATTGCTTCTATTCGACCACTACTTCGCTATACGCTGCAAAAAACCACCCTACAATAAACGCCCATTATTTCTCCGTCAAACCCTTAACAAAAACATTTTTTTCATACAATTGTGCAATGATCACAACAGACTATAAATAAAACACGCCCATTTTACACGACATTGTGTGGATCCGTATGTTCGAATTTCAATTCTGTTTTTATCAAAATTTTGCACGCAGAGACAAAAGCTATCGCTCTGATATAGAATTCGATGATAAAAGAGTTTGTTTTCTGTTGAAAAAAGGTTGGTTCGATTGTATTTTTTTGCACAGTGGTTTATAATTTGTCAGGAAAATGTATGATATTTGTGGCGTGAGGTGGGTGGGACTTGGTATGGCTATGCTATCGTAGACAGAAGAAGCTACCTACATACGGTTTACATAATCTTTTTAGATAATGTTCCGTTTGTAAGACAGGTTAATCCATCGAAGATAAATGCCTAAATGTCAGCCTCGAATCCCCTACAGCTTTCTTTCCTTTCTTTCATACTCCTTGATTCTATTCATGTTTCTTCCAGGTATTTCCCACGTCTTTCATTCTATTCTTTGGTTTTTATGGCCTAACTTCGGCCATCATTTGGTCGTTGGTGGTGCTCCGGTAGCCATCTCCGTGCCTAGCCAGGTCCGCGCGTCCGATTCCACTTGACACACCCATGTCGCCCTGTCACTGTCTAATTTAACCGATTGTTAAGTAGTGAAATGATTCGAACCAGTATTTCTGCTCCGATTTCGTAAAATGTTCACTGATACAAAACTAATCAGTTCACTGAGTTCCTTAGGGTACTTTTATCCAAGTGCTTGACAGAAAATACAGGGTTATGTTTTTATGCATAGGCAACGAATCAGAATAAACGCATATCATTACGAAAAACTTTAAATAAGGGACCAAAAATGAAATTGCGAAAAAAAAAATAAGAGGTATTGCGTTTATTCTGTTACATGTTGTATTATAGATGTACACTGTTCCTGTGGTATAGTGGCTTGCTATATCCGGTACTTTTGGTCACGAGACCAAAAGTACAGGATATAGCAAGTACCAGATACAAAAATAATAGTTTTATTATGAAACAAACAAGTGTCATCCCCCAGCTAAATCCTCAGTCCAAAGACAGACAGCCTCCCAAAATCGACCAGCCGATTGAGCAAAAGATAAACAATATTCACAATAACAGCTTAACAATTCGTGCGAAATTGTTTTCGGCAGATTAAAGGACGGTCTATAATGCCAACGACAATAGGCCCCGGGCAGGACTGTTTATATAAATACTCTGTCAACCGCACGATCCGCACAATAACAGTTCAACGTCTCCTTTTGACCAAAAATTGTATTTTCGAACACAATAACG
Source organism: Melanchra persicariae (assembly GCA_947386135.1). NCBI lineage: Eukaryota > Metazoa > Arthropoda > Insecta > Lepidoptera > Noctuidae > Melanchra > Melanchra persicariae. Next base: position 7,013,605 of record OX376655.1, on the reverse strand, counting down.
TACTAAACAACGCGTAGAAAGAAGACGTCATTTCTAAACGAATCATTCATTATTTACTCTGATAATATATTTTTTTGTGGAATACCGATGTTGCTAAAATAACATAATTTATGAATTCGCGTTCTTGGAAACCTTGGATGTTATTTTTATGCCGAACGAATGTGATCGTTCGTGAATTATTCTGATATTTGCACGCTAAGACTTTGGTATCGAAAATTGCCGGTAAGACACTTGAGACTTAAGCGTATAAATACTTGAAATCCTCGAATACGATCTCTGACGTAAGAATGAAAATGGAAAGGGATGCGAGGAGCTTCTAAATGTTAGTCACAATGAACAATTAAGGCGAATTCGAAAGTACTCTAATCCTTCACTGTATCAAAGGCATTTAGATAATCAAGGACCGTAGTTGGACAACAAAAAGAACTGGCATGTAATGACATCGTGACGTAACTTAAAGGAATTTTATAACGCTCGCTAGGTTTTGGGTCATTATCGTGATTTTGATCAGCGATGCGTCAAAGGGCAGCCACACACGACGCCTCGCGTCCTTGCCAGCAATTAATCTGAGCATCTACGTGGCCGTAATGTTATTGTGTTTATGCATCGTTCTGAGAATAAATGGAGCGCACCCTGCTTATAGGTAGATGTGAGAATTTTGATCACGCATCTGAAAAATGTTTTTATTGTATTTTTTCCACGATTCAAAAAAAGTGCGATGGCGTCCGTTTGATTCGATTATAATTCATTATTGTTTAAAAGACCAGATGGATTCTGAGGTGACCTACTAAATAAAAACTTAATGTAATCTAATGGTTAGTAAACTCAACATTTAGGGGGCTCAATATATCTTTACAAACCAAGTTCACCCAACATCGAATCAACAATTCCAACAATGTCTACAAGTAGCCATTACATTAAAATAGACTTCAGCAAAAAGAAACCAATTTGATATCCTTAGCATTCGTTCCATTGCCCATCACTCTTATCTTATTGCCTATTGCGATACTCCCAAGTGTACTTAGTTACGAAATGGTATGTAACTGTTGCCACATAGTGATGTACTTAACCTCAGATGACACAGCGATAAGATCGCTTCAAAAATGTAGCAAACAATTGACGACCGCCGCTTGTCTGCAAAAATATAATATCCAGTCACAACACGTGCTCCCGACAAACACCAAAAGATGGCTGATAACTTGATAACTTACTCAAAAAAACGTTTTTCTACCTCAAATGTGTTTATCGGCTTTCAATCTGGAATCTGTAAGGCACACATTGTAAGTCCTTGCGGCTCTTATCATCCGGATTAATCGAAGTATGAAAGCTTTGGGTCCCGACCGCTAGTTCACCCAGCCCTCGAAAACCAACAGATGTTTGCGTAATGAATTTATTCTTAGTTTGCGAAGATTCCTTTGACAAATTTCTACAAATCGGTTTGGCTACCTGCTTGGAATGAGGTTCTAAGACATTGGTAAAGAAAGGGATTGGCAAATAGCTTTTTTTTTTGGTGGATAGTTGAAAAGTTTGTCTGGAAAGATAATACCTAGGTGAGATTGCAAGAAATGGTATACTTAATAGATATTTTGTTCCTTGAAATTTTGGCAGTCTTAGTGAGAATGTGAGTATTATAATCATGATGTTTTAATTAGTATAGCAGAAGACCGCAGAATTATGACTCATATTTTCAAGTTAAAGAGACATTCCACAACAAAGTAATCCGACAGAGAACAAAAGTTTTTGACATAGCTCACAGAATAAGCAAGCTGAAGTGGCAATGGGCCGGCCATATTAGCCGTGGAACCGATGACTGTTGGGGTAGACGAGTTCTTGAGTGGAGACCGTGAATCGGCAAACGTAAGGTGGGATGCCCTCAGGCTAGATGGAGCGACGATCCAGGGTGGTAGCAGCTGCATGAGATTAGCCGGAAAACGAGTTGAATGGCGTGCACTAAGAGAGGCCTATGTCCAGCAGTGGACTGCTATATGCTGATGATGAGGATGATGAAAGAGACCTTACTGATTGTTGAAAAAACTATTTCGTCTTCGTCTTTCCCCTCTAACCTAACAAGAATTAGTTTCTTGTTAGGTTAGAGGTGATTACCAATAAGATCATAAAAACCGAATATCTTTTCCTCCCGTTACCAATCATAACAAACTAAGCAAGTACGACAATTTTAGTATACCCATAACGGATGAGTATAACTTTAATATTAATTGATTTATCTCAGGCTACTGTCCGATCTTTGGCTGGACTTAACGGGTTGTTGATTGCTCTCATTAGGAGCGTGTATAAATCAATTAAACAGAACTGATGTAAAGTGTAGTGACAATTATTGCGAAGTTGTGTTGCAAAAGTTTGATCGCGTTTGCTTAAACGCAATATGGCTTTGAATAATTTTTGTAGTTTCTAGTACGTGCATAAATTTCTTCTGAGTGAGTCATCACCTGCCTAGCCTTTTCTCAACTTTATTGGGGTAGGCTTCCAGTCAAACCGGAGTGAGTATCCTAGTTATATTGTAAATGTGAGAATCTGTATGCCCTTTTTTTTTTTTGGTTAAGCACACTGCTTGACTGTAAGCTGGTTTGGTATAATTGTACCAAACTCCCGTAGTCCGTATCGTGTGTAAGATCGTCTACCTGAGAGTACTAGACCTAGACAATGGGACAAATAGACTATTTAACGTTGAATTAAATATAAATAGTTATTGCCCATAATAAATTCTGATGGAGTGGTCTCGTTGCTTCATTCTCAAGATAGCTACGAAAGAAGATGAGTTTTATTTTTAGTAAGCAAAACTGCAACAAAAAATCTTTTAAAAATAAAATCAAAATCAAAATCAAAATCAAAATCAAAAGTCATTTATTCAAATTAGGCTGAGAGCCAGCACTTTTTGAACGTCAAATTTTACATAAAGACAGTCCCCCAAAACGCCAACCCGTCACCACTTCCTAGTGTTTTAGCTGGGAAGAAGAAGTGGCGCAACAAACTCCCCAGCAACACATCTGTCTGTTACGTTTTAAGAACTTCAATTTATTAAACAATAGTACGCAAAGTATTTTAAGACACGAACAAAAAATAAATATGTATCCAACAAAAAAATTATATGAACTCATATAACCTGTCATAAGCTAACTAACAGAGAAAGAAAGAACATGATAAAATTACATTGATAAAATTACATTGTCTTGCGTTCAACACTGCGACCAACTATTCTTATCGTCTAAATAGTCATTAATAGAATAGTATGCCTTTGAACAAAGGTTAGATTTAACTTTAGATTTAAATGAGTTAAAAGGCAGGTCAAGAAAAGAAAGTGGAAGTTTATTGTAGAAGCGGATACCGAGCCCCACAAATGAGTCATGGACCTTACGAAGTCGGTGTGAAGGAGCATGTAGCTTGTGCTTGTTTCTGGTATTAAAGTCGTGGATGTCGCTCGTTTTAGTATATAAGTGTATATTTTGCCTAATATATAAAATGTTTGCAAAAATGAATTGAGATGCTACCGTGAGAATTCCAATATCTTTAAAAAGTTCTCTTAATGAAACTCTTGACCCTAGCTGATATATTGCTCGCATAGCACGTTTTTGCAAAACAAATATATTTTGTATATCAGCAGTTTTTCCCCACAATAGAATACCATAGGACATAACGCTATGGAAATAACTAAAATAGACTAACCGAGCTGTGTCAACGTCAGTATACTGTCTAACTTTTCTGACGGCGAATGCGGCAGAGCTGAGCCTTCCCGATAAGCTTGATATATGTGGGCCCCATTGAAGTTTGGAATCAACAGTTAAGCCCAAAAACACTGCCGAGTCTACAGTTTCAAGCACCTTGCCACTTAAAACGACATTGGGTCCTAAATTTCTAACATTTGGCAAAGCAAACTTTATACATTTTGTTTTCTTGGCATTTAGAACTAGATTATTTGTCGTAAACCAATCCGTAACCAATGAGAGAGCGCTGTTGACGTTATCGAAATCTTGTCTATTCCTATCTACCTTAAAGATAAGAGAGGTATCATCCGCAAACAATACCACATCACAGATACGCTTTAAGAAAAATGGTAAATCGTTTATGTAAACCAGAAACAAGAATGGACCCAGTATTGAGCCTTGAGGCACACCTAAATGCACTGGTAGCCCGGAAGACTTCACACCATTTACATCAACACATTGAAACCTATTATGTAAATATGAATTTATTACGTTAAGAGCTTCGCTTTTGAGACCGTAATGACGCAGTTTACGCAATAGCGTATCATGGTGCACACAATCAAACGCTTTGGAGAGATCACAGAAAACTCCAATTGCATTTTGCGAGTTCTCCCATGCGTTAAATATATGTTTTAGGAGAGCAACACCCGCATCTGTAGTCGAACGTCCCTTTGTAAAGCCATACTGTTCACTATGGAGTAGTCTATTTAAATTAAAATGTTTTAACAACTGCTTGAGTATTAATTTTTCAAATATTTTGCTAAATGCAGGTAAGATGGAGATAGGCCGGTAGTTACCAATGTCACTTTTATTGCCCGATTTAAATAAAGGTAAGACTTTACTACTCTTCATGAGATCAGGAAAAGTTCCTAAATCCACGCATTTACTAAACGTAACAGCAAGATAGGGCGCTACTATGTCTATTATATTACTCAAAAGTTTAATAGAAACGCCCCAGTAATCACCTGTGTTTTTAGATTTAAGTGTATTGAAAACGTTAACTACATCGCGTGGCGTTACGTGCTCAAAACTAAATAATTGATTACACTCGGGCACACTACTTTGCAAAAGGTTTTCAGCTTTAGAAGGGGACGAATTCAAGGAGCGAGTTGTAGTTATAGGTATATTGGAAAAAACTCATTAAATGCCTGAGCTACGTCAGCAGCTTTACTTACTAATTTGTTGTCTACTATAATCTCTAACTCATTTTCTCGTTTAACCGACTTGCCCGTTTCATTGTTAATGACTTTCCAAGTGGCTTTTACTTTATTATTAGAATTTTTAATTGTCTCGCTTAAAAATTTTGATTTCGCTACAACGCAAATCTTTTTACATAGTTTAGAATATTTTTTAACGTACTCTAGAAAAGCGGGAATATTTATATACTGCAGGAATATTTAAAAGTAGAGCGAGATTATACGAGTTATATGGTTTTAAAAAATACAGATTTGATAACTCGTATAATCTCGCTCTACTTTTAAATATTCCTGCAGTAGCCCATTGGTTGAAACCAACAGAGGTACCCGTGATGTTTATGGTTTTTGTCTTAAAAGTGGATTGGTACTCTTTTTGCACAACATCAAAAAGGGCTCCATAGATTTTATTAGGATCCTCATGTTCTATCAAAGATGGTGTAATTTTATTAGCTATATTATTTTTGAATTTACTGCAACGACTTGCTGTATAAGGCCTGCATTCTATTTTATGCGGCTTTTTATTAAGTGGCATTGGAAAGCTAACTAATAGGCCACAGTGGTCAGACGTTAAGTCACTTAACACTAATTTATTTTCGGCATCACAATTACTAAAAATATTATCAAGACAAGTTGATGAAGATGCCGTGATCCTAGTTGGTTCATAAAACAAGTTAACTAAGTTATAAGATTTAAACAGATTCAGAAGTCTGACACTTAATGGAGTAACATCTAAAATATTAACATTAAAATCTCCACATAAAACTATACTTTTACTACTTGATTTCAATTTATTAAGTGAATCCTCCATTACCGATTCGAAAAGACCAAAATCACCAGAGGGCGGTCGATAAACACAAATTATAACGTATCGCTCGAGTTCAACACAAGACAACTCAACAGTACGCTCGATAGATAGATTAACTAAATCTAATCGTTGTTTACATTTCAACTTGTTTGAAACAAGGACTAATGATCCACCGCGAATAGCACTTTTTCTCACAAAGGCACTTTGAACAGCAAAGTGATCATCATTGATAAAAACTACTTCATGTTCTTTCAACCAATGCTCAGTTAAACATAACACCTGAACATCATAGTTCTCCATAAATAAACTTAACTCAAGTTCCTTGCCGGACAGACCCTGCATATTTTGATGTACAATATTCAACATATGAGGCTTTTCCGTTGTCGAGCTTACTAGTTTAAACTACTATGTGAATCAATAAAAATGTTAGTATCATTACTAACAGTACGTATTGGTACACCACAAGTACCGGTGTCACACTGTATGTTGAATGCTAAAAGATTAGCAATATGTCTCCTACAACTAGGCGGTAAATACATATCATAATTTGTCAGTTTGTAATCAGTAATAAATTGATTACAATCAAAATATAAAATAGCGTCACGATGACGACAGGTCCTATTATAAATAAACATATTTAAATCAAAAATGTGCCTGTTTTGCTCCTCAGATAAATATTGAGAATAGGGCAAGGCACAGAAAATAAATTTACAAGTATTGGTCTCACTTAGATGTAACATTAAATTGACACATTTAATTATGTCTTTTTTACCTACAGCTAAACTATCTCCAAATAATAATATAACAGTGGAGTTGGGGTTTATTGTTGACAATTTAATACTCCTAATTAATTGGCTAAAACTGGCACCGGGTAAACAATTATTTATTACATAATGTGTTGAACACTGGTTAAATACACTACCAAAACCTTGACCAAATTTATCAGAAAGTACATATGTTGTGTTAATCAAATTATTTTTACTAAAGCTGTTATTATTATCAGTACAGCAGCCATCAGGCTGAGCTACCGAGGGTGTGGGTGTAACATGCTGAGGCTGAGGTGCCTGGGAGCAAGAACAGCTACAAGAGAAATTGTTCGTCAGAGACTCATACCTCTCTGCATTGTACGTTACCAGGTCCACCAGCTCATTGGCCTCCTGCAAGCGCTTACTCAGATCTAGTTGAGCAGCCTCATATTTACTAAAGATATCTTTTAGAGTTTGTTCCCTAACAAGTAGTTCTTCCTGAAGGCGGTGAGTGTCGTTTTCATACATTAGTTTACATAAATCTAATTCATCACTACTATTTTGTAATTCAAGCACTAAATTTACATTTTTTTGCCTTAGCTTTAAATTTAATTTGTTGACTTTTTGTTGTTTTAATGATTTATTAATTTTCTTAATTAATCTATTAATTTTAATATATTTTTTAATATTATTATGGCCCTTTTGGTAAATTACATTTAGTAATGGTATCATTAGTTAAGTCTATTGTAACCATTGGTTCTACACAAATTGGCCTGGACCCGCTACCAACCAACTCATCATAAAGGCTGCTGGTCTTCGCAGACTCTTCACCGGCTTTAAGTGCCTCCAAGTGGGTAATAGTGTTGTGGGCACTGCTTAACTCCAATTCCAGCTCTGATATGCGTCTTAAAGCCAGTTCATGTGTGTCGCTGCAATGTTGGAAATTTGACACAAGTTGACGGAGCTGTTGATGCTGGTCCAGAATGTCCATATGCTGAATGTGTAGTTCAGCCAACTGGTTTTTTAACTCAGTGTTCTTATGATTGATAAGTTCAATTTCCACCTCACTATCTTCCCTTTCCTGTAGCAGCTGATTGCACTGGTCCTTACTAGATTCTAGTTCCTTCAACGTAGCCCTCAGTTTTTCCTCCAAGGATGCAGCTCTACGGGTCAACATGTTGACAGATCAACCCCAGAGGCACCCTGGAATGTGAAATAAAGATAGCTAAGTATATGAAAGAAAAGGAGATGTAGATAAGCTAGGTAGAAAGTATCTAGGATGAAAGGCTGATTGAAGTTCAAAAATTAAATTAAATTAAATTATCAAAATGAAGGTGAAATTCAAATGAAAATGTATGTGGTATCTCAATATTATGGATTGTTATTTTAATTAAGTATTAATAAGAATTTCAAAATTGAGACTAGAACTTAAAAGAAAAAAAAAAATAGAGCTGAAAAATACAATCTATAGGAAAATTACCCTAAAATCAAAAGGTAAGCGAGAATTCAATAGGTATATGCTTAGTGAAATAGAAAACAATTCTCAGAATTTTCCGTTGTAGCTAGATCTAAATAAACCTTATCATATTGTAATTAAATAAGGTATTTGGTTCTTTTACGTTTACTTTTATTTACGGCCAACGCTTGGTATGTGCAGTTTGCGTGACACAATGAATATAATCCTGGTAAACTGCCATAATAAGGTTAAAATATCGCGGTTATTTTTAACTTCACCGTAGGGTTTTCTTCCTGGTGTTATATTATAATTGTTAAAACTAAATATTGATCAAAAACTTACATCATCGAAATGTATCTATAAATTTTAACCATTTGGTTGGTTAACTACGTTACAGTTTGTTATTTTGATATTGTTGATTGAAGGAATTCATCCAGTTGTAGTTGTTGTTTAGTCTAGTTATTTGCTGTTAGTCCCTCGTTTTCCTTAAAATACTGATACAAGTTGGAGAAAGTTCACCCTAGTTGTCTGCATAACCAGGGTTGCGGAATTTGTACGAAAGAGTCACCGCGGCTCTGGAACGCAAAGAGCATAAGGAAGAACACAGGATGGGTTTTAATAAGTAAGAGTCTGACACTCCCTTTCACTCCACCCAGAGCAGAAGAAGTCAAATTGATGATATCTCATCTAGAAAAAAAAAGCAATCTGTATAAAAGCAATACCTATACTAGACTGCATATTGCGGTCAACCGTCCACTAGCGTTATCTTTTAATTTATTTACGTTTCACGCGACAAAACACATAAACATTCATTCTATTAACCCCACAAGGCGCCACTAAACAAAACACGCTTGAAAACAATAAAAAAAAACATTATAAAAGCACCCTTTACGACGGTAGTGAAAACTTTAAATTATTATGTGAATATTCTCCCCATAGAATCATTAATGTTACTATTTACAGTTTGAAAATATGAGGCTTAATTATGACCACTGAAAAATTGAAACGGAAACTTTCATAAGCGTATTTGTTTATAACTGAAATAATAACGTTTACGATATTTTTTTAATGAGTCTCAAATAAAACTTAGTTTATGATACCTTATACGGTATGGTTTGACCCAGATTTCAAAGCAGCCAGTGACCGCGATTGAATTACTATAGCTACTACCGCGTTTTTTGTAAGGTATAATCATTACGTATTTTTAATAATAAAAATGGTGGTGAAGGAGTTTTTAAGGTAATTGGTGATAATCGTGACTTTTTCGAAGGAGCTACTAACGTCCCATAAAAGACGTATCTTAAAACAATTGTGCTAGTCAAATTATGGACTTATAACTTTTGCCCGCCACTTTGCTCCCGTACCAAACCTTCAGCGAGTACCTACCACCTTCTGTCAGGCCCTTTATCCAACCTTGTAACGCCAGCTTCTACAGATGGTCGTCGAAGCTTTTGGCCATCTAGGGCCCTAGACAACGTGCCATTCAATTAGCGAATGCGACTGTCGAAATGCCAAAATGTAGAAGTTTGATCACGTGACATTTCGATAGAATCTGTCAATCCCATACATTTTTCACGTATTGACAATCGCCTTCGCCACACTACCGTTGACAGAATCACACTTGTCTCGAGCCCCAGGCCAAATTATTTTTATTATTAATTAACCTATCTAGCCGAATCTTGCAGAATCGCAAAACTTAAATAGCAGTGGGTAAGACACATTGCTCGTAGAACGGATGGCCGATAGAGCAGAAAGGTTCTGAAGTAGGTGGCTGCGTACCGGAAGATACTGCTGTAAAAAACCTCCCACAAGATGGATCGATGACTAGGTGAAGGTTGGTGAACGTTTGGGGGAGGTTTTCTTTTAATGATGAGAAATCTACAAATGACTTCTCTCGCTCTGAGCGGAGCAGAATGGAGTGTCAGACTCTTACTGACTAAAACCCATCCGTGTTCCTCCAAATGCCTTTTGTGTTCCAGGGTCACGGTGACTCTTTCGAACAAATTCTGCAACCTTGGCAGGCACTGGCCCATCTCTTTGAGTCGCGCTTGGAACACAACGCGCAATCGACCCGGGCCTGGTTCTTATCGGAAGACGAGCCAACCAACCCTCGCCGTCCGCAGGCCCACACCTACGATGACCGGAAATCACCCTGCGACTCCCGACGCCCGGGGCGTCTTCTTCTGTTGCGGCGGCTGTGGCGTGAGGTGTGCCTCTCCCTCACGCAGTCGGGGGAGGCCTACGTGCAACATTGGTCGTGTCAATCAAGAATCTATCAGCCTAGTCTTTACTTAACTATGTTGGGGTTGGCTTATCCAGTCTATTCGGATACAGCATTGGACATCTGTTAGCTGAAATGATGATAAGTAGAATTATCGTCTGTCGTCCGGGTGGAAACAATTGGACAATTTTTTTTCCCTTTGTTTTTATTTTCATGAAATTGGTTCCCCCGGACGATAGAGGTTAGGTACACCTCCATTTATTACACCTCCAAAAATTCTGCAAAACTCAAAACGAAATTTGCCTTTGAATATCAAACTCCGGTTGTAAGCCAAACAGAAACGCATCCATATTAGGTCGGACAATGAGACCCCATACTGAATATTGATTCCTAATATAATGACTGGATAGGTGATATACGTTGACAATTAATTAACTTACTGAATGGCACACAGCAATTGTACTCTCTAATGAACCGGCCAGTCGCAACTCGAATTAATTGTCATACGTGCTTGGAGTGTCAACGTGACCAGCCTTAGCTGAAGCATTCCAATGCGCTTTGCATCCCCTTTGACACTTGTTTTTGGGAGAATGCAGGGGACAGGGGAGTTGTTGTATTATACTGGTCGTCAATCGCTAATGCTCGCTTATGGTAGCAGTTGTGCATAGGAATTTTATGTGCATTTAGGTTGGGTAAAATTATCTTTACACGAAAAATTATGAAGAAAGAATTCAATCCAGGGTACGCAAACCACAGAAAAATTGTAAATAGGACTCGTTTTGTCATACCGAGGAATACCGAGATTTGTTGTACTATGCATCTTTTAGTGGAACAACTAGAATACATATTCTCAAAGATTAAAGTTGAGGCACCTTGCCAAATGCCGTGAGCAAATCTGCATAAAACAATATTGTTGATATTTTGACCTGAACAATTTGTCACATTTTTTTTAGTTTTTTTGTATGTTTTGCGTTTTATTCCCAAACAAAACAATTTAGGTAAATGCACAATTGGGATGTTTCCTGTTTAGAAAAATTCATTTCATGTAAGTAAATAAAATTGACAAAGATAAAGCGCATCAAAGTTCTAGAGTGGAAGTAGGTGACGTTACTTGATCGTAAGTATACCAAGATGTGGACGTCACGCGTAATTTCAAAACATTATCATCATTATCGTCTTAATTTTTTGTTTACGTAACAAAAGAAAAATACATTTTTAATTTTTTTTTGTTAATCAACTGACAGACCCTATAGATTTGTTCAGCAAAATACCCTTTTCCATGTTCCAATTTTACAAACAATAAATAATCTACCAATGGATAAACGCACCGTTATAATGGGAACAAACACTGTCATAGTGATGTCCAATGACACGTTCGAGTTGATTAGTTTACGCAGCGCAGGACTATCGACTGTTTGGTTTAATTTATCGGAATCAATATAATTGATAATTTAATTGAATGATGGCGTTGCATTTCCAATTGAATTGAACGAGTTGAAGGGAATGGGAATGGAAATGATAAGGGTGATTTGTAGTGTCGTTTTAGTTTTTAAGTGATGAAAGGGGTTTTCGGTAATTGTGTAGATTGTATAAATAACGGTAATTATTTGTAGGTCAGATAATGGGAGCGTTTTATTAGACCATTATTAAGTTTTTTTTTTGTTTTTCAATCAATTCAGCTGTCCTCTGAAATCTAAGTTAGTCCTTTTTTGCAAATGTACGACTATTCATTTATTGACAGTGGGTATTTTCTACTTGAAGTTAGTAGTCTAGTCCCTGTCTAATCGATGCCTAACGACGCTTGTCACTGATTACGTTTTTTCTAGCCATTGGTCTTATACAATTCTTGTAACTTTTTAAGTAACTTTTAGTCTTCCCGGAAATTTTAATAAGTACGACGTCATTTTTTAGCAGAAACTTGTCGTCTAGTTTTTGTCTTGTCTGTCTAGGCCCAACAAAGTTAGTCAGTCACTATGTTTTTTCCAAGCAAGACTCTTACAAAATTCTTGTGAATTTTTTTTTCGGAAGATAAATCAAAGGTCAATAACCTCAACTTATTTAAATAGCGATTTCTTCTGTTATTGGAGAAGTTATGATTGGTTTTATCGTAATCAGATCTAAGTGTTTAACTCAGGGGAGATTGGGGAAATCTCTTCCATTGATTTTGATCCTCGATATGAACATTGTTTTTTTTTGCGGATTGGGCAATTGATTATTTTCCTCCAACTACGTGCAACAATTTTGAGGAACAATAAATCTAGTAAACCATCAGGTTGTAACATCTATTTCACCAAAACTTTCTTCTATGAGATGCACATGTGCATCATTAAAACTGTTCAAGACACACATAAAAGCATAGCAGTCGATGAAGTCGACAATCCTGACACTGAAAGTTTGGCTTCAAAGACCGAATACCGATCACAACGCATGCTTAATTTGCATCATTGATATTTTACCTATTTATAATTCGAAAGTAAAACCTAAATCCGTCATGTTACTGGCCAGATTCGAAGTCAACAAGAAGTTTTTCTTGTTTGAGAAGCCAACCACACATAACCTCCATGCTCACACGTCATCAGCCTCATTTAACTCTCAAAAATTCCTCCAAAGACAATACCGAGAACACAAAAAATAAGCCACGAATTAATGTAATCTTATTAAGTGTTACCTGCAAGAGTTCCCATCGTAGTGATGATCTGTCTATGTAGATCCCATTGTGAGTTTGTGAGCCAGTTTGAAAGCGCGACCCGAATATTGTCACAATGAACTCCAGTGCCTGAGGGACAAAGAGCTCGGTATAATTAATGACTGAGACCACGAAATGTCGCTGTCTTGCGTTGAGCTGGATAGAGAAATGGATGGAGAGGGATGTGCAGCATTCTTTGGTAATGTATTGAGCGGTTCTGGTCAGTGAATGTGGTGATTGCAAATGTTTAAAAAGGCAGAAAAAGAGGATGGAAATTCTAATACTAAAACTTAATTTAAAATAAAAAACAAATAAACTTGCAATAAATTAATTCAATTATTTGTCTTAGTGACTACAATTGTAGTCACTAAGACAAATAATTGAATAAGTACTTCTATTATTTAATGTTATTTTTGTTGACAATGCGTAAAACGTGAATTTTAACTAAAATAATGAAATGAATTAAAAGTTAAGTTAATTTACATTATTTCAGTAACTACACTTTGAACTCAAACTAGTGCTGGATTGCAATTGGAAAAATTTAAACAGGTACCGATATTATTATTAAAAATATTTAGATAGAGATAAGTACCGTTACTGAATTGGTGATCTATTAGCACAACTAGAATCTTGTAAACAGCTAATTCAATGCCATTTCATAAAAAAAATCTTAATTACATTCTTCTTAAAAATCAAACTTTTTGCATTCCAAAAGATTTTAAAAGATTGGAAAAATTATTTAGAAAATATCATCAAGTCCAATGCAGCGTTGGATGGACTCACTGAATTACTGGAATGTGTTAATGTGAACCGGGCATGATTATCACACTTCATCACAAAATAAACAAATGAGTCTCTACAGCTTCAGTGTCCTGCGTCATCCCACACCGAGGCTCATATCGTTAGATTAAGATAAAACTAAAACAATAATCCTTTTCATTTCTACCATCCTTTATTTCAACCACCTCTGAATGGGCTAGGCTATGTCTTCATATCTGTGGACGATGAAAAAAATCTGTGTGGGATGCACTTTACAACCATCTTTATACCCTTTGTTATACTTTGTATTGCCATTAAAGCAAGAATAAACTCATGCGAGATACAGCTTTAGTCGTTTGCTCTCATTAGCTCAGCACCTAACAATGGTATTATTTTTATTGCGGTCAGCATAAACGACGAGTATTTACGATGATCCTCACATGATTGTATGTTCTTTCTTGTTCATTATTTGATTTACAACCTAGAGGTTTTCTTAACTCTTAAAAACAGTTGAAGTGTATAATTTTGTAGGATGAGCCAAGGCTTTAAAATGAAGTGAATAACACATTTTAACGGAACGACACATTGTTTCCCAATACATTGAAATATTTTGGCTCGAATATTTTGCGTGCAGGATTATTTCGATTGTTGACGATTGCACTCCTTTGTAACAAGGATTTGAGAGACTACGTTTACATTTTACAATAATAATATTGATGATTCATTTCGATTGTGCATTTATTATTATACGGGCATTCCTATAAGTCTCTTTTTGATTTGAACCTCGAATTTATCTGCAATAAAATTAGTTCATCAGCTGCTGGTTGTTTGTGTATTTCAGCTACGTCTAGCCTAAAATATTTCTGAATCCAATTCAAGGAGCAAGAACCGCAGACATCGTCTCAAGGAACATCCTTTTAAGTATTCAGAATTGCATGGAAGCCTTTTGATTTGCTATTTACCGGAGTACTCGGTGCGGCTTCTTAATAAAGTAAAGGTGTTTAATTGGCTGACAAACTGTTCGCGAAGTAATTACGTCTTGGCTGGCAACGGTTCAAACAACGCGTCAATCTGGTTGCGTAGGGATGGGATATGAATTCTGTGAGGTTATAGAATCTTGACTTTTAAGTTCTTTGAAATGTTTGAGATGGTTGCTGTTACAAAGTATCAAATTAATTTCGTTAGATGTCCTAGGAAATCATAATATTGCTGAAAAGTGTGGTTATGAGGGTTATGACAGTAGTGGTTTACTTTACCTTTACTTATTGGCTTTGTACGATCATCAGGTATCGAGGAAACGCTAGGTCTTGACAGGCGTATAAAATAAATTGTTAGGTAGATGAGGGGCAATTTTTCCGTATCAATATTAATGTTTTTACTCATACAAGGCGAATGAAAAAAAACACAAAATTTCTGGTGATGGCCTTCGGACATCGCTGAATATGAGAAACATAGGACCGATCTACATGGCGATGCTTGGCGGAGGCTTATGTCCACTGCTTAAGGACGTTCATAAGCACGGCCAACTTTTGGCTAAAATTAGAATGATGATGTTGCGTGATCAAAACTTTTAACTTGTTCAATGTTTAATTGAAACGAGATTAAATTTTATCGATAGTATACCCTACAATCCCTACTGTCAGGTGAATTTCGCGAACACTTCAAGTGTCAAAGAACGGGTTCGCGCGTGGTGCGGTTACCAGCTATTACACTGCGCGCCGTAAGCAATTGCTTTCCTGCAACGATGAGCCTTTCTGCATCAATTACTTTTTGCATCGGAAACGTTTTAATTCCGTACTCATTTACTAAGGCAACAAAGTCTTGCGGAAATTTAGGATGCCCTAATTTCTCACAATTTGGTGCAAAGACCACAGTTTTGATTAAGACATGCAGAATTGTGGTTGGAGAACTGAGTGAAGTTATGCTTTGATGTTGCAGGTGGAAATTATGCACCAATCAGGTAACACGATTCGGTGACGGGATCAACGGTATTGGTGCAGAGACGTTGCGGTTACCAACATGTTACAACATTTAAGCTGACACAACCACTGATTAGATTGAGACAAGGCGACATTCAAACTGTATAAAAAATTTGATAATAAATCATTTACTGACTTTTTGACAATTGCTAGCGACACGTTATTGCTAATAAAAAGTGACAAAAAAGTGACCTGCTATCTTTTTTCAAGAGTCTCATTTCAGAAACTGCAATTCTGTACCTACAAGCACTGTTTTTGACTAGAGGACAATATTAATGACGAGGTCATCAGCGTTGGTCAAGTTGCACAACGAAACCTTATTACTTTATTACAGAAAGCAGCTGTAAAACCCCAATTTTTGCCTCCATAACAAGAACATTGGCCGTCTTATTACCAACGTCTCGCCTTACCCCTGACTGTTTTACGGGATACTTGTCAACACATATTCTGGCCCTCATAAGCCAAAAAGCTGTAACTCAATGAAAGTGAGTTTCAAGAAAAAGTGGGTTTTTAAATCGCATAACAAAACATGATTTCCATCACCTTTAAGGCATATACTTAAAGCTTAAAACAAGCTACTGCTCGCGGCTTCACCCACACAGAATG
This sequence comes from Melanchra persicariae, assembly GCA_947386135.1. Taxonomy (NCBI): domain Eukaryota; kingdom Metazoa; phylum Arthropoda; class Insecta; order Lepidoptera; family Noctuidae; genus Melanchra; species Melanchra persicariae. The sequence goes on along the minus strand of OX376655.1, from coordinate 6,997,432 downwards.
TGGATAAAAATATATTGAGTCCTTATTCAGGTTCTAGGCCATATCTTTGTGGCGGAATTTGTTCGTTCGAAAGAGTAATCACGGATGGGTTTTAGTCAGTATAGAGTATACTCCCTGAAGAAGTAATTAGATGATTTCCTATATAAAAAAGCTATAATGATATCTGTGATAAATATCATTCAAATAATTCAAATCGATTTAGCGGCTTAGGCGTAAGTACAAATGTTACAAGCATACTGAGTTAGTTTTGCATTTATAATACAAGTACGAGTAGGTACGTATAGTATTTTTTTCAATACTTCAATAAAGTTACGGGTTCACCAACTAGCTTAACTGATGCGGCAAGTGTCAAGCATTCCGTTGCATAAAAAACTGAATTTTAGTAAATTTTGAGATATCGCTTTTTGACTTCCGACGCCAGACTTGTCAACACATATTGGTAGCATAAGGGCACACATTACAACGCATTGGAGCGTGATATGAGAGTAACGGTGTAGGACGGGTCATGTACAACAAACATTACAAGCACGAATTAACTGTTTCATTAAAGTTGCACGTTCAACTAACGTGGGTTAAGGCAGCGTATGTATAAGGGGTGTTTTGTACGATAATTATAAAGTAGGATCAAATTTTCGGTCGAGTTTCCTACGTGTTTCTATGCTGATCTTGGAGCTCGGTAATTATAGGAAGTTGTTCAGCCTTCTACGTAATTGGTATTAGTCAGGCCTGATAATTTATAAGTTTGGTAGTGCTGGGGTAATGGGTTTATAGGCTTTTGTTGTAATCTATGAACATGACTCGTAACTGTACGTAGAAAAGTAAAACTTAAAAGTACAACTATCTTTTTATTATTAATACTTCTTATATTAAAGTTGGGCTTAACTACGTTTATACATTTTTATTTTCATGTGAACGTGATATCAGGCTTAATCATAATAAATATCTAAACGTAATTAGAGATTCTTAAGAGGGTGCGGTACGGAAAATAGTGGCCACTTTTATCCGTTTTAGTGATTATAATAAAACTGAACAATTTAAAACTACCGTTTATAATAATATTAACGTATAATCTTGTGGAGCACAACTTAAATTACATATTTTCTGCATTTTCATTCTAAAATAAAAGAAATAACCAAACAAACGATGAGGGCGCCACTGCGCGGTCGACGTTTGGTCGGCGCCCTCTTAATTCAAATTCGCTATACAACATTTTCAAGAACATTTTTTAAGAATCTGCTTGTGACTATTAATCTAAGCAAGGGCACTGTATAAATATTAACATTTTTATGATTGGAACTTCTTGAATAATATCAGCCCATCTCTACAAAATGTTAAACGATTTATGATTATCACAATATCAATAAAAAGTTGACTATCGACTATTGTTAGTTGAATTCGTAATTCGAACCCACAGTCGATTTCGGTTGCGGTTCCATGGGTGTGTAGTAAAGACTTATTCGATTTTGAAATGTCAAAATAAAACCGACCTCTCTATTCCTTTTTTTAGGGCTCCGTAGCCAAATGGCAAAAACGGAACCCTTATAGATTCGTCATGTCTGTCTGTCTGTCCGTCCGTATGTCACAGCCACTTTTTCCAAAACTATTAGAACTATACTGTTGAAACTTGGTAAGTAGATGTATTCTGTGAACCGCATTAAGATTTTCACAAGAAAATAGAAACAAACAATGAATTCCCCATACTTGGAACTGAAACTCAAAAATTTTTTTTTCATCAAACCCATACGTGTGGAGGATATCTATGGAAAGGTCTTCAAAAATGATATTGAGGTTTTTAATATCATTTTTTTCTAAACTGAAAAGTTAGCGCGAGAGACTTCCAAAGTGGTAAAATGAGTGTAACTTCCCCCTGTAACTTCTAAAATAAGAGAATGATAAAACTAAAAAAAATATGAAGTACCTACATTACCATGTAAACTTCCACCGAAAATTGGTTTGAACGAGATCTAGTAGGTAGTTTTTTTTTAATACGTCATATCGTAAACCGCAATTTACCTTTCATTCAATCAACTCAAATCTTCACAGATGATGTATTTCTGTTGCCGTTATAACAACAATTACTAAAAACAGAATAAAATAAATATTTAAGTGGGAATCCCATACAGCAAACATGATTTTTTTGCCGTGATAATGGTACGGAACCCTCCGTGCGCGAGTCCGACTCGCACTTGGCCAGTTTTTTATTAACTTTTTAAGACACCTGGTGGTAGAAGCTGTTTTAAACACCTGCAACACCGGATGAAGCGTTACCTTGTACCCTTTTTACACGCTTTTTTGGTCATACCGCGGAAGAACTTTGGTGGTCTAGACAAAAAGAAAACTACGTGAAGACACGGCAGCTTCAAATAAGTAAGGCTTGATTAGGTTATGATCTTGCAAGATGGTTTTATTGGAGTGACTAAGTTTTCATCCATGTAAAATATAATGCTGGTTTACATAGCGGACATTTTGCCGAAATTATTAGTTGTAGTTGCAACAAAATAATTATCATATTAATGTCGTAACTTCGGACAAATCCGTCAAACAACGGTGCTGATTTTCAGGAACTACCGCTCGAATAAGAATCTAAAAAGCAAAGAGGAATGGCATCGTCGCCACTGCAGAATATTTTTATACAAAGGTCAGTATAATTATTCGTGAACTCGATCTTATGACCTTCGAAAAGGTATATTTTTTGGCGATACCTTAATCTAATCCCGCAATTTGTAGAGTCGTTGCCCGAATGAACCGTCTGGTCGTAAAGTGACAAGGTCAACCTTCTAATTTGAGTTCCAGAATGAAAACCTGCGAAAAAAACTCAACGTAGGTGTTTGAATACGGTCAATTTAAAAGGGGATAAGCTACATAGTAAATTATTCGGATTTGTTTTCACCTTTTTCTCGGATTAGGGACGAATTATTATTTAATATTGAAGGGATTTTCGTATAAAGCTGTGAAGTTCGTGAAACCCTACACGGGTACGGATTTGGTTAAAGGGCACACCGTTTACCAAAATACGTAAGCTAGGTTTTGGTCATGGTTTTGCCGTACCTACAGAATTCAAACAAACAAACAAACAAACAAACTATACAACAAACTATTTTTGACACTTGGTGTCACACTGGTGTCTTTCTTCAACTAGTGCAAGATTGACTCTTGGGCCCATATAATATACCGAAACGTTAACTCTAACTCAACTCGACCTCCAATTACATCAGAGCTTCTCAAACATTGAAGTTTTTACATTTGTTTGCTCATATCTCATATCTCGAGTACAAAAACGTCAATTAGACAAGCTGCATTGACATTTTCGTGCTCGAGTTCGAGTTACATAAGTTTAAGTTTACGTTTTTGGGCCTTGGTGTTATTTTTAAACTGAATCGATAAGGGACATAAACTATAATTCTTGAAAAGCCGTATTTACTTTCTTTAAATTTTATTCCGTAAAATAACGGCTATCCGAAATATCTTCAACGAACACCTAAGATGTTTACCAAAATTTTATGTATTGATATATCCCGCCTCACCTTAAGGTGGGATCCGCATCTGCTTACACAGATTACACCTGTACTTAATCCCTTAATTAATTATGAACGAACCTGCGACACATGATAACGGAAATGGTGGTTAGTTCCCCATAAGATTTTATTACAACCGTAAAAAGGATTTAATTATATTTTAAGGGTTTGGGGCGGGGGTCCAAGATAGGTTAATGTAAATTTACTTTTATGATGTTGTGTTAATAGTGCTGAGCTGGGCTTGGTTCCGCAGGGTGCGTTTTATGGATAGATAGACGGAGAGGAATGGCTTTGATAAAGTTTAGGGCGATTTGATTGTGGTGGGCAGTTTTTATCTACCTTTGAGTCAGAAAACAGGTGGCGTTAACGCTGTTTCGCTTGAGTGAAGTTCGTTAACAGATCTGAAAATATTACGTCCTTGCCTGTCCATAACAATTGAAACGATTGAAGAAGCCTGCTAGTTTATCAAAGGCATCATAAATAGGGGCAGGGGAATATCTTGAGAAGTCTTAGCAAACATAGTGACTAAGGATCGTATAAATCGAAAAAGTACAAATGACAAAACGACGAGCAGTTCAGCTTCACGACACTTAATAAATGGGCTAGCCAGTACAAATGACCTAAATCTACGTACGTTATTGAATCTAGGGCGAGCATTTTCGTTTTTTTCACTCTTGTACTATAAATTCGAAGCTTTGCAATTTTCGGGAATATTTTTACGAATCTTCTTCTTTATCGCCTAAAGTTATATGGACTGTAATTTTTACTTTGTAGTGATTTAAAGGCTTAGGATTCCCGAAAATCATTTGAATGAATTTATTGAAGGATTACGTCATACTTTGTTTAAAGCAAATATAATTTTATCAATTAGGCCATAATAACTGAAAATTAAAGGATTTCGTTAGTTTGGAGGTTATTTAGGTTGGTTAACTTCTGCAAAGGTATAAAGTAGGTACTGCAAAATATAAATAAAGCTGAATGAGTAAAAAATGTCAATATCAATAATCATCTCTGCCACTCACCGACCGCTGAAGAGATTTTGATCCCAAAGTTAAAGAAACTCCCCAGCTAATGATATAAATAGTGAAGATCTTAAGAGTACAAAACCCAACGGGTGGACTCCTTTTTGGATCGATGACTCATACTTTGACCGACCCGTACAACGTAAAGTAATCACCAATTAAATGGAGAAAGCTACTTCACTCTAATGTAACCCTTACCGCTTCAAATGAAGTGCGATTCCTATATATCGCGAAAAATACCCGTGTAGCATCGTAAACTATTGTGTTTATCCCTTAGGAAAGGTTTCCATAAACACCATTAGGTCAACTATTGGATGCGTGGTGCTAACAAGCCAATATGGGCGAGATTAGTGGACGGACTGAGCTAAGGACTGTACGTGCCACATGATCGTTCGTTTATAAGCGTTGGTGTGAAAATTGAGCAAAAGTCTTGCCCAACATTTGATTAATGTTTGGGTTATTATCGTAAACCATCTATCTCAATGGTTCTTTTTTTGTCATTCCAACTTGGATTCAACGCAGAATGCTTTCCTCTACTACTCTCTACCGTTAGCTGTTTATTCTTATATCAATCATATCATCTCACACATTTCTCCATTTTCATCTCCATCAAACGACTTAATTTCGTCTTAATTTAGTTTCTGCTCATCAAAGACGAATAGTGATTTAGGTACTGTTAAACCGAATTAGTAAAGCCACGTGTGTTTTTTTTTCAAAATTTGCTAGCAAATATATTTAAAACGGTCTAGCCATTTTTGAGTTTTAGTGAGACTAACAAACTGCTATTGATTTTTATTTTAAGAACAATTTGTTAGCATTGCACTGCCTAGAAAAACCAAAATAAAACACAACTGCAATAAAGTTGCAAATGTTTTACCTCGTTTGTGCTTCAGCCTTTACAGGTCGGTCATAATGAGGTGCGACGTTGGACGATGGCAACGTGACATATATCACAGTAATGTGACTTACTGTTATGATCTCAACGGGTCATAAATGTATGTTTGTTACTTGTTTTGCGCTGTTTATATATGTTATGTTAGCTTAAAGTCTCGTAATAGTTATTTATGATATTAGTGCGGTAAGTTGGTTTTTACAAACGAGTAGACGAATGTAAGCACGAGACGAAGTCGAGGGCTTACCATAGTCACGAGTTTGTAAAAACCAAATCCGCACGTGTGTCATACAACGTTTTTCGACACATTTGCGAGAAAACATTACAATAAGTAATGAAACAAACTTTTTGTCTCTAGAAATCAGTCGGAAAGTTGCAACAATCTTTGACGTTTCTAATATGAAAATGGCGCGAATTTGCAAAGGGCGCCACATGCGCGTGGTGAAAATTAGAACCACATACTTTATTTTTTTTTTTATTTATCTTCTCTCATTTTCTCTATAATATTAAAATGAGACAAACGTATACAGCAAAAGCGCTTCCAAGGAGGTTCCATCATTCAGCTTATTTATTCTCGTGATGTGAAACTCCTTGGTGGAATTCTTATTAATTTTTATGGAAATTAAAAAAAAACCGTAAAGAATACGCACGGCGCTATACAACGGAGTTTGCGGTAAAATATGTACTTAGGTGAGAGTACCTACTTTGCCGCACGCTCCATTGTGTGGTGCATAATTTTTAACTTTCGAACAATGCATACAGGCTTCGTAAATGCATTTTTTGAGCAAATGTGTTGAAAAGTAAATAATCGAAATTTAGTTCGTTTTTTTATCGATAGGTCTTGTTACTGTGTTTTTGTTCATCTGGAGAATATTTCAGCTGCAATTATGCTGTCAGCTGTGCATTGAATATTCAGTTGATGATAACTTTATTTACATAAACGTTTTGTGAAATTTATGCATATTTACTACTTCAAATTTTAAGTTATAAAGTCTGGCATTTGAATTTAGTTTATAATCTGCACAAAAATTCAACGCAGAAAATGAATATACACGAATATCAAAATGGTACAATTTGTGTGTTTGCAATTTATTTATTTTATCTGAATAGGATTTTGGCTACAATGACAGAAACCAAACGCATAAATCGAATTTAAACTTTATCTCAACTATCGAAGCAGCAAAATCCTTTACAAACAAACTGGATCCTATCGAAGCAAATACCGACCAAATAAACGCTGTCCTAAACAAACACAACATTAAATTCTCAGCAATCGATGAACGATATAAATGACAAAGCGAATTAATACGCGATGAAGTTTATGGAACGGTGGAACGTTTCCTGTAGGCAGCAGATGTAGGAGATGTCAATAATAAGAGCAAACTTCCGAAAGAGTTGGGAAGTAATATTGTGCTCCCGCGAGTACTGAGTCAATAATAAACAAAGGGGGCGTCTGATACACTTGTAAACTAATAACCCCACCCCTAGACGTTCGTGACTGTATATTAATAAACAATAGGTCGTGACAAATATGCTACTGCTGGTAACAATCTGATATTGTGACGGGGGTGATTTAATTGAATTTTTTGTTGCCCGTAATGTGTTTTGGAATTCAGTAAGAACGATTGTCATAACAGATAGTAAGATGATATGTCTACCAGGTAAAGAAACAACTAAATATTTAACTGATACTCAAACCAGAGAAGATTACAATAACGACACAGTAAATGACACGCAGAAAAGATAGTAAGTGATTTTGCTCAACCTAATTCCGCTGTTTCCAGGGAATGGTGAAGTCGATATACACTTAGGACCAATAAATCAATCGTGAATAAAGCAACTTATTCTTAAACAATAAGCACATAGGCAGAAAAACAAAGCAGACTGGCAATAAGCTGAAAATACGCCAGGATGTAAAAAAGACAGTCGTGCTAACTGTCTACCGAAGTACGAACGATATTAAACAATTCATTTCTTCACAGCCGACTCCTTCAGCTTGCATCAAATAAGCTACCCTTACTTTGTTTTGTTCTCGTCCTCATGGGCATTATTCTTGTCGTTTATTAAATTTGGATGATTGAAATTCCCAATAGCAAAGATTTTATTGAAATCTGCGTATTTTTTTTGGTCTGCCGTATTTTGATGTCTGCTTCATGTAAAATTCTTTTACCTAAACGATTGTGTTTAATAGCAAGATTCTCAATAACTGTTAATATGGTTATAAGATGATCGTTATCCAGATTTCCAACAGATTCACTCTTTTGTACTGCTGATGAGTTATTTTTAAATCGTTCAAGCAAAACCAACTACTAATCACATGAAATTTTCACGTTGAGCTAGTTTCTTATGTTAGTAAATTCCATTGTAATACTGTAAGAAAGAAGGATTCTTAATAAATAGAATATCAAAATATTACTAAACTAGGCTCACTTATCCTTCCTGCGAATCTTCAGTTAATGATGGAATTAGAAACATTAAGGTCCCTAAACCTATAAATTGTATGAAATTCTCGGCACACCAGATTGAGATTAACTTTGAAGTCACTAATAAGCTCTTTACTAATTAGTTTCTCCCAGTTATTGTGAATTTCAAGGAACGGTTGTTGTTGTTACCAGAATTCGTTGGAATTGATTTGAATGAGGTTAAGTTTTAGAAACGACAAGCCTATTAATTATCTTCGTGATCTTGTGGAATCGTAAATAATGTAAATTAAGTCTTTGTAATGATCCATAGATATTGCCTCCATGTAAAATTACAATCTGATTGACTTCAACTCTTTCATTTCGCGTCAAACACGAAAATTATCCCAAGGGAACATACTCAGGATGAAAAGCCTATCCTGTGTTCTATTCCAGAACATCATGGCCTACCCTTGTGCCAAGATTCATCAAAATCTGTTCAGCCATTAAAACGTGAGGCGGTAACAAACGTACAGACCGACAGAGTTATTTTACTTTGCATGGATTCATGGATTCATTAACATAATTTGTATAATTATTTTTTTCAATCCATGATTGACAAAAACTTGAATAGCTGAGTGCATTATAAGATTTACTAAATCTCGGAAAATACGATAAACTTTTTATAGCGCAATCTGTTGCATATATTTTTAAAGGAAGACGTATTTTTTTCCAAAATTTCTTGCGTCAAAAAACAAACAATGGCGGCGACGCTATAGGTGCGGCTGAATGAGCTAATTATTTACAATCCGACACGCAACCAGCAGTTTGTTCCAAAAAACTGTTACGTGAAATCTCATTTCCTAAGTTTGCTTTGTCCCGACTAAAAAAAAACAAAAGGGTTCCCCTGTGTGTTCTTTAGACTGATTGATAAACTATGCTTACTCAGTCGTTACATGCTTTTTTATTTAAACTCAAAGTGTCAACGGCCTGTACCGTGCGATCGAATATTCGAAATAATTATTTTTAAATCGATACGGTCGCACAAAGCTAGCAGTCGAAGTATTCGATAATGATATAAAAGAAATATTTTTAAAAAGCGCGCGTAGTGTTGTACCCCGGTCAATGCGTTCTGTCGCGTGATCGGCTCGCGTGTCTCATGCCAGCCTCAAATTAAAACCCAACCGATAAGACACCATGCACCTCACGACTGTCGCACGACGCGTCTCTTTTAATTACGCACCCCACACAAAACTTATCTACCCCTTTTAGAATTTACATTTTAAACGCTCGGACAATTTGTTTCGAAAACATTTTCTAAAAATGTTAGTCTTTAATTAGGTATGTTAATAGTGTATTCAAATTATATGTTTAGTAAAATGTGGAGCAGTCAGAAGTGTTGTGAGTGACTTGTGTTTTGATCATTCGTTTGTGGCTTTGTGGATGGTCTCGGCAGATTCAGTTCAATAAAATGCTGGTGAATATTTTCTGAGCAAACAACATCCGACAGAATAAAATTAATGGTATCGATTAGCTGGCGTCGTTGCTAAGATCGCGTGCGAGTGATGCGAACGGCGACACCTTCTGGGAGCCGTCTGTGTCAATTTTAATTGGGCCAGTTGTTTTGCTCTTGTTGCGATGCGAAACGTGATTGCCCCGCCTTATTTATGTGGGGTCACGGAATTTAATAAAATAGTTTTTGTGCACTTATATTGTGTGGTGAATTTTTGTGGGAAAGTATTTAATCAATATTATTTACGGTACCCCTATTATATTTGTTTGTTGTCCAGTCATTGGTGCAAATATTTGGTCGGCTTTAGTGGAACTAATAACGCGCATTTTTGGGTCTCCTGTTATTTTTTATTACGAAATAATAATCTTACATTATTGGCAAAACTTATTACGTCAAGTTGCTCTGTAGAAAAATTCTTAGTGGGAACTTATTAATGAGGCATCAGACTTATCGAATAAGCTTAGTTCTCTAAAACTAGAACCAACCAATTCTTCAAACATATACTAAATACCTAACTAATTAATGGACATAAACATAGGCTGTTTTAATTGAGGTTTAACAAACTGAATTATTGATGAAACAGTACCTTAATAAGTCAGGGTAGATAGGCACCGAATATTATATTGAGTTTGAAATGTAATAAAGTCTTAAGCCATCTTCTTTTAAATTTTTATATGACCTGATCAGCCTGACCTTTGAAAATGCGTCTGAAGGACGTCCATAAGTAAAATAAAGAAAACTTTTTATTATCAGTAACCATTTTACTTTTATAGAATTATTGAAACGTGTTCACGTCCAATTCGGCTTTGTAAGTTTTACAATTCAAAATATTGAATCCTGTTATTAGTGCTCCATTGTCGATATTTGTGTTCGGCATAAATTAGCAAGTCAAAAAGTGTGATTATTATGCTGGGCCATTATCAGGGCGTACATAAAAGTGGAGGGATTATACCCGAAGGTCGAATAAAACTTTCGCTTTTCTACCTTTCGTTTAAAACGCTTGATTCTGAATGTAATTCGAATCACTTTACATAAAGTGACATTGTTAGAATTTGTGACATCTTCTTTTTTATTTTCTATAGATTTCACAAAGGCTGTTTGAATTCAAAGGCGATATCTGTCTCACAATTTTTTTTAGGAAAACATGGCTTTCACTGGTAGTGTTCAGCCACACAATAAACCATACAAGATCTTAGTCGCAAAATAAGAGACAGATACACAAACCCAGACTACCAAGACACCATAACAACGTTGAAGATGTTACTCTTAATATCCTTCCACCTTATTCCACGCGACACACAGGTAACGCAAAAACATTACATTTTAAATAAAGCGGCACGATGATCTAATTTCATGGCGCATGGTCCATTCAACGCTCGATTACGGAGAAGCAAATTGGACCATCTATTGCCGCGGCTCAGGACTGAAGCTCCTATTGTCTAAATGAGTATGTTATCCTAGTACTCGCAATGTTCGTTCGAGCTTAGTTTTATTGAGTTTGTTTTGATTACTTATTGTTATTGGATTATTACGTACGTTTGTAAGTGTTTAATGTAGGGAAATTCATTAGTAATGACGATTACTGGAAGAAATTAGGTTAATTTGTTACACTTTGGATACTGGACTACACGCTAAGGTAGTGCTAAAACTATATTATTATCCCTCTTATTATCATTATTTTGTCCGTTAAGTATCCAAGTTTAATGACTAAAATTGTTATCGAAGGGATAACAATTTTAGTCATTAAACTTGGATCTGTGTTCAGATCGTTATTGATTTAAAATAAAACCTATTTCATTATCAAAAGATCCGTTCTGTTGGACACGTGAAAGCCACCTAAAATAAAACGTTTAAAAAAAGGAATTCCGCACGTGCTGATCATAATGACATCACAATATCAATCGTCCCACTTTGAAATACGATCCTACTGAAATTAAATGAGTTTTCAGCGACAAAAGACTGTGCGAGCCATCGATTCATTCTAATTTCAGCTGTTGGCTGACTGCAACATTCATTTCAGTAAGTGGCGTATGAATCGAGCTCCAAGCCACTCTGGGGATTCATACAATCGACTTTCATAGTTGTAAATTTTAGTTTTCTTTCACCTCAAACAGAATGTCTCTGCGGTTGCAATAAAATTCTTCAACATTGAATTCTACATTCTTTTATTTTCACCGTCGGTCATTCTTGAATTTTATTTTTCGTCCCTGGTTTTAGGTTGGAACATTAACTGAGTGGGCTCTCTTTTTACTCTTATTTGATAGACGATTGGTAAACCTAGATAAGGCTGACCTAAATGTTACCTTTCTGTGAGCGAACAAAACGATGTCGACTTCGTTATTTCACCTAATGTGAGATGAATATCAAATTCTCACATACGCAATTTTTTATGTGCATTTTTTTCCATCTTGAGCTTTCCTCGCCGTAACCAAGACTGTAATATGGCAACATGCAATATCAAATATTGCATGTTGCCATATTACAGTCTTGGTACTGATTAGTACCAAGACTGATAGGTACTGATTTTGGATATATCTGCTGATGATACTATAGCCTTATTTCTACTGTTCTGGAAGAACACTGTTCTCTGAAGTTGTGGAGTGGCGACCGCGTACCGGAAGACACAGCGTTAGAAGGCCTCCCACAAGGTGTACAGATGACCTGGTGAGGGTCGTGGGTAACCAATGGATTCGAGACGCACAGGACCAGTTTTTGTGGTGACCCTTGGGGGAGGCCTATGTCCAGCAGTAGACGTCTTTCGGCTGGTATGATGAGGAGAAATTCCACTATAAGTTAAAACATAAAGATTTATACTTAAAAATAAAGTTGCAAGGTCAAGAGATGATTCGAAATAGTGGCTTCAAACGTATCCGCATATTATTCAAACGATACTATAAACATAAACAAAACACTATTAAATACTTTATACAAACAAAATAAACGCCTGAATTATTTATAATAGCCGTAAAATTCTATGTCACATAATATGGCGATTGATATTATTATTTAGGAGTAATAAGAGCATGACATGCAATAGAATTTGTTTACAAAATGCTTTCTAAACGGGTTCTCCCATGTTTATGATGGTTTATTGAAGCTGCAACTTGACTCTTACTTCATTCTTGAGGAGCTTATACATTTGTATCAAAAGAAAAAACCTGCATTCACAGTCATTTTATTTTTATCTAGCTTTTGCCCGCAGCTCCACCCGCGTGGATGTCGGTTATCGCGTAAAAAAGTAGCCTATGTCCTTCTCTATATCCCAGGCTAAATATCTGCCATATTTCATGACGATCCGTTCAGCCGTCTTAGCGTGAAAGCGTAACAGACAGACAAAGTTACCGTCACATATAAAATATTATATTATAATTATAATGGTCCCTACCATTATAATTATTAAAATTATAATATAGTAGGGATTTTCTTTTAACACCGATATTCGTTTCACGTTATCATTATCATCACATTCACAATTTTTTGCCAATATGGCATTACTTACTACAACAATTTACAAACTTATCACACAAACTGGTCACTTGACTACACAGTCAAGTGACCAGTTTGTGACAAATTTGTAATTTTGTACAAAATTACACATCTGTCAAACACATCATCGGTACACCACTGACAGATAATATTTGAAAATTAGCGGAGTAAGGGCCAAGGTAAATTCAAACCCTTAATAACTTGCACCCCTGCGCGTGCGTGGAAAAATAAACAACTGACGCTCGAGTGTCAAAAATTCCCACAAAAGTGTAGCAAAAATTCATCCTACTAATTGAAACAATATTACTTTTATCGTCAACATGGGAAGCATGTCGGTAACAAAAATGTGTTCTTCAAATATTTTCTTCCCATGGACCTTGCAATTATGAAGGCCAGCTAAAGAGTTTATGTAAGAACTGTGCTTTAACTTTGTAAATAATATACCTACGACGTGGCCTTCATGACATTGACGAATTTTTTTGTGTATCATCAGTTCATCACTTACTTTTTTATTAGATTCTTTTACATTATTCTTTTGTTTTTTCCTTTTCATTTCGACAACAAATTATTTTACTTATATTTTTACCTAATTCCACCTACTTCGTACACGTGGATCAAAGCTAAGTTATGTTATAAATAGAGTAGGCGTATCTAAAAACATACTTAGAGTGCTCTTACAATACATAGCGTTTTCTGTTTAATATATAATAACAAAGTTAAAAAAATATTTTTAAAACAAGCTTTTCGTGAACTAAAAGTACTGAGTGTAATATCACTTGTCAACCCGTGCACAATGAGCCCAAACGCGACGGTGATATATCTTGTTTTGTGAAGAGTTGCTGTCACCTTTCGGCTTCATCATCAGACCTATAGTATTTTGCCCGAAGTTATAAAAATGCCAAGTTTAAACTTAATCGGACGTCAGGTAGTGCTTAAAAAATGGATGAATAAAATCCGACCACACGAGCAACAAGTTAATATGAAGCTTTCAAAAATAGGTGTGTGTCTCTTTTCGTGGTTGGTTACTTCTTAGGTTAATAAGATGTAAGTTATTCTATTGACAATTAACAATTTAACAGAGGAAAATGAAGAATAAATTATTTTTATGTTGTTTGTTCGTAAGACTCGACTGATGCCCTTTAGAAGAATACTGTTCAATAGAAGTAAACAAATAATGAAAGATAAAATGAAAAAGAGGAAAATCTACGAATTGTTTCACTTGAATATTGAAATTAAAATTAAAAGATTTTAAAGTTTTCAACAAATCTAAATCTCAAAAATTACCACTTAGCTACAAAATTAAATGAATTTACAAAATATACTATGAGTATACCAAAGACTACAGATGGTATGGTAAATTTCTTCAAAATTATATTCTTTCACATAATGTAATGTAAAAGTCCCTTAAACAGTAATTAAGAACACACATTTAAAGCTAATAAAGTTATATGGTTGTAAACAAACCAACAGCGGAAGAGTCCTTTAAAAGTGTTCATAATTATAACATTCCATCTGGACTTCTCCTAATTGGATGGTTTCAAATTGATCGTAAAAGTTGTTCTAAGTTCACATAGTAAACAAATTAAAAAAGTCTGGAGTGTCTGTTTAAATGTTTACTTTTCAAAACCAACTAACTACTATTTATGGAATTGTTTTGGTTGTTCCATAGTTCCTCATAGTCGATTTCACCAGGACAGAGCAAATAATGCTAAGAAAAAAAATCAACTGTCAGCATTCATTCGCCAATCTGAAAGGGATCATGGTTTTTGTAACATGACGTCACAAAAACGCTGCAAGATTGTCTGGAAACCAATTCATGACAGTTGAATTTTAACCTTGAATCAGTTATTCATGTCACAAAATTTCTAATTCTTCATTAAGGCTATACAAATGGCGGGGCCCGCTAGGGCCTGCCGAACGCAAAGGGCATTTGAAGGAATACGGGTGAGTTTTAGTCAGTAAGACTGTGATACTCACTCCCACTCCGCCTAGAGCAGGAGAAGTAATTTAATGATTTCCCATCCACGTAGAAAAGGCTGTACAAATGGAGAAACTTTTAGGTACATAGAAGCAAAGCCTACTTTCCAAACTTGTAAAACAATACAAGCTCACGAAAATTATCTCCTTTTAACCCTACAATCACCGTGTAAGTATAATTTTAACACATTGTACTTAAATAACTCTTCATGTACCGACAATTTGTTTCGCGAAGTGCGCTAAAGTGTATTTTCATGTATTTCGTGCGTAACAAATGAAGTGGAAATACAAAATATAGTTGTATCGTTCGTTGAACAAAAAATCGCTGAACAAACAGAAAAGGCGTAACATAGGCGTTTAAAATGGATAGCAAACGGTTTAAAAAACGCAATAAAAACTCATTTGGTTGATTGTAAACAAAGTGTGTAAGTTTTTAGCGAACTGGCTGAAACAGCTCAACTGCGTGAAAATTCAAAATTGAAGTGTAGATATTCTATGGCCATTTCGGCGAGATTTCGACTCTCAATATAAACGAAAGTGTATAAATCGGAAAAAATACGAAATAAAAATTCAGACACATTCGCTTTCAAATAAATGGTAAAAATATATTTTCAGCTTACTGATGTTGCGCAATTTTATCCATAGATTCGAACTAAATACTCGTACACCTTAGCCCGGAGACAAGAATTGATGATTGTGAACAGAGACGATTAAACAACATAGTGCGTCAGTTTATACATCGTATTACTTTTGTAGTTCAACACCTTATCAACCGACTTCAAAAAAAGAGAAAAAAAAAGGAAGTCTGTGTCAAAAAATAAAAAAAAATCCAGAAACACCGACTTCCGAAATTAAAATTAATTTGCACTTTTGAGTTTTTTTATCTGAGTGCCAAACATTGCTAAATTAGTAGAATTAGAAATTAGTAGAGTCGGCTCTCTGGAAGTCAATAAGTATTATTTTTTAATAAGTTTTTTCATTTTCTGGTTCTATAAATAAAAATCAACCGGAACGAATTACTAGGTGAAGTATACGATAGTAAAGAAGAAGCTTTACTAATAACATATTTACAACTTCCAGCCACATTTAATATACAAATTGATTCGTACTTTCTATAGTGTCGAAAGGACGGAAACATTAATCATAAAACAGGAAACTCAGTACCTACTATAGCCGTTTAGACTCATCTAGATAGGGTTGCTAGATCAAAAATATTGATAATAATTTAGAATTTTAAGAAAAGTTAGTCTAGTTCTAAGGTGATGGATAGGTAAAATAAGGGTGATGGTAGCAACTACATAGTCTTTATTACTTCTTAAATAAATACAAATAAGAGTGTCAATTATACCTAATTTTTAAGCAACGTACGCATTCGCATGTCAGTTGCAATCTGTCAAAAATGTATGGAATATGGGCCATTTGACAGATTGCAACTGACATTCAGTCGCATGCATGAATGCGAATGTTGCTTAAAAATTAGTAAAATTGGCCTCAGAGATTATAGACCAAATTTAATTGGTAACGATGGTCCGAAGTTAAAGAGTTAAGCGCCCCAAAATAGTTGCCTCTAAACGACTGACGCCAACCATTTGCGCAGAAGTTGATATTACACGCGCCTAATAGATGTTATCATCATTCGTAGAAGTTGTATGTACGAGTATAATATCCTGGTGATAAACTTTAAGTCTAACAAACTCCGCAATACTTTTAAATCTTGGGTTGAATTATAGTTCCCAAAATCAATAAAAAACCTTTGAAACAAATAAGCAGGCCGGTGAGATTTATGTATTTCGGCTATGATACTGTTCTCATAGCAGAATTTTTTTAATAAATCTCACCACGGCAGCATCGCCGTAGTAGTATAGTGTGGTTTAGTCTGAACCATACCAACGCGACACTGCCATTTTGTCAGAATAACCCTGTATTTACCCTAATGGCAATGTTGCGTTAAAAAATGTCAAGATTTCCCCACGTGTTGCACGCAGCATAAATCTGCAAAGATTCCGGTCAATTCAGCCGAGTATTTTTAGCCTTACACCAGACAAACATGTTGCAAAACTGGCCGAATATGTCCCACTAAAGTCTGGCAGCCCTATCCTGAGGAATTATGCTGAGAATGTCATTAAGGGACGCCCTTCACCGTACCTACAGCGATGCTTGTCACTCCGTACTGTCTTTCAACGCAGCTTTTTTGGTGCGTATAAAAATATAAAATGTTCATTAGTGTGACATCAACACTGAGGACGATTTATTTTGCTTACAACGGTATTAATGGACGGTTAAGGTGAACGTTTTGTTAAGTAATCTTGAGAATGAAAATGGAAGGTGAAAAGATTTTTGTTTTAATTTGAAAAGACGTGGTTTGGTCTAGAATGTACCAATGAATATGATTTTAAGTAAAATGAGGAAATTCGACACCGCAGTTCTAGGACTCCAGCCCCGACATGTGAAAATTCCCAAATAAAAAATAAATCTTATGTAATTGGTAAATAAACACTAAATTCGCGATTAATTCGGCGCACACTCGTGTGTTGCCGGTGCTTGAGCGGTTAAGTAAAGCTACCTAATACTCCTAGCACTAAGAAGCTAAGAAGCTAGTTAAGAAGTCTTAACTAGATCATCATCCTGGCTTTTCGTCAATCACTTTTTTTTTGATCGGATGTCACTTTGTGACATTTCGGTAGCTCCTGTCGTTTTGTCCAGCAGTGCGATTCTGTAAGCATGTCGAAGTGAACACTTGGGCGGGGCGCACGACGGGTGAGTTGTCAAATCATACAACTAAGATGGAATGACAGCGCTCTTGTCGTTCACTCCGCCTAGGTGAACACCGTGAGATGTCGACAGAATCGACCGGCAGAGACATTTCAAAACCACTCACATAGTAGGTACCTAAACAGAGGGCCTAGCACGAATGTTTTTGACGTACCTACAGTACAATGGCCGATATTGCACATTTATCTGCCGCCTACCATAACAAATTTTCTCAAGCATAACATAATATCACACCGGTATGTCTAAAGGGGCAAACATAGCATGTAATAAGACAAAAAGTGAAAACCAGCGCTGTGGCTCTGTCTTGCACATGAGTTCCAGCATTATGCTGAGCGATGGCCGTTTTGCGCGAATGTGACGCATATCTTCCTAACTTACATAACAATTGTAATTTTGTTTATTTTTGGTATGCGTCATGCTTGGCGCAAATAAAGTCTTTTTCTTTCTTTCTTTCTTTCTAATAATAATGTACCTAAATTTCTTAAATCTTTCAAACAATTTTTCAATTTAACTAATAATTTTATCTCTGCAGCTATGTCGATACCATTTTCAAGATCATAACGACACGACATTCCAGAATCCACACACATACACAGACTAAGCACAAAACGTAAAACCATTACGTTTACTACGATTCTCGAGTACAGTCGAGCGCAGTCCGCGAACAACAAATTAGGCCGACTACACACTACGTGACTCCATGGACGTGATTACAGCACGTGCTACAAACGTGATGTCGATGTCCGTGACTGTACAACTCAGTAACAACTGATAAGCAGGATTGAGCTGGAGATTCTGTGACGTCATCGTTAGTAGGTGGAATTGTGAGTTCGGAATTCGAACTCAGGATAATCTGGTTAACGATTTTCAGAGAGTTCAAAAGCATTTATAGAAAACAGTTTGAATAGGCCATGGCAATACACAAATTCTCTTTTTCATTTCCTAAGAAATGACGAGCAATTCTTTTCACTAATTTTACTGTCTAATCTTTAATGGACAATTGGTAATTGAAAATAGCTTTTCATGTCTAGGAGGTATTCTAATTGCCAATCATCTTAGTCTATAGAACATTAAACCTGTAGTTTATTTTGGGTTCCTTCATAACACTGTATTTTTCACTGAGTTACCTCTCTTCAATTTCATGATTGCTTGATCACGTTTACCCAAAAAAGGAGTTTAATTCTAACTAAGCTTAGTTTAGCTAAAGCACCGTTAAAATCAGCTCGTGGTTTTACAACATGCAAAACAGATAAAAAAAAATAATTGGTTTAAAACCTCTATACAGTTCAATCTAATGAATGCAGATTTTTCGATTCACGAAACGAATCAGTTCTAAGAACTGTGAACAATTTTGAGGGCGTTGAACTTGGGGGAAAATAAAGCACCTTAATAGTTCAACCTCAAGTACTAATTGCCACTTTATTGTGAAAACACGTAATTGGACCTAATAGCTAAATAAAACAATATGTCAACAAGACTTCATGTCTCAGTTAAAAGAGTTAATCAGTCAAAACCTCTGTTAATAAATTAGTTAAAACTGCTTTTGCAACTGGTTAAAACTATTTCACAAACATAAACTTAAATCAACTTCAAAAGTATGTCAAGTAGTTACATTTTATGTGCTTATATCGCAAACAGTTTTTGAACCGTTTAATAAAATGTAATTTTTAGGTAATAATAAAAGGCTTTACTATCCAAAAGTGTACTTTCTTTCTTTCAAAAGTCAAAACTCTTTTTAACGTATTAAAAGTTTTGACTATGACATCATTATAAAATTAAACAATAATTTACTAGGAATTTAATTAGGTCTCCTTTAAGTAAATAATAAATAAATAAACACATTACCCACAGATGAACAGTTACGCTACAAAAATTCAATTAGAATGAAATGTCAACACGGACTCACGGAGGTCGAAAGCGATGGGTGCACGATAGGACTGTGTACGTGACTATGATCATGGCTTTTGACTAGCTTGCAGTAATTTTTTGACATTCCTACTAAGTGCTGGGTGAAATATTTCTGAATGTAAAGGTGCGTTTCCACTGAAATTGTTGGCAACTTTTGTGTTTCCAACTGTTTTGCAACTCTCCATGAATTCATCAACTTTTGTTTCCGTTGTGTCCATACCGAATCGAAACAATTCGCCAACAATTTGAGAAACATGTCAGTTGACAACTAGCTGTCGCCACAAGTATAATTGCTGGCAATATGTCTTCGAACGACGATGTATACAAGCAGCCGCAGTATTTATTATTTAATGCAAAAAGAAACGGAAGCATAATAAATATTGGGTAGGTACGACCAAGCCCCAAGGAAGAAAAGTACATGGAAAGAATTTAATACTTAGAGAAGAAATGACTTGTAAGCAAGCCGCTTGAAGATGGCCAAATCAGAAACTTTCATCGTACGACTGTCTCTGATTTTAGAGTAGTCTCGTTAAGACAAAAAAAAACTGATACTAATTATAAAAAAACAATTACAAATGTTTCTGTTTCCAACTAATGTCAAGTGGGCGTATCCACAGGGTGAATGAATACCGGAAACAAGCGTGTTCTTTTGATGTTTACCGCCTTAAACGGCAATATTATTGCCGACAGTGGTTTACAATTTATTTTGTGTTGGTAACACAAGGTAATTACACAAACTTTTGTCACCTTGGCAAGCCTATATAGTTTGAAAAAAAAATCAACCAAAATTTTCAAACTCGTGTGCAGCTATGGAAGTCAGTTTTCAAAGTTTTTTTTCTAGAATTAAATAACTGTGACCTTAATGTGAGCTTTCTAACGCACTCCATTGCCTTAATTCGATAACCAGTAGGTATTAATCCTGAATTAAGTATATAGATGAGGAATAAAATCGAATTAGTCCTATAGTTAGATTATCGAACAATATTGGACACGTATTTCTTTTTTTATAAATCACATTTACAATCGAAAACATCGTATCACGTAGAAAAGTCAATTGCATCTTGGAGAACTAAAATTATGGATGTTCCAATTTATCTTGTCTGGACTCTAGACACCTAGAGACAACGTGAAACAAATAAATCTTTCAAATACTGACTTATCACAAAATTGTAATTCCAAGTTTCCAACGTCTGCGTTTGAAGTTATTTTTTTAAAGTTCAAGAGCATGAAGGTATCTTCAAAAGAAAAGTTCATTAATGAAACAACCCTCATCTTTACAAGAGTTTCGTCAGTGAACGACTTAATGATCTGTTCAATACAATGGATACTTCAGGGTACAACGCAGCGTATTGACAAATTTCCCCACCATGCTTCTTAAAGGGGGGAAAAGGCAAAAAATGATTCAATTAATCAAATAGTCACGGCGTGACTTTGAAGATCTTCCCGATGTGAATTGACGACATTATTAGTCTTCCCTCGTAACGAGTCATCGGAGGGCGTATTTCAATTTCGTCTAATGCAAATTTAATACGCTCCCCACGACCCCTGAAGGGTTCTAAATCGAGTTTCTTTGTTTTCCTCTACATGTTTCGCCCTTAGCAGAAAAAGTAAGGACGCGATTTTGTTCGTCTTGCTTTGTGTAGCTTAATTGTTATTCCTTAGGGTCCTAGTGTTAAAGTGTAAGCTATTAATCTTGATTAATTAATGTTTTTCGAAGGGGATGTCGTTGGACTTAATTTAAATAAACACGGTGTCGGTGTTAGTTTGTCTAATTTGATTACAATAGGAGCGAGACGAATGTGTCACAACAAACGATATTTACAAAAACAGGCACCACAATAATCAAATGAAAATAAACACATTTATTTTTATGAAACCTGTGTAATAGAAGTTAGTACTAAATCAACAAATGAATGACGTCTTATGAAGCATTTGCCATGCTAAGTATATTTACCTTCTTTGGCAACACTTGTTCATTATGAGAAAAAGTCTTAATAGCCGAAAGTCGGAACCTGGTTACTCGTAAATCTGGAAATCTCCAATTTCTTTACTCAACAATTATCGTCAACAGGCAATTCGTTCAAAAGGCACCCTAAATCTTTCATTTGAACTTGGCCCAAATTAGGCAGAAGAAAAAATATCCAAAAAGGTTCAGTTCTCATTAAAAGGCAAAGAGATATTACAAGAAAAGCGGAAAGGTAAGTGGATGGACCAAAAAGTTCTTGGCTTTCACCCCTAGATAAATGTAGGGTGTATTCAAGGAGGCTAAACAATCAAGGAAGCCATTCATACTAAATAATACGGTAGAAAGCTTGGCTTTGGGATACGATTAATTTTATATAAAAGTTAGAAGCTACGGTCTTGTCCAAAACGTTTCCTTCAGCGCCCTGTTTACGCAAGTACATAATGTTTTTCATGAATACGAAAGCGAAAAGAAACTGAATAATTTTTCGTGTGAAACTGACGAATTAATGCCGTAATATTAGATTGCTTCGTTTAATATGTTTACGGCGAGGTTTTTTATATAGAAATATGGAGCAATTTAGGGTCTAATTATCGCTGGGTTTATTAACTCTGGTTGGATATTAAGTGTTGATAGCAATCCGGTTTCAAATTAAATTGAATGAGTTTTTGATTGTTTTTGACGGGTTATCAAAATATGGGAAAAAAGCTTACTCGTATAACAATATTTGTTTTGGGATCGCGGGTTATAGTTGCAGAATTTTAGGTCAGATTTTAAATCTGTGTTCAAAAAATAACGCGTAGGTTAGCACACATTTTTCATGGTTATAAAAGTAAAAAAATCTGGTGAACTAACATTCAGATAGTCAAATAACATGGAAACTCATGTCAGACCAGACTGTCCATAAGTTTCATATTAAAATGATGGTAAAAGGATGATCAAATGGAAGGAAAGATTTATTATTTGTTTTCTTTTTTTTATTATTTTTTAACCATTAACAAAAAAAAAAAAAAAAAATAAGCCGCCTCCAAAAAAAAAAATACTCAAAAAAGTAATTTTCTAAATCGTTTATTTGCAAAACAGGGTTTTGGTAGTTTCAAAATTTGTGAACTAAAAAATAATTAAACTTATTGTTAAAATTACATTTCTACAAAAGACAACGAAAGATTGATCGTTAACAAATGAAATTCAAATTTTTACTGTAAGACCTCTCATCTATTATTATTCCCAATTAATTAGTGCAATTATTCCCGACAATAAGTTTAAGGCTGCAGACATAAAAATACCTTTTTATATTTATAATGTGGATATGGCGGCTACCACCAAGGACATAGCTGATTATGTACTAAGTACGACACAGGTAGTGATATCGCCTGAGAAAATTAATATGAAGAAACGCAAGGGATATGAGGCATACAAATTTTTAATAACTAAAATGAAATTACCAGTCTTTATGGATGAAAACATATGGCCGGAAGGTGTGTCTTTCCGGCAATTTATTGAATTTAAAAATACTGTGAATGGATAAGCCTGTTAAGCTAATAAGTTTTAATTGTAAAAGTGTTACGACTTCAGTTGATTGTATCAGACGACTGTGCGCCACTGCGGACGTTATCGCACTGCAGGAGACGTGGTTATTGCCGCATGATCTGGCCTTTTTAGGAAACATACACAACGACTTTGCATTCACCGGAAACTCAGCAGTGGATACGGCAGCAGGTGTACTTCGTGGTCGGCCCTATGGAGGTGTAGCACTTCTGTGGCGGAAGAGTCTGTTCTCGAAAGTTAGTGTTATAAAGTGCAGCAGTGTACGTATCGCGGCAATAAAAGTGAGTTTGTGCGACAGAGATATGCTTGTATTTTCGGTTTATATGCCTACCAACTCTAGTGACAATCTCACCGAGTTTACTGACTGCTTGAGTGAAATCGCAGCTATAATCGACAGCAATAGTATAGAAACTGTATTTATTTTAGGTGACTATAATGCACATACTGGAGAGTTATTTCATAGTGAACTACTTAAGGTCTGTGAGGAACAACAATGGTTATGTGCTGATATTGAGTACCTGCCGGGTGACTCATACACTTTTGTGAGTGACGCGCATGGATGTAGGCGCTGGCTTGACCACTGTATTACGACAGAGGCCGCGCACCGGACACTCGTTAATGTTAAGGTACTGTACGATATATATTGGTCGGATCATATGCCTATAGAGGTAGAATGTAATCTAAAGTTAATTACACCTAATATAGTATTACCTAAACCTAACAGTAATAACACTGTCTGGGGGCAACGTAACTCGACTCAGATACGTAAATATGAAGAAATGTGTAATATGGGTTTACGGGAAATAGATTTTCCGCACGCATTTAGTCACTGTGCAGACTTTCAGTGTAGGAATGTGAACCATAATGTTGTTCTAGATGATTTATACAGTAACATAATATGTATTCTCCAACAGTCTGCTGAGTGTAGTGCGGTGGCGAATAAGCCCCGGACGTATAAACCTGTTCCAGGGTGGAATAAACATGTAAAAATAGCTTACGAGGAGGCTCGCTTAGCTTTTCAAGGTTGGCAGTTATGTGGTAAACCAGATTCAGGTATTGAATATAATAAAATGCGTGATACGCGGAGAAATTTCAAAAGTAAATTAAAATGGTGTCGTAATAATGAAAAACAAATTAAACTAAATTTAATAGCTGAAAATCATAAATCTAAGGACTTTGTAAATTTTTGGAAAAACTCGAATAAACTGAATCCTAGGTCGAGCCTCCCCGTAAGTGTTGGTGGTAAACATGATCCCACACAAATTGCTAATATGTTTGTAGACCAATTTAAAGTGAAGCCATTGGCAAATTCCTCTGCTGGTTATGTGACGCAGGAGGTGGCTGGTGCTGATGTGAGCATGGCGCGGGGATTGAATTTATCTACTAAAGATGTCAAGAAAGTGATAAAAATATGGTTAGAGGCAAGTCCCCGGGACATGATCACCTTAGTGTCGAGCACCTTAAGTATGCAGGTATACACTTACCAAGAGTATTGTCGATGTTTTTTAGACTGTGTGTGAGTCATTCTTATCTGCCCAGTGCACTTATGCGAACTATTGTTGTACCTGTCATAAAAAATAAAACTGGTGATGCTGCTGATCCCAGTAATTACAGACCAATATCCCTAGCAACGATCATAGCGAAGGTGCTGGATAGTCTGCTGGATTCATACATGGCCCCCAGGATTGACTTGCATGATGCACAGTTTGGCTTCAGGCCTGGGCTGTCCACTGAAAGTGCCATTATGTGTTTAAAGCGGACTGTCCAGTATTATACGGATAGGAAAACACCTGTTAATGCGTGCTTCTTAGATCTCTCCAAGGCATTCGACCTTGTGCCTTATGACCAGCTGTGGGACAAGCTAAGAGATGAGAAAAAAGTAGATTTTGAGGTAACGTCATTATTAAGATTCTGGTATGTGAACCAAATAAACAATGTTAGGTGGGCTGGGTCTATGTCCGAAGAATATACATTGGAATGTGGGGTGAGGCAAGGGGGAATCACCTCCCCTCGCCTTTTTAATTTATACATCAACCAACTGATTGTTGAGCTCAGCAATACTGGTGTCGGCTGTCATGTTGATGGAGTTGCTATGAACAACATCAGCTATGCGGACGACATGGTCTTGCTGAGCCCATCAATCAGTGCATTAAGACGTTTGCTGAAGGTCTGTGAGAACTATGCGGTGACTCAGGGGCTTAGGTATAATGTCACTAAGAGTGAGTTCCTTGTTTTTAATGGTGGTGCCAGAAGATATTGAAATATTCCTTGCATCTCATTAGCAGGTACACCCTTGAAGCAAGTCTCAAAGTTTAAATATCTGGGCCACTGGGTCACTGAGGACTTGTGTGACGATTTGGACATCGAGAGAGAGCGTAGGGCGCTGTCTGTTCGAAGTAATATGCTGGCCCGTAGGTTTGCACGGTGTTCTTACAACGTTAAAATGACGCTTTTTCGAGCCTACTGTCAGACTTTTTACACCTGCCGCCTTTGGGTCAAGTATACGCTGAAGGCATACGGCGCCCTGCGTGTACAGTACAACAATGCTTTCAGGATGCTTGTGGGGCTACCGCGGTATTGTAGCGCTTCGGGAATGTTTGCCGATGCGAGAATGGATGATTTTTATGCCATTGTTCGAAAGCGATGTGCTTCTCTCCGGCACAGATTAGATACCAGCTCCCACAGCATGTTGAGAGCATTGAGCGACCGGTGGGACTGCCCGATGCTTGGTCGATGGGTGAGTCTGCACGCACAGGTCGGTCGTAGATAGCTGTACGTGCATTTATTTTATTTTATTTTATTTTGATTTTATTTTTGTTCCTATTTGTGATTTTTATGTGTGTGTTTTGTGTTTATTTCTATGGACTACAATGTCTGCAAATAAATTATTATTATTATTATTATTCTCTTTATTCATTGATATACATATAAAATACATTTTTAAATATTAAAATACAAAGATATAAAATTATTTAAAAATGTAAAAAATAGTAGCCCACCGGTATCGGGAACAGGGTCCAAGCTACCGGCGGTCAGGGCTCCAGAGAGAGGAACCTCCTAACGATGCGAGCCGTGTCCAGAAGTACTGCTCTCTGAATCAAGCCCTTGATCCAGCTGCCCAACGAGAGCCTCCTAAGATGTTGGTCGAGGCTCGTGGCTATTAAGCCGTTGGCTGACACGACTATCGGTACAATGATTGCCGAATTCACATCCCACATGTCGACAACCTCGCGAGCCAAGTCAAGATATTTGATTTGTTTATCTTTCTCGGCTTTCACGAGGTTCTCGTCATGCGGAACGGTGATATCTACAATCACTGCACGCCTCTCGATTCGGTCCACCACCATCATATCAGGCTTATTTGCAATAATAGTCCTGTCAGTGATGATGGACCGATCCCAGTACAATGTGATACTGCCATTATCGAGAACTGGGTCGGGCACATACCTGTAGTACGGAACCTCCGATTCCACAAGAGAGTATTTCAGAGCAAGTTGCTGATGGATAATCCTGGCTACAAGGTTGTGTCTATGCAAGTATTCTCCATTAGCAAGACGAGAACAACCAGAGATAATGTGGCGAATTGATTCTCCCGGACGGTGACATGCCCGACATATGTCAACCGTGCCGTCCTTCACAATAAATCTCCGGTAGTTTTTCGTCATGATAACTTCGTCCATAATTGCACAGACAAAACCTTCGGTTTCCCCAAAGAGGTCACCAAACCGTAGCCAGGCTACGGACGCTAATTGATCCACGTCGGGCCCATGTAGGGCCCGGAAAAAGCGTCCGTGAAGTTCCTTACTCTGCCATACCGCCCTGCGATCGTTGGTGTCAAGCACTGCAGGTTTGCGCCAGTTCTCATTTGCCAAGGAGAGCGGGGTGAGTCCCTTGTCCACCGCCACTACATCTCGATGCATACCCACGTCGACAGCTAGGAAATATTCCCTGAGACTGCATATCTCGCGATTGTGGATAGTCTTAGCACTTAAAAAGCCTCGACCTCCACATTTTCGCGGGATATACAGTCTCATTACCGACGACCGTGGGTGATGCATTCGATGTGCAGTTAGCAGTGTACGAACCCGCCTATCCAGGGCGTCAAGTTCCGTTTGAGTCCATTTGAGTACGCCGAAAGAGTACATCAATACCGGCATGACCCATCCGTTGAAAGCGCGCACCTTGTTTCCGCCCGACAGAAGGCTGTTGAAAACCTTCTTCAGGCGGCCAAAGAAGCGCTCCTTCAACGAATGCTTCATGTCAGTAACACTGATGCCTAACGCTTCCGACATACCCAAATACTTGTAAGTTTCAGTTGGAGAAAGGGATCTCAGGTTTATGGAATCCGAGAGTTGCGATCCCACGGATTCCATAATCTCTCCATGCTTTACATGCATGACCGCACATTTGTCCACACCAAACTCCATCCTGATGGCACTACTGAAAGTTTCAGTTACCTTCAGTAGCTCCATCAGTTGCAGATTACTGGGGGCAAAGAGTTTCAGATCATCCATGTAAAGGAGGTGAGATATAACCTGACAACCTCTCTTCAACCGATAGCCTAGTCCTGAATTCTCCAGCAATGTGCTGAGAGGATTCAAGGCTAGGCAAAACCAAAGCGGACTCAAACTATCGC
Source organism: Melanchra persicariae (assembly GCA_947386135.1). NCBI lineage: Eukaryota > Metazoa > Arthropoda > Insecta > Lepidoptera > Noctuidae > Melanchra > Melanchra persicariae. Next base: position 6,969,801 of record OX376655.1, on the reverse strand, counting down.
CCTGAAATATACCCCGCTCGATCCTAACCGGTTTGCTATTCCTCTGGATATTTCGACATCCTGGATAGCGAAGGACTGTCCTCCATTGCCTCATACATGACGTCAGGAAGGTGCGTAGCGTTGCATCAATTTTATACAATTCTAGCACCCTCATGAGCCATGTATGAGGCACCGAGTCATAGGCCTTCTTATAGTCTATCCAACATGTCGACAGATCCTTTCGGGAACGCCGAACCTGTTGGCTAATGGCCGTATCAATGAGGAGTAGCTCCTTAGTACCGCGGGACCCATTCCTACATCCATTTTGAGAGGCAGACATGATGTTATTGCTGCTAATGTGATTATTAATTTTAGCTCTCAAAATGGATGTACGAACCTTATAGACCGTCGGTAAACACGTTATCGGTCTATAGTTTTTGGGTTCCGCGGTGCTACCAGATTTATGGAGCAGGTGGGTAACTCCTGTGGTAAGGAATTCGGGCAGCGAGCCGGACTCCAAGGCAGTTTGGAACAGAGACGCCAAACGAACATGCGACCCAAGTAACCACTTAACCCAAAAGTTGTGCAGTCCGTCCGGCCCTGGAGATTTCCAGTTAGGCAACGGACGGACTGCACGGGCTATTATTATTATTAATAGTCCATCTTCATGAGCATTATGAAAATACTATATAATAATAATAGCCAAAAGACGTCCACTGCTGGACATTATATGCCTCCCCCAAGTGTCGCCACAACAGACGGTCCCATGCGTCTCGCATCTATCGGCTACCAGCGACCCATACAAAAAAATACATACACACAAAACATTATCTCCTTCATTATACGTACCTTATTCGATTTCTCAGTAATAATATTCCAGCATAATTCACAAACTTCCTTTTTCCTTCAGATCATTTACTTTGACGACCTTTATACAAGGCGGAAATATTATCTTAGGACATTTAACGTCTTCATTACAACCATTATTTTATACTTAAGTTTGTTTCTCGTGCATTTAAATGGTATTTTCTTAGACACACGAGTGAACATCAAACGTAACTTTTAAAGGAAGTCTTGAGAGATATTTCTTTGTAGAAGCCAATGGTTTGTGCTTATACATGTTAGCGGAAATATAGGAGAGACGTGTGTGGCCTGTGGAGACCTGGAGTATACAGGAGGCGTATTTTATTTCGCACCTACAGAAACGGAATATTTTATAGCTGTTTCTGCTGCCAAACGGAATTGCTGTGTTCTGAATTTTCATCACTGTGAGATAATGTAGACTATTGTGTGCGATCTATTAATGTTTAAATAAATAGTGTAAATTTTAGTTATAGGATACGATAATTATAATTTACTTCTGAAATAGGCTTAGTTCGCTTAAAATTCGAAAATTATGTCAAAGTATCATATATTCTCGGGGTGAAAAGTATCTTATGTCCTTTTTCAGGACAAGATTTGTTTATTTTTATTTATTTCTACATTATCATCAGTATCACTTACAACCAGGAACAACCCAATGCAATAGTGAAGCAAACCTAATAATAACAACTTGTTTTTTAAACTTTATTACATACAATGAAAAAATGCGAGATGCACAAGACCGGTTGTTGTGGCGACACTTGGGGGAGGCCTATATCCAGCAGTCTTTCGGCTGAGATGATGATAACGATGATTGAAAAAAAAAAAACAAATAAAATCAAATCTTATTAAAAAGTTAAGATGTGAAGAAGTAACACACAGGCAGAGTTACTTTCACAATTGTAATATTTTGTGGTTGGATAATAATGAGTTATCAATAAAATAAAAGCATTGTTCGAAATTTTATAAACACAGACAGGATGTAATCCTCTTCAGAATAAGCGAGGTTTGTTTCAACCACGTTTCAACAATCACCGAAATGACAGCGCTATCATCATTGTATGAAAAAGTTTAAACAAACAAGCCAAGTGCATCGGTACTTACTCGTATAATCCTCGCAGGCTACCCTTATGATAACCACGATACATAATATAAGCCATTCTAATCTAATCTATACTAATATTATAAAGAGGAAAGATTTGTATTTTTGTGTGTGTGTATGTTTGTAAGGAATAAACTCAAAAACTACTGTGCCGATTTCAAAAATTCTTTCACCAATGGAAAGCTATATTATTACGGAGTAAAATTGGCTATATTTTATCCACGTATTCCCACAGGAACGGGAACTATGCGGGTGAAACTGCGGCGTGCTGCTAGTTGTATATTCAAGAACTCAGTCAACAACTATAACACTAACGGGGAACATAAAATTACATTTTATCCGGCACTCAGCAAAGTCGTTAATAGGAAAATGTTGGTATAATTCCAGTTGCTGAGGGTCTATAAATTTCTTGAGCAACTTAGTAAGTTAGTACATACATTGTGTACGAATCGTATCGTGGGGTGTATGGCGGAAACTTGAGGGAGACGGATGTGATGTGCTTGTGTGATACGAAATATGCGACGATGGATTTCATTTGTTGGTACTTAGGTTGAGGCCCGATTTTCTGTACCATGATTTTTTTTTTAATGGCGCGTCTGAAATAAGTCTACTATCTCAGTCGCAAAGGCTACTGGATGTGATTGTCACAGGATTGGTCATCTTGAACACAAATTACATAAAATATGAGGACAATGCCCAATTAAACGCTTGCATAAGTAGACACTTTCTCTTGTTATTGTCTTGTGTTTGACAATGCATCTCCACGATCAACAAGATTTGCGTTGATTAACTAAAAATAGCTGGTTATTATGCATACCTCAAAATTCATTACAAACTTCCACTCTGATCTTTCCATCCCTATCTCCAACATAAATTCAAGAATCCAAAAACACATGTACTCCGAAACTAACAAACGAAGGTGCCCGAAGCCCACCCTCACTTAACCCTCAGAATGTATTCGAACACGGATCTTATCTGCATTGTGGCTCTTATTGCGGCCGTATAATGATGTCAACACATTACAGCCGTGTCCCGAGCACCGAGGAGCGGTACAATAGACCTGAAATGTGTGTATATAGACGTAGATGCGTTGGATACGTCTTGGGGACGTAGATTGTAGAATGTAGGGTTAACATTACAATATTTTTGGTTGTTTGGGGAAATGGGGAAAAAGACACGGCAGAGATAATGATGTTAGTTCGGTTATATTAGCCGAAATATTATATTGAACTTAAATTTGAACTTATTGAAATTAATAGTGAACAACTATTTAGCAAAGCTGGACAATTGTATGACGAGAGGCGCCACTCTTTGCAATGCGAAAATGCCGAGAAATTGCTTTTTTTATGTTATAATATAATGTTATTTAACTTTGATTATTAATTAATTTTAATAGTTAGTGCTGTTTTAAAAAGTTTTTTTTTTTCACGCTTTTTCTATTCTCGGTCTCGGCTCTCGGTCTCGGCCGAGATAGTATTATATTCTCGGTCTCGGTGTCGGTCTCGGCCGAGAACTAAAAACCCATCTCGGTCGAGCCTTAGTATAATGCCGTCTTTAGTGAAGATACAATTGGGTAGATAAAAACACATAGTAAGCCGTTAGACACTACTTATCCAAGATATTGAGTCTTGGTTTAACGTTCACACCTAACATTCTACATAATGTTCGCAGCACAAGTAATCAGAAGACTTTGTTACAAAAACCAAAATCCTATATAATGAAAGTTTGAAGAAACGCATGCCAGACCACCATTGCATTTAATTCTTACAAAACCTTTTCTTAGTACTTAACACTCATAAAACCCACAGATAATAAATAAAGGATAAGAATATTCCCAGGGGTTGAGTCACCAGAAAGTAGTCAATATTTTCTCAAAATATTCACAAAACAATAGACGTTCGAAGAAGTGCTAATGCAGGGTTAGATAAGCCGTCTACCTGGAGTGGCGTAACGCCGGATGCTATTAATAGAGGGTTAAAATGAACCATTATCAGTCGTGGTGATAAAGATAAATATTAAAATTATGCGGTTTTTATTGAGAATGGGTGTTAAAAAAACAATGGCAGTGATAGTGTTTTTGGAAGGCTGGGCGTTGAAAGTGAACGGAGTTGGAAGTATGAGACCGAAATTTTTGTAATTCCTTAAATTATGCAACCATTTTGAATAGTCTTTAAATAAGGTTCCTATTTTGTCTAAGGAAGATGCAGAACTCTCCGTCTTGTCTCTAAAACTCTATAAAATATTATCGAAGGTAACGTGCAATGCAGACCAAAAGCTTTGTTTCTTCAACCACTACTAAAATGAAATTAAAACAATCAACTCGTTCTTCTAGATGACCCAATTGCAAATGTTAATATCAACGTCCAATTTAACACATCCACGAAATTAGATCAATTGAAATAATTGCATCCACCATTTGCCAACGTTGCGGCAAAACTTTTGAATGAGCTCCAGTAGCAATTCCGTTGTGGTCGTACATAGGAGACGAGAAGACCGGGCCACATTTTGTGGTCTGAGACGTAACGTTTCTGGTTTGCTAATGTAACGTACGTACATTATCGCGTTTGCGTTTAGCATTAGGTGAGAATTGAATTAATTTTGGAGGGTAATTTTGTTATGTGTGTTTGGTTGGGAAACTATCATATTAACGTTTAGAGCCCTTATCACTAATGTAGGTAAATTGCGCCTCTGTTGCTAACCTTGCTGTATTGCTGATTTTCTTCACCTCCGCCCGGAGATCATGTATATCCATTGGTCAAACAACATTGTAGACACTTCGACTATGTTGCCATTTATGCTGTGCCATACAGTTCTTAAGATTTTACTGTGCATTTGAATTTTGTTTCTGTGCATCTTCAATCCAAATTAAATAACACGCTTATTAAGTTTTCAGCGAAAGTCCTACTAATTCGATCCTGGTGGTGGGCCATCACAGTACAAATATTTGACCGCTTCCCAACTTTTTGCCGTCAACTTTACCTTTAACAGACGTGAAACCAAACGGTACATAGTAAACCACATATAATTTTATTCATCCGTGGTGGTTCAGACTTTCAAAGTATTAAAAGAGGAATTCACTTGTGGTCGCTTTGTGGTACAGACCGCCCACGTGATTGTGGTCATAAAGTCCCATTTTCGTTCCATTTTTGACCCATTTTGTTTAATGGGCGCCATAATGACGTCACAGTATGACACATTAAGGAATGGGGATTAATTTTATGGATTTGTTCTGTTGTATATAGTGATTAAGATTGATTAAATGTTGGAAGGTCATTCCTTATTGAGTACTAGATGACTGAATGAGTTTTGAATCACCCATACATATTTGCTATGATTGTAATTCTTTATTTTTTTTTAACTCTAGTATTGATGCCAAGCAAATGAAAGGATAAAAATCAAATTGGTTGATCCATTTTCGAGATAATACGAGGTTAGCGCACTACAGTTAATTTTAAATGAGATACAGTGTTTTCTAGATAGCGCACAAAGTGGGAGCCTACATACATTTTTTGTTTGCCTCTGTGGCGATCATCATCAGTGTTAAATCCTGTAGTGATGGTAAAAGGTTAAAGCACAAAGGCAATTTATTCTCAATAATACCTCGTTAGGAATTTCACCACGCGCATTACATATTTTTATGTTAGCAACAATTAAGCTTTCTAAATTGGCCTTAAAACACACATAATTTTAACTGAATTCCGTAAACATAAAGCATTCCAATATATCCCTTGTCACCCATATTGACACGTTGAGCACCAATTGACAACCAACTCGTATAAAAATATACATTAGCGGGAAACCTATAAAATGCGTTACGTAAATTATTTACCAGAATACAGCACATACTCTCGCATTCAACAAGACTTTTCCATTTTTCTCCCCCCTGTATCCGTTAGACATTGCTACAGCAGCGATAAAAACATTAGGACACAATAAAACATTTCGTGAAATTTTCAAATTTTGTTATGAGTGTCGGTAAAAATTCGAAAGTGCCTCCATAATGGTTTTTATGAGCTAGCAAACGTGATTTACGCCAATGAATTTGTGTAGGGAAATTCTAAAGTCTATTAAATGTGCGTAGATTGGGTGTTTTTGTGATTTACGCGGGCGTTACTTATCTTGGTGACTGTGGCGCCATCTAGCGGTAAATAGAGGTGTTCAGATAAAGAAGAGTTGTGAAGTTTTGTTTAGTGGTAGTTTGGTTCAACAGATAGATTGGAACCAAAGCTTAACTTTGAATAAATTTTATACTGTTGTATTTGAAATCACACATCTCACCCCATCTCATCTCATCTCTCTCTCATATTTTTTTTTAGGAATGTTAGGAATCGTAATAATTTTACAATGTATCCACGTACCAAGCTTAAATATTGCATAGGTTACCAGGGCCAGGTAAACGTTCAACAATAGAATCTTTTGTATTGTTGTTCGGACATAAGGACCCTTTTTTATCAGCTGACTCTACTAAACTATAAGTAAAATGCACTATCAGCTCAATCCTTGTCTTCCTTCTAAATTAAAATTACATTTATGGCTTTAAAATTTTGTACGTCAATGTGATTTTCATCTACCAGTCCTCATCGGCCTGTACGATTTATTTGGGGTTGGGCCAGTATGTTTCTTCAATCTTATGTACTAATATAGTAAAGCTGAAGAGTTCGTTTGTTTGTTTGAACGCTTTTTTTTTTTGTTAATATGTGGCCTCTCGCAGGTCAGCCTAGGAGGTTGTCGACTGCTTAACCGGACTTGCCTGTGGGGCCTTAATAATATTATTATTAAAGCCTCCAGCCAGGGCTTATTTAAAAACTTAATTTGTTTGAACGCGTTAATCTCTGGAACTAATAGTCGGATTTGGAAAATTCTTTTTGTGTAGTGAACGGGAAATCCCTACGGGAACGGAAAAGATCGACATATGCGTGTACAAAGTCGCGGGCAAAAGCTAGTATTAGTAATAGTAGTAGCACTTATATTTGCCGTCATCTCAACCCTTTGTTCTCATAATTATCATCTTTAACACAGTCCTACCATCCATTCTGTGGTCTTTCTATTACTACCAACTAGAATATACTCTCTGGATGCTGGTCCTGCTCCACAACGCCACTAGGTAGCCACTAAGGGCTCAAAGTAATCTGTTAGCATTTCGTAATATTGTTGGACCGGCTGAAGATTGTAAGAATGCAAATCTTTTTCATTGTATAGATGCAACTTATTTAACATTGTATAATTTCATGCACATGTGTGAGTACTGTGTAGCTTTAAACTATAATGATCATTTTGGGTAGGTCTTTGACTTGAATGTACCCTGGCGATTGGGGATGTCATGCTCACTCAAAAGTCTGGCTGATGGTGGCGCATGCGTTGGATCATTTGGCTCCCTAAAAAATGGTTGAGCCGAATGGTGCTAGCGTATGCGTCATGTTCGTGAACGGGCGCCGTCAGCTGAGACTGGTCATCTCTCGGCTGCCATGGTTTATTTTAATTATTTCTTTGAATTGTTTCTTTTTTTACTCCGGACTCTTTTATCCTGCACGTCTTTTACATCGTTCTCACATATATGTATAGTTTCAATATGAATGATGTAACCATAATTTTGTAACAAAATATAATTTTTAAAAGAGTGTCCGTGGAGTTTCTTGCACGTTCTTCTCCATAGAGATCTACGCTTTGGAACTTGCAAATAGCTTTATCTTTTTGACCGACCGACCTTGACAATTCAAAAGTGCCTGTAAATGGTCTAATTGAAATAAATGCTTTGACTTTGACTTTGACTTTGACTTTAAAAAGTATTCTATGTGTGTGATCCCTTCTATTGATAGAGTAACCAACACCCATCCACCCAAGTAAATTTTCACACTAATAATATAAGTAGGATTTCTTGTGATAGAGTGTTTGTTGTACCTATAATACATAATATTCTACTATGCTCTAGTAAGATAGAATAATATTAATAGGATTTAGAATATCGTCATTCACATTCGTACTCAAAACTTCTCACACGACATTTACTTTTCTCCAATGATTGTTTTCACAATCTGCACATTAAACCTACGGATTTTTGTATTTCATGCAAGCACAGCAAGTAATAAATTAATTATCGCTATACGTAAGGAGTACGTGGCAAAATAACAACAGTGGATGGCTGAACATCCATTAGTTACCGAGACTCCGTGCCTTGGAAATCACGTAAGGCCGTTGGTCTTTGCTGTCTTTTTGTACATCTTTGGCAGCTGTCAAAAGTCGAAAGCCAGAATAACACCACTTTAGCCAATCGGTATAACATCACCTAGCTGCTGAGATTTAGACATGAGATAGCCGCGCCATGTAAAATTCTGGTAACTAGGTCCTTTCGCAGGCCCCAATATCGTTGAAAAAAAAGCTAAGCAGATCGATTGAAAGCTTTACGAATTAATCACTTTCTTCCATAGAAAATAAGCCTGGAAGTTTAATTGAATTATAACAAATTATAAAAGCGTAAAGTAAAAGCAGGTGAGTTAAAACGAACTAAACGTTGTTACATAAACCTAGTTACATTCAAGAAGTTAGTAGGTAATTTTGCTTATGTTTAATTTTTTTATATCCGCATCAATCAGTTACAATAAATTCAGTTCAATATTGCAGCAAAAGATAACCGAACGTCATTTTTAATGTCGCTACTCACTACTAGATAGCGCTACTTGCTCTCACAAAACAAGCGAAGAGCTTATGAGGGACGCGGGGGACGGGGAAGACTAAGTTGCGCGCCCCACTGCTACTTGCACGAGTCAAGCGCTCCGCTTGACAGTCGCAACGCAACCGCGCCGCGGGAAGGTCGTGCTACACCTCGCGCCGGTCTATACTTCACGCAATAAATATTTAATACACAAAGTGATCTGAAACGATAAACAACAATACATGAGTGAAAAATTCAATCAACTTCAAGAAATACGGACTATTACGATCAAGTACATTACGGACTACAGTGAAGTGAAATGCTAGGAAGTTTTTCTTCAGCGCTCAAGTGTACCTCGTACTTTGTTTCGGAAATGGTGATATCGACCCACGGGGTGTGTTTATGAGACGTTTTGTGGTGAAATGAAAAATCTGTGATAATGTACGCTATTACAGCTGTACTTTGTGCGTTGGTGCACGTCGGCTCGACGGTCTTGCCCTACGGTTCGGACAAGTGCGTCCGAGTCTCGGACCGCGGGTCGGATGGCGGCGTACTCTGCAGGATACGCACTCTCGACAGTGACGGAAGCAGCATCATCTCAGTGACTTCAGACACCAGTCGGCTGGCTATTGAGTGCAACCATTTACTACTCTTCGAAAGCTCTCTAAGAGCGCACTACTTTAGCCCAGTTTCGGCGCTCACCGACCTGTCAATAAACAACTGCAAATTGACACAGTTGCCAGACAATACTTTTCATGAACTCAAGAAATTAAAGAAGCTGAAAATACGTTCAAAGAATTTCGAGTGGAGTCCTACAAAGAATTTAGAATTATCTCTGAACGCTTTCAATGGATTGTCGGAACTGCAGTCGTTGGATCTCGCTCAAAATAACATAAAATTTGTTCCTTCCGGCGTGTTCTGCTCTCTGGAAAACTTAAGCACATTGAATTTGACGCACAATAGAATAAGAACAGTGGGACAACTGGGATTTGGGCAAGGCTGCGGATCGAATTTGCACGGATTAGATTTGAGCCATAATGAAATTAAATCACTGCCAGAGGACTCGGAATTACTCAAATTAAGGAGCTTGCAACACTTATATCTGCAACATAACAATATCTCTGACATATCAAGTGAAGCTTTTAATGGACTTGTATCAATGAGAGTTCTAAACATATCACACAACCAGCTCCATACACTGCCCGAAGGCCTTTTTGCTAATGCTAGAGAATTAAGAGAGGTATACCTAAACGATAATACTCTGTTTGAATTGGCTCGAGGAATATTTCATCGCTTGGAACAGCTAATTGTTTTGGACTTATCAAGCAATCAACTCACAAGTAGTCACATTGACGACGGAACATTTTTGGGATTAATACGCTTGATAGTTTTGAATTTATCTAACAATGCCTTGACAAGAATCGACGGAAAAACATTCAAAGACTTATTCTTCCTTCAAATATTGAATCTCAAGAACAACTCCATCGGTTACATCGAAGATAATGCATTCCTGCCACTGTATAATCTACATACACTCAATCTGGCTGAGAATCGAATTCATACAATAGATGAGAACTTATTCAACGGTTTATTCGTTCTAAGCAAGTTGACTCTCAACAACAATTTGCTTGTAAACATAGACCGCAAAGCTTTCAAAAATTGTTCGGACTTAAAAGAGTTGGATTTGAGCTCCAATCAGCTTTTAGAGATTCCCGACGCATTATGGGAACTCTCTTTCCTCAAAACACTCGACCTCGGAGAGAATCAAATATCCGACTTCAAAAATGGTTCCTTCAAAAACCTAAACCAATTAACGGGACTGAGACTGATTGACAATCAAATTGGAAATCTTTCTGTCGGAATGTTCTGGGACTTACCGAGCTTACAAGTGCTTAACATTGCTAAAAACAAGATCCAATCAATCGAGAGAGGAACTTTTAGCAGAAATATGCAACTGGAGGCCATCCGGCTTGACGGGAATTTCCTGTCTGACATCAACGGTGTCTTCTCGACGCTTGCGAGCCTTTTGTGGCTCAATTTATCGGAAAATCATCTAGTGTGGTTCGATTACGCGTTTGTGCCCAGCAATCTGAAGTGGTTAGACATTCACGGCAATTTCATTGAACACTTAGGAAACTACTATAAGTTGCAAGATGAAATCCGTATAAAGACATTGGACGTTAGCCATAATCGTATAGCGGAAATATCACCGATGGCGATCCCGAATAGTGTAGAACTGTTGTTTATCAATAATAACTTTTTAAACAATATTCATGTGAATACGTTTTTCGATAAAAAGAACTTGACGCGAGTGGACATGTATGCTAATGAACTTGTGCATTTAGAACTAAATAGTATGCGTTTAGCTGCAGTGCCGGGAAATAAAAGTTTACCTGAGTTTTATATCGGTGGCAACCCGTTTCAATGTGACTGTACTATGGAGTGGCTGCCGATCATAAACAATATGACCGCTATGAGACAATACCCGCGTGTGATGGACTTAGAAAACGTTTTGTGTAAAATGACGAACACTCGAAGTGGAACTCATGTGCCCTTAACAAACTTAAAAACAACAGACTTTCTTTGTAAGTATGAGACTCATTGTTTTGCAATCTGTCATTGCTGTGACTATGATGCGTGTGACTGTGAAATGACATGCCCTCAAAACTGTACCTGTTACCACGATCCATTGTGGAACACGAACGTTGTGGACTGTTCCGGACAAGCTTCAATAGAAATACCGCACAAAATACCTATGGATGCAACCGAGGTATTTTTAGATGGAAATAATCTAAAAGAATTACAGGACCACGTTTTTATTGGACGGCAGAAAATGAGATCGCTGTACGTGAACAACAGCAACGTCGATAGCATACAAAATAGAACATTTGCTGGCTTGAATGCTCTCCAAATACTCCACTTGGGCAACAATAAGCTCAAAGAACTAAAAGGCTACGAATTTCTACAATTGAGTAGTCTGAAAGAGTTATTCTTACAAAATAATCTCATTAGCCATATCGCCAACATATCATTTCTTGGTCTCAAATCTTTAGAAGTTTTACGCCTCGACGGCAACAGACTGGTCGATTTTGGAGTGTGGAGTTTTAACAACAATCCTAATTTGAAAGCCTTGTCACTCGGAAATAACCTGTGGTCTTGCAAATGTCGCTACTTACAAGAGTTAACTGCATATTTGGCTGAGAATGCGCAAAAAATCATCGACATTACTGACGTATGGTGTTGGAACGGCGACGCGAAGCCGCCACAGAAAAAAGAGCTCAATTTAAACGGTACAGCCTGCAGCGATTATTATGCTGATAATTCAGTCATCGGAAACATGCTTGTGTCCAACTATGTTCCCATGATGGTCTCGACGCTCACCGGCTTTATGTTAATTTTATTGGCCCTCGTCGTACTATTCCTTTTTAGAGATTCACTGAGAGTGTGGCTGTACACAAATTGTGGCATAAGAGTGTTCTCGTTCTCGGGCGCATTTGAGGAAAGCCAAAAGTTATACGACGCTTACGTTTGCTATAGTCCGAAAGATGAAGAATCTGTCGTTCAGTCGCTTGCGAATGAACTAGAAAACGGGAATCCATCATACCGACTCTGCCTTCATTATAGAGACATTCCACACCACGGCGCTCAGTACATGCAATGCGCGCCGCCTGTCGTTGAGACCGCGGAAGCTTCGAAACGGATAATCATCGTTCTAACGAGAAATTTCATGCAGACGGAATGGTCCCGATACGAATTCCGACAAGGGCTGCACGACGCATTGAAAGGGTGTATTTATAAACTAGTACTAATAGAAGAATACTCCGTTGTGGGGGATGCGATGTGCGACCCCGATTTGCGGCCCTATCTAAAAACAGGGTCGCGGTTACGATGGGGCGAGAAAAGGTTTTGGAAGCGCCTCAGGTACATGATGCCGGAATCTCAGCCGAATCATAAGGCGCGAAACCACAACTATAGAAAAAGTTTGAATACTTATACTTTAGATTCGTCGGTGCCTAATGGTGGGAACCGTACATTGCCTTTTCCTGAGCGATCACCTGTGTTGGGAGGAGGTCAAGGTGCTAGTGCCCCGCCAGAGTATAGTAGTGAAGTGCGGCAGTCGCCGTCAGCTGTGAGACAGACACAGGCGGTAGCGTATGGGCCAGATGGCCGGCCGATCTCAGATCATATTTACTCCTCAATAGACTCTGATTACTCTTCGCTGGAGCACGGCATGGCCCCGGGCAGGCGGCGGGACATGCGCCAGTGGCCCCCGCCGCCTCCTCTCGTCGATACGGGCAACGCCGTGCAAGCTTACCTAGTCTAGACGGGCAACCTTGCCCACCTTCCAGTCAAAATTGTAAATATTGTAGATTTTAGTAGCGCGCTGTAAATATTGTAATTATTAATCTGTAAGTGCTATACCAAATGTATGTAAGTGAACTATTATTGCCTGTTCGTTATCATGTGTATAGATATTAAAATTTTAAAGACTGCTGTAGTATATGATTGTAAATAGCGAAAACAAGTGATCATTCTATATTATTATCAGTAATATGGTTATTTATACAAATAAAAATTAAAATGATGAAGATTTATAATTTTATATTTTATTTCAAATTCCTAGATAACACTCTATTCATACACACCATGATTTGCATTAAACACAAAATGACTAGACATTATGTCAGAAAATCATAGTAGAACTGCTCAAATATTTAAAAACACTTTTAAATAATGAAATGACAAAAGAAATCACAACACACAATCACATCAAGAGTTAATTAAAAGTGAATGGCCAAACAAATGGAGTCGCAGTAATATTAATTTAACAAAAAGCTCAACATATTTCAATCATGATACTGCAAAATGTAAACAGAATTTACATATTTATGAAAATACGATCATTGTACTCATAAAACAAGTTTACAATACCGCTGTCACGACACTATCAATTAATATTATAAAATTGTGTATGTTTTAAAATTCATAGACTTTTTCCTATATAATTATTGACTTATGGTGATTGTATTTCATATAATTTCACACACATATTAATAATTTAATGGTTGTTTACTCTTATTGGATATTAAATAAATGACAGTCTTTGTTTCAATATAATTATGGCGGCCATTACATAAAAGAATAACATCGTAATGTACACTATCATATTACACATTATTGCATGCTGCAAAAATGCACAATGTAAACAGTAATCAGCTGCAGCCTTATCATTTGTTTTTAGATATAATGTTCATCATAATAAAAAAATTAAATGATTGAATACATTACAAAAACTGAATAACTAATTTTGAATGATTTCCTTTAAATTCACACACTTTCAAGTCTCTTCATAGCCACTTAGTTTAAATATTAATAAGTACGTTCTTTATTTAACTTTTCTATACAGAATTTTAATTTTGAATACGCTAATATTCAGTAAGTATTTAAACTAATCACACGCTTAGATTTTTCTTATGAATAGGTAAGTAAATCTACAATTTAAAACACACAACAATTCAAACTCAACACATGGATAGGTACTCTATTAATACATGAGCCGTGTATTGTTTTCAAAGACACTAAACCGTTTAAGCTTCAGTAGCTATTATAGCTCATGAGCGTCTATTATATTGAACATGAGCTTTCTTCGCATACAGTTACATACAGAAAATACTGCTTGACATCCAGGATCACGATTGCTCCTTGCTGTGGCCTTAGTGCGAGTTTTTTAACGTTCTCGATCGCGTTAGCGTAAACGTCAATTTGTATTGAATGAAACTGAATAAGCGCCATCTGGTGACACTCACAGACAACCTATTTTTTTCCATACAATTTGACATAAGCGAACGTTTACGTTAACGCGATCGAGTACGTTAAAAACGCACACTAAGCCCTCTGAATTATGTCATCACATCAGCGGCCCCACCATGACGTGTTTAAACGAAGGGATGGAGCTATACACCCTATATAGCTCCATCCCTCTTTCTCGCTCGAACGACTGACGTTTTAACACGTCATGGCACGGCCCCCAGAAAACAGACTCCAATGTTCTGAGTCCACAACAAAATCAGCTGTTGATCACCAAGCTTGGCAAACATTTTGGAGTTACGTTGAACAAGAAGATGGTGCAGGCAACTTTAAAAAAATAACAATGTCTTGACTTTTGCTACCTTGCATACAAAGTGTAACAGAAATATTGCATAACCAGAAAAGAGGTCATTGTATTGCACAACTTTTACTACGGGACAAACTCAGAAATCGCGTAAAAAATCAACTAAGTACCCCTCATACATTTGTGTTTGGATATCTTTACAAAATGGATGATTCGCGTTTCCCGGTTGGATTCCGTACTATAAGTTTTTCATAATGAATGACCAGTTTTCAGGTTTTGCGTTGTTCTTTTACTACTACACAACTATTAAAGGTCGGAGGTCGTGGGTTCGATTCCCACCCAGGACAAACTTTGTGTGATGAGCATTATTGTTTGTTCTGTGTCTGGGTGTAATTTATCCATAATATGTATGTATTTATAAATTATATAAGTATGTATATCAGTTGTCTGGTTACCATAACACAAGCTCTGCTTAGCTTGGGATCAGATGGCCGTGTGTGAGTTGTCCCAAGATATTATTATATTATTATTATTATTATTATATTATTAAATTTCTCTTTTCTTGTCACACTGTTTCATATTGTGTCTTCAACATTCTCAAGACGATTAGTTTTTCTATAACGGACCACACGTCCAAATCATTGTAAATTCGATGAAAATATATAATTTCATTATAAAATACATATTTCATAAATTATTCCAAAATACAAATTGACATGTCTTCTTCACAAAATTTCTTAAGTACAAGAACGTGTGAGAGAAAATATATAATGCCCCATTTCAACTCAATTTATTTTATAAATGAGGTTTGTAATACAAAATTTATAATATAAATGGGTTTGAGTGGATACTCATGTTTTTCTCACATATTCGAATGAAGAAATTTTGTGGTAGCTAACATCAATTTTTACGAAACAGTCTATAATGTATGTCATGTACCTAATATTCTTTTACATATATTATTCTTAAGGGGTTCTTACTTGGTAGGTTTTGGTACTTGATAGGTATGAGTGTTTAGACAACCTGTATATAATTGATCTTTTGGACTTTTCAAGGGTTTGCTCCTTTGTGAACTACTTTTATTAACAAAAAATCTTTAATAAACAAGCAAATAATGATAGGTAGGTATCACCATGACACGGGTTAGTGTTTCAAAAATGGATGATTATAATTTAATGTCATTCCATTATTGAATAAAATAAAGTAAGTATAGAAAGTATACAGCACTTTTCCTAATTTTCTTTGGTTACTAATAAACGATAAAACAAAGAAACTGCCAATCTAATTTAAACTTTATGACTGTAGAAAACCAGGCGAAAATTCAATAAAAGTTACTCAACTGATTCTGTTCCTTTAAAAGCTTAATGAGTGGAATTAATGTCATGGTTAGGTTGTGCACTGTAGAGGAATTTCACGCGTAAAATAAACATAACAATACTATACGGTCTATAAACGTAGGTATAGGAAGGTACAACCAATATGATGAAGTCTATACTTTATTATCATTATCATCATCATTTGAGCCGAAATATGTTCATTGTTGGACACAGGCCTTCCCCACATGGGGAGGGGGGGGGGGGGTTTGCCATAATCGCCATGCTTGGCAGGCGGGTTGGCGATCGCAGTGCAGCTGTACCAATGTAGTACTTACAGAGAATGCTTTTGCCTATTCTCTGGTGAGTACCTTCGCCTCTTACGACACCCACGGTAAGTGATGGGATGGTGTTATTCTTTAACGTACGACACCAGACGGAACTTTCATACTGGTACACATTCAATGTTCAACCTATAAGTAAACATAATCAGCCTTAAATGTTTGCACCACTGCGTCACAGGCTTCCTATCTGTGAGCGGGAGTGGGCCGTAATCCATTACACGTGCATCTTTTTTTAGAAAAATTTTATGTCATCCTTCCTTTGGGATTTTTTTTTTAGGGACTTTTTTCTTTATAAGGCATGTCAGTTCAATCATAACCTAACTTAAGTTTAAACAATATTACAAACTTATTTAACATAATACAAAACCGGCCAAGTGCGAGTTCGACTCGCGCACGAAGGGTTCCATACCATTATCTATCAAAAAACAACGGCAAAAAAATCACGTTTGTTGTATGGGAGCTCCACTAAAATATTTACTTTATTCTGTTTTTAGTATTTGTTGTTGTAGCGACAACAGAAATACATGATTCGTGAAAATTTCAATTGTCTAGCTATCACGGTTTATGAGATACAGCCTGGTGACAGACAGACAGATGAACAGCCTGCGGAGTCTTAGTAATAGGGTC
Organism: Melanchra persicariae; assembly: GCA_947386135.1. Classification (NCBI taxonomy): domain Eukaryota; kingdom Metazoa; phylum Arthropoda; class Insecta; order Lepidoptera; family Noctuidae; genus Melanchra; species Melanchra persicariae. The sequence goes on along the minus strand of OX376655.1, from coordinate 6,952,814 downwards.
CCGTTTTTAGCCTTTGGGTACGGAACCCTAAAAAGTGGAGTCATTGACGTAATGTCATTTCATAAATAATTTGAGCGGCGTCATTTTTCTGGACTTGCGAGGTTTCAAGGAACTTATCATATTTATTGATTTTGCGCAATTCCTTCAGGATAATTTTTTAATTAATTTCTTATGATGATTTACCCGTCATCGCCATTAAGAAAGGTAGTTCGGGGATTTCGACCGTGAAAACTTCATTTTCATTTATTTGCATTCCACAAGGTAAAAACAAGATGTTACCAAAAGGCTTAGAGCCAAGAGCACAGCAAAAGTTACTGAGAAAAACATAGATTCTTTAAGTTGACTTAAATGGAGTGAGCTTCAAGTTAACGGTCATTCACCTTGATTGCATGGATTGATAGCATCTCAATTCATGTTCTCCTCATCCAAGTTTTTCTGATAAGTAAAGAAATGGCATTAAAAACAGCTCCAGTGCCCAATGTGTCCCATATATTATTTTCTTCTATCTAACTGTTCTGTAACTCATGGTGTACATAATAATAATGAGTATTCTATTGTTTTCTATTCAGTCCTGGCAAAGCAACGAACCCAACTCAATTCTCATACAAACTTAAACAAACAGAAAGCTATCAAAATTGAATCAAATGCCCCAAATCTTGGCACACAACACACCAAAATAACATATGAACAAAGAGAAGTAAAGTGACGTATTTTATTGTCAGTGGTACATTATTTACCATAATCGGAAATTCACTTTGGCGTGTGGCCAGTAAGCTTCCTATATCACTTGGGTTGAACGAACAAGATTCGTGTTTTCATTCGGTATAGGGAATTTAAGAAAAATAAAGCTGGATTGTATCGTGCCAGTTGCATCAGTCAATAATCGGTCGCTTTTGTTGCCAGTTACATTTAAAGTTGTTAATTATGGAATGCTTTTGTGCGATTAACAAAGCCATGATCATTTACAGACAAAGATTTCGCTAATAAGTGTTTTGCTTAAGATTCTTACTCTCATACTCCAAATAAATATGCAATACCTGAGTGTCAATTTTACTCATTTTTAAGCAACGTTCGCATTCGCATGTCAGTTGCAATCTGTCAAAAATTTATGGACATTATGCTTTTTTGACAGATTGCAACTGACATGTGATTCCGAACGTTGCTTTAAAAATAATAGAATGGGCACTCTGTTGTATTGCATATTTATTTGGTGTGTTAGAAGAATCTAGTGTGTCTACGTTTGAGTGGTCTTAGTTTTGTAACATTTTCTTTAATCATCATCGCCATAAATACAGCTTTGTTTCACCCACTGCTGAGTCCTGAGCCCAACCTTCCCACTTTTTAGTACCGTGCTTTTAGATCTGTCTGTATTTTTTCAAGCCAGTTAATTCACTGTCAAAAAAACTTTGGCTAACCATCATTCCAATTTTGTTCTTATGCCTCAACAGCTTACAAATAACTATTTGATTACCGATTAACTCCGTATCACATACCCCGTTAGCTCAAAGCACAAAGCTATAAATAAATACATTACCCACCATAATCGGTAATTCAGTCTGGCTGACGGCCAGTAAACTTCCCGTATCGCCCTGTATAACGCGATACAAGAATCGTATCCATTACGAATGAATAATTGTCTCGGACGCTACAATGCTTTGTGGACGCTCTGCTAATGGCTAGAAAAATTAGGGAAACGAGATCGGGCAGCTTGCTATTAATTTAATTATTTATAGTGTTTGTTTTGGATTCTTGGTGAGTTTTTATTGTCGAAATGGTGGCCTTTATAGATTATTATGGCTGGTTATCGGTGACCTTCTTCCAAATATAGATACTAATTAACTTGATTTTTTTAACATCTAAATCAAATAGGAAAGCCTGCATCTGTTATAAATGGCTTCAAAAAATTAAAATTGTATTCTTCAACCTCAGTTAATTATCGAAGTAATTTAATTTATTAGGCTGATTTAGAATTTGTGTAGGCTGTTTGTAACTACCTACTTTAGTAGGTTGATTACGAATTTGTCTTAGCAGGACTTACCTTTTCTTGGTTCAGTTGACTGTAATGGCCATTTTTCCTAAGATCGTCGTCACACTATTCCTGAAAATATAATAGAATTAAACTATAAATGCGAAAAAATCTATATTTGTCTGTAGATATGTCTGTTCGTTATCTTTTCTTGTCGAATGGAGTTGGATGAGGCTTTGAGCAAATTTTTGACTTTCACGCAGGCAATGTTTCTGGCTTCTGCTAGCAACTTTGCCTGCGTGAAAAACAAAAATTCATGAAATTCTTGCAGTTAATTTTTTAACACCTTATGAGCTTCTGCTTATATAAGGTGTTAAAAAATCAACTGCAAGAATTTCGTGTACATGGTCGGTATCATCTAAACAATGTATCCCAAAAAAAGAAAACTTTTTGAGCGGGGTTATCACACTTAAAAATAATTTAGCAAAATATTTTTATGTGCACTGTACTACGAGCGGCCGGGCGCGCGCCTAGCGGCACTGGCGGCCTACGTGGAGTACAGTGCGCTTATTCTATAAATTTGTGCGTTGTGAAAATATTGCATATCTTAGAATCAGATTGTTACTTACATTATAAACGTTTTTTACGTGATTATTAAAGAAAAATGGCAAGGTTGGACCCAAATAATTTAAAAATTAATGGAGCGCCGTTCACAGTCTAATTTATATCAATTAAGTATAATGACAAGTTTATAAATCATAAGTTTACATGCATTTTTGCATTCTCCTTTCTTATAAATGATGTTTTTTAACGCCTTAAATAATAATATGCAAGGTCCGATTCACATGGCGCTGAAAACCAACTTAAACCAGACAGACAGTTAACTTTAGACAACGAACTGTCGTCATGTGGACGCTGTGTATTATGCCAATTATCTCTCATTGAGCTGATGTACTCAATAACAGAGGAATGTTTGGATTAACAAATTGGACTAATTAACGCTGAAATACTTTAGTTCGTTCTGAAGATTTGCAGCTGTAATTTGTTGTTTATTTTTGTCCTGATTGTGGACACTGGTTTTTACAATGTGATTTGATTACTTAAACATCTGTGGGTTGATGAACTGTCAAATAGATGTGTCTGTATGAGTTTGAATGTTGAATATTATTCTATCAATTACTGAGCTCTCCGAACTTCGTCTGTGCCAACTTAGCGAAGCATATAACTTATCTTTAGTAGTACCGAGTTTTCGTCGCAAATAATAGCTTTTGCCCGCTACTTACTCGCCTATCCCGTTTTCCCGTGCAGAACCAAACAATTAGGAACAGGAGCTCCCGTGGTAACAAAACGTTTTCGCGCTACAACCTATGTTATGTCACAGACAAAACACGTGTAAAAGTTAGTATTTCCAAAGCGTTATTCTGGTACATAAGCCACAACATTGCAAAGTTTCGTTAAAATCCTTTCACTAGTTTTAGCGTGATTGAGTCACAAACATCCATCCATACAAACATCAAAACTTTCGCATTTATAGTATAGATTTCATAGAAGATTTCTGAGTCCAAGATATTACCGAACTAATGTAATGTATTTTGTTTTGTATTAATTTTATTTGATTAATAATAATAATAATATCTTAATATCTTGGGACAACTCACACACGGCCATCTGATCCCAAGCTAAGCAGAGCTTGTGTTATGGTAACCAGACAACTGATATACATACTTATATATAATTTATAAATACATACATATTATAGATAAAGATATTACCGAACTAAAATTAATACAAAACAAAATACTATTATAAGCTAAAGCTTATTAGTATTTTGTTTTGTATTAATTTTATTTGATTAATGAATGACTGTAATTCGGATGAAGCTGTGTTTACACAGCTTCATCCGAATTACAGTCATTCATTAATCAAATAAAATTTATACGGACTCTTTTCCTTAAACTTGCCTTTAAAATCATCCATCGGCTAAAATTATTATTTTTTCTATAAGCCCGTGGCACCGGACGCCACATCCGTCGAGGATCGTGACCAGAGTCAACCTTTGTCAGTCGGCTTAACACAAACTCCTGGGCTTGAATGTTTAATGCCATATTAGCTCATACCGCAAGTGATTTGACTATGAATTACCGTGTTACATCCCGCTCTTCAATTGTTTTTAGTGTTTTGATGGCCAGTTCCTGGTTGATATGGTGTTGTAAATCTCCGGTGTTTTATGAAGTCCTGGTAGTGATTTTGTTGATTTTTGGAACTAAAGTCATTTGTTTGGCTGTCGGACGTGAGATAGTCGGATGAAAATTAGTAGCTTTTAGCGTCCGGAAACGACGTTTTATTTCTGTTGTAAATATAAATCTGCACACATATATATGGTGTACTATTTTTAAATTATTTTACATACGATAGATTATTTAAGTTGGCCAGTTTTTGGTGGGTATGGCGTTGTAAATTCTTAGATACCTTCTCGTACTGCTAATAAGTCACACTCACAATATAAATAACCGAAATATTCTTGTTAACTTTATAATACAAAGCTCTCTTTTAAACAACGCACTTTTTCAACCATCCAAATAAAATTTACTGTTCATTCCGAGCAGATCCTTAAACTTTACTGTCATGTTCTATTCTAAGGGCATTAATAAAGCGAATTTAATGTCGAAACCTTGTTAGGAGATTTAAATTAGGTTTAAAACTGAAACTGAGCTCGACACCGCGATTCAATTACGACCTCTCAACGACACTTTTTGTAATTAAAAACTGGATAGAACTAGATTAAAATAACTATGTTTTTAATTTATGTCTATCTGGCCTCATTGCTTTTATTGAATACCTATCGCATGAAAGTGAGTTTGGATTTTCAAATCTGCTTCTTTTATTAAATGAAAAACGGCTGTAAGAATTTTTATTTTTATTTTTTGTGATTAAAACTATTTTGCTCTCCCACGAAAACAGCCAAGATCTTTGTACAGAATTCGTACAGTATTTTGAACTAAGCATTCTATGTAACTCAAAAAGAGACCGCGGCTATCAAATAACACAGTCTAAATTGATATACTCAGCCATTTCTTCGTGATCGAAAGTGTCTATCAGTAGTAACAATAAAAAATAATGTACAAATAATATTTTATCACTGCTCGTGTTCAAAGATACTTTGCAATTGGCTGTTATAAAATACAGACTACCACTGGCCGTTACGTATATTGTTAATATGCAACTGGACACATGGTAACTAAAGCACTCAGAACTGTACAACTGAATTTCAACCTTATATCTTAACTTTTACGGTTCAAAAATGTTTTTGTTTAAGCTGCATCAATATTTTTGAAACTGAAGGTGTTACAATCGAACTTGATTTATAAAATAATTAAAAGTAATGTACTCGGATCATGTTGTGCTTTTCATTTATGTTACTCAAAATGTTCGAATGTTTTATTACCGCTACCGGGTTATTGGAGTGCATTTGAAATGAAAAAAATAATACCTAAGTAATAATAACAGTTGTTCTTTTTTTAGAATATATTAGAGCTATGTTTACAACAGACTTTTTCGCGATGTGGTTGCACCAAGTAACGCCTCAAACTAGATGACAGCTGCGGCGCCGGCGGCGCGGAGAGCGGTACGTTCCAATACATTGTTTTGTATTGAAGTATCCTCGATGGCAGCGCCGCCGTCACTGCCCGCTATTATCCAGTTTACGGCCTTAGGCCCCAGAACGCGCCATGGCATTTCTTCATTTCCACAACGTGTTGTGGCCGTTTTCCTAAGTGTCACGACGCGAAATTTGTAATGTGATATGTGTGTGGTTTTTTCGCTCAATGTTTCAGCCTTTGAGCGTAACATATACCTACATACAATAATGATAATTATGTAGCTTGTAGCTTCAGAATATATCTCTTATTCGTTCTAACTACATTGTCCCTTTGAATTGTCCATAACATTGAACTCATTTGCTACAATTCAAATAAACAGGTGAATAAAAACAAAACTCGGTGATCCTAACCAACTCTGCTAAGTTGAAGACACTAATGCCATAAAAATAATCGTATCAAATATAGGTCGCGACATTGAACAATAAAATTAAAAACCGTACAAAATCAAATAGCACCTCGGGGCCTTGTTCAAACAATTAATACCAAAACAATTCCTAACTGTTGATTGCCATAGCAAATCGCGAAGTTTGACGCAGAGCAATTCCTTTACAAAATATTAATGTTCATATAATTCACAAACCTTCAGAGTGGCGCCTTGATTGAAATTGATGACAATAAACGAAATTCACTTTACTTGTTTTACTTCTTAGTAATTTGTTAATCGCGCGCATTCTGTAACGAATTTCTCGGGAATTAGAATGTCGGTATTTAGTTGTTCGCACTTTGTGTCGGTTTTACTGGTTCTTGTAATTTTTACGGTGTGAAACTGTGAACCTTTAGCATGGTAGTTTATGTGATTACACTGTGGGTGATTAACAATTAAGGCTGGCAAAAGTTGAATGCCAGCAACAGTTTTTAGGATTGGAGGAATCTTGTCAGTGCCCAGTGCACTAAACATACCAATCGGAGAGATCAAACAAGGTAAACTTTGACGAATAGGTACCGTTGTATTGAAATGGTGTTTCTGACCTTTCAGATGTTGACAAACTCTGACAATGACGTGTCAATGCCATTATGATTATGATTACGTAGTCTCTTCTTCTTTATCGTGTGGGCAGTAAGGTCTAACGACCCCAAACACCCTAGTGTAAGAGTACTTAAACCAGCTCAAGGTTCTCTGACATGGTTTATTTGACGACCGCCATTTGGCGGTCGCGCGGTCGGGACCACCGGCTTATACGTGCCTTCCGAAGCATGGAATCATCGTTTTATCAAACAATCAAGTGATTCAGGCTTGCAATGTCCTAGCCAAACTGGAAAACTACTTTTCCGGTTCCGTAGTGATAATGGAATAGTAGTATTTATCCAGTATACATAGGTCTGTCTCTAAATCGCAACGGAATCATGCTGGCATTGACATGTCCTAGCCTATTAGGAGAGCTGAGGGCCCAGCACGGATGTTTTGACGTAGGTCGTTTAACGATACAGTATCGTTAACGTCAGATAATTTTGAATAGGTATCAACATCATAACAGCCGAAAGACGTCCACAGCTGGACATAGAATAGAATAGAATGCTCTTTATTATGTACACCGTATAAGTTACAGAAAAAATAATATAGATGAAGAAAACATAGGCCTCTCCCAAGTGTCGCCACAACAACCGGTCCTATGCGTCTCGCATCCATCGCATCGGCTACCAGCAACCCTCACCAGGTCATTGGTTCAGAATTGTGAATAGTTTAGTATAAATAAAAAAAAACATTTACAATAATTTTGAATATTAAAAACACCCCAAAAGTACTTTGATTTAATTTTATGCGAAATACACAATTTGCAAATACAAAAATATTAATACAATTCAAATAAATATTATGTGCAAAACGAGCATTAAAGTTACAATAACATTTTACGTTTCTTTTTAGTGGTAAAACTCTAAAATATTATACGAAAAGAAAATCAACTCACGAACAAAAAGGAAAAATTCTTGTTTGTCGCGGAAGATAGAGTGATATTTCACTTAAAAACGCTCTTTCTCTCCCTCTAAACTCTTTTTGAAAATATTCTATGCTAACTATTTAGACCTAGACATCTAACGCATGCAAACCAAGTTTCATTAAAATCGGTTCATTAATTTCGAAAAATACGGACTTGAAAGTTTGTATGAATCGCAGTAGCGCGTATATAGTAATTTATTACGAGCATCTGCTCTTTAAAATTGCATGAGTACTTTCAAATTTTTGGGTAACCATCCTATGAGTTAAAGTCATCCAAAAAAAATTAAAAAGGTTGATCATGAAGGTTGAAAAGCGTATTGTGTAGTGATTTCAAATTTTAAATATTTTGAAATGAAACGGTATTAAGTCCACAAATCAGTCCCTAAACACTTCTGAGGAATAAAAAAGCTATGTACCAAATGCTGGTTGACTCAGCGAGTCATTAATTTTCGCTATGACAGTGCAATTTCAACTGTTTGATATAAATTAACAACGTTTATGTTTGACCACTGGAAAGCGATAAAATTTTAGTCTACTGTTCCTACTGGAGTATTTGTTTTCATATTGCTGTACAAGTATGGGACTCTTTCTGATTACTTAAAAATAATATTGTCCGTACTACATAATCCCCCTCGCTGAACTAAATGTGTGTTGTATAGACCTGGTTTTTTTGTATATTTTGTTCATTGTAGTGTGCTATTCACGTGTTTCTGTACTCGTACATGTTGTGCACCTTACGTTCTTTGGCAAGTGACGTATGGAATAACGTATGTATATGTTACGGCTAAAGGTTTTTTTTTTTTCGTTAATCATTTATTTTAGGGACTTTTATACGGCTAAAGGTGGGTGTGAACATAAACTTAAGGTTAGCCGGCAAACCTTAGTTTTAGCCGGCTACAAGAAGTTCTAACCTAACCTCAAAACACTTTAAAGTTCCTATTTCTGTGTGGTTTAAAAAAAAATAACCACGAAGGGGATGGCGGGGTCTGTGTTTGCTCGCTTCGCTTGCTCACTAAACCTCGCCATCCCCTTCTAACCTAACCTATCCGAGTCGGGATGCCCAATGACCGGCTAAACTTAGGTTTATGTTCACACCCACCTTTAGCCGTAACATACATACATACGTTTATTTCAGACTTCAGTGTGACAGAATAAACGCAATACTTGAAAAGAGGTAATTGTACTCATCATTATGAACAACTTTTACTAGGGGAATAATCGCAAAACAAAAATCAGCTGTTCAGTACATTTTTCAGATCCTCATCGTGCATTTATACTCATTCGTGTTACCCATAATTATTTTCTATTTTTTTTCTTGCATCGTGTATTTCGATGTATGTAACAGGAATTAATTTCATACACGATTTACAACGTTGTGTAGGTTTAAGACCAATGAAAACTTAGATACCTACTTCTCTGTCTAGCGCAAAGTCATCACGAACTTTTCACTTATTCTCAACACAGACATAATCACTTTTATGATGCCATTAAACCTGAAGAAAATAATTTCTACTGAGCAGTTCACATAAAGTAAATTCATCACTTTGCTGCAGAAATTTTGTCAACTGTGCTTTTACCTGATACTTACTGCGACTTTTACGAGGAAAGTTGGCGTCATTTCCTAAGTCGTTAAAACCTGTTTTTATGGACATTCTTCTTGCTAAACTCTTATTTTTTTAGTATGTAAAATAAAATATGTACAGGTACACTGACATACATAACAACTTCATCACCCTTGAAGTTTCCTGAAGTTTGAGGAATAAGTGGACCTATAGTACACATATTTCACCAGATATGTTTAAGTCTCATGATGGAAAAACCCAATAACACTTTGTCCGACCCGAGTATCGAAACCAGGGCCTCATGCTTACCATTAACGTTAGCGACCAACGGAACAGTCAATTAGTTATGTCAATAGGGTATTTTACTAAAAAATGTAACTATTCCGTCAGATAGATTTTCGAGATATATTGGACACGTATTTTTTTCTTTTTTCAGGTAAACAGGCGTGACGTTACTATGATAGTATAATTTTTACCAGCAATGCAGACGATACAGTGCGTTGAAAATACGCGTATCGTCGCGTATTTTCGACGCACTGTATCATCTGCATTTTTGTTTATGTGTAAAAAGAAAAAATATGTGGCCAAAATTGTTTGGAAATCTATCTGACGGACTAATTAGATTTTTTAGTAAAATAGGTACCTTATTGTAACAAAAATAGGTAGGTATAAGGTTTTATATTTTTATTTTTCTGGCCAATAGCAATAGCAACCAGCCAGGTTCATTTTGCTTTAACTCTATAAAAAGATCCGACCTGTCCTAGTTTTCTAAAGTTTGCCGGGGTACCCTAGGAAATTGCTTTATCGACTTTTTTTTCATGAAACAACTCTACGTATGCTAAAGCTTCTACTGAGAGTAGTTTAGCAATTTTTTTGAAATTATTTGGCACAAGCAAAGTTTGAATGAATTGGTTTTTAGAAAAGGGAGAAGGAAAGACATTGAGTACCTATCTATCAATACATACTTAGATCTAATTGATTTATGGTAATAAAGCCACTATTATTGGTCATAATAACTCCATTCCGTGAACGGAAGCATAATAATTCTTCCCATCATAAACTGTTTAACTTTTTCCATAATCATAATCACAAACAATAAAACACTAAAGACGCGTGCGAATGTTTTTATACATTCTATCTTCATTCACACAAATGTTCTCAACACCATTCATTCACTCGCTCTATTGTCATTCACACATCATTTGCACCTGTCGTAAGAAGCCGTTCACTATTTTGATCTAGACCAAACTTTCACTCAGTGGTTTTCGAAATTTGACCCATGCGTTATTTTAAACGTTACTAAATCAGTTACGCTCCAGTACGAGCATAATATGTAGTACTTTCTCTCTATTCAATAAAATGGCGCTCATTACTGGACTTTCCATAATTTTTGGACTTTTTGCCCGTTGTGTGACTAAATTGATGTCACGCATTCATTTAAATATTGGGAGTTGCGGTAGGAAATGATGCATCATTTTGGTGCAACTTTATCAGTTCAGATGACGATGGACAATCACACTCAAAATGTTTGTGAATTTTTACATATTGTTATTTCTGAAATAAAAGTCTGGAGTGCATTATTTATATAACGGTTGTTATAACAAATTCCACTTCTTCAATCACACTTCAGTATTTCAAAACTTTGTTTCTATAACAACTTCGCATGTCGATTGTTGGCATGAAAGCCCACCATTTTATCATTCGATTCCGCATTACAAACACCTAGTTTCATAAACCGGTTGTTTTACCTTAATCTGGTAAAATAATTGTATTGTGCAATTTAGCGGTACAAACGGTACGCATTTAATCGATTTCGGCAAGAAATTGTTGAAATAAAGTAGTATCAATAGTTTTTGGACTTGGGTAGAAATAATAATATTATATACTCAGTGCTTTAAACTTGATGTATAAAATAATTAAAAAAAAAGACAATTTTCATTAGAAGCATTAATATAATATGAAATAATCTTTTATTTAAATTTCTTGTAAAAAACGAAGTACCTGTTATGGCAAATAAAAACATGACTATTCTGCTTTCTACTAATTCTGGATGAGCATTAGTAATTTTTATCATTAACAAAAGCATTTCTCCTGGACCGCCCCGCCGCACGCCATGCATCATAAAAAATACAACACAATGAAAAAAACGAGACAGCCCAAATGTTTTGAAGCGTGATTTTAATGCACCTTTTATAGCATCGAATAAAGTGATTACCACTCGTCACATTATCGATACAAAAGGTTCATCTGAGCGTGAAACACGTTTCATTTCCAATACGTTCAACACGCGCGTCACATGGGGCTAAATCAACCTCACATCTGAGCAACCAGTCTTTTTGCCACGTCGACGTCTAAGTAAAACAATTGACCATAAAATTGTCCGTACGTGTCCCTCACAAAAAGAGAAAGCCTCGCCCGGGTCCATTCTAATGTCCCGTTTCTAAGAACATTATGTCTTATTTAAGAGATACGACAAAAAATAAAATAGCTCGCGAGACGTGAAAGAATAAGGCGAAATGGGCCATAAACGCTGCCCCGTCGTATCTAAAGACAAAAGTCGTAGAGCTACCGGCGCAGAAATATTTGGGATGTTGTAAAATGCGTTTCTAAGTTTATTGCGACATTGTTACACATAACATTTTTTACCATTCAGCGAGTTTTGACAGCGGAACAATGGTAATTTCAGCTTCTGTTTTATAATGAGGAGCTGAGCGACAAAAGCTTTACGATATTTTGGGATGCCCGCCGTTACGCTTTTGTTTTGACGATGCGACAAAGGTCTTATTATAATATTGTAAACACGAACTTCATTTCGAAGTTAAGCGGCTTCCATAAATTGCATAATATTCTTTATCATTTCTTTTCTTTGTATCGTTCCTTACTGTCATTTTGGTATGACTAAGTCTATTGGGGGTCAGTGTTGCATTTAAATTCCCCATTTTATATTCCTTCCTCTTCGTTTGTCTATCAAATAAAAAAATCACAGAATAGTAGCATCGAAACACGTTCAGAATTCGAATCAGTCGCAATTAAAATAACAATGAACTATAACTTTTTGCGTTATTAAACCCCATAACTTGTACACTAGCGCCATTAAAACGTACTGGTATTAATTTTCCAGACTCAAAAGATAGCGCCACAGATTATGCGACAAAAAAGTCGTAAGGGGTGGTTTAATCGGTTTTTTTTACTGCTGTCGGCATTACACATGCGGAACCGACAGACCAGAACCGATGTTCATGCTTCAGGCCGACAGTGGCTTTGAAATGAGCGGTTCGAACATCAAGTTATATGACGTCATGTAGATGCCATGTGGTTTTCATTTCTGCCATGGATGAGATTCGATATTATTTTGATTGAACAATAAAATCAATACGTATAAAACTCTTCCGTAACTGAGTGACTGAGTGATTGAGTGACTGAGTCACTGACAGACAACGCACAGCCGAAACTACTGGTCGTAGAGAGCGTGAGAGAGAATTTTGCAAAATTCCTACTGGAACGGGAAAAAACGAGACATGTGCGTACGTAGAAGGCAAAAGCTGGAAATGTAAAGAGGTCTATTCAAAATTAGAATACTTTGAGTTTATTTAAGTCAATATTGAGTAAGCACACACAACACACACACACAACATTATTGTTTTTTTTTGCTGTAACTTGCTTGAACTAGTTTAAGCAAGTTAAAGATCAATATTTTACTGTCAGGAAGTTTCCAATATTGTCTTTTATTGCCTATCTGGCCAAAGAAAATATGACTGACAAACACAACGTTGAATGAAGAAACAATGACAGTCCTAAAAGACAAAAAATAAATGAGCAATAACGCCATTTCAAAAGACAAGGTCAAAATGTCTGCTACTCTTCTATCCATGGAAGCTACCGCTATTTTTACAGCCCCAAAAACTTTTATTGTACAGAAGCGAACATCGGGACTATTTCGTGACGTCCTGTTTATGCCAAACAGATTCGAACGTATCCCGACTATTCCCGACCCTATTCGAACTATTCGGTAGCTGTCGGTACACATCAAATAAAATTTAATTCGCCCATTGTTTGCTAGGGTTGTTGGATTGGAAGACGAGTGGAGAAAGTGAGTATGTGAAGAGAGAGCATGGGTTTTGCAGCCGTGATTATTTTCCTCGTGATGAATAAAAAGCTTATGAAATCATTAGTATGGAAGAGACAAGAGGCAACAGAAACGGGACGCTGTTAATAGATAAAGGATCTTTGTATGATAGGCATCATACTCGCATGCAAAATGAATTCATTCATACAAACCAGGGATAGTGTCTGAAGAGTGATTTCGACAATACTTCGAAAGGAATAAGGAATACTTCGGGGTCATGTTTGCATAATTTTTACGGCCTTTACATTAGGATTTCCTAATGTAAAGGCCGTAATACACATGCCTGTAACTTGCACAAAAGTATGCAAGTTGCTTGCATGCCATTGTGCCATAGTTAGTTTTGGTTTGTGAATGTAATAGCAACTGTCGGCAGAAAACCATGCTCAGTGAACATGTTCTTGCATACAGTGCGCTGATAAAAGTTACACACAGCATTGCCTGTAGACACAGAGGCTAAGCGCGAGACCAGCTTAGTACGTGTTGTGCTAGAGTTTTGCACACAATTTTTGTAAACAAATGTACTGCACACTATTTTGCCTTGGTGGAATCGTACCTTAACATTACCAATAGCATGCAAGCTACTTGCATACTTTTGTGCAAGTTACAGGCATCTGTATGCATGTTTACAGATACCAAACCGCAACTTAATTTTTACAATTCCTTAAGAAATATTTCGCCAAAAAATTCAACCAAACCATTATATCTCTACTTTTTCAAGTTCCCATTGCGTCGTCGCCACATTTGTATGACATCCCTCATTAAACTCATACAACTGCGGGAAATCGTTACCGGCAAACACATGTTTATGTCTATTCATTGGTAGTTTATTTGAAAACTTCCAGCCAATTGTGTCCCACTTTTGTCGTAAATCATTCTAGTACTCCTGTTGCTTGTGCTACCGAAGTTTGGCTGTTCCTTTTATGATTCTTTTGTTTAAAACTTTTATTGGCTCTGGCCGTTCCAAAAACTAATTTATTCAGGAGCCTTAACCATCAGCCTTTGGAACTCGGAACTTCTCTACTTCGAAAGGTCCCATTTCGCTTTTTACGTTTTACGATTATTTTTTCTTCAGAGTGTAAATGTATCCGATTGGAGTAAATAGGTGTTCCATTTAAGTTTGTGCTTTTATTGTTTTACTTGTTAATTCTTTGTTTACGTATTTGTTTAGCGTTGTCGTCTTTTTGAAGGCTTTCTAGAATAGTTTTGGGTTCACAACTGAGATCTGCAAAAAGTTACTATTGAATTGATCGAAGAAGTAATGTCAAAATGTATGTGATTTTAAATGAAAAATGAAAAATATTTTTATTTAAACAAAATGCTTCATATACAACGAATTGTGTACGAACTGATACCTTTTAATCGTTATCTATGTCGTCCACATTCCTAGATAATTATTAAAGTATCCATAACTTAAATAGTTTTACATTGATAGCTGTGAAAGGCGAAGCTATCAGAAAACAAAAGTTACAACCAAAAGTATCCCATCAAATACCCAAATTTAATTCCAAATATTTTCAATAAACCGCACTCATAATCAACACCCAAATGGGTTAATCAAATGAAAATGTCGAAAACCTATTAGGGCTTGCGTAATAGTTCGGAAACCTTATCACTTGATAGACGAGTTCTAATAAAATTTTATGTCACACTTTCTATAATAACCGTTTCGTAAAGATAAAGCGTGCGCAATGGGAATGACTCTATTCAACTCTGACATTATGTATGCAAAGAGCAGTAAACCAACTTGATCGTGATTCGTGAGTAAAGAATTCATTAGTAGAAACGAAGTTATAAAGCTAGTCATTTACATTTGGAAGTTAAAGGAGATTTAGTTCGACGTTAAGTTCGATGAATCTATCATGAGATGGTGATTTATTTATGTTAATATGGCATGAATGGAATAGAAGTATAAATGTACAAACACTGAACAACAATGTACACGAAATGTATTAAACATGCAGAATATTAATATCAGAAATTTGTGAATTCCTGACAGCTCGACCAATATTGACCTACGCATCTTCACTTGTCTAACCGCTTTCATACGTCGATGCGGCGTGAAAATACCAAAGTAATAACACAACGGATTTCTTAAAACATACCTAATGAGTTTTTAAAGTTATTAAGGCAAATTACCATTGAAACGATGTTGGGCTCTGAAGGTGTGTAATAAGTAACCGTGATGTCTTGTGGGCGTTCAGAAAGATCAGATTTAAGCCGCTAGAAAAGCTTCTGTATTGCAGCCCGATTAGCCTTATGATTTATTATGGGCTATCTCAGTTTTTGCTGGCTTGACTGATCTTTGGCGGCTCTTGGGCGAGTCGGGGTGATTTGTGGGACTTAGCAGAGTGATGTGTGGTGTAATTACTTCAAGAATATGTGCTGTTTTTGTTCGTTAGTCAACTGTTTCGGTGATGTTTATGTTTGAAGTTTGTCGGGTGCGTAAATTCGGCTCAAGTCTCCAAGTTAAAATCGCGTTTGACTTTATTTAAGATTATGATAGATAAAATGGTTTCCGTTTTAAACGACAAAATACGTAGAGATTTATCATTTTGTTGTATAAAAATAGAAACAAACTTTTAAACAACCAAAGAAGTTAATTTTAATAAACGCCAACTTAAACAACACAAAACTGTTAACAACTTGGAGACATTATAAATAGTAAAACAGTCAAAGTTTGTACAGTTACGATCAAAATTCGTTCAATATTGTTACGGAATTTAACTCTCATTCATTTATAATGTACCAACAGGAAACATACTTGAAAAAAACTTTATCGATGATCATTTAGGCCGAGCGGTACCACCGAAATGGTTATTTAATGTGAAAAAATTATAGAACTCTTTTTATTTGGAGGTTCTGGTTATGACTGACTTAATTACCGGTTTACTATGATTTATTATATAATGCAGGAATAATTTTTGAGGCAGTCCAATGACGTATGACTGCTCTCGCTGGGAACAGGTTAGGTTGCCGCTGGCGTTACGGACATGACCATAGACCAAGTAAATGAAGGTTTTGTAGAACTGTTTATTAGGAGACAATAAATTGAATGAACAGATCGTAAAATTCTAACATGGTATAGCTGCTGTTTGTAATAAAATCGCCCAGACAAAGCCTTGGGCAATCAAAGAGATGTCAGCATAGTAGACGGGGCCCGCTAGTGCTAGTGCCTGGCAGGGTTGCGGAATTTGTTCGAGAGAGCCACCGCGGCCCTGGAACGCAAAGGAGGAACACGGATGAGTTTTAGTCAGTAAGAGTCTGACACTCCCTTCCACCCCACCATTTGATGATTCCCCATCCATAAAATAAAGGACAATCAGGCTAACGGTGGCGATATGACATTTATTAAGAGTTAAAGAAAAGTATGATAACAAATTCTATGAAAACGCTAATCTTAAGACTTTGTTATAAGTTTTTTTAAAACTAAATATAAATAATTATAATAACGTATATGTCGAAACTTTTTAAGTAACTTGTTCAATTAAATAAGACAAAAAAAATGTTTTGTCTTTATTAAAGTTTTGTTTGAAAAATAACTTATTATGGTTAAGAAACAGTACGTAATTAAATCGATTCACAGCTGTTTATGTTCAATTTATTAAAAATAATGCAGTTATTTTAAAAAATATTTATTTTTATATCTAGATCCTACAGAGTAATTGGATTACTTATCAACAACCATAAAAAATACAACTTTTATCAGCAGAATACAGAAGGTTATTTACGTTCTATTCAGATAATATCTGAACAAATAAATATTCTTCACAACTTAATTCTATACAAACACATTTTATCGTCTAGTTACAGGGTAAAATGTTAATGAACATAATTCAGAAAGCTATCGCGCATCTGCATCGGTAATCTATGCACTATAGCGTATGCCTTGCCTTTCTACTTGCGCCTGAGTCGGCTTGAGCTGCTCCGGTTATAAATAATACCATAATGACAAGGAATTACCCTGTTCTGCCACACTACACGCTAGACGTTCCCGTTCTTATACTTGTTCATTATACTCAAGGTCTGTACCTACTTACGATTTTATATAATGTTAGGAATTATTGAGAAGGGAAATTCCATGTTGCGCAGAAATTATTCTAGCGTAGTGTAGATCGATTTTAAGTTTCGCTATCTTGGGTTTGTTGGTTGTAGTTACAGGAAAATTGGTGGTGTGAGCTGGGGTCGATTTACCATTTATGGAGGAATTATTACTGTAGCAATGTTTGTTTGTTTTATCAGTGAAACTGTATCTTTTATGGTTAAATTCTTCATAACAACCAACTTGTATAGCATAC
The DNA here is from genome assembly GCA_947386135.1 of Melanchra persicariae. NCBI lineage: Eukaryota > Metazoa > Arthropoda > Insecta > Lepidoptera > Noctuidae > Melanchra > Melanchra persicariae. The sequence goes on along the minus strand of OX376655.1, from coordinate 6,935,270 downwards.
ACGAATTTTACCAAGTGTCACTTCAGCAAATTGCACTTATTTTGTAAAGAATGTTGAGTATCGATAGAAATATTCAGAAGTTACCAAACGCACTTACTACTTAACCTCCACATTTCAAAATAATTGACATCATCCTTGCTGTATTCAAAATATTTACGCATCTCGACAAATTCTTCCAGTAATTCACTACATTGTCCCTCTCACAATAGCGCATCAGCACTAAGTCCACAATACCATATCTGCATCAGAACAACAATCACTTGTCCATTCCTCGTAGCTCCTCGTATTACTACTACCGAGTGACGTCATGGATCTCGTTTACCACACAAGTGGCGATTATTTATCGGCCCGTCTGAGGGTGGAACATTAAAACAATGTTCTTATAAGAACACGAGTAGTTAATTATGAACAAACATGACGCTTATGACGGTAGTGGTACAGGAGTTGGGACTGGAACCTGTATGGTTAATTGTGTGCGTATGTGTGTCATGGAACCTGTATTTCAATGTTGTGAAGATGCTGTATTTAATTATAATGATTTAAGTTCTTACTGTAGTTAAAGATGAAAAACTAAAAAAGAGGAAAATGTCGTGAGTAAAGTTTTGAATATGAATGTGGATGGCTATACGAGTAGAAAAATACCATAGAAACGACGGATGTCTTGTGTAAAAGATAAAACATATAGAAAGGGGGTAATTACCGAAATTACGACTAATCGTATGGAAAAAACATCGGATGAGGGCAAAAATTAAAGAGATGATATGAGGAATAACCCTAGCCGTTAGCATAAAAATAATGGTTTAACAAATGGCAAAAAAACTGGCAGTTCAAATATTCAATGTCTAAACATTCATCGTCTTCCAACAGGTGAACGTCATCATGCTTTATATTTAGTTGATGATCACGCTCTTAACGGTTGATAATAGGATGACATAAATCATCTAACTGGTCAAGCAAAATGCCCCAGGCCGATGACGGGCAGCAGCATCTTTAGTGTGAGAAGAGAAGCTTCGCCAGTTAAGTTTTCTACTATAAAGTCATCAATATTATCTGTCTTCTTTTTTGTGATATAGAATATAGGTCTAAAGTTTTTGATAGAAATTCAACACCGTAGAGGAACTATAGACCGTAGAAAAAGTACTACGTGACCTTTTGGGCTTTTATGAAAATCACGATCACTGGGTTCTAATACCATAGAATCGAGCTCAAAAAACTCAAAGAGTAAGTCAAACTCCATCCATTTCCGGATAAGGACAAGCCTAAAAGTGGAATAATTTTAAGCCCATATTATTACAAACCAGACCCCATGAGTCACCAACAACAGAAGAGACGGTTATTTGATTATGCTTCAACTACAGATTGTCTTATTATTTGCATACAACGCATAAATATTCTAGCCACGCTCCCGGTCTATAATACCACTGTCGGCGCTTCTGTTCAACGCTGAAAGGACCATTGTCCAGTGCGAGTCCGGAATACCACTCACGTGCTACAAGTAAATACAACGGTTATGTATTATCACACGGGTTATAATCAATAGTTAACTGCTGCTTTCATCTATTTGTGGTCACTCTGTACTCGTACATTTAACCTATTGTGTACTCGTTTATTCTAGTACCTAAAATGTTGCTTTTCATTGGTAACTACTGATGTAAAGAATTTTTAAGGGCAGGTATATCCCCTATATAGGATGTAATGTTATAGACCAGCAAATCTAGGCTCACAACCATAACGAGTAGCCAAGGATTGATGGTGTAGCCGCAATCGTCTGAAAAGCATCATCATCACCATAAGATGTTTAATGCTTAATTAATCGTCTACTTTGGGATCTAGAGCTCTAGACAAAGTATTTTCGTAAAGTGCAAGAGCTGCTGGAATGTTGAGTGGTTTTCTGAATTTTGATTTTTTGCTATCACTGACAGAATTTTGCTTTGTGAAAGAACGATCAGTGACCATACTCACATTTACACCTGCATCAAAATAGGTTCATTTTTATCTTCTATCTTCATACTTAAAACTATGGCGTGCTTAGAAATGGACTAGTTCAATTTGCATCTGCTGTTCTTGTTCTCGTCATTACCAGTTAACTTGTAGACTTTCTGCGTTTTCTTATGTAAGCCTGGTGTTTGAACAGTAATATCGGAGATTATCTGTAATATGTTGGCTTATAGGCTTTCATGTATTAGCTGATGATATTGGAGCATGTGTTAATTATATCGTATCTTGTTTACCGTGGTTTCGATGTTTGATGTTCTGAAGCCTTGTTTACGCTGAAAAGGAGAGTGGTGGATAAGATTAGTAAAATGATAAATGTGATGTGTTAATTCACACACTAATACTGTGTACATCTTTCATCAGAGGTATCCTTGCCAGAATAAGCTGGTCTATTATTCTATTGGAGCTCAGGGCTAGCTACCCTGGACCAGTTAGAGATCGAAATATTACCACTGACGTATGAGGGACTGTATTTACCTATTATATATTATATGACAAAGGAATTGACAATTTTATCGAGATTAGCGGATCATCACTATAAACAACTAATGACTCATATAAAACATACGACCAAGACCAAGACATTCACAGTCGATCTAACAATCCAAACCATTATCACACCATTTTCAATTTCGCCTACTGATCCAACAGCAGCAACTTCTTAACATTACACCCCATAAAACGTGATAGGATACTAACAAAACTATCAATTCGTAGCTAGAAATAAAGAAGTTAGTTACATCGGAATGTTTTATAAGAGCTACCACAACAGTTTTTGCTCCTATGTCAAAGTGTCGTGGAGACGTACGACACGTAATGGCAGCGCTTTACTACCTATCAGTCGTTTAACCTCGACTTGCATCTGTAACACGATTGCTTACGAATCGCAGTTGGTTTATAGCCATGTGAATGTCTTTGAGGAATAGTCCGGTGAGTAAATTGAATCCGAGACCTCAGAAGGTTTTTTTATTTTAGTATGTTCAGTAGTGTTTGCTGGGTCGAAGAAACACTGTTTTAAAAAATAGCTTTTAGTTTTGTATAGTGTTGTTTTCGCTACCAACAAAAATATTGTGAATGTTGGGATTACAATTTTGATTTCACTTTTTGCCGAAAATAGCTCCTTAAACCGAGAAACAGCAGCGATTCCCATAGAAAAATATTTTTATAAAATCCACACATCAAATATAGCACTACATAAACTATCCTTCATAATCAACAGTGTTACAAAGTAAGCCCGCAAAAGATAATAAAAACACTTCATTTTATCGAAACAACGTAATAACATATTCAAGGATCTTACAACACCGACAACCACATCCAATCCAGACTAGATTCCCTTCCAAGATAAAATGTCTATAAACTAGTAAAAAACCAGTAAGTGCGTATTGAATTTACATAAACGGAAAGAACTTCGTTTAACGTCTACTAAATGCTACTTATCCTTACGTGGAAGGTTGAAAGTCGTACTAAACATTTTTCTGATTGAAAAAGAATTCTGGAGACTCATGCGGCATGAAGTAAAAGGTTTAATTATACCTAAGTGTCTTGTTTACGACAGGTCTAAAAACGAAGAATCATCAAGGTTTGTCTAACATAGTGGCAGAACTATTAAAATTATGGGTTTTTTTTATTGGTTTTTCTTCTTCAAGTCTTATATTAACAGAGTACTTATCTTTTAGGCACCATCTGGTATACAATCATTGTTTGTATCATCGTTTACTATCTAGTAACTGAATAAAACAGACCTGTTTAATGGCCTATCAGATGTTAAACGATTATCTTTGCCAATATCAACTGCAATAGGTATCTCAATCGATCACGTTTTCAAATGATGACTTTACGTATCATTGCACGTTTTGCCTGTCATACGGAGAAATATGTAGTTTCATGTGCCAATCATTTCACTGGCATTCTTCCAACTAGAACACATCAATAATGCTTGATGATTGGCCGAAATATTATCATCACCGTCTTCAGTAATTATATATTTTGTTTAAGATCAACTGTTGCCAATAATTTCTGCATTGTGCTTCATCTTAGAACCTGTAACAGGAAATGTTCTTCATTAATTTCTAACAACGAAGGAGTCCATGTAACCTTCTACAGCTATTATCAAATCGCCGTTACAAGACCATGGAGAAAACGCAATCAAGGCAATATATCAGGTTTTGATATATTCAGTGCAGTGTATAAGTCATCTATGGAGAACAGGTTACTTAGCTCGTAGCCTATAAGATAGAGAACTGTCACTAATTATGCACTGGAATATTTAATCCTGATGCAAAATGATTTAAGCTGTGTGAAATTTAAGAGACCAGAGGAGGAATGTTTCACTATCGACGTGTGTCAGCTTATATATTTTGCTATAGATAGGAAACTCAATTATGCAAGATAATGTCAAATTCAGCACTGTTTGCAAATCATTTGACGAACAAAATATAACTGTACTGAAAATGTATACAAGCAAATTGTCTTAATCAAATAATAGTGTGCATCAACACAGGTCATGATGATGGTGATGCTAAAAGAGCACATGAACTTGCCTAAATACATATCTACAGACACTACACAAAATAATCTTTGACATGACAATAATCGTCAACCAACAATAACATGACATCCTTTGCACGAACACACAAGACTTAGTATGTGGAACATGTGCAAGTACAGACAATATCTATAGAAATTCTAATACAACCGTAGCATCGTCTATAACAAAGGCCACTTACAAATCACTTCGACACCCACCATATAAATTAAAGTTTGCACGCACGACTATAAATAACTAAAACGGTGCTCCTATAACACTAAGCTTTATATTATTATAGTTGGGAAGTTCGTGTGTATGTTTGTATCTCGTATGATATGGAATAGCTGAATGGCTGTCGATGATCGCGTAACAATTGGAAGGTATACTGAGACTGTAGATTAAAATTTACTATTTCCGCTTTATGAGTCCGGTTTCTGATATAAAAAGATTTTGCGTTGGCGTAGTTGGTGTAATTTTACCTATCTCAAGTATCTACTCTACGTCGCAAAGTTTGCTATTCTTCTTGACATCGCGCAGTAGTGTGCGCTATTTAGCCAACGTAGTCGTGGCGTCTGCAGACATCAAAAAACGAAAAACCAAATTCCAATATAAGTACCAATAAATATTATTGAAGCCTCAAATCTAAGAACAGCCCGGAGTGTTGTAACAAGGTAGTATATTTTTTAATGCAAATTAATTGAGTATAAATGAAAACGCTGTTCCCGAAAAGGAAAAAGCAACTCTTCGTCGATCTTTATTTTACTAAGCAGAGTCGCGTGCTTTGTTCATACTTAAACTTTCAAGTGTAAAACTCGGTGCACAGTATAACAATCTAAACAAATCGAGTCTTCCGGATTGTCGCGCTCATTGTGGACACAAGCCGTTATGAAGTCGACTTGTGGACCTATGCAATTTGCGCGAACGCTTTACATACGAGACCATTCCGACTAACGGGTATCGTATCCGCCTTAGATCCCGTTTATATGGGAAACGTTATGTTTTATGGTTGCAGAGTATTTACCAATAGTGCGGAGTAGGTTTTTTGGTGTCATAAATGGTTTGAAACGCAAAACAAATGCAATAATGGCTTTGGAATGTTCTACTGTGGTCACGTACGCAAACAGTGAAAGTAAATGGTTCTATTTTCTCAAACACTTTTGGACTTTTGGATAATACTTCAAATCTATTTGTTAAATGAAAATTCAATGAGATGAGACAAATTAAGTTTATTAGTATATCTCTGATACAACAAAAAAGAAAAAGGTTCGAAGTTAATCAAGATTAGTTCGTCATCATCATCATCATCATATCAGCCGAAAGACGTCCACTGCTGGACATAGGCCACCCCCAAGTGTCGCCACAACCACCGGTCCTGTGCGTCTCGCATCCATCGGTTACCCGCTCCCGATTAGTTCGTGATTTCATCAAAACAATTGTTTTATTGCAATGTTATCACACATCAAACTTACTTCTTCATATATATAAACAAAGCTAGTAAACTTAATACACCTTCATAACTACAACAAAAAGTGGATAGAACGCGAAAATGAAATGCCTGCTTTACAAACCAATTTAGTTGTTACAAGCGTATTGGTCCGTTCCAACGTTGTATCCAATACAATTTATTTTATTGTACGTAATCGAATGTCTATTGTCTTCGTTATTGTCGAGTTGCATGTACGACTATATCACCTTAGAGATAAATGGAATTTAATGGGCTTAAAGTTGGTGTCTAATATAGTAAGTTTATATTATGTATGGCTCATGTGTCTTCATTTTATGCTCGAAAATTCATCTTGTCCACACTTATTGGTACCATCACTACTATCTAGTCAATGATAGACAGAATGCCTAATGATTGCCGCTATAAGCGTGGCCACCTACTGGGCACAAAATGTTTAAGGAACATCGACACCATAGACTCGAAAACCAGAAGAATGAGTGCGATACGTGCTTTCAAAAATCACCGACAGGTACAAGTGCTTTCGTAGCCTTACATCGTGATTTAGCATAGACTCAACCTCTTCTTATCCACCATCAACGAATCTTCTAACAAACCTTCCCCGTCCTCATAATACAAAAATGATACCAACTTCATTGCTTCCTAAACACAACATTTTATTACAAACAATTTGCGAATGCACTAATTAAATTACTACCCCATAAAGTATTAGACACACCTCAGGAAACTAGTGCGTCGCAGACTGGCAATGACTGTTAAAAGTTTATTATAACGGTATATTAATGTCTGTCCTACGTTTTATATTTAACAGTAGTCGCCATTTTATTTCCGACGCAAAAGGAGTGTTCGGAGAAATCCTAATACGGTTATTCCGGGTACAACCTAATGCTTCTCGATGGCAGTAACATTACTATGTTACTGAAGGATTACGGACTAGTGTCAGCTGAGTCGCGTTAGATAGGTTTTCACATGGATTTGTTAATAAAACACTGTTTGCTGTATATGGAAGATGAACATCACTGGGTGGGTATATCTTACTAACCGTGTATGGTAAAATTAAGTCTTGTGTAACAGATTAAGGCACAAGGCTTAATTTTACCATACACGGTTAGTACACGGTTAGTAGCAACTAAAGAGTTGCATTGAAGTGTAGTGTCTAATAAGTTAATGTGGCCCGGGACATTACTTTGGAAAAAGCATAGTAATTGTACGAGTCATACATCGTACATGCGCCTACATGGCACGCGCGCGTTTCATATTTACACAAATCATCACTTTTCCGTCGCCTTGCACAAATTATTTTGTATCACGACATGAACCCTTATTGGGACGGATCGGCAACCCTCGACAAATACCTGAAACGAATAAATGACGTGTGTGAAAGAGAAACAATCAGAGCACTATGTGACATCATCCTGCTGCAACTACGTCACTCCCAAGACGACCTGAAATACTATAATGAAATATTACTGAATCAGCATTTCAAAGAACGCACACGAAAGCGACGTGGCCTCATCGACGGTGTGGGTTACATTGCCAACAGTTTATTTGGAGTTTTAGATCAACGTTTCGCCGACCAATACAAACAGGACATTTCTCTTATAAAAGAAAATGAAAATCACTTGGCACTCTTGTGGAAAAATCAGACCTCAGTGGTAGAAGCAGAATACAATTTACTAAAGAGAACTGAAGAGTCAATCAATCGTCAACACAAGGTCATTAATCAACACTTAAACAATATAACAAAGGCGACCAATATGTTGAACAAAAATCTGCAGGAACAAGAAGTGATGAACGAGCTAGTACTTTCCACAATCATAGCTACAAACATGCTTACGAAACTGAAATCAATTCAAGACACAATAATTGACACGGTAACAGATATCCATCATGGAATGTTCAGCGTTCATCTACTATCTCCAAAACAATTACGAGATCAACTCGGCATAATCTCGGGGCAGTTATCACGAGAATTGTCCTTACCTATAGAAAACATACAGACTGAACCACCAAAAATTTACCATCTTCTAAAGGTCAAAACAAGAGTAACACTGCAGTACCTTATGTTTGAAATCAGAATACCACTTGTCAACAGAGAGAGTTATGACCTATATCAACTAATATCAATACCACAACAATACGGAAACAATACAGTCGCCGTCGTGCCGATATCAGATTACATCGCGATTAATTTACGCAAAGACACCTATCTCATCATGACGGCAAGAGACATTCAACAATGTGTTCAGTACGACGAGGATACTCGCCTCTGTCACTCCCGAAAACCAATTTATCAGTTCAAATCAGAAGACAGCATGTGTATCAAAGATAAGACCACAAACAGATGTCTTACAAAAACTGCATCATGCTACAATACATGGACAGAATTAAGCAAAATAAATACATACCTTTATTATTGTTGCGGGCAGTGCGCACTTCGCGTCATATGCGAGCGTCAGATTACTGTAATACAAGTAGCTAAGGCCGGGGTCATAGCACTGGATTCAGATTGCGTAATTAAGGGAGAAGACTTTACCGTTTTTTCACACAAACTACGACAGTCAGAGATAAAAACTGCAGCTCATATGGAATCACAGCAAGTAGCACCTATCAATCACATCATCAACGTTTCTTTGCCGCAAGTCGAAATTGACGTCACAGATCACCAAACATCATTGCGGCACATCAAGGAACAGATTGAGCAGATGAAATCAGAAAACGCCCTGACTTCTGGATTGACGAACCACGATATCCATCAGTATTCAGCAATCTACGTGTTGATGTCAGGTGCTGTGCTAACAACAGCAATTTTCCTTTGTCGGTGGATTTATCGTCGTCGGCAGAGGAGCGCCAACCTGCAGTCGGACTCCGAGACGCAAGCTTCGGTGGCGCCGGTGCGTAGAGGACAGACGAACCCTATCGGCCGTCCGACACCACGCACTAGAGATGCAAACCAGTCACGGGAACCAGAGGTCGAATTAAGAAACTTTTCTGGCTTACTCAACAGCATTAGGCGCCACAAGATGACACCTCCTACCTTCATTAAACCAGAGTCTAGGGACAGTGATTAATTCAATTTACGTCTAAGCATAGATTTAAGCAATGAATTGTAACTTGGGTGAAATTTATAAGTTTAGCATTTAAGCAATTTGTAAACTCATTTTCATCCTCCACTCGCATCTCACTCCCCCGGGAATATGTACGAGTCATACATCGTACATGCGCCTACATGGCACGCGCGCATTTCATATTTACACAAATCATCACTTTTCCGTCGCCTTGCACAAATTATATTGTATCGCGACAGTACGTAATTAGCGTTCATAGTCAGCTGTACTCATTACCGATCATTCACCTTACATTCATATTACATTAGTTACGTGGTAGTTAAAACTATTCAATAAATCAGAAGTTATTTGGCTATCAGTGACTTATCATTTCAAACTATCTACAAGGTGTGTGCGACCCATTCAGCAGCGCATACAGTAATTATAGCTTTTACGGAAAGTAATACATTTACAGATGATAATAGTATAAGAAAGTGCCTAGATAATGTCATATTTTATTAGCTAAACCAATTTCAAAATACTTGGGACTGACCACGAGACGTTTCGGTAGATCATGTCAATCCCATATACCTATATTTTGGACTTTCTGAAAACCGGTATCGGTGGTCGAAACGACTTTCTAGAGTCCCAGAATTTAGTTGGAGCAAAATTCAGCAAAAACTAATTTGAAATACAAAAGTTTTACATAAATCATTTCATATTTATTAATTTTCAGCCTGTTTTTTCCACTGCGGGCCAAAGGCCTCATAGTCATAACCAAAATAAAACTATAAAACATACGGTATACGTCATTTACTAACAAAGCTTTATTGACCTAATTACACACTCCTTTTCGCCTACTAGACAAATGCACTATATTTGATCTATGTGGGTGGTCAAACAAACTATAAAAAAAACAAAATATAATCGGAATTTTTATTGCTAAAGTGAGATACAATCGCATGCCATCACATTTGGCAACGATACTCTGGTGTCGGTTTACTATTTCCATTTAATCGCTTACATTGTAAATTCGACCTCACACGTTAGTATTGAAGCACGTACCTATAACCTCTAGGCTGAGCTGCATTTGAAAATATTATAACAAGTTTGAAATTCTTTGGTGAAATTTGCAACTATCTAATTCCATGTGAAACCGTGATTTATTTACGTCCCAAAATTCAAAACAGGTAATGCCTTACATTTATGAATTTCAGTGGTAACTTATGTTAAACTTTAAGGAACATTTTTGACACTGACATAATCATCGTTGTCACAAAAGGTTTTCTGAGTTAGAACTCAATAACATCCATATACTCAGAGAGACTTTTAATTCAATGGCAATCATTCAGGACGTTAAAGTATACCTATTATTTTTTTATTATAGGACTAACTCTAAAATATGAAAAAACCGGCCAAGTGCGATTTGGACTAGCGCACGAAGGGTTCCGTACCATCTATGTATATAAAAATGAAACCCGTTTACCTTGGTCACGGCATCACGCGTGAATGGCTAGACCGATTTCACTAATTCTTTTTTTGTTGTGTTTGTTATTGTCAGGAGAAGGTTCTTATGAAAAAAAAAAAAAAAAAAATTGCGCGGAAAATTAGAAAATTTAAGAATCCTTAGGGTAGGTGTAGGGTAGGTGTAGGGTAGGTGTAGGGTAGGTGTAGGGTAGGTGTAGGGTAGGTGTAGGGTAGGTGTAGGGTAGGTGTAGGGTAGGTGTAGGGTAGGTGTAGGGTAGGTGTAGGGTAGGTGTAGGGTAGGTGTAGGGTAGGTGTAGGGTAGGTGTAGGGTAGGTGTAGGGTAGGTGTAGGGTAGATGTAGGGTAGGTGTAGGGTATGTGATGTTAGTATTTATTTTATTCTGTTTTTAGTATTTGTTGTTATAACGGCCACAGAAATACATCATCTGTGAAAATTATTATTTGAGTTGATTGAATGAAAGGTAAGTCGCGGTTTACGATTTATGACGTATTTAAAAAAAACTACTTACTATAACTCGTTCAAACCAATTTCCTGTGAAAGTTTCATCATTCTCATATTTTAGAAGTTATAGGGAGGGGACACATTTTACCAGTTTGGAAGTGTCTCTCGCGTAAACTATTCAGTTTAGAAAAAAATGATATCAGAAAACTCAATATCATTTTTGAAGACCTATCCATATATCCCACATGTATGGGTTTGATGAAAATATATTTTTGAGTTCCTTCTATTTTTGTGTGAAAATCTTAATGCGGTTTACAGAATACATCTACTTACCAAGTTTCAGGAGTATAGTTCTTATAGTTTCGGAAAAATGTGGCTGTGACATACGGATGGACAGACAGACAGACATGACGAATCCATAAGGGTTCCGTTTTATGTCATTTGGTTAAGGAATCCTAAAAAAGTGGTTCAGTAAATTTATGTTCGCTTAACTCGGTATAAAATATTGTAGGCGACACCAGAATTTTTTAAGAGAAAGATAGCCAATGTTCAAAATGTCATCCTGTACAATGAGTTATTTATTCAACCGTTCGGTAGTCCTGTGTAAATGTAGCGCTTGTAGATAAATACGTAACAACCATTTAAAAACTCATGCAGTTCTTATCACATAATACCCTTTTTTTTTTTTTTTTTTTTTTTTCTAGGATGGGAAATCATCAAATGACCCCTCCCGCTCTGGGTGGAGCGGCAGGGAGTGTCAGACTTTTACTGACTAAAACCCACCCTTTAGTCCTCCTAGTGCCTTTCTTCCCAGGGCCGCGGTAACTCTTTCGAACAAATCCGCAACCCTGGTAGGCTCTGGCCCTATTGGGCTCCGACCCATGCTGACGTCTGCTGGTTTGGCGCGCGTAGAACACAGCGCGCCGTCAACCCGGGCCTGTTCTGATCGGACGGCGAGCTACCCATTGCTCGCCGTCCACAGGCATCAGTCACTGCGCCATGCTCAGGAGCATCAGTTCCTGGGCGGCGCAGTGGCTGACGTTCAACAGGAGGGGGTGAAATGGGGGCCATTACTGGCACTCCATTTCAGCCCCCTCCGGAGCCCTTTGTAGGGGCTCTACTGCGGCTGCTGCAATAGCAGCAGCCGCAGTGGAACCGGCAATGGCGGTAGAAGAAGCGGCGGCAGCGGCGGCGGTCGCGGCAGAGACGGCGGTGGCGGAGGGCTTCCTCCTGTTTCCGGCTTTGGTGGGTGGGGCGCAGGCCCTACCCCCAGCCCAGTGGTCGGCCGGCTTGCCAGCTGCCGCACAGACTACGCAGTGCGGCGCGGCGACGCAAGAGCCGGCCCTGTGACCGGGCTGACCGCAGCGGAAACAAAGACCGCTGCGGTCCACCTCCGAGGTGCATTGTGCTCGCACATGGTGGCCCACTTGGTACCGGAAGCACCTCAGAGGTCGGGGTTCCAGCAGTTTGACCTGCGCGGAAACCCAACCCACCAAAAACCTTCGGCCCTCCGTGATGGTTTTGGCCGCCGACACGTGGCAGCTCACCATAATGGTGCGCGTGCCCGTGTTGTCAGGACGTAGGGTGCCCGCCTTCACCTCCTCTGCTGAGCACCCCCCCGTCCTAACGACGGCGGCCACCACCTCCGCCTCCGTGACGGAGTCGTCCAGGCCCAAGATGCGCATGTCGATGCGCTTGGTGGGCCTGGACACTCGGGCATCGTCCGCGCTTAGGGACGCCCTGAGCCTTTCGGCTAGAGCGTCCGCGGTTGGGCCGCTGGCTGCCCCGGGGATCTCCAGCATCCGGGCCCCAGTCATGGTGACCCGGAGCCGAAGGCCCCCCACGATGCCTAGCTCACCAAGGTTTATCGCTTCCTTCGCCTTGGTGAGCACGTCCGCGTACGTCACGCCCCTCTTCGCCGCGTCCGGCTGCAGTGTAAGCACTACAGCCGCGGTTTTCGGGGGGCGCAGTGCAGCCGCGACGCTTCGCGCCTTCTGCCGCCGCTTCCTCTCCCGCCTCTTGGCCGCCCTGGCTGCCTTTCCCGCCTTCCTCTTCTCCCCGGCCACTTGCCATTCGGCTTGTGCCGGGGGAGGAGCTGAAGGCGAGGAAGCCGGGGGGAGCTGCTGCTCAGACGGCGTAGGAGCCTTCGCCGTCCGCGCAGCAACCCCACCCTTCCTCTTCCTTCCCGGGGCCGGGTCCGGTTTTCCCGGCACCGGCTTCGCGGGTGCCGGCCCGGACCCTTTGTCCTGGCCGGACGACCCCGGTGTGGCAGCCACGGCGGCCGCGTACGACGCCGCCTTCCGGCCTGGAGCCTTCCCACTCGCCGCTAACGGGGGGCGCAGGACGATGCCCTCCAGGACGGAAAACCGCGCCTGGAAGGCAGCCATCTCCTGCCGCACCAGGTCCAGCACCTGGCTCTCCTGCGGCACGGGCTGGCCGTCCTTCTTGCGCCCCCCTTGCGGCGCCCCCTGTGGGCCGGCTCCCCGGAGCCTGGCCAGGTCTGCGCGGAGCCCCTCGTTCTCCTTTCGGAGACGCTCCGTGGCGGCAGCTAAGCGGGCGACCTCCGCCCGCAGCTCGGACATCTCGTCCGGCGGAGGCCCACCCCTGGTAACCTCCGCTGCCGCCAGAATGGAGGCCATCGCCTCGCTTATGGCCTTGTTCTTAGAGGAAAGCTTCCTCTTCAAGGCCACATCGCGAAGCGCGGCCTCCACCACCTCCGCAAACCCGGCCCTCCGGTCATCCGGCTCGCCGCCGGAGGACTCCGAGCCATGAGCCCCACGACCGCCATCTTCGGGGGGTCGTCCAGCATCCTTGGAGGCAAGGACTCTGCCCTTGCCTCCCTCTCGGCCCTTACCCCGCCTGCTGGTGGGAATCTTACGGGCCGAGGCCACCTCTTCACTACAAGACGACCCCCGGTCGTCTTCCGGCCTAGGCCGCTTGCGGAAGGACCTCGAGTCCTCCGCTGCAGTCCCTGCCCCCTCGGGTTCAGAGCTCGCCGAGCTAACTGTCACCAGGTCGTCGGAGTCCAACTCGGACCCTGACTCTGCACCCGGGTGACGCTCAGGCGAGCCCCTCCTCCAGTACAACGCGCCTCTTGCCGCGCTCCGCCCGACCGACGCTTTGTCGGACGAGCCAAAATCGAACCCGATCATGTCCTCAAAGGACGGCTTGGATCGGGGGCCTCCTCGGCCACTGTTGCCCTTGGCAAGTGGAATGTGGACAGCATTGTTGCCCCCCCCAGAATACGAGGGGCTTGACGCGCGAGGCGTGGCGGATTCCCGAACTGCTGTGCAGTCCGGACCGCCCTGGGGTACAAAATCTCTTTCAATACTGTCCATTTTATTTTCCTTTTTGAGGGTGCGGTCCCTGTCTCCTCTCCTCTCTCCCTCTCTCTCACTGCTTGCTCGCTGCCCTCACAGTCACGTCTGATGATCAGACGCGTACCAGAGAGCAGCGAGCAAGCCAATGAGACGCACACCGTCCGAGGACCCGAACACTGCTCAAGTCTCCGAACGGTGCGCCCCTCTTGTGTCTCTCTTGGTCTGGTCTCTCACTTGGGACCTTCCGGCATGAGTGGCTCTACCGGCAAAGCCCCCAAGATCACTGAGACACGCAAGCCCCACCACGACGGCAACGTGGAGACACGGTTGGTGGGGCACATAATACCCTTGACTATCGCCAGAGTTTCTAGGCTTCAATTAAGCTACAGCCGATCTAATCCTGGCACCTCCTTCAATTCTTATCGCTCAAACTTCAAAGCACGTTTACATTATAATTATAACTTGGACTTTATCTCAGTAAAGTGATCATTTAAGTACAGTGACTACTAATCAATAACCCTGGGGGCTCTTTTAGGGTTGCTACTGAGGACTACCGTAATAATAAAAAAGGGTGAAATGAACACCCGGAAAGTTCGTAAGATTTCCGCCGGTTGAAAAGCATTAAGTAACAAACTAAAATAAGACAAATATTTGTTTTTTTTTTTCAAAATGAGAAAGGTAGATTTCGGAATCAACTGTGGCATTGAACTTCGTATTAAATAGAAATGAGCTGGGTTTTTAGACCCAAACTTTTATCCCTTTTTGAACTAGACATTATCCAATCAATTACGCACTTATGCCTCAGAAGTTACCCTTCGAAGGCCTTCTTACAGCTTAGGTGTGACAACCCTAAGCCCAAGTACTCCAGTAGATTGCAAACATAGACTACGGCCAATTCCGTTTAATCATAATGGGCGATTCAGTGTAATGCCTTCATCGGGCACCTGCGTCAGTTCTTGGTGGTCTCGTATGTTCGGTTAGGGTTCCTTTGTTATCTGATCCTGTGCAATAAACTAGTAGGTAATAGCACCTACTATAAAGTAGGCTTTGTATGCGTGAGTTGTGGAGCAGTTTATTTGGATGAGGTTTTTATTTGCGCGCGGTGAAATTTTGATTTCTATTTTCATTTTTAAAGTCAGTTC
Organism: Melanchra persicariae; assembly: GCA_947386135.1. Lineage (NCBI taxonomy): Eukaryota > Metazoa > Arthropoda > Insecta > Lepidoptera > Noctuidae > Melanchra > Melanchra persicariae. The sequence continues at coordinate 6,919,845 of OX376655.1, read as the reverse complement.
CTAAATTGATCAGTATTAATTGAGAAACTGACTGCTCATGCATAACGTTATATATTATGCGTTTACATCTATGTATAACTTGTTTGCCTATTCACATGGTATGTACAAAAACACACAACAACAATATAATTTTCTTCACTAACACAGCCAATGGAATCCGAGTTATTGTCAGCATTAATAGGTAAATTATTCAAGTGGTCATACTGATTAATACAGTGCTAACACTTTCTGGATAAAGTGAATGCGATTTTTCACATTTTTTTATCTTTTTTGAAGTCGCAGGTATACCAAATTTTGCTGGATCAAAACTTGGTCACGTTGTCATCAGCGACAGTGCAGGACTGCAACGGTCACTTGCTTGAGGCTTTGGGGATCAGAAGGCAGATTGCAGATTGTGACTTAGCTGCGCATTCATTCCCTGCTGGCATTTCGTCTAACAGCAAATTGTGGAAATAAGACTCGCAACAAATCGGTAAAATCAATGACAGTTAGTCAAATTACAAACAAATGAAATAGGCCGTAAAATATGCATAAATTGCAATCGATACGATGTTATTATAAGAAAGTGAGCAGTGTTGAACTTTTTATAATGAATCTGTTATATCACAAAATTGTGGCAGTTGACTATCGTGACTAAGTTCGTCGTTTTTCTTTTGTTATTTATTTGTTGCGCTTCATAGCTTCATGTTATAATATTGATATAGAAAACTGCTGAGTATTACTCTGAAATGCGTGCAAAAGTGTCTTAATTTATTCAGTAAATATACATTCCAATAGAATATTATTTTTAATAGCAGGAACTAATTCTTTACCTACGATTTATTTTTTATGTTTCATGGAGGTGCCATATTTATTTATGTATCTATGGTCACGTTAAGTAAGTTGGTCAAAAAAATTACAACATCACTGATAACGTCCTTTATTCACCTTCCATTATCAAAAATCGAACCTTCCTTATAAAACCATCGGGGTATCATTGAGCTGATAAGTTTAAGTTGCCGCGTCTTTCTTTATTGATATTTGATAACATAGAATCATGTGAGTACATTTAATTGACATTCTAATGACATCACTTACGTCTCTTGAAGCTATATCGGAAAGATAGGAATAAAGGAATAAACTACGGTTAAAAATGTTACTAACACCATCATTGGGGTTCAAATATAGTGGTTAGTACTACGGTCACCCATCCACAAACTAACTTCGGCGATCGTTTTTTTTTTTTTTTTACGGGGGGAAATCCTCATAGATGTCCTCCGCCCTGGGGCGGGCGGAGGGGTCTGTCAGACTCTTACTGACTAAAACCACCCCGGTGTTCCATCTTCCACCTACGCCGGGGATCGCGGGAACATATGCGACTTTCGTAATCCCCGGCTGGTGGAGATGTGGCCCGCATCTGCGGGCCACATCTCGTATGCGGGGGGAGTGAGGTGTTTAACTCCCCCCGCGACGTCAGAGGGGCGCACGGGAACACCACGCGCCGCCACCTCGGGTCCGGATGAATGGGGGGCAACGGACATCCCCAAGTCCGCCGCCCCTGGACCCAATTAGGGGGGCCGAAGGAGGGCAGCGTACGCCCTCCTCCGACACCCGGTGCGCCTGCTGCGGGCCGGGAGAGCACTCGACATCTCCCTCTCCCTTTCCGCAGCCTCCTTCTGCGTGATGACAGTTTCGCAGAAGGAGACCACCGCGTCCCAGGACTCCTCACCGCCGACCATAACTTCAGCGATCGTAGCTCAACCTTGATCGACCCTTACGGCTGTGTTTACCATAGCCACGCGTCCTTGCAGTGAGACCGGACCGACCGGGCTCGGTCCTTGATTCAGTGACTGACATCATTCATCAGTAAATTATCGTCCACAGACAATGCTACTTAAAAAAATCCGCTTTTAATCGACATTAATCATCACTCACCGTCTTTACCGATAACTTCAAACAAAATCAATGCCTAAACATTGTGATGACGTCACGCATCGGTGGGGTATATCTTCAAGATTACGGCCGGTAGCCGCGCTTGGGTGGCGCGCGCGCCGGCACGCGAGCATTGCGCGCGAAGCGTCGAGTTGGGCCCGCCTCCTGCGAGAGCGTCAAAGATTATGAATATTTTGGAAGATGAGATTGGTACGTTTTTTTTAAGGTGTGAGTTGGATTTGGGTGTGATGTTTTGATGAACTTGTCAGAGTTAGTCTGATTAGACCAGTGGGATAAGTAAAATTTAAAAGTTTAGTAAAACCAGTAGGATCCAGTGTAAACTACTCACTAATATGGTAGGTCAACCCAACGCCAAAGTATTAGTACACTGATATCAACGTGTTTTGTTTTATGTTGGAAAAAAAAATAAAGACGTGATTTTTATAGCATGGCCATATCTTAAAAGACTGGATTTTTTTCGTCACATATTTCACTAAGGCCCCTAACATTAAACTTTTGACTTTGAAAGAAGTATTTTGTTTTTACTTAATTGCTTTTTTATTACCTATATCACTACATTTTGACGCACCAATGCCACGTCCGTCATATTTAGGACTTTTGTATCCTTTCCATTATTATAATCTTTGGCAAGTCACTGCGCAGACAGGCCGCGCACATCTCCCCACCACTGCGCGAACGCAAAGAGCTTCATCTACATAATTACTCCAAGCTCATTGGTGACTATTAACCTCATGATAATTCATGAGGCCGAGCGGTGTTTAATTAATAACGTATCATGTGGGCTGTCAGATAAAACATAACGAAACTTGATGGTTTTGGTAAAAAAAAAATATAGAAACGCTTTGATTAAACTTCCTTTAGATGTTCAACAGAGGTGAATGGAATTGGTCTAATAAAAACATGTCCAAGCCCGTTACGGTGTTTGTTAACATTTATTTTTAGTTTAACGCCGTCTGGATTAAACAAATCCTTAGATTGTTACCTTTTGATATGGAAATAATGAATAACAAGGACCGTTGCAAAGTCGAAATTCAAATTACTGTTACAAAAATAGACGAATCGTTTTATTCGTGTGAAACCAACTTTGAATCTTTAAGGCTCTCCCACGGCTTTTCGTCACTAAAAATGTATTTCTACTTCAACTGTTCAGTTGAAGTAGAAATATATTTTTGTACAGCATCGATTCAATTGACTCAAAAATCTTAGTTGAAAACATATTTATGAAAACAAACGTTCTTTATTGCTTCTAAATTGTTGTAAGCACAGATATTTTTTTGTTATTCAGTGCGGCAGTTCTATCAGCAAAATTACTTTTTAACCTGAGGCAGAAATTGACAGAGTCAAGCAGCGTAGCGCTGCAAAAAACTCGATAGCGGTACGATTATATGAAAACAAACGATTGCTATTGCTGTTTTATCGTTCAAATACGCACTTGGTGGAGCCTTTAGTTTGCGTCGTAAATTGTACATGTATTATTAAAATGCGGGTTCAATAAAACACAGTTAAACAAGGTTATGTGCTTTAAATCTTGCGTGCAAAGTACAGGTGAGAGCGCGTTCCAGTACTTGCATTATGCAAGTTATTAACAACCTGTAGCTTGCATGTTACCACTTATAGGACGCAAATTAAAAACATATTTATGATCTATATTCAACCTTTATAAGAAGCTAATTAAGTTACTAGTTTATTGGTTACGGAAGTCAAAGGAGTTGCATGACAAGCCGGCCTTAAGTTGTCAAAAGCAAACTTGGAGGGACGTAGAGTTAACGAAAAAAATATGCAAGCTGCATCTTCATCATTGGACAGGTTGTCTGTTGGCCACTTGAGTTGTGCCACTTGGGTACAAATAGTCTATAGGAGTGGTAATACTCAAATCTACGTCCGGTACACCCAAAATAGTCAATATCGTCACTATACGTCTATTCAAACTTAATGACGTCTGTGAAGTTCACTTCCGCCCCGTACCCCACCCCCGATGGCACATATTATATTTGCTAGTGCAGAGACTCGCGGAGTGTTCCGAGCCACCATTGGGTTTGATTCTACGTGTACCATGTGGGCTGGCAAATATTTTCACCGTGTTAAGAGCACGAGCTTTGTCGTCCATGTTGATACGGGAGAAGGAGAAACTAGGTCCATTCCCATTTGAACTCGGGCTGAAATCAAAGTCGACTGTCATCACAATTAATTATCCTGCGCAGATTGATAACTGTAGCTTCCAACATTCTTTTAAGAGCAGACAGCGCTCAGACTTCAATATTCTAAGTAAAGTTGGTAGTAATAGCATCATTCCGATAACGGCTGTCGCAAAGATAACCACTTGACCTCCGCAATTCTTCTGTAGATATAATCTTGACAATCAACAGTAAGAAATTCAAGTAGGCTGAGCTAATATCCGACTTTAAGAAGATCAAACAGTACCGCCTGAATACCTTCAAATCTGAAAGTCCGATCACAATCAATAAAGTTTTAAAGCCCAATAGATTTGTAATAAAGATCCATAGTGTTCAGTAATGGGGAGCAACGGTGTTTCGGTGGTAGCTGCCGCGACTTACGATTTGTTGGCATGGGCGTACCCACGATGGGGCAAGGTGACTCACTTGCCCCACCGTTTACCCTGACTTGAAGCAAATACGTTTAGAGAGTATTACAATTATTTTTTTCGTTAACTACGCATGTAAAACTTTAATTATATTAAATAATTATTAATGCATAGTTGCAACAGAAAATGCCAAAAGGTTTGAAGTCGCTTCTGTCGCTCTAGCATCCTATATTTTCTATACAAAATTGTACTGTGTACATGGGTGCAAACATTTTCGAGCTGGTTCAAAAATTCATATTTTCTTCTTATTTTTGCCCGACCGTTAAGCAAATACTGGGTACGCCTATGGTTGTAGGTGTGTGTACAAAGCCAAGCAGGCGCTTTTCTTTGTGCAATTTATTTCATCACCACTACACTCCAAATGGCGAAGGTATTTTATCCTTCGCACAAAGAAACATTATCATCATGTCATAGAACAAAAACATTTTATAGACAATCATGTGACACCTACCAAAACCGCACTGGGGGGCCCGCGTGGTAGATTAGTGGCTTACTGCCCACTCTCTCTCTGAGAGGAAACATTATAGGCAATTATTGTGATGCTCATATCATTAGAACACTAAACTAAAACTAAGTAAGTACATACATAGGTGGCTGTTAGAACCATTAATAATTATCGTGGTGCATTCATATGCTATGTGCATCAACAGAAAATGCATACAGTGTATGTTTTGTGCATTATCAGTTTTGTTCCGGAATGTTTGATGGCCAGCAACTGTAGCAACGTTGGAATAGATACATGGTTAAAATTCAAATTATTCTAGACTATTCATTAACTTGATTCCCAGGCATTTTCACGCAAGCATTACCAGGCAGTGTTATTTAAAAAATAACAGTGTTAAGTTTATGCTCATAAGTGTTTATTTAATTAAGAACGTGTTCATCTGTTTCAAAACTGACTGCCTCATTAATGCAGTTTATTATCTCACCTTTGTTTATATTTTACTCGTAATAAACTCTTTTATTGCTCACATCATACACATAATTATTTAATTATGCTTCCAGAGCTCGGTTTCCTTTATGTTCTGTCTACCCAGATTTAGAACAAACTATTGTCTGCTTTTCAACCCTTTATAAATTGAAAGTCTAAAAATCCCTTCTTAGTGTTTGTTTTTTTATGTGTCATCATAAAAAAAGCCTTGAGCAAAATGACATGTTCCAAGTCCCAACAGTTTCGGCTGTGCGTTTAAATGTACGTCAGTTCCCTTTTATACAATAACATAGATAACAATATTAAGTTCTTTTAAAAATGATTTAATTCGTTTAAACGCCCCAATCGTTTTAAAACCAAACAGATTTCACACTTCAAGTAAAGTACCATAAACCCCTCGTAATTGATTTTATTTACCTGCAGATTTACGATTGTAAAGTATTTTTCGCAATACCGATTACTAAAACATTCGCTCGAACATTTAATTGTAATTAATTAGGTTGTTCCGTAGCAATGCTAATCGCTGCGAACAGCCATTATTTCCATGTCACTGATTTTGTATGGCTTGCGTAAAACAAATTGATCGCGCCGTAATCTCTTGGTCGTGTGGCAGGGACCTAACATTTACTCTGCACAGGAAAGAGATGAGACGTAGGTCAACATAGAATACCAAGTTCATTTGCTGTTTACGAGATAATTTTCAAAGAATTTTGTTTCGTATTTTGGAGTCCAAAAGGGAAGATTTGGTTTGACTAGTGGAAGTGGCTGTTGCAAGATCTCACAGGTACAAAGGACTTTTTGTTATAGTTTTCTGTTTTAATAAGGAATTTAGAGATTCTTTATTCTCTAATAACAGCCCAAATTGGGTGTGAACGTTTTTTGTGTGTTTATTAATAGTTTTTGAGTTGTTTATATTAAATTTTGTGTGGTCTTCGTGAAATTGTAGCTATAATTATTAAGGTTGAAGTTTGAGCAAAAAAATATTTGCTGAAGCTAATTAGGTTAAAAAAGATTTGTGCAAAGGAAATGGACTCTAATAACATGTGTTAGCAGTATTTTACGAGCGGCTACGAGCTATTAAAAGTAAATTAGCTTATTTTGTCGGCGTCTCGTCTTCCTCGTTCCTTTTCTTTTAAGGAAAGGAAAGGTTCGGTTTCGCAAATATTATTTTGAGTAAAAAGCTGAAACACGTTTGTTGAAAGCGAATTAAGTATGTAACTGAATTTAGTCTTCTGATATTTTGAAGATAAGGTGGCTTTTCAGCAACCGGATTGCAGTGAATTCTTTAGCATTTAATACATAACTGTTTAATCCTACCAAACCACTATCATTTAGATATGTACCAGGTTTTTTATAATTATTCTTGGTTATTCTTAAAACTTTCCTATTAGTTTATCCTCACAGCGCAGCACGTGCTATAATCCTGTAAAAAAGAATATCATTACTGTATCTTATCTAGTTTTAACCAGAGTGCCAATTCTTCTAATTTTTAAGCAACGTTCGCATTCACATGGCAGTCGAAATCTGTCAAAAAACATTAATTTCCATACATTTTTGTGAATGAATGAATGAATATCATCATGTGAGAGGTTGAAGATTAGCAGTTTTTTCTGTGACAATCCAAGGCTCGATTAGAGATTTCTGTATTAGACAAACATTGCCTTATCTTTCCTTTAGCTATAGTAATTTATTTATTTATCTATACTTTATGTACTGCAGTGGTACATGAGAGTAATCAATGCAACAAGGCATTCTCTACCAGTCAACCTTTGGGGTAAAAATACTACACTGTATTAGATGTACAACAAATAAATAATATAAAATTGAAAACAGAATTTAGTTTTTGAAAGAATAGGTACTACTCATTCACTCTTCGAAGGTAGTACAGCCTACAATCACAAAATAATCAATATTCAACAAAGCCATAAACTTAAATACTGGCACGCAGTCACGCATATCCAAATTAAAACTATCGAACGACTTGCATCACTCAAATTGCTGGCTCTAAAGGCGGGCTCTAAAGGTGGGCTTAGGGTCTTAGAGCCTTTGTCGGCACAAAACAGCACAGGTTGTAATTTGATAAAGTTGGGCCGCCTACAATACGGACCTTTCTTTGGGGTTGCCCACGCAACCTTCGATTATTGCAGGATGTTTGAATTTTGGTGGATGCGTTATTTTAGATAAGGGTATTTGTTTTAGTTTGCGTGAGAATTAGAGTATGCAAAGTTGGGTTTCTGAGTTGGACTGTTATATTAATAACTTGAAATATTGTTTTGTGACTTTTATTCGGTGTATTGCTCAAGTTTTACTTCGATTCTTAAGTGAGTTTACTCCATTTAACATGTTTTTTTAGGGTTCCGTACCAAAACGGTAGAAACGTCTATCTGTCTGTCCGTGTGTCTGTCACCAGGCTGTTTCTCATAAACCGTGATAGCCAGACAGTTGAAGTTTTCACAGCTGACGTATTTCTATTCCCGCTTTAACAAAAAATACTAAACCCAGAATTAAATAAATATTTTATTGGGGCTCCCATACAACCAATGTCATTTTATTTAAAGATAATGGTACGGAACCCTTCTTACGCGAGTCCGACTCGCATTTGGCCGGTTTTTTTCATTATGTTTTGAAACGTACTATTGAAAATTAACTTATTTTATATTCAACTTTTCTACATAATACATTCAAGTAACAAAATAAGTTATCAACCATCTACGCCCGATCGTGTAAGTATGCATTGTGCAGACTGTGCACACTCAAAAGAAAGACATATCGATCTCGCATGCCGCCTCCACCGACCTCTAATTTCTGTACCGAAATTATACAGGTTTAATTAAATCGCCATTAATCCAGGACTATTTGGGATAGAGACTCGTTTTATACGTTGCGTCGCTGTCATTATGTCGTTACCGTAAGTTTTTGGGGGACACGACGGGAATTTATTCGATGTTCTCTGGATTAACACTCGACCTTTTTGTGGTTCACGATGTGGAATACTTGAGAGTTTTTATTTGAAAATTTTGTTAGGTCTACATAATATTTTCGTATTAAGATTGTTTAGTTACGGACTGTATTATTTTCCTTTTTGAATGTATTGTGTAGACTAGAATAATTATGTAGCAAGTAACACCGTATCTCTTATTTTATAAATTGATTTAAAATCGTTGATAAGCTGTGCCGATATCGCAACATCAGGATGCCAATTCTAAGCAACATTTGCATTCGTATCGCAATCTGTCAAAAAATCCTAAATTTTCATACATTTTTGATGGATGAGATGCGACTGAGATAGAAATCCGAACGTTGCTTAAAGATTTGTGAAATTGGCCCTCTGGCTTCACATAATATTCAAAATGTTTTTTGCATATTATGATTCATCAAATCCTATTTAAACCGCAGTAAACATTTTGTAAAACCCTTTTTTTGAACGATGAATAAATCGTTTGAAATAATAAACTGTTTTGTCGACCAAATCCTACCTTTGTCACAAACAGCTAATAATTTCAACCCCAAGGGAATTGATATTCAAATAATTTATGATAACAATAATTCAATACTTAATCCTGCCCTATTTTTATCATGAGCATAATAGTCAAAACATTCTGAATTTATTAAATCAGGGCTTAGACAAACGTTTTTGTATTTGACATGACAATAAAAACTGGTTGGTTCCCAGCATCCTAGTCGTCTAATTATCATATTTCGCAAGCACACAGTAAAATGTTCCTGGCTGACACATATTCGTTAAAAATAGATAAAAAAATATTTGTTTTCACTGCTCATATTGAGAAACACCTGTTTGGCATTTCACGCAATATGCAAAAGTTAGTTGAGCGAAATGATTTGGATGGGGCTTCCAACGTTTGTTGTTTTTACATGATTGCATGAAGGTGCAATCATGTAAAAACAGGTTCTCAAAGAAAAAGCATCTACAATGAATACTGGAGTAGCATTTTATATAAAAACACGCAAGATATAATTAAAAATAATTCATCCTATTCCGATTGACTTTTCAGAACGAAATTAAATCTTTTTTTTTTACATACAGAATCGGCTATCTCGAGACTGGAATATGAATTAAGTACATCAATTGGTTTATTTTCTGTATGCCCAAATACAATGACGTCATGAAACACCATCGCTCTACAAATTTTTATTGAATTTTATATTGGAAGTTTGGACACCACAGTAACAGTAACACCAACGTTTTGAAAACAACGTCAGGTCAACGCCTTTTTTGTCATATCCCTGTCACCGTAAACCTTAGCACATGTTCCAAAAGCGAAGCAAAAAAAACAAATTAATTTGTCGGGTCACAACAACCCTTATCTGCATGTTTCTCAGACAAACACTAAACTTCTTAATCGTTAAGAAAACAAAGCTGGGATAACAAAACTGGCTGGTTGTAAAAAAAAAAGTCGGTTTTTAGAATCAAAGAGCCATTAGCCAATCAGTCAACGCAGGTAAAAGGAGGACTTATTGGAACCTTCGAAGTGGTCAAAATTAGGGCCATTATTTTAATTATAGAGTAAACAAAGTCCCGGGACTGTATTTGATTCTATGGTTTTAATAACAATAATTAACTTGAAGTTTAACTAATCTAATTTTGGGGAATAGTAATTTTTGGGAAAGAAGAGGTAGGTAGGTACTCGTACTTATTCAATGATCTGACTAGTTAGGTGAGTCATCAGAATTTCGTCTTCAAGGAAAAAGCAAAATTCCAAATTTAAATAAAAACCTCAACAAATCTATCTTTCATTTGTTCTTTTGGTGGTTTAGAAAATTAATCATCAACTCCAACTGCTTGGTTTAATGACTTTCTAGAAACGAACGTGATCTTCCCTTATAGCGCAATCCACGTCAAAAAAAAATCTACGATTAAAGTAAACAAAAGAAAAGTTTGTCGCTGATAACGCAGGGGACAGTGAGAGAGGACCAGGGATTACTCTCCTCGGTCTTCCCATAATCTTCCCCTGACAGCCTTCAGTCAAGGCGACCCTGCTTCACACTGGATTAACCACGTCATTGATGTGAAAAGTGATATAAAGCTACCAATCCACCTTTAATCACCTGCGCTTTTTGAGGATTACAGAGGCCTCGTATTGTTTGCTAAACGGAGGGGACAAATTTTGATTTACATGTTTATGATGAGAATTGTTTTAGGCGGCATTATGTTCCCAACAATGAGTATAGAAATAAGTTTACCATATTCCCTGTTTGATTCCCTTATTCGATAGACAAGACGGAAACCCAGCAAAAGGCAGAAATCACACGCCAACCGTTTTCCTCAACCTTACATTAAATTTCATGTTATACGGTCATTTCTTACAGATACTCACAGGTTTACGCAATCTAAATCAAAATGGTTCCTATAAAATCCTCTCATAACTTGACCGCTGCAAAATATGAGGTGCAAATATGAGCGCCTTATTTAGTAATGTCGGAAACAAACCAGTTGCCAGTAGCCTGAGAAACTCCTAGTTGCGCGCCTCCAGGGAACTAAATCATAAAGATTCATTCTGAACATTGCAGCGATCTGATGAACGAGTGCGGTCTAAACAACCTACTGCGGGGTTAACATATCGTGATATCATAGACGATGGCTTTTCTAAGATTGCAGATCTTCCCTCTCGAGCTTGGGAACTAGTTGAAGCGAGATGGGCGATAATGTGATTAGTAGAACGATACTTGATAGCCCCGCGGCATTCGATTCTCAACTGCATAAAAACCAGGCAACGTCCACACTACACGCACGCATCCAAAGCTCTGATTACACAACATGACACGCACACACGCGCCCGCTGTGGGATTAACGTCAGACAACCCGTTTCCTGTTACCTGCTCTAGAGCAAAAAGCAGACGTCGCTCAGTAATTTAGAATTAATTTCACATTTGAAATCAAAACGTTGCTCTTGTAAGTTAAAGCGGAATTACATAGAAAACCCTGTAAACCCAACCGAGAAGATTACGTCGAAACATTGGATTCGCTCAACCGTTTTGAAGTCTCTATTTTCTAACACCGAAAATGTCTGTAACAAATCCGTACAGCGGACGCAATCTACGGGACTTAAAACAAACAATTACTTGGGTTTATTTGAAAAGGAGAGAAAAAAGTGGAGCAATCAAATCGGTGCAGCTACCGTGCGGCAAAAAACTTCGGTCTGGGATGTGCGCGGTCGATCTAACGGGCGAGGCGGCCGACGCGACGTAATAAGGTAGCCGATGAGAACTTGGCAGATCGTTTCCACGTACCTCCACAGCTTTCACTCGATGCTAATGCAAGCGTATGTAACATAAAAGTGCTTCATTTACCAAAGTTTCAAGTGTTGCGTAGATGTTGTTAAAAGTTAAAGATTATCCTTAGTTTTCATCTTTCGCAGGCAACTCCAGAGATGATAAGTTTACTATAATAGTAAACTTATCATCTCTAGAGTTGCCTGCGCTTTTGGAATTTTAATACAAGAAGAAACATGAGTACACAATACAAACTAAAACATATAAGGAAATTGTAGGCACCATTAATAAATGTTAATAGAAGTCACCCAATCGATCAATAAAAGACGACAGACCAACAATATTTTAAATCAAGATCGAAAACCATGCAGTCTATGCATCAGCGGGGAACGCGTTACTAATTCTAGGCAAGGTGACACACTTTCCTTGAAGCAGTCCGCCAGGGTACCGTGGCAAACTGACTATAGATTTTCATAAATAACGCATAAGAAAGAATCAAACAATAAATAGTAAAGATTCGTTTCGCCCAAACCAGCTGCGCTAAGGAGCGCGTTGAATCACGCGATTTGATACGCGCCTCCATCAACTTGGCTTTTGTCAAAAGGTAAGCTAATAAAGTTTAGCAGATGTGATCTTCTAAACAAGACACTAACAAATGGAAGCTGCAATGAGCTTGATAACATCGTAAGAAAATATACGACGATCTCGGAAGGCAATTTTCTCTTTATGATATGATTAATGTTCTCAGAAAAGTGAAGGTAAAAATCTTCGCAACAACATCACACAAGCCAAGTTTAACTTATAATACCAAAGACAGAAACGTAGCTTAATAATGCAATTCAAACAATTTTCTTGTACGAATGCTGTTGAATTAATTTCGGAATGCGAACATCGTTACTGGCGACAGCGTAGAGAGAATTTGGCATCACAAACCTCCAAAAAACGCGGTCCACTTTATTCCAGCTATCGCCACACGATCAATATCGAACACTTATTTAAAAAGTTAAACTTTGCCGTTAAAGACCATACCGCGAATTCTTTGTGCCCTACAACATTCTGATACGGACAAAGAAGCGGGTCTGCATCATTATAGCCTATTGTAACGAATTTAAAATTTTCCAAATGCGAATTCGTCAAACGTAAAACAATTCGATACGCGTTTGAATTTGTTGTTCGGGCTGGTTTCAATTCAATTTCTTCGTCGTCCGAACCGCTCGCGTGAATTGGGTCGCGTAAACGGGTCCGCCCTTTTGGGACCAAAACGTTATTTTTTTCACACAGATTGCGCGTTCTTTGATCTCCAGAATGTGTGCGTTAAGCGTTTCCTTCGCTTTGTGCTGGCGCTGTGTGTGTCTTGTAAAGACGACGCCTCCCGACAACGACACCCAGCGGGATGTAAAAATCAAGCAACAACGAATCGCAATGATTTGCCTTTGCTTTTTAGAAGAAGGGGTGAATTTAAATTTAAAACACATCAAATCAAAAGTTGGTTTTTGGAACTAACGCATTAGAATTTGATTAGAAGATATAACTGAGTTATAATGCAGTGGTGTCAGGTAGCTAAATCCGGAGCGAGAGCGCCAAAGTGTCAAGACCTCGGAAACTCATTCTTGACACAGTTCAGTGTTATGAACATTACTTCATCCATACCGGGGAGAGTTTAGCACGTCGTAAACTGTAGGATCCATTACGCGGGGGCGCTCCAGATTATTCTCGGCTTACTTTATGCGCTGGCGTTGAACATGATCCAATATTTTTCTATGGTTTCTTCTTTTATTATTCGGTTTGGCAAGTGAATTGTGAGTGTTAAAGATTTAGTTTGCGACGTTCGTGCGGGGAGCTCATTCAGGTCGACCGTGGATGGTTACGAGCGCGCGAAACCGGAGGTCGTATGGAACAGTGCCTAGCACCTCATAAACTGCTAGAACTTGTTAAGTCTTCGAGATATGTACCGCTTGTGAGAAGTTCGTTTTGAAATAAGAATGTTCGAAACTTACAAACGTTTTGGTTTTTCAATACTTTGAAAACTCGCCAGTGTTTTTTCATTATGTAAACGCTTTAGTTCATAACAGCAAGTGCTTTAGATATATTTAACCGTTCGTTTTTATGTGCAGTATCATAGGAATGGTTTACGAACGTTTCACAGACATGCATTATGTCCTCGAGATATTAAGGTCGTAAATAATTACAAAAACATCATATCTCACAATTATAATGTGAGCTATGAACATAAAAAGTAACATCGGTGGGTCTCACATATTCCCGTGGGGTCCGAACAGAGCGCACAATATTTTATTATAAGTAGTGAATGGTCGTTTGAGCGACCAAAATACGCGTCTTTGTTCGATGTGAGGTCCCGTCTTTTGGCTCAGGTGACACTGCACCGTCACTAATTCAAATTCGATTCGAAAAAAAAAAGAAATAATTATACTGAAAGCGAAACGCGTATATGAAAAAAGAGCACTCCTTTGTACAATTCTGTTTAGTATTTACCGACAGCACACACGCAGAGCGCTAATTTTTCGCCTCCACGGGGTTAAGTTGTAAGTTTGTAACATGACAATACACGACAAAAGATGCACCGTTACAAATGTCAGAAGTGTATAAATTAATGGCGACAACCTTTTATTTGTTCCTTTTGTCTCGAACAAAGTTGCTTTGTCTATTTAGGACGTAATAATGGAAGTGTTTAGCGTCAGTGCTTTTGTTGTTTCCAAAAAATAAGTATTGGAGTGATGAATAGATCGCGTGGCGCGCACGACAAGACATTGAACCGTGATTTTCCTCGCACATTAGTTAAATAAGTTGGACAGAAAGATTTTGGAACGTGAAGATATTTTACTAAACACAAAAGACAGAGATAATGCTTGTTCACGCTGAGACCTAATGAATCATCGCTAAAATGGAAACGTACGGTAAATACTATCTGGCGCCGTTATGGACCTTATTGAATCCATAGTAGGAGTAAACACATAACCAAATAAACACTATGATAATTATGTTCTATGCTACATAACATACCCATAGACAAACACTCAAACAAATCTGCATAGAGCTCACTAATGGCATATCATGTCACTTCAATTACGTACATATCGAGTAGGCATTACGAATACATATGCAAATTTCTTGATAATTTTGACTGGTTTGGAGCAGAAATAGGTAGATCAACCCAACCGGTATGATGTTGAGCCATAATGTAAACATCTGATGCGGCGAAAGATGGATGTTATAATGAAACAGGTCTGAGAGAGGAAATGCGTGCAGTAAATGATAAAGATTTACATACTGACGCTAGTAAACTGGATCTGGTTTCTACGCTCAATATTTGCTGAGGAATAGTTGTGCTTTCTGGAATTTTGAAATAAAATAAACATTTCGAGAAACAAGAGATATGAATTACTAAAACAGAAGTGGGATACAAAGGAACTGAACTTGTACAGTTGAGTGATTCTCAGCATTACAGACCACATATTTAAAGAAAAATACACTGATAGATGTAGTGTCGAAAAAGCGTAGAGAAGCCACGTATATTATTTCCAATATTTAACATTTAAAGTATCCATGTATTACTAGAGAGACATTAATATCCGAACAGCAGTAGCATCGTCATTAAAATAACGCTTAACGACATAACTCAAATGACTAAACGTAAAAAGTTAGTATTAATAAAACAAATGAATCTAATGATGAATAATAACATGATGAAGCATTCAGATAAGTTCGAGGAACCAAAGTAATAAATAACAACAATAATAAACGTTTGGAAACATATTTTAAACGAGTAGAGATTAACAATCGAAAACCTATTAATGACTAATCAAGGATTTGGGACTCTACCGGTATTAGAATATTTTTTAATATCTCTAAATCATTCGAATGGATGAACATTCTTAGGATCCCTACTAAATTATGTCTCCATATTGTAATATAGGGACGGATTTAAATTATATTCTGACATAGGAGCGAAAAATTCCGTCACTAATCGGGATCCAATAAATTTCTCATGCAAATTTTGCGCTTTGGTATCACCGTTCCAAGAAAGATTTCTAGGGAAAAAATTAAATCACAAGCATTCGAAACAATCGTTTTAGTCATGCGAAGAATTCAACACGATCTGAACTTTAACAGGAAATAGGATGCATTATTTTGTATAATGCATTCAGGTGTCTAACAAAATTCATGGGATGGTTATAAGAAAAAATAATGTTCTGGCGCCAAAAAAGGGAGATAAAAAATTAACAGCTCCCAAGTGTTGTCTGCGGGCCTTGTGGAACGTGTTAATGAGAGTCTGGACAAAGGATAAAGGAGGCCTAATACTTCCTGCAACGATAATATTTTAGCGCGTCTCGTTAAGCCCCAGATTAGATGGGCGATCGGATAAAGAAAGTCCATACATTTTAATCTGTTCCGTACCGTATACGCAACGCTTACAACAATAGACGTAAACAAAGCGGAATAATTCCCAAGAAAGTTATGGCAAAAACCTTTTCAAATTCTCACTTTTTATCTCCATAATCAGTGGTTGGTTCTTGTTCCTATTTTTCTTACTTACCGCTTAGAAAGATGAGCGATACCAACAGTATGACGCCTGGTTAGTAATCTCCCTCCATGCGTATAAAATGCGCGTTTTTTATCGTGACTAGCAATCACAACGAGGTATTCAAAGCAAAACATGAAATAAAAACTGTAAAAAGATTCTTCCGGTACCGGGAATCGAACCCGAGCCTCCTGGGTGAGAGCCAGGTATCCTAGCCACTAGACCATACCGGATGCTGAACGCTAAGCTGAAATTGAGCATCGGGTTGTTTGTAAACCGAAGTAGGTCGATAAGCTAATGATATCCGCATGGCTATTTTTATAGAAGACAACAAGGCTGGTTTATTTTAGAGCAGTTCTTTAAAGATAAGTGGAACAACAGAGTGTTATGGAGTAAAATTAGCACTGTGTTCATTGCCATTACGAGTGGATAAAGACCTTAGTTATGATTATGATGAGAAGACCGTTGTGCGAGGTGCAACGTTCGACCACCCAGAGTGTTGTATGGACTTGGACCTATTGTATTCGACTTTTGCCTAATGTAATACAGTGTGTAACTGTGGGAATGTACAACGGAAGCCGGCTGTGTGATTAGATTAGTGTGAATGAGTGATTTTGTTTGACGTTTTTGATGCGTGTTGATGCGTTTCTGATATTGATCATGAGTTTCATAGGTAAATGTGCCTTTGTTTTGCGTTGTGTTCATTTACTTTACCTGTGTGTGATACACAGGTTAAGTAAATGAGGATTTACCTGAATGGTAAATGGTTGTACTGAAAAGAGCTATTGTGTTTGTTCGTACCCCTGGAAGTTGGGTGGTGGGTAGTAGCCGGTTTTCTGTTCAGAAATAACAAATCCCACGAGAAACAATATTTAGTGCTGCAAGGAGCCATAATTATCCTAACCTAAAATAGAACCTAGACATAAGAATCCAATCACCATTTTTATTAATAAAAACAAAAAGAAAACCTCAATCCGTTACAACGCTCCCATATAATATCTCATTGATGCGAACATCAAAGAAAAAACATCCATAGGAAATCCACCCGCTAATCCTGAGAACTGCCATATATAGCAAACAGCGCCACCTGTTGCTCCATGTGTGAACTACCGGTACACAGTAGCTACATTGAGTAACAAGAATTCATTAAAATGGAAATTAAGACAAGTATCTTTAATAAACCCGTAAAAGTATTGTGGCATTTTATGTGTTTTTCTCTCTTGGTTTAATGATTTCCGCTGCCGCATTCGGAAGAGGAAGGCACCGTCGTGTATTCAACGTCTAAGGAAGGAACAAATTATTGATACAATTGTTCCTGTATTGATTTCCACAATAAGACAATAATTAATAACGCATACATACCTAAGTCAAAGTACGAAAAAAGCTTCGATTTTCTTCAAAGACATTGGCCACAGTAGGTACATATCACTGATATTAAACTGTCGTGCAATTGCATAAACCAATACGATTGCATGACACTTTTAGATTCCCATAAGATTTATCAAACTAGTTGACAAAAGTTTTGCACTTTGATAACTTTTTTCTGACATCTCACGTCTATAAATTTAATTCGTTCTCTAAAAAATCAAGAGTGTAGTTAGTTTCGCAACAATTAATCCATGAAACACAATACTCTCCTTTACCGATCTGTACAAGTGCTTATTAAATTTTATTAGCCTTAATGTATTACTCATAGAGCAATAAACAAACATGTGTCGGTACTTAAGACTCTGAAACCAGACGCGGTGTCAATCAATTGAAATTCTAACATTAAGCATATCGACGGTGTAGTATCAATATCTAATAAGTACAAAACCATGATTTTACAGGAGGCGAAAAAAACGTTCAATTTTTATAGTTTTTAATATTTGATTAAAAAAGTTACTTATATTAACAAAATAGTAGGAAGCGCTAGTGATGGTAATAATGATTTCGATCAAATATTTCAGGTTAGGGATATAAATGTAGATAGAAGTTATTGTTTCAAATTTAACTGAGAACCTGGTATTTATCGCGTAGAAACAAGGTATTGCATTTATAAATAAAAACAGTTTGGATTAAATTTTACACATCGTATTTATTAAATTTAACAAAAATAACACAATTCTTCTTTTGATGTCAAGGCATACTTTGTTTTACTAACAAGTTTGACAAAACGTTTGGCAAGTGATGGAACACGGTGGGTTTTAGTCAATAAAATATTGACACGCCCTCCCGCTCCGCCCAGAGCGGGAGAAGTCATCTGATGATTTCCCACCAAAAAAAAGGCATACTTGTTTTACTAACAAGTTTGACAAAACTTACACAGCTACAAAATTAAGACAGTTTAATTTTAGTGGATGTCACAACAGTTGAAAGTCAACCTTTCTTTTGGTTATAGCTTAACTTGGCACTAATAAAGCTGGCTTTATTAATCAACTAAAAATAATGTAGAGAGATGAGATCAAAAAAACTATGTTAAACAGCTAAAATCATAATCACATCAAGTGATATCATCATTCTCCTGCCCTTATCCCAATTTATTTGGGGTCAGCATCAGTCAAGTGATATCAAGACAATAAATCAGTCTTCTTGGTACAATGTGATACATTAATAATCAAATTCCCTAAAATAAAGAGATCTGAAAAAACTTAGCATAAATATTTAAACGACAGAAAAAATCTAAATCTCTTACTTTCTTGGAATAAAGTTATGCTTAGTAATTAATGTTTAAAACAGGAACTTAGAGGTAAATTCTATCTTTGAACAAGGGATAACATTCATAATAATCAAAGCAAATCAACTTATTGATCATAACGTAACACACTTGTATTTTTCCTACGCAAAAGGAAGTGTGTCGTAAAACGCGTGAAAATCTCTGGGAAGAACTTGTTTCAGCTGCTGTAGATGATTAAATTTTGTAGCTGAAATTGGGATCCTCTTGGAGTGCAACTGGCGATAATTGATATTCTCAGAGTTTATTATCTTCATCGATAGCTTATGTTATCCTATGTAAGATGGATGAACTTACAGAACGAGGTTTGCTTCTGAGATTGCAATGGGTTCCTTCTCATACCGGCTTAAGGGGTAATGAAGAGGCTGACACATTGGCTAAATTTGCAGCTACCTCTGGTAAACAAATGAATATTGTACCAGATTATTCAGAGTTTTTGCCTAAATACAAAGAAATATGTTTTGAGAGTTGGAAGGAGTACTTCAATAAGCGCTCATTAGAAAAAGGAATATGGTACAAAACCATCCAGTGTCAGCCCCTTCATATCCCCTGGTGCGCAAACACTAATTTAAATAGGAAACTTATTGTTACAGCTCACAGACTCAGATCTGGACACATACCATGCAATAAATTTAATTTTATGATGAGGAAGACCGACTCACCAAACTGTGAAGATTGTGGCGTCTGTGAGGATATATATCATTTATTGCTGGAGTGTGTCCGATTTGAGTCTGGGAGAACATGTCTAGCAAATGCCTTTGGATTAAACAGACTGGATGTTGGCACATTCAATGTGATCCTTAGTCAACCCAATTCTAAGGTAGCAAAGTGTTTGTTTGAATTAATGGCATTGAAGTAATTTTTATATTTAATTTATATTTTTTATAAATTTTTATATTTATATTTCTTAGTATAAACTATTAGCAGTTAGATGTGGTTAGGGTATAATGGGACTGGTATGCACAATGTGCAAAAGTCCTTATAATAAATAAAAAAAAAAGGTCTCTGAGGTAGAGGCATACAGTCTGCATCAAAATCAAATTTTACTTCGATAGTCATTCTGTTGTAATAGATGACTCTAATGTCTACAACTTGTGGGTCGCCTGCCTTACGTCCAGGTCTAATGCTTTTGTACATAAAATTTTCTTGACTGGCATAATCTTTTACAAATTCATGATCAATCTGGATTGATTCATAAGGATTTAAGCTTCGTACTTCTCTTGTAATAGTGACGTAGTCACTTGGCAGGTGTATTCGCTCAATGGCACTGTGAACTGAATCACACTCCATCTGTGTATGACCAGGTTCTAAAAATTTTTGAGTGATTATGACATTATTCCTCTTGCTTAAATTCAGCAATGCATTCGCCATAACAACGTTACGGTTTTGGTACGTACAACCATCTGAGAAAATTACTATAGGCAATTTTTTCCTTGCTCGTCTAGTCAGCGAGGGACAGCGCTACAGTCAACACGTTTTTAAGTGTAGATATTCGGTATTGCAAGCAAAAATCCAGCACGAAGACTTATTAGGTATTTCTACAAGCAAATATCTCATAAATAAGAACAAATCAAGACCTTATGTCTTTGCAAATACGAGCTACTTCATATTTTACCTACGAATATACAATAAAGTGAAAATCGCTAAAATGTTAGTTATTAGATATTGATACTTCACCGTCGATATGCTACAGGCGTGAATAACCACATTATAAGAATTCCCCTACTAATGATTTGAGTGATGAAACTCACGAGAAAGTCATCTGGAAATCAAGTGGAATAGAACTTATCGTTGCCACAGTTGTGGGTTCAGATAGCTAAATCTGAAATTGACACGGATAACACTAATATCACAGACATAAGAATCATAAATTAAGAAAAGTGTTTCTGCAGTTTTACCAAAATGAACGAGAATTGACTCAGAAAGTTCACCCCTGTTATAAGTTGGTAACTGCTAGTATCAAAAACAAAATTAATGATTTCAAAAGCCATCCCGATAGGCCGATACGTTACCAAAATAAATACCGGGCACAAAATTACAACCACATTTAAAAAATACAAAATCGAGTGGCAAGCAAGAAACAAATGCGTGGTAAAGGTCGATATTAGGTAGCCTATAATGTCGCGACCTATTTATCAAACTCGTATTAGTAGGTGACACGGAGGCGTTAAACATATGGCATATTAGGCCCAACCTCACAATAATCCAAACGAGCCGTGTTATTATTTAGGAATTGAGTGCTAAGTAAATTATACGAATTAAGCTTGTGTTGGCAACACATGTTGCTTGATTTGCTCTTTCGTCTGAGAATGGATAGTGATGATAGAATGGATTTGTCGAATGTCGTTTTAGAAGCTTTTCACCCTTCCCCATATCTTCTCTTTTTTCCCCATGTCGGCTTAGTCACACTTTTTATTTTGTCTGTCTCGTCGAAGACTCCATTTGCTAAATATCGAGTCTGAGTTGCAATACCTACCTTCTTTCCATTGTTTATCCATTGTGACGCACTGTCACATCTTAAGATTAGTGGGATTTCATCTTACCTTTTAATGTATTTTATCTTCTATTCTTTATATAAAATGACGACTGAAATCCTCAACCAGAAATCATTCTTGAATTTGCCTCATAACCCGATCCGGGTATTTATAGTCACGATAATTCTCTTGCGACTGTTATGGTTGCTACAATAAATCAATTAATTAAAAACACCTTAACATCCTTTGTATGTGCTATAAAGTCTTATATGCACATTTGTCAATTGTAGTTTAAGAAACTTTTGACCCTGGTATATCGGCATAGTCACTCTTTTATTTTGTCTGACTCCAGTTCCTGAAGATCGAGTCTGAGTGTTACACCTCCTTTCTATTGTTTTTTCATTGTGTCATATTGTCCCATGTTTAGATTAATAATCATTTAATCTGACCTAGTGTATCTTTAAAACACTATTCTATATGACAAATACATTCCCCAACTAGAAATTATTTTTAAATTTTGTCTCATAATCCGATCCGGGTACTTGATAGTCACGATAATTCTCTTGCGACTATTATGGTGGCTATAATAAATCAATTAATTAAAAGCACCTTTACATTCCTTTGTCTGTGCCATAAAGTCTTATATGACCATCTTTAACAACAGCCTCTCCCACATTTCATTACTGGACCTCACAGTATTATATACTTATTCGCGTCGAGATATCCACGTTAATAAATCAAGAAGGATATCGTGTAATGGACACCGCCGACCGTCCCCGAAGAGACATAAATTTGTTTTTGTACTTTTTTGGTAAATCATTCTGTTGTGGCAACACAGCGAGTGAATAATTAGGTTTTAATACGTATTTTTAGTTGTGTTGTTACGTAATGACTAATTACCTGACTTTGATACTGCGGTAGCTAGTTACTTTATGTCGGTAGTAGAATATTCTCCTTTCCTTTTGAAATAAGAGTCTTCCTCCACTTTTAGGATACTGCTGTAATGGTTTCTTTGCTTGAAATTGAGGTTTCTGAGTATGTATGATTATATCTTCGACGAATCAATAGACAACGTTTATTTCTTAAGTGGGCTTATCTTAATTCAATGCGTTCGAACGACGCGACGTTCAAAAAATATTTTACTCACTCTCATTTTAGTACGAGTATGTTGTTGATTTCTGCTTTACTTAGTTTTAAGAACCAAGTCTTACTTTAAAAGTAATAAATCAGTATCAAAGACTAATGAGATCTTATTGCGCCACTTTTAAGGTATTTTCAACCACTTATGCCTTTTGTTTTCGTCTTATCAGATCAAGACCACGAGTAGCTTTTTATTTTGTAAGCACTAAACCTTATCTGCGTTGAAAATCTGGTGTGATTGAGTACAAGATTTTGTAAATAATATGAAATTTCTGTAAAAGAATTACGATTTTATTGCATGATGGTAATTAGTCAAGATTTGCATATCAAAACCTCCTTTTTTGGTTCTAATGTTGTCGCTTATACTATACATATGTATGTATATAATACATTACAAGTAATTATGTTTTTGGAAATCCATTTTTATATCTGTGTATTTAAGAACACAGTTATCGTTAGCAAGTCGATGAAGCATAACTTAGATGATTCCAAGAATTAAGAAATTGAAACTAGAAACATTTTTTTTTTAAATCTAATTGCAGATTTAAAAAAAAAATGTTTCTAGTTACCTTAATCAATTCAAATATTTATTTGCAGCATCTACAATTAAATTATGTTAGACCATTATAAGAAATATAATATTCTTTTGAGTTTTCTCAGAAGAGATGTTATCAGGTGATTTTTATGTCTGTTGTTTTACATTTGGATTAAAAAGGATCTCATAATATTCTAGTTTGTTATTTCATCGCCAAAAATATAAGGCGCATTAAATTTTAATGCCTTTTAAATAAGTCAAACTTGACATTGATCATAATTTGCATCCAAATATTATTTACTTAAATGTAGATTGTAATTTGAAACTTAAGCTTCCTAGTTTGAAGACATATCAGTTTACTAAAAATGTTCTCACACTGTATCAAGGTTTTTCATACGTCATCCTAGTTCAATAATATACTCAAAAAGTCAAATCATTTTTTAATTTGTAATGAATATTTTACAAAAGACAATGATAGTAATTACTTCCTGAAATATTTACGGCCAAAGTATTTTTTTATAGCAACGTTTCCTATCGAAGCACTGCTAGCTGTTAAAGTAAACTAAACCAATTCACCTAAGCCCATCATTCCATCAAAGAATTCGAACCTATTCTGCAATTGACAACCCCTGACCTAAATGAACTAAAACACTCAAAAACAAAAGACTTATATAAAACAGACGAGTGTACTCAACGTCTGTACCATTCATCATTCTAGAAAATGTCAGCATCGACTCTCCACTTCGTCAGAAGATTCCACTTTAGCAACAAAGCGGGTTTATTGTCTCAAAACAAAGACACCGGTTCAAGGCTTAGCGTAGAGCTTTAAAACAAGCGACAAGGCCAATGTCGTGTTGAAAACGGATCGACGGATTTTGATCTTGGCTTCGCAAGGCTACGTCGAAAATGGCGAAAATTTTGGTGAATTTCGTTTTGTTCTTCCGTAATTAATGCTTTAGAGTTGATTTATATTCCAATTGGGCACCTACTGTGTTAACTTGGTAAACGGACCCAATGTTGTCTTTGACTTTTACCATGTTTTAAAATAAGTTATTCAAGAAGAAGCTCAAGTCGTTATCAGTCTTGTATAACTCGTTTACATAATCATTCAACCTTTGCCTGATCAACGCTGAAATCTGCACATGTAGCTCACACGTGCATATCAAGTGAACTTCCGATCTAATCTGACAATGAACATGGGCGTTTCACTGCCTCCACCGCGGTCCTCGGGCCATGGCCTCAGTAGTGACAGAGTAGCGTTACAGCAGCATGCCAATTACTAAGGTAACGTCGTTCGAACACGCGAACACTCGAGTCAATTTCGTGCTTCGAGAACGACTGCTGGCTTCCTATGTTTATGAGTGCGCTCCTAGCCGTTTATCTATGCAACGTACTGCTTCCTCCATTGCACGTTTTGTTTGATCATATTTATTGTACCGCAGCTCAGTCCCATTACTTAACGGAGCTTTATATCGTAGTAGTGTCTCATTAGAGAATGTATTCGGAGCACTACATTCTCTTTGTATCTAATCTAGACTCAGTAATTCTCTGATAACGTTTTCAATTGCCTACTCGATAGTTCCCGATGATCATCAATTGTAACCATTAGTTATGTCATTACTTTTCTCCTTTCCTGCTATTGAAAGTTGTAGCCATCTTGGTTGTTATTTCTAATACCTGCGTATTAAATCTCCAAGAATTCCAGGAGGATATCGAAGTGATCTGAAGTAATATATTTTGAGATGCTACTTACATGTTTTCTGATGTTAGATGTGTAACAGATAACGTAAACAAAATGGAAGCGTCAAGAAAAAACTGATCGAGAAATGTAACACCAAATGGACTCTTCCAACTTGGGGCATTTAATGTCTTTATAAGTGCCGTCAGACATAAAGTTAATGAAACAGCCATTTTATTGATCTACCTGCGAGTTGACACGAATCCCGCCGCTTCCAACCCTGCATTATGTTTTTCTACAAATTATTTTCCATCTTTTTCTATCCCATTAGATTTTATGAGAGAGAGAAGAATAGCGGTATCCTAAAAACGTGCATTAAGAAAGGGACATTTCATTTCGAGAATACGACCCCCATCATTTGATAAGCCGATGAGACATTTTAACATTAATCCATTAGAAGATGGAAATATTTCAATTATTTTCCAATTACCTTTTTTGTAATGTCTGAGTCATATTAACCACATATTTTTGGTCAGGTAATATTAAATAAGGACTTCAAAAATTGTTATGAAGAAATTGTGACAATAGTAATATAGTAGTAGTTTAGTTACATAATTATTATTATTCTTCATCCATTTTTCTGTAACTTGTATAGTGTACATAATAAAGAGTATTCTATTCTATTCTTTATAGATTAATCTTTGACCTTTCCTAAGTATTATCCAAAATGTGAAGATATCAAGGTCACAAATAAATTGATTAATTTAATCTACCGTACCCTTAATGCGGAGGTACGTTTCATCACGGAAGCTCCACAATATTAATACAATTATTACTTGACATACACACAAAATTTGGGCCTCATATTGTCAGCTTTATGTTAGGATAGCATGCTGCTGCCCCATGTTACATTTGTAAACAAATATCCGCTTATCAGAAACCGCTTACAGGTGAATATCAATAAGGTCTTTTGTTCTCTAAAATATTACTTTAGGATTTCCGTTAACGTTAGTAGGGTAGGGTAGTATATGTTTCTGCCCTTACTATCGTCTATTGGTTCTTAACATGCGTTTTCGGCTTATCAATCGGAACAAAAACGCAACTTGGTTCCTGTCACCGTTGGGCGTTCACTCTTACAGTCCTTGGTTGTTAAAGAATACAGAAGTTAGCTAGACTACCAACCGGTGACACCATGGCGAGCGAGACTATGATCAGGATCACCAATGATCACCAATCTGTCGGTAGACATTGTTAGCCCCATAGTATTTATAATCAATTGTATCATTATTGTTCACTGACCATTATTTATATCACCCATGGGATGAGATGACGTCATTACTTGTACAGGTCCAACTACGTCAAAGCTCAAGTCTCACAGGGTAAATATTAGAAAATATCCAACCATCTAGGATTCTGGCAATAGTCAGAATAGGAAATAATTTCAGATCGTAAGCACAGATGTGACAATTATCACATCACCCATATAAATATGACATTTTCATAATTTCGTCACAATTTATATCGAGATCAACAAGCCATCGCCACCCGCATGCCAGACAATTGATGCAATCATCGCCAATGAGATTTTGGGGTGTGTAAAACGGAACCGTAATTGCATTGGCCACAACCAAATTATTGTTATAGTAACTATTCAATGATAATTTCATTCCGAAGTCTGCGGGTGAAGGATGGGTGAGGCAATAATTTTGATTGTGGCGACACAGTTTATGGCTAAGAGTCCCCTCGGGTATTTTGATATGGTTTGTTGGCTACAAGATTTATTTGCATTGACTTTTTTGTGATCTACTTTCGTGTTTATGTGTTATGTTTGCTGCTGCTAGGATAATAATGTCATGGTTGTATTGTTTTAGGTGCCTCTTTCGTAATAAACAACGCGTTGTTGAGTTTCATATTCATAGATCGCCAAATGCTTCAATAAAATTGAAATCAACGTCTTGCCACAATAATAATGGTTCGATGCGTACGTAACTACACTAGCAGGTAATTAAGGAAAACTGTTTCCTGCGATAATAATACTAATCACATAAATATCAGTCATGGTAATAAAATATTGATTTGTTTTCGTTAGTCGTCCATATCCTTGATAAATAAGCTTTATTCGTGTGTAAAGATAAGTAATCTTGAACGAACGACAGACACATAAATCAAAAAGCCGTGAAAAGGTCGTAGACTGTTGGGGCGATAAAGTGCTAGTTATAACTGAATTCGTAGAATTTGAGTTTGAAATTCAAACGATTTTAGTGTTATGAAAGTCATTATGAAAGCACGATCTTAATGTAGCAGTATTAGAATTTACGTTCAGCGTTATCAGAATGCTTTTTATGAGCAACCCGGAATCAAGGATTTTATAAATGGTTCTGTACAAGACGGGGTGTGGTTGCCCAAACCAGACTAGGGGAGCGCCGACAGCGACATTTATTTGTTGCTGGCCACAAAATGTACGTAACTGTCTCGTAAGATTTATTCTCAGACATGCCGTAATCTTTCCTCTCGTGGGCGTAGACGCATTTGTACGAAGCGAACTATAGTGAGATACTCGCCCTTGTTGTATATTTTCGGTTAAAACATCCTTGATAAGCGCGGGTCGGACCTCCATATTCGTCGATAAAGGAAAATATGTTAATTTAGTCGCTACGAGAGAACCGATATGACCTACTAAGTGATTGGGTTCCCTATGCGTTGGCGTGTTTTGAATTTGAACTCGGACGGCCTCAAAGATCAGTCCAATGTTTACAAATTGCCCGAAGAAAAAAAAAGCCCGACACATTCGATTGAGATATTCATTTTGATTGGGTTCGATTTAAGTAAGATTCGTTTGAAGATGAAGGTCTATGAAGTAAAATTGGATAAAGATTATTTATTTTATTAAGAATTTCATAAACATAATTTGATAGAATAGCCTATTAACAAAAATAAGAAGAGCACTGAAATGATTTTTTTTTTAAACAAAGTTGAGGTAACACAAAAAAATTAAGGAAGAACGAGTAATCCAAGAAAGTGGGTCAAATTACCCGTGAAATATATCCACTAGGAGATGCAAAATATCGCCGAAATGGATGCCCTTTCTCACAATATGGCGCCACTAGAATTTCCATCTTTTGTGAAATATTACGGATTACGTAGGCGGTCGTTTCATAAAATCTAATTTTAATTAAAAAATAAGCAAACGGTAATTAATTTCGCCGGTCTCGTCTCTCGGTTACAATGGTGTACAAATTAAACGTTTTGAGTCGTAACGCTGGCGGATAAAATTCTTCTCCAACTTTTTCGTCTTCAGTATTTATTTTTTTCCATTAAAATCATAATCCAAATTTTAATTTCTCTCTCTCATGTCTACGGGTAACAATACTCTTATTATACTAAACTTTGTGATTATTTTGCTCAAATGAATTTTACTGAAATGTAAAACTGTTTTAAATTAAGTCGTTGCTTCCGATAAACTAATTTCGGCTTTAATAAAGTTAAAACGGCCCAATTCCCAAACGCTTGGAGCGATGTTATTTTATTTGTCGGCATATAGTTCCAAAATAATTAGATTGGGAATTTATAGATGTCATCGGGGGCCGTGATTTAGGGCGCGCTTCAATTGGTCGTATCCGCATTGTCTAAATACAAAGATCTAATCTGCGTCGGCTCTTATCAGTGAAGTCTATATCTTCAGTGCATTGTGTTGGTAATTTTCACATAAATTAGATAAGACGCATAATCAAGTTAGCTTTGACAGCGGTTTGATAATAAAATTTAAACAGACACAATACAAATTCTAATGTCAGTTCGAGTCATGCTTTTGAAAATTGAGATTTATAGTGGACGGTACTTAGTAGATACTGATACCGAGTAGGTACTAAACTCATAACATAACTTTGATATTTATGAATATGCGTTCTTAGCCCACCTTTGCATGAAATAAAATAATTTTACGACATATGGAAACGATGTGAAATTGCAAAGGAAGTATGTGACTTGTTCGAAGAAATTCTATGGAACATTCTAACATGAATAATGCTCATGACTTTAGACATTAAAAGTAAAACATTATTAGCGAAATGAAAGGCGTTCGCATCATCGCCTGCCACCAACAACGTCGCTTACAAAAAAAACTTGTAAACATAATATTTTAGTCCATCGATAAAACTGAAGCGGACCATGAAACTATTATACATAAGACAAATAAAAAGCGTTTTATTATTAACCGACTTTTTTTTCTAATGGCCATCGTTTTTATTTTCAATAGTTTTATGTATTTGATTAAGTGTATGGCAATCGGTTTTTCATTTTATGTCAAACTAGTTTTGGCCCGCGACTTCGTGCACGCTTATGTTATTACTCATAGCTAGTCATAAATAAAATGCTACCGCAAAATTACTAAGGTTCCTTTAGGGTTGAAAAGGAGAGTGAAGCCGCCAGAGAGAGCCAGTGTTTGCTAGAAAGAGAAGAAGACAACGTCGCAATCAGTTACCACATGTTAAGTTAGCTAATAAAAACCAAACGGAACTTACAGAGACGTCTATGAATGTTGACTACTATACGTGAAAAGTGTGGGTTTTTTTTAAGCATGGGTAATCATCAAATGACTCCTTCCGCCCTGGGTGGATCGTGAGGGAGAGTCAGAATCTTACTGACTAAAAACCCGTCCGTGCTCCTCCTAGTGCCCTTTGCATTCCAGGGCCGCGGTGACTCTTTCGAACAAATTCCGCAACATGTCTGAGTTACGTTCGACACTAACTTCTGGTTAATCTGCAATTGAGCGGTGTGTGCAAAATTACTAGTTTGCCTGAAAAGGCAGTAAGAACACCAATGAAGTTCACAAGTAATTAGCAAAACCCTGTAAGCTTTACGACTCAATTCCGATTTCTAAGGAACAGTCTTGCTTAGAAAATTGGAATTCCAACATATCCAACGTTATGACCGTTTACGCCCAGCGGCATTTCATACAAACTTTCAAATCCTTATTTTTCGAAATGAATGACCCGATTTTAATGAATCTTGGTATGCTTACGCTAAATATTACGGTCTAAATAGTTAGTAGGTACAATGTTCTATTTTCGAAAAAGGGTTTAGGGGGAAAGATTTTCACTTTCTATAAAACGTAAAATCGCTCTCTCTCTCCCTCTGAACCCTTTTTCGAGATTGTTCTAAACTAACTGTTTAGAAATGGATATCTAGCGCATTTATACCAAGTTTCATTAAAATCGGTTCATTCACTTCGAAAAATAAGAACTTGAAAGTTTGCATAAAATTCCGTATGACGTAAACGCATTTCTATCAACAATTTGTGTGTTTAAAAAGTTTAAAGCTTTAGAGACAGTTTTGAAGGATGTAATAAAAAATCTTGAATGCAAAGTTTTCCAGTTAGTACGTGTATGAAACAGTTTTACTTCTGAATTAGAGAACACCGACCGATGACTTGGTGAGGGTCGCGGGTAACCGATGGATGCGAGACGCACAGGACCGGTGGTTGTGGCGACACTTGGTGGAGGCCTATGTCCAGCAGTGGACGTCTTTCGGCTGATATGATGATGATGATGATGACAGAGAATCATCTTTCAAAATGACTAATGTTGTGGCTCTATAACTTACAAACATCAGGATGACTTAAATTTTAGCAGAAAGTGAAAGGTTTTATGAATTTAAACAAGGTTCAGTATGGAATCAACAATGAAACATTAAAAAAATCATCTGTTCAGTAAATATAAACGCTTAACTGGACGAAATGTAAGGATCAACAGATTTTTTTCATCGATCCCATACTAACATGTTGTCCATATTCTCGATTAAATTTACACAATGATAATATTGCCAATGAGTCAAAAATCACCCTGTGTGTATAGTAGAAATGGTTAAAGTAAAATTAACTCTACAGCATAAGCTTTATTAATCACTGCGCTTTCAAACAAATTGTTGGCATGTGCTCTAAGTGTTTGGTTACCAAGAATGTCACTGATTCTTTGGTAGACTTGTTTTACTTCGTCGCCTTGATTTAGATTCTTGTTTATCGTAGAGCGTTTTTAAATATGCGTACGACGAAACTCTAATTTGGAATTAACTCATTCCGTTCTCGGATGGGCTCGAGTGGAATGATTCGGCTCTTGGTTGTTTTATGTAAGAATGTATGTCAAAAATAGTTGTTAGAGGAATTTGCGTCAATAGCTATTTTATAATTTAAATTATACTAATGGTTTATTGGAATCGATTCTTTTTGTTACGAATAATATTAAATGTGACTCGATGGGAGAAAATGAAAACTAAGCAAAAACAAAATATTTTGCAAAACTAAGCTTTAAACTCATTTACAAATAGGGTTTGTTTGTAGATAACCCAATTGAGTCCCCAGAGCTGAAATTCGTCGTAAACATACTCTTATCGAAATAACCTAGAACTCAAATTGTCACAAAAACACAAGTTCAGCGTATACAAAATCCCAGAGGGCCAGTCTAAAATAAGTTCAAATCGTTATGTGAACAACTAGTCTGAGCAAAACAAAGTAATACCAAACAAAACAGTTTACATATTATACTGGTTTGTACTGTATTCCAAACTATAACACAGTTGCAAGCTAAACAGTATTTCAACTAGTGTTTTTTTGCAATAATTTCATAATTTATTACTCTACATTTGCATCAAGTTAGGTTTATTCATCTTTTATTTAATACCTACATCAACCTTTTGTTTATAAATTTCCAACTCTTGAAACCTTCTAAAAAGTTCAATAAAATCGAATATTATTACCTGTCTTGATGTGACAACAGCTACCGATAAACTGAATTTATATAAAATCTAATTTTTCTGTGCTTCGTCCACGTCAGTGCAAGCTTTTCGATTCGGGTGTTTGATCCATGTTGTTATACGGTTTATAATACGCACTGTGACTATTAGTGCGTAGTTTCTTAGCAACGGATATGGGTAAGTACGAATAATAATTTATAAGCAAAGTTTTGCTCGTGTGGTTTTCTAACTAGACATCCTAATTTTGTAGTTGTGAACTCCTTACAGTGAACTTTTGTTGGTAAGTTTAGTTGCTGCTAAATATTAATATCGCATCTCAGAATGGTAATTTTTATACATTTGTTATTTGAAAATCTCAGAAAAGGCAGACTTTCCTTGATTAAAAATACTTGTGCATTAAGAATTAACTTAAATAATAAATATTAGTTGATTTTTTTAACTGTTTTTAACAGAGCTATGGGCAAAGCTTTCGTTAAAAATGTATAATGGGATGTCAATGTACTGATAATACATTTTTGCATATTTTACGATAAACATTAACGATACCTATTGGATGCAATAAGTGTAAAATAAAATAATGTTGATGGCAATAAAATCACTCAAACCGTGATATATTTTTAGTAGCGATCGAATTGTATAGATATTTTTACGAAAGGTGTATTCAAATATACAACATAGATCACGCGTCAACAGTTCTCACCTTAATGGAACTCAAAATAATATCAATTCGTCTTACTCTTTTATTGCAATATCGTAAATACAAAGACGGTCTACTTCGATTTACTTGAAGTTCTTATTGGATACCTTGGATTCAAGAAAAAAATCTGCAAATGCCAAACAAAAGATAGCAGGTATTAATGATGAACAATTTATCGAGAAATTTTTACATCATGAAATTAGAACGCTAGTTTGCTTATAAAACTTACGCTGAAAAAAAAATGCTTTTTCAGCCGTCGAGCTGTAGACAAAATGGCATTCTCGTCGTAATGCAAAAAGTAAGGGATTGATCACGTGTCATTTCGACAGCGTTTGTCAATCTCATACATTTTTGCCGTTTTGACAGCCGTCCAGAGGCCAATATTACTCATTTTAAACAATGTTCGCATTCGCATGTCAGTGGCAAACTGTCAAAAAAGCCTTAATTTTCGTACATTTTTGATAGATTGCGACAGACATATTTTCAACCAAAGTTTGCATTCGCATCTAATGCAAACTTTGCTTGAAAATTAGTAGAACTGACACTCTCATATCGCTAGAACGCGGCTGTCGCTGGTAGAATGTCAGGTGACGTTCTATCAGGGGGTCGATTCTGCTATTGCAATCGTGTCTCAATGACCGGTCAATGATCGATTTTTGACGTATAACGTCAAACTTTTGACACATTTCCCATACAAAAACTGTCAAAGTTGTCAAATATTCGATCACTGACCGGTCATTGAGACACGATTGCAATAGCAGAATCGAGCCCCTGCTCTTTCGGCTTCTTTTTACATCTGAGACGGCTCGTTTTTGTTTAATTTTGTTTAAATCGAGCAATCTCAGATGTAAACAGATCCCAAAATAGCTTTCCAAAAAACTCATAAAAACATCCATATCCTACATTTGATCACAGGACTTATTTTCGGTTTAGTTGGCGGATTTGCTGGGTCGACGCGAGTTAGCCGTAATAAATATAAAAGTTATAGCTTGCAGAAGCCTCAACCCTTCGCTTCAAGCTTACCACAAGCGGATTACGGTCATTACTCATTCCTACCGTCTAGAGTGCCTCAGGCTGGAATCGACGAGAGACGGTGAATGTAAATGTGTACATTTTTTTCTCTCTCAGACCCTGATTTATGCTATCCTGAATGAGAAACATTTTGGTCATTGGTCATTGATACATTAACGGGCACAATACCTGCTTAAATTGAAAATTCCTTCGGTTTATTTCTTTTTCCTTTTGGGATCGTTTCAATTATGTAGTCGTTCTTCTCAGATGATTAACACTGAGCTCACTTAAGTCATGTGTTAGAAGATTGAAAGCAATTACAATCTTATATATGTATTAGTTGGCTGCGAAATATACATCATCCAAATATAGCCTTTTATTTAAATAAAAAACTATTTTTGCAATTGCGATGTGAGGAAATAGGCAAGTACTTAATAAAGACGTGGTTTTCACGTGCCCTTATTTTTAATTTCTTCCAGTAAGTTCTTAATTAATCTAGGACCTATTATTTGAATAAAATCTACTGCATAAAGAAGCACGAAATTAATAATTTTTTAATGATAGTCATTGTTCGCGTATGGCCACTTTACCTCCAAATACCTCAACAACTGACACTTTAGGTCACGGTGTTGCTATCATGTTTTTAGGGTTCCGTAGCCAAATGGCAAAAAACAGAACCCTTTTGGAATCGTCATGTCTGTCTGTCTGTCTATCCGTCCGTATGTCACAGCCACTTTTTCCGAAACTGTTAGAACTATACTGTTGAAACTTGGTAAGTAGATGTATTCTGTGAACCGCATCAAGATTTTCACACAAAAATAGAAAAATAAACAATAAATTTTGGGGGTTCCCCATTTTGTTCCCCTACTTAGAATTGAAACTCAAAAATTTTTTTTCATCAAACCCATACGTGCGGGGTATCTTGGATAGGTCTTCAATAATAATATTTATTAAGATAACCTCTATCTTAATAAATATTATTTTTTTCTAAACTGAAGAGTTTGCGCGAGAGACACTTCTATAGTGGTAAAATGTGTCCTCCGCTCCCCCCTGTAACTAACTTCTAATATAAGAGAATGATAAAACTAAAAAAATATATGATGTACATTACCATGTAAACTGCCACCGAAAATTGGTTTGAACGAGAGCTAGTAAGTAGTTTTTTTTTAAATACGTCATAAATCGTAAACCGCAATTTACCTTTCAATCAATCAACTCAAATATAATTTTCACAGATGATGTATTTCTGTTGCCGTTATAACAACAAATGCTAAAACAGAATAAAATAAATATTTAAGTGGGGCTCCCATACAACAAACGTGATTTTTTGCCGTTTTTTTATAGATAATGGTACGGAACCCTCAGTGCGCGAGTCCGACTCGCACTTGGCGGGTTTTTTATTTAAGTACCTTCTACCCATATATAGTCATTTGAAAGTGCGCCGCGATTTTGAAAAAAAAATGAAGTATCGACGGGTAGGTTACCTATGAAATGCCAGCTCTCACACATAGCTTAAAATGCATTCACATATAATATGTTGAAATCAAAAAACATAAACCTACAGAACATTGAAAAGATAAAGAAAGTTGTTCCGCATTAGATTTTTCAAACACTCATGAACCCATGAACGAATTGAACATGTTTCTAGATAAACTGACAATAGATATAGTAAGCCCTGATAAAGATGAACCGTACACTACACTCACCACTATAGAAAATGCTACCATCATAAATGCCGATACCTCTAACCATCAATAAGATCAATACCTCACTTCCAATCCCAGTACAATATAAAACAAATTCAGGTGTATTAATAAAAAACTTTCCTTAGTAGACCACAATACGTTTTCCTCAAATGTCCCAAAGGTTTTTATTGATTACATGGACCATGTTCCACTTTTTATATTGGCACTAAAAGCGTATAAAACGAAATGTGTTAGTAAAAAGGTTTACTTGCCCTTTGATTGTTTGCCATACGTTACCCCAAAAAGCTTGCGGGTGGAAAACTTCAAATGATCCCCTTGCTCAGTATATGATTTATTTAGGTCCATTGTGTGCCCTATAATCTTCTGATAACAAGAAATATTGGATCGGTTTTCAAACGTTACCATAGTGCCTAACAGTGTGTATAGGTTTTGAAAGTTGGAGCGAAACAAACAAAAAATATTGAAGGAAAGTTATAGGACTTGGAAATAAAAAGCTTTCAATTTAGTTGAAAATATTTTATGACTTAGGTATTCACGTAACAGAAGATGAATATTATACAGATACTAGACTTCATCTTTAATAGAGAGTAATTTTTTTATGAAACAAAACATTTTATTATGTCACTTCAGTCTTTTATTTATGGTTAACTAGCATTTGCCCGCGGCTCCGCCCGCGTGGATGTCGGTTATCTGCGTAAAAAGTAGCCTATGTCCTTCTCTATATCCCAGGCTACATATATGCCAAATTTCATGACGATCCATTCAACCGTTTTAGCGTTAAAGCGTAACAGACAGTTAAAATTATTTACTAGTATAAACACTGTACAAAGGCAGACTTAATACCATAAGCATTTTCTACCAGTTGACCAGTTTAATTTCGCATTTGTAATAAACTAGCTTTTACCCGCGATTTCATAAGCGTATATCCCGATGTTTCCCGTTCCCGTATGGCTATACGGGAACGGGAAACACCGGGATAAGGATATAAGGGGGTAATCTCTGGATTTGAAAATTATTTTTGTAAATGATAAGCCTATCATTTACAAAAATAATTTTCAAATCCATATCCCTCAATCCCTTTTTTAAGGATGGGAAATCATCAAATGACTGGGTGGAGTGGGAGTGACTGTCAGACTTTTACTGACTAAAACCCATCCATGCTCCTCGTAGTGCCCTTTGCTTTCCAGGGCCGCGGTAACTCTTTCGAATAAAATCCACAACCCTGGCAGGGAAACGTTACCTCTTCATAATATTATTACAGATATATAATAGTAGGGATCTCAGGGTTTGGGTTAAAATTCTAACATTCCACAGTAATTTTCTGATTGATCGCCTATTCATCACCTATAAGTGCGATAGTAATTCATTTCCCGTAATTAAATGTCATAACTTACATGAAATGATGAACAGCTACCTAATATATTCAGTTTTTGTTAAAATATCGTTTTGTATTAAGATTTAAAGGTTTGTTGTCAGGATTATAAGCATTCATCATACTTAACGTAGATGAAACGTTTACAAATTTGTAATTCTCAATGGTCCTAGTATGCACCTTGAGGGACCCCTTTCTTTTAACAAGCAAAATATGAATTAATATGGTCAGCGGATCAGGAAACTTTGAAAGAAAATAAGCTGAAAGAGTAATTATCTGTGTCCTCTTCATATCCTTAACTATTTAATATATCCGTGCAAAATATTTTCTCATTATAATTATTTATATTGTCTTAGCAAAATAGCAGATTCTATTTGTTATTTTTTGCCATTAGAACGAACAAAGGTATGACGGTCGAAAAATTTATAATGTTTATCTTCAACAAAAGGGAGTACAAAAGATTGTCATTTACGCTGTCTTTATTCCAAAAAGCATCATAGACAATTGGTAACTTTGACAGGCATCACAAAATGACAAAAAGGATTACGTGTCTCTACAATCTCACTTTTACAATAAATGTTAACGAAAAGTGCGACCGGATCTTGAACTTTATTCCTTCGGAACAAAGACCATTCAGAACCAGGATCCGTGATTTAAGTTTGTCATTCTCACTAACTCTGTATATTTAGCTGCACCCCGCCACTTCTGAATAAACACTAGCTTTTGTGTCGTTTACTTTTTAGACTTATTCAACTTTGCGGAAGATTTTTGCACATAGTACTTATGTAAACAACTTATTCAACCCGTTACAAATTGTCCTTTGTCAAGTCTCGATTGACAGTTTCTTGCAGTCGTCTAAGGAATGATTTTTTGCCCCTAAAATAAACACAGCGCAGAGATTTCTCAATGTAAAACTCGATTTAAGTGCTTAAATGGATTCATAATTTATTCGTTCAAGCGATTCTGTTCCTTATTTCTGTTTGCTCGGTAACTTAGGAAAAATACAACGTAGCGCTTTAAATTCTAACCGTCATGTACTTAGAGGGCCCTTTAGTGCAGCAACCAAGATAAACTTATTTTCAAAACTTCAACAGCATCTCTCTATACACAAACATAGGGTTCAAAGTGGCGTAAAAACCAATTTAAGGACCCCTAGTCGCGCAGTGTAAAATAATATCCATGTTTTTCTTATGTTTGTCTTTGGAGGAGATTACAAACATGCGCGCACATGGCAAGCTCTTCAATCGATGGTTCCCTCTCGTCGTGACATCAAAACTATTTGTCTTTGAAATAACTTGGTGACTTTCTACGGACCGTCTCGTAGCGAGATGAGTTATTGCGTTATCCCCTTGAAACACAAGTCCATGTCTGCAAGTCACGGCACTGTTCATGTATCATGTAAACGAAAGAACACCTGGGCTTGAATTCGTGGACATTCCAATTTTCTGCTACCATTTACTAGGAACTTTTTCATTTTATAACTTGAAACCGCTCCAATGAATGAACAAGGTAAAAAATCAACGAACCGAAAATATTTCACGTCCACATTTAAAACATCCGACGATTAAAGTTAACATGTAATTGCTGCTTTTTTAGTGCCAGCAACATTAGTGTTTTCGAACACGTCGCTAAATAAAAATGCATTCTAAAATAAATCGTTGTAAAATTCGCGCCTTGGGCACTGGCCGTTGAGACTCCGAGGCCGGTTATTAAAACGACTATACTATGTCATTATTCTCGAAACAAAAAAAGGAGTGAATCGTAACAGGCGCGCCACATATCATCGGGGGAACTGGCACTTATGCGCGTAGTTTCTATCGTAAATCAAAGATATTAAACGGAATGGCGGAACCTCTTTTGAGTTCACATTATAAATCATAGAGGCGCAAGAAGACCTCTAGCTGCCACCAATAGGGTCTTTGCAAACACCGTCTATATAAATCGTGTACGTAATAAAAATACAAAATGTATAATGATAAACTTGTGTGAGTTGAAATTGTCTTGTTGTCTCCAATTCGTGCGGTGTGATACTGAATTTATGGTGACACTGAAACTGAACATATAGTATTTGAACGAGCAATAATAACAAAGGCAGCAAATATGACAGTTACAGTTACAGGGTTCGTCTCACTGTTGGTAATCAAAACAATACAAAAAACACTATAAAAAACGGCATGGTATAAAAAATTAGTAACGCTTTAAACAATCTAGTTGATACAGATTACTTCGTAAATTCCGCTAAAGTATTGAAAAGAAAGAGGTCTATTAATACTGACCATAGTAACAAAAAGCTTCGTTATAAAGATGCTCCAATTTGTTAAATTCCAACGTGTTCATGAGACAGAGACATGATAAAACGATGATTCATTTCAGGGCTAGAACATCGTTGCTACTTTCACTGTACGTCTCAACGTGATCATTGTCTATTATGATTTAAACGGTGCACGCCAATTTGTGGTTTTGAGGTGCTCGACCATTGCAAAGAGAGCATTGCTGAGCTACACTCGTTGCCTCGGAAACTCCCTATTACAAAATTATGGGTACCCAACCAGCGTAAAGACATTTGGTTCACTTTAAAATAAATGTAGTGACCAAATAGGCAAGAATTATATGACAATCCGTATTAATATTATAAATGCGAAAGTAAATCCATCTATTTATCTGTCTGTCTGTACGCTTCAACTTCACGTCTTAACGTCACAACGGATTTAGATGAAATTCGGCACTGGAAACCATGTCCTGAAATTGGACATAGAGTACTTTCATACCGGGAATATTAGTATGTGCCTTTAGAATAATTATCGATAGTCACGCGAGCGTCGCTGCTGGCAGAAGTTAGATATCAATTATGTAAACCACAAAAATACAACTTTCTTGCAGTTTGATCTACTTCCGTCAGCAATTTATCTTAGCTGGCGGTGTAGCCTCACCTCAATCGCTCGCCAATTGCTGCCTCATTGACTCTTGGTTTCGTTTATCAAGTTTCGTTTAAAATTGCTTTCTTTGTGCAACTCGAATT
Source organism: Melanchra persicariae (assembly GCA_947386135.1). Classification (NCBI taxonomy): domain Eukaryota; kingdom Metazoa; phylum Arthropoda; class Insecta; order Lepidoptera; family Noctuidae; genus Melanchra; species Melanchra persicariae. The sequence goes on along the minus strand of OX376655.1, from coordinate 6,880,517 downwards.
TAAAGATCCACATAAAGATAGATTTTCAATCTTTAAACTCACTTTCTACATCACGTTCTGCCAACAAAAGGCGATAGTATTGACTTTGTTTGGGTCGAATTTATCGTTGGATGAAAAGAGTTACATAAAGATATCATAACTTATATCATAGTGAAACGTCAAGTCATTCGATACAAAAGTGTTTTGTAGGAACTGTAAGGGTTTCCTTGTTAGGATCGTGACGAGATTGAGTTAGATATGGCGCCGTGAGCTCTCTTGTTGCGTTTGGTTTGTTGACGGCGATAATTTCTGTTCAAAGGGGACAAAAACTGTCTGTGTTGGCAAAGACTGTACAGTGTTCATTTGTTTTTATATATGTCATTTGGTAATCCGGTATGGGTCTATCAAATTGGAGATTGGTTCCGTGCTCAGTGAGTTTTTGTCCTGATTACAAAAGTGAAGTCTCATTTACTTCAACGCGTTTTTCCAACAAATCAATTCTCTTAAAGCAGTTTCTTAATACACAAAAGTTTAATTCTAACTTCTGGTAACAGGAAATTCATTAACTCAAAATCTACTTCAAAGCAAGTTTGCCTTCAAAAACTCAAATTGCTTTATCCATCTTGTCCCACTATGAATTTTTATGTTACACCTAAGCCTGCTCTCCACGTCAACAAATCACCTGAAAGCTTTATTAGTAAGCATCACAGTCTCACATCAAGTTAAATTGAAAAATATGTAAACGAGCGTGATATTCAATGTGTCGTGGAAAAAAAACATGGGGCTGTCATTTTTAACGTGCGATAGATGGCGTGGCTGTAACGCTAACACAGATAAATCGGTCGGAAGACGCCTCGCTACATTGGCTTCCTTAACGACCTTTGCTACGGAATCAGTTTAGGGTTAAAGGTGATATTCTTCGGTATTGTGAGTGTGTGTGATCGTGTAATGCGGTGTCAAAGGAAGTTTCGAACGAGAGATGATACGATTTTTTCATAAAGAATATTTGACTGAGGATATTTGAAAAATATCTCGTTGAGATATGAAACCAAAATACATTCTTGCCTCTCCATTGATTTGTTTTCATGTGTTTTACTTTTTTTCTGTGCAGCAATTAGTCTTGCACGCGAAACAGTTATGAATAACATTATAAATAAAACAGTAAAATTTCATTAATCTAGAAAAAAGTGTAACAAGTCCATTAATACTGTTAGGTAAAATAAACTGAAACAATGTCGTAACCTTTTAGTAATTTTATACGAAATTGAACTTTATAGCTGTTGATGTAAATTGAATTTATCAAAATTCCATTATGCATCAGACGCACTTATTTCACATGAGATATTAAACTCGCGTGAATGACGAAAATTATCCCAAGGTAGCAGCATATTCCCGGGATAAAAAGTATTATTTGTGTTATTCCAGACTATCATCACACAGTCACTTCTGTGCCAAATTTCATCAAGATCTGTTCAGCAGTTCTGACGTGATTGAGGAACAAAAACCCATCCATCCAAACATTACTAGCTTTTGTCCGCGGCTCCGCCCGCGTAGATATCGGTTCTCGCATAAAAAAGTAGCCTATGTCCTTCTCCATATCCCAGGAATTAGGCCCGAGGACGTTCATACGTTTTAGCGTGAAAGCGATACGTACAAACAAACTCACTTTTGCATTTATAACATTAGTAAGGATTATTAAATGTAGATTAATGACCCGTTGTTGGCTATATCTACTACTATGTCTACTTTCCGATGAATAAGTGATGTTAATTCTTTTCTTGAATTATATTCTATTGACGATTTTTTTTTAACCATGGGTAATCATCAAATGACTCTTTCCGCTCTGGGTGGAACGGGAGGGAGTGTCAGACTCTTACTGGCTAAAACCCATCGATGTTCCTCCTAGGGTCGCGGTGACTCTTCCGAACATAATCCGTAACCCTGATAGGCTGTATTGACGATACTGATTTTATGAAAGAAAAATGCGTTCTATATTATAGAGAGATAGATACCTTGGAGACAGAACGCATTTTTCTTAAATTTAATGTTATTCTTTAAGTATTTTATAGAGTCTATAAACTACTAAAATAATAATATTAATTTTAGACACAGTCTGCAGTATGACAGCAACAGCCTACGTCATCACCAAATACCAATTAACACAAATCCAAAAGCTTACGTCAACACAAAAACAGTCTAAACGCATAAATAACAGATAGCCGTGAGTTATAAAGTTGTCAAGCACACATTATGTATAAGATGCAACAATAGACATACTACATGAGGGCGTTGCTTCGCGTTGTTATAAGTCCGTTACCTAGATTAATGTGCGTGCCACATCGAATGTGTAGAAAGATCTTTGTGGGAACCGCGTTCGGAAATGGAGTAGTGTGGGCTCTACTGGTGGAGAGGTTCGGCAAACAATCTGTGGTTTGACGAGTTTATTAGTTTCTTATGAGTCTGTTGAGTCAAACAAGGCAGATGCTTATGGAAATCTCATTGAGGGGTCTATATCTACACGGTAGTTAGATAAAAATGAATTTTGGTCAAAGAATACCGATGAAGAGGTTAGACAACATGAACTACTTACTGTATTGTAAGGCTAGTTATGAAAGGTGTAAGATTTATGAGGTTTGATAGACAAACACATTTTTTAAAACGTAAACGCAGTAGATTTGCTTGAAGTCGTTAAGTTTATTCTTAACCATAATCATACAAATAAACTGGCTGCTGATGTACTCTCATATTAATAGCTGAGCATCAAGACCTATCGTGTCCTTTATAACGAGTTGCTAACGAGTTTTATAAGTATGATAATTTCCTATTTCCGCTGCCCGAAGGATCAGCATAGACTACAAGGCTGCTGTAGCTACTTGGTTATTCTGAAGTCTGTCTTATTATGATCTTAATACATTTGAACCAAGAAACGGACTGTTAAATCCCTCACAAAGTGAAATCTGCATAGTCAAACCGAACACCAGTATTTTACATGAAGACGACAGCTTATTTGAACTGGACAAAGTCAAAGTCAAAACGTTGATTACGAACTAAAACCCTCATTCATAAAAACTGTTTAACCATTACATAATAAATTAAAATACTGTTCAAGAGCTTCTAAATTCAAATTCTCCTTAGAAAATTTTGAGAAAGAATCTCCGTATCAGTATTTAGTATCTAATTTACGTTATGTAATGGGAGTGTAATCGTTATAAAGTTTTTATGAATACGGCTGTAATTGTACAATGTTGGTATTATGTTATGTTACTACTTATGACTTAGCAGCCTGCTCTTATCATCCTAAATTAGCATGCATTAAACATTACCCAGGAACTGGGTAACCTCTTGGCAAGACTGGTTACTGGTGTCCGGTTTTCTGACAATCTGTCACGACTATCAAGGGTCTACAAATGACGACCGGGACCAACTGAGGAATCTCGTTAGGTATATAATGGACGGTCACCCGATCCCACAGACCGACCTCAGCAAGCGTTGCTTAACCTTGAAGATCGTACCGTCTGTCTGTAATTATATAGCCACCAGTGTGTTCACCGAGTTCAAAGAAAAATAATTCGTACTAGAAAAACATTTTAGTTCTGTTTTTGTTTATCTTGCTCCTCAAACCAACAGTCCGTATGTCTCATCAGACCGTCACGCTGTCGTCCTTTTGTCTCTGACACTCCCTCACTATTTGATTTATAGATCTTTGCGTTGACTAGCTGTCTCTACCCAGGCTTATTAATGAATTTATTTAAACGCTAATGAACGAGTTACGTTCAAGACAAGTGAAACCAATTTATCTGTATCCGAAATGAACGAATGAACTGTTATTTTAGGATCATAATTGAACCTCCGATCGGTTCGAACTTTCCTTTTAGTTCGAAAATTTAAACTTAAATAAGTATCGTTCATTTATCTTATAGAACTTTCGGATCATCTTTCCGATCCCGAGAATTCGTTTCGGCCAATTTGATTTTGTGAAAACAATAAAATTAATTAACATGGGATTAATTTTGAAGAGTACGGTTTTAGGTTTAGTCGAGTCGAGTTAATTGATTTACTTATAGTCAGTTATTGAGAAATGTAAAGTAATTTCATCAAGAAAATCTTTCTGTTTGTTTTGTTTTAGACAAAAAAAAAATGTGTCGAAGCCCCAGACGTGACAAGATTTAGAAGGAAAACAGACTTGGCAACGGGCCGGGACAACACAAGGAAGGAGGAGACGAAATATATACCTGCCTACAACTACCTAATCTAACATAGATACAGCGTGTATTTTACTTACAACAAAAAACTGAAATAAGTAAAATATGATTCATTTATTTTCAGGCTACTTATGAAATTAGCTGATGATGTAAATAAAAAAGTACTTTATTGTTGTTTTGTTTTGTTTTCCCTATGAACGACATAACAATAAAGTACTAAGTTCTGAATTCAAATTATTTTACACGATAAATCTAATAATTGATGGACATGGAAATTAGTATTCGTTTGTATTCGAAAAGGCGATGATTGCCGAGGGACATTAAGACAATAGTTTTACTGTAGTATTTACTATTACTATGCATAATTTAATATGCACTAAAAAGCAGCATATGTAATAAATCCGCTTGACAACATCACAACGGAACGTATATAACTTGAACACCGAAGTTAAGCATGAGCACAGTTCAATGATAAACGCGCTTCATCAATTTTAAACACACGGCTCAACTTCATACTGCAACGGAGCTTATTCAAAAGACTCGGGCTTTTTACTAATGCTTTCAGAGGCTTCATTAACATCCACTCTAGTGAATAGGCAAGAGTACTTAATTCAAGCGAAGCTAGTCGACGTTCTATATGAGACTCGTTGTTGCCACCCGAAATATTTCAACGGAGGTTCGAAAATGTTTTAAGAGGAAAAATTATAAATGAAATTAGTTCAAGAGGTTTTCGGTCACTGGTTGCCGTGAAGTTTTTAATATCGAAGTTATGAAGTAGATTTTTATCGAAATGTAACTTATTGGTGAGATGAATGTCAAATTTGGTGCCATCATAATATTGCTGCCATTGATTGATATACTACTCAAAAGGTCAAAAATCACTACCTCCCTCTTTAATCGTTTTTACTTCGGTTCTATGCTTATTGTTCCATAATTACTATTGTATATATTTATCTGATTTGTTTTTATTGTATATATAAATAGTAGGTACACCTAAGACTACCTAGAGTAGGTACTGTATTTCCTTTTCTCGTTAAAATCCATCCAAAGGTTGTCCTGAAAAGATCGCTTTTAGCGATAAGGCCGCCCATTGTGCCACCCTATGTAATGTCTTCTTCATCAATATTTTCTGTACCTTACATGGTGTACATAATAAAGAGTATTCTATTATATTCTATTCTCAAATGACTTCCTACGTCCCGTTATTACTGCAACGCCGCGACAAAATTCAGCAAGAACAAACGAAACAAGTGAACACAGACAATAATTACAAACCTAACTACTCATTACTTAATTTAATTCTGCCAAGTCAAGCTATAAAGTTTAAGTCAGCTTCCGTCGGGAACTTTAAATTTAAAACACACCATTGCATAGGCGTCTTAATACATGTGTGAGAATGCGAAGCAAATTCAATTCTTGGCGCGGGACCATCCACCCGGCGAAGATTTAGGGTTCATTTTAGTCGGCGTAAGTTATTTGCTCATGAACATCTGGAGCTACCAATTTTAGATTGAAATTGTTACCTCGTACAATGAAATTGAAAACTTTATTCACCGTTTGTCTTTCTTGTACCTTCACTTGTTTCTGGTATTTATTTTTGGCTGGATTCTGTTTTACCTTAATTTAGACGTCTGAATCTGAAGTTTTGTTTGGTATTTTAGTTATTTTAGTATTGGCAATGCCGCCAGTCTTTTGGGCTCACTTCCAGTCGACAGCGATGCGGATGAATTTTTTGACGCCTTTTGTTTAGGAGTATTCTTTTTGTATTTTATTTTAAGTGTATATAGTTAAATTAGTATTAGGCACGCAGGTATTACTTTTAAGCTTGATATTATAACAATTGAACGAATAAAAAAAGAAAATTAAATAATTCAATTCATTATGTCGTTTATGTATTAGACAATGAATTAGACGACGTCAATGTTTGGTTTTGTAATCATAATTTAATAAATCTGTTGTCGATCAAATAATAGAAGCCATAAATAAAACATCGCATCCAGTATTTACTCAGGTGGACATATTCAAAATATTATGATTTAATATTCAATTCTGGCTTCTTCCTTTCATTATATGCAAAGCGTTCGGTCACGCGTTTATTACTTCTAACAGCCGCTTTGACATTCGGCTCCTTTATTTACGTAACAAGCTTTGCTACGTCGCGGCTCGCAAATAAATTCCTATAAAATGAGACATAAATACTCCACAATTCTAGCATTAAAAGGGAAACATCAAAGAGTTCGTTCGGGGAAACCACTATTGAGCATAGTTGCTCTCGAACGCTCGGTTTTTTCTTTTCCAACGTCGCCGTCGCCAGATCGTCGGCGTTGGTGCTGCCACCCCATCGCGCTCCTAGTGATTAATTAAAAAATGAATAGGGCTCTAATAGTCACATTGTGATAACTTGAATAGCTCTTAATGAATTTCCATTCTGCGAAGTGGGTCGTTGTAGGGAAGTCGCGTAATTGGTGGAAAGTCGGGATCGGTGACCACGGCCTGTTTCAGGACGCTGCACCAATTTTAGGTTTATTGTTTCTATAATTGCTCCAGGGAAATCCACGGCGAGTTGAACTGACTTCACTTAAAACTTTACCCTCAGATACAACTCCGCAATATTGGCTCCCGTTCAGTTTCGTTTGTCTTCCCGAACATTTTTGTTTAATAGACTCTGATTGGTTTTTGACTTTATATTTAATTTTCATCATAACAATCCGGTCGTTGAATTTTCTGGAGCGATCGTTATGAACGTTTTGAGTTTGATTGGGTTAGTTATTATTTTATACTTCACGGGGCAAATGAACATCAAAGTATTATTTAAGTGAATCAAATCTTGAGCGAGACAGCAGTTTCTGCTTTTTGGTCAAATCTCATTCTAAATAATTTGTTAAAATCACCACAAACACAAATATCCTGACTTACCAAATGCTTTAAAAGGCCAAAATATACTTAAAATAGGCTTCAAACAATTATTGGATAAACTTATCCTAGAACATCCGACGAACGCCTCACATGTGTCGAATGAAACTCGTAAACGTAAATCAGTTCAACTTTGGTAAAGATTGATTACTCCGAGACTTACTCAATAAAGTTTAGGAAATGTCAAACACATCTTCACATACACTTGATATTTAACCCGTTGCAATTTTATTCATGCTGAGTCTATTTCCTTCAGTATATCTTCCCATTTCATCGTTAAACGTTCTTCAAGTCACGTAGTTTTTCTATACATATAGATGAGGGGCAGCAAAGGTCCTGTTATATACACAGTCTATTTGGAACTCTCGCTTAAGATTGTTGCTGGAAATTTCCTATCATAGAATCAAAGTCTACTTCTGGTAAAGACCTACCATTCCAAACAGCAGTTATTTTACTTGATTTCAATGTTTATTTCTAGTTACTATGCACAGTATGCACCCAAACTAAAACTTCATTGAAGTAAAACTAGTTTAGCGTTTAGTGGAACTTAGTTTGCAACCTCACTGCTGAAGAGTTCCTGATTAAAGCCTCTGTTTGTAGTTGGAACTACTCTAGTTTCTGGTAACAATATTACTTTTAGGTCATTACAACATAATTATCACTAAAATTGTTATTCTCACGATTGATTTAATTTTAGTTGTTTCCCGTGGCTGTGTATATTTTTCGAAATAAAAAGTAGCATAATTATGATCTTCAATGATTGTGCTTTTCAATCACTGAAATAATTTTCTAATGAGATCAGAACTACCAGAGATTACATACTATAAACAAACAAACAAATAATGTTGCATCTTTATAATTATTAATAATGGAGTTTGGATTTACTGTCAATGTGTTGGAAGAAATATTCCATTTGAAAGCAATAGCAATACATGAGTGACTAATGCCCATGAAGCAATAGCAAAATAGCGTTTGTGTTAAAAATGATAAAATCATTACGTGCGATTATTCATTCTAAAAATTACATACATTCCCAAGACATGCTGCATCTCACATTTTAGGAGATAAATTACAAACTTTGAACTTTATAATTCCTCACTAAAAACAAAATTACAGATCGGCCCTAAACATCAGTGGCTAATCTCGGAAATACCTCCATCGTTACATTGACTAATGTGTTCATACACGTTCCATTGCGTTAGATTACTGTTACAACATTTAACTGAGCAGGCACACTATCAAAATTTCTACATTAAGACGGAACGACGATAAATCGTGTCCACTTAATATCTGACCACGATCATTCATTACTGAAAGCATTACGTTAATATATTTTGGTTGAATCGACGTCTGAGTAGATTTCCCTCGGAACTGAGATTAGGGACACCCACGTGTTTTATCAATAATCCATTATGCGTACAGCAAACAATGAGGTGCGTTATCAGAAGCGGTGCTATCGAAGCCGGCATGATGAATGGCCGCGATGGTACATTAGAAAATGTCAATAAATAAAAAGTCAATATCTGATGCCCATCTCCCGGTCCGTAGTAGACGGTCAGAAACTCGAGATGAAATGTTGTTAGCGCAGTACAGTCCGCTACACAAGTTAATATCGTAGAAAAATGTTGAAAAGAAAGTCACCGTTATTGGCGTTCCTCTAATTGGAAGCAAAAATTAATTGGAGATACTGTACAAATAAGGTGTGTTGAGGAACATTTATACAAAGTTATAGCACGTTCATTACTTTTTAACGGTGTCGACAAATTCAATTCTATTAATTTTATACGCATTAAAATTTTATTCTTTTAAGAGAAAGGTTGTGAAATATTCGATTATGAGCAGATATAATTGTAATTTCTTGTTGGGCACTCGACCTCATTACGCATTCACAGATTCAATGTTTCAAACAGCTGTTTTTTGTCAATGGATTCAGACGGATTTATTTCAAAGTTATAAATAGAAATCAGTATCTATTTGATAAATTTAATGGCTTGCCTATCTATTACAACACTTGTAAATCAGGTTTATTTTAGAATCTCATAAACTTGGTAACGCCTACACTTCAACTGATTATTTATAAAATTCAAAACCTAGACAAAGTAATTCTCCTCTAAACTGCAGCCGTGTTTTGTATTTCAAGTCAAATACAAAAAATGTATTATGACGGTCGCCTATCTTGACGCTGCCGACTATAATAACTACTCTAAGTAGAGAAACCGGTAGCCATAGATAAGTGGAGTTATGCTTAACTCAAGTTCGGTACACACGATCGTTCCTACGCGGTCAATTTGCTTCTACAAACTAGTCGGAAGGTTTACATTTGCGCTGTTGTATTACGCGTTAAAATGTTTGCCTACAGGTGAAGTATTGGATGTTATTGTCTCTAGTTTTGACAGTTTTTTATTTGTGAACGATTGATGTAATTACAAGATGTTTGAAAGTCGAGATCAGAAATCTTTTAATAGTATAATTGAAATGGTTTTGTTACTGAGTAAACTTTAAACGATTTTTCAACCTGCTACGCACTTGATAAAGTAGCGAATAGGTCCATTTCTTTAAAAAAGAAATAGAAGTCATATTTACTAAAGTCCTAAAATATTTCAGTTTTTTACTTGTTCTGATTGCACCACTTCAACTACCACTACGGTTTTGATGTCAAACACAGTCCAATTATTCATAACCCATTTGCGTATTTCGTCAGCGATATTATCCATGTCCATGCGATTCGATGTACCAGATGGCATTCCTATTAATACTTGTGTAGCAGTACTGTGTCGGGTTTCAAAATCTTAATTAGTCATAAGTACAGTGAGATCGTTAGCTCTTTGACTTTCTTGTGTGGTCTTCGGATATAGGACACTGTTACCGATTGCCGAATTAATTGTTTCACCATCGCCACTTTATGTGAGAACAAAATTATGAAGTTGAGTTTTTGATTTCGTCATACGGACTTGTTCTTTTGACAGAACTAATGATAAAAAAATTACTTTTGATATCATTTTTGGTTATTTCTAAAAGCCTTAGAAGAGCATACAAGAGAGTTAAAGTTAAAAAAAAAAAAATTACATCTTTGATATTTTTAATTTTTAATCTTAACTGATGTGGTTGTCTGTAAGTGTTGCAGCACTAGAATAATTTATAAGGAATGCCAAGTTAATTTCAGAGTCTATGCAATGTTGACGATCCTAATCAATAAATAAATCAATGAAAAAAAAAAACAACAGCGACTAATATGAATTCTAACATTTGAAACTTATTCGAAGTTTAAAAATCCAGGTTATTTCCAGAATATTTCCAATACACTTTAAATAATAGGTCTTTACCTATGAAATTGCCGTTTTGTATGAAAAAATTTAAACGAATTTTTTTCATGTATTTTTTATTTGTATTAATCGAAGTAATCACCCATGCAATCAATGCATCTTTGCCAACGCAGTGGCAGTTTATTGATGCCCTTCTTAAAGAAATCAGCTGGACGGGAGGTAACAAATTCTTCAAAGGCATTTTGTACTGCCTCTCGGGTATTGAATTTTTTTCCCGCCAAGAAGTTATCTAAATTCTGGAAAAAGTAGTAGTCTGTAGGCGCAAGGTCTGGTGAGTAGGGCGGATGACGGAGAGCTTCCAACCCCAGTTCTTGCAACTTGGAGACCGTCTGCTGTGCAGAATAAGGTCGCGCGTTGTCATGCAGGAGCAGCGGAGACGAGCGATTGACCAATGCTGGTTGGAGATGTGCCAGCTTCTCCATCATTGTGTTCAGTTCTTCACAGTACACATCTGCAGTAATGCTCACCCCGTTTGGTAAGAAGCTGTGATGAATCACACCGGCGCTAGACCACCAAACAGTGACCATCACTTTTCTAGGGGTAAGTTTTCGTTTAGGGCATTGTTTAGGTGCTGAACCAGGATCCAACCAACTTGCTGAGCGCTTGCGGTTATCAAACAGAATCCATTTTTCATCGCAGGTAACAATGCGGTTCAAAATTCTTTCATTTGTGTGTCTGTTGAGCAGTGCAAGGCACGTCTCGACGCGTACATCGCGATGGCGATCATTGAGTTCGTGGGGCACCCATTTGTCAAGCTTTTTTACCTTGCCAATTTGACGCAAATGGACCAATATTGTTTTGACGCTAACGTCGAAAGCTGCTGCTTATTCAGCCGTAGATTGTATATCATCAGCTTCCACAATCGCCTTTAATTCGTCACTGTCGACCAAAGTCCTCGGACGACCGCGAGGTTCATTTTTCAGGTCGAAATTTCCAGAACGGAAGCGAGCAAACCAATAACAGGTGGTGCGTTGGTTTGTAGTGTTAGCTCCGTAAACGTCGTTGTTGTTGCGTGCCGCTTGTGCCGCGTTGCTGCCACAACGGTACTCATATTCCATAATTACTCGAATTTTTAACGTATCCATGATGACGAAAAAGATTGAAATGCGATGAAAATGTAACACTAATCAATAAACAAATGACTACATTTGGAAAAAAAACCATGTTTTTAAAATAAAATTAATTTGAAATTAGAATTCTTAGCCAAACAAAAATTATTTTGATTTGAAATGGCCAGTACTGCAGAACGGCAATTTCATAGGTAAAGACCTAATATTATAAATTATGGAACTACAAACTCTTTCACTCACTGCTACTTAAATAAAATCTGCATGTCACTAAAGATAATGGTAGTCTGCTCACAAACGTCAAGAAATTCTAAATCCCACATTATAAGCCGCCTATAGACACCATTTCCCTTTTACCTCGAGATTACCATGGAATAGTAAAATAAGGTTATGGTTATTTCCTCGCCACAAGTAGAGATACTTAATCGAGTGTCACTCACCATGATGAATGTATGGTATTCAAGTTATGTCTTGTAAACCCTTGATTTGTGGACAGTACTTCAGATTCTTCATCAAAATGTCCTTCAAGTCTGAAAGATCGATTGGAATATAGCTAATATTTTACGCCTAGTTTTGTTTATTTAATTTTTATTTATTTTCGAGCCCACACTTCCCTCTTCTAGTTCTTGCAAAATCTATCGAAATACATTAAAGAGAAATAAATCTCATTATTTTGATTAAAGATTGAAGATAGGCAGCAAGCTTTATAAATGTTTGTGAAACTCACGCTTTTTCGGAAACTTTGCATACTTTAAATGAAGCAATTAAAACAATTGAGAGCAAGATCTTAATTACACGATTGCTGGCCGTACTCACATTAAGACAACCACGAACAAACGGTACCACAGTAATTCTACATTTACCAAAAACACAAATTACTGTTCGAACAGTACATAATGAATGAATTAACCCTATCATTACTATTTTATAACTCAATTACAGTAGCAGCAAAGTTTTTGTTCGGAAACGTAGAATTTCATTTGAAACAACGATTTTATATGAAGCTACATCTATATTTGATTTGGCCTTCGGACGAACGAAACTACTAATTTAGAGCGACCCATTCAAATTAATTTATTTTTGGTAGTTTGCTTGCAAGCAGGCCGGATGTGTTTTGGAACAGTGGTTCCTACGTTTGAAGTAAGCTAAATTAAATTTTCGCCGAGAACAATTTCTAAATTAATTCCGGGAACACTAAGCTTGTTCTGAACTCGAGTTGTTACTATCCTTGTTACTGCAGCTGCAAATCTGTAGGTGGATTCTAATGTTTCATTTATTTTAATGTTTGACTACCATGTAACATTGCGAGTGATTGTTGCGTTAGAATTTTTTAAAATATGATTTGACTGAGAAACTTTTGTTCGGTAACGTAATTGTTGTATGAAAAGCATATTGAGATCTCAGTAACCTACCAATTCTTTAGAGACGCCTCTGAATTGGTGAATTTAGAACGAATCTGACAGATGTTAACTGTACGTAACATCTAGTACTGGGTTACTACTAAAAAGTGAAAAGGGGGTCTGGTCGAAACGATCAAGAGTGGACGTAATTGATTTGAGGAACTGTGCTACATCATGAACAGTAATGAAGTGACAGTTAGTGCTCATAATATCCCACGTGCTTGGTGGAACGTCGTTCACGTTATTATCCATTTCTTAATTTTATTAGTCAATTTTGTATTGTTCATAAAAACGTTCATTTGTTTCCAATTCTTTGATCATAAACTCCATGCAATACAGACTTTTCTGTTAAAGAGACCGTCTTTATACAAATTTAAAAAGTCGGAAACTTGAAATGCTGAAATCAATATCACAACAATAAGCAATGATGTTCCAAGTAATAATAGATATTAAAACACTAATAACTTAATTACTAACATAGACGAAGTTCTAAAAATAGTCGTGAATGGACTGCATGGAAACAATCCTTTTGTATTGGAATATTTTATTCATACCAAGGAAAGGTTGAAAATAATCATTCTTGTTTGGTAACTAATAGATATCCAATAGGTTTAATTGGATCATTACGGAGTTAGTATTCAAGAAATTGTTGGAGTAATTGAAAAGAGCTTTCTGTCAGTTGTTTTCAATTATTTGGATCCCACAATCTATAGTGTATTTCTGCTATTAATTGTAGAAGGATGTGTTATAAATACGATGATCACACGGTAACATTTGGTAACAATGTTATTATTAAAATAAGATTAGTAAATATTGATTTTGCTCTATTTTAGCAAGATCTAAACTTTTAGTGTCTCGCTTAAAACAATCATACCCATATCCCTACTTCCCTACTAATATTAAAAATGCGAAAGCAAATCTTTTTGTCTGTCTGTAACGCTTTCAAACAGCTAAACGGATCGTCATAAAAAATTGACAGATATATAACCGGGGATATGAAGAAGGACATAGGCTACTTTTTTACGCGATAACCGACATCCACGCGAGTGGAGCCGCGGGAAAAAGCTAGTATAAAGAAAAATATTCTGTTCTCATTCGAAATCTAATCTTAATAAAATACTTTATTCAGCCGACGGTTCTTAATGAAATTCTCAATTCACTAAAAATTTAATTAAGACAGGATCGGCCCCGGCGACACACCGGTGTGTCGCGAATTAATCGCGAATTTAGTGTTTATTTACATATACATAAGATTTACTTTATATTAGGGAATTTTCACATGTTGGGCCCGAGTGGTTAACACTTTTTTTATTTCAATCTGGTCTCGATCCGCGCTGTTGCATCCGAAGGCGACAATGTTTTGACTCCGTTTAATCGAGCTCCTAATTAACCATATCGCTCTATGTAAACAAAAAATAAAGTATAAAAGTTTACGGTGTATTAGGACATCCGTTGATATTTGTAATTAAAACACAGCTTAAGTGTTTTTTGTTCATGTCATTAGTAGTAAAGTTTATAAGTTTGATTGATATTTTATTAGTTCTATAAAGAGATGTAAATTTAATGTTTTATTGATCGATGAACATTTTGTGTAATTACCATTACATAGTTTTTGTATCCAAAAAAATGTTATTACAAATACAAATTCAGATTAACCAACGCTGTTGTGAAAAAGATGAATCAACAACAGTGTATACTGGCTTAAGGCTAAATTCATTTTTAAAATTAACGTTAATTTGTATTCAAACTTCAAAATCATCCGCCAATTATTTTCATATTATCTCGAATCTCCGTATTGTGAATAAATTGCAGAGGACAGCTGTTTAAACCGCTTTGGCGAAGAAGCGACTACCCACTTACCCATCTTCCCATTGCATTTGGCTTAACGACAAGAACAGGTACTTTTATAGATGACTCCAATATTCTTATCAATAAAAATCTTCATATGAAGAATGGTCTGCGCAGAGGCACATCGTTTAGATTGTATCCCTTGCCTTGAAACTAATCTGTACTTACCTTTACAATAGAAAGGGTTGAATAAAAAGCCCTATTGGCTTTTATTTTTTTTTAACCTCGAGGGGACATGCGTCTTTTATGACGGATTGGTCGTGTTGTGAGTAAAAAATTATTGTTAGTACGTTGGTATGTTCTCAGGCGTATTATTAAGGATTTCTGTTTATGATTTAGAGTTCGGTTTTTATTATAATTGAATCTGTGTTTATATAGTTTGCGGTGTTCTAATTTGTATTTAAGAACTTAGGGTTGGGACGAGTGTTTAAAAATCATAAATAAATCAATTCAATTGGAAGTTCACCCTTGCAGATTTATTTTTTTCATCTTTACTCTGGTACGTACAAACATTTTTACAAACAAAGTAGTACCTTACTTTGTTTGTAAAAATGTTTGTACGTCTGATCCGTTTTGATACCTCAGGTATTACAGTGAAGTTTCTTTGTAAGAGATTTTTCTTTGAAAAGCAAAACTATGTGTGTCCCTCAAACATCTTTTTCCTCATACTTATCTAGTGTTTACACGCTCCACAGATTCGAGTATTCTTGCAAAAACATCAAGTATATCACTAAAAGCCTCCCCATACAAGTTATAAGAGTCAACTGGGGGAGAGAGATTGATGAGACCCGTCGGCTGTAATCTGGCAATCCGTCATTACTTGTCTACTTCTTGCATTTTTTTGCAACTGCAACACTGACACGTGCCTACAGCTTCTTGGAAAGGCTACTGTTTGTGGAATTCAATTGCTTTCCTACTACATTGTTTGTCGGTTCTTAGGAAAACAGAATCTGATTTTCCTCTCCTTCATACAACTATGTTAAGTAAGTCCTTTTCAAGATAAACATATGATTTAAAATTATTAAGATATTCAAAAGACGATTTTAAAGGAACATTACAATTTACCCAGACTCATACTTCATTAAATAATCATTAATCCATACGAAGCGCGAGAAGATGTCATTGTTTATTGTGTGGAAACGAACGTCGTGATTCAAAAAAGTTTAACCAGCATAAATGAAACGACAGCTCCTTTAGAACATACCATGTTTGTGTATGCATACCACACACGGTTCAGTAAACTGAACGCACCTCTTATAAACATCAAAATAGCTTATGATACGGCTATAGCTAATTTAGGTAGCATTGTGCACCTCACAAGAGGCGCGTTTGAATAAGATTATCACGAGACTAAAACCCGTTGGGAGTCATTGGTCATAAATCATAACCCATAAAACGAGACTGACAATAACCTCTTTTCTTAGCTACGCTTCCTAGACAGGTGGAACAACAAACCGAAAGGCACCTTAAAGTTGCAGCCAAAAGGTTATAATTTGCTTGTGGATTATGTGGTGCTTTGTGACGATGTTAGAGATGATAGTTAAAATGACAAGCGAACTTAATATTCCGTTTGATCGGACCAATTGTTGCTATTGTGTTTGTAGCGGCATTCATGCCGCCACAAAAATCAACGTAGCAGAATCAACATCACAACAAAGGAGACTCGCAGCGCCATCTATCTCGACAGCTGCTTACAAACTGCAAAATCCTAAATCGCGATATCAAAGTTTACCGTGCGATTAGAACACATGCAAAGCCCGAATATCAACTCTCGGGCAGTTGCCCACCAGACAAAACCAACCGTCTGGTCGGAGGATCCTCCCTTTTCAATGGAGGTTTGCGGGACTTTACTCTCTGTTCCGCTACCTTCCAAACTGGTGACCCTCGACACTGAACGTCAGCGCAGCCTTCGTGCAGCTACCTCATCATGACGTCATCATCATCATCATCATCACTTCTCCTCATCCTGACCTCAAGCTCTCGAGCAGCGAGTCATACAGCCAGCCAGAACCCTCGGCTTCTACGGGTATCCTGACCACCAGCATGCAGCGGACGCGCATTCCTGGTCAGCATCCTCAGCCTCTATCATCAACCTCATCAGCGACCTTGGCAAGCACACTGCACTTTCGGCCAGTCACATGAAGAGCCTTGAAAAACCTCTCCTGGTCGACGCCAGCAGTCACGTCAGCACGTCGCACAGCTCCGACCCACCATGGCAAGCACACTGCACCTTCGGCCAGTCACATGAAGAGCCTTGAAGAACCTCTCCTGGTCGACGCCAGCAGTCACGCCAGCAGCAGCATCGTGGCACCGCAGACAGTTCCGACTCACCGTGAACTCTGCGACGCAGACAGTTCCGACTCACCGAGAACTCTGCGACTTCCGGTTCCGACTCACTGGAACCAACCTTCCACTGGCCTGGCAAGCATCTCAAGATGTATGGACGACTCATCCACTATCGACCTTCGGTCTCCGGAGGGGAGTGATGTAGCGGCATTCATGCCGCCACAAAAATCAACGTAGCAGAATCAACATCACAACAAAGGAGACTCGCAGCGCCATCTATCTCGACAGCTGCTTACAAACTGCAAAATCCTAAATCGCGATATCAAAGTTTACCGTGCGATTAGAACACATGCAAAGCCCGAATATCAACTCTCGGGCAGTTGCCCACCAGACAAAACCAACCGTCTGGTCGGAGGATCCTCCCTTTTCAATGGAGGTTTGCGGGACTTTACTCTCTGTTCCGCTACCTCTAAATGTTTACTGTCGATTTTTAGAAAGCCATAGAGCGCATCAAGCTTAATAAGTGTACAGTATGTGGGGTTGGAGGACAAACATCAATCATAACGGCCGTCAGTTCATTTTCGGCTAATCCACCGATTTTATATGCGTGGATGATCAATTGGAAATTGTTCGTAATGAGGCATAAGCCAGTTCTGTGTCAATGCTTTTTTGCGCTCGTGAGCCGTGACTTGAATGACAGCCATTTTTTGTAGAAACAAAATATTTTGTAAACTTTTATTTTTACCGGGTTAATTTGATTGATCTCAAATTTAAAAATTGTTGATACCAATTATGTTTGACATGCATACTCAAACATGTTAGGTTCAGTATGCATGAAACAAAATACAATTTCGTTTAGAATTGACGTAGTGTGTCCACAAATTGCTATATCGCAGTGATATTTTTATTTATAAAATGAAAACCCGCAGTACGCAGTTCTATTTAATTTTATTATGAAACCACAAAAATACGGCTAATGGCACCAACATTAAAAATAACAACGGCGTATCACGAAACGCTATTTCAACACAATACGAGGCCCTATCAAACCGATGTTTGATAACATCCTTCGAACTCTTTTTATTCCTCCTGCATTCTGTG
Organism: Melanchra persicariae; assembly: GCA_947386135.1. Lineage (NCBI taxonomy): Eukaryota > Metazoa > Arthropoda > Insecta > Lepidoptera > Noctuidae > Melanchra > Melanchra persicariae. The sequence goes on along the minus strand of OX376655.1, from coordinate 6,862,398 downwards.
TCCGACTAAATTGGAATTCGTGTACGTTATTGTGACCGAGGGAATTAGATCCGCCGCATTCAAAACTCAGACTATCCTATTGAGACCTCTCGGAAGGGAACTGGATCTGATAAGGCAGATCTTCGATAGGGACCCTTTTTCTTTACGCGACACCTTTGTCATGACAAAGGGGCTGTTTGGCCTCAACTGTGGCATCTGAATAGGCTTGCAATAACGCGTCCTGGCCCAAAGCTCGCATCCCGCGAGATCGGCCGCAGATACTCAACTCTCTAAAGATTTATTAATCTTTCTCGTTCACTGGAACAATGAGTGCTTTCGGTAGGCACCTGGTGATTTTTTCTCGTCACTGAAGTATGCTCGAGCCATGTATTCAGTTTTTGCTTGACGCTCAAGTGATGTAAGTGGGGTCTCAAGAGCGATTGTGGCCACTTTGACTGACGCTACTATCCTAAAATAGTAACAGACCAAATTAATACTGCCAGAGCTACAGACAATTAATAACGATCCTAATTGGCTAACGTTAGGAAATACAAATTAAGTAAATATATTAAAAACCGGTTCCATGCATATAAATTGATTTTTCTGTTAATTTGTATTGAGATTGATGTCTGACAGTTTGTTAGCGAATTTATTAAATGATTAACAAGTCAATCAAAATTTTATGTTTGGGGGAATTTTGATCGTTACGCAATGGAAGTGTTGAAGACATATTTTGTTTCAACTGATTGGACGTAGATTTGGGTTTTAATTAATTTAAGTCTTTTTATCTTGGCCGTATCGTATTGCATCATGGGTGATACTGATATCACAATATTTAATTATCTTCTTAGAACATAACGTGCGTCCCTACCAAAACTTATTCGTGACGTGTCGTCTGATCAAGTTCCTCATTAATTTGTCTAGATCGCGTGCAGGGGGACAGCGGCAATAAATAATGTTTTTTATCTCGACACCACCGGAGGCTCTAGGCAGAAATTCTTACACGTTCGTTCGCTGAATCAACGCTTTTTAATCTTATTTGATATGTGTTCCTTTAAATTATGAAGCGCATGCAATTGATATGATTTTATGATAAGTTCAGGTAAAGTGGCCTTTGTTTAAATGAAAGAGTATTATTTTATATCAATTTGTAGACTTTTGTATCTGTTTCCACTTAATTCATGATTTTGTGATACCAGCTGTATGGGTTTGACGTTGCTTTAACTACGTTTTTACGTAGTTAAAGCAACGTCAAACTTGTCAGACTTAATTTTATTGAAATTAAAAATAACGAACTTGCTGTATTGATCACGGGGCCGACTCAAAAATTAATAAATTGACTTTCAATCGAAATACTCCCAATATATATCAATACTTTAAATTGCACACAATTGAATTCGCGAAATAAAATTTAATAGTGCAAATACAATAGAGGAATAATGGCATAGCCCCAACAATAAAAATGATAAACTACTAGACATTGTTGCTATTTTAGAAGATAATGTTGCAATGAATGAAGAAGAGTGCAATGTGCATGTTGGAGACTCAACAATACCATCTGCAAAGGTTGTAGATGCGATGCCACATCTTGATAAGGCACCCACATTTTGGCAAATACATCACAGCGGGACGCCGTCACAATATTTTAGTATCTACGGCTGTATCTGTGGCAGGGTATTACTTTTTTGAAATGTCATCAAAATCTATGACCAGGCGTTTGTTGTTGTAGAAAAAATCAGCCCTGATTGCTATATTATGAGGTTTTGGATGAAACGGTCAGCTAATGTGATATATCATAATAATGAATGTGTCATAATAATGTGATAGATTTATTCAGCACAATATTTTTCCTTTAGTCGTTAAAAACCACAATGCTTTTAATAATTAAAGTTTAAATTCTGATTTTCACAACTCACTTAACGTCTAACTATGTATTTCAATTTAATTGATCCAGTGTTTTTTCACTTAAATAATATTTAAGTGTTTCCTGCACAAATAAATTTAAATAAACTAACATTTAAAATCTAACAACATGCCAAAAACTCGGTTTCCGATTCTTTTTATCGTATTATTATAGTTGTCAAGATTTCCTGTACCAAAGAAAGAAACGTATAATGGCAAATGACGATAAAATTGTCCCAGCGTACGTCAACATCTCAAGTCACAGTGCCTCCGCATGGCTCAAGTAAAAACTACCTATAAATTATGTAACACGAAACTTTATGTGTTTTGATCACTCCTCTTGTTCCCATGCATTGTACAAAAGGGGATGTGTAACTTAAATTTCTGTAGAAAAACTACAATTTTGTCCCAAAACCTCAATCTTTTGTGCCATAAACCGCCCTTTTGAGAATTTATTGTCGTAGAATGATATGATGTCTTTATGTCGTGGGGCCATTGTAATGCACTTATCTGATCGTCTCCCGTATTCTGTGTAATGGAACAGATTGTGGGTTCTAGGATTTTAGTTTTATAAACAGGCCATGTTTGTCTTGATTAATTTGAATTTTTGTTACAACGTTATGGATGAAGTTCCCTTACATACTAACACAAATGAGTCATTGTAACTTGTGGAATAAAGGTAATTTTATTATTATGGCGATATACAGCGGTATTTTGGAGACAGTGCGCATTTTTCCATGTAATCAGTATTGTTACTAGAACATAATAATATATTTCACGTAAACAATAATGTGTTTTTTATTTTTGAAGAATTGCTTGTTGTCTTGTTTTAAGTATCAAAAAGAGTTACTATGGTTCCTTTTGATTTCTTTGATCTCGACATGGTAAAAAAATACGTGTCTATTTATTATCTAAAACTACGTATACAGGGTTATTTGTAAAACACCAACAACCTTTCAGGGGGTGAAAGTACTCATGATTATAAACAACTTTTGCTATGAGACCAACCCTGAAAAATCGAAAAAAAAATCTGCTATTTCATACATTTTCATCGTGTGACTATTGCATTTTGTATGAAACAAACGATTTAATTTTTGATATTTCAGAGTTGGTCCCATAGTAAAAGTTGTTTATAATGATGAGTACTTTCACCCCCTGAAAGGTTGCTGGTGTTTTACAAATAACCCTGTATATTCTTGCTATACATAACATTTGCGTACTGTACCGAATAAACCCTGTATAACTTTAATCAACACTTTAATCAGTAGTCAAGGTTACAAAACACTCTTGATTTACGGAGAAATTATAGAATTCTATAGAAACCTTGTGAAGTGTGATGCAGTATCAATTTTCTCGATAATTACTTCAAGGTAAATGCGCTCCATGCTGTGAATAAATGAGAGACTTCTCAGTATAGAGTAGCAATAAGGTGCGAGATATTTCAATTGAGAGTCAAGTATCAAGGCGTTTGAGAAATTCATATTAATTAAAAAATGGAATAACCATAATTTACATGATATCCACGGTCAGATTCCAAGTAATTTGGTACTCGTTTTAAAAAATACTGTCGTTTGGTTTAGTTGACACTTCGCGTGACCCAAGGGCTGGCTGGCTGTGGAGGAATTTTGCGGGAATTTTTCGAGGCCCCTTTTTTGAGACTAATATAATATATATATTAGTTATTAAAAATTTATTAAATTAAAAACTCTTAACTAAAATTATTTTTTTTTTGGTTTTATTTAAGTGTGTATTTAGTAAAACTTAGTTAGTTGTGAAAATATATTAAAGTCCTATCGTTTGGTAAATCCGGTTTCCATAACTTTATTGGAAAAATTAAAATCAAAGCTCCAATTAAAATTAATCAGCATTTTAATACAATTTCCATCGCTTAACAATAGCTTCATAACGAAACGTCACAACGAAAGAAAACAGAAAATTAAAAAACTTTCATTTAACCGCAAAAAGAACTAAAATGTCGGATGGTGTGCGCACTACGCTTTTTGCTCGCGAAAAAATATTCGTCCGAATTGAAAAGTCTTTGTTACAATATTTTAGTGAAAGCCGAACGGAACGGTCATGTGATTTTTTGCGGTTTGTTTATGGCGATAAAGGAATTTTGATGGCTTTAGGGTTTTATTTTAGGGTTCCTCGAAAAACTTCTCTTTGTCCTCCCTTTACTTTTCCCAGACAGCTATCATTTAGAACATCGAGTTACACTGACTCAGGTGTAGGTTTACAGTTAAGGTCACCCTAAGTTATTTCATATAGAAATACGTGTGTTGGCTTTTTCCTGAAGAAATGCGGTATGTTTCCCTACCGCTATCGTCAAACATAAGCATGGCGGTAGACCGAGACGGCGATCTGGAGATAAACTTGACACCCCTGTACAAGGATATCCACAGGAGGAATTAAATTGGGGAGAACGCAGACACAAAATAAATATTGTGACATGAGGCAGTATAGACGTAGGTAACAGTGGAAACATTGATGTAGAACCAAACATATAGAAATGAAATATTCATGATCAAATATCCGTTGCGTGTCATACTCGTGTAATATGTATCCTATCACGCATTTTGTAAGCGTCAATTGAATTAGGTCAGTTCGTCGTGGGCAATGGGCCAAACTCATGCATTATTAAAAACTCGATACCTAGTACAAACGGTATCACAGTGCCTAGTGTTGCTACTTGAAATTCGGATCTTTTGTAAGTTATTTCCATAATTTAGTTTCTAAGTGGTTTGCTGTCAATATTGACATTGTCAACAGTTACCATATTCGTTTTAAAGTGATTTGGAGCTAGGAGGTTTCAGTTTGTTTTTCTGTAAGAATCTATAGCATCTAGCATAAGCATAGGTAGTTCTACAATGATACAGATAATGATTGTCATTTAGATTTAATCACAATTAGGTATTTATTTATATGACACTGATACTAGACCCTACTAGAACCAAACGAGTTAACATTCTACAAAGATAAAAAGTGTCGACATACTTTGAGACAGCTGTGAAAAGTAAGAAAGATTTATAAGAAGAAGGATACAGCAAACTCATGAAACTCGAGATCGAGATGAAACGCCGACAATTGTAACACGGACTACGTGACTTGAAGCCGAATGATACTGAAGTCCAGGTTTTTTTTGCAATATAGGAGGTATACTTGTAACTCTCTAAAGAGGATAAAGTGTCACCTGTTTACTGAGGTGACATGAAAACATTGTGAGAAGAGATAATAGTGTCACCATTTTCTCTTAAGGTGACACTATTTTCGCGTATGCACTATTTTTTCGCATTTAGTGAATTATCACTACATGCGAAAAAGTAAATGGCCCTTGGCGAAAAAATACCAGGGCCTCATAACATTATGGCAGGTTTGTTCCACAGAACCTCATGTATGTGCGATCAGTCTACTGTGTTAGCTTGCATTGTTTTAACTTGGCTTAATATGCTTCATCTATCAACTACTTCAAGATTTCTAGATAAAAATAGTTTTTACCTTCGGAATATCTTTAACCTCGTTTCTAATGCGCCAATTTGCGGAATCCCACAATTTTATTTTCATTCCCTCAAAAAGTAACTGCCCCTTAGGCAAAAAAAGTACCAGGCCCTCATAACTTTATGGCAGGTTTGTTCTACAGAACCTCATGTGCGTGCGATCAGTCTACTGTGTTAGCTTGCGGTCGCGCGCAAATCTCTCGATTAGTATTCTGTGGCGGCGGCTCTGTCATCGGTTTATCGAATCTCGTGTTTCCAATATGAATTTAATATATTTTTTTAAAGTTGCCGGTACCTTTTGTTTACTGTAGGTATTTGCGGTTTCTTCTGACCGACAAAAAGTTTTGCTTACAAATATTTTTGCTTTTTGGTTATAACGTTTACGTGTCTATAAATACTTGGAATGGTGTTTTATGGTGTGTGTATTTTTCCTATTTTTAATGATAATGTCAGGAAGGGTTTGTTACAAAGATCCACTGTCGCCATACATGGCTGCTTTGTTAGTATCTAAACATGACAATATGAGTTATTGAAGAAATATTTGGAATTCATAAGTGCACTTTATTTCCCTGCTATTCTAATAGAAACTACTAATGCAGCAATTAGAATTCCACAAAGTAATCCTGTTTCTTTATAGTTTGCTAAGCTTGGATGTGCAGTTTGCCTAGATTAAACCAATGCTACTATTAGACCTTTGGGTTTATGCTCATTGAACGACGATACGTTTTCATCTTAATTTTTGAAAACAACGATTATTTCGCATTGGTTACTAATTAGAAAATTATTACTAAGGTACAGTTCTCGTCAAATAACTTTGCCCCTCTGAAGTTGTGTCGAGTGGCTGCGTAGTAGTCAAAATTACGAACACACTGCAACTGCGCATGCGTAAGAGAAATGGGGGCGGGGCGCGATTTTATGTCTCAGTCGCTCGTTTACGTTCGATGCATGCTTGCGTCCCGCTTGCTCCCATGTGCGTGATTGCACCTGCGCGATCTTTGCAAATGGCTAACTTCAGAGGGGCAAAGTTATTTGACGAGAACTGTAGACACCACAGCAATAATTTTAATTTCGAATATAATTCGATGAAATTGTAGTAGCTACTGTGGTACATTATTAATTAAACGTATTGTATGTAATTATAGAAATGCATCTTGCATTCAATTTATTTTCAAGTATTAATGTTTTTTTTTCGTTAGCACAATTATTATTGCATCAAAAGCATTGGTTTTAATTTATTTAAATAAAAGTTGTAAAAAAAAAACAACACGCACAACATCAAAGTTCAATTACTTACTCCTAACTTAGTATCGTTTTGTAATTATTCGTAACCAAGTCCGACGTAGTATGGAAACTCTGCTAAGAATACGGCCGAAAACCAGTCGGATAATTAAGTTCAAAGCTTTTAAGCCTCCGATAGATATTATTAGAAACCGGTCAGGATTTTGTTGCCTAGCTATCTTCCTATTGAACGTTTAGGCTGTATTTCCACCAAAAGATATGTAAAGCTGCGTGGCGAAGGATTTTTCGTCACTTTTGTAGCTTTTCTTAAATGGATGCAACTAAGCTTTATTATACTATTTGGTATGAAGACTCCTACTGCTCTGGGTGGAGTGGGAGGGAGTGTCAGATTCTTACTGACTAATACCTATCGTGTTCCTCCTAATGCCCTTTGCGTTCCAGGGCTAGGGTTACTCTTTCGAACAAAATCCGCAACCCTGGCAGGATTTGCAACCCTGGCAAGATGGAAATAAACCCTCAATAGCGTAGCTTAGCTCTCACCTCGCTCACCGTTTAGCTAGCTCTGGTGGAGTCAACATTATATTGGAAGCTAAATGTTCTCTTTAAGCTCTGCTTATCTAGTTTATGTCTGTGTATAAGAATTTAATCCGAAGCATTTAAGTGTTTCATTAATTTGGAAAACGATTTTATATTTATAAAGTGGTTAATTAAGGTGTTTTAAACGGTGCCGTCAGAATCGATTTAGTTAATCAAATGTATTTAACGAATGGCTAAATGAATTTTGATTAGATCCTTTTTTAAGACTCACTATGGTGTATGGCTTAATTTTTGGGAATCAATCAACATCAAATAGCTCTCAAACAGTATATACAGGTTGAATTTTTAAAGTTTGCGTGGACGGCCGAATCTGAAACTATGAGGATTAGCGAATAACAAACTGCATCATTGGATTTTTAAAAAATCCCACAAAGCTATTTTAGTTTTCATCAAAATCGGGCTCGAGACTCCTTTCATTATTTTTCGCTAATCTTCAGTTTTGAATTTGGCTATCCACGCACACTTTAAAAATTCACCCTGTATATCTATATATTTAGGAATGTTTTTTAAGCATGCCAATCATAAAATATGTAGATTTGGTGTATATAAATATAAATTTGAATGTATAGTATCCATGAAATATAAATTGAATACCACAAAACAAATCTATACAAACAGAATTAAATAATGACCTATATGCTATATTTATTAATCCCTAACCAAAAGATAAAGCTAATACTCAACATACATTTCCACTTAACGGTATAGCTGTCCCAGCAGACATCTTACACACAACTCAATGGATTGAAAAATGTGATGGATATTACCATAAGTATTGCATTACTTACTACCTTGCTAATGCATTGTGTTTTTACATAGCTTAGCTTTGTTACCAACACTGGTTATGACCACCAATGCAATTTTCTGCTATAAAAAAAAAGTCAAGCAATTTTAGTTTTTATTCCAACAGTGACAAGATCTATGGAGTTGAATTTCGGGGTTTCCGAAAGTGTATGTGGGAACAGAAACGAATGCATTTGAATAATGTAAACCTGTCTTGTGGAGGCTCAAGAGATGACATGGCATAATGCTGAATCGGAGTTGTGTGCTGTATGCCTTGATAATCTTGATAGGCTAGTTGAGTATGGCGGTGCTTGAATAGAGAAGACAGCATTTTTATGTTGTTTTGACAAGGAGGGAGCTAAAAATTTTGAGTGGTTCTGGTGGAATGCCAAAATTAAACCTATGAAAAAGAAACATGAAAAAAAAACGCAAAAAAATCTTTAAAGAATATAACAAAGCGAGATGCTAATGACAACATTGTTAATAAAACCTTTTCTGAAGAAGGACTTGTCGAAATGAATTACAAGTTCCATTAAAATGGAAACATACTACAAATACAGTTGTAAGATACACGTTAGCACGCAAGTAAATGCAAAAAACCGTCAAAGATATAAATTATTGTACCCATCAATGAAAAACGTCTAGACTAAGGAATCTGAAAAAGACATCATCATCATCATTATATCAGCTGAAAGACGTCCACTGCTGGACATAGGCCTCCCCCAAGTGTCGCCACAACAACCGGTCCTGTGCGTCTCAAAATAATAAAACCTCTTGAAGTAACATCGACTCTTGCCGTTTGGTCCGATATGGAAAACTGTCAAAGGTGAAAGTGCTTTAGACATAATTAAAATACTAGATGAAACAAAAATAAAATACCTACTAAATGACAAAAAAACTACTGTAATAACATCCATGCTAGCTCTATCGCATTGCCTTCGCTCCCAGGAGCACACAAGTTACAAATTATTCCTCCCACATACTTATGCAAGTGCACCTGAATCAATCAGACAGAGGAACCCGCCTTTTGTATGTGCATCATGCTTATTGATAACATTTTATGGACAGCGGTGATGAAACAATGGTTGAGTTAAATGCGAATTGGATTCTGTGCCGAATATGAATTGTAGCTGTCATGTAACACGTGGATTATTATCAGCACCCAAAATGAGTATTTGTTTGTACTTTACCAACCTAGTTTTTTACGAAACTAGGTTTGTTAGGACTATGAAATGAAAACTGGAACTGACATGCAATTTCTAAATCAGATGTTTTAGTCAATCCGTTTTCTAATGTTTAGCAAATCAATAATAATATTTATCAAACAATTAAATAGAAGCTATTTTGCTTAATATCAAAAACAAAATTAGTTTTACTGAGAATACTCGATTTATTTCTGAGCCAGTTTGACAGTTCGACCCGAGTCACTAGAAATTTATTTAGCGTACTCAAAACTTGGCTGAAGTCGTGAAATTGTGAAGTTTACCCTTACTAAGTGTGACTTTGAAAGATTTAGGTCTGACAACTACAGTAATGCATTGAACAAAAGCGCTAAAACTTACAATTTAGTTGACAAAGTATGAAGAACAATACTTTGAAAATAGTATGTAACCTTTCAAACGTTTAAGTGTTACCACTGTTAAAGTTTTTAAAGTTTCTTTACAAATTACACCTTCTTTTTCAAAAGCTGATTTTTGTAAATAAAACGCTGCATAGACCCAACACTTAAAATTTTTACTAAGTCATATTGACATACTCGGTAACGTCTTTATGTTACCTAACTTCACGTTCTTCAAGAAGCGCAGTCATTTCGAGATTATTGTCGTCGTCAGTTTTTACGAGTCCACTGCTATGCATACTATAAACCAAATCGCATGAGTAAGTATGCTCTTCAGCCTTTACGACTTTATTATTTGTTACCTTCAATCTTATACACAGGATTACAAATACGGTATGAGGAATACTTTGTTTGCTGTAACGTCCAAAACAAGTCAGCACTTCAGCAGGTCAGGTCATGATTCAAGTCATTAGTTTCTGCTGAAAAGTTATAAACTAATTATACCCAAATCTAACTTTTTATAGAACAATAAAATTATGCCATTTTTAAAATCAATCTCAAAATCACCCTAAATACAAATTCAAAATAAGAAATCGTATTGACAGATCAACTGAACAGATAATTTCACAAGTAGGTACGTCGTTTTCTTCAAGAAGTAATGTGATTTCAGTTTTATTCTCATCGTCAAGCTTTACGAGTCCACTGCTGGACTTGGTTTATATTTCGAAATCGTCTTCAGCTAACTACAAGTGAACTTTACAACCTTTAAAGCAGTAAACTACCTGGGTGGTCTTTATCATTTGACATCCGTTTAAATGAGGTCCTACAAGCATTTTTATTTCTATTTTATCTTGTATGGACGTCTCTGCTGAGGACATAGGTTTTCAGCAGATACGTAAGTATTTAAAATTAAACTCAAAGCATTTATTTCAATAAAATATTTACAGGCTCTTTTCAATGATCAAAGTTGGTCAGTCACACACACAACACACGAAGCTAGTTTCAACATGTTTGAGCAAATAAATTACTAATTCTTATTCTTATTCAAGGCGTAGATCTCTATACAAAATGTAACAGAATAAACGCAATACCTTAAAAGGGGTCATTGTACTCATCATTACCAACAACTTTTATTTTGGGACCAACCTCGAAATCACGAAAAAAAAATCAGCTCTCCAGTACAAGTAATGCGCACAAAAATAAATATGGGACATTAATTTTTTTTTGGGATTTCAGTGTTGGTTCCATAGTTAAAGTTGTTCATAATGATGGCTACACTGACCCCTTGTAAGGTATTGCGTTTATTCTCATACACCTTGAAATGAAGAACATGCGAGAAACTATATCATGGTATCATACTCTATGATGGTTTTTACAAAACATCAATGGCTGATAAAAAAAAAAAACTCGTTGCTGCATCTATATCAATTCGTGAAAGATTCGTTTTACTATCAACGTATAATTCATCACTAAAGAAACATGGAACATCTCAATTAATCAATTCTTTCACTACATTTTCAAAGAACTTAATACTTCTTTTAATTGAACTTCATCACTGGTAGTTAGTCACTAAACTGGTCCTAGTTTTCAGCCCTATTCATTCCAAGTCGTAATTCAAAGTCTCGTCGTGCAATTCTCATCAATTATTCAGAGATCAATCTTTAAGTATATGTCACTGCTTTAACTGAGTCGTTCTCAGACATAATTGCTGTCGTTTGAAATACACGGCTTGGTCTAGATGAGCTGTGGATTGCGACAGAGCTATTTGATTAATTAGGCTTTATAAGTATTTGTAGATAATGAACTCTTTACAATCATCTGTTTTCATGAGTAAATTTTAATAAATTCTTCGCGATATCACCAATAGAATTAAGGCATATACCAACTAGAGAAAAAAAAAAACGAAGGTGGGACCTGGTTTGACCTGGTGAAGCGTAAAGGCTGATTCCGCTGCGAGACGTACAGGTGACATTTGGGGGAGCCCATGTTCAGCAGTTCACGTTTTTCAATTAAAATGATGATGATGATGATGACATATCTATGAAGGTAGATCCTTACTTTAATGTTCGGTGAGTAACTGACAGATATGACAGAATAGATTTTCCAAAAAAAAAATGCTATTAGTATTCATTTGCGTATAATAAGTGTTTGATACGCACCACATATATGAGGTATCATGAACAACTTTTCTAACAATTTTTTTAACAAAGCCCAGTAACAAAAGTAACACGTAATTAAAAATTTGTCTTCACATTCATTATTCATAACATTCACATGTGAAATAATGGAATAAGCATTAAAAAGATCAAAGCGACATACGAGGGGCGACAGAAGTTAGAAAAACTTAGACTTGACAGCCCTGACATGACGGGGGTTTGACAACCCTATTTTAGTACTCAAATGAAAATTCATGAGTATTTTTTTTCACTTTTTTATTTCTAACGTTTTTTATAAAATCGTTTAAAATTATAATTATCTTTGAAGTTTAACAAAAGGGAAGAGTCAAAGGTCTGAAGACGCTATTGTTACCGCCTTAAGACAATTATCCTGTTTAGCTGCTTATGAGGCATTTTAAGCAATTTCATTCTTTAGAAAAGAAATGGGTCAAACAATTAACAATTTTGTTTTGTTTTCAGAATATTGTAATAATCAATAAAGCTGGAGAACAAAAGAGGTTAACAAAAATTAGTATTATGTAGGATCTTTATGAATGTATATGTGTACAAATTCCTTTATAATATTTAATAATTATAAAGTTAGTTTAGGTTCTGATTAAGTTCACATTATGTGAACCCATTGCTAGTAATAACCGCGAAGTAAATATTAATTTTGTGATAAAACCATCAAAATAAACAACTACTATTTTGTAAGTGCCCAAAAATAACAAAAAGATTCTCTCCGGCGGGGAATCGAACCCCGGTCTCCCGCGTGACAGGCGGGGATACTTACCACTATACTACCGAAGACTTGCATAAGATTCCGAAATAATGCTTAGCTTTTGTCATACGAACTAAAATAAATAATACTTAAGGTATATATCAATTTACCTTAAGCATTATTTATTTTAGTTTTCCCTAAAATTATCCTACATCTAGGATTAGTGTCAGCTTCTTCCACTTACATAAATTGTGAACTTTTAATATAAACATGGTAAAATTGTTTAAAATTATACGTTAATGGATGACCTTTGTCTCTTTGTGAATAGGACGTAATCTCTGGAATAACTAATCTAATTACAAAACTATTTCGCACCATCGCATAGTGTCATTGGTTTATTACGTTCATTTGCTACAAGGTAAAAAACTTCATTTCTCTGTGAATATCTGCTCTCACTCTCTTTTACTATACAGCTGAAAGAAATGTCGTTTTTACTGTAAATAGAGCGCAATTTTTTCAACACAACTGTATTATTAACTAAAAAAATCCTCAATTTAGAGATAATAATGTCGACCTTGGAGCAAATGAGCGATATATTCCATGACATAACTTTTATAGTTAACGTATATTAATTTATGAAATTTTATAATTTTGCATGCCTTAATTGTTTGATCTCAGAGAACTGCTCAATTGCTTGTACATCTAACATCTGGTTACGTAGGTACCTCTACTTGTATGTACTGTGTTTATCAATAAAGATTTCATTTGGAAAGTGCAAGATTCCTATAGCTTTTTGCCGCGGTCGCGCTTTTGTGACAGGTACCCCTGTCACAAAAGCGCGACCGCGGCAAAAAGCTAGCCAAAACTATTCATACAACCAAACTTTGAATATTAGAATTGCTATCGATGTAGAATTTCACACTAAAATATCTTCCATTTATCTATTTACAATTTATTTCAGCCAGACGCTTCGATTAAGTTATCAGTTTATCAGCGAGCCATCTTAAGACAATATCTACAAACAAGATGTCTGGACTTGAGTCCTTTGCCCTTATGTATATACAAAGCTATTGTTCTTAGTGGATTGGATAGTATTGTCTCATCGATAGGTTCTATTTATAGGTGGACAACAACACATGGATTGTGGTCCAAGGTGTAAAAAATAGCGGTCATAGAAGATTACAATGTAAATTACTTTTTTATTCGTTATTGGGAACTATCATAGTTTGTGAAGAAATCAAAGTTTAATTACTACCTTCAATTGTATAGATTAAAAATAATACTAATTTAACTATATACCTTCACTTAAAATAAAAATAAAACTTCTAACTAAAATATGGCGTCAAAAAATTCGTCCGCATCGTTGTCGACTGGAAGTGTGGATACTTTTATATTACTTACTTGATATCTTAATCGACCATAGCACGGTTTTGCAATAACTTCATTTCTGCTAGGTCCTAGCAGGTAGGTCATACCAAATGGGAATGAAACAATACCTTCTGAGCTCGTATTGAAGCGCTTTGTAAAGATGACATACAGAGTATTCTTCTATAAGTACCCCAACGTTAAACCCTATACAAACTGTTTGGTTCTAAATTGTGAAAATCATAGGCCGTATCCAAAGTCTGATTGAACACTAAGAGCGAATTTCACCAATGAAACTGAATGCGATCAGTACTTCTAACCCCAGTATACTATTGTAGTATTTGTTCTAACCTGCGTTTAAGAGCTGTCAGTGTAAATATTCCATAGAAAAATAATGACACTCACAGCTCATGAACGTAGTTTATTTGCTGATCGCGTTCAGTTTCATTGGTGAAATTGGCCTTTGGTACATTAACGTGCAATTATTTTCAAATAAAATACATTTTATTTTGTAAATGTTGCTATCGCTATCATCTTCCACCTTAACCCCGTAGACAAAACAAATAATTGTACGTGTGACTGCGTAACACGCGAGTGTTAGACACATGGCGACATGATGGGAGGGTCCTCCAAGATTTGTAGTTGTCAACTGAAATAAAGAATGTCACTTACAGTATCTATTCAGAAGTAAGAAGCTGGTTTTTGTGGCGAAGTAGGCAGTTCAGTTCGTATTAATTGCTGAGGGGTTCCACTTGTTTCAATGCTTGGTATTTCACAATATACATTTTTTAAGTTCCTTTTTGTTCTCATGCGATATTTTTTTTTGATACAAAAACAATCAAATCTGTCCTTTTTCTCAATATTTTGTCCTTTTTCTCATGCTTTACGGATGTTCTGCAATTATAAGATATTTGTCATATCAGTGGTATCTTATCTTTTTTTGGCATAGATTATGATCAGCAAAATCATCATTACACCTACTTTGTGATCATCAAAATAAAATAGACGAATAATATTAGAACACTCATCTTATTAACAACGTATAATTAGATAAGTCAATATTAATACTTTGTGAATTTTATTACGTGTATGAAAAGCTATTGGATTATTCAATCGCTATGAATAGAACAAATCGTGGCCATAATTAATTTTGAGCACACTTTAATTAGTAGGTTCACAACGAAGGCGTTGACATGCCGGTTCGTAAATATTCCTATCTAAAATTTATATTCGTACAGATACTATTTGAAAACGACCTTCTATTTGATCTCTTCGTAATTAATCTTCACATAAATAAACATATTCAGACGTAAATTAATGCTTACAAGACCATTTACCGTTACATCAATATGCATAATATTATAGCTTTTGTGTGAACATGAAATACTATTTATTTGTACGATTCTGACAAATTATACGTTTACGCAACTTTTGGCACCTCTTTTTAAATCGTATTCGATTTTTTAATCAGTTATAATGACAAGCTTACACGATAAGTAATTGAGATTCTTATTAGATAAGTCATATTTGTACACTTGGGATTACCGAACATTATGTATGTAAAAACTATTGGGAAAAATTACAATGATAAATTCACAACATAGTTAAGCTGTTTGAGTTGAAATTAATCTTTAAAAAAATGTGCGTGAGAAAAATTAAAAAAATCGAAGCTTTTGAAATTAATGGAATATTTTCTATAATATTATTATGAAGATAATGTTCTCGTACTTACATGATTGTGATATAAGCCATTTGCAATAGCCACGTATTAATACAATGGAGAGCTATCGGATAAGCATAGATAAATTTATAATAAATTATGTAGAACCAAATCACAGCTTGGTTACCTCAAAATACCAAGAATTCATACAAAACATAAAGCCAGAATCACACAGACGACACTAAAGATTAAAACCAGAACACAATTCACTTAACCTTAATACCCTATAGCCCTGTATAGCGCAAAATCCAAATTGCTCCAACTCTTAATAAGGCACAAACTATTAGTTTAAATTAAACAGCCAAGGAAATTACAATTAAAGTATTTGCACCGTAACTTCTAAAGGATTAGCTAATTAAATCGATGGTGCTCAGAGGCTAACAGTAATAACGCCTACGCGAATGAGATGCGAATTAAAGCCAGCGAAATTGGAGGGACATGGAAGGCGGCCATTTTAGTGACAACGACACGGTTGGATATTATTGGAGGTATTTCATTTGAAATAAGAACAGGCATTAAGGAAGTAAGGCCTATTGCATGAATGTTAAATAGTTTTTTTTTAATTTGGCTATGGTCACATCGCATTCCTAGAAATGTTTACTCTACAGAGTATGTAGCTGCAAAAGGATGTAAAAATATGATTCTAGTTAGTCCGTCAGTTAGGAAAATTATCAAAAAATTTTGGGCACGTATATTTTCTTTAGTGTTTTCATTTTCATGTAAACGAAAAAAGAAGACGATCCAGTGCGTTAAAATTTAGTCAAACTAATTAATACACAAAACAGTTACCTACATATATTTTTTTTAGCTTCTAACTCGAATCTGTAGACACTGATGCAGTTGTGAAATTTAATAAGATACGCAATTTTTTTAAAAATCATTTGGTTACATCAGGGAAGTAATACGACCCGTTTTGTGATATTACAATAAATTCCTATTGACTAAAACGATGTTGACGTATTTCGTAATACTTTTTCTTGCCATAATTTTATGCTTACATAAATTCCACTTCTGTAGTAATAAATAAATATGCGATGGGCAAATGGTAAGATGAAGTTGTAAGATCAGCGGGGAGCTGTAAACAGGTACGGTAACAGATGAATATGTTAGAAAATGGAGAGTTCTAAGATTTTTTCTCGTTTCAAAATCGGCAACACACCAGATGCCCTCGACAATGTGCCATTCAATTAGCGAATGCGACTATCAAAATGCTAAAATGTAGGAATTTGATCACGTGACATTTCGATAGCATTTGTCAATCCCATACATTTTTGACGTATTGACAATCGTCTTCGCCATGCTACCGTTGACAGAATGTCACTGGTCTAGAGCCCCAGGCCACTCAGAAGATTTTCCAAAAACTGGTTTTATTTCAGATGCTGACTTGACAGGACTTTACTTGCTTCCACGATTGACGGAACCGATAGCTAACCTACCTAGGTTAATAAGTCCGCCTCTGTACCTATGTGCATAAACTATAAATAAATAAATGACTGTTAGCATGGTATGCGAACCGTCTAAGCGGGAATCATCATTGTCACTCCATGTGTTATCTCCTCTGTGTTGTTAACCGGAAAATGTGACGTGGGCGCACTCCACCTGCGCTGTGTTGTGTAGCACAGTGTCTAAAGCGTTGTTTTTGAATACAAAATGACATTTTGTTCCCTATACATCGGAAACATTGTGTCATATTTACACGTGTTTAAAAATGTATTTTTTTTTTGTTGGCGATATCGGAAATGTGACTTAACGGTTTTAAGGAGGCCTTTTAAATAAGTCATGTTGTATTCGACATAGTTTTACATGAACTATATCCGTTGATGCTCAACTTAGTAATCAGTATTTAATGCTTCAATGCTGTGTATTAGTGGTCGGAAGTGCGACTATTGAGTCAAGAGTACAGTCATAAGCTTTGAAACATAAGTTGGAAAAAAATAAAAATTATTAAGTTTTTAACTCAAAGTTTTTACTAGCTTAAATTATGTCTGGATTCCTATCTATATAAGCCTGAGATCTAAAACAAACTAATATGGATGTAACCAAACCGATTTCTGCACACCACGTCTAGGAATAAGGCAACATGCTATGTGATACTACAGGAATTGTTACCCACAATACTTAGAGAATTTATTTAACAGTTTATGTACACAGATAAAAATAATATATAAGAAGAAGGAGACAGACACTTATTTCTAAAGAAATCTCTTCCAGCATACCTGCGACAGGAGAGTCGATTAAAAGAGATGTAGACACTGTGTGTAAAAGTTATACGTAGAATTAAAACAATATCATACAATACACAAATATGATTCAAATTAACATTGGTGTAATGTTAATTTGGTGTCTACTTATCAAATAATATTATAAAATAAATAAAAATATATATATTATTATTATAGGCAACTATGACGGTAACGATAGGTAGTGTTCCATTTATGTTACAAGATATTCACAACCGTAATTTAGCGGACCCGTTTCAAGCATATCCGACGTTCCATTTACTAAATATAGTAACCGATCACTATTGCTCGTTCTAGGAATAGTGATCGGTTACTACAAACCTTTCCATATATTTACGTTAGCTGCTGGCAACAATATCAACACAACATTCACCCCATATTTGCTCTAATCATTACAACTTTCACCAACTTTGTTCTACCGACCAATAATTTTGCTAGACGTGGAATTATCTTCAATTTTACACTTGACATTGGCGGTTTCCTGTCGATATTTCTCCGTGTCTGACATATCTATCAAAGAAAGCGGCTTACCTTTACCTGTCTTGAGGTAATTTCGCCGTCCACTGGTTTCTCGTAAAGGGAACTAGTAAGCTGTACTAAGTCGTTGTGCGACCTCAGAAGCATGTAATACGTTTGCTACTCTTGTTTATAATGTGTTTGTATAGGTTAACTTATTGGGAGCGTTTGTTTATTTTGGTCTAAAACGATTTTGGAGAGGTGATACGAGTTGCAAGAATTCATTGTTTTGCAAGTTGGCAAATTAACATTTTTGCTAAAAGCTGCATATTTATTTAAGGCAATTTTCTTCGGTCTGTGTCAACTTCTTGCTCCTTATCATTTCCTCGACATTTCCATATCCTCAGTACATATGTAACAAGTTCTTGTAGCCACAAAATCCTTTTTTTTAGCCCAAACTTTCCACTGCTTGGCAAAGGTCTCCCCCAAGTCCAAGAATTCTCTTCACGCACCGCCTCGTACCAGCTCTCATAGTACGCGTCCAGGGCGGGAAGTCTCGACATAGTTAACGATCGCATAACGACCGAATTCAGTCGTTAAGTCCTAAGGCCGCCCGTGCACAGTCAAACCTGAACGCGATCCACGATCAAAATGAATGTGTGAGTTTTTTAACGTTCTCGATCGCGTTAGCGTAAGACGTCAATTTGTGTTGAAACTAAATAAGCGCTGTCTGGTGACACTCACGGACAACCTGTTTTTTTCTATACAATCTGACATAAGCGAACGTTTACGTTAACGCGATCGCGTACGTTAAAAAACTCACAGTAAGCCCTCTGGTCCCCACCGACCGTGTCTCCACGTTGCCGTCGTGGTGGGGCTTGCGTGTCTCAATGATCTTGGGGGCTTTGCCGGTAGACCCACTCATGCCGGAAGGTCCCAAGTGAGAGACCAGACCAAGAGAGACACAAGAGGGGCGCACCGTTCGGAGACTTGAGCAGTGTTCGGGTCCTCGGACGGTGTGCGTCTCATTGGCTTGCTCGCTACTCTCTGGTACGCGTCTGATCATCAGACGTGACCGTGAGGGCAGCGAGCAAGCAGTGAGAGAGAGGGGGAGAGGAGGGGAGATAGGGACCGCACCCTCAAAAAGGAAACTATGGACAGGCCTGAAAAAGAGATATTACCCCAGGGCGGTCCGGACTGCACAGCAGTCCGGGAATCCGCCACGCCTCGTGCGTCAAGCCCCTCGTATTCTGGGGGGGGCAACAGGGCTGTCCACAATCCAATTGCCAAGAGCAACAGTGGCCGAGGAGGCCCCCGATCCAAGCCGTCCTTTCAGGACTTGATCGGGTTTAGTTTTAGTTCACCCGACAAAGCGTCGGTCGGACGGAGCGCGGGCAGAGGCGCGCTGTATTTGGAGGAGGGCTCGCTTGAGCGTCGCGCGGGTGTAGAGTCGGAGTCCGAGTTGGACTCCGACGACCTGGCGACCGTTAGCTCAGCGAGCCCTGTACCCGAGGGGGCGGGGGCTGCTGCGGAGGACTTCAGACTACTTTTAAAACTATGGTTAAAAACCACTACCTCTCTCTTTAATCGTCTTTACTTGGTTTCTCTGCTGTTTACTTCATAATTGTCATTGTATATATATTTATTTATATATTTATTGTATATATTAATAGTACACCTAAGACTACCTACATTACTGTCTTTCCTTCTCTCTTCAAATCTATCCAAAGGTTGTCTTTAAAAGATCGCTTTTAGCGATAAGGCCGCCCATTGTGTCACCCTATGTAATGTTTTCTTCATATATATTTTCTGTAACTTATATGGTGTACATAATAAAGAGTATTCTATTCTATTCTATTCTATTCTATTCAGGTCCTTCCGCAAGCGGCCCAGATCAGAGGAGGACCAAGGGTCGTCCGGCAGCGAAGAGGTGGCCTCGGCCCGAAAAATCCCCACCAGCAGGCGGGGTAAGGGCCGAGAGGGAGGCAAGAGCAGAGTTCTTGCCCCCAAGCAGGCTGGCCAGCGAGCCGAGGAGCTTGCTGATGCTGGACGACCCCCCGGAGACGGAGATGGCGGTCGCGGGGCTCCTGGTTCGGAGTCCTCCGGCGGTGAGCCGGATGACTCCGGACAGGGGCGGGCTCGGAGGGCCGGGTTCGCGGAGGTGGTGGAGGCCGCGCTTCGCGATGTGGCCTTGAAGAGGAAACTCTCCTCTAAAAACAAGGCCATAAGCGCGGCGCTGACCTCCATCCTGGCGGCAGCGGAGGCTAACCGAGGTGGGCCTCCGGTGGACGAGATGTCCAACCTGCGGGCGGAGGTCGCCCGCTTGGCTGCCGCCACCGAGCGTCTCCAGAGAGAGAACGCGGGGCTCCGAGCAGACCTGGCCAGGCTCCAGGGAGCCGGCCCACAGGGGGCGCCTAAATGGGGGCGCAGGGAGAACAGCCAGCTCGTGCCGCAGGAGGGCCAGGTGCTGGACCTGGTGCGGCAGGAGATGGCTGCCTTCCAGGCGCGGTTTTCCGTCCTGGAGGGCATCGTCTTGCGCCCCCCGTTAGCGGCGAGTGGGAAGGCTCCAGCCCAAAAAATCGTCACGCCACGGCGTCGTATGCGGCCGCCGTGGCTGCCACACCGGGGTCGTCCGGCCAGGAGAAAGGGTCCGGGCCGGCACCCGCCAAGCCGGGAAAACCGGACCCGGCCCCGGGAAGGAAGAGGAAAGGTGGGGTGGCTGCACGGACGGCGAAGGCTCCTGCGCCAGCCGTGCAGCAGCCCCCCCCGGCTTCCTCGCCTTCTGAACCTCTCCCCGGCTCAAGCCGAATGGCAAGTGGCCGGGGAGAAGAAGAAGGCGGGAAAGGCAGCCAGGGCGGCAAAGAGGCGGGAGAGAAGGCGGCGGCAGAGAGCGCGAGGCGTCGCGGCTGCGCTCCGCGCCCCGAAGACCGCGGCTGTAGTGATAACGCTGCAGCCGGACGCGGTGAAGAGGGGCGTGACGTATGCCAACACGCTCACCAAGGCCAAGGAGGCCATCAACCTCGGTGAGCTTGGCATCGTCGGGGGTCTCCGGCTCAGGGTCACCATGACCGGGGCCAGGATGCTGGAGATCCCTGGAGCAGACAGCGGTCCGCCCGCGGACGCTCTAGCCGAAAGGCTTAGGGCGTCCTTGGGCGCGGATGACGTCCGAGTGTCCAGGCCCACGAAGTGCAAAAACATGCGCATTTTGGGCCTGGACGACTCCGACACGGAGGGGGAGGTGTTGGCCGCCGTCGTCAGGACGGGGGGGTGCTCTACAGAGGAGGTGAAGGTGGGCACCATCCGTCCTGACAACACGGGCATGCGAACCGTAGTGGTGAGCTGCCCCGTGTCGGCGGCCAAGAAAATCTCGGAGGGCCGAAGGCTCTTGGTGGGCTGGGTCTCCGCGCAGGTGAAACTGCTGGAGCCCAGACCTCTGAGGTGCTTCCGTTGCCAAGTTGGCAACCATGTCGGAGCACTCTGCACCTCGGAGGTGGACCGCAGTGACCACTGCTTCCGATGTGGTCAGCCCGGTCACAGGGCCGGCTCGTGCGACGCCGCGCCGCACTGCTTCGCATGTGCGGCAGCTGGCAAGCCGGCCGATCACTGGGCTGGGGGCAAAGCCTGCGGTCCACCCGCCAGGGCCGGATCGAGGAGAAAACCCTCCTCCACCGCCGCCGCCGCCGCCGTCGCTTCCGCCGCAGCCGCCGCCACCGTCGCCGCCGCTGCCACTGCTCGGGAGGGGGCTGAAATGGAGTGCCAGTAATGGCCCCATTCCGCCTCCTTCAGACGTACGTTAGTCGCGGCGCCTCTCAGGAACTGACGCTCCTGGGCAAGGCGCAGTGATTGACGCCTGCGGACAGCGAGCAATGGGTAGCTCGCTGTCCGATCAGGTCAGGCCAGAGTCGACGGCGCGTTTCACTCGAAACGCGCCGTCAGCAACGAGCAGTCAGCAACGGAGACGGGGCCCGCCAGGGTCAGAGCCTGCCAGGGTTGCGGAATATGTTCGAAAGAGTTACCGCGGCCCTGGGAAGAAAGGCACTAGGAGGACTACGGGTGGGTTTTAGTCAGTAAAAGTCTGACACTCCCTGCCGCTCCACCCAGAGCGGGAGGGGTCATTTGATGATTTCTCATCCTATAAAAAAAAAAGCCCTCTGGTCTGTGAATTATGTCAAGACTTCCCGCCCAGTTCGTCTTTCTACCTCTTTCTGGTCCGGCCTCGACGGCGCCGCGCTGTCCATCTTCGGGCACCCATTGCGTGGATTTTTTTTCCCAACGGTCACAATGAATGCAGCTAACGTGACCCATCCAATTTCATTTGAGCCTGGCAGCTTTCTTACCTACATCCATTATACAGAATCCTTTACCTAAACAAAAACATCTTGAATCCCCGTTAGCATCCCACTTCATGTTTCACAAACACGTCTTCCATACATCTATGCGCCATGACGCAGTGCGGTGCACCATCTACAAACATCATTTAAATCACAAATGAAACCGCTTGGTTACTCCGCTAAGTGATTTCGATGTTCAACTCTGTGACGGCATCGAAGATTCCAATGGGATTGTTGATATAAGGTTATTTGATTTCGGTGTCTTTACGTTTCTGTCTTGTGTTTTTTGGGATAAATATTTCCGGATCTTTTCTGATACGGAAATTGATTCTTTTAAGGCTTTAAGAACAGTAGCGGAAACTTTATAACATATTTTTTTAGGTTTACTTGTGGAGTTCGAATCATGAAATTGAGTCGATGTAGAATGGTATTTGTCAGGAATCGAACTTATTCCTATAATGGCGACAGCCAGATAACTAGCTATTGATTTGGGCATAAAAATACATCATGGTATTTTTAATTAAAATAAGTGTAATTATCAAAAACTCGATTTAGGGCCACAGCCTTTTCAAAGAAATTTCGAAACGGCTGGTTGATACTTCCCGTGACCCAAGAGCTGGCTTTTACTTTGGGCAGAGACGTGGCAATGCCACCAGTCTCTTGGGCACATTACCAGCTGACAGCGTTGTGGACGAATATTTTGATGATAAATATCGAATGCGTAACAATATGTGCAAAAAGACATTGAAACAAGGTTTAGGTCAACCGCTACATTTCTTTTAATTTGATATTTTGTTTGTCACCATAATAATATTGTAAAAAGTGTTTTTAATAGCTAGCCTTCGATAGAGACTCAATACAGTCGTAACTCAATAGGTATCTTAAAATTCTTTGAACGTCTTCATTAGTAACCATTATTATTAAGTGAATTGATGTTTACATGATACTATTTAAAATCAGACAACTCTCAATGAGATATAATTCATAGGAATGACTTATGTAATGACAGATACTCGTATAATGAAGACATCGACATCACACAACTTGACCGTAACCGTTACAAGACTTTTTGCAGCAGTCGTCAACCATTCTAAATTGATGCACCATTAAGAAGATAGTCCACATACGATAATAATTAAAACACCTAAGATAACATCTAAAATAAAACCAGGTGTTATGAGTATGGGGATGATAAGTTTTGTTTATAACAAAACATAATGACTCACAGTTTCTGTAGCTCTATTAAAACAATTTAGTGGGACTATTGTTAGGTATAATAGACAAACCCGAGCCGGCGTCCCGTAGCGAATTATAATGAGATAAAACATTATGAAGAAGAACAAATGAAGCTATCATGTTCCTATCAACATGTGGTTTGACAAAAACTTTTTCGCTATACAATTAAGGTTCATTCTATTGTCGTGTTTTTGCTGATATGTGATACAAATAAAGATGATTAGTTTTTGCGTGGGTTCCCCAGGTGAAAAGGCTTTTTATTGCTATTAATTTGCGTTTTTTATGGAGTGATTTTTGAAAATTTGCTTTTGTTGTTTTGATTTATGAAGAAAGGATTTCAAAAAGAGGGATTGGATCAAAATAGCCCACCTAGCAGGAATTGAAAATGTTTACGTTGGTAATACGAATTACTTAAAAATTTTTAGACGCAACAATGTATAGAAAGTTTTAAAACAATACCCGACACCGAAAATAAGTCGTAAGTCCCTCCACCGAAAGTAAATAATGTCACAAAGAAAACAATGGACGAAACACGATTGGTATTAAAAATAATCTCAGAAATTTTAAGCGGGTACTTCAAAACATGCGTCTCACTGTATGCGGTAGGCACCGAGCCCAAAGTATTTGTAAAATGGTAGTTATTATGTTTTGACTCGCCCACACGCAAGGGACGTGCTTGAACAAAGGAAAAAGTAAACGGAAAACTCACTAGAAAATCGTCACGTAAAAGTCTGAAGCTTACCTTTCATTGACTGAAGTATTCCCCTCTGAAATGGCGCTGAAACCAAAAAAGTCTTGACAAATCTGTCTCAAAGTTTAACGATTTAAAAAAAATATACCCCGTGGTCGAACCTGCTCCCCTAGAGGACATTTGGAAAAAGTAATCTATTCCGATAAGCCAACAAGGAGACTGTTCATTTTTATTTTGTCCATTCCCTGAGGCTTAGAGCATCTTACAAATTTTGTGTAAGGGATAAGCGGATAGCGGGTTTGATTGTATGACGTCGACTGCCGTTTAAATGTTAATTAATCAACAATATCATTAACGTAATGAAGCTTCTTAGAGGCCTAGTATGTGCCTCATATTGAGTCACAAAATCACAATTCCCCCTGTCAAAAGTAAACAACCGCTTATTTAAACTTCTCATATTCCATACGATTTTCAAGCTTAATGTTATAGATATATTGAAATAATTATTTCGGAATTCATTTGGGTTGGTTGAAAAGTTCTGGGTTTCGCCAACGTCACAAGCGTCTCAGCCTTTCCTTGTCCCTTACATCTTACAACTTGTACCAAACACACAGGGGCATGACGTTGCATTCGCCTCCCACCATACAGCCTTAATCTCCCTACGATGCGGTCGCGATAACGTTTGTGTGGCGACTCTAGAGCGCAGTGGCCGTAGAGTATTAAATTGTAGACAATACATTGATGGGTGACTTTTATGCCTAACACACAGCCAACGCTTCCCCTGGAATACTGAATAACAGCTATTTACACCGAATAAGCTAATACACATAATCAGATGTTGTCCCATATCTTACCGCCTTTCATTTGATAGGAGAGAATTTAAAAAAACGTGTCACTCCGACCCTATATAACATACATAAAACATATTTCGAAAGGCTTGATTGAAACTTAAAATTAAATGACAAGACATGAAGTGA
This sequence comes from Melanchra persicariae, assembly GCA_947386135.1. Classification (NCBI taxonomy): domain Eukaryota; kingdom Metazoa; phylum Arthropoda; class Insecta; order Lepidoptera; family Noctuidae; genus Melanchra; species Melanchra persicariae. Next base: position 6,836,953 of record OX376655.1, on the reverse strand, counting down.
GCAACTCTATTTCAGGGAACCTACTCTCAAGCCCGAGGTCCGTAGTTACGGCCATAGTGTCGGGCGTTTTCTACTCCGTATCACCTACGGACAAACCCAAATTAAGAATGAATGACAACACGATTTGACAGTTGTCTTAGTTCGGGTTCGGGACTAATCGTAAGGCCGCAGGTGATATGGAGTAGAAAACGCCCGACACTAAGGCCGAAACTACGGACTTCGGGCTTAGAGAGTAGGCCCCCCCTGGTTATTAAAAAACGAGATTTGCGAGTAGAAGCATAGACGAAGTGGACTTACAAGTAAAATAGTTTTAGTTATAATTAGTTAGTTACCACCTATTATTAAATTGACTTCAATAAAGTCATCCATAAAGACGAAATTTGAAGATCCTTCCAAACTCTACCGATGAAATCCTAACTTTAAAAATCAAAAACATTACTGTACTGCCTATTCTACCTATTTACACATCTGCACATAATTAGTAACCATTGAATAAAATGCCTAGAGTTTTTGTGGGCACAATATTGATACTGTAGACTTTCATGCGAAGGATGATTATCCAGATAAATGATTGTGTATTTACTGAACGGTACTTCGTTTGAAGGTTTATTTAAGGAAAACGTCTTTTATTTATACCTACCATTTTACTATAGGCAGACCCCCAGCGGCGTTTGATGGGAACCCTGCCTTCAGTGGTATTTGTCATTTTTTCAGCTATTGTTTTGATCGCGATGTTTCTTGTTGAGCTTTAATATAAACTTGTGAAAGATATAATTATATAGCCTTACAGGATAAATCTTAATGAACCACTTGCTTTGTGGATTCGTGTACTGATTTATGTTTTTCTTTGCGAAATAACAGTCATCTGAATTTGGAACCTTCAACGGCTTTTTCATTTGTGTGATAATTATGTTTATTATTATCTTCATCACACTCCGGAACCAAACGACAGAAAGGAGTTATACTTAGGTAAAATTATGTAAAATTAATCGGATTAGTATAAAACAACTGTTCTGTGACAATGGCAGTCACAGGATTTTTTGTTCGATATCCTGTTTGTTTTTTTACATAACGGCATTTAAAGCGACAGTCACATTACAAAAAATGCTACCTCAAAAACTGGCTCAACACATAAAATACCGTATTATACAGCAACGGAAACATTACGACCCCCTTTAAAACATTTAAATGTTCCCAATGACAGAAGTTAAAATTCATTGGATTCCGAAACCCACCCTCTGTCTGCAAACACGAGCATAATGCCTCATTTAATAACAAATTAGATCTCACCACGTTAATAAAACGAGTCGAATACCTTCTGTATTTTCAAAGGGACGGCCCGAGATCCTTTTGTTTAGATATAACACGATTCCGAAAGAAGATTTCGTAATTTATATAGAAGCATATAAATCTTGCGGCGGAGGATAAAAAAGCTAAAAACACGTGTGAAGTCCAGTTTGATGTTAAAAAGGTTTAGGTTTATAAAAAAAACTTTGTGTACAACAGTTTAATTAGGTGGTGGTTAGCTTGGGTGTGATAAAAACGCTGTAAATATGCACTACGTCGAGCCAAGGTTAGGTAATAAATAAAGAGGTGTTACTATAAGATTTTATGCAGAATTATTTAAGTGGAAAATTTCCATGGAAGTGCTAAAGCTGTCGTGCTCTCATTAGTAAGCGCTAGAGTAATTTAATTATCTATTTCGCAAAAACTTAAATTTCTTTTGTATTAAGAGTAATGTAGTGTGGATATGTGATACACAAAGTAGAATGTTGTCAGTTTCGTTACTAATGTTATTGTTTTACCTTAGCCATCTCTTTTTATATCGGTTTGATATTATTGTGATAACCAAAATTAAAAGGTCGCAGAGTCCCATCGCTTCATAACATTACCGATGAGACTCAGCTCCGATCATTAAAAACATCGTTCACAGTTCAACGCTCACATCGTCTAGGTAGGATCTCTCCACCACTTTTGGCAAACGTACTGACGACAGAACACTTCACAGCATGAAGATAATATTAGCATAAAACATTATGCTGCTGTCCATTCCACAAGCAAAAAACATATTATAAACCCAAAGAAACACTACCTCAAACCTACTATTGAAATCGATAGAGATACGGATCTAAAAAATTGTTCGAATGATTTACACTTGCCATATATGGAGGAAACAATAGAATATTAACCTCCCAACATCGCGATAGGAAAAGGTCTATGTAATAACTTTCACGAGCTTTTGGCTGCTACTGATAATGTTAGAAATATAGCCGCCCCTTTTGCATATTAAATTAAAATTATATATCTGGTTGACTGTAATTAAGTATTTAGGACAAATTTTATTCGAGTTGCCTGGATATCCTATTGATTATGAACAAAATGAAAAATAAAATAGAATAACGCGCTGTTTTTAGCCGACTTCAAAAAAAGGAGGAGGTTCTCGGGTTAATTCGGTTGTATATTTTTTTGTTACCTTATATCTCTGTCATTTATGAACCGATTTGAAGAATTCTTGAAATTTTATCAAAATCAATTCAGTAGTTTGGTTTTTATATCTAGCTATTTGGATTTAAAAACCAAACCAGGTTTTTAAATCGAAATAGCTGGAAAAAAGTTGTGGAAAAATCATCCATACCCATACTTTTACGAAATTGCGTATTCTTTGACTTTCCAGTGGTGTTGTTAGGTGTGGGGTACCACTAAAAGTGAAAAATTTGAAATCTTTTTCACAACAAATAAAACGACTTCCAAAAAAAGACACTGTGGTGTTTTAGGTTGTTTCTCCGTTATTTAACACCGACTTCCGAAATTAAAGTTATTTTGTACTCTGTAGTGTTTTTTTTGGAAGTCTGTTTTTTATGAAAAAGTTTTTGGATAAGGATTGCCAGAGACAGATAATTTTATTACTCACAAGCCCATCGCTCCTGTTCTTCATCGGCGTTTTATTGCTCTGTGGATTACCTACCTATTTAAAAACTGACGTACATTATGTTTTCGTAAGTAAGCGACACAATACATGGTTCGTCGCAATCTATCTAACAACAGATTATTGCAGACTTTTGAATCATCCTTCACACTATGTGGCTTTAAAAATGCTGTTGGGGTTCCGAATTTCCAGTCCGGCGTGGTTTACACTGCCTCACTTTTGAGCGCGTTGACGGTTCCTGGTTTGTTCTGTATTCTGAGGGTTTGACGTTAGCGAAACTTTATGTAACCGATGGAGTAAGTTTAAAACCCGTACTATGGCTCTACAGCCTCTGAATTTAGTATATTTCAGTTTCAAAATCACATAAGTAAGATTCGGGAACGTCACAGGAAGATGCTAGCGATGATGGTATTTGTAGGCATATTACCTTACCATCATCGCTAGTATCTTCCTGTAACGTTCACTTATATGTGTATTTAATTATTTGTCAGTACACCAAAACATGTATCCACAAAACATCCATAATAGTTTTCAAACAGCTATTTCTAACGTTCAAGGTTCCTATTTAGGAAATCGAAGAAACCTAACAAAAGTGGGTCTCGTGGTTGTTTTATAGCTGTGTCAGAGTCTTTAATTATTACCCCCTCACTATCAGGCTAGCAATCGGAGAGGGCAAGACGCCTACTTCCTCCGTTGTAAGCTTACCGTATGTATTTCAATACGGAATTTGTAATGTATATTTTATGGCCTTGGTTCTTTTTGCTGGTTTTGCATGCTCGTGGCTTTTGCTTTGTCGAGAGTGATTTTTTTCAAGCAAATATAGGCGCAAGGATAAGGAATGGGTAAGAACATTACTATGAATGTGAGTCCTTCAAAGTTTATTGCAAGAAAGAAGTCATAATAATAATAATCAGAATAGAAGAAAATCAGTGGAATCACAGATAAGTCTGGCCTTAATATTGAGACTTCATTGAAGTGGTAGCCCTACTTTGTTTTTCTACTTAACCAGTTTGACCTCAAAAAGCTGGTTGAACTATATCTAAGGACTTTTTGTTAGCAATGTAACAGGAATGCCATAGTGTTCAGTGATCAGTGTTGTTAGCCGTGACCTTTGAAGCTTGGTCTAGTTAACTATAGACTGCTTTTCTTAATATAAAAGTATTGGTTAGGTAATAAGTGAATTGTAGTATTATTATGTACAGTACATAACAGTCATCGTAACATTTCAAAGGAACAAAACCTATACAGAACAGGATTAGGATCAACTTTGACCAAAAGCCCTGAAATCACTTTTGGTGAAAATAATATTTATTACATTTATCGTCATAAGTTGCGGCAAAAATAGAAAAAAGTCTCCAAAAGAGTCAAAACCAACTGACTACTGCGCTGCAAAAGGTGGACTCGAATCAATCAAGTCGATTCCGGTGGCAAAACCAAAAAACAAGACAAAGTAGTAAATTATCCCGATGCACTAAATACTCCGTTATAATGTGACTGTAAAATACATACTTAACAGCTCGGAATGAGTATTAAAATTAGGAAATTAATTATACCGATTCGATCGGAATTAATTAGCAACTGCATACCGGTATTGGATTACATTTGTTTTCTGGAAAAACGTGCTTATCTCACGCCCGTTTTTATCTTAATCACACACTGAGAAAGCTAGCACTAAAAAAAATATCTCTTATCTTGGTACAGTCGAGGTCACAGCTGACTGTCCCGAAATGAATTTTAATCTCGTACCGCGAATTCATACATAAAAAGAAACGAAATCGCATAATATTAACGTTTTCGAATTTATCAGTTCATCTCGTGTGATTGTTTGTTTTATTAATGTTTTAAACAAGGTTTATGAGGAAGGTAATCTCCATGACGTGAATATTAATTTAGGGGTGAGAGTTTCGGGATAGTTCGGAGATAAGATGGGACATTTATATGGAGGTAGTGTTTTGTATGAAGAAGAAGGGATGCTTAATCGCGAAGATATATCTCTTGATTTAATGGTTCTGCATTATGTTGGGAATGCAATTGTGTAAGCATAAGGAATAGAAATGGAGGTTAATTCTGTTTTTTAATATGCTTGTTGAAACTTGTTAAAACCCTACGCATTTCTAGCGGCATTGTTTAAACGCATCGTTTTTGCCAAAATCAGACAGTCAATCTTCAATATAATTCAGCATAATTCACTTTACATCGATAAAATCGTAATTTAGCTACGAAAATGTGGCAGAACAAAAGCAAAAATAAAAACACCGGATACAGGAAATTAATCAAACATCATTATATTCATCATACTACGGGTGATAATAAGTGCTATTTAATTGGCGCACATGATACTCGTATATCTACCAACATCGAAATATTAAATGAGTTCTTAACATTAAACATAGGAAATGATTCATTAAACCAGTTTGATACTAATATTTCCTTTAACATTAAATTATCAATATTGACTTTGGAAACAATATTGTATCGGATGCAGCGAATTACTAAAATAATAAATATTCATAAGAAGGCACCGGATATTTGACATGCAAATGACTATATAGAAGCTGATACTGTTTTGTCACATCCTAAAGCACGGGATACAGAAGCGACTAGACTAAAATGCGAAATGAATAAAGAAGTTATTTATCATATCCATCGACTAGAATGAACTAAATCCTGTGGTCGTTAGATGTGATCTAAGGAACACAAGATTTAGCTTATTCTTCGACAATCTTTACTGTAGTACATAAAGAAAATTTCGGTTTTACAATAATCTAATGCATCACTTTAATTTGTTACTTGAGCATTGTTTCAGGCGGCGTCATGCGAAAGCGATCAACGCTCGAATACGCTTTCCGTCGCGATCATTTCTATCGAAAACCTAAATGTATGGTCGCGTCGATAAAGGGCGTTCTCCGGGTTTGCTGAACAAATCATAGACGATCGCGTATTTGCGCGATGATCGCTTTTTTTGAGGTGAGTTTGCTCTTGACTCTAGTCTAGTCAAAGTCTAGGTTGACGATGGAGTGAGCTTACCCAGAAAAATTCCGTTCACTCTTGCTTTGAAGCTTTCGCTTTTAGCCTAATTTTACTAAAACTGACCTAATTAGCATGCCAATCTTGTTCATGACTATTGGTGTTAATTAAGTTAGGTTAGGTTTTTTCCCTTTGAAAAAATCTTTAAGCTTTTCTATCCTTTCCTAAGCCATGTATTTGGGACACACTCTATCCCACGAGAATTCCTGTCATCATCTAGGTGAGACTTTCATTGCTAGTTTAACTCACAAAACCCGCATTACAGCTATTTGTGGTTAAAAACGGCATTATCATGATTTGCGGCTTTACCACTTACTGCTCTACTTACTCAGTGACGGATAAAAACGCTTTAATGGGATGGATTTAATACACCTTGTCTTTAACCACATGCAGATATAAAAAAAAAATACCCGCCTTGATGCTAGAACGCAAAAAGGCAACTTAATTCACTCTGGCACGTTTTTTAAGGATGGGAAGTCATCAAATGGCTCCTTTTGCTCTAGGTGGAACAGGAGGGAGTGTCAGACTCTTTTCGACTAAAATCCATTCTTCCCTTTCTCCATCCTTATGCCCTTTGCGTTCCAGTAGGGCTGCGGTGACCCTTTCAAATAAATTCCGCAACCCTGGCAGGTACTAACTAAAGAAATTTTCTAGGAAAAGCTAGTTAGAAAAAACAGGATCCGTGAAACTATGTACACAGACGATTTGGAAATCAATCTAAAACACTGAAAGCAGTCCATAACATGTACTTACATACTTAAGACGTGTAAGGCAAGAATAGTGGGAAGTACAATCCCCGTATACACTGGTGGCTAACAAAAATGCAAAAGTAGCTCGGTCTGTCTGTATGTTTGTAGACTTTTCACGTTTATACGGCTGAAAGGATTTGAATGAAACTTGGCACACTGGCAAACTATGTCCTGGGTTAGATTACAAAGTACAACATATTTATTCAGGGAGTATTTTTCCAAGGAAATTAATCTGATATTAGTGATACACGCGAGCATAGCCGCTAAGAAGCTAGTCTAATATAAAAGAACAAAAAAAGTATTATACCAATAAACTAGTTCCAAAATGAAATAGTACCAGCGAGATTGTACGACGTTAGTAAATTAATTATAGACAAAAGCGACCTCGTCGACTAGGCGTTCAGATATCGATCCCGAACACGTATAAAAATACATACCTTTTAAAGTAAGACGTTATATAATCTTACCTTGGAATGTTTAAATGTGGCTAGTTGTTTGAATGAAAGTTCTGAAAAATGTGGTAAAACAATTTATTGATACTTAGTGTGTTATGAAAATCTGAGAAATGTTTATAAGCTACTAGCTTTGCCCGCGGCTCCGTACGCGTGGATCTCAGTTATCGCGTAAAAAAGTAGCCATGTCCTTTTCCATATCTCAGGCTATATATCTGCCAAATTTCATGACGATTCGTTTTGCCGTTTTAGAGTGAAAGCGTAACAAACAGACAGACAGGCAGACAGACAGAGTTAATTTCGCATTTATAACATTAGTAGGGAAGTATTTCAGTGACTTGTTATTTTTCAAATGAGTGATTTGAAGTCCTCTGGAAACCTTTTTTGGAATGACTCATATTTGTCATAAAGGAATTGTAATGCATGAGTTGTTGTTTAAATTTTATTACTACAGTCGGAAAAATAAAATCGATATAATATAATATTAACCCGATCATAAAATCACGAGTAACTTCATACAAACTCCGAGCAAACAAAAAAATATATTTCACGTGAAAAAGTTTCATCTTCCCAACAATCCGAAGCGAAATCTCGACTCCAAAACAAACACACCAAAACAGAAACTTGCAGATAAATTGTTTGCTGAACACTCCAAATCATCCGTTGAGTGTTTCGATCAAATCGTATCGATATCATAAAATACAGAGCCGAAAATCGCATTCGCTGACAGAATATTAATTTTCGATTTATCGTATCTCTCGCCCCCTACAGCTCCTCAAACAATACAAATATGCTTTACAATAAACTGTGCCATTTTAAGCAATAAATTTTTGTATTTAACGGCTTGCCACCTCTTTATTAAGTGGTTACGACCGTCATGCCACGTAAACTCGGATCAATTTTTTTGTAAGATTTCGGGACTTTTTATGTTTCTTACTTTGTTACAAAGGCGCATAAATCAGTAATACCGGATTTTGGAATGAGTTATTAGCATGTGAACTATGGCCACTAGGTATTATAACTTGTTAGCATAGAGGATAGAATATGGTGATTATAATAAATACAAGTCAGATTGATAGACGCTCGGTGGAGAGAATATCTTTTTAAGTTTTTTTGTTAACCATAGTAAAATTATGGGTGTGTCCATTTAAGACTAACCCTTAAATGGGCACACCTATATCACCCTACCACATTCCCTCTACTGCCCACCGGAAGCAAAAACAATATTCATTTCTATCGACCATACATCTCTTGGCAAACCCACCATGAAACTCATATCGACGGAACACACTCAACATTATGTTAAAGCTAAAACAAAAGTCAGTAGGAACCCGCACATACATCAGGGGGATCCCGGGGTCGCGGGATCCCGGGATCCCGGTAGGAGGCAAATAGCCCGTAGTAGTAAATCGTCTGGCGTAACGCGCAATATCAATGACTGCAGCATCATTGGCGGGAACGGTCGATTGGTCGCACGCGTCGCCCGACCTTGCGTGAACCAAAGACTATAGATTAGAAAGGATAAAGGTCCCACTGAACTTTGATAGTTCACGTATTTGTTGTCTGCCTATTGTAGCAATGAGTGAATGTGTGACATTTATAGGTGTTGTGTTTAGCATATTTTAATAGGGTAGGTATTTTGGTGCAGCGAAATTGTTTTTATTAAATGCGTCTTCTTGTGCCTCGTAATATTAGGCAATTAATGTTTCAAAATCGCTGTGTTTATTAATACTTATTATTATAAGAACTGCTTTACAAATAAAAACTTCACCTCAGTTTATCTCTAAACATTACTCTACCCAACTTCGCTAGTGAAGTCCCCTCTTTGCTATTTTTATCTTAATCTTTGGCAGTCCATTGGTATCGTATATTTTCAATTCACCACTATTTCCTGAAATTGGCCCCTGCTTTTGTAAATATTATGTTTGGTTCAATGAATCCCAGACAAAGGAAGTCGGTATTGTGCATCATTTATTTTTAGCTCGGAATGCAGTAGTAAGTACTTACAGGCACACTTTAACGCATTACAGAAACGCTTAACACAGTAATTTACAAGAAAAAAAAGATTGATAGACGAACAAGTTTAAACCATCATTAGCATTAAGCATTTAGTAGGTTCAGTTTAATTTCAATTATACCCGAAAAGTCTGAAAAATGTAAAACAATACACATACTCTTAGATAATAAATAAAACACCGAAATTTACCCAAGTTTTGTAACAGGCAGACATTCAATTTAGCTTTCTTTTATTTCCCGTCTCTTTGTTTAGATTTCCGTCATGGGACTAAGAAAAATAGCGAGCCAAACAAAAAGTTTTACCATCGCCAAAGGGCCAGTCAAGCGTGAACCTTCAAAAACAGATAACGGGAGACTCAAAATATCCGGTGTCTTTGAGCCACGATGTGTAGTTAGGCTAACTTGCTACTGGTCATTGACGAAGCTTCACACACACATTTGCTACTTTTATGGGTTATCCGCACACAGGTCAAGCTAATGTGTGTGTAACATGATTAAGGAAAGTACAGAAGTGTGTGTTGTCTCCGAAGTTTTGCAGTTGACATCGCTTTGAGTCTAGGAGGAACAGTATTGTGACACAGTGCAATTCCTTAACAAGCGTGCTTTGTTCGGCCTAATAAACCAGCAAGCTTCATTTTGTCGTCGACCCAGTTAGCGAGGTCTTGGCACAAAGACGTACCTACCTACCCTATTTTTGTGGTGCACTTATGCAAAAACAAACGTCATACTGAGTCAGTTTTGTTTGTGGTCAGGTGTCGTTTACGTGACGATTCAGTTGCGGTGCAGTTCTAGGGCAAGCATTTTGGAGCAGTAGAGTGCTGTGAAATTGTCTTTCACTTTGCATTAGATGCTCGAGAAGTGGTTTATTTTTTGGTTGTAAGAACAGTATTGTTCTACTTTAAGACTTGTGACAGTTTTTTCAGTATTATTGGTACTGGAAACTACAAATTAATCGCCTGTGGAAGGAAAAAACACTTGTATTTGAATTGCTAAAAGAAAACCAAAACACAAAAAAACTCTCGTGATCATGTCTTTATTTACGCTCCTTACGAGATAAGTAGCTACACTCTTATTCCCCAGACTTAATTAATTAAAATGTTCGTCCTAACGTGTAACAACCTACTACCTACCTTACCTAGTATAATGTTATTCCTACATAGCAAATAGTAGCTATTAGGCGGCGACTCCCTTGAGCTTGAGTCGAATAACTTACAATTAGACGTAAAAAACGTTAGCGCAGTAAGCGCTTTTTGATGCGATCGCCGCTTGTTTGGACTTCAACACGATTTCATTAGTGATGTTCTTGATGTACGAAAAAACGATTCTGTGCTCCTTTTTCCTCAATTTCTTTCGATTACAAATCTGTCGGTTGGCAAGGAAGGAACGTAGCTACTGACTTTGGTTGTACAATTTTATTAATTCTTTTGTGAAGTTTTGTGTGGACATGTTAGTAAGGAAAAATAAACCTGTGTACTTTTAGGGTTTCCATACAACATTGAATGTAAATAAATACATGACTGTCTTTTTACAAACCATACTACTACATAACTTTTCCCAGAAGAACATACAAGTTTCTTTTATTTGTCTTTTTACTTAACAAAGGAACACTACCAATTTCACATGGTAATTGGCGGTCAATTCGAAACGTCTATTTACTCTCCGGACAAAATTCCAATAGTATAAAATTACCAGTAATTGGTAAGGTTGCGGAATACCGTATCCAATTAAAGGTACCATTTTTTTACGCCAGATTCTCGTTGTTGGGCATCCATGGTTTTTGCTGCAGACGGCCATTGGGTCTGTCGAAGTTTTTACTGGACGACAACCGTCGACGGCGAAATTTTTTGCTGCGTCCGAACTCATCGCCGAACGTCAAGTACCCATATATTTCGGTAGCGACCAGCCATGGGCGGCATAATTGATTGAATTCGCTGTAAATAAGCTTCATTTTTGTCCGTACCTTTTTGTTTATTAAACACATGCTTCGGCGACATTTTTTGCTAGTAAAAAATATCCCTTTTTGTTTTGTTGATTGAAGTAAATGTAAGACTGGAAAGTCACATTGGATCTTATTAATAATTTAACTTTTTACTTGGCTCGAGCCAGGACAATGAACCGAGTCTCCACATTTTTTCATTGCTGCCCAATTTTTATGACAGACAATCAAAGCTAAAAGCCCTCTGACATTCCTATCGGTTTCTTTTTACTGTCACACGACGTATTAACTGCTCCCAAATATAGTAGAATGGCTTTAAATGTAAATACTTTAAAACATCTTAAAGCTATGAACGATATTTTAATAGGCATTTATTGCTTTTTCAAATTCCTTAGTGTTGTTGATTGTGATCTTGTCAATATATAATCTTAAAAATGTATTTTTGGAGAGTTTGATAATGTAGAAATATGAAAATATAAAGTACTAGCTTTTACCCACAGCTTGCCTTGCGTTAACATAAATTTTCGCAAAATCCATCCCCATCAATCTCTGCGCCAAAATTTATCAAAATCCGTTCAGTGATTCAGGTGTGAAATCTCAATAAACAAAACAAGTGCAAGTGTTTATTCATTGAGTGCAAGTCGAACTCGCGCGCGAAGGTTCCGTACCATTATCTAAAAAAAGGCATAAAATCACGTTTGTTGTATGGGAACTCCACTGAAGTATTTATTTTATTCTGTATTTAGTAGGTATACCTACACCATCTGTGAAAATGTCAACTGTCTAACTGTCACGGTTCATAAGATACAGCCTGGTGACAGACAGACGGTCAGCGGAGTCTTAGTAATAGGGGTCCCTTTTTACCCTTTGGGTACGGAACCCTAAAAGTGACTTTCGCATTTATGATACAAAAAATTGTTACTTCACTAGAAACTTGTCTTCAGTGAACTACAAAACAACTGAAATAATAATAAAAGCAAATAAAGAGAATGAAACATGATGGCAGTTTCAGAAAGACAGCTAATAAACTGATTCCAATAAGATAAAAGATGCATGCAGATCAAAATTCGATGTTCTGATAAGGGAACCCAATCATCACAGCAGCACGGGAGGCGTGAACTCGTAACTTATAACGACTATAAATTGAACAAAGTCAAACATTCAACAATCGCGGTTGCATTGATTCGAATCGAATCATTCAATTAAAACGCCCGAATTCGAACGTCGAAACTGCGATTGAGATCAATATCGCAGTTTTAATAAAACAGCTGGGGAACGGTCCGCCATATCTGGAGCTTGCTTATTTTTTTCAAACGAGAAAAAAGTTTCGAACCCCTCGAAAAAGCAAGCAATGATAATAGAAACAACGGGAGCGCCGTTCTAAAGGGTTACTCGTGTTTTTATTTGTGACTACATATAGGCCTTTTTAGAATGCGTTAAAAGGAAACGCTCGAAATCTCCTAAAGAGTGCGTGGGTGAAAAAATAATACGGCCACTCTGTCGCCTAACGTTTATGTGTAGATATTTGTATTTCCTGTTCTGTTTTACATGCTATTGGCATCGGTATACCATTGTACGAAACGTTTGGAAAGAACCAGATTTAATGCAATACTTTTTGGTAGCATGCGATGTGTAAACTGTTTATTGGAATAACATTGTTTTTTGGCAATGTTTTATTTTATGGCAAAACAATTATTGTATTTTTGCGGGATATTTTATTGAACGTATGCATATACACGCGAAGTTTGTGCTTTGTTTTCATATCATATCATAGTATCCACGTATCGTTATTTTGTGATGATAAAAATAAAGCTTCGCAGCAAATTACGAGTACATTCGACTTTTATCAATTTTGTACGTCAATTTTTATCTGTCTCGACTACAACAAAAGCATCCTAATAATATTAAAATCCACTCAGAAAATGTCTCGGATTTCAAATAATAATGTATATTTTTCTTAAATAAGTTGTCTTCTCACAAAAAATAATGTGCTCATTGTTTATGAGTTCCAAAGAACAGGATGACCTGACAAATAGAAATATGATATTAAAGAAATGTGATACTTATGACATTTTGAACCAGAATATATTTTACGATCGGGCGGTATGGCTACCTCTGGTGTTTTTATAAGAAACCCGACCTAATTGGTGACTTACAGGCACGCCATCTAGCGTGACTGGCCGTGGTGACAGTTTGAATTCTTAATTACGTAAAATATAGTAATTGGCGGCACCCACTTCACTGTTATTGGCATTTGCTTTGCTTTGTCTCGGGATAATGGCGTCATTTAAGTAATTAAGGTTGACCATCGAATATTTGAAGGTCCTTGTTAGAACTACACTTTAAGAGAGCCAAGTTCTAACTGGAAATAAGATATTGTAAAAGTGCGTTGAATCGGAGGGCAAAGTCAATTTGTTTAAAGCCCCTTGTTCTTTCTGAAGGCCAATTTGCGTGCTTAAAACCGTTCGCAATATTTCCGTGACAATCAATGTTAAAACGCAGGGAATTTAGAGATGTTTTAAATGTTTGCAACTGCGATCCGAATGAGGACGTTTCTTAAACATATGGGGATTGCTTCTCTGATAGATTAGAATTGAAAAGAATTCTATAAAACATTTGATTAACTAAATACTTTATATAATTTATAGAAATATATTGATGAAGAAAACATTGCAAAGGGTAAGACAATGGGCGGTTTTATTTTCTGATAAGCATTCTTAATAATGCTTATTAGAAAAACAAGGTCACTTCAGTATTTGATGCAAGGCTAATAAGAAATTTAATTTGTAAATACTCTAATATAAAACAGTTACTGGTAGATCTTGTTAGAAATCAACTAGGGCTATTCGATGACATTAAATTGCTACTTGCTGGGGCAAAGGTGACATTTTAAACTAGGTCGAGCCGTGAAGGCCGTCTGCAGTTAGTAATGGAACTGTCATTCGATACAAAGTTAATGCTGGTCTAATTTATAATAATAGACTGTAATTATTATTGCTTTTAATGCATAAAATGTTAATGAATATGCTCTCTGGTTTTATAATAGCATGATGTCCCTGCCTTATCATAAGGCCTTAGTTGCGGAAATTGGATGTAATATTATTAACTTTCATGGCTCAAAGAAATTGCAAATTATTTAAAAAACAAAAATATTTCATAAAAACATAAGTGGTCGTACAAATACTAATAATCTGATATCTTTAAAAGCTAAAAGTCAAGACAACAAAAACCATACACCGAGCCATGACGTTGCCATTTCTATTTTCAAAGTCACGGCCAGCGGCAACGATTACAAACTCCAAAGCCAAAATAAGGATTTTATTACCAAAACAGACAGCTTTTTGAAATATCATCACGCACATTAGTCGATTGTACTCAAAGATTAAAAAATGGAAGCATACTTGATAAGAAGGTCATAAATACCAGTTTTGAAAATGCTCTAACTGGAATACGATAACATCTTTTAAGCTTTTTATACTAAAAAGGGGTGTGAGTAAAAAAAAAGTATAAAACTAGGGTCCTTGCCCCGTTGACGGCCACAACGAGTTTTATTACATACGACATGTTGACGAATAGGGCGTAAAATTCTACGGTTTATGTCATAGAGTAGGTTTTAAAATAGACGAGGTACAGGGGGAGATGTACCATTATGGAAAGTATGCACTACAGTGGCATTGTGTTGTCGTAGTAACAATAAAACAGAAATACACTCCTGTTTATTTTGTGCATGGTTCTAAAACATTAACGAAGGTAACAGCTCTATTATACTTGTAAATTTTTCAGTAGTCAACGCACAATTGGCATTAGAAATTACAATGACAGAACCACAGTATCCGAATTAGCAGTTATGCACTATCTACATAGTACACACAATAAAGGGTTTTGACCGAAATTTACCCGGAGGTGGTAAAACAGGCTATAAATGTGAGATATTGAAGGACAACTCCAGCGAGCGAGTTAACAACTCAATAATTTTACCCCTCACCCTTAACTTTTAGTTCAGGATAAACATTTAACTTACTAGGTACATAAACGCTGTTATGTACACAATATATAAGTCAAGGTAGTTGGCAGGTAAGTAATAATGCATCAGGAAGGAGATAAAGTCTAGCCTCCAGGGGACCAACTAAGTTATGCGATAGAATAAGTAATGCACATACATGTACGAGTACTCAGACGGTTGAACATAGGTCTTCATGAATGTATACCTTCGTTGTTGATGAGAGATAAGGTGGTGCTATAGAAGATGACGGCTTAGAAAATGATAATAATATCAATGTTTTCTTAGAGCAATGAGTGAGAAAAGTTAATAGTGATAATGACCAAGTAGTAGAAACCGATTTTCAAGGAAAACATTAAAATAACTGTTTTGTGATAAATCAGTGGGATGATAACATAATACAAAACATTGGCAATGCCGTTCAGTTTGCAAAAATAATGTGATTTACAATATCAAGTAGATGATTTTTTCAAACAGTTATGAAGTGACTAGGATTTGTTTCCGAAATCCTTTGTGTTATGACCGAAAGTGAAATACGCCATTAAGAGGATACTGGACACGGCGAGATATATAAATGTGGACCGTGAAACTCAGTTTATTATTCATCGATAAATTCAAATGATCAGCTCCTGTGTTTGATATAATATTTGGTATGGTGAATGCTAATGACAAGTGTATATAGATGCGATATAACAATCCAATTTAATATTCACTTTCTACTCCAGATAGACGCTGTTAAATTGAACGTGAAGCTTATGAACACAATAAACGTTTAGCCTTGGATAAACTATGAATTGACAGTATTAATATTGACAATGATGATCAAACACCGCTGACGTACTTCACTTTTCTTTTTTTTATTTATCTCATAGAGGGTTGTGATTGAAATTGAGTATAAAAAATTTTGCTACACAATGCAAAATGATTAAGATTGCCTATTGATGATGAAAAAAGCAAAGTTATTGAAGCTTGAGTAAGAGTACTTACCTCAACAACAAAAGTGCCAAAGGAAGAAAGAATGATAACGATAAAGTACAAACAGTAAACGTTATAATAATATCAAAAGCTCACCCCAAAACAAACAGAAATCACTCTACATTTTTCATAGTCTTTGTCGACTAGGGCACGGCACAGCAAAAGTATTGCGTGACAAAATAATACTGCACGCACACTGTCAAATGATAACTCTACGTCTATCAATTTCCAGAGGAATGGAGCACTATGGTGTGCTTAAAGTTTATTATGGCATTCGTAGATAAGACCCAGTTGTATTATTCAGTCGCTGAATAACTAATAGGTCGATGTTTGTTTTTGTCCTTAAATATTTTTGGGTCACGGCGGTAATTAATTAAGTGCTGACTACACTGGCTTGTTTGCGGTTTTTCGGAAAGACAAGAATATTTTGTGAGGTTTTCTAGGCTTTTATTTGGTGTAGTTTCATCAGCGTTTTTATCAAATATGTATTTACAGTTTTTTCCGTTTTCGCTATGCGTTTTTTGGAGTAAAACCTGGATTGTTTATTTAGGTATAAATATTGAGTTTTCATTGGATAAAAAAAAAATTCCAACTACCATGAAAATATCATCTGATTTATTTGAGTGTTCTGTGAAATTTAACAGGGAAACATTGAATTTTCGGTCATATTTTTCGTGCCATAATACCGTCGCAGGAAACCAAATTAGTAGCCTCAGAGGGCAATATGTCCTCATCATCATTATTAATGGGAACAAATTAAACGTTGTTGAAGCCCCCACGACCCGATTTTTCTCTCTCCCTTCGCAAATTAACTACAACGAATTCTACTCAGACGTCCAGATTTTAAATTTAAATTAAATTAATGTGACTGTTTAGTTTTTGAGTAATGGATTATGGTGCAAAAGTTTCCGCATGCTTTTGTAATACTTGTAATACACTTATGTGTATTTGTATGTGCGACAAAAAAACATACCTACACAAATTACTTACTTGATACGTATAATCCCCCTACTTAATATTACAAATGCGAAAGTAACTCTGTATGTCTGTCACGCTTAAACGGCTAAATTGATTGTCATGAAATTTGGCAGATATATAGTCTGGGATATGGGAAAGGACATAAGCTACTTTTTTGCGATAACCGACATCCACGCGGGCGGAGCCACAGGCTAAAGCTAGTTTAGGTATAAAAATCAAGTAAAAAAATGCATCTTCCACTTTGTGAATGATTTCCAGTGCAAAACTTCACTAGGTACCTAAATTCAATAATTTTATTGTAGGTTTAGGTAGGTCGTTTCGATATCACTCCTCACATAACACCAACACACATTACAGACAAATATAATTAATCTTCTGTCACAAATTTAGCTTGACGTAAGTATCCAGCAGAATACCAGCGTCAGGTATATTCGCCTGACACATGCTAAGCTGGACTGCCATTTGGTGCAACCTTGAAGCGCACACCGCATTATGTTTTCCGTTTATTATTTTTTTGGCTAACTACCTGTGACATTATGTCACTGGTACATGGTAAAATTACTATAATTAGTTACTTGTTTTCGTTTTATATTTTGTTTCTTTGTTTTAGTTTTTATATAATTTCATTGCTCTTTGGCGTAGGTACTGTATTCTTTGTTGAGTCAACAAAGAATTCTGACTGTCGACATTGAGAAAACAGAGTGAGCCCAAAAGACTGTCGGCATTGCCATGTTTATGGCAATGCCGACAGTCTTTTGGGCTCACTTCCAGTCGACAGCGATGCGTACGACTTTTTTTTTGCCATACTTTAGTTAAGAGTTTTTATTTTAAGTGTTATAGTAAAATTAGTATGATATGAAATTAAAATCAATATTTGTTGCATAGAATAAGTGTTTTATCTATTTGTCCAAATGTGAGTCAATTTGTTTCTACTCCAGAAGTTACATTTAGTTTAAAGTTTTGAGCATATAATAAATCATCATCATCATATCAGCCGAAAGATGTCCACTGCTGGACCCCCCAAGTGTCGCCACAACAACTAATTGAGAACATTGAAACGTTTTGTTGAATTTGAATTGTTTTGACTTTTTGAGAAAGCTTTGACGTTACAATAATTTTCTCAAGACAACGTTTACGCGAACTTTTTTTAAATACAATACAATCATAAAATTTCGTTTGTTTTAAAATGTAAAAGAATGAGAACAAGTCAGCAGACTCTGAGATATTTATATAGAAACACCAATCACCATCTGTTCCAACGCAAAGAAAACCGCCAAGGGCACACGTATGGTTGGTTACAAAGTAGCAGTGTACGCAAATTGTTCAAGTATTCGGCGATAAATCGAATTATGTGACAATTCGAACTCCTTACGAGTCAGTTTCATAATATCTTGAAAATGTCGTTGTAAATGGCAGGTGGTACGGGAATAATTTTTGCCTGAGGTGATGTGGTTGAAACTTTAAGGAGACAGTCAATTCGATTTTCAATGTTCGAATGACAAATGGGATCAGGAATTAAATGCTATCCAAAGCACGGAAGGAACTCGGGATGTAGCGGGTGTTCCTCCATCTATAAGACCGACCTCGACAAGCGTTGCTTAACCTTGAATTTGACCCATTTTTTTATGAATGGGAAATCATCAAATTACTTCTTCCGCTCTGGGTGGAGCGGAAGGGAAAGTCAGACTCTTGCTGACGAAAACCCATCCGTGTTCCTCCTTTAGCCCTTTGCGTTCCAGAGCCGCGATGACTCTTTCGAACAAATTCCGCAGTAAGTTCGACCCATGTGGCTATTATTTTTAGCCTGGAGTTCCTCCAATTTACTGCAGTTCAACATTTTTTGTTCTATATTCAATTGAGTAGTTATCTAATTTATAAATAAATAATTTTGCCTGAAACAAAGCATATCGCTCTAGAATATTTTTAGGATAGCGGCAGGTTTGTGTTACTACCTCATTTTATATATATTTTCTTTTGTCTTACCAGGTGCTCGAAGTATTATTATAGCTCCGAAAAGATAAGTAATTTACTTTACTGTTGCTTTTCCAAACCTTCAGGGAAAACCTTTGTAAGCCTTCAGGCCGACCAACCTATTAAAATATTTTTACGAAACATTAGAAAAATAAATAATATTTTATTCTAAGATGGTAAATCTGTGTCGTTAATTTCATACGTCCCTTGAGGGGTAGCTTTTCCTAATTCGTTTAGGGGAGGTTTACTTCTACGTGTTAATGAAAAAGTGTTTTGCATTTAAATGGGAAAATAACAATCTCTAAATGGAATATTTGTTATTTTTAACAAGGTAGTAGATTTTGGTGGTTTTCGCTTTTCTTTGTAATAAAGAAGGAAAGAAAATTAAGATGAAAATGTGATTCACGTGATGTCAAAATGATAAATTATTTTCTGATAAGCAACGACAGTATAAGTATGAAATTCAATCTGTTTATTTATACTAATCCTTGAAAGTGATTATCACTCAGCATTCCTAAATTTAATATAATACGGAATTTAATTCTAAACTTAATATGTTATACCCTAAATTGTTTACCAACTTCTGTCCGTGACTTCGTCTGCATGGAGTTCAGAATTGAAAAAATACATCGTAAGGTTAAATATAAGTATCTTAGTTGTATACCAGTGGTGTTTATGTTTTTTTCTAGTTTTTCTATTCATAAGACCCTTCCTCAAACTTCCAGGAATATTAAAAAAAAAGTGGTTAAATTGGTCTTGCCGATGTCAATTATTGCGCCTAGCAACACACAGCAATTCATTTTATAGATATAGATAGATTAATTTGGCCCCTTCTTTCTCTCAGTGTCGTACTTATTAACAATTCCCAATAATAAAGAAATTTATTAAAAATATGAAGCCTGCGAAGTTACAATTTTTAATTTTCTTAACTGCGGGGTTGCATCTTCCCTTCGAGTGGGTGGGATGATAAGACAGATGTCTCTTTTTATTAAATGTGGTATCTAGAGAATGATTATACTTCCAATAAAACATTATGCTTTAGCAGTTTGAACTGCTTGTAATACATACTTTTATACTTATAATATAGATATGTAGAGAGAGTGCAAATTTTATGTGTTTGTGTATATGTGGACGATAATCTCCGAGTCTGACAGCAGCATCATCTGCGCAACAGTCTGTTGCCATAGTCTAAATGTTTAATTTATTGTATTTCCACCCATACAGATTTACTTTCTATTTGTTTATTTCATTTTAATTACTTTTATGCTTCTCCGAATGACGTCATTCTGTCAATGCGGCGATCGCTGAAAATCAGCGTTGTGGCTCTGTCTCGTACATGAGTTCCAGCATTATGCCGACTGGTGGTCGTTTTTCGTGAATGTGATGCATATCACTTCCCAAGTTACTTGCCTAACTTTCATAATTTTTGTTTTGTTTTTTTTTGGTATGCGTCATGCTTGGCGCAAACAAACTCTTTTTCTTTCACCAATTCGAATGGTAAATAATTCTAGATAAATAAATAAATCTTTATTCAAAAATTCAAATTGGACTTTTTGAATTGGATTTTTTTTTCTAGACTGTATTTGTAATTATTAATATTGGTCGCCAGTTTAAGCCAGTCTACAATCTCGGAACACTATACCTCTGGATACCTCATACACAATTTTGATTCGTATAATTGTAAAAAAAAATGTTTAATTGACAATTTATCGAGAGTTTACAATCTCTTAAGATATTTTTTTATAATCTTACGAAGTTTGTAAGTATCCGGTGACATATATAAACAAACAGGCAGAAAGTTCTTACGTCATGTGACTTCAGAAACATTAATAGGTCCCTCTATGTATAGATCTAACTGACGCGTAACTCTCGTCTATTCTAGGTAACACTGAACGGAACTATATCAATATCAAAACTTCCTCCTAGCACTACGAGTATGTTTTGCTTTGAATCTGTTCTATTCATACGAAAATTAGGATATTTACAAGAACGGAGATTCTTATTGTTAACATTTCCGATTATCTTGGCATATCATATATCTTGTCTGCTTGTAATTTTATGTATATTGATGCTGCAATAACACATACAATGATAAAAATTACCAAATCGCCATCTAAGGCAGGTAGATTTGAAACTATCTGTATTGACTGTAAAAAGTCTACTTTCCTTCAGTGTAAGTTTTGTGACGAAATGCTGATTCAATATATCTGTCGCAGCCAATTAGCTTAAACAGCCGTTTAATTGGTTGCCTAGCCTTTTCATTTAAATGTACCGATTTTTCAGCAACCTAAGTGACATCTTTTGTTCAATATCGTTTAATGACTTGCCCATGTCACTTAGGTCGCTGATTAAACGGCGCAGTTCAGTGAAAAGGCTAGACTTTTAGTGAAACGGCGGATTCAGCTAGTTGACTGCGACATATCTGAGACAATACGAGTCGAGTACCTCCGTAATATTTCAGACAAAACAGGTTGATATCACCTGTATATTTACAAAAACAAACACCTTACGCATCGCAAAAATATTTTGTAACACGACACCGTTATTTAGATAACCCTCAAGTTCTACTATGGACCATTGGGAAAAATATTCCCGGGAACATACTCATACACACATATGTGTTAGCAGGTAGTGCGCTTTTGCGGTTTCATTGCGTGCAGGAAATTCGTGAATGGAGCGGCTGGGCTCTTGAGATCGTTTAGGGTAGAGCTTTTTGCATTCCCACGATGCCTGACCATTGAAGGGTTAAGATTGACGTGGCACTGATTTTTTGTGAACGCTCCATTTGTGAATTATGGTAAATAAGGAAATGCGAGGAATTTGAGTTATGGAACGAATTTGTTCGTAAAATTGATTTCGATTTGAAGTAAAAATATTTTTTTTTTGTGTGAAAACCTACATATTTTTCCAGATTGAAATGTTTATATGAAATCTACAGTGCACTTATTGGCCTTGCCGTGACCGAACACTGAGCCATGCAAAATATTTAGAAGAAGAAAGAATTTATTATGACAAAAAAGTTCACCAATTATTCACTTACTGATAGGTCTCTAGGTACAGCTGAATTTTGTTTGCGATGCAAAATTCTCAAAAAAGAAAAGGATTCCCACGATATTAACAAAAACCCATTTTACTCCATTAACAAACTTCCAACTAAAACTACGAACAAAATACCCCGTCATCCAGCTTCCCTAACAGGATTTTTGCTCAACGGGAATTCATGACAAAAACTGGTAATTAAATTACAAAGTGCGCAGAGACGCTAACAGATGGTATACCTACTTACCCGAAGTGATTTAGTACAGGTGAATAATTCTGTTTTATATTACACTGAAATCCGGTCGAGCCTGATGTACTTGTGTTGTTTGATTTGGACCCAGAGATAAGTTGTTATCAGGTCAGAAGGCCACTAATAAGGAAGGTTACTAATTTTCAAGCAACGGCAACGTTTGCATTCACAGCGCATTCGCAATCTGTAAAAAATGTACGAAAATAAAGGCTTTTTTGACAGTTTGACACTGACATGCTAATGCGAACCTTGTTTAAAAATGAGTAGAATTGGCACTTTGTTTGTAGTTATGTTTTGAATGTAGAGATATTTAAGAGAAGCATTACCTATTTTTGACAAAAAGAAGAAATTTCTGTGAAGTCATAAAATAACATAACATCGTCTTTTCTTGTCTAATTCTTTAATTCACACACATACAAACAAAATAGGACAGCTTATGTACAGATGCAAGCTGAACCTGAATAATTGAATTGAGGATTGGGTTCTCTAATAGCAAACCTCAGCCAACCACGTCATCATTTATTCAGCCGAAAGACTACTATGTACCTCTATATTAGGCTACCTCCTAATTCCTCCAGCTACTGCTTGTATGCCCAGCCGTGGGTCATCCACGGCTGGGCAAACGCTTCCTCCAAAATCTTCCTGTTATTGTTTTTCAGTGTCATCTCGAACTAACAATCTTTTCAGTGAAGTGAATATCAGTAAAATTGTTAATCTTATTTATTCCCATGCAATTTAAAACAGCTTCTATTCAACCAACTGAATTTAATTCAGTTATATCATCGCAAGACAGAAAGTGACGTAAGTCAGAGATACTTTGACCTGTAGGTCGAGTGCCTATCTCTTCGTTATTTCAGGCTCCTGTAAAGTTCAACTGCAGGGTGCTTCAATGTTGTAGCTATTTTAGAATAGTGGTCGAGTTGGGAGCTGGAAGGAAAATAATGATGATATTAAATACTGCTTTAGGAATATCTCTTCCCAAATTCAGTAATAGTGACTCTGTAAGTCAAAAAATTCACTGATTGTGATAAAAACTTTGCTACAGAAATAAGTCTTCGCAAATTCATAATGCTTCGTGTTTGCCAATCATTTCACACCAAGTAAGTATGTGACACACTTGGTGTGAATTATGTCCATGCTAATATAAAACCCATCATTATAATTTAGGTACATTTTGACCTGAACGCCCTTTAATATCCATATTTTGCTCAACTGTCATAAGGAAACGTTTGCACAAATCCTCAATCGCATGATTAAGGATATTTTATTGGCAATAAATTTCCAAACATAACGAAAAGCATAAAAGCTTTCCAGCCGCTTTCCATCACATTTTAGCGACACTAAATCTTTTATGAATTATAACAAAAGTTCCGTATTAGAAAAATCGTCACGCGCTCATAATAAAAAGCATACAAACATCGCTTTTATTGCTTGACGGTAAAAATACACAAATCGCCAAAAAAATCTATGCATGCTCGCTATAAAATATAAGGACAGGGGGCCAATAAAGAAAACGGTATATTAGGTTCTGAAAATAAGGGCTGTGCCACAAATGTAGTACGTTTCGCCTGACTTTTATCGGTCATAAAACGGGATAATGTGTCGGTATAAGCGTATTTCGGAATGGTACAAATTTAGACGGGAGGCGCCGAGCGGCCCGCTACTCGATATTAGCTAATATGTAGCCATACTCAATGCGAGCGCTCAAAGGACTTTTATACTTCAAGATCAAGATTTTTGTGAGATTTGAGTGAAAATGTTTTGCGTTAGAGTGTAGAAGGGGAAATGGGACTAACACGTGGTACTAAAATCATTACAGAATGAAATTACATTCCAGTAGTCCCTACGTAATGTCAATAAAAGTTTATTTTAATCTTACTAAAAAAAAAAAACAATTGTTATGCTAAAAGTGTTAATATTGTTAATTTTATATCAAATAATTAATCTTTAAATAAAGGCTATAATTAAGTTAATTAATAAAAGAGGAAATGTTTTAAAATTGTTTACTAATATATAGGACATGCTTTAAAATTGTTAACGAATGTATTAATTTTATACTTTTTGCTGTGCCCTACAGGGTCCGTAATTGGTTCCTAGCTTTTAAGCTCATTATAAGACCTTCACATATTACATTATGGAATGCAAATAAAGATGGATATGAATATGAATATGAGAATGCAACATTGTGTTTTACGAAACTTTCTTTAAAAAATAAACTTACTCAATTCAACGTAGGTATAACTTACCTTTACCCCTTTTGGAATCTTTGCATGTCGATAAAAACACAGTGGTAGGTTTGTAAATCTCACAATTCCCAGAAGTCAGCTGCATCCTTTCCTTTATTAGTAGCAAACTAGCTACTGCCTAAAATTTACAATGGAGATTCAAATAAAACTGTCTCCAAATTAACCATAGGAAATTCCATCTTTCAACCAATTAGAGTCCCCAAAACAACTAATCAACGTTACATAACTATTAGATCTATAGTCCTAATAAAATTCCTACAAATCCATTTTATTATAACATTTATATCGTTAAAAGACTGTTATATTTATTACGTTACAAATAACGGTGTGTAACAGAAGATGGGGCAATATATAGGTGTCACAACACTTCACACATCACTTGTTGAATCGACAAATAGGTGACGATGGGGTACTTCTCATTTGACAGTTGCTGTGTTCGAGACAGTAAGATTATTTATAGATACGGTAAAAATAGACTCGGAATGTGGTAGATAATGTTCTTATTATTATGCCTCTGAAAGCGTTCAAAAGGAATATTGTCACTGAATTTGTTGATTATATACAAACCTTTTTTCTCAGCTTCATCCCGTAGCACAGGAATCATTCATTTTTTCAGGAAACCTAGAGCTAATTCAAATATACTGTGGCTTCCATTATAAGAATGTCATTAATCGGATCGTAATTCCTGAAATGGCTTCTTATAAACAAACATTTGTAAAATAGGTAAGATGGTTATAAGCAAATCTCAGATGTTATTCGTAGATCCAGAATTCTCATTTATGAAAAAATTTGCAGATTCTTAATGCAAATTTTCTATAGAAAATAAAACGCCCCGAGGCCATTTCTGCCACTGAAAGTTTGTGTTTCTGCTACTCCAATTCATATTGAAAATCTAAGCATTAGTATTTCTGCCAGGGTTGCGGAATACTGCAAGGATTGCGGAATTTGTTCGAAAGAATCACCGCGTGTCTGGAGCGCAAAGAGCATAAGGGGGAACACGGATTGGTTTTAGTTAGTAAGAGTCTGATACCCCCTTCCGCTCCACCCAGAGCGGAAGAAGTCATTTAATCACACATCCATAAAAAATCATCAGTATAAAAATAATCATAAATTATATTATGGTTAGATATTTTTAAATAAGAGAGTTAATTTGCATTTTACATCTAGAGCATCCAGGAATTCAGTCTTTTTAAAACAAACAGTTTATTTGTTTTAAAAAGACTGAATTCCTGGATTCTACTTAGTTTAAGTAGAATAACTTTACTCCGGCTTATAATATTAATCGCAAGTTTTAAACAGCCTTATACAGAATGCATCCCCAGCCAGGTCCGGGTCGGCACTTAGGTAAACTCCGAAGGAAAATCGCACTATTTGCTGGCAGTTGTTTATTGATATTTTCGCCGCGGCCCCTGCGCGCTAGATCCTGAAGTTACGGCGTTGTTTTAAACTTTTACGGTCTATTTCTGCAGTGATTCGAAAAAAATTAAATCGGCGAATCCCCCGGGTACCTTTGTATGCGAATATTTTTCCTGGTATTTTTCGTGCGTTTCTAGTGGCACTTTTTTTGGTACACTTTTTTTATTCCTGGAGAGATAATTAAGGTTTTTTTTGTTGAAACAGATAAAAGTACCTACGTTTTTAACACAACTTTTTGACTTTGACATCATGGCCCGACTTATCGGCGGCTCCTTTAAATGTTTCCAGAGGCTCTGGATAAACCTTTTAACTTATACGACTGTCGAAATTCCAAAATATAAGGGATTGATCACGTGAAATTTCGACAGCGTTTGGCAACCCCATACATTTTTGACGTTTCGCTGTCAGAATGTTACTTATCTCGAGCCTCAGGACGGGCACGGCGTACAGTAAGAAAGGAAAATAGAGAAAGAAGTTTAGAAAGTCTAAAAATTACTTAAAACTTATAAGAGGAAGTCAAAGTCAAAGCATTTATTTCAAATAAACCATTCATATACTTTTGAATTGTCAAAGTTAGTTAGTGAAAAATAAGAAGCTATTTGCACTTTTCAAAGCGTAGACCTCTGTGCATAAGAAAGAGCAAGAAACTTCACGAATATTCTTTTAACCATTTATAATTTTCAATAATCCTGGTTACATTAACCTTATTGCTTCTATATGTGAGAACAATGTAAAGAAATAAAAAAACAATTCTAAGTATCAAATATTCTCGTCGAGGCGATCGGCGGCGGCGACCTATCGCGTCCGGCCCTGGTTCAATCCATCGTCCGGAGCGAGGAGGCATGGGAAGCCGTCACCTCCTTCTGCGAAGCAGTAATGCTAGTGAAGGAGGAGGCGGGCCGCGTGAGGGAGAAACAACCCTCACGCCCCAGCCGCCGCGGCATAGGGAGTCGTACCGGGCGTCGGGAGTCGCTGGCCGATTCCCGGCCACCGTAGGTGCGGGTCTGCGGACGGCGAACGTTGGGTGACTCGCCATCCGATCAAAGCCAGGCCCAGGCCGACAGCGCGTTGTGTTCCACGCGCGCCTCAAAGAGATGTCAGCATAGGAGTAGGGACCCGTTTGGGCCAGTGCCTGCCAGGGTTGCGGATTTTGTTCGAATGAGTTACCACGGCCCTGGAACGTAAAAGGCACCAGGAGGAGCATGGATGGGTTTTAGTCAGTAAAAGTCTGACACACCCTGCCGCTCCACCCAGAGCGGAAGGGGTCATTAGATGATTTCCCATCCTTAAAAAAAAAATAAGTATCAACTATTACATAAATATTTAAAAATATAAATAATAAAATAAATACAAGTACGTGAGGTAGGTAGGTAGGTACTTTTTATTTTTCTTCCTGTAAAATCATTAGGAAATCAACTGCGAGTATTTCAAAATAATACCCACGTTGATATAATTTTAATGAAATGTAACTGAATGCCCCATTGATGTCACATCTAACTATAATTTTGCAAAAGTCGTTAAACGTTGATTTAACTTCAAATTTTAATGTCAGTTATAAATGTGAACCGGTACATAAAATTGCGTTTAAACCCGTACCGATTGTCCCGGTACTGTTTGGGATAATTTATAGATTTGTTTATTATGTCTGGTTGGATATAGTTGATAGTTTTAGTACTAAGCGATCATAGGATGGATAAATGGGCTGTGAGCTGTCTGAGGCGCTGTAAAATATAAAGGGACTGAAATAAGATGATAATCAGTTAAATGGATTTATCTTTGTGAAGTCTGGGTATTAATTTTGCTTTGTACAGATAACGCAAATGGTGACAATTATCTAACGATAATAGGGTATTGCTTGGTAAGGTAGATAGCTGCAGAAATTACTAAATGGTCTGAATTACAACACTTAGCTAAGTGGGTGCAAGTACTAAGGAAATACCTACAATTCCTGATTCCGTGTTAAGTTGTTGATTTATGAAGTTCGATGTTCAAATTTCATCAAACACTTCAATAACTACCGAATGAAAATTAATTAAAATATTGCGACACTACGATTTACTCATTTCTATGCATTACCCGATCTGTGACAGTAACTTTTTCTTTTAATTTTTATTAATAACGATTTTTATTGAGATTGCATGGACCGAAAATGAAGTAAGTACATTGAATATTTGATCAAACTTTAAACCAAAATACGGTGTAGGTAGATCTACTATTACTGAAAATAAAATTGACGGTTTGTCGGTTCACTGCCTTTAATAACACGGATGTGATCGAAAGTAGTGCAGGAAAAACGTCCGCAGGGATACTAAGGCCGAGACACCTGTGCGGGGGTTGGTAGCTGAGTTAGTAAATGAGGAGCAGGATGTGCCTTTATCGACGCCACCACCGATGACGACGTCGGCGCCTGTGACCCCTGCGGGCATAACACAACTGGTGCATCCGACGACGCCTCCGCCAGCTGTAGCGTCGCTAACCGAATTCCCACAGGACGTAGGCTCTGCGTTGAAATTGGTGGTGGAGGAGCTACGCACCTTGCGGTTTGAAGTTTTGGAGCTTCGGAGAGACGTGGCCGAACTGAAGGCGTCTAATGACTCGTGTCGCAATCGTATGGACGGGATAGAGTCCAGGTTGGAGGTGCTGGAAAAACGTCAGAGTGAGGCTGGCGCTCAGTCAGCGGATCCGGGAGCGATGGAGAGCGTGGTGGAGCAGCTGAAGAGGGACCTGAATGATAGGGATCAGGAGTTTATGGGGAACGACTTGGTCATCTCAAACGTGCCTGAGGCTCAAGGAGAAAATCCCACACATCTCCTCCAGCTAATTTCCACGAAGCTAGGAGTGCCTCTAGATGATCGCGATATTGTGAGCGTGGAGCGAGCGGGAGGTAGGCACATCAAAGCGACCAGTCCTACTGCGTCAACGGGGCCCCACCCTCGTCCTATCATGGTTCGCCTTGCTCGACGTGATCAGCGTGACGCTCTGTTAAATGGTGCCCGCGTGCGGCGTGGCGCTACGACGGAGAGCCTCGGTCTTGCGGGGAAGCCAGTACGCTTCTATATCAATGAGAGGCTGACCAGGCTGAACCAGCAGTTATTTCGCCAAACAAGAGCTGCTGCGGGGGTATACGGCTGGCGCTTCGTTTGGTCGAATCGTGGGCGCATCTTGGTCCGGAACAAGCCTGGAGAACCCACTCACAGGATTACATCTGAAGAAGACATTAGGAAGTTTATTGGACCATAATGATATGCAGACACAAATAAATAAACCTTTATTTGGTGCTGTTAATTTTAATTTTATTCTAGTTCTTAGCTCTAACAATATAAGTCTCGAGTTTGTGCGTCGTAACTGTCATGAAAGTGAGTACTTTACTGATATAACATGCACACACACCAAATGTAATGCAATACATATTTTTATGAATTACTTACAAGCACTGAGAATACACACAAAATATATTAATATAAATTTAAGCTATGTATATTACAACTTTAACAACACAGTTATATTTCTATTTTTTGCATATAAGTACACAACTTTTACACATTACTTAAGATGACTAAGTCTAAAATATTGAAGTTTGGATTGTTTAATGCTGGCTCACTGTCAACTAATCAGGATGAGTTCCTGATTGCCATGTCACAAAACTCAGTGGATATAATGGCGATTAACGAAACTTGGCTGAGACCGGGGGAGGAAGGCCGCGCGCCTAAGGTTCCGGGATATAGGCTGAAGCACGTGCCACGCCCTGCGTCTGTGCGCGGGGGGCGGGGTGGGGGTGTAGCTTTTTATATTAAAACGGGAGTAAGGGCGCGCGTACGACCACATTCAGAACATTCTGGTGTGGAACAGATGTGGTTGAGCCTAATAGTTAATGGTAAAAAGTTATTAATAGGCACTGCATACAGGCCACCCTGGTTTGAATTGTCAAAATTTTTGGATGGGTTGACTGACAGTATTAGTGCATTGGCACCATATGACCATATGGTACTGATGGGGGATTTCAACGTTAATTTATTGGACACAAGTGGTTCAAAAACGAAGGATTTACTGGAATTTCTAAATTACACCAGTCTGTCTCAGGTAGTTCAGTCTCCAACCCATTTTGTAGGAGATAGCAGCACCCTTATAGATGTAATCTGTACTGATATAGGAGTACGAAATGTACAGGTTAATCACATCAGTGAACTTGGTCATCACTCGTTCATTGTGTGTGATACTATGGTTAAGAAAATAAAGATCAAACCTAGGCTGGTTGCATATAGACCATTAAGGGATATTTTAGAGGACTACTTTACAGCAGATTTGGAATCAATGCCATGGGTGGAGATAGGCTCACTGCCAGATGTGGATAGCATGGTGGACTGTTTCAACTTCCTTACTACCCAATTATTAAACTTGCATGCACCCGTAAAAAGTAGGATAGTTAGAGACCGTACCACGCCTTGTATAACGGAAAATATTAAATTAATGTTTAAGTTAAGAGATGAGGCAAAAAACAACTATAACAAGAACAAACAAGACACCAAAAAAAAATATTATTTAAATTTAAAAAAACAAGCTTCGGCTGCACTGATGCAGGAGAAGAAAGTATACTTTGACGGACACATTAATAGTCAGCTAAAGAACCCAAAAAAGCTTTGGAAAAATCTCAAGTCCGATGTTCTTTCAGATCATAGAGATGGCATGCTCCCCGGACTATTTAACAACCCAGATGAGATTAACAGGGCATTTCTTAGTGTGCCTGGGCATTGCACTCTGTCCACATCGCAGCTGTTGTATTTCGAATCTAACAGACATGGGGATACACATTTCAAATTGCAAAATGTTAATGAGGAACAAATTGCAAAAATTATTAAGAGCTTGGGGTCGAATGCTAAGGGCATAGATGGCTTGAGTCTCGATATGATTATGCTTACGTTACCAACCACCCTTCAGGCCATCACCGCTATAGTAAATAAGTCAATAGACACAAACACTTTCCCCGAGTTATGGAAATGTGCTATAGTGCGTCCATTACCAAAGATCAGCAATCCAAGTACTTTTAAAGACCTACGCCCAGTAAGCATTCTGCCTTGTTTATCAAAAGTCTTAGAGAGGGTAGTTTACAATCAAATGCTGGAATATCTGGAAGCTAACAACATGCTACCTGACCTTCAGTCCGGTTTCAGGAAAGGTCGTGGGACAGCCACAGCTCTTTCGGATGTGGTAGGAAATATCCTAGAAGCACGGGATAGGGGGGAGGGAACTATCCTTGCACTCCTTGATTTTTCACGGGCCTTCGATGCAATTAACACCACTCTGCTTCTTTCCAAGTTAGCCTATTATGGTTTTACTACGGAAACAATAGAGTGGTTCGCTAGCTACTTACAAAATAGGTCACAGCTCGTGGAAGTCCAGGGAGACGATGGGTCAACTACGTCATCCTCTCCGCAACAGGTGTCACGTGGTGTGCCCCAGGGGTCAATTTTGGGGCCGCTTTTGTATATTCTTTACAGTGCGGATATTATTGAATCCTTCCATCACTGCAAGTACCATATGTATGCAGATGACATTCAGTTATATATTTCTTTTAAGCCAGCTGATGCAAAAGAGGCAGTGGATAAAATCAATGCAGATCTAGAAAGAGTGGTGGAATGGTCAGATGCCAACTCCTTAGTTTTAAACCCACTGAAGTCTAAATTCATGGTCTTAGGGAGTAGGAAATTGATCAGTGCGATACTGTCGGCCCATCCAGAAGTTTTTATCAACGGGGATAAAATAGACAGGGTAGAGGCGGCGTGTAATCTGGGTTTGACTGTGGACCCCGAGCTAAGATTTGAGAAGCACATCAGCAATGCCATGAGAAATTGTTTTTATAGGTTAAAACTTCTATATACAATAAGAGCCCATCTGAGTGTTGATCTGCGCAAGCAACTGGTAGACAGTCTAATTTTATCTCGACTGAACTATTGTGACACGGTGTATGGACCATGCCTGTTAGCAAGAACCGTAAAACTAATACAACGTATTCAAAATGCATGTGCACGGTTTTGTGTTAACATACCATATAGGAGTCATGTTACACCATATATCAATGATTATAATATCTTGAAAATGGCAGCAAGGAGAAAGTTGCATTTGGCTAGCTTACTATTTGGAGTTATTACTACACAGAAACCACATTACTTATTTGAGAAATTAAGTTGGAGACACAGCAAATATGAACCACGTTTCTCCACATACCCACTTTGTTCACCGCATCACAGGACCGCAGCTTTCAGAGGGAGTTTCAAATATGCAGCCACGCACTGTTGGAACGACCTTCCTCCACCATTCAGAGTCCTAAAGACAAAAAAGCATTTTACAAACCTTTTAAAAAAACATTTCATGCAAATTCAACAATCCACATAGCTTGTAATGTAAATCAGACAACATTGAACTCTTTTTTAGCTTACCTGTTGGGTCATGGCCTACAGGCAATGGATATAGTCTTCCCAGTGCTGGTGGTCTCTGGCTGAATCCTTCACTTCAAAATCGGTCTTCTTGACCTCAAGGTGTGATAATTGGCAGTCTTTTGTTGTGAAACATGGATGTTGAGGGTCTTTTTTGGGCGTTGTCGGGTTCCCGCATGTCTCTTTCGACTACTGTTCCGATTGACTCGCGTCCCATTCGGCCTCTAATACCATAGCATAGTAGCACAGTTTACACGCCTCATCTCATTTTGTACATATTATATACACAATCTTATTTGATTTCTCCACTTGGTGTACAGGGATTTCGCCGGAAAAGATAGGATTTGCGGTAAAATAATGTCTGCTGTTGCCAAGCCAATATGCAAATGGCCGCCATTGCCCGCCATCATACTATGGTGTAAAGGATGGTGTATTGTCTAACATCGTTACAGAATGTTTCTGCAAAAATAAGAATTGTGGTTATTGATAGATTTTTAGATAATTTATTTTATTATATGAATATATAGTTTATTTAAACAATATTGTATTTGTGTTTGTGTAATGTTATTTACTATATTTTGTTTTTAGTTTTGGAATGTTGGTACTGATATGTATGTTTGTTTTAGTTAAGACTTGTACAAAATAGTTATTATTATCATTCGATTAATCTAAGTATTTAACTGTTAATGGTGTTTTATATAATATTAAGAACGTACCTGCTTTGTTTGCACTCGCGGGGGGACACCATAATGTCACTCAAACGGTGGTTGCTGAAAATCAGCGCCGTTGATTGTTGGACTTGTCCAGAGTCCAGAGTTGCGGCATATGCTGAGCAACCACCGGTTCTTGCTAGGATGCGACGCACAACTCGAATTTATATGCTTTATTTTCACGATTATTCGTATTTTTTGTAAATTGACAATTTTTATCATGTTTGTTTTGGTATTACCTATGTTGTTGTTTTGCTATTATGTTGTTTTTTGTTGTCAGTTGTCACTGTCAATCGAGATCGACAGTCGGTGCCGGACGTCATGCCATAGACAACTGTTTTGCTTCGTCTATGGCGTGACCAGAGACTCGTGGTAGTTAAGTCCGGTCCTGACATAGATTGACAGTGAAACAGTTTTTATTTTTTTAGTTAGTTAATTTTGTTTTTATTGTTTGTGCGTCATTTCTGGTGGAATAAAAGGATTTTCTTTCTTTTCTTTCTTTCTTTCTAAAGTCCTGCTAAAAATAGGTCATTTTTTTTTTTCGTTGCTTGCTAAAACTAATATAATTTATTTATAATTTAAACTTGCATGTTTGCTAGCCTTTTTGTTCCAATATTGAACCATATTGACAGCAGCTTCGTTCATCTAATACCTATTGTGATCTGTAGGTACATTTAAACATCAAAGGAAATCGTTTAACATATAATAGATGGCGCCTTTATGTCATAGATATAAGGATGATTTTATGTGTGACCATTGATGAACTTGGTGGAATCTACGGTTCTACATGTGAACTACGTATTTTTTTTTAAATATCAATCTATCTATATATATATAGATATATATAGATAGATTGATATTTTTAAAAAAATATAAAAATCAGAAAAATAACCAAAAAAAATCAGATAGCTGATTGATATGTTGGAGATGTCTTACAGGATGCAGCTGAATACGAAAGAAAGAAAAAAATAGAAAAAATGAAACTATCACTATTTTAAATAGACCATTCAGTAATTGTGTGCCATGGTATGTCTTGTTAAGACTAGTAGTTAAAATTTCAGACTTGAATATCCTTAAAAATCGTCAAAGATCTCCAAATAAATGAAAGATACGCACATTTTTTAAACATTCCTTTAAAAGCTTTTTTATTAAAAGTACTTTAAACACAGACCCTACCAGCAAAACAAACGAAGATATTCATAATGAACTCTAAGTTAAATATATTGCATTTGACCTCAAAATGTTATTAGCGTTAAGAATGATGAAGGTCGGAAAAGGGTAATCCTTCGGGAAACAATAGAAGGGGTCTTGTACCGAAAGTTTCGTAACAGCAATGCCTTTGATTACAATAACTTTGTATCATGTGATATTATTTGGGAACTGAAATTGATAGTATCCAATAACGGGGGTGAAATAAATAGTAATGAAGTCGACTAATTGACTGGGGATATATTGACATGTATTGTAAACTTTTGCAAATTAGTAGAAGATTTTTTCCAAATGATAGATTACCTGCCGATGGCAGTGGTAGTCGCTCACAATGGGCCAGAAGACTGAAAGTCATCATACGTAAAATGGAGTGGGCGTATGTTGAGTGTTCGAATTAGGCTTGAAAAATAGGAATGATGTTAAAAAAATTCTTAGTATTTATCAAAAAGCGTAAGGAAACCTATCCGCACTATTAAATTGATAACACTATGAAAAAACAGAATCATTATAAAAAACCAACACAACTTTTGACGCCACACCCAACAAATATTGTAGTCGCACTGACATAGTAATTGGCCATTCAAAATTAAGCGTCAACAAAATATTTTATGAGCCTGCAAAATATCTGGCGTGAATACTAGTTGGCGCCAGTAATGGTCCCAGTTTACTGCCCAGCACTTGAATACCGAATGACTAAACAACAATACCTGGGGCTCTAGACAAGTGACATTCTGTCAGAGCGGTAGCGTGGCGAAGGCGAGGCGACGTCAAAAATGTATGGGATTGACTGATGCTATCGAAATGTCACGTGATCAAATTCCTACATTTTGGGATTTCGACAGTCGCATTCGCCAATTGAATGGCACATTGTCTAAAGCCTTTGGTCTTAAAATAGTTACAGTTACAATAAACCAATCCAACGTAAAGTCTCTATCGGATCAAAACGATACCTAAACTCCTTGATTGCCTGTACAAAATAAAAATACACAAAGTTTAATTCGTTAAAACGAACGAAAGCTCCTTTTAAAGACCTTAAGCTAAACATTACAAGCAAAACGAATTGATAATACAGACACGACGTAACAAGCATGTAGGCAAGCCGATACATGGTATTATCTGAGACAATGGACGCCTGATTGGTTTAGTTACACGGAATAGACTTCCGATCCCTACGCGGTGGAACGAACGTGACCGTACTGCCAGATCAATTTGACACTTTTTTTAACCTTGCAACCCTCACCCGTTTTACTCACTTACTGTCCGAAATGTACCAAAATATATTCTCACACTTATTTCTAAACCTTACGAGTCAAGCGGAAGGGCTACTTGACTTCAAAGGACAGCAAAAATAAATTTGTAAAAAAAGTCGCATCGAGCATCTGCGAGGCAAGAAAATTGCCCACCGGTCGCTTTTATTAACATTTTGTAGCATCAAAAAGTATTCCTATTTATACCCAAGAACGCCCACGTCATGTCGAATCTAAAATATCGGTTATTAAAAGTTAAGCTGAATTTATTGTGTTTATAAAAGAGATTTAGCCGTCATCAATCATTCCGGAACTTCAACAAAATACATAATGGGAAAATTTATGCAACGCACCTTATCACTTCGAACATCTTTCGTACCATCCCAAATAGTATTAAAAGCAATTATGAAACACGCACACATTTCTCTTCTTATCATCGTAAAGATGCATATCTGTACGCGAGGCGTGAGACTCTTTATAGAAAATAAATTTTAATTGGTGCACACAACTAAGTTTTATAAAACATGTTACGACTTAATCGTCTCAGGATTGGCGGTTAATGAGCGTAAAGATTGTAAACGCATTAACTACGTGGGTAGTCCAAACCGAAAATTGGGTTTGACGGTTCCCTAAATCGTGGCCACAAACAACTGGCAATAGTGGAGTCAATTAAAAGAATCAGACGAAGCAATCGATCACTCAACGATCGAAGTAACGAACATAAACCGTTATGTTTTAGTATTTATTGGATCAGACAACGTATGATCACCAAAGAAATTACGAACCCAAAATGCATGCCAATAAGATCATCATGTTATTAATGACCTACAAAGTTAGTAACAACTCAACAAAATAATTTCTAAAAACAAAGCGAGCCGATGATTTGATTATAAATTTCCATACCTCTATCATATGAAGCTAATGAATTACATCGGATATATGATAGGAATGATGGCGTCATTTATATGAAACTTAATCGAATAATTGATTATGAGAGTGGAACAATAAAGTGATTAGTTTAACAAAAAGTAAGACAATGAGTTATTATTCAACGGATAGATTCCTATTGTTGG
Organism: Melanchra persicariae; assembly: GCA_947386135.1. Taxonomy (NCBI): domain Eukaryota; kingdom Metazoa; phylum Arthropoda; class Insecta; order Lepidoptera; family Noctuidae; genus Melanchra; species Melanchra persicariae. The sequence goes on along the minus strand of OX376655.1, from coordinate 6,800,302 downwards.
ACTTCAGATAGTACAAGAACAGCTATCTGACAGCTGGGGTCGTTGACCAGTCGTTCGTATCATTTGTTTATACGATCATCGAGCGAAGATATTAATCTCCTAACGATGAGCAGTCAGATATTTCGGGAAGATATTTAAAGGTTACTTCCTAAATTATATTTATAATTTGTCATTTTGTTTTTTAGATGAATTCGACTTTGGCGTTGACGGTAATCGGTAAATGTACTTTATCGTTTGCATTTCGTTTAGATTATCTTAATCCTCAGTCATTGTCATAGATTCTCATTTGATTGTGATTAAGACATTATCTTAACTCTCAGTAGAGAACAATAAAATCTATCTTGCTGAATTAATTATTCGAATGCATAAAAGAAGTAATGGATAAAGTTGATCACTAAAATAAAATGTTCAATGCAAAGACATTAAAGTAAATGCAGCTTTTCTAGAACTTTTTTGTTATCTTCAGGGCAATAGTGTTAATGTTGAGTGGTACTTAAGACTTATAGAAGAACTAAAAGTTATTTCAGTTAGAGTCATTAAAATCCTTGTCTAGCTAAATTATATAGCTTACTAACTATGATGAAATGGATACTAAAGAGGTACTCTTATAGAGATGAGTCGTGAATGCTTTACTGTCTTTATTATTGACATTTGATGAAAGTTTGGACCTGAAATACGGTTCTTATTAAAACAATAGTATAAATGGAATAGTAAAAGATTTAAACTAATGGCTACAAAATAGAAACCAGCGAATTATTCACATTAATAATTCCACATTCGATTCTTATAATAAAATAAATATGGCATTAAAAGCTTCACGAATATATTGTTTGATTGTTATGATAGATCAATATATGGTTTTGATGATGTTCATTCTTTCAAGAAACTTTAAAATGAAAGCTGTTTTGGTCCACATAAGGTAAGGTCCATAAGTAACCATACAAAAAACATCACTTGCAAGTACCTCAAAGAGCACAATTTTACGAGTTAAGCTCGCCGAGAATACATTTCATATTGACACAAACACACATGTCCTTACCGGAGCCGGCATAAACGAAGCAAACGAGAAAAATATATCAGTATTTAGTCCCACACTTAATAAGTTGTTCGACGCTAAGCGGATTACTTCTCAGTCAGTCGGAGGAAGGCAATAAATTGTGGAATCTTTATAATTTTTAGTCGCCCGATTCCTTAACGTCATAAATTCAATATCGTTAAATATGCAGCGACTTCAAATGTGTGCTTAAGTAGGCATTATTCGAAAAGATAAAGTCGTTAACTTAGCTCGTTGGCTTGCGTTTATGTAAGTATGTGTAGTAGATAGTCATGTCGTATAACTTTACTGCTTATACCCAACTAATCCCTAAAGTACGACTGAAGATACCGAGTTAGGTTTTATTATAACACAAAGTGAGACTCAGTGCTGTTGAAAATCTTACAAGTTTTATTTTAAATTATGTTTCCAGAATCCTAGCTTATGTCGAATGCTTTTATAAGCTTCTGTATAATATTTTTATATTTACGAAAATAATATTTTGGACAAGACTTTTTGTGTGATTTGAATAAGCCATCCTCAGTGATATTTTATTTTTTATTTTTATTAATCAATATTTCTTGAATATGATTCTTGGGTAAGTATACTCCTAATCTCAGCTTTGGCAATTACAATGATGACAGTGATTGTGGCTGGATCTTTGAGTTTGAATGAAAATATGTTTTCTTATTAAGACTTTTAAAGTCCTGGAGATAGATTGTGGAGACTTGGCAATAAATAAACGTCACAATGTGACCGAAGATTATTTCAAACTAATATTTCACAACTTTTCACATTATTTTAATTTTTAGTTCAGCAGTCTTTCAAATTGGGTGTCAATCAAAGTTAAATTTATTGATAACCATTGTTCAAGAATCTGGTTCTAAAGTAACATTACCATTCAAATTCTTGCTTATTGGTATCATGTCGTGCTCGTTTTGTACCGCGGCTATAAACCCACATGCCTCCTCTAATAGTTGTAAAATGTGTTATGCTTGTCCGTTCGCTTCCCGCAGAGCTCAGCTTCGCGCCAGCATATACGATACCGGCTTTATAGCTTAATCTCTTACACGCTATATCAATAAATAAACGGTTGGGAAACAAAGTAGATAAAACCCTTCACAAGTATAAAAAGTAAACAAAACCAGTGACTTAATTTAGTTGTAACTTTGTTTTGACATCCCGATTTAGGGGATCAAATAAAATTTTATTTGTATTAATCGGGACGGAATGTTAATTTTCATTAACACCACTGAAATATACAGCAATGTTGGAATAAGCGTCGTTGATTGTTATTAAATTCCTTGGCAAAGATGTTTAATCAAATAAGATTTAATTGATGATAAAAAAAAATAATAGAAAAGAGAGAACCAAAGAATTTAAACTGGAGGCTCTACAGAATCTTGAAACGTTTTCCACCGAAGCAATTAATTAAGTGTCATCACATCTTCACTATAAAAGTCCTATAAATCGGGCTTAACCGTTCCTGAACTTTGTAGATGCGTCTTCAAAAGCATCTGAATTCCTATTAAAACTAAAATTAATCCTTCACGTTTCTTAAAACGCATCAAATACGAGTGATGACCCAAAAAGTACACTGTGACAGCGTAGTCGACAACTTACTAATGCCAACTTAAACCTTGCTGTAGACCGTGATAATGTTAAACAAATAAGACCTTTAATCGATGGAACTAAGGTTGATAATCTCCAAGGTTTTTATTTAAGACTGTAGAAAGAAGCTGGTTTCGTTAAAGATGTCACTCATTCAAAGTTTAACGATCAACCTAATAGCGTTTTTAAAGCAGTTCCCAAAATCCTTGAAACGTGACTCGAGCATCAACAAATTTAAAAATGAATCCGTCGGCTTATTTAATAATACCTTTGACGATTTACTTTGAACTCATGATACGGTGTGCTCACAATTTGTCGTTATGTTTACTGTAATTTAGTTTTATTGAAATACTTGTTCCTTTCGTGGATGATCTCATTTGGTAGGTTGTTAGCAGTGTGAATGTAGCTTAGTTTCTAAGAGGTTATAAGTATCTATGCATAATTTCTTGAAGTTTTACTGCTGCAATGTTTTAGTTACTCTATAACCTAATAAGTTATATGCAAGTCATATTTAAAGCACATTCTTGGAATTAATCGTATTCTTTTTCAATCTTATTCTTTTTGAGGCGATGAAAGCTCGATTGTTGAGGCCCAGTAAATATCTATGTTAATTGCAGGGGGGCACTGCGATCAGATTCTGACCCATAAGGTCTACAAACCCCATTTCGACAAGTTGTATTCACCTTATAGACCACTGCAGTTCACGTCCAGGGGCTCGAGACAAATGAGATTCTGTCAACGGTAGCCTGTCGAAGGCTATTGTAAATACGTAAATGTATGGGATTGACAAATGCTAGCTAAATGTCACGTGATCAAATTCCTACATTTTGGCATTTCGACAGTCGCAATAGCTAATTGAATGGCACATTGTCTAGGGCCTCAGGTAGCTGTTGTTGGCTGGTGGTGGCTGTTTGTGATGTGCGTGGTGATGTTGGGTAGCTGATATTAAGAAAAAAATAGCAAAACAAGAAAATACCACATAAAACAACTAAAAACTTCCAAACAAATGACTTTTCAAACAGTTTGTTTTTGGTTGCATTTGTTTTAGTTCAATCATAAATTTCATAACACTAACTGCATCAGACTGCTTGAAAAGTGATTTGATTGATTAGATTTTTTTTTAAATCACATTTTGTCCTTAATATATTTCAGCTACCCAACACCACCCACTTCTGACCATGCACTTCTGGACGACCCTTTATATATTTAAATCCTGAAAAAATCAACATTCATACGTGTCTTCTGTGTGCTCTATGCCAATCACAACTCCGAGTACACATTGTATAAAATATCTTTAGCCAAATAATGTTACATTACTATCATCTGCCACTTTTCTGTCTTATACTTCCGTCCCAATTTCAACCAATTGTTTAACGTCAAGTACTTACAATAATATGTTAGAGAAAGCTGCAGAGTGATTTGCCACGATACATGTTTAGCAAACATATTACGGCTGGTATTATAACTTCATTAGAAACCGTCCGTGCTCAACGAACCGTAGATCTAACCACTGGTAGATTCACATAATTACGTGTTATTTGTTTTTACAACGAGGCAAGATTTTTATTTGTCTTTTTTTCCATACGTATTGCTTTGTAATACAGTGATTTGTGACACCAATACTTGGTAGTGATTAATTGACGTGCGAATAATTAGAGGTGCGTTCAGAAGGTGTGGGACGTGCGGCGTTAACATTTTTTTACTTTCGTGGTCTTGGTGCGAGTTTTGAGTACTCGACTCATCATCATACTCATCATATCAGTCGATAGACGTCCACTGTTGGACGAGGCCATAATCGCGACGCTTGGCAGGCGCGGTGGCGATCGCACTATAGCTGTAACAATGTCTACAGAGAAAGCCGCTGTCCATTCGAAAGCGTCACCGCGGCCCTGGAACACAAAGGGCATAAGAATGAACACAGATGGGTTTTGGTCAGTAAGAGTCTGACACTCCCATCCGCTTCACCCAGAGCCGAAGAAGTCATTTGATGATTGGTCATCCATACAAAAAAAAAAGTATAAAGGGTCTCTTCCTGAGGCACGCATTCGCACGCGCTACTATACGTACCATTCGAATGAGGGCCTAGTGCGAGTTTATTTATACTCCCTCGATCGCGGTACTTACTGTAAACGTTAGCTTATATCAAATCGTATGGAATATTGTGTTTCAGTGTACTGCCACCAGATACAAAATGACGTTTACGTAAACTCGATCGAGTACATAAATAAAACTCACACTAAGGCTATAATGTCTTACCTCCTGCTATTCTGTATGTACGCACCTTTACGTTAGCGACAAGACTCTACATAGTATTTAACTAACCGTAGTCAGTAACTACGACAATATTGATTTCTTCGAAGAAGAGACCTTTTATAATGAACTGGAAATAGGTAGGATCCAGTAGTCTAGGTGACCCCTTATAAAATTGTGCCTTATTGGCAGATAAATGAAACGTAAATTGAAGAGGGTCCAAATTTCTTTATTGTAGTAAGTAATGTTGGATAGAAGATTTATTATGTAGTTTGTTGTCAAAGTATCTTGAACAAAAAACTATTTCTTTTACGTCTGTAATGTCTGGATTGTCATGTCAGCTCTATGGTGTCAGCAGCAGCAGTGGCTGCTATGATTTACAGAACGACTTTCTTTTATTTAGATACGCTTTTGTCGTGTCTTATGCTCCTTTTAACCAACTAGCATTATTTTTAAAGTCTTAACATATTGATAAGTCAGTTTTATTTTAGAATTGTTTCGTTCTGCATTTTAATTGTATTCTCAGATCAACCAGGAAAAAACATTAATGTATTTCTAGATCGAACAATCTTTTACATTCTTAGGTGAGAAATGTGTCCGCATTCTGAAAGCAGAAGAAATCCCCATAAAGTTGTAAAGAATGCTTTGTTAAAATGCAAAATAAAAATTAAGCTAAATGCAAATAATGAGGTCGTAAATTGGTATACTTTATGTTATCATGGTATTCGACAGTGTTGTGGAGCAAAACACAAAGAAATAATAGTCATCAGTAAATGATTTTTAAGACAATGAATTTGTACAGTGGTTTATTATAAAAATGCGACCCAAAACAAATAATTGTGTAGTCACATGACAAAAATTAACAGTGAAATACATTTACGTATTCTTCGTCATGAATAAAATCTGAGTTCCAAACTCAAAATGCTGTTAGCGTTTTATTTTTAAAATAAGTCGCCGAGGAAAAATAAAAAAAGTTAGTCCAGCCATCGAGATTATGCCCCACTTGAGACTAGGGAAAGACTTGCCGGGTAGCCTGCAAACTTTTTAATAAACTAAATATTATTTTTATTTTTCTGTTGCCAGTACGAGTATTATGGAGTATTTTAAATGAAATTGTTTTTAAGTTGTATGGAGTAGGAGAGCAATTCTTTATTAAGATTTCAAGATGCGATTGTAAATCGGAAAGGAAAATATTGATATTAATTTAATGAAACAGATGTAGACAACATCTGTTTAATATCACATTGATACAAGTTTGGGGTGCCTATATAGTCAGAATAAACGGATGAAATAGCTACGAACGGGAATCACGATATTGACCTGTGAACCGATTCTGTCTGACATCATCTAAACAAGGAAAGTCTCATACACTTTGACATTTCACAGAAAGGGTTGCCAGTCGTAAAAAATGTACTGGAATGAGTGAAACTTTCAGTATATATATGACAGTAAATTTTCAGTTTAACAAAAACTACAAACGGCAATGTCAGCCAGCTCAATCGGATAAAGTACTCCAACATCTGAGACTGAATTTATTTCGAAAGAAAACTCTTCTTCCTGTGGGAACGGTAAGTGGCATGATGCTTTCAATTCCAATAAAACTTTTCTATTCAACGAGACTACTGTTTCAATCTATGTAAATCAAACTTGTGTTTACTTTTCATCTGGCTCACTAAGCTTCGCTCCTTTGCGCTTTGCACTGATGCGGAATTCGTACGATGGCAGAGCTGGGAAAAGGGTTGGTTAGGGCAATGTTTTCTTTGCTTTTTGATTCACTTGGCGCGTTTTTGTATGAATGCGTCAAAGACGAGAATAGTCTAGTTCAATCAGGATGCGGGAAGAATGAACTAGTTTTCCGAAATTAGCAGCTAAGCTTATTACTATTATAAATGTGAAAATTTTGATGGATGGATGTTTTTTACTTAATCACGCCAGAACGGCAGAACGGATCTTGATGAAATTTGGCACAGATATAGATTATTGTCTGGAATAACAGGTAGCATTTCTCAAGGGAGTTGGTTCCCTTAGGATAATTTTCTAAATTAACGCGGGCGAAGCCGATGGCAGAAGCTAGTAAGACATAATGAAGAGATTATGTATGAGCAATTTAATTTGTTCCTCATCATCATCATATCAGCTGAAAGACGTCCACTGCTGGACTTAGGCCCCCCTCAAGTGTCGCCACAACAACCAGTCCTGTGCATCTCGCATCCATCGGCTACCAGCGACCCTCACCAGGTCATCGGTCCACCTTGTGGGTGGCCTTCCAACGCTGCCTGTCTTCAGGTACGCGGCCGCCACTCCAGAACTTTCGCTCGCAGACTGCCGCTTCAGGTTGGGTTTAATTTCTTATATTTTTCAAATTCTAAAACTGGCCATTTTACCGTAACACAATCTAAAAGGTAAAAAAGATCGTTATTTTAAAGGCAATTATCCAAATATTTCACGAATCTAGAACTCGCCCATAACTAAAGTTATAATTTGCATAGTATTCCTTTTAAAAGTTCATCAAAACTTAATACGAACGCTTAAATGAATTCAGTGAAATTAACACTGTTGCAAATATCAGATTTTAATTGAAATTGATAAAAACTGCAACTTCGCTTTTCCCTCGTTTATTATATTATCAATTTTGGTTTTTATTATTTTGGATTGATATGAAGTTAATTTGCAGTATATCGGTGCCTTTTTGTACGGTTTTACGATTTTCGTAGATCGCTGATCACTTTTTCCGTAAACTGGCCAGTTATGTCGAATTGCTAAATTGGTTTGTTCGTTAGAATAATGACCTTAAAAATATCGTAATTATTTTATTGGCACGCGTCGAACATATTTTGTTAGTTTGCTCCCAAAAATAACATCTCCTTTTATAATTCAGTTAATCAAATTAGGTTCAATATACCTATTTTCTAATTTCCATGTTCTAAAATTGGAACCAATTTACCTAAACGTCTACTATTTTTAGGGCATAAAATATTATTATTTTGTGTTCAAAATGATAAAATAGAATTATAAAGAGCAATGTCAAGATTCTTTATATTTTTCCTTTTTGCAGAATTTCGTCCCAATTATTAAAATGTTAGCCCATATTCCTAAAAACTCTGTTGAAAAATTTCCTTTTACCTAAGTTTATTATTATGGATTCTAGTAAAAGCGGAATTATATACCGCAAAGTATTTCTGGAAGAACCTATATTACCTAAATTGTATATGCAAAAAATAAACATTCCATCTTTGAATATATGAAAGTCGTGTCACAGCCAAATAAAAAAACGTGTGTGGGTTTATCCTATTTAGAAAAAAAAAATATTTACTAAACTCTAAAAATAACATCCTCAAAATCTACTGCGATTACTTTATCAACATGGTACAAAGAATCTAAATCACTCGATTTCTCTGCAATAACCAGAATCAAGATTACCAGTAAATCAAACGTTAGACCGGCAAATGTGTACAAATCTATCATTGGATCGTGTACGGTCCGACTAGGAACTTCATTTCACAACGTAATCCTTTCAATTGAAGAGTTAGATGTGAACTTTACTGGCGAGCAAATGAAGTAAATTGGATTTGATTTCCGACTTCGGCTACCGTTTGTGATTCTACAGTCACGAATCTTTCTATCAGCGATTTAGAGTGTACTCTCATACGTGTGCTGCAGTAGTGCCACGTTCCGATGTGGCGACTTGTTATTTCCGTTTTATGATTGTCAGCTATTTTTACTATTGTGTAGACTTGAATGCTCTACTTAGTCATGTCTTCAGCTTGCCTGCAGCACCCACAATAAAATTGTGGTTTGATTGTTCTATCCTACGGGACCCAGTTTTATGTTACCACATTTTAGTAGAGAGTTTGGAACAAATAGCATCAACTTTGATAAAATTTAACCCCAGATGAAATATACAACGTGTAACAGAATAAACGCAATTCCTGAAAAGGGGCTCATTATACTTATCATTATGGACAACTTTTACTTATAGAACCAATACTGTAATCGTGAAAAAAATTGACTAACCATACGTCATGTGCGCATAATTCGACAAAATGTACTCATCATCTGCCTAGCCTTTTCCCAACTATATTGGGGTCGACTTCCAGTCAAACCGAATTCAGGTGAATACCAGTATTTTATGTGGAGCGGCTGCCTACTAGACCTCCACAACCCATTAACTGGGTAACACGGTAATTCTTGGCAAGACTGGAGTCAGATTTTCTGGCTTCTGACATTTCGTAACGACTGCCAAAGATATACAAATAACAGCCGGGACCAACGGCTTAACGTGCTTTCCGAGGCACGGAGGAAACTCGGTATGTTAAGACGGTAACCCATCCACAGACCAACATTGGCAAGCGTTGCTTAACCTTGAAGATTGACCTGTGCGGCTGTTATTATTTAGCCACGAGCTAAAGTACTGAACAGCTGATATTTTTTCCAAATGTTGGGGTAGGTCCGATATTAAAAGTTGTTCATAGTGCTAGTATTGCGTTTATTCTGTAACACGTTGTAAAGGCCGCGGAAATCCGTCGGATTCGACAAGCACGGGACCTTTCGATGTGGTGACACTTGGGGGAGGACTACGTCCACCTGTGGACGTCTTTAGTCTGAAATAATGATGATGAATTATACCTGTTTATGTTTATACTTATTTATCAATAATTCTCTTGATTGGTGAATGAGTGGAAAACGAGTAAAATTTTCAAATAGCCATCGATGCGGGTCAGTGCAAAGATTATGAGACTTGAGATTTGATAACACTCGTAAAAAGCTCTCCTGGGCATGCATTTAGAAATACATGGTTCAACTTCAATAAAAACTTGACTTCAGTAAACTTTTTCTAAATCGCATTAAAGGAACCAGACCTTAACGTACAATCTTGCCGTCGTATTAGCAGTGTACCGGTGTAGTATTACCGGTCGAACATTAAACACTGACTGAATGAGTGCACCGATGCGTCCGAGACGATAAAACGAATCGTGAACGCCGCCGGATTTGCGGTGCTTATTCGAATGTTTGTCGTGCAAACGAGACGGCACCTTAATTAAATTCAATTTGATTTAAATTGAATCATCGTTACTGGGTTAATGTATTCGGATTGTTTTTTGTTTATTTGAATTTTAACGTGTTGATTGAAAGGAAATGAATTGAGATGGATGATCGTTTTTAACAATGTTAGCTATGCTTCTTTTTTTTTATGTTCGCTGAAAGTAAAACCTTGTTGAAATAATTAATACGATAAAATATATGATATTTAGTAAATTAACGGTATAATTATTTTTTGGGTTTAAATGAAGGTTCTGTACACGATATTAATTTAACTTTGCTAATTCCTACGCTTTAGGATCGGGAAGTCACTATTTAGATATATATATCTAGATAGTGGCTTTCCGATTCTAAAGCGTCTGTGTTCCCTTCCACATATAACCCGTCTGTCTGCCTTCAAAGCAAGAGTGAACAGGCATCTTCTGGGCACGTTCGCTCCATCATAGACCTCATCTATCGCTTTCCATCAGGCGGGATCGAGGTCAAGAGCTAGCCCATTCCTCAATATAAAAAAAGCGCACAAAATAAATATGTAGCTTCGTGGATTCTATCTGCCCACTATGTATCTTTAACACTTTATTATGACAAATGACTCTTATCACCTGTCCACATAAAACTCCATTCCCCACGAAGCTAAAAGAGCATAACACTAACGAATACCTCATTAACAATTTACCATACTATACAGAATTAGAATCTTTGTAATGTATAACAAGATCCGCAGTTAAGGCGTTCAGTCACGTCGGGCTGCAATTAAGTCGTCGTTCCTGAGTCACTAATTTAGCTATCACGAGCTCTTTAACCTGAATATATCACCGAGCTAGTAATTAAAGGATAGTTCAGGTCTTTCTAAGTAATGTAAGGGGTGATATTGACGGAATAAGGCATTATTGTTATTTTAATAAAATTTTCTTAAATGGCTGTATTATTAACATGACAACCATTACAGAAAAGTGTGCTGTAACTAGGTTGCGGAGGTCAAATAGACATTTGTTCATGCGAGTGTTTATGGTTGACCATGGTAATCCTCAAACTTTCTTTTTTTAATTTTATTTTTTGTTTGAAAGAGTTACCGCGTCCCTGAAACGCAAAGGGCACTTGGAACACGGATAGGTTTTAGTCAGTAAGGGTCTCTCCCGATCCACCCATAGCGGAAGGAGTCATTTGATGAATTCCCATAAAAAAAAGAAGGTACTGCTCTGTGTACAATCCAACAGGGAGCGCTGCCATATTCAGTGCGTTTGCACCTGCAAGCGAGCATAAGTTGACATATTTAGTTCGTTTGCACCTAATAGCGAGCACAAGTTGACTTGAATATTTAGTGTGTTAGCACCAAATAGCGAGCCCACACTGCTATAATCGGTGCGTTTGCACCGAAAAGCGAGCCCACTTTTTATATCCAGTGCGTCTGCACTTAATACCGAGCCCGCTCTGTCATTTTCAGTGCATCTGCAACCAATATCGAGAAAAATTCCAAATTCGAAAATTATGGTGTGTAAATAAACACTTTTACACTACTCAAAAACCCGTGTAAAATTAATATTTAATCATTTGAAACATAGTTTCTGTTGTGATTATAATGCATAATTAATTTACATTTTAATGAACTCACTAATAAACATACATAAACAAAACTATTGAATTATCAGAACAATATACCCAAGTCCAAACAAGCAGGTACATAAATTATGTCAAGCAAACAATAAAGCCGTGTGTCCGTGGCTTTACTCTAAGGGGTGGACAGACAATAGCTTTCCGGGCAAGTGCGTACTCCGCATTACTCCGTTATGGGCCTTTAACAAATTGTAGGTTCTTTTATCGTCGAGAAAATTCATGTATCGTCTTACTTCTACTTTATACGCAATTGGTTTTATGGTTGAAGAGTTTATGAGGTATCCAAAGCTTTCAATGCTACTAAAAATATTTTGTTTACGGTCGTTTTCTTGTGACATGGACAGAAACAGCCGGTCTATTCTGACAACGTATCACCATGTAAACTTAGGCGATGGGCACAGAAAAGACGCAAGACGAGAACGAGACGCGGACATAATATGTCTCTTCCGCGTCCCTTTCATACAAAATGTATAGAAGCGTTGCGATGCAAAACATGTAGTAGGATAGGGCGCAAACACGACGCTTAGTCGTCTGCGCCCTATTGTAAAACATACAGAGAGGACGGGGCACGGGCGCAAGCGGACGAGGGGGCGCGGGTGCCGAGACTCGCGCGTCGCTGTCACACACAATTACACCACCACAGTTAATCACGTCACGTCCGTACCTCGTCCTATTCATATGTTTTAAAAAGTCGCAACGCCACCCCGTCCGTGCCCTGTCCGCTCTCCGTCCTCGTCTTACGTATTTTCTGTGTGTCAAGCGACTTAGGCGTAGTGAGCGTGAGCATCTTGTTTGTATGAACTGACAGCTCACTTCATTTTTGCTTCACCTAAGCTTACACGGTGAGGTTACAGACTAGTAGCACTGATAACGGTAACGAGATCTTGACTAGGTTTTCCATAGAGCGTTTTTTGGCAATCTTGTCTGACTAATTGCACCGTAAAAGCCACCGTGTACCACGAGCTAAACTCACACTAAGTTTTTAAGGACTTAGATGATCTAGTATGAGTTTTAATATGTTAACGTTCAGTTACGTCATTTTTTTATTGAATAACGTCGCATGCGTTAATATAGATTTTCGCGAAAGGAGTAGCATATAACTTCTTCACACAGTCTCAATGGTCCCATCTATCTCTAAATCCAAATTTCATCAAAATTGGTCGAGCCATTTAGGTGTGCGATAGTGTCACAAACAAAGAAACTAATTTCCGCTTCCGCATAAAATGTATAATATCAGTTTTACGATTGTGCTTTCATTGATTGGCGCTTACATTCCAGTATTGTAGCTAATCCAGTTTCAGTACAAATTGAAATTGACGTTAAACTGTCGAATAATTCTAACTAATAAGATTCATGAGATACAAAGCGCTGATAGACAGAAAAACGGAGAGACGGAGAGCGCAGCTTAGTAAAAAAGTGTCCTTCGTTTCCTTTCGTTTCGCCTACGAAACCCTCAAAAACATAGTAATATTTTTATAAAGATCAATGATATATGTCTGACTAATAAAAAACCTAAATTATTTACAGCAGTACACGTGTAGGCCCAACTAATAATTAATTAATTATTTGAATAATTACTAGCTAGATAAGGACGTTCGATATTCCTTCAAAAACGCGTTCCCACAAATTAGTATTCAATTATTTCTAATTATAATTTCTGTAATGTTTTAAGGGTAACCACTTTGATTAAAAGTTGTCCAGTAGACTGTGAAATCTTGTCAAGTGTTCGGTCGTCAGATAAATGTATTAGAACAGTTAATAGGAGTAGACAGCCGTGTGATTCGGGTGGCCCGTTTGTGTTGAAATAACACCTTGGTTCCACTAGCCCGAATGTGTTAAAAATTTTATGTTTTTACTCCGTGCTAATGCTCCTAGCTACGGTAAAAAAATTCATAGTATTTTTGTATGCGGTATTCTACTAGGTAGAAAAAATATAATTCTAATCCGTCCGTTAGATTTTCAAAAAATATTCGACACGTTGTATTTTTTGACATTTCAAATCGCTAAAAAATGATAAATGACATCAAAGTTCAAGAGAGGGGGCTGGTGACGTCACCTCGCTAGAAAAAATTGTACTATCCTAGTGACGTCACGCGAGTTTTGAACTCTATCTTCGTCATTTTTTATTTACGTGAAAAAGGAAAAAATACGTGTCCATTTTTTGGAAATCTATCTGACGGACTAATTAGATTTTTACAGTAGAATACCTGATTTTATTGTGACCTTTTATCAAAAGCAGGAGGTCTTGGATTGGCGTGTGATACCTGTCATATGGTCAAATCCAAAGACTTTGCACTTTTGACAGTCGTAATCGCAGTATGAATATCACTTTGTCCAGTCATAGGTCCCACAATAACCAGGTGTTATAGTTTTGCTAAAAACACTTGCCTTGATAGTCTCTTTGAGGCTGGAGTGAGGTTGGATGCTGCTGCTCATACCCGAAGAGGTTATCAGTACCAAATCTTTATCTTCTTCTGCTACTCTCCCTAGAGGTCTTTCTTAACCAGGACTATGCCAACTACAGTTAAATCTCTGACAACCAAAACATAGTAAAACTCTATCAACAAAACACTAAAACTTTCTACCGTTACCGCATTAAGCATCCAGAAACGTTCGGCAACTCGCGTAGTAAAACCCAACCTTAAGCAAGTCCGTAGCCCCAAATGGGTAGCAGTTGTACGTATTCAATTTCATAGTGGTTTTGGAGCCTTTCTTGGGGCGCGTTAGGTAAATTAACGGACGCGTTGAAACACACCGGGGCGATGATTAGTATCAATTATAGTGCACGTCAACTACTCTTTTTGGTTTTACGTAATGTTATGTCCGCGTATGTGGCACTGTTGGTAGGGGATGGTTAGGGTTGTCGCATAAAAATATCGGTATTTTTTCTATCGAAATAGTTCTGATATCATCATTTTTTTTTGAGTTGGAGTTGCGTTGTACAGTCAACTCCCGACAGCAGCAGAAGACTTGCTTTACGAAAATTAGCCTTGTTGCCACGAAATCAAAGTGCTTGCAATGTTCTTTTTACAATTGATGAATACTGTAAATTGTACATCAAATATCGTTTTGCTCATCTGCGCTATCCAATTCTTTAGTTAATCAGGCATGCAGCAATATATAGGTATAGTAGCATACATACACACGTGCTGTATATCAGACCTGCGATACCTAGACTGGTCCCTCCCTACAAGGGCAAGTTGTTCTAGCTAGCTAGCTAGATTGCCACGGCCTTCAGCACCTGCTGAAGGCCGTGGCTATCAGCTAGCAAGAAGTTTTCAAATTGGTCCAGGCATTTTTGAGTAATCGGGGAACATACATAAAAAAGATACCGACGAATTGAGAACCTCCTTCTTTTTTGAAATCGCTTAAAAAGTCTCCAAATACTTTTCCGGGCAGCATCTTATTTTAGAACTTTTCCTACCGCCAAGATTCGGCTAACCGAAATTTTATTTATTCAATCTATCTTGTTCTTAATTGCACAGCCAAAGAAATGGTCTATAAATTTTCAGGAGAACTGACTAGAGTTATTTAGTGGGCAATTTCTTACCAGCAAAATTAGTAGAATTACTTTTAGACAATACAATTTACTTTAACATCTCTTTATGGCCTTAAATGTCATGGAAGTTTTGTTAGGCAGTGTCGTTAGCTTTTATACAAATTCATTTGTTTTGCTGAGCTAAGAAGATAAGAGTGTCAATTCTTCTAAATTTTCTAGTAACGTTCGCTTGGATGCAAACGTCACGCAAACTGTCAAAAATGTATCGGAATTGAGGCTTTTTTGACAGCTTGCGACTGACATGCGAATGAAGACGTTGCTTAAAAAATAGTACTAACCAATTCTACTATTTTTTACAAAATCTAAAGGGTTTCATCATCATCATCAGCCGAAAGACATCCTCTGCTGCACCAAGTGTCGCCACAACAACCGGTTTTGTGTGTCCCGCAACCATCGTCTACCAGCGACCCTCACCAGGTCATCGGTCCAGGGGAACGCACACATAATAATTATGTTTTATGAAATTACTTCATCACTTCAATACATCAATGTTACGGGAGAAAAGGAGGCAGACCAGGAATAACAATAGAAGAAAGAAATTTATAAATTTAAAAATAACATTCCAATGTGTTAAGATGAATAATTGCTTTTAATTAATAGCTACATCTATTCAAACCTTAAGGTGGACATTACCCTTTACTACATATTGGAGCAAGAACCACACAGACTAAAAAAAAAAGAAAAATATCACCCACTCCAACTTTACAAACGAATTCCTGGTAAGCTAAAAGGCGATTATGAGCGCCTTTTAGCTTGCCAGGAATTCGTTTGATCCTCATTTGATCCTTACAAAGATAGCCTACCAACAGCTACAAAAATCATATCCAGAAACATAACAAAACAAAGATCCCATCAAAAAACCACCTTAATTTCCGATAACCATCTTTAAAACCAACAAAGTCGCCGCCAAATGAAACCATTCCATCCACTACAAATTCGATCTAAGCGTTACAAATAACGTAACCGAATGAAAAGCGGCTTATAAATGTTATTCAACTATAAATCCAAGCTGGTATGATGTCCACGTCACACGTCTGATGTCTTGCGCAAGTATATACAAATGAATTGATTCCCGTCAACTCTGCTTAGTAATCCGATTAGGCTAAAGAGAGATGTAACGGGAATGTCTGCCTACGGAATTACTTTGATTTTGTTAGTAGTTAGTATGGGTAAGTACTTCTGGTATGCTGTCATAGGAAAGTATGTAGGTTTATGGACTTTTTGCACATTTCTCAAAACCTAAGAAAAAAGTCAAGTCGCAGTAAAATAATAGGTTGTTTAAAAATCTCAAAATATTACGAATTTGTGAGCGTTTTGAAATCTGTGATAAACAGCACTAATTGCGGGTGTCGTCACTCGCAAGTCACGCCAAAGTGAATTGGCGCCAACCAGTACAAACTACATTAAGCGTGACAGGGATAAAAAAAAACGTCATAAGCGTCTAACTTTTAAATTTTTTCACAGATAATATTAATTTCTTGCAGAAATCGTAGTATTTTAAATTAGTATCTTAAAGAACATCAAGTATCATTTAGATTATTCTTTGTAGTAAAATACTGCAAAAGAACAGCTCGAACTTGGTTCGCACTGCCTGACTGACTATTTAAACTCAAAGTTAACAATATTCCTTACAACCTTATGACAAGACCACTCATAATAAGCCTTTACATTGACATTGTACTACACTGCATTGAATCTCATGTCATTCATCAGAATGCTCAGCAACTATCATCCAGCTGTTACAAATGACCCTAAAACGATCGTCGCACCTCACAACCCGAACGCATCCTACCAAAACCAGTAGTCCCACGTTTATTCCAACATCTACTGTTATATTGATCTTACAATGTTATGTCCAGCCATTTTCTACCGCTGGAATTCTATAAATGTCAATATCATATTCCATAGTATCTACTTACGAATTCTCAGTTATGAAAGGCGTTACACTGTTGCTTTAGTGACACTTGAGTATCGAATTTGTGGTTAGAATATTGGCCAGTAACGAAAAAAAAACAATTTGATTTGACAACTGGCCTAATATGGCCGATGACATTTCTGAATCGGCGACCGCAACGAAACCTGTATATAATTAAAATAATTTTTACAACCCATTTAATTCTCGGATTATCAAAAGGCGGACAAGTGTTCAATAATAAATTAAATGTCTGTTGTAAATGAAGCCAAATTGATTTCAACACCTGCAGGCTTTGTTTACCCGACTACGGCGAAGCAAAAGGAGGGTTATGATTTTGACCGTATGGCGTATATTTGCATTATGTATGTTCATCTGTTCCCTCATAACTTCTAAACTGCTTATCATAATTTAAGAAAAAAGAGATATTAAATAAGGGTTAGAAGCGAATTGATTGCTGGTAGTGGGCTAATTGACGTCAAATATTGGATATGGCCGCCTTTGTAGGACATACCCTAAAATATTTTTTTTAATGATGCCGTGTTGGGTAGGTATCAAATAATAGGCTTCAATTAACACATGTGAAATATATTAGAGTAGGTAGGAATCGTCGTCGTCCGTCGAATCCGACTCGGATGGGCGGCGTTCGGGAAGTTGCGCGGTATCTTCTCGTCTCATATACCACAGTGTCTCAAGACGAAAGTCTATGACCAGTGCGTGTTGCCAGTGATGACCTATGGACTCGAAACGTGGTCGCTCACAATGGGCCTCATCAGAATGCTTAAAGTCACCCAACGGGCAATGGAGAGGGCAATGCTCGGACTTTCCTTGCGTGATCGAATCAGGAATGATGATATCCGCAAGAGAACCAAGGTTACCGACATAGCCCGAAGAATCGCCAAATTGAAGTGGCAGTGGGCAGGGCACATTGTTCGCAAAACAGATGGTCGATGGGGCCGAAAAGTTTTGGAGTGGCGACCGCGTACCGGAAGACGCAGCGTTGGAAGGCCTCCCACAAGGTGGACCGATGACCTGGTGAGGGTCGCGGGTAACCGATGGATGCGAGACGCACAGGACCGGTGGTTGTGGCGACACTTGGGGGAGGCCTATGTCCAGCAGTGGACGTCTTTCGGCTGATATGATGATGATGATGATGATGAGGTAGGATCGGTAACGGCTATATTCTGAACATCACTAAGTATAATATTTCCTTGTTTTAGAGCGTGATTTTTCATTAGTCGGGTATATAGTTTTTTAATTTACTTTTTGCATGTTAACGTTGGTAAAATGATGGGAAGGAAATAAGGTAAAAATTGAGTGATTCATATAAGTCTCTCTGATTCTGATTTGTTTGATTTAGATGAACCTATACAGCCCTAGTGATTTTACTGAAACTATAATGATTTTTTGTTCCAGGTTCCTGAGCAACTTTCATTTAGAATCATTATAATTATTTGGGCAAGATTGTAACAAAATTCACCCTCAGACTGTTGTCAAAATTGAGTATCCAACTTACTATAATCCTTGACTGATAAACCCCAGTGCCATTTCCAAAATGTTTCACACGAACCAAAAACCGCATATGAGCAGATAAAATCTTGTCACGTTTGGTGGACTGTCAAAATTGTGCTCAATTTTCTATTGGTTTGATTCAATGTATGGACAGCTATCAGCCTAATTAATTAGGTGCATCACAAAAAAGGCAACACGCGGTTTCGAGCCAATAAATATCTGTGTCTGCTTTGTTTAAAGTATTGGACGTTAAATAATAGTGGGGATTTGTTATAAAAGGGTTCATGGAGAATGTTCATTCAATTAGAAAGCAAGACAAAAATTTGAAGGAGCTAGGTTTCTGCTAGTCAAACTAAATCAAGTTCAACACTTACACGTTAAAAAAATGCACCGTAGATTAATTTAACAAAATAAAGAGCATTTCAAAGTTAGTTAACAATAAAAGGAAAAGCAGTGCTTTTACTTAATATTAATTTGAAACAACATTGTTTGTGGAAACGAACGACAATTAAGAAGGAACAAAGTGCGGCGACAAATTAGTTTATTGTGTATGAAAATTATTCAAATTAAGATAATGTTCTATATTTAAAATTGAATACCAAATTAATTAATCTTGTGCATAATATCCCTATATGAGTTCAGTAATAACAATGATGCTGCAAATAAAGATGGAAAAGACATTACAAACACCATTTATTCACATAACGATTCAAAACTTCACTGCATCTTTGTGCTACTCGAAGCAATTTCGCTTTATTAGTATAATCTCACTGAACTGATACGAATAATTTGTTGGCAACGGCATTATCCATGCACATTTGAGTGCAAATATAAACGTAAAATAGGCCGATCATAAGTGTGAATCACCTACAGTATAGTCATGCGATGCAATCGAAGAATGCAGATAGACTAGAAGGTGCAGAAGAATATGTGAGATATTTGTGTCACAGTGAGTAGAAACTTTTGGAATGAACAGAGCTATAGTAGCTTGGTCCAGTCGAAGTGACATAGTATTTGAGATAACGATTTTCAAAAGTCCAAAATATATAATATTGGTTCCAAGAAATTTCGGTAGAGCACGTCACTCCTTAGATTGCCTTTTTGACATCGCTGATAGAATACACACCTCGTCCTTCGTCATTAATTATACTAAAACATGATGTTTATAAAACCAACAATGATAAAATCATCAATCTTTATATTGTTTTATTTGAAATGATCATCTATCAATACAATACACACTTCTTTGATATACCTATTATTACTGTAAAAGTATCTGAAACCATAGTCTTTTCTAATCTGATCATTCTCATGATCAATTCCAGCTAGACATAGTTTCGAAACCAATTTCCAGTAGTCAATTTTGCGCGTTTCGTGCCATAGAAACGAACAACCAGTAAGCTTAGACCCCATATTCGTCGTACAGCCATGTCGTACGTACAAACGTAGATAACTATGCATTCTCGTGACAATATGTCGCTGCTTCAATTCAAAAGTACCACAAATGAGAAAATTGCAAAAATGTTTTTTTTGCAAAAATACAACCTTAATCCTCCATATTTTTATATTTTAAAAAGACACCCATTGATTTTGCACTATAAATTACGAAAACAACGCAACCGTTACTTTTGAATTTTCGTTTTGAACGCGCGAAATATGATCTAAACCGCCATATTTTCAGTTGTGCGTCGACAACCGAACTGAGAGCACATTTCTTTTGTGCAAAAGTGCCATATCTCGAAATTTAATGTGTGTTACTCATTAGTTTTATACAGAAGACGACCATATTTCGGAATACTTCAGTTTTGAATAAAGGATTCACGTAAGTAAGACACTATTTTTAAATCAAAAGAACCATATTTCAAAACTGGTTGTTTTGCACAGAAAATATACCTAAATTAACTTTAATTTTGTAATCAAAATAAACTTATGAGACAATGCGTTTCTTTTGCATTTAAGTTATTTACGTAGTTAGTACGGTATTTAAAAATAGTTTATTTTGAATAAAAAAAACTACTTTCTATTATTATCATTTCAAATCAAAAGGGCCTTATTCAGGAATACACTCGTTTTGCTTTAATGAAACAGAGTTGTTTTAATACATTAGGTTAATCGATAAGGTCATGTTTTGAGATACATTACTTTAGCATTTTTTGTGCAAAGCTTTGTTATCATTGTAATTATAAAATTGTAGGCATGTTTTGTGGCGAGATGGGTGGACGATATTGTTGCCATCGCAGGTAGGACATGGATGAGACTGGTCCAGGAGCGTGAGGATTGGCACGAGAAAAGAGGGGGCTCAGCAGTGGGCGAAGTCAGGCTGTGGATGATGACGATGATGAGGCATGTTTTTACGTATTATACGTAAAAACACACACAAACCTACACTTATATAATTTACATTATTCCGTAGGTATTAACGTTAAATAAATGAAGTTTAATTTAAGGTGATTTATTATTATATTTTTTTTGTTTATTGGGTATTCTATTTTATGCTACTTTATGAAGTTTAGTCATTTTAAAAACGCCCGGCTCCTTTTGAACCATCATGTCGGCATGATTTCAAAGGGTGCCGGTTTTTATGGTTGATAGATGCCATTATATTATTATTTATTATTACAGAAAGAGTAGAAGAGTACATAGAATACTCGACATGGTAAGAAAAACAGTAGAAGTAATGGCGAAAATGTTCAAGACTTGGATAAGCATCCGCAAACTGACTATCCAATGTTGGAAGAACCAGATGTGCCTCAGAATGAGTCTTTCTATAGTAATTCTATTCCTGACAGTCAGCACGGTCTCGATTTGTCTCTACTTGATGATGCATGTTTAAAACCAAACATAGTTGTTCCAGAAAGCGATTATGATAGCGACGCTTCTGAGTCTACAAGATTGACCAGCTGTCGTTCAGATTTTTCTTCGGACGATAGCGTTAAAGACCCAGATTTTCAAATCAGACAAGACTTAGCTTTAAGTGATTCAAATTCGGATGAAGACTTAATTAAAAAATAAAAACCTTCTGTCTAAAAGTGGACTACAGCGATTTACTCCTGAACCTTGACCCTCTGGTTTATATAATGATATTGATGAATCTGACCATAGTACTCCAATAGCAGCCATTTTTTGACTATGTCCCGATGAGATTGGAATCTGAAATTAATGATGCTCAACCAAGTGAGTTACAATCAGACAACGATAACATGCAGGTTTCCAGCGTTTTGGTATATCAAGTGTTGAAACGACCTCTCTTTATGTCGAAAACGAAAACATTGAAAGAAGAGGTCACAAACGGAAAGCGACTCCAAATTCATGGAAGAAAAATATGTCGAAGCTATTAAGAAACAGTGGCAAAGCTTAAACCTCGATGTCGAAAACGAAGAGAAACGTAGAAGAAAAGAAAATGGGGTCGGTTTGTTCTCGTTTGTCGGTATTCTTAATATTATTAATAAAGATTCCAAAATATTATGAATGGTTTTTTGCAAATCTGTAAGACTGATATTTAAATTAAGAGAAACGTAGTGAGAGTACTGAGAGTACTGAGAACGAGCACTGTGAACGTATAAGTAGGTACTTTAAAGATACTTAATCTATGTGGGTACACATAGATTAAGTATCTTTAAAGTACCTACTTATACGTTTTAACAAAGTTTATATAAAAAATTGTTGTATTTTGTGATCTTATAAATGTTTTGTTGCATTCAATTTACTATTGCTAGCTTTAGAGCAACATTTTAATAGTTATTATTGATTCAAAAGTTAAACTATAATGATAAAGAAGATTGCTCTGTTATAATTTGAGTTTTACGATGGTTTTGATAATTAGCTTAGCTAATATTTTTATTTTACTTTTATGTTTTCATTGTTTGACTAGAACTTAAAAAATAATTGATGATTATTTAACAACAGTTTCGAAGATTTTTATGTTATTTTGAGGAAAACTTTAATTTGTTTTAAATTTTAGATAGCATTTTAGTTATTTTATAAAATTGCATCGCCATTTTTATTGTATTCCTTGAAAGTTTTACAGTCGAACATGATTAATACAAATATTTTTTGACTTATGGTTGTTTTATTCCATATTTAGTATACTTCAAAAATATTGTTTATATTCAAAAGTAACTTATATGCTTATATCTCCTCTAGCATTCAGTTTATTATAAAACTACTTAAAATATATAACGCTGCTTAAAAATACGCTTCTAACGATGTATGATATGCATATATTTGATATAAAATTAGAAAGCATTAGACAAAAAATTGTTTATTTTTTCTTTGTTTAGCCCTTCTGTAAAAAAGTTTAATTTTGACTTGTGGTAGTTTTGAACTGAAGCAGCGATGTGTACCTATTTCCTAACCTCTGAATAGGTTATTGGAAAATTATATTGAGAAATGGCGACAGGTAAATAGTGTTTGTGGAATTATTAGGTATGCGATTGTGATCTTTAGCGCCAAAATTATTGGTATTATAAGTATAAATTGTTGTGAATTTATGAAGGATTCTCTCCACATAGAGTAATTAATGACAAAGGGTAATGCTATATTTCTTTAATGCTTAACTATTGTTCGGCCTAATAATTTCTGATTAATTTCGTTGCGGGATCCAAGACAGTTGAATCATTTAGTTGAGTTAACTCTAAAGAGTTAACTCGCGTTAAGTGTTTAGTCGCAGTAACCGCCAATACTGAAACAGTTAACTCTAAAAACTAGATAAATATAAAACAGCTGTTACAAAAACGGAATTCGACTCCCGGATACAAAATGAAATTAAACAACTTTATTACACCAACTTAGTTGTAAAATTCGATAATTTCAGTAATAAACGTTCATCGTAATCGAACGAAGATAATCAGACCAGTTTGTAAAAGCTTTATATTTTCACTGATTGATTATAATTGGTTAGCGGATGATATCACATAAATTAATAGCAATTAATTAATCTTGCTAGCCTTAATTGATTGTCAATGTTATTAGCTTAATCCTGATGTTATGTGTTTTGTATTTGTTTTTTTATTCGCCTGATTAATGTAGGTTTACTAATACAAATACAGGTCTAGCTGTTTCGGTACACTCAGGAGCAACATGGCTTAACATTATGTACCACCACCATCAAACGTAGGTCTATGAAATCCGCTTTATATATCCCAACAATTTCTTAAATGTGCCAGATTCTGGGTCCCTCATGGAATGCAAAAGTGTTTTAAATGAATTCTCATTTCATTTTAAAAATCACACCTTATTTTGGTCAAACAGTAATCTGTTAGCAGAACTATATTCATTCAACGGTTCTTGAATCGCCAAACCAATATAAAAGCATTGCACAAGCTTCTGTAAATAAAATTTTAATGTGTTTACAAAATCAAAAGCAATTTAAAGGACGTTGCACTCATTTAATGGCCGTGACAAAGATGCTGACGCAAATTTTATATCTGGATTTTAACACCTAACGAAGAAAATGGTCGTTATGTTTATGTTTGAGACAAGATTATCTTCATTCCTGTCTCATGTTAAAAGTTAATCTTAATTGAAGAACGATTCGGAGACAGCTTGCCAAAACTTTTTAAGATAATTATAATTAAACCAATTTCTTTCACACATTTTGATCTTGTAAGCTCATTTTACCTTATCAGATCAGTAAAGGCTCTTTATTTTTATAATACTTTGCATCGTTTTCTCCAAAAATATAATTTAATTGGAAAAATGAAACAAACCAACCAACCAAACCTGTCAAAGTGGCATTTTTGGTAACGATGGTCAAAAGTTCTAAATAAATGGCATTGACTACGAGGCATTTCGGTACTGCATATTAATCCCAAGGACTTTTTTGTATTAACCATTATTGCTAACGGAGTTTCGCTTCGTTTAGACCCTCACATATTAACACCACATTTTATAACAGGTATTAACAGCATTTTGCTTTAAATTGCGCGCATACATAGCACTCATACGTCACAAGCATCGCGCAAACACGCGATAGGGCGTGATTCATACGTCCAGCTCGCGTCCAACTTATCGCGCGTTTAATTGGGTGTTACGGGCCCCGTCACTCAAGATAATCCTTTAACGGTATCGTATTTTGAGATCAGGGTATCAGCAGCCGATAATGTTATGTGCGGAGTTCGGAAATCGGGGGGAGTCAAAGTTTTGTATTGTGCTGACCATAAAAATCAGCATTTTGACATTGGCAAACTAATTATCTTGTTGCTGAAAATTTACCAGGGGGTCAAAAATTCATTACCATTTTGTTTCTGAACGCAATTTTATTATTTATTTAACACTTTACGCACACTAATGAACAGAGGCGACTTAATGCCATAGGCATTATCCACCAGTAGACGTTTGGGTAATGTAGGTACTGGTAGGTGTAAAATTGAGAACAAAAATGCTATTGATGATTACCGCTGGCAAATGTTACAAAAAGCTCCAATTAGACAGCAAATAAAAGTTCATGTTACTGGTAGGCAATTTGCAGAACTCATAATAAGTCTTTCTTTGCAATTCAAGAAATGCTTGAAGCGATTGCAAACAAGGTGCTTTTGTGGTTAAGAATATGCAGTTCTGGGTAACTAGCAACAGTTGTTGGCCTTTGGGGCATTATTCCATGCCAACTGACATTTCGTCATGTTTTTTTATTCCTTGATCAATTCATATTTTTTGTACGTCAGCGTCGTCCTTTGGTTACCACTTACGCACTAAATAAACTCAAAATAAGAGGTTTCTAGTAAATGACACTGTCCCTACCAGTAATTAGGTCAGGTTTCCACAAAAAAAGCGTATTGAATTCATGTTATATTACTTATCTTATATTACTTTCTCTTTCTCCATATTTGTCTTAGTATATTTCAATAACATGAACTCAATCCGTATCCTTTAGCCGGTTACATGAATTGATTTTCTGCGAAAAAGTTAGTATAGAAAAATGTAGGTCTCAAGCTACGAATAATAAGTCTCAAGTCTTCGAAACTGGGTAACCCTATCAAGGCGACTCGACAGTAATTGACAGTAGGGCCGATTCCATTTATTACTAGTTTTTTTTTCTTTGCCTTGCTTTCTGAGATTTTATTTTAATTGCCTCTTGATAAAACCATTAAAGGGCTTTTCGATTTTTGAAAATCCGTATTTTTAATTGAAAGGAATGAGATGATTAAATTTTGTATTTTTTTCTATTGGTGCCCTGAAACAGCGAGACGAAGCCGCGGCAGACCGCGAAGGAGATGGTGGGACGACCTGGATTCAGCATTGGAAGGAATGGAGGGATTCCTTTGCCCAGCTGTGTTGTGTTGTGTTGTGATGTGACGTATTTTAGTAAATAGATATTTAAGTCTTGATATTTTATTTTTATTCCAACAGATTAAACAATGTACCTGTCATCTCTTCACCAGCTTTGGTTGTCTGGCAGAGAATGCCTAAAGCACTCAGTCTATATTTGTATCAGTGTATGTAATATAATAATACAATAATTATTAGTGTTATTAAGTCTTCTGAGAAAAGATAAAGATTTTTATAAGCTGGGGACAGCTCGGTAAAATTTTACGATAGTATTAACTATTGAGTAATTACATTTTACAATATCTTAACATAGCCATTACCTACGTCACGTTTTCATCAGATTTATAGTTTGTTAACATCTTTTGCTAGCCTTATAAAGGATAACAAAATAACCCCTAACAATATCGTATAAGGCTATTAATGATTAACAATCAATCATTACCATTTTATAGCAAGGATGTTATATAGATTTACAATAATCTATATCTTGTAAGAAAACAGATAAAAACACATCAAAGTTTGGCGTAAAAGAGACTGATGTTTACGATGTGCCATAAACTGATCTTATAGTTTTAAGTTCAGCATCTCGGCTAACAAATTGCGTTTTATTAGGTATTGAAGCGTTTACGACAGTTGATATATGAGGATGAATATGTACAAAGTTAAGGGAAACTATCGTTGATCATATCCGATGTGCACATGAAGTGTGGACATGAAGTGCGAACTTTAATGTGATAAGATTTTATGAATGTCAGTTTGTTTTTGCTAACAATGTATGACATTGTTCAACTTCGAACTTCGTTTACTACTTCGTGAAATTGTTTTTTTTTTAACATTTTCAACTTTATTCCAAATCACACAAGCCTGAATAATCGGTAAAATATAGTTATACATTTCGAAAGCTTGGATATTTTAAATAAGAACAACACTAAAACCAGTCCAAATTAAATGACTAAACAAATATGGAAGTTAAATAAAGGAGTCATCAAACTTTTTATCAAATATTATTATCGTTCCGCGGCCGCGCGACCAACCCATCTTTGCGACCGTACCGCTAAATTATACACTGAGGGTCCATAGTACCCCATTATAGAGGAAATGCGCACTAATGCATCTCATTCTCTATTTGTCAAATTATAGACCGCTGCGTACTAGTAATCTCACGAAATAAGATAATGGCATCGGTGAGAGTGTGTCGTGAGTGGATTTTTGGCTTGTTAAGTGACAGACATCTGATATTTGCAATAGAGGTGAAAGTTCTTGGATAAGGTTACGATAGAAATTAACGTCATTGGGGTATCAATTACCTACCAGTTTTAAAATGATGCAATGTTAGAGTGGGACGATTTAAACACGGTTTTGTTATTGATTAGATACGACATTATATTTTTCTTTGTATAGTCAAATTCCATTACTGTCCAGTTTGGTAAGTGAAAAATTCAAAATGATACAAAAAAAAGCTAAGTATCGTGCATTAGACAGTGATTTGTGTTGTTATGAATACGCTCACTTATACAAAGGAGAAAGGATTTAAATATGAACGTGATATTTCTACTAAATGCCATAATGTCTCATTATATTGTCCATTTATGTCCGCAATCATAATAGGTCCGCTTAGAAAGCGTTCACCGTGTACAGGCTATCACATAAAGGTTACTTTAAAAAATACAATGAACTACCGTTTACATTTACATACAAAAGGTAATCAGATAATTTATATTTAGACTTGAATTACTTTCCATCTATTTGATGGTTACTTCATACTTTTACTCGGTTCTTTATACTTGCAAACAAAATGAATTCAAAAATAGCAGAAATTCTTCCAGCCAGGATTGATACAACCTTACAAGTGCAGGTTGTAGATACTCTTAGCTTTTTTAATCAAAATAATAGCCATACAATTACTAAAACAAAACTACATAAATGCACATGAATAATAGTACACGCCTGTCATCGTATTATTTATCCAATTATTTCCCTTAATTACTCAAAAAAAGGTCGAACTCGACTGTACCAGCCATTAGCATACAAACAGTACTACCGAAGATATACGAGATAAATTGTCAAGATAAGGCAGCGGTGAAAGAAGTACAGGCGGCGTAATTACTAGTCGGCCGCGTCTAGGTGTAAAGACCGCGTAAATCGCGAGGTGTAAAAGGCCGCGTAAATCGCCTCGCGCGGATGAATTTTCCCGTCATCATTTGCAGGGTTGGGTGTTACATCTGTCATAATTTTATGCGGTTGCGAAGTGTGGTTGCGCGTTATTAGTGTTTGAAATTAATTTTATTATACCGGTAATAACTTGAGACAAGTACATGGAATCTAATTTAGTTGCGAAGCAATTTATTCTTGTTCCTTTAGATTAATTTTTGTTTCTGGTTTTGTTTTATTTTAATGGAAATGTCTTCGCAGGTATTCACGACATAACATTCACCATGAAAGATAGTCGTACCTGCACCTACCTATAGAGACTTTATTGACGAAAAAAATACGGTACGTTCTCTTTTTGAACCCTAAAAATAATTGAGATGTTATATTGCACACAATTTATTTAAAACTCCAATAAATTAAGTCTTCAACCTTTAATTCGTCCTTAGTTATGACACACGACACCCGCAAACAGATAGTGTATCAGACTATCAACTCACGCTCAAACAAGAGTCGAAATTAAATTAATTAAGAAAATTACTTTAAAGTTAATAACGAAAGAGAGTCGTGTTTCGTCTCGATGGATAATAAGATGATGGTGGCAAGGTGAGATGGGGTGTTACTTAAACATACGTAAAGAAATTTAGGAGAATTGTAAAATATAGTACCTATAAATTAATATAAATTTGAAGATAGTTCAAGTTTGGAACAAAAGAGACAATTAATGGAAAAACAGGCTAGGATAATAAGAGGCCCTAGACAATGTACCATTCAATTGGCGAATGCGACTGTCGGAATCTTAAAATGTAGGAATTTGATCACGTGTCATTTCGATAGCATCTGTAATTCTCATACATTTTTGACGTATTGACAATCGCCTGCGCCACGCTACCGTTGACAGAATGTCACTTGTCTAGAGCCCAAGGTATTGTATTTAACCACTCAGCCCGATTGACGCGTTTTAAATCAAAGTCAAAGTCAAAGTCAAAGTCAAAGCATTTATTTCAATTAAACCATTTACAGGCACTTTTGAATTGTCAAGGTCGGTCGGTCAAAAAGATGAAGCTATTTGCACGTTCCAAGGCGTAGATCTCTATGGAGAAGAACGTGCAAGAAACTCCACGGACAGTCTTTTAAAAAAAATATATTTTGTTACAAAATTATGGCTACATCATTCATATTAAAATAATACATATGTGAGAACAATGTAAAAGACGTGCAGGATAAAAGAGTCCGGAGTAAAAAGAAACAGTTCAAAGAAATAATTAAAATAAACCATGGCAGCCAAGGGACGACCAGTCTCAGCTGACGGCGCCCGTTCACGAACATGACGCATACGCTAGCACCATTTGGCTCAACCATTTTCAAGGGAGCCAAATGATCCAACGCACGCGCCACCATCAGACAGACTTTTGAGTGAGCATGACATTCCCAATCGCCAGGGTACATTCAAGTCAAAGACCTAGGTACTCAAAATGATCATTATAGTTTAAATTTAAGGTACATAGTACTCACAAATGTGCCGTTAATGCATGAAATTATACAATGCTAAATAAATTGAGTCTATACAATGAAAAATATTGCATTCTTACAATCTTCATCCGGTTCAACAATATTTCCAAATGCTAACAGATTACTTTGTGTGTCCTAGTGGCTGTGGAGCAGGACCAGCACTGAGCCAAGCATTTTTATCTTCAATATACTCCCCTAACTTATAATATGCTTGCCTGCATAGTGTGCGTTTAATGCAAGATTTAAATTTTGTCTCATTTAGTTCTAATATATGGAGAGGTATTTTATTATAACATTTTAAACAGTACCCCATAAAAGATGAGGATACTTTAGCCAGTCTGAAACCTGGTTGAACTAATTGGTCCCTATTTCGAGTAGCATAATTATGTTTGTCGCCTCTTTTACTAAAAAGGTGTAAATTCTTTCTAACATACATAATGTTTTCGTAAATGTATTGACAGGGTACCGTCATGATGTTAATATTCTTAAACAGTTCCCTTAGAGAATCGCGTCGTCCGAGTTTGTATATGGCTTTAATGGCTCTTTTCTGCAGAATAAAAATAGACTCGATGTCTGCAGCCCGTCCCCATAGTAAAATACCGTAAGACATGATACTGTGAAAGTAACTAAAATAAACCAGTCTCGCGGTATCAACGTCCGTAAATTGGCGGATTTTCCTAACAGCTTATGCTGCTGAACTTAGCCGTCCTGCAAGAGATGTTAAATGAGGACCCCATTGTAGCCTTGAGTCAACCGTAATTCCCAGGAAAACCGTTTTATCAACGTATTCAAGTTTTTCCCCGTTCAATACTATGTCACAATCACTGCCTTTGACATTTGGTAAGGCAAATCTTATGCATTTCGTTTTCTTTTCATTTAGAACTAGATTATTGGCAGTAAACCAATTTTGGACTTGCATTAGAGCGTTATTTATGACGTCAAGATTATTGGTCCGTCTATTTATCTTAAAAATTAAAGAGGTGTCGTCGGCAAACAACACCATATTAAGTTTTTGTTGCAATAAATGGGGCAAATAATTTATATATACTAAAAACAAAAAAGGACCTAAAATTGAGCCCTGGGGTACCCCCATTTTCACGTTTAATCCCGACGAATTGACACCGTTTACTTGAACTAACTGCTGTCTATCATTTAAATAAGATTTAACAAGACTTAAAGCTGTTTTGCCCAGCCCGTAATGCCCAAGTTTTTAGAAGTAATGTTTTTTTTTTTTTTTTATTGGTGATGGGTTTGCTCTTGACTCTAGTCAATGTCAGATATGACAGAGACAAAGTCTACGATGGAGCGAGCTTACCCAGAAGGAGCCTGTTCACTCTAACTTTGAAGAGATTAGGGCTGTAAGCTTTTGGAAACACAGACGCAGGCAGAGAGTTCCACTCCTTTGCTGTGCGCATTATAAAAGACGTTTGGAAACGCTTAATGTTTCGTGATTTACACAATCAAACGCCTTAGATAGGTCACAAAAGATGCCAATGGCATCCTGTGCCTCTTCTTACGCATTAAAGATGTGCTTCAATAAGGTAACACCAGCGTCAGTCGTACAACGTCCTCTGGTGAAACCATACTGTTTATCATGCAAGATGTTATTGGTGTTAAAATGATAAAGCATCTGATTAAGCATCACTTTTTCAAATACCTTGCTGAACACTGGCAACACGGATACTGGTCTATAATTGTTTGTGTCTTTACTGTCCCCGGATTTGAAAAGTGGTATCACCTTACTGAATTTCATTAAGTCCGGAAAGACACCTTGATCCACACACAAATTAAATATTAAAGCTAAGTAAGGCGCTATAGTCTCAATAATTGAGGTACAAACTTTGATAGACAATCACCATAAATCCTCGGTCAATTTAACCTCGATTTGTTTGAAAGCTTTCATTACTGTTATGGGGTTTATATGCTTGAAATTAAATTCAGTCGGGCAGGCTGAAACGTTTGCCTGTAACAAATCAAAAGCAAGCGAAGGAGACGAATTCAAGGCTTCAGTAGTTTTAATTGGAATACTGGTAAAGAAATTTACAAATTCTTTAAACTTGTTGGTTATCACTAATAAGACCCTGAGTAGTCTCCAAAGTGTAATCAATGTGTAATCTCTATTATTACTTTATGTATTTTGACATGTCAGGAACTTGACCGGTGGTCAGAATTTAAGCTTAACTTAACCGTCGATTGATTTTTCCTGACTGTCATATGACAGATTTTGCAATAACGGTCTAACTTATTACTTATCTCTTTGGTACCTGGACAATTAATTATAAATCGTTTTGCATTACTAGAAAATGTAAAGGATGACGTTGATTCAGGACAGCTTAATGTCTGTAGACACTTTCTGTTTTCAGAATTAAGTGTGTTAATTATTGTAAGTGGGTCAATGACCATTTGTGCAAATTTAACAGCCGGTCGATTCTGTCGACATCTCATGGTGTACACCTAGGCGGAGTGAACGACAACGACAATTAACTGAGCTGTCATTCCATCTTATTTGTATGGTTTGACAACTTACCCGTCGTGCACCCCGCCCAAGTGTTTACAGAATCGCACTGCTGGCGTCGATCATAGCAACTCTGATTGTTGTTTTTTGTTAGAGCTAGGTAATGCATTTTCCGAAATAAAGGTTTATTGCAAATTCACTCCAATTTTAGCGAATGTGAAACATCGTAGTAATTTTAATCCAAAACAGTTGAAATTGAACTACCATCACGAATAACACTTAATAACTCTCTTCCGCTTGTTTTGAACTGAATAATAAACGTGTCAAAATAAAACACACCAAAAAAAAGACCAGTGCAGAGATCTGATGGCCATCAATAAATTGCTGGCCGGAAAAGGGGTGTTCCGTATCGTCATCATCAGCCATCCACACTACTGTGGAAACAGACATATGTTTTTAAATCCTACTTGTAGATAACGGGTTTGAACCTGTCATTATTTGTGCATTATTGCGAACGCGATACCAGACACTTCGTTGCTATGGCTGTATGTTAATTAAATACACATTGTCTTGCTTTATGTGTCGAAAATGAGATCGCTTTATTTTCTAACTCTTTGTGATGATGTATTTGATAATTTCAAAGTTAATTTTAATGGGTCTTCTTCTTCTTCATGTGGGTAGTAAGGTTTATCGACCTCATACACCCTAGTGTCAGAGTTTCTAAAACGCCTAAAGGGCCTCTGACATGGTTTGACGACCGCCATTTGGCGACCGGGACCACCAGCTTATACGTGACTTCCAAAGCACGGAATCATCTTTTTCATTTTAATCAGGTGATTCAAGTGCAATGTCCTAGCCAAACTGGAAACAATTTTTCAAAGTATGCTTCCCGTGAGAATCGAACCCACGACCACCGTATTACAAGGCAAACGCCTAAACCACTCGACCACGGAGGCAGTTATTTTATTGATGATTACCAAAGACTACAATAGTATAATGATTACTAAGCTTTGAATGCAAAAATTTCACCAGCAAAAAAATAATGACACAATAAAATCTGTTAGGTACTATCAAATTCTGGAAGATACTACTGACATGAGGCTTTTTTTGACAATCATTATCCAAAAAATTTGTCTTAGAACTGTAATGTATAAAACAATATTCTTCACCTGAAACAAATTTGTTGTCACCTCTAACAAAATATATAGGTAAGTGTTTTCATTTTTCAACCTCCAAGCATCCTTCAAGTTCCCTTACGAAAACATCTTACAAAAACACCTGCATCTATCATAAAATCCCTAACATAACATGCTGTCTTTACAAGCTCACGGACATTAGAAAGAGTAATCAAAATAAAATTATATTTATTCGAAGTGATAGTCGTGGATTCGGTTCCGGTCTTAATGGGCGCCCGGCAGGTGGCGGCGCGTGGAGACGAAGAAATATTATACAGTGTGGTGTCGAGACTACTGGGTGGGGTTCCGTGTGGGTGATTTAATGAGGATGGTGATAATGTTTTTTTCAAGTGGTTTGAACTGAATGACGGATGGGTAGAACTACTGTAAGGATATCGGTACTGTAACGACTGTAGTGACTCCATCTTAATGTGATAAATTAGGTGAGGTGAACTGTGAATCCATGCACTCACTGACAGTTTACTCCAAGCTCACTCCACCGATGTGTTCACCGTGAGATGTTCACAGAACAAGCAAGCTGGATCTTATTTTCTTTATAATAAACAATAATCATGTAGGTATAAGAAATTAACAATGTTAGTTTCGGTCATGTTTAAAAAATGTGTATATATTTTAAAATATACAAATTTTAATGATATGGAAGAAAAAGAAAGGAAAACCGTTTATTTGTTAGATTCTTGTCTTTTTGTTTTGTTTTTTTTTATAAAATTAGCGTAACGATGTAAAAAACTAAATAAAGTGATTAACAGGTCTGGATTTCGACCAAAGGCAGTACACACAATAACCAAAAACATTTTAATAATAACAAGGAACCCTCATAAATAAAGTAGTCGATTCACTCAACGTCGACGCCGAGTGTGACCGATTTGACATCACGCCAACGACACCTGCGGAGTACGTTTGTTTTACTTGCATTTACACCAGCTGCCCAATTTATGTGCCCCTGGTACATTACAACCGGTATTAGTACATTAATGATGGCAATATTTTCATAATATTTCGTAGGTATATATTTTATGACTCAACCAACATATTTATTCCAATATTTTTGAAAATGTATTGCTAGAATTTCGAATATTAAAGACATTATTGACGCTATTTGTGACGGAAACGCGTTGATATTGGAGATACTGCTAAGATACTTAGCATAAAAATATAAACAATAAATTGTATTTCAATACAGTAATTATTGCTGCAACCACAACATAGATGTATGGACTCGACTACATACCTATCTGTTTGGACTGTACAGTCTCGGCTATGAATAGAGCCTGCGTGTGTGGTAGTAGACTAATCATTATTACAAGGATTGATAGCAGTGACCTATTATACAGTATCGAATGTACAGTTTACGCCAATATCCATCTGATTGCTTCCCATTGTACAGTGTCGAGCAGGTCAATATTCAATAATGGTCTGTCTTGGGCCAATAATATAATTATGATTTCATCAATGATTAACTGCAGACATTGTTGCGGGCACAACAAAATTAAAAATAACTGAAATGGTTTCGTCGCCAGTAAATTAATTGGTCAGACCAAATACCGTAGCAGAATTCTCTCTGAACTTTTATCGAAAATTTCTTTAACAAATTACCGTAGTGAAACTAAAGCCAGATTTTAAAGATCACTTACAGTTATGTGCAGTTGTGAAATATCCCGTTACACTTACTTCATATAAATCGTTCAACTTAAATAATCAACACAAAATTGTAGCCAACTAACAAAGACCCCGACTAACTGAATGACTCTAAATGTTCCAGCGAAGATTTTAAAGGTATGGAAGTTCAGGTTAGACCGGTGTCGTTATGAGAACCATAACATTCAATCAGTCAAGTTCATTATAAACAAACGGCTGGGATTAATAGAAGCAACGTCACGGTTACTTGTTTATACAAAATTTATAATAAACATCAAAAATTATGTGGCAGTTTACCATATTTAAATTTTTACGCTTTAAATTAATGAAGTTTATTAACGACGCTACACAGAAAGGGTCAATTATATAAAAAGTTTTTAACACAAATATTTCTATTCACATAAAGATGTTTAGGCTTACTTCTTACTGTAGTGTCATTATCATTATCACTAATAGCGACTCAAAATTTAGTTTTAATATGAAATAAAGAAAATCGCTTGTGTGAATTGACGTTTAATGACTTTTATAAAACCGCCGCTTCAACTTTTAAAATGGAATCTTAAATCTACTGAGTTCGTGAAACTTCTCTAACTCTGTATAAACAGTTGAGGTTGTCGTAAAAATGTCTGGAAAATAAGCATGGAAAATAACATTCAAATTGATGTAAGTACTAAGTTTATGTATTGAATAAGTACCGGATTTTATGAAGGGTGGTAAGCCTTTTCGCAGTAAAATACTTGTTAATATAGAGGACTTAATTTTCATGACATATAATGTAGAAATAATCACGTTTTCTTCAGGTTGGGCTGGCGACCACCTTAGTTCACTGTTCTAGTCCTCAAACATGGTGTTATTCATGGCATGGCGGTGTTCATGGCATCTGATGGCAGTAAGAATCACGTTGAGCAGTAAAGTTAAAGATCAGTTTTTCTTCATCAACCTACAACTCACGAACACGTCCTTGATGACCTGACAAAAGAAGCTATATCGTCCCTAGAGGAACCGTATGGTCCCCAGAAGCGTCAATAAAAACAATAAAAAATAATGTCAAGCCAGCCACCTACATAATAGAACTCATTTACGACGAAAACACAAATGAAACAGTTAACTAACGTAACAAAAAGGAATAAACGAATGAATTGGCACGTCGTTACAGCCCCCACACCTATTTGGCATTACGAAAAATATGTCTTGTTGCATGCTACCAATTGCAAGTCACGCCCTCTCCCCTTTTGAGTCAACGATCGAAAATTATGACCTTTTAGGGTGATGTCAGGGAAATATTGTGTTGCAGGTCTGGCTTTATATGTTTTATGACTTGACTGTTACATATTTGAATGGTGTTTTTGTGTGGCCTCTGGTGTAATTTTTAATGTTGCTTTTTTATATGGTCTGTTTTGGACTCATTGTGCTCCATTTTTATCAGCTGTTTCAATAAAACCATTGAAGCTGTGATGCAATCTTCTATAGTTAAGCACTTTCAGTAGATATTAGTACTTGATTATTAATTAAGAATTTGAAGTTGATTGCTTGTCAAACTACTTTAGCATGGAAAAACTATCAAATTTTGACATTAAGGTGGGATATGATGTGGTATTAACTTTAAATAGTCCATTCAGAAATCGGCCCTACATCTCTAAGACAAGTAGGATCTACAAAACTTTTTCAGAAATAATACAACCGACTTCCAAAGAAAAACCACTACAAAGTTCAGAATAACTTTTATTTTGGAAGTAGGTGTTTTTTTCGTTTTGACACCGACTTCCAAAATAAAAGTTTCGGAAGGGGATTGTATTTTTTTGTAAAAAAAAAAGATTTTTTTATTTTTTACTTTTTTAGTGCTACCCCCAAAAATTCCAATCAGTCCATAAATATATATAACTCTCTGGCCCATATTCCAAAACGTAAACTCCAACTCAACTCGTACTCCATCGGTGCTTGTCATTAATTGAAGTTTTGGCATTTGTTTGCTCATCTCTCGAAAACGTCAATTAGTCAAGCTTTCATTGACATTTCCGAATTTAAACCTCCTCCTTTTTTGAAGTCGGTCAAAAATCAGTGTTTTTAATACATTTCATACCATCGTTCTAATTTAACATTTAGCAGAAGGTTCTTCTTTCTAAATCCGCTTCCTCAACCGCTGTTCTCCCCTAACATAACCACAGTCTTAACGATTAAGCCTCACGCCCGCACTCTTGAGACCAACTGGAAAACGCTAACAAGGCATTCATACAGTTTTTTCCATAAACGAGTTACGCAAAATAAAGAAACAACCCTCTAATGGCTTATATAATTATTCATAATTGGACACTTAGGCGATTTAGTTTGAGCGGAGTTTGTTTAGGCGCTAATTTAGAACGCAAATTTGTACCAATTTGCATTTTTGATTTGGATTATTATTGGTTTCATAATGTTTGTCAGCGACTTGTCTCATAAATAATTATTCGAAATATTTAAAAGGGTTATTGAACTTTGTAAATGTAACATTTAAATTTTAGAATTTAGTTCCTACTGTATTGAAACAGTAGCGATAAAATGTATTGTATTGTTGATAATTTGCAGGCATTTCTCATTCTCAAGACGTAGGTCAGAGTTTAATACAAATGTGTAGTAATATGTAGATTGAACTGATATGCAAATACACTATCAGCTCCTTATCTTCATGAACCCTTTATCAAACTAAAAACAAAACAGAAGAGAGCTGGAACCAAACCAGAAACTTTTAGTCTGATATCAGGACATATTGCAAGCCAGCATTGCGGAACACAGCAGATTTATTAACATCGACTCAACTGTGGCAAAATTATCTCTCATCGCTGATATATTAATAATAATGATCCGGTATTAATACGTCTGGCTACGGATCTAATGGTGCGTGTCTTCGGAAGCCCTGTAGCGTATCGTCTTGGGAATATACTGTGGTATATGTTGCCTTGAGATTTCTAATGTCATCAATCATTGTTTAGAAGTGTTTGGAGGATGTGTAGTTCGCGAAAGAGGTTTAGTGCATTGGTTCTAAGGTAGTTTCATCCACTTGAAGCAAAGTTTGTTCCGAGGTGTCTTTACTCAATTACACACCCATTATCCCCTTCCTCTTTTGATCAGAAATGTTTGTCCATTCGATATTCCCAAAAACGATTTCGATACCTACTCCCAATATTTTAAACACACATATGACCAATTCTAATCATGTGATTGCCAACCTTTAAACTTATCCCGGTTTACTGCACCCCAGGTAACATTCAGACATTAAACAAATTGAAAACGCCCGATACAGCAGCCCTTTCGAATTTTAGTACTGATTGACAATTCGCCCTAGCTTATGGATCCAACTTATATTTCCCATGAGCCTCCGGCTGTTTCATGGTGATTTCCCCTTTGAAACAGTAAACATATGCCTGTAATCTGACACTGCTCTGTCCTTTTCTAACTTCTAAGAAAGGAATGAGACAGTTGTCAAGTTATTTCCAGGTAGTTTCGACTTGGGTAATGTGGTACGGGGGCTGGACGGACAAACATATTCCCTTGTCTCCCCATACGCGGTGAATTCGACCCTAAAGTTCTAGGCTCCCCTAATAAGCTGTCGCGTCTCACCTTAGGGTAGTGCGATGTCGTTTTAAGCAAAGATCAGGCTGGTTGAGATATGAAATGTTAAATTGGTGTGGAAATAAGACTGATTGATGACAAAAACATATGTGAGACTTCTTTTGCATAGCAATTGCATGTCTACAATGAAGTACGATCTTTGTGGGAAAGCGCAAGAGAGGCTCATTCAAAAATAATTAAATTTAAAATATCCAGGAGGATGTGTTTTGAATGCATGATAGGTTTTAATATCATTAATATTTTAGAGTAATAGCCAAATCTAGACTTATCAATCTTAAGACCACTAAACACAGAGCACTGTTTGGTTTGTTTGTAGTAAGTCTGCTGATGGCTAAGACTGCACCAAAACATAAATCAACAAGTAAAGCACCTACTACAGTCTTGTAGGTAATTTAGCGTACACGTTCGTCGGATCTACCAGCACCATGTTCTTTGGCCGCAGCAGAGGTGAGGTCACGTGATTAATGTGCGGGGGGCGCCGTGACGGACGATAAACGGAGCAGCGTCTGATCATCAACAAGTTGCAAATTAATATTGCGCAAGTCTGCCTCATGTTTATGAGAACATACTAGGGGTACATGTAATTTATGAATTTAAGGCGACAGTCTCGGCGTAGACGGTAAATGATATAGGTGTAAATATGAGCTTTAATATTGCGAGGGACAAAGGACTTGAATTTCGTGGTTATTTTGAGTATGGTTGTTATTTAGATTGTGATCATCAATATGTCTTTTACAGTAGCAGTGCCTTTAGAGGCTTTTCACTGTAGATGTCATTAGGAACTCAATTTTTTGTAATGGCGTTAGAGCTGGAAGGACGAAGAAGATGCTAAGTCAATATTTAGTTTTATTTTTATCATAGAATCCGACCTTCAAACAAGTTGTCGATAAATATCTAGACAACCACACAATAGGTACTTAAAAGATGTGCAATTTAATGCAATTGTTCCTCTTACAAAATTATCTCAATCACGACCGTATCTTTTTAATTCCTTACAACGTTTTTGCGTGCGACCGTACTATTATTTTTTATCAACACCTCACTAATTAACCCGTTGATGCTATCTTGGACCATCTAACCTACTCACGTCTACTTTTTTCAATCTTCACACGTCAAAATATATAGCGCTATCTATCAGATCGGTGTGACGTCGACCGTCAGCGTTTCTCGAATACAATGTAACAAGTTGAAACATGGGAGGTAGCATCGGCAAAAACGGAATAGGATTAGATATATTAGTTCCTGTTCGGCTGAAGCTAAAGTTGAAACTGTATTATTCAAGACGAGGATTCTAATTTTTCTTGAGAAATAAGGAAAAATTTGATGGTTCGCTGTAAGAGGAACTTGATTATTTTGTGTCTTGCCAAAACATGTGTAGCGTGTTCTTGATACCAGCTGCTTGTACGGATAAAAAAGTTAATTCAAAAAGTGGAGTACTTAACTTAACTACTTTGGTTTTTAACGAGAATGTTACGTCCACATAAAAGTCTTCGGACCGTTTTCAACAATGTTTTCGTACCGTAACAATTAAACTACATTTGTACAGAGACTATTAAAAAATATATATTGACGGGCAGAACAAAAATGTGCCGGCGGAACAGTGCACTAAAAACAAATGCCCGCGTAAAGTGGCCGAGCGACTGCGCGAGCGCCGTTTCTTTGACGTTAAAATGCTCTCGTGGTACCCGAGCGACGGTTCGAAATAACGAGCTTGAAGGAAACCGGAGGATTTCTCAGTAAAGTTAACAATCTCACATCTGTGATACTTTAGCCAGGTACATTTACTTACACCAAGTGTTTGGCTGAGATTCTCTTAAAGGAGTATTAAATTACAATCAGGGAACAACCGTGTTTATCAAACGATCCTTTACTTTGTAGTTGAGAAATTAAATTTAAGCAAGCAATTTCGGGAAAAAGTTCTTAATTGAAGAGGTATTTATTTCAAAGGGATTACCTATAAACACTTGAACTTGTGTGAATGAACTTGCTTTGTTTTCATACTCTTAGAGCGGATCAGTACCTATATCTAAACTGCGTTCAAGAGCTGTCAGTGAAAATATTCCATAGAAAAATAGTGACACTGACAGCCCATAAACGTGGTTTATTCGCTGATCGCGTTCAGTTTCAATGGTGAAATAGGCCCTTAATTTTTACATGATCAAAACAAAATAATACAGGGCAGTCAAGTGTTTTCTGAAGGATCAGAATTTGATAAAGCTAACTATGCTTTACAAAAACTTATACCCAACTTTTCAAAATAACAAACTAATGCAGATTTTAAGAAAGCATCCATTTAGCGTTGCAAGATAAAACAAGAAACCCGTTGCAATCTTTTCAATTGCTAATCCCAACTTCCTTGAAAGCACTCGCAAATCCAATCCAAACGCGAATAAAAGCCGATCCAGCAAAAAAACGCTGAAAGCTAACGAAGCATTTGAACGTACTAAAACATTAGAAGTCCTATTGTAAAAAATAACCCGTCCCGTAAAGTGTATGCCTTCATCACGACATCCTGGAACATAAAACATTTTCTTACATAATGAAAGGTAATTTATGCGTACAGAAAAGT
Source organism: Melanchra persicariae (assembly GCA_947386135.1). Lineage (NCBI taxonomy): Eukaryota > Metazoa > Arthropoda > Insecta > Lepidoptera > Noctuidae > Melanchra > Melanchra persicariae. Next base: position 6,759,381 of record OX376655.1, on the reverse strand, counting down.
ATCTGTCTTCGACTTGAATAATACTGTTAGGAAAGAGACCACACAAACACTGGGTGTGTTAGTTACCTAGAACGTAAGGCAAGGAATGGGAATTTGATTATTATTACGTAGTATTTGTCTTGTCTTGTAATATGAATTTGAAGATTGGGTATTGTTACTACTATGGAAGAGACCAGATAAATGTGCAATGACGGTCATTGACCCACATACGTTTATTGACTTTCTTAATATCAGAAACAGAAATAAAGACATAAAGCTGTACTGAATCTACTTCTATCGTGATACTTTACGTTGCTTGGTAATAAGAGACGGTTCATAATTTGTTGTTCGGGTATATTCTACGAAGAGATATTAGGGAAAGGTCAATGTGGTTTTATAAGAAGGCGTGGTTTTCTACAGGTATAGAACGATAGACTGCAGAACCCTAAGGGAATATTTTCATATTCATCAAAAAGGGATACAGTTTCAGAGTTTAAGTTGCTGGCCGTTCTTAAAGTACACGAAGGTGAAGCATGCATTTGTGCATTGCACAAAATTAAAAAAAAGTTGAAGCAGGAACCCAGGCATCAATAATTTTCCGTTGATGAAAAAATATGATGTCATTCAATAAATCAATACATCGCCTTGGATGCGTCTTTATAGGTGTTATAATATAATCGAATTAACAATTAAAATAATTTGAATAAATTAATCTTCTTTTTCAGCTTTTGCACGCGATTTCGTACGTGCATATCCCGAGTGTAGTGACCTCTCAGTTGGTACTCCCCTACCAAGTACCCTCCCATATCCAAGAAACAAACACGTCAAATTTCAGCTTTCTACGACCAGTTGTTTCGGCTGTGCGTTGTCTGTCAGTCACTCAGTCAGTCACTCAGTCAGTCACTCAGTCACCAGTAACGGAAGAATTTTATATGCATTGATGACAAACCAAATGCATTATTGAATTCATTAAACACCAATTAATGTGTCCTTTTAGGATTGCAAATCTATGTATATTTTAATCTAGTATTTTTTGTCTTTGTATCCTGCGCCACGCGTTAACTAATTACCTCCTATTGGTATTGTTAAGTGGCCTTTGTAAATAATTTTCTACCAACTGGAGCTACTCTTGTAGATTGTATTACTAAAAGAATTATTCTATCAACAATAACCTGTCCTTGAGAAGATTCTAGATTTATCTGAAAAATCCCCAAGACTAGAACAAATTGATTAGGATTAATCAATTTTATCAGATATAAATAAGAACGAAGATATTCATTGAAAACGAAATGATTTGATCGAAATAAAGATACATTTTTTGTAACAGAAACAGAATAGCCCAAACTCAAGCAAGACAATTAAATTACCACCCCCCTCCTGACCCCTTGATTCAACTCAGAAGTTTGGATTAAATATACATAGAAACATAGTACTTAATACATAACATATTAGACCCCAAAATACACCACACTAGTTGCACTATTTCCTCGAAAATTCAATCAGCAAACAAACGTTCGTCTAACCTAAGTTTATCAAGAAGTCACCAATTATTTACACTAGGCACGAGAAGTGTTTCCGTAGAGTATGCAAGCATATTTGCATTTCATTACCGCACCAACGCTAGTTTACTTTGTTTATAGCACTAGAGATATGCCGCACCGCTTACTTACTCGCTACATAATTTATTTTACCCACCCGCACCGAGATCAAAGAAGTTTGTGTTAAGAACGTGTAGAAATTTTATGAGTCTTATTTTAGCAACGGTTTTGTTAATTGCGTGAGTTTCGTCAATAGGTTCGTCGGGTTATTAAGGAAATTGTCAAGGAAGTAATTTTAACGAGATTGTTTTATTTCTAAATAAATGGTGATTCAGCTCTAAGGCGGGGTCCGTTCATGCAAAATAAGTAACATAATCGCAAATGAAAGAGATTCTACGTAAAGAACCTGAAGTCTGTGTTTACTGATAGCAACCCGGGAGTATTTAAGTCAAGAGTGAATAGGCAAGCGTGCTCCATCTTCGACATCATCGCTTACCATCAGGTCAGATAGTGGTCAAGCGCGTGCCTAACAATAATAAATAAAGAACACGCTAAATTATTATGACTCCTATTTTAAGAATAACTCAATCCACGTCATATCAAACACATTTTAGGCACCATAAAGACGTCACAGTAAATCGAAATACACATAATACGAGAACAAAGGGAATTCTTTTACTTATGAAATTATCTTTACCTACTTTCGCTCGCTCTGCCAATAGGTTCTCTTCTTTATCGAGGTACCGTTACATTGTGACAGTTTTACTGAAATAGCTATCGTAAGAAACGAGAAGGAATATTACAGATTCAATAATCTGGATTACGTAATTCCTTATCTTGCTTCCAGAGACCGTCGAATGAGTATTAGCATAAGAGCATTTTCAATCGGAATGATCTCTAGAAAGAATTTTCTAGACTCGACTTATAAAGGCGATATTGGATTTTGATACGAATTTATCGAAAACGCCTCAGCGGTGTCAAAGCGCCCCCTCTGGCGATATCAAAAAATTATATCAGAACTTTATCGTCAATGTAAAGCTGAATGCGCAATTCCAATGACTGACGGCTAATGACAAATCAATGAATCTTGCGAATCCAATTTTATTTACTTGGAAAGTGCCTTTGGGATTTAAAAAACCTGGATTGAAGTTTGAAAGAACGATCTATTTTACGAAAGTTATGTAACTCCCAACTGTGTTAAAGTCGTGATAGGTAGGCATTTATCTCACCTCGCTGGATCGTAAATGCAAAAGATTTGTTGTGAGTATGTGTGACGAGGCGAACGCAATGTTATTCAATAAAATCTCGAAAGGTTAAGGAAATTTTTGAAGCTGGTTGGGATTTTTTAAACTCACAGGTACTTAAAACTTATCTTTTTCGTATTGACTCATCGGTACCTACTAGTCAATCTGAAGTGGACATTTTAAACAGTAAATCCTTATAAAAAGAACAAAACTATTTCGACAACACACACATTAAGTAGGTACATCCTTTGTGATGTTTAGTATTGTGCATTGCGGGAAAATTTTCCAACATTGACAGCACAAAAAAATACTTCCTCATATTAACCCATGACACCATAAAACACAACATTCCCATTCCCATTCCCGTATCGGATATCTAGTCAAAACGGAGACGAGTCAGTTCAAAACAGCGAGGGCCCAAATCCGGACAGCACAGTCTAACGCATTTCACGGCTTGTATGTCACGGTTGCATATTTCATTGTAGTCCACAACAGAGGGACCTCCGTCGTGGGAAATCAAGCGTTGTAGCCATAGACTATAGAGAAATGTTTGACGTAATTATGCGTTATTTATTGGCATGCGTACGGGGAGTGTTCGATCGCGAATAGGAGTTCGTGTAATAATTGGCCCGTGTGTTTATTGGAAGTGAGCAACACTTTTGAGGAAGGACTTAAAAAAAGAAAAAGAAAGAAAATACGTTTATTTCGTCAGAAACGATGCACAAATAACACAAAACTAAAAGAAAAAAAATACTTATCAACTAATTAAAAACTAAACAATACCACAAATACTATCAAACTATGTCAGAACCGGACATTATTAGTAATCTGCCGGTCGATTCTGTCGACATCTCACGGTTTACTCCTAGGCGGAGTGAACGACAAGTGAGCTGTCATTCCATCTTATTTGTATGGTTTGACAACTCACCCGTCATGCACCCCGCCCAAATGTTCACTTCGCCATGTTTACAGAATCGCACCGCTGTTGTCTGTGCTTCATTTATCGAAAGATTAATTCCATTCGCCTTTTCACTTCAGGTAAAGTGATGTTTTCTAACAGATACGTGTTTCCATTCCATTTTTCTACCAAGTTGCTACCGGCCTGGTCTCTTTGGTAATCTTCTATATTAATAAAAAGAAAACTGACTGACTGACATATCAACGTACACCTAAGACTACTGGGACTAGAAAAATGAATGGCCTCATAGTTAAAAAAAATGAAGACAAGAACGTATACTTGCGGAACATATTTTGTTTTTGTTTGACACTTTTTTATTTGGCCCAAAAATGTATGGTCGATGAATGACGTCCTTTGGCACAGCGCTTCCTAATAAAATATATTTGAGCATTAATGAGAGATTTTTGGAAATTATGCGATAAATCTGCGCAAATGAAGTCGCGGGCGAAGTGCTAGTATTATTATATTGGCAAATTCATACATCTTGTAAGTACATTGTGAAAATTGGCGCTTTAAAGGACATACTTAACGAAGACGTTGAGAACGGTGTTGACACATTCGCTTCGAATACAGTCGATTGTTTTACATACAATTGAAACTATTATTATTCAATTTCAATATATTATTTGCCTTGTTGAAATTTTAAAGCATTTCAGAATCAAAGCAGATAAATATGAAATTGACGACACGGTTGGCGCAGTGGTTGAGTGATTGACTGCTGCGCTGCGTTTTGCGAGTTCGATGCCCGCACGGAACAAATATTTGTATGGCCTACAGATAGTTGTTCCGGGTCTGGCTGTTTGTGTATGTGAGTTTGTATGTTTGTAAACGCACCCACGATACAGAAATTTCTAGTGCAGGGCAACGTTTAGTAAAAAAATGTTGAAATAAATGTTGCATTCTTTCTTACGTCATCATCATCTGCCTAGCCTTTTTGCAAGTATATTGGGGTTGGTGGTCGGTTAAACCGAATTCAGCTAAATACGACATAGAACTATTGCCTATCTGACCTCCACAAACCAGTAACTGAGTAACAAAGTACTTCTTGAGTAAGACTGGTGTCAGGTTTTCTGGCTTCGGACAATCCGTAACCACAATCAAAGGTCTACATATGATAGCCGGAACCGAGGTACGGAGGATAAGATAAGATAAGATATATTTATTTGCTCAAACATGTGTACCTATACAAGAGTAAAAACGTGCATGCAGGATAACATGAAAAATAAAAGGTTCAGAAATGTTTGCCACATATTATGGCGTGCAAATATTGAGCATGTTGGAGAATGAATTTAAAAAAAATGAATGAATATAAAACATAATATTTACAAATGTCACCAGAAGAAAGTCGAAAAAAATATTAATGTCAAAAATATTAATTTAATGTCAAAAATTACAATAGATTGATTGATAGATTGTCTAATTATGTACTGATTATGTCAAATAAATGATTCTGCTAGAAATTCACTGAGGAGTCACGGTATGTTGAGATGGTCACCCATCCACAGACCGACCTCGGCAAACGTTGTTTAACCTCGAAGATCGACCCATGGGGCTGTTATTATTTCGCCGTGAGGAGCTATATTTTATTTCTTACATTTATTATCTAAAAATATTCAAATATCATCGGACAACACGAGTATCGACTGCTCCGTTTGACCATTCGAGCGATCATGAAGATGAACCAGCTGACCTATTTACTGATGCGTAGAAAATTCGCAGTATATCTGTATCGGAAACATGTCTTCGAAATAAAACAATCTATATGCATGTATTGGTCATGCTAGGAGATATCGAATTCATAATATTGGAGGAGCTTGCAAAGGAATTGAAGATGAGAACTAAGAGTCCAATCTTATAGGTAGTCTTTGAATTTGTCGGGCGTCAGTAACATCCATGTCTGCTGCTCTTTGAAGATACATGTATGGTTTTCTCAAGAAAGAAAATTATTCCTTTGCTTTAGCTTATAGACCAAAATTCAATATCATCAAAGACAAGGAATGTTATGGATAAAGCTGAATACATTAGAAACATAGATTAGATAATACAGCAAGTATCGTGCGTTAACATGCAAGATACATTCATAATTAAAATATGCATTACCAACTATATGGAAATCTTCATAGTTGTGATTTACACCATCCTCTTCAAAATAATATTGAATGAGCCTACATGAATAAACACGACACAAAATAAACTTCACTACAAATCCATTTAATTAGTTGTTTAGCTAACGAAAAGCTTGTATATAAACCACAGTGTTAGCTCAAACCCATTAGTCAATTACCTATCATAGATTAGCACATCACTGCTCGTGAGATTAATGACCTAACTCCGCAGCACTCAAGTTTCGTTCATGAATAGTGCAGGAATTTACTGCTTATTTCAAATTCGGAACGATTAAATTGGTGATGAATGGATAGTAAGTGGATTAATTTTAGAGAACAACACAACAAATATACAAGGGATTTCAATCAAAGATTCTCTTCGAGCTTCGATTTAGAGTAGGTACCTATAGCTGATCAAAGTCTTCGAGTGACCATATAGAAATATATGCCTGTCACCTTGTACAGCTTTGCTTACTGGCTATTTAAGCTATGGAGCTTAGGGCTCCGTACCCGAAGAGTAACGAACGGAACAATACTATAGTCGACGTTGAACCGCCCGCGTCCGTCTGTCTACCAGTGGGCATCTCATGAACCGAAATAGGTAAATAATATATATTTTTTTAAATGCAACCCGTAAGGCGAAAATAAACCCAGCCTAGGAATTTGTTTAATAAATTTGTAGGAAAAATCGTACATTTGTTTTTCTAATAAGTATATGCATGGCCTTATACAAAATACACCCCCGTCATATCTGCCCCCATCGACATAAGAGCGTGCAAACACCAGGTTTTCCAACCCCGTAACAGTCGATAAGACATGGCAAAGTACGTGAAAAGAGAAAGTGATAATAGAACCTCTCACATAGCGATCAGCCGACCCATCGCAAAGGGTTTTGGGGAAAACTGTCAGCATACAGAATCAATTTCCTGACATCCAAGAAGTTTTTGTGATAAGGATATTGCAGTCTTACAAAATAAACGTATGTATTGTCCACAAAGAGATTCTTGAAAACAGTTTATAACCCGTATGTGGTAGGAAAGTGGGTCCTTTGAAGCGTGCGATGAAGACATCGCACGCTAATAATCGCGCATCGCGCGATAATTTAATAACCCATGCCAATACTTAACAAGAAGACTTGTTAAGTATTGGCATGGGTTATTAAATTATTAATCCAGCGGATTTAGTTGCATGCATTTTTTTATGTTTTCAAGTAAAATTGGGTAATGTGTATGTAGGTGATTTTGTAGTTAAAACTGGGCCTAACCACCAACTCTTAAAGCAGTATTACTTTAATATTACTTCCAGTGGGAAAGAGACGGAGCTATACGTCCTGTATAGCTCCGTCTCTTTCCCACTGGAAGTAATATTGAAGTAATACTGCTTTAAGAGTTGGTGGTTAGGCCCCAGGCCCAGTTGGAAGCCTCATTATCGTTATCTTCCATAGGTATGAATTTTACTATACGCGATTAGAAATCAGGACCGTGAAATATAATAAATCTTTACCTGAGAGTAGACATATTTTCGTCTTTAGTTGTATCCGATCGATTGACAATCACTTTGAGGACGTCAATTTGATTGATTGAGGAAAACAGCTGATTCTTACTTGGAGTATCTACCTCTGTAGTTCTTTATTTAGTTTTTGTACATTTTGAGGTCAAAGGAACTATTCAAATTGGTCCAATTGTCTTGGCTTAAGATAGTTTCTAGTCTTCTAATTCTTGATCGCGTGGGTTGACCATCCTTAAACTTCGTTAATTTAATTGACTGGTTGAAAGAATTTCTCAAGCAATAAAATATATGTCAAGTATTACTTCACAAATTAATATCAGGCCAATAAACATCGAGTTAGGTACACTTACGAAGAAATGTAATAAAATTATGTATCATGTGAATTGTGATGGAAAACGGCTGGTTCCTGTTCAAAGCGGCAACTTTTCTTTGATATTACTTTATTTCGTTACGTATATATGGGCGAGGATATGTAAAGAGGCTTATTGGGATAAGCCTTTGGGTGGATACGATCCTTAGTGAAAGTGAATAAAAATATCTTTTTGTGATATTATTTTGCTTCTATTTGTGGGTCTTTAAATGTGAACGGCTGTTTAAAATGGGGTCACGATAAACGACACGTGTTGGACCGTCTGGTCACTGGTTATTTACGTTAGAATTTTAAGGGTTGTCACTTTTAGCCTTTCTTGCGCCGATAGAGTTCTCAAGTACCTACCAAATGGACTCTGTAGGCGTAGAAAACTTCTCAATTTTAGTTATTTTTAGATACCTTTTGGTACTTGTGTAGTAAGATAAGTGATCAAAGTTTCTATTAATAAACTCTTAACCTGTTTTTACCCGACTGCGTCAGAAGGAGGGTAATGTTTTTTTTAAGTTTACATTTAGTAATTAAAAATTATCTACAATTAAATGTTTTTTCTTTATTTCCCGAACTATTAATTAATTAAGTTTTTAGAAATATATCAATGTCAAAAGTTATTTTTTATGGAGTAAATCTATATCTGACCTAACATTAAGCACCCACATTCAAAAATTAAAATTAATTTAATCAATTTTATTTTACTACACAAACGATTGTCATTCATACTCTCCGATTACCAAAAGATACATACAGAAAAGAATCGTAATAACCAATAAAATGAATGTCTACATTTATATGCCAAACATCAAGTTTTACATAAAGTTCATTATAATTTAACTGCCGATATTCATGAGATATTCATGTTAATTAAATTTGTTCATAGCAATGCATAAGATTACTTTTTAGTGCTTCATTTTTGTATGTCCTATAAATTTTACTTGCATGAGACTGGACCACCTGTCATGTACAATAAATTGATCGATTGAATAAAGTTACTATAATAAAATGAAAATATAGTAACGTTATGGACGTCCTAAATATATAACTGCAAATTCAAAGAACTGTTATACATCAAGCATTGGCTGGCGACATGATGTAGTAACGAAGAAGTAGCTTTTCTCTGATTAAACAGTCTTATTTTCATATTTATAAAAACATTGACCATTAAATTAGTTTAAAACTAATAAGCAGAATTATTAATAATTCAAAATGTTTATAGAAAAAACTATATAGTACTTATAAACTGATTAGTAGAGAATGCCTCGGTTCATCGGACTTCTCTGCCAAACGTTTGGGTCTCAAATTCGATTTATGAATCTGGTTTTTTTTTATAAATAAGGCTGCTTGTTCTCAGCATAATGAAGAATTGTCAATAAATTTATTACCCAATGTAACGATGTTTTTGGTATAACTAACTCGCAATGACACTTCCTGTCCAAAATCGTATCGATTAAAATCATCACAAAACTCCTCATAATTTTGTATTTTGAGTATACAAATTAAATGCGCAAATTGAACAGTCAATTATTGTAACATTTATAAGCAAAAGCCCACGGGAAAAAGCCATCTGGCTCAACCAAAAACTAAAAGGCAAATTACCTTTGTGATTTTAGGGAGACATGATAAACACGCTGAACAGTTTTCTGGCTACATTGTTTTATTTATGTTATGCACAATCCTCATTTGTTTTGCAAATTAATACCCGAACGCACTTACAGTTTGTTAAATGGCTGCGAGCGAGTGAAAACAGCTGACGTTTCTCACAATAGGATTTATGCATAACGGTGTACCTAGCTGATGCTGTGTCTGTTTAATTTTTGTTTTCATTGGCACTGAATTACTGAGTTGAATGGTCTGCTTATTTGGCAACTGATATGAGCGGCACGTGGCTACTGTCACATTGAGTCAATTGAATATAAAACCTGTAACAGTAAAATCTTTTTCAAACTGAATGCAAAGCATAAAAGGTTTTCCAGGAACCCTTAATATGAAAGGAAAATGAAACTCCTGTCTGGTCTTGTTAACAAGCTTATTTGGTGGAGCGTTTTTCAGATTTAAATATTTTATACCATTTCTTGAAATTTTTGTGGCCGCTTCCTAGTACCCCCTTTTTTATTAGCCTGTTGTGTGTGCGTCTCCCCATTTCCACAAATACCACCTCTTTCATTGTGGCCAGACTTTTTTTCGTTAGGTTCAAGTATTAAAAGCTGCTATTTTTTAGTGGGAGTAAGCTAAAATAACTACATAGTGGGTAAATGCTAGGTGAATTTGCGGCCGACTAACACGAAGGTGGAGAAATCATTAAGATTATTTATTCTAATTTTATAAGTAAATACGAAAATTAGTTTTTTTTGCTTGTAACGCTGTCACGCCTAAATCAAGAACTTTGATGAATTTTAGTACATAGAGATATGGGGCCTTTGAATTGGTTAAGGGCTATTTTACTATATTTATTTATTTTTAGCCTATTCCGTCCCACTGCTGGGCAAAGGCCTCCCTTTCTTCCTTCCATTCTTCCCGGCTTTAGGCTAGTGTTGACCAATCCTGTCGATAGGCGTCAAGCTCGTCCCGCCATCTTAGCCTGGGTCTGCCGCGATGCCGCCGGACATTTTCTGGGACCCTCGTTGTGGTTGCTTTAGCCCATGAATCGTTTGACATGCGGCAGACGTGTCCGGCCCAGTCCCATTTAATAGCTATTTTACTTACGAAAATAAAACTTGAAGGCTAATAAAGGCACGCGCTAAAGCTAATAACATAATAATGATCTTAACAAATTAATAGTTTAACATCGGCCATTATTATCGGTTTACATTTTAATTGTTTCATATTTAAACGTAAGTTTATTACATAATTAAACGAACTTACCTTAAGTGAAGTTCTATTGTAATTATACGAAGGGCTTAGTCCGAGATATCTTCTATATTCACTATGTAGTTTCAACAATCCTCGCATTGTGTGTGCCGCGAATATTTAGAGGAAGCGAAAAGCTTCGTATCCAAAACAGAAATAAGGCAGTCTGCTGTCAACACTATATCTGTAAGTCATTCTTTTTAGAGCATTAGTATACAGGATTATGATTTCCAACCTGACTCTAGGGATATTATAATCTATGATTATGAAAAGGGTGGGTGGGAGATTGATATCTCGGACTAAGCCCTTCGTATAATTACAATAGAACTTCACTTAAGGTAAGTTCGTTTAATTATGTAATTATACTCGAGCTTAGTCCGAGATATCTTCTATATTCACTATGTAGATGTTTAGAGAATTGTTGGAAATCATAAAATAATAGTGGTAGGTATAGTACCTATACAATCAAAAAACAGAATTTAATAAAAATCAATTTAATGTGATTTATGACACTTATTCCATAACAGGTACCTATGTGATTTCAAGGTACCCGCAGGTACTTATGTACTAATTAAAAAATTAAACCTTAACGTTACAAATGGCCTTCGCAAAAGTATAGCTTTCGTTTTCTGTACTTAAGGGTCTATTGTAATGATTGGCGAAAACACTAGAACCTGGTGACCAACCAGCAGATTTAAATATACTATCTAATGTTATGCCTTCCCTACACGCCAGAGACGTGGACGCATGGCGCGTGGAGTGAGGTGTAAACTTCTTAACATCAATACCACACTCAGCCATAACTTGCCTTATCCAGCGACTAATTGTTTGGTTATTGGCACAGTTATATGGTTTTTTATAACATATAAATAATTTATCTGAGTTAGTTGTGTCTACTCTTCTGAGTGACCTAGTCTGGTCTATATAATGTCTAAGTGCTGATACAGGGCATATTTCCAGATTCGTATCCAAGGAAGGAAGCTTTATTACGACTTGATCCTTACATGGAGTCGTAGTTTTTAAAAGGTCGGTAATTGTTATTTTTACACCGTTGTCCGTAAACTCTATGTTGCTTAATCGGATAACTGACAATGTTTGAATACGTTGAGCAGTTGTGAGAGCTAACAAAATAACCAATTTCTTGGTTAATTTTTCTAAGCTAAGGCTACTGTTTGGTGACCAATCTTGGATATAATTCAGGACAATAGATGGATCCCATGTATCATTATACTTAGGTCTAGAGGGTTTTAGTTTGAAAACTCCCTTAAAAAATCTCTTAATTTGTATATCTGTTCCTAAACTTGTATCTATGATAAGAGACAGCGCTGAACGGCATGTATTAAGAGTAGCGTACGAAGCGCCTTGTGATAATAGTTCTGTAAGAAATTTTAAAACTTTAGGTATTAACAACTCATATATGTTTTCTCCGTTACAAAATAACCACCATTTTTTAAGGGCTGTTGTATATTGTTTGATAGTGTTTTGTGATAAAGAGGCTACCATGACTTCTATTGTTTCGTCAGGAGTTAGTTTTCTCCGGAATGCTTCCCTGATAAGATGCAGGCTCCCAGGGAAAGACTGTTGTACAGGGGGTGTAGTGTTCTGAAAGGTGATATTAACAAATCCTTTGATGGTTTGAACTGTAAAACTTCTGAAGTTGCTAATTCAGTTATAAAAGGATACCAGGGTTGTGAGGTCCATAGAGGGAAAACTATGATACCTGTTGCCTTATCACAAATAATTTTTTGTATACATTTTGGAATCAAAGAAAAAGGAGGAAAAGCATAAAATAAGTTGAATGTTGACCAGTCTACAGTAAAAGCATCAATATTCTCTGCATATGGATCTCTATGCCAAGATATATATCTATGGCATTTTTTGTTTGCTCTGGTTGCAAACAAATCTATATCCGGTTCTCCAAGTGATTTAGTAATATTTAGAAAAGTTTTGTTACCTAATTCCCACTCTGAGTCTATATTTTTTATTCTGGATTCTTGGTCAGCTTCTTTATTTTCTTTTGATTTTATATAAGAGGCAAACAACCATATTCTACGGACCTCACACCACTGCCATATACTCCTAGCTAAAGAATTAAGTTTTGGAAATTGTATACCCCCCATCCTATTTATGTATGCAATTGCAGTGGTATTATCTATTCTCAACAATATCTGACAAGAGTGTAAATCTTTGGCAAAACATTGTAGGCCTAGAAAAGCAGCTAAAAGTTCAAGGAAGTTAATATGGTTTTCCTGATCTTTTAAAGTCCAAAATCCATTTGCAACTTTACCATTACAGCATGCTCCCCAGCCTGTCCTAGATGCATCTGAATTTATTTCTAAGGAAAAATTGTACTGTCTTATTAGATTTTTTGATATTTTAATTTGATTTTGCCACCATTTTAAATCATTTTTACTGTCATCATTGATGTTCATAATTGCATCAAAGTCATTGTTTGTTACACATAAAGCCTGATATTTTTGCTGTTCAAGTGTTTTAGTGTACAAAAAACCATAGGACACAGCTGGGCAACATGCTACAAGGGTGCCAATAAGTTTCGCAAATTCTCTTATTGGACACTGATCCATTTTTGTATATTTATTAATCAATAAAGAAATTGCTTCCCTCTTTTTAGAAGGCACTGACAACGACATTTCTCTTGTGTTTACTATGAAACCTAAAAACTCTGCAATCTTGGTTGGCACAATGACACTCTTTTCTTTATTTATAATAAAACCTAGGCATTCTAGTAAACTTATGGTCATTTGACAATTTTCTAGACATTCCTGATAAGAATTACCAATACATATAATGTCATCAAGATAAACAACTGATTTGTAACCTTTTCTTCTAAGAAAGTTTATAACTGGCTTCAATAACTTAGTGAATGTGAATGGAGCAGTACTTAGACCAAATGGTAAGCAGTTAAACTCATACATTATATTCTGAAACCAGAACCTTAGGAATTTTTTATCTCCACCCATTGGGACCAAGAAATATGATTCTTTTAGGTCAATGGTACACATAAAATTATTTTTTGAAATCAATTTACAAAGTGTTCTCATGTCTTCAATTTTAAAATGATCTGTTGAAATAAATCTATTCAAACATTTTAAATTTAAAATAAATCTAACTTCCCCGTTTGATTTAGGCACAGTAAAAATCTTTGAAAAATATTGTCCTTTTTCTGCTACACATTTTGTAAGTACTCCAAGTTGTACAAGTCTATTTATTTCTTTCAATATTATAAAATTGTCAGTTACAGAAAAATTTGAATTTTTTGGAACATAATCTTGGTGAGGGGTCTCTAAAAAGGGAATTTCATAACCCTTGAGCCAAGATAAGACAACTTTGTCTTGTGTTATCTTCAACCAGCAAGAATAAAACAACTTAAGTCTACCAGCAAAAGTATTTACCTCTAAGATTGTCGAACAGGTGCCTTGGCTGGAGGACGTTGTAGGGGTCTCGGCTTGTAGTGCTGTGTCTGTTGGTGATATTTGCCCCCCCCTACCTGTTTGAACTGAGTCATACTTGCACGAGGAGGGCCCCTGAAGTTTCCCTGTTTCTTGGGATAATTTTGAGACTGAGTTGGTCGATAAGATGTATTTTTCCTATTAGCGTTATTTTGCTTCAAAATGCTGCCAGCAGATTTTTTAATTGCTGTGGCAGATTTGACATTGTCATTAAATTTTTCTCCAAAGAGGAATTCGTCACGCTCTTGATTCTCAACTGTCTTTCCTACATTCTTATCAAGATGTGGAATTACCAGCTTCTTTCTAGTGACTGTGTCTTGGTGATGGAGGTCTGTTAATAAACGTGTTACATCACTGATACTTGAAATTAGATTTATCTTATCAACATCACCTTTAAGCAATTTGTCTGTCGCAGACAGCAAGGCCGCTGTTGCGACACCAATCTGCTGTTGGCGGTCTTGAATTCGCTTGTCTCGGACCTTTATAGCCTCATTTAAGAGTCCTTCCAGCTCTTTGTTCAGCTTTGGTGCATCTAACAACTTGATGTTTGTGGGTATTAAATACTTTTTTAGAAGATCATCTCTAATATCTTGTTTGAGGCCTTTGGTGATAACACCTTCAACTCTTTTTACCAGTTCCTTATGAATTTCTGGTCCGTATTCCCTTTCCGTGGATAGAGTTTGGCCTAGTGCCCTTATGATAGAATCATCCAACACTTCCTCTACCAAAGGGTCTTCTCTGTTGTCTACACATTCAGCACCTAGAAAGAGATCAAACCACGTTTGATTGAGTTACACAGCTACCAGCTGTACCTTATTACATATACTACAAGTATAATGCCAACAGCTACCAGCTGTATGTATTAAGGTATTAGGAGTATACATAGTGCCACCAGCTACCAGCTGTATGTACTAGGTAGGTTGCTACGAGTATACATAATGCCATCCCGTGTAAATTAAGTAAAGAAAACTTCTTTGCCGAAATTAATTTGTATTGAACACACAGCCAGCGGCAGTGAGTCATGCAAGAACAGTGTTCTTTTGTAACAACAATGTACACAGCAAGGTATCCTCGGGGTGATCTCACTCCACCGGAGTGCCTGTATGACACGTACCACGTCTCATAAAAAACAGGGACGATCACTAGACAGGTTACTTCTTGTAGAAAAAACTTGCCTGCAAGCTCCGTGACGTGTATTTCATTATCACCGGCATCACTTTCTGCCTCGCACGACGATAATGGTATTGGCGATGGCGACGAAAACTCTGGTGATGGTGAACGATTTTCACTCTTCTTGCTCTTATTTCTCTTTAATTTCTTTTTCAACTTTTCAATTTTCCTCTGGTACCTTTCTTCTTTACACTCACACTTCCTTTTAGGCATCTTTAGCGTTAAAAAACTTCAAAAAACAGAATTGCAAAAATCAAAATTTTTATTCTGTCAAGCAAACACGGCGCGAAAATAATGAAATGACTTACAGATATAGTGTTGACAGCAGACTGCCTTATTTCTGTTTTGGATACGAAGCTTTTCGCTTCCTCTAAATATTCGCGGCACACACAATGCGAGGATTGTTGAAACTACATAGTGAATATAGAAGATATCTCGGACTAAGCTCGAGTATAATTATCATAATTTTATTTGTTTTATTTGATTATATCGTTTTAGTATGTGTTCCGTGAGTATACCAGCGCTATGTTATTTTTTTTAAATATCGCAGCATGTGCTGAGATAGGGACCTTTTTGGCCTCGCACAGTTAAAATTCAATTTGCTAGCTTTGATTAATTAATTTTTATTACTGTTAGTTTTAAGTTTATTTTTCTTCTTTGTGTGCGAGTCCCAAATTAACATTTTTCTTTCTTAATTTTTTAATAATTAAATATTTTAAAATTAGTTCGGCAATTTCATTTGGTAACTAAATCTAATCACTCTGAATAATCTGTCGGGTTTGCTAAATGCGCTGCGATCAGCCACACACTCAGCCATGCGATACATCGACAGTTCATTTAACAAATGTGCACTGATTTATATAACTGACTGCCTCAGTTGTCTTGCTATGTTGAGCACTGAGCAGTATTATATGATTCCTCGGGAGTACTCAGGAGGTAGGCCGGAGCCTGGAGTTTTTCTGGTTATTAGACAGAGGCTGGTCGCTATTTCACTTAACAACTATGCGAGTACTGGGTAGGAAGTCTCAACATAGTCTCCGATCGCCTACCGGAATACGGTCGATAACTCCTAAAGCCGCTCGTACAGTGTCAATCTTGAACGCGATTCACAGATCGTACTTTCGGCCTTTGTTGTCATTCATTCTTAGTTCGGGTTTGGGACTAATCGTAAGTCCGTAGGTGATACGGAGTAGGAAACGCCCGACACTAAGGCAGAAACTACGGACTTCGGGCTTAGAGAGAAGACCCCCAGATCATTGATTTTGATCGTGAATTAGGTTCTAATATGACTGTGTACGGGCAGATTTAGGACTTAACGACTAGATTCGGTCGTTATGCGATCGTTAACTATGTCGATACTACAGGCCCGTGGCAGTAAATCTCCTTTGACCTCCGCATCTCGATCTCCACCGCCTGCTCTAGTTAGCTAGAGCAGGCGCAATGATGAATGAGCAGGTTGTGGTGGAGAGCGCGACGTAGTGGTGGAGACGTAGACGATGTGACGGTTCGTTCACTAAGGACCAATTCTCAGTGAACGAACCGTAACCACTTACACCAGCTCATTCTAAACCTACCTTAATGACAACATCTGCACTCTGAAGTCTTCAGGCCACCACTTGATTTAGAGACCCATTTGACACCAAATATGATTGTGGTGTCCAAAACGTGATCCACATGTTGGAGTGTCCTTTTTTATGGATGGGAAATCATTAAATGACTCCTTCCGCTCTGGGTGAAGTGGGGGGGTAGAGTCAGACTCTTACTAAATAAAACCGATCCATGCTCCTCATAGTGCCTGAGGGCCCTTTGCTTTCCAGGGCCACGGTGACTCTTTCGAACGAAATCGACAACAATAAACGTTGCCAACCACTGGGCAAAACTGTTTAAGGCCTGAATTATACAGAAAAAGCGTGGTGAAGACGCGACGCAAGCGACGCGTAAGGCACGATGCCACTTTGTATTGAAACTTTTTGAAGCGGCATCGTGCCTTACGACTCACCTGCGCCGCGTCTTCACCACGCCTTTTCTGTATAATTCAGGCCTAAGGGTTTCAATTAATCCTAAAAGAAGAAGATAACTTGTGAAATGTAGGCATACACAAGCCTACCCGCTTTTATGCCTGATGAGCCCAGTCTTGAGCTTGATTTCGTCTACTGGTTGTGCTATGGATGAAGTCGTATGGAGCAAACTCAGAAGGTTCATTTCTGCTTTGAATGCAGATGGCGTGAAGCTATTTATTATTGATTCCCCCCACATTCCCAAATCCGCTGCGATCAGCCGCACACTCATCCACACGATACATCGACAGTTCGGTTGACAAATGTGCACTGATTAATATAATTGTGTCGCGATTCACGCGTTCGTTTGTCTCTGTCGATAACTTTGCGATAGTACTGTTGGTTAGCCTGATTTATGTGAACGAATAATGCACAGTTTGAAGCATCGGAAATAATCTGTGGGTTTGTTCTGTTTAAATTGGAGTTCGTTCAGCTTATGGAGTTGGCACACTTTCAGTTATAGATTTTGGAAATAATTATGCATTAAGTATCAAATGAAGATATGAAACTATCATCGATCTGGATATTCGGGGATCAAATATTGGGCCAAACATCTATATTCCGAATATAACTAGGAAACAGGACACAAAACAATTAACATTTTTGACGTGACAACGTACAATAAATCGATGAACGCCGGCTGCACGCACGAAAAAGGATGACTCGTTGTCCCGTTACGCTCATTGTAACGTTACGCTCCTTGTAATGTTGTATGCAATCATTTCATTAATGTTTTGTTATGACGTTGTCACGTTAAACTATCGTCCGTAAACCGACTTTACAGACAACCAAACTTTTTTACTAGTTTTCAGGGGACCGTTAGGGTACCCAACAGAACCCTTTTAATAAACCTCCGTCCAACGTCCGCCTATCTGTCTGTGGGCTTTATCTCAAGAAGATAGATAAACAGTTGAAATTTCACCGTGTAGGAATCTGTGTCTATTGACGGTGTTACAACAAATAACTAAAAGATAATTAGAATTAAAGGAAAACAAAACTAAATTAACTAGGTACTAAATTATTACCATATCAAATCATAAATAAAAAAGTGATTGTTTCAATTTATGGTACAGAACCTTTCGTGTGTGAGTTTGCCAAGCATGTGTGCGGTTTCTTAAAACTAAAGCAGTTTTAGACCGGATAGTAGTATTTACGTTGGAGGTACCTAGTTAAAATCATTTCAATTAGAAAGCATTAAGAACTTTGAAGGCCAACTATTTTTGGGTTGTACTCCAAAAATAGTTATGCTTGGCCTTCAAGTCTCTCAATTAACTTAAAGTATATTCAATCTATCTAAATCCATATCGGTATTTCGATCATAGACCGTTTGTACTCTTCCAACATTATACATTCACCTCTAAAAACCGTATAACATCATTACGAATGTTCGTTACTCATTAACCATCAATAAAACAATTACAATGTTATCAATATTCAATTCACTATTTCTGATTGAGAACCGGCTTTGAAGCATTTGCTTACTAAAAATCCATATAATTGACCGAAACGGTCTTGATTGAGCCTACGTAAAAAATAGCCTTCATTCCCTAACAGATTTAAAACGGCAATTCGATATAGTATACAATTGATACAGAAAACTGGTAACAAATACTTTGTTACCCGTTTTGTTTGTTCTCAAACCACTTAATAATGTTCCGATGCACGTTTTTGCTAGAGTTTTGATCCGTCCAAGAGATTTGATTAAAAGAATGGCTGCGTGTTTCAGAACAATTTCTAGCGATTCGTTCCTCAACCGATGTGGGTTAAATTTATAACTGCGGTGTATTTAATTATTGTTTATCCTTGAAACAATTTTTAGTGAGTAAATGGTACAATTAGAGATTTCAAGCCTTAAGGGATTGTGCTCTGGGAACATTATTTTAAAGTAACGAACTCCAAATATTTGAACGTATTTATCTGGAACATCCCAAAATCACCCACTTTTGACATGCTCTCTTGTATGAGAATAAAACGATGAAAATCATTTGAACACACGTATAACCAATGAATTATTGTTCATTTATATAACGTAATTCTACTAGGCATTCAGAATACACCAGCATATTACTACAATTCAGCTCAAAACAACAAAAGCCGGTCAAAACAAAAGCCGAATCCAGTGATAAAAACAAGTGACAAACAAACGCTACAATAATGAAGAGAAGATCACGCCAAATGAACAATATGTGAACATAAATGTACAATACGACGTAATTACTGCCACAATGAGATGTCATACCGATTCGAGCTATGACAATCGTTGGGGCGACAGCACCAATAGGTGACAGTTAGGGCGAGGGACCGAGACATGAGATGAGGCGAGGGACGTAAATTATTATTTCCCGTTATTTTATTCAGCGATTTAAATTTTGTGTTTGTTATTGGAAATAATCAATAAATGAAATAATCACAACTATAGTAAAGATAGTAATGTGTTTTTTTTGACGCTTTAACCATATTAGCTTTCCACAAATAAACAATGAATGTCAATTATTATTTACCAGGTTTGCCTTTGGCTAGCAGTCTCAATTATTTTTGGGTCGGCTTCCACTGACCGGATGCAGCTGAATACCAGTTTTACATGAAGCGACTGCCGTTTTGATCTCCACATCCCAGTAATTGATTAGCTTCTGAATTCTGACTAAAGGTTATTTAACGTGTAGACACTTACTATGTTAGAGCTAAAATCGTATCAAACAATATTCAGTCAAATCGCTGCCGCTTATCGCTTACCCTACAAAGCTTAGGGAATTAGTACGCGGCAAGCAACGTAACTTGAGCCAACATACATATGGTATTTATTCCATTCCGTTCATCCAATAAGGGTTGATATAATTTATGTCATATTCCGAAAATGTTCGCGACATATTCAAGTTCAATGTTGACATTTCTGTTGAACAATACAGGCTGTTTCATTGTTTCATGATATTTTGTGTTCTAATCAAATGCCGGATAAAGGTCGCTCAATTAGCGATTTGTTAATGTCAGCGATTCACTAGGTAACAATAAAAATGTAAAACTTGGATAAAAAACCCTTGTTGGTAAAAAAAATGCAAGTCAGGTATTTTGTTTGCCATAACTTTTTCCTAGCCTGATTCAAAAGTTATATAAAAAGTATAGGTATTTTAATCAAAGCATATATTTCGTATTCGATACTGAATGCCTCATGATTGATGTATTTTTTTAATTAACATTGGCCAATTAATAGGATCATCTTCATCATCTCGTTACTAATTGTTGCAACTTTGCATACACCCACGTCCAATTTATAAGTTTCGAAAGGCTAATTATTTTTCTGTTTTCATAACTTTACAATTTAGTCCAAAATAAATTAAGTTTGATAAACGAATGGTATTTCATTTATATTCTAATTTGTAAAATAATTAAGGCCAGGTTTTCCGGAAAAACGTTGTTTTGCATTGTGTAAAATTGTGTTTTATTCGTAAACAACACGGATTTAAATTTTGAAAAAAATATATTACATATTTCACACTTCGATCTTGCGATTTCGGCCGTGCGATACACGATTACTTGCACTTTACTGCATCCAATTAAATCGCAAAGACAAGTCAAAATCAAGATGTAATTATCATTTCATTTGAGTTATATAAGGTTTTGAGTAATAAAACTTATACCACAATAAAGGTCGTAAAAAATGTGATATAAATCGGCCGTCATAATGTGAAATATGAAAATACGTATCCCACTAATTCCAAAATCAAGTGATTTTGTCGTTTCATGAGCGCGCCCCGTGTCATTTAGTCCCGAGCGGAACGTGTTGGAGGTCGGACGTGTGCCAAATTTTTGCGATCCCGCCACCCCCGCTAAGTTCTGTTACTGGCTAAGCCTAAATTGATTACCGCTCTAGCACTGCCGGCACACCAGTGTGCCGCGAATTTAATGTTTATGTTTATTTACGTAAGATTTATTTTTTATTTTGGAATTTTCACGTGTCGAGTGGTTAAATAATAATACTTGTATACAATTTAGTGTTGAAACAGTTGTAATATAGTTAGTTTTTATTAGATGTAGCTATAATTTTGTAAAAAAAAATGGGGGAAAAAAAAGTTGTCACGGCTCTTCGTTGCAGCGGTGACTACTTTTTTTTATAAACTTTGGCTGAATAAACAAAAAGGTATATAGGTATATACATAATTTACTTTACTAACTAGGTAAGTACCGACACGAAACAGATAAATTTCCACACCGCAAACATGTGTGTAAACAGTTTAATTTAAACCTTATTTCAATACGCATAAAGACGTGCGCTTTAGTGGTTTAGTTTTCGCGCGGAATAGATTTACCAACCGCATCGAGTATGTAAAACAATTGAATTTGAACCCTATTTCAGAGTGCATAAAGCCACCTCGCGCGCACATGATACAATGATTTACTGTTTTCAAATGTCAAATAGGTAGTTCACCCCGCTACGTTAGTCTTGATGGTTTCGGAGAGTTTGTATAAGTCTTATAATATTTGTTATTTATTAGAAATGTCCGTTTTCACTTATCTTACTCCTAAACAAATGCAAAAATAATAGCTCGTATTTCCTACATGAGAGTTGAATATCGGTGCAATAATGTTGTGGTGTTCATGTAGAGAAGAAATATAAGTGTAGTTATACGCTAGGTGGGTACCTACTCACAGCCACCACAACACAACAAATACCTAATAATATTTATGGTGTCCGCAACGTTTGTGTAGGTCTCGTCTATGCCAAACAATACGCGCAGCGCACTCGTGAGTCGCGTGCCATAGTGTAAAAGTGTTACAGTATGACCATTTCCTATGAAAATATTATAATAACATACTTTTGTAACGTTTAGGCTACCGGACCAGCTCATTTATGCGCTGTACACTAGAGTCCATCCTCTTACTAATTACTAACAATGTATCAAGTTATGACAAGACATACAAAAAACTATGTGGTCAGTTTGGATAGTTTTTCCAATCCAATGCGTTACTTTATCGGTGTTTATTGGCAAGAGGAAAAATGTATAGAAATTATAAATTACATACACTAAACTGTTTTTAATTGACTATTGTATTGTATATTATTAACCGACTTCCAAAAAAGAAGAGGTTCTCAAATCGACTGTTTTTTTTTGTTGTATGTTTGCTCAGCGATATTTT
Source organism: Melanchra persicariae (assembly GCA_947386135.1). Lineage (NCBI taxonomy): Eukaryota > Metazoa > Arthropoda > Insecta > Lepidoptera > Noctuidae > Melanchra > Melanchra persicariae. The sequence goes on along the minus strand of OX376655.1, from coordinate 6,737,007 downwards.
CGCCAATTGTCAATCGATTTTGATGATTCTATTTTTTTTGGAAGTGTATCTTCCCGGACTGATCCCATTTCAATTTGGTGAAGATCTGATGAAGAACTTCGGAGACAGGTAACGGAACTCTTCATTCCCGTAGGAATTCCCGTTCCCGTATAGCCGTACAGCCTTCCCCATGAATGTAACTATCATAAATTCATAATCATAATACAAAAAAGAATTTCTCGAAATTGTCGAATCGTCTCAAATTGTCGAGCCTGCGTGACTGCGTCGCACGCAGTCACGCAGGCTCGACGCGTTCTCGTTTGGTGGCCGCGTCTCGCGCACCGCCCGTTCGATTTAATAATATTGTTGAATTATTTTAATTTTACATTATCTCCTAAACGGTGAGTTCAAATAACATGCTGTAAAAGACAAAGTTTATCTTCATAAAATTATCTTGATAATGAAGTAACTTTCGCTAGTAAGGATTAATATGCCTGCCTAATATTAATGCTGAAAAACCACCTTTAATTTTTAAATAAATCATTTGACATAAAATGCCTTAGTGTGGCATATTTATAAGAGATAGATATAGGTGTAACGTCGCGGACTTTTTTTTAGATCGAATGAAAAACAATATCTTTGTTGTACATGGTACTTACGTATAATTAGCTATTACCACAGCGCACTTAGCGCACTTCCACTTTATAATATTATTTAGTATAGATTTGAATAAAGTAGTATCTCATTATCATTATTGTAACACCATAAAATACATAAAGAAATTAAACACACACCATATTACAATTCTATCCTATTTATTTACAACGGTTTGCTATCTATGTTTCTGTGTACGTGCGTCTGTGTGCCTGTGTATCTGTCTTTGGCACTGTAGCTCCGTTATCTTTATTGAACAGGGATATTTTGTAAGTTTTTAAAATTTTACTTGTTAATTACCAACAAATCAAAATCAAAATTTGCGTTACAGGGCAATAGAGCATGCGGAAGGGCGTGACTTGTCTCCAAAATAATACTCATTTATTGGGGTTACCCCCGACGGTATAGTTGGGAACGACACCATTGTTGAAATTAAATGTCCAATAACGGCATTTAGAAAAGGGAAATGCTGCTATTGAAGAAAGTAAAATACATATATTTTAAACATACAAACATTCAAATAAATGGTGACACACAACAATACACTTAATTCTAAGTTCCGATATTGGACATCTGTGTCTGAACTAGATATAAAATATCTGTATTTCAGACATCAGCGCTCTTTCCCTGTCGTGAGTTACACTTGGGAATTAACTAAGTTAGACCTTTATACACATTTATATAAGATTACAAGGAAGTTACATGGAGAAAAATCTTAATTAGTTGTATAGTGGTGGTAGCCTCCGGTGAGTAGAGTGTAAATGAGTGGATGTGTGTAGGAGGGTGAGTATTATTATATTATTATAATTCGATAGAATAAAACATACCAGGGTTATAAACAAAAAAAGTAATTGGTATTACCAAGTGCAGGGTCAACTTCATGTAACAGAAAGGAACCAATGCATTTTTGGAATATGGTTCGGTGAAAACTAGTAGTAGAAAATATTTCAAGAGATGACGAATTTTGGCGGGTGCATATGGAGAAAAAAATTATAGATTTTTATTTGAAATGTATATTGCCAGAGATTGTGGATCCGCGCCAAAATCGCGGTATGCCAATACGAGACATAATATTGAAAGAAAACAAAGAAAATGTTAATGATAAGCCTGTGCAGCCAGGTCCAAGCAAATCCAAGGACCATATTCCGTGTCAATCTACTCAGCTAGGTCCATGCAAACCGAGACAGCTACAGTTCAACGAATTTTAGCCAGTTGCATTGGTAACTTTTATTATGTTAACTATTTGATTAAAAAATATAAAAACGTTTTTGTTTTTTTTTAAATAGCATCTAGGCAAATTCCAAACCATTTATACTTCTAAGCTTTCTTGAATTATAATATTCAAGAATTGTAACATAATTTTCCTAAAGTAAGTGTGCCTACCTACTACTTGATTTTTACGAAGGTATCGCACCAAAGCCAAATAGCGCGCGACGCGTATTTTTGTATCGTACTCGTATTCATAATTTTCGTGTCAGTCAGATTTTAAATCCACCATATACTCTAAAATAAATAAGTATTATTACTGATTTTTAATGATTAGTAATTGGATTCAAGTTTGTACAATACGTACTTAATCCATCTATAACCTTAAAAAATACTTAATAGAAAAATAAAACAAAATAAACTTATACTAATCAATTCAAGTTGATCTACTGCATTACTTTATCCTGTGACGGAACTTAGTACCTACCCGAGTCCGTGAACTCATGAGCGAGCGGTGCGCTTGGTGCGCGCGTCTCCCGCGCATCGTAACTTATTACGTATTGCTACTCCTTGCGGGGCCTGGGGTAAGCGTTAGATGCCTACGCGCTCAAGTCAGGCTCGCCTTAAGAAATGTTGTTTTGCAAAACTATAAAGCTACGTGTTCCTACCATGCAGTAATTACTTAAACATTATTTGGTGACTGCCAAAATCATAAATTCATTTATTTACTTTTTAATGCGATGTTTCTCTTTTTCTAGATTATATCGTTTTAGATAGTGAGAAATACTGTTTTATTGTTGTAAAACATGACCTTATCAAAACAAAATAAAATAATGCCAAAAAATAATAAACATACACACGCAACAAAAATACCTAATTACAACTCACCCAAAAAAAATATTATTTCTACTTTTCGAAGTCCTTTTACCAATCAGACATGGTTTTGACAAATGCGTCTATGGCGTGCATACAAACACCCTGTATGTAAGACTCTGAACAACCGATGCCCTAGTGGAGGTTAATCATTTTATTCAACAGTATACTGTTACTCTGAATTATTATTGACGTACCAACTGTCAGGGGACACCATCAAATTGAATGTGTGATTGAGAAATCAATAGATGTTATATTTTTTGTGTACCAACATTTAGGAATAGTAGCACGCCGTATGTTAGCGCATTTTTAATGAACTTCTTTAATATAATATTATTAAGAGATGTTTTTGTCTCAGTGACGAAGATTTTCTTGTTTCAAATAGATTTACCACAACTAAAAATAAACATCCAGAAGCATCGCGCCATACGGGCAGTATTCTACTGTAATGCAAAATAGGAAGGATTAAAAAGCAGAAAGCTTCTGAAACTATGTGCACTTCTAGTAACAGGAAGAACTGCAACATTTCAAGTCAGTATTCTTTTCTAAAAATTTGACAAACATTACAAGAGCACCGTTAGGTCTCAAAAAAAAAAGGAATAATTCCATACCTTTCACGAGACTGTGTAAATATTCAACACAAAGCCAGCGCTCTCAGGAATCAAGCAAGATAATATCTGAACCAGTTTCAGTAATGTCTGAATTCCTGTAAATTATTCAACTGCAGAAATTCAGACCAGTTTGTAAAAATAGGTACATAAATTAGTTACCTGTTCTCTCAAGATATGCTATGCATTTGTATTACTGTATTTTTTTAAATCAGTTTAATCTTTTGCTCAGGAAGGAGCTCTTGAAAACTTACAGAATTGTGTCCATACGTTACTTGAGAAACAGAATTCTCGTAATTATGCTGCAGACTTGTCAACTGTGTACCGCTTCTTTGAATTCCGTGAAAAGAAAACTGCAAAAGGATCTTAGGTAAAGTAATTTCCGAAACTTGACTTCTTGCTTACAGAGTTATGGCACGTTAATCAATTTAATTAGTGGATTAAAGTAATGAATCCACTTATTGCATGATTTGAGACATGCAGTGCATTATGATAATATGTCTTCAAAGGATGTAGATTCCGTAATACTTCCGCAAATCATATCAGCAGCTTCGATCGACTCGCGTCGATGGAATGAAATCAATTTCAGAGTTAGTGCGCACCGCCGATCGAGATACCGAGTACCGTTCTTCATTAACTCGATTTTATCAAGAACCGATTTTTTTAATAATTGGAGCTCGACTCAGATTTTTGACGGGGCGATTAAGATTGTTAACTCACGTAGATATATCTCTCAGTTCCGTGAATTCTGTACTGATTGCAGAGAAATTATGTCAGTAATGTTAATCCTTCTCACATTGCTTGAATAACTCAAACGGAACTCCGATAAAAGACGTCAGTTGAAGGTTGCGATATCTATCGTGGAATAAATTTCGAATTGGGGCAGTCTATACTCGTTACGCGATAAACAGTAAACACCTCACCTAGCGTATAATTTTAAAATAAACCGTGTTTCCAAACAATATCCCATAACATTCAATATCTATTCTACTTATCTGATTCACACTAACAATCGCACTCATTCTAAAGGCTTTGCATTTTATTGTTTTAAAATCAGCTAAGGCCATTATGGAGCGCGCCGTGAGATTTTATCTAAAGCTAAATGTTTCGTGAATAAAATTGGTCGCGCTCGTTCGAATCGGATCTCGATCGCACGGTCGATGTATCGATTCAGTATCGATATAGCCACCGATCGTATCGGCAGACGATCGTACGTAATTACAGAGTAGTTTTACTGTTACTTTATTCATTCGGCGAAACTTTGCACATGCATAATTCAGCCGTGTTTTTGTGGAGACCCATATTAATTCGTAAAGTTTTACGCTTAAGAATATTACTTGAATAGTCAGCTTCTTTACATGCATCGGTGATTTTAAACGCTTTAACTGAATTTTATTTTAAGTGAATCGCTTCTTGATTTTTATATTCTCTCGTTTAGAAAGCTCTCGTTTTATATTCTCTGAAGTAGTTCTGTATAATGAGGAGCTCGTGGCTTAATAATTACAGTCGCACGGGTTGATCTTTAAGGTTAAGCGACGCTTGCCGGGGTCGGTCTGTGGATGGGTGACCATCTTAACACATCGAGTATCCTTCGTGCCTCGGGAAGCACGTTAAGCCGTTGGTCCCGGCTGTCATTTGTAGATCTTTGGCAGTTGTTATGGATAGTCAGAAGCCAGAAAATCTGACTCCAGTCTTGCCAAGAAGTACCGTGCCGAAGCCGATCCCAATAAAGTTGGGAAAAGGCTAGCCAGATGATGATGAGTTCTGTATAATGTCGTGGTTGGTTGTAATATTGCGTATAGGATTTGTGTTACAAAGTGGAGTCCCTTATTAAGCTGTTGGCTGTATTATGAGATTCTATTACGTATCATTACCTCGGCTATTTATACTTGAAAAGATTCAGGCATATCAAGTTTGTGTTTATAACCTGATTTACTGGAATAAACTCGGTTGTCTCTTAGAAAATGATTTCTAGTAAGATAAGCGACGGGTTCCTGTCTGGGATACCAACCAAAAAAACATGTTTTTCACATAGTTTCTCGAAAATGAGTCGCCATTTGTCCTGCCGGTTTATTTTACGGTGAAGTATGTTGACTTGAATAAATTAATCAGAAAATATATCTTGTGGAGATCCAAGGTAGATACCATCCCGGACATTTGCAGTGAACAACTTTTAGACCTTGTTGCTATGTTGATAAGGTTCAAGACCGTAAATGTCCACTATGGTACATACTGTACCTGCATCCCAAATAATTTCCTTACTTAAGTCGCACTGAGCAGGGACATGTAAAATAGGCCGAAAGCTTTTGAAGTTACAGAACAAAAGACGCAGCGTTACAAGGCTTTCACCCTGGTAGACCGATAACCTAGTAAAAGCGACGGAATTTGCTGGATGGTAGAAAGAACAGGACCATCGAGACTTGGAAGAAACCTGTGACTTCAGCTGCAAATAATTACAAATATGATAATCGTGAATTCATGGTTTTTAAGTTAAACCCTTCCTCTCTTCGAAATATTTTCATATCCTTCCTGGTCAACCAAAACATCAATTGAAGCAAGTACAATATTAAGTAATTGACAAAGCCATTCCTTGATCAAACCTAATCGTTTTAACGGCTGTAATTAAAAAGACATCATTGGAGTAAAGAGTGTCTCTTAATTTGCTCAATTTTGTGAGTTCGTCAATGGCTGCCGCTAATTTCCCTTCGACATGTGTTTGGTCGCACGACGCTTAATGAAACACGCAATCGTTGTTTGAGGGAAACATGCTTGTGACAGGGTTCGGTAATTTTAATTACAAACTCTTCAGTATTATTATGTTGTGTCGTGTTAATGGTTTCATATTACGGTTTTGGTTTAAATCCAGAAGATTTCTTACAAGAATTAAATGTGAGGTTCCATCATCATCATCATCATCATATCAGCCGAAAGACGTCCACTGCTGGACATAGGCCTTCCCCAATATATGGGGGGGTTTACCATAATCGCCACGCTTGGCAGTGTAGCTGTCCCTTAGTCGCCTCTTACGACACCCACGTGAAGTGATTGGATGGTGCTATTGGTGCTATTCTTTTACGTCTGACACCATATAGAACCTCGATCTGCCCGTCGATTCTGTCGACATCTCACGGTGTTCACCTAGGCGGAGTGAACGACAATAGAGCTGTCATTCCATCTTATTTGTATGGTTTGACAACTCACCTGTCGTGCGCCCCGCCCGGGTGTTCACTTCGACATGTTTACAGAATCGCACTGCAGTACTGGCAGCAAAGAGCGACTGGTCTAAGTCCCAAATCTATGAATGATTGACCATTCTTTGCGCAGTGTCAATATTAGGTGCCTTCAAACAATTTAACTATGAGAATGAGTATATTCGTCATCGATAAGCTAAGAAGAAGAACAGTAATTCCGCCCTCCTATACAAGACCGATGATCAGTCCAGTCTACCCTTAGAACTAGGCGTTACCTATTTAAATAGCCTTGGAGAGTAAATGGCAGTTGATCTATGTAAATCAATATGTATAAAACTCATGCGTTAGGTACTGTGTAATTGAGTGACTGACAGACAATGCATAGCCGAAACTACTGGTCTTCGAAAGCTGAAATTTGGCATGTAGCTTCCTTGGGGAGTATAAGGCAGCACTAAGAGGATATCCCGAAATACCTACGAAACGGGGAAAATACAAGATATCCGCGTACGAAGTCGCGGGCAAAAGCTAGTTAACTTATAAAGGAGTAAACATTTTGTTTGTTAATAGTGTGGAATTGCTCGTAATCTCTAGAAATAAAAAAAATGTTCGAAACGTGGCCATAGGAAAACGCTTGTAAAAATATGTCCAGTCAATCGCATCATACACATGAAAGGGAAACAGTTCTATCACACATTATACATTCTACAATATTAATACTAACACAAAACTATATTGGTCAGTTAGTATACAGCGGTAAGTGCATACTCCGTCAACAATTAGATCGGACATCAGTTTCCGAGAATCGTAAATCGACCGGTTGACCCACTAATACATTGAGCCGAGATATCGATAATCGATATATCCATACATTATCGCCAATTAGTTCGTGTGCCGCTGTCCTTACTCCAAGTGTCGTGTAAGGGTTGAGATGAATGCGGAAATATATATCGAATGACGTGCCGCGCATTCGAAATGGTCCCATTAACTCGCATCGCTTTTGAGATGCAAATGAGATTTTTTTTTCTTCATAAAATCTCTTCATTGAATATTTCAAGCCGCGCCTTGCGGGTGAATTTATTTTCTTCCTCCAATTCTGAAACGAAATAAAGGAATCAACAATTTAGATTTCCTTTTTTTAATGCAACGCGGCAATTCTGTTTCTGTAGAATTTTAATTAAACGTTAAATTGTATAGATATTGTGGATGAATATCTGATTTAATTTTCACCATCTATTATACCAAAAATTAGATACCACATGTTCGTAAATTCACGACTCGATTTCATATTCAAAGCTGTGCTAAAAGTGTATGCGAACATGAGTAGGGTGAAGGCACCAATGATCGGCCATTGTGTAAGCGAACGCCCCTAGCTCAGTGTTGTCACATAATGTCAGTATCGGAAGGGCTCAAAGTGTCACCCCTGGCAGACGAGTGCACTTGCTACACGTTATCCAGATATGTTGTGAATTTGACTCGGTACTTTGAATGACGACTAATTCCATTGTTAACGCTATGCCATATGGGCGACATGACAAGAGCGGTTTAGTACGGATTGCCAATATTGAGTTTAAGCTCGTCTGCATTACGGTTTGGTTATTTATAGTGCTCGAGCGGTTAAGGTCTACGTTTGTCGTTTTCAGTAATTTGTAATGGATTTTTTATTATCTAAGATTACAATAAGAAGTAAAAAACAAGTTTTGCAACTGCGTTTAGATATACATATGTGGGAAATTTTGTCGAGTTATACGCACATAAATGGCATGGGGCAGTCGACTTTTTTTCGTGAATGTTGGTTTTACAATAGTAAGTTGTTCATCCCTTTTTCAGGTATTTCGTTCATTATGTTACACGTTGTATTCTTTCATCTCTAAAAGCAGCTTGGAACATTTCAAAATAAATAATTCTTTATTCTATAATTAGCTTAAATTGCAACTGATCCATTACACCCAAATCCAAGTCTAATCGTGATAAAACCCTTATTATTTAAAACTTTACCAAAACACGCACCAAACTCTCAAGAATCTCAATATTAAAGCGCCATTCGGCCGCAAAATAGCAAACAAAAACACAATTAGCTGCTGGGGGAACAAGAGTACAATAGCGGTTTGGACAACGTTTGGCGCAGTTACCCTAATTTGTTATTACTGTCAGTTCGGGTGAACTTGCGGCTGCCTTATGCTAATAAATGCGCGCTCGCCCCGACAATTGACATAACGACTGCATAATAATAAGTAAACCTTATGAACTCCGTATTTGGTGCGAGAAATAGTTAAATAATATGTATTTTGTAAGTGACGGATTTGACTGTAATTAATCAACAAACACAGTACCTTAAATCAGTCAGCTTTAAGGCACTGTGTTTGTTGGTTCACAATTTCATATTGACTATGATTTGAAAGCTTGACAGCCGGTCTAAGCCCGGGGTGTAAGGCATTCCACAGTAAGTAGGTCACACAGAAAAGATGATAGAAGCTTTGTATTAAATTTTAACATTTAGCCGCTTTTGGAGTACTGGATTCCGAGTCGAATAATGTTATAGGAAAGCTATTGAGTTAAGACTATGAGATATTTATAACACAGACTGTACGAACCGTCAAAATATTAGGAAGCTAAAAGCTTGTTGTCAAACCTCCTCAGGTGTTATTCGTGGTGGTCGTTTCTGTACAGTCAACCTTCCGTCAGTGCTTTACTTTCACTTTGAGCTGAACCTAGCGTTTTTTTTTTTTTTTTGTGAATAGGAAATCATCAAATGACCCCTCCCGCTCTGGGTGGAGCGGCAGGGAGTGTCAGACTTCTACTGACTAAAACCCACCCATGCTCCTCTTAGTGCCTTTTACGTTCCAGGGCCACGGTAACTCTTTCGAACAAATCCGCAACCAACCTAGCGTAGCACGGCGTTTCAGTAAAATGCGAGACCAGTTTATACTGGTTTCATTATCACTGACATGCTGACGAATGTATCTATGGACAACAGACATTTACGAGTATCGATCATATTAATCTATTCGTAAGACTATCACAATACATCATCATCATCATCATATCAGCCGAAAGACGTCCACTGCTGGACATAGGCCTCCCCCAAGTGTCGCCACAACAACCGGTCCTGTGCGTCTCGCATCCATCGGTTACCCGCGACCCTCACCAGATCATCGGTCCACCTTGTGGGAGGCCTTCCAACGCTGCGTCTTCCGGTACGCGGTCGCCACTCCAAAACTTTTCGGCCCCATCGACCATCTGTTCTGCGAGCAATGTGCCCTGCCCACTGCCACTTCAATTTGGCGATCCTTCGGGCTATGTCGGTAACCTTGGTTCTCTTGCGGATATCATCATTCCTGATTCGATCACGCAAGGAAACTCCGAGCATTGCCCTCTCCATTGCCCTTTGGGTGACTTTAAGCCTTCTGATGAGGCCCATTGTGAGCGACCACGTTTCGAGTCCATAGGTCATCACTGGCAACACGCACTGGTCATAGACTTTCGTCTTGAGACACTGTGGTATGTGAGACGAGAAGATACCGCGCAACTTCCCGAACGCCGCCCATCCGAGTCGGATTCGACGGTTGACTTCCTTCTCGAAGTTAGCCCTACCTAGCTGGATCGTTTGTCCCAGGTAGACGTACTCATCAACAACTTCAAGTGCAGAGCCTCCAATCTTGATAGGAGTGGGTGCTACATGGGTATTTACCATGACCTTGGTTTTGTCCATGTTCATTTTAAGACCCACTCTTTCGGAAGCTCTACTGAGGTCATCGAGCATTGTACTGAGGTCCTCCGTGGTCTCAGCCATGCCGACAATTCTCAAATCCGGCAACCTGTTCTATTTCCGGGAGGGTGACCAGAAGTCCCAGGGTGATGTCGGGTTTTTCGTCCACAGGTCCCTCGTGTCCAATGTGGTGAGGATCGAGAGTGTGTCGACCAGGGTGGCGTACCTTATACTCAGAATATCCTCAAGATATTCATTGAAGGTCGTACAGGTTTACGCCCCAACCTCAACACACCCCGACGACGAAGTAGAGACCATGTATGAGGATATATCCAGAGCCATGCATGGTCATAAAACTCATTTCACCGTGGTCATGGGGGACTTCAACGTGAAACTGGGCAAACGTGACGGTGACGAGCTGCGAGTGGGGCAATTTGGATATGGATGTCGGAACCACCGGGGACACCTACTGGCCAGTTTTATGGAGAAGGAGGGCCTCTATATGATGAACTCCTTCTTCAGAAAACGTGAGCACAGGAAGTGGACCTGGCAGAGCCCCGACGGTACAACTAAAAATGAGATTGACTTCATCATGTCGACGAAGAAGCAGATATTCAATGATGTCTCTGTGATCAACGCGGTGAAAACCGGAAGTGATCACCGCATGGTAAGAGGCACATTGAATCTAAATATCAAGCTGGAAAGGTCTCGACTGATGAAGTCTACGCTCCGTCCAGCACAGATCCAGATCCAAAACTCCGAAAGCTTTCAGCTCGAACTTCAAAATCGTTTCGAGTGCCTAGGGAGCTCCGTGGACGAATACAACGATGGGTTCGTGGAAACTGTTCATACGGTCGGGTCTAAGTTCTTCAAGACTCGCCGTGCAGATAAGACCAAGAGGCTCTCTGATCCGACTCTCAAGCTCATGAAGGAGAGGCGGGAGATGATTCTGCAGTCTTCAGACGATGCGTGCAAATGCCGGCAGCTCAATAGACGGATCTCCAAGTCCTTGAAAAGCGACCTCCGCCGCTTTAATACTGAAAAAATTAAAGACGCGATAGAGCGGAATAAGGGCTCCAAGGTCTTTGCAAGAGATTTGTCTATTGGGCAAAGCCAGCTCACAAAACTGAAGACCGACGATGGCAGAACCATATCCGCCAAATCGGAGCTTCTGAGGGAGATCGAGACATTCTATGGACAGTTATACACGTCAACGACCAAACCCGCAGCAAATCTAGCGAACGACCCAAGAAAAAGAAAAGAAAGAAAAAGAGTTTATTTACGCCAAGCATGACGCACACCATAAAAATAAATGAGTATATATATAAAAGTAAAAAGGGAGGGAAAAGGGAAGAGCTAGATTGACCCGGCATTATACCGAAGACATCCCGGACGTCAGCCTGTATGAGATTAGGATGGCTCTGAAGCAGCTTAAAAACAACAAGGCGTCGGGTGAGGACGGAATTACGGCCGAACTCCTGAAGGCGGGTGGAAAACCAGTCCTTAAGGCCCTTCAGAAACTGTTCGATTCCGTCATACTCGAGGGGAAAACGCCACAAGCGTGGAGCAGAGGTGTGGTGGTACTCTTTTTTAAAAAGGGCGACAATGCCCTGCTTAAGAATTACAGGCCCATCTCACTTCTGAGCCATGTCTACAAGCTGTTTTCCAGAGTCATCACAAACCGTCTCGCACGCAGGTTTGACGACTTCCAGCCTCCCGAACAAGCCGGATTCCGAAAAGGCTTCAGCACCGTAGACCACATACACACGCTGCGGCAGGTTATACAGAAGACCGAAGAGTATAATCTGCCCCTCTGCTTAGCGTTTGTGGACTACGAGAAAGCCTTCGATTCGATCGAGACTTGGGCTGTGCTGCAGTCTCTCCAACGGTGCCAGATCGACTATCGGTACATCGAGGTGCTGAAGTGTTTGTATGAAAACGCCACCATGTCAGTCCGACTTCAGGATCAGACATCAGAACCTATCCTCCTGCAGCGGGGTGTGAGGCAGGGAGACGTAATTTCTCCGAAACTGTTCACGGCCGCAATGGAGGACGTCTTCAAGGTTTTAGACTGGAAAAGGCTAGGCATTAATGTCAATGGCGAGTACATCACTCATCTTCGATTTGCCGACGATATAGTCGTCATCACAATACAATGATAAACAAAATGCTTGAGATAAAAACAATGGAACCTAGCAGATAGAGCCACCCCTTAAATCTAGTTCAAGATACGTTAGACAAATATTACAACTGAAGATTTATCATCAATCCGCAATCTCAAGACGTATTACTACAGGAATGGATGATTTTAAAATTCAACAACAGCCGAGTACATTTGTCTTGAGTAGCTTGCAACCATTTGCCAACATAATGTTCCGAGATAAGAATGCACTTGGGAGAACAATATTAATCTTGGTGTGATTCATCTTTTATCGCTCAAACTTGCATGCATGTGGCGGGCAGAATACTATAAATCAAAATGTAAGTACCATTGGGCAGGGATCACAGTGTTTTTATTCTCCTGACTTTACGTGTGAAGGATGTATAAATCAAATGTTTGATTTTTGCAGCTATATCTGACGGTGCAACTAAGTAGAGGCTTTTTCATGAAAAAAGTGGCTGATGTGAAATGGTTGGGATATTTTTTTTTGTTGAAAAGGTTCTTTGTTATCAAAGTAAGACTACAATTTTGTGGAACTCGTGACTAAAGAATAACAGCTGCAAGGGTTGATTTTCAAGGTTAAGCAACGCTTGCCATGATTGGTCTGTGGTCAGCTGAATACCAGTATTTTACATGGGGCATCTACCTAGTAGACCTTTACAACCCATCAACTGGGTTAGACGGTACTTCTTGGCAAGACTAGTGTCAGAATTTCTGGCTTCTGACAATCCGTAACGGCTGTCAAAGATCTCTGGCTTAGCGTGGTTTCCGAGGCACGGAGGAGTCTCGATATGTTAAGATGGTCACCCATCCACAGACCAACCTCGTCAAGCGCTGCTAAACCATGAAGCGACCTGTGCGGTTGTTATAATTTAGCCACGAGCACACACACAAATCCACATACAAATATACTAAATTTTAAAAGAAGTCTGATTTCCTAATTTTCCTTTAAAAACTGTATGCACACACCTCTACAGTACTTAGTAACATGATAAAACGGAATCAATAGTGCTCTCATACCGTGCCAAGATGTAATAAACGCATGAAAAGTGAACAGAACACGACCATTTGTTCTACACAGCGTTAAAACCCAATTACATCACGTAACTCTTAATACCACGACGTAAAGTGCAAAATCGAATGATGTACGTAGGTTTAATGTTAGCATGTTGGAACTAGGATGAAATTAATGATGTCTGTATTGAAAATCGTTTGTTTTGCTTCGAAAATGTTTAGCTTGGCAGAAAGTCTCTTCAGACCATATTTCATAGTGTCCTTACCAAGTTTATAGGTTGATGATGTAATGATGTTGCCTTCAACTAGATAGATGAATAGGATACCTTTTCATAGAAAGAAATAGATTTATAGGTGTATCCATTCTTTGCGTATTTGATTGTATCAATTTGGAAGTTCGGTTTTTTTTTTTTTAAGGGATGAAAAACTGCTTGTTTGCTGCGATTAGGTGTGTCGTATTTGAAATTTCAGTAATTCTACCAGAATGGGTATCAAGACATACATACATAAGTGGAACAATACCCATGACAGTACTTTTAAAAAGGAACGAAGGTGGAACGACTTCTGTCCTACAATGAGAAAAGGTCAATTATTTATAGACTAGCTGCCGCTGGCGGCTCCGCCTGCGTGAATGCCGGTAATTATCCCAAGGGAACATACTATCGGGATAAAAAGTATCCTAGATGTTGTTCCAAACTATAATCTACCTCTGTGCCAAATTTTTTAATTTCATCAAGATCCATTCAGTAGTTTATGCGTGAAAGAGTAACAAACGGACATACATCCATACATACAAACTTTCGCCTTTACAATATTAGTAAAGATCCATACAGACAATCTTTCGCGTTTATATTATTAGTAAGGCTTCATTTCAATAAGCAATTATTATAATGTTTAAGCCCATTTACGAGACTTGCAGTAAAATTTTAAAGGCAGCCGATTCTAGCGATCTAACTATCAAAATCCATTGTTCCATTCAGCATCGTAACTTTACATAAGAGCGACACTATCTTCCAGTTACTGTCATTATGAGAAGCTAAACAAGGCATGCTGTAAATCAGTGCCCGAATCGACACGAAACTTGCCGAGTGAGGCCGAATGAAGCCGATAAAGAGAAACAATATGATCGGAGTGTCACGTCGTGTCCAAAGAAAGTGGCAAGCGATTAGTCGTACGATATCAAATGCCATAAGTCCCTGTTGTAAGTGTTAAATATGGCGACTGGCGTCTGATATATGAGTTGGAGTTTAAAAAGGAATGTTTTGGCAAGTTGTTAAGTGTGAACGGGGCTGCATTTCCATCATTGCGATATGAGATGAAAGATTTATGCTGGTAGAAAAATTCCGTTGGGAGAGAACTTCCTTGTATTACTTAAAAGAAAAATATAAGCGCCCAAATATTGAAAAGGTAATTTTTGTCTGGAAATACCTATTGCTTGGGTTTTTCGGATAAGGAGATAAAACCAAATGAACGTCTTTATGAATGATCACATATATTGACTAATCCGATTAAGTAATGGAAAGTAACTTAAACGACACTTCAAATTTAATTTCAATTATTTCCATCTGGGCACGTTTCCGGATGACAGCGATGTGGAGGAATACTTCGACGCCTGAGTGTATTCTATTTTTGTATATTACTAATTTTGTGTAGGTATTTAGTTAAGTTTTAAAATAGAATTGTTTTAAGATTTAATTAAACACTCGTATTACATTTAAAAAAAAAACAATTCTTTGACCAACTCTCTTTTTCCTCTTTGAGGTAAACCCAAGGAACTTCTATTACAACCTGGAATGAGCATTGTCAATTTGACACCAATATAAAAATAAACCTTATGTTTATGAAGTTAAGTTCTATTACAGACAATCACTTGGTTAAAGAGAAATCCGGTCCGAGGGAGAAAGCGCTTGGAGAGCCCTGTGTCCCTTTCTAAAGTGTTGCCAGGAGGATTATTCCCGAATTTAATAGGAATGGTAGGAAAAAATAATATTGTCGTGTCTTATTAAAAAAACATTAACTTTCGTTCTGATATATTTCTAATATTTTTAAATTATATGTTAGAATGAGAACATTTTTTAGCAATAATTTAGATACTGTATTTAAATGTAATTAAAAAAAAAAAAGATTATTAGTAGAATATATAATTATATAAGTTAGACTGGTAACCCACCAGCCATATTTATTTGTTGTAAAACAATCAATTTCTTTATTCGGATGTAATAAAGATGGTTAAAAAGTGTGCGATTCAAAAGCTGTTCTGTTGCAAAAGCGAATCCTATGCAGGATGCGGTGTTTCATTCTTCAAGTAAGTATATTGCAATTCTTGAAGTAGGGTGCCCATAATGAACGAAATTATAAGATTATTTACACAGTGCAGCATATAAATAGGAGGTTGTCTTCAACGTAAGCATAATAAAACTTTGTATGGAATGGTGTACCGAATACTTAAAAGACGTGATCATGAAATTTCACATTTCCCGAGGAACATTTTAGGGAAATGGCAAAAAAGTTTCAACTTCCCATATTAATCGCTGATTTAGGTGTGTTACTTCGTATATTTGAAATAAATTTAAAAAAATATAATTTCAGACTGCCTGGAGAAGAATCAGGGAGGAAAAATTGGCTTGATGTCATTCCAAGACATTCAAATATCAAAAATTATTCCGTTATTTGCAGTCTTCATTTCAGGCCCCAGGATATAATAAAACATAGTTTAATGCGTTTTACTTTAATCCATCCTTAAAGCATAATTATTATTAACTTATGAAATCAAATTATTGGTTAATATATTATATCCTATCATATTAGTCTCAACGTACATTATATTGGTTGGTCACCCTAATGAAAGGGACAGAGGGCTCTCGTGAAGCTGTCTCCCTCGGACCGCGTATCGACAGCCTGTGAACATTCTAGGTTGTAATAGAAGTTCCTTGGGTAAACCCAAGTACTTGGTGTTACGTCAAGTTGACATCTGTCAGATTCGTTCTAAATTCAACTACAAAAATCTCTTCGTCTCACGTCCAATTCTTTAGAGGCGCCTGTCTATATACCTACTACTAACTGATTTTGTTCAAAATTTAATATAATAATATTTTTAATTGATTAATGTCTTCTCAGGATAACCTAATACGTTTAAAAATACACTTTTTATCTGCTACCGTTGTCTTTTATAAAAAAACACCAGTGTACATATTTTTTTTTGCAAATATGTAGGTGTATAAGTATGGACAACTACCCACACCTCACACTTTCCCAAAACCATCAGAACTATCACTTCAATATAAATCATTTAGCACAGTTTCAATTCAAAAGTTTGCACTTTTCAACGTTTTCGTGAATCGGTAATGCAGCCCCTAAATCAGTCTGGGGACCGACCACATTTGCATATGAGTAGGGCGACAAAGAACAAAGGGATATTTTTTTGTCGTTTTTATACCGATATGCTATCGGTGAAGACTGCGGTATAATATAGGTATTATCAGCCGGCTGTAAATCATTTAGGTTCTCGAAAAGTATTTTGGTTAAGCCTTTTTTGTGTGATTTATGTATCCGTAATGAAGTTTTAAACAGATAGTGTATGAGTGCGACATATTTATTTAGTGATGTTTGTTTAAGAATATTTTTAAATGATTTTTGAGTGACTGTTCACTGGCCACAGCACGTCCTTCCTTCAGTCTCACTGTATGTATATCTGGATGCTAATAATTATATAAAAAGTCCTGTTAAGGTTACACTCTTCGATATTTTGTCCATACAAATTTCGGGGGGGTATCACTCCACTGTTTAATCTTAATCAAACCTTATTACTTACTAGTAAAATATAGATTCTACATAGTTTGTTTCTTCAACACACGGCAATACACTGACTTAACATCGAGCTTTACATCTCACAATGTAGTTTTTACCAGTCTGTTCATAATTTGTTCAATACACACACAACATGAATAAGGAAACATTCATAGAAATTTATGTGAGCAAAGCAACTACCAAGAATTAAAGTAATTTTTTGTGCGGCCACGCGCCAATAGTCACATTCTGAATAATAAAACGACTATTATACTTTAATATACACCTTTTTGTTCAAAACTCAGTCACGTACTAACTAGTAGATGTACCTAATTGAATTTTAAATAAAAGCTGTCTATGTAACTACGTAATAAGCAAAGAGGTTTGTAAGCCTCAAACTATACTGGTTAGTTTTAATGAATCAGAAGAAAAGATTACTGGAATTTTCTGCAGCTCTACGAAAATTAAGGACTGATTTGGATTAGAGAGATTTATTAATTAGGACTAAAACGATCGAAAATTTAAGTAAATAGCGTTTGTTTTTGGATTTTAAAAGTCAAGTCTTTACTTAATTGTCTATCTATCTATATTTATTCTTTACAACTACTTACTTTATAATTGTGTCATTAGTCAACATTAATGTTGACAAATTTTTGTAACAATTGAACATAGAAATATCATCTGACAGGCTTTTTTTTTTAAAGATGGGAAATCATCAAATGACTCCTGCCGCTCTGGGTGGAGCGGGAGGGAGTGTCAGACTCTTACTGACTAAAACCCATCCATGCTCCTCCTAGTGCCTTTTGCGTTCCGGGGCCGCGGTAACTCTTTCGAACAAAATCCGCAGCTCTGGCCATCTGACAGGCTCTACAATTTTTTTATTTATTCGACTCCACAGTTTGCACGCAAACAATAAAAACTCCTGAAAAAAGTGCCAAATTAGAAATAAACAAGCGAACTTTGCTGTCACATATATTTTCCACATAAAAATTCATGCGACCGCAATCGCTACCACAATTGCGACCACGACTGCGTGGCGCAATTAATACATGTCGAGCTACTCTACAGTTTTCGCTGCGCCAATAATAAATGACCCGAAATTGTCAACTTTATTTGCTTTTCAATTATCATTGTGTTTTATGATTCAGATTAATTAATTGACTCACATAATTCGTTTATAGTTATAGAATTCATTTATTAAGTTTATCTACTCTTTGATTACTGAAATGTATGCTGAAACCTACCTCCATAAGACTCTGCTTAACCCGCAGAGGTGTATCTGCTACCGAATTATTTCAAGCACCGTAAGTTTGTAAAAAATCTTGCAACATTGTAAACCGTCGATCTATTGTGAATGTCACCGGACAATTGCAAATGCCGTAAGATTGTAAAATATTACGTGAAATTACAAATTAATTTTTCACACTTAGACACGAATAAATTGGAAACTATTGAATTGGGATGGAATTTATCGTATTGAAAATGATCTGTTCACAATAAAATCGAGAAATTATAATCTAAAAAAGATTTGATACAATCCCACGTAGTTTGCAATTTTCCGGTGACATGAAAATAATTAGGTACCTATACATAAAATTACAAATTCAAAAAATCCCGCCTAATTAACAATATCCTCGTCCTATCGAAAAAAAATTCTCGCAGTTTATTATAAACTTCAATGTTTATATAATATAAATCCTGGAAGTACTATCATAATATGATATGACAACATGATGATAGTGCCTACTTTCAGATTTTGCTGAGCTTCCAGAGATTGGCTACTGTCATCATCTGGTCACAATTCCAGACTCGGACAGAAAAACCGGATGACACTTTGCCTTAGAAAACCAACCTAGGACCTCATACTCAGTAGTATCTTTATTACTAGGAAACAATCTACAGAAGAGCCAGCAGTTGTTTTTTATTTTTTTACGCACAATGGTCCACAGCAGGGCAGCAGCTCTTTAACCGACTTCAAAAAAAGGAGGAGGTTCTCAATTTAGTTTTTTTTTACCACTTCTTAACATGAGAATTAAATTCATTGTTTCCTTTAAACAACCCTTACGTGCAAACAGCTGGGTCAAACACACGTACGTAGAGAATAAATTACAATTTTTAATTAAAAAAATAATTACTTCCAACACCTTTCCTTCACTATTGCTCCATTTTCTTAACACAAATCTGCGTTCATGCAAAGTCTAACCGCGAACTCGCACCACGCCTCATAGAACAAGGCTAGCGATTCGTGTTGCACAAAACACTTTTAATTTTAATTACCATTAGAAAACATTAAGTAACTCTTGTGTTTATAAGAATAGAGGTTAAGTTGCCTTGATTGGAGTGTAAATGTATCATGGTAAAGCTCGTCTAAGGAAGTGATCAGTCAAAAGCAGTGACGTAATCAACACGTGCTGGATTATAATGAGGCTTTTAAACTTTCTATTTATATTTTATTTTGTTTTGATTATTGTGCACTGCTGGTTTATCACCTTCATATTATTTTTTTAATTAGTCATCTGGGTATGCTGGTGTGATTGGTATTTTTATGGCAGTTTTAGTCACAACGGGATATGGGAGAAATTACAGTTAAATTGTTCTTGAAAGCACCCGCAGTCAGGTGTAAAACAATTTGTCTCCAAACGATTTTTTGCTGCATCGCGCTTATCTGTTACAGCCTTAACTTAAAATATGTGAAATTCTGAGTCTTGGTTTAGTTTTTAAAGTGTCGACTATAGATTTGCTATCTTAAAATGTGGAACGTAAATGTCACTGTTAAATCAGATTTGAATTTTTAATACCAGTTTTTTAGCTATCTAGAAAAAGTAGCTGCCAAAATTAATAGAATTAGATAAGAACTTGACAAGAGTGTTATATTTTAATATGTATTTCTGTTATTTACTCACAACCATAACCAAATTAGAATTTAGACACAGCACATAAAGCAGACTAGTAATAAAAACTAAATCTCAATTTATTACAGCGTAAGATAAGACATTAGTAGAATCCAGTTCAATAATAAAGACATAAGATATTGAACTAATGCTGTAATGTTAATCTGGAACGTCAAATTGATTCGACGGACGGCGAACAATTAAAATGTAAATGAGAATGTCGGGACACCGCCCGAGAATGTAATGTGAAAAAAAAATCACAAACGTGGTACGGGTGTGTGCACACTGAAAGCTTTTTCAATAAGGGTGTGTTATGTTTAATCGCATTCTGGTGAAAAAAACCTGATTAGAGGAAAAACTGAGAATTTTATCTTACTACCGTCCAAGATGAACACATTGCCTACGTTAAAAAAGGAGAACGTTCTAAAATTGAAGCTCTACCTAATTCAGAAGTCGAATATAATAAGCGCCATCTATCGGGTAATCTGTGAACTAATGAAAATCTTGCTTTAAAGCACCTTCTTCGTGTATTCTGATACTAAGTAATATTAATATTCGTTTACTTTATGAAACAAAAAAAAAAATTACGAGAGAGATAGATTTTGCTATAATAAAGCTTGTAGACTTAATAAAAAGTTTTAGACTGCAATATGAACTATATATAATATTTACATATAAATATATTTCCAAAATTTACTACCGTGAATTGCACCATAATTTAGATATGAGATGGACGTGTGACATTAGAAAAGCAGCTTTACCAAAATATGCGTAACGCGATGACTATATTATACACTTCTCAAATAAACTTTGTCAGAAAATAAATTAAAAATTTGAATAACTATAGCTTAATTTAAATACCATTTTTTAAAAGACTAACTGGTTCATCAATGGCTGTTAAACTAATTATAATATAAGATAGGACTAGCAGAAGATAATTATTGGAAATTAATTATAAGCTTTTAAATTTTTGTTGGTCTACGGACTGTTAGCTTTTACAAGTTTTGTTCTGGCTTCTGATTCGTCTTCCGCCGCAGGCAGGGCAGGCCTTACTTTTGCAGTGCTCATTACTTGTTTAAAAATCTGTCAAGACGCTTAGTTGACACTTCGCGTGACCATAGGGCTGGCTTTTACCTCGGACAAAGGATAAGCATTGCCATACAACGTGGCAATACTGCCAGCCTTTTGGGTACATTACCAGTGGCCTGCGATGCGGAGGAATTTTTCGACGCCATGTTTTAGATTATTTTTAGTTTTAGTTAAGAGTATTTTATTTAAGTGTGTATATAGTAATAGTCCTAATAATTACACAACAAATTTCTTAATTAAACATATAAACAACTTTTGCATTTTATTTTATCTGGACGATGTATTTTGAGACTTTGAAAAACTTATTCAACAGCTGTAACGTCTTTCTTGTTTAAATAATAATATATTCGGTTTCTAAATTATAACATTGTACAGCAAATAATTTACCGACAATATTGATTATTAGAAGGGTTTTAGTTCTCAAACTTCACCCCTTAAAATTCATAGTACCAATGGAACACACACTTAATGATTCAAAGTTCTACAGATATCAAATCATAACTCACTAAACAGGTGTTCAGAATTAGTAATGAGTACTTCCATACCAATCCTTATCAGTCGCGCCCTCCCATTCAAGCGGTCGCACAATATGTCATAATTATTTAATTAATGCAACCCCAGTCTCGGTTATCTGCATTCATAATTCAAGCCACCTACACGAAGAGAATTTCCAATCCATGAATTTCACGGTACTCAACTTTGTATAGAATGCATGGTTATACTGGTCTTTCGCTTTGTTTACTGTAGGGATTGTAACTGCACTGTGGCAGAATTAAAAATTAATGCCATCGATTTGTGCGCAATGTTTGGGACACGGGTATGTTCAGGCGAATCTCGTCACCCACGCTCGGCGATCTTAATTATGCGATTGTATGCCTACACGCGTGTCAATTAATTGCTGGGACCATTTCATTTGTTTTATTGTCACTTATTTGTTAATAAAAACGTTTGTGCTTTGTTTGAAGCGGACGGGGCGGCGGTCTTTTGTTGTTGGTAAAAAATTGCAGGTTTTAATTCAAAATTGAACTCTATTTTTATTGTTTGTGCAAGATACCTTTGCTATATGTACGAGTAGATAAAGAACTTTATTTATTTATAAATTATTTACTTTTGCCCGCGACTTTGTATGCGCATAGCCCGTTTTTTCTATTCCCGTATAGCCTATAGCCTTCCTCATGAATGTGGCTATCATAATACAAAAACGAATTTTCCCAATCCGACTGGTAATTCCAGAGATTAGCGCGTTCAAACAAACAAACTCTTCAGCTTTATTATATTATATATAAGTATATAGATATCATTCTCATTTATCACAGGACAAAATAGTGTCATATGAACTTTGAAACAGCCATTACAAATAATTCACCATCAAATACCAAATTGCCATTTCACTGTTACCATTACAGAGCAAAGTTCAAGATCAACTGGATGGCCCGAAAGAGTTACCTAATGATACGATATCGAGGCTTGCGAAGGGCGCCATTCAAATTCAGTCACGGGCTTTGAAACAATTTGGAACAAATGTCAAGATCATAAAGGATCCTACTTCGGTCCGTGCGAATGTCTGACTGAGAGAGGAATCGTGACTACTATAGGACTGATAGATCTTACATTTGGTAATATCGGTTCGGAAACTAGCACAGTTTAAAATCGGTTAACATCGCCAAGTTCTCATGTTCACGCTTTTTCATCGTTAACTTGATATCGAATCAAAGTACTCGTATAATTATAAAAACGAAAACCCAAGCACATGTTAGCATTTAAATTATGCATGTTATGATGGTATCATCGATACATCTATCGGCAAACAGTACACAAGGATCTAATTGTACCAACAGATAAGCTTCGTTGTTACACAATGTAACAAAAAAAATGTTATGTAATGCTTCGTTCTTCAAAACCATTTCTGTACGACCTTCAATATTTTTAACCGTAGACAGACGGATACGATGCTATCTCTCAGATTGCGAAGCAATTATATCACAGTCATGCTTTTGTTAACTATAGCCATAATATAAAAGAACAGTGAAATAGCAAAATGTCCATTTCATTAACTACAGAAGTAAATGCCTTTAAATCAAATCGTATAAGCAACGAGAGTAATTGTTGCGATAGTCCGTGGAAGCGGTGGAAATAATGGGTTGGCTTCTAGAGAGATAAAATCGTCGTGTCCTGTCGGTGGAGGTGGGCTTTAGCTGGTTGTGGCTCGACGATTCCTAAAGGTTGACTTAGTACGTGTGTAGCTTGATTTAAAATTACTGATTAATGTCTATAAAAGACTGCAAAATGCAATTGACGATAGCTAAAATTCTATGTTATACACTTCTGGACACATCTATTAGCCCACCTTAGAGTTTAGGTTTCGATGGCCCCTACCGAAATATGATTGCTAGATTGAACAAAAACTGTTGATGCAGTTTTAAACCTGATACATTTTACCATCTTTTTCGATCGTATTGTTTTAAATTTGAATTCAGAATACCATACGACATGGAGCTACGCCTAACAAGTCGGATATGCGCCTTGTTGAAGGCAATTGATTTTTGAATAAAAAACATGTTTTATCAAATAAAGGTTTAATTTAATAACGCGTGTTGCCTCCATGGGCATCTACCACAGCTCTCATACGATTAGGCATAGAGTTTATCAACCGCTCTATGAAATTTTGAGGGATCATCTCCCATTCCTCTTCTATGGCAGTTTTCAACTCCTGCATCGTCTGGGCAACTGGTTGACGAGCCCTAACACGTCTTTTTAGCTCGTCCCACATGTGCTCAATGGGGTTCATGTCTGGGCTTCTGGCTGGCCAGTCCATAACTGTGATGTTCACATCCCGAAGATATTCCCTGACGATGCCGGCCGCATGGGCTCTTGCATTATCATGCATAAAAAGGAAATTTGGGCCCACATAGTCCGCGTATGGTATCACGTGAGGTTCTAAGCACTCACGAATGTACCTTTCAGCATTTAATGTTGGCAGCCGTGGTCCTGTAACAACCTCAAGTTGAGTTTTGCCGCTCGCGGATATACCGCCCCAGACAGTCCATGAGCCACCGCCATAAGCAACCCTCTCTTCAAAGCAGCATTGTGCGAAACGCTCTCCCTTACGTCGGTAGACCTTCTTCCTTCCATCATTGCCATGTAACACAATATTAGACTCATCAGAAAAGAGTACACGGCTCCAATCTTGCTGTGTCCAATTTAAATGACTGCGTGCGAAATGAAGGCGCGCTGTTCGGTGGGCTCGCGTTAGTGTGGGCCCATTAGCTGGCGTGTGTGGTACCATATCGCGTTCTTTTAACCTTCTCCGAACAGTTCGAGCGCTCACAGATACTCCGTGGAAGTCGCGAAGTTGGTTTTGTATCTCAATGGAGGTAAGGTGACGATTTCTCAAGCTGGTCGTCACGATGAACCGATCCTGCCTTTCAGTTGTGACCCGAGATCGTGGCCTTCCTTGGCGACGAACAAAGCCGCCAGTCTCTAGGTACCTCCGATAAACATTTCGGACCGCAGATCGACTTAAATTAAGTTGAGCACTCACGTTTCTTTGGCTGTGTCCGGCCTGAATAAGTGCCACAGCTTGGGCGGCGACTTCAGGTGAAGTATCCATAGATTATTGATAGAACCTCACCTTAATGTTAAGAATAAGTAATGTTTGTTGCAAAACCAAAGATATCAATCACTTTTTCTAGAATTAAATCCAAGTAAACCAATAAAACCAAGTTTTCTTAGTATTCGATTGTTTGATATCAACAAACAGGCTCCAAATTGTCTTTTGTTTCTTTAAATTCTGTGTTCGAAATTCAAAAAAAGACTATTGAATGAAATTGTGAATGTGCCAGGTTCAAAACTGCATAAAAACTTTTTGCTCGACCTAATATAAAATTTTAGCTAGGACCAAACGAAACTGAAAATGCAAGGTGGGCCAATAGATGTGTCCAGAAGTGTATCTTCAGCAATATTTCCTTGCCAAGAAGATATTCCCTGACGATGTCGGCCGCATGGGCTCTTGCATTATCATGCATAAAAAGGAAATTTGGGCCCACATAGTCCGCGTATGGTATCACGTGAGGTTCTAAGCACTCACGAATGTACCTTTCAGCATTTAATGTTGGCAGCCGTGGTCCTGTAACAACCTCAAGTTGAGTTTTGCCGCTCGCGGATATACCGCCCCAGACAGTCCATGAGCCACCGCCATAAGCAACCCTCTCTTCAAAGCAGCATTGTGCGAAACGCTCTCCCTTACGTCGGTAGACCTTCTTCCTTCCATCATTGCCATGTAACACAATATTAGACTCATCAGAAAAGAGTACACGGCTCCAATCTTGCTGTGTCCAATTTAAATGACTGCGTGCGAAATGAAGGCGCGCTGTTCGGTGGGCTCGCGTTAGTGTGGGCCCATTAGCTGGCGTGTGTGGTACCATATCGCGTTCTTTTAACCTTCTCCGAACAGTTCGAGCGCTCACAGATACTCCGTGGAAGTCGCGAAGTTGGTTTTGTATCTCAATGGAGGTAAGGTGACGATTTCTCAAGCTGGTCGTCACGATGAACCGATCCTGCCTTTCAGTTGTGACCCGAGATCGTGGCCTTCCTTGGCGACGAACAAAGCCGCCAGTCTCTAGGTACCTCCGATAAACATTTCGGACCGCAGATCGACTTAAATTAAGTTGAGCACTCACGTTTCTTTGGCTGTGTCCGGCCTGAATAAGTGCCACAGCTTGGGCGGCGACTTCAGGTGAAGTATCCATAGATTATTGATAGAACCTCACCTTAATGTTAAGAATAAGTAATGTTTGTTGCAAAACCAAAGATATCAATCACTTTTTCTAGAATTAAATCCAAGTAAACCAATAAAACCAAGTTTTCTTAGTATTCGATTGTTTGATATCAACAAACAGGCTCCAAATTGTCTTTTGTTTCTTTAAATTCTGTGTTCGAAATTCAAAAAAAGACTATTGAATGAAATTGTGAATGTGCCAGGTTCAAAACTGCATAAAAACTTTTTGCTCGACCTAATATAAAATTTTAGCTAGGACCAAACGAAACTGAAAATGCAAGGTGGGCCAATAGATGTGTCCAGAAGTGTATCTTCAGCAATATTTCCTTGCCAAGAACCTCTTTCAGTCGGTCCTTCAGCTGTGAAGCTCGATTTTATTTCTTTAGCCAAACTAACAACTACGTCTAAGATACTTTATTCTTCAACCTTTCCCTCTGTATTTGGAATAATAACAATCCTTGCATATTATTTGCAAACGGAGAGTCCATTTTCATCCCGCAGATGCAGCACTTCTGCGTTCCCGGTAATTGGTTGAAGTTATCTACGTCATTACATCTCGACTCTTCCCTTTTTTGCCGGCTTTATTTCTCTCTCTTCGACCGCCACTTTCGTTTGTTTTTGATTCAATTACTTTTAATGCTCTCTGATCATAATCTAAGGGAATCGCAACGTTGGGATATTGTTAGTACTTAATCTTTTTTGAGATGTCGGGGTCGACAGTTTAACGTTCTAATTTTGAAAAAATCCTTGCTTGTTCTTGTTGTTTTGTTTTCTTCCTTAATGTTCAACCAGTCTTTCAATAAAAGAATTGCCTATACGGCTTTTGTATTTCACAAGCCGTAGTTTTAACATTATGGTAACAATATAAAGTTTACACTCGTAACCTTCAGCTCGATCTAGATAACTATCCATTTTTCTTTACTCAACCTTGTTTATGCGGCTTTAATACGTTATTCTTAAGGACGCGACATAACTCATGCAGTATCGTTGGTCGGATCGGTATTTCACTAAATGAACGCGTCTCAAGCGATATTTATAGCGACGGTGGACATAATTTAATAAACAAAGCAGGGCCGAGCCGACGTTTTAATGCCACCCCGGGCATAGGATCTGATAATGGATCATAACTGGTTTTCAGTCTCGGTAGATAGCATTGTAAGGAACAAGTCCCACTTCGTTACGAGCTCCCGGTAAAACGTACAGGGCTTCCAATCGTTAAGCGTAAACCCTATCTGCATTGGTGCTATTAATAATATTATACGGCGCAATATCTGATACGCATTGAATGCATATTTTATATGTGCACGCGCTGTTAATATTTCGTTACTGTTTTCTGATACAAATTGTCCGAACGTGGCATAATGTTGTAGATATTATAGATAGCAAAAACATACTATCTAGATTTACCATAAAGAATGTGACAAGCAGACATTATGAATATTTATAAAAATAAAATAATATACTGTGGACGTGAAACATAAAAGTATTTGCTTTGATCGATCATATAAAAACAAAGCTTCGAATCGCATAAAAACGGGTCGGGAATTCGCATTGTAATAAAGATAACATTGTACTGGCTTTAGGTATTTTATTGGTATAATATTTGGCATTGAACGAGTGTTTGTAAAGGGGCTTTATTATGGATTTAAACAAAACCCACGTATGTGTTGTTAATATTTAAATGCGCAAAACAATTGCATGACAACAAGCATTGAAACAAAATGCTTCGAATCTCGTTGGGTTCATGACAAATGACTGGCACGTCTCATATCAGCCGAGATGTGAATCGAACGGTTACAAACGAGAAAGTATAAACATTTACATTTGAAACGTCCAACCGCCAACAAAAACGGATCGTGCTTCAATTTTGGTCTTATCTAGAGTTGCCTTTGTTTCCTTGACAGGTGCATTAGTATGCTATCACACAACAATTAAATGCATCGGTATTGCTGCATCACGATGAGTAGGTGTACGGAGACTCGTATCATGAACACGCTCCGCATTCCCGCTATCTGTAGTTTTTGATCTTTCACGTCGATTTGATTAAGGAATTCCTTTGTTTCGTTATATTGTTTACTGTCTGCGGTCGGATGACTTACACAACCCAGCCTGATTAGTTTTTAGTTTAGTTGTTTGCTATCATGTTTCAAGGACTAGAATTTGTAGGCTGTGGTCGTAATGGCTTGGTTTATTACGATCTTTGAATATCTTCGATCGTAAAACTGTTCGGTGGTCATATTTTTGGCTGTCTAATTTCTATATCAGGGAATGTAGTACGAAATAGTTCTGGCATTTTGTTGTTTATTTGGAAATCCCATTGTAATCGCATTTAGTTGATAGATTGAGTTGCAGAAGTTTTAAGTTGAAATGCTTGTTTTCTCTACGCGAGATTTCTGTTTTCACAAATAGGTACAGCAGCGGATCATTTCATAGTCATTATGGATTTATTATTTTAAATTATTTTTTCTCATCATTTGATGATTGATTGTTTTTTGTAAGTCGAACCGTTGCATTATTGTATTTATTTAATCGATTTACCTATTATAAATCAAGAATGCTACTGACTTTGTTAAAATGAACACTATGATAATAAATACATTAACCCAATGAAAAGTATGTTAACTCTGATTTGATTGGGAAGTTCACAAACGGATTCAACGTTCATTTCTAAATTACCCAGAGATAACGCCTCGCTTCTTATAAAGCAATTTAGACGAAAATCTCAAGCCAAATACACGATTAGATAGATGTACGTACGCCGGCGGCCGTATTTCGGGAGAAATTTTAGCTATTAAAAGAACATATTTTCACGCACCCAATATTTAGAGAGTGAATGCTTTAAAAAGCAGTTTTATTACTTTTAAATAGCAGGTAACAGTTCGTTTTGGATGAGTCGTAAAATGTTACTATCACAACTGTCTCAGAACAGTTTGAGTTGCTTAGTGAGTGGGACGACATAGAAATTCTTTGTAGGTTTTGATCAAAATATTGAATATTAAAGTTTCTATGACGCATTGAAAGGTTTTATGTTTGGATCGTTAGAATCTATTGATTGGGAAGTGATAATATTTTATTGATTTCTTTGGAGAGTATTTTTAGATATCTTTCTAAAGTTTTAAAATCGTTAAAGGAGAGAATAAATAAAATACAACCATGAAACATTTTCTTCTTTTCGTTTCGTGTGGGAACTATTTGAACGAATGTATCTACTCTTTTTACTCCGAATGAACAAAAGAACTGAAATTCTAAGAGAGAGTTTATGTTTCCAAAACACGGAAGTATTTACACGAATACTTTCATTAATTTCCCAAATATTTATATTGAAAGTTTCCGTTTTGCCTAAATATTTACACTGTACCTACACGACATACAGAACAACTTCCGTAGATTGCAATATGGCGCCGGTTTCCGTTATCCGAATGGTCAGGGCAAACAAAATATCGAACCTTGCACCGATACGTTGTTCGAGCCCGGCCTTACTTAGAAATAGCCACGCGTTGAGAGAAACGGCCAAGTTGGAAACCGTTGGAAACTGAAACATATGATTATTATGCACAATAAATTATCTGAAATGTTTTGTTTGCTATCGAACATATTGTAGGAGCGTTTTGTAAAAACATAATTATTTAATAGGGAGAGAACATACTTTTAATTTTGATACTGTTTTATATTTGGAATGCACATGCATGTACAGCTGTCAGAAGAAGACGAAAGCCAGTGAAACAAGGATATCTATATTTGTTCAAATAAATCAATCGATTTTTAACCGACTTCTAAAAAAGGAGGAGGTTCTCAATTCGAATGTTTGTATTTTTTTTTTTTTTTTATGTTTGTTCGGGCATAACTCCGTCGCTTGCCAACCGATTTGAAAAATTCTTTTTTTGTTGGAAAGGGTATACTTCCCAAATGGTCCCTATTATTGTATTGAAATTTTATCAAAATCGGTTCAGCAGTTTAGTTTTTAAATCCAAATAGCTGGAAAAAATATCTGAAAAATTATCCATGTATACGAAATTGCGTATTTTTGCTTTCCTGTGACTTCCAGTGGTGTTGTTAGGTGTGGGGTACCACTAAAAAGTGAAAAATAAAAAACTTTTTCACAAAAACAGAAACCGACTTCCAAAAAACACTACAAAGTTCAAAATAACTTTAATTTCGGAAGTCGGTGTCGAATAACGAAGAAGCCACCAAAAACACCTACTTCCGAAATTAAAGTTATTTTGAACTTTGTAGTGTTTTATGGAAGTCGGTTTCTTTTTTTGTGAAAAAGTTTTCACACTTCACTTTATTTAGTTTATATCCAGCCTCAAAACATTTTCACCAAAAATGTTCCAATATTTCTTCGTCGATTTCTAACTTACGTATTTTCTCTTCCAGCCCGGCCTATTAAAGGTCAGTCCAAGTGAGCTATAAATAAGGTATTTAACCCAATGTGTGTGGGCATGCCTAAACTGGCTCGGCCATGGGAAAGCCTTCGGATATTACAATCGCTACTATTTATTTGGTACCAGCTGAAGTATTGGGAAGGACAGGTACCTATTGAATACAATGTCGGCCATGCATGGCTTGGAGTCTTGGAGTATTATTTGACCTTTGTTCGTTGTAATGTAAGGTCCATGTTCCTGGGAGGTCTTGTTTTATTGTAATTAAGCTCAGTTCTAACTAAGCTATCTGTTTGGTACTGTTTTGGGCTTACGTGCCCTGAGGGGTTCACTTCAAAACATGGTCCCTACATAGAGAGTTCGTAAAGGTTGTTACTAAGGATATCTTATAATTTTAGGAAAGTGTTAAGGAAGAGCTTGTTTAATTAAATAATCAAAATTCTCTAGTTAACGATAAAACTAAAAGATTACTTCTATAAAAAAATGAATATGATCGTAAAAAAACCTGCTACTAGAAAATAATAAAATATTGTCATTGCAAACATTATCATTATTTACTCCACTATTAATCGAGCATCTGTATTTGAAAAGGATAAAAATGGTATATTTGATGATACTTTTATAGCATTTTAATTAAACGTTTTATTGAAACAGTCTCACGGATTTATCAATGTTCCTTTTTTTATTTTTAGTTTAAATTTTACGTGCCTATTAGCGGCTGATTATTATAATACAGATTTATCTTTTTTATATAAAACAGTAATAAAAATCTTTATCAGACTGTGTAGAGTTTCATTAAGCATTTATCTTTACGACTTTTGTTATAATGTATATTAATGATATAAAAACTTTATAATAGACACTCAAAATTTCGTTTCCGTTTATTTTAGGTGTTTTTGACGGTTAAGTGAAAATACAAAGGTTATAAAATAGCCAGTTTTGACAGGTTGTAGTACAATGGGAAATATTAGCCCACCTTAATATTGTTAAGTTATTAATGTGTGGGTTTTCACACAATGTTTTCTTTCGCCGTTTCTTTGGACGTGGTGATAAAAATAAAATTTTATGGGTTTTCATTTTTTGAATGACAGATTTTTGAGATTATTCTTTTTTGGATATCTTATGACAGTTTTATTTTAAACTGTTTTCCGTGTGTTATATTATAATTTGCTTGCTTTGAAATACACACATGCAAGGTCTAAAGTGACTGTAATCACGAAAGTGTTCCTAGTTTACGAGTGCCTACAAACAAATGATGATATTAGAAACCTTATACTAATAAAAACAGACAAAATAAGGAAAAATAAATCAAAACTAAACAGCTTTTAGTTCAAAATCATAAATTCAACTTACACTACATACCAATAAAAATGACCTACCTTATCAGTACAAACAAAAATTCGGTCAAACAATAAAAACACAACCTCTACAGACTGTAAAATAAAGTTGTTGAAAAAATGTACCGCACACAATATAAAATGGTAACTCGATAAACGCTCGCCTCGAATGCTTTGAACAAACGAAAATATGAATTGAGATTACGGTAATACACGAACGTGGGTTAGATGGGCCGTACACTGTGGACTAAGGTAAACTCGCGACTGTTTAACCGTGCGACTAAATCGCAAATTATTATTACAAAACCAATTGAGGCAGGCTGTTAGTAATATTTTTTGTAGTGATTTATCCAAAAATGCTAATCTTTTGGCAATGTCATTGTGCTCTTTGCAGAAAAGTGACATCGTAGGCATAAAAAAACTGCGTCAAAATACAAAAAGCTGACTTGATCTAAAACTTAATTTTGTCGCTTGACTTTGACTTTTTGCCTTATCGTTATCTTATATATGAAACCCAACTGATTCATTGACCCAGTAACTACAAAAGAAATAATCCTTTCCATAAAACTAGGGTTTTATAGATAGAAATTAAACGCAAAAGTTAACCGTGCTCCTTTTCTTACGGCGATCGCTCGAGCGTGGGTCGACATAAATGGTAGTGCAACGAACATGCTGTACCTATATGAGACACTGCATCATTTGCAATTACATGTTATTGTACCTTTGTACTATTTTAATGTCCGCCAGTGTACGCCCCCAGTAAGAATGTGGCATTGTAAGCAAAATAGTGCGCCGTTTATTTCTGTCAATTTGAGTATCAACGGATGAGTTGCAACGAGGCATAATGGGCTGGGATTGTATGCTAGTAGATAAATGAGTTTCATTTTAGTGGCCCTTGTAGTTAGGTCTAGTTAGTTATACTCTGATACTTTGAGTCTTTGAATTATTTTGTGCATTAATAATAAGAATGTCAATTACAGTCTATAATTTCGAAGTAGTGCCTTTTAATCTTTAACGACATTTTTTTCAAGATAGAGCCAAGTTTTATATCTTTCGTTGAGTGAAATAATTACTTCTTTTATTTAAATTGAGAACATTAATGGTTTCCTTATTTTCCGTAGTTTCAACTACGGAAAATAAGAAAACCATTCCCAACCACCAACATGAGTTTCGCAATGAAACAAATGACGACTGTCAGTATGATCGGAGCATTACTGTGAAATGTAGCAAAACTTTTTGCAAACTTACTTCCGATCATCAAGCTTCATTAAAGTATCAATGATCCCAAAGATTACAAACTCTGACCTTTTACAAGCGACCTGACATTTATACATACAATTTGGCCGTCCAACACAGTTCATTAATCATCCAAAGGCTACCAGCGAACTAAAGTCCCATTAGGCTGCAAAAACATCGATGGATTGCTGCGTGTGTAGTAATCACTAACGCAAACAGCCTACGTTAATCCTTTACACAAGCAAACACATAGCATTAAGTAAATCCTTCAAATAATCCAGTACGAAAAGCCGACAAGTCCCTGTCAACACTCGACGAACGCGATTTCCTTGGCAAGCGTCGAAGTTCTCATCGTATTTACATTTTCACACATAAAGTAAATTCCTCGTATCCAGAAGTTTGAGTGCGGGGAAACGAAAATAGCGATTCATCACAAGTTTTAATCTGTTCTAGAGTTTGGCCCACTTGCGGTCATGGGTCAGGTAGACGAGCGTTTTTATCGCAGCGGTTAAATTAAAACGCCATCGGCTCTAAACAAAGTGAGATCTACCCGTTGGTCAACCTCGCTTTGTTTAGAGCCGATACAAAACATTTTCAATGGGGCATTTCGGTAGTACATGTTAAGCCCATACATTACTGACTTTCGAACATATGTTACTACTGATAAAATATCACATAATCTAAGCTCTCCGCCTTGAGGACGGAACGATCCTCCCACACCGAACTAACTTACGTTTTTTCTTTAAGTTACGTGCCATGATCATTGACACCGGCCACCTCAATCTCTGTTATTACCATAGTACCATATTGACACTATTCTAAATTAATTGCACAGTTACAGTCAATATTAAATTACACTGTGTGCTTTTCCTACCGCGTAAATCATATGAGTTTCATAGTCTTGTGAAATGGGACTCACTAAATAATACTTCCCACACTGCAATCGTTTTAGCGTGGGTGATATAGCTGCAACCTGCCATTATTTTGTTGCTTAAAAGCACATTTGAAACCAATACTTGTGCCAAGTACGGTAACTTAGTTAATATTGACGTGGGTCTTTAAGTTTTTGAAACACAAAATGGGTTTTGGTCGTCATCATCAAAACAACAACAATTTGTCAAAAGACTGGATATAAACCTCCCTCAAGCGTTGCCATATCGACCGCTCTCCACATTTAGCGTACTCCTGCGACCATCACTTGGGGCCCAATCAACCCAATGGGTATCAATACCATCATGATTTTGTCAGACAAATAGAACTATCCCTGTATCACAACGGAAACATAATGGAGCTGTGTTGAAAGACTATAAATGTTATTAAAAGAATAATGAAGAAGTGTTAAAATTCATTTTATTGAATGGCAACTATAGCGAAAAGTCCCAAGACCATAGCATTTAGTACATAAAAAGTATGAATATACAACAAGCTGGTATATTCTAGTAGTATCCCAGGTCGTCACCACTGTGACGTATCTGGCCAATTCGCATTCCTTGTTTCTAAATTACATAATAAACAAGCTTAATTATCAGCATTGATGATCAAACTGAACCCAAGCAATCTGCTATTTAAATATAAAGATATGGATGAACAGGTTTTAAAAACAATAATAAAATAATCTTTAGATGCAAGAGGCTGTTATTGATCCACTTTATGCAAACGCGTAGGTCTTAAACTGGTATCAACTGACAACCTCTTCCTTCTTGATATTAAAGTGAACTACCTTAATGCAATAAATGCGAAAGTTGATTTGGTATTGACAGAATAAAAATATTTTGTATTGTTTTCTCTAGAATTCTGCATGTTTTAATATATGAAAGTTTTTTAGTAAACAAAATTAATAAAAGCAAGTAAGTATGTAAAAAATACAACAAATAAAAATGTTAAACTAAGAAACAAAACTTCTGGAGTTTTTAGACACACTTCTGGCACACTTGGTGGATTATGGCCCTCTCTCACTTGTGTGTCAACGTTGGAAATGGTATAGACTGATCTATACCAAATATCTGACTATGCCACTACCGCTATGGTCGTTTTAATGGATGAAAATGCACAACATTAATCAATCAATATAAAGTATAAGTAAATGAAGAAATAATAGAATATTATAAAGGTAATAGCCGTTCAGTTTTTGGTCCAAGCAAAATTGCAAACGTATCTTGCGTAGCTAACACATTCTAAGTAAATAAACACTACGAATACCTAGCAATAACGCGTTCAAAAACCGATATGACATTTAAAACAATACAATACAGTATCGACGTTAAAACGCTCCATGCGGTGCGATATTTATTTTATCTCCTATTCCATAACCATTGGATCGAATGACCCCTTTTTCAAGTTTCATGGTCGAATCCCACCTACTGTTTTTCATTACGGACACGGTGCGAGCTCATATTTGCTAGGTATCAGTTTCTTAGACATTTGTTGTTTGGTTTCACTGGATTTGCCTGCGATATTGCAAAAAATCATAGTACTTGTAGAAGAAGGTATTGTACTTTTAAAGGACAGTCGAAAAAAGGTAGACTAGAGGCACTAGACAAGCGAAAAAATTGTCAATCATAATGTAGGTAAGTTACTCTTTCATACTCATATAATTACATATAATTTTCGAATTTTAGACAGTCGTTTTCTCTGATCGAGAATCACTTTGTATAAAGCCTAAAATGCTTTGAAAGACCAAAATATATAAGCAATGATACTAACAAATCAACATTTAGAAAATCGAGGATATATCCCAGACCCAAAAAAAAAAACACCCGTCTGCGTCAAACAAATTTAGCGTGCAATATTTGGACGGCGCCGTTACCCGCTCACCTCTGCAACTGTAAGTACCCACATATTTTACAAGAATTCCATCGTAAGGAATATTTATTTTTTTAGTTCCATTGCGTGACGACACAACACACGCGACACACGATTTTTGATTTATTTCGAGGTTGAAACGCGGCTTTTGTTTCGTGAACGCGTCACCTAATTAGAACTGTGATTGCATGTTGGAAAAATTCGGCGAACCGATTGTTGGAAATTGAAAAACACATTGTTTTCTTTTTACGGTTATGTCTTCATTTTGGTTGAATATGAGTGAGTTTATTCTTTACCTGATGATTATTAACATTATTATAAAATAATAAGCCTTATCAACTTTCGCAAGAAATCGTAGCTCTGCTTTTGCGAAAGTCACACTCTGCAACTCCACCTAGGACTTCCTAAAGATAGCCTCCGTAATATCCCTGGTTAGATATTCTGCTAAGTTACTGACTTTGATTTCGCATTTGAATATTTTTTTGGAACAAAAAGACAATTCATAAAAACCACCGTCACCTAATACTACATCTTAAGCCCCCATCAATTCTCCACGCCACTCATAAGAGCCGTAAAAAAGTGTTCCATTCAAGTCTGTCATATAAATAATGTGATGACCCTATTTTAACTTTATAACTTGTTTATAGTGAATCAGCTGTTAGTATTAAATCAGTATTTTATTGCCAACAATCCGTTATTCGTCTGTCGAACTGGAGAGGCCACATAATAGCCGTGTTTACGTCTTGGACTATTGAGCACGTATATTCATCTACTGAGATGTTACCCGTTTATTACTTTGATGTATGAATTGAGTTTAATTTGCAGTTGTTGTAACAGATGCGCGCACAATTGGTGCAAGAGGTCGCTTTGCTTTGATGCCAGGCTGCCAACCTATTAATACATAAACGGCTGGAGTGTCTGAAAATACGCAAGGAAATGAACCGAAATCTGATCTGAAACTGAAGTTGAATCAATCTTGAAAAATTTTGATAGGAAATAATCCATATTCTTAATATTTTGCTGAGATCGTTAACTGCTACATCCACTTCTTCACCAAATAGTATGACTATAGTAGTAAAGGTAGTATGTGAAGACTTTTTGTATTACGCTCTTGATACTTACATTTCTGTATCTGCATATCCATGTGAACCGCTCCACGCAGCTCCTTAATTTCAATTAACCTTCTTAATAGCACTCAAGCTAATACTCGTTAAGCGATCTTCTGTCACCCATCACCTTTACATCAAACATGACACCACAAGACAGTACATCATCGAAAACAGGTGCTTAAATAATTTCTCCCTCCATCGACTTTATTTAAAATATCCCTTTTAATATTGATGGTCCATTACTAGTAAGCTTGTACGATGTATCGTTTCTTTGTAACACAACACCGCTACGTCAAGGTCTAATTGATGCTGTCAGTCAGTATAAAACGGGCTTTAACAATACCGGAGTTAGTATCCATTTGATCGTCCCCTGGGAACACTCCCGGCTTGATCGAAGTGTTTTTATTTTGTTCAAAGTAATAGGAGAAAGTTGGTGAATACTGTTGGGTAAGAGTGGAATGATGGACGAAATAAATGATTAATGCAAAGAGTCATGAGTGTTGGAAAACCGACGATTGTTACTGGACTCATCATGCTTTCGATTGATTCTTGTTGGTTTTATTTTGATGCTCGTATGTTTGAGCTATCTTCAAGCTTCCTGACATTTACATTTTTCTAGCAATTATCACGTCTTATCATTGTAGGTTTTTTAATGCAGCTTTGCTCAGTACCGATTCCATAAAAGTCAATTAATTTATTGTCTTTTAATGTCCAGTTCCTATTCGTCACCAATTGATTCGGTGAACAGGATGTAAAACGACCTTCTGACATTTAATTATTGACTATTGAAAAAACCATTTGTTACATTTGTCATCCGCTAACATTTATGCTATTATTGAAAAGAAAGATAAAATTATAGGAAATTACAATTATGCGTTCGAGCTCACTTTTCGTTATAATTCTCATATAATTATAGTCTTCGAAGATAAATAAATTCATTCTCTTAAATATTCAGATTTTTAACACAATGGTAAGTACCTACGTAAAATTCTGTGAAAACATTAATCTTGCAGATTATTTACTTCGAACCTCATTTATCATTCTCCTTTTTTTGTAGTACATTACTGAATACACCGTATATGCACCTTTTACATTAATTACTGTCACTATTGAGATATTTGCGCTTAATTTTGTTTTAGTTTCCTTAATTTTAGAAGCAATTTTTGTGTGGATGTTAATCCTTCTATATGAATTAAACTGGTAGTAATGTTACCTACACATATGTTTAATACAGATTTACACATCATTTGTTACAACAGTGCTTATTGATCCATGAATCAATATATTGATGTCATCACCCAATCTCAGTTCAACCACCTCATCCTCAATAGGTACAAAGAATGACATAAAAATACCTGCCAAACAGATATGCATTTAGTTTTTATCTCCTCGAATATTTTACGCGGACAAAAAACTATAATGGCGAATCAATAGTTACTGCATATTACCATCGCCTTCCAGCTTCTCTAGAGACGTTTTTCGATTTGCTATAAATCTTGTGTTTAATTGTCCGCGAAATAAAGGGATTAAGCGTTGGGGATTAAGTAGACAAATTCTTTTCAATATCCATCTTTTAGATTTCATCAGGATTGTTAGTATATTTTTTGGGTTTGTGAGATTTGGCGTGGATTCAAGACCGGATATCGTTAATTTAGTTCCGCATTATTGATTTACCAGAACCTGCAAAGTTTTCAATAAACCAAATTATATTTTTGCGATTCAACATTTTTTTTAACGTGACAGCTTTCCCAGAGTCTAGTTTTTTTTGTAGTTCCTTTCCATCGTTAATTTTTATCTGACTTCAAAAAATGAGGTTATCACTTCGACCCGTATTTATATAATGTTGTTAGAATTGCACAGTTTTTGTATAAATGTTAGTCTATACCAGCTTTTAAACATGTGTGCCAAATTTCATAAGTGCATGTATGTATGTTTATTTGTATGTCTGTATGTTTTTCCGCGCATAGGTATCTCGAAAACTATAAGTCAGATTGCACCGACCTCATAAAAATAGGTTGGCTTATTTACTTTTAATTTTTTAAAAGATTACTCTTTTCTTTTTCCCTTTTTAGTTATTAATTAAACAAATTACAGTTTTGAAGTCGGTTTTTAAATTACTTTTTTCTGCTATAGGTATACGAGTACATTATATTAACATCTATTTATGTAAATGTTTTAATTGAGATAAGATAAGATCAACGTTATTTGTTCAAACATGAAATAGATAATACAAACCCGAGCATATTTTTTAATCCCGTGGTTACAGGATTTTTTATGTGTAATCCCGGAATTCCAGGGCTATCTCGTGAGGAGACTTTTTGTTTTCTAATTGAGCTCAAACGACTGGTATTCAGCTGAATCTGAATTGACTGAAAGCCGACCCCAAAATAGTTGGGAAAAGGCTAGGCCGATGATGATGACCCAAGTATATTCTAACATAAATAATAAGTTCTCTAACATGAGTACAACACATACATAAAGTTGTCAGCATGCCAGAGATGTTTAAATATGGTACAATTAGACCCATCATGTTTGCCATGGACAATGGCAAGCAAATATTAATAAAAGCAATCATAAATGCATAAACCTGATGCGCCATGGCTGTATCATGCTGTAAGCATACTTGTAAGAGTAGTTAGGTTAGTTTATTTTATTGGATGTTTTTTGAGTGGTTGTATTTTCTAACATTAGAATTAAGCAAAAAATGTCACTAACACTTTTTGGGCCTGAGTTGCGACGAATTAACAAAAAATATTATTTTTATTATGAATAGATAAATTAATTGGCATCTTTGAGTTTATTTTAGACTTCAATTGTATCTTAATAAGATCAAGTTCTATAATGTTCATAGTATTTTTATACGATTACAAAGTGCTACAATTACTCCGATTTTATTTTATTCCCAGATCATGTCAGAATTAATTTGGATGTAATCAGGACAGGACGGAAACGAGTGGATCAGAGTAATCCATTCATGTGGACTTATCAATTAAGTGCTGTCACGTTTTATAAACATTGAAGAACAATAATAAAATTGTATAATTAACAATTATATTAAAATTGTTGATACAATTTATCCTCTGCAAGTGTCCAGTCCAGGCATCAGTATTTTAAATATGGTAATTAATTTTCAATACAACATCATTTTGATTTACATTTTCAGCATTACTTTCGCAGTTATCATCAAATCATGTTTACTTACTAAGCAAAAATTGACGTTAGGTAAATGATTTAATGTCAACATAATCAGTGTTCTATAATATTGATTCAAACGTATGTTAATATTTGCCAATGAAACAGCTGACGAATTCAACTTATCCGTTATTGCAAATTACATATTTGTTTGCTTCGCCTACCTATTCACCCCATTGAAACTTGTGCGTAAGATGTTGTCTTTGAAATGAAATGAAGATAAGTAATGTACATAATATCAATCTATCTGTTAACTTCAATAGAAACTTTAGCAGAACCAGAGATATTATTGCAAAAACATTTTACGTAAGTCATAAACCGTTTAACTCCTGTTTACGTGTTTTGAAAGCTAAAGCTAATAAGGCCGTTAAAATTATACGGTGAGCCACAACAGGACGTCCATACAAAGATATTATTACGATTCGGACGTATGTTTTCAAACACCGGGGTCGTATAATTTTATAATACTTGTTGACATACTTTATTGTGCTGTTGTAAAAATGATAGCTGTATTAATTTTGGGTCTTACTGCTACTGGAAAAGGGTTTATGTTCCTGTTATTTTGTGTAAATATATTTTTGTTAACGACAGTATGCAACGACAGTGGCTTGACCATCTTTGTCCGGCCATCAGTTAATCCTCACAAAACTCACACTAAACACGTATGAGTAGAAAAAAAATGATTTCTGTGTTGCTATTGAATTGGTCGCATAATAAAAATTTACGATACAATTTATTTTAATATTGATATCGATAAAATCAAAGAAAGGTCTGGGTTTGGTGTTTCCTATTTATGAATAAACGTGATTAAATTTAAACACTCATAAAATCCTGGTCATTTTGATGTTACACGTTTAGAAGCTTATAAATACAGATCGATTCGCTGTTTTGTACGTAGTTAGCTTTTAAACGATATATTTATGAGTATTATAAACTTTTAATATGTGTAGTAATATGTCATATCGTAAATAACGTGCGTAAAATATATTTCCTCGCATGTAATGGCGTGTTATGTTCCAGGATTCAATGCCGTTTCTTTTTACGTTTCATTTAAAAATTGATTGAATTAAATTAGTGTCTTCCTTGGGAGTTTCAGATCTTTAAAATAAATACCTAACTATACCGTGTTAAATCAGTTGAATAACCTTATAACTTATTCAAACCACTGTTAAGCCTTAATGCCTAGATCGCAATTAAAAAGACACCAATACGATAAAATACATGACTGGTTATTGATATAAAAACGTCGTGGAAAGAATTGAATGAAATACGCTCAGTGTAGGTACTATAAAATAAACAGAATACTTAACATTAATATAAAGGAGTTTACACACACGCCGAGCGTAACGCAGCGTGTAGCCGCGTGACAAATTCTTAAGCGGCACGACGACGACTCGAACGTATTTACTCAGGAATTTATGAGTATCTAATAATGTCTTCTGACTAAACAGAGAAGAAGATAAATATATAATTGAGGCAGTAAAATAATAATATAACTATAGGTATTTTTTACCTTTGTTACTTAATACTCTACCTAGGTAAAATAAACTGTGTTTATGT
Organism: Melanchra persicariae; assembly: GCA_947386135.1. NCBI lineage: Eukaryota > Metazoa > Arthropoda > Insecta > Lepidoptera > Noctuidae > Melanchra > Melanchra persicariae. The sequence continues at coordinate 6,695,454 of OX376655.1, read as the reverse complement.
GTCACGTCATGTGTTTATTTTTATTTAACCACTATATTTGAGTTTTTAATTGTAAGATTACTTATGAATAAAAAAAACATACGAAACCTGTGTCGATTTCTTATATTCTTATATTTTGCAGCCAAAATTAAATAAAAACGATTTTTATTCCCATTTTTAGTTAAATTTTAGTAAAACTTGAAGAGCAGCTTTAAAACTGACTATTACTTTAAAATAAGTTTAATATGAATTTTCGTGTCAGCCTTTTAAAGACTACTCTGTGACCAGCCAAAACATCTCAATTAGTTAGTCCTGGTGCACACTTGACTTTTACATACCATTTTTACGGCTGTGTTCATGCTCCTTACTGCATTACGACGTAATTATTCCCTCTGTTTAGTGTATATTTAAATAAAAGATTAATATTCAAGAATGTTTATTTGCGTAGGTTTTGTAAAAGCTCATTAAATGTTCATATTTTTTAATTTTATTGTATCAGTTTAAGCGGAGGCAATGAAAAAGAAATTGATTTTTTGCTTAAGGCGCATTTAAACTTTAGTTTTTGTAGTCTTTTTGTAGTTAATGAAGTTGGTTTTTTGCATTATTTGTTGTGGCTCGCGACTCGGTCGACAATATAATCGCAATGTCGTGGGAGTTGATTGGCTTTTTATTGCATCTATGGTACTTGAGACAACAGTTCCAGTGTTTTAATTTACTACTTTATGACTGGCATCTGCTAATATTGTTTGAAGAGCCGATAAAAGAATAATTTAGGCGTGTCATTGATATTTGCAGGAAATTTGTTTTGTTTTTATTGCATTTTTATATGGCATTCTTATTCATTTACGAAGATGCAACGGGTAGGTAGGTGTACAAAGCAAATAACGATTTTTATTTTTGAAATGTATGTTTCAACTATAGCACTACTAATTAATCTTTTGGTTCTCTGTATGGTATGAAAATACTTATGATTTTGAAAACCTATTACTTACAACAGGGTCCTGTTGTAAGTAATAGGTTTCAAAATCATCAACAATCAACTTTGATATATAAAAAAAGATATGGTCCCAAACACAAACACATATTTGGATAACACTTCCATACTGAAATGTACAACACATCCCGCACCTGTGCAGAAGATTTTCAAAACATCTTTTGATGCTGATACCAAAGCATTATCAAATAAAAAGCATTACGATGTTCTTAATAAACATATTTGATGTTTCAATATATGCCGCTGTACATTTAATATATTTATTCCGTACTCTGATTGTGTTAAATGAAAGTTATTATGTACTTCAAAACGTAAGCATAATAAAATTTAAGATGAAGAACAGAAACTTCTTTGATTGTATTTAGATGAAAGTTTCTTAGATACAAAAAGGATTAATAAGTTTTTACTGCTATACAATATAATGTTACTAAATTGAGCTTTTTCAGTTCAAGATTCAATGAAATTGGTCATTACTTTTTCGCTGTCTCTATCTTCAAGAAAAAAATATTTTGGATTTAAATCGATGATTCCGAAATTATTTCTGTTTCCTCTGTAATACAATAGCGTTCGTTATAAATTAATTGGTCTTTAAAAGAATTAGCTGTCCATTATTAAAATACCTTATTAATGTTCTGTGGTATTTTTCGTTTTCGTGTTGATAAATTCAGTGAATTTTCCGCGTTAAAAAGCAGGGACTTGAATCTAAAACAAAAGATATTTGTTTCTGATTTAGAACCCGATTTATCAATAGTCAGGTAACCTGAGGAATAAAAATGGCAGTGTAACAGTCAAAATCAGCCTAAAAAACAGCAAATTCAGAGGTTTCAGTTTCAAAAAAAGGTCGTGTAGCAAAATTAAACTTTGTAAGACCGTTGCCTTGAAACAAGGAAGTACTTCCATCCACCCACACTCCTTGGTCAGTCAAGCTACATTACACTGCAACTCAAAGGTATAATTACGATTTATAAAACTACTAGCAATATTCATCAAAATTTTCATGCATAGAAAATTTATAATCGCTTTTCTATATTAGTAGCATTAACCTAATGGTCCAGTCATGGCTTGTGTTCAAGGATAAGTCACCATTGCATCGTGGGTGTTATAGACGGTGACTAAGAGTTTAAGTCTATAGAGTATGCAGCTGTATTAATGTCTGTGGGCTTAAGGTTGCACTAGTCAATATTTTGTCCATACAAATTTCGGGGGGTATTACTCCACTTTTTGATATATTCAAAATTAAACATGTTTTTGTTTGATCCCTTTATTAATTTTGTCTGTACTTAAACAGAATAGTAAAATGAAAAGCCATTTAAAAGTTATAAGCCAAGAAAGATTCGTTTTTCTTGCTAATTTTAACACAAGTTTAGGCGTAAATAAGTAATAAAAGAAGTGTTAAATCTCAAAAAAAAAGTCGGCACCAACAAACCTCAATTATATAAGAGTCTTATAAACTTTATTTGTAATTGATTTATGCACTGGTTTTTTCATAAAACTCAAAGTTCCAATAGACTTTTCGTGCATCGTCTAACGTTGTTTCCGTTCGGAACGTGTTTTGTGCGTAGGCACTAGACATTGTGCGAGTAGACTAGCGTCTGACAGCTCATCACTGATACTGTCTCTGTCGGGCACGATGCCTGGTGAGACAGCATGCTTTTTGGCCAAGCTTACCAGTGAGTTTGAGCCCGCGACTAGTTCAACCTTCAGAACGCCTTCTGGGGGTTGGGTTTGAGATCAGCAAATTATTGGAATAATTGATAGATACACCAGCTGATGGTACGATCGTGGTGTCTTGTAAAACTTTGTAGATCTCGCAAACGACGTTTGCTTTTATTGTACCATTACACGTATAATATGATAAATTATAAAATCGTTTTTATTTCATTGGCGTATGCGCCCTTGAAACCAAAACAGAGTAATGCTGACTGTGCGCAGTACCAACAATTGCAGCAGTTACATTTTATTTATTTATTTAATTTTTACATATTTATTCATCTAGCATCTATTCTTACAGGTATTCCCCAATGCGATGAATTCGCTTATCCTAATTTATACTTACATATCTATTACTAATTGTAAATAATGCATTCCTTATGAATTCACCCAAAGTACAACAAAATAACCTTGGTGAGCTAGGCATCGTCGGGGGCCTCCGGCTAAGGGTCACCATGACTGGGGCCCGGATGCTAGAGATCCCCGGGGCAGCCAGTGGCCCAACCGCGGACGCTCTAGCTGAAAGGCTCAGGGCGTCCCTAAGCGAGGACGATGCCCGAGTGTCCAGGCCAACCAAGTGCATTGACATGCGCATCTTGGGCCTGGACGACTCCATCACGGAGGTGGAGGTAGTGGCCGCCGTCGTTAGGACGGGGGGGTGCTCAGCAGAGGAGGTGAAGGCGGGCACCCTACGTCCTGACAACACGGGCATGCGAACCATTGTGGTGAGCTGCCCCGTGTCGGCGGCCAACACCATCTCGGAGGGCCGAAGGTTATTGGTGGGTTGGGTTTCCGCGCAGGTCAAACTGCTGGAACCCCGCCCTCTGAGGTGCTTCCGGTGCTAAGTGGGCCACCATGTAGGAGCTCAATCTATATTTCCGCTGCGGTCAGCCCGGTCACAGGGCCGGCCTGCAACGCCGCGCCGCACTGCGTAGTCTGTGCGGCAGCTGGCAAGCCGGCCGACCACTGGGCTGGGGGTAGGGCCTGCGCCCCACCCGCCAAAGCCGGAAGCAGGAGGAAGCCCTCCGCCACCGCCGTCTCTGCCGCGACCGCCGCCACTGGCGCCGCTTCTTCTGCCGCCATTGCCGGTTCCACTGCAGCTGCTGCTACTGCAACTGCCGCAGTAGAGCCCCTACAAAGGGCTCCGGAGGGGGCGGAAATGGAGTGCCAATAATGGCCCCATTTCACCCCCTCCTGTTGAACGTCAGCCACTGCGCCGCCCAGGAACTGATGCTCCTGAGCAAGGACTGATGCCTGTGGATAGCGAGCAATGGGTAGCTCGCCATCCGACCAGAACAGGCCCGGGTCGACGGCGCGCTGTGTTCCACGCGCGCCGAAACAGAAGCCGTCAGCACAAGATGGGGCCCGTTAGGGCCAGAGCCTGTCAGGGTCGCGGATTTTGTTCGAAACAGTTACCGCGGCCCTGGAAAGAAAGGTACTAGGAGGACTATGGGTGGGTTTTAGTCAGTAAAAGTATGACACTCCCTGCCACTCCACCCAGAGCGGGAGAGGTCATTTGATGATTTCCCATCTGCAAAAAAAAAAAAGTACAACAAAATAGGTCCGTCTCATTAGCGAAGTGCACGCGTCAGCGGAACTAGAAAACTTGTTTATTGTTAAACTTCTAAGGCATCCCTTAGAATTTTAACAATAACCAAGTTTTCTATTTATTATTTTACCAATTCTATGGTTGTAAGCGACTTCAATGGAGTTCTCAAATAAAATTCTCTAGAACTGACGCTACTTCAGTACATCTAGCGCAACTAGGGAAATAACTGGTACACTACCAACATTGAGAAGTGGCAAAGCTTTTTACAACAGCAGCTGCTCTCTTACAGCTCGTGTAGTACTATCATTTGAATAGCAGTGTTTACAAGCCAATATGATAGGTACGTATAATGTGATCTTAATAGTCCATTCAGAACATAGAGGCAAAACTTTCAAGTTACTGTAGAGATACGAGTAACTAACCAGTAATAGTTGAAACCACATTGTAAGTTGTGAGTTTCATAAACTTCGGAACAAGTTGGGGTAATTTTGTAGACGTTTATGATGTATGATGAATTATCTTGGATTCTTGGTTAGAATATGGAGTGATTGATATTGCTAAAGTAAGTTTTTGTAAGTTTGAGTTTGATATGCAAATTGCATTCTTGTGTTTTTGTGAATGTTTGAAGGTATTATTTATGTCAAGAGCTCGCATTAATTTATGCTCTTAAATCGTTGTTGGATTACGCAAAACTAAGTAGGTGCATCTTTATGATGAGTAACAACAGCTAAGAGCAGGCTTAAGTGGAAAGCTCTCAAATAAATGCAGAAGGAACGCCTTGAAACCATAATGCTTCAAGTTGTTCTAAAAACATAAATATCTAAATACCTCTTGCTAATCATCATCTGCCTAGCCTTTTCCCGACTATATTAGGGACGGCTTTCAGTCCGCTGAATACCAGTATTTTATGCGGAGCGACTTCCTATCTGACATCAATAACCCAGTGACTAGGTAACAGGGTACTTCTTCACAAGACTACTGTCAAAGATCTCCAAATGACAGCCGGGACCAACGGCTTAACGTGCTTTCCGAAGCACGGAAGTGTCTCGGCTTGTTAAGATGGTCACCCATCCACAGACCAACCTCGGCAATCATTGCTTAACCTTGAAGATCGACCCATGTGACTATTATTTCTTATCCACGAGCTCATCTACATAGCTATTACTAATATAGTTTGAAAACACATTATTCAATGACAATATCTTGTCAAATAACGTTGCTAATTGACTTGAGGTTTTATTTAATTGATTAGTTAAAGAGCTCACAAAAAATGAACGTGTGCCTTCAATACCTACTACTATGAACTATGTATGTTGTACAACATTATACTAACTTACATGTACAAGATGTTCCAGAAGTGCGTGGTCATAATTTAAGGGTGGTGTTGGGTAGTTGATATACATTAAAAATACCACAATGTATAGTTCATTGCATAGAAATTGTTTTGAGCAACGCGCCAGAAAAAATAGCAAAAGAAAAAAAAACTTTTTTTCAAAAAAATCGCACAAAAAAGCGACTAAAAAACCGACGACTAAAAGCGACTAAAAGTTCCGACGAAATTACTTTTTAAGCAATTTGTTTTAGTTAGTGGCATTTACTCTAGTTCAATCACAGATTTGATGCCACCAAATGCATCAGACTGCTTGAAAAGTCATTTCGTCGGAACTTTTAGTCGTCGATTTTTTTTTTAGATGTCTCATTTTTGTCAATGTCAATTTACATATAATCAGCCACCCAACATCTCCTTTAAATATGACCACGCACTTCTGGAACACACTGTATACATACGGATGTTTAGCTTTTAAGTCATGGACAGTCATGGTCAACGTACGGTGTGATGGACGTTTAATACTTTAAAAGTCTTTGCTGTAAGTCAGTGGCGGTTAGCGGTTTTGCAATATATAATTTCTTGTTTTTATTCATGCTTTTAAATCTTTTTTGCATTGAATAGGACTTTAGAGCATTGTGATTTTGGAAAAAACAATAAGAAAAATAAGATCTTAAAGAAAGAAAATCGTATCATTTACTTCCGGGAACTAGAAACAAAGAAAAAGTGCCTATGTATTTATTGTCACAGAACTGACAAAAATATAACGCCTATGAAAGAGTAGGCAGCAAATGATATTGTAATGGTTGAAAGGGGAGAATTGATGGAGATAACACGCTACTGCGACTTCTAATAACGTAGTACAAGGGCAGAAAGATGCTCAGATGAGTTCTCTAATTTCATCAGCTCCAGAAAATGTATTCTGCTGATAAAAAAAACAAAGGTGTTGAGTCTTGAACCACATGATTTCAACATTATAGAGGTAGAATAAAATCGACTACAAGATAAAAACGTAAAACTTCAGCTAAAGCTGGATAAAAGTCCACCAACAGCTTTAAGTTCCCCAAATGAAAAGCTACGAAGCATTCGTAGCACTCACAAGAATCTATGTGTACCCCGCTCATATTGTGTGTCCCACAAAAAAGAACCACAAAACGCTTTACTACCAGCTAGCCGTTTTAACTTCATGCCTCGAGTAAAAGAGAAGCAGTGATACGGCTCTCGCATCATCGCTCAATTACAAAAAGGTAATCCCGGGGAGGCACTTAATGAATCATTATGGCCAACGGCGCGTCGACCGATGTGATGCGTGCAGGATTTATAGTCAGGCCTTTAACTGTTCATATTTTATTTTTGCTGCGAAAAGGTGGGGATGTGTGACGTTTTGTGCCGTCTCTTGGGCGACGGGATGACGAAGGTTTTTTAAGGTTGGTTATCTGGGCGATTTCTCTTGTTTTGTTTTTTTTTTGTTTGTGGTGAGAAAAGTAAAAGTATAAAACTAAAATGTAATTGAAAATAGACAGTATAAGTTGTCAAAGATAGAAGACTGAATCATATAGGTTTTAAAACGAAGACTTTTGAGACCATATTTCAATTGCGAGAGAGAGTAGGCAAACACTCGTTAAGGACAACGACAAGTGAGAGATCTATACATTTTAAGACATATGATAAAATAACGTCTCTGTGTATCAATAACAAGATATTTTTTCTGAAGATGTTTCAGTTATTTTAAATTGTTCGTCAAAAAAAAAACTATAAACAAGTCAACCGCACTATGGATACGAGCATGCCTCGAGCTAGATCGACGTTTGAGCGACTCGGAGTCAAAGGCGGCTCGCGTCAACATCAGTCATAGAGACCCAATGTGACCTTGCCTTTATGCCGGCGTGAAGCGATGTAAGAGGGTCATACTTCTGCGTTCGTTACACAGCATGGTCAGTTAGACAATGTTCAAGCGCTGGTGGAGCGGTGACCGCGTTTAACAAGAGGTAGGAGTTTGACTCGGTACTGCATGAGTGCAAGGACTCTTGTTGGCAGTGAAGGCTTATTGAACTGCTATTGCCCGTACGGAGGTACTGTACACAGACGTCTAGGATGTCGCCTGTACAGTACCTCGAATACCTGGTACCTTTACACTTACTTCAATTCGGAGAAATAAATACTTCTGAATTAAGTTTCTCTGATCTCTTCTCGGTCATGTGATATTGCCATTCCGTCTTACTATGAGAGCAAATAAACAGAGAGTGCACCTGTGTTTTTGCATACACGTGCGTATGTAGGATAACTTCCTGCGTACTCGGTTAATCTCCGTTGAGATAAGCCACCGTGATTAAAATTCGTTTAGGAGGATTTTTTTTTAATTCTGATAATTTGGACACCAGCTGATCTAAGCTGGTTCTTTGAATGGAAAACTTGAATGTGAATTTTTCGCTAAACGATTATTGCAAGAAAGCACTAAAAATGAATGAGAATTATTTATGTATTGCAATTAAAACGGAAACTGTATTTAAGCAATTCCATCATAAAATATGTGATCTGTGGCTCGGGCTTCGATGACGGAGAGGTTCATTAAACGCTTTAAACATCATGCGTCGGTACCCAATTAATTACAGTTTTACGATTCGATACGCTCAGTCTAGACAAAATGTAGTATTTGATTTCTGTAATCTATCTAGAAACAAAAATTAAATTAATTTGAAAGGATGTTTAGGATTCAATAGGGTCGATGACTAAAAAAATCTAATTTATCCGTCAGGTAGATTTCCAAAAAATATTGGACACGTTTTTTTTTCTTTTTTCATGTAGGTAAACAAAAAAATTAAACGATACAGTGCGTTAAAAACTCGTGTGGCGTCACTTGTACTTACACTTTTATTTACACGTGACGTTACGAGCCCCCACTCCTGATCTTTGATGCGTTTTATCTTCGTAATTTTTTATTGATTTGATAACACAAAAAACACGTGTCCAAAAATTTTCGACAATCTAACTGACAGACTAGAGGCCCTAGACAATGTGCTATACGATTAGCGAATGCGACTGTCGAAATGCCAAAATGTAGGAATTTGATCACGTGACATTTCGATAGCATCTGTCAATCCCATACATTTTTGACGTATTTACAATCGCCTTCGCCACGCTACCGTTGACAGAATGTCACTTGTCTAGAGCCCCAGGGCACCTTGTGCACTAGACGGCCACTGGTCGTGGTCGTGGCCGTCTCGTTTCTTTAGTTAATCTGGTCATTGCAGCCACTGGTCGTGGTTGTGGCCGTCTAGTGCGCTAGGTGCCTAAATAGAATCATAACTTTTTTAACCAGAAATCATCCCTATTGAATCAATGGGATGACTCATTTGAAATGCTTTATTTGAATAAAATTAAGTTTAGTGAACTAGGGATCCTAATAATCCTTAGTTGATTTAATCGAGAGAGGAGAGGATTTCGTGGCAAAATAATAACAGTCACACGGGTTGCTCAAAGTTAAGCAGCGCTTACCGAGGTCGGTCTCTGGATGGGTAGCCATCTTAATATATCGGATTCCTCCGTTCCTCAGAAAGCCCGTTAAGCTGTTGGTCCCGGTTGTCATTTGTAGATCTCTGGCTGTCGTTACGGAATATCAGAAGTCAGAAAATCTGACACCAATAAAAAAAAAGTTTTACCAAGATATACCGTGTTACTCAGTTACTGGGCTGTGGAGGTCAGGTATGAAACCGCTCCACGTAATTTATTGGTGTTCAACTGAATCTGAAAAGGCTAGGCTAGGCAGATGATTATTAGTTGATTCCATCAGAACTGTTCTAAACGAATATTTACACAATTAAAGTCGTACGAATTTCTTGTTTTAAACCATGGTGAACAACGATCTTAACTAATGAAATCATTCATATTTAAATACTTTAACTGCACAGAGATCTCATCATGTTGAAAAATAATTGCTACAGCTATACGTAGCTGTAATTTTAGAAAATATTCAGAAATTAAACGAAAGCTTCCTGTCACGCAGGCCTTAAAAGCTCTGTATTTTATATCGAAGCCTCTAGGCCTCTCATAAAATATTCAAACTAAATCTAAATAATATAATTCCTTCCATTTTGAATATAACTTCGGGAATTTATTTGTAAAACGGCATGGCAAATCACATTAATTCCATGCTTTAGCGTTTAAGAGCAAAAGAGTTGGAATCGTCGTCAAATTAATAATGTATAAAGCTTTTAAAGAAACGTAGTACTGGGGTAACGAGCTTTTTATAAAACAGGTAAATATGATTTTGTCAGAAAGGGCGTGGGTTCTGTAAAATTAAGAAGAATGTAACTGAATTTTGTACTGAAGACATTCAAATTTGTATAAGCCTTCCACAAGTTTAGTGTTGCCACATCGACAGGTTCTGTGCGTCTTGCATCTAGCGGAGTCATTGGTCAGGATTGGTCTACCGTATGAGAGGCCTTTCAAAGCTACTTCTTCACTCCAGAAGCTTTCAGCCCTTTCCATCGTCTATTCTGTAAGCAATGTACTCTGCCCGCTGCCTCAAAAGTGTGACGAGTCTTCGGACTATGTGGGTTACCTATTTTTCTTTTGTGAACATCTTCACTTCTGATTTGATTACGCAAGAAAACTCTGAGCATGACCCTGTTCATTGCCCTACGGGTCACTTTAAGCCTTCTGAAATTCAAAGAAAATTCGAGAGAGAACAAAATAGCTAATCTAACTACCTACATTATTAGGTCATTCTTAATTTTGTAAACATTTCACAATATTTTGAAGACAAAATATAATTATGCTAAATAAAACGTCCGTACAGTTTATCATACTTTTCGAATGCGGAACTCTAATAATAATATCAAAGCCCGGTTACTTTCCTTATAAAAGTAGACTCTAGAGCTTTTGTAATTCAGTATAATCGTTTTTTGAGAACGCCATTTTGTGAAAATATTTACAACACATACCATTCTTATTTTGCAGGAGATTAGAGATTTTTTTATAAGAATTTCAACTTTTTGACACAGGTTTAAGGTTTATGGACCATTTTGCGGGCAGTAAACATTACTGTCATGTTGTGCCCCAGGGGTACAAGCAAGCATTACGACGTATGCGTAAAAGACGTTGTTATAAAACGATTAAAGGAAGCATCTCATATAATGTGAGTATATTCATAAAACATAATCATTATTAAAATTAGTAACACATAGCTTTTGTATTTCAGTTATGGTAATCGTCTCTTAAATAATTTCGTGTTGAAAACTTTGCAAATCACCGTGTGCCGCTTAAAAGGTAATTTAAATTTTAATTTGAAGCCTATAAGGTTTAATTTCATTTGATTTTGGACTGGTTTATGCGTAAAATTTATTGATGGTGTCAATTTAAATTGCAAATGTGCAACTTGTTTACGTGAGTTAAGGTGTCGTCTTAAAGCATCGCCAATTTTATTGACGTTAATACTGTTAGTGCTTTCGCGAAGCCATTGACCAATTAGTATTTTATTACAAAATTATTATAGCATCAACGTGTCAAAGCAGACAAACGACGCACTTTAAAACTTTTTGCAATAATATTCCAAAAAGACGGCACTTTGCGTTGCAGAAAAATTAAGGCACTGCAGCTTCAAAATGACAATTCTTTCTCATTAAAAAAAGCACTGCCCTCCGAAGCACGGAATCATCTTTTTATCTTGAGGCGGTTTAGAAACTCTGACACTAGGGTGTGTGGGGTCGATAGACCTTACTACCCACACGAAGAAGAAGAAGAAGTATAAGCCTGCAGATTTGATTTATGTCTAGTTGCTAGCATTAAGCCTACTTCATGCTAGCAACTAGACATAAATCAAATCTACCCTAAGCTCCCTAATCTATCTAAGCAACCCTAGTTGCTTCCTATAATATAGGATTTAAGTCTAAATTGACAAATGTCATCATCATCATTTATTTAACACTTTACGCACACAAATATACAGAGGCGGTTAATCCTGATTATGATGGATCATACTCTTCAGCCTATAGCAGTCCACTGCTGGACATAGGCCTCTGCTAGTGCACGCCATTCGACTCAATTTCCGGCATCAACCAGCTACCCAGCAAAGATCGTCGCTCCACCTAGCCTGAGGGTGTCCCATCTTACGTTTGCCGATTTGCGGTCTCTACTCAAGAACTCGTCCAACGGTCGTCGGCTCTACGGCTAAAATGACCGGCTCATTGCCACTTCAGCTTGCTTGTTCTGTGAGCTAATTCGACCATTTTGGTTCTCTGTCGGAGCACTTCGTTGTGGATTCGATCCCTCAAAGGGACTCCAAGCATAACCTGTTTCAAAGCTCGCTGCGCGAATTTGAATTTATGGACCAGCTGTACCGTGGGTGTCCACGTTTCGGCTCCGTATGTCATAACAGGCAGGACGCAGCTGATTGAAGACAAAATGTGGGTAAACAATATTATAAGTAGCACTTCAGCCAAACCCTTCAGAAAATTTGGCCGTGATATGATGATGTTACATTATTATTATTTTTTTTTTTCCAGTTATGTATTTACATTTATTTAAAATTGAAGTTTAAAAGATTTGTTTAGTGTGATTACAGACACATTAAATACTACTTCAAATACTGAGTTATGTGTTCACATAAATACTGAACTTATATAAAAGTAATCTCCGTTTCCTGATGTGCCACAATCATGGGATATAGCCCCAAGCTACTAAATATACGCTATGCATTATCCATTATATCCAGACACCTAATTTTCAAACGTTCATTAAAGATTTTATCAGCACCAGAGATCTTAGTTTAATGGTCTTTCATTAGAGAACTCACAAAAAATGTAATCTTCTTTAACAAAAATTATGTCTTTATTAGACCTATTACATACTATTATTAAACGCTTACCTACTTCATGAGTAAATAATATCGAATAGGATTATTATATTTGAATTACGTAATCCTTAATGTTAAACTTCTATTTTATTATTAGTTCTTGGTAGGGATTCCTGGGATTCCTTTAAAGGGTAAAATGTGAAATTGTAAAATGAAACTGAAAAGTCCAATATTTTTTTTGCATCCCGTAGGTGGTCAGTAAAATGAATACTACCAGATACTTAGATACATCATCAACCTTTAATGGTCGGTGGGCATGTACTCGTATCTAAGCCGAATATCAAAACGTCATGATTTTCTTTCAATCAAACAAATTCTGGCTTGACGAATTAATTCTACGAATATTTTAAAATCCATAAAAATCTATGAATTAAGGAAATTGCTTTAATAATCACAGGAAAGTAGTGATGTCATTATTACTTATTTGCATACAGTCGAGAGCAAAAGTTTAAAACCAAAGAGTAAACGTGGTCCTTTATTCGAATTCGAAAATTCGTTCGACCTCTTAGCTGAGGAATCCGTTTGTTTGAGTCTTCATACGGTTTCTGATTACGGCCCTATGTGGGACTTCCAAAAATAAAACGTTGGGACCAAACACATGTCATTTGTCAGCATTTCGCTCACATGACGTGAAGTAATTTACGATATCCTTCAATGTTGCTCTTTAGTGGCAAATGCAGTTGAAAAATATTAAATTACTTAACATTTTTAGTTTTTTATAAAACGCTGCTTAATCGATGTACCGGTATAGAAATATTTCAAGCCAATTAAGAATATTATTAAATTTAATTTAATTTAGAAGAACGCCCACGGATGTAGGTATTCTGATAATTAGGAGATTCTGTAGCTCTTTCATCACATATAGGGCCCAACATGTGAAAATTCCCTAATATAAAGTAAATCTTATGTATATGTAAATAAACATTAAATTCGCGATTAATTCGCGACACACCGGTGTGTCGCCGGGGCCGGACAGGTTCAGGTAATTATCACTGCAAATATATTGATCATTAAATATTAATTAACAGGTACATTTAACAAGGGAAAAAGAAATAGTGGGTCATTTAAATAAATTTAAAAGTAAAATATTAAATCACTGAAAATAATCTTCAGTGTACCTTTTGTAAAATGAATTCTGTAAGTTACATTGTACACGAGCTATGCTATTTTGGTGAGAATTACATTTTATTTTATCTACTGAAATTAAACTGAAATAATTTTACCAAAAGTGGCGACGGTCGTCAGAATTAAATGCTTAAGCAGGAGCTTCGAACGATTCGAATTAAGATTCCAAGTTAACGCTCTGTAGTCGTTATTCATATGACGTATAGCGTTCAAAATTAGGTTGGATTAGTGATTTCATGGTTTTTGTCGTGTTTGTTCGCTTTCTGACGCGTATTTGGTTACGTGCCTCCACATCGTTGCCGGAACTAAAAAAAAAGAACAACGAAAGCATAAAGTGCGTTTTGAAAATCGATTTTATGATTTCACGACTTTTGTTGGCGAACATACTTTTTTGTGTTGCCAATTAAAAAGTTTATTGCCATGTTCGTGGGTTACTTGATTCAGTCGTAACGTTTTAAAAGGATTAGCCGCTAAGGGTGAACGATCTATTGTGCTAACAGCTCCTTAAAATGAGACGAAAATAACACCAATTATCTTTGTTATCGAACAGTTTTTTGTAAACTTTTTTAAGATCGGAATTCGATTCGAATAACTTTTGATTGGGCCAAAATCAACTGTTATTTATTACAGACGATAATTCCCAGTAAGTGTAAACGGGTTACGTAATAATAAGTCGTAAAAATACTGACAGACCACAGCCTGGCATTGGAGTATCGTGCTCTTGGTAGATAACTTGTAATCTTTGTACCATAGTTAACAATCACATGGGTCGGGCGGCCCGCGTAAATTGTCCCCGCGAGGTACAGCCAAGCACGTATTTAGAAAAATCACTTTTGCCCTTGCGGCTCTGTACGCGGTTGTACCGACCCAGATACTCCGCGTAAATGATATTTAATAATTCCAGTTGAGTGTACAAATTGTATGTGAGATGTCGTTTATTAAAAGTTTGTATGGAACACGATATAGGCAAGTATGTCTCATTCTGTAACATAAAGTTACTGGTGGTATCGTTTTCCTGCTGTATATCGTTCGCTGGTGCTGAATTTGTCCTGGCATACTTTATTTATTTTAATTAACAGGTATTTATAGGGATCTACTTACCTACCATTTTTCAATATTGTGTTTTTCAGGTAATGAGGTACCCAAGCCTTTATAAAACAGTCTGCGCGGTGGTTCACTTGACGAAAATTTGATTGCTGCCTCCTATTTCCACCTAAGGCAATTGAAAGCCATGAATGCCAAAAACATTGTCATTGAATTTATCTCGTACAAAACCGTAACGCGAAAATGTTGTAAAAAGCAATTGAATGACAAAACAAATGAAACGAGTTCCTAAACCTACCATCAAAATTAATTAACCATTGCAATCCAGATCTGCTTCAAAATTGGAACACGTCAGAATATGCAGTTATGCACATCGTCACTGCCACTTGCATGAATACATTATTATTGCCACCATATTGCCATTGCCACATTCCCCACGACCCACCGGAACACGACAGGTGTGCTCTGAACTTATGAATTTTTATACGACATTAAATTCACTGGATAATGACACCTCTAGAAATGACTGGTCATTTCTTGAAGCAAGCGTTTGTGCAATGAATAGTAATATGCGAAATATAGAAGTAGAGACAATGTATAAAGTGTTTTATATTTTATAGCCGCACTTTAAACACTTCACTTCGGTATTGAAACCCAATATGGCATCTGTGGCAGTTTATGTATGTTTTGTATCTTAGTATACGTGTTTTTTAGACATTGTTGAAACTTTGTATTGTAAGACAATGTTTAAACTGTTTCTCTAATATTTTTAAGTGGAATTTGCGCGAAAATCTATCATATACGTCGTATATTATTCTAAGGAGACACACTCTCGGGATGAAAAATATTCTATGTTCTATTCTGGTCTGCTAGGGTGCCAAGTTTCATCTAAATTCATTTAGCCATTTAGACATGGAGAAGCAACAGTCAGAGTAACTTTTGCATTTTTAATATTCGTATGGATCTGCCTCCCAGGGTTGCGGGACCTTTCATAGGAATTTGTTTGAAAGAGTCACCGCGGTCCTAGAACGCAAAGGGCATGAGGAGGATCACGATAGGTTTTAGTCGGTAAGTTTCTGACATTCACCTTGTGTGAAAAAGTCATTTGATGATTTGCCATCCATAAAAAAAAGAATGGATCTGCCCCAATGAACTCATCGAATTTTAGATTTGGCTAAGGCCGCACTACGGTTTTTTTCCAGTGAGCGGTTAGCCGTCATACTGCGAAACCACACGAGAAGTACACACTACGATC
The DNA here is from genome assembly GCA_947386135.1 of Melanchra persicariae. Lineage (NCBI taxonomy): Eukaryota > Metazoa > Arthropoda > Insecta > Lepidoptera > Noctuidae > Melanchra > Melanchra persicariae. Next base: position 6,679,618 of record OX376655.1, on the reverse strand, counting down.
AAAAACCGCGAAATTTATCGTGATATTCGGTTTTTTGTTCAGTTGAAGATGGATTTTGAGACGGCAGTGTGTATTGTTGCTTTTAAAAACTTTAGCGCGGTTTTAGCTAACCATTTTGTAACAATTCACGGTTTTAAAATCAGTCGCTCATTTAATAACAGTCCTTTGTCAGTGACTGTTATCTTCACCCCAAGTGTTTTATATATATTTTTTGTTTTTTTTTAGAAAACGTTGCCTCAAACTAGGAATTTCTCCTGTATCGTGGGTGCGTTTACAAACATATAAATTCACATACACAAACAGCCAGACCTATAGAGACATACTTATTTACAAGGTTTAATATAACAATGGTAAAAGGTACGATGGGGTTGACGTATCTGTTTAGATAAAATCTCCAATAAAGAGAAAAAAAAACGAAAACAGTCGCGGGAAAAACCCGCAAGTGAGGCCGCTAGTATACGTTTCTTTGGCTTAGCCGTACTGCGGCCTAGCCTTTTCATAAAGTGCTTTCCAAATATAAGTTTTATTTAACTACTCTTTTTAGGATTTTGTTCCCAAAAATCTGAGTCGAATTCGTTGCCCTTAACAACTGAGAACAGTAGTTACATGAGTCGGCTCTATAGCACTTTTAGTAGTTAATAGAACTATCAAAGTTTGTAGGTTATGTTACAGTTTCTAGATCTTAAAACAAGGAAGGCGTTGCCATTATCTTAATACAAAGTGATCATCGCGTTGTATTAGGACTCCTAACAGTATTCATGTAAATCTCGAACTAACAAATTCAACATAATATTATTTACTTCCAAGTTGGAGCTTCAACAACTATCTCAAGTATTTTCAAGACATACCTCACATTGTTTCAGTTCGAAACATAATATCTCTACCTCAGCTCATTTTCCATGCTTCTACGTAGTTTATAACTTTATCTTAAGGATACGGGGCTGACATGTTCATAGAATAAAAGTCCCTAAAACAGACGATTAAAAAAAAAATCTAAAGGTTACCCACCTTTAGATAGTGCCATCATATACCATTCGCAGCGAGCACGTTACGTTACGGCGTGTCCATGATCCGTGTAACATGCTCGTTTTGAACTCCTTGCTCACCCGAGCTCCAGATTCGCAAGATACTCTCAGTAAAGAGGTCAGACTTGTCGCATCATACTGACTGAACTGCGTAACACTTGAAGGGATTCGCCAAAAAATCGACAGCGGGCGGAGCACTCGAAACAAGCAACGATTGGCTCGCTGCTCGCGTGTTCGTGCTCGTTTCCACGTACTGACAACGCGAATGCTCGCTTTGCTCCGTAACACCGTAATATAAGCATCAGTAGGTACATACCACCTTAGGAGCTTAGGCTAGTTACAACATAAAACAAAAGAGTATTTGGAACAATATTTAAGCTCGGGTTTTAATGAGTAGCGGTAATAACTTGCGTGCTGCAGACTAAAAATACTTTATGGTATAAAGAAAGTGTGTTGTAAAGACATAATTGGCCGTTCTCATAAACAATGGTTCGGGTGCTAGTGCCTGAAGCAAGGAACAAATGAAGCATGCTCTCACGTATAAAGCAACCAATTTTCCTTGAACCTTCCGTCCTGTTGAAGTACCACTTTGGTTCTGGACTTTGGATACCCGCGGGGGTCGAGGGAGTTCAAGCTATTTTTGTGGCAGGCGGTCCTAGAACAACAAAATGCCATGTATGAAACAAACACGTTGGAAATTCTGTTCCGCATTAAAAGTATGTCCGTGGAAGGGAAACGTGGATAATGGTAAAGGCTTCATTTGGTAAGGTGAATAACGTGAAAGGGATGGAATTTATTTTATACAAACTTATGAGTAAGTATAAGTCCTGAATATAAGTACAAATATGGAAGAGACCAATGATTCTTCATTAGGGGCCACGATTTTTCACAGTAACGTATAATATGAGTAAGATCCGTTAAAAAATTTATAAAAGGGGTTTTTGACTCGTCATGACGCGCTTGTTCGTGAGATTTTTTTTTTTTTTTTTTTTATTGGTGTTGGGTTTGCTCTTGACTCTAGTCAATGTCAGATATGACAGAGACAAAGTCTACGATGGAGCGAGCTTACCCAGAAGGAGCCTGTTCACTCTAACTTTGAAGAGATTAGGGCTGTAAGCTTTTGGAAACACAGACGCAGGCAGAAGAATACTCCAGTGGAATCAAAGACTACAATAGTATACTGGCTATAGACAGGTAACTCTACCTTATTTTTTAATTCTAGGAAGTGGTCGAACTCAGCGCCATCTAGTTTTTAGTTAAGGGTACTAATTTATATAAATAAATGTATAGGTTGGTAGGTATATAGCTGCTGTCTGATCATTTATGATATTAGGTAGAGAGATGAGTGTATCCACTTTATACTACAAACATACGTACTACATAAAGAAAAAAAAACACATAATTGTATATTAAACCATTTTATTTAGAAAAAAACATCACACATTTACAATAAAATTTTATGTTCGCCTTTTTCGTCCCTTATGATTAAGGTAGTGCCGATTAGCCTTTTCTTTCATTGAATCGTTAATATCCCAAAAGGTTATTTTGCCAGTGTGAACATTATTGATATCTTTGCACCAGTTGTTTACAACAACATCACACACAACACAACACAACACAACACGAACGTACAAACGAATTGTAACGCGGCTCAACAACATGTAGAAACGAAAGGTCAACTCAACCTGCAGATGCACTAACGAAACAACAAAAACTCTATTGCAAAATGAAAATAAATGCGCACGAGTAGTTACACTTTCACGCAGCCATTTGCAATTCAAGTGTGGCCATTCAAAAACAAACTTTTGCACGTTTAAATACCAAAATATAACTTCTTCATTATTAAAGCTCATAATAAAAACCTAATTATGTATTCTACTAACTTAACCTAATTCATAATTATTCTATTATTTTTATTTAAGAAGATCATGAAATTATATTATTTTTCTTGATTAATGTTATAAAGTAACTCCCAGAAAAAAAAAAATATTTAACCGTAGCAACACCGCAATTTGTTTCCCTTAACTAAAAACTAGATGGCGCTGTTTTCAATAAAAAAAATGAAATTTTAATTTTGTTCTAAGTTGCCATAGCATGAGTGGAATGTTGTGTTTATTTTTTGGTTACCAAAACAAATTAATATCACAAATATGACAAAACAAATACAAGTGGAATTCCCTGCCAGAGTCTGTTTCCTGATAGCTACAACCTGGGAGTCTTTAAGTCAAGAGTGAATAGGTTACATCTAGGCAAGCGTGCTCCATCTTCGACCACATCATCGCTTACCATCAGGTGAGGTAGTGGTCAAGCGCGTGCCTATCAATAATAATAATTTAAAAAAAAGTGATTTACGGCTGGAGTGTGAGTTTTTTAACGTACTCGATCGCGTTAACGTTAAAGTTCGATTATGTCAAATTGTATAGAAAAAAACAGGTTGTCTGTTAGTGTCACTAGACGGCGCTTATTCAGTTTCAATACAAATTGATGTTTACGCTAACGCGATCGAGAATGTTAAAAAACTCGTACTAAGGCCACAGAAATAAAAATCTCTATCAATTCTCAGTCTAAATAACACACAACTACAATTACCGTCAGCTTTCTAGCTCCTAAAAGCAATGTAATTTATACTAATCTAAATCCTGCAATATATTGCCAGCTACATAAAAGAATATTAATTTAAACAAAACATTCTGCAACTAATATGCATCCTTTCTTACATAAATTTTCATAAATACAACTGAAGTTTTTCGAACGACCCACAGGGGGATGCATAATTTACAAGTCGCTAACAGTACGTTACATATTGTCCTTGTTACAGACAATACGCTACTTTTTTTTAGACATTTTTATGTCCTTTCCACGCTTTACAACGGGATGCTGCAATGAGGCAAAGATTAAGATCTAGGTGAGACATTTTTTCGGTGTGAAACTTGTGATATTTAAAGAGGGAATCAGATTTTTCGATAAGAACACTGTGTTAACTCAAAGTATTTGTATGGCACGTTTTTGGCACGCTTTTCATTCAAATTTAAAATGTATCTTTCGTCTTTTCTTCTGGTGACTTTTACATATGAAAGTTCACTAATTAATTATTTATATTTTTCAACTATAGATATTTATACACATAAATTAAAAAAAAAACTCTTAACTAACTAAAACTAAAAATAATCTAAAATATGGCGTCGAAAAATTCCTCCGCATCGCAGGCTACTGGTATGTATCCAAAAGGCTGGCAGCATTGCCACGTTAAAATCACTTATAATTAAACTTGTTTACATCAAAACATGCTAAATGCAGGATAAATGTAAAATATTTTTTTTAATAGTTTTCTACGGAAGAAAACCTTATTTAAAATCATAATTGTGACGTTATAACTCGTGACGTCTCCATTTCTTGTTTTCTTGCTTTTAGCACAAACTATTTTTTAACTTAAACAAAGTGACCTGTCTCCCACACTACTCCTCCCTACTCTATGCCCTCACTAAGTTAGTTAAACGCCTCCCTGAGGTCTCATACACAACATCAGTTTAATCTACCAACGTAAAATATCGCACATCATGTATATTAATGTTTGGTATTTATTGCAAGCGTTGTACCAAATTTATTCATTGCCTGGACGCGTTGAGGGGTTTTTAACAACTTTATCTAAGTGGGAATAAGAGGGATTTTTGCGGGATTATCATGTGGAATCGGTTTTAGCCGGCATTTGTTTTATGGAACAATTAATCTTTTGTTTTAGCCAGTCCTTTGAGCAAAATCTGGATACTGGCCGGAAAAAAATAAAAATGTTGAGCATCCTATCCTAATTAATATTATTTTAAAGCTAAAGTTATTGTTTTTTTTTTATTTGTTACCGTAGTATTGGCTGAACGGATTCGAATAAAACTTGTCACACGGGTAGAACATATTCTGGAAAAGGACATACGACAATTTTTATCGGGAATAAATTCCCTTGGGATAATTTACGTATTGCAAATGGGCTAAGACGCTGGCAGAAATTAGTTACCTACTTATATAGGATCTTGAAGAAACACTATGACATTATATTTTGATGTTAAGTCTTTGCCCTTTTGACTTCACATTATACCTAATGCGTAGTCAATTATTGACGCTTATTTTACGACCGAGCATATTATTATCAACCAGCATTTTATTCATCGCGCCATCTTTTTATTCTCCCACATAACATTTTTAATATAAAAGAAAATAATAAAAATACCACTGAACTAATCAAAACCTTTTTATTTCACTAATTTAATTTACACAACAAATATTTTATAGTTCACTAACACTTAAATATTTAAAATAACAAAAGCTTTCTAAATTGGCCGCAGTAAATTGAATATAAACAGCATAAAAATGGTCGTTTGAAAGGGGTTACGCGCAATATTATTTATTCAACACTAAACCATTATTTCGTCGGAAAGCGTAGTTAGAAGGTAATAAAACTTAACAGCACCACAATGCTTAATTAAAAAGTAAAAAGTCGAATGTTCTAATTAAAAATTAATGAAACGCCTTTAATATGACGTGGCCATAAAGTTAAATTTTATTGCGTCCTCTGATATTCGACAGCTGTGAGTCTCTGACAGATCTTTATGGCTTTGAAAGCTAAATCCATTGAATGAGTACCTATTGTCTATTATCTATCGCTCGGATGATATTGATATGGCTTAGGAGATCTTTGGTCCGATGCGTTGTGGCGAAAATAGTACCTATCCGTGTATTTAAACACCTTAATTCCTCAAAATGTTGAAAAGAACACTAAGAGGGGATTTCACCAATGAAACAACGCGATCAGTACATCTAAACTGCGTTCAAGAGCTGTCAGCGTCAATATTCCATAGAAAAATAGTGACAGTGACAGCTCATAAACGTGGTTTATACGCTGATCGCGATCAGTTTGGCTTGGTGAAAATGGCCCTTAATATGTTAAACTCTAGGATGGAAAAGCACAGAATAGGTAATTTTTTAACGCTTTATTGGATTCCAGTCAGAACTAACAAATTCATGATTATGTTTTGTTCAAGCGTTACTATCGATATCGAAATCATTGTCGTGTTCTTAATTAATATGGTATTTGTCTGATTTAAAAAATAATCTTTAAGAGCGTTTACGCCCTACGGCATTTTATACTAACTTTGCTAATTAGAGAATATTTCCGAAAAGGAGTTCAGGAGGAAAGATATGGTGATTTTTCGCTTTCTTAATAGAAAACTTAAAATAGCTCCCTCTAAACTCTTTTTCGAAAGTGTTCTGTACTATCTAGATAGTACAGAACAAGAAAAACTTTCTAAAGAAGAAGAAGGTGCTAGACCTGGCACGCGTTAGCATACTAATTTTCATTAAAATCGGTTAATGCATTTCGAAAAATAAGAACTTGAAAGTTTATAAATGCCGTAGGGCGAAAACGCTCTTAACAAAAATTACATTTCTCTAAAACTAAAACAAAAGTCTAAATGCAGTAAAAAAGTAATTTTAAAAATTGTGAGTTGTAAGCATTTAAAATCTATGAAAACCTGTCTAATGTACAGAGAAAGCATTTATTGCGTATGACATCACTCCTAGGTAAATAATAAAAATATTAATGTGACAGCGCATTTTATAAACATTTTATAGACTTTAAAAAAACGTTGATTTGCAGTCGCACAACGCTTGTCTGTGGAGGTCTTAAAGTAGTAGGCAGGTTCGGCTACGTTTGTATTACAAAGTTTTATAATCGGCAGTGATGCATATCAAAGCAACATGGTATCAAACACAATGTCACAAAAATAATTACAGTCACAGTAATTTCATTTCACTTAAATGACATTATATCTATGTAATTTAAGTGGACATACATAGTAAGTGAAAACAAAGCCACAGGAATGTAGCCATTTTTAATGAAGGGCTATGCCACAGCTGCTTTATAGCAGTTATGATACGCGAAAGATAATGTGATGCAAATACGCAGATCAATTATTAGCTGTTTATTGCATCGTTCTGTTTATCCTTCGAGGGGCTAATTTTAGTAGGCCTTTGTGTGCATTTTTTGTATGTAAGCAGCATAAATGTTTGCGTATAACATGTGCAAGTATTCTTGGAGTCAAAATCAAAGACCGCATCAAAACAGTATACTTCGTTCCAAAACACAAATCGCAGACGTAGGCAACTCAGCCGCCAATCTAAAATGGAACTGGGCTGGCCATATCTGTAATAATAACATGTGCAATGCTCTAATTGCAAGATCATACCTTCATATCATGGTGCATCATGCACCGTTAAATATCAGCAAACTAACCTTCACTAGGGTCGGAACACACACTACTACATATGAGTTCCTAGCTGAGTGACACTATTTCACAAACTATTCTACAAGCAGAAGGGCCGATCTCCAGAAATGATTATGTAGAAACAAAAACAGACATAAATTAATTTAATTAATTACACTTCCTAATCAAACGTTCACATCAAAAGTCCAAGGCTAGACGTTTGTCAAACGAGCTGACCGTTACACATCCTTGACATAATTATCTTTTCTACATCATGCAGCAATATAGCTCTTATTGCAAGCGTATAAGGGTGATGTACATAAGGTTTTTCCGACTAACGACGCCACTTCATCTCAGCTTTCGAGCCTTTGTTCACCTGACAAGGTTCGCGATAATATTGAAATGCCGTACGTGAATAGAACGTCCATTCATCTATCGTTCTATCGCTATAGCGTGTTACATTGACAGAATGTATGGGCAACCAAGTCAATTAATATACAGCCAACAGACTTTTTTTACACGTTTTGAAGCATTTTTTATTGTAAACGAACGATTGAAAATACTGATACGATTATGAAAAGTCTTTCATTGATTGAAAGCTACCCTATCTTAGGGTGTTACCACACCAATCGATAGTAGAATGAATTAGTCGACGTCGATCGCTAGTTTCTATTTCTTTCTTCGATCAACCAAATCTACCACACCAATCGATCATCGTCAATTTTTTTTTTTTAATAATTGATAGGCACGCGCTTGACCACTATCTCACCTATTTGAATTGATGTCGATCGACCGATTGGTGTAGTAAATACCCTTAGAGTGCCTTTCACTACTTCTTGTCTCGAGTGACATATTTTCTGCCATTTCCCCTAAAGATACAATATCATGCTGTAAAAGCTGTCTAGCTTATTGCCCACCACATCAATAAATAAACTGTTAGAAATTAAACGCTCATTTCGAAATCTGTCAGAATTAAGTTTAAAAAACCAGACACAAAACCCGTTGGAGGATCCTTCCATTTCAATGGAGGTTTGCGGGACTTTACACACTATTCCGCATACCCACGGAACCCTAAAAACTGTGTAATCTATGTCAAAAAATTGCAAAAGTGAGTTGGTTTTTACGCTTTCACGCTAAAATGACTTAACGGATCGTCATGAAATCAGGCAAATGTATATGTTTAGATGGCCTGGGATATGGAGAAGGAAATAGGCTACTTTTGTATGCGATAAACGACTTACACGTGGCCGGAGCCGCAGGCAAAAGCTAGTTGAGAAATAAAACGAACGCTACAATTGCCTCTTTCGAACACTGTTTGCCAAACTGAAAACCAGTGTGTCTCATACTATTTACGAGAATTTCTTGCAAGCGTATGATTAGCTTATTGTGTTCGAGCTACCGTTTCATACTTTGACAAGGCCGATGTAATAAATACTATAGAGATATAATTACATCGAGTTTCAATGTCCGTCAGTGTTGTAATATTCAATTGGATAGATATCCATAATGTAAGCGATTGGCATTTTCATTGTTATTCAAGTAAAATATTCAATATTTGAGCTGATTCATAATGGATTTTAATTATGTATTGTGATTTGATTGAAATCTAATAGAATTGAATTATTTATGTGCAGTGATTACGCGTCATGAGTTAGAGCTTTTCAAATAATGTCAATTTATGAAGTCAATTGTTTGGTTTAGAATTTTTCGGGGAAATGCTTACGCGTTGTTTGCTGAAAAATTAAGAGGGAATAAAATCATGAAATTTGTGTGTTCATTGTGTTCAAGATATGGGTACCCTGATACTAGTCTTTTGTTATTATACTAGTCAGTGATACCAGTATGCCTGATACAAACGTTCATTTAATCATGTAAAACTAAGGTATATAATACTTTCATATAAGACTTTTTAAGTGTTATAGGATCTAGTCAGCGGTGGGTCTGTAAAACATACATTTGGTGCCACGAAATTGCGAGACGGGTCCGAAGCAGACCATGGAAATTAAGAGACACCTTGGATGTCTTCCTTAGAAATTGTCTAAAAGTGGTACAAAACCGGGAACAATGTTAGGAATGAAGGGACACTTTTGCCAAACAGACAGTTTAGGCTGAACATCATCATCATCATATCATCTGAAAGACGTCCACTGCTTGCCATAGGCCTCCCCCAAATGTCGCCACAAGAACCGGCCCCGTGCGTCTCGCATCCATCGGCTACCCGCGACCTTCACCAGATCATCGGTCCACCTTGAGGCTGGACATAACATAATAATATTTTAAGCTCAGGAAAAGTTACTTTTTTTCTTACAGAAGTGCTATTTATTCATTCCATAAAAAAAATCAGCGTTGTAATTTAACTCATAAATTCAGAAGAAAGCAGATGCAACAAAACCTAAATGTAGCATCTGCCAAAAAAACCGCAGTAATGTTTCCAGGTCCATATTTATCGAGACATTGTCCAGCAAATACCCAGATTTCATAACAATTACTTGGACGACGTACATAATACGTCGGAGGGACGTAATAGCTGTTATTGCACAGATGTCGAACAGAACCGGAATAAGCAAATTACCTTTATAATGGCAGCTAGGCTGTAATTAGCCGGACATTTTCTCGAATCACCCAACTGTGGGCAAGTACAGGTGGTGCAAAAACTGTTGTTGGAAATCTATTTTCGGTGTCTCTTTTTTTTGCTCTGTAGATTTTGTGTTATGAAGGAGCCAAAAGTGGCCAGCTAATTGTGCGTAGCCAGTTTCTTTTAATTGGCTTTGAATTTGGCTTGCATATGTATTGTGTCAAGATCTCTAGATATTATAGCTCCATCTCTTTCCCACTGGAAGTAATATTGAAGTAATACTGCTATAAGAGTTGGTGGTTAGGCCCCTGTGCCCCAGCTGTGGGAATATGGTGGGCTAATTATGTTTGTAGTTACTTTTAATGAAATCTTTTGCCTTATTGATTATAACTTTGTTGGTAATTTTCTAATTTGTAACATTTATTTACAACTTTTGTATGTTACAACGTGTAACAGAATAAACACAATAACTCTTAGTAGCTTGACCCGGAGTAAAAGATTTTCATAATAATGTGTACAATGACCCTTGTACACATTATTATGAACATCTTTTACTCCGGGGTCAAACCTTTCGCGAAAAAAAAATTAGCGGTTCAGAACATTTTGTCGAGTTATGCGCACATAAATGTAAGGGGCAGTCGATTTACGCGATTTCAGTATTGGTCCCATAGTGAAAGTTGTTCATAATGATGAGTACTGCGTGAAGAGGTATTGCGTTTATTCTGTTACACGTTATATTTAAGAGGGATTTTCTTGCGGCTTACCATAGAAACTTATAACTGGTTTCACCACTTGCGATGTCCTGGCAACAACTAATCTTTGTGCTTATCTTCATCTTAAGTGAGATATAGATGGACTAGATGTTAGATATTAGATAACTGTAAGAAATTAATTTAATTGCTGATAAATTGTAATTCATTAGGTGTGACGGTATCTTTGAAATATAACAAGTTTAGTATGTCAGCATTTTATTTGCACTAATTGCCACAAAGGAAATATATTATCTACGCGACTTGAATCTTTTTATCTGTATCTTTTCTGAATTCGTTTAGATTTTTTTTAATAGCCTATAGTGTCCCACTGCTGGGCAAAAGGCCTCCACAATTATCTTTCTAAACACTTTTCCCCTGGATCACCTCGAACTAGCCCTAGTGATGTGCGTCCATATTCAGAAAATCCCTGAAGAAGAAGACTGGAATGAATAATAAAAAACAAACCTCTTTTGTTTTCCAAACATTGTTTTTTTTTAATCAGTTCAAAATTAAATAGAATAATAATAATAATAATGTTTTTTTTTTATATATTTAAAAATACAAAATATATGTGTAAAAAAATGAATAAAGAGAATAATAATATCTTGGGACAACCAACACAATGCCATCTGATCCCAAACTAGGCAGAGCCTGTACTATGGCAACCAGACAACTGATAAACATACTTATATATTTCGAAATACATACATATTATAGATATTACACACCCAGATACAGAACAAATAATCGAATATAAATAAAACAAACAAATGCCAAGCGTTTGCCCACCGACTGTACTTGTCATATCAGTGCTACGAATTTGTGCATAAATACAAAACTATGCAATTAAAACTTCCTGCAATACTAAAAGGGTTGAGCAAATTAGGCATTGGAAAAAATAACCGCGTGCAAATGATTTGTAGGGTGAAAAGCAATTATGTTTCAAAATGGAAACAGCTAACGTAGGGGAACGTGTTATTCCGAGCTCGATTGACAAAGGTGTTTATTCTAGGTCTAATGACAATAAGTACATAATTATAGATGGGGGCAATGTGGTGATTTTGTAAATGACATATTAATAGTCTTGAGAACGGAAATTTAAACGTATTCGCGATTTTATGTATGTGATTAAGGGTTGGCACAAACCTGCTCAGGCTACATGACATACGATGACAAAAAATAGAAGATTGTTACGCTTTGATCGAAGTGCAATTTAGGGTCTTTAAGAGGCGGTTTGCGGAACGACTAGACAGTGTTTATTTTTGTCTGACTTTATTGACGGGGAGTACTTCGGTACAAAAGCGAGAGGTACCGATTTGGAGCAGTTCTCGTTTTAAATACTTCTAGAAATTAACCATCAGAGAATACTGAGCTTTATAAGGTTGTATGGTAAGGTTGGCGAAACTTTATTTATTTGAAGAATGTACCATTTAATAATTCAAAAAGCATTGGGGAGTAAAGTAACTTTATGTTATTTTGTTCATTTAACTACGACATTTATTTGCAACCTAAATTCGTACAGCAACGTTTACAGTTCTATGTTTATTTAAAATGAAAATTAAAGTTAGTGTAATTTCTGCTGTTGCAAATAGAAGGTAAATAATAAATATTGGCGTGCCCGAGTTATTTGCCGCGTGTTTATAGCTGGCACGCGTATCATACATAGGTTCACACATATGCATAGATTTTATATACCTATTTTCTTTTTTTGATGGCAGAATGTAGTGTGCTAGCTAACAAGTAGTAAATAACATTTAATTATATGATTTCCCTGTTGGATACATATTTATTTTTGTTCCTGTGTCTTTAAATACTTTGCATCTACCTAGCCTTTTCCCAACTTTATTGGGGTCGGCTTCCAGTCAAACCGAATTCAACTGAATACCAGTATAAAAATACTTTGCATACTATTGTAGAATTCAAGTTCTTAAAACGTAACAGATAGATGTGTTGCTGGGGAGTTTGTTGCGCCACTTCTTCTTCCCAGCTAAAATACTAAGAAGTGGTGACGGGTGGGCGTTTCGGGGGGCTGTATTCATGTAAATTTAAATAAATTATCTAATTTGAATAGATGACTTTTGACTTTGACGTTTCGTTCAGCCCATATTAGGGTGATTAAAACTGGCGCATCTAGGCAAAAAAGTGTCCAAAAATATAAACTACAGAAACATGATCTAGCTAAAACATGCGGTCTTCCCAACTTTCTTCAAGACAGAAAGTCTTCACATTATGATGTAGCAAGTCCAGCTGTCAACTCGTCAAAACTTGGCATGACTTGGACGCAGTGATGGCGGAATTACATTATTGTTGAAAAATCAAGCATGCATTGAGGGGCCGTGGTCTGTCGGTTTGTTTGGAGACCACAATGCCCCACGCTAACGAGTCGCGCGTCTGAATAAAACATTGCTTTGAGGTTTGAGGGATGAGATGAAGAGGATTGTGCGTAAGGGAACGTGAGGTCAAAGAAAGTTACTGGAAGTAATTAGGCGAAACTTCAGTAATCGAAATACCCATGATGTTTTTTAATGAAATAACTTAAAATACAATTTCAGCCAGGACCAACTAGGTATTATACGTTTTCGTATTTGTGTAAGACCATTCTGCAAATTTGTAAAGTTAACCCTGGGCTAGACCGTTAGCCCAGTACCAAGCGGAGCAGCGCAATAGGCCTAACTTTTTTTTATAAAATTACACGTTTGGAAATATAAGTCAAGCGTTTTTAGGGTTCCTGATGGGTAACCAATGGAACCCTATTACTAAGCCTCCGCTGTCTGTCCATCCATCCGTCTGTCTATTAGCAGGTTATATCTAAAGAACCGTTATAGGTAGACAGTTGAAACTTTCACAGAGCGTGTATTTCTATTGCCGCTATAACAAGAAATAATAAAAATTAAGTAATAAAAGGGGGCTCCCATAGACGAAACGTGTTGTTATTTGGTTTATGGTACTGATCCTCGTGTGAGAGTCCGACTCGCACTTGGCCGGTTTTTTTTAGAGAACCCACGTGCACTTCTGTACATACCTTAAGTATACAAAAATAACGGGAACAAACAACAAAAAATCGCAGTAAGCTTAAGTTTAATAAATTCATTTCGTACTATTATATTTCGTCTATAAAAATAATTCTTAAATATAAAGTGAAGTGGAGAAAAAGTTACAGATGACAAAAACCATTTTAAAAAAATCTATTAAAGTTCCATTGAAAACTGAAATTTTAAATCAAATATTTTCCAAATTCTAATCTCTGTTTCCATTAGCCACTGTCGCAAGTCCCTCGTCCTTTGCTCCACACATTAAACGGTAACGTTTCACTCTGCATAATAGACTCGGTTTGGCTGTAACCTAAATATCGAATTGTGGCGCAGGCACTACGGAAATGTCGCTGTTTATGCTATTGAATAAAATATGTTTAACTCGTGAACACCTAATAATGTATCGGAGTGCGTATTAGGTTGGAATGTGATTTTAGGTTATTTTTGTGACGTTACTTAGGTAGGTATATATTTTTTGCGATTACTAGTATCACTTGCATGGGATGACAATGGCCGAGGGTCGAATTAGATGGCATGGAAGCAAGCGGCCAACAGTAGACTGCTAGGCTTATGATTCTGTCAATGTCTCATCATCATCATATCAGCCGAAAGACGTCCACAACTGGATATAGGTCCCAAGTGTGGCCACAACAACCGGTCCTGTGCTTCTCGCATCCACCGGTATCCCGCGATCGTCAACAGGTCATCGGTCCACCTTGTGGGAGGCCATCCAGCGCTGCGTCTTCCGGTACGCGGTCGCCACTCCAGAACTTTTCGGCCCCATCGACCATCTGTTCTGCGGGCAATGTGCCCTGACCACTGCGACTTCAGTTTGGCGATCTTTTGGGGTATGTCGGTAACCTTAGTTCTCTTGCGGATGTCATCATTCCTGACTTGATCACACAAGGAAACTCCGAGCATTGCCCTCTCCATTGCCCTTTGGATGACTTTAAACCTTCTGATGAGGCCCATTGTGAGCGACCACGTTTCGGTTCCATAAATCATCATTGGCAACACGCACGGGTCATAGACTTTCGTCTTGATACACTGTAGTGAGACGAGGAGGTACCAAGCAACTTCCCGAACGCCGCCCAACCGAGTCGAATTCGACGGTTGAACGTCTTTCACGAAGTTAGCCCTACCTAACTGGACAGTTTGACCCAGTCAACTTCGAGCGTAGAGTCCCCGATCTTGATAGGTTATAGTATTGAAAACAATAAAAATAAGTTGATATCTTACAATAAAAACGATTATAGTCAATAAGGCTAGTGTCGCCTTTATTATAACTGGCGATAATTACAAGTACACATGGAACAATTCGTATTAATTAAATTACTTTTACATCCTGACCCACCAATGGCCTTTTTGTCAGTCTTATAAAACTGGTCTGATATTGATGAAAGATTATCGCTACATTATTAAAATAAACGTATTGCTAAATATTATCTCAATGCAAATAATTATAAAAATAGCGTAAATTGTCCAGTGCTAAAAATAGACGACCCGACCTCAAAGTATTAATTACTAACGAAGAAATAATTAACGAAGCCAGTATTAAATCCGTTTGTTGGTTCGTTCTTTACATATATTTTATAACGTAACATACCAGACAATCACTAAAGGTACATTAACATTAAACACAGGGCGTGTTTCAAATATCTTCATAATGATAAATAGCAGGTTGCAGATTAATTGAGTCCAAAGGAAATTAAAGCTTGCACTTACAATAGCAATTATGCTATTATAAGGTGCTATTTTTAGCAGCACCTGGCCTCATCGAGATAACTTGTTAAGCTGGTATTCGATGACCATGCCATCAACGATTATGTGACATTGACGTGCGTGGATGCTGTTTGCAGGTTACGGGGAGTGTACGATGTGGGGACGACTCTACGATGCTCACACGATGACTACTGACACTTCACAGTATAAAATAAAGTAGCAGGGAATTTTTGGGGTCGTTCTGTGGATAAGTGACCATCTTAACATACCAATATTCCTCCGTGCCTCGGAAAGCACGCTAAGCCATCGATCTCGGCTGCCATTTTGTAGATCTTTGACGGTCGTTACGGATTGTTGAAAGCCAGAAAATCTGACACCAGTTTTGCCAAGAAGTACCGTGTTACCCAGTTAATGGGTTGTGGAGGTAGGCAGCCGTTCTACGTAAAATAGTTGTATGCAGCTGAATCCAGTTTGACTTGACGCCGACCCCAATAAAATTGGAAAAAGGCAGGGCAGATGATGAGAAGGAAATTTCTGGAAGCGCTGATCCAAATTCCAAGGATTTTGTATCCCGAACAAAACGCAAGAACCGTTCTTGTGGACCCCGTAAACGAACCGTGGAAACAAGGTAGTAGGTTATTACCGAATGTATTTTACTTGGTAGAAGAATCCATGGTTGCAAGTAGTTAGACTTCGCTACTCTAAGAAGAAACAACTGTTTTTTTTTTCGATATATTCTGCTTTCACCATACTTCCCATGTGACAATAAATCTCAGTAAGCAATTAATTAAAGTCGGTACCAGTTACGTTTTTAGCAACAACATTTTTTTTAGTAGTACCGAACATACTAGCTAATTTGAATTTATTCCTTAACGAAGGTGTTCAGAATTCACGAATAAAGTTATAAAAAATCTTAAATGTCACATGCTTGTTACAATATGAAGGGATTCAGGTGACGCAAATTCTGCAATAACTTGAGAAGGACGTTGTTTATATAACTTGATAAAACTTCATTTTATATGTCAATTTTCGGCTTTTATTCCATAGTTCCACCGCAGTAAATAGTGCCTTATATAAAACGCTATAAAATGTTATGATGAGTCCTAAACATTCCCGTAAATGTAAGCTTCATATGCAGAGACCCTCCCACCTATATTGAAGACATAAAACGAACTTGACTTTAACACACTCCGTCACATATAACACTCCTGGCAAGTTCATTAAAATGATTAGTAGGATAAACTAAAAAAAAGCTTTCAAAGTTACTATTTTAATAGGTGAGGCAGTAATGTCGTTTGCCCATTAAGATCAACAGCAGGTGGCTGTTGAGGCAGATTTCTCTACAATTGCATATGTTGATGTACTACTTTTTTTGCGAATAGTTGTAATTAGATTTAGAGGCATGCGCTTTACAGAACCTGCTTAATTTTATTAATAGTTGAACGACATTCTTTGCATTGTTTATGCGTTGGTGAATCAAGGTGATCGTCTTTTGGTTTACATTGTTACAAATGCATATATTATGCACGGAACAAGTCAGGACGAAATTCAAATCTGTTATAAATATGGAAAATGACTTTAAATTTTTACTAGCTGAACTTCGTCTGCGTTATGTATGCGTTCATTATGCATTAATGCTGTGCTGCTGTTGGTCGTAGTGTGACTTTTTATAGCCTTCCTTGATAAATTGGGTATCAAACACTAAAATATTTTTTTAAATTCGATCCAGTAGTGCCTGAGATTGGCGCGTTCAATCAAACAATTTCATATTTTTCTTGGTATAGACAAAATTATTTCTTCATTTTAGCGCGTCAAAATAAAAGCTTTAATTTAAAAATATTTTTAACGACTTATTATGGCTTTTAAAGCAAAATAATATAGAAAAATCCATTCCACTCATTTTCATATAAGCACTGAAATAGATGACAAGCGCGTTCAGTTGGTTAAAAGTGTCAAAACAAAATGAATCCATTGTATGTACCACTGATTAAGTTACCATTGTTGTGTAAAACATGTCCGTATGCTGAAGTAAGAATTATATTTCGTACTTTTAAAGCATTGTACTGTCCACTGCATGTCATAGTTACTACACCAGACTAATAAAATGTCACTAAAAATATGGGTTCGTCTTTTTATTAGTCTCCACGCGTTATTTAGCAAGATGACGTCACGGCCTGGTTGCTTATATGGCACTGTAATAATAATTACTACCAACTCAACCAGTTAAACAAGACCTCTTGAGGTCCATGATAGGAGTTAACTTTCTTCTTTTTGCTTTAAAGTCAAGTGTCTAGGTAGTATGGTGCGGTCGCATAATTGCTGGTGGCTACATTGTTCCAATGTATTAACTGTCCTTGATGGCAGCTGACGGACGATGAGTCTTGCTGTGTTCATTGAAAATTGTCATAGAGTAGATGTAACAGAGGTTGTACGATTTTTATGTTATTTGAGATCGATATTTCTATTCTCAAATAGAAAAACGGAACCTTAAGCACTTCGTTGTTCATCTGTCGGTCTGTCACAACCCTTTTTCTCAGGAAATCGTGGAGGTATCATGTTGAAATTAATATAAAATAAGTAGTCATATGGTACCTTACAGCTCTAAATCAAGCTTCCAAGTCAACGCAATAAAAAAATACGGCTATTTATGCATCATTTTTCGCAACATATTTTGGTACTCGCAAATAAATCAAATCATAAGGGGACTTCCCGTTGACTTTTAGAATCATGAAATTTGGTATGAAGCTGAAAATTGATCATTTGTAGCTGTAACACATTTTTTTTTTTGTGAGTTTCCTCTCGCACGTCAACCAAGGAGATTGTCGTCGGCTTAACCAGACTTGCCTGTGGCGGCCTCAATATAAATATTAAAGCCTATAGCTTTTTTGTTTAGTTACAAACATGTATTTGCAGTAATTCTAGATATGACCATGATGTACATCGTTATATGGGAGAACAGTTTTTTCAACTACAAAGCTTGTTGTTCAATCGCACTTGTAGTTTATTCAAAGTAATAATAATATTATGAGTGCTTGCATAGTTTATAAACTTCAGTAGGATAACCTACATACTAAGTATACTTTAGTATACTCGGAAAAAATCGAGACGCGATTCCCGTAATAGACGAACTATATCTACATCCGAGTTCGTACGGAACCCTCGATGCGCGACTATTACTTGTCCGTTTTTTTTTTTAATTTCTTAAATCTAGTCCTCATAAATAATTGGCTCTATAATTTTGTTTTAGAAAAGTAGAAACTGATAAACTTAATTGGAATGTAGACCACTTAAAGAAAAATCCTTCTATTCGTTTGTACTCCTACTGCCTTCTTGAAAAAACAAATTAGATTTAATGAGATCAGTAAACGCCAATGAGTTACACATTCTTTACAGAGCATTATCAGCCCTCGAGCAACACACAGTTAATGGCGAAGTTACTGAACCAAAAAAACATAACTAAATTAACTAAATGACCACGGTACCATGTCATTATTATATACCACATAATCCCGTCTTCGGAATCTTTTAATAGGTACATGATAATAATTTCCATGTTCTCTAAAATAGTATCAATGGTAGGTACCTCCCTTTACTTCTAAGGCTGCCATCAGATGGACTGCACCGCAATAACTGCACGTAGTCAATATATTCAACTGCATGCAGTTGTACGTTCGACTTCGTACAGTCGTGATATCAACTCACGCGGTCGGCTGCAGTCGTGTGGAGACGATATTAACTGCATAAAGTCGTGGCTTCAACTTGACGAGGTCGGCTACAGTCGTGTAGTGTCGAAGCACACTGTCCGTCGCTAACCGCATTCAGTTAGTCAAGGAACAGAACGCGCGTCGGTCGCGACGAAAGTTTAAGTTGGATTGTGAATCCTATTCCGAGTACATAGAGTCGTTAAAGAACGTTAGGCTGCCACGCCATAAGATGGACTACAACTGCATGCAGTTGAATATATCGACTACGTGCAGTTGCTGCGGTCCAGTCCACCTGATGGCAGCCCTAGCGGCGGAAGCTTTCTTAGCTGCCAGCTTACACTTACGTGTAGCCGCACCCTTTTTGGGTTTAGGCGCTGAAAGTTCCGTTTTGGTATCTTCAATAATATCTGGAAAAAATATATTATACGTTAATTTTTACTATATTTCAAAGAAAACTGTTTTTTCCGAAACATGATTAGAAATAAAATTCTCATCTTAAGGAGAAATGATCGTCAAAGTTACCCTTATCTATGATCTTGATCTATGATCTTAGAAAAAAGAATCCCGTATTACTAGCCTACTTATGCCGGTAAAATTTATACCAAATAATGAATCGAATCTTAATGCACAACTGTGTTGTTTTAGATTTTTAATAGCTCAACTTAGTTTTGAGTAAATCGATAAAATACTTCATATTTGGCAATAAGCTGCAAGCATTGTGCAGTCACGCTTCTCTCTCTTTTCTGTGCAGTCCGAGAGTGACCGAGTTTTTGCTGATCACAGCGCCTTAACAACAAAATAAAAAAGCAAAAGCTCGAATGAAAACTTCATCACACTTTTGCCAACACCAAAGAATTGTCGCCTCTGTACTTACTGACCAATGCAATCAACAAGTTCTATATTGAGACGAGCAACATTTTTTTTGTATTACTTTTTACTGGCTTCTGTCGCGCGCCCTGTCGAGCAATTATTGCAAAACTAGTACCTATTTCAAAAGTTGTTCGTAATTAACAGGTTGTACACAGCATCTGCTTGCTATAAACATCACCGAGTACCCTTTTCCAACTTTAAAACTATACTTAGCTCTTCGAAATAAAGTTTAAAATTCATTAACAATGAGTTCGACGATGGAACCAGAATATTAGTTTTCTGTTTTTGGTGATTAACAACTGTGTTCTATCATTTTGTGTGTTTTTTCGTAGTTTTTAACGGCTGCAGGCTTTAATAAACTTGTTTGTACTCTTAGTATTTTAGGAGCTGTAATGTTAGAGGGTGCGTGCTTTTACACAATTATTTTGTTTCGAATCGTTTGATTGTTAGTCGGGATTCGAAAAGTTCTGTTATTAGTAATATTAGAAACTAAAATCAGTAAATTCCAAACTGATTGCAGGTAACATTGTTTGTATTTTTAGGGTAATGAAATATTGAATAACATAGAAAATAAAACGTTTACCAAAGTTAGAGCGTAAGTAACAAATTATTTTTTATTTATGCATCTCTATCTTGAAATATTAGGTATATTTGAATTATAATGCCTTTGTTGAACTGTATAATAATACTGTAATAATTTTGCGTACAAGTTTATAAAAGCAACAAAATACCTAGGTGTTGGTCGACGATATCGTCGACCAACCAACCCCCATCATCGCTCTTGGGCAGTCAACACATCCCAAATCTACAAAAAAATGCTCGCAAACCACCATTAAGCCCAACAAAGTGCCGTGGACGTCATAAAATATATTTTCCGATAGTCAAATTGCAGCATCGGCGTCGCCACAAATCTTTTCCGATAAATTTTGCCCAATATTGGTACCAGGGATACTCGGAAATATCTCGAAGTTTAGTCATTTGATTAAGAATTATTAACTAAATCCTTCTTTTTAAAAATTTGGTTGTGGGAAATCTGAAGAACTCGTGGCTAAATAATAAAAGCTGCAAGGGGTGATTTTCGAGGTAAAGCGATGCTTGCCGAGGTTGCTCCGTAGATGGGTGACTTATTATTATATTACATACCGACTTCTTCGTGCCTCCGAAAGCACGTTAAACCGATGTTAGCCAAAAATCTAACACCATCAGTATCGTGTGTTTTAAAGAGTCACCACTGCCCTGAAACGCAAGGGCACTAGGAGGAGCACGGATGAGTTTTAGTCAGTAAGAGTCTGATACTCCCTCCCGACCCACCCAGAGCGGAAGGAGTCATTTGATTTCCCATCCATAAAAAAGCAGTACCTATCGTGTTACTCATCTACTGGGTTGTGGAAGCAGTCGTTCCATGATAGATACCGGTTAGGATGGAAACCAACCCCAATATCGTCAGAAAAAGGTTAATGCGGGCCATACACGTTAAAGTAATTTGATCAAACAGGCTGGTTCAAACTGTTTGATCAAAAATAGAAAAACGAAATTTCATATTACTCCATGCCATTTGACAACTTAATTTTGATTAAATTTCCCCACAAAGGTTTATGCTAATTTGATAAAACTGTTTGTTCAAATTACTTAAACGTGTATGGCCCGCATAAGCACATTGACTGGTTGAAAGAAATTAGTATATATTAATTAGTATGAATATTAACTTACTAGTAATAAAATTACTTGAAAAGCATTACTGTCCTTCTGCAGCACTCGGGTAAAAATAACAGCAAATTGGTACTCACTCACTGGCGCAAGAAGAGTCTTATAAGTCAAGATTTTTTTCAAGGTGACACTTTTATAGTTCAACATACGAAAATTTATTGCAACTGAGCATCTAAGTTATGGTAAGAACCTCCTACTTCATCAGGTTTATGTAGGTGCGGATAAATATTTTACCTTCTCACTCTGATAGCTTCTCTATTAAAAATATTGACCTTGTTCAGTTCACAAAGCTTCCGTTTTCTTTTTTTTTATCTAGATATCTAGATGTTCACATCGTCTCAGTCAACTGAATTGTTATCCTACCTTTGTTATTGTACAAACACTACATTGATTTCATTTTCTTAATTTTGTTATCATACAAGGGCGAACGGTCATTTAGTCATGCGTTCTTCGGGCAACGGCCGAGCAATCTACGAGCGAGCGATCATTTGGCCGAACGTTCTTCGGGCGGCCGATCATTTGACCGAACGTTCTTCGGGCGAACGATCATTAAGACTAACTTTCTTGCAATCGTGACGCACTCCCAACATAGCTATAAAGTTATAAATACTTCAATATTCTCAAATAAAACATTTAAAGAGGTAGCGCACAGTACGGGCCACGACCGAGTCGAGCCGTAAATGCATTTTGTGAATTATACCAGCTGAATGTGGTGATTGGCCAACTTGGCAGCCCACCAAATGGACGTATCCTTCACACCTGCGCCTTCGTGTACGATTCGTAAATCCCACATACCTACTGTTTTTAAAATATTTTCGGGCTTTCGCCCTATAGCCTGTGAACGAGATTAAACATATTTTATTCTCAGTCACATTTCATATAGCTGGGGCCTAACCACCAACTCTTAAAGCAGTATTACATCAATATTACTTCCAGTGGGAAAGAGACGGAACAATACAGGACGTATAGCTATACAGGATTTATAGCTCCGTTTCTTGCCCACTGGAAGTAATATTGATGTAATACTGCTTTAAGACTTGGTGGTTTAGGCCCTGGAAGATTTCTGCGCTTGAACAAGAGATCCTGGATCTTCATAAATTTGCTCACAGACAACGCTGTTCTGGTCAGGCTTGCGTTTGGTCACAAGCTCACCTAGTGGTATGCGACGATGGAGCACATTTGTCCAGGCGGAAACTTTTCTCTCCTGACTGTAAGACCCCTGTTACTATCATCAGGATTCTTCTCGCATCCTATCTCTCTTCTTACTGTTTTCAAGTTTTCTGTCTCTATTTTTCTGGCATAGGAAAGTCTAACAACGTTTACATTTTCCTGTTTTGCACACATTTTTTTTGGTTTAACCGCACTCCTATAGTATCAAAGTAGAATGTTTAACTCCGCTTCCACTTCACTAACTCCATCGCGCTTTCATCATATGTAATGGGTTCATGAGAAAAACTGAATGCACCAAATTACAGCACACATTTAGTGTGAACCAACATGGGAACCGTCCGTAGTTTGAAAAATAATTCACATTTTTGGGTTGCAAATTCCAAGTGATTTTATCTTTGCTCGCTTTATACATGAAAGTTTTGTGAAATACTGTTTTTTGTTGTTTTTCACGCCAATCTAATGTTGATAAAAATACTGTGTCAGCGGCATATTAGGCATAATGAATTATCAAATTTTGAGAGGTAATAAAAATGGCTCATTTATTAAATTCTCCGTTACCTATAAATTAACTACCATACTTTTTAGCGTGTACGTTTTCATTGAAGTAAATGTTAAAACTTCACAAAAATATGAGCTATTATTGAGTTAGCAGTCATTTTAGGCATATAAGTATCAGTCTAGCAGATACAATTACAATCGTAAAAAAAAACGACATAAAAACTTTACCATGACGATTGTCATTGATATTTCAAATGACAGTTGGAATTAAATACTGATTTACTGATAAAAAGTTCGTAATACTTTTTTTTTTAAATCGTTCTTGCAAGCTATTATAATAAACCAATCTATAGTATCTCTAATGTCATATCACGAACTAACTCATTACTAAACCTACAAACACTTATTTGGTGTCCAATATAATCAAGCCACCATCAGAACGGATTAGCAATGTCAAAGTAAAGACAAATTATCTTGATATTACAAAAAGCAATCACGTTTAGTTCTGCAATAAATTTATTATGTTGCACCTTAACAGTAAAACTGATCGATTTATTATGAAAATTTTGAGTTACACAATAACAAAATACTAAGCCGTGAGCCTTAGTATGGTGTTTAAGGAGAAACGGACAGAGAGCAATATATTTTAAGAGGCAGATGTGTCATCTTTTTTGTCAGTTAAGCATAGTCATCAGTCACAATATGAAAGTTGAAGTAGCAGTTTCATTTTACCACTAAGGCCAAAATACTGACACTATCAAGTTCAGCGGTAAAAGTAACTTGAGCTGAAAATCACTATAAA
This sequence comes from Melanchra persicariae, assembly GCA_947386135.1. Taxonomy (NCBI): domain Eukaryota; kingdom Metazoa; phylum Arthropoda; class Insecta; order Lepidoptera; family Noctuidae; genus Melanchra; species Melanchra persicariae. The sequence continues at coordinate 6,655,510 of OX376655.1, read as the reverse complement.
ATTGAATTTAGTGTCTGCATAATTTGTTATTTGGAGGAAATAAGGTATTCAAGTCTGCTTTGGAATTTCCCTGAGGAAACATACTTGGCACACATTCACTCTTCCATATTTATCCATCCACTGTTAAGTATTTTGTGTGCACATCAATAAATAAAATAAGGATTGGAAGTATAGGTCCAGTGGTACGCCGCTCCTAATATTCAAAAGTGAGAGGTGACGGTGACCGTACAATCGCACGGTCGCCATTTTATTTGTCACGTCTCGTTTGACACCGTTGGCATTTGTGAACAAACTCATAGGGTTGACGGAGTTAACGCCCATTGGTGCAGTGGAACAAGCTGTAAAATACAATTTTTAAACTAAATAAAACATCGAATGAATACTTTTATGAGATCCTTTTATTATTTAAGATAGGTCTAGTATTTCAGGTGTAGAAAAGCATTGATTAATCTAATCCATACAAATTCACAAAATATTAAAGGATTTACTTGTCAAATACTTGGATTTTGCCAATCATTGGTGTAAGTTATGATACGCGTTCCTTACAACAATTTCTCCAGAGCAAACATACATTACTATCATTTGCCATATTCCTGAAAATTTGCTGCCTTCGATTCAACATTTTTTGTTATATCAATTATTGCAGCAATATTTACGTACTTTAAGAGTTACACCATTTCACTAAGCCCACACAGTTACGACAGTACAAAATTCAATAGATGTCAGATATTCACGCTCCGTGTTGTTCGACGACTTTATCGAAACATCTTAACGTTTTCAAGGAATTGTTCGAAAACTTCTAGATTCTGATCTAAAGGTTAATCAATATCATTGTCAATCGTATTGCTTAATACCGCAGTATATTTGATTGGATGTCAAACTAGTTACGAACTGAGATTAGAGTTTACTCGAAGTTTCAGAGAACAGTCTGTGTGGTTAGCTGTAGGGGTTTCGCCTTGGACTGCAGGTTATCAGTTCGTGTATTACTTTCGGACATGTACATTATGTACACGATGTTGTCATGACTTAAGGATGACTATTATTTTGCAATAGGTAGGTTCCAATTTTTTTTATGACTAACGATCATGACCTAATCCTTCAAGCTACTAGCTCCTCCAAATAGCTAGGTACTATAATAGTCACATAATATTACTTTTTATTTACATACACATAAAAACTACTTGGTAAACTATAGGTTGAAAGAATACATTCTTCCGCCTACGTTCACATATTTTTTCACACCCAAAAATTTGAAATATCGGTTATGCACAAGATTTTTTGTCTATTTGACTTTATTAATGTAATATTCTCACAAAACTGCTGGACCCGAAAGATAATACGGTGCGTAAACTTTGAATTGTATTATTAATATCCTATTATTGGTTTACTCGAACCGCATTATTCTTAATTACAATTAATCAAGTAAATCATTAAAGCGTAACCAGCCAATTGCTACAAACTCTATAGAAATCATCAAATAACTCCTTCCACTCTGGGTGAAGTGAGTGCCAGACTCTTACTGACTAAAACCCATGCGTGTTCCTTCAAATGCCCTTTAGGTTTCAGGGCCGCGGTGACTCTTTCGAACAACCATAGTCTTAACATTTTCCCTATCGTATTTTATAAAACTAAAGTCTTTAAAGTTTTATTTAATCTCCAATCTTCCACCGTATGCAACATCAAGAATATGCCATGAATATTTACGACATGTAATAATAGATACTTGTTCTTATAATTCAGGATACGCCAGCTGATATAAATTCTCAAAGTAGGGACGCACGCGGTGCAAGACTAGACAATATATGAAGATAATATTTTATAAACTTTAAAGGCAATATTGAAGCACTCTTTGGGACTCAAGAGCCTTGAAGAACTTCGTAAAATGGAGAGTATATTCTATGTAGTTTATTATTAGTGCATTATTAAGTTCGTACTTTAACACTAAAGGACTTTAGGAGTTCGAGTCCCTATTAATTGGCTTTGTAATTTAGCTAACGGGACTTGTTTGTTAAGTATGCATTCAGTTATTATTTATTGTTCTGTGGAGACAGTGAATTGTGAGCTTTGAGATCGTTACTGAAGATATTGTATTGTTAAGTAAATGAAACAGCTTCAATATTGGTTGTAAATTCTTAAGATACCACATTTATATTGAAGTTTTTGAGAGCATGGAATTTTTGTTGCAACCAAAATAAGTTACTTCAGTTAAAATTTTATCATTTTTTTAATTTCTCTCCAACGGCCCATAAAGTTGATCGTTCTCGGCTCCGTTCGTAATACCTATGACACAATATTTCTTGAAGTTCCGAACAATATTGAGTCGCTCCGGCGACGTCCCCGGGCGACAAACTTCCACGCTCTATTGTGATAAACGCCAAACAAACTTGGTCAAACTCGGCCAACTTGGCAAAATTTGGGCGAAAGGTGCACTCATATACAACTCTAGTAAAGTTTTAATTGCACTAGATTGCAGCGTTGCCACATATTTGTGAAGTAGCGTACATAATCTATGTGCATTTAAAACCTACAAGTTTTTGACTTATTCGCGTTGCGCTGTGGGACCGTGTTAATGTTAAGAATTAGACTTATAAAGTCTTTGTTTTGATGTTTTTTCGACGATTTATTGTTTCAAAACGACTAATGTGTAGTTGTGTGTGAAATTTCATATTAATGTTTGCACAAATACAGAATTATCTTCTTCTATTATTCCTAAAAGAGCAATTAGAACTAGCAAAATTACTACATTATGTACTAGAACAAAAGAAGTAGAAACAGCTCTAGTAGTCACTTGCAACTGTGATGTTATGAATTGTGTGTGTATTTCAACACATTAATTAGTAATGTTGGACAACCAAGCGTGCAGTTCATAAACACGACAATAAACCTCACTGAAAAGCTGCCAACATGTCCCAACAGTCTTTTGTTTTTAACCACTCACTTATTTTAATGTCTTTCAATCTCGCAACTCGTATTATTTTGACAACTTAACAAATTAACATGGCCGCAACAGCGAGCGTCAACTGTATGAAAGAAAATAATATTCCAAAGGTGTTTGGTATCAATAAATCAATGATTTCCGACCACTTCGCACTCTCATAATGGAATTATTGAAAAATGTGCATTTTAACGCGCACACTTCATTACGATTCTCGTCATGCAAGGTTCGCATAAATCGAGCCGCGAATTCCAATATTGCCGTTAAAGATTTTATAAATTTAACGCCTCGAGTGCTGTACCTGCCTAAGTGGTGAACGAATATAATAATATTCATGGAGTGATAGATTGTTTACTCGCATTTTACTTTTTCTTTTAATGGAATACCTGTTATTTTACATTCTGTGGCGGACTTGAATCATTTCTGCACGGTAATTTCATATCACGTCAATTGTATTGCGCTATTTAATGTCACCTGCAGCAGTAATCCTTGTATTGTATTTAAATTAGGTACCTATGTCGCTGTCATATTGATGCCTGGTGTCAATATCAATCAATCCATCAACCCTGCCTATCTTTGCAGGTATGACTGCAATGCTGCAGTCAAGTTGCTTCACGGCATTTAGTTTTCCGTTTTACGCCAGTTTTTGTCAGGCTGTTGGTCCATTCATTGTCAATCTTAGTTCAAGAATTTACTTAGTGTCATCATTGAACTGTAAGCAAATAATAAAAACTGATCCTGAGTAGCATACTTAAAATAAAGTTATTTATACGGGTTACACAAGAAGATTGACCTTTAAAAGTCATTTTTATAAATAAAGTTAATCTCACAAAAATTTCCTTAAACATAAAAAAGAAACACCAAAATTGATAAAAATATGAGATTCAGTTACGTGGGAAGTTTACTTAGCGCCAACTAATGGAAAATATTCTATTTCGGTATCCTTTGACCCTTGGAAGGTTAGGCACGATCGATTTGTGTGAAGAAAGCTCCATGTCATGTATAAAGTAACTGATCATACGCCTATTTATAGCTTAGAAGAGCATCAACCCGTGAATATGAACCTTGTTAAATTGGTCCGTGTAGTTCAGGGGCAGGGGCCTATAATTCTTTCCTTTTTGCTTCGTGAAAATTTTAAACAGCAGGTATGTAGTTGATTTAATCAACTGCAGTTTGCGAAGCGCCGGTCTTCACATTGGCTGGTAGGAACTAGACACGAGAAGCTAAGTATAAAAAACCTATGTCCAGTATGGGTCCGCTTAAGTTTTGCAGTTGCTCCTGTCAGGCAGAAAGTTGACACCAACATTTTTAAAACAAGGGTACAGTCAAGAGGAAGTCTTTTTTTACGGTTGATCGGCACGCTTTTGACCACTATCTCACCTGATGGTAAGCGATGATGTGGTCGAAGATGGAGCACGCTTGTCTAGAAGTAACCTATTCACTCTTGACTCAAAGACTCCTGGATTTTAGCTATCAGGAAACACAGACTCTGGCAGGGAATTACACTCCTTAGCTGTACACACAGTGAATGTGTTCCCAAAATGATTTGTGCGTGTGGGTGGGATGTCCTCCATGTACCGGTGGTGCATTGCCGTACGGCTTGTGGTCTGATGATGGAACGGGCTTGGCGGAATTAAACTATGCAATTCTGATGCACATTCCCAAAATGCAACCGATAGAAAACCGACAGGCTAGGCGTCAATGCTCAATAAATTGGAGCTTCGACTCCACGAGCCTATCATTACCGATGATCCTGTTGTCGACTACAGAATTATCACTGTCCACCCTTGTTTCATCATAATCTGCATAAAGAAGTCACGAAACTGAAGTCTGAATAGAAACTAACACAAAAGACACATCCATGACCCATCATACTACAATATTAATCTCCAAAGCTAATATTAGTTCCTTGTTTCAAGTTTACGCAACTGATCCATTTAGCCAGGCTATTATGAAATATCGGGCTAATTATTCATAGGTTGAAACAAAACCGCTACCTACACTAAACCAGTTTATTAATACGTTTTAGACAAACTTCATTAAAGTCAATTGTTTGTATGACGTTTTGAATTATGGAGGTGTACTTGCAAGGCTTGGTGACATACTTTTGATCTTTCATAATAATAAGAGGAGGGACTCAAAAATAATACTTATGTAGCACTACTGATAAGAAAATGCGAGAAATTTAGGTAAGGATGGATAATTATCGTATAAAAAAAATTTTTGTTTCTCATACAATTGTTTTACAACACAAAAATTGAGGCAGCCCTTGTAAGTTATAAGGATACTTGTGATGGGGTTACCTCGCGCGTTATGAGATTAAATTTAGTAGTTTTTCACAGCGCTAAATTTATGTCGAAGTAATTTTCATGGATAAACAAAGAATATATGTTTATTTGGCACTCGGACAGGAGAAACAACAAAATAAAAATAAGTGTTTAAAAACTATTAATATAGAAAGACTTGTGCGAGGCCAAAAAGGTTCAGCATAAGCTTAAAACTGAAACTACATGTTGGTTTCTTCGGAACACACTTGGGACTCGCCTATGTCCAGCAATGGACGCTGGACATTGGCTTCTCCCAAGTGTCGCCACAACAATTCATCGGCTACCCCCGACCCATTTCATAGCAAAAATGCAGCAGCATTTCATATCAGAAATGGGTCGTGGTTAGTCGATGAATTATTCTTCTTTGTCGCGATAACCAAAAAAAAAACAAGAAAGTTAATCCGCGAACTCATTAAATTGACCTAGAACTCAAATTCTAAGCAATTTTCCCTCAAAATCCGCATGAAAACAAGTCTAAACAAAACCGCTGTATCCCGTAAGTTACGCATAAGTGGCGGTAGCTCCGTGATCCAGATAGAGTCAAGTCACAAAGGAGCTCGACGACAAAGCCTGAGAACTGGGGCGGTTACCGGTACAGGCCTGGATGCCGGTATCTCGCATTTGTCATGCTGCAATCCGCCAGTTCACTGAGGATGCCACTAGATTACTTTTGGTGTAACGCTAACTTAAAACGTGCGGGTTTGCGTAACAGATTTATTTAATTTTGAATGTGAGGTCTTATTGAATCTTCGTCGTAGAAGGTTCGTATACACGACAAGTACTGAGCTGATAAAACACGTCTTCCTAAAAAAGTTTAGCCTAGGTTTAGTACTTTTAATTGCGAATATGCTACCTGGTACCTACGGCAAAATATCATTGAACATAGTAATCTGAAAAAAAAAATAGAATTTAAACATTATCTACTGCATGTTATTTATGTGTATTTAAAAGTACTGATGCCATCACAAAAAAATCGTTCAATGTTAAAAGAACTACATTATCGGTCAGTGCCAAAAGATGATTCTTTCTCAGAAATGCTAGCCCCTAAATTCCGTTTTGAAAGGAAACCGTCATTCTATCACTATAGGAGTTAGACAATCTATAATACCTCACTGATACCTCAAAGCTAGATCCTGATTGTTCAATAAAAATGTGTAAAGAAATCTGCAACAATCCGCACTAAGACTTCAGTTTATTGTCATTGCTACATATCAAAAGCTCCGCCACAATCGTCGAACTGGCACCAACAAAATGACGACCTTGCTTTCTAATATCAACCGATATAATTTTAATGAGCCTATAATACCCAAGGTTTACATTCGATCGTCAAGATAAAGATGTTGAATTTTGTTCCTAATTACTGGTTGCTACTTGGGGTGGTTGATAAAATCTTCGGTTTGGCTTTTGTCGTATCTCACTCGGTCTATTTGTTTGTCGTTATCAAGATTGCATTGCACAACGGATTCCATTGTTGTTATGTAAGTTTGGATCCAATTAAGTTTCCGATTAGCGTTTGTTTTTGATTGTTTGGGAAAATTGAATGTGCTTTTGGTAATTGTATTCTTTTAGTGATTTGCAGAAACTTCATTATCATCGTTTCAAAAGTTTTAGTGACTTAATTGTGAATATGTCTTAAGGACTCCTTTTATCATGCGCGATAATACATCTTTAACCTATCTAGGTCAACGAACTTGATAATTGCGCAGTGCACTATTGTTTTCAATCTGTACTTAATACTTACCTGTCGTACTAGTACCAGTATGACAACAATATTGATCAAGCGATCAAATAACTTACATCTAAATAGGCTATTCATAATCTGCAGCTGATTTGATTTTATGAGGATACTTAAATCTGTCGTTCAATCTACTGAACCAATCTCAGTCAACTTTAGGACATACGCCAATTTAGATCAATCAACAAATTGTATTGTTTTCGAAACAACAACAAACGATTTAGGTTGGTACAAAATTTATAAGTCCATAGAAGGTGGTTCCTTGAATGTTATTGTATCAACCTATGTCTGAGTAATGGTAGGTAGCCAGTCTACATGCAAGTACTCCACTAACTTGTTATTCTTCATCAACTCAACTACTTTCGCGGAAAGATAAGCTGATACGTCGCGTGGTTCACAACGTTTATGTTCGTAATGAAAATAATTTAGCTAGAAAACATATTTCTATGGAAACTTAATCTAGGAAAAATTTTGCTATTGCAAATTGGTCAAAAATGGTTGACATCATTACAATTTTTCTGTTCCACTGTACAGTTTGTTAGGTCGGAATATGTGGACCTATTAGGTAGTTAGCAACTTGGTCCAAAACTGATCATATTTTAATAGTTTGTTCGAGGACTGATGACTACTACAAGCAAGAGAGTTTATCGGTAGACTAGCTTACAGGTACAGAAACCGTACACATTCCACTTGATCAAACTCCATAATCATCACCTGCCTAACCTTTTACCCAAATTTATTGGGATCGACTCCTAGTCAAACCGGATTCAGCTGAATACCAGTATCAGTTGTCTACCAGACCTCCACAACCCATTACATGGGTAACACGGTACTTCTTGGCAAGACTTGAGTCAGAGTTTCTGGCTTCTGACAATTCGTAACGACTGCCAAAGATCTCCAAATGACAGCCGGGACCAATGGCTTAACGTGCTTTCCGAGAGACGGAAGAGTCTTGAGATGGTCACCCAACTACAGACCAACCTTGGCAAGCGCTGCTTAACCTTGAAGCGGCCTGTGCGGCTGTTATAGTTTAGCCACGAGCTTCTCCATAATATACAGTTGTTAAACATTATCAGAGACACAAAAGAAATCTTACGCGCGACAGGCACAGCAATAATTCGCACACCGAGACCGCGACACTGAAAGACAATATTGCACCATTTACGACCAACACATAACAAGCTTCAACCCATCACACATTCCTTATAAAAATACCAGTATCCGACATCAAAACAATTACTCTGAAACAGACACTTTAGCAACGCGTTTATGTCGGCCTGCACTTACTACACAACTTGTTTCAAGTATAAAATTCCACAGCAATTTGTCACACAACAGTGACAGCGGACCTTAAATTTGAATTTTAATCACACACTATTACATTTCACCTCTAGGCGAAGCAAACCTGTCACAGATATTGTAATTACATTTCAAGACAGTCGCAATCGAATGCCGACCTTAAAAATAAAACGGACTGACATAATAGTCTTACTTACCGTCCTCGAGTCGTAGGCTGATGAAATAATTACATATTTGGTAGATGCACTGTATAATTATGGATCTTTACTTTGCCCACCAACTGTGTGAAAAGAAAATGGAAACAATTAAACATCAAATTGTTGTTGGTCTTCGAGCTTTTTTATGGGTGATACTCGGATGTTTAGAGGTGGATAGGCATTTGGTGTAGTATAAAATGGTTAGGTACTATTGTTATAGAACTAATAAATATCTACGAAATGAGCAATTAAAATCCCACATTTGTTCGTATTCAATTTAAAATAGAGTTGAAATGTTCGTAATGTCACATCCTATTGGTTTTTTTATTTATTAAAATTCATTGTTTTCCGTTTTTCAGTACTTAAAAAGTATACCAGATAATGATTACCAGATTTTGCAATTCTTATCATGTTCAACACGTGCCTAACAGTCACTTCTTTCAATAAGAGATCTAATTTCGTTTGTGTTAATTACGTAATAAGATATAATAAACGTATGTTTACCCTTATAAGGTTTCATTTCCAGATAATGCTACACAATTGACAAAGTTTTTTAACATTTCTTATCCTGTACACAACACGCTCTAAGCAACAAACGGATGTAATTTGCTTGCATTATAAGTAATTAATATAAGTGTTTCTACGTTTTGTTATAAGGTATTTCCGAATTATATCTTAGAAAGAAATCTGAACATTAGTCAGAGCGATTTGTGGTTACAATATGACTATAATATTTCCTAGAATACTCATAACATCAGGCTTATTGCTATAGCAGCAAAAACTTGATGGTCTAGTTATGAAGGATGTGGGTGATTCATATTAAAATGTGTGTTGAAACAGTTTTAATCGCATTTTTGAGGCTTTGATCGCACCGCTGTCGTTGTCAATATGGATGTATGACTAAAATGGGTCTGTGTCAGAAAAGTTTTACAACTTTTGACAGCTCCTTTAACGAGTTACGGATATCGGTAGAGTTAAAAGTACCAAGTTACCGACGTAAATTTAAGCTGTCTGTATTCTTTGGGCAGCATCAGCCCTTTCGTGTTGCAGGTGGCTAAAGAAATCGTTAAGTACTTACTGCTCCTGCCACGCAAAATTTTCTGCACATTTTAGTACGTCATTATTATGTCGTTTTACACAGCGTTTCCGTAATCTTGTGACATTCAACAACAATACTAAAACTAATCGCGAGCATAAACCATTTCAGAAAATTTAAACATATCCTCTACAATGTAAGTAAATCCAGTACCGAACCCTTTCAATATAATAATCCTCAATCCAATCTATTCAAAGCCATTTCTGTATTGTAAATTGTAATACAAGTATTTAAAGGCTACACCACATAAATTTGAGTAGGTTAAGCTAACAATGCTGAGCACAGTTCGAGGCATTGCTTCGCGATAACTGTCGTACAAGCTCTTATTCGAGTCGTGGCCAACAATGCTATAAATCGAGGGCTTGCTAGCGGAAGACATTTTAGTTTTGAAAATATCAGATGCTTTGAAAATCCCGGCTGAGTGGGACGTACGGTGTATGCCATGAGCATTCTTGTAATGGTCACACGCTAACGGTTCAACGCATAATTTTGATACAGAAATAGGACGGAAATTGATTTTTGGTCATTCTCATTTGTTAGGTGTGAAAGATTTGTTGTGTTACAATGTTTATGTTACGAGCAGCCAGAGGAGATAATGTGAGGAATGATTTTCAATCAGCGTTACAAGATGGGTGGTATAAAATAGAAAGTTTTACTTGGTGTAAAACATAAATATGGTAACAGTAAGTAGGTTTGTAAATACATTTTCTAAACTATGGCAAGTATTACACTACAATGTTAAGAATTTGGTAAAAATGGTTTTTGCACACCCTCAATATTTTTAAACGATCTATCTAACGTAAACCATAGAACAGATGATAAAAATAATCGCTAGTTAACGTGTAGATGGGGACCCTAACCATTTAGTTATCAAGATTTTATTTTATCACTTTTTCGACGTGATTATAATGTATACCAAATTCCAACTTTTTAATGCTAAGCTGCAGACAGACAGAGGACATGGCGATACAATAAGTGTAAGTTCCATTTTGGCTATGGAACCCTAGAAAAAGATCTCCACTTTAAAAGTACGCAGTATAATAATACGCAGTAAGTATATATTTTACTAATGTAGTAGATGCTACTGATTCAAATAATAAGTAACGTTATCATCACGGTCTTACAAGCATCAAACCGAACAACAAGCAAACATCAAAGACGCAAATGCTCAAGCATTAATTGTTACTGACAGTACCTGTTCCAGATGACCATCAATTACAGCCACGCTCTATCTTCAATCGAACGTCAATACATTACAGACAGCTAACAAAGGGACTAATCCATAAATTGCAGGACAACACGACTGTCAGACAAAGGAAGTACTTAGCAGATATGGTTGAAGATTGTGGGAAGAGTTGTGTGCTCTTAATTTCTATTTAAGATTTTTTGACCCATATATGATTATTATTTACTACGTTTAAAATTGAATGAAAAATATTTTTGTATTTTTTTTTTTTTTTTTTTTTATTATTGTTAGTGATGGGTTTGCTCTTGACTCTAGTCAATGTCAGATATATTATTAGGCTCACCAACAATTGAATACACGTGTACAGTGATATGAGATGCAGCATACAAACTTATGAACTATTGTGTACCAATTCCTCACAGGTAAGCACAGTATGCATTATTAGTTGGTTTTATTCCATTTATTTTGATACTGAAAATTCTTTACAATATTTCACTAAGCTAAATTTAACTAACTTAACTATTTATATCTACCAAACCTAACTATATACAAACTAGACTAAAAATTACCAAATTATGTACAAACGTGTATAAAAACAAAATAAATCATTGGGCATCAAAAAATTCATCCACATCGCTGTCAATGACAAAAGTGCCCAGAACACTAGCAGCATTGCCGCGTTGAATGGCAATGCAGATTCTTTGGCCAAAGAAAAGCCCAGCCCTCTGGTCACGTGTACAGTCGACAAGTTGCTTGCTGATGTCCCGAAAGACTCGGTGAGCACTCGGACCCCATGGACCTAAAGTTTCAACCCCAAACGGCTCAAATATATAACTCCCAATAGGGTTGTTATATTTGCGCCGTTTGAGATTTTCTGCACCTGCAGCAGCCGCCCCAGCGCAGCCCGCCGTGCTAAGAAGATGGGATGGCGCAAGGGTGTCGACACATGTTGCATCCCACACCAAAGGCCTACCCACCTTCCAAGGCATTATTGTCATCCCATCTGGCCTCTTCCCATCGTCGCGTGCCAAGCCATTAGGTTCTAGAACAGCTGGCACCCCGGCGGTGACAAGAGCCCGACGGATGATGTCATTAATGCTGGCGTGCCGCGCTAACCGACCAGCGCTCCTACTGCAGGACAGGCCATGGTGTCCGAAGCGGTCGACTGCTTCACCGCATTGACAATGATGTGGAGCTCCGTTAGGAGCACCCAGACACAGACACGTAGCGATCCGGAAAGTACCGTCACTCAACATGGTACCTATGTTGGGTGACGGTAGGGCCTGTAGCCAAAGACCCGACTCCCATTCACCCACAGCCAGCAGGCGGGCACGCTCCGCAGTATTGGTGGACGTATTTATGAGGTTATTCCGTACCAACCTGCAGAGCGGCTCGTCCCATTGTCTTTGGGAAAATGGGTTATCGGGCAACGCCGTATTCGGGCAAGCCACTTTCCAGGCGCTCACTGCATCGGTCAAGCACGGCACTTCACAGTTAACCATGGATGAATTATTTAAAATTCGTTTGGTCAACTTTTCAGTGCTGTGGACCGAAGACAGAAACGCCGGTAGGCTTACACTAGAAATTTTGCGGATGCCGAGCCCACCAAAACGAATGGGCAGTGTGGCTTGCAGCCACGCTCGGTCATCCAAAGCCATATTTAAGATAGATGTTAGTGTGCATTGAATGATTTGATCAATTTTGTCCAAAAGATGTGACTGCTTCCATAAAGGGGAAGAGCGGAGAAAATACATAAAATTTGGCCCAAAACAGCAATATTTCATTAGGGTGAAAGCCGAATGTAAATTGACTTTGGACAGTCTTTCCGAAATATCGTTAAAATGTTTAATTTTGACGTCAATGAATGAAGAAAAACTGTCTTCCAATATTGGTGAATCTAGGAGGTGCAGAAAACTCTTTTCTAAAATTTTGATATCAGGGGTTATTGCATTTAATTTCTGAAGAGTCATTTGTCTGTCGGTATTGTCACAAATAAAAATTTCACATTTGGAATGATTGAGGTCAAGGCCGATGGATTGGAACTGCTGCTTCAGGAATTCGTAATCTTTTAAAACGGTGTCTACGTCACCTCCTAGTGTTCCATCATCTAAATACCAGACGTTAAATTTTGAATTTAGTTTTTGAATGATTGGATGGATAGCCAAGCTGAAAATGACTGGCCCGAGAGGGTCACCTTGTTGGCAACCTACTGCAGATTCTAAAACGATATCTTTGTACAATAATTTTGAAGGGTACCTGTAGCATTGCCATAAAAAGCCGTAAATCTCTGGTAATTCTTTTTTTATTTCAGCCAACAAAGTGTCCCTGTTGGTTGATACTTGATGGTGACTTTTTAGATGATTACAGTTTGGTTTTTTAAGGGTTTTATAGCAGTATTGAACTTACAAACTTTGTTTATAACATTGTAATCTATAGACAAGTTATATACCCTACTCACATAATTAATACAACAGGGTTATAAATATAGCAATGATAGAAAAAATAAACTGATTTTAAAAGGGGAATAACAAGCTCTTATGTGAGGTATGTATTGATAACCAGGCCATTCGTGTATTACTCGTTCAATATAACAATATTGAACGAGTAATACACGAATGGCCTTCAGTATACTACTTTACAAAGTAGTATAATGAAATGTAAAAGAACTTTTACTTGAAACGAGTAATAAAAAGATAAAATTGGCTGCAATTTTAACAAAAAGACCGTTATTGAAACTTGACAATGACTGCCCTGATTTTCTCAACGGAGTATGTTCACGTTTGCAGTCATAAATACGAAAATAAACCTACAATTGCAAAACATTTACCGAAACGTGGATCATTAAAAATTTACCACCATTCAAGCTGCAGCCTTCAAATTTCGAACGCGGATCGAGTTAAATTCACTAATAAGATAATTCAATTAGCATTATTCAAAAGATATGTAATAAATAAATACGCGATATGAAATGAAGCAATGATCAAATAAAAAGCTCATTTATTACCGGCCGGTCCCAACTGAGGTATTATTTGATGTGATTAATTAAAAGTTATAATTAATGAAAGAGCAATATCGTGTGCAAGGCGTGCCGTTACAATAGTGCGTGGAAACAACCATGGTACATGGTGTATGTATAAAAGTGTGGAGAATATTCCGTAACACTTCACATGTATTCCATTGCGGTAGCGGGATTCCATTGTGTGTGGTGAATTAGTATTTTTGTTTCTATATTGATTCTGAAGATAGAGAGGTAATGATCACATTAAGAAACATAACCGTTGATTCACATTTTCTGTTTGAGATGTGCTAGCAATCAACAAACAATCTTAGTGCGAAATATTAGGAGTGAAGTTTACGGCTATACAACGTGTAACAGAATAAACGCAATACTTCTTAAGGGGTCATTGTATTCATCAATATGAACAACTTTTACTATGGGACCAACTTTGAAATCACGAAAAAAAATCGATTCCTCCATACATTTCTGTGCGCATAACTCGACAAAATGTACTGAACAGCTGATTTTGTTTTTCACGATTTCGGGGTTGGTCCCTTAGTAAAAGTTGTTCGTAATGTTGAGTACAATGACCCCTTAAGAGGTATTGCGTTTATTCTGTTACACGTTGTATACATGAGTTGTTGGAAGAAGACATCGCTTACCAGAAGTGCGTGCTCATATATAGGTTGATGTTGGGTAGCTTATAGACATTATTGAAAAAATTGCAAAAAAAAATAATATTGAAAAATCGACCACAAAAAACAACTTATATGTTCCAATAAAATTAAATTACTCTTGGGGTACTGATCTGATTTTTTTTAACTGATAGAAAGCTACAGTATCGCTCACTAATGAAAAAGCTATTAAATGAATATAGCTGGTAATTAAATTAGGTGTTTCTAACCAGGACATACATCAACTTATAACTAAACATTAACCTAAACCTTGATTTAACCTATATCTCAAGTTCTATCACCAATATTTCGTTACCTACTCTTTTCTCTTAAAGAAAGAGAGAGGGATGAAAATATTGACAAACATCAAATTCCTTATCTTTACATTTCAAACGTAGCAAACACTTCAGGAAACTTCGAAACGCTCCTTTTAACACGAAAACAAACAGAGCTCCGATACTCCTCTCAAATCCAGAGCGGACGATTCTTCGACAAAGTTGTAACTCAATCTAACTCCTTAAAGATTTGGAAGCTGATAAGAAGACCCCCGGCAACGCAAAACATCGTAATATGAAAGGAAGCAACAAGTTATACTATAAATGTTGCTCTTTTGTTATTGCGAATTTTGACTTACTTTGACCCAAAATTATTTATTCATTAAAGATGGCTTTGCGTAACGCTGACTAGTGGATCAAAGCTTTTGAAATTCCAATTTGGGAAACCGTTTTTAGATTTAATTCAATAACTTCTATATTTAGTTAACGTTTATTGTGAGGATTTATGAACATACTTACTGATTCATCTAAAAATACTCTTTTGTTGTTTTGTACAATAATTCTATTATTCCTCAACCTAATATTTGAGCTATAGTTACCTTTTTCATCAAAAACCGATTCTGGTATTACATTACGAATTATCACTTGTTCGATCATATCGATACATGGATTTATGTCCAAGTCCATAATCGTTTCATAACTTTAAACAACTTCGATAAGGTGCTCTATATTAACAAACCGAAGATAATTGATATTCTTGTCAATCAGAGCAAGAATTCTATCAATAATTAGCCCAGCTTATCTATTGCGATCGAATTGTGATATCTGATCCTCAGCGTTGCACAAATCATGATTGGCTGCGGGACATATATTTTTTATTAGATCACTATTGCGACACGAAATGCTTTCAAAGGTAGATGTTAAGTTACGGTTGACATTTTGTTATACTATCTCACATTTGCATAAATAGTCGTACCTATTGAATGTTGCTTCGAAGGTAAGCGTGTCAACTGGATTTGTCTATTGTAATAACATGCCTAAAAAGCTTAATATTTTTTTAAGATTAAGAAGATGTGTTGATAGCATTGGGTCAGCTTAGTTTAATATTAATAAGATGTCAGAATGGAGGTTCATTGTTACAATTAGCTTTAGAGTCACCAGTAAATATATGTAGAACTATAAAGATTAATATTATTGGTTCTCTGAATCTTAGTTCCATAAGCGTTTTGCGTATTTCAAAATCACTCGACTATACCATTCAATTATTTACTCAACCATATTTGCATTTTCGCTCCCTAAAACCGCAAAAGCAGTACGAAGTAAAGTTTATAGCAATAATCCCATTCAATGCGAATTAAATCATAATTAAATTAAAGAGAAAATCAAAACAAGAACTAAGAAAACTAATAAAAGCAAATGTTATGCAAATCGTTCATAACTTGAATGCCCATTACGCGGAACTTTTCATTGATTACTTAAACCAAGTTGGGCTTGCTTTAAGTTTAAACGAGGTTATATGAATTTGTCAGGCAGTCAGAGTTATGAATTGTAAGCAAATAAGTCTGGGTTGTACTTTGCCAACGTTTTGTTAACATTGTCTCTTGGAAGCACACTTTCTTGGACTTATAATGGGTGTACATTAATTGGAACTATTTGTGACAGACTTACTTTTTTATGGTTTATTGTCTCTCTTTTATTAATTTTGGGTTTAAAAGCTTTAGCTACTAGAGGTCACTCATTTTTACGCTCTTCATAAAATTTTTTTGCCATTGAATTATTGTAAGCGACTTTGGACTTGACAAACAAAATTAAAATCACTATAAAAAGAAACAGACGAGTATCAAAAATAGACAAACCACGTGACTAGAACAACTGCAATGTTACCAATAAAATGGAACGTTGCCTTATAACTTTTGTTTTAGAGTAACCACATAAACAAAGTTAACGGCTGCAATCAAAAAACATTCACATGGTCTTCTTATCTTGGGTCTTTATACTTCTCTCTTCAAACCTGTTCCGTGGCCGAGATTAACAATAGCTGCAGGCTGTCCACCTCTTTATTGCCACTTGTATCTAGGAGTGAGTAATGAGAGACGAGCGGGCGAGTGAAGCGAGTGGAGGGGGCGAACTGAGCCAGCGTCCGACGAAGTCAAATCTTCTTGGGATTATTAATACTTCGTTAGGTTTGAAGTTAAACGATGCAGAAAATTATGATGATGCAAAAGGTTTTGCTGCTGATGTAATTACTAGAATGATGAAAGTGGTAACCCAATCATAACAATAATGAGTTATCGTTTCATACAATGTTATATTGTTCTCTATGGTATTCAAATATACGGTTTATATCTTGACCGACTGACTCTCAACTCAAGCCAGTTGCAACGGTCTCTGCATAGCACACCATGTGTATTGTGTAATGAAATAAGGCTTGTTTTCGCCAGCTTCTATAGCTTGGACCAAACTTTAAAGCCGTTCACAACCATTTGGTAGTGCCTTTATGTCCTCACAAATGTCTCAAGCTTTGTAACGTTGCGGCATGCAATAACGACCAAAAATATCCATGAGACCACGTCCAGTATCACAAAAATGAGTTTTTACAAAATCGTGGGAAAATTACACTTCAACGGGACATTTTGATGAATTTTATTGCAAAAATTGAATTCTCTGACTCAGTGAATGCTGATTCACTTGGTGTAGATGACAAAGGAGAAACTGTTTAAGTTAGTGATACTACTAACTTTCACGATGATTAATTTAAATTGAACGATTTATAAGCGGCTTGCGGTTTGTATAATGCCATAAGGAATTATGTCTTCGGGAAAACTTTTGACGTTTACGTATAAGATAATGATGACATAACCTTTTGATATGACTAAGAGTGATTTAAAGAAGTTTGCGGTCAAAGCATTGATTACACAAATAATTTCTCAACTAAAATCTTTTTGCTGATTTTATCATTGTTGTCTACTTTATGGATTGTGTTCAAATATTTGTATGTAATCATTTTTGCAACTCTTAGTTTTATGTAGTAATTTGCTTGACCAGGACTTAAATGAATTGAATAGGTTAAATAAAAAGATATTACAAGCAAGCATCTTAAGACACTTTGTTACCTATTGCAATTCTTTTTAAGTTGACTCCTAACTGAATTTTATAGTCCAGAAAACTAGGTAATGAGATTAAATTCACAACATAATGGGTGACCACTATTAGTCTGGTCTTAAGTTATCGAGTATAGAACATAGCGTAACGATTTTCCATTTGCGTAGTTCAAGTATTTTCCTATAAATATAAAAACATCATCATCTGCCTAGCCTTTTCCCAAATATATTGGGGTCGGCTCCCAGTCGAACCGGATTCAGCGGAATACCAGTATTTTACGTGAAGCGGCTGCCAACCAGACCTTCACAACCCATTAACACGATAATTCTTGGCAAGACTGGTGTCAGATTTTCTGGCTTCTGACAATCCGTAACGACTGCCAAAGATCTCCAAATAGCAGCCGGGACCAACGGCTTTGCTTTCCGAGGCACGGAGGAGTTTCGGTCATGTTAAGATGGTCACCCATCCACAGACCAACACCGGCAAGCGTTGCTTAACCTTGAAGATCGGTGCTTGCGGCTGTTATAATTTTGCCACGAGCTCCTCCAAATCAAATATAAAAATATATAATTCAAATTTTACAAAGAGTCAAAGTCATAGATTTAACATCGCCGTTCAAAAGCTATCTAGCTACTCTAAACAGTTTCCATGATCAATAAATGGCTATATTTGACCATTACCTGGTTCTAATACGAAATCACTACTCATTTTAATAGATTTCAATTACTAATTTCGTCGCAATAGCCTTACATTAGCATTTCACAGAGCCCGTCTTTTCATTTCCTAGTTCAAACAAAATTACGGAAAACAAACTCATTATGTTCATACAATTATATTAAATTAAATTTTCCTTTATATGGTAATGTACAATAGCTGTTTGTTGTAGTAAAAGTCTTATATTGTAGTTATAAACAGAATGTTAGTTATAAGACATGAGAACACCCACGGTTTCATGTTTCGTTTCAGATCAAATATCCTATTAGAGTTCCAAGGAAATTGCACTTTCTGGAATCCTAAGATGTTTTAGCTTCGCGGCTTGCTCGCTCCAAAGATTACAGTTTCAATGTTGGATTATCTAAATACCTAAGCTTCGTGATTTCTTTGAAATAATCTAGGATTAAAATGGTTCGTTTGTTCTGAGTTTGACTACAGTTTAATAAAGTGCTATCTTTATTTATGTTCGAAACTCTAATCGAAAGTATATTTATGTATTTAATCGTAGTTTAATTAATTCAATTTTGATTCGAGTTCTTGTTTGTTTGCAAAGTCTTGTTGGAAAATATTTGACTGAATTTCGAAGTGAGTTACTTGTTATTGTTTATGTAGTATCGTCGAGTTGTTTCCAAAAATATAGATAGCCGTAAAAATACGAATAATACATACCAACAACAACAAAAAAAAACTAAATGCAACTTTTTCTCTTTTTTCATTTTTGCACTGTACCTAATGACTCAGGACTCTCGCGACAAAAGGTAGCCTATGTCCTTCTCCAAGGTCTAATCTATATCTGTTCCAAATTTCATCAAACTCGGTTCATCGTTTTAGGCGTGAAAGCGTAACAGACTGACAGATAGAGTTACTTTCGCGTTTATAATATTAGTATGGAAGTATGGATTTTCGTTCTAATGTAAATTTAATCAAAATGACTTAAACACTTACACCAACTTCTAAAGACTTTTATGTTCTCATAACCACGTGTCGTTTCATAGGAAGTCGCAATTACATGTGGAGTTATTTAACAGCTCAGTATTTTATAACTGTAAATGCACAATAGAGGATTAAACTTTTACTTTCATTACGTAATAGGTTAAATTTAACAACGTCTATTACGCATAATTTTACTCTGACAATCGCAACTTGATGATGACAAAATTATTGGGTTCGTTCTTTTGAACAGTGACGGGCAAATAGAAGTGTAGGCACGCTCAATGATCGACGAAATTATTGATTGAAATTATGCATTGTTGTGGATAGAGTAGGTAGATATAGAAGTAGATTATCCTTGATAGCAATACTTTTATGACTTTTATGAAGGGACCATCTTGTCTCTAACCTACATCGTAGACCTCCACCCAGGGTTGCGGAATTTGTTTGAAAGAGTCACCGTAGCCCTGGAACGCAAATGGTATTTCCGAAGCCAAAAAATCTGACACCAGTCTCGCCAAGCCGTGTAACCCAGTAAGTAGGTTGTGGAGGTCTGGTAGGGTCCTCGCAAAATACTGTTATTCAGCTGAATACGGTTTAACTGGGAACCGACCCCAATATAGTTGGGAAAAGGCTAGGCAAAACATGATGACTGGTGAAGCTTGAGGAATTCTATTGAATGCGGAAAACACTGATCTGCACGCTATAGCGATCCTTGTGGGAAGTGTATATCGGTGAATGTCTTTCGCCCGTGCACAGGTGATGATGATGATATTAAATTAAAAATATTTCGAATTTGCTTTTCAATTGCAGTTACATAAGAAAAACAGAAGAATCCGCCTAGCCATTTTGCTTAACTCTGTTTGGGTCGGCTACTAGTCTCACCGGCTACTACTGCATCCAGCTGAATATCAGTATTTTGCATAGAACTGCACATCTGACTACCACCACCGAGAAACTGTCGTGGTATGCCCTGCCAAGGGGAAACACGATACCCCTTGGGAAAACGAAGGATACATGAAACCTAGAAATATCACTTTTGTTTTTTTGCTCGTGACTGTACGAACGACGATTCTCAAAATAATTGCGTAGCTATCAAAGGCACAGAATTAAAGAGTACGATGCTACTACAAAGGTATGTCAGATTTGGATCTATAAAATTAATTATCGTTTCTTATTAATTGTTTGAGCAACCTTTCGACGGCAATTCTTTTTGGGTCAATGATGTTCGTCATTTTTGAGCTTCTTAATTTGCTCTTGTCGTTTCAACAGTAATGTCTTACAATATTAATTGGTTGGTATTTTAATTATGCTTTATGTGTTCTTGTGTTGAAATGATATTTAAATGTTCGTGTTGTGTTATGTCATCGCAGTTTTGGTGTTTGAAAGTTTTGGTTACTTTAAATCATTACGAGTTATAAAACTAAAAGCAAATATAATATATTGTTTTCGCAATTACTGTGAGCCATCTTTAATGCTTAATATTTATTACGCAGTAATTTTCAAATTTAGCATATAATTAAAAGTGAAAGGATATTAAAAATGGCGCATGTTCATATAAAATTCGTAATCTTTTTATTTTAACTAATGTTATCGCGTAAACACGCACAGTAGTTTCGTTAATCTTGACGTAGTTACAAAGAAAAAGCCTTTTCAAAATTACTAACAAAACAACTACAATTTATATCTTAAGAGCCCAAAATTGGTGAGGCTCTATTTAGCGGGACAACATCTGTCCTCAGTGTCCCCGTTTCAAGCTCGTATTTCAAAAGCCTGTCAAAATTTCAGTTTCAAGAGAGGACCGTTGAAACAAAGAGCGAACGGCATCTGTTGAACGTCCAGCCTCCGGCAGAGACTCTCTGTAATCATCCGACATTTTGAAGAACGTAATTGGTCGACTAATGAATGCCGCCTAAGGCAAAGCTCCAGTTTATGCAATGAATCGACTGTGTCACTCGCGTTCTCTTAAACTTGGGAGTAAATATGAGATGGGAACTCATAATGATATACAATTTTGTTTTGTTCAATTTTTTTCGGCATTTTAATTTTATGTTATAGGTCAGTCGGGGCTAGTACGGTGTATTTGTACATGTTCGTAGGTATATGATTTGTCACAATTATATGGTGTTATTCAGTTCAGGGGAGGTTAAGTTACAATTACGCGAAACCAATAATAACGACGACAAAGTATGTTGGAATGTACTCGAACTTTTTATTGACATATTTTATGATATTTACAAGTAGATTGAATACATTAATTTCGTCTTACGTGTGCCTACCCTTTTTGAAGATTAAAGCTTTGTTTTGTAATTTCATGAGCTTTTAGAATTTTAAGATTCACTAACAGTAACTTAAACATAATATTTAACGTTAGTGAACGTTATGCTTCCTTCAAATAACTCGATGTAAAAGCAACTGAAGCAACCACCGCTTTATATCGTGGATGTCTGCTTTGAGTCTAAGTATTCAAGACTAACTTAATAAAGCAAGTTTCTCGCAACTTAAACACAAAGCACTATAGTTTGGCTCTTAAAATACTTTTAAGTGTATGCTTAAGTTATTTCCAAGTGTTAAACTGTTTTCATAATGTAATAACGTCATATTTTATCTTGCAATGCTTTATTCCGAGAGGTTTTAAAAAATTGATTCACTGAATGGGCAAGACAATTTTGTCTGTGTAAAAGTTTGGGAGAACTAAGATTTCGAAGATTCTGAACTGTTTTTTTGATGTTGATATCGACATGGTTGAATATTCCTTGAACCAAATCATTTTTCATCTCGTCAATGAAGATAACTGTTTATTTCTAGCCGATAACTTTACATTTTATTTTTAATTCCTTCGAGTAGTGACTTTTAGACTCACTATTTCTAGCTTAAACTTGCGAAGAACAGACACTGCATTAATGGTTTCGCCTTTACGGTAATTTTTGATTGTACCAAATCCTATAATCACACTTACTTCTATACCTTTAACAACTACAATGCATTATCCAAATATCATTCTCCATGTCACACCTTATAATGATCAAACATAAGATCCCAGCACAAAACTTCCACGTTCCGTCACGGCCAGCAAAAAAACCATTACTAAAGATAACAAAACGTGTTTACACGATGATCGTCCACCAATTGAACACACATTATATTGACACCTTTCTGTTTGTCGAACTGCAAGTGACTACTAATACTCGGGTAAACATGGGGTAATCTTAGTGTGATATCTTGTTTGAGCTTTTTATGTTCGGTGTTAGAATTGTTTGCATCTTTATCTGCTGGTAAAAGGTTTGATGTATCGGTTTTTGTTTTGGTATTAGCATAAATACTGCTGTCATTTTGTCAGCTGCGTCCTTGTTTCCTTTTTCATTTTTTTTTTATCTTGAAAGCAGCTTGTTTTCTTTACTAATAGTAATAAGGATGATATTGTCTAATTAATTTATCAGCTTCATTTTTAGCAGCAGTTTTTTGTTCATGCCTCCATTTATATCTTTGAGTTTGTCAAATTGCAAGTGTCTACTTGAGTATGAAATTATCTTAGTGTGTTATCTGATTGAGATTTTTATGTTCGATTTTGGAACTATAAGCTTTTACTGCTAGCAAAACGTTTGATGTTTTTGCTGTTGCTTTAGTATTATAATATTCTGTTGTAATTTTTTCACTTGTGTGATTGTTTCTCTTCTTAAAACCATTCTTACCGCTCCGGCCCCGGCGACACACCGGTGTGTCGCGAATTAATCGCGAATTTAATGTTTATTTACCTATTACATAAGATTTACTTTTTTTTGGGAATTTTCACATGTCGGGGCCGCAGCGGTTAATATCAGCAAAGTTGCTACTTTTACTGATATTGATAAGGACAATATGGTGTAATCAATTTATCAGGTGCATTTATACTGGTCTGTTACTCGTACTGCACTGCTATCCTTTTGCTGGGCAAACTCCAGGTGAATACCAATACTTGGCTGAAACGTCAGGTTGTCTGAGTGTCGGACGGCGAGCGTTGTGTAGCTCGCATTACGATCAAAACCAGGCCCGGGTCGACGGTGCGTTGTGTTCCACGCGCGCCTCAAAGAGATGTTAGCATAGCAGACGGGGTCCGTTAGGGCCAAAGCCTGCCAGGGTTGCGGATTTTGTTCGAAAGAGTCACCGCGGCCCTGGAACGCAAGAAGGAGCACGAATGGGTTTTAGTCAGTAAGAGTCTGATACTCCCTCCCGCTCCACCCAGAGCGAAAGGGGTCATTTGATGATTTTCCTACCCATGAAAAAAGGTTATCGTAGTGTAATATCTTGTTTTGACTTTTATTTTGTTTGAGAATTAATTGCATGTTTTTCTGCTGGCAAAGGTTTGACGTATCGACTGTTATTTTGGTAGTATTGTGTCTCACTTCATCATTTTCTTCTTCTGCTTCTTTTCCTTCGCAGCATAATCTGCCGTCTTTAATTTTATAATTTATTTTAAAATCACATTTGTCCTTAATATATTATTCTGTCGTATTATTTTTTAATATCGGATTTGTGAAAACTGTCCTCAAGAAGGCATTACAAACTTAAGAAAAGTTTGTAATGCCTTTTTGAGGACAGTTTTTTGGATATTTAAATCACATCTCTGCAATGGGTGGTCCGCTTCTTAGCGTGTCTGAACTATTTAAGATACTACACATCTGTTATGAAGGCTATCATTATAAAAATCCCTATATTTTATAATAATATTGTAGTAACCTTAAACGTTTTATAAATAGTTAATGATGTTTAATTTACTTTATTTTCAATTCTTGTAAATAAATGGTAGATTATTTTATGTTGGACATTATCTACCATTTATTTACAAGAAAGCACTTCAGTAACACACATACCATTTAGTACACCTTTCATTTTCACTTAATTTGCCAAGAAATCGTGAAATATGAGTCGGTTGTGCCATAAAGCAGTTTTAGCGCTAGCAATAAGCGCCTCTTACAATTTATATACCAACGTTTAATGTTCTAATACAGCGTTTCTAAACCTCGGATTTCGACCCAAAATCGGGTCGCGGGTGGTATTGGGATGGGTCACGGGATTACAATAAGAATTGCTTGAAATGCAGGGTGATGTAGTATCAAAAGAAAGATTTGCCAGAATGTATTTGTGTGAAGTAGGATTTTTGTGCCTTGCTATCTCCAAAAAAAAATTAATTTTAGCAAACCACAGCCTTGTAGTTAATCCTATCATTTTATTATCATTGGGAGATAAATAAAACACAAGGGTCGCAGGCTTTAGATATATTTATACTTTGGGTCGCCAGCCTAAAAGGTTAAGAACCGCTGTTCTAATAACTACAGCAGCCTACGCTAGTGAAATCAAACATACTTATAATATAATGCCACTACGTACAAGTTAATTGAATAGGAATTTATTGGTTTACCAGTTGCGTGCTAAACCGTATTTACACTTACTAAACGCTAGAGTTGGTAGCTAGATTTACTTGAAGAGCCGGATTGCAGAAAGTTTTATCGATGAAATAAGTTTAACAAATAATAACATTTTGTTTATACGAGTATTTTGAACAAAATAGTAAGTCACGTCAAACGCTGTATCAGCTTTGTTTAAAATTGTCATTGTGTTTGGCGCTTATACCAAAGTTGTCTAATCTTCTGTGCAAATTCAGGAATGCTAAATATACTCATTACCTACCCATATTTTACTGACAAGGAATGCCATTACCTAGCTATAACTCTTAAAAACTTAAATTTAAAAGCCCCATCACCGGGAAATAAACATAACATACAAACTTCGTCTCGTCTCTAGCCTTGACGTTTATGGTTTTCCATAAAGAAAATTCAAAATAATTGTGATGAAATGCTTAAAAACCATGGCCATAAGACCCAAACATGGATACCTAATACTCGTTTTGTACAAAACAGATAAGTTCGTGGTCTTACGGAACGTCTTAGACAATAGTAAGATTTTTAAGTGGCTGTAACTTGGAGGCAACATCATAATATGTGAGAATTCATTGCGCCTTGCAGCTCTGAAATACAATAGACATTGTACGTTAAAGGGATAATAATATTTTACGTTTTATTTTAGTATCAAGATGGCCAGTTGGTGGCACGTTGATTATTGAGCAATAAAAGGATGTACTAGACACTCGCTACTAGAACTTGGTTTTAGAAAGCGTTTTATTGCGGAACAAAGAATATCGTAAAATAAAAACAAGATTTTAAAAGCTAGGTATGGATGATGGTATCGTACGATCATAATTGGTTAGCCATCAAAACAAAATCGTTAAAACTGCAGTTTGTCTCTATGAATGGAATTTGTATAGTACTAAACTATAAGAATTATATGTTATTAAAATTAAAGAACGCAAATGAGTTATAACAATAGTTTAACAAACAATCAATATAATACTACAACCGATGCATGCAGCACTGCTCCTTTCTCTACTCCTACAACTACGTATACCATAGCAACGTTGAAAACTTGTGCCATGTATTATATTCCCTCTCGCAGCTAATTACCCATCAAGGTACATGTCTCATTACATTATCAGCTAGTCAACTACACTTCATTACCGTCAGACTACACGTTGTGTTATAGTAACGCAACCCGTCAGCGGTAACCCAAAGTATTGAATTTACTTTAGTTTAATAGACGAGAAACTGCTTTTGTTGATTACATTCTGAATGGAAAATGTTGTGTGGTTGATTATTTAATAATGGTGCGCTCTTGTTAGTTTTTCTTTTTACTGAAAAGAAAAACCGGTAAGAGTAAAGAGTTGAGATCAGAATGTTGGGCTGTAAAAAAGACGGATGAAAACAGATTGCATGTAGCGGATAAGAGAATGTTGAGATGGATGCGTGGAGTAACGAGAATGGATTAAGTGAAAAATGAGTACGTTACAAGTAAGTAGTTTAAAATTGATGGAAAATTTTAAAGGGAACCGCTTGTCTTGGTATGGTCATGTGAAGAGGAGGGATGAAATGCATGTAGCTAAAAGAGTTATGAATAAAAATGTGGATAGATGTAGAGGGAGAGGGAGGCCAAAGAAAAGATGGATGGATGGTGTGAGGAGCGATATGAAAGAAAAGGGAGTTAGTGATAGCGTGACGGCTGATAGCACAGAATGGAAGAAAAAATGTGTTGCTCCGACTCTAAGTAACATGGGATAAGGGCAGGAAGATGATGGGTAGGCTATAATATTCGTAGAACAGATACCCGATGGGGTCGGAAAGTCAGACCATTTTGACACGGTCACCACTCCAGAGAGCGGTGACCGTGTAGTGAAGTGTAGGAAGGTGGATCTATGACCTGGTAAAGGAAACGGGGATCCGCTAGATGCGAAACGCGGGGAAACGGTCGATGTGGGAGGCCTATGCCCAGCAATGGAAGTCTTTCGGCTTATACAATAATGATGATGATGATGATGATGATGAAAGATAGTTAAGTATCTACCCCTTGTTATGTAGATTGGTAAGATGGTGTAAAGATGGTTGTTAGTGGAGTTGACGATGGTTAGTTTATCATTTTACTGAACAGACCATCAACAAATTAGAACAAATTTTAGCCTTCAGCATATAAAATTTTAACCCTTCCGAGTTGGATCCAATTACTGCAGGCACGACAGCATCTTGCCTCCATACTTTTATTATTTCATCTAAAACTAATAAGGCCTTCTCACACTCTCTGTTACCGGTAACACGCCTGTGGTATTGAATCGCATTCACGTTTAATAGCCAGCAAACTGCTTTTGCGCTCCAATTCTATGTATAATAATCTCTAGTAGTTTATAGATACCTTTCATTTGTATAGAGTTGTTGCTACCAGAACATGTTGAAAGTTTTATAGTACTTATATTTATTTTTTTCTATTTTGTTTTTTGTCTCATGGCGTATGTGAGTACGTGAAATGAATAACCCGAAGAGGAATCTTTGGAAAAATAACTGTGCACTTGCTTTAAAAGTAAATCTGCTTGCGAAAATTGAACCACCCCACTTTACTCGCAGTAACTGTGATTGTAAATTGAGATTTGAATAAGTGTATGAACTTGCTCCTTTTTAACACAACAACCTTGCTTCTTATTATCAACACTTCAAAAGTTGTACTATTTATTTTCACTGTTACCAATCCAATTTAAAACTACATTTAACTTCCTAATCAACAAAACGGAACCATTTAATCCTCACAAAAAATATAACAATTTACGAATACAACATACCAATTCATCAGCTCTATACAAATCGCCATCATTAAGCCGGCTGGTCGGAATGCTGCTTGCCTGTCGCACCACGCTTAACATCTGATATTCGATACCACGCTATCTTTCTATCTGCTACCTAATGTCTTCTACATTGCACAGTTGTTTGTCTTTAATTGTTCGTTTGTTTGTCCTTAATGTTTTTAGAAAATGCTCGGTCGTTTTCGATGGTGTTAATTTTATTTTGTTACCTATTTTTCTTTTTAGGGTTGCGTATCTGAAGGGTAACTATCGGAAAACTATTAATAAGCCTCCGCTGTCCTTCCGTCCGTCAGTCCGTCCGTCTGTCTGTCAGCGGGCTGTATCTCAAGAACCAGAACAAGAAGACAGTTGAAATTTTAACAGTGTGAACCGATTTCTATTTCCACTATAACAACAAATAATACAAATTAAATTAAATTAAAAATTAAAGGGTGGCCATACAAAAAATGTGTTTTTTTCTGTTTATGGTACGAAACCATGTGTATGTGAGTTTTTTCCATACTGGTGTGTGTCTTTTGACATCTTTAGTGACACAACCCTTCTTAAATCTAATTTATTTTTTATTTTTCTATTAGTTACGTAGTTTTATTCAGTTTTAAAAAACAAATGACCAACATAGGTACGCATTGTGTTTTTTTTTACATAAAGAAGATCCGCCGTTTGATCTATTACCGTAATAGTATATATAGATACCAATGTAATCGGCTTAGTTATGTTATTTTTGGGAGTAACCCTATCATTATTTTCTATACTTAAGTTCCATTTTACTTGTGAGAAATTCTAGAAAGATAATACTTTGACGATAAACAGAAAGTTCATTCCTTTTACCCGTCTGAAAGGTCAAATGGAAATTTCTTAATAGAGACCACCGAGAATGTTCAACTACTTCAAAGTTGTAAGAAAATCTGATAAAATGTATTTGCCACTGTTAAAAAGCTTTCTGTTTTCTAATATAATTAGTCTAATATAGGTAGTTAAACTATTTTAAAAAATCTGGCAAAACCGATAAATATAATTTTGAACTTCATATTATCTTCTACCCGCGCATTGCTCGCCTGAAATAATATATTATGTTATCATCCCATGGAACATATAGTTACATAATTAAATTTACGATAGTATATTATTATAATACTAACAGGATGAAAAATTGATTGTTCTACTCATGTGCCTTTTCTTTTAAATTCATTAGTCATGGAGGCGTACTTAATAAGACACATTCGTACTTACACAAATTCATAATCAACAACACTAAGCGCATTATTTTTTCTATTCAGAAAAACACACAACAAATTCCAATTCTAAAAACTGTTGAGTAGTTTCCGAGATTAATCCAAAATTAACACACACGTTTGGGAACTTTATTTGAATTACGAACAGAAGTGTTAATATTATAATGAGAAGGTACGCCATTGGAGAAATATCGTGTGACGTCATAAATCACGCCTTACGCCTACACTTCAAGAATGGTTTCGTAGAAAGGTCTATGCCCATAAATTTTGTGACTAATTAAATAAGGTTGATTAACATTAATGACTTATACGTATCAAGTAAGACATTAAATTTCGCAGGTATTATAAAACGTTCGTTTTTTAAGAATGACTAATTTGTAATTCGTTGGAATATATTTTATGGCAGGTCTCTTCGACCACAATAAAATGAAGTATGTCAGTTTAATCCTGTTTAAATCCGCAATAAAGTTATCTGTTTTTATAATCTCGGTGACACTTCATTTTGGTTTCTACTGTGACTAATAGGTCCGTCTGTATGAAGGCTTCGAACTCACGTAGGACTTTATATCTGGGATGTTACGAAGGTGATTTTATCAGAACCGAAGACGAAGTTTTGAAATTTGTTTTTTTTAAACGTTGCCTCATACTAGGAATTTTTCCTGTATCGTGGGTGCGTATACAAACATATAAACTCACGTACATAAACAGCCAGACACGGTACAACTATCTGTAGGCCATACAAATATTTGTTCCGTGCGGGAATCGAACCCGCGGCACGCAGCGCAGCAGTCAATTGCTCAACCACTGCGCCAACCGTCCCGAATTGTCGGTCGTTGCCTTATAAAATAAAATAGTACAAACATTATTCACCCAGTCGCTTTAATTTAATTTAAAAACTAATAAAACAGCAATTGAAACTATTTATCATGTTTCATTTCCATCACAACTGTTACCAAATTAAATCAACTGAATTGACTCCAAAATTAGCGAATTATGCTTTGACCTTCGATTAAAACCTCAAATTAAAAAGTGTCGGAGCCAAAGTTCGAACCGAAAGTGTAAATCAGCCGGAAATTTTGACTTTTCCGAATCGTAGTCGAAGCTCCGTAACATCCCTACTAAATATTAAAAATGAAACGAGAATTTTAAACTGGGAGGCAACTAAATAGATAAGTACGCCTGTCAGGCATACTTACGCATTTAATCCTGCTACTTTGAAAAATAATTACATGCGCTGTTGAATGGATAAAGTAACGCAGCAACATTTTATGAATGCATTTACTTACTTGAGTAAATCATTCGTGTGTGGACTTCGAAATATGACTACAAAGTGACATTCAATACATTGGCAATATTTTAGAGGTAGAAAGTGAACCCCGCTTACCACTTAGAAGTCCTAAAATAAACAAAACCTACTCAAAACACACACTAATTCACAAGCCTGGTAACAACTGAGGCGCGGATGCAGCCTATTATTGACCCACTGCTGGGCAAAAGGCCACTCTCATTGATGTTATTATCACAACGGGAGGTAATTGACGTAATCGCAAGCCTCGCTATCCGTCTAACTATCTATCTAAGTATAGGAGGGATCTGAATAACTAGAGGCTTTGCGGATAACGTTAGAATTGTTAGGTTGTATCGTTAGAACTGTTGTGTATTTATGCAGCTACTATTGGATAGCAAATATGACGTAAGATGTAGTTCTACCAAATTGTGTAACTAAATAAAATATGTTGGTTTTATTTCAGCAAAACGACAAGCACAGTTGTAGATTGTAGATTGACTGTTTACAACTTTTATAATGAGGATTAATTTTGGTTTTATTTAATTTATTTTTTTATTGGCGTCATTTCTGGCGGAATATACGCATTTTCTTTCTTTTTTTTTTTAACTGCATCAAGATTTTTGGAAAAACGGGTATCCCTAGCCAGGAATCAAACCGGTTGATTCTGAAAATAATAGCACACCCTATATATTAGACCACATGAAAGTGTTGCTACTATGGATCGAATCTTAAGCTTTTCGCAACTTTACCAGATCTTAAATTGCAATTCACATTGTAGTATGACACACTTATGTCAACGTCAATATCACTTTACGTTTAACGGCATTCCACATAACCGTATCCATTTAAGAGAAAACAAACACGTGGCAATTACAGATATTTTCTTGCCTTATATTCAATAGAGAATGTGTACCGACTGACGTGTTATTATGACTAGAAACTGACTTTGTAAACGGTTCATTTGTTTACCTATTCATTTGAGAAAGCGATATAAATCAGCTGGTTTGTGGTCCGGTACTTATGTTCAGGAAAGTTGGTTAGTAAAGTGCAGTTGGTAGACCTGTTGCAACATTGTACGCTTGTCTTTATGTATTGCTTTTAAGGTGAAGCATTGGATAGGTACCGTAAATACCTTAATACTTAGTCTTGTGATTTTATAGGATAGAATTTTGACAAAATGCGATGCTTGTTAATTACAGCTTTTAATTTTGAAGCCGTAATTCCTTTTAATTGATTTTTTTACGTAATTATCACAAAGATAAATTATTATCGGAAAAAAAAATCATGCATTTAATCATGTTTTTTTTGTCAGATAATAAGCTTTCTACAATGCTACAAACTACAATTTTGTTTGTTCATGCCAATTCCTGTGAGAAAAGTCCTGAACAAGGCTAGCTAGAAAGAGTAGGTTCAAGAAAGTCAAGCCCTAAATAAAACCTCAACATATTTTTCAGCCAGCATTTCAAACAAGCCAAGCCAATTTCAGCAAAAAGGCCGGGGTCTAAAACTGGCATCGCAACCCTTCGCTGGACGGGAAGCTAATAAAGCGTAGAAGTTTAAAGTTTTAATTAAAAAGGCCCGGTAATTAGATACGGTCTGTGGATATGTTAATTAATCCACGGGTTAATTCTTCAAAACACTGCCATTGTTCCCGGAGTCATAAAAATTGCGTACCTTCGGAGAAACAGAAGGCTCGTGATTGGGTAGATGCTGACTTTTTGAACTACCAAATCTGTTTTATTTTACGGTAATAAATTCTGAAGAAAACTTTTAGATCGTAAGAAAATCAAGTATTGTATACCTAAGATTTTCCTGTAAGTAATTAATTAGCCACTGAAATGAAATCTAAGAGTTTAATACTATCTGTCTATGTGTCAGAACTAAGGTTCCCGATCTTTGATCAAAATTTGGGGTGTTTTGATGGAATTTTAGCTGTTCATTCTTCCATCGTGTAGAATCCCTTTTTTATGGTTGGGAAATCATCAAATGACTTCTTCCGCTCTGGTTGGTGCGGAAAGGCGTGCCAGAATCTTACTGACTGAAACCCATCCGTGTTCCTCCTTATGCCCTTTGCGTTCCAGGGCCGCGGTGACTCTTTCGAACAAATTCTGCAACCCAGGGTGTCGAGTCTGCTATTGCAATCGTTTCTCAATGACCGGTCAATGATCGATTTTTGACGTATAACGTCAAACTTATGACACATTTCCCATACAAAAACTGTCAAAGTTGTCAAATATTCGATCAATGACCGGTCATTGAGACACGATTGCAATAGCAGACTCGAGCCCCTGGCAAGGTGTAAGATCCCTACGCGACGGATAAAGCTAAAATTAAAACACTATTCGGGGGCTTTTCTCGTATTGTTAAGAAGCGTTCGCAATCCCATTGCAGTAGCTATCTGTTGACACTGTGACAAGTTTTTTTACATTAATTGTCACTGAGATGATAGTGTCCTGAAATGTAACTTTTTCAGTACGAGAATAGGCCTTTTGATTGAATTTAGTGTAAGCTCTATAACCTCTTGTACTTTGTTAATTTTCGCCAAAATTATCGCTAACCAGCTCCAGAACATTCCATACTAAGTGAACGGCATGTCCACAGTTCCTTTCGTAACTACATAAAGCACATACAAGACACGGTTGGAAGCCTGTTATTGAATTTCACATTGTTGTTTGTTATTTTTGGTCGTTCGAAGTGAAATATTAAGGGGGCTTTATGAACCCGATTGATTACTCCCCGCTCGAGTAATTAAGAACTCTCATATAATGCATTGAGGAGAAAGGAACAATGCATTTGCAAATGTATTTTATGAAC
The DNA here is from genome assembly GCA_947386135.1 of Melanchra persicariae. NCBI lineage: Eukaryota > Metazoa > Arthropoda > Insecta > Lepidoptera > Noctuidae > Melanchra > Melanchra persicariae. The sequence goes on along the minus strand of OX376655.1, from coordinate 6,622,493 downwards.
GTTGATTGAGTATTTTTTTGGCCTCATTTATTCTTTGGTCATTTACGGGTTAGGGCGAAATTAATCGAGGTTTTAATAAGGTTTGAGTTCAGATGACTCATTACTTTGAAAAGGTAGGAGAGTGAAATATTCGTAGACCAATAAGCGCATAAGACGCACAGGACCGGTTGGTGTGTCGCACTTGGGGGGCTTATGTCCAGCTGTGGACGTCTTTCGGCTGATATGATGGTGATGATGATGAAGCACTTATGTGTTACTGCGCTACTCCTGTCAGAGATCTTTTGTAACCATGAGACATGATGACTATGTAACAGGTTGGAGAAAGAAAAATTGCAATAAAACCGATAGGATAAAACCGGGATGGATGCCCCAGTAGTATAGGTGCCCCAATTGTAATTTCTCTATTTTGCGGCTGAATCGCGTGCTATTTTATTTATCTATCGAGAGACTTACCAACTACCACTAAGTGGATCGTGTCTCATGTCTCTCTGCCATTCCGTGGGAAGGCAAAGTGAGATCAAAGTTTTATCAAAGAAAGATAATTAAGAAAACAACATATTAATGTAGCGATGCTTTATGATGGAAATTCTGAATTGAAGATTAAATTATCGAAAGCTTCTAAGTGGAACCCAAAACCAGCTTATTCCAAAATTAGTTTAAGAGGTATCTACTATTAAGCTGGCTTTTAGATTTGAAATGTTCTATTTTCAGTTCGAAACTGTGACATGTGCCTAACGCTTGTAATTAGAACAAATCATGAATACTAATTTACACCGCTTTTACCAGTCCAAAATACTACAAACGTAATATAGGTACAGTAAACTTTATTAAAAAGGCAACCATTTCCACTGCCACAAAGTAGAAACATTAAACTCTAATTTGACAGTCCCCACAAGGGAAAACTTAGGCCTACTAATGTGTCTGCCCTTAAACCCCGAATTCTAGACTATTCATTCCCTTGTAAAATTCATGACCATTTTGCCCCTACAAGGTCATTTTAATTGTATTGTTCGTCATAGCTCTGAAGTCTGTAGCTTTTTTAATTTGGATAAACATTTTCCATTGATCAGAGGGCCAATTCTGCTAATTTTTAAACGTTTTCGTATGTCATTCGCAAACTGTCCAAAAAACATTAATTTTCATAAATTTTTGACAGTTCGACACTGTATCGTGAACGTTGCTTGAAAATGAGTAAAATTGGCACTCTGGTGTTTTAAGTTGTTTTAAGAGTGAACAAGCATCTTCTGGGCACGCTCGCTCCATCATAGACCTCCTCTATCGCTTTCAATCAAGCAGGCGTGATCAAGGTCAAGAGCAAGCACATTCCTCAATAAAAAAAAAATTAAAATATTTTAAAACAATTGCCTTGTTCTTCACTCGGACGCTGACTAAAGAATATGACAGTCGCAGTGACATTACTTTGTTTTCTAAATTACCCAGGCATTTTATCATTTAATTAACTTATATACCTATCCGTATATATATTACTAATATAATAAAGCTGAAGAGTTTGTTTGAACGTGCTTATCTCTGGAACGACTAGTCGGATTTGGAAAATTATTTTTGTATATTCAAGCCACATTCATGAGAAAGGCTATAGGCTATACGAGAACGGGAAAATATGGGATAAAGCGTTCGAAGTCGCGGGCAAAAGCTAGTAATGTAATATAATTAGAGGTACAGTGAAAAATTAGAGTCTCAAAATAAGGTACACTACCTCATACTTTCTAGACCTAATTAATATATCAGTCGTTTATCTATCCATGAATTAGATTTAGGTATCGTTACAATCTATTTGCTAATTTATTAGAGTCCCATCACGATCAACGATACCCTCGGGAAGAACTGATGAATGTCATGCAGTAGTATAATTGTTGCACGTAATTATACGTTGCTCTTAACTGTTTCGGCAACTATATGAGATCTACGGTGTTTTATATTGCATGTTGGATCCTGAAAACTCTTTTTGATGACCTAAGTGACAATTCTACTAATTGGACGGCGTTGCGCAACCTCTTTCTCGCGAAAAGTCATATTGGACTGTTACTTATGAACAAAAGTTGAATGGTTTTAGCCGGATTGATCAGTTAATAATTTAGTTAGGGTACTTAATTCGCAATATGTCAAAAATGTATGGAAATTAAGGCTTTTTTGACAGATTGCAAATGACATGCGAATGCGAACGTTGCTTCAAAATTAGGATAATTGGCCCTCAAATGAACGCTTTTGGAATACGCTGGGTACCTACTAGAAGCCCTAAACTTGGTCATGAAGCCTCTATAAAGCAGCGGTTGGCTAAAACCCTCGAGTCTCACCCGAGGGTTCCGTTAAAATCGTATGTATTTGTCCATTACTAGAATCGGGTCTCGATTTTTTCCGAGTATAAATAACCCACTGATGTTCATAATAGAATAGAACAGAATAGAATACTCTTTATTATGTACACCATATAAGTTACAGAAAAAAAATAGGTGAAGAAAACATTACATAGGGTGACACAATGGGCGGCCTTTTCGCTAAAAGCAAACTTTTTTATTTTTTCTTTTTTTTTAATTTTCAGCCCAAAAAGACCGTAGTCCTACGTTTTTTATATTTATTTCAAACTAGGATATATTTTCAATTTTACGGAGTTTGCAATTACGGTGACATATTAACGATTTCTTGAAAAAAATTATCTTTACTGGTAGACGGAGAGACAACCAGTTAGTCTTCCGTCTTTTCCTTTTAAGACACGTACCCCTAAAATATAGGCGGTAATGTGTTCAATACTTATATTTTGCCAGCATGAAAGTAATGATCTATCTCTTTCAATCCCTACTAATATTAGAAATATAAATGCGAAAGTAACTCTGTCTGTCTATCTCTCTGTCCGTCTGTTACGCTTGCACGCTAAAACGGCTAAACGTATCGTCATGAAACTTGGCAGATATATAGTCTGGGATATGTAGAAGGACATAGGCTGCTGTATATTTGACGTAATAACCGACTACTACGCGGGTGGAGCCAGAGGAAAAAGCTAGTACCCATGTCATAAAAAAAGTTTAACCACCATCAGTGCTTACCCCGAAAACCCTCTCACTACACCATTAAGTAAATCTGTCTCATAGTGACATCTGACCAGATAACAATATCGCCGCTATAGTGGGTGTAGCCGTATCTGATCTAATTAATGCGACGTTGATTGATACTAATGTAGTTGGTAACGTCGGTCCCGGTGAGTAATTGATTGTCACAACATGATGTATACGGTTATAAAAATCGATATTTAGTACTGGTTTTTTGGGTTTTTGAGGTCGGGTCACGGTGCTTAGAAGGTTTATTATTTTTTATCAATTCATCAGACACTGAAAAGTGTCGGTGACAGAAAGTGGATACAATCTTGCTTGTTTGTTATCGAAATCAGCCTTTTAGTTAATAAAAAAATGAAATCTGTGATTGAAGTAAATAAAAGCATCAAACTGCTTGAAAAGCGACTTTTTTGGAACTTGTTCAGTAAAAGTCGAAATCTTTCTTAAGGAAAACTCGTAAAATCATAAAAAAAATCCAACAGATAATAAATGAACTCAGCGACTAAACAAACACGCGTTTTGATCAGGAAATAATATGATCGGATTATTCCACATGTAGGTATATTGAAATCTTGTAAACTGTGTTCATTCTGTCTTTAAAAATTGCTCGATTTATGAATGAAAAAGGCAGCACTCTCTGAAAAGCGTAAAATGAACAAAGCTTTCATTATAAAATCACTCAGCACTTAAACTGACTTGACGAACACATAATAGTGTTAACAGGGCAACTTCAGCTATGCTCCAAAATTATGATCACAAGTTTTGCATAATATTTTCCACCGTGCACTAAGATATCTGTTGGAACAAAACAAAGAGAGACAAAAGTTCCAGTCATTACAAACATGCAAAATAAAATCTTTTATTGCTTGAGTTTGAAGCTTGAGTTTGAAGTTGTTAAAGTACCTTAAGGCGATTTAGAGGACGGGCGATCGATCGAAACAATATGTTATTGAAGCGTGAAACATTTTGCTCCAGCCCTGATATGTGAAAATTCCCAAATAAAAAATAAATCTTACGTAATACTAAATAAAAATTAAATTCGCGGCACACCGGTGTACCGGCAGTGCTCGAGCGGTTATACTTAACGACCTAGGTATTCTCATGCCTACCAAATAAAAAAAAAAAAAAATCGGTCGAGCCGTTTCGGAGGAGTACGATCACATACACCGTGACACGATTTAAAAAAAAAAAGGTTTAAAAAAATAAGGTTGATTGCAGGCATATTTTAACATGATCGTGAGTATGTGACCTTCGTGTGTCGTCTCTTCAGTATTAATTATACAGACTCATGATTATTTTATTCTTTAGTAAAGCTAAAAAAAATCTGAGGATTTTGCTTTCTTTACTTGTTCTTGGCGTTTTATTTTTTATTTGATTATTAATCGCCTTCTATTTTTTATTTCTACTATTGATTGCCTCGTGTTTGACCACAATCCCACCTGATGGAAAGCAATGATGTCGACGATGGAGAATGCTTACCTAGAAGTCTCCTATTCCATCTGCTAGTATTTATTATTGACTCAAAGATCCCTAAGTGTAGCGAACAGAAAGGTATAGGCAGAGAATTCCATTCCTTAGCTGTACGTGCAATAAAAATATGCCCCACACAGTTTGTGAAAATGGATGGAATGTACTGTCAATAGGTACGGTGGCGGCGGGGTGAATCGGAACAAAATCATAGTAGGGACTTTTACTGTTATATCTTTCTTGACCTTATAATAAAGCACTGTTTTCATTGAATTATCAATTTTTTAAAAAATACAGACCCTAAATGCTGCCACTAATATTTAAAGAACGCGAAAATTATTCTCTTCATAACTTTGTTTCGATTCACCCCTGCGTTTCTGTTTACCCCGTTTGTACTGGTACCACGTCTTCGGCATTTTAGAGTAAATTTTCTCTATCTATCTGCATAGTGACCGTACCTGCATTATTCACCATCGTCTCAGGTGGAACAGTTGCAAAATGTCTTGTTCCCTTCTAATTCTTAGCTAAAACAGCTGTTATAAAACCGGTATAAACTGAGTTATCATCAGTAATGTAGTTATTTCTAGTAAAATAATAAATAATTTGTCCTACCTTTAAACATTATATGTTTTCTATTTAATTCCTAATTTCTTTGATTCTATTTTTGATTTTTTGACCTGAAAGTTATATTTTTAGGTCAGTCAAAACAGTTCTTCTTCTTCTTCGTGTCGATGGCACGACAGTTGGTCAGATTTGGGTGGCCCAAAACGTTGCCACCTCCACAGCATCGTTGGTAGCCGCACACAGGTCACTCAGGCTGCATGTCTTGGGGCACAGAGGGCAAGATAGCAGGTAGAGCATGGTCTGTGACTCCGCTCCACATCCACACCCTGCAGTTGATGTGTCACGGTAGCCCCACTTAGCGAGGTTCAAATTACACCTTCCTACTTGCGTTCTGAGGCGGTTCAGGGACTTCCAAGTGGACCAAGAAAGGTTAGACCCTGCGGGAAGATGTTCGATTGGGCGTAAGTAGTTCTAAGTATTGAAGTTATAAGGATTTACAGTTCATGGAAATGTAATTTTCAATCATTTTCGTTTTTAATAGTTCGAGCACCTACACGAATTATCTAAGACTTATCTCTATTTCTGTACCTACTCGTGATTAAGTAACCCACTACTTAGTGGTTGGTTTGTAGTTTATTTTTAATTTGAGGTCAAATTCAGCTGCCTTTTCAATGAGCATTTCTTCATATAATTATTCTTGCTTGCTTGGCAAGCAGGTTGGCGATCGCAGTGTAGGTGTTGCAATGTACCTACAGAGAACGCTGAAGCCCATTCTCTGGTGAGTCTCTTAATCGCCTTTTTTGACACCTTCGGGAAGTGATGGGATGATGCTATTCTTTTACGTCCGACACCATACGGAACATAAAGCATTTCTTATGAGGAAAATATCTCAAAGAAATCTTACCCCTTAAGGATGGGAAGTCATCAAATGACTCTTTCCGCTCTGGACGGAGCGAAGTGTTAGCTACGTTATTACCTAAGAGTCCAGGGGCTCTAGACGAGTGACATTCTGTCAACGGTAGCGTGGCGCAGGCGATTGTCAATACGTCAAAAATATATGGGATTGACAGATGCTATCGAAATGTCACGTGATCAAATTCCTACATTTTGAAATTTCGACAGTCGCATTCGCTATTTTAATGGCACATTGTCTAGGGCGTCAGGTCAGTTATAAAACCCATTCGTGTTTCTCCAAAAGCCCTTTGCGTTTCAGGGGGTGTATTCTCTAAACCCGAAGTCCGTAGTTTCGGCGTTAGTGTCGGCAGTTTTCTACTCCGTGTCACCTACGGACTTAAGATTAGTCCCGAACCCGAACTAAGAACAAACTGTCAAACGTGTTGTCATTCATTCTTAGTTCGGGAACAGGAGACGTGCACCCGGACCCCATGATCCTAGCGTTTCGGTCCCAAACAGCTCAAAACTGTAATTACCAATAATGACACAGTATTTGCGCCGCTTGAGGGCCTTAGCAACTGCAGCGGCAGCGCCGGCACAGCCCGCCGTACTTGGAACATGTGATTGTGCAAGGGTGTGGACACAGAGTGCATGGTTTCGAGCTAAGTCGAAGAAGTTGCTAAAATAAGCCACACAAATATCGACACATACAAAATCTATAGCTAATTTGAAGTAATAACATTAATTTACAACCGAAAATCACCTTATTGTGCAACATGAAAGTTTTGCGCCGCATTCCAATGTCGCTTGCAGTTGTTCGATTCAAATTATTATCGTGCAACATTCCGGTACTTATTGAGCAAAGATATCGAAACAACATTGTTTGATATACATTTAAATTGATTGTGCGTAACTTTTGAGTATGCATGAAATAAGGTATAAGGCGGAAATGAAGACTGAAATATTTTAAACCTTCTATTAGGTGCTATAAAATTATCTGCCAACCTCTTGAGGGGTCATTGTACTCATAATTATGAACAACTTTTGCTATGGGACCCAACCTGAAATCGCGAAAAAAAAATCAGCTGGTCCCTACAGTTTGACGAGTTAGACGAAAATAAATATAGGGACCAGCTGATTTTTTATAGTAAAAGTTGTTCATAATAATGGGTACAATGACGCCTCAAGAGGTTGGCAGATATTTTTATAGCACCTTATATATTAAATCTCGTTTTCCATTGATAAACCAAATAATCATATTTGTAAAAAAAAATGTCTGAGTATCAGAATTTTCCATCAATTGATGTAATGGAAAATTTTCTTGCTTATATCATTTTTTTTGGAAAATTCTGTTGTTAAACATATCGACTGAAATCACTGCCAATTACTCAGGTTCTGTTGAAACACATAGTAATATTATGCCAGAATGCATTTTAAAATAAAAAATCATCGGTGCATGTCACAGTTATAAATTGTGCTAATAAGGTATAGGTTTCCTAATTCATACATCTGAGTGTGGAGTAACATTATATTTATAAGTTACTGTCTAGTTTATTTTAGATCTACTATCTACTCGAGTATTGTCGCCCTTATTTACTGGCTCAAAACAAATGGTTTAATTTCTAATGTTTAGTGGCAAGTTGTAGAAATTATTACAAGAATGTCACTTAATGTTAATGTTTTATCTGGTGCAGACATTTCTTCATTATGATTTCATAGAGATATGTAAATGTTTTATTTGACTTCATGAATGTAATAATTTAGTGAACTTGTTTTGTTTACCTTAACTTCTTGAATGGTAGGTAAGTAGATACAACAATTCGTCAGTTTAAATATATGTTAAAAAAAAATATATAACGAGAGACAGACTTGGTAACAGAACCTTATTTACTCGTTGACCGATACTGTCAGGAAATTAAATGTTTATTCCTATCAGGTTAATAATAATTTATACTGACCTCTGAAATCACATTATTTGATTTTTCCTCAATTGCGGCTTTAAATATCTTACTAAATACTTGGGGTCACGATCTTTAGATAAAAAGATTAAGGGAGGCTAATTTTCCGAAATGAGTGCCAACCCACTTTCTGGCGAACGTCAGAAAATTAAATTCAGCCCAGAAAACACTAAAAATCTGGGAGGACTCAGCAAACTCGAGTTTAATTTCTTTTTAAAAGATTTCTGGCGAGCGAACTTCATCGACTGCGACAGACGAGAAGCGAAAATGAAACAATTATGCAAATGGGCAACAAAATAAAACTCATTTTATTAATAATCAAATAACGGGAGTTCGCATTCGCAAATGAAATAAAATTTCGTAAATGGTGGCATTAATTGTTGGGCCGAGGAGGTGGGGCGTTTGTCCCCAACCTCCTTCCTTCTGGCTTCTATCAAACAGAAGTTATCTCAAGGGGAGAAGTTTTAATAAAATTCCGAATGCCTCGGGCAGTTAGATACAGTGAGGTTCTTATATGCCATAAATATCTTCTAGTTATAAAAGTGGCATCTTAGTTGAAAGAATCTTTCGCTTGAATGGATGACTTTGACAAACTTCAATATTCGAGTTCAGCTATATCTGCGATTGTTCGGTATTCGATCAAATAAAACTAATACCGTCATTTTGAGAAATTTGTGGTTCAGTAAGTTTTTTGAATGAATCTTCGGGGTATGAACCTAGACTAACTAAGGTTGTACCTACAGACAAGTCTGACGGTACTTGGATTTTTGAAATTCTTGCAATCAATTCCTTTGAGTAGCTTTCTATAATTCTAAAAATAGAAAGCAGAAGGGTAAACCCACTTATCAATTTGATAGCAACCAACTGGAAAATTACAGATTATTTTCCTTGACAATGCCTTGATAAAATAAAGATGAGGCTACAAATCTTCATTTCAAGATGAATATTCAAATATAATATTTTTTTTGTCAATCTCGTGGTCTCGGACCTTTGCTAGGCTTATGAGGAGAGGGCTCGAAGCCAACTCAAAGACATTGTTAATGGAATCGGGCACCAACCGATGATTAATCAAATTCCTCAGTTGGTGCAACACTATTCCAAGATATGGAAACAAAGAAGTTGGACATGGATTTGGCTGGCTAAAGTGGATTGGTTCTCTACAAATATGGTGGGGTGACAAAGGTCTACGGGCCTTGCCTGCCCAACTTTATTGAAACACATAGATTAACTGGCAGCAGGTGACTTGCACACCCAATAAATGGGCCACCATAAACGGTCGCTAGCATCTTAGTGACGGCGACAAATTCTGCCACTACTATTTTTTGTAATTGTATTATTAGCCGCTTAAGATAAGTAGGTAGCCTATGAAACGTAGGACTTCCAACAAGAGAAAACCAAAAAATAAAACTTTATGTATGTTGTTATGTAACTAATTTCATCTACAAATTGAATCGACTACTTAAAATATATTACGTTCACACCTTTTGTACCGGACGAGGACCGACGTATCATCTAATTTAAATCGTGTTCCAGAGGTCAACGACCAATAATGAAACGAAGACAACTTTGTTGAAAAACAGCAAGCTCAATTGTGATAAAGGTTGTTCCTCTCATTAATAATGTATTTGTCTGTTCTTCGAGGAATCGTGAGACAAAAAATTAAATGCCTCTCTATTTCTGGATTATGTTCCTCCACCATTTATGTACCTATGTAACGATGTAGAAAACTTTCCGAGAAACGTTTTTGTAATTGTTTTCTTTAAAAAAGTTTATATCTAAGTTAATTTGTATTGAGTGTAGCATTGGTTAGTTCTTGTACAAGACTTTTATATCTACTTATAAACAGGGATGTAGTTAATTGATAAAAAATATACCTAGCCATTTAAATTCTGTAATCATATAGAAACCGCCGTGTGTTAATTAATTTTGATTTTGGCAGCCTTTAATATTTACATACATTTCAACATCGTTAAAACACAACAAAACTTTAATTTTACATTCCAATCTCATCTCTATCAACATCACAACATTCTAGAAACTGAGTTTGTATTAATTAACAAAATTCAAGCTGAAATTCTACCAACAATAATTCGTCAAGCGCGTACTAATTAGTAGGATCGTATAATTTACAATATGATAAATTAATATTCTTTATTTACCGATCTACAGCTAAAGCTGGGTAAAGTCTCGACATAGTTACCGATCGGCTACCGACCGAATTTGGTCGATGAGAACTAAGGCTACCCGTACACAGTCAATCTTGAATGCGATCCACCATCAATATCAATGATCTGATCCGTGGATCCCGATCGATTTTGGCTGTGTACAGGCGGCTTTAGGACTTATCGACCGAATCCGGTCGGTAGGCAATCGGTAACTATGTCGAGACTTCCTGCCCTGAGGTCATATTGTGGGCAATTTTTTGGAGCTATGGGAGCTTGAAGCTTTCCAATGTGCGATTGATTTCAGTATTCTAGGCCTGGCACAAAACACTGGTATCTGTTACTTTGGAGCCTCAATATAGCCAGACGGTGTAGCGGTTGAAGATCCTGTAGAAGACAAGGTCACTTTAGCCCTGGATTGAATTAGAAAGTCTTATGGAATCTTTGTTCAGCACTAGGACGTTGCAGACAGTAATCAATAAAGGAACGATATGGAGCAATTAGGCACATTGACTATTTGCTCTGCATAGTTTATCTTGCTCTAATTTTTTTTTAAAAATTGCTCTGCTCTTGTTAGAAAGCTCATTATACTCGTAACAATTTCCTGCAATAATTATATTTTACGTGTAAAGCCAGCTTTACGCGAACGCTTATCGTTCAAAATGTTTAGTTCAAAGCGCCCATAAGAAATTTTGTTATTCTCAATTAAAACGTTAACAGGACTAAGTAAATATTTCAGTGTTACTTTGGACGCTATTTATGGCCCTTCTAAGGCTTAATTAAAGACCCTTTGATGTTCAATCTCTTACGGAAAACTCGGTAATTGCGTACCACGGTAAGTAAATGGAAAATTTTTGCTTATTTACGTACGCATCTCCCGGAATGAGAGCGTGATTAGTCCTTAAAATATAAAGCTTTTGGAAGAGTTGGAGTTTTGAAGTTACGTGTGATACGGAAGACGCCATCTTTAATTAATTAAATCCTTTCCTCTGTACTGTGATATATATGTATATAATATATTTATTTATTATACATTTATTTGTATATATTATAGTATATTATAATTACAATGTTTATGTAGGTTTATTTATATTTTAGTTTAAGGCTTCACATACCCTTTTCTCTTGCTCTTTCTTACACACTATTGTCTACATTTCTTCTATATTTCTCCTTTCGCAGGTCTGCTGGAAGAAATTTCTTATGAAATAAGCAGTACCTTTGTACTATTAGTTTTTATGTTATTTCTGCAACTGTTTTTCTGTGTGTACATTAATTATAAAATAAATAAATAAATAAAAATAAATCCATAAAGATGAGTATCTCTTTCTTCGTTTGTGAGTTTTTTGCACGGGATTTAATGAAAAGCTGCAGCACTTTGGCGGCATGGCTGAAATAATGAATAAAATTTGAAAGAAGAAGAAAATAAATTATTTATTCTTGCACGGATAAAATCATTCCATTAATTGTCTAAGTTTAAAAAAAAAATTACCATAATTTTTGGTCACAGTAACATTTGGTCGCAGCTGCTAGCACAAAAATAAATATACAAACCTGTCTACGGCAATAAGGGTGTACTAATGGCACATAACATTTGTCGGGGAAATCTACCTCAATTTTCCACCACAAAATTTGCGCTAGAGCGACCATTCCACCACACTACATCACGATTAGTCTTGCCAATTCTCCCCTACCTACCCACTAATCCGCGACCGCACAAAAACTTAATTAACCAAAATATATATGGGAGTGTATAAACAAACATGAGCCACAAAGTCACTCCCTCCCCCCTTGGGACTTTATACGGTGATACTATTTCGTGTAATGACTCCAAAATGAGGATACACCTCCCCGCAATATACGGGGCGTATGTTTGGAGGCTTTAAATCTAGAAATGGCAGTGTGTGAGTGAAGGCTTACCTTTATAAGTCGATTAGTTTTAGAAGGAAAGCCTGAAAAATACACCTGATAAAGATACCTACTATACAACCGTCATAAATTTCCACCTATTACTACTACTTGTGGTCAGACTCAGCGTTCGATCAAATAAAACAGGGCTTTTCAAAATCGCGTTGGATTGATGTAGACCGCAGATGCAGAAGAAAGTTGAAGCCTATAACAAATAATAGATGATTTCGCGCTGAAATTATGATCAAAAACAAGTTAAATGTATTCGTATTTTTACGCATAGGTACGTCGTCCATATTACATTGGGTACGCCTGCAAACCTCGGTACATACTTCTTCAAACTGTTCTTACTGCAACGAAAAAAAAAATTGATTGAAAATTGATTGATTGATTGATTGAACGAAAAAATTTGAGATTTACCAAGGGGTCTTTACCAAGACCCCTTGGCAAATCTCAAATTTTGAAATTTTCATAAAAATCTGCCCTCAAAGAAATACACTTTATCGCGGTCCAAAAAAGTTTTCTCATGACACATCCATAACACCAACATCTTTGTACTTTTATTCACATCAGCTCCTTAATTCATACACGTCACGTTTTCATGGGAGGCGTCGAGTCGTTCTCTCGAATCGAGTAACGCGAAATGAACATAGCATTAAAGTATCGTTTTCATCTCTTCGTATTAAAACATTGAATTTCGTAAGATTGAGCAATCAGTTTTATTATATGGTTATGTTATTATGAGTATATTAATTATAGCTTGAGAACGAGCAGAGTTTATCCTAAGAAATTAGCTTTGTTCTTTTAGATAACTAAAATATATATTTAATTCCGACCAAATGGAAAACTAGTAGGTATATTGACTGGCCCAAAACAGCAGTTTTTAATCGACTAAGCATCCAACATCCAACCATGGTTATACTATGTATTTACTAAACGTAGCAGTTATCAAAACATAAAAAAATCCATAAAACATAGAGAAAAACACCCGTCAAAATGTATTTATGCAAAAAAATCCACTACTTGATAAAATAGTTCATCATCAGCACCCTATCGCTTACTTCATATTCATAGCACTAAATTGGAATAAATAAAAACATTCATCTCGTGAAAAATCTCCATAATTTAATTCGATATTATCAGTAAGTCTCTACAAGTCACATGCGAGGAACGTACGCTCGTCTAATATCACATTTATATGAATATTTGTCTCAATGAAAAAGGAATTATGAGTGAACACACCCCCCAGTTATGGGTCACGGGGAAATTTATATTCCGCACCCATTCGAGGAATTTTTCATATCCGCAGTAAATTGTTATAATATTTTAAAATATTGCTGCGGTTATGGCAACTCTAGTGATGTATTGTAGTAGGGATGCTGTGTTTTAGTTTGTGTGCATACTAGTGTCAGAACAGTTTTGTACGCCATAGATAGACTACAAAAGGGTGTTCTTAGGGCCAATAAATTCTACTAATTTATAAACAGCGTCCGCATTCGTATGTCAATTGCAAATTGTCAAAAAAGCCATAATGTTCATAAATTGATGTATAGACATACATACATACGCTCGAAAGATATTAAGTACCCTCCTTCTAACGCAGTCGGGTAAAAATACAGTTATAGTTACCTTACCTTAAGATTACAGGAAAACCTATAACATGTGTAAGGTTTAAAAGTATGCACGCGAGTCCGACTAGCACTTGGCCGGATTTTTTTTTAAAGTGATGGTCTCAACTTTTGCGTACAGCTTTACCAATAATGATTGTTAGGTTTACTATAGACTAGAAATCAAACCATCGTCATTATCATATCAGCCGAAAGACGTCCTATGCTGGACATAGGCCTCCCCCAAATGGGAGGGTTTTGCCATAATTGCCACGCTTGGCAGGGATCGCAGTGAAGCTGTAGCTGTAGGAATTTCTACAGAGAATGCTGCTGCCCATTCTCTGTTGAGTCCCTTAGTTGCCTCTTACGACACCCACGGGAAGTGATGGGATAGTGCTGTTCTTATACGCCCGTCACCATACGGAAAAAAAAACCAAAAATATTTCATTCTAAAAATAGTCACTTTATATTCTAATTTTAAAACAAAAAAATCTATTACATAACATGCAATGTTGATGTGTATGTCTGGATTAGATTAAGTTGATATTTATTCAGGCTGTCCAAATGTTTGTTCGATTTTTATTGCCTGTTACAAGTTAGTATTGTTTGTTTGAATTTTGAACTAAATTGGATGAAAAAAGGGTGATCGAAATCGAAGTGTACTTTAGTGTTTATTAACAAAGTTCTTTTAATAAAATGTTATTTACTTTAGATACGCAAATATATTGTAAAGATCAATCGAGCGTTTTGTGTAAAGCGAAAATCAATTCGGTCCAACAAATTCATATTCTCAAAAAAGATGTATCAGAAACAAATTAAAATAAGTTGCAATGAAATTATCACAATAGCCTGACGGTTATATCTCCAATAGATAAGCGAGATCCCTATAAATAATTTGGATATAGAAGTATTTGGTTCGATCCCCACTGGTTGCAGGCTGATCTGTAATTAAATTTTAACCAAGTTTTTCATAATATACTGGAGAATATTATATTACAGTAAAGCTTGTTTGTCGATTAAACCCAAAAAAAAAAATTTCCAAGATTTTATTTGACCACTTGTCGGCGTGATTATGTACATAATGTAGGTACGGATATTCCGAATTCCAACATTCTAGTGGTAAGCGTCTCTGAGCTAAACCACGGGCAGACAGTCAGACAGACGAACATGGCGAAACTATAAGGGATCCTTGTTGACTACGGAACCCTTAAAATGCACACAGACACAGACTTTCGAAATTAAATATATTTAGAGAGTTGTAAATACAAAGAACCATTTCAAAAAGCTACATAAGAAAACAGAAACTCCGATTTAAACAATAAAAATAAAACGGCACAATCCATAAACGAATTAATCAAAGACACACCAAGAAGATCGCCACACAGATAACACTATACCTATCTATTCACTCCCAGAATTTACTTAGAAGACTAATTCACGAATACTTCCCCTCATGTTATAAATGGCGGTAATTATTCTCTCTGGCATCTGTCATGTTAAAGAATAGTCGCCAGCCTGAGGCCGAGTGCAGCCGACGTAATTGCTATTGTTAAATCAACAGTGAACCATGGACGTTGACGCAGTATAGATATTGCAGGAAGATACAGAACTAGGCAATTTAGAGATTGGGCTGTCTTGGGCCTAACTAATACCATTTTAAATCAGGAGTAGAGTCATTTGTGTGCATTTCTTGTGTTAACGACGATCTTCTTATTCCATAGGCACAACATAAAGACACATTCAGTAACGGCTGTCATAAAGTACAAAATGTATGGGGGTAGCAAGCGCTATCAAAATGTGACATGGTCAATGATTCCTCACTTACATTTTCATCATCAGTTAATATAAAATACCTATTTCATAGAAATTAAATGTATTTTTTTTTAGTTAAGTATCGAAAAGGGTGACTACGATACGATTATTTTAATTTTTTTTGTTCGAAACATATTTTAACAAAAAAGGATTGTCATTTTTAATTTGAATGTTCTTTCTAGACGTAAAATTTGCACAGTCTCCAAAGTAAGCCTGTTTATCAATGAAATAAAAAAAAATGTTTGCTAAGTTGTGCACATTTGCCTTTTCTTTAACATCATAATTGTATTAAGGTGTGACACATAAATACAGTACGAGAACTCCTGATTCATGAAACAATAACAAAAGCACAAAAAGTACTCCATTAAACCTATAGAAATAAAGTAATTTACTCATAATATTGAAGCAACCAATATCCATATTTAAACATAGGTAGATGTCATTTACGCGCACAGATGACCGGACACACCTGACGATATTTAAAAACTCGTCGATGTGACTTCCATTCCGTGTCGTGCTATCCAAAAATGAAGTCTATTTGTTTGTCATTTTTAAAACGGCTTCAAAATTTTAATATTTTTCGCCTAATTAGTTCTGGTAATTGTTTTCGGCCCCTCTTTAACGAACGTATATCATTCGTTGAAATGAAATGTGTTAGTTCTGTTATGGTAACGGAATGTTCATCTTCATTACTTTTTGTAACACTTATGTTTATGAAATAATGCTTGTATATGTTCCAAATAATAAAATTATTTATTTTCCTAAAAACTCTTAGTACTTTGTCTCTACTCTGTGTATAATTTATAATACACTTTATTTATAAAAAATAAGGGAATGTCAAGTACGGATCTCACCCCGTGCATTCGCTTCACGAATTTGATTTACAAACATTCGTACCGCGATATGAACATTCGGGAAATGAACATTCAATCGCGAACACAGTGACAGTTTTCATTAGATTCACTTACTCACCAAAGTGTTCGTTTTGCAAATGAATATTCGTAGTATAACAAAAGCTCGCGCAACGAATATGACCATCGGGTACCATCAATATCACAAAGCCGTCAGTTTTACTTGTTTTACAAAAGCTGGGCAGTATTGCAAAAAGTATGCAAGATCAGTGTGTATAATTTCTTATTTTCGTTTTTAACCTTGAAGTAAGCAGATGTCACACCATCTGCATGTTTATCACTAACAAGGAGCATTAACTAGGTTATGCTCTTAGGCTATGACTTAACGAAAAGTCAGTAATATCTTACTAACCAGCTGGTAACTACCTACCAAAGTACTACAGATGGCTCTGACCAATGTCAAAGTATGTAATTTTTATAGTGCCTGAAGTTACGTTCTCTGTATAGTCAGGGTGTTCGAAAAAAGGTAATTCGTTTGTTTTTTTATTGCTTCTAGCGTTTAAACAGTCTTATTAGGTACCTTTTGTCATGAAATTGGTCGGCATTTATTAGCAAGAGTATCATTAAGACGTTGCAGGTAAGTTTTAAAATAATTGTTACTTGTTTCCAATTGATTTCCCCAATGATCAGTGAAGCAAGGTGCAATAAGACTCACAGCTGCTGCAATCCTTAAAACGGTTAGCCCTAAAAACAGACCTTATTCTAATATCTACAAAGGTCGTCCAATGACCTGGTGTTGGCCGTGGGAATCCGCTGGATATGAGACGCACAGCAATGGTCTCTATTGTGTCTCTTGGGGGAAGCCTAAGCCTAGGACGTCTTACGGCTGATATGAGGATGATGATGAAGATTCTGACATAGGTAAATATTACACGAATTTCCGTATACAGAGTTTGCAAATAAATGTGTTCAAAGTTTTAGCCTGACGTTTATTTGTCACGTCAACTTGAGCTTTTATTTGGGACGAGCCTTCATGAATGATCCATTACGTTTTCTTTGGTTTGTTAAGCCAAATAAACCTGAAATAAGGCTGAAATGATTATGATAAATACCAGAAATATATACAACGTGTAACATAATAAACGCAGTAAGTACCTCTTAAGGGGTCATTGTACTCATCATTATGAACAACTTTTACTATAGGACCAACACTGAAATCGCGAAAAAAAAATTGACTATCCCATACATTGTTGTGCTCGCAACTCGACAAAATGTACTGAACAGTTGATTTTTTTTTCGCGATTTCTGCGTTGGTCCCATACTAAAAGTTGTTCATTATGATGAGTGCCATGACCCCTTTTTTTTTTTTTTTTTTTTTTTTTTCTAGGATGGGAAATCATCAAATGACCCCTCCCGCTCTGGGTGGAGCGGCAGGGAGTGTCAGACTTTTACTGACTAAAACCCACCCTTTAGTCCTCCTAGTGCCTTTCTTCCCAGGGCCGCGGTAACTCTTTCGAACAAATCCGCAACCCTGGTAGGCTCTGGCCCTAACGGGCCCCGACCCATGCTGACGACTGCTGGCTTGGCGCGCGTAGAACACAGCGCGCCGTCAACCCGGGCCTGTTCTGATCGGACGGCGAGCTACCCATTGCTCGCCGTCCACAGGCATCAGCCACTGCGCCATGCTCAGGAGCATTAAGAGGTATTGCGTTTATTCTGTTACACGTTGTATATGATAACGCTGACATGTCAAAGATGGGCTTCAAATCTGAAGGATAGATTGGTGATTGAAGTGTTCTTGGAAAGAAAGACGATGTCTATCTAAATAACGTTCTTAATCCTTAGTCTCCTTTTGAAATACCAACAGAAGCAGATTTAATATTTTCAGAGAACTAGATTAGGTTCTACTTCATTTTTTCACTGAATTATAACCATGACACCCAATAACTAGGTACCTACGCTAATTATTGAAACAGAGTGTACCGCAGAGTTCAACGACCATTCAAAACACGTTATAGAAAGTAAAAACACGACACAGGTGGCTAAAACCCTTCATTAAAATAAAACTACTGTAATTATAGTTTTCCCATTGACCTAGAAGTTTAATAACTACCTAGAACAGTCCTTGAAAATACTGTTTGTAACCACAAAGATAATAAGCGACAATTTGTAATCTTAACTTACATCAACAGATAGAAAACGTTACGAAATTGTAACAGAAACAATAGAACAGCTGTCGAAATAACAGCAATGTTATGATTAGGTAATCGTTACAAATTGTATATCAAATTCGTACGTTGTGATGTTTGTGAATTCGACTTTAAATTTGAGAAAGTGAATATTTTAGATTACGTCAGTAACTTCAAGTTTCCATTAGAATTAAAAATTTGAGTTACTGGGAAACTCCTGCATTATCAATTGAAGTTATTTTATTGTTATTTATAGAAAACAACTAGTTGCTGCCCGAGGCTGCGCCCGCGTCACTGTTATACCAAGTGATCAAAATCCTGGGATCAAAAATACTAAATGACCTGTCCAAGACCTGGTCCACCTATGTGCACAAATTGTATACAGCTGTACACATGAAAAGGTAACAGACAAACTCACTTTTGCAATATTAACTTTGGAAGCTATGATTCATTAAAAAATATGTGACTTCAAAACGGAAAATCCATAATTGCCTCAGTATTTCGTCTTCTTCAAGTTGCTCATTATACCGATCTTCACGAACCATCACAAAACATCAATTTATGTCGTGAAATAACTTACATGAACCAAGTTACTTCCTAGCTTTTTTTTTTTTTTTTTTTTGGATGGGAAATCATCAAATGACCCCTCCCGCTCTGGGTTGAGCGGCAGGGAGTGTCAGACTTCTACTGACTAAAACCCACCCATGCTCCTCTTAGTGCCTTTTACGTTCCAGGGCCGCGGTAACTCTTTCGAACAAATCCGCAACCCTGGTAGGCACTGGCCCTAACGGGCCCCTACTCCTATGCTGACATCTCTTTGAGGCGCGCGTGGAACACAACGCGCCGTCGGCTTGGGTCTGGCTTTAATCGGACAGCGAGCCACCCAACGCTCGCCGTCCGCAGACCCGCACCTACGGTGGCCGGGAATCGCCCAGCGACTCCCGACGCCCGGTGCGTCTCCCTATGCCGCGGCGGCTGGGGCGTGAGGGTTGTCTCTCCCTCACGCGGCCCGCCTCCTCCTTCACTAGCATTACTGCTTCGCAGAAGGAGGTGACGGCTTCCCATGCCTCCTCGCTCCGGACCATGGATTGAACCAGGGCCGGACGCGAGAGGTCGCCGCCGCCGATCGCCTCGACGAGGACACGGCGCTGCTCCGCCCATGCGGGGCAGGCCTCTACCGTATGCTCCACCGTGTCCTCCGGGCGATCCTCGCAGTGAAAACACCCGGGCGTTTCCTCCCGCCGAATCCGAAACAGGTACCTACCGAAACAACCATGTCCGGTGAGTACCTGCGTCAGGCGGAAGGTGAGGACGCCGTGGCGCCTCTCCAGCCACTCCTCAAAGAGGGGCACTATCGCCACAATTGTGGCGTGCCCTGCACTGGGTTGCGACAGTCGCTGATTCCATACCGCCATGGTATCTTGCCGGAGCTCCGTCCGCCGCGCAGCAATATGCCGCGGCAGCAGAGTTTCGCCCCGGCGTTGCGCCTCCATGCGCCACGTGTAAACGTGCGCGAGGTCTTTCGCCTCCAGATCCCATGGCGGCAATCCAGCAAGGAGGCTCGCCGCCTCGCGGGAGACCGTGCGGTATCCCCGGACAAGCCGGATGGCCATGACCCTTTGGGACGCGTTCAGCTTTTGGGCTGGACGCTTCCGCAGGTCCAGCGCCCACACTGGGGCCCCGTAAAGGGCCATGGACCGCACGATCCCCGCATAGAGCCTCCGGCAGGAGGCGTTTGGACCCCCCAGATTGGGCAGAAGCCGCTTGAAGGCAGCCCCGGCCCGCTCCAGTCTGGGAGCCAAACGTCGGAAGTGCTCGACGAAGTTCCACCGGCTATCGAGAACGAGTCCCAAATACTTGAGCGTCGACCCGACGCCGATGTGAACCCCTCCTACCGTGATTTGGGATCCCGGTGGTGGCCTGCTCCGAGGACCATGAAAGCACATGGCCTCGGACTTGTGCAAGGCCACCTCGAGACCCAATTGCCGGATCCTATCCACGACTATCGCAACCCCGCGTGTCATTAGCTCGGCCGCCGCCTGGTACGACCCCCCCTGAGCCAAGACGAGCGTGTCGTCAGCGTAGCATACTACGCTGACGCCGCTAGGGAGGCCGGCGCGCAGCACCCAGTCGTAACCGATGTCCCACAGGTACGGCCCCACAACCGCTCCCTGTGGAACACCGCACGACATCTCTCGCCGAATCCACTCTCCCTCGTGACCGGGGTAGATGACGGCCCTATCCGTCAGATAGGCCTCGACCGCGCGACGGAGGTAGGTCGGCATCCGGTGATACCGGAGTGCCTCCCTAATGCAACTCCAGGGCATGGTGTTGAAGGCGTTGGCGATGTCAAGAGACACCGCCAAGACGACCTTGCCCCGGGATACCGCTTCCCCCGTCGTGAGAGCTCTCACGCGCATGATGGCATCCACCGTTGAGCGCCCCGTGCGGAAACCGAACTGGTTCTCCGCCAGATCCGGCCCCACCCTCACCAAGTGCGCGACGAGGCGGTTTGCAATGACTCTTTCAAAGAGCTTGCCCACCTCGTCGAGCAGCACGATGGGCCGGTATGCGGACGGAGAGTCCGCAGGGCGCTCCGGCTTCTTAATGAGGACCAGTTTCCCCGTCTTCCAACGAAGTGGAAACTGGCCCCTCTCCAAACATGCGCTGAAGAGCCCCCTCAGTCGAGGCCCGAGAGCCTCCAAGGCCAGGACCCAGGCTTTTCCAGGCAAGCCGTCGGGTCCTGGGGCGGTATTCTTGGCCCTCAGCCGGTTAACCGCCACTCTCAGGTCTACCTCGGTCACTTCCGGGACATCGTCGTCGTCGTCGCCGTCGTCGCTGTGGTCCGCAACAGGCACCGCAGGTGGCGGAGCCATGGGCGGGGGAGTGTGCTCGCCTCGCGAAGGGAACAGAGCGCTCACCACGTCCTCAACGAGCTGGGGCCGGAGACTCTGCGTCAACGGGGGTGCCCAGGTGCGGAGTTTATCCCGCACCATTTTGTAAGGGCGTCCCCATGGGTCCCCGTTCAGAGACTCCAGCATCTCCTTGCGGGCCAGATCTTTGGCCCGCAGGATCCCCGCTCGGAGGGCGGTCTTCGCCGCTCTGTATTCCTCGTATAGCTCCGCCTCCCTGGCCTGCGCATCCGGAGGGCGGATGCGAAGCCTGCGTTGCCTGGTGTACTGGCGCCGTGCAGCAACGCACGCCTCGCGTAGCGCTGCCAGCTCTCGCGACCACCAGTACACCTGGCGGCGGGCGCTTCCTGGCCGGACCCGGGGCATTGCCACGTCACATATCTCGGACATGGCCTCCCGGAACCACTCCGCCTCGTCGTTGATGTCGGCAGGCCTGTCTGGTGGTGACACCCAGGCCTGCACTATCGAGGCTTCCAGGAGAAGCTCCCGGTCCAGCTGCTTCAGCGCCCACCGCGGACCACTCGGGGCCTGTCGGACCGACGCGGTCGAGGTCTGGGCGGAGACGTCAAACCGGATATACCGGTGGTCGGAATGGGTCTCCACCTCCTCTAAGACGCGCCAGTCAACGACACGCTGTAACAGAGCAGGGCTGGCGAACGAGATGTCCACCACTGACTCGCCCTGCATCCGCACACACGTGGGGACAGTACCCCGGTTTAGGACGACCAGGCCTGTCTCCAGAGCCCAGTCCTCCACCATCCTGCCCCTCGTGTCCGTGTAACGGGAACCCCAAGCCAAATGTTTGGCGTTGAAGTCCCCGAGAACGAGCACGGGGAGGGAACGATACCCGGCGACGACGTCAACCAACTCCGTAAGGGAGATGTGGAATTCGGCGAGGGTTCGGCTCGGGGAGAAGTAGACACCCACCACGACAATCTCCCCGAACCGTGCTGCTACGCAACCCCGTCCTCTCTTGACACTCTCGAGGGACGGGGTGCCGGCGGCGGCCGACGAAATTAGGGTCACTGAGCCGTCCAGGTCCTCCACCCAGTTCTCCCTGGGCGGGACAAAATACGGCTCAGCGACGACGGCGATATTTATCGACCACTGCGCCATGCTCTGGAGCAACAGGTCCTGAGCAGCGGCGCAGTGGTTGATGTTCGCCTGGAGGAGGCGTAATGGAGCCGTTATTGACATTCCATTACTGCCTCCTCCCGAGCCCCCTGTGAAGACTCGGCTGCGGCCGTCGCAGCTGTCGTAGTGGCAGCGGCGACGGCGGCGGCACCGGCGGCGGTGGCGGCAGAGGCGGCGACGGTGGCGGCGGCTGCTGCGGCGGAGACGGCGACGGCGGAGGGCTTTCTCCTACCACCGGCGTTGGCGGGTGGGGCGCAGGCCTTGCCCCCAGCCCAATGGTCGGCCGGCTTGCCAGCTGCCGCACATGCTACGCAGTGCGGCGCGGCGCTACACGAGCCGGCCATGTGACCGGGCTGACCACAGCGGAAGCAGAGCCCGCTGCGGTCCACCTCTGAGGTGCACATAGCTCCCGCGTGGTTGCCCACATGGCAGCGGAAGCACCTCAGAGGTCTGGGTTCTAGCAGTTTTACCTGCGCAGACACCCAGCCAACGAGTAGCCTTCGGCCCTCCGTGATCTTCTTGGCCGCCGTCACGGGGCAGCTCACCACAGTGGTTCGCATTCCCGTGTGGTCAGGACGTATGGTGCCCGCCTTTACTTGCTCGGCAGAGCACCCCCCCGTCCTGACGACGGCGGCCACCACCTCCTCCGCCGTGACGGAGTCGTCCAGGCCCAATATGCGCATGTCGATACACTTACTGGGCCTGGACACTCGGACTTCGTCCGCGCTCAAGGACGCCCTCAGCCTTTCGGCTAGGGCGTCCGCGGTCGGACCGCTGGATGCTCCGGGGATCTCCAGCATCCTGGCCCCGGTCATAGTGACCTTGAGCCGGAGGCCCCCGATGATGCCGAGCTCACCAAGGCTCACCGCCTCCTTGGCCCTGGTGAGCACGTCCCCGTATGTAACGCCCCTCTTGACCGCTTCCGGCTGCAGTGTAATCACTACAGCCGCGGTCTTCGGGGCGCTGAGCTTCGCAGCGATCCTCTTGGCCTTTTGCCGCCGCTTCCTGTCGCGCTTTTTGGCTGCCCTGGCTGCCTTTCCGGCCTTCCTCTTCTCCCCGGCCACTTGCCAACCGGCTTCTTCTTCAGCCGCAGGAGATTTGGAAGACGGGGGCTTTGAAGGCGGTTGCACTGCCGGCGCTGGAGCCTTCGCCGCCCGTGCAGCCGCCCCACCTTTCTTCTTGGCCGGTGCCGATTTCGCCGGTGCCTTAGTAGGAGCTGGCTCAGCTCCTGGGTTGGCCCGGCCGGTCGGCACCGGTGTGACAGCCACGGCAGCCGCATAAGTAGCCGCCTTCTGCTCTGCCGCCTTCTTACTCGCCGCTAGCGGGGGGCGAAGCACGATGCCCTCCAGGACGGAGAACCGTTCCCGGAAGGCGGCCATCTCCTGCCGCACGAGGTCCAGCACCTGGTTCTCGAGCAGCACGGAATGGCCATCGTCCTTGCGCCCCCCTTGAGGCACCTCTCTCGAGCTGGAGCTGGAGCTGGAGCTGGCTCCCCGGAGCCCGGCTAAGTCTGCCCGGAGCCTCTCATTCTCCTTTTGGAGAAGCTCCAGTGTGGTCGCCAAGCGGGCGACCTCCGCCCGCAGCCCAGACATTTCGTCCGTGGGCGCGGGCGGAGACCCGCGGTGGAAGTAGGCTTCCTCCGCTGCCGCCAGGATGGAGGCTGCGGCCGCGCTGCAGGCCTTGTTCCTGCTTGGCAAGATGCGCTTCTTGGCCACATCGCGGAGCGCAGCCTCTACCACTTCGGCAAACCCAGCCGTTACTCCGGGGCGCCCGTCCTCCTTGGCCAGCCCCTCAGCCCGCTCTTCGTCTTCTAGGGAGGCGGGCCTTCTCCCATTGGTCCCCTCCCGGCCCCTACCCCGCCTGCTGGTGGGGATTTTCCTGGCCGAAGCCAGCTCCTCATTCGAGGTCGACCTCTGGTCGTCCTCCTCTCTGGGCCGCTTGCGGAAGAACTCATTGTTCTCCGCAGCAGCCCTCACTCCCTCGCGTCTAGAGCTCGCCGAGCTGGCGTCTGATGCAGAGTCGGAATCCGACCCTGCTTCTCCTCGCCGCTCAGGCGAGCCCTTCCTCCAAAATTTGGAGGGAGTGTCCGCGGTACGCCTGCCCGACACCTTGTCAGGCGAACTAAAATCAAAGCCGATCATCTCCTCAAAGGAGGGTTGTGCGGATCGGGGGCCTCCTCGGCCCTTGTTGCCAATGGCAAGTGGTGGACAAAAGTCAACGTTGCCCCCCCCAGAATACGTGGGGCATGACGCAAGCGTGGCGGATTCTCTTTCTGCTGTGCAGTCCGTACCGCCCTGGGGTAAATCTATTTCGTTGATCTTATCCATTTTTTTTCCTTTTTGAGGGTGCGGTCCCTATCTCCCCATCTCTCTTAATGCCTGCTCGCTGCCCTCACAGTCACGTCTGATGATCAGACGCGTACCAGAGAGCAGCGAGCAAGCCAATGAGACGCACACCGTCCGAGGACCCGAACACTGCTCAAGTCTCCGAACGGTGTGCCCCTCTTGTGTCTCTCTTGGTCTGGTCTCTCACTTGGGACCTTCCGGCATGAGTGGCTCTACCGGCAAAGCCCCCAAGATCACTGAGACACGCAAGCCCCACCACGACGGCAACGTGGAGACACGGTTGGTGGGGAGTTACTTCCTAGCTGGTTACCTAAGAAGCAAACGTGTTCAATGATTACAATTCCCTCTTATGTCGCCGAAACTCACTTTAAAAAGTCTAATTATATTCGATGAAAGTTGCAAGCAAACCTGTGATTACTCGCTCATGAATCCGATAAATTACTGTATTTTCCTTCAAACATTTTCAATTAATCGATGCCTTTCGACCAGCTCGATTATGGCTATCATCGTTCGTTGTAGGTTGGTACCATCTGACAATGTGATAGCCAATAACAAATTTTTGATTCAAAAGTCCATTTCATTCACCCATTGTGTGGCGTTGATGGCATACCGTTTATTATCAATGATAGATGTAATTTTCTAGTTATGTAAGAATGAACTAAGGCTTTATACAATGAAGGTGAAGAATACGTGCAGCTATGGCAAATTGAATTGTCTGCAAAGATCGAAAGTGGTGATAGTTTCAGGCACGTGCAACTTATGTCTGTCAGGAGTTCATTAAGTTGTGAATTACTTTCAATTTTGCTTTTTAATAACTTGCTTGTTGAAAAATAAAATATGGTACTCTTAAGGCAATAACTCGTATAGACAATGTTCGTAGAAAACTTACTATTTTAAGTTTACCATTATATCATTACTTGAGAAGGAGAAACCGTTATTATGGGATTTTATATATAGACAACAGTAACATAACTTTTCATTTAAATGTATTTTACTGATACCCATATTATGCATCCTTAAATCGTAAAAAAGATACCTAGTTATCTTTAAAAAGCACCCATAAAAATTAAAACATTCCAATATATGGCAGTTCTTGGTCATTACTTTAGACATTGGCAGAATAGTCGACATCGGCTTTGCTTCCCATATAAAAATATAGAATAGAAGTTCCTGACTTAAAAAAAAAACAATTACCTCAGCAAAACGTTAGAACCACAAACGGCCAGCCATAAATAAGAAAATCACTTCACTGTTAACATAATGACGGTACACAATAAATTTGGTTCGCAAACTGGTCTGGACTACTCGTAAATTTTGACTACAGTATCACCCTCAGGGAAAGCGTGCACTACAGATTAACTTATTCATAATAATTGAAAGAATTCTCATTGTTTTTAACACGTGAATTTTGCTCACGAGTTCGTCGTATCTCTTGCACGTTGGCCATTTTACATCCAGCCTTCGATTTATTGGTGGAAGTCAGCTAAAGGGGGTTTATTGAAAGTCTTGGTGCTCGTAAAATTGTATGCGGTTTGCATTAGTGTCTGATTTTTGTTAACGATAAACTAGAAGTTATGACGACGAATTTAAAAAAAAACAGAATGATTTGATGTTACCCTTCAAAAGGTTTTTTTTTAACTACTGAATAAATTGCCCAGCATAAAGAAATTCAAACTAGGAAGAGGTGCAATCTTTATAGCAACAGCCCACTAAGTGGTCACCGGGGTGGTTTTAGAGAGTTAAAAATCCGACCAGATGTTTTTCTAAGCCCAGGCGACTTTCAAAGATTTCTCTTTTTTTTTATAGGTGATGGGTTTGCTCTTGACTCTAGTCAATTTCTCTCCGATAAAAAAGGACCTGCCCATGAAGATGGTAGTTGCTGAATGATATTAGTCGAAGATCATGCCAGTGAAGGTAGAGGCAACAGTGGACTGATAAAACATAAGGCCAAAAAAGTTAATTATCTCATACTTCCTTTATTTACAACCTTATACACAACACCCCAACACTAACAAAACACTTAAACACAACATTTATCGCCATTCAATACATTACGCCATTACACAACAAAACGCAATAAAAATCTGTGCACGCTTCGCTTTAGCTGCTAACGTCACTGTCACGCTTCTACACTAATGTCAGAGAAACGGAGTATTTACGACGGAGCCGTATACTTTGCGCCTTATTCGGTAACACCTTACAGCACCGTTAGGATACAAAGCTTTTATGCATCTTTTGATTTCAAATTGAAATTTATTAGGGTATGATGTACTTTTGGTTAATGTTGTAGTGGTATTGTGTGTGGCTTAGAAAGTGACTTTTTTTTTAAATTGGTTTTTTTTTTAATTAAAATGAACGTAAGGGACATTTTTGCACTATTGGTAAATGCCACTTATGTTAATTGCTGTAACGTAAATTTTGCATTTTGGGTAAATGATCCTTACGTGAACTGATACTTCAGGTATCGTTAAGTCACTCAGCAATAGTGTGGCTTTCTAAGTGAAACATTATTTACTTGAAATCAGTCCTTCCAGAGATTAGACAAACAAACAAATGATTTTATCTGTTTAAACTATTTAGTTTTGAAGTTTAATTTTAGTACTCACAACTAAGCTAGAGATTTTTTAAATCTGAGCCTTATTTGCACAGGTTGAGAACATATCGTAGAACATTTTTTTATCATAAATACATTTAATTCAGATAAGATTTCCATTTCAGTTATTTTTATTTTACATATCATTTATATCACTTTCGCGAAAATAGAGGAAATAGTGTTTGTAAGGGAGCTTCCAAAAACAATGATAATAGTGAAATTCGACTTGTGTTTCATGGGTAATCAACCAATGTTCTCTCTCATCTTGCAGCTTTTTCAGCCAAGTTAAAAAAGAAAAGTGAATGAAAACTTGCAACTTGTACTTTTTGTTATGTTTGATGTTTGTAGCTCTAAAGTTACTAAATGCTTCTAAAATCTGTCATAGTTTCCAACCAAAATTTTTATTTGACTTAGGGTCAATTTTTCAATAGTCAGAAAATTCTAACCTGAGGAATAAAAATGTAGGTTTGACAGCTTTTGTTTTGTATGCAAAATATGCTGATGAAAACGCACATTAAATTCTTATTTATCAACTTGCACCTAGTAACTCGCCTTTCAAACCTATAACTGAATAAACCACTCGCTATGCCAGTTAATCTCCAGGTGACACATATCCGACCAGGTTTCCGTTTGGCATTTGGCGGTCGACGGATCTGTTGAACGTCAATAATTTCCGGAAGTAACCGCAAACACGCAATATCATGGCTGAAGGGACTGGACGGTGGTGGTGGCGTACCTGCTAATGAGAACACGATTCATGTTGAGGCAAATCACTGGTGAGAAATTATCCAGTTTGAGATAGGTAATGGTATGGGGAGGAAAGTTATGAGGAAGATTAGACAGTGGAGGTGCCGATGGTTTTTGAAGTTTAAATTTTGTAAATGTCAAGATAATCCATGATTCCATTTTTAGGGTTCCGTATCTCAAAAGGAAGAGACGGTACAACTGCGGCTACTTCGCACCGTCAATATTTTTTTCGAATTGGACGTACGGATTACAGAGAGAAATCGAAAGACGGAAGTCGATTTTAGTGCGTAAACGACTATAAAAATAGTTCTTTTACTACTTCGGAACGTATTTTCACGGATTCGGATAGAATGCAGTGCGTAACTGCTCTTAATGTGTGTCATAAACGGATAAGTCGGTTCCGGAGCGATGATTATTAATAAAACCAAAGACTTATATGTAACTATGACACCTGTCGCCATACTAAATCTATATCGTAAGGTCTAGTGAATAAGGATACATTTGGCATTTTTATTTAAAGTAGTTCAACGTAATAAGTACTTTATGAGGGCCAATTCTACAAATTTTTAAGCAACGTTTGCATTCGCATCTTGTCGCAATTTGCCAAAAAAAGCTTCAATTTCCAAACATTTTTGACAGATTGCGACTGAAACGCGAAGATTGCCACTAAAGTCGTTTGATGTGTTAATAAATGGAAAAACAAATGAATAAGATCAGTTTCATTCCACGTTAAGACGCACGATCATTCTGTAAGCTAATCAATCAGGTTTTACCAAAACAACTTGACACAACATGCAAGACACATCACACACATTGTCATATTAAATCTGTCTTCTCTCTTTTAAATTTTTCGTCAGTAAACATTGTATACGCAACATTATGACAATATTGATAAGACGAATCAATATTCCCACCGTCGCGGGCTCGGTAACCTTTTTCACAGCTAAAGCTTAAGCCTGCAAACATGCTTACTGATCTCTTTGTATTTTATCCTTTTAGACTACACACGCCATTTGAAAGTCTATCTTTTAGGCAGAAGGGTTGATATTTCGTTGGGTTTTTATCGATAGAAAAGTCGAATATTCTTAAGCTAATATAAAATAAGCCCGCGAACAGAGAGATATCAGATCCACGATTTTTTGGACGCGTTCCGAACGAAAATTAAGGGAGCATTACGACACTCACTGACCTGCCAATTTAATCAAACTTTTGATGCCTTTTTATGTAATAAAGTGCAAACGATTTTTATAGTGAGCTTTTGTTCTTTGAACACTGCCTTACTCTCCTTCAACCGAGTATTTTTATAATGTTGAAATGAGAATTTATCTATCTATACTTTTATTTTTTTTAAGTTAAGTGGTAGGTATTAAAATAACATAAAATTTCAATATGTTGCAAAAGATCACGATGCATAATTTTACCTCATTACTACGCAAATCAAGTTTTTTTTGAAATTTTTTTTTATTAAAAAACCTGAATTGTTTTATGCATCGAAAGCACATCGGCGATAGATTACATACCTACCTACTAAGCCTGTTGACCTTTCAATGTGTTAAATTTTAAACTGTGATCAGATAATAATATAGGGTAATATGTCAATCTACTTCATTATTTATTGGGCGTGCGTTTCCAAACAAATATACTATGATTAGAAGACAGTATTTTTGGTACCTATCCACAAAACGTAATCGGTATTTTCAATATATGGGCTCAATCAAAAGTTAAAGCCGAGCTTTTAGATATCCCACAGCCATATTTATCCCACCGGTCGCCTTACATTTTATCTTACTGCACAAAAAAAAACAAAATACACAACCAGAAATTACTAATTAGAAAGTATTCAACCTGACTCAATGCTGGCACAACTTCAGGAAAATTACCACAATAAAGTTTCACGCTCCTCTCGATTTTGAGGCATTGTTTTGATAAAAAAGAAATTAAAAGAGGAATGGAAATCCTTCCTCTTCAGCCCTCGGCCATCCAATTAGACGCACTTTCGAGTGAAACTCAAAAAACGTACAATAGAACCCTCGATATCGCACGTTAAAAATTCATAAGGTGTGGTTCCAGTGAGCGAGATTGAAAAAAAAATCTCAATCACTTTATAACTAAACCTACCTGATTTAAAAAAAAACACTTCACCTACTAATAGTTTAGTTAGATATCTGTCCTTGAAAACCATAAACGATTAAAGCAATAATGCTATATATCCAGTTACTATAATAATTTTATTTTCTTATCAACCTCAGTCAATCAATCAACCTAGCTTTAGGAGGCAACAGCTGGACACAGGTCCCTCCCGAGAGAAAATGCACTTAAATGTATGACTGGCTTTAAATTTAACTCCAAATAAACAAAATGTTTAGTTTAGGTAAGTCATTTTTGTAATTTTTTTTCTTTTAAACACAAAGTTTTTTATTACTTAGACTTTATTTTAACAGTTTGAGTACGGAACTCTGAAAACATAATATAATTCTTCAATATAATAATTTAGTTCAAATATAGTCTACGTAATCCGACCTTTGCTTATAACATTAGATAATCACATGACTTTACAAAAAAAAAACATTATCCTCAAACTGTCAGAATAAATCAGTCAAATAACTCTGTTTAAGCCTACGTCATAATATTACAAAGAGTGTTGTAACTGCATCATCACGGCCACGACACTACAAAACACAGTAATGTGAACCCGGCTTAAAAATATGTCCTTATGGATTTTATTTACTTCGCTCGTCGCTGCAACTCGGCCACACCCCGCCCTGGATGCACTGGCACGAACTGTTGCTTGGCTTGAAATACAGTACCAATTAAAGTTGACACCCGACGCCTCCTACGGTTTGCACCTCGAACTTTCGATTGGTTCTCACGTGTCCACCT
This sequence comes from Melanchra persicariae, assembly GCA_947386135.1. Classification (NCBI taxonomy): domain Eukaryota; kingdom Metazoa; phylum Arthropoda; class Insecta; order Lepidoptera; family Noctuidae; genus Melanchra; species Melanchra persicariae. The sequence goes on along the minus strand of OX376655.1, from coordinate 6,591,405 downwards.
ATTTATTTGTTTTTGACTGTATTTTTTTTCGTGATTCCGTGCAGATTGTATCTTAGGTCATTATGGGGTCGAAAATGATGAGAAATTATAGAAACGTGTAGTTAACAGTAAATTAGACATTTCACCGTTTCCGATTATGTTAATGGCTCATCACACGATTAACGTTTGTGGTTGATGTCATATGTCTGAACTATACTTTATGACGTACCTGACAGTGACGTAACTGAACTGAATAATATTTAAAGAATGAATAGAAAGTTCTTTCGCCAATTCTCAGAATTACTGTAGGATGTTTTCTGTCAAAATAATATTTCCAAGAAAAGAACACTGGTTATACCCCACTCAATAAATACAACTCATGTATTCTAAGCTCGTATAAAACGATACACTACACGAACAATCAACTCCTGAAGCCGAGTAACGCCAAAAGGAAGCCTGCGATATTCACCGCGGTAAAGAGAACTGCAGTCAAAGGTTTAAATGTTTCAAACTCTTTATTTCTTTACTATACTCGGAATTTTAATTCGATTCCAGATTTGACAATTTCAGTGTTGCAACGTTATGACAAGTACTAAATAGTGACGTTGCGAAATTATTCGATACGGAAATGGAATATTTCCGGATCGATTCCTCCTCCTTTAATAGAAACTAAGTAGGTATATCAGGAAATTAAATATTTCTGAACGGATAATTTAGTTATGAGTTCTCTTTTATTATAAGTTTTGTTTTTAATATAAAAAACAAAAATATTAACTTTTTATTAAATAAAGCAGCGGTTACTAATTATTAAATAATTATTATGAATAATTATGTATTTATTTAAATAAAAATCAATAATTTAGTCTTTAATTGGCACACCAATATTATGATTACATAAACATAAATCGCGATTATTTATCGATTTTTTGTGTTCATCACTACACTATTATATGTGGTATCATTATTTTACAAAATGACAGTAGCTAATGTCAAATGTGGAATCGAATTATAATTCCGAGTATAGATTCCACTTCTACATTTGGTCTATGTAGAAACTGGGAATGTACATGTTTTCACCATTTTAATGTTTGCATTTTTGAAACGTTCCTACTATTGTTTTAATACAAGGAGGTTGGTCGATGTGCGATTGTAGGGAGAGGCCTATATATATGTTCTTCAGTGAAATCTTTTGACTAAAATGATGACGATTACAACTGTTTCCACTGGTAGTGTTTCATAATTTCACTACCTGTGGGCGTGGCTAAGCCCATGCTTAGCTTGGTATTTATTAATTGTTTAATTACCATAAAAATCAAAATAGAGTTTTGCCAGCTAATTTAAATATAACTTATTTTCCTTATTTTGCACCCATGTACTTAAAAAATACCCATCAACTTAAAAAATGCTTAAAAAAAGTAAAAAATGTCAGAAAACAACATTTTCTAAATCGTCGCATGCATTTCACATTACAGTATCGTGTGTAGCTGCAATATTTTACTGAGCATAAAGCATAAGTTCAGTGACAACTCAAGTAAAAAGATTGTTTGGTTCAGAAAACCTTTTAGAGTTTGGTCTAACAGAAAGCTGCCAGCAGTCTTTGACAATAGAAAAAGGTAGGCTGAAAAGAATTGAAACTTTTAGAGTAATGTCAACAAGAATTGTAACATGTGTTAGTATATAGACTCTATACAATGTTTAACAGAATAAAACGTAATACCTGAAAAGGGGTCATTTTACTCATCATTATAAACAGCTTTTACTGTGAAAATAGTTGTTCAGTACATTTTGTCCAGTTATACGAGTACCTACGTATTTAATTTTCGCGATTGCAATATTGGTCTCATAGTAAAAGTTGTTCATAATGATGAGTACAATGACCCCTTTTAAGGTATTGCGTTTATTCTGTTGCACGCTGTATAACGAGATATAGTTATTTTTCTTATAATTGTATCGTTTTCCTTTGGCGTAAGGAATAATTGATACGATATTGATGGAACAATGCAAGAAAGTAGGTAGGTCAAGAAGAACCAACACGTAAAAAAATGATGAATTTGACAACCTACAGTTTTTTAAAATCAACAATGATATCTTGATCGAATATCTATGTCTCAAGCTAATCAAGAGTGATTTTAATAAAACAAAGCAAGACATTGTAATCTACTAAATTGAATTTTATGAAAAATTCGAGTTGTCAATATCAACTAGCTCCTCTTTTCTCAGAATACAATTTTCTCGATAAGTGTTTTGTTCATAAATACGAGTAAATAAATAATCAACAACGTGAACGTGTCTAGTCTGAGAAAGAATAAATTCAGCGTAAGTCAATCTCTCAAATTCCAATAATTAAATTACCATCTAACAAACAGAAGCTCCGTATAATGTATTTTAAGTACTGATACTGAAACTGAATTATTATCATACAACAATCTCTCACACGTTTAGAAAATACAACGAAAAGCAATTTCTGTGCTAACCGCGGCAAATAATAAGATGCCTACATCTATGTTTATATTGAAAACTAAGGGTGTTTCACCCTAGGGGTGGTGGCTTGGCGTGTCATAAAGAACGCTTTCATGCAAAGTGGATTTGTGAAAGTTTTCGCTTGAAATAATATTTGAATTTGTTATTCTGACGTCACAGTGTACGTTGGATGATGGATGTTGTCTGCCTGGAAGCATGCTACTGAAATTGATATGGACTGCAAAATGCTTTACTTTGGTTTAATAACTACGTTTGTTCCTGTTGGATGTTTCATGATGGAGAAATTGTGGGTGTGTTTTTTAGTTTGATTGTCGTTATCGGAATTTGTTTGGTACTTTGGTAACTCTTTGATTCCATTTCCAGTGTCAAAAAGATTGTTAATGAACGAATGTTTTGTTCACAGCTTTTCCTCCAAACCATAATTTATATGATTTACTGGTGCAATTTTGTACCTAATTTTGTGTTCATTATTCTTGTCTGTTTTATATAATTTGTGTGTACATTCACAATTAAGTAAATTTATATCTTTGAAGATTTTAAACGCGTCGTATGACTGCAATTATCTTAAGGGCTATTTCATTTCAAACTCATCTATGCATTACCGATGCTGCGTGCTTTATTATTCTCAGATTTGTATCAATTTTAAAGTAGACAGTTATCTTAATCAACACTGAAACTATTTAACAAGAAGTTCAAAAACCCGTTGATTGTAAATAATGCGTATAAATGCTTATAAGAAGGTATCAAAAACTTCACATGCAACTTTCATTATTTTCCCATCAACTCCCATACATCATGCCTTATACAATTCCAAATAAACCCTATACAAAGCATAAACATACGTAGGTATACATGTAACTGTCACAACATGTTTCATGAAAGTTTTCCCATAAGTTCCAAGGGGTTATTGCCCTTCCCATAACTCACCCTAGAACCACCCCTTCTCGTGGTATGCTTCTAATATGATACAAGCACATGCATATTTACTAAAGAACACTGAACTAACAAGAATCACTTATTTTTTTGGTTAATTTGTGAATTAAAGAAAATATTTTTAAACTAGCTTTTGTTCGCGGCTCCACCCGAGTGGATGTCGGTTATCGCGTAAAAAGGAACCGTTCAGCCGTGTCAGCGTAAAAGCGTAACAGACAGACAGACAGACGGACAGACAGAGTGTCTTTCGCATTTATAATAGTAGGGATACTAGTAGGGATGATATGCTCGAGAATTATAAATAATAGGTTGATGGGTGTTTATGTCAAGCAAGGAAAAATTACCTAGCTTAGATTATACATAATTAATATATTTAGGCTTGGTATATCAATCAATAAAATTGCTTAATTATCTTGAACACTAATGAGTGTACTAGATTGAAACGGTTCCCTATCCATTTGCATAAAATTTTAAAACCTAATATAACTTAGCATAATTTTGTTTGGCATAATTATATTTTCGCATGTTATAATTACGCATAACAGCTTACGCATAATTTTTTAAGCATAATTTCTCTAACCATAATAATGATTAAGCATAATATTCTAAAGCATATATTTATTAAGCATAAAGTTCTAAAGCATAACTTTTTTAAGCATAATATCCTAAAGCATAAATTTATTAAGCATAAAGTTCTAAAGCATAACTTTTTTAAGCATAATATCCTAAAGCATAAATTTATTGAACAATTTTGTGGGTTTTTTTTCGCTGTAGGAAGCATGAAGCAAGCAAGCATACAGCATGCAAGCAAGCATACAGCATGCAAGCAAGCATACAGCATGCAAGCAAGCAAGCATGCAGCAAACAAGCATCGGCTACCCGCGACCCTCACCAAGTCATCGGTCCACCTTGTGGAAGGCCTTCTGACACTGCGTCTTCTGGTACGCGGTCGTCACTTCGAATTTTCAAGCTCATCGACCATCATGTTCTGCGAGCAATGTGCCCACTACCACTTCAGTTTGGCGATCCTTAGGGCTATGTCGGTAACCAAGTATATACTTATTGCAAATCCTTTTACTTAGAATCAGAATCAGAATCAGAATCTTTATTTGTAAACATAAGTGGTACATGGTGTGAGAGATGTTACAATATAACGTAGATTCTCTAATGTTTTGCCGTGAAGCGTACCTACAAATATCATTAGAACATTTTTGATAAAAAAAATTAGGAATAGTGTCACTAAATGTTACATTAAATCATTAGAGATCGAATTACAAAAACAGTTTAAAATATGATTAAAAATTAGATGTCAAATAATAAATTAACCTTAAAAATTTAAATGTCAAAAGATAATATGATATATGTTTGATGTCAATTTGTATACTAAAACAATTAAATGATGTCAATTAAAAAAAAATAAAAAATAATAAATGTCAGAGATAGGTACAATCATTTCGTCATACAAACAATTTATCAGTAAGTACACAATTGGATGTCAAAACAATAGATCTCTTAGATCTCTTGAATCGTAAGAAAAAACTAAATATCATCGATTCCATGGATTATTCTGTTTTAGAAGGCCTCTCATTGGATGGACTGATAACCTGGTGAAGGCTGCGGGAAATAATTAGATGCGCATAGGACTAGTCGATGAGGCAACACTTGGCGGAGGCCTTTGTCCACCATTGATCGTCTTTCGACTGAAATGATGATGATGATGAAAACATCGTCAATAGTAATCTTTACGGATCATTATGAGTCAACAAAAGAAAGAAACATTAAAAAAACCGGCCAATTGCGAGTCAAACTTGCGCATGAAGAGTTCCGTATGATCTATAAAAAACAGCAAAAAAATAACGTTTGTTGTATGGGAGCCCCACTTAAATATTTATTTTATTCTGTTTTTAGTATTTGATGTTATAGCGGCAACAAAAATACATCATCTGTGAAAATTTTGATTGTTTAACTATTACGATTCATGAGATACGGCCTGGTGGCAGATGGACGGACGGACGGACAGCGGAGTCTTAGTAATAGGGTCCCGTTTTACCCTTTGGGTACGGAACCCTAAAAAGACCTTTTCCCATTTATGAAGTAAATACTGAAAGCATATTTCCACCATAACCACACGATGAACTATAAAACCGCCATCTCCAAGATATAGTCTAACGTGGGCCGCTTACAAAAACGCGCTTGAATTTTATGAGCACTTTAATAGCACATACTTACGTAGCTATATTTTATTTAGTTTCCCCATATCAGTTTCCCTTATGTCCTTTGGTTTGATAGCCTAATCTTAGAGTGATCTTCTGAATCTCTTGATCTTGGCAATAAAACGTATTGGTATAGAATTGAATCAGTCAGTCTTAGAATTGTCTTCATATGCAATGATAGTTCAGGCCACTTCCAGTAATAGTTACAGCTGTTTTTTTTTCACAAATGTAATTCACTGATATCGGAATGAGTCACATTTACAGCCAAGGTCTCTTACATTTCGTATCATAGTGATTTGAATTCAGTCTGAATGGAATAAAAAAAATGCCATATAAAACAAAATAATAAACCTCAAAGCTCAGGCTTCTTTTTTGCTGAATAACCATTTCATAGCCTGCTATTTCAAATATGATTTTTACGGTAGGCCACATTCTCGTGTGAACGGTTTCGTAGCAAAAGTAATGTTTTTGTACGAGCATGACGTAATAAAAAGAAAACCCAGTGATGTTCATTGGAAATTGGGAATCGACATGAAAATTTTGAAACCACGCTATCATACATCTATATGAAAACGTATTCTCATTTAAATAATGTATGAGAACTTTTGTGAAGTTAAAGTGAAAAGAAGACTGTGTTTCTTGATAGCCACAACCTGTCTTTATGTACAGAGTAAAATAGAAATATAAAGCTGCAATAGCTGTAGTACAGAAGCTAAAATCACGCTGTTCACAGCATATTGTCAGAACTTCTACACAGGCAGCCTATGGGTCAACTATACGCGTAGCTCTAGACGTCCTACGCATTCAGTACAATAATGCTTTCAGGATGCAGGTGGGGCTGCCTCGTTACTGTAGCTGTAGCGAATCGATGATTTTTACGCCATTTCAAAAAAAAAAGACCGCTTCTTTGCTTACAAGAGTGTGTGGCAGTTCCAACAGCATTCTGGAAGCCCTAGCTGAACAGCAAGATGCCCCAATGCTGAGCCATTTTATAAATGTATTGGTGCAACAAGGGCAACCATGTCGCTCATTATAATGTATTTGTCCTTTGTGTGTTTTTCTAGATTAAGCTACTAACCCGTAGATTAAGTTATTTTTTCTGTGTTGTGTTACTAACAATTGGACCTATGTATCTACATAGGTCCAATTGTTAGTAGCTGAATTTTTTTTTTATAATAATAAAAACAATTTATATATCTATATAAATTGTTTTTATTATTATAAAAAAAAATTCAGCTGTTTCATACAAAATGCAATAGGTTTAGGAAAATTTATGAAACAGCAGATACTTTTTTCAATTTTTCAAGATTGGTCTCATAGCAAAAGTTGTTTATAATCATGAGTACTTTCACCCACTGAAAGGTTGTTAGTGTTTTAAAAATAACCCTGCACACTTAGTTACATATACCTACATACATCTTGGCAAGAGTGCTCCATCGTTGACCACGTCAACGCTTTCTATCAGGTGAGATCGTGGTCAAATGCGAGCCTTCCAAATAATAAAAATACCGACTTCCAAAAACGTCGGTTTTTTTTGTGAAAAAGTTTTTTATATTTTTCACTTTTCATTGGTACCCCACACCTTACAACACCACTGGAAAGTCACAGGAAAGCAAAAATACGCAAGTTCGTAAGTATACATGGATGATTTTTTCCACATATTTTTTCCAGCTATTTGGGTTTAAAAACCAAACTACTGAACCGATTTTGATAAAAATTAACCAAGCAAAACCATCCATGAAACTGTAGGCACTAATGGTCCTGCCAGGGTTGCGGAATTTCGCAGGTCAAACTGCTGGAACCCCGACCTCTGAGGTGCTTCCGGTGCCAAGTGGGCCACCATGTGGGAGCACAATGCACCTCGGAGGTGGACCGCAGCGGTCTTTGTTTCCGCTGCGGTCAGCCCGGTCACAGGGCCGGCTCTTGCGTCGCCGCGCCGCACTGCGTAGTCTGTGCGGCAGCTGGCAAGCCGGCCGACCACTGGGCTGGGGGTAGGGCCTGCGCCCCACCCACCAAAGCCGGAAACAGGAGGAAGCCCTCCGCCACCGCCGTCTCTGCCGCGACTGCCGCCGCTGCCGTCGCTTCTTCTACCGCCATTGCCGGTTCCACTGCGGCTGCTGCTACTGCAGCAGCCGCAGCAGAGCCCCTAGAAAGGGCTCCGGAGGGGGCTGAAATGGAGTGCCAGTAATGGCCCCATTTCACCCCCTCCTGTTGAACGTCAGCCACTGCGCCGCCCAGGAACTGATGGTCCTGAGCATGGCGCAGTGACTGATGCCTGTGGACGGCGAGCAATGGGTAGCTCGCCGTCCGATCAGGGGGCCTACCACAACCTCTTAAAACAATATTATTTTAATATTACTTTGTAATTTCTGTTGTTGCATTTTCAACTCTCGGATCAGCGCCGAGAGTTGAAAATGCAACAACAGAAATTACAAAGTAATATTAAAATAATATTGTTTTAAGAGGTTGTGGTAGGCCCCCAGAACAGGCCCGGGTTGACGGCGCGCTGTGTTCTACGCGCGCCAAACCAGCAGACGTCAGCATGGGTCGGAGCCCATTAGGGCCAGAGCCTACCAGGGTTGCGGATTTGTTCGAAAGAGTTACCGCGGCCCTGGGAAGAAAGGCACTAGGAGGACTAAAGGGTGGGTTTTAGTCAGTAACAGTCTGACACTCCCTGCCGCTCCACCCAGAGCGGGAGGGGTCATTTGATGATTTCCCATCCTCGAAAAAAAAAAAAAAAAAAAAAAAAAAAAAGTGTTGCGGAATTTGTTCGAAAGAGTTACCGCGAACCTGGAACACAAAGGGAATTAGGAGAAACACGGATGTGTTTTAGTCAGTCTTCTTCTTCTTCTTCGTGTGAGTAGTGAGGTCTAACGACCCCACACACCCTAGTGTCAGAGTTTCTAAACCCTTTAGTCAGTTACAGTCTGACACTCCCTTCATCTCAGCCAAAGCGGAAAGAGTCATTTGATGATTTCCCACCCTTAAGAAAAAAAATGCACTAACGGTACCAACGCTACATACTAAGTAAAAGCATTAAGTTTTACTGAACAAAGTTGGATTCAAGTATGAAAGCAGTGTTTCCACATTATGCCCCAGGGAACAAACAGAATGAAAAGTGTTTTATAGCCAAAGAAAACAGAAGTAGTAAAACTGAAATTGAAATATACGCAGACGAAACCACTAGCCAAAGTGCTATAAAATCTAGCTGCTGACTTAAGGTGAAAGAGCCTATAAAAATGTCTAACATGAAGTTTGTCCTTTCAAAGCTGTTATTTCTATTCTTTTACTTGAAAAGAAAAATGTTTTACAACACTATTTTTATGGTAAGTAGTGTGGTATTGCTTCTGTCATGCTATCTTTAGATTGACTCAAGTTTTTATAGTTGACGTGTGGCAAAATGAAAAGTTTTTGAATTTTCTTTGTCTATTGTCACTTTGCTGCAGAAATTTAAATTATATTCGAAATTCCACTTGTATTTTACTAACTACATTTTTTTTTCAATGTGACAATATTCGTGAAATCAACAACACTTCTCAGGTTTTTTCTTCTTATTATATCTTTCATTTTTGCCAAACCCGCATTGTTTCCAACCACTGCATTTCCCAAGAGCCAGAATTAACAGTGACAATTACCAGAAAAACACTGAGCGATATATGAATTAACTTAGGGCAGCTGTTGCTTTTTAGAACGAAATTTCTTATCGCACGGTACGAACTTGGCGGATGGGGGGCTAGGTTAAAAAAAGTGTTAGATTTTTCCGTCACGAATTTCCGTCACGACACTTTTTTTAGTGGAGACGGTTATCCATAGGGTGACACGATTCTTCAATAAAATCGTATCCAAAATCGATGCCCAAAGATCTAAAGAATATCGTGAGAGACAGAAAGTAAAAAAAAAATGATACCCAAAACCTTAGGACAGAAATTTCTTTCGAACCATGTGTTCCACGACACTCACGCTTTTTTTTTGAAAATTTTACTATTATTATTTACATGTTGGTGTAGGTACATAATTATATTTACAGCATGCTGCAAAAACTTATATTCATCTACGACTATTATTATTTCTTCTTCATCAGCAATATAAACCAACACAATCTTTTTATTACTACTGGCCATTTATAATTCGAAAACAAGATTCAACAGTATAATCACGGGCTTTTTAAATCGATCGAAGTCGTAACCTAATATAAAATTAAATACGCAATTTGCTTGCAAACTAGCCGATAACGACCAATCAGCATTGTTAGGGTTAATAAGCAATCTATTGGATTCGATAATAATTGGTTCCCTTCTTGTCTATTTTAGAAAAGCAATTTTGGAATTGCTGAGAATTTTATTAGAGGATTGGGCTTTAGAAACGAATTTCGATGAAAATCAGTAATGGCGATTGGTCGTTTAAAATTATATTGCAAAGAATCTATTTTATTTGTTTTTGATTGCCTAATTTTACTTACTAGACAAAAATGTCAAAGCTTGTTAAAAACACAACCACAGGGATACAATGTAAAAAGCCTGTAAAATAAGGATCCACTGGATGACTTTTTTTCCAGTGCGCAAACTTTAAGAACCACTTCTGCCCATGTAAATGAACAACTTTCCCGAAGAAAGTCATAGACAATTACTAAAAAAAAAATTGAGTCTCTCATACAAATTCTGAACAGTTGATAACAATTTTGTATGGGAAGTTCAAATTTTTTTTTAGTAATTGACTATGGCTTTCTTCGGGAAAGTTGTTTATTTACATGGGCAGAAGTGGTTCTTAAAGTTTGCGCACTGGAAAAAAAGTCACCCAGCATCTCGATTGTGTTTGAGTGACTACACAATATGTTTAAGAATGAAATCTGCTTAAAATATGTTGACGCCAGATAAATTTGCAATAACGGTCATAGCAAAAACACATCAATATAGACGTCATACAAAAACCATTGAAGAGATAAATCATTAATTCAACATAATACCACAAAAACTTGTCGCACATCGCGGAACGGAAACTCCTAATAAGGCCAGGTACAGTAATTAAAACTTGAAGGCATACGACACTACACATGTTATTGTATAATCCGGTTCATTCATCTCATAGTTACTGTAACTATTTCTACGGTAGTACAAGATCAATTTTATTGGAATCACATTAGTTAGGAAAAAGAATAAGTTAAGGATGATAAAAGAGTACCAAAATAAGACCCTCCAACGTCTGATTTGAAGACTCACTTATTCCGAAATACTCAAGCAAAACGGTTGCATTGATCACATCTGATGCATACTGGGCATTAAGCTTGACAAACTACAAAAGTAGTGACAGGCTTTTCAAACTATTAAGAACTTTTTGGTATCCCTATAACATGCGTTGAGATGTTAAAACATAAAGCGCAAGCTGAAAGAACATTACATCAACCTGATTAAAACTTTACGGTTAATAACGCGTTGATCAAATCTCAGGCCATGGCATGCTAAGACAGACCCCAGGGGTCTTATTGTGTGCCTTGTTTAAGAATAATAAAAACATTGTATTTATGAATAAATAATAAATAGTGCCAATTCTAATTTTTTTAAAAAAACGTTCGCATTCCCATGTCAGTCGCAAACTGTTAAAAAACTGGCCAAGTGCGAGTCGGACTCGCGCACGGAGGGTTCCGTACCATTATCTATAAAAACGAAAAAAAAACACGTTTGTTGTATGGGAGCCCCACATAAATATTTTATTTTTCTGCTTTTAGCATTTGTTGTTATAGCTGCAACTGAAATACATCATCTATGAAAATTTCAACTGTCTAGCTATCACGGTTCATGAGATACATCCTGGTGACAGACGGACGGACGGACAGCGGAGTCTTAGTAATAGGATCCCGTTTTACGCTTTGGGTACGGAACCCTAAAAAGTCTTCAGTTCCTTACATTTTTGTCAGATTGCGACTGAGACGAGAATACAAACGTTGCCTAAAAATTCGTAAAATTTATGTGCAATCAGTGAAGGATCTCTGAATGACGTCAACGAAAATTGCAGCATTGAGGTGTAATGTCCCGTCTACTGCCAAACCGCTCATATATTTCGATGTTAATTCAATTGAGGTCAACGTTATGTTAACGTCTTATGTTACGTTTTCAAAGCAGATTTGAGGACCTCTCGCCCTGAGTTGCCTGAGTGGCGTGAATTTTGCTGTTAACCCTGTTAACCCTGTATTACTTAACATTTCAGAGCAATATTACTCATAAAGAAAACCGGATCCCCATCTGCAAAATGTGCACCAGAACTAGACATTTCTATTGTTTTATTATGATATCAGTTTTAAAACTTCACTAGAATGTACACTTGTCTATAAATGATTGTCCTGTTCTTATTATGATGATAAATAAAGTATATACCTTCAGCGGTCTTTAATAGCAGACACAATACTAAAACAATGGCGTCATATCTAAATTAGGTATCGCGACATTCCAGAAGAATAATTAATAAAATAATATTCCCCAATCACAAGAACACTGTTTTTAAATAAAAAACAGCTGCACCAAAAAAAAAAACAATCGCTTAAAATTCACGACACGACTAACCATCATTAATTCATTACCTTAACAGATTGGCCAATAGTCTTTACTCTTGCTACATGAGGGGACGGAAATGTGCACTAATTAAAACTGGTGGAGGTCATACAGTACGGTCTACAGATGTGACAAGATACCATCGTCGGTACTTCGGTACGTGACGGTGGGTATCTCGCCACTGGTTTAATTGAACACGGCCGGGGCGGTTGACCGGTGTTGTGTGGGGCTACGGTCGGAGCGAGTTTGAAGGTACTTATTGCTGGGAAAAAATCGTTAAAGTTTTGTTCCGTATGGTTTTAGTTTGTTAAGGCACAAAACGTGCTTTATAGAAAACAATATTTAGACATTTTATAGTAACACATACGATAGGTGAGAGGTTCTTCGTTGTTGAAAGACTTACAATCTATATCGAAGAAGTTTTCTCCACGAGTAATAATAAAACACAATATTATGAGATGATGCGATTGTCACAAATCAGAAAGATGAGGCTGAAAAATTTTCTAAACATTTTCAGACTCATCTAGGATTCGACTCACCGCTTAATTTTCATAAAACTTAGAATTAAATGACATCATAATTATTATGTAATTAATTCGTATATCTTATAATGACCCTCAATATAACAAACACGTACATTATAATATCCCACAATCAATTAAAGGAATTAAACTCAAAAATCGCTCGTTTCAAAGCTCCACCGTAAACCGAGCAGTCGAATACGAGTCTATAGTTCTACTGGTTGTTATCAAAACAACCTTTTATAAGGAGTAAGCCGTTTCGTTGCGTAATAAATAGGAACACGTATCAGGTTAACAGTGCCTTGTGTGTTTGTAGATTATAGATTGTGCAGTAGTAAATAGATATAGAGATAGATTGGGATTGGGATGGGGATTCGGAAAATCGTATCATCATTATCATCATATCAGCCGAAAGACGTCCACTGTTGGACCTAGGCCGAAAGGGGGGAGAGGTTTGCCATAATCGCCACGCTTGGCAGGTGGGTTGGCGATCGCAGTGTAGCTGTATCAAAGCATCTACAGAGAATGCTGCTGCCCATTCTCTGGTGAGTTCCTTAGTCGCTTTCGCGGTTAGCCACCTACAACTATGAGATCACATAAAAAAAGTGGTTAGATATAATCCAACCACTTTTTTCATGTGATCTGTGTGTGTGTGGTGAAACACACTGTATTATGTATACGGGGTTATTTTTTAATGACCGGCCAAATTTTCACTGGGTGTCACAAAATCAGCTGTTTCACACAAAAGTTCAATAAGTACCTACTCGACTAAAATGTATGAAACAGCTGATTTTTTTTTCGTGATTTCAGAGTCGATCCGATAGTGAAAGTTGTTCATATTCATGGGTAGAACACCCAGTGAAAATTTGGCTGGTCATTAAAAAATAGCCCCGTATAGAGAACAAGAGAATAAACTTTTATTATTGAAATCCTTAAAACGTTATTTTCTTTGTTTCCACGCTTTAACCACTCGGGCCCCGGTTTTCGAAGTTCCCCTAACAGGCTATTAGATATGTATTTTAAAAAACTATTTGATTGCCTCTTAATCTGATATCAGAGGGCCAATGCTTCTATTTTTTAAGTAACATAAGCATGTCAGTCGCAATCTATAAAAAAAACCGACTTCCAAAAAAAACACTACAAAGTACAAAATAACTTTAATTTCGGAAGACGGTGTCAAATAACGAAGAAGCAACCAAAAACGAAAAGTTTTTTTATTTTTCACTTTTTAGTGGTACCCCACCCTTTGCAAATCGGTTCATAAATGACGGAGATATGAGGTAACAAACACAAGAAAAAAAAAAAAAAAATACAGTCGAATTGAGAACCTCCTCCTTTTTGGGAAGTCGGTTAAAAAATGTATGGAAGTTGATGCCTTTTTGACAGATTGTTACTGAGATAAGAATGCGAACGTTTCTAAAAAAATAGTAGCCCTCAGATCGTGAGCATTATGCTGACTGAACTACTGAAGCGTTGTAATATACATACGTACAAACGGGGTGAATAGGAACACTGGGGTGAATCGAAACAAAACTTGGAAGGGGATTTTTACGTTATTTAAATCTTATTTCCAGCATTAACGGTAACGAATAATATCGAATTGATATAAATAACAAAAAAGTTGCTTTCTTAGAAAACCAATATTATGATATTAAAGTGAAAAACCTTATCAAAGTTTTGTTTCTATTCACCCCTCCGTCCGTATTAACCCCGTTTGACGGTACTTAAACTTATTCAAAGTTGAAGCGAAGTCAAGATAACTTTTTAACACTTCACCTATTGACAGGTGATCAAAAAATATTCCTCAGCCGTCATATAAACACCTATATCAATAAATTATAACTTTCAAAACATTTAACACCTGTCATAAATATAATTTAACTTTGACTGTCACTTGTCTATTAAAAATTCTTAAATAGTCTAGTCTATCAAGTCTGAAAAGTTTGACGATTCAACTAAATTATAGACTATACTTTTTATGGGCAAGGTTTTAGTTCTTGAAGTTTTTTTTTTTTCAAATTGTGAACTTTGAATAATTCGATTTTCATGATTTCAATTGGCTTTGTCGATAAAATTTGATCGAATAAGAACTAATAATTTATTTCAACTACGGTATGAGTTGAAGAGTCTTTCTCAGTGTTGTAGACTAGTTGTAGACTTTTCAACTTTTTAAATAGTTTTTTAAAGAAATCTCTATATTTAAATCTACCTATAATACTTTTAATATAGGTAGCAGCTGTTACTTACTTTAAATAAGCGACTTTAGTTATTCTCATGGAGTAGGCAGAACTTAAATGAGTACTCGTAAATATGGACAAAGCATTTAGGTAAACGCAGTATGTAAAGTACAGCATTTTTATGGGTTGTTTACACAGCGCGAACAAGCGTGCGAGTCAGCCTGCCGAGTAGCTGCAGTACGAGTGCAGTGCAGATACGAGTTACTACTCGTATCGTATGGACGTATCTTATGAGTTACTGGCACGTGTGAGTTGGATAGTAGCTCGCATACGAGTTACTTAGTTTTTTTTTGTTTTCACTCGCCTGCTCGCCTGCAGTACGCACATGGCAGTGGCTCGTACATCACTCGCATCGTTCAGACGCGTTTGGCTGTAGCTCGCTAGACTCAGCCAAGCAGTTGCGAGCGGGACCTGTATTTATTGTGTAATGCGCCTCGCAAGAAACTGGGCAGCTACTACCATCGTGTAGACAGATAAGGTGTTGCTGGCATACGAGTGGGCAATCTTGCATGCTCGCACTGTGTAAACTAGCCATTAGATTCGTCGTTTTCAAAATTAGATCACAACATGGAAGTAAAATGATTTAAACAAGGTAAGGCGTGGTACACAATTTCAATATACAAATTACTCTGTATAACAGCCATTTGCAATTTAATGTAATATTCCATAATACCTACACAAGCAGACTTGCGGCAACACCTAAGTTTGACCGGTTACACTACGTTCTTAGCGAATAAAACAAGGTGCACTATATTTCTTAAAGTCAAGTAACTCTTATAGCTGTGCAATAATGTTGGCGTAATATGACGTAACACAACAAAATATGTTATTGATTTCAATAAAACAAGATGTGTCAAAACACATCATTAGTGAAGATCAAAACCCCTTTGCAATCTCACACGACCTTAACCGAAATCACATTGTGTATTCCGTTCAAAATAAATAACCTGTCATCGCAAAATGGCACAGACAACGTTCAAGTTATTCGATTGTACACTTGATAATAAAATAATTTGACTCCAACGACGTATGCAGCACCAGTGTTAAGTGACCTCTCTCTCACTCCCGAAATCTTAACATTAGATGTACACCGAACGAAACCCTATAGCGCTGCCAAAGGCCATTTTAAACCAGCTATCAAAAATATACCGACCATCATCGAAGACATGCCATGCACGTAGTTTTTTTAATTACTTTCCGTCAATGGGCCGTGCAATCATCAATCAATAAATCGAAAAGATTGATGAATGAGCCTGTAAAATCAATTCACTGGCGATGATGTGTTTTGCCGCTTAATTTGACACTAAATATATTCGATGAGGACAGCTAAACGATGTCTCGTAAACGCTTAAGCGGATCGTAAATTGATTTTTTTTTTCGTTCGTTATTTGAATAAGCTTTTTAAAGAGATAATGTGACAGTCCATCAGTCGAAACAATCCGCGCTTATCAACAGTCAAATCGCGACTGTCGGTCTGAATGGCCAATGGCACAATGAAGCCCTAAATAACGTCTGCGGACGTCGGTGCGGCGCCTCAGACGACGTCCAAGACCGCGCCGTTCGTATTCGCGCGGAGTGACGGACAATGCCACCGCCCTGACTGCCCTGCCACCGGCATTCATTCAAGCGGCGTGCGGCGGGTAGAAGCGACCGCATCCGCATTTACGGGTTATTCGAGTGAGAAAAGATAAAGCTTTTTATGGTGAATTGAAATGTTTCTCTATTAGAATATTTCGCTGAGCTGGATTTTCAACGTGTTTGTTAGAGCGTATTCGGGATTTATTTAGTACGATGATTTCAATCAGTTTTTATGCCGTATTATGTAGAGATATGAAACAAACGAACATGACAGATCAATTCCACAAGTCTGACATAGATACATAATGAAAAAACTTTAGATATTATGTTTAGAATTCTACACGAGTGAGCTTTCAAAACAAATTTCATGACGTGACTAAAAATTTCGAGGAAAATATTCAATAAATAATTAAGCCTAATTATATGAGGCACGTAATTCGGTAAGTAACGAGGGATTTGTTATGTTGTGACGTCATTGTACACGTTTTAACGTCACTTTAATTGACATGGCTGACACGGGAAATGCCGTATTACGATATCACAACATGTTATTAAATGGGCCGCGGTTTTATGATAGAAAATGAGGTAGCAAGACTCGGTAGAATAACAAGCTCAGCGTTGTATTTTTATATTGTAAGTTTGATGCCCTAAGGACTTGTTCGCAGTTCTCTGATGTTGGTAATGTTTTAATACCTTACGGATTTTTTTTATGATGTTTGAGGAGGATTTAATGCCAATCCAGGCTTCGTAAATGCATTTTATGAGCATAATATCTACATATTATGCTCATAAAATGCATTTACGAAGCCTGTATGCATCGTTCGAAAGTTAAAAATTATGCACCACACAATGGAACGTGCGGCAAAATAGGTACTCTCACCTAAGTACATATTTTCCGCAAACTCCGTTATATAGCGCCGTGCGTATTCTTTACGGTTTTTTTTTATTTCCATAAAAAATAATAAGAATTCCACCAAGGAGTTTCACATCACGAGAATAAATAAGCTGAATGATCGAACCTCCTTGGAACCGCTTTTGCTGTTGGTATACGTTTGTCTCATTTTAATATTATAGAGAAAATGAGAGAAGATAAATAAAAATTAATGAAAGACGTAGTTCTAATTTTCACCACGCGCATGAGGCGCCCTTTGCAAATTCGCGCCATTTTCATATTAGAAACGTCAAAGATTGTTGCGATCAAAGACTACAATAGTATACTGGCTAGTTGCGACTTTCTGACTTATTTCTAAAGACAAAAACTTTGCTTAATTACTTATTGTACTGTTTTCTCGCAAATGTATCGAAAAACGTTGTATGACACACGTGCGGATTTGGTTTTTACAAACTCTTGACTATGGTAAGCCCTCGACTTCATCTCGTGCTTACATTCGTCTACTCGTTTGTAAAAACCAACTTACCGCACTAATATCATAAATAACTATTTAGATACGGTTTTTAAAAACTTTACTTATTTATTTAACATGGGTTTATGGATAATTGCAACAATGCGTTGCTAATTGCTTCAATTTAGCAACGTTATTAACGAATAATAACGTTGCTAAATTGAAGAGTACAACTGTAACGTATCATGACAACTGAATAGACTGGTATTACGTTTAGTCGGTTAACTAAGTCACGTGTTTTTTTTTGTTTACCTTTAGTTAACTACCTACTCGGATGGAGTATAGGAACATGCAATTTTGCACAAGGAATCCTTTTATGATGTAAGTGAGCACGAAGAAGTACAAAAATTGAAAATAATATCTTTGTGATAGTGAAAAGGAGGAAACTTGCTTGTACGTTAGTTAAGCATACTATCTTAATTTATAAACCTTATCATTATACACACTATGTACAATTTATTTAATAACACGAACAGTCTTTACGCAACAATTTTAAACTTTGAGATATTTTCGGCTTCACAACAATTTATTAATCTCTAACACCAATTACGAAAACACATCTGACGAAAATAGTTGTAAAGCATAACTGGAAGGCGCAGTAAGCGAAGTGCTGTTAACAAGAAAACGTCAGGCAACAAAGCAACTTGGTCTGACACGTCAGGGACGCGGCGTGATTGCGCCGCGCTGTCTCGACGCCCTGAGATATTAGACTTGCACTGTCTCTGTGCAGTTGCTTGTAAACATTGAGTTAGGGTGCTGGAAATGACGTCTTATTTGATAGGTAATAAATATGTTTATTGTGGGACGCAGTTAGAATTTTTTAAACGTCAAAACAACTCGGGCAAGTGTACAACATGGCTGAAACTCAATTTCGTTGTTGCGGTTACATAGCTAACACTGTTTTGTTTTGTAAATTTGCACGTAAAGGTCTCTATAAAATATTACAAATTGAACCCAATTGAAAACAAAATACTATACTCGGAGAACCAAACCAACTCTTGCTCTAAAATAATTAAATAGTTTTGGTGTAAATTAATCACCGACTAGACATTTTCAGCATTTCCTTCTATTGCGCAGCTGCTGCATACTCAACTTCAAATTTTACATTTTGTTTTATTTATTTTGAACAAAAAACAGTTACATAATATAAAATACTAAAACGCTTTAAACTAAAGCAATATTATATACAAAAAAATATTCGAATTAATTCAATTAAGAAGCACATCTAGTATATTTAATCATCCTCGTCAAAACTTTTGAGTTTGAGATTGTTTCTCGTCTCCTTCTAGCAGGTTATTAATGTAGTTTTAAAATGTGCACTCCAAATGACTTTATCTGAGTTAAACCCGTGGTTAAAGCTTGTCTTTGTGCCTCTGACGAACCCATTTAACTCAATTCATGAAGAATTAAAAGATTATGATAATAAATTGTACTTGAATGTGTCATGAGTTTGTGTGAGATATTTTGTAGTACTGGAGATTTTGCTTTTTGGATATTTAGTGTGATACTTTTGTTTATTTTTTATAACGAATATTTTATAAATAATTTTAAGTGACGTGCACTTATAATAATTATGTTAATGCAAAAGCACTTAAGCTAAGTAGGTAAATAGAGAGGGTAGGTGTACTTAGGTAAAGTAAAGTAAAGCCTTATCAAACATGTTTTAGCTTTAAGTTTATAATCATGTTGAAAATTAAAAGCGATATAAGTGAACTTTATTTACAATTGCAATTTTGGACACGCTAGTTCATGTTGACATTTTTAGTTAAGCAATTTACTTATTAGTATCTTAGTTCAGTTATTTTATGTTATCAGCGATATCTACATTATCGAAATATCCCAACATTGTTGGCCTCTGGAAGCCACGTGATATTTCCATAGCGCATGTCAATGTCATACTTATTAAACTTTTTAAAAATATTGTTATTGCTGACAAAACGTCACTTTGATCTTTAGTTTTCAATTTGTAAGAGGAGAAATACGAAAAATAACTAGAAATTAGCTACGGTACACTTTCATGCAAATAAATGTGTTTTTAAAGCATTTCAAAGCGCTAATAATATTAAATTCTAAAACAAATTAATAAATGAAACTTCAGTTTATTTATTAGTAGCTTACCAATAAAATTCTTTTTTTGGTAAAATACTTACCTATTTAACTTTGAACACGACGTGTTTCAAAATTGACGTGTAAATTCTCAGAATGTCTGTTTTCGAAGTTCATGTTCATTCTCATTTAATTTGCGAAAATTAATTTGTAACAGAATGCACCTGACAGATTTTGGTAATAATTTCACCAATAAATATTAAAAGTTTGACTTTACAATTATTGAAAGAACCATATAAATAATCCCTTGTATTATAATAAGGCTTACTTAACGGTTGCAAAAAAAAATATTTAAAAAAATAATGGACCAAAAACCATCCTTTATACACTCGACATTCTCTGCCAAATTTTCCCTTCCCTTAAGCAAAATTTATGAGCAAATATTTTGAAAGTCTATACATTAGTTAATGAATGCAGCTCTTGGCAATGTGTACGCAACGTCTTTTGTGTCCCTATTCTGCATTCTGCGATCTTAGTTTTTGTAATGAATTTTTTTTCTTTTTTTTATTTAAATTGTTTGTTATTTTTGTTCTGCCTCATCACGTCCCGATTTGACTCTTCTTACCGGACTGTGCCAGAAGAAGGGTTTTGTTTTTTGAGTGTATGTATGCATGTATATTTCTTTGCCACGCTCTGTAGCAACGGCTTGATGAATTTTAGCTTGAGAGGTGTCGTTAGATTCGTCTTGATTGTGGGAGTGTTACTGGGTATATAAAAAATAAAATGTAGGAAATAAAAAATTGACAGTCAGTTTTTAGTTTAATTTTTGGAGGATGTTTTTATGTATTTAATTTAATTTAGCTGACATAAACATTTTCAGCTAAAAAAAATTCAGTAACGAGATTTCAGCAAAACACAATAATTGTTTTCAGGCAACTCATCTGCCACAAACGTATTTTCTGAACAAGATTTGTTTTATACGGAAGACCGCAATAGGCATGTTTTTAGTAGGTAAAATAATATAAGAATTTTACTAAAAATACAATACTAAAATGTTAGATTTTTCTAGTACCTACTCGAAATACGATGCTTATCAAAACATCTCGCTATAATAATGTCTCAAAACCTTGACAGACGTACTTACCTACGTAAGTACTCGCAGCTCAGTACGCAGTATGTCACAGAATAGGGACACAGTTATAATGGATGGCATCGAGACAGTCACTTGACGCACCCCTGCAATACCATTATAGAGCCTTCTTTCCTTCGCCCTCTTTGGAATAACGATAATTCGTTTATATAATACCTATCTCTTGTATTATAAACGACTATGAATTTTTACTTCATTTATAATATTAACCTTTTAGAGAAAGTAAATTTGCACAGAGCTTAAATTAGCGGGGTATTTTAGAGCAGTATGATTAAGTCGAAAGAGGGGTATTTTTTTAAAGTATGCATTGCTGATTTATGGAGCTTTTCAATTAGTTTTTGACTGCATCGTTAGGCAAACTTCCTGTAAAACATTTTTAAATTATCCGAGACTAACAAAATGAACAAAAAGAAAGAAATTAATAAATCTCTACCCCAGGACCAGCCCCGAGAGTAGGGATTAATTCATTTAAACTTTATGTACACAAGTGGTATAAAGGCGGACTTTATGCAACAAGGCATTCTTTAATAGCCAATCTTTGGGTTAAAAAGACAAATTAATACCGTATTTAATACTTATATGGTACTTAAGAGCCGATTTATAATACTAAGTTTTTTTTTAATCTTTAGTATAAAAACAGTGGTTTTATATAGACATCCAATCATCACCTTTGAAAATCAGTCTTTCATCATCTAAACCAAAACTAGAGTAAGTCAAAAGGTGAAATAATAGTTACTCAACAATAATATTTGTCTAAGGCATTGAAATACTAATGAAAAAAAGAAAAGAAAAATTTCAAATACGAAGAAATTCCAGAAGCAATCGTGTTGTACTGCAATCATATTTTTATTTTTTTCCGTATGTTTTAACGAGTCTCGCATGCTAATGAATGTATTTAACGCAGTTATTTATTTACTCGCATTTTCTTTAGTACTTTCAGAACGGTTGTGACCTAAAATGTGGAATACTGGTGGTGGATGTGAATTTTCAACCACTAGAATAACTACTGTTTTGTAAACGAGCGTTTCTTTGTGAACTAAGTCTGTGGTTGGCTGATTGCTAGAATATAATTGTGTAATAATTATCAACGTAGATACATGGTTTGGTTTGGTGGGTTAGTGGTTGATTTGGATTTTAACTTTTAATAGATTTCTAACATTGATAACGTGACGAATAAATCCCTTTCATTTCGGGTGAAGTTCCAGGGCGTCTTGCAAAAATTAAATACCTAACAAAATTGTTTTTTTTTTATTCATTGTCTCTTTCATTTTAGAGAAATCTAAGAAAATCCCAGCAATTTTCATGACGAAATAGACATACTGTACGTACGTACGTGTATTTTGAAAGTAATGTAACATACATTTATGGATGCTTTAACTAAAAAGAGCTGACCCGTTCGACACATTCACACACACATTTTGCTTTTTTATTTATTTCTCAGTTCTTATTTCAAGTTGCTTGGAAGAGATCGCAGAATGCGATAACTCTGCAAATTATATAATTTTATTGAAAAAATATTATAGTGTACAATAAAATATTTAATAAAAAATAACTTCGTTATAAAACACCACCGTATGATTAACTACTGTATAACTAGATTCCAGACCTACTGTTTATAATAATGATGTTGCAGGCATTACTAACACATAAAAATAAAACTTTTAATCCGTCGATAACTACCCTCATGTACTTGAAAACACAGAAGCAATCACAAAATTATTTGCCTTACTAACAGGCCATACAACAGCGATTCTACAGAAAGGTAATCGAAATAATTTGATATTAAGTGTCCTATTATTTTAAATACATGATGTGATGTACCAACGCAATTCACTGCCAGTTTAAACCATAAAACATGCATAAACCTTAATAAGAAGTTATGACTGTGTGTTATCTCGAGATTGATCGATACTGTTACTTTTTTTTAAGGGTAGGAAATCACCAATGACTTCTTCCGCTCTGGGTGGATCGGAATGGAGTGTTACTGTAGACTTACTAAAACCCATCCGTGTTCCTTCCATTGCCCTTTGCGTTTCAGACTCTTTCGAACAAATCGGCATCCCTGGCAGTACACTCAGCTACTCGCATGGTTTATTTCAAAGACTTTGGAGATGCCTCGGGCGACGAAGCTAAGAGTGGACCTTTTTATAAAAGTTTACGACTACTACTCAAACAAACTCAAACGACGTAAACAATTTGTTTCAAATAAACGCTAAAACTGAAAATTCATTGTACTCATCATTATGAAAAGCTTTTACTATAGGTCACACCCCGACATCGCAAAAAAATCTACTGCCCTATATCCATCTGTGTGCATATCCCAACAAGTACGGAACAACTGACTTTAACTATAAAAGTTGTTCATAATGATGAGAACAATGACCGCTTTTCGGATTTTGCGTATATCCTGTTACACGTTGTAGATTGAGAGACTGCAGTACGATTCAGCCGGTCGATTCTGTCGACATCTCACGGTGTTCACCTAGGCGGAGTGAACGACAATAGAGCTGTCATTCCGTCTTATTTGTGTGGTTTGACCACTCACCCGTCGTCAGCCCCGCCCGAGTGTTCACTTCGATATGTTAACAGTTGTGCAATTCTGTAAACATGTCGAAGTGAACACCCGGGCGGGGCGCAGAAGACAGAATCGACCGGCTGGACGCCGAAGATGACAGAAGTGAGGCGAGGCGCTAAACACAAGTTCAGCGTTGTGTGTGACACGAATTTATTTTATGCGTACTACCGTTTTGCGAGGCAGTTCTCAGTTTTGTCGTTTATTTACTCAATGTCCAACGTGAGAACACTGTACTCTAGGATGTGATTATCCAGCAATTAACTTACGAGTATGTGTATACTTTAAAATTGTCATTACGTGTATTATATCCTCGTGCTAGCGCTTTCCCAGCATTGTGAACTCGGTGTTGATGAACACGTTACGGGTTTCCTTATAAGCGTGGGTTCCATTTTCTGTTTATAAATATGGAAAAAGTAAAGATAATTGCTGATGGGATTAAAGGTATTTCCTGAATAACATTGTAGATTATAATCACATTGTTCCAACGCTCAAGCGGACGTCGGAATTAAATTAAGAAAATGCGTAAGTCCGCCTTTGTACAGTAATTATTAGTTTTCTAGTTTTTTTATCATCATCAGCCAAATAGACTGCTGCTGTAGGCCTCCTCATGGCACCACATGTACTGCTCCCGTGCTTCTCGAACGCAGCGGACTCGCGGACCTCGCCTCGTCATCAATCCACCACGTAGGAGGCGAGATGTTTTATTTGTTTACGCGAATAAAGTGATATCAAGCGATGATAGATTTTGGTGAGTTGCAAAAACACGTGGAGTACAATACTGGTTTGGAAAGAGATTAGACGATAAAATGACAGTTCGTACGTAAGCAAATGAATGCAAAATACCTTAATTGATGCAAGCGAAGCTTGGAGCAACTATACGTATGCAATTTCAAGAGTAATTCACCAAGGGCCGTCATCTTGATTCCTTACGGCGATGGAAGCTTGATTGGTTGAACTAAATGGTATAGCCATCCCGGTCACACGCGAACGAAACGCCATGTGCAGGAATGAGATAGGAGACAGGAAGTTTGCAAGTCAACTCAATCTATCAATATAATTGCCAACGTACAAAAATTAAAGAAATTTTACAGTATTGTAATTGCAGTCGTACAGTAGTGATATTTCAGCGACCTAAGTGACATCTTTTGTTCAATATCGTAAAATGATTATGTTGATGATTAAACGGCACAGTTCAATGAAAAAGGCTAGGCTTTTAATGAAGCCGCTGATTAAGCTAGTTGGCTGCGACATATACGCAACACAAACACAATCATATAACACAAACACAAAACACATCTTTCTAATTTCAGAGCATCTAAAACGCCCGTCTAAACAGTACTAAAGCGTCAAGACATGTTTTTTGTAATCCAGATTACGTTGAAGAAGAATAACGGCAGAGCCCGGTCAAAAGGAAACGTAAACAGGACTTAACTGGTAAATGCGGTGTTTACAGATGATATATTTTAGCTTTTTACAGGGCCTTTAAAATAGCCTTAATTAACGCCGTTTGCCATTTTAAATTTTGTTGCTGTTGCTGCCGTTATTTTTGGTTGTTTATAGATTTTTGTTAATTTTTGCTGTATCTTTGGTCATTAGTGTTGTTTAGACTTTGTGTTGTGAGTTTGGGTTATTTTTAATCGACTTAAAAAAGGAGGAGTGTATAATTTGGTTGTATTTTTATGTTTTTGGCCTCATAACTCCGTCATTTAAGAATCGATTTGAAAAAAAAAAGCCTGTTTTATTTTCAACTTGGCACATTTTTTTATTGAGGAATGGGCTAGATGACCTCGATCCCGCCTGATGGAAAGCGATAGATGAGGTCTATGATGGAGCGAGCGAGCACATTGCTTACGGAAAAGATACCTAGTCGGTGGGGTCGAAGGTTCTGGAGTGGCAACTGCGAACTGGATGACGAAGCGTTGGAAGGCTTCCCACAAGGTGAACCGATGACTTGGTGAAGGCCGTGGGATTAAGCTGGATGCGAGGCGCACAGGACCGGCTGATGTGATGAATCTTGGAGGAGGCCTTTGTCCAGCAGTGGACGAATTTTGGCTGAAAGGAGGATGATGATGATGATTTTGAGATTAATATTACTCGCAAATAACTGTGTTTGAAGGTTGTCCTGACGTCTATTTGTCACGTTTCAACTTTAGCTTTTAATTTGCACAAGCCTACATGAACGATCCTATTTTGTTTTTTTTTTGTTTGTTAAGCCAAAAATAAACCTGTTTTTAATTTATTGATACATTTTTGTTGTTTGTTAGATTTTGTACAATATACATTAATTTAATTAATATTGATACAGATGATGATCGATAAGCTTGCGTTTGAGCATAATTTCACCTGATGAAAAGTGATGATGTTGTCAACAATGGAGCACGCTTGCCTAGACTTTACCTATTCACTCTTGACTTAGAGACCATGGTTGTCCAAGGTTCGCGCTTCAGGCTCAAGCAGGGATTTCCACTCCTGAGCTGTTCAATGAAATCAATCGATGTTCAGGGCTTTGGAGCTATGACTCGACCAGAGCATCATTGCCAATATGCAACATGTAACAGAATAAACGCAACACCTCTGAAAGGGTCATACAACTCATGACTACAAAAAAAAACTGCTGTTCAGTACATTTTGTCGAGTTAGGCGCACATAAATGTATAGGGCAGTTTATTTTTTTTCTTTCGATTTAAGTTTTGGTCCAATAGAAAAAGTAGTTTATAATTATGAGTACAATAACCCCTGAGGTATTGCGTTTATTCTGTTACACGTTGTAGAAAAACAAAAAATGTTAAAAACGATAAATAAAATAACGTTATATAAATACGTATAAAGTTTTCAGCTAAAAGCACGATAAATAGTCTTTACGACCATAAAAAAACTAAATACATTCGATTTTTACATGCATCGGCTCTAACAAACAAACCGATCACTGTCAAATATCGCGTGATAACAACCCTAACGCTGCAAACGATACAAAATATTTTAATACAGTCGTAACGTTACCAAAAAAAAAATATTGCGGTTCATTGAACCCGTTCCTATAAATATTGTCACCTCGTTACAAATAAGTATGCACTCGCATGATCAAACGACATTATTGGGCCTGAACAGAAAACGTGGAGGTTTATGAATGGTATATTCACATTACTTAGTGTTATTGTAGATGCTAACACGCGATTCCTACTTGACTTGCCCTTTGATTAAGTATTTCGAGCTTCGCAACTAATAATGTAGGGAAGTTCTGTGTTTCGAGTTATGTTGACTGTGTATGAAGTGTTTATTTAGCGCTACTAGAAGTAATATCAAACAGGAGACAGAACAGAGCTAGGCCAAATAGGCAACAAGAGACATTTACAACTAGGTTAAGCCCAGTTGCCAAGCACCACGGTTTATATATTAATACTATTAATGGGTCCTAAATTGTGAGCTACTTTTGATTCCAGTAATAGGTATGTCAAACTAAAAGTAACATCTGACACTGAAGAAACCACCATTTTTGCTTCTTTGACATTCTTTTCCCATCATCGTCATCATCATAACAGCCGAAAGACGTCCACTGCTGGACATAGGCCTCCCGCAAATGGGGGGGGGGAGGGTTTGCAATAATCGCCACGCTTGGCAGGCGGGTTGCTGTAGCAATGTAGCTACAGAGAATGCTGCTGCCCATTCTCTGGTAAGTCCCTTAGTCGCCTCTTACGACTCCCACGGGAAGTGATGGGATAGTACTATTGTTTTTCGTCCGACACCGTACGGAACCGTTTTTTTCCCAAGTACCAATCATTTTATCTGGCTAGCCGTGTCCCAACTAAGATATGGTTAATCTACATAGACAAACCAGCTCCAGCTGAATACCAGTATTTTATATGAAGCTTCTGCACCAAATGTGCAGAAGCTTCATATAAACTACTTTCGACCCCGATGTCAGATTTTTGAGGTCCGGATTACGGTAGGCGCTAGATAAATGTGCAATAACGGTCATTGACCCTTGACTTTCATAATATCAAAACCAGAAATAAAGATTAAAGCTGTCTTGAATCAACTTCTATCATGGTCCTTTACGGTCTATGGAAATGGAAAACGGTTCATAATTTATTGTTCGGGCATCTGCGAATATATATTAGATATGGAAATGTTAATGTCAAACCATAATCGTAACGACTGTCAAAGATCTACGTATGACAGCGGGACGAACTGTTCTGGTCTCGACAAGACTATTATATTCAGCCAAGAGCTCATCATTTCCAACAAAAAAAAAATTTGCATCAGCACCAAATAAGTTCCTTTCAGCAAACACATTCACACTTCCTCAGACTTTCACATCACCATGACAAACAAAAACTTCAACAAAAAACAGCTCAGTTTTCCTTTTAGAATCAACCCCCTAAACGCGACGGCCGTTTTCCATCATACCTTGTAACGCATATAATCACGTTAAGGCAAATAATGCGTTATCCTTTCACATTCTGACGGGGCTAATGACGTTGAAAAATAAGCCAGGCTTAGCCGATGCAAGCGTTACACGGGTTAATATAGTAGGGTGCTGTACTGATATATCGTACGTCATATTTTTGACGTTATTACAGTCTGGAAAGTAAAGTAACGGTGACTTTTTATTTTGTACGAGTAAGAGTTGTATTTGGATTATCGCTGAAGGGAAATGAAAGTGCTAAAGATGCATGGTGAAGTGATTAATTGATACGTCGTTTTAGTGCATAAAGCGGAAAGCGTGATAAATAATGTGGTCGCTAAAGTATAGATACGTCATAGATTGCACACAAATGTTAGTAGATGTTAATGGAAGCATGTTTCAACTCAGATTCTTAGTGAATAGGTATCAAATCTACTACCTAATGATTTTGTAGTAATAAATTTTTTAACATTTTTTTTTATATGAGAAAATATTGGCGTCATACGAAAAACTCCAACTAATTCAACAGTCACTTTAGTCAAGGGTATCCGCCAATTTCCATCATGAAAGTGACACATTCAATAACCAACTATAAAATTTTACTTCACTGAACTGCGTATAAAAATTATGAATGCGTTAAACATCGTTCGGGCACGTATCAATGTTTATATACTGCAATAAATATTTTGTATTTTAAGCCCAATTCCGTTATGGAACTCACGAGCGTCGGGGCACATTCTGTATAATAAATATTGTTACAGAAGGTCTGCTCCGTGCAACGAACAATAACAGGCAGATGCACATAGATGCATACATACGGGGCGATTTCAAACGAAAGCGTATCTCTATGTGCGTGCATTTACACTCATTGTTTGAATCCGACCTTACTTGCCGAGGTCGGTCTGCGGATGAGTGACCATCTTAACATAACTCCTCCTTGCCTCGGAAAGCACGTTCAGCCAGCATTTGTAGATCTTTGGCAGTCATTACGGATTGTCAGAAGCTAGAAAATCTGCCAACGGATACCGTATTATCCAGTTCCAGTTTTGTGGAGGTCAGATAATTCTGGTACTCAGCTGCATCCAAATAGACTGGAAGCCGACACCAATTAAGTTGGGAAAATGCTAGGCAGATGATGTTCTGAATCTGATCTTCTGCACCTTTCCATTTTGTGCTGCATGTATGAAACGCTCTTGCACGCGATTGTACTTCGTTAGAGGATTCATCTGTTAATATAAATCTGTTAGAGATAATGTCCATGTGAGATGTTTATCACAAATTATGAAGCCGTGTGGGCGTATCTGCTAGTGTGGGATAGGTTTTATAGCTTTCTGTGAAAATTGTGATTGGTAATAATTATGAGAAAACCAGTGACTTAAAATTAAAACTCTCATTATATAAACTAAAGTAAAAAAATTAGATGGAGACCAGTATTATGTTTTTGCATTTAAGAATTCATAAAAAAATGAAATCAAATTCTAATCTGCAATAGAATAAAACATGAGCTGGCTTTGACAACGTTATTATATGAGGCACCTAAGTGCAATTTGGTTTAAAAGCCTTTCTCAAAATAAAGATATTTGGCTATTGCAATGGCATTGAGATAGCCAAAAAGCACGTACTTATGTAGAAAATACGAGTGCAATGTCTTATCACAATCTGTTCACTGAATTCAAATAAAGATTTTGTAAGCAGCCACTTTTTCATAAAACCTTTTTCTTATTGTTATTCTTAACAACGAAATAGAAATGAAATTACTTTATACACTCCAACAATAACACTGAAAATTTCTGTATAAGTTAACAAAATCACAAATAAATATAAAAGGTTTGTAAAAGAGTGCACTCACGAGTTGGACGCATTATCAGCATTTGTTCTCGTAGTTTCGATCTTCACTCAGTGTAGATAAGTGATCCAGTGGCTGTATTCTGATCAAATAGTGTGAAAAACGCTGTATTTTTTCTTTCTTAAAACGTTGCCCCTACACTAGGAATTTCTCCTGTATCGTGGGTGCGTTTAAAAACACAAACTCACATACACAAAAGCCAGACCCGTCAAAACTATCAGTAGGCCATACAGATATTTGTTCTGTGCGGGAATCGAACCCGCGACACGCAGCGCAGCCGTCGATCGCTCAACCACTGCGCCAACCGTGCCGTCAACGTCACGTGTTGTATCGCCAGTTTATAGATTTTAAAAACGGCATTGATGTTTTAATTAATTTAGCGGTATTCTAAATTATTACGTTAGGCGTTGATACCGGCTATCATTTGAAGATCTTTGACAGTCGTTACGGATTGTCAGAAGCCAGAAAATCGGACACCAGTCTTTCCAAGAAGTATCCCAATATAGTTGGGAAAAGGCTAGGCAGATGGTATTCTAAATTATTGCTAGCCTTGTGACTTTGTGACCCACTGCTTGGCAAAGTCCTCCTGTTACTCTGTCTAAACAAACCTCTATCGCGCGTGATCTCTGCCCAAGTTTTAACAGCAAACCTGTTGACCACCCCCTTTTTTATGGATGGGAAATCATGAAATGGCTTCTTCCGCTTTGGGTGGCGCGGAGTGTCAGACTCTTACTGACTAAAACCCATTCGTATTACTCCTTATGCCTTTTTCGGTCCAGGGCCGCGGTGACTCTTTCAGGCTTTGCCCCACAGGGCTCCGTCTTTTTTACAGACATCTCCTTCAGGCGCACGTGGAACACAACGCGCCTTCGACCCAGGCCTGGTTGTGATCGGACAGCGAGCCACCCATCGCTGACCGTCCACAGGCCCGCGCATACGGTGGCTGCGAATCGCCTTGCGACTTCCGACACCCCGGGCGTCTTCTTCTGTTGCGGTGGCTGGGGTGTGAGGTTTGCCTCACCCTCACGCGGCCTGCCTCCTCCTTCACTAGCATTATTGCTTCGTAGAAGGAGGTGACGGCTTCCCATGCCTCCTTGCTCTGGACCATGGAGTGAACCGAGGCCGGTAGCTCTCGCTTGTGACCCCTCTACGGTGTTGTGTCATTGCCGCCATGAATCCGTTGTAAAAAAGCGATAGTACTATTCTTCATTTATAGCTCCGTCTCTCTCATATAACGAAATCATGATAACAATGGCACGTCATAGTAGGGGAGCAGATGGTCACACCACTTTCGCCGCGGTTGACCTCAACCGCGACGTCTTCCTTCGGGGGTTCAGTATTCATTGTATTTTTCTTGTGATGCTACCATGTTTCGACATAAAATCGACAACATTTTAATCTAAACTTAGTGCATTGAATTGTTGACAAGGCAAGATAAAACCGCTGTGGCTCAGCTTTGAAACTGATTTTCCCAAGTGATAGTAGGTGGAAAACAAAATACACTAGAAAACAGAATACCGACACAGCTGTAACACGATTTTGCGGATTTCGCTACTTGCTGTCTTAAAGGACACTTGAAAACTGCCAAGTTTAGACTGAACTAAAAGAAACAGCTACATAAAATATACAGTTAGAGGCTAAAGGCTGGATTGAAACAAGAACGGTTCCTGTTACATATAGCCTAAGTTACCTCTGTGTGGGTTTGTTCAACATTATTACCTTTTTACGAGCCACGTGTATGTTGGTACTTTATTTTAATACTGTACCGTAGATAAGTGAAAACATAAAATAGGTCATGAACGGCAAACATACGTCATGACGAGAAATAAATTACTTTTACCCAAAGAGGTTATTGTGTCAATAAGCATTTGACTGACAGACTGACAGCAAAAGGGATAATTGGACCTTGAAGATAAAAGTTTTGAATTTCTTTTTTTACTTGAGATGTATTCGTAAATTAAATACATCTCAAGTAAAAAAAAAAGTTGATGAAAAACAAATTGATGATCCGGGTTTTAACGTGTGAAAATAATGTCTGGACATAATTTTCACACGTTAAAACCCGGATTTTTAAAAACCCGGAAAATTGCATTAAGAATCGAACTACTAATGTGCTAATTGATCTGTCATAACTGAGGCATCATAATGGTCTAAGTTACAGGTCGTATTATCAAGTTTCATTTTTTACATAGCCACAATCGAAACACGAGCCGCTGGTATCAATGTAGCGTCCACCAACATTTCGGACGCGACGAAAGCGTAGGAATTAATGACGCTAATAAAATAAATGTGCGACATTCGTTTACACGTCCCTGTGTTTATGTCTCATTTAAGACGACATATACTTTTACAGCCGCGTCGTAAAACGTCCCATGTGGCGTGCTTTATCAAGCGGGACTTTAAGAAGCCAATTCTTACGCATGGCTCTAATGACTCGGAAATGACCGACAAAGTGAATTCTGTTATGTTTTATTTTAAGTTACGATTTCATTTTTATGTCGTCTATAGATTGGTACGGTACCAGTTTCAAAATGGATTTCAATGACATTAAAGATTTTGAGCTCTATATCTTTGGGGTAATAGGCGGAACCACTCTGGATTTGAATATTCCTCGAGTTGTTTGGAAGTTTATGTCTTAATAAACCTTTATTTTGAGGCAGTGGGTGTAGGCAAAAATATTGTAGGAGTAAGTAAATTAGTTGAGAACCGGTAGCATCACGATTAGATAGGGAATAAGATTCAATTGAGATTAAAATTTGATTAGATTAGTTCGAATAACAGTTAATTTAAAAATCAACCGCTCTCGTACAAACCCACTAATACATATTGCAACACATCGCATCAGAAAAACTATTTCATTGTTCTAGAAAAAAAACTTGTATGTGTGAAAAAAAATTAATGTAGGTGATAAAAAGTATTATTATTCTGTTCGCAAGTACCTACTTGCAAACAGAAGAATATATCACAATAATAATCCCCACTATAAAATTATAAATGCGAAAGTAACTCAGTCTGTCTGTCCGTTACGATTTCACGCTTAAACAGGTGAACGGATCGTCATGAAATTTTGCAGATATAAAGCCCGGGTTATGGAGAAGAACATAGGCATATTGTTTACGCGATAACCGACATCTACACGGGTGGAGCCGCGGACAAAATCTAGTCCTAACATATTTAGGCTTTCATTGTCTCATCGCTCACACTCTCACACCTCACTCAAGTGATGTGCTTGAGTAGGAACTATTCTTATCCGAGACCACACAGCAAATCCCAGATAATGTTCCAATGCTCTCTTACCAAATCTTAGTCCTACATCTAACGCTGTCAACGTCCTCACAAATCAAGTGTTTCAAAACGTGTCACAATAAATACATTCAGCGATAAAAAAAGAACCTTTCCCAATGATTTATTCTATACAATTAGTGCGATTTAAGACAATCACGGTTGTATTAACGAGCGAAATCATCCATTACTTTAGTCGTAAATACGTCGTCGGGCTATGGACGAATGTTTTTAGTGAAAGAAGAAAAAGACCGCGCTGTAGCGTCAAAGAAATTAAATTATGAGTCGGAATTCTACTCTTTGCATAATGAGTCACTAGAATGGGTCTCGAATTAATCTTTGGCGAGTGAGATAACGTTTTATTTCGCTTTGAATTCAATGCAGTTTTCTATCATTTGAATTATGCTGTTTAATTCGGTGTTGAGGTTCCCATTGTTTTGTTTTATAAAAAAGAAAATTCAGTTAAGGTTATCCAAAATCCGCCAGTTAATTTCAATTGTTGAAGAATTTACTTGTTTTGATCTCGAATTTAATTATTTTGAGTAGATCTCCCGGTAAATTCATTGTTTCGGAATCTTGCGTAGGTAGGTTTAACAACAAAAGCAAACAAAATAAACACGAAAATAGAGTTTCAGCCTACGTTCAAGAAAATATTCTCCGCTCTAAATGATTACACCACCCTCATTTCATATGCCCAAGACTTAGCAGAGCCGGCTAACACAAAACATTATGCAAAAGGAAACAAATTAGAAGAGAAAAAAAAAACAAAACGAAACTTTGAATTTATGGAGGTTGAATGTGAAACGACAAACGATGCAATAAATAACGTCGGTATACTTTACGTGATTTCGTAACCGAGTGAAGTGAAATTTTTAACAGAACAGAAACGCAAACTAATGGCACTTAATTCGAGCCCTAATGTCGCGTTCACTGTGATGAGTAGAAAGGGAATGAGAACCAAGTACGTAACTGTTATTGACATTATTTTTGATGTTACTGTCGCGAGCTAGAGAATGGCTTCGTTCGCAGATTAGTGCTCAGTGGCGCGAAAATGTTGAAATGAGTTTGCGAGTTTAAATCGGGTTTATGGATGCTTACCGTCTTGATACATTAGGTGCTTGGATCATAAAAAAAAATTATCGTTTTGATTATATTATGTTTTAATTGTGATGGTGAATGGAAGATGCTTTTTATTCTTTAAGTCGAAACTTCTATTGTGATATCAGTGTGTTTTTTTTTGTTTCCAATATCTTGCACGTCTTAGCATAGTCTTAATTAGAATTGAAAATTTACTACTAGGTACAAATTACTTTTTTTATTCCTTTTGATCATAAATAAGGCTCATTCACACGAGACGATGCGTTTTTGACGAATCGTCTGTTTTCACGGTTTTTTTTTTACAACGGCAATACTTTTCAATTACCCGTGTTCACACGCATGAAGGATCCCGCCCCGACCGCCTGCGCCCGCACATGTCAGTAGATAGTAGTAGTAGGTAGTTCGTCCAGGCCTGAACTCTGAATCACGAAACGAATGTGAACATTAATTCGGATATTTTGACGAATCGAGAAAAACCACGATTCCGTATGCAATGTGTACGTCCATTCGTCATGACGTATCGTGTTTTTTGACGAATCGTCAATGACGAATCCCGTGTGAATGCGGCTTGAGGATATGTATGTAACTTGTTACAGTTTGAGACTTACAAATCATCTACATACATATAAAAGTACATTTAGCGAAAATCCGTCGTGCATGTTGCACAACCTATTCATTGTACGTGTTCTCAAGTTGTTACCACACGAGTAACCGCTTGCACACAAAAAGCGCGTGCCACAAAAAAATCAAATTAAACGGAACAAACGCTACTAATTCGAAACAGATACACATCACATTCAATTTCACTATTACCACTTACCACCATATTACGAAACAGGTAGCACCAATAAAAGACCCTTGAATTATGCAACAAAGCATTACAAAAGGGTGGAAGTTAGCATGGAAAACAATGAACTAAACACACACTGGATCGTGCCGTGTGAAACTTAGTGCAAAATGTTGGTTTATCGAAGCATCTAATCGGATTCATGGCGTGCACCGCATTGATATTGCACGATGTTACTTGCAAGAACTATTGCGAAATTTACTATTGTTTCCATACGATTTTGTTGCGTGATAATATTGAATGTTCTTTTTTTTGTTTGCTCAAGTATTTTGCATACAATTTGCGGAGTTCTGGTATCACGAGATCGTTTTAATTTTTTGATAGTCATCTTGGGTGCGATGGTACTGGGTTCCACATTACAATTCTCAATTGTATAATGCTTTTCATTTGGATTTTCACACTCCGATTCTTCATTTTTATAAGTAATCTATGTAATCAATCACTGTGATTTAGTATCATCGTTTTCTTTTACGCCATCGTTAAATATAGCTCGTGGAAAAAATCATCGAATTTCGTATTTTCTACGTAATGTATTTTGGTTTTATCTGCAATAAGACCTTTATTTGTAACTAAAGATATGTAAGCATCTGTTCCATTTTCTTTTAGACCACTTAACGTTATTAGATGTAGACTTTCTAACCCTGGACTTTACAGTAAAACCCCTATTATCTTTCAAGTCAGTTTTTCCGTTGATTACATAAAAACTGTGGATCAATACAGTGAACCAAACAAAACAGTACAATCCCACATTCAGCGTTGGCCAAAATAAACACTCATAATGACAGACCATTAACACTTACCGATGCATGTTTACTGGGGGGAATAAGTTCCTGTATGACAAACTAAATTATGTTATGGAACACAGTGTCATTTGGATCGGGGAACGACGATGCAGAAGAAATGTGTTGAGAAATAATTAATTAAATAAAATTAATGAATATTACATATTATTTAATAAACAAACAGGACCGATCGAAGTGGCGACGATGCACTAAATGATGATGATAATGATGAAAATGCCCGTATGCTAAAGCTGATGAAGTCCTTAATATTAAATGTGAAGAGAGCAGAACAATTATATTCTGGGTAATTATGGGAATTCAGCGCCCAGTAGTGCTACTTTCGTTGATTGTGGTCTATTTTAATAAGATCGTGCCAAGAAAACAAATGAAGAATAATCACTTTTCAAATAAATTATGCGCAATCAAAAAGATACTATACAACGAGATACTATTACAGTGATTGTAGAAATTAAACCGTTGCCAAGAGATGATACCGTTATACTCATCATGGAAGGCCTGAAGGAGATGGCACATAACGATCTTAACACGTTCACTAAATACATCAATTTATTTAATTTGTATACTTTGCACTACTTACATAAATGTATGCTATATTGCGTGACTGTGTGTATTAAGTTATTAGTTCACCACAGCAAACATCGCGCTAACCTCAAAATTCCTATACATCCAAATTTTGAGATCTTTACGTAGAGGTGCTAAGGTTTCAATTCCAATGGTTTTTAGTTTACCAAGTAAAGAATACATTCGGCAATGCACACACGTGTTGTTCCCATTAATGAGATAATTCCTCCGGGGAAACGCTAGAAAATGGAATAAATATGGCGACCGAATTGCAAATGTAGTTATTTGTGTTACAAAGCTAAGCGGTGACAATTTCCTTGGCATGTTTGGGGCTTTTAGTAACCCTTCTGTATTCAACTGAGCTGTTCTAAGTTTAAGAAATAAATAGTCGTCGTGGATTAAATATAACTTAGTTTGAACTGTTGCTATTGACATAATTTTTTTTTTCTTATTTACTTTAAAAAATATTTAAAAAAAGCTAAATATAGTCTTGAATTAAATTTCTTAAAATAAATTTGAATATTGCCAACTCTCTAGAAAAATTACCACATGTCGTGGGCTAGCCCTCCCGGAAAAAGAAAAAGAGGCCACCTCAAAGAAAGATGGCATGACGAACAAAAAAAAATTACAAGCCTCGATAGGTGTACATATGAAAACAGCAAAAGACTTTGTTGAAGGTTAAGTAAAATGTTTTTCACGAAGTGTACCATAATTATTATTAGGGAAAACAGGCATATTATTGCCAAATTGTCAAGATAAAAAACTTTTTTGCAAAAAAATACAACCGACTTCGAAATTAATAACACTACAAAGTATAAACTGAAAAAAGTTTAAATTCGAAGTCGGTTGTATTTTTTTGTAAGTAAGTTTTTTTTTCACTTTTTAATGGTTCACATGTGCTTACCCCTTCACAGCGTACCGGCGTGATGTTATGAACTGGTGTAAACAATAGACAGACATGAGATTTCAGCAATCCCAGTCCATTTGCTATCATTCATTGAGGAGTTCCGTTGCCCATCTCCGAAGTTCTTCATCAGATCTTCACCAAATTGAAACGGGACCACTCCGAGAAAATACTCTTCCAATAACTACCCAAATCGTTTCAAGTGTGCTTATAAAATTTGAAGATTTCTCTCTATTTCTCCAGGATCCCATCATCAGATCCTGACTTGATGATCATGGGACCACCTGGGAAGTATACCCTTTCAAACTAAAAAAAAAATCCAAATCGATCCAGCCATCTTCGAGTAATCGGGGAACATACCAAAAAAAAAGGTTCCGACGAATTGAGAACCTCATTTTTGAAGTCGGTTAAAAATAAAACGTAGATATTTATTATCAACACTTTTCCTTATAAATAGGAAAATTTTCTTATTAAACAAAACGTGTAAAGGTCACGGTCTAAAAATATGATTATATCCCAAGCCTTAGAAATAATCATTTGGTATATATTTGTCTTCAAAGCGTCCCACTGTTGGGCCTCTTTTCAGATATGGTACGAACATCGATCACAAATTCATAACTTTTTTTAAAGGCGATTTCAAGTTTATAGAAACGGTAAATTCGGTTTTTCTTTTCGAATTGTTTTGCTTCGCTGATGTTACTAATACCCAAGAAAAACTGAGAAACTTACAATAAAATAAATAAAATGACCATGAAATTGCCAAGACGACGTAAAACTATATTCGAAGAATTTCCGCGGGAACTGTGTTTGTTATCAAA
This sequence comes from Melanchra persicariae, assembly GCA_947386135.1. Taxonomy (NCBI): domain Eukaryota; kingdom Metazoa; phylum Arthropoda; class Insecta; order Lepidoptera; family Noctuidae; genus Melanchra; species Melanchra persicariae. The sequence goes on along the minus strand of OX376655.1, from coordinate 6,553,183 downwards.
CAAAGGGTATCAGAAACTTTTGTTTGGGCTAAACACACCGACATTGTAAACGTGAGAAAAAATGGGATGACGGAAAAACATGCAGAGACATTATAACAGCGAAAAAACTTCTCATGCCATAGTCATAATAATTTTGTGATGGACTGCTAGTAGATAAAAGCTGTTATTGAGTTTTGTAGAGAACTAAATTGAAATGAGGCAATTAATACTATACAGCAATTTTAATGAACAGCAGTGCGATTGTGTTAACATGTCGAAGTGAACACTTGGGCTGAGTGCACTACAGTTGAGTTGTCAAACCATACAAATAAGATGAAATGACAGCTCACCTCTCGTTCATTCCGCCTAGGTGTACACCGTGAGATGTCGACAGAATCGACCGGCAGATGTCTTCAAATCTGGCAATCGCTTACGTTATGTTGTTGGTTTTAGGCTTCAGCATGGTTTTTAGACCTTTTCCTCGATGGGGTTCCTTAACTTACTCTTGCCATCAGCATACATGTACAACTTCTAAGGCTGTGTGATGATAGACGAGGATAGGATTTAGTCTATCAGTGAATTACTTTCCGGTGATCATTGAAATAAGTCGTTGGTCAGGCGGCAACGAGAATTTAGCTATGACGCAGCTTAGACTCGACGTCTACATGGGTTCTGTACTCTGTACTCTGGAGTCATCAATGCATATTGCTAGAGATAGACGCTCAGTTGAAAAACAATCTCTATACTTACGAGCATTAGAGTATTATACATTCTAAAAGGAATAAAATCTCAGTCAAACACTTAAGGTAAATAAAACGTAAAGGTTGGAACAAAGTACGTAAAAGATAGCTTTTACCTACTTCTAAAGTACTCAAGTGAAGTGAATCTGTGTGAACAGTTAAGCTAGACTGGCTAAAAGTCGTAAATTGAGTAATGAAACACAAGATGTAGACTTACCGTATGTTTATGAGTTAAAGCAATCAAGTTAGGAAAAGTGATTTTGTGAAAATCAGCTTTTTAACCGACTTCAAAAAAAGGAAGAGGTTCTCAATTCGACTGAATTTTTAGGGTTCCGTACCCAAAGGGTAAAACGGGACCCTATTACTAAGACTTCGCTGTCCGTCTGTCCATCCGTCCGTCTGTCACCAGGCTGTATCTCATGAACCGTAATAGTTAGACAGTTGAAATTTTCACAGATGATGTATTTGTGTTGCCGCTAGGTATAACAACAAATACTAAAAAACAGAATAAAATAAATATTTAAGGGCTACCATACAACTAACTTTATTTTTTTGCATTTTTATAGATAATGTCCGACTCGCACTTGGCCGTTTTTTTTTTGTATGTTTGTTCAGAGATACTTTCGCCATGTCAACCGATTTTGATGATTTTTTTTTTGAAAGAGTATTTTTACAGCAATGTTTCTAGATTATGATTGTGTTCTTACATTCTTTAGACCTTTTTGGTTTTGAAATTAGTATTGCGTCATTTATTTTTTTGTTTTTATTTTCAGTTCTCGACGTCCCACTGCTTTGCAATGGCTTTGTTCCTGATATCTGAGAACAAAAACAAAAAACACGAGTATTAATCGTACGTAGCAAATTTCATATATCTGTGTATTTACAAACAGGGACAGACATGTTTTGCTCATTTAACTCCGAGACGAAAACAGACTTAAAAATACTGCCAAACATTCTTACCGCACCAAAAATGAAAAACATAATAAAAAACCTTGTTACTAAATTTGAATAATGTATTCGCTCAATGCTATCGTATTTCACACTTCCATTAGTACCCCCCATTTCGTCTGCTTATTTATTTGCTTTGCTTACGTCCGTAATGTGAGGGTTTAAGGTTCATTTTTGTTTGTTGTTTTAGCGTGTTTCAAATTATCAGTTAGGTGTTGGAGGGCTATTAGGCTGTCTGTAGTATTTGCTCCGAAATGCAGTTGATCCGCGGTTTAGGGTTGATTAGGGGGTTGATGTTCGATAGAGGAAGCAAATTAGATTTGTCATAATATTGGTGGGTTATGAAATTGGTATGGGAAATGACAGTTCTTTGGTTTGGTTCGTGCCTGTTTTGTATCAAAACAGCCACAAACATCCCTATGTTTGTGGCTGTTTCGATACAAAATAGGCACGTTATTGCACACTCATTCGAAATTAGAATTTGTTTGATAAATCTAACCTTCTTGAAATGCGCAGCTAACGTATCAAACCTCTGTGCTCATCTTATGTTTAATCCAGCTGTTGGTCATTTGTTTTGTGTTAGCAATTATCTGAATATAGTAAGTACGTTTTTAACGACATATCGTTAAAAAGAAGATCGACAGTTCCCTTGTGATTTTTTCTTTTACAAATATATATCTAGCTAGATAATTGTTTAGTTATGACCGACCCATTTAACTTTACTCCTTTAACAAACAATAAGGATCCCTAAAAGTCTAGGAAAAAATAAAAGCTGACATTTCTAAATTTACATAGGTACGTCTCTCTTAAAAATATTTCCCGTAACTTACTTACAGAAAAATGTCTCCCAACAATAATGGAACTAGAAAGAGTCCCAAATTCGTGTCCCAAGATGCTTACCGAGCCGTCTGACGTCACGACATCACAATTAATTCCCAACCCTTTTCATATTCCCTTTCACGGTAAATGGTGCGTGGAAAAACTTCTCAAGTCATCGGGCTATGAGTTTATCATATCGCTGTGTTGTTCACTCGGTATTTTGGCTACGATACTGTTGTATTTGATGTCAAGTTGTTTTGAGAGCTTTCACTTTCTTTGTGATGTCTATTTCGTGTATTATTGATGTATTATTTTTGTGTAAGACTACAGTAAGCATTGAAGGACATGCTGTAAAATATTTTCTGATATTTTCATTGGGATCTAGATGTCTGAAATTATACCTAGTCGTTCAGATACAAAACACAATAACACACATCACTGCTTATGTTATTCATGCACCAAAACAGCTTACAAATGTTGCACCGTGTCGACACAGTATCTCTTAATGCACTAACAACAAACACACTACGACACAACACAATCTAATTGGTAACCATCGACGCGACAGCGTTTGCATAAGCCGGGAGGGTGCTAGCCAGCATTATTTTTGCACGTACTCAATTTCTCGCCTCACTGGGTGTCCCAGAGAATAGATATTAATTTACATGAATAAATAAAATTTGCATTAAGAGCGTCCGAGACGGGGAAGGCGCAAAGAAAACTGTTACTTGAGACACATAATAGATAGGTGCAGAAGGTAGGTTCTATACAACGAGCGACATGCAGTGCATTATACAACATGTAATCGAATAAACGCAATACCTCATATGGGTTCACTGTAATCATCATTATGAACAACTTTCAATATGAGACCAAAACTGATATCGTCAAAAAAATAATCGACAGCCCCACACATACATTTCATAACTCGACAAAATGTACTAAACAGCTGATTTCTTTTTCGCAATTTCGGGGTTGGTCTCTTAGTAAAAGTTGTTCATAATGATGTGTACAATAACCTCTTAAGAGGTATAGCGTTTATTTTCTTACACGTTGTATAGATGTCGCAGTCATCTAGCTAAATCAGCCGTTTCATTAAAAGTCTAGCCTTTTCATTGAACTGTGCCGTTTAATCAGCGACATAAGTGTCATGGGCAAGTCATTAAACGATATTGAACAAAAGATGTCACCTAAGTCGCTAAAAAATCGGCACATTTAAATTGAAAGGCTAGGCAACCAATTAAACGGCGACATAGACATGTCTAAGATATCGTAATCCAACATAAAAATGCTCACAGTTTATGCGTTTGGCAAGGCAAAATTGATCACTGTGCATCTGAATCGATATCAATTATTTTACAAGTTAAATATTTTAGAGGTATTGTTTGAGTTCCTACGAACATACTAGGTAAAAGGCTGCGATAAAACAAAACCAATGCATCTCAAACGAATGCCAGGTTTAATGAGCTTGCACTCCCTATACGTGAAGCATGTATAAGTGTGCATTTATTTTGGCGAGTTTTGTATAGAGTTGACCTTCTTTACTTATCTGTACTGTGCTTGAGTGCAGCGGGCTTTTCTCGCCTCATATTCTTATGGCATGCGTAAACATTCTGTGGGTTACTGTTTACTCTTCCATGTTTGCATAGATTCTTACGAAAATGGTTGCAGAAAGTTTTTTTTTTGGTATGTTTGCGTCGGTCAAATATTGTTCGGGTGCGTAGATCTGTTTCATTTTCGAGCAAAATATTTTAAAAATCAATGACTTTGGTTATTTCTGTGAATGGAATAGAATTGAATCAAGCAATAAAACACGAAAACCGAAACCCCAACCGAATTCCCTCAGTCTTCTTTTCCATTATTTTATTTATTCACTAGTTTTCATAATTATAAAAGCATTCGTTCTAAAAATTGCACCCTACTGAAAGAATTTGGTGCAGAACGTGTACCAAAATTGAAATCTCTCTTGTTTCCTTATTCCCTGTGGGTCCGAGTCTAATGTATTTAATTTATGCTAATTCTGTTTTTTTACATTTTTTTTTCGATGCCTTCGTGTGTCTTTTAATGGAGTTTCATGTTTTTGTTTTTAAAATTGGTAATTTTAATACACTTTTCTTAATAAAAGTTGATTATTATTCTATTAAAATTCAACGCTGTCGGTATGGCTGATGCTTATTTTATCTTTAAGATAAAATGTTATGAGTTTTTTTATCTGTTCAAGAAGTTTAAGTAATTGGAGTCTGTTACCGTCATAAGCTGGGAAACTAATTAGTTTCAAAAAGTTTATATTTAGTTTTTATATTCTCGGCTTTTTTACTAAGCTATTGAAATATTTTGACCTTTTATAAATTATATTCTGTGTTTGCTACTTACGACGGTAAAAAGCCTAGGTAGTACCTATTTTATTAGGTACGTATTTATTTTCAGTGTGTGTATAAAATTTGGTTAATTTAACATCTATAACCTACTTCTTGAATACACGTGGCAACCGTATTTTCGTAATAAAACATTTAATCATTATCCATAAAATGTCAGAGACATTATGCCATATATTATTTGACTACGAATAAATTGACTCACTAAACTAGAAACTGATTTAGCGACGATACTCTGCTATTTGATTCTGAGAACACAATTGTCTTAACGTTCATAAAGTTAATTAAAGATAGGCTAAGACCTAAGGAATTAAGTCTGTGTCTCCAAGCACGGTATCAAAATTCTAGCTGCCTTAACTCTTAATGATTCTCGCTTTCAATTAACTTATTCTGTTTTGAATTTCAACAAAATACGAGAGTTTTGAACTGTTTAAGTTGTACAAATTACAAAAAAAAAATTAAGAGCTCTGAATTATTCCAAGTGATACTCAGCAGGTACATTGACAATAATAGAAAAAGCAACTTAGCTAAATAGAAGTTATTTGCACTTGAAAGGAACCCTAACATCGCTTTATAATAACCATTCAAATAATGACTGAAAGTTATTCATTATGAATAACACAACTTTGAAAGTACTTTGATTTCTCTTCAAAATATTATAAAGTCAACGACTTCAGAAATAACTTGTTTTCGCAATACCCACGGAAGAAGCTTCTAACACGTGCAAATAAAACGTGTTTAATATTATTTCTGAAATATATTATCGACAGACAGCAGAAGAAAATCTTTGAAATAGAATCGTTCAAGCAACGAATAAATAAAATATATTATTTTCGTTTAACGGATGAAAAATACGTTTTAGAAACACGCACGGGTGCCAATGTAAGCTGTGTCCAAGTTGTAAGCGGTAAGAGTCCTTCGATGAATCTTTGTCGAATTCACTGAATTATTAAATACTTACGCAAAGAAGAATATGTAGCAGAATATTAAATAATAAGATCATACAAAGGTTCTTCCAATAAAACCGCTCGCAAGCCAATGTAATAGCAAATATACTTATTGTTCTCTTCACAGAAGTTACTTTTAAACTAGACCACTATAATATTTACTGCAAGTTTACAGCGACAGAAATAGCTCGTACGACCGTCCGATATCAGTTCCGTGATGGAAGCCGATCGTGCAAGCCGGAGAGCGCTCAAATGCCCAAAACCGTTCCTGAGAAAGCGTGTCCGTGCAAGCCAAACTGGCGAATGACCGGCGAATGCAGGCCCTTTTTTATACCCTCAGGTCGCAGCTGGTAGTGCAGCAGGCACGACGACTTGGGATGCAGTGTGGCGTCGTCTGCTGGTTGTGTTACAATCATGAATAAGATTCTTCCGTTACTGATGAGTGACTGACAGACAACACGCAGCCGAAACTACTGGTCGTAGAGAGCATGTAGGTTCCTTGAGGAGTGTAGAGGAGCACTAAGAGGATTTCCCGAAATTCTTACGGGAACAGGTAAAAACGGGATATGCGCATATGAAGTCGTGGGCAAAAGCTAGTTTCTTATCATTTTGTGGACAGTTTTCCACCTACCTTCATCTGCCTAGCCTTTTTCCAACTATACTGAGATCGGCTTTTAGTCAGTTTTTCACCTACCATGGTATTAAAAAACTTCGTTGGTATACATCGTGTTACAGAATAAACGCAATATCTCCTAAGGGGTCATTGTACTTATAATTATGAACAAATTTTACTATGGGACCAACATTGAAATCGAGAAAAAAAATCGACTGCTCCATACATTTCTGTGCGCATAACTCGACAAAATTTAGGTACTGAACAGCTGATTTTTTCTGTCCATAGTAAAAATTGTTCATTTGTTCAATGATACACGTTGTAGAAAAGAAAATTGTGTCTATTAAAATATAAATCTCTTCATTAGTCTTCAACTTCAGAGCGTATAAAACGCCCGTTTCCTCGTAAACAGTGTACATGAAATATTTCTTCTTCTATGCCACCTTTGCTTCAACCGCTTCTAACTTAACCAAAGTCGTAATCTGACACAGTCGAAGGGTTTCAATTTGTCATAAAATTTATCGTCGAGCCTCCGAAGCCCGCACAAAGAGATTGGAAAAATTGTTTCCAGCAATTCTCTTATTAGATGACCAGCGACCCAGCCGGATGCCGTCAGCCTTTGACCTCAAGTTAGATAGGATACGGGTGTATTTGATATAGAGATGCGACTACAGTTGAAAACAACAGCAGTATTTAAGTTGGCTGGTAGAATTTTGACGAGAAAAGGTGTGTCTGAGTTATCTTTCAACTACTGTTCGTACTGACTAGGGAGTTTTTGAGCTTAGATTGGTTTAAAAAAATCTTGCGTGAAACTCTTCTACGTTTTACTCTAATAGTTTTGTCTAATACTAATGGTGATCAGCGACTCAGTCAGTTTCCTGAAATTTGCATATGAAAATATTGATTTTAAAACAAATGCCTTGTACCCAAACATTGACCCAATTCACGTGAACTGTTCTAAAGATAAAACACTTAAAAAAATTAAAACTTCTCCACTCTACTCCCAACGTAACGAAAACGTTTACCTGCTACGAAATCCTTACTTGGCCGGTCGTTCCATGTTTTACAGTGGCAATAAAAGTGCCCAGGATATCCGAAGGGAATGAGGGTCGATGGAAGCCTGCGGATCCCTGATATGTAACCACTACACCGTATAAGGTAATCTCCTATGTCCGCGGATTGCTTTTCAGAATGACACCACTACTGTGTAATGGAGATTGATTCTTAGTCTCAAAATTGTGGAGAAAGGTCCGGATTTTTTATGGATTTAGGCCTGAAGTATAGTGCTGATAGTTAAGCTGGGCTAAGTTAGGTAATGGACGAAGTAGTTTTGTGTTAGGGATAAATTCAGATGGCCTAAAACTAGTTAAGTGTAAAAACTTTTTTTAGGGTTCCGTACCCAAAAGGTAAAACGGGACTCTATTACTAAGACTCCGCTGTCTGTCCGTCCGTCTGTCCGTCTGCCACCAGGCTGTATCTCATGAACCGTGATAACTAGACAATATTGAAATTTTACCTATCTATACATATCTGCCAAATTTCATGACGATTAGCCATTTTAACGTGAAAGCGAGACAGACAGATAGTTACTTTCGCATTTATAATATTAGTAGGGATAAGTAGGAATTATTATTGATACAATAATAATTATAATAATTTATTTATTACGAGTACCAATAAGACTCAAATAGTGTTAGTAACAAACATAAACTTAAAACTATGTTAGTGAAACAATACAACAACACATACAACAAAACAATCATTGCTTCAGCATTCCAGCTGAGATACTGGAGCAACGATTAACGACACAACAGTCAAGCCTGTCAGCGATCATGCCCAGGTCAACATGGACAGGTACAATAGGTTCGCGTTAGACCACAATCTCACCTGATGGAAAGCGTTGATGTGGTCAATGATGGAGCACGTTAACCTAGGTGTAATCTTTACAGTCTTGACTCAATAAAAGAAATGAATCATCATCTATCGCTTTCCATCCGGCGTGATCGAGGTCTAGAGCTAGCCCATTCATGAATTAAAAGAAAATACAACTAAAAAAATTTGTATAATACTTGTGTACCGAACCTATGCAAAGGTATTTGTTTGTAGAACATGCGACAAGCAAAAATTCATGAAATATTGCGTTCCGGCTCGCATATATTTGTATTTTTACTGGACATACGCTTTTCAAAGAGTTTTCAGTAATATTTTAGTAAAAGATTGGTAGCAGACAAGCAGATCTGACGCCTTCAAAAACAAAAATCATGTTTGCTGGTCGCTTTGTAGGTGCTTAATTAAGTCAAAGCAAATAATTTTTATAATTTTATTAAATCCTTTCTTTTTCAGAATGGAAAAAATGCCTAGTACAAGAATGTTCCTTGGTCTGGCTGAGTTGGATTAAAAATGCAATGCATCTCCTTAAAACTGACACTTCATGTGCTTTTTGTAATTCAGTTCCGCCGTAGTGAAACGCTAAGAATTTCTAGTTTTACGTTGCACTTACATTACTTTTACGAAAAAAAGTTTTAAAATGGTAATTTAAAACGTAAGGTTCAGAATTTACAGAGACTGCATTCATAACAGTTTCAATTGTTACGAATGCTTCGTGTTGCGATACAATTTATACAGCATCGTTGTGTTTCATGAAATATTTTTAACGATTCCTTTGAGATTTTCACTTTCTACGTCCATTCGTTACTCATAAGCCCCTTCAATATTTCCGTCTACCTCATAAGTTATATAAACCTTACGTATCCAAAAACATACGGACGAATAAAACCAATTTTTAAAGGTCCAACTTCTAAAGGATTTGTGACCCACTTATTCGGGTCGAGTTTTCTTCACAGGGTTTCGTATTCCTTCTATCCCTGTGATAGATCGCCCTCTCTGACGTCCAATGTTCAATAAGCTTGAATAATTTGTGCAAAAAATACAAGAATAAATACCCTTAAAGCCGTAGAACAAAGAGTGCCGATCCAATTTCGTTGAACGGCCTTTTAATTAAAAAAAGAATTTGGTAATCATTCGAGATAAGGCTCTGTTTACATTAACATTTACGGTGCTTTGGATATCACGAGATAACGATATCAGAGGACGTTGCAAATTACGCGATAAATTAATATCAGTGCTAATTATCTTGTACCGCTACCAACGCATCAATGCCTGCAGTGATTTGCGTGACGTCAGACCCTTTATAGGCAATACTATAAGATAAAGTTATGTACCTCACACTACTTTATCAATTTATAAAAAACCTTATTTATTTACAATTTTAGCTTTAGGTCAAACTTCAATGCTATGTCATCATCTGCCTAGCCTTTTCCCAACTTTATTGGGGTCGGCTTCCAGTCAAACCGGATTCAGCTGAATACCAGCATTTTACGTGGAGCGGCTGCCTACCAGAACTCCACAACCCATTAACTGGGTAACACGGTAGATACTTCTTGGCGAGACTGGAGTCAGATTTTCTGGCTTCTGACAATCCGTAACGACTGCCAAAGATCTACAAATGACAGCCGGGACCAACGGCTTAACGTGCTTTCCGAGGCACGGAGGAAACTCGATATGTTACAGTGGTCACCCACCCATAGATCGACCCCGGCAAGCGTTGCTTAACCTTGAAGATCGACCCGTGCGACTGTAATTATTAAACTAACTATGTATGAAATATAAATTTATAAAATATTATCATACTTTTCTAGACGTCTTCTTTTCGTCTGTAAGGATTTAAGATGCCACCGAATCTGTAAAATTAGATACACACTCTGCTCTGCTCTACGTGAATCCAAATTCAATACCAACATAATTTATCTCATAAACCATCACACACACGCTCACTAAACAGCAAGCCCTCGCTATGAACAAACAAAAAAAAACACATCAAGGGAACGAACGCCACAAAAATATGGTAATGCAATACTCCAGACAAATCCTCGCATAACATCAACGCCCAAATAATAGCATCGGCTAGAAATAACCAGGTTTTCTACCTCGTATTTTCCGTATTAAGTATTTTGTTGAAAGCCCTTTCCTTGTCCGACCCCTCTTTGTACTGTATCCGATATCATCCCCTCAAAATTATGAAAGTGTATAAACATTTTCACGCCCCAATCGGGTTCACCCCCCGATTTCCACGTTTCCCGGCTGCAAGTTATTATTATCAAATCAAGCTATAGATACCTGGCTTGATAACGGTTGTTGCATGACTACTTACTCCCCTAAGTTAATGGAAATATAAGACCAATATCGAGATTTTCAATCATTGTTTTACGATACCGTAATTTTGAGGGGACTGTATTGGTTTTTCAGGAAGGCCAGTTCATAAATTTGTTTTCATTTGATATTGGTTTACTTACCCTCTGTTTGTTATTCAAATGTTTACTTGATGCTGAAGCAAATCAAATCCCAATTCAGTTTAGTCTTGTAAATTCAAAGCCTGAACGGATTTCAATACAATACGATGGTAATCTCCCATCTAAGGATAGTTTGGACATTGCAATTTCTGTACATCAAAGAGTAGACTGCATCACTGAAGTTAAGCAACTCTATTTGTAAAGGCTCCCCCAGATAGTTACGACGCGATATGCAACATCTACAGAAATATGTCTTATAATAGATATTATTGTGTGTGCAAGCATCCATGGAAAAATTATTTCAATGAAAAAAGGTCATCACAGCAATGTCACATTGTCGTATCACGTGAGTCTACAGGAGTCATAAAGTAGTTTGCACACAGCGTGCTGTAAAACTTTTGATAAAACAAAAGAAAACCCCCCGAAACTGCAGGGGAAAGCGACAGTACACTAACAGCGTAATTATATCATTCGCTCAGAGTAAACTTCGCAAATCCTAAAAACCAGCTCTAAAATTAATTAACGCAAGGATAAAACTAGTGCAAGAAACACAAATTGTCTAGGACATTACCATCAAAACTCATTTTGTGTACGTGATAACAAAGAACGTTGCTGGATATGCTTCGATTTGCATAATCCGTGCATCAAATTTCGTTAATTTTCTTTTAATGCGACGGCAGCTGCAGGCTATGCAAACAGGCATTACTCGTTAATCGTGTTATGTTTTTAAAACGTAGTTTTGGAAATATAGTTGTATTTTAATTGTTTGTTTTTAGGGTTCCGTACCCAAAGAGTAAAACGGGACCCTATTACTAAGACTCCGCTGTCCGTCTGTCCGTCCGTCCGTCCGTCGTCTGTCACCAGGCTGTATCTCATGAACCGTGATAGCAAGACCGTTGAAATTTTCACAGATGATGTATTTCGGCTGCCGCTATAACAACAAATACTAAAAACAGAATAAAAGAAATATTTAAGTGGGGCTCCCATACAACAAACATGATTTTTTTGGCATTTTTTTTTTATAGATAATGGTACAGAACCCTTTGTGCGCGAGTCCGACTCGCACTTGGCCGGTTTTTTTGGTGATTTAAGTCGCGTCAAATATCTTTATCTAAGGGATCTTTTTGAATTTTTGCCAGTTTTTCTGCTTACAATAAGAAAATATGATATTGTGACATTGTAAAAATCAAGCCTCCGCCATTTCTTCAAACCATCCGTATTCGTGAATTTCAGAGTTTTCAAAATTGCTGCAAAGACTACGTGAGTTTTTGCTGGTATCGACATTTTAAGCGTTTTTAAGTCCTATTCTTAAGGATTATTAAAAAAGAGACTCAAAACTTAATGCCCTTACCATGTATAAAACACCCTTATACTCGTAAAAACTCGCAATGTTTATTCTAACAATAGTTAATACCCTCTCCAACTTCATACCATTACATGGTCACCTTTTCACTTTTATCAAAACTCTTTCAATAAAATCTCTTTGACAGTCTCAAAACGAAAGGTTTCTTGCCTTTGACTGTTCCAAGTGGGTGTGTAATGTTTGGTCTAGGTATTATTAATGTAACAACGAATAATACAATTTCGACTTATATAAAATTCATTTGTTATAAATAATCATCTATTGCTGTAACATCTTACGATATACCTCCATAAGATATAATTTTACTTCATTTAACGTTCAGTGGATGTAACATACAAATAAACTGATGAATAAAGTAACAATGTTCACATTGTATTAGATTTCTTTGATCTAATGATTTATATAAGTAATTTTATCGAATGTAAATTCGGCTTAAATTACGGTCGTGACTAAGGAAAGTCGGAGCCCTGAGAGAAAAAAAAAGAAAACGAAAACAGAATGAGCGGGGCTCCTTTTTCTGTTTGCAGGGTTTAAAGAAACCTAACATGAATGGGATCACGGGAGCTAAGTTAAGGCGCTTTGCTTGCTCACACTAGCTCCCGTCACATCTAATCTATTCGGGTCGGGGTGCCCTACGTTCCCGAGCTGGCCCCTCTCGCTCTTTGTTCAGCGGTTAGATCAAAAGTGAATTTAAAAAATGATAATTAGTTCAAAGAACGCTATACTAAATAAAAATATACTAAAAGACGTTAGAGAAAGGTTTTAACATATGCTGTTATACAAACCGAACGATATATTAAGTGAAAATTATGTAAAATGTTGTTACATGAAGTAAACGTTATGTTGTATAAGCGTTATAGTTTTTGAAAATATTAATAATATTTTTATACTAAATGAGCGGCACCCGCTTCAAGCATCTGACTAATCAGCCGACAAGTTGGCCGATACGTCTGGCGATTCTGTCGGAGACAAAGCGAAACCTTTCCCAGTTGTCGAGATATCAATAGACATAACTTCAAATAGAGCGCAACAGTAGCATCCAGTGGTACGCAACCGTCTGGTAGACAGGTTTGGATGTTAATATTCATTACGCTGCATCCCTGGAGAGCTGGGTTCAGACAAATAGACTGCGTTGTCGCAAACTCGTCATACGACAATGATGTGAGAAAGGTTTAGAGTGTCTTCCTTGATTATTGTGATAGTAAGATTCAGTATAGATCAACTTGCGTCGTATTAGCCTTGAAAATCAAACTCTAATTCTTAACAATTCATCTTAATTGTGCAGAAATAAATATTCACATTTATACTTTCGATCTTATGATATAATGTGTATTACAAAGTCTTTCTGTCAGATATGTTTATGTCATACATCTAAGGCAGCGAGTGTAAAGCCATCAACCAGCCTCTGACTCCGAGCTGTTACAAAAAAAAACACTGAAGACAAATTTAACATCCTGAAAATTAAACCCAGGACCCACTTCTATTTAAGTCTCCTGAAACAAAAATAATTTATAATCATTCAATAAATAAGTGAAATTTTGCCAACGATAAGTTTCTCGACAGTGCGACGAAGTGTTTTATAGAAATTTTTGCAAGGATAACTTGATCTAAAGATTTTTTTTATTTTAAAACTGCTATCGTACTGTCGTATTTTGCCTATCTACGAGGATTTGTGGTACACAGAAATAAACATGTTTATTCGGCACACACAGTTACAAAAAATGTCTGAAAATACTATATCTCAAAATGACAGCACAGAAACTACACAGTGTTCATCTATCAAAGAGGATATCTACGTTTCTCCACAAATACTTACAGGTGCTTTGAGCGCACTGTATAGACGACATTCATCGCAGACGACAAGTTTGCTAACTACAGTTTCTCATCAGTAACCACTGAAGGATTTGTAGTGATCCATGGTTATAAATGGATGTACTAGAACTAGAAATTCTGAGAGATACGGTGCTTGTTCTTTGAAATTAGTTGCTGATGAGTTATTTGAAAATGGTATGGATAAGTTACCTTTGTTTTTGGTTAGTGAAATAATATATGAGATTATTGATATTTTTATTAGGAATCTAGTTGATTGTTTATTGATCACAATATTGATATTGATCTTGCAAAATCACAAGAGAAACGTCAGCTGTCAAATTAAAAATAACTTAGCTACGTTCCATTCAATATAGGTAACTAAAGTTTTTTATATCTTTTGAAAGACATAAATAAGAAATAAATCTAATTCATATTTCATTAATTGATATTAAATAAGTACATTCTTAAAATTAACTAGATGTTATTTTATCTATTCAAATGATTTTACAAAACAATTCTAGATGAAAAAGTTTTGAGTATCTTCAGTCTTTTGAGTAGGTACCTTAACAATGTGATTTATAAAAATGTACAGCAGTAACAAAAAATCCTGTAGCGAGTCTCACTAATGCCATTACAAATACAAAAACATTCCCATTCTGATTTCTCAGCTATAAAATAGAACTTCAGGGTATCCGATAGATAATTCAATAGCTCACACAGTTTGGTTTGTAGTTCTGAATTAATATTCATTACTGCCTTGGATAAACCTTCGCGTTGGCACGAGGTAAGCTTTGCGTCTCGACGACTGCTGTCAGGAAGAACGCGGTAACTGATCCTTTAATTGACATTTCTAATTGTATTGATTTCTTGGTTTGCGTTCAGTATATTTGGTTGGTGTATTTTGGAAGATTTTGTTTAGTTATCAGTGGATCGTTTTTTATCTCTGATTCCTGTGCCCGAACAAAAAAATTTGGTATCTGAATACCTAGCGAAAAATATGTAAATCAAGTGAAGTTATTTTTAACCGCCTTCACACCGATTTTTTTTTTTTTTTTATGTTTGTTCGCGCATAACTCCGTCGCTTGCCAACCGATTTAAAATTCTTTTTTCGTTGGAAAGGGTATACTTCCCAAATGGTCCCATTGAAATTTTATCAAAATCGGTTCAGTAGTTTGGTTTTTAAATCCAAATATCCGGAAAAAATATGTAGAAAAATCATCCATGTATACGAAATTGCGAATTTTTGTTTTCCTGTGACTTTCCAATGATGTTGTTAGGTGTGGGGTACCACTAAAAAGTGAAAAATAAAAAACTGTTTCACAAAAAAAAAGAAACCGACTTTCAAAAAAAACTACAAAGTTCAAAATAACTTTAATTTCGGAAGTCGGTGTTTTTGGTTGCTTCTTCGTCATTTGACACCGACTTCCGAAATTAAAGTTATTTTGAACTTTGTAGTTTTTTTTTATATCGTGGTATTATATATAGGTCTTATTATGTGATTTCACATTTAAACATTAGTACCGGAAATAGGGGTGAATGGAAACAAAACTTTATAGGGGATTTTCGTGTTATTTAAAGATCAATTGTAGCATTAAAGGAGACGAATGTTTTAATCAGTTTAAATATTTAAACATTAATACTTCATACCAATCTATTTTTTGTTTCTATGCCCCCCTTTTTACAGGTATTTTTTTTCTTCAAGTTCTCAGTATTAAATTAACCTTGTGAGAGATGCTGTTAAAATAAGAATATTATGAGCTAAGTTAATCAAGAAACAGATGTATTATATTCTGTTTTCCCACAATAAAATATATTCTTAAGTAGATAAAATTAGTTACTGGTGCGATTTAAGAAGGCAGTTTTCCTTTTCTTGTTTCACAAACTGCTTCAATAGTAAGTAGTTGTCGATCCTCAGTTTTTGTGACATCATATACTTATCATACATGACGACAATTTGAGGGTCCTTGACGTTTTATCAAAGATTTTTGTCAGGATACTCTCGAACCCAATTGACATTGAAGAGACTTTGTATCTACATCCTTGTAAAATCAGGACATGAGTATCTTTACGATATTATTGGATACACGATTGACCTCCTGAAATAGGTCAGATTTGTTTTCATAATAGTGCGGTTATTATGTGTATTTTGAGCAATTATCTAACTTGTGTACGATCTATATAGTGCTTAGGGGAACGTTATAAACTGCATTCACGATATTATTTTAAGTTTAATTGTGCTCTTATTAGATAATTACCTTGTAAATATAGTAGGTATTTGCTATTAATCAGGGTATTCGGTGAAAAGTAATATAAAAAAATAAATAAGGTATTTTCATCTTTATATCATTTAATAATATTGGCTTAGTAACCAAAGTTGTGAAAGGTATCTAAATAAGGTTAGAATTTTAAAATATTTAACCTGATAGACATCTTTCTGCCATTTTATCGTCACGAAAACGAAGACGCTTTTTAGATTCAACAGTTAGGTACTGCCTCGCAAAGTGAAAACTTTTTAATGGCGTTAATTTGATAAATTTTTTAACGACGTGAATTTTAATGGGTATGGCAAAAAAATAATTATAGACAAAAACCGACGCGTTCAACGCTCGAAAGTAAAAACTTCATTAAAAAAAAACAACTTTGTTCATAAAATAATAATTTTATGAAAACGACCGGTTGGATCGTTAAAACCTTTTCATTGGTTTTAATAAAGTCGTAAGTATAGTTTTTTACTTCGGAAAAAGGCAAATATTTTTTCGAGTGTTCTCTATTTATGCACGGTTCCGTTTTCAGCAAAGATTTATCTAACTAAAATAATATTGAGTTAACATTGCTTGCTCTTCTATTTCGCAGCTTTTGTTTTCTATCATAATCCCATTTGAATATATAAATAACATTCAACGTCCATTAAATGCCAATAAATGTTGTTTGTTTATTGTGGTTATCATGTTACAACACTCCGCAACTAACCAGTACCTACCTATAAAACTTGCACAAAAAAAACTCGTCACCATATTTTTTAACACTTTTCGCCTCTATTAAAATTTAAAAGCCACATACGGCGTTCTCATCCACAAGCGTCGGCATGAACACTCAGCAGTTGTAATAACACGATATGGGGACGAATAATATGAGACCTTCTTTTTGCTCAGGCTTATCTGTGGTACGCCCGCGGTAGTACGCCCCCTAGATGTGTTTTATTTTAATTTTCTCCTTTATTATGTCCCTAGGTAGCGTATGCGATGTGCTGATTGTTTTTTGATGCTTAATAACGTATTTTTTAAAGGTAGTATTTTGTTTGTTGGTAACGGGAACATATTATGTAGATTTTGGTGTAAATGGATTTAGTACTAAGTACTATGTACCTTAAATTTAAACTATAATGATCATTTTGGGTAGGCCTTCGACTTGAATGTACCCTGGCGATTGGGGATGTCATGCTCACTCAAAGGTCTAGCTGATGGTGGCGCATGCGTTGGATCATTTGGTTCCCTTAAAAATGGTTGAGCGTAATGGTGCCAGCGTATGCGTCATGTTCGTGAACGGGCGCCGTCAGCTGAGACTGGTCATCTCTCGGCTGCCATGATTTATTTTAATTATTTCTTTGGATAATTTTATTTTTTGCTCTGGAAGTTTTTATCCTGCACGTCTTTTACATTGTTCTCACATATATGTATAATTTCACTTTGAATGATGTAATCATAATTTTGTTACAATATTATTATTTTTAGTGTCCGTGGAGTTTCTTGCACGTTTTCTGCATAGATATCTATGCTTTGGAACGTGCAAATAGCTTCATCTTTGTGACCGACCGACCTTGACAATTCAAAAGTGCCTGTAAATGGTCTAATTGAAATAAATTATTTAAATTTGAATTTGAGTAAACACGCTTTCTAAATATATGTACTAGAGTAACACGGATACAGTGCCGTGTTTCATTAGAATTAATCTATGAGGACATGTTTTGTATTATGGGTTTGGCAAAACGAACAGCCTACATTTGTATGGCCAATGGTATCGTACTAAATTCTGACTATTTTTTATTTTAATTGCACCTAAATAGTATTGAGTTTAGTGTCTCTTATTGCGTAGAAATAATGCTATTGTGTGATGTCTATATAAATAAATTGAGGGTATTCAAATGTCTAGACTGTGGTTCTTACTAGTACACTACGTTCGATAGAGATTTATTCATAGATGTTGATTAAGAAAAGAACATAAAATATAAAAATAATTCCACCACCCGTACTTTTTGACCCAGTTTTCATACAAATAATAAAAAATCCACCCCCAAAATCCTATTAAAAAATATTGCAACCAATTCGGAAAAAGTGCATTCAAAATCAAAAGAGTAGGCAATTCCGCTATTCAAACTCATAAAACTTCAACGGAACAATATTCAGTACTCCAATTACGGCTGTAGCATTCGAGTGGTCTGGAAAGAATATTGCAAAAAAGCTGGCTAGGTATGAGTTTGACTTGCGTATTAAGGGATCCGTACCATGCAATGGCAATAGTGTTTATGAACAATAACGCCCTTCAAAAATTTAAAGTAATCTTTTTAATGTGTGGCCTCTCGCAGGTCAACCTAGGAGGTTGTCGACTGCTTAACCGGACTTATAATATTATTATTAAAGCCTCCAGCCAGGGCTTATTATACAACTTACAAACTAAGCGACTACGCTATGGGCACCCCCTGTGGGGTACGGACCTCGGCTTAGGTGTTTAAAGTAATCATTATAACATTCAGTTATATATTAATGTTGGTCCTCACCACCATTCGGTTCGGAATTTTTATCATTTTAAGTAGTTGCTGCTTTAATTACCATTTTCGCGAACTTCGTATCTTTAATCTATTACGGTTCTATAAATATAAAAAATCAACAATAACCACATCATTTCGTTTCATATTAACGTAGGTAGATGGGCCGGTTATAAAACCTAACGTGGTTTAGTTAAGGGTCCCCGTTTCCCCCTCTGCGTACTGAACCCAAAAAAGCTCGGTAGCGCCGAGGGAAGAGCGTGACGTCACGAGCCGTTGCAACAGAACCTAATAGGAAACGCGATCGTTGTCTTTAATCGAATCGGTGTACGGAGGCCGTCGAGTTGAGAAAGCTTAGAACTGGAGTAATACTTGGATTCAGGAAATTAAGAGTTTGAGCAATTCAGAGGAATTCTTTTTTCATTTTTTTAATGAAAATTGGGGAGAGCTTTTGAAGGTAAGAGGATCATCGTCGCAATGAGAATTATTTTTTGCCTTTCTTCAGGAAACATTTTTATTTTTGGTCGTAGCGGGTGTTATGCAAATAAACGATTTCTATTCAATTATATTCTGAATAGCAAAACCAATGTCAACTTTGACCTAAAAGTAGAGCAAATTCGCAACATATCGCGTGAAATTATAACTTTCTTTCCGACTTGCTAGACAAAAGTTGTAATAGCTCGGTTAATATACATGTTATAAAAATAATTTATAGCCTATATATAGCACTCAGGAATAATGTAGCTTTCTACCAGTGAAAAAATTTTAGAATTGGATCCTAATGATCCAATTCTAAAATTTTTCTTTAGTTCCAGAGATTACCCCCTACATACAAACTTACAAATTTTACCTCTTTATAATATTTGTATAGATTTTTTCTCAATGTGAATGTGAATTTAAATAGGATTAATATTGTATTTAACACACAATATTTTGAAATTTTATGATCTAATACAGATTTATTAAAATCTTACGGACTTTTTAATTTTCCAATGACATCTAAAATCAGGAGTTACTATGAACACGGCTTTTCACTAAGATAATTTCATTTCTCCATTATTTTGTCCATGTAAAATCTCATGCTGAGTATAAATACATAAAAAGTCATACAGAACCCAGAGGGGAACCCCTGGTTGATGGATTAGACTGGACCCTGTTGACAGACGACATGATAATCAAATTATGAGGACAAAAATATTGTTTAATAAACCAGTTAGGGTAGATACTTATAAATCAGCTTTTATGCCCAATCTATATTTTATGATTTTCAGGTGAATATGCCTATACAACGTTGTATAAAATGTATTTTTAATTTTATAAACCAATAACAGTGCCGACTAACCTTTAAATATAACCCTGCCATTTTTTTTTTAAATGCGCACCATTAAAAATGAAATTAAAAGAAAAAAAAAAGTGTTTTCTGATGTTGCAAATAAGACGCTGAATATTAATTATAAAATAATAGATATCATTATACTTTGTTAAATTAAGCAGAATGTAAGCTATACTAGAATTACCTGACAATTGTTAATTTGGTGTGACTCAATTATGTTGTAGCGTACCACCACTATTATCAATCTATCTATCTAGCCTCTTTCGTCCCACTGCTGGGTAAAGACCTCCTTCTCCCTTTTCCACACAAATCGGTCATTTGCTAGTACGGGCCAGTCTTTTCTCAATAGGAGTCATTTGGAGGTAGCGGCACAGAGAGTAAAGTTCCGCATTTCCATTGTAAAGGGAGGATCCTCCGACCAGACAGATGTTGTGTCTGGTAGGCAACTGCCCGAGAGTTGATATTCGGGCTTTGCATATGTTCTAATCGCACGGGAAACTTTGATATCGCGATTTAGGAATTTGTCAAGCTAGTTCGCAGCTGTCGAGATAGATGGCGCTGCGAGTCTCATTTGTTGATTCTGCTACGTCGATTTTTTTTTGTGGCGGTATTAATGTCGCCTACAGTCGAGCTCGTCCCGCCTTCTTCACCCTTTTTTGTTTCATTGTTTTATTTTTGATAGGAACGGGCTTAGCAGTGTGTTCGCAATAGAACACACACATTATATGGTAGTTTTTAAACAGGAGTCCTAAGCTTAGATTCGATGAGCCAGCATTGAGAGCTGTATGAGAAAGCTAAGTCTACGGTCATCAACCCGCATGGTGAGTGTGGTGACAACAGGGAAATAATATCCTTATTTGGTACTTACCTAAGCGTGTGGTTTTTACGTCTAGAACCTTTCGCATCTTAGAAACCAAGCCACGTACGTGCTCTTATAATGTTGTTTATAACCCACAGATGGCCACGACAGGCGGTGTAAATTTTCTAACAAAAACTATAAACAATCATTTGAAAGGTATGCCCTGTAGGTGATGGTAATCATCGATTTTGGAATTACAATTTTGAAGTTGTGTATCTGTCAAATTCAATTTAAGCTATTCGCATCATCATCTGCCTGGCCTTTTTCCCAGCTACGAGTATATTGAGGTCGGCTCCCAGTCAAACCGGATTCAGCTGAATACCAGTATTTTACGTGGAGCGGCTGCCTACTAGACCTCTACAACCCATTAACTGGGTAACACGGTACTTCTTGGCAAGACTGGTGTCAGATTTACTGGCTTCTGACAATCTGTAACGGCTGCCCAAGTTCTACAAATGACAGCCGGGACCAACAGCTTAACGTGCTTTCCGAAGCACGGAATGTAAGTTTGAGTAAGAGTCTCGGTATGTAAGCCACTCGCATCAGAGTCGCAAAAAAACATCTATTGTTTCCTTACATTTTGCCAGATTGCGACTAACACGAAAATATCAACGTTGCTTTAAAAATTTTAGAATTGGCCCTCTGAAAGCCAGTCTACGCCATTAGTGTTAGTAGGGATTGACACGTTCGAGCTCCAAATACACATTTTAAAAGCTGTCCCTTAGTATCGGGAAACCATAACAAAACTTGGTGAATCTTGTACAAAATACACAAAAGTACAGTTGATACTCCATCAGCATTTAATAAAATGCAAAATAAAAAAGATTTAAAGATTATTCCACACCACGAAAATCCATATATTAAAAAGTCACTGAAAAATACAAGTGCTACCAACCGTTAATTTGATTTCGATGCAACGTCTGAAAAAAAAATCAACAACTTTTTCAATTTTAATAAACGAATTTGCGTTAACCTCTTTGCACGATAAAAATATTTTTTAACAGAACTGTTAGCTGTATATAAAATTTTCACACCATATGATACACAATTTAACGATGATGAATGATATCAAAGTCTGCAAAGTAACTGCTTAATCTACTTCATTTACTTTACATTACCTTTAAAAGCAAAAACTGAGTTTATTTTTAACTTTTGTACCATCTTTACCATGTGTAGAGATGGTACAATTATTTAATTATTATAATTTTTTTATATTTATATTATGTACAGAACATTGATAGTGTATCTTGGTATCTACCAAGATACACTATAAACAAAAAAGATACAGAACATTGATAGTGTGGATTGCTATCTAGCAATCCACACTATCAATGTTCTGTATCTTTTGAAACAAGCTGTACCTAAACCAAAATATTGAAATAGAAAATTTTTGCTTAGTTGATTCTCTTTGTTACTTCACGAGCAATACAAGAAGCTACAAGATAAAAAGATTCGAGTTTATTTATTTCAGCAATTTAGTTCTGCTAATAATAGCTAAATGAAATGTTGAAATATAATGTTTCAAACCATTAAGTTTCGGGTTTCTGCAGGACCTAACTATTCTTACCGATTATGTTTTTTTACCCTTATAAAGTCGCAACTTGTGCAACATTACAATAGAGGAACAAATTTAACTCAAGTTATCAATTTGATAAAAGTCAAGTCATCAATGATTATTGCATCATTTCGTAAAATATAAATTAGAAACCAAAATCTTCACTATAATTAACTAAACAAGAAAAAAATCAAACAAAATAACACACCAAGCATAATTAAAATCTGCTCCTCATCAAAAGTGATAAAAAGTTATCAAGACATAACATCGAGGCGTATAATTTATCGGACATAAGTCGCTGATGTCGGGGCAAATGAAACCTAATTGCACTTAATTTTCACTGAATCATTTCCTCCCATATAATCAAGTATCACTCACAAAACTAATTCCTGACACTCACAAACACCATGAGCTTGGCGGATGGGTTAAGTTAAAGGATGTAGCGATTTTAATAAATTAATTAAATTTATCGTGGGTTTTGGACCGGGGCCACGATTGATCAAGACGGCCACTGTGACGGTGGCGAGACGATATCACTCGACTTGCTGGAACTACCTGAGGCCCTAGACAATGTACCATTCAATTAGCGATTGCGACTGTCGAATTGCCAAAATGTAGGAATTTGATCACGTGACATTTCGATAGCAAATATTTTTGACGAATTGACAATCGCCTTCGCCTCGCTTTGACAGAATCTCAATTGTACAGTCACACAAGCCTTTGCTCAGTCATGGGCAATCCATTAATTTATAAAAATAAATAAAATGTAGTAGAATCAAATAGTATATTACAATTATTTAACAATACAATTCACTACTGTAACTATTGGAATAAACGGCTATTATTACTATAATGGGCTTTATTTTTTAGCGCCACAATCCATGTAGATTACTGTGAAAGTTTCCTAGACCATAGGAAGTACAACTCAAAAACCTTAAGCATATTTTTCATCATCTATAATTCTATACTATTCCAGCGAAAGAAACACTTAGCACAGGTCTTCTCAAAGCGTCGCAACACCTTGTTTGAATGGTCTCTATATTTAAAATAGGTAATTCTTAGATTGTTTTTTATTTAAAAATACATTTAGTGCCTCAAACGAGTCCATATATTCATAGCGTACACGGTCTTGGTCTTTTAGAGGTTTGACTTAAGGTATCTACGTGACAAAAATGCATCAAACTCTTTTTCATTATAATAGACATCGTATTTCAGTGAAATCTTCTACAAACTTTTTTCGCTTACTATTTCTTAAAGTTCGGGATGTTAGTTGCAGGATTGTCACCATTCTATCGTCTATGAGATTAAGTCATATGAGTAAAAAATTCCACAGCATTTTACTGCTATCGTTTATCGCTCCGCCTCCAACTTACGCCTAAACCGTAATGAGATTTTCCGTCACCACTGTTATCCCTGCATTTGATACACCTGCTATAAGCCGCTATAAAAGTGTAATAACACTAATGGCATTCGCATGTCTTTATTATATAGCTTCTCGTAAACTTGTTATTTATTAAGGAGTGCTGCATTGTTTTAATTTTAATGTATAGTAAAAAGTTTTGCTTCACTATTTGTAGAAGTTACTGTGGTTTTTATGTACCTATTTGGACGATCGTTCGTGTCAGTATGGTTTGTGTGGATACTTTTTTTTTGTATGTGAAATCATCAAATGACTTTTCCCGCTCTGATCGTAGCAGAAGGGAGTGGTGTCAAACTCTTACTGACTAAAACCCGCCCGTGTTCCTCCAAATGCTTTTGTGTTCCAGATTTTGTTCAAAAGAGTCACCGCGGCCTTGTAACGCAAAGGGCACTATGAGGAGCACGAATGGGTTTTAGTCAGTAACAGTCTGACAATCCCTCCCACTCACGGATATAGTATATCTGTGCGCCCGCTCCACCCAGTGCGGAAGGCGTCATTTGATGATTTCCCATCCATAAATAAGTGCCTCGGTAACTCTTTCGAACAATTCTGCAACCCTGGCAGGCACTTGTGTACGATCGTTTGTGTCAGTATGGTATATGTGGATACTTGGATATGCGTCATGTTTGACGTGGACTGACGTCCGAATTGTCTATATTTAGCTTAGAAAAGTTCAGTTCAACCTTCACGTTAGTAAAACAACCGATCAACATTTATTTTTAGCCTGAGGTTTCATACATTGTAGTTATTTCAGATGTGGTGTAATATATATATACAAACTTTATATTATCTTTTGTTAATATGTATGTCCGGTTGGATATTATTTTTAATATAATGTAGGCGCAGAAATTTCAGTATTATTCATTGTCAGCGACTTCGTACGCGCATATCCCGTTTTTTACCGTTTTAGTTAAAAAGCATCTTCGCATTATTGCCTATCTAATGAAACTGGTTTGGGGTGGTTTTATGTTTTCAAAGTCTAAAGGACATAGGTAGAACAATTTTTGTGTTTTATCAGTAATATTCAAGATTTCAGTTATTCTAAAATTACTTCATTGCTCAAATCTAGGTAGAAATAAAAAGGTCTCAAGCAATATTTCTAAACATAACTCGTGCGGATATTTATGATTGAATCAGTAATATGAACAAATCTTTCATACTGTTGTCAGTCCCGTATAAAATATACAGCTAGACCGACATTTTATGAAGACAGCCATAAACATAGCGTCCCTGTCGTTATTCTTTGTCATATTAAAATTGCTTCCAACAGAATATAGAATTTCTATTAGAAATACCACTTCTGCATCCTCAAGTATTTCTGTTCATAAGATTGCTCCAAGAAACGGTAAGACTCGTAAGTACAGCGCACCATAATCGTAAAATTTTCTATATCCTCGTCATTAATACTCTTTTGAAGAGATGCGGACGTGTAAACTCATAATACTTAAACTATAATTCTAATAAATATTTATGTCTCTTCGTATGTAAACGATCCCGCGAAACATCAAAATTCAATCTCAGCCTGAATTACGCATAGAGCCTATTTCATCTACATCGTAAAATGTCATCATAAAACGTTGAATCTTTCCAGTGCTCGTATTCCGGGACACGCAATCAATCAGACGTATTAGCAAGCTTCGATGGCGGTAACTGAAGAAGCTTGGTTAAATTTATTCAAGGTTGGGAGTCCTTATAACACTTATTGGCATTCATAAGCACTTGGAGTCTCATAAACTGAAGATCGATACTCTGAAGCCGGTAAGCTGCCGCTACTACGGCAGTCGAATCCTTTGTACTCTAGATTACGTCATTTAGGCAACCATTGACATGTAAATTCCTCTAGGCTATTAAATTTGCATTCTAATTAAAACAAAACACCCGGTATTGGCTTATTTTGTAAATACTGGCTGCTTCTAGTAAGTACTTCAGTTTGTTTACCTAAAGTTTCAGCCTGAAGGCTGGAGTACTTTAGCTTTTATGAGTTTTACGTTAAAGCTTACCGAAATTAAATAGTGAAAAAAATATCTTTTGGTTATACATTTTTTTGGTATGAAGTAAGCTATCAGAATATAGGTAAAACATATTAAGTAATGGAAAAACTATTCAGTGTTGTTCCGTCTATAGCAGACGGAACCGTGCTCAGTAACTGTTTTATAATGGTTATTTTTTTCTACCTTTAGGTCATTTATATCCGATATCTAACTATAAGGTAGAAGGTCAATTTATACTGGTCCTCCTATATCAGAAGAACGACTTACCGCACAGAACATCTACCAAACATTAACAAGAAGCAACAAAGCCACGAGAGCACATGAACTTGACAAAACTAACAACCAATAAGAAGCTAACGATGCTCTTCACGAACCGTCGCCATTAGAAGACCCTGAATTGA
This sequence comes from Melanchra persicariae, assembly GCA_947386135.1. Taxonomy (NCBI): domain Eukaryota; kingdom Metazoa; phylum Arthropoda; class Insecta; order Lepidoptera; family Noctuidae; genus Melanchra; species Melanchra persicariae. The sequence continues at coordinate 6,526,917 of OX376655.1, read as the reverse complement.
AAGGAATGTTTTCACAATATGCTGTGAAGCTTTGTGGTTCCCGACTTAGGGAGGTGTCGTGAGAATCGACTTTGGTATTGTATAAGGATATCGACATGAAACTGTAGATACTATTGCTACATCAAACGATGACCCTACAACAAACAATATCGAGTCTTTTTTGGAAAAACCACGTAAGTGACAATAAACACTTTTTACAGGAAATGGTTTCTTCTTCTCTTATCAAAATATATTTAGGATACATTATAAAAATATAGGCACTAGTCTAATCGATCAGTAGATTTATGAATGACAAGTCATAAAAAGTGCAAATATTCATACAATATTTTCCTGAATTGGCGTGATTTATGGCGTGTTTTCTAATGTGTCTACTATTTTCAAGAAAAAATTGGTAATTTTGTCTTTAGGTTCGCGTTTGTTTTTCGCTTCGATATAAATATCGAAGAAATAATAGCTCTAAGTGCTGTCTGCTGACCTAATTCTTCGCCACTGTCGACCAAAGTTTTTGTTTCTGAAATTTTCTTAGCGGAAGAGATTAACCAAGACTTCCACCTCCGGTAAAGCTTAACAATTTATTTTTCAAAAGCTCAATAAAATAATTTTATACAACGTGCGACAGTGAATTGTTTTGTTGTATAAGTGCTAAGCCACAACAAATAATTTTATTCCCGCTGACCGGTCCCATGGCGAGACCCAACGCGTGATAATGCATTATTTATACGCTCTAAGACGACCAAAACGAATGCAGATACTAACGAAAAATAAGATACGGAGGCACAGTCGCCTTTTGTCTCAACGACAAACGTGCCTCGTGAATAAATAACACAAATAAAAATCCTATAAATATTGAACAACAGTATATTTCACACTTTACCGAAGCCACGGTAACTGAGATATATTATGACACGTTTATATTGATGCAGGTTTTTTGGGTGAAAAAGAAAAAAGAAGAAAGAAAAAGAGTTTATTTACGCCAAGCATGACGCACACCATAAAAATAAATGAGTATATATATAAAAGTAAAAAGGGATTTTGAGGAAGATATGCGTCACATCGGCGCAAAACGGCCATCGCTCAGCATAATGCTGGAACTCGTGTGCGAGACAGAGCCACAGCGCTGGTTTTCAGCGACAGCCGGCTCAGACTGAGAGACGTCGGCCGGAGCAGCCTAAAGGTAGTTGAATAAAAAAATAAATAAGAAAAAATAATATATATATATATATATATAGATATGGACAAATAATAAACTGTTGCGCAGACAATCGCAGGACAAATAGTGACGCACACGACTAAAAATTTTTATTTTATCTATGCGCACGCAAAAACGATCCTAGCCAATTCCGAGTTTACATCTCCCCAGCCCTAGTATAGGTGTTCTGTGGTTTACATAGTCTATGTCCGTCCATGCGCACCACCCACAAAATGGCCGAAGATCGACAACGAATCACAAACACAGTGGAAAGATGGAATTCATGGAATGTAGAAAGTTCTTGACCTGCGCAATTCACGTAGTTTGTTTATATATTATGTGTTGCTGGATGAAGCAGTAGTGGGGTGGTTGCTGTTTCACGAATCTTCGTTTGTAAACGAAACGAAACAATGCGAATGAATTTTTATTGTTATTTTTTACAATGTCTGTATACTTCAATACGTCCAAGTTTGGTAGTAGTCGCAAAAAGCGCCAGGGACGCAAATATTGCACATGTTTCATCGGTTTTTATATTTGAAAACGATGTTTTGATTTTTTTAGTTCGCCATTTTAAATCGGATTGTTTTTTCGGTGTCCAGAAAGTTGCTGTTGAATTTAGACCATTAAAAAGGCTTGTACTGAAATGAAATAAAAAGTGGCAGCGTAGTTGGAGCGTAGTCGTGTAGATTTTGTTTAGTTTTCGATCAATATTTCATCGTCACAGGCAGCCGGTCACCACGTAACGTCAGCGCTCTGCCAAACAGGGACACAGAAAGGAATGGGGGCATTTGATTACTTACAATTTTTTATGCCATCCACACGTGTCACATTTTTCGCCCCATGTTACGTAAAGTTGTATAAATGGGTATATTTTTCTGTTTTATATTCAGTTGAGCAAAACAGACAACTGAACAACAAGCTACTGATCACCTCATCAAACGCCCTGTCTATTTCACATGCCTCGAAATAAGGAAAAGTTCGTGCGTCAACATTATTGCATTTACATAAATTGAGAAACCTATTATTTTATTCTACTAACTTTAAGTCTAGAATAGACATTCCAGAGTTAGCAAGCAACACTGTCATCTCGTTTCCACGAAGTGCAGTCTTCATGGCACTGTGTAGTTAAGGCTCTAGACAGACGGACCGCATTTCAACTGCATTCAAACTGCATCCGAACTGCACCATACCCACCCACCCGCACTCTCCCCCGTGCATGGAATCAGTAGTAGAAACAAGGTTAGAGTTCGATTGCAGTCGGTGTGCAGTTCACACGATTGCACGCCGACTGCAATTGAACTGCAATCGGACTGCACGTTTGGTTTGCAGTTCTATTGCAGTCGTGTCAACTGCATTCAAACTGCATCCGAACTGCAATTTGCGGTTGGATTGCAGTTGAAATGCGGACCGTCTGTCTAGAGCCTTAGTGCAGGAAATTTAGTTTCAGTATATCAACTCCGCAATTCTAATAGAATCTTCAAAATTATTTTGATCAATATGCAACACATAAGATTATTGGTCGAAAGTTGCGTAACAACTGTTTCTGATACGAAGCAATTCCAATAATAAAATTTACAACAAAAATAAGCGAAACATTTGACATTACTCGAAGATTAAGTTCCAAAAACTCACAACAAGTCTCCAAAGTTTTTCTATTACATTCGTGTAAGCGTATGAATAGTGGATATGTATAGCGCAAAACTGCCGGAGCGCAATAGCGTTTATAAAGCGTTAATATATAAATCAAAACGTTGTTCAGTCTCGCCGATATGAAAGAACGTTTACATTTTGTACGCCGCTGTACAGTTTTTTATACGTTTCTTGTTTAAATTTGTTTGACTTTTCATTGCATATTATCATCCATACGTCCGTCTGTCTGACAGCGAACTGTATCTCATGAACCGTAATAGATATTTGAAATTTTCACAGAGTGTGTTTTTCCGTTGCCGATAGGACAACAAATCATGTTTTTTTTCTGGTTTGGTGGCCACCTAAAATACTCACAGAGATTGTATTGCTCAATTTTCTAAAAATAATAAATTGAAAATTATATTTAAAAATTAATGGGGGTCTATCATACAAGAGACGCGTTTTTTGGAGCTTTTTGTTCAATTTTAATGGCATAATAGTGAATTGTATTAATAGTAATGACTGTAGTACGGAACACTTTATGCTTGAGTCCGACTCGCAGTTGCCCGGTTTGTAGAAATCATTATTTAGATGACCATGCCTGAAAAAGCTCTATACAAAATGTTCGTGACACCAGTGTCGCATTGCCGCATCGTGCTTGTCTTTGGGAACCTTTACATACAACATACCTACATAGTTATTATTTACATTTAAGTATTATTTCAAGTCGTCCATCAGTAGGTACCCATCACGAAGGGTATTTTTTTTTGGAAATTTGCTATTTTATCACAACTTTCAATAACAGTACAATACAGTAACGTAATCTGCAAATCGTAATGGGGTGACCATTAGTAAACCCAACACCTATTATATTATAATTACTAGCTTTTGCACGTGACTTCGTACACACATATCCCGTTTTATCCCATTCACATAATAATTTCGGTAAATCATCACACAGTGCTTCCCTACACTCCTCAAGGAACCTATGTACCTACATACCAAATTCAGCTTCAGCTTTCTACGACCAGCAGTTTCGGCTGTGCGTTGTCTGTCAATCACTCTTCAGTAACGGAAAAGTTTTATATACGTATATTGATTATCTGTAGGATAATTTCCATAAAAATATTATGGCATCAGTGTCGCATCGTCGCGTCGCTCTTATCTGTTGGAGCCTTTAATGTTAGTCGCTCCGTTTTTGCAAAATGGCGTCCAAAATAACGAGTAAATAATAACCTAATAAACGTATGTTAATCAAATTATCTACTAAATAATAGTAATAACATATTTACATACCGCATAATCAAATAGAACATATTATTGGCCAATCGATTTATCATAATAACCAAATTAACTTTGCATTTCCATACATTACCGTCCAGAATAATGTTCCTCTAATATTACGCAGTGGGAATATTGGTTATATATTAGAGATGGACTGACTATTCTGTGACTAGTCGGGAAAGCCGACTATCCAGCTACGTTTATAGAAGGTCACTAGTAGGCCATTATTTCGCAAAAGAAGCCGACTACATCACTCAGTACATTAAATATTTTTAAGAATTAAATCAGTCTTACAAGAACTATGCGTACTATCGAATATTTCAGTAAAAATATTAGAGATGGACCTACTATTTGGGAAAACCGACTGTCCGGCTACATTATACAATACATTGACCATTAATCCGGTACTAGTCGGCCATTTGAGCGCTAAACAAATCGCGTAGTCGGCCATAACTAATAGTTTAGTTTGCCCATCTCTATTTCTAATCGATGTCCCAAATTAAAATTACTGCAACTATTTTGTTTTTACAATAAATTTGGACGTTAGTATACTTTAATTAAGTTAGTTTAGTAGGAACATTCTAGAATATTCGTTGCAAATATTGTCAGTAAACTATATACAGGGTGTTCCAGAAAGGTTATTTAAGGGTGATGTTGGGTAGTTGAAATACATTAAGGAAAAAATACAAAAACATAAAAAATTTAATTTTACTAAAAAAAAAACTGAACATCTGAAGAAATGACTTTTCAAGCAGTCTAAATGCAGTTGGTGACATCAAATCTGTGATTGAACTAAAGTAAATGCCACCAAACGTAACAAACTGCTTGAAAATTAATTTCTTCGTAACTTTTTATCGATGTTTTTTTAAGTCTCATTTTTTATGTTTTGGCATTTTTTCCTTAATGTATATCAGCTACCCATCATCACCCTTAACCTCACCTTTCTGGAACATCCTGTGTACAGTGAAACTGCCAAAACGTTATGTTCAGAAAACAATGTCGAATCGTAATAACTCTCTTTCAAACTTATTTTGGAAGCAGAAATTATTAACCTAAAATTAGCTTTTGCCCGCGACTTCGTAAATGATAAATGATATTTATTTTGTAAGTAGGTTCAACATAACACTTTTACACGTCAATATTTTTTGGTCATTTTAAGCTAGATGAGGCCGGTGTTTCCTAGCTGACTACCCTGAGAAGAAACACCGAAACAAACTCAGAGGTCACAGTCTCTTTTGAAGTCCATACAAATTGTACTGGTCAAATCATACGAGAACCATGTAGGTTAATGTCTGAGGTGGCCTTTTTAGGCAAGTGCCACACAGATTTGAGTGGACCTGTCCAGACAGTGCAAGCATTTGTCAGTTATTATGGAGCTCAAACTTAGAACTTTAAGGAGCTCAACGATTTGACGAACAATACCAAAGTAAGGACATTTGGGTAGGCCGCATAAAAAAAAATATAAAAGTACGTCCATATCCTTTAGAATTTTGGGTAATCCTCTCTTAGTCCTCCCCTACACTCCACAAGAAAACTGCTTGATAAATTTCAGCTTTCTACGGCCAGTAGTTTCAGCTATATAGTCACTCAGTCACTCAGTAACGCAAACTGATACATATGTCGCAGCCAACTAGCTGAATCCGCCGTTTCATTAAAAGTCTAGCCTTTTCATTGAACTGTGCCATTTAATCAGCGGCATAAGTGACATGGGCAAGTCATTAAACGATATTGAACAAAACTTGTCACTTAGGTCGCTGAAAAATCTGCACATTTAAATGAAAAGGCTAGGCAACCAATTACACGGCTGAATAAGCTAATTGGCTGCGATATATATAATAGATTGATTATTGATTTGGGCACTGTGTTGGTTTGTTACTATTGTTAATACAAATGCAATTTATATTGTTGTTTCTTTTTGTGTTCGGTGGTCCCTGTGCGTAAGATTTATTTTTCTACAAACCGATTGTGTACTGTGAAAGAAAAAACTGGCCAGGTGCGTGTCGGACTCTACTATTTTAATAAGTGCAGAGCGCATAGCGCATAACTTCAGTATGGCAACCTAGAGAGTAGGATTTCATAACAGGCATATAACACCAAACTCATTTGCACGAGTTACAGTGTTACCAAACTACATCTGTTACCGACAAATAAACTTAAATCCCCCAAAATTGAGCTTAACCCTCTACATACCCACGAATTTACAAGTTAACCCTAATTCCTGCCTGATATCGGTGGTACTGTGAGCCCGGTGTTTGTGAATTACTGGAATAATCTACGCACGATTGCCTATTATCTGGGTATCCAGTTCTTCGTAGAATTGGACTTTTTGATCCTATTAAATGGTAGGTCTGGACTTAGTTGTTAATTAAGGACTTAGAAATAGGAGGTAACTTTTGTTATGTACATTGATAGTACTTTGTTTCAATGTTTGTATTGCACCGTGTTTTGTTTTGGGTTTGTCGTAAAATTGTAATGTTATTTGGTCTGAACTTGGAATAAGGACTATCCTATGAACATAATACATTCATTGAATCAAAAATATTTTGTATCTAATAAATACAGTTGCGCGAAAACGAAGTCACCCAGTTACAAATTTTTACATCCTCACTCTGACATTTTATCAAGTTAAAACGCCAGCAAAATTCACTTTAAACTCATGCAAATACCTAACTAAGTTACCGTAAATCTCAGTCGACATTCAACAGTCAGATTCTATTCGCAGCCCTAAAACGCTGCATTCGGCAAACGACTAAACTCAAATACCAAGACTAGGTAGAGTATACCGTTCCTAGACCTGTTTGTGTTGCAATCCATTACCATAATTAACTCCAAACACTACGCTGTCGCGGTGACAAGTCAAACATTCCGGGTATCGTTGAAAATTGTAGGCAAATAATTTCTATCAGATACAGCTTTGCTTACAGCGAACTTGAATCAATGTGCGAGCAGATAAAATGGCGCTTGAAGTGTTTTTCCAGATCATTTTAAGTAAATTGTTTTTTTTTAGCTTAAAAGTGCGGAGTAGTTTAATATATGATAATAATAATATATAAATCATCAGTCAGATAATAACAAAGGATTTGTCATATCAAACCAAATCAAATTGTATTAAAAATGTTGGCTCCGTCAAACTATACCTATGTGTCTTGTCTTATACGTGTTTAATATAAAATATAATAGAAATAACTAAGTTAAGCTGGGAACAATGTATTCAGATATTTTTTATTTGACTCCATAATGCCATTTTCATGTACTCAATAGTCATAATAAGATTTTCCAGTTTCTGGTTATGAGTTTAATAACCTCAGAGTTAAAATATTAAGGGGAATATGCAATGGCATATATTTCCATTACGATGTAGCTGTCTTTGTTTGTTTAATGTTTTTCTTTTTTCACAAATACCAAGGCAAAACAAATTTATAATCATTCGGCAACATTTTAGCTACTAATTAGTATTATATTAATGAGGAAATAAATTCGTTCAGTAATTAAAACGGCAGTATCAAGACGTTAACTTACCTACAAAGTTTTAATGATGTTTCATCTCGAATGAGTTAAGTAACCTCAGTGTAAATATTTAATGTCGATTCATCCATGTTAGAACTTTGCTGAAAGGGAAGTATTTAATGACATATTTGTTTGCGTTATTAAGTAAATATCTATTAGTGTAAATGATGATAAACTAAGTGGGTATCTTGATTTCATGGAAATTTTTGCTGTAAATCAGTATTATGTAATTCTCTCATCAGATTTTTTTAGATTTCTAGATTATACAAATTACCGTCCAATAGCCATCTTAAATACAATTAATAAGATAACAGAGAAATATATTGTTAGACAAATATCTAAATACTTAGATAAAAACGGCATTATTACAGACATCCAACATGGTTTTAGACCAGATAGAAGCACGGCAACGGCGCTAGCAAGATTTACGGACGATGTAAATAATTACCTAAATGATAAAAACTTAGTAGTAGTAGTATTTATAGACTTCAAAAAAGCCTTTGACACCCTGGATCATGGCGTGTTGTTGCAGGCTATGGATGAATGTGGGATAAGTGGACCAATGAAAAGATGGTTTGCTGAATATTTAGAGCATAGAACTATCAGAGTTCGAGTGAGTAGCGTTGAAAGTAATGAGGGCGTTGTAAAATATGGTGTTCCAACCGGATCTGTATATGGGCCAGTTGGTTATATTGTCCATGTAAACAGTATGTGTAATGTCATTAAAAAATGCAAAGTTTACATGTACGCCGACGACAGTTGTCTCCTTTTCAGTGGCAAGGACCAAACCGCCATACAAGAAGCAATACAAGACGATTTGGACAGAATAATTAAATGGGCACATGACAATGGTATTATAATAAACATTAACAAAACCAAATGCATGTTAATACATTCCCCATATTCACGTTACGATAGCATCAAGTTGAATGTAAAGGGTCATAGTTATCTCCGTCACGGAGGCGGAGGTGGTGGCCGCCGTCGTTAGGACGGGGGGGTGCTCAGCAGAGGAGGTGAAGGCGGGCACCCTACGTCCTGACAACACGGGCATGCGCACTATTGTGGTGAGCTGTCCCGTGTCGGCGGCCAAGACCATCTCGGAGGGCCGTAGGTTTTTGGTGGGTTGGGTTTCCGCGCAGGTCAAACTGCTGGAACCCCGACCTCTGAGGTGCTTCCGGTGCCAGGTGGGCCACCATGTAGGAGCTCAATGCACCTCGGAGGTGGACCGCAGCGGTCTTTGTTTCCGCTGCGGTCAGCCCGGTCACAGGGCCGGCTCTTGCGTCGCCGCGCCGCACTGCGTAGTCTGTGCGGCAGCTGGCAAGCCGGCCGACCACTGGGCTGGGGGTAGGGCCTGCGCCCCACCCGCCAAAGCCAAAGCCGGAAATCGGAGAAAGCCCTCCGCCACCGCCGTCTCTGCCGCGACCGCCGCCACCGCCGCCGCTTCCTCCGCCGCCAAAGCCGGTTCCACTGCGGCTGCTGCTACTGCAACAGCCGCAGTAGAGCCCCTACAACGGGCTCCGGAGGGGGCTGAAATGGAGTGCCAGTAATGGCCCCATTTCACCCCCTCCTGTTGAACGTCAGCCACTGCGCCGCCCAGGAACTGATGCTCCTGGGCATGGCGCAGTGACTGATGCCTGTGGACGGCGAGCAATGGGTAGCTCGCCGTCCGATCAGAACAGGCCCGGGTTGACGGCGCGCTGTGTTCTACGCGCGCCAAGCCAGCAGTCGTCAGCATGGGTCGGGGCCCGTTAAGGCCAGAGCCTACCAGGGTTGCGGATTTGTTCGAAAGAGTTACCGCGGCCCTGGGAAGAAAGGCACTAGGAGGACTAAAGGGTGGGTTTTAGTCAGTAAAAGTCTGACACTCCCGGCCGCTCCACCCAGAGCGGGAGGGGTCATTTGATGATTTCCCATCCTAGAAAAAAAAAAAAAAAAAAAAAAAAAAAAAGGGTCATAGTTATGAATGTTTCCACTATGAAAAATCAAACTGCAAATGTATTAATTTAGAGCAGGTTAAAACATACAGGTACTTAGGACTGACTATTGACACTAAATTTGCGTGGAACACACATATAGATACAGTTTGTAATAAGCTTCGTTCAGTTCTGGGTAAACTCTATACACTAAAGCCTGTAGTCAAGAGAGGACTCTTGTATGCGCTGTACTATGCACTTGCGGACTCGATTGTCAGTTATGGGTTGTGTGGTTATGGACTCACTTTTAAAACATACCTTGATAAAATTAAAATACTACAAATGCGACTTCTTAAACTATTAGTGAGCTATAGAACTAAACTTAGTGTAAACAAGGATTATGAAAAATTATTTAAAATTTGCAATGTATTACCAGTTCACATGAAAGTTAAAATATCCATTATCATGGAACAACATAATGTTAAAACTCATAAAAACGCAAGAGTATATAACTACCCAACCCGGCAATCAAAGAAAAAACAACTGCAGGTCCCTAAGGTGAATAATTATTATGGTAAGCGTGCGAGGCGATGGATTACACCTACTATTATTAATGAGTTACCTGAAGGAGTGATACATCTAACCAAAAATAAAAACCACCTTAAAAATATGTTGATGAAACACTACCTGTCTATGTGTCCATAGTTGTATTGTATACTTATGTTGTATTTGTAAGCTGTGGCTGTGTGGGCAACTACTCTGTATCCACGTACGAAGTGGTTGCTTGAACAGCCATCTAGCCTTATGCCTTAGTATAGTTAGCCCTAGTTTAATTTAGCCGTTTTAAATCAAACTTAGATTTTGCTTTATATTCATTATTTTGTATTGTTAGTATGACCTCGTGCGAAATCCACGAGAGCTTACTGCCGACAAACTGCTTTGCAGTTTGGCAGATGTTATTTGAAGATCTAAATTTGTAACGCATTTAATAAAATAAAAAAAAAAAAAAAAAAAAAAAAAAAGATAAATTTTGTGAAAATTTACATAACCTATGTCACCCGGAGTATTTTCACGAATCTTTATATCCCAATCATCAAAACGGTTCTGTAGTTTTGGCGCTACTGTGGGACATACATATAACACACATACATAATACATACATGACTAAAATCATAACCCTTTTCCTTTTGGCTTTACCGTAGTTGAGTAAAAAAACGAGTACTATACTCGTATTTTTTTGTATGCTTTGATGGTTGTCCATAAATAAATAAATCAGAAAATAGTTTTGAGACCAAATAATCCGTTCTAGTAAGATTTCACACAGATTGCAATAAAGGGTGTTCCAAAAGTGCATGGTCATATCCCTTTATAAGGCAGAGGAAACTGCTAAGGCTTTGGAAATAAAAAATAGATAATTATGATAACTAGGACCTCTTTATTAAGAATATATATTTTTTATTTTTTTATTTACTTGTTTACATGGTGTCCATTATTTGGACAGAGCCTTACTAGGCTTACGTAATTCGGCAAAGCATGGCTTATGTAATTCGGCAAAGCATGGGACAGCACACAAGGCAACTTCACAGCCGATGCATTGTATCTTTGGTTTTTTGTTGTTTTCTTTGCTGCTGCAAGCTCTGCCTCTTCTATAACTTTCCAGTGGACCAGGGAGATGAGATCCTACATCTGTAAGCCGCAGATCGTCTGGAAGACCACACAAGTTAGCCTTCTGTCGGCTATCAAGTTTTGGCTTTTTACACAAATGATGGCAAGTTAGATCTCGATCTAGACCCTCTTCTTCCTACTGCTGCAAGAAACAAGCAAAATTTCTTCCCAGCATTGTGCGGAACTGCCAACTATTCATAGGGTATAGCATAATTTGAGCATATAAAATATATGCGTTGGTGATGGCAGCATCTATTATAAAATAAAATATCCTTATCTACCATCTTCGACTTCGCCACGCTTTTGGTCGAAGTGGTCCACACCCCCCATCCTCTTCGTGTATATACAACAACATACAACTACTCCCAGTGGGCAAGGCACTTCCTGCTTGCTGCCATCTTTTTGTGTCCTTTGCAGGACACTGTTTTGGATATTAGATAGATATTAGAATATTGACGATCTTGGTATCCATCCAACAAAAAAAACTACCTAACATTTTTGTTTCCTCAACTTTATCTAATCGTCTTATTTACCTGAAACAGAAAAAAAAACAAAAAATGCAGTTTTCAAAAGCGCACTTGTCGGACACGCCAACGGGCTCTGTCCAATATATGGACGTCATAATTTTTCGAAGTTCAGTGAGGAAATTTGAATCATATGACTAAAATCAATGCATTGATCCGATATTTACTATATTTAGAACATCTTGTAAAATAAAACTTACCTTTCTATTTATTTTTCACGAAGATTAAGTTGGATAAACATATAGCACTAAAAAATCACCGAATTTTGGCGGTTAGCCAAACACCTGATAAATAACGTCCAGAGATTTGGTTTTATTTTTGCGTTTTATTCTTGCTAATAAACTGTCAAATCACAGAGTAAAAACGTTCAATTTTCCTGACGTTTCATTCAGCCGCCAAAAATTAAATATCATGGTGTCCAAAATATGGACAGAGCCTTATAAAGGGTTAAGGGTACTGTTCTGTAGCTGCTATAAAGTAAAGACACATTATGAAAATATTGAATCTAAAGAAACCCGACCGCAGAAAACGTGTAACGTGTTCCAAAAATCACTTTAAATTTAAAGCAGTCTGATGCAGTTGGTGGCGGATATTTTATATGATAACTGTATCAGATTGCTTGAAAAGTGTTTTTTTTAGTTTTATTCAGCCAGTCTGTATGTGTATGTCGTATTCGCATACTGACAAAAACATGCAATCATCATTACTCATCTGTAAATACGAACAAGAAATCATAAAAAATCCAGTATCACTAATTAAAAATCCCAACTTATCGGCACGAATCCGCACAGGTACGTAAAGGTATATCGATTGACACACCAGGCTGTCCCACTGAACCGATTCTGTTTAATCAACGCCCCGGATTGGAACTATTGGAAACTATTCGAAGTGATTGAAGCGAGAACTACGGTTGACGAGCAATCTTCAACTAATATCCTTCGCGAGAACTCAATTACAATACGGCAGTGCCTTTAATTTCCTCATGTAAGGCTGTTGGAAGCTTACTGGTTTAACAATGCATGTTACCATTTGTAGTCGATGCTATCTCGATTGGTAATCTCGAGTGTGCGGACGTGGTGAGAATAGAGTGAGTTGGGATAAAGAATCTTAAATGAAATTGAAGTGGCTAGAAGTTTGTCTTTTGATCGATTTGTTTACCAATAGAATAGATTTCTTCTGTTATAATTGACTTCGTTCGTTTTTAAATTAGCTAGCAAGCCTTCAAATGAAAAAGCTTGTCAAAAATAACGAATAGCATTCAGAACTTAAGAGCGTTTACGCGGTACGGCTTTTCATACAAACTTTCAAATCCTTATTCTTCAAATTGAATGAACCGATTTTAACGAAACTTGGTATGCATACGCTAGATATCCAGGTCTAAATAGTTATCAGAAAACATTTTTGAAAAAGATTTCAGAGGGAGAGACAGAGGGATTTTAAGTTTTCTACAGAAAATAAAAAATCACTATATCCTTCCCCCTGAACTCTTTTTCAAAAATGTTTTCTGATAACTATTTAGACCTGGATATCTAGCGTATGCATACCAAGTTTCGTTAAAATCGGTTCTTACATTTTGAAGAATAAGGACTTGAAAGATGGTATGAAATGTCATACGGCGTACACGCTCTTAAGTGATAACCTGTTTCCAGTAAAGTAGGTAAATGTTTTCGCTTATATTCGATCTAGCACAACAATAAAAAAGCCACCTGTTTCTCAGAAATAATAAAAAAAACGACAATCAAAAGCAGTACTTTTTCAAACTCATTCTGCAAGTGCCTTTTGTTAGATACCCAGGTAATGTAAACATTATTAGTGCCACAAAAAATACAATCTAGTCCACACAAAGCCGTAGTATCAGCGTCTAGTCTGAAACCTATTAACAATAGAACATTTATAGTTATCTCAGAGATCTCCATTCGAATAGATTTGGTTCTAAATTTCACTGCTTTGTCTGTTTTAGTGTCGAGCGCCGTATCTATGTGTTATTGTGTTGCCTTAGGCGAATTTGGGTTTATATGGCTGGAATTTAGTTTTATTTTTTGCGTGAATTTAATTTTAGGACACAGATTTATACTTGTTTTGCTATCTCTCTTTTTATGACATCCACGACTAAATAAAATTATAGTCAACTGTGGTAGAGAATCCTAATTAATATTTTAAATGCGAAAGTGAATTTTTTTATTACACTTTCATTTCGCTCAACCAATTTTGTTGATTTTTCGTACAAAGTTAGATGATACCCTGAATATGGTTTTAGCAATTTTTTTTTTTCGAAACTAAAACTTGAATGGGAGCGAAGCCGAGAAAATAGTTAGTCTAATGTAGTTTGATTTTTACCCGTCGTTACTAAGAAATTATATACAGGGTGTTCCAGGGTTGCGTGGTCATATTTAAGGTTGGTGTTACGTCATCCGCTATAGAATTGGGAAAAAATATCAAAACAAGAAAATACTGATTACTTTAAAAAAAGTGATTAAAAATCACTTTTCCAGGAACTGGTGATAATTTTAGTTCCATCACAGATTCGGTACTACCAACTGCATCAGACTACTTGAAAAGTGTTTTTTGGAACTTTTTAGTCGATTTTCAAGGTCGGGTTTTTATTAAAATAAAAGTCATTAAAACAAAAGTCAACTTTTTTTATTTTAATATTGTTTCTTTACTCTATAGCAGTTATAGAACACCACTCTTAAATAAATATAACCACAAATTTCTGGAACACCCTGTATTTAGTACAATATTGCATCAACTACCTACTACTAAGCCTTATATAGATATTTCTGCGAAGCCTTCACATCCAGGGACGAAGAATTCACAGCTAACTAGAAATTCAGATGAAGCAAGGTATGTGTTCCAAATTCCAATCATCTCTTTGATTTCCGGATTATTGTGGAAATTGGGGCAGCTTTAGACATGTACGTAGCAAACAATGAAATAGGCAGCACTGATGTAGTTACGGGTTTTAACAACACAAGTGCGACAGTTTTTTTTTAACGATGGTCAATCGTCAAATGACTCCTTCTGCTCTGGGTGGAGCGAAAGGAGTGTCATATCAGACTCTTACAGACTTTCTTTCTTTATTGTGTAGGCAGTAAGGTCTATCGACCCCACACACCCTAGTGTCAGAGTCTTACAGACTAAAACCCATCCGTGTTTCTCCTTATGCCTTTTGCCTTCCAGGGCCGCGGTGACTCTTTCGAACAAATTCCGCAAAGTGCGAAAGTTTGTTCATTTTTTTTTACACTTTTACTCGTAACTCGCTGAACCGATATTGATCAATTTTGGCACGACGAAAGATGGGACCGGAAACAGACTACATTTTCTGAGAAAATTAATATTAACGCAACCGAAGCCTCGGACAAAAGCTGGTCTAAGAGTTATTCATATGTACCTCTTTAGTAATGAAAATATAATTCAAATTAAGAACAACAGTAGGTAAACTAAACTTTGCAAAAGAATTTTCCCAGAAAAATCCCAAACTTAATTCACAAAACAAAAAAATAAAGACTCGCGAAAAGATTTGCAAAGATTCTTGAATAATAAATTCCTAAAGACCTCCTTCCTGGGCGACTACTTAGGCTAAGGTATCTCTTATTTAATAAGAGATAAAACCTTAGCCATAAATAATAAAATACTTTCTATTGTACGGCGAATAATAATATTAGATCTCAAACTACTCCTTAATCAAATGACGAGACCTTAAGTCCACCAAAGAGATCTTATTAGAACGAAGTCTAACTAAACTTTTTTCTGCCTAGCAACACTTTCCAATCCATACTAATTCACTTATCCCTAATAATAAATGCGAAAGTAACTCCTTCTGTCTGTCTGTTACGCATTCACGCTAAAACGGCTGAACGCATCGTCATAAAAGGCAGATATATAGCCCGGGATAAAGACAAGAACGTGAGCTTTTTTACTCGATAACCGATATCCACGTGGGCGGAGCCGCGGACAAAGCTAGTCATATAATAAATGCGAAAGAAACTCTGTCTGTGTGTTTGTCACTTCTTCGCGTCTTAACGACTGAATTTAGTTAGATGAAACTTGGCACACGACTACCATGTATTGGAATGGGACTTAGGATAGATTCTAGGGGAACGTTCCCTCACACACCCAGTTACCCAGTTAATGGGTTGTGGAGGTCTGGTAGGCAGCCGACCTCAATATAGTTGGGAAAAAGCTAGAAGCAGATGATGACGTTCTCTCACACAAGTGCAAAACCTCTGGCAAAAGCTAGTATACTTAATATAATTTTGATTGAAATATGAAATTATTCTTATTAAGGTCTTTGAAAATGCATCATCAGCAGTAATTCTTTGTTTACAAATACAACCTCAAAAAATTCCAGTAAGATTTTCTGCCAATACAATACACAATTTCAATACTCATCAGAATCTGTTTAGAATGCAAAACAGTTCAATATTTTTTCGCCTATATCTAGACTTCATCAACACCATTTAACTACCAAAACAGTTTATTGAATAAACTGACTCCAGTCTCAGTATAAAGCCGGTTGGGCAAATTTGAATAGAACACGCTATCGGCCGGTGTCGCGGCACCGAATAGGATTGTATCGGCAATAGGCCTCAGGTGGCGATTAGAGCAGATCTCTGAATAGATAGGGACACGCAACTCCATACACAAGTCTACAATACTATTTAACTTCGGATTGTGTTGGATACTAGTTGGGTAGCTTTAGGCATGTCTTTGAGGGTGTTGAACTGGTTGGGAGGAAATAAAACAAAAGAAATGCGGAAGCAATTGGTTTTTCGGTTGCGTACATTTTTATTAGAAGATGTATATATCGTAGTTAGTTGGTCATAACAGTATCCAATAGCTATAATAAATAGTTAATACTTAACTAACAACAAATTGTAACTTTAGGTACGCGTATATTTAGTATATATAAAACTAGTTTGTAGACGTCTTGAGTTGACCTGTTAAGTCTACAAAATGTTTTTAACAAATAAATAAATTTGAAGAAAAAAAACTCTAACCAGTCAAAAGTACTATTGACTAGCAAAATCGGTCAAAAGTACTTTTGACTGATTTTGCTAGTAGAGTTAAAATTGAGTCAATTAACATTGAGTGTAAAAGTGTGCGTCTAGTGGCGGCTAAGTTTGTAGTGGCGGAGCGCGTTTTCATAGTTTTTTCCGTTTACATGCCTACCGACTCAGTGGACAACCTTATTGAGTTTACGGAATGTTTAAGTGAAGTAAGTGCAATTATTGAGAACGAGAACGTTGAAAGTGTATTTGTGTTGGGAGATTTTAATTCACACCCAGGTGAGCGTTTTGGTGTTGAGTTACTTAGTTTTTGTAATGAACAAAACTGGCTATGTGCAGATATAGAGAGACTTGGACTGAATTCTGATACATATACATATTATTATGTTAGTGACGCTCATAATAATTGTCGTAGATGGCTTGACCACTGTGTGGTCACTAGGGCCGCCTGTCAAACTATTGTAGATGTTAAGATTGTGTATGATGTTTTTTGGTCAGACCATTTACCTGTACAGCTGACATGCGACTTAAAAGTATTGTTGCCAAAAATTGTTAGCACTAAGGTCTCATGTAACAGGGTTAAGTGGGGGATTAGAGAAGCTAGCCAGATAAATAAGTACCATGAGTTGTGTCATGAGAGGTTGAGAGAAGTTGACTTTCCGGTTGTTTTTCATGAATGCTGTGATAATTTGTGCCACATCCAGGAGCACAGAGTACATGTAGATAGCTTGTACAAAACTGTTATTGACGTTTTAAGTGAGTCAGCAGCGGCGACTTGTTTGTGTCGGACTGCATTGAAGCGGAGGTATGTCACGGGTTGGAACAAACATGTGAAAGAGGCTCATGCGGAGGCTCGACTCAGGTTTCAGCTGTGGTTGCAATATGGTAAACCCGGTGTGGGACCTATTTATAGCCAAATGCGTGACTCGCGAAAAGTTTTTAAGGCAAAGCTAAAGTGGTGTCAAAATAACCAGCATCAAATTAAAATGGACATTATTGCTTCTCATCACTCGGCGAGGAATTTTGGAAGCTTTTGGAGAGAAACGAAAAGGTTGAATCCTGAGTCTAGTCTCCCTTCGAGTGTTGGGGGTAAAAGTGAGTCTGTCGATATAGCTAACCTATTCCGACAGCGTTTCAAAATTGATCCACCTCTGGGTCCGGCAGACCGAACATCGGATATTAGCAGTAATGACTTAAGTGTGCGTTTCACTGCCCGGGACGTATCTTCCGTCATCAATAATATGTCCAGGGGTAAGTCGCCTGGTCACGATAGTTTAAGTATTGAGCATCTGCAGTACGCAGGTGTGCATCTCCCAAGGGTTCTTGCCTTATTATTCAACCTATGTGTCAGTCATTCTTATCTGCCGGCTGATCTAGTGAAAACAGTTGTGGTGCCCGTTCCTAAGAATAAGACCGGTGATATGTCTGATGTTAATAATTACAGACCGATATCCTTGGCAACGGTTACAGCGAAAGTTTTTGATTGTTTACTTGACCGTTGTCTAGGTAAACAATTAAAAATTAACGACAGACAATTTGGTTTTAGGGATGGGTTATCAACTGAGACTGCAGTCATGACCCTAAAGAGTACAGTGCAATATTACACTGGGAGGAGGACACCTGTGTATGCATGCTTCCTGGACCTATCCAGTGCTTTCGACCTTGTCTCGTATAACATCTTGTGGAAAAAGTTAACTAATGAAGCTAACCTGCCGCCGGAAATAATTAATGTACTAAAGTTCTGGTACGAGAACCAACTCAACGAGGTGAGGTGGGCAGGCTCATACTCAGATGTGTACAGGTTAGAGTGCGGGGTGAGGCAAGGGGGTCTGACCTCGCCCAAGTTGTTTAACATCTATGTAAATAAGCTGATCGAGGAACTCAGCAGCACTGGCATCGGATGCACGATCGATGGTGTGTCCTTCAACAACATCAGTTATGCTGACGATATGGTGCTGCTGAGTCCGTCGATCAGTGCTCTTAGGAAGCTGTTAAATATATGTGAGTGCTATGCTGGAGCTCATGGACTAAGGTATAATGCCAAGAAAAGCGAGCTGTTAGTTTTTAGGGCACAAAATAAGACCTATGAAGTGGTACCACCAGTCTCGCTATGTGGTGCCACTCTAAACAGAGTCAAACAGTTCAAGTACCTTGGTCACTGGGTTACAGATCGGATGGCACTGATAACTGTGATATTGAGAGGGAGCGTAGGGCGTTGGCCGTAAGATGCAACATGCTGGCCCGCAGATTTGCAAAATGCGACAGCAATGTCAAGATAACTCTGTTTAGGGCTTATTGCCAGACCTTTTATACATGCAGTCTGTGGACCAGATACACGCAGAAGACGTTTAATGCCCTGCGTGTGCAATACAACAATGCGTTTAGGATATTGCTGGCGCTACCTCGTTTCTGTAGCGCATCAGGGATGTTCGCAGCAGCGCGTACAGATGACTTCTTTGCGATTATTCGTAAAAAATCCGCTTCACTACTGCGTCGGATGCGGGGTGGCGACAGCAGTCTCCTGAGCATTGTTGCTGGTAAGACTGAGGGACGCCTTATGGGGCACCTGTGCGCAGTGCATGCACTGTTACCAGGTGTAGCCGTGAGGTGGCGCAATTAATTATTATATAGTTATTAGTTGTGTGTTAAAGTCCATGATACTAACATAGGTTAAGGAATACTAACAAATTTATGGGTTCTACCTGAGATAAAGATAAATAAATAAATAAATAAATAAAAACGTCATTATGGTTAACATCCCGACTCGGATAGGTTAGGTTAGAAGGCTAACGCCTTAGCCTTCGTGGTTATTT
The DNA here is from genome assembly GCA_947386135.1 of Melanchra persicariae. Taxonomy (NCBI): domain Eukaryota; kingdom Metazoa; phylum Arthropoda; class Insecta; order Lepidoptera; family Noctuidae; genus Melanchra; species Melanchra persicariae. The sequence continues at coordinate 6,507,387 of OX376655.1, read as the reverse complement.
TTTTTAAACCACCCAGAAATAGGAGCCCCGCTAAGCGGGGCTCCGTCGACCTATCTTAGCACAGGTGTAATCAGTCAAAAGTACTTTTGACTGGTTAAGAGTTTTGACTGTAACATATACATTTTTTTTAACATTTCGAACACAGAATTCAAAGAAACAAAAGACAATTTGGAGCCTGTTTGTTGATATCAAACAATCGAATATTAAGAAAACTTGGTTTTATTGGTTTACTTGGATTTAATTCTTGAAAAAGTGATTGATATCTTTGGTTTTGCAACAAACATTACTTATTCTTAACATTAAGGTGAGGTTCTATCAATAATCTATGGATACTTCACCTGAAGTCGCCGCCCAAGCTGTGGCACTTATTCAGGCCGGACACAGCCAAAGAAACGTGAGTGCTCAACTTAATTTAAGTCGATCTGCGGTCCGAAATGTTTATCGGAGGTACCTAGAGACTGGCGGCTTTGTTCGTCGCCAAGGAAGGCCACGATCTCGGGTCGCAACTGAAAGGCAGGATCGATTCATCGTGACGACCAGCTTGAGAAATCGTCACCTTACCTCCATTGAGATACAAAACCAACTTCGCGACTTCCACGGAGTACCTGTGAGCGCTCGAACTGTTCGGAGAAGGTTAAAAGAACGCGATATGGTACCACACAAGCCAGCTAATAGGCCCAAACTAACGCGAGCCCACCGAACAGCGCGCCTTCATTTCGCACGCAGTCATTTAAATTGGACACAGCAAGATTGGAGCCGTGTACTCTTTTCTGATGAGTCTAAAATTGTGTTACATGGCAATGATGGAAGGAAGAAGGTCTACCGACGTAAGGGAGAGCGTTTCGCACAATGCTGCTTTGAAGAGAGGGTTGCTTATGGCGGTGGCTCATGGACTGTCTGGGGCGGTATATCCGCGAGCGGCAAAACTCAACTTGAGGTTCTTACACGACCACGGCTGCCAACATTAAATGCTGAAAGGTACATTCGTGAGTGCTTAGAACCTCACGTGATACCATACGCGGACTATGTGGGCCCAAATTTCCTTTTTATGCATGATAATGCAAGAGCCCATGCGGCCGGCATCGTCAGGGAATATCTTCGGGATGTGAACATCACAGTTATGGACTGGCCAGCCAGAAGCCCAGACATGAACCCCATTGAGCACATGTGGGACGAGCTAAAAAGACGTGTTAGGGCTCGTCAGCCAGTTGCCCAGACGATGCAGGAGTTGAAAACTGCCATAGAAGAGGAATGGGAGATGATCCCTCAAAATTTCATAGAGCGGTTGATAAACTCTATGCCTAATCGTATGAGAGCTGTGGTAGATGCCCATGGAGGCAACACGCGTTATTAAATTAAACCTTTATTTGATAAAACATGTTTTTTATTCAAAAATCAATTGCCTTTTACAAGGCGCATATCCGACTTGTTAGGCGTAGCTCCATGTCGTATGGTATTCTGAATTCAAATTTAAAACAATACGATCGAAAAAGATGGTAAAATGTATCAGGTTTAAAACTGCATCAACAGTTTTTGTTCAATCTAGCAATCATATTTCGGTAGGGGCCATCGAAACCTAAACTCTAAGGTGGGCCAATAGATGTGTCCAGAAGTGTATCTTCAATGACTTTTCGCCAGGACCAGCAACGTGTTTGTCATCACAAATAGATGATGGCAATTTTTGTGTATGTTACAATTATTTTTACTGTTGACCTAAAATTAGTGTGATAAAGCTGATAAAATCTTACATCTCTGATTTTGAAAACTGTGAATTTAATTTTTTCTAGTTATCTAACGCTAGCCAAAAATAGTTCAAAAGGCCAATTATGAGAGGAACTTTATGTAAATTTTCTCATGTGATCCACTCAAAAATTCACAAATTCAAATAGTTCTTTGTAAACGAATTCCAATCTTAACGAACATGTTAATAAAGATGTGATCCCACACTTTTCTTTCATATTAATAAGAATTTTACTATTTACTTAATAATTATTAAATTTTCGACATCGCTCTCTGTATATTTCGATAGAGAAAATTAGATTGTCGCTATATTTCAACCATGCCGACTCGGCAGCTGTGTAGAGTCGATCTCTACTTAGATAGGTAAGTACTAGTAACTTTGTAAACAACATGCTCCAGATTATTATGTAACGTGGAATGTAATAAGTACCGGGTTTATAATAGATAATTTATAGGTGCTTGGATAATATTACATTTCGTATTTCGGAATATCTTAGTTACGGCGCGGTGCAATTGATCTAGAATGCCGACAAAAATATTGTTAAGAGGAAGTTAATACTCTTTCCAAGTAAACTGTTAATATTTTCATCTTGATGCAATGGGTGCATGAGGATGGGCGGCGTCGCCGAGGCCGGCCCAAGAAGCAGTCACGCGATGACATGAACGCGCATCACGAAGACTGGTTCGAGGCCCGAGAGTGTCTGGAAGGATTTGGGCAAAGCCTTTGCCAAGTAGTTGGACACTAAAGGCCCATACATTTTTTATCATCAATCCTCTTTGATTTAGTTCTCGATGAGTATTAAGCATCACGCAGTATTCTTTGAATTGTGTGGTAGAGGTTTAATATTTCCAGCTATGTCAGCTTTCGTTAGCTACGTTTCTTGTTCTATTGCTATCAACTGTGCTTATAATGACCCGGGAAACGAACCCAGTACGGCAGTACCTTGTCAATTAAAAACAGGCAGGCTTTCAAAAAGTTCTTGGAAGGAAAAGAGGTTAATAATATACAAAAATGAAGCCTTAGAGTGACAAACTTTTTTTAAAGAAGCTTTTGCTACTACGTGGTAGCAGTCCTTTAAGTATCACTTATTGTGCTACTTAGAAAGAAAAGAAAGAAAGAAGAAAGAAAGAAAAAGCGTTTATTCCGCCAGAAAAGACGCACAAAAATAACTTAAAATAATTAAAACAAAGTTAGCTACAAAACCCGTATCACTGCCACCAGGCTATGTCAGGACCGGGCACGAGTCTTTGGTCATGCCATAGACAAAACATAACATCGTTCTAGCTTTGTCCATGGCATGACGTCCGGCTCTAACTGTCGACTGACAGTGACAAGTTGGCACTGGCAAAATATAAACAAGTAAACACAAACAGTATTAGTACAGTTTCTGTGTACAATAAAAAGATACAAATAATTCTCAAAATATAACTAAATTCAAGTTGTGCGTCGCATCCCAGCAAGAATCGGTCGTTGCTCAGCATAATGCCGCGACCCTGGATAAATCCCACAATCAACGGCGCTGATTTTCAGCAACCACCGTTTGAGTGACCTTCTGGCGTCCCCCCGTGAGTATAAACAAGGCAGGTAACTTATTATTTAAAACACCACTAACAATTAAATAACTAGACTATATAGTATTAAAATCATTTAAATACAATTTAAAAAGCAAATAAAAATCAACATTGTCCTAGTCATAATCTATCCTAATAAAATACGTGTATACCAACATTACAAAACAAAGCAAAAATTGAATTAATAATATAACACAAATACAATATTCCTTAATATACCATGTATCAATCTTATAATTACTTCGATGCTTACACTCCTAGATTAGGTGAAATAGCATACGATTTAGAAACGCAAATGGTAGGCGCGAGATAAACTTGCAAAAAAGAACATTGACCTTTTCCTTATCCAACCAGATTTTTCATTACTAGAGAACGTAAAGGATCACGATAGAAGTTGATTTAGGACAGTTTTATGTTTTTATTGCTGTTTTTGATATTAAAAAAGTCAATAAATATATGTGGGTATAATAATATCATCTGCCTAGCCTTTTCCCAACTATATTGGAGTCAGCTCCCAGTCAAACCGGATTCAGCTGAATACCAGTATTTTACGTGGAGCAGCTGCCTACCAAACCTCCACAACCCATTAACTGGATAACACGGTACTTCATGGCAAGACTGGTGTCAGATTTTCTGGCTGCTGACAATCTGTAACGACTGCCAAAAATCTACAAATGGCAGCCGGGACCAACGGCTTAACGTGCTTTCCGAGGCGCGGAGGAGTCTCGGTATATTAATATGGTCACCCATCCACAGACCAACCTCGGCAAGCGTTGCTTAACCTTGAAGATTGGTTCGTGCGGCTGCTATAATTTAGCCACGAGCTCCTCTAGGGTATAATAATATTTGACCGTTATTTCACATTTATCTGATCTCTACCTCACCTACCTTACATCCTCCATGATAACATCTCCCACTAACAAGATTTTCCAACACATTTTCGCAACACGATCCCAGAACAAAAGAAGCAACTTTCTTAAGCCTGGAATAATGTGCATTTTAATTACATTTTCTTGCTTCTGAATTATGCAAGGAGCAGTCGTTATTCTTAATGGTACGGATAAAATCCTAAACGATTATTTTGCTATTGTGCGTTTTGTGATGGAGATAGCGCTGTAAAGTTGTTCAGCTTTATTTAATTGATCGCATTAAGTGAGTTCCTTGTGTTATTGTAGTTACATGTAGTAGTAGGCTTTATTAATGTACCTAGATTAACTTTACGTTCCGATTGTTTTATTGATTTTGTTGAAAATTACAATGATCGACTTACAACATTCAAAAGAAGACACAAAAGTTCCTGATACAATAAGCAGTCGAAATAACAATCCGAACCGCGCGAACATCAAAACAAATCTTTTGCAAGAACTCAAAATATTTCGCGAGAAAGAAAACAAAAGAAAAGTTTTAAAAACGACACCGATCCAAGTAACAGGACGAGATAATACGCGGGTCGCTTTAGTGAAACGTCATCGGCAGCCAGGACACGTCCTACAGCCTATGACGTAGCCTCCGGATATACAGAAAAAAATAATACACGAACAACTTTCACAAAAGTGGGCGAAGTCATTTATCAAGCTAGCGCTAAGAACTCTCGACAGGGAGAACTTTTGATACAGGATACGCTGGCGCTAGACATTAATAATAAGGATATCATGGTACTCGGAGTGTTTTTAGGATGTCTTCAACGTGTTTTATCACTTAAGCTCGAAAACTTTCCTCTTAACGCCACGGGAGTTTTTGTTCGCGACTGTCGTGTCAACTGCGACCTAGATAAAAGAACTTGTAGTTTTCCTTTATGCATCTAGAATTCTTGTTCTTTAAAATGCTTTTAGTGTTGTGGTATGTCTCTGCTTTTTAATATTCCAAACTGCTATTTGTACAACTTTCTCCATTAAACTACCCCAAGATTTCACATTCTCACGCGGAGGTTGTAACTTGTAACTTCATAATAGTATCAAAGCTAATATATCGAGAACAAACAACTTCGGTATCTTTATTCCCGGCGCCTGCCTTCAAACTCGGGCCGTATTCTGTACGTAACTAACTTCCAGTTAGACCCGTAAACGACTTTACGTGTCGAACAAGGAAATCAAATTATCAACTCCTACCAACTTCGCACCTCTTCCAGCCCGTACGAGATACCGGAATTTGTTGCCCGAAAACGGTCGCCCTTCACTATTTGAAAATTCTGTACGTTTCTTTAGACAAAAATATGTGTAGGGGCACGCGGCGCCAAACAAGCTTTATTGGGTATCTTCGCCAAAGTATGCGAGTTAGGAATTCAATAAGTGACAGTGAAACGAATTAAGGGTTACCCGCGATAACGAAACCTGCACTTTGTGTCCGACTGTCACTTTGACGACTACTTTGGTGATCCGAAAACTTTTACAACTATTAGAAGCTGTTTTGCTCAAAAAATCTATAAGTATTTAAATTAAGTTATCACTTAAATAATTTCATATTCATAATAAAACACATTACGCATTGAAACGAAGTCAGTAGAAAATTTCCTTCATAGACTATTCAATAACTCATCGGTCATTCAAAGAAAGACATGACCGTGCATCTATTACCATCATTTCTCAGACGATGCGCAGGTTCCTTTTTTAACCCGATGCGGTGGCTCGATTAAGAAAACATTACATAATTGTGCGAGAGCTGTCGGGCGCGCAAGTGGCGCCATGCGAGGGAACGTGTAACTATGTGGGGGTGGCGAGGGTGCGGGGGGCTCGCAGAGGGGCGGCTATGAACGCCACCACTCTAGCCGAACTGACGGACCGATCGCTTCGCCAGTCGCTCATGAACCACGATGAGGACGGCACGCGTCCGCGTCGCCTCCAATAACGAACGTACGTGCGCCGCGACGTAAACATTAAACCTGTGAAGTGACATACTAATAATGACTCTATAATATTGACTCAAACTCAGTGAACGTTTCCAGTTACCGTTTTCATCAAATCGGTAAAGACAAATGTGTTTAGAAAATGTTTCAATTGCTGACTCTTTTGTTATTGACATTGGGTGTTAATGCGGCTTATGCTCCGAGAGGTGTGGATAACTGCAGCCGCCTGTCTAAAGGTGACGAGGGCTCGCTGTGCCGCGTGCGAACCTTAGACGCCGATGGATCCAGTTTAACATCTGCGTCTTCCGAGAACACGAAGCGGCTCTCCGTAGAATGCAACCAGCTGCTTCTCTTTGAAAGTTATCTGGAAGCAAACTATTTTCAAAGATTTTCAACGCTTGCTGAACTATCACTCGAGAACTGCAAACTTTTGAGAATACCCGGCAACGCGTTCGAAGGCTTACGCGAACTGAAAAAGTTGTCGGTTCGATCTAAAAACTACGATTGGAGCCCGAATAAAAACTTGGAACTCTCACTCGGAACTTTCAACGGTTTGCGGGAATTGCAAACACTCGATTTGGGTGAAAACAACTTGAAGGCGATACCCCAGGATGTCTTCTGCCCGTTAGACAATTTACAAGTGCTAAATTTAACTCGCAATAGGATTAAAAGTGTAGATCGTCTCGGCTTTGGGAAAAGCTGTGGTTCCGGTCTGCGAAGCCTAGATTTAAGCCACAATGAACTCAAGACGCTCTCCGAGGAATCGGAAATTACAGGATTAAAACGGCTTCAGGAGTTAAGACTCCAACACAATAATATCACAGATATTTCAGGTGAAACATTTAATGGGCTTATTTCGCTCCGAATACTAAATATTTCTTATAATAACCTTCAGTATATACCAGAGGGTACGTTCGCCAGCACGAAGGAGTTGCGAGAGGTATATTTGAATAATAACTTGTTATTTGAACTAGCCAGAGGCGTGTTCCACCGATTAGAACAGTTGCTTGTCTTAGATTTATCGAATAATCAGCTCTCGAGCGCTCACATAGACGGTGGTACATTTATTGGCCTTATTCGCTTAGTCATTCTGAACTTATCTAACAACGCATTGACGAGGATAGACGGCAAGACATTCAAGGACTTGTTCTTCCTGCAAATACTAGATTTAAGAAATAATTCTATAGGTTATATTGAAGAGAACACTTTTCTTCCTTTGTATAATTTGCATACTTTAAATTTAGCTGAAAACCGCTTACATACAATAGACGAGTTCCTATTTAACGGATTGTTTGTACTTAGTAAATTAAACTTGAACAATAACTTACTAATCAATATTGATCTGAAAGCATTTAAGAACTGTTCGGACCTTAAAGAATTGGATTTAAGTTCAAACCAGTTCACAGACGTCCCGTCAGCCATTTGGGAGTTATCTCTATTAAAAACTTTGGATCTCGGCGAGAATCAAATACTGGACATCAAAAACGGCTCCTTCAAAAACTTAGACCAATTAACCGGTTTAAGATTAATCGACAATCAAATCGGAAACCTTACAGTCGGTATGTTTTCTGATTTGCCAAGCCTACAAGTGCTCAATTTGGCTAAGAATAAAGTCCAAGCCGTAGAAAGAGGCACCTTTGTTAACAACAAACAGTTAGAGGCGATCAGATTAGACGGCAATTTCATATCAGATATCAACGGAGTTTTTTCGACCTTACTGAGTTTGCTTTGGCTCAATCTATCTGAGAATCATTTAGTTTGGTTTGATTACGCTTTTATACCGGTTAATCTGAAATGGCTCGACGTGCACGGTAACTTTATTGAACATTTAGGAAATTATTACAAACTCCAAGACGAAATTCATATAAAAACATTAGACGTTAGCCATAACCGTATCGTGGAAATTTCGCCGATGGCAATTCCTAACAGCGTAGAGTTACTGTTCATAAACGATAACCGCATAAACAGTATTCAAGTGAACACGTTTATGGAGAAGCGTAATCTCACCCGAGTTGATATTTACGAAAATGTGATATCTCATTTAGATATCAACAGCCTCCGGTTGTCGCCGGTCCCCTTGAACAAGTCGTTGCCTGAGTTCTACATCGGAGGAAATCCGTTTAACTGTGATTGCTCCATGGAATGGCTGCCTTTGATAAACAATATGACTGCGATGAGACAGCACCCAAGAATAATGGATCTTGAGAACGTATTGTGCAAAATGACACACACTAGAGGCGTAACACACGTTCCATTAAGCAACTTAAAGTCAACCGATTTCTTGTGTACGTATGAAACTCATTGTTTCACTCTATGCCGCTGCTGTGATTACGTAGCATGCGATTGCCAAATGACGTGCCCGAATAATTGTTCCTGTTATCACGATCCGACTTGGAATAAAAACGTGGTCGATTGTTCTAGCCAACGTGCAATTGAAATACCAGAGAAAATTCCGATGGACGCAACAGAGGTATACTTAGATGGCAATGACTTTAAAGAACTACAAAATTATGCATTCATTGGTCGCAAAAATATGAGATCTTTATATGTTAATTCAAGTGAAGTTGAAAACATTCAGAATAGAACGTTTGCTGGTTTATCCTCCCTCATTACGCTGCATCTTGGTAACAATAAACTAAAGCATTTAAATGGCTACGAGTTCGAACATCTGACGCAGCTTAACGAGCTTTACTTACAAGACAATTTTATCAGCCATATAGCGAACTCAACGTTCCTAACTTTAAATTCATTGAAAATCTTAAGAATTGATGGCAATAGACTAGTAGATTTCAACGTGTGGAGTTTGAATGTTAACAGAAACTTGAACGCTCTTACACTAGGCAACAACATGTGGTCGTGCAAATGTAGATATTTACAAAAGTTCACATCATATATTTCTGATAACGTCGCTAAAATCGTAGATATAACAGATGTGTGGTGTTGGAACACTGACCCAAAATCCACACAAAAGAAGGAACTGAATTTGAATGGCACGATTTGTAGTGACTATTACGCCGGAGATTCTGTTATAGATAACATGTTGGTCTCAAATTACATGCCTATGATGGTGACTACGCTCTCCGGATTCATGTTGATTATGCTAGTCATCCTTGTGATTTTCTTATTCAGAGACACGATTCGCGTATGGCTTTATACAAACTGCGGTATAAGATTGTTCCCATTCACTGGAGCGTACGACGACACTGATAAATTATACGATGCTTATGTTTGCTACAGCCCTAAAGATGATGATTTTGTTATTCAAACGTTGGCCGCTGAATTGGAAAATGGAAGTCCATCGTATCATCTTTGTCTACACTATAGAGACATACCGCAGCACAATGTGGCGTATATGCAATGCACATTACCTCTTCCTGAGGCAGCGGAAGCATCCAAACGCATCATAATCGTCCTCACAAGGAACTTCATCGAAACGGAATGGTCGCGTTTCGAATTTCGCCAAGCATTGTATGAAATCCTAAAGCCTCGAATTTATTCCTTAGTAATAATAGAAGAAAGCTCCATATTGCCCGAAGCCGAATGCGATCCTGATTTGAGGCCATATTTGAAAACGAGTTCAAGGATAAGATGGGGCCAAAACAAATTCTGGGAAAAGTTGCGTTATGCGATGCCGGATCAGAAATATAAATCTAAATCGTCTACTTACAGAAACAATATCAATTCTTATACGATGAGAAGTGGTATGCAGAACGGGACGATGAGGTCGTTTTCCTTCACTGAGAAAATGAGAGGGTCGGCGGACGGTGTGAGTACAACGCCAGAATTCGTGGAAAATCGTCCGCAGCAAGTTCAGACGGGGTCATACGGGCCTGACGGTAGACCGCCTTCAGATCATATTTATTCTTCTATAGATTCCGACTATTCATCGTTAGAATTAGGTGCAAACAATCCGAACAGAAGACGAGAGTTTAGGCATTGGCCACCACCACCTCCATTAATCGACACCCAGTCTTCGGGTCAGGCCTACCTTGTCTAGTCTACGCTTCTCATAAAACTCATGTAAAATCATTTAGTCAAAGCTTAATTGTGAATATTTGTATTAAACGCAACGCGCGCTTTACCAAATAATTAAGATTTTAATCTATTTTTGTAATTTCTCGCCGTTACAAAGGGCGTTTCATAATGTTGGTGTAAATACATTCTATAAGACTGCTGTAGAAATATTATGTGAATTTGTATATAGATTGTAAATAAATGTCCATATAAGTCACGAGTATACTATTTATGTATTTTAATAAAGCCATTGTGATAATTTTTGCTATAAAACTTTTTTTTATTTTCAATCCTTTCACATCAAGAGATCTAAGCTGTTTGAAACTGTAACAATAATCATATATTTGAATCCTAATTTGGAATAATTTGTTAGTATTTTATCGTAGTAGCTTTAATTATATACCTACTTAACTTATTTAAAATTTTCTTATCAGTGATTTACTATACTATGTTATTTTCATAAGATGCATTTAATGGGTCAATATTATATCCATCTAATGAAAATAACATGGTCATAGGTACTTCTTTGCAATTATCATATTTTTTCTAAAGATTATCATTTATAATCAACGGTATCTTCCTAACCACAAAGCCAACGTCACTTTTACTGACTCCAAGTATACTACTTTCACACATTATCGCGTGCATTAACAAAGAAACGTAAACAGTTTTTAATCACGTCATGAAGGGGGATTTAGTAAGCAGTTGTGGTCGTTATAATCATAGGTAAGTATGACTATTTTCTTAATGTCCTTCGGCAACCATCATATTTCCGAATACAAACGAATGCGAATTACCATGTCCATCAACTATTAGATTTATCGTGTATTTAAATTCAGAACAGTTTTGATTTCCATGTGAATTAAATAACAATAAAGTACTTAGTTCTGAATTCAAATTATTATACACGATAAATCTAATAATTGATGGACATTGAAATGCATTCGTTTGTATTCCGAAATGCGATGATTGCCGAGGGACATTAAGAAAATAGTTGTAGGTACTGTAATGGCGATGTACTAATTCAGATTCACAAAAATATTAATATTATGAGTTATATTGTACAGACGAATACTTCAAGGTCTTGAGAAATCCAAACGATTGCCTTTTGCAACATTTCAATGTAAGTGCTAAGTTTCAAGGACGACAAAAGTCACCTTGTGCAAAAACGATGTTGGCTTCAGGATTAGGTTATTCCTACCAAATTTTACCGAAAAACAGCTGATCTTCTGAATCTGCTGATCTGAAGAAAAACTTCGAAAATGTTTAAAAATTGGAAGATGTGTGACATCCTCCAACACGTAATAAGCCCGCGTGGTTAATTACATACCACTGTGCACTGCTTCTTACATAGTGAAGGCCTATGTCCCAGTAGTGAAAGCATTATAGACTGATTCTAATTGCGTATTCAGAATCAGATTTACACACTCATTTATTTGTAAACGTAGGTAGAGTTACACAGTGTGTGACATGTTACAATATCTCATATCTCTATGATTGGGCGTGCAAATATTCTATAGAATTTCCAAATAGAAAACAAATGTGAACATAAATGTTCTAAACAGCAGATTTTTTTATATTTCAGTGTTGATCCCACTGTAAAAGATGTTATAAATTCATGAGTACCTCCCTCACACCCTAAAATAATGCTAATGAGCATGAGTAAGTATGATACCTTTAATTCATTGGAAATATTTTAGGGTTTAAATAAAAACTCGTAGGTTGTTCAGCTGACATTTGTACAGAAACACAAACAAAATTGCGTGTTAATTTGGATTAGACTTCGCACTATTTTGTATACAAACTTTACTAGCGCACGCACAAGCATAACCTTATTACACACGAAAAGGTTTCGTGCGTAGAGGTCGGAAGGTTTTTTCCAACTAAGGAATGCGATATTTTTAGCACGTGCCAGTGTTGACTTTAGTACTGGCAATAGTGCTAAGCTCTTTTTTTTAAATAGGTACATTTTTAAATATTGTTCTACAGTTCTAAACAGTAGCAGTTGAATGGCCTTTCAAGAGTAGGTAAAAAGGCATTCATCGCTTTTTATCGGATGAGATTGTGGACGTGAGCCTATGAATAATCCTAATCCTAACTATTATTATAAGTGCGTTTTTTTACTTTTTGAATGTTGCCTCTTCACGTCTTAGAGAATAGAATAGAAAACATTTATTCGACACTACACAACAACAACAAACACATGTTAAAAAAGAGAACAATAACATAATGGCTCAACAGATTTAGATGAAACTTGGCGCACAGTAACGGAAAATTTCAAGTAATTTGATCAAACAAGCTGGTTCAAACAGTTTTATCAAATTGGCATAAATTTCTGTGGGAAAATTTTGATCAAAAATGAGCCGTCAAAGGGCACGAAGAGAGAAACCTACGAAATTTCGTATCTAGATTTAATCTAATAGTTTGAACCAGCTTGTTAGATCAAATTACTTGAACATGTATGGCCCGCATTAGGCCATATAATTATCTTTATAAGAAAAGGATAATTTTCGTCACGGGAACATGTTCATTTTTGGGATAATTTTAATTTACACGTGAGCTATCAAAACTAGTAAAGAATAAAAACTCAGACATATAGATGAGATGAAAACCAAATAAAAAGATATCTTACCTACCTTCATTTCTAATTTTAAAACACTTTTTTCTAATATTGGTGAAGTAGCCTTATCTAACACAATCTTGAAAAAACAAAGAAGCATAAGCTCCAAAAATCATTATCTGCCTAGCCTTTTCGCAACTTTATTGGGGTCGGCTTCCAGTCAAACCGGATTCAGCTGAATACCAGTATTTTAAGCATAAGCTCCAAAAATGTTTGCATTAAATCACGAAAAATTAAAAAAAAGCAATGGACTTAGAGGCACGGGAAAGCTACCTGCAGCCAAATCTGACAAAGCTTGGCAAACGTGACCAGAATACTGTGGTCATCTCTTCCGTATCATATTCGGAGGGACTCACCTACAGAATTTTAAAATCAGAATCTTTCTTGCGTAACCTCAAAGGGAACTTGCGCATAATCCTATTAATTTTACTTTTTTGTTCCTAAATATTTTTTGTTTTGGTTTGTGAAAAGTATTATTTTTGAGAAAAATTATAAAAGAAAAGGATGAATGTGTTGATTTCATAACTCATTAAAATAATTTTTTTGTACATCAAAGAATCAAGGAATAAGGCACACAAAAAATTTACTATAAAATGTTGTTTTTTAAAACATTCAAAATAGTCAAAGAGCAATGTCATCGCTTCCTACTAATTCTTAATCCATTCTTTCAATTGCACCTTCTAACCCTTTTCTTGAACATTTTACAACTGACCACGGATCCGTGAACGTTTATCTTTCTCATCATACAAAAAAATTAAAACAATACATTTGACCAACACACATTACAACCTGCTAAAAGAGTTTACAGCTAGGCCAAGCAAACAAACCTTCTTTGACCTGCCCGACATCCGTGGCTGAATTAACTTCATAACTCTTTTCCTGTCCACGTGTCCCAAGAACCTTATATATATCCTAATTCACATGCTCCCGTAAATTTCTGTACTCCTGGTACATAATTTCGTTTGCCAAGACGATGGGGGCTAGTGGGCCAAGGCCAATTTAAATAAGAGAAGCTTTCAGTAGTGCTGGTGACTGGTGTTTGTTCTCTCTCCTTTTACATAATTTTCTTTGGCCAAGTCGTTGGGGCTAGGGGGCCAAGACCAGTTCAAATATGTGAAGCTTTTAAATAGTGTTAGTGACTGGTCATAGTAGATCTTTACATCTTAATTCACATGCTCCCGTAAATTGTTGTTCTCCTAATACATAATTTCCGTTTGCCAAGACGGGGGCTAGTGGGTCAAGGCCAATTTAAATATGAGAAGCTTTAAGTAGTGCTGGTGACTAGTCATCTGTTTCTAGTACATTAGCCTATTTAGTTCCATTAAATTTTATTGGTTGGGAAGATTGTCATGGTGATAATGGTGTGTGGTTCTGGTGAGTAAATTAGCATGACAAATTGATTTGCTCTTGGAAGCGAGTGTTCTATTTTTTTTGGTAATTGTTATTTTATCAAGCAATGTAATGATTAACTTTTGGATTTATGATTGGTGATCGAGAAAGTTGCTGTCAAGATACCCGTAGGATTAGGTGATTTATTGCCAGTTTTTCAATAGCCAGATAAATATTATTTGTAGAATAAGTATGGCGTTTGACATACGGGGTTATTTTTTAATGACCGGCCAAATTTTCACTGGGTGTTCTACCCATGAATATGAACAACTTTCACTATGGGACCGACTCTAAAATCACGAAAAAAATATCAGTTGTTTCATACATTTTAGTCGAGTAGGTATTGAACTTTTGTATGAAACAGCTGATTTTTTTTCGTGATTTCAGAGTCGGTCCCATAGTGAAAGTTGTTCATATTCATGGGTAGAACACCCAGTGAAAATTTGGCCGGTCATTAAAAAATAACCCCGTATTTACCATACAAAAGCTGTTGCCGCCAATTTAATTCCTCAGATAAAGTTATCTGACTACTGAAAAATCAGCCCATAGTACAATATAAAAACACTTTATTAATTTTTATTTTATTTTAATAAATCCTTTTTATCAAAGTACAACGAAACACTTATGAATCAAAATATGTAGGTATTGTACCTAAATGTATCTTGTTTAAAAAAAAAAACAAAAAACAATTAATCTAAACAATAAATTACTGGTAGCACAATGAAAAATGATCAAAATATACAATAGGTACATTAAATCACTGATTGAAATCTTATCCACATAAATTAAACGAATTATGAATTTACAATAAATTCACTGTCCAATTCTATACATTTCAAATGAAAACACAATACATTATCAAACAGAGAATAGAATATAAATTAACATAAAACGATGCAGCAGATATTAATGCAGTAACAATTCGATTTCAATACCAATTTCAATTAAACGTCGATATGCAGACAATAATTTATCATAATTTTCTATCTATCGAGCAATTATTCAATTATATTGACGTGAAACAATATTGCTTTCTCTGTAAAAGTTAGTGTCAAAACATTTTCTATTCTATTTTTACATATGGCAAACAAAGCCGATGTCGACTATTCTGCCAATGTCCAAAGTAGATTGGAGACGCAAGTGTGCATTGTAAAACATTTTCACATTATAGTTGTCAAAAAATAAAAGGCCCGTTTTGACAGCAGGATACAACAAAGAGATTTATTTCATGTCTCTTTCATACTTACGAGTACATATTACTAGTGAAGTAATGTTGTATTCCGCTGTCAAAACGGGCCTTTTGTTTTTTGACAATTTTAACAAAGTTATTTTCTTTGTTTAGTTTAAAAAAAATACGTACTACCCTAATGTAGTTATGATTTTGTGACATTAACCGCGTAGGTAACGCATAACTCGGTAAAATGTACTGAACTGCTGTTTTTTTGCGATTTCAGTGTTGTTCCCGTAGTAAAAAGTTGTTCATAATGATGAGTAGGTACAAAAACCTCTTAAGAGGTATTGCGTTTATTCTGTAACACATTGTATAGTCGTTCTTTTTACCCAGTACGAATTTCTGACACTCGCCAGCAGGTTTCAGATTGCTTGTCTAGTCAGAATAAAGAATAGACCTCATCTATCGCTTTCCGTCAGGCGTGATCGAGGTCAAGAGCAAACCCATTCCTCAATTTAAAAAAAAAGAAAGTATCAATTACTACCACAGATAGCCACTTGATAATTTTATAGAATAGGTATCAACAAAGATATAAATAAGTTCTACTTCATGGTCAATTCTCATTTGCCATAAAATAACCCTTTCATGAAAACCGAGTTGCACTGGACTAGTTTTTCTGATTATTTTCTGTCGCTACTAGCCACTGAGAACACTCCCAAAATGTCTATAAAAATGTTATTGTCGATGATTCATCGGACAGTTTTAATGCTCTCACGCTGGTATCATCCGGCCACCATAGGATTAACACAAATGGATTTAATTGGACTCAGTCCTACCTAGAGATCAGGTTATGCCAGGGCCAGGGAGGCAGACAATTGAATCTTGGGAATTAACCAGTGAGGTCTAGACACTTTGGACTAGTTTATCTCATCTTCATACTGGTGTTTGAAACAATCGCTGTGAGTAAGTGGTATCTTCGGTTCACGGATGGGTGATAGTATGAAAAGCTAATGGTGATCAGAAAAATATCTGAGAATAGTTTATTTTACACTCCTTTAATAAATCTCAAAATTTTAATTGACTGACTTTATCTTGCATTTTCTACCGCACAAAAAGTATCCAGTAGGTAGTTTATATTTATAAAAATGTAACGTGTAGGTATGTGAAAATAAATCAGTTGTCACTCGGAATCGCGGTTAATTTCCTGCTATTACATCTATACTATGTAATGGTCGACGCCAGATAAATTTGCAATAGCGGTCATTGCCTTTTTCTTAATGTCAAAAAGAAAATAAAGACTTAGAACTGTCCTGAACCGACTTCTATCATGATCCTGTACATTATCTAGTAATGAAAAATGGTTCAAAATGATTAAGAAATTCGGGTATCTACGAAGGGATTATAAGTAAAGGTTAATGTACTTTATAGCAAGTTTATGTAGCGCCTACCATAGTTACATTGTTTAAGTGTGGCTATGCCTAAGCACTAAGCAGTAACTTACAAGTAGTTCAGTATCGTACAGTAAAAGTTTAACATAGTGCAGTGATTTGATGACCTCACCTTTTCATCGCAACATAACTTCGTTATCACAGCAGTCCGGCCAGGAGGTGAGTAATTCCAAAATTCTGTAAGCTGAACATTCGAGTACACAAGGTATGGTTCACATAAAAATTATAAGAAAAACAACACCATGATTCACAGATAACGCGTCCCTCACGAAAAACATCTCATTTAGTCAACAGTGAAAGTGAGTCATATCAAATTTATCATAGGTGACACACATGTGACCCTAAAACCCTGCCATGATCCAGTTCTCACAAGTCTTATGACGTCTAGTACCTATTTAATATGAAATTATAAAGTGATTCAAGTTTATGTTACAGTAAGGAAATGCCACTTATGGATAACATGCATGATGCAATTGCTACAGCTGTTTGCTTAACTGATTCAGAGCTTCAAGTACCGTTACGCAGTCAGATTGATTCATCATAAGTTTGAAACGTTTATTCGATATCGATACTAGGAACTGTTTTTTTTTTAAATATTACTTCTTATCGGTGTTATTTATGCAGTCATTGCCATGTTGATACAAATATTTTTTGATCACATATATTATTATTGAAAACGTCATACTCCACAATACTTACCTTATCTAGACGATTCTTCGTCTAACTTAACGAAGAACTTTTAGGTACACCTAAATACGCTGCTATTACTAAATATTTAGGAATGTTACTCGTCTTTAATCATTTGGAAAACGTTTAAATTAACTTCTAAGAAAACCACAGAAAATAATCATAATTATGCTAAGTATAGAAAACTGTTCCTCAAAAACGACTCACAAATAAATTGATACATAAACATCTGGTTTATCTCCAAGACACTTGTGAATTAATTAATTTAAAACATTTATCTAAATGCCGAATAACAATTCTAATGCTTAGCCATACACCTTACAAGTTTACAACACAAGTGCTATTGTGTCCTATTTCCACTCCCAACCTCATCATCTTGGACGTCGTCATTATGAATGACTGTGGGAGAGTCGTCGAAAGCTGAACAATTTTATGTGACATTTGTCATACAATGATACTGCCCATTAACACCCACTCCTTCACTTATTTCATCAATTAGAGTATCACACCCACGGAGATTGTTAGTTATTAACGTATTGTTTATTTCTCGACCCCTTAAGCGAATAATTGCTTAATACAATTTATTTTGTCGTTATTATTTTGGTTTCTTTTAAATATAGTTTTGTTCGGTTGGTTTGGTTGTTAACTGTACTCATCTGGCGTAACAAGAGTTACTTCATCAATTCATCATACTCAGTTTTACATTTAGATGTGTTTTTTACATTTATTTGTATCACAAGTTTTATTTGGATTTTGAAACTAATTTTATTTGTGTAGTACGTTTTGAATCAAAAGAATATAGAATTTACATAATGACAATTTTATGTTATCCTGAAATCTCCACTTTCATTACTGCCTTTATTCCTTTCATGCCTTTTATTATCCATAATATAGCCTAGAATATTATTCTGTACAACAAAAGTACCTACTCTAACTTCTATTGCAAATACAATTCTTCACTTTATTTATCAAAGTTCAGATTTTTCTTTCGTTTATTTTTTCTATTGGGTTACTGATTACATCGTCAGACTCAAAATCAACTGGCACAAAAAACCAAAGGAACGGATACCTAATTCCATTGTCTTCAATATTCACAGTAGCAACATTCTCAAAAGGCATAAAAGAGAAAAAAGTTTCCAAATGCCCATAAAACACATGGAAAGGTTATGACTCATTGTTGACTCCCTATTGACATAAATACGGTAGTCGTAATAAAACAGTCTTAGAACCATGACATAAATTTTCCTAAGTATGTCTCTGTACCTTTTGTTATATTTTTTGTCCCATAAATATCACGCAAAATGTTTACTTTGTCTTATTCTTAGTTTTATTATCCTCTTTGTTTTTAACAATGGGCTCATGTTGATTGACATTCTTGAAAAGCTTTTCTTAGTTGCTTGATATTGCTGTCAGCAGGTTTTTATTGTTGAGTAGTTTCGTTATGTTACCTAGCTGAAACCTTTGTCTTTTTTACGTGTAATGCCATGGCTCACTGGTAACTTATAGAGCAAATTGAGAAGACACTTTAATTTAAGAAATGTTCCGGAATCATCATCAGTTCTAGGTTTGTCTTCCTGTTTATGATGGTGTATAATAAATGTTAAGCAAGTGCCTGTCGTCGTTAGTTACGGGCTCAACCAGACATGTATGATGCCCATTAAATCGTACCATCCTACGCACTACAACGTCAATCGATTTACCAGCAGCCTCATAAACTATCAACTAGCTTGACATCACATTTTATAGCTCATCCATTTCAGGTGCTATAAACAATGTACTTAATGACCACATTATTTGTAATCAATCCGCAAAACATCCTGACCTTTAGGGTAACATTAAGTTTAAGATATAGTTTCGCATACACTGTAATCAATCAAGACGAACTTAATCCGCATTTAAACGTACAATGTAACCGCTAACGATGTCTCTATGATATCATCGCGCTATGTCGAAATAATTACGTTTATGGGTGTTTGATTATATGCGAATAACGTGCCTGCTTCAATTATATCATTCCTACGCGCCAGATTACAGAGGCTGCGCAAATAAATGTGGATGACGAAAATAGAATAGATGTGGTAAGTGAAAATTGTAGATGTGGTGGATTACACGGTAAATACATCGAAGCAGTAGGTGGGTGCTTATAGTTTATATCACAAAAAACATTTTCCCTTTGAAGCCAAACCTATGTTTATGTCCTATTATTAGATTATTTTACTTACATCTGGAGATATAAGCCATCTTAGAAAATTATTTTCATAATTTCTCAAATAATATCTATAATAAATGTCTTGCCAGTGCCACCCCTTAGGTAAGAATAGCTTGCACATTGCCTAAATAAATTCACAAGAGTCCCAAATCGGTGGTGGTCTGTTTGTTTAGCAATTGCAATTACGTAGAACCAGTTCCATTCATACAGTAAAGAAATATTGAAATTAAAAACATAATAATATCCGAAAAATAAATAAACTTTTCATTAAATTTAACATTAGTTCACCACTAAACATTCATTCTAGACTATCACAAACGATTAGACCAACTAAAACATTAGCTCAAACAGCTGAACTTATCTAAGCACACAAACTTCAAACTGAATAATATCTCTAATTAATCAAATAATTGTGGCAAAGACATTGAAGGACGAATGTAATTCGACGATTACATCACAATAGAACATTCTGTTGAACCTGATTGATTACACTTAGTTAATGGGAATTTCAGAATGAACAATCCGACTAAATGTTACGACTATCTGTTGGTAATTGGCGTACAAACAAAGATCTCTGTGTTCCCGGCATTAATTTCACGTTTGAGATACGTTGTAATCATAACATGAATTCGTGTTTCGGTAATGCATTCGGATAGGAATTTGACTAGGCTTCCTTGTTTGCAGATGATAATTTGTGTCTTTAGGTTGAATTGTTAACTACGTTTAGTTGGGTATTATATTATCCTTCTGTACATATTCGTGTCACTTAGTGTTTTTGTTTGTTTCTATTACGTGATATAATATTCATAATTAAGTCTAGTGTCCATGTTGTGGCCATATCGTAGAATTGGCCATTTTAAGAAGGCCACCTCAAACTTAACCTCGATGACGGGTTCCCGCTGCGCGGGTCTGCTGTTTTTTCCGCTGGGTTCAAAGGAACCCTGAATCACTAACTATACTATGAACTAACTATGAACGGCATTCCATTCGAGCGTAACCTACCCGTTTCGTTCGAGCGTAACCTACCCGTTTCGTTCCTCTAAGTTTCCTAAAACCTAACCTAACCTTATCTCTGCCAAATCACGAAATGTTCAATACTAGGGCCATGATGTTCCAACTACAAAAGTTTTTTTTTTAGAAATAGGTACCTAAAATCTTTTAACAATTCTTAGTTCCTACCTAAGTTATCCCTATTGATAACTTTTAATCTGACGTAGGCGGAAGGCCTGATATAGTAAAGAAAAAAGAATACACACAAATGAACTTGATTATTTTCTGATTGATAAATAAATTTGTAACAAGTTTTTAATTTGCAATTTACAGACACAATGTTACTTAACAGTTATTCCGTAGATGTCAATAACACTTCTTCAGAATTCTGCAACTCAAACTCAATTTCGACCACTTCAATATCTTCATTTTCGCTTACAACATTCTCATCTGCTTTATCATTATCAAGCATTCATTCATTAGTTGTAAGTTAAGGTTTAATGACGTTGATTTTAATTACACAATGGGCCAACACTTCATTAAATTGTCACTCACGATGGTTCTTTTCGTAATAATCTCGAAGGTGACGTAATACGTTCCTACTGACTTTTGACATCATTGTGAGTTATTGACTTTTAAAGACGCGTTCCATTTGAATTGGATAGATTGTTTGAGGTTCTATGGTTTCTTTTTATTTCGAGTGTTCTATTTTAGGATTTGGAAAGTGTAGTGATTTCTGATTATTTCTTTTTTTTATTATTGACGATATATTAAAAAAAACTGCTGTGTATCATTCAACCTAAATAATCTCTACCATCATTATCAATATTGTCAATAAAATACACAGAGAGTAATAAACATTACTTTTATAGCTGTAGATAGTAGGTACAGCGTATAAAAGCGCACGTAAACACAACAGTACCGTATTTTTCTTCCCCATGACGTCACTCCACGTTTCACAATTTCCATAATCGACTCACGAAGCCTATTCTAACCTAAAACATACCTAACAGTACCAGTACCTACCCAGTCGTAAGCAACGCGTCATGTTTTTATTAAAATTCCTTTAATAATTTCGCATCGTTTGCTCGACAAGTGGGTCATGGGACTTGTACATAGTTTGTTGGCAGTACCACAGGCTTGGCGGTCACTAGCCTGCAAAAGGGGGTATGTCGAGAGATAGAAAATAGTTTTAAAGAGGACTCCATCGGTATTCACTACGGACCGCAAGCGGGAAGCCTGCCCTAGTTCGGATTTCAATTATCCACCTCAACCATTTGTTTTCTGAACGTAAAACGAAACAAACATCGGAGCTCTGAATGTGTTACTAGAATGAGCGCATATTTTCAGAGGATTATATTCAACTGGAGATAAATATGGTTGTTTTTTTCTATCGTTTTGTAATCTATATTGGTTGTGTAGGCCCACTACTTTTAAGTACAGTTTTCAGAATCTTTACAGTTAATTGAAATAATGCACTGTCTACTTAAATCTACTATTATCAGCAAATGTTTAGTCAATTTTACTTCCTATAAAACTGTATCATGAATCCTTTTTGTTGGATTCTTCGCATTTTCTTCTTGTTTCGAGTTGAGTCTACATTTGCCAATAAATAGTATGTACGAATTCAATTTCAATTGAAACTTTTTATTCTACCAAAAAGCATTTCAATGTTGTAGAGGGACCTTTCTTGTCATTTATAAAAACACAAACAGATTGGATAGAATTTATTCAACCTAGTTTTGCTTTCATTAATATAGTTTTCTGAAAGTAATGTTTGAAGACAAAAGATTTTCACTTTTGGCTGTATTGTTTCATGTTTGTATGTACTTGAAAATTTTAAAGATTTGTTATCATTTGCAGTGAAAACAAAAGAAGCTTAAGGACACATTTAGCACACAAAAATATTTTTTGTCTGCTAAATGTAACAAACCTCGTGCAAATCCTTTATCCAAAATCCCAATTCATTGTGACTATTATTCTCAATCCTCTTTTTTCTCCAGATAAGATTTTCAAAGCAGTCTCTCGAAGAAGAGCGTACGCTCAATTGTCAAACTTGTTTATATAAGTTTGAACACACTTGGAATAACAATCCTTTGTTGACGGTTCTTTTGAGCCTGCCCGTGACAAACTCAAAGGATTCGCTGCGAAGCGTGTCCACTCAAGATGGGAACATCTGTTATATTAAATTAAATGTCTTCCGTTGGACGTCTAAATATAAATTTATAATGTCAGATGTAAAGGTGTGCTTTGAGGGTGGGCGTTAATTTGCAATGTGATGCGAATATTGTGTGATGCAGTTAGTCAGCGCGTTATTACATTTTTTTTAAGAAGCTGCATTTTTCAAACGCGATGTATGTATAAAAAAGTTCCAACTATATATTATCCACAAAAATACCACACTAATTAAAACATGTTAATATACTATATTCTCCGAAATTAGTACCGCTACAGAACCTACGAAATTCCTTCCATAATACAATTTATATTTCTGCCAGCAACGACTAATTAAACAAAACAAACACAAACGCTGCGAAAATTAGATTCTAATTAAAGGAAATGTTCAAGTTTTCCATTGGTACGACACAAGCATTCATTAGTAGGTAAAGCGTGTCATTTTGTTCGCAACAGGCACTGAATACTTGAAAACGGCTAATATGCGGTAAGAAAGGGAGCCACGCACGCCGTATCACAACCAGCCAAATGAAATTTCGCACAAATGAAAATTAGATGGTGAAATAATATACCCATTTAAGGTGTTCAACAAACCGTGAACGAAAATAATAGTAGCTCCCAAGCAAAAGCACCGAGAATGATATTATAGTAATTAAGAGCAAACTACCAGAAAATTTTGTCGCCGAACAATGTTTTTGGTACAACAATGTCATTAAATAAATACCGGAGTTTGCAACCAAAAGACGTCGTACTATTAACAAATAAAACTGTTCATTAAATTCGTGATTTATGCTTTCGCGGCTTTTATTCATTGCGTTATAAATTCGCCCTCGTTCGAGATTTTACAGCTGAGTCCGGGAGATTTACTGGGAAAATACGTCGATTCCATTTCAGATCATCCCCGAACGCGTTTGACTTAAAAATACAAATTGAAATTTTATGTTAGTCTCCTATTGTATGATTATTTTGGGTAAAAATACCATCATATAAAAATGAAGCATAACGAGTGTAGCGGCCTTGAATTTACGGACACGGTGAAACATGCGGACTTCGGATGCATGCGTGAGCCAAATTTCTCGCAAACACATAGGCTTTAAAAACATCCTTTATCCAGCAGCTTCGTCAGTGGCAGCAGCGGTAGTATTTCTCCATCTACAATACATATAAGTAGGATGTGCAATAAGGCCACTCACGCATGACTCCAACTGTAATTTAATTATTTTCATTTTTTGCGTGGTAGTAACAGAACTTTCAAGTAAATGAAGCGTGGTGATCCAAATTAAAACGTTTGACATTCAATGACCATTAATATAATTTGTTCTGTTCCCTTGAACTTTAAAGGTCAGATGGGTAAATGACTTTTAAACTATGATACAGTTTAAGTTTCTGTAACACTACTTTCACAACTAGGTGACAATCTATTAATAATCGAGCATGGGCCCTTTCATATTTATGACAAATCGTATAGCTCCAACATAGTGGAATAAATCCGTAATCCATACTTCCATGTTACGGATTTGTTCGAAATAGCCACCGCGGAACGCAAGTGACATTTGGAGGAACACGGATGAGTTTATTAGAAGGGTTTGTCAGACTCTTAATGATTACAGTAAGAGTCTGACAAACCCTTCTAATAAGCCCAGAGCGGACGGAATCATTTGATGATTTCCCATCCTTAAAAAAAGAAAACTTCCGTATCCATACTAATACTAAATTATAAGTAACTTAACTCTGTCTGCCTGTCTGTCGGTCTGCCTGTCTTTTTGTAACATAATGAAGTCTAGATGAGTCTTGGCATGCGGGTAGACCATGTCCTGGAATATGACATAACGATACCTGAATTATCAGTTAAAACGTCAAAATGAACCTTACACCGATTACTTCAAGTGGCATTTAACAAAAATTCTAAAATGTCGCTTACGTTACTTGATACTTCTTGTATCGATATGATACTTTTCATCCTGGGAATATATTCCCTTGGATTAGTAATCGAGTTTTACGTGGGAAAAGCCGCTGGCATAAGCTAGTTTTCTATTTTTCTGCTGTATATTCTTTCTTCAGTGATAATGAAATCGAATTACTTCCACCGTGCTAAATCTTTCACCACTTTGAGTGGTGAAAGATTTAGCACGGTTTTCCCTTGTGATGATCATTTCACTCAATAAAGACAATAAACAAACATTTTATGCAAATATAATACGAGTCCAGACGTGCCTCAATATGTTTGACTTTCCATCTCATCTCATAACATGGCCATCGTCTAAGCATTCCATTCATTATGACAGAACAAACATGACTTTAACAGGTGTGTTAAATGATATCACAAAGGCTGAAGCACACAAAAGGCGATAGTTCTCTGAGAATACGAATGCCTGTGTTCCTAGTACCAAAAAAAATCCAGCAAAGCGGATTGTAGGAATTAGTAGACATGGCAGATACAGTTAGCTACAAAAGCATAACTAGGGCGAAAATCACTTTGCGTAATTGTTCGAAAGAGAGTTATCGCAACCTTAGAACGCAAAGGCCGTTTGAAGAAACACGGGTGGGTTTAGTCAATAAGACTAATACTTCCTCCCGCTCCGCCCAGAGAAGTCATTCAATGATTTCCTATCCAAAAAAGGGCGAAAATCACGTGGCACATAATGAAACTAAACATAAAAATATCTTAATGAACGCCTAATAATGGCTAGTGAGAAAAACGAAAAATAAGGAATAGACATTTAAGCTGGGGACACATGCAACATTGCTACGACTTTCACTAAAAAGAAAGAAAAATTTATGTACTTAAATGTAGATCGCGCTCCGCTACTTCTCATACTCTGCCCTCAGCCTGCCATTTAATTCATAGCATCGTCAATGTCTCGCAGTATAACGCTGTCCTAAAATAATCATATGAACACCGTCGCCGTGTCCACACCTCATAATTTATTGCCATCTTCCTCATTTCCAGGTAGTGAAAGTCTTTAACAAAATGGTTGACAGTGGGCAAATAAAGCTCCATCTCATTCTGTGATATGCCCCATTTTTTTCCCAGGTTTGTTCTTATCGTTGTCCAATATTTGTTTTTATAACAGGTTGGACTTTTGATGGCTTAAGTAAGTTTGAAGTTGTTTTATGTTGGTCTGTGTTGGTTGACATTGAAATTGTCTCATTGTGTAAAAATGTACCTATTGTGTTTTTGACAGTTGAAGACATCATATCTTTTCCACTTTATCGTAACACCAAGTCTGTTGCGTATATGTCTTAAGGCGAGCCTGACTTGAGCGCGTAGGCATCTAACGCTTACCCCAGGCCCCGCAAGGAGTAGCAATACGTAATAAGTTACGATGCGCGGGAGACGCGCGCACCAAGCGCAC
Organism: Melanchra persicariae; assembly: GCA_947386135.1. Lineage (NCBI taxonomy): Eukaryota > Metazoa > Arthropoda > Insecta > Lepidoptera > Noctuidae > Melanchra > Melanchra persicariae. The sequence goes on along the minus strand of OX376655.1, from coordinate 6,481,174 downwards.
CGCTCGCTCATGAGTTCACGGACTCGGGTAGGTACTAAGTTCCGTCACAGGATAAAGTAATGCAGTAGATCAACTTGAATTGATTAGTATAAGTTTATTTTGTTTTATTTTTCTATTAAGTATTTTTTAAGGTTATAGATGGATTAAGTACGTATTGTACAAACTTGAATCCAATTACTAATCATTAAAAATCAGTACTAATACTTATTTATTTTAGAGTATATGGTGGATTTAAAATCTGACTGACACGAAAATTATGAATACGAGTACGATACAAAAATACGCGTCGCGCGCTATTTGGCTTTGGTGCGATACCTTCGTAAAAATCAAGTAGTAGGTAGGCACACTTACTTTAGGAAAATTATGTTACAATTCTTGAATATTATAATTCAAGAAAGCTTAGAAGTATAAATGGTTTGGAATTTGCCTAGATGCTATTTAAAAAAAAACAAAAACGTTTTTATATTTTTTAATCAAATAGTTAACATAATAAAAGTTACCAATGCAACTGGCTAAAATTCGTTGAACTGTAGCTGTCTCGGTTTGCATGGACCTAGCTGAGTAGATTGACACGGAATATGGTCCTTGGATTTGCTTGGACCTGGCTGCACAGGCTTATCATTAACATTTTCTTTGTTTTCTTTCAATATTATGTCTCGTATTGGCATACCGCGATTTTGGCGCGGATCCACAATCTCTGGCAATATACATTTCAAATAAAAATCTATAATTTTTTTCTCCATATGCACCCGCCAAAATTCGTCATCTCTTGAAATATTTTCTACTACTAGTTTTTCACCGAACCATATTCCAAAAATGCATTGGTTCCTTTCTGTTACATGAAGTTGACCCTGCACTTGGTAATACCAATTACTTTTTTTGTTTATAACCCTGGTATGTTTTATTCTATCGAATTTAAATATATGTATTTTACTTTCTTCAATAGCAGCATTTCCCTTTTCTAAATGCCGTTATTGGACATTTAATTTCAACAATGGTGTCGTTCCCAACTATACCGTCGGGGGTAACCCCAATAAATGAGTATTATTTTGGAGACAAGTCACGCCCTTCCGCATGCTCTATTGCCCTGTAACGCAAATTTTGATTTTGATTTGTTGGTAATTAACAAGTAAAATTTTAAAAACTTACAAAATATCCCTGTTCAATAAAGATAACGGAGCTACAGTGCCAAAGACAGATACACAGGCACACAGACGCACGTACACAGAAACATAGATAGCAAACCGTTATAAATAAATAGGATAGAATTGTAATATGGTGTGTGTTTAATTTCTTTATGTATTTTATGGTGTTACAATAATGATAATGAGATACTACTTTATTCAAATCTATACTAAATAATATTATAAAGTGGAAGTGCGCTAAGTGCGCTGTGGTAATAGCTAATTATACGTAAGTACCATGTACAACAAAGATATTGTTTTTCATTCGATCTAAAAAAAAGTCCGCGACGTTACACCTATATCTATCTCTTATAAATATGCCACACTAAGGCATTTTATGTCAAATAATTTATTTAAAAATTAAAGGTGGTTTTTCAGCATTAATATTAGGCAGGCATATTAATCCTTACTAGCGAAAGTTACTTCATCATCAAGATAATTTTATGAAGATAAACTTTGTCTTTTACAGCATGTTATTTGAACTCACCGTTTAGGAGATAATGTAAAATTAAAATAATTCAACAATATTATTAAATCGAACGGGCGGTGCGCGAGACGCGGCCACCAAACGAGAACGCGTCGAGCCTGCGTGACTGCGTGCGACGCGGTGCAAGAAATTCTTTTTTGTATTATGATTATGAATTTATGATAGTTACATTCATGGGGAAGGCTGTACGGCTATACGGGAACGGGAATTCCTACGGGAATGAAGAGTTCCGTTACCTGTCTCCGAAGTTCTTCATCAGATCTTCACCAAATTGAAATGGGATCAGTCCGGGAAGATACACTTCCAAAAAAAATAGAATCATCAAAATCGATTGACAATTGGCGAAAATATCGCTGAGCAAACATACAACAAAAAAAAACAGTCGATTTGAGAACCTCTTCTTTTTTGGAAGTCGGTTAATAATATACAATACAATAGTCAATTAAAAACAGTTTAGTGTATGTAATTTATAATTTCTATACATTTTTCCTCTTGCCAATAAACACCGATAAAGTAACGCATTGGATTGGAAAAACTATCCAAACTGACCACATAGTTTTTTGTATGTCTTGTCATAACTTGATACATTGTTAGTAATTAGTAAGAGGATGGACTCTAGTGTACAGCGCATAAATGAGCTGGTCCGGTAGCCTAAACGTTACCAAAAGTATGTTATTATAATATTTTCATAGGAAATGGTCATACTGTAACACTTTTACACTATGGCACGCGACTCACGAGTGCGCTGCGCGTATTGTTTGGCATAGACGAGACCTACACAAACGTTGCGGACACCATAAATATTATTATGTGTTGTGTTGTGGTGGCTGTGAGTAGGTACCCACCTAGCGTATAACTACACTTATATTTCTTCTCTACATGAACACCACAACATTATTGCACCGATATTCAACTCTCATGTAGGAAATACGAGCTATTATTTTTGCATTTGTTTAGGAGTAAGATAAGTGAAAACGGACATTTCTAATAAATAACAAATATTATAAGACTTATACAAACTCTCCGAAACCATCAAGACTAACGTAGCGGGGTGAACTACCTATTTGACATTTGAAAACAGTAAATCATTGTATCATGTGCGCGCGAGGTGGCTTTATGCACTCTGAAATAGGGTTCAAATTCAATTGTTTTACATACTCGATGCGGTTGGTAAATCTATTCCGCGTGAAAACTAAACCACTAAAGCGCACGTCTTTATGCGTACTGAAATAAGGTTTAAATTAAACTGTTTACACACATGTTTGCGGTGTGGAAATTTATCTGTTTCGTGTCGGTACTTACCTAGTTAGTAAAGTAAATTATGTATATACCTATATACCTTTTTGTTTATTCAGCAAAAGTTTATAAAAAAAAGTAGTCACCGCTGCAACGAAGAGCCGTGACAACTTTTTTTTCCCCCATTTTTTTTTTACAAAATTATAGCTACATCTAATAAAAACTAACTATATTACAACTGTTTGAACACTAAATTGTATACAAGTATTATTATTTAACCACTCGACACGTGAAAATTCCAAAATGAAAAATAAATCTTACGTAAATAAACATAAACATTAAATTCGCGGCACACTGGTGTGCCGGCAGTGCTAGAGCGGTAATCAATTTAGGCTTAGCTAGTAACAGAACTTAGCGGGGGTGGCGGGATCGCAAAAATTTGGCACACGTCCGACCTCCAACACGTTCCGCTCGGGACTAAATGACACGGGGCGCGCTCATGAAACGACAAAATCACTTGATTTTGGAATTAGTGGGATACGTATTTTCATATTTCACATTATGACGGCCGATTTATATCACATTTTTTACGACCTTTATTGTGGTATAAGTTTTATTACTCAGAACCTTATATAACTCAAATGAAATGATAATTACATCTTGATTTTGACTTGTCTTTGCGATTTAATTGGATGCAGTAAAGTGCAAGTAATCGTGTATCGCACGGCCGAAATCGCAAGATCGAAGTGTGAAATATGTAATATATTTTTTTCAAAATTTAAATCCGTGTTGTTTACGAATAAAACACAATTTTACACAATGCAAAACAACGTTTTTCCGGAAAACCTGGCCTTAAATGTTCAGTGGACTTAATGCAACAAGGTATTCTCTACCAGTCTGTAATATTAGGTACATTTACTATCATATCACCAGTTATGCTAATGAAAAATGGCTTACAAGCTGAATAAAAAAAGTAATTCCAAAAAAACGAGTCGCAAGTTATTATCTAAAGGCAGCATAATATCATAAAAGAAAATATCAAACTCACATACGCAAAATCAGACATGATATTATTTTTGTAAACGCAATAATAAAACATAAAGAACTAAAGACTGACAGAAACATTTTACGTTTTACTGTTATTTCACTGAAATAATATTGTATCTACATATACTAGATAGGTACTTAAATATTCCCTGTCACTGAAAAAATAAACTGACTCCGTACGCGGTTTACTCTCAAAACAATGGAGTCCCCACAGAGTTAGTTTTTTAATGAATAAATTATCGAGAACAACATTCGCGCTTTTGTTTATATTTTGTTCTAAGTACATTCAAAAGCTTTTCTAAAAGCAATAAATTGATTCATCAACTTTGATACCTGATTTTTGAAGACATTGTCAAAATTATAAAATTATCTGTTTTCATTTATTTTTATTTATTCATTCATATTTTTCGAATAAGTCTACTTAGACCCACTGACTGCCCCACTAGTGGGGCCCACAGAGCAGACAGGCCGCGTTTATGGAATTTACTATGCCACTAATTTTTTATTTTCGTGGGGCAAAATACACTCGCATATTAAAATCGTAAACTCTGCCCTGTGAGGCGGCTAATGGGACCATATAGACTAATGCAGTTTTTTCCTCATATTAGTTTTAAGTTTTAAACAGCCCGTAACTTATTCATGTCAATCTATAAACATCAAAAAGAGCCGTCCTGCACTAAAAAAATTCCTCCCAAAAAATAATGTCTTCACCAAAACTTTTCCAACCAAAACAATAAAGACGTTAGTCATTAAAAAAAACTAGTTATCGTGTGAAAAATCGTTCCAAAGCTTCTATCTTCGTAGTGCTCAAAGCATGTAATTTAATACTTTCTACTAACTTAAATGGTACATTCGGAGAAATAATTACATGCCTGCTGCTTATCTGACGAGCGTTTGACAGCTCAATGTGGGTTTGGCAAAACATTACAATGTATTACGGACAGAAACAAAAGCTACCGATGAGAAGGAAACAAACGTTTATATGTGACTGGTAATGTCTGATATGAGTTGGAATCTGTGTCAGGGAATCTACATAATATCATGTTTGTATTCGTCATGTCTGTTTTAAAGGGATAGGTGATGTGGCAATGTGGGTGCTGCGCCAGTATAGCCATGGTCTTTATATTGTATTTTCTTGGTCGATCTCACTTCTTTAAAAAAAATGTTGCCGTATTCTAGGATTTTTTCTTGTATCGTGGGTGCGTTTCACAATTATTGCTCACATACGCAAACAGCCAGATCCGAAACAACTATCTGTAGGCCATCAAAATATTTATTCCGGGTAGGAATCGAACCCAAGACACGCAGCGCAGCAGTCGCTCAACCACAACATAAGGCGCCAACCGTGCCCGGGTCGACGGCGCGCTGTGTTCCACGCGCGCCGAATCAGCAGCCGTCAGCACAAGATGGGGCCCGTTAGGGCCAGAGCCTGTCAGGGTCGCGGATTTTGTTCGAAAGAGTTTCCGCGGCCCTAGAAAGAAAGGCACTAGGAGGAGAATGGGTGGGTTTTAGTTAGTAGAAGTCTGACACTCCCTGCCGCTCCACCCAGAGCGGGAGGGGTCATTTGATGATTTCCTCAAAAATAAAAAGGCGCCAACCGTGCCGTCGGCCGTTCTGATTTTGATATAGTACCTATTTTTGTTTTAAACACTAGCCCATTCTGTCCCACTGCTGGGAAAGACCCCTTTCAAATCCTTCACTAAATAAAAAAAAACGTATCTTAAAAGTTGACTCCAGGAGCCTAACCACCAACTCTTAAAGCAGTGTTACTTTAACATTACTTCCAGTGGGAAAGAGACGGAGCTATGCGTCCTGTATAGCTTCGTCTCTTTCCCACTGGAAGTAATATTGAAGTAATACTGCTTTAAGAGTTGGTGGTTAGGCCCCTGACCTCACGAAACATTCTTGCCATTAGTAAATTCCCAAAAACTCGATACTAACTTTTTTACCATTTAGTACCGTACTAATTAAAACATAAACATTTTTTCTTTAAAAACATAAGCGTGAAACGTAAGCTATAATAATGACGCCATTAAAACAGTCGGCAAGAACAAACCAAACAGTTGCTATTATACCTCAAACATGCATATTTCCTACTACTTATGTAAATTGATTCATAATAAATATTTTGATTCCACGTTAACGAGTAGTTGAAGTTGGATCGCTCGTTCGAATCTCGTTAAAGCGGAATATAAACTTGTATTAACATAATATTGTTATTTATTGCACAACCCTTTATTATTCTATGTTAAGTTGCTAAATAAGTTGCCTGATTTCCATGTTGAGATGACGTAGAGAAAAGGTGATTGTGGTGGAGCATAAGTAATAAGTTTTTATAAGAAAACATGACTTTCTACTCTTCACTAATGTAGGAAATTTTCTGAGCGAACACATCACTACAAATACTTAGTTACAAAAAATACAGAAACTAGACACGAAAAGTCTTTTTCACCAAAGAGTGTTTCGTTAAGTATGCTAGAGGAACCTGTAGTTCCGAGTGATAAATGTGATAATGCTGGTTGGATATTTCTATATAGTGGTTTCTACAGTCTCAATAGATACCCTTTACCAAACGCACGGGAAATGAAGAAGCAAGATTTGTAAGATTACACAAATCCATTAAGAATTACCGCTACTGATTCGTACATTCCCTTCCATCATCATCCATTATCACTCTTTTGACGATTGATAAAAATAAAGATTATGTAATTCACACATTTCACACGCTGTACGCCCATTCTTTAAGACGGCGGTACCAAATAGAATGTATCTTTTATAAATCCATATCAAAATTCTCAAAGAAAAATGGCTTCTAAAGTAGTCAAAGATATGCAACGCAAAAATGTAGTCATATTTTATTTTATATGCAAAATCCACATAAAAAATACAGCTCATGATATATTCGCATCCTTTTGAATAAAAACTTGAATTTAAAATATAGCATAAGCCTTGAAATAAAAGTAACGAGCCTCTGTGATTGACAGAAGAGCTTGTTATTTCTCTAATTCTCTACAAAATGCACTTTATTTTGACAAGTGTGTGAATAAAAACAGTGTCACTTTTATTTTTCTTTTGATGGATAAACCGTCCCTTAAATGGATTTAGCATATGTTTCAGAGCGGCTATTGTGAAGGTGTTTTGTGTTTTTGCCTTCACTTTGTGAGAATTTGGAGATGCTGTTTTTGAAAGTGTCTACAAAAGAACACAATAATGGTCTTACAAGTTTTAAATCTTTAAAAAAAATTGTCTCTTTGTTATTCCAGCAGAGAAACGATGATTTCTTAAAACTGAAAACTGTAGTACATGAGGTAGGAAAAGTAATCATTTTATTATTATTTCCAATCATGATTCAACTTGGATCAATAATCCGGCTCGAAGGACTAAAAACCACTTTTTAATTGAATATCACAATTTAAATGATCGTTGTTATCATTATCACAAGCGGTTATTTTTTGAAACCACAGTTTAATAATATTAAGTTTTTACCATCAGTAAGCAGAAGCAACTTTAAGTGTGCCTTAAATTTTAATCATTAGGGATCCTACTCGACTCCTAAATCAAAACAGGCATGATGATAAATCAATATAAACTTACATCCGTCATTTATCTCAGCACTTTAACGGTCATCATTTGAATTGCTTCTCTGTATTAAAACCATTTTGTCCAATTAAATGATTTAGCGAATTTTAATGAATCGAGTTGAGCATTGATTCAACACTGTATCGACTTCTCTGTAACTCGAGTAAGAGTAAAAGCAATTTAATAAAGAAACAAATCAATACTGAGTCAACGAAGTTTAAAATATTGATGTTCATTTTGCTTTGATCGAAAATTTTCTACGATACTGTGAAAGGAATTTCTCGGGAAGCATTTAATATTACTTTGGTAAATATTATGTTTGTTTTCTGTATATATAAAGATAAGGTGTTTTAATAGTGTTTATTGAATATTTGTTTTTTCCATGAATTTTATTACGTAGATATTTTGTCTTGATTTATTTAGTCACTTATGTATATTTGTTATTATTATTTATTATTATTATTTATTTATTTACTCAAGTAACTAAGACTCATTTGTTAGTAAAAGACTTAATCTATGTTAGTAATTATAAAAATATACACATAGCAGCTGCACTGTCCGACACATCAACGCGGCTGCTCCATTCCATGAGAAATGGCGCGGCAGCGATTCAGGTACGGACAGTCCAGCCTGCTCGAAATTAGAGACAGGATACTGTTGCCGCTGCCCCACACCACACGCACCAGGGACGCACAGCGCTTACGCATAGTGGCAAAGAAACAATCCACACGCGCGTCCGCGAACATCCCCGATGCGCTGCAGTAGCGAGGCAGCCCCAACAGCACCCTGAACGCATTGTTGTACTGCACGCGGAGGGCATTGTACGATTTTTGAGTATATCTAGCCCACAGGCTGCTCGTGTAAAACGCAGTGCAGTACGCTCTGAAAAGAGTAATCTTGACGCTTACCGAACAACGAGCAAACCTGCGAGCCAGCATGTTCGCCCTAACCGACAAGGCCCTCCGCGCCCGCTCAATGTCTTCATCGTCCCTGAGATCAGGGGTAAGTATGTGGCCAAGATACTTAAACTTGTATGCCCTCTCTATCGGCATACCATTAAGGTAAACTGGTGGTACATAAGCAGGATACCTACCCCCGACCCCAAACACCATGAACTCACTTTTCTTACTATTATAAATTAAGCCATGTGTGTCGGCATACTCCTCACAAATGGCTACAAGTTTTCTAAGGCCACAGACTGACGCACTCAGCAGCACCATGTCGTCTGCGTAGCTGATATTATTAACGCAGACTCCATCTATATGACAACCGACCTTGATGCTGCTGAGCCTGCCAATCAACCCGTCGACATATAGGTTAAAGAGCGTTGGTGAGCTCAAACCCCCCTGTCTCACCCCGCACTCCGACCCATATGGATCAGACAAAGCCCCCGCCCATCGCACATTGTTGACCTGGTTTCTATACCAAAATTTTAAAATGTTGATTACTTCAGGTGGAACATTAGCTTTTTTAAGTTTATCCCACAGGATATCATAAGAAACCAGGTCAAATGCTTTAGACAGGTCCAGGAAGCAGGCGTAAACAGGAGTGCTGCGGTCGGTGTAGTATGTGACAGCATGCTTAAGAGACAACACAGCGCTTTCCGTTGATAGTCCAGGTCTAAACCCGAACTGGTTATCTTGAGGAGTAATAAACTTATTTAATTGTCTATTAAGCACACCGTCAAACACCTTGGATAAAACAGTTGCTAATGAGATAGGCCTATAGTTATCTCTATCAGCAAGATCGCCAGACTTGTTTTTCGCTATAGGCACTACCACAGTCCGTATCATCTCCCCAGGCATATAGCTATGTGACACGCAAAAACTATACAACATGGCCAGAACTCTAGGCAAATGAGGACCAGCACATTTGAGGTGCTCAATGCTGAGCCCGTCATGACCAGGAGACTTGCCACGCGACATGGATTCTATGATTTGTTTAATCTCTTTCGACTTGCACTTTAATCCTAGTTCCTTGCCAGGCTCAACATTCAGCACCGACTGAGAAGGTCCTAGCGGAGACTTCACAAAAAAGTGTTCCTTAAAGAGATTGGAAATCGCCCCAGGTTCACTTACGCCACCGACGCTCACAGGGAGACTCGGCTTGCTGTTCAACTTTCTCGTGCTTTTCCAAAAACCACGAAAATCGTGTTTTGAATGGTGTGAGGCTAGAATGTCCATCTTAATTTGGTCTTGCCTATCCTGACACCACTTCAAACGTGACTTAAAAACTTTTCGCGCCTCACACATTTGGTCGTACATATAACCGGAAGCAGGTTTGCCGTACCAAACCCACTGCATAAATTTACTCCGGGCCTCCCTGTGAGCCCCCGCCACGTATTTATTCCAGCCTACCACTTTCCTTCTCGACGAAGACCTACTTGTTTCTCTGCCAACAACCGCTGCCGCACACAAGGCCTGAACAATGTCACCGTACAATCTATCTATAACTCTACTATGACTACCAATATCACAAGTGTTATCACAACAACTACGCAATTCTGAAGGAAAATCAATCAACTTCAGTCTATCATTACATTCTTTCATGTACACGCGTATTTGTTCGAAGTTCCTCTCACCCCATACAACTTTGTTTTGTGGTACATTAATATCGGAACGCATTGGCGTTATCGCATTTAGATTGCATTCTATTACAAGAGGAAAATGATCCGACCATAACACATCATATAAAACATAAGCATTATTTATAGACTGTAAAGCTGACTTAGTCACTACACAATGATCAAGCCAGCGCTTGGAGCCATGCGACTCACTGAGAAATGTGTATGTATCTGAACACAACCCTAAGATCTCAGCATCAATACAGGTCCATTCTTGATCCTTACAAAATTCTAATAATTCATCGAAAAACAACTCCGAGGGATGCGCATTGTAATCACCAAGAATATAAACATAACTTACATTAGAGTTCTCAATTATCGCACTTACCGAACTAAGTATGTCCGTAAAATCCGATAAGTTAGCATTTGAATCCATGGGCATATAAACACTGAACACAAGTAGCGATTTATTATTTAGCACTATTTTAATTGCACATAGCCGCGGGTTGTCGCACTGTATAACACTCACGTCGTGAAATAAGCTCCGTCTCCACAATAAGGCCACTCCTCCGTGTGGCCTTCCACGTAGGATACCCGTCGATGTGTCCACTGCTGATACTCCGGTACAGTTAAACTCGTCACTAACTGTGCCTAGGAACGAGACTTCCTCCGGTAATAGCCATGTTTCCTGTAACAGCATCTACTTTCTTTGAGCCGTTTTTAAGCTGGCATAATTATCGTGCAGACATGAACGGCCGGCACCATCATCATCTGTCTAGCCTTGTTTCCCAACTTTATTGAGGTTGGCTCCCAGTGAAATCGGTTTCAGCTCATTACCAGTATTTTACGTGGAGCGGCTGCCTACCAAACCTCCACAACCCATCAGATGGGTAACACGGTACTTCTTGGCAAGACTGGTGTCAGATTTTCTGGCTTCTGACAATCCGTAACGACTGCCAAAGATCTCCAAATGACAGCCAGGACCAACGGCTTAACGTGTTTTCCGAGGCACGGAGGAGTCTCGATATGTTAAGATGGTCACCCATCCACAAACCAACCTCGGCAAGCGCTACTTAACGGGCGGCACCATACTATAAGAATATTACCTATAAGCTTCTACCGTGGATTCGCTCGTTAATATAGATGTTCGCAAAAACGTAGTCTCTTGGGTTCATCAAAATCGGTTTAGGGATTGAGGCGTAAAAGCTTTATAAACAAATGAACTCACGTTCGTTCATCTGTAATATTGGTAAGGATTACCTAGCATCACTTATTTTCTTTGAGCTATCTTAAAAAGGCGTTATAACTTTTCGGTTCATCGTGAAGACGTGAACCAACGCCATAGTACAACTATAGAATATGATAAAGACATTTCTAAAGAAAATAGACCCATCAAGGTCCCAGATTTTGAACCGACAATCAATCATCAATAACTAGCCCTCGTTAGCACATACGCCACCGATCGGGGTGAAGCAAAACACACAGAAACTACAAACCAAGGACCCACGAAGGATAAGTTAGACGGATATCGATCCATTAACCCGAGGCGGCATCAATCACCCACGACAAACATTTGGCCCATTATATTGGACAAACACCGCCGCCCTACGACTTCTGGGTCCATGTTTGTTTCTTATAAAGTCATTTCAAATTGTGAGCTTTTGTTTTGATAGTACTGACCAATGTTCGGAAGTTGGAACTTGCTTAGTTGGACTTTTTGATTGGGTTTGTTCTGAGTTATGGGTTGATTCGGACGTGATTAATGTTTAAATGTAGTTAATAACTGTGGTACTGCGTAGGCTCGTAGTTAATCAAAATAATAATATAGTAAGTCACAAGAAAAATCAGTTTGGATTAGATTTGTTCCGGATGCGACCGAATGGTGAAATTATGGTGATTACTGCATTGGAATTTGCGAATAATGACTTAAATCCCAATAGAAAGAATTATTTAGAAGTAGTTATAGAAGTCGATGAAGAAAATAAATTTCAAAAGGCTACTCGGGCATCAGAAAGCCCTCTTTGGGTTTGGTCCTAAAGTACCTGCCTAGACTAAGTAGGTTTTAATATTGAAGAAAACCTCAATAAATAATTCTCAAAAGCTATTCAAAACTAATGGAGCCTCATTTTTCTTTGGTCTATTAATAAAGCACTTAATAACGCCAACTTTAAGATTTATCACAGCAATATCCCTTGTATTAAAAATTGAAGGTTTCATATTAGCGAAATTCTGTAATGTTAGCAATATCTTTAAAGTTATTTTAGTTCGAGAGGGTCTCAAATAAAAATATGGTGTGACATTGGCCAGACTGATAATACTTATTTTATATTTTCTTTGTATAAAACTCTTGTATTATAAAGTGTAATGTAAAGCCTTGTTTACTTAGAATAGAGTATTTTTTAAGTAACGTGCTTTACTTAGGAGTCTATTTGTGCAATTTTGATACGATAAGGTAACCAAGATTACATTATGAAGAATGGCTAAAAAAGTTAGGAGCAAAGTAAAATAAAATGTTACTGTAAGTACAAATGTAGGAAACTGGCTACGAGAATAACGTTTGATATTCTAGTGTTCAAAGGAGCTTGTGGCTAAATAATAACAGCCGCACGGATCGATTTTCAAGGTTAAGCAAAGCCTGCCGAGGTCGGTCCGTGGACTCCTCCGTGCCTCGGAAAGCACGTTAAACCGTAATTCTTTGGCAGTCGTTACCGATTGTCAGAAGCCAGAAAATCTGACACCAGTCTTACCAAAAAGTACCGTGTAACCTAGTTAATTTTGTTGTGAAGGTCTGGTAGGCAGCCCCTCCACGTAAAATACTGATATTCAGCTGAGTCCGGTTTGACTGAAAGCCGACCCCAATATAGTTGGGAAAAGGCTAGGCAGATGATTCTAGTGTTCAAAGCTAGCCCTATCATATTATTTTAGTAACAACATACAGTATTATTAACATCGTACTAAAAAACGAGGAACTTATTGCAGTTATGGCATATAAAATCACAGCCAGCCCTATTATAACCAATGTAGAAGCAGCCTTACATAGCCGTTACCGAGTGATAGCAAATGGCTACGCATAAGACGGCAATGGAGACATCTGCACTGGATAACCGTTCAACAACATACAGTATTACTAACATTCTATAAATCTGATAAACAAGAAAGAATGCTCTTTGTTGTTTAGGTAGGTACATGAAATCACAGTCAGCCCTTTTATAACCAATGTAAAAGCAGCCTTACATAGCCGTTATCGAATGATAGCCAATGCCTACGCATAAGACGGCAATGGAGACGTCTGGATAGCCGTAATGACGGCTACACTTTTATCTATTATCTACGACAGTTTCTTATACGATACTGCGTTCAGAGATATGCGCCAATATTGATCCGAGACCTTTCTAGAGTGGCGATTGGTATTATGCTGTTTTTCGTGTTATATTATTATGTATGTTTGGTTTAATTTTCTTTTTCTCTACAATGGGCCGAAATTGTACGGTTTTCAGAATGGGGATGATAACTGGATAAAAATTCTATTTGATTCGTCACACAGATTATCAAAAACCGACTTCCAAAAAACACTACAAATTTCAAAATAACTTTAATTTCTGCAGTCGGAGTTTTTGGCACTGACTTCCAAAATTAGAAAGAAAAGAAAAGAAAAAAAGTAAAAAAGTTTTTTATTTTTCACTTTTTGGTTGTACCCCCACCTAAAAACACCACTGGAAAGTCGCAGGAAAACAAAAATACGCAATTTCGTGTAAGTACGTGGATGATTTTTCCACAATTTTTTTCCAGCTATTTGGATTTAAAAACCAAACTACAGAACCGATTTCGATAAAATTTCAGTGGGACCATTCGGGACCAGTCCCTTTCCAAGAAAATAAAAATTTTCAAATCGGTTGGCAAGCGACGGAGTTATGCGCGAACAAACATAAAAAAAAATACAAACAACCGAATTGAGAATTTTTGCTTACGTGACAATAGAAAACATACGTGTCCAATATTTTTTGAAAATCTCAATAACAGACCTATGAAATTTATTTGGTCCATCAGTCTTATCGGTTCGTCCTACTACACTTACAGACTGCTGTACTATGCTTTCGCGAAGGTTGCCAACGGTGGGTGTCCGAAAGTAGTAGTACCACCTTTTTCAAGTAACCAAAATTTGGTCTTAGTATTACGTAGGGACCGTTTTTATTAACATTTGTTTTTTTTTATGAAACGCAACAAACCTGTTTCAGTGACTTCTCAATTATCAGCATCATCTATACTTCTATACTAATATTATAAAGAGGTAAAGTTTGTGAGTTTGTAAGATTGTAGGGGGTAATCTCTGGATCTACTGAACTAATTTTAAAAATTATTTTTGTAGGCATATAATAGCCACATTCATGAGGAAAGCTATATATAGGCTATACGGGAATGAGAAACAACGGGATATACGCGTACAAAGTCGCGGTTAAAAGCCAGTCATTTATAAAGGAGACGTTTATAAATTGTTTTTGTTACGTGAACTATTGTACTACAATCTCTGTTTATAAATAAATAAATTTATTATTATGTGTTTGGCAATCTAGGGACCATAAGGGTCTGGGTCCTTTAATAGGCGAACGAGGGGCCGAAGCCAACTCGCAGAGGCCCCGTTAGACATTTCAAATGGAATGGGGCACCAACCGACGATTATCCCTGTATGCACTATGAAAGTATACCCAAGGACAATCCCCGGTTGGTGCAGGGCTATTGCAGAATATGGAAACAAAAGATGAAAGCCATAGCTTTGAAACCCATTGGTTTGGGTGGGTTTATTGGACTGAAAATCGTATACTATGAAACTATTGGTCCCTGCCTGACCCCTGACAATTAATGGTTGATTCACACATAGCCGGGCCGTGGCCGAGCAATGTTAGATCCGTGGCCGTGCAGGGACCGTTCAACTGTATCTGCACGTCCGTGCGTCGGCCCGGGCACGGAAGCTCCGGCGCCTGCCCGGACCCGGACGTGTGTGAACGAGTTTATACAAAATGTGTGGAACTAATTTTTTTTGAGCTCCGGACGGACCACAGCCCGGACACGTCCCGGACACGGCCCAGCTATGTGTGAATCGACCTTAAACCGGCTTTAAAATAGCAGGGGGTGACTTGCACATTCACTAAATTATTATTATAAAACAGCATAAAATTATTATTATAAAACAAAAATACAAAACAAAATTGTGTTTTACTTCCTCCCAGCGACATAATTCAAAGTGACGGCAAGAGATATAGACGGAAGGACGTCCAAATTTCAGTTTTATAGTTTTAATTTAGGAGCCTCTGAAGTACAGGTGAAGAGATTGGATGACGTCATAAACGTCGTGGCGAATTTTCATTTACTTAGAAGCTAAGTGAATGTATTTTGAATTGTAGGTCCCTCCAGTATTTTTGTTGAGGATCTCAAATAACCATACTCGTAGGTATTCAGTAACCTGCCAGGGTTTCGGATTTTATTCGAAAGAGTTACCGCGGCCCTGGAAAGCAAAGGGCACTAGGAGGAGCACGGATGGGTTTTAGCCAGTAAGAGTCTAACACTGCCTTCCGCTCCACCCAGAGCGGAAGGAGTCATTTGATAATTTCCCATCCATAAAAAAGGTATTCAGTAAATTTTAAATGTAACTTCACCACATTCAGAAATCTAGCAGCTGAAATCTTTTTTTTATTATAGAGAAGTCCGTAAAAAAATATTTTTCGATTTTTTTTTTTTACCAAAAAGCAATATATTGTTAATCAACTGAAAAATTACGACACGGTTGGCGCAGTGGTTGAGCGATTGACTGCTGCGCTGCGTGTTGCGGGTTCGATTCCCGCACGGGACAAATATTTGTAAAGCCTACAGATACTTGTTCCGGGTCTGCCTGTTTGTGTATGTGAGTTTATATGTTTGTAAACGCACCCACGATACAGGAGAAATTCCTAGTGTGGGGCAACGTTTAAAAAAAATAAAAAAATACTGCAAGGTTGGCGCAGTGGTTGAGCGATTGGCCGCAGCGCTACGTGTCTCGGTTTCGATTCCCGCACGGAACAAATATTTGTATGGCCTACAGATAATTGTTCCGGGTCTGGTTGCTTGTGTATATGGCTTTGTATGTTTGTAAACGCACCCACGATACAGGAGAAATTCCTAGAGTGGGGCAACGTTTTCTGCTTCTGCAATGGTGTAACTTGAATCGTGATCTGGGTTGAGATGACAAGTAACCAGAACATTCAAACTATTTGTTCTCAGACTAGAACACTAAAATCCATAGCAATCGGCAAAGAAACATGTTCTTACATAACTTCTAACAATTTATTGAATCCGATTCAAACCTGAAATCAGCTTTCAACATCTTATCCGAAAATGCATTTTGTATAAAATAGTGTCGCAATGTACGACGATAAGATTGTTAATGGTCGTACAAATTGTTTGAAACATTTACATTTAAATCTGGTTCGGCCAGAACATGCCCATTCTAGCTGGTTTTGTTACATTATCAAGGCGTTAATCTTAACGAAAATGTTTTTGGGTTACGTCTTTTCGAAATTCCTCTTGTTTAAACTCAATTTCAGCTTGAGTTTTTGAATTGTGATCGAAAATTTTCGTTGTAAAGTGTCATGTAATTTTCAGTAAAAGATGACTTCGGTTTATCTTTGTTTTATTTAAACGCCTAGTTGACATGAACCAATCCATACCAATATTATAAAAGCAACTCAACCAAGATTACTGACATTGCCCGAAGGAGCGTCTAACTGTAGTGGCAGTGGGCAGGACACATTGCTCGCAAAACAAGTGGTCAATGGGGCTGAAAAGTTCTGGATTGGCGACCGCGTACCGGAAGCCAGCGTTAGAATGCTCACAAGGTGGACCGATGACCTGGTGAGGGTCGCTGGTAGCCGATGGATGCGAGACGCACAGGACGGTTGTTGTGGATATGATGATGATGATGAAAGTAACTCTGTATGTCTGTATGTCTGTTACATCTTCACGTCTAAACGACGACTAAACAGATATGGTTGAAGCTTGGCACATAGGTAGATTATCTCCTGGATTAGGACATTGGATAACTTTTATCCTGAGAGTATGCTCCCTTGGGATAAGTTCCGACGTTCACGTGGGCAAAGTCGCTGGCAAATACCAGTAATACATAAATTATAAAGACACCAAACCTTAACCGCACTTAACAAAATAATCATTAACACAAACAAAATAAAAATTGCCCTAACACAACGAAACAATCTGCAAAAATAATTCAAATAATTATACGGCTTACTCAGAAACAATAATTTACTTAGCTAGACGCTGAGATTAAGTCAAAATAAATTGCAATAAGACTTTACCTTAACATTATTATAAACTTTCTTAATGAGATTTGTTGTAGACTGGCAAAGCCTCATATTTTTGGATCCCACGCAAGTCTGAGGCCAGTACCTACCTACAAGCTTAGAAGCCCTAATATTATGTTCTAGAAAAAAAACCGGCTAAGTGCGAGTCGGAAAAAATTGTTTTGCAGACGCTTTGTGCGCTACAAAGCGTCTGCAAAACAATTTTTTTTTAAATAAGTCACTTTAAAGAATAGACTTTTTATAGGTTTTTCTTTAATCTATTAGTAAAGAACTATGACTACATATTTTTTCGAATTTTAGGCCCTGCAGCAGTTTATCTTTCAAACCACGGGTCCTAAAATTTTGAAAAAGTCGGCCAAGTGCAAGTCGGACTTGCATGCAAAGGGAATGAATACATGTACCACTATTGTCCATAAAGTATAAATAAATAAGTAATCTTATTCTTGTAACAAGTTTCTTTCAAACCATAGACTATTTATAGGTTTTCCTGTAACCTACCAAAGAACAATTATCTGTATTATTTTTTAATTCTAGAATCAGTAGTTTCGGAGATAAAGAGGGGAATTGGTTATATTTCATCAAATTTTTTGAATAATTCAAAAACAATGATTTTATAATTAAAAAAAAATCGAAACCCTTTCATTTGACGATACAACTGGAAAAACTGTTTTTCAAGTTTTCTAATTTGCTCCTCAAAGAAAGACTTTTTTAAATTTATTTATTTTCGTAACGTGTTCGTGTTTGGGTTATAGCAACTTATATGTGTACCACATTTCAACTGTCCTGTGGGTTTAGTATTTTCATACGGACATACTTTTCGGAACCCTCAAAAGTGGGGGAAATATACAATAGTCGAAATTAGTTTATTTATGTTACACGTCCATGTTTTTGCCAAAAAAAAGTCACATGTATGTACTCGTAGGTACCTTCAACTGAACCGTTTCAGTATATTCTGAGTTGAGAGCAGAGAGTCCAGTAGAATTGGGTGCGACTAAGGGACAGACGAACACACAAGCGAAACGAATCAAGGCTTTATTATACAACGTTTGAAACCCTAAAAATATGACAAATAACATTATTTGTTTAGTCAGTTCATGTGATGTCTATATTGCTTGAACAGGCGTAACATCTACGTGCTTAGGAAACTTGCTCACTATTTGTTGTAATAAGATTCTGGTACTCATTTCTTTCTATATCTCGTAATTGCGTCTAGTAGTAGCATTACAAAAGGAAAGTTTTCTGTAGATTAGCAGTTCATACGAGACATTGAATGTGAATGGTAGAAATTCTTATTTTTATTTGGGCTTTGTAGTACAGCTCTTATCGAAACTTGGTTCAAAGCTATAATACAACAACAAAATAATCGCTTTTGGCACTTATGTTGTCTATTTTTTATTTTTTTTGAGAGTTCATAAAGGCAAACGGTTTTGTTTCCTTTTATTATAATTTTTGTTGAGAGCAATTATATCCTTATTCATTTATTTTGCGTTTCACAAATGTTCAGAAAATATCTATGGTCACAAAAGGCATAAAGCTAAAAAAAATAACAGACCCCGTTAATACAGCAACATAAAACTAAATACAAAAAAAAATCTAAAGCACAAAAATTGAAACTAACTATTCAAATAAAATATTATATTTGCAGAGATTATTGAGATAAGTATGTTTTTTTATATGTTTTATAATAATTAATCATTTAACTATTCGTTGTCAGCAAAAGCTTGAAGCATTTCTAACTTCCCTAGACAAGAACTCATAGAAGCGTAGTTACAATTCAACGTTTATTTTGATATAGAGTACAAAACAAAAGTCTTCACTAAACAATCACGCCCGAACAACAGAAAAAACTACATTTAATTTGTATCTGCTATGAAGCATTAAAATTAAAGAGTTAACGTCAACAGTACATTGATCCCAAACGGAGCGGCGTCGGACCGCATCCGGCAAATAATTAAAACTTTTACAAGAGCCAGTGAAATGTGGAAGAAAGAAATAAATTTTCTACCCGAACGCACACTTTCGTTTTTATCCTTCGAGCTTGTGATTTATATCCAAAACTTATTTACTGCTGTCCAAACAAGCGTTCTTCGATATTTCACTTTATCTCTTCAATAATAATCACCAATTTTACTTAAAAGCTTATTTTCTATGGCAAATTAAAGTGGTTCAGCTTTCGTATTGAAATGTTCACTTTTTGCTAAATACGAGTACGTGAAATCTATCTTTATGGCACGATTTCCAGATTTCCGCTGCCCTTATTTTTTACTCTTAAATCCGTTCTTTGAGATCGATTAGTGGATTTCTATTAAGATCTTTTTTAATCCATTCAACCTCATTAAGTTGAAGTCAGGAAGTATAAGAGTTTATTTATCAGGGCGTGAATTTTCCAAGCAAACCCATAGGCGAGATTAGAATCCAGAGGAAATTACTGAGGAATTACGGTGGCTGGCCTTAGCCGGGTTAGTCAAAGAGAAGTCGGGATTCAAATAGAAATAGAAATCCTTTGATCTATAAAATATCACTGGCAAGCGATATTGATGAATCGTGAAATGCCGGTGCACCATTACTTGATATTAAAATAATATGCAAGCGTTTAGACCTTTGAAATGGATTTATATTTAATGAAGGTATCTTTTATTCATGGATTTAAAATGCTTCGAAACAACTCATACAACGATGAAGCAAAGTTCAGAATATTTGTAATTTCTGAAGATGAAAAGGTGAACATGGATAATGATGGTGGGTATTGTTTTTAAGCACCAGCATCAGTATTAACTCATTGACGTCATTTGTTTAATTGAAAGCATTGACTTTAGCGTTATGTTTTTTAATGCGTGAAAAAATTAAAAAGTTGTTTACTTTGCCATTAAACTTAACTATCAATTTAACGATTACTACACAAGTAAATCTGCATAGTTTCTCATGAGCTTACTCAATATTTGTTATTTCTTAGTCAATTAACATAACAAAATTATATACAAAAGCGATTTAAGAGCCAACAAAACGCTCAATCAAGCCATGTCCCTTCAATCATAAACATTTTACTTATTTGTGACCAGTAAATTTTATTTTAGTGGTGTAATAAACCTCTTCTGTGATAGCTAGCATGGACCATGGTGGACGTGGGAATACCAACTGTTCCAATAATTCGATTGGTGTTCAATCTTTTAATATCGTTTGTATAGAGTTTTTATGGACTAAGTTAGTAGGTAGTCCATTAGTCTCTATCGGCCTTATTTATAAATACTTTAACCATAATGATTAGTTTAAATACTTATTATTAGCAGTATTAAAATTCATATGCTCTATTAAAATATCAATCTTCTAATCCGTGTTTATACCAATTATAATGGCTGACATTTTTAACAGATACGTGAGCCCTTAATATCTTTCGTTAACTTTTCAGCGTTGACATTTTTTTTAATTAATTTGTTGTGAGTACTGTATCAGAAAGTCATTCAGAAAAAAGCATATACGTTTAAATGTTAAAAGTTTTTTAATCAAATTCAGTAATTTATGAACCATTTTTTATTTGAACACACAAAAAAAATGGATATCATAGCTGTAAAAACACAAAAGCAGAAATCATGTAAGCTGTAAATAAAACAGATTGCACAAGCAATTTTCAGATTGTCATTTTCACCGTTCATAACACGAAACTCATACTAATTGGACTTCAGATTGACTGACGTAGGTGCGCTGAACGAGAATTAGCTACACAGCCTAGATTTCCATCCATTACCTGCTCTATTTTAGACCCAAAATTAGGTCATAAACACACGTATATGAATAAACTATGAAGGACACAGTTAAACCTGTCCATTTTCAGTGCTCACTTTGCTTTAATTTCTCTTCAATATCTACACGGAGTTTTATTTCACAAATAACAAAACGATCGCTTGTTTGCAAAAGAACATATTAGTTCGTTTATTTACATAAAATGAAACGGATCACTATTTTTAATACCACCGAATTTTTGATACAAAAATTAACAAGGAAACATGAATTTTATCTTTCTCAACTTATAGATGTAGTTTGCATGGGTATACGTCAGTGATTTCGACAGTATTATCACAGGATTAATTTTGCCTATTCGTAGAGGTCGCATTCATGAGTACATATTTTATTTCGTTTGATCATTAGAGAATATATCTGTGATTTCAATGTTCAAGTCTATTTAAATGTTATCTTCCACTGTTTCCTCGTATGACATATGCAAGGATCAATTCAGCCGGGTAATATTATGCGTCGAATTTGCTTAGAACAATAGTTAGTACTATAGTTGAATAGATAACCCAAACAAAGTTTGTAGGTTTTAAAGCTTACTGGCCAGCATTGTTTACGCAAAATTTAATGTTACAAAACGTGTATTTTCACGAAACATTTATTTTATTTGCTCACAATAATAAACTCCCGTGTTCGACTCCTTAAAAACAATCCCTGCACACAATATACAAATTCACGGTACATTAACATTACAAACAACATAAAGGTGCGTACATAACGTCGGATTACGTTGGCGCGCGATATCGAATTACCACCATAATTGGTCGAACCTTCACTGTTCAACGTATGGCTAATGCAACAATTTACGCATCAGCTAATCTGCAAATTGGTGCTGCTTTGTCGGCCGGAGGCCGGCCGTGTCGTCGGCCCAGGCTGTCTGCAACCGGCTTTATATGGCCGATGATTTATTGATGGACGTAGCGGACTTCAATCGCTGATATTGTGATCGTAAGTGGATTACGTTAAGGATGTTCTAGATAAGTGGCGTTCTTTATTAGTAAATGGTAACGTGTCAGGAACTTTCATATTGCGAAGGTAGAAAGAAGTCTTTTGAAGCGAAACTGGTTTTGGTTCGTTCCTAAACAAGTAAACAAACACTTGGATTTTTAAAATATAACTAAAATATGATTGGTAAACAGTGGCACTGAACCGGGAACAATTGATGGAATGGTGAGACCTTTGCAAACCAAAGGCTGTCCCTTTTAGGATAGATTTAATACTAATGCGGTTAGTATTCTTTTGCTTTAAGTGTGTTTATCCAACGAACCTTCTTTCCTGTAGATCATAAATCTTAAAATGTACCAATAAAAATTATTTCCGAAAAAAAAAATATTACAAGGTTCTCGAGAATATGCGTGACCGTAGTACAATAATTCTTATAATGACGAGAACCTGTCAATACTAAAATAACTGTTACTTTTCAATCCTTTGAGCAAACGAGCACGTGCTGTGAGGGTTTCAATGATTCTTCTGCTGCGTGGGAGGGCTTTCCATCTGAAAAGAAAAAGGTAAATGTTACTTTATATTTTCTTTGACTGCTTTATTATAAACTAGCTGCCGCCCGCAGCTCCACCTGCTTGAATATCAAAAATTATACCAAGGGAACATGCTGCCGGGGTATCCTATGTGTTATTCCAGACTGTAATCTACCTCAGTGCCAAATTTAATCAAAATCCATTCAGTAGTTTTTGCGTGAAAGAGATCCATACAAATTTTCGCGTTTATAATATTAGTAAGGATAACACTATGTAGGTATAAATAACGCCTTAAAAAATTGGCGTGAACTAGCCATAGAAAATTAACCGACTTCCAAAAAGGAGAAGGTTCTCAATTCGATTGATATTTTTTTATGTATGTACACCGATTACTCCGAGGTTTCTATCTGATTTCTGTGATTCCTTTTAGTTCGATGTAGCATACTTGCCATTTGGTCCCGTAAACATTTTGGTAAATCAGTTTGGCTCAGTCCCTACTTATGCATAATATTTAAGTTTGTTATGAGTGGTAAGCTTTCTTTAAAGTAACATAAAAAACATGAAAGCAAAGTATACCATTTTTCATCGACTGATAGAATCCATAACTTTAGTGCTGCGTATAGTTGACACTTTTTGACTCGCTCCTCGCATCTCCATAGTATGCGCTTCATTGAACCGGCCACGGGCCTCGGCGGTTTCGTTTGGTCCACTTCCACTGATAATTAATTTAACGCCAAGTCTGTACGTCTGCGCATACCAGTTCTTGTACGCAAATAGACCCAAATTATCTAATTAAGGAGAGAGGAAAATGTTTCGTCATATTTTACAGAGGCGTATGGAAGGAAGGTTTTGTTTTTAGTGTATAAATTGAACCACTTGTTTTTTTAAAAACCGATAAGTAGGGATCTGATATGATTTGAATATAGAACAGTCAGTGTACTATTTGATTTAAAAACAAAGCGATAATTACCAAACAAAACAAGACCTAATATTCAGGGGGAAGGGAATCTTAAACAACATAAAATATTATTCTCAGCTTAATTGTCAAATTCAAAAATAAACCTAAAAAGGATTGTTCAAACAGAATTAATTTCATTAAAACATTTTTGGTCAGATTATATAAGTTTTAAATGGCTTAGCGCATCAAAGTTGTCAACTAAAATAGCTTTGAAAACCTTTCTCATTTTGTCAACTAATCCGCGGTTTGGGCAAAATTTAATGTATTTTGGTCTAATAATTAGTTGCTTGAAAGATTTTTAGGCATACATGACCACAATCCAGTGGTTTAAGGTATGAGAACTAAGCCAACTAAGCAGACGTCCCTAAGGTTTAAGCGTTCAGTAAGTACGAAACTAAAATTATTTAGAAACTTTGATTTTATTATTTAGAAATGCATACACGATTGGGAATTGAACTTTCTGTCGATTTGAAAATTGACGAAATCTGAAAGAGTAGGAGCTCTTTCAGGTTTCTTCAATATTAAGACCTAATCCTATTTCGACTTTGATTGTGTCCTCACAATCAGAATCGAAATAGGATTAAAAATACACTTTATAGACACATGGAATCAAAGTTTATTTTCTTAGTCCTGAGACCTTTTCATGAAAATGGTGCTTTATCACAAAAATAAATCCCAAAAAATAACACCTCGTCATAGTTACAGCTCCTTGCAGTTGGGCAAGATAATCTTCCGTTATACTCAATTAAAATACGTTTAGAACATCACCTGGCGAGATAAACATCGTAACTATAGAAACTCGAGAATTTCAAACCTCAATTTTGACAACAAAAAGGCCATAATCGATTTTGGGGCCTACAAAAGGAGCATTATATTTGACAAGTCGACTGTACAAACGTTGTTTGTGGTGGAGATTATTTCGGTTGAAATGAATGAAAGCAAAACACGATCCTGTGAATATGTTGGTCGGTAATTGAAATACGAACAAGGCCCTCAAGGGTGGTTTTTTAATTCTTTTTTAACGTCCGTGGACTCGATAGGTTCGAGTGTCGCTGTTGTCTCGAGAAATCGATTTTATAGAAAATATTTTTGGCATAAAAATTGTGGGAGATTATTTTTTTGAATTGTAGATAGACTCTTAAGTCTGTGCATTGGTGATTGAAGGTTTGGTTATTTCTCCGTAATTTTCGTTTCAGTTTCGGCTCTTCAATCTGCTATTGATTATTAAAGAAAAAATAGCTACTCTTTCAACAAAATATATCATTCAAATTATTTTGATCAGAAACATGACCAAAATCTAAATTACACCCAACGTTTTAATTTGGGATACAATACGAGTTTCTCTTTTATTACTAAAAATATAAAGGATGAACATAAAAAACAATCCTTTCTTCAATACATCATAAAACATGTTACCCTCTCATTGTGGTTTATTGATTAATAGATGAAACTTTCAACGCAAGACAGGAAACGTATGTTAATAGAAAAACCCACCCGCAGGCAGTCGTCATTACGCCTGTTGTTCGAAGGGTCCAGTATAAAATAATGATTAATTATTATAATTTAGTCCATGTCATCGGCCATCCACATGGCAGGCCCCACCCGACAGTTTAATCTTAGTCCAGGTGCTGTTTATCTGATTTTACTGTGGAAGGGTTTAAATTCGTAGTTAGTAGCCGAAACGATTGCACTTCGGTAGTAAGTGAAAACATAATTGTGTTTATAAATGACGTGGTGAAAACGGTGATTGAGTTTCGTTGGAGGTAATTGGACAAATAAATATGAGTCTGATTCATTACGCTGGAATAATAAGATAACTTGATTGAACGTAATTGAAACACCGTAGAATTTCGGTTATTGAAACTCAGACTTCTATCATTATATATTATGTTGATAAAATTCTTCCGTTACTGAGTGACTGAGCGATTGAGTGACTGACAGACAACGCACTGCCGAAACTACTAGTCGTGGAAAGCTGAAATTTGGCATGTAGGTTTCTTGAGGAGTGTAGGGGAGCACTAAGACAGGATTTCCCGAAATTCTTACGGGAACGGGAAAAATCGAGATATGCGCGTAAGAAGTCGCTGGCTTAAGCTAGTGTATCATACAAACTAGCGCATGAAGAATAGACCACATATTAAGACCTGCAACATTTTGAATGCATAAAATGCAATAATATGCTAATGCAGCATTCAGGGCAACTATTCTCATTCTAAACAATACAAAGCAACTAAAACATTGCAATCTTAATGGCGACACTTTGCAAGTTTCAAACGAAGCCGGAAAATCTAATAGTAACACTAAGTTACCGTTCAAAGCCCTACTCACCGCAATGAGGGGACCAACTTTTAAAATGGATGACAACGGTAACCTGACGGCGCAATGGAGCGTCACAAAAACTGTGCAACCTAATCCTGAACAATAGAACATGGATGCAACAAAGCGCAGACATATATCAAACAACAAAAACACTGCTCTCGACGGCCGTACGAGCGAACGAACACTATCATTTACGCAACGATTTGTCATCGAGATTCGGGGGTAGAGGGGCGGGACATTTTAGCTGATCCCTACGACTGGTCCTCAGCTTTTTTGTTGATAATCCCAGTTCTTTGTAAACTGAGCCGATGCCGATGAAACTACTATAACAAAAATTGTTTTTAATGAATACATTCCTGGTAAAAATTATGACACATACACGAATTTTACATTATAGCATATTGGCAGTGATTTCATTTACTCGATCGACGTTATCGTTCAGCTAGACAAGAAGAAATCATCTTTAATCATAAATTACACAAAGAAGAACGATAAAAGAAGAACTAAGCAGACCTCTCAGAAATATTCAGCCCGTTTGCACATTTCCAACCACAGATCTCCGATCGAACAATGCCAAAAATTCGCAGCCATTCGAAATCGACATTCAAACCGCTAGTAATATCCCGGAAACTGGATTAACGGTTGTCAACTTGATGAACGATGTGCGTAAGTTACACGACAATGGAATGTGGGCATCCGTCCCATTTGGCCCGTACGTCCGATACGCATCGCGAACATTAATTAATTATGAATCGCTTTTGAGTTTTTCAAAATACGGCATTTTTGTTCAGAGAATCTGATCAGCAGGCGGTATTCTAGCACTGTGGCCCGATTCTACTATTGTTAGTTCCATAGGGATACATTAAACGCCTTTTTGTTGTGTTGTTATATTTTTACACGGTTGTCCATCACAATCTGGTGCTTGAGCTTCGTTTAGAAAATTCATTGTGTCCTTAATCATTCTTTCATGTTACAAAATAAAAAATACGGCCCTATTTTATTAGGATTATTGTCATGATTTTTATATAATACGATAAAAAATAGTTTTAATTAATTCTTGATTTATTTAATTTTCCTTTGTAACGTTTTATAATATTTATCAATCAATTTTATTCAGAGTCACTGCTAATATTTTTTTGTAACTGTTCTATACTATATAATGTAAGTAGGCACTAGATTGTAATATTGAAGTTCTTACTGCTAGTAAAGCGACCATTGAAATTATTGACACAGTGCAAAAAGGTTAAGATTTCAGTTCAACAAACATTGCGAAAAAATTACAGAAGGCTCTCGTACCTACATTCAATTGCTTGCGGTTATAGTGTTTCACATTCACAAAGATGATTATAAATCTTCAAAAAAACTTTATTTTTACTAAAAGCTTCGCATATCAAGTCACTGCATATACTGCAATATACATCGATAACATATTACAACAACATTGCCCAAAGCTAATATGCCGGAATATTCTTAAGGCCCGGCTCGCCACGCTGCTCCCTTCTACGATTTATTGTTTAATCACAAGCACTCAGCCACCGTACTATTGCGTCGGTAAATTGTGGCAAGCACCAAATGTTACAGATGCTTAATCTCGACTAGATAGGTCAGAAAAGTTGTAATTCTGTTTCTGAAGAAATTATATGTTTGGGACGATATTTTACGATGATTAGAGAGGACTTAAATGTTTCGTCAAAGAATGTTCAGTTATTCGTATATAGCGTAGTTTCATCATGGGAAAAATATTTTATTAAATAACTGAAAATAAATATTTGCTTTTATATTTTTTTTTAATTACGGAACAAACTAACAATGAAGTTTGGAAAAAAAATTATAGAGGACAATAAAAGTTACTACCTACTTAAAAACTTGTTGTCTCTTCCTTCACCCTAATTCTGTGTATATATAAACGTCGTTCGCTATATTGCAGTTCGATGTGACGTAATAAATGCTCCATGTGTGTAAACCCAAGTCCTCAATAACTCTCTCGAACAACTTCATACTGGCAATCACTAAACACGAAACGTACGAGGTTCATAACACTCCCTTTCTCACTTCCATTTTTAAAACTATTTTTTTTCCGGAATCCCTACCACTGTGTGGTCTTTAATTTTTTATCGATCGTATATCTACATCACCATTGTTACCTAGTGGGGTAAGTTCAAATTCTTGTGGCCAAAAAAATACTGGCACCTTAAATTGGAATTCTACGCGTCCTCGTCTTACATTAATCCTATTACAATGACATATGACGTAGGTTAAGACAGACGTCTAAAATGATGCGTCTTATACTAATCGCCTTTATTTGTTTGACATTGGCTTATAATTTACATAATAATATGAAGTTAAAAATGTATGAATATGAAAAAGACTTTCTAAGGGCGGCGGTCGAGTGATACTTCCAAAATAAACATTAAGTACTTCAATTGGAGGCAGTAAGAGCCCTCATGATTTATTATTTGTAAAATATTATGTGTTTGATCAGATTACTTTTCCTTTTCAACGGAAAGGTCAAATTATTTCATAAAAGCTTCAAAAGGTTTTTATAACTTGTATGTTACCACACTGCACGCAGGATTAATACCCACGGACATTTTACATCTATAAAGAAAGCAATAAATTGTTTGTTACATAGTCATAACAATTGTCTATAATCCGTAGGAAATTTACAACAGAAATGTTTACATGACAAATAAACGACAATGAAGTGGAAATGGAACAATATCAGCGAGTGAAGTTACATTCACCAGATTCAACCGAAAATTGGCGTGAAAATTGTCTCTTTTTGCGTCACTGTGCACAGTGTGCAGTGTCAAAAACTTATTGTAACACACTACAAAATACAGACGTTTCTTTTGTCTTTTTACAACTTTCCGAGAAAGAGAATGAGATCCCACTGGGTGAAACAATTGCTAGCTGCATTTAATACAGCGCCTTTGAGATTTGGAAGCGTGCCACATTTTGTCACTCTATTGTCGAAAACAGTAGCAACTTTTATTGTTACGGCATTGAGACGTTTTTGGCACGCTTTTGTTACCTGGGTGGGTTGACTATCAAGGGTCTATTTCCCTAATGATCCATAAATTGATGCGTGACGACCGATTCATTTGTCCATATTGTCCAGTTTGAAAGATTGATAGTGGTATTGTCATTCAGTAATTATGATATTTCTGATAAATGGGTGGACTATGTAGAGATGGCCCATTTTTTTTTTTTTTTGATGATGGGAAATCATCCAATGACCCCTCCCGCTCTGGGTGGAGCGGCAGGGAGTGTCAGACTTCTACTGACTAAAACGCACCCATGCTCCTCCTGGTGCCTTTTACGTTCCAGGGCCGCGGTAACTCTTTCGAACAAAATCTGCAAAGAGATGGCCCATTGTGTGCTGATTTAGAAGTCATTATGCTTTAAAATGAAATGAGATATCAAAAACTTTATTTCAAGTTAACCTCGAACATTTGTTTATAAAATTAAGCATGTTTGCATGTATTAATTAGTAAAACTTCATATAGCAACACTGTCAATAAATTCTTTTAACTAACAAAATATCGACAAAGGTATAAAATAAGGATTTAATTATTTCAAATGAAGGAAATAACAATATAATTAAGACACCATAATAATTAAGTCTGTAAATGAGCATACGTCGGGAGAGTACGACATAAATAAACACAACATCTCAATATAAGGAGTCTGGGTACCATATTAACATAAACATCATCGATTCGATAGCGTTCCGAACATCTCTCCGGTCCCAGTTTGAATACATTACGGCCGAGTTGTTTTTTATTACGTCAATAATTTAAGAATTAAACTGTTCTTGCTCTGTTTATTGGTCCTTTTCTGCTTGTTCCGAGACTTTTCTAGTCGCTCCCCGCGGATGCTCATTCGAAATGGACACGCACGCAACGACCGCTTGGTCCTTTGGTCGTAAAAATCGATTACTTTATTTCTTACAAGATCATCATTAAAGAATAAAATAAAATGTTCAAGGTTTTATTGGACCACATACGGCTTCATGGTTATACTAGAACATTTTCGATTGTGAGCGTAATATTTTATTGATTGTTTCCAGCGCTAAAATGTTTTAAGTACGGTGTCGAACGCGAGTTAAAAACGTAACATTTTGTTAAGGGCTAATTTAAAAGCCCATTGTCTTCGGTTCACGGTCACACAGGACGACAGTCAGTAATGACCCATTAACATTTTGTTTCACACCATCCATTAATACTAAAAGACCTACAATTAAAAAGGAAACGGCGCCGCCACTAATTTCGAAGCACTCTCACTTAAAACCTTACAACTTTACTGCATTCAAACATCTGATAAGGGAGTCCACAACCAAAAAATAAAAGGAAAAAAAAGTTGCCATATCACAACGGTAGCTTTTAGAATTTATAGACAGAATACCTCTATTTCGTTTCGGTACTATCGGTACCGGGATATTTATCAGCGGCATCTAATGATCGGTCAGTTTATAATAGGCTGTGAGTGTCAAGTTAATGAGAATATATTCCGACCTGGTACACAATAAATTACAGAGGTTTCGAATAAAACGGCATATTAATTGGACATTAGTATACGTCAACACCTCCGAAGCAAAGTGTGGCCGATAGGAACGATTAAAGTACGTGAAAGTATCTAAGAAGTTACTCGGGGACTATAAAATTAGGTGGGTGTAAATTTTTAACGTTGGCCGGGGGCTATTTCTGTAAATGCGTTGTGAATTTAAATTTGTTTTTTAAAAGCTTTTCAAGCAGTTCCGTTTGTTTCGAGTAAGGAAGTAACGGAGGGGCCCGGCCGTCCGGTGTGAAGGAAAAGAAGGCCTTTGTTTAAGGTGGTTATTGTAAATGTGAAATGTTTATACTTGCATCCATTTTTGTTTAACCTAAGAAGTATAACGAATTCCAGAAGTGAATTTCCATTTGCAAGACACTAGATGTCATATACAGGGTGTTCTAGAAGTGCGTGACCATATTTAAGGGTGATGTTGGTTAGCTAATGTACATTAAGGAAAAAATATCAAAATGAAAAGAATTAACTTTAAAATAAAATCGATCACAAAAAACGACTAAAAAGTTACAAGCAGTCTGATGTATTTGGTGACATCAAATCTGTGATTGAACTAAAGTTAATGCGCTAATTTTAACGAACTGCTTGAAAAGTCATCAAACAAAACATTTACATACAATGCATTCGAAAAGCTACGAAGTGAACCTATACTTGACGGTGAACACCTAAGAATTAAACTCCTTAAATTCACAGAAAACTTAGCGCCGCCAGCTCCACAATTTCGGTACGAAGCAATAATTCAATGGTGCTTTAGAGGAAGACATTACTTTTGTCTAAGCAAATTGAATTCCACAAAATCTCCTCGAGAAGATTGACTGACCACAAATTGGGGATTCGTTGTCAAGCGAGATAACATCGGAGGAATCTCATTACAGTTGAACATTCGTCCCAGTTCGGTTCTGCCTTTACGTGTTGCCTCCAACTTTGGCTCAGGAATCTTCAGAGATTTTAGATTGTTTCAAGTTTCTGGTGGTACACATTGTCCACCCAACTTTGGCCGTGGTATTTTGTCATTGCTATTTACGGACTGACGGACTCTTTGATTTGAAAATAGAACTACCCAGACAGACGTAGACGGTTGCGGTTTGAAGAATAAATCGATTTTAGTTTAATATGTCTAATAAGAGTTCATGTCTCCACAAGATTGAATCAGCCGCAAACTGTTAAAGCCCCGGCAGCCGGCGGCGAACGGAAAATTAAAAAGCAAAGCGGGGACCGCTTCCTAGCCATTCTTTTTAATTCTCAACGTAGCATTGGACGGTGTGGAATCATTAAAATTTCCTCCGTGCCCGCCACCCTTGCAGATTTATTTGATAGGAATGATAAAGTTAACAGTCTTATAGAATTCGCAATGAGTAGGTACGCATTAATCAACAGGACAAGTTTTAACACTTTTCTGACGTTAATTACTATAAATATTTGCACACCTATTTTTGTTTTTTTTTATTAGCTTCATTAGCCGTTATGATTGTAAGAAAATTAATCTTAAGAAGGATGATTGATGGGCTGTGTTGTGTTCAAATATTTTTTTTCCAACAAGCATCTTGTAGCCACATTATGCTGAGACTTTTTAATGGTTTTTGCTAGCTTGTGTGTCGAGAAAAACAGAATATAATTATGAAATACTGTTAATAGAATACAGAATACCTACTGCCTTTTATAATAAAATAAAGTTTGTAATAGATCGCTCTAGCCTGGATTAGTAAACTTAATAATTATTCAAATCCGTTCTAACTTTAGTCGGGCCGAAATTAGATTGTCAACTTAGTAACTCTATTAACGTAAAAAACGACGTTATACCCATAATCACTTAGTAAAAACTAGTGTGACAAATCCTTATTTGCGAGGCAGTTTGTAAAATAAACGAAATCGAAATATTTTTTCCACGTCATACAAAATTATGACATTATAACGTAACAAAAAAGCAACATTACTCCCCATAAATAATAATTAATCCTCTTAGCATAATATTAACGCTAAGGATTTAGGCGTATACGACTATACGTAGCTAATAAGACTATGTGGTAATAAATTGTGTGCTATTAGCAAAATAAACGATTTTACTAAACAAGTCTTGTTGACGACTTTTTCAACCGGTTGAGTGTTTGCCGGTAAAGTGAAGTACACACGCAATCCTATTCGCTCTTCCGAGACATTCCACATTTAAATATTAAAATTACTGCGTGGAAAAGAATTTTCGTTTAATTCTAAATTCTTAGCATTAATTTCAGTCGGCCGATAGTGTGTACTCGTCTTTTCTTGTGAGCAGAATTCCGTACGGTATAAGACGTTCCGCCTACGACAGTTTTACTAACCCGTTTCCCACAGTTGAGTCATAACTTATGTGGGGTGATAAGCAACCCGGCATTGCACATCTTTATGGCATTCTTTGATCGGGATTCACATAGGCTCCCTCAATTTGGCTTGATACATGTATTGTAGACTTAGGAAACAAGAAAAAAATCGGGCATCTTTACTTTTACTCTTAAGCTCTTCTTTCGTTTACTATTTCATTACATCCTAAGTATCTCTTCTTTCTCATAAATACTGTTTATAACAAGTCGGGACCCTGTGAAATTTTGGTAGGCGTATGTATGAGGGGCCGAAGCCAACTCGCACATTTAATAAATATTTATTATTTAAAATTCAAAATAAATATACATAATGTACAGCCGTTTAACATTGCCACCGAATAAATCAATATAATTAAAAGATACCTACTCTACAAAAATACGAAATTTCGCAAACAACAACTTCTGAAATTCCCAACAGATAAAAAACGATATAAAAATTTACATATACAAAATAAAGTAGCGAAGTAAATATAAAACGGCCGATTTACAAATCATCAATATGTGTAATGTCCTTTTTCGTATGAACTCGAACCTATCGACAGAACGTAGCGTCCATACAAAGCTTTAGTTATTAACTATCATTAGCGAGCCGCGAAAGGCGCGCGCGTAGGTGAACAAATGCGATGAATTCTTCTTATTTATTGTTCATTCAATGTATATAAATTGCCAATTATGTACGACTAGTTTTAGTTATCTTTCTAGCAAATCCACACTGGGCGTTTGTGCAAATTATGTCGTCTATCTCAGAAACAACTGGACCGAATTCCATGGAATAAAGCTTGGAATATGCAAAAATAAATTCTCAAAAATATTTTTTGTTTTAAGACCTCACAAATAATTGCCGTGTGGTATTTTTCAATATTTCAAAAAGATTATGTCAATAAAGAATCTTTAAAAAAACTAGTTTGGCCATAGCAGATCTAGATAAAACATTCTTAATAGGACTTATATTCGTATTAATTTATTTTATCTTATAAAGAATGCTTAAGATGTCAAAGGCCGGGGAACGCCCAACACAATCGTTCTTTGTGTGAATCTGTAATGATGAAATATTGCTCTAAAACTAATAAAGCCAAATTTTTGTTTGAGCCATAACATTTCTTGACAACAGCCTTAAGAATTCGTAAATATTTAAACAAAATAAAGTACTAGATTAGGTGAAGTGGATAAAAATTAGTTGATGATAAACTTTTATCAAGTCTAGTTAGGTGAAAACGCCTCTTATTGATTAGCCTGTTCTATTTATACAACTGTTGAATGGCTTAGTCTTAGAAATCAATAAGTGATGCCGTGACCAAGGCCCAGTTGCACCTTCAATCACAAATGTACTAGGAATCTCATGCAAATAGTAATTGAAATACATACCTGAACTATCTGAAAGAATTATTGTACTCGTAATTATAAATATCTACAATGGAAACAAAACTGAAGTCGCGAATAAATGTCTCAAATTTTTTTTGATTGTGCAACAATACCTAAATGTATGTCGCTGCTAAATTCTTCCAATATTTTATTATTAGGTTTGTTGGGCGCGTGTCTCCTCACAGTGGGTTCGTATAAAAGGGGAAGGGCCGTTAAGGACGGCAGAATAGCCCTGGCTGGAGGCTTTAATAATAATATTATTAAGGCCGCCACAGGCAAGTCCGGTTAAGCAGTCGACAACCTCCTAGGTTGACCTGCGAGAGGCCACTCATAAAAAAAAAAAGTCAAAGGTACTTGCCCAGCATTGGGAAGCTATTGCTAGATAGAACACAAATAGGTTAAGTTCAATAATTAACGTTTTCCACAAAGACACAAAATCACTTAGGTACATGACAGCAGTCACTGCTCTCATAAACACTGTTTATCTTATGCTAAAATTCCACACCGACATAAGATAATGACTACAATAACTCCCTTAAAAGGTTTTCAATTCTCCTTTTTTCTTGTTTGTAAACTTGTAATCTCGTAATGTAACCATAACCTATTTGGAATATATAATACCTACGCATACTTATTTATCATCAACTTACCAATAACATTTCAAATGACACTGCATCTGCAATATCAACCCCGTGGCCTTATTAAAAACTGTTAGCACATAAGTGGCACATAATATTGCACAGAAACAAATAGAATAGCTGCAGTTTTGTTCCAAAAACGTTTCAAAACAGTACATTTGGGCGGTATCCAGGGCATTCAAACGACACCAATGTTTGGCATTAGCGGTTAATATTTTGCTATAATAACCCCCGTACCATCTGCTTGGCAGCTGTATCCAGTGGCCCACTTTGACAAAACACGTGTTTAAATGAGAACAGTTCGTAAAAATATGGTTTTAATAGTCAACAGTGATATCAGTGTTGAATGTGGTAATGAGAACAGGGTAATGTTTCTAATTTCATGATAGCTGGGAAACGAAAGAGTATCGTCGTTTGTTTTGATGGGAATTTTAGTTTTACAATTTATTGTCATGGTGGTTTTAATGGTGTTTTTTTATTTTGCCGCTGCCTTCTCATTTAGATGTGTTGTGATCATCGGCATTTTCATAGCTTGTGTTTTCAAAAATAATAATTGCATCAGTCATCACAATTTTCTTTTCTTTATTAAAATTTAAACCCATTTACTAATCTCTTGTCTGTTTAACAGAGATAATTCATTAATCGAATAAATATGAAATAAGTAGAGGTTGATGCCTTTGGTCTCCTTCATCATCCTTTTTCATAAACAATCCATTAATTATTGTAGCTCCTCAAGAATTCAGTGATTGATGTAGCCAAATCTACGATGCAGAATAAATGAATAACTTTAAATTCATTCGTGATTAGGAGCTGAAATATTTATACGAGTTATATTGCTGCTACAACTAAGTACAAATTAACTCGAAAGCCACCAAATCATTAGACGATTCATAGTTCATTCCACATAGTTATTTTACACAACAATTATCAATAAATCATGCTTGCAAACACTACAACTTGTCTCCAAGATTTATTCTTCTAGCTCTCACATCTTTGAACTGAACACCGAAGGGATTTAATAACATAAATGCTGACACATTTTTCTCAATAATTTATGTGAATAAGCTCACACGCGACGAAGTAGGCTCATAATTTATGCCGATGTTCGCCAGCCGACAAACTTCGGGACAATAAAGCACTATGCAGCGACATTAATTACAAGTTATCGTAAAACATGGAGTGTGCCAGCGCACTGCATGTTTCCCGTAACAAACACGGCGCGACACTGTGTTTAGGAACCGGTGCCAAATGTATCAAATTAGACACAGTGTGTCATTATGATGGACACAGTTTTTTTTGTGTTGTTTGGGATAATTTACTGTGTGTGGCTCTTGTTGTGGGTAATTCTTCCAAGTTCCAACAAAATGTTTAGCTGGTAGTTATTTAACATACA
Source organism: Melanchra persicariae (assembly GCA_947386135.1). NCBI lineage: Eukaryota > Metazoa > Arthropoda > Insecta > Lepidoptera > Noctuidae > Melanchra > Melanchra persicariae. The sequence continues at coordinate 6,444,875 of OX376655.1, read as the reverse complement.
ACATACGATATGTTTGCACTAGTAAAACTTGGTATCTAATCGTGCTATTAACCGTGTTGAAAAATAAACACCGCACACGTGTTTAACGGCAATTACAGGCTATTCATTTAAAATCCAATCAGAAAGATAGCAAACTGAAACACATGTGCATTTGTTGTTGTTAGTTTGTTTGTAAAATGATTTCGTATTAAGGTTAGGTGCTTTTCTATTCATTAAAAATATATCGATAATTTATATTTAGAAGTTTTAGGTACATAAATTGACAATGACGTTTTGATAGTAACCTAAGAGGTCTACAAATTTTAAACAACTTTCGCATTCACATGTCAATCGCAAACTGTCAAAAAAGCTTTCATTTCCCTAAATTTTTGATTGATTGCGACTGAGATGCGAATGCGCATGTTGCTTAAAAATTATTAGAATTAGCCCTAAGTTTTTAAGTAAAAAGAATTGCTAATAAAAAGGAAAAACAACAACATGGTAGACTTGATCACAAGAAATTTTAATACATTTGATAATAAATTGTTCTAGACAAAGACGAAATATTAAAAGAAAGACATAATTCCCAATAATCAACAGGAAAACTTTAACACAGCAGAAAGTACAACAATAATTAAAACCTCGCCACATTTGCATGGTAGGGGAGCGCAAAGAAGTCGATATCGGTAATTATGAATAGTTACAAGACACGATACAGACTGAGTTATAGTGCCTTATGGTTACACGGTAAATCTTTGATGTTCTTCTTGTTTTGTAGTTAGATATGCCCTGGGTTTGTTGGTGAGAATTGAATTTAGATCTTATACCATGGCTGATTTTCGGGAAACTTATTTCAGAGTTGAGTATTTGGAGTTGCGAACGTGTCAATCCTTACATTATCCGTATACGTAGTACTTGGAAACTGGGCGTAACCCAGTTGTATATTATGTCCCTTGATGCCTTTTTGGCCTGGCTCTGTTCTGCTTCTGCTTGATAAGGAGGGAAGTGAAAATTATATTTTTTCCTACTCCTCCGCTTTTATTTTCTGTTTAATTTCGTTGCGGGATCCAAGACAGTTTGATCGTTTCTCCGGGACTCGTCGAACTTCATTGACTCGGCGTTTTTCTGGTGCTCGCCACTGTTGATTGAGGCTTTCAGGAGTTACAGTTGTTGGGAATGTGTGGTGGGCTTGTTCCAAAAAAAAGTACTTACATTAATGCCATCGTTTGACAGTTTTTCAGACTGAAGTAGAGTTTAAAAAATATACTACTTCACATTTTATATCATAGATCAGTGGTTAGACACCGTCACTGTGTTCTACCTAGAATAAAATTGAAAGTAAACCTGAGCTAGCTGTTTTCCAAGATGAATGTCAATTTCCCTAACACTACTAGTGATGTGGGTTTCTTATCAGCTTATTACCACTCTCGTCGATATTATTAAATTATCCTCTTGCCAACAAGAACATTGACGTATAGAAAAAAAAATTAAGTAGTAACTTCGTCATAATTTTAGTATATTAAATCATATTTATTAGTTTATTATTTTAGCTTATATATGTATTTTATTAGTATTATGTATATTATAGTTTTTTTTTATTTCCAAAACAAAACTCTATTTTAATCTTATTTGTTGTACACCTACCACAGTGTAGTCTTTTTAACCCAAAGGTTGACTGGTAGAGAATGCCTTGTTGCATTAAGTCCGCCCATGTACCACTATTTACATAAAGTTTAAATAAATAAATAAATAATAAATAAAGTCTACTTTTTACCAAAAAATGTACACCGCTAGACACAAGCGTCTCCCAAGCATAGCCAACAGTCGAAGAAGAATACACCAATCAACAAAATTCTCAGGAACATCCACACCATCTCCTTCTGTACGATCAAACATAAATCGCGATAATTTCAAACGCCTGCAGCTAGGTGTCGTCTGCTTTGATTAATAGACTATTAATCCCGGATTATGCTCCGTGTTGTTTCGGTTTTAATGCTTGATTTACGTGGGTTATCTTCGGATGTATATCAATGCGGTTGTGTGAAAATGTGTGACTAACTCATTTTCTATGGCTTTCGTCATCAATTTGTATTTTGTGATGTATTTGAGCTTCTTTTCTAGGATGTCTAAATAAGCACGGCTTTACTATCTGTTCATATTTTTATTTCTGCCTGAAATGATTTCTTGTTTCGTATTCTTTATTAGATCAATTTAATGGGTGTGTTATGTTAGGTATAACTATTTTAATATAATTTCGTTTGACATAATTTTCAGTTGTTATACTATGTGATTTATTTGGAACCGTCAACATGAAATGCACGGAATTAGTAAATGCATCCATTCGAACCTAACCTGTCCGGGTCGGGGTGCTAAGTTCCCCAACTGGCACGGTCGCTCTTTGTTCAGCGGTTATACCAAATGTCAATTATACAAGATGATAATTATATCAAATTAACGTTATAATATATTTATAAAAAATAAGACTATACTTAACGAACGTTACAGAAACTGGTGTTATACAGGGTTATTTGTAAAACACCAACAACCTTTCAGGGGGTGAAAGTACTCATCATTATAAATAAGTTTTACTATGGGACCAACTCTGAAATATCAAAAATTAAATCGGCTGTTTCATACAAAATGCAATAGTCACCCGATGAAAATGTATGAAACAGTAGATATTTTTAGTCGATTTTTCAGGGTTGGTCTCATAGCAAAAGTTGTTTATACTGATGAGTACTTTCGCCTCCTGAAAGGTTGTTGGTGTTTTACAAATAACCCTGTATGTTTATACTAAACGTTAAATTAAATTAAAATGATGTGAAGTGTTGTTGGTGTTGTTAGTGTAGTTGTGAGGCCGTGTAAACGTTATGTCATTTGAGCATTATAGCTTCAAAATAGAGCAAATGTTCTTATACTAAATGAGCAACACCCTAATTTAATTATAATGTAGTCAGGTGACAGTTTTCCAAACTTTATTCGTCATGTTATGAAACTAACAAATACTAATTCTTTACCGGCTCATAAATCCCTACATACGCAGCAAAATATGGGTTTACTATAGATTCATCGCTGACACCCTTCGGAATCTTAAACAGACGAGATGTTACATTTTTGGTTCTGTAAGTGTTTGTTAAATCATTGTTTTCTGCATTTTCTCTTTGCTTCCCTATTCCTTCCTGTTATTAATCGTAACAACGTCCAATGTTTTGACGTCATCAGATTCTGCAAATAAATGTTGGATTCATGAGTAACCACGTGATGAATTATGACTAGCAATTAACTATGTTATCGAATCAAATCCACTAAATATTTGATTTTAATTATACAGATGAGGGTCAGTGTTTATCATGGTAGTTATGTGGTATGGATTATTTAAATTGTTAATTAGTATGAGTAGGTAATTATAAATAATAACAAAACTACGTATCAGTAAATTTAATCATCAGTACTTTTTAAGCTAAATCTAAGGAAATGAGATTGAAAGGACTCTGATGTACTACATCATGACATTTAAAAAAAGAAAGCCTTGATCACCCACGACCAAACCTAGTAATGGGTATAACAGACCTTTCAATTTTAACTCAAAACATGTAGGTACTACAAATTGTGGCTGGCATTATTGAAATGATATAAATAAATTGTTAATTTCCTTTGTGAATTACAGACGGTAATCTTATACAAAAATATTAATAAAGACATTTCTAGGCTTTTTTTGCAGCACGACATTACGCATAATGACACAAAGAGACCAAAAACTTAAGAAATTAAACCACGTAGGATCGCTACATGTTAAACGGAGACTGTATTCAATAAAGAAGAAAAGAAAACATCAAAATTACAAGTTACGGATAAATAAATGAAAACCTGATTGCATTCGCGGTGGCTGGGTGTAATTGAAAAAATGTCCCTTGAATTGTTTGCAACGGATCTGAACCTCTGTAATAAGATGGGATTATATTTCCTCTTATTTCTTCGGAGTAAGTTGCTTCGAAGATAAGTAATTTCGAAGATTACTTTTTTAGATGATCAGACCATATTTTTATAGGAACTGCAGACGATAATGACTTGTAGTGTATAGTTGCAGATTGGCAAGTGATATTAAAATACATTTCGGTTTTGTTTTGTTTTGTCCAGTCCAATGTATCTTACTTGTTTTGAACATTTAAGCCCAGTTTATTTATAACCACCCGCTACGTTGGAGACCTTTTTTTATAGATGGATAATCATCAAATGACTCCTGCCGCTCTGGGTGGAGCAGGAGTGAGTTTTAGACTCTTAGTGACTAAAACCCATTCATGCTCCTCGTAGTGCCCTTTGCTTTCCAGGGCCGCGGTGACTCTTTCGAACAAAATCCGCAACTCTGGCAGGAGACCCTACATTATAAAAAGATTTTAGTATGTTTATGAAAATGAATGACGCAATGTTTGTGTGCAAAGTATACCTGTATATAACCATAAAATTGACTGTCCATAAAAATTGCAACTTTTTAATTTCCGTGCCTCCTCAAGAATTTCTCGCAGTAAAATAGCACCTCTCTGCCCAACGGCACCGCAGAGAGGAACCGTTCTAGGAGTTAATTCTCTATTCGCGAGGTTCTATAAGGACCATTTGACAGTTTAGACAAATTGAAAGCAAATTTTCATAAAAACCTCCTTTAATGATTTTTCTTCTTCTCTAACTTGCGTGGAAAAAAATGGGTTAATGGTAATAGAAAAGAATACTTGTTATTTTTTTATCATCAAATTACTTCTTTCGCTCTGGGAAGAGCGGGAGGAGTGTCAGATTCTTACTGACTAAAACCCATCCGTGTTCCTCCGTATGCCCTTTGCGTTCCAGGGCCGCGGTGACTCTTTCGAACAAATTTCACAACCCTGGCAGAGGAAAGAATACTTACATGTAATATTTTGTCATAAGCCATTATTTATTTAAATCTTTCGATATTTAACTTAAAACTAGATTAGTAATTTACTTAATATATCTTTTTTGAAAATCTTCCTCATGCACGCGGTGATTACCTATTACTCATACTGGCACTAATTTTTTATAATTTATTGCATGGTATTTTTAACACAAAACCAGTGTAAACAATTGTTGGTAAACCAATTAACCAATAAAAAATAAATAATACTTAGCATTTTTTTTTAAATCGTGAGCCTTAGCAGACTTCCTTGGTTATTGCCGGTCAAATCAAGACTACGGACAGCTTTTATTTCTTTGCTGAAAATACGGCACTTAAAACTAATCAGAATCAGATCTTGAATTAATAATAAAGTAATAAATCTTCTAAAACTATGTATTTACATTAATTTCTTGTTTAATATTGATGTTGTCAAGTTAATTGCTGTTTGGAACTTCAATGGTACTTTCCTTTAATCTTGAAAGCCCTACAATATTTTGGAGTAAAATGTTTCAAGCGTTTTCGGCTTAACTTAATAGATAGGAAAAGTTATTATTAATTATAATTTCGGAGTTTAGACGTTTGGTACAAATAAAGTTTCCTTATACATTTATGTTTCCATTACAACTTGAATCGAGATAATAAAACAATTTGCTACTGGAAGATAACGATACAGAATATCAATGTAATCGCTAATAACATATGAATGGAGTTTTCAATAAAATTAAAATAATTTCGATTGAAAAATCAAATTAGACGATAATTACAGTGGGTGGAATCGATTTGGAAGAACATCATTTTTAAAATTCAAAATGAAAAGAATATTGACGAACATCTACGAAATGAAGATACCAAACCAAAGTTAACATCAGTACGTCACAATCCAGCCAACAGAGCAGCAGCAATTGCAAATAACGATGCCCCAGAAACAACAAGTGCATTCGTATCGGCGATAGTAACCGTCTTCTATTGTCATTCTAACTGGCGGCCATTTGCAACAATTAGCGATACTCAAGCGAAGTTAACGAGCCAATTGTGCGGAACGAGTACTAATAATGAATATTGTTGATCATCTAAATGTTTATCTGTTGGATCTAACGGCTCTAGATTGTTGGGGAGATAAAATTAGTTTTCATTATTACTTTTTTCGTCTTTATGTGTTTGAGCTTTGTCTAGGATTTTTTGTGTGTGTTGTACTGTCTGTTTCTACTGCTTGGCTGCTGCTTAACTTCAATAGTTTTATCATATTCAGTTTTGTTTTCATTAATTTGTGTAAGCTACACGATAGTATGACTTGAAATTTGATTCAGACCAGAGATTATTACAATATTAATTTGAAACAATAGTAAGCATAAGAAGAAACTCCGCTGTATAGGTCACCATAACCTCGAATTGGTTGTGGTGATGGCTAAAGTGGTATCTACTGAGCTTGACAATTATACCAATATCCTAATAAAGCGATCATTTGAAAGCCCATGTTAAGCGACACACGTATAAGGCTTAATTTAATAATAGCTTCATTTGATGCAAACCAAGTAGGGGTGTCAGCCCATTTGTATATGGAAGGCACCGACTTCCTTATAAACAGTTGCTGGTCGAAGAATGTTTGATCACGCTTGACGAATGTATCATTATTTTTGATGCCACAGAGCAACATGACGCCTCTGCGGCAACTGCGACTGACGAAATTAATAAAAAATAATAATAATAACTTTATTTCCACATTTACAATTTACAAGAATATGTAGAAACACGAGGAAAAATATTATTAAATATTGCATGTAACAAAGATTATCGACCTCTGGCACTTGGTATATGGATGCCAGGGCTCACTCAATTAATTATATCAACTTACAAATTCAAATAAATTTGGCGATACAACGGATCATTAACAATTATTTGTAAAAATAAAATAAAGTGAAAAACAAAAATATTGGTATTGGTTGGAATTCTCAAAAATTGCGATACAAACCAAGCGTGTCAGTCAGTCTCATGGTTTACTTGCAGAAATTTACGCTTCCTGATCATTCTGACTACGGGCATTGCAGAAAATATCCTACGCAGGCATGAATACTACCTCGTAGACTAGGTGCGCTCGACTTCGTGACCGTATATTTCTCCCTCTCTTGCACTTCACATGTGCAAAAGAGAAAGGTGTACCTACTGATACGCAGACAAAAAGTAACTCGTGTGGCTTAATACCTATTGATGCCCCTTGTCACTGCCGGAGTGCCGAAGTGACCTTATATTGCTCTCCCTCTTGGACTTCACATGTGCAAAAGAGAAAGGTGTACCTACTGATACGCAGACAAAAAGTAACCCTTGTGGCTTAGTACCTACTTATTGATGACCCTTGTCACTGCCGGAGTGCTGGCAAAGCCGACACAGCGATTCTGTGTTCTATGGGTGATGCCGTTGTGTTATTTGAATGATTTAAAAATTATACAGGTAGGTGTGTGTCACACAGGTGTCACGTAAGAGTCGATTACTAAAATTTAAGTTTCCTCATTGACACCAGCGGAACCGATAAGCATCGAAACTTTTATCTCACCAATCTCGTTTCTCGATCGCCGTGACGACAAAATTAGTTTTCATTAGAGTTAATTAGAAAGAGTTATATATTACCACAAACTTGGTGCCAAACGCAGTATTAATTTTGTCACTTTCATCTGTCAGATTTGATAAATATTGTGGAACTGGATGAATAATAGATAAATGATTTACTTAATTATGATTAATTGAGAGAAGCTTGCGGTTTGTGATAGGTATTATGATCGATTCAAAGCTTAGAATTGTGCCCAATTATACTTTTATCTTTTTTTTGTCGAGTTCTATAGGCTGTTGACGATGATGATTTATTTGATCATAATAAGTAGTCGTTCATTTCCATTAGTTTCTTTCCAAGATTGATATTATTCCACATACTTAGGTTAAAGATATGGATAGGCAGGAGAACGCAATAAATATACAAATTCCTACCATTTTGTAATATTATATTTTAGAAAATACGAAAACATTCAATCATTAGATACATTTCGAGAAATATTTTAGCAATAAAATATAACAACAGATCGCGTTAAGAATTACATTAAAGAATTGAAAACTGGATTCAAAATAAATTGTTTTTCCATAATATATTCAGTGAGGCTTGTCTCATTCTTTAATTGCATTTGATTTCCCAATCTTATGAAAAATAATATTCTGACTTCATTATTTTGTATTTGAATAACGAACTTAAAGTTTTATTCAATGGAATTCAATAATTGCTTTTTACTATTTCGCCCATTACCATTATTTTTCAATACGAATTCATAACATTTCTTTAGTACCATGCTATGGCAACTTAGAACAAAATTAAAATTCCAATTTTTTATTCAAAACAGCGCCATCTGGTTTTTAGTTAAGGGAAACAAATTGTGGTGTTGCTACGGTTAAATATATTTTTTTTTTCTGGGAGTTACTTTATAACATTAATCAAGAAAAATAATATAATTTCATGATCTTCTTATATAAAAATAATAGAATATATGAATTAGTACATAATTAGGTCTTTCTTATGAGCTTTAATAGTGAAGAAGTTATATTTTGGTATATAAACGTGCAAAAGTTTGTTGTTGAATGGCCACACTTGAATTGCAAATGGCTGCGTGAGAGTGTAACTACTCGTTCGCATTTATTTTCCTTTTGCAATAGAGTTTTTGTTGTTTCGCTAGTGCATTTGCAGGTTGAGTTAAGCTTTCGTTTCTCCATGTTGTTGAGCCGCGTTACAATTCGTTCGTACGTTCGTGTTGTGTTGTGTTGTGTGTGATGTTGTTGTAAACAACTGGTGCAAAGATATCAATAATGTTCTCACTGGCCAAATAACCTTTTGGAATATTAACGATTCAATGAAAGAAAAGGCTAATCGGCACTACCCTAATCATAAGGGACAAAATAGGCGAACATAAAATTTTATTGTAAAATGTGTGATGTTTTTCTAAATAAAATGGTTTAATATTCAATTATGTGTTTTTTTTCCTTTATGTAGTACGTATGTTTGTAGTATATAGCGAATACACTCATCTCTCTACCTAATATCATAAAGGATCAGACAGCAGCTATACACCTACCAACCTATACATTTACTTATATAAATTAGTTCCCTTAACTAAAAACTAGATGGCGCTGAGTACGACCACTTCTTAGTATTAAAAAATAAGGTAGAGTTGCCTGTCTATAGCCAGTATACTATTGTAGTCTTTGTTTAGTACCTTCACGCCGAAGTGTTTTATTTTTGTTTATTTGTAGGCACGTAGTTAGTTTTAGTATAAAAGTTAGTTAATATTAAGTGTCCCTTTTACGAATATTGTTATTTACCTTTCTTCATCATCATCATCATCATATCAGCCAAACGACGTCCACTGCTGGGCATAGACCTCCCCCAAAATGGGGGGTTTTGCCATAATCGATCGCAGTATAGCTGTTGCAATGTACAAGGAATCCTGCTACCCATTACTACTAATTTACTTTTAATAAATAAACTGTGAAAGTAGAAAATTCATAATATAGTTTTTCCACGAAAGTATTTTCTGTTTCTATTTTATTATTTCGCTGCCTTAAACTTTCGCAGTAAGTTGACAAAACTCCAATACGGAGAAAACCATATAACCCAAAATAGCAATATTTACACTAAAGTCAAGTAAACACAAGATAAATTCAACATTCCTTTATTTTATTATGAGAACCAAATCAAGAACACATGTATAACCATAACTCTTCTACATCAGATTAGTTTACAGCATCTTCGACTCTATTTATAGCTCTATTAGAAACGGCAATCGTATGATGACATTAATTAAGAGCATGTTGATCGTTAACCCATTTTCACTAAGACGGAACAGAAGAACCAATCATTATTCTCTTTAGCTAACTCAATCATGAATGTTGTCTTAACTCCTTTTAGAATTTCGTTTTTACTTTTATACGAAATCAGGACGGGTCCCGACAATTAAACGAGCAGAGTATCGTAATTGTAGTTTATTACAGAAGGAACTGACTAAAAATGCACAACACGTGCTTTCATACTATTTTCTATCTAAAAATTACAGATAGGTGGTGTACCTATCGACTTCCGGAAGTACTAAGTGCTTACTTAAGTGCTTTAAATATTATATTTAACAAGTTTGCAACCGTTTTCCGTTTAGAAAAGATTCGATAAAGTCGCCAACTTGCTAATGTTGCCATAACAATAAAATAACCAAAGGCAACCTCTACAAAATCTACAAATCAACAATATTTTGTAACATTATAATATTTATATTATAAAGCTAACACTTTGTTTAGGGTTGGTTTTCAATCGGCAGATAAGTTTAAACTGAGGAATAAAAATGGTGACAGTTTTTGTATAGAGAACACTTCGTTCGTACCGTAATTTATTCTTCTTTAAAGTTATCTGACTGTTTGAGAAATCAGCCTTTATAGATCGTTATCTTTACTCTCTTTTGCTGCCAAGAGACGATTTTTTAAAAGTACATTAACTTTTTCATGAAGAATAAAAATGGTAGTTTGACAGCTTTTGTACAAAACTACTTTCTATTTTTTACTTATTTTTTTTTTCTTACTATAAAAAATTAGCCCTAAGTTATGCGTTTGTGTGTTTTTTCTTTGAATGAGCTGTAGAATGAACTACGATGATGCAAATAAAAGTACCTAACAATCAATTTCTACTACTTGTTAGTCCGAAAAGAATTGGTTTAGCAATACATAATTTTGTAAATAGCAACACCAAGATAGAGTAACTCTTCAAAAGCAACTTGAAAACTTTAAGTAAATGTAGAATGATATCCAAACATAATTACTTTAATTATGAATTTCCTTGTCAATACCAGACACTAGTAATTATAATGATAACGACCATCACTGTACTCCACACATACACCATTGAGGTCCCTTTCAATTAACGGTTTATCTCTAATGTCTTTGTTAACACAAACTTAATTACCTTTAACTTAACAATATTGTCAATTACCCACCTACACCCACATATATCGTGTCCTTCTTATCTTGGTCGCTTTAATAAGGGTAAACTCACACTGAGACACGACGCAAGCTTCGCGTATGTGTAAAAATAAAACTTTATTTCGACATTGATAAAGTTCCAAAAGCGTTTATTTAAATTCCTAACGGCGTAAGCGCTCTTAATACGACAAATTTACTTGTTAAAAAAAACTCGAACCAAAACGGTCCAAACAAGTCACTTTTCAAACGATCTGATGCAATTTTTGGCATCAGATCTGTGAATACATATTATGAATTCTTATTCGAATTCCGCGGGATGTATCCGAATTCTTTCTCTAAAATGTGATATGTCAATGAGTTATAATAAATAAACAAAAAAACAATACCATACATTTTAAGAGTGAATATAGCATTTTGTAAGAAACAGCAAATTATTTCATGGGCATTTTCTATAACTCTAACTTAAAAACTTGCGTCGTATCGTGTCTCAGTGTGCGTTGACCCTGAAGGCTATTATTTGTTGTGTAAGACGTATAGTGTGCAAAGAAAACAATTTAATGGTAGTCGGTGGTCGGTCACTTAACCGTAACCCGAGAGTTGCCGAGTTTAACCGATGGGTTATGTTGTTTGGTGTAACTGAATATCCTCGACAGAAGCTCCTGCGTTCCATTTATTATTTGCTCAGCGTCCGCAAATAGGTTCCTTTTAATATTTTTGTGCTGCTGAGAATGGGTTTCTGAAAATTATTTTTTGTTTTTTATTTTATTTATTAATTACCGGTCATACCGTTAAAATTAAATAATATTATGGTTAAGGGTTAATTTTACAGTTATCAGATACATTTTAACTGAAGAGTAGTAATGACTGTATGACATATTTTCTGTACAAACCGCCATTTTATTTCTTAAAGTAAACAATATCCGACTTTTGAGTAATCAGCCTAAACAAAATGAATTGAATATTAAAACAAATGAACAAAACAATTCATTCTTTATTTAAAAAATCAATAGAATTCAATTTATAAAAACATATTTAAAATTAATTGGTGGCAGTATTATACCCACAGTTAGCTGTAACAAACCGAAATACAATAGTAGAAATTTAAAAGAAAGTAATTTATTTTATGGCCAAGACTAATAAAAACTATTGAATTTGCTTATCCAATTCTCAATGGACAAAAACTCTGCGAAACAACTTTAATGATATAAAAATACTTGAATTGGTTGACATTAATTAAATTTTGGATTATTGAAAACCCTTTGCGTATTCTACTCGTAAATCCAATTTATTTTTCATTACGAAAACCACTAAATTATATTATGGAAATAGGATTGTGATAATTTAGAGTCCTTAATTCTATTTTGGACTCTAATGTTCCCTAATCAAGTTTAAATCGTTTATGTGTTCCATCAGCCACGCGACTTCTCACATTAGAGATAAGGAACCACACATAAATTTAATATTCTATTAGATTCTCCAATCGTTAATCTGGTCGGCTTATAGACTGTATCTACGAAAGCATAAATTATTTAGCGTTAAATAAGCCGTCCCTTGTAATAATTTTATGCTTATTCGGATTATTTTATGTATTTTTATCGGCCGCCCCAAACTCGGGGTCAGAAATCAGAATGCTATTGAATTATCATTTGAATATGATATATGGGGTGTACTCAAATCCGGGGTGCAGACAATCGTTGTGAAATTGTTTTGGGGATCGTTTGATTAGATTAAGTGAATTATTGCTTTGATGTTGAAGAAAACGAATGTTCGCTGGCGTGATTGTTTGTTTGAATTCTCATGAATAACAAAACAAATTCGGAGTTTGTGTGCGACACGATTATTCATTTTTATTCAAATTGATGTAAAATTTAATTCATACAAGCACATCACAGCAAGATATTTGTTTGTTTAAATAGGCTACATGGTTTAATATCGCGATGACCCAGTAGTTTACCAAAACACTGATAGGAAACCTCAATTGTAGTTCAGGTTTCCTAGAATAAATTGATTGTATTATTGAATAGAAAGTATCACGATATTGTCTGCTTATTTTGAATTCGTTTTCTTCAAAAGTTTACACGTGCGGTGCGACAATTGTAAAAAAAACACATTTCTAACAATCCTAAATAACCATGAAATTAATTTCTAATAATACAACCAAGTCTTTAAATAGACAAAAACCCACGCCAAGTTGATCGGCGCCATATCACCAATTTACATTCACCAAACAAATATATCTTTGAAAGCATACGACAATAAAACAGCAGCAAAAACTAAACTTTCTCAATAAATTTTAAATTTAGGATATTAGGGAAACAGTGGAGCAACTTAAAAGCAATTTGTCTGGAAATAGCTCGACGCGGTAGGCGGATAACAGCTGCGAAGTCTCCAACGAGACCAACAAACAATTAAAATATCAGACTAATGGAGTCCAAGGAATCTTGAATATGTTAATGAACATGTCTTCTTGTCCTCTATTAGTTCACACCGCAAAGATTTTGAAAAAAGGTCCCATTAATTAAAAAGTTCGACAGGCGTCAGTCGTGCGATGGCGGGACATCCTCGTTACTTTTTTCACGTCAATTACCTGTTCGTCAACGCGCTGACTTCCATGTTGCACCTTTTAATGGTGAACATGACCTGAAAGTCGCTTTAACTTTCTTTAAAGTATTTTGCAGCATTTACCTGTTACCTTGGTAAGCAGCAAATTCAGGTGCAACCAAAAAAAAAAATAACGTGGAAAAATAAATTGACACTAGGAAGAACAACTATCTGTATGCCATATAAATATTTGTTCCGTGCAGAAATCGAAGCAGCGACACTCAATGCAGCAGTCAATCACTCAACTACTGCGCCAACCGTGCAGAAATTGCCTTCTCTAGAGAGTTTTCGAGCAATCAGCAGCACAATTTGGTCAGTCCAGAATAATAAATGAAAATAGCAGTTGCCAAAGCCACAAAACAAACACACAAAATACAAATCAACAGTCCAAAAAAGCCAGCAAGAACTGCCCTTAATCCACGGCAAAATCACGCCACACAGCATTGCAACAATATCATTATATAATACGGTGCCACAATGACCTATCTGGCGGTTCGCCACGTGTTGATTTTGGAGCAAACGAGGGTCGTATAGACCTCAATGACAATAATAGAAATATGCAAATAACAGCGGCCAGCACAGATGATATTCAAACAAGATTACGAGTGTAAACGTTGGCAGACGAAATGTGAATGTTCATAAATCTGAGGAACCCTGGGTAAAGTAAACATTAGGAAAGGGCTACGAGATTTTATAAAATTTAAGCACTCAGGATTTAGAATGATTTAGGTTGTTTTAAGATTTGATTTATGGAGGATGTGTTTTAAGATTAGGTGCTTAAATATTTACTATCTACGGATATTAATTTGTCCATGAAGCTGTTTCTATTTAATGGGTGATGCTTAAAGGTGAATAAATCTATTTACTTATAGATATGCGTATCCACATGCCGTTTACTTTTCATTATGCACTCTTATAAAGCTGTCTGATTAAAATTTTCATGTAGATACGGAACTTCATCTCCGTTTAAAAATTGACTTTAAGTGACTTAAATAACGGTAGAAAATAATTTCGGTAATCGTATTAAGGACACGGCTGTTTACAAAATTTACGCAATTTAAAAAGTTCATGTGTCGTATTAATTTAAAACAAAAATTTCATGGCCGGTCAATACGTAAAATCCAGGACATTACGTTGATGCACGCTAACTACAAGGAACGGATAATTTATTATAGGCCCGTTAATACTTTAACCTACATTAAAATTTATCGCACGCTCATATGGAAATATTGGATGAATTATTTTACAAAAATATGCTGATAATATGGCTTTTGCATCGTTTTTTGTGCTGATTCTTTAGCAATACACAGAACAAAAAATCTAAAGCTTTGTTGAATTTTAAAGTTACAAAAACTTCCCATCGTACGACGCTAAATCATTGAAATCAATTGCAAATGATTTGCAATTGAGGCCAATTACGGACTACGCAGGTATAATTAAACATCCTACGTAACAACAAGAACAGAACAGGATAGGTTCTTGAACTCATCAAATAAGTAATGACGTTGTGCGTCATCACATTGCTCAAAGGATTAACACAACAGACCAGACCAAAAACAAAGATGAGATCGTTGACTTTCAACCAAATCAAATCAAAACACGAGTTTATGCAGAACACGTCAAAAATATGGTAATAAATAATTTTTGGACTTACCAGTAACAGGGGCATGCAAATACAGGACAGATAGGAACAAATAACGGGAATGTTTGTGTCCTCTACGAGCTTTAACGCAAATGTATCCGTAAGCCGTCCGGAGAGCAGAATCTCTTAATTTACGCCCCAAAGGGATTTGCTAAAGCCAAACATTGTTCGCTAATTATAACGAGACGCATGTGCTTCGCGTCCCACGAGGATCTTACCAACTTAACGAGTAGCGCTGTTGTCCGTGTGTAAAATATTCAATTGTATTTTTAAATTATTTTGAATTTTAGCTTTATTGGGAAAGCTTTCTGGTATTTTCCTCGTTTAGTGTGTTCGTTTTCAAAATTAATATCAGCTAGGTAAAAAACACCATATCTGCCTATAGAATGTCTCGACTAAAATGGTGAGGATTTTAGTCGAGACTTTCTATTTGCAGATATGGTGTTTTAATATTTGTAGACACTAATTCTGTCGTACAATTTATTGCTCAGAAGTTGTTTTTCAATTTGGTTCTCGTAAGTGCTAAAACACTCAAAGAGCATTTATTCATACCTACCTGTATAAATAACTAAAAACATTCTAAATAAATTGGTTTGTTTGATCTCGTCTATTGACTAAGTTTCTGAGACAAACTTCCATCCTTTTAGCAAATCCTCTCTCATTTTGAAAATAAACTCTCCTGAATACAAATTCCAATCAAAGTAACATCAGTTTGAGATAAAAATAAAAGCATCAAACTTATGAGGCACATTAGCACGTGGCTGGATCACACCCCTCTGTCGCCTCAAAAATTCTATAACCACCTATCAGACAAACACATCTGCAAACAACATCAACATCTAACAAGCTCTGAATAATTCAGGCGAAAGTGATTCTTAATACGCAGCATAAAGAGTTTGAAGTGCCGTTATGAGCAGCAGACATAAATTTGTTAATAGGGTGAGCTAATCTGTCAGCTGAGCCGCTGGAGATCGTTTAAAAGCTGTGCCCCCTTCAAGCTATTGTTTATTTAGGATGGCGATTCTCGGTGAAAGCCCGTTTTTGAGGCGTACTCTAATACGATTGTCCGTTAGCCACGAAGTGGCATGAAGAGCGGAATGATATGCTGATAGCACTCAGAAGTGGTCATTGCGGTAATGACAGGGGCGATTGAGATATTAATCCGATAAAACGACGGAAGGGTTTAAAATGAAGGTATAAAATTAAATGAGAACGTTGACACATCATTTTGTTACGGGTACAGACTTTAAATACTGTTTGAAGTTACTGAAGAGTAAACAATGAGTAAATTATTAAGCTTCTTATCAGAATTTGTTCCCTTTGTGTTTTAATTAGCTCACATGAAATAATTTCAAGTAGAAGTAAGCTGGTTGATATGGAGGGTGTTACGGGAACTAATGAGTGTGTTAAAGCGCTCAAACTACAAGACGAAGTAGAAATGACGAAGCAAGGAATGTTTAGCCAGAGGGTAAACTCGGACAAATTTGGTAACTTTACAAAGTGAAGAAGATTTAACTGAAAGGTAAATCCTGTCAAAATCTGGGAATAATGACATCAGGCGGAGGCAGTTTAATGAGATAATGTATTTTTTCACGAAGAACATGCAAAAGTACGGTTGTAAGTGCGTAAATGTAGAAAAAGTCAAAAATTCAGGAGTCGGGTTTTTTACCGATTTCTGAATTATGAATTTATAGTTGAGTATTGTCAAACGTCATCAGAGTTAGCCTGAAAACCTGGCAAACTTTGACAGTAAGTACGGTTTGACACTTTCTTTATTCCATATATGTATTCACTAGCTTTTGCCCGCGGCTCCGCCCGCGTGGATGTTAGTAAAGTTTTCTACTTTGCTTTTGCTACTTTTGTACGCGATAACCCATCGCGTACAAAAGTAGCAAAAGCAAAGTAGAAAACTTTCATGACGATCCGTTCAGCCGTTTCAGCGTAAAAGCGTAACAGATAGACAGAGTAACTTTCGCATTTATAATATTAGTAGGGAAGTAGGAATTTCAGAAACCAGCCCTTTGTATTGAAACCTTAATAAAAGGGGTCTTGCACAACATTAATATCAGGAACGATTACATACAATTTTGCAATTGAGAGCATGCACGAATTAATTTCAATCGACCTTTAGTGGGTGTTAACATCTCGAAGCTATTAGGCGTAGGCTTAGCTCTAATTCGTATGGACGCTTATGCTAATATAGAACCACGGCTTATGCAAAAACTGGTTTCAAATAGGCTGACAGATAATTACTTGTTAAAATTCTTGTTATAGATATTTTGTTATACTAAGAGCATTTAGTATGTCACAAGACGAATAATAAAAGAAGTCCACTAAAAGCCGCCATGTACATTAGAATTAAACGTTTTATTAAACCTTTTTATTATAAAAGTGTAATTGGCATTGTAATCTCAAAGATGCCGAGTAAGCCAGCTATCGGTTGAGGAAACAAAAAAATGATGGACACGAATTATTTTAATATTAAACATGTGTTGAAATGAAAACAGTTCCAACATGTGGTTAGACGTTAAGGTGGAGACAGCAAACAGTGCCACATTTCTGTTATAATATTGAACACGATAATTATTGCTATTAAATTATCTATTCTTGATACATAGTTGCGACTTGCACGCGATGATCTGCAGATGATGCAGCATATGTGAATATTTTCATAGAAATGAATTAGTTCAATGACATAATAGATGTAATTATTTTGTGTTGACTCTTGGCGATGCCTTATGTCCTAGTCCAGTTTGTTTAATTAATAATAATTACCTGTTGGTAGCATACTTAGATATAATATAGTTGGAATTGGACTAAAAGACTGAAATAAACTCACAAAATTATCATAATGTTATAATTATTAACATTTACTTAGTGACAGACAGACACAGAACAGAACAGAATAGATGGTCGATGGGGCCGAAAAGTTTTGGAGTGGCGACCGCGTACTGGAAGACGCAGCGTTGGAAGGTCTCCCAAAAGGTGGACCGATGACCTGGTGAGGGTCGCGGGTAACCGATGGATGCGAGACGCACAGGGCCGGTTGTTGTGGCGACACTTGGGGAGGCCTATGTCCAGCAGTGGACGTCGCTCGGCTGATATGATGATGATGATGACTTAGTGACAATCTGCCAAATTTAGAAGTTTCTTTCCAGCATTTTCTTTTACATTAAATAGCATCTCTCGAGAAAATGTGAAAATTAT
This sequence comes from Melanchra persicariae, assembly GCA_947386135.1. Taxonomy (NCBI): domain Eukaryota; kingdom Metazoa; phylum Arthropoda; class Insecta; order Lepidoptera; family Noctuidae; genus Melanchra; species Melanchra persicariae. Next base: position 6,426,549 of record OX376655.1, on the reverse strand, counting down.
GTCAACTCTTTTTCGAGTCGTACCTATTAAATAAGTCAATTTAAACATTCAATTGTTCTTATTCGAATGAATAGATACCTACCTTACCTGAGGGCAGTAACCTTTGTGAATTCATTTTACATTATTGCATTTCATAGAACACGACCACCTAGGAAGTGCCCTATTCATTTGTCTCTTTGCGTTTTGCTAGTGACCTTAGAGACCAAGTAAATGATAATTCCTGTCGAATGTTAAGTTGACAATTTATAAATAGAACTCGTAGCTTTGATATGGAAACCTTTACAAACATACGAAAATTACTGAAGTCAAATATGAATTGAATTGGAACGGAGACGAAATCAATTACGTACCATTTCGCATGCATATTATTTTAGTCCCGGGTCAAATTCAGTGGAAGTTGGCCAATCACGGGACGGGCCCTAACAACGGACAAAAGCACAATTAAGTACAGCAGGGACCGATAACAAAAGGCCGGAGAGCACACAATTTGTTGCAGCCCATCTTTATCTGGCTCACTATTGACCCTTTACCCTAATTCACAGAGTGTTCAACCCCCTTTATGCTACCCTAGTACAACTTAATCCCATCCACTAGACTTAACATACTGATGAATCGTGCAAAATTTTGTATGATTCATTTTTAGTCTGTGGTGCTAGGGTTGAGAAAGCGACAACGGCAGCCGGCAAAAATTTATTATTATTCTTCGATGTGAACAAAACATGTGGCCTGAGTTTGCGTATTATCACGCTTTAGAGACACTTTGAGAGTGATTCGCGTATCTTTATTCTGTGGGGACCCCTCATTGCTAATGATACGTCGTTAGTTTCAGCGCGCACGTGTATTAACGGACTTAATGTTATTAAGTTACATTTACATTTAAATTGGCTGCTTTTGCTAATCCCTTGTAGAAGTAAATATTATTGGAGCGCGTTTATGAGAATCAATAGATAATCTAGGCGGTATTTTTGTATGTCAACTTTATAATTCAGCTCATAAGAGCAAAAATACTGTCTGTTAAAATAAGTATTATCAAGTATTTCCATTTTAAGAATTGCACCTTTGAAAGCTACTCGTATATTTACGTACCTACACATCCGTATACCTCGAGTCTCGATCCAACGTTGTTCCACCACGGTCGTTTTTTCTCCAAAAAGCGAGCCATCCGCACTGTCACCGTAGCGTTTCACTCCGCACCTTTGCATTCGTTCCATCACCACTCATTCCGCGTCAACGCATGCACTAATTAGGTGACACCCGACACCGTCACACGAAACACGCTGCTAGCTCCCATAGGAAACTTTGGATGCAGAGGGAACAAACCAGGTGTGAAATTGAGTCACACTCTCTTTTTATTTTTAAGAATTCTTTCATGTTTATGCCAGTGTGGGCAGACTAAAATATGAGATTAAAAGTACGAAGGTAACTTTTTCTGTAGTAATATTAATATAAGATATCAAACATTATTTTAATTAAAAGATTTTTCTTAGAAGCAATATTCTTTCAAAACTTAACACTGGGGACACTAATGAATTCCAATAAAAGAAAACACAAAGGAAACGTGACAACAGAAAAAAAAGTGTGACTAACTTTTATCGGTTCTAATTAGAGAAACTTGTGTAGCATACAAATTAATAAAAAGTTTAAACATTACCAACAAAAGGCCACAGAGTCTCCCAGTGCAAAATAGAATAGAACAGAACACAAAGCATCGCTCGTTATAGTGTCGCAATTGCAAACTTGGCCCTTTTGTCGGGTACTGTTCGGTTCTACCGAATGTACTAATTAGTCCCCGACTTATTTGCTGAGTGCAATGGAAAGTTCTTGAACGGGCCCGGTTGACCTGCGGCGGCAGGCGGGCGTGTTGAATCGTTCACCTTGCCACTGTCTGGAGTTCGGACGGTGGTTTTCCTTTGTTTTGCTTCCTATGGCATGTTTAGTTACTTGTGCTTGACAACATACTCGTAGATCCTCTTAGAAAGTTCAGTGAAGATAGCTTTATGTGGGAAATGTAGTCGTTTGTGTGGTGAAACTGGCATCCGAGACTGTTTACGTAATTATTTTGTGACATGAATTTGATCAAGAAAGTTGTATAAGGGTCCTTCTAAGAAGTAGGCGGTTGATGGACTGTAAGTTTTCATTAGATTATTTGAATGTCGAGCGAGTTAAAAGTTGGTTAATGACTGGACCCATTCCCAAATTGGCCTTAATTATAAGTCCTTATTGGCTTAATTAACAACACAACTTGGTATGTTGAAGATAATGCACATAATTCTGGCTCGTTCTTTGCCTAAAGAATTAGCATTGCCATTCAACGTGGCAATGCTGCCAGCTTTCTAGGCACGTTTCCGGACATGCTTTCCGAGGCATGGAGGAGTCTCGGTATGTAATAAACCCATCTACGGACTGAATTCGGCAAGAGATCGAACCGTGTGGCTGTAGGTAATTATTTACCCACGAGATCCTTTTCTCTCTCTACCGGTGTGTGTTACTACCGTAAATATGATTCAAAGTTGACACAAACCGTCCGCATGATGTATTAATAAATGGCACAAACTAGCGACATGTCCACGAATCGATCAATATCACTTAAAAATAAATCCAGCTATTCCTTGCCAACTTTCTTTACAAGTTGCAGCGACCCATTATTCCGTACCGCTGATAGTCGCCGATAGATTATAGTATAAAGATCGATGCAGCGTGAAATTGTCAGCACTTTGCATACATTACGCGTTTCCCACGGTGTAATGTGAAAAATGAGTTCTATGACGCAGCATTCTATAATGGATTTGTGAAGAAAATGGTGGTAGATGTGTGGTGAATTCTATGGAAAGTGGGTAATTAAATACCTTTAATAGATATTACTTTCTTTTATGCTATGGTTGCATACATTTGTAGATTATAGGCAACATATTGGTACCTATTAACAATATTTTCAGATCTTGCCTATTACCATCTTCTTTTGCAACAATCAAAACCACCAAATCTGTGCCCAAAATTAGATATTTTTGAGGCTTTTCTAGATAAAAGTCGGTGACATGTCTAAACGTGTGACCGGCTTTTAGCTAGAAAACCCGTAAACAGTCGGTAAAACTTAGGTTTTCTCATGACATTAGCGTCTGTTTACGGGCCTAAGTACGTGTTACCTTCCAAAACACTTTAAGACCAACTAAAAATAATGTTCACGGCGCTTTCGGCTGTTTAACGACTACTTAGATAGTCTAGACAATTTTTTACTACCTCCCATTCAGTCTTTAAAACCACGAGAAGCTTGAACAGGACTTTGGTAACTAAAGGTACCCAAACGAAACCTAAACACACCCTGAGTTGAGTGGCCGTTATTTTTAATGAGAAATAAACTGCAGGCTCTGGTTAGACCGTTCTCTTAACGAAGTCTGCAGCCAAATATCCCACGTCGACGTCGTTCCCGCAAGTGTGTAATAAAAACCCTCTAATTACGGACCTTATAGCAAAGAGTTGCTATATTTTTTGGCTATGCTTTTCTGTGGCTGGTTATTACTTTTTGGGGTGTGTGGAAATTAACGACCCAAAATTTTCAAACACCCCAAAAATGACGTCCTACAACTAGGACGTGTTTTTGTAGGAGTTATAAATATTTCTGATTTTTGTAATTTTATTCTACTAGGCTTTGCCCGCCACTTTGTATGCGTATTTCTCGATTTAACCCGTGCCTGTAAGAATTTTCTTAACTTTTCTTTCCGTAAGAACCTTCTACAGAGTATTAGATTTTTTTTAAAAAGGTTGAATTAAATAGGTAGTCGTTCTCAAGTTATGGCGTGACCAAGGAAAACAGGGATTCATTTTTATATATGTATAGATAGACAGATAGATAGATAGATTTAGTGTGTGGTGAAACCGGAGAATCGCCAAACATTTGGCTAGCAGAACCCAGACCGAAAGGTATTGGAGTTGCGACCGCGTACGCAGGATGCAATGCAGCGTTGAAAAGTATCCTACAATGTGGAACAATGATATGGTGAAGGTTGTGGTAATTTTAATCCGTCTTTCAGACGAAATAATGACAATGTTGAATTAAAAAAAAAAAACATATCTGCACCAGAATTCTAACAAATGAGTCGAAAGACTTCTAAAAAAAATTGTAAAGAAAAATATCATCCTCAACATTATCATAGGTACTGTAAATGTAAACCCAATTTATTAAGTTAACCATACAGTAAACAATCATTGCAATAATGCGAAATCCTTATAATCTGTAGGAAAATTCCTTTGAAAACTTATTGTAATAGTTCCAAATATGAATGCATTAATTTCACCTATCTACGTATTTCGTCCGTATTAAAATTTACTAGAAACAGAAAAAAAAGATCAAGCTCTATGTTATTACAACAATGACTAGTAACATAGTAGCCGGTCACAGTTCTGCCGTAGTTCCTAATTAGAGGTTGTCCTACGCAGCGTCGCGGTAGCGCGGTTTGCAGTTTTCAATACAAAAGTTTTAGTTGCAATCCAGTTTATCTATAACTCTATAGATAAACTGGATTGCAACTAAAACTTTTCAAAAAAAAAAAAAATCAGAGCTCCAACCACTCGGTTGGAGCTCTGATTTAGGGGTAGAGTTTGTTAATGTGGTATTGCGTTTTATTTTCTGAAAATATAACGTACCATTTGATGTCCAATTCATACATTATATTCATACATTGTATTTTCGTGTGCACAAAAATCTTTGTAGGCAAAAATAAACAGCCAAGACAAAGTGCCATTCTATTTGTGAAAATGATTGTCAAGAAGTTAACATTTTATGGGATAGACCTGAGCTACCAAAATGCTACGTCCTAAATATTATGGATTTTTGACTTGTGATTGATCTTTTCCGCTGATAAAATTAAGCTGAAAAAATAAACTGAATGGAAACGAATATTTATTTATCCTTTATTTATTTGTTCACTAAAGAAAAACACACTTTACGAATAAACTCAGCATTGCACTTGCAGACATCAATCATAAGCTGGGCTTAAAGATTATGTACATTTCGACGCTTGAAAGGTAAAAATTGCCAAGCGACATATGGACGAATGTCGTTTGGTAATTTTTGACTTTCAAGCGTCGATTTGAATAACTAGCTTTTGCACGCGACTTTTTACGCGCATATCCCATTTTTCCCGTTCCCGAAAGAATTTTATAAAACTTCGTTTTGAATCTATCTCTGATAAATTGCAATAAAATCCGTTTCGTAGTTTTAAAAGATATTAAGTGTACAGACAGCGGAAGCGACTTTGTTGACTTTGTTTGTGTTTGTGTTGTTTTTGTTGTTTTAAGCAATAAAATTTTGTTCATCTATCGTGTATACTAAGTTTTTACCTTAGTAAGTATTTGCTTAATTTTCTGTTTTTTAATTATTAACGATAGCAAGAAATTAGTTGCAACTAATCATATAAGCAAAGCAGCTTTTTTCTGTACTGTATGCTTGTCTCGTTCCACCAAAACAATTCAAAACAATATTTTCAAATGTAACAAAATATCATGTGAGAGGTATTACTAGACCAATTAATTGTGCATTAATGAAACAGATAGTCGTTTGAATAAATGCTCTAAAGTACAATTTAATTGACGATTCAACACGCAACAATTGAGAAATATAGGTTAGTGCTGATGCTCTGCCCGCTTAATTGAAGTACTTAATGTTTTGAATGTCTGCGGAATATTTAAAATATAATTAGGAAGGAAAATTGCCTTTTTCTAGTTGTAACTTAGTGCCAAAGTTTTTAGATACTTTGTATTCAAAGGGCAAAGTAGAGTTAGTTTACTATTAATTTATAATTTTTAATTAAAATTTATTAATGTTAATCATTTTTAGAGACAAAGTAAGTAGGCACAGGCTTCACAGACACTACTAAAACAGTAACAAAATTTACTAACATCTACATAAAAAGACACACAACTGCATAAAAATTACAATTTCAGATCGAAAATACCAAGATATTTACTTAAGGCTACTACTACTAAACTGCTGGAACCCCGACCTCTGAGGTGCTTCCGGTGCCAGGTGGGCCACCATGCAGGAGCTCAATGCACCTCGGAGGTGGACCGCAGCGGTCTTTGTTTCCGCTGCGGTCAGCCCGGTCACAGGGCCGGCTCTTGCGTCGCCGCGCCGCACTGCGTAGTCTGTGCGGCAGCTGGCAAGCCGGCCGACCACTGGGCTGGGGGTAGGGCCTGCGCCCCACCCGCCAAAGCCGGAAATCGGAGAAAGCCCTCCGCCACCGCCGTCTCTGCCGCGACCGCCGCCACCGCCGCCGCTTCCTCCGCCGCCAAAGCCGGTTCCACTGCGGCTGCTGCTACTGCAACAGCCGCAGTAGAGCCCCTACAACGGGCTCCGGAGGGGGCTGAAATGGAGTGCCAGTAATGGCCTTATTTCACCCCCTCCTGCTGAACGTCAGCCACTGCGCCGCCCAGGAACTGATGCTCCTGAGCATGGCGCAGTGACTGATGCCTGTGGACGGCGAGCAATGGGTAGCTCGCCGTCCGATCAGAACAGGCCCGGGTTGACGGCGCGCTGTGTTCTACGCGCGCCAAGCCAGCAGTCGTCAGCATGGGTCGGGGCCCGTTAAGGCCAGAGCCTACCAGGGTTGCGGATTTGTTCGAAAGAGTTACCGTGGCCCTGGAACGTAAAGGCACTAAGAGGAGCATGGGTGGGTTTTAGTCAGTAGAAGTCTGACACTCCCTGCCGCTCCACCCAGAGCGGGAGGGGTCATTTGATGATTTCCCATCCAATAAAAAAAAAAAAAAAAGGCTACTACTACTAAGTACTTAAGGCGCCCGCAGACAGGTGCAATGCAAAAATACGACAACGACACGACGACACATTTAAATAAAATTAAAATTGCTTTTAAGATAGAACAATTTATATGAAAAAGCATTACCGCATGCTCACACTAAACAATAAACCACAGTTGGTTACAAAATAAATTAAAATAGTAAATAAACACAGCCATATTCTCTACAAATCCAATTTCATCGTTTGACATTTCAACAGCCGTAGCTATAAGCAACTATTACAGAACAATATCAAACGCTACAAAATATCAAGACATGTCACTGCTGATAAAAAAAATACTAGCCAACCCAATTTGATTACACGATACAAAACTCTTTATTCCCCTTGACGAATGTCAAAACAGTATGTAATCCAATTCAATTATTGTCAAGTTCTTGTCATTATAATTGTACGCGGCGTACTGCGAAACTAGATATTTAAATGGATACTTGAAGAAATAAAGATATAAGGACATATTTTGCTACTTTAAAATTCGATTTGATGTGCTCTTACATTTTAAACCTTAACTTTGGCAAACATAGTTCAGTTTTCAATGCCATTAAAATTGAGTTTGTGTGTTTCAAAAATCAACGTAATTTAAATGTTGCTAAAGCTGATACTTGTGTAAGTTGCAATATGGTTTGTATTTTTATTAATGTGTAGTCGTGGAGGATTCATGTAATTTTTTTCATGGCACTTGACAACGAATTAGTCACGTGAAAGCCTTTTATGTCTGTAATGAAAGCATTAAGTGTTTTGTGTTGAAGCTATGCGTTAGTGAAGCGTGGAGATTATTTAGTAGGAGTTTTAAAATACTGTTATTTAATTTGACAGTATTTAATGGTTTTATGTTAGATATTATTATGTAGATAAAAGCATAGACCCAGATGATAATTATAGCGATTACTGGGGAAACCTTATGTCAATCAGATGACTTTTTCAGATAAAATTATGATGATGTCAGATGAAATAGTAGAAAAACGCTCTATGGTACTATTTCATTTAGTACCTATGTAATATTTTTCTATAAATTAAGGACCCACTACCAGTAAAGTAATTAAAAAATCTTAACTAGCATAAAGTTGAAATAAGATACCAACTAATTTGTCTCACTACACCTGTCTGTGGGAGCTTAATGCTTCTTTACTCATCAGAGATCATTAGATCTCAAATTACAGCTAACAAGTCCAACAACTTAATAATGTCGCAAATGATAGTGTCAAGCAAATCGATTCGACATTTACGGAAATATCAACCGAAACATACAGTATTTACCAACTACTACAAACGTATTTACCAGTAGTTAAATTGTCTAAACTATAATCACCTTTATACTATAAACTATTCATGGAAATTATGTACACGTGGAACACTTCGTCAAATATTTTTCAAATACATAATATGAAATACGGATTAGACCCATTTTCCTAAACGATTGAATAAAACACGTGAATATATTATAATGCAACTATGTCGAAAAATATCTTACATTTATGTAGAATACAATACAGTATTATGTCAAACAGCTTTAATCCAGTCTATTTTTGCAATAAACGTCCAATAAAATGGAATTTAAAAACGTATTATCATACCTTTGTCGACATATTATTATGATCTATGTATCGACCGTTATTGTAAATAAGTCTGTGTGATGTTAATATTCTGTTATCTTGGTATGATAAACTTCAAGCAGTAGGAAGTCTGTAGGCGTAAACCCTTTTAAACTGACTGTTTGTCGACAGTCTTTTTGTCATTTCCATGGAGAAAGAAAAATGTGTCGTGACAAATTTAAGCGAAATTAAACCTTAACAATTGACTATTTTAGTGACTATTTTCGGTGATAAAGTCGAAGGCAAAAGACAGGAAAAGTCCTGTTCGACAGACCAAATATGAACTTTGTTAAACTAAACATCTTAGCCTCGGAAACTGTAAATTTTAATAAAAGTAAAAGCAAGTGGAGGTACGTCATCCAAGAGAAAGATCTGAAGCAGATGGGGTCACGATACCCAGCATTGGCAAAGCAAAGGAAAGAAGGATTTAAGAGCACACACAAAAAATCTACCATCTCCTTCATTGAATCCTTCCATAGTGATATTTTAGCGGCAATAGCGGTTGTTGAGTCCTTCCAAAGTGACATTCTAGCGGCAATAGCGGTTGTTGAGTCCTTCCAAAGTAGATCGATTTGAAGAAAGATCTGAAGCAGACGGGGTCATGATACCCAGCATTGGCAAAGGAAGGAAGGATTTAAAGGCAATAGCGGTTGTTGAGTCCTTCTAAAGTGACATTCTAACGGCAATAGCGGTTGTTGAGTCCTTCCAAAGTAACATTCTAGCAGCGGCAATAGCGGTTGTTGAAATGCTAGAATGTTTGGTATTGAATACCTACATGACATTTCCAAAGCACAGAGGTCTAGACAAGTGACATTCTGTCAGCGGAGCGGATAGCGAAGGCAACCGTTAAAACGTCAAAAAGGTATGGGATAAATAGACACTGTCGAAATGTCACGAGATTAATCTATACGTACTAATGACATAGTAAAGCTGAAGAGTTTGTTTGTTTGTATGAACGCGCTAATCTCTGGAACTACCGGTCGGATTTGGAAAATTATTTTTGATTACAATAACCACATTCATGACGAAGGCTATGTAAAGAACGGAAAATTCCTTCGGGAACGGGAAAAAACGGGATATGCGCGTTCGAAGTCGCGGGCAAAAACTAGTCGTTAATATTTTGGCATTGCGACAATCGCGTACGCTGATAGAATGGGACTTATTTTGAGCCTCAGGTCAAACCACTATCACTGATGGATTATAACTTTAGACAATCACTATCACTGATGGATTATCACTTTTTTTTTGTTTTTTATTGACTAGAAAATCTTTGTCAAAATTCTTAATTATGGCTCATTTATTTTAAGGTCTCTTCTATGTAGAAGGCATCTACGAAAATCGGTGGTGAAAGAAAAGTCGCAGCTGTCATAAATTTTTTCCAGAATATTAGAAAACGTTTGAATGAATGTTTAATTTTGTCTATAGACAGTATAACGAAACAGTAAAATTTCTTACAATAATAACTCAATTAACTTCATGTGAAAGTTTGCTATTATTTTAAGAAATTCTACTGTTAGAACCTAAAATAACAGAGAGGTTGTTATCCTATGCAAATCTTAAAGTTCTTTGGCCTGTCTGTCATTTTAAGCTGAATTTGCCAACAAAAACAATGCTTGTTTTAATTGAAAACATTTTTATGATTTCATTTATCAACTTTCATCATCATCATCATCTCAGCCGAAAGACGTCGGCCTCGGTCCTCTGCGTCTCGCATCCATCGGCTACCCGCGACCCTCACCAGGTCATCGGTCCACCTTGTGGGAGGCCTTCCAACGCTGTGTATTAACTTTAAAATAACTATAAACATGCATCATTGTCATAAAATTGACAGAACTTACGAAAGAAATTCTTATTAAATACCAATGAATATTTGCTTTAAAGTATTTCCTCATAGTTTTAACAGAACAAAGCTTGATAATGTAGTTCCAAAAACGTCACAAAACTCTTTAAGAAAATTTCAAAACGCTCATGGTTGAACAAAACGGTTATAATTTGTAAGCCTTGTGCCTCAGCCACAGTGAATACGCAGTGACAAGCGGTAGCGGGCGCGATGGCTGAAGCGATTAACACGACAATCTATATCTAAGTGTTTTGCGAGTGTTTGTAGTGGGCAACAAGGGTAAATTTGTTTTTACAGGGTAACACAACAGAAAGCAAAACAATGCTTAACTAGGCCGATAATGCTGCGACAAGCAGCTTGGCAGTGTGTTTTCGGCAAGTAACCTAAAGCCCACTGAGTTAGTTTTAACCTGGGGTCACTGTGTATGGAATATTTGTTTTTTAACCGCGGGCTAGCAACTAACTCTGAGTTAGAAAAAATAAATCTGGTTAGTGCTAGCAAGCCTGAGCAAGCGAGTAATGGGTTTGTACCAATTGTGTCTCCGTAAGCCACTCGTAAGATTTTCTAAGTCAGGTTTGATGACTGACAATATTGTGAAATCTGTTACTGCAACCTGTAGGAGTTGTCTCAGCATTACACCTTGCAGTTACTTTTTTGTCTATCTGCTTTCTGTTACCTAGTGTTAGTGAAAACGAGCATCATTCCTGTTGTGTGGACCACACCTAGTCACTGGGACAAAAAACGCTGGTTTCACACCTTTTTAGCGCCGCGTCCGCCTTACCACTCGCGTAATCTCTCCACACTGACCGAAGCCTTACCTGTGCACAGTAAACTGTATGAGAAGTTGTGTGAGCTGTGACGTCCAATGAGCTGCCTGCCAGGCTGTGATTGACTGCGCATTGCTGGTAATTGGAAACATCGCGTTATTGGCAGCGGTTCGATTTGAAGGTGCGGTTTTTAAGTTTGAGTTTTAAAATTGCAAGGAGAGGTGACTGTGTGCGTCACGGGATAAGGAATGTTTGGGTATTCAAATGGCTTTTAGTAAGAACCTTTTTTTAATGATGACTGATGGTTTAGTAAGATTTAGTTATAATTTTTGCGGTACTTAGAAGTGAAGAACAATAATGAAGAAGAGCAGTAATTAATATTGCAAAAACCTCCTGATATACGACATGAAAAAAAAACATGGCGTCGATTTATTTAACACACGAAACCAATGGCATAATAACAGTCAAAGAAATACACTTTGAATCAGTCATAGTGTATTAAATACCCAAATCTCAAAAATTTTAAAAATATTCTCAGAAATCCCACCTAAATAAGTTCAAAGCCTGGAACCCGGAGACGAATAATTCGAAACATAATTTCGATAACTTCAACAGTTTTCAACAGACTCGAGTCAATTTTCTTTGTAAACATTCTCCGATGAAGCGTTACTCGATGGGTACAAGTGTACTTATTGGCGTCTAACGCGCTATTGTCTAGACTCCGAAGACAAACGTCTGGCTGTCCGCGGACCGAAGACACTTGAGAATTTTCAACAGCCGTTATGGTTGCTTCTGGTGTGATATTTTTAAAGGTAAGGATGAAAGGTGAGTATTTTAAATGACGTGATAAAGTTTTTTATGTTGTTGGTCAAAGGCTGGATACACAGTAATTTTACTGAAAAGACAGTTCTACAGCTGGACTTAATAGGCCTCATAACTTCTTCTCATGCATCAGAGTCTTGCGGCCCTCATCAGTGCATCGGTCCACTTTACGGAAATATCTTCCAATACTGCGTCTTCCTGTACGCGGTCACAACCACCAGTCTTGTGCGTTCTTCTCCATAAGTGTCTACCTTTGCAAATGGACAACTAGAGTCACTATTTTTTTTTTTTTTATCATTGTTAGGCACGCGCTTGACCGCTATCTCACCTGATGGTAAGCGACGACGTGGTAAACTGTAAATCGAATTTAATGCTAAAGTAAAAATAAATGAATTGACGGGCACTGTTTTTGGCAAAACGGTTGCCGCTTACTACCTGCTAGATTTTTTTTGCAAGTATGGGAAATCATCATATGACTTTTTCCGCTCTGGGTGGAGTAGAAGGGAGTGTCAGACTCTTACTGACTAAACCCATCCGTATTCCTCCTCATGCCCTTTGCGTTCCAGGGCCGCCGTGACTCTTTCAAAGCAATCCCGCTACCCTGGCAGGGCTACTACTTAGATAGGATTTACATAGATACCTCTACTTCCACAATACAGGAGCGATTTTAAGATAATTAACTAAACCACCTGATTTCACAATGCACCTGCCAAATATCACTCGCATTTCTTTCCAACCCTTGTTTGCCTGGTAGTACTATGTGCATGAAGTTGTAGCGGCATCAATGCCGCCACAAAAAAAAACTAACCACTTTAGCGTATACGGGGATTGTACTTCCCACTAATATTCTTGCCTTACACGTCTTTTGTTGACTACAATCCCCAAACAAGATGCGCGAGCATCCCTTGCGCGGCTGGGACGCGTAAGCGGAAGCAAAATTTGTACAGCAACAAAAAGAACCTCAGCGTCATCTATCCCGCCAGCAGCGAACTACTGACGAAATCCTGCATCGCGGTATCAGTTTTCCGTGTGATTTGAACATAAACAACAGTCCGAATATGAATTATCGGGTAGTTGCCTACCGGGCACAACAATAAATGAATCATTTTGAATAAACTATCGATGAATATAGTGGTGTTATATTGTGCGTAAAACGCATCTATACTTATAACAATATAATAAAGCGAAAGAGTTTGTATGTTTGAATGCGCTAATCTCTGGAACTACCAGTCGGATTTGTAAAATTGTTTTTGTAAATATGAACCTTTTTTTTTTTTTTTTTTTTTATTGGATGGGAAATCATCAAATGACCCCTCCCGCTCTGGGTGGAGCGGCAGGGAGTGTCAGACTTTTACTGACTAAAGGGTGGGTACCCTTTAGTCCTCCTAGTGCCTTTCTTCTCAGGGCCGCGGTAACTCTTTCGAACATATTCCGCAACCCTGGCAGGGTAAATATGATCCTTGATCCTTATTTTTGATACTCGATCTATGCTGTGCTCGACAGGGTCCATAAATGTGACTAAGATAATTATTTTCTACCAATTTTATACATGGAATGGTACGCAATAAAAAACTGAGAATTGAGAATTGAAGTTGATACGGGAACGGAAAAACGGGATATGCGCGTGCGGAGTCGCGGGCAAAAGCTACTATCAAAATAAAGTTACCATCGTGCAGACACAAAAGTTACTTTTCAATGTATTTCCAAACAAAGGTACCTGCGTTGTTTACTCCAACCAAACAAGATAGTGTGTAAATGTTTTTCCAATTTAGCAAACTAATCATGATTCGCTTATCTCTCGACTGTATTTATTTGTCTCGCTATTTCGACCCAGACCTCAGACTGTTATTTCAGATTGACAAAGGTCAATAATAAGGTGTTTGCTCCTTCTATCCTTTGTCTGGTCACTAATTAATCTGCTATCTGTATCACAACATTTGTCCGTGACTTGGGATTCTGCGAGCACAGGCTGCACAGGTATAAAATTATTAGGGGTGAGTTTTTTTGAGATGGGATTTAGGGGTGAACACTGACGCTGTGGTCAATAATATTGTGAAAATTAAAATTAATTGATGAATAACTATAGTTTTTTGTTAGTCCCTGAATTTTTTTTTTATTGATTTGACGATTAAAATAATGAATTTGTAAAAGTTGCTGTTGGTTGTGCCTACCAATGCCTAATGATGACTAACTCGTATTAAAATCGGGCATGGTTCCTTTGACCGCTCTGTTCTACTTACTTTAATTTTTTTTCTAAAGTCCTATCTCAATCATTCACCCTGTATAGCCTACCGATTTCGTTTTCGTCGAACCCAATACTAAAAGCTTAATATAGAATTTTGATATTACTCATTTTTAGTACAATAAATTCCGTCGGTCCATCTCATTACTGTGGCCCATCCATAATAAAAACCGGCTTATTTGCAATTTTTACGGCAGGACCTCCATTGTTGGACCTATATAACGAGATATGGAGCCCTTTTTATTTTTTATTTTTTTTTTTTTTTTTATTTTTTATTGGATGGGAAATCATCAAATGACCCCTCCCGCTCTGGGTGGAGCGGCAGGGAGTGTCAGACTTCTACTGACTAAAACCCACCCATGCTCCTCTCAGTGCCTTTACGTTCCAGGGCCACGGTAACTCTTTCGAACAAATCCGCAACCCTGGTAGGCTCTGGCCTTAACGGGCCCCGACCCATGCTGACGACTGCTGGCTTGGCGCGCGTAGAACACAGCGCGCCGTCAACCCGGGCCTGCTCTGATCGGACGGCGAGCTACCCATTGCTCGCCGTCCACAGGCATCAGTCACTGCGCCATGCTCAGGAGCATCAGTTCCTGGGCGGCGCAGTGGCTGACGTTCAACAGGAGGGGGTGAAATGGGGCCATTACTGGCACTCCATTTCAGCCCCCTCCGGAGCCCGTTGTAGGGGCTCTACTGCGGCTGTTGCAGTAGCAGCAGCCGCAGTGGAACCGGCTTTGGCGGCGGAGGAAGCGGCGGCGGTGGCGGCGGTCGCGGCAGAGACGGCGGTGGCGGAGGGCTTTCTCCGGTTTCCGGCTTTGGTGGGTGGGGCGCAGGCCCTACCCCCAGCCCAGTGGTCGGCCGGCTTGCCAGCTGCCGCACAGACTGCGCAGTGCGGCGCGGCGTCGCAGGAGCCGGCCCTGTGACCGGGCTGACCGCAGCGGAAACATAGACCGCTGCGGTCCACCTCCGAGGTGCATTGAGCTCCTACATGGTGGCCCACCTGGCACCGGAAGCACCTCAGAGGTCGGGGTTCCAGCAGTTTGACCTGCGCGGAAACCCAACCCACCAAAAACCTACGGCCCTCCGAGATGGTCTTGGCCGCCGACACGGGACAGCTCACCACAATGGTGCGCATGCCCGTGTTGTCAGGACGTAGGGTGCCTGCCTTCACCTCCTCTGCTGAGCACCCCCCCGTCCTAACGACGGCGGCCACCACCTCCGTCTCCGTGACGGAGTCGTCCAGGCCCAAGATGCGCATGTCGATGCGCTTGGTGGGCCTGGACACTCGGGCATCGTCCGCGCTTAGGGACGCCCTAAGCCTTTCGGCTAGAGCGTCCGCGGTTGGGCCGCTGGCTGCCCCGGGGATCTCCAGCATCCGGGCCCCAGTCATGGTGACCCGGAGCCGAAGGCCCCCCACGATGCCCAGCTCACCAAGGTTCACTGCCTCCTTCGCCTTGGTGAGCACGTCCGCGTACGTCACGCCCCTCTTCGCCGCGTCCGGCTGCAGCGTCAGAACTACAGCCGCGGTTTTCGGGGGGCGCAGCGCAGCCGCGACGCTTCGCGCCTTCTGCCGCCGCTTCCTCTCCCGCCTCTTGGCCGCCCTGGCTGCCTTTTTCGCCTTCCTCTTCTCCCCGGCCACTTGCCATTCGGCTTGAGCCGGGGGAGGAGCTGAGGGCGAGGAAGCTGGGGGGAGCTGCTGCTCAGACGGCGCAGGAGCCTTCGCCGTCCGCGCAGCAACCCCACCCCTCCTCTTCCTTCCCGGGGCCGGGTCCGGTATTCCCGGCACCGGCTTCGCGGGTGCCGGCCCGGACCCTTTGCCCTGGCCGGACGACCCCGGTGTGGCAGCCACGGCGGCCGCATACGACGCCTTTTTCTGGCCTGGGGGGGCCTTCCCACTCGCCGCTAACGGGGGGCGCAGGACGATGCCCTCCAGGACGGAGAACCGCGCCTGGAAGGCTGCCATCTCCTGCCGCACGAGGTCCAGCACCTGGCTCTCCTGCGGCACGGGCTGGCCGTCCTTCTTGCGTCCCCCTTGCGGCGCCCCCTGTGGGCCGGCTCCCCGGAGCCTGGCCAGGTCTGCGCGGAGCCCCTCGTTCTCCTTTCGGAGACGCTCCGTGGCGGCAGCCAAGCGGGCGACCTCCGCCCGCAGCTCGGACATCTCGTCCGGCGGAGGCCCACCCCTGGTGACCTCCGCTGCCGCCAGAATGGAGGCCATCGCCTCGCTTATGGCCTTGTTCTTAGAGGAAAGTTTCCTCTTCAAGGCCACATCGCGAAGCGCGGCCTCCACCACCTCCGCAAACCCGGCCCTCCGGTCATCCGGCTCGCCGCCGGAGGACTCCAAGTCTTGAGCCCCACGAACGCCATCTTCGGGGGGTCGTCCAGCATCCTTGGAGGCAAGGACTCTGCCCTTGCCTCCCTCTCGGCCCTTACCCCGCCTGCTGGTGGGGATCTTCCGGGCCGAGGCAACCTCCTCGCTGCCGGACGACCCCCGGTCCTCCTCTGATCTGGGCCGCTTGCGGAAGGACCTGGAGTCCTCCGCAGCAGCCCTCACCTCCTCGGGTACAGGGCTCGCCCAGCTAATGGTCGCCAGGTCGTCGGAGTCCAACTCGGACTCCGACTCTACACCCGCGCGACGCTCAAGCGAGCCCTCCTCCCAGCGCAGCGCGCCTTCGCCCGCGCTCTGCCCGGCCGACTCTTCGTCGGGCGAGCTAAAATTAAACCCGATTAATTTTTCGAGGTCGAATCGGGGGCCTCCTCGGCCACTGTTGCCCTTGGCAAGCGGAGTGCGGACAGCCCTGTTGCCCCCCCCAGAATACGAGGGGCTTGACGCACTAGGCGTGGCGGATTCCCGGACTGCTAAGCAGTCCGAACCGCCCTGGGGTAATACTTCTTTGGCAGGCCTGTCCATATTTTCCTTTTTGAGGGTGCGGTCCCTATCTCCCTTCCTCTCCCCCTCTCTCTCAGTGCTTGCTCGCTGCTCTCACAGTCACGTCTGATGATCAGACGCGTACCAGAGAGCAGCGAGCAAGCCAATGAGACGCACACCGTCCGAGGACCCGAACACTGCTCAAGTCTCCGAACGGTGTGCCCCTCTTGTGTCTCTCTTGGTCTGGTCTCTCACTTGGGACCTTCCGGCATGAGTGGCTCTACCGGCAAAGCCCCCAAGATCATTGAGACACGCAAGCCCCACCACGACGACAACGTGGAGACACGGTTGGTGGGGAGATATGGAGCCCTTTGTGTGATAAAAGCAATACTTCAATTTTATAGTTCATAGTTCACTTGGGCCCATATCGAAGTGCAGAGGAATGGGCTAAAGTATTAGATGATTTACAATGGTCATATAATCAGGATAATCGGCGGTTAGCACTTAAGGCTTTGCTTTTAAATGCTAAGGTGCTGTGTGGTAGGTTATACTGTGAATAAATGAATTGAAATTTTGTTTAACTTAAGTCCAACAGAATATTTAAATCTAGCTGTAGGTATGACTGTGTCTGACATTTCAATCTAAAATACTTTCAAAATAATTAAATAATATAACCCTTTACTGTTTCCACGAATGATTGAAACTAGAGTTACAATGTAACTGCCTAAAGATATGCGCTGACTTTAGAATAAACGGTGGTGTTGAACTTGATCCCAGGTTCAACCTATAGTAAAAAAAAGATGACAGACCACATGAAAATCCCGTGGTCATCTAACTTCACCCACCCCTCTACGCGGATACCGACTTAAGCGATGAGGATTATGTGGTGGTGTGGAAAAAAAAGTAGCAAAAACCGCTTTTTGCCTGTCTGCTTCAAAGAAATGTCAGCATAATTGACGAGACCCGCTAGAGGGCCAATGCCTGCCAGGGTTGACATTGTTCGAAAGAGTTACCGCGGCCCTGGAACGCAAAGGGCATTTAGAAGGACCACGATTGATTTTAGTCAGTAAGAGTTTGACTTTTACTTTTCCCTCTCAGTGTGACGTGGGAAGGAGTCTTCCCACCCCCCTCTGAGAGGGAGAAGTAGTTTGATGATTTCCCATCCAAAAAAGCTTTTCGGAGTGGCAAAAATATGTGCCAGAATTTAAGGAAAAAATACCAAAAAATCTAGCCACTACTTACAGTCCAGCAACCCCGCTTTCATTCAAGTCAGAGAATATTTATGCTCGTACGACGTCATCTGAAAGGAGCCCTGTTCGAATATTTATGCTAGAGATTTCTTTTTTCACTTTTATTATGTCATCTCCTGATTAGTAGTCGTTAAGTTATAGGCCCAAACTTGTTCGTGTGGTGTTGTAAATCATTTCTTTATGACTTGTTCTTTTTCTTGGTCTCGTTGTATTCTTTGGTATGCAAATATTTGAGTGGAATTTGTTGAGTGTCAATCTTAACAGTAGGATGTCATTGGTCAAACGTCTGATTGGCATTTTATATTTTGAAAAACTCATCGAATCACAAAATTTTCCTAAGAATGTGTGCGATATGGATTACCATTGTGGAAGCTCGGAGAAGTGGTGATCTGATGATGTAACCCAGCCTGCGGCAACCACCGTCTTCCATTCTCTCACTCCAATGCGCTCAGGATGTTGGAAAGCAGATTCCGAAGAAATGTATGCCCCATTGGTATAATTACTGCAAGGCGTTCCAATGCGATAATAAATGAATCAACAAATACATTGAGTATCATTTGCCGTTGTACTACCGTTAAGTCAGTTTCCACCGTTTTATTCCAAACAAACAGTCTTGTTACGAGCACCCACTTCAGTAACGCCATGCAAGATTGTCTACAACAACTGAAGCTATCCTCTCTATTCCACAACAATCCTAATCCTACCACAATTCAGACTATTCAACACTCCATCTAAATCAATATAGGCACAATGACACATCCTAACCGTCCTGCATCGTGTCAGGGATCGTTCTACGACCTAAGCCTCCTCCACTTTGCCCCCGTCTTGTGTATCTTCGATATTGGATTGCTATATGGCCTCTATGTTATGACAGACTCCGTCCGCATATTGGTAAGCATATAACCTTATAGCTACATAACCTTACACTGTCGCCTTCGGGATATGTAAATATTGAAGAGCATCTTACGGTTTTGATGTTAAGTCATTCACAGATTTCATGTGCTAAGGCGGTGGGGTAAATAAATGTATGTGACATACTTTGTAAAAGGGTTGGTATGTTAGATTCTACCAACTTCTTGGTAGATTTTGATAAGATTTATTTCTGTGTTCCGTATCACATGTTCTTAATAATAATTGAGGAACATGACGATTTCTTCCGTATTGATCACTTAAATCGTAAATTGATCACTTACGATTTAAAGATCAAAGCAAATGAAATACACCATCTGTGAAAATTTAATTTCAACTGTCTAGCTATCACGGTTCATGAGATACAGCCTGTTGACAGACAGATGGACAGCGGAGTCTTAGTAATCCCGTTTTACCCTTTGGGTACGGAACCCTAAAAAATACCGGTAACAGCCACATAATTAAAGATTAAAACGTCTGATAGAGCATATGAGATTTATTCTGTTTAAAAGGTTTCTCTCGATTGGTGTAAAAAGTGATTTCAAAAGGTATGAGGTATTGAGTCATAACAACAATAGTTATAAACTGGATTGACTTTAATTAGACGTCAGTTAAATTATTATTCAATTTTTGTATTCTATTTCTATGCTAAAACATTTCAGCCAAACAAGCCACGTTCCCTATTTACTATAAATAACAACACAGTTTGTCAAACCACATGTGTATAACGTGGCTTCAAGCTGGCTTGTGCAAGCACATAGACGGACCTAGTATATTAAATTGATGCTGCTCTCAAGCTAACTGGGGAAAATGGAGTTCTATAGCACTTACAAGCGATGGGCTAACAAGTTGTTTTACTTGGAGTCTGATATAGCCTTTATGGAGTGCAAGTATAGTGCTTAGCGGACATGTGACTTCAAGAGGCGTATCGGTTCTTGGTATGGTTTGTAAGCGTCTCTGCTTGTCAGGGAAATGTAAATATGGGAAAGTATAGGCGTAATTAATTTTGTTCTGTTTAACTCTAGTTAGATATGTCTATTTTTAGAAAATCTATATTGAAATTGATATTCATAAACAACACACAAAAAAACAAATTGATCTGGAGCAAGCATCTTGACTACAAACATAAAGATCACTCTGTGGCTTTACACAGCTATGACTGATCATAGCTGTGTACATAGGTCAGCATAGGTCTGAACCAATGCTGACCTATGTCGCCTCGGTTCGGTGGATGAGGACTGACTTCACTACCACAGTCTCTAGGCTCCAGCAGTTCCATAAGCTATTCCGCTATGACTGGCTGCATGAAGACAACCTTAATTACAGCAATGGAGATAGCTCTTTAATTAACTCCCCTTGACTTGTACATACAGCAGGAGGCAGCACTAGCAGCTATCAGGCTCATGCACTTGGGCATATGGGGCAAGAACCATACTAGTCCCCACACAGGCATCTTGGACCGGGCGATTGAGTACCAACCTGTCATCGCAGCTCCGTGTGATAGGCCACTAAATAAACCTATATTCAACAAAAGCTATAGCATACATACAACAGAGGAAGAAAGGGATCAATCTGGATTCAATGAAGTACGCAGATGGCTCAAAAACTCAAACCGATTCAGAGCCTGGCAAACACTCCCAAGCTCCATAGCTCCTCACCTCAACATTAACTTTCACTTACCACTAGGCGAACACAGCTCGATATTCCAATGTGAGTGTGTCGTCCTAACACAAGCCGCAACAGCCGTAAAGTTTAGGGATACACAACTACGCAATTAGATTCGTATCTGACAGCCTAGCTGTGCTTAAAGCCCTAGAAAAGATAGTACAACAGCAAATTAATCTTAGAGTGTCACCTCGCCCTGAAGTATATCACTGTCTAATGGAATCACCCTCGAGTGGATCAAAGGGCACAATGGATCCCTAGGCAATAACGCCGCAGACAAACTTGCTAAGAGAGGTTCCGAGATGGCAGTGCTAAGCCCGTACCTCCTTCCCCTACCTTTCTCACAGTTTCGTACATGGATTTGCCAAAGATCAACTGAACTTCATTACAACAAATAATCAAGGTCACGGGCTACAGACTGCAGGCAGTCAAAAATGGCAATACCAAGTCTACATCCCCGACTAACAAAACGACCACTCAGCCGATGTAGAAATAGCCTCAGAACAATAATAGGGACAATTACGGGCCATTGTCCACTAAACAAACATCTCTTTAAAATAGGCGCCACGGTCAATCCTCTTTGCAGGGGCTGCTTTGGTGCCGAAGAATTAGCCTCCCACGTCATCATAGAATGCGAAGCCGTGGCTACCCAACGTGAATAAATCCTCGGAACGGTCAGGTCGCTCCGTGAAGCCTGTGAAGCTCCCAGGAAACTTCTGTGCTTCTGGTTGGAGCTAGGCTGGCAAACATAGCCAGGACACCTACGCACCCCGGACCGAATGGGAGTCTCAAGGCGCTGGACACACAGAAAAGACGTAAGACGAAGACGGGGCGATAACATGTCTCTTCCGCGTCGTTTTCATACAAAATGTATAGGACCGTCGCGACGCAAAACATATAGGAAGGACAGGGCGCGGACACGATGCTTTCTCGTCTGCGCCCTATTGTAAAACATACCGAAAGGACGGGGCAAGGGCGCGAGCGGTCGAGGGACGGGTGAGAACGGGGGTGCGGATGGTAGGGTGCAGGTGCCGGGACTCGCGCGTCCCTGTCACACACAATTACACCACCACAATTAACCACATTTTGATCTTCGGAACTCTAGCGGTACCCAGCGTCACGTCCGTGCCTCGTCTTTTCTATATGTTTTAAAAAGTCGCGACGGCACCCCGTCTGTGCCCTGTCCGCGCCCCGTCCTCGAGTTACGTCTGTTCTGTGTGTCCAGCGACTATAGACGTACGAAAATGGAGTCCCTACTTTACTCATGCATATTATAAGAATATAACCTAAGGTTTGACCGAGTTTTTAACCGACTTAAAAAAAAGGAGGAGGTTCTCAATTTTTGGTTTAGGTTAGGTTAGTTAGGTTTTTATATTATTGAAAGTTTCGCGGTTTGACCACAATCTCATCTCGCTAGCAGTAACCTGTTTACTCTTGGCTTAAAGACCCTCAGGTTGTATTATCAGGAAAAACAGACTTAGGCAGGTTACTCCACTCCTTAGCTGTACGCACTGATGTTCTGATGTTGCGACCAGCATTTGTAATTTCTTCCAAAATTGTGAGTGAAATTACACCTATAATTTCAGTCACAGTACCTACTAAATTATCATCTCTTCTCATGTTCAAAACTATACTTAATTAGTGAAAACGTCTGTCACACACAATGAATTAACTCGAGCTAAGTATTCATTAAAACTTTACCTTATATCGATCAACACGTTGACTCTTCGTTTAGACTTTCTTAAGTACAGCATATCTATTTAATCCTGCTTAGCTCTTAATTAGGTTTTGAAGTTGGTAATCTTTATATTCGTGTAAATGTTCACGAGTTTCATTAGTTGGGTACAGTCTGCTTTCTTGTACAAGTTGGTGTAAATTATTGAATGAAGGGATTTTTTTTTTTTAAAAAACGTTGCCCCACACTAGGAATTTCTCCTGTATCGTGGGTGTGTTTACAAACATTTAAACTCACATATACAAACAGCCAGACCCGGAACAACTATCTGTAGGCCATACAAATATTTGTTCCGTGCGGGAATCAAACCCGCGACACTCAGCGCAGCAGTCAATCGCTCAACCACTGCGCCAACCGTGTCGTCAAAATTTAATTATTATTCAACGTGATGAATCAGTCACGTTGAAAGTTACACACGTAGCAACTTTGATCTCCGAACTGCAGCAAATGGCAACACGCTATTATCTGTGGCGTTGATAAATAAAAACCGGCCAAGTGCGAGTCGGACTCGCGCACGAAGGGTTCCGTACCATTATCTAAAAAAACGGCTAAAAAATCACGTTTGTTGTATGGGAGCTTAAATATTTATTTTATTCTGTTTTTAGTATTTGTTGTTATAGTGGCAAGTGTGGCAACTGAAATTGATCATCTGAGAAATTCAACTGTCTGTCTGAATTCCAACTCACGGTTCATGAGATACAGCTTGGTGACAGACAGACAGACGGACCGACAAACAGACGACAGCAGAGTCTTAGTAATAGGGTCCCGTTTTTACTCTTTGGGTACGGAACCCTAAAAATTAAGTAGCGATTTTTAAAAGAAAACTTAAAAGTTGGTACAAGTGTCAATCAAAATTTCAGTCTGGAAGTGCCTTACTTGTTTAATAGAATAAGGAACTTCATTATACAAAGGGGACAGGGCCTCACAGGGCGCACGGACAGGGCACTGACAAGATAAAATGTATGGCGTCAAAGGAACGAAATACATATACTTAGCGTCGCGGGCGCACGGCCAGACGCCATACATTTTTGACACAGCGCTTTGGCTGCGCGCCCGGAGCGCTTTGTTTATCAAGTTCCTAAAACTTAGAGATTTTTTCGCTTTAGAATCTCATTCATCTTTAAGTGCCCGCAAATTGGCTTCCTGCAGAGATACTAATGATATCATTTACGAGATAAGCATCACAATAACAGGACAAAACAACGGAAAAGAACCAACACCAAAATTATGTTCAGTTCAACTCGAAACAATTATCCGTATAAATAACAAGACATCAGCACCCGCGATACGAAATACACAAACACAAAAGGCCGCCATGATAATTATTAACATTTTCACGGTGTGATAATCAAGCTTTCAATACCTTCGTAATTAAAACAAAACATCAAAAAGGCGGTTTATTTACTGACGGTACGTTTCTAAATTACATACAATGCGAGTTCCGTGTATAAAATTGGGTACAATGAGCAAAAAAATATCGAGATCTATTCACGAATTACTCAAATTAGTCATCGCTACGAGCGATCTCATTTCCCGAGGTATCTTATTATAATGTTGTTAGGCACATTCTAGTTTGAATATAATAATTTGTATTAGCATTTAATTTTACGGGCCAACGATCGTGCTGTCGAACCTGATGAGTTCCCAAACGTTTGACTTTAAAATTACTATCTTTTGTCTCACCGTTATGTTTGAACACAATTTCGAGTGTATATTCTAACCCTTTGTACCGTGTGACGCTGTATTTTTTACAAAATTGCTTTTTAATTGAAAGTGATATCGCTTAACGATGAGAATTCGATCCACTAGGTCTGTTATTAAATTCTAGTTTGAGGTTCGCAATCATTAAATTACATTTACATTGTTTTAATAAAAGAAGACCTTGTGTTCGTAATTCAAAGTACACAAATTACTCTATGAGCCAATGTTTCATGTTATAATATTATAAACATTAAAAAGATATTAGTCTTATATTTTGTTAGTAAAACACCTAACAAATAAACATAAAAATCTCAATAAAATAAAATAAAATTTTGCTGAATGTGTTCCAGAGTACTCCAATGCAATCCTAAAAAGTCCAACAGCTTTTAAAAACACCAAATAGGGATTACCTCTGTTAGTGTTTTTAAAAATTGATTTTTTTATTAATCAATAAAACAATAATTTACTTTTTTGTGGTTTTAAAAGTTGTTTTTTTTTTTCAATAAAATACTTTATTTATTATATGTATTACAACATAATTCCAAAATTAATTTAAAATCATACGTCTGATTAGCTCTTATCACGTCAACAGTCACTAATAAATCATGTGATTTTAATCCTTATGTCTACCAACAATTAGGTTTTTGTCCTTTGTGACTCCCCGAATTCCGTACCCTAATTATAAAAATTAGCCCGAGTAAATGATCCTCATTAGCATTATCATGACCACGTCGTGATTCATATCAATTCTGGAAATCGCGCATTAAAATAATAAGTCGAAATTATTTCGCTAAATACATCCTTCAACGTGATGGCCATAATCAAAACGCGCTTAGGTGATGTCTGACGCTCATTCATGAAATCGACCTCCGCCATTTTTGACCTAAACTTAATAAAGTACTTCTGGCAGCGGCTTCACTCTCGTGAATGTCGGAAATTAACCTAATGGCTAGTTTACACAGTGCGGGCTAGCGTGCCAGTCAGCCTTTTTTTTTTTTTTTTTTTTTTTTTTTTCTAGGATGGGAAATCATCAAATGACCCCTCCCGCTCTGGGTGGAGCGGCAGGGAGTGTCAGACTTTTACTGACTAAAACCCACCCTTTAGTCCTCCTAGTGCCTTTCTTCCCAGGGCCGCGGTAACTCTTTCGAACAAATCCGCAACCCTGGTAGGCTCTGGCCCTAACGGGCCCCGACCCATGCTGACGACTGCTGGCTTGGCGCGCGTAGAACACAGCGCGCCGTCAACCCGGGCCTGTTCTGATCGGACGGCGAGCTACCCATTGCTCGCCGTCCACAGGCATCAGCCACTGCGCCATGCTCAGGAGCATCAGTTCCTGGGCGGCGCAGTGGCTGACGTTCAGCAGGAGGGGGTGAAATGGGGCCATTACTGGCACTCCATTTCAGCCCCCTCCGGAGCCCTTTGTAGGGGCTCTACTGCGGCTGCTGCAGTAGCAGCAGCCGCAGTGGAACCGGCTTTGGCGGCGGAGGAAGCGGCGGCGGCGGCGGCGGCGGCGGCGGTCGCGGCAGAGACGGCGGTGGCGGAGGGCTTTCTCCGATTTACGGCTTTGGCGGGTGGGGCGCAGGCCCTACCCCCAGCCCAGTGGTCGGCCGGCTTGCCAGCTGCCGCACAGACTACGCAGTGCGGCGCGGCGACGCAAGAGCCGGCCCTGTGACCGGGCTGACCGCAGCGGAAACAAAGACCGCTGCGGTCCACCTCCGAGGTGCATTGAGCTCCTACATGGTGGCCCACCTGGCACCGGAAGCACCTCAGAGGTCGGGGTTCCAGCAGTTTGACCTGCGCGGAAACCCAACCCACCAAAAACCTACGGCCCTCCGAGATGGTCTTGGCCGCCGACACGGGACAGCTCACCACAATAGTGCGCATGCCCGTGTTGTCAGGACGTAGGGTGCCCGCCTTCACCTCCTCTGCTGAGCACCCCCCCGTCCTAACGACGGCGGCCACCACCTCCGCCTCCGTGACGGAGTCGTCCAGGCCCAAGATGCGCATGTCGACGCGCTTGGTGGGCCTGGACACTCGGGCATCGTCCGCGCTAAGGGACGCCCTGAGCCTTTCGGCTAGAGCGTCCGCGGTTGGGCCGCTGGCTGCCCCGGGGATCTCCAGCATCCGGGCCCCAGTCATGGTGACCCGGAGCCGAAGGCCCCCCACGATGCCTAGCTCACCAAGGTTCACCGCCTCCTTCGCCTTGGTGAGCACGTCCGCGTACGTCACGCCCCTCTTCGCCGCGTCCGGCTGTAGCGTAAGCACTACAGCCGCGGTTTTCGGGGGGCGGAGCGCAGCCGCGACGCTTCGCGCCTTCTGCCGCCGCCTCCTCTCTCGCCTCTTGGCCGCTCTGGCTGCCTTTCCCGCCTTCCTCTTCTCACTCACGCATCAGCCAGGGAGCCAGGGAGTTGCGAGCAGATCCTGTATTTTTCATGTGCTGCGCCTCGCAAAAGACTGAGCTACTATCATCGTGAAGACAGCTAAGGCAAGCCGAGCTACTGGCATACAAGTAGGCAATCCGAGTACCTGTCTGCTGTCTAGTCAGCAGCTCGCATTGTTTAAACTAGCCTAACTAACATAATCTTGGGATAAAAAGTGGCGGAAGTGCAACACGAGACTATAATCTAACACTGTGCCAAATTTCATCGAGCCGTGCTGGCGTAATTGAGTAACAAACATCCATCCATCCATCCATTCATCTTTTATATATATATATATATATATATATTCCACGCAGGCAAAGTCGCCGGCAAAAGCTAGTTATAATAGTAGTATGATGACTAAGATTGAAAGAACCACATACTTACTCAGTTGTACGGATTGTTAAACGGTTATTACAGTTAATCGAGGGTGTAAGCAACGATGGTCCATTATAAAAAGATACTTAATTCGTATTATAAAGAATTTAGATTCATAAAACGGTTGATGACATAATGGGATAAGTAATTTCGGGGCTCGATGCAAACGCTCGATCGCATGTGAAGATCGGCGATGGTCGGTTCATGAATAAATAATATGGAATCACAATTTAGGGTCGCCATTAAGCAATTATGCTGTTGTTACCATTATGATGTTTTCGAAATGCTTTTAATTTTTTATTAGATCAAATTATCGTGGAGGCCAAGGTGTCCGCACGACGCCAAACGGTCGCCTATTAAATATCAATCAGGGAAGTTTTTCATTTTAAAAGACGTTAAGGATACTGAGTCAATAAATGGTACAATGATCCAAGAAATGATTATGTGTTATTAATTTTTTAATCTGATAACTTCCAACAATTTATTCTTGTATACAGCTGTTTACAAAGCAAAAACAAATTTACTGTTTAATGTTAGCATAGTTTGCAAAGCTGAGCGTCTGAAGTCTAAGTACTTGACATCGACCCTTACTTAGTAGACCCTTAATTCTTCGTAGAACGCAACATTATTTTAAGCAAATTACCCTGTAATTGTGAGTAATCCGAAACAAAAGAATGTAACAAAAGTATCTGCCTACCTAATCTTAGACTGTAAAATAATAAAGGATCTTCCCAAGACCCAAAACATTCTGTAATAAAAATAATTAAATGGAATTAACATATATTTTGGACGGTTCACGAAGACCTTTGGGTATAATGATAGTATTTTCGCTCCATATACCTGGTGGATGTCCCAAATGAGTATTTTTTCCCGGCCATGAAGAAATGGGCATCGAAATAACCGCTTTCCGGCCAAATCGATGGACGTTTTGGACCATTTACTTGATCACAGTTTTTAACATTTGATCGTTTAGTAAATCGCGTCGTAAGTGAGGGTTTCCTTGGTTCTATTAATATCGTTTATTTTCGTCATTGTTTATTATTTTTCATCGAATTTAGTTTCTTCAAGGTTAATTATATAGAGGATATGGAGAAGGAGGAGAAGGAGATAGGTGGTGTCGCCGTTGTTAAATTTAAACCATCCCGTCATAATGTTGACATACATCAAATTCACTTCAGATATCAAAATCATGTATACACGTGTTGTGATAGTTTATTTTGTATTTTGATTAAAAAATATTTTTATCTCAAATGTCATTTGAGTTTTAGGTTAACAATCCGAGGTTACTCTTTTCATAATCACAATGTTTGTACCTTTCCATCATTGAAGTATCTCTAGGCATTGTGAATATTGATAACCGAAAAAACCTATTTGATTTTCACTGAATTCTCAAAAGGATCCACAGAATACCAAATAAATATATCGAGCCTTCATTTTAGTATCAAATAAATCTGTCACTTGTTCACAATTCACAGGAGACAACAAAAAATATTGAACGCTGAATCTCGGCGATAAACTCATATGTTGAATTTTCTTTTTCTATTCAGTTCTGTGTATTTTTTGGGTACAATAGCATCTGGAAACGGTACAGTATAGTGACGATAATGATGTCCATGGATCGTCGAATTTGTCCCCTCGTATGCCTAACCTTCACGGTGACCCATGCAGAAATTTTAACGACCACCTTTTCCTGTTTTTTTAGAGACACGTGCCTCCTAACGATGTAGGCACTTGCGTTTTCTTTACAATATATTAAATTAAAATGTTTTTAGAAGATCCCCGGCTGCGTGTACTAGGGTTCTCGGTAATCTTGAAACAAAAACGTTTAAAAATGAATACTGTCCAACGATATAATAAAACAGTGTAGAAGCGAAGTTTGAATATCAATAGGTATATATAACACTCTTCCGTAACTGATCACTGACTGGGTGACTGACAGACAACGCACAGCCGAAACTACTGGCCGTGGAAAGGTGAAATTTGGCATGTAGGTTCCTTGGGAGTCAAGTGTAGGGACGCACTAAGAGAGGATTCCTCGAAATTCCTACGAGAACGCGAAGTAACGGGATATGTGCGAACAAAGTCGCGGGCAAAAAGGCAGTATTTAATATTTTTAAAGCAAATTCCGGCTGCGTGATTGGGGAAGCGATGATTTTTATGTGTTTTATGAAACGGTAATTTTGTTGAAACACGGTAATTTTGCACCTAGTTAATTTCGGTAAGGAAACAAAGAATTAATTTGATGTGGATATTATAATAATTATGAGATACTAAAAAATTGAAATAAAAGGTGACAAGAAAATTGATGATACATAATTTGAATGTTTGTACATCAGTTTCAAAAAACAAAACTTAAATAACTTCTTAAATGATTCTGATATTTTTAAACTAATTCAGTATCAAACCGTCTTTAAACCATCAAAACATTCTGTGAACAAAAAAATAGTGACCAACTTTTTCACATAGGAAATACAAAAGATTTAAATAAAGGGAAAGGAGAACCCATGTCAAATGGGCTCATTAATTACATTAACGTAAATCCGCAACGCATCAATCATTACGCTAGGCCTAAAGGAGAGGAGATCAGCAACACAGCCGATAGTCCTGTCCTCGCGTTGGATAAAATTGTAATCCTTTTAAGTAATGAGTACACGTACAGGGCGTAGAGCCATGAAATTTTAGATGGTTTCAAAGAGAAATTTAAATTCAGAAACAGTTTTAAATTTTACTTTGCTGACCGAGGTTCTAAATAACTAGAGCGGTATAAAGCAAATTAAATTTCGTATAATATGTTTTATGAAACTTATAATAACCATGATGCCATTGCGCATTTATAAATGGAAACAAGTTAGGTATCTAGGAATTGTATATGTTTCAGCTGCTTTGGGTTGAAACATTAGGAATAATGAAGTTCGAGTGTTCATCGCGTTTGACGTGTGCAGCGTGTGCGTTTTGCGTGTGTTTCATCAGTAAGCAGTTAGTCGATTCTTCACGTGATCAGAAAGCTGGTTTTTTATTCGGCTAAAGAATCCCCACGCAACGTGGCAATGCTATGGCATGTTTCCACACGTTTTGACAATTTTTCGATGCCCAATGAGTTTCTCCAATAAAAATATATAAACGTGCAAGCACGATAAGCTGGGGCGACCCAGCTTATCCTGCTTGCACGTTTATATATTTTTTTACTAGCTTGCAATATATATAGTTTGATAGTCAGTGTTAATTTGAGGGCTAATTCTACCATTTTTGCATTCACATGTCAGTCGCAATCAGTCAAAAAATCTTAATTTCCTTACATTTTTGACAGATTGCGACTGACAATGCGAACGTTGCTTGAAATAGATAAATAGTAGAATTGGCACTCTGGTATCTAACAAACAATATACACCTCTTAAACAAAGAAAAAAATCTAACCTTTTGTATTAATGAAATAAGGTTCTACTTAGCTCTATACTGGATAACTTTTTTTCCAGTGCGCAAACTTTGAGAACCACTTCTGCCCATGTAAATGAACAACTTTCCCCAAGAAAGCCATAGTGAATTCCTAAAAAAAAATTTGAACTTCCCATACAAAATTGTCATCAACTGACCACAATTTGTATGGGAGACTCAATTTTTTTTTAGGAATTGACTATGGCTTTCTTGGGGAAAGTTGTTCATTTACATGGGCAGAAGTGGTTCTTAAAGTTTGCGCACTGGAAAAAAAAATTACCCAGTATAATAATCAGCTAATTTTATCAAATCTTCTCACAAAACTTAACACGAAAATAAACTACAAAGACGTAAAACCAATTGATATTAGTAACACAAGTAACTCGATATTTTCGGCATCGTCGCCTATGTATGGCTTCTATAACAACCTTGCATTCCATTAATTCTTTCTTGTCCTACTTTCGTGACATACGTATAAGATGTTATGTTTATGTTATTTATTCTGTTTTCATTCTCTTTTCTACATAGTTACTGGTCCTTATGCTAACATTTTTGCTTTCAAAACAAGAATGAGTTTTGTGCATATACCTACCTATATATTTACTTTGTTTTGATAGTTTATTAATTCTAATTCGGTTTCAGATGAATCCACTTTGACTGGGAGTCGACTGCAATATGGCTGGAAAAACGGCTAGGCCGATGATGAATCTTATTCTGTTTCCCTAACTTAGTCTTATCTTAAAGTGACCTCAAATTCATACAATTCAAGGTCCTAAAAATCATTAATTAATTAGTTGGGATATTTTCTTTCTTCTTGAGCTTCGGTAGTAGGTAACCACTATTCTAGAAATAATACGTCTATATTATATATGTCGCAGCCAACTACTAAAATCAGCCGTTTAATTATAAGGCTAGCCTTTTCATTGAACTGCGGCGTATAATCAGCGACATAAGTGACATGGGCAAGTCATTTAACGATATTTAATAAAAGATGCTGAAAAATCGGCGCATTTAAATGCAAAGGCTAGGCCACCAAGTAAACGGCTGATTAAGCTTATTGGCTGTGACAATACATATACTGTTTTGTGTATTTCTATGGCTGCGACATATACACAAATACATAATACATATTCCTCTCAATAAAAAGCTCTCAAATCATTTCCACCGGGTACATCTACGGGATTAAGCCCTCCACATCTCGGCTCAAGGGTTCGCTTATCAATCTACATCATGATCCTTCATTATTAAGAGTGATGGGACTCGGACCCAGTGTAGATTTGTCTGAGGTTTAGCCTTTAACGATAGATGGCCTGTAGAGAAGCCGAGGGGTGTCGAAACTGAATATTTACTCTATACAGTACTCGATCAATGTTGTCTGCATCTAATGGGTCAGTGTTTGGCATATCTCGAAACGTCTTAATTTTGTGACTCTTGGTCTAGCTTGGATATCTGGCACTTAGGGCCAACGTAGGTATTTAAAATGGAATGGACAATACAACGGTGTTGGTTACATTTATTTTAACGATAATGGATTCATCATCTGCCTAGCCTTTAATTCCCAACTAGAGATTGGGGTCGGCTTCCACTCAGCTGCATACCAGTATTTTACGTGGAGCGGTACTTCTTGGCAAGAGTGGTGTCAGTTTTTCTAGCTTCTGACAATCCGTAACGACAAGACGAAAAAGATCTACAAATGTCTGCCGGGTACAACGGCTTAACGTGCTTTGCGAGGCACGGAGGAACCTTGACAAGTTAAGATGGTCACCCATCCACAGACCAACCTCGGCAAGCGTTGCTTAACCTTGAAGATCGACCCGTATGGCAGCTGTTATTTAGCCACGAGCTCTTTCTCCTTAACGACAATGGATTGACAAACACAAATAGGAACTATGCAAAGTTTGTTAATCCTGGCTCTTGAAAGTTAACATGCATAAATAAAATAGGAGGTAGGTAAGTATTTTATTATCTTCAAAATTAATATTCAAACTCAGGAAAACAGTTTTCCTTTTTAAGGGAGGGACTTGACCTTAATTTACGTTGCGCTCACACTGCGGTCAAGGGCATGAAATTCAAGGACGGATTTAACCTTCGCTTTTGTGGGACTTGGTGGAATGTGATATAACTGTAATTGATCCAGAAACTTACTCAATCGTAAAATTTTATTATAAAAACGACTTCCAAATAGTGTACCTATTTGGAAGTCCGATACCAACAAAGTACAAAATAACTTTAATTTTGGAAGTCAATGTTTCTGTTGTGGTTTCTTCGTTTTTTGAACGGAATAAGCCTCTTTCAAACAAAAAAAGAATTTTGCGAATCGATACATTTAAGAGGGCCCTTCCCGGCCCGTCTATCGCCAACGCGAGCATGGTTGAAAAGCTTGTTGTTTCATCCAGCGCAATGTTGTTGACTATCTAGCAAGTGAGAACGCGATAACATTTGACGAGAATTAGTGTTCGAAAATTTCATAAAATTTGATTTAGGAAATACGTGTTTTTGAATAAGCCTAAGAAGTTTTTGAAATGATTATTATTTATTTAGAATCTCCATTACATGTGCAAGGTTTCTATCAAGATGTTTTCTTTACTTTTGTAATTTATGAGTATGTTATGTACGGTCTAAGTTCAGGTAAAATATGTACAAAACAGCAGATTTTTGGAGGCTTATACTGAATTTGATTCTCCAAATTTAAACTTTTTACTTACATTGAAACCTAGATATAGTGCATAAGATACTTTTTAGTTCAAAAAAATCAAAGATAGATGTGTTACAACGGCATAATCACGTACGAACGTTTGTATGAAAAGTATGACGGGTTGGCCGCTCTTAAGACGGAGTTATGACCGACAACCTCCTCTTTTTTTGAGGTCGGTTAAAAACAGCGATCGACCAATTATTTGACGATACTCAGAGCTTATCTACAGAACAGAATATTCCACATAACATACTCTATATATATATTACTCTTTGATAATATACACACAGAACCTCCACAGAACAGTTTCATTGAGACTTTACCCATCTTAATGTCTCGATACCCGAGCAAACATAAGCCGTTTACACACAGTCGATGCATAAACAATGTCCCACGATTGGTAACACTTCCTACTCGAACCAGATTGTCTACATTACCCCACAAAGGTCCTCTTACACATTTCTTTATGAGCATTCCGAGTTAGAATCTTACGGGCATTTAAAGTGACAATTTATGTGACAATGTCCTACAATATATTAAGCTCTGCGCCAAAGCTCCGGTTAAAATACAAGAAGCAAGCTAACGAGAGCGTATAGAAATGGCTTAAATAAAACTTTACGAGGTCGATCGGGGAATCAGTAGTGCTACTTGTAATCTGTTGAATTTATTATCAGGTTCTTTGATTGTGCTGGTCAATAAATAATAGTAAGGAGGAAAGGAACAAAGCTGTTAAATAGTGAGGTTTACTTTAAGACTGTTTGAGATGATTGATGTTGACTGATGTTGATGTTAACCTTGGTAAATTTTTTCTCGCAGAAAATTTTATATTGTCACCGTGAATTTAACTTTTATTATCATAGACAAAAATTTAGAGGCTAAGAATGTGTTTAAAAATGTTAAGAACTGTATTAATTTTAATTAAACTTCACATTAAGACGGCCAGAGGCCACGTTCCGTTGTAAATATAAACACCCTAGAGGCCAAGAAACAAATGTGCCTCTCAGACAAAACAAATTAAGACAATTTCAAATTAACAGAGACTGCAAAGTCTGAAATATGCGAGCGGAGACTTGTAGCCACACAACGCTCCAGTATTGCGAGAAACTCGCGACCTAACTGCTGTGAAGACAGGTACTATTATTGCACAGTACACTCACATTGCCATTCTTTAGACTACAGAATGATATAAGCTGGAAGAAAAATTGGTTGAATAATCCAGCGCATCAATTTCGGGGAGCAACAATTGTTAGTCTGTGACGTAGTAGTTACACGCGCACACGGATGGCTCTCGAAAGCTGAAGAACCCCTTTTGCTTGGGCTGAGTCCCCTCAGGCCCCTTCCTCGCAAGCGGGGTCCCTAATGAGTCGCCAGAGCACTAGAGTTGTAGGTCGTCTCGTGTTAAAACTTACTCCCCTTGCACTACATGGTTACTTCGTGCGGAAAGCGCGGCCGGATTTTTCTTTCGCTTTGTTTTCCAGCCAGCATTACACCGAGTGGGATTATTTATTAAAATGGAAACGATGATATCTGCTTACTTATTAGGGATTCTGCGTTTCGGCAAATATTGTTTCTTGTAATGAGTTTTTGAGATATTTGATAGCTGAGCTTTGTTTGTTTGGAAGCTAAAGATTTTGTGTTTTCAAAGAGAAACGGTTTCCTTTTATCCTAATTATACATTTCAATTTACTGTTATTTTCAAAGAAGTTTAAAAATGGAATGGATTATGGTCAAGTACGGCAAGCACATAAGTATTAATCAAGACTGTCTATTAATACCTTGACCTTATAAAACAAAATCATCTCCACAATAAAATGAAGACCAGAAACAAATGAGTCTCAATCCGCAAAGGCTCCACTTGTAATAAGAGTACTAAATAAGTAACAAGAATAACTTACTAAGGCCCTGAGCGGCCTCATTAGGCCCTTTATTTTGACCCTACGTGGGAGGGCAGAGACTGAGGGCCCGGCTTTTATTTATTCACAGATTTATTACACCGATTCGCGGTTGTTGAGATGTTTTTAGGGTTCCAAACCTCTGTATGAAAAACGGAACCCTTATGGATCACTCGGTTGTCTGTCTATCCGTCTGTCACACTCAATTTTTTTTTCCGAATCTACTGAAACCGATTCAGTTGAAATTTGGTGCATACATAAACTTTTGTGACCCATAAACGGACGCGTAACAAAAATAAATAAATTTTGAAAATGAGTTCGCTTTTTCGGGGGAAAATAAGAAAAAGAAAAAAAAGTTTTTTCCACTGTATCGTGTGACATATCGAATGAAAGAACCTATCGTAAGCGTCTAAAAATGTTTTTTTCATAATTTTAAAATATTCCATTTCGAAGTTATTAAAGAAATAGATGAAAACTGACCATTTCCCCCCATCCTTATCTCCGAAACTACTAAGTAATTTTTTTTTTAATACAGAGATTACAGGAAATCCTGTAAGAAGTCTATTATTTTGAAGTAACGTGTTAAAATATATTATCGTACGGAATCCTTTGCGCGCGAGTCCGACTCGCACTTTTTTGTCCGGCCGGTTTTTTAATAATTATGATCGCGTCATTCTTTACGCGTACTGTATCGTTAAATATTAAGGTCTTTTGTAGAATTTGTTGTAGGTACTAATGATCGAAAGAGCTACTTCAGCGTACCAGGTCTTAGGTTCGATTCCCGGCATTATTATGGGGTTTTTCCACCTAGACTTTTAAACAACTTTGAAAAAGGGTGGACTTTTCAATTCGGTTGTATTATTTTTATGTTTTTTTTATGTTTGTTACCTCATAAATCCGTCATTTATGAACTGATTTGAAAAAGTTTTTTATACGAGGGGAGACACTTTAAGATTGGTTTATAATTTCATCGGTTCAGTAGTTCGGTTTTTATATCAAAATAGCTGGAAAAAGATAACCAAGTAAACGAAATGGCATATTTGCTGTCCTGTGACTTTTCAGTTGTGGGTACGGATTACGAAATGATAAAGTAAGTAGAAGTCGGTGTCAAAAAACGAAGGAACAACCAAAAACACCATGTAAAAATTTTTTTTCAGTAGCATCTCGGAGACTACATTTCTGCCTGGTTGACGGCAAGGGCCTTGCCACCTTTTTCATAGTGTTTAAACATAATTGGCAATATGTGGGTGCACTATAGTTACACTTTTGGTTACCCTTCAGAGAGTGGAAGCGTAATGAAGGATAATCATATAATGTATCATGTCTTTTGTGAAACAGAATAAGGTGAGTACTGAGACAATCTAAGTAACGGTTTATCAGATAGATTTCCAAAACATATTGGACACCGTATTTTTTATTTATTACATAAACAATAAATTAAAACAATTAGACGTTACAGTTTGGTGGATGCGATGGTACAATTTTTACCAGCGACGTGACGTCATGCGTGTTTTCAACGCAATATATCGTCTTCGTCTAAATCTATATGTCGAACTTATTACATTTTTTCAGTAAAATATCCCATTAAGCCATTCCGTTTTTTTCCCACATCAATATGGGATTCTAAATAACTTTCCATAATGTTATCATACCCATATTTACGACATTCAGTTCTAATTCATATTCCTAAATAAATTACGAACTTATCACGTTGGGAGTCCAGAAAAAACTTATGCCGCTCTCACAGTCCATCCAAACTTCAATGATAATAACATTATGAATAATCTAATTCCGTTTGGAATTCATGAATATCCTAAAAGTTCAATAAACTACAAACTGATCGAAATTACAAATACCGATGTACAATCAAACACAGAATCTTCATGACAATATTCATTTTAAGTTATTTATATTCATATCGGTTTTCATTATCCATTCATTAGATCGACAATGCCCGATGCACGTAGGTGTCGATAGATTTGATACAGATCAATGCGGGGGCGAAATAACTTCATTGTTGCAGTGTATTACGGGTAAATGAACTGTACGCGAGTGTACTAGTACTATTTGGACGTTTTAGTTTGCGTTCAATGTAGGGCACTCGGATGTTTGTAACTTTATGTGATAGCGGGCCGATTACTTACTCATCGTCACCTGCCTTGACTTTTCTAAACTCTTGGGGGTAGTTGAATAGGATTTGTCAGAGCGACTAAGCTATCGAACCGCCAGAATACAATTACTTGGTATAACTCATTAGCAAGACTGATTGTTGAACTTTTACGCATTAAAAAAATGAAATACTGCTAAATCAAACGAATTCTGTTGAATGTGCTTAGTTGCCTGCTTTGATTACAGACTCAAATCTTACTATCTCGACCAACATTGGTAATAAACGCATCATCAACTCAACACCCCAAACATTGGCAACAAACGAACAAGCGCACAAAGCGATAATACTCTCATCGCAGTCACCAATCGGGCGCGACCATCAAAATTCAAAAGCGTCATATTCAAAAGTCGTAAAATCCAACCGTGTCCACACATCCTCCCGTACCTAATTGAGACATTTTAACACGAAAGGATGTGATTATGGGCGAGCATAAAAGTCCGTATTATTTCGGTGTGTGTCGAACCCTAAAGCGGAACTTTAAAAATAGAGATTTGAGGGTTACAAAATTTCGCGGTTGGTTGTGCGCGCGCACGATTCTAATAATCATGTTCTTATGCGTGTAATGTTCACTTCTTAATCGTTAAAAAGTCATCGTTAATGATTATTGTCGATAATTCTCACATGTTCTTCAGGTGACAAGGTATTTGATAAAGTAGATTCTTTTCGCGAAAACGTGCCTTCGCATCATTTTCGAATTATTGCGTCGTCGCTTCTGTAAAAAAAACATAAAAACAACTTAACTATTATTATGTTTTATTTTTAGTTCTCCTCATTAGACCGTGACAACCAACATTACTGATCCAAATAGCCCATACCTACCTTTTTAATGACACAACGACAATGACATACGGAACAAAACAGTCCGATTCCTGTCCTAGTTTCCATTACTTAACCCTTCCGAAGACAATGTATGTAGTTATGTACATCGAGTGGACTCAATGACACCAAATAGGTAGCAGTTACGAGAACAAATGGTAGGAGATCGTAATCTGTGTGTGATTGATTCCGTTGTCTGTGAGGGACGTTTTAGAGGTAATTTTGTGAACAATCGGATCGTTCTATCTTTGTTGAAAACTGTTTTGTTACGGCAAATGATACGTTGGAATTCTTTGTCTAGTATTGGTATTTTTGTACTTATGGCTAATTTTGTAAAAATTAAATAGACAGCCGATCTATCTTTTTATCTATACATATATACATACTAAACTGCTAAGATCAAAAAACCGAAATTGAAAAATAATTACCTATTTTAGTATGTATTTTTTTTCATAATTTAAGCATTTGCTAAGAAAGAACATAGGGAAAATTCAATTTTAAGTAAGGCAAATGGTAGCGAGAACTTTGTGTGAAGTCTTTATTTTTTTAATTCGACATCTATGCGAAAGAAGTCGCAAGCATCAGCTGGTTTTTGCCATAAACGAATGTCAGTACATGTTAAGAGTCTAGAACCTAATTAATAACAGTAAAATAATAATAGAGATTAATTAATCAATTGACCCTTAGCAAGTTCTGTTATTTAAAAGAGTGGAGACTTACCTAAACGCAAGGGAGGTCCGCAAGGCGGTTTTCAAACTAGTAGACTACTCCGGGGCAAAACAGGACAGAGAAACTGTCTGCGGTATACAGGGCTTTGTTTGTAAATCACTATTTTGCAAGTACCTACTACCAAAATCATTTTTCGTAGCAACATTATGCCTTACTTAATTTTCGCCTAAATATTTAGAACATAATTCAGATTGTAAATCAAAACCAAACTTAACCTTTAAACATGAAACGGATAGAACCAAAACATAATTTATATTTGAAGCCGTGAATCTTTTATCTTCCACTTAAATTTAATCTGGAGAATGTCACAGTGGAACGCCTTGAAGACATTCTCGAAATGATCAAACGGTATGATATGACACCGCTAAGGTATAACTTCGGCCTAATTCACACCGGGGTGAGCGACTTGGGCGCTTTGAAACACGAGACCCTGCTTCAAACCAAGTTTAATGAGAAACTATCTGTGAAACGGGAGTCGGACCACTTTTTTATTTTTAATTAAACGTTTATTGCCAGCCCCGAGCTCATCCTCTTGACGTATGCCAGTGTAATTGCGGCTTTCATTAGTGGCAGTTTGCAACTCATATTCGCACGTTTTCGCGTGGAAATTCTGTTAAATTTTAAACCTGTTTTTGCGTATATCCGTAGTAAACAGAGTGAATTTTACAGTAGAGCTCCCACTAAACGGATATGTTGAGAATGCTTTACGTTAAACAAACAAGGAAAAAAAGAGCTAATTACATGACTGGCTTTGCAAACACAACGCCCAGTTCACGTTTGAACTAAAATATCACGTTGTAAAATATAAAATCTAAATTATCAACGTCAAAGCCAAAAGGTGCTTAAACTTGGAGTTTTAAAAATGAGAATTATAACTACATACAACCCACCAAATTTTTTAAACGGTACCCAAGTGCCTCAGTTTTTTCGGCAACTTGCTGTTACAAACCCACAACTACTCATTAAACATGCAAGCGTGAATGAGTTTCCCTTTTAAACATCAAATATACCACCAAAATAATTTACTCAAGTACTCGTAATCCAATTAATCGTAAAGCCGCGTATCCACATGACTGAAATCCGCAAATGAATACGGCCGCAGCGGCGAGCGGCCAGCAATTTTCACCTGGACTCGAAAAAAGTAAACCACAGTATGAGTACCCTACAGGACAATATCGGGCTCGGAAGCTGAAGAGCCTTGATTGGACGGTTCCACTCATACAAATGTACAGCCGCTCTGCCTCTTTTTCAACGAACATTGTTAGCGCATTAACTAGTTAATGGAGGGTTTATTTTTAGTTTTATTTTTGGGCACGCGTTTGGGGTTGTCATTTTTTTTTGCTGTTACCCCGGAGTGTAACTTGGTTATGTTCTGTTACGGTGCATTTTTGTATTTAGGATGAAATATCGGGAATTTTAAAAAATAATTATAAAATAAGGACAATAAAATTGGCACATATAAATTAAATTAGAGATTTCAAATTACAAGAAAAGCTTGGACATTAGATTACCCTACATACATTTTTTTATGACACATTTTTGTTTCTATTTCGATAATTTCGTTATAACGTACTAAATCAATAACATGGCAATCTGGAACCAATCAAAGCGGTGCCGGTGCCAGTGTGACGGACACCCCAACTCAAGGGGTCGGGATGTTTTTGCACCCATTTGGTAGCATATTGGTAAAGCACGCGCTCGCCACGTGCGCCGATGTGTCCGGGTCTTTATCTCGACTTGAAATGCGCGTTCACGACTCGACGCGCTCCTGATGAGTTTCTGATTGGATTACTACTGAGATCAACACCGACAAACTTAGGTTTACTGTTGAAAACTACGCAACTCTAAGGCTTATGTGGAATTAAACGAAAGACTTGAAGATATGTCAGCTCAGCCTGTCATAAAAAGCAAATGGTTTACTGTAAGGCTTTTGAATACACTGCTACAGTTACAGCTGCATGTGCATCATACTAACAGCTTATCATTTAAAAACCCGAATAAGTGTTTGCTGGTTTAATGCATTGGATCAGCCTAAAAACATTGGTACGTATTCTAAAGCATGTCTTGCATATAGAAATTTGGAGTACCGCTAGGAGCTATACTCAGCCCCACAGAGAAAATCAACGTGCAAATATTATTAAAGATAGAAAGGAAGTGAGCTTTATTTGTATTTTGTGTTAGAAACATGCAGCGACGGCGCCGGCAAAATTAAATTTGTAAAACTAGGGGAGATTCCCTCTGCCAGCGCTTAGATTTTTGTGTATCAGCACTTTAAGGATTTGGAATGTCAACGTAAGAGCATTTCGAGGAATGTAATTACTCGAATGAAGATTAGTGTGATTGATCTGAAAGCGCTGAGTTATCTAAAAATAAAACGTGATATTCACCATAGATATCCTTATTAAAGAGGTAACGGTATATATGAAATCATAATATCTCACACCAAACGTATCAAAAATGTTTAAATGAATTAAAAAACCAATCAAATGATGATTTACAGACGAACACAGGTCGTTAAATATAACAAAAAATGTCTTAATTTGTTTTTTTTGTGTTATTAGTATTATTGCATATATATGATTGGGTTAGGAATTAATAAGCGTCTATTGGCTAATGTCTTCGTTATTTGGTCGTGATTATGAACGATACAGACGAGCGATTGTGGCATTTTTTACAAGCTTTTTTTTATTTAAAAGTAGGAATTTTGTTTTATTTTCTAAAGTAGGTACTTTTATGACTACAATTCTACTATGGTAAAGTCTTATTTGTCTTGTCTTATTATAAAATGGTTAAGCCGTTGCTCTCGGCTGTCAATTCGAATCTTTGGCAGTCGTAACGGATAAAGCCAGAAAATCTGACACCATTGTTGCAAAGAAGTACCGTGTTACTCAGTTAATGGGTTGCGGAGGTCTGGTAGGCAGCCGCTCCACCTAAAATATGTACTGGTATTCAGCTGAATCCGATTTGAGTGGCAGCCGACTCCAATATATTTGAAAAAAGGCTAAGCAGATATTAATTAAAAAAAAAAAACGGGTTGCACTCCGGGAGTGCCGGCAGAAGGGAAAACTTGAACATTAACGTTGTGCATATTTGAATATTTTGGAATGGTTAGGGAATCATTTTTCATGAATCGAATTTTCGATCAGGTTACGTGTCCTGACGGTCACGTGTCCTGACGGTCACGTGTCCTGACAGTCACGTGTTTTGACGCGAGTTTCACATTTTTTAACCATCCCAAAAAGTGGACAACGCCGCTAAAGAAGTTTTCACTTCACAAATAAACAGTACTATTGAGTACAATTAGCAATTTCAAAAAAGGCTAACAAGGAACCAATACTCCATGAAATCGCTGTACAAAAGAGAGTCATATACTTTAATAGTTATATTTTAGGGCTGACAGGGGTGAGAGGTGAAACACATGCTATTTCTCCCAAAAAAAATAACATACTGCGTCAAAAACACGCACGTCATTCTTCATAATCGGATTAGCGACACTTCCCTTGGCTTATTAAGGCATTTATTTTTTGGTACATTTTAGGTAACAGAATAGTGTTTAGCTTTTTTACCCTACTACGGCAAAGCAAAAAAGGGAGTTATATTATTTAGATCGGTTTTCATATTTCTGTATATTTTTACGAAGAAATCCGTTCTAAACGCCCGTCTGCTCGAAACGACCCACAAATTAGACAGTTTGTCGTAGGCGTGTGCGTCCGCAACTTATTAGCATAAAGTCAAAATTACGACCGATTCCCCTGAATTGTTTTCTCGAATAGATAGTTAAGTTTAATTTACATCAACTTTTTTACATTTGATTCCAGCAAGATTAAAAACTTTCTTAATATCTTTGTCGGTCATTAATATGTGATAGCTAACAAATAAATAGCTCTATTACTCATTTTGAAATATGAATAAGAAGAACAATAAAACACTGATTTAGAGTGTGACAATACGAAATTGGAAAGGCAATGTGTCTATATACAGGAAGACGTACGGCCATTAAATGATCATAAATTTATTAATGCTGGTCATGTGTGACTCGAATTGTTTTGAAGACCTTACTTGTAATGCGTACCGTACTTTTATTTAATGTTTTTTTTTAGAACCGATAATAGCTTTTAAAGGGTATTTGACAAAATCAATAATCGTTACTTAACCCTTTGCATGTAAATGCATTTTTAAAACAGATGTATGCAGTTTAAATGTTTTATCATTCGCTTTAAACTGGGAACACATACGTTAATAATAAATTTTAAACGAGTATTTAAGCTGGGACAGGTTGAGCCAGATGTCAGAGTACGGGTACACAATAAATTAAACTGAAAGAAATAATTATGAACTGATTCGAATTATTTTCATATTATTCATCAAACTATCTCTGTTCGTTCCTTTTTTTAAGGATGGGAAATCATAAAATGACTCTTACTGACTAAAACCCATCCGTGTTTTTCCTTATGCCCTTTGCGTTCCAGGGCCGCGGTGGCTCTTTGGAACAAATTCCGCAACCCTGGCAGGATCTCTGTTCGGTTCTGAAAGATGAAATTATGTTTTTACACTCTTCCGCAGCTCTTTTCTGATTAATTTCGTTGCGGGGTCTATGACAGTTGAATCGTTTCTCTGGGACTTGGTGTTCCTCTGTCGTCACTGTTGATTCTAGCCCTCAGGAGTTGCAGTGGTCGAAAATAGCATTATGGTATAGTTCCATCGCAAAAACATCAAAGTTTAGTCATTTTGCAGAACTTATATCCAATGTATGGACTTAATTTTGCTCCCAATTTTCTGCTCATTTCTAAGTTCATTAATATTTTCCTCTTTATCGATTTAATTATTTTATTACCAGTCCACATCGTCCCATCTCTATCTTCTATTCTCTCTTTATATTGTAAATTATCTACCTATTCATCTTCATACAATCCCGATTGATCCTTTAGAAATTCCTTAACGCCTTTTCAACGTCACGAAGCCTGTAAAG
Organism: Melanchra persicariae; assembly: GCA_947386135.1. Taxonomy (NCBI): domain Eukaryota; kingdom Metazoa; phylum Arthropoda; class Insecta; order Lepidoptera; family Noctuidae; genus Melanchra; species Melanchra persicariae. The sequence goes on along the minus strand of OX376655.1, from coordinate 6,382,851 downwards.
CATTGTGCAAGGTGTAATGGCCATTGCTATCACTTAACCTTTCATAATTTACATCAACAACAATGTAGGGTTATTGCGATATTCGCCTGTCATAATGGAAAAGTGAAATTCACGATCGACCTCAGTGAAATGGGGTTGAATAAGGTCCTAGGCACTACAATAAGGCACAGTTGACTCGAAGACGTTGCAATGTTACTAGGAAGGAGCTAGGTAAGATGAAATTTGCAAGATATGTACAGTTCTCGTCAAATAACTGTGCCCCTCTGAAGTTAGCTACGAGTGGCTGCGTAGTAGTCAAAATTACGAACAAACTGCAACTGCGCATGCGCAAGAGAAATGGGGGCGGGGATTATGGCGGCGTGATTTTATGTCTCAGTCGCTCGTTTACGTTCGATGCATGCTTGCGTCCCGCTTGCTCCCGTCTACGTGACTGCACCTACGCGATCTTTGCGAATGGCTAACTTCAGAGGGGCAAACTTTTTGCTAACATGTTTCTTTACCTGGATGTCGTAGCCGTCTGGATTTCCCACATAAAAGCAAATATTTTCCACATTGTCCCATAACATGGACATTCAATGCAATAACGGTCATTGATCTACTAACATTATTTATGGACATACTTAATTACGAAAACAGAAATAATGTCTTATAGCTGTCCAGAATCGACACATAATGTAATACTTTACTTTTTCTAGTAATGGAAAACGATTCATAATTTGTTGTCAGGGACAGAGAAATTAAGGAAAGAGGAATGTACTTCATTGCAAATTTATCTGGCGCCTACCATATCTATTAAAAAAGCCACCATTAGGTGTTTAATAAACCTAACGCGTCATTATAATCAGCGCTTCAACCTTGTTACACGAACGTATAATATCCTGGCAGATGAATGCGCTTGTCCATTGTTTTATAGCATCCGGGAAAATGAATAAATGAATAGTACGATGCTTATGCACTTTCCAGGTTTACTGAAATTACGTATCTTCAATCAACTTTTGAAAATGCAGTGTTAAATATTGTGGACTATCTAAATTGACTGAGATGCGTTCAAAGTTTATGGGCCTACTACTTTTAGCTAAAACCTAGATCTTTCCAGGTTTTAGATAAAAGTAGCTTCAAACGACTGCTGAAAATACAGTGTTGTCTTGAATATTACAGCCTAAAATATCATAAGACAGTATTGTGTGATTTATGATATTTCAGGCTGATATTTGTTATGGTTTTGAATTAGACTATCGAATTGGTAAATTAATACCAAACATAATGTTGAAGTGGAATAACGTCGCAGCCGCTCCAGATAAATAACAATGTCAAGAATCAAAATCATGAAAACACACACAGTGCAAAACATGCAAATTCTCATGAAAAATTCGAGTACCTACCAAGAAACTTCTACAAAAGTTGACAAGCTTAGTACAAACAACATTGTGACATGTGGATACTGACGTGTCATATGGAACAATGGATGTGCGAGTAAGTGGCACAATATTCGCGAGCTAGTAAACAATAGTGGCGCATCTCATCCGCGTCTCACGTTTGATGCACCAATACACTATCCATAGTCGTGAACGTAGTTTCAGAAAATAAAAATATAAAAAATATATAAAGTCATTTTCATTTTTCTAAAAATAATAAACAATATTTATTTGTTCTAGACTTTTTTTTTGGGACAAGCCCACCACAAGCCACTGCAACTTCTGAAAGCCAGAATCAACATTGGCGATCACCAGAAAAAACGCCGAGTCAATGAAGCTCGACGAGTCCCAGAGAATAATTCAACTGTCTTGGATCCCGCAACGAAATTAATCAGAAAATAACAGCGGAGGAGTAGGAAAAAAACACACATTGTTCAAGACTTAAACCAACTAACAATTATTGTACCTTAAGTTAGACTTAGTGGCAAGATACAAAACCTGTGCAACTGGGCTTCAACTAGGAGGATTCCTGTGCTGCACCAGTTACTTCCGCCACCACCATGATCGAGCTGCCACTACTAGTGTGGTGCGGTGCAAAGTAAGTATATATATTTTTATTTTTTTTTAATCTATCTTTGTTTGGGGGCTTTTATCAAAGACAAATTAAAATAAATTCTAATAAAATTAAAATACTATCGTACGTGAGTGTTGAGTGTGGTAAGGTGTGGTGAGTGTTTGCATTTGTGAATGGACCTAAGTGGCTTTATTTTATACCTTTTAGTATATTTTCAGTGTTTACATAATTTTGAGAGAAGAGGAAGTTTTCCATGGTAAGTTTTAGCTTTTAATCGGTAAGTAATGTAACTGTGTTATTTTACTTATTTTATTATGTAAAATGTCATTATATAAAATGACAAATGCATTTCTCTGTGAGGTACAAAGTATGAGCAAAATGAATAAATTAATGAAATGGAAGAACTGAACTGGACTGGACTGGTTTTCCTTAGAAGCAGCTCAAAACCGTGACCGATGCAAGGACTGGATGGAGGTGTTTGCCCAGCGATGGGGCAATCCAGGCTAGTTATAATAAATAATAAGAACAAAAGTCAGAAACTTAAAAAGGATTCATTATCTCTATAATTTAGTTGAGCTACCATTCCAAACCAGCCGTTAAAGACAAAAACTTATTACTTCAATATAAATCTCATTACAAACTGATTAATGATAATTAGAAAAAATATCTTTAACCAGGACTATGAATAACTATCATCGGAGCGCACTGGTACAGTCGATCGCACGAAGCCGAGAGTCAGAGGCTACGTACGTCACATCACTCATCGCCCTTTTGCTCTTATATGTACCGTGCCCTTTGCACTATTACACCTTCGACCACCGTTCTTAATTTCAACTCTATAATGAACCAAGGAAGGTTAACTTCAGAATGACAGCTTGTCCTTAATAGCCTGTTATCTCACATTGAAAATAGTACTTCATGATGAAAAGTTAGGGCTGGTTTTTGAATGGGTCTTGCCTAAAGGTGGTTACACGAAAACCAGCCGTGGTAACGTGTCGGTCTGTAATTCAATAAGGACTACCTAAATTGACTCAGATGCGTTCAGAGTTTCTGGCCTGCTAATTTGTTGGCAAACATATTGTTTGACGGACCGCCGGTGTCTGGATGCTGCGAATGAATGGCTATTTAATTGAGTTGAAAAAGGTTCCGACATCATAATTTTGGAGTGTAAAATAGTTTTATAGGTTTTTGGACGGTCGGTTTTGATTACATCTCGGTGTGAAAAGAAATTTGATTTGGATGCCTAATGATAGATAAATCCAGGGTATGGAAAGAATGACTTGAATTTATTATTTGTCGTCAAGGTTTAGATTGAAAAATTAAAAAATTCTCAGTATTTTATAGTGAATATATTTTGTATTTTGACTAATATACTTTTTATACACTTGAAAAGAGCTATTATACAACGATGGTAAATTCATTTTGATTGGACATGGGTACAAAACGCCCATCATCCTTTACTGTTAATTTGCTTTTCATTTTGAAATGAAATTCAAAGTTTCAAACAAAAATATTTAGGAGACTCTTTAAAATGTTATTGAAAAAAGCATTTCACCTTTATTATTCCTTAGAGCAGACAAACACAAAAGAACAATATTTCTCAGTATTTCTGCATTACTCAGGATCTAAGCAAATTAAAGACTCAACCTAATTAATTACTTGTAAGCTAGTGGCCTCAAGCAATTAAAGACCTTGGAACTGAAAAATGGACACAGAACGCAGATTTTCTGCCCATTCTTTAAACCTAACCAAATTGCCTATTCTTCTTGGAAAGTGCCATCAATCAAGTTTTGATTTTAACCGTTTTGGGATACATTTGACGTTAATCTAAATTAGTTTTTGTTTAATTACGAGCTTTAAAGACTAAGATTTATTGCAGGATTTTGAGATATGAGCTTTGAACTTCTCTTTAAATTATGCACTGTTTTGTAGGTATAATTCTTTTCGTTAATGAACTTTACCTTTGGAAGCGAATACCTCATCAGTCATTTGTTAAATACAGTCAGTATTATGAACTTCAAAGTTTTTTTTTTTACTTATTTAAACTAAATGTACACTAGTGGTACGGCCTTGATGCAACAAGGCATTCTCTACCGGTCAACCTTTTGGGTAAAATTAGACCCAAAATAATAATTAATTAATTTTGCCCAAAATTTTAAAAAAATATGTTAAATCCCGTTTTTTTACTTTTACGCTATTGACCGTAGTAACAAAAAATCCTTCATCATAAAATTTTTAAGATTTCTTACGATATAGCCAGGTTTTCTAAAGCAGATTTTACGAAAATACTGAATGCTGTCAAAATTGGAAAAGAACAGGCACTCGTAAAGTTACGACTGTTTCATGTTTAAACTATTTTTTGAGACACAAAAAGACGGACGTCTCATAAAAATCAAATGCGTAAAGATTTACAGCTAAAAACTTTTGAAATATAATAACATGTCAGTTAAAATTACTGACCAAGTGTGTAATAAATTCATTTTTATAAGTTCATCCTTTGAAGGAAGGCCTTTCGAGGGCCTGACACGATCATTTTATTTGATATTTTTCGCTGTACCTAATTGGTACGAGGCTGAACATATATTTGAGTTATGCATTTCTCGTTTCCTCAAGACCAATAAGAATTATTCATGCTTCTTTTAAACGTTTAAAAGTCGGTGGACTAAAAAAATGCCTTCTGTCGAAATACAGTCATAATTTGGACAATAGGCACACATTAAAATCGTATAGTAAACGTTAATACACCACATCAAACCACATAAATTTTAGAAGAGTACCATTTTGAATGGGAACGTCAATCATTTAAAGTCGACCATTTTTTTGCCGTAACCCTCTGAAACACATGGCAAAGATGGTCACGAGTCACAGAAACCGGGATCTCATCTTCCCGTCCTTAATAAATAGCGTGGAATTTTTGTTTACAAACACTTTTTACCGGCTGAAAAATTTTCGGCCGTAGACCAAACTCAATTTCACTGCGAAATGAACGAAACGACAAAAAATGCCCGAACAACCGAACCGGTGATTTGTGGGGCACATTCATTGCAGTGACAAGCTTGTTCAGCTAGGGCCGGACCACACGACTCGCTTTCCGAATTACGTTGCGTTACGGGACTATACGCAAACAGCGAACGAGTACGAACAGTGACGTTACTTGTTAAATCCATGTCGAATCCGATTCGGATTGATGTTGATTGAGTTATGCGTCCAGTTGGCGGCGAATGCCGATTTTAAATTAAAACTGATACCGACGACACGTTTAGTTTGCACGACCCGATGTTCCGTTGTGTGTTTTTGAGAAATAATCCTGCAAATGATTGAGGAGGAAATAATAACACAATCACAGAAGTAATAAAAACAGTAATTTCCAATTTAATTTTTAGGAAATCAGTTAATAAAGTCGCTACAGTTTGTACCCTCAGTAAGTTACATACGTATGTTTTAGGGTTCTAGCATAATATATTTATAAATAAACGAGACCAAATTAGTATTTAACAAAGCCAGAAAACAAAATCGTTTTGTTCTCTCACAAAATAAAACTCAACAAAATTAAACTTTTGGCGAGCTCTTAAATTTTGGTTACCCTTATTAAGTTCGTACTACAATAGCTCCAACATTGCTGTTAAAATAAAATTAACATTTCAACAGTAACAATTCTAGAACATTGCCCAATATAAAACGGAATCGGGGCAATGTTATCTTTTTCGCATTACAATAAATTCCGGTACCCGATTCACGATGCCCCTTCACAAGGTACAAACAAAACAGGCTCGCTAATTTGTTTACAATTAATTAATTCGAATAAAAGGTCGCTGGGCAAGGAAAGGGCGAAAAAATACTCCTAATATGTACCAGGCTTGCAATTTATTTTGGCCCGTCGGTGCCCGAGTGCTTAGTTAAAAGTATAATAGGTTTCAAGTGCCGCTTTTAAGTGGGACATGATACAACGTTTTTGTAGCATCCTCTTGCCTTTAAACAATGGACACTCGTATAGCATAAAAGTACGCTGCAGCAGGAGGATTAATTAGTACTAAATCAAAGCCTCGATATGAATACTGGGTAGGTTTTTTGAAAAGCTCGGGGAGTCTGTGAAAAGGGTATAGATTTCCCGTTTCTATTGTTCTTTTTGGCTGAGTTAGGATTTTCATTTGGCTCAAGTTCAATACTTAAAAATTGGTGCTTCATTCAATAGTTCTGCTTTTTGTGAATGAGGTTATAAAACAGGCGGATTGGAAGTAGGTACTATTCTGATGAAAAAAAACTCGGTTTGATTAAAGAGAGAAAAAAGATTGAAATAAAGATCAATATCGCGTGGCACATCCGTTTCCACAGCTAAGTAATAAGTGCATAGATTAAAATGCATTAATCAACTTTAGCGGTATTCCGCCGCAAACCACAGCTGTAATATCACCCTGTCTTCACATTAAAATGGGGTTCAGTTGAAACAAAAAACTATCTACCCTCGACTCATCATCGCTAAGTACTTTTAAAAGGTGTTTTTACACTGCTAAAACACTGATAGCACATTTTTTTACAAAAAAAAACCAGTTACAGTTGAAATGCCGACATCCGCGGCTCTCGGGTTGTATTCAATCATAGCAACCGCCCGGGGGAGTAATAAAAAAACTCGTGTGAAAATTAACAACACATTCTTGCTTGTTCAAAATGTAAGGCTTTGGTAACAGGATTCCAGAATCCTGCTACCAAAGCCTTACATTTTGTACAAGCAAGACAATAAAGTAGGTACTTTTAGTTAGGTGTGTATGTATCCAGATACATACACATCTAACTAAAAGTACCTACTTTATTGTTTGTAAAAAAAGTAGCCTCCTTTTATGGATGGGAAATCATCAAGTGACTCCTGCCGCTCTGGGTGGAGCGGGAGGGAGTGTCGGACTCTTACTGACTAAAACCCATCCGTGCTCCTCGTAGTGCCTTTTGCTTTCCAGCGCCGCGAGCCTCTGCTATAACTTAGTGAGGTAGGTATTCTGCAGACCTCAGATCATGCTGCAGCATCAGATCAAGGTTACCATGTTCTTGCATTATTATTGAAGTAACAGAATACCAAATTTCGAATCGATCAAACCTCGCGATGGATGCGAGACGCACAGGACCGGTTGTTGTGGCGACACTTGGGGGAGGCCTATGTCCAGCAGTGGACGTCTTTCGGCTGATATGATGATGATAGAAGTCGCTCACATTCCTTCTTCAACTAGAAAAGAGCTGATAATCTTCAAACGGCTGAACAAATTTTCTTGAATTAATCATAAACTTTCAAATAAAAAAACCGCATTCAAAACAGACACACACACATAGCGGCCAAACTAATAACAACTCTCTGTTTGGTCGAGGGTTTATTAAAATAAGGAGGTAAGTTGAGTTTTAGCCAGCCTTTAACGTTCCTAGCTGGAAGCTTACCTTTATTAAGTTACGCTGCAGCGAACAAGGTTAGTTTGTTACGTATCTTAAAAACTGTTGCTTTTTATTTTTTTAATTAATGAAAATCCAAAATCAAGCACGCAAGAAAAAGCTCGTGACTAAATAATAACAGCCGCACGGTTCAATCTTCAAGGTTAAGCAAGGCTTGGCAAGGTCGGTCTGTGGATGGGTGACCATATTAACATACCGAGCCTCGAAAAGCATGTTAAGCTGTTGGTCCTGGCTGTCATTTGTAGATCCTTGGCAATCTTTACAGAAAACCTAACTCCAGTCTTAACTAGAAGTACCGTGTTACCCAGCAGCTGCTCCACGTAAAATACTGGTACTTATTTAGCTGAATCCGGTTTGACTGGAAACCGACCCCAACATAGTTGGGAAAAGGCTAGGCAGATGAGATAATACACGCAAGAAAAAAATCTTCAGTAGGTACATCTCTGGCTGTTTATATTAGAGGCCAACAAAGCAATTTATATGTAAATACATATTATTTCCAAATATCAATTCCAACGACCTTTTGCTTTGGGAAAATTTAAGTCTCATAAAATTACCAAAACACCACCGTAATGAACAAGCCTTCGTAATTAACTGCCAATTCTACCATCTTTTACGCCGTCATCGAAACAAAAAAAAACCCCTTAAATTATCGATATCCAAAACCAGCGCTACTCTTACAAAAATATCCTAAAACAGTACCCTAAAACCATTACATGTACGCAATAAAAAAACTCCTAACAAGATTACAGTAGCGTCTGCAAGTTTATCTAATCTCCCCTTGTTTCCTCCCTGAACTGGTAATGGAAGTAGCTTCATTAAAACGAGCCTAACTATGATAGACGATAATGAGAAGAGGATGCAGCTTATGACGTGTTTTAAGTTACATAGGGGTGATTATAAGTTGTGGTTGTTATGACCTTTTTTTCATGTCCAGGAGCGTTTTTAAATTGGTTTTATTGGCGAGGAAATTAGAAGTTATTGGGTGTCTTAACCGTTCATACCCTTCGTGATATTGCAGTTTATTAAAGATATCGTTGCTGAAAGACTTCGAAAAAACGAGGTTTTGTATTCGTCTGTCAACGACATCTTCGTCAATTATGTGAACTAATTTTGGTTTGACTACCAAAGCAAAATTAGTTCACAATGGTATTTACTAACTATGAAAGAAAGTTGAATAGTAAATATCATTGTTACAATAAAATATTCAAACTGTCTTGATAATGATTAGAATTGCCAAACATAGTTTGAATTCGTTTCAAATTACGCTTTGAAATCTTTGGGAAATATAAGACTAGAGCATTGTGAAATAGTACTAAAGCAAATAACTAATTAGATAATTCTCATATTTCTGTTTTCTCAACGCGAATATTTCGCGTAGTCTAGTGTTTACTAGACTGTTCAAATATGCTTGTTTCAAATTAAGCTTACTGTGTCAAAATAATCCAGATTGCTATAGATCAAATTTGGTTGACAAATACGTTTTGTTATTTTCATTTACCTACGGTAAGTTATTTTTCTTCTAAGTAGGTTTTTTTCTTTAAGTGTCAACTTCTAAATTAATTTCATATATCGAGTGGGAAACTGAATAGAATATTCATTTTTAAGTGTGATCACTGATCAGGGCCTAAACCACCAACTCTTAAAGCAGTATTACTTCAATATTACTTCCAGTGGGAAAGAGACGGAGCTATACAGGACGTATAGCTCCGTCTCTTTCCCACTGCAAGGAATGTTGAAGTAATACTGCTCTAAGAGTTGGTGGTTAGGCCCCAGTGAACCATAACAAATCAAAATAGATCCTCAAAAAAATAATAATCTATACAAGGTGTAACAAAATAAACGTAATACCTCTTAAGGGGTCATTGTACACATAATTATGAACAACTTTTACTACAGGACCAAAACTGAAATCGCGAAAAAAAATCGACTGCCCCATACATTTATGTGAGCATAACTCGACAAAATGTACTGAACAGCTGATTTTATTTTCTCAATTTCGAGGTTGGTCCAATAGCAAAAGTTGTTCATAATGATGAGTACAATGACCCCTTAAGAGGTATTGCGTTTATTCTGTTATACGTTGTATATTTAATTAATCTACACAAAAGGTAACAAAACATTTAAAAACCAATAATACAAATGATACATGGTAGGTCTAATCTACCTGATCCCACAACTCTTATGGAAACGACTTCTATCACAAAAGTCTTACCAAAGACACTTCACAAACATGACCTCTACTTCTTCGAACTCTCCGTCAATAAACTACAAAACGACAACAACAGAAAACAAAAGACAGTCACCACCAAAACCCCGCCACACGTCATGTCATAAATTGCGAACAATCCTCCGCGTGATGTTAAAATAAATGTTTCCGTTCCTTTAAAAGGGCACGAAATGTCGTATCTGAAAACAGGTGGTCCTATTTGGGATAATCCCTGGTAATACTGCATCTGTCTTCTCAATATATTACTCCCTTTTAGTGCAGTTTTGAAATATGCTACCAAGTCAGACACATGTTAAAAGTTTAAAGCTCATAAGTCGATCTGGCGACGAACCGTGATTTTTTTTGGCTATGGTTTTTATTGGGATAATTAGAAGTAAGAAATAGGGAAAGGAAATTAGATTAAAAATTCCATGAAATTGTGACATTTTTTAATAGGAAATCACACGATCTTGGTGTTTAGGTAATTAACATCTTTGGCAGTTTTGTTCAGTCTGTTGACTATAGCGCTCCTTCTATTGTGCCATACTTCCCTAGTACTGTACTCTGCATGTGATGGGGTCAGGACAGGTCTTCTCCACCAAAATGTACAGGTTGTCCACTCATATATTTTGCCAACGGTCATGTTGGTTCGCCAACGTTGTTTTCCTTCTTTCAGCAGCTTTGGTATACATAATTATTATTTCCATGAGCTCTATTTTTGTTGATTTCAGTGAACTAAATTTACCTCGTTTCTGTAACTTTACAAAATTACCTTTTCTAACTACCTCCTTCTTTCAACTTCCTAACTTAATATTTCTAATTTACGAAGTCACTGCCTCGAAAACGAAACTCAATTTGTAATTTGAAACTTTAATTCAAATCGTGGAATAGGTAATATCATCTATTAGTGGATCAAATGAATAAACTGATTTGATATCTTTTTTATGGAAAAGCTGTCTCTTAAGGCTTCCACAGACGAGCAAGACGATATTCCAACAACTGTGCGACAACTTTTTTGATACTGACTACAAATCAACATAACTGTGGAAATGTGGGTGAACTATTTAGGTACACTTCTGCCTGACCATTCAGGAAATACAAGCATGATGTTAAGTCATGTTCTACGGATAAAGTTATTAGTGCCCATAGACCAGCTAAAACACTAGAAAGTGGTAACGGAAGAACTTATTAATAAGCCTTATTTGAATAATAGAGATTTGATACATTGAATTATTTATTTTAAAAAAAAGTTGTCGCAGCGTTCTCGCACTGTTGCGTCTTGCCTGTCTTCTGTAGCCTTTAACTTTTATCGGAATCCGCAAAGTGCCTTATTACGGATATTTTTTATCTCATAATAACATCACATTTAAGATGTTTAAGCCGCATCACATTAGCATTTTCACGGTTGTCATTCAAACCCAACGCGAGATATCAATCTAAAATAAGATACTTGCCCTACCTTTGTTTCGAGGAAGTGTATGTAAAAATTCTTGAATCTCGAAGACTCGAAATATGTATAAGGCTAGCCACACAACGACCAGCATCCGATTTGCACTGAATCATGCATGTGCCAATACCTACTATTGGGACTACTTTTCGATTCCGAAAAGAAAAGACAATACAAATTTTTCCACATGGTAAAATATACATTGAGCTAGATTTGATTTCAAAAAATGCAAATAGGTATTTTTGATTATTGATTTGTGAGGAAGGAAAGATTCTTCTCTAGCAATATCTACGCGAGGCGAAACATAAAAATTAATCTTCCAATAAAATTAAAAAGTGCTTACAGTGTTTTATAAACGAGTTAGAGACCCAAAATCGTCTAATTTATAACCTAACTCATCACATCATACAATCCAACCAAAAAGATACTACGTAACGCACTAAATCTGCCTTTAAAAAAAAAAACATTAAACATATTTTCGAATCGAATTAAGACTCATCAAAACTCAAAAATATCACACCCAAATAATAATCTTGGCCTTGACAGTGCACGGCCAAGTCATAACCAAGATCCTCGGCAGAGCGTAGTCGTTAAACAGTGACATATGGCTGTCAGAATTAGTCGGATTAGTGATTTCACGGAGCTGCACGGCGCGGATCCAATTACATACGGCGGAACTCGAAAATTAACGGAAAAAAAACGAACTTGACAATTGGGTTTTAAAAACGAAACGAAATCCATTTATGGATGTCAACTTTGTTTGAGATAGTGGGATTTTGAATAAATGAGGGCTATCGCGTTTCTATTTGCTGCTAGAGGCGCTAGTGTAGCATGAGGTCGAAATGTAAAATTTCACTGTTTGTTGGTTTCTTTTTATTTATTTTTTATTCAGGAATTGGCTTGCTCTTGACCTCGATCACGCCCGATGGAAAGGGATAGATGAGGTCTATTATGGAGTGAGCGTGCCCAAAAGATGCCTGTTCACTCTTAAAGTACCTACCGTGTTATCCAGTTAATGGGTCTGGTAGGTCTGGTAGGCAGCCGCTTCACGTAAAATACCGACTCCAATAGTAATTGGGAAAAAGCTAGGCAGATGATACTGCTTTATTAAATAGAATTCTACTTTCACGCTATTTAGGTACTACTATTAGGTCATTAAAGGTATCTACATAAATAAAAAATCAATGTTTAAGTATTTAGAAGTTTCTTAGCAGTAACGAAAGTACTTAAAGGTCAAGAACGAAAACAGTTTACGTTGAATAAATAACTATTGTTTCTATTTATAAAATAAATCTATATTATAGGAACGGTAAGCCTTGAAAGTCGTGAAAGAACTTTGTTGTAGACTAGTCTATGGACCTAGTTTATTTAAGTATTTTTAGCCAAACCGTTACTTTAAATTTTACTAGGATCTCTGCAATGCGCCTGCGCATGCCACAACTAACGCCATCTGTTACAATACAACAAACTACCAGCGTTTATGCTACTCACCGCAAGATGGCACTTTATCACAACCATCGGCTTACCTAATGTAAACCAAATATTCCGTCCTACTCATTGAAAATTTATTATTTAAGTGTTTTAAGATAATTCACTAACGGCCATCCATCTTCCAAATCCCTTGTCATCGAAACGCTTTCCCCTCACCCCCGTTATTAATTCAAAACTTTAATTAAAACAATTCAAAATTATAACTGGAAAATTATGAAATAATTTCGCCCTTTAAGACGCCTGTCAACTAAACAATTCTGTACAGTCCATCAAAATTAATCTAACCTAATCCGGACGCTGTCTCAAGTTTAAACAAAGATATTGCAAACTGAATATCAAGTGTATGGGGAAAACATACGGGCTAGTAACTGTGGCTTGCTTAATCCATCTGTCAAAGACAAAAGCTGTCTATAAGCTACAAAATTCTCTACCAATAATCGTCTTCTACGATGTCCCTCGCACCGCTCTGTGTTCATCCACTCCTCTTTCTTTGTCTAAGATCTTCCTTTGTAATGTGCTCCCTCTGAACATCAGGACGGCAAGAAGTCGGTTGTCCTTTATGTTGAAGGCACGTGAGCACATTCGCAAGAAGTTGATAGATTCATCACAGCGTTAATTCTCTGTTTGTCTTTCCTTTGTTGCACCTGCCATGTTGTCTCTGTACCACCCTAAGGTCGACTGGTAGAAAATGCCTCAGGCATTAAGTCCGCCTTTGTACAGTGTTTTTACTAGTGCATAAAGGTTAAATAAATAAATATAATTATCAATTGACCATATTATGTTAAAAATATAAAAATTAAAACGTAAATTCAATCAAACATTTGACAAAATTCAGCAAACCCCATTAAAAAAAAATGATTTGAACAAAATAACCCAGAAGGACCAAAAACCGTTCCAAAAAGACCAATTTAATTCGTGTCAAATGTCATTTAATTTCCTTTGAAGCCCGCCGAATGGTCACAATCAACACACATCACAAACAATCAAAGCGTGCCATCTCAGAATCCCATCCCCTATATTTCTAACAGTAAAATGTACCGTATCTGTTGAGCCCCTTTATAATCGTCGCTTATTATTAAGCTCTCGCCCCACTGTAACACAGTTTATACGAGTAACGATCGAGTTTCGACGAGTAAACAATTTGGCGATTCGATTCGGAAACTTTGCAACCTTGTGTTCCGAAAACGGGGGTTGGTAGTTGTGTTTGGGCAACACAAATTGGAACTATTTTGCGGTTACAAAAAGGTTGGTTCATGTTTTACATTAGAGTTAATTAATTCTGTAACTAATTTTTTCGTTACAGAAAAAAAATAGTTTTTCTTTACTGTGTTACTAAAACGATTATGATTGGACGATGAAGATCACGTAAGTGTCCAACATTATAATTCTTTCACGCTTCCACTTCCTTATATATTTAATAAGGTAATTCGACTTAAACAAATTTCTGTACCAAACTAATAAAAAAATGCTTCTGAAATTAAAGTTACTTTGTAGTGTTTTTTTATTTTACGCTTTTTAGTAGGTACTTTATCATTTTTCGTAATTCGTAAACACTGGAAAGTCACAAAAACAATATAGGGGAAAGGCACCGAATATCAGATAGTTGCGAAAATTCGGATAGTCGACTATCTCGAAATTTTAATAAAGTGACATCTATTTTTAATTTCATATACTTATTAGCAATCGTAAAACAGCGCCACTGCAGAATGTTTGACAGTCTAGAAACAAAAATGGCGGACAATGAGCTGACGCAACTTTTCTCTTACGCGAAAAAAATATTATTGTGTATAAAAGTGTTGTTTTCATTGAAGTAAGTACAATTTATTTTTGTCATTGCTATGTTTTATCAAGGGTAGCAATTGTTTTGTTGTTTAAACGCATTTCATTGCAGAAAATAGCAATGTTTAAAAAGTTGTTGTTGATCTTATTCAGCCATGTTAAATCTCAATATCAGATACCTACGCGTGCCCAATATCGCATATCCGATATAACGAAACTCATTTTTACATGTTGTATATTTTGGTTGTCCAGTGTCATTATAATGTTTTATGTTTTTCTTTCAGTTTCACCATGTTTTCGAGATTAAATAGAAAGACATGGGATAGCAAATCCATGAAAATTGCCTACCTTGCTGTGAAAAACAAAGAAATGGGGTATCTTAAGGCTTCGAAATTATATGGTGTTTCCAAAAGCACTTTAGATGACATTTAGAGGACATAGATGAGCTCTTGGCAACTAAATTAGGCAGAAAACCTACATTTGACAAGGAAATAGAAGAATAATTAGTCAAATACTGCCTTGAGATGGTAAAAAAATACTATGGGCTTCGGGCAAATGATATAAAACACATTGCATTTGAATATTCCTGCTATTCAAAGAAAACCTAAGATAAACAGCAGAGAGACCAAGCCTACAGTTTTATCAAGCTCGCCATATAAAACAACACTTGAAGCACAAATAGAAAAAAGAGATGGACCTATTACAAAAAAAAAGAACGGCACCAGCTAAAGAGACCAAGGGGAAAAAGAAGATGGAAAAAAAGAAAGTTTTAAAAGGAAAAAAGAAAGATGTTTTTGATTCAGAAGATTCAGAAATAGATATGATTTCTGAAAGTGATGGCAGCGAAGCTAACGATGATGATGCCGAATGCACTAACAGTCGAGGGGAACGATGGATAAGATGCCTTGCATGTCGTCGCTGGTGTCACGAAGAATGCGCTGGAGTAGAAGATCATAGTGTCGTAGACTTTGTCTGTGATTTATGCCTAGCTTAGAAAATTATGTTTTCAGAAAAGTTTTGAATGTTTAGTTTTTGTTTCTTTTTTTTAATTTGAAAGGTTTATTAAGATATTAGTAGTATCATGGACCTGAAAGGTACCTACCTCAAAGATTAAGACTAATTATATTTAAGTGAGATTTTTGAAGATAGGAGGCAATATGCGCCTATCTAATCGAGATTAAAATAATTAAGACTGATTTTAATAAATAATAAGACATGATTGTTAATAAATGAATACAATGTAAAACATTAAGCACCTCGTTTGATTTAAAAAAGTAGTCGCCTAATACCAGATATGGTAATTGGGCCCTATTATCAGATATCCGATTAAGGGCAACCTTTTTAAAAACCACAACTTCTACCGATTTTTGTAAAATAAATATAATTTAAATAAATTAAATGTAATGCGTTTAATAGTCACTGATTTCGTATAGAATATAAAATGCAGATAGTGAAAATATCAACTTTTAAGCTCTGAGCCATTGTTTACTATTTTTTTTTTTTAACAAAAGTGTCCGATAATCGGTTCCTCTCCGGACGCAATTTCGTTTACTTGGATGACATATTTTTTCAAAAATTGTGATTTAAATAACAACTACAGAACCGATTTCGATGAAAGAACGAAATCGGAAAGTATATCCTTTCACATAAAAGAACATTTTTTTCAATCGAATCATTGACGGAGTTATGAGTCGAGGTAGCAAACCACCTCTTTTTTTTGAAGTCGGTGTTAAAATTACAAAAGAGCATGAGTCACCCTTTCACTAAAAATATCAAAGCTCACGAACTCACTCTACCCCACCCCTGTCACGGTGAAAACAAAAATGAAAATAAAAGAAAAATAGCCTAATACCTCCAATAGTAATAATACTTGGTATTTGTCCGTTAAATGTCGTGTAGTCTTCCTACCCTCGCAAAGGGCAGGAGGCGACATGCAATGCTTCAGCAACGAAATTGCATCGCGTGTCCGTAAATTGGTCTAAGGCATCGGCAAATTATTTGAAAATCCCTACCGTTTATTTGTTACGGCCCTTCGCTTCGTCGTGATTTATTGGTGTTTCCTAGCGACTTCAATCGATACCAATGAGTGTGAAAATAGACACAGCTTGTATAATGGTTCTGAGAAACGGGGTTTTACTGTTTTGTTTGTGAACAATTTTATTATACTACGGTAGGTATGCCTCCATAGTCTCATCATCATCATCATATCAGCCGCTCGCATCCATCGGTTACCCGCGACCCTCACCAGGTCATCGGTCCACCTTGTGGGAGGCCTTCCAACGCTGCGTCTTCCGGTACGCGGTCGCCACTCCAAAACTTTTCGGCCCCATCGACCATCTGTTATGCGAGCAATGTGCCCTGCCCACTGCCACTTCAATTTGGCGATCCTTCGGGCTATGTCGGTAACCTTGGTTCTCTTGCGGATATCATCATTCCTGATTCGATCACGCAAGGAAACTCCGAGCATTGCCCTCTCCATTGCCCTTTGGGTGACTTTAAGCCTTCTGATGAGGCCCATTGTGAGCGACCACGTTTCGAGTCCACAGGTCATCACTGGCAACACGCACTGGTCATAGACTTTCGTCTTGAGACACTGTGGTATGTGAGACGAGAAGATACCGCGCAACTTCCCGAACACCGCCCAGCCGAGTTGGATTCGATGGTTGACCTCTTTGTCGAAGTTAGCCCTACCTAACTGGATCGTTTGTCCCAGGTAGACGTACTCATCAACAACTTTGAGTGCAGAGCCTCCAATCTTGATAGGAGTGGGTGCTACCTGGGTATTTACCATGACCTTGGTTTTGTCCATGTTCATTTTAAGACCCACTCTTTCGGAAGCTCCATAGTCTAGGTTAGACAAAATGACATTCTGTTAGTGTTAACGATACTCAAAAAGTTCAAAATGTATGGGATTGTCATGTACTATTGGCATCACATACATACCCAATCCAGTTTTGAAATTTTTACTACTGCTATCGCTGAAAGAATGTCATTTTGTCTAGGTTTTATTGTCGCAATAGAATATTCTACTGAAAAAATCGAATTAGTCCGTCAGATAGATTTCCAAAAAACCTTTTCTTTTACCACAAAAAAAACCGACTTCCAACTTCCTTTTTTAGTGGTACCTACCCCAAACCTAACAACACCATTGGAAAGTCACAGAAAAGTAAAATACGCGATTTCGTATACATGGATGATTTTCCACATACTTTTTCCAGCTATTTGGATTCGAAAACCAAACTAAACTTCAATGGGACCAATCGAAAAGTTTGGTTTAAATCAGTTCTTAGTTGATGGAGATCTGAGGTAATAAACACAAAAATACAATCGAATTGAGAACCTCCTTCTACTTATGAAGTCGGTTAAAAATATTGGGGACGTATTTTTCTTTTTTCACGTATTGTTTTCACGTTTGGGATGCATGAAGGAGCCTCCTCGTGTAGCGTAATTTGTTCCATCAGACACTCAACTGAACCGAGCGCTCGGCGCATCCTGGACAGTCTCACCTAACACCTTATAAGACTAGCCAATCCATCCCTTGCGGTGGTAGGGCTCACGCCCGCCTGGTTCGCGACGTTCCCACCGGAGTTCGGCGTCAAGCAGCCTGCTGTGTTTCGTCGCGCGTGGAAGTACCAGTGCCTCAGGGCATCTTCTGGGCACGCTCGCTTTCATCATCGCCTCATCTACCGCTTTCCATCAGGCGTGATCGAGGTCAAGAGCTAGCCCATTTATAAATAAAAAAATAAAAAAAAACAAAAAATTACGATTCTTAAGTGCGTTGAAAACTCGCGTGACGTCACTAGGATAGTACAATTTTTACTAGCGACGTGACGTCACCAGCCCCCTCTCTTCAACTTTGATGCACTTAATCTTCACATTTTTTTTGCGATTTGAAATGGCAAAAAATACATGACCAATGTTTTTTTTTTTAAACTGAGGGACGATTTTTCTACTTGATAGAATATCCTATTGTGACTACTTACTTCGAAATGGAAGAATCAGACTGTTTTTCTGACTCCTTCTCCTATCCTTTAAAGTCGTAACGTCGTGTTTCGGAACCCTACGAATCACGCCATACACCTTGCACCTTCCATTTTTCCAGTTATTTAGTAGCTGGTTGCGAGTCATATTGAATTCATCACTCACTGCAGTCTGTTACTGCAGTGAGTGATGAATTCAATATGATAGAGTTTAATTTATAAGTTAGTGTCTTTTTCCTAATTATAGACACAAACATCTTAGGATCAATACCTACGTAATAATAATATTCATCATATAAAACAACACCATCCTATTAAATTCAAGACAGTATTATTTTTTCGACCTCAATTCCGATACCAATTTACACGAAAAAAAGTCGACACTAAATAAAATCCCATATTTACGCTCAATTTAGTATACAGCAAACAGTCCACAATAGGAACTAAGGGTCTAACTAAATTCTAACGAGAAACCACAAAACCTATTATTTATCGCCGAAAACCGATCTCATTATTTTTAACGAGGTCAGCTAACGCGTGGCAAAAATCTTCCCACTTTATGAAAAAAATGCTTGGTGATTACAACACCGATGCCATTGTCCGCGGAAAATACTTCTTATATGGTGCATGGTTTTATGGGCTCGCTATTATTTCACAATAACCAATCAGTGCCATACATGTCACTTGCCTGACGCACCCCTGTACTGTGATGGGGTGTTAGGGCTACCGCTAATGTTGGTCCATTCAATACCGAGTTTTTTTGTAGGTGTAACCCGATTGTGATTAATCATTTTTAGAGAATCGTTTTTTTTTTTTGCAAAAACACGTTAGGTTGAATTTATATGTCCCCAAAGTTTTTCGTTTAATAACTTCAAATTACTGAACTGTGACTAATAAATAAACGATTGAACAAAATAAAGTCACCGTGCTTCGATTACTAACCCAGACATTAACTAGTTTACTTAGTTTTCGTAATAGAATAGCCCTAGCAATAGTTTTCTTTAATTGTATCCTACACTTCTTCCTATAGCAACAGTCCTCCAAGTATGGTATTTTATGATAGCATTAAATACGTACACATAAATGGGAGCACCATTGTTCACTGGTGTTTGCAATATAAAAAATGTGACTTTTCTGATCAATTTTTGAGGGAGAAAACAATTACCTATCCTTTGAAAGTTCAATATTGAAAATGTGTGTTTTTATTTCCGGTCATTGATCAAACTCATAGGTACAGTTGTAAGGTTAATAAAAGTTTTAAAAGTCTATTATTCTTTGTTGTTTTTGCTACCTAGTTGGATCAGTGGTCATAAGCGCCATAGTGATCATGAGGTTCTGGTTTCGAGTCCCGGGTTAGGCAAAGTGTCACTGCCAGTTTTCTATCTAGATTATCTCAGTATCATAGGAAACTTTGAGTTAGTGTCCAGTTGATGGCAAAAAACCAATAGATCATGAGATGATGAAATAAGTAAACTATGCTTTGCCAAGGACTGAAAAACGCCTTAGTAACAATAGATAGATCAAGACACTAATTTAAGAAAATACTCAAAGAAACAATCCCATCACTACATTCCTCGCGACTTTAAACAAACACTAACAAATTAAACTAGAAATCCAGAACAAATGAAACATCCAATCCAATACGGCAAACACAAAACTACTTTCCAGGAAAAGTGGTTAAACAATAAAATCAGGGTACCACAACTTGTTTCACTGCAATTATACAAATTGAATGTCGCTGAACTATTCATTACGGGAAAGCTAACGTGAACCACTGTGTTTTAAAACTATTAAAATAGCTTCGTAGCAATTTCTGTGCAGTTCGTGCAATAAAATAATAGCCATCGGCTAGTTGTAGCCCATTTATGTAACTGTAAGGATCAAATTATGACCAATGCTATGATTGGTCACAATTTTCATGGTGTAGCCGTAATGAATCTGTAGTTTAACTGCGGATAATCATCACTAGCCTGATATATTAATATGTTTGTACGTAATTGATTATTCAGGTGGCATATTTTCCTGGTTCTGGAGTTTCGACCGAATACTAGAGGCTCAATGCTGGAAGGCTTCGCACAAGGTGAACCGATGACGTCATCCCCAGACAATGTGTCATTTAATAAGCAAATGCGACAGCATCTATCAATCGTATACATTTTTGACGTATTGATAATCGTCTTCGCCATGCTACTATTGGTTGACAGAATCACACTTGTCTTGAACCCCTGATTGGGCGGGAAGGCCGTGAAAAGCATAGGACTCATCGATGTAGTGACGGTTGGGGGATGCCTGCATATGACCAGAGGCCCTAGACAACGTGCCATTCAATTAGCGAATGCGACTGTCGAAATGCCAAAATGTAGGAATTTGATCACGTGACATTTTGATAGCATTTGTCAATCCCATACATTTTTGACGTATTGACAATCGCCTTCGCTACGCTACCGTTGACAGAATGTCACTTGTCTAGAGTCCCAGCTGAGGACATCTTTCGACTGAAATGATAAATCAATAATCACGGTGATGAATGAAGAAAGACAAATAATTATTTTGTACAGATGAAGTGCACCTCAAGATTTCTGCTTGACACTTACACCTGAGGGCCAATTCTACTATTTTTTAAACATCGTTCGCAATCGCATGCCAGTCGCAAACTGCCAAAAAAGCCTTCATTTCTCTAAATTTTTGACAGATTGCGATTGAGATGCGAATGCTAACGTTGCTTAAATATAAGTAGAATAAAATTGGCCCTCAGATAAGATAAGACGAAAAAATATTTTGGAATCCAGTAGGTTAGTACTTAAGTACGAAGTCATAGAAGGCGAACCGAAAAAGCCACGCTCAACGACCAGTGATCAAAAATAATCTCCATCGAAAATCTCGTCAAACAACGTGCACTGAAATAAATCAGAACATCAAAGCCCACCTGAAATACGATAAAGGGATTCATTCACTCAATAGACGGAGAAAACGATAACCTCGGCCGGATATCCTGTTACGCACTCCAATCAAAGATGGTTGCCAAATTGTACGAAGCTGAGAAAGATCAGTCAGAAAAAAGGGTGACAAAATTCCAATTTTCCGGAACGTTCGGGATATAGGAACTGGATGATTGAGTTGTCCGCCTTTAGGAGCTGCAAACGAGCAAATGTGAACGAAAAATCTGTGGGAAAACCATTTCTGCGGTACATTGAATCTGGTGTTGTGTTCACACAAGTCATAACTGTTGTAGTTTCTGTGATTTCATTGGTGGCTACTAAACATCTACGTTTAGGAATGGTTTTATGACATGAAACTAATTAACGGTGTTTTTTTTCTCTATAAATAGATTCTTTTGTCCTCATTTATTTTTAACTTCAAACATTTTGTGATTTTTGTTGAAACGAAACGGAGTCCTTTGTCCTTTATGCTGGACATTAGAGGCTAGTTCGAATAAATTGGATTTTGCTCTATAAATAATGAGAAAGTATTTTTGTGTGATTTACTTTACTTTAAAAAAAACTTTTTCCCAGAAAACCGACTTCTGAAATTAAAGTTATTTTATACTTTGTAGTGTTTTTTTTGGAAGTCGGTTTTTTTGTGAAAAAGTTTTATATTTTTCACTTTTTAGTGGTACCCCACACTTAACAACATGACTGCAAAGCCACAGGAAAGCAAAAATACTCAATTTCGTATACAAGCATGATTTTTCCACATATTTTTTCCAGCTATTTGGATTTAAAAATAAAACTACTGAACCGATTTTAATAAAATTTCATTGGGACCAATCGAGAAGTCCTTTCACATAAAATAAGAAATTT
The DNA here is from genome assembly GCA_947386135.1 of Melanchra persicariae. NCBI lineage: Eukaryota > Metazoa > Arthropoda > Insecta > Lepidoptera > Noctuidae > Melanchra > Melanchra persicariae. Next base: position 6,360,726 of record OX376655.1, on the reverse strand, counting down.
TCAAATCGGTTCATAAATGACGAAGATATGAGGTAACAAACACAAAAAAAAAATACAATCGAATTGAGAAACTCCTCCTTTTTTGAAGTCGGTTAAAAAACACAAAATACCACTTCATTAACGTCACTTCGCACCAATTTATCGCAGAAATCCCTTCATCAAATCCACAAACACCGTGAAATCACGTGCAATAAATGTCATTAACATCGACACCGGTACCTACCTGTCTAGGTATAAATAGATTTTTCAGTGCAACGTTCGACCGGCGACCACTAACTGCGGCAGCCACCGAAATCGCCCCTCACCATTACTTCCCTCGGCCGTTCATTACCGGAAACCTGGCCGAAAACCCAACTATTCTATGCTTGGATTAAAGAAATGAGGATAGTCGATATTGGCGATTGTAAGTACATCTATTTTTGACAAACACAAAATCCACAAATCCATTAAACATTCTACGCCGTTTCTTGTCTCCTAAAGCATCGTTTATTTATTTATTTATTTATTTATTATACACTTTACTGGATGGTGAAAATTTACTCTATCATGCATGACTTACGAGTGACGTCACACGCAATTAGAGTTGTATTTTTGAAATATTGATTTTAAAAACTTTTTACTACTGTGACTTGGTTTTTGATAAGTTAAGGTAAAAAAAAAGTTACAACCGATACTTAATTAATCTTAAAAAAAATATTCTAAGCGTTTACGAAACGCCTCCATTCGTCCATCATTGCTATAACTAGAAGGACTATAAAGGAATTTACTGCATGTTTTTCGGACACAGTTCTCTGCTAACATACACGATACGACCCAATAAATCTAAAGACAAGCCTGAGTTCCAAACAATAGACGCAGGTGCCTATACAAGTCTTTTTATTCGAATTCAACTTCTGAAGAATTTAAAAATCTTTTGTTTTTCTGCACAGAAATAGAACACTGTGGCCGTGTTCCATTCCTGTGATTTCTGTTGAAAAGAAAACAAAAAAATATATAAGGTAAATAGAAAAAAAAATCTGCTGTTTGTTTGCTCCTTATAAAGTGACAAGAAAAATAGGTATATACATGTCTACAGTAATAGGTCTACACAAAAAATCATCGTGATCGTTCTGCCCAGATACTATGATAAGTACTTTTTGTCAGCCGTTTTCTTCTTCCATTTCTCTTATTTTTTTTGGATGGGAAATCATATCAAATGAGTTCTTCCGCTCTGGGTGGAGCAGAAGGAAGTATCAGACTCTTCCTGACTAAAACCCATCCGTGTTCCTCTTTGAAGAGGACCTTTGCGTTCCAGGACCGCGGTGACTCTTTCGAAAAAAATTCGCAACCCTACAGGCTCTGGCCCTAACAGGCTCCGTCTACTTTCCTTTTCCCCTGAATCATGATTAGAAACGAAAAACAGGGGAAAAGGAATATAAGATTCTATTCCTGTCACACCATAATCTTGGTTTTGATACGAATTCCGTTCGTTTTGCTGGAAAAACTGAGCATTGTGCGCGCGCCCCGCTGTTTGCTCGACCCCTGCGAATGAAAGCGTTAATGAAATCGATTATTATACGATTACCGGTGATAAATCGTCACGACGAATCCGTGTCTGTGGTTTGTATAAATTAATCGTTACTTTGAAAATTATTTAATTTTATAAAATATATTTTTAGTATCAAAAACGATACCTCCTATCCAAAAAATTCGTGGATCAGCAATGTTGGTTATACAGGGTTTCCCAAACATAATGGTAAAACACTTCATTGTAAAGCTATTGGGCTCTCAAAATTAAAAAAAAGTCCCATACCTACCTACTTATGGTATTGGTACAGTCCATGTAAAATACAGATTATTTTCCTAAATCAAATTAATTTTTAAGAAAATGACATAATTTTTAATTATAATGATAAAACTTATAAATAAAAACATTAATAAAAAAAAATTTTTTTGAACCATTCAAAATATATATTTTTTTAGCTTTTGCCCACGACTTCGTACGCGCTTATCCCGTTTTTTTCCGTTCTCCTAGGAAATTCCCGTTCCCGTGCAGAACCAAACGATTAGGAACAGGAGCTCCCGTGGCAATTACGTTATCGCGCTACAACCTTTGTTATGTCACAGCACAGACAAAAGCACGAGCAAAAGTTAGTATTTATATAGCATACGTGTTATTTTGGTACATAAGTTACAATATTGCTAAGTTTCATCAAAATCCGTTCAGTAGTTTTGGCGTGATTGACATCTTTTGTTCAATATCTATAATGACTTGCCCATGTCACTTATGTCGCTGGTTAAACGGCGCAGATCCATAGAAAGGCTAGGCTTTTAATGAAACGGCTGATTAAGCTAGCTAGCTGCGACATACATAAATCAACAAGGAATTATAAAAATTGATACCGAAAAATCGAAGGATTTATGCTGCGGTATGAAAAAGTAATGATTAAAATTACCAGTATGAGCGTATTTGCTCTACGGAGATGTAAGGTGTATCAGGCTTATTCAGTCTTGCTTTAACACCCTGTATAAATTGATATAGATGCCAAGTGAAAGTTTAGGACGGAATATTCCCCTACACAACTTTACGACCTCCGTGGGGGGAGTTGAGGTACAAACAAAGGGTAAAATAATCACAACAAATACTTTTTGTTTTAATTAAATATACAAATGATGAAACATCTGAGTAACTGCGGGTTCTTCGAAATCAAATTTCCCTCTCCATAAATTGTGAAAAGGATAAAAGTGTCACTGTTTTAAAAGTTCCCTAGAAAACCAATTAAAACGCACTCGTGGCCTAATCCTTGTTAACTTGTATCACTATAAAACCAAGATTTATGACAACCGCAAAATGTATAAAAGTTTAAAAAGTGGTATAATAGTGGTAAAGTGTTTACAGAGTTAGTCACTGCAGAACATAAGTCACAGAATGTAAAGAGTGTCTCAGAAAAATCGTTGTCAATAAAATTTATGGGATTTCATACGACGGTGTCGTAAATTTTAAATTCTGTGTGGTCGTTGATGTATTGGTAAATTTATTATGAACCCGGGAGCATTTCGTTTCCGAATTTATTTGGCATTCGCAATGGTCAACCGCAGAAGTTGTAGTTCACATTAATGACAGACCAAAATGTACCTTATAGCGATGTTATATGGTGGATTTTCCAAATATTCTTCGTGATAGCATTTCAGTACTTGAACTCTCTTAAATATTTCTTTATGGAAAATCGGTAAAATGGAAACTTAACAATCCAACAATAAGACAGTTATCAGACTACTACCTGATACGTCGCAGAGCTTATAGGATCAAAGTAATACTAATGCATTAAGGTTAGTTTATTTAAGTAGTATAATTTCGTTCATTTATCATCATCACTTAAACATACAACGACCCTGCTAGCGGGACATAAGCTTCCCAGAAGCGTCACCTCATCGACCGGTCTTGTGCCTCGTACACGCAAAGGATAAATTCATCATCATCATCATATGAGCCTAAAGACGTCCACTGCTGGGCATAGGCCTCCTTCAAGTGTCGCCACAACAATCGGTCCTGTGCGTCTCGCATCCATCGGCTACCATCGACCCTCACCAGATCATCGGTCCAGCTTGGGAGGTCTTAGGATACTTAAGGTCTTATAATAAAAATTAAAGGGAATGGACACTAAGAGCCATCCTTTAATAGTAAAACTTATATAAGTATCTGTCAAAACCCATGTCGTACAAAACAAATGCCCCGATTCGCAATCCCCCATCAGAAACGGATTTCACACTATCACATAACATCCTCAGTTAATCTCAAACTTGGGTAAATACCTTCAAAATCCAGTAAATCACACCAATGACTCAACGGACCATTAAGTGACCATAATTTATGTCTTTGATTGAATATCTACGTTTGTGACCATTTTACGATCATTCGCCTTTTTAGCCTTATCTAGAGTCGGTTTAAGTAATTAATTTTTGGTATACATTACAGTGATGACGTGTGGTTTGAATGAAACATCTGATAAGGTTTTTATTTTACTTTGTAATATGATATTTGATCTGATTGTTGAAAGAGAAAGTGAAAATATTATGAAATGAAAGAAGAATGTGACATTCGATATTGTGTTCAATGTTTAAAGGCGATTATTATCACGTAACAATGGAGGAATCATCTTTTGATGAAGTCCGTATTAAGTGTGATTTCCGCTTGAGAATGTTTTTCAATAAAATATTTCCATTGTATTCAGATTATGTCAGGTGGTTAAATGATAACAGCCGCACGGGTTGATAATCAAGGTTAAGCAACGCTTGCTGGGTCGATGTGTGGATGGGTAGACCATCTTAACATACCGAGTTTCCTCTATGCCTTGAAGAGCATGTTGAGCCGTTGATCCCGGCAGTCAGCCGGCATTTGGGGCAGTGTTGCCGATGGTGTTTATACCTCTACTTATCCTACTCGAATAGTTTGTTTTCCTTCTAAGATGGAAAATTGCGGAAGTCAAAAGCACTAGGCACTGAGGGCCTAGCACGACTGTTATGACTTTATGACGTATAGTAGTCGTAGACCCTTTAGTGTGAGGAAGGACACACAAAATCTGTGAATGTAAATAATTCAATTACATAAAAATGTAAATATAGTCTCCAAAGGACTCCTTTATGTGACCACAAAGGTTAGGTGCCTGCCCTTAGAGCTCCGTCTCTGTTAAATAACTGAGGTGATCAAAATTTTCCGCGCAACTATTTTCCACAGAAAATCACGGTACACCTTATGCGAGGGTGCTTATCAGGCAACTACAGAAGCAAAAGTCAACGGAGGGGAGAGGGTTATTACGGTACTTATAAGCAATGGACTTACTACCTACACATCCCTAAATACTGCGTAGGTAGGAATGTTGAATGTCTATACTAGCAACGCACCTCGGGTTCGCTTCAGTAAGACTGATGCATGTTTTTGTTGCCATCAAAACGGTGGAAAGCTGGCACGACTTTAATGTCTATAGATCAGCCAGTTGTATTTGATACTTTAACAATTTGTCAGGCTGTCATTTGTAGATCTTCGTCAGTCGTTACGGATTTTTTTTTAAATTGGTACAAATCCGCCACACATTTCCAAACCACTGCGATCCTGAAAGCCAGAATCAACAGTGGCGACCACCAGAAAAACGTCGAGTCAATGAAGCTCGACGAGGCCCGGAGAAATGATTCAACTGTCTCGGATCCTGCAAAGAAATTAATCAGAAAAATAATTAATACTTCAAAATTGAGTTGTAAGAATCCCCCTGAACAAAATACATACATACATTGCAAGTTAAATAAAAGCTTTTAATAACAGTGGAAGGAGGAAAAAATATAATTTCCAGTTAACCCTCCTTGATAAGCAGGAAACAGAACAGAGCTATGCCAAATTAAATAGGCACCAAGGGACATATACAACTGGGTTAAGCCCAGTTGCCAAGCACCACGGATTATACATTAACACTAATAATAATGGGTCGTAAATTGTGAGCTACTTTTGATTCCAGCAATAGGTAACTATAGCAAAATCGCTTTAACGCATGTAAATTTGTTCTGGTTTCTACAAGGTCCGTATACTCGTAGTAAACCACTCCAGATGTAACCTGAATACTATGCAACATAATATTACGTTCGTTGTTACGGATTGTCAAAAGCCAGTAAATCTGAGCCCAGTTTTTCCAAGAAGTACAAGAAGTACCATAGTACCATATTACCTTGTAAGTAGATTGTGAAGGTCTGGTAGGCAGCCGCTCCACGTAAAATACTGGTATTCAGCTGAATCCGATTTGACTGGGAGCCGAAACCAATATAGTTGGGAATAGGCTTAGCAGATAATTATACATCTCCAACCAATTGTGCTTCATGCTGGATTGCATTAAAATGACAATGCACTGTTAGCAGATATCATTCTAAATACATTATGGCGGATTCTCAAAGACAGCAGCAAATTTTTTGCCCCATGATACGGGTATTGAATTAAAGTGTTTGCTGTTAGGATTTTTTTTTTCCAAGCTTGTTGTTATTATTTTTTTAGAGCGATTTAATTATTACACACAGATGGGAATTAAGCTACGCAAAGTGACTATTTTAAACTTCTACCAAGTAACAAGTAAAGGTACATTTTAAGTTTCCAAAAGTACTCGGTAATACTAATAAGTCAATGTTTAATTCTGAACATTCAGGTTCTTTGCAAAATGGTGGGTGTTGGGAAAGCGTTGGCGTCGCCGTCGATTTGACGAGAAGCGTCTACGCTATTCAAGCACCCAGTGCGAAACCCCCCAAATACAGTTTAGCAATTTAGATCAATGTAAGTTACAAATATGCCCGCTGTGGGAGACGAACTTGACCCCGAGTCAAACAAAAGTTGGTAGGTAATATCCCCCTGGGCAAACGTAAACAAACTCCTCTATATATAAATACATACGAAACAATGTATCGAGTATATTAATTCGGAACTAGACGGTACACACCGATGTCACAAATTCAGGAAATTGGTTCCATTGGCTGAGTAAACTTTCTGTATTCCCGGAGTACGTTAGAAGTAATGTAAGTTCGCAGACAGGCTACGTTGCTGTCGTTTTTAGCCAATTTCAGGACTAGTGAATAATTTATTTAAGTTTCGAACGTTAATATAACTTTTTTAATACATCACCTAGTTTCAGGAAGGCCTGAGTTTTTGAAGTCATTACAGAACATGCTCCAATATGTGAATCGTTGGAGCTCTAAAAGTTTTAAAGATTAAGCCACGATAAGCAGAGTGATTTTTACCATTACGTTTAACCTTCATAGTTCAAAGGTTTTAAAGATGACATTTTGACTAGCTAAAAACAAAGAATAATCTGAAGAAAGTATAGCATACACCGTTTTTAATAGCCAATACTAATTATCAAAGCGACAAAAGCCAAAACAAATGACACCGATTAATAAAAAATACCCACACATATTGTATGCAAATCAGCCACAATATCAAGCAGTTACAAACGCACATGTCAGGCTAGTGTTAATTTATATTCGCGTCTTCTAAATGCGTGTACAAAAAGTTAATTAAAGGAAAAAGCATAGACATTGAATGACGAGCGGCCCCACCCTTTGCGTATCGCAATTTATATGTTTCGCATTACTCCAACCTTTCGCTTGCTTCTGCATCAATTACAGCACTAGTGCGTTCTAGTTGATCCCGTTTTGTTGGGTAAGGAAGGTTGCGATTAATTGCAGGCATGGTATGTGGGTAATTTACTTTGTGTGGAGGACTGACTTTGTCGTTTACTTTGAATGAAAGTATTCAAGACTTTTATAGGTAGACTTGCAGTAAATCGATATGATTTTGAAACCATTTAAAACAGTTACTAGATTCAATTATTTCCTCTCGTTTTCAATGAAACGTCAGCTGTTAGAACAAAGAATATTGCCGTTTTAATATACATAGTTAGTTGTGGTTGTGTCATTTTTGTTCATTTGTATTAGTGATTTGTAAAGACTGTGACAATGCGTCACATGTTTTAATTCTTGCTATGAACAGGTAGTGATTTTGTGTGTTCTTTGAGAATATACACACATACAGCCTGCCGTACACTCTGCGGACGGCGAGCGTTGGTTGGCTTAGCCAAAATCCAAAGCCAGCATAGTAGACGGGGTCCGTTAGGCCCAGAGCCTGCCAGGATTGCGGATTACGTTCGAAAGAGTTACCGCTGCCCTGGAAAGCAAAGGGCACTAGGAGGAGCACGGATGGGTTTAGTCAGTAAGAGTCTGACACTCCCTTCCGCTCCGTCCAGAGCGAGAGGAGTCATATGATGATATCCCATCAAAATAAAAAAAAACGCCTACCGTACACCTGTATTTTATCAATGTTTTTCCTGTGCTTGTTATGTGATGTACAATAAAGTATACAGGTAATTAACAACTATGGTCTCTTCTCTATACTCATGTATTCTGAACCGGGTCATAGAATCTTAATTGACTCTTATGTAACCTCATTACATGAACATTAGTATCAAGATGATAACAAACCAACATGTCTTACACTAATTACCGTTTAGTTTTGTAATAGAACATCGAACATGTTCTCTTTAACTTAATTACTATGTAAGGGTTTACAAAATTTTACTAATAATACTGTTTTAGCTAGAAACTTGTGTATACATGGTGTTTGTCTTCCTAATCTTATGAGTTAGATGATATAGGAATATATATGTCACTGAAAAATTGCAAACTCCGTAAGATTGTAATAAATCTCTTTTAGATGATAATTTTTTGATATTATATAATTTTTTTTTGATGAGTTTACAATTTCACTTGCTAATTTACAATCTTATGTCCACATTTTCCGGTGACATATATAGGATAGACAGAATACATATATATAGGAGATAGGAAAAAAACGACTTAGTAGTTCCAAACATGTCGCTTTTTAATTAAGCAGATTTTTTCAAGTTTGTCAATATTTTTATTCGTGAATTTAATTAATTACATTTTCGGTCTTCAAGCCCTTTATTTTGATGTCTACTTACCTAACGGCTCTCGCCATTTTGTAAATGATCTGTCATTATAATGCTCCATATCCTAATTAATTTGGGGTTAGCGTCTCTTCTTCCATACTTATCTATGAGGTGCTATCTCACTAGTCACCCCCTTTCTAGCCATAGCATGTTTGACAAAGTCCATGCATCGCTTTTAAGGTTCGTACTCGTACACGAAGGTTGGCCAACGGAAACCTATTACTAAGCCGCAGCTGTCTGTCAGCGAGGTAGACAGTTTACAGAATGTATATTTCTATTGCCGCTATAACACCAAATAATACCATATTTTTTTCAGTTTATGGTGCGTGACTTTTGGAACACCCTATATTTCTTCAATTATATAATTACGTTTAGCAAACAAGACAAAATACAATCTGCGATCCCTTAACTTGGAACACTATTAAGTTATCTCTTCCAATCAATATCATAATTGGTTCGCTATAATTTTCTTTGAACTAACGAAACTTGGGTGATTATATCCGAAATAATTTAATTATGGAAAGGCAAGATTTTCGCTAATACATTAATTTCCTTTACTTTGTTTCATCGGAACCCTTTCGCCTTTCATGTGGTAATTTTATTTAGATATTGATTCGATTAAAATTAATATCTTGCTTTGTCTTGTCTCGCATCGCTTATACAAATATGGTAGCGTAGATGATTACCCAGTATAATAGGTATGGAACGAAAATTATCATAAAATTCATGTGACAAAATTTCAAACGAGTGTTCACTCTTCTAATTTATTGAATTAATTGTCAGTAGTCAATTGCATTACTCACATAACTACATACGAGTTTAGAAATTAATTAAAACTTTATGCACAAGTTAAACTCGCTGTACAAAGGGAGAACTTAATGCGATGGGCATTTTCCACCGACCTTTAAATTGTGACGCGTCAATAATTTATTTCCAAAAACCGGGGATGAGTACATCAGAGGGCCAAGCACGAATGTTAACGTTAAGTAAAGTTTTACTGTAACTATAATACTCGTATCGCACATAATATTTATTTGAATTGGATACTTACTATATTCATATTTTTTATGAGACAAATTATGTACGTATTTCTTTTGTTTCTTTTTTTTTTTTATTGGTGATGGGTTTGCTCTTGACTCTAGTCAAAAATTATTTCGCATAAAATTAAACAAAAATACTATAGAGTTGGAGTTTTTTATATTCAAAATTCACTAACATTCGTGCTAGGCCCTTAGTATGCATAAGTTGCATTATAATCGTTACCAGTATTCCATAAATGATAGACAAAGCAGTGAACTAAGAATTTAATATGAAACTCATAGCCACGACTAGTTTATTAAAATATTAAAACAAACGCAATTACTTTGTAGTGGCATTTTGTATTAAAATTTATAAGAACGCCGTCTGGCATGGTTTTAATTAAGAGTCTCATATCCAGTCACATCTGACGCTTGTGATAATAAATAGTCAGATTTTATGCAGTTTCGTATTTCGATAGCTAAGACAGGGTCGGTGTGTTGTTTTATGGTGATGATCTGCTTGACGGGTACGTGTGCACCGTTTTAAGTGTTTAAAACAACTTTAGCAGTAAGTAACAACAAAAAACTAATTTTTACAACATGTAACAGAATAAACGCAATACCTCTTTAGGGGTCATTGTACTTATCATTATGAACAACTTTTACTAAGGGGTCAACCCCGAAATCGTGAAAAAAATCAGCTGAACGTTCATTTTGTCGAGTTAGTTATGCGCACAGAAATGTATAGGGCAGTCGATTTTTTTTTCACCCAAACGTGGACTGGTAGAGAATGAATAATTTCATTAAGTCCGCCTATGTATTACCAGTGTAGGTTACATGTACATAATGTTATAGTTAAAATAGATAAAAACCAACACTTGCAGCACCAGTTCTATAATATAAAAAGTCAGTCTTTATTGTTCCGATACCTACTTCCACCAAAAATGTATCAACATTTAAGTATTTTTTGTATACTATGATATTGAAAATATGGATGGACTATAGTAGGCGCCAGACAAATGAAGACTAACGGTCATTGACCTTTCCTTAATATCTCTTCGTAGGTACCCCCGGACAGTAAATTATGAATCGTTTTTCATTACTAGAACAGTAAGGATCACGATGGATGTCGATTCAGGACAGCTTTATGTCATTATTTCTGTATTTGAAATTAAGTGTGTCAATAAATTTAGGTGGGTCAATGACCGTTATTCTTCATTTATCTGGCGCATACTATAGTTATTTTCTAAACATTTTTTCTTTCTTTTCTTTTTTTTTATAAAAAACGTTGCCCATACTAGGAATTTCTCCTGTATCGTGGGTGCGTTTACAAACATATACTTACATACACAAACAGCCAGACCCGGAACAACTATCTGTAGGCCATACAAATATTTATTCCGTGTATGAATCGAACCCGCGACACGCAGCGCAGCAGTAGATCGCTCAACCACTGCGCCAACCATGCTCCATCTAAGCAACCAACTATAAATTCTACACTTTCAACGACCATATTATATTAAAACAAGTTCAGAAAGCTACGACACTTTTATAAATTACGAAGGAGTATCGCAGAGCTATAAAACTTGTCACAGTTGACTGTGCAATAAAAAGTAAGCATTTCTTGAACTCTTATTAAATTTTTCAGGCGTCCCCTCCGCTTGTCCTACTGAAATGTTAGAATATTAAATGGGAAACGGGCTTTCCGTCGCCATATCGTATGGGACCCCTTGGGTTCTGTACGTTTCCAATAACCCATCCTCTTATTTATGTGTCGGGTTAACAGCGACAAATTGTTGGAGAAAATGTTTGGACAAACGTTTGGAAATTGGTTCTGACTCTGAGTCCTATAGTAATAGCTCTTGAGACTTGGGACTAGAGGACAAATATTTTATAATAACTTACTTTTTATTCAACCTTATTATGTATGGTTAAAATCTTGCAAGTGAATTTTAAAATAGTTATCCCCAACTGATTGAACTGAAACTTTTCATACATATTTGGTTTGAGTGACAATGTACGGTTAGCTAAATAATCATTATTTTCAATCCAATAAGGCAGAATTTCAACGAAGAAAAAAAAACAGGCTTTTTCCTGTTCTCTTCAAAAACCCTTTCTGTTGATTCCCGTATCGTGGGGATGCATACACATAATTGCTATTTGTACGCATTCCTCAGGATATGAGAATCAATTTTTTTTCACTAATGCAGCTATACTGAAACATATGCGTAGTTGCTGTTATTAACGACTTATTATATTAAAATATTGAAAAAGTTATAAATACCATGATTGAAACAAAATTTCCTCGATTTGGTGCCTTTCAGAAGTCGTTTCATCGCTCGAATCAGAAACTTCTTATAACACCTGAGTCATACTGCAAACCACTAACATGACTATACTCATAGGTGTATTAACTCCATCCAACTACAATACGTCCTAATTTGAAACAAAATTACTCTCCCAACCAATATTTCAAAGCAAGAAAAATCATACTAAAGTCTTACATCATTGGTTTCCTCGTAATGCACTTTTCCGTTCCGTTGTTCCTCGATTTGATGATATTGAAAAATTGCCGTGAAATATTGCAATCGCCGCTTTGACTTTGCAACTGCGTTCACCGGGGAATGCCCACCGTAAGACTACTTCCTGAGATTGCTTTGCCCGCCTCTTTGATATTGTGTTCGGAGGTGAAAAATTTACAGTGCAGTTCAGACATCGCACGGGAGTAAAGAAATTAGAAAAAAAATGCAAGTGCCGCTTGGAAATCAGAAAACTTATTGCACGTTTTCTGGGTCTAAAAGAATATGGAATGTTTTAGTAGACGTTGTATGGAAGATAAAGGAAACTTGATTAGGGAAATTATGTAGAAAACGATGTGTGATTGTTTTTACTAATACTAAGAAACCAACAAACTGAACACCTATAATTATACTAGTATTACTCGATACTTGAGTATTTTCAACTTTTAGCGCTAAGGCTATGGTTTATAATCAAACATGTGTGTTGTGCTTTTAATTTGGCATACGTTTGAATGCCGTCTAGAGTTTGTAAAAATGGCATGGGTTTTTTATCTACACACTCTTCAATACGTGGCAATGCTGCCAGACTTTTGGGTACATTACCAGTGGCCTGCGATGCGGTGGAATTTTTTGACGCCATGTTTTAGATTATTTTTAGTTTTAGACTTTTATTTAAGTGTGTATATAGTTATAGTTGTGAAGATTAATGAAAAGCTTTACTATTAAAAATTAAAAAAACCTCATATAGATACTGCTTAGTTTACCGACTTCTATGGTCCTTTAGTCTACATCCCAAGAATTACAAAAATAAGCATCTAGAACCACACACCCGTCAGGCGAAGAGAATTTCTAAATCTAATAAAAACAAAAAAATCTTTCACCGTTACTCACGCATTTTCAAGACTTCCAAACATAAGTCTCAAATTTCGCCTTCACTTTCAAGTATGGAAAACGGAATTCGCCTATGTAGTATTCCAGTATATAATAGTTGGTTGACAGTGGAGAACAATACCAAAGCCAAGTGAAACAGTCAAGGGCCATTGGTTCAACTATTCAGACCAACACTAAGACCTCTCGAACTTGTGAAATTTAGGCATAGCTACAAAACGGATACGTTTTGCACGCACTTAGTCCTATAAATGTGGCATTTAATAGGCTTTGATAAGGCCGCCCATTATGTCACCCTGTTTAAAGTTTTCTCTTCTTACTATTCTGTTACTTATATATTATGCCACCGAAAAATTGTAATTGTTTTTGAAAAAATTGTTTTGTAAACATTACATCCCATACAGATTCAATAGTTTCCAATATATACGTGTTTAATTAAGAAAAAATAGTTTACAATTTCACGCGATATTTTACAATGTTACGGCATTTGCAATTTTCCGGTGACATAATAAAGATTATTATATTCTCTTTTCTATTACGAGTATGCGTTTGTTGCTGTTGTGTATGTCTCGAATTAATTTTTTTTTTTATTTTATTCTCTTTTTTATTATTTTTAAGTTACGTTTTTAATGATGAAAATTACGCAAAGTTTGTCATCACTGTTTTAGCTATAGTGCATTTCGGGTCGGCTTTCGTTATTCATTCATGCCTGTCGGTCTACTGTCTGTTTATCTTTATCAATATCACCTCACGTTTAGTGACATAATTATAAAATAGTGTAACATAACCATAATTTTAAAAAAACAGTTCAAAGTTAACAACGACTACCCTCTGCCAGCGGCTTCACCCGTGTGATTGCCGGAAATTATCCCAAAGGAAAATGACTCCAGGAATAAAAAGTAACCGATGTGCTATTTCAGACTATAATTTAACTTTTTGACAAATTTCGTCCAGACCCGTTCAGCCGTCCGGGCATGATTGAGTAACAAACATCCATTTAAAGTTTCGCATTACTGAGTAGTAAGATTAAATCTCACGTTTGAAAAGCGTCAATGAACTCGACAAACGCAGCATGTAATACGCCCAGTGCGTAACACAGACATAGCTCTCTAGGCTGTCCAGTACCATCTGCGACCGTCTGGATATGATGTCTTTAATTAAGACCCCTCGCTTCAACGACTTTCCTCAAGCTGTACGTCTATATGGGCACTATGTACGTTCGTAAGGACGTAAGTACGATTGTGGATCAAAACTTACAAAACTTTATATAACGTGTTACAGAATATGAAAGTCATACGGTACTCATTATTATAAACAACTTTTACTATGGGGCCAACCGTGAAAACGCGAAAAAAAAGTCAACGGTTCAGTATAATTTGTCGAGTTATGCGGAGAGAAATGTATGGGGCAGTCGCTGATTATTCGCGAATTCGGTATTGGTCCCACAGTGAAAGTTGTTCATAATGGTGAGTACAATGACGCATTTTCAGGAATTGCGTTTATTCTGATACAAGTTGTATGATTATAAAAATAGGGAAACAGCATCTCGATTTTCTGAAGAAATTCTACCCAGATATCCGAGAATCGCAATCATTTAGTAAAATAATATGTTGTTAAATATACGAGCACATATTATTTCTAAATTTTCGTTTGAATCTTTCTTTTAGACGGCTTTTTGAACGTGTCATAATATGCTGAATTCCTTTATTCTGATCCCAGATTTCCTCGAATCGTTTTCGTTGAAGGGGCCATGGGTGGCTATGTATAGGTATAGTTGTGAGTTTTTCATTTAGAACACGTTATTCAAACAAATGACTTATTTTCAAGAATTTCGTTATATACTTTTCCAGTCCTATTTATAACAAAACTTTTAAATATGCTTATTCATAATGCTTAATCTTAAACAATCATATCGATAGATTTAAATACTAATTAGCAGATTTACTTAGATTTGCCATATTTAAAGTTGTCATATGGTTTTATTTTTTTTGGGGCTGCTTGAGGTTAGTTCAAACATTAATTAGCAGATTCTTAATTAAAATTTTCTTTAGAGTTTTTGAATGTAGAATCTGCTAACCAGTATTTAATCTAATCAAAAACAGTTTAAATAAATAGGAAAATTTTGTTCTGGGCGGCAATTTGAAAAAAGAAGTTAAAAAACGTGGTGGTTATTAATCTTTTCAATCAATTAATTACAGCTGGCTGGAGTCGGGGGTGTCGTGTGCTGATATAACAAAGCTAAAATAGCTGTGAGAGTATATTACTATAATATGTATGTTTATCTTTATGTATAGTTTGTCTAGACAAATGGCAGATTTTTCCAATAGTAAGATAATTTTTGATGGCGGTTTGACACATTTTCCATACAAATGCTATCAAACGCAATTTGTATTCCTCAGGGTAAAGTTATATTGGGCACGCCACTATTGCACCGGTAAGGTCCCTCTTTGAGGAGTGGCTGGAGAGGCGCTACGGCGTCCTCACCTTCCGCGTGACGCAGGTACTCACCGGACACGGTTGTTGTAATGATAGTCACGGACGAAGCGGGCCGCGTGAGGGACAAATAACCCTCACGCCCCAGCCGCCGTAACATAAGGAGACACCCCGGGCGTCGGGGGTCGCAGGGTGATTCCCGGCCACCGTAGGCGCGGGCCTGCGGACGGTGAGCATTGGGTGGCTCGCCGACCGATCAAAGCCAGGCCCAGGTCGACGGCGCGTTGTGTTCCCCGCGCGCTTCTAAGAGATG
Organism: Melanchra persicariae; assembly: GCA_947386135.1. Classification (NCBI taxonomy): domain Eukaryota; kingdom Metazoa; phylum Arthropoda; class Insecta; order Lepidoptera; family Noctuidae; genus Melanchra; species Melanchra persicariae. The sequence goes on along the minus strand of OX376655.1, from coordinate 6,345,080 downwards.
TCAGCAAAGTAGACGGGGCCCGTAAGGGCCAGAGCCTGCCCGGATTGTGGATTTTGTTCGAAAGAGTTACCGCAGCCCTGAAACACAAAAGGCACTAGAAGGAGAACGGATGGATTTTCGTCAGTAAGAGTTTGACATTCCCCTCCCGCTCCGCCCAGAGCGGAAGGGGTCATTTGATGATTTCTCACCCATAAGAAAAGGTTAAAGTAATGTAACCTAACCTAATGCTTTAATAATTGTTTACCTACCTTTTTATTATATACGTCGCAGCCAATTAATAGTGGCCTAGCCTATTCACATAAATGCGCCGATTTTTCAGCGACTTAAGTGACATCTTTTGTTCAATGACTTGCATATGTCACTCATGTCACTGATTAAACGGCGCATTTATATGAAGAGGCTAGGCAACCAATTAAACGGCTTGTTAAGATAGTTGGCTGCGACATTTACATCTTTTACCAGATTTTTTGCTTTAGAATAAAAACAATTTGTTGCTATACAAGGTCGTTAATTATCAGCATACCAAAACCACGATAGGTACAGTATATGTCCTCTGAATGCAAACAGACACAGCAGAAACATTTATTAAACAAGCCGCTCGCGAAAAAAAAATAACCAAAAACTAAACGACCATCAAGGTTTTAATTAAAACATCAATATTGAAATGTTTGAGATCGATAAACGGAGTGGAGTTATTCATAGCAATTAAGATGCCTCAGTTTGTGTACGAATGTGTGTAACAGAATTTTTTGGCTCGTTATAATTAAGTTAAAGTGTTTTGAATTTTGTTGAATCATTGACAGTTTTAATTTCGAATATTTTAATGACTCGCTTGTTTTGTAAAACATGTTGTTAGCGCTAATGAGTAATTAGTTATTAGAGTAGTTAGCTGATTTCTTGATGCGCTAATGTCGGCCAAGATTCTAATTGAAAGCATTTGATTTTAATATACAAACCACAGCAGTTTAGTACTTTCATTCTGTCACGGAAGAAATGCGAATCAAGATCAAGAAGACATTGTGCTCGAGTTTCTATAAGTAGAAAATGGTTTGCCTAAAACTGACAATTTTCACGTGGATAACGCGGTAATTACAAACATTTATAAGCTTACCATCATAACGATAGATAGGCAAGAGTTTTTTTTTACCGATTGGAAATCATCAAATGACTCCCCTCTTACTGACTAAAACCCATCTGTGCTCCAAATGCCTTTTGTGTTCCAGAGCCGCGGTGACTCTTTCGAACAAATTTCGCAACCCTGGCGGGCGGGCCACAGTGGCCACACAATATATTTCTAGCTTCCAGCTAGAAAACCGACGTCGTCGCCAAAAGAGGCCCTGAAAACGCTAGTATGATGATTAGCAGACGCTTGCGAGAGATTGGCCAGAGAAAGCGAAACACCGCGAAGAGTGGAACACCTTTACCCAGCAGTGGTAGAAGGTTAATTGAAAAAATCGAAATCGGCCTCTCATAGAAATTCCTTTTATTTTGATCTCCAATATTGAAAAGCCAACACCCACTTGATTAAAACCACATTTACCGATTAAAGATATCTTAAACGCCAAAGGACCAGCTTTAGATAATATCTGCTTAATTTTTTATTTAAATCCAAGCGATAACTTAATTATTTCATTCAATAGCGTTCCTGCTTAAGTTGTAAATCAGTGTTATCATTTAAGATCTCTATTAAGGGCTTATAAAAGACCATAATTTGTGTCGTATCTTCGCCTTTAACGTACGGTAAATTGGTTTTAATTAAGTCTGCATTCTATACATACATTCTTGTAGGCTTGTCTGTCCGGTTTTTTAAAAACTTTTTAACAAAAAAAAAATCGACTTCCAAAAAAAAAACACTACAAAGTACGGAAATCGGTTTTCTTTTTATTTTTTTTTTATTTTTCACTGTTTAGTGGTACTTGTTATTTTGACTTTCCAGTGGTGTTGTTAGGTGTGGGGGCCTAACAACACCACTGGAAAGTCACAGGAAAACAAAAATACGCAATTTCGTATATTTGGATGATTTTTCCATATATTTATTCCAGCTATTTGGATTTCCAAACCAAACCACAGAACCGATTTTGATAAAATTTTCATGGGACTATTTGGAAAGTATACCCCTTTCCAACAAAAAAATATTTTTTCAAATCGGTTGGCAAGCGACGGAGTTATGCGCGAACAAACATATAAAAAAAATACAAACATCCGAATTGAGAACATCCTCCTTTTTTAGAAGTCGGTTAAAAATGGAAATGGGTTTAGAAAAGTAACTAATTTGAGACATGCTTTGATTTGCATAATCAAAAACCACTGTGAAAGTAACTCTGTCTGTCTGTCTGTAACGCTTTCACGCTAAAACGGTTGACCGGATCGTCATGAAATTTGGCAGATATATAGCTTGGGATATGGAGAAGGATATAGGCTTTTTTACGCAATAACCGACATTCACGCGGGTGAAGCCGCGTTCAATTTCTAGTTATAAATACAAATGTAAATCTGTCCGTCTGTCTGTTAGTTTGTTACTTCTTCACGTCTTAACGGTTAGGCGTAATTTGATGAAACTTGGCACACGGGTAGACCATGTTCTGAAATAGGGTGGGGTAGTAGGGGATAATAGTTTTATCCCAAAAGTATGTTACCTTAAGAATAATTATAAGACTCACGAGTGCGGAAACGCTGGCAGAATCCATAAATGTGACAAAACAATAAACTTTCGGCTAAATTATGAAGCAGAACCCCTTAACTTTGAAAAAAAGAAAAACCTGCAAATTCATTATAATTAATTGATTCATCCCATTTGCTACCTAACCGTTTAACTCGCCGTCCTAAGGAGACACGTTAAACGAGCATTAAATATCATTAAAACCGTAACTATATTGGCCATAATTTGTCTCTTACTAAAATTATCCCTATAAAACCGAAATTAATGCGGCGCACCAATTGCAGTATTTAACCGTATAACCGTTTATATAATAACCTGATTTTTTCAATCTCCGTCCTGACGTTATCTGTCCATTGATTAAGGCAGGCATACATCAGCGGCGATTCCCGGCACAGGCTCTTTGACGTCGCCTACCGCACGCTTATTAAACTTATCGATAAGGCCGATTTACACTGATGAGAACCGTGGCCTTGCATATTAATAGTAGGTGCCGATCATTTGCTCTGAGTAAATCTTTGGTGGAGATGTGATCGTAAAACCGTTGACATGTTTATAATACAAAAAAAAAAACTGTAGTATAAAAATTACTGGGAATATTATGGATGACATAGGTGATGAGTTTGGATAAATTAGCCAAAGATGTGAACAAAAACTGCTTCAATCTAAGGTACATGGTGGACATCCCACCCACACGCACAAAGCGTTTTGGGAATACATTCATTGTGCGTACCGGTAAGGAGTGGAATTCCCTGCCGGAATCTGTGTTTCCTGATAGCTACAACCTGGGAGTCTTTAAGTCAAGAGTGAATAGGTTGCTTCTAGGCAAGCGTGCTCCATCTTCGACCACATCGTCGCTTACCATCAGGTGAGATAGTGGTCAAGCGCGTGCCTATCAATAATAATAAAAAAAAAAAAAAAAAATGCAACTGTTGCCTCCGCCCCTCCTCCGCCTCGTGTGATAATAGTATCACATAAGTGTTTAATACCTAATTTTTACAGTTGCATACACACAAGACCTTATCTACGCCCATGACATGAATCCTCTATAAAAGGTTCTTTTCCAATTCATGAAACCTTGGTACGCCTTTTCATATTGTTTTCTCGTAGTTTACTACAAAAACTACACATCAAATATTTTGATAAACTAGTCTCTTTTATGTACCTAAAGCACGTGCTTGTATGCACCGGTACATGGTGGACATCTCACCCACACGCACAAAGCGTTTTGGGAATACATTCATTGTGCGTACCGCTAAGGAGTGGAATTCCCTGCCGGAGTCTGTGTTTCCTGATAGCTACAACCTGGGAGTCTTTAAGTCAAGAGTGAATAGGTTACTTCTAGGCAAACGTGATCCATCTTCGACCACATCGTCGCTTACCATCAGGTGAGATAGTGGTCAAGCGCGTGCCTATCAATAATAATAATATAAAAAAAAAATATAAACACATTTTCACTCCCATATACCAGCACAAACATCCCGAAGCTTTCGTCCAAACATTTTTCAGCAAAAAAACACATTGTTATTTTTCAACTTTGATGAACAGCGATATCCTAAACTGTGACATGTTCAGGCATTTCACAAAATCGCCTATACAGTTGGTAGCGATTGTGCAATACGATATATGATCAAAGTAATTGATAGTTCTACAGTATATACGGACGGATAAACAGAGTGAAAACATGTTCAATACGAATTCGAAAGCGAGCCGATTGAAAACGACCTAGTTTCTATACGCTTACAAATATTGAGCGGGTACTTTAGGTATTAGGAATTAATGTGAAGTGTTTGTTAATTATAGCGAAAATTGGAATCGAGAATTACGCCTATATTTTGAACGCCAAAGTTATTGGAAAACTGTTAGTATATTAGTAGTACTGCGCGCATGCTTCTTTTCATAAACATGCACAAAATCGTGGCAATACCTGCAGCTAAATTGAATTGGGTAGATAACAAATGCCTTGTTGCATTAAGTCCGTCCATGTACCGCTATTGTACATAAAGTTTAAATAAATAAATAAATAAATAAGAAAAAAATAAACAAAAAAAAATGTTTAATTTTTTTCACGTAAACAAAAAATGAAGACGATCCCTACACTGGGTTGAAAACTCGCGTGACGTCACGCCTTGGTACACTTTAAACATAGAAGTGACACAAGCCCCCACTCCTGCTGGTTGATTCTGTCGACATCTCACGGTGTACACCAAGGCGAAGTGAACGACAACTGGGCCTAAACCACCAACTCTTAAAGCAGTATTACTTAAATATTACTTCCAGTGGGAAAGAGACAGAGCTATACGTCCTGTATAGCTCCGTCTCTTTCCCACTGGAAGTAATATGGAAGTAATACTGCTTTAAGAGTTGATGGTTAGGCCCCAGAGCTGTCATTCTATCTTATTCGTATGGTTTGACAACTCACCCGTCGTACACCCCGCCCAAGTGTTCACTTCGACATGTTTACAGAATCGCACTGCTGATCTTTGATGTGTGTTATATCTTCGTCAATTTTGATTCATTTGATAAAGCAAAAACTACGTATCCAATATTTTTCGATAATCTAACTGACGGACTAAACAGAATCATATTTTTTACTCAGGAATCATCCCTATTGTCTGTAGGTATTTCCGCTTTTTTTAATACTGATAAGGTCACGTTTGGCCACTATCTCACCTGATGGTAAGCGATGAGGTGGTCGACGGTGAAGCACACTTGCCTAGAAGTTATCTATACGTTCTGGTGTTAAAGACCACCAGACTGTAGCTACTCCCCTTGACTTGAAGACCCCAAGGATCATAATTAATTTGTAAATTATAATCAAAACAGAACCTTTAAAACGTCCTACTTATACTTCCTGAAACTGTAGGCAGAAGTGCGTGGGTGTGAGCATTTACGTTTCTAGAGTTTATTTGTTGGAGGAGGAATCTGAAAAAATGCCTGAAAAAGAAAAAAAAACTGAGTTACGTTATCTTAGCTTTTATTTATTTAAATTTAATGTCAATAGTGGTACATGGGCAGACTTAATGCAACAAGGCATCCTCTACCAGTCAACCTTTGGGTTAAAAAGACTACACTTTAGACCACACTTTAGATTTTCCGGTTGCCCCACACGGTTTGTATGTATGTATGTGGTGTCTATTGCTCACCCTGTAGACTAAACAGCTGTATACATTTTAACAATTGAGATATATCATTAGATTTGTCATGATATCAGAATCACTCAAGGTGAGTGACAGGGTTGCGGAATATGTTCGAAAGAGTTACCGCGGCCCTGGAAGGAAAGGCACTAGGAGGACAAAGGGTGGGTTTTAGTCAGTAAAAGTCTGACACTCCCTGCCGCTCCACCCAGAGCGGGAGGGGTCATTTGATGATTTCCCATCCTCTAAAAAAAAAAAAAAAAGGTGAGTGATACTAATAGCTGACATTAAATGAATTTTCAAAACAGGAAACAAAATAAAAGTTTCAAACAAGTCAGTTTTCTAGCAGCCTGATTCAATTGTTTGCATTATTTATGTATTTCAATATTTTCAATTTGTTTTATGATTTTTTTTTCTCAGAACAGTTATCGCGTTATCTCGTCCATCAGTTATCATTTCTGTTAAGAAAATAACATCTTGCAGAAATTCCCATTTGCGAGTCGGACTCTCACAGGACGGGTTCCGTACATACCCTTTAATTTTTAATTTAATTTTTATTATTTTTTGTTATAGCGGCAATAGAAATACACATTCTGTGACCATTTCAACTGTCTACGTAATACGGTTCTTGAGATACAGCCCGCTGACAGACAGAGGGACGGACGGACAGCGGAGGCTTAGTAATAGAGTTCCGTTGGTTACCCTTTTGGTACGGAACCCTAAAAATGGTCTGACTATTTAGAAGTAGGTCAAAATTAAATAATGTAAAGCTAAAATATTTCGTCTTCAGTTAAAAAATTTACTAACTTTAATCATGATGTAAAAACCCTTTATTTTATTTGGAAGTAACTTATTTACAATATAATACTAATTTAACTATGTACACTTAAAATAAAATACAAAAGGAAAACTCCTAACTAAAAGGCGTCAAAAAATTCATCCGTATCGCTGTCGACTGGAAGTGAGCCCAAAAGACTGGCGGCATTGCCACGTTGTATGGCAATGCTTATCCTCTGTCCGAAGTAAAAGCCAGCCCTTGGGTCACGCGAAGTGTCAACTAAGCGTTTACAAAGTTCTTTAAATAACGCATGAGCACTCGGACCCCACGGTCCAAGAGTTTCAACCCCAAACGGCTCGAAAATATAATTGCCAACTAGGTTATTGTATTTCCGCCGTTTGAGGTTCTCAGCAGCCGCAGCGGCAGCGCCAGCACAGCACGACGAGCTAGGAAGATGGGATGGCGCAAGAGTATCGACACAAGTAGCGTCCCACACTAAAGGCCTACCCATCTTCCATGGAAATAAAGACATACCGTCCGGTCGCTTGCCATCGTCGCGTGCCAGGCCACTGGGTTCTAGTACGGCTGGAACGCCGACGGCAACAAGAGCACGTCGGATAATGTCGTTGATGTTAGCGTGCCGCGCTATGCGACCAGCACTTCGCCTGCATGATAGGCCGTGGTGCCCGAGACTGTTGACAGCTTCGCCACAGTGGCAGCGATGAGGGGAACAACACGATGCGCCTAAGCGAAGGGAAGCAGCGAGGCGGAAAGTCGTATCGTCTAACAAGGTGCCTATGTTCGACGACGGTAGTGCGTGAAGCCAGAGGCCCGACTCCCACTCACCCACAGCCAGCAGGCGCGCACGCTCCGCAGAAGTAGCAGAAGTGGCAATTAGGTTCTTCTGAATTTCTCTGCAGAGCGGTTCATCCCACCGCCTCTGGTATGATGGGTTGTCGGGTGGATTTTCATTCGGGCAAGCGAGTCTCCAGGCATTCATAGCCTCGGTGAAGCACGGCACATCAAAATTAATCAGTGTGGAAGCTAGGATATTCCTGATTAATTTATCAGTGCCATGAACCGAGGATATAAAAGCCGGTAAACTAATACTGGTAATTTTGCGAACGCCAAGGCCTCCCATACGGATGGGAAGGGTAGCTTGAGCCCAAGCTCGGTCGTCCATGGCCACATTTAAAATTGAAGAAAGTGTATCCTTGATAATTTGGTCCATTTTTTCCAAAAGATGAGGGTGCTTCCATAGATGGGAAGCTCGAAGGAAATATGTTAATTTAGGGCCGAAACAGCAGTAACGAATTATGGTTATGGCCGAATGCATGTTAATTTGGAACAATCTTTCCGAAACGTCATTGAAATTTTGAACTTTTTCTTCGACAAAATTGGGAAAGGAATTTTCAAAGATTGGCGACCCAAGAAGGCGAAGAGAGCTTTTGTCCAAAATTTTGATTTCAGGAGCTATTGCGTTAAATTTTGAAAGTGTGAGTTGTTGGTCAGTACTGTCAGATAAAAATAATTCGCATTTGGATAAGTTCAGATCAAGGCCAATGGTGTGAAGTTGATTTTTTAAAAATTGAAGATCATTTAATACCGAATTTACATCGCCTCCAAGGGTTCCGTCATCAAGATACCAAACATTAAATTTAGAATTTAGTTGTCGAATAATTGGGTGAATAGCTAAACTAAAGATCACTGGCCCGAGAGGATCACCTTGTTGACAACCAACAGCAGATTCCAAAAGATTGTTCCGATATAGTAATTTAGATGGTTGCCTATAGCATTGCCAAAGAAAACTGAAAATTTGAGGTATTTCTTTTTTAGTTTCTGCCAGCAAGGTGTCCCTATTTACAGAATTAAATGCGTTTTTGATGTCAACCTTCAGGATGATCTCTCCTTTGCCAGAATTTAAGTAGGTCGACAGTGCGTGTACAGCAGCCTCACAGCCCCCTTTGGAACCGTAACCCAACTGCAGGGGCTGAAATTTTTCCGAAACGATCTCACCATAAAATTTACAACAAATCTTGGCTGCCGTACGACGATAAGTAGTTCCCACGGCAATGGGACGAATACCGCCATCCCTCTTGCGCAGGGCACATAAGTTGGCCCCGTACAAGACGTCGATGACGGTCTCGTTTACCTTGCCGGAGAGCATGAGGTTAATCAGAGCCGTGAGCTCCTTCAAAAGCAACTCACCAGCTTCCCCGGCGCTTGAACAGATTAGGTCCTTTAGGTGTTGGGGACTTAGGGCGTCGAGGCCGCCAGCAGAGCCACTCCGGAAGGAGCAAACGGCTGTGATCACATCTCGGCCTGTAATGGTGAGAGAGTGAATATCCGAATCAGGGGGGTCGGGAGCTTATTTATTATTCATTTGTCAGTCACTCTGACTCTTTAAGTGTAAAATTATATTTCATGTTCGAATAGATAAATTAGTACTAGGTTATGTTTTGTGGCTTGCAGTACAGTTTTGCGGTTTGATTAATATGTACGTAGTCGATGCAAATTGACCGCTCTCTGGATAATATTTACGTGTAAATAATATCAATATTTTTGGTGTTATAGTTATACAGGATATGGCCTCATCATCTGCCTAGCCTTTTCCCAACTATATTGGGGTCGGCTTCCAGTCAAACAGATTCTAGTGAATATCAGTATTTTACTTGGAGCCAGGGGCAGATCCAGAGTTATCATTTGAGAGGGCTTGATCCCGCTGAGGGTAGGTTTTTTATCAAAGTAAACATTAAAAAGCACAAAACATTTTATTTTATTGAACGCATAACAATCCTTCTTGTATAAATTGCAAATTTCTCATTGACTTCGTTAGGTTCTAAACTACAAAAGATATCTCCGTCTTGGGGGGGAGCATGAGCCCCTTAGTCTTCCCCCCGCTGGATCCACCCCTACTTGGAGCGACTGATTGTCTGACCTTCACAACCAAGCAACTGGCATAAATGTGAATTAGTCTATGAGCTCGTTGTCACATCAGTCGATCTCCGCTAGAGGTTAGCAACACTAGCTGTTGATCTGTAGATGAGTGACCTGTTATTACATAGATACTGAGACTACTTCGTGTCTCGTTAGGCAGAAAATCTGACACCAGTCTTGACAAGAGGTATCGTGTAGTCCAGTTACTAGGTATTGGAGTTTAGCCAGCTCCTATGAAAAAAAAGGGTAGGCTAGGAGGCATTACCTAGTATTTTTAGTGCTCAGCTGCAACCGGTTAGACAAGAAACTGACCCAACAAAGTTGTAGAAGGCAAAGCATGAAGATTAAAGTTTTAAAAAACCCGGGTACAGAAAATAAAAGTGATATTAAAAGTACATCATCTGCCTAGCCTTTGCCCAACTATATTGAGGTCGGCTCTCAGTCAAACCGGATTCAGCTGAATACCAGTATTTTATGTGGAGCGGCTGCGCCTACCAGACCTCCACAACCCATTAAATGGGTAACACGTACTTCTTGGCAAGACTGGTGTCAGATTTTCTGGCTTCTGACAATCCGTAACGACTGCCAAAGATCTCCAAATGACAGCCGGGACCAACGGCTTAACATGCTTTCCGAGACACGGAGGAGTCTCGATATGTTAAGATGGTCACTCTTCCACAGACCAACCTAGGCAAGCGCTGCTTAACCTTGAAGCGGCCTGTGCGGCTGTTACAATTTAGCCTCGAGCTATAAAGGTATATTAGGGAAATGTATTGTTATTGCAAGCTTACCATAATCGAAAATGAAAATTTGTCATTGAAAACGTGTCATTATGCAAATTAAAACACAAGAAAAAATAAAACAATTCGTATGCGAAGTAGTCGCAAACGAATAACAAAGTATTCTTTTCCACAATGGAATAAAACACGAAGAAAATTACGTTTTTCTTCAAACTACACATACGAGATTGCTTCAAAGGAGCTCCATAATAAGGAGTCTGTCTCCGTACCGGCCAACGTTCCGGACAAGTGTATTGTTAGCTTATACCACTAAAAGTATCGTTGAGAAAGTCCACTCCGAGCCAGATGCCAAATAAACGAAATATTTTAGGTAGCGGGTCGCTTGCCTCATTTATGCAGTTCAAAATCCGAACATCAAAATCAAAAACCCTTAATTAAAACTATGCTAAAAATCAGCACTTCTTGAACGTCAAAAATTTAAATAAATTTAATTTATTTTAGTTTGATGATAACCCGAAACGCCCGTCACCACTTCCTAGTATTTTAGCTGTAAACTATGCTGCAAGTGTTAGTTTGTGGTTTCTTTCATTCGTTTCTCACTAGGTCTGTCCGGAATTGGCTTCTTAAAAGGTACTTTTTAGAGAACATCGAATCGTCTCGGCAGCCACTGTTAGAGACGATATTGTCTAAACTATCTACACAAACGAAGCGAGTCGATTCACTGACAGAACGTGACAATTCTGACTATGTCTACGACAGTAAACAGGCTCAGCGTAGTTGCTCAGTTAGTTGAAATGTATATTTGTATGAAAATGATCAGCAGCAGCAAAATCATCGTATTTAAATTAAAAAAACACACAGCTGAAACTGCTAGTCGTAGAAAGCTGAAAATTGGTATGTAAGCTTCTTGGGGAGTGTAGGGGAGCACTAAGAGAGGATTTCTCGAAATTCTTAACTAATATCGTTATCATACGTCCATCTATCAAACGCAATGGCAATGTTGAAGATATATGGCGCTCTAAATTATGCGTTTTCAACTAAACGGCAACAGTTTACAGTGTACATTTATATAATTCAGTTCTGTATGGATCTTCTGAGATGTTTTACTTATTTTGATGTCACACTGCAAACACTTATGTATCCGTCGCGGACTCGGGGTACAAAACACCGTTTCGGACCTTTCGCTTTGAACATGCATTAGCTGATGAAAGTCCAAAAGTTTGCCTAGGCTGGACCCATTCAATCTAGTTTGTGTAAGAAAATGATTGAGCAAGCATTTTGATTACATTGGATACCTCTTAAGGGTGGCTGAAAATTTGTGTTGATTAAATGGGTGCGGTAAACTGCTGTGCTGTGCTGCATACATTTTGTAAGCGTTAGATGCTGCAATAGTCAGTATTGTATAGCCTCTCAATCGACCGATGACCTGGGGATGGCCGTGGAAGTACACTGGCTGTGAAGCTTACGAATATATTTTCTTTGGATATCTTTCGACTGAAATGATGATGAAGAGTGGCCTATATGGAAAGCTCTCAACCGCTTGCGCCCTAGTAGGCCGCTGCAAATACATCATGGCAAAATGGGCTTACACCTGCACCATTAAGGACCTAATTAGTGCCACAGATGCCGCTATAAGCCACTTCATCAACATCATCGTATCAGCCGAATGACGCCCACTGGGCATAGGCCTCCCCCAAGTGCCGTCACGACAACCCGTTTTTTGCGTCTCGCACACATCGGACACAACATGACACACAATGTCATGCATGACATGACATTTCATCGTTTCAGTATATTGGTGAAGTAAGGTATATACATACCTTAAGCAGATTTTGTGTTTTTGCAGCCAAATTCGCCTGACGAAGTTAATTTTAGCCCTACTGACGCTTATCTTTATTTAGCCAAGTTTCCTGACAGTCAAAACCAGTGACCTATGCCAAGAAACTACTAACAAAAGATGTTAAATACCATGCCGTGTCGGTCGCCCGCATAATCAGGTCTCAGTAACGAGGTCCCGCGAAAATAGAAGAATAATTCTTTTACCAACACCCTTTGTATATTTCAAGCTTTCTCCACTGAAGATCCAAAAAGCTTTGTGAATACTGTGCATAGACTGTCTTCTCTGCAGGAATTTCAAAGCAATTGTAGAATAGATAGTCATTTGCGAGTTTTATACAAATGCATTAATTTCATTTTCAAAATGTCCGTACTATTTTGTGGAAAAGTTTATTTGAGTGCCACGAAGAAAATGTAGGAAGGACTCAAACTAAAGTACAGTCGCTAACAACTGTATTTTGTACGATTTCGTGTGCTTATTTACAATGCTAGTCCCAGAATTTCCTTTTCCTTGATGTTTTCTTTGAATGCAAAGTCTAAATTAATTTAGCAATTTTAATGCTTTCTTTCGTAAAAGTGTAAAATAAGTTATTTAAAAAATGTTTCGTAAAGCTAGTTACGACGATGTACTTTTAGATCCCCCAAATAAGTACCTACATCAATTGAGGGTACGTTACGAAATGATTACCTACTAAAACATCCCACGTTTTCCATTCACTTCCATATCAGGACGCACACATAGGTTTTACATGTTGTAAAATGTTACAACCAATACTTATTGCGTTTTACCTTTACCGCTCTCTACAACCCGGTTTACCCCATATAAACAGTACCCAATACGTATAAACCTAAAAAAAAATACAACCCGGCTTTTGAATTCACTTTTCGTAAAAGCAATTCCGTTTACGGTGACATTACAGCGCTCACAAAGGTACACGAACTCGTAAACCTTATCTTGAAGATAATAAATAACACTTTTCTTTAACAAATTTCAGTTTCGGAAGTTCGTGCAGATACGGTGTATCTAAGAAAGTATTACTAAAGTACTGAGTCAGGGTTCCTTATCGTAAGTATTGCCGCCTCACTGACAGGGGTCTTCATAAAAATTTAATGTCTTTAATCTTTAAAGCCCTCCAAAGTTTGGGCCGATGATAGCCCTAAGTTTACGAGGACGCGTAAACTTCCATGATGGTTACTATGTACTACTTTGTTGCAGAAGTTTTATGTTCCATATTAACGTTTGTAATGACAAGATGGCTGCCTAGATAAGTGGTGAACAAATTCGGGATATTATAATAAAATGCGGGGGGAAACATTTTTGTTGGGGACTGTACCAGAACCAGAACAATAAAATGTTTTTATTGATGATTAAGCTTGACGATGCGTTATCTATTTCATTGCTTTTAGTGGGTAATATTTGATGATGTATTAACGAATCGAACGAATCGATCAGATCAGAATCCCGTGAAGTCAGTATCTCATCGGACTTAGGTATATGGTCACGAGAGAAAAGAGCAATTTCATAAAACACTCATTCTAAATTTGAAAACATTAAAAAACACGTCTTCTTTTTGAATCTGCAAATATTTTGAAATAAGCAAACCTTCTTTGGAATCTGCAAAGAATTCAAAAGCAAAAACATCATTTTTTTGTTAATCTTCTTATAAAGCAGTAAACATTTTGAACTAAGAACGCCACTTCTTTTAAAAAACTAGCACCTAATCGCCAGCTCATTCAGCCTAGTCCTGTAATAAGCAAGGTTGCGTGCTCGCCAAGCATAAAGTATCGCTTAGAAATGAAAGCGCGCTTATTGTTTTAAATTGCCACCCGCCCTCGCTGTGACAGTGGGCGGAATGCATTACTCTACTGTTATTATAAGGAAAAAAGCCATGGAGGTTTTTTGTACTTGACCATTTTGTAAAATTAAATGTTCCTTTTAAGCATAGTGTTTACGCATAGTTAATATCACGTGGTTGTGGAGTGATTATTCAAAACAATCTTATTTCTGTTTTGATAAAATACTAAGGGAATACATTTTTTTTTTAATACATGACATGCATAATTTAAAAAATCCATGAGATTTAATAGATTAGTGTAGGGTTTTAGTAAAAATTGTGTTAAGATCGTTTTGAAAATAATTACGCATGAAAAAAAAAATTGTGCTCCACACAGTTTATCTCAAAATATACAAAAATGTAATACTAACAGTGAAAATAGAATTAAAATTGATCGAAAAATCAACGAGATATAACTATTTTTTTAAATCTATTGAGAAAACTCTATTGTTGTATGACAACCGTATAGGCGTCATGGATATTGAAATCAAAGTCCATACCAGACATCTCTTTCTAATCGTCAACTTTAAGCTATAAATAAAACTTCATCGGCGATGAAGTTATTTTAAAAATTATTACATAAGTCCAAGTTCAGTTTAAGTGCTAATGTGTATTTAATTTTGTAAAAAAAAATTGCATGCATAATCCCTATTGTCATATTTTTATATCAAGGAAAAATATGCCCAACATGTTTTCTTAACAAAACTCTCAAACAGCCAGTTTTTTTCCACAAATAAAAGTGACATGACGAACAAAACTTAAATACAACCAGCAAATGGAGCATTGACACAATAATATCAAATAAGTAGGTCCTGCAGAATGATAAAGTGTTCCAATTCAAGTCCCAAAAGCATTATGATAATCAAATGACAATCGTCAACCATAATTCTTCCATCAAAGCCTAATCTAGGCTTCCTTTCAGATAACACGACACAATTAATAACGAGAATCCAAAGCAGCCCTTAATCTTAGACATTTATCCGTTAATCTTTGGCCGTCACGCAATACCTGTAAGTAGAACATTAAAAATCAACCACCAAAACTAATATTGTCAAAAAATACAATGACTAAATAAAGTGGAATTAAAGGCTCTCACAGATAAACTCGAGGCGACAATGAACCAGCGGAGTGCCTGGCACTCCAGCGTGATTTTATTTATAGTACTTTTTTTTTCAGTGTAGGTACTTCAGGTAGGACAATTTCTGTGACAAACCGCTTCCAAAGAACCTATCCTACGGATACAACAATTTTATGAAAAAGCGGCAACACATCATTGTCGCATTCTCGCAACGCGCCTGTTTACGGGGGCTTTTAAAGTTTAAAACCGTACAAGGAATATTTTTAAATTTGCATAGGGTTTCGTGCTGTCTGGCTGACAAAGAATGTGGCGTGCCATCTATTGTGTCCGCGACAGCCAAGTTATTATTTCAACGGTATTTTTTTTATTAGAAAAACGAGGCGTTTACTGGAAAATAAACAGAGCTATTGACATATCGCTCTGGGTTTTGTCCGTAACCTTTACGCGTGTATTCATTCTCTTTCCAAAATCGAAAATTTGCATATCCATTGCGCGTTGTACTCTCGCTTACTTAACCATTCATGAACAGAACAGTCAATGTACAATTCACAAAGTAGTATAGAACGGTTGTAATTGTTTTTTTTTAACGTTCGCAGTACAGAACTCCTCGCGTGCACGTCTGGCGTGATTTGTGAGCCTCGGAATCGCGCGTGACGTCGCTCGGGGAACCTTTCCCCCACAAAAGGGGGAGGTCAACTGTTACCCCGCATACCAGCGGGTACAGTAACATGTCCGACCCCGTTTTACTATGAAACGACAGTTTTATTTCCCCCTAAGTCGAGACAAGAGCAAGAAATCAGATTTAGCAATGTTAGTGGTTTTTAGTGGACTTCAATGTTGGAGTTTTAGAACTGGATCGTGTGACTGGTAATCACCATGCAAATATGCAATCGAATTGGTGCGGCAAGACTGGATAGCGCCCTCTGTCGGCGCGACGGCGCGATTGATTTTCCGTACGAAAGAACGCGACGATCGCGTCGTTGCACGATGATTGTTAGGACGACGCCTTAGACTGAAACATTAATAAAAGATACTTAGAAACGGATTATTTCTCTCCGGCTCTTCCAGCAATGTGACGTCGCGGATTTCTGAAGACAGTTGATTATCGAAACGAGTCCCATAAAGGAGCAAAGCTTGGTTTTATGCCGATGTAAAGATTATCTAGAAGTGAAAGCACGACTCCGCCTCCGAACAAAAACCAAACACATATTTAATATGTAACATTATATTCGTCCGTTATATATTAGATACAATAAATCGTGTAGCAAGGCCGAATTTATACTACATTGATATGCTACCTCTTCATTTATATTACTTACAAACTTTCATTGAAGTAGTTTATTAAAGACTAGTTTTGCCCGCGATGTCGTACGCGCGTTGCGCATATCCCGTTTTTCCCCCTCCTGTAGAAATTTCGGAAAATCCTAAGTCTTTACCAAGGAACCTAGGTGCCAAATTTCAGCTTTCTACGACCAGTAGTTTCGACTGTGCGTTATCTGTCAGTCACTCATTCAGTTGTGGAGGTCTGGTAAGCAGCCGCTCCACGTAAAATACTGGTATTCAGCTGAATCCGGTTTGACTGGGAGCCGACCCCAATATAGCTGGGAAAACGCTAGGTAGCTGGTGATGTATATTTCAAACCAATTCGTAGTCCGCTTCCATTTCACCTACATCCTTGTAACTTTTATAAAACGTCCACAGAAGCAAGAGTAAAAAAGAATGAATATTACAAATGATTCAATTTGGTGAGACATTATTTTTTGTTGCTCCTTTTAATACTAGCGATTTCTTTGGACGATATCACTTATTCGTCTTTTGTATAACGAGGCCAATGTTATTCTGTGGTATTTTAATAAGATGCCTTACGACCTATTGGTGTGACCTTTTTCACCTTACCTTACCGTATAGAATGATTTTTAAATGGCTGTCTCTTTTTAAAAAAATATTGTAAGAATTGTAGATTAAATTCTGAAAAATGCTTGGCCCGGGCTTTAGGCCTTCGTAAATGACAGGTGTCGGATTACATTACATTTTTGAACATTGTCATCAGGTTTTTTAACGTTGAATTCATCTATGACAGTGACAACATTGAAATTGAAAAAAAAACGTTAATAGAATAGATTATGCTGCTTGTTGATTATGTTACGGGTAAAATTGTAACCGAGAATAGAGCAGAGCAAGTCACAGTGGATCTATCGGTAGATATTGTTAAATTCGAAGTAAATAAATACATTACTTAGGTACTTTGAAATTGATTCTAACTTTTCTTTTAAAACCAACCAGAACTACTTTAAGCCAGAGAGTAGTCTCAGTTAGTAAGGTTTTTCTTCAGAAAGGAACCTTCACATTACTTATTGTAGACACCAGATTAATATGCAATAACGGGCATTGACCCACATACATTTATTGACTTTTTTCAAATCAAAAACAGAAATAAAGACATTAAGCTGTCCTGAATCGACATCTATCGTGATCCTTTACGTTCTCTAGTAATTAAAAACGGTTCTTAATTTATTGTTCGGGTATCAACAAAGGGATACTAGGGAAAGGTTAATGTACTTTATTGGAAGTTTATCTGGCGCCTACCATATTTACCTAAACAACCTTGACATCAAAACCTTGTTATAAACTTGAGTAAAATTCAAATATATGGGTTTTGTTCCTAAAGTCCAGCCCAAAGTTAAAATTACGAACAAAAAATGTGACAGCGTCTGTCAACTCTTTTGAAGAATGTAATAAAATTATTTCATTACTCCTAGACAAGCTTGCAAGGAATACCAAGCGGCTAATGAAATTAGCTTCTCTTTCATTAGCAGATAGCACTTAGTTTCATAAAACAGCCTTTAAAATGTTCCTGACAAAAATTACAAACAGCAAAGAATTCCTATTTCTTCATGGCGGACCAGATAAAACTTAAAGGATATTTTTAAATTCTCCGACGCGAGGCGATGGAAACTGAATACAGAATTTGCTAGCACTTACGAAAATCAAGTGTTTTAGAAATGTTACTGAACGAAGTGGTTTAAAGAATTTATAAATAAATGCGACACTGGTAGGTATAATGTATCTTCGTAAGTAACTAAACAACAACCAAAATTACGATACTAAATTATGAGATTCGACGAAATAATAACAATTTTTGAAATCAAATTCCAGCTTTAGACTTACGTATCGACAACCAACGAAAAGAGCTATTTATTAGAATATATACCTGCATATTTATTATTTATTTTCAGCCTATTCCATCCCACTGCAGGGCAAATGCCTCTCTTTCTTCCTTCCATTCTCCCCGGCTCTGGGCTAGTGTTGACCAATCCTGTCGATAGGCGTCAAGCTCGTCCCGCCATCTTCGCCTGGGCCTGCCGCGATGCCTCCGAACATTTTCTGGGACCCACATTGTGGTTGCTTTAGCCCATGAATCGTTTGACATGCGGCAGACATGTCCGGCCCAGTCTCATTTAAGCTTTGCTGCTTTTTGAGTGATGTCGGCGATTTGTGTTTTGGAGCGCAGCACTGCGCAGCACATATACCTATACTGTACATTATTTAGACTAAATTATACTAAAAAGAAAAAAAACGAAACGAAAACAAGCAAGCAAAAAACTGACAGAGCCTAGGCTGTTTAGTCAAAAATCTTTTCGCAATACTTTCCAATATTGGCAAAAATGAAAACCTCTTCTAAAAATACCGTAACTATAAAAGCATCTATGATTAGAAATCTTACCAAACTTCGTCGTAGCCAGAAAGTTATATAAGTGTCATTACTACAACCGATGCCTACAAACTTTGCCTATGCCGCAAACTTTATTACGCCGAAATCGAATTTACCTCATTGGTCTTATGGTGTTCTGGTCCAAGGAATCAGGCAGTTTCTGGCCAGAAGCCAACATTGGAAACTACTGGTCTTTTTACATTTAATACTCTTAAGTTTGATGTAGTGTACCGCCGAACTTATAAGGAAACTGAGATTAATACCGTTTATTTTGCTAAGAGGTTTAGCTCAAATTGCTTTCTCGGAAATAGGGTTACAATGTTTTTTAGTTTCCTTGTGTCGTGTTTAGAGAAATAGGTAGGTGAGTAAACTTTGTAGATACGAAGCTGGTGTCAAATAACAATGATTATCGTCATTATTTCAGACTAAAGACATCCACTGCTGAAGTTCTCCAAGCGTCGCGACATCGACCGGCCCTGAGCCAGCGATCAACATAACAATGAGTGATGGAGACACTCAATCAAAGTAAGTACTTGTTCTCTAAAAACATAAAAATAGAAAACGTTTGTAGTCCTAAATAGAAGCTACTCCAGTTTTACCGCTAAAATCTCTCATACAAACGAAAATAAAACACCAAAAAACAATAATGTGACAGTCGTTTGACAACTCGTGCAATTCAGAGCCATTGTGATTCGCTTCCGTGTAAATAATTTTTAATTTCCTCTTATAATTTTCATTCTCTCCCTGTAGCCCTGTAAATGTCAGTAAATATAGCTTTATTTTCAACTCGGAGCGTTCATGAGCAAGTTTTTATTGTGCCCATGTCGTTTGTCACTCGGAGACAGAGGGAAGCGTTAATTTGACAGGGGATCTCATGCCATACTGACCCAGTTGCGTACTGGATTACTTTATACTACGTGTTAGTTTGTCACAATTTTTCGAATCATTATAAATTGTGTTGGTCCGTTGTATTTGTGGCAGCCGTTTGTGGGATATGCTTGAGGATTTTATTTTTCAGACAATGTTTGTTCCGTCGTTTTTCTCTGTCATGTTCTTATTTGTGGTTACTAAAGATGATATAGGGTCCAAAACTATCTCATATGCACTTTCTTGTGTTACAATCTATAGCTACAACGAGCAACTATTGCTAAACACCCTGCATTATACTATCGCTATGAAGAACATTATCATTTGATTCACGACTTCTAAACAAGTTTTTAATAAAATTCTTAATTCTAAATAATTTCTTGTTTTAAAGCATTTTTTACACGGCAATAAATTTTTAAAACTTAAATATCGTGTTTTAAATCCTTACAAAACAAATACTATCAAAGGACGCAGGCCAGGACCAGTTAAAATAGTTTAAAAAGTCGTAAATATTTGAGCAAGCAATTCCCAATTCCGGGAGTGTATAAATCTGACAGATGAAAAGTTCATAACTAGGAAACTAATTGGTCCCAAACGGCCCGATAGTCATAGTGGATGACTCATAAGGGACGAAATAAACCTGCGAATATGTAGGAATATTCGTATTGTTTAAGGTACACAACAGTGTTATGATTGTTCTGTTTACTTTCTCAGTTCTTCGTTTTCATTTGTTTTTCTTAGTTCTCTTTTGTTATTTAGTTAAGACCTTTTTAAAGGGCATCATAACTTTGACATTTTGGCACATAATTTCGTGAGGATTACTTCGCTGACTTTGTGTTGTTATTCATAGTTCTGTTTGAACTTCGCGACATTTAATTTGGAATTTACTTGTAGTAAAGACTTAGTTAAAATAAATGGAAATGGTGCTCTTCTTTTTTGTTTGTAAAGTATGAGAAAATACCAAGTTGCTGTTGTTTTTACATTTTCTGGATTTTCTTATTTTCCTTGAATTATCTTTCTGACAGAATTTGGACCGATTTGTCTTGTTTATTCTATTCTAAGCTTTCTACTCCAGTTTCAATTAAACTTTTTGGCTCTGATACAAAATATCGTCCCAGATTCACTTCCTTTATTGAAAGACCTCATCTACACACGTTCTCCAATATTAAAAATGGAACAAATTAAAAATTGATTTAGCAGCCACTATTCTCACACACGATTCCACTAAATTGAATACAGCTGCCGTCAGCCCATAAAATAGCATCGTCCAAACATAAGCAACAACGACCACTTTCGGATATGAAAACCAAAATATAATGACACGTCTTTCCTTCCCCTAATTGTTGGAAGCCAAGCACCGGCAGTGAGATTACAGGGGTCAAATTAAATCAGTCGTGTTGTATTCAAAGAGCGAGTGCGATTTTATGATCCGTGAATATCGCGCAGGCATTTCTAGATGTTCGGATCACATTTTTATTGTTATGGAAATACGAGTTTCCCGTTAGTTGGAAATTTCAAAAGGGTCGATTAGGATGTCTGGTTTTGAAGGTTCTGCACAATACCGGGTCCCCTCCTTATTTGTAAGATGTACCCCTCGGTTGAGTTGGGCTGCATTCCTTTCAAGGGTTTCCAGAATTTTTTGGTCCAAGATTTCTTTGTGATGTTGGAGTGACTTTTAAAGTTCGCGGTATTGAATTATGGTTCGTACGCTCGATTGAATTTTTACTACGCCGTGAAATTTTTTCTTTTAAACTCGCATATTTTTATGTACAGAGGTTTTATGAATACGTGTTGATTTATTTAGTTAGGAAAGTTAATAAATTGTCCCTTTTCGAAATTTTAATATGAAAATGCAGAAATTTATGGACTGTATAGCACAGGGAACACAGTGCAGCGAGTATATTTTCTTGTACAGAAAAAAATAAATGATAGCGATGGCGTATTGGACTTTTTTACTAATTGAACTAGTAAAACTGTAGGTTAGAAAGAGTATCTATACACCCAGTATCTGGGCACAAGTCCAGATACAGGGTGTATCTAATTTGTTTCGAACGATACCTACAAAAGTGAATTACTAATGCTAATATCAAAACGTTAATCTTATGTAACATAAGCCTCGGCTAAAAATGTCTTTTAAAATCGGACTCAGTCAGATTTTTTCTGACCATTACACAAATGCTGACTTAAAACAACATTACGGGCACGTGTTACAGCCATTCAAAAGTCTAGGCTGCAACAAATGAAGCCAAGTTCTGGTCGCACAAACAATGAATCGACTGACGAAATTTTATTGAATTTTCCGTCCAATATAAGAGCCAAGTCGTTATTGATGGACGTGGCGTGACGTGGCATCAGCGCTAAAATGGCGCTTTTTGCCGAAAAGCTACGTCAAATATGAAATAAGTAAAATTCTGGATACCAATTTAAGATTTTTACGATGGATACTAAAAATTTTGCTGGAGTTGGCTAGAAAGAAACAGGTAAGGCTTTGTTGATTTTGCGTTGAAGGCTTAGCACAAATTCTCCTCTACGAAGCAGAATTTTATGTGGCTTTTTTTTGTAAAATGCAAGATTAATACTGAAAAAAAAAGCAAAGTTAAATGAAACCTAAATACCAGTATTTACAATCAGCTGGTGATTATACTACTTGCCAATTCTAACTCAGCCTACAAATGGTACAAAATTACTACAATTTTTTCTCAACTTACTTAATAATCCAGCAAAATAATGATTAACCAAACATTTTAGCTGCCCAATTGGTGATGGAATACGGAACAATGTTTCATATCAAATTTGGGACAACTTTGTATCTTTTTAGGAAGGCATATCGATCACCAGCGCTGGAGATATGAGAAAAATCGTATAACTGGTGTTCCATGGATTATTTGATAGATCGAGGATCTGCTTGAGTTGGTACTTACTATTATGGTAACATGGTACAAAATGCTTTAATATCGTATCTCTCATGGAACGGATTGATTGATCGGTTACTAAAGATTTTTGTATGGAATGGATATATCCTGATTATTATTTAGCCTTGAGAATTATTCATAGTACCCCGAAAGGGATGAGGAAATTGGACAGGTCAAATCACATTAAGAGCAATTGAACAAACACTTCTTCTCATTGTGTGGGCAGTAAGGTCTAACGACCCCACACACCCTAGTGTCAGAGTTTCTAAACCACCTCAAGGGCCTCTGACATGGTGTATAAGATGACCGCCATTTGGCGGCCGGGACCACCCGCTTATACGATCCTTCCGAAGTACGGAATCATCTTTTTATCAGACAATCAAGTGATTCAAGCCTGCAATGTCCTAGGCAAACTGGAAACAACTTTACAAAGTATGCTTCCCGTGGGAATCGAACCCACGACCACCGGGTCAGAAGGCAAACGCCAAAACCACTCGACCACGGAGGCAGTTGAGAACACAGAATCACCACTGAACTTTCGCAATACCTTTTAACACATCTGGAGAATATACTTTTACATCGAAATTGTCTAACCAGCTCCTTTAATATAACCAATCACGACTATGCCTATCGCAGTCCACTGCACGATTTATAAGTTCTCTCAAGTTCCTTAATATCTTCGGCCTAACTAGTCTCCAACCAACTAGTTCCGTATGGTGTCGGACGTAAAAGAATAGCACCATCCCTTCACTTCCCGTGGGTGTCGTAAGAGACGACTAAGGGACGACTAAGGGACTCACCAGAGAACGGGCAGCAGCATTCTCTATAGGTACATTGCTACAGCTACACTGTAATCGCCAACCCGCCTGCCAAGCGTGGTGACTATGGCAACCTATGTCCAGCAGTGGACGTCTTTCGGCTGATATGATGAACTAGTCGCTAAAAACCTCTTCACTTCACGATTAAGAGATTATTCTTCTCACAAAATAGTTTCTAATAGTCTAAGCCACTTTTAAAGTGCTAAACCATTTTGAAAGCAATAAACATCCCCACATTACTCCCATACTATTTATTACACAACAAACAAACATAGTACACTAACCACACGTTGATTTGATCCGGAACAAATAAATCATGGTCCTAAACCAACCTTCACTGTTTAAATATTCCGCTCCCGAGGGGGTTCGCGAAACAACGCACTCATGCATTTTTAGCCAGTGTTGCACTACACTAGTGAGGCAACAAATATGATGGTAAATTACGGGTTAATTTGACGGGAAATTTGACTGCATTTAATCATGCAGGTTTTTGTTACATGCTTTGTACATCGTTAGCTTAAACAAGGTTAATAATTAATAAGTCATAGGTACTTAGAAAGACAACCTTTCAGTGGGTGAAAGTACTCATGATTTATAAACAACTTACCTATGTTAGACCAACCCACCAATCGAAAAAAAAATCTACTGCTTCATACATTTTCATCGGGTGAATATTGCATTTTGTATGAAACATGAAATAGCCGATTTATTTTTTGACATTCAGAGTTGTTCCCATAGTAAAAGATGTTTATAATCATGAATACTTTCACCCTCTGAAAAGTTGTTGGTGTTTTACAAATAACCCTGTTGATATACAGAGAAGCTCGTGGCTAAATAATAACAGCCGCACGAATTGATCTTCGAGGTTAAGCAAAGCTTGCCGAGGTTGGACTGTGGATGGGTGACCTTAACATATCGAGATTTGTCATATCGGACAGCACGTTAAGCCGTTGGTCCCGGCAGTCATTACGGATTGTCAGAAGTCAAAAAATCTGTCACTAATCTTGCCAAGAAGTACCGTTTTACTCAGTTCATGGGGTGTGGAGGTCTGGTAGATAGCCGCTCCACGTAAAATACTGGTATTCAGCTGAATCTGGTTTAACTGGGAGCCTACCCCAATGTAGTTCTTTGGGAAAAGGCTAGGCAGATTTTGATATACAAGCGTTATATTTCAATGACCTGCCATTTTTGAAATTTTGCCATTTTTTGCCACTTGATGAAATATTATGACTGAGACTTATTAAACTGGTCTAGATTTCATTGTATGTTTTTGGACTTTAGTCATGTCATTTTTACATTCATATAAAAAATAAACCCCTTTTCAATGTTTACCTGGCACACTAACAAGCAGTACACACTTGACTCAATATCCAGATTTTTTCGTACAAACGCTAAACACGTGATTTATGAAAGAGACTTGTTGAAATACTCAAGTAACGGTTCAAATCTCGCAGAAAAGCAAGATGAATGTATGCTGCACATTTGATGCCTGAAAATATGAAACGGCGGCTGCAGATTGTTTTTGGGGTTCCTTGAGCAGAAATGTACTAGACAAAGAAAGTTCAAGAAGAAAAAAAAACGACATTTAATTATGTATTTTAAATTAATATGTCTAATTAGTAATATTCAGAACGTTTGTACACTGATAGCCCAAAATCTATCTCCTTTCGTTCAGTCCATCCAAAGGTTGTCTGTAAGAGATTGCCTTGAGCGATAAGATCGCCCATTGTACACTTGTTTTTATAAATGTTTGTACTGCAGTGCGATTCTGTAAACATGTCGAAGTGAACACTTGGGCGGGGTGCATGACGGGTGAGTTGTCAAACCATACAAATAAGATAGAATGACAGCTCACTTGTCGTTCACTTCGCCTAGGTGTACATCGTGAAAAGTGGACAGAATTGACCGGCTGTTCTTAAAACGAGGTGTAGGTGAGATATTTAATACATAAATAATTAAAGTACATTAAGTTTTTAATATAAAATATTTAATGTTTTTTTTGTTTGTGGATTTCGTGCCTAAATAATAACAGATGCACGAGTCAATCTTCCAGGTCAAGCATCGCATTACGAGTTTGGTCAATAGATGGGTCCATTAGATATTGAACCTCCTCCGTGCCTCGGAAACGGTCAACAGAATCAGTGGTTACGGGAAGTCAGAAGCAAGAAAATCTGACACCGCGAAGGTGTATCGCATTTCCCAGTTACTGGGTTGTGTAGGTCAAATAGACAGTCACTTCATGTAAAATATGCAAGTACTTTACTTACCCGTTCCGGTTAGTCTGAAAGCCGACCCCAACATAGTCGGGAAAATAATCGATTGATTTTTGTTTCGGTAACATTTTCCCCATCATCCTATTAGCCTTCAATGAACCCATCATCCTCATATCAGCCGAAAAACGTCCACTGCTGGACAACACCCGGTCGTGTGCGTCTCGCATCCACCAGCTACCAGCGACCCTCACCAGATCATCGGTCCGCCTTGTGGGAGGCCTTCCAATGCAGCGTCTTTCGGTACACGGTCGCCACTCTAGAACCCATCTGTTCTGCAAGCAATGTGTTCTGCCCACTGCCACTTCAGTTTGGCGATCCGTCGGGCTATGTCGGTATATAACCCTAAGGACCAAAGTTCACGCAAGGAAACTCCGAGCATTGCTCTCTCCATTGCCGTTTGGGTTGCCTTTAAGCCTTCTGATGAGGCCCATAGTGAACGACCGCATATGAATGCAGTACTGCTAGGTAAAAGCCTCCTTTCCTATCGAGAAAGAAAGAAAGAAAGAAAGAAAGAAAGAAAGAAAGAAAGAAAGAAAGAAAGAAAAAGACTTTATTTGTGCCAAGCATGATGCATACCAAAAATAAACGCCACAACCATGTATCCCGGTTATGTGCGTCAAACCTCTCAGTAAAAAACACAGAAAATAGGTATGGGAATGGCATATAAGCAATAGAACCAAAATAAACCACACTAGTAACAAAATAATACAAAACAGCAACATTATATTAATCTTCTTAGAAGATGAGTCATAAGTTATGAGGCTGACAAGTTGATTCATAGGGTATTAAAAACATATCAATCTAAATAAGATTAAGTAATAAAAATGTTTTAAGACCTATTCTCAGAAAACATTGAGGAATTTAAAATGAATCACTAAACTTTTCACACTTTTGAAAGTGTAATATTAAGACATTGTAATGCACGATTTTGTCTTATGTTACGATGATTATTTCGAAACATTTGACAGCAGGTTTTTTATACCATGTTTTAGCCGCAAAACCTGAAAACAGAAATCGCGGATATAAATCAACCGTGCCATACATTTACATATCTTAGCATAACTCGACAAAATGTACTGAGCAGCTGACTTTTGTTCGCGATTTGAGTTAAAGTCTTTCATAACAATGAGTACCTACTCTATTTCAGGTTTTCCGTGTGACACTTTAAATAGTTTTTCTATTATTAATATCATCAAGTACAGAAAAATCAAGTTTATTTTGCTACTGAACCCACAATAAAGGTGCAACACAATTTCGCAAACTTTTAAACTTTTCAGGCATGCAAATTACGAGAACATACTTCAGAAACGGATTTTCGAAATGAAAAACGAACTAAGTTGTGCTTTCTGTTTCTTTGGAGTCACCGTATTGCTACACTTAATATGCATCAAACAGGATTGAGGAGGAACGCCGCAGGGAGCAAAATCGTTGGTATTTTTTGAGCAAAAGCTTTGAATGGGTTCACGTACGTTTTGACAAAGGCGGCTCAAAAGCAAGCACTAAAATTTTAAGATAATTTTGTGCTAATTTAGTTTTATTAATCATGGCATACTATCCAAAATAAAAAAGGCACTTTCAGCAGAATCAGATACAGAAACAACCCATTCCCTGTTTTTGTTTTCACCAGTCTTCCAAGTTTTAGTTAGGTTGGTGCAAAGAGAGAAAAATCAACCAAATGATCCGTCTTTGACGATGTCATCAACGAGATTTTCCGTACCGCGGTTCTGCCTCAGGTTCTCTTTTACCCTTGATATTCACCTTGGCCTCCATTTGACCATAACCTTAATCCATCGGCTTTCTGAACGTCTAGCCAGACCCTAAAAATAAAAGTAATTACATCAATAACTTTTGAAATCACAGAACCTCATCCAACATTACGAGACAGAACCGCGAATTCGTGGAATCCCGGGATAAAGGTATTAACTTTAATATTAACAAACTGCTCTATATTATTATGTATCCTATTATCATTCGTTAAATTCAGATTACGAGTGCTATGAACTGCGGTATATAATACAAACAGCCATTAGAGAGACTAACCAACTCGAGTAACGGCCCATTTATATGTAAATTTTGCAGTACAAAGATAATTTAAGGGATTTTACTTCTTAAGATCTATCTAAGGTCATATGTGAGGATAAGAAGGGTAGGGATATAAATTGTACAAGTTTGCAATGTCAGCTATTTTGAGTAACTAGGCAGTTTATGAAGGAAGGCGTAGTTAGATGAATATGGTTTTAAGTTGGTATACTTTTGTTATGTGATACTGTTGTACTCGTAGGGTTTACTTGTTGTTAATCCGGACTTTCAAATCTAACTAGGGTAAGCAAGGCTTTAAATCTTAAAGCGCATTTCATATAATAGCGTATAGCATATAGTTCATAGCACAACAATATCGCTCACCATACATTTATTTAGAACACGTTCACACTTAGCTATAATAATTACTTATAATTATATTTTTGGCTCGCTATACGCTATAAAATTGAGCGATGCGCTGCGCTATGATCCTATGCGTGCCGCATCCCGCCCCGCCCCGCAAATAGATGGATGAAACGACACGTCTGGACGTGATCCTACAGATACGAGCAGATCATTTTGCTTGCGATTATATCGCGTAATGGGAACGCAATGCTATATAGTATAGCTTTATGGCTTTCAATGCTACTATATAGCAGAATAGTATAGCGTAGTCTGAAATGCGCTTCACTCGTTACTGACTGTAAGTACGCCTAACTCATTTCCAGAACATGCGACATTTCAAATATAATTTAATTATAAAAAAACTTTAACAAGCTAACTAGGTATAGATTAAAAACTGTAGACATACACCAATTTCAAGAATTATCTTGACTTTATAACGAGGTAATTTCCTGCTCAAAGCTTTGATGATTTACAAAAAAATAAGCCATAATCAAATTCATCGGGACCACTGATTAAATAGATCAATCAGCAAAAAAACTATTAACACTAGACTTGATATTCTATAGGTACAACAAAAACCTTCAATTTGAAAACGATGAATATCAAAGTACAAAAACAGAAGTACAGAGTGTCGATTCCATACAACAATCGAAAATAGACGCACACACACATACACACAAATTTATTTAAAGCGTTTTTAAACAAATGTCATTGTTGTCTTGTACTCACTGTAAGCGGGTGTGTCTTTGTGTGGTGTGTTTGATTCCGCTTTTTGTATTGAGCTAACCTTCTGCATCAATCTTATTTATGATAAAAGTCAATAACAAAACAAGCCCTAACAACAAAAAGTACAACCAATCAAAACATAATGAGCTCAACTCAGATATAATCAAGGGAAAAAATCCAATGTTTAACAAACAGGCATTTAGAGCTAAACAAGTTTCAACATGTCATCAATCATGACGGATTGACGGACGGTGTCAAGTATGACAGTAATGAAATTTTACGCCCGCATCATTGCATTTGCTTCGGTAATTACGTGTTAAACTGGACGGGTTATATGCCAGATTTTTTTTATTAATACTGTGTGGAATGTCGTCGTTAAGAAAATTGGTTGGCGTCTTTATTTTGTGGTATTTTGGTTGAATTGATTTGTTTGGTTATCAGATATATTATTTACTTCTGTTAAACCCCAAACCGATGTTTTCATATTTCTGATATCAATGACAGTCTCAATTTAAAAATCCCATTAAGTGCTCGTTCAAAATCTCCAGTCAATCTTGTGATTATGACATGACCGACCACACGACAAGGGCCTGCCAAAAAATTAAACAAAAATAAAACCCTCAAAAATTATATCAGCTTGCCATACAGTCACGCCACTCCTACAAGGATATCTCATATCCTTTATCCGTAATCCAATCGTCAATCACAATTATCAAATTATAATATACACAAGTCAAGCCTTTAAATGCAAGCTCCATTTCTTTTAACTGAAACCAGGCCGAGCTAATAAGACACGTATTAAAAAGCTCTTAAATCGAAACGGCATAACACAGAAGCAACAAAAACTGACATCGAAATGTGGATACGAATAAAGAAGACGCTCTGTGACAGTCGGAGATTCCAAGATATAAAAATACAAAGATAAATCTGCTGGTACCAACGTCACAGTTTAAGGGAATATAGCTCTTGGAGCAGTGGGAATAAATGTCAATGCTGTAGATGATTTGGAAGTTGCAGATGAACAGTGATCTCGATGTCTTTAGGTGTAAATTATTCAAGCGCGGCTCATCCAACCACGCTCGGCTGATTCTACTTTTTTACCGCCGTAAGCCCGTCTTTAAACATAAACGAAGGAATTATTTAGAGAGCCCGGATCAAGAATTAAACCACAAGGTGTCACTGTTGAATGCTGATTACGACCCAAATCAAGGTTCTGAGAGAATTTTTAAGTGACAGTATCGGAGAATTTGGTCCTGGCTGTGAATTATAAACGCATACAATTTTTATTTAAATCACTTTCTGTAAAAGCATGCTCTATATAAATTCCTGCTCTGTCTGAGTCATTCTCTCAGCGATTGTCCAAAAGTAGGCACAGATTACTAAATAGTTACTGACGTAAGTATAGGGCTGACTTGCTCTACCGAAATAGTTTTTAAGCAAAGTTCGCATTCACATCTCAGTAGCAATTTGACAAAAAAGCGTCAATTTCCATACATTTTTGACAGATATTGGTGGCCTGTTGGTCTAGTGGTTAGTGACCCTGACTGCTAGGACGGAGGTCGTGGGTTCGATTCCCACACAGGACAAATCTTTGTGCGATGAGTACGATTATTTGTTCTGTATGTAATTTATCTAAAATATGTACGTATTTAGAAATATATAAGTATGTTTATCAGTTGTCTGGTTGCCATAGTACAGGCTCTGCCTAGTTTGGGATCAGATGGCGGTGTGTTGATTGTACCAAGATATTATTATTATTAGATAAATACTAAGGTGATAACGCGAACGTTGATTGAAAATTAGTAAAATTGGCACTCTGGTCAATCATTGACTTGTCTAGACGTCTAAAAGGAAACAATCGAATAACAAAGATTAACATTGGAAATAATTTTAATTTAAAAGACCAAAACAACGTTAATTTTAGTTACAGTTTCTATGTTCTCTTACTCCACATTTACTGTTAAATTCTCGCTTTGAAAGATGCTATTTGTCGACTGCAAATTCTAACCCGCATGAGCCAAGAAACATAGTTTTAAGCTCGAAATGAGATTGGAATTGTTGCAAACTTCATGAGCATGCCAAATGCTTTAAAGCTTTATCACTCGCTTGTTCTAATTTAGTTACCTACTCCTATTTTATTGCTCTGAGAAATTGTTTATTTATTCTTATTTTATATTTAAACGTAAATAACACCTTTAGAGCGTTTATGACATACGGCATTTCATACAAACTTTCAAGTCCTTATTTTTCGAAATGAATGAACTGATTTTAATGAAGCTTAGTATGCATACGCTAGATATCCAAATAGCTATTAAAGAAAATTTTCGAAAGAGTTCAGGGGGAAAGATAGTGATTTTAAGTTTTCTATAAGATCTTTACGGACTTGAAAGTTGATATGAAATGCCGTATGTGTAAGTTGTACCAATGTGTGTTGTGTTTACTTACTCTTAACTGTTCACATTAGACATATACCTATACTAATCGTTTCCAGACATTTTTTTAAAGTGAAGAATAAACTCTTGCACCGTTTTGCTCCATTGAACTTTCTTTAGTAGAGTGACTTCGGTACTTTTGTTCGGATTCAACCTCCTTGTCGAAATCTTTATCATCGTCATAATCCACAACCATACATCACCTACATTACTACTCACTATAAACCTCTCTATTCTTGTAACAATCTCCAATCTACTGTGCCAAGCTTATCCAGGTTCTACTTTATCGTCAAAAATACCATCAGAAAATATTTTATACAAAAGAAAAATACATATCAGTACATGTACACTGACAATGATCTTAGACATCTCTTCGTATTAAGTCGGCAGATTAAATTTGTGTCGCAGAAAACCACATTTTGGTAGCCTGTTCCCAAAACAATCGAAGTCCTCAGTCACAACATTTACCGCCTAATAACTGACACTATTCTTGTCACGGGGTTGAAATAACGTCGGTAATTACACAAAACATCATTGATAGTCTACAATTAAATCGCTAGTGTCCGGAAATAGCGTAATGGATTTGAGGAATTATGCATAACGTGTCGACGATTGTGAGTTCCAGTTTGTTCCAGTAGCCCATTGTTTATTTATGTGTGTTTTACAATGAACTGGGCAAGAAATAGAGGCAAATGGACGGTTGCATGATTGTGAATAATTATTAGCCTAACAGGATTATCAATATTTAACACAACACATTATATTATTCATCTAAATTTGGTGTAATACCAATTTATGAAGATTAAAGTTTTAACAAACTGTAACCCGGGTACAGAAAATAAAAGTGATATTAAAAGTACATCATCTGCAAAGACTACAATAGTATACCGGCTATAGACAGGCAACTCTACCTTATTTTTTAATACTAGGAAGTGGTCGAACTCAGCGCCATCTAGTTTTTAGTTAAGGGAACTAATTTATATAAGTAAATGTATAGGTTGGTCGGTGTATAGCTGCTGTCTGATCCTTTATGATATTAGGTAGAGAGATGAGTGTATCCGCTATATACTATAAACATACGTACTACATAAAGGAAAAAAAACACATAATTGAATATTAAACCATTTTATTTAGAAAAACATCACACATTTTACAATAAAAGTTTATGTTCGCTTTTTTCGTCTTTTATGAGTAGGGTAGTGCCGATTAGCCTTGTCGCCTTGTTGTTTTGGAATATAATTCCAAAAGGTTATTTAGCCAGTGAGAACATTATTGATATCTTTGCACCAGTTGTTTACAACAACAACACACACAACACAACACAACACGAACGTACGAACGAATTGTAACGCTGCTCAACAACATGGAGAAACGAAAGCTCAACTCAACCTGCAGATCCACTAGCGAAACAACAAAAACTCTATTGCAAAAGGAAAATAAATGCGCACGAGTAGTTACACCCTCACGCAGCCATTTGCAATTCAAGTGTGGCCATTCAAAAACAAACTTTTGCATGTTTAACTTCACTATTAAAGCTCATAATAAAAACCTAATTATGTACTAATTCATATATTCTATTATTTTTATATAAGATCATGAAATTATATTATTTTTCTTGATTAATGTTATAAAGTAACTCCCAGAAAAAAAAAATATATTTAACCGTAGCAACACCGCAATTTGTTTACCTTAACTAAAAACTAGATGGCTCTGTTTTCAATAAAAAAATGGAATTTTAATTTTGTTCCAAGTTGCCATAGCATGATCATCTGCCTAGCCTTTTCCCAACTATATTGGGGTCGGCTCCCAGTCAAACCGGATTCAGCTGAATACCAGTATTTTACGAGGAGCGGCTGCCTATCAGACCTCCACAACCCATTACCTGGGTAACACGGTTTTTCTTGGCAAGACTGGTGTCAGATTTTCTGGCATCTGACAATCCGTAACGACTGCCAAAGATCTACAAATGACAGCCGGGACCAACGGCTTAGCGTGCTTTCCGAGGCACGCAGGAGTCGGTATGTTAATATGGTCACCCACCCACAGACCAACCTCGGCAAGCGTTGCTTAACCTTGAAGATTGGTCCGTGCGGCTGATGTAATTTAGCCATGAGCTCCTCCATACAAAAAGTACGAAACAAGAAAATATTTCAGACAAAAATGAAAACAGGTACAAAAATGGCCAAGGTGGATGGAGGATAAGCGCAAGCTTGTATACCATTATTTAATCAACAAACAGCCAAAATGATTATCCTTCTTTTTGGCTTTTCCATTGATTTGAAATTTACCAGTTTTATTTTCGACTAAGTTTTCTGAAACAAAATCTTTTTAAAAGCTTAGGTACATGCCTTTGGCCAAGAAGATTTATGCACAACCAGCTTTCACTATGAAAGATTAACTGTAACACATAAGTATGATATTGCTATAACATCAGTTCTGTTTTTCCCTGAACTACCTTTAATATTCGCAAAATAGTGGATAAACTATGTTACCGATATAGGTACCGTTTCATAGCCACCTCAGGTTGCAACATTATCAAACGGAGCACACCGTATGGGGATCAGAAACCATGTAGGGACTAACATGAATGACGATATTCCACTGCAAGCTAAGCTTGGTACAAGCAGGGCGCGAGCTAAGCCAACATTTTTATTCGCCAGTTCTGCCATGATTTTCAACGAATTATGTATAGGTCGAGTATCTGTGCATCTGTCGAAGGTCCCTTCTATTTCATTCTTCATTCTTTATTGTACTTCAAACCAACGCCTCCCGCGCATTTGGTCGTAAATGTTTAAATTTGTGATTTTTCAGAAGGGAGATTTTATTTGTAGTATTTTTAAAATATTATATTATAGTAGGTACTTACTAATATCTTATTTTGCCAAAAAAACATGGTTCGACTTTTGGCGTGGGAGGCATCGAAACATGACGTAGAACCAACATATTATTATGTTTTAAATAATTCAAGTACAAAGGCCAGTGCTAAATTATCTCTCAGCAATCATTTGTGTGATAGAGAGAGTCATATTAGAGACTATTTATTCTTTTTAAGGTGGTCATCATC
The DNA here is from genome assembly GCA_947386135.1 of Melanchra persicariae. Classification (NCBI taxonomy): domain Eukaryota; kingdom Metazoa; phylum Arthropoda; class Insecta; order Lepidoptera; family Noctuidae; genus Melanchra; species Melanchra persicariae. The sequence continues at coordinate 6,310,855 of OX376655.1, read as the reverse complement.
TACACAGTATTCAGGGAGCGGGTCCCGTTTCCCTGACGCTTCATGTGTCTATACAACACCTTTTTCTTCACTTCATTACGGCCACTTAGGTAATCAAAATAATAAAAACAAATGGTTCTTTCAAATCTACCATTAGTCAGCTAGGAATCAACGGCCTCATCTAGCTTAAAATGACCAAAAAGATTGACGTGTGAAAGTGTTATTTTTAACCTACTTACTAAATAAATATGATTTATCAATACCATCTCTTGAAAATATAATGTCTATTTTCAGAAAATTGTATTTTCTTACTTTTATATTTTTGAGTACCTACCTATATGAATTCTAAAATAAATGCTATATTATATTATAGTCTGTGGATCATTGGCACATTTAACACTGCAAAAGTTATGAAGATTTTAATTTTGTTTATTTGGTCGTGCATATCGTCGTGCCTGTCTGCAACAAGTTATGTTGAATCCCCATCACACCACCCACCACCCGGGTACCTGCGTATAATATAATAGAAAACCTAACCAAAACTAAATATAGCTTTATTGATAAAACTGACCTAAACCTTACAAATTGACATGAGAGTCCCACACCGCCCAATGAATTAATAACTACCCACCGGATAGAAACAAATTTACGAGACACCCAAACATTAATCGCGTCGCTTCCAATGTAGGACGAGCCTCTAGGTGCAACTCGTGACTGCTTGGCCATTCGCCGCGCACAAATCGCGCCGTGTCGCGAGTAGTTTATAGTACTGCCGCCGGCGGCATCTCACCATGCCCCTGTAGATACACGCCTTCCTTCGTGGACACCATTTTCGGTATTAAGGTTACATACAGACTGATATAAAGCGTCACTTTCTTGTTATAGAGCGAAGATTTCTACGCTGATAGCTGTGACGTGTGTGTGGTCGACGATCGATGTTTGTACCAGAAATGGTACGATGAACGGTGCAAATAATTTGTTAAGATTCTTTGACATCAACAACGTTTCTTTTTTAGTGTTTTATTTATTACAAAAAAGTTTCGGAGAAAATCTGTGTGAGCATTGCCCAATAGCGTTTGTGTATCAAAAGAATTTTCACCAAATTTGAAACCCAGAAAAAGAGGCCTTTCAAAAAAATAACACCAACGACTGCTTACGGAGAAATGAACTCAGGCGTAAATAACTATTTGAAAATTTCCCGCGTTGTGCATATTAAAACATTTCATTCGCCGTTTCAGTAGTTGCTCCGCGGGGCGTGCACAACTCTCCGGGAGTTCGGTTGAGTGCGCACTACAAAGGTCGAATGTGATGTGTATTCCTTTTATTTATGTGAACCTGGTGCACTGGGCCACGTCACTAATACGGCACATTGAAAGTTAGGCTTTCGAGTTCAGTGATAGAGAATGTTTTGCATTGGAGGGAGAAAAATATAATTGTGGGGTGTTGATTAGCTGAGTGTGATGAAAATTGCGTGTTGTGTTTATGAGTCAATGTTACCTTACACATACGTGGTTATAAACTTGTGTGGGTGCTTGTTTTACCTGCTTTTTATATTTAAATGTAATTTCAAATACCCCAGTAGGCATTAATATAAAATTAAATACTACTTCGTACTGAAAAAAGGACTTGAAAAGAATTCGCATCAAACTATCGTCAAGTGAAATTGCAACAAAAAACTTCGAAACAAACAAAACGACTTAACACTTTCCATCTACCCTCGCAATATTTCTCCCATTCTCTATCTAAAAAATCCAATTTCGCATCCGTCGACAACACGTGACGCCGAAAAAACGCCGAGTCTGACAAAGCCGTCATAAACTCCCCAAGTAATTCATAAAGTGAGAAAGTGCCATTCCTCGTTCACCCAGACGATTCGTCGCGACTCACGACAGAGACCTATTAATTTTTACGATCCATTTAATTCTTTAACCTGGCGGAATCAATTTATAACAGTTTTATCGTCAGAGATTTAACGTGCGTTGTAAAGCTTCTGTCGGTGCCTCGATACAGTATTGCATCGCAAGCACGCTATTGAAAACCGAGTGAGAATTTCTAATTGGATTTTCTACTTCATTTTGTATAGATAAAATGTGTGGCCATTGTAGGATAGCATCTGGTTGCCAATGAAAGATTGCGCTTCGCAATGTTTCAATTCATTAGGGGAAATTAATGATGAAAGCTTTCCAATATTTATTCGATTTGCATCTCAAAATGAATACAAAGTATCTACCGACTGTTTGCTTCCAACTTTGGAGACATCTACTGAAAATGACTCTTCTACAAAAACAAAGGAATTACACAATAATAATTCACATAATGTAAGGATAATTATTTTTCAACGTGACAATGAGTGACCACACTTCCAGTCGACGGCGATGCAGATGAATTTTTTGTCGCCATATTTTATGGTTTACTTAGGAGTTTTTATTCTTATTTTAAGTTTATACAGAGTGTTTCAGAAGTGCGTGGCCATCGGGTGGTGCAGTGGCGGTAACTGCTATAGAGGAAAGAAACAATATCAAAAAAAAAAAAAATATTGACTTTTTTCAAAAAACTATCTTGAAAATCGACTAAAAAGTTAAGAAAAAATCACTTTTCAAGTAGTCGGTGGCATCGAATCTGTGATGGAACTAAAATAAACACTACTAACTGCATCAGACAGCTTGAAAAGTATTTTTTTCTTAACATTTTAGTACATATTTTGCGGTTGAGTTTTTAAAAAAATCAATAGATATGTCTTTGATATTTTTTCCTAATTATACAGTAGACACAGAACACCACCCTTAAATATGACCACGCACTTTTGGAGCACCCTGTATAGTTAGTTAAGTATTTATTAAAATAAATAAAAAGGCTACTACTACAAGTAGATTATCCTTGTTCTCAAAACCTACATCATTGTAACAAAAACATTATCTTACAACAGACACGATAAAACCCTTAGTGAACAAACACAGAGGAACTCTTATACATTGAATGTGAACACAAGGTCAAATAACAAAGAAAAGTTTCCTCATTTATGTCACAACCCCTTTCAGCATGAAAACGCTGATTAAATTACATACAAAGAAGAACATGAGCGACGTTGCGACCTCAAAAGAGCCTTGAAATTTCTCTACGAGATTAAAATCCGGTGAAAAACTAGGAAAATGATATGTCGAAATAAATGTTGCAAGAGTTAAAAGAGTGAATGGAAATTGAGAACATATGAAAAGAACATTGCGTCCATTGTGATGGATTAAAGGTTATTACTACTTGCTGTAAAGGTACAAATATACATGCTACTAAAAGATATGCTTATTAGCCGATTAAGAAAAGCACTGACATGTGAAAATTCCCAAATAAAAAAGAAATCTTACGTAATAAATAATGAACATTAAATTCGCGGCACACCGGTGTGCCGGCAGTGCTCGAGCGCTTTTAAGCAGTAAACATTTGCTTAAAAAAAGCATACTCGTTTTAAGCCTGCCATAAATAAGCACGCTCAAAGCATTGCTACAAACACACATGTCATTTAATAGCAAGCTCTCTGCCAGTCCACAGTGACTCAAGGTCATCAGATAGAAAGCACGGGCTTCATATATTTAAAATTGAGGAGAAAGATTAAATAGTAGAACTTAGTGTTATCTTTAACTAATTTATAAAATAAATATTACTTATGTGTGACAGTACTTTATGACCAAACCGACATAAAATATAATTTTCAACACATTTGCTCAAAAAATGCATTTACGAAGCCTGTATGCATTGTTCGAAAGTTAAAAATTATGCACCACACAATGGAGCGTGCGGCAAAGAAGGTACTCTCACCTAAGTACATATTTTACCGCAAACTCCGTTGTATAGCGCCGTGCGTATACTTTACGGTTTTTTTTTAATTTCCATAAAAAATAATAAGAATTCCACCAAGGAGTTTCACATCACGAGAATAAATAAGCTGAATGATCGAACCTCCTTGGAAGCGCTTTTGCTGTATACGTTTGTCTCATTTTAATATTAAAGAGAAAATGAGAGAAGATAAATAAAAATAAATGAAAGACTTGGTTCTAATTTTCACCACGCGCATGTGGCGCCCTTTGCAAATTCGCGCCATTTTCATATTAGAAACGTCAAAGATTGTTGCGACTTTCCGACTGATTTCTAGAGACAAAAAGTTTGTTTCATTACTTATTGTAATGTTTTCTCGCAAATGTGTCGAAAAACGTTGTATGACACACGTGCGGATTTGGTTTTTACAAACTCGTGACTATGGTAAGCCCTCGACTTCGTCTCGTGCTTACATTCGTCTACTCGTTTGTAAAACCAACTTACCGCACTAATATCATAAATAACTATTACGTGTGCTCGAGTTCCTAAACAAGAAGGGTTTTTAATACACTTGAGAGATAACAAAATACCAGTAACCATCCAGTTATCGACGTTTCAGTAAACGCAACGATGGGCAAGCGTGCGTTCCAATCGTAAATCAATGAAACTGCAGTCGCTTTGCATAGTCAGCCTTTAGCACAAACCACTGCGCGACCCGCTGTTTTATAAGCGGATTACTGCGGTAAATAAAATATAAATATATATGTGTTTACTTTGTAATAAATATTTATGTAGAATTTTTTTACGCAATTAAAAGTATGCAAGCTTACATTTATACTATGTTCCAATTATATGTTTTTCTTATATTTTCCAAGCTCTTTGTTATAAAATATTCTGTTGTTGGGTCAATGACCAGTATTGCCTAGCTAAAACGCAATGAAATGTTGCTGATTGACGCAGTTCCAAGCTGAGTTTGATCTTCAAAAATAAATAGTTAATATGCCTATTTAAAACTAGTCATTTTTAGACGATTCTCATAAAATTTTCACAGAGTAGGTACCTCTAAATTTTTACTGCAACAAGTAATAAAAATTAAATTAAATTCAACATGTATGCGGTCCATACAAGAAATTCGTTTTTTTTTCCGATAAAATCCAACTCGCATTTGGACGGTTTCATTGCAAATTCTTGGTGTGAAATGTATCGTTTCGTATTTATTTGAAGTTGTAATTACAACCACTATCGATTTCATTACTTGAAATCGGTCTTCAAATTGCATTTAGAGAAATTCGTTTGGAAGAAATTAGAATTTCTGTAATCCAATGATTCGAAATAATCAAAATAGTATTGGTCTACAATTCTACGTGTGCAATTGAAAATCTTCAGAATAATTTAATTTTGAACAGCTGCGATTACTATTAAACAAAGAACGCTTCAAACATGTTGAATAACTGTCATTATAAGCATAAAAACATACATTATCACCATATCTATCACAGATCTGACTAACCTTTTCCTAACTATATTGGGGTCGGCTCCCAGTCAAACCGGATTCAGCTGAATCCCAGTATTTTATGTGGAGCGGCTGCCTATCAGACCCCCACAATCCATTAATTGAGTATAACACGGTAGACTGGTGTCAGATTTTCTGGCTTCTGACAATCCTTAACGACTGCCAAAGATCTACAAATCCCTATTTCTATCACTTCATAATATAAAACAAAATCCCCCGCTGAGTCTGTCTGTACGCGATAAACTGAAAAACTATCGGACGGATATTCATACAGTTTTCACATAAGGAAGGAGTGACTCATGAGGAAGTGGTTTGGCATAATTATGTTATTTTTTTTGTAAATTGGCTGAAATATGACAATGATTGTTGAAGAGGTTGGTAAAAATCATGCCAACTCCTCCTCCTCGCGTCGTATTCCTCATTATCCAGGGTCGTGATTCCTCAAACGTGAAGTCATTTTCTGGACAATGTTTCGCTATCTCAATTATATCAAGGCTGCTAGTGATTTATAAAATTGCCTGTCTTTAGCTTTACCGGATAGAAGCCAAATCCATTCCACGTTGAAGGTTCTTGCACCTAATGGTGACTGAAATAGTCTTTTAATTCAGCCTTACCGGACTCCAAATGTCACATCCGTTTAGATGTAAGTAACTGGCCAGTCCAACCTGATTGGATTGATATATGGCGCCTTTTACGAACAAAAATACGAAACAACACGTTTCACATTTCATTTTCATGTCGATCGTGTAACTCTGTAAATTGGTGTCATTCGCGCGTGACTGCTATTTTGATACAAACTAGATTTTAACAACCATTCGTGTTGTTGTGGGACTTTTTTTCAATGTTAGCACAAAGCGCACAAAGCGTTTTGGGAATATATTCATTGTGCGTACCGCTAAGGAGTGGAATTCCCTGCCGGAGTCTGTGTTTCCTGATAGCTACAACCTGGGAGTCTTTAAGTCAAGAGTGAATAAAAGGTTACTTCTAGGCAAGCGTGCTCCATCTTCGACCACATCGTCGCTTACCATCAGGTGAGATAGTGGTCAAGCGCGTGCCTATCAATAATAATAAAATAATAATAATAATATTTGAAACTCTAACTGCAGCTTATAAAATGATATCCTTATTTTAAAATTGGTAATTATTTATTTTTGCTGCTTAGTATACATAGGATGTATCGGAACTGCTTCTGCCGACATCGATGTTCAACTTTCTTCAAGGAAGTCATAGCCAATTCCCAAATAAGTATTAACTGATAACTTTGTAGGGATAATTCTAATTTTTTTAGTGTCTTTTTTTACTTGTGTTAATAGAAAACATTTACATTAACAACCAGTAAGCATCGAGCAAGGCAAAATTAAAAAAAAATTAGGATTAAATAAAAAGTTAAGGTACTCAAGTGTTAAGCGTTATATCAATTCCTGCTTAACTTGATAGGGAAGCCTTACGATACCTGGGATGCGGATTTTGTTTGAAAGAGTTACCGCGGCCCTGGAACGTAAAAGGCACTAGGAGGAGCATGGGTGGGTTTTAGTCAGTAGAAGTCTGACACTCCCTGCCGCTCCACCCAGAGCGGGAGAGGTCATTTGATGATTTCCCATCCTCAAAAAAAAAAAAAAGCCTAACGATACTTTGTCTAAAAGATAAAATATTATACCTACCAGATAAAAATACGGCTTCATTTTGAGCCGTTTCCAAGATCATAGATAGCCGTGAATTAATACTGACCATTTCTCAACAGTGTCCTACCGCCTGAATGTTAAATCGAATAGAAAATTTAGAATCAGTAAGATCTTACTGCACAAGACGTGAAATATAGGCTTAAGGCGTTTACAACTTATATTAACTTGTAGATTTTAACGTAATTATTCATTGAACCTGCTTGTACATTTTCTTAGAAAATTTTATTACAAACATGTGCTTACTTTTTACCCGACTGCAACAAAACCAAAAGGAAGGGTTATAGCTGGGTGTGTTAAATAAATAAATAAGTGGCAGTAGACACCTGCCAGGGTTGCGGAATTTGTGCGAAAGAGTCACAGCGGTCCTGGAACGCAAAGAGCATTAAGAGGAACACGTATGGGTTTTAGTCAGTAAATGATAAATTATAAATGATATTTATTTTGTAAGTAGGTTAAACATAACACTTTTACACGTCAATATTTTTTGGTCATTTTAAGCTAGATGAGGCCGGTGTTTCCTTGCTGACTACCCTGAGAAGAAACACCGAAACAAAATCAGAGGTCACAGTCTCTTTTGAAGTCCATACAAATTGTACTGGTCAAATCATACGAGAACCATGTAGGTTAATGTCTGAGGTGGCCTTTTGAGGAAAGTGCCACACAGATTTGAGTGGACCTGTCCAGACAGTGCAAGCATTTGTCAGTTATTATGGAGCTCAAACTTAGAACTTTAAGGAGCTCAACGATTTGACGAACAATACCAAAGTAAGGACATTTGGGTAGGCCGCATAAAAAAAAATCTCAAACTGCCAGACATTGTTGACTAACATGAAATGAACCCCTATCATAGCGATCTGCATGGTCCCCACATTCACAATACGATATGAGGATCATGCAGATCAGTGTCTGAAATGGTCTTTTGAGGAAAGAACCACACAGATTTGAGTGGACCCGTCCAGTCAGTGCAAGCTTTGGTCAGTAGTCGAGTAGCTCAACTTAGAACCATAAAGGAGCTCAACGAACCGACGAACATGCCAAAGAAAGGACATTTGTGTAGGCCGCATTTAAGTACTCAAACTGCTAGACCTCGTTAAAAATATTTCAAAGAAGAGAAAAATAAGAAGAAAATAACCCACATGGTCCCCATATTCACAAAATGAGTTAAATAATAATAATAAAAAAAATATAATACTTTACAAAGTAAGTATTCATGTCAAACATAATAAATTGAAAAAAATAAAAATAAAATATATTACTTTACAAAGTAAATATTCCATGTCAAAAATAATAAAATAGAATACTTAATAAAGTAAACATTCATGTCAAAATTTACCAACGAGATGAAAGAAAAGTATACAACAGAGCTTAAAAAAAAGAAAAAAGACAATTTCTAAAAATTAAAAAGGTATGTAACATTAAGCCATGTACATCATTGAAGCAGCTCGATCCCAAGCCTTTTTGTCTTCAAGATAGTCTTTAATTGTGTAAAAAGCTTACGTTTTATAAATAATTTGAACTTATTCATACTAAGGTCTTAAATGTGGCTAGGGAGTTTATTATAAAAACGTATACATTGGCATCTAAATGAACCACCTATTTTTTTGAGCCTGGTTTTAGGAATGACAAAATTGTGTTTGTTCCTAGTATTTACGTTATGGATATCACTGTATCTTTTAAATAGATTAATATTTTTATGTGCATACAAAAGATTCTCATAAATATACTGAGAGGGCACAGTAATTATATTAATCTCTTTAAATTTGTCTCTGAGGGAGTGTTTAGGACTTAATTTATTAATTGCACGAACAGCCCTTTTTAGTAAGTTTAGTAAGACTCTGACACGCTCTTCTACTCCACCTAGAGCGGAAGAAGTCATTTGATGGTTTCCCATCCATAAAAAAAATGGGCAGGGCACATTGCTCGCAGAAGAGACAGTCGATGGGGACGAAAAATTCTGGAGTGGACACGTACAGCAAGACGCAGCATTGAAAGGCCTCCTACAAGGTGGACCGATATCCTGGTGAAGTCAGCGGAAATCTGCTAGATGCGAGACGTACAGGACCGGTCGATGTGGTGACACTGGAGGAGGCATATGACTATCAGTCGACGGCTATCGGCAGAAATGATGATAGTGATATTTGATAATGACACTGAAAAGGATGAAACTTTTTTGCTCATCCCTCACTATGCCGCATATCGATCGTGTCTTGATTTTACCGAATATTCATTACCAACGGAAGTTTATAAACAATGAAAGCACATTACTCTGAAAAGTAAGAATACAAGACAAACTTGACATTTTTGTTAAAAAAATGTTCTCCCATACATCAATGTACGTCAAGATTCTTCAATCGAAAATATGAGTTTGTAATCGAAAACATTTTTTTTTTGTATGATTTGACCCCCCATTTTTCAGACTTTTTCCCATACGTGTACTGTAAGAACTATCTTCTTACCAAATTTCATGATTCCATCTCAGCGGGAAGTCCCCAATTGATTTTGATTACCTTGCGAGCGTCAAAACATGCGCTTTAAACGAAGCATAAACGGCCTTATCTATTGATTGCGTTAGAAGTTTGATTTTTTCACTGCTCCAAAGGGTAGTAGACCTGAGTGTTTAATGTATTATAATAATTTCAGCTTGATTCTTCCACGCGTTCCTGAGAACAAGGGTCTTGACAGACAGACAGACGAACAACAAAGTGATCCTATAAGGGTTCCGTTTTTGTTGACTGAAGTACGGATCCCTAAAAACAATCCAAAGTACTAAAGCAAACTAAATCCTCATTAAACCCTAAACATCAATCAATTGACGTACAAATCAACGTCATTAACAGACAACTCATACTTACTCGTACATCAAATAAAGCAAATCCATAACACGCGCACTAATCAAAACTGATCGCTTGAATCAGCGAGTTTGCAGTGCATGCATTGAAATCATAAATCAATTGGATAGCCTATTACTTTGTGTGTTCAGCCATTAGCTAGCTTCCATGTCGATGTAAGTGCAACCCCTAACTTGGAAACTGACGATATTGTAAACTAAGCCGGGAATAGTGCTGGGAAATAGAGCGTTGCAATTAGATATTCCGCGAAGCAGCCGGTTATTATTCGAAGCAGATGTGAATTTGATAAGATAATTATTCGAATTTATCTCATCGTTATTTAATGATGATGATGATAGAACCTGATGATACGATACTAGCACTGTGAATTGGCACCGTAAGAAGAAGGTTAATACCCCGACCCTAAACCCTGCGCATACGTAAAATATATCTATTAGTACCGAAAAAGTTTGAGCTGTTTTTCAGAGCCGTGATGTTGCCACATGACAAGTCTTTACGTCAAAACTTCAAAAGTATTAATTACGTTTTCGAAACAAAACCATTACATTTTAGCGTCACCAAATTTGAGTTATTTTAAAAAAGATTATTCTAAAATCTCGTCCTGAGTAATAATATTCGACAAGAAAAAAATGTCCCTTCTACATCACTATTCTTTCTCTGACATTTTTATGCGCCATGAGCTATAAGCAGAATTGTTATGCCTTCATTATAGACTACTTATAAACTTAATTTTTTAAGACTACAAATAGTATGTAAAAAAGGAGACCATTATCTTGTATTAAGGTAATTGAGATGAGTTGTTAGAATATTCTAGGTGTAGCGAGGGTGCATTTTTGTAATTTAAATATTGTTCTGTAATAAATGTGCTTAAAAGTCTATTTAATTTTATGGACTGGGAGGCTTTCCTTTATAACTTAAACACAATTTTAACTGATATTTATGTTGTTCTTTAATTATTTTTATTTGGGTGTATTAACGTTTAAATAACTTTTTTAGGGTTTCGAACTTTTATAAAGAAAAACAGAACCCTTATAGGATCACTCGGTTTTCTGTCTGTCCATCTGTCACAGCCGATTTTCTCCGAGTCTACTGGACCGATTCAGTAGAGGTAGGTAGGACACATATAATCTTCTGTGACCCAAACACGGACGTGTAACGAAAATAAATACATTTTAAAAATGAAGTCACTATTTCGGGGCCATTTTAGAAAATTAAAAAAAATGTTTATAAACTGTAATGTGTAACATTCCACTCCGAAGTTATTAAAGAGTATAAATAAAAATTGACCATTCCTAAACCCCCCCCCCCCCCCCCGAAAACTCCGAAACTACTTTTTTTTTTTGGATGGCGGGAAATCATCAATGCTTCGCTCTGGGGCGGAGCGGAAGGGAGTATCAGACTCTTACTGACTAAAACCCATCAGTGTTTCTCCTTATTCTCTTTGCGTTTCAGGGCCGTGGTGACTCTTTCGAACAAATTCCGCAACCCTGGCAGGCTCTAGCTCCGAATCTACTGAGCCTGAAATTTGGAAAAAAATACAGATAAACAGGTCTTTACCTATAGATTACAGGAAGACTATAAAACGTCTATGATTTTATAGTATCAGCAAAAAACATACTATTCGTTCGAAATCCTTGGCACGCAAGGTCGACACGCACTTGGCCAGTTTTATTATTTGAATTCCCAGACACATACCCAATGAACACGACAGAGGTACCATACCTCTCCTTACTCTTCTTAAAAAAAATTGTATCCCACCATTAAAAATATCTAGACACACTTTTATCCTACAGTTCCTTTCAACTTCCATTGTTAATAACAAGGTACAAGTCACAAAGCGCCCCACAGCGCGCACACACAACTTATGACTGATGGCGGAAAATCAATTTCCATCGACCCCTGACGGCTGACATCTCACTTACTACGCACCCTCCCCCCTACCACGAGCTGATCTAGCTGTTTTTCACCTTCGTTACACACGTCAAAATAAACAAAAAATGATGAATAGACTAGCTAAGGAAATCGCCTAATGTGAATTTTAATGATTCGTGGTAAGGGTCGTGTAATAGATGTTACTTTTCTTGGGGGCTTTAGGGAGGGGTAAATCGATTGATCTATTGACTTAACCGTTAATGTACACGCAAAAAATTAAGAGATATGAAGAATGAACAGAAAAATAAATACTTTTCCAGCATACCTGGAAAAGAAAAGTTAAAACAAAGAGATGTAAAGTTTCTGACACACACAGTGTGTCAGAAAAGTAGAAATAGTAGACAAATATATAAAACAATAATTATAATGAACAAATTGTCCTGAAACAAAAGTGATATAGAACCAAGTATAGTTTTGCGTTTAAGCATATCAAAAGCGGACATTGAGATTTAATATAATACTAATATTGACATTATACTGAATCGATGTCAATTATGATCCTCAAAAAACATATTTCTTCTTTCCAAGAGATTCCAAGGAAAGGGCGATGCCTGCTATTGACATGCTAAAACACAAAACTTATATCATCAGTTAATTTATGAGTGACTCGTTCTAACACAATAATCATCTTGGTTACGCATCGACACAACCTCATGCTATGGAGTCATGAACTCATAACACTTCAGTTGGTTGCGGTCCTTACGGAAATCTGACAGTTGACAGTCGCTTGGACGGTCGGATATCCGAAAGCTTGACAGACCCCAACCCCAACAGAGTTGGTAAAAGCCCTGGGTATACTACCAAGAGGAAATCTTCTATGGTAGGCGCCTGATAAATGTGCATTATCAAGGTCATTGATCTACATACATTTATTGATTTTCTTAGGCCCAAATTCCAAAACATAAACTCCAAGTCGATCGAAGCTTGTCATAAATTGAAGTTTTCGTGCTCGAGAGATGAGTTTCAGTTAAGCGAGCGCGTATACGTTTTTGCTTGCTCATCTATTAATTAGACAAGCTTTCATTGACATTATCGTGCTCATGTTGGTGTTGGAGTTCGAGTTGAGTTGAAGTTTACGTGTTGGAATATGGGCCTTAATATCAAAAAAAGAATCGACTTCTATCGTGATCCTTTACGATCTCTAGTAATGAAAAACGGTTGATAATTAATTATTGTTCGGGTATCTATGAGGGGGATGTTAGGTAATGGTCAATGTACATTACTGCAAGTTTATCTGGCGCCTACCATAATGTGTTAACCATGCCATAGCGGGGTCGCAAAATTAAAGTGCGTGACTTTCGATTTCAATTTAATCGTCTACGAAAGTTCACTTGAATACAAGCACTTTAGGGTTAGTCAAATGTTTAATAACCCGACAGTGAAGTTACTTGAAACTTTTAATTGTCGAACGTTTATCGCTGTTTTGTTACGACTATATGATCGTAATCGTTTGACAACGAAGTAAACTTTCATAGATTTATGTAAATAAATGCGATGAGGAATGTTCACTAGCTTCGTTTTTCCGTCGCTTTCGTATAGTAGTGGTTGGCACGACACTTTTATGGACTGGAAATAGGCCTACATGAGGTGTTAGCCATGTAAAGGAGTGAGCTTTGTCCTTGCTTGCATGATGGTACTTTCTACCTGAATTTTGTCAATAGAAACGTACCTATCTATGTTGAGCCACGTTTTTTCTGTGTATTCAATAAAGTATATAATAAGTATGCATTACTCTACATAAGCACAGCCAAAGCGCATACTTTTCAACAAACAACAAAAACAACTCACTTTTGAAACGTACACATTGGTGTAAATAAAAATAAACGCCAACAACCTCTGACGCATCACTTCACTCGCAGTCATAGATAATGTGCAAATGATACGTAGTGCCGACCTGTCCGACCGAGGCGTAGGGGAAGCCTCGCTCTTCGCGTGACGCTCCCCATCGCATCCGGACTCACCGCGGAGCCCGCGTGCAGCACTCACGTTATAAAATTCTATATATTTTAATACTGATCAAAGTAAACGTTGACTACATTTGCTGGAAGAGAGGCTTCATTTGTTTTTGTTGATTGCACTTAATTTGAATGATGACAGAATGGCTCCTTGAGAGATACCTGTATGTTTTTTTGTGTACATTCACAAACAAAGGACGGATGTAACTGTGAGCCAATTCTACTATTGTTTAGCAACGTTCGCATGCTATCAAAATGTAGTATTAGTAGAATTGGGCCTTTAGTAGAGGGTGAGATTATGACTATATTAGAGAAGTACCAAAGAGTTAGACAAGCTGCGCTAACCACTGAGAAAATTGGGATAAGGGCATTGAATAATGATAGAAATCAAAGAAGAACCCACCCACTATTACGAAAGTAATATTTGTGTTCTTGACACACTGTTACAAGTACAAATTATTGAACACCCCTGCTCTTATCTCTTTTCCGTTATCATCGCAATTTACTAAACCCAGAACAAGATTAAACGTACAAAAAAACCTAAGACGAAAAACTACAAACAACTACACGCCCATTGAAATGTTTATCCGTTAACAAAGCATCGCGCATTCCCTGCCCGTTGCCGCCATTTGTCGCCCTAAGTTTGACACGAACTTGCTCGTCGAAGGGAAAGGAGAGAAAAAAGTAAATATTTCACGGCGCTGCTGCACCCTTGTTGGTGGAATCACGCGTCGGTTGCGCGTGTTTTCACGAAGACGGATCATTGGGACGCGCGACAAGTTTAGATGTAAACGGGCGGTTGCAACGTAGCGTTTGGAACGCGGCGTTTGGAAAGCCATTTTTTTACAAACTTGAGAAAGAAAATAGATTCGTCAGCTACTCAAACGCTGCATTTGGGGAACGCGCTTAGACAAGTAAATAATTGGACGACCACGCGATCGGTCCCGCCGTACAATTGAATAGGATGATCGCTTTGTGATAGAACGACGCCATAAGGCTCTTTAAATTTAGACGTTTCGTGTCAGACTGCGCACGTCGATGTTTTCCATACAACTTATGCACCAAGCGCGCAGTGCAGCACGACGGCATCGTCGTTTGCGATTCTTCATCTGAGTCCATGGCTCGATTAAAATACATCACTAACAGACTGATCGCTCTGCAGTCCGATACGCTTTCAATTTATACGGTTGGTATTGGACTGTTGCCGTCCTGCTACGCTCTTGCTTCGACACGAAGCAAGCGGCACAGTAAACGTGTAGCAGCAGTTCGGCACGAAACGTGTAAATTGAAAGAGCCCTCACGACCTATTATCATACCTACAGGAACTATTGGCTATGAAGCTATTTTTTGTTCAATGTGAATTGCGCAAAAAAAGGAAACCACTTTGCAACCGCATCGTAAACAATGCAATAAATCAACGCGTGGCCTATAAATAATCGCATTGCGTATCAATATTATAGCGAGAGGATTTGTACTCGTATAGCCACTTAGCACAGCCATAGCGTAGCAGTGAATATGACTAAATATTTATTACTATGTATTTATTTATTGCAACAGTTTATTACTATGTAGTACTGTTTGAAGTGGCATACATTGTTTGTTAAACCATAATGTGTGTGTGTTTGGAAAAATGATTTGTAATATGTTTGTTTATTGCCAATAGTACTAGATTAGCAACTGCCAGGGATAATTTACTAACTATACCTACCCAACAATGCGCTACCAATATTAACATTTATCGGTAATTAAAAAGAAGAAAAACGTACCTTATAGCCTAATCGGATGCACCGCCAAAAGTATAAACATTTTAATGATTAAACGTAAACTGATTAGACTCAATTATCTAGCTTTCACTTGAATTACTTCCAATGCAATCTTAATACTTCAAAAGCCATCTTAACTAAATGTGTCCAGTGTTCCTTTTGTGTATGGAGGATATGCGAAGCGGAGAGCAAAGTCCCGCATACCTCCGTTGAAAAGGGAGGATCCTCCGACCGAACGCTTGTTGTGTCCAGTGGGCAACTGCCCGATAGTTGAAATTCGGGCTGTTGTATCTGTTCAAATCGCACTAAACTCTGATATCGCGATTCAGGATTTCGTGGTTAGTTCGTAGCTGTCGGGATACATGGCGTGCAGGTCTTATTGTTGCGATGTAATTTTGTTACGTTGGTTTTTGAGGGGGCATTAATACCGCTACATGTGTATAACTAAATGCGTTAAGTTGGCTCATTTCTTTTTTCAGCGCTCAGGATTTCTTATTTTAAAGACATTTTTTTTGTTAACTATTTATTCGCCCAAAAAAAATCTACCTACTAACCAAATTAACTTTAAAATAATAAAACTAACAGCGTATTAACATTTAAAGTCTAGATTAAACATTCACCGAAATTCAATTTTTAGCGATAGAACCGCTCGTTTGTACAGCCACAGCTCCCTCGAAGATGGATCATCGAGACGATGGGGGGCGAGCGATCGCGATAAACCGACGCGATATGGAAAACTGCGGAATGTGAACACCTAGCCACCTCACGAATGCAACCACTCGTACGCTCGGTTTGTGTGCTGCTTGTATTCAATGTTCACACCTTTGTGTACTGTGTGTTTGTTTGTTTGTTAAAGGTTTAATTTTATTTGTGGAATGTTAGTCTATTTTTTCATTGGCCTTCTTAACCCGTTGTTAGTAATTTATTCGATCAGCGCGTAAGCAGACTTCTGTCAACCCAGTACACTCCCTCTCGCATTAGTAAGATTCGCCGTCCTCGGCATACACTCGTCGAGTCCGACGACGAGATCACAAAGATTCAGGAAAGCTGTAGGGAAACCAGCACCCTTAGAATAAACAAATACAGACCGCGTTCCATATACCGACCTCGCCGCCGAGGTCCGTCGCGACAACCCATTCAAAACCCTCCCCGACTTTTGCCTAAATTCATTTGAGGCCACCGCAGGTTAGTCCGGTTAAGCAGTTGATATCCCAAGTGTGTTAACTTGCTAGTGTAGGTACATACCTAAAAGAAAAAAAAAAAAAACAAAGCAGACTTCTGTTTCATCTTATGATGGCTCTCAGACTCTCACAGGAGATAGAATGAATTCGGCGGACCCAAATGTCACTGGCGACACGTTTGCAGCCAACGTCAAAACAGTTTTTTATTTAAGTGGCGAATCTTTTTTCTAGATAGAGACCTTTTAATTGTCGTGAAAAAAAAATTGTGGAACCGTAGGCTGGTTTCAATGAGTGAAAACTAAAAATAGAACGTACCAAGATATTTTAAAATAGATCTAAGCACAGTTACTAATAACAATCTTGAAAATTTTTCAACAAAACATGAAAACAACATCAAAGAAAAATATGTACTAACTTTAAAATTTTCAAGTAACCAACTGGAAAACCAAGGTCCTCACTGCGAGGCTAAGTAAAGCTAAGTAAGGAGCCTTGTTAACATAACTCAACAATCTAGGCCGCCTGTCCGGACGTAAAGCAAAGAAAAATAGCCATTAACGTTTGTGCTATATTTTTAAGTATTGTTGTATTGGAGTGTTAAAATGTACTTAGGTTTTACTTCATTACTTTTTAGTATATTCCCGTTGTCCCCGTAGGCCATATCCCCGTTAAAGGTGACAAAGGGAATTCAATAAAATAATTAAAATTACTTCCCGTTGTCCCCGTTAATTTATTGTAATAATTAAATATACTTTTCAAATTATATTGGTGCAAGAGCGAGCGAAGCGAGCGAACAGACCCCGCCATCATCTTCGTGATTCGTCATCAACTTGGTATGCATACGCTAAATATCCAGGTCTAAATAGTTATTATATGCTAGGCCAGGTCAAGCTCATAGTAAAAGTTAACATTTAGACTATGAACTCCACCGACGCGTCGTGCAACCAACTGTAACTACGTATCTACTTTTGTGTCAAGTTTAAAAAAAAATGTATACTTTTGCCACACTCTGTTCAGTTATAAAATTTTAAATCCAGTTTAATCCTACACTAGGAGAGTCACAAAATTATTAGTTGAAATATAAACAACTGTTGAACTTAAGTGTGAAGGTTGTGTCACACACATGCGCTTTCTTTGCCACCATTCTTGTGCAGTAAGGCTTAAGCAAATATTAACATTTACTTTTAGCATTTTCCTTTCCTATGTTACACCCCTCTTTTGGAATGCAGTAAAGATGTTTAGATAATATCCGAAAATATCCGCAACGTTGGAATCTGTAATAATCACAGCGCGGAAATTCATTCAATACATATGAGTGTACCTCTATATTGTGTAATTACTACCAACTTTCAGTAATGATTTAAAAAAAGAACTGAATTCTCTTTCTATCATAAATTTACAAGTATTTCAGTAACGAAAACATCAACCGAAAAAAATATCCGCAGTTCGGATCTCGAATAAAATTTTCAATAACGCGGCACGTCCCTACGTTCGAACAAAGTTTCAAAATGGCGCTGCCGTACCAAAAGAACACACACTTAAAATGGCATTATCTTCTTATTTTTATATTAAACTTGAACTGGGAGGAAGTCTTGTAATCGCCTTAAGCTTTTCATCATTCAGAGACAGCTGTCGCCCCAGCGACATGTTCCCCCCGATTTTTTGCTAAACTTTCTTTAAATTTTATTGCGTTATTGTTTAGAAGTCTTTTTAGGGAAAGTTTCCCCTGATTTTGGTATTTAGGCTGAAAGAAAATGCTACAAGATTAAATTAGCAGAACTGTATTCTCAGAAAGTGAGGGTTCACCCCCCCACTTTCTGAGAAGTTTTCGTATATTGTTGACAGTCATACTAACCAATAATATAGGTAAATACGAAAGTGAGGTGTATACGCTTTCAAATTCGTTTCTCGTCGGATTTTGGTATAGAGATAGAAGTTGGCAAAAGCTAGTTTGAAATATAGATTGAAAACAACCGATTGAAGCATCTAGGCAAGTGGGTCTGCCGCAAAAGAAGATTCGCAGGGGGATTCCCGGCCACCGTAGGCGCAGGCCTGCGGACGGCGAGCGTTGAGTGGCTCGCTGGTAGGAACCAGGGGTCTACTCTCTAAGCCCGAAGTCCGTGGTTTCAGCCTTAGTTTCGGGCGTTTTCTACTCAGTATCACCTACGGACTTACGATTAGTCCCGAATCCGAAGTAAGATTATTAATGACAACAAGATTTGACAGTTGTTCTTAGTTCGGGTTCGGGACTGATCGTAAGTCCGTAGGTAACACGGAGTAGAAAACGCGGAAGCGTCATTTGACTATTTCATGTCCTTAAAAAAAAGGCAAATAGGTGCAGATATTCGTTTTACGCGTCATATGTAGTATCTTTCACGAGTGGCTTGTATATCATTTATAGATTTTGCAACATGAGGCTATGAGGCTCTCCAGATGAAAAGCTGCTGATAAACTTAGAAAGGAAATTGATCGCGCAGGAGATCTAGCTGCCGTACTAACACACTATTATTACATATTGAAGATCGTTGTCTTAAATGTGAATAAAGGTACCTAGAGATAAAATAATATACAAAAGTATTTCGTATTTCTACTATAATAACTTTACAATAAAATTACTGCGTACCCAAATGATCTCATTCGATTTCCAACTATCGTTATATAGCCTTACCCTTTTTATCATCGAATAAAGCTTTCATCTTTCGGACATTCGGTACCGCCATTTCGCATAATGATATTGGCCTCTCTTTTACATACTCCACGCATTCACTCTTTATTACTTTTTGAAAAATTAAATTCAGAGTTGAAATTTAATCAAATATTGAAAGAAATATTTTAACTGTTGGTAGTCCGCCATGTTGTTTTGTTTCAAAAAATGTTGAATGAATTGTAGTTGTTAAATTAAAATTCATTTCCTGCTGCTGGACTGGGTTATAATGAGATTTTTTTGCGACAATGATTAAAGCACAAAATGGTTAAGTTTTTGGATTTATTATTCGCAGATCTTTTATTACTAATTGTGAACTACTTTAATAATGACTACTGCAGTGCAATGCTGTAAACATGTCGAAGTGAACACTTGGGCGTGGTGCACGACGGGTGAGTTGTCAAACCATACAAATAAGATGGAATGACAGCTCAGTTGTCGTTCACTACGCCAAGGTGTACACCGTGAGATTTCGACAGAATCGACCGGCTGTACTACCGACTTACCGAATAGGTAAAAGAGAAGCCTTTGCCTATCAGATACATTGTCGACCTAAAAGCCAAATGTTATACAACTTGCACGTACCACATAGCAACGATACCATGACAGTAATGTATTTTACTGAAAAAATCTAATGAGTCCGTCAGATAGATTTCCAAAAAACAATTGGACACGTATTTTTACGCAGTGCGTTGAAAACACTTGTGATGATACAATTTTATCAGCGAAGTGAGGTCATGCGTGTTTTCACCGCACTGTATCGTCTTAATTTTTTGTTTACGTGAAAAATAAAAAAAATGTATCCAATATTTTTCACAAATCTATCTGATGGACTAATTAAATTTATTCAGTAAAACACCCAATTATTTGTTAAAATTCTTGATTCCATAGGTCGACTGTGATTACCTCATCACGAAACTTATCTATAAGCCGTATGAAAATTTCAGTAAAGCCTACACATCGTCAGACAACACAGAAGATGGAAGCGTATTTCTGGCAAACCCTTACCGCAGTCAGGGTCAGAAATAATGACGGCCAAATTGGCATCCGTAGGTCCCAATTTTTTTGTAACAAGCATAACCGGACTATCTATATTCCGTTGGTTGCTGATAACTTATCTAGTAACAAATTGCCCTGTATAATTCATAGAGGTGGCCAGGTGACAGGGGTACGCAATTCTACCCTAAATTATGTGCATACATTCATATATAAATGTTTTTATATCTATTGTTGGAAGAGAAAAACCTCCTTGTTTGTTTGTATTCATTATTTTGAAAGCATTATGTTGTCCCTTTGGACTCAAAGGGATATTTTTGTTGCGTAGAGGTAATGAAATGATATCGATTGGCTTGTTTATTATTGCTGTGTTTTGGTTAGAATTTATCTTATTTCTGAATAAAATGGTGATTTCCATACCTGAAGTATAATGATACTTCAGGTATCGAAATCACCATTTGTGGAAATGTCCCTTACGTTAAATGTAACGTAAGTAACATTTACACAAAATGCCAAAATTAACCTTACTGTGATTACTTTAAGTGGGGTTTTTTTATCAAAAATTCTAAAATGTCGCTTACGTTAATGTTACTTCTGGTATCGATTTGGCCAGATAATTTCTCGATAAAAACAACTGCAGTCTACTTCGCTTCCTACTGGGTGTTATGTTTGTTTTTCCTTTGCCAAGTCCCAACCTCTTGCCTACCTCATCCAAGTTCTACTTGTGACGGCAACCAGCTGCACTTGGAAACATAAATATCCATAAATAGAAAAAAAACCTATTATTAAAAAACTTTTTCACAAAAAAACCGACTTCCAATAAAACACTACAACGTAAAAAATAACATTAATTTCGGAAGTCGGTGTCAAATCACGAAGAAGCAACCAAAAACACCGACTGCCGAAATTAATGTTATTTTGGAAGTCGGTTTTTTTTGTGAAAAAGTTTTTTACTTTTTTCTTTTTAGTGATACCCCACACCTAACAACACCACTGGAAAGTCACAGGAAAGCAAAAAAACGCAATTTCGTATAAATGGAAGATTTTTCCACATATTTTTTCCAGCTATTTGGGTTTAAAAACCAACTTACAATGGGATCAATCGAGAAGTATATCCTTCTAATAAAACAGAGAGAGAATTTTTAAAATCGGTTCATAAATAAAGAAAAAGAAAGAAAGAAAATTAGTTTATTTGGCACACACAGATACACACAATGTAGGTACAAACAAGAATAAACATTAATTTTAAAACAAAACATTGTGTGCCCCGCCACGATGCAATGACGAGTTAACAAACACAAAAAAGCAACAATCGAATTGAGAACTTTCTCCATTTTTTGAAGTCAGTTAAAAACCATGGAATGGATAAATAAAAGGAAAAAAATTAGTTGCTTTTCATGTGAGAAAATCGACAACATTATTAATATGCTCTAAAGAACATTTTCTGTTGACATAATTCCAGAAGCAAGCCAACCCGCGCTCGAAAAATAAGATACTAAAAATGAAGAAAACTTCGTTAACTAACCCATTTCCTTAATTAAAATGCCGAAACTATGAAACTGTTGGTTTGTTGGTTGGTAAAAAAGCTTAAAATTCTTGAAAAAGAGAAGCCATGTACTCGTTGTGTAAGGTCCGCAACAAAAATTAATTTTGCTACAAAACTTTCTATGGCCTCTCTTAAATTACTGACGTGGTACCGACGAACTTTTCTTATTAGAGATCGCAGACATTTTCGAACAACTCCGGCCGGACATAGGTACCTATTTTATGTCTTTGAATTAATAATGAACTTTCTCATTTTACGTACCTATCGGAAATTAATATTTCGATTTTTATAATTAAGGGCGCACATTATTAAGTTAGCCGTCCTCATATTTTTTTTGCAGATTCTACCTAGGCTGTTATATAGTTTCTGACTGCAAGATAAGTGAGTTTATTACAATTAAAGGTAAGTACCTACTAAAAGTTCAGTAGCTATGTAACCTAATAATAATAATCTATTTACATGTTGACAGAAAACGCGCATCTATCATATAATGTATCGCACTATCATCCAATCAACTCAAAATTGTCTCAAAATGAAATTTTCAACTACCAAATAGCATTAAAGTGCGTATTTTTTCTTTCATTACCTTCGGGCAATGGTCCTATCGCAGTTCGCAATAAAGTTGTAGGCTCCCGCGATTTATGACTGGTTGGCTGGGCCTGATAGTAGGAAAAAACTTAATATCTGCGACGACAATGGCTAGACCTTGACAAACTTTATTTAGTTCTCACAGATTCATTTTTCGAATTTTGGATGAATATTTTTTTCTTCAGGGCTGCAATGTTGACAGCTTGTAACAAGCTATATCAATTTGAAAATAGAATAAGAAATTCTTGTAGCTGATGCTCTTATTTTAAACCATTCTATCGATGATGGTCAGTCAGAGGAAATGAGCCAATTTCTTTAAAGGTGAGATTTAAATTTTTCAAATATTGAATTTTATTTAGACTTTTAAACAACTATGCTTAGATGATATTCTCGTCGATATCATTGTCATGTTACCATAACGTTGCTCAGCTTATCATCTGTATACCAAAACTTAAGATCACGATAACAAGCAAATCCTTACAACTCACAAAACTTAAGGAAATCACGAGATAAAGTTGCGAAGATACATCTTTAACGGTCGATAGAGTTTTGAAAGATGCCGGAAAAGAATTTAAGTCATGGATAATAAATACTTTTCAGGAGGAAACTATGTAGGGAGATGAGCAAAGTTAGACGGCTGGCGAACTAACGGCGTGTTTCAAATATATGGCCGACGACCGGGCGGCTAATAAGGTGCAAATGTTTTTGAAAATGCATAAGGTCTCACGTGTGATTGAAGAAAATGTTGTTTTATTTCAGAAAAAAAATCTAAGTCTACACACTAGAAGAGGTTATCAAGAGAATACACACATGAAAAAGAACGACAGAAGTTTAATTTTTGAAGCTCGACGTAGAGGCACAATTTGGTGAAACGAGTAGGAAACAATAGATAGGTGGAAAGAAAAAAACATTTTTTTAAACAAGCTTTTATTTTAACGCGCTAATAGTAGTTTATGCAACGACCATATACAAAGGGTTATTAAAACACGAGTGTGGGTTTATCACGCGAGGCGTAGCCGAGTGTGATAATAGCATCACACGAGTGTTTTAATACCTAATTATATGCCGTTGCATACACTATTTTATCTTCACTCATACAGTTGAAATAAAATAAGTGGAAAAATAGTTAATTCCAATATGGCGGATATTCTCATTGCGTATTCGAATGACTGCGCAGCGCGCTCAAACATAGACAAAGATAAAAGCTGGCTCATTGACTTAAGTCAATCAGCCCGCGCCAAAAATTAAAAAGAAAAAGTGTGCTTTAAAAATTAAAAAGTTATTTTATGATGCAGTTGTTTAAAAATCGAAGGAAAATGTTGAACTGTAATGGTTTTTTTTTTAATTTTACCTATCCACGAAAAAAAAGTATGTATTTATGCATTCGGTTTTGAACTCATATTTGGAACATTACGTTGTGAGTGTAGATAAAAATAAATATAACATCGTATTTGTACTCTTGATCGTTGAGGAGTTCCTTTGTTTGGAGCTAACCTTAGATGTGGAATCATGTCATCCCTACTAATATTATACATGCGAAAGTAGCTCTGTCTGTCTGTTACGCTTTCACACTAAAACGGCTAAACGGATCGTCATGAAATTTGGCAAATATATAACCTGGGATATGGAGAAGCACATAAGCTACATTTTTACGCGATAACCGACATCCACGTGGGCCGAGCCGTGGGTTAAAGCTAGTAAACCATAAAAAACTAATTGTCATCGAAACTGAAACAACATATATATAAATTACAACTCTGCTGGATAAGATGAAGTTGTTCTAATTAGGCTTGTAAGATTGACTTAAACAAATAATTAATAATGTAGCAAGTTGAATATAAGCTTTCATAATTAAATAAAGCTTGCTATAAAATTAAAAAGATGCTAAAAACAAAACAGATATCTTATTAGAACAAAACTCTTTTCCACAATATTTCTATCTTACATAGTTTCCGCATATCACTAAAGCCATAAGCAATGTTCAACCTGAAGTTCACTCAAGCATACCCAAAACCTTTATACGAACGAAAACGATTTGATTTATACTTTCAAGACCGCTTTCCGAGTGACGGGACATGAGAAAAGCATTTTAATATTATCTTCGTATGTAGAAAACAACGAAAAATCCACGTTTCCTACACGGAAATACGTTACTTCATATTCCGGGGATAATAAATCTAAGGGGGACGCATCTGTCATAAGTGTAAAATATGTATTTCTTGTAACGCTTGCCTTGTCTTTTGCATTTAAGAATAAGATGCATTACTGTAGGAGCCAGTTTTTACCCGACTGCATCAGAAGGAGGGTAATGTTTTTCGAGCATATGTATTTAAAGTTATTTTTGACGATAATGTCAAACATAACTATTATACTGTACATTTAACGATCGTGACATCTATCTTTTCTAGCAATTCTTTTGCGGTGTGTTTAATTCGGCAAGCGTTAAGCCACCAGTCTACCCCCTCCTGCTGAGTTACTTTGTTTTTTTTTTCATACTGGTCCACTGCTTGGCAAGGGTTAGTAGCCCCCAAGTTCTTCTTGGAACAGTAACCGCGCCACCTCGAACCAGTCCTCACTTGCCACATCTTTCTGGGCTGGCCTCATCTGCTCCTTTCACCTGCTGGTACCCAATGTGTGGAGACTTGTCCAGCGGTCACTGTGATTCTTATTACTAAGTATAAAAAACATTTGTATGCACATTTTTGAGATGAATCCCGTACTTAATATTTTTGAAAAAGCTAACAAGATGATTTAATTATATGATTGTGTACCTTTCTCTTACTACTATTTCTATTTATAGGTAACAATCTAGGTTAGGTATGCATATTTATTCTCCATCTGACGTCAACGGTACAACAGTTTTATACGATTTTCTCGTATTCCCTCACTACATAAGTTTATAGCCCTGGCCTAAGTTTGTATCCGATCCTATCTCTAACAAGGATCCGCAAACCAGTTGTAAAACCTAAGTGGATTTTTATTGGTTCCATTTTGGAATACGTTTTCATGGAATCCATTGTAACAAAGGTCTCATCTCTAATATGTATCCATTGCTTACATTTTGCATTTATATGTAGTAAAACTATCTTTTAGGAAATGCTTTGGGATGTGTAGACAGCTTCGTGTTAAGATATAGAATAGAGGAGATTAATTCTTTTTTTTTTGATGCCCTGGAATTGCGAGCCGGTGCCGAGCAGACCAAGAAGATGGAGGGACGACTTGAATCCTAAGGAATTGGCACAGAATCGGGAACACTGGAAGGATACACTGGATTCAGGGGGGCATTTGCCAAGCAGTGGGAAAATTCAGGCTATATATAATATTATAAATAATATTTATTTATTATAGTGATAGTCAAAGGATCGCGAAGTTGAAGTGGCAGTGGGCAGGGCACTATGCTCGCAGAATAGACGGTCGGAGGGGGCGAAAAATTCTGGAGTGGCTACCAAATACCGGAAGATGCAGTGTTAGAAGGCCTCCCACAAGATGGACCGATGACCTGGTGAGGATCGCTGGTAGCCGATAGATGCGAGACGCACAGGACCGGTTGTTGTGGCGACACTTAGGGGAGGCCAATGTCCAGCAGTGGACGTCTTTCGGCTGAGATGATAATGAGTGAAAGTCTTACTAAGGACATTCTTTTCACCTCTCCGCCTTGTGAATTTTCCAGATAACATTTTTATCAGGCGTTTGGAAGTATGACGAAATAATTGAATTAATGCAAATAACTGTGCAAAGACAAGGATCTTCATTGAATTTATTTTTCGCCAATAAATAAAAGAATGCCTGAAACCTCATTCGAAATCAATAAGAAGATAATCTGCCAATAAACTCAGTTTATTTATCCACAAATAACGGTAGTCCCAGTATCAATTCCATTTCGTAACTTGACGTAACGAAATGGAATATGCAGAGCCTCACACATTAAGCGGAATTAGGTCATATATCCAGGGTAATAGATTCAAATCCGCAACAAGTACAGTTCTGAACGGATCTGGGAATTCCGCTTTGATCAGTGGCATCCGCAAATGCTCCCACTGAAGGATGGCTGGTCGGTCATGCAGAAGTTATCGTTTATTGAAATCGATCCCGCGACCGGTGCCGGGATAACCGGGATTTTTCACAGCACTATTATAAAGTGACGTCACGTTTGCTTGAATTGGGTTAGTGGGAAGGTGTGACGGAAGTTTGGTTGGTAATAAAGTAGTCATGGAAAAAAGATGTTTATACGTCACAGAACTAAAATTGCGAAGCCGCTACTAGATTTTGTGAACAGCAAATGTACAGACACGTCTTCAGACATTTCAGCAAATGGGACGTTACCAAAAATAGCAATGGCAGTTTACAAGTAAAACAGCTGTAGGTACTGTAAGAGCCTCTTTGCGCAGCATCTGGCTGTACATACCTCCTTTGGACGTGGCTGGTAATAATTAGAATATTTGAATATGGTAGAACGGTTTTTGTTTAAGCATTCAGATGTTATTGGACTCTCGGAGCCCTGGTGCTCCAATATAATGATAAAAATAGTTAATACAGGAGTTTTATTTTATAATATTTGATAAGTAGACCATAGGACATATTCCTGTGGTCCACAATTGGTGGAGGCGCCGGGTACGAAACGCCGCGTATACGAAAAGCCGTGAAAAAAAACGCGTGTGCAAGGCGTGAAACATTGCACGAAGAAATAAAAAAGTATATGGGCTGGTAAAACCCCCAAAAGCTACATAAAAGCGTACCAGAGGAGTATTTTGATGTTGATGTCAGGCGATGTATCGACGCCAAGTGGAATAAAGCGCTAAGTGGTTTTTTTTAATTAGATGGCGAATGTTTTAATGTGTGATTTTGTTTGAAAACGTCAAAATGTATATGTTTTCCGGCGTAGACCGAGTATGTTTTGAAGAATTCATAACTGAATTCAAACTCGTTGCCACTGAAAGTGAATGGCGAGAGAGCGATTATTCGTTGATATTGGGGGCATTTTTACATAGCGCGGCTAAGCATTTTTATAACTACACATACCACGAGGGTATTAATTTTGATTTGCTGTGCGATATAATAAGGAATGAATTTCCCTGCAAGTGCATTTCATGTAAAATACGTGCACTAAAAGCTTTGTTACATGTGGAACAAACAACCGCCGATGTATCCGACGAATGCGGACGGCAAGATGATAAAAATGTAGATGATAATACAGTTTTAAATTCTAGCGTGGTGACGGATGTCCCACAAATACTAATAAGCGATGATGACCGTAATGATGACAACGACGAACAGAGCTGCGGGGAGACCGACCCAAGCCACGAGCAAGTGGAATGCAGCCCAATCCAGGAAGAACCTGAGGAACCAACGGAAGAGAACACGACGGATGAAGACATAGAAGTGGGTGTGTTCATTCCAATTCCTAACTCTGCTTTAATTCCAGAACAAAAAATTATACTATTGACAGAATCAGTGTGTGATCTCAATGATCATTTGGAAAGCGGTGAAGAGCTTGTTGAGGTCCAAGCCGAGGAAGCTATCATGATGGAGGACATTGAAGTTGAACGAGCTGTATCAGTACAAGCCGAGCTGAAGGAGACGGTCCTGATAGAGGCTAAACCTAACGTGTCGTCTCGTATTCACAACCCTAAAGTTAAGAAGGATAAGGCCGTGGAAACAAAGTATAGCGTAAATATAAAACCTAGGGGCTTGATTTTACATGTTAGGGCTAACATGGGAGAACGTAATGCCACCACACACGCACACAAGAGTAGGTTTGAATATCGTAAGATTTCTTTCCTTGCCCGTAATAAAATGTATAGAAGGGTAAGAAGAAAGTTTAGAAAGGATTTTATACACATACAAACTTATACACCTAAAAAGAAACCATACACATCAAATCAAAAAATATATTCTATAAATGATTTGATTAAACGTTTGTCCATCAGTAAATATAAAACTTGGAAAACTTTTAGAAAGAAATTTTATACAACTTTACATAATTTTAAAAGCAGGAAGCGTTTAATGTTGAGGATTTCGTAAACTGTCGAGTCATTTTCTTTTATATATCATGTCCTTGTTAGTATTGTTAGATAATTTTAGTTAGTTTAGGGAAATAAGCAGGACATGATAGATATGTAACATTTTTAAACATGACGACGCACGAATGATTTTAATAGTATAGTTTTCTTAGTTGTCATGATAGGAAAAGTCATGTCATATGACATCTGTCTTGATGTGTCTTGTAGTCAAGGAAGGTTTTGACTAGATTAATAAATAGTTCATGCAAATAGGTTGAAACCATTTTATATTAGAATGTAGTTAAAACTTTTTAATTGTAATACTTAAAACGTTAGAATAATCAAGTAGAAAAAAAAAAGATGTCAATGTATGTCAGTTGTGTGTCATTTTTCATGTAAACAAGACATTATTTTAGTGAAATATTTTATATAGTTTGTTAAATTGGATTATTTGTTTCATGTGGACAATGAAAACGGACATGTACGTGTCTGAGGGACGCAGCCGGGCGAGAAGGAGAAGGTCACTTGTACAAGAACGGCATAGTGTGAAATATTTAAGAATTTGGTAGGATGAAGTTACTCCAGGGCGATATAATACTTAAGTTTTTTTTTGAAACTATGGACCACCCTGAAAGGAGGGGAGTGGTTCGCACAACAAGGTTTGGTTCCAACTTTGCTCACGAGGCATAGCCTTTGCAAAGGGTGGCAGGTTGTCACCAGTGGTTCAGCAAACGTTGAGTGGCCCACAGTTCATGGTTAAATATGGTAAAGATAAACTTTGATGAATTTTATTCATACATGATAATCGCTGGAGTAGGTTCAAAGTTAGGATGATATTTTATCTGATTATGACCTTCTTTTTCTCGAAACACAATAGCGTCCGAGGAAATTAATGTTATGATGATGTAAAATATAGCTGTAAATCCCTTAAGGATTAATGTGAATTGTCACATTAATTATTTACATAACGCGATGTGTCCGGAGCTTTTCTCAGGGGGTTTTGCTCCGGCGGGGCTTCGGCATGACCGCGTAATTGATCAGCGCAGGTGGCGCATAGTAATTTTAATTAATTGATTAACTAAATATTTTAATCGCTGGTCATGACCTAGGCTGCTTCTATAGAAGTATACGCACCCCTGTTCATCCTGTTCCCCCTGTAGGTAGGGAAATTGTGTTAGGTTAGGCAGGTCATACTTGACTCTTCCAAAGGCTGAATAGATGTTAACGAAAGGTTGACTACGTTTCCTCTATTCGAAGGGGCGTAGCTGATGTAAGAGCCTCTTTGCGCAGCATCTGGCTGTACATACCTCCTTTGGACGTGGCTGGTAATAATTAGAATATTTGAATATGGTAGAACGGTTTTTGTTTAAGCATTCAGATGTTATTGGACTCTCGGAGCCCTGGTGCTCCAATATAATGATAAAAATAGTTAATACAGGAGTTTTATTTTATAATATTTGATAAGTAGACCATAGGACATATTCCTGTGGTCCACAGTACTTAATCCAAAGAAAACTGCAGTCGATAGTTCTTGCAAGAAGCTTATTGCAAGTAGTAAAAATATTTCAACTTATCTTCTACCTCGAACAAACTTCGTCGCGTCGGCAACAGTTCAGAACTTCATCGCGACCGCACGCTCGGTTGACTCGCGTCGTTGTCACCTTTTCAGTTTCGCATCAAAGGCTCCCTTTTGATCGGTTTCCATGGCCCTAATTAGCAGTACCTCGTTCAACATTCGTTCGACTGGAAGATATTGTTTATTGGCAGTAGATCCGCCGCGCCCGAGCTCCAAGGGGCCCATTGGCACGGAAAATTGAGGCAAAATCGCGCACTAAACGCCTGCCCCCGTTCTTGAATTATTTCGATATGGAGCTCAAAATGCGAAGTTTGCCGATTAATTACGACCTTCGATTAATTACACATATGACGTAACCGTAATTAAATTAGTTGTGGTGTTGATTGGTATGTAATTTGAAATTTGTAGGCTTATTTTCGGTGTTGCTTTCTATAAAATTGGGTGTATTAATATCTCATAATTAGATATATTAAACTAACGCGTATGTGAGCCAAAACATTCCACTAAATTACATTAGTTGCTTGTTGTAACAAGATTCCTCAATTGAATATTTTCATCATCGATGAAATTCTATCTATCTCGTACACTCGTACACTGCTGGGTGCTGGCTTCACCAGTGTCGACCCACTCTGTGTTTCTTGCATCCATTGAACTCCCGCGGCAGTTACCAGGTGATCGGTCCACGTTTTAAAGGCACTTTGCTTTTCTGGAGAATGAAACATGCCTTTACACTATAAAACTTACATTTTTGTTTTATTTTACTAAATTTTGTCTGACATCAAAATTTATGTCAACACTCAAGTAGGTAATTAGGTACATTTTAATGTTGCGGAATTTGTTCGACAGAGTCACCGCTGCCCTGGAACGCAAAGGGCATGAGGAAGAACACAGATGGGTTTTAGTCAGTAAGAGTCTGACACCCCCTTCCGCTCCACACAGAGTGGAAGAAGTCATTCCCATCCATAAAAAAGGGTTCATTGTAATATAATTTTGAGATGTCACTGTCAGTGTCATACACACATCAACATTACTCTTTTTGTACATTGTCTATGGTATGACCACTAATTATAATGTTCATCTCAGATATAGAATCAACCGCTTTTTTCAACTTCTCACCTTTTTTTAAATTATTATGTTTATTTATTTTGGTACC
Organism: Melanchra persicariae; assembly: GCA_947386135.1. Taxonomy (NCBI): domain Eukaryota; kingdom Metazoa; phylum Arthropoda; class Insecta; order Lepidoptera; family Noctuidae; genus Melanchra; species Melanchra persicariae. The sequence continues at coordinate 6,279,635 of OX376655.1, read as the reverse complement.
TATCTATTTAGTATGTACAGTTTTTTTTCTTTCGTTTTCGTAAAAGCAATCTTCCAAACAAACAGATATACTTCTGAAGATCTAATACCAAATACCAGCCAACATCAGTGCTACTGCTGATGACATCATCGAAACTACGCCATGGCCATCTTCATAACGCTTGACAACTCCAGGCCTGTCTTCTCGCTTCAATGACTACTGCTGCTTGTCACTAACAAGCTAAGCAAGGGCTCGTTATGATAGTTATTAATAATGGTACTTAAACAATAGATGCGTAACCTGCACTTTAAAATGCCAACAAAAATGAAGGCAACTGCCGCGATTCTATACCCCGCGCGCGAACACTTATGTACGCGTTCGCAATTATTTGACATATGACAGCAACCTTATTGCTAGAAGAATAAAAGTCACTTTGATGCAAACCAGAGGTAAGGTAACTGTGAATGGACTGTAGCTATTGATGTTGGTTCATGACGCGTCTATTTTTAGTACATCATTGGTTAATTACGATTGTCATACGTGTACTTCATTAGCGTTGATGAGAACTTCGCGAATAATGGTGTGGTGAATACGCGAATGATGTTGACGATCAGGAAAATACGACATTTCGTTTTAGCTGTTATCGAAGTTTTTCTAATATTCACGAAATATTTAGCTGAAACCTTCAAACCTGGTAGCTATTCATGAGCTTTATGATAAATGATTTTTGAAGAACTAACTGAAGTAACGGTTCTATCAAGGTAAAACTTTATCGAACAGGTGGGACAGCCCCAGATAAGTATTACTAACTAACACTTATTAGAAATAAGTGTTAGTTAGTAATACTTATCTTTTATATATTTTGGTGGAAATAAAATATTTTTATAATATTTTTTAAAGGGAGTATCAGACTCTTACTGACTAAAACCCATGCGTGCTCCTCCTAGTGCCCTTTGCTTTCCAGGCCCGCAGTAACTCTTTCGAACATAATCCGCAACATCAGTGTGGTCCTAAGCTCTAAAACATGAACACTCACTTTCCTAGAACTTTTGAAAAAGTCCGGTTTTCCTACAGTTGTAAATGATAAATGATAAATGATAAATGATGATAAATTATATTTATTTTGTAAGTAGGTTAAACATAACACTTTTACACGTCAATATTTTTTGGTCATTTTAAGCTAGATGAGGCCAGTAGTTGTTTTCAATTTCCTAAAACATGAAAACGAAACTTTCACACTACCTCAAATACTGGGAAACCTCGTTGTTTTCATATTCTTTTAACCAATTCGCGTACAGAATATTAAACTGAAACATTTTTACCTTTTTTCTCAATATTCCCGCGATACTTGTAAATAAATTAGCCAGGCTAAAGTTCAGTCGTTCGGAAGATATTGCTTATTGGAAACTATTACTACCCAGTTACTGTGGATACGAGCACTCAACCGTATAATATTTCTATACTGCAACTGTATTTTTGATGGTCCTTTCAGTTCGTGTAATAAACATGAAATGGCTGTCGTTCGCGATATTGTTGATAGAACGAATAAGTTTGGTTATTCCTCTATTATTTCCGTATTTCCACTATTATTATATTATTCTTATCTGTAATCAAATTGGCCTACAAATATGGAATGCAATCTTGGACCATGGAAATGAAATAATCTTTTGATGGAATAAAGTTAACTGAAACTGAGAAGGAAATGGAAATTACGATAAAGCTATTTGAAAAACTGGCATTTTTTTTCTAAAAGCCTTAAATCTCCTGTTCTGAAAAGATTTAATTTAAATTATAAATATGGCTTTCATAAATAATAAAAAAAAACTATAAAAATCTACGCAATTTTCTGGGCTTTCAAAAACATTATCGTAGATTATATAGTAAAGGGAAAATTTACCAGTGCACAATCAAATTCTATCTTTTTTTTAAAGTGACATAAATAAACCTACTAAAAACAAACCTGTTCAACGACGTAACATTAAAACATAAAACCGTAAATACAAATAAAACTGAAACAAACTAAGAAGCAAAAATAGAACCGGGAACCAATGTCAGACCTTTTTAATTGCTAAACATGACGGGGCCGGGAACTTCCTCCGATAAGAATCTATGAACCGAGTTGAAATTTAGTTTTTCGAACTGTCAGTATTGATATTCGAACAAGTTTTATCTTTCAGAACTTCGCTCTTTTTATTATCAACGTCTATTTTTTTCATCGCTTCTGCGAAGTCTCGGTAAATGAAAATGTCTTCAACAATTTTGCTGAGACGAATTTTGTTAGATTGAGATCCGCATATAATTTTGATTTCTACAGGTAGCCATTTGATTGGTGACTGAAATTCAGGGAAAAATCTGACGTAACAAGGTGCCAATTTTAATGTGAAATGTGACAAGATTCTTCAAGAGTTTTTATTTCGTATCGTGTGTAAATTTCTTGATAAAAACCTAATGGCTGAAAAAATATATACTCGAAGGAATATGTTCTCGTACTTCCATTTCGCTTTGGGCCAAAATCGCCGTAACTTAGCGAAAACTCTCCTTAAAAGCTTGGATCTTTTGGTCGAGTTTCCTCTGCTAAGCTTTATAAATGTAAGAAGAATTCGAATTCAGAAACCTGTAAACGTTAATAGGATCCTTCATCATTAAAATTTTTCATAACGCTCATAAAAAATCTGACGTAGGTATTAGATAATTCACAGATAGCCATAAATTGTGATCAAGTCCCAAAATGTAGCAATAAAATGCCACGTGGTGAGCGCTTTACTGCTTCAAACGGAAATTTAATTAGTCAGTATGTCTTCAAGACTAGGGTGAACATTTTAGTGGCCAATATTTTTCAATTAAGTATCATATTAGCTCGTAACGATTGTATTAAGACGGATGCTTAATAGCAAAGGATGTGTTGGATGGAAGTGAGAGCTGCTAAGGTAAAGTTCGACAGTGTTTTTGGTAAATATAGTATATTTATGGATGCTGATGATGATATGTTAGGCGTGAATCGGAATGAGCAAACAGCTGCCTATACAATGGATCAGCGTCAAACGTAGTCGGTATGAACGATATACTGAAATAAATAGCTAATTATACCAGTTTACATAATTATACACGGAACTTCCACGTATATTAGTGTAATTTGTCGTAGGTACTAATGTGTCAATATTTCCACAATATAAAATTAGCAATTGGAAGGAAAGTAAGTCGTGAAAAAGTGCCCATGGATTTTAACGTGTGCCTGAAACTTTCATAACAGTAACTTTTAGTGACCTACCTGCAGTATTGCTCTTCCAAAGTGCCTAGCCCAATCATTTATGCACCATGTCGTCCTCTTGCAAAAAACCTTATTGTATACAGGTAGCATTTCGGCCAGTATCGATCGGTCGGCTAGACGATCCCACACGCCCGGGGACCATACTTCTTCAATTATTCAGCTGCCTACTTCCACGGCAAAACTCGTTTGTTACATCTTGAGTGTATTGCTATTCCTCTTTTATGGTTTGAGGAAATCATCTGTCCTTGTCGTGTACCGAGGAGTCCGAAGACCGAACCGTCTCCGCGGGAATGTTAATAAAAATGTATTTTGCTTCCCAAATTCGGACTGTTTTATTGCTGTAGCGACATGAGTTAGGATATGGGGGAAGAATTTGAATTACTTCGGAGTAGTCTGAATTTGGTCTTTTTTATGGTGAGCAAAAAAGTTCAGGTGTATAATTCAGTGTTTTACTTACTTTTAAATTAAATAATAAAGCAGCTGTTCTAGATAATCGTGCAATTTATATAATATATCTAATCATTCTGCATGTTGCCTCTGCACTCATTAAGTAATTGGATCAGAGACGAATTTCCGTAACATACACTACTGTTCGAAGTACTTGGCCACCTGCATTTTGCGAGGCCAAAGCTTTGTGAGGCCGCCATTAAAACCAAGGTGAACACAATTTACTGACGTGTCTAAAATTTTAAAACAGTATTGTTATTATGTTATAGTTATTTATGATATTAGTGCGGTAACTTGGTTTTTACAAACGAGTAGACGAATGTAAGCACGAGACGAAGTCGAGGGCTTACCATAGTCACGAGTTTGTAAAAACCAAATCCGCACGTGTGTCATACAACGTTTTTCGACACATTTGCGAGAAAACATTACAATAAGTAATGAAACAAACTTTTTGTCTCTAGAAATCAGTCGGAAAGTCGCAACAATCTTTGACGTTTCTAATATGAAAATGGCGCGAATTTGCAAAGGGCGCCATATGTGCGTGGTGAAAATTAGAACCACACACTTTATTTTTTTTATTTATCTTCTCTCATTTTCTCTATAATATTAAAATGAGATAAACGTATACAGCAAAAGCGCTTCCAAGGAGGTTCGATCATTCAGCTTCTTATTAATTTTTATGGAAATTAAAAAAAAACCGTAAAGAATACGCACGGCGCTATACAACGGAGTTTGCGGTAAAATATGTACTTAGGTGAGAGTACCTACTTTGCCGCACGCTCCATTGTGTGGTGCATAATTTTTAACTTTCGAACAATGCATACAGGCTTCGTAAATGCATTTTGTGAGCAAATGTGTTGAAAAAATAATTACTAATAATTCATTCAAATGAGTGTGAAATAAATTGAGTACTTTCCTGATAAAATCTTATTAGTTCGTCAGATAGATTACCAAAAATAATTGGACACATATTTGTTTTTCACGTAAACTATGAAAAAATAATATGTGAATGAATCGATACAGTACGTTGAAAACTCGCGAGACGTCACATTTGAGTACATTTTGTACTGAAATGTGCCGTCACCAGCCCCCTCTTAAACTTTGTTGCGTTTTAACTTTATCCATTTTTAATAGAATTATATTTTTTTCTATCTAGGAAAGTATCCAATTCCAAAATACCTTTATTGCCATCCAAAAATATTTTGTAAAAGACAACTTTTTCTGAGGGGTAGTGTTTATCAGTTGGTCTTGCGGTCGCAAGCGCGACTGCCGAGTGTGGAGTCCTGGGTTCGATTCCCAGGTCGGGCAAAAAGTGTCATTGGGTTTTTCCATTACGAATTCCTCTGTGACTGCCCGGAGTTTGGAAGTGGATGATGTGACACCCCCGTGACTCGGAAAGCACGTTAAGCCGTTGATCCTGCGCCAGATCTCTCTCCGGTCGTGTCGGGTTGCCGTTCCATCGGAAAATGAGAGTGATGTAAGAGGGAGTGCACCTGTGTTTGCGCACACACTTGTGCACTATAATATCTCCCGCTGAGATTGGCCGCCGTGGTCGAAATCGGTCAGGAGGGCTATATTATTATAAAATGTACCTGCTCCAAACCCTGCAACAAAACCTTTTACCTTAAATCCCTTCATCATCTGCCTAGCCTTTTCTCAACTATATTGGGGTCGGCTCCCAGTCAAACCGGATTCAGCTGAATACCAGTATTTTACGTGGAGCGGCTGCCTACCAGACCTCCGCAACCCATTAACTGGGTAACACGGTACTTCTTGGCAAGACTAGTGTCAGATTTTCTGGCTTCTGACAATCTGTAACGACTGCCAAAGATCTGCAAATGAAAGCCGGGACCAACGGCTTAACGTGCTTTCCGAGGCACGGAGGAGTCTCGGTATGTTAATATGGTCACCCATCCACAGACCAACCTCGGCAAGCGTTGCTTAACCTTGAAGATTGGTCCGTGCGGCTGTTATAATGTAGCCACGAGCTCCGACCTAAAATCCCTTAAACAGGGTAAATTTTGACACCGTCACACACTTTCAGGACCCGGTAACCGTTTAGCAATAACGTAAGCGGTTACAGCAGCAATAACGTTCGGTAACTGTATGGACAAGTCAATAACCGTTACAACTAGCGACCCGCTGTGCATAATACGGCTAATAGGAGTGCTTATGGTGTATTAAACTGTGTTGTCTATGGGAATTGGCTTGTAGCTACTTTTCTAGCGTAAGTTTGACTTTTATTGGTAGCACTGTCATCGGTTATAGGAACCATCAACCATACCACATGATCGCACTTACATAAATTGAAGCCTTGTTGCCTTGGTCGTAAGGTAAGTTTTTAGATAAATCTCGATAGTGTAGTGTCACTTAGAACCTAAGTTCTATCATCTGCCGGATAATACGCTTTATTTAGTGAATATAAATTTTCAGTTCATCTTAGTACTCTTATCATCACTTCAGACGAAACGTCCACTGTTGGATATCCCAAAGCATTTCCACATAAACCGATCCTGTGAATTTTACATCCAGCCCACTACCCCGGTGCAGAGCAGTGGTGGCCCGGTGGTTATGACCCCGATTTACAAGTTGTAGGACGTGGGTTCGAAACTAGATAGCGATACTTTGTGTAATTTATTTCATCTGTTTTTAAAACGGTGAACGTGAGGAAACCGGAATGGTCTTAGACCGAAAAATCTAAGTAGGTATTGTGTCATCTGCCAATCCTACCTACCGGGCGCGCGGCTTCGTTTTGAATGACAGCCCAATCCTGGCCTGCCTCCCAGTAGTTGGAACAATTTGATTACCCACGGCCCTCATCAGGTGCGAGGCCTTCCAAATCCTTAATTTGGGCCTGAACAGTTCTTCAAATCCCAAAAGCTCTGCCACGTTTATTCTAATCCTCTAATCATCATCATATCAGCCGAAAGACGTCCACTGCTGGTTATAAGCCTCCCCCAAGTGTCGCCACAACAACCGGTCCTGTGCGTCTCGCAGCCATCGGCTACCAGCGACCCTCACCAGGTCATCGGTACATCTTGTGGGAGGCCTTCCAACGCTGCGTCTTCCGGTACGCAAACCTCTAATACAGGCTGTTAAATTTCATTAAGGCATCAGTATTTTCCTACACAAAATACTGATAGCCTTTAGATAATATGACAAGCCTACCAAGCGACAAGTTCGTGGAACTTTTGACATGATCGATATGATAGCTACTAAAGTGGTCTATTTTCCGGGTAATTTTCGAAAATCACTCTATTAACTTCATGCTGTAGGTACCATATTACAACACATTTTACCTGGAAATATCGTGGTCTTTTAGCCCTTGTTAAGTTTAATGAGCTTTTATAAGTACATGCGTCGAAAGACACATTCATAAGCGTTGTTAGGTATTCTGTTGAAAAAAGATTATGCTTGCAGCACTTTGCAGTTTATTTATTTACATCAATTTATGCACTATTCAAAAACACTCTGCAATTGGGTAAAGATCCAAATAAGAACCTACTTCCAACCTGAAGTTATACCTTTATAAATCTGGGGCATCAAATCACGCTCAACTTTATGAATAAAATACCTATTTTATGACAACAATATCAGAATAAAAAATACAATACCATCAATTGTACTGCACCACCTACAGGAATTTAAAGGACGTAATCCTAAAGCATTTACATCACAAGGCAGCGCTTTTCATACAATGCGCCCTTTCCAAACCGAAGTTAATGTAGCGCATCAGCGCTGCAAAGTGGTGTATGACATTTTTCAATCGCTTAATGGTGCAGCATTATTGGCTCATGAGGCCGTCCGTAGCGGAATAATGTGGCAGGGTGGCGCAGCATTCTGAAAAGTTTAGGATCGTCCTGAAATATGCGCCAATATTCTTTTAAATCTCCAATTCCGTATGGTGTCGGACGTAAAAAAATAGCACCATCCCATCACTTTCCGTGGGTGCCGTAAGAAGCGACTTAGGGACTAACCAGGGAATGGGCAACAGCATTATCTATGCCTTGCAACAGCTACACTGCGATCGCCATCCCGCTTGCCAAGCGTGGCGATAATGGCAAACCCCCCATTTGGGGAGGCCTATGTCCAGCAGTGGACGTCTTTCGACTGATATGATGATGATTCTTTTAAAGTTACTTAACATGACTTTATTAAAAGAGTTGTATTATTTCTGGTTTATTTGAAAACTACAAATAGTTATTTCTAAATAAAGTAATTGTTCATTAGGAAGTTGCTGATAAAGACGTGTTAATGAATCCTAACTTATATTCAAAATGCGATAATGAGTTGTTTGTTTCTTACGTTTTTGCGCCTACATCGCTACTCCAATACTGTTGATTTTAGACAGTTACCTACATGATACTTTTTTTTTGAAAATGTATATTAAAGAGAGCAAATCCGCGGGCAAAAGTTAGTAATTAATACTTTTATATCGATCAGTAGGAAGTAGGAAAATAGTGAAAATCATAATTCGATCTGGAACACTAATATGTTTAATCATAACACTAATTTATTTAACCACTGCTAATCGACTTGGACAAGGCTCAGTAATCAGCTATTACAGTTTATCAATGCGTACTATGTAATCCATAAGCCAAACCAGATTAATTAAGATTACACCATACGTCGACATTGTCCGATGAAATGTAGGTGCCTTCTTACATTTCCATACTAAACTGGGTTGGAATCTCGCCATCCGCAAATGTCTTTCCCTTAGCATTTGCATCCGACTCCGCAACGGTACCTGTATTACTCAAGTATTTAGTTACAGATTTTTTTGTGCGACAAACCTACTATACCATTTTCAACTACTGCAACTCCTGAAAGAATTAATAGACGACATTTAGAAAGGCACCAAGTCAATGAAGCTCGATATTTCTCGAAGAAATAATTCAAGTGTCTTGGATCTCGCAACTAAAATAATCAGCAGAGAACAATGGAAAATTAAAAAAGCAGATCAGATTAATATGAAGATATATCCTGTTTTACCAATTACCCGTCTGCTGGCCTACCTACCCGTAGATGTATAGGTACTAATGGAATAAAGCTGAAGAGTTTTTTTGTTTGTTTGAACGCGCTAATCTCTGGAACTTCCATTCGGATTAAGAAAATTATTTCTGTATATGATAGCCACATTCATGAGGGCCTGCCTTATGAATGTGGCTATCATATACAAAAATATATATAGGCTATACGGGAACGGGAAAAAACGGGATTAAGCGCGTACGAAGTCGCGGGCAAAAGCTAGTATCATATATTGTTATATTTATTAGAATATAATAAATTTGAAGAGTTTGTTTGTTGGAACGCGCTATTCTCTGGAACGAATTTGGAAAATTATTTTTGTATTCGATAGCGACATTCATGAGGAAGGCTATACGGTAACGGGAAACAACGACATAATACGCGTATGAAGTCGCGGGTAATAATAAATAAATTAACATCACCTCTGTGTCCTAAGTGTCTTTGTAGGATGTTCATATTTCACTCTGTTATGTAGAACTCCTATGTTAAATGCGGCCTTTTGCCAAAAACTGGACACTTTCTTAAAATTCCAGAAAAAAGTCTAATATCTATATATATACTATTTTTATTTGTATCTTCTCTATTTTTATTCGCGATATACGTCATTCCTGGCACATATTTGTACTACTACTCGTCGTACTCTAGCAGAATCCCTTGCGACCCCTAGAACACTGCCTTCATAAGAAAAAAGGACGTATCTACACAACACGAAATAACCGATTTCCGACATTAGAGAAATAGCTTAAGGTCGGAAATCGGTTACTTCGTTTTGTATCGATAAGTCTTTTTTTTATGATGCAGAACTTGATGTAAAATGTCCTGTTTTAGTTTCCCTAAAACATGGTATCCGCCATAATGTCCGTTGCACAATGCACTGACAAGCAGTTAGCGCGATCGTTTGCAAACCATTTACAACAGTAACACAAAACAAAATGGCGAATTACAAAATATACAGATACAATTAACAATAAATTAACAATTTATTGTTACACTAGCCCATTTTCATTTCTATTATTATTTATGCTACCGAAAATAATTTGAATACAAATGAGGGCTTTGATAATTAGCTCATTATTTGGTAAATAAATGTTTAGTTGGCGAGACTAATGATGATTTTTGACTTTGTATGTTTGTTCGTATTATAATGCAGGTGAATGCTAAACAGTACATAATTTTGGACAAAGCTTTTAATTGTGTTTGTATTATTTAGACAGACATTAATGCATGCAACTTTGTTAAGTTACATGCATTATAACGCCATTAACACACATCGTACATACTGTTGTTTCTACGATGTGTGTTAATGACGTTACTTATTAGGTAAATAAATAGTAAAATATCATGCGTAGCCGCAAACCAAATACCTAAAATTAAAATACAGTTTGCATTATCTTATAAGCATGCGCAACAGTTCACAGATTTCATCCCCACATATTATCAGGAGCGATCTTGAAATAAGTAAGATTACGGTATTTGCGTCCAATCGTATTCTGTTGACACGACGACCCAAAAAAAACGTTATGTTTTTACATTTATCACTGTTTTACTTGATCCATATGAATTCTTATCTATTCGATAAAAATCAAAATAAAACTCCTAATCAATTACATTAAATATTTAATCAATGTTGGTACAAAATACGACTTTATAACAATTATCATTTATTGTAAAGATATCAAAAACATATAAACGACACCTATTGAGACACGGAACACAACCATAACAGTTAACTTATCGTCAAAAATTCCGTAGCTATTAGTGATATCTCGCTCGGCGATTGTCCAATTGCGCAAGTTTGTCAATTAAAACGCGGGCAAAAGTTGGTCATTTAGCACAAAACTGGCACCAAGTAAGATAAAACTTCTCAATTCGACGATCGGGGACTTTGACTTTGCTATTGTAGTATGCTAACACTTAGAAACCGTTATTATATCTGACAGTTTGTTACTCCAGTGCTCGGGTCTGCAGCTAACGCGAAGCAGATCATGCTGGCGAACCTGATTCTGGCTTCATCATGAACGGGGCGACTTATAACGTCATTAAACATGATGTATGGAACGAAATTAATTGCACCAACTTGCATTGGCGCTTCGGCTGCTTCTTGTGCTTTCTCGTCTAACTCGTCTCCAGGGTGAGCAACACAATAGTCGACGTCAATCAGATTGACACCAACGGCTTGAGCACAGAGATAAGACCCTTGCACGAAAGATGGGAAAGGGCTGCTGAATTCACAAGCCATGTAGTGGACCTGAGCATCTTGATTGTCCTTCAACATGTTCAGAACGCATCTGTGTAGTCTGTTTGCCCAGCAGTCTGGTTCTAGGAACTGGCACGTAAAAACTCCGTTAACCCACTGAGTTCTCCCCCAGGGCACGAATTCAATGTCCAGGAACTCTCCGTACAAACGATATGCTTCCACTAGATGATCGCGAATGAAGCTCACTGTATCACCACATCCTGATGCCGTGCCTACCGTTACCTTTATCTTTCCATTGATGACTTGCACTCCTTGTGCGCCCACTTGTGTTAAGGCTAGCATCAAGCACGCGCCGATGAAAACCAAATATTTCGCGGCCATGGCGACTTTTGTGTTCCGCGTGTTTGGAAAAACTGAAATACTTGAAGCAATGCCTTTACCCACGCATATCGTGATATTATCTTTTTAATGTGACATTTCTAAATAATCTAGCAGGCGATAAGATTGATAAGTAAGACTTATGTCCATGTATCAAAATAATTCGATTTGATAAAGTGTGTAGGTACGTAATTGTATGAAACACGAAAGAAACTCCTAAAACATTTGTTTGATAGTAAACTTTGGCTAATAAAACAACTGTAAAACAATTTCTTTTCGCCCTCTCTCCTCGGAAAGTATTTCAAGGTAATCTCATAAGATTACAACACAAAAAACTCGAACTCTTTAAGCCTCCATATTTTCTTTATGCGAAAATATGTTTTTGTGGCAGCAAGTGGCCCGCCTAGAATAATAAACAGAAGAAACTTATTAACTTTCCTAAGAAGAAATATGTACATGCAGCCTTATTGGGGATCCGAAGGTACGAAGTAAAATGCCTCCCCTAATTTATTCTAGTTATACTTTTGAAAGAATGTCGGCTTATATTTGACTTAATTACTTTCTGGGTATAATTTGAACGATTAGGAAAAGATGCATTGTTTGTATTTCAACGGCATTCTTATCTAACAGTCTTTAATTACAATAACGACTGTGGGACGTAATCATTAATTAAAAATCTGTAACATTCAAAATGTCCGAAAGAATAGTTCTAATAATATATTTATGTACGGTGCAAGAAAGCATATCTATTGATATGTTGATAAACCATTTATCCTATCTTGCCAAAACCTATATTATAAGTGTTTGGATGTTTCTTAATCAATTACGTTTCAGTGGCTGAACAGGCTTGGCTAGACCGGCAGTCCAAGACCTGGGTCAAAAGGCACCGTCTTTTACAAGTGTAAATTATTTTTACAAGTACTCGTGAGATTTGGTTTCCGTACGGTAATATTTTCTCCTATTTGCTGATATTGCCTCCTATGGCACTGTATCATGCTGAGAGAGAAGCCGTCCTTCACAGGCATGACGACGACGTGACGTCCATCTGCCTAGTGGTCGTTCATTGCCTTTTCGATTGTTTGCTTTAGTTAAATGTTTATTTTAATTTTAGTCTTTGCGCACATAATGTATTAAAAACTACTAATACGTTGAAGATTTCTTGTTTAAGTTTATATTTCATTTATGTTATTTCTGTGACACTAAACTTTTTCTTTCATTCTGTCTTTACCCATTATAGTAGTGCGTTCCCATGGGTTAATGTTTGACTTACAATCAGGCACAGCTACTGGCCAAAAGCTAGTCTACTCAAAAATGATAGAACTTAAGTCCTCGTATACTCGCGTTAATATTAACCAAAAAAGACACCACTATCAAAACAAAATTAAATTTGAAAAAAAAATACAACCCCAACAAAACCCTTAATAGCACCAGAAAAAACCGGAACCAAGACACCTTAATCTTAATTCATTGCACAGAGAGCAGGTATTCAATTACAGTTAATATGTTTAAAAATGTACGCCCCCCTAGAAGGGTACCAACCACAGTATTAATGAAATTGACTTCCCCCGGGATAGAACTGGGGGCCCCTGGAACGTGTTCCCCCTTGTAGTTGAGGTCAGAATGAGTCGGGACAGAGACAAAGGTATCGATGCCGTATCAAATTAACGAGTTGCTGTCAAATTCCAAGTTTCTAAACTTGATATTGATGATGCTTCGCAAATAAGAGGGGATTACGACAATAGAGAAACTGTCGCAATGATTGAAGTTAGAAGAGGTGATTGTGATGATCGTTTTAATGAGAAAGGTGTAGTAAAAGCAGCTGAATCCGCTGGAATTATTTTTTTAAATACATTTATTGAAAAACAACTTATAAACAACAAAATCGACGAAACTATTATTTCAACATTGAAGATAAAAGCGATAAATAATTTGAACATTGAGGGAGATTTTTAGCATAATGCCAAAATAAACAAAAACAAACAGAATTCCAAATTAGCAAATCACTTTATAGCTTGCTCATCAGTCGGCACAGAGGAGCATTCACAGCTATAACTTGCTATACGGCTTATGAAAAACTTTTCCCGGCACTCACACAATCTGATTTAAACTTTTTACGAGCGACCACGCAATCTCATCAGCTGTGTCACACACAAGGGAAATGTGTAACACCCACGAATTTCGCTAATTTTAATTAATTCAAACTGCACAGTGAAAGTCAACTCTTAAACACCCTCCTCGACCATAAAGCTGAATCCTGTCTACAAACGACTGTTAGAACTTAACGAGTTCATACATCCCTGTCTACGGTTACAATGGGGCTCGTAAAATTAATACCTTACCTCTGAATTGTCGGGCTGCCTCTCTGGATGGTAATTCCCCCTTAAATATTTAAGTTTTCTGTGCACCCTCCACCCGCAACAAGATTCAATTTCACGCCCTAAAAAGGGGTCCGCTTTGGGCGATTTTCGGCTTCTCAAATGTCAAGAGACATGAAAGCACCCAACTAAACAAGAACTCTATCAATTACTAGATACCAATTTTCGAATGTTGTGTTTGTTTGTACTGTAAAAGGCGTAGGAGATCACGTTATGATGGTGGGAACATTGAGGAGAAACTCTTCAAGTATTATCCGGTTGCATACAAATGGAAATGGTGGAACTCAATTGAATCAATCTTGCGTCAAATTGGCGAAGATTTGAAGGGAAGTTCACATTTTAAGTTCGTTTTCTATTTGAGATATACAGTTTACGTCTGTACCTGTCGTTTTCTTTTCATTCGTCGTTGTGAAATCTTCTGAATTGGTACATTTTAGTGATATACTAAATGTCTTGTGTATGTGAAGGATGTTTTCAAAGGCGTACTAATTGTGATCGAGAACTCGGCTCACGTAACGTTCGATATGACCCCTTAAATCACATATAACGCTATCAAACCGCATGATTAATTTGATTAGCTACGTGTCTAGCCTTAATGATATCTAGTATGGCTACATTATTCACCAAGACGTACAAAATTAATCAGTTAACTGGTTTATGGTTAGATGAATTGATTTTCATTAGAGTAACATTAGTTACTTTTGATAGATGACGTTAATTTTATTTATGTGTTATCGTTTCTTCTATCTGGTTAAGTTTATTGTTTACTTATAGTCTATCGAGAGCAGTGTCCTAGCGGTTACTCAATTCATCTCTTTCAGTTTGTGTACAGTATTTGTATGTGTGCATTGGTCCTAATTTATCTTTTGATACACCCACGACTAAAAAAATCTTTAGTTAATCTCAACAAAAAGTCTAAATAGCTATTAAAATCTATGCAGCACACGAAACTTGTCTCTTGTACCGCGATACGTTCTTCTATCATGTAAACAATTACTCCCTCTCCATCTTACCTGTCTTACACAAGTTTAAAATCTTCCACAGTAATGTCAGTAAATTTAAATCTAGCTCACCTAAGTAATTCCTCTTCATGTTTATTGCTAACTTTATCCTAAGACTGTACCTAAGATGGCTAGAAGCCATAAATACCCCAGCATTTCGCGTGCAGAATACGTAAAGCACAGTCTACGTGATCTATATTCCTTGGGTATTAGTTACTTGTGCTATATAATCTTGCTTCGGTATCGGTAACTAGTACTGGTATTTGGTTGTAGGTACGGTATGTTTTATGATATTTATTGGAATTGTTAGACCAGGAATATTTAACGTGTAGCAGAATAAACGCAATATAGGAAAAGCGTACACTGCACTCATGAATAAGAATAACTTTTAATGCAAATCTTTACTTAAAATAAAAAAAAATCAGCTGTTCAGTACATTTTGTCGAGAAATGTATGGCAGTCGATTTTTCTTTATCCGATTTCGGGGTTTTCCCTGTAGAAAAAATTGTTAATGATGTAATATGACTCCTTTTCAGGTTTTACGTATATTCTGTTACATGCTTGTACAGACTGTATTATAACGTTTTTTTTCCCGGCATCGATCCTGAGTCCTATCATAAAGGACCTGTATTTTTTTCCGGGATGAAAGTGGCTAATGAAATTTAGGCACATAGCTTTATAAAGTGATAGGATTTTCATAATCAGAAGCAGATGACCTTTAACCATCTTAACAATAAACAATTTCAGCTCTTTATTATTGTAATAACATAAAATAAAATAATATTAGTTTGGTTAAATAAAAAAAAAAGCTATCGTATAAAAAACATAAAGCGTGATTAACGTTATGTTTGATATTAATTATACTCATAAATGTTATAAATGGAACAAAATATACAGATCATTATTATAGGAGTATCATTATAACATTACATGAAAGTAATAAAAGTTACGCATATAAAAAAAATATGAATTGACATTGTTCTTGTTTATGAATTCAAAAATAACGAGTATTCATAGGTAACCAATCCGAACTGTCAACATAAAAGGAGGTACAATACGTAGGGCTGGCTCGCAGACTGCCTGTGAATGAAAAAAATAATTTGAAAATATAATTTATGAGAAAAAACGAAGCCATAGAAAACATTCGCATTTAATCTACCTGTGAATAGTTAAAATACATTGCTAACCAAAAAAAATATTTACTCAAATTGTTAGAATTTCAGGCGTCACCAAATCAATTCCTACGTCGTCTTTAAAGGATTGACAGAAATACAACTTTGATTTGAACTCGTTTAGTCCTACACGCAATCAACTATTTAAAAGAAACACTTAGGTATGCATACGTCATGTTTCAATAGTAATTCACAAGGTCAAAAGTTGAGGACCGAAATACCAACCACCTTACAACTATAGATATTTCTATCATAACTTTTACAACATAATTACGTACCTAACGCACTCATCATATCAGCTGAAAGACGTCCACTGCTGGACATGGGCCTCCACCAGATGGGGGGTTGGCAATCGCAGTGTAGCTGTTGCAATGTACCTACAGAGAATGCTGCTGCCCATTCTCTGGTGAGTCCCTTAGTCGCCTCTTACGACACCCACGGGAAGTGATGGGATGGTGCTATTCTTTTACGTCCATTCAAAATACCAACCACTCTACAACTATATCCCTATCATAACTTTTGCATTATAATTTTACCTAATTTTACCTAACGCACTCAATCTCGTCTTAATAATACTAATCAAGTAAAAATTAGTCTTGTAATGTTCTCATTCAAGAGAACCCTCCCCTAAGGCGCTGATTGTCATAGTTCAGCTCTAATTGCAACTAATGCTGCTAAGAAACGCTCTGCTATTAATTTAACCCCTATGATATTAAATGTGCCCAAAGCTGTCAGATTTGAGATTTTATTACCAAAGCATAGTAACTTCTATCATTAAAAATAATGTCAGTTAGAGTCTGACACTCCCTTCCGCTTCGCCCAGAGCGGAGGAAGTCATTTGATGATTGACCATCCTTAAAAAAAAATCCCGTTATTCTTCAGGATTAAGTGACGCTTGCAGAGTACGTTCTGTGTATGGGTGACCAAAGGCCATGCATTTTTTAATGAGACTTTATCCGGGCTTCGAAAAACCGTTAGTTCCAACTATCATTTTAAAGATCTTTGCCAGTCATTAGGGGTAATCAAAAGTCAGGAATAGCATCAAATTGAAAATTATATACCATAATATATTTGGTATCGTATCAACCTTACACACTTAAGTCTGACCGGCTAGGCGGCTAGCCGGTAATCATAATTCAACACAGATTAAAAAGAAAAATAAATAAATAAAACAAAAAGGAAACAATTATTTAAAGACATGTTAAAAGACAATCAGGGACATAAAGTTTAGTGAGCGTGCAGTATTTACGAGGCAACCCTATTGTGCTAAAACACTGGCTATTAGCATACAAAGAGGGCCCATGCGTCGCCCTGCAGTTGCCGCTGCAACGAACCCGCTTTGTATTTGGACAGCCCTAATAAAATTATTTAAATTGCTCTATTAATTTCTTTGGGACTGTTTATTTTTCGTGTGTTGCTGTTTCCTATTTGTCTTTAATTAAGAGTCGTAGGTTACTTTAATTGTACTCTAAAGGTTGTTTTTAACACTAATTTTCTAGCTAGTTTTCTGAATATTTCAGGGATAGATTTTGATACCAAACTTTCCAATAGCCCCAATAAATATCTTACACCTCTGCGACTAGCGATAACAAACAAACAAAGGTCACCCCAATAGCACCTTTAGCAATTAACCCTAAAAACGTCACTAGAAGTAATCCCGCACCTTTGCCTCGAAGAATTTAGTGGCGGACAAGTTTAAGCTTTGGGATAGAACGCACGAACTATCTCGAACCTCGCGTGATCCTGGCAGGGAAGCCATTATGGCCACCCGACTATTAGGCACCCGGCCAGCCCAACTTAAGGCCGACTCACTTGAGCCGGTTTAATCTGGGATTGAAGTAGACTCGAGAACTTATTCTCGGGATGCTTGAGTGTCGTAACATATGGCAGGATAATAACGTGATAATTTTAGGGTTAGAGGATTTTGAAGGCCTGATATGGCTAAGTTCGTAGTTCGGTGAGAGTGAAAGTTATAGATACCGTCCTAGGAATCTTATTGTTTTCGATTAATACATGATGGGTGTGCACATTGTCTTGAAAATGCTTTGCCTCAATTTCTCAAATTGTATTTCAGAGTTCATATGTTCTTCAGTCAAGTTTTATGCACAGAAACTCGACCGTGTTCCCCACAGTGCCTTACATACAGAGGAGGAAACTCTTACCCAAAGAACAACAATGAACTGAGAAAGAGCAGAATTGTTTGATTGTTCGCTCGACGACAAATTGTATAGAATTTTCCTGTACCAGCAGGTTAAAAAAATAAGATTAGCAACAATAGAATAACATTTTATTATAACGTATGTAAAAAAGATGGAGGTTTAGTTGCCACGTGGAACTCGTACGTTACTTTTATACAATAAAACCTTGCCACGTGTAAGAAGGTAATTCTTTTAAAATGTATTTTTAACCGACTTCAAAAAGGAGGTTCTATGTTCGTCTATGTGTATTTTTTTTATGTAGGTATGTTCACAGATTTCTCCGCCAATTGTGGACCGATTTACAAAATTCTTTTTTTATTTAAAATTCTATACTTCTGATGGTTCTATTTTCACCAAGTCTGATGATGGGATTCCAGGGAAATCGAGGGTCACCCTCTAATTTTATAGGCATGAGCCTATAAAATTAGAGGGTGACCCTCGATTTCCTAGCTATAAAATGTATTTTGTAATGCGCACAGCAAAGGAGTGGAACTCTCTGCCTGCGTCTGTGTTTCCAAAAGCTTACAACCCTAATCTCTTCCAAGTTAGAGTGAACGGGCTCCTTCTGGGTAAGCTCGCTCCATCGTAGACTTTGTCTCCATCATCTCTGACTTTGACTAGAGTCAAGAGCAAATCCATCACTAATAAAAATAAATAAAATAAATGTATTTTCAATGTTTTTCATATAATTATATTCTAACGTAATTCAAATATTTGAGCTTGGTAATCATCATTTTATATTGCTGAGCTGATGATGGAAGGTATAAGTCAGGATCTGATGATAGGATCCCAGGAAACATGTTTGTTCAGCGATATTTTCGCCAATTATCCACCGATTTAGATGATTATTTTTTTCGGTGAAGAGTATTTTCCCGGACTGGTCCGGATGAGGAACTACGGAGGTAGGCAACGGAACTCTTCAATAAATAAGAGAAATAATAAGCCTAGCCACACTTTTATTTTATTAGCCACGTGATCAAACTTCTCATTTTATAACTAAGCAACGGGAAAATGTGATAGCCTCTAATAAACTAATTCGTCTTTTTTACAACGCCAACTAAATATTCTAAGGAAGGCGTCAAGTAAAGATCAACAATTATATTAACTTGTCCTTTTTATTTATACATTGCCACCTAATTACTAACTCAGCCACGGAATTTATATCTCATCACCATTTTACAGCGAGTTCGGGATTTGGGGCACCCCGACTTATTTTTTTTTATGATACTAATGAAATAGAAGCTAATAGAATATATTTTTTGATGTCATTTAATAGTATTTTAGAAGTTTACTGCTTGAATGCATGTTACAAATTTAGATGCTGAAAAATAACCACCATGCTGAGTTGTATTTAGAGTAGCTTGCATAGAAGATAACTAGTGGCTAAGATAGTATAATTCAGACGTTCGTTAATTGTGGCTGACTTAGTAATTTAGAAGGCAATGTAGATTTTTAGAGGCAAATAATGCTATTAAAAAGATTTCTGTTTAATTAGCACCCAATAAATAATAGCAAATCCCCCGGGATTGCAGAAATCGTAGGTAAGTCTGTTTATTAATTACACCAATTCATAACATAACATCACGCCGGGTATGCTGTGAAGAGGTACGCAGATGCATAGGTACAAGTCAACCTTAATTTCCATGTTTTTGGGGTAATCTATTCTGGCATAACTTTAGTGATTATTAACCGATCTTGATGATTTTTGCGTTGCGTTTAGTTACAGCTATTGCATTTGCACTGAACGTTGAACAACAAAAAACCAGTGACCTCCTCAACTTGTAATGCAAAGTAGATATTTAACTATGAGCTGGGGCTTAACCACCAACTCTTAAAGCAGTATTACTTTAATATTACTTCCAGTGGGAAAGAGACGGAGCTATACAGGACGTATAGCTCCGTCTCTTTCTCACTGGAAGTAATATTGAAGTAATACTGCTTTAAGAGTTGGTGGTTTAGGCCCTGGTCTGGACTTGGACCGCGAAGTAACTCCTATAGCGCAACCACTCATTTCACTTTTTTCTATGCTTGAAATTTACAATTCGAGATTATTTCAATACATCGCCGTCATCCGAATAACGAGTTAAATATTGTGTATTTTAAGGCATTTTCAAATGACCATCACGTTAAAAAGCTCTCAAAAACGTATGGGTTGCAAAGTATTTTGAACTTTCTCTTAATGGTATAGAGTTAGTTATTCCAAATTTTGATAATTAGCTCGAATTCTAAATTCAAAAATATACCTACGTCTTCTTACCATTGAACATTGATAATTATGCAATAACGTTTATACACTTCCTAGATTACTCCGTCCATTGATACGTACATAGACACTTAACATAAATCTTAGTTCAATTAACACAGTAACATGGAACTAACATACTAGTAAATTCACTCCATACACGACTGTAGTTGTACGTAAATCTGAGATTAAGCGATAGAGTACCGATTAGCTGGGCCAAGCCTGCCCGGTATCGGCCCATTGCCTCTAAGCTGTGCCAACGGTCCCTATAATCCTGGGATTGTTAATATTATAACTGAACTAGTGCCGATAATTGGGCGTTAAGAGATATACGAATTAAGGCTGCTTGGGCTTTGTCAATGAAGTTTTGGAGTCGAGTAGTTAACTATATTTTAATCTGTGGTCGTTGAGATAATGCTGCCAGGCTCAAATGGGATTAGGTGGGTCAGGACGGCCGCATGCATGATGGCCGCTGGATAAAATCTCCAAGCAATGGGGTACCCAAAGAATGGAATCGGTGGCGAGATGACCAAGACGCGCACTATGAAGGTAATTTTAAGGTGGAGCAAGAAAAGAATGTCTGGAAAAATAAGAGGGAGGCCGTTGCCCAACAGTGTAACACTATAAGGTTAATAAAAAGATGAGATAATATAGCTTTGAAGGTTTCTTGATAATGAAAGCGATAGGATGAAAATATAGACCACTGCCGTCTGGTATAATTTATTTTCTTGAAAGTTTGGTTGTTGATACCACGTTTTTCCTTGTGGTCCCACATGAGTAGCTATTTTCATAAAGTTTCCGAGAAAACTAGACTAATTTTAGATTAGCCAAATTCAAATCGAGTGAAAAGAAAATCTTGAATAATTTAAGATAGTTGTTTAGATACAGAATAGGGTACATGACTAAAAAAATGTATTCAGTCCGTAAGATAGATTTCCAAAAAATATTAGACACGTATTTTTTCTTCTTTCACGTAAACAGAAAATTAAAACGATACAGAGCGTTGAAAACTCGTGTGACGTCACTTGTAAGTACACTTTTTACGTACAAGTGACGTCGTCAACCCCCCACTCCTGATCTTTGATGCGTTTTATCTTCGTCTTTTTTTAAAGATTTGATAAAGCAAAAAATACGTGTCCAATATTTTTCGATAATCTAACCAACGAACTAAATAGAATCAATTTTTTTGACCAGGAATCATCCCTATTCATTAGGCGCAAAGCATTCAGATTTCCTCACGAGTTACTCCACACTTCATCACACAGCTAACGTCTTTTGACAACTTCACAGAAGACATCAAAACAAAAACTTTGTACAATTTCAAACACTTTATGAGTTCCAAGTGACAACACAGTGACATTGAATCAACCAATGAGGAGGCTACAAAGTCCCCCCCTTGTTCGTACAAAAGTCTTTATGGCAAACATAATAATAATAATTTCGAGCTCGTCTCAGCATACTCAAATTAATTGAATTATGTTGGCATTGCTAACAACTCGACATAATTACTTGTGCATTAAATACGCATTGCTTCTGTCTATTTGTACATAGAATATATAGTTAATGGAATGTTCATGTAGATCAGTATAGTTCCCAACCTTTATTTGGCCTGGGTGGGACCACATGGATTTCTATGTTCAACTAAAATAGACATTTTTTAATATCCATAATTCTTATAGAGTTATAAATATTCAAAACTTGTAGCATAACAATTTTTTTATAAAAATTTTTTTAAAAATCCCGACCGCTAAAAACGACTAAAAAGTTCCAAACAAGTCGCTTTTCAAGCAGACTGATGCAGTTTGTGGCCTCAGATCTGTGATTGAACTGCATCAGACTAATAATAATTATTATTTATAAATCTCATAGGCGATTTTTTTTAAAGATCGATAGTAAAATTGGTCTTCTGATGGGTGCACTCGTCTTTCCATCCTTTTGAAAACAGAAATTTCGAAAACGAATAACGTGGGTCAAACTGAACACTCCAATTCCTCACTACTCTACTCTCATCATATCATTTCTTATTCATCAACGGAGCACGGGAAGAGGCGAACCAATTAAAGTGATCAAATATGAGGGGTTCCGTGTTTGCACATAGACGGGTATGGCTGCTCCCGGCTAGGGTATATTAATGGTGTGTGCGGATACGGATGTTAATACCCGATAAATATGCATTGTTTAATCGTCAGGAAATGTAGGGCATACGTGTTTGTAATACAGTTATATTAAAAGGTTTAGCCAGGATGGAGGGGTTTCTTGATTTAAATTTTTTTGTCATTTATCATTCGCCAATAAATTTTTGAAATCGGTTAGAACCAGTTTTTAGTCACATCAGAGGGCCAATTATTCTACTATTTTTAAGCAACGTTCGTATTCGTATGTCAGTCGCAATCTGTCAAAAAGAACCTCAATTTTCAAACATTTTTGACAGATTGCGACTGACATGTGAATACAGACATTGCAAATTAGAATAGGATACATAGGATAGAATTGGCACTCTGAAACAATCAATCAATTATTCACATCTAATAACAAATTAACAAATGAATGACTGTGTAACACATTCATGGGATTCTCGACGAGTCCCGTAGAAACGAAGCATCCTGCAACAAAATCAATCTGAAGAAGAAAGAAAGATACATCAGTGGGTCAGGGCATTAGGATTGACACTGTCATCACTCTCCAGCCCTTATTGCAAATTATTTGGCAGCCCAACATCTTCTCTAATACTCTCTATCTGAATAGTCCCCCTTTTTTGTTTTTATTTATGAATGGGCTAGCTCTTGACCGCGATCACGCCTGATGGAAAGCGATAGATGACGTCCATGATGAAGCGAGCGTGCCCAGAAGATGCCTTAAGGTACCGGTACTCCGACGCGTCGACGAAACACAGCAAGCTGCTTGACGCCGAATTCCGGTGGGAGGGTAGTCGCGAAACAGGCGGGTGTTAGCCCTACCACCGCAAGGGAAGGATTGACCAGTCTTATAAGGTGTTAGGTGAGACTTTCCAGGATGCGCCGAGCGCTCGGTTCAATTGAGTGTCTGATGGAACATATTGCGCTACACGAGGAGGCTCCTTCATGCATCCCAAATGTGTTTCATTTGGTCTTTTCTTATAGTTCACTTGGTATACTAAAGTCTTTTCTCACGACATGTTCTTCATTCCTCTACATCACACGCCTATGCCATGACGACCAATTTCCGCACAACTTTTCAGCCAGATTTACGCAATAACCTCACAGGTTCCATTAAAACGGCTACAATGTTGCGATCGTCGGCTCAGACTGCCCGACTTCGTCTTTGCAACAAAGTTAACATAAGCGGATCATCGTCCAGACTCAGTACTCCGTAACCCAGTCAGTAACGGTATATATTAAATTAAACCGTTCTTGCTAGATAAAGATAACATGGGGTATTGTGACACGGAAATGAGTAGATATGCCTTGTGATTACCAGATTTATGGTTACTTAAGCTATTTGCCATATAGCTATTATTATTCCTAGCATTTGCCCGCGACTTCGTACGCGCATATCAAGTATGAAATCAGTCTACTAAACTACCCAAACCCATAACCTCTCATTTTTGTTTCCGTGTTCTGCAATAGTCCAGCACCAACCGGGGATTATCCTTGGGTATACTTTCATAGTGCATACAGGGATAATCGTATGCCTACCAAAGGACCGGGGCCAGGGTCCCGAGATTGTTCAAGACATATTAATGTATATCATACTTTATTATTTTGCAAAAAAAATCCTGAGTAGAATATTTTGCCTAGATACGAATCAAAATATTGAATCTATAGAACTGCGAAATAGTCTCAAAAATACTCAATTTGCTTATCATAATGATTGGTAGCTACAGACCAGATGTTATCTCGGTATCAGTTTCTGATAAAACAAGTGGCTGCTTATCTAGCTAATGAGATAAAACATAAGCCCTATTTATCTGATTGTTGCTTATGCTACCATTTCTTCAAAATCGAACGACTCTATCAAACTCTGTGCCAGGAATCCCTATTAGTAGTATTCTCTACTCCTAACATGTCTCTAAGCGAACCACTAAGTAGCTCATGAGAAAATATCGATACGGAACCAAAAAATAATAATCCGAGCACACGACGTATAATCCACTGAACACTCCATTATAAAGAACACGAACAAAATTTCAAGGCAGAACTTATGTTGAATGGAATCTGATTTTTAATTAAATTCCTTATTCAACATACTCGTTCATTTAGAAATCTGAGCTCCTCTGAATAGGGTTTATTCATGCTTTATTTTATACTTTTCCTCCCTTATACTTTTTGCAGCGCTTTTCCTGGATACTCTCTCAATGTAATCCTTACGGGTCATTCTTTGTTACTTAAGTTTTATACAGAAAGTGGTTTTAGTAACGTCAACCTCTGTGCGACGAAACTGTTTCAAGTTAAACACTTTGTTTGTTAATCCCGTGTCCCTACTTTTTCATCAACAATGTTGGGAAAGTTTTCCTGGATTTATAGGGGCAACCTTTAAGACAAAGTGTCCAATAGTTTTGTAACTTTGCGGCCTCCCTTTCTATAAACGTAAGCATTCATTCGGCAAAAGGAAAACCAAGTCAGCATTCGCGTTACGCACGCTGTTCCTATTACAAAATTTAATAGTACGCTATCAGCCGCCGCCGCGCCGAGCTAACAAATGCGCACGGGTTTTCCATTCGCAATATGATTTCATACAGATGGATACCCACAATGACTGAGTAGCAATTAGATTGAGCAAACACACGAAACCACTCGTGTGGAACAATATGAGAAAGGGTGCACAGCCCAACAAACAAAAGCTTTATTGAAGCTTATGGTTGTATTGTAACCTGTGATATTGTGAATCGAATTCCTGCACAATTAGCGACCTTATTGCCTGTAATTAGAGGTCAAAGTGGCAAATAAACAGACGATTACACGCACTGTTGTGCTGAATCGAAAAATAATAAGTTGATCGTTTCCGCGTTCATTGGGCTGCGAGCAGAATTTGCGAGATTATTGTGTCGGTAATTATTTTGCATACACAAGATAAAAGGTTCTGTTATTGTTTTGACGCGAGTTCAATATTAATTCATTATGGGCGCAGGTTTATAAAGAAAAAATTATAATGGATATGTTGTCGTCATTACTGTCACGAAAAATGTTGAAGTATCATATCAATCATACAAAGTTATTGGACGATGGCGTTAGAATTGGAGGAAGGTAAAAATAAACGACGATTCTGTCAATTAAGTACTCAAAATACTGCCATCGCAAATATTTTACCTTCGTTCGTGGAAGAGTTAATTTCCCCTGCCTCCTAAGCCCACATTACCACAAAATCCAAAAGAAATTGCACCAACAATTACACAATTGTATTCCCAAAGCGCTGCAGTCGAGACAACCGAGTTACAATTACAGTCTAACACAATATAAAATCCAGATCGTATTAGGAGCAGAAAAGGGTACAATTTGTATCGCGCCCGCATCTCTGGCTGCAGATGAAGCTTCAACAATGAAAGCAACTGTTAAGAACGTATAAAGGCAGCGACAGCGGTTAGAATGGAAGTCTGTGAAATGTAGAATTATGGTTGGCAACTTGCAGTATTTGTGGGAATTAATATAGAGTATTTTGACTAACTTCTCGAACGCATTGAACAGTTATAGGAGAAGCTTTTTGGTGATAGTTAGGCGAACATATTGTCATTGCAGATAGAACCAGAATGGGAGCATGAGGATTGGTGCAAGAAAAGAGAAACGAAGTTGAGCTATAAATGATGATCAAAGTGAGAATATAAAGTCAATAGTCATTAATTCAAATTAGGCTCAGAGCCAGCACTTTTTGAACGTCAAATTTAACATAAAGACAATTATAGATAATAGTAATATGGGCGACTCACTATTAGTGACATCGCTTCTCAGTCCCAGGAATCCAGTCGGTATGAAATGACTTTTTCAAATGCACCGTGCATTTGAAAAAGTCCACATCTCCCGAACTTTAAAACCTGGCGAGATTTTAACGACTTTTTAGAAGGTTAATGAAAGCATCTTAAAAAATAATCAAAGCATAAGTATATAAATATTTATTCATATTAATTTCATCATTCTAATGAAAAAATTAGCTGACTATACTTTGTATATGTATACACACATACATAATCTCGAAGTGAAAGTTGCGCAAAGTACGTTGCGCAAAGAAACGTAACGCCTCACTTTTAGTTAACGCTCGATTTTACTCCTCATAAAATTTTCATACGGCGGGCTAAATATGAATGTCGTTTCAAAAGGAATAAATACCAAAAATAATAAGGAATCTCTTCCCTTTTTCCTGAATTAATTAGTCAGCCGTCATTTGTTTTGAACCAATCAAAATCGTAACCAAAAACATTTATAGTGACACCATATATTTCCCAAGTCCGTACGTCCCTCGAACCATCGTCGGCCGTGCACAATCAAGACAAAACCGGCTTTTGTTGCGTCCGTCCAACGTAATACGTTCTATGACAAATTGGAATTTCAACTTGTTGGGACAGCAGTCCCATTCTTGAAAGGCTTGATAATTAGTCTAGAGGACCATTTCTATCGTCTTCGTCTTTGAAATGTTCTGTTGTATTCTGGGCGCCTGGTACAACGTATTGATTGATTTTGCTTGCAGTTGAGTTATTGTTTGAGGGTAATACTGTTTCAAACGGTATTTGGTAACTGTTCATGCGGTTGCTATTAGTGGTTACTAAGCAGAAAAAACATGACTGTTTCTTGATGAAAAACTATAATATACAAGGTGGAGACGACAATATGACAATAAATCAAAACACTGGCAATACTAGTTCATACGAATATGTTGTCTTTTATCACAGATTTGATGTCACTAACTGCAACAGACTGCTTGGAATATTTCGTCAGAATAGTAGTCATCACCCTGGACTGTTTTGAGTTTTCTTTTTACATTTTATGTAATTGGAAAGTTTATTTTTAATTCGGTTACAGGATTTATTATAGTTTTATTATAATTTTTTAGTAAGATATTCCTATGAACCAGTATTGCCAGTGTTTTCATGTATTGTCGTATTGATATCTCCACATTGTATATGTGGATCTTACATTGGTACTTCTGGTTTGCTGCATAGGATGTTCACTAATTATGAACAACGTACAGCGAAACTTAAGTATTTATTATTGCGAAACTGTTTCTATTTTATTTAAATACTAGCTTCTACCAGCGGCTTCGCCCGCGTCAAAATCGGAAATAGGGAGGTTTCTTGATTTGTATTGTAACTACACCTACCCTACACCTACCCTACACCTACTCTACACATACCCTACACCTACCCTACACCCACCCTGCACCTACCCTACACCTACCCTGCACCTACCCTACACCTACTCTGCACCTACCCTACACCTACCCTGCACCTACCCTACACCTACCCCGCACCTACCCTACACCTACCCTACACCTACCCGACACCTACCCTAACCTGCCCAAAAAATACTATGACATGTTTCTGGTTTCCTGGTACTTGATGTTTTTGGTCTCCTGGTACTTGTGAATCTGTAGTACTAAGGCAGCAGCGGCTCTGAATTTCCACTTCCTCCTCAGTCTTCATTGATCCATGCCACTTACCGGGATAAAAAGTAGCATATGTCTCATTCCAGGATATGAACTACATGTGTGCCAAATTTCATCCAAATCCCTTCAGCCGTTTTTGCCTGATTGAAACACAAACATACAAACATACAAACATACAAACATACAAACATACAAACATTCACATTTATAATATTAGTAGGATACTAGCTGTTGCCCGCGACTTCGTCCGCGTGTATGTATTGTAAAATGATGTGGCTAGGTAAGATCAATGTGTTCGTATATCTAATACGAACAGTCGATATCTATCATTGCTTGCCTCCTTTTTATGTATGGGAAAACATCAAATGACTCCTTTCGCTCTGAGCGGAATGGAAGGGAGTATCAGACTCTTACTGACTAAAACCCATCTGTGTTCCTCCTAATGCCCTTTGCGTTCCAGGGCCGTGGTGACTCTTTCGAACAAATTCCGCAACCCTGGCGGGCACTGGCCCTAGCGGGCCTCGTCTTTATGCTGACATCTTTTTGTGACGCGCGTGGAACACAACGCGCCGTCGAGTATCACCTCTTCTGTTCAAATAATTTTTCGTGAGAAACGTAGTAATGATAATGCTTCTTTCATTTCATCGAAACTATTCACAGCAGTCCTAGAATATGTCGTTAAAAATGTGGGTATAGATTGGGACTATTAACGTCAATTTTCTGCCCAACTGTCTCACTTAAGATTTGCAGATGACTTTGTGGTTTTCACTGAGAACTTCGATGACCCCCAGAAAATGCTTCAAAATCTTTAAGATGCTTCTTTTAAGTTGGGTCTTGGAATGAATATGACCAAGACGAAGGTTATGGCAAACACCTTCAGCGATTCAAATCTGGAAATGAATTGATGGAGATGATTAACCGATATGTTTATCTTGGCCATATCCTTTCAATTGGCAAATAAAATCAACAAACGGAGGTATCGAGAGGAACTCACCTTGGATGGGCCGCTTTTATCAAAATGGACGACATTCTGAAGCCTGCCAAAATTCCACAAATGTCTGAATTCCCGCCTTTATAACCAGTGTGCTTTTCCCACCATGACTTACTTACTTACATGGACGCTCACGCAGGAGGCTGTGTACAGATTGATAGTTGCACAGAGAGCCATGGAGCGTTCCATGCTTGGTAGAGGTACGTCGTCGAGATCCGAAGACGTACGAAGGTTTTCAATGTCAGAAAACGAATTGTAGAACTAAAGTGGAGCTGGGCAGGACAGGTGGAGTAAGGCAGTGACTGAGTGGCGTCCGAGGACTGGAAGAAAAAGTATTGGTCGACCGGCGGCGAGATGGGCGGACCATATTGTTGCCATCGTGGAAAGAACCTGGATGAGGCTGGCACAGGAACGTGGGGATTGGCACACGAAAAGAGAGGCCTACGCTCAGCAGTGAGCGAAGTTGGACCGTGGATAATGATGATGATACACGATGTTGATGAAACTTGCTAAGGTTGTTAACACGCGATAGAGCTACATAAAGTTGTCCATGGGAAAACCTACCAGAAGAGAAGTCAACCCCCGCAGAGGACACGGCGGAGCATACGGTGAAGGTCTGCCCTGCTTGGGCGAAGCACCGCCGTGTCCTCGTCGAGGCGATCAGCGACGGCGACCTCTCGCTACCGGCTCTGGTTCACTCCATGGTCCAAAGCGCGGAGGCGTGGGAAGCCGTCACCTCCTTTTGCGAAACAGTAATGCTAGTAAAGGAAGGGGCGGGCCGCGTGAAGGAGAGGCAAACGTCACGCCTTAGCCGCTTAAACAAGAAGAAGACGCCCCGGGCGTCAGGAGTCGCAGGGCAATTCTCGGCCACCGTAGGCACGGGCCTGCGGACGGCGTGCGTTGAGTGGCTCGCGGCCCGATAACAACCAGCGGCCCTACCATGACGTGTTAAAGCGTGAGTCGTTCGAGCGAGAAGGAGGGATGGAGCTATACACCCTATATAGCGCCACTGGTCCGGGTCGACGAAGCGTTGTGTTCCATGCGCGCCTCCAAGAGATGTCAGCTAAGTAGACGGGGCCCGTTAGGGCCAGACCCTGCTAGGGTTGCGGAATTTGTTCGAAAGAGTCACCGTGACCCTGGAACGCAAAGATCATAAGGAGAAACACAGATGGGTTTTAGTCAGTAAGAGTCTGACACTCCCTTCCAGTCTACCCAGTGCGGAAGAAGTCATTTTGATGATTTTCCATCCATGAAAAAAAACCCCGTAACGGATAGAGTAGAGTAGGGACTCCGTTGTGCGTAGGTGTCCTGGCTAAGTTTGCCGGCCTAGCTCCGTCCAAGTGTACAGAAGCAACCAGGGTGCTTTACAGGTTGAGTGGAGAGACCTAACCGTTCAAAAAAAATTAAAATAACGTCAGTGGAGCAATCAGACCAAATTTTTTTTTTATGTTATGCATCAAATGCACAACAGTAAGTTTTGTATCAAAAGAATCACTGTTTATGACATTTTAAAAGTATCTAAAAAATATATTTTGGTGTAATTCTCATGCTTTTGATAGTTAGTACTTTTTTCGGTCAACAGATGGCATTACGGGTATCTGAATTATGTAGATAATAGATTGATTTCTTCTGGATTGCTACAGTTCCTATCAGGTTTATGTGTAAAAATTATCTAAATGGTTTTGTAACTAACTAACATGTAATTTTGTGCATTCAATTATTTTGTGCATTCAATTACGAACAAAAACCTTTTAAAATCAATATTGCTTACCTCCCATAACATACGGCGTGATAATATGTAGCCTAAAGTATTCCTTGGTTTACAAAGAACATTTTCGCTGAATTTCAATTCAATCTATTCAGTAGTTTTGGCGTGAAGCCGTACCATACACACATACAAACAGACAAACAGACAAAAATTCTAAAAAGTCACTTTTTGTCATCAGTTACGTTTTTCTAACAAAAGCCACTTATTTTTTCTCGAAAATTCTCAATGTACAGTTTTTCTTTCGTTACTGTTTTATTATATGTATAGATTATTTACTATCTTTTGCGCCACGACATCGTTCGTGTTAAAGTTGCTTATTATCGTCTTCAGAGTCCCAAACATATCCGTACAATACCAAAATTCATTAAAATCAGTTCTATTTAAGCGTGAAAACGTAACAAACAAAGAAACCTCGATTAAACATTTCTAATAATCTGTAAAGTAACTGTATAAATGTGAAAGATATGTATAATAACGACATGGCATCAAATAAGTGTCCAAGTATTTTGAAGACAGTTTATAAACTGCTGAGACTAGTCGCAGGTGTATTTCCAAACTCCTTACAACTTGAGTGCTTCGGTTTATAACATTTTAGATAGTGCTTAATTCCTTTTATAACCCAACTAAAGTTCTAAGATCTGAAAGCTTCACGATAAAGTGAAAGTATTTCACGATAAAACGAAAGTATAAAATCATTGAACACTTAGATAGATGTTTTTAAACGTAGCAATTTAGACAAAAAAAAATATCACCTTTTTCTAGACTATAATAATCTATTAATTAGCTTTAGCTTTTGCAAACGACTTCGTACGCGCATCATATCCCGTTTTTTTCCCGTTCTTGTAAGAATTTCGGTTCATTATTTCTACGTGCTTCCCTACAAGGAACCCACATGCCAAATTTCAGCTTTCTACGACCAGTTGTTTCGGCTGTGCGTTGTCTGTCAGTCACTCAGTCAGTCACCAGTAATGGAAGTCTTATATATAAGTTTATATCGGAAACTGCAAGGGTTGCGGAATTTTGTAAAAAAAAAAGTCATTATGATGTTAGTCGCAAGAGTGATGAAGATAAAGATGATTTTATTTAACAAACTAGCTGTGCCCGCGATTTCGTCCGCGCGTGCATTTCGTATTTAGGAAGATAATCAATATAGCTGTTGCCCGCGACTTCGTTCGCGTGTATGTCGGAAAGTAAAATGATATCGCTAGTTAACAAATAAGGGTAACAGTGAACTATGACAAAAAACATAAGAGTTCAGCCATATTTTACCAGGCAATACGTAATGCTAAGCATCGCATGCTCGAGCAATGTGGCATTGGGTTTTGCCATCTGAAACTCGGCCAATGGACTCTGGATTTTCAAATAGGCTCGTTTTAGAACATATCTGGCGGAATTCAGGAGTAGGGACTTTTGGTACACCTCTGTCTATACTTTAGTAGAAATCAGAGGGCTAATTCTACTAACTTTTAAACAACGTTCGCATTCGTATGTCAGTTGCAAACTGTCAAAAAAGCCTTAACTTCCATACATTTTTGACAGATTGAGACTGAGACAGACAGACAGAATGCGACCGTTGTTTAAAAAATAGTAGAATTGGTACCCAGGTGTATTACGCTACACGTTTTCAATATTCAACGAACTTTCACTCAACCCATTTGTTCAAAGAATATAAAATCAGCATACCAAACTCAACATACCAACGATATTAATTAGAATAATGTAAAACGAATCTCTGTTATAATTAAAATGTATTTCAGTAACGTAGAACACGTTAGTAATTAGCTGTAACATTGTGACTGTTCTCGTCTTTGAGTTTACTGAGAAATATGGATTTGTATTTACACAATAAGACCCCTGCAAACAGATGCGCATCGACAAAACGCGACGACATGTTTTCATAGAAGCTGTTCTATTTGTGAAGTTGTTCTATCTATGAAGCAGTTCTAACTCAACGTCTATAAAATTCCGCTGTCGCATTTTTGCACCCATTCAAGTTATGTACACTTACAAGAACAAACTGGTGTTCTAAGATTTTTTTTTTGATTTTTCAGGGTTGGTCTCATAACGAAAGTTGTTTATAATCATGAGTACTTTCACCCACTGAAAGGTTGTTGGTGTTTTACAAATAACCCTGTATACTAGGTTAAGCTAATAAAAAGCTTACGAATCAGTCTTTACCATAATTTCTTGAAAGATTTTCCATTAATATTTAAGTTAGAGATACTTTGTACTTTGATGCAGTTCCTTTGAACTCCAACGTGTAACAGAATAAACGCAATACCTGAGGGGACATTGTACTCATCATTATAAACAACTATTACTGTTCAGTATATTTGTCGAGTTATGCGAACATAAATGTATGAGGCAGTCGTTTTTTTTCGTGATTTCAGTGTTTTCCCCATAATAAAATTAGCTGCCAGTGTGTGTCTGTGAAGTTGGTTTTTTAAATAACTTTTTTTTAAGCTTGGAAAATCATCAAATGACACCTTCTGCTCTGGGCGGAGCGGAAGGGGAGTGTCAAACTCTTACTGACTAAAACTCATCCGTATTCCTCCTAATGCCCTTTGCGTTCCAGGGCCGCGGTGACTCTTTCGAAGAAAGTCCGCAATTCTTTGTTACCTACCGACGTTGTCCTGCTAAATTCAAACCCAGACAACATAAAGCTTTAATGCAGTCTTATACATAGCTCAACCAATATACCTATGATTAGAAGTCTGATCACCCTATACCTACCTACATATATAACTGAAATAATACTCCAGACTGGACGGTATAATCCCGAATAAGCTGCACTCGAGTGTACGTACCTAATGCGCCCTGCATCTATGTAATGCACACATTTATATGAATACCACAGTGCGCCCCTTATCGTTCTTATATCGGAATCCGTTTCGTTGCGATTTTGAGCGTGTCCCTTGTTTTTGAGGCACGATATTTTTGTATGATAATTCACAATCATCGTCATCATCATATCAGCTGAAAGGACATAGGCCTCCCCTAAGTGTCGCCACAACAACCGGTCCGGTGCGTCTCGCATCCATCGGCTACCCGCGATCCTCACCAGGTCATCGGTCCACCTTGTGGGAGGCCTTCCAACGCTGTGTCTTCCGGTACGCGGTCGCCACTCTAGAACTTTTCGGCCCTATCGACCATCTGTTCTGCGTGCAATGTGCTCTGCCCACTACCACTTCAATTTGGCCATGCTTCGGGCTATGTCGGTAACCTTGGTTCTCATGCGGATATCATCATTCTTGATTCGATCACACAAGGAAACCCCAGGTAATTCACAAAGAGATTAGAATTCTAACTAAAAAAATAAATGCGAACGTGAGTCATTTGTTCGTTATGCTTTCACGCCACAAATCAATGAGACGATTTCGATGGGTTTCAGTACAGATATTCAGGGTGTTCCAGAATAGCGTGGTCATATTTAAGTGGTGTACTGTAGCTGCTGCGGATTGTTCGCCAGCCATAGGATCATGCAGGTCGACAAAAAGTTTGGCATAACATAACACAATTTAAAGAACATCAACGACTCACTCATTCATTGACTCATTTTATGTAGTAATACATACTGTTCAAGTACAATCAGCCACACTGCAATTCTTGTTGACTTGGGCAACCTTTCGCCACAACCAACGCTGAAGCCAACAGAGGCAAAATCTACTTATATTTTTAACGCAAAATATAATTTTTAGGTTATTAAATCGAAAAAAATATACATTTTCATCGGGTGAATATTTCATTTTGCATGAAACAGCCGATTTATTTTTTGATATTTCAGAGTTGGTCCCATGGTAAAAGTTGTTTCTAATCATGAGTACATTCATCCACTGAAAGGTTGTTAGTGTTTTACAAATAACCCTGTTTAACAATTCTAAATCTTGAAGCACATAAATACCTGCCACAGTCGTTCGCGCGAAGCCTTATTCACGTAAAACGTCGCACCGCACCAGGTCGAGAGAAAAGGAAGAACAAGAAATACATCCGCACAGTGAAAACAGACGCAAAGCGCATCTCGATAAGTGCGGACGCCAGCATCAGTTTCTGTTACACTCAGACAAAATCTAATTTACTCTTCAAAGTTTTACAAGTCTAGGCACTTGACGCACGATAACACAACTCTTGGTGTTTAGTTTCCATTTGCAAGGAGCCTTGATAATTGTTCTGGCAGTCTGGGCTTGTGCGTGCCATAATATTTGTGTAGGCAAGTTATACTTTGGTTTGTTATTTTGTAGTTGGGAAAATATATAATGTTACATAGTGGATAAAACTTTATAGACATGACGCACAGGCCAGCTAAGCAGGTCAATCTGATACGCCCTTTAGTAAAATCCATAACTTACTGGTGTCTGTCGCACCAAACACACTAGAATTACTACTAGTTATTCAGCTGAATCCGTTTATACTGGAAACCGACCTCGACGCAATTGATAATAATCCGAGCCGATGATGAGTTTTTTCTTTTATTGAGGAATGAGCTTGGCTGCTTGCTCTTGACCTCGATCACGCCTGATGGCAAGCGATAGATAAGGTCTATGATGAAGCGAGCGTGCCCAGAAGATGCCTGTTCACTCTTGCTTGAACACAGACACTGGCGGAGAGTTCCACACTTTGGCTGTGCGCATAAAAAACGTGGAGGAGAAGCGAGTGCTGAGTACGAGTAGTCGGGATATCGACCAAGTGCGGATGGTACCTAGCAGTACGTCTGATGATGATTCAAAATAGCAATTGTAAACCAGTTGTATACCATATTTCAGCGAATGTTAATAGCATACACTACATAGGTATATGACTGTAGAATGTGCCTTACATCCATAGTAAGTTTTCTAATGACATGAAACGATTGAAACAGATTCTAGTGTTTTCCTCAGCACAAAGTCATCTAAGGCAACATAAACAGTTTCCACCTTCTAACCAACCACCGACGCTGCCATCAGTTTAAACATCATAGCCACCAGTCTTTGCTCTCCCCCTGCTCACATCACACAAGGAAAGCCTTCTCTTACAATGTACCAGCACACATGGTAAGTACACGTAATCGAGCTCATACACAGATCAATATTCAAAGTGTGTACAACTTATTTATGCCGCCCCCGCGCTCGCGGCCCGCCTCCGACAAGCCTCCGTCGGCTTCTCGTCAAAATAACCAACGTTTACACTATCATTTACGTGTTGTGGCATTGTTTTATATGCACACGGTGTGTGAGGGGAAATAAATTAAAGTTTACCGCGTTTTTTTTTGTTTTTCGGTTTTGTCTTGTGAGGTGATTACGGGAAGAACTGGGGGAGAAGATCTGAAGACATGGACATGAACTAAGCTGTCATCTTTCTGAGGTATTGGGTCAAGCTTAACACACGAACTAGTAACGTCGAGTCGAGTGCTTGTAGTTCGAACTTATGAGGTTCGGTTGACATTCCAAGCCAATATTCTATGAATGTTTTCGGTGATACCGTCATAAACATACGCCACATTCATCATATCAGCCGAAAGACGTCCACTGCTGGACATAGGCCTCCCCCAAGTGTCGCCACAACAACCGGTCCTGTGCGTCTCGCATCCATAGGTTACCCGCGACCCTCACCAGATCATCGGTCCACCTTGTGGGAGGCCTTCCAACGCTGCGTCTTCCGGTACGCGGTCGCCACTCCAAAACTTTTCGGCCCCATCGACCATCTGTTCTGTACGCCACATTAGCAATGGTTAAAACCATTGACAGCAGAAACTATTTTTAACCGACTTCCAAAAAGGAGCAGGTTCTAATTCGGTTAGTATATTTTTATTCCTACTTTTTTATCAAAATGCTTTCTCATCTGCGGCTACAAAATCATTTTCCCAGATAATTCTTTACATTTCCCAATTAGTTGCCATAGTACTAGCGCCATAGTTGAACTCAGAAATCTATATTCTTCGCCTTCCTAACTTCCTCCCTGAAACTTTCTTGAAACTTTTATAAATAGCACACAAAATACTCGACGACAATTTTGTTTGGCATAAACATTTTCAAGGATCGATGCATCTGCGACATGCAATATTGATTTGCTAGACGAAGGTAGTA
Source organism: Melanchra persicariae (assembly GCA_947386135.1). NCBI lineage: Eukaryota > Metazoa > Arthropoda > Insecta > Lepidoptera > Noctuidae > Melanchra > Melanchra persicariae. The sequence goes on along the minus strand of OX376655.1, from coordinate 6,242,963 downwards.
AATAGCGAGCGGTATGGAAGTGGACTCCTTTGGGGACAGGGGGGCTATTCTCGGAGCTTTCATTAGTTGTATGTCGCTCGTCGATATTTGAGTTTGCATGTTTTTGATTTGGTTTTCTTAGTTTGGTGCAGTGGTAACGGCTAAGTATTTTTGAGGGTTGATAGGTAAGAATTGTTCTTATGATAAACGAACTTTTGCTATCCATTCCATGTTCATTTTTTGAACAACTTCAAGAGGCGTTTTAATCAGCAAGGGCCGTAAAAGTATAACATATTTAAAAAAAGAAAAAAAAATGTTTATTTCATACTGGTCAAAATTATTCTTCGCAAAATTATCTTTATCTCTATGCAGTCTCTTCGCGGAATGACTCGTTTATCCTAGGTTCACCAACGCCGTTCGGCAAACCCTGAAATGGGTTCCTATTTCAGTCTTTGACTGATGTATTTTTAGTCAAACCTAGAAACCTTACTTTTTAGTAAAGAAAAATAATCTGTCCGGGGTTTCTCTAGTTCTAGTTTATCCTAGAAGCGACTAAGGAAAATTCGTTCAGACGTCGATTTGTACTGCACTTGTTGCATTTTTAAACAGGTTTTTGCATGCGAGCCTAACCCTTGGCGGTATTATATCGTTTAATGACTTGCCTAGCCAAGTAGCAGAACATAAGGCACGGGGAGCTTAGGGCACCCCGACACGTATAGGTTAGGTTCCTTTAAACCCTGCAGACAGAAATAGGAACCCCGCGCAGCGATACTCCTATATACTTAATAATTTATTAATTTAGGTCTAGCTGGTTAAACCCCAATTTCATCAAGTTGAGTTTCGGCGTTTGACTGTCCAAATAAGTCGCTCTTAGGACTAACCAAAAAATCGTTAATCAAAGGTAAAAAAGCGCTATTCGTTTGGACTTTGACTAAGAAGTTATGTCAGAGCTGAGGTTTGACTAGGCAAACTTAGGAGCGCCGGCGCTTCGGTGTTTGACTATAACACATACCTACACATATCATGCAGTTTCTATGAAAAAATATCATCATCGCATCGTATTTGCATTGTTGATTTTGTTTATACACTGTGCGCTCAACTACTACTTTACTTACTAGTAGCAACGACAGCTCCACACAGACAGCTTCATAAACTATCAAACTAAATGTTTCGTTCGAGAAACAATATCCATAGTAAAGAAATATATCTTTACTAGGTACAGTTAAGCGCTCTGTGTTATGGTTAACGCACACATGGCAACACGTACTGTGTAATGGTAACAAAAACAGCGTAACGTTAAAAAATAGTTAAAAAAAGACTACCCAAAACTTATCGCATGCTACCAAAATACGTCCCTCCAAAAGGGGAACTTTCGACTAAGCTATCACACACTACCGACTATTTCGCCAACACTAGCTCGCTACAAGGATTTGCAAGCTCTTTTTACGGATCGACTAAGAATAGAACCTAGTATAGGACTGATACGAGTTTTAGAAGTTTAAGTGAAAATAACCAGCTGACGGTACTCCTTCGGATATTTGTCGGATATTGTTTCTCGAACGAAACATTTCGTTTGATAGTTTATGAAGCTGTCTTTAAGTGTAGGTTTGTTTTAGTTATATTGGTTCTGTCTGTTTTAGTTAGTTTTGAACTGTTCTCTAGAGCTTTTTACGGTTTTGAATAAAATGTATGTTTCCGCTTAACTGTAAGGGATCCTATATGTATATCCTGGTTTGGTGTTTCCAAGATGGCAACACGAAAATTTAATCCTCCGTAGACAGTCAATCAACTCAGCACACATTGCTGGTCAACCAGCAAAATACTAGCTGTCTGACATTTTGCTGAATAGAACCTATTTGGCGCACACAATATTATAATCTTTCTTTTCTTTCCAGTCACATATTAAGAGCGTTCACGTGGTACGGCTTTTCATACAAACTTTCAAATCCTTATTTTTCGAAATTAATGAACTGATTTTAATGAAACTTGGTATGCATTCGCTAGATATCCATGTCTTTTCTTTAAAAATTAAGTCCAATTATTTTTGTTCCAACATTTTGTGTATCCGTGTGTGCCAAATAAACAGGTTTTGCTTTTACTTTTCTTTCCGGTACCTCTCATATTATATCCCCTGTATTGCCATAGACTTTCGCTTTCAGTCCACTCGAGTAATCTCTCATTCTGTTCTCACGAAAAACAATCGCTACACTGCAAAAGTCACTAACCGCCCTATATAACAATACCAACCGTTAATTTATAACCAGTATAATGTTCGCATCGCAACACGCAACTTCCATATCTTCTGTTAGGACCCACCTTCACGAGTCTACAAACAAAATGGCTGCCATTCGTCAGCAAGAATTAACTTATCACGCTGACATACGGCACTGCCCTCAGAATTGGACATAATCTGAATTAATTAATTAAGACCTCGTTAGTACAGCAGTATGGAAAAATAAAAAAGATTTTATTTTTTTCTTTATGTCTTTATTAGTACTCAGATTGTTTCATGCCATTTAGTTGAGTGCGATATAAAAATAGAAATGCGGTTGTATTGTGTCCTTGTTTCGACCTGAGTTGTGTTTCGTTTTAAAATTAGCAAACACATGCTTAGACCTAACGAGGTAATTTGACCTTGCGAAAATATATGGCTTTATATTTACTTGCATGTCAACAAGGATTATTTAATAAGGTTTATTCTACAGGAACAACGCTGTAATGTAGCTTTAACTGTAGACATTGTAAGTCAAACGTGATTACGTTTCACAACTATGTGGTCACTAACACGGTTAACCGAGGTGCCTACAGACAAACACACTCTCCAACCCATCATTCCGTGATTAGCTCGATAGCAGTCCCAATTCCTTTATACTTTGGAGATAGCGGAACAGAGAGTAAAGTCCCACATACCTCCGTTGAAAAGGGAGGATCCTCCGAGCAGCCGGTGGTTGTGTCTGGTGGGCAACTGCCCGATAGTTGATATTCGGGCTGTTTTACATGTTCTAATCGCACGATAAACTTTGATATCGTGATTTAGGATTTTGTCAAGTTAGTTCGCAGCTGTCGAGATAGATGGCGCAGCGAGTCTCATTTGTTGATTTTGCTACGTTGATTTTTTGGCGGTATTAACGCCACTACAATACCAAAACACAAATACAATCGGTAAAAGTATAAAATTCCGATACAAAACTCAATAAAAGCTAAAGTAATTTAAACTTAAATCAAACATCGGTAACACAAGTCGACGAGGTTGGACATCGTCAGAGCAACTACTGTCGCGGAATACTGATGACCCCCCGTTGTTGTATGCATTATGTATCCGCCTAAGCCCGCCCAAATGAATGCAACAGCCAAGAAAAACAACCCACATGAGACAGTCGAACCAGTCGTACTGGAAGAGAATGTGGGTTCGGAAAAAAATGCCAGTTTATTTGAAGGCTTATCGCGTTTAATCTGTGATGGTCATGTGATTCTTGTGCTGTAGCTACATGTGGTCATCGAAAGATAAGCCAGAAAAAAGATGGTAAATACTAAAGGCCCTGTTCCTTAAAGAGTGTTGGCTATAGTTATAGCTACGGTACTAGTCTGATTCAGAGTATTCTTGATTTGTTAAAAACAGTTTAGTAAAAGAAATAAACCTCTCACCCAATTGCTCATCTGTTTTAGGGTTCCGTACCCAAACGGTAAAAACGGAACCCTAAGACTCCGCTGTCCGTCTGTCTGTCTGTCCGTCTATCTGTCTGTCTTCTGTCACCAGGCTGTATCTCATGAACCGTGATAGCTAGACAGTTAAAATTTTCACAGATGATGTATTTCTGTTGCCGCTATAACAACAAAAACTAAAAACAGAATAAAATAAATATTTAAGGGGGGCTCCCATACAACAAACGTGATTTTTTTTCCCGTTTTTTATAGATGGTACGGAACCCTTCGTGCGCGAGTCCGACTAGCACTTGGCCGGCTTTTTTACTATTTATAGGCACGCGTTTGACCACTATCTCACCTGGTGTTAAGCGATGATGTGGTCGAAGATACACATCATCGTCATGTATGGTCATTATCCTATGATGAGCAATAGGGTGACAGGTTTGCAAGTGTTAGGCCTCGGGTTGGGTTAGGTTTTGCCCATCTTTCAATTTGCAATGCATGCCCAGTCACCTGCACATGTAAGGAATGACTTCTCGTCAGTAAACGGTGTTACCATAACTAAACAGCGGGCCAAACATAAAATATAACTATAGGATTCAATGAAAATATGTATATATTTTGTTGTCAATACGCCAACATTTCTCTCCAAAGGCTTCTGACAAAATACCGCCGTGATCGCTCAGTTTACTTACCTCTTAAACGATAAAAACAAAAGCTTTTAAAAACACAACTAAACGTCAATACCGCTTACCCCTGACTTCTGTCATGTGACTTCCAAGATAAACTCCAGTCCACACGCCAAAACATTCCAGACACGCACCCTTGCCACATCTAGTCGCATCTAACTCCTCACACATTGTCCCCTACCTCCGTCTGTCGACGTGTATCTGAGGCTAAACGACGGAAATAAAAATCCTATAAATATTGAACAACCATATTTTTCTCACTTTGTCGCGAGAACCCGCCGTGTCGTCCGTTTGTCGCCTTATAAGGCCGTTGTAGACCGAGGTTACAGTGTTTACACATGCCGGCGACCGGTCGCTGAATGTTCGTGATTTTACACTTTAAATATACATTTTAAATTATACTTTAAAACCGGAAGTTTCTAGAGTTCTAGACCAATGATGACAGCAATAAAAATGAGAGACATAATACAATGGCTTTATTGTAAACCTATTGGAAAGGTACATAATAAACTTTTCAAATACCCAATTGAAATTGGTAATAAAAACTTTACGACATTCTCTTCAGTGAAACTTTTCAAATATGAAATTTTATTTGAAATTTCATCGTTGAGCGAAATCGCTGCGATTTGTTTCAGTGTGTTCGGTTCTTTAGTTATATTTAGCGTATGCACTGCGCACAATGTGGCTCCGAATTCGATTTTTAGGGTTCCACAGGGACTGACTGCGTTTGGTTTTATAGGCGATCATTTTCGAGGGATCAGTAGAAAATTGGTTGCCTTTGTAACATGCAACGGATTTCACATACCTGATCCTACATCGCTGCTGGGGGCCAAGGTATTGATGGATGTTTATTGCTAGGATATTTTTATCAAAACTATTATGTATTGCATTTCTACAGGTCTTCTTGGTGTTGGTCTTGTTGGTGGGCTTAGTGTGAGTTTTTTAGCGGACTCGATCGCGTTAACGAAAACGTTCGCTTATGTCAAATTGTTTAGAAAAAAACAGGTTGTCCGTGAGTGTCACCAGACGGCGCTTATTCAGTTTCAATATAAATTGACGTTTACGCTAACGCGATCGAGAACTTAAAGAAACTTTAAGATTAAATAACTAATTTAATAACACAGAAAAATGCGTAAGTTCAAAACTCAATATTTAACACTTCATACACGTTACACTAACCAAAAAAAGGGTACATTGGTAATACCTTTAAGGTAATAGTCTCTTCAAAATAACATAACAGCAACAATTAAATATACATAGCTATTAAAATCAACATACATTCACGTTTCAGAAAATTTCAAACTAAAACAAACTCGCAAGCTTGCAGCCTCATCAAACTTAAAGAAGTTTATTCAATATGTACCGTACACAGTTATCCGAAGAATAATAAATAGTCTGGCACAAATAGTGCACACCGGTGGTCGTAAATGATAAACTCGTCCTGTGGATTATACAGTAAATTGGAAGTTAGATTGTATACCAGTGTGACCAGCTGCCGCGGGGGAACAGGATAAAAAGTTTTCAAGTACATTGGGCCACGGATTTTGGAGGTAGTGATATTTTCTGGGAGGATGGCAATGATTTAAAAATTGCCTTTTGAGGACGATATTTTGTTTTTTGATGTTTTTTTTTTAGATCAAGTAGTTGAGTTTATTTAACTTTCGAGCATTTTAATAATTTTTTACGAATTAGTTTCTTTTTAATAATTCTTAAGTGGTTTAAAAACGTCAAAGATAGCGATAGCAATGATGATAAGACAGAAAAAAAGAAAGAAAATTTAGGACAAATAAGCAAAATATTAAAACTAATAATAATATCTTAGTAATAGGTCAAAACAGAAGTCGTTGATAGCATAACAGCAACAGTTGACAAAACGGAAGTGAGAAGAAAACGTGGTACACTGACTCCAAATAATGGGACGCTCTAGACATTTGACATTTGGTCAACGGTAGCGTAGGTAAAGCGATTGTGAACGTCAAAAATGTGTGGGATTGACAAACGCTGTCGAAATGTCACGTTATCATTCCCATAAATTTTGGAATTACGACAATCGCAGTCGCTAATGGAACGGCAAATTGTCTAGAGCCTTTTAAGAGTGTCTTTTTCTTAATCTCATCAAATGAGTCCTTCTGCTCTGGGCGGAGCGGGTTAAGGGTGTGTCAGACTCTTAGTGACTAAAACCCATCCATGTTCCTCCAAACGCCCTTTGCGTTCCAGGGCCGCGGTGACTCTTTCGAACAAATGCCGCAACCCTGGCAGGCTCTCGCTCTAACGGGTCCCGACTACTACGCTGACATTTGAGGCGCGCGTGGAACTCATCGCGCCGTCGACCCGGGCCTGATTTTTTATCAGACGACGAGCCACCCAACGCTCGTAGTCCGCAGGCCCGCGCCTTCGGTGGCCGGGAATCGCCCTGCGACTCCCGTCTTCTGTTGCGGCGGCTGGGGCGTGAGGTTTGCCTCACTACTAGGTAGCATTACTGCTTCGCAGAAGGAGGTGACGGCTTCTCATGCGTCCTCGCTCCAGGGCCGAAAGCGAGAGGTCGCCGCCCTCGATCGCCTCAACGAGGACACGGCGGTGCTTCACCCTAGCAAGACGGACCTCCGCCGTATACTCCACCGTATACTCCGGGTTGTCTACAGCCTAAGGGCTAGAAGATGATTGAACCCCACACAGTCTTGCAAAACAATAGCAAAACTCATATCCTCGATCTTACTCTAGCATGGTCTCTGTAACCACAGCGGTAGTCCAGTAAACATTACGACTTAATCTCAGCTAAATTGCCAGTTATCTGTTCTGGAGCAGGCTTGCATAATTGCAACTTTTTAGTTCCAACAGCCGGTTTAATTAGAAGACCTTATAAATAAGATAAGTGTGACGTAATCGCGGGATGTTAGATTAATTACTTAATTACGGTAAGGCTTTTTTTTTTTTTTTTTTTTTTTTTTTTTTTTTTTTTTATTGGATGGGAAATCATCAAATGACCCCTCCCGCTCTGGGTGGAGCGGCAGGGAGTGTCAGACTTCTACTGACTAAAACCCACCCATGCTCCTCTTAGTGCCTTTACGTTCCAGGGCCACGGTAACTCTTTCGAACAAATCCGCAACCCTGGTAGGCTCTGGCCTTAACGTGCCCCGACCCATGCTGACGACTGCTGGCTTGGCGCGCGTAGAACACAGCGCGCCGTCAACCCGGGCCTGTTCTGATCGGACGGCGAGCTACCCATTGCTCGCCGTCCACAGGCATCAGTCACTGCGCCATGCTCAGGAGCATCAGTTCCTGGGCGGCGCAGTGGCTGACGTTCAACAGGAGGGGGTGAAATGGGGCCATTACTGGCACTCCATTTCAGCCCCCTCCGGAGCCCGTTGTAGGGGCTCTACTGCGGCTGTTGCAGTAGCAGCAGCCGCAGTGGAACCGGCTTTGGCGGCGGAGGAAGCGGCGGCGGTGGCGGCGGTCGCGGCAGAGACGGCGGTGGCGGAGGGCTTTCTCCGGTTTCCGGCTTTGGCGGGTGGGGCGCAGGCCCTACCCCCAGCCCAGTGGTCGGCCGGCTTGCCAGCTGCCGCACAGACTGCGCAGTGCGGCGCGGCGTCGCAGGAGCCGGCCCTGTGACCGGGCTGACCGCAGCGGAAACATAGACCGCTGCGGTCCACCTCCGAGGTGCATTGTGCTCCTACATGGTGGCCCACCTGGCACCGGAAGCACCTCAGAGGTCGGGGTTCCAGCAGTTTGACCTGCGCGGAAACCCAACCCACCAAAAACCTACGGCCCTCCGAGATGGACTTGGCCGCCGACACGGGACAGCTCACCACGATGGTGCGCATGCCCGTGTTGTCAGGACGTAGGGTGCCCGCCTTCACCTCCTCTGCTGAGCACCCCCCCGTCCTAACGACGGCGGCCACCACCTCCGCCTCCGTGACGGAGTCGTCCAGGCCCAAGATGCGCATGTCTATGCGCTTGGTGGGCCTGGACACTCGGGCATCGTCCGCGCTTAGGGACGCCCTGAGCCTTTCGGCTAGAGCGTCCGCGGTTGAGCCGCTGGCTGCCCCGGGGATCTCCAGCATCCGGGCCCCAGTCATGGTGACCCGGAGCCGAAGGCCCCCCACGATGCCCAGCTCACCAAGGTTCACTGCCTCCTTCGCCTTGGTGAGCACATCCGCGTACGTCACGCCCCTCTTCGCCGCGTCCGGCTGCAGCGTCAGAACTACAGCCGCGGTTTTCGGGGGGCGCAGCGCAGCCGCGACGCTTCGCGCCTTCTGCCGCCGCTTCCTCCCCCGCCTCTTGGCCGCCCTGGCTGCCTTTCCCGCCTTCTTCTTCTCCCCGGCAACTTGCCGTTCGGCTTGAGCCGGGGGAGGAGCTGAAGGCGAGGAAGCCGGGGGGAGCTGCTGCTCAGACGGCGCAGGAGCCTTCGCCGTCCGCGCAGCAACCCCACCCTTTCTCTTCCTTCCCGGGGCCGGGTCCGGTTTTCCCGGCACCGGCTTCGCGGGTGCCGGCCCGGACCCTTTGTCCTGGCCGGACGACCCCGGTGTGGCAGCCGCGGCGGCCGCGTACGACGCCGCCTTCCGGCCTGGAGCTTTCCCACTCGCCGCTAACGGGGGGCGCAGGACGATGCCCTCCAGGACGGAAAACCGCGCCTGGAAGGCAGCCATCTCCTGCCGCACCAGGTCCAGCACCTGGCCCTCCTGCGGCACGGGCTGGCTGTTCTCCCTGCGTCCCCCTTCAGGTCGGTTCAAGTCGGTTTTTTTTTGTGAAAACGTTTTTTATTTTTCACTTTTTAGTGGTACCCCACACCTAAAACACCACTGAAAAGTCACAGTAAAGCAAAAATATGCAATTTCGTATGATTTTTCCACATATTTTATCCAGCAATTTGTATTTAAAAACCAAACTGCTGAACCGATTTTGATAAAATTTAAATGGGACAAATCGAGAAGTATATCCTTTCACATAAAACAAGAATTTTTCAAATCGGTTCATAAATGACGGAGATACGAGGTAACAAACACAAAAAAAAAATGCAGTCGAATTAAGAACCTCCTCCTTTTTGGGAAGTCGGTTAAAAAAAAACGATTTTTCTAAAAAACCGGACCGCAATCAAAGTCTAAAAATGTTCCAAAAAAACACTTTTCAAGCAGTCTGATGCAGTTAGTGGCATCAAATCTTTGATCGAACTAAAATAAATGCGACCAATTGCTTGAAAAGCCATTTGTTTGGAAGTTTTTTGGAACTTTATTGCTTTGCTATTGCATTGCTATTGTTTCCTTACTGCATATCCGTTGTAGAATGTCACCCGTAAACATGACCACGCAAGTCAAAGTCAAAGTTATTTATTTAACATAAGCTGAGTGACAGCACTTTTGGAACGTCAAAGTTCTACAAAAGACAGTCCCCCAAAAATGCCCGCCCGTCACCACTTCTGAAACACCCTGTATGAAATCCTAAACTAACTCTGAGCTGAATGATTGATAACCCTAGTTTGTGCAACTTGGCCTTATCCTGTGAAGCATAACAGAGTTTGACTGCACAAACAAATTGCATGAAGATAAAAAAGAAGCAAAAACCAGGTTCCTCCAAAACATTCTGTTCCGTTGAATTTGTGTCTTCAGCAAGACTCTCAAAGGAAATAAAATATGTATCAAAAAAGGAAGGCACCTAATACTCCTGATTGCATTCATTTTAAAATATACTTTGCGTTCCACCAGAGCGGGGAAAGCGATGTCTAATCAAGCGAACGACAGCATGGAGAAGGCTTTTTACGCTAATGGAGGAACTCTCGCGATATGATAACACTCTAGACAATTTTGCAGCAATTCAAAAATCTACTCGCGCGTCGTCGAGCGTAAAATGGGTTTTTCTGTTTCCACATTATGTTAAATGTGTCACGGGAAAAAGTTCTACTGAAAATGATTTCTTTGTAAAGTTTCGTTTTTCTTTCCCCTCCTGTCAGATGAGACAAATTTCTCGGAATCAAAATGTTGACAAAATGGTGTACCTAATGGATTACAAAAGATACTTTGTACAGTATAAACGGCATGTCAACAAGAAAACAGAGCACTAAACCGTTTAATACTAGAAGATTAAGCTGTCAAAACAGTTGCAGCAATTACCTACTGCGATTTTTCTTTCATACAGTTCTAGAAAAACGGTAAATTCCACATTACTTAACTATATAAGTCTCGAACAAGTTAAGAGATGTGTGGAGGAGCTTGTGGCTAAATTATAACAGTCGCACAGGCCGCTTCAACGCTTGCTTAGGTTGGTCTGTGGATGGGTGACCATCTTAACATACCGAGAATCCTCCGTGCCTCGGAAAGCACGTTAAGCCGTTGGTCCCGGCTGTCATTTGGAAATATTTGGCAGTCGTTACGGAATGTCAGAAGCCCAAATATCTGACACCAGTCTTGCTAAGAAGTACCGTGTTACCCAGTTAAAGGGTTGTGGAGGTCTGGTAGGCAGCCGCTCCACGTAAAATACTGGTATTCAACTGCATCCGGTTTGATGGGTAGACGACCCCAATGTAGTTGGGAAAAAGGCTAGGCAGATGATGATGAAGTTAGGAGAAGTGTAGAAAACTTGAACTGCGAAAGATGTTAATAACAATAAGAACACAGCATCGTTTACCTATACCTACATGACAACAGTGACAAAAAACTAGGCGACATTAATACCGCCACAAAAAAATCAATGTAGCAGAATCAACAAATGAGACTCGCAGCGCCATCTATCTCGACAGCTGCGAACTAGCTTGACAAAATCCTAAATCGCGATAACAAAGTTTACCGTGCGATTAGAACATTTGCAAAAGCCCGAATATCAACTCTCGGGCAGTTGCCCACCAGACACACCAACCGTCTGGCCGGAGGATCCTCCCTTTTCAACGGAGGTATGCGGGACTTTACTCTCTGTTCCGCTACCTCCAAAAACCTAATGAATTTCAAAGAAATTATAATTATTAATGATCATGTCACCGAATAATAGGGAATCATGTTTTTTTTTATTTACAAAATGAAATACTTATTAGCTTTAGAAAGCACTTATGAAATAATACACTTCTGGACACACCTATTGGCCCACCTTAGAGTTTAGGTTTCGATGGCCCCTACCGAAATATGATTGCTAGATTGAACAAAAACTGTTGATGCAGTTTTAAACCTGATACATTTTACCATCTTTTTCGATCGTATTGTTTTAAATTTGAATTCAGAATACCATACGACATGGAGCTACGCCTAACAAGTCGGATATGCGCCTTGTTAAAGGCAATTGATTTTTGAATAAAAAACATGTTTTATCAAATAAAGGTTTAATTTAATAACGCGTGTTGCCTCCATGGGCATCTACCACAGCTCTCATACGATTAGGCATAGAGTTTATCAACCGCTCTATGAAATTTTGAGGGATCATCTCCCATTCCTCTTCTATGGCAGTTTTCAACTCCTGCATCGTCTGGGCAACTGGCTGACGAGCCCTAACACGTCTTTTTAGCTCGTCCCACATGTGCTCAATGGGGTTCATGTCTGGGCTTCTGGCTGGCCAGTCCATAACTGTGATGTTCACATCCCGAAGATATTCCCTGACGATGCCGGCCGCATGGGCTCTTGCATTATCATGCATAAAAAGGAAATTTGGGCCCACATAGTCCGCGTATGGTATCACGTGAGGTTCTAAGCACTCACGAATGTACCTTTCAGCATTTAATGTTGGCAGCCGTGGTCCCGTAACAACCTCAAGTTGAGTTTTGCCGCTCGCGGATATACCGCCCCAGACAGTCCATGAGCCACCGCCATAAGCAACCCTCTCTTCAAAGCAGCATTGTGCGAAACGCTCTCCCTTACGTCGGTAGACCTTCTTCCTTCCATCATTGCCATGTAACACAATTTTAGACTCATCAGAAAAGAGTACACGGCTCCAATCTTGCTGTGTCCAATTTTAATGACTGCGTGCGAAATGAAGGCGCGCTGTTCGGTGGGCTCGCGTTAGTTTGGGCCCATTAGCTGGCTTGTGTGGTACCATTTCGCGTTCTTTTAACCTTCTCCGAACAGTTCGAGCGCTCACAGATACTCCGTGGAAGTCGCGAAGTTGGTTTTGTATCTCAATGGAGGTAAGGTGACGATTTCTCAAGCTGGTCGTCACGATGAATCGATCCTGCCTTTCAGTTGTGACCCGAGATGGTGGCCTTCCTTGGCGACGAACAAAGCCGCCAGTCTCTAGGTACCTCCGATAAACATTTCGGACCGTTGATCGACTTAAATTAAGTTGAGCACTCACGTTTCTTTGGCTGTGTCCGGCCTGAATAAGTGCCACAGCTTGGGCGGCGACTTCAGGTGAAGTATCCATAGATTATTGATAGAACCTCACCTTAATGTTAAGAATAAGTAATGTTTGTTGCAAAACCAAAGATATCAATCACTTTTTCAAGAATTAAATCCAAGTAAACCAATAAAACCAAGTTTTCTTAGTATTCGATTGTTTGATATCAACAAACAGGCTCCAAATTGTCTTTTGTTTATTTAAATTCTGTGTTCGAAATTCAAAAAAAGACTATTGAATGAAATTGTGAATGTGCCAGGTTCAAAACTGCATAAAAACTTTTTGCTCGACCTAATATAAAATTTGAGCTAGGACCAAACGAAACTGAAAATACAAGGTGGGCCAATAGATGTGTCCAGAAGTGTATTTAAAATAATTTCATCGGCGATGAAGATATAAAGCTTCTAAGTTAACAATTAGAAACAGAAGTCCGATATTTACTCTGACGTCAAAGTCCATGTTGCCTATACAGCTGCCATACAAAACAGCGTTTTCGCGAGAGGGACAGATATATTTGTTAAAAATAGTTATATTTAGTTGTTTTTTCATACAATCCTCATCTTATAAAATAATTTTAATTTCCGAAGTCGATGTCAAAAAACGAAGAAACAACCAAAAACACCCACTTCCGAAATTAAAATTATTTTATACTTTTTAGTGTTTTTTTTATTTCGAAGTCGGTTGTATTTTTTTCTAAAAAAGTTTTTTTTAATTGAAACGACTTGTTTAAAAAAAAACGTATACAGGGTATTTAACGTTTTCCTTAGAAATAATAAAACATTACAACAGAATGCACCTCTAATATTGAAGAAAAGGAATCCGTCACGTAAAGGGATGTCATTAGTACTATAGGATTATTTTCATTAAATGCATAGTTGTCTCCAGGCATTCGTACGTGTGCTGAATGGGACATGTTGTGACTTGCTGCTTCGTTTGCTGTTTTAATTGTTATGTCTCGGTGGTTCTTATTGATTTAATTGTTCTATAGTTCATTGGCGTTTTGGTTATTTAAAGAATTGGTCATTATGATGTAAGATACATTGGCTTAATCAAACATGTTTCGATCGTCATTTTAGAAACTAAATGATGAAAAACATTCACTTAAATGGAACTAAAGAGGAGTCAATGCGTTTACTGAGCGTAGAAATATTCAACCTAACTCCTACAGTTCATTCAAACTTCGCCACGTATTTTAATGCGGTTTTCTTCAATAGACAGAGTGATTCAAGAGGAATGTTTAAATGTATAATTCGAAATTCCTACGGGAACTGGAAAAATAGGATATGCGCGTACGAAGTCGCGGACAAAAGCTAGTAAAGTATAAATAAATAAAAACTCCATAAAAAGTCGGGCAAAAGAACACAATATGTCGAGACGGGGAAAACATCAAAACCCTTACAAGGCAAACACTAATATGACAGAGTAACACAGCACACAAAAAGATTGGTCGGAATTTCACCGCAATATATTCTACTGAAATTAGGTGGGTTGGTCTTGGTCGGTGACACAACCCCGTGACATGGGTCAAGCTCGTTAAATTTATCCGGGTAACAACCCAGGTACGCTGCAAAAATGTGGATACTTAGATTTACGAGTATGTATGTACGGAGATACTGCACTTGAAAATGATATGTGGAGAAATGAGGATGCTGGAGCCCGTAGGTTTTAGATTTTTAGGTTTGGTACAACTGTTTTATGAAGGCTCTATAGAGAAAAAACAGTAGTAGTATTTTGCGTCGTCTAGGTTGTTCTGAAAGAAAACAAGATTTAGGTTTAACAATAAAAGTTGAAAAAAATGCCATAAGGCATATCAGGGCCTAAACCACCAACTCTTAAAGCAGTATTACTTTAATATTGCTTCCAGTGGGAAAGAGACGGAGCTATACGTCTCTATTATTATTGACCAACTTATCTTCTAGCATTTTCAATTTCAAACGGAAATAAAGCCAACATGTATCGACATCAATCCCATCCATCGTGATCTTCAATTTTCATATGACACACATTTCCAGGTGTGTTACATTTTCATTACTAATATTTTTTTGTTTTCTATAGTTCCTACAAAGAGTTACTAAGAAAGGGCAATGACTGCTAGTACTATAACGAAACAACTACAAAAACGTAATAATAATATTCAAGTTATAGAATTTTCATACAATATTCCAGTCAAGTGTGAAACACAGGCTGACTTGAGTCCAGCTGTCTTATATTTCTTCCCCCTTTGAAGCAGTTTCCCTTGTGACTACCGAACTCGTATAAATCTATTAAAATAACAAAAAGGGTTTCCCATTAATTTCTTTGTAGTAGAACTCATGGATTTGAAGTGTGTTTTAATAAAGTTTGTACGGATTTTTCATTCTTGGGCACAAATACTTTACAAGAAAACTCTTTTCAATGAGAATTAGGTATATAATGCTATTTTATCTACACTCACAACGTAATGTTCCAAATATGAGTTCAAAACCGAATGCATAAATACATACTTTTTTTTCGTGGATAGGTAAAATTTAAAAAAAAAACCATTACAGTTCAACATTTTCCTTCGATTTTTAAACAACTGCATCATAAAATAACTTTTTAATTTTTAAAGCACACTTTTTCTTTTTAATTTTTGGCGCGGGCTGATTGACTTAAGTCAATGAGCCAGCTTTTATCTTTGTCTATGTTTGAGCGCGCTGCGCAGTCATTCGAATACGCAATGAGAATATCCGCCATATTGGAATTAACTATTTTTCCACTTATTTTATTTCAACTGTATGAGTGAAGATAAAATAGTGTATGCAACGGCATATAATTAGGTATTAAAACACTCGTGTGATGCTATTATCACACTCGGCTACGCCTCGCGTGATAAACCCACACTCGTGTTTTAATAACCCTTTTTATATGGTCGTTGCATAAACTACTATTGAATCCGACAGAATTTAACACTGTTCTATTCTTAGATATTTAATTGTCTGCATCCAGAAATAACCGTTTTGGTGCCGAATACTAATTTAGAATATAATTTCATACTTTTCGTTGTTCGGTAAATAACTTCAAAAATCAACCAATTAGCCATTTTTGTCGGGATTAAAAATAGAAATTGCAATAATAACTTTGCTTACGTTTTGATGGAAAATATTCTCAGCTTTTCCGCATAAATTATTTTTCCATACGTCATTTTAACGCTGCTTTCTACATTGGATTTAAGAAAAACCATCGTAAGTATTTTAAATGTCTAGGTACTATAAACATTCCCTAAACCGTTTAGAGGTTTCTATATTCACTCATAGTCACATTGGTATTGTTTAACTTTAATCATTATAATGACATTCAAAATCTTTCATAATATTCCATTCGTTATTTGAAAATTGAAATACAAGTTACATTTTTTTAACAGGTTCGTTCGGACAGGACAGGGACATGTCATTCGTGCCGTGGATAATGATGTGACATTTTAACACTGGCAACTCTGCTAATTGCGTGTCAGACCTTTAATAAAATGGATTTCAAACACTCGCGCCATCGCCTCGGATTTTTGTACCCCCTGGTAATCGTAGGCTGATCGCTAACATATTTTAATCGTTTATTTAAGTTAAAAACTTTATTTTATTTATTGTTTTAGCCAACAACATAGTGCACTTAGTTAAAAATACAACAATGAATTTACAAACAATGAAATACCTATTAAAACCTATTAATAAATTTAAATTGACAGAATTAAGCAAATACTTACGAAAACATATTGTACACACTGTATTTTAACGATTACGAACCGATTTTAGGAGCCAAAATTATATTCTCGAACTTACTCGTATCAGCTTTTAACAGTCGACTTTATAAAATTATCCGTACTAAACTCACAAACGCTTCGGCAGGCACGGCTTCACGAAATCTGAATAAGGTAACACAATATTTGTTTTAAACCCATCCTCCCGTAATCTGCGAAAGCGTTTGCATTACAACTTCCAACGAAAATTAACCAGCAACTACACTTGTATTGTCAGACGTACAACAATGCAATTTAATTTCCCACTTCAAATAAGTCTATGCGGAGTTACCATTTGTCTCTACACCGCTCAATAGGTATTATTCGATTAGACAGTCTAACTTCGCAGTACAAATAAATCCGACTGCATTATTCGCTTTGGGGCGAGTATTGCAAGGGAATCAGGGTTTAATCCGGACTAAATTGCTTACCGTCTGCTTGAGGCTCGACCGATTATCTCTAGGATGAGTCTTTAACACCCCGACGAATATTTAACTTGCTTGTTTCCATTGTTGAGTCTGTAGTTAATATTAATTAATGTGTTGTGTGTATTTATGAGATTATAACATTGAATAAAATGCTTCATTGTTTATCGTAAGATTAAATTGATCAGAAACATTTATTGAAAATTATGTCAAGGCCGGTATCTACCAGCTGTACAAAAGTTTAATTTCTAAAATAACATTTAAGAAAAAAAAAACGTTATTTCTAATAATATTCCTGAAGTAGCTTCTATTTCCATCTTGATAATTTAAAAATAAACCCATAAAAAAGAAACAACACCATTTGAAAAAAGAAAAGAAAAACTTTTCTTAATTTTTCTCCTTTACGCATTTTTAATATCAATTGCTTAGCTACTAATGCTTCCTTTGTTCCAATCCTTGTTCCACAAAGAGGATTTCCGTTTTGTTTCTTAATTTTCCGCGCGGGCGCACACGCTCGTGCCTACTTAAACGCTGAGATTGCAGCCCCACAAGCAGCGGCTTTGCGGGAACGGAGACGAAATAAAAACTCGCTTAATTTTGTATTCCTGGAATGTTTTTATAGAGTTACCTGATTTTGGAAGACTTAGTTCAGGACTGTATGTCGAGCAGAATCTCTACGTGGGTTTGATTATGAGGGCAAAATCGATTGAATATTTATCTCTCTCTCTCTGTCGCTCTTTGCCTACCCATAGGCTTTTTTTTTTTTTTTTTTTTTTTTTTTCTAGGATGGGAAATCATCAAATGACCCCTCCCGCTCTGGGTGGAGCGGCAGGGAGTGTCAGACTTTTACTGACTAAAACCCACCCTTTAGTCCTCCTAGTGCCTTTCTTCCCAGGGCCGCGGTAACTCTTTCGAACAAATCCGCAACCCTGGTAGGCTCTGGCCCTATTGGGCTCCGACCCATGCTGACGTCTGCTGGTTTGGCGCGCGTAGAACACAGCGCGCCGTCAACCCGGGCCTGTTCTGATCGGACGGCGAGCTACCCATTGCTCGCCGTCCACAGGCATCAGTCACTGCGCCATGCTCAGGAGCATCAGTTCCTGGGCGGCGCAGTGGCTGACGTTCAACAGGAGGGGGTGAAATGGGGCCATTACTGGCACTCCATTTCAGCCCCCTCCGGAGCCCTTTGTAGGGGCTCTACTGCGGCTGCTGCAGTAGCAGCAGCCGCAGTGGAACCGGCAATGGCGGTAGAAGAAGCGGCGGCAGCGGCGGCGGTCGCGGCAGAGACGGCGGTGGCGGAGGGCTTCCTCCTGTTTCCGGCTTTGGTGGGTGGGGCGCAGGCCCTACCCCCAGCCCAGTGGTCGGCCGGCTTGCCAGCTGCCGCACAGACTACGCAGTGCGGCGCGGCGACGCAAGAGCCGGCCCTGTGACCGGGCTGACCGCAGCGGAAACAAAGACCGCTGCGGTCCACCTCCGAGGTGCATTGTGCTCCCACATGGTGGCCCACTTGGCACCGGAAGCACCTCAGAGGTCGGGGTTCCAGCAGTTTGACCTGCGTGGAAACCCAACCCACCAAAAACCTTCGGCCCTCCGTGATGGTTTTGGCCGCCGACACGGGGCAGCTCACCACAATGGTGCGCGTGCCCGTGTTGTCAGGACGAAGGGTGCCCGCCTTCACCTCCTCTGCTGAGCACCCCCCCGTCCTAACGACGGCGGCCACCACCTCCGCCTCCGTGACGGAGTCGTCCAGGCCCAAGATGCGCATGTCGATGCGCTTGGTGGGCCTGGACACTCGGGCATCGTCCGCGCTTAGGGACGCCCTGAGCCTTTCGGCTAGAGCGTCCGCGGTTGGGCCGCTGGCTGCCCCGGGGATCTCCAGCATCCGGGCCCCAGTCATGGTGACCCGGAGCCGAAGGCCCCCCACGATGCCTAGCTCACCAAGGTTTATCGCCTCCTTCGCCTTGGTGAGCACGTCCGCGTACGTCACGCCCCTCTTCGCCGCGTCCGGCTGCAGTGTAACCACTACAGCCGCGGTTTTCGGGGGGCGCAGCGCAGCCGCGACGCTTCGCGCCTTCTGCCGCCGCTTCCTCTACCGCCTCTTCCTACCCATAGGCTAGAACTGTCTTTTTGGGTCGTACACATAAAAGAATGCTGTCTTTGCCCCCCCTCCCCATTATGACGAACCTATGCAACCATGATTTCGTTGTGAAAAAAGGATATATATTTCGTCCTGTATAGCGCTGTCTCTCTCTCACAGTGTCATCATGATGGCATTGACACTTCATATGGGGCAGATCGTATGCCACGGTTTAAGCTCCCGTATTTCGACAAAAAAGCCAGGAATATAATTTCGTATGACCTTTAGCGTTATTTGGTACTGTATCTTTAAAACCATCTTTAGCACACCCACGGCAGAAAAGGTTGTCTTATTTTCGACCATAGAGACATTTTCTCATCGTTATCCCCTTTTCCTCATTCGCACGCTTGTTTAAAAGCCAGCACCTACTACAAAGAAGTTCCAAACATTACAAGATGTTCCTGGGTGTCATATTGCGTCAGTATCACGTCACATTCGATTACAGAGGGACAATCCTTGTAACAATAAGTTTATCCGTGACCTTTATCTTCTTTTGTCTTTGTTTTGTTTACGTTGACGTGTTGAAGTAATATTTTTGGTGCAGCTTCAGTTCATTTGGTCTTTATTAAAAATAAGGGACTTTTCTTTCTTGATTTTGATGATTTAAAAATTATCAATTTTATTGACGTATCACCTGCTGACTGATCTGGATTTTTTTTAAGAACTGCAAAAAAAATGAGAAAAGCTTGGTTACATTTTGCAATATGTATCACTAAGCTAAATATAAAAATAAAATAATATTATATATTCTTAGTTGTACAATATATGCTTACAACAATTTGTAAAGCCTCTGGAACTGAAGGGCAAGGGCCATCGCCCTGACCATTTTATGTTGACTTAATTTTTATTGTTATCTAAGGATTTTAAAAACGTTACCTACTTACTCAAAACAATATTTTTAAAAGGATATTAAAAATTTAATAAAATAATTAATAATAAAATTTAATTTAATTCTTAAATTATTCATTTTAGTATTAAATTAAATTTGTATGTATTGTGTAGCTGTACGTATGCATGTTTATGTACTTGAAATGGCAAAATGTTGGTGTCCTGCACGTGACACACATGTAATAGAATCCCCAAAATCCAATATCAAACAGTTCACGTGAAAACCTATAAGCGCCATATTTGTCGATAGATAACACAAAAAACTGCGTACATTATTGTACATATATGTTTAAAATCTTACTTTTAATAGCACTGAACTCACAAATTCCGATAGCATATGATATAAAAGCAAAATATATAGTACGACTATCGATAATAATCTCATTGAATACTTTTTTTTATCCATCATTCGAATCTATTGTTCATTCTTAATTAATAATTTTCAAAATTCTTTGTATTGTAATTCATCTGATAGACTGGAAAATGACCTTACATTCTGTTTTGTTTTCATTATCTTTCATCTGTTCTTCAGCTTTTAACGTTGATTGATTTCGAATACAATTATTAGTTTCTTTACCTTTCAATTAAACTTTTAAAATTTGGTCGATAGTAATTTTCTCTGCAGTTTTAGTACTTTACTATCGTCATGAGAAAACATTTCTTTTTCATTGATTCTTATGCGGGCCATTCACGTTCAAGTAATTTGATCAAACTGTTACATCAAATATATATAATTACGACATTTCATAATACTACTGTAATTCATACCATTTGGCAACTCATTTTTTTAACAAATTT
Organism: Melanchra persicariae; assembly: GCA_947386135.1. Classification (NCBI taxonomy): domain Eukaryota; kingdom Metazoa; phylum Arthropoda; class Insecta; order Lepidoptera; family Noctuidae; genus Melanchra; species Melanchra persicariae. The sequence continues at coordinate 6,222,344 of OX376655.1, read as the reverse complement.
TCCCACAGACATTCATGCCAATTTTGTAAAACTGTTTGATCAAATTACTTGAACGTGTATAGCCCGCATAACACAAATATGCAATTGTAATATTTCTAAATGCCAAAAAACTTCGCTGCCATTTCGAAATTAATATCACAGGTCTCGCAAAAAAAGGTTCAAAGTCAGTCACTAAGTAAATTTCCTTTGCATCTTTTTATTCGTATCTTTAGTTATCGGGGAAGTATTGCTTTTTAATATAATTTCCGAAACGGAGCGCCACGTTGCCGGTAGCCTCCTACGGGAATCGACTAATGGATTTTGTTCATACTTCCCTCGGAACTCAATCTATCAGTTGGACTTCACAAATTTAAGTAGTTCATTTTTTACTAGCTTTTCTTTTTGTTTTTATATTAAAATCTCATTATTTTTAGCGTTCTGAAATTCCTTGATTTCTTTTTATAAGATGCTTTTTGTAAGAAAATAATACAAATACAAATTTTCAAGTCCTTATTTTTCGAAATGAATGAACCGATTTCAATGAAACTTGGGTTTGCACACGTTAGATTTCCAGGTCTTAATAGTTAGTAGGGAACATTTTCGAAAAATTGTTTAGAGAAAGAGAGAGCGATTTTAAATTTTCTAAAGAAAGTGAAAAATCACTATATTTCCCCCTGAACTCTTTTCAGCCTACATATCTAGCGTACGCATATTCATTCATTTCTAAAAATAAGGACTTAAAGTTTGTATGAAATGCCGTACGGCATAAACGCTCTTAAGTAGTTTTATAATAATTATAATAACATCTATCTCACCAGCGTAATGTTAATTAATATTTATATTACATTATTCCAGACATAACCAAAATATTTCATTTTTATTTTTCATCCGAAAGTTCTTTTTCCCATAAAATATAAGTAAGTATTCGCGTGAAACCGTGAGATGAAAAGTTAATTACATTCTTCATTTCCCAAATACACAGTAAAAAAACCACTCGTTTCATTTTCGAGCGATTCTTATTATTGTGAGTACTTTAAACCGGGACCTAATTTGATCTCACAATTTTCTTCCCGTCGGGCGCTTGGGGCTCAGTGTCAACGTTTCATTTGGATTACACATTACCAACAAGCATTTTCATTCTCCAACACTTCTATAACAAAGCCTTCAAGGTTTATTTTCCTTTATTTGATACTAATATTTACTGTTGCGGTAAGTCCGGGTGCAGTGCAGCGGTCATTCTGTTACAGCCGGGACCAACTTGAACATCTTCCAAGACTTTGTGTTGTCATTATTAAAGGAGAATGAGTATTGTTATGGCTGCTTTTTTGTTTTTATTAAATCTTGGTTTTTTTAATAAGACTAGTGTAGATAATATTCAGCATACCTACGAGTATGTTTTAAGTTAGTTGTGGTAGCTTCGCGGAAAACTGATTATGAGTTCTAAGTTGCTCGCAATTTGGCTACAGTATTAATTATCAATACTCTTAAAAGTAAGTTCCTTCACATATTCCCTGGTTTCTTTCAGAAAAAATAGCTTATATCGCTCTTGATAAATTACGGGTATGTATAATTCATATCTGATTACCTACTTCTATCCCTTCTTTAAAAAATAAATGCATGTGACCAGTACTCATCTGTTAACTCACGCTTCGAAACCAAAGAGCACATTCGAAAACAATCTCAATTCCCGAGAGATAGTTTCAAATATTGATGACAGCTTACACCAGCAACTAGTTCCAACAGAATCAAAGACGCGAAAGAATCTTAAAGGGGAAGTAAAAGGACCGGTTTTAAGACATAATCCCTTTGGGAACAAAGGAGACATGAGCATGTTTGTTTCCCAATTTTACGCTGTGCCGGGTACGCCGAAAAGAATCTACTAGCGAAATGAATTCTCGTTCCTCCTGAACTTATGTTTCTAGTAGAAGGTTTAATTGAAACAATGTTTAGTTATCCTTTTTGTGTTGGACAATTCCTTTGTCGTCTGTTACGTGATCATTATTTGTTTCAATTCGATTGGTTTTCTTCGTAACGTATTTTTTACTTAATCTTTTTTTTGGTCTTTCAATGAAATAGTGGATCACAAAAGTTTAAAACATATTGGTTTTCTTTTACCTAGGTCAATATTATGTTGGTAATGTGTAATGGGTAACGATTTGTTTATCAACAGGGCTGCAGCGCAGATATATGATACAAGTACATTATTATTTATGCTTCTTATCATCCAAAACCACAATTTCGTCCCTAAGAGGAATAGCATATGTTACTCACATGTCTAATAAATAATCAAGAAAACTTATTTCAATCTGTTACGATTTAAATTATCTCAAGAAATGATTAAAGTGTACAAAGATTTGTTACTGATTATTATTAAAAACATAATTGATTATTTCTTGTTTTTATTAAGTACCTAAAACCATTAAGCGACATTCAATTATAATTGTCACATTTCAGAGCAGTAAGTATTATGTCGAAGGTATGTTCCATCGAAATAGAGATCCGCCGAACAAGTGCATATCGAAGAAGGGTTCTGTCGAAGTATTGTTTTTCGAACGTGTGTGTTGTCGAACTATGTTCTGTCGGACTAATGCTTGCCGAACATTATGTTCTGTCGAAGCAATAGGTAGTCGAACTACTATTTTTCAAAATTGGAACCGTGTCGAAATAATTAACCGTCGGAATTCAGGATGACATTCCATCTTTCAAAACACAGTCAACATCATCTGCTGGTTTGTCATCTCCGTCACAAACACCCACCTCCCCCACACCAGCTTTCAAGCTTTCATTAACTTACACATCACTATAAAAATATTCCCGCAGCGCATCGGTGTCTCAAGAAAAGCCTTCCACACCGATTACCATATAGAGTGACATTTACACCGCGTCGACTCTCAAAGACATGTCGCTTTGTGGCTGTCTGCTTTGAAGCACACATTGATTTTATTCCGCAGAAGGATTGGATTAGTTAGTGAATTAATTGTTAGTAGATGCGCATTTGTTTACTAGCTTCTGATACGAAATTGAGGCAATGAATAGTTAATTCTTTGGACTGAATAGGTGCGCGCGATGCGCAGTCTCTTTGGGAGCGTCTCTCCAGTGGTGCCTGTTTTAAACTCTAATGGTACGTGTGATGAATATTTGATGGCACTAAGAAATGCAGCTAATTAGACTGACATTTATACCGCGTCGATTCACAAAGATAATATGGCTCTTTGTGCCCCTCTACTTTGAAGCAACATTGATTTTATTCCTCAGAAGGATTGAATTAGTAGATTCGCATTTGCTTATTGGCTCCTGATACGAAGCTGAGGCGGAGTTCACTCTTTAGATTGGAAAGGAGCGTATGTGTGTTGCTTGGACTTTGGTATCATTAATTAGCGATACGTGTTTTAAATCAAATAAATCCTGGCGGGACATGCATTTCACTATTTGATGATTCCAAGAAATAAGTAATGACCGTATATTCAGCTATCTAGAGTGTGATTTTTATCAACCACAGACCGATAACGCCGATTACGATGTCTCACCAGAGGTGATGAGACATGCGTTAACAGTGATTATTTGATATTTCTGACAGATTAAATAAAACTAGGGCTATGTAACTCCTAAAATGCGATTTGCCCTAGGTAACAAAACCAACACATTTATTTGAACTCGATCCTTAGATTCTGTTAATTCTCAATCTCTTTTAATTTACCTTAAGTTTTTGCACTTAGGTTTAGTAGAAAAAAACAAAACACAACATTCTAAATAGCCGCATAAAAAGAAAAAAAAACGATAAATTTGCCGTCCCCAAGCTCAAATCAAAGGGGCTATTACGGCTTGTTAGCTGAATTGAAAGAAGAATTATTAATGAAATGAATCCAAGGCAAAACCCAGCTTACCATACAGCTATACTTCTAAGCAGTTACGCATACGTAAGTTTATAATTAGTTATTTCAGCAATGGGCCCGAAGCGATCGCTTTATACAGTGGCTCCTGCAATTAACTTCGTTAATAGTTGCACTGTCAGCTCTGCACGCACTGCTACGTCTAATATGTTTGTACTGAATACTTGCTAATTAGTTGCAAATAACTGTGTTTTGATGTTACGGATTTTGATCATTGCTTTGTGGTTTGATTGATATTTTGTTTCGAGTTGAACTTAACTTTGGATAGATAGAACATACCTACTTTATTGTAAACCAAAAATAGTTCAAAACTCTTTTACACAAACTTAATTATAGGTCCGATTGACAGCGATACTGAAAGAATTAAACTTCAAATGTTATGTAAAAAAAACGTATAATAACAGTTCGAAATAATTAGAAAAATATCCTTGGAAAGTCAAATTTAAAATCAAATAGTCTTTCTAAACTTTATTCATTGAAATCGAACCATCAATAATAAAACTGAAATACATAAAAATCGCTGCTATTGCCATCGAATATTTAAAGCCTTCAGAAGTTTACTAGTAAGCACTAAAACTCGAGCGTTTATTTATGAAATCAGTTATTTACAGTTTCGTTCAAAAAGAATTGCTAAGAAAAATATGAACGGTAAACAACTTTCAAGATATTTCTAGAAGTTTTTTTTTTATAAAGGCATGCGTTTGACCTCTGTCTCACCAGATGGTAAGCGATGATGTGGTCAAAGATAAAGCATGGTTGCCTAGAATTACCTATTCACTCTTGACTTAAATACTCCCAGAATTTGCAATAAACTGGAATCTAAAAGATTAGAAAAGACAAAAAGAGCATGGGATACTATTATCTTAACGTAAGAACTCATTACGAAATCGTTAAAAAACACAAACTGAAATGAACTAGACCCATATTTTAATTTCATGTAACACCGCAGTACTAGAGATTTTATGGTGCTGCCCAAGATATAAGCATAAGCGGCCCTTGGATGTGTGTGCTGTTGTGACGCTTCCTAAATGATACAGTTTTCTTACCACTGACAGCTAGCAACAACAACAAACACGAAATAATTTTGTTATTATGGTTTATTTTCAAATCGCATATTCGCCTTCGAGGCACAGCACACGCTACAAACTTGTTACAGTTTTGTCTCATGTCATAGAAAGATTTTGAGACAAAATTATCACTGCCACGGTTTTCATAAAACAACATTCCTTAGATTTCCGTAGAGTTTATAGTTTATGTATGAAGGGATGATGAGAGACTTTAGAACCCCCGCTACATTCCTGACATGCACAATACAAGGAGTGGCAAGCTGCAAGCCACTACGCAACTTCATAATTACCTATTTCCCATTTCGCCTCGGGCCCGCCGGCTTTACTGTGAGCCTTAATTAACTGCACTATGTTGTAATATTCCAAGCTTCAGTTATATTCCAAGGAAAATAACAAAACAAGCTCCAGCTGCTCGTATGGATGTTCTCAAGCTGGAAGTTTTGGCGAAAAAAATAATGAAGTTAGCCCCAGAGAGCCTGTGGTGTGTGGTCTTTCTAGAGTGTAAGGCAGAGTGGGGCCCGTTAGAGCCAGAGCCTGCCAGGGTTGCGGAATTTGTTCGTAAGAGTCACCGTTGCCCTGGAACGCAAAGGTCATGGGGAGGAACACGACTGGGTTTTACTCAGTAAGAATCTGACACTTCTTTCCACTCCACCCAGAGCGGAACAAGTCATTTGATGATTTTCCATTAATAAATAAAAAAAAGAGTCATGAGAAATTATTTTGCCAAAACTAAAGTGCATGTAAGCTATTGGCTTATTTCTTGTCTCAGATAATAAACGTGTGTCGAAAAAATTGCCGATTAGGTGAGTTTGCAAAAGATTTATTTAATAGAAGTTTTTGCATGTGGATCATTTACAAAAGATAAGATGTAAAATGGGTAGTCAGAATGTTCAGCATGGATTAAAAAATATACGTACTTACTATGACAGTGCAGATGACAAAGCGTCTTCGGATAACAGCAAACTGCGATAAATCTGTAGATACTTGGTTATCAGGCTGATTAAAGATGTCTAGCCAGCAAATCCGCAAGTCTACTGAGTAACTGCCAGGGTTCCGGAATTTGTTCGAAAGAGTCACCGCGGCCCTGGAACGCAAAGGGCACTAGGAGGAGCACGGATAGGTTTTAGTCAGTAAGAGTCTGACACTCCCTTCCGCTCTGGGCGGAGTCGTTTGATGAAGTCCCATCTTAAAAACAACTGATTGAAAACATTCCTACAATAAATTAAAACGACAAACATTTCCTATGATTGGTTATGGTTGTATAATATGAATTTGTGCCACTTGAAGTTATTACATAGAATTTCAACATAACTGGCTAAAAATGTGGTTGTGCGCAACTCGGAAAAAGTTTTATCCTGAAAAAAATCATCAATATTGCTCACATGTAACGTTACATACAAAATGGGTACCTACCATTTTGTATTCGCTTTGCAAACATGCGTAGTAAAAGGAAAGTACTAAGTTTACAGTCCCTAATGGAGAAGTGGTCTTAGTGGCAAGTTTTTACTCAAGTTTAGCTCACAAGGAAGAATCTTACTCCCAACTCTCTTTAAAGTTAGGTATATGTACTTTGCGAAAGGCGAAATGTAATTTGTCACAAGGTTTGTCAAATTTTATGGACTAGTTAGGATATTTAAATATTTTAGGCCCGAAAATTCTAATGATCTTTGCACTTATAACTTGCGATGTAGTCATACATGAGCTACACTCATGTATAGCTCATGTATGGCTCATGAAGTATGCAGCAATTCTTACGACCATCACCAATTCCATTGTCATCAAGGGTATTGATGATGGTCTTAGGAACTACAGCTTAATTTGATGGAAACAATACATTTATACATTTTTAAATCCAAGAATATTGATGTTAAGATGTGTTGGGCTCATATTGAACTTTAAATTAAATCAAATTCATGCACGTGTCACCCCAAAAAATCATTAGCGTATAAACAGCACAGGCCATAGTGTATTTTTTTTTCTGGGAAATCATCAATTGACAGAATGTCACGACTAAAACCCATCCGTGTTCCTCAAAGTGCCCTTTGCGTTCCAGGGCCCCGGTGACTCTATTGATAAAATTCCGCAACCCTGGCAGGCTCTGGCCCTAGTGGGCCCGGCCGATAGTGACCAACACAGCAGTTCAACGTTAGCCCTCAGCACACAAGCACGACTTATAAAACAAAGCACTCTTGTTAACAAGTTAAAACATTGGAAGCCAAAAGTTTAATTTGGGGGCACGATATTTGCAAACACGCTCCACTCCCCCGCTAACCCTTCCCTACCGCCCAACTGTCAACTGCAAAAGCTTTCGTGTAAGGAAATTTAAGGTCGGTCACGCGGACCGGCGACGCCAGTCTAGGGTTTACAACGGATCTATATTATTAGACACTGGATTTGCTTGCAGTGTTTGTAAGTAGGAAGTTTGAGACGGTTAGTTTCTGTTTATTTTGGTGGCTCTGTTAAATGTTGAAGCGAGAGAAAGGCTATTGGGTTCAAAGATTCTAAGATTAACTTGAACGGAACCCATATAGTAAACAAATCATTTAAGTTTTCAAACTCATTCAACCATGATTTAAAGAAGATTGATAATGAGAGAAACACTTTAAATCATTCTGCTAGTCTTCTACAGCAAATGTAATGTTGTATAATAAACCTTGTAATTAATTATATTATAGAATGCAATAATTTCCTGTACCAAACAACAAAATTAATTTCCTCAAAACTAGCTCTTTGTATTTCAAAATCTATTTGAATTAAACACACTTCATTTTCAATGCACAGCATAGCCTCAAGTAACATCTACTTATGACATTTCCATTAAAACTGCAAATCTTTAATACTCTAGGTTAGGACAAACACGCTACGTTCACGTCAAACTGTCTCGACTTTGAGAACCAGGTTTTAAATTAGTGCAGACTACTCGGAAAACAAGGAGGAAACCAACCTTAATCTGTTTAGGTCACGCTATAACAACGTAACGCGAAATGTAACGTTAAGGGAGTTACAGCGTTTGAATTACTGGATTTGCAGCAAGACGAATGTTGTTTGGACGCGGTTTCTGTTTTGATGGCAAAAAGCGAATCAGACTTGACACGTGGGTTTGTTATTAGCATATAACACGCGCGGACGCCCTTCTTGTTGAGTTTTCGTGGTCGTATTTATTAAGTGGAATTTTATTAATTATGAAATGAATTGTATTGTTGTGAAGCTAAATGGATGAATAACATAGAGTGAGTAGCGAACTGCTTTAATATTTACTGATATTAAAAAACTAATGATGAAACATTATTTTTCCACAAGACTAAATCTAAGATAGTATCTACCGAAGACGCAGATTTTATTAAAATTAATGAGCTGTTTTTCTGAAAAGAACAGGCGTCTTATATTAACTATTTCTTTTCACGAGAAAAGATTATATAAAAATAATAATTGCAATATTCTTAAAATGAATTAAGATTACAGACTGAACATTATTTATTTGTCACTGTTACGGTCAGAACATTACAGCCTAAAATAGAATGCACAAATTCCAAAGAATCAAACAGTGCAGGATAGTTGTTACACTCACGCATACAATTAATTATCTAATACAATGCTACAATGGCCACAAATACCCAGAAGTGACACGCGCAGGTTTCACGGACATTTGCAGGCTTCAGGACTATACTTTATGCTTAGATTCGATAAAAATGGATGGTTAGCACCATACCGAGAAGTTGTGTTTTTTATGAGGCAGTAAAATTACTATAAGTATATTAATACGTGAAGAAAAATCTTACCCCTTTTGACGAGAAATACGCGGCCAGAGGAGTATGAAATTAACACAGTTAAAGTTTATATGGAAAATTAGTGCAGAAAGCATTTTTTTTTTTACATTAAGTTAAGTATTAAAAAAAATACACACCCATGCGTTTGTCACACACACACACTTTTACACACAAATATAATTATACTTACTCTTTTGTTTATGGTTATAGTTTGTGGTCAAACACAAATATTATACTCTTTACTTAAAATTTAAATGAACTGAATTCATACCGCTGGGCGACCAATAGTTAAAAAAATATGCGTCTTCTAGTATTTTTTAAACAAGACTATGTACGGTACCTACCTACTTAAAAAATAAATTATACATAAGAACGTTTTAATGCATTATTTCTTAAAACTCGAACCTTATGCTTACGTTTAAAATTAATTAACACCATTTATTTTAAAAAACAAATCACAATATAATCGTATTAAACTAGGTGTTAGCCTGAGTTCAGTAACAAACCCAAATTCTCCATCAATAACCGAAGCACATTTCCCGAATTAATTCATGACCAAATAGCCATGACTATCCAACACTTCCAATCCTCGTCCTCAAGACGGTCTCAGTTATTGTAGCCAGAGTGGCGAGTACAATCGAGTAGTTAATTACGGCTCCCGTAGGAAGGGCCACCTATCGGAGGGTATAGCCAATTATAAAGTTTGAAACTCCACGACCATTTCATATAGACCCTCAACCGCCCCAGACAGGGAAGCGAGAATTTTCAAACAGGAAAAAATGAACAGGCCAAGTTACGTTGGTAGAATATTTTCCCTCTGTTTGCGTTTAGGTGAAAACCAGATCTGAAAGTTTGTCCTAAACAGTGTTTCGTGTTTGCATTTTGTCGCGGGGTGCGAAAAGTGTAGTTTCGTAATTTGTGAGAATTTGAGCGAACAGTTCGCGAGTGGAAGTCAGTTTGTAACATGTTTTTGTTATGATAATAATTTCGGTAGGGAGCGGAATGAGGTCCCGTATTACAGTGAATATGGGAATATTTTGAGGTGGAACTTTAGATTTAGGTTTCGTGTTTCGTAGCTTCTCGAGGACATTTTCGTAATTTAACGAATTTGAATGCCTTAAATGATATTTATTCTATGTATTGATCATCGGGTATAACACCGCAATATATTCATAATGATTCCAAAACAAATGCTTAGTAATCATGAAAAGACTAGCGCTAATACATTGATAACAAAAAATAATAATCTCGAAGTAAAACTCAGTTCATAAGGTAACAAGCCACAGATATAAACCGTTCTGTAACTAGATTAGCACCTGAAAGCGAAACCAAACACTCAACCTAATTAAACCTTCGTTACAAGAAAATAACCAGAGAAGCACATCTGAAGACACCCCAATTAATACCGGAGCTCGTTAATCAAGTGCTATTAAAGACTTCGGACCGATAATTACATTTACCTCCCAGGGTGGCGACGAAATAAACAGATTATACGTTACATGTAAACATCTTTTGACGTTTGTCCCTAAATTGGTGTCGCAAGCTTGTTTACCTATTATGATGACACAAGAATGGGAACTCATTATAGCCGACTTTGATGTTGATGTCTGGAGGATGATGCTTATGGGTAGAAGTAGTGGTAGGGTTGACCTTATCGTGTGGCACGTTTGCGTGGGAGAAAGGCTACGTCGAAGTGTGATATGGATACTGTTGACACCGTAACGAAGTTATGGTCGTTAATTGGGTAACCTTTTCATGTCTAATGTCCGCTTGGTACTTAAAACTAGCTTTTGTTATTTATCTAGGTTAAGCACATACCTACGTACGTCAGCGAATAGATAACAATCTCAACATTTACGCGTTGGTTGCGGAATTTGTTCGAAGGTGTCACCGCGGCCCTGGAACGCAAAGGGCATTAGGAGGAACACGTATGGGTTTTAGTCAGTAGGTTATAGTCTGACGCTCCCTTCCACTCCGCCCAGAGTGGCAGGAGTCATTTGATGACTTCCCATCCTTAAAAAAAACTGACTGATGAAATGAATATTGACCCGTGCGGCTAATATTATTAAGCCACGAGCTTCTACCCATTCAAATCTTAATAACGAAATCCAAAACCGAACAAAATAACTTTAAATTCATTACACCACATCGCACGTGATATGCTCGTAATATAGTGAGCGAGTGAGCTCCGAAAACGCATTATTTTAATTAAACTTGTATAAGATGGAATTAGTCGTGAGACGCTGTTTCATTAAAACTGTGTACCTACTTATGTTTTGTCAACGGAGCAAATACTATGTTGTGTAGAAGCCGAATTTAATGTTGAGTTAAATTAGGGGAGGCAGCGGAATATTGAGCACGTTACCAAAAAAGATCGTGTAGAAAATGCTTAATTTCTGTTTTTTTTTTCTCTCAAGTTAGCTTTATATTTGCACCAAGTGCAACCCCATTTCGTGTCCAGGCTATCTCTATCCATTCCAAATTGCCTGGAAGAGATCGCGGAATGCGATAAGGCCGCCAATTGTATGTTTTTTAGTTTAAGATTTCCTGTGTATTTTTAAATTTGGTGTACAATAAAGTATAGATAAATAAATAAATGTTATTTTTCAACAGATTTTTTTTTTCACACTTCAGTAGCGCACATATTTGTCTTGAATAATGTTACGCATTGCTAGCTTGCTATATAAAACCTATTACCGTTAGTAAACAAAAAAAAATACAATAAAACCAATACTATCAGCCACCGTTCTAAACCAGTACCCGGGGCCAGGGGCCCGGGGTACTCCATACCCTCATTTTCCAAGCAACCTTAATATTTACCCAAATATATCTTTGTCTAATGTTCGTCGTAAATTGACGAGATAATGTAATCTAAAAAAACCGTAATCTGTATTAGGGATAACTTTTTATTTCTCCACGCTTATTTTTCCCCGCCACGGATATTATGCCACGATAATAATCTAGTTAAAAAAATAAAGTAAACTATTTTTTTACGGTTTTACTTGCTGCTTTTAACCTAGGTATACAACGTGTAACAAAATAAACGCATACCTTGTAATGGGTCATTGTACTCATCATAATGAACTACTTTTACTATGGGGCCAACACCGAAATCGCGAAAAAAATCCGTTCAGATAGATTTTGAGTTATACGCACAGAAATGTATGGGGCAGTCGATTTTTTGGGATGCATGAAGGAGCCTCCTCGAGTAGCGCAATTTGTTCCATCAGACACTCAACTGAACCGAGCGCTCGGCGCATCCTGGATAGTCTCACCTAACACCTTATAAGACTGGCCAATCCTTCTCTTGCGGTGGTAGGGCTAACACCCGCCTGGTTCGCGACCCCCCCTCCCACCGGAGTTCGGCGTCAAGCAGCCTGCTGTGTTTCGTCGACGCGTGGGAGTACCAGTGCCTCAAGACATCTTCTGGGCACGCTCGCTTTCATCATGGACCTCATCAATCGCTTTCCATCAGGCGTGATCGAGGTCAAGAGCTAGCCCATTCTTAAATAAATAAATAAATAAAAAAAATTGTTTTTGCGATTTCAGTGTTGGTCCATATTGAAAGTTGTTCATAATGAGTACATTGACCCCATATTGCGTTTATTCTGTTACACGTTATATAAATGGTCTCCTCTTGTGGTCAAGGGGTCTACTCTCTAAGCCCGAAGCCCGTGGTTTCGGCCTTAGTGTCTGGCGTTTTCTACTCCGTATCACCTACGGACTTACGATTAGTCCCGAACCCGAACTAAGAATGAATGACAACACGATTTGGCAGTTGTTCTTAGAACAACTGTCAAATCGTGTTGTTGCAGTTTATTTCCCAATAGGTTAGTTTAGTTTAAAAAGCTTAAAATAAAAATTAAGTGTAGACTTATCTATTCTATTTTTATGCTTACCTCAAATCAGAGTCAATAAAACAATTAGCTTTCTGTAAAAATAGAACACTAGAGACCTAGTTTTACTAAGCAAAGTTCAGCTGGTAGCCGTCAAAACAATGACACAACTAGTCTTGACTCAGGAACCGGGTTATTATTAAATACTCTTCGATCAAAGAAGCTGAGCTGTTTGTAGACTAAACTTTATTAATATAGTCGTTATTAGTTTTAGCAATATTGGTTTATATGAAGCTCTTGAGTGTGAATTGGAAATTATTATGTTTCATATCTTGTGGGATGTGTTCAAGCTATAAGGATCAATTTTCTTCTTAATTTTTATTTTCTATTCCTTATATTTTTTTAAGATGTGGGTATTTTTGGAGTAGGTGTTAATATTGTGTACCTAGATCTACTACTATCTAACCTAGATCGTAGGTACAATATAAAACGGCTAATACACACAACCGGGTAACCAAATTATCCATGCAAAAGGTGGACACCTGCTCATCTTTCTCATTTGGAAATCTTAGGGAATATCTATCTAAGGAAGTAGGTTTAGTTGTTTGATTCTCCAGCTTACTCTAAAAGCACAACAATAGGTACTTCTTTCTCTTGGACATCTCCAACTATGGTAAAACAAACAACATTCTGTTTTTGTTTCCTCAGATCAGCGTAAGAAATACAATACCAGCAAGCAAAACCTGTGTCGGTTTTTACTTTCCACTTCGCTGCGTATCTAAAGGCTAACAGAACAAACACACCAGGCTAACATAAAACTGAATACATACAATATTTCTGTCTGTGAGTGGAAACAAAACACACGCTGCAGTGTAGAAATAAATTCAACATGGCCACGGCTTGCAGTTGATGTAATGTTGGTTCAAATCAATTCATTGCTGGTTCCCTCTGATGTATTGTGATTCAGTTTGCGCTGTTTGGTAATGAAAGTCACAAGGGCTTAGGATCGATTTATGAATTTTATTATTTTATCAACTTCAGAAAATAAAGGAATAAATTACATAATTTTATTTCAGGCACTAAGTATTACATTTTTAAATAGGATCGTTTTATTTGTAAAAAAACGATCCTATTTATACAAATTTTCCTGTTGATAGTATATTTGGATTACTATTTGCTCATAAAAATGTATTTGATTTTTATGTTATAGCGTACTTTTTATAATTCCAAATGGTAAATTGGATTTAATAGAAAAATCACGAAGATTATAATAATACATGTCATACATATTGACGTTGAATAAAGATCAGTAGAAACTGTAGCTCCGTGGATAAAGGGTACAATTTTCTTGAATAATACTCACACAATTTTGCCGCCTGGTATCAACTGCAGCTTTCACAAAACTCTGCTGCTTAAAACAGTAGTTTTCTTTAGGAATCACTTTTTTAATAAATTCCATATTTTGCTATCTAATATGCCAGCTACATGCAACCACACAGGTTTTATCGTCACAGTACAATCAAACACGAAAGTTTAATTGCTATGCCGCACCTCTATGAAGCGAGACTTGGCAAGTTAGTGAAATAAGATCAATCAAACAGAAGTACAATCCGGATCAGATGGGCTGGGTATTACCGATCATCTCCCGGGAAATACCGGGATATTGTTAAGCTAACTTGCGGAGACCATTCTTTGCTTGTATCATTAGACTGATTAGAGGAATGGTTTAATTGGTGTTTGTAATAAAAGGGATATTAATTAAGTATTTTAAAACCTGGACGGTGTTACTTTTTTATGGGCATTTTCTTCAGTGATACTTAATGAAGGTGAAAAAAATAGCTATAGTTAAGATAGCGTGAAAAGCTTAGATACATATGTTTGTGCATGCTTTATCCTAATATATAAAATTCGTCCGTAACTGAGTGACTGACAGACAACGCACAGCCGATGCACCGTTTTTCATTACTAGAGAACGTAAAGTTCCTTTGCTAAATTGTAAACTCCGATTCTGAAGGTGACCTTTACACACATTCGCCGTAAGCACAATAGTACATCCGCCTAACGCTTATGCTTACGCCGCAGTGGTCACCGTCAGGAGAGGATTAGGAGAGGACCTTCCATTTACCAACTGGACATTCAAAGTCAAAGTCAAAGTCAAAGTCAAAGCATTTATTTCAATTAGACCATTTACAGGCACTTTTGAATTGTCAAGGTCGGTCGGTCAAAAAAAAAAGATGAAGCTATTTGCACGTTCCAAAGCGTAGATCACTATGGAGAAGAACGTGCAAGAAACTCCACGGACACTCTTTTAAAAATAAGTTTTTGTTACAAAATTATGGTTACATCATTCATATTGAAATTATACATATATGTGAGAACGATGTAAAAGACGTGCAGGATAGTCCGGAGTAAAAAAGAAACAATTCAAAGAAATAATTAAAATAGACCATGGCAGCCGAGAGATGACCAGTCTCAGCTGACGGCGCCCGTTCACGAACATGACGCATACGCTAGCACCATTCGGCTCGACCATTTTTAAGGGAGCCAAATGATCCAACGCAAACGCCACCATCAGCCAGACTTTTGAGTGAGCATGACATCCCCAATCGCCAGGGTACATTCAAGTCAAAGACCTACCCAAAATGATCATTATAGTTTAAATTTGAGGGACCTACATAGTACTCACACATGTGCCGTTAATGCATGAAATTATACAATGCTAAATAAATTGAGTCTATACAATAAAAAAAAAAAAAATATAGCATTCTTACAATCTTCATCCGGTCCAACAATATTTCCAAATGCTAACAGATTACTTTGTGCGCCCTAATGGCTGTGGAGCAGGACCAGCATTGAGCCAAGCATTTTTATCTTCAATATACTCCCCTAACTTATAATATGCTTGCCTGCATAGTGTGCGTTTAATACAAGATTTAAATTTAGTCTCATTTAGTTCTAATATATGGGGAGGTATTTTATTATAACATTTTAAACAGTACCCCATAAAAGATGAGGCTACTTTAGCCAGTCTGAAACCTGGTTGAACTAATTGGTCCCTATTTCGAGTACCATAATTATGTCTGTCGCCTCTTTTACTAAAAAGATGTAAATTCTTTCTAACATACATGATGTTTTCGTAAATTTATTGACAAGGTACCGTCATGATGTTAATATTCTTAAACAGTTCCCTTAAAGAATCGCGCCGGCCGAGTTTGTATACGGCTTTAATGGCTCTTTTCTGCAGAATAAAAATAGACTCGATGTCTGCAGCCCGTCCCCATAGTAGTATACCGTAAGACATGATACTGTGAAAGTAACTAAAATAGACCAGTCTCGCGGTATCTACATCCGTAAATTGGCGGATTTTCCTGACAGCATATGCTGCTGAACTTAGCCGTCCTGCAAGAGATGTTAAATGAGGACCCCATTGTAGCCTTGAGTCAAGAGTAATTCCCAGGAAAACCGTTTTATCGACGAATTCAAGTTTTTCCCCGTTCAATACTATGTCACAATCACTGCCTCTGACATTTGGTAAGGCAAATCTTATGCATTTCGTTTTCTTTTCATTTAGAACTAAATTATTGGCAGTAAACCAATTTTGGACTTGCATTAGGGCGTTATTTATGACGTCAAGATTATTGGTTCGTCTATTTATCTTAAAAATCAAAGAGGTATCGTCGGCAAACAACACCATATCAAGTTTTTGTTGCAATAAATGGGGCAAATCATTTATATATACTAAAAATAAAAAAGGACCTAAAATTGAGCCCTGGGGAACCCCCATTTTCACATTTAATCCCGACGAATTGACACCGTTTACTTGAACTAACTGCTGTCTATCATTTAAATAAGATTTAACAAGGCTTAAAGCTGTTTTGCCCAGCCCGTAATGCCCAAGTTTCAGAAGTAATGTCTCGTGATTTACACAATCAAACGCCTTAGATAGGTCACAGAAGATGCCTATGGCATCTTGTGCCTCTTCCCACGCATTAAAGATGTGCTTCAATAAGGTAACACCAGCGTCAGTCGTGCAACGTCCTCTGGTGAAACCATACTGTTTATCATGCAAGATGTTATTGGTGTTAAAATGATAAAGCATCTGATTAAGCATCACTTTTTCAAATACCTTGCTGAACACTGGCAACACGGATACTGGTCTATAATTGTTTGTGTCTTTACTATCCCCGGATTTGAAAAGTGGTATCACCTTACTGAATTTCATTAGGTCCGGAAAGACACCTTGATCGACACACAAATTAAATATTAAAGCTAAGTAAGGCGCTATAGTTTCAATAATTGAGGTACACACTTTGATAGACAATCCCCATAAATCCTCGGTCAATTTAACCTTGATTTGCTTGAAAGCTTTCATTACTGTTATAGGGTTTATATGCTTGAAATTAAATTCAGTCGGGCAGGCTGAAACATTTGCCTGTAACAAATCAAAAGCAAGCGAAGGTGACGAATTCAATTCATTAATTCCAGGGTTCCAGATTCCGGGCACATTTTGCCGAAGTAACAGACATCGTGACATCTGGCGGTGCGCGTCACCTGCGCCGACACTAGTGTACATCTCAACCCTGCGGGTCATCGACCACCCAGGGTCTACGTCGTGGCTGCTGCGTCGTCATCGGCTCCGCATTAGGCCAGGGCAGTACTATTTTGCGCCTACCTCCATGGGACAGAAGTTAATCTATGACGGGCAGTACTTATTACCTACCTACGACCTTAAAAATAAATATTGTTAGTGGTAGTGAGTGGTTTTATTTTAATTCATTACTCACACGTTACATTGGTTTTATGTCTTTATTTCTGTTTTTGATATTAAGAATGTCAATAAATGTATGTGGGTCAATGACCGTTATTGCACATTTATCTGATGTCTACCGTAATGCCAAACCAATCATTCTACAATATCTACATACAATTTCAAATACTAATGAACAAAGTTTCTTATGTAGGCAAACTCTAATAGTTCACAAATATTAAGTTAGTTATTCAAATTGTCCCTAATTTGATTCGATTGAACCCTATCGATAATAACGGTATAATTCGATGAGGCAAACTTCGTAAAGGATCGATTGACCAAGGTCTAAGATTGTTACAAACTATTCCGATTATTAGTAATCGGAAACCAATCGAAAGGGCTTCATTTAGAAAGGGTATTAATGATCATTAATACTTTAGATTTTATGGGAATTCGTACTGAGATCATTAAAATGGACTGACGAAGTCAAATAAACTATTAAAATCAATGAATGAAAAAGTAATCGAAATAAGCTCACAACTTTAATGAAAACCTTATTTTATAAGAGCAACGGTTTTATGTCAGTGATATTTCTGATTTAGTTAAACTAACTTCCAAAAATTAAAGATATTTTGTACTTTGTAGTGGTTTTTACTTAAAGTCGGTTGTATTTTATTGTAAAAAGTTTTTTATTTTTCACTTTTCGGTGCTGGTAGCCACCAACATTCCACACATTCCAACCAGTCCATCCATATCAATTGTCTATCTCCAAAGTTCTTCATCAGATCTTTACGAAATTTAAATGGGACCATTTCGAAATAAAGCTCTTTCGAACAATAAAAGAATCTTGCAAATCCGGCTTTAGATGGATTAATTATGCCCGAACATGCATAAAAAATATAAACATCCAAATTGATAACCTTCTCCTTTTTTGAAATCCGTGAAAAACTACCAACACACACAAGCAGAGACTGACTGATATTAGAAAAAAATCATTTGAACAAGCGGTCTTTAGGCAAACCAAAACAGAAAATTGGAGGCTGACTAGAAACTGGAAAAAAGAACCATGAAACAGTACTCTAAACACGATTTAATCGACTTAGGCAACTAGAACTTCAAACGTTTTAGTCCTCTATAAGGCCGTACTCACTCATTATACAAAGTCAAAGGAATTAAAAAGCCGACAGTCTTTCTGAGGCGAACTGGCATAAGTTAAGGCGTGAATATGCAATCTCTTTATTTTCCCATCATGGCGGAACGAAGGCTTTGAAACGAGCGAATGAAAGCTCTATATATACCTTCTTTCATATCAATTCTATGTGATCGGGTAAGGAAAATGTTTGCATTCAGCTTCTTGGATGTTGGGAAATCGGTTATGGGGTTAAACGACTCTGAATAGGTGGCTTATTAGTTCGTTTATAAGATTTATTTGAGTGATATTTGCTTGGAAAATCAACAAATCTAATTGATGGTTTTTCTGTTTCCTGATATCTACAACCAGGCGGTCTTTAAGAGCGTTTACGCCTTACGATATTTCATTCAAACTTTCAAGTCCTTTAAATTAATGAATCGATTTTAATTTAACTTCCTACGCATAAACAGGATACATTAGTCTTAAAAGTTTTCAGAGGACATTTTCGATTGATACGAACTGATTTTAATTTTTCTATAGAAACAGAGATTTCCAATTACCTTTTTTAAATAAGACTTTTTGATAATTTTCTTTATTCTCTTTTTAGATCTATGTATCCTGCTTATGCAAAGAAAGTTTCATTTAATCGATTCATTCATTTCGAAAAAAAAGGACTTGAAACTTTGTATGAAACGCCGTACGTCGTCTTAAGCGCAGAATAAATAAGTAAGGTTCTAGTAGCGTACTCCATTGTCAAATTAGAAATTATAGATCAAAATATGAAAGACTGGCTCCGTTAGACCCAATAGCGACTCCTTAAGTGTCAACAATCAATCATTCAATCAAACTGACCAACCATGTTGGGGTCGGCTTCCAGTCAAATCACATGCAGCTGGGAGCGACTACAACACACCACAACACAGTTGCAGGGTAACACGGTAACCTGCGCAACACTGAATTCTGATTTCAACCTTATTAACAAACAATCTTAGCGTTATAAACAATTTTGATGTCCCTATGCCATACACGTTCAAGTAATTTGATCAAACAGGCTGGTTCAAACACTTTTATAAAATAAGCATGAATGTCTCTAGAAAAATATGATAAAACAGATTCCACAGATACAACACAATACAACAAGCACATGATCAAAAAAGAATTGTCTAATGGCATGAATTAATATGAAATTTCTTATTTCTATTTGATAAAACAGTTTGAATCAGCCTGTCTCATCAAATCACTTGAACGTGTATGGCTTGCATAACTTTAGAATACAACAACGTATACTATTAAATGTAGCCTACTTTCCACAACTTTCCTCTGATAAATTACTCAAGCCAAGATACTATAATAGCAGCATTACATGAGACTAGCTAAGTACAAAAAAAAACTGTAACCTATATATTTTACAGTTTTTTCTGTACTAAGCTTCACATACACGACTTGAAACATCATCAATCTCTTTCTAATAACAGTCATTTTGGTGTCAGATCAGCTCATCATCATGTCTTCTTTTTTAGGTATACTTCTCTAACACAGGGACAAGAAGCGTTCGAATTCACATCGCACTCGGAAACTGTCAAAAACTACTCCAACAGCCCCCGTCTACCATTGGCCACCTAGACGCACTGCAAGTTACCATTATACCATACATTGTTGCTATTACACCAATTCGCACTAAGGAATGGAACTCTCTACCTGCGTCAGTGTTTCCGAGTGCATTCGACCCTTCTTCAAAGTTAGAGTGGGTACAGGCTACTGGGTAAGCTCACTCCATCGTCGACTTTGTCTATGTCACCTCTGACCGACTGATTACAACATTGATTGTTGCTGCGATAAATTTGTCATTTCTGACTGACCGTTTACAACATTGATTGTTGCTGCGATGATTTGTCACCTCTGACCGACCGTTTACAACATTGATTGTTGCTGCGATGACTTTGTCACTTCTGACTGACCGTTTACAACATTGATTGTTGCTGCGATGAATTTGTCACTTCTGACTGACCGTTTACAACATTGATTGTTGCTGCGATGAATTTGTCACTTCTGACTGACCGTTTACAACATTGATTGTTGCTGCGATGATTTGTCACCTCTGACCGACCGTTTACAACATTGATTGTTGCTGCGATGAATTTGTCACTTCTGACTGACCGTTTACAACATTGATTGTTGCTGCGATGATTTGTCACCTCTGACCGACCGTTTACAACATTGATTGTTGCTGCGATGATTTGTCACCTCTGACCGACCGTTTACAACATTAATTGTTGCTGCGATGATTTGTCACCTCTGACCGACCGTTTACAACATTGATTGTTGCTGCGATGACTTTGCGCCCTGAGTATGAACTTTTTTATGGTTGTGAATTGGCCTCATTCGTCTACTCGGTAATCTCCCGATTTTAAGACACATCATAAAACTATAACAAGTAAATAGCTAAACTTTTACTAAGCTCTGTCCGCAAGATGTCAAATAAAAGAAAATAGGACATAGCGCCACTTATTCAAGCCATCTTCACAAATGTAAACAGCTGAGGTTGAGCCTTGAGCCGCTCTCTTAGAGTCCCTGAATGAAGAGTTCTTTCAGAAGTCTGCTTCCACGGTAATGGGCCCTCACGCAGCCTTTGAAACTAAATATCGCGTAAACACGGAGTTTAGGACTAAATTTTGAAGTGAATTTCCCCTTTGCTTAGCTTTAGTCGCCATGTGTAAGGCTATCGATGTTTGACGACAATGTTAAGAGCGTTTACGCCATACGGCATTTCATACAAACTTTCAAGTCCTTATTTTCGAAATGAATGAAACGCTTTTATATGAAACTTGGTATGCATACGCTAAATATACAGGTCTAAATAAGACTGTACAACGTAACCTGCCGGGAAGCTGATATCGATATTTGTAATACTAGTGTTGCTAAATTGAACAAAATTTTGTCTAATAGCTACGTCGAGCGTAAACAGTACTTTTTCTGTTTTTGTATTATTTAGAGTCTATTTTCTGTTTTATAGAATAACTACACGTGGAAACTTTTAATTGGCCATATTTTGTTTAAACTGCTACTTACTGTATCTGTTTAGCTGTAAGTTTTCCTAAGATAAATAAAATAAAATAATAACAAAAATTTAGTAGAGAAAATTTAGAAGAGTTCAGGGGGAAAGATAGTGATTTTTCACTTTCTATACAAACTTTAAAATCGCTCTCTCTCTCCCTCTATACTTGCTCTTTTTCGAAAATGTTCTCTACTAACTATTTCGACCTGCAGTGTGATTCTGTAAGACTTCATTCTAAACTTCGAATCTGAATCCGCTGTGAGTTTCTTGATTGGCATTCTAAAACTCGGTTGATAATTCGAATCTACACCAGCGCTACTATTGCGAGCGTGTTTGCGAGTTGAACTAAATTTACCTCGAGATTTTGACAGATAAAGTATGAGATGACGTAAAAAGTGGCATTCTATAAGGTAATTCCCCTGTCACTTCGACGTTCACTTTGCACTCGAACGTCATCTATTTTACGAGTGAAAATAGAATAAATCATGGTTAAATAGTGTTTAAATAAAGTTTTTAAAGTTATAAAGTAAATAAGTGCCTACCTACTTAAGCGATAACGATGGCAAGAATGTTTTTGTTTAAATCTTTATTAGAAGAAGCTCATGCTTTGGATAAACTAGAAAAGCGTCGACAATCTACCAAAATTCGAAGTTTATCTTTATTAACCCGAGATGACGACTATGTGAGCGTCTATAGATTGTCAAAGGAGCTAATTGACCAACTGGAATATGAGTTACTGCCTCTGATAAAGCCCACAAAACGTCGTGGCAAAGGACTTTCAGCTCGTATAAAAGTAAGAGCTTCATTTTACTAAGTATAAAGTTAGCTTTGTAAGTATTAACTCAGTTTATAGCTGAAAGATTTGTAACCAAGCACACCATAATAAGAAAAACACTTAATAATACGAAGTATTCCCTATATGTGGTTCCCCTGCTAGCTTTATGTTTTCATGTTAGTCTAAGGACCCTGTATAGTTATAATATTCGTATTCTATTAAGCATGAAAATAACCAAATTGGTCCCTATTTTATTTTGACTAGATCTAGATTAAGTAGGTATTTAATTGTTTTATTGTTTCACAGTTTTATGCACCTTGTCATTCTTGGCTAATGGCAGTTATCAGAAAATAATTAAAGAAAATATAAGAACATATTTATCGCAACCATCAGTATCTCGTTGCATAAATGAAGTAGTGGAAGCTCTTAATAATCCAGCAATAGTAAAAAAATATATAAGGTTTCCTCAAAATATACAAGAAAGACAAATGTTAAAAGAAAGGTTAAATTTACAACCAGAAATATAAACTTACTTCATGATTATTTCACTATTATTACCGGCACTGATCGATCAAAAAACAAACAGAACGTAAACAAAACAATGCAACCAAAAGTACTCTGTGAATGCAACGAACTTTTAAACGTCAACGGCAATAAATGAAAATATTGTCCACAGATTACTTATGATATTATCTGTCAGTCATTTCTTTTCGTAAGGTAAGCATAGATTATATTCACGGCACGAATTTAGAGTTTTCTGTTTTTTTTTTACTTATTAGCTGCCTTAAATTCCTTAAAATAAGAAATTTTAATTTAAACATCGTAATAGCTAAAAATCTGTGTCAAAAACTGGTAAAATGAAAAACAGATAAATCCCGACTTAGATTTTGTTGAGTGTGGTAGTCACTAGTACAGTGTTGGTCGCTTTGGAGCTCACTTCACTTCGCAAGTGCCTAGGTGATGCTTACAGAATGCAAAATCAAGGTCATTTTGAACCTTATGCGAAGTGAGAGTGAATAACGACTTGAAATGCGAGTTGTTGTGTGAATTTTACAGAATCGACGTGCTGTAGGTATATCTAGCGTATGCGTACTCGTTTCAATAAAATCGGTTCACTAATTTAGAAAAATAAAGACTTGAAGTTTGTATAAAGGGCATAAACGCTCTTAAATTAGCATGAGTAATTGAGTACATGAGGGAAGTTAAGGCTTTAGAAAATAAAAGTATGTGAATGATTTGTATGAACCAACCTTCGGTAATTTTTCGCTAGTTTTTTTTTCAAGAGACTTGACCTATGGAGGTCAAGTCTTGCTGAAATCTTCTTTATAAAGTGATAGATATAAATTTGCGATAATCACGCAAAATCTCGAAAATGGCTCGATGGATTTCATTTTTTGTAGGTATTATTTTTATCAATAGATATGTGTAGAACAAAAAATTACAACCAAATCAATTTTAGGCAATACGAAGTTAATCAAGTTCCTAAAAAGTCTCTATCATATAATTATTCGTTTTCACACAAGCCTCATGAAAATCTTGAGTCAAAAGGGTCTTCGCGCTCTGACGCTCCTTAACTTTTAATAAATCTTATCTTTACCTGTTTTATTGTCTAGCATGGCAAGCCCCAGCAATTAAACACCTCACTTAATTAAGTAATTCATACAAAATAAAAAGAATCTTCCCCATTTTGTAACACATCTGCCTAAAAATATAATTTTCGGCAAGACTTAAGAGCGTTTACGCTGTACGGAATTACATTCATACTTTTAAGTCCGTATTTTTAAAATCAATAAACCGATAGTAATTAAAATAAGAAGAAGCAAAAATCTGTTTTTAAAATAAATAAACTCGCGCCGAGTTTATGTATTTTAAAAACAGTTTCTGAAACGGTAATGATCAAATGTTTCAAATCGAATCAAATCAAATCAAATGGTTTATTTGTGAAACATGGGTTACATAATAGTAGATTATGTACCCAGGGGATAAAGCAGTGTCTTGTGTCACGGGCGTCATATTGAATCTCGAACGCAATGAAGGATTCGGGAGTTAACTCCCGAGCGCAGCGAGGGAGTTTAGATTTTAACTTACGAGCGAAGCGAGGGAGTTAATACAAGAATCCTGAATGCAGCGAGGGATTCAAGCTAGCTAAAAACAAAGTAATTTTTAAATTTACAAACACTAAGTAGAGATAATTATGTATTTAGAACTATACTATATGCTTAAAAAAAGTTGGTTTAGTACTATACGGATTTGCAATATCCGCGCTTTTTTTTGCGTTCCACTCGGTACAAGTAGTACCACATAATTGGCCACGACCAACTCGATTTTCAGTTTTTTTTTTTTACTTCTCTGTGGGTTTGTAAATGTGCGGTGTGCCTATTGTTAGCAACCTAATAAAATTTAAGAAATTTGTGTACACAAAGCTTTATATCAGCTGGTAGAATGGGTTCGGACGAAATAGTTTTCAATTAATAAATTAAATGTAATGAATCGACTATAGATGGGTTTTAAGTGTTATTCTTATCCTTTTAAACAATAATCCGTACTTAACCAATTATTCTTCTAATATTGTCTTCAATCCTGGTCAATCCTTATGATTCTGTAGAAATTCGAGAATATCATCCCTAAGTAGTAAGAGTATCGAGAATATCTTTCCTCTTTCTGGTACCAGAGGGCGTTGTAAGTACCTAACATACCGCCAATTTAGCAGACTGATGAGGTTCCAAATTTAAATAACATTATTGACCGGCGGGTTATAATGAAATCCAGTACAACATTATTGCCCGGCTGTGCCACCGGCCAAAAATGACTCACTTTAGGTTAGGTTGGCATGACATATAATTTGACGTTTACGATTAAGTGGTGTAAAAAGGTGTTTATTACATAATTATAAACTCAATGTTCATTCCATGATCAGCCACTTGGGCATACAAATTATAATGTAAATAAAAACATAGTTATAAATTCTACTATTATTATTCCACAACAATAAATTATCGTAAAGCAAGATGAAACATTAAAAAATAACAATAAAATTCAAATTGACAAATTTCAGCAACAGAGTAGTAACATTTTTCAATAAGAAATTGGAACAATTAATTTTTAAAGACATGAATATATAATCGACAAGCGCACATTAATTACTACCCGAAACGATAAATAGAAAGTTTAAATTAAATGAGGGCCGTGTTTCCTAGACGCCTACTCTGAGAAGAAACACACAGAACTTCGTTTAATAACGTTTTTTGACGTATGTGTAATTTCATTCCATAAACTGGGCCTTAGCCTCTTATCACCGAAATAACCAACAAAAAAAAAACCAGAACAGTGGACGTGTTTCATTAACCTAGTACTTAAGTGAAACATTATTAGCTGGGAATCTAGTTAGGCACACGTTCAAGCGTCTACGTTGTAACGACAAGAATGTACGAAAATTGTTTTGAGTAATCTATTATCATTGGAGTGTTAGGAAAGAGAACCGTTTCGTTCTATAAACTGGGCCTAAGGCCGGAATTCCCCCAAAATATACAGTCGACGAACAAATCCTAATCTCTAATCCCTAATATTATAAATACGAAAGTAAGTTAGTTCGTTACGCTTCCACGCTAAAATGGCTGAACGGATCGTAATGAAATTTGGCAATTATATAGCCTGGGATATGGAGAAGGATTTAGGCTACTTTTTCACGCGATAACCGACATCCACGCGGCGGTTAAAATTACAGTTTCTCAATAAATGTACCGAAGTGAATGTTTTTACTTCGGTACATTTATTGAGAAAATGTACCTATCTAAAATATATTTATAGTTCAGAATCGTACCATGCACATCTATCAACAATTTTAAGAATCAAAGCATTTTATTTAGTAAACATACTTTTGTGTAAAAAAGTAATGATTTGACTACCCATCTGTAAACGCGTCCTTAAGGCAATTGCCGCGATCATATACCCCGCGCGCGAATATGTACCTACTTCACTTGCTACGGATTAGTACCTTTTGTACTTGCGGTGTTTTTTTAGAGCTATGATGTTTGAGCATGACTCGTGTAGATACGTGTAACAGAATAAATGCAACACCGATCTTGCGAAAAAAAAATCGACTGCCCCATACATTTCTGTGCGCATAGCTCGACAAAATGTACTGAACAGCTGAATTTTAGGGTTCCGTACCCAAAGGGTAAAATGGGACCCTTTTACTAAGACTCCGCTGTCAATCCGTCCGTCCGTCCGTCTGTCACCAGGCTGTATCCCATGAACCGTGATAGCTAGACAGTTGAACACAGATGATGTATTTCTGTTGCCGCTCAAGCTAATAAAATAAATATTTAAGTGCTCCCATACAACAAACGTGATTTTTTTTCCGTTTTTAATAGATAATGGTACGAAACCCTTCGTGCGCGAGTCTGACTCGCACTTGGCCGGTTATTTTTATTCGTGATTTCGGAGTTAGCCCCATAGTAAAAGTTGTTCATATTGATGAGTACAATGATCCGTTAAGAGGTACTGCGTTTATTCTGTTACACTTTATATAGGTATATAATACGTCACTGTTATTAGCTGGGCGTCTAGTTAGGTATACGTTCTAGCGCGAGCAGCATTACCGCCGGCGACACTCGCCATGTTGTGACGACAACAACGTACGAAGTTTGTTGTGAGAAATCTTTTATTGGAGTGTTTGAAAGAGAACAGTCATCATATTATTATGTGTTGCAGCTGTGTTAAAGATGGTTAGTCTTTCGTAGAGTATTGGGCCTAAACCACCAACTTTTAAAGCAGTATTACTTTAATATTACTTTCAGTGGGAAAGAGACGGAGCTGTACATCCTGTATAGCTCCGTCTCTTCCCCACTGGAAGTAAAATTGAAGTAATACTGCTTTAAGAGTTGGTGGTTAGGCCCCTGTTAGCGACAGTGGGCCCGACTATTCATATTAATATGGTTAGTTTATTTTTTAATAAGGCTGGTAATACTGTAGCACCTTACTACAAATCCTATCTGAGTGCCTAGTATCGTCCTAGTCAATATTATCAAATCTGTACGACTGAACGGATAGCCAGTAGTATGTCGGATCATTGGGACCATTTATTTACCAAAAGAAAACGAAAAAACGGGCAGGAGTGTGTCCTAACTGGCGTTGCACAGAGGGATATCCGGAGTGGTATTTTAAGTGGTCACGAAACTCCTTCCATGTGCTCAGCTTATGGTGATTCCCGGACTTAATGAAATAAAAATCCCACACCATCTGATATTTTTCCTAAGAAATTTCAGGCGCCTTTTGAAGGCTTCCCCCCGAAAACAAAAGATCCTTGGAACGTTGCCAAAATATAAATATAGAGGCCAAAGGTATTTACACTAATATCGCCTCACAAACTACTAGGCCGCCATAAAAGCTAACACGTTCCCACTTAATCAAAACGCTACGCTAAAGACAACATTATCTCAAGTGTTTTCATAAATTAAGTAAAACACGGGTCTGTCCTAGTTTCGTAGCTCGTAGCTCGTGCTACGCCGTAGACCCACTACGATGTGCTACGAA
Source organism: Melanchra persicariae (assembly GCA_947386135.1). Lineage (NCBI taxonomy): Eukaryota > Metazoa > Arthropoda > Insecta > Lepidoptera > Noctuidae > Melanchra > Melanchra persicariae. The sequence goes on along the minus strand of OX376655.1, from coordinate 6,194,561 downwards.
GCCTTAAGGCGTTGTTACACTGTTACTAAATTAGTGGGGACGCGGCATCTTGACCTATTTCAAGGCTTGACACGTTGCCACTTGTTAGTTCCGACACTAACGACCTTAGGGCTTCGGTACACGATAGATACCATCGATGTATAGATGGATTTTTTATCGAAGAATATCAGATGGTCGTTGAATGGTTAAATCAATGTTCGTTGTTGTTGGTGCCTGAATTTAACTCGGATTTGTCAAGTTTTAAAGATTTATTTCTAACATTCCAGACTCTGCTGTTGCCTGAATGGTTGATATCCAAAGGTAAGCTTTTCTGACTACTCATGCTGACTTTACTATCTAAACTATAAAACTGAATGCACACAGGTAAGTCATGTTTTGGATTAGTACATAGTGTACTTTTTATACCGGCAGTATGTTCACTTGGGGTATATTTTGGCACTGGTTGAAAAGCCCAAGTAATAATAATAATAATAACGGCTCAATAGCCACGAGCCTCGACCAACATCTTAGGAGGCTCTCGTTAGGCAGCTGGATCAAGGGCTTGATTCAGAAAGTAGTACTTCTAGACACGGCTCGCATCGTTAGGAGGTTCCTCTATCTGAAGCCCTGACCGCCGGCGCCGGGTAGCTTGGACCCTGTTCCCGATAACGGTTGGCTACTATTTTTTACTTTTTTAAATATTTTTATATTTTAATATTTAAAAATGTATTTTATATGTATGTAGGTACCATAAATAATGGAAATAATAATAATATTTTTAATCGCAAAATAGTAGTAATATACGTACCTATTATAATATTTTTTTTTTAAAGTAATATTTCAAAAGTATAGATAAGTCGCAAATTGTACCAGCAAAAAGTATTGCGTGCGTAGCAAGCCTAAAACCTATACCTAACATGTATACACGTGAGCTAAATAAATAGACGCCATATTTAATTTGGTGCCGGCTCGGGCCGTCATCTAATGAGACGACGCCGTAAGCTAAGGATTATGATGGAGATGCCTTCAGGAATGCTGTGGAGGCATTTTATATGAGAGCGCTTTTGTGCTCGTAATGGTTAGATTTATGAAGAAATTAAACTTTAACGTGTGTATTAGTTTGAGCGTAAAAATGTTTCTTGGTTGAAGTAATTTGCCATGTTGGGGTGACCAATACTTTATATTTCAAATATGATGAAGCTTAACTGAACATGTTTTTTGTCTGATAAGATCAGGAAGACAGACTTCGGTAGAGAATTTCACTCCTGAGTTATACGCACAATGAAACATGCATATTGAGGAATCATGCAGCGGATGCAAGAGCGAGCGAAGCGAACACCAAAAATGTAAAACGCTACTTCAAATCCAAAGTAAGACTGGTTTTCTGGCTAAAGTAAAGTTGGAAAAATACAAAAGCCAAGTAAAGATGGACCTACTCAACTTCTCATTCTCAATCCAGAAATCGAGCGTATAAATGTTATTTTGACCAGTCACTCACATAAGCATAAAATGCCTTTATCTACACTCACAACGTTCTGTTCCAAATATAAGTTCAAAAACTATTGCGTAAACACGTACTTTTTTTTCATGGATAAATAAAATTAAAAAAAAAACCATTACAGTTCATCATTTTTCTTCGATGTTCAACTGCATCAAAAAATAACTTTTTATTTTTTATAGCACACTTTTACTTTTTAATTTATTGGCGCTTATATAATTCATTGACAAAATGTAGATTTTTTTTTCCGTTGTTGTGAACTTTTGAGTTCGGAATACATGCTCAACTCATTTTTCTACTTTTATTTTATTTCAACCGTATGAGTAAAGATAAAATAGTGTATGCAACGGCATATAATTAGGTATTAAAACACTCGTGTTTTAACCACCCCTTTTATATCATCGTTGCGTAAACTACTATTATAAAACCGAATTTTGAATGTAAATATTCAAATGCAAACAATCAACTGTTAAAAATATTCAATTTCCCATCTCTTTCATGGGCACGTTCAAGGCATACAAGGTGTAATTGTTGGTTATATAGTGTTCGTGGCCAGCCCCCAGTTCTGGTCGAAACGAAACCTTAATTAAAACAATGTCCAACAATTAGTGTGCAGGGAACCGAGTTTCTACCACGGTAACTATGAATGAGGGTTAGGAAAATATGGACAATATTTTTTGGGTGATATGGTCTATTTTTCTGTTTTGTGATTGTGTTTTTAAAAGGTCTTCTTGTTGTGTAAAGAGCAACTAGGCAAATTTGAAGTTCTGCCACATAAAATAGTCTATCATTCATAAAAATCTCTGAACTGATTATCATCTTTTAAAAGCAGATTCCTTTTTGTTTCTAACTTTACAACATGTAACAGAATAAACGCAATACGTCTCGAGGGGGGGGGGGGTTTAAGGGGTAATTCTACTCATCATTATGAACAACTTTCACTATAGCACCAATTCTGAAATTGCGAAAAAAAATCGTCTGCCCCTTGCATTTCTGTGCGCATAACTCGATAAAATGTACTGAACAGTTGATATTTTTTTCGATATTTCAGGGTTACTACAAAGACCTCTTAAGAGTTATTGCGTTTATTCTGTTACACGTTGTATAGTACTTTATAAAAAAAAGCCAAAGAGGTACAGCCGATCGATTCTGTCGACATCGCATGGTGTTCACCTAGGCGGAGTGAACGACAATAGAGCTGTCATTCGCTCTTATTTGTATGGTTTGACAACTCACCCGTCGTGCGCCCCGGCCGCGTGTTCACTTCGACATGTTTACAGAATCGCACTGCAGTTCTATATTGTCACCTCTTTTTCTAAAGATCACCACGGGGTATAAGTACCTATGTATAGTTTGATAAACCCAACTTGGACAGCACCCTTCGTCTAGAGAAGGCGGAACATTCTCCAGACAAAGGGTTTCCTTGTTTATTAAACCGCAGTATGTTGTTATTAGATAGGAAGCGGATAAGGGACGATGTTTCAGAGGCTTTATTATTAACCGACTTAAAAAAAGAAGGAGGTTATTTTATTGTAACTGGCCAGAAATGGGTGTAAAATAGGTACACCTCTGCTTAACCCTTCGAAGATTACAGGTGTGATGCTAAATGTGATACTCAGAACAATAAAACATACTCAAAGCATTCATTTCAAACAAACCATTAACAGGCACTATTTAATTGCCAAGAGGCCCTAGACAATGTGCCATTCAATTAGCGAATGCGACTGTCGAAATGCCAAAATGTAGGAATTTGATCACGTGACATTTCGATAGCATCTGTCAATCCCATACATTTTTGACGTATTGACAATCGCCTGCGCGACGCTACCGTTGACAGAATGTCACTTGTCTAGAGCCCAAGGTCGGTCAGTCGAAAACATGAATATAATTATACGTTCCAAAGAGAAGAACGTGCAAGAAACTCCGATAGGGTTCTCAAGATAGGGAGTGGGCAATTCTAGATTTTATTACAAGAAACGATTAAAACTTGTAAATATATAACCTATTCCCCACGCACAAATGAGTTATATTGTCGAAGCAACAATGTTACTGAACATTACTTGTGCGTTATTGCGCTTAAGCACTTTATTACGATATTTAAGCGAGCCATTAAGCACGGCTTGTTTTATTACGTAACTTAGCAGAGTGCCCGTGTGGTCCATTCCTAAGAATAGATTGCGTCATATTTTGTAAAGTATTTTCACACAATGTGTTATAAAAGAAAACTACATTCAAAAAACCAGCCAAATGCAAGTCGGACTCGCGTACGAAGGGTTCCGTAAATCACGTTTGCTGTATGGGAGCCCCACTTAAATATTTATTTTATTCTGTTTTTAGTATGTGGTGTTATAGCGGCAACAGAAATACATCATCTGTGAAAATTTCAACTGTCTGGCTATCTACGGAACCCTAAAAACCAGCCAAGTCACACAAAAAGGAATCCGTATCATGAAACGAAAATATCACGTTACGTATACGTCTTATATGGGCCCCCAAATAAATGATACCTAATTTAATATAATTTTTATTATTTGTTGAATAAGAATTACGGTTCATAAGAGAGACACACAGCCCGCTGACAAACTGACGGACAGACAAGGACATACATAGTAAGCTTAGTAATAGAGTTCCGTGGGTTGGGTAAAGAACTCTAAAAACGGTACGATACCTACAAGTGTTAGAGAGCATAAATTTCAAAGGGCAGAAACATTAGAATAGACGTTTTCGACCTAAAAACAGGAATCCGCATCTGAACATGAATAATATGTGCTTAAAGGCTAAATAACATTGACATTTCAATATAACAATATTCAACCCAGTATCTTTTAAAAGTAGGTCGATCCAGGGATCCACGCAAATACCAAAATAGATTAGTAGACAAAAGCTAATTCGGGGAATATTCCCAAAACTCTTTACAAACAACTGGCGACGCTTCAAACAATCTAATTTCCAGACGAAACAAAAACAGAACAAATTGAATTTCGCGTTTTTTGCGTTCAGAAAAGGTTTTAATCGTATTTGTTTTATTTTTACGAGTAATTAGTAGCACAGAGGGAAATTTCGTGGAGTTGCTGGCACTATTAAGATGAATGCAGAAGGTCTGTTTCATACAATAAGTGAAAATGTACGAACACTAAGACACGTTTCACGTACAGTGAGTGCAAGCGCACTCGCGAACGGCATTCTATGTGTGCGTGCGCTGGTTGCATGGACCTTCATGGACGTTCTCACCTTCTGTACTTATAATTATCTTGTGGTTGCTATTTGCTCAAAGTTTATGGAGACCGTTACGCAGACCGTGCAATATGCGGCTCTATGAATTTTTTGTGCTGTGTGAATAACGCGTGAGATTTTGAGCTTACTTTTTTGAGGGTAAGTACTTACATATTGAATAATCTATAGGTGTTAATCAAATTATTATATTTTCATTTTATTGTGCTTGTGTTTTCAAATTCTCAAGTATAAATATACAAGCATAAATAGTCTACTATAGCAATATAGCTTTTGTGGAAAAATCGAATATTTATGGTCATTTCTGTGTCGGGGTGTGTCGTAGCGTGAGATGCACCAATCAAACGAATCCATTCATACCTACGTCACATCACAACGAGTTTTATAGCCTCTCTACATCAGAAAGCGCCACGACACATCACAACACAATAACGTGACCACGGCTTGAATCTTATTAAAGTAAAAAAAATGAAAACAGTTATGATGGAAAGGAAGCAATCTTATTGGTTGACACCATTTCCTTCTGGTATTTTGAAAATGATATAATAATATGACAAAATATTATGTAAAGCAACAATGTGGTTTATTTTTAATGAAGCAACTATTGTATCATGAATTTGAACTTTCGCAAAGTTGAGCTATCATCTACCTAATATGTTAGAAAAGTATTTTAAACCGATTTATTTTTTCTACGAGAATGTTTTAATAATATAGTAACTTATTTCTTATTAATAAGCTGAGCTAAGCTGTTTCATTGCGTATACAAAACATTATTTCACAAACTCATCAATCATAATTCGGATAGTATAAATGAGAACAGTAATTAAGACTGTAGGTAACAAATATCAGTAAAGTAGATGTGATGTATGAGTTAACGTAACTGAATATATTAATTAGTGCTACTCTTTACTGTACTTATTCAGTAGGTATCATCATTTCAAACGAAAGACGTCCATTACCAGGACTTAGGCCTCCTAATAGTCGCTCGTCGCCATATCGGCCGGTCATGTGCTTAACTATACTGCGGACTCCCGAGGCCCTCACCCAGGCATCGATCCACTTTGTAGAAAAGTATCTAAACAATGAGATGACTAAAAAATCTAATTGGTCCGTCAGATAGATTTCCAAAAAATATTGGACACTTATTTTTTCTTTTTTCACATAAACCAAAAATGAAGACGATATAGTGCGTTGAAAACTCTTATGAGTGACGGCACATTTCAGTAAACTTTTTACCGGAAAGTGACGTCACAAGCCTCCACTCTTGATATTTGATGCGTTTTATTTCTTCAGTTTTTATTGATTTGATAAAACAAAAAATGCGTATCCAGTATTTTAATACAATATAAATGACGGACTAAATAGAATCATATTTTTTTACTCAGGAATCATCCCTTTTTCGTACAAAAAACAATCAACCTGCCTTTTGTCTAGTCATGTCCTAACTATGTTCGGGTCCACTTCCAGTTTAGAGTCTCGGGCGCAGCTGAGTACCAGCATTTTAAATGCAGTGACTGCCTATCTGATCTGTACAACCCAGTAACTGGGTAACACGATACCGTTTGGCTAGACATAGATAGATTTCTTGACTTGCCTAGTCCACATCGCTGTCAGCGATAGGACCGCCACTGTACCCATAGATTTAAGTTTGTGTAAAGGAGTTGTGAAACTATTTTTGGTGTACCATAAGTTGCAAGCATTCGGTCCGTGATGCGTCGTCATAATAATGGAGATAAACTGCCATGACGGTATCCGCGGGAACCAGGTACATTTGGCGCAAGTATTCTTCGCCTCTAGCAACACGAAATACAATATCACCAATTGGCGATGCAAAGATTCTAACTAGCGCCTCTAGTGTCTAAATTGTGAAGATCTCTAAGAACGACACTTGGACAGTTTTCGCACAGCGTTGCTAACGTGTGGGGAATTGCCCAAACTGCAGGAAAACTCAAGATAGGGAATGCGACTTACATTTTCAGGAAATTTGATAAATTGGTATTGGCAACGCTGCAAGTGTCGTTCTTAAGCAACTTCTAAATTTCGCCGCTAGAGGCGCGCGCTTAATCTCTGCATCGCCAATATATCAGTTCCAAATATACTTCTCTATTACGACAACACAAAACTAATATAAATTTAATTGCGCGCCTCTCTTAACCACGACCACGTAACTAATATCAAACGTTACATTGTAAATATAATTTCCCAGAGGCATGTAATAAACCGTAACTACTGGCAAATATTAACGTGTTCTATAAAGTTCCGTCTTATCAGCAACAGTTGCTAATGGCGCCGCCATAATTAAACTGACTCAAACGTGTCTCTTATTAAACTTTGGCTTACTACAACGAAATATTAGCTTGAGGGTTTAAATAGATGAAGGTACTTGAGTATCGTGATATTGGAAAATGTCTTAATTTGGTTCATTATAGAGCACTGCCTCCTAAAAGCGGGTACAGACCAAGCGAACGAGCAAAATAACGCTCACGAATGAAAACCCCAGATGAAAACCGCATGATCGCTTGACTTCTGCCAGATACAGACCAAGGTACAGAGGCAAGCGAACAGAAGAGACTGAAGACCAGCAAAGTAACGGTGATTCCCACTGATTTAGAAGTCCTTCACTCGTTTATTTACTTTGCATCCAGCATGATACTGTAGCCTTCTTGGCTGCAGCCTCTTGCAGCCAGGCTGATCATACCTGCTTTGGAAGTGTCCGGTAGGAACGAGATATTATTTAAATAATGAAATATGATTTAAAACGTTTTTGTTCGATAGATTGATATATATAATTTGAAGCTTCGAGCCTTCGAGCTCCAATATATTTCCTTAAAGTTAAAATCTGATTTTTATTTATATCTATACATATAATAAAACTGTAGAAGAGGTCAATTCTGTACATTGAATATAAACTAAAAAAAATACTCCAGGGGTGCTTTATACAAACAGTAGAAGCCAAAAATATTTTTTTTTCTTTTTTTGTCTGTCTGTCTGTCTGTCTGTTGTTCGTCTTTCACGCAAAAACCACTGGACGGATTTTAATGAAACTTTTTTTGTTGTATAGCTATTAGTCCTCGCCAACATATAGGCTATAATTTATTTTGAAGATCTGAATACAAGACGTGGAACCTTAGCAGCCCGGCTAATCTATAAGAGATATTAATATACCGCTTTAGGAATAGTTGGTCAACATGATGAGTACTGTCTGTCGACATAAAAAAAATTAAGGTCTAGAGCACCTGATGTGGAACCCTTTCAGGGAGCTAAGCTATCGGCTATTTTAATCCTTTACCAACAGATCTCATAGTCCATTGGTTTAAAGCCTGCTTCTCGAAAGACTTGGTGTGGGTTCGAATCCCACAAAAGTTGTAATTATTTTTGGATTATTTTTATCTTATTTGTTTCCTTATTTTTTTATTCCTACCAAACCTAATATTTTCAAATATTAATAATATGTTATTACTGTATTTTGCATATCTTTTTAGCAAGACAAGCAGAACCTATTTTCTGTTTATATGTATTCTGTTTTGTTTGCATCACGTTAAGAAATACAAAACTAATGTAGATAACATTCACATAAACCTGATAGGATTGTGGCAATCTAGAAGAAATTAACTTATTATCTACATGCATAGTAAGTAGGGGTAAGTATCTTTAATGACACTTGCAATGCCATCTGTTGAGCAAAACTGTACTTACCATCAACACCACGAGAATTACACCAAAAAGTATTTTTTAGTTAAAGATTCTTTTGATACTTACGAGGCGTTACGCATTTGATGCAAAAAAAAAAAATTGCTCCACTGACTGTTTTCATTTTTTTTACTTTTGATAGGTACGCGTTTGACCACTATCTCACCAGATGGCAAACGATGATGTGATCGAAGATGGAGCACGCTTGCCTATAAGTAACCTACTCACTCTTGATAAGACTCCCAGGCTGTAACTATCAGGAAACACGGACTCAGTCAGGGAATTCCACGCCATGTGTTTCCAAAAAGTTTTGTTCATGTGGGTGTGAGATGACAAGACGTACGGCGGTACGCCACCGGTACACGCCACCGTGTACCGGTGGCGTACCGCCGTACGTCTTGGTCCGATGATAGAACGAGCTTGGCGGAATTAAACTATGCAATTCCGTCGCACACTCCCCAAAATGCAACCAATACAAAACCGACAGGCTAAAAACTCGGCTTCGATGCTCAAAACTTTGGAGCTTCGACTCGGTGAGCCTTTCACCTCTTGGATTTCTTTCCCAGGATCTCCCTCATTCCTAATTATTTTCTGTTTATTTTGAAACAAAACTGTTCAATTCCCAGTCAGCTGGTGATTCGTCGTGACTAGCCTAGGGCCAGAAATTACCAGTAGCGGGTTTCACACTCCAGAGCTTCAAGGGGAACTGTGGATCCTTGGGCAATGACGCCACAGAAGAACTCGCGAAGATAGGTTATACAGGCGCATAATTATACAGGTGGTAAATATAGGTTTGTGAGTGCTAAGTAATTGAGCTGACTTTAATCTCAGATTATCACTCCCTTGCGGCTTGAGTATTATCGGTCGTCTCTCCGCTCAGCCTGTGAAGCACACTGCCGGTCGATTCTGTCGACATCTCACGGTGTTCATCTAGGCGGAGTGAACGACAACACAGCTGTCATTCCATCTCATTTGTATGGTTTGACAACTCGCCAGTCGTGCACCCTGCCAAAGTGTTCACTTCGACATGTTTACAGAATCGCACTGCTGGTGGCTTTTGTACATTTGGGAGGAGCTAGGCTTGCAAACTTAGCCAGGACAACGGAGTCTCTACTCTACTCTATCCGTTGTGGGTATTTTTATGGATGGGAAATCATCAAATGACTTCTTATGCTCTGGTTGGAGCGGAAGAGAGTGTCAAACTCTTACTGACTAAAACACATTCGTATTCCTCCTTATGCCTTTTACGTTCCAGGGCCGTGGTGACTTTTCGAACAAATTGCGCAACACTGGCTACGACGCTTCGTCGACCCGGGCCTGGTAGTGTTCGTACTGTGAGCCAACCTACGCTCGCCATCTGCGGGCCCGCGCTTAGGGTGGCTGGGAATTGCCCTGCGACTCCTGACGCAACGCCCGGGTTGTCTTTTTCTGTTGCGGCGGCTGAGGGGGTCTACTCTCTTAAGCCCGAAGTCTGTAGTTTCGGCCTTAGTGTTGGGCGTTTTCTACTTCGTATCACCTACGGACTTACGATTAGTCCCGAACTAGGAATAACTGTCAAATCGTGCTGTCATTCATTCTTATATTCTTTTCCGGACCATGGAATGAACCAGGACGCCGCAGCCGATCGCCTCGACGAGGACACGGTGATGCTCTGCCCAAGCAGGACAGACCTCCACCGTATACTCCACCATGTCCTCTGCGGAGACTTTTCTTCTGATAGTTTCGGCATGACCATTAATCAAGCTCAGGGACAAACTGTTAGTCGTGTTGGTGTGGATCTGCGGAAGTCCTGTATCTCGCACAGTCAGGCTGTATGTCGCTTTGTCGCAAGTAAGCAGCAAGCAAAGCCTGTTTATACGTACTGATGAATATCACATAACAAGTAATATTGTTTACGAAGAAATTTTTTAAGTGTTAATATTCGTTCGTTCTTCGTAATTTTGTAAGTCATGTCATAATCATGATGAGTACCTACATACATTTTGTGAGTTTGTGTATATCTTCCTAAATACGAAATGCACGCGCGTACGAAGTCGCGGGCACAGCTAGTTATTTAATAAGTAGCTCACAAGATCAGCCCTGTGGTGCTACAATACATACGGTCCGCTGTCAGACAAACGGACGGACAGTAGAGGCTTCGTAAAAGAGATCCGTACCCAAAGGGTAACAGAAAATTATCATAGTACCTAATTTAAAATTATCACTGAGCATGTTCAATCGCTGCTACTTTTTCGATTTATGGTACGGAACCCTCCCTGTCTAAATCCAACTCGCACTTGGCTGACGAATAAAGTGTCCTTAATTCTGCCTATTCTATTCAGTTCTACAAAACACAATAGCATAGAAACGCCATAAGTAGCAACAGTTCTCAAATTCGTCGTTGTCTGTCCGATCCAGGCGGACAGCATTCAGTCTGAGACCGCGGGTTCGTCTGCAGCTGTAACCGCAGCCAGCCTTCACAGAGACAGCACGACTGTCTTGTATTGTAGCTGACTGTAATACCGCCTCTAGGACTTTAGCAATTAAGTCCAGATTAGACTCGGTGAAGCTCTTAATACCTATTTATTTTATGGCCGTTTTTAACGAAAAATGCTATTCTAGTATTTTTATTTTTATTCTAGCATTTATGCCGTACGGCATTTCATACAAACTTTCAATCCGCTCATTCATTTTAGAACATTTTCGAATTCAACATCATCATCGTCATATTACCGAAAGACGTCCACTGCTGGACATAGGCCTCTCCCAAGTGTCGCCACAACAACCGGTCCTGTGCGTCTCGCATCTTATCGCATTTTCGAGATGCCTTATTTTAAAAATGATTTTGAGAGAATTTAGCTGTAACACTATTTTTAGAAAATGATATCTTTTTAGACCTATGTCTCCTACTTATGCGTAGAAAGTTTCATTAAAATCGGTTCATTCATTTCGAAAAATACGGACTTGAAAGGTTGTATGAAATGCCGTACCTACGGCGTAAACGCTCCTAAGGAGCATTATATTGCATCGCAGTTGCAAACTGTCAAACAAACCTCTAATTTCCTTACATTTTGAAGTTTGTTTGATATTGACGCTAAGATAAGTCGCTAAGATAGTATTTGCGACTTTAATTTAAACACTTTCGAATACGAGAATTGGCCTTCCGGGGCGAAACTCTACAAGAAAACTCTAAAAACTGTGCAAAATATTTAGTTCAGAAGTTTAAGTCCACACGACAACGGAAACAAATTCGATCCTATTGTATACACTTGCCTCGTATTCTATAGAAACTTCGTACCATGCTAGACCAGCTGAAGTGTTACCGCTGGCTTGCAGCCTACTTAGTACCAAGCTCTCTCAAGCTGCAAAGAACAAAACTACATTCAAAATGTCCAGTGTCAAATGTCCAAAGTCCCAACTCCATACCCGAAATCAGTTGCTATCATAAACATACAACCAAACTTTAGCTTCTATTATACGTATTTGTGGGATATTCATGCTCTTGTGCACACAAACTTGGCTCATCTGCAACTGACCGCATAACGCTGTCACTTGCACTTTGACCAACCGACGTTTGTCGCCGCAAAAATGTTGACTCTATTCTACATTCGACTAATAAGGGAAGCAGAAACTCCTTAGAAGTAAAGCAACAGAGGTGTTGCAATTCTCCAATAATAATCTAACCTTTTTTTTAAATCTCTTCTTTTATTTTCTAATTTGTTACCCAAAAGTGACTCTTTCTTCGACATGATTTACGTTAGGAGTCCTTATTTGGGTCACGGAAATTCATATTTGTACCAAAAAAAATGAATCAGTTCGGTAGATACAGAGCAAATTGGCTGTGACAGACGGGCAGACATGAGTGATACGTGTACAAACTGAACAAACAACAAATCCTCACCGCTAACGCCTACAGCAATGGAAGAAAAGACAACTCTACGATATTTTTCATATTATTATGTGATTGGAACCGCATACTGCAGACGTTGTTCATTCCGACAAGAGACCACAGCGATGCCTCCCACGTAAAAAGTCGTAACAGTTTTTGGCAAAATAAGATTTTAGTACAAAAAATATACTACACATTCTTTAAAAACGATATTTGTATATTTTCACAAAAAAATCGAGTTTCTAACCCGATAATATAGTCCTATGTTTTGCGTAAAGTAAAGCTATAGTTAAAAATCTCCCTCCTGAAAAATCACAAATATAAACATACGACCAAATGCGCGGGAGGTGTCGAAACGTATAGTAGGAGCAAGTCTTTAAAACCGAGATCTTACCGTGGATAAGATAAGATAAGATCATTTATTTGTCCAAAACATGAGTATACACACATGGCATGCAAGATGTATTTGTGTTACATATTAATGTAACACAAATACACACTAACCAACCAATGGTGTTATGACAAATATCGTTAACGGACAGATAAACGACCGATAAAGTACCTCAGAAACTGGGCATTATAGTCAAGTACTTTTTAAAAGACTTTTGAAGGTGACGTTTTCAAGACGTCGCGTCGAAAGAATACGTAAGTTTATTATAACTAAGTAAAAAAATAACTTATGAAAGTCGGCGTTCTAACTAATAAATATACCTAACTTATTGAGTCTCAAGTTTCAGCGATAAAAATATTAATGTAGCTATACTGTTTGTAATTTTGACCTCTAAAATTTGGAATCGTGGCTTAAAATATGTATGAGAATTATGAATATGTTGAATACGCTGTCTAACAATATTAGTAACAGATATCTACATGTTAGTGTCAAAACGTGCGTTAAGGTTTCGTTCGCAAACTTAATTAATTAGTTAATTAAATTATGCTGCTTCTGCGGCTGGTTATATTCACAACGTGTCAATGTCAAATGTCTGAGGCACCGTCTAGAGCTACAGTGAAGTCAATAAGCCGAATAAATCGTTCCAATAAACACATCTGTATCGATACACGATCTAAGAATAAGTTGTTTTGTAACTTATCTGTTTTTATAAGCGCAGAATGTTACGGAGGGAAGTAGATTTTTTGACATTTCTTTACAATCAATTTTTGTTTATTTATTTATTTAAGCAATATGGAAGACTTACAGCTAAAACAAACAGGTCAAGACCAGTAAATAAGACTGTCAGCCAATTACAAGTCTCCACTTATAAAATACAGAAATAAGAAGTAAGATCTATGGACATTCACACCAAGTTACAGAGTACCTAACTAATACTAAGGTATAGTAAAATGTTGCTCGCACTGCATAACAATCATTATCAAAGTTTAGCAACTTATATAAAAAAAGTTTTCCTGGCTGAGGACACACTAGTTGTGAACGGATCTAAATCGTGCTGCTTACAAAGCTTATTTAAATTTCTGCTTGCACGTACAATGTATGAGTTCTTAATTCCAAAGAAAATTATGTACTTCCCTCGGTAACTCTGCATTTGTTTGTTGAATCTACTGACCGCTTACAATTTGCTGGATACACTTTTATTGCTGCTCAACGTGTCGGTGAAGTTTCACCGAGTAATTTAATTTGTCCTTGTAGAATGTGTACTGCAAACTAGTAGCGTAAAATTTAAACTCTATTGAAAAGGGAGGATCTGACCAAACAGGTCTTGTGTCTGATGGAAAACTGCCCGGTGGTTGTTGCCGGGCTGCTGTATACAACGTTTACGCCAAACGGCATTTTATACAAACTTTCATGTCCTTATTTTTCGAAATGAATGAATCGATTTTAATGAAACTTGCTATGTATACGCCATCTAACCAGGTCTAAAAAGTTAGGTGAGAACATTTTCGAAAAAGAGTTCAGGAGGAAAGATAGAGTGATATTTCACTTTCCATAGAAAACTTAAAATCGCTCTCTCTCTCCCTCTATTCTCCCTCTTTATATAGAGCGTAAAGTCTACTCTAAATAATATAATGGTAAACTTCACTTTGACGTGTCTGTGGTCCAAGTACACCATCGATGTATTGATGAATGATGGATATTGCTGAACGGCTTCTATTCGTCCACAATTCATATCAACTTCAACGACTACCCATGAGTATGTACAGGGTGGTCCAAAAAGGGGTGGTCATATTTAAGGTGATTTTGGGTAACTGATATACATTGGCGCCCTCATCGTTTGTTTGGTTATTTCTTTTATTTTAGAATGAAAATGCAGAAAATAAGCACGTTAAGTTGTGCTCCACAAGATTATAAGTTACTATTATTATAAACGGTAGTTTTAAATTGTTTAGTTTTATTATAATCACTAAAACGGAAAATAGTGGGCACTATTATCCGTTTACCAAAAAAAAAATTACCAAAAAAAACGACTAAAAAGTTACGAAGAAATGATTTTTCAAGCAGTTTTTTACAGTTGGTGGCATTTGATCACAATCACAGATTTGATGTCACCAAATGCATCAGACTGCTTGAAAAGTCATTTCTTCGAAAGTTTTTTGTCGTTCTTTCTGGTCGATTTTTTTGGAAAAAATGTTTTGACATTTTTTTCTTAATATGTACCTATCAGCTACCCAACATCACTCTTAAGCATGATCACACCTTTCTGGAACATCTCGTACAGCATACTTACTTACAAAAGACTCAACCGAAGCCATTTCCCATTTCCAATCTCGTCACAAATTCCAGTGTTAGTTGCAAAAACTCTAATCTGTGGGAGCGACATGGCCGCCATGACGTCACCGCAATATCCTGTCCAATGCAGCTCTGCTGTACAAATTAAACCGACGTTAGGGAATCATGTATGGTGACGTCATTTGGTGAGTGTCTGTGTCGTGGCGGTTTTTAGTCTGATGCTCGTGTTTAGATCGTTTTTGATACTGAAGTGTTAAGAATTGTTAAGAACTATCACTTACATGAAAATGAATGAGGTGTGGGTTTCAGAAAAGTGTTCTCAAAATAGTCTAAAAATAAACTAAAACTTTCTGATAAATTGAAATTAGATCAGTATTAGCTTCCAAACTTTAAACAACACAATCAAAAACTTTGCCAATTAATCATTCTTAGTTCAACCGTAAAGTCTGAAAACGTGACTTTTAACTTATCTTTTTTGCGTAAATATTGTTAATCTTTGTAGATTTACTTAGTTTCCATCTCGCTAGTTATCAAAAGACAGACTTGAAATACGAAAGGAAACTCTTAATTCAAACGAGACTACAAGGTCGTCCACACATTAACCAACGCAGGGAAAACGCAAGTCGAACGCATTTTCATTCTGTAAAATTAGCCGAGACACTCACGTTATTCACGCCTTTCAAGAATCGTTCAGCATTCAGTGTGCGTCCTTGTGTACGCAACTTAACAGTCTATATACACGGAAGTAATCGCTAACTGCTTCATTTTGCATGTAAACGCATTGTCGTGTGTATGGGACACTTGATAACGTTGAAGCAGCGTAGAGTTTTCACATAATATAAGGAGTCTGCGTTACCGCAACCACTTGTATGAAGCTTCTTAGCGGAGCACAAAGAACCGGGACTGTTTTCAAAGACACGGCTTCTAATTAAACTTACTCGTAGGAATGTTCTTTATACTTGATGTCTTTGTTTCTTTTTAAAATCTTTTCTCATAATTTGCATGCCACTTCTAAGTGTTATAGAAGTTTTGTAGCGTTATATCGCGACCCTATTTCAAGGAAAAATACTTGACTTTACTGTTCAAGTTTCTTGTTATAAATTTTGCGTTGTGAGCTTTTTTTTTCTAGGACTTAGAAACTGGAAAAAGCGTCCGATCTTGCGGAATAACCTTTTATACTATCGAATAAAATAAATGTACCATCTGACGGGGAATCTTTTATTCACAGAATAAATTCGCAAGTTTCTAGAAAGAAAATAAGTAGGCATTTTGCCATTTTTGAGATCAAACAAAATGTCGTAAGTTTTACTTCATCCCCAAGATGCCTACCTCCTTATTTTCAAATGTCATGGATCACTAAATCATCTCTCCATTGCAATATTTCACCTGCGTTATTTTCAATGTAAACCAAGCAAACTTAATGGAGAAGAACTTCTCAACAATAACTCGTCGTGTATTTTCATACGATTCCTAGAATTATTTCAAGTATTCACCTGAGTATTTACTCAAGAAATATGGCTGCAAGAACGAGTCATAACCTCAGGAATGCGCGGGTATAACCTAATTTCCCTGGAGCGAATGTGTCGAGGCGTCACTTGACGTTCCTCTGTCTAATTGATCGTATTTCAGGCGACACCCTCGAGGGTTTTGCTTCAGTAACTCTAATTATTATGTGTTTTACCCAGAACCCCGTGAACTGAAGGCAAATAACATTGACAGCTCTGTTTTGTGTTAGGATCATGTTACACTGTAGTTCTTTTTCTTATAACTGCCTCCGTGGTCGAGTGGTTTAGGCGTTTGCCTTGTGACCCGGTGGTCGTGGGTTCGATTTCCACGGAAAGCATACTTTGTACAGTTGTTTCCAGTTTTTAGGACATTGCAGGCTTGAATCACCTGATGGTCTGATAAAAAGATGATTCCGTTGTTCGGAAGGCGCGTATAAGCCGGTGGTCCCGGCCGCCAAATGGCAGTCGTCAAACCATGTTAGAGGCCGTTAGACCTGACTGCCCACACGAAGAAGAAGAAGAAGACACTGTAGTAAGTAGAAAATGTGTTTTTCAAGCCTTAAGGAAAGTTGCATGATGGGAATAAAGTCTTCCGCAGGCAGGCGCAACGCGACAATGCTAACAAAACTACTAACATGTTTATAAACATATAAATTAAAGCTTTCTACTCTACTCTTTTTCTCGCTACTCGCGGCAGACCAAGACCAAGATGGCGTGACGAGCTCGACTCCTACCAAGAGGGCTGGCCCCACATAGCAAATGACAGAATTGTGTGGAACAGGGAGAGGGAGGCCTTTGCCCAGCAGTGGGATAAAACAGGCTAGAAAGATAATACCTTTATAACCATATGATTAGTTTAAACACTAATTAGCTGATTATTAATTAATTTTTTATTTTTTTTTAATGTTGCCCCACACTAGGAATTTCTCCGTGGGTGCGTTTACAAACATAGAAACTCACATAAATAGCCTGACCCGAAACAATTGTCTGTAGGCCATACAAATATTTGTTCCGTGCGGGAATCGAACCCGCGACACGCAGCGCAGCAGTCAATCGCTCAACCACTGCGCCAACCGTGTCGTCAAATTTAAAATAGGTATGGGATATTACCTGTAAATCTCATCACGTCACCGCTGTGTTGCAAATATCTGCGATAGCTATAGTTTTTCTTTGCATATACCATTTTAAAAGAAATTAAGATAACCACCACCACCAGTACACAAAAAAGCATATTGATATCCAAAAAAAGACTAATAAGTTCTAAAAGCGAATTTCAGGAAACTATAACGAGAACGGAAACCTTACCTCACAAACTTTTGTCTGGAAGAAAACAGATTGCCTTATGTCCCAAAATAAATTTCACAAGGAAAAGTCAAATATAAATTCTCCGCCATTACCTTTTGTTGTGAAGACAACATTTTGTTATTTTGTTACATACTTATTGTGCCTACAATTTTGTGTAGAGCAGTAAATCCATTAAAAGTGGAACAAAATAACATCGTAAAAGTTCCTAAAGAAAGGTAATAAGACAGCTCGCGTCTCAGAACAGCCAAGAACCATTCCAGAAGTTTTTCGCATTCGTCCTTCCTTCATTTTATATTCTTAATGGACTCACCTGCGGGTTTACGTAATATTGTAGAAATTACGAGCGCCTGCGCGCCTTTTATTATAACGTTATTATCGTATATACGGCGTGAAAGGATTTCACTTTAGTATTTAGTTGCCTGCAAGTGTTTTAGATGCGGTTTTAAGTAGCTTAGATAACAGTGAGTGTAACAAAGTTTATGTAGGTATGGTGAAAAGGTACATTCTTAAACCTGTACCTACACATGTGTGTAGGTTTGGAAAGTCACTAATATTTTGTACTGTAAGATGCTATAACGCTTACGGACACCGGGCGCGGGCCTATGAACGGCGAGCGTTGGGTGGCTCGTCGTCCGATCAAAGCCAGGCCCAAATCGACGGCGCGGCGCGTTGTGTTCCACGCGTGCCTTAAAGAGATGTCGTCGTCGTTAGGGCCAGAGCCTGCCAGTATTGCGGATTTTGTTCGAAAGAGACACCGCGGCCCTTGAAAGCTGGCACTAGGAGGAGCACGGATGGGTTTTAGTCAGTAAGAGTAGACACTCCCTCCCGCTCCACCCAGAGCGCAAGGAGTCATTTGATGATTTCCCAACCATAAAAAAAGCGTTCCGACGAGACGCACCTGCCTAAAATTTGATGAAACATGAAAAATTTGCCGCTACACTCTACTGCGCAATGTTTTAAGTGAAAATCTACAGAATCTTCATCAAATGAAAACCATTAGGCACGCCAAAAACCATTACGAAAAACGAAAGCTAACGACCGTCTCAAAACCTAAGTCCTTACATCAAAACGAAGCCCATCACAAAAGGCGACCTAAAATCTTTCACGAAAGCAATAACAAGATATCTTAGCCAACATATCGTTTATTCTTTAGCTAAAACCATCCTGCGGGCTGGCTGTGGGAATTTTCATGAGCACTTAGATGTAACGAGTTCCGTAAATAAGACTCCAGTTTCAGTAATAAGAGCATGTTTGCACGAGTTACGCGGTTTTAGTTGAGTACCTATTTTATTGTTCGCGGGCGCAGGATTTTTAAAGGGTGTTCCTTCTTATTCATGCGAGCCTGGTAGTTTTTAGCGAGGATCGTGGTAATTAAATTAAACGTTGAGGCAAATGCGTGTCATGAAAGAATAATTAACTGCTGTAAGCAGTTTTCTTAGTTTTTTATTATGTCATATTTCATTTGGCGATTGATCCCATAAATAACTAAGGGCGAATTTCACCAATTAAACTGAACGCGATCAGTACATATAAACTGCTTTCAAGAGCTGTCAGTGTCAATATTCCATAGAAAATTAATGACTCTGACAGCTCATAAACGTGGTTTTTATACTGATCGCGTTCAGTTTCATTGATGAAATTCGCCCTTAATAAGCTGTGAACTAACATTAGATAATTAACTGTTTTAGGCAGTTTCATTTCAAGATCAAGATTTTTTCAAGTTCACGAATGAGTGTGTTGAAAGAGTGAAAACTATTTATGAAGTTATTTTTTTATTATGTCGTGTTACATTTGATAAATGATCATGAAGCGACCTTTTCATCAGGATGTCACTTTGAATCTCGCATTAAAGAAAATCTCAATTTCTATCACTTTTTTCAAGTGCAAATTTTATCATGCTAGGAATAATCATATTAGCTAAAATTATACATCCGTCAAAAAAGTGATATTCTTAACTGAAACCTTAGTGCTTACATCGATGAAACACCAGCCTTGAAACTCACCACGCTACCAAAGACTTTGCACGTTGTTGACTGCATGAACTTGCTCCAAAATAGCCCAAAGATAAACTGGAAACTGTACATCGGCCTTATCTATTGTGTGTAACAGGCCGTTTACGAGACAAAGTTCCGAGTTTAGATTAAGCGTAACAGAGTCGTAACGAGGAACAACAGACGCAATTATACAACTAACTCACTCAAGTCTCCTTCGGAATAAAACTGTGGGGTATGGATAAGACAAGCTATAGACGCATTATAATGACGACGCGCTGTGGACATCTACTCTAGAAATCTTCTTATAGGTCGTTGCAATAAACGGTTTTAAACCTCTGGACTGTCGCGATTTATGATTATTGCTACCAGAAATGTGTTCATTTGTTTTTTTTTTTACATTTATCTAAGGACTGAATAACGGTAATCAAGAAACTATATCATCATCAATAATTGTAGCAGCGTCGTGTAAGCATTTAGTCACATCCCATCAAGAATATCAGCAATTTGGGCAGATCAGCAAAATTATCAACACACTCACATGACTTCTACTATTTTCATACCCAAATGGTAAACCCATTGGGTATGAAAACGAGGCCTATGACTAAGACTCCGCTGTCCATCTGTCTGTCACCAGGCTGTATCTCATGAACCGTGATAGTTAGACAGTTGAAATCACAGATGATGTATTTCCGCTATAACAACAAAATACAAAAAAAAATTGAATGCAGTTGGTGGCAGTTTAGTTCAATTATTGATTTCATGCTACCCACTGCATCAGACTGCTTGAAAAGTGACTTTTACAGTTGGGTTTTTTTGAATTTTTTTCTACATTTTAGTGAGTTATATTTTTAGAATCGCCTCTTCGAAACTTCGAACCCTTTATTTTGATAACCCACTTTTAGCTCGTCGACTTTAATTTTTGTCTTTTTCACAATATGGCGTCTGTTTGTCGCCATATTTTATTTTGATTACTGTCATGTCTTTAGTAGCACTCGCAAGATTAAGACGAATCAATTGACGTAAGAATGATTAAAATCGCCCACGCGTCTACATTTGCGCTTTGTAGTTAGTAGCACAAAGGAACAAACAAACATACATACATAGGCTGATGAACACATTGCCCTCCCTTGCGTCACGCAGTCGTTTAAAAACAGAATAAAATAAATATTTAAGTGGGGCTTCCAAACAACAAACGTGTTTTTTTGCCGTTTTTTATAGATAATGGTTCAGAACCCTTGGTGCGCGAGTTCGACTCGCACTTGGCTGGTTTTTTTCTTAAAATACGGTTGCTTAAATATATTTCTAGCATTTGCTGTATGACCAAATCTAAGCTGCTATCATTCATACTCAGACTACTTACTCTTCCTTAAAAACTCCTCAATTAAACAGGATCGTCAAATGAAAGGAACAAAAACAATACTTAATTAAGTTTCGAATTGAAGAAACTTTTCAAGTGGAATTCAATGAGAGTTGTTTTGTTTTAAACGCAGTTTCATTGGGCTCTAGTTTCTTGTTGTATGTAAATCATGCGACGTATTTCAGAGGGGAGGACAACTGACACCCCGCGATCGCGAAGCTTTTGTAACGAAAACTTCTTTTTCAATATAATGTTTTAGTGTAAAAATATTTTAGAGTTGTTATTTTATAAATAAACATTGTAGATATCGTTTAAGCGTTTTGTTTCATTTCCGAATTGTTAATTGAAACTTATTCAATTTAGTTACCTATAGTTACAATATTGGATATCCATAGTTTTGTTTACGTTATTTTTATAAATAAGTTCCGTATACCTACCTATTCAGTTTAAATACATTTATCTTACGTTAAAAAAAGATAAGTTGTACTGAAAATAAATCCCTGGGGCACAAAGTATAATAGCTGCACTGAAGAAAATACCTTAACCAACTCCCCTTCAGATTCTCAAAGTACATTACCCAAAACCTCTCGAAACACAACCTAAAACGGCTTGTTTTTATTTTTTCGCCAGAAATATGGCGTCGCATTTTAAGATATTAAACTTGTTCACATAATATATGCGCCCCCCTGCGCCTATTTCCTTCGGGACGAGGCTATTTGTATTCACAAGGGAAGAACAGTGAATGCATTCGCCCGCTGCAAGCCAGAGATTCGTGACGAATTTTTCATATGAAATTTCATATACGAAAATATTTACGGTATATTATTTTGTTTTGAGCCTGGAATACGTCGCGTAAATACATGTATGAATGTTACATTTCTGCAACTTTGTGTTATCTAATATGAATGTGTGTTGAAAGGGGAAAAGGCGTGTTCGCTAATATGAAAGTAAGAGACTGGTTGGAAATAAGGCTGGAAATATGTTCTGTTTTTGATAGAGCTTTATATTTATACCTACAAAACTATACCGATGGAATTTTATCATCATAGTGATTAAATATAGTTACAGCCGTATTCATAAAAACATTTTAACCATTACTTGACTCAAATACTAATAAGCAGATTCTTTATTCAAAATTTTCTATGGAGAATTTCGATTTAGAATACGCCTGTTAGTGTTTAGGAATGTCATTGTGAGTGTACTGTGTGCTTCAGAACCTCATAAGATTTACCCTGATTATAAAATACAGGTGATAGTTTCAAAATCAAAAATCAAAATCAAAAGTCATTTATTCAAATTAGGCTGAGAGCCAGCACTTTTTGAACGTCAAATTTTACATAAAGACAGTCCCCCAAAACGCCCACCTGTCACCACTTCCTAGTGTTTTAGCTGGGAAGAAGAAGTGGCGCAACGAACTCCCCAGCAACACATCTGTCTAATACGTTTTAGGAACTTGAATTAAACAATAGTACGCAAAGTATTTTATGACACAGGAACAAAATTAAATATGTATCCAACAACATGGAAATCATAAAATTAAATATTATTTACAACTTGTTAGCTAGCACACTCCATTATACCACTAAAAAAACGGGCAATGGTAGAATTTAGCGATAGAACTGTGACTCGAACCACAAGTGATAAACCAAGGTTTAAGTAATATTTTACCGCTTTTTTGCCTCGAAAATTCTTTCAACGATAATTTCTAATCTTCACTTTCACTAAATGCTAGAGGCTCGTTATTTTCCCGGAAAATCCAAGTTGTACCTAAGCCTCAAGAGCCGCCGAAAATCTAGTATTTTATATTTACTATCAAAAAGATATAATTCAGCTCTTCATAGCATTCCAGTAAAACATATCAATAATTTATCATCATAAATCATACGGAACTTGGGTAACCCCAATTGGCCAGTACAGTAAACGATCCTAGGGGATATAGCTGTAACAACGATGTTTGGCATGTCGATTAATGATCGTAGGGAGCTGTCATCAGTAATTCTAAAACTAAATGCTTGTCTTTTTTAGGGTTCCGTAAACGGAATCACATTAGGGTCACATTGTTGTCCGTCTGTTGGTCTGTCTTGACCCTTTTTCTCAGGAACGCGTTAAGGTATCATGTTGAAATTAATATCAAAGACGTAGAACTATGTTCCCTTGGATCCCTAAAAAATCAAACTTCTAAGTAAATGCAATAAAAATACGGCTATAAGCAAAGGAAAAAGTCCGAAAATTGAAGAATTGACCGTGACTTACATCATTGTATGGGAGAACATTTTTTCAACTGAAACGTTAAGTTTTCCTTCAATCCTAATCAATTTTTTTTCAGAGTAATGAGAGTGCTTTCATAGTACACTTCAATACGTAATGTAGGTGATATTTGGATAAAATTGAGACTCGATTCCCGTAATAGGCGAACTTGTAGATACGGAGCCCTCGGTGCAACAGTCATCGCCTCACAAGTCACAATTGAAAAAAGAAGAATCACGATCCATACAAAATTATCCCACGTCCTACAGAAAAGTACCTTTAAATAATCATACAAATAAGTTTTAAAAGATGACATATTTCAAACGCCATCCTTAGAGCCTAACATTAAAAATGGCTATGAGAATTTATAAGGTCAATGGAGACACAAATCCCAAACGCACAAACAAGCACACTGACCTGAAACCACTATCAGACAGTAGGCCATACAAACATTTGTTCCAATCACTCGGCCACTGATCCAACATGACTATCGACGTGGTCAACATTATTTTCTACCAGATTTATGTCTTACACACACCCTTAAAGTATTCCGCTAGTATTATTGTAGACATTTTAATAGTCTTATGATTACGTTATTTTTATTTTTTTATTTTATTTATTCGGGAAAACAAACAATTACACATTAAGAATTATAAAAAGATAGGATACATAAATGATACGAATGTGAAATCAACCACAAAAACAACGAGACAAACAATGAGACAATTTGGTAAATTTTAAAACTAACGTTGAAATACAATAAAAAAAAGGAATATTAAAAGAAAAGTATCAACAAAACATAAAGCGGTCAAGTACCTAGGTAAGCGGTTAAGCAGCATGAGTCTAGACTTTATATGCGGTAAATCAAACAGATTGATGAGAAGTTCTTTCTGTACCTCTATCAAGTGCTTCGTTACATGATCCATCATTCTCCTGCCATTATCCACGTCTTCCTTTTGCATACCTACATGTTTATTTGCCGTCCTCTTAAAAGTCAACTCTAATCACTCTGTAATCTTATTTTTTCTTGTGATAAATTTATTATTATTCTAGACAAGTCATCTTTCACATCATCAAGTCATCATTTACATATCGATTCTTTGGTTTTCCTCTTTCTGGAGTTCTGGACAATGACATACCTAGCGCATGAGCGCCAATTCCACTAATTTTACTTAAACTGTCAAAAAAGCCTCAATTCCCTCACATTTTTGACAGATTGCGACTGATATGTGAATGAGAACATTGCTTAAAAATTTGTGAAATTGACCCCTAAACATAAAATAACTAACAGACTTCCGTAGTTACAAAAGAAAGAAAAACAGATTATTCAAACTAGCCACACGTGTTTAATACAACCTTATTTCGACGTTGTAAGAGTTCAAATACTTTGCAGAAGCCAAGCACTCTACCAGATGACCCTCACACATTATACAAATGTACAAGAATGCTTAAAGAGCATCAGGACTCGAGAATTTCCCCATTTTTTCCGTCCACCCCAAACCGCTAATAATGCTACCATGGTCCATTGCGTCGGACTTACCGTTGAGCTTAAAACTTATTCTGGGGGCTCGAAGCTATCTCTTTGCAGGATCGCAAATGCTTTAAGTTGGAATGTAAATTATTTTGCACGGTCGATAGAACAGTCTGGGTGTTTTGAAAATATGGTGGTTGTTATAGTTGGATGCTCTATTTTTTCATGGTAATTATTGTGTATGTTTCGTATAAGCAGTTTTAGTTATTGTAAGTATGATTTTATTACCTAAACAGGGCAACACACAATGGCAATCTTTTAAAAGGTGAAAAAGTAACTTTTCAACGTTCACTTTTGTTAAACAGCTTTTCTTTTTAAATATTGTTATAGGGAACAATTTTAACATTTTCGCGATATCAGGGTTGGTTGCTTAGTGAGTAGTTTCATGTAACCTTAGAAAGATTACAAATCACAATTAACCTATATAATATTCATTGTCATTTACATACAAGCAAACTTTATCTAGACTTTTATTTGATCACGATCGTCTTCATCCAGCCTTTCTTGATTTCGTATATCATTTTCACAAATTCCTTCCTCAAACTTCCTCCCAACGTGTCCGAACTCCCGAAGAAGCCTCTCCCTCATTTTTACGTTCCTCTTTTTCAAATGTACCCAAGCTTTCACCTCTTCATTGCTTATGGCGTTCGTATGGTGTCGGCGTTTTATTACCTTATGCGTATGGAGTTCGGGCAATAACTAAGAAAATAATAATAAAATGCTCGGTTTGTTTACCAAATTTCGTTATAAACTGGATGAGATTCGAATCATGAATCTAATCATGTTTTATGAGGTGGATGAAATTGTAGTAATCTTTGCCTTTTGCTGCAATATTTCTTAGTACTTCCGTGTTTTAGTATTTTTATTTTATGTTGATGAAACATGGAAAAGCAAACACTGTAGCTTGGGGAATGCTAACTAGGGAAACTTGTACGTCTGTACTTGAGCAAGTATTTTTCAGATAATGTTGTGTAGCAACAAATAGAAGAAACTAAGGTCGCGTTTGCACCTCCTAAAAAATCGCATGCATGTTTAATTACATGGCGGGGAACGACCAAACGATTGATCACATTATACTTCGGTAACCCGCAATATAATGCAACTTGCATGCGAGTTAGTTGCTGGTGGAAATGTGGCCTTAGTATGTTCCGTATTCTTAAAGTATTACCCGATTAAACGGCCGAAAGAAAACGGTTTTGATGATTTTTTCTGACACATTTTTATTCGACCCTACGGAAGCAGAATGGTCGATACTAAATCCACCACTTTTAAGGGTTCCGTACCCAAAGGATACAGACGGAACCCTATTACTAAGACTCCGCTGTCCGTCTGTCTGTCACCACGCTGTATAACATGAACCGTGATAGCTAGACAGTTGAAATTTGCACAGATGATGTATTTCTATTGCCGATATAACAACAAATACTAAAAACAGAATAAACTAAATATTTAAGTGAGGCTCCTATACAACAAACGTGTTTTTTTGCCGTTTTTTTATAGATAATGGTACGGAACCCTACGTGCGCGAGTCCGACTCGCACTTGGCCGGATTTTTTTATCATTTACATAAAAATGTAAATACCCACCTATCATCACTCACCAGTAACATAATTTCATAGGTTACCTCGTTAGCTCCAGAATACGTTCCCGGTACTAATGAGTTTTAGCCCTTTCAATCAGCCCCTC
This sequence comes from Melanchra persicariae, assembly GCA_947386135.1. NCBI lineage: Eukaryota > Metazoa > Arthropoda > Insecta > Lepidoptera > Noctuidae > Melanchra > Melanchra persicariae. The sequence continues at coordinate 6,167,987 of OX376655.1, read as the reverse complement.
ATGTAAAAAAGATCAACCCTTGTAAACGCACTTCGCTGATTAATTACTGACTTGCTTTATCCACTCGGATGTAGGGTATAGAGGTACTGACCCTCATTCAACTCCACGGTTTTATTGGGTAAGTGTAATAAAATGCTGATGTGAAAAAATACGCTTGCATTTCAAGCAAGATCTTGATGGGTTTCAAGAATTGTGTTATAAATTCTTGCTTGAAATATGAAATGAGAGGGCAAAGACAATATTTAGTGACAGGTTAGTTCTTTAGCAATCAGTTTCACTAAAATTACAGTGATATTATAAATAGCCGTGTCTCTAGTAAGATGGACAATAAACAGTAGGTACCTGGATGACCGAGCTTTGATGTTTTTTTTTTTGAAACACGGATAAAACGACGTTTTATAAAAATTAAACCTAGCTAGATCGATTTATCGCCCCCGAAACCCCCTGCCTACTAAATCTTATGAAAATCGTTGGAGCAGTTTCCGAGATTCAGATTATATGTATATGTTACGGCTAATAGCCGAAGTGCGGCTACACCTAGTTTTAGCCGGGTACAACTAGCCGGTCATTGGGCACCCCGACTCGGACAGGCCACACACACACACAGGACCCGCCATCCCCTTCGTGGTTATTTTTCTTCAAACCACACAGAAATAGGAACTTTAAAGTGTTTTAACCTAACCTTAGAACTAGTTGTAGCCGGCTAAAACTAGGTGTAGCCGCACTTCAGCTATTAGCCGAAACATATACATACTTACAAGAATTGCTCGTATAAAAGTATTAAATAGATTAAATAGATAACAAATACAAAACATGCAGTTGTGTTACAAAGTTAAAATAAAAAAAAACATTTGATGGCAATTGCCCAAAACCACATTAAAAACCTTGTGCTGGAAAATATCTACTGCTTGATATAGTAAAACAAGTTTTAAAGCTAAATCCCATTCCACAACACCCTAAAATTCCTAAATACTAACAAACAAACATTGATATCACCCAATACCACCAGCAAACATTATGAAAAGAAAATCAAAGAAAAACAATTCACTCCGGCGCCGTTGAGCAAACTTTGGTGCGTTCCCTAATCTCCTACTTATTGGGGTTAAACCGATGAAGTCATCAATTTGAATGAAATCTACTCCGGAACGCCCTCTTCCCTTCGGCTAATCAAAGAGTGCAGAGGGTAAATACTTCGAAACCAGTAGTAGGTAAAGTAAGTACTTTGCGTTTTTTTTTTCAATATCCCTTTGACAAACGGTTTGGTTTCCCTGATTGCTGGCTGAAATTGAGTGTTTGAGTTTTTAAAATTGGAAGGTTAACTTATAGTTCAGTAATGCTTTGTTAAGGTTACACTAGTCGATATTTTGTCCATACTTTCGGGGGGTAAAGTACTTGTATCAAAATGAGTTCAAGTGAAGACAATGAGTGTGATGAAGATGCATTATTTGAGAAAAGTACTATACAAGCCTAGGCCACAAATAGGCATATATAATATGCAGTTATGTTAAGCAAGATATCGTTTCATTTCATTATTAATTTTGTCTGTACGGAAACAGAATAGTAAAAAAAACCTTTGAAAAGTTATAAAGCCAACAAAGATTCGTTTTTCTTGCTAATTTTAACGCAACTTCGGGCGTAAATAAGTAATAAGAGAAGTGTAAAATCTCAAAAACAGAGTCGGTACCGACAATCCTCAATTATAGAAGAGTTCAATAAATTTAATTGGTAATTGATTTATGCAGTGGTTTTTTCATAAAACTCAACTTTCCAGTGGACTTTTCGTGCATCGTCTAGCGTTGTTTCCGTTCGGAACGGTGTTTTGTGCGTGGGAACTAGACATTGTGCGGGTAGACAAGCGTCTATCTGCTCATCACTGATACTGTCTGTGTCGGGCACGATGCCCGGTGAGACAGCATGCTTTTTGGCCACGCTTACCAGTGAGTTCGAGCCCGCGACTAGTCCAACCTTAAGTATTGGATTAGTATCTGTAAAAAGAATACAGTGCCCTACTGTAGTGGTTTTAGTGAGGTGAGAATCCATCTCTCTCCGGTTTTTTCTCCAAAGTCGGGGCCTGAAATCTGATAGTTTCGCCAAAAGTCTATACTGAACTTGTAGGTGCATGTTTGCCTTTCTTGCTAACCGAGTCAATCGCCATTTAGTTCGCCATTCTAAATAATGACCAGTCTTTTTGGTGCGAGTGACACTTGGTCACCAACCTATTTGGTCCATCCTCCATTTTGAAAACCAGTCTATTTCCAAGACTTGAACTAGGTACAATAAACTAAGCAGAGAGTTAATTGAACAACAAAACCATAAACTTAGTTCTATAATTAAACAGCTCATGTTTGCTTTAAGAATTCAAACTCAAACCTCAAACAGAGTCGAATTGAAAGTTCAGAACTCGTCACAGAATAAATAAATAGTTGTACCACCCCACACATACGGGCGCCTACACCCAACATTGTCAAACTTAGTTCCGCGCACTCATTGATATACTGTATTTATTTCTACACTATAAGCGACGTTGTCTATCCACTTCGCACTTGTGATTTCCCCCGGGTAGCCTTGTTTAATAATTCAAGTCGTCCCATGTTCGGACCTTACCTTAGCCTTAGTTACAACGATGCCGAATAATTAATTTACAAGTGCCAGAACAACTTCGGGCTTGACCCACTTGGGCTGTGACGAGCTGCGGTTCGACTGTTTGCTTAAATTGTTATTTTATTCTTCGAGGTTTTGGTAATAGGAAATACTGAAAATGTCACCAGCTAAACTCCAATTTGCAGCTAGTCACTGGAAAGTCATGTCCTGAATTAGTCGTTTAACACAAAAGTGAGATGATCGAAAAGCCCAACGTTTAGCATCAGTGATATTTTCTGTTACTACTACTAACAACAAATGCCGTGCGGAATAGTCTATTCGACGATGGTCGGTAACATACGAAGTCTACAACTAGATGCCAGACTTCAGCGAGAAGCTCTTCTGAAATATTTTTTTCTACAGCTTTACTGACTCGTCCAACCTTACATTTGTCGCAGCAACAAAACACAACAAAAAATCCTGAAAATAGAGAAAAATACATTTTCAATAGCAATAATACCGACACCTGTGGACCCTCATATTATTATAATTCAAATAAATTTAACAAGGTCCCTTTCGCAGCGTGTTTCATACATCAATATCCCAAAGCATTACATACAAACGTAGCGAATATGTCATGTGATAGGGTTACCATCCATAAGAAATGCGTTGGGACAGGTGTGCCTCCGAACGGACCTTTTAGATTGGACTCGGAATAAGAATTGATCGAATTTGTGTCACATCAGTGTGAAGTAGAAATAAAGAATGGAAATATTGTAAGCAGGTTGTAGGTGGCGGGTTTCGCAATAATAATAACGTCATAGATATATGTTTTCGGGAATACAAAAGATCAATGTGCGCACCAATCGCGAGAGTGCTGACAAAGATAACGCCAGCAAAGAGGGAAAGTGGATAAGATAATGACCACTTTTTACAGATTAAGAATAGTTAAATTATATCTTTGCAGCAGTAATAGGTCATAGAAACGTGCAATAACCAGATCACATAAATATTATCTGGTTATCACTTCCATGTCCAGCTCTGACATGGCCTGACAATGAAACTGGTTTTCGTTTATTTAGTTAGTTGATAAGTTGTGTTCTTTTAATTATTTTGTGCGTCATTTCGTGCGCAATAAACGTATTTTCTTTCTTTCTTCTTTTCTCTATAGATTAGACTTACAGTTTAGATTGATATCAAGAATTATTTACCAGTAGACTTCTTAACCTCTCAAGCTCCCGACATGTCAAAATTATATTAGCCAGTATACTATTGTAGTCTTTGTTATATAATAAATCTTGCGTTATAGTAATAATAAAGTTTTAAAACGCGTAAATCCGCTTAACATGAAAGCCTGCATTCTGCGAAGGGTTAGGCAGAGGCGTGCCTGTTAAGTAGGTACTATATACCCAAAATATCGATAAACCTAAAACGATTTTTTTTTTTTTAGATCTCACAAAAGTACAAACTCATGGCTATTCTCCAAGTACACGTGTCATCCCCAAATGAGACCTCAGGTGCAATATTGCACACTCGTGCCTTACGTTCCATGGCGACAAAGAAATACGCGGCGCCTTTAAATTTAGACTCGCTCCAAAATGTCACCTTTATTGCATCTCCTATGAATATGAATTTTATTTAAAGTATAGTAAGAGGTAGATTTTTTACGATTTTTCGGTTATTTATAGCTTCCGATGCTTGTGCAGGTATCGGTTTTGTTGAAACAATTCCGCCAGTGTCCCAAAACAAATTATTGCGTCCTTAGTACTATGCCTTTGGCATCTCAATAGGAAAAATAAGAAGGTCTCTTTTGATGGTAAATAATATAGCAATGTACAGGAAGGCTCTCTTCCGACCAAAATTTATACTATTAAAACGTGTAAGATCATTCGTTCTACAGCTTCATGTAAAGTTCATTCAACCCACAGACGAGTCTGTTCCACCCTTGGGCCCGCCATTATAAACGCCGTTTTAAACAATAGTAATACAACACCCTTACTATACGCACAGTGAAGTTGTAACTTTCAACATCTTACTTCATACATTCATTGTTATCCTCGTCAGTTAATAGCGGTCCGTAGATGGAGCAACTTTAGTTGAAGCCGATCCGTTAATGATTGCCTGTTGTAGCCACAAAAAGGACTGGAAGAGAGTGAAGTCACTCGACGTGTTATGGTTGCGAGTTGTGAAATCCAGCAAGTCGACACAAATGGTACAAAGTCAGTTGCTAGTTGCAGCAAATAAGAATTTGATTTCACTGGGTGGAGAAACCGAAAACTGTAGGGCAACCACCGAAACTGAACTCTTAAGTGGCTATGTCTACGCATTCTCTCAAAATTAAGTTTATGAGAAACGTCATAAACGGCTAACTATAAGTTCCTTGTTGCCGCAACTCCGAGACAAAAGTTTCTCCGTCTGAGCGCTTATGACGATACGTTAGTAGTAAAACGTGAACTGTCAAAAGTTCCACAAAGTTCAACGGCCCGTGTATCAATAGAAATCATTCGGGGCGCCGCCGCCGGTCGCTCACAGGCCATTGATTTTCACGATAAATGTCGAACTTACAATAGTTTTTGCTAGAACAGATGTTGTTCTAATCCACACGATTTTGATTATTCCTTTGTTTCAGACAATGTTAAATTATTCGTGGAATTAAAGATGTTGTGCATCAGACTTGAAAAGTGTTTTCATTAAATGGTAGCTTTGACTATCTTTTTTTATGGATGGGAAATCATCAAATGACTCCTGCCGCTCTGGGTGGAGTGGGAGGGAATGTCAGACTCTCACTGACTAAAACCCATACGTGCTCCTCGTAGTGTCTTTTGCTTTCCAGGGCCGCGGTAACTCTTTCGAACAAAATCCGCAACCCTGGCAGGATCTGGTCCTAACGGGCCCCTTCTCCTATGCTGACATCTCTTTGAGGCGCGCGTGGAACACAACGCGCCGTCGACCCGCGCCGTCGACCCGCGCCTACTTTTGATCGGACGGCGAACAACCCAACGCTCGCCGTCCGTAGGTTCGCGCCTGCGGGAGCTGGGAATCGCCCTGCGACTCCCTAAGTTGCGGCGGCTGGGGCGTGAGGGTTGTCTCTCCCTCACGCGGCCCGCCTCGTCCTTCACTACCATTACTGCTTTTGACTCCCTACTTTATCGATTGTCATAGTCACTTATTGCACGGCCCTAGCGCATCCTAGACAGTCTGCTAAGCTACTACGATAGTTAGAATAGTAGTACGAAGCCCTGTATTAGCATCACGATATGGGCCATCATCAAATACACTGGCGTGCAAAAAAAAAAACAAAAATCGACTGAAAAACTTTTTGTAAAAAAAAATAGACTACCTAATACGAGTTATTCTTCGTAGTAGTAGGAATTATTGTAGTAGGAGTCCTGGCTTTAAAAAATACCATCCTTGTACTCATTGAATGTATCAGATTTCTAATTATTGACTGTAGAAGTATCCCACTCTATGATAAGAGCTGTTATGTGTGCTGCACTATAAAATATGTTGTATATAAAATATGTATTAGTTATTGTTTTTTTTATACTTATACATGTTATGTGTTTTATCGGCCTTAGTTGCCTAAATTAAATGATAAATAAATAGAACAGCAACTTACCTAACGTTGTTAGTAGTATAAATAAAAATTACTATGATATCAATTATAATATACCTTTTAAGGGTGGCCTTGTGATGTTAAGGAAGAATTTTCTAGCTTTTAACGAAAATCACTACAAAGGTACCTAAGTTTATCGGGCAGTTCAAAGACCCATAATAGGCCATTAACCGGCTCGTACAAAAAACATGCCATAAATTAGCAGACCACAGCGATATGTCTTGCTCCCCCTAGTAAATTTCATTGCGAGCGATACCCCGTATTTAGTGCTAACCCATCGGCCCTATACGACTCCCATTATGGGATTGATGAACCCATAATAGTAGGGATTTATCTGTCTCATTGTATCCGGGATGGAGAGGGTATGTCAGTGGTGGAGTTATACATTCTTGCTTGGGATTTGTATAAATAAGCAGCAATAGATAGTTTACGTCAGATTGTGTTTTTCATATCAGACTTGAGCTACTTAATCAAAATAAGTTTCAAGAAAACCCTGATCTATTATTAAACAAAATAAATTAATCATAATAATTATTATACAGCAGTTAAGCTGGCCACTCAAAAAAAATAGGGGTAAGTACATAAATAAGGCCGTGATTTCAAAACTATCGCAATATAGTTTCGAAAACCGAACGTGACAAAAAAGGAGGGAACCTAAAAAACCCTATAAATCCGGGTCTCCAATAAAACAGGCAACAATGTATAAAGAAACTCAATTCGTTATATTTGATTTTATATGAGGATCAGTTGGTAGCCATTGAATAAATTTCCTGTATGTCAGGGCCGTGGGTCGTTCTATAAATCTCGCAAATTATATTCATAGACTGACAAACCGAATTCTGATGCTATCGGCCCATACAATGTTACTTTACCATCGACCTTGAATACTAGATTCGCGAAGATACTACCTTGATCTGATAAGCTAAATTATTCGTTACCTCTTCAAAAAATATTCACTTCCCTTATAACAAAGGAAGTCCTTGTACTAGCAGCTAAGGCCATATTTCAGACATGTCACAGTCGGAAAATCTTTGTCATATATTTTGATGTTGTCTTTGTTTTAGTTTACTGCTGTCACGTAAAATAGACTACAGTTTTGTGATTTAGAGCGCTGCAACAGTTTAAAAGGACTGTTATGTCAGCCGCTTGAACGTATTACCATTTGCAAAATAGTTTTCCTAAAACTAGGTACATATTATAGAGGATATGCGGACCTGGGTGTAAGGTCTAGCCAACCTCCATTGAAAATGGAGGATCCTCCGACCAGACGTTGTCTGGTGGGCAACTGCCCACCCATTGAAATCACACGGAAAACTCTGACACCGCGATGCAGGATTTCGTACAGTAGTTCGCTGCTAGCGGGATAGATGACGCTGCAGTACTTTTTTGTTTTTGTGATGGCGTAGATGCCGCTACAATATTATTATGTTTTCAATTACTTGATAACTTTTCACTAAGTAGGAATTCAAGAGTAGTGTCATATCTGACAGGTGCGCTCTCCCAAGTCAAGCCCTTGATTAAAAGTGCCTACTTATTGCAATTTACGAAAAACGTCTGCAAAATCGGAAATAATTTCAGGACACGCTTTTAAATTTTATAGGATCGAAACCACATTAAGCAGATTACTGAATTTAAACCATTTCAGATAAATGATCGCAATGAATTATTTAGTGGTCGCCAAATTAACGGATTGAGTGTCTATTGACAATTTGTTGGTGTTTGGTTTGCTATAATACAACAATACATTACTTATTTAGTAAAGTGAAAAAACGTTTAACACATTCATAGCTTTATAAACCAGTTAATGAATTCCATAACCACTTACCGATATCAGGATGGTACTTATCGTGGACAGTTTGTGAAGTCCGCTGGAATCTGCAGGATGCGAGATGCACAGAACTAGTCTATGTGGCGACGCTTGAGAACGTCTATCCAGCAGTGGACGTCTTTTGCATGAAACGACGTTGAATAAGTATCGTAGGGACAGCTATCTTCCATAAATATTTTTGTTGTTAACAATACACTTAATCGTTGCTTTCTTAAATTGACAAATAGGAGCCACTGTGGCTGTATCATTTTACTTAACTAAAACTATCTTAAAACAATACTAAATTCTGATGGAAGCATAAGCTAATTCTAAAGCGAGATTATCCATGTTTGTAGTTATAGTCTCAGTGGAAATTGGTGCTCAGTGCTCAACTTTATACAACTACCTCGAAACACAAATACAGCAATAACTAGAATACTAGATCGTATCCATTCAAACTCATGCACTACAGAACGAGATATGCTGACAACTAGGGGTCCTATTATCAAAATAACTAGTATGCTAGAAAGTCCAGTTACCGTTTGACACCAGTGCGAGTTTCCCCTTCATTGTGCGAGGATTTCTAAGCCCCCTTTGAGAGTATTCTTTAGAATGGGTGCCTAGCAACTGTTGATGGATTCAGCTTTGCGTATGATGGAGTTGTGCGTTTCCACCCCTTTGGATTGTCAATCATCTAGCATGCATTGCGACATAAATATAAAGTGAAATAATAAGGGTTTTTCTGGCTTAATTACGACACTAGTTGGCGCCACTTACGCGAGAAGTCCTCCTTCATGAAATTGTGACTTTGACGTAACCATGACATTGACGTTAATTTAACTCGTGTCGGAAAACATTAGCGTTTTAACAGATGCCTGGACCTGACGACTTAGTGCTGCCACCTGGTGTACGTAATTTCGGAAAAGTCTCATTGAATATTTCAAACAAAAATACAATGAGACTATGAGGTACTCGTATATTAAAATTTTGGGACTTAATTTCTTGAAGTAGTTATATTTTCGAGCCGTTTGAAACTCTCCGGTGATGGGATCCGAGTGCTCATCCGTGCTCATAGTTGACACTTCGCGTGACCCAAGGGCTGGCTTTTACCTTGGATAAGCATTGCCATACAACGTGGCAAAGCCACCAGTCTTTTGAGCACACTAGTCGACAGCGATGCGAATGAATTTTTCGACGCCATATTCTAAGGTTTACTTAGTAATTTTTATTGTTAGTGTATATATGGTTAGTTATGTATTTATTAAAACAACTTTAAATATCTGTTCATATTAGGTTCTTGTTCGTACGTAGTTGCCTCGTTGTTGTAGTAGTCGCAAGTGCTTCTGCAGGAAGTCCTGGGGTTATTTCCGAGGATATGCAAAGTCTCACAGGGTACTTCCATCAGGAATGTTTCAGTACTGCCCGAAGTTCGTGCTCTGTTGATGGCAAAAGACTTTTACAAAATTTACGAAATATGGCCGATAAGTAAGTACACTTCTGCCTAACCTTTCAGGAAAAACAGGTGTGATGTTTAAGTAATTCATCTCAAACTTCATATTTCACCTCCACAAAATCGATAATATATTAAAACCAGCCAGCAACATACGAAAGTACTTACAAAACTTTCATCGAGTCACTACTTCAAACTCGTAGTCGGGACGTCAAAAATCAAACAGAAGAAAAGTCAAACATTGGCTACAAACGTTGGTAAACAAGATGTACTGAATGTCGTGGCACGTGACGAGAACTTCGCATCGGAGGGTAGTTAGTGTAGTGACAGATACAGGCAGGATCGCTGTTATATAGACATTGGGAGTCGTTGAACGCAATGGTTGAAAACGTACTTATTTTTTTATTCTGCAAGGTAAACATCCTGAATATCATTTAGTCAAGATTCTTAAGGACATTTTGCATTATAAAAGGTGGTTCGGTAAAATATATGATACGATATTTAATACACACAGACCCCTAAATACGTGGTCTACATTTTTGACTTTTGGCCTTAAGACACACGAATAAATTAAAGACCGTAAATATGAAATATCATCAAACGTTTGCTCGATTTACCTGCTACGATATTCAATATTTCTTTATGAAGGACTCTTGGATGTTAATGTATACCTACGGCCTCTATTGTTGCCATCAAAATATTACTGAGTACTACAAAATTCGATAACAAAAAACGTACCTTTATAAAACAGAATCATTTCAATACGTTGATACAAAACTCAATTTACCCTTGATCAAAAACGGAGACACAAACAACGAGTGAAATATCTCTTAAAAAAGTATCAGTTACTTTAGTAACTACATTTTGGTCGGAAAATAAAATTATAGAGTACCTTTTCGACGAAGGAAAGCGTAACACACTCGGATCGCGATCCGCATACTAAATGTAAGGAAGCACCGACGTGAAAGGTTCCCGTATCGATTCCTTGAAATTTCTACCCTAAACACACTTGCTTGGATAAAATATAAATAAGATATACCCAGTATTTCCACATTCCGAACTCTTAAAATCATTTTGGCTTCTTCTAAATCGAGAATGAACTTTGAAAGGCTTTTTTACGAAAAATAAATAATTTATAAAATCGTTTTCGGTCTCTTGCAAGTCTGGCACTGAAAAGATTTGTAATTCTATTGTGCCAATTTGAATTTTTGAATAAAGATTTATTATCATTATTCTATTTTAATCTTGAATTCAACTACTTACACAACCAAAGGATTCATTATCAAAAAAAAATTCAAAAATAATCCCTTTTGTCAAGTACAAAAACATTACAGGATATTTCCAACAGGTAAATAATCCTTTGAGCAAGTTCGTAAATAAAGTTATATAATCTAAGCCCCACATAAGGATAGGCCGAATCGGTTCCAAGCTGCGAGATTTTATCCCCACATGATCCCCACTGACCTGAAAAACAGTTGATCAGCTGCGGGTCCTCCCACGGTGCAAGAGTCATTCCGGGAAAATGGGTTAGCAGATATTATCCTTATCCTTATGAACCTACAAACATATCGGGTTTACGATAAGAGTTCTTACTGCCAACAGTAAAGGAAGGAAAAATAAAGTTGTGTTACAAGTATTTAGTTACCCATAAAAAGCAAGGAAGTGTAAGTAAGCACTAAAACATTACCTACTCGTAAAATAAAAATTTCGTTGACTTCAGTCTGTACAACTTGTACCTAAATATTTTCTCGTCATGTCCCAAAATGACAGCTCCGCAAATGTTTCGAAGCAAACTACTACATTTAGATGCATGGACCCATCAGGCAACTGCCAACGAATACATAACACATTTTTCAGCCGTTCTAAATAACGTAAGCCTCCATGCAGGGGCTCCGACACAAACTTCCATTATGTACAAACAAAAAACTGTCGCAGTAGCAACATTCACGAACTATGAGGGAAAAAATAAAGGAGCAAAGTGAAGTCCCATGTCCACGGAACGTGCTGTACCTGAATACAAACGACAAATAACAAAATTTCTGCGGTCGCAACACTTGGGCCTTAGAAGGGGTCAACCCTTTGAAAAGCTTGAAATATACCCGACAATTTCTTGTGACTTAATTTGATGGTTTCGGAAACTTAGAGAAGAAAGCGCCATTCATTCTTGAGACGTTAGGATTTTCTTGGAATACCAATTATGCTTGGCTGATCAAAGAACCTACTACTCAATATCTTAACAAGATTTCGTTTCTGATCACTAAGTTCTTACAGGTACAATTGCTCTCGACAATTCTTGTAATCGTCCAACGTTTTCCTATAATTTCAAGTCACAGATACAACAACAAAAGAAAAATAAGCGACGAAAAATTACAAAGCAAAAACGTTTTAAGAGTTAAGCCTCGCTCCTGATTGAGTGGGATAAACTTGAAGGAAAAAGAGCAAAGGTAAATCCCTCCTGACCAAACAGCACTTAAGTGTGTCCACTTAACGTTGAGAGTACGAATGAAAGCGGCCTGGACCCAATACCGGCCAAAGTAAATAGATGAAATTTCTTTTCACTTGACTAAAGCTAAGTGAATGCGGACTGTGTTAATAAAATAATAGTGCCACCTTATCGGGCACTTCGTCTAATGCCCGCTATATCTGCAAAGGATTGTGCGTGCCCAAAGAAACAAACTCCTACAAACGACTTTTCTAAATGGGGCCAGACTTTACTTAGCTCCGAACTTTGGACTTTCAAACTGTGAATTAAATCTAATTGTTTAAGTTAGACTTTTTTTTACCTAATTTGTACCTCGTGTTAAGTAAAAAGTCAGCAATTCGTCGAGCTCTGGTTACCAACATTTGCAAAACGAAAATTAGCTACGATGACTCTAAAACGTTAAGACGCGGAATAAAAAGGCTGTTATCGGGAAATTACACCAGAATGTTCCTGGAATACTGCACGCAATTATAGCCGTTTCGTCGTCGACAATACGACCCGAAATGGCGTAAGCAGTTTAATTAACAGTTACATGAACCTTACAGCATTCTGTGGTTTCCTTTTCCTTTAATTACACTTTGATTAGAATCATGAATCTTATACGTTTGACCTCCGAATAAATAAGTACCTGCGTAAGGATCCTGTCCTTTTTTTCTTAATTAAGGTCGCCTAACTGAATTTACGAAAAGTAAGCGAGGCTCTGTAGGTAGAGTAAATGAAGTTAGTTCGGGAGGTAATAGGCGCTACCACCTAAATTTGTTCGGTCAAAACGATATTTTATTCTGGAGTTTATAAAACTGAAACGTTTTCATAAAGATCACACTTTAAAAAGCTTTCGAATTTTCATTTTGGAGCGTGATCGTGTAAATCGCGTCTTTCAGAATTTTAGATAAATATACCCCTGTGTCATAAATATCTTATCTTGGACATAATATTAAACTTTGAATGCAGAACACCCGATATCTTGCATCCTTGTTGCCGATAACAATTTTGTTCATATTTTAGGGCGTTCTAAACTAGGCTAAAATTTACTATGTACTTAAAAGAGCCTTGACAAAATGACACTGTATCAGCGACAACGATTATCAAAAAGTCCTACATGCATGGATGGGATTCACAAGCAATAATTATGTCAAGTCCTACATGTATGATGTGTGGATGTGATTAACAAGCAATTTGACATGTCCTACATGTATGATGCATGTATAGGATTGACAAACAATATGACAAGTCCTACATGTATGATGTATAGATGGGATTGACAAGCAAGATAACACTTTAAGTCCTACATGTATAATGTATGGATGGGATTGACGAGCAAGATAACACTAAGTCCTACATGTATGATGTATGGATGGGATTGACAAGCGATAACACAAGTCCTACATGTATGATGTATGGATGTGATTAACAAGCAATTTGACATGTCCTACATGTATGATGTATGGATGTGATTAACAAGCAATTTGACATGTCCTACATGTATGATGCATGTATAGGATTGACAAACAATATGACAAGTCTTACATGTATGATGTGTGGATGGGATTGACAAGCGATAACACAAGTCCTACATGTATGATGTATGGATGGGATTGACAAGCAAGATAACACTTTAAGTCATACATGTATGATGTTTGGATGGAATTGACAAGCGATATGACAAGTCATACATGTATGATGCATGGATAGGATTGACAAGCGATACGTCCTATATCTTTTGAACTTTAACTGATAAATTATCTTATTGTCAAGAGGCCTACCTTCTATCTATTGGGGTTTGGTTTATCAGTCCTGATGTTGGACCATTGTGCATGAGCTATTGCAGCCGTCATTTGAACTAGAGGCCTACTCTACCCACAAGGATCAAAAGAAATCTACTCAAACAATAACTCCACATAGCAACTACAAATAAATAACCTGATATTGTTTATACCCCCAGAGATACAACAACGACTCTCAATCGGAGATAAAATCGAGACTCCTACAGTCCATGGCCGATCACGTCCCAACTTAACCTGGAGAGTTAGGGTGTTTGTTTAACCAGCCTCTATTTACAGCAGTGGTTCCCAACCTTTGTTTAACCCGAGACCACTTTGATGCTAGCTGGGACCAGAAAACAAGAATAAAATTAAATTGTGTTATTCTTAAATTAAACTTTTATCATTATGATATTCAAAACTTGTAGCTTAGTACACAGCATTGTCATAGAAAACACTGATTGTGAAACAACTGGTTCTAAGTTTCTATTGGAAATGGTGTTTAATAGAAACTTAGAATCAGTTGGCAACAATAAGTTTTTTGTGGTGAAAAAATTTAAATAAAACTTTCGCGGACCATAATTTTGCCCTTGCGGACCACCAGTGGTCCACGGACCACAGGTTGGGAGCCACTGATTTACAGAAACCGTGGCTTGAGTGCCAACTAAATCTATTTAGGGAACAACCGAACAACACAGAAACAGAGATTTTTAAAAATGGAACAGATAAAGAATGTGGTGTGTCTATGGTTTAAAAAGTTAGCTGCTATGAAACGTATTAGGTGATGAAGTTACTGGTAAAAAAAATAACAGAGGTCTACGCTGTTTCATTTTTTTAAATTGTCACTGCAACAGTCGATGGCTCTTCACTTTGGGACGTACTTCACTTAACTAGCCTCTATTTACAGAAATCGTGGTAAACGCCAACTCAAACTTTAGGGAACAAAAGACAAGCGAGATGTTCAAAAATATTGAACAGATAACATGAAATATATGAAGTTTTTTTTTCTATTGCTAACTATGTTGCTTACAGTTAAACAAAAGATACAAACGAGAGATTAAAAAATGGAACTAAACGGCTGTGGTTAGAAAAATAAGTAATAGTATTTGATTTGTTTTCGTTTCATGCTTTATAATTATGTTATTGGGTCGTGTATGTAATTGTGATAATTACTCGTTTACAAACAGAATGTTATTTTCCCTTGTGAAGTGGTGGATGTGTTTATTTATATTGGTTCATCTTTCATTTTCTCGGAAGTATTTTTCATCGGTAAGTAGACAAATGTAGACTATGCTTAATCGTCCTTGATAATTTACATTCACTTTTTCGGGAATATAGTTTACTACTTTTAGTGAGAGAAGACTCTAGAAGTCTAGATCATAACTCCACTTTGAGATAGATACATAGTATATAGTTGCACAACTCTTTTTCACAAACTTAACTCTATGGGTACAATGGCGGTCTTATCGCTGACAGCTATCTCTACGACTTCTACGAGACAACCATACACGTTCAAGTAATTTGATCAAACTGGCTGGTTCAAACAGTTTCATCAAATTGACATGAGTGTATGTCGGAAAATATGATCAAAAATGAGTAGTCAAATGGCATGAAGAAATACGAAATTTCGTATTTATATTTGTTCAAACAGTTTGAACCAGTCTGTTTGATCAAATTACTTGAACGTTTATGGCCCGTATTAGGAACTTAAATTCTCTGGGCGTTGTCTGCAGTGTGCAGCTATTACATTCATTAAATTAATAAAAATATCAAGACTTCTAAATCTATACCCAGGTTCGAAAAAACTCTGCCAGGGTGACGGATTTTGTTCGAAAGTGTCACCGCGGCCCTGGAACGCAAAGAGCACTAGGAGGAGCACGGATGGGTTTTAGTCAGTAAGAGTCTGACACTTTCTCCCGCTCCACCCAGATCGGAAGGGGTCATTTGCTGATATCCCTTCCTTAAAAAAAAGGTTCGAAAAAAAAACTACAAAATAACTTTAATTTTGGAAGTCGGTGTTTGAATTACGAAGAAACAACCAAAAACACCGAATTAAAAGCTTTTTATTTTTTACTTTTTAGTGGTACCCCACACCTAACAAAACCACCGGAAAGTCACAGGAAAGCAAAATACGCAATTTCAATGGATGATTTTCCACATATTTTTCCAGCTATTTTGATTTAAAAATCAAACTACTGAACCGATCTTGATAAAATTTCAATGGGACCAATCGAGAAGTATATCCTTTCACATATTTTTTTTTTTCAAATCATTTTATAAATGACGGATATATGCGGTAACAAACTTAAAAAAAAATAAAAAATGCAATCGAATTGAGAATCTCCTCTTTTTTTGAAGTCGGTTGAAAACTAGACTAGGTAGCTGTTTATTGAAAACTAGACTAGGTAGCTGTTTATATGCTGTGACATACCAATTATAGAATAGTCAGAATTAGATTGGCTAACCCAAATTGCATAGATAAACACATAATTACGTACAAAAACTAAATCATTATTTAGTTCGCATAATTTTATGTTTGGTAATGTTATTTGCATTGTACAAACTAAAATATTCCAAATAATTTAGTTTATACGACAATTTGTACAAACATAGTGTACGGTCGACCAAAGCTTGGTCATTATATATAATTATACAATTAATTACATTTGGGTGATGTTGTTACTTCATTAGGAACATTACGTTGTGATTATTACAATATTAGTGGGTGATAACTGCGGATGCTGGGTTAGATAAGGCCTTAGATGAGAAGATAAGGGTAAAGTAAGTGCAGAAAGAACGGTCGGTGACAGTCGGGAAAAATTTACATTAGTAGATACCAGACTCCGAAGCAGGGTAATGGTTTTCGAGAGTATTTATGCATATAATATATATGTATATGTCACCGTTTCGGGAGATGATTCTGCAGTCTTCAGACGATGCGTGCAAATACCGGCAGCTCAATAGACGGATCTCTAAGTCCTTGAAAAGCGACCTCCGCCGCTTTAATACTGAAAAGATTAAAGACGCGATAGAGCGGAATAAGGGCTCCAAGGTCTTTGCAAGAGATTAGTCTATTGGGCAGAGCCAGCTCACAAAACTGAAGACCGACGATGGCAGAACCATATCCGCCAAATCGGAGCTTCTGAGGGAGATCGAGACATTCTATGGACAGTTATACACGTCAATGACCAAACCCGCAGCAAATCTAGCGAACGACCCAAGAGCTAGATTGACCCGGCATTATACCGAAGACATCCCGGACGTCAGCCTGTATGAGATTAGGATGGCTCTGAAGCAGCTTAAAAACAACAAGGCGTCGGGTGAGGACAGAATCACGGCCGAACTCCTGAAGGCGGGTGGAAAACCAGTCCTTAAGGCCCTTCTGAAACTGTTCGATTCCGTCATATTCGAGGGGAAAACGCCACAAGCTTGGAGCAGAGGTGTGGTGGTACTCTTCTTTAAAAAGGGCGACAATGCTCTGCTTAAGAATTACAGGCCCATCTCACTTCTGAGCCATGTCTACAAGCTGTTTTCCAGAGTCATCACAAACCGTCTCGCACGCAGGTTTGACGACTTCCAGCCTCCCGAACAAGCTGGATTCCGGAAAGGCTTCAGCACCGTAGACCACATACACACGCTGCGGCAGGTTATACAGAAGACCGAAGAGTATAATCTGCCCCTCTGCTTAGCGTTTGTGGACAACGAGAAAGCCTTCGATTCGATCGAGACTTGGGCTGTGCTGCAGTCTCTCCAACGGTGCCAGATCGACTATCGGTACATCGAGGTGCTGAAGTGTTTGTATGAAAACGCCACCATGTCAGTTCGACTTCAGGATCAGACATCAGAACCTATCCTCCTGCAGCGGGGTGTGAGGCAGGGAGACGTAATTTCTCCGAAACTGTTCACTGCTGCAATGGAGGACGTCTTCAAGGTTTTGGACTGGAAAAGGCTAGGCATTAATGTCAATGGCGAGTACATCACTCATCTTCGATTTGCCGACGATATAGTCGTCATGGCTGAGACCACAGAGGACCTCAGTACAATGCTCTATGACCTCAGTAGAGCTTCCGAAAGAGTGGGTCTTAAAATGAACATGGACAAAACCAAGGTCATGGTAAATACCCATGTAGCACCCACTCCTATCAAGATTGGAGGCTCTGCACTCGAAGTTGTTGATGAGTACCTACGTCTACCTGGGACAAACGATCCAGCTAGGTAGGGCTAACTTCGAGAAGGAAGTCAACCGTCGAATCCGACTCGGATGGGCGGCGTTCGGGAAGTTGCGCGGTATCTTCTCGCCTCACATACCACAGTGTCTCAAGACGAAAGTCTATGACCAGTGCGTGTTGCCAGTGATGACCTATGGACTCGAAACGTGGTCGCTCACAATGGGCCTCATCAGAAGGCTTAAAGTCACCCAAAGGGCAATGGAGAGGGCAATGCTCGGACTTTCCCTGCGTGATCGAATCAGGAATGATTATATCCACAAGAGAACCAAGGTTACCGACATAGCCCGAAGGATCGCCAAATTGAAGTGGCAGTGGGCAGGGCACATTGCTCGCAGAACAGATGGTCGATGGGGCCGAAAAGTTTTGGAGTGGTGACCGCGTACCGGAAGACGCAGCGTTGGAAGGCCTCCCACAAGGTGGACCGATGACCTGGTGAGGGTCGCGGGTAACCGATGGATGCGAGACGCACAGGACCGGTGGTTATGGCGACACTTGGGGGAGGCCTATGTCCAGCAGTGGACGTCTTTCGGCTGATATGATGATGATGATGATGATGATATGTCACCGGGAAATCGTATACTCCGTAAGATTGTAATATTTTTTTTTTTATTTATCAATGGACTAGCTCTTGACCTCGATCACACCTGATGGAAAGCGATAGATGAGATCCATGATGAAGCGAGCGTGCCCAGAAAATGCCTTGAGGCACTGGTACTCCCACGCGTCGACGAAACACAGCAGGCTGCTTGACGCCGAACTCCGGTGGGAGGGTGGTCGCGAACCAGGCGGGCGTTAGCACTACCACCGCAACGGAAGGATTGGCCAGTCTTATAAGGTGTTAGGTGAGACTGTCCAGGATGCATCCAGCGCTCGGTTCAGTTGAGTGTCTGATGGAACAAATTGCGCTACACGAGGAGGCTCCATCATGCACCCCAAAAATAATTAGACTTTAATAGATTATATGCCTATTTTAGATTACTACACTTCTGGACACATCTATTGGCCCACCTTGTATTTTCAGTTTCGTTTGGTCCTAGCTAAAATTTTATATTAGGTCGAGCAAAAAGTTTTTATGCAGTTTTGAACCTGGCACATTCACAATTTCATTCAATAGTCTTTTTTTGAATTTCGAACACAGAATTTAAAGAAACAAAAGACAATTTGGAGCCTGTTTGTTGATATCAAACAATCGAATACTAAGAAAACTTGGTTTTATTGGTTTACTTGGATTTAATTCTTGAAAAAGTGATTGATATCTTTGGTTTTGCAACAAACATTACTTATTCTTAACATTAAGGTGAGGTTCTATCAATAATCTATGGATACTTCACCTGAAGTCGCCGCCCAAGCTGTGGCACTTATTCAGGCCGGACACAGCCAAAGAAACGTGAGTGCTCAACTTAATTTAAGTCGATCTGCGGTCCGAAATGTTTATCGGAGGTACCTAGAGACTGGCGGCTTTGTTCGTCGCCAAGGAAGGCCACGATCTCGGGTCACAACTGAAAGGCAGGATCGATTCATCGTGACGACCAGCTTGAGAAATCGTCACCTTACCTCCATTGAGATACAAAACCAACTTCGCGACTTCCACGGAGTATCTGTGAGCGCTCGAACTGTTCGGAGAAGGTTACAAGAACGCGATATGGTACCACACAAGCCAGCTAATGGGCCCAAACTAACGCGAGCCCACCGAACAGCGCGCCTTCATTTCGCACGCAGTCATTTAAATTGGACACAGCAAGATTGGAGCCGTGTACTCTTTTCTGATGAGTCTAAAATTGTGTTACATGGCAATGATGGAAGGAAGAAGGTCTACCGACGTAAGGGAGAGCGTTTCGCACAATGCTGCTTTGAAGAGAGGGTTGCTTATGGCGGTGGCTCATGGACTGTCTGGGGCGGTATATCCGCGAGCGGCAAAACTCAACTTGAGGTTGTTACAGGACCACGGCTGCCAACATTAAATGCTGAAAGGTACATTCGTGAGTGCTTAGAACCTCACGTGATACCATACGCGGACTATGTGGGCCCAACTTTCCTTTTTATGCATGATAATGCAAGAGCCCATGCGGCCGGCATCGTCAGGGAATATCTTCGGGATGTGAACATCACAGTTATGGACTGGCCAGCCAGAAGCCCAGACATGAACCCCATTGAGCACATGTGGGACGAGCTAAAAAGACGTGTTAGGGCTCGTCAGCCAGTTGCCCAGACGATGCAGGAGTTGAAAACTGCCATAGAAGAGGAATGGGAGATGATCCCTCAAAATTTCATAGAGCGGTTGATAAACTCTATGCCTAATCGTATGAGAGCTGTGGTAGATGCCCATGGAGGCAACACGCGTTATTAAATTAAACCTTTATTTGATAAAACATGTTTTGTTATTAAAAAATCAATTGCTTTTAACAAGGCGCATATCCGACTTGTTAGGCGTAGCTCCATGTCGTATGGTATTCTGAATTCAAATTTAAAACAATACAATCGAAAAAGATGGTAAAATGTATCAGGTTTAAAACTGCATCAACAGTTTTTGTTCAATCTAGCAATCAAAGTCAAAGTCAAAGTCAAAGTCAAAGCATTTATTTCAATTAGACCATTTACAGGCACTTTTGAATTGTCAAGGTCGGTCGGTCAAAAAAAAAAAAAAGATGAAGCTATTTGCACGTTCCAAAGCGTAGATCTCTATGGAGAAGAACGTGCAAGAAACTCCACGGACACTCTTTTAAAAATAAGTTTTTGTTACAAAATTATGGTTACATCATTCATATTGAGATTATACATATATGTGAGAACGATGTAAAAGACGTGCAGGATAGTCCGGAGTAAAAAAGAAACAATTCAAAGAAATAATTAAAATAGACCATGGCAGCCGAGAGATGACCAGTCTCAGCTGACGGCGCCCGTTCACGAACATGACGCATACGCTAGCACCATTCGGCTCGACCATTTTTAAGGGAGCCAAATGATCCAACGCAAACGCCACCATCAGCCAGACTTTTGAGTGAGCATGACATCCCCAATCGCCAGGGTACATTCAAGTCAAAGACCTACCCAAAATGATCATTATAGTTTAAATTTGAGGGACCTACATAGTACTCACACATGTGCCGTTAATGTATGAAATTATACAATGCTAAATAAATTGAGTCTATACAATAAAAATAAAAAAAATATAGCATTCTTACAATCTTCATCCGGTCCAACAATATTTCCAAATGCTAACAGATTACTTTGTGCGCCCTAATGGCTGTGGAGCAGGACCAGCATTGAGCCAAGCATTTTTATCTTCAATATACTCCCCTAACTTATAATATGCTTGCCTGCATAGTGTGCGTTTAATACAAGATTTAAATTTAGTCTCATTTAGTTCTAATATATGGGGAGGTATTTTATTATAACATTTTAAACAGTACCCCATAAAAGATGAGGCTACTTTAGCCAGTCTGAAACCTGGTTGAACTAATTGGTCCCTATTTCGAGTACCATAATTATGTCTGTCGCCTCTTTTATTAAAAAGATGTAAATTCTTTCTAACATACATGATGTTTTCGTAAATGTATTGACAAGGTACCGTCATGATGTTAATATTCTTAAACAGTTCCCTTAAAGAATCGCGCCGGCCGAGTTTGTATACGGCTTTAATGGCTCTTTTCTGCAGAATAAAAATAGACTCGATGTCTGCAGCCCGTCCCCATAGTAGTATACCGTAAGACATGATACTGTGAAAGTAACTAAAATAGACCAGTCTCGCGGTATCTACATCCGTAAATTGGCGGATTTTCCTGACAGCATATGCTGCTGAACTTAGCCGTCCTGCAAGAGATGTTAAATGAGGACCCCATTGTAGCCTTGAGTCAAGAGTAATTCCCAGGAAAACCGTTTTATCGACGAATTCAAGTTTTTCCCCGTTCAATACTATGTCACAATCACTGCCTCTGACATTTGGTAAGGCAAATCTTATGCATTTCGTTTTCTTTTCATTTAGAACTAAATTATTGGCAGTAAACCAATTTTGGACTTGCATTAGGGCGTTATTTATGACGTCAAGATTATTGGTTCGTCTATTTATCTTAAAAATCAAAGAGGTATCGTCGGCAAACAACACCATATCAAGTTTTTGTTGCAATAAATGGGGCAAATCATTTATATATACTAAAAATAAAAAAGGACCTAAAATTGAGCCCTGGGGAACCCCCATTTTCACATTTAATCCCGACGAATTGACACCGTTTACTTGAACTAACTGCTGTCTATCATTTAAATAAGATTTAACAAGGCTTAAAGCTGTTTTGCCCAGCCCGTAATGCCCAAGTTTCAGAAGTAATGTTTCGTGATTTACACAATCAAACGCCTTAGATAGGTCACAGAAGATGCCTATGGCATCTTGTGCCTCTTCCCACGCATTAAAGATGTGCTTCAATAAGGTAACACCAGCGTCAGTCGTGCAACGTCCTCTGGTGAAACCATACTGTTTATCATGCAAGATGTTATTGGTGTTAAAATGATAAAGCATCTGATTAAGCATCACTTTTTCAAATACCTTGCTGAACACTGGCAACACGGATACTGGTCTATAATTGTTTGTGTCTTTACTATCCCCGGATTTGAAAAGTGGTATCACCTTACTGAATTTCATTAGGTCCGGAAAGACACCTTGATCGACACACAAATTAAATATTAAAGCTAAGTAAGGCGCTATAGTTTCAATAATTGAGGTACACACTTTGATAGACAATCCCCATAAATCCTCGGTCAATTTAACCTTGATTTGTTTGAAAGCTTTCATTACTGTTATGGGGTTTATATGCTTGAAATTAAATTCAGTCGGGCAGGCTGAAACATTTGCCTGTAACAAACCAAAAGCAAGCGAAGGTGACGAATTTATCGATCATATTTCGGTAGGGGCCATCGAAACCTAAACTCTAAGGTGGGCCAATAGATGTGTCCAGAAGTGTATTTCTCGATGTATTATGAAAAAATCGTTTTGTATAGGTACTTACTTACGGCGGGCGTTTGCAATTTTCCACTGACGTGTACATTTCTTTGGCACACCCTGTAGGCCTAAACGGTCGGTTGCGGATTTTGTTCGAAAGAGTTGCCGCGGCCCTGGAAAGCAAAGGTTACTAAGAGCACGGATGGGTTTTAGTCAGTAAGAGTCTGGCACTCCCTTCCGCTCCGCCCAGAGCGGGAGGAGTCATTTGATGATTTCCCATCCATCAAAAAAGGGCCTAAATGGTTAGATCATTTTAAAGAAATGTGGAATCGCTATGTGCCGAAGCGATCAAATCTAAGTAGGTATATGAATTTTGAAAAAGAAACACACATAATTTGGTTTCATTGAGTTCTAATACCTGGGGAGGTACTTTATTGTAACATTTTAAACAGATGAAAGACGTGGCTACTTTAGCAAGTCTGAAACCTGATTCAACTAATTGGTCCCTATTTCTAGTGACATAGTTATGCCTGTCGCCTCGTTTATTAAAAAGATGTAGATTCTTTGTAACGTACATGATAATCTACATAGACGACTCACGGAAAACAGGAAGAGGAAACATATTCCGACACAGCTTCTAAACCCAATTCAAATCTCGAAAATAAAATAAAATACGTTCCAACAAGATTCAATTTAAAAATTCGCCGTCGTGTTTCAGTCCATACTCCATACATAGTAACGGAAATAAAGCCTGAACCGTGTCCAAAGCGGAACAGTGGCAGACACATGTCGGTGTTTAGTGCTGGGACGTGTCAACCTGTGTCCTCGTGTTAAATCAGATGGCCATAAGAGCAGTGGGATACTGTTTTAGGGTTTTATTTAGGTTAAATCAACCATGTCCAAAGTGGTGTACCTATAACTCATAGCGTTCTGAGGGTCAATAATTCCCTCCCCGTCTTTTGCCTAGCGAGCCAGCCCGCGGCGCTGAGCTGCCATTAGTCTTAAATCCCATAACTAATGAAACGACCCAGCCTGTCCCTTGCTGCCCCCCCAACTGACACCGCTAAGCCGAGGTCCGTATCCCACAGGGGATGCATTTAGCGAGCTGTCAGTAATTTAATTATTTTAAGCTAGTTTTTAGCCCCGTCTGGGAGCCTGGGAACCTTAAATTCATAAAAAAGAAGGTCAATCATTCATGTAGATAAATTGTTCAAAGAATGAGAAAATTGTCCGATGAACAGATTGAGTCAGTATCAGTAAATATCACAACTTGCGCCATGTCGAAATTTTGAGTATTTAACTCAAAATTTCGACATGGCGCAAGTTGTGATATTTACTGATACTGACTGTGTGATTGTGTGATGTGTGATCAAAATTATCACGACCTTTTCGTGCGATTTGCTCATTAAATTTCAACGCATCGTGATTTATTCTTCTGCTTAATTATTTCTTATTCTTTAACTTAGAAATCGGTATAGCGACCAAGGCGGAACTGGGCGGACAAGCTCGAATCCCACCGAAAGAACTGGCTGGCAATAGTAGAAGACAAAATTCTGTAGAGGCTGCTCTGCAGTGAGAGTTACTGAAAAACGATAACACATTCTGAGGGCTAATTCACATAATTTTATGACGCGCCGATGAAGTTGTAGTGCAGTTGCAGTTAAGTTCAAGTTTGAGTGCTAAACGGTATTCTTGTAATCTTTGAACTGCGCGTAAGCTGCGCGTGTACTGCACGTCAACTGCACGACAACCAAACTCTACCAAAGTTACCTACGGTGTGGCCACATGAGAGAAAAAATATTACTCACTAAATAATCGAACAGAATCGATTACATTTCAATGAATATAACGTTTTTATAATATTAAAATAGTAATTGAAACGTAAAAGCTGTCATTTTGAGACGTCAAACGAATAGTAGAATACCGATCATGGTGCGATCCGAATCGCGCAACAGTAGAATGCCGTTTTGCGGTCGCGTAACGCGCACTTGACGCGAGCGTGTCTGACAGCGGTAGAGAATACGAAAAGCGTTGTTTTGATCGAAACTTAACTGCAACTGCACTTCTTTTGTTACGTGAATTAGCCTGCTGAACACTACGTGAATAAAACACATGCAGAATATATTATACAAGATTTAGGCAACCAACACCATTTTTTGTTACAAAAAAAACTTATATTTAACGACTGAGTGAACCTATTTAAATCAAAACAAACCTAAAAAGTTTTTTAATAAACTTATTTTTATCCGAACTCGAAATATAAAACCGCTAACGTTAGGGCCTGAAACTTATTGCTCGCAATTGTCGGCACAATCTCTTATAAATATAAAACTTTCACATTCACTGTTGTACGATTTCATATTCATACAAAGCTATAAATTGTAAGTCTATTCAGTTATGTAATAACAAAAGGAAGACATACTTTAGTCACTGAATATTATTTATTTGTGTTTTAGTTACTATACTTGCGAACAAGGCACTATGGTAGGCGCCAGACAAATTTGCAATAAAGTACATTGACCTTTCCCTAATGTCCCTTCGTAGATACCTGAACAATAAATTATGAAACGTTTTTCATTACAAGAGAACGTAAAGGATCACGATAGATGTCGATTCAGGTCAGCTTTATGTTTTTATTACTGTTTTTGATATTAAGAAAGTCAATAAATCTATGTGGATCAATGACCGTTATTGCACATTTATCTGGTGTCTATCATACATAATGCTTAAAACAAATTAAAATAAAAAACGAACAAAAACATAACTCGTTTGCTTGTCATAGAATCGGTTATCAGTCAATTTCAAAATACTTAAAAATGAAACTTACACTAGTGATGCTTACTCTCTTCATGATAATTACATAGTAAACAAATAAAAGCAGAAGTAAGTGGCCATATTGTAAGGGGTTCTGTATCTGATATACGGTTATCTGTAATTGAACTAAAATAAATGCCACCTACTGCATCAGACTGCTAGAAAAGTGATTAGTTTAGAACTTTTTATTTGTAGTGTTTTTGCTGTTGGGTGTTTTGATATACTTAAGTCCAGTTTTTTGGCATTCGTTTGTTTTTACTGTAAATCAGACACAAAACATACCCCTTAAATATGACTCCGAACTTATCATCAAACACTCCGTATATCTGTATATCTACTTTTCATGTCAACGAACATTATTCGACCTAAGACATTCACCAGAACGCTATCTTTTGCAAGTATGCTATGTTTCATATTTCAAAACTCTTTCTCACAATCTCCACGTCATTTAGTCAACGTCAGTAAAAAGTATTAAAAATTCAAAACTGTTTTTCAAGACATTTAATTTAAAGTTTCAAAGTCTTTAGCCTCTAGTCATGGACTTAAATAGTTGGCAGGATTACCAGTTCATTTTATTCGTTCGTAGTGAAGTGAAGTTAATCGATATCTTTCAGAAGTAAAGGGTGTTTCATTTAGCGTGACTTTGAGGCTAGTGAGCGATTAGTTTGCTCGGTCAGTGTCCGTCCGGACCAACGATGTTTATTTTCGTAGAATTTTAAAATAAGTGTGCAATAGCTTCTAAGTGGTTTTGCGAAACAAAATTGACGTGAGTTTAATTTGAACGCGAACTGAAGTGAACTTGCTAACATGATAGCGTGCGCTGCTCGAGTTCTTGTGTTATTTTAAACACTTTCTATTATATGTAGCATGTTAATTTTCATGAATTTTAGTAGTAGTAGATGCCAGAGAAAAACCTGTAAAATTTTCAAAAGCGTAAATAAATTGAGTACTTTTCGCGAATATGAACTATGAACTGTACGTACTTACAAAGTACTTACGCATTCATCATCATCATCATCATCATATCAGCCGATAGACGTCCATTGCTGGACATAGGCCTCCTTCAAATGGAGGGGGTTTGCCATAATCGCCACGCTTGGCAGGCGGGTTGGCGATCGCAGTGTAGCTGTTGCAATGTACTACAGAGAATGCTCATGCCCATTCTCTGGTGAGTCCCTTAGTCGTCTCTTAAGACACCCACGGGAACTGATGGGATGGTGCTACACGTAAAATATAACCGACTTCATAATTCACACGCAGAATTACAAGCACAGATTGTTGAAACTGTAAAGAAACACACTGTGCACATTCAGACTTAATTCTTGCGTACGCAACCGAAATAAACGTTGGAATTCACTGTTATACCCGTACCGCTTCAATATTTCGTTCATACGAACATACACTGTGGGTGGATACTTATGTAATTATTTCCTAAATATTTAGACGCCGGCGAACCTTCCCCATAAACTTGGGTAAGTTATGGCTGCCCCCGCTCGTAACGAGAACGCCGTGCCAACCATATTGCGTACGCCCCAGTGTATTTTTTAAACCTTCATGTTTCTCCCTAATAACCGAAGTCACTTTAATACCGATGCGGATTTATGCTTGCCTAGTACTTTGAATTTTTTTTTTTTTTTTTTTTTTTTTTTTTTTTTCGGTATGACCACTAGCAAGTTAACACGCAAGGGCTAGCAACTGCTCAACCGGACTAACCTGTGGTGGCCTCAAAAGAATTTAAGGCCCCCAGCCAAGGCAACAAATCTAGCTACAAGCTAAACTACTGACCGCTCGCTAAGGGCATTCCCTGTGGAATACGACCTCGGCTTAGCGGCGTCAGTTTGGGACAGCAAGGGACAATCAGGCTGGGTCGTTTTATTATTTAGGGGTTATTAAAGCTAAGGGCTCAGCGGCGCGGGCTGGCTCGTTTGCAAAAGTCGGGGAGGGTTTTGAATGGGGCGTCGCGACGGACCTCGGCGGCGAGGTCGGAATACGGAACGCGGTCTGTGTTTGTTTTTTCTAAGAGTGCTGGTTTCCCTACAGCTTTCCTGAATCGTTGTGATCTCGTCATCTGACTCGACGAGTGTATGCCGAGGACGGCGAATCTTGCTAATACGAGAGGGAGTGTATTGTGAGGCCTTTGAAATCAAAGGGTTGCTGTGTTTCTCAGCTGATTCAATAAAACGCTTTGTAAGACGTTTCATGAATTGTTTTATTGTCGGGATTTTGAGGTCGACATGAAGTCGTTCATTCCTAATAAACCACGGGGCGCCCGTGGCTTTTCGGAGAAATCGGTTTTGGACTACTTGCATCCTGTGGATTTGCTTTGACTTTGAGTGTGCGAATGTGGCACACGCATAAGTCATAATCGGGCGAATGCACGTTGTGTAAATGCGCAGTTTACATTTAAGGGACAGCTTGCTGCGTGCATTCAGCATGGAGTGGAGTCTACCTAGAGCAAAAGCGGCGCGCGAACGTACCGTTTTTATGTGCTCAGCAAAAGTGAGTCTGTGGTCTAGTATCACACCTAGATATTTGGCTTGCTTTTCCCACGGGATCTGCTTACCAAACATGGTGATCGGACTCGGTGGTTTGGGAACGAGTCTAGCCCGCTGCTTGTAAAACAAGACCGCCTGGCTTTTCTCGGGATTAACTTCAAATCTCCAGAATTTAAACCAATCGCCTAGGTCGATGGCCGCCTTCTGGAGATTTTTGGCTATTGACGTTTCACTACTGCCTGAGCAATAGATGGCCGTGTCATCGGCAAAAAGAGCTAACTGCGTCTTGTCATTTCTGGGAATGTCGCTTGTGAACAGCGTGAAAAATAAGGGTGAGAGCACACCGCCTTGAGGGACGCCGGCTCGGATAGGGTGGGGGGAGGAAAGCGCACCTTCGATACGATACCGAAAGGTGCGATTCGACAAATAGTCTCGTATGATGAGCACGAGACGGTCAGGCACGCCGAGTTTGTATAGCTTATAAATTAAGCCATTGTGCCAGACTTTGTCGAAAGCTTTCGCTATATCAAAGAACACGGCTCCCGTTTTTAAACCGCGTTGAGTGCGGTCGCTGATATGCTCAACGATACGGTAAACCTGTTGGACACATGAGTGATTAGCTCGAAAGCCAAACTGTTCATTTGGGAGGAGGCCCTTGGCTTCGGCATAGTCCCTGAGTCGCTTATAAATAAGGCGCTCATAGATTTTACCTAAGACCTTGAGCAGACTGATGGGGCGATAGCTATTAGGGGAGGACTTTGGCTTTCCCGGTTTTGGAATACCGATAACGGTCGCCTCTTTCCACGATTGTGGGAACATGTTGTTGGACAGAGCGCCGTTGAAAATGGCAGTCATCAACATGATAAGGGAAGCTGGGAAAAAACGGAACACCTTGTTGGTGATACCGTCTGACCCAGGGGCTTTCCTGGGTTTGAGTTTCCCGATTATATCCTTCACCTCATCTGGAGTGATGGGGGGGAGGGGGTCTTCGGGGTCCTCAACGGGGGGGAGAGAAGTCCTACGTTCGACCTCAGCGTCCACCTTGGCGAGGTGAACTGGGTCTACCGGGTAGGAGCTAGGAGAGCACTGGGACTCTAGGCTGTCGGCCAGGCATTCTGCTTTCTCATCGTCTTCAAATGCGATGGTATTGTCAGGGCGAGTGAGGGGAGGCATAGTTGTAACTTCAGAGGCGCGTAACTTCCTCTGTAGTTCCCAGAAGGCCTGGTGATTGGGTTCGAGGTCGCCAAGCATCTTCTCCCAGCGACTGCTACGCAGTTCAGCGATGGCGCGACTTACTTTACGCTGTAAGTAGCGCATGTGAACTTTGTTACTGTGGCAGGGAAAAGATGAGTAGGCACGGACCGCCGCGTTCTTCTCCGTCAGCAGAGCACGCACCTCGTCCGGGAGTTTCCAGCGATGATCGCTCATCGCCGGGACCTCCTTGGAGCATTCGCTCAGGACGGATCGCACATGTTCCGTGAAGGAGTCGACCGCAGCCGTCGTGTCGGCAGCAGACTCGATGAGATCTGGGATCTTATCCAAGTGAGGTGACGTGGTGATTTTCAGCTTTTCGCTTACTTTTCTCCAGTCAGTGATCACTCGGGAAGGAGGGGGTTGAGTGGGGTCCATGGATCCCGATCTGGGGGCAAGCTCCAGAATAACGGGCCTGTGGTCCGAGTTTAACTCGTCAATTGTTTCCACAGAATGCAGCCTTAGGCTAACATTCTTTAAGAGGGCAATGTCGAGCACATCAGGACGAAAGTTGGGGTCATGAGGGTAGTGAGTGGGATGCATCGGAGCGATGACATCAAAGTTGAGGGGGCCGGAGAGTTCGAAAACGACTCTCCCCCTGGGGTTGGCCGTGAGGCTATTCCACGAGGGGTGTTTGGCATTGAGGTCACCCGCCAGAATGACGGAATCACTCAAACCGAGAAGTTTAGTGAGGTCATCTTTTATCTCCGAGGTGTTAGCCGCCGTGTTGCTGGCGCTAGGAGGAGGGATGTAAGAGGAGATGACCGTGATGGGCTGATGGCCTGTCATACCTAGCCGACAGACAGAGACCTCTACTTGTGCAAGAGTGGGAGGATCCACAGGGATGCAGTAGAGTGAATTTTTATAATAGATAAGGGTACCTCCCCTGTGACATCGGGTCCTATCGTTGCGAACTAAACGGTAGTTTGCAATTTTAGGGTCTCGATGTTGGGGCTTGAGAAAGGTCTCTTGGACCAGAAGTACATCAATTTGATGATCGCGGAGGAATGTGGCGATTTCGTCACGCTGGCTCAGAAGGCCATTGGCATTGAAGAGCCCTATCCGGAGGGCCTTCGGTTTGAGCCTACGGTTAGTGGACTTATCCATTAACTATGGAGTTGAATTTGTAAATATAGTGATTTACATCACTGAAGTTCTTATAGATTGAGGCATGGTTGCCTCCGCTGGATTTGAGTGCCGCGCTTAAGGCGAGGGCCCTATCAGAATAAAAGGCCAGGAAAGTGATGAGAGACAGATTCTCATCAACATTTTCGACTGTCTCGACTAAGGGAGCTGGGACAGCTGCGGGAGTAGCCTTTGGTGGGGGAGGAGAGGGTGGTGATAGGCGTGCGGGGGGCCTCGTCTTTGCGAGAGCCGCGCGAGAAGCCGTTGGCGGGGAGAATGGGGGGATGGCTACATCCATAAGGGCGGGGATGGCCTTAGAGGGTGAGGCGTTAGGGGAGGCCTGAGGGGCCTGTGAAGCCTGAGGGGTAGTGGTCCTCAAGGCCGGGAAGTGGGCCTTGTGGTTTGCTGCCCTCCAGGGATTAGGGCGCTGATGGCTTTGAGCCATTGGGGTGTTGGTGGCTTGGGTGGGGCGTTCCCTAAACTGGCGGACGTTTCCGCGCTTTGCCAGTGAGGGAGAAGAAGATTTTGGTGCCCTGGGGCAGCCCCGGTAATTTGCCGGGTGCCCGGTCTCACCACACAGCACGCAGCTGGGAGGCTCGACACATTGGGATCGGTCCTTAGGGCGTGTGCAGTCAGCGGTGCCGTGGTCACCCAGGCACTTGACGCATCTTGGCTTAGCGTAGCAATTACGCTGAGTGTGGCCGTAGAGTTGGCAGCGATGACACTGCCCAACTATGCCACTCCTATTTGGGTTCTCGGTTTTAATGCCCGAGAGCCTACAGACTTGGCTGAGTTTGAAAATGGGGTGATACCCCTCAACTGGGTCGCAAACGACCAGGATCATGTCGTAGGGTTTACCCCCACGACGGTGCATTCGGTGGACAGTACTTTGAAATTCTTCCGGTGGTTTTTGTATGACATTAGTTGAAAACTTTGATGTTTTTCTTGTGACTGAAAAATGAGTGTTGGCAGATTTTAGAAATTAGCCCGTTTTTTCTAAGAATATTTTTAAATTGTTTATTATCTTTTTTACTGTGTGTAAAATTTTATGTCAAGGCGTTGTGAAAACTATCACAGAATATGCACGGTCGTTTTTCGAAACTCCACATTGTGTACGCAGTCAAGTTGGCTGTTTTTCCCATCAATATTTCTTACTTTGAATAGCTAAGCTAAGAAGTAGGTAAGTAAAGTAGACTAACAAATTGGTCACGAAATCGGTACGAACTTTTAACTACTCTACCCTATCTACATCAGTTTTCATTTCCGCGTAAGTTTTCAATTATTGGAGTAAAACTTACAGGATTTCTTTGCTAAAGCTAATATACAAAATATTTATTTTATTATAACCTCGGAGCTCGAAGCTCGGAGGAGCTCGTGGCAAAATTATAACAGCCGCACGGACCGATCTTCAAGGATAAGCAACGCTTGCCGAGGTTGGTCTGTGGATGGGTGACCATCTTAACATACCGAGACTCCTCCGTGCTCCCGGCTGTCATTTGGAGATCTTTGGTAGTCGTTACGGATTGTCAGAAGCCAGAAAATCTGATACCAGTCTTGCCTAGAAGTACCGTGTTACCCAGTTAAATGGGTTGTGGAGGTCTGGTAGGCAGCCGCTCCACGTAAAATACTGGTATTCAGCTGAATCCGGTTTGACTGGGAGCCGACCCCCATATAGTTGGGAAAAGGCTAGGCAGATGATTATTTTATTACAGCCATAACATAATCTGCTGTTCCAAACCTCAGAGCACTACTAAGAAGTCGGATTTGATAGCTCAGTAGAGAGGGATAGAAGATCGCTTTACCATTAGTGATAAAGCGATCTTCTATCCCTTATATTTATTTCATATCTCTTTCATATTTACTAGTAAAGAAATGTTGTATCCTGGTGTCAAATCCGACTTCTCAGATTCTCACGAATAGATATAGTTTTGATTTTTTTCCTCATTTTTAAGAGGCCAAGGTTTCAGTTGAGTTATTTAGACATGTTATGCAACTTATCAACAATTTTACTTAGCCCTGCAGAGCTTACGTAAACCTGATAGGTATTCAGCTTCATATCATCAATGTGCAAATGGATAGTACACAAAATCCACAGGCCTATATCCACATCATAACTTTGTATATAAACCGTGATCATTAAACTTTATATCACAAATATTACGATACTATAAAGCCGTTCATAAATTAGCCTATTTACTTGGTGCAAATATTCCCTATGTGTTGGTAGACCTTTGAAGGTCGGTAAGGCATGCGATATTTCGCTGGTCGACAATACACCTCGTAAAACTATCTCAGTTATGCATGGTCACACGTTCTCGTGGCCGGCAGCCCATTTCATATGTTTACTTCAACATGCAACTGCCGGAATTTCTACTTCGACCAACATTACGCCAAAATTTTCGTTTGGTTACGAACATAACTTGTTATTTACCACCAGATACCTAGGGCTTGTTAGTTTAGTACTAGATTATGATTTTTAGTAGGTTTTCAGGATTTTACGGGAATGAGATTCGAATATTTGAGGGTAGAAATAAAACGTAGATGCTAAGTGAGCGCAAGCCTGAACTGGGGTGCATTTTCCTATCGATCGATGCTCAAAGAACTGCCTCTGTCGACTGCCCCGGGAAAGTTTCAAGGGTTCAAAAAATCCGCCCTGCATCGCCCAAGGCTGAACCGGTACGTGGGGTAACACAAAAATATTACCTGAATGTCTGATTGATCCAATTTGGTATGAAATTCAAACATGATTACACGAGTTTATTGAAAGAAGGGTGAATGCTGACGAGAGCATGTTAGTAAAATAAGACAAGGGTTACTAACGTATTTGATCGAAAACATACAGCAACAATACAGATGTCTTTTCTATCTCTTTTTTGTACAAATATAGCAAAATTGCTCGGAAAAGCACATGTAAATCGTCCTAATTTACTCATGCTGCACTTGAGTACAACAATGTGAGTGTAATGTTCCCAACGCCAAGCTTAACGTCGCTTAAACAAAAATAACTTTCCAGTGACCACGCTATAAAAAACAAAAAACATATGTCCCCAGTTTAGAATATAGTTAACCTAAAAACTGCAAACGAAAAAAGGTTATCACGACCGCGGCGAGATTAAAACAATCTACAACACAATTCCGGGGAAAACTCCGGAATTATATACACTGTAGGGTTTTATGTGTGTGTGTGACATAGACGATGTAGGCAAGGGGTTGTGTTGCACTAACTTAGCCGACTTTACGATTTGTGGCGGCCGCGGTGTCTCCGAAATTAGGGCCGTGGTTGTGTTTCAAAAATAGGAGCAACTCTCTCGAGCGTCGCGGTGTACTGTGCCCGGAATTTGTAAGTTGAAGTGAGAATGAAAAAGTAATGTTGTGTGGTCACTTTATAGTATGTTTCGCGTCGAATTATGTGGAATTGTGCGACGGATTTATACGGTGTTAAGGGAGTTTAGATCTGTTTTGGATATGGGTTAAATTCGAATGGAATGTCTTGATGTGGGATGTTTGTAACTATACTAATATTACAAAGGATTTGTATTTTTGTGTGTGTGTTTGTTTGTAATGAATAAATTCAAAAAGTACTGGGCCCATTTCAAAAATTCTTTCACCAATGGAAAGCTACATTATTAGGGAGTAACATAGGCTATATTTCATCCACGTATTACCACGGGAACGGGAACTACGCGGGTGAAACTGCGGCGTGCTGCTAGTTTATTAATATTTCAGCAAAAGAGTTCTAGAAAATCGGCAATTTTCACAAGGGTTCTCTTCTACCCATGCCTTTATAGGTAACTAATGGGTTAATATACAAAATAATCTATCACAAAATTATGTCAAAACTATAATAAGAAGTCGACAAAACCACTTAGTTATTTATAAAATGAACCATCAAAATCTATAACGAAATTAGACTTTCAATTTGACGAAATAGTTATCTGACGACGTGCCTCTTATCAGTGACAAAACTCCGTCACGCCAACTGCCGTGTCAATTACACTTTATTCTAATTGAAAATAAGGGACCCACCATCACACCTGAATACTTAATTGAATTAAAGGTTATTGATCTCGTGACACTTAACTGAATTAGCATTTTCGTAAAATAAATATTTTAATTAGGTATCTACCTACAAGGTGGTTTATCAAATTGATTAAGTATCTAGATAGTTAGGTAGGTATATTATATGTGTAATTATGTAATTTCATTTTAGCTTGGTAATAATGGTCATTGCTCTTTACCTAAAATTTCTTCGTGAGAACTCGCACAAAAAACTTTGGTCATTTGAAATTAAAATCGATACTGGCCGTAACATTTTTTTTTCTATTCAGAATGGGAACAAATGTGGGTCGGTCAATGACTGATATTGCCTAGCTGAAACACAACAACTTCAAGAAAATTTAATCAAATAGAATTTCGAGTTATTTTTATCCAATTATATGATGTTGAATAAGTTAAGTAAAAGCTAGCAACCTACATGTGAAAATCTTTAACTTTCTCCTGCATACGATCATCACCAGATGGTGAGCGATGATGTCGTCGACGATGAAGTACCTACGCTTGCCTAGAAGTAAGACTTGACAAAAACTAAAAATAACTGACTCAAACCAATACTCCTTACCGTGGTTACTACTATTGGCCCGCAAGCCTATGTAATCCCAGTACGCTGATCACAGCAGTCACGGCGTATTTCAAACTCACAGCAGATCACATAGTGGCGAAATATATTCATACTAGTGCAAAATAAAACAATTACTTCACCAGCAGTTCGTGTGGAAACTCAGATTTTTCTCATAAAATTCACAAACAATGTTTTGAAACAATATTATATTTTTATCGAGAAATTGATTCCAGGATATCTCGTAGCTGCAGTGTTGTTTTTTTCGTCATTGTTAATTTATAGTTTTGTTTTTGTGTATGAGATCATTACAGATATGGCTTCTATACCTATTGTCTCTAATTTTGTAGGATTTTTACATATCTGCCTAGATCCTAGGCATTTCCCATTATTAAAATAGGTATATCTGGTTTGCAAAATAATTCCAAAAAATAAAGTTCTGTTATTCTGGAACAATGGAAGGAGGGAAGGGAGGCCTTTGCCCTGGAGTGGGACGGAATATGCAAAAATAATAAATGATTAATATAATTCTG
The DNA here is from genome assembly GCA_947386135.1 of Melanchra persicariae. NCBI lineage: Eukaryota > Metazoa > Arthropoda > Insecta > Lepidoptera > Noctuidae > Melanchra > Melanchra persicariae. Next base: position 6,132,300 of record OX376655.1, on the reverse strand, counting down.
GAATGTATGATACTTCAATTTACAGTTCGCGTCAAATAACTTTGCTCCTCTGAAGTTAGCCAGTTATTTGCAAAGATCGCGCAGGTGCAGTCACGTAGACGGGAGCAAGCGGGACGCAAGCATGCATCGAACGTAAACGAGCGACTGAGACATAAAATCGCGCCGCCATAATCCCCGCCCCCATGTCTCTTGCGCATGCGCAGTTGCAGTTTGTTCGTAGTTTTGACTACTACGCAGCCACTCGTAGCCAACTTCAGAGGGGCACAGTTATTTGACGCGAACTGTATGATACTACACTTTGTCGATCCTTGGTTTCCTCTGTAGAGCTATCTTAAACAGCAAATAAAAAGCCAACTTTTTGCATCTATAGGTGAACTGAACAATAACTTCGTCAGTATTATTTCAAATTTCTTAAAATAGAGCATTGCGCAAAACCTCAACATCAGTATCTAGGTCAGTGCATTTGCTATGTATAGACACGTGTCACAAAACTCACAAAGCGTACATGACTGGCATGATCTTCGAAGGCGATAAAACCATGCACCTGTTTTATTTATTTCGCTGAGTCATAACATAATTTATTTATTATGCACGTGCCACTCGGGTGGCAATTCCACTAGGTATACCTGAAGTTATAATTTCGAGATATACTCGTACGTACTCGTAATTCCAATCCATCATGGTATTACTAACTATCAGCTTTAGCGTAAATGTTGTCTCTGTTGCTGAAAGTCAGAATTTTGTAAACTTTCAAATAGCTTCATCTTTCTGACCGACCGACCTTGACAATTCAAAAGTGCCTGTAAATGGTCTAATTTAAATAAATGCTTTGACTTTGACTTTGACTTTGAGAAACCAGCTTTGATAATACGACATACCTAGCAGGCAGGAAATAAAGACAACTAAGATAATAACTTGCTTACACGATGCGATTGATTGCTAGTTGCAAACAATAACATAATTAAGTTGAAGCAACAATAAAAGCTGCACCATCTCAACCGTCAAGTGAACTCAAGTGTTATGTTTAGAAACGATGAAACTTTATCGTATGCTTCAAACAAGAAACTTGCATCATTTAAATTGGCTTACGTGAAACTTGCAAACTATTGACGGTAATTTCAATAAAAGTGGCGCTATGGTTCAACAAGAATCCAATCTTCGTTCTTTTTATCCATTTCTCTTGCGTCAAGACATCACTCACGGAAAAACATTTCCCTGATTCTACCTACCTACTCAAGTTCTTTGTATCCACCCGGCACAATCTCGTCACCCATCATCCATTCTTCTCAGACCTATTTGTAAGCAATAAAGAATGCAAATTGAAGAATCCAATTTGTAGTACAAAACGTTGTGTTTAAATATGCAGCGGGGGCTTGAAAAAATGCTGCACTGTCCTGGAGTGTAGTACAGGGGTCATTCTGTAGGGGCCGGAAAAAATGGATTTATAGGGTCATTCCAGTTTATGTGTTAAAGCATTGATATGCAAATTATATTGGAGAGTGTCGTTTGGATTGAAAATGTTTAACACGTATCTTTTATTACAGGGAGGCACATAACGATGAATTTTTTAACGATTTAGATTTCTTTATTTGTGTACCTATTTTGTATATTCAGCGCTTTATAATGGCCGAAATTGAATACCATTACTTAATTCCAGTCAAACCGAAGTTTTCATAGTTCAAAGTGGCCCGTTTAAAAGATTGTCAATTTCAATTCAGAAGTTACAACCATCAAGGTGCCAAAAAAGCTCCATCTTCTATAATATTCACACGTCCCAACTTATCTTCAAACGATTTTATACAAGAACATTTCATCGGTTATAAAAAGATCAATTTCGAGCTCGCTCTAAAATCATAAGAATATTCCACATACGCTATCTCAGCTGGTCCATAAAATCTGCACGTTACACATCATATATCATACCACATAGCATGCATTTGATAGACGTTTGATGGACGGGTATCACTGCTCTCCAGAACTGTGTCGACTCGCAAATCGATCGCGATTGACACAAGGTGAACGACATGCACACAAACCTCCCCTTTTAAGTTGAACACGTCTTTGTTTGTCATGTGGATGGATATTGCCTTGAACTGTATGTAAATTGTGATGTACGGGATCGAAAGTCATCTGTCTTGTGTTTAGATAGTTCTCTAGAGCTCCTTTGTTCGAGTAGCTACCATTACATTTATTTTTGCTGACGCTGGAAGACTAAAAAGCTGTTGGTGAAGTCGCATTGCCTCAGGTGTTAGGTTGTTCTTTCTTAGTTCTCCGCTTTTATTTTCTGGCTTATTTCATTGGCGGGTCCAAGACAGTTAGCTTCTCGGACTCGTCAAGCTCCATAGTCTCGGCCGTGGTTCGTAGCTGCGGCGGTTCGTGGGGGCGGCCCGCCCCGTGTGATTTCTGTTTAGGGGTGACACCCGACGGTTCGTTGACTGTTTTTACTCACTATCGGGTTTCACCCCTAAACGTTTGACGCAATGAAACCTGTCCAAGGTGGGGTGTACAAATTTTCGAGCTCGCTTCGCTCGCTCTTGCATTCTGCACTCTCTTAGTTCTTGAGCTTTTTTATATAACTCGACATAAATTACTTATATTTTTATGTATGAATGATCAAAAGAAAATAAAACCTTTCCGAGTTGGGGTGCATGAATTTTCGAGGTTGCTTCGCTCGCTCCTGTATTCGGCCTTGTTTGTAAAATGTAAGAACATTAAACAAAAATCCTGCAGCGCAAATAGAACACCACCCCCTCCCCCTACCCCAAAAATAACTCGCGACTAGCCGTTGCTAGAACGAAAGGCGCAACCAATAATTATTTGTGGGAGGGCTTCATTTGTGGGGTGACACCAAATTATCCGCCCCGGGTGTTACCCATGCTAGCTACGTCACTGTTCTAGCTTTAGAGTTGCAGTGGCTGAGTTTAGTGTGGCGGACTCGCCTCAAGTAAAATGAAACTTCATATTGAGGGACCTATTGATCAAGAAACGAGTGCCGCTGTGTTTGCTAAATTCCAAACCATGACTTCTCAAAAAGACGCATGTTCAATACGTTGCGGACTTAAAATTTTAATTTTTATTCGAAATTTTTCTAATCTGTTTAGCAGAGAATTGTTACATGAAAACCTCAAAATGTTACAATATTGCAAATACTTATGGAAATGATTATCTTCAAGTTAGAGCTTCGAAGAGCTAAGCAGTCAATAACCATTACATATTATACTTCGGCTATTTTAATCAATTTTTATTGTCAACGGAATTCATATGCTTACGTACATAGGTACTTAATATGCTGCGTTTCAGTCGTTCATTGAAAACTTTGGTAACCGTGACCATAAAAACATCCCCAAAAGCAGGTCCATACAGGCAACAAATAAGACTGTACTTGGTATTGAATTCCCTCGATACGTAGTACCTCCCATAAGACTCTGATCTGTATGAAAATAGGGAACTTAAAAGAACTCCTAGCGACATACACAGAAGGTTTCGTGGAACTTGTGATTAGAAATAAGTACCTACTCAAGAGTATTTTGTACCTGATTATTGTAGATACAGGAAAACGTTGCTACTTAGGCCCGTTCATTAAGATATATCGAAACGATTTCACTGAAGAGAATATCCGGTAAATCCCAATAAAGCTAACTAATTAACACATAAGTCAGTTAGCGAAGGTTATTAGATCCTACACGTGAAACCAAAGTAGATCTCTTCATTATTTTAAGAGATACTTGTCCCTAAGTAAACTTACCTATAGGTATACCTAAATAATATCTGTGCGCTGTATCGTCCTCAGTCGATTCCACGATTTTCTGTTTCGCTATCTTTCCATCATGTTATTCTTTATGTATACGTTATGGTTAACATACGTATGTTTTATTTTAATCTCTCTGGTTTTCTCTATATATGTAGGTATATATCACCGGATAATTGCAAAGCTCCGTTACATTGTAATAAATCTTTTTTAGATTGCATTTTTGGACATAATGTGAGCATATCATTTTCAATACAACGAATCTTATCCAAATCCAATAGTTTCCAAATTATCGGTGCTTTATTGAGAAAAACGAGAGTTTACAATTTCACGCGATATTTTACAATCTTACGGCGTCTGCAATATTCCGATGACATATACCTACATAAACGCTGATCCTCATCTTAGCTGCTTTTTACGAATAGAGCCACGTCGTTTTTCTCCACAAATGCTACTCGCGAATTCTAACCAAAGCATCGCATGACCCGAAACATTTGACACACGATCTGGTCAAACAGCGATCCGCTCGTATATCACAAAACAAATAATAAGACCCGAAGACTCGGACCCGAACATCATTCTTCAGACGTACTACTGAAGTGAAAGATAAAACAAAAAGAAATAGGTTTATTGTCCCACTGAGATCGAAAATACGGAATCCTTTTAAGGCACGGGAGCCGAAACGACGCCGTTTTGTCAAAACCTTTTTTCCACTTTTTCCGGGGCAAGCTTGTGAAAGTTTGATGTCGTCCGTGCGTTACCACTTAAACCCGCTTCTTGCATATTGTATACTAATCTCGCATTCAGGTGTTGTTTTAAAAGTCTCTTTATATGACCCCTGACTTATTTATTTGCGCTAAGATCCTTTTGCTGTTGAGACTGAGCAATTTTCTATTTGAGGCTAAAGATAGAACAATTTGCTTTTCGAGACCAAAATCTGTTCGAAATCGGTTCATGATTTGGGACAGATTTTTTAGGCATTCTCGAACATATACCATTAGGTACGTCTGTCTTGGTTTACAAAACCATAGGTCTACTTTATTTACATACAATCTCTTTGTGTTTCTCGATACACATTCCCAATATCCTAGTAGGGTTTCCAAGGACTATTGAACTAAACAATGCGAGGGAAGCGCCCGAAACCATTCAGTGTATCGTTATTAGGAAGGCCCATTTCAGTATATAGGACATTTCCAACATTCTGATATCTAATCAAAATTCATGATCCACTACCCAATCTCCTATACAAATGTTATCCATTGAACAGCCTATCAGGCCGTCTTGTATTCAGATACAGAGCTACCTAATACAAATCAGGGTCTGGGATATTTTTTTTCTTTTTATTCCGAATCTACAAGAAAAACTGGGCCGTTCTCCAATTTTCCCAAATTCGAGGTCACGATAGTCAGTTTGTTGAGTAAAAAGTCTGAAGTAAAGTCCCTAAATTCAATATACAAACAGGGGCTCGTTTACTTGAAAGCCTACATAAAGAAACTTTCTCCATCGATAAGGTAACCTAAGAACCCTAAGATACAAAGTATTCGAACTTATCTGATACTCATGCCGGTCCCTCGGCCGTTAGGACAAACAAATCACGATTAAAGGGCCCAGTTCACTTTCATCTCATTAATGTCCGTAGACGCATTTAATTAAAATTCACCCTCCGAAGGCCTGACTTTATCTTGGCAGGGTTTCTCGATCTCGTTATTAGCACATTCCTGCTGAGATAGCGTCCTTCACCCTTAAGAAGCAAATTGTCGGATAAAATATAACGTTCTTTGATTTGATAATAGTTTTATAAACGACTGATTAATTTTCTAGAAAAATAATAATAGGGTACCTACTTTACTGAAAAAAATCGAATTAGTCCGTCAGATAAATTTCCCTTTCGTCAAACTAATTAAGTTTTTAGTAAAATACCCTATTTTCCTGTTTGGGTATTTATTTGTTGAACAACGCATTTGAAATCTCTTTGTCGTCAATTTATATTTGGCACCTGTTAGAGATATTATTGCAATTCTATACCAAAAATAAAAGAAACTCTCGAAGAATTGTTCACACTTTGAACACGGCAGAATCTGGCAACCCAACTAGGTCAATGTGGAACGAATGATAGGAAAACCGTTCACTATCATCCCCGGAAAACCTCGATCAGAAAAACAAATATTCTAATTTATAAGATGGGCAGGAAGGATTGTGATTAATAGCGGCGTCCCGTCCGTTTTCAGGGCCGCTATAGAGCCCAGTATAAGACATATGGCATCGCTTAAAAATTGAGGTCGGCATATAATCCACGGTTACGTTTTCTGTGATTATGCGGGTCTGAGCAAGATTGATGACGTCGACCAACCTACGGATGGCTGGACGGACTTAACCCGCCAAATCCTGTGGATTATGACCCATAAATAGCTATTCGTGCTTGTCCTTCGAACAGTTACTTGTTTCTGTTATGTTTTGAGTCCAAGGACTCTTTTATATGAGTCTTTTTGGTCAACTTCTATACCAAAATGTTGCTAAAACAGTACAATGAGGATTCTTCTTTCAGAATTTCGTTTCACTTTTAGGTACAACTTATTTGTAAGCATCATCAGCTTGCGTCTTTTCAAGGTGCACTTAATGCCAAAAAAACTCAATTGCTTTATACGATGAACCAAGTTTAGTACAAAATCTGACTTCATACAACTGAAATTGAGCTTCATAACAAAGGAAACTATCACTTCGGAAAATGTTCGAATCTAAAACGAAACATTCAATGCACAATGAGAATCTGCTTTTGAAGTAAGCTAATAAGGCTGCTAATTTTCTTTCGGCATCAGTTCTACGTGCGCGATACGTCACTGGCAGGGTAGGGGAGGATTACACGAGCCAACTCTTAAGCCTTACAAACGTTGCTCCAAATCGGTGTTATTTAGCAACGCGCCGCCGAGCCTCCCTAATTAAGCAGTACCCTAACTTTTCTTGACATCGCTACTGGAGCATACGTGTCGGTTCTCAGTAGACAGATTGTTTGGACAGACGAGAGGCAGAAACGGATTTAGCAGGATTTGCAAGGCGTTTGTGTATTAGAGCGGTTTTCCTACTTTGATCTAAAAGCCATTTAGGTACCTATACGCAGCAGGGTTTGCTTCATTCAGTTTGCAAAATCTACCGACAGTGTTTCCAAAAGTTTTTATACCTTTCATTGTATAGCAACAAGGGGTTTATGGATGGGAAATCATCAAATAACTTCTTTCGCTCTGGGTGAAGTGGAAGGGAGTGTCAGACTCTTACTGACTAAAACCCATCCGTGTTCGCCCTTTGCGTTTCGGGGCAACAACATAGTTTAGTTAGCGAACCCATTTCTGTATTGATATGATTTGTATTGTCAAGTTGTGATATTTGAGTTGAAGCCTATTGCAGATGTTGTTCCATTAGAAGGCTAAAACCGCTTGGCAAGCTTAAGATTCTGAAAATTGACAAACACGCAATAAACTAGGAACAATAACTGGGCGGTATTAATCCCATCATGTTTCATAACAACTAACTAATCTAATAGGATAAACGATAATTTGATGAATACACAAGCAACCGTGGATTAGTAATAGAACAGAAATAACTACGTAATGACACAGCACCAAGTTTTGAGGACCAACATAGCCCCTTAAGCAAAATAAGCTGAACTGTGCATTGCACAAAGCCTATTGGGACTTGCCTTTTCAATAATGTCGCGACTTGTTTATTACTTTTACTATTCAAGCGATCTCTTATTTTCCCTTTTCTCTTTGTCAAAGGCGTCTGGATGCTCTTTTGCGTCTTCAGGGACATTTTCAATGGCGTGCCTCGAGCTGTCGTGATCGCACTTTACTTTTTTTAATATCTTAGTAAATGGTTGAGTTTTTTAAAGACTCGCTTTTTAATGCAGCCTCGCTCCCGTAGGTTATTCTACAGAAAATTCTGACTGTGTATGTGTACCTGTGCATTTATTTTCGAGATAAAGTAGACTGCAGTCGGAAGAAATGGCGAGACGACCTAGACGCCTTCTGTGAGGGTTGGTCCGAGGTGGCTCGTGACAGAATTATCTAGAAGGAGTTGGGGGAGGCCTTTGCCCAGCAGTGGGACAGAATAAGCTGATTAAAAAGTAGACTATGGTACATATCGATCTATACGAGTAGGTATACCTAATAGTTTCTAAATACTTGGATAACTGAAGAAGTAGGTAGAACACGCCAACAAACTGTAGGTACTGCAGTTTGGCAAAAAAAGATGTGTAAGTACTAGGTACCTCCAGGGTTGCGGAATATGTTCGAAAGAGTTACCGCGGCCCTGGAAGGAAAGGCGCTAGGAGGACAAAGGGTGGGTTTTAGTCAGTAAAAGTCTGACACTCCCTGCCGCTCCACCCAGAGCGGGACGGGTCATTTGATGATTTCACATCCTCGAAAAAAAAAAAAAAAAGTACTACGTACCTACTTATTTATGTAAGTTTTCTTGAATTCTTGAATAAACAATAAAAAAACGCTTTCTACCTACAAGTAAAAAAACTTTCGCCGATTTGTATAAATTAATAAGCAAACAATTAGACCTTTTTAAAATATTGGTTTAGATAAGAAAAATGAAAGTGTGATTCTAATGTGCGTGAAAACAAAGATCACAATGAAAAACTGACCTTTGACTCTGCATAATGAACTCCAACCTGTCCTTGAACGAAAATTCATGGACACAATCACGTAAAAAATGGAACAATCAATACGTGACTGGCCAAATAGTTTCAATTGAGTGCGTTACAAATTTTTATTAGGGAGCAGAGTTGCCTGATACAAAAACCTATAGCCATCTTGCCCCGAGGGCGCTCTTAACCTATTTTCATTTGGTTCGTGTTTTTATCCCCTCAAAGCGATGCGGGGCCTAGCGGCCCCGGTGTGGTTTTCAATTTACTAGCTTCAAACTCTGTGAAGTTTCTTCTACTTACGTGGTACGCTACAATTACTGCAGTAGTTTTTGTTTGTTTAATTAGTTTTGAAGGTAATTGTTGGATGTGAGAGTTTCCTTGAGATCGTAAACTGTGTTATGAGGGAATTCGTTTTATTTCTTTTCTTGTTTTGTTTTCCTCCACGTTTCGCGTCGTTACGATGAGCGAGCAAGTAAGAAGTTTATGGACGGTCGGTCTGTTGAAAAGCATAGACAATCCACTCAAGTGTATATCGTAGATATCGTCTTACATTTTAAGCCACTTGGGTCAACCGATAGTTCTAGTGTAACGACTCGTGCACAAACAAAAATCAAAGCAGATGCAACCGATCCTACATCTGGGGGTCGATTCTGCTATTGCAATCGTGTCTCAATGACCGGTCAATGATCGATTTTTGACGTATAACGTCAAACTTTTGACACATTTCCCATACAAAAACTGTCAAAGTTGTCAAATATTCGATCACTGACCGGTCATTGAGACACGATTGCAATAGCAGAATCGAGCCCCTGACCGCTTGTGGCTCAAACATCACGTTCGAACACTAAGCAATACCAACGAGAACACTAATACAAGTTGGTATAATCTCCATCGAATATCTATTATCCCGTTGTAAACACAAAGCCGTAGCCTAGGTACATAGGCACCTACAGACCCTCAATAGGCTCGACCAATCGATCCAGTGTTTGAAGAGCTCTCGTGTGAATCGGGCTTTACATTGGCAAAATCTATCTCAGTAATTACATTACAATAATGAATGCCCGTCTAGATGATAAGTATCTGAGGGCTCTTGAAGCAGAAAGGTTTTAAATTATTTGATTCGTTGAATTACGTCTTGAAAAAGCAAATTAGGCGTAATAATCGGCAAAATTCGCTGGGGACTGAAGATTTTGCACACAACGAGGAGTGGACTATTAAGTCGATATGTGAATGGCACGAGTACCTACTTATATAGCTAAATAAAACCGTATCAGATAAAAGAACATTTGTATAGATAGACAGTATGGCGGGTATTTTTCATGACTTAGGTCAAATGGAAACAGCGAGGCCGAAAATCTTGTGTCACGAATTACAAACGCAAAAAGACAATTATTTCACAGAACTAAACAATAGCAACCCAGGATTCCAATTACATCAAAGAGCGCAACCCGCAAAGTACAATCCCAGGCACAAAATTACGAAACCGCATTATCACCAAATTTTTCATTACTCAAAGCAATTCCACGAACGAAGGGACGCTCGAGTAACTCAATAACAGACGACAAAAGGCATCTGAGTATAAAATTCGCCAATTATACTCAACCCACTCACGAAAACACCAATATTCCGAACGGATCACAATTAAATACCCTCCCGGACGATTCTTCAAAGTAAAGGGTATATTTTAATTTAAATCTAGCCCTCGTCCTAAACCGTTCCATATCTGGTCGCCGTTATTAGCACATTCTAGTGAAGCGATGTCATCCCCGCGACCGCTTTTGAGAACCACATTAACGATTTGTCCTTTTTGCAGTATAATCGTATTCAGTTCTGCGAGGGCAAAGGGACTGACGTAAATCAAAGAGTAGGGGCTCAGGGACTATGCACAGTTGCCCTGGCTACAGGAATCTCGCTCGGCCGATTAGCAACGGCTGCCCTGTTATAAATTGAATCAAACGGAACACTGCTTTCGAAATTTAAAGGAACTAGCAAGCAGAAGGATATCTATTGTTGGTTAATCCTTTTACCGGCACGTGCGTAATGGTTTTATGAGATGAAAGTGAGCCACGCTGTGGTGCATTATTACATCGAGAGTTACATCATAGGTAACAAAGTGCCATAATCTTTAATTCCGTTAGTAAATAACGTTACTTACAGAAATTACCTTTACGACCTCGCGGTTAGGAAATTGCATTTATTCAGGGTGGGTTTTTTAACAGAGATTAAGTAGGTACCTACCTACTTCAGCAACTATTCTACTTATACATAGATTATTATGTTACATAAGTATTTATTACCATAGCTTAAAAATTTTGGCCTGTCTACGGTAGACAGGACTTTTTAAGCGATAGAAATATTTAATTCTTTGTAAAAACGAACTGAACCAAAATGGTATAAGTGATACCGATCTGACCCTTCCCTTATAATCCCTTTGATCTTCTATTATACCGCCTCGACCAAAGCAATGCACGGTTAACTAGACATAAAACATTGAATAAAGATGATCACTCGTGAAGAAATGCCCCTTCAGCATAATTCTACAAAAATACAGCAGAAATCTCGAAAATACTTCTACGTTGGCATATCAATCATAACAAAGGCAGCATCACGTGCCACCCGCACGTCGAGTGCCGACACCTCTACATACTAAACAACACCAAAGGTCAGAATTCGACAAGCAAACAGAATTGGGAAAACAAACAATTCGCTCGGGAAACATTCTAAAGCACTTTAACGTTATTATCCCAAGACATCAAGTCACATTAAATTCTTTGTTCATTTTATTTTTGTGGGGTCACGGGCTCATGCCGGAATTCCTGCAATGTCTTTGATCCAAGTCAGACGAGAAAAAAAAACATGAACGAAAATGCACTTCAACTGTCTTCATAAAGGGGGGAAAATATAATTTATTCACGAGATAATTTTCTCCTCCCTTTTAAGGATAGACGCCGTTTGAAGTGGGGTGGGCACGAATGAATGTTTGCACTGAGCCCGGCTTAGGCTGCACTATGCTCTCTCGGGAAGACTTTGTCTTGTATTCGACGCTATTTTTTTGTGTATCGCCATTTTATTATTTAACATCGTAAACAGTGGCGGTGTTCTGGCGTTTTCGTGTAATTGCCGGGTCAATGTTGGAGGGGAACACTTGTTGTATTTTTAAATAAAATTTTATCGAATAGCTCCCATTTATTAGTGTGTATCTACAACGATTAACAGAATAAACGCAATACCTCTTAAGGGATCATTGCAGGTCTACTCATCATTATTAACAACTTTTACTAAGTAGGTATAGGTGTATATTACATTCGATTTCCGAAAATTAAATCAAAATTTTTTACAAGCCGTGCAATGGGGTGTCCCATCGTCAATAATGACGAACGTAGCAGTCATTTTTGTTGTATGCAGAACTCCTATGCAAAATATATGAAGGTAAGTACCCAAACTACCCAACGGTTCCAGCAATACGATTGTTTAAGAATGTATGTAATTAGGTACCTGGATTATGATTAGAATGACCGTCTGCTGCAACAAGTCGCATTATAAAATGACCTATGTAACCTCCAGCATCATCAATGTCGCTTCTACCCAATACCTATGGCTTATATATTTCCTCACCAACTTTTGACGCATGCGCTTTTGTCATGTTTATTTGGAAACATAGATTGTACCCTTACACTTGCACATAATTGCTTTTCTTATGTTTATCCTCTAGATTCTAGAGGATAAACATAAACATCTACTAACATTCTAGAGTCTAGAATGTTAGTAGATAGGTCCTATCATGGACAATCCATGAAGTTTCATACAAGGCATGAATAATGTAAAGCTATATGAAGATTCATATTATTCAAACAACAGCTGCTCTCGAACAGCTTCTCAGAATAATTCAGTCAATTAACAAAGCCACAACCAACGAACTGTTTTCCACTCAATAATGATCAACAGTAGCAGCACTTACTTCACTCAAGTGACCATATCAAGGGCTCTTGGATAATTAAAGACTTCTCAACCGTTGAATTAATCAAGACGAATAAAATGTTTATTAATATCGCAGTAGGTAATCAATTTAATTCATAGAATACCTACCCCTATAGCACCTACTTAATTTAGGTTTACGCAAATTAAACTCCTTATTTGGTAAGACGTCGAAAATTTATATTGTAACAACACCTACGGGTTTACGTAGGTGTTTGAAGTAATATTTAATAATATAATTATTATCTTTGCTTACATAGCCGCGAGAAAACCGCAAAAAAACACTTCCACCTCTGTAGGATTTATAGTGCAGGTGGATAAACTTATAAGTGGTAATATGAGACACCAATCTTGATGTAAAAAAAACTGCAGTCTTTTAAAAACGCCACAAACGGGTATCGGGTAATACAAACTAGATCACTGCCATCACAGTGTTGTAAAATCAATTGAAAATATTAATGTCTACCTAATTATGTTTTAAAATTAGAGCGATCCCGACAGACTGTCTTTTGCAGATCTGGGCCCAACTAAGAAGTGGGAAAAGCCATAATGATTCCGTTGTAAAAAAGAGAGAGCTATTTGACCTGCATAGGTCCGTCACTCTTTCACATCGAGATCATGATGGTAAGGCGAGACTCGATTTTGTCTCCTTATACTAGACCCATTTCACATACCTACATCATTTCTGATGTAACACAACCTCATTTTGTATGAAATCATTAATGGTAGGTATGTTTAAATGGTCATCCATCAAAAGCCCGACCTCGGCATGTGTTGCTCAACCTTGAAGATCGACCCATGTGGCTGTTATTATTTACCCACGAGCTGCTCTGTCACGTAACCAATATTGTTGGCTGTTTAAGCTAGATGAGCTACATAGGTACCTACATTTCACCATACCATACCAGGCTCTGGACCGGGCGATTGAGTACCAACCTGTCATCGCTGCCCCGTTGCATCCTAGTTGAAGCTAGTCAATAAAGTACGCATCTACACAGATGGCTCAAAAACTCAAAATGGTTCATGGGCTCGCGTACGCTCCCTAGGGAGCGTCGAAAGATAATGTTGAGGTCTAGACCTCAACATTACCTTTCACCTACCACTAGGCGAAAACAGCTCGATATTCCAATGCGAGTGTGTCGCCCTAACACAAGCCGCAACAGCCGTAAAGCGTCTAGGAATACACAACTAGGTACGCAATTGAGTCTCATCTGACAGCCTGGCTGAGCTCAAATCTTTAGAAAACAAACTAACAGCAAATTAATCTATCCCTGGAGAGTAAGTATATCGCTGTCTAACAATCACCCTCCAGTGGATCAAAGGGCACAGTGGATCCCTAGGATGCCGCAGACGAAACTGAAAAAAGATGAGATGATGAGAGGTTCCGAGATGGCAGAGCTAAGCCCGTACCCACTCCTTCCCCTACCTTTCTTAAAGTTTCGTACGTGCATTCGCCAGAGATCAACTGAACTTCATAACAAGAAATGGTCACGGGCTACAGACTGCAGGCAGTCAAAAATGGCAACACCCAGTCCAGCCAAGTATACATCCGTGACTAACCGCCCACGTCATCCTGGAATGCGAGTTCTGTGCTTCTGGGCGGAGTTAAGCTGGCTAACTTAACCAGGACACCAGTCCTTCGCACAACTGACCGAATGGGAGTGTAATTGAGGAAAATGGAATAGGGAAAAAATGTAACTAGAGTAGAGTAGAGTAGAGTAGGGACTCTACTCTACTCTAGGTACATTTTTTTTTGAAAGGAAACAGTAATATATACATTAAATATGGACAAATAGTTTATTTTAAAATACAATCTGGATAACATTCTCCATATAAAAGCAACAGTAAATTTATTCTGTGATTCCTGAAAACTATATCTGCGCCAGCGCCGTTTTTTTTACATAATTATTTTGGTGTTGCTTACAAAATCAACTTTGCAATAAAAATATATAATTTCTTTTTTACCAACGGTCCCTAGTAATTATTTTTTTATTAAAATTTGTGAATGTATTATATTATATTAACAGAGAACGTAGCACGAATGTTTTGACGCATAGTAACGTAACGTATACTATAAATATAATACTCGTTTCGCACATAATATTTATTTGAATTGGATACTTTATTAATATTTTTGTATGATACAAATTTTGTATGTCGCATGAAATTAAACCAAAATACAATGGGGTTGTAGTTTTTTACATTCAAAATCCACTTACGTTAACGATAATGTAACGTTACTATACGTCAAAACATTCGTGCAAGGCCCTCAGGTGACAAGCGCTTTGCATGCCCAATATCTCAATAGCATAATGCAAACTGCAATCTTATTAAGTTCGCGGAAAGATGATGTCAAGATGTCAACTAGGCATTGATTATAGGTTTGTGTTGATGCTATTTTGATCTATGTTACAAGTCTGTTTATTGCCGTAGTTTAAAAAAGTACTTTGTTCTATCGAAATTGACGAAGGTTTGTGTACATTCAACAAAGCTATCTGGTATAAATCTGGTATAAAGATTATTTTTTCCACTGCACTGCCAATATTTATATCTAATGTGTGCATTATAACTTTTTAAGCTTATGATATATTTACGAGTGTGGTGTACAAAGGGAATATGCATGCAATTTTTTTATTTGCAAAATGAGTTACTTGCAGTCAATGATTTTAGAAGTAAAAAGGTGTAGATAGGTCACTTAAACAACATTCGATCTATAAGAATGGCACAATGTCACAATATTTGATGACACATAGAAGTAGGACGGCAAGTCGTAATTATCGGGAGCGGAAAAGAGACAAGCCGAGGAAAATGTGGCTAATTAGCCACATTTTGACGTGTCACTTGCTTACCGCTTATAACCTATTTACACTTTTTTACGTATAATATCATTGCTTGCAGTAAACAATAATTATGAAATATTTTTTAAAATACCTTTTTTTTTTTATTATTGATAGGCACGCGCTTGACCACTATCTCACCTGATGGTAAGCGACGATGTGGTCGAAGATGGAGCACGCTTGCCTAGAAGTAACCTATTCACTCTTGACTTAAAGACTCCCAGGTTGTAGCTATCAGGAAACACAGACTCCGGCAGGGAATTCCACTCCTTAGCGGTACGCACAATGAATGTATTCCCAAAACGCTTTGTGCGTGTGGGTGGGATGTCCACCATGTACCGGTGGCGCATCGCCGTACGTCTTGTGGTCCGATGATGGAACGGGCTAGGCGGAATCAAACTATGCAATTCCGTTGCACACTCTCCAAAATGCAACCGATAGAAAACCGACAGGCTAGCAACTCGGCGTCGATGCTCGAGACTTTGGAGCTTCGACTCGACGAGCCTATCATTGCCGATGATCCTCTTGGCTCGTTTCTCTATTGACTCAAGGGCATCAAGCTGGTATCTGGCAGATCCGTCCCAAAGATGCGAGCAGTACTCCATACACGATCGAACTTGCGCTTGATAAAGTTTGAGCAGCTGTTCCGGCGTGAAGTACCGTCGCACCTTTGCTAGAATTCCCAACTTGTTGGCAGCCACTTGAGCCTTTGCCTCTGAAAAACCTTCATCAGCGGTGAAGTTATAAGGCTTCAAAGTTGACCATTAGAAAGAGAAGTCCGATACCAACTTTGACGTCAAATACTATGACACTTTTACAGCCGCCATAGAAAACAGCGTTTCCGCGAGAGGGACAAATTTGTTTATAATAGTTATATCTCGTTGGGTTCTCGATCAATTTTTAATCTGTTTTCACTGTTTGTTATTATAATTTTTTTGTATATTTTGAGGTAAACTGTGCAGATAATAAAAAAAAATCTAATGCATATTTCCTATTGTCTACTCAGCACACTCACAACATTGTTTAAAATTAGTTGCAAATTAGCTGCCTGCATACTAAATTGCTTTGTTGACTGTACCTTAGCTCTACATTCAATTTGGTACTTAATACTAGTTGTTTATTTTTAACTGAGGAGAAATTCTCTTATTTTTCGAAAGCGTTCGGATTCACATCGCAGTTGCAAACTGTCACAAACACCTGAAATTTTGTCTAGTTTTTCACTTTGATTGTCGCTCTGATATTTGAATTTGAACGCTTTGTAAATACGAGAAATTGGCCTTCTGACAGACATTGCTTGAAGCGGTCGCCATCTGTAATTCAGCTTAAAATTGAAATCTAATTCAGAACAATCTACTCTATACCTATTTGGCACAATTTAGTACCCTGATATTATAACACCTATATACTTAGACCAATTTACGATAAGTAACATTAATGTTTTACAATAGTAAAAGTTATAAATGCAGTGATTATATTATGTGTGTTTTGAATAGGTTTAGGTCCTCATACTTAACAATTTTATTAGCCAAAGCTAATATCAACACACTATTTCAACATTAACAAATCTCTGCTATGTTTAAACGCAGGAGAGAAAAAAAAACTGTGTCAAATGTCAATTGTGTCATTAAATGTCATTATAATGAAGTCAGAGAAATTTATTGTTTTAACAACAATTTCCAATAGATTGATACTTTGCTCACTTACTTACATAGACTTTGTCTCTTTGAAGGCCTATTCAAACCTATGCGGTATTCGCTACCGTCTGCGGTAGAGAAAACCGAGTGGGTATGCCCACTCGCTTCACACTAAAGTGGATTTCGCTATCCTTGTGGGTAGAATACCGAGTTCGAGTTTCGCCCAGTAAGCGAAACAATACCTATGCGGTACTATGGCACCAGCTTTTCCGCTCTAGCCGCGGAACTTGATACTAAATACTTAAGCGAAACCCGTGCGGTATGTACATCTACCCACAGCGGCAGCGAATACCGCTTAGGTCGCTTTAGCCGTGGAACTTGATACTAAATACCTGAGCGAAACCCGCGCGGTATGTACCTATACCAAAAGCGGCAGCGAATACCGCTTAGGTTTGAATAGGCCTTTAGACGTGCAACTAACATTAAACCTTTAAAAAGTTAAAACAATTGATTTCCCTGTCCATTTAAGCTGCCCAAGTGTTCAAACATGTCTATAGTTTAAACACTTGTCCATACACGGTGTCATTTATTGCTGTCGAAACATCTTAAGATTTTCTAAGCCGGTCACATCTTCAATCTATTCACTAGTAACTGTCATGCTATATTTACCCACATTTATGCCTAATAAAATTGTGCATCGTTGCGATAATTTGACATAAGAATACAATACATTGAACTACGTCATAATTTCTTAACTTTATATACTTTTAGGCCGACGCTCATAAGCCGCTTTACAAAATTCGATTGCTTATTCGAATACCATTTTTTGGACCATTATCATATAAAACAGGCAGTGCAAAACAACATTGACTTGGATTATTTCGGGTGGGTGAAAGTAAATCACTTTTAAACAAAATAATATTGTTCACCTATATTTGTGACAATTTAATAAGCCGGATTTGACAGCTAGATACAGCATTGCTTTACTAGTAGTTTGTAGAACTATATAAATAGAAATATTAATGGAATTTAACCACTAAAAATTAAGTTAGCAGCTTAGTTTTAATCTTTATATTTCTAAAATTTAATTGGAATAAATAATTCAATTTTATCATTAACAGTGATATACCTCTTTTTGTAAATATATTAATATTAACCATAATTAATACAACAATAATAATAATTAATAATAATAATTAATTAATAAATAATTAATTAATAATTAATATTTAATAATTAATTTGTGTATTAATTATTATTATTGTATTTTTAGTATATTTGTGATATCTCACGGTGCGGGCGAGCCATAGTTATGTAGGTAAATGTGCGTGCACATTGTCTTATTGTGCGTAAGCTTGTGAGCGCTCAGTATCAGTCGAACGATAGTTACGTTTAAAGAGAAATTAAATTAATCGCTTTCGCACATAGTGGTAAAGCGATCTTCTATCCCTCTCTACTCAGCTGTCAAATGCGACTTCTACGACTGTCACGAAGATAACTATAACCTATTGATGTATTTTTAAACAAACCCTCACAAACAGAAGTTTGTCTTTTATTTCTTGGAGATTAATTCCTACAATACTCCCTCCTAAATAAATTTTATTTACGTGCAATGGAGGGGCATTGCACGTTAGTAGACATGCAATTTATTTCTGCCTTTGTTAGTAACAGTAGAGTCGATCATATTATAGTGTCCAACCAAGGCTTTCATTTTCAGCCAAATAATAATCCGTGATTAAACTATCTCTTAAAAAATCAATATCTTCTAAATGCATTCATAATTCCGCGGAACATTGGCCTCGGAATTGAGAGTACAGCGAGGCTTTGTCAAAAAACAGTTTATGTATTTTTGGTAAATTGTAAAAAAAAACACTGAATTTATTTCTAGTAGGTACACAAACAAAGCTAATTTTGCACTGACTAGTGACTGTCTTATTACATCCCTGCTATATTCATTCACTACGATACACTTATGTAATCAAATAGCTAGAGCAACATTTAATTTTTAACTCTAGACCATCAACACAGTTCAATATCAACCCACAGTTCCACTGTTATACAACAATAGTATTACATTCCATTCATAATGTTTAGGCCATTATAAAGACAGGTGTTCTAGGTACAATTTTACTTAAACATTCTCACTTTATTATTTAAAATAGACACGTTCCTATAAGTATAAAACACTATAATGTTATTTAAATATTTTCTTTTACATAATTATACTGGATTAGTGCCGTTGTGAATCACTCCTACTAAGTATAGGAAATTATATTGCTCTTACTTCATGAAATATTATTTTATACGATTTTCAAGTCAACAAACGATAAATTATGTATCTACTCTA
The DNA here is from genome assembly GCA_947386135.1 of Melanchra persicariae. Taxonomy (NCBI): domain Eukaryota; kingdom Metazoa; phylum Arthropoda; class Insecta; order Lepidoptera; family Noctuidae; genus Melanchra; species Melanchra persicariae. The sequence goes on along the minus strand of OX376655.1, from coordinate 6,113,114 downwards.
CAATTAACTAGTACCTACGTATTTACAACGAGTAGGTATGGTACAGCCGTTGCTAATAATCAAACAAACTCTATATCATTGACATAAGGTTTAAGTTACAATGACTGACGCGCGTTCGTAATATAGAAGAACTATAATATGCAATGTACTCAATTGTGCTAGAATCAAAGCTATTATTTCCTAACTTAATCTAACAATAACACATAATGGAAGTATTTCTTTATTTAATCGTATATTTTACTAGTAACATATATATATATAATAATTATCATCTATCTAAACCAGGAATATTAATCTTTAATTAATTTACCATTCATGTCAAAAAATGTTTTATTACATCTGGTTCAGAATGAGTACTTAATCGCTGCTTAACGGAAAAGTATTCGAAACGATTTTTACGTAAAAATAAACTCATCATTTATATTTAATGACATACAAGGTTATATATAATGCCAACTGTGCAATTATAATTTGTTATAAACAAATAAGTACTCTTAATAACTGTTAAGTGTTCGTATACAATGACAGCTATTTCTGTTTAATTTGGTAAGTATAGCTAACCAAACAAATACGACCTGAATAAACATGTTATGACGTCCGTCATATAATAAGACTCATTTTTAAACTAAGTTAATGTACCTTTTTTGTTTACTGCCCTAAAGGTGAGTTTTTATCTGTATCCATAGGTTCATTGGTGACATTTTGGGCCAATTTTTGAGTAATTAACTTTTAAAGTTCACCTAGTTTAAAATTGATTATATTTGACCATTGGTTAAACTAAATACCTAATGATCAAAAACGCACAATAACTAAATTTATGTGCCGTAATTATTCATTGAGCAGTAATTATTACTGCCCAATAGGTAATTACGGATCAAAAAACTCACCCCCGACAATAGTTAGCAAAAAAGCTATATAAGAATAAGTCAGTTAATAATTAATAAGAGCGTTTACGCGGTACGACATTTCATACAAACGTTCAAGTCATTATTTTTCGAAATGAATAAACCGATTTTGATGAAAATTGGTGTGCATACGCTAGATCTACGAAAGAGTTCAAGGGGAAAGATAATGTTCGAAAATGTTCTCTAATAACTATTTAGACCTGGATATCTAGCGTATGCATACCAAGTTTTATTAAAATCGGTTCATTCATTTCGAAAATTGTGGAATTGAAAGTTTGTATGAAATGCCGTACCGCGTAAACGCTCTTATCAGATCAAAGCAATGCATTGAGAATTCGATCACTTAATATTAATTGATCTACTCAAGTAGACTCACATATTATTATAGTAAAAACAAACACGAACCAGACTGAAATTACCCAAATCACTAACTATGCACTTCAATAGTCACCTCTATCATCACTTTCGAAAAACACCTCGATATACACAAAAACAACATCTTTGGCGAACGAAAAAAGAAAAAAAAGAACTGTCAAAAGTGACAGCGAAAGAAAGCGGTTCTCTGTAAGGAGTCTTTTACATTTCCTGTACCTTCCGCACTCTTTGCATCATAAGCCGAAGAGGCAGAAAGCCAGCAGGTTGGAACATCAGTCATCCGCATCGATGTCTTCGTCGCTCATTTCCTCCTCGCTGGTGCAATCTGGTTCTGATGATTCAGCGGTGCAGCGCTCGCACCAGCAGACGAATAGGTAGTTTTGGGCTAGCTCCTGTAAGGTGAATGAAAACGAAATTAGTTTTGGTAGAAGTTGTGTCGTTTGATGGATTATTTCGATACTTTCAAGATTGGACATGGTAAGTATTTGTCAGTTGCCAGTCCAAAGCTTTTGGGCTAATGCCAATTGCAATCCGCCTAGCCTTTTTCCAACTACAGTTAGACTGGCCCTGATGCCACCATATTTGGAAAATTTGATATTAACACCCTAGATGCATAGATCAGGTCAAATTCGATTGGAGTACATTATACTAAGTAACGACAGGTCTTCAGAAAAAAGGTTTCCAATCATGAAATTAAAGCTGCTATTAGTGTATTACTATTCAAGGACATTACTTTGAAAAGAATTAATGCAAATTTGACTTAAGCTTATTAGTTTGGTAGCAATAAAATTATTCACCATATTTTTTAACAGAGGAAGTAGTATATGACTAGGAACCTATTTGCAGAACATAATTATTACATTACAGAAGTTCTACAAACTCACCTTCTGCCTTGAATGCCGCGACCGTTGCAGGGTGCATTCGTCCAGATAGCTGATATAAATCTCGTCACCCGGCATGATAGGTTTCAGCGCCTTCAGCTGCACCCTGTGGTTGCCGTAGGGGAAGGTTGATTCCGCGTTGGGTGTGCAACTGTGGTTGCAGGAGCTCTGCAACTGGAAGAGGCCCGAACCTTCCGTGTTGAGGAATGAGCCGGATTCTGAAAGAAATAAGAGCAACTTGTGTACTTATGGACTGATATGTTGAAGGATTTCATTATGACAACAATACATTGTGGTGATGAATGCTCATCCCTTCTTTATATGATGGTAAACTACAGTAGGACAAAGACAAAACGTCTTTGCGAATTGAATTGGGTGGTTTTTTTTTTGAAGACTAACATAGGAGACGTTTTGAAAGTAGCTTTCATAAATCCCAATGACAATTAATTTGTCATTGGGATTTATGACAGCTACTTTCTTTTTTCTTCTTAATTTATTTACCGCTCCAGCCCAGACATGTATAAATTCCCAAATAAAAAATAAATCTTACGTAATAGTAAATAAACATTAAATTCGCGATAAATTCGCGGCACACCGGTATGCCGGCAGTGCTTGAGCGGTAGAGCTGTAATCGCGACATCTATTTTTAAACTAGGTAACGTAAGTAGTAAGTACCTTTTTCCCCGTGTGCTCAGAATGATTTTTTTTTATCAAAAAGTCTGCTAGCACCAACTAATCAACATATCACATTAACATACCTTCTTCCACATACTGATAAAGTTTATCAATGAACAGATCCAGCTGTTGCTTCTCATCATCAGACATGGTGACTTCCAACACAGAGTTCACCCACATGGCCAGAGGACTGGTGCCTATACCTTGCCCGTTTGTGCCAACCAACGCCATTAGCGTGCAGAAACCTTCCGGTGTTAGGAACTGGAAAATAATTAATTAACTCAGGAGATTTCCTTACTTTTTTTGCTTTTGTTGCCAACAAGCCTGATATAGTGATGATAGATCGACTAGAGCGTCGCGCAATGATATTTGAAAGAGGGTCCCTCATGACGAAAACCTCGAGAAAGTTGAGAAAGATATGCTAAGTATCTTGATCTGGCTTGCGGGTTTGTCGATATGGGATGTGGATACAGCAGCCATTGTGCTGATAGTCGAAAACAATCAGCACCGGTTATTATTTTCACAAGTAATGAAATTTAGATGTCCTCACAACTGCTTCATTATGAAACAACCAGGAAAAACTATCTAACTGCCACATAGGCAAATGGAGTATAATTCTTAATTATCCGTTGTACCCTAAATCAACTTATAGTACAGTCCTTACTTAATATTATAAACGCGAAAGTATGGATGTTTGTTACCCTTTCACACAAAAATTACTGAATGGATCTTGATGAAATTTCAACACAGAACAGGGGCAAGAAGAAAGAAATAGGAAAGAGACGGAGCTATACATCTTGTATAGCTCTGTCTCTTTCCCACTGGAAGTAATATTGAAGTAATACTGCTTTAAGAGTTGGTGGTTTAGGCCCAGAGGTAGATTATAGTCTGGAATAACACATAGGATACTTTTTATCCCGGGCGTATGTTCCCTTGGGATAATTTTCGACATTCACGCGGGCGGAGCCGCGGGCGGCAGCTAGTGTAAGTTCATGTACAAAAGCCAGCTTAACTCAAAGTTGAGTATTTTCCCAACAAACCAAATAATGTATGTGTGTGTACTTAGTTGTACCTAAAGTGGCAATTAGATAATTTCAACCTATGAACCTAATAAAGTTTCAATTTACTGAGAATTTGTCATCAAAAGTGATAAACGATAACGAAGTTGCCTATAGTTTAAACCTCAACCCAAACCTTGAGAAATAATGTTAAGTTATTATTACTGGTATGTCATCACAACACAATGCAAATAGTAGTGAACTAGTGATGTTTCATCACTAAAATATGTGAAGAACCTGCTTGAAAGCAAATAAAAAAAAATTAAATGATGTTTTAAACAATGTCAAATACTAATAGTTAATAGTCTGTAGTAATTTGTTATGCACGTGAGTCTGAATAAATAATTGAATAGTAAACATTTTCAGACTGTTTATTGAACATCTAAAAAACATTGAGAGAAACAACAACATAGTAAGTACTATCTCAGTTTCATCAACCAATTGTTTTAAGTATTAGATAAAATCAATATCGATGATAAGGTAAAATAAAAAAATAGAACACTAAGTATCAGACAGAGACAGACAGCTTTAAACAAGTAGAATAAATGGCAACATTTAATGATAAACCTTATTTTTAGTTGCGTAAAGCACAATGCGTTGGAATAGAACAATTTAATTTCGCCAAGCCTGATCCTTCATCGGACTACAAGACATCCCTTTTTTTATGGATGGGAAATCATCAAATGACTACTTCCGCTCTGGGTGGAGTGGGAGGGAGGGTCACTCTTTGGCTAGATAACCGGGGGGGGGGGGTCTTTAAGTCAAGAGTGTATAGGTTACTTATAGACATAGTCAAATATGCTATCGTCAATCACATCATCGCTTACCATCAAGTAAGATAGTGGTGAAACACGAGCCTACAGAAAAAATTAAAAAAATCAACCGAATTGAAAACTTCCTCCTTTTTTTTAAATCGGGTAAAAATAGAGCAGATGTTCTTCAAAGGGTCTCTAGTATCTCGGATATCTACTCAACGTTGATAAAAGACGTTTTCAAAACACTCTATCTATCTATCTATCGAGTTCAGTTAGTAACACTCATTGGCACTCTGATGACCATGTGACCGCCAACTATGTCCACACATTGGATTTCCGCCTCAGAGCTAATATTTCAATAGACTAATAATATTTGTTTTAAGTCTGAACCAACTCTTAATTTCAATATTTTGGCAGAGACCGCAAATATGTGAAAGTTATTGAATCGTCATGTGTATTACTACACATGACTATTCAATAACTTGAGATCTCTAGAATTGAAGTAGAAAAGTAAGCATGTTGTATCAATATCCAACAATGATTCTTGGTACAGCTTATATTACATGAAGTTAAGTTTATACTACGTAAAGCTTACACACTATGAAGATTTATTTTACTAACTAACATTATTGCTGATTGCACAATTATTTAAGACCATTAATTAACACTGTGTTATTTACAGCGTAACAAAAAGCGCTCTTCGAGCAAATACGCGATTGTCTCACTAATTTGTTAAAGTAAAGTAAACGTTATTTAGTACTTGTAGTGGTTTTTATTTGGATATCGGTTGTACTTTTTGCAAAAATATTTTTTATTTTTCACCTTTAGTGCTCCTCCTAAAACTCCAACCAGTCCTATCTGTTTAACTGTACATATCTGCGAAATTTTTCATCAAATCTTTACAAAATTTAGATGGGACCATTTTGAATAAAAAGCTCTTTCAAGAATTTTGCAAGTCCAGTCTATACCTATATAATGGAGCGAACATACCTACATAAAAAAGTAAACATCCGAATTGATAACCTCCTCCTTTAAGAAGTCAGTTAAAAGAAGACTGAGATCTTCGCGCAATGATCGCTTTATTAGGACAATGCCTCAAAATTATGGTTTTTAGCACCAGCACAGAATAGTTGAATTTCAGAAACTGCAACTATAACAACAGTTTAGAGGGGCACTGTCTAAATAACAATGAGTTTTGGTCTTAAAGAAGAAATGGCTTTGCTGTCAAGCGGTACATTAATTACCTCCTGAACTTCATCCCCACTAAAAACATGAGATGTCATCTCTCTCAACGTATTCATCTGATGAGTAAACTGCTCTCCCAACAACTTGTGTACTAGCTCAGCATCCTCATTCTCAGTGCGGTGACAGAATTGTTTCACTTTAGCCACGGCTGCGGATGGGTCTGAACTCTGTTGGATGTATGCTAGTATTCTTATGAGGAGCATTATGCTTGTTGTTTCTGGTGGGTAGTGCATTTGTCTGTAAAAAAGATTTATTTGGTTTAGCAACAGGAGTTTCTCTCATTGTTTCACAGGGACAGGTGTTCCCTACAAACACTACCACTGGGAAAAATCTATTTATTTGAGGGGAAATAATAGATTTTCTCCATGGGTAATGTTTGTAGTGCAAAGTTTTGAATGCCTAAGTGTAAGATTGTAAAATTATGTTTTACTCACTTCCAAGTCTCCAAAAGCACAACAATAGGATGTTGAGCATCACTAGAATCGTGACACAATATCCTGTGATATCTCACATATGCATTCTGTCTGCATCCTTCTGAGCAGTAGAGGGCACCACATTGATCACAGTTTGTAATGCTATCAATGTTTATCTCAAAAATGTCTGAGTGTGGAAGAACTATGTCTGGTTTGCGTGACAGGCGCCTTACATTCTGTTCAGGAGTTTCTAGTGGCCTGTAATAAAAATCATTTAATTAATTTGTAGCAAGTACTGCTACATTTACATGAAGTCATAAAGTCATCAATATTTTTGTTATTATCATGCTTTTTCTTCTTTTCGTGTGAATTTTGTCAGACCTTGGTGTGCGGCTACTTGGATGCTATTGTTATGTGGACAGAACTACTAATTTACTTGATCACAATTGCATTTTTGCTTGTATTTCATTTAGGGTTCCAGTTTGGTACACCCTCGAAACTAGAACTCTTTATTACCTACTTACTAATAATCACCGGGACCTAGGTTAAAGCAATATTTTTTATCGTTTTGAGTAGGTATTCAATATTTCAGAACTGTTGCATAACAAATACAACGATTAGGAAAGTAATATCCTACATATATGCTTCTGCTGTCTTTTTCGAACAAAAAACTAATAGAATGAGCAGTCAAATGTTACTTATGGCAAAGTGCACATAAGTATAAGTGATGAAAACATAGGTACCTCATACAATAGTCGCACGCTAAATATCTGTAAGCCGCATTCCAAGCAAACTGGCACGAAACCAAAGGATCCTCTTCTAAAATCACATCACCCTGGTCGTACTTCTTTGTAGCAAAGAGCCCTTTACCCTGAGAAAACATTGCTTATTAGAAAAAAACAAAACTTCAAATCTGAGACGCAGCGACGAATTTCACTTACCTTCTTGCTATTAGACGTTCTTATCTCAAACCCTTCCATATTTAACGTTTAACACTTCCAATCATAGAACTTAAATAAAGGACTCTATGGTTTTTGTGTTAAAAACAATGATAAAATGGTAAAATCACAATGAACCTGCGGAGTGCGGAAGAGGTGCGGAAGATTTTAGAGGTTAACTTGCTGTCAGTGTCAAATGTCAAAACGGTTTTAAAAAAAAACTTCGCTTTCGTTCGGAAACAAACCACATGGTTTTTTATTGTTTGTGTATATTTTAATTCGAAATTAATGTTTTCATTGCTGGGACTCCAAAGATGTTCTTCGACCAAGTAAACCATATTTTACTATTATAATTACTTTAATTTGTGGTTCAGAAACCAAGAGTTTTAACTAGACGTTAGACTTTTTTAAGTAGGTAGTTCCAGTTGGTAATAAAACCAAAAACATTCTTATAATATATATTTTTTAATTGTTAATTCTTACGAGGCTAAAATATCACACTTATATTTTAGTATTTACCTAATTATTCAAAATCAATCAATACTGTTATCACTACATATCATCACTCATTAATTATCAGACATTATTTCTATAATTTCGTAGACTGGGTTGTTGGACTAACGGTAATTGGTGTTTCAATACATTCTTTTTCTTTGAATTGTGATGCTTTGTAGGAGTCAACTTGAGCAATGGTATCAAACATGGGTAGCGTTTTCGTTTCAGGTGTGAATGTTAGCAGCAGCGCGGCCACCACAGCAGTTGCCGAAAACAGGAATGACGGAAGCGCTGCTATTTCCGTTATCTGTAATTAGAATAAGAAAATTGAATATATATACCTATATATATATTTATTTATGTATTTATTGTACTTATATATTAATAGTACACCTAAGACTACCTACAGTACTGTCTTTCCTTCTCTCTTCAAAATCCATTCAAAGGTTGTCTTTAAAAGATCGCTTTTAGTGAGAGTGAGATAATGTTTTCTTCATCTATTATTACTGTCACTTATAATATTATGGTGTACATAATAAAGAGTATTCTATTCTATTCTATCCTGGAATTAGGTACCTAGATATCTGGTGTGTGGGTGTACCTACCTACTACGATTATGGCCCACCACCAAGGGCTTACCCGCTTACCATCATGCCACATATGATTCCTTCCGCTCTGGGGGGAGCGGGAGGGAGTGTCAGACTCTTACTAACGTAAGGTATAGGTACGTATTCTGTGTTACTAAAACCCATCCCTCCGTGTTCCTCCTAATGCCCTTTGCGTTTCAATGGCCGCGGTGACTAAGTATTTCGAACAAATTCCGCAACACTGGAAATACTTAGGTAAGTATAGTAGGTACCTACTTACCTAAGTATTTCCCTACTAGTTACTTCAATTGGCGAACCCAAAATTGACTCTGCAACCTTAATAAGTACCTATCTTAGCCTATTTTATGGTGTTTTTAATGGTCAATAATTATCTAAGTACTGGGTAATAGTAAAATATCTGGTGCTAAAAATAAATTAGTCTAAAGTAAGTAGTTATAACTAAAGCACGAGCAAACTTGAAACATTACCTACATGAGTAGGTACCTAACTACTTACTATCATCATGAAGATACCTACACAGATGGTGGTTCAATTAATATCAATATATCGAAGGTCAACAGTCTTTGATTGTATCCTCATTTATTTTTATTGATTTTACAAACATGTGGATCTCAGTGCCTACCTAAATAAATTGTAGATATAGGTACTTAGATCACTCAATGAATGCCCTAACCATTGCGGTGGCGATTCTGGCGATAACATAAGCTATAGGAATTTAAAAGGAATGTCTACTTACTACTGAATATTATGAATATATTTATAGTATATTTTTCGTCTCTCATACAACGCCATTATGTTTAAATTTAGAGCGGGCCGCGTCGCTATAGGCACCGCTCGACACCCCGCATTTCCGTAAACGAGCCCTAAGTGAAAGTTAGGAAAGTGTAAAATTCAAGGGCGAGCGAGCTTTTTTTTTTAGCCCATAGTGTCCCACTGCTGGGCAAAGGCCTCCCCCATATCCTTCCAGACACTCTTCTCCAGCGCTGCCTCGAACTAGCCCTTGTAGTGCGCTTAAGCTACTAATAACGTAGGTAATGTATAGGTACTTATTCACATAAAAGTAGCTTTTTGATAGGTAGCTAAATAGATTGTGCGTTCGACAAGCATAATTATGTTCATTTTTTATGTCCCTGACAATTATGATTAAAAAAAAACGCTATTTCAAAGGGATCAACTAAATAAAGCAAGCTGGTTCCGCCTACTAAAATCATTGTGGACGTAATTTTCCAGGTCTTAATCTTTATCATCTTCACTCCGTACTAGCGTGTTACTTGGGGCGGGCGCAACACGCTTTCCTCTTCCGTCTGACTTGGAAACGTGTGGAACTGTCAAACTATTCATCATCATCATATCAGCCGAAAGACGTCCACTGCTGGACATAGGCCTCCCCCAAGTGTCGCCACAACAACCGGTCCTGTGCGTCTCGCATCCATCGGCTACCCGCGACCCTCACCAGGTCATCGGTCCACCTTGTGGGAGGCCTTCCAACGCTGCGTCTTCCGGTACGCGGTCGCCACTCCAAAACTTTTCGGCCGCATCGACCATCTGTCAAACTATTACCTATACTGACTTATTTTTTTCTCATTATTTCTTAGTTTCTTACACAATCCATGCCTAAATGAGTCTGTTATAATTTACCAATCTAAACCTCTTTCACTAAAACGTAGTTTTGGGAGTTTTAATAGTTGATTATTACCATGTTATTGACTTAGCAATAGCAACTGGACCCAAGTCATAGGTATGATACCTGTTTTGCATAGGCACCTATGGGTGGCCAACGGTTACGTCGTGTCTTTAAAAACCTGTATCTATGTTTTTTTTACTAATTTTGCTGATGTCTGTGAACGGGTTCCACTATGGTATTTTTATTTAAAATGGTTGTAAACGATAATTTTAGAAGGTGTAGGTACACCTGTTTTAAATATGTACCTACCTACTTATTATTTTTGACGCAAGCAGTTCCTTCCTGAAAATATTATGCAAGGTCAAAGTTCTCAATAATGGGTCTTTTATATTTTTTTGCGAAACGGTTAGTTTTGTGATAAAAATAGCTCAGACAAAAACTGTAGATTATGCAATTGTTTACAAAAATTGTTTTTCATAATATTCACGATTTCTGAGAAAAAGCGATTCTATACTTTTGTTCTTCAAAATATTATGCACGAGTACGCCGCATTCACAAGCTGACTGGTGATTAAAGTGAAGTACGTTTCATGACATATACACACTTTTATCTTAGCTATTGTTAAATAAAACTAACCTATTTTTAAGAGCTAACTTGACCGAACTACTTACTCCTTGTGTCTGGCCACGAGTTTCACCCGTCTGTCCACTCTAAAGCTGTACCAGCGCCTGACGACACGCGTTTTCCCACTACAAAACTTTTTGCATCCATTGGTCCTTTTAATATATTTACAAATAAGTAGTCCTTACCAATAACGGAGTTAAAGGTGCCAGCATACTGCCCACCCTTGCAGCCGTGTTACCCCAACCAAGCAGAGTCCCTCTTACACTGGTTGGGAATAGTTACAGACTGTACGTGTAAATACCAGTGAAGCAGATCACCACTCCGAGTTTTCCAACCAAGAATAATACCACTTTCAACCAGGATATCGCTGGAAAAGAAAAGGATTTATTGTCATAAATGGCCATTATTTTTTATTACCCTTTCACTTCGTTCGGCTAGAAATAGGTGGAATTATTGTTTTTGGAATCACATCAGCTGCTAATTGATTTTATCATTGGGCAGTGTTACTTAGAGCGGATTTCACCAATGAAACTGAACGCGATCAGTACATCTAAACTGCGTTCAAGAGATGTCAGTGTAAATATTCCATAGAAAAATAATGACACTGACAGCTCATAAACGTGGTTTATTCGCTGATCGCGTTCAGTTTCATTGGTGAAATTGGCCCTTAATAAGATTCCAACTTTAGACGTTACTTACATTCTGGGCAGTAATTCTGAGCAATAAGAAAAATGGCTGAAAGGAAATAGCCGCATTGCAGAGTGATCCTCCTTCCATACTTATTAAAGGTGTAGTAAGCGATCACTTCTCCGGGGAACGAAGTGAACGCAGCCAGAATAAAGTTGGTGTATTTATTTCCCGGTAGTAGCACAGCATGTACTAGGGTACCATAGTAAAGGAAGCTGGAGGTGAAGAAACAGAATGACGTCACTGACAGTCGAGTCATTATCTCCTTCGATGCTACGATGACTTTCATGTTCTCCCTCTCCTTCTGCTCCACGACGTCAAACATAAGCCGCAGCTGATCATCGCTGGCGTCATTTATTTCTTTCTCAGCTAAATCAATCTTATTCATTTTGGCCATAGCCTTCAGGGTTTGCTTCGCTCCATCCATTTTTCCACGAAGCATTTGCCATCTTGTACTCTCTTTTAGAAAGAATATGTACAAAACAAACAGGATCATGGGCGAGTAAACAACCAATATCAACCATTTCCAATATTGAAAACTCATTGCGAAGAATGCGAAAACTATTTCGCCAACGTACACTGCATACGAGAAGATTATGCCAGCGAGCACCCTTTTGGAACTCCCACCCACTTCAATCACTGAAAAGATATTGATATTGTTAGAAAACATGATTCACAGAAGCTTTATTTAAAACTTAATCATATAAGATGTGAAATACTTACATAAAACTACCCCAACTGTGTAAAGACCCGATCCCATGACCGATTCAAAAAATTCTAGAGCAAGGTACCAATAGTAGCTCGTGATGAATATTTTGAACACACCAATGCAAGCACCCACAGAACAAACAATTACGGTGGGTTTCCTTCCAATCCTGAAACAAAAAAGAAGAAGTCCATGAGATTGCGCCGCGTATATGATTAGTTCGCATAAATTATGACTCGTATGTTTAAATACCAGAGAAGTAAAGTGAAATTCTTTAAATATCTAATGTCAAAAAAGTCGCATTTGATTCAAAACCCACAAGGACTTATTGGAAAACCCACAGGAAAGGATTAGTTCGAATAAGTAAAGACAATGTGGACCGATGAGTTGGTGAAAGTCGCGCTAATCTGCTGGATAATGGACTGGATATAATATGGACAATAATTCTTACTTGTCAGCAATCCATCCAGTGAATATCATAGAGAATATCATCCCCGCGTTGTGAATGCCGCCAACCAAATTAACTTTCCATGGTTGACATGCAAGATTCAGCTGTAAACAAAAACGCAAAGGTGTAAAAACATTGCAATTTAGTCCTATTTGGTGTCGCAGATTTTAGATATGATGTGTTAATAAATTAGACGATATCCAATATAAATAATGATGTAAGAATGAAGGATTTCCTCGAATAACATCTTCTAGGTGAGATTGCGGATGTTGTTGAGGTTTGTTTTTCGAATTTTCGTGGCGTTGCGTTATATTTGGCGCCGTTGTCAATTTTTTTCATGGATGTTCTCAGTCTTGGGGCAGACGGAGGGTCTGTCAGACTCCTACTGACTAAAACCACAGGTGTTCCTACTCATCACTTCTGGCTGGGTTGCGGGGCTTCGCATTCTCCACAATATGGAAGTGACTGTTTGTGCTTGCCAACCCCATCTTGGGAAAGGGAGTAGTGAGCTTCTCCTGACCCTTTCATCATTTGCGAGAGGCTCGCGGAAACACTACTCGACACCAACTCGGGCCTGCGTGCTTGGACGTCGGACTTCCCCAAGTCCGTCACCCCTGCCAGGGCTGCGAAAGAGTCATGAGTCATGTTCGAAAGAGTCATCGCGGCCCTGGAACGCAAAGGGCATTTGTAGGAACACGGATGGGTTTTAGAAAGTAAGAGTCTCACACTCTCTTCCGTTTCGCCCAGAGCAGAAGAAGTCATTTAATGATTTCCGGTTTTTTGCAGATGACGGACTTTTTTTTCAAAAAGTCCGTCACCTGCAGGCCAGTTTACAGGAGGACGGAAGAGGTAATTGTCATCCCTCCCCCGATGCCCAGTCCTTTGGGCACGGATTGGCAAAGTGGAGGATTTCTCCCTCTCCCTTTCCGCAACCTCTTTAGTTGGCTACTGCTTGCCATAAGCTCGCGCTTTCGACCATTCATTTGTTTATGGTCGGAAGCGAGAGTTCACCCCAATTCGGCAACCAGGGTGTTGCCCTGCTCAACCCAGGCTGGTCACAGCTCAATGGTATGCTGTGCGTGTCCTCGCCGCAGTCACTGTGATAGCAGCTGGATGACGGTTCTCTGCCGGCAATATGACACAGGTACTTTCCGAAGCAGCCGTGCCCCGAAAGTATCTGTGTCAGCCGGAAGCCTAGGTCAGCACTCCTTGGCGCCGCTCTACCCATACTACGAGTGCAGGTTGAAGGACTTCCATGGTCCGTTACATCAACACCGTCAGCTATGCAATTTTTTTGCCCCACCATCTACTTTTCTACGCGTTAGTTTTGTGTTATAGTTTGTTTTTTCCTCCTATTAAAAACCGGCATTATAAGAAAGCCGATGGATCATTAGATAACAAGCATTTTAACAGTTAGGTACTTTCCCTCAGTCGAATTGTTAATACGTGAGATCGGTTCGATGATAATTTTATTCACACCTGACTACCTGACTTAGTTATGATTTATGGGAGCATGCATAATTCGGGAAGTATTCATAATACGGTCAACAATTAAACAGTACCTAAGTTCATTTATGGATAATTATTGGCATAATCTAATCTCTAATAAAATCTTAATGGCAGATTTCTAGAAGGAGGTCCCCTTCTAGAAATCTGCTCGAAATACGGATCTATATATAAACTAAATCCAAATACACTTCCAAAGACATGCCAACAAAAGCATAACAAAAGTCCTAGAATAAGTTTTATGATTTTTTTCAGCAAATTCATGTGTTTGAATTGTTACGCTCTCAATATCAGAATAATCCCTGTAGTTATACAAATAGAAAATTCTATTTAAATAATGCACCTTAGGTTAGACAATTACACCTCTATCTTCCTATATAAATATTTAGCCTTTTTGTAACTACTGTAGGTATATAACAGTAGTAACATTTGCTTTTATACAACTTCACATAAATCTTGTAATAAAGTTTTGTTGAGATAGGGATGAATAGTTCTTTGGGGGATCACCTTTGAGATAATATTGATTGTCTGTTCCACTTACTATTTGGTTTAGGTGACTGACCTAGTCACTAAATTAGATTCACCTTTCTCCATCAATTGTAAATGCGTCAATTCCGAGAACGCATAATGAAGATTGGCTGATATTTTTAAGAAACAGAGAAGTAGTTCTTCGTTACTTCGTCGTCCTCTTGTCACTAATGAAATTGTGGTTACTAAAAGCTTTTTTATCACCATATCCTTCAAGAAAAATGTCAGAGGGGGTCTTCTTACATGAAACATGCTAGAGTTAAGAACCAGAGAAATTCCTCAAAGAAGTGGAATGTTACACTTTTCTAAGTCACGTAACACACTCGGTTAAGAGCAATATTACAGAGGAATGATTGATAAAAATATAGGTAGATACGACAAGGAGTGTTTGAAGAATAGTGTAAATTGAGACAAGAAATACGACAGAAGGGTGATCGTTAGAAAAATACGACAAGAATGACCGAAAGAAAAATACGACAGGAATTACCGAAAGAAAATACGACCAATCGCTCGCTTAGACCTCCCAAAACGTCGATTCCCATTTCTATGTTAATTTTACTCATAGATGACGTAAGCTGCCATTGAACAGGGACAGCCGAGAGAAAACACAATAAACAACATCAGTAGGTCGTATATTAAATTACATGAACCAGGTTATTGTCCAGAAGACTCTCAGTTGGTAAGAAAAACTAGATTGTGATATGGGAAAACCCCAGGTCGACAAATGGAGCATAAGATCAACAGTTAATCTTAACACGGATATTTTTTCTAGTCCGTGTCAACAGATTTCATTACTTAGTAATATCCAGTAATAAATAAAAATAACCTACATAACGGTCAGCCACCCAAGCTTTTTGAAGGTTAGACGTTTCGGCTCCGAAAGGGAAGGTGGGCGCCAAATAGGACGGATGGGCGCCAGAAAGAGCGAGTGGGCGCCAGAAATGGCGGGCGAGCGAAATGGTGCCAGCCAATTGATCGGCTTTGGCACTAATCACTTCTTATGTATTAATATTATAACAGGCTACTGACGATGGATGTACGTATGCTCGCCTAAAAGTAGATAGGTACCCTATTTACACTTGTCTTAAAAACTCCCCAAGTTGCAGCTATCGAGAACACAGACTCCGGCAGGGAATCCCACTCCTTATGGTGGGTATTGACCGGTGTTACGGGCAACAACGCCACCGGTCTGTCTGGTATCACTGCTTATAAAATATTATAACAGGCTACTGATATCAAAATATTCCATAAGAATGGATAGCTTAGCTTACATTCAAAATACCTATAGGTACCAGATAAAAAATCAACGAAAACGAGAATAAAATATACTCTTACCTATATACCTACATTAACTTGCCTTTCGTTTCTGTTCTAAATATAAGTAGATTTTTTTAACAGAAAATTTTGGGAAGTTGGCCCTAAGAATAACTTGGTGTTTTCGGGGATAAGTACCTACCTAAATGTTAAAATGCTAAAACTTGCGTGATCCGCGATCATCTTACAATATTCCTATAAATTCATTCATGTAACGAAAAAACCCTATCTAGGCCAGTTAGGTAGCTATTTACATAAACATATTTTTTTATTAATTTTTGCGGGATCCAAGAGAGGTGAATCGTTTATAGACTCGTCTTTTTTCTGGTGGTCGCTGTTGTTGGTTATTCTGACTCTCAGGAGTTGCAGTGTTGGGGATAGTGTAGCGGGCTAGTCCCAAAAAGTAAAGAACTGGAAAGAAACGAACATACCTCAGCAACAATAGAATTGTTATTTTCGTAGATCCAATGCTGACATCCTTCTATAACTCCGCTGAACGAGGAATTTGAGCATGTTTGATTTGTTAGAGAAAAGTTGTCATCTCTTAGAATCGGCTTATAACATTTGGAGTCTACGTCTTCGGGCCACCATGAAGGTATTTTCATGTCCTGGTTTTGATTTTCACATTCAGGCACACGACATCTGTTTCAAACGTAAAAAAAAAGTATTAAAATCAATAGTTCTGAATTTGAATGGAGTGACTGACGATGGATGTACGGATGCTCGCCTAAAAGTAGATAGGTACCTACCCTATTTACACTTGTCTTAAAGACTCCCCAACTTGTAGCTATCGAGAACACAGACTCCGGCAGGGAATCCCACTCCTTATGGTGGGTACTGACCGGTGTTACGGGCACGGGCGTAATGTAACATGTTAACATGTACCTACATGTACAGTCGCCAGCACATCAGGCTACAACAATCAGTCAAATTTCTTTAATAGGTTTTCAACTTTATCGCTACAGCATTAGGTTCAAAGTTGATTGGGAAAATTTGACAGTTTCGGGTACCTTGGTGTGCTGGCGTCTTTACGCGGAAACGAGCACGAACATGCGCATGTTACATGCGTATGTATTTTGTTTTACATGAATTCTAAGGCACGGAGTAAATAAAATGCTCGCTGCGAATGTTACGGCCCGTATCACTGGTCAGTCCGCAGCTTTAGCTGTAGGTACGCACAATGGAAGTTTTTCCTAAACGTTTTGTGCGACCATCAATGGGAGAACGGGAATTAAACATAACAATAATTTTGGCGTATTTGGTTTACCTCTATTCAACCCTTCGGAAAATACAGGTGTCCTGTGTGAATGTTATTCAAAATTATTTACTCTCTATCTAGAAACTGCTTTTGTTCGTTACTTATAAATGAATGCAAAATTGAGGCAATTTATTGGTACAATGAGCTCAATTGATGCCAACAGAGATACATTCAGCTTCTTATAAGTCTAATCAATTGGATCGTTTATCAAAAGTGTGCTTCCTCTGTTCTTATTGTTTATGTGTTCCTTTAATTAGTTAGTTTTCAGGGCTAATTAAAGTGTTTGTGTACAGTTTTAAGGGCCTAAATTACGAGTAGGTACCTACTTACTTCTTTGAAAATTAACGGATAGGTACACACATGGTACCTATTGTACCTATACCAAATCTATCAAACTATGCACTGCTATATTTACATAATGTTATTATCAAAATTGATTCAAAATAATTCAATTCTTGCAGCATTTCTTATAATACTTACTTAACTAATAATTCTAATAATTTGGCACATGTTAAAATTCAAAACTCCTCCTACTTTCATCTCCTTCTTTTACCCCATTTGAGTCCACCTTAGACCTTATCTTTCAGAAAGTCAACCTAAGTATATAATAGGTCTTTTAATTTCCTTCTGTTCCGATTTTCCGACCAAAAAATTAAGATTTGGAAAACAGATCTGTTTTCCAAATCTTAATTTTTTTAATCGATTTTTATTGCTGACTGTACATTAAGATTAAGAAAAGTCTAACTGAGTAGAAATAGAAATGCTGTAAAAATTAAAACCGGTATGACTCGTCTTTTCAGACCATTGACATTATAATTAGATTTATTTGAATAGGGACAAGTTCTATAGAACTACATAATAAAACTTGTCTGTAATATCTTTTAAAATTTATATAACTAAAGATTATTAGGTAATAATATTCTAAATAAAAAACTAACTAATTACTTTTTGTCGCGAGCCCATAATTTTACTTGGTAAGTATGCTAAAACCCTTTAAAGTTACTTAATTGTAAAATTAATTTTAGATCAGAGTAATAACTTTAGAAAAAATGGAATATATAACTCAATAGGTACTTATTTCTATAGTCTCCCTTTAAGATGAGTAAGTAGGTAAAATATACGCTAATATTTGCTTACCTGTAATTAATATTTTCTGCGACGAAAACATAGTTTACGTGTGTCATAGAAATCATGAACAAAGTTAAACAAATTAAAATATATTGGATCGTTTGAAACTTTCCGAACTGTTCAATTTGCGCGAAAACATCACTTTTTTCACTTTGATTTTTCGTTTCACTATTTACCGCGGTCATATTTAATTAATTAATTTTAAATATTCTATAGCTACTAAAATAGCTACTAATGAATTAATTTTAATTATTCTAGTACTAAAATGCCTGCGACCGATACGCTAATATCAGACGTTGGGATCGTACTAATACGGAACTGTTGAAACAAACACAACGGCTCACTACACAGTTCTGCCTATATAAATATTTATAAAGAAGGCTCTGTCATTTGGACGAATTTAAAAAGAAACTGGCCAAGTGCGAGCTCTATCTAGTGCAGAATATTCAGTACGAAGCCGGATGAATATAATATTTACAAAACATGACGCCTCGCAGTTGACGCCAGTGGCAAGATCTAATTGTTTTGAGACTCTTTTATCCAGTAATATTATCGCATCACTGTGGGGTATCGTGGGAGGAGGGGTTGAACTTACACCCCCAACCCCTACGTCTATGTGTATCAAGGACACACAGAACTGGAGCCATAGGCCCATGACGGACGGCGTAAAGGCATCCTTGTTTCAAGACACAGGGTGTGTTTTATTCAAATAGTACACAACTATTACTTTGACTGTTAGGTCAGATACCTCGACCACATTACCCAGTCAATTTAATCCGTAGATTGGTTTTTTTAAATACAAAATGAAAATGCTATATACATACTTATTACAAAAACATTAAGTAGGTATTGCAACTAACGAGACCTCAATACATAGATAAAAGTGTCTCTTTACCAGTTATTTAACTGTATCAACGCAGGTCTATTTAAAACTATAATGTCATATTTTAAAATATCTTGACAGACTAGGTGGATGACCTGATACCCTGAAATTAATAGAATTTTCTTTCAGTCTACGTCGTCTGGAAAATTAGAAGACAAGAAAAGAAAATTGGCCTACCTATGATGACCACAAGCCTCAAGAATTGGACGCTCTTTTGAACCGTCTAAGCTCGGTCTCGTTCTTCATTATAATAACTTTATTACCTACCAGTCAACGCAAAGCCCTATACCATAAAAAAATGAACTTTGACGATCAAGAATCCTGTTTCTGTCCTTGATATTAACTTGTCGGTGACGTATTTGACTATGAATTCAATTCGGCAAGTACGTACACGATGTACTGGGTTTTTATTTGAACATTTTTATTGAAGAACGCTGAGAATAAAAGATTAGCATTGATTTGTTGAATTAATTTATTCGTTATTCCGAGAACTGCGCAGGTTTGTAAAGCAAATATCGCTTTTAGAGAAGAATCCTGCGCAGAATTAATAGTAGTATTTCAATAGCTATTATTGAGTCGAGTAAATAGTTCAGTAACCTCATTTTTAAATTATAACGTAAGTTTTCTTAGCCCATTAGGTATGTTGGCTTTCGAATTTATAATTAGACATGATATTCTTTTATCTCATTATTAATTTTGTCTGTACGGAAACAGAATAGTAAAATAAAAAGCCATTAAAAAGTTATAAGCCAACAAAGATTCGTTTTTTTTGCCAATTTTAACGCAACTTCGGGCGTAAATAAGTAATAAAAGAAGTGTAAAATCTCAAAAACAAAGACGGCACCGACAAACCTCAATATTGTAGAAGAGTTCTGAAAACTTTATTTGTAATGGATTTATTCAGTGGTTTTTTCATAAAACTCAACCTTCCAATAGGCTTTTCGTGCATCGTCTAACGTTGTTTTCGTTCGGAACGGTGTTTTGAGCGTGTAAACTGGACATTGTATGTTTAGACTAGCATCTAAATGCTCATCACTGATATTGTCTCTGTCGGGCACGATGCCCGGTGAGACAGCGTGCTTTTTGGCCACGCTTACCAGCGAGTTCGAGCCCGCGACTAGTTCAACCTTAAGAGTAATTTTGGAAATGAATGCTTTACTTTGATAAATTTCTAATTTGTAATGATTATGTAACTATTTAATTCTACCTTCTCTGCGAATAAACTGTTATGTTCATATTAAATGATCTATTAAATAGTTGCAAATCAAATAGGTAAGGTAATAGGTACACTACTGGTCAGCATTCCAAGAAATAAAGGTAAGGGTTCGCAAGCGAATAAATGTCCATACACTTAATTAAATAATTTACTAATGCTTTATTGTAGGAACACCTCTTAATAGAAACAGGACACAAAAGGGTACATATTTATAATTAAATTATTTTTTAAAAACTGAACCATCTTTTGTTGCTGACCTTTTCTAATTTGATTTTCCCCTATTTGGCAACGACGTCAAATATGGGATAATCAAATTAGTTTTACAGTTACCTAGGCTGCATTACGGAAACGATAATTTGTCTGTTATCGCAATCCCGGAAACCCGTGAAGATTAGCATTCGCAGTTTAGTTTTTTCTCTGGAAAATTGTAAGTACGTAAGTAGGTAGGTACCTAATATAATATTTATACGTGAGAGAAATCTCGGGTACGACTCGTATTGTTTTCGCTACCAATTATAAGTACGTATTAGGTGGGTCAACCAAGGCTACAGACATGTTAGGGGGATAGTTTTACAAGCATAGGTTCGTCTGCCCCAGCCTACTGGGGGATTTCCCACAAAAGAAGTACCTACCCATGTTTGCATGTGGTTGGCATTTATCCAAATAAGCTTTCCTTCGGCAACACACTTAAATGTATACCTAAGTTTTACCACCGGGCTTTTCCATCTATTAACATACCCTTATGTATGAGACTGCGTCAATATTGATCATGGGACAGGCGAGGCCAATGGCTCCACTAGAGCATAGTTCACAATGTCTTGAGTGGACACATTAATTTTGTAGGTTCGCCCATTATCTAATTAAAAACTTTTTGTCGATAGAAGGACATCGAACCCGGGATCCATTAGCAGTGGCCTCGACCACTATATAGCTTGGCCTGACCGATCAGAGACGAGCATGGGAATGGCAGGAGAATGAAGAGAGAGATGGAATCCTAGGAACACTGCGCTCCTTATTTTTTGAATTAATAAATTTTGTTGACATTTGGCTATCGGCGCTCAGCCGCTCCGCGCTTCAAGCTGTCAAAATTTAAATGCTCTGTGCACTGGCTGGATGCTGCACGATTCGATTGCTCGATTTCTTCGATTGATAACTTGGCCGGGTTTATGAAAAAGAGGCTAGCTGTCAAACAGCCTAATAATAAAAAAAAACCGGACAAGAGCGAATCAGACACCGAGGGTTTCGATCGAGTCTTGATTTTTTCAAAGTATACATTCCCTAGGGAAGTTTATAAACTATGAAAGCACTCTCGTTACTCGGACAAAAATATAGCAGGTCCTGTAAGACAGGTAGGTAAGTCTTGTGCGAATCCCAAATAAACTTTCTTCTTTCTTCTTTCTTCTTTCTTCTTTCTTCTTTCTTCTTTCTTCTTTCTTCTTTCTTCTTTCTTCTTTCTTTTTTCTTCTTTCTGCTTAATTAGAAATCACCTCACTTTCATCCTTCTCAAGAAATACTCAAACCTGTTTTCCTCCTGCACATTTCTTATGTTTTCATAGTTTTCTGTCTTTAGGGAACATGCACGGCGTTGAATGTGCCATCTAGTGTTGCATATTCGAAACTTATAAGAAAACATACTTCATACTTGACATTGACGCTGTGCTGCCACCTATAGTTCCTGCACGCTCGTTTAGGGGAACGTGCACGAAGTAGACTGTGCAGTTGCAGTGTAGTTTAAAAGCAAAATAAACTTGACAATAACACTTCTGTCACCCATAGTTTCTGTACGCTCCGGTTCTAACTTGAGCAGGCAGTCCTCTCTCGTATGGTATACATTAGCTTGAGTAAAGTTAATTTCTGATATTCAATTTATTGACCCTGTTTAAATCAAGAGGATTGCACCTCTTTGCTGAAATTAATTTAAAAACACTCACCATAAATGTAAAAACACTTGAGAAACAAAGATGGAAGAAACCACTTTGTCTGTCTGATAGGGAAATTTCTGCCAGGGGTGCTGATTTGTTCGAAAGAGTTACCGCGGTCCTGCAACGGACAGAGCATTTGAAGGAACACTGGTGGGTTTTAGACATGTTTTAGATATGTGAGAAGTCATTTGACGATTTTTAATTCAAAAACATGGAGCATTACCTATTTGATTAGCTAAGAAGAGCACTTCATGATTCTTCTCGTATCCGACCGCTTCTGCGTAATCTGTGAATGGCCGCAACACAGTAGGCGCGAAACGTCAACGTCAATTTTTGGCGTTTCGAAATGGCGGTCTGGGGCATCGTTTCACTATAAATAAACAATAATTAAGATTTTTATAGGAACGATCTGTTAAAATGCATATTAAACAGGTAAATTGTACTTCATCGAGTGTTTCTGGCTATACAATATCTATATAGTGATCTTCCTTTTGTAGTGTATCGTAACTAAGAATTAGTGACGCTACAATAAGTGCTTCTGTTTTGCAGGTGATAATCCAAGGTTTCAAGAGTTATCGCGAGCAAATTGTTGTGGAGCCGTTCGATAAACGACACAATGTCGTTGTCGGGCGTAATGGTTCCGGAAAAAGTAACTTTTTCCATGGTAAGCATTGACGTCCCACTTAGTTGGCAATGATTTGGCTGAAGTAGGTAGGTCTTTAGTGCCTACTTATACATAAACTAGAAACAGTCCAGCTGCACATCATGGGGTGATGTGCAGCTGGAATGTCATAATGTATTGTCAACATATTATGAGTGTGCCAATCCTAGTCTTGAAATTTAAAACAGTTACCTAATTTTCAGCTATACAATTTGTGTTGAGTGATGAGTTTTCTCATCTGCGACCAGAGCAGCGTCTCGCTCTGCTACACGAAGGCACTGGCCCGAGGGTCATCTCTGCCTTTGTTGAGATCATCTTTGACAATTCTGACAACAGGATACCTGTAAGTAACAATTTGGATACAGACATTCAATAGGAAAAGCATTTTCTGTTACTGTGTTTACAGTCAGTGCATACCTGTATGTAACAATTAGGATACAGACATATCTATTAAGTAAAGCATTGTCTGTAATGGTTTTTACACTCTATGTAATACAAATAAACGTATTATAAGTTATGTTAACATATATGTGACATAACCCGGAAAATACGAAGACAAAAGTGGAAATGGGCGGGCCACATGATCAGAGTAAAGGATAAATGGAGTAAAATAACCACACAGTGGTAACCAAGAGACCACAGAAAAGGTGGGATGACGACATAAGACAAGTCGCTGGAACAACATGGGGTAGAGTGGCCATAGAAAGGCCGGAATGGAGAAGATTGGAAGAGGCCTTTGCCACCTGGCAAACAGACACACAAACATGGAACAAAATAAGGATCCATGATTTTATGTATGAGTTCCTGGAAAGTAGATTGTAAAAAGGTTCTGAAAAAACACACTCAAATTCTTTACTGAAATTTAATCCAATGCTTTCAATATTTCATAGTCTAGTGATCCACTGCATCTGGTGAGACTGGAAGCCAAGCCCACATAGTTGGAAAAAGGCTAGGCAGATTTATTGCTTTTCAATATGATAGGCGCCAGATAAATGTGCAATGATGGTCATTTACACATACATTAAATTGACTTTCTTAATATGAAAAACAGAAATAAAGCTGTCCTGAATCTTTATTCTTACTTCTATTGTGATTCTTTAAATTCTCTAGTAATGAAAAACCGTTTATAATTTATTATTCGGGTATCTACGAAGGTATATTAGTGAAAGATTATCTAGCACCAACCATGAAACTGTAAACTAAATTTATTTTTACACTCATATCTATTTTCCTATTTTGAACCCAAAATGCTGTTGTATTCTGAAAAGAATTCTATTTTACCTATCAACAACTGGTTTTTCACTTTCTTTTAAATAATTAAGGCATATTAAGATTAACGTAATACAAATAATAAATCAACAGATATGGCAAGTAAAGTAGAGCAACTTTCCATTCCACCTGACAATAATGTCTTTTAAATAATGAATTCTCATTTATTACTAAATTTTTGTTCTTGCATTGTTTGTTTTGTTGCATTTAATAATGCAACAACAGCAGAAGTAAATAGTTTTTCATGTAATTAATAATGAACAAAAAAAAATGCAATGAAGCTAGAATTTATTAAGTATCTATGTTTCTATGACTACCATAATATTTATAAACTTAAACATTTCAGGTCCTAATTAACTGTTTATATTTAGACTTAAATTTTACTATTTATCTTATGAACGCAAAGTAAAATGTATTTTTGAACTAAAGTACACACTAACGAATTATTTTTGCAATAAAGAATATTCTACTGTATTCTTTGGTATACAGATTGAAAAAGATGAAATCTTCCTCCGTCGAGTCATTGGATCGAAGAAGGATCAGTTCTTCCTCAACAAGAAAGTGGTACCACGCTCTGAGGTACTCAATCTTCTTGAAAGTGCTGGTCTATCAAACTCCAATCCATACTACATCGTCAAACAAGGAAAGGTAAAGAACAATTTTAAATGTATTTTGATACTGAAAATATACCTATTGTACTAGCTGACCCGTGCAACTTCTGTGTTATATTTTTCATTAATGCTTGGTCTCGTCCCAACATAACTCGTTATGACTAGGTACTACAAACTTCCCTACTACTGCCCAGCTGGTAAAACATTCTTTGAGGCAGCATTTACACCAATCTGCTAATCAGTATTTAAACTAAGCAATAGAAAAAATGTTTTTTTTATGAATGGGGCCGGTAATGTCCAATAGACAAGTTTAAAAACCACAGATAACCTTTCACCTTAAATGCAAACACCTTAATTCCACTGTAGGTAATAATAAAATGATTATGTTACAGATCAATCAAATGGCCATAGCACCTGACTCACACAGGTTGAAGCTCTTGAGAGAAGTGGCGGGTACCAGAGTGTATGATGAGCGCCGAGAAGAGTCTGTCACTATTCTCAAAGAAACTGTTGGAAAGGTATCCTATCTTTATTTTGTATTGTACTTTATTGTACACCATTATGCATATGTCGCAGCCAACTGGCTTAATCAGCCGTTTAATTGGCTGCCTAGCCTTTTCATTGAACGGTGCGGTTTAATCAGCGGCCTAAATGACATCTAGCCAACGCGTCTAATACAACATTCAGCTAGTTGGATGCTTAGGACGTTCATAGAATAGGGTGGCCTGTGACGAAAATATGTGAAATATTTCATTTTGAGAATTCTAAATTCACAAAAACAATCAATTTCAACATTTTAAGCTCACTGTGCCCTAGTTTCACTACTTGACTAGGCAAGTCATTAAACAGATTTCTAAAGCCTATTAGTTCCATGCAAAAAATATATTTTTTTTCTAAATAACTGTTAATCCTGTTATTACCAGAGGTCGGAGTAGGTAGATTGATTTAAGGTCGTTGACGTCAAACGTAGAGGATAATATGGATATATACCAAAATACCGGAACTTCATATTTATTGTGATATTTGTTCCGGAATTTTGAAATTAGCACGAATTTGTGTTTAAGGTGAAAAACGTATTAATAATATCAATCTACGCTGCCAGTGTTAGCTAATGGTGAAAATACCTTACAAAAATACCTTGGAATTGTTACACCGTATTTTGTCCCTTACTGTTGAATTAGAAATGACGCTTGACAGTATGAGACAAAACTTAGACAGGGCCTTTGGTTTCTTTATCTCAATTTCATCTATGTTCAATCCGATGAGGCTTTAAAATAATTTATTTATGTTTTTGTTTAATTAAAAATAATTGTTCATTGAATTCAATCAATCATTCATATAATAAACGATTTTGTTAGCCTATTTATATGTTTTTTTATTTTATTTTATTCCATAATTCCAATCCCGGAACTTTTTCCGGTACTTCCCGCACATTATGGATAAAATGGTATGTCCATACTATAATATCTTGACGCAAGTATATAAAATCAATCTACCTACTCCGACCTCTGGTTATTACAAAACCTTCACGAAAAAAAAAAATACTATCAGTGCAACGAAGGAGTCAGCTATACCGAAAAACATATCCTAGGGAAAGAATAATTGAAATTAGACCAGTACTTTCAGAGATTAAATCTTACAAACAAACTCTCAAACACTCACCTCTTTAAAAATATTAGTTCAGATGAGCTGTGTGTAATAGACAACAATCTTTCCTATCCTACAGGTGGAGAAAATCAATGAATTCTTACAAACAATTGAGGAGCGTCTCAAGACTTTGGAGGAGGAGAAGGAAGAATTGAAGGAGTATCAGAAATGGGACAGAGCCAGGCGTGTGCTGGAGTTCATTATTCATGATACTGAACACAGAGAAAATAAGAGGAAACTTGAAGAAGTAAGTTACGATTAAGTAGCAGAATATTGTAAATATAGTATAATATAAATACTTTTTTGTGCTCTCTTTTCTTACACATTAACATTCAGCCATTTTCCTTACTAACTTTTTTTTTAGTCAATCTAACGTCGAGTTTCTAACTGCGAGCAAAAGGGATGATTCCTGAGAAGAAAAAAAATGTGATTCTATTTAGTCTGTCAGTTAGATTATAGAAATAGTAGTTTATGCAACGACCATATAAAAAGGGTTATTAAAACACGAGTGTGGGTTTCACGAGGCGTAGCCGAGTGTTATAATAGCATCACACGAGTGTTTTAATACCTAAATATATGCCGTTGCATACACTATTTTATCTTCACTCATACAGTTGAAATAAAATAAGTGGAAAAATAGTTTATTCCAATATGGCGGATATTCTCATTGCGTATTCGAATGACTGCGCAGCGCGCTCATCCATAGACAAAGATAGAAGCTGGCTCATTGACTTAAGTCAATGAGCCCGCGCCAAAAATTAAAAAGAAAAGGTGTGCTATAAAAATTAAAAAGTTATTTTATGATGCAGTTGTTTAAAAATCGAAGGAAAATGTTGAACTGTAATGGTTTTTTTTTTAAATTTTACCTATCCACGAAAAAAAAGTACGTGTTTATGCATTCGTTTTTGAACTCATATTTGGAACATTACGTTGTGAGTGTAGATAAAATATTTTTCAAATCAATAAAAATTGCCGAAGATAAAGATAAAACGCATCAAAAATCAGGAGTGGGGGCTTGTGACGTCACCTCTATGTTTAAAGTGTTACCATGTGTGACGTCACACGAGTTTTTATCGCACTGTACTTATCATCTTAATTTTTTGTTTACGTGAAAAAAAGAAAAAATACGTGTCCAATATTTTTTGGAAATTTATCTGACGGACCAATTAGATTTTTTTAGTCATCTACCCTATTTGTATGTAGGTTTAAGTGATGGATAATATTATACATCAGGAGCCCGCTATGTAATGCAACTTGTATGCATGCTGGTTGCAAGTAGAAACAGCCTTACATTTAATAAAAACATAACAATGTTCTCCTTTTGCATAAAGTTTTTGTTAAAGGGAATGATGTGAATAAGTTTGATTTTACCACTGCAATTTAGTTCTTATATGAATGACGTAAAAGTCACTTATCGCACGCCAATGACTTACAACGACTGCAATTTGGTCTTTTTTTTCAGTTGGAGAAAATGCGCTCAAACAGTGGCAAAGAGCAGCAACATTATGCTGACATGGTCAGAGAGGCACAGGAACACGTCAGAGAAGCCAATAGGTATTTATATAAAAAAACTGATTTGATTAACTACATGCTTAACAAAGTAAAGCTATCGGAGAGACTTGTGTGACCAATGAGTACCTTGTCTATCTTTAGCATTCGTACTAAACGACAGGCTCCTTTTCATTTTTTATACTAAAGTTAGCTTCTGCCAGCGGCTTCGCCCGCGTGAATGTTGCACATTATCACAAGGGAAAAGAAGTCTATTTCAGACTATCATCTATCTTATTGCCAAAGGGGATAAAATCTTTTGTGGCATAGCCCCCGTCGCCATTTTTTTTTTCAAAATCACGACACGTGCAAGTATATACAACGTGTAACAGAATAATCGCAATACCGTTTAAGGGGTCATTGTACTCATCATTATGAACTACTTTTACTATGGGACCAATCACACAAAATTATAATAAAAACAAAATAATAATATACAATCTACTGTATACAAGCACATGCTTATACGCAGTAGATTGTATTCAAATAATAGTTCCTGGCTTGATTTAACAACATTTTTGGCGATTCTGATTTGAGTTAGTTTAGTTTTTGTGAGCTCTTCATTTTACTTTCTTCTAATAAGTGCTTGAATTAAGCTGGAAACTATTTTTTTAATAATTATAACCTAATGCATATAAACACGACATTAATTAATTTTTAATTAAAGTTATTGTTAGCACATGGCAACTTTATCTAAATATCTTGGCAACATGGCACTATAAGGCAACAATTTGTTAACATTTTTTGTTTGTTTAAGTGTCCTCTACCCATACATATTATGTTTCATCGTGCGGCGCGATGCTGATGATGAGATCCCATAGAAAAATGTTCGAACCCCTTTCATCCAGATTCGTTTAGCAGTTCCGGCGTGACGGATGAATGGATGGATATTTGTTACGCAACAAACATCCATCCATTCATCCGTCAATCCAAACTTTCGCATTTATAATAGTAGGTAGTAATATTTCAGGTAGTTTTGAATCGCTAAGAAAGATAACCATCTTTCTTTCTTATTGGTTGGTTGAAAAGTGTATTATAAATGTAGAGTTTGATTCTCATGGTCGGCTTCCAGTCAAACCGGATTACAAGTCAAGTACTGAATACAAAGGTGTTACCACACCAAACGATCTATCGTCGATCGATGACATTGATCGAAATCGGACAATATTGGTATGGTAACTTTTGGTGTCGTTGGAACTGTAAATTGACATAGTTCCTACCATCGATCGACACTCTGTTGGTTTGGTAACATCCCAACATTTCCAAAATGTGTTAAAATATTCCAGAAAGCTAAAAGAGGCTCGCAAAGACGTGGCAGCGGCCCGCGAAGAGAAAGACATCTTGTCGACAGAACAACAACAGCTGTTGAGAGAGAAGACAAAGCTAGATCTTGGCATTAAGGACTTGTCCGATGACGTCGATGGAGATAATAAGTCTAAGGTAAGCAATCCTTTATACATATTTTTATATGTCTTTGACAATCGTTAGACTCTGGGGTTCTGAGCCCTTTGGTAGAAGTACGACGGGCCAAAGCCAACTTGTAGAAGCCACGTTAATCGTCACATACATGTTACTTCTAGGCAAGCGTGCTCCATCTTCGACCACATCATCGCTTACTATCAGGTGAGATAGTGGTCAAGCGCGTGCCTATCAATAAAATAAAAAAAACATCAACTAGTTACTATATCAGTTTATTTTTAACTGTGAATTTAACATCCAAAAATAAATGGCATGGCATGCAGCATATTGACCTGCCCAGTTCCATTTTAATTGCCTTTGTATTGCCTACATCTGTGATTTGGGTTATGGAAGTAGACCCCTAGTGCGGAGTTTTGACGTTGCGTGACCTCGTTTGTTTTCCGTAAGCGAGGGTTTAATTTTTCATTTATCAGATTTTTTCAAACAAGCTTGATTCTGGACCAAAGTTGCTAAACCGCGAGTCATATCTTTACATGACTTAATGGCAGCTTATTTGTCTGCAATATGAAATACTAATTTTAAAATGCACATCACAGCAACGATTGAACTGTAATTTAGTTGTCTCTGCTTTAGCTTTTATGTACTTGGTCCTATTTAAACTGGTCTTGACTTGCTTTATGTTGGAAGCCTCGTCAAGCTTAAGATAAGAATACTCTAATGTTAGCTGTTGTTTGGTTGATTAAAATAGCAACAATGACCATTCCAGTAGACATTAGATCCGAAAGAATTAGGACCATATGAAGCACAAATTCTAAGTAAAAACCGTTTCCTACATTCATAGGAAAGAGCCGAAGGCGAACTCGAGCGTCTTCGGCAACAGATATCTGAGAAAGAACGCGAGCTTGAAGAGCTCAAGCCAAAATACGAAGAGATGAAGGCGCGCGAGGAGGAGTGCACCAGGGCGCTGGCCCTCAACCAGCAGAAACGCCAGGAGCTGTACGCCAAGCAGGGGAGAGGCACGCAGTTCACTTCCAAGCAGGACCGGGACCGCTGGATCGAGAAGGAACTCAAGTATGGCTCGTTTCTGGTTTGCACTGGTTATGCTATTTGTCCTAATTCAACAAGTGACACCTCATTCCAAATTTTTAGTGTAATTATTGTCCTAAATCGTGCCTAAAGGGATAATAAAAAATAAAGAGTTTAATGGATAGATATTGCTCTTATAAACTCATACTAAAGGTATGCCAACCAAATAATACAACTAGAACTGTAACTTTGCATTTATAATTAAGACGATATTAGTTTATAAGTAAGAGGTAGTATACTTAATTTGGTATTGCCCTTCTAGCCATTTTATTTACCCTGTATTTTTTTCTTCTAAGACATCCTTTCGTTTCAGGTCCCTAAGCAAACAAATAAAAGACAAGAAAGACCACGAAACCAAACTCCGCGACGATCTCCGCCGCGATGCGAACAAACTGACAGAGTTAGAGAAGAGAATAGAAGAGACCACGAAGGAGATGGAGAGACAGCGAGTGGCTATCGACGAGCACAACAAGCAGTACTACGAGTGTAAGAAGAGGAAGGACCAGGAGCAGAGTGCGAGGAAGTGAGTATATTATTTGACAGAGTTAGATAAGAGAATAGAAGAGACCACGAAGGAGATGGAGAGACAGCGAGTGGCTATCGATGAGCACAACAAGCAGTACTACGAGTGTAAGAAGAGGAAGGACCAGGAGCAGAGTGCGAGGAAGTGAGTATATTATTTGACAGAGTTAGATAAGAGAATAGAAGAGACCACGAAGGAGATGGAGAGACAGCGAGTGGCTATCGACGAGCACAACAAGCAGTACTACGAGTGTAAGAAGAGGAAGGACCAGGAGCAGAGTGCGAGGAAGTGAGTATATTATTTGACAGAGTTAGATAAGAGAATAGAAGAGACCACGAAAGAGATGGAGAGACAGCGAGTGGCTATCGACGAGCACAACAAGCAGTACTATGAGTGTAAGAAGAGGAAGGACCAGGAGCAGAGTGCGAGAAAGTGAGTATATTATTGGACAGAGTTAAAGAAGAGAATAGAAGAGACCACGAAGGAGATGGAGAGACAGCTGTATCCGGTAAGACTGGAAGCTGACCCCAACATAGTTGAGGAGGCAAGGCTAGCTAGATTGATAATTGATTCCATAATCATCAGAGGTAAGTAGTTATTACTATCTCTTTTACTCTGCAAACGTTTTACCGTCGGTATCTAAATACCTAAGCGACTTGATATACAGAACGCGTTGGGCGCGTGGCGACCACAATGTATGTCGTCCGTCCGCGCGCCCGCCACGCTAAGAGCGGATTTCACCAATGAAACTGAACGCGATCAGTGCATCTAAACTGCGTTCAAGAGCTGTCAGTGTAAATATTCCATGGAAAAATAATGACACTGCCACTGACAATTCATAAACGTGGTTTATTCGCTGATCGCGTTCAGTTTCATAATTGAAATTGAACCTAAGTTTATTTCGTTCCTTTGACGCCATATATTTTATCTTGTCCTATTTGCATATCAATACCCTAAGAGTTTTTACAGACACCACTGCAGCTTTTAAGCTATATTAACAAATAATACTAATGCTTTCAGTGAACTATGGCGCAAAGAAACATCGCTGACACAGAATCTGTCGTCTCTGAAAGAAGATTTAGCGAAGGCTGATCAAGCTTTGCGGTCTATGGCGGGAAAGGTAAATTATTATTAAGAACTAGCTTTTGTCTACGATTTCTTACGCGCATATCCCTCTTTTTTCCGTTCCCGAATAGCCTATAGCCTTCATTATGAATGTGGCTGTCATATAAAAAAAAACAAATCCGACTGGTGGGTTACAGAAGATTGATATATATATTGATTATAAATAATTATAAATGCGAAAGATCTTCACGCCTTAACGTCTGAACGGAATTGGATGAAACTCGACGCAGGGGTAAACCATGTCCTGGATTAGGGTAAGATACTTTTTATGAAACAAAATGCGACTATAGATAGAGACTACCTATGCCCATCATCATTATAGTAGGCAGAGCAAGGGTATTGATGCTCTTTTTGAGTGTAGCTAAGAAATAATGTACCTTATTTCGTTATATCTACAAGTGATATTCCTTTGCAGCCGATCCTGAACGGTAGGGACAGTGTACGCAAAGTACTGGACACATTCCAAGAGCGGGGCGGAGAGTGGGCCAAGATAGCCACGCAGTACTACGGACCTGTCATCGAGAACTTTACATGCGACAAGACCATTTATACTGCTGTTGAGGTAACTATTTGATATCCTATGAAAGACCTGACTTGTACATGTTTGTAATAAACATAATGAATGAGGTTTACATTAAAAACATATAAATAGGGTTGTTCACTAGAAGCTTCGTCGCGAGAAATCGCGAGAGGTAGTAATTTTTCAATCTCTCATCTTGAATGAAAAGCGACCAATTGACGTCAAAACACAACACTTAAGGTGCCTTCATAATGAAGCAGGTTTTCAGACAGGTCTTGTTTAAAGAAATCGGAAAATCTGTCCGTAGTGCAAACTGTGTATATTATGGGCGACCGCATAAGTTACCATGGGTCTGTTTAACCTGCAGCGACCAGTACGGACCCGTACGCGTATTGCCAAACTGTATACTGACCCAGACCGGGGTTGCTCTGTTCGATCGCAGTTTGCCTTTGTAGTTGAAGAGCAAACTGTATACCTATTCAGAGAGTGTCTGAATCAATACACATTTTGCTTTAAAATACTAGAGCAAAATACATCCATCCCCTTCTAACCTAACCTGTCCGAGTCGGGGTGCCCCAAGTCCCGCAACAAATCGCTCGCAACAAATTGGAGTAAAATGCATACATTCCGAGATTGCTCTGAGCTCGTATACACTTTGCTCCAATTTATTTGTGATTTTAATGAGCACGATGTAGTTCAGTACAGACTACGGGTGTCTGGGTCAGTATACTGTTTGGCAATACGCGACCCGTACCGACCTGACTGTACCGAAAATCTGCTTCTTTATGAAAGCACCTTTAAACTTTTGCGTGTCTTAAGTTACACAGTACGTTGTCTTTATACAAAGCGATCGTCGCGCGAATACGCGACCGTTGCGTGCATTTGTATAGCAAACGCGAATGCGTCGACACGTCGAACGAGGGTGCTTTCTGGTTTTAGAACGGCCTTAGAACTTCTCGCGATAAGGAGAGCAAGAAACTCCATTGACATTAATTTAAAAAAAAAAAACTACTGAACTACTGCTATGCTACGTCACTTGTATTGCAGTGTTACTGGCAACGTGTAAAGAACATTGTATTTGCAGTAAGAAAAAAAAAGTTGCCTTATGAATCCTACTAGTCTTTCGATTTCCATGAATATGAAGCCTTAAGTTCATTGTTAACAAAGTTTATAATACAATGATTGACTTGCACTCAAAAAATACAACAACTATACAAAAACTCGTCGTGTTTGTAGGTAACAGCGGGTAACAGGCTGTTCCACCACATCGTGGAATCTGACACAGTGGGTACCAAGATCCTGAAGGAGATGAACCGACAGAGCTTACCTGGTGAGGTCACATTCATGCCGCTCAACAGATTGCAAGTCAGGGATATGGTGTATCCTAATGATAATGTAAGTTTTTTTAATTTATTGTATTAAGGATATGTTTTTCAGGAGGAATAGCAGGTTAAAAGTTGAAAAAACAAATCGTTCTTAAAGTTTTGAACTTGATTGCAATGAAAGGCTTATTCATAAAAACAAACCGACTACGCCCACTGCTGAGCATTGGCCTCTCTTTTCTTATGCCAATCCCCACATTCCTGAGCAACCATTTATGATTACTCTATAGAAAATTTGAATAAAGAATCTGCTGATTAGTATTTAAACTAAGCATTTAGTAATTTTTATTTATAAATAAGTCTTATGTGACCAACACTGAAATCGCGAAAAAGAATCGAGTCGAGAGAATCGAATCTGGGCATACATTTATGTGTGCATAACACCAAAATGTATCTTCTGAACAGCGGTATTTCTTTTTCGTGATTTCGAGGTCGGTCCTCTAAAATAAATAGTATTGCGTTTATTCTGTTACACCATACATGTTGAGCTTCAGACCTCTCTAAAAACGTACGCCTTCTTAAAATGGCATCCTGTATGAAAAAAATGGACTATTATTTAAAGTTGCAAGTTATTTTAAAAATCCTACCGTTGATTCGAAACTAAAGAGGTTTATATCCTTCTCTATTCTTATCCTTTCAGAACGCCATAGCCATGGTACAAAAGCTAAAGTACGACGCTAAGTACGCAAAGGCTATGAAGTACATCTTCGGCAAGACTCTCATCTGCAGGAACTTGGAGTGCGCCACTGAGCTCGGCAAGCAGTTCCATTTGGATTGTGTCACTCTGGAGGGAGATCAGGTAATGATGAATTTATGTAGTAACACTTGAAATTGGAAAACCACTCTTACTGTTTCGAAATTAAGATCGATCAGTGACGTAAAAAATATAGGTTTGTAGAAGAAACGAAAGAAACAATGTGTCTAAGTTCAATCTACCAAGTCATCGGCACCTGGTATAAGTACTACGCCAACTATGATGGGTTAGTGGTAAAGTCATAGCGTACTTGCTAAAGTCGCAATGCAATGGCCAAATTTTGTAGAATAAAGTAGGCCCTTTTACTTTCTTCTGCAGTTCTCAAAAAAGAAAAGTTTCTCAACTAGGTGATTTTGTGTTGGTTCAAGCAATTTTCTTTTAATATTATGTTTTTCTATCTGAGCCATGGATCGCAATAAATCTGGTGTTGCGTGTCTCGGACTGTGTTAGGAACACATCACAACACAGCACGCTAAAACCAAAATCATGGATTACCCATAAAGCTGCAACATGGATTAAGCCGGAGATGTCTGCCGCATGTCAAATAAAACATCATCATCATCATCATCATCATATCAGCCTGCAGACGTCCACTGCTGGACATAGGCCTCCCCTACGTGTCGCCACAACAACCGGTCCTGTGCGTCTCGCATCCATCGGCTACCCGCGAACCTCACCAGGGTGTCGAGTCTGCTATTGCAATCGTGTCTCAATGACCGGTCAATGATCGATTTTTGACGTATAACGTCAAACTTATGACACATTTCCCATACAAAAACTGTCAAAGTTGTCAAATATTCGATCAATGACCGGTCATTGAGACACGATTGCAATAGCAGACTCGAGCCCCAGGTCATCGGTCCACCTTGTGGGAGGCCGCGCCAACGCTTCGTCTTCCGGAAATAAAGCATGATCATTTCAATTAAAATGTCAAAGGACAAAGTTGTGTGGAAAAGGGAGAGGGAGGTGCGGACTGAGCAAACCCAGTGGCACAAAGTAGACTAGACCGACAGGTCTTTTTCTACCATGCATTTCTTGAATAATGTTGAATTATTCATTATATTTCACCTATTAACGCCCAAACTCTACCCTACAGGTATCATCAAAAGGCTCCCTAACGGGCGGCTACTTCAACCAGTCCCGCTCTCGTCTGGAGATGCAGAAAACTCGCTCCGAGCTCATGGAACAGATCAGCGCGCTGGAGCTGGAGCTCAGCACACTCAGGCAGGAACTGAACAAGACCGAGAGCAGCAT
Source organism: Melanchra persicariae (assembly GCA_947386135.1). NCBI lineage: Eukaryota > Metazoa > Arthropoda > Insecta > Lepidoptera > Noctuidae > Melanchra > Melanchra persicariae. The sequence continues at coordinate 6,077,123 of OX376655.1, read as the reverse complement.
CAACTCCATCGTGTCCGAGATGCAGCGCACTGAGACCAAGCAGGGGAAGGCTAAGTGAGTACATACACAATGTTAGAGTTACCTGATCCGCAATTAGTCCTTGTGTTAGACCATTTTGTGCATCGGCGATGGCGACTGTCATTCCAATTGGAATGACAGTCGCCATCGCCGATGCACACAGCCTACCTCTCTCCTTGAGTATACATATAATGGCCTGTTTTGGTTGCTGTTGCCAAGTTATAGGAACACAAGTTCCTATAACTTCATGGCATTTTGTTCATTACTTTACATTCAGTTTGAGTCATTACTCTTTAGGCATTTTGGACAAATTAAAATCTGGTCCCTCTTTTTTCGCTGCCCTACACGCAATATGAATGTTTAAAACTCAGGTGTGACGTTTCAAAACTAGTAATAATGCAAAATCTTCTCCACAGGGACATATTTGACAAAGTTAAGGCCGACATCCGCCTAATGAAGGAAGAACTCGCTTCAATTGAACGGTTCCGAGGCCCTAAGGAGCGTTCACTAGCGCAGTGTCGCTCCAGTCTTGAGGCTATGCAGGCTACGAAGGAGGGGCTAGAGTCTGAACTGCATCAGGTAACACAATATTATCATTGTCATTTAGCCGAAACGCCTCCACTGCTGTACATATATTGGCCTCACCTAAGCATTACCACCACTGGTTCTGTGCCTACTGCGTATAGAAAGCCTTAAATCCCAATTTACACTTATGATAGCTAGACATCATTTTTGGTTCAATAAAGTTGGACACGCCGACTTAACCAATCATATTTCGGGCAAATGAATCGTTCACAGTAGCTGAGTTGACGATACAAAATCTCTCAATGCCAAAATATTTTTCCTCTACAGGAGCTAATGGAGCAGTTATCAATGGCCGACCAAGGCAAGGTCGATGAACTGAACGATGCGATCAGACGGCTGACGCAGGAGAACAAAGAGGCGTTCAGTGCTAGGATGAACTTGGAAGCCACTAAGAACAAGCTTGAGAATCTGTTGACTAACAATTTGATTAGGTGAGTGTTCAAATCCATATTTTCCATTTCGTTATTATTATTATTTTCTTTCTATTTCTTGAGTTAGATCAACGTTATTCATCACCTCAATGATTGACTAAGTTAAAACTTTCTAATATTTGTACAATTTATTAATCACGTAATAAGTCATGAAAATAGGTATATCTGTCTAGGAGTCCATAGACAGACGACAAAACAAAAGTTTCAAAATTATTACACTTTTGCGTTAATGATAGTGAAATAAAAAAATCACTTTTCATTTCACAAAAATTCACTTTGAAAAATGAGCTTTGCTCATTTTTCAAAATAGATTCTTCTGTGAAAGTAATTTTTCTAACTACTAAATTGCCCAACAGACGTAAAGACGAATTAGTACAAGCGCTGCAAGAGATCTCAGTAGAAGACCGCAAGCGTCGCCTCGCCAACAGCAAGGCGGACCTCGCGGCCACAGAGAAGCGCATCAAGCAGATCAACAAGGAGCTGGAAGAGGTCGAGAGGAAGGTGCAGGCTGCCGTCAAGAACGAAAAGGCGCTCAAGTTGGAGCTGGATAAGTGGAGGAATAAGGTATGGAATTTAGTTTTAAATGACACTTGAATTTTACGGGGGGATCGTCGCTAAATAATAATAAGGAGCATCAATACTGCCACATGAGAACTAAAAACCCTACGTCGCCGCGCAATTAGAACATGCACAACAGCCTGATAATTGCTATAGGGCAGTTGCCCACTAGACACAACTCGGTCTGGTCGGAGGATCATCCGTTAATGGAGGTTTGCAGGACTTTACATCCGGCTTTATACCTCTTTAATTGCTTGCCGAAGACTCTCAGTGGATAGTTGATTACATCATCATCATCATCATATCAACCGAAAGACTTCTACTGCTGGACATAGGCTTCTCCTAAAATGGGGGGGTTTCCATAATCTCCACGCTTGGCAGGCGGGTTGGCGATTGCAGTGTAGCTGTTGAAATGTACAGAGAATGCTGCTGCCCATTCTCTGGTGAGTCCCTTAGTCGCCTCTTACCACACCCACAGGAAGTGATAGGCTTGCATTACATATTGTGACCATATTCTTTTGCATCCTTGTAAACTTCTAGCCTGGGAGACGACTCCATCATAGCTGAGATATGCTAGGCAGACTTATTAATTGATATGTAGTGATCGGAATAGGCAGAGCTATTTTTGGTACTTGTGACATATTTTCGTACGGCCGCTTTCTATAATATATCTCAATCCCAATCTTGATCCCGATCCTTGTAACCAATCAACGGCCGAGTTTGTGTCCTTCACCACACAATCCTCACCTTTGATTGGTTACAGACAAGGATCGGGATCAAGATTGGGATTGAGATATATTATAGAAAGCGGCCGATAGGATGGAAATGCCTGAGATCCCGGGATTCGCTGGTATTTCAAATGTACTTATTGTTAAAATTGGTTTTTAATTTTTAGACGTAGCCGGTGTATGTATGCATATGTGGTGGGTAATGTCTGAACTTCAAACGAAACTTCCACGTAAACCGCATAGCATCAGAGTGATATTGCCAAATTATACTCATATATTTCCGATAATTTTCTTTGAAAATCCCGGGTTCGCGGTATCATATCCATCCATATTAATACACAAATTAGAGGCCATTGATTCGAAATAGCTCTACCTACTTCGATCACTGTTATTGACAGTTAGGAATAATGTTTTACAAACCAATATTGCTAGATTTCTGTAATTACTTGATTTTTTACTCCTCTTTTTGCCACTGTATTTCTCAAAGCCGGTCTTCTGCAACCCTTATTTTTGTTAGGGATTAGCCCTAACACGTTTTTCTATACACACCGGCACTTCCCAGCTGTTTGCTCAAAAACAGGCTATCATGTAACATTTTGTGACAACATTTACTATTCCACTGCTGGACAAAGGTTTCCCCATAACCTTCCACTCTTTCCTATGCTGCCTTTTTATAAGCATTCATTCAAATTTCTCAATTCTTTATTGCATACCATAATGTATAAAGTTGGTAGAAAATAATTATCTTAGTCACAATTATGGACCCTGTCGGGCACAGCGTAGATCAAGTAGGTTAATTGTAATCCAACAGTGCTTATAAACAACAACAAAACATTATTTAACAGGAAAAAGAAGCGCAAGACAAGATGGAAGAAGACGCTAAAGGCTTGGAGAAGATGGCGTCCAAAGAAGTCTTGCTACAGGAGAAAATACAAGAATCTCTGGACAAGATAGCCGCGTTGGGCACACTGCCCAATGCGCCTGAACTTCACGCCAAGTATCAGAAGATGTCGCTCAAACAGGTAAGGAGAAACGTGAATATAGAGAATGGACCGAGTAATACTCTCACAACATTAACTACTCGGTAGAAAGTGATAGAGATGTCGCAGCCAACTAGCTTAATCAGCCGTTTAATTGGTGGCCTAGCCTTTTAAATGCGCCGATTTTTCAGCGAACTAAGTTACGTGTTTTTTTTTATCGTATAATTACTTACCCATGTCGCTGATTAAACGGCGCAGTTCAATGAAAAGGCAAGGCTTTTAATGAAACGGCTGATTAAGCTGGTTGGCTGCGACAGAGACACTATGCGACCAATGCATGCAATGACAGAGATTGCACCTGTGTTTGCGCACACACTTGTGAACTAAATAGCTCCTGCATCCTTGCTTAATCTGTTGAAATTGGCCACTATGTCAATGGCGCTCCTGCAAGCCTAGTGGCTCAATCAGAATTCTAGAACAAGACAACTGTTGACTGCACAATCGCTTTATCTCTCGTACACTTTTCTGCCGTTATTTATTCACCTGAATTGGGAATACTCAGTTCGTTCTCTATGACGTGGTTCTCTATAGTAAGATGTAATAAGCGCACATCAGATTATAACACTTGTCTGCGAAAAAAGACGTTAAATCCATTTTCTCTGTGTAAAAAAACCTGCACAGCCCATGAAGTCTCAAATGTTATAGTAAACTAGGGGCCAGTCCCAACTTTGCCCTCTGGAATAGCATACATTTCAATAGTGAAAGAATGTTTCAAATTCATAAGTGCAATGTTTCCTGAGAGTGCCCTCCACATACACACAAACTAACAAAATTCGCACTACTAATTTCTAAATAAGTAAACTTGATCAAATTAAATGTACAAGTGGTAAAGTTTTGTTTAGTTTTCAACCTTATGACTAAAGACATAAGGGTGAGTCGAGTTTTGCTATCATAAAGCAACTCTTATTTCCTTCACAGCTTTTCAAAGAGCTTGAGAAAGCGAACCAGCATCTGAAGAAATACAACCACGTGAACAAGAAGGCGCTGGATCAGTTTATCAGTTTCTCTGAGCAAAAGGAAAAGCTGTATAAGAGGAAGGAAGAACTCGATATTGGGTAAATATCAGTTTTTATTCTATTTTCGGTTTTATTTTAGTTTAAATTCGGGTATTAAAACAACATTCGAGTAAATGACAATAATCAGAAAAACATGTCCTATAATATTGGCTAAACAAAAACCAGAAGAACTTCCAACAAAATTTATTTAAGAATATTTATTTAATAAATCACAACTTAGTTCTCATTAATCCGGTACTTACGTCATTTAAATTAGTTTTGAGACAGATGCCTATCGATTGTAATTCACTGGCTCTTAAAGTGAAATCAGATCTCCAAATAATCGATACGTTTGATAATTTTACTATAAACAATTTCAACGGCATCTGAGGCGTAAACATAGTCTATATGAGTGAAATCTTCGAGAAAAATTAATCCAGCCACATTCGGAAGATGACGTTTGAGTGTTAGCACGTCATGTGGGTCCGACAGCCAGTCTTTAGGACTATAAAATAACACTACAGGCACTGTCACTTTACTTAAATCATAGTCAGGCGGCGCACTCTGTCCGTACGTGATCATGTTCCCTTCGCCACCGAAGTCGAACCGTCGGAACTTCTGTGATGCTACCAACTGTCCGTAGTGGATGAACTGCTTTATAGACGCGCCAGTAGGCCAGTGCCCCAATATTACAGACAAAAATGTACTATCCACTTTTGTCTCATATCCTGACATCGAGAACAACATTTTACCACATCTTTCAGGAAAGATATAACACATGAAAGATGTTATTTTCTTGAAAAAACCACTGTCAATTTCATATGTATTGAGCTCCGCTAATGTTGTTAGGAATCCCAGTATGTCATGAGCAGGTGAAAACATTTTCACTATCGGACTTTGGATGTGGGCCATCCAGGCCACCGGTGCTAAGGAAAACATTATTTTGATTTTTTTATTGTATTGAGGCTTCATCGAGCACAACACGTAGCCGATGGTAGTGCCTTGTGAGTGTGCTACGTAGTACAGGCTATTGTGTCCTGTGGCTCTGAGGATGTAGTCGATCATGGCAGACAGGTCGAACAACGCGATCTCTTCCCACGTGAAGTTCCAAAACTTCATCATGGCGTTGTTCAGACTGGTGTGCGCGCGCGCATGTTTGTTACCTCTACAGTTGCCCATCCAAACATCGTAGCCTTTGTCCGCTAGCACATACCCCAGAGCCTTCTTCGGTCCCATCAACAACCAACTGTCTGAGCTCTCTGAAATACCATGCATTAGAAACACGACCGGCTTGTTCTTTCCATCGTTACGGTTCGGAATTCTATGAATGTTTATAATGTATCCGTCTTGCGTCGTCACCGTATGTTCTTCGAGAGGATATTTGTATTTTTGCGCCAGTTGTGTGATGTTCAGCCAAGAGTCCTCAGGAAGGAGTGTCTCAGGTGTGACCTTCAAGAGAAAACGCCGATTGTCTTCGGCCGTTGTTAAACTGCAGATGAACATTAATAAATAAATGTACATTTTATCAATTCTCTGGTGAATGGTGTGCGTCTGAACGTGATACAATGCGTTCTGAGACATTTATACTCATTGTTTTAAACCCTATGTTGTTGAACTTCACCCCATTGTTAATTGCTATTAAACTTGACACGGTTTTAATTTAGGTTTGTGGTTCGTGTCAGTTTAGTAAAGGCCTACTGTTTACTTGTGGCGGTCCCTCATGTAGCTGCTGGTGCGGTAGGAGTATTGCAGCTGGTCAACGGACGAACGACACGTGAGCATGCGGGGTCAGGCCTCTTACTGTCCTTAAGCGATAGACGTATAGTTTTCAAAACCAATCACGTATTACTATGTATTTGTGGTATAATGAAAATATAGTCGAATACCTCATTTGTACGTTGTAATTAGAAAGTTGTTGTAATTATGAGATTAGAAACGGTAATCCAAAAACATGAGAGCAGATTTCATAAGAAAATTAATGTGATAGACTGCGCGAAATTACACCAAATTATTAACGAGTAACGAGCTAACGAGTTGACAAGTTTTTAAACGAAGCGTTCGTTAAAGATTGAACACTACTAAAGGTACGGCCAAACCTACGCGTTCAACAAGCGTCCGCAATGGTATGGTGTGTAAGGGTATGCATTCTTTGAATTTCGGTGTGACCGGGGCGATTACAAAAAAACGACGCTGCGTTTCGATATTGCTGGTTTAGATTTTTTTTTTCAGATCATATTTCTGAGAACTTAGTTGATCCGCCGCTCGTTTTAGAAAAAAAAGTATCGATCGGGAACATGCCAACGTGTTTCGGTAAAATAATAATATCTGACGAATCATGGAGAACTTTTACTTTTTATTATTAAATAAATCAACTCATTTTTTTTTTGTAAGTAAGTCAATAAAATTCACATAATATCTTTATTTTCAATGCAGTCCTACAATGACCTATAATATGTCATGTTACGCGCGCCATATCGGATGCATGTTAAACGCGTCAGTGAGACCATACCTTAACACGCTAGTATACGTACGTGCTTATCTGAGCAATTTCATAGTTTTGTACTAGTCACATTAATTCACGTACGCAATATGTTATATCCTCATTAGGAGTCACCATTGCCTTGGTTTATTTTCAAGAGCAGATAAGGGGATTGGTTTAGTGACTCTTTTGTCTTTTCACCCGGACATATCTCAATCAGAGATATGTCTCTATTTATAAGATCTAGTGTCGTGATGGAGTGTTATAAATCGTTGTGCTTAATTTTCCAAAATTAACCTTTAAGAGGGGGTATAGGGGGCGTTGAAGTTTGTGAAGTGCTAGTAGTCACATATAAATATATCTAAATAGGTGATTACTGGCAGTAACCACCACGACTGAAAGAGTTAAGGATAAGCATTTCTTGGCGTGGTTGGTCCGTGTTTGGTTGAACCACCCGTTTTGGGCCATACCGAACCCGATCTCGATCCGTTTCGGACCGTGATTCCACCGGGCCTCGGAAAGCATGTAAAGCTGTTGGTCCAGATTATAGATCATTTACTGTCCTTACAAGTAGTAAGAAGTCATAAAATCTGACACCAGGGGCCGTAGCGAGTAAGAGGGATGGAGCTATACACCCTGTATAGCTCCATCCCTCTTTCTCACTCGAACGACTGACGTTTTAACACGTCATGGTAGGCCCGCAGTTTTGCAAGGTGTATCGTATTATTTTACTGGGATGTGGAGGTCTAGGCTGATAGGCGAGGCAGTTGCTCCATGTAAAATACTGATATGCTACATGAGTCTAGACTGGAAGCTGATGTCAACATACTTGGGAAAATGTTAGGCAGACTGATTTGGAATACAATACAATGTGGAGACGTCGTTACGACAGCAAATGAAAACACTGACAGTACTGGTTCATATTTTGAAACTATTATAAATCCTGTCACCGAAATTAAAAATTAACTTTCCAATTACATTTAACGTCAAAAAAAATCAAACTATTCAAGGATAGTGAGTCTGATGCAGTTAGTGACATCAAATCTGTGATATAAGACAACATATTCCAATGAACTAGTATTGTCAGTGTTTTGATTTATTTTCATATCGTCGCCTCCACCTTGTATATTAATTCCTACTTTCAACCCACAGAGGTGAGAAAATCCGCGAGCTCATCGAAACACTGGAACACAGAAAGTTGGAAGCTATACAGTTTACGTTCAAGCAAGTATGCAAGAACTTCACCGAGGTGTTCAAGAAACTGGTGCCTCAAGGTAGAGGCAGTCTCATCATGAGGGTCAACACGGATGATGGTCAGGAACCCACTACAGAAGTAAGTGAAAATGTTCAATCGTGCTTCCTTACTAATATTATAAATGCGACAGTAACTGTTCACGTCTTAACGACTGAACGGGCTTGGATGAATGAATGAATGAATGAATGAATTGACCTACGGGTAGTCCTGGTTTAGTACATGGATAACATCTGACCTTCACGCGAGCGCTGACAGAAGCTAGTTTAATGTAAAACACAAACGAACTCATCGGGACCCTCCGATACTACCCGCATTTCTATGAGAATTTCCGATGGCAAGCAGCGCTCTTGTGTTCAAGTTTGAATGGTAAAGATGCCGGCGGTACAACACATACAAAAATCTGTTTTATCCCCGCGATGAGAACGTATAATCACCCATTGAGTATATTCTATCTATCTATGAAAATATCTCGACTCCTCTGGTACAGTGCTGTCTTATTTTGAATTCTTAGCCCTAGTCTAAATAAAGTTTTAATTTCATACCTTATATTATAGTCTGAAATCCCAATGCTGGGCAAAGGCCTCCCTCCACTCCTAATAAAATAGATTTAATTAAACCTTATCCTGTTATTCAAGAATCTAGAAAGAGCCATTAAAGATTTATAAGTCGCAAGATCTAAGATCAATATTAATTTCTTTCAACAGTACATTTGTAATTGAGTATCATGTTAGCTTTATGAAAACATTCCCATCATTGAAACATAGTCCTATAACATTATTACAAACATGCTACGTTTGTTTTACACACCCAACGTGTTGAAATTTATTCTATTTTCACATGCTTCACACATTTACGTTGTGATTAAATTATTGTAATTTTGCATTATGAAAATAATCATTGTAATGAATGAACTTTCGCTTCCCCACGTGACGTCAGAATGAAAGAAGATTTTCAGTGTATTTCAGAAGTGTGTGGTCATATTCCGTATCTGTTATACAGAAATGAATAATTGAAAAAAAAATATGACTTGTTTCAAAAAATTCGTACGAAAAAAAAATACTAAATAGTACAAATCACTTTTCAAGCAGCCTGGTGCGGCTAAACTTTCGATTATGGGCCGTCGCTTTGGAAGTTCATTTTTTTTTTGTGGATAGTACTCATAAATAGAAAGCTTTTTACAAATTTTCAACACTCGGAGACTCACGGTTATCGAGTTAAAAATCTTTGAAGTTTCCATACAAATTGGAAAATAATACGCCATTTGTACATTTTTAGGTTAGATAAATTGTCATAGTAGACGTCAAAGTTGACATTTCACGTTCCGTTTATGGTAGAGGTGTATTTTATTCAATTTAATGTCATGGTTTTTACATAATTTACATTTTATATAATTTTATTTTCACGTATTCACATATTAAATTTGGTGGGTAATTAATGTGCTGAATAACCGGGCTGTATCATGCAAATACATTGACTTTTTCAAACAAGAAATAACAATTTTTTTTTTACACTGAGGAACGAAACGTGAAGCGACGCCATTTTGCTATAGCTGTGTTTCGATCTGTCAGTCGTGACTGTCAGTCAGGACATGGGGCATCCCGACTCGGACAGGTTAGGTTAGAAGGGGATGGCGGGGTCTAGTGAGCGAGCGAAGCGAGCGAACTGACCCCGCCATACCCTTCGTGGTTATTTTTTTTCAAACCCTTGAGCCCCGCGAAGCGGGGCTCCGACTTGCTATTAAGAGGACTAAGGATGCAAGAGGATTAGGCTTCAAAAAATGTTTTTTTTTGGAAATGGTTAGTTACCTTTTCATGATAGTGGTGCCAGGGAGGAGGGGGGGCACCCTCACCCCCTCCCACCTGCCTCTTTCTGCTACTGGATACGAAATTTTAAGCAAAATTTTTATTCTAACCTATAAACTTTAACCATGGATATCTCCATAACCATGGGGCTCCGAGTGGTGGGGGTGGTAGAGGGGGTAGCCCCCCTCCCCCCCCCCCCTCCAACCCCCCAAAATCAGCGGCCCATAAAGGAAAGTTTAACCCCTGGTGCGGTTGGTGGCATGTATTTTAGCTCAATCGCAGTTTTAATACCACAATCCACATGAAATTTTTAAACAATAATTTCCAGTAAATTTAAACTTATGTTAAGTTAGGAGTTTACATCAAAAGCACCTTTAGTTAAGTTTCTAAAAAGTGTCCTAGTTTCTAAAAACTTGAACATTTATTTCCAGCGCGCCAAAGCAGACCCGTTCACGGGCGTCGGCATCAAGGTGTCGTTCACGGGCGGCGAGGGCGACATGCGCGAGATGAACCAGCTGTCCGGCGGACAGAAGTCGCTCGTGGCGCTCGCGCTCATCTTCGCCATCCAGAAGTGCGACCCCGCGCCCTTCTACTTGTTCGACGAAATCGATCAGGTCACTTGCACTTACTTTTATTATTGGGTCTATCCCGAACTGCCACTGCTGGGCAAAGACCTCATTCCATTCTTTGTGTTGTGTGTGTTCTTGCCAATTCCCAAGGAAGACATCCAAGTCGTCCCGCCATCTCCTCCGTGTCCTGCCGCGGCTAATAAAGACAAGAAGGAGGGTAGAATCTCTGTTCACCGTCAGTGATCGTTCCGGCCAACCAATAAAAGCAAATCGATGACAAGGAAGACTTCACTCGCCTTCGCCGAATATTAGGTCCGTGGGGTCGCTAGACCTGTATTTTCGTTCTGCAAACGAGAATAATCCCTACTCTCCTTCACTTTTGCTGTAGTGTTTACTGTTAACTAAAACTTTGTTCTCAAACAATATTATTTTCACAGGCTTTAGACGCGCAGCATCGTAAAGCAATCGCGAACATGATCCACGAGCTGTCAACCTCCGCGCAGTTCATCACCACGACCTTCAGGCCGGAGCTGCTGGAACACGCGCACAAGTTCTACGGCGTCAAGTTCAGGAACAAAGTGTCCCACGTCGAATGCGTCACTCAGGAAGAGGCCCGAGACTTCGTCGAAGATAGCGCCACTCATGCTTAGATTTTTCTATGGACCAAGTCTGTCGCAAACGGAGATATTTCTAGAAGTGGACTGAACAAAAATACATTACTTTATCAGCACAGGCGTGTATGATTTCACAGTTCATAATTGGCTGTAGAAAAATTACCTAATGTGACATTTTTGATGTTCACATTCCTCAGATAAGGCACACTTAAAGACGTAGTTTTTAAACGCGGGCGTTTTATACTTTTGAAAAAATGATTTAAGATTTACCTACCGTGCCTAAAAAGATGTCATCTGCACTCCGCCTTAAAGGAAATGTTGTATTTGCAAAGTAGTTGATTAATAATAATTAGTTAATGTCATGTTTTATATGTATAAATAATTTTAAATAACGCATTTGTCTAGTTCAATAATCTACATTACCTAAAAAAAAGAAAATATGGCCTTATGAAAACAGGAAAGAAAAAATATTATCTTCATTTAATTGAAATGCGATTCCTTTTTATTATAATACGTTCATTAGCCAAATTAATTTTGGATAATTTTTGAATTAGTTTATTTGTAAGGTCTTTCTTTAACTTTTAAGCAAAATGTTATTCTATGTCGTAACAACTAAATTTAATTTAGGTTATTGCTGATTTTTTCCGTCAAATAAAACGGAAGAGACTGAAGTAAAACTGATTAGCTCATTCAACAAATATATCCATATTTAAGAAAATATAAGCTTCTGGGGGCCTACCACAACCTCTTAAAACAATATTATTTTAATATTACTTTGTAATTTCTGTTGTTGCATTTTCAACTCTCGGTGCTGATCCGAGCGTTGAAAATGCAACAACAGAAATTACAAAGTAATATTAAAATAATATTGTTTTAAGAGGTTGTGGTAGGCCTCCAGTTGCTTTTACTTTGACATTATATTCAAGTGGATTATTTATTTGTTTGTTTCTCAGCATCGCTATGCACTGTTTCTCACGTTAATGTTTTCCGATGTGTTGAGTGATTTTAAGAATATTCTATCTAGAGTAACGACATGACTAGTTTAAAATATTGTTTTAATAAATTCGTCTTATTTGACATCTCATTCCATTTTTTTTTTTGTATTCTACATAAATATCTGAAATGGTCCTGGTCCCGTATCCCCATTGGATTTGGTTCCCACAATCGGAGCGGCTCGGTACAGCTCGAGAGCTACGGCGGCTTCGGGCACCTGAAAGCTGGCTCGGCAGTCTCGTAAGCATACCTAAGGACGCCGAGGCTGATTTCGGGTAGCTTCGGTAAAAACTAAGGGCCGGCGCTCACTGCCGGCATGGCACGGCAGGTTGCGCTACGGCATTCCATCTCCGCGCACCGACCGGGCCACATTAACCGAAATTACCGCTGCGCAAGTTTCAACCATATTTCAACTAACAGCAATCATAATTCCTCGACAAAGTGACCCATTACGTCTCGTGGGATGCAATGGCGCGCCGCGGCATCCCGTGGAATGAAACGGCATGACGTCATGCCGCGGCGCGTCCTGTCATTTACCACAGCATGGTGGTATCGAAATTAAGTAAAATGAATTATTGAAATGAGATTCAAAATTAATTGATTAGTAATAAAATCCTTTGCCGTGACACGCCGTGCCGTGCCGGCAGTGAGCGCCGGCCCTAAGAATAGTTCGAGTGGCAGACATGTCGCAGAGCAGTCGTAACGTTACGTGAAAACAGTTGTGCGTGTGTATTTTAGGGTTGCCAACCATACTGTTAAAAACAGTATTATACTGTTTTTCACTTTATTATACTTTTTACTGTCGGACAAAAGAACAGTATAAAAAATACTGTTTTTAACATCACTGGTTTAGTTATAGGCACGCCACACCACACCGTCGCGCGATGCAGCGCAGGCCTCCCTCGTTTCAGAATGAAAACGCAACTGTCAATGTCAAAATTGTAGATCATATGACTGAGTGGATTATGTATATTCAGAATAAGTAAAGTTCAAAGTAATTTATGAAAGAGTGTCAGAAGACAAACATTTTATTCAAATGAGTAGGTACAGGCGAAAAGTGGAAACATTTGTTATTAATCATGCTCACTCGAATGTCTCGCTGATGGTGGCGCGTGTATCGGATCATTCGGTTCCCTTCAAAATGGTTGAGCTGAATGGTGCTGATGCACGCGTCATGTTCGTGAACGGGCGCCATCAGTGGAGACTGGTCATCTCTTAGCTGTCGCTGGCTTATTTCAATAGTTTATTTGATACTTAGAATTCTTTTTTTTCTCTTTCTTTACATTGTTCTCACATGTAGAAGCAACAAAGATAATGTAACCAGGATTATTGTAAATCATAAAATGGTTTAAAAGAGTGTCCGTGGAGTTTCTTGCACGTTCTTCTCCATAGAGATCTACGCTTTGGAACGTGCAAATAGCTTCATGTTTTTGACTGACTGACTCTGTCAATTCAAAAGTACCTGTAAGTGGTTTATTTGAAATAAAATGCTTTGACTTTGACTTTGAAAACGCTTGTTATCAAAGAGAAATGATGAATTGGGACACAGTTCTCACTGTTCATCTTGCTGAAGAAGAAGATAAACTTAGAAGATATTGGGTTTTTTTTTATTTCGACATTCGTGACCTTGCACAAGAATAATTAACTTTTCTTCTGTCATCGTCAAATAAAACGAACCTATGTATACGTTTAATTAATGAGGCTGTTGCCTTTTATTTTACTCTGCGTGTTGCCAAGCTAATGGAGGTACGCGCGGTAAACGTTATGACTGTTCTGCGACGTGTTTGCCACGAAAATGCCACCCGAGCTACCCGAAGACAGCCTCGGCATCCTTAGGTATGCTTACGACTACCTATAATAGGCAGCCCGAAGCAGCAATCAGGCACTGTAAGGCTAAGAACTCACGGAGCGGTTTTCACCCGCGACCGCTGCGATGGTTGAACTGCGGTTTTATTTCTAAACTCACAAGACCAGTTATTTGCGCAACGCAGCCGACGTGGTTGCGATCATCGCCCGCCAGACGCCCGCAGATTTCTGTACCCCCCGCCCCCCGCCAGCCACCGCAGTCGCCCGCCAACCGATCGCAGAGCACGCGCTTGCCACCGGCCGAGGCTGCGGGTGACCGCGGCCCGCGAGATTCTACTAGTTGCACGCCGGTGCAGCGGGAACCGCAAACATCCGCGCACACCGCGGGCGTAACACGCGTCGTCAGTTGTGCTTTAATTTTTTACATATATATCTATTATAGCTGCGGGCCCGCAACCGCGGCGGACGCGGGCGAAAATCGATCCGTGAGTTCTTAGCCTAGAGTGCCCGAGCTGTACCAAGCCGCACTGATGTGACCGATGCCCACGGATAGTGTGCGCCGCGCCTAAGGGTGGGCTATAGTCGAACAGAACTCGATGACGGGCGCGGTTCAATTTATACTATCACATCCAACATCATTTAAAGGACGGAATAAACGCTTGATGTCCGTGACTATAGCAGGACCACCACATTCAATACCAAATATGGAAGCGAATGGGGTTCGTGGTCCTGCCGTAGTCACGGACATAGCTATAATAACCTAACCGGATTCCAGAGAGTTATAAAGGTGTCTTGGTGAAGATTAGGTACGTGGTGAACCTTTCTCCACACAATCCTCACCTCAGTGCAAGCAAACGGCTAGCAGTATCGACGTGGTAACTTGGTGACTTGATTTTCATGAAGTTTTCAAAGGTGAGGATTGTGTGGTGAAGGACACCGCTATTTTAGCATTAATAAATTGATAGCATTAATGTATTTGCATTTCTGTATAACTTCTACAATCATGCCGTATTAAGTCGACAGAAAATAAAAAAACCATTTTCAGTAATTACTTTTTTATTTTTAAAAGTTTACCATCGATATTCAGCATCGATCAACGCGTATTGTCTTCGGAAATTAACTATTGCTTCATGCTTTACACTACGTACGTAAGTATGCTTGAGTAACGGTGCTTTTCTACCAGATATGTGCGGCAACTAGGCGGCGCGAGGATGCGTAGCGAGCTGTGAAACAATGTGTAGCTCAATGCTGCGACCATGCGTAGCGGAGTCTTTTCAGTTCTGCGCGCACACATTCCTGGCCCGCATCTCTCGCTTTTTTGTACCTATGTAAAAATACCTAGTTCCGCTTACCTCTCGCCGCTCTCGCTCGGAAGTAATATTAAAGTAATACTGCTTTAAGAGTTGGTGGTTTAGGCCCAGAGCTGCTCTCTGCCCAGGTAGAAGAATGAAGTGATATTGGTGGATTTTTGCTCGCGCTCCGCTTCGCTACCTTGCACATCTTTGGTGGAAAAGAACCCTTAGGCTAGTTTCACACGTAACACAACCACAACACGTGGGCGGGTATGAAAATTATTATTTAAATTCACACCGACCACATTTTGCCGTCATTATCTACCGTGTGTGCTACTGACCACATCGCAGCCACTTCGCAACCACCAGCGACGCCGCGAACTAGCGGTGGACTACATCCACATTTTGTAGGTACCACAACGCAACCGTAAGAAGCCGCAGCGACACTATTTACACGTTACCACAACTTTGCCACCTTTTGTGGTGTGGTGTGTACGTGTGAAACAATGCTAGTACAATTTAGTAAACAGGGGCCCTACCATAACGTGTTAAAGCGTGAGTCGTTCGAGCGAGGAGGGATGGAGCTATACACCCTATATAGCTCCATCCCTCCTTCTCGCTCGAACGACTCACGCTTTAACACGTCATGGTAGGGCCGCAGACCTTAAAACTCAATAGTAAATATTAATACATTTAATTTGAATACAACAGATTTTTAAATACTGATTGCAATTTATGTAGCATGGAACAAAAGAATGACAAACGTAATTTTAAAATAATAACACTCTGATTGTTAGTAGACCTGAAACAGTATGTTTACAGAATTGATATGTATTGAAATTTATGATTTGAATATATTGCTAAACGCTTAATGGAAAATTTATTACAATTTTATAACTGAGTAATCTTTACATACAATAAAATCTTAATATTATTTGGCGACATGTTTTGATCTCTTCAACGCCGAAAGTAGTAGGTGTATAGCCTTATATCGAATATTTATTTGAACGATCATGTTTAAAAAATAATAAGAATACTAGAGATCTTTTACATTATGTTTACTCCATTTAAGTAAGTTCTATCACTAACAATAGGTGACACCTAAATGAATGCCCCAATAAAAGTGAAGTCTCAAAGAGGACTTTCAACACTAGTCCCAGGACCGAGAATCAAAAACCGAAAAGTTCAATAATATTTAGGCATCCATTTATGTACCTAGTAGTATTTCCTAGTGTTAGTGAAACAGACATAGTAATCCCTCGAGAGCTTCCCCAATTCACGCTTTTAGCGTTTACATAGTACCAAGTACAGTTCTCGTCACATAACTGTGCTTGCGTCCCACTTGCTCCCGTGTACGTGACTGCAGCTGCGCGATCTTTGCAAATGGCTAACTTCAGAGGGGCAAAGTTATTTGACGAGAACTGTAATTTTCAAGTGAAACAGCGTCAAGTAGGTATATTTTATAATCAAGAAAATTCTTATATCTGGTTACTAAGCCGATTTTGTATAAATACTTTATTAATTATGTAAACTTGTCGATTAGTATCTCATTCATTCATTGGTACATAGAGCACATACCCTACTCGTATAAGGAATAAATTTTATCTTACAGCAATTGTAAATCTAAAAAGTTATAAAAATCTACTTTCTCATACACACGAAGTATTCATAATAATCATCTCTCGAACTAAGAAGGCACAATCACACATAAATTGTCATTAATTTTATTAATACTCGATGCTTACTGTTAAAAGTTATATTATATTCGTATTACCTACTCTATACTCAGTGGTAACTATAATATTGGTAGTACAGAATTGATCAAATCTCTTATCACTATGGCAGCCTGTATGTCTTGCCCATCACTCATCAAGCCATGTTATTGAACCAGGCTTCATTTGAAATCATGCAATCTTATGCATAACGTCACATTTGCGAGTTTACCAACCTTCTTCACAACAACACTTTTCGTCTACGGACAAAAATAACCATTCTACTTCGGATAAAGATATTTCTTTGTGTTGTTGTCAAGCATACCTACATGGCTCGTATTTATAATTTTGTCTGACAAAAGCTTCTTTAGCACAGCCCCACACAAGTGTTGGCATGAAGCATGTAATTTTTAATCACGCTTCACATAAAACATATCTTCATGATAATTAATTCTCTCAGACGCTGGAAAACAAATTATCTCTTACATTTAGATGACGATATACGATATTATTTTGCTCCATAACGAACACACGCCTGACTGCCTGAATACTTAAAAAAGTTGTCTTTATTTCATCTATAAGTTTCACTACAACCGAGCAACCTTGAAATACAAAATCATAATAATAATATCATATGCTTATAAATAAAATTGACCAATAAACCGCTTATCTACTTACGTAATACCGAATCAAAATCATAAAACAAAAACTCAAACACACCTATAGACAAACGCGTATTTTCAACAATAGGGAAGATATTTTTGACATAACTTTATGAACTAGAGTATGGGCTATAATCGCCTGAGGGGTACCGCGTAGGGAGAGTTCCAGTCTCTCTCGAAGACTTCCTGCAGGTCTCTCCGGATGTCCCTGGTGAGGTTCTGGAAGGTTCCGTCGGTCGCCTGGTCCTGGAACACGAAGGCGACGCCGGCGGTGGACACGAAGTAGTCTCCGGACCAGTTGGACGTGCCGATGTAGGCGGTGCGGTCCGTCACCATGTACTTGTTGTGGTTCACTCGCGCGTACGGGATCTTGTCTTGTTCAGGTGTTGAGGGGACTACGAAGCGTTTCTGTAATAAATATGGGTGAAAGAATTCATATTTGACGCTTAGGTACGCGGTAACCGGTACGGCATTAAATTTTATACAAACTTTCAAGTCCTTATTTTTCTAAATGAATTAACCGAATTTTAATTAAACTTGGTATGCATTCGCATATATGCTAGATATCTAGCTTTACTTAATTAGTAGAGAACATTTATTTTCGAAATAGAATTCAAGGGGAAAGATAGAATGATTTTAAGTTTTCTATAGAAAGTGAAAAATTTCGAAAATAAGGTGTTGTTTGCTGACCACTTGTAAGTCGACCCTCGGGTAGGCCTGCGACAAGTCTGAGAGCGAGCGCAGGAAGTAGTCCTCGGCGGGCGCGGAGTGCTTCCACCAGCTGATGAGCAGCTTCACCTTCACTTTGTTCTCCAGCGCCGCCTTGCGGATCGCGTCGTCTATCTTCGGCCAGAAGCTGGGTAGCAAAGATGAGACGTATATCAAATATTTGTTAAACATTTTTTAAATAATTACTAAGCGGCCTGGTGTAGGTATATATTCTTCACTTGTTTTTAAGATTCAATAAATTCGACAAAACGTCACCCTGAGAGTTGTGAGTATGAAATTGGATAAGATAGAAAGAAACGACGGATGTGTTGTAAGAAGGTATAGCAATAAAAAAGGAAGTGAATCTGGGATGACGGAAAATATAGGTAGATGAAACGAAGATATGCTGGGGCAACATAAAAAAAATACAACATTCATCCTCAAACTGTGGACTCAAGGATGATAATAAATCACATTTCAATTCAATCACAATATTATTGTGTTACAACAGTGTTGTTGTTGTTGTTTACTCTTTATTAGTCGCCAAAGACAAAGCGTTTATTTCACGTAAACCATTTAAAGTCACTTTTGAATTGTCCGCTCTAGACTTCGATCTCGCCTGGTAGTAACTAATGGAAAAGGTCTACGATAAAACGAGTGAGCTCAGAGGACACCTGTTAACTCAGGCTGAAGGATTACTTGTGCGCACAATAATTGTAAACAAAATAATAATTGATATTGGCAGGCTTGAAAAAATCTGTGACTTACGACAACTTATGCGTAAAGGTACACATGGGCTCGTACTCCATGACGGAGATGTACACGAACTGCTCGGCGGACTCGATGATGGACACGATGGCGTCGTCGTCGTCCGTGCGCCCGCCCGGGCTCAGCGGCGGCGGCGAACTCTGTACGGAAGAAAAATGATAGATTGAGTTAGGTACAATGTGGGTGTGAGTAGTCAACTGCACGTCATGTCTATGGTAACACTGCTGCTAGTCTAATACGTAGTACGGAGTTTCAGTAGAATAATGCCTTACTAAGGATTTTTTTTATTTTGTATTATTGACTAGCGACCCGATCGCTTTTTGGACACTGGCCATAACATCGATTCTTCTATTTATAATTTTAATTATAATACATATAACCCTCCCAGAAGAAATGATCTAAATGATAGTGAAAACCGAATTAAAATCCGTTGTGGAGTTTAAAAATCTAAGTCGACGGCGGGAAGGGACTTTCAATATACTATCATACGTAGTTTGACCAAAATCTCACGTGATGGAAAGCCATGATTTGGTAGAAAATAATTTGAGCACGCTTAGGTACCTATGAAGAACCTATTCACTCTTGCTTTAAAGAACCCCAGGTTGTTCCACTCCCTGCTATTTGCACAATGAAAGTATTGCCGTGTAAGTGGCGTGCGACCCACTAATGTCAGCTCATCATCATCATCATCATCATCATCATCATATCAGCCGAAAGACGTCCACTGCTGGACATAGGCCTCCCCCAAGTGTCGCCACAACAACCGGTCCTGTGCGTACATCCATCGGTTACCCGCGACCCTCACCAGGTCATCGGTACACCTTGTGGGAGGCCTTCCAACGCTGCGTCTTCCGGTACGCGGTCGCCACTCCAAAACTTTTCGGCTCACCAGCTCACCTTTGCCTAAACAATCAGGCAAAACATGCGGGCGTGATGTTGTGTCATTTTATGAAATAATCAGTCATGAAAGTCAAAACGCCTAACTAGAAGTCAGTTTTATCTCAAGTATCTAACACCAGTTGGTATCGATTTTGTCATTGTCACATTTACCTATCCATTTTTAGGGAAACTGCAGTACCTACCTAACACGTCAAAATAATTTACCCCTAAAAGTGGCGGGTGCTCATTCATTATCGACCGACATTACAGTGCCAAACAACACAGGCCGACACGCCTACAGCTACCGTGATAAACATCGACCACTGCCAGCCCTATTATACACACGCTGTTCAGCCGTCACAATAATTATACAGCACGCATTCCGATACTGCCGGTCTTGCTAGGATTATAATTACGTGGTACAGAAGTTCGATTTATTCTCCATGACACGAAAGAAGTAAGTTTATTGTGTGTACATAAATAAATAAGAAGTAGGTAGGTTTTCAAGGGAAAATCCCTTCCCTAAATATTACCACTTCAGGAAAGTCAGATGAACTAGTAAAGTATCTGCCTTCTCGTTGTAGCTTTTTTCAGCAGACTACCATCGTCGTTGGGAATGTACCAAGACTAGTGGTGGAATCTGGAAGTATGATAAGGAGTTGCTGTGTATAACCTACTAACAGGCGATTAACTGATTAAGTTCTAAAAAATGGTAAACTAGAGGTTTGAAGCACCAGTCCCTGATGATTAATGTAAAATAAAAGATGTTATTGCTTTTAGCACTTTTATTTCCAACTGATTCGCTTAAAATTGATATGCTATCCATAAATTTAGCCTAGTCTTTGCCTGGGTATTTTAAATGCCTAAGTAATTACATAATAAGTAGGTTCTATCGTCGCAGCAAATAATATGCATGAATTTACACAGCGATGTTCAAACGCCTCCTTCTACTGAAATACCATCTCCAGTGCGCGCGCGAAGAGGGGTTGAGCAAGACGAACGCCGCCTGCGGTATCATTCTGTTATAGAACCACGCGTCCATCATATCGTCATGAAGGAACAGAATCAAGAACAGCCACAGCATCGTCCCAGCGTCACATATCAAAGCCGCTCCCACTAACGCCACCACATGACCAAACTTCCTTTGGGACATGCTTTTCTTACAGCACGACATTACAGATGTAATCACACTTACAAACAAAACTATCTTTAGTATTAATATTAAGTATAAAAGATATAATCCCAGACAATGCTCCTCAAACTGTTCTAAATTATAAACATTTTCGACAGCGACTAATTTAATTACGTGTACGATGATTGTGAGTCCATAAACGAATAGCGTGATGATAAGCTTCTCATTGCTTAACTTTCCGTTGTGAAGCAGCACCAGCTTAAAATACGCGAGAAGTGAAGACGCTAGTGACCAACTCATGATTGCGAAAAACATAATGCCACTGGTCAACGTTACTAAAACACTGGTGTCTTCTTCGTATGCTATGAAAGCTGATCCGATCATATGCAGGGTTCCCAACGTGATGTGCTGCACACTGACGTAGTTGTGAAGGGTGCGCCAACGTGGCAATATCCACCATGTCGTCCACAACGCTACTAAACACACAAATGACACTGTGATTCCCACTAAATGTACGATTGAATCTGCTAATGAAATAGTTTCGCTCTCCATTTTATTACACGGTGGGTATTGCTCTACATGTTATTCTGAAATGCAGCTATAATGTTACATTTACACACGCATTATTAAGTTTTACCTATAAACATACTATATCTAATTAATGAAGTGAAACTAAATTCATGATTAGAATAACAAATTTCTAATTAAATACGCTAATAATAACCCGATAAGGGTTAATAATGCTAATGAAATTACAACATCATTACATCATGGTTGTAGTCCCTGAAAAGTGAGGCAGAGGTGTACCTAAAGTACAGATACATGGGCCAGCTATGTTACTAATAAAATTCCTATCCATTAGGAGGAACACGGATGGGTTTTAGTCAGTAAGTCTGATACTTCCTCCCGCTCCACCCAAAGCGGAGGGAGTCATTTAATGATTTCCCATCCGCACACAGATAGCAAAATTACTCCTCACAGTATTTCAAACAAATACTTGGAAATGAATGAATACACAGAATACCCAGGTCTTAAAAGATAGTTCAGAACTTTTTCGAAAAAGAGCTTAAAGAAAGAAGTGAGATTTTTCTCTTTCTACTTCAAATTACTCGCTATCTCTTTATACTTTTTTTTCAAGTCCAGTGCAGAGATTGTCTAAAACTTTGTCTCGACTACACAACCGCGTTCAGTCTTCTTCGTCTATTGATATACCATTTCCAGTGGGCGCGCGACGATGCGTTGAACAACAAGACCAGTGTTGGGGGTATCAAACGAAGCAAATACCAGAAATCCATAAACGTGTTGCCAAAGAAGGGAAAGAGAGTTGAGAACATCCAGAGCACCGTGCCAGTGTCACATATTAAAGCCACTCCGACTAATGAAACCACATGTCCGGCATTTCTTTTCACAATTGCCTTCTTGCAGCACGACATCACTGAGACAATTATTCTAATGAACAAAACTATCATAAACGTCATTATTATGAACACAACAAACAATATAAAAATCTGTTGCATGAGGTAGTCAACATTGTAAGCATTTCTTGCTACCAGGGTAATTATTTGGACGCTTGAAGTTAATCCATACACGAAAATTGAGATGTTTAATTTGTCATTACTTATTTTAACGTGAAATAGGAGCACCAGCTTGAAGTACGCTAAAAGTGATGATGATAGCGACCAGCTTATTGAGACGAGTGATAAAATGTCAGAGATTATTAACACGTACTCGTATTTTAAAGAAGAATGTTCTATTAAAAGAAGCCAAGGACAGCACAACTGTAGAGCGCCCGCCGTGATCTGATTCACACAGATATAATGCTGAAGAGTTCGCCATCGTGGCATAAGGCACCAAGTAATCCACAACGCTATGACACACAATAAAGAAAGTAAAGGTGCGAGCATTGCTAAGGATACTGAAAAATCCAGGTTATCAACCTCCATTGTATGGTTATCCATTATAAATATACTTATAATTCTGTGCAAGTACAAACTACCGTTTTGAACAAAACTCAAAAAGAACTAACTATAATGAACTGTTTTAATTAGGTTGTTTTATCTAATCAAAACTGTAGCAGGTAGGTATTTCAAGTTTTGAATACTGTGTAATACCTATTAAATCTAAACACAGGGTGAGATTTTGAAAGCAGGCTGAAATAATAATTTTTCAACATAAGTGAATGTGATTCTGTTTATGCTGCTGTCATGAGTTCTGCAAACAATAACTTTTAGCACACCCGTAAACTGGCTCAATATGATGACACAGATTGATAGTTTCCGTATGGTGTCGAAAGTAAAAGAATAGCACCATCCCATCACTTCCCGTGGGTGTCGTAAGAGGCGACTAAGGGACTTACCAGAGAATGGGCGGGCAGCAGCATTCTCTGTAGGTATATTGCATATATATACAGCAACACTGCGATCGCCAACCCGCCTGCCAAGCATGCTGGCGATTATGGAAAACCCCCATTTGGGGGAGGCTTATGTCCAGCAGTGGACATCTTTCGGTTGATATGATGATGATGATGATGATGATTGATAGATAAGCAAGCTGCAAGCAATTTTTGCGATGGGCCGGCAATATTAGGCGTATCCATGAGTGGAGACCGCAAATTGGTAATCAGTAAAGTAGGAAGTACGTTACCAGGCTGCTAGAATGACGGTCTTCGGTTGGTAGCAGTTGGATGAGAGTTGCCGAGAATCGAGATGAATGGCGTCGATTGGAGGTGCCTATGTGCCAGCAGTGTACTGGTGTAAATAGGTGTACTTACAAAGCGCAGTGCATTTCACACATGTTGTTTTTTTTTATATTTTCTTTACAATGCAGCTGGTAACAACCAAGGATGCATGATCGTTGCAACCAGGCCTGTCCTTCAATTAGAAAAGGGCTCACGAAAAATAAATGCACAATCACTCAATTTGTTGCAGAATAATTTTATATTTTATTTATTATTGATTCGCAAGTGTGTTGAAACAATTTTTTATAATTTGAATACTATAAATAACAAGCAGTTCTATAACGAGTACAAAAACCGTATATTTAAAATAGCGTATTTATCGTACGTTTTATCTATGGTATTTAATTAAAACTATAGCCCACAGTCTGTTATCAAACAGGCGATACTAATGACCAAATCAGAACAAAAATATTATTAGAGGGGTGCACTAAGTGCGATTATTGCTGAATATTATAAAATGAAAAGTTCTGAACGTATCACTGAATTATATCTTTACGATGAGAAAGAAGTAATCCTCATCATTGGTGCTTCATTCTCGGGACTGTGCTGCGTGGTTTTGTGGATGACATGGTGTCTGATGTCTCATTGGAGAAGTCTCCACAACTATATCGCTGTGAACCAGACGACGCTGGGAGCCTTACATTTGATCAGTTTACTTACTATCAAGCTTAGTAAAAAAAAATACATATATCTTTTCGAGTTTGCAAGTGACTTCTTTTTTATGGCGGCTTTGGGTTGGTCTCTATCATCTTCACTATTGGCCTACTTTAACCTAGTGTTGGTACATAAACTGAAATTAAGTGGTGAAAAAGTGCAAGTTACTATCTTCGTGTATGGCTTAACTTTAGTTAACCAAATGATTACTATATTTGTAAACAGTATATTTAATTACAATGTACGAATGTGGGTTTTACAATTCTACCCGCTAGTGTTTATGATATCGCTTATTTTAGTGTTGTTTATTAGCGTAGTTGCATCTGTGTTGTCGTGCTTCAAGAAGAGGATGTCTAAGACAAACGTTAGACATGTATTGTCTCTGATCGGAGTGGCCATCTTGTGTGATACTGGAACTGTTTTGTTTCTGTTACTGTACCTTATTCCTAAGGCTGCGAAGAGTCATTACAGAAGCATTTCATTCGTAATATTTCATTTGAAGTTTCACAAACTGGAAACGGCAAAAGTATGGTTCACTTTAAGACTGATCCCGCAATCACTCTTCGTAGTTTTAAATGCATCATCAAGAAGTAAATGGAAAACGTATTTTAGGCGACAACAGCGCTTAAGGGCCGTTGCGTAGGGTTTTTTTTTAAGAAGCAAAAGATGAAGAAAGGGTTGCTCTCTCTATTTGACTGACGCCGAATTCTTAACTTCATTACTTAAGAAATTCATCCACGAAGGTGTGATCCCCATGAGAAGTCACGACCCTCGGCATTAAGGAACTCAAGTGATGTTAGAGATTTTTTTACTACCCATACGTAACTGTTTTGTATGGAGTGACTATTACTGTGTCTTAGATACCCACACAAATACTGTTAGTATGGAGATATTTTTAAAAGGTAACCGATTAAGTGATCACATTATACTCACATAATCATACAATAATAATTTAATACCTAAATGAGATGTATAAACTTGTACGAAACAAAAAGACTATATAATCTTAAAGAGTGGCACTCTGTAATTTCTGCCTACATGAGAAAAAGGCGTGAGTTTATTTCTGAATGAATAAATAATTCTGAATTTATTTATTACCGTGTTATTCTATTATTTATCAATGAAAAAATCATTGCTATATTTCTGTATGTTTTTTTTAATAAGTGTTTTTAGCTGTTTTTTCCGTGGTTTACTAAACAAAACCGACAATAGCAGTAGGTTAGTGAGCTTTTGTTCGAATTTAAATCACGTTGATGATTTTACTGCGATATACTATTATTATTTATTTACGATTCGATTAAACCAAACGGTAAATGTCAAATGCTAAATCGCGTCAACATCCACTATAGTGTGATTCAATCAGGGAATCTCGGTGTGCAACCTAAACCTAGGTTCCTATTATAACGCTAGGTAAAAACGACCACCGGTTACTGGCGCTGAGTCAGCTTCAACAAGGTTACCGGATGGGGGCCATAGTTCAATGGAGGTGACTTTCAACTTGAGGCTTTATATTATCCAGTACTAGGCTACACGTAGGTAATTAATGTTGGACCATTCCACAAGCCCTTGTGTCGTAATTACACCTGCGTGCAAGTAAAGTATATAGGAAATGATTGAAGTCGCTCTATGTATATGCATATACATATAGTATATGTACACAGATAATAAGAGCCTTTTTTTTTTTTTTGGATGGGAAATCATCAAATGACCCCTCCCGCTCTGGGTGGAGCGGCAGGCAGTGTCAGACTTCTACTGACTAAAACCCACCCATCCTCCTCTTAGTGCCTTTTACGTTCCAGGGCCGCGGTAATTCTTTCGAACAAATCCGCAACCCTGGTAGGCTCTGGCCCTAACGGGCCCCGACCCATGCTGGCTTGCCAGCTGCCGCACAGACTACGCAGTGCGGCGCGGCGTCGCAGGAGCCGGCCCTGTGACCGGGCTGACCGCAGCGGAAACATAGACCGCTGCGGTCCACCTCCGAGGTGCATTGAGCTCCCACATGGTGGCCCACCTGGCACCGGAAGCACCTCAGAGGTCGGGGTTCCAGCAGTTTGACCTGCGCGGAAACCTAACCCACCAAAAACCTTCGGCCCTCCGATATGGTCTTGGCCGCCGACACGGGGCAGCTCACCACAATGGTGCGCATGTCCGTGTTGTCAGGACGTAGGGTGCCCGCCTTCACCTCCTCTGCTGAGCACCCCCCTGTCCTAACGACGGCGGCCAACACCTCCGCCTCCGTGACGGAGTCGTCCAGGCCCAAGATGCGCATGTCAATGCACTTGGTGGGCCTGGACACTCGGGCATCGTCCGCGCTTAGGGACGCCCTGAGCCTTTCGGCTAGAGCGTCCGCGGCTGGGCCGCTGGCTGCCCCGGGGATCTCCAGCATCCGGGCCCCAGTCATGGTGACCCTGAGCCGGAGGCCCCCCACGATGCCTAGTTCACCAAGGTTCACCGCCTCCTTCGCCTTGGTGAGCACGTCCGCGTACGTCACGCCCCTCTTCGCCGCGTCCGGCTGCAGTGTAAGAACTACAGCCGCGGTTTTCGGGGGGCGGAGCGCAGCCGCGACGCTTCGCGCCCTCTGCCACCCTGGCTGCCTTTCCCGCCTTCTTCTCCTCCCCGGCCACTTGCCATTCGGCTTGAGCCGGGGGAGGATCTGAAGGCGAGGAAGCCGGGGGGAGCTGCTGCACAGACGGCGCAGGAGCCTTCGCCGTCCGCGCAGCAACCCCACCCCTCCTCTTCCTTCCCGGGGCCGGGTCCGGTTTTCCCGGCACCGGCTTCGCGGGTGCCGGCCCGGACCCTTTCTCCTGGCCGGACGACCCCGGTGTGGCAGCCACGGCGGCCGCATTTGACGCCGCCTTTTTCCGGCCTGGGGGGGCCTTCCCACTCGCCGCACTCGCTAGCGGGGGGCGCAAGACGATGCCCTCCAAGACGGAGAACCGCACCTGGAAGGCAGCCATCTCCTGCCGCACCAGGTCCAGCACCTGGCTCTCCTGCGGCACGGGACGGCTGTCCTCTCTGCGCCCCCTTTGTGGCGCCCCCTGTGGGCCGGCTCCCTGGAGCCTGGCCAGGTCTGCGCGGAGCCCCTCAGTCTCCTGGAGACGCTCCGTGGCGGCAGCCAAGCGAGCGACCTCCGCCCGCAGCTTGGACATCTCGTCCCGCGGAGGCCCACCTGGGTTAGCCTCCGCTGCCGCCAGAATGGAGGCCATCGCCTCGCTTATGGCCTTGTTCTTTGAGGAAAGTTTCCTCTTCAAGGCCACATCGCGAAGCGCGGCCTCCACCACCTCCGCAAACCCGGCCCTCCGAACCCGCTCCTGTCCGGAGTCATCCGGCTCACCGCCGGAGGACTCCGAACCAGGAGCCCCGCGACCGCCCTCTCCGGGGGGTCGTCCGTCAGCGACGAGCTCCTCGGCTCGCTGGCCAGCCACCTTGGAGGCGGGCAATCTCCCCTTGGCTCCCTCTCCCCGGCCCTTACCCCGCCTACTGGTGGGGATTTTTCGGGCCGAGACCACCTCCTCGCTGCAGGACGACCCCCGGTCGTCCTCCGGTCTAGGCCGCTTGCGGAAGGACCTAGAGTCCTCCGCTGCAGTCCCTGCCCCCTCGGGTCCAGAGCTCGCCGAGCTCACAGTCACCAGGTCGTCGGAGTCCAACTCGGACTCCGACTCTGCACCCGCGCGACGCTCAAGCGAGCCCTCCTCATAATAAGAGCCTTCGCTTATATTCCCCTCCCCGACTTTGGCCTAACGAGCCAGCCCGCGTCGCTGAGCCATTAGCTCTCAATCCCCCAAATAACAATATGACGCAGCCAGTCCGTTGCCCCCCGAACTTACGCCGCTTAGCCGAGGTCCGTATCCCACAGGGGATGCCCTTAGCGAGCGGTCAGTAGATTTTTAGTATTTAGCTAGCTTTTAAGCCCTGGCTGGGGGCCTTAAATTCATTTGAGGTCTGGTTAAGCAGTTGATAGCCCTAGCGAGCTAGATCTGCAAGCGGCTATACAAAAAAAAATCGCTAATATCCAAACTAAGACCTTATAACGTATACACGATATACCAAGTTTGAACTATCTGACCTTTTCCATTCGCAAACATTCAACGCAGCTAATAGTGGGAGCTAGGTCGAGCTGTATAAACGTAAACAAAAGATCCATTTACCAAGCTCTATAGTCAGTTCCGACCTGGATACTGGAGGAAGCAGTGATTTCCACCACTATACTTAAACAACCCATCAAGGTTACCGGATGGTTGCTATAAAAGCCTTAAATGGGATAGCCACAGCACTCGCCATATTGCCAATTTAAAACGTTCCAACGCCATTCTGTCTAGCTTTAACGACAGATAAAATGTTACGATGTTTTTTGACATACACACTTACAGCTTTATTGGTCATACGAGGCGTCCTAAAATATGGCTAGAACGCTGTATCGAAATTATCAAGACATGGATGGAACGTTAATAAACAATAATAATTTCTTGCTCTTTATTTTTCTAGAACACACCTTTTTTATGTTATTTGAATTGATATTCAAACTGGACGCTGCGATCGTTTAACAAATATTTCAGTGACTTTATGTTTTTGGATACCTAAACAAAAGTCGCTTAAACAGAACTTATACGCAATGATAGATTTGATAGCTGTTAACGACACGCAACACCATAATTTTATTATGTTTAAGAATAATCGCTGGACACAGACAAGACGTAAGACGAGGACGGGGCGCGGACAGGGCATAGACGGGGCGCCGACGCGACTTCTTAGTACATATAGAAAAGACGAGGCACGGACGTGACGTGGTTAATTGTGGTGGTGTAATTGTGTGCGACAGCGACGCGCGAGTACCGGCCTGCACCTGCGCCCACCCCCCCGCAATAACTCAAAAATAAGTGTAGCGCTACAGAAAGTTTGAGAAGAAATTCGATAAATTCAAGTAACTCGGAGTTACGTCCTTCCCAAACCAAATATTTGTTTTTATCCAAAGATAAATTTCAAAGAAAATTTCAAGTATTTTCATTGCACGCGACGGACCGTACGTAGACATCTGAGTTCGATACCACACGTCAAAAACATTCGTGCTAGGCCCTCTGCCTTGGAGAAAATTGAAAATCCCTGTAAGATATACCATCTAGGCGACACGACGTTTAAATATGTTACTGCTAATAGCCGAACTGCGGCTACATCTAGTTTTAGCCGGCTTAACCTATTAGGCAAGGCTGGCTGTACGGTGCAGCCAGCCTTGCCTATAAGACGAAGGGAGACAACCCTTATTATATTACCCAGACACTGCGAGAAGTACAAAACCGGTGGATGTGGTGGAGACTGATGAATATCAGCCTAGGGTTCTCAGTATATTCTTGAAGTAAGGATTATACTCACAGTAATATACGCGCCGTAGTTATGTAGCGCGTCGGATATGTTCACAGGATGTTCCATGTTGATCTCTGTGTTGAGGTCCGCTGGCCAGCTGTCTGGTACCACCGCGTCTGGAGTACCCAGGCTCCAGTATACCTGTGTGGAGGAAAATATTAAGATTTGTAGTCCAGTTATTGGTGTAAAATTCAAGGTATGAGCAAAATGCACGAATTATTTCTTTTATTGCAGGCTACTGTCTAAATAAACACTGCTAAACAATTAGGCAAAAATTAATATAGGAGATTTTTTAGAGTACAGGAGTCAGTAAAACAAATCTTTAAACTAAAAACAAATCACCTAAATTGTATAGGTAAACAAATATGCGCGAATATGGCGTCAGGATGTAGTTAAAATTCTATAAATATACTCATACCTACGTGTAGCAGAATAAACGCAATACCTCATACGGGGCCATTGAATTCATCATTATGAAGAACTTTTATTATGGGACCAACCTCGAAAAAGAAATCAGCTTTTCAGTACATTTCGTCGAGTTATGCGCACAGAAATGTATGGAGGCAGAAAGATTTTTTTTAGCGAACCCAGTGTTGGTCTCATAGTGAAAGTTGGGACCACGACTTACAAGTTGTATATCGAATTGGGTCCTAAGTTTTAAATATTGATAAAACTTGCTATCCGAAGCAAGAGCTGTCTACAAACCAAAACCCGTAGTGTAAAGAACGTATTAAATCAAACGGAGCAGAGTTTCGCTGCTAACTTTTTACTAGATAAAACAACAATGGCGTTCTCTTAGCATCTCAAGTTAAAGACGTGGCTTTCCCGCGACTTCACAAACTTTAACCCGTCCATTAATTGTTCAGCTTTGACGTAGAACAACGTAAGTTTGTGATGGCGGCCGTGGGCTGTGGGCGTGCTACCCCGTGCCAGGAGGTATTTAGCGGACAACTTTGACAATTACTCGATGCAACTTTCTAAGATTATGGCTCGGTACGGACTGTCTCTCGAGTCTTGATATAGATGCTATCTCACGGAGACGGTCTTGACTTTAGCAACATTCATAATTTTGCTTCATTGAGATAATTTTATTTTCACATGCGCGATAGAGTAGAATATCTACTTTTTTTATTTTTTTAAAACATTGCCCCACAATAGGAATTTCTCCTGTATCGTGGGTGCGTTTACAAACATCTAAACTCACATACACAAACAGCCAGACCCGGGACAACTATATGTAGGCCATACAAATATTTGTTCCGTGCAGGAATCAAACCCGCGCCACGCAGCGCAGCAGTCAATCGCTCAACCACTGCGCCAACCGTGTCGTCCATGTACACCACATACGTTACAGAAAAGATAGATGATAACAACAATACGTAGGGTGACATAATGTGCAGCCTTATCGCTAAAAGCGATCTTACAGAATACAGCCTTTGGATGGAAGAGAGAAGGAAACACAGCGCTCCAATGAAGTCGAACTTTTTTTAACTTAACTGTCACGTAAACGCAAGAAATTTTTTTTTTTTATTTATTCTTATCTTTAGACGCACAACGATGCTGTAAGTAATTTCCAGAAACAATGGAAAATAAACCAATGGGTACCATTATCAAATTATATTGGCTTCCAAATTATTATACCGGTACGAATCGGTGTCTGTCACCGGTACCTCAATGCGGAAGCAGCTGGTTGTCACAAACTGTGGCTTTTAATTATTTTGATCTATGAATATCAATTGTACAAAACAAGGCAAGCGTTCTATATTTAATTATATGGCTTGCATTAGGTGCACTAAATATACCGTGGCAGACCAAGGTTTGTCCCCGAGCTTGGCAGTGACACCCTGTGTTGTTGTAGCAGGTTATATTGTACTTTCATGGCCGAACACGATAATGGCTCTATTCATTTCCGTATTTAAATTTGTGTGGCATAGTATGAAAGTTTAGGGAAGTGAATGCGACATTGAAAGGCTTGCACGTGTGTTCGTATTGACAACATGGTTTTGAAAAAGTATTATTTTCTCGTAGTGTTTGTTACTTACTAATATGTGCCATTTTGGAAAACTTCAAACATTTTCGAATGATTTAGTCAAATTGAAGATCCAATGTTTAAATTCGATAAGAACCCACCTTTCACCTTCACCTTTTATTTATTCAAATGAAACCATTTGCTTCACATTCAACGCTTAGGAAAACATGTTTAGGGCTGTTGTGGAGGGTTATGCAGGTTAGAACTTAGGAAAAGTTTTGCAGAATTTCTCCATAATCTCGTGCATATTGAGGAATTAAAATACCTACTCAAAAACAGTTTTTTTTAAAGCGCTAAACCCAAGATTGTCACAGCAATATTTCTCACTCAAAATAGGTAGCTGTTTAGTAAGAAAAATACTGAATATTTAAAGAGCGAGCAACAGTATTTAGCTATGAAATATTAACACGACAAGCTGGCGAGCTGGGGCGCTAATTAAAAGCTCTCGCCTTACGGGCCACGGATGAATGCTGCGCACTTTGTTAAGCGGAATTGTTGGTACCTACATTTCTTGGAAGAAAATAGCTGATGAATATCAAAAGGTGTAATTAATTTGAATTATAACACGGCACTGAATTGTCGCTTTTTCTGGGAAATTAATTTGTTTTTAGATGTTATATTTAGGAAAGCCGTGACGTCGCGTCGTGAGTTGCTGCTGGTATCCAACACGGAATTATTAAAGTTTTCGCTACGTTTAGACTTCGTTCGCAATTACTAAAGTGCAGCACGTCGCAAGTACAGAGTACCTACAAATGGGGTGAATAGGAATGCAGGGGTGAATCGGCACAAAACTTTGAAGGGGATTGCTACATTATTTAAATCGTGTTTGCAGTATTTGTGGTCTCCAATTTTATCAAACTGATATAAATACAACAAAGTTGCATTCTTAGACCACCAGTATTATGATTTTAAAGTGAAAATTCTCATCTATTTCTATTCACCCCTCCGTTCCTATTCACCCCGTTTGACGGTACCGTGTGAAACCGCCAGACATCATTTGACTCAACTTGATTGGCGTCATTTTCCAACGCATGTCTAGACGGGTGCCACTCGTTTAGATCGTAAGCAGTTATAATAATATTTGCTTTATTATCAACAGCTATAATGCTCGAATGGCATAATGTTTACTTTATCTAACAATACTTTCCATAATTTTCATCAATTAAAACGTTCAGTTTGTACAATAACATTATGATATAACAACATTTTCTCTAACTCTAACGTTCGTTTAGTTTATTGTCTATAACGCTTGTCTTGGTATATAACGCTTTTTGATATAATTATCTTTTTTCGAAAAGCGAGCGAAGCTAGCTCGGAATCTCAGGGGTACCCCCACATGAATAGATTTGATTCGAAGGGGACGACGGGAGTTTGAGTAAGTGAGCAAATTGAGTGAACGAAGCCCCCGTCATCCTCGTCATATAAGGTTCTGTGAAACCCTGCAGACAGAAATAGGAGACCCGCACAGCGGTGCTCCAACGACTTAGATACCTTACTTACAACTGCTATTTAAGCCAAATAACAAACAAAAAATGTTAACTTACGTCAAAGACCTTTCCTAAGTCTGCTGCGAGACAGGAACAGTTGAAGGCGACTATACCCAGCTCTTTCACCTGGGGACAACAACTTACTATTTATTAATTAACCAAGATATTGCGCTCATTATAGTGATCGTTGGGCTCTCCCAACAATCCAGTAGTAGCTATGTCCAGTATTGGGATACTTTCAGCTTCGGCTAAGGTGATGGTGGTATCAATATATTGACATAATCATTATTACATGAGCTGTATAATTATTTTTCATCATATCACTCCTTTTGGTAGGTAGAAAAGAAAGGTTTGCGAGGATTTAACGATTTCAAAAGGCCTCTCACGGTCTAGTTTATGATCCCCAAGGTGGATGATAAAGTAGATTTTGAGAGGCTGACATCAAAAGAATATAATCATGTGATATATTTCTAGGTAGGAAAACATGCACATAAATGTACACATATTTTTTGCTCAATAATGAATAATTATTAAAATTAGGCTTGTGATATTTAAAGAAAATATTTAAGTATGGTGTGAGTTATACACGCTGAGCACTATACACAAAACAAGTGACCAAGATAAGTAACTACTTAAAGGAAAAAGCGTAGGTATATATATAAGTACCTGTGTAAGCGCCCGCCAGTCCATGTTGGCACTGCCGATGTAAAAGTGTTTTCTATCTATAATCCAGAACTTCGTGTGGAGGATACCATTCCCTAATAACTTTGAAAAGTTTAAACTCCGCACCTGGTAAAATAAAATGAAAATTAACGTAATGATGCAGCAGCAGAAGTTTATTTCCTGAACCAATTTTCAGTTGTTAATTTGTATTTAGAACAAAGAAATAAAGCTTACCTGTGCAGCTTTCTTCTTAACTAAATACTCAGTATCTACATTAGGATATTGTTTACTGGGCCAATTTTGAGCAATTTTTAAATCTATATTTCTTTTTGACCCGGCAGCATATAAAGCTTGGAACACTTGCTCACCCTAAAAAAGAAAAAATAAAATGAATTCCGGAAACTTGTCACTCTACAGTCAACCACACCTCAATGCTAAAAGCTTGACAAAGTGCCTTTATTTCGTTAGCAGTAAGAGTGGTTTTGGTAGCTCAAGTTTTGTTGAAGTTCAGCTAACCAACCATATAACAAAATAATAAAAAATACTATAATAAATATTCAGTAAAAATAAAAGAATACAAACCTCTATAGAGGTATTATAAGGATATTCTTCATTATATCTAAGAGTCCAATAAAACGACGCTATTTCTATACTCGTTTGAGCTTCATCTATCAAGTCTAACCACACATTCTTCGTCGGTAGATGCGTCATGTTTGGGGGGTACATATGACCCTCTGGTATACTTTCAACTAATGATAACCTGGAACAAAAAAAAGCCATTAATCAAAGTGTTAAGGGTCATTCTTGTTCACTATATCATTATTGTAGGAAAACCTGTTTAAAGATTGAGTGACTTATGCTAACCATCAGGGTTTACAAACGAGCGAATTTGAACTGTAAAGCTAGGAGTTAAGGTTGAGATTTGTTTGTGACATGTTAGCTTTTTCTACCCAAATAAATGGGTTTTGCTGTAGTATTCAAATGGCTTCAATTTTGTAGTTGATATTTAACACACAAAAAAACGTATGAGTGAAGTTAGATAGCTATTCATAGGAGGAAGTTCCACAAAAAGTAGGCCGCTCAATTTTTATGAACGGGAATTATAGTCAGATAACAAGGTCAAAACAGTAATAACTCAGCTGACTTGCCCCAAAAACTATGCCCAATGCATAGTTTTTTAATGTATTTTTTTATTTGTAACTATATTTATTTAGAAATTGAATTAAGAATGACTGGTGCTATTGAAAAAGTAAAAAATATGTTGAAAAACGTTAACAGAACTTTATCATTTGCAATCACTAAAGTAGTGATTGCAATGATAAAGTTCTATTAACGTTTAACAACAAAAAATAAAAACTGGTAAGTGAGAGTCTCAAAATCTTGCACTAAAGTTTTCCAGTGCTGCATATTTCGACACTCGCAAAACCTACAAGGTAATTACTATTAACCCATTGAATGAAACGGCTTTGAAAAAAAATAAATAAATAAGTAGTCAGTAAAACAGGGAAATAGTGCAGACAATACTTACCTACACTCATCTGAGCAATGTAATGAGACAGCAGCAATCGTAGCGTTCATATGAACTATGTTTGGCTGGTCGAGCAGCGGGACCAGCACTACCAAAACTATTAGAATTATAACTATGGAGACTGGGATGCA
Source organism: Melanchra persicariae (assembly GCA_947386135.1). NCBI lineage: Eukaryota > Metazoa > Arthropoda > Insecta > Lepidoptera > Noctuidae > Melanchra > Melanchra persicariae. The sequence goes on along the minus strand of OX376655.1, from coordinate 6,041,510 downwards.
TGATGGTCGGCACCATATGCTTCGTTTTTTTCTTCTGGGGACAAAATATTACAATATCATATTAATTAAAAAAAAAATCTCATGGCACATCATATTTTGTAGAAACTGTAACAGATAAAAATACAGGGTGGTTTATTAAAAGACTTCTCTCTGAAGCCCTTGAAATATTATAGAAGCATTTTCACGTAAGAGGTAGTTGACTGCGAGAACAAATTCATTTAATTAATTAAAACCTATCATGGTTGGCAAGTGTCTACAGAACCGTAATTTGATAACAACACCAACCTAATGTAAATAAGGAAAACCACATTAGCTATCTGCCTGACGGTAATTCAAGTGCTTGTTGGTTGCAGTTATAAATACTTCAACTTTAACTGACCCTGTCTGCAGACAGTGTAGCGGTATCAATGGCACCACAAAAAACCAACATAGCACAATCCACATTGCAACAAAAAGAACTACGACGCCATCTATCCCACCAGCTGCAGACTAACTTAACTAAATCCTGCATCACAATTCAGTCCGAATATCTAATATCAGGTAGTTGCCCACCGGACAAAACAACTGTCCTGTCAGAGGATCCTCCCTTTTCAATGGAGGCTTGCGGGACTTTACACTCTCTTCCGCAGCCCTATACAACAGCATTAATTAATAAGAAATTTATTGTAGCCATTAACTCAACACACAGCAATGCAAATAAAGAATGTAAAATTAAAGAGTTTAGATTTGAGGTTTACCTAATGTAATAAAGTTATGCTTACTTGTCATTATAACTATTGCCATTTTCGTCTCGCATCATGAAGATTTGTTCCCACTGCTCCAGTTCTTCATCAGACGACGACGCGTTCCCCACACTCCCAGTTTCTAGCACAGTCTGCCAAAAAAAGAAAAAATAACATTAGGTAAATGAAGATCGCATCAACAAAAAAATCGTGACACAAAACATAGGGAAGGGTTATACCAGACAGTATCCAGCCCTATAACAATCACGCAATACCCATTACACTGTAATTTGAACATAATTTGGCACAAATTATTACATTAAATTCAAAAACAGAATGTTTTTTAAATTATGTAGTAAACCGACTAACCTTAAAATATTCCAACAAGTATTTAACTAAAGAAATTAAGTAGCCCATGATTATTAATTAATTCGATTACTTATCACAACAATACTGTAGAATTACTAAAAACAATTTTATTGAGATCAGATGACGCTAAGTTTTTAAACAAAGAACCTTTGTTTATTATGTTTTAAATTTCTGACGTAAGACACCGCCCGCAGGTACTATTTTTGACATTGTTGACAATTAAACTAGACACTGACGCATCAAATTACAGTTGCACGTTTAAGAGAATCAATCGATTTAAAAGCGCGTAAATCGATAACTATTACAAGTCTTTGATTTTGTGTTTAATTTGTTTTATTTCACTCTGATACTGACCATAGTTTTATTTCTTCACTAAGTAATCAAAGCATATAAAGTATTTATTATTAAAGTAACAAGTTCACTGGGCAAAGAATTTATAACGCAATCACGAAAGCAACACGTATTAATCTGCATTTTTGTGTATCCTGGCGTTCCTTTACAAACCGTGTAGGCGCATTAGTAGCAAAAATATTACTGCAAAGTAGATGACGTCGGCAACCACTGCATTGTACATGTGCATTTTAAATACTAGGTTAGTTTAAACTGTAAAACTATTCAGGGCAGAACTGTTTCGAACATTGTTAATACAACGATACTAGTATAAAACATAATTTATTGTTGTGTAGGACTGTTAAATTTCGTAACGTTTACGTCATATTTATTACGTTTCTACTATTTTGTAGCAAATGAAAAGTGACTTTTGTTTTTAATTTTACCTCCAATGCTTCACGGATACGGTGCTCTCTTAGTAACTCCACACTGACACCACATAAAACACACACTTCAAATTACAAAGCTCAGTGATCGACAATTCTAATAAATATTGTAGGTACAGAAAATATTCAAATATTTTACCGCCCTGTCGTGTGGCCACGGCAACTCACTAAATTATACTGTGACAAAATATTTTGACCGTGATATTACACAAAATATACATTATACGCGACATTAAGCCTGGTTCTACTGAACTAAATTGCAAGAAAATAACAAAGCTTTTACCGTAGGTACCTAGTAATAAGTAGTGTAGTTGTACGAGGTTGTAATAAGATTGAAAGCTTTTGGTGACATAGGTAGTGACTAGATTGTATGTATGTGATTTTGCCCCTAGTATTTACATCAATGCCAATGGTAAAAGTAATTGCTTTAATTGATTGTGAAGTCTTTTTAATCGATGTTTTGCTCAGCACTATTTTTTCAAATTCCATTTCCGGTATTAAAATTGGATTAGTGAAGTCAAGAAGATTTTTTTTAGAGAATTTGTTATTTTGTTCGTTTTTTTACCCTACTGAAGTAGATGAGCCGCTCTTACCATCAAATGGTTTTAAAATGTCCAATTCGATTTCGATATACAGTCAGGCAACTGGTTTGCAGCTATTCTCTTTCTTATTACAATTAACGATATTATTTTAGTCATGGTTGGTATTTCAAACGTCCGTGCTTTGTTTCATTATGAAAATTGGTTGCTAACTACAATTTACAAGAACTAACTTTTTGCCGAGGGCTGCACGAAAACAGAACATTAAAATAAAATGAAAAATACTTGTAGAACGGCGAATAGCTTGCATAACTAAAGTCATGCAACAGTAGATGATTAGGTATCTAGGTACTATTCTTTGTGTTTTTATCAGGTTAGCACAAACGTTTCTCGTAATCTCGTTTGGTACATGTGTACGTACCTATAGGTACCTACTTACCTACTTAACTTCTACTCAAGTATAGGTATTAACTTTAGCGAAGTGGTTTTTATTTTTATAAGTTGAATATGATCCCTTGTATTAAACAGGTAGATACCTATGACAAAGTTGGTTGATCCATTTGATAGGTAAAATATCTCGAATTAGGTAGGTACCTACCTAGATTCCTATCTTAAACGTAGGTACCTATCTACAGCACTGCAGTCATTTCCACTAAGTAGGCAAGTAGATACCTATTAATTAAACACGGATGATGTATTTAACTAAGACAAGATATGGTCAATCCTTTTTTTGTTGGTCTGAGGTCAATCCATTGTTGTTGTAAGACAGGGTTTACTTAAGTAGGTACCTACTTTCATTTTTTTCAGACTGTTCGTTTTTTACTAAAACAAAAAATTATAGATACCTAAGTTGGAAACCCTAGGTATTGCAGCTAGACCGCACGTAAAGGTACTGTTGCCCTTATTTCTTAACCCGCCAGTGAGATAGAGTGAACTATAATTTAGGAACCCTACTGCAGACTTCATACATTTTATAGATCCTAATCTTTTAGAGTAGGAAATGGTAGATAGGTATACGTTGCGCTTGTTACCAGAGGGCAATGTGATAGAAAATTGGTTCGGACCACTCCAATCCGACTCCCGCTAGACTCGAGCGGTTACAGGACGATAAAATGTCGAGTAAACTGCTTCATCATTTTGCCAAAGAATCCTACTTTGTCTGATGGAATGTTGAGAAAGTGTTGGAAAATAAAAACTCTCACTAGTCCCCTAGTGAGAGTTTTTATTTTCCAACACTTTTTCTTGTAGGTACACAGCACTTCACAGCAGGTCAATAGGTATAGGTTCTATGCTCTTTTAAGTTAGGTACCTATCATCCTTATGGCCTGTCTATGGCTTGCAGCCTCACATCGGAAATATTCTGAGTATTATTCGGCAACCCAGATGAGTTAGGTACTTATCGAAAACCGATCCACCATACCAATCGACTTGCAGCAGTTTTTTTTAACCGACTAGGAGACTTCTAAAAAAGGAGGAGGTTCTCAATTCGTATGTTTGTATTTTTTTTTTTTTTTATGTTTGTTCGGGCATAACTCCGTCGCTTGCCAACCGATTTGAAAAAATCTTTTTTTTTTTTTGTTGGAAAGGGTATACTTCCCAAATGGTCCCATTGAAGTACCAGTGTTCCGTAGTTGGGTTATTAAATCCAAATAGCTGGAAAAAATATATGGAAAAATCATCCATGTATACGAAATTGCGTATTTTATTTCTTGTGACTTTCCAGTGGTGTTGTTAGGTGTGGGGTACCACTAAAAAGTGAAAAATAAAAAACTTATTCACAAAAAAATAACCGACTTCCAAAAACCACTACAAAGTCCAATATAACTTTAATTTCGGAAGTCGGTTATTTTTTTGTTTATAAAAAAATACCTAGTTGAAAGGATAAAACAATATCGAAATACTGCCAACCAAAATGTTGTCGCCGAACTGCCGACATAAACCGTCATATTACCCGATATGCCACACCTCTGACCGGCCGAGTACCACTAGCAAACAAAATTCATGCATAATCGGTTAGGTCTGTTTACTGTTTAGGAAAATCCCTTTACCCCTACCGGTACATAAACGAACACTTCAGTAAAGGCGACTAGACAATACCTGTTAATAAAAAATAATGTGTAGGATTTTATGAAAATTGCGGCATATTACTGCTCATTGTAGGATTGGGTACCTATGATATCTATCTAATGGTTTCAGGAACACTTTTGAAACTTCTCTAAATTGATCAAGAATACAGCCCCTTCCTCAGTTTAATAGCAATTATAACTTGTATATAAAAAGGAAGTGGAATATTGATACACCATTTTAGGACGTTTTAAAAAATATGGGCAGCTAGGTTTCCACACATTTTTTTACACCAAACGAGATCATACTTAGGAAAAAAAATACAGAAACACAATTTTTTGACTTCAAGATTAAAAAAAAAACACGTACTTAATTAGAATTTACTCTAAAACTGTAATTTAAATCTTACAACAATTTAAGAATATTTTGCAGAAATCAGGTAGATACTGAAAATTCCTTCATTTGAGAACACGGCGGCCGAGAAAGTGACCAAAATAGGCAATTTTTAAAGTTTTTTTTTCTACCATCGATTCTGGATTTTATTTACTTCTATTATAAATTATTATTTTTGATATTACAAGGCTTGGGGCATCCGCATTTACATGGTTATCCATTATTTACGCCAAACCCTGTATTTATTCGATTATGGTTTAGTATCTTGGGTACCTATTAAAAAAAAAACATAGCTTGTCTTTTCTCTATGTTTTCAGAAACGTAATAAAAATTCAGTCAAGTCCCTATTCCGTAGATAGACTTGAACATGAACTCATAAAACGATAAAAAACACGCCTCACACAACCTTGACCGTAGATTTTGTTTATATTGGCCAAGGTTGAACAGCTTTCCAAAATTGTTGAAAGGCGTACTTAGTTCATAGTTTTCCCGATAACTTTTCTGAGAGTTTGTAATTAAAAATTTTGGCTTGATTGATTTTAAATTGACGCTTTTGTTTTGGTTCAACGTTTTTGGTTGTAACATTAATTTTTCCTTTGTTTTCGTTATCAAACTAGCCTAGCTTGGATGAATTAATTTATCACGTTAGTCTTCTCGATAAATAAGGTAAATAAGTACATAAACGGAACTGTGATGCAACAGGTACCTACCTAGGTTAATCCTACGTAAGTAAATAAATCATATGCAACATTTACATAGTTTTAAGTTTTTATTTACTAACTCAATTGTTATTACTACTTAGGTTAAGGTTTATACAAATGCTTTTATTTATTTTTATTTTTGATAGAGTAGACTGGCTGATCTTAGAAAAAGAAGACAGCTTAGGTCCTTTGATCAATATTTCATAGTAAAGCTTACGTTCAGCACAAACAACATAAATATAAAGTAGTAACCCTCGACCTACAGGTGGGTATTACAGCCGAACAAAGGAAAGACATTTCCTTTGTTCGGCTGTAATAACTTGTGCATGTGATTAAAGAATTCATGTAGAAATAAAAGAAGTCCTTGTCCATATGTGAATATTTAATGTGCTGTAAATAATATTATGTATAAAGTTTATGTACCTAGAGAATAAATTCGTAATAGGTATTACGTTTTAGATTCGTAGACCTACCGAGACGTTCGTTCAAAATAATATTTTAATCTGGACAAGGTTTTAACTAACATAGGTAGGTAACCTACCAATTAAAAACCGGCCAAATGCAAGTCTGACTCGCACACAAAGGGTTTTCCTAAAATTTAAATTATTTTTTGTTTTAGCGGCTTTCCACTTTGTGAAAATTTTAGAGTCGAACTAGCTTAGTAACAGAGTCCCGTTAGCACTCTTCGGGTACGAAACTCTAAACTAATAAAAAGTAATAAGCAACTCAGTACATACCCAAAGTTTACTAACCTGCAATAACCTCTTGGTCCTATATTTACGCTCACGAATTCACGATGCCTTCGACGCGATCACGTGACACGCACCGTACAATTTGTACCTACGTCTACCCTCTTCCAAGGAAATGGTCCCTAATGATAGAACTAACAGAGCCAGAAGACAAATGGGCGGCACGGCGAAAGGTCATCAACAGTGCGTGCGGCCAGGAACTTCGTAAATAAACATTTCTAGTTAAATAAAGTTTGCAAACCTCTGTCTATTGGTTTTACTTTCTAAAACCTTTGTATCGTGATTTATTTAAGATATTTTTGGCATTCAGTAAAATGTTTGTTTGTTTGCTATAATTTAGCACACCACTCCACAGTCTGCCTAACTACATATATTCTGAGAATTTTCTCTGTTAGCAGTGAGTACCTAATTGAAAAAAATGATTGTGCTTGTTTTCAGGTTAAAGGACGGTTACTGAATTGAGAATTTGGTGTTATGGATGTTTTAAACTATCTATTTGGGTTTGCCACGTTAACTTCACATTTTTAATTCAGAAGTCTGGAGTAAGTCCCTTTTGCTATTATACGCAAAGTCAATCAGTAGGTATAGATATATCACCGGAAAATTGCAGACTCCGCAAGATTGTAATAAATCTTGATTAGATTATTATTTCTCGATATATTATAAAAAAATCGTTTTGTATACAATAAATCCCATACAAATTAAATAATATTGAGTTTCCAACATATCCGTGTCTTATTTTAAAAAATAGTTTAAGTACAATCATTTCACGCGATATTTTACGGCGCCGCGCGCTTTTTCCATTTTTCGGTGACATAAAAACTCTTCCGTTAAGTAGAGTGACTGATAGACAAAGCACAGCCGAAAAGGTCGCAGAAACCTGGGCATATTATTCCATAGAGGGGAGCACTAAAATCTAGTAAGTTATAAAGAGGTTATTGAAGAAATACAAAGGCAAAAAAGCCCATTATAATCGTCCCAAAGATCTTTGCACTCATTTAATAAAAGTCTATCAAATGCGAGAAACCTTTATGAAATTTCTTTTTACTTTGTTGCAATAAAGTTTAAAGAGGTCAAGACGTGAGATAGCGTGTTTGTTCGAACTCAAAGGAAACGTTTGACGTTAACTTGGACCGCCCGAGGGAAATGGCGAACAATAATGCGATCTTCAACAAAAGATCTTGCAAATGTCTCTACTTTTTTGTATGCAATTGTTAGAAGAAATATTAAAAACGAATAATAAGTATACCTAAGGGTCATTCGGCTTCTCAGACTCAATCTTCGAGTGTTTAGGTACAAAATGGTATATTTTGCGAACTTAACTTTACTTATCTGCAAAAGTTATTTTAAGTTAAGCAAACTGAATTTACATCTTACATGAGTTTAGATCTTACTTATAGTTTTATTCTTGTTGCCATAACAACATGTGTAATAACAAAATTAGGCAAATATTCCAGCCCTCGACAGCGTAAGTCACTGATAATGAGCTGTGACCTCGGTTCGTGGCACAAATGTCAAAAATATTCGCTTTGTAGGCGATGCATATGTAAATAAAGGTAGTTCGGTAAAGGAAATGATATGTTACGGAGCGGGGTACACTGTTACTTATTGAGGATGTAGAAGAAGGTCTACATAAAGCTTCCTTTAACATTAATGCATTGATTGTTGTTGTTGTAACGAAACAACAATTTGGGCCTGCATATTGCTTTGCACTAGCAGCGATTGCTTACACATTGTCTTTTGATTTGAACTGGTTACACGTGACATGTATTATGTCTTCATAAATTACCTTGGGGCGCTATAATTACGCAATGGCCTACAGAAATTCTGTGTTAAGAAGCTACCAGCACATATTCATAAATCTACCCAAGAGAAATAACGCAAAAGGTGGGGAATAATGTAAAAGGGGTAATTTTATTCATAACTAGCTTTTGCCCGCGACTTCGTATGCGCATATCCCGTTTTTTCCCGTTCCCGTTGAAATTTTCCGTTCCGCTACTTGACTAGGCAAGTCATTAAACGATATTGAACAAAGTCATTTACCTAGCTGTTCAATAAAATGCCGGAATGTAACTTGGGCGGCTGATTAACTGGCGCCGTTCAATTAAAATGCAAGGCCGCTAATAAAATTAAAAGGCTAAACAACTAGGTACTTAAATTGGCTGCGAGATGCATTTGTACCTAATTAGACTGAATGATGACTTTTCAGACATAGTATGGTCAAATTAGATCATTTAAAAAAAAAAAAAAAATTTCCTCATGAATGTGACCATCTTAAACAAATAATTTTCCAAATCCGACTGATAGTTCTAGAGGTTAGCGCGTTCAAACCAACTCTTCAGCTTTATTATATTGGTATAGATTGTGATCAACTCAAATCAACAAGAGCTCGGGGCTAAATTATAACAGCCGCACGGTCCAATCTTCAAGGTTAAGCAACGCTTGCCGAGATTGGTCTGTGGATGGGTGGCCATATTAAAATATCTAGACTTTTCCGTGACTCGGAAAGCACGTTAATCCGTTGGTCTCGGTTGTCATTTGTAGATCTTTGGCAGTCGTTACGGATTGTCAGAAGCCAGAAAATCTGACACCAGTCTTGCCAAGAAGTACCGTTACCCAGTTGGAGGTCTGGTATTCAGCTGAATTCGGTTTGACTGGGAGCCGACCCCAATATAGTTGGAAAAAGGCAAGATCGTGATCAACTTTTAAGCTGCTGTTTTTTCAACAAAAAACATTTTTTTTTTATGAAAACACAAATTAATGGGCCAGTTAATTTTTCTTTCGCGATTAGAGAGTTTATTTATCCTACTAAATGTTCTACTACCTTGGCATGACGTTGAATGAGGACGTTAAGACAGACAGGCGTTTACGAGCGTGCACTGTTATTAATTCTAATAATAACAAACACTTTTATTATAGGGGCGGTACTGGCACCTGTCGGCAGCCGCAAAGCAAATAAAATTTATTAGCAATCTAAATGAAAAGTTTATATTAAAGCTATTCACCGGGTAATATGACGTCTGTGAAATAGAGATAAAAGTGAAAAATGGCTGCTATCGGAAAATTTATTACGTGTGAAGTTAGGGGTTGTTTCATCAATGTTAAAATTAGGTAAGTAGCTAAATGGATGGATGTCTTTATATAATTTTTACAGACTTTTGTTCCAACTCAGACTTTGAAACTAAACTTATTAAACAAATAACCACAAGCTGAGTTTAAATACTAGGTACCTACTTAATTAGCAGCTTCTTTTTATTCAATCTAAGTATAATTTGAATTTAGTATCCGCTGTCGCTTAGATATGGCTTAATCAGTATTTAAAACCGCCAAACGTAAGATTGTGTTTGTGTCTTTTTCTCAAGTAAATAGATACCGAACAAATCATAACTCGGACCTATACAGATAAATGCAGGTATGTGAAGCACGTTCTCTTACAGTTTCTGACATAAATATCTACAGCGCTATCTACTTTCTAACAAACTAGAACTGATGTCGTCTTCGTTTACGCCTCCAGCTATTTTCCGTTTCCACTGCAAACCACAAGCCAGCCGCGTGACTGGTTCTATTTTATTTATCACTAAACTTTTCCCCTCTAGAAAAGTTTTTTCTCAAGATCGGCTGTTGATAAAAAAATAGTGCATCTTGATAAAAAGTCTTGTGTCCTTCCAAATATAAAACGAAGATTCTTACTGGTATTGTAATGGAGATAGTTAGTGACTGAACATTTTATTGGCTTTTTAAATATAAATCTTTTGATAGTTGAGGAGTTGCTTCGTCTGGAGCCAACCCTAGATAGAAAATCAGATCATAGATCATAAAAATAGTTTCATCGGAACTGAACCAACATTATAAAATTTCAACTCTGTTGGAAATGAGGACGTGGTTCTTAATCAGCTTGTAAGTTAAATAAAAGCTTGTTAAAACTAGGAAAAAATGTAATAATGTGGAAATGAATAGGCTTAAAGAAGAAAGCCTGATTACAGGCTGAAAAGAAGAAAAAAAGCAAGTGTGTTAACAAAAGAGCAAACCTTTTCAGTGGCTATTGTCTGCATCGAGGGAGTGGTATGATCGATTGCCATTTAACATCGTTACCGAACTACCGGCTCATTCACGCCTAAGCTTTTAGCACGGCACGGCACAAAGAAAAACCCAGCACCTACCTAGACTACCGCATTATAATACGAAAGGGATGAAAATATTAGGGTTGGGCAGTATTTGAATTACTTGTAATTATTATTTGTTATTGATTTTGAACAATCTAGTAAGCGTACGAGGGGCCGAAGCCAACTCGCAGAGACCCCGTTAGACATTTTTAATGGAATGACGCACCAGCCGAAGATTATCTCTGTATGCACTATGAAAGTATACCCAAGGACAATCCCCGGTTGGTGCTGGACTTTTGCAGAATATGGAAACAAAAAAAGCAAGGCTATGGGTTTGGGTGGTTTAGTGGATTGATTACCATACTATGGGAAAACTATTGGCCCCTGTCTGACCACTGACAATGTATACGGCTTTAAAATGGCAGAGGGTGACTTGCACACTCAATAAATGGGCCCCCGAAAACGGTCGCTAGCACAAAGTGACGTTGCGCCAGTACTGTAATAAAACTGTTATAAATTGGTATATTTGTATTTCAATTACTTCTTAAAAATGTAATTTGTAATTGGTATTTCAAATACCTGACACCGAGATATTTTGTAGTTAGTATTTCAAATACATAAGACAAATACTTATTATAGAAAATTAACTTAAACTAGTGTTCAGTCCACCAAACGACCAAAGGACATTGTTCGGCGTGCATACATAATCGTTTGCCTAAAAACCAACATAGACATGAATTTACTTTCTGTGTTCTAAATAATACAAATATTCGACTGAAAGTAAAATTAAATCAAGGACACATCTGAGAATTGTAAAAAATGAAATACCAATGGGAACATACGGAACATAACTTAGGGGGCGTTCATAAATTACGTCGGGCGTTGTAGGGGGGGGGGGGGAGGGGAGATCGAGCCTAATCTCACGTGGGGTTCTCGGCAATTACTTATCACGTTTTTTTTTCCGAAAGCAACATTTAACTTTTTTTTTGTTACTTTTCCGTGGTTTTGTGTATGTGCCTTTTGTTTATATGTCCTTTACAAAATAATCTTGTATAAAGAGCCTTACTTAGGCTCAGCCAACAAAGATCAGTCATTTGATGCCATCGAATACCATAAAATGTCTTTATTATTGAGATGATATTTTCTCAAATATCGTCGGCCGAAAACGAGGCCTTTGAACTCATCAAATAGTGCACGCCAAGTTATTGAACCGAAGCTATATCCGAAAACAAATAGGCTAAACTTACATATAAAGCGATAAAACAAAAGCCTCCTTTGTTTATTGGAAGATGTTCAGTGGAGTGTAGACACCACAACATTTGTTATCTGACAAAACTTTGTTGTTTGTCGATTGTCGAAAGTAAATCATAAGTCAACGAACCCGATAAGATGGAAAGAAAACATAACGTGTTGTCGGGACGTGAGAGTAATTTATTTGGGAAAAAGTCGGATAATGTTGAATAATGTAGACTGAACTATTCGTATTTTGGCTCGAAGATAACTTTTTTCATTATTACAAACAGTACTAGTCTTGTTAATTGAAATAATATTGTATTAAAGCTTTATGTAGGAGAAAATAGAAGCCAAGTTAATTTTCATGTATGTTGTTTTTAATTATCTTCTGTTTTGAGACGTCTAGCTACAGATTGAGTGAGCTAGTTATTTTAGGAACATTGTTAGATTAGGTTAGCTAGAAATACAAAGTACGATATTACTTAATTAAGATATAATTATATCAAGGCTTGCTTCACAGATTGTTAATTTTCATTACGTTTGCTTGATTGAGTAAAATCATTTGCTACATATTTTGATAGAAAATGTAATTAAATATGACCCTAAAATGTGAAAGTTAATTCATTTTAAGGTTTTCTATCAAAATTTAGACGTATATTAAGTAGGTAATTAGGTCTGGTATCTACACCTAACCTAAGTCCCGGCAAGGAACCTCTTCATCCTCATCTTGAGATAAAGTTATGTCTTAGCACTTATATCCACTGTAACAGAAATAGACAGTTTAAAATGATCTACTCGTATTTCCACAATACCACGTAAGTTAGATTAAATTGTCAGATCAATCTTCATTGCCTCCAACGTTTCGGTCGGCACCCAACTAAGAACTATCTGGAAACTGGGTCAAAATATCAACAAGTCAAGGACCCCGTTTTGCCTGAAGAGACTGAATTTCACGTACGTTTTACACGTGTCTCTTAAGCTTATGTGGAAAACAAAGTCGTTTGGAAAAAGAATGGTTTATGACTGAGATGGTGGCCACCATATTAGTTGTAAAGGTTAGTGACCTGTGAGAGATTAGTACTGTGGGAAAATTAGCTGCTTGATGATGATGCAAGAAATAAATGGGTCATGAAAACTTTTTACGAAAAAAAATACAACCGACTTCCAAATAAAACCACTACAAATAAGTTTAATTTAGGAAGTCGGTGTTTCTGGTGTGGTTTTTTCCTTTTTTTGACACCGACTAGAAAGTGAAAAGGTGTGTTTTTTTTATTTTTTACTCTTTAGTGCAGCTATAGTGCCCAATAATTCCAACCAGTCCATATAAAAATAGTCAGATCTTACGAAATTTAAATGGTGGTCCCATTTAAATTTCGTGAAGACCTCTTTCGGAATGAACCTCTTACGAACAAAAAAAGAATCTTGCAAATCCGTCTTTAGACGACGGAGTTATGCATAAATAAAAATATGTAAACATCCGAATTTATAACCTCCTCTTTTTTTGCAGTCGGTTAAAAATAAACCGTGTACTTTATATGTATTTGTAATTATTTTGGTCGATAAACTTAATTATGTTAAAAGACATTTTAGAAGAGAACAGCCGGTCGATTCTGTCGACATCTCACGGTGTTTACCTAGGCGGAGTGAACATCAATAGAGCTGCAAACCATACAAATAAGATGGAATGACAACTCAGTTGTCGTTCACTCCGCCTAGGTAAACACCGTGAATCGCACTGCTGAAGTACGAAATAGGATATTTTCCTGCACTGCTTCGTCCGTCAGATAGATTAAGAAAAAAACTGTTCAGTTTGAGTCCATTTATGTCATTTCGCGAAATCTTTATGCTATCACTCAAACGCCATGGTAAGCGTTCGTTGAAAATATGACATAAAGATCTGAAGCTACTGTCTCATCCCAACATTATTAAAATAATAATTCTATTATTTAGTACAGCTACCTAATGGCTGCGTTATCCAACTTTTAACGCTAACTTAGCGCTTACGATCACCGTAAATGTTATCTCACTTTTATACGACTTCCGTAACATAAAGCATTACATCTTTTATTTTCTTAACGTCATACTTTTATGGCTTTGACCATAAATTATGGCACGAAATCTATTTAATGAGTATTTGTTACGAAGGGATCGTAAATTTTTAGGCTGAATGGTCTTTTACAAAGAATGTGGATGAGGTTTTTCTCTCTCGTTATGATCAGCAGGTCAATGAAACAAAAAAAGTAACCTACCTTTTTTTGTTTCATTGATCAAACACAACAAATGATTGATAAAAACTTTTCAACTTATGTGTATTCTGTATTTATATTCACTCATTTAAGAGGGCGCCGTGCAAATGCCGGCCGCGCAGTGGCGCCTTCATCGTTTGTTTGGTTATTTATTTTATTTTAGAATGAAAATGCAGAAAATAAGCACGTTAAGTTGTGCAAACGATGAGGGCGCCACTGCGCGGCCGGCGTTTGCACGGCGCCCTCTTAACACAACATTGTCACGAAATATTATCCATCAGACAGCCAACATTTTTTTACTGCATTCGATCCGAATTCGTGAAAATACGTTCCAAAGTAGTCATAGAACTATTTGTATGGTAGTTTCCACAGTAGATTCGACTTCCGTCATCCGATTTATCTCCGTGATTAAATCCGTGGTATCAAATCTGGAAGAAATATTGAAGAAGTAGCCGTAGGACAGTTTATATGTACGCTTTCGCATTACCTCGGATTCAATCGGACATTATCTGTCCATCTTCGTATACAACAGCAGTGCCAGAAGTTGACGCCGATTGAAAAGACACATATCCAACAATGTAAACGCTCTCCTAAGCTCTGCGTAGTCATACCGACTTAAGGAGTTACTGCACCAATCGATCGATCGTTGATCGATTGCTGTGGTAGCTTTAGCTGATCAACGAATATCGGGTGACAAATAATTGATCGAGCGTAGATCGATGCCAAAGATCGACCATTGATCGATTGGTTGGCTTATAGAAGAAAGAAGTCGACGAAATTCGACTAATTCATTCTACCATCGATCGACGATCGATCAATTGGTGTAGTAGAAACTATCTATCTACGTCGAGTAATCCATTCTACCACCGATCGACGATCGATCCATTGGTGTGGTAACACCCTTAGATATGATAAAGATAATAGTTTTTATAGGTTTTGTTCACGAGTTCGAATCGGGTGCAGTGCGAAAATCAATATCCGAATTCGGTCCGAGTTTTCTATATCCGTATTTTCACCGCTCTTACACTTTTTTCGGCCAGGCCCAATTCGCCACGTTTAAAAAGAGTAACGAGCGATAAGCTTGGTTCGAATATTTTTTTTAACCAGGCAGTAACTCACGTTACCTTTGTTCTCGATAGAAATTGACGAACGAACCAAACGTGCTCAAAGTCGGCGCAGTTTGTAAAAAAAGAAAAAAAAAACATAGAAAAAAGAAATTCACTATTTCATAATAAACACTGCTTTGTTATAGCGTATAATTACTTTCAAATCATGATTGCTGACATTAAAAGGTTTCCTCCTTTCAACATTTTCCGTGCCTATAGCGAAATCGAGTATGAAAATCCGTTCCATTTAATTAAATATTCAACAAAAGCTCCTTTGTGTGTTCTCATAGAAATTATTCTCACGTTATTATAATACCGCATTATAATTTTGTAGGAACATAATCTGTATTAATGAAAGAAAGAAACGAATATGAATTAATAAAGGTGTACTGCGTATAAATTGTTATTACAAAGGATATGATATTATTATGATTTATAGGTACTAGGATGTGATTACGGAAACTAAAAGACCTTGGAGAACAATATCTATACCTATAACATTTTTTAATGATATCTACGATCTATAAAATCAATCAAATGACTTAACTTAGTACATACCAGCGAGCAAAGCGAGCTTGGAAACTTAGGGCACCCTGACACGGAAACCTTATGTTCGATGGGGATGACGGGGGCTAGAGTAGGCTAAAAAAGCGAACGATTAAGCCTTTATTTGAATTCACGTTACCACGTTCGAATAATATCCTACAATGAAAGCCAAAGTTTCGTAGCTGCTGCTACGAGCGTAGCACATTTACAAGCGTAGCACATTTTTATTCGTAGCGCTGCATAGCAAATTTAACAGCGTAGCGCTACGAGACGAATTGTCATGCGTTCCGTAGCGCAATGCGTCTACACGTGTACCGCTGCTTCGGGGCAACGTATAGTGTCTGTCATACGAACAGGAGTTAGAATTTATCAAAACAAATGTATTATCTAGATGTAGGTGACCAATGACTGTTTAGTTCTATATTTATAGTAAATCCTTTTAACACAAGTAAGAATTTTTTGCACCATAATACATAAAACTGGTATACCTTTATTTCGTAGCAATTACCAACGCTACGCCGTAGCTCCGTAGCACAACTGCTACAATTCATAACTGAAATCGTTAGGAATTTTAGTAGCACTATTAACGTTCTTGTATAATCGCTGGATAGCGTGAGTTTACACCCTTATGTTACGAAACCCGATGGTGGTACAATCAAACGAAATTCTGATAAATGATTTTAATTTGAAAGCTGAAAATAATAAAGTGGTTCGCCGTCGCCACGCAATCAGTTAATCGACAGTTGCCAAGGGATTTGATGAGATCGTTTATTATGTGTAACATGCATGATTCTTATAAACTTCTGGTTCGTGTACGACTGTTGTGGTAAACACGCTTTCTGACTATCAACTTTTATTGATACAAATTTTTCAAGGAAGAAATGTTTTTTTTACTCGGCTATGGTAAAGCCAAAAGGAAGGGTTACAACTTTAGCTGTCTATGAATTTCTTAAAGGGTTTTTTTCCTTTACGACAGCAGTAGTTGCCTTGCCAATAAATAATAATTATGTAGGTATTGATCTACTAATATTATAAAAAAAGTTTGTCCATCGTATGGGTGGATGGGTATTTGTTACTATTTCACGTAAAAACTACTGAACGTATTTAGATGAACACACATAGTTTATAACCTGTATTAACAAATACTAAGCATAATCCCTTACGATGATTTCCAACTTTCCCGCTGTGCAACCGCGGGCGGCAACTACTTACTTATTTTTTTAAACTTTTTACCTAATTTTCTATAAAAAAAAAAACATTCAAAGATATTAAACATGTAACATATAGCCTTGTCAGTCAATTAGCTGTCTTTCTTGTACTTAATTATCATTTTCTACGGTCTGTAATCATACGAGCCTTCACTTTCAAGGCCGATCGGAACAAATTATGGTTGACGTTCTAAAAGAATATCATGGCGATTCTCTTTTGTTTTGCCTGATTAAGTATCGTGGTGACAGCCATTTTGTTTGTGAATCGTTTAGAAGTGGATTGTGATAAGTTGGTTCGATTGATTAATTTGTTTCATAACCATAACGATGACGAAGACCTAAGGGGTCTTTTTTTTTTGAGGATGGGAAATCATCAAATGACCCCTCCCGGTCTGGGTGGAGCGGCAGGGAGTGTCAGACTTTTACTGACTAAAACCCACCCTTTGTCCTCCTAGTACCTTTCCTTCCAGGGCCGCGGTAACTCTTTCGAACATATTCCGCAACCCTGGCAGGACCTAAGGGGTCTAGGTTCTTTATAATGTATGTTGTGTGTTTAATGTATGTAGTATGTTAAACATTTTGTGAAACAAATATTTACCGTTTCGAAATACTTTCACCCGCGATTATATAAGGTGGAGTTTAGACTACAGAAATTGGATTTCCTATGTACTCTGCTACCTAAAATATAGTTAACCTACAAAGTGGCCAAGTGCGAGTCGGACTCTCGCACGAAGGGTTCCGTACCATTATCTATAAAAACGCCCCCCTTAAATATTTGTTTTATTTTCATTTAAAAATCATTTTTAAAGTGAATATACATATTACTAAATATTCTGATATTTCAAGCGTCTACCTGTTGCCGTCGAGCAACAACGAGCAAAAAAATCACGTTTGTTGTATGGAAGCACCTTTTTTTTTTGGATGGGAAATCGTCAAATGACTTGTCCCACTCTGGGCAGAGCGGAAGGGAGTGTTAGACTCTTACTGACTAAAACCCATCCGTGCTCCTCCTAGTGCCCTTTGCTTTCCAAGGCCGCCGTAACTCTTTCGAACATAATCCGCTCTCTAACTCTGGCAGGCTCTGTCCCTAACGAGCCCCTACTCCTTTGCTGACATCTCTTTGAGGCGCGCGTGGAACACAACGCGCCGTCGACCCGGGCCTGGCTTTAATCGGACGGCGAGCCACCCAACGCTCGCCGTCCGCAGACCCGCGCCTACGGTGGCCGGGAATCGCCCTGCGACTCCCTCACGCCCCAGCCGCCACAACATAGGGAGATCCCTATGTTGTGGCGGCTGGGGCGTGAGGGTTGTCTCTCCCTCAGGCGGCCCGCCTCTTCCTTCACTAGCATTACTGCTTCGCAGAAGGAGGTGACGGCTTCCCATGCCTCCTCGCTCCGGGCCATGGATTGAACCAGGGCCGGACGCGAGAGGTCGCCGCCGCCGATCGCCTCGACGAGGATACGGCAGTGCTCCGCCCAAGTAGGGCAGACCTCCACCGTATGCTCCACCGTGTCCTCCGGGCGATCGTCACAGTGAAAACACCCGGGCGTTTCCTCGTATGGAAGCCCCTTAAATATTTATTTTATTCTGTTTTTTAGTATTTGTTGTTATAGCGGCAATAGAAATACATCATCTGTGAAAATTTCAACTGTCTTACTATCACGGTTCATGATGAGATACAGCCTGGTGACAGCGAAGTCTTAGTAATAGGGTCCCGTTTTACCCTTTGTGTACGGAACCCTAAAAAGTACACAATTATTCTTATTTTGGAAAAAATAGAAACCCGTCGGAAATTAAACGCCTGTCAAGCGATGCGTTTGGCTGTTGAAAACTCATTCCACTACTTCCAAATAATGCACATTTGACAATTTGTCACATGTTTTTGACAATTTCCTCAAGCAAGCCTAATTTTTAGAATTGACAACTCAGGCCAGAATAACTTGGCACAGGAAAGCAAGGAAACCCGACCCCAAATAATGGGACCGGGGAAGAAGAAGGGGCTTTATAGTTATGTCCTTTATTTCATCTCTAATCTTAGTAGTGGGTTTTTCTTTATCTGTCCGACAACCTATCTCGAAACAAGAATATATAAGTTGTAAAAACAAAATACATTCATTTATTATTCAAACAATTAATATTTTGTAGAACAAGGTAGGTACAACATAATAATAGTTCAATAAAATGGTCACATGCAAAAACAAATTTATACAATTGAAAGCTTAAATAAAGCAAAATATCAAGACAATCAATTAAAAATGTCTATGAATAAAAAAATGTCAAAAAGAATGTCAGATGTCAAATGTACAACACAAATTCGATTCGATTACTTTCAAGCCATACAACGAATGGAAAACTTTGGAAAATCACCTTATTTTATTATTACGTAATTTGCAAAGCGTGGGCCAGAGATCACGTTGCATTCTTTTAATTGGTTTTGATAAAGTTTTGCTCTGGAGTAACCTTTATTTTAGTTACGTACTACACGATACTCGGAATCCATGAAACTCAAGAACTTTATGCGTGGGCAGACCTGCGGGAGAATTTAGATTGGTATATTGATTACAGTATAAACGTGAAGACCCACTTGTTATTGTTTGCTCAATGCAAGCGAATGTTTTTGCAATTTTGGAACTGAAATCATTTAGGTACAAACAGAGTAACCAAATAATGTTTAGGAAGAAAATAAAACAGCAGTAAAATATTATACTTAATAGGGCTCAAAGCTCGTAGAACAGATGGTCGATGGGGCCAAAAAGTTCTGGAGTGGCGACCGAGTACCGGAAGACGCAGCGTTGGAAGGCCTTCCACAAGGTGGACCGCTGACCTAGTGAGGGTCGCTGGTAGGCAATGGATGCGAGACACACCGGACCGGTTGTTGTGACGACACTTGGTGGAAGCCTATGTGCAGTAGTGGACGTCTTTCGGCTGATATAACGATGACGATGATGACCGATTTTCAGGATAAAGTAAACGCAACTTCAAATTCAAATCTTTATCCAGTAATCCGCTAGTAGCTTCGGTCCTGTAAAAACTCCGTGTATAAAACATCCAGTTGACCTAAATACTAAAAAACTATAAATATTTAATATTTTCTCATCCCTTTTTCCGAGATCTATTAAAAATAAATGCAAGTTTTATTATCATTTTTATGAGCGTATTTCCAAGACTCTGACAGTCTTTTGTATTTATAACAAAAGAGTATTTAAAAGGCGTGCTTTATCTAAGAGGTCGTCTTTCTTTACCGACGACGGGTGAAAGCAAGCTTATTAATATTAAAAGATCGTTAATGAAACGAGCTGCCGTGAAATAGAGATACAATGTGGTGTGAACAATTTTTTGTTCTTGCTAGTCAGTGGCGATGGTGCACTCATGTTGGTTTTTTTTGTATTGTAGGTCGGTTGTGGCTTGACTGTACTTATTGTTTTTTTATATGCATGTATAGTTATGTGTGCGCGGTAAGTGAGGGTACACAGCAATAAAAGTCACTTAAAAATAACACTTACTGCTTTAATATCCTCGCACAACACAAATAATAACACTTAGAAGGAGTACGGACAATGTTCACACACAATAGACGACACAGCACGATGGACACGTAAACAATAAAAATAACTCGACATACAATTATATTGCCAAATAAATCAAGCGCGGTAGTAGCTCATTAGCGGCGAGGCCTATGACCGACTGACCTACAAAGTGAAAGCTCGCTGCGGCCGGCCGGCGCATGCGACTACGTCACAACCATCACGCTAACTTGACGTGCGCGTAAACAGGGCGCCGGCACCATCCGACATCATAATGTAAACATTATAAATGCCGTGAATGTATTGAGTAGTGTTATCAATAAACGTACATGATAATAATAACGTGGCTGTGTTTATGTTTGTGATAATTATGGTGTGTTATATGTATGTTAAACGTAAATAAACTAAGTGGTATATATGTAAGGGGTGGACCCTACATCACCCCCCTCCAGAGACCGTCAAGGGCGATAAAAATCTGGAAACCTGACGTGACGACCAGAGCGAGTGGTATACTCCTTGCTACTACTAAGTGGAGTGACTTCTTCTGGGTCAGCTTTGTCTGCCAAAATGTAAGCTGGCTTAAGGCGGTCAATTGAGACCGTGACCTCTCTGCCCTTGAATAGAATTCTGAAGACTTTGTCTCCCCTTTGCAGAACTTTGTGAGGACCTGTGTACGCTGGTTGTAGCGAGCCACGTAATGCGTCTTCACGAAGGAACACGTGATCAGTGGTCTGCAGATCCTTATACACAAAAATGCTGGTCTTGTTGTGACGGGATGCTGGAGTTGGTTGCAGGTTTTGAGCGAACTTGCGAATGCGCGCAGTGAAATCTGTGACGTCGGTCGTTCCTTCGTCACTGGGTGTAAAAAATTCACCTGGGAGCCTTAGCGGTTCGCCGTATACAAGTTCGGCTGAAGACGCTTGGACATCCTTCTTGAATGCGCTCCTTATACCAAGCAATACCCACGGCAAGGACTCTGTCCACTTGTCATTTGCATGGCACGTGATGGACGCCTTGAGTTGCCGGTGAAATCGCTCCACCATGCCATTACATGCCGGGTGGTATGCCGTTGTCCGCTTGTGCTGAAAACCAGCCAATTTGGACAATTGTTCGAACAGGGCCGACTCAAACTGACGACCCCTGTCCGTGACAATGTCTGCGGGGCAGCCAAACCGGGCAATCCATCCGGATAGCAGCGCTTTAGCTACTGTCTCGGCAGTAATGTCGACAATAGGTATGACCTCTGGCCACCTGGTAAAACGGTCGACTGCCGTCAAACAGTACCTAAAGCCTTGCGAAATTGAGAGCGGGCCCACAAGGTCGATGTGGACAGTGGTGAACCTTGCGCGTGGGAGGTGATACGACCCTAATGGCGCAGAAACGTGTCGGCTCACTTTGGCCCGCTGGCACTCGAGACAAGCTCGTGCCCACTCCCTGCAGTCCCTTCTAATGCCTGGCCAAACGAAGCGCTCTGCGATTAATTTGGCAGACGCTGAGACACCAGGGTGGCTGAGAGAGTGCATGCTGTCGAATACTTGCTTTCGTAGCATTACGGGCACAAATGGTCTGGGAGGCGTTGTACTGACGTCACAGTACACAGATGTACGCTCCCCTGGGACCTGCACCTTCTCCAAATCCAATGAAGATCCTTCCTGGAGTAGCTTAGACAGCTCTGGATCCGAAGTTTGCGATTCCGCGAGAGTTTCGTAGCTGACCGGTACGTTGAGCGCTTCCACGCGAGATAAGGGATCGGCTACGACATTGTCTTTGCCGGAAATGTGCCTTATATCGGTGGTGAACTGGGCAATGTAGTCTAGGTACCGGAATTGCCTGGGCGAGCAGTTTTTCTTCCTCTCGTGGAATGCGAAACTGATCGGCTTGTGGTCCGTGTAGACTACAAAGTGTCTGGCCATCGTGCTGTGTCGTCTATTGTGTGTGAACATTGTCCGTACTCCTTCTAAGTGTTATTATTTGTGTTGTGCGAGGATATTAAAGCAGTAAGTGTTATTTTTAAGTGACTTTTATTGCTGTGTACCCTCACTTACCGCGCACACATAACTATACTGCAGTGGTAGGGGTGGACCCTACACATGTCATTATACTATTTATTTGACATTCATTGATTAATTTTATTCTGGTATTGTTTACAGAATACATTTGGTCACTACGCATTTTTGAACTGTCACACTTTACAGCACTAAGAAAAAAAAAGTGTTTTGACGCCTAAAAGGTATCACTTCTTCCAACTAGCTACGCGTTCAAAAGCAAACTATGGTCGACGCCAGATAAATTTGCAATAACGGTCATTGGGGTCAATGACCGTTATTGCAAATTTATCTGGCGTCCTACATTTATTGACATAAGTACTTAATTCCGAAAACAAAAATAAGGGCATAAAGCTGTCCTGAAACGACATTTATCGTGATACTTTACATTTTCTAGTAATGAAAAACGATTCATAATTTAACTCCAGGGACCAACGAAGGAAAGGACAATGACAGGGTTTTGCGTCGACCATATAATGACGTCAGACTGACAACGTCATACCTAGTTTGAAAAATATTGTCAATAACATCATGCCGTCATATTTTAGCGAAAACTTCACACATTTCGCAAAAACTGGTAACTAAGGGCCAATTTCACCAATGAAACTGAACGCGATCAGCGAATAAACTTAGTTTATGAGCTGTCAGTGTCATTATTTTTCTATGGAATATTTACACTGACAGCTCTTGAACGCAGTTTACATGTACTGATCGCGTTTAGTTTCATTGGTGAAATCCGCTCTTAATATTCTAAATACTCGGTAACTGTGACACATTGTTTTATGCGCTATTAACTCGAACAATAACGTCATCACAACTCGCGTACATAGTCACATATTCGCCAGAAGTGGAGCGGCCATTTTTTCAACTGCAGCAATTGACCGATCGTATCTAACCCGTACATTGTATTTAATCAGCTGGCCAGCCAATTATGCAACATTTTAAACGCAACGGTATAAAATGTTTGACTAGCTCAAACAATTGACAATCTAATTGTGTTACGCCAATGACCGGCCTTTTGGTTCTAGTATTTATTTGAACGGCTCTATTGGTCAAGAGGATTCATGGTATTAGGTACGAAACTAATTTGTTACCCTGTTTTTTAATTATATGTATGTACCTATGTTAAATACATATTGATTACTAGGTGACCCAATTGAGTTCGACGAAGGTACAAAATTCTAAAGAAAATGCACTTCAGTTTAACTTTTTTTTATAATTTCGGGGTGTTTTTCAATTTTATTTCTTTCTAAATTTTGCTAGGACTATTACGAACGACTCAAAGAGCAATGAACCTAATCGGTCCAGCCGTTCTCAAGTGATGCAAAAGATAAGATAAGATTATTATTATATTAATTTTATAATCAGTTGGAACGATTATCTACTAAAAAAAGTTTCAACATGTTTTGCCTAGAAAGACGTACAAATAAAATAATAATATAATTAAAAGGACAAAAATCATAAAGTTACCCTAAAATACAAATAATAATAAAAATGTCTAAAGTAGGTACATCATTTTAACAGTCGGCAACATTATAGTAGCATTTATTCATTAAAAGTTTCTTCATGCTTTTATTAAAACTATTAATATTTAAGTCTCTGTATGCCTTTGGTACCTTGGTAAACAAAGTCTTCGATTATCACGTTGACTTCTTTCGGAACCATCTGAAGAGTTCGGAAACAGTTGGAGATTCTTTTTAACAAATATACCGTCTTTATTATTTATATACAAGGAAGGAAGTGAGAGAATTTGATGCTTAATGGTTTGCAACAATTTTTAGGCCAAACAAAGCTCTTGTGCATCGTTTTTGCATTCTAAATATAACATCTTTATGTGTAGTTTTCCCAGAAATAATGCCGTATCTAAAAATCGATGCAACACTGACGACGATGACGCCCCAATCCACCCCAATCGTAAATACGGATCCATTGCTTACTAGCAACTAGCAATGCATCCGTATTTACGATTGGGGCGAGTTTATGCAATGCGTAGGAAGAACTAGGTACTCATTTTCTTAGATACTAATTTCTTCAATATGATCTTTCCAATCAAGTTTTTTGTCAATGGCTAGTCCAAGGAATTTGGCATTACCTACTGCATATGGTTTTTTTTAAGTTAAGTTAGTTAAAAGGCAGGCATTTTATTTTTATACTTTTATCTATCCCTGTTTGTTATTTATATTTTATACAAATATCCTACACATAAATTGAATATGGATACGATAGTATAGGTACCAAACTCAAATATTTTATTAATCACTCGACTTCATAACCTAAACGAGCCCACATGGACGAACAGTTCACATCAACAATACAATTTAACGACATCCAAGGACTACGGAACCTTGAGCACATCACAACACGTCTATTCAACCATTTCAACGTAATTTATATTCGATCGCGGTTTAACCAAAGTCCTTTGACATGCGTTGGAAAATGGAACTACTCGGTAACGTACTGAGTTTGGAGAATTATTGGTATAATGGTGTTACAACAAGCAATGGACGCATTTTCCGTCAAGATAATAATATAAGTAATTTTATTTCGGACAATTAAGAGATCTAGATCCATAAATTATTAGTAATAGGTTTGTAAGACGTAGCCCGAAGGATCGCCAAACTGAAGTGGCTGTGGGAAGGGCACATTGCTCTCATATCAGATGGTCGATGAGGCCTTCTGGACTGGCGACCGCGTTCCGGAAGACGCAGCGTTGAAAGGCCTTCCACAAGATGGACCGATGACCTGTTGAGGGTCGCTGGTAGCCGATGGATGCGAGACGCACAGGATCTATATCCAGAAATGGACGTCTTTCGGCTTTTTATGATGATGAGGTTGGTACTTAAACACTATTGTTAGTAACTTAATTAAAGACGAATTAATGAGAGGACTCATTAATCACTCACTCCATCAACTAGAACAATGAAATACTAGCGTATAGGTCTTCTCACAAATTGCCTTACTATGGTGGAGGAAGTATCGGCCGCCACAGCCTTTAGATGGTATTGTGACTGCCTCATATTCTGCTCAGGAGCGCGAGCGCGGCCGTTTTCTTGCGGATGATGGCCCAAATAATAATAATATTGGTCCATATAATTCAATAGGGTACCGTATATTTTAGCATAGAAATAATAATAATTCTATTTGTTCTGTCAGTAAGATTTTCAAGAAATATTTGTAGGTACCTACGTAATATTTTGCATTTTTCAAACCAATAAGAAAGGCTTCAAAATCCGTCCAGAACTTTGATGCACTTTATAATGGGGAGCTGGTGGTGTCACTTGTTGTTAAAAAGTGTAACATCGCGTGAAGTTACGCGAAATATCAATGCAATGTTTACGTGACAAAATAAAAAATAGGTACTTGTCGTAACTGATGGACTTAATAGATTTTGTTAAGGAAAATACCCTTTTGTCTCGTGGATAAAATGTCAACAGAGTCGCGTGACAGCCCGCTATATGTGGCCAGAGACTAAAGAGTCATAGAGGACAAAGCCACAGGTTATATGGGCAGTGGCCGCAGGCAAATGGAAAAGCTTTATTGACAATCGGTGTTTGGTAGCAATTTGGGACATTGATTGCATCAATTTATGTCTGTCGTCCAGCTTAATCTGCACATGACAGTTTTGGGCATAAAAACTCAGGCAATCATTTTTTAACCGACATCAAAAACGGAGGTTTTCAATTCAACTCGTATGTAGGTATGTAATATTGTCAGAATAGCACAGTTTTTGTATTTGTTAGTCTATCATCATCTGCCTAGCCTATTCCCAACTATATTGGGATCGGGTCCCAGTCAAACCGGATTCAGCTGAATATCAGTATTTTACGTAGAGTGGCTGCCTAAGTGCCTACCAAACCTCCACAACCCTGGGTAACACGGTACTTCTTAGCAAAACTGGAGTCAGACTTTCTGTCTTCTGATAATCCGTAACGACTGCCATAGACTAGTAGTATATGTTAGTCGATACCACCTTCAAAACATGTGTGCCAAATTTCATAAGTGTATGTATGTTTGTCCACGCATATCTCAAAAATTGTTAGTCGGTTTTGCAAAAAATAATTTTTAATTTGACTAGATATAGTCTAATTTAGGGAATAGTGCAAGTTTTATCCAAATCGGTTTAGTAGTTTTTGATTGAGGTAGAAAATTAAGTGTGTATCAGTCACTACGACGCGACGTTACGCTGTTAAGTCGTTGGCTTAATTAGTTAAGTAATAAGTGTCAATGAAAAATTAAATTAAAAAACTAAAGAAATAAAAAGAGTTTTAATTTAAAAAAATTAAACGACTTGAAAACTGTTATTAATTTAATTAATAATAATAGTGACTGTAGGTACATGTGAATCAAATTCATGATAGAGTGAGAGATTAATACACTATACTGCCATGTGTTCTAGAACTGGCTAGGAGAACAAAAGTTCTCTACCACAAACTTTTTACAACAGTTTTTTACAACATGGACAAATAATAATTTATTTGTGATTATTTTATGTATTTTGAACACGCACAGAAGAATTAAAGAATCCTATTATTTCTCGCCTAATCAAAACAAATATGATGACGCAGCGTCGTGATAACTGTTTTTTTATTACAATAAAACCTCTTCCCTTTCATACCTCCGCTATTGAAATATTCGAATCTTAAAATCAGCAAAGCAACCAATCACAAGGAGCATTCCAAATGTGACGAGAAAGTTTCCTGTTTGTTAAAACTCTGACGATGTTTGTCAGGAGTTGTTGGACTGACATCAAATAGATAAGTACGTACATCGGAATCCGCCAGTCGCATCTACCATTTGCATTTTATCGATTTTATCAGTACGCGGTTCTTTGTAGGTTATTTGAATGTGCGTGTTTACAGGACTAACGTTAACGAACATAAGTAAAGAACATAACTAGGGGTTACTCTAAATATGTACCTATTTAAGGTGAGAAAAGGCTACTACCTATAACTATAGACAATAAGTTTAGATAAGAAATACCTCTTTAATACTTCGGTACCATAGCATAGATTTATCTAAATAATAAGAACATGGCTGAAACACAAAAATCATAAATCAATTCAGATGAACGATTTTTCTTCAACACAATGTCTTTTGGCTCTCTACTATGAACATTATTTACCTAAGTTGCAGTTAATACGAATGAACAATCTATAAGATCTATGTATTCAAAAGATGTAGCATGTTGCATAACTTAACGTTCTATTCGTAAAGTAGTCAATTTCCTAACAGGTAGGGAGGCAGGCATTAATAAGTTACGAGACAGCTCTCAAGTTACCTTTAAATTCAAGTAAAACAGCAAAATATGACGGTCGTAAAAGCTCAAGAAAATATGTATTTACGTATCTGCTTACTGAATAATTAAGTAGGCATCATGAGAAGGTTTAAATAATTTATTTCTCTTAGCAGAATCCTGAGACACTTAACGTACGAAAATTATAATCTTTACTTATAAAATCGTTGGTCCTTACTGAATAATTATCAACGCTCAGCCAGGAGCCAGTCTAGACAGCTGAAATTTGGAATATAGGTTTATTTTTACTATAGGACCAAACCCGATTTTTCGCGGTTTCAGTTTTGGTCCCATAGTAAAAGTTGTTAATTCTGATGAGTACAATGATCCTTTATGAGTTACTAGCTTCTACCAGCTGCGGCTTCGCCCGCGTGAATATCGGAAATCAAATCAAATCAAATCATTTATTTAAATGTCTTAATTCTAAATTACACTGTAGTACATAAAATAGCAAAAGGTATTAATATCACGGTCGCCTGAACTAGGAGGGTCCTGTGTTTCAGGCGAATAAGTTCAATATTGTATAAATTCTTAAAATAATCACTTACACAGTCTATGCTTATCACTAGGTACAACAAGTTTATTTACACCTACCCTACACCTACCCTACACCTTCCCTACACCTACCCTACACCTACCCTACCTACATAATTATACCAGCCCAAAAATACTATGACATGTTTCTGGTCTCCTGGTACTTGATGTTTCTGGTCTTCTGGTACTTGTGAATCTGAAGTACTAAGGCAGCAGCGGCTTTGAGTTTCCACTTCCTCCCCAGTCTCCATTAATCCATGCCACTTACCGGGATAAAAAGTAGCCTATTTTTATTCCAGGATATGAACTACAGGTGTGCCAAATTTCATCCAAATCCCTTCAGCCGTTTTTGCCTGATTGTTACACAAACATACAAACTTTCACCTTTATAAAATAGTAGGATTGCGTTTATTCTGTTACATCCTACTAATATTATTATAAAGGTGAAAGTTTGTATGTTTGTATGTTTATAATCGACATCTACGCGGGGGATACGCGAGCATCAACTAGTGATAATATAAATGGGTTCACATCAACCCGAGTTACGTTGACCCAACTCACTAACGAAGGTTTGCGGGTTATTATTAACAAAGGTACGAGTATAACCTTTAATATTGTACTATAAGCGAACTTATTGTTGGTAGTAGGGGTACCCTCACCGATCCTTATAAAAGCAAGCGCTTGACAAAGCGCTGGTCATTTGTTGCTGAGTCGTCAACCGGTAAGGTACCTACACTACTTTACAGTAAGGTCGTTCCATATTTTTCTTGATCCTATTTTGTGTTATATTTTGTGCTATATTGTGTGCTATATTCTGTGTGTTCTGAGGTGATTGTTCTTTTTGAATATTAACGGCTGTTTGTTTGTGATTAGTGTGATTACTTGAATTCTGATGTTTTATTAAATTAATTGTTATATCTAAGTCTATTTTTATAATTAAATTAGTTTTAGGTTATTTAAGATTGTTTTTTTTATTTGATTTTCACTTCTGGTTCCTAAAATCAGTCGTGGGATTGAACTTATTTGCTCACAACTACTGCCTTGATACCTGCACAAACAGCCGTTGATTTCAAATAATGCCACGTTCGTCAGGGTCACGTGAAAAGCTAGCGAGGACGCCACCTCACTCTGGGGATGGCTGTAGCACTCGTAGTGAACCGCGACATGACCGTAGGCACGGATCACGATCGCCTCACGGTAGAACACGTTCGCGCCGTGATAGAACTCGTTCACGTTCGCGCCGTGATAGAACTCGTTCACGTTCGCGCCGTAATAGAACTCGCTCACGATCACGTCGCAGTCACTCGCGTAATAGTGACAATCATAGTTTGCGTGAAGTATCTAGGTCACGTACGGTTAATCCTAGTCGTCGTCGTAGTAAATCGCGATCCTACCCTCGTGATGTTTCCGTACAAAGTGTGTTGGGCAATATCATGTCGCGACTAACTGTTATTGAGGAAAACACTGCTTCGCATATTACGCCGTCAATTCGTGATAGCACACCTCCGCTAGGAAAAAATGCTTCTACGACCCAAGCATTTGTTGATGCGTTAGGACAGTTAACAAGAAGTAAGTCTAGCCACTATTATGTTTCAAATTTTGATCCGGCTATAAATAATTTTGAGGTGTGGTGTAATGAAGTGGACAGGGCTAGAAATGTCAATCATTGGGACGATCTCGAGTGTTTCTCGCGGGTGGCCTACTGTTTGAAAGGTGACGCGAAAACGTGGTTAAACGAGTGGGCTACAAATGATCGCTCATGGTCCAATTTTACTAGAGAATTTAAGTCGTTGTGTCCACAAAAGATTAATTACGCCCAGACTCTTCATGAAGTTTTAAACACGACGTCCGACAAGTTTTCGTCATACGCAGAATATGCGCGGCGTTCATTATTAAAGTTACGTGTAATTAAAGGGTTAAGCGAAGAGCTTATGACTCAAATAGTGATTCACGGCATCAGTGATGTACAGGTGCAAGCGGCAGCAACTAATGCTGACTTAACAACAGATAACCTAGTTTCATTTTTAGCTACGTACGTAAAACCTGTTCGCAAACCCGATAACCGTAATCCTGACAAATGTACGTCATCCAGTAATGCGACTAAAAGACGTAATTTTAACGGTTCTATTAAGTCTGAAAACAAATGCTTTAATTGCGGCCAAACAGGACACTATAAAGACAAGTGTCCCAAGAAGCGTAATGTCGATAATAAAGCCGATAGTAGTAGTAATGCCAGACCGGTCTGTCCTTTCTGCAAGAAGCCAGGGCACAAAGAGAGTGACTGTTTCGCTAAGGCTCGATCTGAGTCTCAAAGTAAAAATAGCAGTCAACGTAAAGTTAACTTGTGTAGCGAACTTTCAAATACGAAGAGTAATAACGATATAAGTACAGCAGTGATACAGGGTATACCGGTTGATATTCTCATAGATAGTGGTGCACTTAATGTGTCCTTGATATCGTCGGCGGTAGTAAATTACTTTTTCGGTTCGCGTAAACAAATTAACTGTTCTTTGAAAGGAATAAGCAATACTGAGATTGTTGCCCGCGAATACATCACCTTAACTGTCGAGTTTAATAATATTACGCTTGAAGTAGACTTTGTCGTAGTACCCGCATCGTGTATGAATACTCCCATTATCATAGGGACTGACGTACTAAATCGCGATGGTGTTACGTTTATTCGCACGAAACACGGACAGTACCTAACTCATACGCCGGATAAGGTACTAAAAGTGAACGCTTTGAGTGTTAGCGAGTCTAACCAAATAAATACATCTCTAGAAGGTGCGGAACTCGTTACGTTGATGGCTGTAATTAACGAATTCTCTCAGTTTTTAATATCAGGTACGGCCACCACTACCGTAAATACTGGCAAAATGCACATCAATCTAACAGGTGATGTACCTGTGGCATACCACCCATATCGTTTGTCGTATCAAGAGAAACTTAAGGTTCGCGAGATATGTCAGGATCTTTTGGACAAAAAGATTATTAGGGAGTCAGATTCCGAATACGCGAGCCCGATCATTTTGGTCAAGAAAAAGGATGGCTCAGACAGAATGTGCGTAGACTTTCGTGCACTGAATCGCATCACTGTCAAGGATAGGTACCCCCTACCCTTGATTGATGACCACATTGATCGGCTCGGGGGTTCGATATTCTTCACTTCCCTAGACATGGCATCGGGTTTTCATCAAATACCTATTGATGAAGACTCGATCCGTAAGACAGGCTTTGTAACTCCAGAAGCTCATTATGAGTATTTAAAAATGCCGTATGGTCTGTGCAACTCTCCCACTGTGTATCAACGCATCATCAATAATACCTTGCGTAAATTTATAGAAGCAGGGAGTGTTCTGGTGTATATTGATGATGTGCTGATTTTGAGTTTGACAGTCGATGATGGCATCGCCCTGTTACGCGACGTCTTGTCAACTTTGACGGAGGCCGGGTTCTCAATTAACGTGCGCAAGTGTTTCTTTCTTACCACTACGATCGAGTACCTAGGTCGCGTCATTAGTCATGGTCAGGTTAGGCCGAGTCCGCACAAAATCGAGGCACTAGTTAACGCGCCTATCCCTAGTAACGTCAAACAAGTGCGCCAGTTCTTAGGCCTTGCTGGTTACTTTCGGCGTTATATTGAAGGTTACGCGACAAAAACCGCATGTATTTCGCGTCTGACAAAGAAAGACGTAAAATTTGTATGGGGACCTGATCAAGATCAAGTCCGACTAGATCTTATAAGGCGACTAACTAGCGAGCCTATACTAGCGATTTTTGACCCGAACCTTCCTACAGAGCTGCACACTGACGCCAGCAGTGCAGGGTACGGTGCTGTACTAATCCAAGTACACGCAGACGGTAGTAAACGGGTGATAGCATACTTTAGTAAAGTAACGCAGGGCGCGGAGCCAAAATACCATTCGTACGAACTGGAAACGTTGGCGGTCGTCAAAGCACTGCAACATTTTCGTCATTATTTGATCGGGATAACTTTCAAAATCATAACCGATTGCAACGCTTTGAAGGCCACCGAACGTAAGAAAGATTTACTTCCCCGGGTTGCACGCTGGTGGATCTATCTGCAAGATTTCAATTTTGAGATTGAATATCGAAAGGGTGTGATGATGGGTCACGCCGACTATCTAAGCAGAAACCCGCCAGCGTTGCAAGTCAATGCCATCGATAGACCATCGAATTGGGCACAAATGGCCCAGTCAGCCGATTCCGAGACCGTCGATCTCATCGAAAAACTGAGGGATGGTCTCTTGGACTCTAGTCGGTACGTTTATCAGGGCGATGTGCTCTACTATCGCTATTCACCTGTTGGTGAAGAGTCGCGTTTACTATGTTTTATCCCTAAAGGACACCGGCTCAGTTTATTACGCGTTTTTCACGACGAGCACGAGCACATCGGGGCTGATAAAACTTACGACCTTATTTTAAAACATTTCTGGTTCCCTGGCCTAAAACAATTTGTTAAAAAGTATACTTCCCATTGCCTAATTTGCATCAGCAAGAAACGTGTTCCAAGAGCTCCTCGTCAGCCTATTACGTCATGGGAAAAATCAGACATCCCCTTCAACACGGTTCATGTTGATGCATTAGGTCCTTTACCAGAGTCCAACGGATATAAGTTCGTACTTGTAATAGTCGATTCTTTTACCAAATTTTGTTTACTCTATCCCATATATAGACAAGATGCTAGCGAATTGAAACGAGTTTTCAAAAGCGCTATATCTTTATTTGGGACACCCAAACTTATAGTTTGTGACCGTGGTCGCATGTTTGAGGCGTCAGCCTTTACCAGTTGGGTAACTGAAATGGGGTGTGAAATCCATTACATAACGCCCGAAATGCATCATTCCAATGGACAAGTTGAGCGTTATGTAAGGACCATCCTTAATATGATTCGTATCGAGAGTACTAATAAAAATTCCACTTGGTCGGATAGTCTATGTAAAATTCAATTAGTTTTAAATATTACTAAACAAAAAACCACGCAGTACTCTGCTTTGTATTTGTTAATTGGTACTAACGCGACCACTCCTGTGATTCGTGCGCTGATCCGTGACGTTGCCGTCGAAAATTCAAGTCCGAATCGAGAAGCCATGAGGGAACTCAGCAGGAGCTCCGCTAAAGCATCTCTTGACAAGAATCAAAGTGGTCAAGACAATCGGGTAAATCGTTTAAGGCACCCGCCAAGAGTTTTCCAGGTAAACGATCACGTGTTCGTGATAAAGTATTCTCAGTCCGCTGGGAAGCTCGACCCTGGCATGAGGGGTCCGTATCGCGTGACTAAAGTGTTACGAAGTGATCGTTACGAGCTGAAACTGTTAAGCGGAGCCAGAGGCAAAACAACTCAGGCCGCAGCTCAGTACATGGTACCCTGGAAAGGCGAGTGGTGTCCTGAGAGTTGTGCTGCATTCTTTGAAAGTAAGTTTCAACTGAACCTTTTAATGTTTTTCTTTATGTTCTGGTAGCACGTGTGATGTGTACGCGTGCGTGTGAGTGTGAGGCATACGCTGACCTTGCTGGTTGAAACGGGTGGCTGGTGCAGCCCAGATACAGCGCGCTCCCGAGACTAGCGTCCTGGAGTGCCTGGAAGTAGTGTTCTATGGACACGCATCAGGCGTTGTCTTGGCAGGCGCAGTCCTGGTTGCCACGTTTCTAACGTGCGGAAGTCGTGTTCTATGAATACGCATCAGGCGTTGTCCTGGCAGGCGCAGTCCTGGTTGACACGTTTCTAACGTGCGGAAGTCGTATTCTATGAATACGCATCAGGCGTTGTCCTGGCAGGCGCAGTCCTGGTTGACACGTTTCTAACGTGTGAGCTTGTACAAGTTCAAGTATGAGTATGAGTGAGACATGATGTGTGAAGATGTATGCATACATTTGAAAGCGACGTGTTTTAACTTGGGTTGAGTGTATTTTTGTATGAGGGCCTTGAATGCGTGATGGATGACAGAATAGGCAAACGTGTACGTTGCCACGTTTAATTAACCACTTGTTTCTCATACAGATTGCAATGATGACAACCCTGACGATGCTGGTGAGCCTTCAGGTCCTCCTGTGGGTCCTGCTGGTGCTCCTGCTAGTCCTTCTGGTGCTCTGAGTCCAGACGACGCCAACTCAGATGAATGCGGCGATCAAGCTCTCGCCGTACCTGCCAGTGCTGCTGAAGAAGTTCCCGGTGCAGCCGAGGACGGCGCACGATCAGGATAGGCCGTATAAGCGAACTTATTGTTGGTAGTAGGGGTACCCTCACCGATCCTTATAAAAGCAAGCGCTTGACAAAGCGCTGGTCATTTGTTGCTGAGTCGTCAACCGGTAAGGTACCTACACTACTTTACAGTAAGGTCGTTCCATATTTTTCTTGATCCTATTTTGTGTTATATTTTGTGCTATATTGTGTGCTATATTCTGTGTGTTCTGAGGTGATTGTTCTTTTTGAATATTAACGGCTGTTTGTTTGTGATTAGTGTGATTACTTGAATTCTGATGTTTTATTAAATTAATTGTTATATCTAAGTCTATTTTTATAATTAAATTAGTTTTAGGTTATTTAAGATTGTTTTTTTTATTTGATTTTCACTTCTGGTTCCTAAAAGTACATAATCAAGTTATTAAATACTACCTTAATCAACAACACGTCGAGTTATGTTAGTTACAAATTCCACAGATTTATATTTTGTGATAATTGAATGCTGTGGATCTTATTTTTAATCTTTTTAGTTCTCTCCACTGAAATATAACGGTAGAATGTTTCTAATCTTTTATTTATACCTACACTAGCTGCCGCCCGCGGCTCCGCCCGTAAATGTCGAAAATTATTCCAAGGGAACATACTCCCGGGATAAAAAGTATCCTATGTGTGATTCTAGACTAATTTAACTTTGTAATAATTCATGTTTGTAAAATACGGCAAAAGGTTACCAATCACTTTGCTGGCAGGGATTTACAGCCAGTGTACAATTAACTCGTAATTCAGGTTAACTTAGCAAATTGGATGTGTTATCGAGTTCAATGACCAATTAGGTAAAGTTCATGACTCCTGCATGTGCGTAGGTACATGCAACACACAAATAAATATCGTTCAACACCCATTGATGACACAAAAATGGCTAGGATTATAAAACACTGTTGCATCGATCTTTTCAAAGATGCTTTGAAGCACGCCCAATAAAGCCACAGAATAATAGACACCTTTCAACGCCCTTCGGTAAAAATGCAAATATAGGCATTGTGCTTTTCAATGATACATTAAAGAAAGCCCAATAAAGTGCATCGATACTTAAAACAGATAAGTGCTTAGCTCAACATCACCTTCACATTGTTTTCTCTCTCCGAAGCTATCACTTTACATGTCAAAATTATTGAAGCGAATATTATAACCACTTTAGAAATGAAATGCGATGCCTTCAGACGAATAAGCATTAAAATTTACTTCTCAATACACAGAGCAGGTGGTGCGACTTTCATATTATTATATTTGCAATTCCAATGTATTTAGGTACCTATTCTGCGATACTTCGATAGTGTTGCGTCGTTATTGTAAACTTTAGTGAACTTTGTAGCATATGTTTGGAACAAGAATACATTTTAAGCTGCATTTGGCAGTGATTTGTACTGAAAACGTTTTAGTTTTAAAAGCTTTTGAAGCAAAACCAAACAGATTGCTTTACTATTGGTGCTATTGAAACATTAGCTATAGACATAGCTTAGTCTTAACTAGTTACAAGATTAGATTAAAAACCATAGCTATGGTATCAGCTAAAGGGACTAAGTAAACTGTTAAACATCTCATGAGCAATGAGGTGTGCTTTAATAAATTTGCAGTTAAGGAAATGGGACTTATCTCGGTCTGAATCTGCTGCAGCCAAAAGTCAAAACTCATTTATTCAAATTAGGCTGAGAGCACTTTTTGATGGTCAAATTTTACATAAAGACAGTCCCCCAAAATGCCTGCTCGTCACCACTTCCTAGTGTTTTAGCTGGGCTTACTACGAAGTACCAATATGTCATTTAATTTCCTCGTAAAAAAGGGGTAGTGCTATTCGTCCTATAAAGCTCCGTTTTAATCTCACACTAGCACTTTGGTCGCGCGGATTTAGTACTTACTCCACAAACTTCAACGCCCCCTCTACCCCTTTTAAATATTACTTTTGGAAAATTAATCACAACGATCAGCCATTTCTGCTGCTGATTATTTACTATTTTTTTTTATTGATTCTATGATATAATAATAATAATAATAATATTTATTGACATAAAAGTATGTTACATTTATATATGGAACCCTGACTCCTGCGCTAGGTTGTAACCTGTGTTACAGGAATCAGTGTCTTCTCCCAGTAGTTTTATACAGATATTATGCCTTAAATAAATATCAATATCTATCATATCAAGACTTCATAGGGTATATAGGTGATATCAACAGCACAGATTTGCTTCTATTTCCTCTAGAAACAGACCTTTGCCCTGAAGGTGGATAATTACAGGCTACTAAATACACAATGATTAATGATACTTTAAATAACGAAGGACAAGTGAAAACAAAGGTTGTATCGACAAGCTATCTGTTAAAATTTAAGGTCAACATTGTTTTTTTTTTACCTAATGGTGGTATAGCGTGGGCTTCGAGTGTTTTAGACACTAAATTGTAGATAAATGTACCTATCTTTCTTTTATAGTTTATGTGTACTAGGTACTACTAATAGTGTATTATTTTTGTTCGGGCTATATTGTGAACGATAAGTACGAAGCGTTCATTAACCTGTGTGGATTGTTTTTGAA
Source organism: Melanchra persicariae (assembly GCA_947386135.1). Classification (NCBI taxonomy): domain Eukaryota; kingdom Metazoa; phylum Arthropoda; class Insecta; order Lepidoptera; family Noctuidae; genus Melanchra; species Melanchra persicariae. The sequence continues at coordinate 6,004,563 of OX376655.1, read as the reverse complement.
CACTTTTAGCACGAACCTAACGTGGCCCTATTAATCTTATACTAGCTTTTGCCCGCGACTTCATACGCACATCCCGTTTTTTTTCCGTTCCCGTATAGCATATAGCCTTCCTCATGAATGTGGCTATCATATACAAAAACAATTTTCCAAATCCCTACCAGTTGGATTTGGAAAATTGTTCCAGAGATTAGCGCGTTCAAACAAACAGACAAACAAACTCTTCAGCTTTATTACATTAGTATAGATAGAGTACCTTGAGGTACACCTCTACATAACCCATTGGGAAATACAGGCGATATGTTCGGTTATAATTTTATGGCAACTCCACGTAGAATATTATAATGGCTTATGAAAACACATCGAAAGAGATGAGTCACAACGTCATAAACTCGTAACGCAGCTATGACACAATTATATTGCTACGCGCCAGAATTAATGCCGGGTACATGACGATGAAAGTTACTACTAGCGCCATCTAGTATCGAGTAGCAGAACTAGTAGAGTCAAGAACCTTCTAGACATTTCGATGCTAGAACATTCTAGAGTTTTCGTTATCTGATTAGTCGGGGCCGGTATGTACTCGAACTTTCTAGATGTTTCTATACTAGAAGGTTCTGGAATTATCGGCCGACCTATATAAGGCCCGCATAGCCTGCGACCGAGTCAGTATTGAATTTGCGATACAAGCGACAACTTCGAGAGCGAACTTCGACTGCGAATTAAAGTGATCAGTAGTGCAATTGTGATTTATAATTAGTGAGTTTAAGTTGTAATTAGTGTTGATTAATTAAAGTGTCATTTTGGTTATTTTATCGGCTGTTTTTATTGTCACGAACCCTAAGCTCGTAACAATTGGTGTCAGAAGAGTGGATATTTAAACTATGCCGATTCTACCAAAGGACGACATGGAGGGTATCCGTACCCGAAGTTAACGCCAGCAGGAGACGGACCAGAGGCGTTTTGGAGGTGCATCGCCGCAGACGTTGGAGGGCCAGTTGCCGACCATGGAGCCCGGCCCATCCACAGCAGCTCCAGCATCTGCAGCACCAGACTTTGGAGCTCTGATGATGATGCTGCAGGAACAGGCTCGCCGGCAGGAGGAACAGGCTCGCCGGCAGGAGGAACAGGCTCGCCGGTTGGAAGAACAGCTCCAGCGTGATAAGGAGGAACAGGCTCGCCGGCAGGAGGAACAGGCCCGTCGGTTAGAAGAACAGCTTCAGCGTGACAAGGAGGAACAAGCCCACCGACAGGAGGAACAGGCGCGCCGCCAGGAAGAACAGATGCTCCTAATGAAGGACCTTCGCGCGGCATTCGGGAAAGACATGAAGGAGGTGAAGGAGAAGGTTGTTCAGCATGACAACCGCCTGTCAGAAGCTGAAACCCAGATCAGCAAGTTTAATGACGTCATTGCTGATGTAAAGAAAGAGTTGGGCAACCTTAAAGTAGGGGATAGAATTGCAACTCCCGTAGCTACTACACCTTCGCCACGTGGATTCAAAGTGCCGCCCTTCGATGGGACATCTTCCTGGTCGGCCTACAAAATACAGTTTGAGGCTGTTATGAAGGCGAACGGGTGGAATAAAAATCAGGCCATGACTGCCCTCACCCTTGGCCTGCGCGACCAGGCCTTAACTGTTCTGGAAGCTCTCGGTGAGGAAGTGACTTACGAGCAGCTTCTTGAGGCATTGGAAGCCAGATATGGTGACGCTCATCTGGAACACGTGTTTCGTGCGCAGCTTAAGGATCGCGTGCAACGTAGCAGTGAAAACCTGCAGCAGTGGGCCCTTGAAGTGGAGAAGCTGGTTCGAAAAGCATACCAGTCTGTGCCTGCGCTCATTGATGGGAACCTGGTGCAGGCTTTCATCGATGGTATTCGCGACCTTGAAGTAAGAGCTGCTGTGAGGCTCGGGCACCACGGGACCCTTAAGGACGCCTTGGCCCATGCACTGGAAGTGGAAGCTGTGCGGCAGGATCACCGTTCCCATCGCGTCAGAGAAGTTGCAGCGGCTACAGTTCGCGACCGTGTTAAAGGATACAGCCCTAGGTGCTATGGCTGTGGGGAAAGGGGCCACCTTCGATCCAGTTGCCCTAAGCGAACTGCAGACAGGGAAGATAATCGATCTCCAGAGGGTAGGGTGGCTAACAGCACCACCCAGCAACAGCAGGGAAACGAGTAAAAGCCAGAACTGCGGGGCGGGTGCTGGCTGATGTTCAAAGAGCCCCAAGGATTTCGATCTCACAAACCCACGATGGGAATAGCCTGATCATCAAGGGCGAGGTCAACGGAACACCATGTAAGCTGACGATAGACACTGGAGCCTCACGCACGGTTGTCAGTTCCCAACTTGTAAGTCGGTTCCTTGGGGACTCCGCATACAATCGAGAGCGCATATATTTGGTAACAGCCACCGGTCAGCGCATCCCCGTCCGAGGAGAGAAAGAGATGGAGTTAAAGCTAGGCAATAGAATCTACCTGCATAATGTTGTCGTGGCTGATATAATGGACGATTGCATCCTGGGCCTAGACTTTATGAGGAAGAATTGTTGTGAGATTGACGTTAATCAAGGAGTTATGAAATGTGGACATGAGGAACTTTTCATGGAAGGGGCTTTACCAGGAAATGTGTACAGCCTAAAGAAAATTGTCCTTCCTCCAAGATCGGAAACGATTGTGCCGGTCAGTCTTCCTCGGAATCCTGGGCAGACTCATCGTTGTGTACTTGTGGAAAGGGTAAACAATGACCTTCCATGGAAAGTGGCACGAACTTTGGTCAGAGCCATCGACATCTCAGGGGTACGCGTGCTGAACCTTTGTGATACGAAACAGATTATAGAAAAAGGCACGCTGATTGGTACTTGCGAGGAGGTGGATTGGTTGCGTCGATGCCAAAATCTATCGACCGGGACCCTCAGAAAGGATGCACAAACGAGAGTAACCACACTTTTAGAAGACTGTCGCAGCGCTCTGTCTCACAATGAAATGATCAAGGCGAAGAGGATGTTACTCAAGTACGCCGATGTTTTCTCTTCAAACGATGCTGACATCGGGAAGACTGGCTTAGTTCAACACAAAATAAACACAGGAGATGAGTTGCCTATCCGTCAGCGGCCAAGGAGATTGCCGGTAGCACGTGAAAAGGAAGTGGAAACCATGATTGAAGGGATGGTGAAAGATGGTGTCATAGAACCTTCATCAAGTCCATGGTGTTCTCCTGTAGTGCTAGTAAAAAAGAAGGATGGCAGCATGCGGTTTTGTGTTGACTACCGTCGTCTGAATGACGTGACAAAGAAGGACAGCTACCCTTTGCCAAGAATTGACGGCACGCTGGACATGCTTACTGGAGTGAAGTGGTTTAGCACACTAGACCTAAAAAGTGGCTACTGGCAAGTTGAAATCGACCCTAAAGACAAGGAGAAAACTGCATTCTCGACAGGAAAAGGTCTGTGGCAATTTAAAGTTATGCCGTTTGGATTGTGCAACGCTCCGGCAACGTTTGAAAGGTTGATGGAACTGGTACTAACCGGGTTAATTGGTGATGCCTGTCTTGTCTACTTGGATGACATCATCATCGTAGGTCGTACGTTTGAAGAACATCTTCAAAATCTGGAACGCGTGCTCATGAAGATCCAGAGTGCCAACCTCAAGTTGAGTCCTAAGAAGTGTTCACTTTTCAAACGGCAAGTTAGTTTTTTGGGATACGTAGTGTCGGAAGAAGGTATCCGCACGGATCCAGAGAAAATTGCCGCTGTCAAGGATTGGCCAGTTCCAAAAGACAAAACGCAGGTCAGAGCATTTTTGGGTTTGTGCTCCTATTATCGGCGATTTGTCAAGAACTTTGCAGATATAGCCAAACCCCTGCACAAGCTAACTGAAGAGAAGCGACATTTCTGCTGGGATGAAAGTTGCGACATCGCGTTCCAGGAGCTAAAAGACAATCTGTGCAAAACACCTATTTTGGGGTATCCTGATACGGCCAAGGAATTTATAGTTGACACAGACGCAAGTGACATAGGACTTGGCGGTGTATTATCTCAACGGAATGGCGATCAAGAAGTTGTGATAGCGTACTTCAGCAAGTCATTGTCGAAACCTGAAAGGAATTATTGTGTAACAAGACGAGAATTGCTTGCTGTAGTAAAGTCATTGCAGCATTTTAGCAAATATTTGCTGGGGCGGAAATTCCACATACGAACTGACCATGCTGCACTGAAATGGCTATTGCAGTTTAAAAATCCAGAGGGACAAGTTGCGAGATGGATTGAACTACTGCAGGAATATGACTTTGAGATTGAACATCGCAGCGGAAGAACTCATGGTAACGCAGATGCATTGTCAAGAAGACCTTGCCCTGAAGACTGCAAGCATTGTACTAGGCAAGAGGGTAAAGAAGTCGTACCTGTGAGAATGCTCAAGACAGATCTCAGCAACGAGTGGAAGGAAAGCCTACAACTTGCACAGCAGGAAGATTCGGACATCAAGCCGATTCTGGAGTGGATTAAGGCCAGTGCTGCTAAGCCAGCGTGGAGCGACGTCTCAGCGATGAGTTCGATCATAAAAAGCTATTGGGCCCAATGGGACAGCTTAGTGATTCAGGATGGAGTCCTGTGCCGTAAATGGGAAAATGCTCGGGGAGACAGCTGTCATTTGCAAATGGTTGTCCCTAAAGCTAAAGTACCGGATGTTCTAGAGTTGTACCATAATGGTTGTTCAGGAGGCCATATGGGAGTTAAACGGACTCTACTAAAGATACGGGAACGGTTTTACTGGGTCCACTGTCGTGACGATGTCGAGGACTGGTGTCGCAAATGTACAACTTGTGCGGCTGTAAAAGGACCACAGACTCGTAGTAGAGGTGCATTGAAATTGTACAATGTTGGTGCACCATGGGAAAGGATAGCCCTAGACATTGCAGGACCGTTTCCGGAAAGTGAAAGTGGTAACAAGTATTTCATGGTTGTAATGGATTACTTCACTAAGTGGCCGGAAGTCTTCGCCATTCCAAATCAAGAAGCTACAACAGTTGCAGATAAACTTGTGCATGAAGTCTTCTGTCGTTTTGGAGTACCCTTGGAGATTCACAGCGATCAAGGAAGGAATTTTGAGTCCCAAATATTCCAGGAAACTTGTCGAGTTATGGGTACTCATAAAACGAGAACAACTTCTTACCACCCACAATCGGATGGAATGGTGGAACGATTTAATCAGACATTAGAGAGATACCTGGCAAAAGTGGTGGAGAACCGGCAACGGGATTGGGATAAGCATATACAACCGTTTTTGCTGTCATACCGAAGTGCTGTTCACGAAAGCACATCAGTGACACCAGCTTTCGCAAACTTTGGTAGAGAATTACGGCTGCCTGCAGACTTGATTACCGGAATACCACCTGATGCCCCACGCAGTATAACCGACTATGCGAATGACTTGCGGAACAAAATGAATGACATTTATGAGCACGTCAGACAATCGGGTCAGCAAATGTCTGAAAAGATGAAAACCCGTTATGACCGCAAAATGAACAATAAAGGATTCGACGAAGGTTCACTAGTGTGGTTGCACAATCCAGTTCGCAGCAAAGGGAAATCTCCTAAGCTTCAAGCTAAATGGGACGGGCCGTACCGGATTGTGACGAAAATCAATGACGTAACCTACCGCATACAGAAAGGTACAAGAAGTACTCCTAAGATCGTCCATGTGGATCGACTGGCGCGTTATTATGGGGCCGATAATGCTCGGGACGAGCATGTCTTAGGAGGGGGCAGTGTTACGCGCCAGAATTAATGCCGGGTACATGACGATGAAAGTTACTACTAGCGCCATCTAGTATCGAGTAGCAGAACTAGTAGAGTCAAGAACCTTCTAGACATTTCGATGCTAGAACATTCTAGAGTTTTCGTTATCTGATTAGTCGGGGCCGGTATGTACTCGAACTTTCTAGATGTTTCTATACTAGAAGGTTCTGGAATTATCGGCCGACCTATATAAGGCCCGCATAGCCTGCGACCGAGTCAGTATTGAATTTGCGATACAAGCGACAACTTCGAGAGCGAACTTCGACTGCGAATTAAATTGATCAGTAGTGCAATTGTGATTTATAATTAGTGAGTTTAAGTTGTAATTAGTGTTGATTAATTAAAGTGTCATTTTGGTTATTTTATCGGCTGTTTTTATTGTCACGAACCCTAAGCTCGTAACAATATTATTACTCCATAACTAGAGTCGTTAATTTGACTGTCAAAGTTAAAGCCTTTGATCCTCTCCAAGCCTCTAGAAGAACGTTAAGCTCTGAGCTGTCACAAGCTGACATAGGGTAGGCCTTATGAGGACTTTAATATGACTTTACTAAAACACGGGGAAGCTCAAGAATTTATGTCAAGTGTCATCTTGTCACCTAAACCCTTGTCTCTTTAAAAGACATGACATAATATCACATGTCTATTTCCCGGAAAAGTAGGCAGTAGTATATCTATGGTTGGTCCCTAAACACACATTTAAGTAGTTGTGTGTTATAATTTCTACAATAGGGAGCAAGCTTTTGGTACCATAACCGCACTCGAATCCAGACTGGGCTTCTTACTAGAAAAAATCCTGTCGTTCGAATCCAGGACTCGTCTACAATTGCCTACTCAATTGTACAATTTTATTGTGTGACGCCGAGTCTCTAAACGAGACACTTATATTATATTTTTTGGTGCCATACAATATTTTGGCATCATTAAATTTTGTGTTTAATTTAATGATGCCAAAATATTGTATGGTTTTTCTTCTACATTTCAACAGAAAAGCACCATCAAACATAGAAATAACCTCTACTATATTCAAGTTCATAAAATATCAAATATCATTTTAGAAAATAGCGTGAGCCCGCCAGAAATGTTATCACGTCGCTCCAATATGTATAGACTTTCACACTCTATTAAACTCTCCGCTCACTCGTGTATCTTATAAGATACATCCTACACTATGTTGGTATATATTTTCGTATGTGCAAACCGACCTAACATACACTACTAGACATACATATATCTAGTATGGATCTCTCAAAGGAGAAAATCGTACGCGACGAGACTACTTATATTCCGAGAAAGTGCTGCACTGCACCACCAACATTCGTCGCACGGGTAACGTGGATTTAGTTCAAAATGCCATGCACTCAAATGCACGTGTGCTTGTGAAGCGAACATTATCTGCAATGCTTTCACGAAACTCCAAAGTCTTTGAAAGTCTGAACATTTCATCTCTAGTCACGTTTTAAAGTGAAGCTACTAGTCGCTACTCAAAAATGGCAGACTGAAAAAGGGTTTCATGTTCTAAGTACATAAAATAAATCTAATTTTATCCAAATCGTATACTCTAAATTGAGTCAGTACGACACGAAACTGAGTTACTGGAATGACTGTACCTTCGTAGTAAAAAACAAAATGGCCGAATTTAACATTTAAGTCAACATTAAACTACAGTTAATCGAATTTAGCAGTGTTCAGTAAAGTTGGAAGGCAGAGATAAAACGACATGACGGGAAACTTTGCTGATACGTAAGTAGAACATTATGTGTAACATGTTTGTGACGTGTGTCTGAGACAACACTAAAATCACAGACTATAAGACATTACAACTCTACTCGTAGACGAGACTACATACTAAACTAATATTTTATTGTGTTTGCTCATCAGAAATATTTTATTATTATCCACAATTTATTACTAATCAGGAGTACAATACAGCATCCTAATGAAATATTGAAAGTTGAAGGCAAAAAAATCATGAACATAAATTGAAATCTGAGAGTTAATTATGTTTTCAGAAAACAGTAAATGTCACGCGACGCGATTGATTATACTTTATGACTCGTTATAAGTTCACGACTAACTATGTTATTTCATGGGTCGCCTTCATGGCCTTGGCATTATTTGAACTTTCAGCTTTGTTTGTGTGTTGAATTTATTAGGTACCTTACCTACCCAGTTTCAGTTTTTACGTTAAAAAGTTCGTAATTAGGCAAGTTACCATTATTTACAAAACTATAAAACTACCTAATTACCTATGCGAATAAAAATAGTTACCTACCCATATTTGCGTTTTGCCTAATTTATTTCAATACAGAATTACAGTTTTAGAATTTTAAAGAAAAACATAATTTTTACTGCAAATTGTTTTCAAGGAAACGCTCAAGATCGCTTGATTACAATAAATCCTAACTAATAGGTAAAGTGAATTTGTTCGCTTTCACGCCAGCCGATTTTGGTACCTGGAGGCCTAGACAAAAAACTTTTCCCATACATTTTTTCGTGAGCGTCTGACGTGAACGCTACAGAAAAGTTTTTTGTCCAGGCCTGCGACCTGGAGATGAGATGAGATGAGACCTGGAGACATTTTAAGTCTACTAGCTTTTGCCCCCGGCTCCACCAGCGTGGATGTTGGTTATCGCGTAAAAAAGTAGCCTATCCTTCTTCATGCCCCATAGGTTATATATCATGACGATCCGATTAGCGTGAAAGCGTAACAGATAGACTGACAGACGAGAGTTACTTTCGCATTTATAAAATTAATAGTGATAAATAACAAAATAATAAATCCTATCCTATCCTACTTCCTACCTAAGGAGGATGAATGTATGTATGCATTTTTTTTACTCTTTCACGCAAAAACTACTAAATGGATCTTGATTAAATTTGGAACAGAGGTAGATTCCAAAGTCCTTGAAAAACTGGTTCACCAACAACTCAGCACATTCCTTTCCAAGCACAACCTGCTGAATCCCTTCCAATCTGGTTTTCGATCTGGACACAGCACTACCTCGGCGCTCGTACATATTACGGATGATATCAGGTCTGGCATGGAAATGGGGAAATTAACGGTACTAGCACTGCTTGACTTTAGCAATGCTTTTAATACGGTTGATTTTGACATTTTGCTTGCCATTATGTACTCTTTTAACATATCTCCTTCGGTAATTGACTGGTTTCGTAGTTACCTGTTTGGCCGCCGGCAGCGTATTTGCATTGAGGAATCTTTCTCTTCTTGGTGCGACACCTCAGCTGGTGTGCCACAGGGTGGCGTGTTATCTCCTCTACTTTTCGCACTTTTTATTAATTCTATTACTCAACGACTGTCTTCTTTCTACCACTTGTATGCAGATGATCTCCAAATTTACACTCAAGCCTCCCTTGGAGAATTATCTGATGCCATTGAGAATATAAATAAGGACCTCGCTCGAATAGGTGACTGGAGTGCTGAGTTTGGGCTGAAGATTAATCCAACAAAGACGCAGTTCATTGTTGTTGGTAGTTCCCGGACTGTCTCTAAGATTGACTGGTCGAAACTTCCCCAGGTTTCTTTTAATAATACCAACATTCCTGTAAGTCACGTTGTGAAAAACTTGGGGATTTATATCGACAGTACTATGTCCTGGACTAAGCAACTGCAGGAAGTAAGTCGTAAACTGTTTGCTTCTGCGGGCTCCCTGAGGCGTCTTCGCATTTTTCTTCCCATCACCACCAAAATTGCGATAGCACAATCTCTTCTTCTCCCTATTCTGGACTATGCTGATGCCAGCTATCTTGATCTCACCCAAGACCAATTGGACAAGCTTGAGCGACTTCAAAATCTTTGTATCAGGTTTATATTTGGCTTGCGCAAGTATGACCACGTTTCTGAATTTCGTACTAAGCTCAAATGGCTTCCTATTCGCCTTCGCCGGAATGCCCATATACTTTCTTTACTTTATAATGTGCTCTTTAATCCTTCTACTCCTTTTTATCTTAAAGAACGCTTTCAGTTCCTCTGTGACACGCATTCTAGGTCCTTGAGATCATCGGAAAATCTAAAATTAAGTATTCGCATGCATTCTACTTCCTTCTTTGATAAATCATTTAGTATACAAGCAGCACGTTTATGGAATGCATTACCCATAGAAGTAAGGCGTGCTCAAACGCTACCAGCATTTAAAAAAATGGTGAAAGAGCATTTCTTTTCACTCTAATTTTTTCACTCCTTTCCCAATTATATATTTGATATTTATTAGTATATTAACTGTTATTGTATTTGTGTATTTTATGTTATTATGTATATTTAGTATTATTTAGAACTTTTGTACACTGACAACCCTAAATCTATCTCCTTTCGTTCAGTCCATCCAAAGGTTGTCTGTAAGAGATTGCCTTGTGCGATAAGACCGCCCATTGTACACTTATTTTTATAAATGTTTGTCCTGTTCTTGTAATGAGGTGTACAATAAAGTATAAAATAAATAATAAATAGATTATAGGATACTTTTTCTCCCTTGGGATAATTATCGACATTCACGCGGGCGGAGCCGCGTGCAGCAGCTAGTAGTAAATATAGTAGGGACTAGCTTTTGCCCGCGACCTCTCTATATCCCGTTTTTTCCGTTCCCCCAGGAATTTCGACAAATCCTATCAAAGTGCCCCCCTAAACTTTCAAAGGAACCTACATGCCAAATTTCTACGACCAGTAATTTTGGCTGTGCGTTGTCTGTCAGTCACTCAGTCACGCAACCACTAAGCAACGGAAGAGTTTCATATATACTTAATGATGATTTTATCGCGAGTGAAGCAGCAGGAAAACCTAGTATCTCACTCAAAGGAATGTACTGAATGTAATCATAGTTTTCATGCTCGACAGCAAATCGATAGTCACATATTTCTCTTCCTTATTACTTCTAATGAATTCCCGCATTTTCCAATAAAACTAGGAGGTTTACGACCGCTAACGGCTCCACATTTCACGGACAACTCGTAAAAAACTAATCATGCAAATGCATGAACCTCTAGTGGTATAAGTAATGAACTTTAAAGTAGATAGCTATGACATTGAATATTCATGGGAGTTTATTTTTTATTTGTTGAAGTGGAAGGGCCTGAATTGTTTGCACATGTCAGGTGTATCGTTGGGTACCCTTGTCAACAAAGGACTAATGAAGTTAAACGCGTAAGTGAGTCTATGGTCACTAAAATCATCGCCTAATAGATTTTCTCTATCTATTAAATACCTGAAAATGTGGTTGAATACGCTCACACGTCATTAAAACGAATGACGAACAATAATGAAAGGTAGGCAAGAACCGTAACGAAATTAAGAAGCTGCATTAACTTTTTGCGATTTTTAACCTTCTTCGTACATTTATTGTGCTGAGTTTAGAATGATAGATGCGTTGCGTGCAATTATAGATGCATACGAATGAGTGCTAAAAAATCTTTGTTCTAATAATACAGAAATGTAGGCGTCTAACAATAATTTACAATATTATTAAGTTATAACAGAAAATACATAATTTTAATAAAGAGAAGTGTTAAAAAAGTAATAGATAATTGCGCAGAAAATTAACGTTAAAATAAAAATAGAATTACGCAAGTCAGGACAGCGAAAATATGCATAAGCCTACGAATAATAATAAGCACCATACCCCGAGTACATTATTTGATGTTTTATATTATTACATTTTATGTTAAATTAAAAGCTAATGACGTCATCGTAGTTAATGAAAGAGCTTTTTAAACATAGAACACGTCATGCTAACTGCGTCTATTGGAAATGCTAAAACAATTTGTTCCAATGAAACTCTTTAGTCATTATCGGGGGGCTCTTGGAAAGCTTACTGAATTAACGTGCTTAGTAGTGTCTCGAAATAAAAAAAAAGAAGTAGAAGAAAACAGTATAGAGTAGTAGAAAGCAGAAATTATTTTCTCTTTAATGTGACCAAAGAAAACAATAATGATTGACTTACTTAGTGAATGAGGATCGCACGTTTCTCTGACGCCCGTTGGTCGGTAATCTTTGGAAGCAATCGTGTGCGCGAGACATAAAAAAGCCGTGTTCCTTGTATGGTGAACGCGTATGACCAAAAGTTCCGACGGCTCTATCCTTATTATTTAAATCTACGACACTAACTAAAATGATGAAAACTGTGGCCACTGGGCCTAATACAAATATTTTGACGTATGGTAAAGTCACAGTATCACGCAATTTGTAGTTGTTGCCGTACCGCTGTAAACCCGCGATGTTTGTGTTGGTATAATATACATAACAAAAAAAAAATTGACGGAATATGGCCAGTGATAGTCATTTATTGCTGAAACTATTTACATAAAGAGGTTGTGGCATAAGGACTTATAATAATTAAAGACGGTAACATTCTTTTTTTTATATGCTTGTTAATCAAATAATTGAAAACGGGTGCATCGTCACACACACCCGTCTACCGTTTTTAAAGCCAACGACTTACAACAACGAACTCTTATTAAACGAAGATTTAACTATTAAACATTGTTCAGAACTATTCCCTGGCTGACTAACACCCCCTAACAACTCGGCCCGAGCTCTGTAACACCCCCACCCTCTCTATATCCATGCGTTTAACAAGCGCAAACAAACGAACAGCTAAAAAACAGAAAGGCCCTATGTTTTGAGTTGACTACCAGTAGATTTAATTGTTTTTTTTAAACATTGCTATCTGTAGGCCATATAAATATTTGTTCCGTGCGGGAATCGAACCCGCGACACGCAGCGCAGCAGTCAATCGCTCAACCACTGCGCCAACCGTGCCGTCAATAACTTATACAGAGGTCGATATAAATTGGGTTAAAGAAAAGGGCATTATATGTTATCATTTGTTTATGATGTTTTGAAAAGAAATGTGTCATCTATTGTTTGGTGACAATAAGTAATGCGAATATTACGACAGTTGACGTTCTGATGGCTTCTCCCACAGGTATCGTGCATTTATTTGAAATCAAAGTTATTATCTATGTATATCAAACTTATAGCGCTCCGGTATGGGGAAGTTCTATCAAAGCAAGACTTTTTGTTGTTCCTGAGATTAACTCTCACTAACAAGCGTTTTCACCTGTTTGTTATTTGTTTAAAAAAGGCTCCTCGAATAAAAAAACAAAGCCAAGACCTTCCAGTCTGACCGGATGCAGCTGAGTACCAATGTTTAGCTTGGCAAGACTGGTGTTAGATTTCTGGCTTCTGACAGCTACTGTCAAAGATCAACAAATGACAGCCGGGACCAACGGCTCAGCGTGCTTTCCGAAGCACGGGAGAGTTTCGGTATACAAGAGATAGACACCGATCCACGGACCAACTTGAAGCTGTTTTAATTTAGCCACGAACTCCTCAAAGAGATTTCTAATTGATTAAAAAACAAGTCGATATTCAAATGAACTTCCGTAGATGCATATCTTAAACTCTACCTGACCATTTACAATGATGGAATAGATCTTTCGAAAAGCAATTTACATACTGGGTTAATAGTTATTGCTCAGACGCCACACGCAAGGGATAATACGATTAATATTCATTAGTTGTTACAAATTGTAGGACGAATCCATTCACTTATTATTTTAATCGATATTAAGTGCTTGACAATGACCTAAAATGTGCTCCGTTATTATTTAAGTGTGTGTGTCAAAAGTTATGTCAGTAGGTTTTAGGATAATTAATTGTTTTGGACTGAATTTTAAAATGACTGATGACAGGTTTGCTTGTACTATTGTATAGAAGATACCCATTAGCTAGTAAACAGTCATTAAATTCTTGCCCGACCAAAACTTTGGTTGCCCTATGCTTATATGTATCTTCAATCGGTATCGGTATGTATCTTCAATCGGTAAAGGTATGTATCTTCAATCAGCAAGAAGTAGGTAGGTACTTAGTTAAATTAGAAACAAGAAAGTTTGCTCCATGAAGACGTTTGTACCTACACCTGGCAATGTGCTAAAAACTTTAGTGGCTATAACTACTAATACTTTTGTTAGTTCTTTCGGCCTGTATCGCTAGTCTTTGAAAACGTGCAATAAAGGACATGGCTAAATGAAGTATGGACGATTGCCCTAGCAATGTATAAACATTTCAACAAGTAATATGTAATCCTGAATAGCTGAATATTAGTATTTCGTGTGAAAAAAGTTTCAAGAACTTTTCATATTGTCACAATCCTGAAAATAAAATCGTAGAAACTCCTACATCAATAGGTATACTAACTTGTAAAAGAATAACATTTTGCTATGATACTTTAGTAAGGCGTTTAGAAGAGCTCGTGGGCTCGTGGCTAAATAATAACAGCAGCAGGGGGTCGATCTTCAAGGTTAAGCAACGCTTGCCGAGGTCAGAACGTGAGTGACCATTATTACATAGTGAGTCTCCTCCGTGCCTCGGAAAGCACGTTAAGCACTCTAGCATCATCACACATCATCTCACAAAGAATGCAATCAACCTTCGCCTTTTCTGAAGTTGGTACCAGGGCACCACATCATACAAAGAGGTAAACGTAAACGTGAACCCTTCTAATAAAATTCGTTCCTTGTAAAAACCTCATAAATATTCATAGAAGTGGTGGGCCATTATTCTTGAACAAGTGTATGTGATGTTTTAATTTTTCAGAGTATGGCCTACCTTGGTTACAACCCTGACCCCAGTTCACTTGTGAGTCGACCTAACCTTGGCTGATTAACTAGATAAGAGTATGGCACCCGTAAAGTGAGGGTACCCACGTAAATGTTACACGGTAGTTGGTTTCGGTGGGTACCTTACTGACTGGTGTTACCGGGCGTTATGTAACATGTTACAAAGCGAGCATATATCACCGGTCAGTACCCAGCTTTAGAAGTGGCATCTTCCAATGTGAATTTTACCCTAACTGCTTATAATAATATGTGCTTTGTTTTACACGGAGTCCGTGGAGTTTCTTTCACGTTCTTCTCCATAGAGATCTACGCTTTGGAACGTGCAAATAGCTTCATGTTTTTGACTGGCTGACTCTGACCTGTATTATTTGAAATAAATGCTTTGACTTGACTTTGGCTTTGGCGGATTTTAGGACACGGCGTTAACATGGTCGCTGCAAATATTTCATTACGGCCTATAACACCGGTCAGTACCGAGCTTTAGAAGTGGCATGTTCCAATGTGAATTTTACCCTAACTGTAAGGTTTGCTAGCATGGGTAAGGTGCACCCGAGATTAGGAAAAGAAGGAATCTTATTATTCTTAGTCGGTCGTATTTCTCGAAACTTGACAAAGTCACAAGAGCAGCGGTTGAATTTGTGAAGGAACAAGTCAAATATTTGTATCTAACAATGTCAATTCAAATAAAACTGTTTTTAATCACACAAGGACGAATAAATGTCAGATTATGCTGGCTGTAACCAATAACAGACTTGCTCATGTCCATACCTCATCTTCCTGCCCTTATATGCGCACGTCTTAGATCATTCATTTCGTTTTCTTCCGAGTCATTCCTCACACAATCCTTCCATCACTTTGTTGGTCTTCCTCTCCTTCTTCATCTTTCAACTACTGCGGAAACTGTTCGGATAGAATTCAAATGTTCTAACCTTACTTCTTAGATATAATTTCCGTATTCTAATCATACCGGGTTAGAAGCCTTTATCGGAAACACGGTCTGCCTTTAGAAGGCCACTATTACCCTGAACGCCAATATGTTCCATCCGTTCAAGAATATTTAGCATAATGAAGTCTATTTTGGAACAAACTTGCCTGTAGGTGTATCGAAAAGACAAAGGCTTTCAAGGAAAGTTAAACAGTTATAGGGTGAACTAGGCCAGGGATGCACAAATCGATAGGTAAGTTTCTAATGCACCATGAATTATTTATATCTGGTCAGGGACTGATCTTGGAACAAAGTACGGCAACACGTGAGGACACGTTAGTACGTAAGCTATCTGAGGGCCTTGCACGAACGTTTTGACGTATAGTAACGTTGCAGTATCGTTGACGTAGGTAAGTGAATTTTTAACATGAAAACTACAACCCAATAGTATTTTTGTTTAATTGTTTTATGTGACATACACAATTTGTGTCATCCAAAAATTTGAATACAGTATTCAATTATTTTTTTTTAGTTGAAATAAATAGGTATTATATGAGCGAAACGAGTATTATAGTAATAGTAAAATTTTACGTTACGTTACCTTTGTTCTTTGTGAATTAAAATATTGACGGAAACTTTATAAGGACTCCAAAGATACAAAATTAAAACAAAGTAAATTAAACTTTGGGCTAAGCATGAATATAAAATATCTTCTGGTTCGGTAATTTTACTATCTTTGTGTTAACTTTCAAGAAATTCAAATTTCATGAAAGTTAACACAGAGATAGTAAAATTTCACAGGGATACTAACTCACACTTTTTTTTAAACCAACCTCAAAATACGAAAAGTGAAATAAAAAACACTTTTCATACAGTTACTGGCATTGAATCTGTGATAGGACTAAAGTAAACGCCACCAACTGCATCAGACTGTTCAAAAAGTGTTTTTTTTAACTTAATAGTACTAGTATAGTACCTTTACGTGATCAGTATTTTTGAAAAATTAAAATATTTTTTTATTTTGATATTGTTTTTTGACTCTCTATCAGATACAGAAAATCACCCTTAAATATGACCCATCACTTCTGCAACATCCTGTATAACTGAAACAATCAATTTGACGATAACTATACCAGGGGGTAGAAACTTAAACATAACCAATAATGAAATCAACTATTTTTATTTCCACTATCGTATTTTTTTTTTCAAGGAGGTAGAATTGTAACTTGACTTGACTTGATATAATACTCGTTGTATTTTGTATTGCAATTTGCTGTACACATGCTTAAAGTAGTTCATAATATGGTCCATACAATTACCATGTGGGGGAAACGCGATGCATATCAGCGTTCAGTCGCACGCTATGTGTAGGTGCGACGTATCGTACGTATAAATCTATACGCGTAACGTTTAGAATTGAAATGTTTAGTGCAATCGCACTTCTAGAGCTTCCTTTAGTAAATAACAAACTCCTAACTTTCATACTAACACAACTACTTAAATATGACAAGCTCCGATGCTTATCTCTCGAGTACGAAAACGTCAATAAGACAAGCTTTCATTGACATTTTCGTGCTCTTGTTGGAGTTGGAGTTCGAGTTGAGTTGGGCCTTAGACTCACTCTATTGTAAGAAAACTGAATACGATACGAAATTAATTGGTATTTTTAAATTTTGAATGTTGGTCACACTGTCTAACCACCATTTGCACTTTGCGCGCAGATTTTCTTTCCGTCGATGGAAGATTTTTTAGAATAGAGGGTGTCTCTACAGTTTAAGCTTTCCTCAGGTTTCACTTGCCCTTAATGTGAGGCCTAATGACTGCGTCAGCAAATGGTCCATGGTGCTAACTGTTCCGAACTATATTTGGCATCGAAACTCTAAGAAGAAGACTGTTCCTACTGTGGCACTGAATTTACATCAAAACAAAAAAGATCCTAAATACTTGAAATAGGTACGGCAAAAATTAAAAGAAGATCTTTTATTTCGAAAAGACGGTAGTAAACAGAACAACTTTGTGGGTCGCGCGTTCCACTAAAAGCAATTTCTAACAGGCAACTTTTAGATGAACAGACTTTGTTTAGGACAAGCTTCAAATCATCCACCCACTGAACTATTTACTATTCATATTTACCTAACTTACTCTGATGGACGCGCAAAGCAACAAACTTTCGAATTCGGGCATTATTTACAGAAACATGTTGAAACATCTATCAATTCACGCCCGTGGAGTGTTAACAAATAAAACGCGCCTTCACAAACTCTGAGCCTCTAAATAACTGAAAAGCTTCGCATTGCCGCCGCGGCTGTTACATAAGCGAGGCATTTTCTACGTAAAACAAATCACACTCCTACAGCAGAATAATTACGAGTATAAAAGATTTTACGACAGCGATATCAACCACGCTTGTCAAAACTTGCGTGCAAGACTCGTTCGTATTTAAAGGATTATTAATAAGCCAGGAAACTATTAAATTGACTGATTATGGTATTTCCGAATAAGTTTTTCATGCGATACTTAATTTCAATGGAAGTCGTAAAAATGTAAATGTCTTGAAAACGAATTTTGCTAATAAATTGATTTTATGAATTACGCATTTTATCGTTTCCCTATTAATAACAGTTATAAACTATACCTTTATATCGACTTTCTCTTGTGTGCTGGTTCGGGGTGCCACAAGATCAGAGTGTCTGGAAAGGGTGACGTGGCAGTCCCATTGCTGAGTACCACTTCTTGCTCGGTTGGCAAATAAAATGTGTAAATAAATCGTTTTTTTTAAGCAGACGCAAGCCAATCTCAGTCTCGGATAAAGCCTTTAAATTCCTCAATCATTACAAAACCAGGTAGCATACACCGCCCTTCAAATTTTAAAAACCAAATTGCTATATTAATCCCCTCGTAAACCTTCAAATCAAAAGGTGGATATAGTCCACAAAGTGATATGCAAATGTGCTGACGGCGGCACGCGACATTACCATGTCAATTGCGGTTCACCGGTACAAAGCCATTTGTGTACTACTAATACATGCTTATATGCGCCGTATATGTACGTATAAGGTATTAGCTACACGAGTTTACCAGCTTATTTATGAAAAACTCTAACCGTATGAATTGTTTACATTTTGATTGACGGATTCTAAAATCAAATACTTTAATAGATTTGTAGAATTTTTTATTTTTTTTAGGAGCTGTTACGCACTGCATCCCATCCTAATCCGTCAAAATACGGATATAAAAAATTCGGACCGAATTCGGATATTGCTTTTCGCATTGCATCCGATTTAAATTCGTGAAAATGCGGATCTAGAGTCTAAAAAACTCAGACCGGTTTTGGATATTGCTTAAGCACTAATTACGGTCTCTAATTCAAATCCAAGTTATTCAGGGACCATCTTTGGATATGTCCGATTTGAATCCGAGGTAATGCAAAAGCTTTTGTACAAACAGTACGCTACTTTGGTCCGTCAATATTTCTTCCGAATTGGAGACTCACGGATGACGGAGAGAAATCAGATGACGGAAGTCGAATCTAGTGCGTAAACTACCATACAAATAGTTCTATGGCTACTTCGGAATGGATTCGGATCGGATGCAGTGCGTAACCGCTCTAAAGCTGCTAAAGTTTAAATAATACCATCAAAAACATTTTCATGTAAAGTAACGCCAAGCTCCTAACTCTACGCGCCCTAAACTTACACTCTCTAACTCTCATCATAGCGTATAGTGTTCTGCGTGTAGAGCGCGCGTTAAGAGCGTTAACGCCGTACAGCATTTCATACAAACTTTCAAGTCCTTATTTTTCGAAATGATTGAACCGATTTTAATGTAACTTGGTATGCATACGCTAGATATCCAGGTTTAAGTATGTAGTAGAGAATATTTTCGAAAAATCGTTCAGGGGGAAAGATAGGTATAGTGATTTTTCACTGTGTATAGAAAACTTAAAATCGCTCTCTCTCTCCCTCTAAAATTATTTTTCGAAAATGTTCTCTAGTAACTATTTTGACACGGCCAGGACCTATTTGAAGGTGAAGTGAACACAAAGTGAGCTGTCGACTAAGTGTTCCCTTCATCTTGGCTTACATGGTGTGATTTTTACACATCGTACTGCAGTGCGATTCTGTAAACATGTCTATGTGAACACTTGGGCGGGGCGCACGACGGGTGAGTTGTCAAACCATACAAATAAAATGGAATGACAGCTCACTGGTCGTTCACACCGCCTAGGTGTACACCGTGAGATGTCGACAGAATAGACCGGCTGTTAAGTTTGCTGCACTTGAAGTCCTGTAAAACCGCATTTCCTCATCAAGTATTTAAAAATTGGAATTCGAATTTAGTGCCAGTTCTAGTACTGGTTGCATAAAATAGTTCACATGCAAATCTAAAAATAAACATTATCTGTTTGCGTGCATTCATTTTACATTTCCATTTATAGGTTCAATCAATAAAACATGAACAGTTCATACTAAAAAAAAGGTTGAAAATAATGGCGAACAATCTCTTTCGTAGAATCAATATTATCGCGGCGTGATTACCGGTAATTCTAGCCAGCCAGCAATTGATCGCATAAAACCTTTTACACTACAATTTCTATAGGTCCGCTTTTACGAGGTTTTTTACACCTATATAAAACCCGATGGGGTTAGCCAAAGGTTTACACCACAGATTTCTCCAATGACATTATAAGGTGTCGTTTTAAGCTTATTGCTTTTTTTTTTGTAGCTGTGTATTTTATGGCTATCGGTTTCATTGGTTTGATGACTACGAACATGATCCTTCAATCTGACCGATCTAAGGCTCATACATGTACCAAGTCAGTTTAAAGGACCTACACTCGATTCAGTCGCACATAACTACGGAAAAACCCTTGACTAATGTAAATAGCTAGAACTGACAATTTGATGTTTCAAGGTTATGACTTGGAATGTAGGACTAAACCTATTTTTTAAGTCTGAACAAAATATTATTTTATCTCATGCGGTGCTACGAGCTCGTAGCCGTGCTACGAACTACGTAGGCTTCTACGAATTTCGTAGAACGCATTTTGCTACGAAACTCTAAATTGGTAGTAATGTTAGTCTGTACTATTATTAAGAACGCCGTAGTACGGCATTTCATACAAACTTTCAAGTCCTTATTTTTCGAAATAAATGAACCGATATTAATCAAACTTCCTTTGTATATGCAGGATAAGAGAACATTTTACAAATGCCTTATCTAATAAAATATTATGAAAATCTCTGTTTCTACGGAAATTTTTTAAATTGGTCGAATTCAGCTGTAACACTATTTTTCGAAAATTTTCTCTGAAAACTTTATAGACCTATGTATCCTGCTTATGTGTAGGAACTTTAATTATATTCGGTTCATTCATTTACAAAAATAAGGACTTGAATGTCTGTATGAAATGCCGTACGGCGTAAAAGCTCTTATGTTACGTTTTAATAAATAAAAAAAAAACATAAAACTGTATCGGTTTCGTTATTACTAAAATTAATTTCCTATTTTTCGTCATGATAATTATTTCATCTAGATTAGATTTTTGTAAGGATAATAGAATAAAATGAAGTAAATTTAGTCTATTGACTAAAATAGTGGTGAACTAACTGACCTTTGCCGTTGATACAAACCGAAAGGTTTTTGTGTTATGCTAATGCTGACTAGCCTACTTCCAAATATCAGTTGGCCAATCTAACTAACGACATGAAATACATTGTACCTATGTTTAGAAAACCAGTAGCATAATGACTTAGGTGAGTAAAAAGTAAATAAGGTAGGTTTCAATGTGTGTGTATGTACCTACAAAATTGTTATTGTGTGTGTGTTTTCTTCAGAAGAAAATAAATATAGTATAAAACTCAGATTTGAACTATAAAGGGACTTGTAATTGGAGCCTTTGGCTGCGTTTCCACCAGTGATGAGCGAGGATGCGTAGCGAGGGATGTGTTTTTAGCGAACCAATAGAATTGCTACATTTACCTAGTCTCGCTCAGCGCAAGCGATTCTATTGGTTCTAAACAAACACATCCCTCGCACGCATCCTCGCACATCTCTGGTGGAAACGCAGCCTTACGGCTCGAAGCTTTACATTACATCTGTTAATCTATAAAACAAACCGTTCTAATCTCAGTTCTAATCATCTTTCCTAATTTATATAATATCTTATTCTTCTACCGGATTTCTTACCGGATTCTTCCAAAGAAGGTGTGATTAGCTTGACTGCCAGAGGTTGCAGCCAAGGAGGCTACAGTACCCTGTGTTGTGATACGATTCTCTCATCAATAACCTCAAAGTTTTTGACGGGTGAGTTCAAATCAACCTCAAAGTTTTTGACGGGTGAGTTCAAATCAAACTCGGCTGAGTTCACTCAATTCTAGTAAAACCGACACCCACACACAAGTAATCACTATTAATGTTTTGATTGATTGTTTTAACTTTCGTGCTAAAATGCATAGTAAAAGCTTTCGTGAAAATAAATTATAGTGTGAAAATTAAACTTTTTTTTTATGAATGATTAATGATTAGGTGATCAACATAAATTATAATGTGGGTACCTTGCATAATAAATAATGTAAATAAATGATCTTATATCCCAAATGTAGTAAATACTGCAAATAAAACCTCATTTTAAGTGAATAATTGGAACAAGGTCGAACGTCGGCCGACGGCGTCTGCTACGACCGATGTCTTCCTTCGCACAAAATCGATATAGTAGCAACGGTCGCATCGCCGCACGCCGCCATAAAAAAAACAATATAAACACAACATAATCGACAACAGTAAGCAAGTTCGGTCACCTCAAACGGAATCAGCTTGCGAATATTTAATTGACAGCGAGACAATTCACTCCGCGGCACTCCACACGCGTTGGCACCGATATCGGACACCGTTTATCAGCACTGAACTATGCTGGTGGACTGCACACGCCGGGCGCGCCTATGCATCTTTTACACTAAAGACAAGGACGTAACTTATGTATCGCTCAAAAAGTTTACGCGCGCGCCCCCTCAACCGCTTTTACAACGTTCTTTTAATTTATGCTTATTTCTTTCACTGTATTTAACACACTGACGTCAGTTTACTATATTTACGCGAGAGAGAATGCGAATTTTCTTTTATGATTACAAACACTAGGTCGCTGATGACCCAGTTTCAGTGCACTAGTAAAAAAGGGGTGACACAGAACTTTTCACTTTGTTAAATTAAAATGTTGGTATATTTCAATAAATAAAGGGAGATACAGCATGTTACTTGATTATGATAAGTTCGAAAAGTTTTAAAAAAGTTGAAAATTACTTACCGACAGTCCAGGATTGCAGCCCGATGTGATGGAATTCTTCCTTAACTTGGGCACGCAGATCTGCATTGAGCTTTTGTTTTTGGGGGGCCCGGCACAACCGTACTCATCACTCCGATTATTCCTCGTCAGATTAATGTTGTTGGTGTTGTTAACTTTGACTAAAATATTACAAGTTTGCGACGCGATTTGGAAGAGGCCTTCCTCTAGGTTTCTTTTGTTGTGGTACTGTCGGTTAAAGTGGAGGTAATCCCACCACGAAGGCATTTTCTCTGAGGAATCGTGTGGAGTTGAGCGCGGGCGTAGAGGCAGCCACGTGCGTCCGACAGGGCCGCTGAAACGAAGTGACGAGCTCTGCGTCTATGTAAGTCTCGACGTAGACTTGCGCGTTCAACTTTAGTTTTTTTGACAACGTACTGGTACAGTCGCGGGGTGAAGTCGCGAAGTTTTGTTGTTTTGAATCTTTCAAGTTAAATGTGGGAGGTTGTCATTGGGTGTCTGCTTTGTCTGCTTTGTCTCGCGGGTATTTTTTTTTGTAACTATAAAGCAGTGATAATCTGCAATAGATATATACTTTAAACAGTAGATATTTCAGCAACAACACAATCAGTTAGGTAGTTTGCAGAATGAGTCTAATATACGAAATCTTAAACAAGCTGGCAGCCCTCATAAAAGTTTTTCGCCTTCAAATCTCTAACGTTACTCTTAGAGAGAAAAAATAATTCTTTTTGTCTTCTATTCCTGTCTCAAGTCTTCATTAATATATAGAGTTTTATAAAGGACTGTACGTTCCGCAGGTGGATTATTAATTAATTTAGTCTTATTGACTTTTCAATGGCACATTTGCTGGTTACATTAGGGAATTCATACGTGAATTTCAGATAAGGACACGCAACGAAAAAAATGTTGAATTCGTTATCGTGGAGTTGTTTATTGTCTGCCACAGTACCTACCTTCTTTCAATAAAATTATTATGAATATAAAAAAATACTGGTGTTTCTGCCGTCTGGCATAAGCTTATTATAAGAAACTTGAGGTTTCGATCCTGTGGTCTATCCCATATCGAAACCGTGTGAGTCCGTGTGGTATTATTACGGTAAAAAAGTACTTGAATCTATGGAAAACTAATGGTTACTTTTGAGCAGCTCGGCTGAGAGCAGAGATAGTACAGTTTTCTTTTCTTACTTCCAGAGAATAATATTTTAAAACTTATAAATAAACAACTTTACCTCTTTGTAATAAGTGATATATTTGAGAAAACTTTATCGACAACCAATGAAAGTAACTAGTAACCAAACTTTAGTGAAAGTTTCAGAACTTATGGGTCAGGGGGGCAATTCTACAAATTTTTAATCAACGTATTCTCATGTCAGTCACAATCTGTCAAAAATTTATGGAGTTCAAGCTTTTTTGCCAGATGCGACTGAGATACGCGAACGTTGACTAAAAATTAGTAGAATTGGCCCACAGGTGGTGACCGCCTACCTAATTCACAATTCAATTAAATCAATTACCTTCTGTTTTAATTCAAAATAGTCCTGAAGTAGGTATTTATTGGGCGTTTAGCTTCACACTTACCTAACAATAGAATAAGTATACCAGTTTAGTTTTTATAGGCTCGTCGAGTCGAAGGTCTAAAGTCTTGAGCATCGACGCCAAGTTGCTAGCCTGTCGGTTTTCTATCGTTTGCATTTTAGGAACTGTGCGACGGGATTGCATAGTTATAATTCCACCAGGCCCGTTCCATCATCGGAAAACAAGACGTACGACGATACGCCACCGGTACATGGTGGACGTCCCACCCATACGCACAAAACAAAAGTTTGGGTACACATTCATTGTGCGCACAGCTAAGGAGTGGAATTCCCTGCCAGAGTCTGTATTTTCTGATAGCTACAACCTGGGAGTCTTTAAGCCAACAGTGAATACTCTAAGAGTTTATACTTCTAGGCGAGCATGCTCCATCTTCGATCTCTTGCTCTAGATACCTAGTTAAGGGCTGCGCGCGTCTAGACGGATAATAAGCAATCTGCAAATAGCGTTAGCGTTTTGTCGTAAGCATAAGTAACAAGGAAGGCTAGGTATTCGGCTTAGGTCCATTTGCACCAAAAACTGAACTCTCTTGTCTATGTCTACGTCTCTTTTTACTCGACTCTCCTTTCGCAGATACGCTGGAAACGGGCTGGAAAAGATTTCTTTAAAATAACCTTTGTACCAATGTTTCTGTTTCCTTTTTCTTATCTATTTGTTAAATGTGTACACCTACATAATTGTTAAATAAATAAATAAACTCTGAATTAGTCGCTAACATCGTCTGCCTTGCCTTTTCCCAACTACATAATTTTGGGGTCGGCTTCCAGTCAAACCGGATTGAGCTGAATACCAGTATTTGAATTTAATTTAATTTAACTTCGTAGTTTGCAATGTGGCCTAAGGCTTGCTACGGGCTACAGCTTGATACGGGCTACGGCTTGCTACGGGCTACGGCTCGCTATGGCGGCGGCAGCGGCGTAGCGAATAAAAATCACTTTTGGGTTTAGGAATTTTCTGCAATGCAAAACAATTGTTAGATTTTTTATTTAAATGTTCCGAAGAGCTAAAATCACAAGCACACAATTCTCTCACAGCATTCACATAATACTCACACACACCAATATGCTATATGTTGTAATTTATATTTCCTTTTTTAGTCTGTTAGAACATGTAAACGTTAAACCCAACTACGGTTTACATAATTCCTGGAAATTGAACTGCGTCCTGATATACAGGCTCGGCCTAGCTCAGGTGCAGTTTATGCTCATTTTATTACTTTTACAAAATATAACATTTCAATTGAATACTGTGCTGTAGATAAATAAATAAATTATTTCTTTTATCTACACTCACAACGTAATGTTCCAAATATGAGTTCAAAAACGAATGCATAAATACATACTTTTTTTTCGTGGATAGGTAAAATTTTAAAAAAAAACCATTACAGTTCAACATTTTTCTTCGATTTTTAAACAACTGCATCATAAAATAACTTTTTAATTTTTATAGCACACTTTTTCTTTTTAATTTTTGGCGCGGGCTCATTGACTTAAGTCAATGAGCCAGCTTTTATCTTTGTCTATGTTTGAGCGCGCTGCGCAGTCATTCGAATACGCAATGAGAATATCCGCCATATTGGAATTAACTATTTTTCCACTTATTTTATTTCAACTGTATGAGTGAAGATAAAATAGTGTATGCAACGGCATATAATTAGGTATTAAAACACTCGTGTGATGCTATTATCACACTCGGCTACGCCTCGTGTGATAAACCCACACTCGTGTTTTAATAACCCTTTTTATATGGTCGTTGCATAAACTACTATTATCACGCTGTCTCGACATACATTCAAACGTAATAATATTCTATATGGTTTGTTTGTTACGTTTTCACGCCTAAATCACTGAACCGATTTTGAGAGATACATGGGAACCTGGGGACGATATTAGGCAACCTTTTTTGTGCAAATCTATATTAACACGAGCTAAGCCGCGGGCAAAAGCGGGCGCAATGCTTCAGAAGTTCAGACTGCGTTATTAAATTAGTCTTTGAATTAAACACTAAATAGATGTAATTATGATTAAGAATGCATTAACTTTATTTACTAAATTAATGCTGTTAGTTTATTTATAAATTATTATTATTATATTATATTATTATTATATAGGTATATTATATTATATATTTTATTTTAGCTCAACGTAATAATATACTCAGAACCTGTAGTAGGTATTCATACAAACTTTTTGGAGCTCGCTCCGCTCGCACTTTACGTACATTATACTGTAGATGGTACTTTGTTGGTTGCTGTTCTATACACCTACCCTACATATGTTTACAAAGTAACTCCCATACCTACCAGTATGACTTCTAGTTCTAATCTAACTTATGCGAGGCGAGGTGCACTGGTTCGCCTCGCTCACTGTTTTAGCCCAGGTTCATTGACTTTTCGGCATAGGCACGTCGGCAAAGCAACTCCATTTTCAACTGAAATCAACTCGCTCTTCTCGTTTATAGAATTAACTTGAGACCTAAAGAAAAAGGATATGAAAGTGTGCGAAGCAGGGTCTAAAATAGCACCTCAATTAGGAGATGTTAGGAATACCTAATATTCAAGGAATACCTAATATTCAAGGTGCAGTTGGAGAGATGAGCTTGTCTCTTATCGGAAGGACTGGCACGCACTGGCAGAGGTCAGACGAGTTTGGAAAAGGGTGAGAGAGAGATTTTTTGGAGCCCTTTTTGATATATTTTCCTTAAAGTAGTTTTTTTAGAATGGTTATATATATCATATTGAAATCCAAGAGGGAGCAAGTGCACTTTGTCCCTCTCCCGTCACCCATAGAGAACGCTATTAATTTTGAGTTGCAAAATACCTAGAATTATATTAAAATGTTTATAAAAACTAAAACAACTTGAAAGACGACCTCGCTTATTCCCATGGCAGCCTCTGTGACAGCCAGTAATTACGTCACTTTGCCCAGTAATAATGAAGTAAAACAAAATATTTACCGCTAATACACAACACATAAAACTAGACATTTTGTTTGTCTATGACTCAAGGTAAAGGGTATAAAACATTAACAGGCAAGTAGTGTTGAATTAACAATGGACACCTTCTGGAAAAACGGTATTTTGTTCTTGGAGTTAAGTTTTTGGGCTTGCTTGTTTATATTAATTGCTTTATTTAGGTCTCTTTTCTGGCTAAGGTTTTGACTAAAATATTTAAAAAAAAACTACTACTAGGTACTTACCTACTTAATAAAAATACCTGTTATGGTGCAAAACTAACAAACCATTGTTCTTTATTGACCTTCAGACATTGGTACCTTGGTAATAATTTTCCATTACTAAAATTAAATTGATAAAAATAGTGGGTAGATACCTACATCAACTTGGTCCTTAAATGCGTTTTATGAATTTTAAATAAAGGTTAGTTGAAAGTATACATTAGAAAGCGTCGTTCACAAACAATGGTCAGTTAACTACCACTAGTTACGGCGAATCAAGCTCGTGGGAGCTGCTTAGCCTATTTCTTAGGTCTCGCCTTGTTTTCTCTCTCAGTAGGATACCTTTTAAAAACTTAAAATCTCATGAAGCGCAATAATAAAAGGAATACCTAGGTTTAAGCAACGGCGGCACTTCCTCCCTCTTAAAGTGCAATTCACCAACGTCCGTGGATTGCACCCAAATATCAATCCGGTCCATCACCACTCACCACCTTGAGACCGAAAAGCCACACTTGTTCTTTTTAACAGAGTCGAAGATAGCGAAACTGTTAGACGTGGCGTAGGTAGGTAGGTACCTCAACTACTCAGGATACTCACTTGAGCATAAGTTTAAGAAACATTCTGGGGTGTGCGTGTACGTCCGTGATGACATATTATGATGAAGCTGCCGGTTATTCTACTCTGTGGCTGCTGCTGGACACAGGACACCAGCTATCATAAAACAATTTATGTGTTTACAGGTCGCATATCGGTGATCAGGAGACGACAAGACTCTTTGACCACCTTTCAGAGGCAGCCGAAAGCTCAACACAAATACCCGTCAGCGGAGCTAGTTTTTCTGGGGGATTTTAATGCCCATCATAAGGAATGGCTGTTCCCATACCAGAAAACTGACCATGCTGGAAGAGAAGCGCGCAAGTTTGCGATATCACTAGATCTCCACCAACTGGTTGACCAAGCTACCTGCGTTCCGGATGTTGAAGGCCACACACACCCAACTGCTTTGTCCTACTGACAACAGATCCGAACAGGCACTCTGTATCGGTCTGGGCTTCGCACGGATCGTCTGACCACTGTCTGGAAAATTCCGTGTCTTCCTGTCGTCCTCCAGATTTAAGCCCAAGCGGCACGACACGAGTATGGAAGTACGGGTCAGCAGCAGACTGTGATGAGATGCGGCATTTTTTTGCATCTTACCCATGGCGGCAAACTTTCTTCTCGCGCACGTGCCGATTGCGCTGTCGCAATTGTTGACGTGATAGGTACGTGATACAGAATGGAATATTTTATTCCATTCTGTAACGCGTCTTGTGCGCAAGCCGACATGGCCCGCAGTGACAGGTGCGACAGTCAAGATGTTCGCGCTATGAAAAGAGCGTACAATTCTGCTGCCAAGGATTAAACGGTGTGCAAAAGCAAACGGGTGTTACGGAAGTTGGACGAATTGGGGCCAAGTTTGTGTCCTACCCTTCGGGTATCAAGAAGTTCTGGTCCCTGTCTAAATCGGTCGAGACGAACTTCTGTCGTCCTTCGCAGCCTCCTATGCTGAAGTCTAATGGAAAGCTGGCTCATACCGCGCAAGAGAAGGCAAACCTATGTGCCTCAGTCTTTGCCAAAAATTCACGCCTATATATACGGCCTCTAATACACCATCTTACATAGGTACCTTTCTGTGGCTCCGCAATGCCGGTGATCTCAATTCGCCTGAAAGAGGTTCGTAAGGTCCTTTGTAGTCTGTACGTGAATAAAGCCAGTGGACCTAACGGAATACCTGCAAGAGTCCTCAAAAGCTGTGCTCCAGAGTTGTATCCTGTCTTGACGCGTTAGTATCGCCTCTCTCTAAAAATCGGAGTAGTGCCGGAGTCCTGGAAGCTTGCAAATGTGTATCCAGTGCCCAAAAAGGGTAACCGTGCCGACTCTGTCAACCAATCTGTAGACCAATCGCCATAATCTCTATGCTATGTAAAGTGATGGAAAGGGTAGGTATTTAACAATAAGCTGCTAGCATACTTGAAGGACAATGGGCTCCGCAGTGATCACCAGTATGACTTCCGTCGTGGTCGGTCAAATGGGCCATAGAGACACACGGCGTAGCCCTTGCTGTGTCGCTTGATATCTCAAAGGCCTTTCACAGGGTCTGGCATGTTAGTCTGTTGGGTAAGCTTCCCGCGTTCGGCATCCCTGCTGACTTTTGCAACTGGATTTCCAACTTCCTGAGTGAGCGAACAATAAAAGTTTTCATAGATGGCTGCTCATCGGATCATATGGCTATTGATGCCGGTGTTCCTCAAGGATCTGTTCTTTCTGCGACTCTATTTCTGCTGCACATCAACGACCTGCTGCAACTAGGTGCAATCGGGTACGCAAATGAAAGCACAGAGAAAATATAAATATTCTCACAAAGATACCTATCCAGTGTAAGAGCCAGCAGAGAGAAAACAGCTATGAGGCGATGGTGTGAAGTGAATGAATTTGACCTTAAATCTCATTTCCCAGTGGGCGACGACAATCTGGTTCAATACAATTCTCTCACAACGCCTCGGCGTTTTGAGAGAATTGAATTGAGCTTTCAGGCGTGGAGCTGACGTCTAATCCCACTTCGGCTCAACTGTCGAGTCAAAAGCACAGACTGCAACCAAGAAGCTGAGCATAATAAATAGGGTTAGGCGATACTTCACATCTGGACAGCTTCTGAGTCTATATAAGGCATAAGTCCGTTCCTGTATGGAGTATTGCAGCCACTTATGGGATGGCTCAGCAAAATACCAGCTTGCTGCATTGGACTCGGTGGAACGCAGAGCAAAACGCTGGTGGCTAAGCTTCACAGCCTGGCTCATCGACGTAGTGTTGCATGCCTGTCGGTCTTCTACAGACTGTACTTCAGTGTGTACAGGAACTCTACGACCTGATCGTGAGCGTTACTCCCGCCAGATAATGTCGAAAATAGTCATTTAAATGTTATAGATAATCTCTTTTTTTAGAAGTCAGTTAAAAATCGCCTTGGGTCGCCATCCCGCCTGCCAAGCGTGGCAATTATGGCAAACCCATTCCCCATTTGGGGGAGGCCTATGCCCAACAGTGGATGTCTATCAGCTGATACGATGATAATGATGATGTTGGTTAAAAAACTAACCATTAATGTAAGGTTGCATCAGAGACAAATATCCCAAGACAAATTTTCTTGTAATAAAATATAATATATTGAAAATAATACAGAAAGTAAGTATTTTTTTGGGTTAGGCTAGATAAGAAGGGAATGAAGGGATACTAATAAAAACTGTAATAATTTAAAACACCATTACAAATGATGTTATTGTATTTAAAACAGCATCAATCACAATATAGTACAAGTAGAAAAGAATCTTCCTTACTTATTATCTCTCCTCTCAAAATAGAAATTAATTTTATTAAAAAACACATCTAATTGAGAGTAATCATCAGAGATCGGAATAGGTTGACTATATTTACCTAAAGTTTGAAGAAGTAAGTAACATACAGTTGTATATGATTCCGAGATTTTAGAGGAGGTATTAGAGTAGATAATACCTCCTCTAAAATCTATATAGGTTACTTACTCTCAAAATAGAAATTAATTTTATTAAACAACACATCTAATTGAGAGTAATCATCAGAGATCGGAATAGGTAGACTATATTTAGCTAAAGTTCGAAGAAGTAAGTAACATACAGTTGTATATGATTCCGAGATTTTAGAGGAGGTATTAGAGTAGATAATACCTCCTCTAAAATCTATATAGGTTACTTACTCTCAAAATAGAAATTAATTTTATTAAACAACACATCTAATTGAGAGTAATCATCAGAGATCGGAATAGGTAGACTATATTTAGCTAAAGTTCGAAGAAGTAAGTAACATACAGTTGTATATGATTCCGAGATTTTAGAGGAGGTATTAGAGTAGATAATACCTCCTCTAAAATCTATTTATGTGTAAGTAACATAAATAGATTTTAGAGGAGGTATTATCTTTCTTCGAAGTTTAGGTAAATATAGTCTACCTATTCCAATCTCTGGTAATCAAAGTATTATCCATTTTTAGGGTTCCAATTGAAAAATGAATAGGCTTGGATTCCAATATGAGAGTAGATCAATTAATCAACTTACAATTTAAACTAAAACTAAGACTCATTCAAAACATCCTTCATATCTACATCGTCAGATACAGACTCGGTGTCATCTGGTTCATCCAATAATGCTTGTAACTGATGTATTGAAGTAACCAAAACATGGAACTGCTTCTTCCTCAGAGCTAAACGACTCTCCAGTTGCTGCTTTGTAGAATCCAAATTGGCCAGTTCCGTTTTCAAAGTTCCTAGGCGTTCTAAAGTCTCCTTTCTATCTGGCTGTTCACTTATTACCTTTGCCAGAACATCATACTCTATGCGATTCTTGCGTACTGTCTTTGCTTGGGCAAGATCAGCTTTACTTTTTTCTATCTGGCTTTTAGCTACCTCTATAGATTTCTCCAGTACTTTTGACATGGCCTCGTAACTCTTTAATTCTGCCGCCATCATTTCGGAGCCTAGTTGTGATTTTGTTACAGCAAATTCGCATTGCGCTAGTTGAGCCAGCATTCGATCGTGGGTTGACTTACTGTAACAAGTGTGTTTGTGTGTTAGTTGACTGTGCAACAACTAAAAATAACAAAAAACTAAGTAAATATTGTACTGCGATTCTAACCTCTCTTCAGGTTTTTCATCAGTGCTATTACACCATTTTATCAGTGTTTTCAGCAGCACGTTCAGTCTCCTATCGTCTCCTGTTCCATCTCCATCTATCAGAAGTCTTCTACGAATAACATCCTCTGGAAAATAACAAAATAACCCAAATGTTAACGATTGTTACTCACAAACTGCGTCTTCAAAACGGATACTTAATGTAACTTACCGTCTCCCATATTTATTACCAGATATTTTGATGAATACTCAAGTGTAAACGTTGTAGTCTAGTCACAATAATGCAAAATGAGTCGATTTATAAAAAACATACAAACAAACACAATGCTCGCAGCCGCGGCAAATAATGACATTGACAGTCGTAGACTCGAGATTGACTTGATGACAGATAGGTACCTATGGAAAATGTTTTTGGTTGGCTTGTGCTTGTGCCGCTTATTACGTTCGGAATCCAATCTCAAAGTACAATCATGGCTAAATCGATTGATTCTGTTTAAAATATAAAAAGCATCCTATAATAACACGAGTAAAGCAATGCTTATAATATAATATATTCATAATAATCTTTCGATCGGAATCCCATCGCCTGTTCTTTCGTTCGATTTGTTTGTTGCGTAGGTTTCAGGACGAAAAATTCAATTGTCTTGTCATGTCACATTTTGTTTTGCCTTTCAGCCCGTGTGAAGAAAATTATGGCTATTTATTGTAATACCTTGATTATCCTCGAGGATTATATCCTTAACAATACAGTATTTAGTTGAATAACCCTGTCTACATTCAAGAGGAGAATGGAAGACCCAACTTTTAGTGATAAAATTGAAGAGTACTTTTCGGAGCTCGGGCGATGGCTAGTATTCGAATTGATTGAGTTGTTGCTTATTTTATAAACAAAAAGTGTAATAAGTAGGTAATCTTTTCTATTGGTTCCAGGAGGGTGTGGCGAAGTATTCTATTAGGTCAAGTTTTGTCGTTGCTACTCAGTGGTAAATGTATATTGACTACATTATTGCAAAGTGCTACATGGCAATTTCCAACTACTGGACAACTGGTGGTGCCGTATTTAGCACTCTTTATATTATTCACTCCATCCCTGCTATGTAATGGTCTCAAGAATCTATCTAAGTAAGTTATTATTTTTTTCTAAACAGAGTAAAATTGTATTTCAACTGCCATAAGATTTTGAGTACCTACTAAGGTAATTATTTGTTTTTTTTTTTATGGGTTGACCTGATAGATGTAATTGTTTTCAAAATATTGTAACAGTTAATATTAAATTTTTTTTTTTCCAGAAAATGGTGGGTCATAATAATAGCATGTACCCTAGACGTAACAGCAAGTTGGCTGTTGGTCATGTCACAACGGTTCACCTCCGTGCTGAGCTGACAGCTGCTAGCATGCAGCGGTGTAGGGGCTGCGTTAGTGGGTGGCGCATGGCGTGGCCAGAGACTCGGTGTGGTCCATGTAGCAGGGGCTACTATGGGCTTAATGGCTGTTGTCTGTGTTGTTTGGGCAGATGTTGAAGGAGCTCCAACTGATGGTATGTGGTTTTAAATTAGATTTAGTTATGTTTTAGTGTTTGATAACTACTTTGGTTAAAACAAAAAAAAAATAGAAGTCTTAGGATCACTTAGGACAAACACATAAAAGATGTTATCTTTGTGTAATTAAATATTTAAAAAAATGTTTTTCTTATTTTTCTATATGTATATCGACGCTTCAAAGGCAAACATTACCAAGCGACATGTTAGACGAATGTCGTTTGGTAACTTTTGCCTTTCAAGCGTCAATATGTATTATTTTATTACTATTATTTTTTTTCAGGTAAAAACCAGCTAGTAGGAGACATGCTCTGCCTTGCGGGCTCGCTCCTCTATGCCATGGTCACAGTACTTCAAGAAATGATGCTGGACACACTAACATGCTCAGACTACCTAGCATTTCTCGGTCTCATTGGCAGCATAGTATCGTGCACACAAACATTTTTCCTAGAATTCAGTGAGCTTATGGCTTTTAACTGGTATGACTTGGATACAATAGTCCAGCTCGGTAGTTACTGCTCAGTGCAGACGATATTCCAGATACTACAGTGTTTTATGTTGAGAGATGCTGGATCTATAATATTGCATTTGTCATTCCTGTCTGCGGATTATTATACACTTATTGCTGGGATGTACATTTTTCAGTTCAAGGTGAGTTGTACTATTTTAGATATGTTGACTGTAGTACTTCTGGGCCTCTGAAGAATTTCTGAAACTTATGCTTTTACTGACAACCCTAAATCTATCTCCTTTCGTTCAGTCCATCCAAAGGTTGTCTGTAAGAGATTGCCTTGTGCGATAAGACCGCCCATTGTACACTTATTTTTATAAATGTTTGTCCTGTTCTTGTAATGAGGTGTACAATAAAGTATAAAATAAATAAATCAGGGTCATTGAAAAAATAATTTTTAACCAAGCTAAATTCTATCTTTAAAAATATTTATTATGTATAGTTTTATGACATAAAGAATTAATTCTTTCCCATATTTTAGTAGGTGTTTCTTTTATATACACCAAAGGGCCTCAGTGGCCTCTACCACTTTTTACTTTTCCATTCAAACATGTCAGTGACTGTCATCAGTATGAGTAGACCCGAGACCATTTTGACTATGGCTATGACACCAAATTGCAGACGCCGTAAGTTTGTAAAATATCGCGTGAAATAATCGGCTGAATTTTGGGGAGTGTGCGTCGGAATTGCATAGTTTAATTCCGCCAAGCCCGTTCCATCAAAAAGACGTACTGCGATGCGCCAGCGGTACATGATAGACATCCCACCTACACGCACGAAACGTTTTGGGAACATATTGATTGAGCGTACATCTAAGGGGTGGAAGAAGTCAAAGAGTGAATAGGTTACTTCTAGGCAAGCGTGCTCCATCTTCGACCACATCATCGCTTACTATCAGGTGAGATAGTAGTCAAACACGTGCCTATCAATAGTAAAAAAAAACTCATTTTTCTCAATAAGGAACGGATATATTGGAAGCTATTGTGTACTATACAATGTGGATCTACCATTATGTTTCAAAACAAAGTCAACATCATCGTAATTCTTCTGTCACAGTTCCACGCCCTCTACTTCCTATCGTACATGCTGGCGATGGTGGGCGTGTTTCTGTTCAGCGCGCGACCCACGCGGCAGCCGGCGCCGCCGCCCGACAGACTGCCGCAGTTGGTCAACGACTCCGTGCAGTCACAGGATAATGTTTCTATGTAAGTAAAGCAAACTAGCTGTGCTTCCGTAAAACTATTCCACATTGTTTTTAGCTGGGATAACAAATATTAATATGACACACGGAAGTACCTACTGTTGCTTTCTGTGAGTCTGAAAGAATTTTCCTAACCAGATCAGTAATGTCAGAGATTATTCAATAGCTTACTTTTCATCAACAATATTCTTTCACAGGGAATACACAGTTCCAACTCTGGACTGCATACCTATCGAAGGCTTGGAGCCTCCAATGAGCAGGGACACAACATTCACTTCGTTCTTAGGAGGCCCACAACAGACTGTGCCTAATGGCACCGTCACATTCGCACAGAACAATGGCGCTCAGATAGCTAAGGAGGCCTGTTAATGTAAGTTTGTATGTATTACGGACGTTAGAACTGTAGGTTGGCCATGACATATTACCTTTGCCTCAATATAATTTTAAAACTTGTTCATCTAAAGGCTTATCTGGATGGCCATTTATTTATACATAACAGATAAATGCATGCAGACCTATGAGCTTATTTCATCCATAAAATGACATTGAGATACATATATTTTCTAAAAAACCATAGAGAAGAGAAAATGAATGCAAATGGTCATCGCAGCACCATCTCCACTTATGTTCTAAGTTAGGGACTGTAATATTATAGAGTCATGTACGAAATTATATTTAAAGACGCATAATAAACAGATTTACACTTTTACCACTATGTGAAAACTAACTCTGCATTCGTATTAATAATACTCGAAGTATTAGAATACTCGTTTGTAAGTTCTAAATATCGTTCTAAGAATTCATTGTCATGATATGGCTAGTCATTTCCATTTAGGATTAAGACAGTCCGCCTTTTTGTATACCTACAGCGTTATTTTTCAGTGACTAGTCAATTTTTTACAGGCATCAATCATTCAAGACACGATTTATGCATAAATAAACACCCTAAAAGGAAAAAATAACAGTTGTTCGGTACATATTTACTTGATACCTGATCACGGAAAAAAATAGCTGGTTCTTGTGAAATAACCCTGTATTTTATTGAGTTATTCTTTTTAGAATATTTTCTGAAAGTGGCGGTGGCAGTGGCGGTTTGAGGAAAATTTTATGATACTAGTTTCTATAGCGATATAGCAGTAATTAATATGTTAGAAATAAGTCCCGATAAGAACATTATCTGGCTCTTGCCGCCACTGCATCTTTCAAATATTATCATTTCATTTAAATTCCCCAACAATCGCAATACAAAACCCACATAATTGAAGTTTATATTATTCTGCATGAGACAGTGCATACTCTAACACCCGTATTCATAAATACTTTTTAACCATTACTTAGTTAAAATACTGTTTAAGAGATTCTAAATTCAAATTCTCTATACTTAGAAAATTTTGAATAAAGAGTTTGCTTATGGGTGTTTTAGCTAAGTAATGGATAAATAGTTTTTATGAATAAGGCTGTAAAAGTTTAGTCTATTCCATGTTATGCCAGATATACAATAGCTAATGTTTATTCACGCATTAAACACAAACTAAGAAATTATAATTTTAAGAACTAAAAGATTGGACTGGAAGAACAAGTGTATCTAAATTACTAATAATGTAATCATTTCAATATAATGTTTAATCTCACCAAATATTAGAAATAGAAACACCGACTACCTAGAATACTAGTCATTTATAGTTTAGTATAAAATATACTAGCGCACATTAAAGTTAAATAGTATTAGTAATTTATATCTAATTGCTCCATTTTATTATACCTAGCAATAACTGAGTAATCTCAATTTAAAGAAAACGAAAACTGCCACATATTCGAATTTTGACTCAATTTATTATTCTCAATATTTAAAATAGAAATCTTTATATAACATTTTGAAATCTAGTTTCTATAAATTGTGAGAAATTGTACCTATCGAGATTTTGTAAGATTTAGAACCTTTAAATTTAGGGAAGGCTGACCGCGGAATTTACATAATTCAATAAAATTGAGGAGTCCAACACTAATTTTGGTTATGTATTAGGTTATGATTCCTAATTGAGCTTTATCGTTTTAAAGAATGTCACACGATTATTTAAGACAGTTTGTTACAACAATAACCACGATTTTAATTGTTAAACAGATTCCGTTCTGATATAATGTATTTCTAGCAAAATATATTTAATTGTTGATATTATTTGATCTGAAATTCTAGAACGTTATGACGCTCAATTATTAAACGTAAGTATTAAGATTTTAATAGTGAAAATTTAGTCCATTAGATAAATCTATCAGTAAATTGGGATTGTCACTTTGGAATTGACTAATCACATTTTAGAGTGTATAAATTTGATATCTGAAAAGATTGAAAAACAACTGCTGATGATTTACTCCTGGGCAACTACTTAATACTATGTTCAATATTGTGTTAGTATTCTATGAAATTGACAAACTTAGTTCATGTGAATATAGACAATATATTTAGGTGCAGCGCAGACGACGGACTATCCATGACGCGCTTTTTAGTCTGAAAATAGAACCTAAGCAATTGTATTCAGTAACGCATACGACGCGCAAGAAGTCCGGCGCATAAAAGATCCAAGTCATTCTGGCAAATCGCGCCGCGCCACGCCGCACAAAAAGTGCGCAAAAAAATAGAACGTTTGCGTCAACGCCCGCTAATGCAGACGGCGTACACTTTTAGTATGCAATCTGCAGTCGTTAGTAGGAGACGTAACGTAAGCGGTATAATACCATGGCGCTAGACATCGATGTATACAAAACAGACCAGCAATTGATGATACTTCTAAGGCAGTTCAGTAATCGAAAGTATAGGATTTAGATACAAACTGGTTGAATAGAAATGCAGGGGTGAAATGGCACAAAACTTTGAAGACGATTTTTACGTTATTTAAATCTTGTTTGCAGCATTTGCGGTCTCAAATTAAAAATTATTATGATAATAAAGTGAAAAATCTTATCAAAGTTATGTCTCTATTCACCCCTCCGTTCCTATTTACCCCGTTTGACGGTAAGTACTCAAAATTCTCTATTTCTTCTACTTTTTTTGTACTGAGTTCAAATATACAGTACATCGCGATCTCTACATCCCTACAGTTCTGCCGACAGAATGATTGAAGATGTCGTCGAGTCTGCGTAAAATCCGCGACGGACTTTTTGCATGCCATGCAGACATTTTGTGCGCCACAGACTCGATCGCACAAAAAGTGTGATTGTCTGCGCTGCACCTTACTATCGGCCCACATGAGACCTATTACGGCCCTTACATTCAAGGTTTTTTTCAAAGAATTACTTGCTCAATCAGATCAATCTTTTCAGGGTTCAGTTATACAACTCGTATTTATATTGTGTAATACTTATTGTTTCATAAGAGTTTCTAACAAATGAAGTTATTTCACCAATATGATGGTTGTGTTATGTTAATTGTAAAATATTTAAGCTATTTATTAAACTGTTGCAAGTTATTTAAACATTAAACACAATAAAACTATGTATAAACAATGAGTTTCTTGAATGTAAAATGCGAAATAATTTAAATATGTATTCTAAATTGGGACTTAAATAAATAATTATACAATGTTTTCATGACACTGTATTTTTTTTTAACAAAATGTCCCTTTATAATGTGATATTACAAATATTCAAATTTTATTCCAGGCAGGTTATATTTGGGTGTCAAAGTATCTTGCGACTGTAGGAAAGTATGAAAGAAACGCAAAATTGGTATTTTCTCTTTTTATTTGTTAATAATCATCGCTCCTCAAAATATCGTAACATAATACAAGGGTTAAATATGAACAGCTCACAAATTAAATTCAGACAGTAATATTAACAGTACGAAGTTACTGTCACGGCATAGTTTCACTTGTCGGACGTGGGATCCGTATCTACAAGCTTTTTTTAAACATCCAACGACATAACTTTATGAAATTCACTGTCGGGCTGAATGAACGTCCAATAAATCAAAATCTGAATATCTTTTACAAATCATGTTGTTCACATTGATTAAAAAAAGGATCCGACGCCCGACGAGATAGGAAGACAAGTAGCTCGGTGACAGAAGCCATAATCAACACGTATATAACAGAGGGCCAATTCTACGTTTCCATTCGCAGCTCAGTCGCTATCTGTCAGAAAAACTTAATTTCTCATTAATTTTTGACAGATTACGACCGAGATGCAAATGCGAACGTTGCTTGAAAATGAGTAGAATTGGCACATTGGCTTATTTTAACTTTATGTACAGTAGTGGTACATAGGCGGGTGTTACACCGCCCCTTCGGCGATCTGACCGTAAAACTAAGCTAATATGTAACATATTAGTCTATTGTTACATTGGAAGATAGTTGTTTATAAAGCTATTAATGTATGGTTGTAAAAATAAAATCCTAGTGTAAATAATGACAAAGCTTTAATATAAAATATACATAATATGGAAACATCTTACAGGTCAAGAATCACGCGAGACACATCAAACATCGTAACAAATTTATACCTAGGTACTTGATTTTTTCTAATCTGTTTGAGTCAGTCAAAGGTCCAATTTGTGTTAGCGACCTTCTATTGGTCGGTGTGTGAGACAAATGCGACTAACTGCCATAGAGGTCAGTCGCATTATTAATTTATTAACAGTC
Source organism: Melanchra persicariae (assembly GCA_947386135.1). Taxonomy (NCBI): domain Eukaryota; kingdom Metazoa; phylum Arthropoda; class Insecta; order Lepidoptera; family Noctuidae; genus Melanchra; species Melanchra persicariae. Next base: position 5,964,565 of record OX376655.1, on the reverse strand, counting down.
AATATCGCATTTTGATGCCATATTGTGACGTTTTAATGCTATCTATGTTCCCAGTGCGAGAAAACGATAGAGCTATACTTGACGAACACCGGCAGTATCCCTTTTTAGCACTGAAAATAATTATGATGGCAGTTAAACTACATTATACGGCCCTAGCTCTAAAATTTACATGTCCATCAATTTTAAACAACGAAATTACATTTTGCACATATTTTCTTACAACAAAACCGAAATAGAAGTCCAGTCTTACCATGTGGGTAAAGAAAATAAAAGATAAAACAAAAAGTTAAATATTTACAACTTAGTCTAAGCTTCGTCTTCACTGGCGGACACGGATTTCCTGGATACCGGTGTGTCTGGTCTAGAATTCCGGGAGCCAGATCTTGATCGGGATCCGGAGCGTGATCTGGATCTGGAGGCGCGGGAGCCGGCGCGAGAACCGGATCTGCTTCGAGAACCGCTTTTAGATCTCGAACGTGATCTGGACCTCGATACACTTTTGGATTTTGAACGGGATCTGCTCTTTGACCTATGGAGGACAATGTGTGGTTAGTGGAATAAAAAGTGAAAAGAAAACAGCATTTATTGGATGTCAGTCCATAAGGTACAGACACATAAAATCAAATAAAAAGTGACAACAAATATAGTTTGTGCCTCACGGCTACGCCAAAAAGGTTCATTTCCGCAATATTGCCAGAAAGATGCTGTCTGACTTCGTTCCCAATGAAGCTAGAGGCATTATTGTTATATTTTACTGGTTATCCTATTAAAGTCGTCATAAATAGTCATCCTATTGTCGAACACAAACGCAGTAATATCCATTATTTACTAACAATGAAAGGTAAAAAAGTTAGCTTTACCTGGACCTCGATCTGGAAACACTTTTAGATCTTGAACGGCTCTTTGACCTGCTCTTAGATCTTGAACGGCTCTTTGACCTGCTCTTAGATCTCGAACCACTTTTTGACCTGGAAGACATTACAAAATAATTTTCATATTCATTATTCAATTACATATTACCTATATAATTATTGTCGCAGCCAACTAGCTTAATCAGCTGTTTAATTGGCAGCCTAGTCTTTTCATTTAAATGCGCCGATTTTTTCAGTGACCTAAGTCACATCTTCGGTTCAATGCCGTTTAATGACTTGCTCATGTCACGTCGCTGATTAAACGGAGGAGTTCAAAGAAAAGGCTTGGTTTTTAATGAAACGACTGATTAAGCTAGTTGGCTGCGGCAAATACCTACATGCTAATACTCATTGGGCATCGAAAACTTCATCCACATCATTGTCAACGGGAAAAGTGGCCAAAACATTGCCACGTTGAATGGCAATACTGATTATTTGGCCGAAAAAAACCAGCCTTAAGGTTATGTGAAGAGACGACTAAATGCTTGTTTTGTTTTTTTTTTTGCTTCTTCATATAGATTGATACATTTGGAATGAGACCTTTCTCACCCTTTGGGGTAACCTTCGACCAGTGTCACCATACTTGATCAATGCGCAAAGATTGAGGAAACATTACAACAAATACAATAACAATGTAAACAAATACAATTTCTTTAGCTTGCTTCAAAGACAATGAGTAAAATAAATCCTGTGAAATAAAAGTATCCTCACAAACTTACCTAGATCTGCCTTTGGATTTGGACCTTGAACGGCTTTTGGAGTGGGATTTGCTTTTGGACCTCGAACGACTCTTGGACTTGGACCTTGATCTTGACCTGAAAAAGTGAAAGCGTTATTTTGTATGTCCAAAATGCTGTATTTTTGGGAGAAACTGTCTTGAAACTGACAGTTCTGTCAATATCGTAAAATAGGATATTCGACTGGATTTTATCACATTTCTCAAACTTGGAGACAAGATCAGAAGTAGTAAAAAAGACGTGTAAGAATCTCAAATACGGAGAGAATCTAATTGAGAGCGTTTCAAATCGACTTTAAACACAGACAGCACTGATGTCACTCGCAAGTCACGCCATAGTGAATTTGCGCCAACCAGTACAAAGTTAAACGACGTATTGTGTGACAAGGATAGAATAATAATTTCGAAAGCCTGTTACTTCTAGCTCTATTTTTCCTCATAAACGAATATTATTTTTTTCAATTTTTAAATATTTTGGTAATCTTTGAAATAAGTATTAATTCATGCAGATGTTTGGTAGTAGCCAAATAATTGACTGATTAAACTTACCTATCGCTATCCGACGCAGACATAATCCTCTTACGTCCTTTATTAGCGGGCGGACTGCGACTGCCACCACTCCGGCTTCCACTTCCACTGCGACTTCTGCTGCGCGACTTCCTCGAGTTGTCGGATTCCGATTCGGAAGTCGATATCGTTTCTTTGGATACGATCTTCGCGCGTTGTTTCGCACCGAGTTTGTCGTCGGCGGCTTTCGCAGCTCGTGCTTTTTCGCGTTTACCGATACCTTTTTCACCCTGTTGATAAGTGACTGTTTAGTATCGGAAATTAAAAATGTTTTTTATCGTTTTTAAGCTAGTTAATCCAGCCAGTTTTAGTGGAACATGTCGAAACGAAACAAACTGTTCAAAATTATCTGATCTACTAAGAATAAAAACATTATCTCAATGACACAAAGCGTGTTTTCGAGTGAACATTACACATAACGGCTAGCTATTGGGACAAGAACTTCATTGGATTGAAATAAAGTTTAATTCTTGTAACTGTTAAGATCATTTTCGATGATCAAACAATTTGTTGCTTTTTTTAAATATTTCATATAAAAAAACGTGCCAGATAAGTAATCCTTATTTTATTAGGAATTCGTCAGACTCGAAGTATAAATAAAAGAACGTGTTACCTTCTTCCGGCCGCGCTTCTTGGGAGGGTCGCTGTCGCTACCGGAGCCGCGGCGCTCTCCCTTCCTGCGCGGCTTGCCCTTGCGCGCCTCGCCGCCCTCGCGCTTGCGCTTGCGCTGCTTCGGCTCGCGCCTGAGGACGACCAAAAGTTAACGTTACTGGATATGTCAAACTTTCTTCAAAGTTATTCAACTGTGGTATAGTATATGAGCGACATCATCATCTGCCTAATTTCGTGTAGACTCACCCATCTTCCCTGGGTCCCTCGCTGCCGCTGGGCGAGTCGGACACGTACTCGTCCCTGCGGCGCCCGCGGCCTCCCTTGGACTTGTTCTCCGACGGCATGTCGGCGAACAGCAGCGCGTTCTTCGTCTTCTCCTTGTATTCTTGACGCTTCTGTAGCGCCACCACTGTGTTCTTGGCTTGCTCCTCTTCGCGACGCTTGCGTTCGTCTTCCTGTTAGAGAAAAATCATGTTGGTTATTAATAAGTCGCGATTTTTAGGTAACGTTACAGAGTAGAGGAGCGGAAATACGTGTGGAGTATTGAGGTGAAAAAGAAAATAATACGGAATAGGTCCTAAGCAAAAATTAGATAAAGGTGATAACCACTGGGCCCACGTAGTGAATAATGTTGAGGAGTTTGTTGCGCCACTTTTTTTTCCCAGCTAAACGGGAAAAACGCGGGGTGGCATGTCCTGGCTTCAGCGCTGACACTTGTATGCTGCCACGTATAGTTACCTGTTGCCTACGGAAGGCCTCTCTCTGCTCCCGCTGGCGGTCCCGCAGCGTGACCTCCTCGTCGTGCTGCCTCCTGGCCCGGGCGACGTGCCACTGCGCCTGCGACAGCAGGTCGGCGCATGTCCTGGCTTCAGCGCTGGCTGCTGCGGCCGCTCCAGCTTCGGCTCGCGCGGCTCCTTCGCCCGCCTGGAAATGAAGATATGTGTCACTCCCATATTTTTACGAAAATTGTGTCAAGTCTGTGAGTAGATCACAGTATGTATTTCGTGTCACCTCAACCCCAGCGAGCCTGGTAAAGTGGCGATGCGACACGTGCAGCTCGTGCACGGCGCGCAGCACCAGGCGCAGGTCCGAGCGGTCGTCCTTGAGCACGAGCGCGGCGCGGCGCCGCAGCGTGAGCGCCGTGTTGTAGGCCAGCGCGGCGTCGTGCGGCGCCACGCGGCGCGCACGCAGCAGGCACGCGCGCGCGGCGCCCGCACGCCCGGCCAGCGTGGCCGCGCGGGCCACCCACGTCAGCCACTCCACGTCGTGGTGCATGCGGAACTTGCGGACGCAGTTCTCGTACTGTGGGATGAAGGTTTTACTTATAACTGACAAGTAAAGAGCTATGTATTACAATTTTGCTGTTGATTTAGAGCCACTCAAGCATAATATTATGTTAAACCAGAATCGCTGAATACGATTATTCACGACCCAGTAACTGGGTAATAAGACACCCCTTAGTAAGATTGACTTTAGCGCTTTAAAAAGTAATTAAAAATATTGTATATGTAAACTTATTTTCGATTTTAATTATTTCATAAGTAACTGTTATTCAAATCGTTCTCCAAATAAACGTATCTGTAAGTTAACTCACCATCTGTATAGCATTGATATACTGTTTCTGTTCAACGTAAATGTGTGCGATGTTCATCCACACATCAGGGAAGTCGGCAGTCGCTTCTCGCACTTGCGCGAATATGTCGCGAGCTTCGTTTACACAACCCTGCGACAAACAACATATATTAATTTGTACTTCTAAAATCGGCGAGCTGGTTTAAGAGTATGAGTAAGGTATAATTTAATTACATTTTATATGAGCCATTTTAGTTTTAACTGTCATAGCAGATGATCCCATGCCAAAAATGAACTTAAGGCAAATATGCTTCCGAATTTACGATCTTTTATCATCAGCCTAACATTTTCCTTTGTTAGGGTTGGCTTTGAGTCTGAGTCAAATATCAGATTGTCAACACACAGATCTACAAACGACAATCGGGAGCTAAGGCATAACGTATCAGCCAAGACATTGAGGGATCTCGATGGGAAAGGCATTTCATAAAAGGTATAAGTAACGAAATTAATAGTATTTGTTTTTACCTTATGCGCAAGTACACATCCAATACCGTTGGCTGCCCATATGTTCTTCGGGTCATTCTTCAGAACTTGTTTGTACATAGTGAGTGCTCGCTCTTGATGACGCTTCTCCCTGTCTTTCTCACGACAAGGCTGGTGAAGGGTTTGGAGCCATACGTTACCTAAGAAATGTTGACCCCTTTGTTAATAACATAATAGAGAAGAGAGAACAAAACAACCACGCAGAATAATAAAGAGTGGCATCAAATTAAGATCAAATAGAATTTTTTTCGATCATAACGACCACATGCCATGTAGCTATTATGCCGTTGACATTAAGTTCAATTTCCTTAATATTTTGTGTAACCCCAAATTACAAAACAAAATAACTCACCCAGAGCGATCAACGAGTACGCATCATTGGACGTGCTAGAATTCTGCAGAATCCTCTCAAACTTCTTCTGACCAGGCCCCCATTCCTGCTGCGCTAGATGCAGGTTGCCCAGCAGCGACCACGTGTCCGGGTGCTCTGTGTTCACTTTCAGGGCTTCCTTGAACCAGTCCGAGGCTTCGTAGATCTGGCCCTTGTCGCGAGCCATGCAGCCTAATCTGTACAAGTAAATAAAAGAAGTACATAAAGGAGTTCGAGTGACACAAAAAGTTTGATGTACTGTCTTCTTTTTGTCCCGTGACAAAAATTAAATTTTTTGAGTTCACAATCTGAGGTAGTTTTGAAGTTATAAAGGGATAAAAACTCACTCATTGCATCTTAAAGTTCATTTTCCAAGGCAGCCAATTTTTTGGTCTTTTTCATTACAAGCTACTCAAAAATGAACTTAGAATACATAGCGCTAGAGTATTGGCAAAGGAATATAAATTTATCTGGGATAGTGTTGTTTTAAATGGCATTTCAACCAAGAAAGTTACATCCACATGTGCTTACCTCAAATAACAGTCAATGTAGTTGGGATGTTCCTTCAATATGTCCTTGTATAGTTTCTCTGCTTTGTTGTACATACACAACGCTTCATTCAATCTTGCTAGATTGTACATAGTAGTCACTGCTATAGAGTTGTAGTATTGAGCGTCCAATGTTTCTGCGTCTGCTTTTTCCCTAAAAAAAAAGTCAAGGAATTTAAAAACAGTTGGAAATGGCACAAAACGTTTTGGGTGTACTTTCATAGTGCATACAGCTAAGGAGTGGAATTCCTTGCCAGAGTCTGTGTTTCCTGACAGCTACAACCTGGGAGTCTTTAAGAGTGAATAGGTCACTTCTAGGCAAGCGTGATCCATCTTCGCTCACATCATTGCTTACCATCAAGTGAGTTTGTGGCCAAATGCGAGCCTATCAATTTAAAAAAATCTTTGCCTGATGTCGAGTCATAATACCTTTGGTGGGGTTATGTATGATTTACCTTTCAAGTGCTTCTTCCAAGTAAGTCTTAGCTTCATTCAAGTTTCCAAGTCTGTAATGTAGGGCTGCTACATTGTTTAATATTTCCGCTGGAATGTCTGCATTCACTTTCTCTTTGAGAATCTTCATTGCAGTACTATAAGCGTTTAGAGAACCCTGAAACATAAATTAATGTTTGTGATGCATGGCCAAGTTTTTGATTGTGAGTTAAAAAACTAGGTTTTCTTGTGGTGAAGTTACCTGCAGATCATTCTGTTCCAATATTTGAGCCAACTCTATCCAAGCTTCCACATCATCAGGAAACTGTTCTGTGACTTTCTTCAGATGTTGTCGAGCAATATCTCTTTTTGACTGTGACGGCGAATTGGCGTATAAAGAACCTAAAATCTTCATCGTTTCGTAGTTCCCAGGTTGGACTTTCAACACTTTTTCAAAGCATTGGGCTGCCTGAAACAAAAAATGTGAGTTTTAGATAGGTACTTAATCTTAAGTAATATTAATAAAATTTATGTCGATTGCAATCCAATAGTAATCTCTGAAGAACTGAACCCATTACGAAAATTTCACTGATGGAAAGCTATGGTGATTATTATTTTTTATTACTGTTAATTTTGAATAATTTTACTTTTTTGTCATGTGCAAGTCCCAAACCAACATTTTTCTTTCATATTTTTGCGGAATAGGCCGTGGGCGCGAAGCCTCGCATAGCTAGTATTGAATCTAGATAAAGAAAGACAACTACTTTGTGTAGCTGAGACAGTTGACAGAAATCACATAATAATATTATGTAATTTAGTAGCCATGTTACTGAATCATTCTCAAGACGTAAATCAAACATGTATTAAAAGCATTAAGTTTACCTTCGAAAAGTGTATTGTATTAGCCCATAGATTTAACAAATAAATTAACCTGTACTAACTTCAAAAAATAAATGGAAATTTACAATTCCGTTCATGGACTGTGTGTGCAGTAACATTCTAAGAATTATCTAAAAATACTACAAAACTTACATTCTCCGTATCCCCTCTATAGATATACATCTGTCCCAGCCCATAGTGTGGTAACACGAAGTTGGGCGGCGCGAACTGGGTCGCCTGGTAGTAATACTGGAAGGCCTGGTCACAGTCGCCCTGGGCGTGGAAGGCTCGCGCGAGGTGGTGACAACTTTCAGCGCGCATAGCTTCGTTCTCAGTGTTGTGGAACGCGTGTAAGGCTAGATGTTGGACCTTGCTGTAGTCCTGATGGGGAAAATACTTACTGTTTTACAAGGCATTTTTTTAAATGTTATAAAATTTGCAATGTGGAAAAAAATTACAATTGAAAGCTCTTGAGGCACAATTGCCATATTTTCAAGAAACTTTCGCATTTCCATCTCAGCTGCAATCTGTCACACACATCAAATTAAACATTTGTTTGATAAGTTTTGTGATTGAATGACGCCGAGATAATACTGCGATTTGCGTTAGAAACTGAAGCTCAACTGTGGCCTCCATTTGCAGTTACAAGAGAAAGTAGTTTCCCTAGAGAGAAAGATTACTATCCTACCAGAATAAAGTTTAGTAAAGCTTCAATAACAAACTTACCTTTTTGAAAAAGAAGTGGTTTGCCAAGTGGTTCAAAACCATAGGGTTCTTGGGGTCTATGGCATAGGCTTTCGACAACATAATCACAGCCACTTTATTTGACTCACTCTCTTGAAGATTTAGTTTGAGGATAGATAAGCCAACTAGCGCACCAACGCATTGTGGGTCTAGCTGTAACGCTCTTTCGAAAGCCATCCTAAAAACAAAAGAAATGCGTAAGTAATTTAGTAAGTAGTTTTATATAGGCTGAACTAAGGATGAAGTTGCTAGACCTTGAAGAGGTTTGCGCTAAAACCTGATGCATAGATTTAGCTAACCTGCAATAGCTTGGAATTTAATTCATGCTGAATTTTAGACGAAATTTATTATGTAATTAAAACAAAGTACAAAGTTGAATTCTAACCTAGCTTTTTCCTGATTATTCAGCTTCATAAAACAGTGACCCATTCCCAATCGTAAAGCCGCTGGGCTATCCGGGTTGGTTCTCAGGGCCTTCTTGTAGAATGCCAATGCTCCTCTGTAATCCTTGCGGTTAAAAGCGATGCAAGCTTTGCCAAGCAATGAAGGGACATTGTTGGGTGACTGGTTCAGTACGAAGTTGAACTGGGCATCTGCTTGTTCCATTTTATCACCTTCAAGGAGACAGAAGTAGGCTCGGCCAAGGAGATGGTTCTAGAATATGGTAATAAATTATTCTTTAATTTACGCTTTGAGTTGTGTTTAAGAGCGTGTACGCCGTATATCATTTCATACAAACTTTCAAGTCCTTATTCTTCAAAATGAATGAACCGATTTTAACGAAACTTGGTATGCATACGCTAGATATCCAGGTCTAAATAGTTATCAGAAAACATTATTGAAAAAGAGTTCAGAGGGAAGGATATAGTGATTTTTCACTTTCTATACAAAACTTAAAATCGCTCTCTGTCTCCCTCTGAAATCATTTTCAAAAATGTTTTCTGATAACTATTTAGACCTGGATATCTAGCGTATGCATACCAAGTTTCTTTAAAATCGGTTCATTTATTTTGAAGAATAAGGATTTGAAAGTTTGTATGAAAAGCCGTACCGCGTAAACGCTCTTAAGTATTTTTTCTTTTTCAGTCTTTCATGCTTGCAATTTTTGGTGGGTTTATGTAACAATAGTTAACAATAGTTTCTCATCTTGTACAGACTATTATAAAAGCGAAAGTAAGTTTGTTTGTTACGCTTTCACGCTAATACGGCTGACAGTACAAATCAGAAAACCTTCCTATTTCCGATATTCACGCGGGCGAAGCCGCTGGTAGAAGCTAGTTTATAGTAATAAAGACTTTAAAAAAAAAAGGTTTAATAATTAGAAGATCGTTTATTAATACTTTGTCTACAGAGGATAATACTGGTATTCAGTTGCACCTGGTTAAACTGGAAATCGACTCCTGAACAGATCGTCATGAAATTTGGCAGATATAGCAGATTAGACTGGGATATGGAAAAGGACATAGGCTACTTGTTTACGCGATAACCGACATTAACGCGGGCGGAGCCGCGGGCAAAAGCTAGTTAAAATATATTATAACTTACTTGATCATACATGATGATTTTATCAGCCATTGTGTAAAGGAGAGTTGCTTTGGTAAACAACTCTTTTTTCTTGTCTTTTGACTTTTCCTTATTGGCCTCCTGGACATAGTATGCGGCCAACATATCGAGGGCTCGCATTTGATCCCTTTCAAAGTCCCTATAGTCAATGTTGGCGTCTGTACGGGACGCCTCCAGTATTTTGAGAAAATCATCGATTTTCTTTTGTTTGTAGTACGCAAGCTGAAACAAAATAACAGTTTTCAGAAACAACATTCCCTTCTTTAAGCATAGGTTAATTCAAAGCCATTTCTTCAGTCTTTCTTTCAGGTCTGGATGCATAAATGGGTATTTCTCCACTAAATGGAAAATCACTGTCCCAAGCTAATTTTATGTTACAAATCTTAATATTTCTCAGTTTTTTGTATCAATACCGACATAGTATTAGGTATTCTTGGCACACCACAGCTTATTTAGTAATTTAATAATGTAACATTTGATTAAATTAACTTCAAACACAGTCACCTGGTATGTCCCTTTTCCAGAATTACAAATCTTGTTACCAATATTTATTTTTTTGCAATTGATAACTGAATAAAAAAATATCCAAATAATACATAACAAAAACACAGTAAGACATCTTTATATACTTATTCACAATTATTTTTTTACAATGGGAATTGAATCAAAAAATCTGTGCGAATACTGTCCCAAATTATTAAAACAGTGCCCTGTTAAAATTTTAAAACCACGCTCAAGTCAAATTTTGTTTTCAAGAAATTGTGAACGGAATGCAATCAGTGTGAAGTTTCATTTGGTTGTGCAGCCACCTTTTTTTTGTGCTACGATTGCATCTGCTGGTGAACCACGCGTCTCGGCAATTTGTAAAAACAGTCCAACGTAAGCCTTTTTTTACAATTTTAAGCATTTCAATAACAACAATTTGTTTAAAACAATTGGTTATCTAGTATGTAGCCACATCTGTTAGGCTGATATATTTAAATGATTTCGTTTTGTATTCATGTAAAAATTACAGTCCCCTGGCCAACAATTTCGTCATTTCATTTATGATGTCAGTTTTAACCAAATATTGGAGAAGTTACCAGATCCAGATCTAAGTCTAAAAGGGAGAAGATTATTTTCCATTATCTGTACCGGTCTTTGAGAAATAAGTTAATTTAATTTTTTTTTCTCAAGTGCAATGATAAGAGTAATTTTTTTGTAAGGCGTTGTACAATTCACGTTAATTTCTTTAAAAGTAATAATGGTTCAAACTATTATGAAAACATAAAATATCGGTTGCAATAATGAATTAGCAGTTGTAATGTTTCTTTGTTTAGGTATATTTTTGTTTTTTATTATTATAAAGACTGACTTTAGTGTCATACAAATTAGTCTTAAAAATTCTGTTAAACTAAGAAGTTGATTTTGTTTAGTTTAACACTTTTAGACATTTTTGTTACAAGCCTTAAAAAAGTCAGTATAATAAGTAATTTTGGTTTTAATACTGTTGATTGATTAAAAAAAAAGCTTTTAAAAATCACATATTTTAAGTTAAATCACATATTTTAAGAATAAAAAAAAAACTGATTAGGTACTTTAATGAACAAAAATACTTATTTTTGTCCTCAAAAACATTCCCCTGGATGGTTTTTAGAACAGTCTTGTATGGGCGAACTTCCAAATAGCAGAGAAACAACCAAATACATTAATCATTTCTTCTACATTATTTTGTCATTGTTATATTTTCTAGCATACTTTTTCGTAGAGTTTGGAAATGTAAAACGATAAGACTTAAATAGCATTGGAAAATAGATTCTCGGATTTAATTAAAAAACAGGCATAAACAAACCACCACATAACTAAAAGGCGAAATTGAAGCCGTCAACTATTATTTTTAACTGATTGTAAAGTAAATACTTTGAAATTACATACATGGTATTTCTTGCCGTAGTTACAGTTTGTGGACTACGTGTTACAGGCATAAACAAAAAAAATTGAGGTTAAGTTTACTTACACCAACATTGATCCAGACGTTCAGCTGAGATCTTTCCTGTTGTAATATACTAAGCACTTCATCTCCGGAGGGTAACTGCTCTGGATCTAATTCTATCACCTAATTAAACAAAAAAAATATATGATTACGACACTGACACTTTATATCGAGTACATAAATAGTATTTTCTTATTAACTACACAGTCACCTCATCGGTGCTCATCAGTGGGATTTCGAGCGACATTTTGCTGCTTTTTATCACGATCCACTACATCACAAGAATAAATTGTAATAACTATGTTTTAATTTTAAACGAAAATACACGACACTGCGACGCTCGCTACCGACTGCTGCCGACCGACGCTACGCTAACAATGATAATGTAATAGGTACTGTGCGTGCTCACTGCTCAGTGCTCTGGACTGACGCTAACATGTAGGGATGGGCAAAAAATATCGACATATTTAAATATCGAAATTCTACCATAAAATTATCGATTTAATCATCGAAAGTTTTTAATCGCGATAAATCGATTTTCGATATTTATTTTAAAGTATCGAAATTGCATCTATTTCGATATATTTTGCAACACAACTCTGGTTTCGTGTTTATTGATACTCCTTGCATGCTCCTCGCGCATCGTTAACTACCGCTCGAGCACTGCCGGCACACCGGTGCAGCGGTGTGCCGCGAGTTTTCCGCAATTTTAATGTTTATTATTACTATTACATAAGATTCATTTTTATTTTGGAATTTTCACATGTCAGTGCTCGAGTGGTTAAAAAATCCCGCCAAAATCTTTATGAATTGCAATATAACAGTAAGACTATTGGCTACGAGCAAGAAAACACTAACTAATACTCTAATGCCATCAGTGTGAAACGTATAAGACCCTGAAGTTAATAATTTTCGTTTTTTTTAACAATTATTTACAAAAAAAAAAAAAAAACATATTCTTTTTTCCTATGTTTTTAAAATCATTAGAAAACTGCAGAAATATCGATTAATCAATATTGTTGATGTTGTTTAAAACCGCCGATACAATTAATTTCGATATATTTTTTCATTTGCCCATCCCTACTAACTGGCTCACTATGGAAGTTATGGCAATGTTGCCATATTTTTCATTACAAAACCTCCCGCATTACTGACTTTCACATTACCAAAAGGTTGAACAAAACCAAACGACTACTTGATTTGTCCGTTGAACTACTACAAATAATGTTTCAACTACCATTAAATGAAAAGAATACTGTAAAGCCGGATTTACATTACGAAACTAGTGGCATGAAAGTAGTTCCGTGACATTCATTTCACCAACAATTTCACGTGTAAACGTCAAGCTTTACAATGCATGCATCGATTTCACGACACTGAAACAGTTTCGAGATGCGCGCGATTTTTGGATAAAACTAGTGTCATGCAACTAATGTCATCGTATAAAATCGACGCGAAACTAGTGTCGCGAGCGCCTGCGCTGATAGGACGTGTGTTTTGTAGTCGTGCTTGGTTTCTTGCTAGCCAGCCTCGAATCCACCAACATCTTTTCTTTCGAAACAACTTTTTCTTAATTTTTACTATAACATTTTTATGACCAACATTTTGCAATGCAAAATAAAGCTTTGATGTTGGCGGAGCCTTGAACACAGACATACTGTAGGTTTCACGAAACTGTTATTTTTAATGAAACTAGTTTCACAGGTACTGAAAGTAGTGTTATGAAATTAATTTCATAATGCATGAAACTTGTTTCGTAATTTAAATCGGCTTAAGTTCTACATATCGTCGTTGCTTTAAAACCTATGTGTATAAAGTAACTTTTCGAGAAAAAAATAAAAACTTCCCGTAAAATGTAGGTTGACACTTCAGGTTTTTAATAATGAAACATACTTTATCGATATATTATGATCTCACAGTCACATGGGAGTTTTTGCTAAGTATAGGTACGTATTCAAACTCGCTTTTTAACCGACATCAAAAAAGGAGGAGGTTCTCAATTCGGTTGTATTTTTTTTTTTTACTCCGTCGTTTATGAACCGATTTGCAAATTTTTTTTTTCCCCTTGCTTGATATGCTTCCAGATTGGTCCCATTTTTTTCAAAATCCAGTTCTGATGATGGAATCTATGAGAAATCGAGGGAACTCCTCAAATATTATAGGCAACTATATAGTTATTTTGGTATTTTCATCGAGAACTTAAGCATCTACAGTCAAAAAGTAACATTTGATGAAATGGAACTAGTGGAGAAGACCAGAAACCAGTGGCCAACGGAACTTGACACTCGCATAAATATCACAATGCAACTATGACAATGCAAATAAACAAATGATTCTGAATAGTTATGTTGAGAATGGTATCGGTCATCGAACTGATCTGATGATGATGGAGCTGGATGGTAGACAAAATCTAAAACTAAGAAAATTAATTCTAATTTAGGTATAACAAAAAAGTCATTTAATTTTTTTAATTTTATAACTATATGTTTCGATAGTGTTTAAGCCTTACTTAGGTAAAGTATGTAATGGACAATAATATTTCAAATCATCATAAGTACCTGGACGGACACCCCAGAGGTATTATATATACATTGCCTAGGTAATACTAACTATTGTATAGAATACCTGTATTATACAGATTGCCGGTAACATATATATACGGCATCATTATTAATCATCAAATACCTTTTTCAAAAGAATATGCAATGTGGGGACGAAATACACGTCATTGTGTTTATATTATAACTAGCACTACGCCCGCGACTTCGTCCGCGCGGATTTAGTAGGTACTCCACAAACTTCAACTAATCACCCCGTTCAACCCGTCAGGGTTTGATTATGCAAAAATTGTTAGGTACATCTGTTTCAATTATCCCGCTTTTAGTTTGATCATAGCATTCCGACGTAAATTGAAGCAAGCAATTATGTCCTCCCCTAAAATCTTATATGTAGTTTATTTTCGAAAAATCCAAACATTTGTTATTCTTATTGTTTTATCGAAAACATTCAAATTCCGTGGTGTTTCAACTTCATCGGACCAAGCATTGATACGATTATCCCCAGTTCGCTCAAGCCGCGACACATTTTTCTTACTCCGAGCATGTTTATTACCGTCGTAACTTTTGAACGAAAGGTCCGATTTGAATAATTTAAAATATAATTTACACGGACATAATCAACCTTAATTATCAAACCATTGAAATCACCATTTTTAATTTTACCATGAGATTTGCTTGAATAATATGAACAAAAAGCGGTCATTATGACTTATCCATAATAGTTAGACATATGGTACCGCGGACTTTTTTGTAGATATTGATGACCTCTATAAAACTGTAGTACATCACTCTGCTCTATTGTCAATAGATTCCGCAGCGTACGCGATATAAGGATTTTTTCTCACACCTGGGGTTACATTATCGAAGTTTTCATACGGATCCCTAACTTTTTTGAAAATATTCTATAGCCTATGTCCATCACCGATAATGTAGGATTCTACTGGTGAAAGAATTTTTTAAATCGGTCCAGTAGTATCGGAGCCTATTCATTTCAAACAAACAAACAAACAAATCTTTCCTCTTTATATTATTAGTGTAGATAAGAAATACTAAATGGTTAATGATAAAAATAATACAATAGGTACACTGAATAGGTCATAAAATAATAATAGCGTCGGTCTCTTTGTATTTTACCGACTTGACTTTGTATGAATGTAAATACCTAGTAATGATAACATTGTTTCCTACACTGAATGGGTTTTAAAATAATAATAGCGTCGGTCTCTTTTTTGTGTTTTACCGACTTCTTTGTGCGCGAATGTATTTATTATTGCTAAAATAGATTACACTAAATGGGTCAAAAAATAATAATAACGTTGGCGTCTTTGAGTTTTATCTATCTGTCTGTTGACGAAAATGCCTACTGAGTACTGCTAGTTTTTCGGTTTTTCGTAAGGCGAGAACTAATTCGAATTTGTAAGAAAGGACATTTTTTTTATTTGAAATAGACACATCGATAGTAGGTATTTTATGCGGCGTATCATCCCTTCACGGGAATAAAACGTTTAAAAAAAAACAGTGTACAATATTTACGACATGGTACCTTTTTCATAAGAATATTCAATGTAGGAACGATATTAACTTCGTTGCCTTCATTTTAATAAAAAAAAACACTAACCGGCGAGAAATAAAAAAAAAAATCCAAAAAAAAAACCGCCTTCAAAAAAAAGAAACAAAAACCGCTCCCACTAAAAAGTTGAAAATAAATATTTGAATTGCTTTAAAGAAACATAATTTAAAAGTAAACTTATTTGACATTTATATTTTGCAAATATTTAAAATTTATTACTTCTTTTTGGAGTCGGTGCCAGCCAAAGCAAGGAAATACGAATAGGCAATAATTCCTAGAAAAACTACCTCTAACTTAACTATAAAACTACCAAGATACCAATTGCATACACATATTAATTAAAAGACGAATACGGACTAGACTAAATACGAAAAAATTTAACCAATATGCACAATAATTTCTTTTAAACGAAAAAAATATACTTATAAAAAAAATCCAGCCACTTTTTAAGTAAGTACTTTGACATTTTTAGCATTGTCTTTATGCATCTGTTTTTAAATTTTGTCATTGTGGATCAAAAAACAATGGCACGGGATATTAAATATAACTAGATACTTATCAAGTTCCAACAATAAAGCTGCTGGCACCGGCTCCAAAAAGAAGTAATAAATTTTAAATATTTGCAAAATATTAATGTCAAATAAGTTTACTTTTAAATTATGTTTCTTTAAAGCAATTCAAATATTTATTTTCAACTTTTTAGTGGGAACGGTTTTTGTTTGTTTTTTTTGAAGGCGGTTTTTTTTTTTGGATTTTTTTTTTTTTCAAATAATGCATAACTCATTTTCGACAAAAATGTTACATAGGAGATTATAAATTTGCAACGACGATATTATGAAGTTACATAAGAACTTTACAATCGCAGAAACCTGTCGATAAATAGAAATTTTACAAAAAAAACAGATTCTACCAATTTCAGCCATTGGCAATAAAAAGTTTCCATTACCCCCATAGATAATCAAAATTTTACACTGATGAAAACGATGTAATGGATGTCATGATTATCACTATTTAGTCGATTATTTCTGTTGGCCCTCTATTTCGCAGATGATCCCATCCAAACAAAATGTCAACAGTCAGTGTCAAATAATATTTTATATTTCGTTGATTCGTTTATTATTTTAAATGTTGATTTCAAGTAAAGAAAAAGACTATTAAAATGAATACAAATAAGACTGACGTCATATTCTTCGCATAGCGAGTCCTTAGAATGTGTTATTTATACAGAAACCCATTACATTCTTCTCTTCAAGCATTCACTCGTAAACAATAACCAGGATGAACAACAAAGTAACTTGTAAACGGCTTAGGCCGAATGCTATTTTTGAAGATTGGTTAACGATAATGTATGAAGATGCTAAAATAAACCAAAGCCGTCTTGAGAATAAGCTTAAGGAGGCATTGGAATCCCTGATACGATACCCATTGCCGTTAAAATCAGGAGCTGAATGTATCATACTGAAAGGGTTTGATAAAAATATATGTACGTATTTAGATTATTTGTTAAATCAGGACTCTAACAACGATGCTATATCTAAAAAATGTAAATCAAGCAGTGATGAGGTCATATTAATTCCTTCTGAAAAGCCTGTACCAAAAACATCATCATTAAATAATAATAAAAAATTGCTCAGCGAGCATAATTCACAAAGCAATAGCAATAATCTTGCTTTGAATGGACATCCAAGTGTTGAGTTACCAAAATTATCATCTGACCCACTAGCTGAGTGTCATGTTAATGGACAACATAATATGGAAATTGACAATGTTCAGGACTCAAATACTGCACCCTCGGTCATTACTAACAATGACAAAGTAAAGGTTAAAAGGGAAGAAAAGAAGACAGGAAAGTATAAGCCTGCTCACAGATCTGGGGGTCACGCAATACTAGTTGCACTGCTAGAACAGAGTATAGAAAACCCTGGCAAAACTGCACTGACTAAAGAAGAGTTAATTGAAAAAGCCCAGAAACATGCTGAAGAATCATTTGTTCGATGTAAAAGTGATTCTTTTTATTCTGCTTGGTCTAGCATGTGGACACTTCAGAAAAAGGGGTTGGTGACCAAAAATAAAGAAAAGAAGGCCAAGTACACATTGACTGAAGAAGGCAGAGAACTGGCTAGAGAGATTCTAGATGATGCCAAAAATATCCCTACCATAAATGATATTATTTTTAAGGATTTCCCGTCTACTAGTAGTGCTTCAATTCAACAAAATGCAGATATTGTTATGGATGATGAAATTCCATCTACATCTGGGAATATACCACCTATAAATGCCATTGAAATGGCACCTGGCACATTTATAATTATATTGCTTATAGACAAAAATGAAACTGGCGGGTACTTGTCTTGTCTTTTTTTATCACAATGAGTGCATTAGCATTCTGTTTTGAACTTTAATGACACTGTATGCAGAAATGTTTTGGAATTTGTTAAATAGGGATTTCAGGTACTTTTCCCTCATATCAGAAATCAAGTGACTTAACTCTGTTTTAGTAGTAGTTACTAACAGTCCCTTATGTGTAAGACCACATAAAGCATACAAGTATCTGTATTGTTATCACTACCTTGAATACAAAATCTTATAAAACTAAAAAACCAAGGTTTTTTAGTTTTCGATGGTCTATTAAACTTATCCTTATAGTAATACATTTCAATAATTTTCACAGGCTTAAGAAGAAAAATGATCCCACAGTTGCTCAGTTTAACAAGTATAAAGACCTGAAACATGAATACAGGAGCCTAAAAGTTGGTGACTTTGCATGGATAGCCAAACATAAAGATCAGGAACTGGTTCTACCATTTATCATAGAACGGAAAAGAATGGACGATCTCGGCGCCAGTATTAAAGATGGGAGATTCCATGAGCAGAAATTTAGGCTACATAAATGTGGAATTGATAATGTAATTTACATGGTTGAGAATTATGGAAAGAACAAACATGTGGGTCTGCCTATACAACATCTTATGCAGGCGATAGCTAATACAAGAGTCCAGGATGGATTTAAAGTTCATGTGACTGATTCTCTGACAAATTCTGCTCGATTTTTAGCTATGTTGACTAAAAGATTGACTGTCAGATATGAGGTAATACAAAAGTATTAGTTTTGTAATTTCTCTCCAACTGTGCTGGTGTTGAAAGTTCAAAAATCTAATTCTGGTTCTTCTTTTTTCAGAACAAGCGTTTACGAGGCTGTAATGCTGATCCCCAAGGTGAAATGCTGATGACATTTGACTACTTCAATAAATCGTCTGCTAAAACAAAGCCGCTCACAGTAACAGAAACCTTTATCAAAATACTTCTCCAACTAAAGGGAATGTCTGTGGATAAGGCTTTGGCAATAACAAAGAAATACCCGACTCCACTTACTTTGATACATGCTTACGTTAAATGTGATAGGAAGGAAGGTGAGACACTTTTAGCGTATTTGAAGTACGGCGATCTTTATCGCAATGTCGGCCCTGCAACTAGCAAGTCCATTTATCAATTGTTCTCGAGTAACGGCGCTGAGTAACCTAGACGTCCTTGACCTTAGCCCATGCGCATGTGGCGTGGGTTTGAAATTCCACTCTTTATGGACGTCTCATTTAAAAACTTGCCCTCGGTTTCTGGAAAATTATCAGAGCATCAAATTAGACGCGAATTTATTTTCTGCATTGTGGAGATAAGGGTGAATTTGCTATGTTAAGTTTCAGATTGACGCTTCGATGCGCTTCGACTCTGCACTAGTATGAATTGTTGACCCTTAGAGCTGTTGTTTTTGCATTATCATGTCTTTGATTGAACCAACTTGATCAAATGAAACATTTATCCCTCCTGCACGCAAAATACGCGCTTAGTCGAGGTCGTGGAGTTGCGAAAAATAGCCCGATTCACATAAGGTTTGAAACAACTTGGAAAAAAAATGCAATTGATTTACACACATGCATGTGAACAGCTATGATGTTTTAAAACTAGTGTTATTTTCCATCAATCTGTAGCAACATTATATAGTTTTACTACGCCGTAGATTCCTTTTAAAATGCTGATGTGTTGTATGCATGTAAGTAGCTATTAGAAGGTAGAGTAGGATATTAGGAGGGCCGGCATTGAATATTCGCGAACGGTCATTAGCGCTGTCAATATAAGGTCAATTGCACGGCAATGGCGACGGAACAGTTTTTTATATTTAATACCTAGGTACCATTTTGTATGTAGGTATCGTGGATAACTAAAAGCAACGCTTGCCGAGATCGGTCTGTGGATGGGTGACCATCTGGGGGACTGTCTTCATGAGCCTAGTTTGATTTAACAAAACCCGTCCTTACTGCTACAAATATAGGTGTGATCATGTCAAATTTTTACCATTGATCACGAATGAAATCCTATTTTCAATCCTACTAAAGAAATAAAATCTATTTGTAAGTAGGTAGGTATTTTTAAGTGTCCTGACATTCGACGTGTTTATTTGTGAAACCAGTCTAATGCGAGTTGAACTTGCGCACTAAGGATTCCGTACCACGCCTTTATGCTGAAATAACCGATTTATTATTCGTTGTTTTAACGTAGAGTCTGTATTTGAAATTAGGCACAGCTCAGTGCCTAATTTATTGTAAGTACATTATATATTTATATCATCTTTTATATAGAGCAAATTGATTGATTAATTCTAGAATTCTTATATTTCTAAGGACTCTCGATCATTCGCTAGCTATAATATTTATAGACATAGGACATAGGTAAGAACATAGTCAAAGGTCTTTTACGTCTATGAAAGCCACCTTTGGATATGGAACCCTAAAAAATATCTGACATCTTGGTCTGAGCTGACATTACAAAAAAGTTGACCAATTAATAGGTAGAGCTGGGAGTTAAAGGTCAAATGATAATTATATCAAAATGAAACCGTCAGTGTGTTTTGCTATTATCATTTCTTTGATTTGCATGTGTAGGTAATATTATAACTTCACTGATATAAATTTGTGGTTAAAATTGTGATTTTTAAGAATAAGTACAAATTTGTGGTTAAAATTGTGATTTGTATAATAATTAGGTAGGTATGTGGATCATTTTCATTCCATTTCATGGTCTTGGAACCAATTGATAGTAAGTATAGGTATAAGATGTAGCTACATGTAAATATAAGGATTCTAGGTGTGTTCATGTTTAGTGATTAAAGATAAAAAAATCTGTGTTTACTTTTATCTTTATGGCGAAAGCTAGCGCACATTAGAGTGGGCTTGTGGCAACGCAATGTATCTGCATCACTATCATGTCCGTGACTACCGCCGGACCACCAACACCCAACGTACCTACTAATTTTCTTCCAATTAAGGAAGCGATTTAGACTTCCATAATTGGTAAAAAAATAGTACTTACTCAATTGGTATTCATTAGTACTCGAACAACAAAATTTGTACCTACCTACCTTAGTAGTTTTCTAGAAAATCGACTTTAAAGGCGGTAGTCACGCTCCCTACAGCAGAACCATGATAAGCGCCGGTAAAAGGGGCAAGCTACAGCTATTCTAAGAATACAAATAATTAGTACTTACTTACTTTAATATTTGATTCATTAAACAGAACTTTCGCGCGTTCGTTAGGCAGCTTGTCGCTTTCCTCAAACCTACATAGACAATTAGTACCTACTCTGCAAGATAAAATTAGTAAGTACCCAAAATCCAAAATTATATCTACCATGCCATGCCATTGGTAGGGTGGCGGTAGTCACGGTGTTAAATTTTCATTGCAAGATTTCCCTATTGAAACAAACTGGTTTCCCCCCAAATTCATACTTACAAAAAATACAAAATTGTCGCGTATAACCCTACCAAATTAAGTTGGTAATGGTATTGAGCTGTTTAGGAGATGTACACTCGTGCATATAAATTTACTAGATTTGCCCGCGACTTCGTATGCGCATATCCCGTTCCCGTATAGCCTATAGCCTTCCTCATGAATGTGGCTATCATATATACAAAAATAATTTTCTTAAAACAACATTAATTATTTTTATTAAGTATTAGCACAGACAAAACCTTCGGTTTCCCCGAAGCGGTCACCTAAACGCAGCCAGGCTACGGACGACATCGATGTTTTATTATTACATGTGAACAAAAAATGTTCTCAAAGCCTTTTTTTTTCTTTCCGAAGACGACCCACTGACAAACAAAACTACTGATAAAGGGGTCCCTAAGAAGGATTAGAATTTACAACTGCAGCATTTTAAAACAATAGATACTTACTATTGCTTTCGTCACGATCGTCATAAATTTAATCCTTACAAAGAACAGTCGAAATCGTTCCAATTGTTACTTTTCTAGAGCATTACAAGCAGGTCATACTTTGGCAAACGGCCTTTTAATTTTGCAAACTTACTTGCTACACGATTTTCAACTCTAGCATTTGGCAATAAAGAATGTTGGTAAGTGCTCAAAAAAAATCTTTCGTTTTTATGACCGTAGGTACCTGAAATATTTTCAGAATAGGTACAAATAGATCATAGCGATTAGCTTTGGTGTGTAACTTTCATTTTGTTTATTTGCTTACAAAGGCTACAGCCCATTTCTCCAAATTCTATTGTTCTCGATAAAATAAAACTTCATACCTACATTGTGTCCCACGGCCTCCAAAACGTATCTCCGAGTTAGGTGCTATCCCGGGGCCATTTTTTGTGAAATATTTTGTAAATGAACCAAAATGCTACCTACAAACATTCCTCTAAAAAATTGGTATCACTTCGTTCAAAGCAAAACCTTAATATAATGTATTTAATTTTAGTACCAGCACAGATTGTACCAGTTCCTCCACAAGATGAAATGAATGTATCGTTGGCAAAAAAACTCACTTGACGATTTAAATAATTTGAAACATTGTTAAATGAATTCTCGTTGATAATTAATTAACTTAGTGCATTACTTAGAACGTAAAATACAATCAGCCGTAGCCGTAGGTCAGGGACCGGTAGCCGGCTACGGCTGATTGTATGAATGAATCACTGGCAATCGGGAAGCTCCGACGCCAAGCCGAGGCTGAAACGGGATGGCGTTTTGTATTTTGACAGTTGTAAGAGTGAAATAGATCATGTTAAAAAAACATAACATGTACCTAACTCAATCAATGCAACAAATTATGGAGGCTCTCAATAAATACAAAAAATTGTGATTTTTTAAATAATTTTATTTGTAGTTGATTTTGTCGAATATTGTGATACTTTTAATTATTAACTAACTTATTTTGTAGTCATTTAAGAGTTCCTTAGGGTTCCGTACCCAAAGGGTAAAGACGGGACCCTATTACTAAGATTCCGCTGTCCGTCTGTCTGTCGGTCGGTCGGTCTGTCTGTCACCAGGCTGTATAACGTCACTTTTTTGCCGTTTTTCTTTTATAGAAAATGGTACGGAACCCTTCGTGCGTGAGTCCGACTCGCACTTGGCCGGTTTTTCTAAGCTTAATTCTAAGTTTGATTATTATCTGTGATAGCATAAAAATATTTTTTCTGAATAACTACATGTCTGGAAAAAAGTTAATGCACGTAGATATAGATACTTATTTTTTAGTCATTTAAGATACATTTTAATTTCCATTACATTTTAGTTTATAACTAACGTCAAATTATTTGACGATGTAAGCATTGTCACATAATTTGACGTTCTTCTTCTTCATTCTAAGGTTGTATATGTGTGGGACACAATGTTTGAAGTTTTATTTTATCGAGAACAATAGAATTTGGAGGAATGGGATGTACCCATTTTAGACAGAGCTAGCGACGGCGTGGCTGCAATGTAACATTTCGACAATTACATTAGGTACCTAATTACCTACTTATTGTTGTTCATTCACTTAATAGAATCATAGTTAACTAATTACGACTTTCGAATTGCGGTGATTTGAGGAACTGTTTGGTATATTTTATTATTTCTTTCTTCACAAAGGTTCACACCGCTATTCATAAACATTTTGTTGCAAAAATAAGTAAAATAAGACTAAATGCGTAACATTAATCCTTTGTTAGAGACTGGAGTCTATACTTGGATACCCTGTGTGACATATCACCAGGGGCTCGAGTCTGCTATTGCAATCGTGTCTCAATGACCGGTCAGTGATCAAATATTTGACAACTTTGACAGTTTTTGTATGGGAAATGTGTCATAAGTTTGACGTTATACGTCAAAAATCGATCATTGACCGTTCATTGAGACACGATTGCAATAGCAGACTCGACCCCCTGTTTGAATGTTTAAATTATTGTCATTGGCTGTTAAAAAACAGGTAGAAACCTACTCGTTCCTAAGCTCTGGCCAAATATGCCAAAAATAATTAATTATTTTATTGTAACTCCGCAATATGGTTTATAGGTCAAAATATAAAAAGAAAATATTGGCTATGTCGTGAAACGTAGGTACGGTTCCCGAATACCGTGGGATAGGCGACGGGAACGAAGACGCGGCGTAAAAGCAAGTATTTTAATAAGAAACAATTAAAAAATACCACGTGTGGGTATTTATCAGCTTGTCATAGAGGAATTGTGTTATATCATTCAATATCTTTCACTTCTTTTTTGTTTTCACCCAAAACGTTTTAGGGATACCTTAATTGATCGTAGGTACAGCTAAGTAGTGGAATTCCCTGTCGGAGTCTGTGTTTCCTTAGTTTTTATTTTACACTTAAAATAAAAACTAAGGAAACACAGACTAACTAAGGATACACTTATCTATACTAATATTATACAGAGGAAAGATTTGTTTGTTTGAATTTAATAGGCTCCGAAACTACTGGACCGATTTAAAAATTCCACCATTAGAATCCTACATTATACCTGATGAACATAAGCTATAGAAAATTTTCAAAAAGGTTAGGGATCCGTATGAAAACTTCAATAATGTAACACAAGGTGTGAAAAAAATACAAAAAAAATCTTATATCGCGTACGCTGCGGAAACTATTGACAATAGAGCAAAGTGATGTACTACAGTTTTATATAGGATATCAATATCTACAAAAAAGTCCGTGCTACCATATGTCTAACTATTATGGATACTATAATGTTCAAATTATTTAATTAAATCTCGGTTGGAATGGAAAAATGGTGATTTTGGTATCATGATATTAATCTTTATCCATTTATATGGTTGTCCGTGCAAATTACACTTTAAATTATAAAAATCGGACCTTTCGTTTAAAAGTTACGACGGGTATAAACGTGCTCTAAGTAAGAAAAACTAGTAAACAGTACCTACTTTGTTTATCTTTCTCAGCCTTCACGAGGTTCTCGTCATGAGGGACTGCTATACAACGTGTAACAGAATTAACGCAATACCTGTAAAGGGGTCATTGTACTCATCATTATGAACAACTTTCACTATAGGACCAACTCTGAAATCGCGAAAAAAAAATCAGCTGTTCAATACATTTTGTCGAGTTATGCGCACAGAAATGTATGGGGCAGGGTCGATTTTTTTTTTCGATGTCAGTGTTGGTCCCGTCGTGAAAGTTGTTCATAATGATGAGTACAATGATGGTACACGTTGTATAAACAATCATTGCGGGACGCTCTAGTCGGTCTATCACCACTATGTCAGGCTTATTGCCACAGTAGTCCTGTCAGTGATGGATTATAGACAGATCCCGATACAATGTGCAATGGCCATTTTCGAGAACTGGGTCGTCCCCGACATATCTATAATACGGTACTTCCGATTCCACAAGATTGTATTTAAGAGCAAGTTGTTAGTGGATAATCCTGGCTACAAGGTTGTGCCTGTGCAAATAGTCTCCGTTAGCCAGACTAGAACAACCGAAAATAATGTGGCGGATGGATTCCCCGGGCTGGTGACATGCCCGACATTATGTCAACCGTACCGTCCTTGACATGTATTTCTAGTAGTTGTTCGTCATCATAACTTCATCCATAATCGCACAGACAAAACTTTCGGTTTCCCCGAAGAGGTCACCAAAACGCAGCCAGGCTACGGACGCTAAAAATTCTACATCGATGTTTTATTTTTTTTATTATTACATGTGAACAAAAAATGTTCTCAAAACCTTTTTTTTTCTTTCCGAAGACGACCCACTGACAAACAAAACTACTGATAAAGGGGGCCCTTAAGAAGGATTAGAATTACAACTGCAGCATTTTAAAACAATAGGTACTTACCATTGCTTTCGTCACGATCCTCAGAAACTTAATCTTTACTAAGAACAGTCGAAATCCTTCCAATTGCTACTTTTCTAGACAATTACAAGCGGGTCATACTTTGGCAAAGTTCTAAACAAAATTTATGCATCGGCCTTTGTTTTCAACTCTAGCACTTGGCAATAAATAATGTAGGTACGCACTCGAAAAAAATCTTCCGTTTTTATGATCGTACCTACTTGAAATATTTTCAGAATAGGAACAATAGATCATATAAGGATTATTTTTAGTGTGAAACTTTCATTTTGTTTATTTGCATACAAAGGCTACGTCCCATTCTTCCAAATTCTATTGTTCTCGATAAAATAAAACTTCATACATTGTGTCCCACGGCCGGCCTCCAAAACTTATTTTTAATAAAAATGATTAAATACTGTGCCCGCGACTTCGTTCGCGTGGATGTTGGAAAAAAATGTGTCGCACAGATTAATGATGTACGTACAGTCTCAATACCCTGCATTACCTGACTTTCAGGGCACTGACTGTATAACCTCTTCCCTTCTAAATGCCGATCAGCCCTGATATCTTCTGGTACCTCGAATCAAGTTGATTCTTAAGTTTCGTACTACTTCAAATGAATTAACCAGTAACCCAAATTAATCTCTTTTCCAAAACGAATAAACAAACACCCAAGACATTTTATGCCGGAATATTTCGAAAAGCTCGTGGCGTGGCTAAATAATACACGGATTGATCGTCTAGGTTAAGTAATGGTTGCCGAGGTCGGTCTGCAGATGGTTAACCGTCTTAGTCTTAACATACTGAGACTTCTCCGTGCGTGCCTCGGAAAGAACGTTAAGTCGTTGATCCCGGCTGTCATATTTTGTAGATCTTTGGCAGTTAGCAGAAAATCGGACACCAGTCTTGCTTAGAAGTAGGTACCGTGTTACCCAGTTCGTGGATAAAATGCTGGTATTCAGCTGAATCTAGTTTGACTGGAAGCCGACCCCACTATAGGTAGTTTGAAAACTATGCTATAAATCTTCATTATATGCCTAGTCTACGATGATGAAGATTTATCGCATAGATAGGATAGACACCCGATATAACTGAACAGTTCAACACTTTTTGTCTTGTCTTAGAAGTTACGACGGGCCTATCACGGCGCATCGCCCGTACCCGCGGGTGATTAAGTACTCGTTGCCGGCGTAGCTGTCGCCGGACAGAGGATATTTGGACCGGTCTCATTATTTTTTTAATTTTACCTGGCACCTTGATTTTTACCTTTGCATTTTTTCCATTAGACATAAATTAAAACGGTTTGATGTTGGTTTTGTTCAAAAAGCCTAGATTTACTTACAATGTTACTTAATATTAACAGCAACACCATGGCGCCATAAAAGTAATACCAGGGCGTTGCTGGCCTGCCTTGAGGAGCAGGGATGGATCGCATGACATTATTTGTCCTACCTTTACCTACGCAAAATACGCACTTGAACGTCGAGTTGCGAGACACCAGCCCGACTAATAATGTTTTAATGCGTACATACTAAATTTATTTTAAAGACTCAACACCATGAATAGGACAAATTGTCCGGCATTTTTTTTGTGTCCGTGACTACCGCAGGACTCCGAACGCCAATCGCTTCCATATTGGTAAATAACACAGGTCTGCAATGGTTTTCCTCTCTGGGATCTGATTAACGTTTTCTGTAGTTTCTGATGTGCTGATTACGAGAAAAATAATAAAAAAAAAATCCATCACATCAGGATTCTTTGATATTGAATATTTAAAATTTTAACTAAAAATGTCTGAGCGCCTACATTTTAAAATCTGTAAAACGTCACTAAATTACTTCAGCTTAATTTTTATTGCATTTTATTAGTTTAAGACGGCATAGAAATTAATGCAATTCAGTTATTTGTTAATTACTAGATAACAAGTATAAGTAATTCGCATTAACCATATCGAAAACGGGTCATTTTGGCTTCATTTAGTAATGACCTTATTAATACACGATGTTTAAATGATATTGCCTAATTGTTGTAAATGTTGTTCGAAAAGGGTTTAATGAAGAAAAACAAAAGATTTTTTAAGTACCGACACTGAATTAGAAAATTATAATTAACAGTTGAAGGGCGCATCTTGCAACCATACTAAATCACCGTGTAGTTAGGTAAATATTAAGAAAAAAAATATAATTAAAAAAAACTATTGACAACTTAATTTGGTCGTAAGAAAAAAAATATAATTTTAAAAAAACTATTGACAACTTAATTTGGTCGGGTTACGACCAAATTAAATTGTCAATAGTTTTTTTTAAATTATATTTTTTTTTCTTAATATTTACCTAACTACACGGTTTGTATAAAATTATAGATATTTAACTGTTCTTATTACTATTCCGACATTAATAAATTTGTCTTACACGAGTGTAAGTACATCTCCTAAACAGCTCATTACCTACTATTGACAACTTAATTTGGTCGGGTTATACGCGGAGATTTAGTACCTATGGAAAAGTAATGAAAGCTGATTTCTCTTAAAATACAACACTTAGGAATATGAATTTTTAGTCACTATGACTTCTTTGGGACTACTAATTTTTGTATAAATTTGGGTAGAAATTACAGAGTTTTTAATAGGGAAATCTTGAAATGAAAATTTAACACCGTGACTACCGCCACCCCACCAATGGCATGGTATATCTCGTAAACTACTGGAGCAGTAACTTTGAATTTTGGGTACTAATTTTCTTTGTAGGTTCGAGGAAAGCGACAAGCTCCTGAAACTTGGAATCGACATTCAAAGTCGTGGTCCTGCTGAACGACCGCACGAAAGTTATCATCGTTGATTTCTCGGTAAATACAAATGTTTCAGTTCTGTTTATTTACGAAATGAACCACATTTTAGTGTACCTACTAATTATTTGTATACTTAGAATAGCTGTAGCATGCCCCCTTTTTCTACGCTTATGGTGGTCCTGCTGAAAGGAGCGTGACCACCTTCAAAATCGATTTCCTCGAAAACTACAGAGGTACCAATTGTTGTTTGAGTACCAATTGAGTACTAATTATTTACCAAAAATATGGAAGCGATTGGCGTTCGTGGTCTTGCGTTATTCACGGACATCAAAAAAATTGTTGCTAATTCTAATTAGTCGCCAAATATCAGAATTGGTTGGTCACTGGTTCAAAAGTTATAAGGGTTTATAGGTGGCCGATCTAGTCTCCCCAGCTTGGCCCAATTTGAATCTCAAAAGCTAGGGCACCTGGCGAAAGGCCCTTTTTTCTCAAATTTAGTCTCTAATTAGTCGGAATCAATCGCCAAACATCAGAATCTGTCGGTCACTGGTTCAAAAGTTATACTTAAGCGTTAAATAATCACAAATGTGGTCAAACTGGGGAAGTTCTCCCCAGGTCGGCCACCTAGAAAAGCTTATAACTTTTGAACCAGTGACCGACCAATTCTGATATTTGGCGATTACTCATTAGCGACATTTTTTTGTGTTAGGTACCTATGTATCAAAATTAAAATTCATCATCATGCCAGTGTAAGTCACACACTATTGTCAACTTGCGGCTCTGTTAGGTACCTAATATGCGCTTGTTTTATATTTAGTCTACCTATACATGTGTAATAATTCAATAATATAATTTTCTCTTTAAATCAAATAAGGCAATGTCGCAGGTAATAAGTAGCTGTATACCTATCAGTATTTGGCCTTTTATTATTGTCTTAACAATTTCCGGAATAATGGATTTTGAAGTAAGTATTCAAATACCTATCATTGTGAAAATCAAAGTAAAAGTAGATTATGGTTTATGTGAATAAGAAATTTTTTTGCTCATATGTGTACCTATGTATTGAGCTTGGCTTACTTATATTTAATCTATGTGTGACAAATCACTAAGTTACATAATTTTCTCTTTGAATCAATTAAGAATACCAAACAATGCCGCCTAATACCTAAGTATTATTAAGTCAAAACAATTACCAGAATAAGTATGGTGTTCGTCATTGTGAAAAAAAAAAATAGAATAATATATGTGCATGTATTGCGCTCGTCTTATATTAATCTATGTGTGACAAGTCAATAATATTATATTCTCTCTGTGTAATCAATTAATAATACCTACCAGACAATGTCGCAGGTAATAAGTATATATAAGTATTTGGATAAGTATTTATAACAGTATTTGGATAAGTATTATTAAGTCTAAACAATTTCCGGAATATGGGGTATTGAACTACTTTCAGGGCACTGACTGTATAACCTCTTCCGTTCTAAATGCCGATCAGCCCTGATATCTTCTGGTACCTCGAATCAAGTTGATTCTTAAGTTTCGTACTACTTCAAATGAATTAACCAGTAACCCAAATTAATCTTTTTTCCAAAACGAATAAACAAACACCCAAGACATTTTATGACGGAATATTTCGAGAAGCTCGTGGCGTGGCTAAATAATACACGGATCGATCGTCTAGGTTAAGTAATGGTTGCCGAGGTCGGTCTGCAGTTGGTTAACCGTCTTAGTCTTAACATACTGAGACTTCTCCGTGCGTGCCTCGGAAAGAACGTTAAGCCGTTGATCCCGGCTGTCATATTTTGTAGATCTTTGGCAGTTAGCAGAAAATCGGACACCAGTCTTACTTAGAAGTAGGTACCGTGTTACCCAGTTCGTGGATAAAATGCTGGTATTCAGCTGAATCTAGTTTTACTGGAAGCCGACCCCACTATAGGTAGTTTGAAAACTGCTATAAATCTTCATTATATGCCTAGTCTACGATGATGAAGATTTATCGCATAGATAGGATAGACACCCGATATAACTGAACAGTTTAACACTTTTTGTCTTGTCTTAGAAGTTACGACGGGCCTATCACGGCGCATCGCCCGTACCCGCGGGTGATTAAGTACTCGTTGCCGGCGTAGCTGTCGCCGGACAGAGGATATTTGGACCGGTCTCATTATTTTTTAATTTTACCTGGCATTTTGATTTTTACCTTTGCATTTTTTCCATTAGACATAAATTAAAACGGTTTGATGTTGGTTTTGTTCAAAAAGCCTAGATTTACTTACAATGTTACTTAATATTAACAGCAACATCATGGCGCCATAAAAGTAACACCAGGGCGTTGCTGGCCTGCGTTGAGTTGCCTTGAGGAGCAGAGATGGATCGCATGACATTATTTGTCCTACCTTTACCTACGCAAAATACGCACTTGAACGTCGACTTGGGAGACACCAGCCCGACTAATAATGTTTTAATGCGTACATACTAAGTTTTATTTTAAAGACTCAACACCATGAATAGGACAAATTGTCCGGCATTTTTTTTGTGTTCGTGACTACCGCAGGACTCCGAACGCCAATCGCTTCCATAATTGGTAAATAACACAGGTCTGCAATGGTTTTCCTCTCTGGGATCTGATTAACGTTTTCTGTAGTTTCTGATGTGCTGATTACGAGAAAAATAATAAAAAAAAAATCCATCACATCAGGATTCTTTGATATTGAATATTTAAAATTTTAACTAAAAATGTCTGAGCGCCTACATTTTAAAATCTGTAAAACGTCACTAAATTACTTCAGCTTAATTTTTATTGCATTTTATTAGTTTAAGACGGCATAGAAATTAATGCAATTCAGTTATTTGTTAATTACTAGATAACAAGTATAAGTAATTCGCATTAACCATATCGAAAACGGGTCATTTTGGCTTCATTTAGTAATGACCTCATTAATACACGATGTTTAAATGATATTGCCTAATTGTTGTAAATGTTGTTCGAAAAAGGTTTAATGAAGAAAAACAAAAGATTTTTTAAGTACCGACACTGAATTAGAAAATTATAATTAACAGTTGAAGGGCGCATCTTGCAACCATACTAAATCTCCGCGTATAACCCGACCAAATTAAGTTGTGAATAGTTTTTTTTTAATTATATTTTTTTTCTTAATATTTACCTAACTACACGGTTTGTATAAAATTATAGATATTTAACTGTTCTTATAACTATTCCGACATCAATAAATTTATGTCTTACACGAGTGTAAGTACATCTAAACAGCTCATTACCTACCATTGACAACTTAATTTGGTCGGGTTTACGCGGAGATTTAGTACCTATGGAAAAGTAATGAAAGCTGATTTCTCTTAAAATACAACACTTAGGAATATGAATTTTTAGTCACTATGACTTCTTTGGGACTACTAATTTTTGTATAAATTTGGGTAGAAATTACAGAGTTTTTAATAGGGAAATCTTGAAATGAAAATTTAACACCGTGACTACCGCCACCCCACCAATGGCATGGTATATCTCGTAAACTACTGGAGCAGTAACTTTGAATTTTGGGTACTAATTTTCTATGTAGGTTCGAGGAAAGCGACAAGCTCCTGAAACTTGGAATCGACATTCAAAGTCGTGGTCCTGCTGAACGACCGCACGAAAGTTATCATCGTTGATTTCTCGGTAAATACAAATGTTTCAGTTCTGTTTATTTACGAAATGAACCACATTTTAGTGTACCTACTAATTATTTGTATACTTAGAATAGCTGTAGCATGCCCCCTTTTTCTACGCTTATGGTGGTCCTGCTGAAAGGAGCGTGACCACCTTCAAAATCGATTTCCTCGAAAACTACAGAGGTACCAATTGTTGTTTGAGTACCAATTGAGTACTAATTATTTACCAAAAATATGGAAGCGATTGGCGTTCGTGGTCTTGCGTTATTCACGGACATCAAAAAAATTGTTGCTAATTCTAATTAGTCGCCAAATATCAGAATTGGTTGGTCACTGGTTCAAAAGTTATAAGGGTTTATAGGTGGCCGATCTAGTCTCCCCAGCTTGGCCCAATTTGAATCTCAAAAGCTAGGGCACCTGGCGAAAGGCCCTTTTTTCTCAAATTTAGTCTCTAATTAGTCGGAATCAATCGCCAAACATCAGAATCTGTCGGTCACTGGTTCAAAAGTTATACTTAAGCGTTAAATAATCACAAATGTGGTCAAACTGGGGAAGTTCTCCCCAGGTCGGCCACCTAGAAAAGCTTATAACTTTTGAACCAGTGACCGACCAATTCTGATATTTGGCGATTACTCATTAGCGACATTTTTTTTGTGTTAGGTACCTATGTATCAAAACTAAAATTCATCATCATGCCAGTGTAAGTCTCACACCATTGTCAACATGCGGCTCTGTTAGGTACCTAATATGCGCTTGTCTTATATTTAGTCTACCTATACATGTGTAATAATTCAATAATATAATTTTCTCTTTAAATCAAATAAGGCAATGTCGCAGGTAATAAGTAGCTGTATACCTATCAGTATTTGGCCTTTTATTATTGTCTTAACAATTTCCGGAATAATGGATTTTGAAGTAAGTATTCAAATACCTATCATTGTGAAAATCAAAGTAAAAGTAGATTATGGTTTATGTGAATAAGAAATTTTTTTGCTCATATGTGTACCTATGTATTGAGCTTGGCTTACTTATATTTAATCTATGTGTGACAAATCACTAAGTTACATAATTTTCTCTTTGAATCAATTAAGAACACCAAACAATGCCGCCATTAGGCGTCATTGTTTGGTATTCTTAATTAATTCTTAGGTATTACCTAAGTATTATTAAGTCAAAACAATTACCAGAATAAGTATGGTGTTCGTCATTGTGAAAAAAAATAATAGAATAATATATGTGCATGTATTGCGCTCGTCTTATATTAATCTATGTGTGACAAGTCAATAATATTATTTTCTCTCTAAATGAATGTAATCAATTAAGAATACCTACCAGACAATGTCGCAGGTAATAAGTATTTATAAGTATTTGGATAAGTATTTATAACAGTATTTGGATAAGTATTTATAACAGTATTTGGATAAGTATTATTAAGTCTAAACAATTTCCGGAATATGGGGTATTGAACTATTCAAAGAATTATCATTGTAAAAATCAAAATAAAAGTCGTTTGTGTGTATGTATACCTTTATTTAACATAACCATTGACAGACATGAGTTAGACAAGTAGCAGTAGTAAGATAAGACAGAATTTTTATAGTGGCATGTAAACCTTTCGAATATCTATCCATAAATAGTTCAGATTTAAGAGCACTTTAGGATGGAATCAACTTTCCCCAGTTTACAAATAGCGTGTTAAAAATCACAAATAAAAAAAAAAACAAAATATACAGAATTGGTTATGGTTTGACACAAAAAAGTTTTGAGATAGGTAAGTATTGAAATTTCGAGATTCTCCGAAGATCAAGATGCGGTTTAAATTGATTTAGTCAGTTTGTAACGCGAGATTCAGTGACTTGATTATGCCAAACCAATATAGGTACTACTTTAGACCCTTATTTTCTTCATCACATTGCGTTTCCTTACAATAACACTTATAATTAATAAATATACTTAAGCTACATCTTTGAAATATAGTGTGTACGAAGCTGTTTATAAATTTTACCAAATGCAGTGTTCCACATTGAAATCTGAAACATGGCACAGTTTACAAGAAAAAGACATCAACACTACAACTAAATTGCACTTAAAAGATGAAATAGTACTATGATAATCATCAGTGGCTCCTTACGACTTTAATAATATTTTTGAATCTTATAAATTCAGTATATAAACATCTATAGATTCCAAATGTACAAATCACATATATTTTCATATAATATTACGAATGTAATATAACTCTGGTATACAAACCTGGCGGATTAAAATAATAGAGACATACATGCTTACTTACTTAAAATAAATCATGCAACATAGAAAAATAAATGCCAAACAATCTACTAGAAGTTACAAAATCTATCACTATTAAAAAGAGAACAAATTTAAAAAAATCGAATTGTAAAATTAGACCTAATGACCAACCACCAAGGGATATTTTAGATTAACGTTCGTTCAGCGCAGGCATGGACGCTAAACGGATGCTAGTGAGACAACTCCCAGATACATAAATTCGAAAAAGCTAAGTTACGTTATTAAAATATTGAGAAGAACAAAATTTACATGTAGGTACATATAAGATAGGTACCTGATTTAACTAAAGTGCACTCGATATTTAGAAAATGTAAAATAAAATAAATTCCCCTTTCTAAAACAAATCTTAAAATCTTATACGTAGTTTGGTGCACTTAGGTTAGAGTGAACTTATGAATATTTAGAGAGTGTGGTAGTTCCTTTCGGTTTGATTCTTGTAATACTTGAAGCCCATGAAACCGATGGCGAGGAGACCCAGAGTCAGTATGATGCCTCCGATGAAGCTTGGTCCATCGAACCTGAAAAAAGACAGTTTATTTGAAATAAACGCTATGATTTCGAGAGACAGTAGTAGTGGATTTCTGCATTAAAAGGGGCATTAACTAGATGGACTTGTCCCAAGCACATTCCTGCGGCCCATGTCCGGATCTCTACTGCAGGTCTGTTCTGTCTGTATAGTTTGTGACTGTCTAGCAGAGTTGGTAGACATAGGTCTAAAAAGCTGGTGAAATAGGAAGTACAGACGCCAGAACATCAATCTGTCCAATTTCTTTAATAGATTTTCAACTTTATTGCTAAAGCATTAGGTTCAAAGTTGATTGGGAAAATTTGACAGTTTCGGGGTTTGATGTGCTGGCGTCTGCCTATGCCCTAGAGAAAATCAGGCGAGACGTTACGTTAAAAAGTCAAGTTGATTACTATACTACCTACCACGAATATAAAAACATATCTTCAGTTTCTGAGAAAAACGAACTGTTTACTCAAACTGTAGGTAAACATTGTTCTTGTTAAAAAAGCATTAACGGCGATGTAAATAAAATTACAAGTAATTATTCAGTAATAAGTGCTGAATCTTGTAAATGACGTGAAAAACGAGTTTTATAATTTTAAAAATATATCTTCAAAAGATTTCGAACTTAGTCTTTATGGTAAAACATTAGTTTTTAGAGTTCCGACCCAAGGGTAAAAACGGGACCCTATTACTAAGACTCCGCTGTCCGTCTGTCTGTCTGTCACCCAGGCTGTATCTCATGAACCGTGATAGCCAGACAGTTGAAATTTTTACAGATGATGTATTTCTGTTGGCGCTATAACCACAAATACTAAAAACAGAATAAAATAAATATTTAAGTGGGGCTCCCATACAACCAACGTGATTTTTTTGCCGTATTTTATAGATACGGAACCCTTCGTGCGCGAGTCCGACTCGCACTTGGCCGGTTTTTTACATGCAGATGAAACTGGACATGGTATACCATGTTTTAATAATAT
Organism: Melanchra persicariae; assembly: GCA_947386135.1. NCBI lineage: Eukaryota > Metazoa > Arthropoda > Insecta > Lepidoptera > Noctuidae > Melanchra > Melanchra persicariae. Next base: position 5,928,597 of record OX376655.1, on the reverse strand, counting down.
AGCACGTAAACGAGCTCACAGTATTTTGTTTACCATGACGTCATGAGCCTGTGTAGTTTCATTGTCATCTCCGTATGTTAATGTGGAAGATAACAAATGCACAGTTTTCGCATTATAAACGTGAATGGCATTCGTACCATGATAACCTTTGTTTGTAATTTTATCGTTAGCTTCCTGCAATATTGACAGGCAAGACTACCAATATTTTTAGTAGCATATTGAAATGAAAGAAGGAAAGGTAAAGTTTTTATAAGTGGTTTGAGTGACGCACGCGAACAATAATAACAAACAAGACTTAAAAATACTTTGCAAAAAGGTTGGCGTAAATGTGCGTCATATCCGTGCGAATCAGTCATCGTTCAACACTGCTATAGTACTTTGCTCGCGGAGACTATCAGAGGTTCAGTAACTGAATTTCAGTAGCGTATTTTATCATAATATTTTTTCTAGTAAGTAGTACAAATTATCGATATAATATGAACTTTGTTGTGTTAGGTTTCGGTTGTGAAGGTCGACAGCAAAACAATAGGAGGGATATAAAATATCAGATATACAAAGCTCACAGTTAAATCACCTAGCGTAGAATATTTTGTTTACACAACAAACATTCGTCATCGATATCGGATAAGTCATTCAAATTCTCAGTGCAGACGTCGAGCTCACTTTAACGTGTAATTGGCACTTTTATGCTGTAAGTTAGCAGCAATACGTCAATGTCCTAAGCGATTGTTCAGTAGTGTGCTATAATCAATACTTGTATGAATTAGTAATGGACACGAAACGACACAGTTAAATGAGACGTTGTACCGTTTTCCTCGTACTGAATGTTTACCTTGTTATATAAATAAGTAAAACACGATCGATCTGTAGCCTGCTGTTAACTTCAGACGATTCAGCGAATTTCGCAAACAAAAATGGCGTAAAAATAAAAAGAACACTTACGCTCTGGATTTAGCTTCGACGGGTGCTGCAGTGGGGCTAACGTTTTCACCCTTAGGAGTTGTTGTCTCATTCTTCTTGCCATCCTTGCCGTCCGCATTAGTACCGTTAGTCGCAGGAGTTGCAGGGGTTACGGTCTTGGTTTCATTCTTTTCCTTTAGGTCGGGTTTCACTGTGGGATCAGCAGGTTTAACCGTTGTGGAGTTGGTCTTGTCTGCTGGTTTGGGGTCGTCCGTTTTGGTGGATGTCTCATTTGAGGTTGTCGTGTTTTGGGTTTGCGTAGCGTTTGGAGATGTAGTACTCTGGGGTCCTGCGGTAACCACCGTTGGCTTAGTTGCTCCCTCGGTCGCAGTTCCTGCAGGATGCTCTGGTTGTTTTGTGTCATTGCTTTTCGCCTCAGTAGCTGTGGCGTTCAGAGGAGTTGCTACAGCAGCCGTTTGCGTCGTGTTCGTGGTCTCTAGAAGTTAACAAAAAGGATTTCAAATTAGTTTTGTGTGGGTCGGATTTCGCAACTTTTTATATTCCGATATTTTTACGAGACTGTAAATAATAATCATCATAACACAATATATTTTTTTTGTGTGGAACACCCATTTCACGACAATTAATAATTAGTAAGTATAAAACTCGCTAAACGAATCATATTTGCAAGCATAAATATATCAAATCTATTGTGTAACCTTGAGAATAAAACCCGCTCAAGTCTATCGTAGTTTTTGCTAAGTGAGACTTGATTCCAAGCTATAAATACAACCATAGTATGTTTCAGTATCTATAAAAATAAATAAAATTAAAGTTCCCGTTTGAAATATAAAAAATCATATTTGATTTTTTTGTGTCTGATGGTCTGTCTGTTTGTTCCGGCTAATCTCCGAAACGGCTGGGCCCATTTTGACAGGACTTTGACTGGGATATAGCTGATGTTATAAGGAGTAAATTTGGCTACTTTTATTTTAGAAAAAGAATTATATTACCGCGTAAAAAGAAAAACAATATTGTGACAGAAGCGGACGAAGTCGCGTGCAACAGCTAGTAGGAAATACGTTCTTTACAAACTGTAATAGGATAATTGATTCAAATCATGCCTGTGAATCACTGCAAGAAAGTTTTTAGTGGTGACGAAATTAGGTTCAATTTGGACTAAGTGCTGCCTTTATTGACGTGGTAAACATCTTGGGTTCGAAAAACAATAAAAGCTATATTAGTAGTAATCTACTATAAAACGAACTAGAAAATATATATATAGTGTGAAAACTACTTTATTTAGTAGTGTTCTACAGGTTCAGAATTGAAGTCCATACAAAAATAATATCAGTATTTCTTACAAAACAAATAATTATCCGTATGTCGCTAATGCAGGTGGTACCCTACCTATCCATGTTTAAATAGAAAACAGGTTTTGCTACTAACATTTTTCATCTCATTCCAGTTTATAATATTATTATTTAAAGATAGGTTGATAGGTTCAATATTAATGTAGATCAGGCAGATTATGTTTTAAGCATAATGATCTTAACATATATATATATATCTTAGCTTTTATCTAAAATCAGATCTATCAGAAATGTTAAAATTAAAATGTTAACTTTATCACAATCTTATCTTTAAATCTTATAAAAAATAAAATCTGTAAATTCTTCTTTTGTGTTAATTGAGTCATATCAAATTTTGTCTGACCAGTACTGAGCTGTAAATGGTAACTAACAATCCAAATATCTAAAAATATTTCATCATCAGTATTTCATAATACTTTTCTAATAATTAATGGAGTTTTTTCTTAATGACATAATTCATTTCCTCCGTCTATCCCTCTCACAGAGAAGAACCAGACCCCCAACAATGGTACATTATAGATTCGATATTGTTCATTTTATATACTCAGTTGAACTGAATGCTGCCTACTCCACTATTCAAAGATACAAAAGATAACAGGTTGGTCAAAGTCAGGGGGATTCCCCTAAAATCTTACTCAGGAATTTCCCTAAGAATAAAATCGTTGCTATGTCAGGTAATATGACATTGATTTTTAGTGTAAGGAAATTTATTTGTTTACTATAATTTGTCAAGTTTGAGTTGTAGCATACAAAAAAACCTGTTTGCCTTCTTAAGAGGAAAGCTTAAAAAAAGAAGATTAAAAACTCAACTTACACTCTTATCCTGTTATTGAAGGTAACAATTTTACCAAGCAAATGAGTAAAATAAATGAAGTGGTACAATACAGTGGCAGTTGCTGCACACTGCGAGTATAGCACATTATGGGTCATTCGCTCAATCAGATTATATCCAATTGACTCTCAGATGTAGTAGGAAACTGGGAACACATTGTCACACATTGAAATACTTATTCACTGTGAACACTTCTATCTGAATAACAAGGAAGGACGGGAGAAGATGACATGTTGTCTTGACTCCAAATAGGTTAGAATAAGGGCAAAAGATACAAACTCTATTTAATGCAGTCACTAACTTGATCACTACTTAACCTGGTACTTTTGATTTAAGTTCTGTTTTTCTGAAAATTTTAGAAAATCTCCTTAGATTTTTGTATTGCTCAACTTCATAGTTTTAGATTTACCGTTACAGTCTAAAATTTAACAAAATAAAGGTTTGGGAACATGCGGCGTAATTCTATTTCATCATCTTTTCTTTTACTTCGTAATTTATTGTTGAGGATGTGTGTTTCTATAAAGTAAATTATTCCAAAAGATACAAACAAATGATTGGTATGGTGAAGTGTGGCTTCTAAAAAGAATGTGCACAGTAGACTTTGCCATACAGCGTAGCATTCGAAACTTAGAAGTAAAACAATGACATTTCAGTACTGTCACCTACAATTCCTGCACATTTGATAGTGCCCAGAGGTTGATGACTGCTTCATAATGCACAATGAGAGCAGGTTAGGTATTGTAAAACAAGAAACACACGCTGACAACAACATCTGCGCAGCTTATCTAGCAACAATACTCTTTTGTATACAAAGCTATACAATTAAAGTAAACAAAACATGTTCTTGTTGTTTTTGCTACAAAGTTATTCACATTTAATCAAAGTTGGTTTGAATAAAGCATGGATTATGATTCAATTTTTTTTGTAGCAGAAACTTTATTTCCTGTATTGCTTAAATTAAGTCTTGTTGCATAATTTTTACTGAATTGATAACGCCTTTACATGTTAGTCTGCAATAAGAAATTGTGGTAATGGACTTCTTGCGTTTGTGCATTGTAATAGACAGTTTCATACATGATTAGTGGCTTTGAATAGGCAAAGTTATGTTTATTTGGTGGCATTAGTCGGACTAATGCCACCTCAAATTTTACTCGCATGACACTTTTTCATGCAGAAGGAATTAGTCTCAACTGTAAAAAACTTGGCACCTAATTATCATAAATCAGTTTTTTAACCAGCTAATTGAACCAAGGTATTGACATACTGCCAATTCAAACTGACTAACAAATATTATAACCCCCCAGACAATGGGTAATTCGATAATGATCTGTAATAAAATAGTATCTTAGCTAATAGATAACATCATTGGCTAATGCATTAACAAATAATTGTGCAATAACCACGTTCTTGAGCTTGTTATACTGGATTTTACATGATCAATAACGGGTATTAGTTTTTTTTTAAATGTTATCAATCCGTTAATTATGCATAGAAGACGTGGACACTTATTAAATTATGTATAATGTTGATAACGAAACATTGCCGCGTCATATAAAATCTCAGCGACCAACTGGTACAGGAACAACGACTACTTCCTTGACCTTGACAATACTACGTGGAATACCAATCTCAACATAAGCCAAAAATCGATAGCACGTCCACATGTAGCAGTATTCTAGACGCTCAATCAATATTCAATAGAACACTTATCTCAACGTCAGAACTACGCATTTTATCGTGAGAAAATTCTTATGAAACACTGGTGGTCTCAAAATTGTAATTATGTAGTTTTACTTACCTAATGCACTTTGTTGGCTGAGGCACACCGACAGCGACAACAAACAAACAAATATTACTTGCTTCATCTTTGAATATTGTTAAATCTCAGTCAATTAAAATATTTTTCAAAAATTCTAATACTACGCTTCCACTGATTGCCGACAAGAGAAAAAACGATTTCACATAATAAAAAACCAGTGATGTGCAGTAGAGTAAACATGTTTTTAGTCGATTTTATGGGTAAGCATTTTAGTGTTTTTTCGACGAATCGAACTTAGAATTGGTGAAAAATACAAAAGTAAATAAAATATTTATTTATATATGGTTGAACCTTAAAACTTTAAAATAATTAATGAATTTATGTAATTATGTTTCTATTTAATAACCCATACTGTGAATGCTCTGGAAGCTGGTTACAATTTTTAATAATTATTGTTATTTAGCCTTTATTTGAAATTCATTAGTTAGTGTGTTGACTAGGTCAACATACTAATTAATGAATTTATAATATACTAGCTTCAAATTACTACGTATTAGCTTAGCACAAAAAACTTATTTGCGAGCACTTAGAATACTGAGCGCACTGTACCAAGTTGGAATGGTTGGTCCAACATGGCGGGGCGCCTTACATGTATTAGAAAGTGTCAAAAACCTGTCAGTGTCTCTATTTCGCCGCGTTCATTTAGACCAATGACCAATTAGACCCAAGTCATGCTGGTCTTAGACATTTCTCGGGTGGTGGAGTAGGAAACTAAAATTGATTGTTAGTATTGTTACTGACCCCGGTTGTCGGTAAGTGCAGATAAAACATAATAATGATGGAAACGAATAAATAAGTAAGTATTGTACCTCTGGAATGAGCATTGTCAATTTGACACCAATATAAAAATAAACCTTATGCTTATGAAGTTAAGTTCTATTACAGACAATCACTTGGTCAAAGAGAAATCCGGTCCGAGGGAGAAAGCGCTTGGAGAGCCCTGTGTCCCTTTCTAAAGTGTTGCCAGGAGGATTATTCCCGAATTTAATAGGAATGGTAGGAAAAAATAATATTGTCGTGTCTTATTAAAAAAATATTAACTTTCGTTCTGATATATTTCTAATATTTTTAAATTATCTGTTAGACTGAGAACATTTTTTTGGCAATAATTTAGATACTGCATTGAAATGTAATAAAAGAAATGATTATTAGTAGAATATATAATTATATAAGTTAGACTGGTAACCCACCAGCCATATTTATTTGTTGTAAAACAATCAATTTCTTTATTCGGATGTAATAAAGATGGTTAAAAAGTGTGCGATTCAAAAACTGTTCGGTTGCAAAAGCGAATCCTATGCAGGATGCGGTGTTTCTTTCTTCAAGTAAGTATATTGCAATTCTTGAAGTAGGGTGCCCATAATGAACGAAATTATAAGATTATTTACACAATGCAGCATATAAATAGGAGGTAGTCTTCAACGTAAGCATAATAAAACTTTATATGTACCGTATACCGGTATACCGAATACTTAAAAGACGTGATCATGAAATTTCACATTTCCCGAGGAACATTGTAGGGAAATGCAAAAAAGTTTCAACTTCCCATATTAATCGCTGATTTAGGTGTGTTACTTCGTATATTTTAAATAAATTTAAAAAATATAATTGCAAACTGCCTGGAGAAGAATCAGGGAGAAAAAATGGCTTGATTTCATTCCAAGTCATTCAAATATCAAAAATTATTCCGTTATTTGCAGTCTTCATTTCAGGCCCCAGGATATAATAAAACATAGTTTAATGCGTTTTACTTGAATCCATCCTTAAACAAAGCGATACGACCCAGGCCTAGCAAGCACGATTTACGAAGTAGGCTCAGACAAACAAAAAAAAGGAAGTAGGTAATAAAACGGAAAAAAAATTGCGCAACCAAGGGACATGTCGCTATCTACCACCCTAGAGCGTAGGTAAAAGTGTCACCCTCGAAATATAATTGAGTAGATGTCAATTTATTTGTCTATGCTTCCAGAAATAAACTGTCAACTACCTAATCGCGGTAAATGACTAGGTCAAGGAACTTCTACTACAACCTGGAATGTGCACAGGCTGTCAATACGCGGTCCGAGGGAGATAGCTTCGCGAGAGCCCTCTGTCCCTTTCATTAGGGTGACCAACCAATATAATGTAGGTTGAGACTAATATAATAGGATATAATATATTAACCAATAATTTGATTTCATAAGTTAATAATAATTATGCTTTAAGAATCGTATCTGAATCAGATTTCGAGTTTCAATATCTGATTTCAAAACTATATATTTCAATATCTATATTGTGCGTAGGTACGCGTACAGACCTATATATTTGGATACCTAATTCGATACCCTGTTTTTTGGCGATATTCGAAGAAAATCGAGATTTCAAATCTACAATACCCATTTTCATCGAATATAAATTAAAAATATAGTTCTTGTACCGATGCGATATCGGATCGGATACTATTTAAACTAGTCAGAGCTGCGGAGCGAGCGGTACGTCAGTATATAGATTTTGTAATACATAGTTTTCGAACGTGCCAGTAAGCGGTTTTTGGATATTGTACCGATAAATAGATTTCGTAACTATATACGGTTTGTATCGCCCACCACTAGTGCTTGCACAATAAGGTAGGTGTTAAGGTCGAAGTTAGGAAGTTACTGACCCCAGTCATGTCGAAAGAAGTCAGTTAAGCAAGCAAGATGTACGAAACGATGATGACCAATGTCGTAAAAGTTTAATAGGTAGGTATCATAATAGTCCGGTTAAGCAGTCCAGTTAATAGCCCTAGCGAGCTAGATCTGCCAGTGGCAATATAAAAAAATATATATCAGTCGATCTATTCTGTCAACATCACACCGTGTAAACTTAAGTGAAGTGAGCATGAAGTGAACTGTCATTCAATCTTATTAAGTAGGTATGGATTGACAGCACACTAAATGTTCGCTTTACCTAAGACTGCCATTAGTTTGTTTGTGCTTGTTATCCTGTCTGTATCCATTTATGTACCTTTGTATGAGTCGTGTTACTTGAAATAAACAAATTTTATTTATTTATTTATTACCATTACCTACATACCATTACCATACATTTCCAACGCCGCGCCGGACAAAAACCCCGTACATTTTTTCTGGGACAACACTGATTTATTTTAATTTATTGCTTTCAATCAATCGGGATTCCTCTGACACAGTGGCCACTTTCTGAAAACCTCGCCTGGACGCCCTATGCTCTGAACTAGGGCAAATCCGGGCAAACTCCGAAGTGCCTAGGTACCTACCTACTTCACCTTAATTTTAAACACCGTGAAATGTTTACAGAATCACACTTCAATAGTGAGTAGGTAACTGCCATGTAACTGCACTAGCTGCCACCCGCGTGGTGTGAGTAGGTACCTACTTCCCCTCTTTATAAAATAGTCTTTTTATTCTGGTTTTTTCCTTTGTTATTCTGATGTACGAGTAGGTATTATAAATCACTGTAAAGGTTTCAAACCTCTAATATGTCGAGATTTTTTTTTTTAAATTGGGCCTTTCGGGTGGATCCAATTGGTCCCAGTAAATCGCGAATTCATTGATTCTATGTATTTTTACAGTTTATGAAAATAACAGTTTATTTGGGACCAATTGGATCCACCCGAAAGGCCCAAAAAATGTTATTTTAAAACATTATTTAAAATAAAAACTTTGTTTTTATTTGCATTAAATTGGTTCCCCCGGACGGTAGAAGTATACCCTGACCAAGCTAAGTTTGCACCTCGCGTCGATCGATTACGTCACACTGACGCTTAGGTAGGTACGGTCTGCAAAAAAGGATTCGCTATGACTTTAAAAAAGTGAAATGTTTGTAAGATTTTACTTTGCATTAAAAAATAACGCCGCATTCCAGCGAAGTGCAAACTTACCTTGGTGGAGTTGACGAAAATTGTGTTTTCAACACAGGTTTGATGTCACTCACTGCAACAGCTTGCTTGGAATATTTCGTCAGAATACTACTATTCTGACGAAATATAAACCGAGAAAAAAAAAGATAGTGACTACTCACTATCTTTTTTTCTTCTTTGACAACGTCGCTATCCTTGACTAGTTTGAGTTTTTTGACGTTTTATGTAATTGAAAAGTTTAATTTTAATTTCAGTGAGGATTTAAAATAGTTTCAAAATATTCCTATGAACCAGTATTACCAGTGTTTTCATTTATTGTCGTATCGATGTCTCCATAACGTTTAGTTATCAAAAAATAAAAGGCCCGTTTTGACAGCAGGATACAACATTACTTTACTAGTAAGTATGAAAGAGACGAGATAAAATAAATCTCTCTGTTGTATCCTGCTGTCAACACGGGCCTTATATTTTTAGACAACTATAAGTAGGATTTGGTTAAGTACCACATAAAAATAGGTAGTTAGGTAGGTTCCCGTGGGCATAGTCGTAGAAGCTAAGAAGGCGGCGGGCCGCGGCGCGTGACGAGGAGTGAAACCTCACGACCCAGCCGCTGTAACAGAAGGAGCCGCCTCGGGTGTCGAGAGACGCAGGGCGATTCCTGGCCACCGTAGGCGCGGGCCTGCGGAAGGCGAGCAATGGGTAGCTCGCCATCCGATAAAGACCAGGTCCGGGTCGACGGCGCGCGCCTTTAAGAGATGTCAGCATAGTAGATGGGGCCCGCTAGGCCCATCCGTAGACCGACCTCGGTAAGCGTTGCTTAACCTTGAAGACTTTGTATGACGAGTTTGTCAGCTCTCTTCGTTGTTATTATAAACCGATTGATATAGTTCTACTTACCTTTGACAATTTTAGGTCGCTAATTAATAATTCATTTTCAAAAGCTCATTAGCAAAATGGTGGTTTCCTTAATAAAAATAAAAAAGGGAAATAAATTGAATCAGTATAACTAAATAAACTCAGTGGCGTAGAGCGTCGACGCTAAGTGAATTACACATTGAAATTCACGAGGTCGCATGTATGAAGTGGCCTTTTCCACTGAACTGAGTTACTTATTGTGTGAGCGTGGCTGAGTATGTAACTACACAGTTACATACTCAGCCACGCTCACACAATAAGACACACCGAGTAAGACTCTAGCTGGCGTTCGTATCAAAAATAACTATTGACTTTCTTGAACTTCACTTTAGCGTTGGAGCGATGTCACAGTGAGCCAGAGATCACGTTCGAGTCTAACTCGTTTCGACGTTCATAAAGTGCTGGCTGGCCTTCAGCCTTTTTTGAAAAATTTATTCATAAAAAGCTGAAGGCCAGCCAGCACTTTTGGTTTTGATACTCGTGTCAGTTGGTTCCTGTTGGTTCCCTTGAACTATCAAACATACTAATCTTGAAGTACCGTACAAGAAACCGTAGAAGAATTAGTATTTATATACCGACTTCTCAGTAAATATAGGTAGGTTGTTACCTAAATAGGGATATCCATTACAAGTAAGAGCCCGAATGACGCAAGAAGTGTAGAACTACGAAGCCGTATTGGGTATCTCAATTACCCACCTTATATAGGTACTATCATGACAGCTTATTAATGGCCTTCTATATAGTTGAAAGCGGCAAACGCATCGCACGCCCTCAAACTGGCCTAGAGTGAGAAGTGGATACCAAGAGAGTATCAATATCAGCTTTTACTAGTTTTCGAGTTATGAAATTAAAGGACAGTCAAGTATTTCTAGACATGCTGTGGTAGATTCACAGGTTAAACATCTCATAATTAAGTTTTAATAAGTCAGGAAGACGGCAGCTCAATGTAAATTCTAGTAAGTCTTTAGCCATTCTGTGGTATTCAGTCTGGTAAGACTGGAAGTCGCTCCCAATACAGTTAGTATAAGGCTAGGCGGATGAAGATGATGATCTAGCATTATCTACAGAAGTCAATCAATTACTGCTTCACTTCAAATTGCACAGCCGTCAATATTTTACTACAGTAATAAGCTCTCACTTGTTAAAAGCTAAAAAAACCTAAACACCTGAATCATTGGCGGATCCAGAGGCTTAAGGCGAGCCTGACTTGAGCGCGTAGGCATCTAACGCTTACCCCAGGCCCCGCAAGGAGTAGCAATACGTAATAAGTTACGATGTGCGGGAGACGCGCGCACCAAGCGCACCGCTCGCTCATGAGTTCACGGACTCGGGTAGGTACTAAGTTCCGTCACAGGATAAAGTAATGCAGTAGATCAACTTGAATTGATTAGTATAAGTTTATTTTGTTTTATTTTTCTATTAAGTATTTTTTAAGGTTATAGATGGATTAAGTACGTATTGTACAAACTTGAATCCAATTACTAATCATTAAAAATCAGTAATAATACTTATTTATTTTAGAGTATATGGTGGATTTAAAATCTGACTGACACGAAAATTATGAATACGAGTACGATACAAAAATACGCGTCGCGCGCTATTTGGCTTTGGTGCGATACCTTCGTAAAAATCAAGTAGTAGGTAGGCACACTTACTTTAGGAAAATTATGTTACAATTCTTGAATATTATAATTCAAGAAAGCTTAGAAGTATAAATGGTTTGGAATTTGCCTAGATGCTATTTAAAAAAAAACAAAAACGTTTTTATATTTTTTAATCAAATAGTTAACATAATAAAAGTTACCAATGCAACTGGCTAAAATTCGTTGAACTGTAGCTGTCTCGGTTTGCATGGACCTAGCTGAGTAGATTGACACGGAATATGGTCCTTGGATTTGCTTGGACCTGGCTGCACAGGCTTATCATTAACATTTTCTTTGTTTTCTTTCAATATTATGTCTCGTATTGGCATACGTATATTGGTGCGGATCCACAATCTCTGGCAATATACATTTCAAGTTAAAAATCTATAATTTTTTTCTCCATATGCACCCGCCAAAATTCGTCATCTCTTGAAATATTTTCTACTACTAGTTTTCACCGAACCATATTCCAAAAATGCATTGGTTCCTTTCTGTTACATGAAGTTGACCCTGCACTTGGTAATACTAATTACTTTTTTTGTTTATAACCCTGGTATGTTTTATTCTATCGAATTTAAATATATGTATTTTACTTTCTTCAATAGCAGCATTTCCCTTTTCTAAATGCCGTTATTGGACATTTAATTTCAACAATGGTGTCGTTCCCAACTATACCGTCGGGGGTAACCTCAATAAATGAGTATTATTTTGGAGACAAGTCACGCCCTTCCGCATGCTCTATTGCCCAGTAACGCAAATTTTGATTATGATTTGTTGGTAATTAACAAGTAAAATTTTAAAAACTTACAAAATATCCCTGTTCAATAGAGATAACGGAGCTACAGTGCCAAAGACAGATACACAGGCACACAGACGCACGTACACAGAAACATAGATAGCAAACCGTTATAAATAAATAGGATAGAATTGTAATATGGTGTGTGTTTAATTTCTTTATGTATTTTATGGTGTTACAATAATGATAATGAGATACTACTTTATTCAAATCTATACTAAATAATATTATAAAGTGGAAGTGCGCTAAGTGCGCTGTGGTAATAGCTAATTATACGTAAGTACCATGTACAACAAAGATATTGTTTTTCATTCGATCTAAAAAAAAGTCCGCGACGTTACACCTATATCTATCTCTTATAAATATGCCACACTAAGGCATTTTATGTCAAATAATTTATTTAAAAATTAAAGGTCGTTTTTCAGCATTAATATTAGGCAGGCATATTAATCCTTACTAGCGAAAGTTACTTCATCATCAAGATAATTTTATGAAGATAAACTTTGTCTTTTACAGCATGTTATTTGAACTCACCGTTTAGGAGATAATGTAAAATTAAAATAATTCAACAATATTATTAAATCGAACGGGCGGTGCGCGAGACGCGGCCACCAAACGAGAACGCGTCGAGCCTGCGTGACTGCGTGCGACGCGGTGCAAGAAATTCTTTTTTGTATTATGATTATGAATTTATGATAGTTACATTCATGGGGAAGGCTGTACGGCTATACGGGAACGGGAATTCCTACGGGAATGAAGAGTTCCGTTACGTGTCTCCGAAGTTCTTCATCAGATCTTCACCAAATTGAAATGGGATCAGTCCGAGAAGATACACTTCCAAAAAAAATAGAATCATCAAAATCGATTGACAATTGGCGAAAATATCGCTGAGCAAACATACAACAAAAAAAAAACAGTCGATTTGAGAACCTCTTCTTTTTTGGAAGTCGGTTAATAATATACAATACAATAGTCAATTAAAAACAGTTTAGTGTATGTAATTTATAATTTCTATACATTTTTCCTCTTGCCAATAAACACCGATAAAGTAACGCATTGGATTGGAAAAACTATCCAAACTAGTGATGGGCGACTCGGAAAGTTTCCATCATTCCACCCGGAATATTCCTGGGAATATTCCCAAAACGGGTATTTACCCGGGAAAGTTCCCAAATCGTGGGTAAATTAATTTCTATGACGATTAGTAAGTACTGAATAAAAACAAAAACACCAACTCCAAAATCATTTAATCAACAACAGTATGGTTCAAACATGAAAATAATTGTTTAAATATCAGGCTATGGGTGACAAAAATCACTTCAAGTTTAATACTCTTATAATAGTAAGTAGGTAAAATGTTTTTAAGATTCATTTAATCACTGTCATCGGAGAATGTTTTTGCTATATCGCAAAACTCTATTTCTCTTGTATTTCTTCCAGAAGTTGATGGTTGAGGTTCAATGTTTATGGTCAATAGGCTAACCATAAAAGGACTTGAAGTAGGTTTATCATCTACTTCTTCGTCTTTTTGATTGTATAATAAATTCCAGTTATATGATATGTAGGCCAGCTTTGCAGCTCTTTCTGTTGTTAACCTATTCCGTTTAAGGCTGTGGATATTTCTGCTGCAGCCGAGGTGCAGGGAGCAGTTAAAAGACCAGCTGTAACTTTGCTCAGAGGTTTGTTTTCGCAAATTCCTTTCCACCAAAATAAGGGATTCATTTTCTGGAGGCTGGTCCGAACAAAAGATTTTCCCCACAAACCTACTCTTGCTCTATAATTAGCTATATCTGTCATTACTTCCAAGTGTAACTGCGTTCCTTTCTCATGAATGAAATCCATGGCAATAAAAACCTCTTTTCTTCCCTTTCTAATTTCTTCATCTTCGTTGAGTTCGATGGCTTGAGATTTTGGATCTAGCATAGGCTGCTAGATGAATTTATGCACTTCCTTCTGCGTTTATCAACTGCATTTAAAATCCTCTCCCTGACATTTTTGTCAACCAAAGAATAAAAACCAGGAAGCAGAAAGACAAGACGTGATTTTATATGTTTGAATGGCATGTGCACGTCATTTATGTACGCTTCGTTTCCTCTAGTTCTAGTTTAAATATGGTACCTGTTATTGGCTCTAAAATTGCAGTAGATTCGTCGATCATTTTCCAAAATTTTTCGTCTAGTAAATTTGCTTTAATATTAACTGGGATCATTATTGCATCTTCATGTACTGCCAAACATTGCCCCCAACGCGTCTTGCTGGACAATTTTAGTTGCTCGCCAGAACCTTTTTCTACAATTATCTGCTCGAATAACGCGCTTAGATTTGATTACGTCGATGGCAACTGAAATGAAGGCTCGTTTAGCATCTTCTTTCATTATGTCATGACACAGTAAATTCAATGTGTGCGTTCGGATGTTGCAGTTTTACTAAATCAAAAGCTTTTTGTAGGTTTTTTACGTTTTTTAAGTTTCAACACAAAACACCAGAATTAACACATAAGCACGTCCGCAAATTCCGATACTCAAGTGAATACTAAACGTGGCCACGGTATTGGAGTCTACTGTTTTACCAGGTGAATGAAATGCACCAATCAAAAACACCACGAACCGCCGCGGCGTGTACCTGCTTGGTCCTTGAAACAAAGCTAACCGTTAAGCGCATCAGTTATTTATTAATGCTTAGTTTAATTATTGTGGAATGGTTATATTATATTAATAAATAACAACGTTTCTTGAATAAAACGGTGTACCACATTTATAGTTGTTATTTTTCTACAAGGAAATCGAAAACCTTAAGTTTCATAAATCGATTTATGCGGAGTATGTATAAATTGATCATAAAAATATAAATACCCGAATAAATACCCATTGGGTGGATTCAATGGGAATATTCCCGGGAATATTCCCATTTTAGGAATTTACCCGGGTAGAATCCCATCACTAATCCAAACTGACCACATAGTTTTTTGTATGTCTTGTCATAACTTGATACATTGTTAGTAATTAGTAAGAGGATGGACTCTAGTGTACAGCGCATAAATGAGCTGGTCCGGTAGCCTAAACGTTACCAAAAGTATGTTATTATAATATTTTCATAGGAAATGGTCATACTGTAACACTTTTACACTATGGCACGCGACTCACGAGTGCGCTGCGCGTATTGTTTGGCATAGACGAGACCTACACAAACTTTGCGGACACCATAAATATTATTATTTGTTGTGTTGTGGTGGCTGTGAGTAGGTACCCACCTAGCGTATAACTACACTTATATTTCTTCTCTACATGAACACCACAACATTATTGCACCGATATTCAACTCTCATGTAGGAAATACGAGCTATTATTTTTGCATTTGTTTAGGAGTAAGATAAGTGAAAACGGACATTTCTAATAAATAACAAATATTATAAGACTTATACAAACTCTCCGAAACCATCAAGACTAACGTAGCGGGGTGAACTACCTATTTGACATTTGAAAACAGTAAATCATTGTATCATGTGCGCGCGAGGTGGCTTTATGCACTCTGAAATAGGGTTCAAATTCAATTGTTTTACATACTCGATGCGGTTGGTAAATCTATTCCGCGCGAAAACTAAACCACTAAAGCGCACGTCTTTATGCGTACTGAAATAAGGTTTAAATTAAACTGTTTACACACATGTTTGCGGTGTGGAAATTTATCTGTTTCGTGTCGGTACTTACCTAGTTAGTAAAGTAAATTATGTATATACCTATATACCTTTTTGTTTATTCAGCCAAAGTTTATAAAAAAAGTAGTCACCGCTGCAACGAAGAGCCGTGACAACTTTTTTTCCCCCATTTTTTTTTACAAAATTATAGCTACATCTAATAAAAACTAACTATATTACAACTGTTTGAACACTAAATTGTATACAAGTATTATTATTTAACCACTCGACACGTGAAAATTCCAAAATAAAAAATAAATCTTACGTAAATAAACATAAACATTAAATTCGCGGCACACTGGTGTGCCGGCAGTGCTAGAGCGGTAATCAATTTAGGCTTAGCCAGTAACAGAACTTAGCGGGGGTGGCGGGATCGCAAAAATTTGGCACACGTCCGACCTCCAACACGTTCCGCTCGGGACTAAATGACACGGGGCGCGCTCATGAAACGACAAAATCACTTGATTTTGGAATTAGTGGGATACGTATTTTCATATTTCACATTATGACGGCCGATTTATATCACATTTTTTACGACCTTTATTGTGGTATAAGTTTTATTAATCAAAACCTTATATAACTCAAATGAAATGATAATTACATCTTGATTTTGACTTGTCTTTGCGATTTAATTGGATGCAGTAAAGTGCAAGTAATCGTGTATCGCACGGCCGAAATCGCAAGATCGAAGTGTGAAATATGTAATATATTTTTTTCAAAATTTAAATCCGTGTTGTTTACGAATAAAACACAATTTTACACAATGCAAAACAACGTTTTTCCGGAAAACCTGGCCTTAAGACCGCCGCCCAAAAGACCGAGATATCTTTGGTAGACTAGAATGGTCCCATTTAAATTTCGTAAAGATCTGATGAAGAACTTCGAAAATAGATACTATAGTTAAATTGATATGGACTGTTTGGAATGGGTTTTTTTAAGTTTTACTAAAAAGTGAATAATAAAAACGTTTTTACAAAAAATACAACCGACTTCTAAATAAAAACCACAACAAAGTACAAAATAACTTCAATGAAACCAAAATTAAAGTGACTTTGTAGTGGTTTTTATTTGGAAGTCGGTAGTATTCTTTTGCAAAAACATGTTTAGTGTTTACCCTTAGCGGGGTCAAGCCTTAATTTTTAGTTTAGTTTAATGTACTCTGTAGCCTCAATCCTGGATCCGCCGCTGACCTGAAAGCGTGCTATGTTTGCATGCTAGTCTGTAATGAAATAATAATGGTCGCCCGTGATTTACATGTGATTACCGTGTCATAAGACAGCTGTGCGAGGCGTTAGTTAATTTTAAATTCAATTAATAGTGGTTTAGAAGGGAATTTTGAAAATTTAATGCTTTAGGATTATGTCAGGGTAACTTAGTCATGGACCATTTAAGAAAGTATTATTAAACATAGTATGAATAAGCATAACCAAAATCCCACAGACAGGCCTTCTCTTTGTGAGAGAGAGTTGCAATCCACCATGCGTCCAAGTGCAGGTAGATGGATGGTACATAATTATGTAGAATAAGTAGGTACTAGGCTGTCGCACCGATAATACGGTGCTCGGTTTAACTCTTCAGGTTCCAATAAAATTAAACTGGTATCGGGAGTGTTACTAGTGTTTTAGTCCAATAGGCTTGTGCTGTCACAAGCCTGACGTATTAAAACCATTTCCATCGACTTATTACGTATCAGCTACATGCAATCACAAAGGTTTTACCCGTCACAGTTTTAGTAACTTTAATTAAATTCAATTTTCCTGGGTACTTTCTAATCTGTAGGTATTTATCTAATTTTATTTCGGTCTCGACACTCTCGACGTAATCGTTCTGTGCAAGCATTATCACCAGACCAACCCCAGTTGTCCATTAAATAAGTCGATGAGCTCGTGATTCTCACTGATGCGCTTTTGTCAAGTAAATTGTTTCATTTTAACTTAACGCTAGTAAATCTCGTGGAACATTTCAACCTAAACTAATAAAGAAACAGCTTATATATTATGTGTATAGAGGTATGCGGAAAATGGTGTAAAGTCCCTGCAAACCTCCATTAAAAAGGGAGGATCCTCTGACAAGACGGTTGTTGTCTGGTGGGCACCTGCCTGATAATTGATACTCGGGCTATTGTAGGTACTGTATGTTAAAATCGCACGGAATACTCTGAACCGCGATGCAGGATTTCACTTAGTAGTTCGCTACTGGCGGCATAGATGGCGTTGCGTTTCTTTTTGTTGCGGTACAAACGCTTCGTTAGTTTTTCTTGTGGCGGCATTGGTGCCGCTACATTTGTCTAGCTAGGAGATAAACACTAGAAGTTATGATTAGATAAGCTTTTTATGCCCGGAAAATTCACTGTTCCCGTGGGATATAACATAAGAGCGAAGCCGCTGAAGAATTCAGTCTTTAAAGACTATTTTCTCCCACGGCATAATTAATACGGAAATCAGGTACGCAGTCGTTGTATGTAGGTACCTAATATAATAGTTGCTCATGCAAACCACAGTATTATATTGTGTGCAAACCGAGCACCGAGCGACCGAGGATAAAGCAGTGCCATATTTAATCACGAACGTAATGAAGAATAGTTATTTATGATATAAGTGCGGTAAGTTGGTTTTTACAAACGAGTAGACGAATGTAAGCACGAGACGAAGTCGAGGGCTTACCATAGTCACCAGTTTGTAAAAACCAAATCCGCACGTGTGTCATACAACGTTTTTCGACACATTTGCGAGAAAACAGTACAATAAGTAATGTAACAAACTTTTTGTCTTTAGAAATCCGTCGGAAAGTCGCAACAATCTTTGACGTTTCTAATATGAAAATGGCGCGAATTCGCAAAGGGCACCACAAGCGCGTGGTGAAAATTAGAACCACGTCTTTTATTTATTTTTATTTATCTTCTCTCATTTTCCCTATAATATGAATAGGGCAACAAAACGCGATCATGTTTCGTATGCAATGTGAACGTCCATCCTTCATGACGTATCGTGTATTTTGATAACAAATATTTTTGCCATGCATACTAAATGAGACAAACGTATCTATGCAGCAAAAGCGCTTCCAAGGAGGTTCGATCATTCAGCTTATTTATTCTCGTGATGTGAAACTCCTTGGTGGAATGATTTTTTATGGTAATTAAAAAAAAACCGTAAAGAATACGCACGGCGCTATACAACGGAGTTTGCGGTAAAATATGTACTTAGGTGAGAGTACCTACTTTGCCGCACGTTCCATTGTGTGGTGCATAATTTTTAACTTTCGAACGATGCATACAGGCTTCGTAAATGCATTTTTTGAGCAAATGTGTTGAAAAGAATTTAACATACAAGTGTTATTATATGTTTTATGTAATTTGATGTTTCCGGAGGTGGTGCTAAAATGACTAAATGCCGTCGGTTAAATAGGTATCTTGTGTTCATAAGGACCTCGTAGCTAAATATCTACCCACTTGGGCGTAGAATAAAATAAGGGGGTGTTTAGCCCCTTGGCATACGACGTAAAAATCTTGAATAAATATCGGACGGGAGTTCAAAATTCAGCGTGAAGCCCGGGCAAAAACTATAATATTTTTACATTTTTGGACCCTCCCTTGCGAAAACTTTAGCTACGCCCGTGTCTATCCACCTCCTGCAAGACTGAAGAGAGATTT
This sequence comes from Melanchra persicariae, assembly GCA_947386135.1. NCBI lineage: Eukaryota > Metazoa > Arthropoda > Insecta > Lepidoptera > Noctuidae > Melanchra > Melanchra persicariae. Next base: position 5,909,117 of record OX376655.1, on the reverse strand, counting down.
AATCAAACTTATGGTTAAGTTTAATTATTTACAACAAACGTCAGCAAAGAAGAAGAAACTTAATCTCAACTTACACTGTCACCCGTGATCAGGGTTCCATTCAATTTTCTCTCCCAAATGAAGTCTAGTCAAACTTCATTGACAGGGTAAGAGTAGCTGTCACAAAACATATTAAACATACCGAATAATAGAAGAAAACACACATGAGCCTACCCTTAATCCTTTAGTTGAAAGGATTCCGGTAAATACGTACCTAAAACTTTTGACCGGGTTCGGACACCCTTCAATCTGGTTCACGCAATGGGTACGTAAATAAGAATAAAAGTGAACCCAAGTGAACCGGATTAGTTTGTAGGCTTGTAGGGCTGTCGGATCAGAACTTGGTATTTTGAAGGTCTGCGCGAAAGAGTACTTAACTATCGTTTTTTTTGCGGTTGAAGGATAATTACAGCGTATACGAAAAAAATACTGATTACGAAAATGTAGTGTGATTTTAATGCGGAGTCCAAAAGTCTAGGTACTATGTTTACATTTTTTACCCGTTACAATAAAAAATACTTACTTCGTAGACCTATCATATCCTGGTAGTACACTTCCTATAATTTTAAATTATTATAAATATGAAAGTCTGTTAGGATGGATGGAAGGTTTGTTTGTTACTATTTCAGTCATAAATTAACTACGGTACGGATTTGGATGACATTTTGCACACATTATAATTATCTAGTTTACTAGGATTAACATACACAGGATGTTCCAGAAGTGCGTGATCGTATTTAAGGGTGGTGATCAGTATTTTGCTATAGGTATAATTTGGTCAAAATGTAAAAATACAAAATCATTTACCTTTTCAAAAAACTCGATCACAAAAACGACTAAAAAGTTAAGAAAAGCACTTTTCAGGATGCAGTTAGTGGTGAATTTCAGGTCGATCACAGATTCGAAACTACCGATTGCATCAAACTGCTTGAAAAGTTTTTTTTTAACTTTTTAGTCGTCTTTTTTTACTTTTTAGTCGAAAAAAGTAATTATTTTTTATTTCGATATTGTTTTTTACTCTATAGCAGCTACAGAACACCTTCCTTAAATATGACTGCGAAGTTCTGGATCACTCTGTATAATGCTTTTTTACCGATCTGAACTCCTCGCTGACAAAGTCTAGCAACTAGCTTCTGAGTCCGTAATACATTTATAGATAGATAAAAACATGCAAAGGAATCTTCTGCTACGACCTCACCGTACCTTTTCCGCAGCTAGCATACTGCCTGATTAAGTAAAGCTCAAAGGCTCAAACGTCGCAGCTGCTCTAGAATTCGAGATCAGTGGAGGAAACCGGCTGAACTATTGTGAGACTTTAAAATGGTTCGTCTTTGAGTTAGGAAATACATTTCTAAAACCGGATTATGCCAGTCGTTCAGGCATCGGGCTTCAGTTTGTGTGTAGTCACTGTTACTGTCGCCATCGACAGATTTTGTTGAGAAATTGGAGCCGATGCCGTGCCATGCATTATTACCTAATTCAAAGAAAACAACTTTTTATCCAGTCAAGTGCGAATCTGACTCGCGCGCAAAGTTAAGTTTTTTTTTTTAGGTACATATTTTTAGGGATCCGTTCCGAACGTCCGATTGAAACACGGAAGCCTTATAGAACCACTCGTGTTTCGTGTGTGTGTCTGTCTGTCCGTTTGCCTCAAGCACAACCAATTTGCTACGAATTTAGATGAACGATTATTAAGCTGGGTACACGTATGTACGAACTTTTGTAACCCAAACACACTATGCGTTAGGTAAATAAATAAATTTCAAGTATGGTATGGTATGACTTTTGGGGGAAGATTAGACAAAAATGTAAAGTTTTTCAAACTGTGCCATGTTATATAAATGCCAACTTCTTCTTCAATGCCAGTTTTTAATGGGTGTGGGTTGCCAGGGTTGCGCGGCTCTGGAACGCAACTTAAAGGGCATTTGGAGGAACACGGATGGGTTTTAGTCAGTAAGGGTCAACACTCCCTCCCGCTCCGCCCAGAGCGGAAGGAGTCATTTAACGATTCTTATATTTATATGATCCTTAAAAAAAATTGTTGCCATGCCCATTACAAATAAAAGTTGTTATTTAAATAAAATACATATATTACGACGAAGCCGCAACGTCCAGAGCATCAGACACACGGTTCATTTCCCGTATTGAGACAAATACAATTTGTTTGTTTCAGTCAGTCGGGACTCCGGGGACTGCGTGTGACATGAATGTATTGCAGCAACACTGGCGGATCCAGGGGTGGGCTAAGGGGCTCAAGCCAAAATGACCCAAATATCATTGGTAGTCTACAACTACAACCTAACGAAGTCATTGAGGAATTTACGAAAAGGAATCGAAGGAGGCTTGTTATGCGTTAAGCAAAATAAAATGTTTAGGTACGTGCTGCCAAATGACAATCCTAGATCCGCCCCTGTGCAGCTGTCTAGGTCGTTGTAGGCAGTGTGATTTTAATTTTGAAACTGGCTGGTTACCGATGGGTTCCCGTTCCAAAATCCGTTGACTGTTTGAAGTAAGCGCAGAAACGGGCAGAGGCAGGTTGCGGATTTGTTCTATGTAGAGATGGCTCGAAAAAATGTACTGAACAGATGAATTTTAGGGTTCCATACCCAAAGGGTAAAAACCAGCCAAGTACGAGTCGGACTCGCGCATGGAGGGTTCCGTACCAATATCTATAAAAACGGCAAAAAAAAATACGTTTGTTGTATGGGAGCCCCACTGAAATATTTATTTTATTCTATTTTTAGTATTTGTTGTTATAGCGGCAACAGAAATACATCAGGGTTCCGTACACGGAACCCGTCGTGCGACGTAGGCCGACGCGCACTTGGCCGGTTTCTTTTTCACGATTTCTGCTCCAACAAACCATTTTACATCTTATTTACTCTAGAATGCTAAATAAGTTTGGTAAATCTAAATACAAAACATATAAAACTGAGTCCCAGTTTCTTGAAAGAAGATATAATCACAAAATTATTGTGAAAAATTATGTTGAATAAGTTTTACAGCTGAAATATAATTTTTCTCACAGCTAATCACATTACTTGACTTGCATTTAATTGTAACGGGTCGATATTTCTCTTCCAGATAACGGGTGTGTGTGTATAGAATAACAATGTATGTTACATGTGGTGTTATACCTATGCTATTATTACCGATTAAAAATTAGGGAATCAAAATAATGTTGAAGGAAACACATATAAATGAAACCTATTGTATTGTACCCTATTGGGCCGCAGGTAGCCGATGGATGCGATGGCGACACTTGGGGGAGGCCTATGTCAAGAAGTGAACGTCTTTCGGCTGATATGATGATGATGATGATGATAATGATGTGGGTTACACGCGACATTTCAGTACCTAGTTAAAAGATTTCAGGATGTAAAAGCTTACAAAATTACTTACAAACATAACAGCAATGTAAAACCTACAGCCACACAACCTTCACTCCGGTTACTGACCAACCCTACTAAAACGAACTTGTCTTTTATAACTTGGCAGCCCTAATTCCAAACCATGCCCAAGGCGCTCGTTCTAAAACTAAGTTACACAACTTATAATGGAAAGGGCTAGGTTAAATAGAAAAACAACGGGGCCCTCTGTCCTCGAAAATTACGACACGTTAGATGTAAAAGATTTTCACTTAGAAAAAGTTTCTATAGACTTGCCAAGTTCGGGGTTTTCTTGTAATAAGGTGGAGGCGGAGGTCGTGGTTTTGAGTTGTCTACCTATAGAGAAAGTATAGTAGACATTGAGAGTTCAAGGCCTTCGAAGTACCTACGTAGGTAAAGCTTGCAATTATAGCATTTTAAAATATAAGAACTGCTCCACTATGATGTGTCAACGCCTTCATAACAGAGAAGATGTAAATACAGAATTTATGAAAAAGTTGTGATTAAAATGATGAAAAAGAATTAAGACACCACTGCAACGTTTTTATTTTAGTGGTTTTCGCGAGAAAATTTTAACTGTCACAATTTTGGCGTTTTAATTTAATGTATGGTCAAGAATGAAAATATTGGATGTCCCTATTCCGATAGGAGAAATTAACAGTGCCGTTTTTCCTGTATAGTTCCGTGTTTCTATCAAAATGGAAGCATGATGGCATTGGCATATTGGCACGTCATAGCACTGAATAGGCGGTCATAGGCTGAACTATGCTATCTTTGCTATTAGGAAGGTACTTTTTTAAAGTTTATGAAATTTTGTTGTGATTTTTGGGATTAGTTAGGCTACATTGATTTGGGGGGAGACGTAAATTCAGCATTAAGTGGATAAAGTTGGAAGAAGAAAGAAGAGGACAGAACAGGGAGATAGAATCTAACATTAACTTGTAGTCATTGACTCCCTCTCTCTTCTTTCCAGGTTTTCTCTCTTGTAGTTCTCCTCCCATTTACACAAAATTAAGGGAAAATGGGTTGAAATAGAGAGAGAGAGGCAGAGTGCAGTCTAATTATATGTTCAGGTTTTTTTATTTTGTTATGATTATGTTAATTTCAATATTAGTCCTGCCTGCTAGTCCTTCTGTAATTGCTTTATTAGGGTCGTAATTTTGAACTACTCTGAAAATTCAATAGTAAAGTTTAACTAACTTTGTTTTAATAGTTTGTTCTGTTTGGGAATACATGAATTATGTTTTATTTAGTTATTTTATTTACAAGCTTACTTGGTGTTACATGTACCTATTAATTGACCTACTTATTTCGATAAACGTTTGATTAATGAAACAGAAAACCGTTAAAAAGAAAAATAAATGAGTACCTAATTACTTCTTTTTCGTTAGTAAAGTTTTTTGTACGTTTCTGATACCTAATGTACTAGGAATCGATTCAATCTTAGAAGTAGTAGGTACTGTAAGAGCCTCTTTACGCAGCATCTGGCTGTTCATATCTCCTTTGGAAGTGGCTGGTAAGAATAAGAATATTTTGAATTCGGATATATTAATAGAACGGTTTTTGTTTAAGTAGTGTCAGAGATGTTATTCGACTCTCCGAGCCATGGTGCTCCAATATCTATACATATAATAAAACTGTAGAAGAGGTCAATTCTGTACATTGAATATAAACTAAAAAAAATACTCCAGGGGTGCTTTTTACAAACAGTAGAAGCCAAAAATATGTTTTTTTCTTTTTTTGTCTGTCTGTCTGTCTGTCTGTCTGTTGTTCGTCTTTCACGCAAAAACCACTGGACGGATTTTAATGAAACTTTTTTTGTTGTATAGCTATTTGTCCTCGCCAACATATAGGCTATAATTTATTTTGAAGATCTGAATACAAGACGTGGAACCTTAGCAGTCCGGCTAATCTATACGAGATATTAATATACCGCTTTAGGAATAGTTGGTCAACATGATGAGTACTCTCTGTCGACATAAAAAAAATGAAGGTCTAGAGCACCTGATGTGGAACCCTTTCAGGGAGCTAAGCTATCGGCTATTTTATTCAATTGTCAATAGATCTCATAGTCCGTTGGTTTAAAGCCTGCCTCTCGAGAGACTTGGTGTGGGTTCGAATCCCACAAAAGTTATAATTATTTTTGGATTATTTTTATCTTATTTATTTCCTTATTTTTTTATTCCTACCAAACCTAATATTTTCAAATATTAATAATATGTTATTGCTGTATTTTGCATATCTTTTTAGCAAGACAAGCAGAACCTATTTTTTGTTTATATGTATTCTGTTTTGTTTGCATCACGTTAAGAAATACAAAACTAATGTAGATAACATTCAGATAAACCTGATAGGATTGTGGCAATCTAGAAGAAATCAACTTATTATCTACATGCATAGTAAGTAGGGGTAAGTATCTTTAATTATACTTGCAATGACATCTGTTGAGCGATACTGTACTTAACATCAACACCACGAGAATTACACCAAAAAGTATTTTTTAGTTAAAGATTCTTTTGATACTTACCAGGCGTTACGCAATTGATGCAAAAAAAAAAGAAAATTGCTCCACTGACTTTGTTTTCATTTTTTTTACTTTTGATAGGAACGCGTTTGACCACTATCTCACCTGATGGCAAACGATGATGTGATCGAAAATTGACGCTTGCCTATAAGTAACCTACTCACTCTTGATAAGACTCCCAGGCTGTAACTATCAGGAAACACGGGCTCAGTCAGGGAATTCCGCGCCATGTGTTTCCAAAACGTTTTGTTCATGTGGGTGTGAGGTCCACCGTGTACCGGTGGCGTACCGCCGTACGTCTTGTGGTCCGATGATGGAACGAGCTTGGCGGAATTAAACTATGCAATTCCGTCGCACACTCCCCAAAATGCAACCGATACAAAACCGACAGGCTAAAAACTCGGCTTCGATGCTCAAGACTTTGGAGCTTCGACTCGGTGAGCCTTTCACCTCTTGGATTTCTTTCCCAGGATCTACCTCATTCCTAATTATTTTGTGTTAATTTTGAAACAAAACTGTTCAATTCCCAGTCAGCTGGTGATTCGTAGTGACCAGCCTAGGGCCAGAAATTACCAGTAGCGGGTTTCACACTCCAGAGCTTCAAGGGGAACTGTGGGTCCCTAGGCAATGATGCCACAGAAGAACTCGCGAAGATAGGTTTCGAGATGGTAGTGCTGGACCCGTACCCGCTCCTCCTTCTTTCTTTCTTTCTCACAGTTTCGCATGAATTTGCCAGAGAACAAATGAACTTCATGACAACAAATGGTCACGGGTTACAGATTGCAGTGAAAAATGGCAATGACAAGTCTAGAAACGTGACTAACTAAATGACTTCTCAGCTTAAGTAAAAATTACCTCCGTAATAATAGGGATTATTATTACGGATCATTGCCCTTATTTTTTTTTAACTTATGCACCACAGCCAGCCCAATTTGCGGAGGTTGTCTCGACGCCGAGAAATCAGTGGGGTACGTCATCCTGGCCATGACTTTCCGACGTGAAAAAATCCTCGGAACGGTGAGGTGCAGGTTTCAAATCAAATCGTTTATTGCAATCCATAATGTACAAACAGGTGGTAAATATAGGTTTGTGATTTTGTGATTCTAAGTGATTGAGCTGACTTTAATCTCAGATTATCACTCCCTTGCGGCTTGAGTATTATCGGTCGTCTCTCCGCTCAACCTGTGAAGCTGGTGGCTTTTGTACATTTGGGAGGAGCTAGGCTTGCAAACTTAGCCAGGACAACGGAGTCTCTACTCTACTCTATTCGTTGTGGGTTTTTTTATGGATGGGACATCATCAAATGACTTCTTCTGCTCTGGGTGGAGCGGAAGAGAGTGATGAGAGAGTGGTGAGATACGGATGTGTTTTAGTCAGTAAGAGTTTGCTCTTACTGACTAAAACACATCCGTATTCCTCCTTATGCCTTTTACGTTCCAGGGCCGTGGTGACTTTTCGAACAAATTCCGCAACACTGGCTACGACGCTTCGTCGACCCGGGCCTGGTAGTGTTCGGACAGTGAGCCAACCTATGCTCGCCATCTGCAGGCCTGCGTTGCGCATCTGCAGGGTGGCTGGGAATTGCCCTGCGACTCCCGACGCAACGCCCGGGTTGTCTTTTTCTGTTGCGGCGGCTGAGGGGGTCTACTCTCTTAAGCCCGAAGTCTGTAGTTTCGGCCTTAGTGTTGGGCGTTTTCTACTTCGTATCACCTACGGACTTACGATTAGTCCCGAACTAGGAATAACTGTCAAATCGTGCTGTCATTCATTCTTATATTCTTTTCCGGACCATGGAATGAACCAGGACGCCGCAGCCGATCGCCTCGACGAAGACACGGTGATGCTCTGCCCAAGCAGGGCAGACCTCCACCGTATACTCCACCATGTCCTCTGCGGAGACTTTTCTTCTGATAGTTTCGGCATGACCATTAATCAAGCTCAGGGACAAACTGTTAGTCGTGTTGGTGTGGATCTGCGGAAGTCCTGTATCTCGCACAGTCAGGCTGTATGTCGCTTTGTCGCAAGTAAGCAGCAAGCAAAGCCTGTTTATACGTACTGATGAATATCACATAACAAGTAATATTGTTTACGAAGAAATTTTTTAAGTGTTAATATTCGTTCGTTCTTCGTAATTTTGTAAGTCATGTCATAATCATGATGAGTACCTACATACATTTTGTGAGTTTGTGTATATCTTCCTAAATACGAAATGCACGCGCGTACGAAGTCGCGGGCACAGCTAGTATGTTAATATAACTATAATACGAGTTTAATTTATAATAATTGCTAAGTAGACCCCAGGCCATAGCCCTGTGGCTCACACAACGAAGGTTGTTTCCAACTTTGCTCACGAGGCATAGCCTTTGCAAAGGGTGGCAGGTTGTCACCAGTGGTACAGCAGACGTTGAGTGGCCCACAGTTTATAGTTAATGATGGTAAAGATAAACTATAATGAATTTTATTCATACATGATAATCGCTGGAGTAGGTTCAAAGATGGGAAGATATTTTATCTGATTATGACCTTCTTTTTCTCGAAACACAATAGCGTCCGAGGAAATTAATGTTATGATGATGTAAAATATAGCTGTAAATCCCTTAAAGATTAATGTGAATTGTCACATTAATTATTTGTGTAACGCGATGTGTCTGGAGCTTTTCCCAGGGGGTTTTGCTCCGGCGGGGCTTCGGCATGACCGCGTAATTGATCAGCGCAAGTGGCGCATAGTAATTTTAATTAATTGTTTAACTAAATATTTTAATCGCTGGTCATGACCTAGGCTGCTTCTATAGAAGTATACGCACCCCTGTTCATCCTTTTCCCCCTGTAGGTAGGGAAATTGTGTTAGTTTCGGCAGGTTATACTTGACTCTTCCAAAGGCTGAATAGATGATAACGAGAGGTCTACGTATCCTCTATTCGAGGGGGCGTAGCTCATGTAAGAGCCTCTTTTTTTTATTTTTTTATTTCGAGGTTGGGAAATCATCAAATGACCCCTCCCGCTCTGGGTGGAGCGGCAGGGAGTGTCAGACTTTTACTGACTAAAACCCACCCTTTGTCCTCCTAGTGCCTTTCCTTCCAGGGCCGCGGTAACTCTTTCGAACATATTCCGCAACCCTGGCAGGCTCTGGCCCTAACGGGCCCCGACCATGTAAGAGCCTCTTTACGCAGCATCTGGCTGTTCATATCTCCTTTGGAAGTGGCTGGTAAGAATAAGAATATTTTGAATTCGTATATATTAAAAGAACGGTTTTTGTTTAAGTAATGTCAGAGATGTTATTCGACTCTCCGAGCCATGGTGCTCCAATATATGTTAATATAACTATAATACGAGTTTAATTTATAATAATTGCTAAGTAGACCCCAGGCCATAGCCCTGTGGTCTACAGTATCTACTACTTCTAAGATAGAGTCGATTCCTTCTAGGCGAGCGTCCTCCATCGTCGTAGACATCACTTTCCATCAGGTGAGATAATGGCCAGTAATAAAAAAAAAACCTACATTTTTATAATCACGAACGTGAAGCGTTTTTCATGAGAAATGAAACCTCCGCAGAAAATTGGCAAAATCGCTAATTCCAAAGTCTCGACATTCGAATTGGCTATTTAAACTGATATGGAAGAGAAGCCAATAAATTGAAATTAAAAAACATTGAGCGGATGATTAAAGTTCCTTTTTTGAATGGAACGAGTGAAAATAATAATTTTATGAGTCACATCGAAGCCTTGGATGTTTTTAAAATGTTTTATCTACACTCACAACGTAATGTTCCAAATATGAGTTCAAAAACGAATGCATAAACACATACTTTTTTTTCGTGGATAGGTAAAATTAAAAAAAAAAACCATTACAGTTCAACATTTTCCTTCGATTTTTAAACAACTGCATCATAAAATAACTTTTTAATTTTTATAGCACACTTTTTCTTTTTAATTTTTGGCGCGGGCTCATTGACTTAAGTCAATGAGCCAGCTTTTATCTTTGTCTATGTTTGAGCGCGCTGCGCAGTCATTCGAATACGCAATGAGAATATCCGCCATATTGGAATTAACTATTTTTCCACTTATTTTATTTCAACTGTATGAGTGAAGATAAAATAGTGTATGCAACGGCATATAATTAGGTATTAAAACACTCGTGCGATGCTATTATCACACTCGGCTACGCCTCGTGTGATAAACCCACACTCGTGTTTTAATAACGCTTTTTATATGGTCGTTGCATAAACTACTATTTATTTTTACTTTATTAACAGGGTTGTTTATAAAGAACTAGCTTTTGCCCGCGACTTAGAGCTTGAGCGGATGATTAAAGTTCCTTTTTTGAAAGGAACGAGTGAACACGTGTATATAATATAAGGAGTGAACATAATAATTATATGAGTCACATCGAAGCCTTGGATGTTTTTAAAATGTTTTTTTTTATTTTTATTAACAGGGTTGTTTATAAAGAACTAGCTTTTGCCCGCGACTTAGAGCGGATTTCACCAATGAAACTGAATGCGATCAGCACATCTAAACTGCGTTCAAGAGCTGTCAGTGTAAATATTCCTTAGAAAAATAATGACACTGACGGCTCATAACGTGGTTTATTCGCTGATCGCGTTCAGTTTCATTGGTGAAATTGGCCCTTAGTAAAAGAGAATTAGAATTTCCCGTTCCTGCATAGCCTTTGGCCTTCCTCATGAATGTGGATTTCATCTACTTACAAAAATATTTTTTCGAATCCGACTGGTAGTTCCAGAGATTAGCGCGTTCGAATAAACAAACAAACTCTTCAGCTTTATTATATTTGTATAGATAGTAGGTATAGATGTGTCACCCTGATGATTGAATAAAAATGATGTACTAGTCAATAATTATAATAATATGATAAAGTGTTAGAAATTAAACGTAAGTCAAGTGATGCTATTGGCTGTTGAAAACTCATTCAACCAATCGTAGCCAGATAATGCGTGTTTGAAAATTTGTCACAATAATTTTGTGATACTTTTCGTTTGACAAACTGAGCCCTAGCCTCATCAGCCGCTCTATTCTGCGAACATCTCACCGTGAACACTTAGGGTTATTACAGACGAACGGCACTTTGTAACGGCAGATAAAACTGCAACCGTCGCCACCTTTCGACGGCTGCCGTCGACGCGTTGACGCCTACCGCCAACAGAAAACCACACGACTACTTGCAACCCCAGGAACATCTGCCACCTGGATGTGATCTGCAGAGGCCTATAGGTAGGCCACTGCAGACACAACCTGGCGAAATACGGTCTCATAAACCCGTCGGATACACAATGTCGGTGCGGTGTTCCTGTTCAGAGCATGAGCCACATTGGAGTGCCCCAAGTACCCATGCACCTGTACTTTGGGGGATTTGATAAATACCACCGACGCTGCAATTGATGTGGGCACCAAAGTCTCGAGCATCGACGCCGAGTTGCTAGCCTGTCGGTTTTCTATCGGTTGCATTTTGAACCGTGCATTTAGGACCGTGCCGCCAAGCCCGTTCCCTTTCCATTATCGGACCACAAGACGTACGGCGATGCGCCACCGGTACATGGTGGACAATGTGGACATCCCACCCACACGCACAAAGCGTTTTGGGAATACATTCATTGTGCGTACAGCTAAGGAGTGGAATTCCCTGCCAGAGTCTGCGTTTCCTGATAGCTACAACCGGGGAGTCTTTAAGTCAAGAGTGAATAGGTTACTTCTATTCAAGCGTGCTCCATGCGCGTGCATATCAAGAATAAAAAAAAACACAAGGCCCAAAAATCTAAGGAGTTAACCATCGACTCGAAACGAAGAAGAAGAAGTCATCGCATATATTATTCCTTCATTCTACACAATTATTTATGGCTAGGTTCACTTTCTCTTTACACCAAATGTACTAAGTTACGTTTCTTTTTCCGTAAAAAAAAATACATTAACACAATTTACTCGTAATACATAAAGACCTTACCACCACAATAGAAGAACTAACTCTCCATGAAAGCGAGGTCTAAGTTGGTAGGCTTAACTGTAAGTACTGAGCTACTGACCCGTCGCTATTCTCTATATTCGTAAAAGGCCACGATAAGGGACGGTTAGCATTGTACATTATGTATGAAGCGTACATAGCTTTGTGCGAAGCGAGGAAATCATGAAAGGATGCCCTAACTATTCAGTAAAAGGTTTTTTGCTTATTGGTTTAGTAAGATACTCATTCGTTTATTGTGTGCGTTTATTTCTAAATCAAAAATGTATAAAAAAATATATTTTGTTAAGAGTAGGTACTATTTTTTTTAAGAGTGGGAAATCTTGACTTGAAGATTACTGATGGTAGCGAAGGAGGCGGCGGAAATGGTGCGGCCTGCAGGTTAACACAGTGGCGTAGCTAGCATGGGTGATACCCGGTGGGGATAATGTGGTCGTGCCTTTCGTTCCGAAAATTAATGCACCCCAACTCGACAAGGTTTTATTTTCTTTTGATCATTAAGTAATATATAAAAATATAAATAATAGAACTAAGAGAGTGCAGATTACAAAAGCGAGCGAAGCGAGACACGTCGGACAGGTGTCATTGCGTTACCCGTTTAGGGGTGACACCTGACATTGACAAAACACAGAGGGTCGGGTGTCACCCCTAAACGGGTGTCACCCGGGCCGGACCTACCCCCCCCCAGCAACGCTACTGAGGAAACAGACTAAGGGTGTCTGTAGCCTGAACTATCAAAGGCCCGATACGGCGCGGCGGCGCGCCTCTCTAGACTTCTAGGAGAATGGCGGCCGTATGCGGCTACAGAGGGTGACGGGTTTCGCATGAACTCATGCGGGCCAATTCCTGGCAGGGGGAGTGAGACGAAATGCGCAAGTACTCCAGCGTTCCGGCCAAAGGTAGCTGCAGAACACCGCGTGGTTTTAGTCAGTCAGAGTCTGACAGACCCCTGCGCCCGCCCCGGGCTGGAGGTCAACCATGAATCTAAAGACGTCAAAAAAGAATAACTGTACTTGGTTTGGACACCATAACTTAAGTATTATGTTTGGGGTTTCTTTCAGATGGTAAAAAGTAGAAATGTTTCCGGACTTCTTCAGAAATATCCGGCTTTTTGTCAGTAGACTTTTCTAATTTCGAAATAGTTGCTTGAATTTTTGTGTCAAGAGTATGGAACCGAGATCATAACTGGGTCATCATAAACGAACTTAGAAAAGCACAGCTAAAATACTTAGACTACACCGGGAGGGAAAACAAATACCATTTAAAGAAAATATTCAGCACGATTTCAACAAACCATTGAATAGAAACAGTCTTTAAGTGCTATTTAAATCGATGTAATAACATTTTATTCTTTTACGATAAAGATAATATAGGTAGGTACTTGAATTTTTAATTCGGAGTATCGGCTATAATACTGTGGATTTTAAGTGACCATTTGAATTAATAAGGCCCTAAAAAAAGATTACAATGGAATGGAAATGTACAAAGAGTTTGATGTTCCAAAATTTCTTACCTATCTGGTATTCTAAATTCAAATAGTGTTTGGGAAAATTACAAACTTATGAAATCACCAATAACTACATAATATTTTCTTTTAAGTTTCACGCGAAAACTACAGGACACTTTCCTTGAGATTTCCTCGAAAGTTGTCACAGAGCTGAAACACGTCGCATAGAGGTCCAAAGGCATTGAAAACGTAATAAAACACTACGTGTAGTCTAAACCTGAGGGTAAGCCTGAGGGTTAGAACAATTTATGAAGAACATTTTATAAATCTAACTGTTTATAATCCAATAGCCAAACGAGTTAGACTACACGATCGACTACCTACATGTAAAAACTCGCACTCGCCACTGTACGAAATGGGCAGACAACAGTCATTTGAATAAATAGAAAACTATCCGAGCACCTTTACAGACAGATACAAAATTCTGAAATCGCAATACTAAAATCATTCGCACTATGAAAGTATATCGAAATGGGTATCGGACTCGATCCGCTCATGAATATAATATAACCGTTCGTTCACTCGGCAACACAGAGTACATTATAATATACACTCGGCAACGATCGGCAACGCTCGGCACATAAAGGCAACGTGTGAATCTGACACTTAACATTATTTGTATCTAGCCCGCAAAGCCCGTAAACCCTTGAAGATTTCACCGCTATTCAATTCCTAGCTTTTTGCAGGGTTAACATTTCATTTATGAAATTTAGGGTTTGCAAAGAAACGTTTAGTAGATTATGTGAATAGGGTACCTATTTTACTAAATAGAAAAATTATAATTCTATTTGGTCCGACGGTTAAATTAAAAAAAAATATTGGACCCGTATCTTTTGCCATTTCAAATCGATAAACAATGATAAAGATAAAGCTTATCAAAATTCAAGAGCGGGGGTAGGCGGTGACGTCACATTGCTATAAGTACTATCGTAGTGACGTCACGCCGCACTGCATCGTCCTTATTTTTTGTTTATGTGAACAAAAATACGTGTCTCTCTCACTCAAAAATCTAATAAATCCGTCAAATAGATGTTCAAAAATAAATTTTGATTTTTGAACATCTATCTGACGGATTTATTAGATTTTTGAGTAAAATACGCTTTTGCGTTAGGCAGTATTTTGGGGTGAAGATTATGTAGACCCTTGTAGACCATTTATATAACTTCACAAATAAATGTCGCTAGATAACCTAGTAAATTTTACTAATTCGAATAAATTGGAAACTGAAATAAAATATTTAGAGACACGGTTCTCAAAGAGTTAAATCAATAAAATGTATTTCATTCAAGTGTTTTTAAAGATATTATTTGTTGTATTTTACGATGAATAAAGATTTGCAACATTTTAGAAGTTTACTATTCCATTTCGGGCTAATTTTAAAGCTTTTACTCGTTTTTAAAACATTCTTAAAAGTATAATTTTAGTTCACTTATTTTAAAAAGGGTTGTTGGAAAAGTTCTCAAAGAAAAAGCTTTGCCTACAATGTGATGTCAGTTTTCTGTTAAGAAAGTAATTTGACTATTTAAATACTTTAGGTTCTAAGTAATAACTCTAGTTAATACTCAATATGCGATCTCATTTGTATTTTACCCCTATTTCGTAAAATTATATTTGTCGGCGGCTTTTCTAAACACACGGACATACCTACTCGATTTGTTTAATCAATTTTTAAGTATAATAGATTTTGCAGTATCTCCAAATCCTTATAACATTTGTCACTGCAAAATGTACATTATACACCAGTGCACATTTCAATGCTTTTGTTGACAAACCTCGTGACATTCTCATGCATAAGATTTTGAAATTGCATCGAGCGTCACTCAATTGTCCAGGCAAATAGAATGCATCCAATATTTCAATATCCCTCGCAATCTCTACAATAATATCGTGGTTTTCTAGCCTGAAATATCCGCTGCCGAAGCTGTAATAATAAAGAGTGACAAAAAAAATATTATTATCATGTATGAACCACTCATGCTATGAAACCAAATTACTTTTATGCGAACGCGCTCCATTGTCGTCTACATCAGCTGATCTAATCTGTCAACAACTCACCGTGTAAACTAGATGGAGCGAGAACGAAGTGAACTGTCATGCCATCTTATTTGTATGGATTGACAGCTCACTTCACGTTCACTTCACCTAAGCATTCACGGTGAGAT
Source organism: Melanchra persicariae (assembly GCA_947386135.1). Taxonomy (NCBI): domain Eukaryota; kingdom Metazoa; phylum Arthropoda; class Insecta; order Lepidoptera; family Noctuidae; genus Melanchra; species Melanchra persicariae. The sequence goes on along the minus strand of OX376655.1, from coordinate 5,893,524 downwards.
GTTAACAGCAGTGCGATTCTATAAACATGTCGAAGTGAACACTTGGGCAGGGCGCACGACAGGTGAGTTGTCAAATCATACAAATAAGATGGAATGACAGCGCTCTTGTCGTTCACTCCGCCTAGGTGAACACCGTGAGATGTCGACAGAATCGAACGGCTGAATTGCACTGCAGGTGAGATTATGGTCGAGCGCGAGCAAAGATGATTAAAAGTAGGTTGATCCTCATCAAAATTTCTTAAATTCAAAAGTAGTTTCACTCCCTAAAAGTTGACAAATGTGAAAAGTCTCCATGTAGAAAACGGCCCCTCGAAGGAGAAATTAGCAAAATCTCGGTTGGTAGAGGGATTAGAGCAGCCGTGTCGTAACAAACACAAGAGATTGTAACTTTCCCGTACTCTCGACGGGTAGCAGGCAGTTCGTCACAAACGAAGTTCGTCAATCCTAACGTTCGTCGTTTGTACCTTCCTAATCTCCCCTTTACAACAACAACACTACAATCATGTGCAGAGACATGGTTGGTTGAGATCATGTTGAGAATAATTGTTTTTTTTTGTGATATGTCCACTGGCAGATCTAGGTCGCTAGGGCTATCAACTGCTTAACTAGACTATCCTGTGGTGACCTAAAATGAATTTAAGGCGGGGCAGCCAGGGTTTGAGATTCATTGAAAGAAGTTCTTTTAGCTGTTAAGTTGTAGTCAATAGTGGTCACTGACACACTTACATCGATTAACATTTTTCATTTCAAAAACCGGCCAAGTGCGGGTCGGACTCGCATGCTGAGGGTTCCGAACGAATCTCATTTTTGTAATTTATTACAGCAGTGCAATTCTGTAAACATGTCGAAGTGAACACTTAGGCGGGTTGCACGACGGGTGAGTTGTCAAACCATACAAATAAGATGGAATGACAGCTCACTTGTCGTTCACTCCGCCTCGGTGTACACCGTGAGATGTCGACAGAATCGACCAGCTGTTATTACTGTCAAACAGCTTGACCCAAAACCTGTCAATGATTTATTTAAACAATAATGTTCGGTGATATATCAGCTGTTATTTATTAGCGTAATATAAGCTTTGACCTTTCCATTAGGCCGCTACGTATGATTGATAGTGCGCTGAATTGGAAAATCAAAGGTGTTTCGTGTCTGTTTTATGAATTTATGTTCTGGATTTGATTTGATTTTTGATTGGAGTTCCTATTTTTGAAGTGATGATTACCTGATGCAAATTGTGTGTGGTTATGCATGGGTATTTATTCGAAAGTTATTAGCAATAACTTATCAGTAATAAGTATAATAATAACAATAACTTATAATAGATAAGTGATTTAAATCTAAATAAATCAAGTAAACCTAACGACTAACTTATTTACAAAAACAACATACACTGGCGTCGAAGTATTCCTCGACATCGCTGAAACGTGCCGGGAAGACTGGCAGTACTGCCACGTTGAATGGCAATGCTAATTGTGTGTGTTTAATTTTTACTTAGCCAATTTAAAGAAAAAATAAATACATCGGTTTAAAGAAACTTTATTCTCAATAAAAATTATGTCACTTATTTGAGAACAATACTAAAAAGATAAAAACTTTTGTGACCCCAACAAGGATGCGTAACATAAATAAATAAAACAATCGTACTTATCTTCGACTTAAACTCATAGACATTGCAAGAAACCTAAGAATCACTGTTAGGACTAATTATATTATAAGTAAAAAGGTGTAGATAGGTTACATATTATAAACAACATTCAATCTCCAAGAACGGCACAATGTCACACTGTAAGATGACACGTAGAAGTAGGACGGCATGACGTAATTATCGGGAGCGGAAAAGAGACAAGACGAGAAAAATGTGGCTAATGAGCCACATTCTGACGTGCCGCTTGCTAAGCGCTTAACCTATCTACACCTTTTAACTTTTATTATCATTGGTTGGGGCCTTTTAAATGGTGACGTATCCGAAATGTATGCTGCCTTTATTTATTCATTTATTTATTTATTTATATAAGGCACTCCAACGACTTATTCGCTAAAAACATATTACATAAAAGAATACACATATTATCTGTTATTATGGTGAATTTGTCACTTAAAGAAGTACACAGCTTATACATACTTAAATAAAAAAAAGTAAACTCAAATTTTGAGATCCATTTTAAAGTGGATAAACCAAACCATAGTTTAGTTTGGTTTATCCACCTCAAAATAGATCTTTTTTGTAATCAAATCAGTTTTTGTAACAATTATTGATGAATAAGAGTTACGAACCATAATATCATGAAGACAAAAAGGAAAAATACAACATCGTAATACGACTGCAATACACGTAATCAAAATGTTAAAACCTATAACGGTTCATCAGATACCTACAGCCTGGTGACAGACAGACAGACGGACAGACAGACCAATGTAAAAATTTCGTGTTACGGTGTTTTTGGTCACACTCCTCCGAAACGGCTCGTCCGATTCTTATGATTTTTTTATGTTTTGGTAGATATGAGAATAGGTCGTAAAGTATAGGCAAATCTAGTTAGATATATATTATGTCTCTTGGACTGATTTCGAAAAACATAATTGGAATGTTTGAAAGTTGCACTGTGTTTCAATCAATAAGATTTGTATGGACGAATTTCGGTGAAAATGATATTTTTTCACATTAAAAAAATCAGCAGGCCAGGCGAATTGGTTTAAGAATCACATAAATATTCTGTCATAATCCTTTGAAAAATCAAAAACCACTCAAAATACAAATAATTATGGTTTTACTAGAAACAATATTTTTAGCTAGCTTCTCAAGCGTAAATAAACATTTAGTTCCTACATTTTTTACATAGTTTTTTAGTTTCCATTACTAACCTACTCTTGTTGATATTCCACAGGCACTCTGGGTTCCTCCCTACGTCGTCGGTTGAATCCTAGTGCCTACGTGCGCAAATACGGCATATAGTTTAGTGAACCACAATCCCTGTTTCAGCAGTTTACAGGTAAAGGTTTTTATGAAAAATTACCCGAAACATTTTAGGGAAATCTTACGTGATGCAAACATCACGTACGAATTTCCCTAAAATGTTTCAGGCAAATTTTTTTCTCATCATTATTTTTTTTTGTTTCCTTGACATAAGGTAAACAACAAATAGGTAAATGTGCGATAACAGTCATTGACCCACACACGTTTATTGATTTTCAATATCAATATAAATACATAAAGTGGTCCTGAATAGACTTCAATCGTGCATTCGTGCGTGATCCTTTACGTTCTGTAGAAATGAAAAACGATTCATAATTTATTGTTCGGGTCTCTACGACGGCGTATTAGGGAAAGGTCAATGTTCTTTATTGCAAGTTTATCTGGCGCCTACAATAGGTACTACTTATATTAGGAGTCATCAAAGATTTAATTATTATTAAACCATAGTTCTTTTTAAAACTCAGTTTTACTTTGATCCGTATACCGAAGGTTGGTTTTATGACAACCCATTCAAGTTTTCAATTGAGAGTAGCTCACGTACGTTTTATAAAGGCAAACATTCACAGGAAATAATGAACGGTATTCGACGCAGATTATATCGAATTAATACGATTCCGGGAAATGCGGAAAAGTCCGATAAAGCCAATGGAACTTTTTACCCAAACTAATTAATGAAGGTAAAGTTGAAAAACATCTCACCTGAGACTGAAGAAGGTTCTTATTTCGGTAATATACTTTTTATGTCCTGTGAAAAGGGTTATTTTGGTAAAGTTACTTTTTTAGTGTTTTCTATCTACCTATAGAGATTTCAAAGCGACCGGGGTTGCCCTTAAATTGTGTCCGATCGAAACAGGGTTTTCAGCCGAAACTGAAACCGAACTTTCGGCCTTGCTATCAGTTTCGGCCGAAACCAAAACCGAAACTTACTTAAACATATGTAAAAATTTATATTGTATACTGAAATCTAGTGTATTTTTACCCATTTATTTGCATATAAAATGTATATTATACATACAGAAAGTTAAATAGTGTTAAATTTAATTAAATGACAATCATTAAAGTACGTAACAAATATATGTTTTATTTTTTTAAGTCATGAATATATAAACTAAATAAATATGTTAAAGTAAAGACTTACTCTTGGATGTGAACTTTTCAAAAAACGACATTCAGTTAGACTTAGACATATCTATATTAATATTATAAAGAGGTAAAGTTTCTGAGGTGGTAGGGGGTAATCTCTGGATCTACTAAACCCAATTTTGAAAATTCGTTTTGTATATGATAGCCACATTCATGAGGATGGATATAGGCTATACGGGAACGAGAAATTTTAACGGGAACGGGAAACTACAGACTCTCAATTAAATATTTAAGTTGATAATTCATAAGCTCGAGTTAAGGTGCGGCTTAAGTTTCGGCCATTTTTTTGCCGAAAACGATACCGAAGCCGAAACTAGATTTCTCGGCCGAAATTGGCTGAAACCGAAACCGAAGTTTCGGTTGATATAGCCTGTTACTACGACTTTGTGGTGTCTAATAAAATCTTAGATTTGATTTAGAAATGGTAGAAAAACGCACGTAAGTAGGCATGCAGGTATTCATTGATGGCGTAAGCTAGATCATTCAAGTACTATGGAATATTTTTAGGCACTACCTTCAGACACCAAGACAAAAAATGAAAAAACACGGCTAAATAAAAAATATAGAACAGTTTTAACTTACCTGCTATCCTGCATACTTTATCTTAACTGTCCACTAAGCCTCGGCTCTATTTATAATTTATACAATTAATTATTCTGTCATCAACGTCTGTTGTGATGGCATCGGTCGACAGGGGTGCACGTTGCAGGATGAGCTTGACACTTCACGAAAGATGGATGATAAACCCTTCCCAAAATGCAATAACAGGCTTCTTTAAACCCGGAATTTGGAGCACTTGATCGAACAATACAGGGTGTTCCAGAAATGCGTGGCCAGATGCAGAAATGCGTGGCCATATGAATGGGTGACGTTTTGTATGCGATAAACAGTTTGGAAACTATAGCAAGTAGTTACCTATAAAAATGACTCTTTTAAAAAATCGAAGCCGTTCCAAACAAATCACTTTTCAGGCAGTTTCATGCAGTTGGTAACTTTCTAGTCGTTTTATACGGTCGGGTTTTTTAAAAACGTTATTAATTTTTATTTTTACTATTGTTTCTTATTTGCATATCAGACGCAGAACGTCACCCTTAAATATGACCACGCACTTTTAAAACACTCTGTATAAGGAAGCTTCACATCACCTTCATTTCTTGCTATTTCCTATGCTGTATAATATCGTGGAGGAAGATCGCGTGGAACGTCAATTTTTGCATCGGAACGTCGTCGTCTACGGCCGGCGGCGCTTATCGAAATTCCATCACGATCCGAGGATGGCACTGAGGCACCTGTGCAAATGGAGGAATATACAGACAGACTCATAATGCAGGTAATTGATTTTGTCAGGTGTTTTGTATGCGTTTGTGGATGGTTTTGGAACGATTTAAATAGGTATATTTTAATGCTTACAACCCTAATCTCTTCAAAGTTACAGTGAACAGGCTCCTTCTGGGTAAGCTCGTACGATCGTAGACTTTGTCTCTGTCATCTCTGACATTGACTAGAGTCAAGAGCAAACCCATCTCTAATAAAAAAAAATATATGTATTAGGAATATTGACTTTTAACAGTAAGGGCTAGCCACAAATTAGCCCATAATTAATTGGCCCCATCTAGACCGAAGTGCAATCGCCACGCGGTCGGCAATCTTCGGTAGAGGTCATGGGCTTAAGGCATTAAAAATGCCGTGTTTATTGTATGATGAATGTGTATAATTTAATTTAATTAAATGTAATTTTGTAGTGTTATCATAAAATTTTTAACTATATCATTGTATAAATTCAAATTCTATGAAGTTAACAGACAGATGTGTTGCTGGGGAGTTTGTTGCGCCACTTCTTCTTCCCAGCTTAAACACTAGGAAGTGGTAACGGGTGGGCGATTTGGGGGCTGTCTTCATGTAAATTTTGACGTTCAAAAAGTGCCGATTTTCAGCCTATTTTGAATACCTAAATGACTTTTGATTTTATTTAAATTTTACTACCGGGTTAACACAGGCTAAATATAATGATATCGATTTCTTTAGATTGGCGCAAGAGAGAGTTGGCTTGTAGATGTAAATAGTAGCAAGCCGATATAGGTTCAACCTATATGACCTTAATAGTCACCCCCTTGACACTGATGGAGTATTCCCCAATTATTAAATTATACTGTACTCAGTGAAAAATGACGCGCAGCTGGTCTAGAAGCCAATACTGACATTTTGAAAATAAGTGAGTACAAGATGAATGATGATATTGATAACTAACGCTGATGTTTATTTATTTATTTTTGTTTATTTATTTGGAAAACAAAAAACTATAGTAGGCGCCAGATAAATGAAGACTAACGGTCATTGACCTTTCCTTAAAATCTCTTCGTAGGGACCCCCGGACAGTAAATTATGAATCGTTTTTCATTACTAGAACAGTAAGGATCACGATGGATGACGATTCAGGACAGCTTTATGTCATTATTTCTGTTTTTGAAAGTAAGTGTGTCAATAAATGTAGGTGGGTCAATGACCGTTATTCTACATTTATCTGGCGCATACATTTCATCTTAACCTAATTATAAAAACTTAACAAATATATTAATGTACAGTCAACTACGTTTTCACGTAGGGTATTACAAAATGATGTACAGCGACACATAATTATTGTGTTGGATGATTTGTAAAATGTTGTTATAAACTTTTATTACATTTTATTTTGTCTGCTTATGGCTAATACCTACTAAATTATATTTATCAATAAAACAACACAAATACTCGTAACAGCTAAACCCAATTGTTAGTTAACATTGGCTCATAAATTTGCAAAATGGATCTTGTAAGTATAAGCTAAGTAGCATATTTTAGTACTTTTTATTTTCTTAAGTAATGTAAAGGACGACGAACGATACAGTGCGTTGAAAATCCGCGTCACCGAGATAGTCAACTTAAAAAAAAAAACTGAAATTTGTAGCGCTTCGTTTTTTATCAATTTTTATTGATTTGAAAATGCAAAAAATAATAATAATGTTAATGGGTTGTGGAGGTCTGGTAGGCAGCCTCTCGACGTAAAATACTGGTATTCAGCTGAATCCGGTTTCACTGGGAGCCGCCCCAATATAGTTGGGAAAATGCTAGGCAGATGAAAATGCAAAAAATACGTCAATATTTTTTGAAAATGTAAGTGACGGCCCGAGTAGACTTAATATTTTCATAGCTATGGTCGACATTAGATAAATTTACAATAACGGTCATTGCCCTTTCCATAATAAATCTTCGTAGGGACCTGGAAGGTTCACGACAGATATCGATTCAGGGCAGCTTTATGTCTTTATTTCTGTTTTCGGAATTAAGTACCTATGTCAATAAATGACCTACCTACATTCTTCTTCATTCCAAAGGGTTAATGACCGTTATTGCAAATTTATCTATCGTCGACCATAGGTACTACCATTGTATTCAAAAATGACGCCATGATTTAAACCAACTTCAAACCAGCCTATTAGAAGTATCGAAGGTTGATCGCAAACACGTTTCCAAGTTGTTATCAACTCCCAAAAGCAGATAGTTGCTATGTTGCCACTAGGGACGAATATATCTACGATCTTGAATTAGAACCCCTAATTTAATTAATAATATCCATTTATTAAGGTAAAGGAAAGCCGAAGTTAGGCTCTTAACAACTTAAGGGCAACTCAATTTGCATTTGAAAAGTTAAGGGTTCTACGATATTCGATGATAATTTTCAATTCTAAACTCGATAATGGTTTTCATCTTTTCGTCTTAACTTACTTAGATAAAAGTTTTAATTTCACTGTTATTTGAACTGGGTGAGAATAATTTAACCAGTTTGCGTCAGTACGATTGTATTTTTCACTTACACTTACTTGTTAACTTATACAAACGCATACTATGCACAATGCACGTTGTGTGTGAAAGTGAAACTGTAAGTTGGTTATAAGCGCCAATCTAAACTAGATGAGGCCAGTGTTTCCTAGCTAACAACACTGCTAAGAAACACTGACACCAACTCAAAAAAGAAATACAGACAGACTCAGGTAAAAACAAAGTTCCGTATTTATTTATAAAGCAATGTTATTATACCAATCTTATTTCACCGAAAGTGTCAAAAAAGAGCATTGCTTTGGCCACCTAATTCAATTGCCACTTGCTCTTCAGTGAAAGATAATGTACTCACGTGAGCTGTTTACCTGGTGCAAAGAAAAACCAATCTTGCTTTTTCCGTTTCCTCAATCCACGTTTGCTTTCCAAATTAAATCTAAAGCACACACACGTTGTAGAGGAACTAACTATGTTGAACATTTCTAGTCTAATCCTATCACAGTACGTAGCTACACTCTCTCCAAAAGACGTCGGCACCCATTTTCTTATTGGGTCAAAGACTCAACGCCTCACCTACGGAGTTTTAGTGAATTTATCTCGGCACTTTCCAGAAAACTTGGCCCTCAACTCACTTTATCTTCGAAAGGGAATGGAGTTCGTATATCAATTGCGTCTGTCTTCAATTGAGAATGTTTTGTGCGTGTTCGGTGTGTTTATTAAATTCTCAAAGTTTCTTTGGATCTTGAATTTATCTTGGTACGAATAGTCGATCAGGTCTACCTAATGGTCAAGTTTATTGTTTGATATGTAGGCACATATCAAACAATAAACTTGACCGGGCGGGAGTTCGGGCGAAAAGTGTTATTGGGTTGTCTATTAGTAATTTTGCAAGACGTACGGCGATGCGCCACCGGTACATGGTGGACATCCACCCACACGCACAAAGCGTTTTGGGAATACATTCATTGTGCGTACCGCTAAGGAGTGGAATTCCCTGCCGGAATCTGTGTTTCCTGATAGCTACAACCTGGGAGTCTTTAAGTCAAGAGTGAATAGGTTACTTCTAGGCAAGCGTGCTCCATCTTCGACCACATCGTCGCTTACCATCAGGTGAGATAGTGGTCAAGCGCGTGCCTATCAATAATAAAAAAAAAAAAAAAAGCAGCCCGGGGTTTAGAGTTGGTGGTGTGACTCCCCCGTGCCTCGGAAAGCACGTAGATCCATTAGTAATGCGCCTGATTTCTCTCCAGTCACGTCGGATGGTCGTTCCACCGGACTGTGAGAGTAAAGGAACAGGCGCCGACACTTCATCTATTTGCACACATACGGAGGGCCTTGCATGAAAGTTTTTACGTATACAATAACGTGAAAACTGAATGTAAAAACTACAACCCCATAGTATTTTGGTTTGATCTTTATGCAAAATTTGTAACATAAAAATATGAATATAGTATCCAATTCAAATAAATATTATGTGCTGAACGAGTAATTTAATAGTAAAATTCACTCACATTAACGATAGTGCTACGTTACTACACGTCAAAACATTCGTTCTATGCCCTCAGATGCACCACTCTCCCACGTACTTGCGCGTTGGAATTGGGCTCCGTGACCGTAATTCGGTCGGAAGGATTACGGTAAAAGAAGGGACGAAAAATGATAATACATCGGCCCTAAATAAATTCAGTGATGTTGCGGTTCGTACAGAAAGAAACGAATTACATAACGAACATACGTTGACAGCACGGTTGGCGCAGTGGTTGACTGCTGCGCTGCGTGTCACGGATTTCCGCACGGAACAAATATTTGTATGTCTACAGATAGTTGTTCCGGGTCTGGCTGTTTGTGTATGTGAGTTTATATGTTTGTAAATGCACCCACTATACAGGAGAAATTCCTGGTGTGGGGAAATGTTTAAAAAAAACATGTAAAACTTAAGAAAACTGTTTAGTTTTTTCAGCAATGTGTGCAATGCGGTAGATTAATATATCGCATACCTATGAAAGACAGAATATATATTCATCAAATAAAAATAAAACGAACATTCGACCGAGGTGAATGGAGGCACAGCCATTCACTGCCGTAATAAGGTTCACGCACTCGTAAAAACTACCCTCAGAATCACACAAATCAATTGGACGTCAAATCACGGCTTTTGCGGATGTTTTTCCGGTACTTGAGGGAATAAAAAAAGTTTTTTCTTGTATGTAAATTCGCCTGCGGGACAAGGGCGACCGTTGGGGGTAAACGAGCCAAGTTTTATGATTACCACACATGCTGCGGTACACGGAATGTTGTTTTAGGTATGTGTGTTATTTTTTTGGGGGCAATATTAAAGGAATGATGGTTCATTATGCGAAGCTTATGGCTATTATTTTCAATTATGGTTATATGTTCAAATATAATGAACTTTCTTTATGTTGAAATGTAATATTGTAAAGAGGAAAGATTTGTATTTATGTGTGTGTGTATGTTTGTAATGAATAAACTCAAAAACTATTGTGCCGATTTCAAAAATTCTTTCACCAATGGAAATCTATATTATTCGGGAGTAACATAGACTATATTTTTAATTTTATCCACGTATTCTCACGGGAACGGGAACTACGCGAGTGAAACTGCGGCGTCTAAGGTCTAAGGTCTAAGTATAAGGTCAATCTTGTCGATCAAGCTGCTCTTTGTAGCTATCCACAAAAATGTCCTGATTTAATAATGAGCGTAAACTAAGTAATTCTTCAACGTAAACCGAATTATAAATAAAAGCCTCTATCTCAAAATTCGGATTACGTTTGATACTAATTTTATATTGTTACCTCTTCCCCGCCTCTAAATGAAGGAATATGAAGTTCCACAAAATATAATATAGATACGAGTTCTTCCGACGAGTCGTTTCAATTTTGCCGCTTTCATAATTTCGTAGTCTGGTGACGAATTTCCATACCACACGGCTGACGAAATTGCTAAGAAATTACGGCGTGTCTTTAGGCTCTCCGTAGACGGAGCAACTTTGATCTCCAAATTGTAGCAATAGGCAACTCTCAATTCGCTGTTTATAACAATTTTTTTTTAAGAAACTGCGCAGCCATTCAAACCAAAGTTTTTTTTTATGGATGGGAAATCATTAAATGACCCCCCCCTTCCACTCTGGGTAGAGCGGGAGGGAGTGTCAGACTCTTACTGACTAAAACCGATCCGTGGTCCTCCTAGTGCCCTTTGCGTTCTAGGGCCGTGGTTACTCTTTCGAACAAAATCCTCAACAAACCTAAGTTACGAGCAGCGGTTGTTGCAAACGATAAACAATTATTATCTTAAAAAACATTTATTAAGATTGCCGCAACTTCTAACTTACTTTGTTGTTACCACTTGTGTGTGTCCAGTTGCTGACAACTGCTACTCAGTATAGTACAATGTACTCTATGCGCTACTCTTCGAGCGCTTCACTCCCTTCCTGTACCCCGCAGTTACCTGCGTTTTGCTTTTGTATTGCTGTAACTGGCAACCGAAAACGGAAAGTGTTGTTGAGTTGGTATTTAAATCAACTTATTAGTTACATCATGTGTGGAGCGCCTTAAAAGTTCATACACACACCGGTTGTTCGGAAACGAGGTAACAGAGCTTATTTCCTCGTATGACGTTACGAGTTTGACTCTTTGAATTTCGAGTAAAGTAAATAGGTACAATACTTCTAACTTCTTCGAATTTGATTGTTAATTTATTCTTTGTTGAAAATTGTAATTATGTACAATTAGCGAATGTGACTTTGGAATTGTTTTGAAAATTCATTTTTAATTACGTTCGTAACGTGTTAAAGGTAAAGTTAATTCATAATTTAACATTGGAAGTTTTGATGTTATGCTTTCGCGTCTTTTGAAAATAATCTTCTCTTACAAATATACAACTTTAGAGTAAAATTATATCACATAAGACAAACTTCTCGAATTTTATAGAACTTTTGCATAAGTAGGTACTCATCTTAGTCGCAAATTGCCAAAAACAATTATTTTCCCTACATTTTGACAAGCTTTTCACTGGTTGTCGCCCACATGATATTGTCACATGAATGTTTACGATTACAAGTACGAGAACTGGTGTCTATTACTTGCAGAACATTTGCACATTTTGTTAGCAGCAGCGCGTTACTAAGCTATATTTAATTTCCATTGAATAACAGATCCAGGGGCAGCTGTGTGAATGAACTGTCGATATTCTATTCGTAACAAAATCCAATAACGTTGAAAGTGACACACTGTATCCACTGGCCCACATTTGCATAAAACAAAAACGTACGTCCCCAAACCGCGACTATATTTTTACTCACTTCAATATTTTCAATTCCGGAAAGCCAAAAGCTGTTAGATTCGATACATGGGTGGAAAAAAGAATTTGTGTGAAAAAATCTTCGGAAAATCGGGAATTCTACTTTACTCTTTACACGTAAAGTTGATAATTGAATGTGGAAAATATTTTATAGTGATGTACCATGCGGTGGCAGAACTGAAACGTTTATAGCGATATTTCTGCTTTATAGCAAATTGATTTATACATGAATGTCATGACAAGAACTAATAATGATGTACATTTTGTAGATCATATAAAATGATTGATGTTTCTACGACCTTTGATGTTTGCGGAAGACATTCAACCGTCCAATATCACAAACAATCTTTTTTTTATTGTTGAGTGGGCTAGCTCTAAGCCCCGATTACGCTTGATGGAAAGCGATGGATGAGGTCTATGATGGAGCGAGCGTGTCCAGAAGATGCCTTAAGGCACTGGTACTCCCACGCGTCGACAAAACACAGCAGGCTGCTTGACGCCGGACTCCGATGGGAACGAACCAGGAACAAGGGAAGGATTGGCCAGTCTCATGAGATATTAGGTGAAAATGTCCAGGATGCGCCGAGTGCTCGGTTCAGTTGCGTGTCTGAGGGAACAAATTGCGCTGCACGAGGAGGCTCCTTCATACATCCCAAGGTAAAGTAATCTTAAAGGCTCCATAGGTACCTAATGTCATAATGTTATTTATGACATCGGATGCAATTAAAGATTAAAACACGACAATAAATTATTAGATATCAATTAGCACACTAAAATCATGATCAATCAACATTAGAAATACCTAGGTCAGGGATGGCGAACCTTTATTGATAACAGTGCCATTAACCATGCAAATATTAAAAAAAAGCAACCCATTTATCAAGAAAAAATCCATTTCAAATTAATGTCGCTCGTGGGTAATTCGTTTCAAAAATTTTCGCCATCAGTTACCGGCGATTCGGAATTTCAGCGGACTTCGCTAATTAAACGAATACTCCGGATTCCGTTAATTTGGTAATTTATCAGTGCGATAAATCTGTGCGAAGGCTTACTTTTCACATTATCAAGTTTCATCATTTCCGCAGTCGGGTAGTACAAGTGAACCATTTGGGCTGCAATTAATTCATTTATAAGAGTTACTTTGGCATAACTTTGGCATAACTTTTAGATGAGGTACGTTTAAAGGTCAGGTATGAAAGAGGCCCGATTTTTTTAGACACTGGTATAAACTGTTTTACGTAAAAAAGTAAGCAAGTAGGTATAGTACTCTTTGTAGGGTAAATTACAGTCATGTAAGACGTACGTTAAGTATGACACTTTAGCCACCGAAGTCTGTTGAGTACAGTTCCATTTCAATCTCATATTTAAAATTACGAACACATCTAAATTAAACAAATAAGTTGGCATTGAATTTTAAAGACTCTTGACACAACAAAAAAAAAAATCAAAGATTTGGATCAGTGATTAAAATTGAAAAAACCAGCCTAACATTATCGAGAGCAGAAACAAATGACTTTGATTTACAAAAGCCCGACCACAAAGAATATTCAGCGTAAATAGTTATAAAAGGAGATAGTTTCGTTGGATGTAACTTCAAACCTTTGAAAATAATAAACAGTAAAAAAAATATTTAAGAGACTGTTTATGTGCACAATTTACTTTGTTATATTAATAGGGTAGATGACTAAGAAATATTAGACACGTACTTTTTATTTTTCGAATAAACAAAAAATGAGAACGATACAGTGCGTTGAAAACTCGTGTGACGTCACTTGTAAGGACACTTTTTACCTACACATGACGTCACAAGCCCCCACTCTTCTGATCTTTGATGCGTTTTATCTTCGTCTTAATTTATTGATTTGATAAACCAAAAAATACGTTTCCAATATTTTTCGATAATCTAACTAGTATCATATTTTCTAACCAAGAATTATCCCTATTGTTTGCAAGAACAATAAACCCATATACCGGTATGTAACTGTTTCACAGGACAAAGGCCACTGTGCAAGAAACGAATGAAAATTTAATTTAATTAAAAAATTGCCTGGACAAAAATGCGCTCAACGTACACATATTAAATCGTTTTTACGTTGGCAGTACTATTATACCAACTTTTATTCGCTCTTATCTGCTTGGCAGACTAATGATAACAGTATATTACGAATGTGAAATATGCTGCCCATCCCTTACGTATAATTTCATAATTTTCCTCTTACGATAGCCATAGAAAATGATAAGAGCCTCCTTGTTTACTTTCAGTACCAAAACCAAAATATAATAATAACGAACATCAGAGGGCGAGGGCGTTACATAAGTAGCGATCACTTTTTCCCACTGCTGGGCTACAGGTCTCCTTTCTGTGTCTTTCTTTATTTTTGTTTATTGTTCTGAGGCAGCGACACTCCGGTTTACGCTGAAAACCAGCGCCACGGATTCGTGTCTTCGTGCACGGACCTCGGCATTATGCTGAGCGTTAGCCATTTTGCGCGGTGGTGACGCATTATATTATTGTTTTCTGAATAAATTTACACCTGATTTTGTTTTTTTTATGCCTGTGCTTACAATTTTGTGTATGTGCGTCACTTTCACGTAAATAAACAGTTTTTCTTTCTTTTTTCTTTCGTGTGGCATTCACGGATTAGTGTGAATAGCATGTGTTCGATTTTTTTTGTTCTAACGATGTTTTCCTTCGCCCTTTTGAGAGCATTGATGATGAAATAATTAATGCTCGGAATACTCGCATTTTGGATCCCATCATAGCTATATTTGCTGCATCTATCATATTACATTATAGTATTATTTTTAAATAACAGGCACACGATAAGACTTGTTTAGAATATAAATATATTTTCAATATTGTTTAATACGTAAAATAATCAGAAATATATTTAAATGTATGAATACATCTTTAAATTGTTTTAATAATACTTAAATGTTACTAAATGGACCATATCTCTCGTTTGAATCCTCAGCAACAAGATTTTATTGAAATTCTAAGAAATTGTTAAAGTAATCCATCTACGCACAAAAGATTGTGAATTAATTGTTCTGTTTTATTTAAATTACGGCTAACAGGAATTTTGCGTTTCAGAGACAAATTATTATTTCATTAATTCCAATGGATTAATCACGAATAATTTGTCAACATTAATCTAAGTCAGGGTATGATATTGTGATTACAAATCTTGTCATTGAGGCCATGAACAAATTATAGTCAGAAAGTTTGGCCTAGAAATGTCAGAGTATATTGAAAAATTGTTATAGATAGAAATTCATAAATGTTAGCTTTTATTAAATATGGAAAATGTTTCTAAGATTATGGGTCTTACTGACTACTACTATTTTGGGCCTGATCTGAGATTTTTATTCATTACTAGCTCTGTCCGCGACTTCGTACGCGCACATCCCGTTTTTCCCGTTACTGTAGGAATTTCGGGAAATCCTCTCTTAGTGTCCCCTAATGCTGGTTTTCCACGGCCAGTAATTTCGGCTGTGCGTTGTCTGTCAGTCACTCAGTAATGGAGGAATTTATCTATTAGGATTATGTTTTTAACGTAATCCTAATAGATAAATTATGATTTTGCGACATTGGTGTAGTGGGCACCATCACTACGCATATGCATGATGAGTACTCGAAGGACTCCCGGTCTGGGCAAAGGGTTATTGGGTTTTTTACATTTGGAATTTCTCAGTATCATACTATAGTACGGGTTTGGGCCGGGCACTAAGCTTGTGCCCAATTACATGGGTTTTACACAAACTATCAATAAGAGGGTGTGCTATAGGCACACTTCTGCCGAACACTTATACAGGCATAATTATACTGGATAAGTTTTTTTCCAGTGCGCAAACTATAAGAACCACTTCTGCCAAATTAGACTTCCAATACCAAATTGTCATCAGTTGATCACAATTTGTATGGGAGACTCAATTTTTTGCATTGAAACAAAACTTACCCAGTATAATCTCATGTCAAACTTCTATTGATATTTCAAATCATATAAATATCTACCATGAATATTGCTGAACTATCGAAATAAACCCGCGCGCATGCAAGTGTTTTAGACAGGTTGCTGACACTGATATACGATTCATAAATGCTTTGTACTATTGACAATATGTCGTTTGTGGAATCTATTGAAACGATTTTTTAATTTCGATATCACTGCAACATTTTACGTACAAAAATATGTGAATGTAAATTTAGTTTTAAAACCAACCTGTCCATTGCATGCTGCCTGTTACATTTCTATAAAACTCCCTGTATTATATAGCTCTTAGTAAAAAACCTTAGCATCACAGATGTGTTTCGCTGTTTTTTTTTTATTGAGTAATGGGCTAGCTCTTGACCTTGATCACGCCTGATTTGGATGAGGCTTTGGATGAGGTCTAAGATGGATCGATCGCGCCCAGATGATGCCTTAAGGCACTGGTACTCCCACGCGTCGACGAAACACAGCAGGCTGCTTGACGCCTGTCTCCGACGGGAGGGTGGTCACGAACCTGGAACAAGGGAGGATTGGCCAGTCTCATGAGGTATTAGGTGAAAATGTCCAGGATGCACCGAGCGCTCGGTTCAGTTGCGTGTCTGAGGGAAAAAATTGCGCTACACGAGGAGGCTCCTTCATACATCCTAAGGTAAAGTAATCTTAAAGGCTCCATAGGTACCTAATGTCAGGTCTAAGATGGAGCGAGTGTGCCCATGCTGCCTTGAGGCACTGGGATCGATAACTTGAGAACCACTTTTTTTATTGATAGGCACGCACTTGACCACTATCTCACCTAATGGGTTACGTGGTCGAAGATGGAGCACGCTTGCCTAGAAGTAACCTATTCACTCTTGACTTAAAGACTCCCGGGTTGTAACTATCAAAACACAGACTCTGGCAGGGAATTACACTCCTTAGCTGTATGCACAATGAATGTGTTCCCAAAACATTTTGTGCGTGTGGGTGGGATGTCCACCACTTATTCGAATTACGTGAGTCATTGAGGGACGCACAGACTAACACTGAGTCGAAAAATATCTAGAACATTTTCTGTGTTCAAAATTTCATTTCAGTCGTTCAGGCGTGATTGAATAACAATCATCCAAACATGCAGATGTTCGCATTTAACATTTTCGCTGGATTTACTCTTTGAAACCGGATACACAGGCTATATAGTAGGCGCCAGATAAATGAAGAATAACTGTCATTGACCTTTCCTTAATGTCTCTTCGTAGCCCGGACAGTAAATTATGAATCGTTTTTCATTACTAGAACAGTAAGGATCACGAAAGATGTCGATTCAGGACAGCTTTATGTCATTATTTCTGTTTTTGAAATTAAGTGTGTCAATAAATGTAGGTGGGTCAATGACCGTTATTCTTCATTTATCTGGAGCATACTATAGTACTATAAATGCTATAGAACTGCAACTATACTAATATTATAAATGCGAATGTTTGGATGTTTTGGATGGATGGATGGATGTATGGATGGATGTTTGTTACTGACTCACGCCAAAACTACTGAATGGATTTTGATGCAATTTGGCACAGAGGTAGATTATAGTCTGGAATAACACATAGGATACTTTTTACCCCGGGAGTATGTTCCCTTGAAATAATTTTCGACATTCACGCGGGCGGAGCTGTGGGCGGCAGCTAGTTTTATATAATCCAACTCGTTGTAGCAGTTCAAAACACGAGTGTATAAATAAAATGCAAATAAGTCGATGGGGCAGATCGATCGGTGCATCCCAACAGTTTATACTGGTATCTACTGTTTTATTCAACGCTCTCAGCGAATTTCAATTGAATTCTGCTGCTATTTTCGAAGCGTTTTCTTTTGCAGAATAGCAGTTTTGTAAGAGTTGGGAATCTTGTAAAACTCGATATTTTAAAACGTGTATTTTTAGGTGTAGATTGAGCGAAAATATTCTAAAGGCACCATTGGACAGGCGAACAAGGACTCAATGAATCGTATTTTTGAGGTAATGTGCCCGATGAGCCGCCGTCACATTAGATGGCAAAGCATTTTTTAGGATGGGAAATCATCAAATGACTCCTTTCGCTCTAGGCGGAGCGGAAGGGAGTGTCCGACTCTTACTGACTAAAACTCATCCCTGTTCCTCCAAATGCCCTTTGCGTGCCAGGGTCGCGGCGACGGTGACTCTTTCGAACAAATTCCGCAACAAAATGGCAAAGTATGCCTTGTGCTTCCAGCATCAACGATCGATATTTTTGTAGATTATTATTTAATTATTAAAATACTTCAGTAATACAATAGCCCTGACATGTAAAAATTCCCAAATAAAAAATAAATCTTATGTAATTGGTAAATAAACATTAAATTCGCGATTAATTCGGAACACACCGGTGTGTCGCCGGTGCTTGAGCGGTTCAGTTAATACTTTACTTCAAAAGTGGCCTTTATTCAAGCGTGGAACAGAAAAAATAAATGAAAAAAGATACAGGAAAAAATGTAGTAATAATAATTAGATTGTGGTGTGCGCTAAAATTAAATACACGTATGAATAATGTATGGCAAGGAGCGCGCTTGGATGGAGTATGACTGGCGACACATTTCCATATTTCCAGCTCAACGCATTGCATTAAGGACAAGGGTCCGTTCCATTGTTCGCTCACCGTTTTAGCATTTTAGTTAGGTACTGGGCTTTAACCTAATGGGTTATGGAATAAAGACTCCTTGTTTTCATTCATGCCTAAGGGACTTGTCTTACCGACGACGATGGACGAGAAGCGAGTAGAGCTAGAAACGAGTTAGGGAAACGAGAATCGAATGTATAGTGCCGATAGCTTTGTCGCTGGAATATAGCGGTTTTCACACCCGTCTGGTCGGAGGATATATTCTCTTGTCGCTGCGACAAACTAGTGGAGAGCGAGTTCTTGCCGGTAGTGCGAACAGTCAGCGATCAACTTTAATAAATGTGTCTCTTTTATCCATACGGAATCTACAAATCTATTAAACATTTCTTGAGCGAGAAAATAGTCGATAGTTTATCGCTTACTCGTCGTAGCAGCAGTGCTACGCCGTAGCAAATTTGCTACGCCACCTATTTTTCGTAGCAGTTGGTAACTATAAGAAAATGTTGACGGTATGATTTGTATAGGTCAACGCAAAACATATTTCCTACAGTTACAGGGACAGTTATTTTTAGCAAACGCCTAGTCACGAGATTTTATTTTTGGTGTACTTGTACCACTATCTTGCTCTGGGGGACTTTATTGAACATTAAGTTGATTATACGACACTAAAACATTCTTCTGCTTTTCGGGTCGATTGTCTCATATCAAATTTTGTCTGACCGGTATTGAGCAACTTGTACAGCTCTATCATTGGTCTCGTTAAAATCTTGGATGGTGCAGGTGGTTGTGCAAGACCGGCTCCACACTGGCACTGTGTTTGGGATGGCTGAGGAATGCCCCATTTGGCCAGATTATTTTTACAGCGGCCAACCCGGGTCCGCAGTTGGTTAAAAGATTATTACGAAAACATTTATTGTTAGTTTACTGTTTGTTACATCAGGTTCAAAAATGTTTGGTCCTCTTTTCTCGGAATGAACCTACGTAAATACATTTACGACATTGGCTCCAGTTCAACACATAAAACGGTCGAATTTTGCGTGACTTGCATTAACCAAAAGTTGCAGCGACGCGTAACGTCGGGGTTGACGTAAAATATTGTTATACCACTATATTTAATAGCCGCATGTGCACAAATCGTAGAAAAATGTGAACCTGTTAGAAGTGAAATTTATGCCATCAGACTTTTCAATAAATTCATGTCAACGGTTTTATAATAAACATTTGGCATGTTTTTGATTTGTGTTAAAAAACTTGAGGATATACGAGTACTTAAAGTGTATGTACCTACTACCCATGTCTATGTCACCGGAAAATAGCAAACGCTGTATGATTGTAAAATATCGCGTGAAATTGTAAACATTATTTTAAATATTTTTTTTTTTTGATAGGCACGCGCTTGACGACTATCTCACATGATGGTAAACGATGATGTGGTCGAAGATGGAGCACGCTTGCCTAGAAGTAACCTATTCACTCTTGACTTAAAGACCACAGATATATTGGAAAATAATTATTGAATTTGGATGAGATTTATTGATAAACGATTTTTTCGTAAAATATTTATTACAATCTTACGGAGTCTGCGATTTTCTGGTCACATCTACAAACAAAATACAAAATAGGCTTTAAAAGAGAAAAACTCAGAACTTCCTCAATCCGTGTCGATATCCTCAGGCAGCTGCAGCAGGAAGCACTAGATTAGTTAGGTAAGTCCATATACGAGCGTTTACTCCTCACGATATTTCATATAACCTGGCAAATCTTTATTCTTGGAAATGAATGAACCACAAGAATAAGGACTAGCCAGTTTTCAAATGCTTGTAAGTGAAGTAGAACTCACTGTTCGACTTCAATTACCAGCGGATCTACAAGTATGTTTAAAAATTTCATTAAAAAAACTTTTTCACAAAAAGAACCGACTTCCAAAAAAAAAAAACTACAAAGTACAAAATAACTTTAATTTCGGTAGTCAGTGTTTTTGGTTGCTTCTTCGTTATTTGACACTAACTACCAAAATAAAAGTTATTTCGTACTTTGTGGTGTTTTTTTAGAAATCGTTTTTTTTAACTTATACATTATGATTATGATTAATACATTTATATGTAATTTATTGATTGACAACACTCTCATCCTTATACATCTAGGCCCAAGATTATATGACAGCGGTTCCGTCTCCTTTGATAGAGTCAAATTAGAACTTTTAAACTTTATATTTCGCAAACGGATCCTTGCATAGAAAAATGGGTTTCTCACACCCACAATATTTTTAAACGACCTATCCAACGACATCCTAAATCATGGGGACGATAACTTTTTTATGAAATTATGTTTTACCACTCTGTCGACGTGATTAATATGTGTATAGCCATTACCCATACCAACTTTCTTTAGCTAAGTATCCCTGAGCTAAACCGCGGACAGACAGACAGACGGACGGACATACCAAAACTATAAGGGTCCCCTTGTTGACTACGGAACCCTGAAAAAATTAGTAGTCTCATGATATTACGTGATTATAAAATGCAATACTAAAGTTAAACCTGTAAAGCTTAATTTCCTTTAAATTGTGATAGATTTAGTATCGGTATTAAATGCCTCTACAGACAAGATAATTATACTCAGCCTGAGTGTAATTCACCACTAGAATCTCATTTGGGACCGTCGAATTACTTCAAGGAAGGGTTAAGCCAATCAATGTAACCTCTTATTTATTACTGCCAACTTATTACAATGTCTGGGGTCTTAGTTTTAAATTAGGTACAACTCTAATTGAATTTGTTGGCTTAACAGCCCTAGTTGAGTTACAACGATATTATATCGTGAATAAACAATATACTTAGCAAAAAAAACTAAGAGAAGTGTTCAGAGGGCCTAGAAAGATAGAAAGAAGAAAGAAAACGAGTTTATTTGGCACACAGATACACACCATGTAGGTACAAATAAAAGAAATGAACTTAATTTTAAAACAATAACATTATGTGCCCCGCGGCTGCGTCAAGTAGGTCCAGTTCAGCAAAATGTCAGACAATCCAGGTGCTGCCTGACGCTGGTTTTCAACTGAACCTTACGTTGATGTGTACGGAAGTAAGTCAGTTTTGTACTTATATAAAGATCGCTAAGTTGACACTTTGCGTGACCCTAGGGCTGGCTTTTACCTCGGACACAGGATAAGCATGCATTGCCATACATCGTGGCAATGCTGCCAGCCTTTTGGGAATATTACCAGTGGCCTGCGATGCGGAGGAGTTTCTCGACGCCATGTTTTAGATTTAGATTATTTTTATTTTTAGTTGAGTCTTTTATTTAAGTGTGTGCGAAGGGTTCCGTACCATTATCTATAGAAAACGGCCCACGTAAATATTTATTTGATTCTGTTTTTAGTATTTGTTGTTGTAGCAGCAACAGAAATACATCATCTGTGAAAATTTCAACTGTCTAGCTATCACGGTTCATGATATACAGTATGGTGACGGACAGACAGACAGACAGACAGACAGACGGACAGCTTAGTCTTAGTAATAGGGTCTCGTTTTTACCCTTAGGGTACGGAACCCTATAGACTACAACCCCATAGTAGTTTTGGTTTAATTTTATGCGACATACTTACACAAGTTACAACTTGACATTATACGTCATGCAAAAATATGAATACAGTATCCAATTCAAATGAATATTATGTGTGAAAAGTGTATTAGGTATACATAGCCATAGTAAAATGTTACTTTACGATTACGATACGCCGAAAACGTTCGTGCTAGCTTTACACCACAATACCAGACGTACTGCTGGGTACTATCCGCACTTGGTCGATATCCCGACTAGTCGTACTCAGCGCTTCTCCTCCACGTTTATTATGCGCACAGCCAAAGTGTGGAACTCTCTGCCAGCATCTGTGTTCCCTTCCACATTTAACACGTATGCTTTCAAAGTAAGAGTGATCAGGTATCTTCTGAGCACATTTGCTCCATCATAGACCTCATCTATCGCATTCCATCAGGCGTGTTCGAGGTCAAGAGCAAGCCCATTACTCAATAAAAAAAGGGCCTCAAATATGAAAATTCCTTTGAAGTCTCTCCAATTTCAATTTATTTAACACACTAATGGTGACATTTGGAGTCCATGAGTAGCATCCATCTGGTTAACCTTCTCACGAGGATGATTCCCTTGCATTCCCTCTATCGAATATCTTAATTCCACTGTTAATATTAATGTTTTAAAATTCAATTTTATTGTTTTAAAATTCAAGTTAAGTATATTATTATTGTTTGTACCTACATTGTGTGTATCTGTATGTGCCAAATAAACTAATTTCTTTTCTTTCTTTCTAAATTGATCCTAGATTTGACCCCGTCAACTCTCTGAACTCGCCCTGAAAGCGAGATAGTGGTCAAGTGCGTGCCTATCAATAATAATAAAAAAAAAGCTATCTCGAACAATATTGTGGATTTTTCAGTGGTTCCTTTCTGAACTCTATCTCACCACGAAATATTATAATATCTGTGTCCAAGAAACTCACCTAGACCACAATGAACTCAGGTTGCAAATTATTTTAGCTGACAAACGTCCATGGCTCGACATAGGCCTCCCCAAGAGTCCCCAGATCGACCGGTTTTGTGCATCAAGCGAAACAATAATAAGACTTATTATATCTCGATCTTGTCGATCATACCTATCCTTTCATCATCTTTCTGCCCTTATCCCATGTTACTTGTGGTCATCTATCAGCCGTCACACTCCTCTATCCATCTTTTCTTTGGCCTTCCTCTTCCTCTCCATCCATTCACATTTAAATTCATAACCCTTTTAGTTACAAGCGTTTCATCCCTCCTCTTCACATGACCATACCAGGACAAGCGGTTACCTTTCAACTTTTCCGGCACTGGCGCCACTTTTAAAGTATCTCTAATGTACTCATTTCTCACTTTATCCATTCTCGTTACTCCACACATCCATCTCAACATTCTCATCTCCGCTACATGCAATCTATTTTCATCCGTCTTTTCATAGCCCAACATTCTGATCCATACAGTACGAAAGATCTTATCACGGACTTATAGATTTTCCCCTTCAACTTGAGGGGCATCCGTGGGTCACAAGTTGTTCCAGTGACCTGTCGCCATTTCATCCATCCTGAGTTGATTCGGTGCGTTACGTCTCGTTCTATATTGCCATCGCCCTGGAAAAACGACCCGAGGTACCGAAAGTCGGAGCAGATTGGTATAGGCGTTCCGGTGAGAGCTATAGGTCACAAAGGATACCGATCGCGATCCTTTGTGACCATAAATGACATTCCATTTTGCGACCGACATGAAAGTGATTTCCGAAAAATTTTGGTTCTTATTATTTTCCTAATTGAGACAGTAAAAACAAATATGAAAGCGAGTTCTTTTATAAATAAATGTAAAAGTTATTCTCATAAAATGAACACGTATATTTTTCTATTCAGTCGAGAACTTGATAAGAATGTCTTTTATTCACATACAAAAGTTTTGGGATTTGAATAAAAACATCACGGTTGGAATGAATAAGTCGAGTGTGACAGATTATAAAAGTTTTTTTTTATTGGTATCTCCAGCCTTTATGCCTTTTAACGCTTGCCGTGGTTGGTCTGCATATGGGTGACCATCTTAACATACTGAGACTCCTCCGTGCCTCGGAAAGCACGTTAAGCCGTTGGTCCCGCCTGTCATTTGGAGATCTTTAGCAGTCGTTACGGATTCTCAGAAGCCAGAAAATCTGACACCAGTCTTGCCAAGAAGTACCGTGTTACCCACTTAATGGAATGTGGAGGTCTGGTACGCAGCCGCTGCACGTAAAATACTGGTATTCACCTGAATTCGGTTTGACTGGAAGCCGACCCCAATATAGTTGGGACAAGGCTAGGCAGATGATGATGATCTCCAGCCTTTATACAGGAGCTTAGATACTGGACCATGATAGATAATCCAATAGGTCGAGAGTTTACTTTGTCGACTTGGATTTTCTTAGCCTAACGATATAACACCTGTTATTACGTGTTTCTCTAACTACAGCTTAAAAAACAGTGCTAAGAGCAAACGTCAACAACGAAAACAATCATGGAAATTCTATATTTAAAAAGGTTAGTAGCATCGTTGTCACTTCGTTGAATCACGCTTGTGTGACTCTTTACTCTATAATTTCTCAGGCCTATTTAGTTTAATATCTATGACGTCAGTTCGAAAGATAAACGTAAATCCTACGCAGAAGTTATGAACTAAGTTGTAAGTGACGCTTTAACTTGAAGCTAACTTGCCTCGTTACTCGCAACGTGCAAACACGGCACCTGATTCACAAGTTAGGTGCCTGAATTCGTGTTTGTTCCGATTTTCAAGTAGTTCTATTTAGTTAAAGACTTGGGTATGAATGGATCATTACCAGTAGAGTTTGTGTAAGCAATTTAACGTTTTGGAAGATACCTACACAGAATTCTGTTTCACAATTTAAATATCTTATCCTAGTGATGTTATAAACTTGCTGTGCCCGCAGATTTGATCACGTAAATTGTGTTTTCCGTATTATTTCCAAGTATGCGAAGCAACTGGAAAAGCTAATGAATTCGTAGGTAACAATCATAAGATTTTGTAGGGTTAATGTTTATCTATCAGCGAGATATTATTGTAGATATTATATTGCTTATCGCATAATAATAATATGACTTCGTAAAAGTTAGCTATAAAACTTCAAAAAATAATAAGTGATTTATAGATAAATTACTATGTAATATATAGACTTCGTTTCAAAACTGAAAAATAATAAATTAGATCTCAACAAAAGCATTTGCTGATGTACGAGGCACTAATGGTCGGTCCAATCATATAATTTATTTCTCATCGCTGTACGCCGGTCCGAACTTAAAACAATAAAATACCTATCGTATGTCTGTAATTGAAGTAGCACTTCAGTGAAAATAAAAACTTTTAAACGTTCTTCTGTAATAGCTTCTGCATTTAATGGCTTAATAAATTGCATCGAAACCTTTCAATAAAATTCACTTTAAAGTTTTTCAAACCGTTTTCAACTTTCTTCTTTCTTTTCGTATAAGTTCGATTATTTTTAGGGTTCCAAATGTCCGTATGAAAAATATTTACATAAAAATAATAACAACCGCACGGATCGATATTCAAGGTTAAGCAAAGCTTGCCGAGGGCGGTTTGTATATGGGTGACCATCTTAACATACCGAGACTCCTCCATGCCTCTAAAAGCAGGTTAATCCATTGGTCCCGGCTATCATTTGTAGATCTTTGGCAGTCGTTACGGATTGTCAGAAGCCAGAAAATCTGACTCCAGTCTTGCCAAGAAGTTACCGTGTTACCCAGTTAAGAAGAGAACACACATGAGGTTGTATCTCATGAACCGTGATAGCTAGACAGTTGAAATTTTCATAGATGATGTATTTCTGTAGCCGCTAAAATAACAAATACTAAAAAACAGAATAAAATAAATATTCAAGGGTTTTTGCTCGACATTGATAATGGCAATAGGTAGACGCTTGAAATATTCACAGAATATTTAGTTGTATATTCACTCTAAAAATAAATAATTAAATTAAAGTAAAACAAATATTTAAGGGGGACTCCCATACAACTAATGTGATTTGTTTGCCGTTTTTTTATAAATAATAATAGTACGGAACCCTTCGTGCGCGAGTCGGACTTGCATTTGGCCGGTTTTTTTCGAAAGCATATATTGCATAAGCACGAAGGTATTTACGTTGGATTAATTCTATACTTTCCTGATATTTTACGTAATAAGGTTTCCATAAGGGTGCTGCATATTCCAATTGCGGCCTGATTACGGATCTATATAAATGTAGGAAAGTAGAGGGGCGCTTGAATTCCTTAGACGCTCGCATCACAAAACCGAACATGTGGTATGCCTTATTGACAATGCTTTCAACATGATTGTCCAGATGGAGTTTCGAGTCCAGTCGTATACCAAGGTCGCGTAGACAAGTAACTTAATTTGTGATGGTAGTGGAAAGTTGGTAGTTAAAAGAAACAATATTTTTTAAATGAAAACTTCTTTAGTAGCGTTGTGCACTTTTTGGGATGGATCCCAAAAAGTGCACAACGCCACTAAAGAAGTAGCCGCTTATTTGTGATCGTCAGGACACGTGACCTGATCGAAAATTCGTAAGATGGATAATGTATATTAGGTTATATAAATGCACAACGTTGATGTTCAAGTTTTCACTTCTGCCGGCACTCTCGGAGTGCAACCCGTTGTTTTTCTTTTTAGTAAACGTTGTACTATGACACTTAGGTAGGCTAAGGTATAGCTTGTTGGAAAAACAACAGTTGAGAAGACGGAAGAAATTATGAAGTGTCCGTTCTATTGTAATAATTAAAATGTAAATTATATTAAAAATAGTAATTATGGTACAGGATTCATACGCGTCGATTCATAGGCCATTTTTGACAATGTCCAAATACTTGTTAAAGTTCTCACTTTACTAACTTTAATTTCTGTAAATAACTCATTTAGTCAAATCAATATTTTTGGATTTATATTTTATTCAACTGTGTTGTTTGAAGAATTTAATTTGTTTCTGCAGGAATCGTCGCTCCCACTATAAATCAGTAAAACAATGCACAATTGCTTCTCCAAACTACTTTGGACATTGGCAGAATAGTCCACATCGGCTTTGCTTGCCATATAAAAAAATAGAATATAACCTTTGAAATATTTGCAAAGTCAAACATTTGCGACATCTGTATTTTGTAAAATGATTACTTGTAGAGATGTTTGTCAAATGTTTAGTTTTTACCTTAGTTTTTACAATGTTATTTTAAAATAATTTGTCATTCGTTTTTTGTCAAACATTGTTGAACCCTAAGTAGCTACTTTTAGGGCTTTGAATAAATTTTCGCTGTATAAAGTTTCGTTCTTAGTCTAACTGCCATTGCCTTCAGACTAAGGTCTTAAACGGAGTTCTCAAGTCTCTAAACAGGTGCTATTATAATTAAACAAGGACCTTTTTACACAGTCTAAAGAATAATTACATCACACCCTAGACTACTAATTTGGTTGTACAAAGTTTTAAGAGTTGTTTCCTTCGTAATTTCAGTGTGAAATGAAAATGTAAAAGGGGCAAAAACTAATGCCGTGCGAGAAAAACTTTGCATGTTAATAACATTTTGTGTGCTATATTTTTGAGTCACATATTCTGAATGGGTAGGGTCAAGTGCGGTCAAGGGTCTTAGCTTCGATTCCCAAGTCGGACCAAAGTGTTACTGGACTATTCGGATTTTTTTTGCAGCCCTAAGTTTAGAAGTTGGTAGTGTGACACCCCCATGTTTCGGAAAGCGCGTAAATCTGTTGGTACAGGGCTTGATCTCTCCCCGAGACATACTTTCTCACGGAGACAATAAAAATAGCATTGAAGAGCCGCATAGTTACCTAGACGCACCGATACCAATCTACTCTGGTAAATACTGCAACAAGACCCGTGGCACATTCGTGCGCACGATCTCCACGGCGACATGATGGAAAGTCTCAAATCTCTGTCTATCGAGAGGCTACAAGAACAAGGCGCACACGTGCTACGGACAACACAATCCCTTTCTTTTTGCTACCAGAGTAGGTGAAATTCAGTATATGTTAATAAAAAAGATAGGAATAAGTCACTCTTCAAACCACTGGCGATCCCTATCTAATAAGCCGCATTAATTTCAAATAAACCATTTACATGCACTTTTTGAATTGTCAAGGTCGGTCAGTAAAAAACATGAAGCATTTTTTAAATACATGTTTATTTTTTCCCGTGGGGCTAATCCCCGTCACTTCATCGTTAGCCTCACCTAGATTTATATAAACGAGGAAACAACTAGAATAGGTTTAAAAAGCCCCTAAGACGACCCACTGACCACTTTACGGACAAAATGAAATACGTACGTACCTTTTTGTAAAATGAGATTCAATAAATAAGTGACATGTCATATTATAACTAGACAAATAAAAGCATTCTAATTTTCAGATATGTCGGTTGACAGAGTTGCGGATTTTGTTCGAAAGATTTACCGCGGCCCTGGAACGCAGACGGCACTAGGCACGGATGGGTTTTAGTTAGTAAGAGTCTGACACTCCCTCCCGCTTCACCCAGAGCGGAAAGCGCAAAAAAGACATGACGGAATGTTGTCCCATCGGAACATAGAGAGTAAAGGATCAGAGTCTACTACTATGTTTGAGCACATACTCGTACACTATGTATAATATCAATCTAAATTGGGTTGGGACGATTATTATTATTATCATCTACGACCCGACTTTGCTTAGTGTTGGGCATAAACCTCTTTTACTTCTATGATCGACTTGCTGTTTATTGAGCTGTAACCTTTTCTGCTTATTTCGATGAAAATAATTGTTATTATGTCATCATCTGCCTAGCCTTTTTTCCCAACTTTTTTGGGGTCAGCTCCCAGTCAAACCAGATTCAGCTCAGAATACCAGTATTTTACGTGGAACGGCTGCCGACCATACCTCCACAACCCATTAAATGGGTAACACGATACTTCTTGGCAAGACTGGTGTCAGATTTTCTGGCTTCTTACAATCCGTAACGACTGCTAAAGATCTCCAAATGACAGCCGGGACCAACGTCTTAACGTGCTTTCCGAGGCACAGAGGAGTCTCGATATGTTAAGATGGTCACCCATCCACAGACCAACTTCGGTAAGCGCTGCTTAACCTTGAAGCGGCGTCTGCGGCTGTTATAATTTAGCCACGAGACGAGCTCCTCCTATATATAGATATGTACCTACATGAAAAACAGTTTCAGCAGGTAGCAACAAAAAGTTTACTGTTGACTTAGTAAAACGTTTCATAATACTCCTCGGGACCTGCCGTGCTTCCCAAAGTATTTCTTAAGTCTCGTTTTCTATCTTCTTGCAATTAAGTACGTACACCGTTCTCTCAAAGGTGATTAAAAGTGAGGACTAAGTTAGTAGCAAGATCTTGGTAAGTTATTTTTTTAAATAGCCTTCTCATTTGCACATAGCAGAATCATGAACACGTACTGTGTTCATGATTCTGCTATGTGCAAATGAGAAGGCTATTTTCTATTATAAAGATAAAAAGATTAATTAATAATACAGTTTTTGCAGATTAGTAGAACATTGCGGACATTTTTTGCCTTTTGCATGTTGTTGTCCGAAAGACACTTTAAGCAAAACAAAGCGTACAGTTTTCATGTTTTTCAACCAGTGTTTACGTTCATGTATGGGTTTTGTGTTTGGGTTTAATTAGGTTTTTTAAGAGCTGCAAAGTAGCTTTCGTTTTTACGCTTTGTAAGTGTTGGTGCTACTTTATTTTATCGAAGTTAAAAATGGGTGAATTAGTTAAAGTTAAAATGTTCATTCTTCAAAAAACTGTTTGCATCTACAAAGAGTAAGTTTGCTATTATTTTAATTCGTTGGTATAGGAGGTGCTTACATTCTGAGTAATGGGTAGTTATAAATTTATAATTTATTGTATTTAATTTAAAATAGTAGTTTATGCAACGACCATATAAAAAAGGTTATTAAAACACGAGTGTGGGTTTATCACACGAGGCGTAGCCGAGTGTGATAATAGCATCACACGAGTGTTTTAATACCTAATTATATGCCGTTGCATACACTATTTTATCTTCACTCATACAGTTGAAATAAAATAAGTGGAAAAATAGTTAATTCCAATATGGCGGATATTCTCATTGCGTATTCGAATGACTGCGCAGCGCGCTCAAACATAGACAAAGATAAAAGCTGGCTCATTGACTTAAGTCAATGAGCCCGCGCCAAAAATTAAAAAGAAAAAGTGTGCTATAAAAATTAAAAAGTTATTTTATGATGCAGTTGTTTAAAAATCGAAGGAAAATGTTGAACTGTAATGGTTTTTTTTTAAATTTTACCTATCCACGAAAAAAAAGTATGTATTTATGCATTCGTTTTTGAACTCATATTTGGAATATTACGTTGTGAGTGTAGATAAAATGTATTTCATGTTGGAATCAAATTACAAGACCGGTGACGACATCGAGAATTCTCTCTCTTCTTCTTTGTACCATAAACACACTGCCAAGTAGTTACTACGCAAACGAACAAGCAACATATTTGCATTCATGTCATGCCATTAGTGTATTCTCGGAACTGACTGAAAGACTTTTGTTTTAGTCACTACACTACAACTTTTAATCAATATACATCAAGAGAAATGTTTCTAACAAGCTGATTGAGACTACGCGTGTTGGAAAATGCATTTTTTATTGGTTAAGACCACTTGCAGTTTAACACGCTGGGTTATGTACTGCTTAACCGGACTAGCTATTGACGAATGCAGCTTAAACATACCGTTTAATGCAGAAGGGAAGAATATAAACTTGTAAGCAAAGATTTCCTACCCCAGCCAAACACATAAAAATGCAATAGTCTGTAAAAATGTATGTTGTTTTTAAAACGTACTTTTGTTATTTACTAGTTAGTGCTTGGGACTTCCAAATTTCTTGACAGAAATTGTAAATTGTGAAGCAATGAAATATTTTTTGTAATCAATTGCATCAGCAGTTCCTTCCTAACTAATAACTCTTTTACATTTTTATAATAGTTCATCACACATATCCACTCAGTCACATTAATTCATTCAGTTATTGGTCACGGTAAACTCATTAGCCAATTCCGTCTGTTAACCAGTACACATTTATTCAATCATAAAACCAGTAAGGACATGCATGTTAGTCGTTTGGTGTACTGGGGGCCTACCATAAACTTTTAAAATACTTGCCAAGTGCAAGGCACCACAGCATTTTAACCTGACAGGTTTTGTTTTTGTACCATGAGCATTTAAAAATTTTGGACTGCTTTTGGCTGCTTTTTGACTTTTGTTCAGGTCACAATAAATACTAACAATTCGAGTCACTCTCTGCTTTAAGATGAATATTTTCTGTGTACTTGGTAATTGGCGTAATGTTTGGATTAAGAATGTCATGTTTACTTACTATTAGCGCTGTAAAGCTACCTGTTATAAAATAAATAAATAGATAAGTAGAATTTGTTCGAAGCAGGAAGAAGTAGTCGAGAGTAGGAAGTCAGAGACATCCAGACCTCGAAAAACTCGTGGTGGTGGGAAAGGTGGACGGTAAAAGACCTCGCGGACGTTCACCTACACCAGATAAGGACGATCACAGGACTCACGGTGACCACTGCCCTAAGAAGAGCCGAAGACAGAGTGGCATGGAAGCAGCTCGTCTGTGACTCCGTCAAACCATTCCAAGACGGGCACGACCTTCAGAAATGAAGACAACGAATAAGAAGAGAGAGGGTTCGTTCTTCTGTCTCAAGTTTCTTGTTGTATTTTTCGTGTCTAAGTGGATCTTCCTGTAAATGTCGTAACCGATGGTTAAGAATCCGATACGTCAAAACGGGAAATAATACAGGGTGTTTCAGAAATGCGTGATCATATTTAAAAGTGATGTTCGGTAGCTGCTATACTCTTTATTTTTATACTTACATGTTTAGATTGTCTACATTTCAATTGCGCAAATATTACAAGTGGAAGTGCGGAGTCTCCTAAGACAAGCAATTCCTTGCTTAAAAGGTGATCTCCAATAAATATGTATCAAAATGCCTATTGTAATTGAAATAAACATTTTTTTTTTGCTATAGAGTAAAGAAACAATACTTATGAAAATAAAAATAATGTAAAAAACTTTCTAAACTTTTTTCAAAAAACCCGACCCCGAAATACGATCAAAAAGTAAAAAAAAAACACTTTTCGAGCAGCAGCCTGATGTAATCGGTGGCATCGAATCTGTGATTGAACTAAAATAAACACCACCACCTGCATCAGACAGCTTGAAAAGCTCTCTCTAAGTTTTTTTCTTTACTTTTAGTCGTTTTTTTTCCGGTCAGATTTTTTTAAAAAATGGCAATATTTTTTTTTTTATATTTTTTTCTCATTGTATAGCAGATACAGAATACCTCAATAGAAAAAAAAAATTAAGGGTGTTGCTTAATTTTTTTTTCCTATTGAGGAATGGGCTTGCTCTTGACCTCGATCACGCCTGATGGAAAGCGATAGATGAGGTCTATGATGGAGCGAGCGTGCCAAGAAGATGGCTGTTCACTCTTGCTTTGAAAGCAGACGGGTTATATGTGGAAAGGAACACAGACACTGGTAGAGAGTTCCACACTTTGTCTGTGCGCATAATAAATGTGGAGGAGAACTGAGGAGACTGGTCGGAATGGTACGCAGCAATACGTCTGGTATTCTGGTGGTAAAAGGGCGATGGTGGGATCAGGTCGTGGTAATATAATCACGCATTTCTGGGACAACCTGTATACCTCTGACATTTGTACCGAAAAGGGAGTCTACTTTGTCTCGCATTGTCGCTATTTTTGGAACAAAGCTCATTGCCTTTGACGTTATCTACTTTGTAATGTAATATAAATTTTCTCGTTTTCATAAAAAAACAGAATTTGTTTTTCTTTGAAACACAAACTAAATAAAGTCTTCTCTAATGTGGAGAAGTAAATTTTATACTCGTAATAGGCAATTTATTTTACTTTTGTGACTATGACGAATGATAAATACAAAACAAAACGAAGTTAAGCTACTTATTTCTCTAACGATAAGTTTATGAATAAGTTCTTATTAATTAATGTATTTAGTAGATTAGTTTTCTTCGATTGTCTACTGGTTCAATCTTGACTGCCGTTCTTTGTGTGGGTTCTTTTCTCCTGCTATGGGCGGAGCGGGAGTTATTGTTAGACCCTTACTGAGTAGGTAAACTCCACAATTCTTTCCAATGGTATTGTTAGACTCTGAGTAAAACCCTGAAACTCTGAGGGTTCTTTCCAATTTGATTACTATTCGAAAGAGTTACCGCGGCTCGGAAAGCCGCAGTAACTCTTTCGAATAATTCCACATTTCTGATAGGAAAGTAGGGTTATTTATGATGTAAAATGTAAAAAAGAAGTCAAGTTAAAAAAGTATTAATTCGGAAACCATTGAGCTTGTTGTTAGAATCTGGAGCTTCTCAGTAGCAGTCCGTTTGTGCCGGCTTTAAGACGATGACAGAGCTTAATGACGATAACTTGACCATCATCATATCACTCGAAAGATGTCCTCTGCTGGACATAGGCCTCCCCCAAGTGTCGCCACAACAACCGTTCCTTCTGCGTCTCGCATCCAACGGCTACCCGCGACCCTCACCAGGTCATCGGTCCACCTAGTCGGAGGCCTTTTAACGCTGGGTCTTTAGATCTTTTCGGCCCCATCGACCATCTACCTGTGCCTATCTCCACAACTGGGTCACATGTTGTGTCTGGGCAAAATTGGAGCCAGGTTTATTTGGGTTCCGCCCACCCATGAAAAACCCTACCCCTTTAATCACAAAAATCAGAGGTTCTACGTTTACGCAAGGATCGTGTCAATTTTAACAGGAACGCATCGACATGAATGAATACGAGTATGAACTCATTCAATTCGTTAGATATTCATGAGTTTGATTTCCTTTGTAAATATGCGTCATTTTATTGAAATTTACGTGAAAATGTCTTCGGAGAGTAAAATGTGTGTAAAATGTATGTGGATATAGGTGATACCCGCGATTGGGAGAAATCTGGGAGCACGGCAGTGCCCCCGCCAAGTCGAGCAAAAAGCACAGCTCTAACATCCGTTTTTCGTAGCCATTCAGGTCATTTTCAATTACGTTGTGTTGTGTGATAAATCCTGATACTTTAGTGACCAAGAAGGCATAACATAATTTGCAATCGTTATATCGTATTTGTTAACAACGAATAATATTATTTAGTTTAATATAATTTTAATTTGTTATTACTATCATAAAACTCCCTTATGTGATTATGTTGCCGTGCGGTTGCCAAGTTATTATTTTTATTAAAGAAATAAAGATGTCTAATATTGGTAAGATCACTCTTTTATGTAGTTTTTTGTACATACACAGAAAGAGTATTGATGTAATAGTAGTTTCATACAGATAAATACATAAATAAATAAATAAATAAATAAAGTTAAAGTGGGCCCTGTAGTTACCAACATCGTGTAAACTTATGCATTATGTAGGTACCCAAGAAAAAACAAACAGAATTTAAAATACTCTTTGGTGGTTCTACATCTTTCGTAAAAAAGGAAACAAATAACGAGACTTGTCACTTAAGTCAAACAGTCACTTTTTTCAAGAAAATATAATAATCGCCATGTGTGAAATATTGTAACAGTATTGAAGAATTTTTTTATAAATAAAAATAATTTAGTAGGCACTAAAATAAAAACTACTACGTACTGAAAAGATAAATTATTATCTCAGTCATCATGAATAATTTGCCGAGAGCTGAGCTTTGTGCTGCAAGGGCCGTGAAACTCGGGCTCCGGAACACCAGTACCAGGTGGGGAGGCTATCAGTTCCTCGAGGATAAGCCGAGACAGCCCGACAAGCAAGCTGCCAATCAGCGTAAGTGTCAAAACATTTTCTTATTGATTATTACTTTTACTTTTGTAATTTTTATTTAGTATAGATGACGCAGTTAATTAGCTTAATCAGCCGTTTAATTGATGGCCTAGTCTTTTCATTTAAATGCACCCATTTTTAGCGACATAAATGACATATTTTTTTCAATATCTTTCATTGACTTGTTCATGTCACTTGTCGCTGATTAAACGGCGCAGTTCAATGAAAAGGCTAGGCTTTTAATAAAACGGCTGATTAAGCTAGTTGGCTGCGACATATGTAGGTACCGTAAAATGAATTTCGAATCATTTACAGTTATAACGACTCGCGCACGAAGGGTTCCGTACCATTAACTATAAAAAAGACACGTTTGTTGGGAGCCCCACTTAAATATTTTTTCTGTTTTTAGTATTTTTTGTTATAGCAGCAACAGAAATACATCATCTGTGAAAATTTCAACTGTCTAGCTGTCACGGTTCATGAGATACAGCCTGGTGACAGACAGACGGACATCGGAGCCTTAGTAATAGGGTCCCGTTTTTACCCTTTGGGTACGGAACTCTAAAAATCGTCTGCTCGTCAACATAAAACACGCAATGATGATTGCAATGTTGAAATTAAAGCATAATCTGACTTCAAGTGCGAGTCGGACTCGCACACGAAGGGTTCTGTACCATTATCTATAAAAAACGGCAAAAAAATCACGTCTGTTGTATGGGAGCCCCACTTAAATATTTATTTTATTCTGTTTTTGGTATTTGTTGTTATAGCGGCAACAGAAATGCTTTGTTTTGTGAAAATTTCAACTGTCTAGCTATTACGGTTCATGAGATACAGCCTGGGGACAGCCGGACGGACGGACCGCGGAGCCTCAGTAATAGGGTCCCGTTTTACCCTTTGGGTACGGAACCCTAAAAAAAGGCTCAGGTTCTCAATTCGGTAGAATTTCTTTTTATTTGTTACCTCATATCTCCATTATTTATGAACAGATTTGAAATTTTTTTGCTGTATGTGAAAGGATATCCGCTCCAGCCCCGGCGACACACCGGTGTGTCGCGTATTTATCGCGAATTTTATGTTTATTTACTGTTACGTGAGATATATTTTTTATTTGGGAATTTTCACATGCCAGGGCTGGAGCGGATATACTTTTCGATTGGTCTCATTGGAATTTCATCAAAGTCAGTTCAGTAGTTTGGTTTTCGGGGTACAGCCGTCTACTTTTTGCCGGGGCGTGTGAAACTAGTACACAAATGCTCAGAAATCATGCTAGTACTTTCTTTTGTAGCAATTGAACAAGCGAATCCAGCTGAAGGAGCAGGTGAAGAGTTGAAGCAGCTGAAGAAGAAAACGCTGCACAATCAGCCGAAACAGAACCCAGCTAAACAAGACTGAATAATTTTTGTCACAGCATAAAGTAGGCCCTAAATAATATCTTCGAAACAAGTGCATAAACATCAAACATGAGCGAAATAAAAATTATAGCAACATATTCGATTGTTTCATTTTACTACTTACCAATTTAAATAAACTACCTTCTGCCCGCGGCTCCGCCCGCGTGTATGTCGGTTATCGCGTAAAAAAGTAGCCTATGTCCTTTTCCATATCCCAGGCTATAGATATATTTGCCAAATTTCATGACGATCCGTTCA
Organism: Melanchra persicariae; assembly: GCA_947386135.1. NCBI lineage: Eukaryota > Metazoa > Arthropoda > Insecta > Lepidoptera > Noctuidae > Melanchra > Melanchra persicariae. The sequence continues at coordinate 5,856,560 of OX376655.1, read as the reverse complement.
GCCTTTTTAGCGTGAAAGCGTAACAAACAAACTTACTTTCGCTTATAATATTAGGGATGTATCCAAAGAACATTTTGACATAGGTAGGGTTGCAGAATTTGTTCGAAAGAGTGAACCGTGGCCCTGGAACGCAAAGGGCATTAGGAGGAACACTCAGGCTAAGAACTCACGGAGCGATTTTCGCCCGCGTCCGCTGCGGTTGCGGGCCCGCAGCTTCTGTAGAATGCAGATATATATGTAAATAATTAAAGCACAACTCACGACGCGTGTTACGCCCGCGGTGTGTGCGGTTGTTTGCTGTTCCCGCTGCACCGGCGGGCAACTAGTAGAATCGCGCGGGCCGCGGTCACCCGCAGCCTCGGCGGGTGGCGCCCGCGCCCTCTGCGATCGGTTGGCGGGCGACTGCGGTGGCCGGCGGGGGGTAGGGGGTACAGTAATCTGCGAGCGATGATCGCAAGCGCGACGGCTGCGTCGCGCAAATAACCGGTCTCGTGAGATTAGAAATAAAACCGCAGTTCCACCACCGCGGCGGTCGCGGGTGAAAGTCGCTCTGTAGTTCGTAGCCTGATGGGTTTTAGTAAGCGCCCAAACGCACTAGCGGTCAACCGCGGGGGCGGCTAGCCGCTTCTCAATATTGATATGGAACCGCTTGTAATCGTACCTACGCACTTAACCACCAGCGATTCCATATAAATATTGAGAAGCGGTTAGCCGTGCTTGACCGCTAGTGCGTTTGAGCGCTTAGAGTAGAGCGGCATCAATGTCGCCCTACGAATAATAAGAGTCAGGAAGCGTAACTCTGAACAAAATCAACTAGGAATTCCGCAACAAACTTCACTACATTAACAAATTATTTCGAGTATCCGAACGAAAGTTGCAATTTGTAAGTTGCATGCAAATGAGCCAATTAGCTGCGCTTGCGTAACCCGTTGTATTCCGGCAAGCGCGGTGATTGGTTCTCGGCAGGACAGATTGAGAGTAATGGGGTTGGCCAGTGAAAGCTTTAGGTAGATGGCGCTAGCATAGCTTTCACCTGTCAAGTTTGTGTTGTATTTTGGCTTTACTTGTTGAGTGCGTTTTTTTATAATATTGAAAGAACTGTTGGGAACGAAACATGTATTCGACATGGCGGATAAGTGGGTTGAAAGCTGAATTGAAGAAACGAGGTGCATCTTGACGAGGAAGGAAAGCAGACCTAGTCGACAGGTATAACCTTATAACCATAAATCACAAATTTTCCCTTCTAAATACATGATTTTGAAAGAGTGATTGCTAGCTTGGTTCTCGTTTACCTAATGTACTTTGAAACAAAACATTTTATCGAAAATATAAGCTTTCAAGCTAGTACTTTTTAAGATTTTTCTATCAAGACTGAACTCTTGTTTTGTTTACAGATTAGAGCTGTATGACCGGAATGTTTACTTTAGAAACACAGGAACTCAAAGGCACGATTATCCTCCTCACTCTAGCATGTATCAGGACATCATCAGCAATACTGGGTCAGCTATACTGTACTAATAGATCATTCTATAATTTGATTGTATATACATTTAAGGCCCTATAAGAGATGAGGACTTTATTTCTGAGATGTTAGAAAAAGTTGTTAACTTCTTTTTATTTTAAGTAAATATCTAAATACCTACCAAAATTATTAATTAATTAAAAAACATTTTGGCTGTAGGTAGGTTAGGATACCTGTAATAAGATTTTCAGATTTCTTTGTTCTTGTTTTCTTTAGTGTATTATTTGTTATTTTATTAGGGTGTGAAAATAAAACTAATAAACATAAAGAACTATTTGAATTTCTTTTTATTATTTACAATCCTTAATCTAAAATTACACAACATTAATCATATAAAAAATATTTCGGATGCCACATAAAATGAGACTAAAGGTGTCTGCAAATTTTTTCAAGTTTTTGTTAAGCCTATTAATCTTTCTATGTGTACTCTTTGACTTGCAAGTTTCTGATCACGCGCGCTTTAATAATACAAAACGTGGCAACTGTGATCTGCCTTTCAAGAAAGCAGGTATATATTGACACATATTTCACTGCAAACAAGTCCTGGACATTAAATTAAATCCTCTATCAGCCATGCCACCATCACAATTTCACCTTCATCACACAAATTAATCAATGAGCTGCGTTCAATCATCATCTTGGGTAGAAATATATACATTATCGGGAAGAGTCAAATCTTCTGAACTGGTAGTTTGCACAGCTGATGTGTCTATCTCTTCAAAGAGTGCTTTTCTAATATTTCGGTTTGATAACTGCTCTTCTCGAGCTTGAGCTTCTTGAGAAAGAGTTTTAGTAGTCCAGGGAAACAATGTTGGGACTGCTGATTTTTTCAGGTAACGGTGCTTGTTTTCAATGCCTTGAAACAACCAAAAAGGATAAAGAACACATTTTTATTATGATGCCGAATATTTTTCGAATACAATTAATGTGACGTACCTGTATAAAAACTAGTTTTATGGTAATCTGTTTCCAAAAATGTTTACGACATAACCTCGAATTTTTTCCGGCTTGAAGTTTTGTCTCCTTATGGCTTTTAGCCACTTTTTAGTCATTGCTGAATCTTTAGGAAACTGATGCGCACCTATTTCCTTACAAAAGGGTTCTTCACAGATCTTTGGAATTGTGAAAATAATTATTTATACAAAATGTTCATAGAAAATTCTTATATTTTGGTTAAAGCTATGCTAGCGCCACTTTGACAGTTGCCAACCCCATTGGTCGCGCGCCAGCTGCAGTGTCAGATGCGTGGACGGTGTTATGCATTATGTGTGAGAGGATAAGTCATAATAAAAATGATTGTATATTTGCACCATATTAGCTGGATTAATTATTAGTTATATTGTAAATAAACTGTTCTTGAAAATACCTATTAAAAAGTTTGAGATTTGAGAGTTTTATGAATTGCAATTTTTCTTAAGAAATCTTCAAATCAGTAATTTAATGTGACCCACATGTTTAACGGCCGGACAGTCAGTGATCTCGCCGTGTATTGCAACGTACTTATGTGGTGAAACTGCCGGCTGACTGCAAGCCGACTGTGTAATGTGTGGGGGCCCTTTAGCTTTACCTACGAATAATAGAGTGATTGGTCGCGTCATGGTCAGATCAGCAGGAGTAGATGGTGTTATGAAAAATAAGTAGGCTTGTTTACTTTCTATTATATCAAATTTTAAAACAAATATGTCCCTTTGAAAATCATAATTTACCTTTCGGTCCAACTTGTGAGAGGCCTTCGAACGCTGCAAGTGGACAACCGTGGAATCAGACTCGGCTGGGCGACGTTCGAGAATGTGCGTGATATCTTCTCGTCTCACATACCTCAGTGTCTCAAGACGAAAGTATATAAGAATAAAAATTGCTCAAATATGTCGCAGGCAACTAGCTGAATCCGCCGTTTCATTAAAAGCCTAGCCTTTTCATTGAACTGTGCCGTTCAATTAGCGACATAAGTGACATGAGCAAGTCATTATACGATATTGAACAAAGGATGTCTTAGGTCGCTGAAAAATCGGCACTTTTAAATGAAAAGGCTAGGCAACCAATTAAACGGCTGATTAAGCTGAGTGGCTCACGACATGTGTGCCATTTTTCATGGCGTGCAAATATAAATACGTGCTGCCAGTGATGACTTATGGAAAACGTCGGTCACAATGGCCGAAACGTGGTCGCTCACAATGGGCCTCATCAGAAGGCTTTTTTTTTTTTGATGGGAAATCGTCAAATGACTCCTCCCGCACTGGGCGGAGCGGAAGGTAGTGTCAGACTCTTAATGACTAAAACCCATCCGTGCTCCTCGTAGTGCCCTTTGCTTTCCAGGGCCGCGGTAACTCTTTCGAACAAAATCCGCAACCCTGGCAGGCTCTGGCCCTAACAGGCCCCGTCTGCTTTGCTGACATCTCTTTGCGGCGCGCATGGAACTTTGATCGGACGGCGAGCCACCCAACGCTCGCCGTCCGCAGACCCGCGCCTACGGTGGTCGGGAATCGCCCTGCGTCTCCCGACTCATCAGAAGGCTTAAAGTCACCAAAAGGGCAATGGAGAGCGTAATGCTCGGAGTTTCCTTGCGTGGTCGAATCTGGAATGATAATATCTGCAAGATAATCAAGACTACTAACATTGCCCGAAGGAACGCCAAACTGAAGTGGCAGAACAGAGGGTTGACTGGGCCGAAAAGTTTTGGAGTGGCGACCGCGTACCGAAAGATCCAAAGGTATTGGAAATATTAGTAATTTTATAGGTAAATGTTATAATTACCTACCTCAGACCAACAACAAAAAAGGTAGACAGCGCACCGCGAACATCAAAAGTGAAGCCACAAAACCGTGCTCCTTCAAGTAAATACACAAGCTCACCCACACACCTACACTAAAACCATGCTCATCGCTCTTAGTACTTCACGAGCCGTCGTCTAGAAAACATTAATAGAAAAATATAATTATGCCTTCCTGTGTAGTAAAAAATTGTAAAAACAATAGCAAATCACATAAAAAGTCTCACGGAATCACTTTTCACTTGTAAGTACTTGAAATAACATCGCTTTTATTATAAATTAACTATGAATTTTAGGTTACTTGGAACAAAAACGTCAACAAACGAAAGCAGTGACATTAAGTGTGAGGGTTGCCATAATACGATTTAATATTTCCCCATTCGATTAAACAAATATATATAATGTCTTTCTTCGACTTATATTCCTATCCTTTTTTTTTAATATATAAAATATTTTAGATTTGAAGTTTTTCAACACATTTGCGAGAAAACAGTACAATAGGTAACGAAAAAAACTTTTAGTTTTTAGATAGTCAGAAAGTCGCAACAATCTTTGACGTTTGTAGTATGAAAATAGCGCGAATTTGCAAATGGAACTACATCTTTCGTCTCATTTTCTCTTTAGTATTAAATTGAGACAAACGTATTGTGCAAAAGCGCTTCCAAGTAGGTTCAATCATTCAGCTTAATATTTTATTCTCGTACTTATTTATACTCCTATAAGAAAATTAAAAAAAAAACTGTAAAGGATACGTACGGCGCTATTCAACGGAGTATGCGGTAAAATATGTACTTAGGTGAGATTACCTATTTTACCGCACGTTCCATTGTGTGGTGCGTTATATTTAACTTTCGAATAATATATACAGTCTTCGTAAATGCATTTTTTTGAGCAAATGTGTTGAAAAAGACTTTACTTGTTCATGATAAATAATATTTATTTTGTAAGCATGTTAAACATAACATTTACACGTTATTGTTTCGTTTGTTATGTTTTATCTTGATATTACCTACTTTTTCTTTGGTCAGTGATTTTGTTATGGTGGTCTTTTTTAATTTATTAAAGTTGATTAAAAATGTAATTACCTATTTTATTTTAAAACAATTTACATAATGACTTACGCTTGTTACGCTTCGACAACCTTTTAAAACTTAACTAGTTTACACAATTGAATGTAGGTATGTGTGATGTAAAAATTTTTTTTTTAGGTATAGATCTTTCTAAAAAACTAAGTTACAATACCATACTCAACAATATCTTACTTGTGCTGACTTGCACAATATTAGCTTACCCATAAAATATTATTTCCCAAGTTAGAGGGGAAAAAAAAAATGGCAACCCTTCGAGACACACATAGATAAAAAGATGGCTTCATCTTTGATATTCGGAGTGCGCCGTCTACCTTTTTTTGTTGGTCTGAGTTACCTACTAATATTTCCTAAACATTTCGAACTTTTATAAAAATAAGAGATTCAGAATATTCATCAATACGTAACACAAAACTTCAGTTAATCAGAGTTCCACAACCAACGCAAAATTCTAACCGTGGAACTAATATAACTTCTTAACTCCAGAGTTAAAACTTACAATGAACTTACATCTCAGTACCTGCATGCAGTGATTCCCAAGAAACCTTCTCAAAGTAATAAGTATGCCTCAGTCAAGAATTCTTGCTACCGTCTCAACCCTTGGGGACTTACTCGTTCAAGCGAGAAAGAGGGACGGAGCTATACACCCTATATAGCTCCACCCCTCTTTCTCGCTCGAACGACTGACGTTTTAACACGTCTTAGTACGCCCTCTGGTGACAATAGTTTAGACGCAGGTTCCTTGCAGGCACTGTAAAGTCTACTTACCATGTGTTAGTTTGAAAACTGTGAATAAAAGTTCAGATTGAAGTTTGAGAATTTCTTTAACATACGTTCGAGTTTACGTCAAAGTAGGTAAGTACATGCATTACTTTTGTTCATCTTTGATATCCCTTTATAGTTTTTTCTCTGGATGAAGCTTTTTTTCGCATTGATTGTTCTTATATTATTAACTCTTTATTCATTAATACACATATATTTTACATTCTTAAATATTTCTATAAAAACAAAAAAAAAACATTTAAAAAGATAAAAAATATTAGTCCGCCGGTGTCGGGAGCGAGGTCCAAGCTACCGGTGGTTAGGGCTTCAGAGAAAGGAACCTCCTCACAATACGAGCCGTATCGAGGAGTACTGCCTTCTGTATCAGGCCCTTTACCCAACTGCGCAACGCCAGCTTCGACAGATGGTCGTCGAAGCTTTTGGTCGTAACGACCATCGTCGCAATGACAGCCGAGTCCACATTCCACATGTCGACAACCTCGTGCGCTAAGTCAAGATACTTGATTTGTTTTTCTTTCTCAGCTTTCACGAGGTACTCGTCATATGGAATGGTAACATCTTATATTTATTATTAGCTTTTTCCAGCGACTTTGTACGCGCATATCCTGTTTTTTCCCATTTCCGTAGGAATTTCCCGTTTCCATATTAGCCTATAGTCTTTCTGGAATACGGCTATAATATACAAAAATAATTTTCCAAATCCGACTGGTAGTTCCAGAGATTAGCGCGTTCAAACAAACAAACAAACTCTTCAGCTTCATTATATTAGTATAGATTTGTTGTACCTACCGTTATGGGACTAGGCTGTAACACACCCCACCAACCGTGTCTCCACGTTGCCGTCGTGGTGGGGCTTGCGTGTCTCAATGATCTTGGGGGCTTTGCCGGTAGAGCCACTCATGCCGGAAGGTCCCAAGTGAGAGACCAGACCAAGAGAGACACAAGAGGGGCACACCGTTCGGAGACTTGAGCAGTGTTCGGGTCCTCGGACGGTGTGCGTCTCATTGGCTTGCTCGCTGCTCTCTGGTACGCGTCTGATCATCAGACGTGACTGTGAGAGCAGCGAGCAGGCACTGAGAGAGAGGGGGAGAGGAAGGGAGATAGGGACCGCACCCTCAAAAAGGAAAATATGGACAGGCCTGCCAAAGAAATATTACCCCAGGGCGGTTCGGACTGCTTAGCAGTCCGGGAATCCGCCACGCCTAGTGCGTCAAGCCCCTCGTATTCTGGGGGGGGCAAAAGGGCTGTCCGCACTCCGTTTGCCAAGGGCAACAGTGGCCGAGGAGGCCCCCGATTCGAAACGTCCTTTGAGGAAATAATCGGGTTAAATTTTAGCTCACCCGACAAAGTGTCGGTCGGGGAGAGCGCGGGAAGCGGCGCTCTATATTGGGAGGAGGGCTCGCTTGAGTGTCGCACGGGTGAAGAGTCGGAGTCCGAGTTGGACTCCGACGACCTAGCGACCTTAAGCTCGGCGAGCTCTGAACCCGTGAGAGCGGGGGCTGCTGCGGAGGACCCTAGGTCCTTCCGCAAGCGGCCCAGAACGGAGGAAGACCGGGGGTCGTCTGGCAGCGAGGAGGTGGCCTCGGCTCGCAAGATCCCCACCAGTAGGCGGGGTAAGGGCCGAGAGGGAGGCAAGGGGAGATTGCCCGCCTCCAAGGTGGCTGGCCAGCGAGCCGAGGGGCTCTTCGCTGACGGACGACCCCCCGTAGAGGGCGGTCACAGGGCTCCTGGTTCGGAGTCCTCCGGCGGTGAGCCGGATGACTCCGGACAGGAGCGTGTTCGGAGGGCCGGGTTTGCGGAAGTTGTAGAGGCCGCGCTTCGCGATGTGGCCTTGAAGAGGAAGTTGTCCTCCAAGAACAAGGCCATAAGCGAGGCGATGGCCTCCATTCTGGCGGCAGCGGAGGGTAACCCAGGGGGGCCTCCGCGGGACGAGATGTCCAAGCTGCGGGCGGAGGTCGCCCGCTTGGCTGCCGCCACGGAGCGCCTCCAGAGGGAGAATGCGGGGCTCCGAGCAGACCTGGCCAGGCTCCAAGGAGCCGGTCCACAGGGGGCGCCTGAAGGGGGACGCAGGGAGAACAGCCAGCCCGTGCCGCAGGAGGGCCAGGTGCTGGACCTGGTGCGGCAGGAGATGGCTGCCTTCCAGGCGCGGTTTTCCGTCCTGGAGGGCATCGTCCTGCGCCCCCCGTTAGCGGCGAGTGGGAAGGCTCCAGGCCGGAAGGCGGCGTCGTACGCGGCCGCCGCGGCTGCCACACCGGGGTCGTCCGGCCAGGACAAAGGGTCCGGGCCGGCACCCGCGAAGCCGGTGCCGGGAAAACCGGACCCGGCCCCGGGAAGGAAGAGGAAGGGTGGGGTTGCTGCGCGGACGGCGAAGGCTCCTGCGCCATCTGGGCAGCAGCTCCCCCCGGCTTCCTCGCCTTCAGCTCCTCCCCCGGCTCAAGCCGAATGGCAAGTGGCCGGGGAGAAGAGGAAGGCGGGAAAGGCAGCCAGGGCGGCCAAGAGGCGGGAGAGGAAGCGGCGGCAGAAGGCGCGAAGCGTCGCGGCTGCGCTGCGCCCCCCGAAAACCGCGGCTGTAGTGCTTACACTGCAGCCGGACGCGGCGAAGAGGGGCGTGACGTACGCGGACGTGCTCACCAAGGCGAAGGAGACGATAAACCTTGGTGAGCTAGGCATCGTGGGGGGCCTTCGGCTCCGGGTCACCATGACTGGGGCCCGGATGCTGGAGATCCCCGGGGCAGCCAGCGGCCCAACCGCGGACGCTCTAGCCGAAAGGCTTAGGGCGTCCCTAAGCGCGGACGATGCCCGAGTGTCCAGGCCCACCAAGCGCATCGACATGCGCATCTTGGGCCTGGACGACTCCGTCACGGAGGCGGAGGTGGTGGCCGCCGTCGTTAGGACGGGGGGGTGCTCAGCAGAGGAGGTGAAGGCGGGCACCCTACGTCCTGACAACACGGGCACGCGCACCATTGTGGTGAGCTGCCCCGTGTCGGCGGCCAAAACCATCACGGAGGGCCGAAGGTTTTTGGTGGGTTGGGTTTCCGCGCAGGTCAAACTGCTGGAACCCCGACCTCTGAGGTGCTTCCGGTGTCAAGTGGGCCACCATGTGGGAGCACAATGCACCTCGGAGGTGGACCGCAGCGGTCTTTGTTTCCGCTGCGGTCAGCCCGGTCACAGGGCCGGCTCCTGCGTCGCCGCGCCGCACTGCGTAGTCTGTGCGGCAGCTGGCAAGCCGGCCGACCACTGGGCTGGGGGTAGGGCCTGCGCCCCACCCACCAAAGCCGGAAACAGGAGGAAGCCCTCCGCCACCGCCGTCTCTGCCGCGACCGCCGCCGCTGCCGCCGCTTCTTCTACCGTCATTGCCGGTTCCACTGCGGCTGCTGCTTCTGCAGCAGCCGCAGTAGAGCCCCTACAAAGGGCTCCGGAGGGGGCTGAAATGGAGTGCCAGTAATGGCCCCATTTCACCCCCTCCTGTTGAACGTCAGCCACTGCGCCGCCCAGGAACTGATGCTCCTGAGCATGGCGCAGTGACTGATGCCTGTGGACGGCGAGCAATGGGTAGCTCGCCGTCCGATCAGAACAGGCCCGGGTTGACGGCGCGCTGTGTTCTACGCGCGCCAAACCAGCAGACGTCAGCAAGGGTCGGAGCCCATTAGGGCCAGAGCCTACCAGGGTTGCGGATTTGTTCGAAAGAGTTACCGCGGCCCTGGGAAGAAAGGCACTAGGAGGACTAAAGGGTGGGTTTTAGTCAGTAAAAGTCTGACACTCCCTGCCGCTCCACCCAGAGCGGGAGGGGTCATTTGATGATTTCCCATCCTATAAAAAAAAAAAAAAAAAAAAAAAAAAAGGCTGTAACACAAGATACAAGCCCAGTTCCAAAGTAGTTGTAAGCAGTTATGATATATTAATGCCGATTGACGTATTTTTTAAGTCAAACAGACGGTTTATATTCGTTACTATTTTCGCTCGCTGCTAAACTGCTAGATAACACTTATGGTAGGTACTTATTTTGTTTTTTTAAAACAATTGTTTAGAAGACTGTATGTAGCCAACTCTAAATCAGTTTTGCAGTATGTGACAACGAAGCCCAACAAGTCGGTATTTTAAAGGCAAATCCCTAGACGTTACGATACCGTGGACTACCCTTTATTTCCATTTTCGATACAATTGGCCATCAGCGCTGAAAAAAAGTTATTTTAAACGTCGGTAATCATATCTCATTGTTATTTTAGGCCCTCTTAACCCCAAAAAATATTTTTGTAAGCTGGTGAAATATCCCCAGGGGTAGGAAATATTTTTCGAACAAAAAAATACCTACTAATCTGACCATGCGAGGAGGCGTGGGTAGCCGTCACCGCCTTCTGCGAAGCAGTAATGCTAGTGAAGGAGGAGGCGGGCCGCGTGAGGGAGAGACAACCCTCACGCCCCAGCCGCCGCTACAAAGGGAGACGCACCAGGCGTCGGGAGTCGCTGGGCGATTCCCGGCCACCGTAGGTGCGGGTCTGCGGACGGCGAGCGTCGGGTGGCTCGCCGTCCGATCAAAGCCAGGCCCGGGTCGACGGCACGTGGTGTACCACGCGCGCCTCAAAGAGATGTCAGCAAAGGAGTAGGGGCCCGTTAGGGCCAGAGCCTGCCAGGGTTGCGGATTGTGTTCGAAAGAGTTACCGCCGCCCTGGAACGCAAAAGGCACTAGGAGGAGCATGTATGGTTTTTAGTCAGTAAGAGTCTGACACTCCCTCCCGCTCCACCCAGAACGGAAGGGGTGGGTCATTTGATGATTTCCCATACTTAAAAAAAAAAAAAACTGACTATTGGAAATGAAATGGTCGCATTTCATTATATGGAAAATAAATATGAACAGCCATGATCATATGATTAAACATATATATATGCATCATGGCGACGAGCAATGTTATGGCATGGCCATATCGTAGAGTTGATGTGGCTGAGTTTAGATTAGATTTGAGGGAACTTAGGACACCCCGACAAGGATAGGTTAGGTTCGCATTGGATAACGGGAGCTATAGTCAGTGACAAACCTGAACCTGTAACATTCGGAATATTGAACTTGACTTATCAAATTAAATGTTCCGAATGATTAACGGTATACGCTAACAAAGAACATACTATGTTCTTTGTTAGCGTATTGAAACTGAATAAACGCCGTCTGGTGGCAAAACCGGCAAACCTTTTTATCTCCATACAATTTGAATTAACCGATGTTTACGTTAGCGCGATCGAGTACGTTAAAAAACTCGCACTAAGCCCTCTGTTGGTCTAAGGGGGTAGCGAGACGCCGGGGCGAAACTCTGCTGCCGCGGCATATTGCTGCGCGGCGGACGGAGCTCCGGCAAGATACCATGGCGGTATGGAATCAGCGACTGTCGCAACCCAGTGCAGGGCACGCCACAATTGTGGCGATAGTGCCCCTCTTTGAGGAGTGGCTGGAGAGGCGCCACGGCGTCCTCACCTTCCGCCTGACGCAGGTACTCACCGGACATGGTTGTTTCGGTAGGTACCTGTTTCGGATTCGGCGGGAGGAAACGCCCGGGTGTTTTCACTGCGAGGATCGCCCGGAGGACACGGTGGAGCATACGGTGGAGGCCTGCCCCGCATGGGCGGAGCAGCGCCGTGTCCTCGTCGAGGCGATCGGCGGCGGCGACCTCTCGCGTCCGGCCCTGGTTCAATCCATGGTCCGGAGCGAGGAGGCATGGGAAGCCGTCACCTCCTTCTGCGAAGCAGTAATGCTAGTGAAGGAGGAGGCGGGCCGCGTGAGGGAGAGACAACCCTCACGCCCCAGCCGCCGCGGCATAGGGAGACGCACCGGGCGTCGGGAGTCGCTGGGCGATTCCCGGCCACCGTAGGTGCGGGTCTGCGGACGGCGAGCGTTGGGTGGCTCGCTGTCCGATTAAAGCCAGACCCAAGCCGACGGCGCGTTGTGTTCCACGCGCGCCTCAAAGAGATGTCAGCATAGGAGTAGGGGCCCGTTAGGGCCAGTGCCTACCAGGGTTGCGGATTTGTTCGAAAGAGTTACCGCGGCCCTGGAACGTAAACGGCACTAAGAGGAGCATGGGTGGGTTTTAGTCAGTAGAAGTCTGACACTCCCTGCCGCTCAACCCAGAGCGGGAGGGGTCATTTGATGATTTCCCATCCAAAAAAAAAAAAAAAAAAAAAAGGGGGTAGCGAGTACAGCTACTAGCAATTGGCGTCGTTTCTACATGGATACTTTGATAATTGCTTTCACCGATGTCATATTTATATTATCTAAAGTATTGACCCCAGTTTTATATAAACACCATTTACACATTCAATTTTGTCAGACTCTCAAATAATACTACTCGATTTCTTAATTCAAATAAAATATTGATTTTAATGTGAAAACTCTTTTCGTGCCTCTGCGCTTTCCAAACAAACACAAAGTTTTTGAAAAAAAACAGACGGACTGACATACAAATTACCTTCTAAAGTGTCTATGTTAAGAAGTTCGGAACCCATAAACTAATAGGTAAGCTGGATGGTGAACGGCAACAACTACTTTTGTTCGTGCCTAGAATGAAGTGCTCATACTATGTCATTCATAATTTCTTAAGTTCTATGCGCACAGTCAAAGTTTCAATTAATAAAAAATCTGAATATCATGAAGCTAGTTGAGAACAATTTAAAATTCCATTCGCCTTCTTCTTACAAGAGCTGACCGTCTTAAGTGGCCAGTCACAGGAAGTGGAGCCACTTCGTCTTTTTGCGGAAGCCTATGAACGTGTTTGAAATTCATGCATTTATTATTGAAGTGAAAACTTCTTTAACGGCGTTGTGCACTTTTGGGATGGGTAAAAAATGTTAAACACGCGTCAGGACACGTGACCTGATCGAAAATTCGTAAGACGTTGAAGTGAAAACTTCTTTAGCGGCGTTGTGCACTTTTTGGGTAAAAAATGTTAAACTGACAACTCAAATTACGTAAGTAATTAATTATATTTTTAACAATTTCATTTTATTTATCGTCAATTTTAAATTAATTCTATTATATGATTTTAAACTGATAATTTTTACTTCATAAATCTGGTAGCACCGAGGAGCCTAAAAACAATAGACTGAACTTGCTTACCAACGGTCTACAAGGTCCATTTGAGAGCTAAAATTAATAACTATACTAACAGCAATAACATCATGTCTGCCTCTCAAAATGTATGTAGGAATAGGTCCCGCGGTACTAAGGAGCTACTCCTCATTGATACGGCCATTAGCCAATAGGTGCGGCGTTCCCGAAAGGATCTGTCGACATGTTGGATAAACTATAAGAAGGCCTATGACTCGGTGCCTGATACACGGCTCATGAGGGTGCTAGAATTGTATAAAATTGATGCAACGCTACGCACCTTCCTGACGTCATGTATGGAGTAATGTAGGACATTCCTTCGCTGTCCAGGATGTCGAAATATCCAGAGGAATAGCGAACTGTTAAGGATCGAGCGGGGTATATTTCAGGGCGATAGTTTGAGTCCGTTTTGGTTTTGCGTAGCCTTGAATTCTCTTAGCACACTGCTGGAGAATTCAGGACTAGGCTATCGGTTGAAGAGAGGTGGTCAGGCTATATCTCACCTCCTTGACATGGATGATCTGAAACTCTTTACCCCCAGTAATCTGCAACTGATGGAGCTACTGAAGGTAACTGAAACTTTCAGTTGCGGTCATGCATGTTAAGCGTGGAGAGATTATGGAATCCGTGGGATCTCAACTCTCGGATTCCATAGACCTGAGATCCCTCTCTCCAACTGAAACTTACAAGTCAGCAAGTTCAGCTGTCTAACTATCACGGTTCATGAGATACAAACGGACGGACAGCGAAGTTTTAGTAATTATAGGGTTCCGCTTTAAATGTATAAACGGAATAATAATAACTAAGCGCGTATTTTGTGTACCTATATACCTACCCACGTGCGAGAAAATGGCCAACATCGCCTTGGTATTGCCAGCGATCGCACGGAGAGTACCGGGGGGGGGGAGTGCCTACTTCGCCTCTTTGAAAATTTGATTATTACTTAATTTAAAGTTCTCGATTATAACCAGTGCAAATATCGATAGCCGAGATTGACTAAAATAAGCAAAGTTTACCACCATGTAACTATTTTGCGGACTAAATCTACATCTATTCATGTTGAGTATGCTGTGTTGATGACATTTTAGTGCTATTTAAACACGTAACGCTACCATTTTCCTCATCAAAAGCCATAAAAAAAAACAAAGTTTCTCAATCCACTGAGGAAATTCCTACCAGCATTAGGCGTATTTGAGCGGATTTAAGAATGCCAACATTAATCTTATGCGCACTCCGACGTGAGGGTCTTAAGCAGGGAAGGGCTTATGTGTAGTGGCCCTCAAGGAACTTCCTTGTTTTTGTCCCCTCTGTGAAGTCTAATATAGAATTATTAAGACTTTTTTTCCGCAGGATTTTTCGATGGATGCGATACGCCTAGGACACTATTGTGACACTTGGGGGCCTCCACCAAATATCGCCATACCGACCGATCATATGTCCAACAGTGGTCGCCTTTTGGCTGATATGATGTTGATGAAGACTTTTTTTACTGAACAATAACCGGAGTCACCGATGTTTACAGGTTTTTTTGTTGGGTGGGGAAATTATTTAATAGCTTTCACTCTAGGCGGAGCGGAAGGGATTTTGGAAGTATGCGGTACAGAGAGTAAAGTCCCGCAAACCTCCGTTGAAAAGGGAGGATCCTCAAACCAGACGGTTGTTGTGTCCGGTAGGCAACTGCCCGATAGTTGATGTTCGGACTGTTGTATCTGTTCAAATCGCACGGAAAACTCTGATATCGCGATGTACATTTTGCTACGTTATTTTTTTTTTGTGACGGCATTGATGCCACTACAGTCGTCCATACATCTTGAGATGCTTGCCAGGTATTGGACCGTAGCTTGGTTTATTTAGACTTCAGGTACAAAGGCGGACTTAATGCCTCAGACAGTCTCTACTAATCGTGGTTGAGGGATAACATGGCAGGTAATAAGAGTGATGATATCTGAGTTAACAATACTTACTCAGTTGGAAGACTTGGAAGAATACAAAGAGATTGTTTTTTTATTATTATTGATAGGCACGCGCTTGACCACTATCTCACCTGATGGTAAGCGACGATGTGGTCGAATTATGCGACATTGAATAGAATAAAATGAGGGTCTCTGCCTTCTCCTGCCTCGACTGCTTCATCCTTTGGTTCAGGTTCCAAACTCTGAGTAATTGTGCCAGTATATGTCAGTACCATAGATATCGTTTTTTATATATCTACTAGCTGTCCCCCGCGGCTTCGCTCCCGTCAACTGGCTACCTACCTACCTACCCTACACCTACCCTACACCTACCCTACACCTACCCTACACCTACCCTACACCTACCCTACACCTACCCTACACCTACCCTACACCTACCCTACACCTACCCTACACCTACCCTACATAGGTGTTATTAGAAAAATTAAGAATCCTTAGGGTAGGTGTAGGGCCGCTTTCTATAATATATCTCAATCCCAATCTTGATCCCGATCCTTGTCTGTAACCAATCAAAGGTGAGGATTGTGTGGTGTAGGACACAAACTCGGCCGTTGATTGGTTACAGACAAGGATCGGGATCAAGATTGGGATTGAGATATATTATAGAAATAGGCCCTACACCTACACTACACCTACCCTAAGGATTCTTAAATTTTCTAATTTTCCGCGCTTTTTTTTTATAAGAACCTTCTCCTGACAATAACAAACACAACAAAAAAAGAATTAGTGAAATCGGTCCAGCCATTCACGCGTGATGCCGTGACCAAGGAAAACGGGTTTCATTTTTATATATATAGATGGACAGTATAATGACGCTCACGGCTTTAGCAACGCTACTGCTTTTTTAAGAGGATGAAGCTGCTATTTAATATTAATCACTTTCAGTGATTATTACATCATCATCATCATCTGCATAGCCTTTTCCCAACCACGTATATCTGTCGCAGCAAAATCAACAGTTTCATTAAAAACCTAGCCTTTTCATTGAACTGCGTTTAATCAGCGATATAAGTCACATGGGCAAGTCATTTAATGATATCGAACCAAAGATGTCACTTAGTTCGCTGAAAAGTTGGCACAGTTAAATGAAAAGGATAAGCCACCAATTAAACGGCTGATTAAGCTATTTGACTGCGAAATATCCACGAACTGGGTTACACGGTAGTTCTTGACAAGTCTGGATTTAGATTAACTGGCTTCAGACAATCCGTTACGACTGCCATAGATCTACAAATGACAGCCGGGACCACCGACTTAAAGTGCTTACCGAGGCACGGAGCAAACTCGGTATGGTCACCCATCCACAGACCCACTCATGAAGCTTATAAACCTGAATATTTCAATATGCAAATTAATAACCATTTGTCTTCAATAATAACTCACATATTTTTGATCCATATCGACATCGGATTTAATCATCCCGAGATTGATTGGAAGGAGAATAATGAATGAACGGAATCAAAAATAAATGTTTGATGTCACAACATAATAATCGTCAATCAGCGTAAGCACCTACCAAGGTATTCATAATAAATGAAAAATCAAATTAATATGGGTGCCAAATTAATCCGTGTCCATATAGAATTAAATGTTCATTGTTTGTAAGACCCATCTCCGTCAATAAGTACCTTCATTCTGTATTCTCTTACGGGTACCAGTGAACGCAAATAAAACATGGAAGCATTCCTAGCTCAAAAAAATTACCCAACGCAGACGCTATTCGTTAGATGGTAATTTAAACCCAAGCTATCAAAAAATAATGTCCATTTTTAACTGTGCATCCTGAGTAGTAATAATATTGTCTGTGTGGTTTGGCGAATCAGCGACCTGGTTTCGAGTATTGAATTTGTGAATTTGTTTGGGATGTCAAGATGCGCGTTTGATCCCTTGAAGTAATGCTTCCATGTTTTATTTGCGTTGACTGATGGGGACCATAGAGTTATTTGGCGATGGAACGCGAATCGAACCTGAGTAAAATACAATAAGTAATACAAATTCCTTCATTTCAAATAGACCAGTTACAGGCACTTTTGAATTATCAAGGACAGACTTTGACAATTCAAAAGTGCCTGTAAGTGGTTCTAGTCAGACAAATAGATAAAGCTTGTTCTACCGCGCTAGCGACAGGAGCAGCAAGTTGTTCTGCAGCAAAACATGCTCACCGACCTTATTTCCAGCGCGGCAGTTGCACGTTCCAAAGAGTAGATCCTATGGAGAAGAACGTGCAAGAAACTCCATGGACATTTTTTAATCAGCACTTACAAAATCGTGGTAACATTCGTTTCGAAATAATGAATGCGTGAAAATATACAATGCAAAGAGATTGAGTCTATGTAATGCAAAGATGGTCTTACAATCTTCAGCAACAATGTTTTCTCGTCTTTATCAAAGTTTGGGCGTTTTAGTCGCTGTGGAGCGGACCAGCTAGTTTATAATATGCCTGTCTGCATAGTGTGTGTTTTAGACAATTATTAAATTTCATCTCATTCAATAATTATGACATACTAGCTTCTACCAGCGGCTTCGCCCGCGTGAATATCGGAAATAGGAAGGTTTCCTGATTTGTACTGTAATTTTATTACTCAGGAAACACCTACCCTACTGCTACCCTACACCTACCCTTCACCAACCCTACACTTACCTTACACCCACCCTATACTTACCCTAAACCCACCCTATACCTACCCTACACCTACCCTACATCTACCCTACACCTACCCTACACCTACCCAACACTTACCCTACACCTACCCTACACCTACCCAACACCTACCCAATACAGCCCCAGCAATACTTTCACTTGTTTCTGGTTTCCTGGTAATTGATGTTTCTGGTCTCCTAGTACTTGTGAATCTGAAGTACTAAGGCAGCAGCGGCTCTGAGTTTCCACTTCCTCCTCAGTCTCCATTAATCCATGCCATTCACCGAGATAAAATGTAGCCTATTTTTTTATTCCAGGATATGAACTACATGTGTGCCAAATTTCATCCAAATCCCTTCAGCCGTTTTTGCCTGATTGTTACACAAACATACAAACTTTCACCTTTATAATATTAGTAGGATGTGCCGGTATTTTATACTACTTTAAACACTACTACTACTAATTTCAACAGAATCCCAGGAAAGATGTTGCTACTTTAGTAAGTCTGAAACCTGTGGTTGAACTAATTGGTTCCTGTTTCTAGTGATATAGTTATGTCTGTCGCATCGTTTACTATGATGATGTTTTCATAGTTAAATTGACAAGGCACCGTCATAACATAAATTTTCTTTAAACAGTTCACTCAGAGAATCGCGCAGGCAAGGATTGTTAATGGCTCTGATGGCTCTTTCCTATAGAATGAAAATAGACTCGATATCAGCAGCCCGTCCCCATAGTAAGATACCGTAAGATATTATACTATGAAAGTACCTAACTAAAATATAGTAGTCTCGCAGTTTCAACATCTATTTTAATTTATTTGAATTTAGCCTTCCTACAAGAGATGTTAAATGAGGACCCCATTGTAGCCTTGAGTCAAGCGATATCCCCAGGAAAACTGTTTCATCAACGAATTCTAGTTTCTCCCTGTCAAATACTATGTCAAATTCACTACTATCGACATTTGGTAAAGTAAATCGAATAAGTTTCGTTTATAACCATTTACTAAAAAATTATTAGCCGTGAACCAATTATGTACCTGCAGTAGGGCGTTATTTACATCGTCAAGATTGTTTGCACGTCTAAATACCTAAAATAAACTTTTGCAACTTTAACAATAAAAATACTTTACGGAACGAATTTTTCCAACGCTTAGATAACGCTGTTTGTTTGTTAATCCTTGGAAGTTCTGATCCGGTTCTCCTGTTTATCTTGCAGGATAGATCACTAAAGCGAAGTCATGGGGAAAAGCTACTCTTAAATTAAACAATAAAACTCCTTTTTGAACGTAGTGCGATGCTTAGTTGTCTATGCTGAACTTTTGAACTCTATAATTGTGTCTATGGCGTGAGACCATAGACATATAAATAGTATATAACCATAGAGTATAGTAACAGCTTGACGTAACCAATAAACTATCAAAAACATGCCGTAACAAAAGTTGAAATTAATCCGAAAAAAATGAAAAACGAGCCGTGAGAGAGAGAGCTCTCTATGCAGTAATGCAGTAAAAGTTAACATAAGTTGAACTTATTCCAAACAAACATGAAAAATACTGCCGGCTCGTATTCTCCTTTAATGCAGTCCTACTTCCTATATTCTGCTTTACTTGCAATAAAACTACTAGCTCTTGTTCCCATAGCCAGTGTGATGTGCCAGCCTGGAAACGTCCAGCGAGCAAACTTAAGTGACCTGAAGCACTTGACTCCTTTCTGGTTGGTAGCAGCCGTATACATGACTACATCACCGAACCTTACACTAGCAAGATCACTCCTAAGAGCCTACCTCGCCGCAAGAGTCGTATCAACCTTAGATTATTTAATAAAGTTACCAAAGTGTGCACCAGAATTAGCGTTCTTAGTATCGTTCGGAATAACCTGTTATATGAGCGCAAGCGTGGTATATACTTACAGCAACGCGCTGTAAAGGTACCAAAATGACTGCACAAAAACGTTTGTGCACTTAGAATTCATACGAACAACGTGTCGTAGGATTTATGGGAATATAAAAGAAAAAGATCATGTTTTTTTTGGAAATATACCCACCTGTAATGTAAAACTGTATCATAAAACGACTGTTTCTTTTTGTTTCGAAGTTTTATTGCTTTTATGTTTGAGATTTTGGTTTTCAAATGTACATGTATGCAATGCTTTCATTGATTGTGCTCTGCAAATGTCTGCAATGAACATTCATTGGTGTGTTCGTGTTTGACCACTATCTCACTCGATTGTATGCGACGATGTGGTTGATGATGAACCACACTTGCTTAGAAGTAACGTATTTACTCTTGACTTAAAAGCGTTTACGCGGTACGCCATTTCATACAAACTTTCAAGTCCTCGAAATGGATAAACCAATGTTAATGAAACTTGGTATGCATACGCTAGATCGAAATAGTTAATAGAGAACATTTTCGATACAGATTTTAGAGGGAAAAAGAGAGCGATTTTATGTTTTACATGTATAGTAAAAAAAATCACTATCTTTCCCCTGAACTCTTTTTCGAAAATGTTCTCTACTAACTATTTACGCATTAGTCCTCACGGCTTTATCAACAATACTGTTTTTAAGTGGATTATTTTTTACATAAAAAATCACTTTCAGCAAGCCTATATCATCATCATCTGCCTAGCCTTTTCCCGACTAGGATATCCACAACCAATAACTGGGTACACACACGGTAGTTCTTAGCAAGTGTGGAGTCAGATTTACTAAGTTCTGACAATCTGTAATGACTACCAAAAAAAATCTACAAATTACAGCAGAGACCAACGGTTTACCGTAATTTCCGAGGCGCGAAGGAAACTCGGTATGGTCACCCATCCACAGACCAACCCAGTAAGCCTATATGACCTGAATATTTTTCAGTATGCAAATTACTCACCGTTTGTCTTATACTCACTCATTATTGTTTACTTAACGACATTGGATTTAATTATTCTGAGATTGATTGGAAGGAGATTATAGTAAATAATGCATCTAGGGGATAAAGCAGTGTCTTATGTCACGGGCGTCATATTGAATCCCGAACGCAATGAAGGTTTCAGGGGTTAACTCCCGAGCGTAGCGAGGGGGAGTTAATACAAGAATTTTGAATGCAGCGAGCGATTCAGGATAACCCAAGGCAAAGACACCACTGTGAGGAAATAAGAAGCCATAGTACCAAAATCAAATTATAAATTAAAACAAGCAGTAGATAGCGTAAGGATTTTTGCAATATTCGCGCCTTTTTGCTTTCCACTCGACCACGACCAGCTCAATTTTCAAATTTGTTTTTTTTCTGTGGTTTGGTGGATGTGCCTATTGTTAGCAACCGAATAAACAGACGAAATTTGTGTAAACTAAGCTTTATACAGGGTATAGGGTGTACTTTATAAGAGCTGGTAGAATGAGTTTGGACCATTGTTTAGACGCCTGGCTGTATGAATTTTGAATTTAGATCGTCAGAGGAGACGCTCGAGGAAATAGTTTTTAATTCATAAATGTGTTAAATCAACTATTTATGGGTTTTGAGTGTTATTCTAATGCTTTTATAAATGGTCCGTACTTATTCAATTATTCTTACAATATTGTGTCTTCGAAAACACAGCAATGATATCAAGAAGCAGTCCTTATGATTCTGTAGAAATTCGAGAATATCATCTATACGTAGCAAGAGTATCGAGAATATATTTCATCTTTCTGACACCAGAGGGCGTTGTAATACTATACCGTCAATTTAGCTGACAGGTGAGGTTCCAAATTTAAATCACATTACTGACCGGCGCGGGCGGGTTATAATGTACCTAATTCAGTATAACATTATTGCCTGGCTGTGTCCCCGGCCAAAAATGACTCACTTTATGTTAGGTTTGCATGATGAATTTGACGTTTTCGGTCAGGTGGTGTGAAAATTAATGAACGTCATTAAAATTAAAATGTTTGATGACACAACATAATAATCGTAAATCAGCGTAAGCACCTATTCCTAATAAATTTAAAATCAAATTAGTATGGGTGCCAAATTAATCCGTGGCAATACGGAATTAAATGTTCATTTAACAATAAATATATAACAAAAATACTTTACGGAACGAGTTTTTCCAACGTCAAGTATTTTAAGAAGGTTTTCTGTTCCTACACTGTTTAGATGACGCTGTTTGTTTGTCAATCCCTGGAAGTTCTGATCCGGTTCTTCTGTTTATCCTGCAGGATAGATCACAGGAGCGAAGCCATATGAAAAAGCTACTCTTAAATTAAACAGTAAAACTCTTTTTTGAACGTAAAGCGATGCTTAGCTGTCTAATCTGTACTCCTGAAATCCATAATTGTGTCTATTACTAATGACATCAGACATAAAAACCAAACTGTCAAAATCATGCCTTAACATAAGTTGAAATTATTCCGAACAAACATGAAAAACAAAGGGGCTGCCGACTCGTACTCTCCTTTAATGCAGTCCTACTTCCTATATTCTGCTTTACTTGCACTAAAGCTACTGGTTCTTGGTCCCATAGCCTGTGTGATGAGCCAGCCTGAAAACGTCCTGCGAGCAAACTTAAGTGACCTGAAGCACTTGACTCCTTTCTGGTTGGTAGCAGCCCTGTACATGACTACATCACCGGACCTTACACTAGCAAGATCACTCCTACGAGTCTACGTCGCCGCAAGAGTCGTATCAGCCCTAGGATATTTAGTAGAGTTACCAGATTGTGCACCAGAATATGCGTTCTTAGTTTCGTTCGCAATAACAAGTTACATGAGCTCAAGCGTGGTATATACCTACAGGAACGCGCTGTAAAGGTAACGAAATGACTCCACAAAAACCTTGTGCACTTAGAATTCATATGAAAAATGTGTCGTAGGATTTATGGGACTATAAAGGGAAAAGATCAAGATTTTTTGGAAATAATCTACCTGTAATGTAAAACTGTATCATACAACAACTGCTTCTTTTTGTTTCGAAGTTTTATTGCTTTTGTGCTTGAGATTCTGGTTTTCAAATGTACATGCAATGCTTTCATAGATTGTGCTCTGCAAATGTCTGTAATGAACATTCATTGGTGTGCTCGTGTTCGACCACTATCTCACTCGATTGTATGCGACAATGTGGTCGATGATGAACCACATTTGCTTAGAAGGTAAAGAACTCTTGACTTAAGAGCGTTTACGTGGTACGCCATTTCATACAAACTTTCAAGTCCTCGAAATGAATGAACCGATTTTAATGAAACTTGGTATACATACGCTAGATATCCAGGTTGAAATAGTTAGTGGAGAACATTTTCGAAAAAGAGTTTAAAGGGAAGAGAGAGCGATTTTAAGTTTTATTTATTATTTATTTATTTTATACTTAATTGTACACCTCATTAAAAGAACAGGACAAACATTTATAAAAATAAGTGTACAATGGGCGGTCTAAAAAAAAGAAATGCGTAAATGCGCATTAGTCCGCCTTTGTACCTATGTGCCTGAAGTCTAAATACATAAATAAATAAACCAAGTTTTTGTCCAATGAGCTCTGGACCGAAATACCTTTTATAAGAATAGTTAACTTTTGCCCACCAATAGGGATACAAAAATAGCATAATCTTTGTGATGATGTAAGTAAAGTAATAGTCTGTTAGATGCTGTTTATGCGACATTGAATAAAAGAAAATGAGGGTCTCTGCCTGTTGGGTTCATCTAAAAGTGTAGATTCTGAACTCGGTTTTTTTGCAGTATTATATGGCAGTGCCAATGATGCTCACGGCTTTATCAACAATACTGTTGTTTTAAAGGATATTTTTTACGATTTTTTAATAATAATCACTTTCAAGCTTACATCATCATCATCTGCCTAGCCTTTTCCCGATTAGGATATCCACAACCCATTAACTGGGTAACAAGTGTGGAGTCAGATTTACTGGCTTCTGATAATCCGTAATGACTACCAAATATCTACAAATTACAGCAGGGACCAACGGCTTACCGTGATTTCCGAGGCGCGAAGGAAACTCACTCATTATTGTTTACTTAACGACATCGGATTTAATTATTCTGAGATTGATTGGAAGGAGATTATAGTAAAGTATACACCCAGGGGATAAAGCAGTGTCTTATGTCACGGGCGTCATATTGAATCCCGAACGCAATGAAGGATTCAGGAGTTAACTCCCGAGCGTAGCGAGGGGGAGTCAATTAGTACAAGAATTTCGAATGCAGCGAGCGATTCAGGCTAGTCCAAAGCAAAGACACCACTGTGAGAAAAAGAAGCCATAGTACCAAAATCAATTTTTTTATTTACAAGCAGTATATATATTTAGAACTAGCTGTTGCCCGCGGCTTCGTTCGCGTGTATATGTCGGAATGTGTGTAAAATGATGTCGCTAGGTAAGATCTCTAAGATAAGATATACGAACAGTATATCTAGGCCTCTGTAGGTTGTATTACCTATTCTGTTCAAGTAATTTTTGGTTATGTGAAGCGTTTTAATGATAACGCTTCTCTCATTTCATCGAAACTAATCACAGCAGTCCTATAAGATTTCGTGTAAAGTATAGATTTAGACTACAGCGGAATAATTAACGTCAATGATGCCTGCCTGTCTCATTTAATATTTGCAAATGACCTTGTGGTTTTCGCTGAGAACTTTGACGACTTCCAGAAAATGCTTCAAACATTTAAAATGCTTCGTTTTAAGATGGGTCTTAGGATAAATACGGCCAAGACGAAGGTTCCGGCAAACACCTTCAGCGATTCAAATCCTGCTGTTAAAGTTGGAAATGAATCATTGAATATGATTAACCGAAATGTTTATTTTGGCCATATCCTTTCAATTGGCAAAGAAAATCAACATACTTGGATGGGCCGCTTTTAGCAAATTGGACGACATTCTGAAGCCGACCAAAATTTTGCAAGGTCTGTATTCCCGCCTCTATAGCCAGTGTGTTTTTCCTACCATGACTTACGGTGCTGAGACATGGACGCTCACGCAGGAAGCTGTGTTGCGCAGAGAGCCATGGAGTGTTCCATATTGGTAAAAGTACGTCTAATAGATCGAGTTCCAAACATCAAGATCCGAAGACGTACGAAAGTTTTCGACATCGGAAAATGAATTGTGGAACTAAAGTAGAGCTAGGCAGGACACCTGGCAAAACGCGGTGATTATAGGTGGAGTAAGGCAGTGACTGAGTGGCGTTCGAGAACTGGAAGAAGAAGTGTTATGCCGGCGGCGAGATGGGCGGACGATATTGTTGCCATCGTCAATAGAACCTGGATGAGGCTGGCACAGGAACGTCGTGGAGATTAGCACACGAAAAGAGCTATATGTATGCTCAGCAGTGAGCGAAGTCGGGGCTGCGGATGATGATGATGTTGAAGAAAGATAAGGTTGTTAACACGTGATAGAGCTACATTAAGTTAGCCATGGGAAAACAAACCAGAAGAGAAGGGGGTAGACCCCGCACAGGACACGGTGGAGCATACGGTGGAGGTCTGGCTTATTTGGGCGAAGCACCGCCGTGTCCTCGTCGAGGCAAGCGGCAGCAGCGGCCTCTCACTACCGGCCCTGGTTCATTCTATGGTCCGGAGCAAGGAGGCATGGGAAGCCGTCACCTTCTTCTGCGAAGTAGTAATGCTAGTGAAGGGCGGGTGAGGGAGAGCCACGCTTCAGCCGCCGCAACATTAAGAAGACGCCCCGGGCGTCGGGAGTTGCAGGGCGATTCCCGGCCAACGTAGGCACGGGCCTTTGGACGGCGAGCGTTGGGTGGCCGCTGTCCGATCACAACCAGGCCCGGGTCGATAGAGCGTTGTGTTCCACGCGCACCTCAAATATATGTCAGCAAAGTAGACGGGTCTCGTTAGGGCCAGAGCCTGCTAGGGTTGCGGAATTTGTTTGAAAGAGTCCGTGGCCTCTTTCGTGGCTCAGCTCCCCGAAAGTATAGTGTGATGATAATCATTGCTAAGGTTAGACTCATAGGTATCTGCAATATTGTATTATGTCGTGGCTTCTTGTAACAATTCCTCGCTAAACTGTTTGGAAAAATGTTGAATAAAAATTTAAATGTTATTTTTAGTACGCAAAAACCCATTTTATTATTATTCTGGAAGTATTATGGTGTAAACATACAGTTTCAAAGACAAAATAATTACAGTGGCTGGGGATAGAACCATGTGCCAATTGTCGTTCGAAACAGACATGTTTGAATATTGCTCATCCCTCAAAGCACATAGCGTGATAATATAATAGCCTATAACCTAACCATACCTATAAGGATTATTGATGCAAAATCTGAACAAAATAAGTTCAGTGGTTTTCTCGCAATTGAAAACATACACAATACAATACAATACAATCTATACATATAATAAAGTAGTAACTCGTAGGGAGTTACTACTTTATTATATGTATAGATATAGATAAATGGTTCCATAGATGCACAATTGATTAACTATTTTAACTTTAGGTCTAGCCAACGTAGCAAGAGACATCATCGCATTTTTCAGTTGCCTACATCCAACTTAAATAGCACCTTTAATAGCCCCCTAACACGTATGGCAAGGTTAAGGTTATATAATGAAAGGTCCAACTTGATGGATTACCCTATCGAAGTTTTCTCTATGAGTTTCGCTTCGTACAGACGTTCCCTATATAAACAGTGTGTATAATATACGTCTGCATGGCTCAAATGGTTTTTTTTGTTCTCTAGTGTTCTGCATATTTATGTCCACTGAACACACTAAAGTCTTATTATTATTGTTTTTTTTTCTTCTTGTCTCGAACCAATGACATAAATAGTATCTCGAACATACATTATATCAATGTCATGCATAAAAATAAATAAATAAATAAAATAAAGATATAGATATAGATATAGATATAGATATAGATATAGATATAGATATAGATATAGATATAGATATAGATATAGATATAGATATAGATATAGATATAGATATAGATATAGATATAGATATAGATATAGATATAGATATAGATATAGATATAGATATAGATATAGATATAGATATAGATGCATAGACTATATACCTACACATTAAAAAAAGTTAGTTAAACAGCATAATCATGAATTTTTGCAATATTCCCGACTTTTTGCTTTCTACTCGACCACGACTAGCTCTCGAAATTATTTTTTTTTTGTTATTTTTCAGTAGTTTTGTGGATGTGCCTATTGTTAGCAACCTAATAAAATTGACGAAATTTGTGCAAACTTAAACCGGCGGGTTATAAAGTAATCCAGTAAAACATTATTGCTTGGCTGTGTCCCCGGCCAATAATGACTCACTTTAGGTCAGGTTTGCATGACGAATTTGACGTTTTCGGTCAGGTGGTGTGGAAATTAATGAACGTCAATAAAAATAAAACGTTTGATGTCACAACATAATAATCGTCAATCAGCGTAAGCACCTATTCATAATTAATTTAAAATCAAATTAGTATGAGTGCCAAATGAATCCGTGTCAATACGGAATTAAATGTTCATTGTTTGTAAGACCCATCACCGTCAATAAGTACCTTCATTATTTACTCTTTTTGTAATTATAGTCTATGGGGACCATGTTTTTCGTGATGTAATGCGAATAGAACCTGAGTAAAATATCTACCTTAAATAAACT
Source organism: Melanchra persicariae (assembly GCA_947386135.1). NCBI lineage: Eukaryota > Metazoa > Arthropoda > Insecta > Lepidoptera > Noctuidae > Melanchra > Melanchra persicariae. The sequence continues at coordinate 5,829,096 of OX376655.1, read as the reverse complement.
TTTGCAACTTTAACAATATAATATATCTAACAAAAATACTTTACGCAACGAATTTTTCCAACGTTAAGTATTTTAAGAATGTTTCCTGTTCCTACACTGTTTAAATAACGCCGTTTGTTTGTAAATCCCTGGAAGTTCTGATCCGGTTCTCCTGTTTATCTTGCAGGATAGATCACAAAAGCGAAGCCATGGGAAAAAAACTAGTCTTAAATTAAACTGTTAAACTCCTTTTTGAACGTAGTGCGATGTTTAGTTGTCTATGCTGAACTCTATAATTGTGTCTATGACTAATGGCATGATAACACCAAACCACAGTACTGTACTTTTATATGACTTTTATACACCAAACTGTCAAAATCATGCCTTAACATAAGTTGAAATTAATCCGAACAAAAATGAAAAACAAAGGGGCTGCCGACTCGTACTCTCCTTTAATGCAGTCCTACTTCCTATATTCTGCTTTACTTGCACTAAAGCTACTGGCTTTTATTCCCATAGCCAGTGTGATGAGCAAGCCTGAAAACGTCCTGCGAGCAAACATAAGTGACCTGAAGCACTTGACTCCTTTCTGGTTGGTTGCAGCCCTATACATGACTACATCACCGAACCTTACATTAGCAAGATCACTCCTACGAGTCTACGTCGTCGCAAGAGTCGTATCAGCCTTAGGATATTTAGTAAGGTTACCAAAATGTGCACCAGAATTAGCGTTCTTAGTATCGTTCGCAATAACAAGTTACATGAGCTCAAGCGTATTATATGCTTACAGAAACGCGTTGTAAAGGTACCGTAATGACTCCACAAAAACGTTTGTGCAGTTAGAATTTATACGAACAATGTCATTGTGTCGTAGGATTTATGGGATTATAAAGGGAAAAGATCATGTATTTTGTTGTTGTATGACTTTTTTGTTTCGAAGTTTTATAAATTGTAGGGTTTGAGCGTCTGGTTCAAACATGTGCGTGCATTGCCCTGATAGATAGTCCTTTTTTATGGATGGGAAATCATCAAATGACCCCTTCCGCTCTAATAATCCGATCACTTTCTGTCTCTGTCAGGAAACACAAACTCCGGCAAGGAATTCAACTTAGCTGTGCGTACAATGAAAGTACGCTGTGTCCAAAGCCATCGAGCCAGCCGAGGGTCATTTCACGACGCACCAAATCACTGTACGCCCGTATAGTGATTTGGTGCGTCGTGAAATGACCCTCATAGTGCAGAAAGTACTCAAGCATACGTGCAAATTAGAAGAGAGAATAATTGGGTACTAGATAGACACTTTACAAACGGGTTCAAAGCTGCAAAGGTACTTTCATTTTGTTGAAATCAAAAAGCACTGACACTGAATTCAAAATATGATTTAATGTTTCAATATGTATTAGTATGTACGTAGTTGCGAGGTGCTCCGTAGAATCTACTCCAATAGAAAAGGCGTGAAGTAATCTAAATTTACGTTATTTATCCGAACTTTGCAAATCAATAGTCAAATCGCAAAGTTTCAAGATTTCCCGATGGGTGCGTTCGTTCCAGGTCGCTCCAGTCTTGAAAGTTGGTGTGTTGACTCGCCTTTCACTAAGTTATCGGGGGCGACCCTTTTTAGAGATAACGCGAAAGGATTTGTGAATTATTCATAAGTACAGTAAGTACTTATTGTATGTGGAATGTTTGAAGCTAAAGTTTGAAATAATAGGGAGTTAGGGTAGGTTAATGGTTTGGTAGACAACTGGGTCGCTTCTCGCATTAAGACCCTGATTTTAATATACTTATTATGGATTCAGTAGGTTGTACATTACAACTAATGTAGAAAAGTGATGACCTTGAAATGGCTGATTAGATTTCTGGGATCAAAGCTAAATACTTTCTCGATCAAGACACCTATCAAGCAAAAAAAACTTAATGAAAATCGGTTCATCCGTTTAGGAACGGTACCACAGACATACACAAATACACGAGAGCTTATAACACTTCTCTGTTTTGCTCGGGAGTTCAAAGTGCTGGAGTATGGGCAACCTCCACATATGATTGGTTTCTGAGGTACTTTATCGGTCATTTATCTGTCCGTTAACCACTAACCAACCAATGTCGTTATGATAAATAGCGTTATCGCACAGATAAAATGACCGATAAAAAAATACAACCGAATTGAGAACCTAGTCCTTTTTTTGAAGTCGGTTTAAAATCCTAGAAACCGGGCATTACACATTTCATAATAAAAATCATCTTTATTGTGGATCATAGGTACCTACATAATACAGATGGTGTTATTTAAATATTTAGGACCAGCTATGTCCTACCCTTAGGGCGTACAATAGAATGTAGGTAAGTATCTAGGGAGTTTACTCGTACATGCATGTCAACAATAATGTAATATATTGCAAATTATTAGATTCTTGAATCTTCGTTAGTTATTATGATTATATTATATGATTATCTACACAAAACGCATCATGACTCAGGCAGATTGTATTTTAATAGTGATTTGTCATCAATAAAGTCTTTCATAGAGTAATAACATTTGTTCACTAATATTTCATGGAGTTTCTTTTTACATGTTTTTATTTCATATTTCAATTGTTGTGGTGTAGTAATCAATTCGATCTACGGAACCAAATTACGGTGATGCGTATCCTATGCCTGCAGACGAGTAATGGTACCTTTTTATAGACAGCTGATGTTCAATGAAATTACAGTTAATGTGAATTAATACAGCTACTTATTGGTCGTCGGGAAGATTCAGCGAAGGAGTGTTGCCAACTCTAAAATCGCGAAAAAAAAATCAACTGCTCCATACATTTCTGTGAGCATAACTCAACAAAATGATACTGAACGGCTTTTTTCGCGATTTCAGGGTTGGTCCCATGGTAAAAGAAGTTCATAAAGATGAGTAGGTACCCCTTAACAGGTATTGCGTTTATTCTGTTACACGTTGTATTCTGTACGTCATTCCAACTTTAATGCACAACCATAACTAAGACCAACAAATACGAAAACCGCTGCTGCTGTGAGCAATGAGACAATTGAGCAATATTACAGAAACGAGTCGTTTGCTTACAAAGAAAGAACAAACAAAAGATGGAACTTGTGCAAGCTTGTTCGCTTCACCGACACTTTGTTCACAAATTGAGAATTTTGGTGGCTTTGCGCTTGAACATGTCATGTACCTATCATCAACTTTGTTTGAGAATTTGCTGGAATGCTGCCAGAATCCTTTGCTGAAGGTACGGTTTGAATGAATATTCGTTAGCTGATGCACATATGTTACTTTCAAGAGTTTATGTAATTGGGTATTTTGATTCGAAAATCCGACGGTCTTTACTTTTGGGCCATATCTTATCTTCTTTTGCTTCAGAGAGAGAAGAGACTAAATTAGTACTCATAAAGGTAGTAACCTTTATGAGTACTAATTTAGTCTCTTGCACGTTTTTCTCTATAGAGATCAAAGCCTGTGCTACACAGTTTAAAACGGTGGTTTCAAACAGAGGTTTCAAACAGAGGTTTCAAACAGAGGTTTCAAACAGAGGTTTCAAACAGAGGTTTCAAACAGTGTAGACGGCGGTTTTATGCTGTTTACAACTAAATTTGACATACAACCGCCGTCTACACTACGATATATTGCACGGGACATATTAGCCCTGTTTTTGAGTAGAAACAGGGCTAATATATCCAGTAAAAAGTTTGATCGCACTTTGCGTTCTTATGCAATCGCACAGAGATATGAGACACGGTCCACTTAGTGGTAGTTGGAAAGTCTCTCGATAGACAAAAAAATAGCACGCGATTTATCCGCGAAACTAGATAAGTTACAATTGGGGCACCTATACTACTGGTGCATCTATCCTGGTTTTACCCTACGTGTTTTTTCACGTGGCTTCACTCCTATGGCCTAGTAATTCCAAGGATGCGACGAAGACATCAGTTAAGTTCAGGAGACGCTAAAATATGGACTGGGACTCGTCGAGCTTCATTGACTCGGCGTTTTTTCTGGTGATCGCCAATGTTGATTCTGGCTTTCAGAAGTTGCAGTGGCTTGGGAATGTGGTGTGGTGGGCTTGTCCCAAAAAAAAAGACGCTAAAATATCCATGATTGTTTAATACGGTCCCACTTATGCATATATGCCACCACGATCCAGTAATTTTGTTGAAGTTGTGTTAACTAAACACGAAACTGAGTGTGTATCGTCATTATGCGTATGAAACTTGTTATTTACATTGTAGTCGGAAGGGTTATGAGAAACCACAACTGTTGCTATTTGCGTAGGACACTAGTATTTAGGGTCAAAATATAATTAAATAGTTCGCCAAAATTCGGCATGAAATCTGTGTATTTCAATGATATATCCTTACTCCTTATGCGCCTTACTAATATTATAAACGCGAAAATTTGTATGTATGGATGTTTGTTACTCTTACACGCAAAAACTACTGAATGGATCTTGATGAATTTGGCACAGAGGTAGGTTATAGTCTGGAATAACACATAGGATACTTTTTATCCCGGGAGTATGTTCCCTTGGGATAATTTTTGACATTCACGCGGGCGGAGCCGCGGATTGCAGCTGGTAATAAATAAAATTATGTAACACTTGCTTTGACTATAAAGACGAAATACGTTTTGCATATTTTTTTATATTGCAAGGTATAGCATTCATACTCATTTTATACCATACTGTTTAGTGAGCGTATGGCAGACTTAATTAAATTCTCTCAAGTTTATGACTTTACGACTCCACTTAACGAGGCGATATGCATAATTCTCTTTCATCTTAGCCAAAATATATTTTATTTCACACACCCGGGAGCCAAATGACTTCTATCAAGAATTCTAAATGTCAGCTGTGAAAAAATGTAATGAAATTGTCACTTCGACGTTAAAATTTACATGTACAAAGTGTAACGTAGGGAAGTGTTTATAAAAATGACAGTAACAATAGTATTGGACCATCCACTAACTCAAACGTACATGGTGCATGCAGCGCTTCTTGCGGTAAAGTTATTAGCCCTAAGTCCCATGGCAGCTATGACTTGGGTGAGTAAAGGTTTGTTTCCTGACACCGACACGGTTCGAAGAGCCTATCTGTCGGAGTTGAAGAACTTGGCTCCTCACTGGATCGTTGGGGCATTGTACGTGACGACTCGACCAGCTACTGATATCGGGATAAGTCTATTTAGGATGTTCACAGCAGCTAGAATGATTCTAATACTTGGTTATGCCACAAAGCCTATTTCTCCAGTATTCACTGACTTCGCCTTAGTCCTCTCATACGTCATTACTTGTTATATGTCTATGTACGTCGTGTACTACTACCGCGCGGCCATTTAGATTCTATATAAATCAAATATCGAGTTGTTTGATTCTGATTCAGCGCTGCAAAGTCCGGGTGACTCGTTTTAAGGAACTAAATCGGAAAGGAAATTGCTTTTTAGATTGTGTTCTGTTCAATCTAGAGTGTAGGGAAACGATTGACTTTCTATTACTGATATAACTGTATTACAACGGAATAGAAAATGGAAATGTAAGATGGATTTTTATATTTGAATGTAAACGTTTAGAATCGATATTTATTCAAGGGTTTGTTTGTAGACTTTATTAGTGCTATACTTTTTTTAAGTGGTTTTATATTATATTTTAATTGTTGATAAAATCATTTAAATCAAACTATTGTATTTATTTTACATTCTAACTGAATCTGTTAAGTACTTACTAAAACTGATTGTATAAATACAATTTGCGAACCCAAAAGCACCATTGATTTGAAAACCCTTTGTAAGATGTTTCCTAGGAATACTTTTTATAACAATTTAGTAAACAAATAAACATTCACATGTCTTCGAAAACATTTGAACAAACAGAATACCAAAAGTATTCCCGAAAACAATTGTCCCATCCGCTTCACTGGAAGGCTCCTGATACGTCAAAGAAACTGTCGACAATGTTACTCCGTAAGATTGGGATTCACTTTGTATCCGGTTTTGATAAATAAAATTGTTTGTGTAAGCGCCCAAACGCACTAGCGGTCAACCGCGGGGACGGCTAACCGCGCGGCTAGCTGCTTCTCATTATTAATATGGAACCGCTTGTGATCGTACCGCCAGCGGTTCCATGAAGCAGCTAACCGCGCGGTTAGCCGCCCTCGCGGTTGACCGACGGGCGCTAATAGTCGCAAGCACTACTGCTGAGCATGAGGTCCTGAGTTCGATTCCCGAGACGGACAAAATCATATTGGGTTTTTAGGAATCCGTCGTCAACAAGGAACTCTTATAGTTTCGCCCTGTCCGTCTGTCTGTCTGCGGTTTAGCTCAGAGATCCTTAGCACTAGAAAGTTGGAATTTGTTATGGGTAGGTATACATAATATTACATTTACGCCGACGAAGTGGTAAAATAAAATCTCGAATAAGGCTTTTTAACCCCCGACACAAAAAGAGGGGTGTTATACGTTTGACGTCGATGATCGTCTGTGGAATCGTAGCTCTCAAACGGATGGAGCGATTTCGTTGCGGTTTTTTTCATTCGAAAGCCAGTTTTTAGGGTACCTACCCCTTACACGTAGTAGCGATGATTTTTTTATCGTCTATGCCATGGTGTGGGGTCGTTGCATAGGTCGTTTAAAAATATTAGGGTGTGCGTTAACCATTTTTCTATCCAAGGATCCGTTTACGAAATATTAAGCTTTAAAGTACTAATCCCCCTCTGCCAGCTAAACGGTTGTTTTTGGAGACGTGAAAAAAATCGTGGTAGCAGCATATATAACGAATTATATGGAAAACTATCACGGCTAAGTAGGCTTTACAAGGAAACGGGTAATAGTCGACCAACATATAAAATGTTAAAATTCCGAGGTCCAGACTGGTCTCTGGTTGAAACCAATAAGCTCGCTTCCTGTCACATGGGTTTAAACATAACTGGAGAATTGTGGTTGTACTTTAGGTGCAATACTGCCGAATCTTTCAGTTTATAGGTACAGGTGTGATGTTATGTGATGTTGTTCGTACTGTTGTGTATGTCCCACAGAGCTTGCCGAAGATCGGCGGCCACTTCTAGAGACGGCGTTTTAAAACTATCCATATAGTGGAGTGCCTGGAGGTTTTGATCTCCGACCTTTTGTTACAGTGTTTGAAATTAAGAAAAACAATCGAATAAAAAGAGACAGCTTCGGAGAGTGTGCGCAGGAACTCTACGACCTGATCCCACCATTGCTCTTTTACTACCGGAATACCAGACGTACTGCTGGGTACCATCCGCACTTGGTCGATATCCCGACTAGTCGTACTCAGCGCTTCTCCTCCACATTTATTATGCGCACAGCCAAAGTGTGGAACTCTCTGCCAGCGTCTGTGTTCCCTTCCACATTTAACCCGTCTGCCTTCAAAGCAAGAGTGAACAGGCATCTTCTGGGCACGCTCGCTCCATCATAGACCTCATCTATCGCTTTCCATCAGGCGTGATCGAGGTCAAGAGCAAGCCCATTACTTAATAAAAAAAAAGTTTACAAGGAATTGTGTCTCTGAGCGTAACATAATAATATTATAAACAAGGGATTGTCGATAGAAAAGAGGGATGACCCAAGTATGTTTTTGTGATTACAAAGTTACATTTAATTTTGCAGTTGGGGAATCGGCCGTGGCTTACATCGACGTGTGGGAGAATATTTTTTAACTACTACGTTAAGTTTGTCCTTCAGTCCTCCTCCTATTTACGTCAAGAGTAATATCCGACGCTTCCATAACCACTTCCACTTCCAGTCTACTAACCGTCGACTTTTTTATTTAGTCGGTTTATTTTGTGATATTGACTGTCTTAACATTTTTAGCATAGCGATATAACTACATTTTGAGCTTAAGAGCCGTTCTCTCTTCTTATTAGTGAGAAAGAAAGAAACAAAACATAAGTAGTGAAGCATTCTGACGAGTAGAGTGAAGTTAGCTAGACAACGCGATCTATCGAGCTTACCTTAGCGAATACGTAAGACTCCATAAATCTCATGGTGCAAGCATTATCGAAATCTGATCGATCCATGTTAGTACGCTAGCGAGTTTAACTAGCGTTAAACTCGCTAGCGTACTAACATGGATCGATCAGAGCGAGCAATTTTTCGATGACATCTCATGGTAGAGGTACTGACCACATCGCACGATCTAATTGCTGCCGATTTATTATGCTCTGTCATGTTCCCACTACTTCTACTGTTCACCGATGATCAATTGAGCGAATCTGCACCTAATATTACAAAGAGAGAGTGCACAATTTCAATTGTCTTTTAAGTGGGGTTCACTTAAACTTTAAATGCAAAAGTAAAGCCTGTCTGTTTATTTGTTACCTTTTCACGATTTTTAGTATCTGTAAAGCCATACAGATTAAACCTGTAGTTAAGTGTTTCGACGAATCATCTAAGCTCGGGAATCAGAGTCCTAAACTAAGTTATCATATGAAGTTTGTATTAATATTATTAAATGAATAGCAAATATTCATAAGCCCATACAAACAGAGAGACATATATAAGTTCTGTGTGCAAACTTAGCGGGTTGGCGAACTCTGGCAACAGGTTGTGAAAACGGCAAATTGATAGTTCTTGTGACTGCGATATTGCAAATTGTAAAATGGATTTCTATGATGTTACTTTAGGTCATGACTGAAGAGCTTACCTGGCGGCACTTAAATTGATGACTTCTTTTTAAGGATGGGAAATCATCAAATGACTCCTTCTGCACTCTCGGTGGAACGGAAAGGAGTGTCCGACTCTTACTGACTAAAACCATCCGTGTTCCTCTAAATGCCCTTTACGTTCCAGGGCCGCGGTGACTCTTTCGCACAAATTCCGTAAGCCTGGTAAATTGATGGCTACATATAAAAGCGCACGAATATACCCATTTACATTGCTTTGCTTTTTGCGCCGTAAATTGCAAATTCATCTGTGCAATAATATTTACACATAAATTTAGGTGTTCCTAGAGCTCTTGGCTAAGTACTAACAGGTACACAGATCGACTGGAAGGTTAAGCAACAATAGGATGATTCCTGAATAAAAAAAAAGACGTGTGGCACTCGGAGACTGCCGCGGTAAAGCTATTGCATAGCATTTTTTATCAACTTATGTAATTATAATTATTTATTTATTTATATAACTAGCTGTCCCCCGCGGCTTCGCTCCCGTCAACTGGCTACCTACCTACCCTACACCTACCCTACACCTACCCTACACCTACCGTACACCTACCCTACACCTACCCTACACCTACCCTACACCTACCCTACACCTACCCTACACCTACCCTACACCTACCCTACACCTACCCTACACCTACCCTACACCTACCCTACACCTACCCTACACCTACCCTACACCTACCCTACACCTACCCTACACCTACCCTACACCTACCCTACACCTACCCTACACCTACCCTACACCTACCCTACACCTACCCTACACCTACCCTACACCTACCCTACACCTACCCTACACCTACCCTACACCTACCCTACACCTACCCTACACCTACCCTACACCTACCCTACACCTACCCTACACCTACCCTACACCTACCCTACACCTACCCTACACCTACCCTACACCTACCCTACACCTACCCAACACCTACCCTACACCTACCCTACACCTACCCTACACCTACCCTACACCTACCCTACACCTACCCTACACCTACCCTACACCTACCCTACACCTACCCTACACCTACCCTACACCTACCCTACACCTACCCTGCACCTACCCTGCACCTACCCTACACCTACCCTACACCTACCCTACACCTACCCTACACCTACCCTACACCTACCCTACACCTACCCTACACCTACCCTACACCTACCCTACACCTACCCTACACCTACCCTACACTTACCCTACACCTACCCTACACCTACCCTACACCTACCCTACACCTACCCTACACCTACCCTACATCTACCCTACACCTACCCTACACCTACCCTACACTTACCCTACACCTACCCTACACCTACCCTACACCTACCCTACACCTACCCTACACCTACCCTACACCTACCCTACACCTACCCTACACCTACCCTACACCTACCCTACACCTACCCTACACCAACCCTACACCTACCCTACACCTACCCTAAAATTTTCTAATTTTCTGCGCAATTTTTTTAATTTTTTTTCATAATAACCTTCTCCTGACAATAACAAACACAACAAAAAAAGAATTAGTGAAATCGGTCCAGCCATTCACGTGTGATGCCGTGACCAAGGAAAACGGGTTTCATTTTTATATATATAGATATACAACCAATGCCATCTAGAGGCGATTTGCAGAACTAAAGAGACAAGCGTGATATTTCAAAAATTCATTAAAAGTTCTGCTATTCATCGATAGATGGCAAAACTAAAAAGTATCACCGCTGTGCTGGTCGGAGTGGGGGGTGTTAGGTTATTTTCGTTACGGAATTTCTGGATTCGGTCTCCACGCTCAAGGCCCGCGATGGAAGCTACGCAATAGCTTATAAATATGAATCTATTTAGTACATCAGTAACATTATTGAAAAATATTGGACACGTATATTTTGCTTTATCAAATCAATAAAAATATGACGAAGATAAAACGCATCAAAGATCAGGAGGGGGTGGGGAGTTGTGACGTCACTTTCTATGTATAAAGTGTACCATGCCGTGACATCAAACGAGTTTTGAAAGCACTGTATCATCTTCTTATGTTTACGTGAAAAAAGAAAAAAATACGTGTCATATATTTTTTAGAAATCTAGGTATCTGATGGACTAATTGGATTTTTTTAGTCATCTACCCTATTGCCGAGATCGATTCGTGTATGGGTATATATCCAGCCTCGGAAAGCACCTTAAGCCGGTATATACGTGCCTGTGGACGGCGAGCAATGGGTAGCTCGCCGTCCGATCAGAACAGGCCCGGGTTGACGGCGCGCTGTGTTCTACGCGCGCCAAACCAGCAGACGTCAGCATGGGTCGGGGCCCATTAGGGCCAGAGCCTACCAAGGTTGCGGATTTGTTCAAAAGAGTTACCGCGGCCCTGGGAAGAAAGGCACTAGGAGGACTAAAGGGTGGGTTTTAGTCAGTAAAAGTCTGACACTCCCTGCCGCTCCACCCAGAGCGGGAGGGGTCATTTGATGATTTCCCATCCTCGAAAAAAAAAAAAAAAAAATGGGTATATACGTAACGGCTGTCATTTATAAATTTTTGGCAGCCGTTACAAGTCGTCAGAAGCCAGAAAAGCCTGACTAGTCTTGCCAAAAAGTATCGCGTAATTTAGTTACTAGGTTGTAGAGGTCAGATAGACATTAACTTCATGTCATCATCATCATTATCATCATCATCATCATATCAGCCGTAAGACGTCCACTGCTGATATAGGCCTCCCTCAAGTGTCGCCACAACAACCAGTCCTGTGCGTCTCGCATCCATCGCCACCAGCGACCCTCACCAGGTCATCGGTCCACCTTGTGGGAGGCCTTTTAACGCTACGTCTTCCGGTACGCGGTCACCTCTTCAGAACTTTTCAGCCCCATCGACCATCTGTTCTGCGAGCAATGTGCCCTGCCCACTGCCACTTCAGTTTGGCGATCCTTCGGGCTATGTCGGTAACCTTGGTTCTCTTGCGGATATCATTACTTAATGTTGAATACTGGTCTTTCTTTTTTTCTTTATCGTGTGGGCAGTAAGGACTAACGACCCCACACACCCTAGTGTCAGAGTTTCTAAACCGCTTCAAGGGCCTCTGACATGGTTTATTTGACGACCGCCATTTGGTGGGGACCACCAGCTCAATTATCTTTTTTCTTTTAATCAGACAATCAGGTGATTCAAGCCCGCATTGTCCTAGCAAAATTGGAAAAAAACTTTACAAAGTACCACCGGGTCACAAGGCAAACGCTAGACCACTCGACCACGGAGGCAGTTAGTGCAGTTGAATACTCGTATTCAGCTGCATCCGATTAGACTTGAAGGCGACCTCAACATAGTTGGGAAAATGTTTAGCAAAAAAATTTGGTCTTTCAAAAATAACCCTGTGATTGTATAAAGGGACTCTCAGGTTCTCTAGCACTGGTGTTAACACCACCATCTTAGACGCACAAACGCTTAAACCCGGAAACAAAAACCTCTTACCCATAGGTATGTGCCATGTGGAATCAACCTCATCGGTGGGTCTGATCGTAGTGACATGAATTATGCTTAGAATAGGGTTAACTTTGAAGATTTATTGCACATAAATTATCCTATATCGTTTCTGGATATGATACGGTAAATTATATGCGACTAGGAAGTATTAGGGATTTCCTATATGCGTAAATTATTTTGGCACATTTCCTTTTCCGAGATAATTTTAGATCTAGTTTGATAACAGACGAAGTTGATCTATTTTAGAGAAGAATACTTCTGACTGGGATTTACTAATACAAGACGATGGTGATCGCAAAAACATCCCTACTAATATAATATTATAAATGCGAAAGTAACTCTGTCTGTCTGTTACGCTTTCCTGCTTAAACGGTTGAACGGATCGTCATGAAATTTGGCAGATATATAGCCTGGGATATTATGGAGAAGGACATAGGCTGCATTTTTTACGCAATAACCGACATCCACGCGGGCGGATCCGCGGGCAAAAGCTAGTTTATTATATTCTAAAGTTGCACTGGGAACTCAGAACCCCGCACCTTCGGTACAACAAAGGCTCAATTTGCTAAAATTAAAACTAAGTTTATGTCAACCGAAACCAACATAATTATTTTATCAACCAAAAACTCTTCAAAGTGAATCAACCGATTCTCAGCAGTAATTAAAAACAGTGCACAATTTTAATAAATCCAACTCATTGAATCTATCTTTTAAAAGCACCAGCATAAGAACCATAATAATTTCATAAGAACATTCATCAAATACTCATAGTAGAAAGAGCATACAACACATATTGTAAGCACTTCGCCGATCCATTATTTTAGGTTACCTACAAGAGATTCCCTGCCCCGTAATATTCCCGCTCATACGATGGCGTACGGGCCATCAATTTTGTTCGTAATTGAAATCTATATTATGTTAGATCCGTTTGGGTTCCGATATTAATAGTTCCAATAACAGTAATATGGACTTATGAGTTGGGTATATTAGCATTGACTCGAGTGTTTGTGTTCGAAGGGTATTTTTGTTTATTTATTTAGGAGTGAGTTATATTGGGAACAGTTTTTACAAGTGTCTGTGAATTGTGAATGTTATAAATCAGTAACATCACTGCGATGCATGCATCCTCACGGAATTAAATATTAGTAGTTAGTGTTAGTAAATGCTGATACTATGTATGTATATTTAACACTATTGAATCAGCATTCAATGCTGCAATGTATTACATTGAAAGCATCATGTCGTTTCGCGTCCTCACATGTAACCGTTAATTTCATTTACCACACTTGCACTGCACGATTCGACATGATAGTTCTCGTAGCACGCTACGCTGCGGCTGCTACGCCGGCTATGCGGGTACTTGTATTACACTGGCTACGCAGCTACGAGTGCTACGCTCACTACGAGGTTGCGCTGACTACCAGGTTACGCTGACTACGAGGTCGCGCTGACTACCAGTTTACGCTGACTACGAAGCTATGTGCTGTTTGTTCTAAAATTATAATTCATCCGATTGGACACATTTTCGAAAGAAATATAATTCATTTTAGTTGTCAACGATACATGGATTTGAAAGCTTATTTTGAGCTTTTTTCTCTTGTCTACTCCATGATGACAAAAATCTTCGCCGGTTTTCTTACAAGGCTAGATTTTTTTAAACGATTGATGAAATGTAGGGATGAACCCTGTCAGGTCCTGGTTACCGAACTTGCTATGAATAATGTTTAAAAATAATCTCTTCTTACAGGAAGATCATTAGTTCAATCACGGGTTCAATAGCTCTTTGACCATTATAATATACCTGTACCTACTAACGAAATATTAATTTAACTACCTTCCCAATTTTTTCGCAAGAATTTCTTCACTTTTGTTCTATTTTACATCAACATTCTAACAGCGACAATCAAACGCGCTCGTCTCAACAAGATCATTCAAACATTACTCCGCTATACAGTGTATGCCAGTTTTATTGCCCCTTTACGATTACCGAGACTTGAAGGTAACGTGTCATACGTGTTATGGCAAGCTTTATTGCCTGTTCGTGATCTCTCGACATCTCTTGAATTTGAATAAGTGTAATTTGAATGGGCTTTTTTCTGTGGTCTGAAGTGTAGTTATGAATTTATGAAGCAGTCATTCTGAGTTTGTGAAATACTATTCCATATCATCGCGCCTATTTTCCTAAGAGGGTTCGGCAGAAGTAACTCTTTAGTACATTTTGCAAGTTATTTTGAATTGGAAGTAATAGGCAGCGAGCTCATTGCCATCGACCGGGCACAGATTTAGATTGGTAGTAGGTAGGGGGTGTGTAATGTTAGGTATAACTATTTTTAATATATCAACGAATGATATAATTTCGTATGATATAATTTTTATTTGTTTTAATCATCTATTGTTATATCAACGCATCATTATGCTATCACGTCGGGTTCCCAAGCAGTCGTGGTTGGTCTATGTTCAGCGGTTAGATCAAAGGTCAATTATACAAGATGAACAAAACAAGAATAAACTAAACGAACGTTAGAGAAAGTGTTGTTATAACATTATATTGTTTTTTATTATACTAAACATTACATTAAATGAAAAGTATGTACATATAAGTGTTGTTATATAAAGTAAATTTTACGTCATTTAAGCGTTACAGACTTTTGAAAATAGAGCAAACGTTCTTATACTAAATGAGCGAAACCCGATTTTGGAATGGTAGCAGTAATTTAAATTTAAAACATCCTAAGTAAGTATAATAATATTCATGACTAAAACTCAAAAAAAAAAACTCAAAAACAAACTAAGGATCATGCTCAGAATTAATGCTTGATAGCACTAGACCAACGAGGAATTAAATTAAATAGTCAGAACTTATTCATGACAATAAAATAAAACCTTTGTTCACAGTATGTCAACTAGGTATAGATGTGAGTTGAGATACGATGATACAAATGCATGTTACCTCACATACGGGTACTTCAACGACAAAACAACAGTAGGAGAGTTCTAAACACACATACATTTGTAGATGAAAACAGTCGCAAACTAGCGTATCTCTCAACAAATGAAAGCAAGACGTAATGTTGAAAACTGGATTGCCTAGTTGCGAGCGCAGCCGCGCTGGTGGCCCAGTGATAAAAGGCCCCGTATTGTCGATGACGCGTAACTTTGTGTCATCACATCTGGAAACCTTTTTTGTGGGCTAGACTTCACTGATATGACAGAATGATAGCCTCCGCCTAGAAAGATCGCAGGGATATGTTACGTGTTTGTTAACTTCTACCGACTAAAACTCAACTGCTCTTGCACATACCGGCTCTAAAAAAACTACAAACTCGCACGGCGCCTGCGTTTTTTTATTAAATACATATAGCCCACACACTACCACAAAAAGAAGGTCTGTGCCTCAGCAGTGGACACATTAAAAGCTAATTACGTTACATTTTAATTAATGAAGTAAAAACAAGATCCATCAAATCTCTTCTACAGTTTTAATGCAGCAAATCAAACAATTTCGTGAAAAACACTTGTTTGGTTTTAAGACTTCCATTATTTATTAGAATTTGTAAAATGAATAATAATTAGTTATATTCTTGACATTTAGAGCAATGATTCGTAATCATCAGAAACTTCTACTTAGTTAATTTAGTTCTTCAATAATTCTTATAATTATTTTTTAATGTTCTGTTATAAACAGTTTAGACGTCAGTTTTTGTTATAAATGTTTATAAAGATTAATCTTCAGCAGATAATTATATTTTGTCAATCATTATCATAGACAAGTTCATACATGGCTGTTTCACTAAGTTACAACTTACAAGTACGGCAACTTGTTTTATTAATCTCCACCTCGGTTCAAAAAAAATCAGCAGTTGAGCTTTAAGCAGTTCCTTTCGACACCTGCATGCTGTGCTCTTCATATAATTATGGTCCTTCTGACTGATTTCGACCAAGGCGGTTATTCTCAACGGAGACTATAGCCATCGGCGCGGGACATATTATAGTGCACAAGTGTGTGCGCAAACACAGGTGCGCTGCCTCTTCCATCACTCTCATATTTCGATGGGACGATAACCCGACACGACCGGAGAGAGATCTGGCGCAGGACCAACGCTTAACGTGCTTTCTGAGGCATAAGGTGAAAATCTTCATTCGGCTATATGAAGATTTGGAAAAAAACACCTGGAAAAAAAGTTCCAGAAAGCAAGAATTTTAAGAAAACTCCATAAAAGACACAGAAGATGCAAAGAAACCAAATTGACACTCGACCACATTCAAAGGCCTTTATTATCAATCGAAGAACGCGTTAACTGGTCCAGGCTGACCCTTCGGGTCATATTGGTCGTTAGATAAAATCGAATGGAGCATATTTCAGTGTCAATCCGTATTAGAAGCCTTTATGAACTGCGGTATATCTCCGGGTTCCGTACAGAGAGGTTGGAAGACATTTTTTATGGCTACATTCCACCCTTGTTACCTCTTAGATGAGCACTTGAATGAAATGAAAATTTTGACGATCTTTTATAAAACGTTTCAACGTTATAAACGTTTTAGGTGAATGCTCGTGGGACTCGTGGATGGATATTGTACTCGTAATTTTATAGATAACTAGCATTTCGGCCCCGACTTCGTCCGCACAGATTTAGTACTTTCCTCTACGAACTTAAACACCCCCTCCGGTCCCTCTACTTATAGGTTAAGTAAAAAAAAAGGAGTTAAGGAAAAAGTGAATGATTACGATCTTTATTAGTTTGATTTCAAAGGTCGTTTTACAATATAATTAATATTGTAAAACAACCTTTGACACAATTTTTTATTATTTACCTAGATAAGTATTGGTTCTAAGTTTCTGGTGTCAGGAATGAGATTTTTCGTAGAAACGTTTTTGCCTTTTTTACCACGATAGAGGTTGAATCTAAAGAAATCGCATGCTACGTTTCCATTGAGACAGTTTTAATTATATAAATCAATTTTATATCAATTTTATTTCGAGTTAATTGGAGCAAGTAGTGAAACCCCTTTTCACTCCTATATAGGTCGATTTTCCAAAAAAATAAATTACCCGTCACTCAATTTTTTTATCAAAATCGTTAATACTAAGTTTCATAAATGATAATGATAAATGATGTTTATTTTGTAAGTAGGTTGTAAATAACACTTTTTCGCGTCAATTTTGCTTTCTGTTTTGGAAATGTCTTTCGTGTAAGAAATGATATGTATGATAAGATATTCTTGCAACGTTTTCCTTATAAGTCGTCACACAAAAGGGACCAAAGTCAAACATTTAGTCGAAGTATGTAAAAAATTCATGTTGATCTATTCAAGTATTCATAACTTACCCTTTTATGATCTGCGTTAGGACCACCGTTAGTAAGGTACAGCATACAGCTAAAAGGCAATTTACCCTCGTGGAAGTTACATCTTCATATAATATTCCCTGAGCTAGAGCATTGACCGCAACGTGACGTCATTAGTGCTAAGATGCCTGTGAACTAATGTTATCATAGTGCTGTCCCCATTTCGTCACTCAGGTGTAGCTGTTACGCCGATGCTATTCGGATTTCGGCTTCACTGGAAGGTGGTTACGGGTGTATTGGTTTGTATTTGAGGACGTTTTGGTTCAATATTATATTACCACTGGCTGCCGCCCGCGGCTTCGCCCGCGTGAATGTCGATAATTATCCCAAGGGAACATACGTCCGGGATAAAAATTATCCTATGTGTTATTCCAGACTATAACCTACCTCTGTGCTAAATTTCATCAAGATCCATTCAGTTGTTTTTGCGTGAGAGAGTAACTAACATACATCCATCCATCCTCACAAACTTTCGCATTTTTATAAAATTAGTAGGATATTAATATTGGCATGCCTCGATCTTACCTTGGGATGTCAATATTGTCTATATTGGGTTCAGGAGGTCAGTTGGTTGTTGGTGCTCTATGTTGAATTATTTAGTCACATGTGGTTCCTTGGAACCGACCCTAACATAGGAAAATGCTTTTGATAAGCGAACGGTGATAATAATTGTCGAATGCAATAACAAATTGAGTAACTACCGTGTTACCCAGTTAATGGGTTGTAGAGGTCTGGTAGGCAGCCGCTCTACGTAAAATACTGGTATTCAGCTGAATCCGGTTTGACTGGGTGCTGACCCCAATACAGTTGTGAAAAGGCTAGGCAGATGATGACGAATAAATAATAGAGTATTGAGTACTATAACAGATATCAGTAATTAGTTACTTTGGAATTTAATTCTTTACACTAACGTAGAATGGCATTAAAATGTTAATTAATAGCGTTCCTCTCTGCTTCGTAAGGTTTTTTAATTTACAAAATATTTCTTCAACATTGATAATTATTTATTAATTACACCCTCACCTCTATCGGAATTATCTCTAAATTAAGGTGAAACTGCATCAAAATTTGCCGTGTAGAAGAACGCCACGGCTACACAGACAGATACATTAAACGACTTTGTTTGTATACATTACTTACCTTTGCCGTATTACTGCCTCCAGAGTCCCATCTATCTATTTGCCAAAATTCATCAAAGTCGCTTCAGCGGTTAAGGCTTTTGCAGTTTTAATGTTAGTAAATATTAAGGATCATTTTTAAAAGGCAACGATCCAAATACTACCCAAAAGAAATCAATAGAGTCCATTACGATTCTTCTGATCTAACACATCCAGGCCACAATACACTAGAGTTCATTTTCCCGACCGATGGACAGCACCGATGCTGAGGGCATTTGAATTCCTACGCCCAGTTGAATTTCCTTTGCCGCGTTGCATTTCCGAAGCCGAAAACAACGCTATTATCGCTGGGTGGCCATGTTCGAAACGTAAGGGGCGCTACACACTTAAGCGAACCGGTATTAATCGGAACAGCCGGGCGGCAAAATCGAATATTTATGTGAGGTAAGTAGATGAATTTTGGCTTTTGGCGATCAGTATTAGTTCAGTAGGGTTAAGAATGTCCGCGGACCGGAAGAAAAAAAGTGGGTCGTCTTTCAGCCAGATGGGCAGAGGACATTGTTACCATTGCGGGTAGAACCTGTGTGAGGCTGGCACAAGAAGGTACAGGAAGGTACTGGCACAAGGAAAGAGTGGCCTATGCTCAGCACTGGATTAAATCAGGTCGGAATAATGATCATGAAGAATTTGAGATGAAAACAACGTGTTGTTATTTAATGGACTACCTATCTTCACTGCGTGACATTTATCATAATTATAAGACTAAACAGGTTTTATGTCTTTTGAGTGGTATACTTATCCATAAATTTTGTACTAATTTATGTTATGCTTATACAAATTAGTTATTTTAAAATTATATCAATCGTTTAACTGATCATTATATTAAATGAAATCATGTGTAGTAATTTATTCGGGGCGATCTTGTCGTTCAACAAATACTGCCGAACCGATTGTGCCGACCCACTTAAGTGTGTAGCGCCCCTTAGAGACGGTCTACACTGAAATAGGTCGTTATACAGTTGTTACCACCTGATGCAACGTTCTGTTATAGTTTGTAAAGTGTCCTTTATAGAAATGTATGTTGTGTGAAGTAGCATTGTTTTGAATTGTGTATTGGAACGAAGCTTGTTTTGAACGTTGACGATGTTTTGATATTGTTAAAGAGTCACCGCGGTCCTGGAACGTAAAGGGCATTTGAAGGAACACGGATGGGTTTTAGTCAGTAAGTCTGACACTCCATTCTGCTCCGTCCAGAGCGGAAGGAGTCATTTGATGATTTGTCATGCTAAAAAAAGGTTAATGAATGGCTTCGTGTATGTGCATATTGTTTTCAATATTTTTGGAGGTTTGTATGAAAGTTGCGTATACCTATTAACTTTGGGTTACCCTTATTAAACTTGGGCCTAAAACATAGTTGCATCGTTGAGTTGCTAATGGAAATAGACTCCTGCGGCCCTACTATGACGTGTTAAAGCGTGTGTCGTTCGAGCGAGACGGAGGGAGGGAGCTATTTATGGTGTATAGCTCCTTCTCGTCATGGTAAGGCCGCTGAACTCTAAAAATTTGTATTGGTGAATTTTGTTTTGTACGTGGTTCACATTTTGTAGAGCATTCTATCTAATTTATAAGTGAGTTTATTTGTTAACCGACTTCAAAAAGGAGGAACTTTTCTATTCGGTTTTTTTTTATGTAGGTATGTTCAAGCACAACTTCGTGCTATACAACGTGTAACAGAATAAACGCAATTAGCTTAAGCGGTCATTGTACTCATCATTATGATTTTGACATTGTGACATTATGACATTTTGACATTATGACATTGTACTCATCATTATTTAGATTATGATATTTTTTTACTAGGTACAAGGTGTAGATATAGGATTTAGTTAGTTAAGCCACTCTGTCGCATTGGATCGTAGATCTACAATGATAGTGTAGGTAAGATTGTTATAAATAAATAAATAAATAAATTATGAACAACTATTACTATGGGACCAAACCCGTAATCGCGAAAAAAAATCAGCTATTCAGTATATTTTGTCGAGTTAGGCGCACTTAAATGTATGGGGCAGTCGATTCAGTGTTGGTCCCATAGTAAAAATTGAACATAATGATTAGTACAATGACCCCTTAAGAGGTATTGCGTTTGTATTTGAATTTCAATTCCGAGGTGGTCCCATTTAAATTTCGTAAAGATCAGCACTGCGATTCTGTAAACATGTCTATGTGAACACTTGGGCGGGGCGCACGACGGGTGAGTTGTCAAACCATACAAATAAGATGGAATGGCAGCTCTATTGTCGTTCACTCCGCCTAGGTGAACACCGTGAGATGTCGACAGAATCAACCGGCTGATGTAAAACTTCGGAGATAGGCAATTCAGTTGAGTTCACGCTTAAATTGCTAAACACATTTTGATGAATTAAGATACAGATTTAAAATAATACCTAATATATCATTTTTTTTAATAATATTTTTTTTTAGATGGGTGATGCGACCCTGGATACGGTTATAAGCAGCTTTAACGCGAGATAGTAGTTAATGAGCTAAATTCCAAAACAGTTTTTTTTAATGGTACCTATAGCATAAAATGTAATTGGTTTAGTAGATAAAATGTTTAATACCTTAATTTGTGTTAAATACTACATGAAAATTGAACCGTAAGAGGTATAAAAAGCGGTAAATAACGACCCTAATCACGGCGGTAACTGGACAGGCGCAAATTCATCCCCAGATTAATGATGGATTAGCCAAGTTACCTTCTACCCGTATCAAACCCATAGTTTCGGTAATTCCGAGGAATACTGACTTTTTGTGGCGGGAATTTAAGCATGGTGTAAGTTGTTTTTTTTTCTAAAAAGGTGACAAACGCTTTTTTACCCACAAAAAAAAAACGAGAAGGTTCTCAATTCGGTTGTTTTTTTTTTGTTTGTTACCTCATATCTCCGTCATTTATGAACCGATTTGGAAAATTCTTATTTTATGTGCAAGGATATACTACTAAATATAACTAACTTACTAACTTCCGAATACTTCTCGATTGGTCCCATTGAAATTTTATCAAAATCAGTTTAGTAGTTTGGTTTTTAAATCCAAATAACTGGAAATAATGTGGAAAAATCATCCGTGTTTACATAATTGCGTATTCTGCTTTCTTGTGACTTTCCAGTGGTGTTGTTATGTGTGTTACGACTAAAAAGTAAAAAAACTAAAACTAAAAAAAGAAAAAAAAAAATTACAAAAAAACACAACCGACTTCTAAAAACACCGACTATTGTCGCATTCGCATGTCGGTCGCAATCTGTCAAATCAAAATGTACGGAATGAGAATTTTTTGACAGATTGCGACTGACATGCGAATGCGAATGTTGCTTAAAATTTTTAGTATTGGCACTATGAAATATGAAATGTTACATTCTGCATTTGGAATAAAATACCTATTTATATATAGACTTTGATAGGTCATAGGTGGCACGTTTCCAACTTTGAATTGTGAATCTAGAAAACCTTTCACGGCACGTGAATACGGTGACTGCGTGACATCAATATTTCAACCCGTCAATAACTATAGGTACGCTGACAACCCCGAAATATAATTCCATTTTTGAAAAGAACATTAAAAAAATATTCCTTTTTTTTTTTTGATGGAACTTAAAACCTTTGAAAAAGAATTCAGCTAAAGGATCAAGCGATGGCATAAACAAGGAAAAAATTTAAATAATTACGTTTTCTATTACGCAACAGGGAAATTTACTAAACCCATTTCGAGGAAAATAATGGACTTTATACACTTGAGGCCGACAACATTAAAAAAGAACAATTAACACCATTTTCAATTTCGCTTTTACTTTGTTCATATTTTTGGCTTTCTAGTTACAAAATAAACTTGCTTACTTAAGCATTTTATACAGATAATGAACCTTTGGGAATTTAATTATTATGAGAAAGTTACTTTAGCTTTCTCTTGGTAGGCCTAATTATCTATTTTAATAACATTATAAGCCCTCCCTAGATTCTTATTCAGAGCACCGAGCCGATTTTTTGTTAAAAATACAGAAAATACAGTTGTAATTTTATTCGCAATGTCCAGTTTTCTCATTTTAACACGAGTAAGGTTAAGAAAATTAGGTTTGAATCTAATGTTGAATTTTGACATACAATTAATCATACATGGGATAGTTAATAAAATATTAATGAATAAAATCTTCTACTAAACCATAATGATAGAAAATCATCAAATGACTCTTCGGAGCGGAAGGGAGTGTCAGACTCTTACTGACTAAAACCCATCCGTGTTCCTCCTAATGCCTTTTCCATTCCGGGGCCGCGGTGACTCTTTCGAACAAATTCCGCAATATCTTAACCTACGTTTTTATAATGATAAACACTTTTTTGCATCAAGCCGGGTTTCTGACATTAAAACTACCGACTGCCTGTAGTCGTAACAAAACAATTTAAAAAAAAATACGTATACTGACGTAGGTCTGTGTGCTAACGTATTTTCGATTAGAATTCAATACAGAAGCCAAGTCTGACTGACCTGTAACTATTTGACAACTCTATACAAGCCATGATACATTTACCTGTAGGTCTTTTTATGGATGGGAAGTCATCAAATGACTCCCTCCACTCTGGGCGGAGCGGAAAGGAGCGTGTCAGACTCTAACTGACTAAAACCCATCCGTGTTCCTCCTCATGCCCTTTACTTTTCGAACAAATTCCGCAACCCTAGCAGGCTATCGGCCGCTTTATATAATATATCTCAATCCCAATCTTGACCCCGATCCTTGTCTGTAACCAATCAACGGCCGAGTTTGTGTCCTTCACCACACAATCCTCACCTTTGATTGGTTACAGACAAGGATCGGGATCAAGATTGGGATTGAGATATATTATAGAAAGCGGCCGTATACCTGTAGGTAGATACCGTACATTGTGTCGTAATTGATAAATCTTTTTGGTAAACAAATATGGTACGAAAAATTACTGAAAACGGTTCCACAATCGTCACTTATACGTACTAAGTACGAACGTTCAAGGCAGTTGTACGAGTACAACCACTACTAGTTGCTTATATTTTACTGAATGATAATTATAAATTATTTTAATTTTGGAAATAGGTTAAAAATAACTCTTTAACACGTCAATCTTTGAACTACATAAAACTATTACTTTTTTGGGACTAACCCGCCACACATTCCCAAACCACTGTAACTCCTGAAAGCCAGGATCAAAAGTCGCGACCAGCAGAAAAACGCCGAGTCAATGAAGCTCGACGAGTCCCAGAGAATCGATTGATTCAACTATCTTGGATCCCACAACGAAATAAATCAGAAAATTACAGCGGAGGAGTAGGAAATATATAATTTCCACTTCCCTCCTTATTAAGCAGCTATTTCGAACTATTACTACTAAATATTACTTAGCAAACTATTTCGAATGTACCATTTTACAGTTCCCAAAATTGTAGTGTCTGTTCAAATATTTTTTTACAAAACTGAATCTAGTAAATAAAAACATAACCCGTCCTTGGCAGTCGGGTAAAAATAGACTGTATGTTAATTGCCCCATACGTGTGCATTGAAAACTAACAAATTAACATCTTTATAGTATAGTAGGAAGTAGAAAATTTTAACAAAACTTTTTGAGCAAGTTCATAATCCAGAATCCGGGATTTAGTTTTAAAACTTAGAATATACATAAATGATACTTAATACATCTCGAACAGTTCATTTACACTGCATCTCGAATAAAATGGTAAAACTAGAAAATCATAATCGGTTTTCAACGAGTTAAAGTAAGTGTGTTCATTTTTTATAGGATAAGCACCTTACCTAACTTTGAAAATTCCGGGAATAGTGCCAAGGGGACTGAATCAGATAATCCACAAGCGAAAAATCTATGACGTCACAAAATATAGTGAAGCACATTGCGATGATTACACCGGCGGCGTTGCCGACTCAAACCCACTGAAGTGCGAACCAAAATACACGTTCGATCTACAAATGCGGGGTCACCACTCAAGTGTGAAAATCACAGTCGAAACTCTAAGGATTAAGCTCCAAGTATTAGCGGTTGCTGTAACATGTGATAAGAACGACGCAAGTACTGCCAAGTGACGTCAGACGTCTTGTGTCGAACTTCGTCCTTTCTTGGAACACGATTAGATTAACACTTGAATGTTCGAATTGCTTTTAAGGAAATTGATTTTCTTCAGACATTGTTTAAGAAGAATGGCACAAGATTTGTTTGCCAATATGACTGTCGCAAGCAATTTACTTATTTTCTGATGTTACTAGAACATTACATATATTAAATCCATAGTAAATACGTACTCTCGAGGGAAAAGAATAAAAGTATAAGGAACTTCATTAAAAGAGTTTTTGAGCGCAATAAGACGTTATTTTATGACCTTCACTTTCCATAAAAACTGCATGGTACAAAATTATTCAAAATCTTATACCAAGAACAGTACGTTATTTAGACAAAATACGTCAGAATAACCCCATTGCTAAAATATACCGTTATTTTCCCAAAGAGAACGACCGCAACTTTTATATTTGCCATTCCAAATACGAATATACGTTCGTTTTGAATTTTATATGACTGGAGCGTTGAGAGTATTGCCAGTAAATTCCAACTGAGGTGTGGCCAATAAATCGATAGTGAGTGCAATCGAATGGGAGTCTCTGGTGAGTCTACAAGACTCTGCACTTTACAAAATATACGCGGTGAAAACAAAATAGGTCACTTAAAACGAGCTGTTTTGTGCGAATGTGCAAATTGTTTCGGGCATGGTATAATCACGCCACGACAACTGCCCCCAAGGGGGTATTAACGCTCACAAATAAAGGCCCTTGCACGAATTCCCGCTGTTTAATTTTCATACATTTGCGAAGATGTTGGAGATTTTATGAGGTCATTTGGGATTAGCATTTAATAAAGTACGTATGAAATTCCGAAGTGTTCAGTTCGGAGCAAATATATTTTTGCGTCTTTGAATATTTAAATGGCCGTTTGCGAGGACTGATTTCTTAGGTAAAATGATTTGGATTCGCTGGAATTGAGTGCTACATTGTGAGATGTAGTTGTAAATGTTCTCGGGTTAATTCATAAGGTCAAGAAGAATAACATTATGTAAAGTAAAGACGGGTTACTTTGGCCCTTTGGTATAACTCTGGTCCAAAATTTTAACCAATAAGAATACGGTAAACGCTGTGAAATGTGTGTCTGCTGTGTGATTGATTAACGAGTTAGGTCCAAAGTTATATCCCAGGGCTAAAGTAACCTAAATTTATGGTACATTGGATACAAGCAGAATGTATGCAGTTTTGGTTTTTGACCAAGCTCTCTAATCTATATTCCTGATCAGGAAACTGAATTGGGAAATCGTGCATATGCGGCCAGTCTTACTGTACCTATTCACAATTAATAAGGAGGCCCATAGTTAGCTTTAAGAAGCTAACTAATGACCTCCTAATTAATTGCAAACACGAAAAAGGCATAGTTATCAGCACGTTTCTAACTGTTGCTGCCATACAGTATTATTAAGATTTTAGTTTTTTAAATAAAAAATGGTGTAACTGACATAACCCTTTTGGAGGTAGCGGAACAAAGAGTAAAGTCCCACATACCTCCACTGGAAAGAGAGGATCCTCCGACGAGACGGTTGTTTGTGTCTGGTGGGCAACTGCCCGAGAGTTGATATTCGGGCTCTGCACATGTTCTAATCGCACGGTAAACTTTGATATCGCGATTTAGGATTGTGTCAGTTAGTTCGCAGCTGTCGAGATAGATGGCGCTTCGAGTCTCATTTGTTGTGATGTTGATTCTGCTACGTTGATTTTTTGTGGCGACATGAATGCCGCTACATCACTCCCCTCCGGAGACCGGAGGTCGATAGTGGATGAGTCGTCCATACATCTTGAGATGCTTGCCAGGCCAGTGGAAGGTTGGTTCCAGTGAGTCGGAACCGGAAGACGCTCGTCGAGCGTCGGAGTGTGCGGACGCGTGTTTAAATCTTGCTAAGTAAAATATCGTTAAAGTATAAAATATTAATCATAAAACTATACTAAATTAAGTTCTGTGGTGCTAAAAATAAGGTGTACATTAAAAAAACTGCGTAAATCGCACGAACAGTTGATCTACGGTCGAGAAAGATAAGAAGTCATAACCGGTTCTGTGAGCCTAGTTCGAGAGCTAGGTAGCATGAATTTACCGCGAACTCCAACAAAGACACAAATGTTTGGTGGGAGTGCGAGCGGCGGATCCACCTCTAATTTGTCTAATTTTGAAGATGATGAAGGTCGTGTTAACAAAGACTCAAGAAAGAGAAAACCACACACTCTGGAATATGATTTCAAAAGAGATTTAGCACAATTTCGTAGCGAAATAATGGGCTGTATAAAAGAAGCTATGACCGACCAAATTGAAAATATAACACAAATGCGCAACGAAATTAGGCAAGATATTCAAGATCTGAAATTAACAACTGACAACCTAACACAAGAATATAAGAAACTGCATAAATCCGTGGAAAATATTACAACCGAACATAAAATTACTCAAAGTAAAATTATTACAATCGAGAATGAACTACATCAACTTAAAAGTGAAAGCCGAAAAACTGAGTTAAACTTTGGAGCACAGCACGAGTTTTTTATCGAAATGCAAGACAGACTTCAAAGAGAGAAGAACTTAATATTAGTGGGTCTGAATGAGCAAGATGTCATCGATCTCTCCACAGGCAACCATTGTGACAATGGAGAAGTTCACAAGATTCTAACGCAAGCCTTTCAAGATTGCCCAAAGCCCTTAATATCTACAAGATTAGGTAAATATAATGCAGATAAACCCCGTCCTATAAAAATTGTGTTTGATTCTCCTGATACACCAAAATATTTACTGAAAAATCGCTCAAAACTGCCTAAGACTATAAAAATATATTCAGACCAAACACTAGCTCAAAGAACTTATTTACAAAATCTCCAAACTGAGCTTAAAGAGCGTGAGCAAAAAGGGGAAACCAATCTCATAATTAAATATATCAAAGGAGTACCTACTATAACCAAAAACAACTGTAACTCAAAAAACTAAATGGAGCCAACATCAGTTGTTCCAATAATGTTAGCCCAGGAAATATTACATACCAAAGAATTTGTAAGTATAAAGACTTGCCCTCAAAGTCATCATTCCTCAAAACCTTCTATGCTAACGTAAGAAGTATCCGCACTCCAGGGAAATTTGAAGAACTACAATGCATCCTAAAAGCAATTCCTTCTACAGTGCATGTCGTCATTCTAACTGAGACTTGGATAACATCAGAAAACGATGCAAAATTATACGATTTACCTAACTACAAACATATTTACAATTATAGAAATGACAGTAAGGGAGGAGGCGTATCTATCTACATTCATGAAGGTATTCCCTTCGAAGTAACAGAAGACACCTACAAGGATAGCAACCATTACCTATGGATATATCTTCCCAAATATTCGCTGCATGTTGGAGGTATCTACAAACCAGGACATACGAACATTAAAGAGTTTCTCGAAAGATATACCTTGCAACTAGAAGCTAGAAAGAGATCGATCGTATTTGGTGATTTTAACTTAGACCTACTGAATCCAAACACATGTGTCACTCAATACCTATCAGAACTCGAAGAAAATGGCTACGACATTTTAAATAAAATAGATAAGGACTATTCCACGAGATAAACTCAAACAACAAACACCATCTTAGATCATGTTGCAACAGACCTACAAAAACAATCCTTCCATTTTGTTATTCTGGAGTCTGCTATGTCTGACCATAAACAGATTTATCTGGAAATTTTTAAATACAAGCCAAAAATTAAACAAAGGTTCCAGTATGAGGCAATAGATTATGAAAATTTATACAAAAGTACTAGCAAAACTCCATACACGGGCAAACATGATGATTATAAAGGTCTGGAAGCCTTCGTTACGTCACACATACTACAAAACAAGAAACAAAAATCTAAAATTATGAACTTACCAAAGGACGACTGGATTAACAAAGACGTTATTAAAATGATCGATAGCAGAAATACCTTATGGAAACAGTTAAAAAATGAAAAAACAAATAATATTTTGAAGAGGAAGTTTTTAGCGGAACGAAATAAAGTAACAAAGAAAATAAATAATGATAAAAACAGTTACTACTACAACAAATTCCAAAATTTTAAAAATGATTCGAAGAAGATGTGGAAAATTATTAATTCTCTAGCTATGAATAAGACTAAAACGAATATTTTACCTCCAAAACTTATAGTAAATTCACAAAGTGTAACAGATGGCGAAGAAATCTGTGACCTACTAAATGTTTACTTCGCCACTATTGGTACAGAGCTGGCTGATGGGATACCATTGGGATACCATTTAAATTCAGGTAACACACTTATGTACAAAGACGGACATAAACACACAGAAACGCTTACTCAATTTAGACCTTGTACAGTCGAGGAAGTTACTAAACTTATCGATAATTTGGATGCTGATACTAGTACAGGCGTAGACGGAATTAGCACAAAAGCGTTAAAATGTATCAAAAATGTTATAATATCACCTTTAGTTAGTTGCATTAATAAATGTCTTGACCATGGTATGTTTCCTGATAGCCTGAAGTTGGCAAAAGTGTCTCCTATCTTCAAGTCAGGTACGAAAACGGACCCGAGTAATTATAGGCCAATATCTGTGCTTCCGGTGGTATCTAAAATCTTTGAGAAAATTATATACAGCCGCTTAATTGAATACCTAAAAGAGAAAAACTTCCTCATAGACCAACAATATGGTTTCAGACAAAAATCAAACACACTATCAGCAACTATTGACCTGGTTACGAATATAAAAACAAATGTAGATAAAAGTAACATAGGTTTAGGCATCTTCATTGATTTGAAAAAGGCGTTTGATACGGTTTCTCATACAAAACTATTACAAAAACTGCATAACTTAGGTATCACTGGAACGGCTTACAGCTTATTCGAATCCTATTTATCAGACAGATGCCAAATTGTTAAAATTGGTAACTGCAAAAGTACTTCCCAAAAAATTACATGTGGAGTTCCACAAGGATCCATACTAGGACCACTATTATTCCTAATTTATGTTAACAATATCAATCAGTTGGGGTTAACAGGATATCTAACACTTTACGCAGATGATACTAGTCTATTTTACTTCGGCCAATCCATACACGATGTCATTAGTGAGGCGCAAAACGATTTAAACATAATAAATGAGTGGTTTCTACATAATTTACTTACCATTAATACTACGAAAACATCTTACATGATATTTGCAGCCAAAAACAAAAAAATTCCACCTCACGCCCCTTTGACTGTTAATAATCTAACTATTAAGCAGTCTAGTACAGAAAAGTACCTCGGTCTAATATTAGATGACAAACTATCCTGGAAACCCCATATTGAGCACGTAAGAGC
The DNA here is from genome assembly GCA_947386135.1 of Melanchra persicariae. NCBI lineage: Eukaryota > Metazoa > Arthropoda > Insecta > Lepidoptera > Noctuidae > Melanchra > Melanchra persicariae. The sequence goes on along the minus strand of OX376655.1, from coordinate 5,799,026 downwards.
CAAACTTGTGTCACTTTCTGGAGCTCTTCGCAAAATGGGAAACTGCAGCTTACCACCAAAGATAAAACGCACCATCTACAATTCATTAGTAAAATCTAATCTAGAATATCTGATTGAGATCTGGGGATCAGCATCCAACACTAACCTCAATTATCTACAGAGGACCCAAAACAAAATTATAAAACGGTTATATTGTTACGACTTCTTAACACCTACCAAACAGCTATACGAAAAAACTAAACTTTTCAATCTCCGGCAACTATACAATTACTATACTTGTATATTAGTAAAAAAGATTCTAGACAACACTATACAAACCAACATAAAACTTACAAAAAAGACATACACACATAACCTAAGAAATAGAAACGAATTAGTTCTGCGTTTTCCTAGAACAGTAAAATACGGAAAAAGAACTTTTTGTATGAAGGGGTCCAATTATATAATAAACTGCCAAATGAAATCAAGGAGTGCAAAAATATTAATATTTACAAAAGAAAACTAAAAGATTATATTATACAAAAAGTAATTTCTACTTAAATACTTGTATTTCCCTGACAAAAAGCATCGCTATATAAAATACTTACATAAAAAATACATATTGTGTACACTTACACTTCAAAATAACAATGATAGAAATAAGAACTTACTATAATAAACGTTCGAGTACATATTATAGTCATTTATAAAATCAAACAGGTTTACATAATCATACACCAATTGCAACTGCCATATAAAACTTAAACGCAATAACTATAATTTAAATCAATATAAGTACACTACACTTAAACACTATAAAATTAATAATACATTAAACCAAAATACATACCTACGTAACAAAGAAAATAAAATACATACTTAAACAAAAAAAAAAAAAAAAAAAGAAAAAAAAAATATATACATATACATAATATATTATGAATAACTATAATTTAAATCACCAAGAGTATGCTACATTTTAATACTCTAAATTAAGCACTCGTAAAACAGAATACAAAACAAACTCATAAGATCAGCGGTCTCCGAGACTATAGTAAGTATACACAAGTAAACGTACGCGTGCACGCACTTTGCTAGCACACAAACACATTCACACAGTAGTTCGCTTCTTAAAAGTTGTTTTTGTTCTTCACAAATTGAAAATTAGTACTTATGAGGGTACCTTGGTGTCAAATTGGCCAGCTGTATTAACTTGTTTTATATAACTATCGACACTTAAGCTTTGTTTCCTATTTATCTGTTTGCTTTGTTATTGTAACTTTAATTTTACTTATTCTACAACTGCATGCTTCGTCATGAGACGACGATAAATTTATGTTAAAATTTAAATCTCATGTAAGTGAACTGTGTATCATGTTCTTATGAGAAATAAAGATTCTTTAAACCTAAGTCGCAGGGTTCTCGGTGAGTCGGAACTGTCTGCGTCGCAGAGTTCACGGTGAGTCGGAACTGTCTGCGGTGCCCCGATGCTGCTGCTGGCGTGACTGCTGGCGTCGACCAGGAGAGGTTCTTCAAGGCTCTTCATGTGACTGGCCGAAGGTGCAGTGTGCTTGCCAAGGTGGGTCGGAGCTGTGCGACGTGCTGACGTGACTGCTGGCGTCGACCAGGAGAGGTTTTCAAGGCTCTTCATGTGACTGGCCGAAAGTGCAGTGTGCTTGCCAAGGTCGCTGATGACGTTGATGATAGAGGCTGAGGATGCTGACCAGGAATGCGCGTCCGCTGCATGCTGGTGGTCAGGATACCCGTAGAAGCCGTGGGTACTAGCTGGCTGTGTGACTCGCTGCTCGAGAGCTTGAGGTCACGATGAGGAGAAGTGATTACGACGTCATGATGAAGTAGCTGCACGAAGGCTGCGCTGACGTCCAATGTCGAGGGTCACCAGTTTAGAAGGTAGCGGAACAGAGAGTAAAGTCCCACATACCTCCACTGGAAAGAGAGGATCCTCCGACCAGACGGTTGTTTGTGTCTGGTGGGCAACTGCCCGAGAGTTGATATTCGGGCTCTGCACATGTTCTAATCGCACGGTAAACTTTGATATCGCGATTTAGGATTTTGTCAGTTAGTTCGCAGCTGTCGAGATAGATGGCGCTGCGAGTCTCATTTGTTGTGATGTTGATTCTGCTACGTTGATTTTTTGTGGCGACATGAATGCCGCTACACCCTTCCATTGGCATTGCCACAACTTGATAGGACACTGGGTCTGAAACGCTAATTCTCCTTTATAGGTAGGTACGGATTTATCTTGACCGAACACGCATTTATCTAAAAAGGTAATATTAAAGCATCTAAAATAAGCTGAATTTACAGTTTATTTTAGAAGTAAAATTTTTCGAATTTAACCCAAAATTCTTTGTAAACCTTGCTTGACCTTTAAGCCTCCCAGATTTCGCCGTGAGGGCTTTGCGTTTCCATTCTGACATAATCCCTCATTCGTCACTAAGGGCACGCACGGAGAAGGTTGATCTATTCTTGGCCAGACAACACAAGTTGATATATTCGTTTTATAGGTTAGTGGTATAAGCTCAAAATACCCCTACTACATACTAATTGCAGCACAACGGTATCATTTCTTTTTTTTGTTTTTTTAGAGGAATGGGCTTGCTCTTGACCTCGATCACGCTTGATTGAAATAGATGAGGTCTATGATGAAGGGAGCGTGCCCAGAAGATGCCTGTTCACTCTTGCTTTCTCTTTTTAATCTGATGGTGGAGTGCCTGGGGTGTTTGACCTCGGACTTTTGTTACAGTGACATAAATTTTGAAAATCTAAACGGAATGTTTAGCTTATAATACGTATAAAAAGTTTACTTAGGTACGCATTAAAATATTGTATATTAAATTACAAAAAAAAGCAATTTAAAAAACCGACTAAAACAAAACCGACTTGAAAACTGGACAAAAATAAAAGTTTTATCTTTTAAAAAATGTGGAGTAAACGTCTTCTATTTTTTTGAGGTTGCGGTCGGTGGCAGCCTAGCCGCCCCAGGCACTCCTACTATGATTGAATTTCGAATTGTGTTCTGAATTGTCTGTAGCCGCGAGTTCGATCATGTGAACTTTGTATTCAGCATCATGATCATCATCATTTTAGTCCTGTGTTTTAGTCGTACTGCTGGACATAGACGTCCTCCAAGTTTCGACACATGAGCGGTCCTATGCGTCTCGCATCTAACATATTCTCGTGGCCTTCACCAGGTCATCGGTATATTGTACCTATAAGTTATCAACAGAGATCGCAATAGGTAGACTATATTTACCTAAAGCTCGAAGAAATAAGTAACACAGAGTTGATAATACCTCCTCTAAAATTCCGGAATCATAAACATGACCATTGAATCCTGGGATTTAAGAAATTTGAACTATATTGAAGAATCATATTTTGTTTTTAGAATTCCGTACTCAAACTGTTAAAATAAAGAGCTTTGTCCATACCACATACCTATAAAATTGGAATATGATTCTTCAAATAAATTTTTGGATTTGATTATGGAAACATGAACTGAACTTGAGTCAAGTCCAGTTCCTGTTTTTATAAATCTCGGGTTTTAACTGTCATTTTTATGAATCCGAATTTTACAGGAGGTATTATCAACTCTATTCTACTTACTTGTTCGAACTTTAAGTAAATAAAGTCTACTTTTTCCGATCTCTGGTTATTAAGAACGTGAAGTCAAAGTTTATTCGTAAGATAATTGTCCATTGGCTTTTGTGTGAGTACATACAAACGGGGTGAATAGGAACGCAGGGGTAAATCAGCACAAAATTTTGAAGGAGATTTTTGCGTTATTTAAATATTGTTTGCGGCATTTGCGGTATCCAATTTGATTGAATTGATATAAATAAAATAAAGTTGCTTTCTTAGACGGCCAATATTATGACATTAAAGTGAAAAACCTTATTAAAGTTTTGTCTCTATTCACCCCTCCTTTCCTATTCACCCCGTTTGAAGATACCTAAAGATTGCAAGTATGTTCCACCCACGATAGGATTTTAGGTACCCGTGCGCCGTATAAATTATAATAGACGTATTCAAAATGGACCGTAATGTTCGTAGAAGGTATCAAAATACTAATTAATTTAGCTTGGTCTGCAATTCTCGGATACTGGGGATGTTTGCAACCTCAGTCGGTTTGCTGAAATTTCGATTTGTTAGATGCAAAGCGTAATTTTCACGTAGCTCAGTAATTGTGGTTTGGGATCGTCGTCAAAGAGATGTATACAAAGGTGGATATGGATAACTCATAATATTAACTTGTGTAGGTACTTAATATAGCAACAAATAGTAATTTAAAAAATACTGAATTATAATTGATAGCTGAATTATGCAAATCAAATTTTTAGCCGTTTTTTTGCATGTGATTTGTTTATTAATTTAATTTCAATTACTCTGCACTTACAGTAAGTACCAACACGTACAGACAGTCAACAATCATAATATTAGGTATAAATTATTAATATACTAGCTGTGCCCTGCGGTTTTACCCCCTGCTCGGCTTTTACCGGTCAAAGCGTGATGTTAAATACCCTAAAACTTTCCTAAACTGGGCTATCAAATGCAAAAAGATGAATGAAATCGGTAAAGTCGTTCTCAAGTCATGGCGTGACCAAGGGAAATAGGGATTCATTTTTATGTATAGTTAGCATTTACAGAATATTATTAAATGTTCATTCGGATCATCAATTGAACATTGAAGAAGTGATTGTCATGTATCGCTAAATCAATTTTAAATAAAGAGGTTGCATTTCGTTCAACAAGTAGGTAATCAAATAATAAGACTGGGGAAAACTGACATTATTTAAAAAAATGTATATGGTCTCAAGAAATTTTTGATGGCATATGGCTGCCTGACCATAAGCCATTTCTTCCCCTTGTCATTTGCTATAATACGGAGAAAAAACAAAGAAACAAACACAGTAAGGCCCACTTGCGTTGCTCCGCCAGGGCTATCTTTACGAATTTGCAGAAACAAGGCCATAAGCGAGGCGATGGCCTCCATTCTGGCGGCAGCGGAGGCTACCAAAGGTGGGCCTCCGCCGGACGAGATGTCCGAGCTGCGGGCGGAGGTCGCCCGCTTGGCTGCCGCCACGGAGCGTCTCCGTAAGGAGAACGAGGGGCTCCGCGCAGACCTGGCCAGGCTCCGGGGAGCCGGCCCACAGGGGGCGCCGCAAGGGGGACGCAGGGACGACGGCCGGCCCGTGCCGCAGGAGGGCCAGGTGCTGGACCTGGTGCGGCAGGAGTTGGCTGCCTTCCAGGCGCGGTTCTCCGTCCTGGAGGGCATCGTCCTGCGCCCCCCGCTAGCGAGTGCGGCGAGTGGGAAGGCCGTCCCAGGCCAGAAAAAGGCGGCGTCTTATGCGGCCGCCGCGGCTGCCACACCGGGGTCGTCCGGCCTGGACAAAGGGTCCGGGCCGGCACCCGCGAAGCCGGTGCCGGGGAAACCGGACCCGGCCCCGGGAAAGAAGAGGAGGGGTGGGGTAGCTGCGCGGACGGCGAAGGCTCCTGCGCCGTCTGAGCAGCAGCTCCCCCCGGCTTCCTCGCCTTCAGCTCCCCCCCCGGCTCAAGCCGAATGGCAAGTGGCCGGGGAGAAGAGGAAGGCGGGAAAGGCAGCCAGAGCGGCCAAGAGGCGAGAGAGGAGGCGGCGGCAGAAGGCGCGAAGCGTCGCGGCTGCGCTCCGCCCCCCGAAAACCGCGGCTGTAGTGCTTACGCTACAGCCGGACGCGGCGAAGAGGGGCGTGACGTACGCGGACGTGCTCACCAAGGCGAAGGAGGCGGTGAACCTTGGTGAGCTAGGCATCGTGGGGGGCCTTCGGCTCCGGGTCACCATGACTGGGGCCCGGATGCTGGAGATCCCCGGGGCAGCCAGCGGCCCAACCGCGGACGCTCTAGCCGAAAGGCTCAGGGCGTCCCTTAGCGCGGACGATGCCCGAGTGTCCAGGCCCACCAAGCGCGTCGACATGCGCATCTTGGGCCTGGACGACTCCGTCACGGAGGCGGAGGTGGTGGCCGCCGTCGTTAGGACGGGGGGGTGCTCAGCAGAGGAGGTGAAGGCGGGCACCCTACGTCCTGACAACACGGGCATGCGCACTATTGTGGTGAGCTGTCCCGTGTCGACGGCCAAGACCATCTCGGAGGGCCGTAGGTTTTTGGTGGGTTGGGTTTCCGCGCAGGTCAAACTGCTGGAACCCCGACCTCTGAGGTGCTTCCGGTGCCAGGTGGGCCACCATGTAGGAGCTCAATGCACCTCGGAGGTGGACCGCAGCGGTCTTTGTTTCCGCTGCGGTCAGCCCGGTCACAGGGCCGGCTCTTGCGTCGCCGCGCCGCACTGCGTAGTCTGTGCGGCAGCTGGCAAGCCGGCCGACCACTGGGCTGGGGGTAGGGCCTGCGCCCCACCCGCCAAAGCCGTAAATCGGAGAAAGCCCTCCGCCACCGCCGTCTCTGCCGCGACCGCCGCCGCCGCCGCCGCCGCTTCCTCCGCCGCCAAAGCCGGTTCCACTGCGGCTGCTGCTACTGCAGCAGCCGCAGTAGAGCCCCTACAACGGGCTCCGGAGGGGGCTGAAATGGAGTGCCAGTAATGGCCCCATTTCACCCCCTCCTGCTGAACGTCAGCCACTGCGCCGCCCAGGAACTGATGCTCCTGAGCATGGCGCAGTGGCTGATGCCTGTGGACGGCGAGCAATGGGTAGCTCGCCGTCCGATCAGAACAGGCCCGGGTTGACGGCGCGCTGTGTTCTACGCGCGCCAAGCCAGCAGTCGTCAGCATGGGTCGGGGCCCGTTAGGGCCAGAGCCTACCAGGGTTGCGGATTTGTTCGAAAGAGTTACCGCGGCCCTGGGAAGAAAGGCACTAGGAGGACTAAAGGGTGGGTTTTAGTCAGTAAAAGTCTGACACTCCCTGCCGCTCCACCCAGAGCGGGAGGGGTCATTTGATGATTTCCCATCCTAGAAAAAAAAAAAAAAAAAAAAAAAAAAAAAAAAAAAAAAAAAGGGCTATCTTTACGAATTTGCAGAAATACCTTTTTGATATTTCTTAAGGATATCCTGTGCTTCGCTCACATAATCCAGACACCAAAAAAGTCACTACAAAACCTTATAAGCCTTTTCTTCTACTTCCTAGCCCTATAGTAGCGACCACAGCAAAGTGGCCACATAGAACACGATAACGTAGGTAGTGAAACTCGACACGTCTCCTAACTATTCCTTGTTCAATCGTAAGCAAACTCAATCAACGGTAACATCATCAATGACTCTTCGTAATTGCCCACACAAGTCAGTTAACATCTTCCAAGACAATGGATTTACTATTGTTTTATCTCACTTTTGAAAGTTCTAGTTTTTTTGTCTGATTGCTAAAGGCCAGTATTATACGAGTATTGTATTATTTTAATCAGCTACATTACATTTTAAATACTTATCAAACTATATACACTTTTTAAATTATAATATCGTCGCCATTTTTAAGATTATTGTCTATTGAATTCCATCACTCACCATCAGTCATTCGTCATTGATGACTTTTGGAATTGACTGACGTTTGTATGAGCGTGTAAAGGACTTACTCTGGGTAATTTTTTAATTAAAGTAATAAAATATTGTGGCCGCTTAGGGTCAGCACGGCTGATCCGGTGGTGGGTAGATATCATTATGTACCTACTCAAGAAATAGTGATGTGATAAACGAAATGTGAGAGACTAGATGTTTGTTAATCTTTGACATTTCTACGGCTGAACGGATTTGAATGATATTTGGCGCACGGTTAGATGCCCTTGAACATAGGATACTCTTTTATCCTGGTAGCACGCACACCCTTGGGATAATTTTGGGCAGAGAATCAGGTAAAGGCTAGTCTTTGTACTCCATTGGACCAACAGGTGTAAATCGAAACAACTGTATCAAAAACAGGGCCTGAATTTCATATTTATTTGCTACTTTTCCACATTTTATCGTTTTGGATTTCGAGACTAACTCCCCAGAACGCCATTTTATCGGACCAAACGTCCAAAATTGTGGGTAGCGGGGATTAAACGTACAAATTTTTGCGGAGCTCCAACGCGACCCTTAAAATGCCAGCCAACCGTAACTGACATACGTGACATTAAGCCGACCTAATAATGTAGCAGGAAAATGGAGCTGTGGCGAGCAGTTCCTGTATTAAAAGTCCAAAAATACCTTTTTCGCAACAAGTGAAAGAAAATTTATTTTGAGCTGCAAACGAGTGCAGACTCAACAGACTAAAGTAAAAAAGCGTTTTAATAGGTGCTCCATCAACTGTCAAAACTGAATGCAGAGTAAAATGAAGTACAAAGGAGTATTGAAAGAACAAAAAATGGTTACGATAAACTACTGAGTATGATGTTCGGGAAATGGAATACGCTTTTAGCATATAAGGGTGATGTAACGAGTTTTTACAAGGGAAAAAACTTACTGACCCCAAAAAAAATACTAAATAATTCTAAACAATGCACTTTTCAAGCAGTCTGATGCACCTGGTGGCATTTAAAACAGTTAAATAATATATTTATTAAAGAGCCCCCAAATTACCCCTTACGGCGTTTCATACAAACTTTCAAGTCCTTTTTTTTTCGTAATGTATGAACCGATTTTAATGAAACTTGGTATGCATACGCTAGATATCCAGGATTGAAAAGTTAGAAGAGAAAATTTTCGAAAAAGACTTTAGAGGGAGAGAGAGCGATTTTAAGTTTTCTATAGATAGTGAAAAATCACTCGATCTTTCCCGCTGAACTTTTTTAGACTTGGGTAGAGCGTATGCATACCAAAATTCATTTCAGTCCAGATAAATATATTAAAATTCAGTAAATAAATACCCAAATCGTTTCAAGAGTGTGCCTGCTAAATTTGAAGAGTTTCCTCGATTTCTCCAGGATCTCATCATCATCTTATCCTAACCTGATAGCCATGAACCCTGAAACTCCCCTCCTGATACCTGGGAAGTATACCCATTCAAACAAAAGAAGAATTTTCCAATTCGGTCCGGGCGTCTTTGAGTAATCGGGGAACATACATAAAAAAGGTTCCGATGAATTGAGAACCCCCTGCTTTTATGAAGTTGGTTAAAACTTAGCATGTTTCAACGAATTTACATATTCAGGAATCGAGAACCGATAGTAAGGAACCAATTCTCGTCCAATAATAGCCAGTTAAGTAATAAACTCACTCCGCTGCCTCCGTAAACATCAGAGCTTGTTAACTTTAGGTAAAGATGGCCGCGGCTAACGACTCGTTACATATAATTACTGTTATCTGATGCTTGATTGCGTTGAATGGTAACTGGGTTAGTTGGTCTCGATACTTGATCATTGACAGTGTTTGTGTCAATCAAAGTTGTGTTGTTTTGAGTTTTTATTAATGGGAAATGGTGGAAAATGCTCACGGGTAGTTATTATTATTCCTTTATTTCAGGCATCTGTGGCCCATACAAAATAAAATACATAAATGTTAAAAAACTATACTAATACATACAAAAATAATAACTTATAAACTAGGACACACGAAGTGACGGCGTCGAATACAATGACATCGACATTTCAATTCGCGAGCTTCTCGATCCGACGTAGTTACTTACACATGTGAAGATAAAATATCATGGCAACGAAATACAAGATGACAATGTCAGCAGCCAATAATAATAGTCCTTTTGACCGATTCCGGCCATGGCGGCCAGTCTCAACGGAGACTAGCCATCGGCGTGGGAGATATGATAGTGCAAATGTCCGTGCGAAAACACAAATGCACTTTCTCGTCCATCAGTTTCATCGCACTCATAATCCGATCGGACTTCAATCCAACACGACCGGAGAGAGATCAGGTGCAGGACCATTTCGAGCAACGGGTGTGGCACCACTACCTACTTCCAAATCATCCTGTAAAGAAGAATATTAGCTACAAATGGTTAACAAGAAAACGTTAAAACTATGGCCCATATTCGAAAACGTAAACTCCAACTCAATTCGAACTCCAACTCCATCGTAGCTTGTCATAAATTGAAGTCTTTGCATTTGTTTGCTCATCTCTCGAGTACGAAAACGTCAATTAGAAATTCACGGCATGTAAAAATACTACTGGTACGTAGTACTAAAGTAATATGGCTTAAACTTTTTAAAATAACATAAGCTAAAGGGTGACAAAAGTCACCTTGCGCGCTTTACGGGTGACATTGACATTTTCGTGCTCATGTTGGAGTTGGAGTTCGAGTTGAGTTGGAGTTTACGGTTTGGATTAAGTGCCTATGTGCCAGTGTTAAAATGTTATCAAGGATTTGTAATAAAGGAGTAATGTAAGACAAGATTAACAATTTACGGCGGGCTGTCAAGTAAGTTGATTATGACATAAACCCCTTAGAGCTAATAGCGGTCTATTCAAGAGGTCTAATGTTTAGTACTGGTCATTTCAGTTTATGCAGACTTGATTCCTGACCACTCAAGTTAGTTAAGTATGAGGCTGATGTTAATTGAATCCTTTGTGCCTATCTCGACCTATTACTCTAGATAAGCAAAGATACCTTCTAATGGTATTTCATAAAGAGGTAAAATCTTCGCCTATCCGTCAAGCGTGTGACAGGTCACAATTCAACAATGTTGTACCTCAAATATATTAGTTTTGAAGTAATATTATATTTTGATGTTGATATGTGGTCCATAAAACAAATATTTACAAAACAACGCCGTCAGATTGTAAAATACCGCGTCAAATTTAAAAAAAAATTTTCTTAATAAGATACGGATATTTGGGAAATTATTTAATTGAATTTGGGTGGGATTTATTGTATTTGCAACTATATTTTCAAAAATATCGAGAATTTATAATTTAGTAAAGATGTATTACAATCTTACGGAGTCTGCAATTTTCCGGTGACAGACATGTTTTTTGTAAGTTATATAAATCCCGCTGACAGACAGATGTATGGACGGACGGACAGCGAAGGCTCAGTAATAAGGTTCCGGTGGTTACTCTTTGGGTACGGAACCATAAAACTTACGGCTGCGTCCGCGAATGGTGTTACCGTAGTTGAAAACTGGGCCGAACATAATATTTTAAAACCGTATCTGCCTTCGACACGCTATGAAGAAAAACTTATTTACTACATACGAAGGCTTCCAGAAAAAATAAAACTAGAACCAGGTAATAACTTTCGTCGAAGTTTCCAAAGAATTTTTACATTTCATCGTAAAACCAACAGGAAAGCCAAATCTATTAGCAAAGAAGTTTCCGCAATATCTTTTGATCGGAGTTACGAGGTCGATGTAACCCAAAACTTCAAGCCACTAACAACCGTGCACTTACAGGCCTTAAAGTTTATCGCGACAATAAACGTAAACCTGTTACCGTAAAAATGTACTGTTTCGGCACCATAGGTGACTGAATGGGACACAAAGTATCGAAGTAATGCGGAACTGGATTAACACAGAGCAAAGAAGCAAGGGAGATGTGGTACGTTAGTAAAGGTTTGAATTTCCAATGAACTGTATATGAATAAAATGAAATAAATAAATAAATGTAAAGTTCCAATCTTTGAATTCTTCAAAAACACCACTCACGTCTTTAAAGTGTGAAAATATATTTTTTTTTAATCTGTTGGGTTGATAGTACATAAAACTGACTGCTAACTCCATGGGGCTGAGCGCCTAGCCTAATGGACCTAATGTTTTTGACGCTAGGCCTAGGCCTAGCTAGGCCCTTTTAGTTCAATTTCTAAGTTAGGGAGTTTTAGCGATTTATTTTTTCATCGTTTTAGGATTTTGTTTTTGCTTTCTTTAAGTTGTATGTATGTACGTATGAAGGAGATATTTTGGTCTTCCTTTCGGGTTTTGATTTAGTTTTTAATGGTGTATATTTTTAACAATGGCAACGTCTAATTGACCACAAAGTCATTCATGATGTCAGATGATAGTGTGTACTAGTTGTGAACCTTTATAACTTGCTGAGGTAAAATCGTCAGGTACCTAACCTATTCATACTTTCATAAGTCAGACTGAGTAAAATTTCCATCAACATCACAGACAGGTGTTTAATAAACTTACAAAATTGTCAAACTGTCAGATTGTCGCTTGACACCTGTCACTGGTAGCCACAGGGTGCTGTAACAAAAATGTATGGCGTCCTGCCGCGTGCCCGCGACGCTCGTATATTTCGTTCCTTTGACGCCATAATTTTTATCTTGTCAGCGCCCTGGCCGCACGCCTTGCCCTCTTAGTATATCAAGTCCCTTATCTACATAATTTCTATGCTCCAAAGTATCAACCTACATAAAGTCTGGCGTACAAGCCACCAAACTTTGGTGCTTTTATTTTATGACATCAACCCTATGTGCAGGGTGTGTTTTGTTTCTATTTTCATTATCTGTTAACTTTGTAATAACGGTGTTTTGTTTTTTAATTAGGGGCTTAGTTTGTACTGAATTTGCCGAAATAACTTGTTATTTCCCATCACTTTCCGTGGGTGTCGTAAGAATAAGCGACTAGGGATGCACCACCTGAGACTGCGTTCTCTGTACATTGCAACAACTACACTGCGATCGCCAACTCGTCTGCCAAGCGTGGCGATTATGGCAAATCCCCTATTTGGGGGAGGCTTATGTCCAGCAGTGGACGTCTTTCGGCGGATATGATGATGATGATGTACTTGTTTTGAACGCTGTATAAATTGAGTAATTCATTTCTAATTTCTGTTAATTACGTCGTAATTAGTGCCTGTTGTAGTTCTTTCTTGATCTATTTTTCTATCTATTTTTCTTACTGTTGGTTGGATACTCTTGTCTTCTACCAAATGAAATGACTCATCTTCATCAAATTAATCCTATTCTATAAGTCTCTCAGCAAAAATTCAGAAGTATAAACGCACATACGGTAACAAAATCCCTGGTACAGAAAAAAAAACAAAAAATAAACACTTTATTTGGAGTTAATGAGCTCACCGCCTCACCGCTGTATATTTGCCCGCGTAGTCCTTACGGCCCCGTGAAGCGATAGCAACAATATTATTTCTGCGTTTATTTCAACCCAGAGTATAAAATCTGAGAATTATTTTTTATCTAGAACATTCCAATGCTTAAAGCGCAGCCGGCTCACGCGATTCTGCTCCCGGCGAAATGTATTTTATTTGAAAATTATACTAGGTGGAGGAACCGAGGGTGAAACGCGCTTGTAAAAAATAGAGGGTCGAAAATACTGATGTTTTTGGACACGAATTTGGACAGACTGTTATATTCAATGGACTAGGTTTAAAATAAAATACAGTGTCATTCGCGTTTTTGCTGCTGTCGTTTTTGATTTCTAACTTTTTCGCTGCATCCTTTGTGATTTAACAGTGAAGTGCCTACACAGTTAATGCTTGTTTTTGTTCATTTATTTTTGTACACACAATACACTCAAAATATATAGAGAAAAGAGCACAAGGGCACTGCTTATTTCAAATGAATTTTCTTCCAGCAGACCTGCTGCCGTTGTATTTTTTACAACAAATTGATTTAATAAACTTGTGAAATCTAAACAGAAAAATATTTTATGAAACAGTCCTTTAAGACAAAAAAAACTAGAGATCCAAAGATTTCGGCGGTAGTTGAGCAGACTTTATTTAAATGGCAAAGGCTATTATTTTGTTTCTATTTTCTATTGATATACGTCATTTTAGGCGCAAATAAACGCCCTTTCTTTCTTTCTTATTAATTTCTGTACGGATTTTCCTGCGACTTTTACTTGTTTATTTCATGAGACAAAATATCTAACATTGATGTTACCTATAGAATTTCCCCAGCCATGTTCCCTCACGTTCACATCATTAATTCAGGTGCAACAAATTGAACATGTCAACTATCGAAGATTGTTTAGCAACGTGGGTAGTTTGTCGAACCGGATTTGTTGTGCTTCGATTAGCAAAGTTGCTCGCCGTAGTGCAACGTCGCCGAACTTATCGAGAGACACGAATGCACGACGAGCAAGTCAAGTGTGTTTAGTGAATAGCACACGACTGTGCTTTCTAAAGATTTTCGTTACTTTTTCAGCAGAAGCGAAAGGTACACTCTGTTGGGTTGTCGTCTCAAATGACGACGGCATAGAGTATGATTCAAAGAATGTCGAATCGAGTGAATAATCGGTTCACAGAAGATTATTGACATGTCATAGTTATTTTACCATTGACAGCAACCCAAGCAGCAACCCACCAAAAATAAAAATCATTTTAAAAAAGCCACCTTAAAAGAGAATTAGAATCACTTTGATTTCGGCTGCGATATAAAATTACAGGTAAGATAACTTTGATCAACTGTATAAAAAATGGGTAAAATAACTATGTAGCAAGATTATTCTCGCCTCTCGTCCATCCAGAAACTCTAAAGCCGGCTCTATACTCGCCCATTATTCGCGGCCGCGACTTTAGCGAGGAATTGCATGAGGTTTCTGTGTGAAAAATATGGTCCTCCGTACTCGCTCTGGTCTCCGGGAACCAAGGGCGAACCCTTTGCCACGGGAAAAACCGACTCCGACGGGGAAACACTACGAAGCGCCAATGCAAAGCCGCGAAACAGTCTACACACGCGTTTTACGGCTTTCGCAACGCGAGTGTACAACCGGCTTAATGCTTCTGTGTCCTCATGTTATTTTGTCAATGTATATAGACGATATGAATTATGGATACCTAATAGGATCCCACCGAACTGAAGTGCCTAGGCTACCAGTTCTTAGCAGTCAAGTCTTCCTTTATTCATGTAGTATTGCATTTATAGCAATCGAACGCTATCTCTCATAATATTATCGTCTGTCTCCATAATAATAAACAATAGCCAGAATTGTTATTGTTCTCATATTCCTCTGAAGAGAAAATATAGCGGGAATACTCTCCTAGAATTATTATTATATTGCTGGAACTTTATTTATTACCTGTTTGGCACGTAGAAGCTTTTATGATTTGTGAGTCTAGCATTTCTTGAACTTTTAAAATGGCCTCTCTGAAAAGGCTATTTCAGAATCTTTGTCTTCATTGTAAAAGTATTGGTGCTGGCAGAATTTATGAATTCATTTCTACTTTTAAATCTTCCTTTTGTATGAATTTCTAAAGATTTTTAGTTCTCGATGTCCATTCGACCTTATTATAAATTGGATTTTATAACATTCGCAAATGCGTAGGCAAGGTTTTTAACCCCCGACAGTTTGTAATTTGCTTAAATAAATTCATTTATGTACCGTAAAACGGGGCGAATAGAAATGCAAGGGTTGATAGAAACCAAACTTTGATTGGATTCTACACTTCAATACCGACTTTGTATTATTGGTATCTTACAAAGCATTCATCTTTCAAAATTGGAGTCCTTAAATGCTGCTAACAATATATTAAATAACGTGAAAAACCTCTTCACCCCTTTGGTTTCTATTCAACCCGTTTTACCGAAAGTTCCACCGTGATGAAAGCCAAGTCCAATTTGGCTTTTTATTTTGGTAAAAAGTTCCTGGTTTGTATTAATTTTGAAAACATAGGCAAAAATTAGAAATGAGAAACACTTTTTTGGGGAAATAGACTTCTCTATTCTACACTTCAATGTTGAACTTGAAATGTTTTGTATGAGTATTCTGAACCTGATTAACTATCGTACTACTCATGAAACTTTGACACAATTTTTAATATTGCTCTACATCCAAAATTCCTTCTCACTATTAATGCTTATAACCAAGCAATTTATCACTGCTAATGCAACCTGTCTGCTTCGAGGTAAAGTAATGCATATAAACTCAAAGTTTAAATAATATATTTTTTCAAGTCACTATTGGATCCAGGCTTCGCTAGAGATGTTTCAGAAGTAGTACCTTCTAGTTAGCTTATTTAGCGGGGTGGAGATCAGTAAACCATTGTATTTGGGACCGTAAAATCACACAGATAGGATACCTATCCGTTCGTACCAATAATGAATGCGAAAATAACTTTGTCTGTCTATTACCTCTTAACGTCTTAATAGCTGAACGGATTTGGAATAAACTTCGCACTTTGGGTAGACCATGTCTTGGAATAGGATATTAGATAGCTTTTTATGACTTTGTTCCCTTGGAATAACTTTCGCTGGTTTTTTTATGTAAAATCATCAAGTTTCAATAACTTGTCTGTACCAAAAATTCACGAGAATTTCTCCTGAATAATTTAAATCAAGCTCACCTTTACTATGTTGCTATCACTCTCCCCATTCAAAAATCACGTCACGTTTTGACTGATTTACGACAAAAAGTTAGTGAACTACAACCATTGCGTAGCGTACAAGCGAGAGCTTATCACGAAGACGTACCAAGACGGAGATGTTCCCATAAATCGTTTAATTTATCAAGGCAAGTGTAAAGTGACCGGAGATAGGGTGAAGACGTGAGCAATTGAGTTAGGGACACGAATGGATGCTTGATTTATAGTGGGGTGCGATATAGACCTGGCACATACGACGTTGTGGAGTTAAGAGCAGGTGGCACGGTTTCTGTTCCATAATCATTGAATTATTGTGGTGTATGGTGGCTCTGATTCTGATAGCGAACTGTGAATGTGGGAATAGAAATGTCGGATTGATTTCTACCATCCTACTATATTGTTTTAGAAATTGATTTCATAAGTTACAGTAAGTTACAAGCAGTATCGTGCGATGGGGCCCCTTTTTTAACGATGGGAAATCATCAAATGACTTCTTCCGCTCTGGGTGGAGTGGAAGGGAGTGTCGGACTCTTGCTGACTAAAACCCATCCGTGTTCCTCCAAATGCCCTTTCCGTCGCGGTGGCCCTTCCGAACATTTTTTTTTTTTTTGTTATTACTGATAGGCACGCGCTTGACTGCTATCTCACCTGATGGTAAGTGATGATGTGGTCCAAAATGGAGCACGCTTGCCTAGAAGTAGGTAACCTATTCACTCTTGATTTAAAGACTCCCAGGTTTTAGCTATCAGGAAACACAGACTCTGGCAGGGAATTCCACTCCTTAGCTGAACGCATAATGAATGTGTTCCCAAAACGTTTTGTGCGTGAGGGTGGGATGTCTACTATGTACCGGTGGCGCATCGCCGTACGGCTTGTGGTCCAATGATGGAACAAATTCCCCAACCCTGGCAGGGCCGGAACCCTGGCAGGGATGCGGGGCTCCTGAATTTTAGATAGATAGGTAGCTCTTTATTGTACACCAAAACAAATTAAAATGAAGGTTTTATAATTATATTTTGTGGCGATGTTAGTTGTAGACTTCAGATAGGTAATACCTCCGTGAAAAAGCCGGTATTCAGCTGTGTTCTGGAAGTCGACCCCAATATAATAATAATAAACGTAATTTGGTGCCTTATTCCTTTAAAAATGTCTAACGGGGCTTTTGCGAGTTGGCTTCGGCTCCTCGTACGCCTACCAAAACGACCCCAGGGTCCTGAGATTGTTTAAAACGTTTATTTTCAGAATCACTTCCACATTTGTTAGTAGCAATGTAAACTTATAAACTAGGATTAGTAACATTTATACTAAGCTGCGTCATGCACGCTGACCCTGGGGAATGCCTACTTGACTGCGTATCCACCGCCCCAAGATCGGAGACTCCCATCCATCAGCCAATGTTCTAAGAATGGTGGCTGGCGCGAACACGGCGTTGATGCGCATCTCTTGCGCATGATGGCCGAAAAAGTATTTTCGTCCGCGTCGGCAAACATGCCGGACGCACGATTTTAATATAGAACAAATGGATTGATTTAAAAAATCAGATTATGAGTGCCTATAAACCTTGTTTACACGAGAAGTAGATCAGATACTAAAATAGGTTTTTAAGCACTTATATTTTATACTCGACTGACTAATATCGGCTTGAGTGGCGGCAAACAGTTTTGGCATTTAAAACGAGTTGAAAATTTCATTAACGAAACTAATTTAATTAAGTACAAGCGTACTAATTGTTAATATTGTATTGGAACCCAGTCTTGTTGACTTTTACCTTATTTAATGTTTTCTGTTGTATGTTTTAGTAGATTCTTTATAAATCTTGTAAAGTTATCGAGCAGAAGATAAAATAAATAAGGGTGGTTTTTCAATCGTCCGATAACTTTTACCTAAGGAATAAATATAGCTACTTGACATCATTTGTTAACAAAATATGTCAAGTTATCACATTAATTCCTGTGATAAAAATATCTAACTATTGACGGGCGGTATAACCGAGATTTCTTTCTTCTTTCTTATTGAAAAACCAGTCATAAGTGAATAATTAAAAAATAAATAACCTTTTTGAAATGAAAGAATAAAGGCTTAATTGTGGAACGTACCTTTCTCACGTACCTCTCTACTTACAAACTTATTAAATCCAAAATCACATTACAATGAATTCTTAATACTCTCGAAACTGCTAACATGCACTACCAAACCATGCCCAATTTCCTTTGAATATCTAAGATTTCACCCTATTTTCCGACCAATACCGCACAAAATACACCCTGGTGTACAATCTCAAAGAATAGTAGATACTGCAAGCTTTTGAAAGCATTCAAAACCAACGCGAACCGATAAAAGCGAACAAAATCGATTCGGAGTTCGGACATCGAAATAAATATGCAATTTGTTCAACCTGCTCTAGCGAAATCGACGAATATTATTTCTGGCAACATACTTTTTTAACTGACAGTTTTTTTTCATGTGCTCAATTGCTGGCAAAATATTGATGTTGGTAACTGTATTGTATGGTGTACGGACGGACGTAAAAAATAGCACCATCCCAACACTTCCCGTGGGTGTCGAGAGAGACGACTAAGGGACTCACCAGAGAATGGGCAGCAGCATTCCCTGTAACAGCTACACTGCGATCGCCAGCCCGCCTGCCAAGCGCGGCAATTATGGCAAACCACCCCATCTGGGGGAGGCCCATGTCCAGCAGTGGACGTCTTTCGGCTGATATGATGATGAAATGATGATGACTGTACTGTAAATAAAAAGTCATAATTTTGGCTTCCGGTTATGATGGCTATTGGTTCAAGCGACGCACCATTTTGTTTGGTATATGGTTACATGGGTAGAATTTTTTTTTTTTGTTTACTATTGATTGGCACGCGTTTGACGTCGGGGTGGTCACCTGATGGTAAGCGATGGTGTAGTCGAAGACGGAGCATGCCTGCCTAGTGACATATTCACTCTTGACTTAAAGACTCCCAGTTTGTAGCTATCAAGTAACTCAGACTCTGACTGGGTATTGGGAATTTGCTTTAATCATTATTTTATCTAAAAATATACAAAAATATAATACAGTGAAAATAGAATCAAAATTGATCGATAAACAAACGAGATATAACTATTTTAGACAAATATATCTGTCCCATCTGTCGAAAACGCTGTTTTCTATGGCAGCTGTATAAGCGTCATGGTATTTGATGTTACAGTTCGTATCGGACTTCTCTTTCTAATTGTTAACTTTGAAGCTTTACAACATCATCGCCGATGAAAGTATATTAAAAATTATTTCAAAAGTGTTTTCTAGAGCTAATAAGCATTTAATTCTACAAATAAAAAAAATTGCGTGCATATTTCCTATACTCCTTAGCTGTACGCACAATGAATGTGTTCCCAAAACGTTTTGTGCGTGTGTGGTGTGGTTTCAATATGTATCTCAATTTATATAATAAATTGTGTGTTGTGTCTAATTGTGTGTTTATTCTGAGAATTAATTTCCCTGTTAAACTATAAGTTTGTCAGTGGCTAAAAGGTATCGGAACTGACTATCTGGAATTCGATGGGTTGCATATAATTATGGCATTACTGCAACGAAAATGCTTTCCTATCTTTCACTTATCTACATAATACATTTTATGACGTTATTTTGTGTAGATTTACGTACATCTTCATGCAATGATTAGCAACAAAACGAGGAAAAATGTGAGGACCTAACGTAGCCTGATAAAATATAGCCAGTATCCTTTACAGAACGTGTGACAGCAAAAGAATGGGTTTAAATAAAACAGAGATGTCCTAATAAAAGTCAGGTGGAGCCCGAATTCCCCGGGCAATGTTGCCATGTTACAAGACTTGTTGGTACAATTGAAAATTTAATAACCATCTAATGTTGGAGATTGGTTCACGAGTGAAATGAAAGAGATTTTTTGCTGTATACAAAGTGGGCTGTAATAACGTCTGAATTTATTGTGATCTGCTTCATAATCTATCTTTTTATTATTTTCTGAATACAGTACTTTTTTGCGGTTTATTAAGACTTTTGTTTGGCAGCTTTCCATTCTTGTTTTAAACAATTTTTGGCATTTTTTGGTTGCATTATTATGATAAAAACTGTTGATGTACAAATGGGAGACTAGGTACTCTTTAGGGAGGTAAGTGTTTTACTAATACATAATATTATTATGATAGCTAGGAGATAAAACTTAATCGTAAACAAGATTCATTAACATTTGTAAGAATCCATTTTCGTTCAATAACCCCATCCATTTTGAAGTAACCTTTGTCAACAAAATTAATCATTTAAAAACCAGTCAAGCACAACCCGTGACTCATATTTTATAAACAGCAAAGTCTATATAAATAGTTCCGTTAAATTTTACAAAATGTCTTTGGTATATTCGGAAAATGGGTGTAGTTTATAGGCAAGGAGACCTTAATTGACGTCGAAGGGATCCGACCCCAAGATCAGGAGATAGCTGTGTGGAATATAAAGTGGCTTTCAGTTATCTACTGAAGGATATGTTGTATGTAAAAGCAGTAAGTATGTAAATGCCGTGTAACAGAAAAACGTTTAATTTTTACGAGAGGTTTTGTAATTCTGTTTTGGTTTCTGTTAGGCTAACGGGACCAGTGTTATCCTTATCAGACCAGAAATAGAATGTTATAATGATCTTTCCCATTACATTTTTAAGAACAAAAAAATGAAGGGGAGTTGCGGATAAGTGACGTTTTCGGATACAAAATAAAAACACAGTGAAAGATATTTGGCATCAACGTGACAGCAGCAGAGACTGACTCCTCAGTCAGTAAAAGTCAGTAAAAATACATACGATTTCAGCAATCCCGAAAGATTTTCTATCATTTTTTGAAGAGTTCCGTTAACCAAAAATAAAATGAGACCAGTTTGGAAAAATGCGCTTCCAAACAAAAAAATCGGTTGACATTGGCGAGGTTCAATCAATCTTGTTTGTTTTTCGCGTATCTAACTAGTTTTTTATGTCAGAAGAAAGGCAAGAAACATAATTTAAGGTCGATAATTAAGTAGAAATACCTTTTACTTTCTCAACAATTAAAAAACATTACCAACTTCATCGCTGTAGGTACGTAAATTCTTCAACGCCGGCGGCAGCGCAATAGCCAGACAACTACATTCAATTTTCTTTTTTAAATAACAATTTTCTAAGAATGCCCCTGATGGACGGGCTCATTATCTGAACGCCGTAAAAATACTACACCTCGGGAGGAATGGAGGAATTCTTTGTAGAAAATTTACATTAAATGAACATGATACTCTGACGTTCTCGGAAAAATGAGATTTTAACCTTGTGGACGTGGAAATGATTTGTTATTAAAATTCCCACCTCTGGGGCCTTTGTTTTAATTTTTTGTTCCAATGTTTCGTTTTTAAGATTGTTTTTTTTTAAAGGTTTTTTTTGGTACATTAACAACGATAACGCCATTCAGTTTCAGTGGTAAGGAAATGCTTTAGTAGTTTAGCTAACTTCTAAATATTTACAAAACACAGTGTTCTGTAATTCAGAAAAGTAAAAAGTGGTTAGTTATTTCATTTTTATTCAACAAAAGAAAACGGTAGGTACAAAACACTTACTATGACAAAAATTACGAAACAAAATAACACGATCGATACAAACCAACAATCAACAAAAAATAAAAAGAAAAAATTTAAAACTACATTCAGACACAAACTACTTACTTATCCGTAAAAAAAAACTTTTTACTAATAAGGTCATAGGCCGCGAAACACTGGGGTTGAAGATATCCAAATCATGTTCACTAGTAAGTTATTAAAACTTCTGCTCGCACTGATTTTTTTCTAAAAAAAACTAGATATAACTCCAGCCCCGACATGTGAAAATTCTCAAATAAAAAATAAATCTTAATATGTAATTGGTAAATAAACACTAAATTCGCGATTAATTCGGCGCACACCGGTGTGTTGCCGGTGCTTGAACGGTTAAAAACGATTAAGATTTCATTTCAAATTATTTTAAATATTTATGCCACAATAACTTTATTAATTAATTATATCTTTTAAATTCGAGAATTTTTTCCTCAAAAATATTTTTTAATAAACTCACAATACATTAAATTAAAAAAATGACTTTTCTTGATAACTAGCTTTAATTTACTTCGTACGCGTATATCCCATTTTTCTCGTTTCCGTAGGAATTTCGGTACGATTTATACATTAAAATATCATCTTCAATCAGGCTGTCTATTCATGAAAATCGAAATAAAATCCATTGCGTAGTTTAATTTATGTTAAGTTTTATACTATGTGTGTTAAGATAATTATTTCATTTGTGTGATTATTTATTTATTATGTGGGTGTGTATTGATGATGGTGTGTGACATTTACCTACTGTGTTATGTTTGAGGGGATATTTTCAGAAAAAATGGAGACATTTGTCATAAAATAAAAATTTTAAGGGACGAAGTTGGAAAGAGTATTTTTTTACCAAGACCACGTTGACGTCGCAGGATGATTGAGTTTGGTGCCTAATTGTAATTTCATTCAGGTCTAGTTTTAGACCAAAGGAGACATGACGAGGGTTCCCTTTCAAGAACCTCACTTGTGTCAACTTGTCAGCGATAATCCGGGAATTGTCTGCGAGCTAGCAATCTTGTTTCATACATTATTTACAAACAAGAAAACATTATGCCAAATTGAACCTTAAAACTTGATGATAAGAGTAGAGGAGTTTTGTGTGAGATTTGTGGACTGAAAAGATACGTAAACAAAAGAATGACACACATCGAATTTCAATTGTGTTCTGCCCGTTCAGTTTAAAATTAGAATAAAAACCGAGACATCGCTGTAGATGGCCACACAGCAAAGCACGGCATTGTTAAAACTTTCCAGACAACCCAAACGTGTCTGTAAGAGCCACCTTTTACATCAGCTCGCGTCAAATCTAATACTAGCCATTAGAATTGACGCGAGCCCAAGTAAGAGGTACACAGTGCGAGCTGACTAGACAGTAGATAGATATTTGGACTGCCGACTCGTATACTAGTAGCTCGGCTCGCCTTTGCAAATAGCTTCATCTTTTTGACTGACCGACCTTGACAATTCAAAAGTGCCTGTGAATGGTTTATTTGAAATAAACCATTTTCATCATCAATTTGAATTTGAATTTAGCCGTCTTTACAATGATAGTAGCTGCCGCCCAGTCTCCTGCGAAGCCCAGCGCACAAAAAATACAGGTTTTACTCGCAACTTTCTTTCTTTCGTTTTTAAAAAGAAAGAAAGAACTACCTGGCTGACACTGGCGAGCTACTGCGGATCGCGTTCAAACGATCCGAGTGATGTCCTAGCTGCTGCCATTATGGGAGTTATTGTCAGGCGAGCAGGCGAGTAAAAAGAAAAAATGTTGAAGTAACTCGGACGCAAGCTACTATCCAAATCGCATAAGATACGTTCACACGATGCCAGATTTTGTTACAAAATAGGTAATAATAGTTTAATCGTAAAAAGTGTTTTGTTTGTTATAATATTAAAAAAAATCTCCATGGTGCTGCAATATGTAGGTACCGTTACAAAAATACTGTCCTCAAAAAGATTGTAATTTCCACTAAATTATTTTCTTGTTTCGTGTTTGGCAACCACGTAAAAAAAAAACACGCCAAACCTCGTAACAACCTCTTTCCGGATTTAAACTTTTTCGTTTCCGTCTTTAGCAAAAAAGTTAGATAAAACTAAGTTGTAGCTCAATTTGTTACAACTTATTATGGTTTCTAAAAAAAGAAAAGTGTTGGGGGTTATTTGTATTTGTGTTATTAGGAATTATTTCATCATCATCATATCAGGCAAAAGACGTCCACTGCTGGACATTGGCCTCCCCCTAGTCTCGCCACAACAACCGGTCCTGTGCGTCTCGCATCCATCGGCTACCCGCGACCCTCACCAGGAATTACATGTGATGAGAAAATGCAATCCTTAATCATTATATTCATCTAAATACTTATAATTATGTAGCGAGTGAGGAATGATAGTAGCATCGTCTCATCGCGAAACAGTCCGGCGTGGTGTGGTGACGTGACGTCTAGATGGCGTCTATGTCGACGTTTATAATTTTCACTATTTATTAAGATTGGTACTTACTGATATGATTTGTTCTTAAAAAAATGTCTTTGAATATGGTGTGGTTACCTTCGATAAATAAACAAACAATTTCGTCTCCTTATCTATAAGTTTAGATGATTGAACTTAAGACTTGACTGAAGTAAAAATGATTGTAAAAGTAATTCAGTAAGCTATCCTTCACTATTCTTAGCCACATCTGTCGCATTTCACAACAGAACTGGGCAAATTGGCCACTGAATTGGTTCCAAACAACAGGAACCGTCGACGCGGTAGGGCCCAGGAGGAGATGGCGTGATGAGTTAGACTCCTACCGAAAGGATTGGCCAGATGTGGCAAAGGACAGAGAACAGTGGAAGAAAGGAAGGGAGTCCTTTGCCCTGCAGTAGGACAGTATAAGCTCATTATAAATAATCCTTCGCACACATAGAGTCATCCATTTCCAGACCATTATGGAAATTAACTTGGCATTCCTGAATCCCACTGTCTCCCAGTTTAAAATGATATGCACTCCCGACTTAATAATCGCTTTGGAAAAGCTATAGTTTGACCTGGTTACCGCGCTAAGTACTGTGTATAATGGACAGACAGAAGTACCGATACAAAACATAAGTAGCCATTAGTAGTGGATTCGATTCTAATGTTGGCTTGTGTTATGGTATGGCTCTGTTGATTGAGTTATAAACGTTATTTTCTGTTTTTTTCTTATTATTAAAATCTGTTAGGTTTAAATTGTTCTTCACAAGTTCTATGAAAAGGTTGTTTTTATAAATCGTGCATTTTCAACAACAATTTCTATTCACCACTTCTATGCAAATTTTTCTATGCCAAATTTCAAAGAAAAACGTTCGTCGCATTTCTTACAGAACAATCTGTGAAAACGGTCGTGGCATCAGTGTCGCAGTGTTGCATCGCGCCTGGCTGTGGGCGCCTTAACTCCATATTAAAGTAGTTTTAGTTACTGTAAAGTAAATGTGAAATTTCTATCCTTTCCATATTCGTAGTAGGCGGTTCATGTTAGCAAAGACCCGCAGAATTAGCTGTATACGAACACATGAAGCCGCACTTTAATTTGTTTGTCGATTCAGCGACTTACTGAAAAAGGATATCGTTTTGCCGAATTTGAAAGGGTTCGCAATTCGTACCGAAATTAATTCTAGAAATGAAAAGGTTTATCTCTCGTTTAATTCAGTTTCGTAAACGGAAAATTAGTTTATGTTTAATTCTATTATGTAGGGTAAGAGTTTTATTTATTATCTTTGACCTTAATAAAACTTTTGGATCGGTTTAGATAGCATGATGTATTGAACGACTGATCCCGAAAAAGGTAGATGTGTATTTTATTGTCATTATAGTACTTTTACATACACCAATTTATATGACCGATTGCATATTCTTTAAGTTTTGGCAATTTCAACAGTATAATCATTGCGTGTTTTACGTTGTTGAGCAGTTTTTTTTTTAAACATTTGAACTGAAAATAGATCTGGAATTCTTTTGATTGTGAAAGATTCGGTTTTTTGTGGCCTAAAACAAAACCGCATAGGTACTATGTGTGGTATAGGCGTGCAGATTTTGAATACATTCATGTTAGGGATATTATATTTATTCCGACCAAAAAGTACGGACGTCTCTTTTTTTAGCTTCATTACAGACCTTTTTTAAGGATAGGAAATCATCAAATGACTCTTTCCGCTCTGGGCGGAGTGGAATGAAGTGTCAGACTCTTACTAACTAAAACCCATCCATGTTCCTCCACATATTCTTTGCATTCCAGGCCCTCGCTGACTCTTTTGAACAAATTCCGCAATTCATTTCAGACCTGGAGGGTATAGGTTGTATGAGCAGATGCAGCATATCTTGTGATGGGGTTCTAGGGTCTCCATACTCACCCTAGGCTAAATAGGTGGTGTAGACAGAAAACTGAGAGTTGTTGTGTTCAACAGGGAATTGTGGGAATGAACAACGTGTAACAGAATAAACGCAAGCGATTTCGGGGTTGGCCCCATAGTAAAAGTTGTTCATAATGATGAGTACAATGACCGATGGTATTGCGTTTAATGAGTATAATGACCCTTTAAAAGGGTACCTATTGCGTTTATTCTGTTACACGTTGTAGATTTATATCTTAATAAACCACTCGCGACGACTTGATAAATAAGCCTAATTTGTGTTTTTAAATAAAATACTGCCTGAAAATCGTACACCTGTACACAACTGGTTTACTGAATTTCAAGCACCTACGTCACAAAAAAATGCCAATTGCCAGCAACCGGTAGCCCGAAATATAAATTCAACGTAAGGGTAAAATGTTTTACGGCCAAAAACATTAGGAAGGCTATAAAAATCTCTTTGTTCGGTTTATTATCATAACGCAATGTAGATGATAAATGGTAGGTATGGTATGTACCTGGGAAGCAACGGTGGCTAAAGTATTTCCGATAGCGGTCTGTGTAGCCTTGGTGGTGACTTTCTGAAGTGTGTGGGAACCTAAGTAAGGTTCCCACACACTTCAGGAAGTCACCACCATCCACCATCCTGTAATAAGGCTAGTTTAAGAAAAAAATATTAAAAGAAAAAGTAGTATTATGAAGCTGGATAGACTATGGTCCATATTCAAAAACGTAAACTCCAATTCAACTCGAACTCAAACTCCATCAGAGCATGTCATAAATTGAAGTTTTTACACTTGTTTGCTCATCTCTCGAGTACGAAAACGTCAATTAGATAAGCTTATTGACATGTTCGAGTTGAGTTGGAGTTTACGTTTGGGATTACGGGCCATAGTATATGTCCCGGCTACATCACACCACGAAGGTTGGACCTTAAGGGTCGAGAAGTTGGAGTCGCGAGGTGCGAGTTCCGACTCATCATATTGAGATCTTCCTCAAGGAAGAGTATCGTATCGTCGAAGGGTGTCGTGTATAGGCGATTCCGCGGAAGGCTTCGTGACACCATGCAGCGCAACACGACGCCGTCACTTCGTGTATTGAGTTTATTAATATTTTTGTGGTTCGTATACATAGTCTGTAAGGTATTTTTAAGTCTTTGATATCTGAAACAAATCAATGAATGCTAAATCACGAATGAGTCATACTCATATGATCAAGTAAAGTAACTTAGGTCGTGGTTTCTGTTTTCTTTTGGACCATACATAACATTTAGTTAGACCAACCAAATTGCTTACAGTTTATTGATTTGATGTTATTTAGAACTACTTGTCGGTAACAGCCGTCGTTTTTTTTAAGATGGTATATCATCAAACGACTCCTTGTGCTCTGGGCGGAGTGTCAGACTTGCTGACTAAAACCAATCCTTGTTCCTCCAAATGCCCTTTGCGTTCCAGGAGATACATAGTACTCCTAAATACTGTACCTACCTAAATACCGAACATAACTTACTGGCCTAATATGATTAAAACTATCAAAATCTTCAGTGGAACTTCTTAACAAGATTACAAACTATCACTACTATAGAATATTAATACCTCGGGGATGAACTTACAGGATCCTCACTGGGTTGATGAATATGTATGTGTGTACACACGAATTTACATGCTTTAGTGGGTATCGGGTGTAACGTCGTGGTGTAGAATAGAATAGAATACTCTTTATAATGTACCTACACCATATACGTTACAGAAGAGATAGACGAAGAAAGCGATCTTATCAAGACAACCTTTGGATGGATTTTAAAGAGATAAGGAAAGACAGTACTGTAGGTAGGTCTTAGCTGTAACTCAAGTCATAACGATTAAAGATAGAGGTAGTGATTTTAGACAATAGTTTTAATAGTGGCCAAAGATTGAGCACGCGAGTTTATTGAGATTATACTAGACTACTAGTTCGGATCATGGATTCAACCATTGTGGCCGTTTTAGCTTAAGACAAGCATAACCAGCGTATAATGCGGATTGTTAGATGTCACAAGTCTTTGGATATTTTATTACTAGCTGTTGCCCGCGACTTCGTTCGCGTGTATGTATTGTAAAATGATGTGGCTAGGTAAGATCAATGTGTTCGTATATCTAATACGAACAGTCAATATCTATCATTGCTTGCCTCTTTTTTATGTATGGGAAAACATCAAATGACTCCTTTCGCTCTGGGCGGAATGGAAGGGAGTGTCAGTCTCTTACTGACTAAAACCCATCTGTGTTCCTCCTAATGCCCTTTGCGTTCCAGGGCCGCGGTGACTCTTTCGAACAAATTTCGCAACCCTGGCAATCCAATTAAATCTTACGATTTCCAATTCCAATATGCAAATAATAATCCAACTCCTTATTTAAATCACAGAAGAACTCCAAAATATTATGGCGGCCCGTCAAACAATGGACCGCTCTTCATCAAAGCTTTATCAAACTCATCAGAGCATTAATTTCAGATGAAGGCATTACAAACTGATGAGATGATATAAATCATCACGACAATTTTCACCGAAGGAATGCATAGTAATATAAGGAACACCATTGCGCCGGGGTTGTTTTAGTCCCACGTCCCATACGAGTAGGCTTTGACTTGCCGATGTATTTTATCCGTGAAAGCTTAAGAGCGTTTACGCGGTACGGCTTTTCATACAAACTTTCAAATCCTTATTTTTCGAAATGAATGAACTGATTTTAATGAAACTTGGTATGCATACACTAGATATTCAGGTCTCAATAGTTATCAGAAAACAGTTTTGAAAAAGATTTTAGAAGGAGAGAGAGAGCGATTTTAAGTTTTCCATAGAAAGTGAAAAATCACTATATCCTTCCCCCTGAACTCTTTTTCGAATTTTTTTTCTGATAACTATTTAGACCTATATATCTACCGTACGCATACCAAGTTTTATTAAAATCGGTTTATTAATTTCGAAAAATAAGGATTTGAAAGTTTGTATGAACAGCCGTACCGCGTAAACGCTCTCGTCTCTTATCGTTTGAAAAAATGGATGGAGCTTTGATCCCGCGGCTCCGCTCGCGTGGATGTCGGTTATCGCGTAAAAAAGTAGCCTATGTCCTTCATCGTATCGGACTCCGGTGCAAAGGGTGGTCGCGAACCAGGCGTTAGCCCTACCACCGTACAGGATTGGCCAGTCTTGTAAGGTATTAGGTGAGACTGTCCAAGATGCGCCGAGCGCTCGGTTCAGTTGAGCGCCTAATGGAACAAATTGCGCTACACGAAGAGGCTCCTTCATGCATCCCAAAACTATGGAACAGTTACTTTCTAAGCCAGCTGCCAAGAATTGATTAACCTTGGGATCTAGACAAGTTAGATTCTGTCAACGGTAGCGTGGCGAAGGCGATTGTCAATACGTCCAAAATGTATGGGATTGACAGAATGATGCTATCGAAATGTCACGTGATGATATTTTAATATTTTTGCATTTCGACAGCCGCATTAGCTTATTGAATGGCACATTGATATACCTAGGTGATATGTGGCACTAGACGCTCACATCACCTACGTTTTTACGATGAGTTATTTACAGAAACGCAATGCTGGTATAGATTCAGAAAAATCGAGTAAACATTGCCCGAATTGGGTATTATAATATTTTTCGTTGTTTTGTAAATATGTAGGTAACTCTGTAAGTTAATTTCAATAAACACCTGGTTTTTGCTTCCCATCTCTTTGCAATTACGACCGAAAAGACTCAGTGAAACGACACGAATTCATTCTTTTTTTTTTTTTTAACGTTGCTCCATACTAAGAAATACTCCTGTATCGTGGGTGCGTTTACACACACAAACACCCAGACCCGAAACAGTTATCTGTAGGCCATACAAATATTTGCTCCGTGCAGGAATCGAACCCGCGACACGCAGCGCAGCAGCCGATCGCTCAACCACCGCGCCAACCGTGTCGTCATTAAACTCAAAAACAAATAATGGTATTTTACCGTACTTTTAATTGATTAGAAAGTAGGTACATCTAAGCGTAATAGCGTTAGTTGTAAAATTATTTTCTTTTAATTTTGTGTTTTTTTGTGCGCAATTTCTGGAGGAATAAAAGTCTTATCTTTCTTTCTTTAGAGTACAATACTCCATATTAGAATACGGTTGGTAACCCTAGCTATGAATCACAAAGTTAAACAAGTTTGGAAGTGATTCGAGCAAAAACAGACGAGTGTCTTGACCACTTCGAGATACACTAAATCAACAGTATAACAATAAAACCGGGCAAGTGCGAGTTGGACGCGCGTGCAAAGGGTTCCGTAGAATATTTCTTTAGCATGTCTCGTTTCTTATAGGTTTTCCTGTAATCTATAGGTAAAGACCTGGTATTTTTTTTTAATTTTATGCTCTGTAGTTTCGGAGATAAGGGGGGGGGGGGGTGAGAATGTACATTGTCTACCAGTCAATCTATTTTCTTTAATCACTTCAGAATGGAACATTTTAAAATTATGAAAAAATACTTGCAAGAGTAGTTTTAATTTTTCTGCTTTTGACTACAAAAATTACCCCATATTCAAAATGTATTTATTTTCGTTACGCATCCATTTTTAGGTCACAGAAGATTAAATTAATACCAAACAACAGAATCAGTCCAGTAGATTCGGAGAAAATCGGCTGTGACAGACGGACAGACAGAGGCAACCGAGTGATCCTTTAAGGGTTCCGTTTTTCCACACAGAGATTCGGAACCCTAAATTAATAGAGTAATGGAGTGCACATGAATTATTGAACACATAGCTTCATATATTTGCTAAAAGGCGCATAAATCTTTGTTGTGTGGCTGTGTCGCTATATTTTCGCGGTACTAGGTGTCGAATAGAAAATGAATAGTCAGTCACTACAACATTTTATTTATGGGCACTTTTAGCGTATTAAATAATCGAGTGACTGTTTCGCTTCGTGTTTCTGAATATAGCCCTTTCGCTTTTAAGAGTTAATTTGCAGGTTTTTAATATTTATGGAAGGAAAGAAGGCTTTTCTTTGCCTTTTTGTTTCTAAAAGGGAAGTGACGACCCTTTTTAAAATTCTAATAAACAGTATTCGTAGCTGACTGGCTTCAACGAAGAGATACTGTTGATTTTTTTATAAAATCTTCCTTATGCTAAGTATAGCTACGCATACTACATTAATTTACATTATTTTTAATTTTACAGTATAACCTAAGTTCTTTACGGTACAGTTATATTGGCGATCTGTCAATTTTTGTGACCTGTCATTTTTCGATGTGTGAATTTTTGTTGTGACTGAATAACTTACGACGCAGACACGAGATTTTATGAGACTTGACACAACATTTAGAACACCAAAATAAAGTGTATACGAGTTTCCAGCTTACTATTACTTATTCCGAGGTGAAACCCTAATTTGACTGGAATGCTGCTAATTTGACTGCTGCGTGCGAATAGCAATGAATGTACAAGATGTAAATGAAGCAAAAGGAGTACGTATTATAAGTCCCATGGTAGGCTGTATTGGCCGAACTGTAGACTGTCAGTCAGTACCTATAAATAAAGAAAAGTCTTCATGCCTCTCATCATCTTGTTGGCACCGAGTAGTTCTGCTGCTACAATGAAACAAAGCTCCTTTGCAGAAATAGGGGCAAGGAGCCTTCTTTGAGCGAAGTAATCCATTAGCATACGTTACTAGCTACACTAGCTTGAGCTTACGGTACTCATCTTGTTAAGGACATATGTCCATGTAAAATGGAATCAAAGAAATGGTAAGAAAGCAACTGTTCATAATGAAGCCTTTTTTATACTATTGATAGGCACGCGCTTGACCACTATCTCACCTGATGGTAAGCGATGATGTGGTCAAAGATGGAGCACGCTTGCCTAGAAGTAACCTATTCACTCTTGACTTAAAGACTCCTAGGTTGTAGCCATCAGGAAATACAGACTTTGGCAGGGAATTCCACTCCTTATCTGTACGCACAATAAATGTATTCCCAAAACGTTTTGTCCGAGTGGGTGGGATGTCCAACATGTACCGGTGGCCCAGTGCCGTTCGACCAAGTCTCGTATCCACTAGGCAACATTTGACGCGCGACATGATGCACAACATTCATATCATCGTTCACACATTCCATCTATCAATACACTCCAATCAATTGAATTTATATATTATTCAAATCAAATCAAATCAAATTGTTTATTTGTGATACATGGGTTGCATGCATGTTATATTTCGGGGAATATAACTTCAACATCCAAGAATTTTCTGTTAAATAAGCTGTAACTTTTCACACCTTTTTTCACAGAATAGGGTATTTTATTGAACAAATTAGTCCGCCAGATAGATTTAATTTTTGAAATGGCAAAAAATACGTATGTAATATTTTTTGAAAATCTAACGGACGACTAAATAGAATTATTATTTTTTATCTAGTATAATACCATATTCTTGAAAGTCAAATGTAAATTCCACGTAACTACATGTTCTAGTTGCAGAGCATAGAAAGTCGGTTATATTCGTAAGAAAGTTTATAAAAGAAACAATTAGTTGCTTGATATGAGGAGCCAATTAGGAGCGTCAAAAGACTTGCATTAAGTTGGGTTTAAAGAAAAAGTGGCTTTTGCTGTGACCATCGTGTTCGATGTCATCTTATTATTATTTTCTGTAACAACGCGTACAAGCTCTTTTATATTTTATTACTTAGTAAATAGAAGCGAGGTTTGCTTCCTTTTATTCTTATTCTTTAGTGTACACACACAGTATTTAATTAGGTACACAGAGGTTAATTGGGGTGGCTTTATTCTTAAAAAACTTGTTTTAACTTCATCCAATTATTGTAATTAGGCACTGTTGGTCTGTGCATTTTCCTCTGTTTTGCATGCAGAAATATAATCATTTTTTAATAATCGTACCTCAAGGACTAGTTCAAACTGGTTCAGTTTAGTTAGTTAGTTTTAGTTAGTTTGGACCCTATCGGCCTATTAAAATGGTAGTAACTGGCTAAGTAACACTAAATTAAATTAAAATTGGAAGAAGGCCTCCAATTTTAGATATAAGAAAAAAAAGAATTACATTTTATAACGTCTAACTCTATGTTAATGAACGACCTAACTTTTAAACTACAAACTTAAAAGTTCTCAAAGATGCACAAAATAAAATTAAACCATTGTTGCCAAGCAGAACAAGTCCAAATAATTACCATGCAACTTTCTGTTCTGAATTAACAATAGAGATGCATCCAGTACGTATCTAAGTGGAACTGGGACACTATTCTAATGGCGTATCGCTCGTCGCCATGGAACGGCTGCATTATTCAGCCGAGAATCCATTTATTTCAAGGTTTTTGTTTATGTTTTATCTATTGTATTGTTACAGTTATGTTCTGTTTCACCTTTATACGAGTACACACATATACCTACGTAAATTCACACCTTTTGTCGCATGAAGGTAGGCATAAGCTACGATAGCAGAGCGCCACCTGCTACGATCCTTATACGTACATTCTCGTTTTGAGAGCTCCTTGACTTCGAAACGGAAAGTTATGTAATATTATGGTTGATGAATTTGTGGTAAATCATCAACGTGCCACGATGTCGTCGGTGGCAGTGCCGAGGAGAAGGCTGCATTGCGTAACAAGAGGAATAGCACCGGAATCATAGATTTATGTAAGGCGCAATAATTTACATTGCCCTTTCTTTTTTTTATGGATGGGAAATCATCAAATGGAAGGGAATGTCAGACTTTTACTGACTAAAACCCATCCGTGCTCCCTTTGCTTGCCAGGGCCAGGCTCTGGCCCTAAAGGGCCCCGTCTACTATGCTGACATCTCTTTGAGGCGCGCGTGGAACATAACGCGCCTTCGAATCACTTTGCTCTTGACCTAATATCTCTTCGTGGGTACCCGAACAATAATAAATATTCTTTTTCATTGGACGTCGTTTCAAGACAGGTTTATGTTTGTGAATTTCTGAATGTTAATATGTTTGTAGGTATAAACCCACCAACAGATAAATGTGCAATATTTATCTAGTGTCGACCATAGCAGCACAGTTTCTCATACATGCTCTCTTGCCTTCCTGCCAATCATATTGCTGTAGCCTTTCTGCCGAGAAAGATTGATTTTGCATGTTTGCAGTTACTCGTACATCTTCTCACTTGGGTTCAGATTTATATGATTTTATCCTCTCAAAAACTGTTGGAAGTTGGAACGCACACAAGCTGTCTTTACGACAAAGTTACATCGCACAGTTATATCGGAAGTTTTAGTTCACCTATATCCCAAGAGCTCCAGTGGGGCAGAACTCAACTGTCTCCTGGAACAATGTAGCATAAGTTTCCCGTTTGAAAAGTTGTTGAAGACTAGCTATCGCCCGTTAATATAAATTTCTGCGAAAAAAAAAAAAAAAGAAGCCTATGACGGAGATGGTTATAGGCTTCCTTCCAAGTTTGATTCAAATCAAATCAAATACGTTTATTTGTGTACACAGGTGAAAAAGGTGGAACAATTACAAGGTTTAATTTTGGTACAGAAACAGATGGCTATCTCTGTAACAAAATTCATCAAAACATAGTTCAGTGATTTAGGCGTAAAATCATTACAAACGATCACTTTTCGCATTAAGGTCTAACATAAAAAAAAAATATAGTAAAAGTTACCATCCTTCTTTATTTTACCTCCAAAAATGTACCTACTAATTAGGTACCTACTGATGTGATTTGCTTTTTGCTTGCATGAATAAAAATTGGTCGTCTAAAGACGAGTTGGACAGATGTCATTGTTGTGAAGTACGTAAGCCCAACAGTGGGTGAAGTCGGTTTGCTGATGATGCTATCACGAACCAATCTGAAGTCGTCTGAATATTGGTCAAGAGGTAGACGATGATGATGATCATGGACTTAAATGTTCCTTTAGGTATTGTTAAAATAGTTGGTTAAGGGTTTTGTATAACAATAATAACACAAAACCAACAAATTATATTTTCTCTATCACCATTTTTGTTCACTAGATAATTGACATTGTTATTGACAACACTGGAATGACTTATATATGTGTCCATTTGTAACATTCCTTCTAAGAGAATTAAACTACTTACGACATATTATTTGGAGAAACATTCGTTTGATGCCACGATGTTGTGTTTTGATTTTTATTAAGTCTCCAGTATTTGGAAATATCAAAGGGCAGATTCATTGCGCAATCATGAGATTTTTCTTTTCCATTTGATGTTTCTTTCATTTCATCATTTTTTACTGTTGGTTATCTGACTGTGTGTGTTCATCGTGTACTTTTACAGGGTGTCTTAATTGATTGGCAATCTTTTATAAGGTGAATGAACGCATCATTAGTAGAGGTACAAACAACTGATAAAAAAGCGGCCAAGAACGAGACGGACTCGCGCGCAGTGTTCCTAATCATACTCGGTATGTTACATTTAAGCAATTGACTTCATATATTATGTTCTTCTTGATATACTATGTTTTCCTATACCTATTCTAAAACTTAATAAAAGTGATATAAAGTTTGGCGCGGGAATGTTCAAATAATTATCATCAATTTATTTATCATATTTAGTTTAATTTTTTTTTTTTTAAATACCTTATGTTTGAAACCTTTTTTTTTATTTGATCACACGGCATATTTGATTATTTTTCAAGTCAATTTTTCCTTTTTTCTAAGATCTTACGATTGGGAGAGTCTTCGCAATGAAATAGCCTTTCGAGGCTTTCAGATTCAGGTAGTCAGGTTGTAGCGGCATCAATGCCCACAAGAAAAACAAACGAAGCGAAATTTGTTGTTTGTAATTCGTCCGCAATGCCGTATATCTCGCCAGCAGCAAACTACTAACAAAATTCTGCATCACGGTATCAGAGTTTTTCATGCAAGTTGAACATAGTTATATTCAACAGTCCGAATATCAACTATCAGGCAGTTGCCCACCGGACACAACAACCGTCGGTCGGCCGTCGGCCGGTCGGCGGATCCTTCCTTTTCAATGAAGGTTTGCGGGACGTTACACTCTGTTCCGCATTCCCTCTAAAAGGCCATGTGTCATCTTCCTTACATGGATGAACTGAAACTCTTAACCCCTAACAATTTGCGAAAAGCTTAAACCACGCTTCTTGACTTAAAGCCTAGGCCTTAAACCTCCAGCAGTGTGCTTATAGCATTAAGATAATGAGCCAAGCAGAACTAAAGTGGACTCAAACTGATGCCCTAAAATATACATCATTTAATCCAAACAATTATTCTCTATCCAGGATGTCGACCGATTCAAGGGAACAATAGGCTTATTGTTCCGTTGCATTGCCTCATACATAAATCGAGGCGCGTGGGCTTGCATCTATTTTGTATAAATCCAACACCTGCATAGTCCTTGGCCTTCTTATAATAAATCTAAAACTAGCTTTTGCCCGCAACTTCGTTCGCACAATTCCCGTTTCTCGTTCCCGTAACGGAAAATCGTCTCTTAGTGCTCCCCTACTCCACAAGGCACATACACACCAAATTTCAGCTTTCTACGACTAGAAGTTTCGGCTGTGCGTTGTCTGATAATCACTCAGTCAGACACCAGTAACGGAAGAGTTTTACATGTTTTGATAATTTCAACAGATCCTTGTGAGATCGACAAACCTGTTGGAGGCTAGTAGCCATATCGTCTGAGTGCATCAAGAGTGGCGTCATCAAACCTGTTACTGATCCGAATAGCGTTGGGCCGAGAGGTAAATAGTTATTAATAAGTATTAACACATACAAAGAAAAATAAACTCGTTCTCGTTAAATGATTCATTATTCTCTTCGAAGTAGAGTCTTATCATTAGGTCGGGCGAAACATGTTATTGTAGATTTGCATATTATAATACCCAAGTAACAATTAATGTTTTCGAAATATATTTTGTTATAGTCCTCTATCCGTCACCAAAGGCGGACGCATCATCACCTTAGTTTAGTTGAATTAACGTAGTCTGGAACGAGTTAGAATGTATAGAATGCCGAGTGTGCTAGCGTTGATGACACTATTCGTGGGTTTAGCAGACTCCTTTTCCTGGGGTGAGTACAAGTAAAAACACGACAGTTTTTCGTATTTAGCCTACGGGACGGGCCCCAATACTAAACCTTTTTTTAGCATCGAGGTTTTTCCCCCGTATTGACTTTTTCCCTTTTTTGTTTGTTCCGACTATGAAGATTTTTTAAATATTAATTTTGTCATGCGGGCTTTCTTGCGTTATATTAAGCTTGATTTTATCTTTTTAGAAAAAAAATAGTCCATGGTACAGTACCCAATGATATTTCCCTCTAGTATGACTTTTTAGGGTTCCGTAGTCAACAACAAACCTTTATGGTTTCACCATGTCCGTCTGTCGGTCTGCCTGTCTGCGGTTTGGCTCACAGACACTTAGTACCAGAAAGTTGGTATTTGGTATGGGTATAGATATCAATTATGCTGAGAAAGTGATAAAAAAAAATTAAAAAAAAAAATAGGGTATAAAAAATTCATCGCCACTCTATGTGTAGAGACATAAAGTGGCGATGATTTTTTTAAATTTTTATTATCCGAATTGATAACCTACTCCGTTTTTAGGTGGTTGAAACAATTATTATTTTAGCGTCGAAATAAGCCTGGTACACATACATTTTAAAGACAAAACACGAAAGGCTAATGAAAGAAAATCTTATTTAGCTATCAGCTTGTTATAAAATTTTACTTTCATGTTGCAGATTTTATCGTAGCCAGATCCAACAGACTAGAATTTTATAATGAAGGAACGTTAGCATATACGGCAACGCCAGCAGCTCATCGTATCAAATGGATAATTTACGATCCAGTACATGAGAGAGTGCTGTTTGCCGACAGACATAACAGCGAATACTCTTTATCTAGTTTTGACATAGCAACAAAGAACACGCAATCATTAATTAAGAAAAAACCAAACCGATACCTTACTAGTGTCGCCTACGACCCGGCCACAGAAGTACTTTTTGGGACTTTTGTAAATAAGATATATTCGTTTTCATTAAAACCTGGAAATAACAATATAGTTAACGGAGATCTTGTGATTAATTTGGAATCGACTCGACCCCGTGAAGTTGCTGTAGACAGCTGTGGAGGGTACGTGATCAAAGTTTTTATATGTGTCGTTGCGTCTCATGCTTGCAAATATTAAGACAAAGTTTGAAGTAATTTATTACTGAATTAGGTTTAAGTAATAAATTAATTCAAACTTTTCACTTATACGCAATTTATATTTCAGGTATCTTTACTGGACAGCAAGTAACATTATTGAGAGAGTTAAATTTAATGGTTCTAAGAGAGAAGTTATAATAGACAGAGATATTACGATAAAACAAGGCTTGACCATTGACACACAGAAAATATACTGGATTGAATCTCAAGAATATACCGATGGTTCATTTTGTATTGAAAGCGCAGATTTGAATGGAAAGAATCGAAGAACATTATATTGCGAATCAGAATCCGAATCATCACCAGACAAACTATCTTTGTCTAAAGATTTTATATCGTGGAGGGACAGCATTGAAACAGCCTTCTTCTGGCAATTACCTATGAATTCACGGAATCGTACAGATGTAACACCTAATAAAATGTCAATGACTACAACTTCTAACTGCACTTTTTACGGTTCCCAAGATATAACCGCTAACTATAAAATTAAAGAACGAACTCAGGGTGTTCGAAATTGTCATGCACTGAAGAGTCTGCTACCAGGGTACATCGACTGCCTAAATGATTTTGCAGATGTAAGGCCGTTTTGCGTCAATGGTACAAAAGTTAGTGGGGAATCTCGTTGTGAATGTGCTGAGGGTTACATCGGTGAGAGATGTGATGTTTCAATATGTAACAACTATTGTTATCAAGGAGATTGTTACGTCACTGGTGAGGGACAACCTAAATGCAGGTAAAACAAAAGTGTTCATCCATTCCTTACTTAACATTACTACGAATGCAAAAAACTTCTAAATAAATAGATTGCACGCACTTATGAGGAAAATAAAGCCCTCTTGCAGCATTCAACATAATTCTATTACCTACACTCCACACACACTCGCATATAAACAAAATACACATGCTATTATTGTAGGTATGCATTGTAAAAGCTTAGAAACAAAAAAGATAACTTTAAATTGTTGTCATAGTTTTGTTCTGTTATCCTCAAATTGTAAGTATTTTTTGTAACAATTATTTTCGGAAGAGTGAAGTCTCATAATGAAGGCCAGTCAACCTTTGGTCAAATTATTGTCATTCGCCATAGTTTTGATATTCTCAAATTGTTATTATTTTGTAACAATTATTGTCGGAAGAGTGAAGCATAATGAAGGCTTTTGCCTGCATAAAGAGACCTCATTCTTGCTTAAAAGAGCACTTGAAATACTAGCTGTAGTTTACACTCATGCAAGAAAGTTATTAACTTGTATTTGTCTAAAGTACTGTTTTAAATCGTATTCCAAAACACAGCCTTCTGTGGCGCTAGACAAGCAATTATCTAGCGCCACAGAAGGCTGTGTTTTGGAATACGAGAATAGCAATATTCTATTAGCAAATGCGATTGTTGAAATGCCAAAATACAAAGGATTGATTACGTGATATTTTGGCAGCGTTTGTCAATCCTACACATTTTTTACTTTTTGACAATCGCCTTCGCCATCCACCGCTGGCATAATGTCACTAGTCTAGACCACGTCTAGACCCTCATATTTGATAGCTTCCTTGTTTATCAAGTTAACCTGTTTCATAGTATCTTCGTTATTTCAGATGTTATGCCGGTTACTCTGGAGAGAGGTGTGTAGTCGACTCGTGCCATCAGTATTGTCTAAATAATGGTGCTTGTACCCTGAATAATCATAGTGAGCCTATCTGTCAATGCACTCGACAATATAAGGGTGAACGATGCGCAGGTGAGTTTGTTTTAAAATCCGTCCTAAGGCGCTGGACACACAGAAAAGACGTAAGACGAGGACGGGGCGTGGACATAATATGTCTCTTCCGCGTCATTTTCATACAAAATGTATAAAAGCGTCGCGACCCAAAACATATAGAAAGAACAGGGCGCAGACACGACGCTTACTCGTCTGCGCCGTTTTGTAGAAACATACAGAAAGGACGGGGCACGAGCGCGAGCGGACGAGGGAAGGGCAAGAACGGGGGGCACACACAACTACACCACCACAATTAACCACATCCTCCTCTTCGGAAGAAAAGCCATCTTTTCTTCCGAAGATGAGGCCGTCCGATTTTGACAGGATTCCATAATCCTGTCAAAATCGGACGGCTGAATGAAGTTGGTTGAAAACCGTTATCACCAGCGTCACGTCCGTGCCTCGTCTTTTCTATATGTTTTAAAAATGCGCGACGACGTCGCCCCGTCCTCGTCTTACGTCGTCGTCGAAGACTGAACTGTCCTGCAAAATGGTTAATTTCGGACATAAACTAGCTTTTACTCAAGAAATTATAGAAAAACGCATATCTTTTTCATTTTTTTACAAGGCTGGATCCAAGATCTGTTCTTGAGGGTTCAAAAATCACAAACAAGAAGTGTGTTTATCAAAGGATATTCAGGGTCAGAAGCAATTTCTACTATGATATCTGTTTCTGATAGAACTTTGTTTGTTTTTCAACTCCTTCTTCCTTTTCCTTGTGATCCTGATAAATTAAAGTAAAGGTTCATGACCCAAACGAAACACACATTGATGAATGCATAACTGATTGAAGCAGAGATTTTTCCAAGACGACCGAGTTTTCGTTGTCTTACGCAGACAAGCTAAAGAGTGAAATGACACTGAATCTTGAACAAAATAAAGACCTTTGATCCTAAATCATCAAGTTATGTGGTTCCAGTTATTATCAGTAAAATTTAGTTTATAAACGAAGATGTATTTTTTATTATGATTACAGTCAAGTTTCATGAAGGACTTCACTGGCTTCCTATTGTGGATAGCAGTTTGCCTCCAAACGCTATGGTTTGTGGGCCTGAAAATAAAGATATGTACATAGCCAGAGCTAACATTAGTGGTTCGCTGTGTCCTGGGAAATATGTACAGTCACTTGGCACAGGTTTCATTCCTTGGGGGGGCACGGAACATACTCGCACCAGAGAAGAAATTCAGGTACAATTATTACTTCTAAGTTTTCAATCAAACCGTTTTTAACAGACTTAAAAAAAAGAGAAGGTTCTCATTTGATTGTATTTTTTGTTTGTTACCTCGTATCTCCGTCATTTATGAACCGACTTGAAAAAAATATTTTTATGTGAAAGGATATTGTACTTCTCGATTGGTCCCATTAGAATTTTATCAAAATCGGTTCAGTAGTTTGGTTTTTAAATCCAAATAGCTGGAAAAAATATGTGGAAAAAATCATTTTTTTAGGTGTGGGGTACCACTAAAAAGTGAAAAATAAAAAACTTTTCAACAAAAAAAACTGACTTCCAAAAAAAACCACTACAAAGTACAAAATAACTTTAATTTCGATATTTAGTGTTTTTAGTTTCTTCTTCGTTAATTGACTCCGACTTCTGAAATTAAAGTTATTTTGTACGTTGTAGTGGTTTTTTTTGCTAAAAATTTTTTTTCTGATCATGTCTTTTGTACACTCATCTGTCACAGAGGTTATTCTATACTTACTTAGTTTGTATTATTATTATTACAGTCTGAACAATTGACTGCAGTTTTATGAGATAAGAATAATGCTCATTTAAATTTTATTTACAGATATTATGCGGGACTAATGCTCGGTGGGTTAAAACAAATCCCAACAAAGTACCGCAAAATGCATTCATCGGCGGACACACAGGTGGAAGTGCTGAAGCTTTTGGTGAACCTCTGTACATAGGTAGAACTATGATTGATGGCAAATATGTGTGTGGAAAAGCCTATGCCCGTTACAATCTTTGCTACTTCCCATATAATGGCAGGGAGGAAGTACTATCTTCCTGTGAAATATTAGTCGAACTAGATGACGAAATATAACATATTCCTATCACTTATGCTGTTTTTTTTCCCTACCAGCAATGGAACTTGGTGTCGGGATAGTTGAATATTTCTTCAGTTCATATAGAAATAGTTATTAAAATTAGTAATAATAAGCTTATGTTTCAATAAATATTAAAATCTGATTAGGGTATGACCTTTTAAGTAAGAAAAAACACATTACTGACTTAAGTACTCTCTGTAGGTGGAGTTTGTGTTTCATTCATCATTTGGCTCCGTCAGCTGGGACTGGTCAATTCTCAACTGCCACGGTTTGTTTTAATTGTTAGTACTTCGAATTGTTCCTTTTTTGTTTTTGTCGTGCACGTCTTTCTACATCGAACTATGTAACTACAACTTTGTAATAATTAATTTATTTAAAAGTGTGTCTATGGAGTTTCTTGCACGTTCTTCTCCAAAGAGATCTACGCTTTGAAACGTGCAAATAGCTTCACC
The DNA here is from genome assembly GCA_947386135.1 of Melanchra persicariae. NCBI lineage: Eukaryota > Metazoa > Arthropoda > Insecta > Lepidoptera > Noctuidae > Melanchra > Melanchra persicariae. The sequence continues at coordinate 5,756,430 of OX376655.1, read as the reverse complement.
TCTGTGACTAACCGACTGGGGCTTGAGACAAGTGAGATTCTGTCAACGGTAGCGTGACAAAGTCGATTGTCAAAACGTCAAAAATGAATGGGATTGACAGATGCTATCAAAATGTCACGTGAACAAACCCCTACATTTTGGCATTTTGACAGTCGCATTCGCTAATTGAATGGCACATTGTCTAGGGCCTCTTGACAATTCAAAAGTGCCTGTAAATGGTTTAATTGAAATAAATGTTTGACTTTGACTTTGACTTTGACTTTAAGCTTTATTTAAAATAAAATAAATAAGAATTGTTATGATGCCATTTTGCCTGTTTCACGTCCAAAGTACATTCTGAACCATGAACTCTATTACAGGGAGAAGCAGTCAGTAAATATTAAAAGTATCAAATGTGGCATCATCCTTAATAAAAATTATGTAAATTGCCCCTTACAAGGCGAAATTGGTAATGGAAGTGGGTTTAAAATAAAGCCATAGCCAAAAAATACAATGCAAAAGATCATCAACGGTCCTCTTTCAGAATCATAACAATATTATACAAGATCGAGCTTGTATCTATGTTCTAACTGCATACACAATAAAAAAAAACAACACAGGTGCTCAAAAACTGGCTGGATATTGTCCTTTTTTTATAGTTGGGAAATCATCAAATGACTTCCGCTCTGGACGGAGTGTCAGACTCTTACTGACTAAATGCCCTTTGCGTTCCAGGGCCGCGGTGACTCTTTCGAACAAATTCCGCAACCCTGGCAGGCACTCGCCTTTAGTGGGCACTCTGCTGACACTTCTTTGAGTCACGCGTGGAACACAACCTGCTGTCGACCCGGGCCTGGTTTTTATCGCTGGCCGGGAATCGCCCTGCGACTCCTGACGCCCGGGGTGTCCCCTTCTGTTGCGGCGGCTGGGGTGTGAGGTTTGCCTCTTCCTCACGTGGCCCGCCGTCCAAGCAGGGCAGACCTCCATCGTGTCTTTCGAGCGATCCTCACAGTGATGACACCAAGACATGTCCTCTCGCCGAATACGAAACAGGTAGCTCAAATGTTACATGTTGGTTGTTTTTTATGTTAGTTTGGACTAGCTGTAGCCGCAGCTTTGCTTCCGTGGCTTTGCGTGGAGAAATCACTTTTCTTAATAAGTAAAAACCGATGAATGTGCGTAGGGTACCACATGAGGTTCCAGAGACTCTTCGATGTAACGTGACACATTTAATGACGGTAAGTCAAAGTCAAAGTCAAAGCATTTATTTCAAATAAACCATTCACAGGTACTTTTGAATTGTCAAAGTCTATTTGCACGTTCCAAAGCGTAGATCTCTATGGAGAAGAACGTACAAGAAACTCTATGGACACTCTTTTAAACCATTTTGTGTTTTACAAAAATCCTGGTTACAATAATACTTGTTGCGTCTATATGTGAGAACAATGTGAAGAAAGAAAAAAAGAATTCTAAGTATCCAATAAGTATTAAATATTAAATAAGCCAGTGACAGCTAAGAGATGACCAGTCTCCACTGACGGCGCCCGTTCACGAACATGACGCGTGCATCAGCACCATTCAGCTCAACCATTTTGAAGGGAACCGAATGATCCAATGCAGGCGCCATCATCAGCGAGACATTCGAGCGAGCATGACACACCCTCAACTGCCCCTGCTCACTCATGTCAAAAAAGGAAATTAACATAATAGGCTCCATGGTCCTCACATTTACAGGATTTTAAAATAAAAAATGCTTCTACTTTATATAAAACTATGAATATCAATTTTCAAAAACAGAAAAAGAAAAGTAGTATTTAAAACATAATATAACAAAAGTCCGGAAGACGCAGCGTTGGAAGGCCTCCCACAAGGTGGACCGATGACCTGGTGAGGGTCGCGGGTAACCGATGGATGCGAGACGCACAGGACCGGTTGTTGTGGCGACGCTTGGGGGAGGCCTATGTCCAGCAGTGGACGTCTTTCGGCTGATATGATGATGATGATGATGATGATGATGATAACAAAAGTGGAAAATGTTTATTTGTCTACACAAAGAAGGGTGAGCATCTCTTCCAAATATCTTAACTAGAGGAACCAAGCGGCTGAGACTGTGGAGCAGGACCGGCATTATGTGAGGTCCAGGTACAAAAGCAAGTTCGGTTTAACAGTTTGAGATCTTTGGAAACCTAGTATTGAAAAAAAAATTGGTTTTCAGTTACGACACCCCTTTCAAAACCGTTTCGATCCTCCAAATATTCCCCCAAAATTATCTATACTGTGGCGATACTAAACTGCATTTAGTAAAGTTGGGTCAGAATGTCAATTCTACCTGCGTGGTGCTAAAACAATTCCTTTACTTGAGTAGTTTCTTGCAATATTCACAGTACAGGTGTATGTATGTACCAGTTTTCGCACTAAACATAAGTATGATATACAGCGTTATTTGTAAAACACTAACAACCTTTGAGTTGGTGAAAGTACTCACGATTATAAACAACTTTTGCTATAGGAAAGATGGATGAGAGATGGAGACAGTGTGGTTTCAGTTACGATTGTTATCAGCACACTTTTACTATCTACCCGACAATCGGACGCAATTATCCCGGTTCATTAACCCAAGGTTCATTTTCATTACCCATCAGCTATTTATAGACCAATTACCAAAGTCAAACTTTCACCAACTGTCTACCCGTCTCGAATCAAGATTGATAAATCGCTTCCAATTTTCCACGACATAAAATGTGCGGATCATGTCACATAAACCCTCCCTAATAATCCCTCACCACCAGAAAGTCCCCGAATAATTAAACAAAAACAAAATCTATGACCCTTATACCTCATCAATAAGGGCTAGAATGGAATGTCGTTGTCTATCAGATTTTATTAAGAGTCAATGAATAGAGCCGCTCGTTGGCAATTTGCTTCGACAAGGAATACCTAAATAATTAATTTCATTGGCATTTGGAAGTGAAAGAACCCTCATTTGCACTTTACTTCGCCAGTTGGTAGTGGACGTGGAATCAATTTACATTCGCTATAATAAAAAAACTTAGATGAATAGAGCATTAACGATGTTGACAAAAGGGATTTTTTAGTATGGTATCTACACTTGGTTTAGAGTTCTGGTAGAATACGCTTCCTAGCTATTCGAAAATAGAGATAACAGTGTCCGTAGACGACAAAGTGATTTAATAAAAATGGCTTTACGGATATAACCATTTTCACCAGAGTATTTAAAAGGGTACAATTTAAATGCTCATCAAAATAATTTTTAGACCCTAAGACTAAATACCAAGTTAAATGTATTAGCTTCATATACATTATTTTTGCTTATCAAAATAGATAAATACTCACCAAATATTGTACTAGGAGAACTAAGGATGCAAGAGCGAGCGAAGCGAGCTCAGAACTTGGGGCACCCCGACTCGGACAGGTTTGGTTTGAAGGGGATGGCGGGTATGGTGAACATTCATTCATTCTGGCAGGTATTTTTAATTTATTGGTAGTAAAATAGGTGAATTTCTGATAGGCGTTTAAACACTTCGTGAAACTTAATGTGGAGAGCATTTATCTATTCTGGCAGCTATTTCGAATTTATTTGTAGTAAAATAGCAGAATTTCTAGTAGGTGTTTAAACACAAGCCTATTTAAAATCAACACAGAAACTGTATATAAGACTATTTCTTTATTATAGAGGGTTTAGTGAAAGAAAGTAAACCATGTGTTGCTCTGAAAACAAAGATAATATTTTATTGTCTCCACTTTTCACATTTTTGTAAAACAAAAACTTGAGAGGTGTTAAGGGACACCCGGATGGAACGAAGTTCCTTTCGATTAATTAGTGAAGGAATTGTAATAAAATATTATATTATTTTTTTTAAGTTATAGGTACGCACGGCTTACAACTGTAGCAAAAAGTGTCGTTACAACTTTTGGTCTTATTTTTTTCCGTCTAGCCCCCTTTCGCAACGCGCGTTAAGGAACTTCGTTCCAAAAATTAATATTTTTACTCTATAATAGAGATAACGTACCTGAAAATCAAGAAACGGCATTTAAAGTTTATAATTCCTTTCTACAATCCCAATGATTAACTTATGTTTTTCAATTATGAAGCTTCGATGAAAATGTCACCATCTTGGCAAAATACAAGGCTGCCAAAATAGTACTGTTTCTCCGTCAGGTGGCGTCATCCTTGGAATAACTAAGGTAACAGTTACCGACCGAAATAAATGCGCCAAAACTTAAAACTAAAAAGGAAGGATCTTATTCCGTGAAATAAGAGCACTAACAAGCTGTCTGTTGTCCATCACACATAAGTAGGTAGGTAAAACAAAATCAGCCCATAATCGATGGATCGACCAATTACAAATCAAATTGTCTAACATCAGCTGAACATTTATTGAGTCAAGACCATGTAAGCACCTAAGACATTGGTTAATCCAATTCTGTTGCTTGGCGGAACGTACAATCAATCTGCCGCGATAATTGGACGAGCTAGTCTTGAGAGTTGTGATGTATTTGTATTTATAAGGTAATAGATATCTTACATAGTTTCTTGTAAAGCCGGATATACGGTTCACTAAAATTGCGCCATTTTTTTGATTTTGCGCCGCTGACAACAGATAAATGTGCAATAACGGTCATTGACCCACATACCTTTAATGACGTTCTTAATATCAAAATCAGAAATAAAGCTGTCCTGAATCGTCTTCTATCGTGATCCTGTACGTTCTCAAGTAGTCAAAAACGGTTCATAATTTATTGTTTGGGTATATCTATGTAGGGACATTAAGGACAGATCATTATTGACGTTCTTAATATCAAAATCAGAAATAAAGCTGTACTGAATCGTCTTCTATCGTGATCTTGTACGTTCTCAAGTAGTCAAAAACGGTTCATAATTTATTGTTTGGGTATTTCTATGTAGGGACATTTAGGACAGATCATTATTGACGTTCTTAATATCAAAATCCTACTAATATTATAAAGGTGAAAGTTTGTATGTTTGTATGTTTGTATGTTTGTATGTTTGTGTAACAATCAGGCAAAAACGGCTGAAGGGATTTGGATGAAATTTGACACACATGTAGTTCATATCCTGGAATAAAAAATAGGCTACTTTTTGTCCCGGTAAGTGGCATGGATTAATGGAGACTGGGGAGGAAGTGGAAACTCAGAGCCGCTGCTGCCTTAGTACTTCAGATTCACAAGTACCAGGAGACCAGAAACATCAAGTACCAGGAGACCAGAAACATGTCATAGTATTTTTGGGCTGGTATAATTATGTTGGTTTAAGGTAGGTGTAGGGTGGGTGTAAGGTAGGTGTAGGGTAGGTGTAGGGTAAGTGTTAGGGTAGGTGTAGGGTAGGTGTAGGGTAAGTATAGGGTAGGTGTAGGGTAGGTGTGGGGTAGGGTAGTGTAGGGTATGGTAGGGTAGGGTAGTGTAGGGTAGGTGTAAGGTAGGTGTAGGATAGGTGTAGGGTGGGTATTTTCTGAGTAAAAAGTTTACAATAGAAATCAGGAAACCTTGCTATTTCCGATATTCACGCGGGCGAAGCCGCAGCTGGTAGAAGCTAGTCAGAAATAAACTGACTGACTTCTATCGTGATCCTGTACGTTCTCAAGTAATGAAACACTGTTAATAATTTATTGTTTGAGTATATCTATGAAGGGATATTAAGGCGAGATCAATATACTTTATTGCAAGTTTATCTGGCGCCTATCATAATTATTGTTTTCTTTTGCAATGCTTGCTTTATCTATTGCACCTGCCGTGTTATCTCTTTACCACCCTTGGTCGACTGCCTGAGGCATTGTCCGCCATTGTAGCTTTGTGCATGAAATTTTAAATCCTACTAATATTGTAAAGGTGAAAGTTTGTATGTTTGTTTGTATGTTTGTATGTTTGTATGTTTGTATGTTTGTATGTTTGTATGTTTGTATGTTTGTATGTTTGTATGTTTGTATGTTTGTATGTTTGTATGTTTGTATGTTTGTATGTTTGTATGTTTGTATGTTTGTATGTTTGTATGTTTGTGTAACAATCAGGCAAAAACGGCTGAAGGGATTTGGATGAAATTTGGCACACATGTAGTTCATATCCTGGAATAAAAAATAGGCTACTTTTTATCCCGGTAAGTGGCATGGATTAATGGAGACTAAGGAGGAAGTGGAAACTCAGAGCCGCTGCTGCCTTAGTACTTCAGATTCACAAGTACCAGGAGACCAGAAACATCAAGTACCAGGAGACCAGAAACATGTCATAGTATCTTTTGGGCTGGTTAGGGTAGGTGTAGGGTAGGTATAGGGTAGGTATAGGGTAGGTATAGGGTAGATACCTATAGGGTAGGTATAGGGTAGGTGTACGGTAGGTAGGTGTAGGGAAAGTGTAGGGTAGGTGTAGGGTAGGTGTAGGGTAGGTGCAGGGTAGGTGTAAGGTAGGTGTAAGGTAGGTGTAGGGTAGGTGTAGGGTAAGTGTTAGAGTAGGTGTAGGGTAGGGTATGGTAGGGTAGGGTAGTGTAGGGTAGGGTAGTGTAGGGTAGGGTAGGTGTTTCCTGAGTAAAGAATGTACGATACAAATCAGGAAACCTTCCTATTTCCGATATTCACACGGGCGAAGCCGCTGGTAGAAGCTAGTAAATAAATATAATGTTTATGTTGTTTTTTTTATTTTTATTTATGAATGAGCTAGCTCTTGACCTCGATCACGCCTGATGGAAAGCGATAGATGAGGTCCATGATGAAGCGAGCGTGCCCAGAAGATGCCTTGAGGCACTGGTACTCCCACGCGTCGACGAAACATAGCAGGCTGCTTGACGCCGAACTCCGGTGGGAGGGTGGTCGCGAACCAGGCGGGCGTTAGCCCTACCACCGCAAGGGAAGGATTGGCCAGTCTTATAAGGTCTTAGGTGAGACTGTCCAGGATGCGCCGAGCGCTCGGTTCAGTTGAGTGTCAGATGGAACAAATTGCGCTACACGAGGAGGCTCCTTCATGCATCCAAAATCCAAAATCCTGTTACTAGTAGAGGGGAAAGTTATTTATAGCAAAACATTATTTGACTTTGATTGAATTTTAAAATTCAAGTTCTCGCTACTGTAATCAAATCAATCAAAATCAAAATTTATTATATAAGTAACTTCATTTTTTATGCTGTAACTAACAAGTGTTCTGCCAAAATCGTGAATACCCATTGGTTTTAATAAAACGTCTTCTATTAAAATAATATAAGGTACTAAGTTTACCTCATATAAATTTATGTCTTAACGATAAATGGCACTGCGTAGTGTTCTTACATGATGGAATTTTCTTTAAGCAAGAAAAAGATTTCATACAAACACGTCGCATTACGTCATGTCATGAAGTACTAACTAAGCTTGTGCCTTAATTTTATTAAAACACATTAACTATGTTACTTTATTTAAATATGTCTAGACGAGGAACTGTCCTCAAACTCAGGACCCTTCTTCAAAGTAGACTTTCAACGAAAAATCTTTGATCTAGAAACTATAGGTACGGAAAAGCGTGGTGGGAGAAAATTAATGAAAACTACATAATGACAAGTATACGCTCTTTAAAAGTAGCGATCACAATAATTCTTGGTTTTAAACAGACGGGCAATTCTTGAGTATTTTAAGGAGTAGAGTCGACAACTGTCAAACACCTCTAATTGCCGAACCCTTCTTTCTGACATTGACTGTCGCTGAGGCGATATAGCGATTTGAATTTTAACGCTTTTCAAGTACGAGATTGAACTTCAGACCTCTTCTTTGGCTGTAGACGGAATCATGACAGCCACAAAAAATACACATCCAAAACTGTGCCGTGTCTTGTCCAAATGCCATCAGTTGCTTCACCTTGCATCGTTAAGTTGACGTTAAAAATAAAAAAAACCCCCAAACAACCATCGTTTATGTTCCTATCGATTTTCTTTCAGCCAAGAAAAGAGGGCAAAGGCTTTTCACAACTTTTAAAATTTAATTTGTAACACGACTCTTTATGTTAAAATACTTTTTCACCTCTTCTTTTCTTAATAAAGTTGTAACTGCGACATTTGAGACTTAACATTCCGTACAACTAAAAGAGTCTTCACTCTTTGCTAAACCAACGTTTGATAAAACATTCTACAAGTTTCCTACATTCAGTTTGAGTCAAACAAACATACTAACATTCTAGTCAGTTCTTACGGTAAGCCGACCACGTTCTTCATTTCCTACTCTTAACAATACAGACGCCCGAAACTCATTAAGAATGGTCGAATGAGGGTGAAAGTTTTTCCTATCTCAAGTGAAAGTCAATAAACATGGCAAGTACCTACTTTGCTGAGTGATTAGGCTGGTCATTCATGGATTGCGGTTTGGCTCCAGTTACGTGTATATTTGATTGGTGTACGGTCAGGGAAACGGACTGTTCACTTAAGATGTTAGTCGATTGCATTTTAACGAGAAAATCAACGCGAGCTTTGGTTTACGTTTATTGAAATGTTCTATACAAGTTCTTTATAGGAATCATATCTATAAATAAACTAATCGGATTACAAAAAATTTTGCACTGAAACATTAGTGTATCATAAATACTTTCTACACGGGAAAATATACGGTTCCTGTGACATATGGAACGAATGAGAAACAGAGGTGAAAACTACATTCATACATCGGCGTTGGAAGCCACCCAACTTCTTATTATCGATCAAAGACTACTTAGATCAACTAGTTGAGTTATGAAATATTGTTCATTTCTTACAAATTTGACCTTTAATAAAAATATTGTAGCCAAATTTATAAGGGGGACTATATTTCTTGTCACCAAAATTTATATTTGTCATCAAGTTGCATCACCTAATAAATAGATCTATCGCCACGAAGTATTTTCGTTCTCAGATATATAAAAAGTGTCGCCAGGTATGAATTACCAAATTAATGCCAATATGTATGTAAAATAAGAGATGGATTATCAATAAAATCGTAGTTCATTCCTTGGATAAAACTTTGTTCTCAAAATAATAGGTTTATTCCTTTAACTTCGTACTCAGAAAGGTATATCTGTCACCAAATATTCGAACATAGGGCACAGGGAGCTTAGGGCACCCCGACTCGGACAGGTTAGGTTAGAAGGGGATAGCGGGGTCAAGTAAGAACAGACCCCGCCATCACCTTCGTGGTTATTTTTTTTAATCCACCCAGTAATATGGTTTACTTCCCGTTTTATAATAAATCCCAACCTATTTATTTGATACTTGATAATATATCCCGAGGATTACATGTGATTTATTATGGAATTGCTTTTTACAATTATTTGGCAACTACATTTTGGTGACAGATCCACTATTTTGAGGACAAACCCTATTATTAAAGAAATTCAAAACGAATAAAATTGGCGATAGCTTAAATCATACCCATTTATAAGTATGTTGATAAAATATTGGTAATGCACAATGTTGTCACTGTAAGTAATCGATAGATAACTGTCTACTTTATATTGCGACATAAAAAGTTTGATGACTTTGCTTTGTTATCTAGTTGTGGCAAATGGTTGAAAGTCCTTGAGGTTAATATCTTCTCTCGGAAGTCTTACCTTTTTAGGGTTCCGTAGCCAAATGGGAAAAAAATGGAACCCTTATGGATTCGTCATGTCTGTCTGTCTGTCTGTCCGTCCGTATGTCGTAGCCACTTTTTTCCGAAACAATAAGAACTATACTGTTGAAACTTGGTAAGTAGATGTATTCTGTGAACTGCATTAAGATTTTCACACAAAAATAGAAAAAAATCAATAGTTTGGGGGTTCCCCATACTTGGAACTGAAACTCAAAATTTTATTTTCATCAAACCCATACGTGTGGGGTATCTATGGATAGGTCTTTAAAAATGATATTGTGGTTTCTAATATCTTTTTTTTCTATAGGTACTGAATAGTTTACGCGAGAGACACTTCCAAATTGGTGAAATGTGTCCCCCTCTGTAACATCTAAAATAAGAGAATGATAAAGTAAAAAAAATATATGATGTACATTAGGTACCATGTAAACTTCCACCGAAAATTGGTTTGAACGAGATCTAGTAAGTAGTTTTTTTTTTAATACGTCATAAATCGTAAACCACAATTTACCTCCTGAAACTCCTGGTTGAAAAGGCTTACTACTCGATCAATGAGTTTTTAGATGATAGAAGCATAAAATAAAAATGTCCGATCCACTTATTATTCTATCTTATTTACGACTTGTTTGAAATAGACTTACTTAGCTTGTATTTTTACGCCTAATTTGTACGCCTTGCAAGGTAAAACATAGTGATACAACACAATTTTTTATACCATGTACCATATTACCTATGTTTAACAAATAAATTACTTTGACTTTGACTTTGACTTTGACCTTTCATTCAATCAACTCAAATATAATTTTCACAGATGTTGTATTTCTGTTGCCGTTATAACAACAAATTAATACTAAAAACAGAATAAAATAAATATTTAAGTGGTGGGCTCCATACAACAAACGTGATTTATTTAAGTTTTTTTTATTTTATAGATAATGGTACGGAACCCTCCGTGCGCGAGTCCGACTCGCACTTGGCGGTTTTTTATATTTTTTAAAGGTTGGAGGTTGGTCTTACTGACTGAAACTAATTATTCAATTATCCAGTATTTCTGCTAGTAACAATAACGTTTCTGAAAATAATCCGTTATCCAGAATGTGCAGTCAATATAATGCAATATGCCCTGAGGTGGACTTATTTTTGAATAAATTTAACGAATTCAGAAATGCTTTATATATATTATAATTTTGCAACAGTGTCTTTTTCTCCATAAAAATATTATTTTACCTTAACTGTCACTATGAATTAGTAAACATTGAACGCTGTGTACAGTAATAATTGGACTTCAGATTTATATACTGTATTTTATTTTAGCTGTGATTAATTGTCTTAGTCTGTAGTCTGTCACTGTACTTATTAAAATAAAATAAAATAAAATAAAACCCACCCGTGTTCTTCCTTATGCCCTTTGCGTTTCAGGGCCGCGGTGACTCTTTCGAACAAATCCGCAACCCTGGCAGGCTCTGTCCCTAACGGGCCCCGTCCACTTTGCTGACATCTCTTTGAGGCGAGCATGAAACAAAACGCATCGTCGACCCGGGTCTGGTTGTGATCGGACAGCGAGCCACCCAACGCTCGCCGTCCGCAGGTCCGCGCCTACAGTAGCCGAAAATCGCCTTGCGACTTCCGACGCCCGGGGCGTCTTCTTCTGTTGCGGCTGCTGGGGCGTGAGATTTGCTTCTTCCTCACGCGTTTCGCCTCCTCCTTCACCGGCATTATTGAGGTGATGGCTTCCCATGACTACTTGCTCCGGACCATGGAGTGAACTAGGGCCGGTAGCGAGAAGTCGCCACCGCCGATCGCCTCGACCAGGACACTGCGGTCTCCGCACAAGCGGGGCAGACCTCCACCGTATGCTCCACCGTGTCCTCCGGGCGATCCTCACAGTGATAACACCCAAACGTGTCCTCCCATCGATTCCGAAACAGGTAGCTACTTTGGGTCACACGCACCTGATCCGATTGTCGTTGGGCCGGAGACGTACACAGATATAAATAAGTATTACACATACATATTATTCATAGGTAAATAAACACGGTATTTCTTAATAATTTCTTATCCTTTTCGTAGTCTTATCATAAGGTCAGAAAAACATGTTATTGTCTTTTATCAGAGTTTCTGTTTTGTTACCAATACAGCGTTGCATAGGTATTTATTAACAATAGTGGTTTTAAAAAAATCATTGTTATAGTCCACGGTCCGGCACTAAGGGCGGACGCATCATCTCCTTAGTTGAATCAACATAGTCTGGAACGTGTCTGCAACATGTATAAAATGCAGGGTCTGTTAGCGTTGATGACGCTATTCGTGGGTTTGCCGGGCTCATTTTCCTGGGGTGAGTATATAAGATTTGTGTTTTTCGTATCTACCTTTGGGAGCCTTTGGGAGCCCACGGGACGGGAACCCGAAACTAACGCTTTTATTGGCAGTGAGGTTTTGTTCCATATATCTGACATTTTGTTTCGACTGTTCCTTGTCTGACAGACACTCAGTCACTCAATCATTTCGTATCGGATGAGTTATATATATGTCTTAGCTAATTAGCTTAATCAGCCGTTTAATTGGTAGCCTAGCCTTTTCATTTAAATGCGCCGATTTTTCAGCAATCTAAGTGACATAATATCTTTTGTTCAATACCACTTGCCCATGTCACTTAAGTCGCTGATTAAACGGCGCACTTCAATGAAAAAGCTAGGCTTTTGATGAAACGGCTGATTAAGCTAGATGGCTGCGAAATTATATTGGTGATAATGACTCTTCCTACTTTACAATCTAAGAAACAAACCATTCACGCCGTAGCTGGGTTAATTTTGTACCACGTCCTCTCTTTGTTGGCTTACGCAGAAAAGCTAAAGAGTGAGACTAGACTACCTAAATCGATGCTGCTGATGACACTGAAACTTGAACAAAATAAAGACTTGGTAATCTCAAATTCAAGATATTTAATACAAGATGTTTTTCATAATTACAGTCTTATCAGTCCCAAAGGAGTGTCATGAAAGACTTCACTGGCTTCCCATGAGGGATGACTATTTGCCTCCAAACGCTATGAGTTGTGGGCGTAACAATAAAGATATGTACATAGCCAGAGCTGACATTAGTGGTTCACAGTGTCCTGGAAAATATATGAAGTCACTTGGCACAGGTTTCTTTCCTTGGGGGGGCAGGGAACATACACGTGGCAAAGACGAAATTCAGGTAAAATTTTTACTTTTTAAGTTCTCAATCAAACTTTTTCATGATCATGTGTTTGGTCCGCCCATCTGCCACAGAGATTTTTCTATAGTTTATTTGTACTGTTATTATTACAATGTAAATTTTATTTCTCATTTAGGTACATGGTTATATTTAACTAACTTAACTATTTACATCTACTAAACCTAACTATATACAAACTAGACCAAAAATTACCAAATTATGTACAAACGTGTATAAAAACAAAATAAATCATTGGGTATCAAAAAATTCATCCACATCGCTGTCAATGACAAAAGTGCCCAGAACACTGGCAGCATTGCCGCGTTGAATGGCAATGCTGATTCTTTGGCAAAAAAAAGCCCTGCCCTCTAGTCACGTGTACAGTCGACAAGTTGTTTGCTGATGTTCCGAAAGACTCGGTGAGCACTCGGACCCCATAGGCCTAAAGTTTCAACCCCAATGTAAACCATTTACTGCAGTTTTGGCTAGATTTAGTTTCTGAGATAAGAATAATGGATATTTTAATTTTATTTTCAGATATTATGTGGGACTAATGCTAAATGGGTTAGAGTACATCCCGACAAAGTACCTGAAAACGCTTTCATCGGCGGACGCACAGGTGGTAATTATGAAGTTTCTGGTGAACCTCTGTACATTGCTAGAGCTATGATCGACGGCAAATATGTGTGTGGAAAAGCCTATACTCGTAACAATGTTTGCTATTTTCCTTATAATGGTAGGGAGGAAATGATGTCTTATTGTGAAATATTAGTTGAACCTCATCATCATCATCATGATATCTGCCGAAAGACATCCACTGCTGGACAGAGGTTTACCCCAAGTATCACCACAACAACCGGTCCTGTGCGTCTCGCATCCATCGGCTCGCCCGCGACCCACACCAGTCGAACCTGATGACGAAATATAACAAGTTTTAATTTTTGCTGCCATTTTACATACCAGCAATGGAACTTGGTGTCAATAGTTGAATGACCCTTTAATTTTAATAGCATTTGTTATAAAAAAAAGTAAATATAAGTTTATTTTGCACTAAATATTATAATGTGACTAAGGTTTTAACCTTTTAAGTAAGCGAGAACACATTACATTACTAGACTTAAGCTGTATCTAAACTTATATTATAAATCTAAACTTAATAATATAATAAAGATGAAAGATTTATTTATTTGTCTGTTTGTTACGATTTGGCTTAAAAACTATTCAACCGATTTTAAAAGTTCTGTCGCCATTAGAAAGCCACATTATTAACTTAAAACATATGTTACATTTTTTTTCTAATAAAACAGAGATCCTTACGAAAATCGATTGAAGAATTGATGAAGATATTTGGGCGGAAACCAGGATAAAACAATTACTTAATTAAAAGACCAAACGGGCCTGAGGATGGGGCCGGGTTTACCCTACAACAGCGGCGGCGTGCCGCATACTATAGCAGTGGCGCGCGTCGCGCGCGTCGGTGCGGCGCTCATGTATACCTCCGATGGAACTAAACTAATAATTACGATAAACAGTTAAAATCTAATCGACGTATGATTTTTTTTTAACTGATATAAAACTGTGGGTGCCATAGGCTACTTTAAATCTCTGAAAAATGCACAGTTTCTGTGAAAAAGGCTATTTGAGTGAAACCACGGGCAAAAAAAACAAATAAACTAAGTAGTTATCATTTCATTCGAATGCGGACGATGCCCGAGTGTCCAGGCCCAGGAAGTGCATAGACATGCGCATCTTGGGCCTGAACGATTCCGTCGCGGAGGAGGAGGTGAAGGCGGGCACCATACGTCCTGACAACACGGGCATGCGAACCGTTGTGGTGAGCTGCCCCGTTTCGGCGGCCAAGGTAGTATCGGAGGGCCGAAGACTGTTGGTGGGTTGGGTTTCTGCGTAGGTCAAACTGCTGGAATGGCGGAACGAACGACCGCCGCGGTATCTGCTTCTGCTGTGGTCAGCCCGGTCACAGGGCCGGCTCATGCAACGCCGCGCCGCACTGCGTAGGTAGTATGTGTGGCAGTTGGCAAGCCGGCCGACCATTGGGCTGAGGGCAAGGCCAGCGCTCTACCCGCCAAAGCCGGGGGCAGGAAGAAGAGGCCCTCCACCACCGTTGACTCCGCCGCAGCTGCCGCCACCGTCGTCGTTTCCGCCGCCACTGGTACCGCCGCTGCTGCTGCCACTGCAACAGCCGCAGTAGAGCTCCTACAGGGGGCTCAGGAGGGAGCTGAAATGGAGTGCCAATAACGGCCCCATTTCGCCTACTCTAGGTGATCAGGTGAACATCAGCCACTGCGCCGCTCTGGAACTGATGCTCCTGAGCATGGCGCAGCGATTGATGCCTGCGGACGGCGAGCAATGGGTAGCTCGCCGTCCGATCAGAACAGGCCCGAGTTGACGGCGCGTTGTGTTCCAGGCGTAAGCGCAGTCAGCAAAAAGGGCGGGACCCGCTAGGGCCAAAGCCTGCCAGGGTTACGAATTTTGTTCGAGAGAGTTATTTATTTATTTATTTATTTATTATACACTTTATTGTACACCAAAAGTAAAACAAAAAGGAACCTTAAAACTAAAACACATACATTGGGCGGCCTTATCGCATTACGCGATCTCTTCCAGACAACACACACAGAGTTACCGCGCTCCTTGAACGTAAAAGGCACTAGGAGGAGCATGGATGGGTTTTAATCAGATGATTTCCCATCCTTGAAAAAGCCCCCGGCCAGTAAAGTCAGTAGGAGCCTGAAAGACCTCTCCGTCTGCCCCAGGATGGAGGACATCCGTGAGGATTTCCACCCCGATACCATAAAAAAGGTCAAATACAATGTTGATTCTGGTTCGCCAAGATACAGCGTGTGCCTAGTTTGGGGCCCAATGACCACTTCTGTTGTATTCCTCATTGTGCATATGTTATTGTGTAATAACTAGTGTGTGTGCCAATAAATAAATAATAATTATTATAATATAATACTTAATTTACATTATAAAGAAATGCTCTTAAAACAGAATAACAAAGATTTTTTACAATAAACAGCAGCAACAATTAAAGCAATAAAAGAAAAGTAAAACAATGAAATAGGTAGCGTTGTTTTTGTACAGCATTTGTAATTTTAATCAATTTGTACCAATTAAGTACACAAGCTATGTTCTGACTCTAGTTTTAATTGAAACTTTATCAAATAGAATAGAATACTCTTTATTATGTACACCATATAAGTTACAGAAAATATATATGAAGAAAACATTACATAGGGTGACACAATGGGCGGCCTTATCGCTAAAAGCGATCTTTTAAAGACAACCTTTGGATAGATTTGAAGAGAGAAGGAAAGACAGTACTGTAGGTAGTCTTAGGTGTACTATTAATATATACAATAAATATATAAATAAATATATATACAATGACAATTATAAAGTAAACAGCAGAGAAACCAAGTAAAGACGATTAAAGAGAGAGGTAGTGGTTTTTAACCATAGTTTTAAAAGTAGACAAAGATTGAGCACGCCGTACGGACACGGGCAAGGCATTCCATAACCGCACCGCTCGAATGGTAAAAGAATTATCGTAGAAGCTGGTGAAATGCATCGGCATCTCTAGTCTCAAGTTTTCCGATGACCTAAGATATCTATTATGTGTGTCATGAAGGAACTTGAAACGTTCTTTAAGATACGAGGGGGTTGTAGGATTGAACAGAATACTGTAGAGTAGAGATAAAATATGAGAATCCCGGCGAAGTCGTATCGGAAGCCACTTGAGCTTTGTACGGAAATCGGAAATGTGATCATATTTGCGCAGGCCAAATATGAATCTTATGCAAAGGTTTTGAAGACGCTCAAGTTTATCTAGTTGTGCCTGAGTGAGATCGAGATAACTGACATCGGCATAGTCAAGGATAGGAAGCAGAAAGGACTGTGCAAGCGCAATTTTAGTGGCAGTGGGAAGAAAGTTGCGCAGTCGTCTAAGGGACCTGGCAGATGCAAACATTTTACGGCTTACGTCCTGGAGCTGTGGACCCCAGGAAAGGTGCTTGTCGATCCAAACCCCAAGGTTCTTAACCTTCTCACTTATAGGAATAGTAGTTCCGTTAAATTGAACCTGGGGAAGCTGAGACCAATTTACTTTTGAAATCATCCTTGAGCTGCCAACAACAATGACCTGGGTCTTCGACGGATTTACCTGAATGAAAGACTTGAAACTTTATCAAATAATGCAATTTCCGATTGCAATCATAATGAAAGTAACGTTGATTTACTGATGTTTAATTAATTAACAAAATTGTAATTACTCTGAAATGAGGCACACGAACATACATGTATTATCTACCACTTACATATTGTGTATGTTGACCTAGCCTAAGCAAAGCAATAAAAGTTAAAAAAAAGTAAAGTAGTTTAATTTCTTTGTAGTTTTCAGATGGCAAAGTCATGAATACAAAGTAAGATTGCTAAAGAATTAAAATAGGCACCCCTATTATTGAAAAGGGATGAGAGAGATAACATAAAAGGCTAAAAGATACAGATGAAATGATTTAATTTTAGATCTCGTCTTTTAAACTTCACTTTCTACCCAACGGGTAACAGAAATTGATTTATATTTTGTTTATTTCCCCCAGTAATTATGAAAAACGAAAAAATTATAAAGTGTTACGGAAACAAAAGTCAAATAATAGATCAGTCTTTCTGTGCGGGACAGCAACAGTGTACAGTCATAATCATTTTAGACAGTGTTAAAATTACCATACATTAATATTTAAAGTTAAGGATTTAATAGATGAATATTCCAATCTCAATATTATCAACATTCTCTAAGCTCTTTGAAAGGCTTGTTCATGTTGAGATTTACCTTATTGTTCGTCGTGTTCTAATAAAGGAGCAGCATGGTTTTATCAAAGATAGATCTGGCATGAGCAATCTCTTAATATATACAACACAACTTTTTGAAAATATGGATAATAATAGGCAGCAAACGGACGCAGTATACACTGATTTTAAGAAGGCGTTTGACAAAGTTGATCATAGACTGCTACTCAATAAAATCGCATTCAATGGTATCAGAGGTGACCTCCTGCGTTGGTTTGTTTCTTATATTACTAATAAGACTAAGAAGGTTGTGATCAATGGCTTCGAGTCCAGTTGTATCCAAGTCACATCCGGAGTCCCACAAAGTTCAATTTTAGGACCGCTTTTATTTATTAATGACAGATTGTTTCTAAAGTTCAAAATTTCTCTGATACGCGGACGATTTAAAAGTTTATAAAAAAATTGCAAATGAACAAGACTTTTGATTTTCAACAAGATCTTGATCGTTTCTCTGACTATTGTTCTTCAAACAAACTGTACCTTAGCCTGCTCAAATGTCATAGTATAACATTTACTAAAAAGAAAAATGTTATTAATTTTAATTATCGACTTGCTAATAGTATTCTTAACAAAATTACTTGTCTTCGTGATCTTGGTGTGCAGTTGGACTCGAAACTTTATTTAGAGTCATGTTGACCGTATCCTACTAATATTATAAAGGTGAATGTTTGTATGTTTGTATGTTTGTATGTTTGTATGTTTGTGTAACAATCAGGCAAAAACGGCTGATGGGATTTGGATGAAATTTGGCACACATGTAGTTCATAACCTGGAATAAAAAATAGGCTACTTTTTATCCCGGTAAGTGGCGTGGATTAATGAAGACTGAGGAGGAAGTGGAAACTCAGAGCCGCTGCTGCCTTAGTACTTCAGATTCACAAGTACCAGGGAGACCAGAAACATCAAGTACCAGGAGACCAGAAACATGTCATAGTATTTTTGGGCTTGTATAATTATGTAGGTAGGGTAGGTGTTAGGTAGGTGTAGAGTAGGTGTAAGGTAGATGTAGGGTAGGTGTAGGGTAGGTGGTGTAAGGTAGGTGTAGGGTAGGTGTAAGGTAGGTGTAGGGTAGATGTTGGGTTAGGTGTTTCCTGAGTAAGAAATGTACAATACAAATCAGAAAACCTTGCTATTTCCGATATTAACGCGGGCGAAGCCGCAGCTGGTAGAAGCTAGTAGTTAATAAGGCATACCAGATGTATGGCTCTGTGATGAGAGCATCTAGAGAGTTCCATCGACCCTCCACTTTCTTGCATTTGTACAATTCCATAGTCAGACCACAATTAGAATATACAGTACCTATCTGGAATCCTCATTATGCAAAGTATTGTGAAATTATAGAAACAGTTCAACGTAAATACCTTCGAGCTATGGAGTATAGATGTTTTCGGAAAAAAGCATCTTATCAGTCTATTCTCAAAAATATGTTCTACTTACATTACAGTCAAGGCGCACGCTCCTTGAAACAATGATTCTATACAGTGTATCCTAAAACAAATTTGACTTGGTGAACAGTTTGTGTTACCTGGTTCCTCGAACAGTACAGGGGCGGGAGGTGCGCACCAGGTAACTTTTCGCTACTAGATCTTGCAAATCTAATGCTGGTGTGCGCTCACCAGTACGCCGTTTAGTCGACACTTACAATACCAATTGATATCTTATTTGTAAGCAGATTTACATTTAGAACTGACATAATCAAAATTTTGAAGGATCAACAGTAGTTTCTAATGTTTCTACATAACCTGGCTACAGTTAACGTTTGCTAATCAGTTTGTTTTAGTTTAAGTAGTAATCTGTGGAAAATGTAGTGGGTAGTATATTTGTTGTCATAATGTTTAAGACACTTTGTATAATTTTAGTATACTACTGTTTGTTTTCCCTATAAAATAAAAAAAAAACAAAAATACTCGAAACAACTTTTGGAGGCATTCGAAATAGAGAATAAAGTCTCGCAAACCTTAGTTGAAAAGGGAGGATTCTCCGACCGAACGGTTTTTGTGTCCTGTGGGCAACTGCCCAATACTTGACATTCGGGCTGTTGTATCTGTTCGAATCGCATGGTAGTCTGGTATCGCGATTCAGGATTTTGTTGTTAGTTCGCAGCTGTCGGGATAGATGGCGTTGCGGGTCTTTTTGTTGTGATAGATTTTTGCTACGTTGCGCTTTTTGTGGCGGTATTGATTCCGCTACAAGTTCCTACTAGTAAGTGAGTACTAGTAAATGCTAGTAAGTAAGTACTTACGGCGCCGAGGACAGCTCTGGACGCACCGCGCGTAAACATGTACTTGTATGCTTCCCGGGCCTTCGATTCTATGCATTTTTCGAAATTACCGTTCGGGAATATTTTCTTGTTTGGTGTGTCGACTATAAAACGCCCTTTCTTTTTTTTTTCTTTCGGCGGAGCGCTCTCCGCTCCGACCCTTGCTCGAGCCAACCCGCGCCGCTGAGCCTGCCGTCTTAAATCCAGCCCGTCCCTAGCTGTCTTCAAAAATCAACACAGTCGAATACTGCATGGCTGGTTATTTATTGCAGATTATTACAATCTTACGGAGTTGGCAATTATCCGACATGTTTCATAGTGCAAGGAGCGCATTGAAAAAAAGTCATAATGGCGGCTGGGTCGGTTTTGTCCTATCATAATTATGAATTTTGTGACTCCTAAAAAATTTGAAGATGATTTAAAAGTCACCCTGTTTAGAACTCTTCCATAGTTGTTCTATTTACCTTTTACAAAGTGATTTCAATTTATAAAGAGGCCGAAGAATGGAGTATTGGTTCAAACGACTGAAAAACGTGATAGTTCAAAGATTAAACAATACCAATGGAAATGTGCTGAAGTTAATTGAATACAAACAAATGTTTCATGTTGGTTGTTTTAACTTTAACAAGCTGCGCTCACGACTTTGCTTTCTTGGCCTATGCCGTAGGAATAGTGAAATTTTTCAAATAAAAAAATACTCGGCGATGGAAATTTTCTGTAAAGCCAAACAAAGAAATTAATATTTTATAATAAGAACATAGAACAGTTGAAGTTGTTTTTATTATTCAGAGATTTCCTCCTACAGACAAACAGTTTTACCTTTTATGATTTATGTAAATTATCAATCCAAACGACTTTCTTATTTTATTTGTACTATGATTTGCATGGTGAAAATTGCCTACTGCTTAATTACGTAACTGATATCAAAAGATCTTTATTCAGTGTGGTGAAGTTGGTAAACTGTATCAGCCATTAACAAGAAAAGGTTTTTCCCAAAGGTGATTCCCACAATATTTACCAGAATGTTAAAAACGATGTTATCATGAAGTACTTACCGTATTGTTCCATTTCCAGGAACGTTCAATTTTTTATAAAAACATTCTTTGAAAGTAAAATATTGTTGGTTACAATAACATGATACCTACGGGCAGGCCCGGATTGGCCATATGGGCAAATCAGGCAAATGCCTGATAAGCCGGATGGGCGACGAGTCAGTGTGTCCGATTATTGGTCGACTTTCTTTTGCTACGAGAATTAAAAAATACATCGATTAGAAAAACTTCCTCTACCGTCAAGTTGAAGACTTAGTATTTACGTAACCCTTTAACTCAGTAGGTGCAGCATACCGAGTGCGTTTTTTGAAGGTGATTCTTTTTTATCGAAAACGTGAAGTCACCAGCCGACGTTTGAATTTAGATGCGCTTTATATTACTTAACCGACTCAATTCAGTAGTATTTTTTCTGGTACCTAATAACTCCGTCATATATGGACCGATTTGAAAAATACTTCTTTGTTTAATAGCTCGACTTTTATACAGTTATTATGAATTCTCTTTTTATTCGTTGTCTTCATTTCTGAAGGTCGTGCCCGTCTTGGAATGCTTTGACGGAGTCACAGACGAGCTGCTTGCATGCCACTCTGTCTTCGGCTCTTATTATTATGAATTAGTGCACCTCATAAATAAGTCGGAGCGCATTTGACAATAGTGTTTAATGTTTTTCAAGTTTTCGAGATCTAGATATTGGCTATTTTTAAATCGTTTTCTACAATGAAGATCAGGCAATAGCGTTGTTTTGTGAAATCTTTCAAGTTTTCTTCGACGATGCGTAACAACTCTTGTGTAGTGGCGTTATGCAGCAAATAATGATAGACTAATCATATTGAATAAGATTTTTTCGATTAACGTAGTGTTCCTATGATACACCTACGACTCAATAAAGCCAGTCTATTTTTATATTTTGTTTGAGATACGCCTACAGTTTTTTTTGAAGCAACATTACCCAGGTGTGAAGTTGGTAACATGTTTTGGTTTTGCGTAATTAGGTGTCATAAGTCATCTCTAAAGTTTGAGATTAATTTTGTTGAGAGTGTCGACTTTTATTTCCTTGCAATAATAATTAATCGAAGTCTTGGAGTCATTATTTGAAGCAATTGGTCAAATCTTGTAAAGCTTGGATTTTTGTTTCCTCGATTATGATGGTGTATTACTTTTTCTGCCAGGCGTTTAGCAGATCTTTTTACAAGTCTCTACAGTCTTTAGGGCTTTGTGTAAATCTAATTTAATCGAAAGTTTTTCGTCTATTTCCTGATGAGCACTCATAATTTGCATCTTAAGTGTATTTATTTGTTCGCTCAAGCGGTTAACAATGTCGTCATTATGATTTATTGCATTGTCAATAGGGTCGTTTCGAAATGCCTTTGTTTTTAGCCCGCTTCTGTTTATCTACTTTGCTGTGTAAAGGCAATTCACATTATTTTTATTGGCAGATTTGACTTTGAGACCTTGCATATAAGTACTGACGATGCAAATAATACTCCCTGTAATAGTGTTCATGATGGTTCAGAATGTACTTTTGGTAGTAAAAAAGACAAAATAGCATCAAAAAAAATCATGTTCAATTTATTTTAAAAAGTCAGCAAAAGTTATAACATTTTATATTCCGTCATAATATGGTTCGACTAATATTTCACAGGAAGACATTTGTTTCTCCCTACCATAATATGGAAAATAGCAAATATTGTTACGACTATAGGCTTTTCCGCACACATATTCGCCGTCAATCATAGTTCTACTTATGTACAGAGATTCACCAAAAACTTGATCATTTCCACCTGTGTGTCCGCCGACGAATGCGTTTTCAGGTACATTGTTAGGATTTGCTGTAACCCAGCGAGCATGAGATCCACACAATATCTGAAAATAAAAATATAATACGCATTATTCTTATGTCAGAAACGAATTCTAGCCAAAACTGCAGTAAATTGTTTACACAGTAATAATAATTGAGCAAACTATATAAAAACGTGGCAGATGGGTAAACAAAATCATGATCATAAAAAGTTTTGATTGAGAACTTAGAAAATAATAATTTTACCTGAATAACATCTCTGCTACGTGTATGTTCTGTGTTCCCCCACGGAAAGAAAGCTGTGCCAAGTGATTCCTTATATTTGCCAGGACACAGTGAACCACTAACGTCTGCTCTGGCTATGTACATATCATTATTGTGCATCCACCCAGGACCACAAGTCAAAGCGTTTGGAGGCAAATTATCACCCTCCATGGGAAGCCAGTGAAGTCTGTCATGACAATCATTTGGGGGTGTCGGTTCCATTGTGTCTGATAACACTGTAATTATGAAAAATGTCTTGGTTCAAAAATACATTTTACTGAAAAAAACTGTAATTAAATAACTTGAATATAGGATTACAAGGTTTTTATTTTGATAATCAAGATTCAGTGTCTTCAGCAGCATCAATTCAGCCATTACAGTCTCACTCTAGCTTTTCTGCGTAAGCCAAAAAAGAAAGGACACGGTACAAAACCAACTCAGAATGATATGCAACTCAGATGGTGGAATAAGAAGAGTAGAAGGGTAATAATAGAATATACAATATAATATCTCTCTATCGATGGTTAACAAAAAAAAATCTCAAAAAAACTCGTGTTGTTTCAAAATATTCATAATTACTAATGTTAACTGAAGCTATCAATATCAATCATTATCAATATCATTATCATTATCATTATCAATATCAATTAACCTAGAAGTCAAACACAATTCAAAGTCACATTATATTTATAGAAAAACAAATTCTCATTATACTCGTATTTGGTTTAAGAATTTAAGTATATCTGCCATCTTGTGTTTTTTTTATAGCTTGTGTCACTCAGTGTGACACGGCGAATCTAATGCTTCTAAGGTGTATTTTTTTAAGTCGTTTAGGCTGCAGGGCTTGGCAAAGAAAGCCTACAAACTTCTATGAGTAAAAAAATCATATAAGCCAGTAGATAGAGCGATGGTGATGGGATATTATTTTACTTCTTTTTTTGTTCTATCATATGAGATACAAAACGTTTGTGCTGGAGCTGGTTTAAATTAATAAGAACCGTAAAGCGTCTCTTTATTGGTTTTCTAGGAAAAAAACTCTGCTAGGAATCAGGTATGCATTCATTAATGTATGTTTCATTTGGTTCAATTAACCTTTGCTTTATGAGGATCACACGGATATAATAATTAAAAATTGTTTAGAAACAAAGTTCTATCAATAAACTTATATCCATAGTAGAAATTGCTTCCGACCCGTTATAACCTTTGATAAACTCACTTATATGCTATGTAAAGTCTCTGGAGCAGATCCTGGGTCCAACCTTTTGATAAAGTGAAAAAGATATAACTATGTTGTTTCAACATTTAGGTACATCTCTCCGAGATAAAACCTAATGTATAATTTTGTTTCAATGATATGTATAATTTCCTGAGTACCTACACGTCCAAAATTAGCGATATTTAAATAGCAGTTCTTTCTTTGGCCATTACGTAAGACTTGATAAATGTTAGTTTGGGCTTTTAAAGTATCATTATACCTATTTTATAATAGTAACACGGTCCCGTAGTAAAACTTTTTCATGATGAGTGCAATGACCCCTTAACAGGTATTGCGTTTGTTCTGTTACACGTTGTAGGTACATGTAACTGAGTGACGGAAACTTCAACAAAACAAACAACACTGTGGACGGATTTAAAAAAAAACTCACCTGCGCATCGTTCACCCTTATATTGTCGTGTGCATTGACAGACAGGCTTACTGTGATTATTCAGGGTACAAACACCATTATTTAGACAATACTGATGGCATGAGTCGACTACACACCTCTCTCCAGAGTAACCGGCATAACATCTGAAATAACAAAGATACTATGAAATAGGTTAACTTGATAAACAAGGAAGCTAACACATATGAGGGTCTAGACATGGTCTAGACTAATGACACTATGCCAGTGGTAGCGTGGTGAAGGCGATCGCCACAAATTCAAAACTCAAAAATTAGTGGGATTGACAAACGCTGCCGAAACGTCACGCGATTAATCCTTTGTATTTTGGTATTTCAACAATTGCATTTGCTAATAGAAAAGCAAATTGTATAGTGCCACAGAAGACTGTGTTACGGGATACAATTTAAACCACAACCCTATACAAATACAAATAATTTCTCGAAAAATTTGTGTGAATTACAGCTAACTAGTATCTCAAGCGCTCTTTTAAGCAAGAATGAGGTCTCTTTATGTAAACAAGCCTTCGCTAAGAGACTTTACTCCTCCGAAACTAATTGTAACAGAAATTACAAACAATTTTAGGATTACAGAACTATAACAATAGGAAGTTATATTTTTTTTCGCAACTTTGTCAATATGTATGTGTTTGTCTTGTGTATGTACGCGAGTGTGGCTGGAGTGTAGGTGACAGAATTATGATGACTAAGTTGTAAGAGGGCTTCATTTTCCTCATTGTAGCGTGCAATCTATTTAATTAGTTTTTTTGCATTCGTAACAATGTCTAGTAAAGGATGGATGAACATTTTTGTTTTACCTGCATTTAGGTTGTCCCTCAGCAGTGACATAACAATCTCCTTGATAACAATAATTGTGACAGATTGAAACATCACATCTCTCACCGATTTGATGTTTTGATGTGTCATCCTGTGCACATTCACAACGAGATTCTTCACTAATTTTCGTACCATTGACGCAAAACGGCCTTACATCTGCAAAATCATTTAGGCAGTCGATGTACCCTGGTAGCAGACTCTTCAGCGCTTGGCAATTTGGAACATCCTCAGTTTGTTCTTGAATTTTATAGTTAGCGGTTATATCTTGAGTACCGTAGAAAGAACTGTTAGAAGTTGTAGTCATTGAAATTTTATTTGGTGTTACGTCTGTACCATTCGGTGAATTTTTTGGTAATTGCCAGAAGAAGGCTGTTTCAACGCTGTCCCTCCACGATATAAAATCTTTAGACAAGGTTAGTTTGTCTGGTGATGATTCGGATTCTGTTTCACAATATAATATACTTCGGTTCTTTCCATTCAAATCTGCGCTTTCAATACAAAATGAACCATCGTTATATTCTTGAGATTCAATCCAGTATATTTTCTGTGTGTCAATGGTCAAGCCCTGTTTTACCGTTATACTTCTGTCTATTGTAACTTCTCTCTCAGAACCATTAAATTTAACTCTCTCAATAATGTTACTTGCTATCCAGTAAATATACCTGTAATATAAATTGGGAATTGGTGACAATTGTTTTATTGATTTATTACTTACAAATGATAAGCGAGACGCACAGGACCGGTGGTTGTGGCGACACTTGGGGGAGGCCTATGTCCAGCAGTGGACGTCTTTCGGCTGATATGATGATGATGATGAAATGATAAGTTACTACAAAAATTGGTTTTGTTTTTTGCAATAATTAAACACAATGACACAATTATAAAACTATATCCACGTACCCTCCACAGCTATCTACGGCAACCTCACGGAGTTGAGTCGATTCCAAATTAATCACAAGATCTTCGATAACGTCGTCGTTATTTCCAGGTTTTAATGAATACGAGTATATCTTATTTACAAAAGTCCCAAAAAGTACTTCTGTGGCCGGGTCGTAGGCGACACTAGTAAGGTATCGGTTTGGTTTTTTCTTAATTATTGATAGCGTATTCTTAGTTGCTATGTCAAAACTTGATACAGAGTTATCCCTGTTGCGTCTGTCAGCAAACAGCACTCTCTCATGTACTGGATCATAAATTATCCATTCGATACGATTAGCAGCTGGCGTTGCCGTATATGCTAACGATCCTTCATTATAAAATTCTAGTCTATTGGATCTTGCTACGACAAAATCTGAAACATGAAAATAAAATTTTAACAATCTAATAGCTAAATAAAGTCTTTTCTTTCCAAGTTTTCCTATTTTATCTATAACATGTACTTCTTTGTCAGGCTTATTTCGACACTAGACACTAGAATGATCTTGTACAATAAACTACAAAATTCGGCGGCTATTAGAGAAGAAATAGAAAACCATACTAACCAATTGCCAAGAAGTTTAAATGGAGGAACTACCAAACCACAAAAAAGGACTACAGTGACGTGCTCCTCAAGATCTTCTCTAACCCAAATATAAAATAACCATACTGAAAATATCATTGGATAGTGTTTGACTGGCCTGTTGGTCTAGTGGTTAGTGACCCTGACTGCAACGCCGGAGGTCGTGGGTTCGATTCCCACCCAGGACAAACTTTGTGTGATGAGCATTATTGTTTGTTCTGTGTCTGGGTGTAATTTATCTATAATATGTATGTATTTATAAATTATATAAGTATGTATATCAGTTGTCTGGTTACCATAACACAAGCTCTGCTTAGCGTGGGATCAGATGGCCGTGTGTGAGTTGTCCCAAGATATTATTATTATTCTCTTTATTCATTATTATACATATAAAATACATTTTTAAATATTAAAATACAAAGATATCAAATTATTTAAAAATGTAAAAAATAGTAGCCCACCGGTATCGGGAACAGGGTCCAAGCTACCGGCGGTCAGGGCTCCAGAGAGAGGAACCTCCTAACGATGCGAGCCGTGTCCAGAAGTACTGCTCTCTGAATCAAGCCCTTGATCCAGCTGCCTAACGAGAGCCTCCTAAGATGTTGGTCGAGGCTCTTGGCTATTAAGCCATTGGCTGACACGACTATCGGTACAATGATTGCCGAATTCACATCCCACATGTCGACAACCTCGCGAGCCAAGTCAAGATATTTGATTTGTTTATCTTTCTCGGCTTTCACGAGGTTCTCGTCATGCGGAACGGTGATATCTACAATCACTGCACGCCTCTCGATTCGGTCCACCACCACTATATCAGGCTTATTTGCAATAATAGTCCTGTCAGTGATGATGGACCGATCCCAGTACAATGTGATACTGCCATTATCGAGAACTGGGTCGGGCACATACCTGTAGTACGGAACCTCCGATTCCACAAGAGAGTATTTCAGAGCAAGTTGCTGATGGATAATCCTGGCTACAAGGTTGTGTCTATGCAAGTATTCTCCATTAGCAAGACGAGAACAACCAGAGATAATGTGGCGAATTGATTCTCCCGGACGGTGACATGCCCGACATATGTCAACCGTGCCGTCCTTCACAATAAATCTCCGGTAGTTTTTCGTCATGATAACTTCGTCCATAATTGCACAGACAAAACCTTCGGTTTCCCCAAAGAGGTCACCAAACCGTAGCCAGGCTACGGACGCTAATTGATCCACGTCGGGCCCGTGTAGGGCCCGGGAAAAGCGTCCGTGAAGTTCCTTACTCTGCCATACCGCCCTGCGATCGTTGGTGTCAAGCACTGCAGGTTTGCGCCAGTTCTCATTTGCCAAGGAGAGCGGGGTGAGTCCCTTGTCCACCGCCACTACATCTCGATGCATACCCACGTCGACAGCTAGGAAATATTCCCTGAGACTGCATATCTCGCGATTGTGGATAGTCTTAGCACTTAAAAAGCCTCGACCTCCACATTTTCGCGGGATATACAGTCTCATTACCGACGACCGTGGGTGATGCATTCGATGTGCAGTTAGCAGTGTACGAACCCGCCTATCCAGGGCGTCAAGTTCCGTTTGAGTCCATTTGAGTACGCCGAAAGAGTACATCAATACCGGCATGACCCATCCGTTGAAAGCGCGCACCTTGTTTCCGCCCGACAGAAGGCTGTTGAAAACCTTCTTCAGGCGGCCAAAGAAGCGCTCCTTCAACGAATGCTTCATGTCAGTAACACTGATGCCTAACGCTTCCGACATACCCAAATACTTGTAAGTTTCGGTTGGAGAGAGGGATCTCAGGTTTAT
Organism: Melanchra persicariae; assembly: GCA_947386135.1. Classification (NCBI taxonomy): domain Eukaryota; kingdom Metazoa; phylum Arthropoda; class Insecta; order Lepidoptera; family Noctuidae; genus Melanchra; species Melanchra persicariae. The sequence continues at coordinate 5,727,626 of OX376655.1, read as the reverse complement.
GGAATCCGAGAGTTGCGATCCCACGGATTCCATAATCTCTCCATGCTTTACATGCATGATCGCACATTTGTCCACACCAAACTCCATCCTGATGGCACTACTGAAAGTTTCAGTTACCTTCAGTAGCTCCATCAGTTGCAGATTACTGGGGGCAAAGAGTTTCAGATCATCCATGTAAAGGAGGTGAGATATAACCTGACAACCTCTCTTCAACCGATAGCCTAGTCCTGAATTCTCCAGCAATGTGCTGAGAGGATTCAAGGCTAGGCAAAACCAAAGCGGACTCAAACTATCGCCCTGAAATATACCCCGCTCGATCCTAACCGGTTCGCTATTCCTCTGGATATTTCGACATCCTGGATAGCGAAGGACTGTCCTCCATTGCCCCATACATGACGTCAGGAAGGTGCGTAGCGTTGTATCAATTTTATACAATTCTAGCACCCTCATGAGCCATGTATGAGGCACCGAGTCATAGGCCTTCTTATAGTCTATCCAACATGTCGACAGATCCTTTCGGGAACGCCGAACCTGTTGGCTAATGGCCGTATCAATGAGGAGTAGCTCCTTAGTACCGCGGGACCCATTCCTACATCCATTTTGAGAGGCAGACATGATGTTATTGCTGCTAATGTGATTATTAATTTTAGCTCTCAAAATGGATGTAAGAACCTTATAGACTGTCGGTAAACACGTTATCGGTCTATAGTTTTTGGGTTCCGCGGTGCTACCAGATTTATGGAGCAGGTGGGTAACTCCTGTGGTAAGGAATTCGGGCAGCGAGCCGGACTCCAAGGCAGTTTGGAACAGAGACGCCAAACGAACATGCGACCCAAGTAACCACTTAACCCAAAAGTTGTGCAGTCCGTCCGGCCCTGGAGATTTCCAGTTAGGCAACGGACGGACTGCACGGGCTACATCTTGGGGGCTAATTGTGATTGCCCCCATTTCGGGTAATGAATCGCATGCTCCTTCGACTTCTCGAATCCAATCTCCTTCGGTGTGACTAACAGGCACCGACCAGATGCTGCGCCAGAATGAGAACATGGCGTCATCTTCTGGCAGGTGCGTGTCAGTCACACCTTGTTCCGGTCGCTCCCAAGCCCTGTATACCCACCTTTCATCACTTCGGAATGTGCGATTCAAGGTGTATCGCTCCACTCGCCGCCTATACCTACGAATACGGTTTGCCCATGCATACACCTTCTGCTTCAGGAAGTCGATGCGCTCTGTGACACAGGACATATAGTCTTGGGGACTGATATCAGTCCCCGAAAACGCCCGTCTCACAAAGCGCATCACTCTAGGGCGAGTGTTGCCCTCCCTGAAGCAGATCAGTTTGCCGATTAACGCTCTGGCCCCACCGATACGACGCTCGATCCTGCACTGCCAGGCCGGTACGGCTGGTTTTGGTCGTGTAACTCTGTCCTTGGTTATTTTGACGTGAGCTACACGACATGCCGCTACAGCCGCGCAGTACATTATCGAGTGTGCATCAGTGAGGTCTTCGCAGTCATCAAAATAATTTGACAACTGCGAATCCAGAGCTGCCACCAGCGCCCTGTTTTTGTTATGCATGGGCAAACGAGGTAAGCGTGGTCTAAGTTCAGGCGGCGTGTAGCGATATTCTCGAATAGCACACTCCAAAGCACTCCTCAATTCGTCATTGCACTGGGTACTTACGTTTGTAACCCTGTCATTACTATCCTCGTCAGCGTTGCTGGGTATTTGGGCTGACTGTGGTGGTGCCACAGTCTGCGACGGAGGAGTAATGACATGGCCACACATTTCAGTTCGGAGGCGATCAAGCACACTGTCATCCAACATACGGTTACGCTGGATGACGCGCACCTGATCCGACAGTCGTTGCGCCGAAACGTTGACCGCTGGTTCAAGTACCTGAAACAGAGAGAGCATCCGACCACGGTGCGCAGTCAGGTTGTTTCCCCCCTCTGTAGCCCCATAGTATGCGCGCATGACGTTTTCGTTGATGGATTGTGTCCATCGCATGCGCTGCACACTTCCGCCGGGAGCTGGGACCCTATCAGAGGCCGGTGGGCCTCGAGGTCCTAAGCCGTCCGGCGGCCGGCGTACTCTCCGTCGACGTGCAGGTGGTGGCGTCGTGGGCGGCGAGAAGTACTCGTCACTCGAGCTCGACGCGACTGCCACGGCCGGTGTCACAGCACTCACGGTGGGGCTGGGTTCCGGCGGCGGCGAGGCGGAGCTGAGCGACGAGGCCGGAGGTGGTGGGCGTGCTCGTCGAGCTGCGGCTCTTGTCAACATTTTTTCTTTTTCTTGTTCAGCGATTAGGTCATGTTTCTGTTGCTTATTTATTGTCCGTATAATTTCACTTTATTTTTGCCTGTTTTTTTTTCTTTTTGGTGGTTTCATTTTAATTATTTGCATTTATTTTTCGTTGAAAATTCGGAGAACAAGATTTTTCTGTCACTTCGGTTGACAGCCGAGCCACAGATTATTATTATTATTATTATTATTATTATTATAAAATATCAAGCTAATACAGACACAAGACAGCTCGCAGGACAAAAAGGAAATTAAAAAAGAATACATTTTTTGTCCGTGCCGTAAAGGTAAAAAGTCAGTTAAACGGGGCAAAACTTCGCCGCCAAAAAAGCTATAGTACAGGGCTCACGTCCAGTAGGCTCTCGAAGGTATATACAAAAAACACGACTGTTGAACTTACCCCAGGAAAAGGAGTCTGCAAAACACACGAATAGCGTCATCAAAGCTAACAAACTCTGCATTGTATACATTCTAACACATTCCGGACTGCGTTGATAACCAACTAAGGAGGTGATGCGTCCGCCCTTGATGACGGATCGAGGAACATAACAAAATATATTTCGCAAACATCCATTTTTAATTGGGTATTAATCATATATGCAACGCTATATTGGTAACAATACAGTAGCTCTGATAAGAAACAATAACATGTTGTTTCCGACCTTATGATAAGACTGTTATAGTTCGGAGAGGATAATAAATCATCAAAAAATAACATGTTTATTTACCTTTGAATAATATGCAATAATTATTTATAGCTGTTTACGTCTCGGCCCAATAATAGTCGGATTAGGAGCGGGTCATCCAAAGTAACAGGTTGGATGTGGCGTCATCCAACCTGTTACTTTGGATGACCCGCTCCTCTTGATAGGCTGCACTCAGACCATATTGACATTAGCCGCCAACGGGGTCGGGGTCAATCTCGCAAAGATTTATCGAACTGTTAGTTACATTAGAAGCCCTAAGAATCTGTGCCATATACATGGCTTATGAAGGTACTGGAGTTTTACAAAACAGATGCAACCATACGCACCTTCCATGAGTCACGTATGATTAATCATTTTGATGACGTTATATAAATTAAACAAAGAATGAAAAAGATTTTATTTATTTTAAGTTGACTGGTTTTTCTGTGAACTTCAACGGTTCACGCAAATTCAAGATAGCTTTAACTAAACCCAACGCAAAAAAATCCTCAAAGTCGGTTCATAAACAATAAAGTTATGCAGGAATAGATAATTGCCGAATAGATGAATAAGTATGCATGTGTTATTTAAGTATGTTTGTGATACGTTCATTACGTACGTATTTGACATTAATTTCAAGATGAAACCTCCACGAGTTCCTGAGAAAAAGGGTCGTGAAAGACGGACAACGAAGTGATCCGATAAGGGTTCCGTTTTTTTCTTTTGAGTTACGGTACCGTAAAAGTAACAAATGCATTACCACCACTTAAAATTTAATCACATAAACTGTCTAAAAATGAATGTCTTCTTTTAAAATTATTAATCTTAATAACAGTGACATACCCGTTGGGATTGTCTTTTTTGGTCTTGTTCAACCATGCTGTTACTTTTTACTTAATTTAAAAACCTAATTACAAATTTTCAAAGTGCTAAATTATGATTATGGTGCAAACGTACCTAATTTTAACTTTTATTCTCGTTAACTTTGTCTTGTATGAAAAGCGATTGTAATTTAAAGTTATAATTTAGACAATCATAGACCGTATTGACCGATGACCTGGTGAGGGTGGCGGGTAGCCGATGGATGCGAGACGCATAGGACCGGTTGTTGTGGCGACACTTGGAGGAAGCCTTTGTCCAGCAGTGGACGGCTGATATGATGATAATGAGACCGTATTGAGTCGAAGAAAAATCCTTTACCGAATTATCGAATGTTTCCGCTAAATTTTCGACTTCTATGGCCATATCACCGGCAAATCTGGTGACAACCTTTTGAGGTGCATAATTGTCACTGGCAAAGGGTCTTAAAGACGAAGTCCTGTACGCTGTTCAGATCAAATTCAATCTTAAAGACCACAAAGCCGTGCATGTCGCTTCTGTCTACGGAATCCAATTCAGGACCATGAGTTCAGCAGTGCCAAGAGGCGGTTCCGAAAAAAAGTATAACTATTTAAATGGATGTGTTAACACACATACTTAAGCGTAGGTAAGGCTTCCAAGAATAATTTCAACACGGACAACATATTTATTTCAAGGAATTGCGAGATGAATTTCTATAATTAAACTTTTACGCATCAATATGAAGTAGATACTTTTCTATCGATAAAATACTGATTACTAATAGTGACAACATTGTGTGTTACCAATATTTATCAACATACTGATGGGCCTCATCAGAAGGCTTAAAGTCACCCAAAGGGCAATGGAGGGGGCAATACTCGGAGTTTCCTTGCGTGATCGAATCAGGAAAGACGATATCCGCAAGAGAACCAAGGTTACCGACATAGCCCGAAGGATCGCCAAATTGAAGTGGCAGTGGGCAGGGCACATTGCTCATAGAACAGATGGTCGGTAGGACCGAAAAGCTTTGGAGTGGCGACCGCGTACCGGAAGACGCAGCGTTGGAAGGCCTCCCACAAGGTGGACCGATGACCTGGTGAGGGTCGCGGGTAGCTGATGGATGCGAGACGCACAGGACCGGTGGTTGTGGCGACACTTGGGGGAGGTCTATGTCCAGCAGTGGACGTCTTTCGGCTGATATGATGATGATGATGACGATGATCAACATACTTATTATACTTGGCATCAATATAGTATAAAAAAATTTAAAGGTCAAAGTGTCGGAAAGGTATCAACAATATTTCATAGGTCAACTAGTTGATCTAATGTAATTTTAACCGCTCCGGCCCCGGCATGTGAAAATTCCCAAATAAAAAATAAATCTTATGTAATTGGTAAATAAACACTAAATTCGCGATTAATTAAAATTAAACGGCGCACACCGGTGTGTTGCCGGAGCTTGATCGGTGTAACCGCGGTTTCTTTTTCATGCCCTATGTCCCACGAACCGTACATTTTCACGTGCAGAAAGTATAATGCACTTAATGATAGCGTAGCTTTGTATCAGTGCAAGTTTTTTTTAATCCGATTAGTATATTTATAGAAATTTAGTTGAATTTTTTTAAAACTGTGTCTTCTATTATAAAGGGTTATTTGTAAAACACCAACAACCTTTCAGTGAGTGAAAGCACTCAGAATTATAAACAACTTTTACTATGGGACCAACTCTAAAATATCAAAAAATAAATCGACTGTTTCATACAAGATGCAATAGTCACCCGATGAAAATGTATGAAACAGTTGATTTAGTTTTCGATATTTCAGGGTTGGTCTCATAACAAAAGCTGTACCCCGCCGCGACATAAATTATTTTTTAGTACAATATTTTTTTACTTTTTAAGGGTTGTTGCTTATGCTGTTTGGGTAGGGGGTTTTAAAAAATTTTGATTAAATTTTTCTATTATAAAAAGGGGTGCCCATAAAAGTGACCTGATTGTTTTGGTATATGGTAGGTACGTTCCGCGCTCGTGTGTCTTGGCCGTTTTTTGTCAACCTAATTAACGTGCAATGCACGTAATCTTCTTTATTATAGCGAATATAAATTTAATTCATGCCCAATATCAAGTGGCGAAGTAAAGCGTAAATGAGGGTTCTTTCACTTTGAAATGCTAATGAAATTAATTACTTAGGTATTCCTTGTCGAAGCAAATTGCCAACGAGCTGCTCCATTCATTTACTCTTAATAAAATCTGATAGACAACCACATTCCATTCTAGATCTTACTGTTGAGATATAAGGGTCATAGATTTTGACATTTTTTAATTATTCGGGGACCTTCTGGTGATAAGGAATTATTACGGAGGGTTTATGTGACATGATCCACAAATTTTATGTCGTGGAAAATTGGAAGAAATATATGAATCTTGATTCAAAACGGGTAGACAATTTGTGAAAGTTTGACTTTGGTCATTGGTCTCTAATAGCTGAAGGGTAATGATTAATGAACCGGGCTAATTGCGTCTGGTTATCGGGTAGATAGTAAAAGTGTGCTGATAAAATAATCGTTACTGAAACCACTCTGTCTACATCTCTCATCCAACTCACCTGTCGCAGGTCTGCTGGAAGAAATTTCTTTTGAAATAAGCAGTACCTTTGTGCTCTTCTATCTGTATTTGTTCTTTGTCTTTTAAGCGTTTTCTGTGTACATAAAAAAATTAAAGCTTTCCTTATAATAAAATTAAAGTGAACAAAAATGTAACTGACTTAATTTTGCAATTAATTAAGTCTTAAGGCCGGTAATTCATCATACTTATGTATGTTGCTGTTGTGTTGTGTCTGTATCGAATATTTTTTTTCTATACTATTCTATGCTATACACCATATTATAAGAAACTACTCAAGTAAATCATTGTTTTTTCACCACACAGTATGGACTGGCATCCTGGTAAAATTTGACTACATGCAGTTTTAGTAGTATTATCACTAAGCATTTCGTTTATCTTGAAAGAGCAAGGAATGTTTTATGGGATTAAATATAATGACCACCATAAAATGCTTTGATACCCTTAGTTCTTTTACCAAAAATATATATTTGACACCAGAAAAATGAAGTCTAAAATTACAATAGTACTAGCTATTTTAGTCACGACTGCACCTCAAATTGTATTCGAACACCAAATGTAGTAAATGATCACCAAATCTTAGCGAGCAAATTAATGCGCTATTTTTGCCTAAATAAACTACTGTGATTGCCATAAAATGTAGGCTTGGGGTTACAAACTGGATAAAATAGGTTAGGTTAGAATTGTGACCAACAGCGCGCGAGCCGAGCGAGCGAAGCGAGCGGTGCCGCGGCAGCGGCCGGCGAGCGCTACTTCTCGAATATTTTTTTGGAAAAAGTTATTTATTTCACACCTTTTTAACTCCAAACACCAAACAATAGCTGCCAATAAAAATGAAAGAAAGCTTATAAATTAAAATAAAGCTTTATATTTACTTAAAAGTTTTGGATGTTTGACATTAGTTTGCTTAAACAGGATAGCAAGATGTAACAACATTGATTTTAATTTTACATTAAAATGCTGGTATGATTTTGGTGATCATTTACTACTTTTGGGTTAACAATGATTTATTTGGAGTCATTTTGCTTAAATAGGATAGCGAGACGTTAAAATTTTGGTTATAATTTTAAATTAAAATGCGTGTTTAATTTTGGTGATAATTTACTATTTTTGTTTCCTAAATGTTACTATATCTGGTGGTAAGTTAAACATAAGCCATGTTTTACTAGTGTAAGCCTTACAGAGGATATCTGTACTTTGATGATTACATTGGCACTATTGAAAGCGATTATGGAGATCATATTGTGAGGATGGCAAAGGGATGATATGGTCTAGCAGTCTCCAAAGACAGCAGAAATATCTACAAAACTCTGAATCTGCGTCCACTGTTTGTCAAAAGCCATTTATTTTTCCACCTTGCTTCGTTAAGTTGACGCTAAGAATAAAAACGTCTAACTTCGGTTTTAGAGACTTCTATCGTTACGTTCCTATCGAGTTTCTTCCAGTCTAGAAAAGAGGACAAGAGCTATCACAACTTTTAAAATTTAATTTGTAGCACGATACTTTGAGTCAAAATACTTTTTCATCTTCTTATTTATCGCCCGCCGGGATTCTAAAAATATCGAATGAACCTTTGAGAGAACAATTTAAAAGAAAGTGTTGATAAATATTTTATTTACGAACTATTGTTTGTTAAAAATATTCAATTCGTTATTTATGAGAGGCTTTAGAATGATGTAGAGGCTTTTGAATGATTGAAATGGAAATGGTGAGAGTAAATTAAAGAAAAGTCTGCAAATTAATGATACCAAAAAAACAGTACTTACCTAACTTTTATAGTAGGTTTAGATAAAAGGTTTGTATGCTTAAACTTTCAAAGTTTTTACAGTTAGAGTAATAAACTAACATTTAAAAAAAAAATTGAATTCATATCTAAACTACATTACATTTCACACTTAAAATTCCGTACAAATATATTAGACTTACTTAGACACTCTTTTCTAAACCAATGTATGAGCAAACATTCTAAAAATTTTCACACTGCATTCAGTTTTAGTCAACAAAAAATACTAACACTCTAGTTCAGTCTTACGGTAGGCTGACCACGTTCTTCATTTCCTACTCTTTACAATACAGACGCCCAAAACTCATTAATAATGGTCGAATGAGGGCGAAAGTTTTTCCTATCTCAAGTAAAAGTCAATAAACATGGCAAGTACCTACTTTGCTGAGTGATTAGGCTGGTCATTCATGGATTGCGACTTTGCTCGTACTACGTGTTTATTCAATTGGTGTGTACGGTCAGGGAAACGGACTGTCCACTTAAGAATTAATGTATTAGTACGAAATAAAATTGTTTCTTTGTTTGTATGAGCGAAGTGAACTCTTTAAATACTTTTTTTACTTAAAAAAAAATACTGATCCTATTACAAAGATTCTAGCATTGACACGAAGCTACAAGGTGTGCAATGTAAGGTATAACTATGTAATAAAATAACGAACGACATCATTTCGTTTCATTACTTTTAATTTGTTATAATCATCTATTGTTATAACAACTTATGATATACCATCCAAGAGACATAGTTAACTCTCCAGGACATGTGAAAATTCCAAATTATATAATTAATCTTAAATAATAGTAATAATAAAGATTAAAAAGCGTAATTCACGCGACACACCGTTGTGTCGCCGGGGCTTTTTTTTTACGGATGGGAAATCATCAAATGACTTCTTCCGCTCGGGGTGGAGCGGAAGGGAGTGTCAGACTCTTACTGACTAAAACCCATCCGTGTTCCTTCCATTGCCCTTGCGTTTCAGGCCGCGTTAACCTTTTCAAACATATTCCGCAAGTCTGGCAGGCTCTGGCCCAGACGGGCCCCGTCTCGATTGCTGACTGCTCTTTCCGGCGCGCGTGGAACGAAACGCGCTGTCGACTCTGGCCTGTTCTGATCGGACAGCGAGCTATTATTGCTGGCCGTCCGCAGGCGTCAATCACTGCGACATGCTCAGGAGCATCAGTTCTTGAGAGGTGCAGTAACTAACGTTCGCCTGGAGGAGGCAAAATGGGGCCGTTATTGACACTCCATTTCAGCCCCCTCCCGAGCAGTGGCAGCGGCGGCGACGGTGGCGGCGGCTGCGGCGGAGGCGGCGGCGCAGGAGTAGATTTGGCCCTCTGATTACTTATGGTCTGTCGAGTTCGTCGAGTCGAATAAATTGTGACGTTAGGAAACGTCATAGATCTAATGATCACTTTTAAATATAATTTAATCGAGTGTAAATTCGGCTTACATTGCTGTAGTGACCATGGAGAGTCGACGAAGCTCCGCTGCACGGGGCTCCTATTGCTGCCTGCAGGCATTAAAGGAACCTTGCATGAATGGGATCACGGAAGCTAAGTTCGCTCGCTTTGCTCGCTCACTCTAGCTCCCGTAATCCCATTCGAACCTAACCTATTCGTGTCGGGTTGCCCTAAGTTCCCGAGCTGACCGATCGCTCTTTGTTCAGCGGTTATGTCAAATGTTAGTACAAAAAATGTTTATACAAAATGATAATTACATCAGAATAACGTTGTATTAAACAATGTTGCATAATGTTGTTATACAAACTAAACGTTGTATTCAGTGAAAATTATGTAACATGTTTTAAGATGAAAAAATACAGCAAATTTTCTTATACTAAATGAGCCGCACCCAAAGCTGCTCTGTACGAGTATAATACTACTAATAACTACTTTCCTTGCAGGAAAAGTCACTGTTCCTGTGGTATAGGGGATGAAATCGAAACTGTGAGAAAATCTAGAATCTGTTTGATAAAGATGGCCCTGAAAAACAGTATTTGTTAACTTGAATCAAATAATTGGGTAGGTATGTAATATTTTTGATAAATAAAGAAATTGTTAATTCCTCACTTACAATTTGACATTTTAAAATATTGGAGCCATAGGTATGCTAAAACATTTACTGTACAGAATATTGTCACCTTACATAATAAGTGTTTTATTGGTAAACCAGTATCGACTTTGAATTGCTACTTAAAAAGTTTTAACGTTTTACTTTGGTGTCTAGTTAGAGCATATTGTTCTAAATGTAGAACAATATGCTCTAACTAGACACCAAAGTAAAACGAATAAATAATAAATATTTATTTCTAGGACTTTCGAGATAAATAAATGTATTTATCTCGAAAGTCCTAGAAATAAATATTTTGTCCTTATATTGTTGCTATCATTCTTGGTTTTTATATAGACGATTTAAAAGCCTGTTAAAGATGCATCAATAATGTGAAGAACTATCTCTATAATTTCTCTTCTTGAGAACTCATCACGTCAGAAACTCAAAAAAGTGAAAAAGGAATCTGTTTTGATCCATTTTAGTTTAATATAGGTACCTACGAATATTTTGGCACAAGCGTCATCTCATCTCGTCCGCTAATAAATAAAATAATACTTATTATATCCAACCCGAACTGTCCCACTGCTGTGCAAAGGCCTCCCCCCATTCTTTTCACCGTTCTCAGTTTTGTGCCGCTTCTTGTCCGCTAATAAAATAATTCTTAGTAAATACAAAAAATTGCGGCCTCCCGAGGCGACGACGCTTGGGCCGAAATATTAAGTAGTAGTTTTGATTCAGGATATTTTTTGCAACCTAGCACTACCGATTTTAACACATTTTTCCTAATCCTTTACTTTATACTAGGTAGGATGGTAAGTTTAAGTAATTGTTTTTTCTTCACTACCAACACAACCGTCGAGTCTAAATTAATACTTTAATCACAATTCCCTTTTTTAATGAAATACAAGATAATCTAGTCAACTGGCATCCAAAATTTAATTTAGGTACATACATTTACACCTTAATCATAATTTAGCGCTTGGAAAATCATAATTAATTCTTATTAGGCTTTTAATTTAAGTAGAAAGTAACAAAACATGTTGGAATAAGACCAAAAAAACTCCACGATCCCAACGGGTGTGTCACTGTAATTAAGATTAATTTTCAAAGCGGACTTTTTCATCAAATTTTTACTGTTTATGTGATTTAATTTTAAGTAGGTACCTATTGCACTTGTTTTATTTTGTAGTTTAAAAATTGGCACGAAAGGAGACGGAACCGCTTTCATATAATCTTAGGCCTAGATGTATAAGGATGAGAGTGGTGTCAATCAATAGATTATGTATCTCTGAAAATTCTGCGGATTTTGGAAATCTGAAAGCAGAGATAGAAGAGATTTAGTATAATACTAGCTGTCTCCCGCGGCTTCGCTCCCGTCAACTGGCTACCTACCTACCTACCCTACACCTACCCTACACCTACCCTACACCTACCCTACACCTACCCTACACCTACCCTACACCTACCCTACACCTACCCTACACCTACCCTACACCTACCCTACACCTACCCTACACCTACCCTACACCTACCCTACACCTACCCTACACCTACCCTACACCTACCCTACACCTACCCTACACCTACCCTACACCTACCCTACACCTACCCTACACCTACCCTACACCTACCCTACACCTACCCTACACCTACCCTACACCTACCCTACACCTACCCTACACCTACCCTACACCTACCCTACACCTACCCTACACCTACCCTACACCTACCCTACACCTACCCTACACCTACCCTACACCTACCCTACACCTACCCTACACCTACCCTACACCTACCCTACACCTACCCTACACCTACCCTACACCTACCCTACACCTACCCTACACCTACCCTACACCTACCCTACACCTACCCTACACCTACCCTACACCTACCCTACACCTACCCTACACCTACCCTACACCTACCCTACACCTACCCTACACCTACCCTACACCTACCCTACACCTACCCTACACCTACCCTACACCTACCCTACACCTACCCTACACCTACCCTACACCTACCCTACACCTACCCTACACCTACCCTACACCTACCCTACACCTACCCTACACCTACCCTACACCTACCCTACACCTACCCTACACCTACCCTACACCTACCCTACACCTACCCTACACCTACCCTACACCTACCCTACACCTACCCTACACCTACCCTACACCTACCCTACACCTACCCTACACCTACCCTACACCTACCCTACACCTACCCTACACCTACCCTACACCTACCCTACACCTACCCTACACCTACCCTACACCTACCCTACACCTACCCTACACCTACCCTACACCTACCCTACACCTACCCTACACCTACCCTACACCTACCCTACCCAATAATACTAGCTGTCTCCCGCGGCTTCGCTCCCGTCAACTGGCTACCTACCTACCTACCCTACACCTACCCTACACCTACCCTACACCTACCCTACACCTACCCTACACCTACCCTACACCTACCCTACACCTACCCTACACCTACCCTACACCTACCCTACACCTACCCTACACCTACCCTACACCTACCCTACACCTACCCTACACCTACCCTACACCTACCCTACACCTACCCTACACCTACCCTACACCTACCCTACACCTACCCTACACCTACCCTACACCTACCCTACACCTACCCTACACCTACCCTACACCTACCCTACACCTACCCTACACCTACCCTACACCTACCCTACACCTACCCTACACCTACCCTACACCTACCCTACACCTACCCTACACCTACCCTACACCTACCCTACACCTACCCTACACCTACCCTACACCTACCCTACACCTACCCTACACCTACCCTACACCTACCCTACACCTACCCTACACCTACCCTACACCTACCCTACACCTTCCCTACACCTACCCTACACCTACCCTACACCTACCCTACACCTACCCTACACCTACCCTACACCTACCCTACACCTACCCTACACCTACCCTACACCTACCCTACACCTACCCTACACCTACCCTACACCTACCCTACACCTACCCTACACCTACCCTACACCTACCCTACACCTACCCTACACCTACCCTACACCTACCCTACACCTACCCTACACCTACCCTACACCTACCCTACACCTACCCTACACCTACCCTACACCTACCCTACACCTACCCTACACCTACCCTACACCTACCCTACACCTACCCTACACCTACCCTACACCTACCCTACACCTACCCTACACCTACCCTACACCTACCCTACACCTACCCTACACCTACCCTACACTACACCTACCCTACACCTACCCTACACCTACCCTACACCTACCCTACACATAGATTAAACTGTTTGAGTCGCATTTATTACAGTTTTGAAAGCGTTGTGCAAGTCACCCTAAGGAGCTAAATGGACAGTCGGGACGCTTAAGCAAATCAAATACATGTTCAAAGCAAAGAAAGAAGAAAAGTGGATCAAAAGTAAAGATTAATATTCCGTTTCAGCTACTAGTGATAGCTAATTTGACAGTTGGTCAAAGATGGAATAGGTACGTTATTGAGACCGGCCGTAACGCGATTATGAAGACAAAAGCTGGCTCTTCTCCCCCCTCCCTCAAAGTGGTGCTATTAGTTGCTATAGTCGTTATAAGGCGATCCAGTGACAGGGCTTGTTAACGTTACCAAATAACAAAATAATAATCGTTACATAACGTTAATTTCAATTGTGATACCATAGTAACGTTACAAAATTTACCGGTATTTGATAACATTACCAGTAATATAACGTTAAGTAACATTTAACGTAAAATACGAGAATTATCGTTTTAACGATAAAATAATTAGTGTTATTATAGCCCGCGAACTTTCTTGTATTTTTTGCTATTTGAAGGTCAGTGTCATATTGTAATTTAATCAAAATGTGATGCGCAACAATAACAAATATGTATTTACATAGATGTAACCTTATGAATCATTTACTCTTCATTATGAACTTAGATTTGATGTGTATAATAACTAGATTTCCGAAATCTAGCTAAGAGAAAAAAAATGTAATTATGGTTATAATTATGTACCTACTTACATATTTTTTACTGTCGTGAATCATATTTTGATCAAGATACAATCTGACACTGCACCACCTTACAGAGATAACCGTTTAAAAATAACGTTAAACTACAAATAACGTTAATAAAGAATAACGTTAAATTAGTGCAGAAATAACGTTAAACCTATTACCGTTATTTTAATATAACGTTAAGTCTTGTCAATGCAAGGTAACGTTATAAATTTTTAACGGTATTTAAAGCCCTGCAGTGAACACATAGCAAACATTAAAAGCTATATTTATTTTCGCTTAGAAATGTTTCTAATCGCAAATACATTTTACTTCCTGCAATCCTTATTTACAGTACTCTTGAATTCAGACATAACTGCTCACTTTAGATCGTCTAACGAGGTCACTTAGCAGTGTCGGTGGCTGCGCCAAAAATGCAATAAGTGCAGAGAATGCTGGTATATTTTGAGTTTAATAAAAAGCGACATTTTGTTTTTATATCCATTATTTACTTACTTTAAAACTGTTATGAGAGTGAATTTCCCGGGACCAAAAATTGCGTGGCATCAATGAAATTGGTACTAAAAAACAAAGTTATAATGTTCTAACATTTTTTTCCGGTTAGGTGAAATAGAAATCCACGTGTAGCACTAAATATTTTATTAATAGGATTAATGGATACTCCAAAATAATTAATTAAACCTCGAAATATTTCATTGCCGTGTTTGTCCACACGTCACCTTGTTGTGTATTATTCCTCATTGATAAAAATCTATTGGTTATTTATATTAAAACCTAGTTTTATTTGATACATGAATAGTTAAAGTATTGTTACGGAATATATTTATTCAAATATTTCAACAATACAACGAATGGTTAATAAAAATTCATTTGTCCCAGAACTACCGTTCATCGCCGTGTCCTAATCATGTTCAAGGATATTGTTTTACCTAATGACTTGCGTCCCCCCCGCGGTGCGCTAAACGTTTGGTATTAGTGCTGCCTAAGTGCTCAACGTGGAAGGACGTACACACGTGCCTGCGTTTTCGAGCCATAATGTAAGTTATTCAATTTTTATGTTACTGGACATTTTTTCTTTCATCGCCGTGGATAGGTATAACCTCATTTTGAATTAAGTTTGTCTTCTTGAGTAAGCATTCGATAGAACGCCATTTCTTTTATGTTTATTTGTGAAGTGTTTATTTCTTTAAATAGTTAATAGATTTTTTGTTATTTATATTTTTTGCCTTGATTTTCATCGCCGTGCTTTCATTGCCGTGGTGTTTGTGCGCGAAATTTGCTATGGCAATGAAAAAAAAGACACGGCAATAAAAAAAAATTCATTGCCATGCCTTGTAAAACAATTTATTTTCATTGCTGTGGCCAGGTATTTCATTTCCGTGACTTGTGTTTTCATCGCCATGGTATGATTAGGCAAAGAAAATATCTTTATCACCTTTTATCTGTTATACAGGTAATACTGATTACTGACATTACAGGACTCGTCAAGTTAACTCTCTCTGCAATGCGATAAAACATTTAAGGATAGACTTGATGAGTTTTTACTGTACAGTCAACTACAAAAAGATTTTTTCATGGTAACGTAACAAAATGATGTAACATTTGGTACTCTATCATACGTATAATATACCCTCAAACACGCATGCACCCCCACATACTACAGTCTGATTTTAATAATGGATTGTTTATATTTTTAGGATGCCAAGATACCTAAACCAAAATTATCTAGAGAGGTGAGAAAGGAGAGGAAAAGATTGGCGGAAGAAAAGCGACGTCAAAAATTAAGAAGCGACCCTGTATTAAGAGAGGAGTATCTAAGAAAAGAAAGAGAACGATATCTTAAAAAGAAGGCGGCAGGAGTAGTTCTTCCTCGAAGTGCAATGACTTCGCAATATTATAGGAGGATAAGGTCTTGATTCCAACACTTGTGTGGGAGTAAAATTTGGGCAAGGAAATATTACAAAAGAAGAATGAGAGTACAATAAGTAAAGAAAGACTGTTGAATTACACTCGCAACACTACTTAGAGATTTCAATACTACAGCCTTTATTCTTATACATACTCCCATTCTTCCTTTTGTAATATATTATCTATCCAAATCTTACTCCCATACACAATTTGTCTAGGTTTGCCTTTCCCCCTCGGAAAGATATAATGTTTTTTCATTTCCATGGATTGATTCTTTCATTCCCATGGCACAGTTTTTTCATTGCCGTGGACGCTTGTTTCATTGCCGTGCACGCATGTTTCATCGCCGTGGCACGGAATTTTTAATTCTGTATATCTCGTTAGTTTTTTAAGTTATCTGCTAGACATTAAGCAAGAATACAATACATTATCAAAAACTTTAATAAAAGCGTTTTTTTTTTTAAAAAAACCTTAAGATAAAAAAATACACGGAAATGAAGATTTTATAGGACCTGTTGAAATTCACTCATGAACATGTGCATTTTGTAAACCTAATGAAATGATTACCTTATATAAAAGCACGCCCAAAGAATTCTCCACAATCTAGTTCTAAATTACTAACTGAACCCTCTACCTACACTCCTAGTCAAACGGAGTAATAGTATTTTAACCCAACTGAAAAACCTTTTCAGCAACGTTAAGTTATTCCAATTCGTATAACGTATCTCGTTTGGCCTAAAAAGTGTTTCGACCGCACGTTTATTGAAAATGTTCCGTCCAAAGCCGAGTGCACTTGAAACCTCATAACAAATGCCATTGGCTCGCGAGCAAAGTAGACAAGTGATGTTGTTCCGTTTTTGTTACCGAAACTTCTTTATTGGGATTTTATATTTTTTTTACTGTCACATAAGGGTTTGTGCGGAAAACTTGAGAATAAGATAATAATTAATAGTTTTTATTTGGATTAATTGGGTATTTTCCTGAAAAATTCTAATAAGTCTGGCAGATAGATTTCTAAAAAATATTGGACACGTTTTTATTATTTTCTCACGTAAACTAAAAAAGAAGAAGGTGTAGTAAATTGAGGTCGAATTGATAAATTACTTTTTTTGAAGTCGGTTAAAGAAATAAAAAAGTACAAAAACTTGAACAAAAAGGGAAAATATGCTTCACATCGCTCACCATAATTCTGGGACTCTGGTGCAAGACAAAGCCGCTGTGCTGGTTAGTAAATCGATTTACTAGACTTTGTTAGTCTTAATTTATTCAATTAAAACTGAGCACCAGCATTTTGTAAGAGGTACATTGTCTCCCGTGCAACAAAATTACTGTCTACATCGCACTGTAGCAATTTCGCTGAAAATCTTCAAAAGGCTACAAAGCAGCTTCAAACAATGGTGCTTCAGTCGATGAAACTATTATATCAACATTTTATTAAAATTCATCCAAACTCCTCCGTTTATTTTGTTACTACGACGTGTAGATAAAGTTGAAATAAAAATTAAATTATCGCATCGCTTCACAAACAACACAAAATTCGTTTAGCCACCCGTAATACTTGTACCAACTTTATAATAATATTTCGAATACATAACCTCAACCGAACTTTGAATTTAGAATCTCATTATTTTCCGGGGCAAGCCAGTTATATCCAGCCAATATTTTGGAGTTATACAATTTAAAAGCGAAACTAAATCGCTACTCGTTTCAAACGGAATATACCCGAAGCTTAAATCGCTTTTTAGGGTTCCGTTAGCAAAGGGTGCCAACAAGACTAACGAATCCTGGGCGGTACATTTAGAACATTCAGTAGAATATTTGTGTCGAGTATTTGTAAATTCAAAACCTTAAATTTAATAAACTCTTTGCTAAAAACCAGCTTTAAATTAAGATTTGACCCCTACCTAGCCTATCTCACTAGAACCGTGCAGTTTCTCGGAATAAAAAGTAAAGCACTGAGCGTTATTACAAGCTTTTATTTAACTTGTCCTGTAAGTAAATACAGGTCACATCTTGCAACTGAATTTTGATACAGTAAACCTCAATTTTATATTCACGTTTGGTTTGTATGACAATGCACGGTTAGCAAGGTGACCATTCTTAATCTAATATGGCGGACTCCCTAAGATGGAGGGTCAAAAAAAGCTTCTTTTAAAAATAATATTTTATAACAGTTTTCTATAATTAGTGAGACTTCGTAATCGGATCAGAACTTTTACAAAAATAATGAAAAAATTCCTTTTTTGTAATATTATTAGCGTACCTAGTTTTTTTAAAGAATTCTGTGGTCGCAGGAAGCTTATTGCGCAAGTCGAGTAGTACTTGGCCGTTTTTTAAGTTGGCGCTAGTGGTATCTGAAATTTTAATAAAGTTGTACAGGCTCCGTCGATGTGTAAGTATATGTGGCAAATAAATCGTGTCGTGGCAGTAGTGCGCTAGCCAAAAGCGCTTTAATAGCTTTTTGATTCGTGAGGGGGTCGTTTATAAAAGTGTAAGCCGTAACTACGTCTAAACCATGTTATTAAATGTACCTACCTCTCGATATATACCGGGTGTAACGGTACGGTGTGGCCATATCTGATAAACTGCATAACAATATGTAGATTATCAACTTTTTTCGAAGAACCCTTAATGATGATGACAATCTATATAAGTTTGACGTACGCTTGCACAAATCAGAGCCAAAATTTTACTCTGAGTTGGTTGCTAACCCGGGGCCTTGAAGCAGTTATGCTAGTGAAGGGAGAGGCGGGCCCCGTGAAGGGGAGACAACCCTCACGTCCCAGCCGCCGCAACATAGGGAAACGCCCCGGGCATTGGGCGTCGCAGGGCAATTCCCGGTCATCATAGGCGCGGGCCTGCGGATGGCGAGCGTTGGATGGTTCGCCGTCCGATCGAAGTCAGGCCGGGGTCGACGGCGCGTTGATGTCAGCATAGTAGAAGGGGCCCGTTAGGGCCAAAGCCTGCCAGAGTTGCAGATTTTGTTAGAAAGAGTTACCGCGGCCCTGAAAAGCAAAAGGCACTAGGAGGAGCACGGAAGGGTTTTAGTCAGTAAGAGTCTAACACTCCCTTCAGATCCGCCCAGAGCTGGAGGTGTAATTTGATGATTTCCCATCCATAAAAAAACCTGGGGCCTTTATCTATGAAGTTTTTGTTAGTTACACCTCGCGTTAACAACTAACTTGGAGTTTACGGAGTTTGCAATTTTCTGGTGACATGATCATGACACATAGAGACCTCTTTAGGGTTTATGTGATTTGCCTCACGACCACCCGCCTCTTCCCCCTACTGACTGACAATAACAACGTCAATTCCGTGTGTTTTGTTTTCTATGATTTTGTATGACTTCATCATAAAACTGGCCGAACTTCGTCGCATAAATTCGGCAGACCGATGTGTTGCTACGCTAAAATCGAAACTACCTCTGTTACATTTTCTATCAATTTTCCACTTAACCGTTGTCATTGCTTTTCTATTTAACGTAAAAAAATGTAAGCAACCAAATTGAAGATTCAATCTTGCTTTTTCGTATGTTCATAGAATTCAATTTAGTAAGATTGAATAATACCTTGATACAAACCATTTTTTATGTATTTTTCCACAGACATGTTATTACCAGAGATATTGAGTTTGTAGCCCGTCTCGTGGGTATAATAAACTCGCCAAGAAACCTTGTTACTTGTGTACTGGGTGGATGACCCAATATGGTGTTAAAAGTGAAAAAAAAAGACGTAGTTATAGCGTTGTTATGAATTTCAGCGTTATTGGAAATGTACAATTTTCTCGGTGCAAGTAAATTAGCTGTATCATGTAGAAAAAGTGATTTTTTAAAGGATTCTTTACAAAAACGTCTAAGGGTTCTTCCCTTATGGTGCGACATAATCTGTCTGTTTGTCACAGTTGTTTTTAACAGCCATCTGTTTAAGTGACACCTTAGGACACTAAAAAAAATGCAAGCAAATTATCATACTTTAAAAGCGTTAAAATTCAAGTCGCAATATCATCTTGGGGACAATCATTGACAAAAATTTGTCAAAATATAGGGAAAACAGTGGTGTTTTTGACAGTTATTGACTGCGATACCATTCGCAAGAAGTTGGCAGTAGTATCGTCACAGCGCTAATTTTACTCATTATTTGTTTGCATCAACTGTTAAAGTATATTCGTGTATTAGTTTATTTATTTTGGTATATATTATAGTATAGTAGTGTATGTATAGTTTACTATATATTTATCTTTGCATTATTTAAATATTAATCGTGTTTCGGTTTCCCACATTGCACCTACCATTATTATTCTCTGCATCATCCAAAGGTTGACTAGTAGAAAATGCCTAAGGCATTAAGTCCGCCTCTGTGCATCTGTGTGCGTAAAGTGTAAATAAATACCAATGCAAACGTTTCTTAAAAAATCGATAATTTCTGGACGATCTGGACCATACCCGAGCCAATACAGTTTTCTTGGGGATGACCATCATAGTTTCCATAGAACGGTCTACTCAAGACAGCCTTGACTCAGTTCTGCAGCCTTACATAGCTGGAGCATTCCAGACGACCAGTTCACTTTACCGCGAATAAAAGAACGTTTAGTCAATTGTAATTCGGAGATCGATGATGGCCTCATTATGGGTTCATAATAGCCTCTCGAAGCGACCGCAAATTGCTATCACCCTGCGACTACCAGCCGACGATCGATCTTCTGAACTTATTGTAAGACAAATTGGATCCGGACATTTTGCTAGCGCGACCTTGGATTGTAAAATTTATGTAGGTCAATGTTCTATGATGTACTGGTCCTTCCGAGAATATTTGCGAGCCATTTGCGTGTTTGTGATTTGGGTATAGTGTAATCAATCATAAATAGATAAAATATATAATGTACGTTAAACCAGAATCGTTACCTACATAACGCATCATTCTGGTTTTGTATAAGTCGAATTGGAGAGAGTGAGAATTTATCAAGCAGAATCATAGTATTTATACATCCCATGTTGATTTTAGCTACAATGACAATTATATATTATTATCTTTTATGTGACTCGTGAGTTATGTTATGAGCGAGTGTTCAAGCAGACTTTGACGTTACTTACTCATTTAAAGTTGGTTTTAGCACAACGAGTGATATGGTAAGCAAATTACTAGGCCATTTTTATGGTACATCAAGTCTCAGAAATGACATGACTTCTCACGTCAAGTAAGTAAACTTCTTCACCTTGGTCAACCGCGACCTTGTGTATTAAGGCACTATTCTTGCGATTTTCGGGCCAAAGCAGGAATGTGCTTACTTATTGCGATATAATCGTTTGACCCTAGTGTCCTAGCAGATATGCGGCCGACCCAGATCTCTAAACCGGCCATCGCGCTTTGTGTCCAGTTCGATCAATCATCAGTGACAGGGGGCTATTGTAGCCAATACGCGGCACTGTGGTGAAAGATCTATTTAAGTGTTCACAAAGATTGGCCGTGTTACACGTAATGTGCCACGAATAATGTATTTTTAAATCACAATTTGTAAAAAAATGATTCTTGTTACTTTTGGGTGATGGCACATGATATTAGTAATGACAGTGCTGAAGAAATAAATAAATGTAAATATTTGAGGAATTTAAGAGGAGAACGTTTTTGTTTTGATTTGCTTTTTGCTTTTCATTTTCTAATAAAAACGTTGCCCCACACTAGGAATTTCTCCTGTATCGTGGGTGCGTTTACAAACATACAAACTCACATACTTACACAAACAGCCAGACCCGGAATAACTATCTGTAGGCCATACAAATATTTGTTCCAAGCGGGAATCGAACCCGCGACACGCAGTGCAACCACTGTGCCAACCGTGTCGTCAAAGCTCTTGACCCTTTATATCACCTGATGGAAAGCAAACTGCTCCAACAACAGCCATATCAAGAATTTCATTACAGTCACACTTTCACATGGATGTAGAATCCTCTTTAACGTTAAAACCATTTTATTTAGGTAACAATTTTTTTTATCTTTCTTTAGTCGCACGAAACAAATTTTTCGTTATAGAATCTGATTTAATAATAATTATAACTAAATGGAAATTACTCATCAAAGAATGGGCAGCAGCATTCTCTGTAGGTATTTTGCTACAGCTACACTGCGATCGCCAACCCGCCTGCCAAGCGTGGCGATCATGGCAACCCCCCATTTGGGCGAGGCCTATGTCCAACAGTGGACGTCTATCGGCTGACGAAGAAATGGAAATTAACTTCGTCACATTACATACACTATTCCACATAGCTGGTACGATATGTACATACCTAACCGCTCAAGGGACTTCGACTAAAGGTATTAGTTGCGCAAAGCCAACGACTTTTTCCTTCAGTCACCCGACTTCCGACCCTGAAGCCCGCAGTTCGTGAACCCTGTGTAAATATAGCTGTTTACAGCTTGTTTAACTTTTGACATCGTAATCAACGAGGTCGGATCTATGTTGAATATTAAAAAAGTTGTTGCTGGGTAGTTATTTAGTTTTTTGGGAAGTTGAACCTGAAATGAAATGTACAGTGCTTCAGGGAATTTTCCGTCCTGTCATGTTTAGGACGGAATTGGCGTTTGTGAGTTGTAGCAACATCTTTATTTTAGCTTTATAATTTATTTGCTGATATGCTTTGTAAATATGGCAATTTGTTACAAGACATTTAGAAGTTTAGATAAAGTTATTAAAGTTTAGTTTACGTGTATTTGAAGGTTGTTGAAGTCAATATTTTGAAGTAAGTAGATAATCCTAAACTTTAGTCTTAATAATTATTGACTTAGAGCGGATTTCACCAATGAAACTGAACGCGATCGGTACAACGACATCTAAACTGCGTTCAAGAGCTGTCAGTGTTAATATTCCGTAGAAAAATAATGACACTGACAGCTCATAAACGTGGTTTATTCGCTGATCGCGTTCAGTTTCATTGGTGAAATAGGCCCTTAGCATATTTCACAATTCACTATTAATAGCATTCTGAATAAGTACTCCTTTATCTGACTTTATCCCATTGATACAAATGCTATTATGGTGTATGCATGTAACTCAAACGTTCGGACAGCCCTACTCTTTACGAACTGAATTTATGGGACTGACCAGTCAACCGCGTGTATTTCGTGAATTAAGCGTGTATTTAAGTGATTCGAATAATTTGGGTTCCTAAAAGATCCGGTTGTACCTAAATAAATATTGTTTTAAGTGATTGGTGTAGGATAGGTAGGATCCTGTATCCAGGCAGGGTTTGGTGAATCGCTTTTTTCTGATAAAATATTTTTGGATAAAACAATGTGTTTAGTCATTGGGGAAACATTAAAATGGTAGTCCTCTTGGGTAGACAAACTTATTTATTTAAATTTATGTGTCTGGCGAATCTTAAGAGTCAGACCGTTATGCTGATTGAATTTTACTTCGATATGAGATTTTCGTTCCTATCAAAACAATAGTTTAAACATAACACAACAGTACAGTGGGTACACCGCTTATACATAAAAGCATTTTCAAGCTGCATTTCTGCTGAGCCCTGAAGGGATAAAGCGAGACACATACGTAAAAGCGCGCGAACAGCCATTGTTCTAACAAACAATGAACAGTACTATTGTGCTGATTTCAGCATTAACGTGTGCTTGTGGACTCGGCAGAGTACACGATTGAATGCGCTTGACTTATCCATTCAGCCAATCAGAAATAGTGAATGTGGGTCTCTACGAATATTGGGGTGGTTTGACAAAGGTTCATTAGTAAGACACGAAAGCTACCAGGGTTGCGGAAATTGTTCGAAAGACTTACCGCGGCCTTGGAACGCAAAGGGCATTTGGAGGAACACGGATGGGTTTTAGTCACTAAGAGTCTGACACTCCCTCCCGCTCCACCCAGAGCGGAAGAATTCATTCTGTAGCTACACAAAAATGTCATACACAAGAGAGAAAAAAAAAATCAGTCGAATTGAGAATCTCCTACTTTTTTGGAAGTCGGTTAAAAATATCTTAAAATCTATTTAAAATACGGGTTTAAAGCTGAATCCCGTTAGACTGAAAGCCGGCCACAAAGCCGTTGAATTGGTTTCTTTCATTCTACGCATCTGGGAACTAAAATTTCTCGGTAAAATGAACCATGGCTAAATCGTTATCATAACTGTTATTGATATTAGAATGAAATGGGATGCAATGAGAAGATTGATCGTGTAATAAATGAAAGCCTGTTTGGGTTTTGATAATACATTTATACGTACCCATTGAATGCAGGATAAGAGGCTCTCGAACATTCTATCAGCAGAAATGATTGTCAACTGTCTCAAAAGCCAAAAACTTCTAACCAAAATACTTTTCCAATAAGATCTAGCCCCGGGTCGACGGCACGTTGTGTTCCACGCGCGCCTTAAAGAGATGTCAGCATAGTAGACGGGGCCCGTTAGGGCCAGAGCCTGCCAGGGTTGCGGATTCTGTTCGAAACAGTTACCGCGGCCCTAGATCGCAGAGGGCACCAGAAGGAGCACGGATGAGTTTTAATCAGTAAGAGTCTGACACTTCCTCCTGCTCCACCCAGAGCGAAAGGGGTCATTTGATGATTTCCCATGCATAAAAAAGTGAGATGTGGCTTTTACGTTTTAGGTAAAATTCTCTTCCTCCACGGCGTTCCTGTTCAGTCTAGTTCAATGCTTTTATGACAAAATGTGCACTATCCATTAGCACGATGGCCCTATTCGAATTTCTCGTTCCAGGGTTAAAATATTAATATTCATTTATTTGCGTAAATAATACACACCATGCAAAAAAATGGTTTACCGTATATTCGTTACGATAAATATTTGTGACTTCATTTCTTTGTACGACTCATTTTCAAGTGTATTTTATCTCCATTCAACTCGTGTCGAGTAATTTCCGCTGTATGAAGCTGACATTGTGTTAGCTGAAAGCGCTTTATTTTCGCGTCTATTTCTGATAATATTGTGTAGCTGACAACGTTGGTATATCCAGATATTTTTTGTTGGGAAGTCAATGGATACAATACAACTACAGCCAGAACTTAGGTAGATATATTTTGATAAGTATGGATAGTGTGAAACACGATATATAAGAGATGATACTTCTACTTATACAGTCAAAGGGTAAAAACCGGTTGCCAAGGTCAGTCTGTAGATGGATGACCATATACCGTCACTTCGTGTGTCCTAGTTTATAAGTTATTATTTTTGTATGTATTAGTAAATTTTTTAATATTTATGTATTGTATTTTGTATGGCCCACAGATGCCTGAAATAAAGGAAAAATAATAATAATAAACATACCGAGACTCCTCCGTCCCTTGGAAAGCTCGCTAAGCCGTTGGTCCCGGCTGTCATATGTAGATCTTTGGCAGTCGTTACGGATTGTCAGAAGCCAGAAAATCTGACTCCAGTCTTGCCAATAAATACCGCTGTGGAGGTCTAGTAGGCAGCCGCTCCACGTAAAATGCTAGTATTCAGCTGAATCCAGTGTCACTGGAAGCTGACCCCAATATAGTTGGGAAAAGGCTAGGCAGATGATGCAATACTTATTTGATAGGTAAGGCCACTGCCTTACCTATCAAATAAGTATTGCATCAACAGATAGTCGATGGGGTCGAAAGCTTCTGGAGTGGCGGCCGCGTACCGGAAGATGAAGAGTTGGTTAGCCTACCATAAGGTGAACCGATGACCCGGTGAAGGCCGCGGAATACCGCTGGTTGCGAGAGGCACAGGATCGGTTGATGTGGCGACTCTTGGCGGAGGTCTATGTGCACTATGTGGCACTTCCGTGAGAAAAGTTTGTGTTTTAAATAAAAGATATGTGAGTAGCATACGTACGACGACTCACATATTATGCTCCTTACATTTTGTTTAGTTAAACTAATTTAAGAATTTCATACGCGAATTTGTACCATACATGCATGGAAAAATTAGTGCTATTGTCATGAATTCTACTAAAAGTCCTTATTTCTAACTCCGAAGAAATAATTCTCGAGAACGCCTCTAAACGTTTTTAGAGGCGTTCTCGAGAATTCTTTCTTCGAAACAGTTATTTGTCTTACATTCTGAGAATAATGCATCGTTATGCATTATTCTCAGAATGTAAGACTGTATAATAATAATGTAACTGTTTCGTTACACGGTTGTTTATTTTAGATGAATAATTTAAGAGAGAAATTGTGCAGAGACCCAGGTATCTTGTTTGTCTTTGAATTTTCCTAAGCAAACATTCCTTGTTATGTGTTTTACCATTATGGATGATGTTTTAAATGTAAAGGAGTTTCTGTTAGATTTGAATGTGAAAATATATCCGTCGAGTCAGTCCGTTGCTAGGTCACCATTCATTTCATAATGAGCCATTAATAATTTTTGCCAGTCGTTACCTTGTATTTTTGTTTTGGAGTTTACTCTTAAAGAAACGATTTTCATATTTAGCCCGCGGTATGAAAATTTTATGAGGAGTAAAATCGAGCGTTAACTATAAGTGAGGCGTTACGTTCCTTTGCGCAACGTTCTTAGCAAAACAAAGTTAACTTAGCTTATTATTATGTGAAATAGTTTGTGTACAATAGTATTTCAATGGAATGATGTAATATGAATGAATAGTTATTATATGCTTTGATTACTTTTTAAGATGCTTTCGTTTACCCTCTTTTTACATAATCTACACAATAATAGTTCTTAAGGAGTAAACTCCAGTCGTGCGTCGGACCTGACACACACACTTATTTTTTTAGTTGGAAGCCATACATTCTCTTACCAAAGAGTTTTACCCAGTTACTGGGCTGTGGGGGTCAAATAAGCAGTTGGTTCATGTAAAATACTGGTATTCACCTGTTTCATTAGAATGAAAGCCGACCCCAATATTGTTGGGAAAAGGCGAGGCATAGGTATACAATGTAGGTAAAAAGGATTTTACACAAAGCCTAAAGTTGTGTTTTCTCCCAGCAAACGTTTTGTTATGCTCTAACCCTGCCCTTGGAATATATTATTGTTATTATTTATTCTCTTTTATTTATTTTTTTTATTTTTTCCTGACGTACAATTTACATTTTTAAATATTTCTTTAAAAAAAATTTAGGCACTGGATATACAGAAAATACGTAAGACTAGGACGAGGCGCGGACATATAACTTTCGCGTCCCTTTCATATAAAATGTATAGAAGCGTCGCGATGCAAAACATACAGGAAGGCCAGGGCGCTAACACGACGCTTACTCGTCTGCGCCCTATTGTAAAACATGCAGAAAGGATGGGGCACGGACGCGAGCGGACGAGGGAAGGGCGAGAACGGGGGTGCGGGGGAGAGGGCGCGGGTGCCGGGACTCGCGCATCGCTGTCACACACAATAATTACACCACCACAATTAACCACGTCACGTCCGTGCCTCGTCTTTTCGATGTGTTTTTAAAAGTCGCGACGGCGCCCCGCCTGTACCCTGTCCGCGCCCTGTCCACGCCCTGTCCTCGTCTTACGTCTGGTCTGTGTGTCCAGCGACTTAAAAATATAAAAAGTAGTAATCCGCCGGTGTCGGGAGCAGGATCCAATCTACCGGTGGTTAGGGCTCCAGAGAAAGGCTCCCCACAATGTGAGCCGTATCAAAGAGTACGGCCTTCTGTATCCGGCGCTTTATCCAACTGCGCAACGCCAGTTTCTACAGATGGTCGTCAAAAAATTAAATAAATTATAATGATAAATTATTTATTAGTATTCATTCATTCAAGTAACAAAGACTCATATTTATCATTATTAGGCACACATATAGGACTTATAGGGATCTAGATACTTAGCTACTTTTGCACCTCTGCATAGTCTTATAGCTTGATGTTGTGATAGCAATCTTCATAAATTATTATATAATCATAATTAAATCATCATTTCGGCCAAAAACTGACTTTTCAGAAAACGAAAAGCGTTAAATTTATATTTTTGGTAACAACGAGTACCTAAGTGCCATTACAAGCTGTCAATCGTTTTTAGACTGAGTCGAAGATCGGTGGGAGTCAATACAATTACTTAAAATTGGCGTCACGACCGACCTTCTACGACCTATTTCTGTTGTTCTATTTATCTCTACCGACGTATTAGAATATTTTTATCTGATATATACTTCGTTTTTAACAGAAGTAAAAATAATTTAAAATGCCACTAGTTTTAGAATCTCTCTAATGTACACAAACTCTCTCTAATGTGCAGTTCAGTTCACAATTCAAAGTTCATTGCATAGAAATTGTAAATATTTGTTTATCTACACTCACAACGTAATGTTCCAAATATGAGTTCAAAACCGAATGCATAAATACATACTTTTTTTTCGTGGATAGGTAAAATTTAAAAAATAGTAGTTTATGCAACGACCATATAAAAAGGGTTATTAAAACACGAGTGTGGGTTTATCACACGAGGCGTAGCCGAGTGTGATAATAGCATCACACGAGTGTTTTAATACCTAATTATATGCCGTTGCATACACTATTTTATCTTCACTCATACAGTTGAAATAAAATAAGTGGAAAAATAGTTAATTCCAATATGGCGGATATTCTCATTGCGTATTCGAATGACTGCGCAGCGCGCTCAATCATAGACAAAGATAAAAGCTGGCTCATTGACTTAAGTCAATGAGCCCGCGCAAAAATTAAAAAGAAAAAGTGTGCTATAAAAATTAAAAAGTTATTTTATGATGCAGTTGTTTAAAAATCGAAGGAAAATGTTGAATCGTAATGGTTTTTTTTTTAAATTTTACCTATCCACGAAAAAAAAGTATGTATTTATGCATTCGTTTTTGAACTCATATTTGGAACATTACGTTGTGAGTGTAGATAAAAAACCATTACAGTTCAACATTTTCCTTCGATTTTTAAACAACTGCATCATAAAATAACTTTTTAATTTTTAAAGCACACTTTTTCTTTTTAATTTTTGGCGCGGGCTGATTGACTTAAGTCAATGAGCCAGCTTTTATCTTTGTCTATGTTTGAGCGCGCTGCGCAGTCATTCGAATACGCAATGAGAATATCCGCCATATTGGAATTAACTATTTTTCCACTTATTTTATTTCAACTGTATGAGTGAAGATAAAATAGTGTATGCAACGGCATATAATTAGGTATTAAAATACTCGTGTGATGCTATTATCACACTCGGCTACGCCTCGCGTGATAAACCCACACTCGTGTTTTAATAACCCTTTTTATATGGTCGTTGCATAAACTACTATTAAAACAACGGGCGATGATGTGATTCCAGTTTATAGCTTGCGAGTGTAGATCCCCAAATAAACAAGCAAAATATTAGTAGGATCGTGCTTGTATTCCCGCTGAGGTGTGGAAGCCCTCAGCTTAGTACGAGTTTTTATCCTAACTTGATCGTGATAACGTAAACTTAACGTAAGCTGACTAAGGGCCAATTTCACCAATGAAATTGAAAGCGTTCAGCGAATAAGCCATGTTTATGAGCTGTCGGTGTCATTATTTTTCTATGGAATATCTCTTGAACGCAGTTTAGATTTACTGATCGCGTTCAGTTTCATTGGTGAAATCCGCTCTAAGTCAAAATCGTTTGGAAAAAAGGCTTTCGTTATTGTCACTAGACACCGTTTTTCAGTTTTTACAAAATGACGTTTACGTTAAAGCGATAACGTTTAAAAATTCGCACTAAGATCTCAGGTATACAGTAGATGCACGTCAATGGTGGCCTAGCGCTGGGATGACGTAGAATGAAGTGTCAATAGAATAAAAAGCCAGCATATACTAGTCGTCACCACTGTCGTGCAGCATATTGTACCAAAGTACACCTACAATTCAAATATAACTGAAGCATATACGATAATGAACCCCAGATTAACATTTCAAAGATCACAGGCCCGTTTATGTGTACATTATGCTGGAATTTAATCAGAGCATTAAAGCAGTAAAGGCAGCTACAGACAGGCAATGCGGTGTGGTGCGATTATAGCATGATTATATCCCCGGTTTAGCACCGTGCGGTTTAGTGTTATTTCACCACAGTAAACGATTTGAATGCGCAAGCTTATTCCACATAGAATAGAAATTACGCTTTAAAAAGTGAGAGAAAGAATTTTGAGTGTTTCGGGCGGAAAATAAAATTTTCTATTGCACCTGATGCTGTTTATTTTAAAATCTTCTATAGGCATGAGAGTACACACTTAGCATATTATGAGCATACGAGTCCATATAACTGAAGATTTTTTTTTATTTGTCTCGTGATGTCAAATAATGAGACTAATGGTCTTTTAGTCCGCGATGTTTCAACTACGATAAGTTAATAACTGTAACTTTTTTTTAGTTGTCGTTAAAGAGTAGGAACTTTGACCCACCTATTAAATTTACTTTTTAATATTTTCTAATAATACAATATCTCTTTCAAAAAGTGTACCTATTTCTTTAGTAAATTAAGATTCTTTGCAATGGATAATGAAGTTTTATTAAAAGGACAATGTAGTTATTCAAGGCGATGCGCGACGTTATCAAGAGAAACGACCTCCACACAACACTGTCTGTAAAGCTCCTTACTTTATACGTTAATTACTAATTAATACGGAATTGAAACGTTGGGATCGAACAGTTATAATTACATGAGGGTTATTGTCGAACTTGTCTGTATTATCTGTGAATTTGATCAAACGATGACAATTTGACAGTTGTGTTTGATGGTCGTTGACGTTTTAATCTGTCCATTGCAATTCATAACTTGGATTGTTTTACGCTTAGTAAGTAGGTTAGTACTAGCTTACTAGTAGTTGTGCTTAGTCAGTAGTTGGTTGTTAGCGCAATGAAGAAATGAATGCTGTAACGAGGTATTGGAATTTGGAGAAACTTGTTTGAAAGAGTCACCGTGGCCCTGGAACGCAAAGGGCATTAGGAGGAACACGGATGTGATGACACTCTCTTCTGGTCCACCAGAGCGGAAGAAGTCATTTGATGATTTGTCATCCTTAAAAAAAGGAGATGTGTGGAGGAGATCAGTACCTACGTACCTAAACAGGAGTAAATATGTATAATAAACGTAACACAAAACTTCAATATAAATCCATATGTGCTTTAAACGTTTATGTGTACGTATATATGTACGGTTATGTGGAAAATATAACAAACGTTTCGCGAAATCATGGTTTCCTTTTCGTAGTCCTGAGTCCCCTGGAGATAGGCGGGACTTGCTGACCTTCAACGCGCTCAAGGGTAAGTTTTTACACCAACTTGCTATCGCCCTGCCACAATATCTTTTTGTGTGGCAAACAGGTAGCTGTTCTGAGGTTTAAATAAGGAAATAAATCGATGTCACATTGTCGCATCGCACTTTTCTGCGTGAGCTTTTAATGCAGAAATAATTATCTAGTTTACTGTAAAATTACCTATTTACCTAGTTTACTGTAAAATTAACGCACGCTTTCAATTACAAAACTAGTTCGTTACCATTATTTCGCGGACATTTGTGTGGGTTACACGTTCACCTGGTTTTAATCTTCTTCCTTACACCTTAATTGTAATATGTAACTGTTTTATGTCCCAATAAAGTAAAATAAAAATAAAAAATAAAATAATTTAAACCTATAAGAGTTCTGGCAGCAAAAATCTATAATACGATTTTACACTTGAAATCTTCTATACAGAAATATAAGTAGGTACGTTATGACTTATGAGTAACCAGAAAAAATCTATAATACGATTTTACACTTGAAATCTTCTATACAGAAACATAAGTAAGTACGTTATGAGTAACTCTTGGTAAACATCGTAGAAACCTCGGTAGAAAATCGAAGAACAAATACTCGTCAGTTTAGTTATATGACTAAGGAAAACTGAAAGCGTAGGCGTCTCGAATAATTTCTTGAGTAACTGATTACTTTTTTACTTACCTACCATACTATTTAATTACCATAATTAAACCATTACAACCAACCATTATATCTCCAGTCTAGAAATATTCAAAGGGAAACAAGATTATAAAATAAAACAATCAACTTTGATTTGTACCGCCTAAAGTTTTTCCAACTTCCAGGAATTAAATTATAGTGCCTCAAAACGTTGCCAAGTTTCATCGAGACGATCAAATGTTATGACATTGTAAACCTCATTTTAAGTTTACAACGTTATAAAGCTGAAGACTATCAGTCTTCTTATCCAAATTTAAAGTGTGAGTTGGTCCTTTGATACTTCAAATAAGGACAAACTTTTCTATTCACTCCAAAGCTGCTAGACAAAGGCCTTCCTCTCCCTTTTCCACATACATCTGACGATGAGGATGATCTGATGATGATGAGATGACGTGTTAAAGCGTGAGTCGTTCGAGCGAGAAGGAGAGATGGAGCTATATAGGGTGTATCTGGTGTATATGGTCATGGTAGGGCCGCTCGGCTGTACTCTGCCACTGTGGGAAAATTAAATAAGTGAGATATAGGTTCCTGTGGTCAATAACAGCAAAGCGTTGCCGCTTTGAGGAGCTAGGGTGGATCGACGTGGATAATTAAATTAGAATCGTTAGAACATGCATAGATAATATATGGAAAAACGAAACCAGCCCGACATAATATGCACAGGTTTCTCTTGCCGATCTGTTGGGATTCCTTGTAATAATTAGTAATAAAACGTACGTACTGTAGCGTAAAAAAAAGGAAAATGACACATTTCACGCTAATACACGTATCATTTTCGAAATTAATAAAAAACGCCTAAATTAAATATCACAAAAAATATAACAATAACACTACCTAACATAATTAACAAAAAATGAAGGAAGAAAAAATGGCACAGAAACTATTACGTTTAAATATTTTACTAATCTAGTTAGGACTAATATACCTACGCAGATTTAGAACACGGTTGCAACACGTTTTTTAAAAGGGGACAGTCGTTTTATATAAGGTAATTCGTAATGGTTTAGGCCTACAAAAAAAAAAAAAAAAACGGTTTTATTCCAAAATTCCAACATTGACAAGCAAATACTTTTACGTTTCTCATGTCAAATATTTTCGATCCAACTTCAAAAACTCGAACGCAGAAAAAGTAATTTAAGCAACTAGGTTCGCTTCCAAAAAAGGTTTCAAATAAAACAGAAAAATATAACCGCATTGAGAACCTCCTCCTTTTTGAGTAAGTTACAGAATCATGTGTTGACATCACTGCAGTACCTATATGTAGGTACCTAGGTACTTTGACAGAGGCTGCAAGATCTTTGTGTCTATGTGATTTTTGCAATCGAACTTGTTAACAAACACACAAACTATTTCTACTCTCTATCTTATGTATGATTTTCGAAATAATCAACTAAGAAATAGAAAAAAATAGTACCTGCCCACAGACGTAAATCGAACAGCTTTACATTCAAAATAAACATCAATCCGGAAAAAACACGTCCAGACCCTTGGAACATCTCAACTAACGCGTATTTACCGTAGTCATTAAAGTCTTTTTAGCACAAATTCCGGTGCGTGGTGCAGCTGAAATACTTACATAATTTATAAGGGTTTCGTACTCAGAAGGGCGAAAGGGAAGTCCTATCAATCTCAGTTTGTCGCCCATTTGTCAATCTCGAACACTTCCGCTTAACCTAACCATGTTCCCTGTTAAGATTTCATTGAAGAAGGTATATATAAATGTTTAACTCCGTTACTGGCTTTGATTTCATTTAAAGCTATAGCGATTAGGTACAAAAATGTTTTCTTGCTCCTTTGATCCTACTTCAAAAAAGGCTAGCTGATAAGGGATTTTCTTATTTTTTTGTTTATGTAACAAAGACGTCATGGCACCGACAATCTACAGGTCGTCATGAAAGGTTTATTTTAAAAGTTTTTAAGTCTCATAAAAATACCAGATTTTTTTTTAATGTTCTATTCGAAAATGAAATCAATTTAAGAACTTTTTCAAAGAAAGTTAACTGGCCTACATCATATATTAAAGGAATTTAAATGGATCGGAAAATAAATTATAATTCATCATCATAACAGCAGAAACACGTCCACTGCTGAACATAGGCCTCCTCTAAGTGTCGCCACAACAACCGGTCCTGTGCGTCTCGCATCCATCAGCTACCCGCTCATCAGAAGGCTTAAAGTCACCCAAAGGGTAATTAATGGAGAGGTCAATACTCGGAGTTTCCTTACGAGATCGAATCAGGAATGATGAAATCCGCAAGAGACCCAAGGTTACCGACAATTTATTATAATTAGATAGACATTTCCTGTAGGCACGAGAAAATTTATTTTCACAACCATCATCTATACATATAATAAAACTGTAGAAGAGGTCAATTCTGTACATTGAATATAAACTAAAAAAAATACTGCAGGGGTGCTTTATACAAACAGTAGAAGCCAAAAATATTTTTTTTTCTTTTTTTGTCTGTCTGTCTGTCTGTCTGTTGTTCGTCTTTCACGCAAAAACCACTGGACGGATTTTAATGAAACTTTTTTTGTTGTATAGCTATTAGTCCTCGCCAACATATAGGCTATAATTTATTTTGAAGATCTGAATACAAGACGTGGAACCTTAGCAGCCCGGCTAATCTATAAGAGATATTAATATACCGCTTTAGGAATAGTTGGTCAACATGATGAGTACTGTCTGTCGACATAAAAAAAATTAAGGTCTAGAGCACCTGATGTGGAACCCTTTCAGGGAGCTAAGCTATCGGCTATTTTAATCCTTTACCAACAGAAGATCTCATAGTCCGTTGGTTTAAAGCCTGCTTCTCGAAAGACTTGGTGTGGGTTCGAATCCCACAAAAGTTGTAATTATTTTTATCTTATTTATTTCCTTATTTTTTTATTTCTACCAAACCTAATATTTTCAAATATTAATAATATGTTATTGCTGTATTTTGCATATCTTTTTAGCAAGACAAGCAGAACCTATTTTCTGTTTATATGTATTCTGTTTTGTTTGCATCACGTTAAGAAATACAAAACTAATGTAGATAACATTCACATAAACCTGATAGGATTGTAGCAATCTAGAAGAAATCAACTTATTATCTACATGCATAGTAAGTAGGGGTAAGTATCTTTAATGACACTTGCAATGCCATCTGTTGAGCAAAACTGTACTTACCATCAACACCACGAGAATTACACCAAAAAGTATTTTTTAGTTAAAGATTCTTTTGATACTTACGAGGCGTTACGCATTTGATGCAAAAAAAAAATTGCTCCACTGACTGTTTTCATTTTTTTTTACTTTTGATAGGTACGCGTTTGACCACTATCTCACCAGATGGCAAACGATGATGTGATCGAAGATGGAGCACGCTTGCCTATAAGTAACCTACTCACTCTTGATAAGACTCCCAGGCTGTAACTATCAGGAAACACGGACTCAGTCAGGGAATTCCACGCCATGTGTTTCCAAAACGTTTTGTTCATGTGGGTGTGAGATGACAAGACGTACGGCGGTACGCCACCGGTACACGCCACCGTGTACCGGTGGCGTACCGCCGTACGTCTTGGTCCGATGATAGAACGAGCTTGGCGGAATTAAACTATGCAATTCCGTCGCACACTCCCCAAAATGCAACCGATACAAAACCGACAGGCTAAAAACTCGGCTTCGATGCTCAAAACTTTGGAGCTTCGACTCGGTGAGCCTTTCACCTCTTGGATTTCTTTCCCAGGATCTCCCTCATTCCTAATTATTTTCTTTTTATTTTGAAACAAAACTGTTCAATTCCCAGTCAGCTGGTGATTCGTCGTGACTAGCCTAGGGCCAGAAATTACCAGTAGCGGGTTTCACACTCCAGAGCTTCAAGGGGAACTGTGGATCCTTGGGCAATGACGCCACAGAAGAACTCGCGAAGATAGGTTATACAGGCGCATAATTATACAGGTGGTAAATATAGGTTTGTGAGTGCTAAGTAATTGAGCTGACTTTAATCTCAGATTATCACTCCCTTGCGGCTTGAGTATTATCGGTCGTCTCTCCGCTCAGCCTGTGAAGCACACTGCCGGTCGATTCTGTCGACATCTCACGGTGTTCATCTAGGCGGAGTGAACGACAACACAGCTGTCATTCCATCTCATTTGTATGGTTTGACAACTCGCCAGTCGTGCACCCTGCCAAAGTGTTCACTTCGACATGTTTACAGAATCGCACTGCTGGTGGTTTTGTACATTTGGGAGGAGCTAGGCTTGCAAACTTAGCCAGGACAACGGAGTCTCTACTCTAATCTATCCGTTGTGGGTATTTTTATGGATGGGAAATCATCAAATGACTTCTTATGCTCTGGTTGGAGCGGAAGAGAGTGTCAAACTCTTACTGACTAAAACACATTCGTATTCCTCCTTATGCCTTTTACGTTCCAGGGCCGTGGTGACTTTTCGAACAAATTCCGCAACACTGGCTACGACGCTTCGTCGACCCGGGCCTGGTAGTGTTCGTACAGTGAGCCAACCTACGCTCGCCATCTGCGGGCCCGCGCTTAGGGTGGCTGGGAATTGCCCTGCGACTCCTGACGCAACGCCCGGGTTGTCTTTTTCTGTTGCGGCGGCTGAGGGGGTCTACTCTCTTAAGCCCGAAGTCTGTAGTTTCGGCCTTAGTGTTGGGCGTTTTCTACTTCGTATCACCTACGGACTTACGATTAGTCCCGAACTAGGAATAACTGTCAAATCGTGCTGTCATTCATTCTTATATTCTTTTCCGGACCATGGAATGAACCAGGACGCCGCAGCCGATCGCCTCGACGAGGACACGGTGATGCTCTGCCCAAGCAGGGCAGACCTCCACCGTATACTCCACCATGTCCTCTGCGGAGACTTTTCTTCTGATAGTTTCGGCATGACCATTAATCAAGCTCAGGGACAAACTGTTAGTCGTGTTGGTGTGGATCTGCGGAAGTCCTGTATCCCGCACAGTCAGGCTGTATGTCGCTTTGTCGCAAGTAAGCAGCAAGCAAAGCCTGTTTATACGTACTGATGAATATCACATAACAAGTAATATTGTTTACGAAGAAATTTTTTAAGTGTTAATATTCGTTCGTTCTTCGTAATTTTGTAAGTCATGTCATAATCATGATGAGTACCTACATACATTTTGTGAGTTTGTGTATATCTTCCTAAATACGAAATGCACGCGCGTACGAAGTCGCGGGCACAGCTAGTGTTAAGATAAACTGGTTGTTAAGTTATCTAAAAACTATTTATTTACAATGAGAAACCTCCAACCTGACTTACCAGATTAAACGTTTCACCATACCGATACTATGGATAGGTATAGTGTTGGTTAACAAAATATTATTAGAAGGACTGCGAGGATCAAAACATAATAAATTGTGATAGCTGTAACATTTGCTGACTAAATGGATGTTAGCCTGTACTGAAGTACCAAGTAACCCTATTTTTAGGTACATATTGCGATGACACAGCTTATCTTTTGCTGATGGGTTTGTAAAGCCACATTGAGATGAAAAAAGGTTCTAGATAAAATGTCACATTCACAGCCGAAATCTGCCTTGCCAAACAACTCATCAAACTGCCATCATAATCTTTACGCAATGACTCACAGTCTTTGTCAAAAAATCTATATCGATTTATCTTCTAATGTAAAAAAACATAGCAATACACATTGTTTGCATGTGTATTGCTATAAATATCTGTACATAAACAAATAAAAATAAAATACCATTTAAGCCGGATTTTATTGAATATTTGTCTTCAAATTAATTATTTTACACTTTACGCACACAAATGTACAGAAATGTGCAAATCTCTTCACCAGCGGACTTATGACATTTTTCTGAAAAATAAAGACCGCGTTTTAGACACATGATAATAGCTATTTATAAGACAACACAACAACAGATCTTTAGAAATTACTTAATTTACAAATAAGCCGGTTATCTGAAACAGATAACCTTTGCAATTTAGATACCATAGCTTCGCAACATCATTATTATGATGCTTACATTTTTAATGAAGCTCTACAGATATTCAATCACAACACCATTATCACTCTAATACTCGTAATTAATATCACAAATGTCACGTGGGAAATCATCAAATGACTTCCTGCTCTGGGGGTCTACTCTCTAAGCCCGAAGTCCATAGATGCGGCCTTTAGTGTCGGGCGTTTTCTACTCCGTATCACCTACGGACTTACGATTAGTCCCGAACCCGAACAACTGTCAAATCGTGTTGTCTTTCATTTTCCTTCAAATGCCCTGAGCGTTCCAGGGCCGTAGTTACTCTTTCGAACAATTTCGCAATCCTGGCAAGCATTGGCCCTAACGTCACCAAGGGCTTATACTAACGTCATACCAGTCATACTATTTATTAAAATCACAAAACGTGTCAGTGAATTTGGAACAAAATGAATTATTTTCTATCAAATCTTTTGTTATGGTACCAAAGATGAGACTAAAGAAAACCATTTGGGGGAATGATCAAAATCTGCTATGGGTGGAGTGGTAGGGAGTATCAGACTCTTATTGACTAAAACCTATTTGTCTTCCTCCTAATGCCCTTTGTGTTTCAGGACCGCGGTGACTTTAAAAAGTGAAAAAAAGTGTATATAAGAAATACCCTATTCAGTTTTCTACTTGTGGGGTTAAGTTACCTTATTTTTATGAATCCCGTCCATCCATTATGGATGACAAATGATCAAGTGACTTTTTCCGCTCTGGACGGAGCAGAAGGGAGTGTCAGACTGTTACTGACTAAAACCTACCCGAGTTCCTCCTAACGCCCTTTTCGTTCTGGGGCTGCGGTGTTTCTTTCAAACAAATTCCGCAACCCTGGGAAAGTTACCATACAAATTGAAAACCGCTGATGGCACGTTCAGGTTTTATGAAAACATGTATTTCAATAAAGCCATCTATGCTGTTCGAATTTTGATCATTCTCGTAATAAAAATTCGATCGGAACAAAACATTTGAAAACAAACGTTTGATCAGCTACCAATTCAATTTCTTTCTACAACATTCCTTGGGTTTCTTCAGCTTGACTATTGACTTTGCTATCTCAATCATGAGATCGTTTTTCTTAATGTAATTGTAAAAAATGCTGTTAACCTTTTCATTTACTTAACCTTCTTTCTATAGATTTCTTACCAGAAAGGAATTACATACCTTAGATTTACAACTTGCATTATTTTGTACCTATAAGTCAACGTCAAATTATTTATTTCAATTACACCTTATTACAAAACATTGTTTTTTTTTTATTCAAAAAAGTAGTTCGGATAAGATGAATTTATGAAACTCAATACCTACTTTAAAATAAATGTTTTTTAATAATAATAAATACTAAGTAACTGTCGGATATATTGATACATTATTATCTGTGACAAACTGACTACGGGTTTCGGATTAGATAAAATAACAAAATTCATCGTCCATGCAACATACCTTCGTTCGACCATCAGGTTCTATCTAAGTAAAACTCACGTTAATTAAAAACATAATTAAGCTTTGTAAATAATTCTGTGTACTATTTTCTCTCGTCATCCACTTACTGGCGTTGACGTCCAGTTCCAAAGGCAAACGGGACGTCAATCACGGTTTCAAACGAGTGCGGTAACATGACATGAGTTTCATACAATAGCGCACATCATTAAAAAACATGCAGCGCTTTTAATGCTTTATTATGCTGTAATTTTGCGGCGGTAGTAGCTTCAATAGAATGAGCTCTCAATTTCAATGAGCAGAAAATTTCTGAAAACCGCGCATCTTTCATAGATAAAAATAAACTCGTGAATGCACCCGTGTGAAAAGAGAAAAAATCATTATTGAATATTAAATCTACCGTACTCATCCGACCGTTGTGATCAAAGGATCTTTTATTTTAACTGAAACAAAATATTTGCACGCTTACTATCAAATATTTTTACTCCAACAACAAAATTTACCGAAAATATTCGACATGGCAACATTGACCGAACGACTAGCATTCTTCAACGTATTGGTCTGCAAAGTTATGTTTGCCGTCGCAAAAATTGCTTACCTGTGTGTTTGTGTTCGGGAATGAAACAGGGTTTGGAGATATGGATGACAAACATAAATTTGTCGGGTTACACTAAGAATTTTACCCTTTCTGTGTACCTTTCTGCCGTCGCGGGTACCGAAGATGTATTGCCTCACAATAAATTGCTCTTAGGTATTGGAAAGATAGGTCTGGTGTGTTGTGGGTTGTGTTTGGTCATTTTGTTGCTCAGGGGTCACAAAGGCGTTTTATCGTATCGTCTTGTGATGTGGGGAAGTAGGTCGTCTTAGATTTAGGTAGTCATTTTAGGACAAGTTGTTTTGTTTGTTTTATCAACTTTCGCCTTTGTTGATGTCTAACTATTGCCTATATTGAGTTTTATTATTATGTAATATTTATCCATCTATATCTTTACTCATTCATTGTTTCAGTAGGTTTGGGGTCTAATATGAACATTGTTCATAAATGTTGTTCCCAAAAATTCTACTTTTGTAAAACAAATGTTTTTTTGTCTTTTTATGTGGTTGCATATGTATTTATAGGGATCCCTTCTTTTCGCATAATGTTCTTTGTCCTAATATACTTCGGCATAACGATTTTGGAACAATTTGTTTTGGCATAATAATACTTCGGCATAATTTTTTTAGGCATACATTTTATGTTGGCATAATCATCTTAAAGACTAATTTGTTTTGGCATTAATTTGATTCGCATAACGTTAGTAGGCCTAATGACTATTAGCATAACGTTAGTAGGCCTAATTACTATTAGCATAACGTTAGTAGGCCTAATTACTATTAGCATATTAACGTTAGCAGGCCTAATGACTTTAATATC
Source organism: Melanchra persicariae (assembly GCA_947386135.1). Taxonomy (NCBI): domain Eukaryota; kingdom Metazoa; phylum Arthropoda; class Insecta; order Lepidoptera; family Noctuidae; genus Melanchra; species Melanchra persicariae. Next base: position 5,686,614 of record OX376655.1, on the reverse strand, counting down.
GACTGAATTTAATATGCTGTGCAACAAAAGTTAGTGACAGAACCGAATTGCTGCAAAACCGACTCCACGTAGTCTTGTTTGTCCTACCCCTAGAGTGTAATTCAAAATCGCGTAGCACGCGTGGGGCCGCCGGAGGCCCGCAGCGCCGGAGCCGTGACAGAAACCCTGCCTGCTGCATGTTGCATGATCGCTTGAATGCTGCATGCTGCATGCTGCATGCTGCATGCTTGCTTGCATGCTGCATGCTTGCTTTTTTGCTGCATGCTTGTTTGCATGCTGTATGCTTGCTTGCTTCATGCTTCCTGCTTCCTACAGCGAAAAAAAGCCCACAAAATTGTTCAATACGTTATATTTATATTAATATGTTACCTATATATTACCTGATTCAGGAGATATGGCTTTTTTCCAATCGTCGAAATAAATTGTTATACCTATAAAAATATGTTTTAATATCATTATGCGTAAATAAATTTGTGCTTTAGGATATTATGCTTAAAAAAGTTATGCTTTAGAACTTTATGCTTAATAAATTTATGCTTTAGAATATTATGCTTAATCATTATTATGGTTAGAGAAATTATGCTTAAAAAACTATGCGTAAGCTGTTATGCGTAATTACATTATGCCAAAATATAATTATGTCAAACAAAATTATGCTAAGTTATATTAGGTCTTAAAATTTTATGCAAATGGATAGGGAACCTGAAAACAGAGTACCTACCAATTCTACAAAATTTCAAGCAACAGCAACAAGCGCTTTCGTATCTCAATCGCAAGCCATGGTTGCGGATTTTGTTCGAAAGAGTTACCGCGGCCCTGGAAAGCAAAGGACACTAGGAGGAGCACGGATGGGTTTTAGTCAGTAAGAGTCTGACACTCCCTCCCGCTCCACCCAGAGCGGCAGGATTTGATGATTTCCCATCCATAAAAAAACGCAAACTGTCAAAAATGTATGACAATTAAGTCATTCTTGACAGTTTGCAACTGACATGCGAATGTCGTTTAAAAATTAGTAGAATTGGCACTCAGTTCTAAATTAAAAAAACAGGATTTATTACGAACTTCGGTCTTATTATAACGTAAAGCCAGGTAAATGATACAACATTTCCAGCTGATACATGTCTGATACTAAATTTAAATATACTTAATTCTGAAAGACAGGTAGCCTTTTCACGTTGTAGAGCAAAAGAAACGTGACCATTTTCTTCAATTCAAGTGCTGAGTCGAATAGTAAATTCATGTAAAGAATAGGCCTGTGTGTATCTACCTGCCTGCAAAGTCGTTGAACTTGATGGAGGGAAAAAAGGGTTACTTTGAGTAGTGTCCGTATTCCGTGAACCAGTGGCGTAAATCCTTGTAATCTTAAAAGCTGAGCAGTTTTCTTGTGTGCTTATCACGTAGTTCAAGTAACATTGATACGAGTACATACTACAACTTTTTGGAGTCGTGTTTAAGAAGGGTACTTCTGACAACGGGCTTTGCCGTTTATTTTGTACCTACATGTTTGCGTATTTAAGGTTACAAAAACTTTGGCACGGAAACATGAACAAAACACGACCGCCTAAAAATATTTTAAGTTGATCACATTTGAGTTATACACCACGGATGAAATGCACCTACTACAGGTTAGCCTCTGCGACATCAAAAGACTGACTAGTTGAAAATGTTTATGGCTTTATTTTAACATATTTAACTTCATACGTTATGTTTGGGAGAAATATTAAAACATAAATAAACTACGCATTTTAAACAAGCCCCAAGCAATCTCACATTTTACAAACATTTTTGCGGTATATTTTTCACCAAAACAAAATGCAAATTCCTATTCTCGCCAAACAGACCTTGTGATAATGTTTTCAACCAGAAGCGTCCATCCGTTACTTCCCCTAATTATGTAAAGGGAACATTTTATTTGCATAAATACCTAATGTAACGCAAATGCAATATCAAACATGCCTCTTTGTTTTGTTAAATTAAAATAGATGTTCTTTATTCAAATTCCTGACAAACGTAAACTTTATGCAACGCAAAGACGTACAATGAATTATTATTATAGAAACAACATATTTTGACATTAACATTAACCAAGAGATTTAAAAAAAAATTGATTTAACCTTAACCGTGTGGCAATACTACCCGCATTTTTTTGACAGTTTGCGACAGACATGCGAATGGGAACGAACGTTGTTTAAAAATTTGTAGAATTGGCCCTAAGGACCTAAACCTATTACTTTAATATTACTTCCAGTGGGAAAGAGACGGAGCTATACGTCCTGTAGAGCTCCGTCTCTTTCCCACTGGAAGTAATATTGAAGTAACACTGCTTTAAGAGTTGGTGGTTAGGCCCCAGGTCACTGCTTACAGAGGCTCTTGATAAGTGAAGTGCTATCAGCGGTATCATGGCAAATTGTTGCGGAATTTGTTCGAAAGAGTTACCGCGGCCCTGGAACGCAAAGGGTAATGGAAGGAACCTGGATGGGTTTTAGTCAGTAAGACTCTGATATTTCCTTCCGCTCCGAATAGAGCGGAAGAAGTAATTTGATGATTTCCCATCCTTAAAAAAAGAAAAAAAGCATGGCAATTTGCAATCAAATGTCGAAATGTCACGTGAACAATCTACATACTCGTATATATGAATAAATTATAACAAATGCACGTGCCGATCTTCAAGGTTAAGCAACGCATGCCGAGGTTGGTCTGTGGATGGGTGACCATCTTAACATACCGAGACTCCTCCGTGCCTCGGAAAGCATGTTAAGCTGTTAGTCCTGGCTGTCATTTGGAGATCTTTGGCAGTCGTTATACAGATTGACAGAAGCCAGAAAATCTGACACCAGCCTTACCAAGGAGTACCGTGTTACGTAGTCGCTCTACGTAAAAAACTGGTATTCAGCTGAATCCGGTTTGACTAGAAGCCGACCCCAATCTAGTTGGGAAAAGGCTAGGCAGATGAATTTAGAAGAACCTAGTGCAAAATAAATCAACGACTGCAGCTTGAAATTTTCATACCCTCACTTACCCGTACATTGTATGCACAGTTTCTGATAGGTGGACGCATGAACGGAACTCATCTGACAGCCTATTGTGTTGCTTAGGAATACACCACTCTGTCACTTCCCCCAGCTGTCATAAGCGACGAGGCATTATGTGAGGAGAATAGCCAGCTTGTAGTAAGTAGCTATATTTATCTTTATGTCTACGTGTATTGAGTTTGAATTTGTGGCTTCAAGTTTTATTTTGAAAATTGGTTCGGTACTGATAAACCAGCCAAATATAAGTCAGACTCGCGCCCGAATGGTTTTGTATCAGAAACCGTAAAAAATGTGTTTCTTGTACCTACTTTAATTTTTCTGTTATTTTTATAACACTATATTGTATTATGATGACTAACGTGATAAGGTCGCCTATAAAAGATCTTAACTGTGAGTCAATTTAGCCTTTGCACCAACACTCTCGATTTTGTACTGAAAAAAATATTTTTGTAACAAAATACAACCGACTTCCAAATAATAAAAAACTACAAATGTATAAAATAACTTTAATTTTGGAAGTCGGTGTTTTTGGTTGTACGAAGGAACAACCAAAAACACTGACTTTCGAATACTTATAAAAATAATTTTATATTTCACTTCTTAGTGGTACTTTCTACTTCTTAGTAATATAATAATTAAAAATATTTTTATTCGATTATCGATACCGTTTAGAATAGTTTATTCATAATAATGTTATCATAGTGCTGGCATCACTTGATGTAAAACTTAAACTTGTATACACACCTAACAACACTGAAAAGTGACAAGAAAGCATAATACGCAATTTCGTTAACTTGGATGACATATTTTTCCAGCTATTTTGATTTAAAAACCAATCTACTGAGCCGATTTTGATAAAATTTATTTGGGACTAATCGGAATAGATATCCTAACACAAAAAAAAAATCAATTCGGTTAATTAATGACGGAGTTATGAAATGACAAACAATAAAAAAATACAACGGAATTGAGAACCTCATTTCTTTGAAGTCGGTTAAAAATATTATTATTTGATTTTGAGTACAATAGACAACAATTTTTGATGTGTAGTTACAGTTAACTACGCATCAAAAAACAATCAATTTTAACCATTGGTTCAGTAGTAGACAGACAGTTATTAACTGTCTGTCTTCATTTCAGTGTATTTTCTACCCAGACAAGAAGATTCCTGAACATTCCATTGTTCTCATTCCGACTAACAGTTCGCAAAAAGTTAAAAAGATACGAAAGTTAGAGCGTAGCAGACTCGTATATTCTAGGTACAGGTCACGCTGCGTTTCAAAACATACATAAATCACGTACGTTGCTCATAAAGCCGCTAGACTAAAGTGGGATTGCGCTGGTCACGTCTGCCGTATACTGTCTAAGCTGCGAGACACACACGGTGCAGGCTTGATATAGCGCGACGTTGAGGCCGAGCTGCTGGACTTATGGAGGCTGCATATACGAGCAAACCTAATTAACATGCAGTAGTGTGGATTATAAATCGGGATGGCCTTTGTGCGGACTAAAGTTTTTTTGTTTGTTCTTGACCTGGTATTGCCATCATGATTGTCTAGTGAGAGAGAAACGAAGATATATAAGACAAAGTAGCAGTATCCTATTTTCACAACGGATTCATAATTATAAGTTATAGAATTTGATCAGACTGAAAATTAGTTTACTGGTAGTAAGCTACGCTATTGTTATTATAGGCTACTAATGGCTCTTTCAATTTAGACGTTTCGTGTTGGACTGATGCGGCGCAGCGGTGTGGGTCGTTCTGCGCACGGCTAGTCGATTTTTTCCATGCAATTCATGCACCAAGCCCACGTACGAAAGCAGGACGGCAACGTCGTTTGCTTCAATCAAACAGTAATGTTTCTTCATCTGAGTCCATGGCTCGATTAAAATACGTACATCACTAACAGACCGACCGCTTTGCAGTCCGATACGTTTTCCATTTAAACGGTTGGTGTCGGACAGTTCCCGTCCTGCTGCGGTCCTGCTTCGAGACGTAGCAAGCGGCACAGTAAACGTGCGACTGCAGTCCGACACGAAACGTGTTTATTGAAAAATCTCATAACCCCGAAAAAACGCATGTAGGTTAAACAAGGATAATTAACATACTAAATAAATAAAAGTGATCCTGCCTACCTCCAAAAATGGTGTTCAATTTATTTTATTTTATTTTACGTTTTCATGTTTATTGTGTTTCTCTTCATTCAATTTCTTGTTTCAGTTTCGATGTCCGTGTACCTTTAAGACCTTCAAGTAGGTTTTTTTTTGTAGAAGTGAACATCCATATCGGATTTTCGCAATCCAGAACATTTTAGACCACGTCCCTGTGCTACAAGTTTCATCAACTTATCCTGCCGAAACGTCAGCTCGCGAACTTAACGGGTGAAATAAAATTTTCAATTGAACTCTGCTTTCACAGAACTTGTGGCTGAGCTTATTGAATTTCTATTGGTTTTTCAGCATCAATTTGAATGTAAAAATCCAGTAAAATCTATCGGATATTGAATTAGCGTTCGAAATCGTGGTTGAACGGACACTCGCTAATCTGCGGATAACCACATCTAGTACGCTCATGTGCATTGCAAACCATACAGGGAATTTTCCAGAAATAAATAGACGTTTTTACCAGTAATTCGATTTTCAAAGTAACGGTATTTAGAATACCCCGATGACCATAGCTTTTTAATGAGTAGGTAAATGTGTTTCTACTTTTGTATTCTTCTATTATAAGTTTTTGTAAGACTGAAGTAAGACGAATTTACCTGTACCATCGAATCAAATTACTAACTTTGAATACTCTACCAATGAAGCAATTCTATTACTGTCAAGCTTATGAGTTAAGCAAGCGAACTAAGCTCCTGTTTATCATTTAAATGTTATCTATCCGTGATGACGTGCTTTTTTCATGAATGTTTCAATTCATCAAATAACTCCTTCCGCTCTGGGTGGAGCGGGAAGAAGTGTCAGAATCTTATTGACTAAAAACCCATGCGTGTTCCCTTTATTAATGTCCTTTGCGTTCCAGGGCCGGGGTGACTCTTTCGAACAAATTCCGCAACCCTGACAGGGTGCCCTAAGATCCCTCATACCTAACTTGAGCTAACCTCGGCCACATCATCAAAAGGCCAATTCTACCATTATTGCTTTGACACAACTTCCAACCAGTCAGCGAGAAGTTTCGTTTAAATAGCGATAGTTTACCTCTAGCTTCAATTTCCAACGCCCGCGCCACTAAAGTTGATTCCCCGAGGCATCGATTGATTGGTTTCTGACCACCCTCGTCACGACACTATCGTTAGCTCATAATTAATTAATAACAGCTTTGTTCTCGGCAGAGACCCATTTTGTTGGTGCCTAGGTTGTTTGTACGTTGTGAAACAGCTACTTTGAAAGGGGTTTAGTAGGTAATGACTGAACTTTACAACTAGGATTACTAGGTGCCTACATTTTTTACCAGCTTTGTGACGGCACGCGTGTTATCACCGCACTGTATCGTCTTCATTTTTTTTTACGAGAAAAAAGAAAAAATACGTAGCCAATATTTTTTGGAAATCTGTCTGTCGAACTACTTAATTCATTCATTCGTTCAAAGTATACTAGTCTAACTAACACAAGATGAACGTTTCTTGACAGCTTCATTAATGCTTATGTAATTACCTACCGTCTTAGCATAAGCTTAGCAGTATACATCAAGTTAGCATAGAGACTAATCGCTTAGCATCTTGTAACTACATCAGCATTATGTACGAAGGGGCTGACATATCGACTGGTTATTGTACCGACACGGAACCTCATATAATCAATCTGATATATATTATGCATTGTTCGGCTAACGAATATCGAGTATCAACCAATCAACTGCTTGTATTGCATCATCATTGTTAAACAATGGGCCAACTCTAGCCGCTAGTTTTGAGGATGATGTTTTGCAGTCGAAGTGAAGTTATAGCGGCTCAATATCGACACAAAAAACCAAATTAGCAAAATCTACATCGCAATAAGACACTCAACGCCATCTATCCCGCCAGCTGCGAACGAACTGAACGAAATGCTGCATCGCGGTATCAGAGTTTTGCGTGTGATTTGAACATGTAAAACAACCCGAATATCAACTATCGGGCAGTTGCCCACCAGACACAACAACCGTCTGGTCGGAGGATCCTCCCTTTTCAAAGGAGGTAAAGTTGAGTGCTTTAAAATAACTTAAATGAAGTCGTTTTCCTCCAATAGAAGATATTTAAACTTGCAAATGATTTCTTCCACTCTGGGTGGAGCGGAAGAGAGAGTCAGACTCTTACTGACTAGAACCCGTCTGTGTTCCTCCTTATGTCCCTTGTTGGAAAGCAAGGGACATAAGGAGGATTATACAGCTATCTTGCTACCGATTAGTGCCGATAAAGCTTGCGATGTTTTCACCAACATCACTGTTCACTGTTTTCCTCAGTATTTTACGTTCGCATTCGCATGTCATTCGCAAACTGTAAAAAAAAGCCTTAATTTTCATACATTTTTGAATGATGTCAACTGAAATGCAAATGCTGCTTGAAAATGATTAGAATTGGCATTCAGATGTAACGAAAGTGTCAAAGCATCAAAACCTAAGTTACTAAAACGAAAAACAGAACTCTGTTTTTTTCTTATTTCAAACTTAAAATAAAGAAAAAGTAACCAACTTAAGTGGTGTGAGTGACAGTTAGCCTCAAAGTTATTTAAGAGGCCCTAGACAATGTGCTATTCGATTAGCGAATGCGACTGTCGAAATGCTAAAATGTAGGAATTTGATCACGTGACATTTCGATAGCATCTGTCAATCCCATACATTTTTGACGTATTGACAATCGCCTTCGCCACGCTACCGTTGGCAGAATGTCACTTGTCTAGAGCCCAAGGTCATTATTAAAACGAGGTATAAATTGTGCTTTAGCACATCAGGTCAGGTACTTAAAAGAATTGCCAATGCACATACGCAATTAACTAATTAACGTATATATCTAAGGTTATAGAATTACCTTACAATCTGCTTGAAAAGTCTATCTATTCAACATTAATCTCACATGCAAGCTTGTAGCACTTTATAGCTGAACTAGACCGCCACTTCAGCGCTGAATGACACGACTCTAGTCCCTAGGCATCAATTAAACAACGTCACCTTAATAGCATATTCAGGTGGGACTCTTGATTAATTAAGGGGGATGCTATTCAACGCTAGAATGTTCGCTGACGATGCATTATGTTGCACATTTTGAGAGGTAAATGTAACATCGTAATGTCTTAATTGGAGCTGGTTTTGTGGAGCTAATGTTACTTTAATTGCTTTTCAGGAGGCTTAATTTAAGAAGGACTCCTTATTTGTTAGTTTTCAAAAGAAAAATTATTGAGAGAAAACCGATCAAAGTTATAGGTCTGTCCCTAGCCTAGTAAGTTGCGTTATATCTTCTCGTCTCTCTCAGAGCGGACATTTGATGGTTTTAGACGTTATAGTATTTTCATAACATTATAAAATGTAAGGAAATGTGACTGTTTTTTAAATTTCTTGGAAATGCACTTCATTACTTTGCCATTGCAGCTTCAGAGGTATTTTCATACTCATTTTACGTTACAATGTATGACTGTAATGCTGTTCTAACAACAATGTATGTTATTATCTGGGTACTACAATACGAGCTATGAGAATATTCTCTGGTATCTACTAATTAATTAGGATAATGAAAGACCGCATTTTATTAAGCTATGCTGTACACTGAGGGTGACTTTGTTAAAGGACTGTTGTTGCATATATTTAACGAACTTCAAAAAAAAGAGGAGTTTCTCAATTCGGTTGTATTTTTTTTAATGTTTGTTACCTCATAACTCCGTCATTTATAAACCAATTTTAAAAGTTCTTTTTTCATGTAAAAGGATACACTTTTCGATTGGTTCCATAGAAAATTCATCAAAATCGGTTTTGTTGTTTTTTAATCAAATAGCTAAAAAAACATAGTCATCCAAGTAACGAAATTGCGTATTTTGCTTTCCTGTGACTTTTTAGTGGTGTTTACTAATTAAAACTTTTTACAAAAAAATAATGAATTAAACAAGTATGGCTATATTACACTGTGTTTTCCCACTGTACGGTATAGACTCTCTCTTCCCTTTTATCACATTTCCTAGTCTTGCGCGATGTAGAGCCAGTCCTTTGTGACCAAAAAAAAAAACAAAAAAAAAATGTTTCAATGTTTAATTAAACATCGTTTCACATACAGACCTACGTACAAGTTCTTTCCTTAATTAAACTTGTAAGTAAATGTTGCAACAATAAATCAATCGGGAAGACGTTCCAACGTTTTAATTAGGTTACTTTTGTAATTAATCACAGTTGCAGTGACTACCTCTGTTTGTGTACGTTTTCACGCAAGGTTTTCTGGTATTTTCTTGAAGACCTATCTTTTTTCTTAGTCTTATTTGTGTCCCACTGCTGGGCAAAAGCCTCCCCTTTCTATTTCCATACTTATTTATTATTTATTTAAATTATATGTACAATAGTGGTACAGCGGTGGACTTAATGCAACAAGGCATTGTCTACCAGTCAACCTTTGGGTTAAAAGACTACATTGTGGTGTACAACAAAAAAAAATTGCCCTCCAAAAAAAAAAACCAAACAAAAAGTACCTCTCTATCCTGAGTGATCTCTGGCCAAGTTTCGTCACACATCGCTGCAGTCGGTTTTGATGGCGACGTTCCCCCTCTGGCGTCCAGTGAGTGACGATGTTTACCTATCTCTCGGGGTGCATAAGTGTGTCGTGGCTATCCCAATGCCATTTCAGCCTGGCTATTTTTCTCCAACATTCGCTACTTAAGAGCGTTTACGCGGTACGGCTTTTCATACAAACTTTCAAATCCTTATTTTTCGAAATTAATGAACGGATTTTAATAAAACTTGGTATGCGTACGCTAGATATCTAGGTCAAAATAGTTATCAGAAAAAAAAATCGAAACAGAGTTGAGGGGGAAGGACATAGTGATTTTTCACTTTCTATAGAAAACTTTAAATCGCTCTCTCTCTCCCTCTAAAATCTTTTTCAATAATGTTTTCTGATAACTATTTAGACCTGGATATCTAGCGTTTGCATACCAAGTTTCGTTAAAATCAGTTTATTCATTTTGAAGAATAAGAACTTGAAAGTTTGTATGAAGTGACATACGGCGTACACGCTCTTAAGTTATGGAGTGCAGGGTGGAGTAATTGTTAACGCGATGTATTATGAAAATATAATTATTATTTGTGTGTATTGAGAGCAACGAGACACATAAGTCTGGCTCCATGTAAATAAACAACATATACACACAAAACGGATATATTTTAGACCTATGCGCTGATTGGTCCGCTTTACAATTTCTCGAAAGGACACGGAGAAATTAGAAGAGACAGGATTTTGATTCTTATTATTGTAGAAAAAAAACACAGCTGACAATTTATCGAGAGTTCACAATCTCTCAAGATATTTTACAGTCTTAGGGACTTTAAAATATCTGGTGACATAAAATATACTCCAGAATTAAGAACAGACCCAGCATTGAGCCTTGAGGCACTCCAAATGAACTGGTGGCCCGAGTTATGGACCTAATTACCAGCCCCAGTAGATGTTATTCTCGCTAAACGTTCTCTTTCCCAAACGAATTTCATAATTTGGTTCGAGTTTAGGCTGCACATCAGCTAAGCAATAACTATCATTACTTATTTATTTTTTAAAAGTACTGTCGCGTCACAAATATTTCATCATCTGCTTAGCCTTTTCCCAACTTTATTGGGGTTGGCTTCCAGTCAAACCGGATTCAGCTGAATACCTGCATTTTACGTGGAGCGACTGAGCGGCTGCCTATCAGACCTCCACAACCCATGAACTGGGTAACATGACATCAAGTCTGGATTCAGATTTTGACTGCCAAAGATGTACAATCACATGCATTTAGCATTTAAAATTTTATTTTTATTTTTAACAACAATTGTTCCGCAAGTGGTCTGATAGCCAATTCTACAAATTTAAAAGCAACATTTGCATTCACATCTCAGTCGCAATCTGTTAAAAATACCTCTAATTTCCCTTTTTAACCGACTTCCTAAAAAGAGAACAAAGTTCTTGTTACCTCATATCTCCGTCATTTATGAATCGATTTGAAAAAATCTTGTTTTATGTGAAAGGATATACTTTTCGGTTGGTCCCATTTCAATTTTATCATAGCAGTTTGGTTTTTAAATCCAAATAGCTGGAAAAAATATGTGGTAAAATCATACGAAATTGCATATTTTTACTTTCCTGTGACTTTCCAGTGGTGTTTTTAGGTGTGGGGTACCACTAAAAAGTGAAAAATAAAAAACTTTTTCTCAAAAAAAAAAAACCGACTTTCAAAAAAAACACTACAAAGTACAAAATAAATTTAATTTCGGAAGTCGGTGTCAAATAACGCAGAAGCAACCAAAAACACCGACTTCCGAAATTAAAGCTATTTTCTTTTCTGAACAAGACTTCGAAACGAGATGCCAATGCGAACTTTGCTTAAAAAATAGTAGAATTGGCCCTTTGATGTAAATGTAAGTAACAGCGTATAAAACTCGGCGACCTAAAGCCGACTTCAAAAAAGAGGAGGTAATAAAATAAACTTATATGTAATTGATTATTTTATTGTTTAAAACCACACATAATTAAAAATAAATAAAGTGTTACTTGGCTATTTCTAAATATGAAAAAAAAATGTTAGGTGTTTTTAGTTGTACGTCTTCTGTAGTTGGGTTGTCCTGATGAGGTGATAGTAGATTTATTCCTCCTAGAGTCCAGCACACCTAAAAACTGTCTAGGGTTTTTCTGTTGTATCAAGTACCGCGTCCGTGGATTCTAAAACAGAAACATAATAGGTAAATGAAAATTAACATCAACTCAAACAATTTAAACATGTTTGTCTCTACACGTAGGCAAATAACAAGAAGTACATAGTTGATTGGCATAAAGGGCTTATGACTTGTAACTAAAAGTAGTAGTAGCCTGCCATCTAATTTTGAAAATTCAAAACTTTTGCTTTAAAAATACTTGACGTTAACGCTTTTGTGCTGCCACTGTTCCTGGCATTATCTACCTATGAAATGTGTTGTTGCACTATTTTATAATATCTCCTTAATAAGGCGAGAAACGAACATGAAATGGCGACCAATCAACGCTTCAGTTCCTTAGTTCTCAGCATCTGATAGGTTAGTGTTAACAATGGTGCTGCGTAAATAATGCCAATAAAACCTATACCAATCAAGGACATGATAACAATTTTACGAGTCTATACAACGTGTAACAGAATAAACGCAATACCTTTGAAGGGGTAATTGCACTCATAATTATGAACAACTTTTACTGAGAGACTAACACTGGAATCGCTAAAAAAAAACAACTACCCCATGTCTGTGCGCATAACTCGACAAAATGTACTGAACAGTTGATTTTTTTTGTTGAGATTTCTGTGTTGGTCCCATCGTAAAAGTTGTTCATAGTAAAGGTATAAAGGTATTACACGTTGTAGTAATTGGATATATTATTTTAGAACCGATTCGATCACGCAAGGAAACTCCGAGCATGATGATATCCCCGCAAAAAAACTAAGGTCACCGACTCAGCCCGAAGGATCGCCAAACTGAAGTGGCAGTGGGCAGGGCACATTGCTCGTAGAACAGATGGTCGATGGGGCTGAATAGTTCTGGAGTGGCGACCGCGTACCGAAAACGCAGCGTTGGAAGGCCTCCCATAAGATGGACCGATGAGCTGGTGAGGGTTGCTGATAACCAATGGATGCGAGACGCACCGGAACGGTTGTTGTGGCGACACTTGGGGGAGGCCTATGTCCAGCAGTGGACGTCTTTCGGCTGATATGATGACGTTGATGATTTTAGAACTGCAGTGCGATTCTGCTAACGTCTTACCGTGAAAGATTAGGCGAAGTGAACGACAAGTGAGTTGTCAATCAATACAAACAATACGTGTTTGAATGTATTGTCTTGTTCGGGTAGGGCAAACGACCAAATATACCCTCTGAACATCACTATGTAAATTTCTTCTAGTTTCACACTTTTTGTTCGGACTTATTGTTATCACGTCTTGATATACACGTTCAGGGTCCCGCAACATGTGAATTTGATGTGATACTCGTCTTTTATGATATATTATTTTTGTGTACCTATCAAATAAAATAATCATAATAGAACTTACCTTTCGGTGCTTCTTGCGGTGTAACGGGAAATTTACCAATCCTTTTTATAGGTTGGCCCGTAGTTTTTACTATCCCGTTCAACTAAAACAAACAAAACAAAATCTTTGTTGTACTGTATAATAATAATAATAATAATAATATTTATTTACTCAAAAACAGTAGGTAGGTACAGTACATTCTTACAAATATTAGGCTTACAGTTTAAATAAATAAGAGAATGAGCATCCGCAGCTGAACTAGGCGTGAGCCTGTATCTCAGCTAAACAGCGCCGTTTTCCCTCAGAAACAATATACTAGGTAACCTAAATTAGCAAGAAGCAAAAGTTTAGGACCATTACTAATCAAATAGAATTAAGAAATTAAGGTAAGCTTAACTTAAATTACTAACAATTTTTTGTGTGTGTGTGAGGATTTGTGTGTGAGAATGAGAGGGTGAGTGTGTGTGTACTGTGTGGGGGTGTCTGTGTCTGTGTGTGTAAGTGTAAGTGTATACATATGTCTACATGATAAATGGACAGGAGTAGAGTAATATACATTTATATATTATAGATTTACAAACAAAAATATTAACTGATTATTTGAATAAATTTTTCAGTGTCTTCGTATGATAGTTTCATTAAAAATTCATATGCCTTCTTTTTACAATGGTATGGTAAGGTTTATTAGTATTGAAACTGTTGTCAAATGAAAATGCATCTTATCGCTTTTCAACGAAGTGACAAACAGTTCCAATGATTGTTTATCCTAATATTTATATAAAATGAATGAGTCTCATTTGTTCCCGGACTGTCCTAACTATTGTTAGTGATTTGATGACGTTCATAAAGCAATTCATTATTTTGCGTAATAATATCGTTGTTTAAGCTTTAACATCACTTTCTTCCCTCATAAAGGTACCAGTACTAAATTGAATAAAGACGTCACACAATTTTTTTTACAATATTTCCATGTAGATGGATTTCATACAAAATATTAAACTGCTGATACTTACGGCTACTTTAAAACTTTGCGATGGTGCAACAAACAGATCCGTAACGTAAAAGTTTTTAGACATTTCTGTTAGAGGCAGCGGCTCGTTGATTGGTTCTTCATTCATGTCTAAAATCTGCGCCGACACTACTTGCACTGTGTCATTGGTATCGGTGACAAATATCGACAGATGGACGTTCGATTCTGAAAAGATGTATTAATTGACATTTTTGTAATGTTGACGGTTTTGTAAGACGCGGCCGTATTAATGTATATCTAATTGAACTCACCAGCTATTAGTTGCAGTGACGTATCGCCCTGCGATTCGGGTTTTTGCTTCGAGAAGGCATGACTGAAGAAGAAATCAGTCCTGCCGACAATTTCGACTGAAGCTTTTGACCGGGCCACCACAGTAGCCACGTATGTGCCAGGCCTAACGGTGCTTAATTTAATTACCTGTTACATTTTAAAATAACAAGTTAGTAGCAATATAATACGGTTAGTTAGTGATCGTTAGGTCAGGTTTCAAACATTTAACAAAAAAAGTATAATTTTAGGCCAGAAAAGAAATAAGACGTAATATATAAAGCTCCGCAATTGGCATGCCGAATTGTTACATTTAAATGATTATGAATATGAGTATTTTAAATACCCAACAGTTGTTTTCAAAAATAGAATATGGATTCGAAGAGCAGCCAGCAGCGAAATCACAAAATGGCGTGATATGATCAGCCAATTACGTCATGTGGTGTGGGGCCGTGGTTACCACTTTCATTAAGTGTTATATGTGACGTGAAAATTATGACAACTTTGAAAATTATTCTATGGGTACATTTTATTCGTGAAACTATTTTCTTTCATAAACGCGTTGTTGTTACATAGGTACCTAGTTGTAACATGGTGAAGTCGCACTCCACAGGAGTCTTAATACGGATGGTTCAGAGCTCAGAGGAAAACACTTTTTGATCGCTGTTGAGACTTACTTTTCCATTATTTGTCCACGTAATTTTTTCCATATTAGCTGAGGGTCCTTTAATATCCAAATTAACATTTTCGCCCGATACGGAAATGATGGCGTAGTCGATGTGCTCATCTACTGTGAACTGAAAATAAAAATATTTATAAAATACTAGCTTTTGCCCGCAACTTCGTACGGTACGCATATCCCGTTATTTCCTGTTCTCGTAAGAATTTCCTGTTCCCGGGTTATACCTAAGCTGCCGCCCGCTGCTCCATCCGCGTAAATGTCGAAAATTATCCCAAGGGAACATACTCCCGGGATAAAAGTACCTATCCTATGTGTTATTCCAGACTCTGGTCTACCTCTGTGCCAAATTTCATCAGGATCCATTTAGTGGTTTTGGCGTGATTGAGTAACAAACATCCATCCATACATCTATCCAAAACGTCGCATTATTTTATCAATATCAGAATAGATCACCGCGTGGTAGTGAGGTAAATATTCTGTATGAACGTGGATTGATGAGCGGGCTGACCAAAGAAAATATGGATAACCTTTGTGAAAGATTCAGATATGGTGAATGATGATATCATAATTATAGGGACTGTAACATACTAACAAACACTCACATTATTTTAGTTATGTTTGAGTTTACGGACAGCCCATTTCGAAGGGGATTAATTATCCATCTAACTATTGCTGCGGATGTTTCTAAAATTCACTGGACGGACAGTGATAACAAAGCTATAGTCGAAATGAAAGGGATTGTGCTACGCGAATTGGGTTTTTACTAGAAGACTGTATCCTGCATTATAACTAACTATACTAATACTATAGGTCTAGGTGACATTTTTGCACGAGCATTTTTTGCGATAATCCTAAAAACTCCTTCATGTATTGTTATACACGCTACTTCCTACGTGTATAACATTGAAATGTAGTTTATTGTAGAAAACAAAATATATAACTTCACAATAAAAACACTTACTGAAATATCTTTTCGAACACCAGCTGGTACTATCGTCGAAGTAATCACAGTTTTGTAACCTTTAATTGTTTCTTCTATTATTGGGAGCACCTAAAAAAATTGAAAAAGATGTTAAATTCCGACCATCTTTAGTTTTACTTGTTCCATTATTGTCAAAATCAAGATTATGAAGTGGTTTACCTTGTGGACATCATTTTTTTGCACGTAGTATGTTTGGCCACTGCATGCCTGGGCTATGTCGAAGTAAACATTGAAAGGTTCCGGACCATAAAAACCTCTACAGCGACCGGTGAGCACGAATACTATCTGTAAGTAAAGGGTTCAGTTTAGTTCAGGGTGCTCTTTCCTCAAAAGACCATTGCAAACACTCTCCCACGTTGGTCCATAGACAGGGAAGTTGTTAATAAACATGAGTACTTTCACCCACTGCATGTTTGTTAATGCTTTACATATAAACCTGTATAACGTATTGTGAGGACTATGTAAATATCTTAATATTAGGAGTTTTGGTGCTAGGCATTTCATGATAGTCAGGCAGTTTGAGTTCAGATGAGAGCGATAGGAAACATTAAACCAGCAATGTAATCATAGAGCTAGTCTAGAGGATTGTCAAAATGACATTCGATTAGCGAAAGTGATTGGCGAAATGCGAAAATATAAGGGGTTAATCCTACTAATATTATAAAGGTGAATGTTTGTATGTTTGTATGTTTGTATGTTTGTATGTTTGTATGTTTGTGTAACAATCAGGCAAAAACGGCTGAAGGGATTTGGATGAAATTTGGCACACATGTAGTTCATAACCTGGAATAAAAAATAGGCTACTTTTTATCCCGGTAAGTGGCGTGGATTAATGAAGACTGAGGAGGAAGTGGAAACTCAGAGCCGCTGCTACCTTAGTACTTCAGATTCACAAGTACCAGGAGACCAGAAACATCAAGTACCAGGAGACCAGAAACATGTCATAGTATTTTTGGGCTGGTATAATTATGTAGGTAGGGTAGGTGAAGGGTAGGTGTAGGGTCGGTGTAGGGTCGGTGTAGGGTAGGTATAGGGTAGGTGTAGGGTAGGTGTAAGGTAGATGTAAGGTAGGTGTAAGGTAGGTTTAGGGTAGGTGTAGGGTAGGTGTACGGTAGGTGTAAGGTAGGTGTAGGGGTAGGTGTAGGGTAGGTGTAAGGTAGGTGTAGAGTAGGTGTAGGGTGGGTGTTTCCTGAGTAAAAAAATGTACAATACAAATGAGGAAACCTTGCTATTTCCGATATTAACGCGGGCGAAGCCGCAGCTGGTAGAAGCTAGTTAAATAATAAATTAATTTCGACAGCGTTTGTCGGATGCGAGTGTCCTTTGGGTCTATTGAGTGTTCTTCCGTTATACTATTACTAGCTTTTGCCAGCGACTTCGTACGCGTATATCCCGTCTTTTCCCGTCGTCCGTTTTTTACCGTAAGAATTTCGAGAAATTCTCTCTTAGTGGTCTCCAAGGAACCTACGTGCCAAATTTCAGCTCTCTTCGACCAGTAGTTTCAGCTGTGCGTTGTATATCAGTCACTCATTCAATCAGTCACTTAGTAACGGAAGAATTTATAAATATTGATTGATTGATATTTTTGAATAACTTTTTGTAAGGTGTTACGAGTAGTTTCAGTGCATTCATGCAACATAATGTATACTGTTAAGTCATTTAAGTAATACGATTAAATAAATAATCTTGTGATTCTGTACCTGGCTCTGTTTTTTTTGACACATGTTTATTACTTTTGCGCTATCTCGGTAGTCCTTAGCCGGTGCATCAGTAAAAACGTAGATGTAGGAGTCAGGGTTACTTGTCTCAAGTGCTAGGAGTAATCCATTTATGGACGGCTCCCAACAATCCCTGTTCACAATATTGTGAGCTTGTACTTCGTCTAATGCTCTTTTAAAAGTTGTACGGTCTTGGGTCACCGCCCTGACTGTGGCATCTGAAATAAGATACATATTTTTTTTTAATTATAATTGCCTACCTATATCATTAGTTTATCAGCTGTTATAGAGCGGCTAATAAAACCACATGCCTTTATTATGTCTTAGTTACGTCTCAATGTTAATTTTGAAGTTTATTTGATTGAACATAAAAAAAAACTGGATAATGCAGATTTCAGTAAGCAATAAAGTTGGCAACTTACTTGGATCGTTAAATGTGACCAGCACCATATTGTCCATTAGACTGGACTTTTCATTGAATATAATATCGCTAATCTGGTTCACAATGGCTCTAACTTGTCTTATATCGTCATACATAGAGCCTGTATCATCTATGAGAAAAGTTAAACTGCCACTCCCCTTGCATGATGCTTTTAATATAATACTCGCGAATATGAGTAAAACAGCGTGGGGGTATGTTCGAACCCACATTATGATGTTACTTAATTACGAGTTGGCAATAATACTAGAGTTACTGCCCCTTATTAAAGCGCAATCCACACTGGCAAAATATAATAGGTACGGCTCATATATATACCGTAACGTTTGGCACGGTGATAAACATTTATTTTGTTTTTCCGGCCATTCCAGATAGACGTTACCTATTATTTATAATATTATTATAATTAGTTCTCTTGTTTCAGTAATCAGCTAGGTACTTATAGAATTGCAAACCTACCTAATCTATTTTTATTTAAATTATACTTATACATTTATCACCTACCTGCCCTTATCCCATGTTACTTGGGGTCGGCGCTACACGTTTTTTTCTTCCATTCTGTCCTATCAGTAGTCACGCTATCACTAATTCCCTTTTCATATAATTTCATATCGCTCCTTACACAATCCATCCATCTTTTCTTTGGCCTTCCTCTCCCTCTCCATCCACCTACATGTTTATTGATAACCCTTTTAGAAACATGCGGTTCATCCCTCCTATTCTTATAACCATACCAAGACAAGCGGTTTCCTTTCAACTTTTCCGTCACTGGCGTCACTTTTAAACTGCGAATAATGTACTCATTACTCACTGTATCCATTCCTGTTACTTCTCACATCCAACTCAACATTCTCATCTCATCTCCTCTACATGCAATCTGTTTTCATTCGTCTTTTTCTTACTTATACATTATGAATACCAATAATATATACCAATTAATATATGTCATCTGGGTCGAAAAGCTTCGTTACATTATGAATAACTAACACACAGCTTTGCTTAGGTTATTAATAGCTTAGAGAATTCAAGATTAACAGTGTTAGTTTTAATAGATTTCTCCAATGCCTTTAAAACATACTATTGCATGCATTACTGATTACGACATTCCCCTGGCTATTAGGTATGGAGAATTCGAGATTAACAGTGTTAGTTTTAATAGATTTCTCCAATGTCTTTAATACTTTTATTATTGCATGCATTACTGATTTAGACATCCCCCTGGCTATTATGTTCCAAATTTAGGTTTCTTTTTTTGCACGGGATTGGTTTTCATCATCTTTGTGGTCACTACTGGTCACCACCAAGTGGTTCGAACTGGGCAGAAATGTTGTTGTTCCACAACTCTCTTTTCTCTTCAATCTTTACCACTTCATTCTCTTATTTTATTAACTCTATTACTACCCTTAAATGTTGATCATCTGTACGCTGATTACCAGTTTACAGTTGTACGCGCAAACTGACATTGGCCACCTGAATAACAACATCGCATTGATGAATGCTGATCTGTTGCTAGTTTTTCTTCATATTTCCTACGTCACTTGAACACTAGTCAACTACTAGGTTTAAGAAGCGCATACAAAAATATAAACTACCAACCCCCCCCGGGTTGGTAGTTTATATTTTTGTATGCGCGTCAGTTTTGGGTCAGTAAATACTTTTTCATTCTTCTTTCTGATTGTACTAGATTTTAGTATTGAGGAAAAATATCAAAAAATATATTAATAAGGTAAATATAAAACAAATAACGATTTTAATAAAGTTTAGGTGGAACGAAGTTCACCGGGTTATCTAGTTACAGATAATAATTTTAAAATATACCTAAAAAAACAGGAAATATTGATATCACAATGTTGGTACTAATTAAGAACACGAATTTTAGGCACTGTTTTTTACCTGCTGCTTTTAATATCTAGAAATACAAATTGCGACTTATTTTTCAATATTTATTTATTTACCTATTTTTACAAATTACAATTGTTCTTGTTTTTGCTTATTTCACATTGTACATTATCGTATGTGCCTACACAAAACTATAAAGAATTTTAATAAATATCTTGCCTGCCTGACTATTTAAGCCTAAATTACTGTAGAAGCCGAATAACGCCAGTCAGTTTCGATGTTTCAGCCATGCTCACTAGGTAGTTAGCTGCATGGCTAAAACGGTTAGTGCTTGGTTATTGCAGATACCATAACCAAGCACAAACCTTAAATCGGCGCAAAACAGCGGTCGACTTAATTGTAACTCTAATTCACACGGTCAACCACAGAATCCCACTCCATAAACGGACACGATCGATTTTTTTAAGAAAATTATTACCCACTGTGCAAGTTCTTGTTTCAAACTGATGGCTAATAAAAACTTACACCAGATCCTTCATTGTTATTTTGCCTGTGAAAGTAACCTAAGTTTTATAACGCGGTCACATTAACTCACCATTATTCTCTTAGCTCGCTCGGCAACTGTCAGTATAGTCAGCATCTATGTTACCGATACGCCTGTCGATAATTTGTCTAGTTTTCTGTTGTTGTTATTCACATGTTGTTGTTTTTGGACATTATTCATCAACCCCAAGCGTTAAGTTAATGTGACCGCGTTGTACAAACTTTTAAGGAACATTCCGTCGGCGTCAGTGCAGGATCTCGTACATGCAAAAAAAGATTCGTTTACAGGAGACTTTTTAAATTTATGTTTAAAGACAAATAATTAATTTGATTTTGCAACTACATGTGTCATATCATCGCCATATAATTATCCAGGCAAAACGTAAAAAAAGTAGTCTGCATTTATTTTAAGATAATTTTCATTGCGTCCTGTAAAAAAACCTTTTTGAATTTAGAAGGACCTGAGGCCCTAGACAATGTGCCATTCAATTAGCGAATAGGACTGTCGAAATGCCAAAATGTAGGAATTTGATCACGTGACATTTCGATAGCATCTGTCAATCCCATACATTTTTGACGTATTGACAATCGCCTTCGCCACGCTACCGCTGACAGAATGTCACTTGTCTAGAGCCCCTGCACTGACGCCGACGATTCATATTCGCATTTCAGTCCCAATCTGCCAAAACACTTCTTTCCCTACATTTTTACAGATTGAGTCTGAGATGCGAATGCGAACCTTGCTTGCAAATTAGTGCGATTAGCCCTCGTACTAACTACGAAAATAAAGATCACTAAAATGGGTAATCTGACATATGTCATGCAAGCCTTAGTTGCGCCAAAAGAAAATAATACTCGTAAAATCAATTATAAATGTAATGTGACTGTCCCATTATGATGAGAACACAGTTCGCTGCATTATTTAGAAAACTTGTATCTACAGTTCTCGTCAAATAACTTTGCCCCTCTGAAGTTGGCTACGAGTGGCTGCGTAGTAGTCAAAATTACGAACAAACTGCAACTGCGCATGCGCAAGAGACATGGTGGGCGGGGATTAATTTTATGTCTCAGTCGCTCGTTTACGTTCGATGCATGCTTGCGTCCCGCTTGCTCCCATCTACGTGACTGCACCTGCGCGATTTTTGCAAATGGCTAACTTCAGAGGGGCAAAGTTATTTGACGAGAACTGTAAGTACCTAATATACAACTTGTTTAGTAGGAAAAACCTATAAAATTGTAAAAACACCTAAAAATAGCAAATGATCGGAACTTTGTTATATTTAATTAGGTTGTTTAGTCATACCTACCTACACATGCCTAAACAACACAATTAAATATCAACAAGGTTTATGTAACCACGTACGGTCATCTAAAAGTTAACTATTTAGGATTAATATTGTTAAAACAAATATAATATACCTATATATACCTAATAACAATATTGTTTAGCTATTGAAAAGTTAGTCATTTAAATACAGCATAAATCATTTGTGTTATAATGTACATAAGTTAAAATGTTAGAAATTGCAATTCATATTGAAGAAAAATATCACGGCTGATACCAAATCAAGGTGACCCTGACGGTAATAAAACAATAGTTTTGTTTCTTTGTCGTCTAAAGTGAAAGTTACACACACGTATACAAATACTTTTGTTAGGGTTCCGTACCCAAAGGGTAAAAACGGGACCCTTTACTAAGACTTCGCTGTCCGTCCGTCCGTCTGTCACCAGGCTGTATCTCATGAACCGTGATAATTAGACAATTGAAATTTTCACAGATGATGTATTTCTGTTACCGCTATTACAGAAATACTAAAAGACAGAATAAAATAAATATTTAGGGGGGCTACATACATACACATTTAGTTATATATTGACTTTAAAAATAAATAATTAACTTAAAATAAATTAAATATTTAAGGGGGGCTCCCATACAACAAACGTGTTTTTTTGCCGTTTTTTTATAGATTATGGTACGGAACCCTTAGTGCGCAAGGCCGACTCGCACTTAGCCGGTTTTTTTATTCTACTTTCAAGCGAAAGGTGTTTAGTATTCCTTCAAGCGTTATTTTTTATAAAAACCCACTGGCAATCCATCGTAAACGGGCTCATTTAAATAGTTCTGATGGGTACTATTCATTAGTGTTGGTAACAGGGGTCTGATGATAGAGCTAGACCAGAACGGTGAATTGTACATTTCTTAGTCAGCTAGGAGTAGATCTGATTATTGTTGCTCATTTGAACTGTTCTGACGGGTACAGCTATTTATTGTAGTGGGTAACACGCTCGTTCAACCAGGGCCACACATGCCTACACAATAATGAAATGATTTATTTAAATCCCAGATTAATGTGGTTTTTAAGATAGACGTTTTTTGATATAATAAAATTGTCAAATTGTAAAACTGGATAAACTTTGACGCAAGAGATGTGACTGCTGTTTCTTATAGGAAAACAGCGGAGAAAATACATTAAAAGAGGTCCTAAACAGCAATATTTAATGAGGGTGAAAAGCCGTTTCTAAGTCTATTTAAGGTATTGTTATATCGTTTCGTTCCGTTCCAGCCCTGACATGTGAAAATTCCCAAATAAAAAATTAATGTTACGTAATAGTAGATAAACATTAAATTCGCGATAAATTCGCGGCCCACCGGTGTGCCGGCAGTGCTCGAGCGGTTAACCGGTCAAGCGCTGCGCGGTTTTGTACGATGTTAACGATTGACAGTTCGGACCCGCACCGGTACATTACCTACCGGAATAATTATAAAAAGTCAATGGTTCTAAAGTTATATGATTGTGACAAAAATTAGGTTTGTTCTGAACCCTTTGTACGCGAGTCCGACTCGCACTTTTCCTGGCCAGTTTGTTTTTTTTTCTTTTTTTTTATATTTCCTTAAAAAACTATTATCTGCATTTTTTTTCTAAATGTGGGTTTACTAGTTTCAGGGAAAAATTCGTGGGAATGGTCATTTTTCATCCAATTCCTTGAAAAACTTCAATAATATTTAATTTAAAAAAAGAACGAAAAAATACATAAGTTGTTGAGGTCAAGGCGGATGCATTGGAACAGGAATTAAAAATCTTTTGAAACAGTGTCTACGCTACCTAGTGATTCATAATTACCATACATAAAAGGAGAACATTCGGTCCTGGCGTCGCTGAACCAACAACTTGCAAACCTCACCCTCAAGTCAAATGTTCCCACTACCTTCTGAGCTGTTAATGATGAAGAACTATAGGACTGCATTGTAAATCCTAGCAATGAATATAAAGCTACGCTTTCACACCTATACTGAACCAATATTGGTTATTTGACTACTTTGAACTGAAAATGCCAGAACCATCAACTATGACTATGTGCAGTGTATCTTGCTTGTGCATAAAGCTTTATAGATAAATAAAAAGTAAAGGTAAGTAACCAGATATGTCAAATAAAAAAAAAACTTGGAAAGCGTAAAATGTGATGTAAATGTACACTTCTGGACACATCTATTGGCCCACCTTAGAGTTTAGGTTTCGATGGCCCCTACCGAAATATGATTGCTAGATTGAACAAAAACTGTTGATGCAGTTTTAAACCTGATACATTTTACCATCTTTTTCGATCGTATTGTTTTAAATTTGAATTCAGAATACCATACGACATGGAGCTACGGCTAACAAGTCGGATATGCGCCTTGTTAAAGGCAATTTATTTTTGAATAAAAAACATGTTTTATCAAATAAAGGTTTAATTTAATAACGCGTGTTGCCTCCATGGGCATCTACCACAGCTCTCATACGATTAGGCATAGAGTTTATCAACCGCTCTATGAAATTTTGAGGGATCATCTCCCATTCCTCTTCTATGGCAGTTTTCAACTCCTGCATCGTCTGGGCAACTGGCTGACGAGCCCTAACACGTCTTTTTAGCTCGTTCCACATGTGCTCAATGGGGTTCATGTCTGGGCTTCTGGCTGGCCAGTCCATAACTGTGATGTTCACATCCCGAAGATATTCCCTGACGATGCCGGCCGCATGGGCTCTTGCATTATCATGCATAAAAAGGAAATTTGGGCCCACATAGTCCGCGTATGGTATCACGTGAGGTTCTAAGCACTCACGAATGTACCTTTCAGCATTTAATGTTGGCAGCCGTGGTCCTGTAACAACCTCAAGTTGAGTTTTGCCGCTCGCGGATATACCGCCCCAGACAGTCCATGAGCCACCGCCATAAGCAACCCTCTCTTCAAAGCAGCATTGTGCGAAACGCTCTCCCTTACGTCGGTAGACCTTCTTCCTTCCATCATTGCCATGTAACACAATTTTAGACTCATCAGAAAAGAGTACACGGCTCCAATCTTGCTGTGTCCAATTTAAATGACTGCGTGCGAAATGAAGGCGCGCTGTTCGGTGGGCTCGCGTTAGTTTGGGCCCATTAGCTGGCTTGTGTGGTACCATATCGCGTTCTTTTAACCTTCTCCGAACAGTTCGAGCGCTCAAAGATACTCCGTGGAAGTCGCGAAGTTGGTTTTGTATCTCAATGGAGGTAAGGTGACGATTTCTCAAGCTGGTCGTCACGATGAATCGATCCTGCCTTTTAGTTGTGACCCGAGATCGTGGCCTTTCTTGGCGACGAACAAAGCCGCCAGTCTCTAGGTACCTCCGATAAACATTTCGGACCGCAGATCGACTTAAATTAAGTTGAGCACTCACGTTTCTTTGGCTGTGTCCGGCCTGAATAAGTGCCACAGCTTGGGCGGCGACTTTAGGTGAAGTATCCATAGATTATTGATAGAACCTCACCTTAATGTTAAGAATAAGTAATGTTTGTTGCAAAACTAAAGATATCAATCACTTTTTCAAGAATTTAATCCAAGTAAACCAATAAAACCAAGTTTTCTTAGTATTCGATTGTTTGATATCAACAAACAGGCTCCAAATTGTCTTTTGTTTCTTTGAATTCTGTGTTCGAAATTCAAAAAAAGACTATTGTATGAAATTGTGAATGTGCCAGGTTCAAAACTGCATAAAAACTTTTTGCTCGACCTAATATAAAATTTTAGCTAGGACCAAACGAAACTGAAAATACAAGGTGGGCCAATAGATGTGTCCAGAAGTGTATATGTGCATGTAAATAAACACCTCTCTTGTAATAAAATTTTATGACCATAATTAAGTTTTTCTATTGTAAGAAATTCACAATCACAACTGAAATTCCAAAATCCATAACCAAATAATTAATTCAAAATATTCTGTGAATATTTTCAAAGTTAAAAGTCAGCCCTTGGGTCACGTGAAGTGTCAACTAAGCGTCTGGATCAGCCGGTCGATTCTGTCGACATCACCTAGGCGGAGTGAACGACAATTGAGCTGTCATTCCATCTTATTTGTATGGTTTGACAACTCACCCGTCGTGCACCCCGCCCAAGTGTTCACTACGACATGTTTACAGAATCGCACTGCTGTCTGGATAGATTTTTAAATACCACTCAGAACTTTGCATTGTTTTTTTTTTGTGTACACTAAAATATTTCTTTCGAGATTTGGGTTAATATGTCGTTACGGAGGTCGGTACATGAAAATCAACCAAAAACAGACTTAAATTAGACGCTTCGATAACTGAAGCGACTATAATTTCCTGTTTGTTTTAGTGCAGTTTATGTTCCGTGTACGTATACTCCGATGTATGTATGAGGAGTAATGGAAATTAAACATTGCGTTTTTTTCGCCTGAACCGTTCATCAGATGTGTGGTTTGGCCGTGCTTCAAAAAGAAATCGGCAGCTGTTCTGTTTGAAAACCAATTTTGTTAGCTTTGATGTGTAAGCTATATTTATTGATTGATTTCAAAAACAGAAATCTTTACTTAATACTAATGAAGGAGGTATAAAGTTATGTTTCAGGTTCATAATAAAAAGGATATTTAGGAAAAGGCAATGGGCGAAACAACTATTAGAGCTTACTTATCTTCAAACGGAGCTTTGAGAGCAGTGCGTTTCCATACGAATAGGAACGTAATCGTACGTTTCATATTCCTCAAGGGTGTTTCCAATTTCGTGAATTTCAGTATATTGCCATTAAAGTGCAGTTCTAAGTCCCACTCGATAGGTGTAATTTACAAGTCCGTTTTCTACGTATTGCAATTCTGGAAACATGCCAGTGGGAATGCAGACTGGTGCCTATTTAGTTTTAGGGTTGTGGTACACCGTTTTATGGAAATTATGTTAATCGCACGCGTTCGTTTCGAGAACATGTTTTAAAAAAACACGCAAAAATAAATAGCTTTTAAAAAAGTGGTGAAGGAGCATTTCTTTTCACTCTAATTTTTTCACTCCTTTCCCAATTATATATTGATATTTATTAGTAGATATATTAATTGTTATTGTATTTATGTATCTTATGTTATTATGTATATTTAGTAATATTTAGAACTTTTGTACACTGACAACCCAAAATCTATCCCCTTTCGTTTCAGTCCATCCAAAGGTTGTCTGTAAGAGATTGCCTTGTGCGATAAGACCGCCCATTGTATACTTATTTTTATAAATGTTTGTCCTGTTTTTATAATGAGGTGTACAATAAAATATAAAATAAATAAATAATAAATAATATTATTACAGCGTTGCTCTGTTCTTGCTGGCTATGATTTTGTTTCAAAGGGGCAAAAGTAAGAAGAGTTTGCTTGGTATTTGTACCACGTCGCATCGTTGTGACCTGTTCTCGTAAAGGCCATGCCCGAAAAGAGGTGCAGATGTGATGAATGAGATTTCAACAGACTGATATAAGAATCATCTTTTTGTTCCGTAGTTAACTCAACCAATGGTTAACGTTGTAATACTTAAATATTTCGTTTTAATGCGTTTTTCAAAGAATTTTTAGTGATTAGTGATTAGTTTTTAGTGATTTCCTAATAGTTATATATTTTACCTTTAAAAAGGCACAAAAAAGATTTTTTTTATAAAGTGCCCAATAGTTTTAACCATGGGTTACGTTCGGATCAAAAACTCGCCCTTAGTGCTTGTTTGTCTGTATCTTAAAAATTATATAAGGTACGATTATGTAAATGGGCGTGGAAGGTAAAATAAATAAGAAATGTATAGTATAGTATTTTCTATAGCTCGTAAACCTAACTGGAAGCTTTACCTTATCTACGGTATAGCGTAAATTACACCCAACTTTATAGGCCGTACCTCACAAATAGGGTTAAGTTGAGTGCTGAATTGATGAGTATTCAGGATTTATTACGGAGAACTGAGATTGTGGGTGCAATTGCTGTGTCAATACGACCTGATTGCATGTACCGAAGTCTGAATTAATTCGAGGTGCTGACTCACGCCTTAGTCGTTCAAGTTTTACAGCTGCTGAAGTGGATCTCGTGGAGTCTTGAATCGAGAAACCTATTTATTAAAAGTAGTTCTGTTACACGATGCCGTATAATTATGTAAGTTGGACTTTTCCTCATGGATTTTTTCCAGTGGCCAATCCCTAAAGAACAGCGCATTTTCGAGCAGTCTGATCAATCTGATCAGTACCCACTTTCAGAAATTACCTTTTCCATACACATTAACTTACAAACAATTTGACATTTGTTTAATATTAGTTTTCATACATTTTGGCATTACAAAACACGATAATAAGGTAACCCACCTATCCCCCTGCTATAACGTGTTACTCCACGTAAAATACCGGTATTCAGCTGAATTTGCTTTGATTAGTAGCCGAGCCCAATATAGCTGGAAAAAGGCTAGACAGATGATGATGATCATCATAATGCCGCTGTGAGGGAGACGGAACTATAGGAGATGAATAAAACGCCACTTGAGTTGTTCAAAAATTACCTCATAAACCGAACGCAACTGGTCAAAATTGATACCTACTACAGCGGCGAGGAACCGGTAACTTACGGCGTACCTCAAGGAAGCATACTTGGACCTACACTTTTCCAAATTTATGTGAACGACCTGTGTAGGATGTGCCTTGCTAAGGGTAATATTTATGCGTACGCTGATGATACCGCAATCCTTGTTTACGGTTCTACTTGGGATATGGTCAAGACTGCTGCAGAAGAAGCTCTGATCAAAATAATGGAATGGCTCAACCTAAACCTCCTGACCCTCAACTTGAAAAAAACCACTTACATCCCTTTCGCAATCCGACGAAACACTGCACCTTGTCATACTTTTTCTGTAATTGCTCACTCATGCTCAATTTTACCCGGACCCTGTGTTTGTCCAGCACTCACCAGAGCCGACAGTGCGAAGTATCTTGGAGTGCAGATTGATAGCGGTCTGAGATGGGACAAACAGATTGAAGCAGTCACCACAAGAACAATGCGGCTCATTCACATCTTTAAGTCCCTTAGAGACTCAGCTAACCCTGATACACTGAAGATGGTATATTGTGCTTTGTGCCAGTCAGTTCTTGGATATTGCATCATTGCATGGGGTGGTGCAATAAAAACCAGTGTTTTGAGAGTGGAAAGAGCGCAAAGAGCCATACTCAAAGTAATGACAAAGAAACCCTACAGGTATCCAACAACAGAATTGTATTCTGACTGTAAAGTTCTTACAGTACGGCAACACTTTGTGCTCCGATCAGTTCTTAGAACGCATGTCAGTCTGCCTCTACCGAATCCAAATAAGCGAGTAAATCTCCTTCCAAGAATCCAACACAAAACCACCTTCGCAAAACATCAATTCTACACACTAAGTACACACATATACCATAAAATAAATTCACAATTAAAAATTTTAAATTTAAACACATACAAAGTTAAATCCATACTCACAGATTGGCTACTACAAAAAGACTATGCCTACACGGAATCTTTACTTACATACATCACCTAATATTACAAATACTCACTGTCTAACATACATTTACATTATAAGTGCATACGAACACGCGCTCATTTTTCCCATCCACATTTTCCTTCCAACTCAAACTCACACCACACTTCATTTAATACGCACACACATACACTCCATCACACACAACATACTCATACTTACCCCAAATAAACATAACCCTTAACACTGTCACACACTTACATATAAATAACAGAATCCCCAATACTTCAGCACCGTACGCTTGTAATACTAAATCATGTTTTTACTTCGCCGAACACTGTCTCTTAAAATACAGGTTATCCTAGTTTAGGAGGCAGGGTTATAAAAATGTTTGTACAGTCTCTTACAACAATTGTATTGTAATATAAGTTTAATCTGTAAGTATTGTGAATAAATTATTATTATTATTATTATTATTATAAAACTCCCCCATTTTCTCTACGGAATTATATTGGTATTGGCATGTCATAGTGGGGAGTAAGCACAATCAAAAGGCCCGGTTTCCACCAAAACAGAGAGGAGAGGAGATGACTGTGTTGAATAAACCAATTCGATAGGCTAAGCGGAGAAGAGAAGTGGAACTAACGAAATCTGGTTGGTTTACTCAATACATCTCCTCTCCTCTCTGCTTTGGTGGAAACCGGGCCTAAGATAGAAGCAGGCGGCTGAGCACATTGCTCGCAGAACAGATGGTTGTTGGGGCCGAAAAGTTTTGGAGTGGCGACCGCGTACCGGAAGACGCATCGTTGGAAGGCCTCCCACAAGATGGACCGATGACCTGGTGAGGGTCGCTGGTAGCCGATGGACGTACATGACCATTTGATGTGGCAACACTTGGGGAGGTAATGGATAATGTCCAGCAGTGGAAGCTTTCAGCTGATATGATGATGATGATGATGATGACAATACCCTAAGTTTAAGCTTAGCACTGATCGTCAAAACTGTCTCTTCAATGACTCAAAGCATCGCTGTTTCATTAATTTAGGGAATAAAATCAAATGTAACACTGTCTCTCCTCATTCTTCTAAATATGACTGTATAGACATACATAATCTTTTGTCACGTTGCTATAGCGATAATGTTTCGCTCCCAATCGATGTTTATGAGTAAAAAAGGAAAATAAGCACTTATATAACTTCCCAAGTCATCTCCTTTATGCCCGGATTACGACGAAGCGTTTTTCCTTTTATACACAGTTGAGAAATAAAAATATGATTCACTGAAATCTGAAATACAGTGTGTGTTTGTGACATTTTGGTGTTTTATTTTTAGGTTAAAGTTAATACAGGATGTTGAATAATGAGTTGACGGTTTTCGGCTTCATAATAAAAAGAAACCTCATTATTTTAGACCACCATTCACTGTAGTGGCAAGGGTTTATAATCCACAACGTAGGCCCAGTGTTTGCGGAATTTGTTCTAAAGAGTCACCGCGGCTCTGCCGGTCTACTCTCTAAGCCCGAAGTCTGTAGTTTCGGTCTTAGTGTCGGGCGTTTTCTGCTTCGTACTTACCTACGGACTTACGATTTACGGTTACACGGAGTGGAAAACACCCGACACTAAAGCCGAAACTACGGAATTCGGGCTTAGAGAGTAGACCCCCTGAAACGCAAATGGGCATTAGGAGGAACACGCATGGGTTTTAGTCAGGAAGAATCTGACATTCCTTTCCGCTCCACCCAAAGCGGAAGGAGTCATTTGATGATTTCCAATCCAAAAAAGGCCCATTATGGGTAGTGGTAGTGACTGTCGCACGTTTTTAGGGTTCCATACCCAAAGGGTAAAACGGGACCCTATTACTAAGACTTCGCTGTCCGTCCGTCTATCACCGGGCTGTATCTCATGAACCGTAACAGTACGACAGTTGAAATTTTCACAGATCATGTATTTCTGTTGCCGCTATAACAACAAATAGGTATTAAAAAACAGAATATAACAAATATTTAAGGGGACCATATAAAAAACGTGATTTTTTTGCCCGTTATTGCTCGATATTGATAACGGCAACAGGTAGACGCTTGAAACATTCACAGAATATCTAGTTAAATATTCACTTGGAAAATAAATAATAAAATAAATGTTTCAGGGAGCCTCCCTTAAATATTAATTTTATTTTAATTTAATTATAGAACAGACGTGTTTTTTACCATTTTTATTGATAATGGTGCGGAACCCTTCGTGCGCGAGTCTAACTCGCACTTGGCCGGTTTTGAATGTTTGGTCTTTCAACATGTCAACTTCCTTACGACATTTTCCTTCAATGTTTTACAGCAGTGTTGATGGAATAATTTACAAAAAGTAAAGTGCCTGCTTTGGTCGGAATCTGGGACTTACTCGTAGTTTGCGGACATTTTCTTCAGAACAAAATAAAAAAAAACAACTTGAAGTTATTATTCAAAGCTTTACTAAAATCAACAAAGCAGTTAAGGGTTGTCGGGTGCCATGGTTGAGCCATTACGGACGTAAGGACCAAACCACAACATGGGGATACGTCAGAACCGTCCCCCGTAGTTTAAAGGACCATTGATTTTGATCGCTGTTTTCACCCTCGTAATTAAATATAGAAGTTTGGCTGTCAGATCCGTATTTGTTAGATTAAAATAGATCGTTTCCCTTGGTTTCGTCGATGTCAAACGTTGGCTGTTGTGGATTTTTCCGGAATTCGGAAATAGTCTTGTCCTCTTGGTGCTTTACTGCCAGTATTATTCTGACTTCATTCCTTTTTAATCCTTTTCTACATTATGTAACATTACAATACTCCTGTTTTGCCTGAGAGTACGGGTATAGGTTTACCAATACCTGTAATAGTGAAATGAGAAATGTACTATTCGCCAGTTATTTTAAAGTCACTAGGGACAATAGAAAAAGCTTTTAAGGAAAAACTTAACGGGAACCAAAATAAGACCAGCTTTTCAGTAGCGTTTGTGAAGTCTAGACCAAGGAGGCATTTAAATTATTTTAGACTCAGTGTTAATTCCAGGATTATAACAAAATCAATTCCTTTTTTCCCTCGGTGATGAGTAAACGCTTTTTGCACGATATCACCGAGTTATTGACTTACCTCAACATCTTTTTAGTAATAACGAGATGAATTCACATTTCATAAAAAGACTCGCACGAAAAATAAGTCATGTACAATCCACAAAAGGAATATGTATGCAAGTAGCATACATCTTTGAAACCGCTTCTGCTTCTTGTTTGTGTCATCTTTAATACTATTCGTCAAAAATAAGTATTTTAGGCAAGATTTACGAGTATCGCCTGCTATATTTGTACAAATACTGTGACGAGTAGGGTGTTGCCTGCTTTACAAACATATTATTATGTTTTTCTTGCCTGCACATCAAAAAATTTCGTTGACAGTACTAAAGACCTAAACACATTGAAATAATTGGAAAATATTTATTTATATAAAATACACTTTATTGTACACATCATATCAATCCTCAATATACATCTATGCCTACACATCAAAAAAATTCGTTTACAGTACTCAGTATCAAACCTCCTACAATTTATAATATAAAAGGATACACTGATTACATTCATACGATTTTCTTGAAAGGAATTTCTTTCATAATGATGATATTCTATTATAACCGAGGTTTTTACAAAACTCAAATTTTCATAAAGATCTTTGGAATGCTGTTTAGCAATTCAAATTCGCTGTATTAAAATGTAACTAAGGGTGGTTTTTAATTGTTTTTCTTCGCTTGATGAGGGTACAGGGTTTTTATTTGAACCTAAATAGCTTAAAACAACATACCCGTATTTGTACTTAATGAGATTTCAAATCGGTACTTTGTGCTAATGGTTTTAAAATTCAATGTTTAGGTATACATTTCTTGCGGAATTTGTTCGAAAGATTAACCGCGGCCGTGGATCGTAAAGGGCATTTGGAGGAACACGGATGGGTTATAGTCAGTAAGAGTCTGACACTCCCTTCCGCTCCGCCCACAGCGGAAGGAGTCATTTGATGATAACACATCCTTAAAAAAAAAACAAATGTCGTTAATGTTTTTTCGAATTGTATGAGCCAACACAAACACCACGAGTGTGACAGATCGTCAAAAGATATGCCACAACTGAGAAAAGAGGCACGATGGGGTTGACATGTCTGTATAGATAAAAACCTCAAAATAAATAAAGATGAAAAAAAAAAAAACAGAAAAGAAGAAATAATAAGTATTTATTGTCATAGAACTGTCATGCATACGAAACTATAAAACTAAACTAAAACAACCGAAAAATTCTTCTAACGTGCACAACAACGTGCACTCTTCAGATCAACGAGAGCCGTCCATTTTGCTGTTTATTGGTAGGACTAAATAATAAGTCTTCGACTCAAAAACAGAATGTGGATCAGTGGAACACTATAGATATACACTGGCTTACCTACACGATGTTGCACCTGGGGCCTAACCACCAACTCTTAAAGCAGTATTA
Organism: Melanchra persicariae; assembly: GCA_947386135.1. Taxonomy (NCBI): domain Eukaryota; kingdom Metazoa; phylum Arthropoda; class Insecta; order Lepidoptera; family Noctuidae; genus Melanchra; species Melanchra persicariae. The sequence continues at coordinate 5,652,606 of OX376655.1, read as the reverse complement.
CTTCAATATTACTTCCAGTGGGAAAGAGACAGAGCTATACAGGACGTATAGCTCTGTCTCTTTCCCACTGGAAGTAATATTAAAGTAATACTGCTTTAAGAGTTTGTGGTTTAGGCCCTGAGCGAAACTCCACTCACAATATTTATAATACCCCTCAAAAGCAGACAAAACCATCTCAAATAACCTACCATGTCAAATACATTTTTTTTAATAGGTTATGCCTCTATTTGTTATGAAGTACATTCCTTAATTATTTTTATTTAGGCTCATTAATGCAAAAAAAATATGTCCATTTTTCTTAACTTCGCTATTTACTTTGACATTTCGTTGAAGACAAATTACTTTTAAATTATACATCGTCATCCCCTCCTTTGGTAATTACAAAGTAATGTTTGGATAAATTATGCGAAAGCCGGAACTTGGGATTTAATTACACTTTCTTTTGTTGGTAATTAAGTGTATTTTTATGACACCAATCTGTTTTTCTGTTTAAGTTAATCCAAAACTCTGAGTGCAAATATTGTTCACAACACAAAAGACTTCTAAACACATTAAAATACCTAATTGGAAAATATTTATTCATATAAAATACACTTTATTGTGTACATCAAAATCAATCCTCAAATACATCTATGAATAGAAAATGTGAAACTAATACGAATGTACTTTTCTCTAAGAGTACCTCATCATCTGCCTAGCCTTTTCCCAACTATATTGGGGTCAGCTTCCAGTCAAACCGGATTCAGCTGAATACCAGTAGTTTACGTGGAGCAGCTGCCTACCAGACCTCCACAACCCATGAACTGGGTAAAACGGTTCTGACTTTTGACAATCCGTAACAACTGCCAAAGAACCCATCAGACCCAGATGGGTTTGATGGGTTCTTTGGCAGTCGCAAATAACTTCGCTTGCCAAGGTCGGTCTGTAGATACAGCAAGCGAAGTTGTTTATAACCTTGAAAATGGACCCGTGCGGCTCTTATCATTTAGCCACGAGCTTTCTACAAGAGTAACTAATATTAAATAATAGATAAGGACATTGTTTTATTTCTCAATTTCACGACACATATCCATACACCAACCTGTCAAAAATAATAATTCTGCTTTATCCCGTAGTCGAACCATACTTAATTCGTTTGCTTTTTGCTTTGTGACCAAAAAGTAGCCAAAATATCTCGAAATTCACATAAATAATAATTCACACAAAAATTCAAATGTAGAATTTGCCTTTCTCGTTTAACCTTTAGCATTCCACAAAAAACCGAATATAACAAAGAAAAAGTCTTCGAGAATCTTCTTGAATATTACACGACTTTCTTATTTGATTGACAAGTTACTAGTTAAGCCTATTTCATTTCTTGACTAGACAGCGTTAAAACTCACACTACTTTTCCAGAAAAGTTTTTCATTAGAATCTATAAAATCTTCATGGTATTTACATCTTCTATTGGTACAGATTTTAATACCGCCTTTGTTTGATGTTAAGTACTTTTCAAAAAATTTTTGTCACGAAATTATTTTCTTTTTAATAAACTTTTTGCTATTGTGTTTTGTTGTTACGAAGCATGACTAGCAGCTTAAATTAAAAGGAAAAAAGAAATAAGAGGAAAATAATATTTATGACAAAAGAAAATAGCGGGGAGATGGCGGCTCTTTTAATTAATCTTACCCGTCGATATGGAGTCATTCTTGTCACAAACGCGAAAGTTGTACAGTCTGGTTAAAAAGAAAATTACTCAGGACAAAGGGCAATGATTAGCATTTTCATACAAAAGATTATCCCTAAAACAAAATGTTCTTTTTTTGAATATTAAAAAGAAAAGAAAAACAACTTTTTTTTTCCATTCGTCATGTACTCATAATATACATAAACAGGAAAATGGCTTTACCGATCAGGTTTCAGTATCATTATTTATTCAATGATTTTTGTCACTGTGTTTAAAAGTGTAACTTTTTATTCTAGCCCTGTTTAATAACAATAATAATATTCTTTATTTTAGGACAACAATGATTTATCGTGTTAGTCAACAATATTATAACTTATTATTAGTGTTAGTAGTTAAATTAGAACATAAAAGAAGACTTAGATTAATGCTTAGTGATTGTCCTCCTCCAAAACTTTTAATAACCGAAGAGTCGATACTCTCCGCCACAGTTTTAATTAAGAATGCTGTTGCCACTCGCAGTCAACCTTGAAAACAGCAACGCGGTTTTCTTGCGAATGACGGCGTGGAAGCCGTCAGTTCGGTTTTGCGCAAACATAGTAGAAGCGCTGCACCATCGTGGCAATTCTAACAGCATCCTAAAAATATGATTATATTGTACGTGTAGGTCATCCAGCGTCCCTGCCAGGTTGTGGAATTTATTCGAAAGAGTCACCGCAACCCTGAAACGCAAAGGGTATGAGGGGGAACACGGATGGGTTTTAGTTAGTAAGAGTCTGACACTCCCTTCTGCTCCACCCAGAAAGGAAGAAGTCATTTGATGATTTTCCACCCACAAACAAAAAAATTCCCGTGCAGAAGCAATGGCAGTATGCCTTAAAAAGTGTTAATTTTACTAGATTGCAACACCGAGAGCAAATCTTAGGGTCAACATGTTATAGTTGTTTTATCTCAAGAGTGCGGGCGAGACATAGATGTGTAGGTAAATGTACGTACACATTTTCTTAGGTCGCTCCCAAGCTTACGCACACTAAAATAATGTGCACGTACATTTTACGTGAGATAAAACAACTTGGACCCTTTCAATCTCAAAATTGTCCTTAGGGTAGTTGTCGTGTGACAATGCTACATATTTGAATATGTCACATATTTGAATTTTGTTAGTCTAAACCATCCTTAGGAGCTAAATAGTTATTTTTAGGAAGAAATGCGAACGAAAATATATATCACTGACGACCACACAAAAAAAACACGGATCCTAGGGGATATTCCTTTCAAGTGAAGCCCAACGAAATGGTTATTTTATTATAAATGTATTAGCTGTGCGAGTTTGTCTCGGTATCCTATAAAATTAGCACAGTGAACAATAAAATAATTGGATCCGTTCTCATCAGTGTCGAGAGAACAAAGAAATAAAAAAATAATTTCCTCACGGTCCGAATGATAAATTATGGTATTTCTTTGCAAAAAGAACTTCCTGATAATAAGCCCTGATAAACTGATTGTAATTCCATAATCAGTAGCTGTGGCTGTATCAGCAATTTATTCTCCCTTGATTCTCCCATTCTCTGATTACGCTCCTTATATTTCGTAGTCAGCAAAAACATTCATTTCAAGATGGAGTAATAAGTTAGTTATGTTTATTTAGCTCCAACACTTTTAAATTCTGGCTCAAGCAAACTTCAATATTTTTATTTAGTACAGTTTCACTTTAAACTTGGCAGTACCTACTACACGCAAAATACATTTCTCATTTCAGAGCATACGTTGAGAACTTTTCTTTTTGTCTCTTTCTTATATGGAGAGTAGCTTTTTCCTGCGACTTCACCTGCAATTGTGAATTGTTTTGTACTACATGGAAAGTCGTATCGAGATACAAGTATCTTTTGTACCCGTACCCACGGAAAGGTCTACTTGAGTGCCAAGTTTCAATAAAATCCATTGAGGCTCACAGCTAAGGAGTGGAATTCCCTGCCGAAGTGTTTCCTGGTAGCTGCAACCTGGGGGTCTTTAAGTCAAGAGTGAACAGGTTACTTCTAGGCAAGCGTGCTCCATCATCAACCACATCGTCACTTTACATCAAGTGAGATTATGGCCGTATTTTCGGAAACTACGGACTTTGGACTTAGATAGTAGACCCCCAGATGCCAGCCCATTAATACATTTTATCATGCAGGCTTTCACATGTATAAAATTAAATAATGATTTCGACTATTTAGGTCTCTTCGTATAAAACGGTGTAATAATGGTTCTAATCCGGGTGACAGACGGCACCCATATCACTTGTCCAATTTATTCTGTTGACGTAATGTATTTCGACGTTGTTATAGCTTCCTCACCTGGCACAAATAAATTTTTATTACGCTGATATTTGACAGCATAAAACATTACCCGAAAATTGCCTACGCTCTGACTGGAGTCAGGCAAAAATGAGATAAGGACCATTTTTTGTACCTACTAGAATACTAGTACAAAAATGGTTCAGATCTCGTTTTTTTGTATCACTGCGACATATCACTTTATGAATGTCACTTCTGGAATACAATTGAATAACATTTTCTGTACACTTGTTGTTTTTCTAAAGAATTTCTTGAGCTTTTTTTGGTTAGTGTAGAATTTTTTTGAAAATTGCGAGATCTCCACTTCCTTGCTACGATCAATTATCATTAATTTGGTTTTGACATGTCGATTTCGAGACCCAAGCGAAGACTTATGTTCTCGGGCAAAGATATCCACCATTTCGATCTCATTTGCAGCAATATTTTTTTGTGAGTACTAATTAGACTTATATGGATGGTGTTAGTAACAATAAATACCCTTTAATATCTTGACTTGGCTCGCAAGGTTGTCGACGTTGTGGGATGTGAATTCGGCAATCATTGTACCAATAGTCGTGTCAGCCAACGGCTTAATAGCTTAATAAACACCTTAGGAGGCTCTCGTTAGGCAGCTGGATCAAGAGCTTGATTCAGGAAGCAGTACTTCTAGACACGGCTCGCATTTTTAGGAGGTTCCTCTCTCTGGAGCCCTCGGTAGCTTGGACCCTGTTCCCGATACCGGTGGACTACTATTTTTATAGTTTTAAATGTTTTTTTTTTTGTATTTTTTAAGTAATATTTAAAAATGTAATTAATTAGTTTTACAAAAATAAATAAACGGAATACCCTTATAACTATGTTATTGATACACTTATAACAAAAATCACAACATCCTTCACACATACTCGTAAATAAACAATCATCATTGCTTCAGTATTCCAGCCGAAATACTGGAGCAACGGTTTACAACCCAGCAGTCTAGCCTGTTAGCAATCATGTCCAGGATACTGTTGGACCTGGCTCGCATACAGCACACCAAGGACCAAAGAGAAATTCTAACCCATGTATTATTTAAATCCGCCTTAAGCACATCTGAGAAGAGGAAATTTAAAAAAACTACTGGAACAAGCAATTCCAACGCTGTAAAATGGTGTCAACGTAAATCATCACGGCACCACTCAAACTTTTAAAGGACTAAATTTCCTCGGAGACTATTCAGCTCAAAACCTTAGCGGAGCGGATGAAAGGATTAAATTTTAAAATTACATCAGAACGAAGTGCACTTCTTACTTTTGCAAAGTGTATTCGCGAAATGGCGAACTAAGAGCTACTTTATTAATTACTTTCATAAGGATATGTGAAGATGAGAGATAATGAGAGTTTCCTTACAGTTTCTACAAGTAAATCAAAGTTATTCGCGACGCTAAGAAACTACCAGACTTGTACCACTTTACATGATAATTAAAGTCGTTTTGCGAGCTGAAAGTTGGTTTTGTAGAAGTAGAGCTGTTGTGGTTGTGGAAATTAAACTTCTTCTTCAACATTTTGCAGAGAGTGTGACACTATTTTGTTTACTTTTCTGGTTATGCAACTCTTTTAGGCTAGGAATATGCTTTGCTTTTTTTGTTGGCTTTTTTTGTTGGCTTTAATTGAGCAGTAATTTAGTATTTTAGTCTCCTTAGTCTATTCTTTCCTTGCAACATCACACTTTATTTAATTCATGATGACATATTATGTTTTTTATATTTCATCATTTTTAAGATAACGTTTTATTTATTGGCTGAATAAATTATTATTTAAATAATAAATGACCAAAACCTATTGAAAACCTGTATAAAAATTATATTACACGTAATAAGCACATTAGCAAAATTATATCGTTATGCAGTTGTCATTTCGCTGAGCGGAATAATAAAATTAGAGTGATGACTGCACTGCAGGACTGTGTGACACAATTTATAATTATGTTAGTTCTAATTAGTGTGTCATGCGAGACAGCGTAACTAAATCTGGGGCCTAACCACCAACTCTTAAAGCAGTATTACTTCAATAGTACTTCCAGTGGAAGTAATTTTAAAGAAATACTGCTTTAAGAGTTGGTGGTTTAGGCCCTGGTCTCTTTGCACACACTTTCATGGTAGCTACTTGGAATTGTACAAGGGATCCAACTGGAACCCATGTACAATAAAAAAGTACAACCAATATTTCTTTAACCTAATATCCCACTGCTGGGCAAAGGCCTCCCCCATATTTTTCTACTAACTTTATCTTCTGCCTTTTTCGGTCAATCTGTCAGAAACGAAAGCAAATTAATACCAACCAACCAATTTAATATTATTTTTTGATCCAGTTATTGCTGCGACACTGCTAGGCAAGGGTCGCGCCCAAGTCCTTCTCAGTACTCCCGTGCTACTTCGTGTCAGACCTCATGTTACACGTCCAAATCATCTCTCTACTTTTTCCTGAGCCAGCCTTGTATTGAATTCCTATTATAAAAAAACTTTGCTTCATTCTGTCTTCGTCACTCGAATCCATTTGACCGTTAAAGAAACAATTGAAAAGCTAATTGTTTTCATTAATCGTAAAAACAAAATAAATAGCTGTTGAACGTTCGAATTCAAAATGGCAGCGATTTCATTTAAATAAAGCGAGGACGAAAAAGCCAGCTTCTATTGCACTTAGAGCAAATGATATTAGAAAGTCAAAGAATCCTAGTTTCGTAAGTGGGTCAGAATAGAAAGAATGAAAAGGATATACTTTTTTACCAGACTATTGGGCAGATTAAGATTGTTATAAGAGGGCCAAACCTACTGAATAAGTAGGTTGATATCGTATCCAAAGGCTAACGGGACCCTATTAAAATTTAGCCTCCGCTGTCCGTCCGTCCATCTGTCTGTCCGTCCGTCTGTCCGTTCGTCTATCCGTCCGTCTGTCCGTCCGTCTGTCCGTCCGTCTGTCCGTCAGTCCGTTCGTTTGTCAGTCCGTCTGTCCGTCAATCTGTCCGTTTGTCTGTCCGTCCGTCTGTCCGTCCGGTTGACTGTCCGTCTGTCCGTCAGTCCGTTCGTCTGTCAGTCCGTCTGTCCGTCCGTCTGTCCGTCTATCCGTCCGTCTGTCCATTCGTCTGTCCGTCAGTCCGTCTGTCTGTCAGCTGGCTGCATCTCATGAACCGTAATAAGTAGACAGTTAAAATTATCATAGTGTTTATTACTGTTACCGCTATAACAAAAAAAAATACTATATAGTAATAAATTTTGTACGATGGTACGGAGCCTACTTGGCTGGTTATTAAGCAACGTTCGCATTCCAATCCGTCAAAACCAGTCAAAACAGCCTCAATTTCCATATTTTTTTGACAGACTGCGACTGAGATGCAAGACGAACTTTGCTTAAAAATTAGTAGAATTGAATGAAGTGTGGTTAGATTTGTTTGAGTTTTCTTAGCTTAACATAGGATGTCGTCAAATCAAATGTGGCGACTAAGAAATACAAAGCAAACGTATCGAGCTAGGTCTGAAATGAAAGGTTTAAATATGTATATTTAAAAAAATATTAATCTAACACTAAAACAATTGGCGTAGAAATCGGTGAACATACGAGTACATTAAAAAAAAAGTAAGTACAGTCGAATAAATAACCTGCTTCTTTTTGAAGTCGGTTAAAAATATTACAAATCAGTTTCCCGTAAGCGCTAGAGACACGCATTCTCAATATTACATTGTCTCCGTAGTCCAGCTGTTTTAGTTTATTAAATCTTTTAGCGTCACCACTTGACATTTAGGCCTCGACCGTACGTAACGCAGTGAAATTGCCGCTTTTCATCTTCCCAATATTGATAAAAACATCACGTCCTCTTATATTGATCACGTCATTCATCTACTTAAGCCCCAATCCGAATGAAAAATACTACACACGTAATAACATTCTATGTATAGACTGATATTTCTGTTCTTGCCTGAAACATGTTCAATCACTGCCTCTCTTCTTAATCGGGTTTACTTAAGTTCTTTGCTTTTGTTAGATGTCTTTTTATTTAAGATGTATTTATTGTAGTCGCAACTGACTAGCGACCTAAGTGACATCCTTGTTTCAATATCGTTTAATGACTTGCCCATGTCACATATGTGGCTGATTAATCGGGGCAATTAAAGAAAAAGCTTTTAATGAAATGGCTGATTAAGCTAGTTGGCTGCGTACATATTAATTGTGTATATAAAAAGTAAATCTAGAACTTTCTGCAGCATTGTCTCTCTTTCTTTCTTTTAAATCCATCCAAAGATTGTCTTAAAAAGATAGCTTGTAGCTACAAGACCGCCCATTGTGTCACTCTATTTAGTTTTTTCCTCTTTTATCTTTTGGCACCTATTTGTCATAATAATGAGTAAATTTTTCTATTTGTAGGTCTCATGCGATTAACTTTTCCAAAGCGTATTCCACAAGAACACATTACCGTACAGTTACCGTTTCTACGGTTTTGAGTTTCTCAAATACTATTCACTTCATCCTGACAACTTAAACAGCAAACAATAAGACTTAAGTTTGCGAATTCGGCAAATATCGTCTGCAAACAAAAACCTGACCCACTCCGAGAAAAGCAGGTACCTGGTAGCAATTTTATTTTGATCTATTTTCAAACTTTCCAGCTTCCATTTTGCTCTTTCAAGCTTCACGTATTTTATGCCAGGATTTGTTTTAAACTTTTGCAATTTCGTATTGTTTTGTCTGTTTGCTGCTGTTTTAAAATCTGATTTATTCGCTAAAGAGACAGCGTTTTTGCTTCTTTTTGAATTGAGATTGTTTTAAGACTGCGAGGCGCCGCGTTTTAACGAAGGAAAATTGTTTTTATATTCTCTGAGGTTGGTTCAGCTCAATCGGTTGTTTTGACTTTTTCTATTATTATTGGTTTATGTTGGATTGGGATTTTATTTGCTCTGATTTGTTTGCTTTTCCACTTTTAAGATTACGTATCGCTTTTTACTTATAAAAAATCTAACACCAGTCTTGTCAAGAAGTACCGTGTTACCCAGTTAATGGGTTGTGGAGAACTGGTAGGCAGCCGCTCCAAGTAAAATACTGGTATTCAGCTGAATCCACTTTGGCTGGAAGCCCACTCCAATATAATTGGGAAAAGGCTAGGCAGATGATAAACCCTTTTTAATTTAAATTAAGAAAGAAGAAAATTATTTTTTTAAAACATTCCTTTATTCTTAACTTATATTAGTCTTGTAATAAAATGCTACAATCAACGAAGTTTTGAAAGTTAATGAAAACTAAATTGGGTTTTCATTCAGTTAATCTTTGCAATATTACTAATCAACCTAGTGCCTGATTAAAACATTAACCATTTTTTTAGCTTGACACATGAAATCAAAGTTCTACAAATGACCATGATTAACGTGCTTACCGAGGCATGGAGGAGTCTTATCGTGAAATGGATATTCAACACGAGCTCCACCTATTGTCATAATAACTCAAAGTAAAAGAATATTATAATTATTTTCTAGTCTATTATTAAAAAATACTTTGGTAATTAACCCTGAAACTTTCCAGTTACTGGAACTTTATGGCTAGATTACACAGTGCGAGCTAGCGAGCGAGTCAGCCTGCCGAGTAGCTGCAGTGCAGTAACTCGCATCGTATGGAAGTATCTTACGAGTTACTGCCGCGTGCGAGTTGGATGTCGCATCCGAGTTACTTCAACATTTTTTGCTGTCTGCAAGCCTGACTAATTCGCACATGACAATAGGTAGTTCAGACATCTCTCGCATCGTTCGGACGCGTTCGGCAGTATCACGCCAGTGTCAGCCAGGTAGTTGCAGGGGAACCTGTATTTTTTGTGTGCTCCTCCAGTGATGTCCGAGCTGCTGCCATGTCGAAATTACTGTCAGGCGAACAGGCGAGTGTAAACAAAAATGTTGAAGTAGGATGCAAGCTACTATCCAACTCACACGTGGCAGTAACTTGAAAGGTACGTCTATATGATGGGAGTTACTGCTCTGCAGCTACTCGGCAGGCTGACTCGAACGCTAGCTCGCTCTGTGTAATGTAGCCATTAAGCTTATAACATAAAATTATACAATATTATATCTACAACTTAATCAAAACTCATTGAGCCATATCGCAGATGGCGTGACGTGCTCAGAAATTGTTGTAGGTAGGTGCCTACTTTGCATACGACTTTGTAACTGTTTGCATGTTCGCACACCTATCTTATACTTAATATTAACTTGAGTCACTTGATCTAACTTAAATACATTTTCAGAATGTATTTGGCGTCATCTGTTACATAAACTGAGAGATGATTCGTCGAAAGGGGATAGAACCTTTGTGGCATAGCTACCCGGCCGTTGGCCGTTGTAATTAGATACCTACTACACTACTACGTTTGCTGCTTTATGTGTGGTCGACTTTTTTTGGGTTATTACTTTAAACCACCACTTACTTTAGACCAGACGGTCTCTTGACAATACCAGGTGAGCATGTTACGACCGCCGCCCCTTGATCGCCTATCTAAAAGCTATCAATCGATAAATCGCAATTACGCAAAAAAGCTTTTAAAAGAATTGCTGATCGTGTCAAAGCGAATATTTATTTATTAATAGACTTACTACCACACCAACGATTCAGTGCCTTACAAAGCAATTTGATTTATATCATCAATTTTTACAGGCAATAACTTATCAATGACAGTCCTAATTTCTTGCCAAGAATCAACGCTAAAAGTAAAAAAGTTCCTGTTCAACACTAGTTAGCTGGACAAAATGTGGAGTTCCGATAATGCCTGAAAAAAATATGATACCTACTCAAAAATTAAGCAACATAATACAAGCAAATTGTTTAAATATTGATTTTATTTATCTGGTTCCCGTTTACTAAAAGAGCAATCACCTGTTGAATAAAATTGTGAACTATTCAGGGCTTGTGTGAAACGCCTATCAGAAATTCTGCTATTTTACTGCAAATAAATACAAAATAGCTGCCAGAATGGATATTTTGAGGTTAGGTTACACACAATTATGGTGAGCATTTCACCAAATTGTGTGTAACCTAACCTCAAAATACTTTAAAATTGCCTAAAAGGCGTAGTCGGAGCCCCGCTTCGTGAGGCTCAAGGGTTTAAAAAACTCGGAGTACCCTAAATCCAGAGTTCGCTTCGCTCGCTCTTGCATCCTAAGTTCTCCTAGTAACAGTAGTAACAGTACATTATAATATAATTTTTTAACTGTAATTTTCGGTATTAATGTTGCTGTTTCATTAAAACGATATTTGGTGAAAATTTATTCATTTTGGTAAGCAAAAAGGATTTATAATATGAAGCTTATATATTTTGCTTGGTACTTGATGAGTGTTAGGGTTCAAAAATGATTTTGGTGAGCATTTAAATTGTAACCCTATTTAGTTCGTTCACACTTACCTTTTTCTTCAACTTAAACGTATCCCAAACGTGGCTAAGATACGTTGAATTTCAAAGAAAATCCCAAGACAAATATGAATATCTAACAACAAGAACAATAAAGCAAAGATTGTTGAATTTAAACAGCAATTTTCGGATAACATTACAAGTACCTCCTCTGTATGCACATGCTGTTCAAAAGATAACTTAAACCGTACATTACGTACTAAAAGTTTTCACGATTTATGGTACTTAACGCTTTTGTTTATTTTCAGCGTGAACGAGCTACTATACTTTCAAGGCCATTGTTTTGGAATTGCAGACTTTGTAAAAGGTAAAGCATTTTTTTAACGGAATTTTCGAAGGTTCCGAAGTCGACCTGAATATTTCTTTTTAACCGACTTAAAAAAAGGAGTATGTGTGTAATATTGTCAGAATTGCACAGATTTTGTACATGTTATACTAGCTTCTAAACATGTGTTCCAAAATTCATAAGTGTATGCATATATGTTTGTTTGTAGGTACCGTATTATGTTTGTAAAATTTTTTTTTTTTTTTTTTTATTTATAAATGGGCTAGCTCTTGACCTCGATCACGCCTGATGGAAAGCGATGGATGAGGTCCATGATGAAAGCGAGCGTGCCCAGAAGATGCCCTGAGGCACTGGTACTCCCACGCGTCGACGAAACACAGCAGGCTGCTTGACGCTGAACTCCGGTGGGAGGGTGGTCGCGAACCAGGCGGGCGTTAGCCCTACCACCGCAAGGGAAGGATTAGCCAGTCTTATAAGGTGTTAGGTGAGACTGTCCAGGATGCGCCGAGCGCTCGGTTCAGTTGAGTGTCTGATGGAACAAATTGCGCTACACGAGGAGGCTCCTTCATGCATCCCAAAAAACTTTAAAATTACAGTTTTGAAACCAGTTTATTTTTTGTTATTTTTTAGTCTGATTTTTATTGTTATTTTTGCTTTCATTCATAACAAATTAGCATTTGTAATCGAGAATTCCCTTTTAACTATCATCTGTTTGTAACGTAGATGAGCTAAAAGTAACTACTTTATTAATACAAGGCGTTAAATAATGTGCAAATCCAGATCAAAGGACTTAATATTTCGATGTAAAATACAATCGTTTTAGCATAACTAGTAGGATATTTTTTCAGTTTCATAATTTCTACATTTTAATTTATTTCCTATTCCACAATGTTCGTAATAGAGGTTAACAAAATGCTAAGAGCTAAGAATTGAAGAGCCTGTTGGGGCATAGCAACATATTCTAACTAAATTGAAAAGTTTTACCATTCAATAGAAAAACAAAAAAAGTAGAGTAGCAGTAATTGCTTTCACTCGGTATTGTTAAATCATAGATATAGTCTAGCATTATACAGGTATACTTTTTTTCTAGTGCGCAAACTTTGAGAACCACTTCTGCCCATGTAAATGAACAACTTGCCCCAAGAAAGCCATAGTCAATTCTTAAAAAAAACTTTGAACTTCTCATACAAAATTGCCATCAACTGACCACAATTTGTATGGGAGACTCAATTTTTTTTTTAGGAATTGACTATGGCTTTCTTGGTGAAAGTTGTTTATTTACATGGGCAGAAGTGGTTCTTAAAGTTTGCGCACTGGGAAAAAAATTACCCAGTATTATTTTTCTAAATTAAACGCCTGTGAAAAATAAACAATCACTGTAGTTACATTAAAACAATCCGTCCTCATTTCGCTGCTAAGTAACTTTCCTTGTATTTGTAAGTGTAATAACTGTAATGGCGTTGCGCTAGCCAAGCGTTTTAAGTGTGAACGTATGTTTTCAAACGCATGAAGGTCAGCTTATTTTTATTATAAAAGGAACTAAGACGCTTTAATACTGGAGCACCACAGGGCTACAGTCTGAGGGCCACTTATCAAATATTATAAGTAAAACTCAAACTGAATGAAATGGAATTATATTGGAGCCATGCGGCTCAGGAGCTAGACATTACATCAGACAATATAAAACAAACACATTCTAACATTATTTCCTAATTCTTCTACTGGACGTTTCCAAAGCAGTAACGACTAACTTGGCTGCCAGAGATTACAAGCCCAGGAGGTTACAATACATTACAAACTATTGTTTTAATTTTAAATATAAAAAAAATATACTTCTGCCTTATAACTGGAAGTTCTAAGGTCGAAATGCGTTTCATCTAGAAAAAAAAAACAGTTAAAGTCGGGCTTAGTCATACTTGTACGCAAAGGTTTCTGAACGAAACATTTTTTTATTCACTTTACTATTTAGATACTTACCTAGTTTCCGAGATAAGGGAAGTGATTATAGGATCTTTTGAAACCCTTATATATTCTTAATAGCAACAAAACATAATACTTCACTTATCAATAAACTTGACCATTCTTAAAGTTCATACCTTAATAACTAACGTAAAACAATTGACCTAAGTAGATACGAATGAATCCACATCACAATATTAGTATCAAAAAGGAAAAGCCTCTAAAACACAAAAGGTTAATTCCATTAACTGCATTTTTATATCTGTTAAAGTAACCGCAAAATGAATTCCAATTACTGCGGTAGAAGCAAAGAGCACAAGAGATGAAGGTGGATGGATAACGCTAAACGCCATTTAAATGGCAAGTCAGGAAGTAAGAGGAGAGAAATGAGGGAAATGGGGCAGGCCTTTGTCGACAGATATCGTTAATGCGAACGATGAAACAGAGTAACAGACTACAGAATTTCTGGCCCATTCTGTTTCATAAAAACCTTTCCGTATAGGCACTAGAGTCACTTTATTGCTTTACATGCTTTTGCCCGCAGCTACGCCAGTGTGGATATCGGTTTAAAAGTAGCCTATGTCCTTCTTCATATCCCAGGCTATATATTATTATCTGCCTTTCATGACGATCCGTTCAGCCGTTTTAACGTGAATGCGTAACAGACAGACAGAGTTACTTTTGCATTTATAATATTAGTAGGGAAATAGGGACTAGTATGAAGGAGCCTCCTCGTGTAGCGCAATTTGTTCCATCAGACACTCAACTGAACCGAGCGCTCGGCGCATCCTGGACAGTCTCACCTAACACCTTTTAAGACTGACCAATCCTTCCCTTGCGGTGGTAGGGCTAACACCCGTCTGGTTCGCGACCACCCTCCCACCGGAGTTCGGCGTCAAGCAGCCTGCTGTGTTTCGTCGACGCGTGGGAGTACCAGTGCCTCAAGGCATCTTCTAAGCACGCTCGCTTCATCATAGACTTCATCTATTGCTTTCCATCAGGCGTGACCGAGGTCAAGAGCTAGCCCACTCGTAAATAAAAAAAAACCAGACAGACAGAGTTACTTTCGCATTATTATTTAGTATTAGTAGGGACTATACAGGGTTATTTGTAAAACACCAACAACCTTTCAGGGGGTGAAAGTACTCATCATTATAAACAACTTTTGTTATGAGACCAACCCCGAAAAATCAAAAAAAAAAATCTGCTATTTCATACATTTTCATTGGGTGACTATTGCATTTTGTATGAAACAGCTGATTTAATTTTTAATATTTCAGAGTTGGTCCCATAGTAAAAGTTGTTTATAATGATGAGTACTTTCACCCCCTGAAAGGTTGCTGGTGTTTTACAAATAACCCTGTATTAATGGTAGGGAAAGTAGGGATTTCAACAAAAGTGCCGATTAATGGTTTAATTGAAACAAACGTTTTGACTTTGACTTTGAGTGACTGTGAATCTTTCATCCATTTCCCAACTTCCAATACATATCATTCAGGTAAATTTCTAAATTCTAAGATCGTTTCAAGAGGTGACAGAGTATTTACGGAAAATTCGTGGAAACGTGTCGACGGAAGGAATTAATAAAATATATGACACGGAAAAGAAATCCGGAGATAAAAATTTCTTCGTAAGAAATCCATTTACGAAGAATAAAGAGGTAGTAGACAACAGATTTATAAAATCCCTCATTACCATTATTGCAAAAATGTGAACGTTCTCGCACTCGGCGAGGAAAATTGAATTTGTCGTGAACGTGTTAAAAAGCTGATGCATTTTTAAATAATGCTGTAATATGTTAAATTACATTGGCCTTTTGCATCTAGCAAACGAAATTAAAAAAGGATCGAAACTGTTACTTAAACAATTTCGAAGCAATAAGGTTAACGTGACATACTGTTACTTATATTTCGAATCAAATAGGTAAATTAACGTGAGTTATCATCATCCCATCATTCTCTTGCACTTACGAGTCATCATCATCATCATATCAGCCGAAAGACGTCCACTGCTGGACATAGGCCTCCCCCAAGTGTCGCCACAATAACCGGTCCTGTGCATCTCGCGTCCATCGGCTACCAGCGACCCTCACCAGGTCATCGGTCCATCTTGTGGGAGGCCTTCCAACGCTGCGTCTTCCGGTACGCAGTAGCCACTCCAGAACTTTTCGGCCCCATCGAACATCTGCTCTGCGAGCAATGTGCCTTGCCCACTGCCATTTCAGTTTAGCGATCCTTCGGGCTATGTCGATTACCTTGGTTCTCTTTCGGATATCATCATTTCTGATTCGATAATACAAGGAAACTCAATTTAATAGGAGTCAGTGCAACACGTCCTCATCTATACTAACCTTATCCTAACTAATATTATTAATGCGAAAGTGAGTTTGTTTGTTACGCTTTCATGATAAAACGGCTGAACAGTTCGGCATGAAATTTGGCAGATATATAGCTTGAGATATTAAGAAGGACATAGGTTTTTTTACGCGACAACCAACAACCACGCGGGTGAAGCCGCGGACAAAAGATAGTATAATATTATAAATGCGAATGTTAAGATGTCAGTACGGATGGATGTTTGTTATTCAATCATGTCAGAACGGCTAAATGGATCTTGATGAAATTTGGCACAGAGGTATAATTATTATTGTCTAGAATAACACATAGAATACTTCTTTGTCCCGGGAGTACGTCCCCTTGGGATAATTTTCGACTATCACGCGGGCGGAGCCGCGGGTGACAGCTAGTGTTACATTATTTTCTTTTAGTCTAAGTAAATATTCTGTGAGTTCCTATAAATGGATCAAAAATTCTCTACAGCAACACAAAAAATCTATTTCAACATGCCTGTCATCTCTCTTGAAACAAAGCACATGCGTAGCAACATTCTGAGCGGGGGACGACGTGCATCTGCTAAGTCATTGGGCCATCCTTTTTAGGGTTCCGTAGCCAAATGGTAAAAAACGGAACCCTTATAGATTCGTCATGTCTGTCTGTCTGTCCGTCCATATGTCACAGCCACTTTTTTCCGAAACTATAACAACTATACTGTTGATATTTGGTAAGTAGATATATTCTGTGAACCGCATTAAGATTTTCACACAAAAATAGAAAAAAAACAATAAATTTTGGGGGTTCCCCATACTTAGAACTGAAACTCAAAAATTTTTTTTCATGAAATCCATACGTATCCATAGGTATCTACGGATAGGTCTTCAAAAATGATATTGAGGTTTCTATTATCATTTTTTCTATACTGAATAGTTTGCGCGAGAGACATTTCAAAAGTGGTAAAATGTGTGTGTGTGTGTGTCCCTGTAACTTCTAAAATAAGAGAATGATAAAACTAAAAAATAATGATGATGTGAACAACCAAAAACCAAACTTACGCCGAAAATTGGTTTGGACGAGATCGTAAGTAATTTTTTTTAATACGTCATAAATCGTAAACCGCAATTTACCTTTTACTTGCTGCTACGGAACCCTTCAGTTTCAGTTTCAGTTTTTATTTCTTCGTGAGCGAGTCCGACTCGCACTTGTTTCTTTCTTTTGTTACCAGTTTTTAGAATCTCAACTATCGTTAAGGAACTTTAGTTTATGCTTATAATTTGTATGCCTACCAGTTCCGTGACAATAAATATTTTTTCATTCCTTGGCTATGAAAACTCACGAAAAAAAAATGAAACAGAATTTTCTATGACATTAAACACATACAATGTCAGGTATTTACTTCGATTCCCTCACGAACTGAACCGGAAAGATAGATAGCACCCGAAGGACTCTTAAATGTAAACGTACACGAAATAAATTTAGCAAAAAACTCTCAAAGGATGAAAGTCTTTGGAGAAAACACGGCAGGATTAAGGGATACGGAAGACTCTGCAATTGTTTAATTCAGAAATCCTTTTGATAATGTTTAAGCTGTGCCTCAATTAGACTAATTCAGTCACATTCGTTGTGCGTACAGCTAAGGAGTGGAATTCCCTGCCAGTCTGTGCTTCGTGATAGCTACAACCCGGGAGTCTTTAAGTCAAGAGTGAATACGTTACTTCTAAGTAAGCTTTCTCCATCTTCGACCACATCATCGCTTACCATCAGGTGAGATAGTGGTCAACCGCGTGCCTATCAATAATACAAAAAAAGAAGAATTTTAATATGAAATAAAGAATGTACGTATTTGATTCTTCATGAAAGCTACTAAAAAAATACTGTCTGTGAGAAAAAATTATGTGATTATCTATTATCTATTATTAATCAACATGCTTTTACCTGATTACCACAATGGAAAGATCCCTTGTGGTAATTTCAGGTAAAAGCAAGTCCCAGGAAAAAGAACTCCTGGGACAAAAAGTACCCTACGCCCTTGTCACAGGTCTTTTTTTTTTTTTTTTTTTTTTTTTTTTTTTTTTTTTTGTTTATAGGATGGGAAATCATCAAATGAGCCCTCCCGCTGTGGGTGGAGCGGCAGGGAGTGTCAGACTTTTACTGACTAAAACCCACCCTTTAGTCCTCCCCTCCTAGTGCCTTTCTTCCCAGGGCCGCGGTAACTCTTTCGAACATATTCCGCAACCCTGGCAGGCTCTGGCCCTGGCGGGCCCCGTCTCCGTTGCTGACTGCTCTTTCCGGCGCGTTCGGAGTGAAACGCGCCGTCGACTCTGGGTTGTCACAGGTCTAGTATATCTTTATACCAATATTCGTCGAAATTGGTTCAGCAATTCAGGCGTAAAATCGTAACAAACACGTGGATAGGCAGTGTTATTTTCGCATTTGTAATACTAGCGTCAGCCGATGGCGTCTGACGCATGGATGTCGGCAATCATCCCATGGAAACGTACTCCCAAGGGTAAAAAGTCGTCATCATCTTTTTGCTCTTATCCCATGTTACTTGGGTTTGGCGCAACACGTTTTTTTCTTTCATTCTATGCTATCGGCCGTCTCACTATTACTAGCTCCCTTTTCTTTTATATCGCTCCTCACACAATCCATTCATCTTTTCTTTGGCCTCCCTCTCCCTCTCCATCCATCCACATTTATATTCATAACCCTTTTAGTTACATGCGTTTCATCCCAACTCTTCACATGACCAAGGCAATCGGTTCCCTTTCAACTTTTCCGTTACTGGCGCGACTTTTAACGTCCCGGGATAAAAAGCTACATAATTATATCCTAATCGAGGACCTATACTTCCCGTGTGCTGAGTATTATACAAGTCCGTTTAGCCATTAAGGCATTAAACTCAACTAACAGGTAGAAACACAAACAGAGTCACTTTCAATAGTGAGATGTTATTTATTATTAGTGTAGGGGGGAAATAAACCGGTACTCATACAAGAACCATTAATTTTTTAAATAATAAAACGCGCTTATTTGTCTGTGCTTCGGAAGGCACGTATAAGCCGGTGGTCCCGCCGCCAAAAGGCGGTCGTCAAACCATGTCAGAGGCCCTTGAGGTGGTTTAGAAACTCTGACATTTGGGTGTGTGTGATCGTTAGACCTTACTGCCCACACGACAAAGAAAGAAAGAATTTGTCTTTTTTCAGTTACATAATTAGGTACGAGTATGCCATATATTAAAGATTCTTAGAATAAAAGAATATCCATCCACACATTTCACAAATTATCAATGCATCTGACATATTTTCGCATCCGTAAAGGCAAGAGCAAACACATGCGATCCGTTTGGCTGCTATTTTTCCTCCCCCGTTCACAATGTTACATTTGGCTTTGAAAGATGTCGGAAGTCGTAAAATGTGTTGCAATTTATGAATGCCGAGTTACCAATGAGTTATTGAATCCGAATCAATTCATACGCAGCCAAAAGAAAATGTGGCGCGCAGAAAATTATTGCCTTTAGCTGTTGTGTGCTTAAAGTGTTTTGATTTGTTTAGAAAGTTTTTTCTTTGCTTACTCAAAAAATTACTGCGAGTAACATGTCATAATTTTTTTGAGGTCTTCCTACGCCAAAATATGTGTTAATCAACCTTAATAAAGAATAACCTTTATCTTCGCATTACCAAAGAATAATAACACACATATTGACATAAAACACACGAGGATCAAAGTAACAACACCCGCACAGAAAAAACAAATCAATTCCAGCCTCCCTGACACTCATGACTTGTAAATCATATCCTGATAACATTAAGGGTATGACAAGTGAAACATTTACACGCGCTGAACGCACTCCGAATATCCGGAAACGCATTACGTCCGCAACACAAACGAAATATCGTAAAACACTCAAAATTATTGTGTTTGGTGGGAAGAAATATCGGCAGATATTATACCTGGCCCTTATCTAACATGCTGTTTTTTGTATTGTGTCTTACTGTTGGGCAAAGGCCTCCACCATATCCCTCCAGACACTTTCTTACGCCACCTTGAACCGGTCTTCGCAGTGTGCGTCCAGAGTGTCAATTTATTCTACTCATTTTTAAGCAAAGTTCGCAATCGCATGTTTCAATCAGTCATAAATGTGTGGAAATTAAGGTTTTTTTGACAGAAGGTTACTTAAAAATTCCACCGCTTTCTTTACGTTCATCTAACATGTTAGGTACGGTTCGCGTTTGACCACAAATTCTCACCTGATGGAAAGCAATGATGTGGATGACGGAACACGCTTGCCTAGAAGTAACTATTCACTCTTGACTTTAAGACCTCAAGGTTATAGCTGGCAGGAAACACATAATTCGGCACAGAATTCCACAAAATACGAGACATGTTACACAATAGAGGATATGCCTTTTTTAATCATGGGAAATCATCAAATAACTTCTTTCGCTTTGGGTGCAGCGGAAGGGAGTATCAGACTCTTACTGACTTAAAACACATCTGTGTTCCTCCTTATGCCCTTTGCGTTCCAGGGCCGCGGTAACTCTTTTGAAAAAAATTCGCAACCCTGACAAAGGATATACCTAAGAGTATCGATGAAAACGAACTGTCGTGAGAAACACTGTTTAAAAGACGCAGAGTTGGAAGGCCTCTCAAGGGGTACTGATGATTTAAAGAACAGCTGGCAGGAGTGAGCTGGTCCCAAAAAGTACAAAACCGATCGATGTCACGTCGCTTAGAAGAAGACACTTCTAGATATGCTGAACATGATACAGCATATCTGCCGTTTTCGACTTAATTATTCAGGTAAGTACTTACTATGTATTCGTGGATTAAACATGATACAGGCAGCTTGGTCCATAGAATGGAAATTTCAATTCAATCTAGTTATACTCGTTTTCTCAGCCCAAATGCGGAATGTTTCTGTCCATCTCAATATTTTGGTTTGCCACACGCCCATTTCAAAACGAAGGGATGAATGTCCATTTTCCTGATGACGCTACGAACGTCCGGTGCGCAATGTTTTCGATTGTGTCGTAAACTAAATATTGATGAGCCAACGGCCTCCATTCACGTTGATTACCTTCAGCCCGAGTCTCCGTGTTTTTTCCGCTTTCAAATCACATTCATATTTTATTTAGATATCTTCCTTTGTTGGTTCATTGGGCCTTTATTTGCAATGTTTTAGAAATGTTCGCTGTTTATTTTAATGCTTCTTTTTCGTTACTGCTTGCAATAAGGTTGATGTTATGTGTTTTTAGTGATTAGAATTTAGTTTAATTAATTGCACCGTCTATTTATTTTAATCAACATTTAAATTTTAACGAGTCACTAGCCGGGGAATATACTATCATCTAGCCGCTGTAGTCTAAGTAGCACCAAACACGCTTTTCCGCAATAAATGAATACAAATTATACATACCTAACAATATTAAAACCGATAAAACAGTTACCGAACCAATTATTAATACTAAAATCGATAAACTAAACTCCGAAAAAGCACTTACATACGAAAGTTCAAAACAACTTTTTCATTTATCCTCAGAAAATTCCTTCGGGCATTATAATGTGTTTTATAAAATTTAGTGGGGATTACGTTTCAAGTTAAATGTTGAGCACAGTAAACTTTGAAGGCTGAGCTTGGGAAGTTAGCATCTGTGGCAAGTTCTCAACTTGGGAATTAATGTCACACTGTGGAGTGTTAATGCCTGCCCGGTCAATTCTGTAAACATGTCCAAGTAAAGGCTGTCACTGCTAATGTCTGCTTATGTCTTGTCTTTTGCACTTCGGTTATTGTTTTGTTTTGTATGTTTCTGGTTTTGAACTTAAAGTTTCTAGTAGAATTTTACTGGCATAACATACCTATGTATGTATGTAGGTCGCCGACGTCACTCAAAAAGCAGCCAAGCTTAAAGGGGACTAGGCCGGACACGTCTGCCGCATGTCGAAGTATTTATGGGCTAAAGCGACCACAATGTGGGTCCCAGAAGATATCCGGTGGCATCGTGGCAGACCCAGGCGAAGATGGCGGGACGAGCTTGATGTCTATCGACAGGATTGGTTAAAACTAGCCCAGAGCCAGGAAGAATGAAAGGAAGAAAGGGACGCTTTGGCTCTGCAGTGGGACGGAATAGGCCAAAAATAAATAAATAAATAATAATGTATGTAAATTAGTACTTCCCGTAAACTGTTCGAAATTTTGACTCATGGAAAAGACTTCTTATAGGCCATTAAGGCTCACCCAAATGGGCCCCCCCATTTGGGTGAGCCTTGCCATAATTGCCATAGTAGCAACGCTTAGCAGGCGGGTTGGCGATCGCATCGCAGTGTGGCTGTAGCAATGTACATTTAGAGAATGCTGCTGCCCATTCTCTGGTGAGTCCTTTAGTCTTTTACGTCCGACACCATACGGAACATTTCTTTTTATGTATTGAAACAAATTACGAAATGAAAATAATAAAAAAAATTAAAATGCTTAAGTTATGAATGATTCACCAGTTTTTGAATGTAAAAGTTACAAAAGGCCTATGAAATTGCTCACACTTCACTATTCCTTAATGTTCAAACCACCAAAGTGGGTATGACACATTCTAATCCAGAACAAAATAGCTATGTAAAGGGCTTACTTGACTGAAATTTGTAACACTAATAAAGCTTAATATTTTATGAACCAAGCTCATAAATCAACCCAGAACCTAATGTATTATACTGGCGCTAGATTAGTTCTGCTAGACGCTTATATTGCGGTTAGCGCTAAAGCCGCTGTATTCGAGATGCTTTGTCTACAACGTTTGGTCAAGGCAGCGTAACATTAAGTTTATAAATCGCTGGCTATCTGCAGAGTAATGCGATCTTGTGGGTAATGTAGCAGCGCTGAAGCGCTTTAAAAACTTTAAAGAAGATTTCCTGATGTTCTGGGTTATTAAGAACTCGCTTAATGTGTGGACGGAGTTTTAGTTACTAATGACATCATAAGGTGTGAGAAAATGAAAGGGTTAAGTGAAGATATAATGGATGGTTCCCAAGTTCAACATGACGAATAGGTATTGAGACTTTATCGTTATGGTTTCGCAAGCCATTAGGCTCTTCAAGCGAGAGAATTATGAATAGCAATGACTAATGACACTAGTAAAGTAGGTCCATCTCATACCACTTAATATTATTAAATGTAAAAGTTTATATGTACGCTTGATAATCAGTTACGCCTCTACTGTTGATTGGATTTGTTTGAAAACTCTCTTTAGACCACAGGTAGACAAATAGACTGGATTAGGATAATAATATAGGATGATTATTTTTACCAATTGAAAAGATATTGAAAAGATATGGCCAAGATAATCATATCGGTTAATCATCTCTAACAATTAATTTCCAACTTTAACAGTAGGATTTGAATCGCTGAAGGTGTTTGCCATAACCTTCGTCTTGGCCGTGTTCATCCTACGACCCAACTTAAAAGAATCATCTTAAAGGTTTTGAAGATTTCGATTTCGATGACCTCCAGAAAATCTGGAGGTCAACGAAGTTCTCAGCGAAAACCGCAAGGTCATCTGCAAATCTTAAGTGAGACAGGTAACCACTGACGTTATACCCCTATAGCCCCAAACTATAATATTCACTTCCAGGATTGCTATGAAACGTTTCTCATAACGAAAATTACTTGAACAGAAGAGGTTACACAGCCAGAGCCTTGCATAACACTCTTCAAAAATTCCTAATTCTAAGCTATATGATGCTAGATATCTACAGTTCGTATATCTTATTGATCTTACCTAGCGACATAATTTTACTTTCCGACATACACGCGAACGAAGTCGCGGGCAACAGCTAGTATATGATATAGTTTATCTCAATGCGAGGTACGTTTCCGATGGATATTAAAATATTTGGCATTCACGCGAGAAAAGCCGCAAGCAAAAACCCAACCTAAATATAAGGTGTTAAATCAACTGCAAGAATTTCGTGTACATGCACGAGCATTTTCACGACATTCTTGCAGTTGATTTTTTTCATCTAAAAATCGATCCTTAAAAAAAACTTTTTCAGCGATGTTATTATTTTACACTTAAAAATAATTTAGCAAAATATTTTTATGTGCACTTTAATTGTGTCATATGACACATTAACATTGTAATATTATTATATACCATTCCGTGATATATTACAATCGAACATCTCGGAAATGAAGTCTTCATTTGTACCTAATCCAGAATCAAAGTCAGGAGTTTAATGGAGCGTCAGGAGTAGGAACTAGGAGTAATGGTGGCTATAAATAACAAATGGAAATGATTTGGTAGCTCATCAGTCTCTGGGTAGGCCTCCCAGTGTAACTGAATGTTTTGTCTTTCTCGATTTACAAAAAGAAGAAGATATTTGCTTTTGAGATCATTGTAAATAAATAAAAAATAAAATCTCCCTGCGAAACTTTTCAAATAAGACAGTCATTGAGTTATATATTAGTTATTAACAAATATTTTTAATATGTAAGCAGCTTTGAGTTACTTTATTATAAAGCAGGCTTCATGGATATAATTATATTATAGCTAAAATAATTATAATATTAGGTTAAGTAATTGCAGTTAAGTTAGCTACTTTATTTCTGCACCTCTAGTTTTTTATCCTTGACATTATTTGCTAAATAATCGGATACAATAATACTACTTACACCTTACACCAATTAAACAAATTGCTTAAGATTTAATAATCTTAAGCAATTCGTTTAATCTTTAATATGAGTAAGGTCCTACAAATTATAATAGTTTGGCTTTTAAAAGCGTTTGTTATGAATTAAAATATATTGCGATATTTTCATGTTATACGCAGTTATCTATTAGGTAGTGATAAAAACGACAATAATACAATAAATTTCAGTGATAAAATGTGATAATACACATGTTTTTTTTTCATACTGGTATTCAGCAGTCTGCTGAATCCAACCTGGGAGCCGAACCTAATAACGTTGGGAAAAGGCTATGTAGATGATGACTCCTTTCATTTCTAGGGTTCCATACCTTCTAAAGAAAAAAGAAAGAAAAATGTTTAGGTATGTGGGACTCGCAGAAGACAAACCAAAAAAAAATAGATAAAAGAACTCATGTAATTTAATTTTCTTTATTAATTTTCACCTGAATAGTTGCCCCCATTTTAGACATTATCGTTTTACGTTGTAAAATTATACTTAGTCCATTTTATCATTTCTGTTGTTTGCTCAAACTCTTTTATCCTTCCAAATTCATACTCAAAACTTTCATCACAACATTTCCTCACTTCTCTGAATAACTTACCAAATAAACGATGATTCCAAAGATCTATTTACCATAACTTTAACTATTCAATCAAACCAGTAACAAATGAAGAATATGACCGTTACTACTGCCTATGTATTTACATTTCTTAAATCAAAATCGTCATTATTCAAATTATTCGTCTGAATAATTTCACCTACGAAACCGTCTAGTTGGTAGGTATTATACGTAAATCAACAATTCAAAACGTTACCTCGTCATATTACACACACCGTACTCGTATTACCACAAGATGGAATGCAAATATTCAGAACTTAGACAGGTATTAAACGAGCTTGAATACTGACGCGAGACGTTTAAGCTGTTTGTGAGATAGTTTGAGTTAATATTAACTTTAATGATCTAAAACATGGATACTTATCTGTTAGAAAGTAACAGTATTCTAGGTACTGCTGAGCATGAGGGCTGGAAATAGACTTCTCGATCAAGCAAAGAGTAATACGTCCGTGTGTCACTGCAGGGTGCCAACTGAAAACCAGCGCTGGGTGTCTGTTGTCTGACGCCAATCAGCAATTTCTGAGATAATAAATAAATAATAAATAATAATAATAAATATCTTGGGACAACTCACACACGGCCATCTGATCCCAAGCTAAGCAGAGCTTGTGTTATGGTAACCAGACAACTGATATACATACTTATATAATTTATAAATACATACATATTATAGATAAATTACACCCAGACACAGAACAAACAATTATGCTCATCACACAAAGTTTGTCCTGGGTGGGAATCGAACCCACGACCTCCGGCTTTGCAGTCAGGGTCACTAACCACTAGACCAACAGGCCTGTCAAAAGATATAGATGGTAAAGATAAAGATGGTAACCCTTTCGGTATTGAAACACTGAGCACAATTTCATTATATTTTAATTGTGTATGTTTTGTTATTGTTTTCTTTTCTTTTTTATAACATGTGGTTGTTGATGTTGTTTTGTGTCTGTATCGAATAAATGTTTTCCATTCTATTCTAATAGGATTTTTTCAGAAGCAATACAAAGTCTAGATGTTGCATGGTGGGACAGGCTGCTGATGCTGATGTGCACTTCTGCCGAAGCCTTTCAGTAAAAACAACGGTATACTGCGTGTTCCAGAAGTACGTGGTCATATTTAAGGGTAATATTAGGTAGCTGATCTACATTAAGGAAAAAGTAGCAAAACAATTTTAATTTTTACTTTTTTCAGAAATTCAACCACATAAAACGACTACAAAGTTTCGAACAAATGTCTTTTTAAGCATTTTGTTACAGTAAGTGGTATTTACTTTAGTTCAATTACAGATTTGATGTTACCAAACTGCATCAGAGGGCTGATTCTACAAATTTTTAGGCAATGTTCACATTTGCATGTCAGTTGCAATCTGTCATAAAAGCCTTAATTTGCATACATTTTTGACAGATTGCAACTGTCATGCTAATTATACGAACGTTGCTTAAAAATTAGTAGAATTGGAATTGGAATTCTCAGACTGCTTGAAAAGTCTTTTGTTCGGAACTTTTTAGTCGGTTTTCGTTCGATAAAGTTTTTTTTTGTTTTGCTACGTTTTCCTCAATGGTATCAGCTACCCAACACAACCCTAAAATATGACATTGCACTTCTGAAATCACTGCAGGGTGCAGACTTGCACTTCTGGAATACCCTGCAGACGTGATCTTGTGTAAAAGTTAGCATCAAATTAAAGCACAAAAGGTTTATTTATTGGCTTACAGTTACTTTACCTAACCTAACCTTTTATAAAAGCTTTTAAATCACACAATAAAATTTATCAACTGAAATTCTGAATGTATCTGCGTATGTATTCGTTTGTCTTTTGAAAATGTAATGTTTTCTTTTACTTTTTTATTTGTGCCTGATAAAAAAATGTATCCTCCCCTTTATCCTTTCACCAACCTCGTGATGTCATAATTTGCAATTCAGCTTATCCCAAAAAAGACGTAAGTTTATGAAAAACAAATTCTTGTTTGACTTGTAATAGAAAGATTGAAGGCAGGCAATATAAAGGCACAATAACGTAACTTTGCGAATAGGATGTTATCACCTTTCGCTCCAAGAAATACAATACTTTGTCAAAGTCTTCCTTACTTTAGCACTTTGTTTTGAGATGAAAGACGCTGGAAATTTTGTTGCGTAAAAGATAAGTGGGTGTTTTTTTTCGTAATTTTTCGTTTTAGTATAACAAGATGTGACTGAGACATATTAGTACTTTATAAAATTGAAAATTGAATGTAGCGAATTTTCAAACTCACGTATTATGGCTGCTGTTATTCATCTAATCTATCTTATCTAATTTAGCCCGTTATGTCTCACTGCTGGGCAAAGGGCTCTCTCCCTCTTATTCATAATACAACATTTTCAAAACCACATCGCATCCCTTCGACTTCCAGAAACCGTGGGTTTAAGTAAATGTATCCGTAGCATCACAGGGCCCTATCGGAATACCAGCGCTGTGATATTTTTTTATTTTAAGTATCGCAGCATAATGCTGAGATAGGGACCTTTTGGCCTCGCACATATTTTATTACATGCTTTTATTATGTGTGTAACCTACTGTTAATTTAAAATATTTTTTTGATTTTTTTTTTGTCTTTTGCGAGTGAAAAATAAATATTTTTCTTTTCTTTCTTTCTTTGTGTTAATAGCTGTTGCCCGCGGCTCCGCTCGAGCTTGTGATTAGAACTTCGTCAAACGTTTAGTAGTTTTTCACAGAATAGTAACAAACATTCATCCATCCATGAATCCTATAAAACTTCCACATTTATAATATTAAGTAGGAATTAAGTTTTTTTTACCGATGGGAAATCATCAAATGACCCCTCCCGCTCTGGGTGGAGCGGCAGGGAGTGTCAGACTTTTACTGACTAAAACCCACCCTTTAGTCCTCCTAGTGCCTTTCTTCCCAGGGCCGCGGTAACTCTTTCGAACAAATCCGCAACCCTGGTAGGCTCTGGCCCTAACGGGCCCCGACCCATGCTGACGACTGCTGGCTTGGCGCGCGTAGAACACAGCGCGCCGTCAACCCGGGCCTGTTCTGATCGGACGGCGAGCTACCCATTGCTCGCCGTCCACAGGCATCAGCCACTGCGCCATGCTCAGGAGCATCAGTTCCTGGGCGGCGCAGTGGCTGACGTTCAGCAGGAGGGGGTGAAATGGGGCCATTACTGGCACTCCATTTCAGCCCACTCCGGAGCCCGTTGTAGGGGCTCTACTGCGGCTGCTGCAGTAGCAGCAGCCGCCGTGGAACCGGCTTTGGCGGCGGAGGAAGCGGCGGCGGCGGCGGAGGAAGCGGCGGTGGCGGCGGCGGCGGTCGCGGCAGAGACGGCGGTGGCGGAGGGCTTTCTCCGATTTACGGCTTTGGCGGGTGGGGCGCAGGCCCTACCCCCAGCCCAGTGGTCGGCCGGCTTGCCAGCTGCCGCACAGACTACGCAGTGCGGCGCGGCGACGCAAGAGCCGGCCCTGTGACCGGGCTGACCGCAGCGGAAACAAAGACCGCTGCGGTCCACCTCCGAGGTGCATTGAGCTCCTACATGGTGGCCCACCTGGCACCGGAAGCACCTCAGAGGTCGGGGTTCCAGCAGTTTGACCTGCGCGGAAACCCAACCCACCAAAAACCTACGGCCCTCCGAGATGGTCTTGGCCGCCGACACGGGACAGCTCACCACAATAGTGCGCATGCCCGTGTTGTCAGGACGTAGGGTGCCCGCCTTCACCTCCTCTGCTGAGCACCCCCCCGTCCTAACGACGGCGGCCACCACCTCCGCCTCCGTGACGGAGTCGTCCAGGCCCAAGATGCGCATGTCGACGCGCTTGGTGGGCCTGGACACTCGGGCATCGTCCGCGCTAAGGGACGCCCTGAGCCTTTCGGCTAGAGCGTCCGCGGTTGGGCCGCTGGCTGCCCCGGGGATCTCCAGCATCCGGGCCCCAGTCATGGTGACCCGGAGCCGAAGGCCCCCCACGATGCCTAGCTCACCAAGGTTCACCGCCTCCTTCGCCTTGGTGAGCACGTCCGCGTACGTCACGCCCCTCTTCGCCGCGTCCGGCTGTAGCGTAAGCACTACAGCCGCGGTTTTCGGGGGGCGGAGCGCAGCCGCGACGCTTCGCGCCTTCTGCCGCCGCCTCCTCTCTCGCCTCTTGGCCGCTCTGGCTGCCTTTCCCGCCTTCCTCTTCTCCCCGGCCACTTGCCATTCGGCTTGAGCCGGGGGAGGAGCTGAAGGCGAGGAAGCCGGGGGGAGCTGCTGCTCAGACGGCGCAGGAGCCTTCGCCGTCCGCGCAGCAACCCCACCCCTCCTCTTCTTTCCCGGGGCCGGGTCCGGTTTCCCCGGCACCGGCTTCGCGGGTGCCGGCCCGGACCCTTTGTCCAGGCCGGACGACCCCGGTGTGGCAGCCGCGGCGGCCGCATAAGACGCCGCCTTTTTCTGGCCTGGGACGGCCTTCCCACTCGCCGCACTCGCTAGCGGGGGGCGCAGGACGATGCCCTCCAGGACGGAGAACCGCGCCTGGAAGGCAGCCAACTCCTGCCGCACCAGGTCCAGCACCTGGCCCTCCTGCGGCACGGGCCGGCCGTCGTCCCTGCGTCCCCCTTGCGGCGCCCCCTGTGGGCCGGCTCCCCGGAGCCTGGCCAGGTCTGCGCGGAGCCCCTCGTTCTCCTTACGGAGACGCTCCGTGGCGGCAGCCAAGCGGGCGACCTCCGCCCGCAGCTCGGACATCTCGTCCGGCGGAGGCCCACCTTTGGTAGCCTCCGCTGCCGCCAGAATGGAGGCCATCGCCTCGCTTATGGCCTTGTTCTTGGAGGACAATTTCCTCTTCAAGGCCACATCGCGAAGCGCGGCCTCCACCACCTCCGCAAACCCGGCCCTCCGAAATCGCTCCTGTCCGGAGTCATCCGGCTCACCGCCGGAGGACTCCGAACCAGGAGCCCTGCGACCGCCCTCTACGGGGGGTCGTCCGTCAGCAACGAGCTCCCCGGCTCGCTGACCAGCCACCTTGGAGGCGGGCAATCTCCCCTTGCCTCCCTCTCGGCCCTTGCCCCGCCTGCTGGTGGGGATCTTGCGAGCCGAGGCAACCTCCTCGCTGCCGGACGACCCCCGGTCTTCCTCAGTTCTGGGCCGCTTGCGGAAGGACCTGGAGTCCTCCGCAGCAGCCCCCGCCCCCTCGGGTCCAGAGCTCGCCGAGCTAATAGTCACCAGGTCGTCGGAGTCCAACTCGGACTCCGACTCTGCACCCGGGTGACGCTCAAGCGAGCCCCTCCTCCAATATAGCGCGCCTTTTGCCGCGTTCCGCCCGACCGACACTCTGTCGGGCGAGCCAAAACTAAAACCGATCGGGTCCTCCTCGGATAGCTTGGACCGGGGGCCTCCTCGGCCCTTGTTGCCAATGGCAAGTGGTGGACAGGAAACTGCGTTGCCCCCCCCAGAATACGTGGGGCTTGACGCGCAATGCGTGGCGGATTCTCGTACTGCTGTGCAGTCCGTACCGCCCTGGGGTAGTTTCTTTTCCTCAGTTCTGTCCATATTTTCCTTTTTGAGGGTGCGGTCCCTTTCTCCCCTTCTCTTCTCTCTCCCTCTCTCACTGCTTGCTCGCTGCCCTCATAGTCACGTCTGATGGTCAGACGCGTACCAGAGAGCAGCGAGCAAGCCAATGAGACGCACACCGTCCGAGGACCCGAACACTGCTCAAGTCTCCGAACGGTGTGCCCCTCTTGTGTCTCTCTTGGTCTGGTCTCTCACTTGGGACCTTCCGGCATGAGTGGCTCTACCGGCAAAGCCCCCAAGATCACTGAGACACGCAAGCCCCACCACGACGGCAACGTGGAGACACGGTTGGTGGGGATGTACCTATGCCTGGATTCTGATTTTAAACTATTCAGAGAATTACTTACCATTAATTGTGTTTAAGCTCTGGTAATGACGTGTTGATTACTGTTGTTGATAGCAATATAATCCAGGATAACACTATTGTCGGCTCATGTAACTAAGTTTCACGTTAATTAGATTAATTGTGTTACACGAAGTTCAAGGATATTTCCGCGGGTTCACAGCATTTTTCTAGGATGAAAACTATGTTAGATGTTATCGCGCAGCCAACTGGTTTTATTGGCAGCCGTTTAATTGGCTTCCTAGCTTTTTCATGGAACGGTGCCGGTTATTCAAAAACATTAATGAGGAAAGCTATAGGCTATACAGAAACGGGATATGCGCGTACAAAGTCGCTAGCAAAAGCTAGTACACAAATAGAAAGAAGAAAGAAATTCTAGCATTGTACGAGATCACTGAAATAATGTTTACCTTTTACAATCAGATACACAAACCAACAATTTTACCTCTTGATATTGCCTATCATAGTTTAGAAGATTATTGGAACTGTCAAAATCGTCTTACTAGCATTTTATTCAATCAATATTCATCATCATCATTTCAGCCGAAATACTTCCTCTACTAGACATAGGCCTCCTCCAAGTGTCGCCACAATAACCGGTCCTGTGCGTCTCGCATCCATCGGCTACCCGCAATCAATATTGGAAGCACTTGAATCAAGAGTGACATAACGAAGCAGATTGCCGCAATGTAATTGAGTATTCAGTTAGAAATTATTCAATTTCTGCTTAATGAGGCGTGGGCCGTAAACAAAGGATTAAGCTTAATGACTAATGCTGCGTAGTTACTGTTGAATAACAAGGAAAGTGAATTAATAACAGTTACGTATTTTAATAGAATAAAGGTTCGTAGAATAGTAATTGAAAATTTTTAAGAAAAAATATATTCAGCTAAAGAACAATAAATATAAACGATAATATTTTTAATTTACTCATTTTCTTACGTATGGTGTTTCCGTATGGTGTCGGACGTAAAAGAACAGCACCATATCCCATCACTTCCCGTAGATGTCGTAAGAGGCGACTAAGGGACTCAGCAGAGAATAGGCAGCAGCATTCTCTGTAGGTACATTGCTACAGCTACACTGCAATCGCCAACCCGCCTGCCAAGCGTGGCGATTATGGCAAACACCCCCATTCTGATGATGATGATGATGACTCATTTTCTCGTATCAATACGAATCATAATTCATCATTGTTTCGCGTAGCGTAGTTATTAATAATACTCTTAATTAGGCTCTTGTCGTGGTTAGAGAGAATATACTCTCTAACCACGACAAGCTAGTCAGCAAAATTGATGTTTGGTTTGTTAAATATCTATACTATAAACTGTAGCAAACTGAAAACGCAAACGTCCCTTATGAATGTGTGTCTCTCCAAAGACACAACCAAGCACTATTTTTAATTATTTACACTTGCATTCTGTTTTGTTTAACCAAGGTATCTTGGACGATAAACTAACTGGTTTATCCAGGAACGTCCGTGTACTTTTCATATTGCGTTTCATAGCTATTTTATTCAGTAATAAAACTTGGCAGGACCCAAGTTATGGGAAGTTCTAGACATAAGCTGTAGTTTTTAAAACTTGAAGTAAGAGCTTTCCATGGTCACGGAAATTTACTGGAAATATACTGGTGCATACTTTTTAGATGAACATAAATGTAATTATGTAAACGAACAAAGTTTTATACAATAATAAGAATGATAAAACCTTGAGCTTTTACTTAGTTTAATTATTTAATGATTTTGAAAAAATACTAAGAAAATTTTAATCTAAGGCTATTAGGAAAACTTTCTTGTGTAGGTAAACTAAAATAAAACTGCCTACTACTTAATGCTGCCGAAAAGAAATCTGCTGCCCCATACATTTCTGTGCGCATAGCTCGACAAAATGTACTGAACAGCTGATTTTTTTTTGGCGATTTCGGAGTTGGTCCGATAGTAAAAGTTGTTCATAATGCTGAGTACAATGACCCCTTAAGAGGTATTATGTTTATTCTGTTACACGTTGATATAGTTATAGAATCCAATTCAAATAATTAATATTATTTGCGAAACCAGTATTATACTTATAGTAAAATGTTATGTTACAATACTATAGGTATACGTTAAAACATTCGTGCTAGACCCTCACTTTCTTACAGTTACAAGGCTTTGAGTTATGTTGATAACTATTTAAAAATACTTCTATACTACAGCTTCATACAACCGGGATAAGAATTTGGTACCAATAGGTATATATCTACCCTATCTTCAAAGTTACGCTGTCTCTACGTCTTAACAACTGAAGCGATTTGGATGTAATTTAACACACAGGTAGGCTATGGTGGACATTGGGAAATTGGATACATTTTGTCGCGGGAATATGTTCATTTTTTTTTTTTTTGAAACGTTGCCCCGCACTAGGAATTTTTCCTGTATCGTGGGTGCGTTCACAAACATATAAACTCACATACACAAACAACCAGACCCGGAACAACTATCTGTAGGCCATACAAATATTTGTTCCGTGCGGGAATCGAACCCGTGACACGCGGCGCAGCAGTCGACCGCTCAACCACTGCGCCAATCGTGTTGTCGTTCTTTTGGGATGATTTCATTTGGCAGAAGCCAGTTTATAATATTACTGGACCATTTTTACTTAGCGATTTTTTCTTTACATTAACGGACAATAAGCTTAGCTTAGTTATTATATTTCTCATATTGTTTTACCTAAAAACCTCGGAGAAATTATTTCTGTTCTCGATCATTAGGTAAACACTAATAAGCTATTCTGTAATAAAGAATTACTATGTCACGAAAATATTATTCTGTTTTCTTATTTGGGTAACTACTTCATTAGAAGTTTCTTTTATTCATTTCATTGGCATACGTTCAGAACAATAAGTATTAAGTAATAGTCTTAGTATTTTTCTGTGCCGAGGTATGCCTTGGCTTTGGTAATAACAAAATGTACCTAAGAAATTTTAATTTCGGATTTTTCTGAAAAATTTATATGTACCTAAGGATGTCAATAGGGTATTTTACTGAAAAAGTCGAAGTCAAAACGTTTATTTTAATTAGGCCATTAAACGGCACTTTTGAACGTCATCATTTACATTTAAAATAATATAGTGACTTACAGGCACTAATTAGATTTTTCGGACCGTAGAGTCAAGTCCGAAAAAGCTAATTAGTGCCTGTAAGTTTTATCTTATTTCCTGACATCCCTTACTCTCGGCAGTGCAGTTGCAATAGGACAAATATAGGTTGGTTTGACGACGTGTTGTCGAATCACTTTCATCCAAGTGCCGGGGTCCGTCAGGGCTGCATCTTGTCGCCACTGCTGTTTAATACGTATACGGAACTCATTATGAGAATAACACTCGAGAATTGGTCGAACGGAATCACCATTGGAGGCCATAAAATTTCCAATTTGCGATATGCAGATGACACCACCTTATTTGCCACTAGTGTTGATAATCTGGAATCCCTGCTGAGTAAAATGGAACAAGTTAGCCTTGATTTTGGTCTGAAGATAAACCGCAGCAAGACGAAGATCATGATTGTTGATCGAGCTAACAACAACTCGCCCGAAGTAACTAAAATTGCGAATTGTGACGTCGTTCAGTCATACATCTACCTCGGGGCTCTAATATCAAACAGCGGTGGATGCGTGGACGAGATCAAACGGCGCATGGCTATCACCAGGTCCTCCATGGATCGGCTTGGAAAAATATGGAGAAGCAGAAACATCACAAAGGCCACTAAAATGAGACTGATCAGGGCATTAGTGTTTCCCATATTTCTTTACGGTGCTGAGACATGGACTTTAAGAGAAAGCGAGAAAAAGAAGATAGACGCCCTCGAAATGTGGTGCTGGAGGAGAATGCTTGGCATAACCTGGACACAGATCCGAACCAATGTCTCAATCCTCCAGGAACTTCGAATCAAACAGCGTCTTTCTTCCATCGTCCAATGTCGTATCCTCACTTGCTTTGGACATGTCACACGTCAAGAAGACACATTTGTGGAGCGACTTGTAGTGCAGGGAAAGGTTGAAGGCACAAGAGCGCGCGGCAGGTCACCAATGCGTTGGACCGATCAAGTAAAAACTGCACTCAATGGTCCACTCCACGAATGCACAAGAAAAGCCACAGTACGGGAGGAATGGCGGCGGATTGTGAATCTTGCCACCAGCCCTGATGTGACGACCACGACCACTCTGTCAAGAGTGTGACGACGAAGAAGAAGAAGGTTGGTTTAGTACCCAATAAATTAAAATTTCTGCGATAAATACCCTAAAG
This sequence comes from Melanchra persicariae, assembly GCA_947386135.1. Taxonomy (NCBI): domain Eukaryota; kingdom Metazoa; phylum Arthropoda; class Insecta; order Lepidoptera; family Noctuidae; genus Melanchra; species Melanchra persicariae. The sequence goes on along the minus strand of OX376655.1, from coordinate 5,617,170 downwards.
AACAACATAGACGAATTGCTAAGACGAATGCGAGGATACAACTAAGACGAATTCAACTTTAAAATGTACTTTAATTCTGAAATCCACGCAGACGAAGTCGAGGGCAGAAGCTAGTAAATCACATAAATCGTAATAAAAACGATTGCAAAGGCACGTTGCATGTCCCCAAGGAATTATAGTAGGAATAGAATTATAAAAATGCTTTTTCTGTCTCTCGGTTTGTGCTTTTTAGGGTTTCGTACCTAAAGGGTAAAAACGGGACCCTATTAACAAGACTCCGCTGTCCGTCTGTCTGTCACCAGGCTGTATCTCATGAACCGTGATAGCTAGACAGCTGAAATTTTCACAGATGATGTATTTCTGTTGCCGCTTTATAACAACAAATTACTAAAAACAGAATATAATAAATATTTATGTGGGGCTCCCATACAACATACGTTATTTTTTTCCGTTTTTTTTATAGATAATGGTACGGAACCCTCCGTGCGAGAGTCCGACACACACTTGGCCGGTTTTTGAACTGATTTGGTTGAAACGATGCTTTTCATCCCGGGAGTACGTTCCCTTGGGATAATTTTCAACTATCACGTAAGAGAAGCCGCAAGAAGAAACAAGTGGAATAGATAATTTAGAAATCATCAGTCAATAATTTAGTGATTTTCAAAGTACATTGCCCTTACTTAAAAATAACTACCTAGCTATAATTCAAACCTGGCGATAAAACTGAGAACAACCAGACTTTTGCAACTTTAAATCTAATTCTTGAAGCCAACCCGACCGTTCAAAGTTCAAACAATTCATTTGAATCGAACTAGATTTCTCTAAATCGTTCCCACTTTGTTTAACCATCTGTGAATACGCCATCTGTCTTACTCTTAGTTCGATGTTGGTCTAATTTAGATATCTATCACAAAATGGATTACAGAAGGTTCGTTCAGTACAATGAGCAAAAGCACGCGCACGCACACACATACGTACGGCGCGGCGGTGATCTCACTCAATCAAATGCCGGTCGCGAGTGCGCTAAAGCCTGTGCTACACAGTTTAAAACGGTGGTTTCAAACAGAGGTTTCAAACCACAGATACAGATAGACATAGATAACGCAAGAGCAACTAATTCACGTGCCCTTTTCGGTGCCCAGGTTACAATAAACAATCGTAAGCCGCCACTATCGCGCTAAATTTGCATCGGTGCATAACGCAAGTCGGACGTGTCTGTTAGGTGTCAGTTATGTGGTCAGGTCAGTTAGGTGCTATACGTGGCGGCGTCTTGAATTATTTTGATTTTCCCATCACCTAATAGTGCTTGTGTTAAAGTCAAAGTAAAAAAAAAAACTAAAAAAAAGCTATTCAAGGTTAAAGTTCCACATTTTAAGCATTCACGGCACTGCGTTTGGGATGGGTGAAGAATGCCCCATTTGGCCAGATTATTTTTACAGCGGTACTAAACTTATAAGTACTAACTTACTTACTACACTTGTAAGCAATTCATAATGTTTGTAATTAAATAAAAGTGCTGTGAATGCTTAAAATGTGGAACTTTAACCTTGAATAACTTTTTTGCACACATAGGATTTATCGGGTTTGAAATTTATTGCAGTACCTAGTTGATCTGTCAGAATGTTTCTTAATTTAAATTTCATCTGACTGAAATTATGTAGAGATTTCTTCTAGGCATCGCGACAAGCTTTTATTATAATTTCAATTCTGTAAAATCATAAATGAATGTGGTTAATGTGATTTAAAATTTTATTTTGATATTTTTAGGGCACTTAAATAAAAGTTTTTTTTTAACATTATTTTATTTTATATTTTTTAGTTTCAATCGATAGTTATCGATCAATACGAAAGTCCATCTATAAAACGGAGAGTCCTTCAACAGAAAAACTTAAGGAACGGGGAAAACTTTTACCCCTGGATGTGGCATCTATTTCATGGTGGGCCTACCAACTGCCTATCATAAACGAATACGTATTCAAAATTTCAAGTGCCAGCAGTTGAATATTGAGGAGTTCCATTGTTCGAAGACTACCCTGGATGTGGCATCTATTTCATGGTGGGCCTACCAACAGCCTATCACAAACTAATGCGTATACAAAATTTCGTGTCCCTGCTATTTACCGCTGAGGAGATCTCTCGTACGGAGCCGATCCTGGCAGCAGCATCAGGTCACATTTATAAATAACATGCATTGTCATCGGTTCTGGACCAGCATGCAAAATTTCAGCTCAATCGGATACCGGGAAGTGGGTCAAATTAAACTTGCAGGATTTGTAAACATACATACAAGTCAAGTTAAATAAAAGCTTTTAATAATAAAAATGGCACGCTTGGTTTTCATACAGATCGTGATACACTTGCGTTATTTATGTCTATCTATAGCTGTGTTTCAAACAGTGTAGACGGCGGTATTAAGCCAGATTTAGTACAAATTTAACCGCCGTATACACTGATCTCGGTTTGAAACCACCGTTTTAAACTGTGTAGCACAGGCTTAGGTGCGCTTGCACTCGTTATACGTGAAGCGTCTCTATGAGTGCATGCGCCTCTTTCTAAGAAGACTGACCTTCTGCATCCATCTATTTCGTGTAATATCTTGTTAGGCGAATATTCTAGTAACATTAATTGTCCATTAGATAGATAGATCCGACATATCCGACAATTAATGTGGTATACGAGATAATTCATGAATGGCATAGATGAGGGGCAGTATAATTTAGGTATGGCAGTGTTCAATGGTTTATGGAATGTAATATTCCCTTACTACAGAGACGTGAGTATAATCCTAAGAAGCTTTTCGTATTGACAATTTCCACATTTCGCATATAGGGTACGATACTATCGTTCTTGAAAAACAAACCAAATTCCTCATCAACGCATCATCATCGACCAATTAAGACCACCATTTCATTGGTCCCAAATTGCGACGCATATAAGTATCTACTTATTTTAGCAAAGTGACCTATTCATAGTCAAGAACAATACCTACAGCTTTAAATGAAAGGCAATCAGTACTAATACCTACGTCGCAAATACGGCAAATAACATGGAAGCCATAGTTATTATCCTCAGTGTCCGGGCTGTGAATAAGGCTCATTTTATCGCAAGTACTAATAAGTTGGCTGTATACGTTTTTGTCGAAATGCCAGACAACATTATTAATGGAATTAGTGTAGATCTAATGAAAACGTTAATTTGTCTGCCCAGCGGAGCTTGTCTGTAGTATTATTGAGATTTGGGATTGTATCATGAAAGGTTTTTCCTCGTAACATTATTTTCGGGCGAGCTAATTCGGTAGGTACTTGTTTTTATGAGAAAGTTGAAGTTGATTTCTTAGAGCGGATTTCACCAATGAAACTGAACGCGATCTACTAGTACATCTAAACTGCGTTCAAGAGCTGTCAGCGTCAATATTCCATACAAAAATAATGACAATGACAGCTCATAAACGAGGTTTATTCGCTGATCGCGTTCAGTTTCATTGGTGAAATTGGCCCTTAGTTTGATCTGCGAGTTACTTGCTTAATAAAATAGTGTGTAAATACGCAGAACAATTGCAAGACTATCATTTTTGCCTATATTATAAGACTATCTAAGTTACATCCACTATTTTCCTTCACCAACCACTATGTATGCCATGTTCAAACTTTAAGTTTCTTATTTCGATGAAATAACAGGAGGAGCTCAATAACAGTCGCACGGGTCGATCTTCAAGGTTAAGCAACGCTTGCCGGGGTCGATCTGTGGATGGGTCACCATCTTAACATACCGAGATTCCTCCGTGCCTAGGAAATCACATTAAGCAATTGGTCCCGGCTGTCATTTGGAGATCTTTGGCAGTCATTATGGATTGTCAGAAGCCAGAATATTTGACTCGTCTTACCAAGAAGTACCTTCTTACCCAGGGTATGGGTTGTGGAGGTGCTGAGTATTTCAAATGACCATGGGTGCTTTAGGTAAAAGCGAATCCTACTAATATTATTAAAGTCAAAGTGTATTGATTGGATGTTAGTTAAATTACCACGATTCAACGACTGAACCGATTTCAACAAAATATGCCATATTCTGGATCAGATTGGTTTTTTTATGCCAGATGAATATTCCGTGGTTTAATTTCCGACCTTCACATAGTCAAAGTCGTTAAAAAAGAAAAAGCTATAAAACTCTTTCAATATACTCTTATCTGTCGTTGCTAAGTGACTGACAGACAACACAGCCAAAACTACGGGTCGTAGAAAGCTGAAATTTTTCATGTAGGTTCCTTGGGGAGTGTAGAGGAGTACTTAGGATCTTGATATACAAAGCACTCCGGGCCCCGGGCGCTCGGCGGGCGCGCGGCTAGGGCGCTGTGACGAAAATGTATGGCGTCCGACCGCGCGCCCGCGACGCTAAGTATATTTCGTTCCTTTAACGCCAAAGATTTTATCTTGTCAGCGCCCTGTCCACTTTGTATATCAAGTCCCTAAGAGAGTATTTCCAGAAATTCTTAATGGAGCGGGAATAAACGGGATATGCGCATACGAAGTCGCGGGATAAAGCTAGTAATAAATAATATTATACCTATCTTGAAAAGTTGGATAGCATTCTTGTCAACCAGTGAAGCTACTAAATTTCCCTCGACTTTCTACCATTTAATATCCTTTTGTCATCCGTAATTTAATACTGAAGGAGACCAGACACTCTGAATTTATTAGCGGTGTAAAAGTTTACGAACTTAAATACTAAAGTATCTGGGATTCTGGGACTTGAAGACTCTTCTAGTTTCAGAGATAAATGAACCTCTGAAATTACTCATTTTGACACTCCAGCGAAGAACTGGCTTGAACGTTCGGATTAATTTTGCTGCAGTAGTCTTCGTATATAACTTCTCAGCATTGAACTTTCTATAAACCTTGTATCCCCACTTGTTCTAAATAACTAAGTTCCGAAATTATGGAGTCAGTTATAATGTTACCTTTTTTCTTCCGTAGCCGAACAATTTCAATGTTTTTTCTGCCAGTGTCACTAAAAGCTACTAAGCATGTTACCACAACATACTAATCGATTGATCGTCGATTGGTAGCTTCTACTTCTTTCTTCGATCAGCTAAAACGATCGACGTTGATCGATTGGTGTGGTAACACCCTAAGACATGCCAATGCCATCGTGATACCACTGGGAAATCTACTAAAAACCGGCCACGTGCGTGTCGGGCCACGCACAGTGTTGGGTTCCATAGACTTTACCCGTCCCATATGCTATGAAAAAAATAGTTTATAATAACATTACAAATACACTTAGTTTTAAGTCAATTATTTCTATGGAGTTATTACGAAAGTTTTACCTAATTACATTTTATATTATCTAGTACTCATTAACTTGTTAAGCCTACTCAGCTATGGCAGTTTTCCTTTTATTTCTATACGCTACTACCGTGAATTTTTCACGTCTCCAAAAACAACAGCTGTTTAACTGGCAGAGGGGAGGGAGAGACACTTGACTCTAACAAAAATTAGCACTTAAAAGCTTAATATTTCGCAAACAGATCCTTGGATGAAAAAATGGTTTTCCCACGCCATTATTTTTTTTAAACGACCTATCCAATGATACACCAAACCATGGGATAGACGATAAAGAAAAAAAATGTTTATTTCAGATTTTATTTTACCACTTTGTCGGCGTGATTATGTTTATCAATACCAAATTCCAACTCCCTAGTGCTAAGCGTCTCTGAGCTAAACCACGGACAGACAGACAGACAGACAGTGCGAAGTTATCATGTTTTCTTGTTGACTACGGAACCTTAAAAAGGGAAAGTACAATGCGTCTTGTACCGCTGTCACCTTTTCGCTCTGAAATCATGATGGTTATAACATCATTTACCTATGGCCTGGACTATACCTGGACCTACTAATGGTATCTCAGTAGTTTATATCTATCTAGAGTTGTTTAGGTAACAAAACGTGGCAAAGAAATAAAAAATCATATCACTGTCCTGCTTGATAAACATTTCCAGTATTTCTTCTACGGTAGTATTGACTACATTAAAAAGTTTTCAACTGCTTATAAGTCTCAAGAATATATAAATAAATTGAAGGTTGACTGTTAATTATACAAGAACTAGGTACTTATGTTAATTTTCTTATCAAATTCTTAGTGCGTGTTTAATAAATCCTTGATTTCATTTCAGACTATTAAATAGAAACGGAAGTAAGGTTCCGGAGTAAGACTTTTCGTAACATTTTTGCTTGTTACTAGACTTTCAGTAGTACTAGTATTAGAATTTATAGCTAACGTGATGTGATGATAAGCATAGTACTGAGTAATTTTAGGGTTCAGTACAAAAAAAAAGGGGAAACCATACAGGATGATTACTCTTGTGTCTGCGTAGGTCTGTTTGATCGTGTGTCTATCTGTTTGTCATAGTCAAATTTCTCCAAATCTACTGGTTCCAATTTGGTTACCCTTTATCTCAGAAAATACTGGGCCTTTGAAAGAAAACACAGATAATATATTTTACTTCTTCTTCTTCTTTTAGTGTCGATTGACTCGCATCAAATTTTGTCTGACCAGTATTGAGCAACTTGTACAGCTCTATCATTGGCTTCGTTCAAATCTTGGATGGTACAGGTGGTCGTGCACGACGGGTAATTAAGAAGGTGATGCATGTCCTGTGAAGGGGCTCCACACTGGCGCTGCGTTTGGGATGGATGAAGAATGCCCCATTTGGCCAGATTATCTTTACAGTGGCCAACCTGGGTCCACAGTCGGTTAAGGGATTTCCAGATTGGCCACTGCAGTTCGCGTCCAGGTGGTAGATGTTCTGCCGGGCTGATGAAGTGTGGAGGGGAGGGGGGGGGTGCATTTACGAACTTTTTACTTATAGGTTACAGCAGTGCGATTCTGTAAACATGTCGAAGTGAACACTTGGGCAGGGCGCACGACAGGTGAGTTGTCAAACCATATAAATAAGATGGAATGACAGCTCTACTGTCGTTCACTCCGCCAAGGTGAACACCGTGAGATGTCGACAGAATCGACCGGCAGAAAACCCTACAAGTAAACAGTGGTTCTAAAATAAAGGCTTAAAAACTATGTTTCGCATGGAAACCTTTGCGTGCGAGTCCGGCTAGCACTTGGCCGGTTTTTATAGTTGTGTTAAGGTCATTAGCTCAACATTTTATGTTGGAAAATGTTGTAGTGCTTATTGGATTACCTAATTTTTGATTGTAGATTATAAACGCTTTCATTTTGGCATAAAAAAATAGTAACACGATTTTCAGTCAACTTGCATATCAAGATTAAATCTTGATGACTAGTTTTAGGTAAGTATTTATGATTAGAATGATTCTATTGTAGAGGATATGCTGTATTGAATAGTAGACGGGTCCGCTAGGGCCAGAGACTGCCAGGGTAGCGGAATTGGTTCGAAAGAGTCACCGCGGTCGCGGATTTTGTTCGAAAGAGTTACCGCGGCCCTGGAACGCAAACGGCTCTAACTCAGTAAGAGTCTGACACTCCCTGCCGTTCCACCCAGAGCGGAAGGAGTCACTTGATGATTGCCCATTCCTAAATAAAATAAAAAAAGTTGTGGTTGCGGAATTGAATCATCATTACTCAGTTAGGTATAAGGCTTATTTTGTATTGTCTAGATTTACAGGATTTTAATGAAATCATCAATTCTAAATTCAAATTCAATTTATAATCAGTCAAATCTGCCTAGTCTTTTCCCAACTATGTCAGCTCCTAGTCTAGCCGGAGGTAGCTGAATACCACTGTTTAACTTATAGAACTAAAACGTGGTCGCTCACAATGGGCCTCATCAGAAGGCTTAAAGTTACCCAAAGGAGATAATGGAGAGGGCATTGCTCGGACTTTCCTTCCGTGATCGAATCAGGAATGATGATATCCGCAAGAGAACCAAGGTTACCGACATAGCCCGAAGGATCTCCTAACTTAAGTGGCAGTAGGCAGTGCACATTGCGTGCAGAACAGATGGTCGATGGGGCCGAAAAGTTCTGGAGTGGCGACCGCGAACCGGAAGACGCAGCGTCGGAAGGCCTCCCCAAGGTAGACCGATGACCTGGTGAGGATCGTGGGTAGCCTATGGATCTTGGGGGAGGCCTATATCCAGCAGTGGACGTCTTTTGACTGATATGATGGTGACGATGGTGGTTTGGAAGCTACTGCCTATCTGACCTTCACTATCCAGGTACTGAGTAATACCATAAACCCTGTAATCAATAAATACCTTCAAAATAATAATCATTAATCCGTATCCATTTCTAACTGAGAATCACAAAATATTACCTTCTTTAAAAAAAACCGGTAATGTATTACGTTTTATGCACAATCTTAAGATAAGTACGCGGAAAGTTATCTCGTGGCTGAAAGAGGAAACGTTAATCATACAGATTGAATTTATGATACTCGAAACGTTACAGAGTTACGCGCTTAAGAATTTTGCGTTTCATTTTTGAGGGAGAGAGGTGTGTGGCCATTAAAACTGGGGTAACTTGCAACTTACCTTTTTTGGACAGTTATTTTACCTCATTTTCTTTCAAATAAGCGGTACTTTCATGTCAATAGTTGATACTTTTTGAGCCAAGCTTACGGTGATCGCTGTTTCAGTGATTTTCATCTCATCATATTATCACTCATCTTTAAATTCGTTGATGTAATTGTCACAGCCAACTAGCTAATCAGCCTTTTCATTAAAAGCCTAGCCTTTGCATTTAACTTCGCCGTTTCAGCGGCATGAGGGACATAGGCAAGTCCATAAACGATATTGAAACAAAGATGTTAGTTAGGTTGCAAAAAAATCGGCGCAGTTAAATTAAATGGCCAGGCTTTTAATGAAAAGGCTGATTAAACTAGTTGGCTGCGACATATTACATACATGGTCATGTATTGCTGCTCTATTTTATTCAATGAACTGTGAAAGTACTGCAAGATAGCATTGGTTCACTAACCTGAAATGTTTTTGAAGATTTTGTCAAAGGAAGCTCTCAATTTTTTTCGAAGTTTTGTTGTTTAGTTAGGTCCAAACTGTAGTCAAAAAATATAATCTGACTACATTTTCAATCCCAGACGTCTACAAAAAGGAATAAATGAGAAAACAAATAGTTTCTTCCATTAAATAAGACCTTGGAAGCAGCCCAGAAAAAACGCTCCGACAAAGAAATTTTTAATTACAAACTGCTTTTACCCCCGAATAAATTACGAAGCAAATCTTTTAACGTGACAAATACATTTTCAATCTAAATTACAATATTACGAAACAAAGACTGGAGGAAAAGTTAATAAAATCTTAGCTCAGGCGACGGGCTCTGAGAAGTCTTAATGAGGATTCCTGACATTCCATTGCCACCTCGGATGCTGAAAACGTTTGACCGTCCATTACCTGTCACCGACCTCCTTTGTCGAATAAAATTTTATACGCTCCCTAAAATGCAGACGTAATGAAAATCTGATAATTGCGTTTCTAATTATCTGAGATTTTATTCACTGCGACGATGCTTCCTTTTCTTCCGCGCTTCATTTCCTTAATCTTGTCGCTGCGTCACTGGCTGAACGTAAACTCGTTTGTTTATGGTCTTAGCAGTGTTTTATTTTACTTTATCACCTGATAGGAGTTGGGAGGATCGTAAATTAATTTGGACTGTGCTTAAATAGGTTCTGAGTAAAAAAAAAGCTATATACGACCATGGTGTTTTCAGCTGCCTAGTTTTTAGAAGATATTAGTTTGTAGATATAGAAAGGCTGACTGCTCTTTTTTTTCGAAGTGCAAAGTGATTCGATAAAAAAGAGGAAACAGGATTAACACGTCTTGCCGAAGAATATCTCATAACCCAGTTACTGGGACGTGGAGGTCAGATAGGTAATCCTCATACATATCAGCTGAAAGCCGTCCACTGCTGGACATTGGCTTTCCCCAAATGAGGGGGGTTTGTCATAATCGCCACGCTTGGCAGGCGGGTTGGCGATCGCAGTGCAGCTGTTGAAATGTACCTACAGAGAATGCTGCTGCCCATTCTCTGGTGAGTCGCTTAGATAGGTAATCGCTCTATGGAAAATAACATGCAGACTGATTTAACATACAAATGAAGCAACTAGGTACTTATATATTAAAATCCCCTTATAACATACTCTCCAAAAAGACGAATCTATTTACCATAAATAATTTATACTCATACGCTAGACTTGCCTTCAAAAGCAAACAGATGTGATCAGAATTGAGTCCCTAAAGAATATTCGAAACACGTATTTTGCATAGCTTTAGGAAACCCTTAAAGTAGCAAATAGATACCGTACAAAGTTTTATTTAATATGTATTTAAAGTAGCAAATAGATACCGTACAAAGTTTTATTTAATATGTATTTAAATTTCAGTTCACGTTTATATTTTAGATTCAACCGGGACTTTTTGAGTAGTTCCTAGTGTTCTGAGACATGTTGTGTTTCATCCAGGTAAAAAAGGTCAAAGGTGGCGACCGCGTACCGGAAGATGCAGCGTTGGAAGGCCTCCCACAAGGTGGACCGATGACCTGGTGAGGGTCGCGGGTAACCGATGGATGCGAGACGCACAGGACCGGTTGTTGTGGCGACACTTGGGGGAGGCCTATGTCCTCGCAGCAGTGGACGTCTTTCGGCTGATATGATGATGATGATGATGATGAAAAAAGGTCAATACACGGTTCTTATTATAGTCAGATCCATAGATCATTTTAGTACGTTCGATATGACAGATGCTATACTTAGTCCAAGCATTATACAACGTTTAACAGAATAAACGTAGTACGTCTAAAAATTGTTCATAATTATGTGTACAATGCCCGTATACATAATTATGAACAATTTTTACTATGGGATCGACAATGAAATCGTGAAAAAAAAAATCGACTGCTCCACACATTTTTATGGGCATAATTCGACAAAATGTACTGAACAGCTGATTTTTTTCGTGATTTCGGGGTTAGTCCTCTAGTGAATGTTGTTCGTAATGATGAGTACAATAATCCTTAGGAGGTAGGTATTGCGTTTATTCTGCTACACTTTCGAAAGTTGATTAATGGATTAAGAAGAAAAGTCGATAAAAAAAATTTCAATACTTTGATGCACCAATCATTTGAAGGATCCTCTTCACGGTCCGAGCGACTCGTCGAGTCGAAATCGAATACCGCGTGTCTGTCCATCGACTCCTAGAGTCGACGCCACTGCGACGTCACGTTTTGGCTCATAATTCAATGAAAACTATATCGATGTTGCTCTAACATGCACAACGTGTAGTGTAAAAGACGAGGATGGCATAATATCACACACGAAGTCTCTAAGTTCCTCATCTGGCGGTGCGTACGTGACTAAACCAGTGCTGTTTTAGACCGCGCGCCGGCCAGGCGACGTACTTTTAAGTGTTCGTAATGTTAAGTGTGTGTAGTGTATATATCGCTGTGAACATAAAAACAGGATGAATATGTAAGTAATAAACAGTTTTTAACTTAATAGATTGTGTATTTGATAAAGATTTTGTCCAGAAATAGTGATTTGATCAAGCATCGGTAGGCATTTTGCGCGCCAAACCGTCGTCATGCCGGGTACATTTCCACGTATTACGAATACTAAACAAGCTAATTGTAGTAAACTGTAAATTGTAACAACATTGCGGTACGTCACAGCATACGTTTTAAGCATTTAATTTAAGTATTACTATTAAATAATTTACATAATAGTTAAATGAAAAATACGCAACATAAACAACAGACTCTAGGAGTCGAGTGGACAGACAGGCAATTGAGGTCAATGACTCCAAACCGCCATTATTTTCGATTAGTGTGGAGAAGACTTCCGTGGATTTCAATTCAATATTATTGGAAAAGCTATTTTTTCCAAAAGATTCTTATCTATTGCAATGCTACCTTTTTTAATTATTTTTATTTATATTTTTAATTATTTTTTTATTTATGTTCACATTTCAAATTCAGATGTGAAAGTTAAGTCTTCTCCATGTTATGTTAGCATGAACATTTACATTTAGGTACATTTTGGAATTAATTGACCGTTTTGTGTGTTGATTTGTGGGATGTTTTTGTTTAGCAACATACCCTTGTGTTATGTTTTTCCATTAGTTAATATCATTATCGTGTGGTTTGTAAAAAAAGATTTCAAATAAATGCAATAGTACTTGCTCTCTGATCCAAATGATGAAAGGGTCTTTTTAGGCGCCCTCTTTCAAGTGTTTGCTTTGTGACTCATGTTCGTAAACTAAACAATTCTAACTGCAAAAACTTTGTCTGCGATAAGATTGTGTACCAAACTATGTAATAAAATAGTAATCTAAGCCACTTGGCTTACAGAGTTCCCAGAACTAAAGTGTAAACATACCCAATTTTTTTGCCGGCGGCCGGGTCAAGTACCTGAGACATGTTTTTGTAAAGCTTGTGGTATGAAAAAAATGTATGGGGAGGTGTGTTATTTTAATTGATTATTGTGAAATAGGGTGTATTCATGTAAACAAAACAAAAACTTTTTGAAATAATGGTTAATTTTTTTATTTCTACCTACTTTTGTAGAGTAAAATGGAAATATTTCGCTCACACTGATTTCAAAGTAGAATTAACAATACATTACAAGGCAAAACTGGACAAATACATTTCAAATGTGATAGTTTATTCCATTAAGATTCCAATAACACACGTTTCATAGGGCTCACAAGCAAAATTTTAGAGATATCGGCATTTTAATCACACGCGCCGTTATGGCGCGAAACTTTGACAGGTGATTTTGACATAAGTCAAATTTAAAAAAAAAAAGGCCGGACCCTGAAGAGGATAGAGAAATTGTTTTAAGTATCGACTTTAAAATTCTCATCATCAGTTTATAGCTGGTTATTCGCACCTTTAATCACACGCAGTTTAATAGTAGATGCTCATTCATTCCCATACACCTGTGATCAGCAACCCTGCGTTGCTTCATACAACCTGAGAGCGTTCTTACATTAGCCAATTCCACTCGATTGCCACTTCAGCGTGCTTATTGCTTTTACGTCGTAAACTGTACAACAGATCTAAAAGCCTGTTGAGTTGCTCTCAGGTGGAGTGTTAACCACTGACCAAGAGGGTGGTTATTTAAAACGTGGACGGAGGGAGTGGTTTTATAAAATACTAGTAGCTTTTGACCGCGGCTCCATTCGCGTGGATGTCGGTTTTCGCGTAAAAAGTAGCCTATGTCCTTCTCTATGTCCCAGTCTATATATCTGTCAAATTTCATGATGATCCGTTCTGCCGTTTTAGCGTGGAAGCGTAACAGACAGATAGAGTTACTTTTGCATTTATATTATTATAAGTAAGGATTAGCTTCTGCCCGCGACTTCGTGCGCCCACATCCCGTTCCCGTGGGAATTTCGGGTGAAAAAATCCTCTCTTAGTGCTCCCCTTACACTTGTATAGAAATCAACATGCCAAATTTCAGCTTTCTACGGCCAGTAGTTTCGGCTGTGCGTTCTCTGTCAGTCACTCAATCACTCAGTAACAGAAGAATTTTATATTTATAGATGAATGGATTGTGATGGGTTAGGAGTTTAGAAGTAAAATAAAAGAAAAGGGAGCAAATAAAACAGTGAATGTTTACAAGGAAGAATTGAAGATGTAGAGATGTAACACAAGTAACAAGGTACAAGGGCTCGAATATGTCACTTTTGACCTTGTCAAATTACTCTTCTTTAAATAAACAGTTCCTAGAATTCGGTTCTGAAACATTTTGTGTTTCCTGTTTCATCCAGGCGGAACCGGGCCAATCAGCGATGTCTACTCAACCCTCTTCACTCATGTTTCATATCTAGTCGGAAATAATAGCGGAGGTTATAGTCTGACAAGTAAGTGGGGTCATTACTCAACCTTGTTTGTATTGTAGTTGAGCATCTGACAGGTGACAGGGGCTCATTTTAAAATAAGGTTTATGGCATAAGAAACTTTTTGTAATCAAGGCTAAGATGTTCCAATCTTAACGGTATGTTGCCTGCTCTGACCAATGTCTCTTTACCGCCCTCTAGTTTCCACTATATTTTGGTTTGTAAGGTACTGGTACAGGTGCTACTAGTGCATCCATAGTATAATGCAGGGAACATTAAATGTCATTCTAAGTGGTTCAGCTCTAAATATAGTCGAGCAATTTCAGTATTTGGGCCACTGGGTCACCGAGCATCTTAAGGACAGAGTGGATATCGAAAAAAAGCGCAGAGCGCTGTCTGTCCGATGCAAAATGTTGGCCCACAGGTTTTCACGGTGCACAAGGACTGTCAAAGTTGCGCTTTTTAAAGCGTACTGTCAGTCCTTTTACACCTGCAGCCTGTGGGTTAACTATAACTACACAGCGGACATAGGTACAGCGATCTGCGCGTTCAGTACAATAACGCGTTCCACATGCTGTTGGTACTGTCGCGCCACTGCAGCGCCTCCGCGATGTTCGCGGTAGCTGACACAGACAGCTTTGCGGCCATCATGCGCAAACGGTACGCATCTATCATGCGCCGCACGCGCGACAGTCCCAACACCATCCTGTGCGCGCTGGTGGACCGGTGGGATTCTCCGATGCTGGCTTGCTGGATACGGCTGCACGCAGTCATATAATGATTTGCCACTATCATTGGGAAGTCCACCCGGACCTGCCACTTAATGTATTGCTTGGAAATCAATCAATTATTTTTTACACTAGTATTACTAGTACTATTTACACTAGTATTACTATTACTAGTACTATTATTACTAACACTAGTTCGTAAGCTCGCAAATCTACTAACAAATATGGATGTAATCTTAGGATGAAGCTGAAATAAATGATTTATTATTATTATTGAACAATAAAAAAAATATTTTTTTAACAGCCGATAAGACATACTGTTAGGTGAACCATCAAAATAAAAATGAAATCGAACTATCCTGATGGTGAGAAGTGTGAATTAAAAATAAATAGATCAATATTAATTTCTCATGTGAGAACCGCTCTTTAGTTTTCCCATTAATTTTGTTTTTATAGCATCTGTAACTTAACACACCACAATCCCCGTTTTAACCGACTACGGCGAAGCCAAAAAGAAGGGTTATGATTGTAGCTGTCTATAATAATAATAATCATTTATTCATTTTCAAACATGGGTAATTGGTACAGTTGTTTCGTTTATAATAAGTCCTCCACATTCTACCGTCACATGGGCATGCAAATTACATTAAATTTCAAATTAATGATGTTTTTTATTGATGTATGTATGTTCCACCGTAGTGCCTAAAATACTGAACCGTTTTTGATGATTTGGGTATCAAATGATTCATAAAAATACTCCGGGTGACATAGGCTATATACATTTTCACTTAACACAATATGCGAGAATTAAGACGTCAATTTTATTAAGATTGGTTTTACACTGGCTAATCAATAACAAATTAAAATCTAGGTCCGGCTGCCAAATTACTTTGGATTTACTTTCCGGATGAGGTCAAGACGTCAGTCGTATTAACACAACCACAAACCACAACTGCTGGTGACTGTACTAAACCCACTGAACCATTTAATGAACTAGCGTTGATAGTGAAAAACGTAATAGACCGTCAGGAATTTAATTACAGGCTGTGTAAACAATAAAGAAATGTGCAAACAGGCTGCCATTGAAAAAACTATTTAATCTAATATTTTAATATCATAATAAACTAAGTTAATGAAAAAGATAAAAAAATGCAGAAAAGTTAAGCATGTTTGTGATGATAAGTGGTGGACGAATTACGTCTGGGTGGAACCAATTGATTCCAGTATATTGCGAATTGATTTTTACTTATATTCCATTTGTTTGGGTATATTTCCATTTGTTTTCTATTTTCACGAAATATAGGGTGGCGGAAGATACAATTCTCCAAAGTACGCTCTTGATCAATCTAATATTATAAAATACAAAAGTGAGTTCGTTTGTAACGCTGTCATGCCTAATTCGCTGAACTAGAAACGGTTGTAAGCTAAAAGTTAGATTAGAAGCCGCGGACTAAAGCTAGTTAAAGATATTGCTATTGGAGGATTTGTTCGTAAGAGTCTGATACTCCCTTCTGCTCCGCCCAGAGCAGATGGAGTCATTTGATGATTTCCCATCCCTAAAAAAAAAGGAAACATGTAGTCCAGTGTCGCTCGTTCTTTTATGACACAATCAGAAAGGGACAATGACCACAAGCTGAAGACGAATGTCTTAAAGAACAAACGAATTAGTACTTACTCTTTAGAGCAGTTTTAAAGAACTGGAAGTCGGTCAACTATATCGAAGAGCGTCATTGTTACGTAGAAGATGCAGTTTAGAAAGTTTAAGAGAATCACTGTGACGTCAATAAACCGAAATGACGTAGGTACCTACTATCCTTTTTTGTTTGTATACCGTTAGTCTGAGGAAGGAAGATTAAAATAATATCCTTATCATCTGAATAGCACCATTCATAAAAGATTCATCGAAAGAATTATGACGCAACAACAGTCTAGAATTCAGTTTAAAATATGTTTTAAGACGTATAAAAATGTGGTTTAAATGCGTAATTACGACGCGGCGACCGACGTCGCAAAAATCGTGATCAAACTACATGACGAAACTAAGAGATTCTTAAAAAAATGAGAATTCCAAAACATCTCGTTTTTTTGTGCCACACAAGTTGCCGACGGCTTACCTACGATTAATAGTAATGATGACTGCGTCATTTTCGTCACGAATAGTAATGATGACGTTAGTGGGTAATTATTGTTATATATAGACTTCGGTTTGACGAATAATTATGCAGAAAAGTGTAAGATTTTTTCGTCACGAATTTCCGTCACGACTCTTTCTTTGTAGACGGTTATCCATAGAGTGACACGATTATTTATCCCCGGACAAAATATTCCCGAACTTCGTTCCAACTGAGTGTTCCACGACACTCACTCATTTTTTTAGTTACACGATACATTTTCAGTTGTACCTGTAGGGTAATTTTCATGAAGCGTTTAATCGTGTGGCGTCATCGTAACGTTGAAGGTGCAGTTTAGAAAGTTTTTGAAAAACGTCAAGGCGATCACTGTGACGTCTATAAAAACGCAATGACGTGGGTATCCTTTTTAACTAACATCAAAAAAGGAGGAGGTTCTCAATTCGGTTTAACCTATTTTTTTTGTTGGTATATCATTCGTTGGAGGAAGGAAGAATAAGATTATTTCCTTGTCACCTTAAAAGCACCATCCATAAAAGATTCATCGAAAAAAATTTTATAAAACGCTTTGTATAAAAATCGTGAGCAGATCAAATCATACGACATGAATACGCATAATGATTCTTATATAAAAAACTAGAAATTCCTATAATTTATATATTTTTAATGTTGACGTCAATAAAATAGTTTACCGCAAAAAGCTACCGACGACTTACCTACAATAACTTCTAATACGTTATGGTAATGATGACAGTGTCGTTTCCGTCACGAATAATAATGATGACGTAGGTAGGCAATTATTGTTATGGTTTGACTGTGGTTTGGCGAATATGTAAAAACACGTTTGCTTTTAGTATTTTTTGCTCACACGAATTAAATCCACTCGCTAGTGCCACACCACTAGAAATTGATTTTTATTGCAACATACAATCCGTGTACATCAACCTAATTTAAGAAAAGGCCACTCAAATTATCACAGCCACAAAAATATCGAGCGAAGAAAAAAATGCATAATCAAATAAATAAAAAAAGGTCCGATTATTTCTCTCCTCCTTTTTAATTAGTCCGCCTTTTTTGTGTAACTTTAAATAAATCTTGCGCAAAATATATTTTTGAATTGGTTCCAATTGAGCCTTTGCACATGGCGGCGTTTTACGAACGCGCGCTCACGGCACTTGTAGATCACCAAAAAGTAAGTACTGGATACGCCGTTTATTTTGGAGTAGATTGTGGCCGTCCGCAGTATACAGACGTGCTCGTTAGCAGTATTTATTTTACCTACGCAATAATAGTGACCTTCTTTAGTATTTTCATAAGTGTGTAGTTTATTAAATAATGGAAATAAAGTAATAGTGAAATGGATAACAGCCCCGGTAGTCGAGTGCAATCCAATGCCTCGCCAGCAAAAAGCGACACACACACAATAGAATTTGCATCCACACCCGAAATCCAAAAATGGATGTCACACATTCAGCAGAAGTTAAATGAGGTTTACTCTATTGCCACGGATGGCAAACTCAACTCGGAGCAGAAATTGAAGATTACTAACCTATGCCGTAAAGTAGAATCTGACACCTCGCAAATGGCAGTTCTGTATCAGGCTCTGAAGCAGAAAGCCCATCAAGCCCTCAACATAATCGATGACCTGAAAGAAAAACGCAACCTCGCAGATCAAATTTCGGACCTCAAACAGTCAATTCAGGAATCTGGTGCTGTGGGAAGCGCTTCGTTTGCTGATATGGTGAAGAAGGGATCCAGTGAATTCGTTAGACCACATAATCTAAGTTCCGTGGCAGTGTATCCCAACGATAAATTGAAGTCGAGTGACGAGACAAAAAACCTCGTACAAAACATCATACGCCCTGACCAAATGAAGCTTCATGTACGTGGTGTACGGAAAACAAAAAATGGAGGTGTTATTATCAGCACCGAGACCAAACAGGATGCTGATAAACTCAAGCACGCAGTCCAGATGTCTACATCAGGACTCACTGCCGACGAGCCCAACAAGCGCAAACCACGGATCACGGTTATAGGAGTGCCGACTTCTTTGGCTGATGCTGACGTCTTCAGGTTCATGTACGAGCAGAACATCGCCGATAAGTTTCCAGCGATGTCACTGGAAACCTTTTTGGCCGAAGTTAAATTTAGCCACAAATCCGGGAAGAAAGATGCATCTACCCGTAACTTTGTTATCGAAGTTACAGCCAAGATACGTAGAGCCTTAATATCGCAAGCAAGGCTTTTTATAAATTGGACTTCCTGCCCTGTTAGGGACTTCACCTTGGTTACCAGATGCTACAAATGCCAACAATTTGGTCATGCAGCAAAATCTTGCAGAGAGATAAACCCTTCGTGTGGTCATTGTGGAGAAGCAGGACACTCGATGTCTGAATGCGCAAGGAAAGCGGACACACCTAAATGTGCAACGTGCTCGCGGTTTAAGAAGCCCAACAATCATAAAACGGGAGATGTTGAGTGCCCTGCTAGGAAATTAGCAGAATATAGGTACATCAACTCCATTGACTACGAGGGCTAGGTATAGACTTCCGCGTTAAACGCATTTAGCTGACACAAAAAAACATGCCACTGTGCTGACATACTTACCATCGATTTATTTTTATGATTTTGTTGTCTAAGCACATTAGTTGCTAGGTGCAAATACCGAATAAAAACAAGAGCGCCTCGAATGTGTTTTTGCAACTTAGTAACCTAGTTTATAATTCTGCTGATGCAAATACTTTCCTGCAATAATTCTGTGTTTAGTTCTAAGTTAGTAGAGTTTAAGTTAATTAAAATAAGTTTGCCATTATGTAATGTTAGTCATTAACAAAAAAAAAAAAGAATGTTCTACATTGTATTATTTGAGTTCCTGCAGCCTGTGATACAGGATTATCCTAGTACAGGCATCTAACATTATTATACCTACATTTTTAATTATAGATTCATATTGTATTTTACCTTTTAAGATTCTGAATAAAGATTTATTATAATTTATTATTATTATTATAATTTTATGTGCGTATACGTAGGTATCATTTAAAAGCGCGTCAGCGGGCGTCATCTGCACGACCGTTACATAGTCCCTTAAGTACATTGTTTATAAGTAAGTAATTGTTATTAAGTACATAATAATAATATATTATCTACATATTATTATTATGTATAACATAATATAACTCAAAACAAGTAATCGAGAAAATCCACGCTATCAAAGGATGCCATTATTATTAAGACAAGAGGAAATTAGTTTTGTGTTACAATTCGTGACACGTTTGAGGTGTAATTATATTGTAATGTTATACGTTAAGGAACTGTGTTTCTGTAATGCATGAATCGATATGACCAAGTTTTGGATATTAGGTATATTACATTGGAATGATCAGGGATAATTACACTGCAAACCAGAATATTGCACTATTTTAGTGGTACGTGCTTGAAAAGCATTTTTTTTATGTCAGAAATCGTGTCTAAAATAAGATGTTTGGTTGAAGGACCAACACATATGTTAAAGTGTAACCCTCTTATTAATAAACACGGAATAAAGTTAATACCAGGAATAACAAAGGAATAACCATACATTTTCATAGGTTTAAACTTGGAATAACTTTATTCCGTGTTTATTAATAAGAGGGTTAGGGTTTAAGTTTTCATTATAAATTAAGTAATTTTTTTTATTTAGGAATAGGCTAGCTCTTGACCTTGATCACGCCCGATGGAAAACCATGGATGAGGTCTTTGATGGAGCGAGCGTGCCCAGAAGATGCCTTAAGGCACTGGGAGACTCCGGTGGGATGATGGTCTCAAGAACCGTTATAGCTAAACAGTTGAAATTTTCACAGACTGTATATTTCTATTGCCGCTATAACAACAAATAATAAAAATAAAATTTAATTATTAATTAAAGGGGGCTCCCATACATACATTTTTTTTTTCGGTTTATGGTACGGAATCCTTCGTATGAGAGTGTGACTCGCACTTGGCCGGTTTTTAACATTAACGTTAACGCAATCCTGAAAGCACAGAGTACATTATAAGTTTCAAAATTCACATTAAAGCCGCGGTTCACCTTTTTACCCGACTACCCCAAGAGGGTAAAGTTTTTCACAAATTCTAAGCTAAAGTAACACACACTAACAGCCAAAGAGTAAATCATACTAAAAAATATGTGAGAACAAAACTTATGGTTAAGATTCTAATTATGAAAACCTTTCCTCATGATTTATTAATACAGGAACCATAATGGGGTCGGTAAGGCGAGGCGTAAATTATCACTGCGTGATTACGTTTGCTCTTTAATTGTTTAATTAAATTTCTATAAAAGGAAGCGGTCGGAAAATGCACTTGATATGGTTCAATTACTCTGAGGTAAAGTGACTCAACGATTTAAAATTATGATAACTTTGAACTAGTAACTCGTTCAAAGTTATCATAATTTTAAATCTTGTTCTTCAAATTATTGTATGAATTTTAATCTAGGATTCTTTGTTTTTGCGTTTTTGTAAGTGATATAATTCATGTCGAATATCTAGTCAACAAATTAAAAAAAAAATTGTACAGATAGAGTTAATGTTTTTTTAATACTAAAACAACCACCACCACCAACACCATTGGTAAAACTAATTTTATGTTTACTTTCTTTTCCTATGTGTAGTTTTGGATCTACCCTCAGCTGCAGCTAATATTCAATATTGGCTGTAATCAGCACTTTCATGTGCGCGGTTTGCTAATTTATCGGTGCATAATATCTATAAATACGTTGATGATTTTAAAATCTGTATTTCAAATCTGATAAATTCTAAAGTTCAATGAACGATTTGGAACAATCTGCTTGGACTTCGTTTGTTGAGTTTACTAAAAACTTTCTCGGAAATCACAGGTTTAAAAACCACTCAATCTAACATTGTAAATGACATACTAAAGATCTTCAAGAACTTAGGATGTAATATGTCCATGAAAGTGCACTACGTAAGTAGTGCACTTTCATGGACATATTACATCCAGTCATCTTGATCAATTTCCAGAGAATCTTGAATCCTATAGCCAAGAAAAAGGGAAGCGATTTCACCTATAAAACGATAAAAGGGAGGTAGGTACCAGGGCCGATGGGATCGGCATAATAATATGATGGCTGACCATTGCTGATTTTAATTACCTAAGTGATATGTAATAAATGTGGTTTTTCTTTGTAAAATTGTTTTTTCCTGAACTTGCCAAAATCTAGAGAACGTAATCAGTACACGTTGTTGTAGTTGAAAAAAAAAACAGATTCTCAGCGCCAAAACTAGTGTTAACCAATGTAATTTTCATTTGATATGTGAAACGCGCTTTTTTAGCTGTGATTGGTTGAATGAGATTTCAATAGTCAATCGCGTCAGTTTAGATGCGTTTATTTTTGACGATATTTTGGGCCTGAAAACGGTGGTTACACCATAGGGCCAATTCTACTCATTTTTGAACAACTGTCGCATTCGCAATCTGTCAAAGATGCAAAAAGCGAACGTTGCTTAAAAAAATAGTAGAATTGGGGGTACATCAAACTGTTCCGATCGACGTCATTCTGTCAACGCCGGCTGTCGTTGAAAACCAGCGCTGTGGCTCTGTCTTGCACATGAGTTCCAGCATTATGCTGAGCGATGGCCGTTTTGCGCGAATGTGACGCTTATCTTCCTAACTTGCATAACTATTGTAATTTTGTTTATTTTTGGTATGCGTCATGCTAGGCGCAAATAAAGTCTTTTTCTTTCTTTCTTTCTTTTTCTTTCTAAATGATCGATTGGTAGAAATGGAACAATTTTCAATGAAATGTCACTATAGTGCATATTATTATACTAATTACGTAAGGCGTAATAGTAGCAAGCAAGACATATTTGAATCATCTTCCTTACTGAAGCATGACAGTAAATGACTCAAATCCATGCAAATTATTTTCTTGTTATTATTGAGGTCGATGACTACTAAGATGATAATTGTTTCAAAGGAAAGCACAATAATTGTATCACGTTTCCGAAGCGTGTTAAGTGCACGTAGGTCTTTTCATTTGTCAGTAGAAAAATATACAAAAAAATATAATCGAGTATAAAATTGTACTTATATACTTAATATAAAATTGAGCTTACAGTACAGTGCTCTTTCGCATAATCCCGCAACCCCTGTGGTTCAGGGTTGCGGAATTGTTCGAAAGAGAAACCGCGGCCCTGGGACGCAAAGTGCGTTTAGAGGCACGTGGGTGGGTTTTAGTTAGTCAGAGTCTGACAGTCCCTTCATTTCCGTCATTTGATGATTGCCCATCTAAAAATAAGTGCAGAACATAAATAAATTTACTATTACTACTCACACATGACATCATACATGTGAACAGGGTTATTTGTAAAACAACAACAACCTTTCAGCGGGTAAAAGTACTAATGCTTATAAACAACTATTGTTATGAGACCAACCCTGAAAAATCGAAAAAAAAATCTACTGTTTCATACATTTTCATCGGGTGAATATTGCATTTTGTATGAAACAACCGATTTATTTTTTGATATTTCAGAGTTGGTCCCATAGTAAAAGTTTTTTGTACCTAATCATGAGTACTTTCACCCACTGAAAGGTTGTATAAGGAGGATACGCGGTACAGAGTGTAAAGTCCCGCAAGCTTCCATTGAAAAGGGAGGATCCTCCGACCAGACGGTTGTTGTGTCCGGTGGGCAACTGCCCGATAGTTGATATTAGGGCTGTTGCATATATTCAAATCCCACGGAAAACTCTGATACCACGATGAAAGTTTTCATTCAGTTAGTTCACAGCTAGCGGAATAGATAGCGTTGCGGTTCTTTTTGTTGCAATATAGATTATTGCAATATTGGTTTTTTATGGCGACATTGATTCTACGCTACCTATGATCAATAGAGTTGAGCAGAGGTGTACAATAGCACACTCACACTTACATTTCGTCAGCCATGTTTGGACTTGTGATATAGAGGACGAAATATTATCGTCAATTGGTCACAAATCAAGACGGGCTGTTAGCTGTAAGTTTTTAATTTTGAATGCGTGTTAGGTCTGTGACAATAAAAGTTGATCTACACATATCAGGGCCGTGTCCGGGACGTCGTGGGTTTGAGGACCATCCGGAGCTCAAAAAATATAGGTGTGTACATCAATCTGTATCAAAATATATAAAACTCTTCCGTTACTGAATGACTGAGTGACTGACAGACAACGCACAGCTGAAATTTGGCATGTAGAGTTCCTTGGGGTGTACAAGAGCACTAAGAGAGGATTTCTCGAAATTCTTACTGGAACGGGAAAAACGGGATATGTGCGTACGAAGTCGCTGGCAAAAGTTAGTTTTATATAAACTCGTTCACACAAATTCGGGCTATGTCAGACCACGTTGTAACTGACTACGACTCGGCCGCGTCCCAGTCACGGCTCTGAAATATGTGCATCAACCTTTAATATTTTTTCTTGATTTTTTTTTCGTCTGAAAATTTCCTAATGGAAAAACGCAATAACTCAAAACTTCTTTATCAAAAATCCTTATTGTTTAAATTCTCCCTAGAGGTTTTTGTGATAATTAGCAGTGGCCCTTAATATTTTACATCAAGAACAAGCGATGAATAATAAGCAAGTCAATGTTATTAAATCAAAACATGTTTTGTTCACTTTTAAATATAATTTAACTTAGTAAACAACATTAAGGAATAAACAAAGAGAAAAGTAGGCTTTCACTGTGGTTGGCTTGTTTGATTAGTACATAGAGTAGGTTCATTGATTCCTAGGGGATTAACCGAACCTAACCTTAGGCAAAATAGGTAGGAGTAATTGGAAAAGCCTGATATGGTTATGTCTTAATTATCCTCCGTAATACCGTGTGGTTTGGGGTTTCTGGCGGACCTGTACCTATCAGTTTCGTGGTTAATTTGTTCAATTCATTTGGACATTGCTTTTGGATTGTGTGCCCTTTTGTCCGCATGTAACAGAAATTGATGGGCATTACCGAACGCGTTAAAGGCAAGCTGTATAGGCCGATTCTATTTAGACTGCCATCGACACGTTCAAATGCGAACATATTTTTTAATTTTCTATCCTCAGACCAACAAAAAAAGGTAGACGGCGCACTGCGAACATCAAAGATGAAGCCATCTTTTTATCTATGTGTGTCTCGAAGGGTTGCCATTTTTTATTTTTTTCCCCTATAACTTGGGAAATAATATTTTATGGGTAAGCTAATATTGTGCAAGTCAGCACAAGTAAGATATTGTTGAGTATGGTATTATAACTTAGTTTTTTAGAAAGATCTATACCTAAAAAACAAATTTTAAACTACTACTACTACTACTACTAAACTAGTTAAATTTTAAAAGGTTGTCGAAGCGTAACAAGCGTAAGTCATTATGTAAATTGTTTTAAAATAAAATAGGTAATTACATTTTTAATCAACTTTAATAAATTGAAAAAGACCACCATAACAAAATCACTGACTAAAGAAAAGTAGGTAATATCAAGATAAAACATAACAAACGAAACAATAACGTGTAAATGTTATGTTTAACATGCTTACAAAATAAATATTATTTATCATGAACAAATGAAGTCTTTTTCAACACATTTGCTAAAAAAAAATGCATTTACGAAGACTGTATATATTATTCGAAAGTTAAATATGACGCACCACACAATGGAACGTGCTTAAAATAGGTACTCTCACATAAGTACATATTTTACCGCATACTCCGTTGAATAGCGCCGTACGTATCCTTTACAGTTTTTTTTTTAATTTTCTTATAGGATTATAAATAAGTACGAAAATAAAATATTAAGCTGAATGATTGAACATACTTGGAAGCGCTTTTGCACAATACGTTTGTCTCAATTTAATACTAAAGAGAAAATGAGACGAAAGATGTAGTTCCATTTGCAAATTCGCGCTTTTTTCATACTACAAACGTCAAAGATTGTTGCGACTTTCTGACTATCTAAAAACTAAAAGTTTTTTTCATTACCTATTGTACTGTTTTCTCGCAAATGTGTTGAAAAACTTCAAATCTAAAATATTTTATATATTAAAAAAAAGAAAATAGGAATATAACTCGAAGAAAGAAATCATATATATTTGTTTAATCGAATGGGGAAATATTAAATCGTATTATGGCAACCCTCACACTTAATGTCACTGCTTTCGTTTGTTGACGTTTTTGTTCCAAGTAACCTAAAATTCATAGTTAATTTATAATAAAAAAACGATGTTATTTCAAGTACTTACAAGTGAAAAGTGATTCCGTGAGACTTTTTATGTGATTTGCTATTGTTTTTACAAATTTTTACTACATAGGAAGGCATAATTATATTTTTCTATTCATGTTTTCTAGACGACGGCTTGTGAAGTACTAAGAGCGATGACCATGGTTTTAGTGTAGGTGTGTGGGTGAGCTTGTGTATTTACTTGAAGGAGCACGGTTTTGTGGCTTCACTTTTGATGTTCGCGTTGCGCTGTCTACCTTTTTTTGTTGGTCTGAGTTTCTAACTAACTGTAACAATACACACAAAAACTAACATATACTAACTAAAATCAAACATTCAACAATTAACAAATTAAAATCATTCTAAAATATGGAGTCCAAAATTCCTCCGCATTACTGATGTTATTTATTTTCAGTTCTTTGTTGACAAAGATCCTGTAGCGGCACCAATGCAGCAACAAGAAAAACTGACTCATACACACGAAGTCCTGCATCGCGGTATCAGAGTTTTCCGTGCGATTTAAACATATACAACATTACAGTCCGAATATCAACTATCGAGCAGTTGACCACCGGACACAACAACCGTCCGGTCGGACGATTCTGCTTTTTCGATGAAGGTTTGCGGGTCTCTATCCTCTATAATCCCGTTAAAGTCTGCATTCAGGTGTTTCAGACAATGACGTTTTGACAAAAACGTTTTGATAATAATGAGACAAATTTCCCAAAAAGCGTAGTCACAATCATCAATAATTTATTGACTCGGAGCTTGACTGTTGTTAACTTGTACTTGAGTAGAATTGTCCCTTTCACTTGAATACATGTTTAGGTCAAGTTGTAAGCAGTCATGTTCATCATCATTTGCCTAGCCTTTTCTCAACTATATTGGGGTCGGCTTCCAGACAAACCGGATTCGGATTATTTTACGTAGAGCGGCTGTCTACGAGACCTCCACAACCCATTATCTGGGTAATATGGTACTCCTTGGCAAGACTGGTGTCAGATTTTCTCTCAAGACTTCTGACTAACCGTAACGTCTACCAAAGATCTACAAATGACAGCCGGGACCAATGACTTAACGTGCTTTCCGAAGCACAGAGGAATCTCGGTATGTTAAGATAGACCATCCACAGACCAACCATTAGCAAGCATTGCTTAACCTTGAAGATCGACCCATGCGGCTGTTATTATTTAGCTACGGGCTCCTCCTGTGTACGAGTCATACTATGTCTTTTATATTATTATTGATATAGGTACGCGCGCGAAGTTGGAGTACGCTTTCTTAGAAGTAACCTATTCAGCCTTGAATTAAAAAACCCCAGGATGTAGCTTTAGCAAGAAACACAGACTCCGGCTGGGAATCCCACTCCTTGCCTACCTTCTACTGTCCTTGAAAACGTGGCCGTCCCGTCATGACTGGCTACCGTTTTGCAGATATGACGAGCATCGGAGTGAAGCGTGAAACTCAAGACCGTTCTAGAAGGAGAAATACACTGGGAACGCCCTTTACCTCATCTGGGGGACATAAAAAATTAAGTCAAGCCAGTCATGTTTGTCCTAAGTGAACAATTAAATATGTCTTTTAATTGAACAAAATGTTACATCAAAACGTTACCATTACCATTACCCTTTTACCCTTAAAAATAATGTGTCACGATTGAATATTACATTTACAAGTACCTAACATAATCGTTTTCCGTTTATTTTTTCAGGTCCATCCGCCGTTTTTTTAGGTCGAGAAATGACGGTTTTTTTTATTGTGGATCTACTATCTGTCTGTCACAGTTCACGAAAGGGACTTAGCTGTTGTTGTGACACATTTGGTTTGTGTAACCTTGAATATGTACGAAGGATGATTCGGGAAAAGTTTCTGAAGAACATCACGTATTAAAATCGTCTAAACACATATTGCACACGAGTTGTGAAGTTTGTTAGTTTTTGTATTGTGTGAAAAATTAAATTAGGTTTAGTAGCGTAGTTGAACTCAAGACCTCGGTCGGCGAGGATATTTATGAGCTGTTGATTAAAAGTTTCGCAGTTCGCTATTTCAAAGTGCATAATTAGGAAATAAGAAAGTTTTGTTTTTGTAGGTGTTTAGAACGAAAAAAAGCGATTTTATAATTTCATAAACAATTAAAACTAACGTAAACTAACGTTAAACTTAGAGCTAGACGTACCCATGCAAGATCTTCTGGCCACAAACATATACATAAGTAGTAGGTAGATTCTGTTTCTATCCAACCCTTCCTTATAATATTAACCCTCCCCAAAATATGCTTAGACACGTGGGATCAAATTTGTTCTAAGTACATTGAATATTTATGTTCTTACTCTCTAGAAAATATGCGTGTACGGAAATTGCTTTTTTATTAATGTTAGTCATTCATTCATTGTGAACGTTGCTTGCTTGAATGAGAATGTACCTTCCATATAAATGACATGTGAATTTTTTCATGAATGGATTTTCATCATTACTAAGAATATTTTATTAACACTTTATGAGTAGGTACTCCAACAAGTATTTTTGTTCTGATGAATGAATTAAGACCTACATTCTCTTTTTTTAAATTGTTTGTAGGCATTAGGTACATAATAGGATTTCTAGACGTCAATCAACATGTCTTTAAATTCATGGGATATGGTCCTCATAAATGTTCTGCAATGTTCTCTCTCTTCTCTCTGTTTTCTGTATGTTCTGCAGTGTGCAACCAAAAGTCGATAGGGTCGAAAGGCTCTGACGGCTTAGTGCGAGTTTTTTTACGTACTCGATCGCGTTAACGTAAACGTTCACTTTTAAAAAAGGAAGGTTTTCCGTTATTTTCACCAGACTGGTGCTTATTCAGTTTTCCCGGCTGTCATTTGGAAATCTTTGGCAGCCGTTACGGATTGTCAGAAGCCAGAAAATCTGACACCAGTCTTGCCAAGAAGTACCGTGTTACCCAGTTAATGGGTTGTGGAGGTCTGGTAGGCAGCCGCTCCACGTAAAATACTGGTATTCAGCTGAATTCGGTTTGACTGGGAGCCGACCCCAATGTAGTTGGGAAAAAGGCTAGGCAGATGATGTTGGTGCTTATTCAGTTTCAATAGAAATTGGCGTTTACACTAATGCCAATTTATCCAGGTTGCCTGGAAGAGACGCGGAATGCGATATGTGTGTTCTAGTTAGTAATGTTCATTTTTCGTTATTATCGGTGTACAATAAAGTAGTATATCCTACTAATATTATAAATGTGAATGTTTGTATGTTTGTATGTTTGTGTTTCAATCAGGCAAAAACGGCTTAAGGGATTTGGATGAAATTTGGCACACATGTAGTTCATATCCTGGAATGAGACATATGCTACTTTTTATCCCGGTAAGTGGCATGGATCAATGAAGACTGAGGAGGAAGTGGAAATTCAGAGCCGCTGCTGCCTTAGTACTACATACTTACAAGTACCAGGAGACCAAAAACATCAAGTACCAGGAAACCAGAAACATGTCATAGTATTTTTTGGTCTGGTTAGGATAGGTGTAGGGTAGGTGTAGGGTAGGTGTAGGGTAGGTGTAGGGTAGGTGTAGGGTAGGTGTAGTGTAGGTGTAGCGTAGGTGTAGGGTAGGTGTAGGGTAGGTGTAGGGTAGGTGTAGGGTAGGTGTAGAGTAGGTGTAGGTAGGTGTAGAGAAGGTGTAGTTACAATACAAATCAAGAAACCTCCCTATTTCCGATTTTCACGCGGGCGAAGCCGCTGGTAGAAGCTAGTATTAAATAAATAATTAACGCGATCGACAAGGTTAAAAAAGCAAACTAGGCCACTGGATAACCAGATGACGTGGATGATGAAGGCTGCAGGTATAGTTTTGATGTTAATATTTAAGTAGTCACTTAAAAAGGCTACCTTTTTGATACATCATCATCATCATATCAACCGATAGACGTCCACTGCTGAACATAGGCCTCCCCCAAAAGAATTTGCCATAATCGCCACGCTTGGCACGCGGGTTGGCGATCGCAGTGTAGCTGTTGCAATGTACATGGAATGATGCTGCCCATTCTCTAGTGAGTCCCTTTTATTAAAATTTTTCGATGGTGTAATAAAATAAAAAACAATGCTTTTTTTTATTTGAAAAAAAAAATCTTTCAGTTTTAATTAAAATAAAAAAATCACAATCTACCTATTGCTCCAAGAGTAAAAGTTTTCACCAAAAACAATATATTATGTTTCAATTACAAGCAGCGTTACACGGGGAGATACAATTAACTTTTTTTTACAAAAAAAAAAAACTTATCTTTCTTTACCTTAATTGTCTGTAGCTACGTTTGAAGGCAGCATAATTAATAGTTGGACACCTGAAAACATCTCCCTAAAGTTTAATTAACTTACTCTTTACAGAACTTACGTAATGGACTTGGCCGAGATTTTTTAATTAATTCGTTTCAGCAAATGAACTCTTTTCACTGTAGAACATTCCTTTAAATATATTTTCGCTTCATCATCATTCCAGTTACTTTGAATCAAAGATGTCAGAATAGTAAATAACTACAGTTGTTACGGTTTAACATAACAATAGTGATCATTGACCTACGATCATTCTCCATAATTTTCAAACGGCCAGGTGTCATTTGAATCATCAAATCCTTGACCTTTTTACAGATGCTTTATCGAATAAAACACGGATAAAACATGTATTTCGATGAAATATCAACATCAGAATACGTAGTACGCATAGCTATTGTGCTAATTAACAATATCTAACCTCATTCAGATGCCTACGTTTCAAATAACATGCAATTTACAGAAAATCTAGTTTCCGCCAGTTTCCCTACATTTTTATATCTGGCTCACGGAATTGAGCAGAACATGAAATCCGTGAATATTTTTTTCTAGAACCTGAATCTAGTCTATATGATGATAGACAGTGAACTGTAGTCTAACCGGATGCGGTAGCGACAGCACCGGCGTGGAATATTTTTTATTCGATTTTCTATTCAGTATACGTCGCATTTTTTCTAGCGCCACCTCGGGTTTTCATGTATGTGGGTATCATTTCATCAAACAACTGACAATAGACGAAGACTTGAAATCATGTTTTAGTATTTTGTTACGCAGTGAGTTGCTTCAGTTGATTGAACAATTTTGGTTTTCTTCACTTGAATTATTGTACTTCCTAGATGAATTATCTAAAAGATTTTTTCATTTTCTTTTTCCTTAAAAAGACACTACAAAGTTCAAAACAACTTTAATTTCGGTAGTCGGTGTTTTTGGTTGCTTCTTCGTTATTTGAAACCGACTAAAAATAAAAAAGTTTTTATTTTTCACTTTTTAGTGGTACCCCAAACTTAACAACACCACTGGAAAGTCACAGGAAAACAAAAATACGCAATTTCGTATACATGGACGATTTTTCCACTTATTTTTTTCCAGCTATTTGGATTTTAGGCCGCATAGTATAAATGTAATCCCCTAAAATGATTAGTGTCAAGTTAGGGCGAGTTTGTAGATGGACGTACGAATATTTTTTATAACTTTGTAATGGGACAGTGAACGTGTTAAGGGTCCTTGTACTCATCACTATAAACATTTTTAACTATTAGGCCAAACCCGAAATCACGAAAGAAAACATTAGTCTCATAGTAAAAAAACCGTGCGAGTTGGACTCGCGCACGGAGGGTTCCGTACCTATAAAATTATCTATAAAAACGGCAAAAAAATCACGTTTGTTGTATGGGAGCCCCACTTGAATATTTATTTTATTCTGTTTTTAGTACTTGTTGTTATAACGGCAACAGAAATACATCATCTGTGAAAATTATATTTGAGTTGATTGAATGAAAGGTAAATTGCGGTTTATGATTTACGACGTATTAAAAAAAAACTTCTTCTTCAAACCAATTTTCGGTGGTTTAAGTTTACATGGAGTACATCATACATTTTTTGAGTTTCATCATTCTCTTATTTTAGAAGTTACAGGAAGGGGACACACATTTTACCACTTTAGAAGTGTCTCTCGCGAAAACTATTCATTTTTTTTAAACCACAATATGTTTTTTGAAACCCTATCCATAGACACGCATGGGTTTGATGAAAAAAATGTTTGAGTTTCAGTCCTAAGTATTTGAAACCCCCAAAATTTATTGTTTTTTTCTATTTTTGTGTGAAAATCTTAATGCGGTTCACAGAATACATCTACTTACCAAGTTTCAACAGTATAGTTCTTATAGTTTCGGAAAAAAGTGGCTGTGACATACGGACGGACAGACAGATAGACAGACATGACGAATCCATAAGGGTTTCGTTTTTTGCCATTTGGCTACGGAACCCTAAAAATACAGTGATGACCCCTTTTTCATGTATAGGAAATCATCAAAATGACTCCAGGGCCGCGGTAACTCTTTCGAACAAAATCCGCAACCCTGGCAGGAACAATGACGCCTAAAGAGGTGTTGCGTTTGTTCTGTTACACGTTGTACAACCGTTCCAATAAAAAAACTTTTTGGTGTTTTTCTTCTGCTTCTTCGTTATTTTACACTGAATTCCGAAGTTATTTTGTACTTTGTAGTGTTTTTTTTGGAAGTCGGTTTTTTTTTGTGAAAAAGGTTTTTATTTTTCACTTTTTAGTGGTACCCCACACTTAACAACACCACTTGAAAGTCACAGGAAAGCAAAAATACGCAATTACGTATACAAAGATGATATTTCCACATATTTTTTCCAGCTACTTGGATTTAAAAATCAAACTGATGAACCGATTTTGATGAAATTTTAATGGGACCAATCGAGAAGTATATCCTTTAACATAAAACAAGAATTTTTTAAATCGGTTCATAAATGACGGAGATATGCGGTAAACACAAAAAAAATACAATCGAATTGAGAACCTCCTCCTTTTTTTGTTTGAAGTCCGTTTAAAAGTAACAAAAAAAAACACGTTAAAAAAAAGGAAAAGTTACGCTGCTCTGAGATCGCTCGCAAACATGGCTGATAAATTATAACTTGTGGCCTGAACTGGACGACCAGTAGTTTCAGTTACATGCTCGTACTTATAACCTAACGATCATACTATACAATTTAAATATCTTAGTGTTTTTTCGTTAAGGAAAATAAGTTGAAAAATATTGAGGAAAATAACGCAAAATAAAAAAAATATAAAGCGATTACATGGGGCCAGGTAAATGAGGTAAATTGGAGATAATATTTGCGGAAAATGTGCAGACAATTAAATACATCTATGCAGGTTTTGCTGACATTCTTGCGTCGATTACCTACTAAGTCATAACAGATTTTCCTGTTGATTAAGTTATTACTAAAACAATCAAAATCGGTAAGTGTACCAGCATAAATTGTTGATTTTCCTACGTGATGTGTATTGTTACTGAGGAAATCAGATTAGGTAATGACTATTTATACAGGACTTGTTGGGGCAATATTAGATACAGAGACATGATCAAACTTGTGAAGTTTTTAGCTCGTGGCTTAGTAATAACAGCCGCACGGGTGGATCTGGTCACAGCTGGTTCGCGACCACCCTCCCACCGGAGTTCGGCGTCAAGCAGCCTGCTGTGTTTCGTTGACGCGTGGGAGTACCAGTGCCTCAAGGCATCTTCTGGGCACGCTCGCTTTCATCATGGACCTCATCTATCGCTTTCCATCAGGCGTGATCGAGGTCAAGAGCTAGCCCATTCATAAATAAATAAAAAAAAAAAAAAATCTTCAAAGTTAAGCAACGCTTGCCGGGGTCGATCTGTGGATGGATGACCAACTTACAATAGGTACCGAGTTTTTCCGTGCCTTGGAAAGCACGTTAAGCCGTTGGTCCCAGCTGTCATTTGTAGATCTTTGAAATAGGACCAGTCCGTGAAGATACTCTTCCAAACAAAAAAAAATCATCAAAATCAGTTGAAAATTGGCGAAAATATCGCTGAACAAACATACAAAAACAAAAAGCTGTCGAATTGAGAACCTCCTCCTTTTTGGAAGTCGGTTAATAAATCGGCTGTTTCATACAAAATGATCCGATGAAAATGTATGAAACAGTAGATTGGGATAGGATAGGGTTGGTTTCATAACAAAAGTTGTTTATAATCATGAGTACTTTCACCCACTGAAAGGTTTGTTGAGGTTTTTAAAATAACCCTGTATAGTCTTGTTTCAGAAAGAAAAATAGAAAAAGTTGTTAGCTATACAATAAAATTTAAGAAAGGTTAACCAAATCAAATTAACTCCAAAAAAACTTATTCCCATCCCCAAAAATTAATCAATCGCTGACAATACAAAATTACCAATATTCCAACGAATTCTCTGCATACATCTCGAAAACCAAACAAACCCATTCTACTGCTGACACAACATGCCAATCAGTGGTTCAACCATGGTTCAGCAAACGCGAACAAGTCACTATCAGCTGTTGTGTGATTTGTGTTAATATTCAAAGTGCGAATGTGTAGAATTTCCACGTCATTACCACGACCCCGCCAGCTGGATTGGAACTGAATTTAAGGCCGTTCTCACATGTTGTTAGTTATGAGCTACTTGAATGTAATTATGAAATTATTAGTAGGTTACTATTCATGATCTGTTTGAACTGTTTCGTAACTAAGTTGGAATTGACATTCAGTCTAACTCGATGCATATACTAGTATACTATTAAGAACGTCTACCTATCCGACCTCCTAAAACGATACTCCTAAAAACGGTGTCAGATTTTCGGTCTTCAAACTACCAAGATGTACTGGTTTCTATCTGTCTTGGTCTAGCCTGCGTTTGGTCCTGTTTGCACTGTTTTGAGATTTGTATTTACGTACCTATTTTGACTAAACTACATCTCCCACTTAAAGTGGGATTATCATTTTCACTATCAAGGCCCCCACTATTCGTCGCCACATCGACAGATCCTTGAGGAGGTGGCAATAGATGATATTATAATGTTAGTAGAATAAGTACTCCGATTCGAGTGGCATCATGTGAGGAGTGCCTAAGAGGATTGTTCTATATTATGTTACTGGAAGCTTATATTTTTTTTTTTTTTTCTTTATATGGCAACTGAGCCGGATCCGACTATGCTGCTAGTATCACGTGGTGACGGCAGCACAGAGACTGGCCGCTGAGCTTTGCACTTCGTGGTAGCTTTTATTTCGATAAATTCGATATGCGAAAAAATAACAAAGATTTTTTCGAGTATAGTTATGAGTGCTGTCATGCATGTGTATTTATTCAGTTGAAGTCAGACTGGTTTATTTTAGTTCATTCGTTTCTAGTGTTGTATTTGCGACTTTTCGGAATCATTTTATTTTGGTGAAGAAAAGCTTGGGGAGAAATAAAAGCATCGGCACGGGTCGAACTTCCAGGTTAAGCTACGCTTGCCAAGGTCGATAAAAGCTTCAACTTAACTATAAAGCTTATCTGTATCGTGGGTGCGTTTATAAACATGTAAACTCACATACACCAACAGCCAGATCCGGAACAACAATCTGTAGCCTGTAGGTCATACAAATATTTGTTCCTTACGGGAATCGAACCCCCAACACACAGCGCATCAGCCAATCGCTTAACCACTTTTTTTTTTTTTTTTTTTTTACGGGGGGAAATCCTCATGGATGTCCTCCGCCCGGGGCCGGGCGGAGGGGTCTGTCAGACTCTTACTGACTAAAACCACCCCGGTGTTCCATCTTCCACCTACGCCGGGGATCGCGGGAACATATGCGACTTCCGTAATCTCCGGCTGGTGCCGGCCCGCCTCTGCGGGCCACATCTCGTACGCGGGGGGAGTGAGGTGTTTAACTCCCCCCGCGACGTCAGAGGGGCGCACGGGAACACCACGCGCCGCCACCTCGGGTCCGGATGAATGGGGGGCAACGGACATCCCCAAGTCCGCCGCCCCTGGACCCAGTTAGGGGGGCAGAAGGAGGGCAGCGTATGCCCTCCTCCGACGCCCGGTGCGCCTGCTGCGGGCAGGGAGAGCACTTGACATCTCCCTCTCCCTTTCCGCAGCCTCCTTCTGCGCGATGACAGTTTCGCAGAAGGAGATCACCGCGTCCCAGGACTCCTCACCGCCGACCATAGAACGTACTACAGCCGGCAGCGAGAGGTCACTGCCTACCACAGAGACGAGGGCACGGCGCGGCTCCTCCCAAGCGGCACACTCTGACAGCGTATGCCGCGCCGTGTCCTCCCGACAGTCGACGCAGTGGTGACACCGAGCGTCCGGCTCCCTGCCTATGCGACACAGGAATCGCTTAACATCTTTGAGTAATTAATACGTACCTACACTACCTACCAACCTACCTTCTGTATAACGTGTTCCTTAGGTAGTTGCTTTCATGATTAACTTTGTTTGGAAGTTGTAAGTCATACATTACATAGGATTAAGACGGGTTCACATGTCGCGGCATTGATATGTACCGCCACAAAAATCAACGTAGCAGAATCAACAAATGAGACTCGCTGCGCCTTACGTCTCGACAGCTGCGAACTAATTTGACAAAATCCAGATCGCGATATCAGATATCAGAGTTGACCGTGCGATTATTAGAACATGTACAATAGCCCGAATCAACTGTTGAGCAGTTGCCCACCGGGCACAACAACCGTCCGGTCGGAGGATCCTCCCTTTTCAACGGAGGTATGTAGGACTTTACTCTCTGCATATCCACCAAACATATTACTGTGTTACTGTGTCACCGACATTGCGCGAAGAATCAGCATGCTGAAATGGAAGTGGTTCGGTCATATCTGTAGACAGACAGACGGTCGATAGAGCAGACATGTGTTAGAGTGGATACCATGTATGCGATGGAGCGATGATTTGAAGAATGTGGCTGTCAGCAGATGGATGTGGACTGCTCAAAACCGGGATGATTGGCGCTCTTTGGGGGAGGCCTACGTTTTTTTATTTATTTATTATACACTTTATTGTATACCAAAAGGTAAATTACAAAAGGAAACTTAAACTCTTCCAGACAAACTGGGATAGACATTGCAGTACGTTCAGCAGTGGACGGCAATTGGCTGATGTGATGATGATGATGATGATGATTACTATGTTGTGTCATATCGTGGATCCTTCTGCCGCAGTTGATTGGCCACTAAACTTTTGTGTTCTGATATGACTTAGAGCTTTAGACACAATTAAAGTGTTATCATAATTATTGTTGACTGCCTCCTTGGTCGAGTGGTTTTGGCGTTTGCCTTGTGACCAGTGGTCGTGGGATTTATTCCCGCGGAAAGCATACTTCGTAAAAGTTGTTTCCAGTTTGACTAGGACATTGCAGGCTTGAATTACCTGATTGTCTGATAAAAAGATTATTCCTTGCTTCGGAAGGCACGTACGAGTATAAGCCGGCGGTCCCGGCTGCCAAATGGCGGTCGTCAAACCATGTCGGAGGCCCTTGAGGCGGTTTAGAAACTCTGACACTAGGGTGTGTGGGGTCGTTAGACCTTACTGCCCACAGGATAAGAAGAAGAAGAAGAAGAAAATAATTTTTATCATGAATTTGTGAAAGTTTTGAACTTAAAATAATGAGTAAATTTGTTAGATGTACCAGGGGGCCTACCACAACCTCTTAAAACAATATTATTTTAATATTACTTTGTAATTTCTGTTGTTGCATTTTCAACTCTCGGATCAGCGCCGAGAGTTGAAAATGCAACAACAGAAATTACAAAGTAATATTAAAATAATATTGTTTTAAGAGGTTGTGGTAGGCCCCCAGGTGGTACATCTAACAAATTCAAAAAGGCTAGGCAGATCTGCCGAGCCTTTTCCCAACTTTACTGCGGTCGGCTCCCAGTCAAGCCAGATTCAGCTGAATACCAGTATTTTATGTGGAGCGGCTGCCTACCAGACCTCCACAACCCAGTAACTGGATAACACTGTACTTCTTGGCAAGACTGGAGTCAGATTTTCTGGCTTCTGACAATCTGAAACGAATGCCAAAGATCTAAAAATGAAAGCCGGGACCAACGGCTTAACGTGCTTCTCGAGGCACGAAAGAAACTCGGTATGTTAAGATAGTCACCCATCCGTAGACCGACCCCGGCAAGCGTTGCTTAACCTTAAAGATCGACTCGTGCAGCTGTTATTGTTTAGTCGAGTTCCTTATTACCTACCTAGATATCAGCTTTTATAAAACTTTCCATACCAAAGTCCTATTTGCATCCGTGTGTGATGTATAAAACATACATACTATTTATACTTTGTTTTTTTATGGATGGGAAAATCATCAAATGACTCCTGCCGCTCTGGGTGAAGTGGGAAGGAGTGTCAGACTCTTACTGACTAAAACCCATCCGTGCTCCTCGAAGTGCCCTTTGCTTTATAGGGCCGCGATAATTCTTTCGAACAAAATCCGCAACCCTGGCAGGCCCTATCTATACTTTGATCGAAATAGTGCAAAAGTTGATCTGTGTAGACTTTTAAACACAACCATAAAAACTAATATTAAACCTTATCTACCTATTTATTTCCATTAATCCCGTATAACTTAATGATTTTCCTTATTAATGCATTAAGTCGCTTAATCCTACTATGAGCATAACTATCAGACGTGATTTTGTAATAGTGTTATGATCTCAGAATTATTGTAACGCGTGAACAATTTAGCTTGTTTTTCCTCACGAGACCATAAAATAAAGGCTTACATAATCATTTCAACGCTTCTAAGTAGTCACTATTTTATAGTTAGGTACCTACCTATAACGTGTAGGTAGATACATTTATTATGTCTTCGAATAGCATAATGCTTAAGAGCTAAAGGAAAAAATAAAAATAAATTATATCCGCTCGAGCGACCGAAGAAGTAACACTGCGCATATTAAGGTCGAATTAATTAATCAAAACTGTTGAGTTGATCCAAGTTGCTATATAACAATTAAAAATAATATTTACTAAAATTAAATGAAAATAGTTTGTTTATTTTTTTGTCCTCCTCCGAAAAATATCCCATTTTTGCTGAAGTTCTATCTCAAAAACTCTTTAAAATACCTACTAATTAAAATATCAATTACTTAACATTATATTTTAATGCAACATTTTCCTTATTTTGATGATTTGCCACTCAATGTGATAATGGCATTACGTAACCTGTCATTCAACAAACATGTGGGTAAGTATTTTCCTCAAAGTGCAACTGATTATTGTTTAGCCGCTCAAGCACTGGCAGCACACCGGTGTGCGCCGAATTAATTGCGAATTTAATGTTTATTTACCAATTACATAAGATTTATTTTTTATTTGGGAATTTTCACATATTGTCAGGGCTGGAGCGGTTAGTTTTATTTGTACCTATACACCAATATTTTTTTATAAGTACAAATACTTAAGGGGCTTATTAGATATAGTCTTTTTATTATATACAACGTGTAACAGAATAAACGCAATACCTCTCAAGGAGTCATTGTACTCATCATTACGAACAACTTTTACTATGGGTTTGGTACATTTTGTCGAGTTACGCGCACATAAATGTATGGGGAAGCCGATTTTTTGGGCGAGTTTTTGTTATTAAATAACTAACTGAAGTCATCGCTTTTTTTTTTTTTTTTTTTTTTTTTTTAGAGGATGGGAAATCATCAAATGACCCCTCCCGCTCTGGGTGGAGCGGCAGGGAGTGTCAGACTTTTACTGACTAAAACCCACCCTTAGTCCTCCTAGTGCCTTTCTTCCCAGGGCCGCGGTAACTCTTTCGAACAATTCCGCAACCCTGGCAGGCTCTGGCCCTGGCGGGCCCCGTCTCCGAAGTCATCGCTTTACATCATGTTAAAATTCTTCAAAAGGAATTTAATCCCTACTTTTATTATAAATGCGAAAATAACTCTGTCTAAAACGGCTGAACGGATCGTCATGAAATTTACTTTTTTACGCGATAACTGCAATATGACATACACGCGGGCGGAGCCGCGGAAAAAAGCTAGTTTAAAATACTTATGGCAAGGTAAAAAATAAACGAAGAAAGAGATAACATTTTTAATTTTGATGATAACAATACCCCAATACAGCTATCAAGTATTTTAGTCTATTAAACAAAGCTGCATGTTTAAACAATTTCTAGGGACAGTATTTCCCACATTTTGGACCATAGCTCAAAATCAATTTTATTCATTTAACGGCCTTTAAGTAAGCGGACGGCAGAATAAGCCTTCCACTGAGTTCAATATTTCTCAACATAGTCCACCACCACTCCACACTGTAGCATCAAAACAGGCTTACAACCGCCTATTGTTGACCCACAAAATCATTTCATGGACCGTATGAGCTTTACTCTGCATTTTCAATTTACGTCAGCCACATCAGCCATCCTTTCGACGGCTGACACACTATCGGACATATCCATGCATGGCTCCACTTTTCTAAACAAACAATGGCTGCTTCAATCACATTATAGCCTCTCTGGATAACTACGCAAACAGATGGGCTGGACTATTTATTACCCGGGTCACACCTCGTAAATTCCTTTAACCGTATAGGTAAAAGAATTTTCAAGAATAAAATCTTACGTAACATTCACTTAGTGAGAAATAATGGGCACTTTGCACGAATGTACCTCGCACAGTTGTTCTTGATTGTCCCTGAATTATTTATTTATTAGTAATAGACATTAATGGAGAACTGGCATGGGTCTTACCTTCCGGGTAGCGAAAAGCAGCATATTTTTTAAGGGTTCCGAACGACCGTATAACTTAACTGTGGAACTAACTTATAAAACTATTTGAAAAAAAAAATTAGATAATGTTTCTTCTAGATAACAGGAACACTTTTAGGCGATTAACACACTGCACACACGCACCACGCAGCGTAGTGCGTGAATGCATATTCTAACGTTGCTTGTAAGTATATCCGTTTGTATAGAAAACACGCACAGTCCAACACACATCAAATGCATCCACGCGCGTTCATTTTTGACGTTGACACGCAACATGCAGCGTGATGCGTGGCAGTGTAATAATCGCCTTAAGGCCCGGTTTCCACCAAAGCAGAGAGGAGCGGAGACGAGAGGAGATGTGTTTGAATAAACCAATCCGATTTCGTTAGCGGAGAAGAGATTGTGGGTATAGTGGAAATAACGACATTGGTTTATTCAAACACATCTCTCGTCTCCGCTCGTTTATTTTTTCACGGAAACCGGGCCTAACAGGTTAATGCAGTACAGTTACCGGGCAAAAGTAAGGATAATTCAGAACACTTTGCATGCAAGTTTGACTCGTACTTGGCTGGTTTTCATATTTTTTTATGATTGGCCTCTCGCAGGTCAACCTAGGAGGTTGTCGTCTGCTTAACCGGACTTGCCTGTGGCAGCCTTTATATAAATATAAAAGCCTCCAGCTAGGGCTTATTAAAACTTACAAACTAAGCGACTACACGCTAAGGGCAGAATTCTACATGATATATAAAGAAGGTCTATGGAAAAAGGGTAGCGTAACATTCACCCCTTTCGAATGTAACTTAAGTAAAAACTGTTAAGGAAAACCCTTTTAGAAATTCAAAACGAAGAAAAATAATCCAAAAAAGCAATATAAATTCCTAACTCCTTTATATTCCCATCTTAGGATTCCATTATACAAGAAACAACAATTTTTTGTCCCAAAACCTTTGGGAGACTTGTTCCAAATCAGGTTTCATCTCATTACGATATCAAAGAGAGTCGAAAAAGATATTAATCTTTGAAGGGTAAAATATACACGAGTGGACTGGAACGTCTGTAATATTATTCTAGGTGTATAAATATATTTTAGGACAGAAGTGACCTAAATCTTTATTAATAAAGGAATTTATATTATACAAAACAGTTCGTTACATCTTGTCGTTTAACAACTGTGAAGGTATTTGTAAGTGCTAGTACTAAATACGTTCCGTGAAGAATAGCACCATCCCATCACTTCCCGTGGGTGTCGTAAGAAGCGACTAAGGGACTCACCAGAGAACGGGCAGCAGCATTCTCTGAGGTACATTGCTACAGCAACACTGCGATCGCCAAACCGCCTGCCAAGCTTGGCGATTATGGCACCCCCCATTTGGGGAGGCCTGTGTCCAGCAGTTGACGTCTTTCGGCTTATCATGTTAATGAATTCTGAATGGTCTCGGGTTCGATTCCTGGGTCGGCAAACTGTTCCATCGGAAATGTGTCTATGACAGCGCTGATTTTAGACAGCCCTGATTGTATACTAAAACTGTCGCTGTGAGGGTGAATTGAAGAGATTCTTTTTCATCAGAATCTCATCATTCATATTAAAGACATGAACCTCCTCCTGCAATCCTCTTCCTTAAATTTTTGTCAGTTTCTTCTGCTGTATACCTCAGCCTAACTTTTGGGAAATAAAGGCATAACGTTACGGTTTTGATAAGTTAAGGCCCACATTTCAAAACTTAAACTCCAACTCCACTCGAACTCCAACTCCAACATGAGCACAAAAATGTCAATGTCACCCGAATTTTTTACCCGTAAAGCGCGCAAGGTGACTTTTGTCACCCTTTAGCTAATGTTATTTTAAAGAGTTTAAGTCATATTGATTCAGTACTACGTAGTATTTGCACATGCCGTGAATTTCTAATTGACGTTTTCGTACTCGAGAGATGAGCAAACAAATGCAAAAACTTTAATTTATAACAAGATCCGATGGAGTTGGAATTCGAGTTGAGTTAAAGTTTACGTTTTGGAATATGGGCCTAAGCATCAGCAAACGACATACACAAACAAACATTCGTGCTAAGCCCTCAGTAGACGTTTAGCAAGCTTTAATGTATAATTCTGTTTAGTAGGTAAAATTAAACTGAAATAGCCTGCTTAGTAGCCATTCTCGTTTTGCTCCATCTAAATTACAGTGGAAGCTTGACTTAAATAATATAATTAATGGACCTACCTTCAGCGGATCTTACAGATATTCTCTTTGATAGAGGTCTGTTTTATTTCAAAGTCAAGGCATTAATTTTAATTAGGCCATTTTCAGGGACTGGATTCTAAAAAGATACTTATTTCTTAGATATTTACATAACTTGTAACAGAATAATCGCAATACCTCGTAAAGGTTCATTTCATTATAGTGATCATTATAAACAACTTTTACTATGGGACCAACCTCGAAAGCGCGCAAAAACAATTTGTCGAGTTATACGCACAGAAATGTATGGAACAGTCGACTTTTTTTTGTGTTTTCAGGTTCCATAGTAAAAGTAGTTCAAAATGATGAGTATAATGACCCCTTAAGAGCGTGTACGCCGTATATCATTTCATACAAACTTTCAAGTTTTTATTCTTCAAAATGAATGAACCGATTTTAACGAAACTTGAAAAAACTTCAGGGGGAAGGATATTGTGATTTTTTAGTTTCTATAGAAAACTTAAAATCACTCTCTCTCTCCCTCTGAAATCTTTTTCAAAAATGTTTTCTGATAACTATTTAGACCTGGATATCTAGCGTATGCATACCAAGTTTCGTTAAAATCGGTTCATTCATTTCGAAGAATAAGGATTTGAAAGTTTGTATGAAAAGCCGTACCGCGTAAACGCTCTTAAGAGGTATTTTGTTCATTCTGTTACACGTTGTAGATATTAGTAAAATTCAGAATTAGCGAGAAATGTGTCGTAAACAACATTGCCAATGCTTGAATCCTGTTTCACACGCACTACACAAACCAAAAAAATAAAAACCTTTCTCAAAGTTTATTTTCAGGAAAGCAGGGGAAACGAGCATTTCCCCTGCTTTCCATACTTAGTTTTGCTTTTAACCCATAATAATATAATAAATGCGAAAGTAATCCAGTCTGTCTTTCTGTTTCCTTTACAAGTTTTAGTGGCTAAACGGATTTAGATGAAACTTCAATCACGTGTAGACCATATCTTGGATTAGAACAAAAGATGCCTGGAAAAAAATCCGATTCCCACGCGGGCGAAGCCGTTGACCGTTCAGAAAGTAGATAGCAGGCAATAATGGTCGTTTGTCGCCATGTGACCCACAGCATACAAATCCTACGCGACCGAGGCGCGCGACACTGGCTTGGTACTCCTGCAGTTTCTAAACTAGACCGCTAGTTGGTAAACCTTTTTGTTAGGTAATGAATCGTCATTAATCGTAATCGACATTATGATGATGCCAAATTATGATTTGTTTCAACTTCCTCGCCTTTTTTTAACAATAATTATAGCTTTAGTCTTGTATCATAAATAGGTGGGTTCTACTAACTAATTCCAAAAACATCTCGAGCACGAGCGACGTCGCACCCGCCTTGCCACTCTTAGGCCTGAATTATACAGAAAAGGCGTGGTGAAGACGCGGCGAAGACGCGGCGCAGGCGAGGCGTAAGGCACGATGCCGCTTCAAAAAGTTTTAATACAAAAAAGCATACAATCGAATTGAGAACCTTCTCCTTTTTTGAAGTCGGTTAAAAATGTATTATTTGAATTATACACAAACGACGCGGTGCAGGCGAGCGGCGTGCCTGCGCCGTGCCGTTTGTGACGACGTGTTGCCTACCTACATTTTGTATTGAAACTTTTGAAGCGTTTCTGTATAATTCAGGCCTTAGGCCGCTCCCATTAGTGGCGCAACTCGGTCGCTTGTACCCGTAAATGTCCCTTAGTAATTCATAGGAAGCAATGGGTCGCAGTCGCACGTCATTGTCGCCGGTCGCGATCGCACGTCGCGGTCGCCAAGATCGGAAAAGTACCTAATCTCAGCACCTAAAACATTGTCGAACTATTCTGTAT
The DNA here is from genome assembly GCA_947386135.1 of Melanchra persicariae. Classification (NCBI taxonomy): domain Eukaryota; kingdom Metazoa; phylum Arthropoda; class Insecta; order Lepidoptera; family Noctuidae; genus Melanchra; species Melanchra persicariae. The sequence continues at coordinate 5,572,582 of OX376655.1, read as the reverse complement.
AGTTCGCCAACGAAATTGGTATTGTAAAACTGTACAATTTAATAAAAAAAACTTCGCACATCGAAGCGTGCACTGCGGCAACTGAAAATGTAATAAGCAGCTCTCTAATTTTGAAACAGAGCCAAAACGTCGTCCGCACACGTTCCCCTATAACATTATTGCTGGGAACTTTTCTTGCGTTAAAATGTTTCACCCATTTCCACTATTCCCTTTATTCTGCATCATTTGTGTATTGTCTCGTTAGCAAAGTTTTTTGGCAAAACTGGTGTTCCAGTGGTAGCTAACGTTTAAATAAATTACAGGTTCTCACTTATTTTATTTGTGGAAATAAAAGCTCATCCTTACTAATATTGACGGAATCCTTACTAATATCATGCCTTATTGACGGCACGGTTGGCGCAGTGGTTGAGCAATTGACTGCTGCGCTGCGTGTTGTGGGTTCGATTCCCACACGGAACAAATATTTGTATGGCCTACAGATAGTTGTTCCGGGTCTGGCTGTTTGTGTATGTGAGTTTGTATGTTTGTAAACGCACCCACGATACAGGAGAAATTCTTAGTGTAGGGCAACGTTTTTTCAAAGAAGAAAGAAGAAGAAGAATATTATAAACGTTAAAGCTTGTATGTATGTATGGATGTTTGTTACTCTTTCACACAAAAACTACTGAAAGGATCTTGATGAAATTTGGCACATAGAAATATTTTTATCCCGAGAGTATGTTCCCGATAAAAAAGGGGCTGAAAGAACTCATTGGGCATTGAAAACTTCGAGTCAATAGGAAAAGTGCCAACACTGACAGCATGCAATTTCTTTGGTGCAAAAAAATAGGCGCCCGAAGAGTCGACTCGAAACTTGATGAAATGAATATTATTTAAAAATCTCTGGTCTCAAACGAAAAAGCGATACGGTTGAAAACTCATAATAATTACAATTGGATTCGTTCAATCTTATATCATGCCTTTCACATAATTACACAAATATAAAATAATTGGATATCAAAACTCTTCTACGTAGATTAACAAAAGCGAAAGATAATTTTAATAAAAGCATAATATACAAATATCTAACATATCAAAGACAACAACAGAATACTTACACAGTTAATAGTCTGCCAGACTGTTTAATAAAGAAAATTAAGACATACATTTTATATGAGTACCAAAATAAATAAACAACATTAATTACAAGTTTATAATATAATATGGTGAAAGTTAATAAGAAAAAAATTATGATTAAATGTCTGAATGTCTGGGTCGGACATTATATTTGGTGGTGATACAATAGACAATACTCAAAAGAGCAAAGTTGACATCATATCAGCTTAAAGACGTCCACTGCTGGACATAGGCCTCCCCCTGATGGGGTTTGCCATAATCGTCACGCTTGGCAGGCGGGTTGGCGACTGCAGTGTTGCTGGTGCAATGTACGTACAGAGAATGCTGCTGCCCATTCTCTATTAAGTCCCATCGTCGCCTCGGATATAACATTACATAAGACACCATAACGGAACTTGTCACGCGCGGAGTTGAGATCACGTGTGTGCTAATACAAATTTTGGTCGAGCTTCAAACACAGATGAACAATTACCTACCAATGGAAACAAAAGTAAAAAATATGAAGATCGTGTTAGTCAACAGCTCTCTGAGTTCTCTTTTTTGGTGTTTCTTGTCAAAGTAGTCAGTCAATTTTAATAAGATCATCCAACTGCTGGTCGTAGAAAGCTGCAATTTGGCATGTAGGTTCCTTGGGGAGTGTAGGATGAGAGGGTTTCCCGAAATTCTTACGGAAATGGGAAAACACGGGATATGAGCGTATGAATTCTCGGGCAAAAGCTAGATTGACAAAAAATTTAAACTCTTTACAAAATAAATATAAATTTAGCAACAGATAATGTTGAAATTACAGCAAATTTCGTTAGGATGTTTATTCAAAATACGATAACCAGATAACAATTCGTACCGGATGACAAAATTGTTAATAAAAATTTTATACATTTACAATAAAGGTTTATTTCCAATGATTTATGTGTAGGACGCATTTTGGTTATCTCATCGGTTTTAGCAAACAAACCATTTGTCTTGCTATAATTGTCCGTCCGTAGATTAAATTCGTTAGTTCCGAATAATTAAGGATACTGATTAATGGTAGCGTAGATATCAGGGCGCTTCTATAAATTTTCTTTGTTAACTTTAATTGAAACGAGAGTACCCACGAAGTTTGTTTGCGGTGGTTGTATCTATTTAGTAACTGGCCTAGACCTGACGTCTTTCGTTGCTTTATGTTTGACAATTTTGGGTGAGGTTACTGAAGTATTTTTTTTTATTTGTTTGTTTTATTACAATCTAGCCTAATAAGGCTAATGAGCTATTTTAATCTAACTTAATTTGCTAAAAGTAAAATTATATCTAAGAGCACGTCCATTGCGTTTACTTAGCGTCTATTAAGGCAAAGTCACTTTGTTCTTATGTCCATATAAATAGCTAGGTAATACAGGGTTATTTTTTAATGACCGGCCAAATTTTCACAGGGTGTTCTACCCATGAATATGAACAAGATTCACTATGGAACCAACTCTGAAATCACGAAAAAAAAACCAGTATTTTACGTGGAGTGGTTGCCTACCAGACTTCCACAACCCAGTTACTGGGTTACACGTTACTTCTTGGCAAGACTACTATCCAATTTTTTGGCTTCTAACTATCCGTAACGACTGCCAAAGATCTGCAAACGTCAACCGTGACCAATGGCTTTCTGAGGCACGGAGGAGTCTCGATATGTTAAGATGGTCCCCCATCCACAGACCAACCTCGCCAAGCGTTGCTTAACGTTGAGGATCGATGCATGCGACTTCTATTAATTAGCCACGAGCTCACTGATAACTTAAGGAAATCACTTGATGTTTTGTACTTGAACATAATCTGACTTAATTAATTTCAAGTAATTGCTTCCCGTATTTCTAAATGTCAAATCTTCACCTTTATGAGCTTTTGACCTAAGGGATCATTGAACGCATCGTTGACGACAAGTTAATGAACCCTGACAACATGATCGATAATTAAACGTTTTTGCTCACAGAATTTATGAACCTTTTGTGATTAAATTGATAAAAAGTTATGCAACGTTTTTATTTTGGTTACCTAAAATTGATTTTTAGCAATCATAACGAATTAAAATAACGTGAAACGGGACGTATTTAATAACGACAATCAGCCTCAGTGACGTCACTGCTTTTATGACAACGAAAAGACGTCCTTATTTCTTTGGGTTAAGATAGTTCATGACCAGTGGCAGACAGGAGTGATTTCATCGTCCGATAAAGCGCAATTTTGAAAGTAAATTATAGCGTTTTAATTTTTTTAATTTATGTGTGAATTATTTAATACGGAATTCTTCAAAATGAAAGTAAGATGAAAATATTACATGTTCCCTATCAGTCTACCTAGCTTTTTCCCAACCATGTTGGGGTCGGCTTCCAGTCCAATTGGATGCATCTGAGTGCCAGTGTTTTTACATGGAGCTACTGCTCACCTGACCGTCACAAAGTCAAAGTCAAAACGTTTATTTTGGCCATTAAACGGCACTTTTGAACGTCTTCATTTACATTTCAAAAATAATATGTATAAAAAATAAAGTGACTCTACTGTCCGTTCGCAAAGGTAGATTCTTACGGAGAAGAACGGTCAAGAAACGTCATAGTTACTTCACAACTCAGTACGGGGTAACACGATACTTTTTGGCAAGACTGGTGTCAGATTTTCTAGCTTCTGCCTGGTACGGGTGTAACGACTGTCAATTTAGTTAAAATGACAGCCGGGACCAACGGCACTGCAATATTTTATAAAATATATTATTATTATAAATGGTGTTAAAAAGCAACTACAAGAACTTCGCGTACATGGTCGGTATCATCTAAACACCGTATCCCAAAAAAAAAGACATATTTTAAGCGTTGTTATTTTTTCATACTTGGAAATAACGTAGCAAAATATTTTTTGTGCACTGTACTGCGGGGCTGCGTCTACGCGGAGTACAGTGCGCATAATCAATAAATTTGAGCGCAGTGAAAATATTGCATATTTTTTATTAATTTTTATTTGTTAATCACAACTCCTTAAATTTGTTGCAGTTGATTTGCTAACGCCGTATAGATTATTATTTTATTTTTTTATTGACTTTATTCCAGCGGAATAGTGAATTATTGGGATAGCTGTACCAATTCCGTGAATTATACACAAAATGATTTCAAATGCTAATAATATTTTCATACAAGCTGGTTATTCTGATTTCCCATAATTACAAACTTAATTTATTAAATTGATCTCATTTACTCTGAATTGTTTCGGTTTAAATTGCTTCATATTATTTTTATTCTCCAATTGTTCAAATGTGTGAATTCATTAAATTGCTAATGAATTCATGCATTATGGATATCCAGTTAATTGTGTATCTACACCATTTCAGTGGATAATTGGGTAAAGAGAATTGGAGCTTATATTTTTTAAATTAATAATTAAATATTATGCTTTATGCCAAGTACATTTTTATAATAAGCAATAATAATATATTCACTTCTACGGCCGCAATACAAACCATTTCACCTTTAAACGCACACATTTCCTAAAAGGCCTTGCCACTAATAGACTAACATTTACACTTTAGGCCATACACAGCGACCGCAGAATGCGGAACGTGGTAGTCGAGGTGATAAATAACTCAGGATTAGTCATTAAAATACAAGTTAATTATATTTACTTCTGAATTTGTCATAATGCTGACTCATTAAGTATAAACATGATTTTGTCTGAGAGTCGGATTCCGAAAGTTGATTTACAATTTATTTGGTAGTTTTTAAGTGAGCAATTTTTTTTTGCTTCGACACCAAAACAAAATTCAGCCAGAAGGTGAGGCACCTTTTATTAAAAGATTGAAGATATTATGTCTTTTAGAAGGACCAGCCAGAAGAGAGAGTAGAGGAATGAATGACCTGCGACGGTTGCGGAATTTGTTCGAAAGAGTTACTGCGGCATTGGAACGCAAGGACATTAGGAAGAACACGGGTGGGTTTTAGTCAGTAAGAGTCTGACACTGACACTCTGTGTCAATTGATAATTACCCATTTTTTTTAAAAAGGAGGATTGAATGACTCAGAAGGATTCATAATTATGAACCTTAGCTTCTAACGGTACAAATATACAGCTTGGCAAAAAAGAGTATGATGTGGTGACAAGTGGAACTAAATATTTCACTAAAGCCAAGTAGTTTCGACATCATAGGTTTCCAACCTATGATGTCGAAACTACTTGGCCGACAAATGTTAGATTTTGAGTAACGTTTATTGTTCCACATTTATTTTTAACGGTTTGATTAAATTCTCTTATTAAGTGAGATGGTGGCGCCCTCATTTTTTCCAAACTCTTTTTTGCCAAGCTGTACCTAACGTTTAAAACCACACATAACATCACGGCTCCCGAAGTGTTGGGAAGAGGTCTACCTATAGTATTCCCACATTTCGGCAATTTTGTTTAAATCCCCTAAATTAGTGTGCGAGCTATTATAAAATCTTTATTCGAATTTAAATGGGTAAATTTTGAATAAATCTCTGATGTAATTTAAGTAAAATAACAATGTTTCATGCTTGTTTATTCCTGTATCATATTATTATGCGGAGGAAGGATGTCAAATAACATTTAACAATACCTATTGATTTAATAAATTAGTTACAAAGTTATATTCATTTATTTGATTTACCTAATTTACTTAAAAGGTTGTACATGTATTCTGCATGCAATAGTAAATTTCATGAGGAATAGTGACAAAGTAACAGTAATTTATTTGATTAACCTAATTTACTTTAAAATATTTTCGTATGCTGGATGCTAATAAATCTCATGAGGAACACGCATAGCCCGTATTATGAGATGACATGAAAATTCAGAGAATGATGTTGTAACAGTATTACCATTTGAAATTGTACGGTTCTTTACCTCTGCAAACATGGAATGTACGATAGTCAAACAATGAGAACGAGCCCATAGCCCGCATTTTGCTCTCACTAACCACGTTAAGGAAATTATCCGACCGAATCCTAATCATTCAACTGTCTCCAGACTTGAATAATGTTAGACTTTACTGTTACAATTAGGATTTGGTAAAGATTTACCAGTTTAGATCTTTTTTTTATTATAAGCACGCGCTTAACCACTATCTCACCTCATAGCAAGCGATGATGTGGCCGAAGATGGAGCACGCTTGCCTAGAAGTAACCTATTCACTCTTGACTTAAAAAGTCCTGGATTGTAGCTATCAGGAAACACAGACTCTGGCAGGGAATTTCACTCCTTAGCTGTACGCACACTGAATGTGTTCCCAAAACGTTTTTTGCGTGTGGCTGGGATGTCCACCATGTACCGGTGGCGCATCGCATGCCGTATGTCTTAAGGTCCGATGATGGAATGGGCTTGGCGGAATTCTTAGCGAAATATCTATTTTTTGTGTTTTGTTCCAAATAGATTTCATTTAGAAATGCAATGTAGTTTTTGGTAGTTCCTTTGATTTGGTCTAAAAAATAATGACTAACCCAGGGCGGGAAGTCTCGACATAGTTACCGATTGCCTACCGACCGAGTTCGTTCGATAAGTCCTTAAGCCACCCGCACGTAGTCCATCGTACGATCAAAATCAATGATATGATCTGTAGATCGCGTTCCTGTTGCTTTTTTTTTTTTAAATAACGTTGCCCCACACTAGGATTTTCTCCTGTATCGTGGGTGCGTTTACAGACATATAATCTCACATACACAAATAGCCAGACCCGGAACAACTATCTGTAGGCCATACAAATATTTGTTCCGTGCGGGAATCGAACCCGCGACACGCAGCGCAGCAGTCAATCGCTCAACCACTGCGCCAACCATGTCGTCAAACGATTGATTGATTGTATACGAGCGGCCTTAGGACTTATCGACCGAACTCGGTCGGTAGGCGATCGCTATCTATATCGAGACTGCAGGCACAGGTTTGATTCAATGAATTATGCCTCTCAAAGTTCGTCACAACACCCGGTTCCTGCCCTTCCGTTTCCAGTCTGTTCCAGCTACTTTTAAAAGGAATCTATGTTGTTGATTTATATTTAATAATTTTTAAAAGTTAAAACAGTTCCTTGGTGTTTAATGTCTCACAGGTTCCGTAGAGTTTATCTATTTATACATACTGACTAATATAATGAAAGCTAAAAAGTTTATTTGTTTAAACGTGCTAATCATTGGAACTACTAGAATGATTACCACTACAGCCCTTAGGAGTTGAGAGAAAGAATAAAGTCAGAATGAATGCGAAGCGAAAACGAAGTAATCGCGCGGTTGGGTGATAGGTACTGAAGGGCATAGCTGATCTACACTATCTACACTAATAATAATATTATAAAGAGGAAAGATTTGTTTGTTTGTTTGTTTGTTTGAAATGAATAGGCTCCGAAACTACTGAACCGATTTGAAAAATTCTTTCACCAGTAGAATTCTGCATTATCAGGGATGGACATAGGCTATAGAATATTTAAAAAAAAGGTAGGGATCCGTATGAAAATTTCGATAATGTAACCCAAGGTGTGAGAAAAAATCCTTATATCGCGTACGCTGCGGAATCTATTGACAATAGAGCAAAGTGATTTACTACAGTTTTATAGAAATCATCAATATCTACAAAAAAGTCCGCAATACAATATGTCTAACTATTATGGATAAGTCACCATGACCGCTTTTTGTTCAAATTATTCAAGCAAATCCCTGGCGATATGAAAAAATGGTAATTTCGGTATCATGATATTAACCCTTATCCATTTAAATGGTTTGATAATTAAGGTTGATTATGTCCGTGTAAATTACACTTTAAATTATTCAAATCGGACCTTTCGTTCAAAAGTTACGACGGTAATAAACATGTTCGAAATAAGAAAAATGTCGTGGCTTGAGCGAACTGGGGAGAATGGTATCAATGCTTGGTCCGATGAAGTTGAAACACGGCATTTAAATGATTTCGATAAAACAATAAGAATAACAAATGTTTGAATTTTTTGAAAATAATCTACGTACATAATAAGGGGTGAAGCAGGGGTGATTAAGTTTTTAGGGCAGGACATTATAGCGTGCTTCAATTTACGTCGGAATGCTATTTGAACAAACTAAAAGTGGGATAATTGAAACTGATGTACCTAACAATTTTTGCATAATCAACCTCTGACGGGCTGAACGGGGTGAACAGTTGCGCTGAACCTGGGCTTGAGACAAGGGAGATTCTGTCAACTGTGGCGTGGCGTAGGCGATTGTCAATACGTCAAATATGTATGGGATTGACAAATGCTATCGAAATGGCACGTTATGAAATTCCTTCATTTTGGCATTTCGACAGTCGCATTCGCTAATTAGATGGTACATTGTCTAGGGCCTCCTGAGACCGTAGAATAAGTTTCCAAAACTAACCTTTATAAGGGGGTATAGGGGGCGTTGAAGTTTGTGGAGTACCTACTAAACCCCCCCGCGGACGAAGTCGCGGGCGAAGTGCTAGTCTTAAATAATTTTATTGCCTTCACCATTGAATCTTCTTGTAATCTAAACAACAAATACTTCTCACAAAATAGTCTTAATAATTTTCCCAGAAATATAATCACTTTAAATATTTTCAGACACCTAAACGGAACACTGCTAAAATTTTTGTTATGATTGAGAAATCCCTCAAGTGGTAATCGAGCCTTCGTTTCAATAAAATAATTGAAGTTTATTTCGTTTCAAAAAGCATTTATTCCAAGTACTCTCTTGTTAGCTAAAATACTGATTCAGGAGAATAGATAATTTACTCCGTTTATTTGAATACTTAATTTGTCTTGTTTCCCGGGTGAGTATTGGGTGGGTCTTTTCTCATTATCTATCTTCTTTCCATTGAATTTCCTGAAGTAAATAGAATCTTTAAATGTTTACACATACATAATCATGTTAAGGATTATGAAGATCAACATAATTATTTTTGTGTATAAGGATTACACGTTTAATTAGAAAGAAACAAAGTGAAGGCTTTATTTAAAAAAAAACGTTCAAGATCCATTCACAAGTCGTATCTTAGCGACAATAAATGAAAAAAGGAGAACAATGTACCAATGTGTTTCAAATTCTGAACAATGTTAGAATACTAACGTTCTTTAAACGTTCTCTCTAATGTAAAAAGTTTTATTAAAAATTTCGGATTGCTGAGGGCTTAGTTTGATGTTTTAACGTACTCGATCGCGTTAACGTAAACGTTCGCTTATGTCAAATTGTATAGAATAAACTGGTTGTCCGTGAGTGTCACCAGACGGCGCTGATTCAGTTTCAATACAAATTGACGTTTACGCTAACGCGATCGAGAACGTTAAAAAACTCGCACTAAGGTCACTAAACATTATAAGCAGCTTATCTCAAACTCAAAGTACCTATTTATTACAATTAAACCATTATCAGACACAGTTAGATCTCTATGGAGAAAAACGTGCCAGAAAGATCATGGGAGTTTCTCGCAGGCAGTTGTCACTTCGCTGAGCGGAATAATTGGAGTGATGACTGTGTGATACAATTCATAATTATGTTAGTCCTAATTAGTGTCTCATGCGAGACTACGTAATTAAAACTGGTCTCTTTGCACACACTTTCATGGTAGCTACTTGGAATTGTACAAGGGTTCCAACTGGAATCCTTGTGCAATTTATAATTACAACCAATATTTTTCTAACCTAATATTCCCACTGCTGGGTACTGGCCTCCCCCATATTTTTCAACTAACTTCATCTTCTGCCTTTTTAGACAAAAAAATGGTTACATTGTTCCCTACTAATACACCGCAGTCTATCTACTGAATACGAACTGATAAGATGTCAAAGATTTGGCAGGAAAACGTGTAGTTCTTGAAGCCTTGATTTATGTAACATTTCTTTGAAATTGTAATATCTAACAAATATTTTACTACAAATCTGTTAGGTTGAAGATATATGAACAATGAACATCCCTAGAAATATTTCACGATTCTCTATGTACATACGAAATTTTTTTTTCTGCCGATACCTACATGTGCCAGTTGCTTTGAAGGAGTATCAAATTGTCTGAGGTCACAGACCTCACCTTAGGAGATGCCACAAGGCTAAAAGGTAACAACGACCTGTAAAATGATTTTTCAGCAATTAATGTTAAGGTGATATTTAGCGTGGGTACTCTTTTAGTTCGTCTCAGTTTTTTCGCTTATGTCTCATCATTCCGCAATGTTTGCTGTTACATAATAATTTAATTACATAATGCAAAGTGTATAGAATCATTTGCTTTTAGCTAAAAGTTAAAATTTTTGAGTAGGTGTTTTTGAAATGTCGAATCATCAATGTCAACGGAAAAAGGTCTTTAGTTATTAAAGGCTTTTGAATTACAAAGCCAAAATAAAAAAAAGCCAATTTGTTTTATCCATTTAATAAATACCATTATTTTTTCTTTTATTATGTCACTTTCCAGGAGGAAATAAAATGCTGTAGAACACTTATGTAAAAAACTCTATTAATCTAAAGGATTTGTTTGGGAACTCTTTTAGTGAGCCAAAACATGCTAACAAAAAAATCTTTAGGAAATAACTAGTAAAAAGTAATATGTTTTTTATGTTACAAATTGTTTATATGGCTATTAAGTACCTATTAAAATTATTAAATTTTAAAAAATAAACAGCTTTTCACATTTTCATATAGTTTTGTTCTGTCAATATTATGTCTACTTTGTTTCAACAATCATGCCTACGTTGATAAACACCTGTTATATTTTTTTGTATAAAAGCAAGGTTTGTATGTGAGCATTACGCATTTATGTTGATTTCTATTACCACACGCTTATTTTTTTTCAACTCCTTGTTACTGCGAAACATAACCTTTAACAACTCAACAATGTTTTCAAACGCGTTTATGCATCATTCATAAATTTTAATAACTTATAAACCTGAATATGTTTGCTTAAGCGACTTACTTTAAAAACCGGTACTAATAAATTAAGTTTTGTAGGCGCCAAAGCTATTATTTAGACTAGTATTTGTAAAATATCTTTGCGAGTTTAGTCCGTCTGCATTTTTTCATTCTTTTGTTCCTGTTTTTCCGGTATACCTATAAAGAAGGATTATTTTTGATAACCCGTTATTTTTTCTTTTTATTCATTTGCCTTGTTAGGTATTTATTTGGGCACAATAATGTAGATAGAGATCACCAGGAAAGCAGTGAAGCTCGATAAGTTCAGGGAAAACGATTCAAATTTTATGGATCTAATGTTATCTGTCAGAGTTGGACAGAGTGGAGTAAAAAAAAACCCAAACCAAAACTGTTATCCATACCAAACAAGAGAAAGAGTAGAGCCGGGTAAATATTTAATCAAAGTTTAGCTTTGCCGCTCAATTCAAGAAACACGTTTCGTTTCTATTGTTTGGCCTGACTGATTTTATTTTTTCCAAATTTTAGGCTTCAGAAATTGAATTTGAACCCAGCTTGAAAAAAAAAAAAAATAAGTATTTATAAATGCTACATTCATTTCGCCGTCAATCTTTTTGACAGACCTAAAAAACACACGAATTCAGTAATGAATATTTAATGTTGCTAACATTTTATATTTCATTTTTAAAACCTCTCAGGACAGTATCAAAAGAAAATCAAAAATCCAAAGTGGCTTACATTGAAAGAAAATTGTAATTACCATATTCTTCTTGAAGTCTGACTTCGTGACCTCGTCTCAAGTCTAACAACATTTGAATCTGCATATCAAGTTATATAATTAGGAGCTTATGACTAAATAATCACAGCCGCACGGTTCGATCAAGCGCTCGCGGAGGTCAGTCCGTGAACTGAAAAGAAAGAAATAAAAAAAGGAAGAAAGAAAGAATAATCATATATTTAGCACATGCACGAAACACGCACGCTACATAAAAGTAACAAACAAGCGCGAGTCGGACTCGCGCACGAAGGGTTCCGTACCATTATCTACAAAAAAACGGCAACTAAATCACGATTGTTGTATGGGAGCATCTTAAATATTTGTTTTATTTTAATTTAACTATTTATTTTTAAAGTGAATATTATTACTAAATATCCTGTGAATATATCAAGCGTCTACCTGTTGCCGTTATCAAAAACGAGCAAACAGTCACGTTTGTTGTATGAGAACCCCCTTAAATATTAATTTTATTCTGTTTTTTAGTATTTGTTGATAAAACAGCAACAGAAATACATAATCTATGAAAATTTCAACTGTCTAACTATCACGGTTCATGAGACACAGCCTGGTGACAGACAGACGGACGACGGACGAACGGACGAACAGTGAAGTCTTAGTAACAGGGTCTCGAAAAGAAAAAAATAAAGAAAAAGAGTTTATTTGCACCAAGCAAGACGTACATAGGTACCATAAAAAAAACTGAGCTGCATCCGATTAGACTGGAAGCCGAATCCCAAAATAGTTGGATAAAAGTTACGTTATTATTATATCTATCACAAACTGTCCCACAGCTGGGCAAAGGCCGAAATAATGGTATTTCAGTATGCGGCAGACTTATCCAGCATAGTCCCATTAAATTGGGCAGCCTTCTGAGCCGCGTCCACAATCTGTGAATGTTTTATTGTATTCATTCTTGTCATTCTACTTGTACGCAAAGGTCAACGAGTCTTTTGATCAGGTAAACTGGCTGTGACGCTGTATCTGGCCGAGTTAGTGATTTTTATTTGTTTTGTGGTCAGACATAAAGTTATGAAAGCGTCCAGTTAACTGTGGTGACGCAGAGGAGTGACGTCAGGTGCAGTGGTATGTGACGAGTATCGAGAGAATAAACTTTGATCGTACGTCATTCGTTAAGATTGTTGGTATGGTAGACACCAGATAAATGTTTAATACCATCATTGACCCACATACATTTCTTGACTTTCTTAATATCAAAAACAGAAATAATGACATAGGCTGTCCTGAATCGACTTTTATCGCGATCCTTTACATTCTTTAGTAATGAAAAACGGTTCATAATTTATTATTCGGATATCTACGAAGGGATATTAGAGAAAGGTCATAAGAGTGCTTACTATAGGTTCTGTTAGAAAGTGGTCTCAAGGTAGGTAGGTATATCGCATCTCATGACACAAAATATATTTTTATTTTTTCGCTTTTGACCTCTATCTCACCTGATGGTTAGCGATGAATCAATGATATAGTTGATTGATAAGGTAAATAATATGATTCCTTGAATGTTAGTGACGCTGAGAAAATGATTAGGCAAAGGAACAAGTGTCACAAAGTGGCACTCTATTAGTTATGTATAATACATAACGATTGTAGATTTTAGTTTAACTGCCGTGGTCGAGTGGTTTAGGCTTGTGACCCGGTGGTCGTGGGTTCGATTCCCACGGAAAGCATACTTTGTAAAGTTGTTTCCAGTTTGGCTAGGACATTGCAGGCTTGAATCACCTGATTGTCTGATAAAGAGATGATTCCGTGCTTCGGAAGGCAAATATAAGCCGGTGGTCCCGGTCGCCAAATGGCGGTCGACAAATAAACCATGTCAGAGGCCCTTGAGGCGGTTTAGAAACTCTGACACTAGGGTGTGTGGGGTCGTTAGACCTTACTGCCCACAGGATAAGAAAAAGACGATTGTAGAAAAATCGAAAATTGACATGCACTATCATAATGTCGTGATTTACTACAAACATTTTGGCATTTCGACTGTCATAATTGCCGATAAAAATGTCACTTCGTTTAGAGCCCAAGGAGGCTTACTCATTTACATCACGTGATTTAGCTAAATATAACATCTTCTCTATATAGCACAAGCTTTTGCCCGCGGCTTCACCCACGTAGATATCGGTTATCATGTAAAAAAGGAGCATACGTCCTTCACCATATCCCAGACTATATATCTCCCAAATTTTATGACGATCCGTTCAGCCTTTTTAGCGTGAAAGCGTAATAGACAGACAGACAGGGAATAGTAGTTTATGCAACGACCATATAAAAAGGGTTATTAAAACACGAGTGTGGGTTTATCACACGAGGCGTAGCCGAGTGTGATAATAGCATCGCACGAGTGTTTTAATACCTAATTATATGCCGTTGCATACACTATTTTATCTTCACTCATACAGTTGAAATAAAATAAGTGAAAAAATAGTTAATTCCAATATGGCGGATATTCTCATTGCGTATTCGAATGACTGCGCAGCGCGCTCAATCATAGACAAAGATAAAAGCTGGCTCATTGACTTAAGTCAATGAGCCCGCGCCAAAAATTAAAAAGAAAAAGTGTGCTATAAAAATTAAAAAGTTATTTTATGATGCAGTTGTTTAAAAATCGAAGGAAAATGTTGAATCGTAATGGTTATTTTTTTAAAATTTTACCTATCCACGAAAAAAAAGTATGTATTTATGCATTCGTTTTTGAACTCATATTTGGAACATTACGTTGTGAGTGTAGATAAAGTTACTTTCTCATTTATAATATTATTAATAAAGTAGGGATTGGCTACACCTGTAACCTTTTAAAATACATACCTACATAGAAAAAAAAACCTCACGTGATTTAATCAAATATTATGATCATAAATAATCTGAGACAGCCAGTGACTTAGCCTTGGTAACAACACTAACCTTACAGGTTGCACAATATAAACTGGTGTGTTGCATAGAATTGTGCTTACTTTGTTAAGCGTGGTGCAACCGAATGATTAGTGTGCGTCTACGTAAATTATCGTTACCATATTCTGTTTGAAGGAAAGCCTCCCACTAGGTGGACCGGTGACCTGGTGAGGGTCGCGGGTAGCCGATGGATGCGAGACGCACAGGACCGGTTGTTGTGGTGACACTTGGGGGAGGCCTATGTCCAGCAGTGGACGTCTTTCGGCTGATATGGTGATGATGATATTCTTTTGTCCTTACTTATTTGTTCAAATTGATAAGAGGTAGGCATAACTGTCTTCTCTTTCAATACTTCTAATATTAGTCCTCTCAATAGTCTCTTTCTGGCCATAGACAACATGACTAGAAATAAGGTCTTTCACACGGTACCTTAATTGAGTTTTCATTTTATGAGTATCCTATTTACATGAAATAATAGGTACATTATAAATTATTAGCACCTACCCAAACAGGTGAGTACTAATGATAATTCATTATTTTTGAGTGTAGTTTTAATGAAGATGCGAGAAGTATGGACAAGGGGCCCATACTATGACATGCCAATGCCATCATGTTTCAGTTGAGAGAAAGAGATAGTACTGGGGACTGACAAGTCATAGTATGGCCCCTGGCCAAACGTAATATACCAACCTAGTCTAGGAGATACCAATTTTCTGACGGAATTTTTGACATGGTAACGCTGTCTGACTTAAGTAGGCATCGTAATTCAGTAATGTATGATAATTCAGTAATGTATGATAATTCAGTAATGCTGTTACTTCGCGCTTCCCCTAATTCAATAAAATCGCCTGACTGACGTGTCCTAATGACAATTGCGACAGTCCGGACAGCTAACACGACGATAATGTCCTCCTAAATCGATAGATTGACGTGCATTAACGGAACAAGGGGAAATGCGAGACAATTTTGCAACATTATAAATTGAGGAAAAATGGGAATTGAATTTAGAATACTGTTCTGACGTGTTTGAAACGGTTCTAAGCGCATGGTGTTAAAATTACTTACGTATTTAAGTTATGAATCAGATTTCTTACGCAAAATGTTGTAAGATTGTCGTCATCGAGATGGTCTGAGGCAGGATAACTGAATAACGGTTTTAAAGGTTTTACGTCATAAGTTTTTATATTTTACGAAGTAAGATTATGATGATAATATCATACTGGTGGGACAAAAAACTTCATTGTAGCAGAAGAGACCATTAAAAAAAAGGTACTCTTGTGTTTTTCATCAACGTGTGTGCGTAGGCTAATGGTAAAGAAATCGTTTTTTTATTGAACAAGTTATGTATTACCTGGATGATAAACAATTTATATTTCAAGTTAATAAGGTTTCCATCGACCTTTCCCCAAACCTTAACCTTCCCGATTCCCATCAGCCTGCTCCCATGGGGATTAAAGGATAATGGTTTGCGGTTACAAGGGAGGAAGGAGGGTCACACACCAATTTATTAGACCGACAGTACTTACACAGGCAGTTTCAAACGCCTTTGACCACATTTTACCATTACCCAAATTTAACCAACCCTACGTTTTCGCCATTAATTTTATGCTAAAATTTATAATAGAAAGTGTCAAATCCATCGACATTTTTTAAGCTGAGTTGAAAGATGGTTGGAAATTTTCGTTAGAATGTCAATGGATTTTAATTTCGATGGATTATGAAGACTTTTTATTACTTGTCATTTTCGGCACGGTTCATTGGATTCAATTTTGATTTTAATTATGACGACTAAAACGCAGTTTTTCAAAAACCTTCGACCCGAAGTGCATTATTATAAGGTCATATTTTTGTTTTCAATAAAATAGTATCGTTTTATACAAGCTTCTACCAGCGGCTCCGCTCATGTGAAAATTAAAAATTATCCTAAGGGGACAATACTCTCAGAATAATATTAGATGGACCAGGATCGGTGCGCAGAGCGAGCCAGAGGACGAGTGTCGTCGCTGAGGAAAGCCTAGGAAAAGCTGGCGTGACGAATTGGAGGCGTTCATGATTGGTCAAGATTAGCCAGATAGTACCCAAACTACTAACTACTTTCCGACTAATCTTGACCAATCATAAACGCGAAAAGTGGAAGGTTATGGTTACCTTTTACCAGCTGTAAGATAATATAGATTAATCAGAAAACGTCCTATTTTTTTTTTATTAGAGATGGGTTTGCTCTTGACTCTAGTCAATGTCAGAGATGACAGAGACAAAGTCTACGAGGAGCGAGCTTACTCAGAAGGAGCCTGTTCACTCTAACTTTGAAGAGATTAGGGTTGTAAGCATTTGGAAACACAGACGCAGGCAGAGAGTGCTATTTCAGGAGACGGTGTACCATTGTGTGAAGTTTCATCATAATCCGTTAAGACGTTAGACTTTAAGAAATTACTAACAGACAAAAAGACGGAACGAGTCACTTCCGCATTATAATTTAAAATATGGATAATGGAATCATTTTTAACAGAATCGTCTTTTCGTATTATTTTTCAACACGTTCTGCAATAAAATTATTGTATTAACAACTACCTATCGTATTTTACAAAAACTCACACCATAAAAAGTCAAACATGAACGCAGTAAATAACTAAACCCGGGTATTATTTTTACCAAAAGTAAGTAAATGGTCAAATTATTTAACCTAAGTGGTTACTTAATCTTAGATAATCAAACAGTAGTTAGTTACTTCTAACTTAATATAAACTAGATAATGTTGGTCCCATAATTTAGGCAAGTTTCATAGTTTAGTGCAGGGGTGTTCCGGCCATTTTGGCATTATTCCAAAAACGAGTACAAAGGGGCTATTCGCATTAATTACTATCAAAAAGTACTTTTTCTGTGATACGCGAAGTCTGGCATTGTTGATAGAATAAATGATGTTATGGCAAGTCAGAAGCGTTTATTTTTATGATTTTTGGGTATCGTCTAAAAATCCCATATTTGAAAAAAAAAACAATAACGGTTGTTCGTTGGTGGATCCAGCTATTCAGTGTTTTTTTTTTGGTTTGCTCTAAATACAGGGGTGGCGAATAAAAACATCTTAAAGTCTAATCAAGTTTAGGTGGTACAAAGTTTACCGGGACACTTAGTTCTCTAATAAAAAAACAATTATGTATTATGTGTTAAAAAACCGCTAGACCATACAAGCAAAAAATGATTTGAAGAAGGTCACGCTTCGGTGCCAACCAAACTTAGATGTTAACTAAAATGAAGATTTTAGTATCAAAAAAATTTCGAAACGACTTTTTTATTTTATATTAAAATGCAAATCAAGATCCGTATCAAGATGTTTAAAGTTTCCTGTTCCAAACTCATAAAAAATACCTACTTAATGACAGTAATTTGTTAAATAGAGCAAAAAATAAATTTGAAAAGGGTAACAAGTGTCCTATATCAAATATGTCATTGAAACTCAAGTAACTGACTTAGAGCGGTTACGCACTGCATCCGATTCAAATTCGTGAAAATACGGAAATGAAAAACTCGGACCGAATTCGGATATTGCTTTACGCACTGCATCCGAATTCGGAATCTAGAGTCGAAAAACTCGGCCCTCTGATCCAAATCGAAACTATTCTTGGGACGTCTTTGGCATATCTAAGATTTCTTTTATTATTTAGCCGCGAGCTCCAAACAAATATGAAACATAACTTATGCAATACGACGAATATGCTATCATCATCATACAACAACAATCCTGTGCGTCTCACATCCATCGGCTACCCGTAAACCTCACCAGGTCATCGGTCCACCTTGTGGAACGCCTTCCAACGTTGCGTCTTCCGGTACGCGGTCGCCACACTCCAAATCTTTTCGGCCCCATCGACCATCTGTTCAGCGAGCAATGTGGTTTGCCCACTACCACTTTATCTACGGAATATGTTATACGAAGTTCCAAATTAATTCTTTGAATCCTTTTTTTTTCAAAAGCGGATCTTTTTATGTCCGGGCCTATCAACGTTGTCATGATTTCGTAGTAAAATACATTTAATACACATAACTAATTATAACATATCCTTCTTAACACGAGTTTTATTTCTAGAAATAATTATGAGTGACAAGAAAATGCTTGATTGGTGACACAATTCCGGATTCCTCAAACTGTTTAAGAAAACATTATTTAATCTAAACAACGATTAAAAAATAGTATTTGGAAATTATTACCCTATTGGATCTCAACAAAAAGACATAGTGAAATCCTATCAAAAACCGGCCAAATGCGAGTCGGATTCTCAAAAGGGTTCCGTACCATATACCGAAAATAAAACACGTTTCTTGCGGGAGAGCTGCCATTAAATTTATTTTTTATTATTCGTTGTTATAGCAGCAATAGAAATACACACTGAGTGAAAATATCAACTGTCTACCTATTACGGTTCTTGAGATACAGTCCGCTGACAGAAGGACAGCGGAGAGGCCTAGTAATAAAAAAGAAAAAGAAAGAAAAGAAAAATATTTAATGTTACTATTTTTATTGTTTTTAAGTATTTATTATTGTTATTATTTTGACGGATTGGTTCTCCTTTGGGACGGAACCCTAAAAATAAAGAAAGAAAAACATTTATTTGACGACAATCAATCAGGTCAATCAAATTTTCTTAGAACTAAGTATCTTGCGTCAGGCGTATCAAGTTTTATTACAATTGGTTCAACTTGAAAGTTTGTAATAACACCGAGAAGAGTAAACACTCCTAAAAACATTAGTAAATTATGCAAATCACTCAAGGTCGACAATACTAAGAGTTCAATGCTAAGCGACATTGAACTGTTAGTCTATAGATACAAAGTTATTAAAACAAGCTATGTGGACTAGGATTTAAATGACCTTTTCAAAAAAACGTTGAACCACAATTTTACGATTTAGTTTTTGTGCAAAACTGCCAAAACACAATGAGGATTAAAATCATTGAGAAACAAAAAAGTTTATTCTAAAAAAAGTAGTTTTATGCTGGCATTTCCTCATTGATAGTCGAAACTCAAATATTACAGCTGTAGATATCTAAGTAACAAAATATATATATTATATTATGTAGGTTTTTCAATACAACTTAGAACTATTGACGTGATTTGATATCTGCTTGCCAAACCATCTAGAAAAACTCATTTTTAGGGTTCCATACCCAGAAGGTACAAATGGGACCCTATTACTAAGACTTCGCTGTCCGTCTGTCCGTCTGTCTGTTACCAAACTGTATCTCATGAACCGTGATAGCTAGACAATTGAAATTTTCACGGGTAATGTACTTCTATTGCCGCTTTTTCATCAAGTACTAAAAACAGAATAAAGTAAATATTTAGGTAAGGCTCCTATACAGCAAACGTGACTTTTTTGCCGATTTTTTTATAGATAATGGTACAGAACCCTTCGTGAGCGAATCTAACTCGCACATATTATTGAGGCACGCGCTTGACCACCATCTCACCTGATGGTAAGCGATGATGTGGTCGAAGATGGAGCACGCTTGCCTAGAAGTAACCTATTCAGTCTTGACTTAAAGACTCGTTTGCTTTATAAGCGAATTAGTCGCTTTTTACAAGGCAATTAAATGTATTATTAATTTGCACTATTAGTTTTGTATGTCCTAAGGGGGAGGGAAGTCGTAGATATTTAATTTTGCAAGATCGATTAAGTTCTGATGATTACTTGAGTGCTTGATCAAAATGTACTGTATAGTATACCTATCATGTATACTTGAAATTAATAAAAAATGTTAATAGATTATATCAAGTTTAACAACAACAACTAAGCTCTTTTTATTTTTCAAGTTTATTGTAAAATATTTATAATTGATTTTTTTTACTGACCCTCTTGTAAAATGTATGCTGTACCAAACTAAAATGTTATTATAAGCTTACCAGCTCAAGAAATCACCGTGATTAGCCATATTTGTAACCAAAACAATTTTCAAGAGGTTTGTTCAACAGGTCTCGTAAACAAAAAAAAAATGAGGGTATTTGTTGTTCGAAATGATTAAGTCATGTTGTGGTAATTTCTTTAAACGACAATCTGGAACCGAGTTTATTTCTTCCCCAGAAATACATTTATTTTGGTCCAAACACAATACAATCAAAATTTTAAGGTCAAACAATCAAACAATAAAATATTTTAAAAACTCAATAGTTCTAACAGTGAGTCAACTGATGGTGTACGTGATCCAGCAGCCGATTATGACTAATTGCTACGTTTTAACCAAAATCCATTAATTAACAGGTAATAACCCTAATAAACAACGTATTTGAGTCTAACGGGAAAGGATAAAAAAACCCCTTTCTTAAAATTATGATTCTTTTAAAGGAAGGAAAAAGAATATTTCAGTGATTTTCACTTAGGTACTGGTTAGTGCTAACTATTGCAATATTTGGACCTAAATGAACAATGGTTTTGATGGATTCCATGTTTTTATTTCTTTGAACTATGGTTGTGCCACTACCTATCTACTTTAAAAACAAAAATTTAGCTCAATCGGTTGAAGATGTCAGCTTCAAAATTGAGCTGTAAGAATCCATCTGAACAAACATAGTTATAAACATACCTATATACATTGCAAGTTAAATGAAAGACTACATTTTTACTTAAAAAATACTGATAAGCGGCAATTGCCTTACAGCCTAATCGTTTTTGATGCCGCTGAGCTGATGCTCAGCGGCATCAAAAACGATTAGGCTGTAAAATGCCAATTATTTTTAATTTTTTCGCTACAACATTAGATGATTCTAATGTTGTAGCGAAATAATTTAAAATAATTGGTACATAAGAACCAACAACAAGGCGTAGTCAAGTAGTTTATCTACTATGTTCCAACTTTTGACCCTAACGTTACAGGGCAGTTTCATTTTAGCAAATTGTGACCCTAAAGACAACATAACCTTTTTCTTGCATGGTGATTACAATAAACACTTATAATGTGTAAGTAAAAAGGTTAAGGTTAGGGTAATTTAAATGAAATTATTTTTTAAAATTTAATTCATATTATCAATGGATAATATGAATTAAATTTTTAAAAATAATTTCATTTAAATTTTAAATGTCACTCACTACAAAAGACATAAACGCACATCTGAAAATTATTTTCATTGTTAAAAAAGTGCGTTCAAAGAAAAGTGCCAATTGAACATGCCTTACCCTTTTCAAACGTTGATGCCAGAAACAGAACCAGGGATAGATAGATAGATAGATAGATCTGTTTTGAACTTTATTACTTTGGATTTTTTTTTTTGAGAAAAAGAATTATAGTTTTTTTTTTAATTCAATTTATTCATTTTATTACCAGCGTTTGATATTCATGCAGCGTTTGATATGCATGATTGTGATAATCATGCAAGAAAAAGGGTATGTTGTATTTTGTCAATAAATTGCTAAAATAAAACTGTCCTCTGATAATAATGGTATAAAATCTGGATTAAAAAAAAACATGTGAAGATTAAGTATTTGTTATGTTTTGAAGTGGTTTTTGTAAACTAGCAATATCTACTTGACACGTAATAGATAAAGTGGAAGTTGCTACGTTTATATGATGGTTCTTCAAGCGGGATGGGATAAGTGCTTTTTTAGAATTTTTAGGTAAAAGAATTAAACATAAACACCAAAAAGTGCTTACAATATTAAGATTGTACACTTTTATTTATTTAAAAACTTCCACTGGTAAACTTTAAGAACTAATTAAAATAGTACCTACTGAATATAAACACGTTATAATAGAGCAAACAGTGGCGGATAGTTTATATAAAACGGGAGAACCCCTGTTGTTTAATATCCATATTAGGATGGGATTCACCTCTTATTAACAAATCAAATAACATAATATTATTGTTGTTTCAATGCTGACTCAGTAGCTTCATGACCATACAAGAAAATGTATCATATCATATTTTGAAACAAATTGAAACAGTATTATTTAAGTAAATTAACAATTTTGCTCGTACTCTTTCAACACATAATTATTTTTTATATTACGATTTATTTTATTCCAAAGATGGAAACATCACACAAATCGAAAGGGTCGATGAATTGTTGACTGGTTAAGTATAAAAAACAAATTTTCAATATCTCTTAAAATATTATAAGAACGTAACTACACGGATCAATAAGCATAATATTATTGCACTTGTAACTTATTAATAAACACTTAAGTAACATACAATAATAACATCCGCAAAATTACACTTGTATTTAACTAACAAAAAATTCAAGACTTAGATCCGGACTAAGTTTTTATAAAGTCCCTGTCCGGCCCCGGCGACACACCGGTGTGTCGCGAATTAATCGCGAATTTAATGTTTATTTACATATACAT
The DNA here is from genome assembly GCA_947386135.1 of Melanchra persicariae. Classification (NCBI taxonomy): domain Eukaryota; kingdom Metazoa; phylum Arthropoda; class Insecta; order Lepidoptera; family Noctuidae; genus Melanchra; species Melanchra persicariae. The sequence goes on along the minus strand of OX376655.1, from coordinate 5,549,598 downwards.
AAGATTTACTTTATATTAGGGAATTTTCACATGTTGGGCCCGAGTGGTTAAAATGTTAGTCATTACTCTTAAGTATCGATAGCAAATAAAACCAATACAAGTACAACCTTTTTTATAGGTATGTTTGCGATTTCTCGATAAAATCGTTGAATTAATACTGAAAATTACGTTTGGAATATTTAACAAAAAGTAAGTATTAAATTAATGTTATAAAAAAGTTTGTAACGATTGCGAGTACCTACATATAATAACTAAGTAGGTGCCGTTAAGATGGTACTGCATACTGGTTTACGGGGCTTCACCGAGATGCGAGTATTCTGCAATCCGATAAAATACAATTCAGGTTTATTACTATGCGAAAGTTTGAGATGATTTCATAAAATAAGAAAAAAAATACAGGATGATTTTATGACGGGGGGTGAATGAATACATGAATTCGAATAATAATTTACTTTGGACAGCCATCCTAAAAGCACCATAAAAGCAGCTTAGTATTTGATGACACCTACTAGGCTCAAAAATCTAAGGAGATAACCATCGACTCGAAAAGAAGCGGTAAATCTGCTTTTTTTTTAATCCCGCGTTATAAATGTATGTATGATTTTTTTGTCACCTTACGTCCTCTGGAACATTGAAGAATTAAAAATCATTCTGTACGTCAAAAAAAAAATGTCATTGTTGTTGAATTATTATTCTTTGAAAATAATGGTTTATTGATTGTAAAAGTTAAATATTATGTAATTAAGTTCTGTATTTTATGTAATACATAGCTTGGTTTACTTTAAAAAATATATATTCTTAGTGTAATAAATTACATATTTCCAAAAACGTCAAAACCATTTTGAAATATATGTAATGCAGGAATAAAGAATTGAGTAATCTAATACAATTGTATTTAAGTAAACAAAATACCTTTTTTACTTTTACTTTTTTAAATTATTATAATGTAAATAATTTGAAAAATACACAATTTCTTTAGAAAATTTCCCATTAGGCTATGGTAGGTAACAATGCATATCGGGTGATTAAGCAAAATAACATAGCATGATTCACATAACCAAACGAAAGTACCTACAGGAAAGTTCGCAGGGATACGAACCGCTATATATATTGCAGAATAACTCACAGTTTTCATTCATCCGCGGATCATAAAACCAGACGTTGTTTAAAACACACGCTTACGACCTGTTGTTGGTCATTTGTTTACTCCGCGTCGCTAAGCAAGGTCGTGTCGAACATGTGTCAGATTAAGTTTGTGGTCGTGATGCTGTGTCTTGTGAACCTCGTGCAGTCGAGACCGAAGGAATACTACTCCTCCAACCCTGATGACCCAAATGCGATCGTTTTCGAAGGGCCCACGAACTATGACACTCGGAAATCTTCGGAAAACGAAGTCTTAGACGACGACGCGTTGGGCTCCCTTATCAACCCGAGATTTGGCAAAGTTGGAGCCGGAGAAGTGACCCCGCCACCAATACCGGCGTCACCACCAGCACCTGTAGATACGGGATTCTATTTCCCAGACGACTAAAACCGAAAAGTGGGATACCAAAACAACGTAAAAGTTACCAGTGAGATATTTAAAAATACTAATTTGAGGTACTCGTACGTGTGAAAAAGTGTTGTGCGAGATGAAAATAAATAAAGACTTGAAGATTATATTGATTGTGCCATAGTATACGCAATGGTGTATTATTTAAACTAATAATAATGTAAGTTATTTATAAAGATATTTTAGTTTGTAAAACAGTGACTAGTTATTTGCTTGATTTATGTAAATCTCGTGAATGATGTGATGAGATAGGTTTGTCGCAAAAACCCATGAATATTTGCTGTGATGTGTCTTAGATGTATAATTTATTAGTGTGCCCACAAACATGTTAGGGGCGTGGCCGTTTTGAAACGGTCGAGTAGGGCTACCACGTTTTAAGATTGTGATAAGTGCAAATCATTCTGTTCACGCCAGTTTCAAGTTGTTTACATTATAAGTATTTTTGGATATATCCTGACAGTGAAGCATTAACTTGCGGGTTAACACTTCACTGTGAATTAACTAAAGACAATATTATGATCTTGTGAATACAAGGTAATGTAACAGGTTTACTATTTGTACTTGTGAATAAGTTCATATTGTTATAGCAGCAACAAAAAGCGGGTTTCTAGTACCATCAGATGGTTCGGTTTAATTGTTGATATACAATATTTTATTGCCAAGTTTTTATGATGTTGTCAGAACTCATCATTTTAGTACTTTGTTTATTTTTTTTAATGAGTTTGAAATGTTATTACTTGTTATTTTCAACCAGTAGGTACCTACAATCAAAGAGTAGGTACTATAAGTTAACAACAACATCATTGACTCAATAGCTAGCCACGACGTCACTTTTAAATTAGAACCGAAAACAAATTATTATCATATTTGAAATTGCCTATTTTATGCAGAATGACATTTATGATATAGACTATTATACCTTAACGTCCAGAGCACCAATTCATGTCAAAGTATGTCACAATCTGTCAAAAATTTATGGAAATTGAGACTTTTGACTTATAGCGATTGAGATACGAATGCGAACGTGGTTCAAAAATATAAATAATCATTTATGTAACAAACTCAAAAACATTTTACAATTAATTTGAAGCTTGCTTAAATTCTAACTTAAGATTGGTATCTACCAAATCGAACCACTTTATTTCTCATTTTCAACAAATTGATACAATTAAACATAACAAGGAAAATAGCACGTGTCGTATTTTTATCGAAACACATAAAAAGTGTAATATAAAATCAATTAATGTAATGACTAAGCTGATCGTTTCTTAAAGTGTAATTTGGTCAAGTGTAATATAATTACACCTAATATAGAAATGATTGGCACAGTACTTAGGAGTTGTAGAGCGTGCGATATGGCACTAATGACTAAACATATCAACAACACGATCAAAATATTAAGTAATAATTACTTTGGCTAGGGTTATTACATGGTCTCATAATTATAGTTCGATGAGATAATTATTTTGTGTTGATGAACTATGAAATGATACATTTTTTATTGAATTTGTGAAATATTACGTAGAAACTCATCCCTATGTACTGAGTACAGTGTTTTTTGCATTTTATATTTACAAAGATAATGTATCAATCTGAAACAAATAATTGTAACAGATCAATCAATTTATTACTAGCCTGAATGCTGACAAAAACAATACAATATGTGGACACCCGCTAGAAAAATAATAATTTATTATTTATGTTAATTTAATATTTTTTATAACAATTCAAATTGACTTAATAATATAACCAGACACTGTGAATGTGATACGGTCATAAATATGAGAATATAAAATTATAATAATTATTAAAATATTTTATTGTAAATCTGAACATATACAACGGGTTTATATAAATGTTTGTACTGAATGAATGTAATTAATTATAGTATTTAAGAACTGTTGTAAGATAGTCAATTCCCTAGGCTAAGTATATTTTAAATTGAGATTTTAAATGAACATGGACTAAATAAGGACGACTGATATTTTTAGTTAAATATAGAAATAACATTTGCATATTTTTTATTGTTTTATTTGTATGATACTATTTAGATGACAACTTGTCTATTCTGGCAAACGTCTCAGCATGTTAACTTAAGTGGACCAAACATGAAGTAAACGGTCATTCCATCTTGTTTGCATTGACGACTTCATGTTCACTTCACTGTGAGATGTTCACAGAATTGCAGCCAGACTGCGCTCACGTCCAGGGTTGCGGATTTTGTTCGAAAGACTCACCGCAGACCTGGAACGCAAAGGGCACTATGAGGACTACGGATGGGTTTTTGTCAGTAAGAGTCTGACGCTCACTCCCGCTGCACCCAATGAGGAAGGAGTCATTTGATGATTTCTGGGCTCACGTGGTAGATTACAATCCCTTCCTTTCTGCATAGAAGAGGCTTGTGTCACAGCAATGGGATAAATTAGGCTACTATAAGGCCACACAGCTTAGATAATGAATTCCTATCGTAATTACCTTTGGAACGTTTCAGAACTTATGCCCGGTTTCTGGATAGAAATGATCAATGCGTTACTTACAACACGCACGTCAAGTGATACGATTAATTGTATCTCAGAACACAAGGTGAGCCCCGGCGCAAATTCATTTGGCAGCGGAAACTACAAAAAGCCAACTTATTCAGCCGCCTTTAGGTTTGAATTGACTTATAACACGCGTTTGACAACTTGTCACATTCACTTTCCGATCATTTTCGTTAGAGACACTTGACTTTACTACTAAATTTATTTATTTGATGACAGAAGTTCTCTTAGATAACTTTGGTACAGATACACCTTACAAGTTTTAATAATGTCGAATAAGTTTCAAACATCAATAATGTTGGTAGATATGTCTATTACGCAACTGCTTAAAATAAAACAGGCATGCTTCAAGGATCTATGGTAATATTCTGTCTTTAGTTTAACTCAAATGTCAACGTAACCAGATGTAGCTAAAGATCAGTGGGTACTATCTGAGGAAATAGATAAAGAAGCCAATTTTTTTTTATTAATGTCCTGTCTCAGGTCAACCTAGGAGGTTGGCTGTCGGCTGCTTAACCGGAATGACCTGTCGTGGCCTCAATATAAATATTAAAGCCTCCAGTAGACTTACAAATTGAGCGACAAAACACATCCCAAAAAGTTTTTCTATGATCAAAACCTAATAGTGTACGGCAGCTTTACTTTAAGAGGGTGCCGACCAAACGCCGACTGCGCAGTGGTGCCCTCATCGTTTGTTTGGTTACTTCTTTTATTTTAGAATGAAAATGCAGAAAATAAGCACGTTAAGTTGTGTAAAACGGATAATAGTGGCCACTATTATCCGTTTTACACATCTTAACTTGCTCTTAAAAGCGAAAGCAATCAGCCCATTCAGTTTATAAGCTAAAAAGAATAAAATCTAGTCGTAGCACGCATTGATTTGTGCAATAAATAGTTATCCCCTTTAATTTAACAGTCTTATTCATAAAAACTTAAAAGAGGTTTATATGCTTGTTATCAGGAAAGTCTCGAAGAACTTTATGCATTAACGGCCAATAGCACTAAAAATAATGCTCTATAAGTTTTCAATAAAAACTTCCTAAGAGAAAGATGGACCCTACTATAAACCTCTAAACACAGTAGTAAAATTATTTTTTCTATCTCAATGAGTAAAATGGCCGACTTTACGTAACAGCTGATTTATGACGTTTCGGAGAACCTGAAGTTTTTTAAAAACGCAAAAATGTTTTGATTTTTATTTTAAAAATAAAAATCAAAAATAATAAAAGCTTGTAAAAACTCCTTTTTGAGAAAAAAATAGATTTTTTGTGGTGTTCGTAACTTCGTACACATAGATCATGCAAGCTTTGCAAGCTATAGCAACCTTTTTTACATAAGCTGTCCTGTCATGTTTTTAGTTGTATGTTTTTGTGTTTGTATTACAATAAAAAAATATAAGACAGTAGCAGTTAAAAAATTACCAGTTTCCACTGACGGTACCCGTTCACGAACATGGCGCGTGTATCAGCATCATAAAGTTTATTTTGAAGGGAACTAAATGTTCCGACATTTATCCGAAATTCGTTTGGTAGTCAAGAAGCTATATCATCACCATGCTTGCGTTAAAATATTACCCTAAGCAAACTAAAGGCAGTGCTGCCAGTGTCCAGTGGGCAAAGTAGACTAAACCAAAAAGATGCATGCTTTGCAAAATGTAGGTATTGGTTTCCATATTTTTTATTTTCCACTATCAAAACTCCCTTCCTTACGAAATCCATCAAAGATGCTATGGGAACAGAAATAAACTTATACGAGATAAGTACCTTTTAAAACATACAAAAGAAATTCTTGTCAACTTTTGTCTTCGAATATATTATATTTATTTTGGTGCGATTATTGGGTACCAAAACTTGTCTTCCTTCAGCCAATATTCGCTTATCAATTACTTTACTCGCTTGTGTCTCCATTATTCATTGATAAACATCACGCACCCGTAATTATACTTACTTACCTACTTTAAAAAGGTTTGACTTGAGCGTAATTTACTATGAATTCGACAAAACGATAACATAGGTAATAACACTAAAATATCTAGACGCTAGAAAAGGAACAACAGATAGCTATACTATATTATAATATATTATATTATAAACAGGAAAACAACAACTCCTTAATTAACTAATACTGTAGCCTACAGAGCGCCATGAATAGTTTATGGCACGGAACCCTTTGCGCGCTAGTCCGGCTCACACTTGGCTGCTTCTTTTTCCGTATAGGTCAATGTAATCTTATAGCCATACAATGTCGCCCAACATCCAGTGGGAATGCCTAGTTATCTGAGATCTGAGGAAGTGAGGACATATCGGTTGGTAGTCGAAGTCAATCAAGATCAGCCTCGAACGATACAAAAGGCGATGGCGGCAGTAACCTTTGTATAAGCAAATGTGTGCCGCCTTTGGCACTTCGAGGCTGGCAGCAAAACCTAGTGTAAGTGGACAATAATATTTGGCAGGTCAAGTTTAGACTCAGCCAAGTATTTACAAGGAGGTGTAGTTTATTGTGAATTCTTTGGAATTTAAAAGTTACACGCCCACTACAATATACTGTTAGTCGACTACTCACGTGACCAGAGGTCTGGCCTTTTCTTCGAGCAAAGAATCAGCATTACTATTCAATGTGGCAATGCTATTAGTATGTTCTTGACACTTTTCCCATTGACAGCGATTTTTTTATAGCCGGTCGAAAAGATTATTTTCTTGTCACCTTATTGTGCGCGCTTGTAAATATATAATTTAATATTATCATCAATTTGTAAATTAACTACTACTGCAAGAAAAATGTAAATTATTATGAAAGTATATATATGAGTAATAAAAGTTCAAACGGGGTTGAAACAGATCGTTGGGTCGATTGCACCCCAATGCGAGTTTTTTTTTTTAAACGACGGGCCCCTGGCGACGAGAAAAATGCTTATGTTTACCGAATTAGCGTTAACGTCATGTTTAAATCATAAATTACCTTTTTAGAGGATCTCTCTTCAGAGAGGCGTCAAACTGGTGTCGTGAATTTAACCCAAAACAATCGTATAATCAATAGTCCTCTTATCGCACGCTATTCTTCCCGACTATCGACAACTATCACTCAGGAATTTCATCGCTTCACCTAGCCTGAGGGCATTCTATTCCGATTTGCGATCTCCACTCAAGAACACATCGGTTCTGGAGCTGTTGTTGTTAATTCAGCTTGCCATGAAAGGCTGATACTACAAAACGTAATCAGTAAGTTGAAGAATCATTAAATTAATAAGAACAAACATTTTTTTTTAAATTCGAATGTCTATAAAATTACAAGTGTCGCAATCGCAAATGAAATAAAACAAACTTGTAAAGTCAATTTGTGACTTAACGAAAAATATCGAACGATCATTTTTATGTGATAACAAATGTCCCTCGGTTTACGTCTCTTTTGTAAAATACGTTTATGTTCGAAACGAACCATAAAACCGGCTAAGCGTGAACAGTGTTCCAAGGAAAGTTCTAGTTGATCAAGTTCCTAAGGGATTGGTTTGCCGTAGTGATCATTTTAACGTCTGTTAGAAATTGAGCACACTTGGGTATTAGAAGTTGTGGATCTTTAAAAATAACGCTTAACATTTATAATGGCTACCTACTACTGCAGACAGGTGCGACACGACCATGTGAAGACGCGTTTTTAATAGATTTTGGTCCAGAAATGCCTACAGGGGCCTAACCACCAACTCTTAAAGCAGTATTACTTTAATATTACTTCCAGTGGGAAAGAGACGGAGCGTATTCGTCCTGTATAGCTCCGTTTTTTCCCACTGGAAGTAATATTAATTATTATCAATTTTATCAGATTATCAAGTTCTGTTAGAAATAGCGATGTCGTTTCGTTGTCGCATTGTGCCTGTTTACGGAAGTCTTAAAATTGGAACATTTAATATTCTCTCGTTCAGTTTTTAGTCCTTTGAATAATGCTGCTTGCATTATTAAAAGATGAATAAATGACGCTGGGTGCATATCTAAAGATTTAACTCATAAATCTTGTTCGTCTTTTGTTTAGCATAATAATAATTTTAATATTAAAAAGTCTAACGGGGCCTCTGCGAGTTGGCTTTGGCCCCTCGTACGCCTACCAAAGGACCGGGACTGGGGTCTCGGTCCTTTGGTAGGCGTACGAGGGGTCCGAGGACCTGAGATTGTTTGATTCAAACAAAAAAAAAAATATTTATCTACTTTAAACAGTATTTAAAAGGTGACTTAATTTTATTGTTGTAGTAGATAGAAGAATGGTTTTCGTCAATTTTTCAACGTCAGTCCAAATATCATGCAAAACAATCTTATAGGTAATGTTTTAGGGTGCCGCGAAGGCCGCGATGTCTATCTTGCTTAAGTTGGTAAAGATTTTAAAACTAGTTTAGAGGTAGCGGTACAGAGAGTAAAGTCCCGCAAACCTCCATTGAAAAGGGAGGATCCTCCGACCAGACGGTTGTTTGTGTCTGGTGGGCAACTGCCCGAGAATTGATATTCGGGCTTTGCATATGTTCTAATCGCACGGTAAACTCTGATATCGCGATTTAGGATTTTGTCAATTAGTTCGCAGCTGTCGAGATAGATGGCGCTGCGAGTCTCATTTGTTGATTCTGCTACGTTGATTTTTTGTGGCGTATTAATGTCGCCTACATCACTCCCCTCCGGAGACCGGAGGTCGATAGTGGATGAGTATAATAGTCGATACATCTTGAGATGCTTGCCAGGCCAGTGGAAGGTTGGTTCCAGTGAGTCGGAACCGGAAGTCGCAGAGTTCTCGGTGAGTCGGAACTGTCTGCGTCGCAGAGTTCACGGTGAGTCGGAACTGTCTGCGGTGCCCCGATGCTGCTGCTGGCGTGACTGCTGGCGTCGATCAGGAGAGTTTCTTCAAGGCTCTTCATGTGACTGGCCGAAGGTGCAGTGTGCTTGCCACGGTGGGTCGGAGCTGTGGGTCGGAGCTGTGCGACGTGCTGGCGTGACTGCTGGCGTCGACCAGGAGAGATTTTTTTAAGGCTCTTCATGTGACTGGCCGAAAGTGCAGTATGCTTGCCAAGGTCGCTGATGATAGAGGCTGAGGATGCTGACCAGGAATGCGAGTCTGCTGCATGCTGGTGGTCAGGATACCCGTAGAAGCCGAGGGTACTGGCTGGCTGTATGACTCGCTGCTCGAGAGCTTGAGGTCACGATGAGGAGAAGTGATGATGATGATGACGTCATGATGAGGTAGCTGCACGAAGGCTGCGCTGACGTTCAATGTCGAGGGTCACCAGTTTGGAGGTAGCGGAACAGAGAGTAAAGTCCCACATACCTCCTTGAAAAGGGAGGATCCTCCGACCAGACGGTTGTTTGTGTCTGGTGGGCAACTGCCCGAGAATTGATATTCGGGCTTTGCATATGTTCTAATCGCACGGTAAACTCTGATATCGCGATTTAGGATTTTGTCAATTAGTTCGCAGCTGTCGAGATAGATGGCGCTGCGAGTCTCATTTGTTGATTCTGCTACGTTGATTTTTTGTGGCGTATTAATGTCGCCTACACTAATATTTACACCTATCTGGAATGAATCGTCGTATCAGGCACGTTTTGTGGCCCTGTTATAATAGATGTGCCAGTGTTTCTATGATTTCTTTGTGAAAAAGGGACAGTTTTATGGGTCTTGTATATGTACGTTACATGAATATACATACCTAACAACTAAAATATTTATATCTACTTAACAGACAAAATTATGTTACTAGAAATAGGGATGAATTAAGTAGTTCAATCCTATGGTTGAACTACTTAATTCATCCCTATTTCTAGTAACATAATTTTATGTATTTAGATATTGATGATGTTATATCTATATATAACATCATCAATATCTAAATACATAAAATTTTTCGTTACTCAGTGACTAAGTGACTGACAGATAACGCACAGCCGAAACTGCTGGTCGTAGAAAGCAGAAATTTAGCATGTTGGTTCCTTGGGGAATGTAGGGGGGCACTAAGAGAGGATTTCCCGAAATTCTTACAGGAACGGGAAAAAATGGGATATGCGCATACAAAGTTGCGGATAAAAGCTAGTTGAAGATAAAACATGCTTGGCTAAATGGTGGTCCTACTCCACAGCCACTAGGGTGCACAAACTAATCCATCAGATTGTAAGAACATAATATTTTCATTATACAGACTCAATTTGGTGGCCTGTTGGTCTAGTGGTTAGTGACCCTGACTGCTAGGACGGAAGTCGTGGGTTCGATTCCCACACAGGACAAATCTTTTTGCGATGAGTACGATTATTTGTTCTGTATCTGGGTGTCTAATTTTTCTATAATATGTATGTATTTAGAAATATATAAGTATGTTTATCAGTTGTCTGGTTGCCATAGTACAGGCTCTGCCTAGTTTGGAATCAGATGGCGGTGTGTTGGATGTCCCAAGATATTATTATTATTATTAATTTATTTAGAATTGTATAATTTCATGCATTATCGGCACATGTGAGAGTACTGTGTACCATAAACTACTATAATTTTGGCTGTCTTTGACTTGAATGTTACCCTGGCGGTTGGGTGTGTCATGCTCCTAACCGCCATATATTCTGACCTACAAAGAAGTCGTCAAAACATTTATTTCAGTCACTTTGACGAGACGGTCGCTCTTAAGGTAACCTTTAGTTAGAAGGATAATCGAATCAAAACTTATTCAATCGAAATATTGATAAAAGTGCAAAGTTTTTATCAAATCAAAAACATGTTTTGCGTACCGGATCTTGATATTTTATAGAATTTACATACCCAATCAATGTTCATCATTATAATAATATTTTTGTTAATCAAAATATTTTTTCAAATTTTGAGATCCGTTATAAGTGTGTCGAGAGGATCTCAGTACTTGGATCGAAAAGCGCCAAGTAATGGAATAATATTTTCTTTTTCAATTCAATATGAGGTAATAAGTTGTCGTTCCTCCATGTTTCTGATAAGCCGGCAATATTGCCAAGAGATTTGGAAATAGTGTGTATATTGGAAGATAAATGCCTGATCTCGGAAGAAACTACCAGTTTTCTTTTTTCTTCAAAATTTTCGGTTGAACCAGCTTGCCTTAGCAATTTAAATACCTAATCACAGAGATACGATATTAAGGCGTGTCTTTCTGTCGATGGCTTGCCAATTTAGGTTCATAAAGTTATACTGATTGAAATGTCACAAAAAACATGTTGAACAAAAAGGAATGAACGCCTTTTTTGGTTTAATAAATTTTATTTTTTCATTGGTGTAATTTTTATTTTTTGTCAAGCCACGATCCATAATACAGAAATCAGAAATCGTTTTGATTTTTTAAATACTTTGTCTTGATGATATTTTAAAATTTTCCTGTTCACTTTTTGCTAGCCAGAACCATAAAAAAGCAACGAACCCGCTTTTAACGTGAACGTATCTATTAAAGTGTAATGTGAAACGAATTTGGAAAAAATAAGTTAAACACTTTCGAATTATTGCACATAAAAACTGTGTTTGAATTAATAAACTTTTCTGTTACGCGTAATTACTTATGTATTACAACTGAGGGTCAATTCTACTAATTTTTACACAACGTTTAAAAAAAACATTTATACATTTTTGATAGATTGAGATGCGAATGCGAACGTTTGCTTGAAAATTAGTAGAATTGGCAGTCAGCTCGGTAACCGTGTGATGAGAATTACAGCAGACAATAAGCTGCAGAGCAAGTGGCTCCCACAACATTATGTGGTAACATCACATTCATCTTAAACTTAGTGCAAGTTTCACAGCTGGAAATGTGTGACAGTCTAAGTCCCATCCTGTCCACACTATGCGTCCATGCATCTTAGTTTGTCATCAAACAAACAAGTAGCTGGGTTCCCGTACAGCGTCTAGCACTAATCTTTTAAGAGGCTAAACTGTACTTACAATGGGACAACATTGTAACATTTGATGGATTGAGGACAAAGAGGAGCTACACATAATATGGTACTATGTCGTTTTAAACTATTCTAAATTCAGTGAAAAGATGCTTGTGTAAATGTGTACTTGATATAATGTGCTTAAGATATAGTAAGTGAATAATAAACAAAAAAAGAAATAATCTAATTAATAAACCTGATGGGTTTATTAATTAGATTATTTCTTTTTTTGTTAGAAGGCTGAGTCCAAGTTATTCTTTAAGCGTAAAATCCGAAAACACTACTTAAAAGCCTGTCATTCTTAGTTCAAGAGAACTCATAATAATTATGACGAAGACATCGTCATAATTATTATGAGTTCTCTTAATCAAAAATTTTAGTATATTAAATCATATTTATTAGTTTATTATTTTAGATTATATAAATGTATTTTATTAGTATTATGTATATTATTGTTTTTTTATTTCCAAAACAAAACTATGTTTGTTGTACACCTACCACAGTGTAGTCTTTTTAACCCAAAGGTTGACTGGTAGAGAATGCCTTGTTGCATTAAGTCCGCCCATGTACCACTATTTTACATAAAGTTGAAATAAATAAATAAATAAACTATTAGAATTTTATCTAGGATTATAAAAATGATTACCGTCACAGTTCGAATTAGTTGCTAGAGTTCCCATCTTTCCCAAAACTCTAAAATAAAAATCATCCCCTAAACGAATTGAAAATAAACAAGTCTCCCAAAATTTCAAGTTTTCCTCGAACGAAAAAACCTTTAAGAATTTTTCTAGATTTAAGGGAGGCTCAAGGCAGTATTGTTGAATCCAATGAAGTGGATTTGAGACAAACAAAACGTTTAAATAAAGTTAAGTACAAAATAAAATAAAAAGTTACGAAAATGCTTTTTACTCCCGATTCTAGACATCCACGAGTTGGCATCCCTTCTGCACACCCGTGTGTTACTTTGAGCGAACTCTAAGAATTTCGACTAAGAAATGTACAAACCTTTTCTGTTGATTCGTTTGAGTTGTGCATGAGCACATGTAATCCATTTAGGCAGCCCGGGGTTCTTGAATCTGAATTAGATACTGGAAAGAGGAAATTCTGAGTGCATTTTTCTTCCATTTAAGATGGATTTCCTGCATCAAGAAAACTCGGTAAGTGACAATGATTCTATACTACAGGATGTTCCAGAAATGCGTGGTCATATTTAAGGGTGATGTTGAGTAGCTGATATACGTACATTGAGGAAAAAATGCACTTCTGGAACACCAGTTTACGTTCACGCGTTTTATCTGAATCCATAACATTTACATCTCTTAATAGACTGAAGACGTAATAGGTAATAATTATTATTTTTAACTTTCCGAGTACATCAAATTTTAATGGAATTATTGTTACTAGCCTAACTTGTAACCGACTGCTGTGAAAAGGATAGAGAGAGTTATGGAAGGACAATAGTGTCCCTCCATAACTCTATCTATCCTGTGCGATCTCTGACTAAGTTTGACCGGCAACCCAATCACTGTTGCGAGGTTCACCAGAGCTCTCAGAAGCTCATTGCCTGAGATTATGTTAATCTATCATGGTTTGAGAAATTTGGACTTTAGCCAGGAAGACTAAAGTTAAAATTCCGGTGCAAGTTCAGTGACCTTTTTGGTGATTGTGACATTTTCACCAAAAAGGTCAGTAAAATTAATTCTTTGTATCCTCATAGTCCTTTAACTAGTCAGTCATTCGTTAAAAAATGTTTTGACAAAAGCAGAAGACGGTTTACATCACTTCGAAACCGGTCGGGTAACAATATTGTACAAAACAGGTCATGAGAATTTCAAAAAATTTATCATTTCTTATTTATCTTGTTTCGAGTTGATTTCTAAAAGTCTGGGTGTCATTTTGACTAAAGTATTTCGATTCCAACCAACTTATTTTGTACAGTTATGCACTCCATGCTTGCATATGTTGGACCCAACTGACTTAATCAGCCGTTTAATTAAGAGCCTAGTCTTTTTATTGAACAGGAGGCCTACCACAACCTCTTAAAACAATATTATTTTAATATTACTTTGTAATTTCTGTTGTTGCATTTTCAACTCTCGGCGCTGATCCGAGCGTTGAAAATCCAACAGAGCGGAACGCAAAGTAATATTAAAGTAATATTGTTTTAAGAGGTTGTGGTAGGCCCCCTGGGCTGTTTAATCAGCGACATAAGTGACATGGGCAAGACATTAACGTTTTGACAATTGCCTTCGCTATGCTTCCGCGGACAGAATGTCAATCGTCCAAGGCTTCAACTCAGTTGCGGATTTTGTTCAAAAGAGTTACCGCAGCCCTGGAAAGCAAAGGGCACTACGAGAAGCATAGGTTTTAGTCAGTAAGAGTCTGACACTCCCTCCCGCTCCACCCAGAGCGGCAGGAGTCATTTGATGATTTCCTATCCATAAAACTCAGCATGTGCCAAACCATAGACTTACATACATAATATGTACCAAACAGCCAAGTGCGTACCTCCACATTTTGTTGTTTCATTTTATTATTAGATGCTTTTTAGGTATGTGTACAATGTTAATACTTACACGGTTTCTGCGGATACGGCACCTGAACTTAGTCATAGGAAAAGCTAGTATTAATCCTACTAAAACCAGTACTCATTTAACTACAACCGTAGATTCGTCAGGGAAGATGGTAGCGGGACTGCGCCAGACGTCCTAAAAATATCGTCGCTTGTGGAGGCTGTTTTAACCCAACTAATGGTTATCCTTGCCTCAGTTTTGCAGTAGTGTAATTAAATTTCCTTAAAAAAATACTTTTGATTCAAATTCAACGAAAATATAGAGGCATATGTTTTCCGGCGTGATCGAAATAGAATTTTGGAGATTCGCAGGAGAACCAAAATAATAGGGTAGATGACTAAAAAATCTGAGTAGTCCGTCAGATAGATTTCCAAAAAATACTACCTACACAAGTAATTTTTCTTTTTTCACGTAAACAAAAAATTAAAACGATACAGGAGTGACGTCACGGACGTCGGTAACAGCTGACTAGCTTGCTATATACTTACGAGTTTTAAAATATAAACACAACGTTTTTATATGATATTTATTGATAAATAACTTGAACTTGATACAATAATTCACATATATTGTAGTGCAGTGACAGTGATAACTAAAACATTAGTAATAACCAAAAAAAAACCAAACCAAAATAAAATCAGTGCTTACCACCTACCCGAAACGTTATACAAATAAAAACTTAGTGCTAAAAACTTTAAAAACATACATTCCTAAAGTGCAACGGTGTGCAGAGGGCCTAGCACGACAGTGTTTTGATGTATTTAGAGAACGTTACAGTATTGTTAACGACCTAAAAGTTAACAGTTCAATTCAACATTACATGTTATTAACGCCATCTGTGATAACCTGGTGGTACTGTACTCTATTTACAGACAGTAAAATCCGACTGTGAATCTATATAACGAACGTACACCACAAAAACAAAGTCCGCAATTATGGCGAAGTGTGGTGGCTGCGGTCAAGTTATGGCGAGGGCTGAGTGTGTACGCTGTACTAAGTGCCCGGGGTCGTATCATCCCACTTGCATTGGCATTACGTCAGCAAAGGTTTCGCCTAATTGGTTGTGCCCTGATTGTAAGGCGAAGATTCCGAGAAAGGACAACTCGGCCACGCCTGTCAAAGGCCCATCAGACGGTGTCATAACAAACAGCCAGTCAAGCGCCATCCAGCCTTCTTCTAAAACTCAGTCTCCAGCAGTTAACCAGAGTACAGTGGCTGAGCAAGCAACTGAAGAATCAGTATTCAACCAGCCTATTCGGCCCCTAACAAAAACGGGTTCTGGGGAGCTGAACGTAGCCTACGAGATTCGCTGTTTTCGTGAGGAACTTAGTGCTATGAGAGTGGAGTTGCGGCAGTTCCAGGACGAAATGGCGAGTTTGAAGGCTGATGTCGGGTTATGCAGGAAACGCATGAATGTGGTTGAGGACAAGGTTTCCCATCTCGAGAAACGTTTTGAGGAGAAGGACCCATCATCTGCTGACCACCTCGAGGAGACTATAGCGGAGCTGAAATTACAGCTGAATGAACGCGATCAGGATCTTCTGCTCAATGACGTCATAATAACGGGTATACCGGAAACAATTGATGAGAGCCCGTTACACTTGGTGCATTTGGTTTCTTTGAAGCTGGGAATTAGCATTGACGAACGCGAAATAGTAAACGCAGAGCGTATTGGCATGGTGCGCCGCAACTTTACCGTGACCGGCGCCGGCGGTGCGGACGCGGCGGCGGCGGCGCAGGCGAGGCCGCGCGCGCTTGCTGTGCGACTGTCGCGCCGCGCTGCCCGCGATCAGCTGTTGCGAGCGGCACGCGTGCGGCGCGGCCTCACCACGGCGGACCTCGACTTGCGCGGGCCTGCGAGACGGTTCTATGTGAACGAGCGACTAACGCCGACTAACGGAAAGTTGTTTTTTAATGCACGTGAGGCTGGGCAGAGGCATAAGTTTAAGTATGTGTGGACCAAAGACGGCCGCATATATGTGAAGAAAGAGGATGGTGTGCCCCCACAGCGTGTTCGTTCTGACCTCGACATGATCAGAATTTTTGGCAATGGTTCAGTTTGAAAGGAATACTGTTTAGTTTTAAAATATTTTTCAAATTTCATGTTCGATGTTTCGCACGTTATGTTTGTTTTCTATCTGTGTCTGTTATTGTATTTTTCTTTACTATGAGTTTTGTGTTTTGCTGGCTGCAGCTAGCCCAGCCTAAAGGGTGCATTGTTTTGGTTGGCATTTTCCGTAGTGGCGCAGGTTTGTTGGTACCCATCTTCCACCGTTACAATTTTTTATTACATTTACTCGTATGTAATGTTATTTATTTAACTTCCCCATGTTCCATTTCATATATAATACATACTTTCACACTTCAAATTGACACAATATTGATATTTTTTAATGAAATTTTACTCGCATGTGTGCCTTTGTTGACATTATTTTTCATTTTCCATGAAGCTACATTAAAATTACGTCATAGTTATTACTGCGAAAATCCATGTACTATTTGGTACCTCATTGAACGGCAGCGTTTTGTGTTTATCATTGTGTTGATTGGTAATACTTATCCCCTGTAATGAGTGCAAAGTATTTTAAAATTGGATTACTTAACCCTGGCTCATTAGGCACTAACCAAGATGACTTTATCGCTGCATTGGAGCATCATGATGTCAGTATAATGGCAATAAATGAGACCTGGCTTAGGCCGGGTGAGGAGGGGCGCGCGCCCGTCGTGCCCGGGTACCGGCTGCGGCACGTGCCGCGCCCGGTGAGCGTGCGCGGCGGCCGCGGCGGGGGCGTTGGGTTTTACATCAAGCGCGGGATTAAGGTGCGTACCCATACGCATCCGGTTGACCCTCTTCACGAGGCAGTTGAACAAATGTGGCTAGTTCTGAGCACAAACGGTGTCAAAATCGCTATCGGCACTGCGTATAGACCGCCATGGATGGATGTTGATTTGTTTCTGGACGCGCTTACTTGTTCAATTAATTCTATGACGTCTTGCACTCAGACTATTCTCTTGGGTGACTTTAATATTAATTGTCGGAATCAAACAGATACGAAAACAAACAAATTGAATATATTTCTTGAAACTCTCGGTCTAAGTCAACTAGTGCAATCTGCTACTCACTTTACATCCACTAGCGAGACTCTCATAGACCTAGTGTGCACAGATGCAAAGGCGCGCGACATTGAGGTGAACTGGATTAGTGCTCTTGGTGCGCATGCCTTGATAACAGCAATTTTTCTTTTTAAAAAGGATAAAATACCGCCAATTGTTATAACTCGTAGAAATTTAAAAAAAATACCATTAGACAAGTTTCAGGAAGACTTGGTCTCAGTGGATTGGCTTGAATCAACTGTGTCAGGTGATGTAAACACAATGGTGGCTCAACTCAACAATAATATCACCACGCTTTTTGATAAATATGCTCCACGTAAGACTCAATTTATTAAAGAAAGGTCGTATCCATGGATAACAGATAACATCAAGCTTATGATGAGCCTGCGCAATCAGGCACACATGCGATGTAGAAACTCTGTTTCAGAGAGCAAAAAATTGTATTACAAGGAGCTTAAAGGTTTAGTTAATAAGTCCTTATACTATGAAAAATTGGCTTATTTTAAACATAATATTAATAGTAAGATACACCATCCCAAAATTCTATGGAAAAATCTAAAGTCAACATTATTACCCTTCAAAAGTGTGTCTGAATTACCCTCTCATTTGAATGACCCTGATAAGATTAATTCCCATTTCCTAAATGTTCCCGGTGATAGTGTGGCACCAGCATCATGTTTTGCTTTCTACGAGTCGCATAAATTTGGCGAGGGTGTTTTTTCTATTGAAACTGTAGACCAATCTGCAATTATTAAATTTTTATCAAAATGTAAATCCAATGCAGAGGGTTTTGACCACATCACGCTTGACATGTTTTTTATGACTCTCCCTCAAACCTTAGATATCCTGACTTCTATTATTAACTGCTCAATTTCTACGTCGACCTTTCCTGACCTTTGGAAAATTGCTGTTGTGCGTCCTATACCTAAAGTTGTGAACCCAAGCACTATAAAAGACTTACGGCCCATAAGCATTTTACCCTTCTTGTCAAAAGTACTTGAAAAAGTAGTGAATGCCCAATTATCTACATATCTTGAGCGAAATAACATCCTACCGGAAGTGCAATCAGGTTTTAGGAAGGGTCGAAGCACTGCAACAGCTCTGTTGGATGTTACGGACAATATATTATCAGCTCAAGATGAAGGATGTTGTACGCTGTTAGTTCTACTGGACTTTTCTAGGGCATTTGATGCTATCAATTTATCTCTTTTGCTATCTAAAATGACGTATTACGGTTTTGACACACCTTCGGTTGCATGGTTCAAGAGTTATCTTAGTCATCGAAAACAGCTGGTTGAAATACAAGATGCCAATGGATCCAGTACTTTATCAAATATGAGTCCAGTAGAAAGGGGTGTTCCACAGGGATCTATACTGGGCCCCCCTTTATTCATTTTGTATACTGCAGATATTGTTAATGTTATAAAAAATGCTAAATTTCATATTTATGCTGACGACATCCAATTATACCTTTCTTTCAAACCTGAAAACTATGAAACCGCAGTCAAATTATTAAATGAGGACCTGGACAGGATCGTGGACTGGTCGAAACAAAACTCCTTATTACTCAACCCGACCAAAACTAAATTTATGATTTTCGGGTCTAAGGGCCAACTGGCTAAAATAAATACAAATTTGACTAACGTGATCGTAATGGGCCAATGTATAGATCGAGTTTATGAGGCGAGGAATCTGGGTTTGATAGTGGATCAGGATTTGCGTTTTGAGGCTCATACTGCAAATTGTGTAAGAAACTGTTTCTACCGTCTTAAAGTATTATATAAGATGCGTCCGTATTTAAGCGAAGACCTACGTGTGCAGCTGGTTGAAAGTCTGGTTCTATCTAAGTTAAATTATGCCGATACCGTGGTAGGACCTCGACTTCTGGCACGTACCGTACGACTTATTCAAAGGGTTCAAAATGCTTGCGCGCGATTTTGTTTTAATGTACCACCAAGGAGCCACATTACACCATTTCTAAACAAAAATAATATTTTAAAAATGAAATCCCGTCGTAAGTTACACTTAGCCTGTCTTCTTTTCGGCGTTATCAAGTGTAAATGTCCATCATACCTGTACTCGAAACTTGCGTGGGTAAATAGTCACCGGCAGCGCAAGGCCAGGCGTTGTGCTCAACAGCTGGCTACACCGCATCACCGTACTGTGGCCTTCCGAGGAAGCTTCCGTTACGCGGCCTCCAAATGTTGGAACAACATTCCCCCACCCATTAGGGACCTGAAAAACGTTAGTACATTTAAGGCTAGACTTAAGAAATACATTTTGAATTCACAAATCGAATTTAATGATATCAACATTGATAAATCGTTTATTTAATCCAATAATTATTTTTACACTATTTATTTATAATTAATGTGATCATTTATTTTCAATCAATCATCAATCTAAGTATGTCTCCTTTATTGTTATTTTATAATCGCTTAGTATATAAACTAACCTTATTTTGGGCTGGATGTGGTGGGGTATGTCTCCAGGAACCACAAGGCTCCGGATCACTAATTTTCTCTTTTTTCCGCGTCGAGCGGCCCGCGTTATGTTATGTTGTAGGTTCGGAGGTACTAGCTAGTATACTATTGTAGTCTTTGGGAGGTACTTTGAAATTTTTCTATGGCCAGTGTAGCACACATTAAAAAAAAAAAAAAAAAAAAAAACATTATTTTACATCATTTATTTATGTGTATTCTAAAACATTATTTATTATTAATATGCAAGAATATATATCTATTTTACTTACCCACGTCCGTGTGTCACTGCGGGGTGCCAACTGAAAACCAGCGCTGGGTGTCTGACGCCCAGCAAATGCTGAGATGGTAACCCTTTCGGCTGGGCACACTCAGCACCATTTTATTGTGTATGTTTTGTTACTGTTCTCTTTTTTTATTATGTTATTGTTGCTGTTGTGTAGTGTCTGTGCCGAATAAATGTTTTCTATTCTATTCTATTCTATTCAGTGCGTTGAAAACTCGTGTGACGCCACGTGTGAGTACACTTTATACCTACAAGTGACGTCACAAGCCCCCACTCCTAATCTTTGATGCGTTTAGCTTCATGTTTTTTATTGATTTGATACAGCAAAAAATACGTATTCCATATTTTTTGATAATCTAACTGACGGACTAAATAGAATCAACTATATATTTTTTAACCAGGAATCATCCCTATTGAATTAAGGTGAAATGTCCTGACAAACGTCACTTCGTTGTCATGCAAATTGCTCGACGAAAGTACAGTGGAAAGGGTTTCAGAATGAAACCAATACTACCATGATTCCGTCGGGATAGTGCTGAAATACGATAATTGTGGGAGACATAAGACCTGGCTGATGATGTTTCACTTCATTTAATATTCGTTTATTAAGGTTATACGATGATTTATAGCTAATAGTTTTATAGGATTTCGTTTCACATTTTTTCTCGTATTATAAAACGCACCACCGCAGATTTGGATTGCTGGCCATCTTTGCCGACCAGCCTCTGCCGCGGCGGCGAGCATTCAAACCACCTGCTCCTCATCTTGCGGGCCACCTCGCCCCTCCGCGCCTACGCGCGGGCTTAAATTACACTCTAGGTGTAAGGCAAAGGTTGCGGATTTTGTTCGAAAGAGTTACCGCGGCCCTGGAAATGACTTTTAAGTCACTAGGAGGAGCATGGGTGGGTTTTAGTCAGTAAGAGTCAGACACAATCTCCCGCTCCACCCAGAGTGGAATGATTTCCCATCCTTAAAAAAAAATAAAAGGTGTAGGGCAGACATGACTACGTGGAATCGGTTTTACAGCGATTCGTTTCTGTCAATAACTTTTGTAGCACAACATATCAATTTTTACATTTTAGTTGAAAGAAGAAGAAATACCATGGAAAAATACACCAATAACTCTACTGTATGATCAGTTTGTTAAATAAAAAAAATAATTATAAAATTCATTGAATTGTGTTTTTTTTCACATGTTTCACTCAAGTAAATATTCGTTGAAACAATTATGATTGAAATAAAAATACAAGGACCAAATATTATGCGAAACATTTTCTGGGAAATTAAATTCTATGAAATTTCTGTCTGCGAAACAAGGGGACAGACACCGTTTATTAAATATCAACGTCGGAATTATTATAGTAACATACGTATTAAATTTAGATAAATCAAAACTTTTCGTAATGAATATTTAAATACATTCTATTAAAAATAAGCTTTGAGACTGGTTTTTTGAGAATGGAGGAAAACTCAAAATAAAACTGATCAAAGAATCAAAAATTTTAACCACAACATGCAATCGTTGCATTTGTGTATTTTTAAGTTTATTTGTTGGATTACTGAGTATTGTATTTTAAACGTTTTTTTTAAACTTTGCCCCATTTTTATGGAGTTTCTCTTGTGCCGTGGGACCTGAGTGGGTTTCTTTTCTTTCTCGTCCAAGAGTGACCTATTTCTTGCTGATCACAGCGCCTTAATATTCAAAAATGTTTGTCACTATGTACATATTTTATCCATTTATCATATATGTAACAAATAAAATTCAATTGCCACATATATGAGATGAACTAAAACTTAACTATACAGATAAAGCCTCAAAGACCTGCCACTTAGACGTCAAAGACCGACGACACTTTGCCGGTCGAATCTGTAAACATGTCAAAGTGAAAGCTTGGGTGAAGTGACCACGAAGTGTGCTGTCAATCCATATAATCAAGATGAAATGACAGTTCACTTCACTTCAGCATGTTTATAGAATCGCACTGCTGTTGGCGTCTTGCTTTCAAATGGAAAAGAAAGATGAAACTGTGGGAGTAAGTAATTAGTTTCTTGATTAACCAATAGGACTAATGTAATACCTTAGCACAAAGTTGGAAAGAGATTTCAATTCGTGATTATCTGTCGCATTATGACTGAGGTAGCCTTAACTGGAGATTATCTCATTCTCCAGTTAAGGCTGGTTCTCTCATTGGTCTTATATAGTGATAATTATGGTCTTTTTTCCCATGGCAAGATTGGTTTTACATTTCCTGACATTTGACTGAAAAAAAACCGACTTCCAAATAAACAACACTACAAAGAATAAAATAACTTTAATTTCGGAAGTCGATGTTTTTGGTTGTTTCTTCGTTTTTTGATACCGACTTCAGATACTTTGTAGTATTTTTTTTTTAGAAAAGCAAAATATGCAATTTCGTATACGTGGATGATCTTTCCAGCTATTCTGATTTAAAAACCAAACTACTGAACAGATTTTGATTTAATTTCTATGGGACTTGGGAATCGGAAAGTATATCCTTGAATAAAAAAAGTTTTTTTTCAAATCGGTAATAAACGACGTAGTTATGAAGTAACAAAGAGAAAAAAAAACAACCGAATCGAGACCCTACTCCTTTTTTTGAAGTCGGTTAAAAACAGTCGGGGCGAAGGGTTTAATGTGTTTTCCGAGGCACGGATGAAATTCGGTAATGTATAGTCCCATCCAGTGACTGACCTCGGCAAGTATAGCTTAACCTTGAAGTTCGAAGGACTATGCTTTAAAATCGTTGCCATAATAGTATGTAGCTAATTTTGATTGATACCTAATGCTTGGAAAAGTTTTGGCTGGTCACTGAAAATTTAACCTAATAATTATGTCATCGGAAAATTGCTAAGATTGTAAAATATCGCGTGAAATAAATTATATAAGTAGGTACTTTTTTTCTTTTTTAAGGGTATATTAGAAACTATTTTTTTGGATGGGATTTATAGGGTAGGTATACCAAAAAGATTATTTCATAATACAAAATGCGCGCAACTCGACAAATTGTACTGAACAGCTGATTTTTTTTTCGCGATTTCGCTAAAAGTTGTTCATAATGATGAGTACAATGACCCCTTTTTTATGGATGGGAGATCATCAAATGACCCCTTCCGCTGTGGGAGGAGCGGGAGGGAGTGTCAGACTTTTACTGACTAAAACCCATTCGTGCTCCTCCTAGTGCCTTTTGCATTCCAGGCCGCTGTAACTCTTTCGAACAAAATCCGAGACCCTGGCAGTACAATGACCCTATATAAGGTATTGCGTTTATTCTGTTACACGTTGTTTATTGAGAAATACTTACGAATACTTAATTGATTCTGCAATTTTCCGGTGAAAAATTGTACATTACAACATTTTTATGTTTTTTTTTAATATTTTTCACGATGAGTAAAGACATAAACGGGTCGTTTAGTTTTACAGGCAATACGTGACATGAAACATAATGTTTGAAACCATTCGGCCAGCTTTGGTAAATGCCTCTTCAATGCGATATTTATTTTTCCATTTGAAAAAATTCGTGATATGAAACATTCAAGTTAACTCAAATGTTTATAGATTAAATTGTACCTGCTCACTGTTATGAATTTCATAGAAAAGAATATTGTATTTTCAACGTGATCTAAACTAAAGTAATGTAAAAAAAAAGTTTGTTTGTGTGTAAGAGGTGATTTCTGAAAGTGGTTGAGATTCATGCGAGCAATTAGCATAAATAATCAGCCAAATGCGTTCCGTACCATACACCGAAAAAGCCCCCATTAATTTTTAATTTCATTTTTATTATTTGTTGTTATCGCAGCAATGTTAATATACAATCTGTGAAAATTTCAATTGTCACCTATTACGGTTCTTGAGATACAGCCTGCTGACAGACAGATGAAACGGACGGACAGACAAGGGAGGCTTAGTTACGTAGGGGGGGTTAGGTAGGGCGGTTACGTTGCCACGTTGGTAATCCTTTGTGGGTACGGAACCCAAAAAAATAGAATGCTTAGCAGTGGGTGAAACTAGGGAATTGATGAAAATGATTATGACCAATTAGAAAGCCAATTCTCGTACTTAAATAACTTTAACCTGTCCGGCCCCGGCAACACACCGGTGTGTCGCGAATTAATCGCGAATGTTTATTTACCTATTACATAAGATTTACTTTATATTAGGGTTTTTTCACATGTTGGGCTTGAGCGGTTAAATTCTTGTCGCAAAATTATTTCAGTAGGAATGTATTTAGAAACTTGGGCACAAAATATAGACAAATAAGAGGTGTTTTTTTTTCAGTTCGCGACTGCGATGAAGGTAACAAAAATCTTTCCCTGTCTTGTGCTGTTCTTATCCCGAAATATTGCACGGTTTCTGTAAAATAGGCCATGGAACGAAGCCGAGGGCGAAGTCTAGTACAATATAATGTAATATTAACGTAAACCTCTACTAGTTTTTATAACATACACCAATGGATACAGAAGGAGTTGTTATTACTTTCCTAAAATCGTATCGAAAGCCCTCACAAAACTGAGCCGACTTTAAATTAAATCCGGCCGCGTAGTTTATTCAAACATATTCGAGAGGAAAACAACATTGGAAAACAGATTGATAATATTGAGTTCTATCAATGAATTCATAAAGGGAACCTTTATTAATCAGTTTAGCTTGATACCAGCTTCCGAACTTTGTGGAGCTTAATTTGATTATATTAATTTAAATTATTTATTAACCAGGCAAATAACAAATAACGTTGGAATACTTTGGGGAGACCTTTGCTCAGCAGTAGAGCATTATAAGTGACAAAAAAAATTAGAGCAATAATAAACCGATGATGGTTGGGGTAGATGTGTTCCTGAGCAGCAGGCGCACCGGGCGTCGGAGGAGGGCATACGCTGCCCTCCTTCTGCCCCCCTAACTGGGTCCAGGGGCGGCGGACTTGGGGATGTCCGTTGCCCCCCATTCATCCGGACCCGAGGTGGCGGCGCGTGGTGTTCTCGTGCGCCCCTCTGACGTCGCGGGGGGAGTTAAACACCTCACTCCCCCCGCTTACGAGATGTGGCCCGCAGAGGTGGGCCGGCACCAGCCGGGGATTACGGAAGTCGCATACGTTCCCGCGATCCCCGGCGTAGGTGGAAGATGGAACAACGGGGTGGTTTTAGTCAGTAAGAGTCTGACAGACCCCTCCGCCCGCCCCAGGGCGGAGGACATCCATGAGGATTTCCCCCCGTAAAAAATAAAATAAAAAAGATGTGTTCCTGAGTGGCGACCGCGAATCGGTAAACGTAACGTCAACAGTAAGATGCTCTCAGGCTATGTTGAGCGACGGGCTGGTGAAAGTGGCCGACAGTCGAGATGAATGGCGTGCAATGGGACAGTGGGCTGAGCTGATGATGTTTTACAAAACCCGCGAATGGGAAAAGCAGAGGTCGCTGTTATCGATGCTATATCCCAGGCCTGATAAACGGGCAGTGGTCGTATTTTAGCTGAAACTGAACCAAATCGCAGTTCTCATTTTTCATTACAAGGTTTTTTTTTTAATAGTGAGCAAGTTCAACTACAAATTCGCAAAATATACCTAGAAATTGAAACTTTATCATGAATCTGTCTGTTTCTTACTTTAGTAGTAGCGCCTAATTGTGTTACAAAATATATGTTTTTCATTAAGGCTCAAATACGAGAAGATTGTTCAGCAGAAAACGTGTTTATTCTTAATCGATTTAATGTTCATTGAGATTCAGTTTGAAATCAAGCATTATGGAATTATTTCGTGAAATCGGCTTTGTCAGTCATCAGTTTTATTTTAGCAACTACTTCTGTTTTTATGTTCTGCAAAACCAATAAGCAATTTATTTCACCTAAGGGCAAGAACGTTGGCTTTGTAACTAAATCAATAAAACCACTAACGGTTCCAATTTATATGTTTTATGGAGCAACTTCAGTGATAAAATCGCCACTAACTTAATCTATTGGAAAAAAAATATTTGAAATAGGCCCATTTGCACCACAAATCACTAAATGCATTACTAGCAGAACAGATAGTCGATGAATTTGAAAGGATCTTGAGTGGCGACCGATTACTAAAAGACTAAGCGTTGGAAGGCCTCCCACGATGACCTGGTGAATGGAATAGAAATCCGCTGTATGCGAGATGCACAAGACCGATCGATGTGACAAAACTTTGGGGAAGACCTATGTCCAGCAGTGGACGACTTTTGGCTGAAATGTTGATGAAGATACTAAAGGCCCTTGTCATCCAAATGTCACCCTTGTAGGTTTCAGATAAGCTCATACTAATAATACACAAGTAACAAAACATTTTACTTGGCTTCGATTTGATCAAAATAAATCACAACAATGCATTACTTTTTGTCGTCTGCTGCCGACGGCAACGCGAGTTAAATTTTCGTGGTAAATTTAAGTTAAAAGTCTAAGTGAAATTATTTATTATATCAGTACTTTTCTCGTCTGAAACTTTATACTGCTGATCAAATATAATAATCTATCTCCCTCTGAATTCCAAACTGCACGAAACATATTATATTCTATCGAGTATTTGGGCTCTAAACAAAGTATTACTACAGAGTCTAGAATCACACTTTGTCTAGAGCCCATTTTAGACGATAGCATTATCAGCCCATAACGTTCCCACTGCTGGGACAGGGGCCTTTTGTCTGTGAGAGGGATGTAATCCACCATGCGGGCTCTGTCTTTGAATGTTTGCGACTAAGTCATGTCGGTTTCTTCATAATGTTTTCCATCACCATTTTGTGTGCGATTCTGTAAGCCTGCCACGGTGAGATGAACATGAAGTTAGCTGACAATCCATACAAACAATGAGGAATTGTTGTGAAACAGTTCACTTCGTGCTCACTCTACCTAAGTTTACACGGTGACATGTTCACAGAATAGACCATAATGAAATTAAGGCGCTGTGATCAGCAAAAACTGAAAAATTGCTGGTTTCCTAACGAAATTTTAGCAAAATCTGTTTAGTTTTAAGCTGCAGAAAATATAAATGTAAATTTTAACTATATTTTAAAGAACACTGTGGTTTCTGAAACATGATTCAAAATAAAATCCTCGATAGAAATGATCATCAAAATTACCTCTAACTTCGACCTTAGAAAAAAAAACCCGTAGGTATTACTAGCCCACTCATGCCGGTAAAATTTATACCAAATAATGAATCGAATCATGCAAAAATTTATAGTTTTTGATTTTTAATAGCTCAACATAATTTTGAGTAAATCAATGAATGCTTCATGCTTGGCAATAAATTGCAAGCATTGTGTCTTCGCGCTTCTCTTTCTTTTCTACACCGTCCGAGAGTGACCGAGTTTTTGCTGATCA
The DNA here is from genome assembly GCA_947386135.1 of Melanchra persicariae. Classification (NCBI taxonomy): domain Eukaryota; kingdom Metazoa; phylum Arthropoda; class Insecta; order Lepidoptera; family Noctuidae; genus Melanchra; species Melanchra persicariae. Next base: position 5,521,801 of record OX376655.1, on the reverse strand, counting down.
CAGCGCCTTAATTAATTACACAAATTAACGCGCCTGGCTAGATTTGAATCGAAACCGACAATTTGTAAGTTAGACCATTTCTAGCGATAGTCATTATCGAAATGTCAAAATGTTTGTTTTTGACCGTGTAATATTTCGATATAATACGTCAACCACATAAATTGTCTTGTTTTCAATTGTTATCTCTTGTATATTGTCATTTAGTCTGGAGGCCATGAATCCTACAAAAATAAATAGTATCGCGTTAACGCCTACTCCTTTCTGAGATTGTTGCTCGTCTAAAGATTGTATATAAAGTTTTTTCAGGCGAAACCATTAGAAGGAAGATAAACGATACAAAGTCTTTGTTAAGTGTTCGGTTTACGATTTCACTGAGTACTCTGTGAAACTAAAATCACTGGTAAAACCTAAATAAAACTTTTTTTTGGGTTGCCATGAAGTTTGATAATTTACTATTAAGGTTGCGTATAATGCAATGGGAGGTTTTCTTATACACCTACAATATACAGATAAACATGAATATATACCTACTTAGTTATTTAAGTAAAATAGGGAAGACACCTTTCGGGTCCGGAATACTAAGAAAACGTTTATTAACCGACTTCAAAATAAGAAGGAGGTTCTCAACTCGGTCTCTTTTTTAAATAAGACAGTCAAATAGGGCTTTCAGTTTCGATATAGTTGCCGATCACCTACCGACCAAATTCGGTCTATAAGTCCTAACGATTTGAAAATACCGATATTGGTAGTCTACATTCAAAGCCAGCGAATGTCATCGCCAGCAAATGTCAAATTAATGAACTTTGTCGTAAACGTTTGCGAACCTAGCGTCCAATTTTGAGAGCCCGCTAAGTGTATCTATGGAGTGGAAGGGATGCCACCTGCCAGAGTCTGTGTTTCCTGATAGCTACAACCTGGCAGTCTTTAAGTCAAGAGTGAATAGGTTACTTCTAGGCAAGCTTGCTCCATCTTCGACCACATCATCGCTTACCATCAGGTGAGATAGTGGTCAAGCGCGTGCCTATCAAAAATATTAAAAAAAAAAACGATATTATTTGGTAGGCATGAAAACGGTATTATTCGATTGAAATTCCCGAAATCGCTATTAATGTCGAGATTTTAGGCCCATAAAATAAACGAAATTTTGAACACTCTTTTCAAACAAAGCCAGAAACATCGCATTCGAAATATTTCAAGTCAGAGAGAAAGAGGTTGCATATTTTGAACTTTGAAGTACAGAGCTGAAGAACCAATTCTACTAATTTTCAAGCAACGTTCGCATTCTCATCTCAATCGCAAACTGTCAAAAATTTATGAAAATTAAGGCTTTTTTGACAGATTGCGATTGACATGCGCATAATGCGAACGTTGTTAAATTAGTAGAATTGGCTCTTCAGCTCTGTACTTCGACACAGTCATTTTGAAACTGTCTTACCTATTTCAAAATCAGAAGTTCATTTCGTCCGCGTAGCGTGCCATATGCGTCTTTGCTGGTTGACGTGATTCGAAATTCTACATTTCTAGAACTTTGGTACACTTGTGCCTTTGATATTATTTTTACCTTGAGTAAGTTTAACTCTCCAATTGTTCTAACGGTTGCAAGCAGAATTGCAGAGCGTGGACCACTGGGTTCGATTCTCAAGTTATGCAAGGTCTTATCCGGTTTTACCGTGTGTGTGTGTCTCAGAAAGAGGGCTCTTAAAGTTTTTTTATTTTAGTATCTATCAAAATAAATAACAAAAAAAGTCGAGCTCGTGCCCCAAAAATAAATATTTAATTGCTATTTTTGAGACTAAAAGCTAAATAATTTCAATAAATTACTAAGGGGACTGAATAAGTTATTAGTTAACTTCACAATAAAGATATTTTTCAAGTAGGTTCCGAACGAACTGAATAATTTCTTTACTGTTTATGAATAATAACTAGGCATCCATACCATTAAGCAACGATAAAGTAACCTTATTACCCGATTTATATCCATCAAAGAGACCTAGCCCCATTCAAGCTAAATTGCACTGTATACCTTAAAACCTAGAGGTTATACTTCTGTGCGCTGTTTCAAAATTAGGTTTTCCTTCAAAACTGAAGGACTGTAAGGCAATGGGCACATCTGGGTGCTGTAATAAAAGTAAGACAATAAGTACTAATAGGTTTATTACAAGGTTTTTGTGTTTATAGCTTGTTTTAGGCGTCTCTGTTTTGTTGAGTAATGGTTTGTAACCAACATCGTAACTGTTGTAATTTGGACAAGGTTTTTGTGTGAAAAGGCCCGGCATTAAAGTTTTTATGAAGTCAGGCAAAAGGTGCTGGAAAATAACGATGCTTAACTTGCTTGATTACCATTTAACAAAAATGTTACGTGTGTTTTATGCGTCTATTTATCTAGCGTATTTTGTTCCACTCCTGGGACAAAAAATCTCAAAAAGGCTCAAAACTAAGGATTCAAAAGTAACCACAATGCGGAAAACATTCAGATGCAAAGTCAGAAAATATAGTTTTACTTTACCCAGTTTCAGTACACTAATTACTGGCGACAGTTAGAGTACTGAAGCAAGTATTTTATTCAAACTTTACGTTTTTCCGTTTTTTAATACCGACTGCTGCGACACCTATCAATGAAAAGAGCAAACTGTAGGCCTTGTTAACTACTATTGGAAATTATAGATGGCGTCACTAGTTGTTTACAATCAGGTAAATGGGTGCTTCTTCGAGCAAGGCATTCTTTGGTGATTTGCGTGGCAACTTTTAAATTTAATATTTTTTTTAAATCGACATCTGTTTCTTAAAATATACATAAAAGTAATATTTTTTATAGAAGAGGCACCTCAGAGAGTGACATACAGAGATAATCGAGGTTAAAATATTGGAGGCCACGCAAATCACAAAACACCTGTTTTTCCTTCAGCTTTCTTTTTATAATATCTCGCCCGGTTTTTGGCCTTGAACTCTTCATTATTTTTAAGCCTCTCTCTTCTACTTCTTTCAGACAACTTCTTTCTTTCTAACTTTCCTCTCTTGTTAATGGCATTTTGGCCTAAAAAATAATTAATTTCAATTTTCGCTAATCTGACACAATTTTTTTTTATTAGGTACATATAAAATCAGCAACCCATCAGCTGTGTCATTTTAAGTTTGATTTAAACGAATTTACATTTGGCTAAAGTAATAAAAAATATTATTATACAATACTATTACTAAACTAAAAGTTATTTGATTTGCGTGAATCAAAACTACCACGTAAACCACGAAAATCACGACCACGGAAATCAAAATAAATCCTTTATTCTAAACTGCAACTGCGCATGCGCGGGGCGGGGATTATGACGGCGGGATTTTATGTCTCAGTCGCTCGTTTACGTTCGATGCATGCTTGCGTCTCGCTTGCTCCCGTCTACGTGACTGCACCTACGCGATCTTTGCAAATGGCTAACTTCAGAGGGGCATAGTTATTTGACGCGAACTGTACTAAGGAAGGCGACGCGAGCGCAGCAGACGCAGTGTACTCCCCCGCCTGCACACCCCGCCCCATCACGAAGAATTTCGCCAGTAAAATCGGTTGTTTTAGCGAGGATGATAAACTAAGAACACAGATGATTTCTCTCCCCGCGCCGGTTCAAACACAAGCCATGCTACGAATTATGTATTTTAAAATTGACTTTTATACCTTTTTGGAAAGCTTACAGAATAGGCAAGTTGTTTTAGTTATTTGTACGATTAATGTAATAGAAATTTTTTTGACGAGACAACATTTTTGAAACGTAAAATGAAAATATTGGTAAGATATTGTTCTTATATCGCTCATTATTTTAATTATTTTGTTAAATTAAGTAGTTTTAATTACGTCCATAGCTTAATTGAAGTGCCAGCTACAACATCATTTTTAATGGTACCCTTGAATGGGTGTGTAGGTTTTTTTATTTGGAATTAAATGTCAAATTTTGGGTAAATTTCGAAAAACCCTTAAAATTCAAATATCTCGAAAACTATTGAATTTCGGCCAGACATATGTGGGGTTCAATTTGTTGCATTTTGACTCCCTTATCAGCCCCTGATGGATATACGTCGAATATAATGAATAAAATATAATGAATATAAAAACCTTTCAAGCAAATATACTGTGTTTTGAATATACGTTGCGTTACCTTGTATTTGTTCTCTACAATATTTTATTCAATAAACAAATTTACAGACACCGGAGAAAATTGTACCACGCAAATCAAAGTTTTGAGAAACCATACCCACGAAACGAGGTTCTTACCATAATTTTTCGGAAACTCAACGCGTCATCACACAAGCACTCTGCCCGGCCGTCAGAGCGCGAATCTGTTGTAACGTAAATTAGGATGAAGCAACATCGGGGCGCGAAGTTAAGGATGTGCAAGTGAATTTACAATGATCCACGCAAATGAGTAACTACCCCGGAACAGTTACATTTTATTTTTTTATGTAATGTAATTCTTTTAGAACTATGATCTAATTTTTCATAGCATTGTCAACTTTTAAGGACTTGAATGTTTTTTTTTTGGTAAGCATGTACCGTTTAGTTTCAAATATATAATTTACTAAGTGACTAGATCGGGGTTTGGGACACTCCACGAAAATCAAAGAATGGAGGTTTTTTATTTTTTTTATGATATTAAATGTACAGATAATTGAATCATAATTAAAAACCCAAATAGGAGAGAAATAAAGGTTTACCCGAAAAAAAAAGTGGCTTGCTGACTTTTCAATTTCCATTCTTTTAAGGTGATGCCGCTTAAAAAACGTGTCCAGAAGAATGACCCAAATACTACTTTTAGCATGCACTTGCTGCTTATCGATTATTTTTAATAACTAAGAAAAAGACGAAATTCCCAAGTCAAGCCTGTAAAAATCGAGTCACTGTGAAAGAAAACGTATTTATTTTTATTGAGCATTAATGCAATATCATAATTACAATGTATGAGATTTTTATTTAAATATTATATGCGAATGAGATCGTCTCCAGTACAACATAATTATGTAAAATTTTGCTTTGGGAGCCTGGTGACCTGACATTTAGGCTTTGTAAAAAAACATTTTTGGTAAAAAATAAATAAAATATTGTATTGTTTCTTTTTTTTTCACGGAACTAACATGCATCTAAAATTATAATCTTAAACTAAAATTCCTTCCCTCAGCGATAATATTAGTAGTACTGTGATTCAATAGTGTGAATTTTACTTTGAAACTACCCACATTACGCCACTGTAAAATCCCCTATGTAAGAAAATTGCAACCACAAGTTCCTACTACTTGCACTTCTTTAATTAATTACATTAAGATCCCCGTGTTTGAGTCCTCAAAACCATATTTTAATCCAATCTATCTTTTGCATAAATTACTCAGTGAAACCGGATTCTGTAATGCATTCACGGCTCGTCTTAATCCGCTTACTACATAACAAAGTAGCATCATCTCACGGAAAATGAAATAAGAGAAGATCAAAAGTTTCACTGAAACCTTTCGGTCCTCGTTGAAGAAAATGGAAACCGGTTTACAACTTAACCGACTTCTGTTTTAGCTGTCGGAATTATCTGTGAAGGAGTAATGTTTGACGGTTTAATTTAATACCGGCCAGTATCGAATTAAAGTTTAAAGCATTTGATTCTTAAACTACCTTTTGCCCGCGACTTCGTACCGCGCATGTCCCTTTTTTTTCCTTCCCATAGGAAGTTCCCGTATAGCCTGTAGCCTTCCTCATAAATGTGGCTATCATAAACAAAAATAATTTTCTAAGCCCGACTGGTAGTTTTTTTTATTATTTTTTATAGGCACGCGATTTACCATTATCTCACCTGAGATGCGCGTTCAAACAAACAGTCGCAGGCAGCCGATGGATGCGAGACGCACAGGACCGCTTGTTGTGGCGACACTTGGGGAGGTCTATATCCAGCAGTGGACGTCTTTCGACTGATCTGATGATGATGATGACGACCAAGATATTTCGATAGTTTACGCCAACCTCATAGAGTTAAAAAAAAAGTGAAATAATTAGGTATATTTTTTTCCGAAATAAATATCACTTATCACTTTGTTTCATGTACCGAGCGTTTTATTTTAAAAACGTTTTCTTGAAAATACACAAAGGATTGTTAAAGTCTGTAAACTGTACAACTAAGCTCTGATTCGTTCCGAAATCAAGTTCTGTTTTTCTGCAGTAATTAATTTAATGCTACTAGACGTCTTTATTATTCAGTCAGATTTGGTACATTTTATTTACTTTTTTAAGAATACCGGTAGGGAGTGAAACTCTCTATCTGCGTCTGTGTTTCCGAACGCATCAAAGTTAGAGAGAACATGCTTCTTCTGGGTAATCATGTTTGCATACTTTGCATTAAATAGGTACTTTGGTTTTCAAATAATAAGATAGGTAGAATGTTCACGTGTTTGTCGTGATGACTCAGTGGTTATAAAGCTTTGCGTCTAATGTTGTCTCGACATTATGAATTTCATTAGGTACGTAGGTACTGGAAAAATAAAAAAATAATACAATCGCGCGAAGTCGCGGCTATCAGTGTGTAACATTATACCATTGTAAACCCAGTGATTTCACATTGACGTCAACGAATTTTAAACCTGTACTTAACTGTTTTTATTTATGTAAGATTTTTATTATGATTGTTTAAAATGTAGCGGCATTCATGCCGCCACAAAAATCAACGTAGCAGAATCAACATCACAACAAATGAGACTCGCAGCGCCATCTATCTCGACAAGCTGCGAACTAACTACAAAATCCTAAATCGCGATATCAAAGTTTACCGTGCGATTAGAACACAAGCAAAGCCCGAATATCAACTCTCGGGCAGTTGCCCACCAGACACAAACAACCGTCTGGTCGGAGGATCCTCTCTTTCCAGTGGAGGTATGTGGGACTTTACTCTCTGTTCCGCTACCTCTAAAAAAATACTTAAATTTTTTATTTATTAGCAATTTTGTAAGACCTCTTGAGTATGAGTATGTCCTACATTTAACGAAGATATAAAAATTATCTCAACATAAAATATTTTGTTTACACGTAAGCGGCGATAAGGCGAGAGATGCTAAAGACAATCTGGGAATATTATTATACATTATGAAAGAAGATAAGACGTGATGGTTGACAAGATGGAACAAGAGAATAAAACGTATAGCGCAGTCTCCAATAACCTAGCATGGGACCAGGGGCTCGAGTCTGCTATTGCAATCGTGTCTCAATGACCGGTCAGTGATCGAATATTTGACAACTTTGACAGTTTTTGTATGAGAAATATGTCAAAAGTTTGACGTTATACGTCAAAAATCGATCATTGACCGGTCATTGAGACACGATTGCAATAGCAGACTCGACCCCCAGCTCAGGCATATGTAACTTCTATGAAGCCAGGAAAGGCCCGGACTGAAAATTACTTAACAAATTGTAAGGTATAAACCTACATTTTCAGTTCTAATGCGATTAAAAGCACAAATCGCGGAGGTCACAGAGTACATTTTAATATACTGAAAGCTGACGTCACAAAAAGTGGGCGAGCTTAAGTGGGACTGGGCTGGACACGTTTGCCGCGAGCCCGATGAATTATGGGCTGAATCTACTAGGCTACTGAGTTAGTTGGTGGGTGTGTTTGTGTGAATATTTTTCTATTCTATTTGAAGCTTTCTCTAAGTTTGGGTGTTAAATATTGCGCATCGCGACAATCATCTGCCTAGTCTTTTCCCTACTATATTAGGGTCGGCTCCCAGTCAAATCGAATTCAGCTGGATACCAGTATTTTACGTAAAACTTAACGTTATTTCAAATGTAAGTAATGTGAAGCATTTGTAGGAAGCAGTCAGCATTATGTCATTTGAGCAGGATGGTTTTTGGTATAACATAGCAATATTACTGTACTAAATGAGCGGCACCCTATTTGGAAACTCCACGTATATTGTTTTACGTAAGAAGTGCAGTATACATTCTTAGTGCGTACAGCTTAATGAACTCACCAAAGGACATTGAACTTTTGCATCGGTCTACTGTCGTGTTTGAGCATGTTTTTAAAATATTCATAATGAATGCGACTGTAGAACTTACATTTAAGATTAATCTAAGTTTAAGCAGGACTTACTTAAAAAACGTTCAAATTAAATTCGCAATAATAATCTCAGCGACAATCATCATCTAGCCTTTTTTTTTTTTTTTTTTTTTTTTTTTTTTTTTCTTTTTTTTTCTAGGATGGGAAATCATCAAATGACCCCTCCCGCTCTGGGTGGAGCGGCAGGGAGTGTCAGACTTTTACTGACTAAAACCCACCCTTTAGTCCTCCTAGTGCCTTTCTTCCCAGGGCCGCGGTAACTCTTTCGAACAAATCCGCAACCCTGGTAGGCTCTGGCCCTAACGGGCCCCGACCCATGCTGACGACTGCTGGCTTGGCGCGCATAGAACACAGCGCGCCGTCAACCCGGGCCTGTTCTGATCGGACGGCGAGCTACCCATTGCTCGCCGTCCACAGGCATCAGCCACTGCGCCATGCTCAGGAGCATCAGTTCCTGGGCGGCGCAGTGGCTGACGTTCAGCAGGAGGGGGTGAAATGGGGCCATTACTGGCACTCCATTTCAGCCCCCTCCGGAGCCCGTTGTAGGGGCTCTACTGCGGCTGCTGCAGTAGCAGCAGCCGCAGTGGAACCGGCTTTGGCGGCGGAGGAAGCGGCGGCGGCGGCGGCGGCGGTCGCGGCAGAGACGGCGGTGGCGGAGGGCTTTCTCCGATTTACGGCTTTGGCGGGTGGGGCGCAGGCCCTACCCCCAGCCCAGTGGTCGGCCGGCTTGCCAGCTGCCGCACAGACTACGCAGTGCGGCGCGGCGACGCAAGAGCCGGCCCTGTGACCGGGCTGACCGCAGCGGAAACAAAGACCGCTGCGGTCCACCTCCGAGGTGCATTGAGCTCCTACATGGTGGCCCACCTGGCACCGGAAGCACCTCAGAGGTCGGGGTTCCAGCAGTTTGACCTGCGCGGAAACCCAACCCACCAAAAACCTACGGCCCTCCGAGATGGTCTTGGCCGCCGACACGGGACAGCTCACCACAATAGTGCGCATGCCCGTGTTGTCAGGACGTAGGGTGCCCGCCTTCACCTCCTCTGCTGAGCACCCCCCCGTCCTAACGACGGCGGCCACCACCTCCGCCTCCGTGACGGAGTCGTCCAGGCCCAAGATGCGCATGTCGACGCGCTTGGTGGGCCTGGACACTCGGGCATCGTCCGCGCTAAGGGACGCCCTGAGCCTTTCGGCTAGAGCGTCCGCGGTTGGGCCGCTGGCTGCCCCGGGGATCTCCAGCATCCGGGCCCCAGTCATGGTGACCCGGAGCCGAAGGCCCCCCACGATGCCTAGCTCACCAAGGTTCACCGCCTCCTTCGCCTTGGTGAGCACGTCCGCGTACGTCACGCCCCTCTTCGCCGCGTCCGGCTGTAGCGTAAGCACTACAGCCGCGGTTTTCGGGGGGCGGAGCGCAGCCGCGACGCTTCGCGCCTTCTGCCGCCGCCTCCTCTCTCGCCTCTTGGCCGCTCTGGCTGCCTTTCCCGCCTTCCTCTTCTCCCCGGCCACTTGCCATTCGGCTTGAGCCGGGGGAGGAGCTGAAGGCGAGGAAGCCGGGGGGAGCTGCTGCTCAGACGGCGCAGGAGCCTTCGCCGTCCGCGCAGCAACCCCACCCCTCCTCTTCTTTCCCGGGGCCGGGTCCGGTTTCCCCGGCACCGGCTTCGCGGGTGCCGGCCCGGACCCTTTGTCCAGGCCGGACGACCCCGGTGTGGCAGCCGCGGCGGCCGCATAAGACGCCGCCTTTTTCTGGCCTGGGACGGCCTTCCCACTCGCCGCACTCGCTAGCGGGGGGCGCAGGACGATGCCCTCCAGGACGGAAAACCGCGCCTGGAAGGCTGCCATCTCCTGCCGCACGAGGTCCAGCACCTGGCTCTCCTGCGGCACGGGCTGGCTGTCCTTCTTGCGCCCCCCCTGCGGCGCCCCTTGTGGGCCGGCTCCTCGGAGCCTGGCCAGGTCTGCGCGGAGCCCCTCGTTCTCCTTTCGGAGACGCTCCGTGGCGGCAGCCAAGCGGGCGACCTCCGCCCGCAGCTCGGACATCTCGTCCGGCGGAGGCCCACCTTTGGTAACCTCCGCTGCCGCCAGAATGGAGGCCATCGCCTCGCTTATGGCCTTGTTCTTAGAGGAAAGCTTCCTCTTCAAGGCCACATCGCGAAGCGCGGCCTCCACCACCTCCGCAAACCCGGCCCTCCGAACCCGCTCCTGTCCGGAGTCATCCGGCTCACCGCCGGAGGACTCCGAACCAGGAGCCCCGCGGCCGCCATCTCCGGGGGGTCCGCCAGCATTGGCTCTCTGGCTAGCCTCCTTGGAGGCAGGGACTCTGCCCTTGCCTCCGTCTCGGCCCTTACCCCGCCTACTGGTGGGGATCTTTCGGGCCGAGACCACCTCCTCGCTGCAGGACGACCCCCGGTCGTCCTCCGGTCTGGGCCGCTTCCGGAAGGACCTGGGGTCCTCTGCTGCAGTCCCTGCCCCCTCGGGTCCCGAGCCCGCCGAGCTGAAGGTCGCCAGGTCGTCAGAGTCCAACTCGGACTCCGACTCTACACCCACGCGACGCTCAAGCGAGCCCTCCTCCCAGAACAGCGCGCCTCTGCCCGCGCTATGCCCGGCCGACTCTTCGTCGGGTGGGCTAAAATTATACCCGATCAGTTCCTGAAAGGACGGTTTGGATCGGGGGCCTCCTCGGCCACTGTTGCACTTGGCAAGCGGAGAGTGGATAACACTGTTGCCCCCCCCAGAATACGAGGGGCTTGACGCGCAAGGCGTGGCGGATTCCCGGACTGCTGTGCAGTCCGAACCGCCCTGGGGTACGTATTCTCTTTCAGTGCTATCCATTTTTTCCTTTTAAAGGGTGCGGTCCCTGTCTCCCCTCCTCTCTCCCTCTCTCACTGCCTGCTCGCTGCCCTCACAGTCACGTCTGATGATCAGACGCGTACCAGAGAGCAGCGAGCAAGCCAATGAGACGCACACCGTCCGAGGACCCGAACACTGCTCAAGTCTCCGAACGGTGTGCCCCTCTTGTGTCTCTCTTGGTCTGGTCTCTCACTTGGGACCTTCCGGCATGAGTGGCTCTACCGGCAAAGCCCCCAAGATCACTGAGACACGCAAGCCCCACCACGACGGCAACGTGGAGACACGGTTGGTGGGGATCATCATCTAGCCTAGCCTAGCCTTTTCTCTACAATATTGGGATCGGCACCAGTCAAATCGGATTCAACTAGATACCAGTATTTTACGTTGAGCAGCTGCCTACCAGACCTCCACAACCCATTAACTGGGTAACACGGTACTTCTTTGCAAGACTGGTGGGCCGTGTGTGAGTTGTTCCAAGATATTTATTTATTTTATTTATTTATTTATTTATGTACACACAATAACCTTAAAAATAGAAATTTGTATACAGAAAAAAGAGCACAAAGGTACTGTAATTTATTATATTATTATTATTATTATTTTCTGGCTTCTGACAATTCGTAATGACTGCCAAAGGTCTTCAAATGGCGGGACCCGAGGCACGAAGGAGTCTCGGTATGGTCTTGGTATTGTATCTTCTTCGAAATGTAGGGTTAATAAGATCTGTTTTTACCTGACTACGGCGAAGCAAAAATGAGGGTTATTGTAAGATGGTGACTGTGATACGAATGCAAAAATTCCTTAAAAATATTGACATAAATAAAAACGCCTGTGAAGTAGCTTACCTATTAAAACCGGTCTGTGCAAAATCTTCGCTCCACATCCACCAGTAATCTTCTTTTATTTTTCGTCACACCGCTGTATCTATCCACTTACTCTATGCAAGTTATTTTTTGAAGTCGGTGAAAACTTTATTTTCACCGACTTCAAAAAAGGAGAAGGGTTAATTCGGAAGACCGGTTGCTGTAGTAACACTTGGGGGTGGCCTCTGTCCAGCAGAGGACTTCTTTTGGCCGAAATGATGATGGTGATACTGATGATGATGATGATGATGATACAATATACGCAAAACCTCAAAACAAATTAACTTTAATTTTGGAAGTCGGTGTCATAAAAAGAAGAAACCACACCAGAAACACAACTTCCAAAATTAAAGTTATTTTGTACTAACTTCATGGTTTTCTTGAGAAGTCGGTTGCATTTTCTTGAAAAAAAGTTAAAAAAAAAGAAAGTGTTAAAATTGAAGATCAGGTTCGAGATTCTGTTAGTAACCTTTTTAAAAGGAAGCAACTAAAAAAATAATTTCATTGGATTTTCGTCAAAATAACCATTTTTAATCCTTGCTTTTTTGTGGTTCGTTAGCCGGGTTAACAGTTACGTTTAGATATATAATCAGATGTATATAGGGACTGGTATAAATATATTAACGTTTTTAATAAATTGTCTATTGTGTTTTGAGTCGTGAGAGAGGAGCATTGTTTAAAACTTGACTGTAAATAAATGTAAGTATTTTAATTTAATTTGATGTCATATTATCAAACAACGACCAAGCTGGTATTCTTGTCCTACTACATAGCCGTCCTTATAGAATATACGAAATTTTAAAATGTTTTTTTAACAAATTTTGTATTTGAGCAATTTTTACAATTCACAAGGCCGTTTGTGTTCAAAATCATTCTAATCCCTTATCTAAATCTAAACTCGTGTTATAAAATTTGTTAGGTATTGTTTTAAGAAAAAATCCGTAGGATCACGTGGCTGAATAATGATAGCCGCACGGTTCGATCTTCAAGGTTAGGCAACGCTTGCCGGGGTCAGTCTGTGGATGGATGAAAGCACATCTTTTTTATTATTGATAGGCACGCGCTTGACCACTATCTCACCTGATGGTAAGCGATGATGTGGTCGAAGATGTAGCACGCTTGCCTAGAAGTAACCTATTCACTCTTGACTTAAAGACTTCCCAGGTTGTAGCTAACAGGAAATACAGACTCTGGCAGGGAATTCCACTCCTTAGCTGTACGCACAATGAATGTGTGCCCAAAACGTTTCGTGCGTGTGGGTGGGATGTCCACCATGCACCGTTGGTGGCGCACCGCCGTACGTCTTGTGGTCCGATGGTGGAACGGGCTTGGCGGAATCAAACTATGCAATTCCGTTGCACCCTCCCCAAAATGCAACCGATAGAAAACCGACAGGATAGCAACTCGGCGTCGATGCTCGAGACTCACACGTTAAGCTGTTGTTTGTCCTGGCTGTCATTTGTAGATTTTTGGCAGTCGTTACGGATTGTCAGAAACCAGAAAATCTGGCTCTAGTCTTGCCAAGAAGTACCGTGTTACCCAGTTAATGGGTTGTGGAGGACAAAAAAAAATTACAAAACTCTTTTGCTCTAGAAACTGTAAAATTAATATGATTTCAGTGAATCATGGATGCAGCTGCAGCTTTTAAGACAGTGCAGACGCTGCAAGGAGCCTTCAGAATCATGGCTGCGTTACACCTCACAAATTACTTGTGGCCACATCAAGCCGTTGTTCGAGGTAGGTTTATATTGTGTTGTTGTAAAATAATAAATGAACCTGTTTGCAGTGGAACTCGAGCGTTTATAAAGACTCGACCTCAATTGAACATTCAGTTTATACAAAATAAATACAGTGTGAAGTTTGGTTTTCAAATAAAATTCATTGTAAATTGTATGTATATTAAGACTTCACTTATTAAATGAAACTACGCGTCTGAAAATGCATGTAACCCTGGAGAGACAGTAAAGGAGACTACCGTGAATCTCGCTTTGCACGTCACAGTTGTGCCACTGTCTTCCCTGAGATTAAGGGCTCCCGCACACGGGCCACCGGCCACAACCACAAAACGCCGCCACTGGCATATTTCCTGTAATTTTCATACATTTTATATGGACTCGCCGCACACGGTTGGCGCCGGTGGCGGCCACACGCTATAAATCGTCGCAGCTTGCTTCTTGTGGCCCGCACCGGCCACTAAACGCCGACACAAAAAGCCGCCACACGCCACTCGCGCGATTCCCCACCCTAAACCTTCGTCGTCAGAGTCCATTATGATACTGCGCGTATGGGTTAAAAAAGTAGCAGCCACCGACCGCAAGTGTCGACCACCGGCTACATGTGGCTGTCGCGCGCTTCAGCTACTTTTGTGGCCGCTTCTAGCTTCTCGTGGCGGCGTTTGTGGCTGTCGCGTGTGGCCCGTATGCGGCAACACTAAGATATTTGCTGCGTCTACGCTAGGCAAACAACACAAACTTACCAGAAAATTTGTGTTATAAAGACGGACCCAGAGCCTTGAATTAGAATGATACGCCATACAAAATCGTGCTTCTTTTATGGAGGTAGCGGAACAGAGAGTAAAGTCCCGCAAACCTCCATTGAATAGGAGGATCCTTCGACCGGACGGTTGTTGTGTCCGGTGGGCCACTGCCCGATAGTTGATATGTGGGTTGTTGTATCTGTTCAAATTGCACGGTAAACTCTGAAATCGCGATTCGGGACTTTTGTTATGTTAGTTCGCAGCTGTCGGCATAGATGGCGTTGCGGGTGTTATTGTTGCGATGTAAATTCTGCTACATTGATTTTTGTAGCGGCATTGCTACTACACTACACCTTAATGCTTCGTTTGTGCCTTGGCTCGCCCATTCTAAACGCAGATTTACAGTAACATAATTATAGAGTTTTTTTTTAACATACTCTAAAATTCTGCTGTTTTAAAAAGAACCTGTTCATATTTTTACAGATGGCGCTAGTTTTGATTTCATTGTGGTCGGCGGTGGAACAGCTGGAAGCGTAATTGCAAACAGACTCTCAGAAATCGAGCATATTAACGTTCTGCTCATCGAGGCTGGTGGCGATCCGCCCTTTGAGTCTGACGTAAGTTTAAAAACCGGCCAAGTATGAGTCAGACTATACACCGAAAAAATACGTTTCTTGTATGCCCCCTTTTATTTTTAATTTATTTTCATTTTTATTATTTGTTGTTAAAGCGGCAATAGAAACACACTCTGTAAAAATGTCATCTGTCTACCAATAGTTAGAGAGGTGAGGTGTTAGAGGAGTATTTCTATTACGGTTCTTAAGATACAACCCGCTGATAGACAGATGGACGGACGGATGGACAGAGAAGGCTTAGTAGGGTTCCATTGATTACCCTCAGGGTAAAGAAGCCTAAAAACTAATTGTTTTTGTATTACCTTCCTTGTCTGAACAGCCGTGTAAATTCACGTGATTGTTTGTGATTAACATTGGGTCAGTAGAAAGACAGTGAAGTTGCTGAACACTATATTACTCATAGCCAGCCAGGCATGCATACCAATCGAGGAATTCATATTAGCGCATTTGTTAAGATTTCGACGCAAATCTTTTAGAAACACCAAATAAGTCTCTGTCATATCTGACATTGACTAGAGTCAAGAGCAAACCCATCACCAATAACAAAAAAAAATAAAAAATAAATAAGCAACTACTTTTTTATTTCAGCTTCCCGGTGTTCCCATATTAATGAAGCGTTCTCGTTACGACTGGAATTTTACTTCAGAATTTAACGGCTTTGAAGATTCTTGTCATCTTCATTGCAATTATGAATTCACTCAGGGTAAAATGCTTGGCGGAACGAGTTCCCTCAATTACATGGTGTACCACAAAGGACAGCGTCGTGACTTCAATTCTTGGGCCGAAATAACCAAAGATGATTCTTGGAAGTGGGAAAATATTTTCCCATACTTCCTCAAATACGAAAAGCTGGAAGATCCACAACTACTCCGCTCAGTTGAGAAGAAATACTATGGAACCGACGGCTTTATAGGAATAACAAGAGACCACCGCGAACAAATAATCAACTTTTTAGACTCTTATCGTGAACTGGGAAATGATATAGTTTTGGATTTCAGCGAGCATCATCCTGTTGGATTTTCAGCTCAAACCGTCACTATATCTGGAAGATCTCGGCAGAGCTCCGCCTATGCGTTCTTATCTTCGGTCAAAGACCGCCGTAACTTACATGTCTTAAAAAATACTCTAGTCACTAAACTCATATTTGACGATAGCAAAAGAGCTATCGGAGTAGAAGTTCTTACAAAAGATGGTAAAACTATGAATATTAAAGCGAAGAAAGAAGTAATTGTTTCTGCTGGTGTATTTAACACCCCTAAATTGCTAATGCTGTCAGGTATAGGACCGGCAGAGCACTTGAAGTGTAAGAATATTGACGTAATTTCAAACTTGCCGGTAGGAGAAAATCTACAGGAGCATTACAGTGCAATCATTGTACACAATATGGATAAAATAACTCAGCCTTTGCCAGAACCCAGCCCTTATGAACTGCCAGGATCATCATTCACTGGTTTTGTCGCTCTAAACAAATCTTCTACTTACCCAGATTACCAGGTTATAACCTACGTAGCTCCAGCAGAAACTGTGCTTTTTTATTGTTCATTTGGTTTTAGATTTAGTGATGAAGTCTGTAACAATATATACAAACACGGAATGAAAAGACTGCAAGCATTTAACGAAATAGTGAACATTGCCCCCAAATCAAGAGGCAGGGTATTGTTGAAAAGTAATAACCCTGAAGATCCTCCGCTAATTGAAAATGGTTTCTTATCAGATAAAGACGACGTTGAAGCTCTAATTGATTACATTATAGATTTTCTTCCGGTAATGAACACTACTTATTATAGAGACGTGGATGCTGTGATGGCAGATGCTATACCTACATGTAATGAATTTGAAAAGGATAGCCGAGAGTATTGGCGTTGTTACATAATGTGTGTGTCTACTGGACTGAGTCACGTAACCAGTACATGTCCCCTGGGTACTGTCGTAGATGGTCGATTACGTGTGAATGGAGTGACACACTTACGTATAGCTGATGCCAGCGTGATGCCAACAATCACTAGAGGCAATCCTGTGGGTCCTATTTTGATGATTGGAGAAAAAGCAGCTGACATGATCAAACAGGATCATAATTTGATTTAGACTGTTTGCTCATCTTATGGATTATGTTTAAATTACGATTGAACTGAATATGTCTACGAATAAATTAAGTCGTGAAAAACTTATTTTTACAATGACTAGAAGCCTTGTAGGCTTTAATATTTTTCATACAGGTGCGAGTGTAACATATTTTTTTATTTAAAAGTAATAGCCGTTGGTTGTTTTATTTTCAATGCCATGATATTTAATTTTTTTGAAGTCTGACAAGCAAAATAACGAAAATTAATATTTTACACAAGAATTTGAGCTGATAGCATTCATATTTTAGTATCGCTTTTTTTATTCACATTATACCGTGTACAGTATCACTAATAATCACTAATAAATTATATTCAATGTTGATTAGATCAAAGAAATACATATATTATACAACATGAGCAATAAAACTTTTAATCATAAGTATAAATTTAAGTTTAAGTGTATGTAATATCAACTGAAGCTTTCATGAAAGGGTCGCAGAATATGTTCGAAAGAGTTAGGTACCGCGGCCCTGGAAAGTAAAAGACACTAGGAGGAGCATGGGTGGTTTTAGTCAGTAAAAGTCTGACACCGGCAGACCACTATTTTTTTATATTTTTAAATGTTTTTTATTGTTTTTTTAATAGAAATATTTAAAAATGTAAACTTTAGTTACTCATTCAAAAATGAATAAACGAAATAATAATAACAATATCAGGAGTGTCTTCAGGATCAGCCATAGCGCTGGCGTGGGTTTATATAGGCGTAGTTTTAAATCGAACTCTTGTAAGATGTCACTGAATCAGTTTCTTATAATGATCCCCCAAATAATTATTAGATTGACACCTTATTAGAATAATGAGTTACAATTAATCAAACTAATCACGAAATATAAAACGATTACACCCAATATTAGCGATTCGTCGGATTTGTACCAGAATGTCCATTTCAACATGGCCGCGTCACCAACCAACCAACCCTTCGCTAGACCGACCGCTACCAGTATTGTTCGGTAGTACTTCGATAGATGGCGCTAGTCAATGCGCCGTCACGCCCAGACTGACCTGCGACCGCCCTCGGGCGCTTCTGGTAGTAATCCTGCAATCAAGGTTTTCAAAAATTAGCTACTTAATAAATTCCATAATCCTCTCGTACAACATGACAGGCTGCTTTACAAGATCCATTAGTAGAATCAGTAAATCAGTAAAAAATTACAGCAAGAAAGTATAGCTTGGTCAGCATAGGTGTGTTCTTTTAACCAAACACAAAGGTATGGCCCGGTACTACACCTTTTTCCAACTTCCGTGATACTCATTGAAAGCTTAAAAAGGCAAGTGTGTCCTTTCAACCAACTACACAAGTATGGCCCGGTGTGACACTTTTCCAATCAAGTCAATAATACAATACAAGCCTGGACCGGACGAGTGTGTCCATTTAATTAACCACACAGGTATGACCCGGCACGACACTGTCCTTTTGCCCAACTTTGCTGTTTAATTCACATCATAATTATGGGTTTTATCAATCTGTAGGTCCTGTACACATTCAAATAGGATCATTATGACCATGAGACCACTTACCAACAGTCACGGATCACCCTGTTCAGCGTGAATTATAACTTCATGATCAAACATTTCATGATCTGACGTGACACTGAAAAATCTAAATTTACCGTTACAGTTTCAGAATCAGTCTTAATAGTATCTGATTCTACTGTCAATTTATCACAGCTACAAAACCTAGCAAGAGAACCTGAATTGAGTTCTATGACTCCTGGCGCCGTCTCGGCCTCCTCATCATTTACTTTTCTTAAGAGGCCATTACAGACATTTATCTGCATGGTACTTATAATAACTAAGGTCGATTGACTAAGATTGGGTAAGCACATTGCTCGCAAAACAGATGGTCGATGGGGCCGAAAAGTTCTGGAGTGGCGGCCGCGTACCGGAAGACGCAGCGTTGAAAGGGCTCCCACAAGGTGGAACGATGACCTGGTGAGGGTCGCGGGCAACCGATGGATGCGAGACGCACAGGACCGGTTGTTGTGGCGACACTTGGGGAGGTCTATGTCCAGTAGTTTACTTTTTTTACCAGTACTTTACTACGTCTTTCGACTGATCTGATGATGATGATGATGATGATGACCAAGTTTTTGTGACCTCTGAGCTTATATCGGTTTCTTATCTGTGTATTTCGACAGTTAACACCAACTTCATCCAGTGCAAAAAAATATTTTTTTTAACAATTTGTTTCACGTACCGAGCGCTTTATTTTAAAAACGTTTTCTTGAAAATACATAAAGTATTGTTAAAGTCCACAAACTGTACAACTTAGCTCTTTATTTCGTTCCTAAATCAAGTTCTGTTTGTCAAATGCTACAAGACGTTATCTTTATTATTCAGTCAGATTTGGTACATCTTATTTACTTTTTGTAAAAAACAGAGGTAGGGAGTAGAACTCTCTACCTGTGTCTGTGTTTCCGAACGCATTCAACCTTAATCTCCAAAGTTAGAGTGAACAGGCTTCTTCAGAGTAAACTCTTCTCACTCTATCGTCAACTTTGTCTCTAGCGTCTCTGACCTGGACTACATTCAAGAGTTATCTCTTGGATATAAAAAAAAAAAAGTTATACAGAACGTTTACATGTTTGTCGTTATGACTCAGTGGTTATAAGGCTCATGTTGTCTCTCAGGTTGCAACTTCAAAACCGGGGGGTTGCGAAGTGTGTTTTTCAATTCGCACGTTCTTTTTAAGTTTTTCACAGACATCACTGACATCGGTGAAGGAAAAAAATGGTTTATATTATTAATTATAATTTTGCTGACCCCAAATAAATAAAAATTTAGTTATTATTTTGATGAAAACGTTGAAAGGGACATTGCTTTTTGCAGTTATCATATCCTGAGCATCGTTGCTAACAAGCTGAACTGTTTTGTAATTAATCGTTGCTCTGGTATTTCGGATTGAATAATGCAGGCCTGACTGTTTGTTTATAAATAAACGTTGCTCATTTTATCATAAAAACTGTATTTATTGATATTATAAATTTTCATTGGGTGGGTAGGTACTGGAATACAATCGCGCGAAGTCGCGGCAATCAGTGTGTAACATCATGAATACAAATTGTTCTTTTGATTTTTTACTACAATATTTCCTAAGTTAATTTTTCACAATGAGATTTCACATTGACGTCAACGGCTTTTAATCATGCCTATTTTTATTATGATTCTTTAAATAACGTTTTTGTTTTTTTGATTTATATTTATATTATTTCCCAGAGATTTCGCATTGACATCAACGGCTATTAATGCCTATTTTCAAAATAACCTTCAATTTTTTTTATTATCAATGTTGTAAGATCTCTTGAGTAGGTCCTGTATTAACGAAGACATAAAATTGTCACAATATAAAATATTTTGTTCATAGGTAGAGAGAGAGATACTAAAGACAATCAGCCGGTTTATTCTGTCGACATTTCATCGTGTACACATAGGTGGAGTTAATGACAAGTGAGCTGTCATTCCATCATGTTTGTATAGTTCACTTCGCCTTTTTTATGGATGGGAACTCATCGAATGACTCCTCCTGCTCTGAGCGGAGCGGAAGGGAATGTCAGGCTGACCAAAACCCATCCGTGCTCCTCCCAGTGCCTTTTGCTTTCCAGGGCCGCGGTGACTCTTTCGAACAAAATCCGCAACCCTAGCAGGCGCTCACTTAGCTTAAGTTTTTACTTCGACATGTTAACAGAATCGCACTGCTGGATATATGTGTAAGGAATAACATTATGAAAGAAGGTAATAATAAAATTATGTGAGGGTTTGCAGGATGAGCAAAAGAAGAAAACGTATAGCGCAGTCTACAATAACCTAACATGGAGCCAGCTTAGGAAGATAAAACTTCTATGAATCCAGGAAAGGCCCGGGCTGAAAATTGCTTAACAAATTATACCTTGCCAACATTTTCAATTCTAATGCGATTAAAAGCACAAATCGCGGACATCACAGAGTACATTATAATATACTGAAAGCTGACGTCACAAAAAGTGGGCGAGCTTAAGTGGGACTGGGCTGGACACGTTTGCCCCGAGCCCGATGAATTATGGGCTGAATCTACCAGGCTACTGAGTTAGTTGGTGGGTGTGTTTGTGTGTGAATATTTTGCTATTCTATTTGAACCTTTCTCTAGGCACGATTGTGTTAAATTTTGAGCATCGCGACTATGATTGCCACAATTTAAATTAATGAACGGATTAAGGACGTAAAATCGAAAGGTTACGGGGCGTAATGTAGCATGTTACAAGGCATTTGTGCAGTCAGTACGTGGAAACGAGCACGAACATGATACGTTTGTGTTTTGTTTTACACGGATTTTAGGACACGGCGTAACATAGCATGCTCGCTGCGAATGTTACATTAGAACCGGTCACGGTACACCGGTCGGTATCCAGCTTTAAGTTCTACTATGAAGTGCCAGTGCTATGCCATGATTCCGCTGTAAATGAGAAACGAAGCTACGCAGGATAAATAGCACTATTCTATTTTTTTTAATGGGATCTGATATAGCTTTCCCATAATAAAAATTCATAACAGTATTACAGATTTTGACTTCACTGCCCAAAGGGTGGCACCTCTTATACAACGTGTAGCAGAATAAACTTAATACCTGAAAAAGGATCATTGTACTCATCATTGTGAACAACTTTTACAATGAGACCAATACGGGAAATCGCAAAAAAGTCTACATGATTTCGTGGTAGGTCCCATTGTTGTTCATAATGGTGAGTACCCTCCACTCGGAAGTGGTGGTGTGACCCCTTTTCAGGTATTGCGTTTATTCTGTTACACGTTGTATAAAATGCTCGTGGCCAAACACCTCCACTTACATCGCTGAAGAGAGTGTAAGAGAAACAGACATAACCAGCAGACATATTCACGTTCAGAAAATTATCATCTACAAAGTGCTTTTCTACTCAAATAAGTACATATATAGTCCATACCAGTTAAAGATCTTTCTTCTTCCAGTATTCTACGGTAGTTATCCATTTTATTCCGCAAACCTTGCCTTAATTGCATTCCTAACTCGACTAGCTTCCCTAAGTATTGGCAGAATTGAGTCTAGGTCGTATGGCATTTCTTACGCTAAAACCTTTTGGGAGACACATAAAGGTCTACCTGTATGTGTCTCCCAAAAGGCTTTGTGTATGTGATTGTTTCAGGAATACTTATATAGCTGGATAGATTGTTTGTAAAGCTTGTAGAAAATAAATTCAACGTCGTAAGGCCCAACCTTAGGTCGATATACATTACGACAAAATGCACTAAAAATAGGTGCACGTACCTGCGCGGCCCAGAACTATGGTTTCGTAAAAAAGTGTTTGAATGTATTGCTTGTGTCTAAATTCTTTACTGGGGTATTTCGTAGAATGCAAAAAATATGTTGTCATAATTTATTCTTTTTTAGTCACTGGGCTATTGTTTTATGTAAAATATTAGTTTTAATAATTCAAATCAACTCAATTATTCATCATGAAATTACAAATTGTATGGGTAATAAAAAAAAACATTGAGAAAAAATATTTTTAATTCTTCTGCTTTCATTTTAATCATTCTACGTAACAACTAAAATACTAACTTTTACCTCAGCATACAGAACAAATCAGAAACCGTCACTGTGCTCAAATTTAAGGCAGTGCAAACCACGCCGGAATGGCGTGGTTCGTTAAATTGTCAATTAGCCAATGGCCGACGTGCGTGTTATAGTCAAGGGTACCCCCCCGCCAGTTAAATAGTAGTTTTAATTTTACCCTAAAAGAGGAAATGTCATGGTGCGCAGGTAACACTTTGCGGGTGGGTAAGGCGCGGGTGGGGAGTTTTTTGGACACAATGCGCTGCGTACAAATGTGATGCAACACTCTTTCTGGTCTCTTCCGAATTCTGAGACTTTTACAACCCGACCTTATTTTGGGACATAGTTTATAACTATCGTTTACCTATTATTACTGATGGACGGACGGACGGACAGCGGAGTCTTAGTAATAAGGTCCCGTTTTACCCCTAACGTTTGAGCGCGTTGACGGTTTCTGGTTTGTTCTATAGATTCCGAGGTGCCAAACTAGCAGCAAAAAAAAAATTGGAACCATAAACAAATGATCAATTCCCAATACTTTTTTGACAGTATTACCTATGTCATTTGAGCATGATGGCTTTTGATATAAATATATTATTCGAGAAACCTTTTCAGGTTTTGATGAATTGTAGTGACAAAATTAAAGATCAGGATCGAGATGGCCTGTTAGTTATCTTTTTAAAAGAAAACAACAAAAATTTTGATTTCCATGAAAATAACCATTAATAATTCATGATTTTTTTAGCCGGTGTTAACAGTTACGTTTAAAAATGTAACCAAATTTAGAAATACAAATAAATAAAAATACTTAAGATTCACTTTACCAAATGTCAAAAAAGTACCTAATTGTGACATTATACACGAGTATAATGTCACAATTAGGTACTTTTTACGTTAAATACGAATTTAACGGGGAGAAATTAGAATTCGCCGATAGAACAGTTTTCCTGGGGATTACGCTTGACTCAAGGCTACATTATGATCCACATTTTAATGTCGCTTGCAGGACGGCTAAGTTCAGCAGCTATACTGTTAGAAAAATCCGCCAATTTACGGATGTTGATACCGCGAAACTGTTCTATTTTAGTTACTTTCATCTTATCATGTCTTACGGTACCTTACTATGGAGACGGACTGCCGACATCGAACCCATTTTTATTCTGCAGAAAAGAGCTATCAGAGCCATTTAAAATCTTCGCCGGCGCGATTCTTTAAGGGAACTGTTTAAGGAAATTAATATCATGACGATACCTTGTCAATTTATCTATGAAGACGTCATTATTTACGTTAGAAAGACTATACATCTTTTTAATAAACGAGGTGACACACATAATTATGTTACTATAAATAGGGATCAATTAGTTCAACCAGATTTCAGGCTGGCTAAAGTAGCAACATCTTTCAAGGGGAATTGTTTAAAGTGTTAAAATAAAATTCCTCGCCTTATATTACAACTGAATGAAACGAAATTTAAATCTTGTGTTAAACACACAATATTTATTTACTTATCCTTTATTTCAGGCAACTGAGGCCCATAAAACACAAACATAATTATATAAGTATAAAAAACAATAACTAATACGTATTTTATATACAGAAAACACATCACATGAAGTGACGGTGTCATGTTACGCTGCGAGGTGTCGCGTAGCCGGCCGCAGAAACGCTGATACAGGACCCCTTTCGGCCAAAACTCTTCCACACAACACCACCACCAACACCTCTTCACCACCATGCAGACAAGCACATTATAAGTTGTGGGATTACTTGGAAGATAAAAATGCTTGGCGAAATGCTGGTCCTGCTCCACAGCCATTAGAGTGCACAAACTAATCTATTAGCATTCGAAAAAATTGTTGGACTCGATGCAAATCTGCATCGAGTCCCAATTTCCTTTTTTTTTTAATTGTATCGACTCAGTCTATTTATGCATTAACGGCACATGTGTGAGTAGGTACTGTGTGCCTTCAATTTAAACTATAATTTTTGGGTAGTACTTTGACTTGAATGTGCCCTGGCTGTTAGGAGTTTCATGCTTGCTTACTCAAAAGTCTCTCTGATGGTGACGTTTGGGTTCCATTCATCGTTTGGCTCTGTCAGCTGGGACTGGTCATCTCTGAACTGCCACAGTTGGTTTTATTTGTGAGTACTTTGAATTGTACCTTTTTTTTGCTTTGGACGCTTTTGTCGTGCACGTCTTTCTACATTGTTCTCACATATTATTATATGAATAATTTCAACAAAAATAACGTAACCACAACTTTGTAACAATTTATTGATTTAAAAGAGTGTCCATGGAGATTCTTGCACGTTCTTCTCCGTAGAGATCTACGATTTGGAACGTGCAAATAGCTTTAACTCTTTGACTAACCGACCTTGACCATTCAAAGGTGCCTGTAAATGCTTTATTAGTAATAAATGCTTTGAGTTAGCTTAACCTTTTTTTTTTTTTTCACTCACTTGTATAAATGTTTTAACATACTTAAATAATTGTCTTTTGTGTTTCGAGAGGTGAGAGAGGAGCATTGTTTAAAAAATTGACTTTAACTAAATGTAAGTCTTTAAATTTATTTTTTTTATAATATTATTAGTTAATATTTGGCTTAACCAACGGCCGAGCTGATATTCTTGGCCTACTACATAGCGATTCTTGTAGAATATTCGAAATTTGAAAATGTTTTTTTTTTTCTTTTTGTTGATATTTGACCTCTTTTTGAAAACCGTATCGCTGTCTACAATTCACAGGGCCATTTGTGTTCAATATAATTATAATTACTTACATAATTATCTAAATCTATACCCGTGGAACAAAAAGGTAAAATTGTTTGTCAGTGTTTTAAGAAGCAATCTGTAGGCGAGACACTTTGGCAAAACTATAATAACCGCATGGGTCGATATTCAAGGTTTTAACCTATTCTTAAAGTTTAACCAATTCTTGCTAGGGTTGGTCTGAGGATGGATGACCATCTCAACATACCTACCAAGAGTCCTCCGAGCCTCGGAAAGCACGTTAAGCTGGTGGTCCCGGCTGTCATTTGTAGATCTTATGCAGTCCTCAGTAATGCAGTCGTTACGGATTGCCAGAAGCCAGAAAATTTGACTCCAGTCTTGCTAAAAAGTTGCCGTGTTATCCAGTTAATGTGTTGTAGAGGTCTGGTAGGCAGCCGCTCCACGTAAAATACTAGTATTCAGCTGAATCCTTTTGTTTGACTGAAAGCAGACAACGAAGTTGGGAAAATGCTCGGCAGATGATTTTTAAGAAGCAATCTCTGGAAGTACTGATTCAATTACGAAAATTGTGTCACTAATTGAAAGCTACACTCCTAACTAATAATAAACTACACTCTTGTTGCGTGCCACAGTATATTATTATTATGGTTACCTATCCTAGGCTCTAAAAATGTTTGACCAAATTTCATTTCACCTAAAACTTTGCAACTATTTTCGTTTCGTTTTTTTTGTACGTCATCGAAGTCACGTCTGCCAGTGTATCAATTGGCCTATTATCAATTCGACTTTTCTCGTTACTCCGACGTTTCATTTGGTCGAAAAACTTTTTACCGAAGTTACACTTAGCCGGAATAACATTTGTTCGAAGTATTAAGTTTCCGAACATTTTTAAGTGGTCCCACTAAGAAGCATGCCAACAAGGATGCTTGCTTCAAGCAGGCATGCAGCATGTAAGCAGGCATGCAGCAAACAAGCAGGCATGCTTGTAGCATGCAAACAAGCATGCAGCGTGCAAACAAGAATGCAACCTGCAGCAAACATTGTTTCTGTTACGGATCCGGCCGGCACTGCGAGGCTTGGGCGGCCCCACGCGAGCTTATCGTCGCAGATGGTTTTAACGCTCACCATTGCGGACCTTCAAACCACCTGCTCCTCAGCTCGTGGGCCGCCCCACCACTCTAGGGGTAGGGCAGACAAGACTGCGTAAAGTCGGTTTTACAACGATTTCGTTTCTGTCATTAAATTTTGTGGCATAACATATTGATTTTTGATGACACTTTTTTAATTTAATATTGAAAATGCTACAAAGTAACCGGCTATACAGGGTTATTTGAAAAACACCAACAACCTTGCAGTGGGTGAAAACACTCTTGATTATAAACAACTTTTACTATGGGACCAACTCTGAAATTTCAAAAAAATAAATCATCTGTTTCATACAAAATGCAATATTCACCCGATGAAAATGATAAAACAGTAGATTTTTTTTTGATTTTTCAGGTTAATCTCATAACAAAGGTAGTTTATAATCATGAGTACTTACCCACTGAACAGTTGTTGGTGTTTTACAAATAACCCTGTTTATTTGTGACCAAATAATTTTCCGTAAAATTTTGTTTCGGTGTGGTGAAAATATGGCAAATAAATCATTTGGCAAATGAAAAAAATTCAAAAGAGGTTTCGGCCAATAGAAAAAAGATTTAATCAAAATTTTAATCGGCGAAATATAGTTCGGTAAAAAAATACCTATTACACATGATACTTCGAGGACATGCATTATTTGACATATTTTTATATGTCAAATAATGCATAAGGCAAAAAAGACTTTGGCAATAGTTTTCTGTAAAATGAAATTCGAATGAAAAAAAATCGGAAAAGTGTTCCCTATTATTATTATATATGATAGTGACAGAAAGCAGAAGCTAGATAGATAGAAATCCTTAACTGTACACCAAAAATAATTGTACAACTCTTTTGATCTTGATCTTGCAATAATAAGTTATGATTTTAGAGAACCATGGATGCAGCTGCAGCTTTTAAGACAGTGCAGACGCTGCAAGGAGCCTTCAAGATCATGGCTGCGTTACACCTCACAAATTACTTGTGGCCACATCAAGCCGTTGTTCGAGGTAGGTTAATTTTGTGTTGTAAAATAATAAGTGAACTTGTGTACAAATTCACTTATTATTTGTTTATTATGTAGTGGAATTCGTGTATTTATAATTATGAAGTAAGTATAGTGCAAATGGAATTTCATATATAAAATTAATTACAAGCAGTTCGGATAAAGGTAATGATTTTACTTATTGGTTGTCCCTGGCGCATTCGGCTCGTTTTTGTTTTAATTCACATCTTACTGGTTTTGTAACTAGATATACCTAGGAACATAACATTTTTAATGTTTCGCTCAACAGCATTGAATACCTAAACGGAGGAAAAATTTGGAAATTGTTCATTTTCTAGGCCTTTCAGTATGTCGTATTTGTCAATGCCCTTCGATGTCAATAAAATCAGATTTGACTGTAGATTTTATAAAATGATTATTGAATAGAACAATGAACTCTAAATCACAGTAGCGAAAGTGGAATTTCCATAGGGCCTTTCTAATACTACATTCTCTCAAGTTTTAACCTTCAAAAAACGTCAGGTATTTGCTGATATGGGAATATAAACTCACTGAAACTACGCGTCTGAAAATGCACAACCCTGGAGCGGCAGTAAATGGATCTACCCTAAGTTTCGCTACGCACGGCACTGCTGTGCCACTGTCTTCCCTGAGATAAAAATATTCAGCTGTGTCTACGCTAGGCAAATTACAAAAACGAACCACGAATTTGTGTAGTATCATCATCATCATCATCATCATATCAGCCGAAAGACGTCCACTGCTGGACATAGGCCTCCCCCAAGTGTCGCCACAACAACCGGTCCTGTGCGTCTCGCATCCATCGTTTACCCGCGACCCTCACCAGGTTATCGGTCCACCTTGTTGAGGCCTTCCAACGCTGCGTCTTCCGGTACGCGGTCGCCACTCCAAAACTTTTCGGCCCCATCGACCATCTGTTCTGCGAGCAATGTGCCCTGCCCACTGCCACTTCAATTTGGCGATCCTTCGGGCTATGTCGGTAACCTTGGTTCTCTGGTTCTTTGTGTAGTATAGACGGACCTAAAGCCTTGAATCAGAATGCTACGCCATACGAAACCGTGATGTGCCTCGGCTTGTCGTTCTAAACACAGTTTTACAGTTGGTAGCATATTATGGAGTTTTCTTTCATAAAGTCTCTGAAGGATTATGAAAAATTATTTAAAATTTGCAATTTGTTACCAGTTGAAATGAAAGTTAAAATATCTAATAAGTATCATGGAACAACATAATATTAAAACTCATAAAAACGCAAGGGTATAATACCCTATCAAGGCAATCAAACAAAAAACAACTGCAGGTCCCTAAGGTGAATAATTATTATGGTAAGCGTGCGAGACGATGTATTACACCTACTATTATTAAGGAGGAGCACCTGAAGGAGTGATCCATCTAACCAAAAATAAAAACCACCTTAAAAATGTTTTAATGAAACACTACCTGTCTCTGTGTCCATAGTTGTATTGTATACTTATGTATGTTGTATTTGTAAGGTGTGGTTGTGTGGGCAACTACTCTGTATCCACGTACGAAGATTTTGCTTGAACAACCATCTAGCCATAGTATAATTATTTAGCCCTAGTTTCATCTAGCCGATTTAAATCAAACTTAGATTTTGCTTTATATATGTTACTGTAAAAACCCGAACTGCGGTAAATCTTAGGTTTTACCGGTAAATCCTAAGATTTACCAAGTCTTACCGGTAGAAGTTCGAATTGTTCTACAATAATCAAAAATTTCGGACTTTTACTGGCCATTCAGTCAGTAAATCTTAGGTTTTACCACAGATACCGTTAAATATTAGTTTCAGAGTAAAAATATGCAGTTAATAATCAGAAATTACTATTTATTCAACAGTACTATAATTTATTTTTCTTATTAGCTAAGTCTTAAAACATGTTTAGCATGCTTTAGAAAAATAAAATGCAGAAAAAAGTAACAAAATAAAATTTACATCTCACCCGTTATATAAATAAAATTATAACACCTACTTTGGCTAAGTCAGCTAAACAGTCTTTTTATAATAATTTCGTTATTCGGCACAATCATTACTATTATTCTTTAAGTATTCATCTTTTAAACTTATTTTTTAAATATTTCTTAAAAAATACAGCCAAAAAAAACATTTAAAAATATAAAAAATACTAGTCCATCGGTATCGGGAACAGGGTCCAATATAATAGTTGATTTCTCCATTCTCCTCTTTCATTTGTGCAATGTGCAATCTGTTTTTCGGGGGGATTATACACTAACCGCTAGTCGAGCGAGACACGAGTTGACACGACCATTTTAATCTTTGATTTCGGGCATTTACCGGTGTCTACGGTAAAACCTAGGATTTACCGACTGAATACCGGTAAAGTCCGAAATTAAAGATTATTATAGAACAATTCGTACTTTTACCGGTGAGACTTGGTAAATCTTAGGATTTACCGGTAAATCCTAAGATTGACCGCAGTTCGGACTTTTACAGTAACATATACATTATTTTAAATTGTTAGTATGACCTCGTGCTCACTCCACGAAAGCTTACTGCCAACAAACTGCTTTGCAGTGTGGCAGATGTTATGTGAAGATCTAAATTTGTAACGCAATTGATAATAATAAAATCTGCTGTTTTAAAATTGACTTATTTAATTATATTTTACAGATGGCGCCAGTTTTGACTTCATCGTGATCGGCGGTGGAACAGCTGGAAGCGTTATTGCTAACAGACTCTCAGAAATCGAGCATTTCGACGTTCTGCTCATCGAGGCTGGTGGCGATCCGCCCTTTGAGTCTGACGTAAGTTTAAAAACCGGCCAAGTATGAGTCAGCTTCTCACACGAAGGGTTCCGTGCCATAAACAAAAAAAAACGTTCCTTGTATAGGAGCCTCTTTTAATTTTGTGTTTATAATTTCATTTTTATTATTATTTGTTGATAAAGCGGCAATAGAAATACAAACTCTGTAAAAATTTCAAATGTATACATATTTTACGGTTCTTGAGATACAGCCCGCTGACAGACAGAAGGACGGACAGCGGAGGCTTAGTAATAGTGTTCCGTAGGTTACCTTTCGGGTACGAAACCCTAAAAATACAACCGGTTTTATATTGCTTTCCCTGTCTGAATAGCCGTGCCAATAGGTATGATTCCTTGTTAAAACATTTATAATTCTATTTAATCCGTCAGATAAATTATCGAAAAATGTTGGACACGTATTTTTTGCTTTATTAAATAAAAAAAAAGGACGAAGATGAAACGCATCAAAGATAAGCCGGTCGATTCGTCGACATCACCTAGGCGGAGTGAACGACAATTGAGCTGTCATTCCATCTTATTTGTATGGTTTGACAACTCACCTGTCGTGCACCCCGCCGCAGTGTTCACTTCGACATGTTTACAGAATCGCACTGCTAGAGTGGGGGTCTGTGACGTCACGTGTATGTAAAAGTATACTTACAAGTAACGTCACACGAGCTATCAACGTACTGTATCGTTTTAAATATTTAGCTAAAGTGAAAAAAGAAAAAATAAGTGTCTAATATTTTTTTAGAAACCCATCTTACGGATTACTATAAAATAAGATTTTTTAGTCATCATACCCTATTCACGTGACTGTTTATGATTCACATTGGGTCTCTCAGTTGAAAGACAATGAAGTACTTAATTATTCCCATTTGATTTCGCTTGAGCAACGTCAAGATTTTGACGCAAATCTTATACATAATATAAGCACCAACTAAGCAACAACCTACTTTTTATTTCAGCTTGCCGGTGTATCCATCTTGATGAAGCGTTCTCGTTACGACTGGAATTTTACTTCGGAATATAACGGCTTAAAAGAATCTTGTCGTCTTCAGAGCAACTACGAATTCACCCAGGGCAAAATGCTTGGTGGAACGAGCTCTCTCAATTACATGGTATACCACAAAGGACAGCCTCGTGACTTCGATTCTTGGGCCGAAGTAACCAAAGATGATTCTTGGAAGTGGGAAAATGTTTTCCCCTACTTCCTCAAGTATGAAAAGCTGGAAGATCCACAACTACTCCACTCAGTTGAGAAGAAATACTATGGAACCGACGGCTTTATAGGATTAACAAGAGACCACCGCGAACAAATAATCAACTTTTTAGACTCTTATCGAGAACTGGGAAATGATATAGTTTTAGATTTCAGCGAGCATCATCCTGTTGGATTTGCTGCTCAGACTGTCACTATATCTGGAAGATCTCGGCAGAGCTCAGCTTATGCGTTCTTATCTTCGATCAAAGACCGCCGTAATCTTCATGTCTTAAAAAATACCATAGTCACTAAACTCATATTTGACGATAGCAAAAGAGCTATCGGAGTAGAAGTTTTCACAAAAGACGGTAAAACTATGAATATTAAAGCGAAAAAAGAAGTGATCGTTTCTGCTGGTGTATTTAACACACCTAAATTGCTAATGCTGTCAGGTGTAGGACCGGAAGAACACTTGAAAAGTAAGAATATTAACGTAATTTCAAACTTACCTGTAGGAGAAAATCTACAGGAGCATTACAGTGCAATCATTGTACACAATATGGATAAAATAACTCAGCCTTTGCCAGAACCTAGCCCTTACGAAATGCCAGCATCATCATTCACCGGTTTTGTTGCACTAAACAAATCTTCCACTTATCCAGATTATCAGGTTATAACCTATATAGTTGACGCAGAAACTGTGCTTTTATACTGTACATTTTGTTTTGGATTTAGTAATGAAGTCTGTAACAACATATACAAACAGGGAATGACAAGACTGCAAGCATTTAACGAAATAGTGAACATTGCCCCTAAATCAAGAGGCAGGGTATTGTTGAAAAGTAATAACCATGAAGATCCTCCGCTAATTGAAAATGGTTTCTTATCAGATAAGGACGACGTTGAAGCTCTAATTGATTACATTATAGATTTTCTTCCGGTGATGAACACTACTTATTATAGAGACGTGGATGCTGTGATGGCAGATGCTATACCTACATGTAATGAATTTGAAAAGGATAGCCGAGAGTATTGGCGTTGTTACATAATGTGTGTGTCTACTGGACTGAGTCACGTAACTAGTACATGTCCCCTGGGTACTGTCGTAGATGGTCGATTACGTGTGAATGGAGTGACACACTTACGAATAGCTGATGCCAGTGTGATGCCAACAATCACTAGAGGCAATCCTGTGGGTCCTATTCTGATGATTGGAGAAAAAGCAGCTGACATGATCAAGCAGGATCACAATTTGATTTAGACTGTCTGCTCATCTAATTAAGGATTATGCATTAGTCATGAAAAACTCACTTTTATAATGACTTAAAGGATTTGTGTACTTGTACTGGTGCGAATGTAATAAATTTTTTTATTGAAAAGTAATAGCTGAAGATTTTTTTATTTTTAATGCCTCATGATATCTAATTGTTTTAAAGTCTGACAAGCAAAATAACGACACTTAATATTTTACGTGAGAATTTGAGCTGATGGCAACCATTTACTACTAATAATTATATTTTTTGTTTTTTTTTTGTATACCGAGCGCGTTTCATGTATGTGCTAAATACATTTTGTTATTTCTTTATTTTCTCCAAATACAGAAGGAACAGCAAACATAGCTAGAAGAGACTCCCAGATACGCTCTGGTTATACTACTTCACTTAGAGCTTCACTTAACACAACGTTAGAAACGTCTTCATTAAAAACAATAGGACGAAGCTGCAAAAAACACCCGGTTCTGTGTTATTATTGAAAAAATATCTTTGATAAGGGGAGATAAAGGAAACTTATTAGCTAATGGCCCAAGACGCTCTGTTAGCGACATGTTGTTTATGGCTCTTATTATAACTATAAGATTGTGGTTTACCTTGCCCAAGTGGGGACATGGCAAGCTATGTATATCATTGTCATTTAATCAATATACAATATAAAACTCTTGCGTTACTGGTGACTGACTGAGTGAGTGACTGAGAGACAACGCACAGCCAAAACTACTGATTGTAGAATGCTGAAATTTGGCAAGTTTCCTTGAGGATTGTAGGGGAGTACTAAGAGAGGATTTCCCGAAATTCCTACGGAAACGGTAAAATACGGTATATGCCGTACGAAGTCGCGTGCAAAAGCAAAAGTTAACAAATAAATGTCATAATGGTTTTAGATGAGTATTTTAGGGAAATAGGGACTGATTAGGAAAAAAAACAAAAGGATAATTAGACTAGCATGTCTAATTTTAAAATTGTTTGACGCATTTACAACTTCATGCTTATTCATAAAAACCTAACAATATTATGTTTTATTTAAACGGCCAATCTTTAAGGTTAAGCAACGCTTGCCGAGGTTGGTCTGTGGATGGGTGACCATATTAACATACCTACCGAAACTCCTCCGTGCTTCGGAAAGCACGTTAAGAGCGCTGTTACAAATGGGTAGTCAAATCATTACTTTTTAACACAAAAGTATGTTTATTAAATAAAAAAGTAAAAAAAATCATTTCGGTACAATTATTGAGAAACAGTACCTACCTAAAATTATATTTATAGTTCAGAATCGTACCATGCACTTCTATCAACAAAACGCTCAGAAAACATTTTAAGATTGCAAAGCATTTTATTTAATAAACATACTTTTGTGTCAAAAAGTAATGATTTGACTACCCATTTGTAACAGCGCTCTTAAGCCGTTGGTCCCGGCTGTCATTTGTAGATCTTTGGCAGTCGTTACTAATTGTCAGAAGCCAGAAAAATCTGACACTAGTCTTGCCAAGAAGTACCTACAGTGTTACGAAGAAGTTAAGGGGTAAGAGGTTGTGGGGGTCTGATAAGCAGCCGGTCCACGTAGAATACTAGTATTCAGCTGAATCCGGCTTGACTGGGAGCCGACCGCAATGAAGTTGGGAAAAGGCTAGGCAGATGATTATGTTTTATTTAAATACTTTTCTAAATTCAAAGTTTCCATAGATGACTAAAGAATCAGCTAATAGGTTCTTTTTTATTGTTTATTAACTAAAAATATTTTACAAGCATTTGTTGAACGTTTATACACCAACATAAACCATCGCGGGTTTAACAGTGGTATGGCCAGACAACAGCAACTTAAACTATGCATTAAAAAAAAAACTAATGTATAGTTAGCGGCACGTAAGTTGCCAAGATATTTCGTAGTGGGGGAAGTTCGCGCATGTAAAAATGTACGAAATTGTGCGTGCGCGAATTTCTCCCACCACAAAATATCGGTTCCCTATACATTTGCATAAAATTTTAAGAACTAATATAACTTAGCATAATTTTGTTTGGCATAATTATATTTTCGCATAATGTAGTTACGCATAACAGCTTACGCATATTTTTTTAAGCGTAATTTCTCTAACCATAATTTTTGATTAAGCATAATATTCTAAAGCATAATATTCTAAAGCATAATATTCTAAAGAATAAATTTATTAAGCACAAAGTTCTAAATCATAACTTTTTTAGGCATAATATCCTAAAGCACAAATTTATTACGCATAATGATATTAAAACATATTTTTATAGGTATAACAATTTATTTCGACGATTGGAAAAAAGCCATATCTCCTGAATCAGGTAACATATTAATATAATATAACGTATTGAACAATTTTTGTGGGTTTTTTTTTTGCTGTAGGAAGCATGAACCAAGCAAGCATACAGCATGCAAGCAATCATGCAAGCAAGCATGCAGCAAACAAGCAAGCATGCAGCATGCAGCATTCAAGCGAGCATGCAACATGCAGCAGGCAGTTTCTGTCACGGCTCCGGCGCTGCGGGCCTCCGGCGGCCCCACGCGTGGTAATCGTCGCAGACAGCTTTCGCTCACCCTACGCGCCTACGCGATTTTAAATTACACTCTAGGGGTAGGACAAACAAGACTACGTGGAGTCGGTTTTGCAGCAATTCGGTTCTGTCACTAACTTTTGTTGCACAGTATATTAAATCAGTCGATATTAAAGTCATTAGGCCTACTAACGTTATGCTAATAGTAATTAGGCCTACTAACGTTATGCTAATAGTCATTAGGCCTACTAACGTTATGCGAATCAAATTTATGCCAAAACAAATTAGTCTTTAAAATGATTATGCCAACATAAAATGTATGCCTAAAAAAATTATGCCGAAGTATTATTATGCCACAACAAATTGTGCCAAAATCGTTATGCCGAAGTATATTAGGACAAAGAACATTATGAGAAAAGAAGGGATCCCCAAAATATCTTGCCAACTTACTTGCCGGGCATTATAAGTAAGGCTAGGTAGGAGAGGCGCGTGGGCCTTCCAGCCGCTTCCCTTCATATTCAGCACGTCGCCGCGTCGTCTGGCATATATTCCCAAACAAGCTGTCCATCTTTTGTTTTTGATGCTTGTAGGCTCATAAGGAATTATAAAAATTGACGACTACGTATGAAGAAACAATTGCCGTTCTTTCTTGTACTGTCGTACTCCTGCAGCTATTATTTACTAAATAACTTTAGAACTATATAGCAGTTTGAACTTTACGGGAGCAGGTTCATTAGGTACATCTGGCTATTGTAACCTTCGCATTCGATGATTTTGATTCTGGTAAAACAAATTACTTTCCTCCATCTTTTTTCCATAGATTTCCTTGTTTAGTTTAGATTACTCTTGTTTGGTTCTTTTGCACTTTGTAGTATTATCAATGGGAAGTCGTTTGTTTTTTTATAATAAGTTTTTTAATGTTTAGTTGTCCTTCAATACAACTACATAACCTACCAATTTAGGAAAAATCCAGCACAGTCAGTTCATAACAGCATTCGTAATCTTAATCCTGAAAATACGGTAGAAAATTTGTTGAGCGTTGAAGAGTTGCATTTTTTGTCTCCTAGATACATCATTATGTATGACCTTAAATATTGTCAATGAGTGGATTTGCAATGTTTATGTTCCAAACAAATTTCCTTTAAACCATATTATTAAATCCATACATAACTAAATAGGTAATTTAATAACGATTCCAATGATTTATTTGGTAGAGGGCAAACTATCTTAATTTCCGAGATATCGTCATTTTAATCAGACATGGCGTAACCCAGGACCACCCAGAATTGGCCTCCACAGATATGCGATGCTCGAAATATGGCCTCAACATTTGAGAGGATATAAAACTTATGTCCTTTAACATTTTCTTCTGTAGATGAACTACCTTAGTGAAAAATAACATGCTTTTTACGAGTTTTAAAATAACATTAATAGTCTTACTATCTGACGCTTCTTAAAAACCCTCCAATCATTGATGACACATTTTTAATTTAGTTGATCAAAAACTTTTTCTTCATGGAGAAAGAAATTCAAACAAAACCGGGTAGCTGAGCGAAGCGGCGGAGTAGGGAAGCGGAAAATACCGACTGCCTGGTCAAATTACTCGTCGTGTGAACGCGGCCTAGCTCCGTTAATCCGCTCCGCACTACCTTACTCTGCATCAATGGACAGACAGTCCGCAACTCCGCTCAGAATTGCACCCACACGCCACTCCACCGCCCCGCTCATCGTGTTTTAATATTTTTAATACAACCTGCCAACAAAAACTGTCTCGTAAAATTTAACTACCTAAGACCTAACATTGTTTTGTTGACTAGAACCTGTTGCCTTCTGCCTGCCCAATTCCATTTCAGCCTAGCAGACTTGTAGCCCACATCTGCGATTCCTATTATGAAGCCTGTTTTGGTTAATCCCCAATACATTAGTCTCCATCCCTTAAGTCAACGAGAGTTTTGAAAGGTAAAATTGTTTGCTTGTTTGTAGGGGGACTTTACTATTACTAAGAGATAACTACAGCATCTGAGTTGAGTGTCATGATCAAATATTGATTTAGAAAAAATGCACGTGGTCCATGGGGTAGGCAACGAAGAAATTCATGGGAAAAAGCTAGTACAAGTTTATCAGATCGAAAAAAAAACACTGCACAGACGATATTTTTTAATATTCATCATCTTATGTTTAACATTGTGACCATTTACGACAGCCATTTAGGTACCTACTCATCATCATCATCTTGGCCAAAAGACACACTGCTGGACATAACCCTCCCCCAAGTGTCGCCACAACTACAGGTGCTGTGCGTCGCGTATCCTTCGGCTACCAGCGACCCTCACCAAGTCATCGGTCCATCTTGTGGGAGGCCTTCCAACGCTGCGTCTTCCGGTACACGGTCGCCACTCCAGAACTTTTCGGTCCCATCGACCATCTGTTCAGCGATCAATGTGTCCCGCCCACTGCCACTTCAGTTAGGCGATCCTTCGGGCTATGTCGGTAACTTTGGTTTCCTTTCGATCACGAAAGGAAACTCCGAGCATTGCCTTCTCCATTGCCCTTTGAGTGACTTTAAGCCTTCTGGTGAGGCCCAATGTGAGCTACCACATTTTGGTTCCATAAGTCATCACTGGCAACATGCACTGGTCATAAACTTTCGTCTTGAGGCACTGAGTTGTCAAGTTGCGTAATATCTTCTCGTCTCACATAGACGAGAAGATATTACGCAACTTGACAACTTCCCGAACGCCGCCCAGCCGAGTCGAATTCGACGGTTGACCTCTTTCTTAAAGTTAGCCCTACCTAACTGAACCGTTTGTCCCAGGCAGACGTACTCGTCTATAACTCCGAGTGTAGAGCCTCCGATCTTGATAGAAGTGAGTGCTACATGGGTATTTACCATGACCTTGGTTTTGTCCATGTTCATTTTGAGGCCCACTCTTTCGGAAGCTCTACTGATGTCATTGAGCATTGTACTGAGGTCCTTCATAGTCTCAGCCCTGACGAGAATATCGTCAGCAAATCGAAGGTGAGTGATGTAGTCGCCATTGACATATTTAATGACTAGCCTTCTCCAGTCCAAACTTTGAAGACACCCTAACGTATAAATAGAACCTATATATACGTATATAAAGGTACCTACTAGTATAAATATAGGTACGTTACTATTAATTTGTCTATTGTGTTGTGAGAGGCAATAGAGGAGCATTGTTTAAAAAACTTGACTTTTGTTAAATGTAAGTCTTTGAATTTATTTGATTGTAATATTATAAGACAGTATTGGGAGCACTAACCAACGGCCGAGCTGCTATTCTTGCCAAACTACATAGCGATCCTTGCAGAATATTCGAAATTTGAAAATTGTTTATTTTTTTTCTATTCGACTTGTAATAATTGAAAACCGTTTCGCTGTCTACAATTTACAAGGCCGTTTGTGTTCAATGTTATTTTAATAACTAATGTAAATCTAAACTGTGATGATTTAACTTTTCTGTAACGTGTTACAAAAAAAAAAAAGTAAAAGATTTTACTTTTTTGTACCGTGTTCCAAAAAAGTAAAATTGTTTATCTGTCTTTGCGGAGAAGCAATCTGTAGGGTCTCGTGGCTAAACAATAACAGACGCATGTTTCGATCTTCAAAGTTAAGCAACGCCTGCCGGGGTCAGTTTGTGGATGGATGACCATCTTAACATACCGAGATTCCTCCGTAACTTGGAAAGCAAGTTAAGCCGTTGGTCTCGGCTGTCATTTGTAGATCTTTGACAGTGGTTACGGATTGTCAGAAGCCAGAAAATTTGACTCCAGTCTTGCCAAGAAGTTACGGTGTTCTCCAGTTAATGTGTAGTGGAGGTCTGGTAGGCAGCCGCTCCACGTAAAATACTGGTATTCAGTTGAATCCGGTTTGACTAAAAGCCGATCCCAATGAAGTTGGGAAAGGCTCGGCAGATGATGATCTCTGGAAGTACTGATTACGAAAATTGTGTCACTAATTAAAAGCTACACTCCTCATTGATAATAAACTACACTTTTGTTGCGTGCCACAGTATATTATTATGTTTTATGATAGTTGTATAAATTGGAAGTGTTAAGTATTTTTGGTGTACCTACAACTTACAACTTAACAACTCTTTTGCTCTTGAAATTGCAATAAAAAATATTATTTAAGAGAACCATGGATGCAGCTGCAGCTTTTAAGACAGTGCAGACGCTGCAAGGAGCCTTCAGGATCATGGCTGCGTTACACCTCACAAATTACTTGTGGCCACATCAAGCCGTTGTTCGAGGTAGGTTAATATTGTGTTGTAAAATAATAAGTGAACTTGTATACAGTGGAATCCGTTTATTACGACTCAATCTATATTGACCATCTGTCAGTGCAAATGGATTTTCATATCAAAATTAATTATAAGTAGTTCGGATAATATCCGAACAATATATTATATTGATTTCACTTATTGCTATGTCCCTGTCGCCCTCGCGGTTCGTTTTTGTTTTAATTCACGTCTCGTTTTTATTGATTTTGTAACTAGATAGGTACATAAAATTTTTAATGTTTCTCTCGATCGCATTGAATACCTAAAAAAACAAGAATTTCTTCATTTTTTTATGGATGGGTAATCATCAAATGTGTCCTCCCGCTCTGGGCGGAGCGGAAGGGAGTGTCATACTCTTACTGACCAAAACCCATCCGTGTTCCTCCTAGTGCCCTTTTCTTTCCAGGGCCGCGATAACTCTTTCTAACAGAATCCGCAACATTCATGACTGCCCTTCGATTTCATTAAATCAGGTTTGTCTGATTTTGAATAGATTCAAATGATTTTGAGATGATTGCACTACGCACGGCACTGTTGTGCCACTGTCTTCCCTGAGATAAAGATATTCAGCTGCAATCTACTAACCACGAATTTGTGTAGTATAGACGGACCTAAAGCTTTGAATCAGAATGCTACGCCATACGAAACCGTGATGCTCCGTTTGTGCCTCGGCTTGCCGTTCTAAACGCAGATTTACAGTTGGTAGCATATAATGGAGTTTTCTTTAACAAAGTCCCTGAAATTCTGCATTTTTAAAATTAACCTGTCTATATTCTACAGATGGCACCAGTTTTGACTTCATCGTGGTCGGCGGTGGAACAGCTGGAAGCGTTATTGCTAACAGACTCTCAGAAATCGAGCATGTCGACGTTCTGCTCATCGAGGCTGGTGGCGATCCGCCCTTTGAGTCTGACGTAAGTTTAAAAACCGGCCAAGTATGAGTCAGATTCTCACACGAAGGGTTCCGTACCATAAACCGAAAAAAAAAACACATTTCCTTATAAGGGGATTTTGTATTTAATTTCATTTTCATTATTATTTGTTGTTAAATCGGCAATAGAAATACACACTAAATTGTATGCCTATTTCACGGTACTTGAGATACAGCCCGCTGACAG
The DNA here is from genome assembly GCA_947386135.1 of Melanchra persicariae. Lineage (NCBI taxonomy): Eukaryota > Metazoa > Arthropoda > Insecta > Lepidoptera > Noctuidae > Melanchra > Melanchra persicariae. The sequence continues at coordinate 5,481,152 of OX376655.1, read as the reverse complement.
ATAGACGGCAGGAGAGCGGAGGCTTAGTAATAGTGTTCCGTAGGTTACCTTTCGGGTACGAAACCCTAAAAATACAACCGGTTTTATATTACTTTCCTTGTCTGAATAACCGTGTCAACAGGTATAATTCCTGGTTTTAAAAATATATAATTGCATTTAATCCGTCAGTTAGACTATCGAAAAATATTGGACACGTATTTTTTGCTTTATCAAATCAATAAAAAAGACGAAGATAAAACGTATCAAAGATCAGGAATAGGGGTTTGTGACGTCATCCGTATGTCAAAAGTGTACTAACAAGTGACGTCACACGAGTTTTCAAGGCACTGTATCATGTTAATTTTTTGTTAACGAGAAAAATGAAAAAGTAAAAGTCATAGATTTTTTTGGAAATCTATCTGACGGGCTATAATTAGATTTTTTATACATCTACCCTATTCACGTGATTGTTTATGATTCACATTGGGTCTCTCAGTTGAAAGACTGCAATGAGGTACTTAAATTCAATTCAATTCAATTCCTGATTCCTGATTTCGTTTGTGCTACGCAAATCTTATAGAAATAACTAAGCAATAATTTCTTATTTCAGCTTCCCGGTGTTCCCATCTTGATGAAGCGTTCTCGTTACGACTGGAATTTTACTTCGGAATTGAACGGCTTAAAAGATTCTTGTCGTCTTCAGAGCAACTACGAATTCACTCAGGGAAAAATGCTTGGTGGAACGAGCTGCGTCAATTACATGGTGTACCACAAAGGACAACCTCGTGACTTCGATTCTTGGGCCGAAGTAACTAAAGATGATTCTTGGAAGTGGGAAAATGTTTTCCCGTATTTCCTAAAGTACGAAAAGCTGGAAGATCCACAACTACTCCACTCAGTTGAAAAGAAATACTATGGAACCGATGGCTTTATAGGAATAACAAGAGACCACCGCGAACAAATAATCAACTTTTTAGACTCTTATCGAGAACTGGGAAATGATATAGTTTTGGATTTCAGCGAGCATCATCCTGTTGGATTTGCTGCTCAGACTGTCACTATATCTGGAAGATCTCGGCAGAGCTCAGCTTATGCGTTCTTATCTTCGGTCAAAGACCGCCGCAATCTTCATGTCTTGAAAAATACCTTAGTCACTAAACTCAAATTTGACGATGGCAAAAGAGTTATCGGGGTAGAAGTTCTCACTAAAGACGGTAAAACTATGAATATTAAAGCGAAAAAAGAAGTGATCGTTTCTGCTGGTGTATTTAACACGCCTAAATTGCTAATGCTGTCAGGTATAGGACCGGAAGAACACTTGAAAAGTAAGAATATTGACGTAATTTCAAACTTACCTGTAGGAGAAAATCTACAGGAGCATTACAGTGCAATCATTGTACACAATATGGATAAAATAACTCAGCCTTTGCCAGAACCTAGCCCTTATGAACTGCCAGCATCATCATTCACTGGTTTTGTTGCTCTTAACAAATCTTCTACTTATCCAGATTATCAGGTTATAACCTACGTAGCGCCAGCAGAACTGTTTCTGTTTTACTGCTCATTTAGTTTTAGATTTAGTAATGAAGTCTGTAACAACATATACAAACAGGGAATGACAAGACTGCAAGCATTTAACGAAATAGTGAACATTGCCCCTAAATCAAGAGGCAGGGTATTGTTGAGAAGTAATAACCCTGAAGATCCTCCGCTAATTGAAAATGGTTTCTTATCAGATAAGGACGACGTTGAGGCTCTAATTGATTACATTTTAGATTTTCTTCCGGTGATGAACACTACTTATTATAGAGACGTGGATGCTGTGATGGCAGATTCTATACCTACATGTAATGAATTTGAAAAGGATAGCCGAGAGTATTGGCGTTGTTACATAATGTGTGTGTCTACTGGACTGAGTCACGTAACCAGTACATGTCCCCTGGGTACTGTCGTAGATGGTCGATTACGTGTGAATGGAGTGACACACTTACGTATAGCTGATGCCAGTGTAATGCCAACAATCACTAGAGGCAATCCTGTGGGTCCTATTCTGATGATTGGAGAAAAAGCAGCTGACATGATCAAGCAGGATCATAATTTGATTTAGACTATTTGCTCATCTAATTAAGTGTAATGTATAAGTCATGAAAACTCATTTTAACAATGACTAAAGGACTTGTGTGCTTTCTTGCAGGTGCGAATATATTATTTTTATTGAAAAGTATTATCTTATGATCGTTTCATTTCTAATGCCTTATGATTTCTTATTATTTTGAAGACAAGCAAAATAACGACACTTAATATTTTACGTGAGAATTTGAGGTCAACCATTCACTACTAATAATTAATTATATTTTTGTTTTATCAATGTTCCGTGCATGTTTCATGTATGTGCTAAATACATTTTATTATTTCTTTATTTTCTTCATAACCGTTTAGCTGTGGCGGCCATTTTGTGCGTCATCGCAGATCCGAAGATTCCTGATAGCTACAACCCGGAAGTCTTTAAGTCAAGAGTGAATAGGTTACTTCTAGGCAGGCCTGATCCATCTTCGGTCACAATATCATCGCTTACCATCTGGTGAGATAGTGGTCAAGCGGGTGCCTATCAATAATAATAAAAAAATACACTTCAGTATACCTAGATACACTCTGGTGATACTAGTTCACTTAGAGCTTCACTTAATACAACGTTAGAAACATCTTCGGTAAAAACAATGGGACCAAGCTGCAAAAAACACACCCGGTTCTGTGTTATCATTGAATAAATATCTTTGTTAGGGGGAGATAAAGGAAACTTATTAGCTAATGCTCTAAGACGCTCTGTTAGCGACATGTTGTTTATGGCTCTTATATAAGTTTGTGGTTTATCTGGCCCAAGTGGGGACATGGCAAGCTTTGTAATTCATTGTTATTTAATCAGTATATATATATATAAAACTCTTGCGTTATTGATGCCTGACAGACATCGCACAGTCGAAAGTACTGATCGTAGAATGTTGAAATTTGGCAAAGTTCCTTAGGGAGTGTGGGGGAGCACTAAGAGAGGATTTCCCGAAATTCCTACAGGAACGGGATAAAGGTAGGCGTACAAAGTCGCGGGCGAAACCAAGTTAACAAATAAATGTCATAATGGTTTAGATGAGGGTTTTAGGGAATTAGGGACTGATTAGGAGAAGAACATATGGGCAATATAGACTTAAGTCCGGTCGCGAAGCAGAAAGAATTTCGTACAATTACCTCTTCGCCTACTGACAGTGGTCACAAACATTTTTGTATTAAGTGCGACGGACTTTTTGTCACCCATATTTAGTTTTTGCAATAAGATATCCTACTTCGAAATCACAAAGAACTAAATGATTTACTATTGGTACTAAATTTTTCGTAAATAATCACGTCATTTAGGTATAGCTGTTTCCAAAAACTGAGCGATCACTAACGCATCCCATGATGGAATGTCGTTGGTGCGTTATATACACTACATAATGTTGTAAGATAAAATATAATACTTATATGCAACTATGACAGTATGGAAAGGTAGTGTTCTTTCACACTTCTTTTAAAAAATAAAAGAGTTTTGCAGTCCCTAATGTCAGGTGGCAGTGAATTCCACAACCAATTCACGTGCAAGGGAGTGGAAGTAAAAATCGGTTTATGATATTTATTTTTCATTCGACAGAGGTTTATTCTGAAATGTTGTTTACGCTGACAACAGCAAAAGCTCGGTCACTCTCGGACTGTATAGAAAAGAAAGAGAAGCGCGACGACTAAATGCTTGCAATTTATCGCCAAATATTAAGCATTTCATCGATTTCCTCAAAACTAAGTTGATCTATTAAAAATTTAAAACAACAAAGTTTTGCATTAAGATTCGATTCATTATTTGGTATAATTTCTATCGGCATAAGTAGGCTAGTAATATGGGATCTTTTTTCTAAGGTCAAAGTTAGAGGTAACTTTGACGATCATTACTATCGAGGATTTTATTTTTAAACATGTTTCGGAAACAACAGTGCTCTTTGAAATATAGTTAAAAAAAAAAAAATAATAAAAAGTTTTATTAAGTTTTATTTTAGTTTCAAGCTGCATAAATTTGTTCTGCAGCTAGAAACTAAACAGATTTGAAAACTTCGGAGATAGACCTTGAAATAGATATGGACTGGCTGGAATTTTCGGGGGGTAGCACAAAAAGTAAAAAAGTTTTATAACGATAATAAATAATAAGTTAACTCTTACGAGGTCTATTAAGATACAAATATAAAAATTATGTTAAAATTGAACAGGAAAACTAATCATGAGATGATTTGCATATTTTTTTTACAAAAACGGTTTGAATTAGTATTTTATTTAATTAAGGGCTCACTTTGAAAATAATAGAACAACAAATGTTTTAAACTGAAACATTGAGTTTAAAAATGGACAGCATAACTTATAGAGAATTATTCAAATCATCCATTTAATACTCACAGCAGCCTGCGAGAATGTTAAGCCCATTTATAGACATTAACTGTAATGGTTTTTACTTTTTCAGGACCTAACCCTTTGATAAACGGCTGAAGTAATTTGAAAGCTTACATCGGATAAAATGTACCATGTGATTACACTCTATTTAGTATTCTGTCACATAGCTTCAGTTTGCTTAATAAAACCTCCAAGCGGTATCATTAGGTACTAATTAATTGTGTTAATGCAACTCAAAGCGACTATTAGCTGTAAGTACGAGATTATTTTCTGCTACTAGAAACATTTTCCGGTAAAGAAAAATGTAGTGAGAATATAAATGCTCTGAAGATTTTTGAAATATAAATTAATGAATATTTTATGAAGCCTCGTTGGTTTAGTTGCTGTCGATCCTGGATTCAATTCCTATGTCTGGAAAGGTGTTATTGGGTTTTCTCTATGCACTTTCTCAGTAGCTCATTAGACCAACAGTCGGGATTCTTGCCTGGTGGATGACAAAGGGCTCGCCCCCGATTGTATAGGAAATAAACTAAACAATAAAAAACTTTAATTTAGGTTTCTGGACACAGACTTCCGATATACAAAGTAATTTTATACTTTGTAGGGTTTTTTATTATTTGGTTGTCGGTTCTATTATTTTGTAAAAAAGTTTTTTTTTTATTTTACGCTTTTTAGTACCTACTTTAAACATTTTTCGCAATTCGAAACCATCACTGGGAAAGTCACAGGAAAGCAAAATACGCAATTTAGTTAACTTGGATGGCATATATTTTGAGCTATTTCGATATAAAAACCGAACTACTGAACCGATATTGATGACATATTTCTAAGGGACCAATCGGAAAGTATATTCTTTCTTACAAAATAAGATTTTTTTTTCGAATAAGTTCATAAATGTGAGAGGTAACAAACATAAAAAAATACAACCGATGGAGAATCACCTTCTTTTTTTGAAGTCAGTTAAAAACCGGTGCAATGTGGATGTTCTTTATTGTACAACTCTGCGTAATTCTTTGGGAAATACAGGCGTAGAGTAATGCTATGTATCTTGAATGTAGGTCGGTCGTTCTCGGCGTACAGGTGGGACAAGTAGGTCATTCACGATCGACGTCAGACACGATCCACCCCAGCTCCTCAAGGAAGGCCAGCAAAGTCGTGGTGTCACTGACTATCTCACGGAGGTTATCTGGGTTTCCAAAGTCCTTTGTCCTGTGTCCAGCGACCACTGGGCAGCCAAGGAGCAAATGAGCTGCTGTCTCGTTCTCCTCTATGCAGGTTCAGCAAATTAGGTTATCTGTAACTCCTTTGATAAGGTGGTGCTCATGAAAGGTACTGCGATCAGTTATAACGACTGTGATTGTTAGAACTGTTGTTTAGTCAGTTTTTAGGCCTGTTTTGTAAAGTGGCCATTAATATTGGGAGGTGTTTGTTTGGCCTGCCTATACTCACCAAGTTCAAACCAGCAGACGACCATTACACGCTCATGCAAGGTCACTCATTTCCAAAAGTCATGAATGACGAATGGCGAGTGATGGAATTCAATCGACATTATACGCTCATTCTTCTTCTTAAATACGTGATGATATATTATTGGCTGAAATACGGGATTCGAAAAGGTCCAGGACTGAACTATTACACATTCCATAAACATATTATAAAAACAGACCCATTCACTTAACTCGTGACTAATGAAATAACCAGATTTTTGTCAATCAATTTCATGCAACCATCAGTCAATGCATTACACTATATGTTATCTGTCAGTCACAGTCTTGACTGTCGATAAACTGAGAGTAAAACCTATCGTGTAATGCAGAGACTACGCCATAGTTTATGACGATATTCTCTGACTGGTGCGTTTCCTTACCAGATTGCGTAGTTTTGCTATATAATTATCTCATGTTGCCAATCAATAAATAAAAACCGCAACATTGCAACATTATATCGATTTCTAAAAAGTTCTCTGTATTAAGATAAACTATTTTGCACATTCGGTTTATACTTTTTGGTGAAAAACAATTAAACTCACAAACAAGTTATTTTACAGGTCGTTAAATACATGTTTTCAAAAAAGAAAAAATATGGTTCATAAGTATGAACAATTCCAAAAGACAAACTATTTCAGCTAATTATATGTTAATTGTATCTATTCACCTACTTTATCTCTACTTAATGCTAATATTTTTTTCCATTTTGTGTATTTCATTTTATTGCAATCAGGTTTTTGCGAAAACAAGTGCAAATTGAACAATTGAGATTATTATATTTTAAAAGAATTACAAGTTTTTGTTACCAACATAATATTTATGTACACTGTCAAGCAAAAATTTTACTAGTTCTGTAGCTGAGAGGAAGCGTGCCCTAACATACATAATACGCCAAAAAGACACAGTGCGTGATCGAAGATTAGTATTTTTTATCTTTATTGATCGATGTCGGTTCTTTGAGGTAACCGTCATTTTATTTTTATTCCTTCGCCGTTTCCAGAGTAATTGTCTGGACATAAATTGCTAAAAGGTTAAGAAACCTTTTAGTTATTGGATGAGAAATCATCAAATGACTCCTTCCTATCGGAAGAGAGAGTGTGTTACTGATACTACTACTGCTACACGCTCTTACTGACTAAAATACCAAAACCGTGTTCCTTCAAATGCCCTTTGGGTTCCAAAACAGGGACTAGCCCAAGCGAGCTATCTCTTTGCGTGGAACACAATGCACCGTCAACCCGGGCCTGGTCTTCATCGGACGGCGAAGCAACCATCGCTCTAGCATGCCCTGTCAGCGATTCTGACATCTCTTTGAGCCGCGCGTAAAACACAACGCGTCGTCGACCCAGGAAGGATATGAACCTTCTTACTACTCGTAAGTCGATGGTTTATCAACACAAGACATCCACATACTTTTTTGGTCTTAAGGAAATGAGTCCTGCGTTTGCGTACACATTCTGCAGTGTCTACTATAACATCCCTTGTGTACTTGACTAGTCTCCGTTGAGATTGGCCACTATGATCGAAATACGGTCGGGAAGATTATTAATACCCACTCAGTTTCTTAAATAATTGTAAATAATTAGTTTCCACACATCTAATATTTGATTGCAATGAATACTATTAGTGAAAAATAAAATCGTAACTCATTTCAGGTAACTACTTCTAATTACGGGTTCAGCGATCGCTAGTAATGTAGTCAAAATTAAGCGATAACATTACTCGATCAGATAATCTGTAATACGAAAAAAAAAACAAAGTCGCTTACGGTTAGGAACTAAGACCTGCAGACTTGAGACTAAATATTTGATAATTATGTTGTGAAGTTTGTAGATGAAAATGTTGAGATGGATGTGTGGAGTAACAAGAATGGATAAAGTGAGAAATGAGTACATTAAAGGTAGTTTAAAAGTGGCGCCAGTGACGGAAAAGATGAAAGGTAACCGCTTGTCCTGGTATGGTCATGTGAAGAGGAGGGATGAAACGCATGTAACAAAAAGGGTTATGAATATAAATGTGGATGGATGGAGAGGAAGAGGAAGGCCAAAGAAAAGATGGATGGATTGTGTGAGGAGCGATATGAAAGAAAAGGGAGTTAGTGACAGTGTGACGGCTGATAGGACAGAATGGAAGAAAAAAACGTGTTGCGCCGACCCCAAGTAACATGAGATAAGGGCAAAAAGATGTCGTGAAGTTTGTGACATTGAAATCAATTTTATTACCGCATAGCTCCCGATAAGTTTGACATCCAGAAGTTGACCTTTGGCAACATTCTATCTTAATTACTCCTCGTAATGATTGTGCGTTACTTATTATAGGTTTCTGTACCATTGAGTGGTGAGTTGGGCCCAATTGTCCTTTTAACACAAAAAATATTACATTGAAAGGAGCATCCTGCACAGCTGGCACTCGGTAATGCAGAGTTTAGCTGACTAATTCTTTTACCGCGAACTTCATCACCACAAAGGCTTATCAGCTTGAGACTTAGCAGCATCTTCAACTGCCAACTGTATTTTTTCAATCACTAAACCGGATCAAATATATCGGTAAAAACACAACCCTTTCTTGGGGGCATCGGGTAGAAAAAACATTTAATCTAATCAGTTAAAACTGAAAGTCAAACCATCTTAACTTGCAGTTAATGAGAACCGTGGGAAAACCCTTTCTTGGTAATTTAATTTTTAAACAATTTTAGGGAGGAGGTGCGGGTTCGTTGAATTACCTAAAGTTATCTTAGTGACGTGAAGGTTTCTACGTCATTTTTTTTTCATACAAACATACTTCCAGCTTCTATCTTTCTTCAACCTGATTGCGTTGTTTGAGCTTCCTATTTTTCCTTGGCGGACACGTCTGTGTCGGATCGTCGAGACATCTAAGTTTTTTGCCTTTATACCATTGTTTACGACAGACTTTTGATTCGGCTAAGGAGGGCTTTCAAAGTTTTTCTAGATTGGTATCGATGCTTCGTACTGGTCTCGTTCTGTGATCCTCGGGTCTTTTAGTGTTGTAACATTAAAATACTTGAGGATGACAGAACGATTTCGCTTTTTAAAAAAAAAGTTTTTTTTTGCATTTCATGAATGGCTATGGCTAATCGTAAGGGCCAAATTTCCAATCTTGCAGATGCAAGTTGTTAATTACTTACGTTATATCGATAAGCAGTAATGCTTTCATTATGCTGATGAAAACCTCAAACGGAAATTAAAAATACCATTCGCGACCTCAGTTATTACCTATACATACTAACACATTTCGACGTTTACGTACCTATTGTACATCATAAAATGTTCTATATTTTATTTCAATAACATTTGGAGCAATTTCACAAAAAAGTAACTCTGAATAGGGAGTTGATTGAACGATTCTTCGTCAGTTATATTTTCAATTTGAATAGAAATTCCAATTTGAAATAGCTCTGTAGAGCTTTTCTTACACAAAAGTTGATGTACCTACTGTGACATTTATTTTTATTTTAGGGACAAATTGCCCCAGTCTCCCCTACAAAATTGTATTGTTTTAAGATAAAATTATAATGTTAAGGTCATCTTACTGACAAGGAGTTTTTTTTTTCTTTCCTGTAAGTATATATTACAGATGCAATACATTATTTTGTTATTATTTTAATTAAAGTGGTTGTGGTACGTCGTCAGTAAAAACTCGTGGGTGTAACGAAAATGTTGTAAGTTAACCTTTTTTAACCACAGATATATGAAGATTCATAATTATGACAACAATTAAATCACCTTCAATAACTTTCAATCGTACTTTGTAAATAACACAGTAACGTTATGACGTTATTGTGTTATTTATAAAGTAGAAAAATAAGCTCTTTTAAATGTTATTTGCTTACAAGCGTTTAAACTATTTTTCTATCCATGTAGACTGTTTTATTAATTTCGTGGTGTCTTTAATCATATTGATAACTAGCTTTCGCCAGCAGCATTGCTCGTGGCTTTTTTTGGAAATTATCCCATGGAAACTTAATACCAGGATAAAAAAGTATTAATAAGGTATTATTGAAATTCCTGTATACGAAGTTATTTTTTAATGACCGGCCAAATTTTCACTGGGTGTTCTACCCATGAATATGAACAACTTGATTTCAGAGTCGTTCCCATAATGAAAGTTGTTCATATTCATGGGTAGAACACCCAGTGAAAATTTGGCCGGTCATTAAAAATAACCCCGTATTATGGAAAAACCCAATAACACTTTTTTCCGACCTCGAAAACGAAGTCAGCACCCCCCCCCCACACACGTTCCGACCACAAGACCAAAGGGGCAGTCTTGTAAAAAAATATCTGTTTTTTTAACCTTAATTACAAAACGAATACCCGTATCTTCAAATCGATGTAGACCGTTCTGCTGCGTCGCGTTGCTTCTAAGTTTTATTCGAATCCGTTGAGCTGTTTAGACGAGATAAAATCACTACTCTTAGCATTATATTTGTTGACCTTTAAACAACATCACCTTCGTTATGCTGAGCTAATCCTCTAGTGGTAAAAGATCTGTCCAAACGAACACCTTAAGGCTGATTGTCCACTGGAGCAGAAAAGAGAGGAGCGTAGCAGAGCTGTGCCAATATTAACCAATGGAATTGTATCTCCGCTCCGCTTCAGTGGATTGGGATTTGAGAACTAGTTAAATAAGTCATACAACATCGGGTAGCTGAGCGAGGCAGCGGAGCGGAGAAGCGGAGTGGGGAAGTGGAGCGGGGAAGCGGAGCGGAGAAGCGGAAAAAACCGACTGCCCGTCAAATAACTCGTCATATAAACACGGCCTAGCTCCGTAACTCCGCTCCGCGCTACCTTCTCCGCATCAATGGACAGACACAGTCCGCAACACCACTGCAAATTACTCCCACACTCCACTCCGCCGCCTCGCTTCTCGTGAATGGACAGGCAACCTTAGTTAGTAATTCTATCCGTTAATGCGCTTCTAAATATTATATTGAGTGACTTTCTTTTTAAAAAATTGAACATTGAACCTGCCAACAAAAACTGTCTCATTTCATTTCAACCTGTTGCCTTCTGCTGGGTAGAATTTTCTTCCGTTACCTTACACTCTTCCCGGTGTTTTGTCATCTCCAACCAATCTCTCGTAAACGCTGCTACGTCCTCGGGCTCCCACAGTGTAACGTAATGACTCTGGTCCATCTGGGCTGACGATGCTATAATTATGACCCACCCAGTCTCATTTCAACCTAGCAGACTTGTTGCCCATATTGGCGATTCCTATATGGAGCGTATCTTGGTATATACCCAATACACTTGTACCAAAGGAATCGAGAGCTACCCTTGGGTAAACTAGAGTTTTGAAAGGTAAAATTGTTTGCTTGTTTGTTTTTGGGGGACTTTACTATTACTAATGGATAACTACAGCATCTGAGTTGAGTGTCACAGTCAAACATTTATTTTGTTAAAAATAATGCACGTGTTGTAAAATAATAATGGTTATCACCTTATTTTCAACACTGTGACAATTTACGACACCTATTTAAGTTTAGAACTTTTTGACAATTGGCCATTATGAAATATCATCATGTTTTCTGGTCTTGTAATTAAGATAATTTTGATTATATTGCGTACATATTTAGCATCTTATCACAGTGCAGAGTAAAAAAAACGAAACACTCGTAAGATAACAAATATTTTGTTGTGTGTAAATAATTCCTATTATCACGAGCCGTCAATTTCTGACTCTGGACAGAAACGGGAATGGGCTTTCCAAACAAACCAATAGTAGTGGAAAGTTTTAAAATCGCAAGCATGGTACACAATGTTCTGTGGTATTGATTATTTGTTTTAAAATACCAGTTTAACTCAGCATACAACTTGTTAGGCTAGTTACCTACCCGCAGTGATTGAACTATCTCATTATACCAATAGTAAAAAGGATGGACATATTATGTAGGTGTCATTACATTATGTTAACCGTTCAAAACTCGCCTGTTCTTTTTATAAAAATATTTTTAGCATAATAATTGATTTAATTTTTTTGCTACCTATGACGTAAAAAGATAAAAATGTTGCACTATAAATGATAATTTAATTGTTTAAAACAATGAGTCTGTAGGTTTTAACAGCACATTGAATTTGTAAGTGGTTTTATTTTTATAAATACATTTTTATTACAATGCAAAAGATGCTAAGATATGACGGATTAGCATAAAATATTCTGTATACATTACATAAATCTAATAAACAACTTTAAAATAAAATATTATATCATTATAATGTATGAATGAACAGAAACCAGTCACTCCTCTCACTGTCTGCCACGGGGCATCGAATGGTACTGTCCCTAATCCATAATATCGATACTTAAAATCCCTACTCAATATATCTGTCACCGGAAAATGGCAAACTCTGTAAGATTACAAAATATCTTGAGAGATTGTAAACTCTCAATAAATTGTCAACTGAACATTTGGAATACTTTTTTTTTCCTCTGTGTCGGGGAGCCACAAGTACCCTGTACCCATGTGATTAGACAACAAAATCCGATAAACTGTAGAACCATAGACTGATGGATCGCCAGCGTGTCGTCAGTTTATATTGTCATTTCACAATTTTACAGAATGACTTCGAGAGTAACGACATCAAAAATTATTCCAAATGTTCAGTGTTTGCAATAATCTGGTGATATCATCCATCCAATGCCTGTTTGCCTTTTTTCAGTTATTCAGTGAAACTTGGTACACGGTTGGACCATATTATTAGACCTGGATTAGGCCACAGTACCTATGGAGGTAGCGGAACAGAGAGTAAAGTCCAGCATACCTCCGTTCAAAAGGGAGGTATGCTGGACTCCGACCGGACGGTTGTTGTGTCCGGTGGGCAACTACCCGATAGTTGAATTTCGGGCTGTTGTATCTGTTCAAATCGCACGGTAAACTGATATCGCGATTCAGGATTTCGTTGTTAGTTCGCAGCTGTCGGGACAGATGGCGTTGCGGATCTTATTGTTGCGATGTAGATTTTGCTACGTTGGGTTTGGCTACAATAGCATGCGTTTTATACTGGAAGTATGTTCCTTTGGGAGAACTTTCGACTTTCATGTGGGTGACACCGGTAGCAGAAACTAGTAGCAATGTAAACTTGGTTCAAGTTTGTAGCCTTCACTAATCAATGTCACTTCTAGGAGAGGGAGCCCATGGCTAAATAATAACAGCCGTATGGGTCAATCTTCAAGGTTAAGCAACGCTTGCCGGGGTCGGTTTGTGGATGGGCGACCATTCTAACATATCGAGATTCCTCCGTGCCTTGGACAGCACGTTGAGCCGTTGGTGGCCCAGCTGTTATTTGTAAATCTGTGGCAGTCGGTACGATTTGTCAGAAGCCAGAAAATCTGACACCAGTCTTGCCAAGAAATACCGTGATACCCAGTTAATGGACTGGGGGGGTCTGGTAGGCAGCCGTTGTACGTAAAATACTGGTATTTAGCTGAATCCGGTTTGACTGGGAGCCGACCCCAATATGGTTGGAAAAGGCTAGGCAGATGATGACTTCTAGGAGAAACTTCATTTTCAACTTAATCATCGCTTACTGATGACGAGACTGGGTCAATAAATGCGAAAAAAACATCGTGAAAACTTCATGCAACAAAATCGCAATTCGAAAATAATCTTATAGAATGTTTCTCACGAAAGTTAATATTACGTACCTTGTAATTAATTGATTACTCGTTTATAATTTATGTTAGCGTTTCATTTAATTATAAACAAACATTTTATTTGCATTCTTACGCGTAATTTGCTTACCGTCCCTTTGTCCCCGCGAAAATAGTGTATAATACGTTAACCGCATAATTCCACTGTGATCAAAAAGCAATGATAGATGCGAAATAATTTTCAATCGAGTTATGGTAGACGTTGGATAAACTTACAATAAATTACATTGATCTTTCCCTTATTTCCCTTCGCAGAAACCCGAACAATAAATTATGAACTGTTTTTCATTACTAGAGAACGTAAAGGGTCACAATAGAAGTCGATTCAGGACAGCTGTACGTCTTTATTTCTGTTTTTGATAAATTAAGAAAGTCAGTAAATGTATGTGGATCAATGACCGTTATTGCACATTTATCTGGTGTCTGTAACATAGTTGTTTTTTTAGTAGAGAGAGTTATTGTAAACAAGCTTTAGCTATTGGTTTTGCCCGAGTCAAAGTCGAAAATTATAACCCAGGGGAAAATATTCCGAGGGAAAAAAGAATCTTGTGTTCACACATACAGATAGTACATCTATGCTTGCGTCCTATTCCAGGACATAACTAAATAATGAAACGACCCAGCCTGTCCCGTGCTGCCCCCCGAACTGACGCCGCTAAGCCGAGGTCCGTATCCCACAGGGGATGCCCTTAGCGAGCGGTCAGTCGTTTATTAGAATGTAGCTAGCTTTTTAGCCCTAGCTGGGGGCCTTAAATTGATTTAAGGTCACTGCAGGATAGTCCAGTTAAGCAGTTGGTAGCCTTTGCGCGCTAGATCTGCAAGTACGTAAAGAAAAAGCTGAACATGCGCCGTGAGATGTGAAGACGTGACAGACAGTTTTTTTATGGATGGGTAGTCATCAAATGACACCATTCAGTGTCATTTAAATACATATATAACTATCTGACATGACAGCCGTTGTCATGCCCTTTGAGTTTTTTTTTTGAAAAAGCCACTCCAGTTTTTTCCGGATTTACCAAATGTCGGAGAAGCTTTTTTTCCCTTAAAGCTTATTCAAACTATTACGAAGATTCCTTATCAAAAGTATCGGTTCTCTAGTGACTTATTTTTATGGACGGGAAATCATCAAATGTGAGTCATTTGACGATTTCCCACCCGCTCTGGGTGGAGCGGAAGGGAGTATCACACTCTTAGTGACTAAAAACCTATCCGTGTTCCTCCTAATACTCTTTGTGTTCAAGGGCCGCGGTGAGTCTTTTTACTTCAAACCTCCACAAAACACGCTTGCGCGAGCGTAAGTATGTTTTGGACAGGCGAACATTGGACCTCGGACTAGTATTGGCTATAACATTCGGTTTAACGCATTTTTGACGACATGGTTGGCGCAGTGGTGGTGCGATCGGCTGCTGCGCTGCGCGTTGCGGGTTCGATTCCCGCATGGAACAAATATTTGTATGGCCTACAGATAGTTGTTCTGGGTCTGGCTGTTTGTGTATGTGACTTTTTATGTTTGTAAACGCACCCACGATACAGGAGAAATTCCTGTGGGGAAACAAAAAAAAATAAAAACAAAAGAAAAAAGTTTTGATTTCTACCAAAAAACTGACACAAACCAAGTCAAACTCCCTATCCTTCATATGTTTGTAGTGACAGATTGTTGACGTTTAGCAAGCGTGTGGCTCTTGCTGTAAATGTTACCAAGCCTATTTAAAAAAAAGATTGTCACATAAAAAAAAACTATCAAAAAGTCTTGCTCAGTAAAAATAAAACTATCTAGTGGGTATCATAGACCAACGCGCGGTCAGCTTAGTGTTAAAACTTCCTTATTACGATTCGTGTCATCATCGCTTATTAAAAGATTAGCAAACACAGCAATCGCATAGTAAGTACCAATATTTATTTTCTTATTACTTTGTGGTCGATGACTATAAATACAAATTACTTTCGACTTACATCGAGAATTTCTATGGCTTGGGCCATATGAATATCTCGTCAGCAAAATAGTGGGTTAATAATTTTTAATAGGATAGGAAAATTACAATTTTTGTTGTGTTCTGTTTAAAGTGCATCTGTGAAAAAAGGTAGGTGTTTTATAATTAAAAAGCCCCCTTGGGATTTCTCATCGGTGAAAATGACGAGCTGAATATTTTTTAAAATAACAGTTTTAGATGTCATTAAAAACTGAAATTTTGAAAAATACTTCCTTGTCTTATATTTGTTTGTTTATTGAACTTTTTTTTAATATTTACTTTGACTTTGTCCTAGTGGTTTACATTGACATAATGATTTCTGCCAGTAATTTGATGAATTTATCAATTTCATGGCTATTGATAAATCTATATACTACGAGTAATTATAATAAAGCTGAACAGTTTTTTGTTTGTTTGAACGTGCTAATCTAAAGAGGTTCGCACGAACTACCAGTTGGATTTGGAAAATTATGAAGGCTATAGGCTATACCGAGACGAGAAATTTCTACGGGAACGGGAATACATTGGATATGCGCGTACGAAGTCGTGGGCAAAAGCTAGTATTATAAATTATATTTTTGTAACTTGTCCCGTAAAAGTGATATTTTGCGACCACGTTTTAGGATTGACTTTACTGTTGTATGTTGTATTAGCCCCACTGAAATTCGGATAAATGAAAGATTGAATTATAAAAAGGTTATTTGACTATGTACCTATAGACGGTCACAGAAGTTCACATTTGGATCAAATTTCAATTGAATTGGTCCAGTGGAATTCTAGTTGTATTGTACTGTGATAGACTAGACAGACACACGATGATTTTATAAGGGTTCCGATTATTCAATCGGATGTACGGAACCAAAAAAAAAATTTCGTTCGTAAATTCCCAAAACGTTAACTACTCGTATATTTAAAAAAATGCCAAGTAATTAAAACATTAACCTTTATTTCTACAGGTTACTCCAAAAATAAATTCAACTACGTATATGTAACAAAACATTAACAAAAATATATTAAATATTATGTCTTGTATGACGCAGGTACCTACTTAGTAGAAAACAAAATAAAAGTCATCAATTATAAAAATGCCCAGTGCGCACTTTGTTGATTCATGGTCAAGTTGCCATGCAAACAATTATGCTAATGAAACATGTAAATGACAATGTTCTTCGTTTAACTTAAGTATTTAATAAATAAAATGTTTTTTAATTGGATTAATTTTAATTTGTTTTTTTTTTATTTATTTGATAGTTGATTTTTCATAAATTTTGTGATTCTCGTTGAATTCACATGTTTAGTCCACGATGAAATCGTTGATTATTTCATGTTTGTTGTACGGTTTTCGTTTTGGGATAAGTTAGTGCGTTCTTAAGCACTCTTACTTTTGTATGATGGTAAAAACATAGGTACTGCCTCGTTGGCTTAGTGGCCATGCATTTGGTGAACAGTAAGCCGTTTATTGAATTCCTGGGTGGTTGGAATAATAATATTCGGTTTACAAATCGGAATTTCTTTATTGCTGCCTAAATTTCTGCCTGGTTGACCAGTATAGGCAGAGGTTACATTTTATAATTGATAGGC
This sequence comes from Melanchra persicariae, assembly GCA_947386135.1. Classification (NCBI taxonomy): domain Eukaryota; kingdom Metazoa; phylum Arthropoda; class Insecta; order Lepidoptera; family Noctuidae; genus Melanchra; species Melanchra persicariae. The sequence continues at coordinate 5,464,003 of OX376655.1, read as the reverse complement.
TGGCGTTTTACTACTATCTCACCTAATGGTAAGCGATGATGTGGTCGACGACGGAGTTCGCTTGCCCAGAAGTAGCCAGTTTTGAATCAAACACATCTAGTTTGTAGCTATTGGTTAACATGGATTCCGAGAGAAAGCTCAATTTCTAAGCTGTGTGCTCAAATCTGATGATGGTTTAAAGATGTAACTAGAAAAAAGTGGGTGTAATGATTTGTAATTGTTTTCTGCCAGTAGATTGGCTGGTTGGGCATTCTTGTCGCAGGTTTAAAAATGTAATACAAAGATAATTGCTGATCTCTTCCCGGTCGTGTTGAATTGCACTATGAGACTAAAGAACCCGAGAGTTCACCTGCGTTTTACTTGTGCACTATAATATCTCCTATGTATTTGGTTATTCTTCGTTGAGGTTGGCCACCGTTGCTGAAATTTGGTTGTGATAAAAATAAAAAAAAATGTTCACAGACCCATGGACGCCGCGGCGACTTTCAAGACGGTGCAGGTGCTGCAAGGTGCCTTCAGGGTAATGGCTGCCTTGCACCTAACCAACTACTTGTGGCCACATCAAGCTCATGTGCATGGTAAGTGCTCAATAGCCTATAAGAAAATAAACTGACCTTTGGACCGAAAAAAAACTAAACAGCGGTAGGTTACCTACACGAAAAATTATTAATATTTAAAATCTAAATTTAAATAGTAGAAATCCATTGCTAAACGAAGTGCCATCAACGCCGAGAAAGGCTATGGGAAGCCTTTGCCCGGCAATTGGACAATATATAAGTTAATTCAACCGGGTTTCCGAATTAAGAATTTAACTGCTCCAGCGCTGAACATGTGAAATTCCAAATTATATAATATATCCTGCGATATAGTAATAACAAAGTTTTAAAACGCGTAAATCAGGCGACACACCGGTGTGTCACCGGAGCTGGAGCGGTTGGACTGAAGTTTATTATTTCAAATTCTCAATAACATGCTAAATTGACTTTTAGAGGATCCCAAGTCACATTATTTTTCAAACGTGGTGCTATGGTCGACGCCAGATAAATTTGAAATAACGGCCATTTTTCGTTTCCTTAATGTCTCTTCATAGGTACCTGGACAATAAATTATGAATCGTTTTGCATGAATAGAAAATGTAAAGGATCTCGATAAAGGATCTCGATAGATGCCGATTCAGTATAGCTTTTTGTCTTTATTTCTGTTTTCGGAATTAAGTATGTCAATAAAAGTAAGTGGGTCAATGACCGTTAGTGCAAATTTAACTGACGGCGACCATAATAAATAAAGCACTGCGTTTAAGACTCAATAACCCATTAAGTACTTTCCCTCATATAGTTAATTTTAGGCCACTTTCATTCACTCACATATTATCATGCTGAGGCCTATTAAACATAAAAAATATAATTCATTTTCAGATGGCCAGAGTTTCGATTTCATTGTGGTTGGTGCTGGTACAGCCGGAAGTCTCATCGCTAACAGACTATCAGAAATCGAGCATGTCAACGTTCTGCTCATCGAGGCTGGTGGCGATCCGCCTTTTGAGTCTGATGTAAGCGATTTTAATCCTAGTAAATCCCTGATGTCATCAAAAATTTGTAAATGGTTCAGAAGACCTTTACAAAGTGACACTCTATCAGTAACATTGCATACGATTGAAAAATTAAAAACTAAACACATACACTTATTACTAAATACATACATACATTACAGAACTGATTCACATTGGTACTGCAGAAACACGTGATTTCGGTAGTGCCCATAATTTTTTCTGATTTTAGCAACATTTAAAGGGAATTAACCCCTTTGACTTTCTATGCGAACTTAGTTCTCATGTTTTTTTTTAGCTCCCCGGTTTACCACTCCTGATGAAAAGATCTCGTTACGACTGGAATTACACTGCAGAGTACGATGGCTACAAGGATACTTGCCACCTCCAGTCCTACTACGAATTCACTCTCGGTAAAATGCTTGGTGGAACCAGCTCCCTTAATTACATGATATATCATAAAGGCCAGCCCCGTGACTTTGACTCATGGGCCGAGTTAACCAAAGACGAATCGTGGAAGTGGCAAAATGTTTTACCATATTTCCTGAAGACTGGAAGGCTAGAAGATCCACAACTGCTCGCCACATCTGACAAACAATACTATGGAACTGATGGCTATATAGGAATCACAAGAGACCACCGCCCAGAAATCAACAAATTCTTAGATGCTTACCGGGAACTTGGAAATGACATAGTTTTGGATTTCAACGAACATCATCCCCTAGGTTACGCCGCACAGGCAGTCACTATATCGGGAAGATCCCGCCAAAGCTCAGCCTATGCATTCCTGTCTTCAGTCAAAGATCGCCACAACCTTCACGTCTTGAAAAATACTCTCGTCACTAAAATCCTTTTCGATGAAAGTAACAGAGCCGCAGGCGTTGAAATTCTTACACAAGACGGAAAAAAAATGAATTTGAAAGCCAAAAAAGAAGTTATAGTATCAGCTGGTACATTTAACACACCCAAACTGCTTATGTTATCTGGTGTGGGACCCGAAGAGCATTTAAAAAGCAAAAACATTGAAGTAATATCAAATTTACCAGTTGGCGAAAATCTTCAAGAACACATTTGTGTTGTCCTTATACATAATTTGGACAAGTTAAAAGAACCTTTCCCCCAACCTAGTCCTTATGAACTGCCTGGTTCATCATTCACTGGTTTTGTTGCACTTAACAAATCATCCAACTACCCTGACTACCAAGTGATAACCTATTTAGGTTCAGCGGAAGTTATGTTGTTCTACTGCACATTTGCTTTTAGATTCAGTGACGAAATCTGCAACAATATGTACAAGCAGGGAGTTGACAGACTTCAAGCATTCAACGAAATTTTAAACATTGCTCCAAAATCAAGAGGCAAGGTGTTGCTGAAAAGTACTAATCCGGAAGACCCTCCTCTTGTTTACAACGGTTTCTTCACAAACAAAGAGGATGTTGAGAATCTAGTTGATTATATTTTAGACTTCAATCCAGTTATGAACACGACTTATTACAGAGAAGTAGAGGCAACTATGTCGGATGCTGATCCTGCTTGTAAAGAGTTTGGGGAAGGTACTCGGGAATACTGGCGTTGTTATGTAATGTGTGTATCTTCTGGACTGAGTCATATGACCAGCACATGTCCTATGGGGACTGTTGTAGATGGCCGATTACGGGTAAATGGAGTGACACACTTGCGTATAGCTGATGCCAGTGTGTTGCCCACTATCACCAGAGGCAATCCAGTAGGTTCTATCCTGATGATTGGAGAAAAAGCAGCTGACATGATCAAGGCAGACCACAACTTAATCTAGATGTTTCGATAAGTAACCGATGTTGACGCGAATTTAAGATTAGTCCTTTATTTTGTGCCTTCTTAATTTAGGTTTTTTATAAGTTTGGTGTTTATAAAGCTGTAAGATAAGTTTCAATTAAAGTTACTTTGTTAATTATCTTTTTATTTTATTTATTTTACCTTCAAAAACAGCTCAAAATAAATGGGATATGGTTAGACAAAGAGTTTACTTACACAGTCTCTGGTCAAACGAAAACACCGCACGAATTGGATACGTAATTGTGAGCAGAATTCACATAACCCTGTTATGCGAATTCTGCCTTTTATATGGACTTTGATTGCTTTATCTGATGCCAAAGGATCAGCATGAAACATTTCCTATTAAAGCCCAACAAACGAACCGATTGCCAATTACGATAGTTCAAATGAGAATGTTATCCGGCTATCAACAACACTATTCCACACATACGTTATCATACGAACATTTAGATTTTGGTACAATAGTAATGGCGTTATATCATTGGCTCTAGCAAATTGACATTATCAGTGATAAAAAAAAATAATACTTAGATATGAGCTACTGAGCCGGTCAGTCATGAGGATAGGAATAATGCGCGGACGTGACGCATAGAAGGAAATTCCGGTTAATTTTTGGGTCCCAAATACGTTTGTAAAAGTGATCATTGTATTAATTTGGTGTCTCTGGCTTAATCTCTGTCTTACACTATTTTTAAAAGTGTGTTTTGAGTAGCCGAAGACTAAGCTTTTATTCTGCCAGCATTATGAGATCAGTTAATGATTTAAGCTCACACCATAACTTTACTGTTGCCAGGAATCAAATATTCATTAACTTACAGCGAGTCTATCAATTAAACATAGTCTTAAACAACATCCAAAACACACAATTTCTTATCGGAATAACTTCCGGATGTTCGTCGAATATTATTTCAAAAGTTACAGCCTCGGGCAAAAGATAAACTTTGCTTTCATCCTTCTTCACAACAGGGTGCGTTATCCTTAACAGTTTGATGCAATGGCTCTTTTTCTTTTCCTTTTTTATCTTGCTAGCCGACATCTTTTATTGATGCCAGCCATTCCGCCATTACTGTTGAGGTTTTGTGTTACGGCACTTAATGGGATCTGTCGCTTGTTCTTTGTTTTTGTGTTCTACTGTTTAGTGTATGTTTTGTTGTTTTTTATTCCTGGTAAGGTTTGGTCGTCTGATATAGTGCCGTTGTCAGTTTCAAAAGTAAAATGTAGGAAATGATTAGAATAATTTGAAAAGATGAGCTTGCAATCCATCTTTGTAGAAGGATATCATTATTTTATTCTGCAGGCTTTTATTGAACTTGAATAATATTTAACTCCCACCAAAAAGATAGACGTTTGACGTGGTTATCCGTATATTGGTGTGGCTGTGAATCTGTGTGTCTATGTATCCGTCGTAGCTCCCAAACGGATAAACTATTTTGATTTCGTTTTAAAGCGACTTGATCAAAACTGTTTTCTAGTTGATGAAATGCATGTGATTATAGGTTTGTTTATTATGTTTATGCATAATCTTCTACTTGACTTCAACACCGTAAACCACCACCGTAAATTTTCTGATTCGTAAGCTTGATAACTTAAAACGAGTAATCCTTGTACATATGTACATATACAAAGTATAACAGAATAAACGCAATACCTCTTAAGGGATCATTGTACTCATCATTATGAACAACTTTTACTATGGGACCAACCCCGAAATCGCGAAAAAAAATTATTTTGTCGAGTTACGCGTGTTGAAGACTTTGTCTCTGTCATCTCTGACATTGACTAGAGTCAAGAGCAAACCCATCACTAATAAAAAAAAAAATATATATAAATGGAGCAGTCGATTTTTTTTCGCGATTTCAGTGTTGGCCCCATAGTAAATGGTATTGCGTTTATTCTGTTACACGTACAATCTGAATCTCGGAAACGGTTCCAACGATTTTCATCATAATATCAAAATTTAGTATGCAGTGGGTTTCAGGGGCGATAAATCGATCTAGTTAGGTTTCATTTTTAGAAAACGTCGTTTAATCCGTGTTTCCAAAAAAGTCATTCAGGTACTAGGTATTTGTGGGTATTTAGCTTACGAAACAGTATTTTCTTTTCCTGCATTTGCAGGAAACTTGAAAGTCGTGATAAAGTTTCTTCTCGGCGCTTTTAGAATAAAGTTTTCTGTATCTCTTTGCAGGCATTATCGTAACAGCGGTATAAATTCCAGGGAGATACGAGTGTAGTCCGTATGCATACTAACTACGGATAAGAGACCATCTGATCTGTATGTACTGTTTGTACACCATAAGATCGAAATAATGGGGGTTGTAGGAATATTTTTCGTTTATTTACTAGCTTTTCTTGTGATTTCGTTCACGGGGTCATAGAAACCGTGCATGTTATAAATATCTTTATTTTCCAAAAAACAGATTAAAAGTTTTTAATTTTTATAAACATTAGTATAGAGAACATTTACATAAAACATCTGGATGCTGCAGAAATCTGTACACAATATATTGAACTCTGTCTCTTAAACTAGGATATCCTTTATCTTAAGAGAAAGTGTTACGCAGTGAGGTTCTATTATTGATATTATAAGTATGTATGAGTGTACTGTGTTGATTTACTGTCAGAAGGGAAAAAAGATATTCCCTCGGGAATATCTTTTTTCCCTTCTGACAGCAGCTTGAGCAATACAGTGCTTTTTAGCAGTGACACAATTTTGGATCGAATCAGATCAGTCGGTCTATTCTGTCTACTTAAGTGGACAGCATGAAGCATGAAGTGAGAGGGTTTACAGAATCACACTCCTGGATTTCCGAAGATGACCTTTTACAAACTCGTAAATAAATGAACGTAATATGAAAAAAAAGTTTGTACAAAAAAGATGTTTTTGGACCATTTAGTTACTAAGAGTAGTTTCTTAGGAAATAGGTAGTCAATTCCGGGAAGTAATAGCTCCACCATACCTATAATTGACATGAAACAGTGTTTCTGAACTCTCTTAAGTTAGCGTGAGGAAATTATTATTTTTTACTAGTTATTTCAACTGTTTTTTATTGTTCTATCAATGATTTCTTTTCTATTACTTTCTGACTTTTATTAATTGTTCGATCAAAAAAAAAACATAATGTTCATCTTCTACAAAAAAAAATGTTTGATAGAATAGTGACGAACAGTTGAAATAGACAAAAAAAAAAATTCCCTTCGCACCAGCCGCAACTACGCTGAAATGCGTTTACAAAGGTAGACACAATGTTTTTATTGTGCCTTACTGAAACTTTGCTTAACATAGATTAAAATAATAAAAAATATTCGTCCCAATAATGAAGAGATGAGTTTCATTCCTACCTCAATCTGCATACTTCCTCATCTTTGTTTGTTCTCGAGTTTTCTCTTTACTTTAAAAAATTCTCATTGAAACAAAATATTACGTTAATGCCGCGGGCTTCCTTAAGGAGCAAAAGCCTTTGTTTGTACCTACATAGCTATCTAATGAGCAGGAAATTATACAAATGTACACAGTTTGCGGACTCAGCTGTAGTCGAAGCGAACGTTTGCTTAATGAACCAGTGTTGGTACAACACTAGTTTTAGGCTAGTTACCCATTGGCGCTAGCACTAGGGAAATATTCAAGTAAAATTTCTTCTGCTGCAAAATCTACTTCACATATGTTTTGGTGGCAGATAGGTATATCAGCCCCTTCCTATAAGGCTGGTTTTATTGTTACGCGTTTCGACAGCGCCATTGGAGCGCGCGCGTTCGGAAATGTATGGGGTACTAGTTGCGTTTCACAGTTGCGCGCTTGAGCAACGCAGTCCAGTAAACGGGCGCTGTTCGCCGGCACTGCCGAAGCGTGCGCCGCTCTTGTGCTTCTACGGCCATTATGCATTTTAGAGTGATGCCGTTGAGACGCGCCGTTTTTCCATAAAAAGTAAATAGACAGTACTCTAACCGCATTAACGTTCATATTTTACACGACTGTCTCACAGCAGCGGAACGCGCGGTACTAATCTCATTTCACAGTACACCGCTGTTCAAGCGCGCGCTGTTAACAGCGCGCTGCCCAGCGGCGCGTCTAGCTGCGCTTCTAGCGGCGTGACTATAAAACCAGCCTAACGTGTCATTGCCATCCTGAACCCATAGTGAAAAAAGAGTTGTGCTATTAGTCCTGCAGTGTTGTAATATTCGGACTGTTATGTGAAGTACTAAAATGAGCTGTCAATCCATTCATCAAAGCAGACACAGTTAACAGTTTGATAACAGTTCAATTAGGTTTAGGTTTAAAGAATCTTTATTTCTCATAAGAACATGATACACAGTTCACTTACATGACATTTAAATTTTAACATAAATTTATCGTCATCTCATGACGAAGCATGCAGTTGTAGAATAAGTAAAATTAAAATTACAATAACAAAGCAAACAGATAAATAGGAAACAAAGCTTAATTAGTGTCAGTAGTTATATAAAATAAGTTAATACTGCTGGCCAATTTGACACCAAGGTACCCTCATAAGTACTAATATTCAATTTGTGAAGCACAAAAACAACTTCTAAGGAGCGAACTAGTGTGTGAATGTGTTTGTGTGCTAGCATAGTGCGTGCACGCGTACGTTTACTTGTGTATACTTACTATAGTCTCGGAGACCGCAATTCAAGCTGATAACAGTCAACTTCTCTCTTACAATGAAAGTGGTACACATTATAGCAGGCAGATCTGCACTATCGTATCTTGTAAATAGTGTTTATAGTCGACAACATTTTTATGTCCAATAAACATTTATTGAACATAAACATGACGTCATGCATCACTTTACAAAGTCACTACACTGCTTATTAAACACTATTTACAAGAAACGATAATCATCATGACGTTCATCGGCCGGTGGCGCGCACCAATACAACGCACGCTGCTGTTCATCTCCGCAGTGATTCCTCGCTCAACTCTTACTCACTTTGCTTCAATGGACAAACGGCTTTATCAGTTGTGCAATGTTGAGCTTATAGTTTTCAAACTTCAAATCTTTTTAGTTCTATTTGGCTCATGTTTTCTGAGACTTTTTCTAGTCTACTATAATACGAGAATCAAACTGTTCTGATTAATTAACTGTGTGTGTTACATCAGTGTTAACTTAGAACTCAGTACATAACAAAAAATAATAAATAGGAAGTTAAGAGAAACCGATTTTGTATTTCATATTGTTTTACTTCACATTGAGTTTACGGCTCGTAATTTTTTTGTTTGTTGGAAGAAAATGGCTCGTTCACATAAAATCGAACAAGCCTATTACCATTCTCTAACAGCTTTAATTTGGCAGTCGTTACAACGTAAAAAATTCTGTAAAATGTTACAACATTTATTTATTTAGACTTCGTGCACATATGTACAAAGACGGACTTAATACCTATGGTAGGCGCCAGAAAACCTTACAATAAAGTACATTGACCTTTCACTAATATCTCTTCGCCGAACCGTTTTTAATTACTAGAGAACTTAAGGCCAGGTTTTCCGGAAAAACGTTGTTTTGCATTGTGTAAAATTGTGTTTTATTCGTAAACAACAAGGATATAAATTTTGAAAAAAATATATTACATATTTCACACTTCGATCTTGCGATTTCGGCCGTGCGATACACGATTACTTGCACTTTACTGCATCCAATTAAATCGCAAAGACAAGTCAAAATCAAGATGTAATTATCATTTCATTTGAGTTATATAAGGTTTTGAGTAATAAAACTTATACCACAATAAAGGTCGTAAAAAATGTGATATAAATCGGCCGTCATAATGTGAAATATGAAAATACGTATCCCACTAATTCCAAAATCAAGTGATTTTGTCGTTTCATGAGCGCGCCCCGTGTCATTTAGTCCCGAGCGGAACGTGTTGGAGGTCGGACGTGTGCCAAATTTTTGCGATCCCGCCACCCCCGCTAAGTTCTGTTACTGGCTAAGCCTAAATTGATTACCGCTCTAGCACTGCCGGCACACCAGTGTGCCGCGAATTTAATGTTTATGTTTATTTACGTAAGATTTATTTTTTATTTTGGAATTTTCACGTGTCGAGTGGTTAAATAATAATACTTGTATACAATTTAGTTTTCAAACAGTTGTAATATAGTTAGTTTTTATTAGATGTAGCTATAATTTTGTAAAAAAAATAGGGGAAAAAAAAGTTGTCACGGCTCTTCGTTGCAGCGGTGACTACTTTTTTTTATAAACTTTGGCTGAATAAACAAAAAGGTATATAGGTATATACATAATTTACTTTACTAACTAGGTAAGTACCGACACGAAACAGATAAATTTCCACACCGCAAACATGTGTGTAAACAGTTTAATTTAAACCTTATTTCAGTACGCATAAAGACGTGCGCTTTAGTGGTTTAGTTTTCGTGCGGAATAGATTTACCAACCGCATCGAGTATGTAAAACAATTGAATTTGAACCCTATTTCAGAGTGCATAAAGCCACCTCGCGCGCACATGATACAATGATTTACTGTTTTCAAATGTCAAATAGGTAGTTCACCCCGCTACGTTAGTCTTGATGGTTTCGGAGAGTTTGTATAAGTCTTATAATATTTGTTATTTATTAGAAATGTCCGTTTTCACTTGTCTTACTCCTAAACAAATGCAAAAATAATAGCTCGTATTTCCTACATGAGAGTTGAATATCGGTGCAATAATGTTGTGGTGTTCATGTAGAGAAGAAATATAAGTGTAGTTATACGCTAGGTGGGTACCTACTCACAGCCACCACAACACAACAAATAATAATATTTATGGTGTCCGCAACGTTTGTGTAGGTCTCGTCTATGCCAAACAATACGCGCAGCGCACTCGTGAGTCGCGTGCCATAGTGTAAAAGTGTTACAGTATGACCATTTCCTATGAAAATATTATAATAACATACTTTTGGTAACGTTTAGGCTACCGGACCAGCTCATTTATGCGCTGTACACTAGAGTCCATCCTCTTACTAATTACTAACAATGTGTCAAGTTATGACAAGACATACAAAAAACTATGTGGTCAGTTTGGATAGTTTTTCCAATCCAATGCGTTACTTTATCGGTGTTTATTGGCAAGAGGAAAAATGTATAGAAATTATAAATTACATACACTAAACTGTTTTTAATTGACTATTGTATTGTATATTATTAACCGACTTCCAAAAAAGAAGAGGTTCTCAAATCGACTGTTTTTTTTTTGTTGTATGTTTGCTCAGCGATATTTTCGCCAATTGTCAATCGATTTTGATGATTCTATTTTTTTTGGAAGTGTATCTTCCCGGACTGATCCCATTTCAATTTGGTGAAGATCTGATGAAGAACTTCGGAGACAGGTAACGGAACTCTTCATTCCCGTAGGAATTCCCGTTCCCGTATAGCCGTACAGCCTTCCCCATGAATGTAACTATCATAAATTCATAATCATAATACAAAAAAGAATTTCTTGCACCGCGTCGCACGCAGTCACGCAGGCTCGACGCGTTCTCGTTTGGTGGCCGCGTCTCGCGCACCGCCCGTTCGATTTAATAATATTGTTGAATTATTTTAATTTTACATTATCTCCTAAACGGTGAGTTCAAATAACATGCTGTAAAAGACAAAGTTTATCTTCATAAAATTATCTTGATGATGAAGTAACTTTCGCTAGTAAGGATTAATATGCCTGCCTAATATTAATGCTGAAAAACCACCTTTAATTTTTAAATAAATTATTTGACATAAAATGCCTTAGTGTGGCATATTTATAAGAGATAGATATAGGTGTAACGTCGCGGACTTTTTTTTAGATCGAATGAAAAACAATATCTTTGTTGTACATGGTACTTACGTATAATTGGCTATTACCACAGCGCACTTAGCGCACTTCCACTTTATAATATTATTTAGTATAGATTTGAATAAAGTAGTATCTCATTATCATTACTGTAACACCATAAAATACATAAAGAAATTAAACACACACCATATTACAATTCTATCCTATTTATTTATAACGGTTTGCTATCTATGTTTCTGTGTACGTGCGTCTGTGTGCCTGTGTATCTGTCTTTGGCACTGTAGCTCCGTTATCTTTATTGAACAGGGATATTTTGTAAGTTTTTAAAATTTTACTTGTTAATTACCAACAAATCAAAATCAAAATTTGCGTTACAGGGCAATAGAGCATGCGGAAGGGCGTGACTTGTCTCCAAAATAATACTCATTTATTGGGGTTACCCCCGACGGTATAGTTGGGAACGACACCATTGTTGAAATTAAATGTCCAATAACGGCATTTAGAAAAGGGAAATGCTGCTATTGAAGAAAGTAAAATACATATATTTAAATTCGATAGAATAAAACATACCAGGGTTATAAACAAAAAAAGTAATTGGTATTACCAAGTGCAGGGTCAACTTCATGTAACAGAAAGGAACCAATGCATTTTTGGAATATGGTTCGGTGAAAACTAGTAGTAGAAAATATTTCAAGAGATGACGAATTTTGGCGGGTGCATATGGAGAAATAAATTATAGATTTTTATTTGAAATGTATATTGCCAGAGATTGTGGATCCGCGCCAAAATCGCGGTATGCCAATACGAGACATAATATTGAAAGAAAACAAAGAAAATGTTAATGATAAGCCTGTGCAGCCAGGTCCAAGCAAATCCAAGGACCATATTCCGTGTCAATCTACTCAGCTAGGTCCATGCAAACCGAGACAGCTACAGTTCAACGAATTTTAGCCAGTTGCATTGGTAACTTTTATTATGTTAACTATTTGATTAAAAAATATAAAAACGTTTTTGTTTTTTTTTAAATAGCATCTAGGCAAATTCCAAACCATTTATACTTCTAAGCTTTCTTGAATTATAATATTCAAGAATTGTAACATAATTTTCCTAAAGTAAGTGTGCCTACCTACTACTTGATTTTTACGAAGGTATCGCACCAAAGCCAAATAGCGCGCGACGCGTATTTTTGTATCGTACTCGTATTCATAATTTTCGTATCGTACTCGTATTCATAATTTTCGTGTCAGTCAGATTTTAAATCCACCATATACTCTAAAATAAATAAGTATTATTACTGATTTTTAATGAGTAGTAATTGGATAACCTTAAAAAATACTTAATAGAAAAATAAAACAAAATAAACTTATACTAATCAATTCAAGTTGATCTACTGCATTACTTTATCCTGTGACGGAACTTAGTACCTACCCGAGTCCGTGAACTCATGAGCGAGCGGTGCGCTTGGTGCGCGCGTCTCCCGCGCATCGTAACTTATTACGTATTGCTACTCCTTGCGGGGCCTGGGGTAAGCGTTAGATGTCTACGCGCTCAAGTCAGGCTCGCCTTAAAGGATCACGATAAAAGTCAATTCAGGCAGCTTTGTGTCATTATTTCTGTTTTTGAAATTATGACAGTCAATAAATGTATGTGGGTCGCTATTGCACATTTATCTGGTGTCTACCATTAGTTTTCTTTACGAGTACCTACTAGCCAACAAAGGGTAGTGCAAAGACATCACGGTACGAGTAGGTGCATTTTTTAATCAGTTAGAAAAGAAACAAAAAAATACGTGTTAAGGCTCATACTGACAAACGCGTTGCAACAATGTGACAACAATGCAACCACTATTTCTTGTACTTATTTTATTGTCCTGCGCATGATACCTACATCCGTAGAACAAACCTTCTTTGGCATCGCGCATAGTTGCTGCGACGCGCTTGTATTAACAGACAAAAAAGTATTTTCTGTAAATCTTTCCATAATCCTCAAACAAAAAGCTCAGTTTCAAAGGAGCACATAAAACAGTACCATTTACTACCATAAAGAAAAAGGGTGAAATTTAATAAAAACCATATCAACATACCGTAGCGAATCGTAAATAATTTTGACAGATGTTGCCAGCATAAAGCTAAAGGTTGTACAATAACGAGCTTACCTTTTTTCGTTTACTGAAATAGAAATCACTTTCATGATGTGTGTTTATGCTTTTTATTTCTACGATATAATAGAAAAGGGTGAAATATAAAAAAAATAGCTTTCAGTCAGAAAATAATGCTTAATAGATGAATCAGCTTGGTAGAATGCCTCGCTGTTATGTAAAAATCTAAACTCAGTGGCAGTAAACGTAGCCCAAGCTCTTGATTACAAACTAAACCATGAGAGTTTTATAGTGGGAATAGATTGTTTGCGCCACATATCGTCGGCGTCTATGCAGGACCTTGTAAATGGAAGACTTTTATACATAAGGCAATAAAAACCTTCTTAACAGTAATGCAAGCAGGCATTTAGAAGATCGCTGACGATATGTAGGTAGCGCTTACTTACAAATCGAAATACCCTAGTTTATATTTTGTTAGAACTATTACTATTTGAATGTACTGTTTGCCGCCGTGACAATCTATGACGAACCGTTCCTGGATACGTTTGACACGCTTCATCAGATACACCACTCGTGGAAATCAACCACCTAATCTTCCACAATCCTGGAGTTCACTCCCGCTGCGTCCTATCGATTACGCATCGTCTGCGATCGATTCTCGTCGTCGCCGAACTTCTGGTAGTCTCCTCTGACCACATTATCGAACCGAGTCCGCCGCGTGGTTAACTGCTATAAGACTTAACTGTGCCTACTGAAGTTTTGCGTCAAGACTGAGGGCTGAGGAGAAGTGCTGTCAAACAAGAAAGATCGAGCTCGAGAAACCCACGTCTGAGGTTAGTTGTAGTATACTAGGTTGATTGTTGCAGTCTCTCATTCCTCAATCTCTCTCACTCGTCGCACTCTTTCGTCAATTAATGCCTTGTGCGTCCAGAATAATAATGGATTCAGGATGCGAGCTGCCCCGCTATTGTAGCGCTTCTGGTATGTTTATGGTGGCACAGGTCGATGGCTTCCATGCTAAAATGCGCAAACGAACCGCCTCCCTTTTGAACAGAGTGCGGGGCAGCACTAACAGTATCCTTCAAGTTATTGCTGAGAAGTATGACTCGGCAGCAGTGGGGCCTTTCGTTCGGATTCTGGTTAGATAGCGTAACAGTCTGGCCTGATCTCGAATGACAGGTTTCGTGACTATTTCAAGTTATTTTTTTCATAAACTGCCCATCACTAGGATTCTTTCCTGTATCGTGTGTGAGTTTACAAACATAAACTCACATACGCAAATAGCCCTAACAGCTATCTGTAAGCCATACAAATATTCGTTCCGTGCGGGAATCGAACCCGCGACACGCAGCGCAGCAGTCGATCGCTCAACCACTGCGCCAGCCCACCAACCTACCAACCAACCTACCAACCTTTTTGTAATATGTCGTTCCTAAGACAGTTTGTAAGATATTATTTGTAACGAACAATTTGTGGACACTGTCTGAATGAATTTTATTGTTATTTTACCCTCCCCAACCGTAGAGAGAACGAGCTCGAGCAAACCACCTCTGTGGTTGGTCGTAGTATAAATTCAGTGCAGTGTCTTTAACCTTCCTAGCCGTTCTATTCTAGGAACAAAACAGTTTTTGTGCAATGCAGTTCACTGCTGGTCTTTTCTTCAAATCATAACCAGCCCTCCCCCCGCTACAAAATGCAACGTGATCTGTTCTGAATATTGCTTGACTGCCGCGCTGACATGTAGGTGGTAAGTTGCTTGAACAAACGAAATGTATTCATCATCATATCAGCCGAAAGACGTCCACTGCTGGGGATAGGCATCACCCAAGTGTCGCCACAACAACCGGTCCTATGCGTCTCGCATACATCGGCTACCCACAACCCTCACCAGGTCATCGGTCCACCTTTTGGGAGGCCTTCTCACGCTGCGTCTTCGTACGTCCGGTACTGTACCAAATGAATGTATTAACGGTTATAAAACAAAAGGCAAATTAATGTAACCTGAAGTTTCAGCTTATTCCAATGGGAACATAAGAGGGAAGAGAAAGGGATGCGAGGGAGGGGGGCGTAAGTTGATGTTTACTCGCCGGCTAATAAGTCTTTCAGTCTCGTTTTTTTTTTTCATTAAAGAAAAACTCAAGATAATTTACAAAGACGCTAGCAGCTGAAATGTTCGAACAACAAAATACAGTGTTTCTGAAGTGAAACACCGACAAGTTGTAACAGACGTCAGATAATCAAAATCGAGCAAACATCGTCATCCAGTCGCGTTAGGATTCTCAAGTTGGAAGCAAACACTGTTTGTTGTCAAACACAATGTGATTCTGTAAAATACGGGCACATTGTTCGACGAAATGACAACTCGAGTTTCTTTATTATGTTTTACATTTTTCCTTTAGAAAAGTACTGTGTCCTTTTAATTTAGTACACAAGGACACATCTTTACAATTTAGTAGATCCGCACAAAAATAATTGCTGTCCACATTTTCAAAATAAAGCAGCAATATCTAGCAAAAGTCAAGCCTGCGGCGATCAAGTGATTTTGTAAGAACTGTAGAACCGCTCATATGACCTCCATGAACACTCATAATTTCATTATGTATTTGAAGGCGTATCGGGGAACAATGAATGTATTTTTACCCGAATGCCCCAGAAGGAGGGCTATGTTTTTCGAAGGTATGTATTTCTTTGGCACGCTTTTTGGCATGACTTGAGAGGTGTCGGTGGATTTGTCTTGGTTGTGATAGTGACACTGGGTATATGTATAAAAACTAAAACAGCCAATTTTCGGCGCTGGGTTGGCAAGTTTAGGCTATTATTACCCTATGTCTTCAATTTTTTTTTCCCTCTAAACCTATCGAGTAGGGTTTCAAAATAAAAGGCTCGAGGAGAAGATTTCGAAAATGTAACTACTTACTTAAATGTAGGAAATAAAAAAAACGCTGAAAAACCGCTAAAAATAGTCAGACAATTTTATTTAAAACTGCGCTTATAATCCCACCTGTTAACTTTTTGGTATATTATATTCACTTATTAGAATGGGGTAAAATCAATACAACCAGAGGGCTTAGTGAGAGTTTTTAACGTACTCGATCGCGTTAGGGTTAACGTTCGCTTATGTCTAATTGTATAGAAAAAAAACTGGTTGTCCATGAGTGTCACCAGATGGCGCTTATTCAGTTTCAACAGAAATTGACGTATACGCTAACGCAATCGAGATAGTTAAAAAACTCACACTAAGGTGGATTTCCCTGCCAGAGTCTGTGTTTCCTGATAGCTACAACTAGAAGTCTTTAAGTCAAGAGTGAATAGGTTACTTCTAGGCAAGCGTGCTCCATCCTCGGCCACATCATCGCTTGCCATCAGGTGAGATAGTGGTCAAGCGCGTGCCTATCAATAATAATAAAAAAAGGTCACTGAGGGCCAATTCTACTAACTTTCAAGCAACGCTCGTATTATCTATTCTATACTATCATCTCAGTCGCAATCTAACAAAAAAAACCTAATTTTTTTCGTACATTTTTGACAGATTGTGACTGAAATGCGAATGCGAACATGGAAAAATTAGTAGAACTAGGCCTAAACCACCAACTACTTCCAGTGGGAAAGAGACGGAGCTATACAGGACGTATAGCTCCGTCTCTTTCCCACTGGAAGTAATATTAAAGTAATACTGATTTAAGAGTTGGTGGTTAGGCCCCTGGCACTCTAGTCAGCCGTAAAAGTTAGATTTGGTTCTATTTACTCAACGCAAGAAGGATGAATGTCCGCGCTGTTAATTTGACAGTTGGCACGTGTGGCTGGCAGAAACCAACCGGTCTTTTCCGACAACGTCCTACCGTGTAAACTTAGGTGGAGTCCTATCCGTTACAGTACCTAACACAAATTTAATTTAATTAGAATTCAAACAAGTAGGTATTGGCAACTTCAAAATATAGTATTTATTCCTTGAAACAATTCTATTTTCAAACTTAATTATATACAAAAAATAAGTAATATATAAAAATAAAATACACCCAGTCGTCGAAGTATTCCTTCGCATCGCCGTCATCCGGAAACGTGCCCAGAAGGCTGGCAGCATTGCCACGTTGAATGGCAATGCTAATTCTTTGTGCAAAGAAAGAGCCAGCCCTCTGGTCACGCAAAGTGTCGATCAGTCGACGAGATATATCCTTGAAAAGGAGACGTGTACTCGGACCCCATGACCCAAGCGTTTCGACCCCAAACGACCTCAAAACTGTAATTACCAATAATAATTCGCAACTCATTTTGATTCGAATCTTTAAAATTATAGACATTATTTTCAGCATCTTCAACGATAAATACTTGTCTTAAAATTATTTCCAAGGACATCATTTATTTTTGTGAGTCGTATACAATTTTGTTCCCACGAGAGTATTGAGTCACAATACAGGAACTCGATACCGCGCCATTTGGGTCCTCAGAAAACAGGAAATGAGTCTTTATTGTGTTCGTTTCCCCAACATTTTATACCTTCTGGCGTATCTGCAATCGAAACTTCGTCAGGACTTGTCCAAGACGCGGAAGTTTTCTTAAATGTACCTGTCGAGATAATTTGAATCCATCGCCACCAACTCGAGCATTGATTTAACTATTCAGTATTGTATTCGTATTCAAAAACTCTTAAAAAGTGTTGGTTTCAATGGAATCTAAACTTAGTTTTTTATGACATAAAGTTTGCTGTTTAATTATAGTCAATTATGTCGAATTCCAAATTCAAATATACTAGACTAAGTACAAGACGCATACTTCGATTGAAATCGAAATATCTACAGCACAGTTGATTGATTTAAAACAAACTAGCAACGATATCGGGAATAGTAATTTCGTCAATCGGTTTTGAGCTCACTCAATAATCTGTAAGGTAAGGCAAGAACGAATCATTCAAGAGTCATCATTTCGTTCTAAAATATAGCCACTGTTTCATCATCATTATCATATCAGCCGAAAGACGTCCACTGCTGGATATAGGCCTCCCCAAAAATCCACCTGTTTGCCATAATCGCCACGCTTGGATAGCGGGTTGGCAATCGCAGTGTAGCTGTTGCAATGTACAGAGAATGCTGCTGCCCATTCTCTGATGAGTCCCTTAGTCGCCTCTTACGACCCCCACGGGAAGTGATAGTAGCTCTATAGCTACTGGATCCTGTGGCTCAATTGCCCAAAATATTTCTATTTACATCATCTTATTTGTATGGATTGACAGCTCATTTCACATTCACTTCACCTAAACTTACACGGTGAGACGATTCGAATTGCACTGCTGGTCTTAACACGCACGCCAGTTGTGTACTGCGTACCTGACCTTCTTGAAGAATGTCACCGATGATGTCTGTGTATGTTGTTTGGCGTTTTTTCCGATGTTTCCTTATATTTTCCTTGTAAATTAATACTCGTCATTCATTATTATTTCAGCGAAATTCAGTATATATCTATTAATCGAAAAACCTGAATGCAATTCTTTAGCCTTTATAAAAACACAGTCAGCTGCATGAAAACTGAAAAATATTTTTGCAAACACAAAGCTAAAAGTAACATCTGATTCTATTGATGTATAGAATCATTTTTTCCTCATGACTTGCCTGCTGGACATGTGTCAAGTCACAGCAGCAGGATTTCTTTTTTTTCTGCCTAGCCTATATTCCCAACTATACTGCAGTGCGATTCTGTAAACATGTCGAAGTGAACACTTGGTCGGGTTGCACGACGGGTGAGTTGTCAAACCATACAAATAAGATGGAATGACAGCTCTATTGTCGTTCACTCCGCCAAGGTGTACACCGTGAGATGTCGACAGAATCGACCGGCTGTAGTTGGCTTCAAGTCAAACAAGATTCAGCTGTATTTTACGTGGAGCAGCTGCCTACCAGACCTCCACAACCAATTAACAACGGCTTAACGTGCTTTTCGAGGCACGGAGGAATCTTGGTATGTTAATGTCATCCATCCACAAACCGACCTCGGCAAGCATTGCATAACCTTGAAGGTCGGCCCGTGCGACTGTTATTCTTAAGCCACGAGCTCCTCAAAAAGATTTAATTTATAACTTGAGAAAATATCGACTTGAACTTAAATTTTTAAACCAAGTACAGCGATGCAGAAGCTTTGGTGCTTTAACAAGAATGCTAAGTTCACAAGATTTGCGGAATTTGTTCGACTGAGTCACCGCGGCCCTGAAACGCAAAGGATGGGTTTTAGTCAACAAGAGTATACTCCTTTATAATTTGATTTGATTTCCCATCCTTAAAAAAGATTGACAAAATCGATCAGAGTATACCACTTCTTTAAAGTCGGACCATTCGAATATGGACCAACATTGATTATGTCCATTCACATATATGTCGTATTGTAATCTACTTTTAAAGTAAAAATATTGAGCAATTGTCTTCATCTGATGCGACCTTTCACCTCTCATGACCTTATTTTGATAAATATTTACAAATATTTCTATTATTTTCAGTGCTATCATTTTAATGACAATTTTACTATAGTTGTTTGGCATGTCTATGTAATTGCCTATTATAAACAATACCTAATTGGCATGGGTTTTTTTTCTATTATTTGGTGTAAAGTATTATCTTCATATATTCATCTTATTATTATGTCAAATAAACTTTCCATGAAATGCCAATGTACCGACTAAATGTGATAGTACATTTAAAAAAAAAATACACTGATGGTGATTTAAAATAATATTGTGACATGTCTGTGTTATTGTTTTTAACTTTAATATTATGTTCAGTGTAAGTAAAGTTAAGCACAAGCCTTTTTAAAATGCTCTGAAATTTCTGTACAGTAGACTAGTGTTTCTCACGACCTTGAATTTAAATAAAACGTATCTCAGGACGCATCAAGTCGGGCTCGAAGGAAAAATAAAAACTTCAATGAAATATGTTGAGCAGTTCTCACGTGATTACATCAGGGGCTGAGAGATAGGTACCAAAAAAAACAAAAAAATAAGGTAGGTGGTAGGTAGGTATAAATAATGAAAAACTTTTACGATTTTATTTAAGGTATTTTAGATGGTTGATTGAACCCAAGAACCAGAGATGGCTAAGCTTCCAGTAATGCCTCTGTCTGCACCAACGTAAAAACTACACCACAAAAGGGATTAAAGCCATGGCTACCTTTACTAACGAATTAAGTAGATACTTGAACTTCTTCGAACTATCAGTAAATTTCCTAATTATTTTCTCTTCCAACTTCTGACACCTACTTTGTATTTTAACTACATTTAAATTTGAAGGTGGGAACTTGGTGTGAGTAAAAATTATACACAAAAATAAGTTCAAATTTTTATTACAATCCAGGAGTAAATTAACAAAACTGTTGCAAGTCTAATATCCCCTTTAAATAAGGGCTCAAATTATTTCAAAGGGATATACAATCGTGAAAATAATCATAATCTAATGTCTGAACTTCTTAACTTTATTTCTACTAAATAAATTAATATTTTTAAGTATGAACAGTTACAGATATTATAATTTACAAATACTTTAATACTTATATACAAACGGACCAAGATATGTATGTACATATTAAGATTACATATTTGAAAGTATTCGTTGGTTATCAATGATTAGCCCAAATTCGGTTAATTCACAAAACATTATTTACACACATACATATAGAATTCTAAAAGTGCTATGCACTATTCAACCATTAAATATGTACATGAAACTACTCTACAATATTTGAAAGATATTTTACTATTTATGCAATATCATTATAACATTTCGGTATACAAGAAATGCACACTGAGATTCGTAATCATTTACTTTTACATACTTGAATTTTCATTACCTTACTCGATCATTGCTAATATTCTACTTACGAATGAGTTAAAACATTTGAGCAAATCAGCATCATTCAGTATAAGCATAAAACTCTACAGTTACACAAACTGTCTTTGGCACGATCACGGTTTCATACAAAGTAATTTCTTGAATGCTCTCCTGAAGTCCATGTTGAAGATGGTATAAATAAGAGGGTTTAGGGCAGAGTTGCAATATCCAAGCCAAGTTATAAAGTTGATGAACTTGTTCGACAAACAACAACTGGCACAGAACGGGATGACGAGGTAAATAACGAAGAAGGGTAACCAACAGACCACAAACACACCCATTATTATGCCCAGAGTTCTAGCAGCACGGCGTTCGCGTGTCAATGATATGCGCTGCTTTTCTTCAATGAATTGATAAACTGCGCTTTGCTGGTTTGGTTTCGGTCTCTTGTGACTGGACTTTACTGGCACAGTCTCACTAACTTCAATCAAATCATCCTCATGAGTTTCCTTTGAGTTACTCTCCGATGAAGTGTTCCTATTCTCCAAATTGTCACCCATATCGGTAACGGAATTCTCATTGGATAAAATTGGTATGATCAATTTGTTTTGTGATTTGTCATCTTTGCTCCAGTATCGCCGCTTTGGTTTCTTTTTTGGCGTCAGTTTTCTAGTTCGTTTCTTCTTCTCATTGTCTGAAACCAAACGTGTGACACCTTGGTGCTCGTTGTGGTTTGCTTCCGAGCTTACTGAATCTTGATCATGGTGATCTTCTTTGTTTGTGTATTTATTTTGACCGCTAGAAATAGTGCTGATTTTGGTTGCCTTAGCGCGATCTCTAAGTCTTTTTTTAGTGGCCAAATATATTTCAAAATAAACTACTGTCATTATTACTAGCGGTATGTAAAAGGATCCAGATGAAGAGAAGATGACGAAGCCTGGTTGTGAGGTTAAGCGACATGGTGTATCTGGCTCGAAAACTTCAGGCCAGTCGTTCCAGCCTAGCAACGGTGGAGAGCTTATAACTAGTGAGAGAACCCAAACCACCCCAATCATTAGGAGCACTCGTTCTAAAGTTCTCTTTTGTGCGTAATTTATAGGATCTGTGATCGCCCAATACCTGTCTAATGCGATTGCACATAAATTTAAAATGGACGAAGTGCAGCACATTATATCGCATGTCAGCCACATCTTGCATACGTATATCCCGAATACCCATTGCCCAAGAATGGAGTACGCCACATTCAGCGGTAGCACCAATATTGCTACTGTCAAATCCGCAACGGCGAGTGATACTATAAAGAAGTTCTGGACGATCCGGAGCGGCTTGTAAGTGAACACGCTGAGTATTACCAAGATGTTTCCGACTATCGTTGAGATTATTATCAGCGTTAGTACTATTGCTGTACAGATTGCCTCCCATTCTGGCACCGCTAGTGTTATCCCGAAGCTGCTCGGATATTTAGGATCATCAGCGACAGCGCAGGCGTCTCTATCATCCTCGATTACCTCATCAGTGTAGTTTATTAATGTGTAGTTAGCGTCAACGGTTGTAGCTGCTTGCCCCATTATGAAGTCTTTGTACCTAGTACCTGGCTACATTTCACGTGGTACTGTTGGGAAGGACCGTGCGTCGCGAAATTCTTTCAAAGCACTTGGCAAGCATCCGTCGATAATTCTTCTTGTGCGAGACGGGTGCGTTTCCTTTATTCATCCTTTCATACTCCAATT
Source organism: Melanchra persicariae (assembly GCA_947386135.1). Lineage (NCBI taxonomy): Eukaryota > Metazoa > Arthropoda > Insecta > Lepidoptera > Noctuidae > Melanchra > Melanchra persicariae. The sequence goes on along the minus strand of OX376655.1, from coordinate 5,441,226 downwards.
TTCTGTAACAATAAATAAACCTTTTAATGCGTAATGGAAAATGTATTGGTGATTTCTTTTTATCAAAGAGGGTCGTGTAAAGGCGAACTAGTGAGTAAAGCATAAATTACCTCCTGCTGGAAATCTTTACTAGGAAGTCCCATTTGTGTGACTTGTTCATTTTTTGATGCGTAGACGAATCTGTAACAAAAGAGAACATTTATCAGAGTCAGTCAGGTATGAAAGGAAAATATCCTTTACGAGGCAAGAACGTTAGGAGGTGCTGTCGAATTATGCGATCTCGAGGAGCGTTCATCAGATAAATGTTTGATAGGCACGAGTAATGATTGCTAGGAATAAGTCAAAAAAATATAAATATAAAGACAAATCTTTTTTTTTTAAATTGGTGCCTATCTTCAAGAAAAACTGGCCTCATACGTCTACAGAATTTTAAACTTCAGTTATATAAAGCGGGACGGCTCTCAAGTTTTTCTATAATAACCTTGTTTTCCCTACGGCTTAATGCCAGCTTCTCAGAATATAAAAAAAACCCTGCGTGTCTTTGACATAATAGCAATCGTGGCCAGGCCGAAATAGGTGACCTACAGCCGATTCGATCATATTTTATTTTTAGATCTTCAGAGAGAAATACTTCGAGTAGCATGTTCAGGGAATTGAAGACGTTAAATTTTATTACCCTGACGTTATTCACCAATGCAAAAAAAAACCGGCCAAGTGCGAGTCGGACCCGCACTTTTTTTTATTTTTTATTATTATTGATAGGCACGCGCTTGACCACTGGTACACCATTATCTATAAAAACTGCAAAAAATCACGTTAGTTGTATCCAAGCCCCACTTAAATTTTTATTTTATTCTGTTGTTATAGCGGCAACAAAGGTACATCATCTGTGAAAATGTCAACTGTCTAGCTATCACAATTCATGAGATACAGCCGATGACAGACGGACGGACGGACAGCGGAGCTTTAGTAATAGGGTCCCGTTTTATCCTTTGGGTACGGAACCCTCAAAATAATGTAACTAATAGGTATTAAAATTTAAAAAAAGATTTTAAAAAGTATTATAAATAGTACCAGGTTTTCATCAAAATTTAATTAAGCAACTCTAAACAAAAATATAACAAGTACCGATTTATTACTGTGGTCGTAATTTAGCTCAATTTGCATTAATCTGACATCTCAAAGAGATTTATTACGAAGTACGAAAATAAATGCAACTGAATTACCAAAAACAGAATTACGTATATTATTATTTAGTTTCAAAGTCACCTCAACATTGTTAAGAAAAAATAAAGTTTTAACAAAGAAAATGTCAGCTAGTCTTCAAAAGCAATAAAAAAACTAGTAACTTTTTCTCGATTGGCATTCGTTTTTCAATCGAGGATTTAATCAAATTCTAGATTTTTCCAAAGAAAATAAATGATTGGAATGTAATTGGTTCAATTATTGTCTTTTGCTAATCGTATTTTGCTAAATCTTCTACATAGGACGATTGATGAATAACGGGCTACTAGGTGTAATAGAAAAAACGTATTTTTTTCGCGATTTCAAGGTTGCTCCCATTGTACAAGTTGTTAATCTGTTATACCCTGTATAAAGTTGATTGCAGCAATTACGTGTACGTGTTGGTATTACTCTAAAAACCGGCCAAGTGCGAGTTGGACTCGCACACGAAGGGTTCCGTACCATTATTACCTATTAAAAAACGATAAAAATCATGATTGTTGTATGGGAGCCCCACTTAAATGTTTATTATATTTGTTGTTATAGCGGCAAACAAAAAAAAGGTCAACTGTCTAGCTATCACGGTCCATGAGATAGAGCCTGGTGACAGACAGAAGGACAGCGGAGTCTTAATAATTGGATCCGGTTTTACCCTTTGGGTACGGTACCCTAAAAAGACCCAAAGTCTAGCAATGCTTTAATTTTTGCCGCCGAGTGTAGCGAAAAGATGTAGGTATGCAGTTCTATAGGACTTAACAAATAATTTGGCTAATAAGACTTGCTTTTTTCATTATTGATAGGCACGCGCTTGACCACTATCTCTGTCTCTATGTAGAAACAAAAAAAAAACAATAAAATATGGCGTACTTTTTAACCTCGCCAAGTGAAATGAAGAAAAACTATGCGAGCGTTGCACTCAAGTCTTATGTGCCAAACCACTTTCGCTGCCAGATTCGTAAGTGCCTTCGTTTTAAAAATGCTGGTTTCTTACCTCTTAAATTCGCAAGAGTAAGGTTAAACCACTTACGTGGAAGTGAAGTGGTGGTCAATAAGTTAAGACTAACTGCCTGTAATAGACTCAGGCCTTTTCTTGTTCAGGTAAACTCTGGATAATAAAACAATGATAGGAGTTATTACTTCCACATACCACATTTTCGCAAAAAAAATATCAGCTGTTCAGTAAATTTTGTCAAGTTATCCGCTCAAATGTCTCTTCAATTCAATTCAAATCTTTGTTGCAATCACGTGTTAAACAAGATCTTAGTAGGTAATGCACTCTCTCTAGGCAGTCGCACTGTATTTTCTTCAATTTTTGTTTACGTGAAAAAAGAAAATAAATACGTTTCCAATATTTTTTGGAAATATATCCGACGAACTAATTAAATGTATTAAGTAAGTATTTATTTGTGATCGTTCGTAAAGATGTTCACTTATTTTAAACTCCTCGCCCGCAAAACCCAAGCAATATGGCCTTTACTGGCGTAAATATACGGTGATGCCTTTATTGTTACTTTTGCCTGGTGCCTTAATAATATGTTTTCCTTTTGTTTGATGTAACAAACTGATAAAGTTGATTGATTGTTATATAATGTTCATAGTAACGGAACTTTGACGACATTTAGTACAATACGACACGGAATACAAAATTAAGTAATGGTGTTTTAATGGAACCGAGTTGATAATGTTATTTTTATTTAAAAAATTCGATGGTATAATAAATGGTAGAAAATCTAAAAATTTTATTATATTGTAAAAAAATATATCAAAGGTATTTTATATAATTTGAATATTGTAGTAAGTAATACTGGTATTCAGTTGAATTTGGGTTGATTGAAACTGTATCTTGCAACTGAAGCCGACAATTAGCAATAATTCTTAACTATGGTTTTTTTGCTGTTAACGTGTAGTCTTTCTTTTCATTAAATTACTTAAATCATCTGCCTAGCCCTTTTCCAACTATATTGGGGTCGGCTCCCTGTCAATGCGTATGCAGCTGAATATTTTAAGGAAAGTGGCTGGCAAAAAAAAACTTAAATAAATATCTTAATTCGCTTAACAACAAAGGAGAAACCAAAACTTCATAGGAACTTGCACCTGGCGTTACAGGGTTGAAATTTGGCCATAAATTAGAACATGTAGGAAGTATTCACGAGCCTTATTTTCACGTCTCCCGTCAATGGCCGGATTAGTAAAATCAGACAATGTGTACTTATATTTTAGATTATTTTTATTAAGTTATTATTTGAAATTCCTAACATTATCTGTTAGCTAAAGTTATTAATCAGTTTTTTTGCAATTGTAATTCAAGCAAAAATATAACTGAATTAAATTGGGTTTAATTTAAATTTATGAGCCATGTCTGACTTAACAGTAGAAAAATAAAACACAACTAACCAATTTTTCAAAATTTTATATTTAGTTTTTTAACGACATTGCTTAGGTCAAAAATAAATCATTTAGCAATCAATCATTTAGTTTTACTCGTGAGGCTGTTATAAGAAAAAAACAAACAAATCATGAAATGTTACAATAGAATAAACTTGAAACCCTAAGATTTCTATCTACACCTCTTATAGAGCTGAAAATGCTATAAATCCTGATGCTCCAGTTGGCTCGTATTTCGTGAAGTTATGAATACAGATTTCAATAACGCTTTCATAAGCAGATCGGTGGGAACGGGATGGCTTGCCTCGCCTCGCCTGTCCAATGCAGCTGTCGTCCCCTTGCTTCAAGAATCATTTTGCTCTTTAAACTGTACTTATTAGTGTTCAGAATTATAGATGGGTCTATTTTTTATGAAAACATTCAGGGTTCCGTACATCCAAATGCAAACGAAACCCGGACTCGTGTCTGACTGTCACAGTCAACTTTCCCCAAAAAAATTACTTGTTTAAAATATAATGATATGTACGGAACCCTTTTCGCGTAAGCCCCACTCGCACTTGACCGGTTTTGTAAATTTTGAAAGAAAAACAATAATGCAAACTGGATCACTTCCACTGAATATTAGAATGAGATATAACCATCTACCTAATGATGATTCCGCTGTCCACAATCCATGTGTCATCTTATTATCTTTTTCCTGCCTAGCATTTTCCGAACTATATTGGGCTCGGCTTCCAGTCTAAACGTTTGCAACTGTGTTCTAAGATTTTACTTGGAACAATTACTTACAGTTTATTCGTTCAAAGCATTGTCATAAGAACATCATTTTTGAGTCCTATGATATTCGCAAGAGAACCAAGATTACCGACATAGCCCGAAGGATCGCCAAACTGAAGTAGCCGAGGGCATATTGCTCGCAGAAGAGATGGTCGATAGCGCCGAAAAGTGCTAGAGTGGCGACCGCGTACCGAAAGACACAGCGTTGGAAGGCCTCCCACAATGTGGACCTTTGGAGGTAGTGGAACAGAGAGTAAAGTCCCACATACCTCCGTTGAAAAGAGAGGATCCTCCGGCCGGACGGTTGTTGGTGTCCGGGGCAACTGCCCGGCACTTGATATTCGGGTTTTGCATATGTTTTAATCGCACGTTAAACTCTGATATCACGGTTTATGATTTTGTCAAGTTAGATCGCAGCTGTCGAGATAGATGGCGCTGCCAGTCTCATTTGTTGTGATGTTGATTCTGCTGCGCTGATTTTTTGTGGCGGCATCAATGCCACTACAGACCGATGACCTGGTGAGGGTCGCGAGTAGCCGGTGGATGCGAGACGCACAGGACCGGTTGTTGTGGCGACACTTGGGGGAGGCCTATGTTCAGCAGTGGACGTCTTTTGGCTGATATGATGATGATGAGACTAAAGTCCTTACTTTAAGGTATATTGGTATCTGAATAAATGTTATGTCTGTGTATACGGAAAAAACCAGCTGTCACCCGGAACTGCAGTTCCATTAGTCGCTTCCCGCTATAATAATTCATAAATAAAACCCTTACATGAGAAGAAATTATTCATGTACCTAATACTCGCTTGGTAGAGTTTAGATAAATTATTTCTACCCTCTTTTCCATGTAAGGGAATGCGGAATTGCCGATTTTGAAGGTAGGTACTTATTTATAAAATCGCAACGTTGCGTATTCACGACGATGACTTTAACATATTTGCTTATAAGGCTTCTTTTTGGGGAATACTTTTATAAATGTTTAGAATACTTACTTGCGTTTTTGTAAGGGTGTTTATTATTTGTGTGTATATTTTTTTCTGAGTAGGTCTTAGTGCATAATAGGTTTTCTAGGCAAAATTTCAATAACAATTATATAAAAAAGTCTAATAGAAATTACAGTAAACCTGAACAGTCCTTCCTTTTGGCTTTGCCGTAGTTGGGTAAAAAGGTCCACTTATCATAATGAACAACTTTTTAACCACCCTTTTTTTTAAGGATGGGAAATCATCAAATCACTTTTCCGCTCAGTGGCATTAGTGCGAGTTCTTTACCATTCGCAGTCGCGTTAGCGTAAACGCCAATTTTTATTAAAACTGAATAAGCGCCGTCTGGTGACATTCACGGACAACCTGTTTTTGTCTGTACAATTTGACATAAGCGATCGTTTACGTTAACGCGATCGAGTACGTTAAAAAACTCACACTAAGCCCTCTGGGCGGAGCGGAAGGGAGTATCAAACTTTTACTGAGCAAAACCCATCCGTGTTCCTCCAAATGCCCTTTGCGTTCCAGGGCCGCGGTGACTCTTTCTTCCAAATTCCGCAACCCTGGCAGTCAAATTTTATCAAGTTTTGCAAACATAAATGTATTGGGTAGTCGATTTTATTCACGTTTTCAGGATTAGTATTACAACAAAAGTTGTAAGTAAATAAATTATGAGTAAAATGACCCCTTTCAAATTTTACAATATTTCTGTAACACGCTGTATATTTGTGCTTTAATTTTGCAACTAGGTGTCTAAAAAGTAAGAAACCCAGCTACCCGATACAAACTACGTTATACTGTAAGTTTTAATTGATACCAAGTCAAAGTAAGTAAGATGAATCGCCTGTTCAAGACACATCTACGGTTAGTCGTGTGTACTCGATCTTGGAACAGTCTGGTATTTTTAGGGTTCCGTACCTAAAGGGAAAAACGGGACCCTATTACTAAGACTCCGCTGTCCGTCTGTCTGCCACCAGGCTGTATCTTACGAACCGTGATAGCTAGACCGTTGAAATTTTCACAGATTATGTTGCCATGCTGTTGCCGCTATAACAACAAATACTAAAAACAGAAAAAAAAATATTTAAGTGGGGCTCCCATACATCAAACGTGATTTTTTGACGTTTTTTTTATAGTTAATGGTACGGAACTCTTCGTGCGCAAGTCCGACTCACACTTGGCCGGATTTTTTTGTTTTCACCCACAATAGGATATACACTGTAGCATCGCTGAATAAACCGACAAATTACCCACTTAAGGCTTGCAGGCATAAGAACCAAAATATAAAAATTTCTGAAATATTAAGGTCTGTTTACCTTTCGTGTCGCTACTTTTCTCGAACGAAATATTATTTTTCTTCAGACGAATTTTAATAACAAAATTAACCATTAAAACAAGATGGTAGAGGGCTATTTAATCCGATTATTTTTTCTCTTTTACGGTAAACAAATTATAAGTAAGAATAAATTTAATTATATTAAAAACTTTACTTATTTCTTCATAATCCATATTATACAATGGTTAACAAGCTCTTTGTAGATCTTGTTCTGAGTAAAAGTAAGAAAAATACCTATTTACATTTTCTACAAGAACCTGGGCTGCCCTACTTTTATTAAAATTAAAGTACAATTTACATGCGAAGTATGATTTAAATACGGAGTTGAGCTAGATACCTTTTAGTTTTTCTAAAGGTATTTAAAATCTAGGAATGTACCTCTAGACTAGAAAAAGGACACTATAGTTTTGTCATCTACTTTTGAGGAATGCCTCTGTTTGATGCTTCACGGAATATGCAACTAAAAGAGATGAGCTTTAGTTACTTAAGTGAAGTGAATTTGATAGACTGAGAGCTACGGAAACCCTGAACTAAAACCTATGAAGTAAGCTTCACAGCTCAATTCCGTTGAATCACAAAATTAAATGTTAAGTAAAGTGATCTTTCCTTCTACCTTTATTGGCTGGATTTATTTATTTATTTATAATTGCAACAACTGTCATGTTTAAATAATGTTTTTTTTTCTTCTATTTACTAAGGCTAGTATTACTATTGCTTATAGGTCAGCACCGCATGCCTCATAAAAGTAAAAACTAAATTACTGCAAGTTTACACTTTGCTTTAAAATGAGCACAATTAAACTAAAATTATAAGCCGCCGCCGTAAAATTATAAACCAAAAATTACAAATTAAAAATGTTTACCTAAAGTATAAATACTATCGAAGAATTAAAAAACAAAAAAAATAAATAATTAACATTCAAAATTTAGAATACAAATTCTAAACTCTGTTATTCTTTAGAGTGTGTGTGCATTTTCAAATGAGTGAAATGGCACGTCAACCAGATCGCTGAAGTTGTCTTTTAGTTTGCAAAGCCGAGGGACGATAGAGCTTGTGCCAAGTACGGGAATGACAGATCATTGCAAACATCTCGCCCTCATAATAATAGCACGACTGAGCTAACACATATGTGAGTTTTTAAAGATGAACTTAAAAATACGTAAGAAAGATTATAATTTATTATTCATTTTATCACAACTTGGTTTTAACGCATTTTTCCTCATGAAATTTCCAGGAAAATTAATTACTTCGGACCTTATGGCGTTACGAAAAAAAAAACACAAGCAAAACGCAAAGTCATCCTTTAATGTTAACCCTCCCTTGCCTCCGGGGATGTTGTGAAGTCATAAGTAGGTACTTGGAACAGGAACTCTTGACGATTGTCGCGAACACTTGTGAGTCGTATGGTGTGGGTATGCTGTGAACTGTAGGTACTACTTGTGTTTTTGAAGGGTTATTTATATCTTTCTTTTGTTGTACTGAAAGATATTTTTTTTAACAACGAGTATCATGTTTAGAGGAAATTTAGAAATAATAAAAATTAAACAAAGTTACGCTGAACTGAACTTGAAAACATGTATGATTATGGTCTCGTTAAAATCATGGCTACGCGGTCCATAGTACATTATTCAAGAAGTGGATGTTGGGAATAAACAGCTAGGGGCAGTGGGCTGGCCATATCGCACGAATGCACTCGAAGAAATGGGTGAAGATAACATTACTCACTCGCCGTCGAGGTCGACTGAAGTGACTCGATCTGAAATATGACTTGCGCGATGAATTTCAAATAATTCAAATTGAACCCGATTATCCTTTTGCAAATTAAACTATCTAGAACTTAAATGTCAAACTCGAAGGATTTGATCGAAAATTAAAGCCTTTGCTGGTTGGATTTGGAATAGTGAAGGAGGCAGTCAATCAGCAAGATGAAACTAGTTGCCAGTTCCGAAGTGCAAATCTCTTTGTAGAAGAACGGACAAGAATCTCCGTGGACTCTATTTTTATTAATCATAGAATTAACAATATTTTTGAGAGAGAGAGAGAGAGGAGCTCGTGGCTAAATAATAACAGCCTCACGGATCGATCTTCAAGATTAAGCAACGCTTGCCGAGGTTGGTCTGTGGATGGGTGACTATCTTAACATAATCGAGATTCTTCCGTGCCTCGAAAAGCACGTGAAGCCGTTGGTCCCGGCTGTCAATTGTAGATCTTTGTCAGTCGTTACGGATTATTTGAAGCCAAAAAAAATCTGACACCAGTCTTTCCAATAAGTACCTACCGTGTTACCCAGTACATGGGTCCTGGAGGTCTGGTAGGCAGCCGCTCTACGTAAAATACTGGTATTCAGCTAAAGCCGGTTTGACTGGGAGCCGACCCCAATATAGTTGGAAAAAGGCTAGGCAGATGATGATAGAAATAACAATATTCTCTAGATTCTACATTGGAACCTTAAACTTCGCACCTGCTTACCACAAAATTCCTGTAGCCAATCAATAACTGCAATCATGACTCATGTCAATTACAGTGTGCTAGAACCGCAAGACGTGGTCACACCTGCTTGCGACGACCCGTGTCTTGGCGTCCTCCGGAGAATATGTGCCACGTTAACATGCAGGGCTCTTCGAATAACTATTAAGAGCATGTTCCAACTTGTTATGTCACTTGTCATAGTAGGAAATAGTATAAGTAGCATATGATTTGAGATGAAGAAGATTGAGTTGAATGTGGAGTTTAATTTGATAACACGACTAGAAATATTACATTTAATATTCTATAATTTTCCTGTGGTTTTTTTTAGCAGATAGAAAGCTATCTGCTAATAAAACAAACAATATTACCTTTTTTAATATATTATTTAGGATTAGTGACATAAAGTGTAAATTGTGATATTTTCATTATGAATGGACAAATAATAAAAACAGTTTGCTTGAAATATTGTAAGAAGTTTGTGAGCTGGTTGTTTGTAAATTAATTTTAGAGTAAGTTTTTGAAAAATAGAAAAGAAAGCTATTCATGAGGCAAGGTACGAGCTACTTACAATACAACGTACCTACCAATATTTCCAAATGAACTAGACCCTCTTGATAGTGACTTCAAAGCGATATAAAACTACAACTAAATAGATCGTTCACTTGTGAATTTCCAATTCTTGTATCGTACCGCGTACATCATTCTTCGTAACGATATAAAATTATTCCCGCTTCACGGTATTGGATTAAAATGTATGTGAGGCTGCTTTCATTCGTTCTTTTGTTTTCATGTATTTTTCGTTATCTGTGATCGTCTTTTCTTTATTTCGTCGACCATATACCACGAATGTTTTGACGTATAGTAACGATACAGTATCGTTAACAGAAGTGAATTTTGAATATAAAAAACTACAACCCCATATTATTTTATTAAATAAATAAATATGGTATCCAAATATCCAATTCAAATTAATATTATGTGCAAAACGAGTATTATATTTGTATTAAAATTTTATTAACTATGGGCCGATTTGGCCGTACAGCCGTAAATACGTAAATGGGTGACAAACGTCTATACGTCAAAAATATTTGTGCTAGGCCCTCAGTTATTAAAATGCGGGATATTTTTAAATGCACATCTGTATAATTTTTCACCACACTAGCTCACTCCACTAATTTACTGAATGCATACCAGAAAAAAGAATGCTGTGCAAAAAAACCCAATTGATTAACTAAACATGTCTTACAAAAAAAAACTAAAAAAATCATCCAAAACGAGATGATCTTTTTATCGAATTCACACCAAAAATGTGGTTCATACATCGGATTTATGATTTATAAAACAAAAATACGAATTGTTTATCAAAAATACTAACTTGCACTCTAAATTGCACTTCCCTGAAATAGCAGGTGGTTATCATGGTTATAATAGTAGCCGGTCATTGGGCACCCCGACTCGGACAGGTTAGGTTAGAAGGGGATGGCGGGGTCAAGTGAGCGAGCGAAGCGAGCGAACAGACCCTTCGTGGTCCCTTCGTGGTTCGGAGCCATCCCCTTCGTGGTTATTTTTTTTAAAACACCCAGAAATATCATTTGCCAAATATTCGTTCAGTAAAACAGTTCTGCAAATACCATTAGACAGTATATCTAATATGATTTATTTAGTGTGCATAATTTGTGTGCAAGTCAGTATTTTTGATTTAACTTTGAAATATTTTGTTCGAAAAAAGGGAAAATACAGATATCGATTTAATTACATGCCTTAAAATGCTACTTCGTAATTAACTGATATTATAAATGCGACAGCCATTTTGTTTGTCACCCCTTCACATTTTAACGGCTGAACGGATTTAGAAGAAGCTTGACATGACTCAGTGCAGTTGGGTGTATATCTCATCACGTGTCTCCGATTTTTTAGAGGACATACCAATTTTTTAGTATGTAAAATATCGTTTTGAGAGCAGAAGTGATGAAATAAATAACACAAAAAAATGCCAGAGCTTTTAACACTGAGCCATTACAAAATTGCAATAGTGCTTGCTATTCAGATTTATCCAAGATTCATTGAAAAAATATCTACCATCAAACCTTCACGAACCATTCTTCGATTGCAAACCTAACGAATGGATCTTAATTAAAATCATATTGAATTATAATAAAACCTAAGAAAATTTTCGCTGAGAAAATTCTAAAAACTTAAATGTTAAAAATAGATTCTCTTGCGGAGCTTGAAAAAGGCAAGCGAGGCGACCGATTCTACCGACGTTTTTCTCGTTTCCTTTTACAGCACATCCCTGCCAATTGAATAATGTTTAAAATTAAATAGAAAAAGTAAAGTTATCTGAAATATAAAAGGATAATTTTAAGTGGAAAAGATCAGAATATAATTTTAATGATTTGAAAAGAAATCAATTGCATTGAAGACCGATTTAAATATTCGACTGTCTTTGGAATTGTTTATGTGTTAAACCGTGAATTCAATTATTATATTAATATTCATAGAATTAAACAAAAAGCACCATTCTAAGTCGTTAATTGTGACTTGCAACTACGGAACCCTACACTGCGCGTGGCCCGACACGCACTTGGCCGGTTTTTCATATACAGGGTAGTATACAACGACTAAGTAGTGTTTTTCGAGGGATTAGGTATCAATCAAAGACACGATTTAATCAAAAATAAACTCCAGTAAATATTTCCAAAAAGGCTGATGAACATTGAAGATATTATGATTTGCAAAAAAAATATCTGTTTAGTAAATACATTTTGCTGCCATAACTCAGCAAAATGTTCGGATTAGCTGATTTTAATTTTATACAGGGTTACTGTATATCTATTGACGCTCATCTCAATAGTCACATCTTTTTATGACATGATATCTTTCATGTAATCCATCCATTGTTTCATTGGTCATCACAATATTTTTATGAGAACATATACATCAGACATCATAGCATATCATTAATATTCTGTAGTGTTATTACGATAAAATGATGTAGGACACATTAAAATGATGAACTCACACTTTCGATTAATTAAATCACGTATTTTATACATTTTATAACACATTGTCGTGATCAGGGCTCGCAGTTCAGTGATCTATACTGAAATTGAATCGACGCGACGCGTGTTTAATTATAGGCATTTTCATAATATTCGTAATCATTTTATGGTAGAAACAGTATTTCATTTTCATGTTACTTCAATTTTAATTTGTTGTTGAAATTCGCAATCCGGGGGCCAATTCTACTATTTTTTGAAGCAAGCAACTAATACAGATCAGACGAATGCGAAGGTTGCTTAAAAAAAACCAGCCAAGTGGGAGTCGGACTCGCGCACGAATAGCGGAACCAGGTACTATAATCCATAAAAAACGGCAAAAAATCACGTTTGTTGTATGGGAGCCCCACTTAAATATTTATATTATTCAGTATTTGTTGTTATAGCGACAACAGAAATACATCATCTGTGAAAATTTCAACTGTCTAGCTATCACGATTCATGAGATACAGCCTGGTGACAGACAGACAGACGGACAGCGGAGTCTTAGTAATGGGGTCCCGTTTTTGCCCTTTGAGCACGGAACCCTAATTATTAGAATTGGCTAGCAGATTGAAAATGGAAATTCGCACTCCTGAACCAATCTTTATAAAAGAGCTCAGTGCTGAGGCAAGAGGGTTAGACCTACATCTGGTAAATGAAAAAGGTTATATTGTAAATTAAAACAGGGTGTCACAGATTAAACACACCTGAAAAGGGGTCATGGTACTCAGGATTGTGAACAACTATTACTCGTGCTATGGGACCAACCCTGAAATCGCAGAAGAAAACTAAACCTATACATTCATGTTTTCACTAGCTGCCGCCCGCGGCTTTTCCGCGTAAATTTCAAAAATAATCTCAAGGAAACAGACTCCCGGAATAAAAAGTATCCTATTTGTTATTCTAGACTATAATCTACCTCTGTGGCAAATTTTATCACGATTCCATTTCATTAGTTTTTGCGTGAAAGAGTTACAAACATCCATACAACCATTCATACAAACTTTCGCGTTTTTAATATTAGTAAGGAAATAGTAAGGTTATCTGGAAAAAATGCAAACAGAAAATAAAACTGCTATATTTTAATATGTAGCATATACAGCGTGTTCCAGAAGAGCGTGGTTATAATTATTTAAGGGTGATATTGGGTAGTTGATATATTATTAACCTACAATCTACAGGAAAAAACAGAAAAATAAAAAAAAGTTACCATTTTTTAAAAATCGACCACAAAAAAAGTTCCAAAAACAAATGACTTTTCAAGCAGTTTGCTACAGTTGGTGATAATTACTTTAATTCAATTACAGGTTTGCTGTCAGCCTGTATTAGACTGCTTGAACAGTGATTTTTTTGGAGCTTTTAGTCATTTTTGACTTTGACTTTGACTTTGACTTTGAATATGACCACGCATTTCAGAACCACTCTGTATGCGAATATTGGTGTCTGTTACAATTTGTATGCTTTTATTATTTACAAAAGAATTAAACATACAAAATTCTATGATAAGTATGTCAAAAATCTTTCATTTACGATAAGACACGTAGTTAGAGTATTCCATGACCATTTCATTTAAGTAGCAGAAGTACCTATGCTATCCAAACATAATAAACGTGTAGATACTACCGCAAATTAATTCATACGAGTCAGCGCTTTTCTAATTGTTCAAAGCTCCGCACATTTCTATTTTTAACTCGCGTTAGGGTGCTTACATAAAGATACAGGTTTCCGGTGCAGGCAATTCTGTGCGATCGGTTAACTGATCGGTGCAGGAATAATATTCCCACGTTATCTTATGTGCTCACTTATAAAGAAACTGATGTAAACTTGTCGGTGCCGACTACCTGGATCGAGCCACACTCATGGGTTTAAAGTTTAGGTTGGTTGTCAATAGGGACAGATTTACCTGTTTCTTTATACTGGTTAACCCTGCACCGATCGGTACCGACCTGCACGGGGGTGGTCTGTGCCGGAAACCTGTTGCTTTATGTAAGCATCCTTAGTTGCGGAAATGTCGGTTTTGTTATGACATGAATTTATTATTTTTGCGTTGATGATGATGATGGAGTCAGGTAGGGTTATCCGTACGTGCTTCTATCATCATCATCATCATCATCATCATCATCATATCAGCCGAAAGACGTCCACTCCTGCGATCGCAAACCCGCCCCCCATTTGGAGGAGGCCCATATGGGCCTCCTCCAAATGGGGGGCGGGTTTGCGATCGCAGTGTAGCTGTTGGAATGTACCTACAGAGAATGCTGCTGCCCATTCTGTAGTGAGTCCCTTGGTCACATCTTACGACAACCACGGGAAGTGATGGGATGGTACTATTCTTTATCATCCGACACCATGAGTGACTCCATGGCATGACTCCATATTCATGGCTGGGCTTTCAGAAGGTTTGAGTCTGTATTGTTCCACTGCAACAAAGGTCTCTCTCCCATATTTTCAGTCAACTTTATCGGTCCTCTTTTCCGGCCAATTTGTCACGAATAAGTCTAAATCGTCACGCCAGCAATTATTCATTAGGTTCTTGCAGAATTTGTTCGAAAATATCACCGCGGTCCTACAATGCAAAGGGCATTAGGAGGAACATGGATGGTTTTAGTCAGTAAGAGTCTGACACTCCCTCCCGCTCCACCCAGAGCGGAAGGAGTACTCATTTGATGATTTTCCATCCTTAAAAAAAGAAGCAATTTTAGGGCCGGCCTGCTTCGGTGGTGACGGCGTTCTTCAGAGAGAAGAATTTTTTTTAAATCTTTCCTACGGATAATTAAAAAGAACTAAGGTAGTAAGTCATATTATAAAACAACGAAGACATTTAATTGACCACTGAAATTCATTCGATTGTGCGCAATCGTATAAATGCGTACAATAACCAATAAAATCTTTGAAACGACAATGTTGAATATAAAAAAATTACTACCTTAAAATAGTCTCTACGAGCAAGATTGTATGCAAATATAATGTACAGTAGCTCAACATAATCCTTAGACAATGTTTAGCTGTACAACATGCACCGTAGCTAGTATACCTCGTTACAAGAGTTGTTAGAGCAATGAATAAGTGTGCTACGCAGCGCTACGCCGGATGCATGACATAACATGCTCAGCCCGGATATGTAATGAGCACATTCGTAGCGGTGCTACGGCGTAGCCCATAGCTACAGTTACTGAAGTGACTGGGTTGAGGTATTTACTTGAAATTACATGAATTAATGCTTTCAACATACCGTTTCGTCGATGGGATACCCATCAGCAAATAAAGACGAAATTTCATACAACTTTAATGTATTTTTTTTTTTACGTTCACGACGCTCACCTTTTGATATGTGAGCAACTCGTATGCCATAAGTCTACCAGATAATTAATACATTTTTTAGATTTCGATTAATTAGATAATTTTATCCCATCACTTCCCGTGGCTGTCGTAAGAGGCGACTAAGGGACTCACCATAGAATGGGCAGCAGCATTCTCTGTAGGTACATTTCTACAGCTCCACTGCGATTGCCAGCCCGCCTGCCAAGCGTGGCGATTATGGCAAACCTTCCCCCATTTGGGGGAGACCTATGTCTAACAGTGGACGTCTGTTGGCTGATGTGATGGTGATGTGAGATAATTATATCGGTATTTATTTTATTAACATACTTCATAATTATTTTCATAATGGTAAATTAAATTGATGACATTAACATTGATTGTGACAGTGATTTGTATAAATTAGAGTTTTAAAGTAATCTAGATTGTGGCAAAAAATATTATCAGTTCATTTCAAAGCTCAATAAGAGATCCATTTGAATTATCCTAATAAAATTTCTAATTAACATAAACTGGAAACTTCAAAAAATAAAAACGTTTACAAAAATAAAACTCCGAAATAAAATAAACCTTATCTTACAAACAAACAAACCAAATATGAATATAAGTAGCACCAATGTCTCATATTTATCACCGTTATCTCGATACGCAGTGGAATGTACGCCACATACATTACATTCATGAGCGCATAAATAAGCCAATGTTATCTTTGTGATAACAGTTTAATATTTAAAAGACATTCCAATACTTTGTTTGCCCATAACATAACTTTACACGAGGAAAACGACAATTTCGGCAGAGTTATTTTAATAAGTTTTTTCTTGGTAAGCGCTGCCCATACTCGATCACCATTTAAATAAGTAAATTCTTGGCAAGTGTATCCCATAGTCGCCCACCATCATCTCTTAGGCTCCCCGCAAACGGGCTGCTGACCACAGCCACCAGTGACAAGCAGTTGACATGATTTATAAACGTTTTGTATGGAATCGCCACACACGTGTAGCGAGTAGCGTCCACGCGCGCCTCAGTGACCGTGACATGTCACTCGTGGCAGCCACCTTCGTTTGCACGGTAGCAAAGAATGTGGCACGCGTCAGCTACCGGTGGCTGTGATCGTTGGCCCGCTTGCGCGGAGCCTTAACTTCAAGTGAGAATGTGGTCCAAACCAAGTCTATCAATACAAAAATATTACGAATTTCCTGAAACAAAAACCCAGCAGTCTTAAATTCATATCTAAATAATCTTAGTTCGAACCACCCCGTCCCCAGCTGTTCTCCCCCGGCGACGCCCTAACCAGAGGCCCGTACCCCACTACCCTTAGCGTATAGTAGCTAGCTAGTAGCTAGCTAGCTTAGTTTGTATGTTTTTAATAAGCCCAAGCTTTAATTTATATTAAGGCCGCCACAGGCAAGACGAGTTAAGCAGATAACAACCTCCTTTTTTTTTACGCGGGGTAATCCTCATGGATGTCCTCCACCCTGAGGCGGACGAAGGGGTCTGTCAGACTCTTACTGACTAAAACCACCCCGGTGTTCCATCTCTAACCTACGCCGGGAATCGCCGGAACGTACGCGACTTCCGTAATCCCCGGCTGGTGCCGGCCCGCTACTGCGGGCCACCTCTCATTAGCGAGGGGAGTGAGGTGTTTGACTCCCCCCGCGACGACAAAGGCTCGCACGGGAACACCACACGCCGCCACCTCGGGTCCGGAGAGACGACAACCTCCTATGTTGACCTGTGAGAGGTTACTCATAAAAAAAACCCAAACATTTTAGGTACAACCTCATCTATCGCTTTCCATCAGGCGTGATCGAGGTCAAAAAAAGAAGTTCCAAATTTTTATCCGAATGATGGCAGTGACACGTCATAGTAAGTCTTGATACGATAAGGAATATCCTTTCAGTGATAAAATGCTTCTTCATCCCAGAAACATACACACTTCTTGTGAGTTTGGCCACAGGAGCCAACCCGCAGGATAAAGCTAGTACAAAATATACTCGATTAAGCAAAACGTCGCTCGGCTTTGAAACTAATAAACAAAGTTGGGAACTTTGAACTATAATAAGATTCTTCGGAACATTTGGCGGAATAAACTCAGTTTAGCATAGTTTCTATATACTCGGCATTTACAACTAATATAGATTTTAAATAATATAACTCGGGTAAACCAATGATATTGAAAGGAACGTGGGTTTTTCTACAGTGAGCGCTTTAAATAGTCAGAAGCCTATGAGACATCTGCGGGCCCATATCTGAGAGTGACGTAATAACTCATTTTAAGTCTAGACACCTCGTAGCTCCGAACGCCAGCGAACGAGGGTACACCGCTGCGGTTTTAGTCAGCACTAGTCTGACAGAACTCTTCGCCGACACCAAGGTAGAGGAAATCAATGAAGATTTATTATCGAGCCAGAAAAATAAAATACACGTTTGACGTGTATTTTATTTTTCTGGCTCGATAATAAATGTCATTTTAAGCTTGAAACTTGAGTGAACTTAAGTGGGAAACACCACCCTCAGGTGGTGTTTCCCAGCTGACTACCCTGAGAAGAAACACCGAAATAAACTCAGTATCAAAATTTCTTTTAAGGTCCATACAATCCGTACTGGTCAAATCATATGAGAACCACGTAGGTTAATGTCTGAGGTGGCCTTTTGAGGAAAGTGCTACACAGATTTAAGTGGATGTGTCCAGACAGTGCAAGTGAATAGGTTACTTCTAGGCAAGCGTGCTCCATCTTTGACCACATCATCGCTTACCATCAGGTGAGATAGCGGTCAAGCGCGTGCCTATCAATAATAAAAAAAGCAAAAACTTGGAACTAAGGAGCTCAACGATTTGACGAATAATACCAAAGTAAGGACATTTGGGTAGGCCTTATAATAACTCAAACTGCCAGACTAACATGAAATGAAACCCTCATATGGCGATCTACATGGTCCCAACATTCACAAAACGTTGTAAGAGGACCATGCAGATAGAAATAGGAAGCTAAAGTAGAAGCTTAATGTTATTAACCATTAACCACGTTACCGTCAAACGGGGTGAATTCGAACAGAAGGGGAATAGAGACAAAACATTGTAAAGGTATAGGTATATACTTTACATCATAATATTGGTTGTCTAAGGGCCAATTTCATCAATGAAACTGAACGCGATCAGCGAATAAACCACGTTTATGAGCTGTCAGTGTCATTATTTTTCTATGGAATATTTACACTGACAGCTCTTGAACGCAGTTTAGATGTACGGATCGTGTTCAGTTTCATTGGTGAAATCCGCTCTTAGAAATCAACTTTATTTTTATTATATCAACGATTGATATAACTAAAATAAAGTTACTTTCTTGTATGATAATGCTGTAAATAATATTTAAAATAACGTAAAAATCCCTTTCATAGTTTTGTGCCGGATTCACCCCTGCGTTCCTATACACCCCGTTTGTAGATATGTTTCTGCAGCTTTGTATTACCCTCATCTAAACTCGTGACCCTTATCAGCTGACCTTATCTATCCTGGCATAAATCACTAGTTGGCTGATGTACCTATCCCGCGTGCTATTGATACTTGGTAGCATACTGTGTAGGTACCTATGCAGTGAAACGTAACATATGTCAATGTCAGTGTTGAGGTAACAGGTATAAAGTGTTTCCTGTATTATTGATGCGTTCGTTGGCTCATTTTTCTTAATTCTTTTTAAGATACCGTACCGTTTTCTCAATATTTTTTTTATTTTTGAACTCGATATGAACTCAATAGGTTAGCCTAAAACTTTCATTTTGGAAGTCGGAGTCAAAAAACAAAGAAACCATGCCAGAACCACCGACTTCTAAAATTAAAGTTATTTTGTACTTTGTAGTGTAGGTATTTTATTTGGGATGCATGAAGGAGCCTCCTCGTGTAGCGCAATTTGTTCCATCAGACACTCAACTGAACCGAGCGCTTGGCGCATCCTGGACAGTCTCACCTAAAATCTTATAAGACTTCCCTTGCGGTGATAAGGCTAACACCCGCCTGTTACCCCACCGGAGTTTGGCGTCAAGCAGCCTGCTGTGTTTCGTCGACGCATGGGAGTACCAGTGCCTCAAGGCATCTTCTGGGCACGCTCGCTTCATCATAGGCCTCATCTATCGCTTTCCATCAGGCGTGATTGCGGTCAAGATTCATTCATAAATAAAAAAAGTCGATTGTGTTTTTTGTAAAAAAGATTTTTTTTTTGTTTTAGTGTTATTACCTCCCAACATTCCAACCAGACCATATTAATTTAATTATATATCTCCGAAGTTTTTCATCAGATCGTAATGAAATTTAAATGGGACCATTTAACTTCTGTCCGGTTTAATAACCTCCTTCTTTTTGAAGTCGTTTGAAAACAGAGAACGGCCTGACAAATGGCATGGCATCAATGAGAGAAAAAAGATCCCATCATACCAACAAGGGTGTTTAAAATGTTCTCTTTAGGACTCAACATGTCATTTAACTAATGTACTTTAATAAACACAGAGCATTGAATTAAAAAATACTGTCTCGAAGGTACACCTACATTGCAACATGGCAAAATGATTACTGCACAAGAAAACAGACATCTAACGCGTAATCTATGTAACACGAAACAGAAAAACACAGTGCCCAGTTAATCCCCTTCGAGCATAAACCTTTACTACACAATAGGAGGCAACTAGACGCACTGACACGTATAATTACAACGCGTTGCTACCAACATAATAGAAATGTACTTGGAAAGCGCGGTTTAGACGGGCGCCATCACGGATATTGAACGGAGCGAATGAATGAACTCAGAATGAACTTATTTGAACGAGAGAATGGGATGGTAAATAGATGTGATGAAGACTGCTTTGTTAGAGTGGTGACAAGAGAATTGTCACGACTTATTTGCATGGGTGCTTGTACGTTGAGTAGAATTTTGTGTGGCAATCAGTGATGCATTGTGCCCTTGATTAAGTGCCTGTGGTTGAATTAAAATGAACATTTAGCAAAGAAGTACACACAATTGTCGTGTCCCAAAAATGTTTTATTGCTTTCATTATATGAGTACTTTCACACATTCATAGTTAAGCAGAGAAGCCGCCTGACGGATGATTTATACTATGTATTTCCTGATAGCTACAACCTGGAGACGCGTACCAGCAGACGCAGCGTTGGAAGGCCTCCCACGAGATGGACCGATGACCTGGTGAGCGTCGCTGGTAACCGATGGATGCGAGACGCACAGGACCGGTTGTTGTGGCGGTACTTAGGTGAGGTCTATGTCCAGCAGTGGACGATATGATGGTGATGATAACAACCTAGAGGTACTTAGGTCACGAGTGAACGTACAAAGTTGAACGCCACTTGTCACATACTACCATCCGTCCTAATGAACTTAGCAGTCGGCAAAAATTAAAAATTCCGTGTGACAAAGTCAAATGTAGACATGCTGACGTAGACTGAAATTCAACAGTTTAAAAAATTGGATAGAGTTTTATGAGTCAGCAGTGCATCTACAGTGAGAGTTTTAATAATTTATTGTCATTTTTTATGAGTGTGAATACATTTATGACTACGAACATCTTTTATTACCTGGTTTGTAATTTACAGGGCTATTGTTCTATGAACAGACATTTTTTTCCAGGCATCAGGTATCAGTCAAAGACACGATTTATGCTTATAAACTCTTAAAAAAGAAAATAAAAATATCTCTGTTCTCTACATTTTGCCAAGTTATCATACCAATAATATAGACTTTTCTATATTGATTCTAAGCGTTCAATTTGTTTCCCCTTTCCAGATTACGGTCCAAATAGGCCCGTAGTCGACCCTTTGACCAATTACTACTGGACCCTAATGCAGGTGTATTTGTAATTGGTTTACATTAATAATTATTGAAATTCAGATAGTTTTGTCATGCATTAGCATATATTTGGAATGTTTGTACCTGAGGGAGTAAATAATAGTGAGAAGGAAAGAATAACCACAACAACCGGTTCTGTGCGTTTCTGGAAGGAAATTATCATCATCATTATATCATCCGAAAAACGTCCACTGCTGGACATAGGCCTCGTCTCGCACCCATCGGCTACCCGCGACTCTCACCAGGTCATCGGTCCACCTTGTGGGAGACCTTCCAACGCTGCGTCTTCCGGTACGCGGTACAGAACTTTTCGGCCCCATCGACCATCCGTTTTGCGAGCAATGTGTCCTGCCCACTGCCTCTTCAGTTTGGCGATCGTTCGGGCTATGACGGTAACCTTGGTTCTTTTACGGATATCATCATTCCTGATTCAATCACGCACAGAAACTCCGAGCATTGCCCTCTTCATTGCCCTTTGAGCGGGTTTGGATTTAACAGGACGAGACCGGTTAAGCCTTCCGATGAGGCCCATTGTGAGCGACCACGGTTCGAGTCCATAAGTCATTACTGGCAACACGCACTGGTCATAGACTTTCATATTAAGACACTGGTATGTGAGACGAGAAGATACCACACAACTTCCCGAACGCCGCCCAGCCGAGTCAGATTCGACGGTTGACCAACCATTTAACATACGTTTAGATGTAGATAAGTCTAATGTTATCGATGGTAATCATACTCGGTTAACCAAAAATACCGGACTACACACAAATCGCCTTGCTAGGTTGCTAGATTCCTGCTAGGGTTGCGAATTTGTTCGCAAGAGTCACCGCGGCCCTGGAACGCAAAGGGCATTTGGAAGAACACAGATGAGATTAGTCAGTAAGAGTCTGACACTCCCTTCGACTCCGACCAGAGCGGAAGGACTCATTTGATGGTGTCCCATCCTTAAAAAAAGGCTGCTAGTCTGCTAGTGTATTTCTCGGTAACTAAAATTATCTGTAAATGTAAGCAAAGTTACAGAGAATTTTCCTAAAGGAAAACCCGAGACTTAGCTACCAGCAGCGTGTATTTGCGTTACCTTTTTACCAACGAGGCAGTTTGATAAGCTTAGTGAATATAAAAGAGCTTTTCATCAATGAATACATACAACGAAACTCATATAAAATTAAGCTCTTCGAGGCGGCCATTAATCATACTTTGAATATTAGTGTTGGTTGACCGAGTCGGAATTACCTAAGTATATGATATAAGGTATATGAGGCATTTTATTTATATTCAAGTAAGCTATCTTTCATCCATCAAATAATTGTTTTAAATTAAGCAACCGATGACAGATTCTCAATTTTCAGTATAAATACAATATGTAACAGCTTAACCGGTGTGGGACTGAACTGTCAAACGTCAACATCCTATAAAATACCTTTCTATAGAAATAGTATAGTTTTAAAACGCGTGATTCGGGTGGCGCACCGTTGTGCCAGAAGCGCTTCAATGGTAACTCAACCAGCCAAGCATGAGTCTCACGACTCAAGTGCAAAGGGTTCCGAATTAATTGTAATTACCATGTTATTTTTTAAACCATAGATGGCGGTGGCTGTCGGGTGGGCCACGTACTTGTTGGCTACATTTTGGCTAAAAAATGTTTTTTTTAAATACTGTTATTATCGACTTGTATTTTGCAGCCGAGGGAGTCGTGGAAAGATTTTTTTGATGTTGTAGCCAACCAGGTAAAATATACTACGTAACGGTTGTTTTTAATTTCCTAGTTCCAGTTTTTTAATAAAAACCGTCTGTCCGGCCCAAATTTACTTTTTTTGCCTGACACAAACAAAATATCACGAGCCCAGAATCAATATTAAAAATAATGGAAATTGTACTTCGAGGTCAAAGTTTGGGTCGCAATAACGGGCCTGTGAGTTTGCCTGGTAAAATCTTATCTCAGGCTGCCACTCAAATGGGTACCTATTTTAACATTTGCTATTAACGATTGAGATGATATTAACTTGACAATTTATTTACGATTTTTGCTCTCGAGATCCAGCAGAGATCATGAATCATTACTGTCGCTCGAATAAGTACTTAAACAAAAGAAAATATTACATGACTAAGGGCCATTTTCACCAAGCCAAACTGATCGCGATCAGCGTATAAACCACGTTTATGTGCTGTCAGTGTCACTATTTTTCTATGGAATATTGACAATGACAGCTCTTGGACTCAGTTTAGATGTACTGATCGCGTTCAGTTTCATTGGTGAAATCCGCTCTAAATAAACAACTGAATTTAGTGGATAATAATTTATGAAAATTTACTTTAGAATACTCAGTCACGTAATATATATACAGGTAGGCAATGTACCACAGGAAATAGATTAACACTATCTATGGGAAGGTTCATTAATTATTTTGAAGATTTGTTTGTTTTTGTTCGATTCCGATTTTTACTTAAATTGAAAATAACGCCTTGTTGAGGGCCCTTTCTTAACAAGGTCGGTCAAAAAACATTTTTATTTGTAAAATAACCGGACTACCTGCTTTGACCCCTCAATTTTATTCATTAGTAGTTTTTATTAAAGTTCTAAAGGCTTTTAAAGGCTTCTAAGGGCTTAGTGAATTTATGTTGGCAACTTTGACAATTTATACCGCTGTCTATAGCAAAGCGGCGTGATTGTTTTAATGTAGTCATTAGCTGTGTGTTCCCTGAAGTTAAGTTCTCGTTATGTATACTAATGTGATAAAATTACAGAACGTTAGCAGAACATTTTAGTGTAAGGTAATGTAAGCTATTATTACGGAAACTGTAATTATTTGGTTAGCTTGTTATGCAATGCGTTTAGATTCAGAAGCACGTTCAGCTGTTAATTTCGAATAGTATTTCAGTTATTGAAATTCGCGTTAATTCGCGAAATCTCGTGTCTCAGTATAAATTAATAAAATGAAACGGAAAATACTGCTCGCTGGTAAGAGTTGGAGACTGCTGCACTGATTTAGTTACTAACATTTTAATGCATACAATACGCGTTTTGGTTTCAGTCACAGAAACACATAATACTAAACCTTTGAACTGAATTGGTTTGGTAAATTTGGAGCAAATTAGCTGTATCAGACTGACAAAAAGAAACAAGAGTGGTAGGTACATACCTACTATGTTACGGAATTTGTTCGAAATAGTCACCGCGGAACCGAAAATTCTTACCACAGAATGGGAAGCAGCAGAGCATTATCTCTAGGTACATTGCATTACAACAGCTACACTGCGATCGCCAACCCGTCTGCCAAGGGTGGCGATTATGGCAAATATTGGGGGGAGGCCTATGTCTAGCAGTGGTCTTTCGACTGATATGATAATGATGATGATGAGTCACCACGGCCCTGGAACGCAACGAACATTTGGAGGAACATGGATGGGTTTTAGTTTTAAGTAAGAGTCTGACACTCCTTTCCACTTTTCCTTCCAGAGCGGAAGGAGTCATTTGATGATTTCCCATACTTAAAGAAAAAAAAAAGACATACCTACTGTAAAGCTTTCGTTTTATCATTAGAATCAAAGGAATCCTAAACAGAACAGAAAGCTGAACAGGACTGTCTGTTGTGACGCAGCTTGAAAGAGGCCTAATTATGTTCAACAGTAGTCTGCAATAAGGTGCCTTGATTTCGATTTTTGAGGTTGTGACAAGTTCATATGTTATTCAATAAATAACAAAACAGCACACTATAATGGTGACGCGGTCTCACTAATAAAACATGGTCGCATTTAGATGGCAGCATTCAATTATACAAAGGACATCAAATAATGATGTCAAATTCAGTTCACTAAAAACTAATACCCTATTTCGAGCCCGCACAATCACATTGTAATAATAAAGCGACTTTATTTGCATGTTTTATTTTGATGTGTTATATGGATGCGGGTGACAATATCATAAAATATGGAATTAATAAATGTATGTACTAGGTATGGTCGACGCCAGATAAAATTGCAATAACAGACTTATTGCTCTTTCTTTAATATTTCTTCGTAAGTACCTAGACAGTAAATTATGAATCGATTTTATTACTACAAAATTTAAAGGATCACGATAGATGTCGATTCAGGACAGCTTTATGTCGTTTATAAAGGATTAAAAAAAAATTTAAAGGCTGAATTCGGTTGTATTTTTTTATGTTTGTTACCTCATTTCTCTATAATTTATGAAACGATTTGAAATTTTTTTCTTTAATCTGAAAGGTATACTTTCCGATTAGATTGGTTTCATTGAAATTTCATATAAATCGGTTTTGTAGTTTGGTTCTAAAATCCAAATAGCTGGAAAAAATAATTTTGCTTTCCTGTGACTTTCCAGTGGTTTTGTTAGGGTACCGCTAAAAATTGCAAAATAAAAAAAAACTTTTGAAATAAAAAAAATAGAACCGACTTCCAAATTAAAAAACAGTACAAAGTACAAAATACTTAACTTCAATTTTGTAATTCGGTGTTACATTAGGTACCTACGAAGAAACAACCATAAACACCGACTTCCGAAATTAAAGTTATTTTGTACTTTATAGTGTTTGAAAGGCAGGTCATAAACATAAACTTGCCTGGTCTCAAGCCAAATGATCGAAGTTATTGATTGCCACTAAATTATTTACAATTCTAGACTGCGAGCTAACTAGGTATTTAGGAATGGCCAATCAATACTTTTTCAATCGTGAAAAACGAAACCGGAGGGCCCAGACAAAGTGTCGTAAACCTGTAGGGGGTCATTGTGCTAATCAAACCTGTAATCACGAAATAAAAAAACCAGTTTCCTAAACGTTTATGTTTGCATATCTGGACAAAATGTATTGAAAAGCTGATTTCATAATGATGAGTTACCGGTATATGTACCTTGAACGCACCGGGACTTGCAGCTTAGTACGGCCGCTGTTCCAAATGCGTCCAGTACGGCTACGTCTGAGACAATTGAATCTAGTACCTATGAGTTACCTAAGACCCTACTGACCAAACCTAGCCTCAACAACAATTGCCTAGCACCCTAGTAACCCTAACGCCCTAACTTACCATACAAACCATATACCAAACGTAGGTTACGTTGGTTTTACGTGCGGGAAGTCTGTTAAAAGTAGACCTACGGCAACAGACGGAATTGGGGTAGGAACAGGGGTTTTGTGTACGTCGTGCAATGTACACAGGAAATGGTTTTCTTACTGCCGATCCCACAGACTCATAGGATCGATTACGGCTAAAAGTGTCTTGGCCACAGTGAGAGGAATTGTAGAAATTGAATCAAACTCGACCCCAGCTTGATGACTAATTTATTACAATTATTAACTTAACCGCTGCGGCCCCGACATGTGAAAATTCCCAAAAAAAAAAAATCTTATGTAATAGGTAAATAAACATTAAATTCGCGATTAATTCGCGACACACCGGTGTGTCGCCAGGGCCGGAGCGGTTAATTATATACATATTTTGTGGTCAATACACATTGATACCTATTTACATGTGTGTTATGTGTGTATCGAGCCGATGAAGCGAAGATTTCAGTAGGTCACTTCTTAGCGCTGACGGTGTGCCGGTGTTGCCGGCGCGTGGAACGAATGTATGTCGCTATTAACGCTGACGATGTGATGCTGTTGCTGGCACGTGTAGCTATTGCATGTTCATGGTTGAACATACCTTGAACAAGTAACTACGAGTGTGCGAACATCGTATAAAAATTTAACGGGTCTCGTCCACCCGGCCGAGACCCGTTCATTTTTTTTGAGCAATTAGTTCCAATAAACCGCGAATTGATTTAAACTTTAATTCTATGTTTTTTTTAAGGTTTACGTGCAATTATTTTTATTTTCACTATATTGGTTCCTCTGGACGATACAGTTAGAAAGTAATCTCTACTAATATTATAAGTGCGAAATAAACTATATCTGTCTGTTACGCTTTCACGCTAATCAGATGTTAGTCAGATGTTTAAAGCCAGTGATATAGAAAAAGACATCGGGTAAAAGCTAATATAATGTCTAAGCTAATATCTTGCTAATGAGGTAATATCTTGTAACTACTGAGCTTCAGTGTGCGTATCATCTCTATGCTAACGATATACAGCTCTATTGTCAGGCTGGTGTTGACAACCTATCGGATGCGATCGAGGAGCTCAACCGGGATTTGAGATCGATTAAAAGCTGGTCGGACCGATTCGGGGTGGCAGTTAACCCTTTAAAATGTCAGACCATCATAGTTGGGAGTCCCTATAGCTTGAGAAAGCTAAATGGCTTAACTGTACCACCCCTAATCTTTGACAACACAGTCATTCCGTTTGGCTCCGAGGTTAAGGATCTTGGTCTGCATGTTGACACCCGTCTTGACTGGCGAAAGCAGGTCTCGAGTGTCAGTCGAAAAGTTACCGGAACGTTGCGGTCGCTGTATCGACTGAATACAGCAAAGCATAAGCATTTTTTTCCCTCTG
Source organism: Melanchra persicariae (assembly GCA_947386135.1). Lineage (NCBI taxonomy): Eukaryota > Metazoa > Arthropoda > Insecta > Lepidoptera > Noctuidae > Melanchra > Melanchra persicariae. Next base: position 5,413,388 of record OX376655.1, on the reverse strand, counting down.
TTTTTCCTTTAAGTTGCACCTGCCATGTTGTCTCTGCAACACCCAAAGGTCGACTGGTAGAAAATGCCTATGGCATTAAGTCCGCCTTTGTACAGTGTTTTACTAGTGCATAAAGTTTTAATAAACAAATAATAAATAAATAAATAATGAAAATTGAAATGCGCCAGCAAAATGCTAAGTAGCCAATCCCACATTTGAATTTTTGATAGTCGCGGAAAGGTTTCAGATAAGCCTTTCAGATATCGCTTGCTACTACAAAACCAAAAAAACAACGAAAAAAAGGTAAGTAGGTACCATAATACTAATACAAACACATAGCAAACATACTCTCTCGAAATTAAACGCAAGTAGCGTTAAAAATTGTTGAATTACGAGCCATATTGTAGAGGAAATTATAACCGTTGGCGAAGTTGCCAAGCTCGCGATACAGCTACGTTGTAACTACTTATGATCGCAGTGTTTATATTTTCTTCTTATATATAAAAGATTTGGATGGCTAGCCTGAGCTATACAATCTTTAGATTATGCTTTGCAATAAATATTGCAGACGCCGTAAGATTATACAACATCACGTCAAATTGTAAACTCATTTTTTCAATTTGGGTGGGATTTGTTAGATTAAAATTATATGCTCACGTAATATCGAAAAATTATAATGTATATAAGATTTATTACAATCTTACGGAGTTTGCAATTATCCTGTGACATATTATACATAGAATGTCTAAAAATCTAGTGAATCTTGGTTAGTAGAAACGAGGTTATTGCGTAAATTTTGTAAATAAACTATTGTGAAAAGTTAGAATCTAGATTTGACCTAGTTAATAGAAATTTAATTATGTTATAGTATTTTATTCAGTAAGTGGCACATCAAAAGCAAAATGGCTCTATAATGTTCAAAAAATCTATTGGAGAAAAACGCAGCAAAAACATAATTGAAGCAAGAATTTAAAATCAGCAGTATCCACTCTATTAAATTAATTCAATTAAAAACTTCGTAATTGTATCAAAGTGCATACTCAGCACTTTTTATGACTCATTTGCTTCATTATTTTTAAAACCAAAGTTTAAGCTAGGGTTCGTTTAAAGCCAAAAACGTAAGTACATTTTAAGGGTTTTTTGTTAAGATCTACATAATTTTAAGAGTCTGATTAAGTACTTTTAATGAGTTATTTGTACCTAAACACATTAATTTAAGAAGTAAAAAAGGTGCCTAAATATTTAGCTACCAGGCTAGCATAAACAAGACAGATCCTAGTTAATTGGTCCCACAGCGGGCATCAGCATTAAACATCCTTTAGAATCTGGCCTAACAAACGGCCTGAAGAAGGAAAAGGAATAATTCCTCGCTCAAACTAATGAGAAGCAAGTCTCACCATTGAGAAACGCTTCCATATTGTCTGCTGAGAAAATTAAATCCATTTCTTTACTTTGAAGTTTGAGTTAACGGTTAGTTGTTAAATTAAATATAATTAATTAATTTATCAGCATTGCCATTCAACGTGGCAATGCTGCCAGTGTTCTGGGCACTTTTATCATTGACAGCGATGTGGATGAGTTTTTTGATGCCCAATGATTTATTGTGTTTTTTACACGTTTGTACATAATTTTGCAATTTTAGTCTAGTTTGTATATAGCTAGGATTAATTTATTGTGTTGGAATACTACATTATTACTTTTATTTTGTACTCGTCCTAAAGATATGTCTTGTACAAACCAACACATATGTTAAAAATGTTCTTACGCATTAATAAATCAATATACAAATTAAAAGCCATATATTTCTTACTACAAGTTACAAAACATATTAACTTATTTATAAATTACTAACTGATAAGTATGCTATACTACTATAATGCTTAGTTTACTTTCTAAGACAATAGAAAAAGTCAGTAAGTGTCCCTGTTTTTGTAGTTTTTATGCACTGTTTGCCCGCCACTTGCATTATGTCATCTGCCCACCGGGCAATGTCTACCGCTTTTCTTAGTGCCTGATGGCCGGTTCCAATATGTCAGTTTGTGAGCTACCTATTGATAGCTTATCAGACGAGCTATACGACCAGCTAAGTGCCAATTCAACTTTAAACAGTGATATAGGGCATCAAAAATATTTGTCGTATTATTTTACACAGTCATGTTATGTACTTACTCATACGAAATGCTACTAGATCTTAAATCACAGTCGTTACTCAAATGACTGTAATTTTAGTCACTTGACGACGAGATTTCTCATGACAAGTTGCCATGCTGGGGTGCGAGATGTCACCGACCACGACACTGAATATTTAGTCATAATTATAATCGTCAACAACGTAAGACTTTGAGTTGTTCAAAGGTACCTTTCACGTCAAAGTGAAGACCATTTAATAGGCAGCTCAACAGAAAACCCTTTTCAATATTTCAGAAATAAATTACGAACTATTTCAAGTGAAAACTGAGACATTTTGATTTTATTAGTCGTTGCTCCAGTAATGGAGTGTCGTCTCGCCAGGCTGTACCTAATTCATACTTAATACTCCGTAGTTGACGGGCTTTAGGCATTAAATAAACATTCCCTGACTTGACTGACAAAATGGCCTCTCGGTCTTTGATTAATAGATTCGCAAGTCACGACTTTTGTTTTTATTAGCTGTTGGTTTGAGCAAATGTAGTGAGCCACGAATTTCGTTTTGTATGTCATAACTGAGTTACGGAGGTAGGGCTTTTGCGTAATTTGGGCCGTACCTGGAGTTACAGTATGTTGTATATTGTATTGTCATGAGTCGAGATGTGGTAAAAATCTGAAAAATATTAGAGGAAGGGTAGCAAGACTGCCCCCCTTATCTACATCTACACTAATATTATAAAGAGGAAAGATTTGTTTGTTTGTTTGTTTGTTTGTTTGAAATGAATAGGCTCCGAAACTACTGGACCGATTTGAAAAATTCTTTCATCAGTAGAATCCTACATTATTGATAATGGACATAGGCTATAGAATATTTTCAAAAAAGTTAGGGATCCGTATGAAAACTTCGATAATGTAACCCAAGGTGTGAGAAAAAATCCTTATATCGCGTACGCTGCGGAATCTATTGACAATTGAGCAAAGTGATGTACTACAGTTTTATAGAAGTCATCAATATCTACAAAAAAGTCCGCGATACCATATGTCTAACTATTATGGATAAGTCACTATGACCGCTTTTTGTTCATATAATTCAAGCAAATCCCATGGTGAAATAAAAAATGGTGATTTTAGTATCATGATATTAATCCTTATCCATTTAAATGGTTTGATAATTAAGGTTGATTATGTCCGTGTAAACTACACTTTAAATTATTCAAATCGGACCTTTGATTCAAAAGTTACGACGGTAATAAACATGCTCGGAGTAAGAAAAATGTCGCGGCTTGAGCGAACTGGGGAGAATCGTATCAATGCATGAGGGTATAGGGGGCGTTGAAGTTTGTGGAGTACCTACTAAATCCACGCGGACGAAGTCGCGGGCGAAGTGCTAGTAACGTTTAAAGCTTGAAAATTACGCTGTAATGATTCTAATTGGTTTATTAGTTTGTTTCAAACCGGTACTTCGTCACCTCGTCTCACCCCTTTCTCTATTGGAAAGGGGGTAAGACAAGACAACAGTGAAGGTAGTAAACTTTCGCTGGTTATTGGGAAAAAAGAGGGATTATCATTTTATTGAAACTATCAGTCGATACGTCACTTGTCTGACTGACTTTTCAGCAAAAACTTGCAATGAGAACGCGCTGCCAAAATGTTACATTAAAAACAGCTTGTCTCTACTCAATAATATTTTCTAATTTTAAATGACCGACCAACAACATGAGCCCAGTATTTATCACGATCCTTAATTAAAAGTACCATTCATTTAACATATTAATCTATGCATTAATTAATTACAACATAATCTGTTACATCGAAAATATTTACTTTACTAACCAATTTTCCGCTATAATAAAATCACTAATTAATAACTTTATCGCAAAACATACATCAGGATCTCATTAGCGTACATCATGGAAAATCCGGATTATAATAATAACCACGAATATAAATTGAAAGGATTCACTTTATCCGATTCTGTGCGTATCAATTTGTCAACAGTCAAAGTTTAGGAAGAATTAACATTTATTTGTAGAAGATTGTAAAGGGGATTTAGGCTCGAAGCCAAATATGAGGATTAAGGGATTTAGATATAAGGATGGGAATTATCATAAGAAAGAGTTGCTGATTTGTTTGTTTTGGCAATTTTTTTGGAGTGTTTTCTTCTCACGCTATTTCAGACAGACTAGATTTTTATTATCCTTAATCCTTAATCTTAAGAGAAAGAGAGAGCAGTCACTCTTTCTGGCTTCTAATCTCGTTTTCGAAATGTTTCTTAATTTACTTCTAAGACCAAGGTAACATACGAATGCGAATCAAGTTTCATTCAAATCGGTTCATTAATTTCTAAAAAATAACGACTTGTAGGTTTGTTTAAAATACCCTGAGGGGTGGCTCTTTAGCTGTTTTGATTTATCTAGCAGATGAGTTGAATTATAAATAGTGTTCTAGAATTGCGTGCCCACATAAGGGTGAAATACAAATGACTGTTCAAGAAGTCTGATGATGGTCTGGCAGATGCAAGTTGGTGACATCAAATCTATATGATGCGTGGTTCTTGACCCTTATTATGACATTTTTCTTCCTTCTTTGTGTAATTCATGCAGTTGTCTTCATTTGTTACTTTTTTTCCTACAAATCACTTTTCAAGCAGTTTGATGCAGTTGGAGACATGAAATCTGTGATTGAACTAAAGTAAATGGCACCAACTGTAACAAACAGCTTGAAAAGTCATTTTTTAAGAACTTTTGAGACGTTCTTTGTGGTCGATTGTTTAAAAGATGTCACATTTTTTTTGTTTTGCTATTTTTTTTCTTAATGTTTATCAGCTACCCAACATCACCCTTAAATATGACTTAGCACTTGTTGAACACCTTGTATAAGTACAAACTATTACAAAGCTTGGCATTAACCTATAACAAACCTCTGAAAGGTTGAATTGTACTATACATTGCTAAAGTGTTATTTGTTTCGTAAAAACTAAACACAGTATAACATTATGATAGAAATTAAAAGCTAGCTAGACAGTTTCTAAAAATTGATTCCTAAACTTTAAATCAACATTCAATACAAAAATTTAACCGGTCAGGCCCAACATCTGAAAATTCCCTAATATAAAATAAATCTTATGTAATAGGTAAATAAACATTAAATTCGCGATTAATTCGCGACACACCGGTGTGTCGCCGGGGCCGAACAGGTAAACAATAGAGTGCATTATAGTACAGGAACCGTAACCATAGCTGGTGGTATAAGTTGGAGGCAGTGAACGAGTAAGTTTAACTCAATATTGCTCATTAGCAACTTACTAAGTTCACTGCCGACTCGGTTCCTGGAGACTTCATCAGTTCAGGCTAACAAATGACTGCAGCCTTGCGTAAATCGTAGAGAAGGCAAATGAGGCTAATGATACTGAGGGCTTAGCACGAATGTTTTGACGTAAGTTAAAGTATCGTTAACTTAAGTGACTTTTGAATATAAAAAACTACAACCCCATAGTAGTTTGGTTTAATTTTATGCGACATGCACAATTTGTATCATACAAAAATATGAAGATAGTCATCATCTGCGTAGCCTTTTACCAACTTTATTGGGATGGGCTTCAAGTCAAACTCAACTGAATACCAGTATTTAATATTGAGTGGCTGCCTACCAGACCTCCACAACCCATTAACTGGGCAACACGGTACTTCTTGGCAAGACTGGACTCAGATTTACTGGCTTCTGAAAATCCGTAACGACTGCCAAAGTTCTACAAATGAAAACCGGGACCAACAGCTTAACTTGCTTTCCAAGGCAAGGAGGAATCTCGGTATGTGAAGATGGCCACCCATCCACAGACTGACCTCGGCCAGCGTTGCTTAACCTTGAAGATCGACCCGTGCGGGTGTTATTATTTAGCCACGAGTTCCTCTTACAGTAGTATTCTAAGTAGGACTTCGAAATTCAAACACTGAAAACCAAAAGAATTCGTTTAAAAATGCCATACTTCAAAGGGGTAATTCTCGTATTTTTTAAGGAGCGTTCGCTTTCGCAAACTGTCAAAATCAGCTCTAATTTCCCTACACGTTTTGACATTGATTGTCACTGAGATGATATTACCTACGACTTGCATTTGACCGCTTTTTGCTTTTCCAGAGTTAGCCTTCTGAAAACAAGTATAATATTAAAATATGATTAATGAAGATGAAAACAGTGTTATTGAGCCGTTATTTTTTCAAACTCAACCTATTTCTCCGATGAAATCTGAGCGAAACAAAACCGAAAGCCTTTAAAAGCTCCATAAAGGATTTCTTCTGAAACTTTTATGAGTATCGTATAAAAAAAGGTCGGAGTAAGATTCTGATTTTTTTAGACGTAAGTTGCGCTTGGTAACAATAGTTGGAAGAAAACATTATAGCACTTCCGTCGAAGATTAATGATTTTCTTTGAAATATATTATACAATCATTAAAAGCGAGGTTTATACAAACGGTGATAAAATTCAATCGAATTGTTTGAAAGTTCAAACTTAGACATTAAATTACGACAAAACACGAATTTTCACGAACACTTCCGAGCGACGTTCGGAAAGATCCGGTTGTAGAATTATTTCACAGCCTTCTTTTGTTTCAATTCATGTTGTGGCAAACGTTCGAAATTCTGAATTGAATAAACGTGTTTTAAGAAACGTTTTGTTTTCGGAATCAAATAATATTTTCGCATTACATTAGGAAAACTTATTGCCGATTCAAAGTTGGTTGCTTTTTGGCCTTAGTCTTGTTTTTAAGCGCTTATTCATCGACTAATTGATTGAAAGTTACTTTATACAAACTTTATTTACTTAAACTTTAGACTTATTGTACAAGAACAAATAATGACTTAATAGAAAAGACATTCTCTACCAGTTAACCTTTGGGTTAAAAATCCAACACTATGGTAGGTGTATAACAAATTAATACAATTTGAAATAGAAAGAATACCTAATATACAAATAATAATTATTTATTATTAGTACTATTTTAGCATGACTGTGTATGTTTTTTATTAGTATTCTAATAAAAAACATACACAGTCATGCTAAAATAATACTAATGAAAATTATATTTGTAATCCTTCTGATTAAGAGAACTTATAAAAATAATTATGACGAAAACCAAACTAAAAATAAAGCATAAAGGAAAATTTTGACTAACTGACTCTACTAAGAAAATAACTTAATAATATTATTATTATTTGTCTAGGTAAAACATGCAGTTGTGGCAGCTTGATCTCCTTTAAATAGGCGCAACACTACAATGCGACAACGATACAACATAACATCTCAATTTCATAGAAATATCTGTCTCGATAAAAGTTGTAACAATTTCTATGAAAACGCGTTGTTGCATGCATTACCTTTTTTTAATATTATTATTATTATTATAGATAGGCACGCGCTTGACCACTATCTCACATGACGGTAAGCGATGATGTGTCGCATATATGTATAAGGGAAAATAAATGTACAATATTGTAAACGGAACTCAGAGCCGAGATCCCACAACACAAGGGAATCCTAGTGTGGGATCTAGGGCCTCAACCAATAGAGTAAGTTTCATTTAAGACAATAAATATTTTTCATTTTTCATCTATCTACAGTGGCGTTTGTTTAAATCAGAACAGAATTTTTACAAAGCTCTTAACACTGTTACTAATAACAATTTCACACACCGTAAATCCCTGGGCAACATGGTGCAAATTGACACTTATCCTAACATTTTATTTTTATGGCGTCCGTTGCACGGATCAATAAAACTGAAGCAGTATCGATTGATAGTTATGACCATGGCCACGACATGGCCTACGTTCACATGGTGCTACTCTTCGCGTATATTGAATACGATACTTTAACGGTCCGCATGCAATAGTAAGCACGCTCAACCGCTGGTCGGTTATTGCAAGATTGCAAGACTTCAAAGAGGAGGAGGTTATCAATTCGGATTTTGTATTTTTTGAAGTGAAAACTTCTTTAGCGCACAATCGTGCCAAAAATTCAATAGGTGCACACATCGTGCACTTTTTGGGATGGGTAAAAAATGTTAAACTCGCGTCAGGACACGTGACCTGACCGTGTCAATTTGCCCCGGCATTGTTATACTCACTTGCATTAACTAGTTGTCTTATTATCTCCTGATAAGTTTCTAATACCGGCCCATTATGTACTCGTATGAAATATTTGTTATTTAATCACATGTTCGCGTGTGGGTCGCGGGTAGCCGATGGATGCGAGACGCACAGGACCGGTTATTGTGGCGACACTTGGAGGATGTCCAACAGTGGACGTCTTTCGGCTGATATGATGATAATGATGATGATGAATCACGTGTTCGCCACCAACCCTCAAAATAAATTGGTACAGTTGTTACCTCAAGTATGTAAAGTTTATCATTATTTTTGACTACAATTCAATACACAGGTGAATATAAAAATATCGCACCGAATGTTCGCCACATGGACGTAGGCTTTAGGCTACAAATACGTCGCGATAGGCATTAAAAATGCATGCCTATAAAGATATCTACTATTGATTTCTTCTACACCTGGTCTTATCGCAAATATGCGATACTTTCTTATTGATCGTTTGTTAGTGCAATAGAAATTAAACTTAAACGGTTATAGTGCACTCGGTTACCTTGAATTTATTGAAATTAATGGCTGGAATTCGTGACTTTAGGAAATTAAAAACCGCAATAAGACCAAAGAGTGTCAAGGTTTTAGTCCGCCTTTGTGCAGTTTTTGTAGTTAATTAGCTGGAAAACATTAAAGAAATAATAATTGAAAATGGTTTTATTGCAGAAGGTATTATTTTACAATATGTATTATTATACCTGATCCTCGATAGTTAAAACAATGACCATAATGAATTCGCTTCACCTAAATTAATCATTATTATAGCTCAATCGGGATAATTTCCCGGAATATTTAAATTAATTTTGAATATTCCATTGAAAACCAGCTTTACTGTGGGATTTACATTCAAAATACTAACGTAGATAGAATTTTAAAACAGCTTTTCTGTCGCCTCGCAAAATTCCAATAAGGCATCACAACCACGGTCAGCGGTAGCGTTAAATAATCAAATTTCTCCCCACCGACGATCTAATCGAAAACTAACTTTATGATGGTAGTATAGAGTCGGAATTACCTTAACAAATAATCGTGAATAGCTCTAACATAAATAATTTTATCTTCGCCATAACTGTTGTTATTAAAACGACGATATAAAAGGAATCCATTGTTTTGGAGGAATATATGGTCAGTTTCCGTTATCTGGGCGCAGGGTTTAGCAGTCCTTGAGAATAGTGCAAATTACAACCCCGCCATAAGTTATTCAGTAGTGGGGATTTAACTGAAATGGGACGATTTGGGCAAGGAAGCTATTGAAAGTAATGATGACATAAAATTTTAGTTATTTCCTCATAAGGAAAATAGTAAAAAGAAAGTGATTTTGTTTGGTTTGTACGTGGAAAAATACTGGCCTTTTTTCTATAGGTAAGGGGCAATAAGAATAAAGTAGAATATAACTCGCATCCTCAATTTCTTTGGACACGTCTTTAGGTGGGACAGTGACTCCATCGAATGCCTCGTTGTGCAAGGCAGAGTCGAAGGCATCAGGCCGCGCGGTAGATCAGCCATACGATGGACCGACAAATCAAGTCTGCTGTGGGCGGCCCAATGTATGAGTGTGCCAAGATGACCACTAACAGGAAAAATGGCGAAAAATTGTGAAACAGATCACAACTGCCCGGAACACTGCATGAAAAAAAATTGGAAGTCGTCACCATGGTGGTCACCATGGTGACGACTTCCAATTTTTTTTTTAAATCTTATGAGAAGCTAAACGCAAACATGGTTTCTGTTTTGAAAATAATTGAATTTGTATACTCAGGGCCAGAATTCACATCGCAGTTGCAAAGTGTGAAAAACACAAGAGGTGATTGGTGATTTTCGAAATTTAAATTGAAGGCGTCGATTCGAAGTTGTCAAGGAGACTATAATTCTCCTAATTAAAAAAATAGGCGAATTAGCCTCCTTGTCAACTCTTACTTTAAATGAAACAAGTTTCGTACTTCGGAAGGCACGTATAAGCCGGTGGTCCCGGTCGCCGAATGGCGGTCATCAAACCATGTCAGAGGCCCTTGAAGCGGTTTAGAAACTCTGACACAGGGGTGTGTGGGGTCGTTAGACCTTATTACCCACAGAATTAAGAAAGATGGCTTGAGTTAGACAGATAGTCAACTTCAAATTCTGTTTCGAAAAAAAACGGCATTGTTTTTGTTGACCGTACATAGCAAGCCTAAACTCAGGAATGTTGCAATAAACGGCCATGTAGCACAAATGGTTTTATTGTCCGCAATACTTTTACCACACATTAATCTTTTGAATGTGGACCAAAGACAAATGTGTCTAGTTCACTCATTGTTGCCTTGTTGGTAACAGACGTTTGTTGTTAAGTAAGAATTAATTGAAAAATCTAGTACAAACAATGCATAAATTGTGTGAAATAAGAAAAGGAAAATAAAACTTCTTTTAGGCAATCATGTAATAAGCAGTTAGGCTGCGTTTGGTATTTGGGCCAGGTGGGGCAAAATGGAATGTTCATAGTTTTCCACGTTTTATGCCCAATTATTATGAATTTTGGTAGGGCAAATTACACTCTGAGTTCAGAATATCCCAAAAGATGGAGCGTTTGGATTAAAAACATTACATTATAACATAAACTGAAATATCAAAAAATGTATTGGCTGTTTCATACAAAATGCAATATTCACCCGATGAAAATATATGAAACAGTAGACTTTTTATTCGAATTTTCAGGGACGGTATCATAACAGAAGTTGTCAATAATCATGAGTACTTTCACCCACTGAAAGGTTGTTAGTGTTTTACAGTATAACCCTATATATTTACCAAATTTCATGACGATCCGTTCAGCCGTTTTAGCATGAAAGAATAACAGACAGACAGTTTCGAAGGAACGACAGGATTCATTATGAAATGAAAAGTGGTGTGCGAGCCAAGTTACACTTGACCCGTTTTCTTGTTGATTGTCGTGGTGAACAGAAAATTAAAGTGTGCTTAGTTATTAGTTCAATAGAATGGTAAATAAAGTAATAGCGAGAGAGAAGGTAGTTTAGAAGCTTATTTAAACAATCCTAAAAGCAAAATGGGAATAAACTTGTATGAATTTATAATTTCAACAAGTGTGATGTTTTGTATATTTCTCTGTCAAGGAATTCCTTGAAGAAAAATAATTATAATGATTATGATACTTAATAATAATGTGATATAAATTATAAGAATAGCATGTAATAATGTAAAAATGTATGAAGAATGATAGTTAATAATGTAATGTAAACTGTATACTTAACTGTAATTTGAGTATGTATTTTTTAAAATTTCTATTTTTAACCATTTATATTGCATAGGCAACTAAGTTCCAAGAACCTATCTATTATTAACATCTTCAAAGTTCAGTGCACTTAGTTTGCAAAAAAATAAATTATAATCCTGCCTTCTGTTTAAGGCCCTTTATCCAACCGCGTAACGCCAGCTGCGACAGTGGTCGTCGAAGCTTTTGGCCATCAGACCAGTTGGCCGCATTGTTATTATTATTACCAGCAACCGGACCAAAATCCAGGCTACGGGCTACTAATGAGAAATTCTACATGGAAAATCTTACAACTTTCATCAAAATCTATTGACGAAGGTTGACTAGTAGAAAATGCCTTAATTGTTGCATTAGGTCCATCTGTGTACCACTATTGTACATCATCATCATCTGCCTACCCATTTCCGACTATATTGGGGTCGGCATCCATTCAAGCTGGATTCAGCTGCATACCAATATTTTACGTGGAGCGGCTACCTACCAGACCTCCACAACGCATAACTGGGTAACACGGTAGTTTTTGGCAAGACATAGCGTAACGAATGTCAAAGATCTGCAAATGGCCGCCGGTATCAACCGCTTAACGTGCTTTCCGAGGCACGGAGGAGTCTCAGTATCCACAGACCGACTTTGGCAAGTGTTGCTTAACCTTGAAGATTGGCCCGTGTGGTTGTTATTATTTAGCCACGAGCTAAATAAAATAAAATAAATAAAAATTCTTCCTGACCTGGAATTCGAAAACGGGCCTCATGCTCATGACCTCAATTACATCTGAATATACAAATGCTCCTTTTAATTTACATAATACATACCGCACCTCTACTTGGAACAGATAAGGCCATTATTATAGTAGGTACCCATCCTCAACAAATTGTAGAGCGTGACAAGCCTTTTGACTTTATTACTTACTTCCATTGGATTCATAACTACCAAAAACTACACCTAAAAACAATAAAACTAACATTACATTTGCGTGATGTAGGTAACTAGAATCCACCCAATTTAGCGCGACACGCCAAAATAAAAATAAATAGAAAGAGTATAACTGTATTCATCGTCCTTGTCTAGCAGAGCCATCATAAAGTATCAAGATATAATGGTCGCAGTATGGCAATAAAAAAAACAGAATTTTCACTATCTGTACACTTCATCGCACGAGGAAATTTCGGAATTAACTGGCTTACAAAGCACTTAAATAATCATTTTAGGCTAAATTGTTTCAGCGTTACGTGTTATATGCGATAAACTATCTCATTGTTTTCTCATTTTGAATTTTTCTTTATTATTTTTGGTACGAGAATTTCGTGTTTTTTCTATGCTGTTAATTTTGCGTAATAAGAAACTACAAGTATTTATAACGAGGCAACTTCATAATTATTGTAAAACTTTTGTTTTAGCCTTTTTCGGGTTCCGTACGACTCAATAGAATGACGGAACATGATATCTACCGAATTACTGTATTTTTTATTTTAGCCTTTTCTGCGCGACTGTACCAGGACTACCAAGCTGCAGTATAGGTACACATATACATGTACTTATATTAGAAGAATGAATAAAAATAAATATTCTTCAGGGGACTACTCAAAAGTTCCAGGGGACGAGTGGGCACAGGGTGCGAATCTTAGGGGACGAATGGGCTCTGACCCACCCTTACATGACCACTCGAGTGTCTGTATGTCCGTCTGTCACTCACTCACACCCAATTTGCTCTATATATATTCTACTCATATACATAGATCGCCCGCGGTAGCACCCCGGGAGATGTATGTAGATGCGTATCGCATGGGCTAGTTTAAATTAGCTCAAGAAAAGTATTGGCTGAAATTGGGGCAATAGTGAAGCAGACTTAGCTTTGAAAATGGAACCTTTATAAGATTACTTGGTTGCCTGTCTATCTGTCGGTCACAGCCGATTTTCTCCGAAACTTCTGGACCAATTCAGTTGAAATTTAGTTAACGTAGAATCTTCTGTGCCCAAAATACGAATGCATAACGAAAATAAATAAATTTTGGAAATAAGGGTCACAAAAGTATTTTTTTTATCATTTTAAAATATACCTCCGAAGTAATTTAAGAAAATAATTGAAAATTTATTCCTGTTCTACCCCTTATCTCTGAAACTACAGACTACAATTTGAAAAAAAAACAGATGCTAGGTCTTTACATAAAGGTCAAAAATATATTAATCATTCGGAACCCTTTGTCCGGCTCGCACTTGGCCGATTTTTTATAGAATATTAGTCTGGTAAAATCTAGAAAAACCTTTATATTATTGTTATATACTTACTTAGGTATCACTACTTAGTGATTAGACCAACCCAACTTACCCCAACTCCCTCTATAATAAATCTAGAAGTTGCAAAGTTCTAGACTTCCACAAGCTTTCATAACTTCTCAGAATATTCACGTAATGATGAGTTATTGTTTCAGCTGATTCTCCGCATATATAAAATATGGCGACAGGTTTTATGAAGCAAATACTTTGACCTAGAAAAATAAGTTGTTGAGACAAGGGGTTTTTTGCCATTAATCTTTAGTTATCTTTGAACCTTTTTGAAGGCTGGGTAGTAAATACAGTCGCGAGTAAAAATATGTGATACTTTTGCAAAATACGAAATGCTATATTGGTGCTGGCAACATAGTATTTTCGAAACAATATTATTACAAAGCGAGGAAGAGCGTTATAATAATATTCTTAAGGAGTTGACTACTTCATAATTACATACGAATAACTTTTTTCTCAATGTTTTATTGTTCATATAATTATAATAGTTCTGATAATGTTTATGTGCTGTTTACATATCTGTTATGTTTGTTTCGTGTTTGTTAAGTCAAGTTTGAATTGGTTGCTTCTAGGCAAGCGTGCTCCATCTTCAGCCACATCATCGCTTTCCATCAGGTGAGATAGTGATCAAGCGCGTGCCTATCAATAATAAATAAAAAACCCTGTATTAAGAAAGACAGCGAATAATATTATTAGTAGGTATATTGTTATTGTGAGTGCCAATTTATTGATAGACTCAGGCTCAGACTTAAATATTTTTAACTAGCTATTGTTTGCGGGTTCGTTCATGTTAATATCGATTATCGCAACAAAAGTAGCCCATAACCGATTTTCATGAATTTTTGTAAAGAGATACGAGACTCTTGAGACGGCACCAGGGTGCCATATCTTTGTAACAAACTGACTTTCATTCTCACTCTCTCATATACAATATTAGTTAAAAAAATATGTATAGGTTAACGCGTCGACTTGATAACCTCCCCCGTTTTTTCGTCGGTTAAAGAAAAACTGTAAAATAGATATTACTGAATCCAAACAACGACAGGTCGATCTTTAGTACAACTCATAAAATTTCTAATCTGCGTTTAACTAGTATCAAACAAACTGATTGCCCACAAAATGCTTAAAATTAACATCAGAATGTAATTTTACATGTTTTAGAACAAAATACTCGTTTATATCGACCATGATTTTGTCTAGACTTCATCATACCCTGTTTATCGTTACCACAGTGTTCATAAATATTGAAATAATTATGCAAAAATTGGTACGGGTTACAGTTCTCATCAAAATTGTACCGTTATTTAAATAAACCATTAATTTGAACCACGAATTTACATTATTAAGAATTCAGCCTTTTCGCTATTAATTGGTTTAAACAATGATAATTATATTACCGGCTCGGTAGGATCCGTTTTCAATATTTTACCAGCTGGATATTATCATTATAATTTGTAATTTCCATGTTTCTGATTGACAGTGCCTAATATTAAAATTTTGAATAGTCATAAACGCCATAGGTAACAGGCGGGGCATTTTTGGAGGACTGTCGTTTTGTAAACGTTGACGTTCAAAAATTGCTGGCCTTTAGCGAAATTTGAATATGACTTTTGATAAACGTCTGAAATTTCCTAAGTGACTCATGTTAATAAGTTTCCGTTTTCACCTGCCTAGTCTTTTCCCAAACTATGTTGGAGTCGGCTTTCAGTATAATCGGAGGCAGCCAACACGTAACATGTAGCGACTGCCTATCCGGTCGGATAGGCAGTCGCTACATGTTACGTGTTCCGATGCTGCACGTTCTTCTCCATAGAGATCCACGCTTTGGAACGTGCAAATAAATTCATGTTTTTCACTGACTGACACTGACAATTCAAAAGTACCTGTAAATGGCTTATTTGAAATAAATACTTTCAGCCATATTCATAAAAACTTTATAACCATTACATAACTAAAATACTGATAAAGTATAGTAGTTTATGCAACGACCATATAAAAAGGGTTATTAAAACACGAGTGTGGGTTTATCACACGAGGCGTAGCCGAGTCTGATAATAGCATAACACGAGTGTTTTAATACCTAATTATATGCCGTTGCATACACTATTTTATCTTCACTCATACAGTTGAAATAAAGTAAGTGGAAAAATAGTTTATTCCAATATGGCGGATATTCTCATTGCGTATTCGAATGACTGCGCAGCGCGCTCAAACATAGACAAAGATAAAAGCTGGCTCTTTGACTTAAGTCAATGAGCCCGCGCCAAAAATTAAAAAGAAAAAGTGTGCTATCAAAATTAAAAAGTTATTTTATGATGCAGTTGTTTAAAAATCGAAGGAAAATGTTGAACTGTAATGGTTTTTTTTTTAAATTTTACCTATCCACGAAAAAAAGTATGTGTTTATGCATTCGTTTTTGAACTCATATTTAGAACATTACGCTGTGAGTGTAGATAAAATTCTTTATTCAACATTTTCTATGGAGAATTTGAATTTCGAATCTCGTAAACAGTATTTTAACTAAGTAATGGATAATAAGTTTTTATGAATATGGCTGTTTGACTTTGACTGAACCGGGGTAAAACGACACGGTTTTGTCAGGACGGTCTAGGTATACCCTTAACTACATTATTATTTTTCATCGTGCTATGTTCTGATCAAACAATTATTAAGCCAGGAGCTACAGCTCAACCTTGAGACACATAGGTTATGTTTTAATTATCAGCTAATTTTGAAGCTCTTATAAAGGACGCGTGCGGTTTGCCCTTTATCATTCGATATTAAGTTTAGCCCACAATTTCGATATTAACCATGCTCCAGTGAATCCCTTCCTTGATTACTTACTCTTTGATCTTGTTTAGTTAGTAGCAACTTTTGAAATATTTTCCAAGCTTATTTGGTTTAAATTGCTGATTCTACATGTTGCCAAACTGTTGAAAAAACCACCGATTTACGATTGTGAAAATATCTTCAATTAGTGGCCATGCAAATTACGAACAAATATCTACTAGTTACGACATTCTGAAGACTTTTTGAATACATCTTGTAGCTCCACTGAGAAAATAGTTAAGATTGGCACAATATTTTAATCTCTTTGAAAGCAAACAAAAAGTTCAGTCAACTTAATTATTTTTGTATTAGCGATAATTAAACGTACTTTCAACGGCAATGAAGCTTAGAGAGAAAATTAAGCTCACTCAGAAAAAAAACACAAACATAACTTAAATCTACATATTTTTGAAGAAAGTCTTCCTAATTACAATTTAAATAATTTCGCCCAAGGACGGTTATGACTGCACAAAAAAATAATTAAGTTGGGGAACCGCCCAAAGGTGCTACGCCAAGCTAAAAATTTTGCATAATTACCGAGAATAAAATAAAAAGTCGAGGTCAACATTTTTATTTCATGCCGCATGCGAGGAAGGCTTCAATTTTAATTCGTCTCATTTGCTTCCCAGTGTTTTGAGGTAAATGCGATGCGCCTGTTATAAAAACATTACATTTCCATTATGGTTTTTATGGGGTAAAGTATTGAGGAAGGAGAGAGCTTATCTTTCGTGACAAAATTTAGGTCAGCATTCGCATTCATTTATTTCCACAACGTAGAGAAAAGATGGTAACAAAAGGCTTTAAGCTAAGATACCATTGTAGCCTGTGGTTGCGGAATTTGTTTGGTTGCGGAGTTTTTTTGGAACGTGCATTTGGTGGAACACGGATGGGTTTTAGTCAGTAAGAGTCTGACACTCCCTTCTGCTCCGCCCAGAGCGAAAGGAATCATTTGATGATTTCCCATGCAAAAAAAAAAATCTTGTTATGCCACAACAACAAATATTTTTGAATACAAAAATTCAATGAAAATTAATGGAAGTGAATGGAAGACTAGCAAAGCCTGTGACACTGACACCCTCATGCCAGTTGAACCGACCATCTTTAAAGCTTATAACCATTAACGGTGGAGGGGACCTACTGGATACAAAACGTAAAGTTCCGGGTTTTCTAGCGCAACATGGCAAAGGTCTGTATTCAGTACAGGACTTTGAAAGAATTAGTTGATTGAAGGATGAAATTGTTAACCTTATTTTATCAAATTAGTTTTGTAGTTGACTTTGCAGTGGAGAGTCTGTTACGAAGATGGCCGACTGTGATGGGTGAAAAGTGCGACGATGGTAGCAAATAATATTTTGCATTTTATGTTTTTTTTGGGTGTGATTAATTCCTGAATGTATTGTGAATTCCTTGGGTGCAGGTAACTGGCAGACAAGTCAGTCGTTGGATTTTTAGAAGCATCTAGCAGAAGTATAAATAGTATTTGAATTATGAATGTCAAAATATTTAAATGTGTGTGTACAGGAGGATTTTTTTTTGTGTGGGGTAACGTTTAAAAAAATATCCTGTGGTGCTACAGTACTTACTGTTAACAGCGGAAGTTGAGATTGAAAAATATATTACCTGAAAGCACAAAAAGAAACAAAGTTAGGTGTTATTCAGAAATCGATAACTTAAACTTTTTGACCATCATTAACCGCTCAAGCCCCGGCAACACACCGGTGTGCGCCGAATTAATCGCGAATTTAATGTTTATTACCAATCACATAAGGTTTAATTTTTTTTTGGGAATTTTCACATGTCGGGGCTGGAGCGGATTTCACTTTATCTACAGCTTAAAACCCGCCTATTTAATATTTCAAGATACAATCTTAAAAATGCTTTGAGTGTACAAGAAAAAGAAATGGTCGCATAGTGTTGCAGTGGCCCCATTTCGTGACGATTTTAATGAATATCAACACTGTCATAGAGTGAACAATGTCGACTTGCATTGAAGCCACGACGAGTTGCGTCGTGGCTTCAATGCAAGTCGACATTGTTGTGGTGTTAGTATGTACTTAAAGTTGTTTTTCTTGTACATTGCATTGACAAATTGTCCCACAGCAGGGCAAACGCTTTTTCCATGTTTTTCAACTTTCTTTAACACGTCCTGTCTTCAACGGCCAATCTATCAGGAATGAGACCAAATCGTCAAGCTTTATTTAGGCCTGCCTTGGTTACGACGATGACGTCAATCTCAAAGTTACACGCCTATTAACTTAAAAATCGTCATAGCTAAACTCGAAAATTATTTCAACAGCACGTACTGTCGTGCTATTGAAATAATTTTTGAATTTCACATAGGCAAAGCCGTTACCAACAGCTATAGTATGTGTATGCAATGTGTATTTTTATCTAGATATTGCGGAATTGGTGGTGGATGCTTTGACACGAGGACACTGCGATTCATTTTAGAAATTATTATAACAAAAGGATGTTCTAACGCATTTTCCAGTATTTTTCCATTGACCTGGTTGAAACAGGAACTGTCGACGAAGTAGTCATCTTGTTCCATCTCGATGGAAAACATATTTTTCGTTAAGGAAATAGTTCTGTTTTTTGCAGGACAATTAGTAACAATCTGTCGGTTGACATCCGGTCTAATTGTGAACATTTTCTTCTATCCTTTTCTTTGTTAGGAAACAACGGTAAATATCCACATTATAGTTTTTTGCTCTTTTATTAAAATCTATAAAAAATCCAACGCCTGTGACTGCTGTGCAACATACCTTGTAACGTGCATGCAACGGCTCCCGCAACATGTTACAGCAACATTAACTCGGGACATTTTTCATACGTCTGTAGAGTAATTAATCAAAGTCATAAGAGGACGATGATGATGCCTAAAAAAAGAAATACGAAGTAAAGGTGGAAGGAAGGTAGGTCACAGGAAAGTGCTGACCCACAGACCATAAGCTCCATTAATATAACCCTTCTCAATCGCTTCCCTACTTGTATGACATTGCATATTTTACCCTTAGGGATCAATTTCTGATTTTCGCTTGTGTCATAAAAAAGGTTATGGGAAGTGAAGGATCATGTTAAGGTGGCAGGTTTGAACGGTCTACTAATGACATTAAACTGAGCTCAACAATTGAGGTGATTTTGCAAGAAAAGTCTGTTATTGTAGTCCCAACGAATATTATTATTTTTTACCACGAAGTGAAAGGTCACTAAGAAATTTTGCTCCACCATTAGATCTAATGGTCGCCTTGTAATATTCGACAACTATTCCACTAAAAAATAGCTTTCTGCAATCCTTTTCAAACTATACCTATGCTTAAACAGGGTCCTTTTTGAACCTATAGATTATATTGGTCACCTCTATTGTAAGCCCTCAAATGAGACCCTTTACTAACCCAAAATTGTTACACCACATTCAATCACCTACGAAACCAATTCGACAATACATGCCTTGGGCAACGACAATTTCTCGTTTCATTACTCTCATTCTCCCAACTGTCTCAATTGTCCAAAGTATAGATTTCTATTAAACATTACCTCTCTTTTATAATAATGGGAGCTTCCATAGAGAGGCTTACGTCAACGCAGCCGATAATTGCGATTCCTTTCAAAGGAACAAACAAGATGGAAGAATAGGCTCTCCGCACGGAAAGATCGTTGGAAACGAGCGACGTCGGGTGCAGACTGTTTACTTACAATGATTGTTAGAACTATTCTATTGAGTTTCAAGTATTGCACGAAATGGAAGCTACTTTTACGTCTCTTGTGAAGGTGTTTGTGGATACTGTGTCGCTTTGAAGTTCAGTGATAGAGACTTTTGAGGATATTTGAGTTGTTGGGGGATTTTAGGAACGATTCGAGGTTCGTGTATTGTAGTGTATGTCCCACTGAATTATTTGTTATTTACATTATTCTTTATAATAGGATTGGTATCTGAACTTCACTGAAAAACCTACAGTCAGTAGCAAGAAGTCTGTATTTGATAATAACATCTCTATAACTAAAATAATTTTGCATATATGTAATAATTAATTGCATATATGCAATAATTATGTGCACTGTACTTCGGGGCTGCGCAGTATGGCGTGGAGGCGCGCGCCCGGACTACAGCGCGAGTGGCGGCCTATGCGGATTACAGTGCGCATAATCAATAAAGTGTGTTGTGAAAATATTGCACCTTTGAAATGGATTACCATGTGAACATTTTTTTTTTAGATTAATTTTTATTTGTTATTCTAAACAACTCCTTAAATTTCGTGCAGTTCATTTTTAACGCCTTATACATCTATTTGTCTATTGAATAACAAAATAACGTAAAAAATACATAAACTGAAGAAACCTAAACACAACAAAGTTTCAAATTCTACCCCAGTTATGCAGCAATTTATCTAGCAACAAGCAACAAACATTTTGAAGATACCAAAAACGCTTCTCAGCCTACACTTCGACCCCTTTACGAAGATATTCATAACGCTTCTGGCGGGATATTGCTACTAAAACTAGGCTTAGATAGGATAAAACCGTATCTTGGCTAAACATTGTACCTACCCTGTGGAGTCCGGCCAACTTCAATATTGACGGAGTGTTCATAATATTAAATTTACGGGCGCACTGGCTTTGCATTGTGCCGTCTATCAGGTCTTAGGAAGCCTAGTGTAGGCCAAGAAATAATCTCATCGTCTTTGAAATATTAGTCTGTTGTATTGGAAACTGGAACGCTGATCTATTTGTCTATAATGATGCTGCCATAGCGCTTCTAAAACCTGAAAGCCGAATTTACATTACGAAACAAGTTTCATGCATGATGAAATTAATTTCATAACACTACTTTCAGTACCTGTGAAACTAGTTTCATTAAAATAATGGTGTCGTGCAACCCACAGTATGTCTGTGTCCATGGCTCCGCCAACATCAAAGCTTTATTTTGCGTTACAAAATGTTGTCATACAAATGTTATTGTATAAAATTAAGAAAAGGTTGTCTCGAAAGAAAAGATGTTGGTGGATTCGAGGATGGCTAGCAAGAAAGCAAGCACGACTAAAAAACACGCGTCCTATCAACGCAGCCGCTTTCGTGATACTAGTTTCACGTCGCGTTTGATATTAGTTGCATGACACTAGTTTTATCCAAAAATCGCGCGCATCACGAAACTGTTTCAGTGTCGTGAAATCGATGCATGCATTGTAAAACTTTTACACGTGAAATTGTTGGTGAAATTAATGTCACGGAACTATTTTCATGCCACTAGTTTCGTAATGTAAATCCGGCTGAATGATTTGCCCACAATGACGGTGCTGAGATGTGAATAATAAAGTGGGGATATTGACAACAAAAGAGAGTTAGGTATGCTCAGCAGTGGGCGAAGTCGATCTGTGGATGATAATGATAACGATGCTACCGTAATTTTTTAAGTTATTTGATTTTTAATCGCGATCATAGTTTAATGTGAAGGAGTTATTATACTTGAAGCTACATGTAAAACTTAACTTAAATGATCGTTCCGAGAATCTGCCCATTTGTCCAATAAATTGGAACAACAACACCCTCTTTCAGACCGACAACTCGTTCCTTCACTTCTTAGATCCGCTGCATAGTCGTGCAAACTTTTGTATAAAAATATCTCATGAAATCAACATCAACAAACATTGAAAATTATCCACACTCCACAGTGAGAAAATAAATTTATCAAACTTATTTTGCTGAAGCCTATGTTTGATTTCACCAAAATTGGGTACAGATTCTTTAAAAATTACAACCAGAGCCTTTAATATGTTTTTTATTATCCAAGAACCAGATGAAAGGCACTACAAACTCACGGCAAAATTATGACAGCAGTAGTTTTCAAACTTCAACAAGATAATCTACTAAACTCTCAGGTAGTCGCAAACAGACGATATTGTTTCTCTCCAGTTTGACACTAGATATTATCCAAACAGTTTTCCTTTTAGCAGACAGTCTCAAATTACCATCTTCAGTACACAATCTCATAATACTGAATCAATTAATCACTCTTCTATACGAAAGAGTTTTTAATATAAAATGGAATTTTCTCAACAGAATTTCATATGCCGAAGCACAAGAATTTGTATTATGTTAATGCAGCTTTTCTCATATGTGATACCAGTTAATAAGAAATATTAGCTACGGATACGACCAAGAATTAAAAGATTATTAATATTCTATGAAAAGTAAGAAGCTTCAATCTTTAGGATTCTTGTAAGTGAACAACGGCTACCATTTTTTCAATTGGTATATCAGCTGAACTCATTAAATGCATGGTTTAAGGAGATTTTGTTGAATATTATCGTCGTTAAATGCAGTTTTTTTTGCGGGTGGCCAGTTATTCTGCTGACTTTTTTTATTATTATTATTGATAGGCACGCGCTTGACCACTATCTCTCTTGATGGTAACCGATGATGTGGCCAAAGATGGACCACGCTTGCATAGAAGTAACCTACCTATTCATTCTTGACTTAAGGCCAGGTTATCTGGAAAAACGTTGTTTTGCATTGTGTAAAATTGTGTTTTATTCGTAAACAACACGGATTTAAATTTTGAAAAAAATATGTTACATATTTCACACTTCGATCTAGATATTTTGGCCGTGCTATACACGATTACTTGCACTTTACTGCATCCAATTAAATCACAAAGACAAGTCAAAATCAAGATGTAATTATCATTTCATTTGAGTTATATAAGGTTTTGAGTAATAAAACTTATACCACAATAAAGGTCGTAAAAAATGTGATAAAAATCGGCCGTCATAACGTGAAATATGAAAATACGTATCCCACTAATTCCAAAATCAAGTGATTTTGTCTTTTCATGCGCGCGCCCCGTGTCATTTAGTCCCGAGCGGAACGTGTTGGAGGTCGGACGTGTGCCAATTTTTGCGATCCCGCCACCCCCGCTAAGTTCTGTTACTGGCTAAGCCTAAATTGATTACCGCTCGAGCACTGCCGGCACACCGGTGTGCCGCGAATTTAATGTTTATGTTTATTTACGTAAGATTTATTTTTTATTTTGGAATTTTCACGTGTCGAGTGGTTAAATAATAATACTTGTATACAATTTAGTGTTCAAACAGTTGTAATATAGTTAGTTTTTATTTGATGTAGCTATAACTTTGTAAAAAAAATGGGGGAATAAAAGTTGTCATCAACGGCTCTTCGTTGCAGCGGTGACTACTTTTTTTATAAACTTTGGATGAATAAACAAAAAGGTATATAGGTATATTATACATAATTTACTTTACTAACTAGGTAAGTACCAACACGGAACAGATAAATTTACACACCGCGAACATGTAAACAGTTTAATTTAAACCTTATTTCAATACGCATAAAGACGTGCGCTTTAGTGGTTTAGTTTTCGCGCGAAATAGATTTACCAACCGCATCAAGTATGTAAAACAATTGAATTTGAACCCTATTTCAGAGTGCATAAAGCCACCTCGCGCGCACATGATACAATGATTTACTGTTTTCAAATGTCAAATAGGTAGTTCACCCCGCTACGTTAGTCTTGATGGTTTCGGAGAGTTTGTACAAGTCTTATAATATTTGTTATTTATTAGAAATGTCCGTTTTCACTTATCTTACTCGCTAAACAAATGCCAAAATAATAGCTCGTATTTCCTACATGAGAGTTGAATATCGGTGCAATAATGTTTTGGTGTTCATGTAGAGAAGAAATATAAGTGTAGTTATACGCTAGGTGGGTGGGTACCTACTCACAGCCACCACAACACAACAAATAATAATATTTATGATGTCTGCAACGTTTGTGTAGGTCTCGTCTATAGACGAGACCTACACAAACGTTGCCAACCAATACGCGCAGCGCACTCGTGAGTCGCGTGCCATAGTGTAAAAGTGTTACAGTATGACCATTTCCTATGAAAATATTATAATAACATACTTTTGGTAACGTTTAGGCTACCGGACCAGCTCATTTATGCGCTGTACACTAGAGTCCATCCTCTTACTAATTACTAACAATGTATCAAGTTATGACAAGACATACAAAAAACTATGTGGTCAGTTTGGATAGTTTTTAATCCAATGCGTAACTTTATCGGTGTTTATTGGCAAGAGGAAAAATGCATAGAAATTATAAATTACATACACTAAACTGTTTTTAATTGACTATTGTATTGTATATTATTAACCGACTTCCAAAAAAGAAGAGGTTCTCGATTCGACTGTTTTTTTGTTGTTGTATGTTTGCTCAGCGATATTTTCGCCAATTGTCAACCGATTTTGATGATTCTATTTTTTTTGGAACTGTATCTTCCCGGACTGATCTCATTTCAATTTGGTGAAGATCTGATGAAGAACTTCGGAGATAGGTAACGGAACTCTTCATTCCCGTAGGAATTCCCGTTCCCGTATAGCCGTACAGCCTTCCCCATGAATGTAACTATCATAAATTCATAATCATAATACAAAAAAGAATTTCTCGCACCGCGTCGCACGCAGTCACGCACGCTCGACGCGTTCTCGTTTGGTGGCCGCGTCTCGTGCACCGCCCGTTCGATTTAATAACATTGTTGAATTATTTTAATTTTACATTATCTCCTAAACGGTGAGTTCAAATAACATGCTGTAAAAGACAAAGTTTATCTTCATAAAATTATCTTGATGATGAAGTAACTTTCGCTAGTAAGGATTAATATGCCTGCCTAATATTAATGCTGAAAAACCACCTTTAATTTTTAAATAAATTATTTGACATAAAATGCCTTAGTGTGGCTTATTTATAAGCGATAGATATAGGTGTAACGTCGGACTGTTTTTTAGATCGAATGAAAAACAATATCTTTGTAGTACATGGTACTTACGTATAATTAGCTATTACCACAGCGCACTTAGCGCACTTCCACTTTATAATATTATTTAGTAAAATAGTAAGTATCTCATTATCATTATTATAACACCATAAAAATACATAAAGAAATTAAACACACACCACATAAGTACATACCTACGTAATTATTACAATTCTATCCTATTTATTTAAAACGGTTTGCTATCTATGTTTCTGTGTATGTGCGTCTGTGTGCCTGTGTATCTGTCTTTGGCACTGTAGCTCCGTTATCTTTATTGAACAGGGATATTTTGTAAGTTTTTAAAATTTTACTTGTTAATTACCAACAAATCAAAATCAAAATTTGCGTTACAGGTCAATAGAGCATGCGGAAGGGCGTGACTTGTCTCCAAAATAATACTCATTTATTGGGGTTACCCCAAACGGTATAGTTGGGAACGACACCATTGTTGAAATTAAATGTCCAATAACGGCATTTAGAAAAGGGAAATGCTGCTATTGAAGAAAATAAAATACATATATTTAAATTCGATAGAATAAAACATACCAGAGTTATAAACAAAAAAAGTAATTGGTATTACCAAGTGCAGGGTCAACTTCACGTAACAGAAAGGAACCAATGCATTTTTGGAATATGGTCCTGTGAAAACTAGTAGTAGAAAATATTTCAAGAGATGACGAATTTTGGCGGGTGCACATAGAGAAAAAAATTATAGATTTTTATTTGAAATGTATATTACCAGAGATTTTGGATCCGCGCCAAAATCGCGGTATGCCAATACGAGACATAATATTGAAAGAAAACAAAGAAAATGTTAATGATAAGCCTGTGCAGCCAGGTCCAAGCAAATCCAAGGACCATATTCCGTGTCAATCTACTCAGCTAGGTCCATGCAAACCGAGACAGCTACAGTTCAACGAATTTTAGCCAGTTGCATTGGTAACTTTTATTATGTTAACTATTTGATTAAAAAATATAAAAACGTTTTTGTTTTTTTTTAATAGCATTTAGGCAAATTCCAAACCATTTATACTTTTAAGCTTTCTTGAATTATGATATTCAAGAATTGTAACATAATTTTCCTAAAGTAAGTGTGCCTACCTACTACCTACTTGATTTTTACGAAGGTATCGCACCAAAGCCAAATAGCGCGCGACGCGTAGTTTTGTATCGTACTCGTATTCATAATTTTCGTGTCAGTCAATTTTAAATCCACCATATACTCTAAAATCAATAAGTATTCTTACTGATTTTTAATGATTAGTAATTGGATTCAAGTTTGTACAATACGTACTTAATCCATCTATAAACTTAAAAAATACTTAATAGAAAAATAAAACAAAATAAACTTATACTAATCAATTCAAGTTGATCTACTGCATTACTTTATCCTGTGACGGAACTTAGTACCTACCCGAGTCTGTGAACTCATGAGCGAGCGGTGCGCTTGGTGCGCGCGTCTCCCGCGCATCGTAACTTATTACGTATTGCTACTCCTTGCGGGGCCTGAGGTAAGCGTTAGATGCCTACGCGCTCAAGTCAGGCTCGCCTTAAAGACTTTCGGGTTGTAGCTATCTGGAAACAGACTCTGGCAGCTTATCTGTTGCCGCCAGCAAAAAATAAAAACTGCATTTAACGACGATATTTAAGATTCACAGCAAGGAGGTCCTAAACAGCAGCTGTCTGGCGTCTTCCTAGTGTTTTACGAGTCAAACCATCGATAACCGCCAGATCGCAAGTACATTAAAATATTACAAAGTCTGCATTTTAACAAAATTGGTTCTCATAAGTCTCGGAGCAGACGTTTTGGTAAAGTGCTGCCGCAGCAAGCACATAATGAAAATGGCGATGCGGGGAAATTGTTTAAGAACTGTTATTTAGATCTTGGCACCGCACATGTGGAAGTTCGTGAGTACTGCTTTAATGTCTTTATTTAAAAGAACGAATTGTATTAGAAATCACAAGAAGAGAAATCAGGCGTAACGTAATGATACACATGGATTCTTATTTGAGTCTCGTTTTATTTAACGTTTCTCGCTCAATTTCAGAAGTTAAGAATTTCTTTTCTCAAATTATCGCAAAAATCTCAAACGGCGCAAATACAACAACCTTATTGGGAATTATGTATTTGAGCCGTTTGGGGTTGAAACACTAGGGCCATGGGATCAGCAAGCAGTTAGTCGACTCTTCACCTGACCAGAGGCCCTAGACAATGTGCCATCCAATTAGCAAAAGCGACTGTCGAAATGACAAAGGAATTTGGTCACGCAAACAAGGCCACGTTGAATGGTAATGCTGATTCGTTGGCCAAAGAAAAGACCAGCCCTCTGGGGCTCTAGACAAGTGACATTTTGCTAGCGGTAGCGTGGCGAAGGCGATTGTCAATACGTCAAAAATATATGGAATTGACAGATGCTATCGAAATGTCACGTGATCAAATTCCTTTATTTTGGAATTTCGACAGTCGCATTCGCTAAATGAATGGCACATTGTCTAGGGCCTCTGGGCACTTTTCCCGTTGACAGCGATGTAGTTGAAAGTTTCGATGCCCTTTGAGTTCTTCCCCTCCCCTTTTATGTTTTCTACTAGTTTGTATTCAGTATTTATAAGTTTTATGTATTAGTGGTAAATAGTTTTAAAATTGATAAATAAATAAGTTAATTATCGCTGAATTGCGCAAACCTTGACTCGACTTTCCGAAATTATTTTTACCTTGAACTAAATACATACCGGTCTCAGTTTACCGTCCTAAATATAATTTATGGCAAAAACACCTTAAAAATTCGCGTCCACAGAGTTTCCCCTTTAATATTCATGTCATACAATCATCAAAGTGTTCATTTTAGCCGTTAAAACACATCATATATACAGAACAAACGCCTCAAATAAATGAGAATTTCTCAATTTACAGGAACAAAAATGCTGATAAAACAATTTACATGGAAAAGTTTGAGTACTGAATTGTAGGTGCAGAAGGTCGACTCCATAGGACGCACGAGTATATCTGGCGCATTCTCACATAGAAGCGGTTATCTGATTGACTTACATATGCCCATAGGTCAACTGGATTATTTCGACGGACTATTGAAGAAAATCAAAATCATTTATTTGCATAAATAAGGTACAGAAGGTTGGTAAAATTTACAAAATTGTTCTCTTATTCTGCCTTTAATTTCGGCGTGCAAATATAACATACTTTTACTTTTTATTAATTATTGATCATAATCATGCAGTCATTAAACATATACTTAATCCCATTAAAATGTGTTTGATTCAATTGAAATGTCAATATAATAATGAAGAAAAAAAAAATAATAACAATGCTGCTAACAATGCTGCGTTATTCTTCGGCTGCTGGTCTTCAACTCGCGTTAGACACAACCTCACCTGATAGCATAATGGCAAGCTATGATTTGGTCAACAATCGAGCACGCTTGCTTAGAAACCCTATTCACTCTTGACTTAAAAGCCCCCAAATTGTAGCAATCAGGAAACACAAGGGAATTACAGTACCTACGCACATATGTGGTATCTACTATCTAACGTCTGTGAGTGCGTGAGTTTTCTATCGTCCCCTCAAATGTATCGAGCTGACCTTCTGCACTTATCTATTTAGTAGTGTGACATAACATTATCATGCGGAGACAGCCAACATTCCCGCAACTTAAGCATTGTACAGCGTACAACACAAGATGAGCTTTCTGAATATGCGAATTGTGTGACGGAAATTCATCTTCGTGTGGCTGACTGTACTGCATAAACAGACATGCACTACGTTTATTTGAAAAACTTGGACTTCAAAGAACTGCTGTAGTTTTGTGTGGTTTTTAACTTTGAGTTATTATGAAGTTTAGTTTGTATGGCGTGAGAAAGTTCCGTAATCTCGCAGAAAAAAAAATGTTATCGTGGTTGACCGTAACCTGTGATGATGCATTTTATTTAACGAGCTCTAAATCAGAAGTCTGCCTACCAAAATCTATAATACGAGCTACACAAAGAAGATGACTGAACCAATATCAAATGATCTACTTACTGACAGGAAACATTGCATTAGAACATTTTTAACCTATTAATCAAATTATTATCTGTAGTCTGAAAAATATAATTTCCAAGGATCCATTTTCATGACTAATTCAGTAATTACCTACGGATACTACGAGTTAGAAAAAAATCCATTCCAATTAGTTCAGTCGTACATAAGTAGCTACGTGAGTAAAATACGAACATACAAACAGTTACATTTACGAAAACATCACGTCTTTCCCTAGTGGATAAATGTGGAAGGAATTAACAATATCATAATTAATCACTATTTTAAAAGAAAATAACAAATCTAATAAATAAACTAGACAGATTTATATCAGTTTCACCTACAACCAGTATTAGAATAATTACGATATTGTTGGTAATTTTGTTACAAAATTTTATCAAAGGTAAATTGTTTTGCGGATGAAACTTTTATATCAACAGACAGACAGGCCTGCTCATCTTTAAAACACAATTTTCAACCGACTTCAAAAAAAGGAGTTCTCAATTCGATTGTAATTTTTTTCTTTTTTTGTGTTTGTTACCTCATATCTCCGTCATTTATGAACCGATTTGAAAAATCGTGTGAAAGGATATTCTTCTCGATTGGATTCCCATTGACATTTTATCAAAATCGGTTCAGTAGTTTGGTTATTAAATCCAAATAGCTGAAAAAATAAGTGGAAAAATCATCTATGTATACGAAATTGCGGATTTTTGCTTTCCTGTGGCTTTCCAGTGGTGTTGTTAGGTGTGGGGTACCACTAAAAACTGAAAAATAAAAAACTTTTTCACAAAAAAAAACCGACTTCCGAATAAAAAACACTACAAAGTACAAAATAACTTTAATTTCGGAAGTCGGTGTGAAATAACGAAGAAGCAGAAGAAAAACACCGACTTCCGAAATTAAAGTTGTTTTGTACTTTGTAGTGTTTTTTATTTCGAAGTCGGTTTTTTACTACTTTGTCCCGTCAGGCATTCATTCCAGTTATTGAGGGTAATCAGAAAAGCTACATGACTTTGGTTTATTTAAGCACAAACCCGAAAGCTAAAAAATACGATAAAATATAAAACGACCTTTTAGAGTAAGTAATCCCTATTTTAGATGAAAGAAGTCCACTGCTGGACATAGACCTTCTCAAACGTCACTACAAAGACCGAGCTAAGCGAACATTAAATCTTTATTCTCAACTTTGTATCAAGACCGATTCTTGTTGTAACTACTTAAATCAATTTTATTTGTTCCGACATACAGCCGGCTTTCTCCCAATATGTCAGTACTTTGTGAACGGCTTTCCACTTACGGATCCCAATCCTTTACGCTCTTTGACTCTGATCTAGATTTTGGCAAGGAAAACTTGGCTGGAAGCCTCTTTGCTTGGGAGCCAAGCCGAATCTAGATTCTAACAAGAATTTCGTTGGCACATCCATTTGTGTTCGTTATTTTTGTATTCATTAGTCACCAATATAAATCGGAACACAATATTTAATTAGTGAGAACGGTTACACATTTTTTTTTATCATCAAATATTCTTCTTTTTTTCGTGGCAAATGACACAAATTAGTCCTTTTCCGACCATTATTTAGCAACGCCTCAAGTTTTTAAACCCATGAACGTTTTCACGGGATTTTATGACGATGAAACTGTAACCCGACAAAATTGAGTTAACACCGGCATTAAACATTAATACGCGAATTCTATGACAAAACGAGATTCTCCCCTAATCTGTCGATTAATATGGGTCGTTGGCGTTTTACAAATCGGGCAATCGAGGCAATCACGATAGCTGACCACATAAAGCTGCATCCACGTTGATGACAAGCATGAACGACTTGATAGATACTTCCGCGACAAACTGCTATCTAATGGTATCTTTTAATAAGAACATTTGAGCTCATAATGCTCGGTTTGGATATTATCGGGGAATGAGTGTAATGTTGTTTTAATGATGATGTTATGGAGTTTTGCTTTTGCCCATGAAAAGTGTATTATCATCTCAAGGAACCGTACAAGCTCGATAAAAAGTTATTTCGTTCTCCATGATCCAATTATATACCTGTATAATATGAAAAACAGTTCAGCGGTTTAAGCGTAAAAATTAAAAAAAGTAAAATTATTTACCTCCAAATTCATTATTGGTCTGGATTTTGAGCAACATACATAATGTCTTTTACTTGTTGAAGAAGTCACCACTTTGTTGGCAAGTTTCTTCAAAGTCTTAACTGGTTGTAGGATTTAAATAATGTTTTACGAGTTATCGTTAAAACTTATCATCTATTTTGATAAATGTAAACGTTTATAGCTGCTTTACCGGATATTAACGTTTTTACGAGCGCTCAGTCATAAACATTGATTTCAGTTATCCTTCTAACCTAACCGGCTTTTTATTGTTTTTGCTTACAAAAATAAGAATCGGCCCCGCTTATATTTACGTAAGAGAAATTGGATTGCCTAAAGCTACTCCGTCAAAATATCTAAATTGCCTACGGGCCGAGTTTCGATTGATTTGTGTCTCGGTAAAGTCGGGCAAATAAAAAGGGGCCTATGAACGTGTCCCTATCTACCAATTTGTTTTACGCCAAGTGTGAAACGATTATCTAGAATTGGCTTCGGATTTATAAAAAGTGTTTTAATTTTTAAATTCAGCTCATCAACAATATGGGATGCATGAAGGAGCCTCCTCGTGTAGCGGGAATTGTTCCATCAAGCACTCAACTGAACCGCGCGCTCGGCGCATCCTGGACAGACTCACCTAATACCTTATGAGACTGGCCAATCCTTCCCTTGCGGTGGTAGGGCTAACGCCCACCTGGTTCGCGACCCCTCTCACTGGAGTCAAGCAGCCTGCTGTGTTTCGTCGAGGCATGGGAGTACCAGTGCCATAAAGCATCTTCTGGGCATGCTCGCTCTATCATAGACCTCATCCATAGCTTTCCGTCAGGCGTGATCGGGGTCAAGAGCTAGCTCATTCATGAATAAAAAAAAATGCAGGAGCCTCATGCCAAACGGGTCAAACTTCAAGGTTAAGCTACACTTGCCGAGGTTGGTCCTCGGATCATCTTAATATACTGGGGTTACTAAGGAGAAATCCCAACGACTGTAAAAAATGTTCAAATGACAGCCGGGACCAACAGCAACGGCTGTAGGTCCCGGTTGTCATTTGAACATATTTTACAGTCGTTACGGGTAGTCAGATGCCAGACAAACTGACACCACTCTTGCTAAGGGATACCGTGTTACCCAGTTACTGGGTTTTGAAGGTCAGATAGGCAGTTGCTTCATGAAAAACCAGTGTTCACAGCTGAGTGCCAGTGCACTCAGCTGCTGTTCGATTAGACAGGATAAATTACATAATTTAGTATTTTACATTATAACAGCCGCATGGGCCGATCTTCAAGGTTAAGCAACGCTTGCCGAGTTTGGATGGGTGACCATCTTAAGATGCCGAGACTCCTCCGTGCTTCGGAAAGCACGTTAAGCCGTTGGTCCATGCTGTCATTTGGAGATCTTCTGGCAGTCGTTACGGATGATCAGAAGCCAGAAAATCTGACACCAGTCTTGCCAAGAAGTACCATGTTACCCAGTTAAAGGGTCGTCATGAGCCGCTGCACGAAAAATACTGGTATTCAGTTGAAGCCGGTTTGGCTGGGAAACGACACCAATATATAGTTGGTAAAAGGCTAGGCACATAAGGACATTCCTTTCCGCGCGTGTGACGTTAATTTTATATTTATTTTAAGGTCACATACGGTAATTTATATGATCGTATCGTGTACATATTTATGAGCTCGATATTTTAATCTGAGTTTGTGATATGATCTCGTTATTTTAAATTGCGTGTATGGTTTCACGTGACAAATTGGGACATACATGTATATGTATATCCATTGTAGGTAAAGTCAAAGTCAAAAAAAACTTTAAAAGGATGAAATACAGTAGATAGCAAAGAGTATAACCACCACAAAGTTTATAATTTGACCAATATTATGTTTCAACCATCTTGTTCGTCCTGTTATTTCGGATAACTTTTTACTCATTTGCAGTCATTCAAGAGTGCAAGTACAACCTAATCATTAAAATGAATCACTTTACTGTGAGAATTACACAGAAATATTTAAAAAATATTTTAATATTACTTTTCAGTATATGAAATAATAAACAGTATAATTCGACGACCATCTGTCGAAGCTTGCGTTACGCAGTTGGGTAAAGGGCCTGATACAGAAGGCAGTACTCCTCGATACGACTCGTAGAGTGAGGAGGTTCCTTTCTCTGGAGCCCTAACCACCGGTAGCTTGGACCCTGCTCCCGAAACCGCCCGGCGGACAACTATTTTTTATTTTTTTTAATGTTTTTTTTTGTGCTTTTTTTAATATTTAAAACTGTAATTAGTATATATAGAAAAATTAATAAAAAGTATAATATCATGTACTATTGACTAGCCCCGAAAACCGCCCGCCCGCTTCAAAATTTTCTTTCATATAAACCCGTCTATTTATTATATTTCTGTCTCTCACTACTATGCATACCGAGTCCAATCAAATATCAAAAGTACACAAAGGCAATAAAAAAATGTAGTGCCTAGCCTACCGTTATCGTATAAACGAATACCAATTTTATAATTGGAATACATCAAACCGATTGATCGTATGATTCAACTCGTCCCACATAAAGTTTTGGAGGCTTTCGTGCTAATTGAAACTGAATCCGTCCGTCAATACGAAATTGATATTCAAAAAGCATAATGTTAATAAAAAACCAAAAGCACAAATGAGATTCACCATACACTTCGAGAACGTTTCCCAATGAAAAACTATACTAATGAAATTAAAATAAAACTTTTGCAGGTATTACTTTTTTAATGGATGGGTAATCATCAAATGACTTCTGCCACTCTGGGTGAAGCGCGAGGGAGGGTCGGACTCTTACTGACTAAAACCATCCGTGCTCCTCGTAGTGCCCTTTGCTTTCCAGGGCCGCGGTAACTTTTTCGAACAAAATCCGCAACCCTGGTTTGCAGGTATACTTACGAACCTGCCAGGGTTGCGGAATTGTTCGTTAGAGTTTCTGCGGCAACGCAAAGGGTATTTGAAAGAAAACGGGTGGGTTTCAGTCAGTAGTCCACAACCACTTAAGTTCATGCTTTGTTCCGATAGAAATAAATGAAGAGAAAAATATAAATACACTCCACAACCACTCTTTCGCTGAAGCCAGTTCTCACTTGTATTTATTATTGCGTTCATTCATATTTTCATTTAAATTTCAAGCCCACACACATCAGTGAAGATTTCTTTGAGTCCGATTCAACTAATTAATTAATTGTTGCAACTTTTGATCAAAGGACGGGTGACGTCATGCGTTAAATTATTGCGATTCTGCGTCGGCGTTGCTCTGATTGCTTGCTCTTCTGATGATTTTACTTTGTAGGTTATTTGAGTTCTTGTAGATTTTATGGGATTGTGAAATAAAATTTATTTATAAATAACCTTTGATTTATTGATATTTAGCGATGCAATAAGTACAAGGTGTAGGTACCTAACAACCTTATTATGTTTTCGCGATTTCAGATATGCTCCCATTGTAAAAGTTGTTCACAATGATAAGTACAATGACCCCTAAAGAGGTATTGCGTTTATTCTGAACAACACCTTGTATTTAAGGAGCCTGTGGCTTTATAATAACAGCCGCACGGATCGATCTTCCAGGTTGGTACGTGGGTGGATGACCATCTTCATTATCATCATCATATCAGCCAAAAGACGTCCACTGCTGGACATAGGCCTCCCCCAAGTGTCGCCACAATTAACAACCAGTCCTGTGCGTCTCGCATCCATCGGCCACCAGCGAACGCTCACCAGGTCATCGGTCCATCTTGTGATGATCCACTGTAAATTATCGAGATTCCTTCATGTCAGTTGTGCCTAGATATTGTATATTCGTTACGGGTTTTTGGAAACCAAGAAATCCGACGTGAGGTGGTGGTGGTGGTGGTGGGTGTGGTGGTTTATAGTGGAGGTCATATAGGCAGTCGCTTCATGTAAAAAACTGGTAGTACTAGTGTACCAGTGTACCAGAGTACCAGTGTACCAGTGTACCAGTGTACCAGTACCAGAGTACCAGTACCAGGGTACCAGTACCAGAGTACCAGTACCAGAGTACCAGTACCAGAGTACCAGTACCAGAGTGCCAGTACCAGAGTGCCAGTACCAGAGTGCCAGTACCAGAGGGCCAGTACCAGAGTGCCAGTACCAGAGTGCCAGTACCAGAGTACCAGTACCAGAGTACCAGTACCAGAGTACCAGTATCAGAGTACCAGTACCAGAGTACCAGTACCAGAGTACCAGTACCAGAGTACCAGTACCAGAGTACCAGTACCAGAGTACCAGTACCATAGTACCAGTGACAATATACCAGTACCAGTGTACCAGTACCAGTTTATCAGTACCAGTGTACCAGTACCAGTGTACCACTACCAGGGGACGAGTACCAGAGTACCAGTGTACCAGTGTACGAGTACCAGGGTACGAGTACCAGAGTACCAGTGTACCAGTGTACGAGTATCAGAGTACCACTGTACCAGAGTACCAGTGTACCAGAGTACCAGTGTACCAGGCTGGTAGCTGCATTCGGCTAGATTGGTAGCCGTCCCTAACATATTTAGGAAAAGGCGGGGCCGATCAATTGGTTTTATAATTAGCGAATACTGTCTGAGGATATTAAAATTTTGCCAACGTCTAGACGTGTTCCCACATGTTACCCAACAAACTTCAAAACAGCAATCATCTGGGTTTACTTGTTCCGATCAGGCAAGATCTAGGTCAAGACTTCAAGAGCTAGTTCATCATGAAATAAAAATATTTTGTATTTACAACAAAATGGAAGCACCATTTTGTTGTAAATACAAAATATTTTTACCGTAATAACCAGTGATCGGATAGGATAATCAGGCGCTAATATACGTAAACTTCACATTTATTTCCACGAAAGTATGACACGGACATGCTTTCCGCCCGGATCCCGGAATCGTTCGAAATTCCTGAGATTGCTAAAACTGCCCGCATACAAAATAATAGTTAGAACTCGTTGTGAACTCATTGTATTTTTTTTTTAATTAATAAAGCCGATTTTTTATAGGTATTCCATTTGTTTTGAATAAAATAAAGATACGCATTTAAAATAACCACTAACAATATAACATAACATAACATAACATAACATATAATATAACTAACAATATAATTTAATTAAGTTTGTTACAGTGGTTTTTACAAAAATTGGTAAATCCGGGAAACCGGGATTACTTCTTTATTCAAAAAGGAATTATAATGTTATTCTTTAACGGAAAGAAGTTTAGGTATATAAGCGCCCGAATATCCGATCACTGGTACTACAATAGTAGCAAACCTCTATACTAACGAATCTCCAAATATAACATGTTCCCAGTACCAACTTACCAACTAAGATAAGTTATCAACCTTATCTTTTCCCGATGAAAAGAGAAATAATTTCAGTCCGGAAATTAAAGACACCTAAATCTACAGGCACATCCTGTAGATATAAAATAAAACCTCTCACCAAGAAAGCCTATCTCATCTCTTATTCAAAGTACTCAACCAAGTTTCAGAACTATTTCAATTCACTGAAACGGCCTAATTCAGAGACACTTTCAGGTAATAACCATAAATTACGAGAGAGGTGTCAATTGAGAAAACGACTTATCAATTCAATTTATTAGAGTATTTAAATTGTTATATTATGGAGTGAGAAATCATGTGGATGAAGAGTCATTTCTAGCTCCTGTAATACAATGTACACCAGTGCTGGAGCTAGGGAATTCATAAAATGTTTTACAAAATTTACGTCAATGAAAGATTATTAACATCTAACGTAACATTTTCTTGTTCTTTCCCCAATTATTTATTTTGGGATCGATAAACAATTTCTGCTTCTTCTATCCTTATCAATTGTTCGTCGCCTCAGTAGTTACGACTGTAACATAAGTTGGTGATAAGAGTATTCAGTATGTTCTCGGAAGTATAAGGATCCAGATATGTGTTGATCTTCACGACAAAACGACGATAGACCAGGGAAACAAGGAATTGAATATATGAAAGAACTAGCTTTTGCCCGCAACTTCATTCGAGCATTATATCCAGTTTTTTCTATTTTTCTTTTTATTTATTTTTTTAAATTTCGGGAAACCCTTTCCACTAGGAAAGGATTGTCCGAACTCTCCCGAACCTCTCCTACACTCCCCAAGAAACCTACATGCCAAATTGAGTAGTAGTTTTGGCTGTGCGTTGTCTGTCAGTAACTCCATAGTTATTTCCCAACTATATTGGGGTCGGCTCCCAGTCAAACCGGATTCTGCTGAATACCAGTATTTTACGTAGAGCGGCTACATACCAGACCTCCACAACCCTAGTAACATGGTACTTCTTGGCCAGACTGGTGTCAGATTTTTTGACTTCTTACAATCCGTAACGACTTCCAAAGATCTAGAAGTCATAACGGAAGATTTTTGAGTATGTATTGATTATATTGATTTTTTACGTAGTCCATATCGTTTGATTGATCTTCCCCTACACTTTTAGCCATCCATATTCATAGTCAAAACTTTCCTCACCTTTTCTTCATTGCTCTGAATAACTTATAAATACCCGACGTCAAGGCACATTGACCTTTGTATCCATGTGTTGCCATGGATCGTAATGACGGTATATTCTAATGAATTAAATGGTTTTACCAAAATTGGGTTTGACCTTTACTTTTGAGGAAAATACAACATCCTCATTTGTGGTATTTTGATAATTATGTTATAAAACGTAATGTCTATAAATGCCTTTTAGCGTAATAGATTCAGGCCCACTCTTTTTCACGGAGAGGAGGCCTGTGTCCCAACAGAAGAAAAAAAAATCTTATAAAAATTACTGTACATAGAGGCTAAATAGTTCTGTTATCCTGTATGAACTGTGCTATACATTGACCATAACTAACTCATCCTACTTACAGTGAAACGTTGCAGTTTTTTTAATCCAACATTGATTGTACATTTTAAGTAGCAATAAAACGTTTGTACCAATCGGTTGTTTCACACTCATTCAACATAACATTGGACAGAATGTTGGCAGTTACGCCCCAACTTATATTGTGACCCTATTCCGGTTTTACAAGTCTAAAATTGTCAACTAAGAATTAAACATGTATACGTTGCAAAAACCATCACAAATCAACTTTAAACAATTACTTACAATTATTAGTCACCACATAAAATAGGACTCAGGTTCAATAAAAAAACCTCCCTCAAAAGAGCACAATTTCTTCCTTCCAGACGAAAATAAATGAGATAGCATAAAATTGAGCCATGAGGTCGCATTGATTCACTGCCTCCATTGTATCAAGATTGAAAGAGATAGCCGCCCATCGGATTAGGCTATATAGCCCAAAGTCATTGAGACGAATACCTATAAGGTCTCATTCGAAAATCCCGCGTATTCCAAATGTCTGCGGCTTATTGGAATCTAGATAAATAGGTATGAAAAAAGGATTTAGAAAATTCGCTCCCTTTTAACAGGAAGCTGTTTTGTAATTTGGAAAGCTTGCCTGCCTTGTTGAAAATTCTAGGTTTTTGTCGTAATATTTGAGGTGATATAGAAAAAAACTACTTTCTAATCATAATATTACAAAAAAAAACGACAGAAATAAAACAAAAATTTCAGTAACTTGATGCTAGCTTTTTTTTAAACTCCAAGAGACCAGTAAATTGAGGTTTCTTTTATCTAAAAATACGTATCAGAGCAACAAATAGCGATATTATGCGGGCCTAATATTATCTACACTGAACCTGCCTACGGCTCCCGGACTATTTGACACAGATTTTTATCTAAATTCAAGGACTGGGACACCGTTTCTAAGAGCCTATTTATTCTAGTTTTTTTCGCCAAAAATGCTTCAGTTTACTTTCAAACCGTATATCTTAGTGAAACCTATTTACATTGTAATTTATTTTTACATAATCTTAATAATAAAAATATACTTACCAAGGTTTTAGTGTTTCCGGTGGGTGTACCCAAGTACTTATTACCGTTATTTATTTAAAAAAAAAAGAAAATAAATATAACTATGGAGGGTTGCTATCAGCCTACTTGATGTTAGTTTACATGAGCCATGTTTTACGGCGAAATGATGTAGAATGATGATTTTTTAATTCATACTGCGTGAGTAGGAGCTTGTGGCTAAAAAATAGCAGCCGCATGGGTCGATCTTTAAGGTTAAGCAACGCTTGCCGAGGTCGATCTGTCGATGGGTGACCATATTTTCATACCGAAAGCACTAAAATTAAGCCGTTGGTCCCGGCTGTCATTTGTAGATCTTTGGCAGCCGTTACGGATTGTCAGAAGCCAGAAAATCTCTAGTCTTGCCAAGAAGTACCGTGTTACCCAGTTAATAGGTTGTGGAGGTCTGGTAGGTAACCCGACATAAAATACTGGTATTCAGCTGAATCTGGTTTGACTGGAAGCCGACCCCAAAATAGTTGGGAATATGCTAGGCATATTATGATGCCTATGTGCGTAAGTAGGTCTGTTAGTCATCCCGGTCCTTTGGTAGGCGTACCCGAGATTGTCAAAAAAAAAACTAAATAATAATAATATTTACATATTAATTTTCAAACAAAAATTATACATTGTTGGTTTGTTTACAAAGATAATCTGGAAGTATTTATTCTTTTTGGATGGGAAATCATCAAATGACTCCTTTCGGTCTGGGTGGAGCGGGAGGGAGTGCCAGACTCTTACTGACTGAAATCCATACGTTTTCTTCCTAGTGCCCTTTGTGTTCCAGAGCCGCAGTGACTCTTTCGAACAAAATCCTCAACCCTGGCATTTTTCATTTTTTTATTAATGGGCTAGCTCTTGACCTCGGTCACGCCTGATGGAAAGCGATAGATGAGGTCCACGATGAAGCGAGCGTGCCCAGAAGATGCCTTGAGGCACTGGTACTCCCACTCGTCGACGAAACACAGCAGGCTGCTTGACGCCAAACTCCGGTGGGAGGGTGGTCGCGAACCAGGCGGGTGTTAGCCTTACCACCGCAAGGGAAGGATTAGCCAGTCTTATAAGGTGTTAGGTGAGATTGTTCAGGATGCGCCGAGCGCTCGGTTCAGTTGAGTGTCTGATGGAACCAATTGCGCTACACGAGGAGGCTCCTTCATGCATCCCAAACATCTCGAACCTGGAATTGATCTCTGGAAGTAACCGCTGAACTGATTATATAAATCTTTCTTTGAGAGAGACAGCTTCTCTTTCACCGAGTGCCATAGGTCTGGGTCGGGGTGTGTACTATGTCGTCCGAAAAATTACAAATTCTATAGGCTATGTTCAAGTGAAACCGTGAGAAAAAGCTTGAAGTTTTGTAAAAGGTCTTGTTTATGCAAGAACGCGCTCCTTTTCATTTTAATATCAAATCATCTCTTTTCACTTGTATTATAAGGGATTCAAGAGCATAAATTATGCGGGTACGTAGATTATGCTATATTGAGCGCTTTACAATAATGAATGATTTCGATGTAATCAAAAGGTTAGGATTATTCACACATCTTTAAATAATTTCATAGTACCTAGATATAGAGCATTCATATTGTCACATTATATTCTTGAATCGACACAACTGTTTATAATGAATATATTCAGAATTTATTTAGAGAGAAAGAATCTCTTCAAATTAATTTCGAATATATTTTAGACGTAAAACGTCAAACAGCCCACCGTTACTAAAACATCAATTAGAAAGAAGTAATTAGGAAAGTTAAATAGGAAACCCACGCTTTTCCAAAGTTGTTGTAAAATATTGTTCTAATAAATCTATAGCTTTATGGACATTCGTTAGTCGAGCTAGAGACATTTAGGGTACTGGACGTCAAGCGAACAAATAATTTTCGTTTTGGGTTGGGTTCCGTAGCCGAAACGGAACCCTATCACTAAGCCAACGCTGTCCGCTTGTCTGGTAGCGGGCTGTATCTCATAAACCGTAATAGGTAGACAGAGTATGTATCTCCATTGCCGCTATAACAAACAGATTGAAACACACTTGATATTCTGGTTGGTGAGTAAGAACTTGCCAAGTCACACTATTGGAAAGGAGAGGACAAGAATTTTCCATTAACTAAATAAATTTTTCCATGACAGAAGCTATGATTCAAGGATCTTCGAAAGAACTTAGGTAGACGATTGGATGTCAACTTCTTTTAAGCGAAGCCGTTATGAAGAAACTTGGCATTCTTTCACATTCCTTGTTGCAACGGTTTACACCTTGATACAGAATTTAGATGTTATTTATTACGTTATTAGGACGACGTGGTTGTTGGTACTATAATTACAACCTTTTTTTTATGGATGGGAAATCATCAAATGACCCTTTCCGCTCTGAGTAGAGCGGGAGGGAGTGTCAGACTCTTTCTGATTACAACTCATCCGTGCTCCTTTTGTTTTAATGGATGGGAAATCATCAAATAACTCCTGCCACTCTGGGTGGAGCGGGAGGGAGTGTCAGACTCTTACTGACTATAACCCATCCGTGCGTCCGAATGCCTTTTGCGTTCCAGGGCCGCGGTGACTCTTTCGAACAAAATCCGCAACCCTGGCAGGCCAGACCTACTCCGTCTGTTAATAGAGGCGCGATTTTAGCCCCCTTTTGTAAATATAGGGGTGACGTTATGTTGACTCATTTTAGTAGTGAAAATACATTAATGATACCAACCTACTAAAAGTAAATAAACAAAATAAATAATAGTTCGTGTTTTGACCTAAAAGCTTTGAGATTTTGAAACAGTGTCAATATCTAAGGACGTTGGACGTCTATAATAGGTGTCAAACCTAATTGATTCACGTTCTATTTATTTGAATAACAAAAGGAAATAACGGTTGCCATTCAACGTGGCAATGCTGCCAGTCTTTTGGGCACGTTTCCGGATGACAGCGATGCGGAGGAATACTTCCACGCCTACGTGTTTTTGTTTAGATATGTAGGTACATATATGTATATAGTTAGGTTTTAGTAGTTATAAATAGTTAAGAAAATTGTTTTAAGTTAGTTGTTTAAACATTTATTGTTATTTGCAAAATAAAAACCCTTACAAATTTATTTTTTCAATTTTTTTTTAGGTCAAAGCTTTTCTTCAGGCAACTGAAAAACCGTTACAACGTCAGCCGAATAGGCACGGAAACGATCATTTAATTCTTATTTCAAAGGGGCAAATCTACAAATGCCAAATTGAAGTGGCAGTGGGCAGGGCACATTGCTCGCAGAACAGATGGTCGATGGGGCCGAAAAGTTTTGGAGTGGCGACCGCGTACCGGAAGACGCAGCGTTGGAAGGCCTCCCACAAGGTGGACCGATGACCTGGTGAGGGTCGAGGGTAACCGATGGATGCGAGACGCACAGGACCGGTTGTTGTGGCGACACTTGGGGGAGGCCTATGTCGAGCAGTGGACGTCTTTCGGCTGATATGATGATGATGATGATGATGAATCTACAAATTAAGAATCGTTCGCTTAGGCATCTCAAACGCAATCTACCAAAAACGCCTTTAAATTCCCCTACATTTTAACAGATTGCGACTGAGACGCGAATGTGAACTTTGCTTTAAAATGAGTAATATTGACCCTCAGTAGGTACTAAGCATGCTCATCAATTTGCAACTAGTATTTAAACAAAAGAATAGCATATTATTGCCAAGGGATCTCGTTGAGTCAGAACATAATAAGCTGATTATGTACCTACCTACAAACAGCTTTAAATCATAAATATTCCGTTATATTTCAACAAAAATCTAATTGAAATAATATACTCCAGAGACTTAACATGCTAACATTAAATTAGATCCAAAGATCCCTTTGGAACCTTCTAAAATTCTATGAAAAACGAAAGATAATTAATTCACGTGCTACCTGCATCCCTTATTTAATGATCTCATTAGGGATTGAGCAAAATGAATGGAAGCCATTCACGAGGGTATTAGATTTTCTCCGAATCAGAGATCTACGTCGTATTGAAAATTGTTAATTGATTAGTAATCGAACCGTGATGTTATGGACCTCACATATTGCTTTGGATTCATCACTTTTCGATTTCCAGTTCAGAGATTTCAATGAAAATGGAATTTGGGGTTGT
The DNA here is from genome assembly GCA_947386135.1 of Melanchra persicariae. Taxonomy (NCBI): domain Eukaryota; kingdom Metazoa; phylum Arthropoda; class Insecta; order Lepidoptera; family Noctuidae; genus Melanchra; species Melanchra persicariae. The sequence goes on along the minus strand of OX376655.1, from coordinate 5,369,732 downwards.
ATTAGTAATTGAATGATCGCATTAGTTAATTGAATAGATATCGGTTGGGCTGTGAACAGTTTTCGACCCTTTGCGATCAAGTGGGCTTCATCGCCGGCTTCTTTTATATGTAAACGGCCGGCCTCGGGTTTGTTTGTTTTAAGGTTGGGAATTAGTTTTATTTATTTGACTGTTTTTAGAAAAGTATAAAATTCTTTTTAATGTAAAGTTTTTTACCGGAGTAGCGGCAAAAAATTTTAAGCCTTTGCCATGAAGTGGATCAGCATAGAGAAGTTAAAGTAATGGTTAAATTGATGTTATAATTATGTCGCATCTGTCTAAAAAGGTAGACAGTATACAAAAAGTTGATCAATAAAAACAAAGCCGAGAGCACTGTTTCATCAAGTAGAACGAATATAAAAAGTGTAAAAGAATAAACGCAATACCTAAGGGGTCATTCTGAACCACTTTCACTATGGGACCAACACTAAAATCACTAAAAAAAAAATCGACAGTCCCATACATTTATGTGTTCATACCTACCTCGACAAAATGTACTGAACAGCTGATTTCTTTTTCGCGTTTTCAGGGGTCTCATAGGAAAAGTTATTCATAATGATGAGTACCCCCTAAGATGTATTGCGTTTATTCTGTTACGTATGTTGTATATAAAGTTATTCAATATAAAAAGGTGACCCAGCCCAAAGGTCATCCTTTACTTGTACCAACCTCTCCAATTACAAAAATCAGCAATCATCCCAGGGCGCTTTGTCCGACAGCCGGAAAGGGCCTTCAGCTTCCTAATGGTCCCTTAATGGGCCCACATCGTAGCTGTGTTCATTATATTCCCGCTTCGATGAAACGGTCTCAATAAAGCAAATAATACATCATTCATACTATTGACAAGATCAGTACCTTCTTTATAAAAGCATTGTGTAAGTTAAATTATAGGGTTCATTAAATCCATACATCCACTTTAGAAGGTTAAAGTGAATTAATGGAAAAGTTTTTCTGTAAATCTAAAAATTTGGTATAATATAAAATTTAACTGATTTAATTTAGCTGATGTCCAGCAGTGGACGTCTTTCGGCTGATATGATGATGATAATGATGTTTAACTAAAATTTGACAGGAGTGTAGACCATGAACTGGATTATAGTCGACGCCAGATAAATTTGCAATAACGGTCTTTGTCCTTTCTTTAAATATCTCTTCGTAGTTACCTGGACAATTTATTATAATGTAAATTATGAATCGATTTTTATTATTCACGATAGATGTCGGTTCAAGATAGCGTTTTGTCTGTTCTGTTTTCGGAATTAATATAGGTGGTTAATTAATATAGGTGGGTCATGACAGTTATTGCAAATTTATCTGGCGTCGACCAAAGGACATAGGATATTTTAATCCTGGTATTATGTTTGCGTGGGATAATAAATCAATTGTAACATGGGTGAAGTCACGGGCAGATATTAGTTTTAGATAAAATCGATTTGCGAAAAGGGGTGCTGTGTGAACAAGACTCTTTAGTACAAACAAGAACTTCGAAACCTCTTTTGTATTGAAAATACTCACTGTTAATAATAAAGTATATTGGAACAAAGTTTCCCATCCGGAGCTACTGTTTGATTACAGAATTATTATTATAAAAGTTTCCGACGTCACTGGAATATGAAAGAAAAATATAGTGATTAATTTTATTTAGTTAGCTCCTATACTGCCGTCGTACACAAAACGAAGTAACCAATTTCCGATTTTTAGAGAATAACTTAAGGTCGGAAATCAGTCATCGGGAATCAGTTTTCGGTGTGCATCTGTTTCTGTTACTGATCGGCTCGAGCTCCTAGGCATGGAGTTGACATCCAGTCTCAACTTCGGCGCCACCATCGAGTACAAAGCCAAAATTGCGGCCGAAAAGCTGGGCATCCTAAATAGGGTGAAGCGATACTTCAGGCCTGGACAGCTTTTAACCCTTTACAAAGCACAAGTCCGATCCTGCATGGAGTATTGTAGCCACCTATGGGATGGCTCAGCTAAGTATCAGCTTGCCGCGCTTGACTCGGTGGAACGCAGAGCTAAGAGGCTCATCGGTGACGTAAAACTGGTGGATGCCAAGCTACATAGCTTGGCTCATCGCCGTAAGGTTGCCTGCTTATCGGTTTTCTACAGATTGTACTTCGGTGAGTGTGCCCAAGAACTCCACGACCTCTTTCTACCGGCCCCCTTCTACCATCGGACATCCAGACGCACCTACCACCAATTTGATTCTATTCCACCAATTCGCACTAAGCGTTTCCGAACGTCTTTTATAATGCGCACAGCAGGAGGAGTGGAACTCTCCGGCTTGCGTCTGTTTCCAAAAGCTTACAACCCTAATCTCTTTTAGAGTGAACAGGCTCCTTCTGGGTAAGCTCGCTCCATCGTAGACTTTGTCTCTGTCATCTCTGACTGTGACTAGAGTCAAGAGCAAACCCATCACTAATAAAAAAGTCACTTCGTTTTGTGCAGATACGTCCTTTCTTATGACGGCAGTAGGTTTCCTAACTTTCTTGAAAACGCCGAAAGCATCCTAAGAATCGAAGGAAATAAAGGACTCAGTTCCTAGGAACTGAGAACTCTCAATGGATTCAATAGATTACTAGAAAAGAAAGTATGTTCAAGTGCTTGAGAAGTTTTACAAAGTTTGCAGCTGTTGGCAATTCCGTTGCAAGAATTGGTAATATTCAAATGTAGTTTCAGATTTTCTGCATTCAAATGCTAGAGTTTCTTTGTTGATAAAAATTCTTATTACGTATGTCGAACTGTCTCAAATATGAAAAGAATCAATGTAAGTTATGGCTTCTTCTTAAAAATAAAAATGTACCTTGTAGTTGGGGTGAGTAAGTTATTAAAAAATTTGTTGTTTTTTTATTGGCATAAACTTTAATTTTAGTGTAAAAATATACTACCAACCTAACCAACGGCGACTTTGGGCACCCTGACTCGGACAGGTTAGGTTAGAAGAGGACGGAGCGAGCGAAGCGAGAGAACAGACCCCGCCATCTCCTTCGTGGCTTTTTGTTTTTAAACCCTTGAGACCCGCCAAGCGGGGCTCCTACTACGCCTTTTAGGCCACTTTAAAGTGATTTGAAGTTAGGTTCAAAGATTGGACATTTTGGGAGTTGGACATTTTGAGAATTAGACGTTTTGAGAATTGGACATTTTGGGATCTGGGCAAAATACCCAAATCCCAAAATGTCCAATTCTCGAAGACACCGTTGGACATTTTGAGAATTGGATATATTGACCCTGAACGCAGGGAGACGTTTAGTTACATCCGCTATAACCTAATGTCTATAACGTTTAAGCAACTTTATGTTTATTAATTAAAGAAGGAAGATTTAAGGACTTTCATTTGTTTACTTCCCTTTACGTTCTTATTCATTTTATGTTTTTCTTAATAAAACACATTTAAAAAAAACACGGTATTTCCTATTTTTTTTTTTGGAAGTTTTTAGTTTAAAGCCTGTGGCCTATTATATTAATAATTTATTCAAATAAAGCTGTAACCCCAAAACGACCGCCGTTCTCCACCAGAAAGAGCTTCTACCAGCAAGAACTTTCTCTCAAATCAAATCAAATATTATTTGTGTACACGGGTAAAAAATGTGAAACAATTACAGGGTGGGTCTCTGTCTCTTTTATCTACAAATGATTGAAATTCTGCTTTCAATAGATTAATGTAAAGGAATTCATATAGATCTATTATTACTACTATCTCATGATATTTTCAAAAAGTAAGCAAAAAAAAACCAATGTTTTACGATCATAACTCCAAACTGTAAATCTACCGTAGCAAATGAAAAGCTTTAAATACAACAATATGCCAAGTCATGGCCTAATAAATAGGTATGGCTTTGAAATAGGAACGGCGTTTCAAATTGATAGAAACGTCAAAATGACTGTCGTTTATAGGTTGAACAGCACTTCCAGTAAGTGCGCCGAGTCATTTCTATTGGGGAATCATTCGGTTTGTATATTATTATGTAGCTATAATATGCGTTTGTATACCATTTTTAGGCAAAGTAAAGGTTACAAGAAAAACAGGAAATGCGAAAAAAGACTGCTAGATGTCAACAGCAAGTTCTTACTAAATAAATTATCGCACAAGTGGCTATTATGACCGAGTTTTTCCTAGTGTGGTACAAGTAATAACAATACGAGTATCAATCGTTGTGAACGTCACCGTAATTTGTTGCCAAAGCACAAAGAAAAGTGATCGGCCGGCTTGCCAGCTGCCGCACATGCGAAGCAGTGCGGCGCGGCGTTGCACGAGCCGGCCCTGTGACCGGGCTGACCACAGCGGAAGCAGTGGTCACTGCGGTCCACCTCCGAGGTGCAGAGTGCTCCGACGTGGTTGCCAACTTGGCAACGGAAGGACCTCAGAGGTCTGGGCTCCAGCAGTTTGACCTGCGCGGAAACCCAGCCCACCAAGAGCCTTCGGCCCTCCGAAATTTTCTTGGCCCCCGACACGGGGCAGCTCACCACAACGGTTGTCACGGCATGCCCGTGTTGTCAGGACGGATGGTGCCCGCCTTCATCTACTCTGCAGAGCACTCCCCTCGTCCTGACGACGGCGGCCAACACCTCCTCCTCCGTGACGGAGTCATGTGCGCGTGGTTCTATAGGACTAATGTAAAAGAATAGCAAATTCTTATTCTACCACATAAAATAAAGAACGCTGTCCCTTTTCACTTGTACCACAACCCAAGAGTTTATTGTGTGGACGACCCGTCGTTTGTCTAAGGACTAATTTCCTTGAGGCTCAAGGACGAACGTCGATGTTACCCCATTTATATGAACGAAATATTTGCGAAATAATGACACGGATAATCTTCCCTTTATGTAGTAGTTAAGGTCAAGTGCAATGTAAGCTCATTAAGCGAAAATTATTTATTTAGAACCTTCTAATGTTACCTTGTTCCGTATGGTGTCGGACGTAAAAGAGTAGCACCATCTCATCACATCCAGTGGGTGTCGTAAGAGACTCACCATCAGAGAATGGGCCGCAGCATTCTCTGTAGGTATATTGCTACAGCTACACTGCGATCGTCAACCCTCCCTAATTTGGGCCATGTCCAGCAGTGGACATCTTTTGGCTAATAAGATGAATGTTATATCTTGTCGTTAAAGCCGCTTTTATTTCTGAGGCCATTTCTGTAGTATTCAAAGTATTTTATCATAGTAGGGAAAGAATCTCTCAGTGAAATATGACCTAATAATATTCTACTACGGACGCCAGCAATAATGGTAGGTCCTCTTATTTCTAGCACTTTTACGGTTTGGTTCAAGGAATCTTTTTCTTACTTTTTCTGATACGAGTTTTTCTTGTATTACCTATATTTTTTTTAAATCAGAGTGCAATTATAAAGCCAATTAGCAAACAACTATGTTGAGGCAGCTTCCAGTCTAACTGGGTGCAGCTTAGTACTAGAGAAACCAGTATTCTTTATTTTGCTGCCTTTAAACTATATAATAATGTAGGTACTATCTATCTTCTGATATATAAAATTCTCGTGTCACAGTGTTAGTTGCCATACTCCTCCGAAACGGCTTGACCGATTCTTATGAAATTTTGTGTGTTTATTCAGTAGGTCTGAGAATAGGGCGTAAACTATGTGTAGGGTAGGTGCAGGGCCCGTTAGGGACAGAGCCTGCCAGAGTTGCGGATTATGTTCGAAAGAGTTACCGCGGCCCTGGAAAGCACGGATGGGTTATAGTTATTAAGAGTCTTACACTCCCTTCCGCTCCGCCGAGTCATTTGATAATTTCCTGTCCAAAAAAAGAAAAGGGTAGGTGCAGGCTTTGTGTAGGGTAGGTGTGGGCTAGGTAGGTAGCCAGTTGACGAGAGCGAAACCGCGGGGGACAGCTAGTATGTATACATATATAAAAATGTATCACGCCTTAACTTGAGAACGACTTCATTCATCGATTTCATTCATCTTTTTTTTAAGTCTTCTAATACTTTGTAGAAGGTTCTTACTGAAAGAAAAGCTAAGAAAATTTCACAGAAAAAAATATTCCTACGGGAACGGGGAAAAACTAATAAAGCTAAAGAGATTGTTTTTTCTGAACGCGCTGGTCTCTGGAACTACCTGGCGGACTTGGAAAAAATATTTTTGTTTAGGATAGCTAGGAAGGATAGGATAGGATTCATGAGGAAGGCTATACGGTAACGCGAAATTTGTACGGAACGGGGTATGCGCGTACGAAGTCACGAACAAAAGCTAGTTTATTAAACAATAACCCAGTAACTGTGTAACATGATACTTCTTATCAAGACTGGTTTAACATTTTCGGGATACTAAGTACCCGTAACGATTGTCAAAGATATCCTAATGACAGCCGAGACTAACGGTATAACATGCTTGCCAAGGCTTGAGTTTCAATATGTATAGCCACCCATCTTTGGAACGACCTCCGCAATTGTTGCTTAACCTGGAAGATCGACGAGTGAAGCAGTTATAATTTAGCCACAAGCCTCATGAAGTGGTAAAACTGGCTACGAGTACTATCCAGTCAACGCGACAAGGTGGTAATTATTTAAGTATCACCGGTCTTCAAGGCTATATTAAAAGAAGGTATTTACTATGCTAACAGTTTAGCTTTAGAACTAATTGCCAGCGGTTACCGCAAACCGCTTCAAAGGTAGTCATACATTAATAGATGGTATTTTTAAGTCAAGTAGCCTGACCTCTGGGTAAAAAAAGTTCATTGCTTTCCTAATTATTTTCGGGAAAAATATGAAGGTTAAGGGATGATAAACAATTTTTTTTTAATATTTTTAATGTATTTATTGAACACTAGCTGCTGCCCGCGACTCCGCCCGCGTCAAAATTCTAAATTATCCCAAGGGAACATACTCCTGGAACGAAAAGTATCCTTTATCCTATTTCAGAACATGATCTACCAGTGTGCCAAATATCATCCAAATGTATACAGCCATTAAATACGTGACGATATAACAAAGTCACTTTCGTATTCATATACGTCGTGTAACAGAAAAAACGCAATAAGGGATCATTATACTCATCATTATGAACAACTTTCACTATGGGACCAACACCGAAATCGCAAAAAAGAATCGATTGCCCCATACATTTCTATGCGCATAACTCGACAAAATGTACCGGCTGATTATTTTGACGCTATTTCGGGTTTGATCCAATAGTATTTGTACATTGACACCTTTTCAGGTATTGCGTTTATTCTGTTACACGTTGTAGAACATATTATTGTGGAAACAGCAACAATTTAGGTGATACGTAACAGTATTATATGCCTGTATTCTGCCACAGTATGAGGCATACAAGTATTGTTACTAAATACAGGTACATTTTACAATAATGATACTGAGCAATATACGGTATACACATTGCTAATGAATAACATAACATTAAAATTGTAAACAGCAAAAAATTTTCTGCAAATAAAAACATCATTTAAATATCATGTTCTTTCAACGATACCTCAACAACTAGACATCTAAAGGACACTCACATTTTCCTGATCATTTGTTACAAAACAAAGACCAAACGGCAAAATACGGGTATCCTTTGAACTTCACTCACCCGAAAATTTGCCTCGTCACCGAATAATTAATCATATTTCTTTGATAGAAAATTGAATTGTTTATTTTCAATACGCATCGGTATTCGAATATTTTGTTTGGATTGTCAAATTGGATCAAACGATTAGCAAAAACAATATGGCGGATTGAATTTGTATTTTTTTTTTTGTTTGATTACTATTTTGTTGTTGGGCGTTTTCTTAGGTTTTTATTAGAACAGAATATCAGTCAATTGTTATATTAGATAGGTACCTAAATTATCATCACCGTTTATTGTACCAAATTGTATTTTGTAACTCAAGTTGCTAACACGAGGTTTCATCATAAATATTGCACACATATTGACCCCGGGTTAAAACTAACTCGGCATTACAAGTATTATTACAGATAACATACAAACAAGTACATGAACTGTAATACTAACCGTGATATGTGAACATGCTGAAGTGAATTCTAAAGACATTCTCTGCCAGTCAGCCTTTGGCTTAAAAATATTACACAGTGGTAAGTTTGTAACAAAAAGTAAATCTATATCTTCTATATGTATTAAAAAAAGCGACAGATGGATGTATGTATGTTTGTTACTCAATCACGTCAGAACTGCAAAACGGATCTTGATGAAATTTGATGCAGAGAGAGGTAGATTATAGTCTAGATTAACACATAGGATACTATTTATCCTGGGAGTATGTTCCCTTGGGATAATTTTCGCCATTAACGCGGATGGAACTAGTAATAATTCTAAATCAATATAAGTATCGCAAAGTCGTATTTTATGATACTACTTTTATTTCTAAAATAAAATTCACTCATCTGCTAAAGTAATAAACTCGTGTCTCAGAATTGTTTTCTACTCAATGTTCTGAAGTACAAAATCAAAACAACTCCATCTCTGGGAGCCTAAGCAACGCTTCTACCACCTAAACCTGCACAAGTCGCCGCTATTTCTTCTGTGGTCCACGACACTTCACCGTATCACTACTAAGTGGCAATCTCATCTGTAAGACAGCCACCGTAGCGCATCCAATCTTGAAGTAATTGCGCTGTCATTAGACTACGTCAGTTTGTAGTGGATGAATATGGTACAGTCGACTATGAGAATTGGTAACTTGGTCTGTGTGGTAACACGTGTGGTTACTAGAAACCACACGTGTATCGCGGTGGTTGTGCAGCTACTGTGTTCATTTTACTGACAAGAAAGTGGTAATAATACCTACAGTAGAAGTCTGTAGAAATCTCAACAAAATTATGCTAAAGAGTGATAAAAAACTTGATCAATGAAGCAATTTTTAAGTAGGTATTAAACGTTTCGTATAAGTCTGAGTGTGAAAATACCATGTTATGGTATTAGTTATAAGAAAGAAGAAGAAGTGTGAGAGTACACATATATAATATACGGTCTGTATTATGGGAGCAATAAATACTAGAATCTACAAAAAAAAACAGCGGTGCTATGCATCATGATCGAGTAGTAGTAATAATAACGAAATATACCAATGCCAACTCTGAAAACTACCGTTAGTTTTCAGAGTTGGTCCCATTGTAAATTTCGTTTATTTTCAAGCGTAACATCATTCATACAAAGTAAAACACAATGTAATACTTACTTACGTTGCTAACTGTACCTACGTTAATTCAACACCTAGGGGGTCTTAGTTTATTAAACTAAAACTGTATACGATATTACAAATCTTATCATCCCATTAATATTACCAACAAACAAAATCTAACTTCGTAATCTGTTTGATACATGAGCTTATCTGATTGATAACAATGTTTTTTGCAACTCAGATAAAAGTTATAGTGAAAAGCAGTGATGAACAGCTAATGCCTATCTGAATGTGTGTAATCATTTCTATTTAAAAATGATTTATGCATAAACTTATAGACGCGTTGTTACACTCTAAAATGGCAAAATAAGAACATAGTACCTAATGATTTGTTTTATGATGGAAAATCATCAAATGACTTCTTCTGCTTTGGGTGGAGCGGACTATCAGACTCTTACTGACTAAAACCCATCCGTGCTCTTCATAGTGCCCTTTGCGTTCCAGGGCCGCGGTGACTCTTTTCAACAAAATCCGCAACCCTGGTTTATTTATTTGCTCTCTCTATCATCGAAGCTTTGTAAGCACACTTTTATTGTGAACTTAAGAGTATCGCAGCAAAGTCTTAGTGTAATCGGATATAATTGTTTGCAGTGAGCGCTTCAAACTTAAAGCGTTTGATTTTAGATCGCTTCCGTGCTTCCAAGAAGTTTTCTGTATTTTCTGTGTGAGGAGTTCGTAGCTAAATAATAACAGCCGCACGGGTCGATCTTCAAGGCTAAGCAACGCTTGCCAAGGTCGGTCTGTGGATGGGTGACAATCTTAACATACCGAGATACTTCCGTGCCTCGGAAAGCACGTTAAGCCGTTGATCCCGGCTGCCATTTGTAGATCTTTGGCAGTCATTACGGATCGTTAGAAGCCAGAGAATCTGACACAAGTCTTGACAAGGAGTACCGTGTTACCCAGTTATTGGGTTGTGGAGGTCTGGTATGCAGCCGCTCCACATAAAATGGTATGCAGCTGAATTCGGCTTGACTGGAAGTCGACCCCAATATAGTTGGGAAAGGCTAGGCAGATGATGATTTGTCTGAAGCAGGTACGGGTCGCTACTAAATATGTTTTCAAACGTTGTTATTCAAGTCACAATAAGTCAAAATGTAGAAAAATTGGAGGTGTTTTTGGCAATTTGCGATTACGACTCGAACGGAAAAGTTCCTTAAAAATTCGAGAATTGCCCCTCAGATGTGTCGGTGACTATTTTGCTGTGCAATTGTACGTGTCAAATGTCCATCCTAATTACAAATGGCACAGAAACAGGCATGTTTTTGTAAATAAAACGTAGGTACTTCCACTTCCCTTATAAAATACGTGCATGAACGCGGCAGGAAAAAGCCCTTTATTCTCTAAGTCGGTTAAACAAAACGTGCCGTCTCCATCCCTTTATTTATTCGAATAAAAAGAAAAAAAAGCTAGAAAGGCCGGAAGATTTATCTTCATTTTGTTCAGTTTTTAACATTTCAGGTCCCTATGGAATTGGGGTCACGAAGTCAATTATTAATTGCTAGGTTTTTGTGCTGTTTTAACAATAAGGAATCTATGGCGTCTAATTGAATGTCTTTTACATTAGTCGTTTGTGTCAAGTCGAGTGTTACGGTAATAGTTCTGTATAAAATAATGGTGAAAGATTCGCTAGTCAGCAAGGCTGGTAGCAAACGGACGAGATAGGTAGTCTAGAAATTAATCAAATATACCTACTCGGAATAACATTAACGCAGGTTATTTTTGACGTGACAACGTCTTATAAATCGATGAACGGCTGCACGCACGAAAAAGGATGACTCATTGTCCCGTTACGCTCATTGTCCCGTAACGCTCATTGTAACGTTGTATGCAATCATTTCATCAATGTTTTGTTATGACGTTGTCACGTTAAACTATCGTCCGTAAACCGACTTTACAGTCAACCAACCAACCGACTTTACAGATAACTTTATTATGTGCCTGTTATTTTTGTAGAGTAAACTAGTTTTCTTTCTTTCAGATCATGCCGAAAAAGACATTGGCTCAAGCTCAATACATATAAAACTTGCGTTACTGATAAGTTACTGAGTGTCTGACAGACAACGCACAGCCGAATCTACTGGTTGTGGGAAGCTAAAATTTTCATGTAGGTTCCTTGGGGAGTGTAGGGGAGCACTAAGAGAGGATTTACATTTGTAGTCGTTAGTTGTGCGGTTGGCGCAGTGGTTGAGTGATTGACTGCTGTGCCGCGTGTCGCGGGTTCGATTCCCGAACGGAACAAATATTTGAATGGCCTTCAGATAGTTTTTCCGGGTCTGGCTGTTTGTGTATGTGACTTTATATGTTTCTAAACGCACCCACGATACAGGAGAAATTCCTTGTGTGGGGCAAAGTTTTTCTTTTAAAAAAAGTACATATAAAAGCTAATACTACTAAGGTTAAATACGAGAAATAAACTGACTACCCAAACGAGTGGAAATACCTACTGACCAATCATTTTGATAAATCAGCCACTCCCACAAAAGGTTCAACAGTAAGAAATATACCCATAAACTATACAAATTCACCCAAAGCAGTTACCCTCATTCACAAAACCATTTCAAAAACGGTAGAACTTTGAACGAACACCATAATTTCAAAACTAAACCATGATTATTAGGTTCACAATACATTACAGTGAACCCGTTTCACCCTTCCATTTGTCACTGCCATAGCTTCGGCCTACCAATTTTGAGCGCCAATAATTTAGGCTGGTGATGACGTCACGAGATAGGGACGGGCGACGGACCGTGAAGTTGTCCCGTATTTGTTTGCGTAAAAAATGTACAGATGTTGTTTCACGGCCACAGGTCCTTTGGGGCGCGGGGTGAGGTGAAATCCAAATGAGGTTTATTTTTCTTTTTTTGATTTTATGGTTTTCTGAGTGTATTAGGTATCTGGTTTCTGAAATTATTATCATTACTAGTTTTTTCCTTTGGCTTTGCTTGTGTTAATATAGATTTTCGCACAAAAATAGCCAATATCCGTCTCCAGGGTCCCATTTATCTCTTTACCAAAACGTATGAAAATTGGTTGCATGAAAGCGTAACAAACAAATAAACTCACTTTCGCGTTATTACTCTTTCTTGTAATAAAACACAGTAAACTTATTTTTTCAACTCTTACTCGAAAACTAGTTCTTAATCCACTATTATTAGTTTCAGAATGCAGTAAATATAACACACGTACACCAATACATGCTTAACTTTAAATGTTGATTATCATTTGTTCCGAAGTTCATATTGAACGGATCTCGTGACCTAAATATGAAGGACCACATTAAAATAATATCACATAGATACTGATAGAAGTGCCCCTCCCCTTTTTTACTCCGCTTTTACATTTTCTAATAGTTAGTTTTCAGTATTTTTTTAAAATTAATTATGTATATCAACTTTACATGTAAAGCTTCTCAGAGTAACGAGTATCATCCCTATTTCAGTTTGAGCTTTTTGAATACATGTTTTTACTCACCTCCTATTACATGAACTATGACTTATTACGGTGTAAAAAGTAGAAGTATCTATGCATATCCCTTTGGGAAATACAAAGTGGATTTTTTTCAAATTAATTCTGACTATCGGTGGTGGCAAACGCGCTTCTCGAGGTGATCTTGGTTTTGATCTTGACTTTGGCAGTGTTTCTGTTTTCTACTTAAAGAACATTTTATTTATTTATTATATACTTTATTGTACACCTCACATAAATCACAGGTAAAAAGTTTACAAAAACAAGTGTACAATGGGCGGTCTTATCGCACAGGGCAATCTCTTACAGACAACCTTAGGATGGACTGAACGAAAGAAGATAGATTTTGAGAACATTTTGTAGTCATTCAAGATAGAAAAGGCAAAAGGGAGTCCAAAAAAAGGCAAGCTTTCTGGTCACATGAAGAGTCAACTAACTGCTCGCTGATGTTACGAAAAACCATGAGCACTAAGATAAAGAAGAAAGGAGTTTGGAGCCCAACGTTTGGAACACTAGGGCCATGGGATAGGCCCCATGGCCCTTTTTTATGGATGGGAAATCATCAAATGATTCCTGCCGCACTGGGTGGTGCGGGAGTGTCAGACTCTTATTGACTAAAACCTATCCATGCTCCTCGTAGTGCCCTTTGCTTTCCGGGGCCGCGGTATCTCTTTCGAACAGAAAACGCAACCCTGGCAGGCCCCATGAGCCTCGTGTTCCAACCCCAAACGAGTCCAATATATTATTTATAATTCATAGTATGGTTGTTTCTGCACTTGCAGCAGCCAGCCATGCTACGAAGATGGTGAAGACCATAAAAATAGAGTTACTGAAGAAACCAAAGACATTTTCTAGATCACTTTGGAGACTCATTTACTTTAACGGCTAAGCTAAAGTTCAAAATTTGTAATAGGAAACTTTTACTAAATTGGGCAACTAGATGATAGAGAATTTTTCTCTTTAAAGTGCCTTCCTTACATACTTTGGCAAGAAGCCAAAGTATTACTATACAGTAGGCTAGTAAGTTTGTAGCATTATTTAGGTAAGTATATTATTATGTAGTATAGGCTTCTTTTCTTCTCATATTCTTCTTCTTCTTCGTGTGGGTAGTAAGGTCTAATGACCCTACACACCCTAGTGTCAGAGTTTCTAAACCACCTCAAGAGGCCCTAGACAATGTGCCGTTCAATTAGCGAATGCGACTGTCAAAATTCCAAAATGTAGGAATTTGATCACCTGAAATTTCGATAGCATATGTCAATCCCATACATTTTTGACGTACTGACAATCGCCTTCGCCACGCTACCGTTGACAGAATCTCACTTGTCTGGAGCCCAAGGGCCTCTGACATGGTTTTACGACCGCCATTTGGCGGCAGGGACCACCGCATATTAACGCGCTGTGATTTTATTGCACGAGTTAAGTGTAATAGATATAAATCTATTTACTAATACTAGTTAATAAGGTAGTAATTAAGCAGTTTTATTTATAAAATCACAGTGCCAGCATAGAGTTCCTTCGCAGGATATGCCCGACCTACATCCTCGCTTTTTATGCTCAACCAACTGCGCTTTCCAGGTTTTGAACGTTTGTAACGACAGAACGGTCCAAGTGGCCATATACTGGTTGAACAAAAGTAAAGATCAATCGACTCAAAAAGAAGATGATTGATAAAAAAAATAGGTAATCGACTATTAAATTGCAATTGTGATGGTATTCCAATACCTACTACTTGAAGTTTTGATTCAATATAATTTCAAATAATGACTTACGGCCGCTTTCCATATTATATCTCAATCCCAATCTTGATCCCGATCCTTGTCTGTAACCAATCAAAGGTGAGGATTGTGTGGTGTAGGACACAAACTCGGCCGTTGATTGGTTACAGACAAGGATCGGGATATATTATAGAAAGCTGCCGTTAACCAACTCAAGTAGAGATCGATTTTGGAATTGAGTATTTTATTTTTGAGTGACCGTTTGTTTTAAAAACGTTCTAAAAAAGTATGGGTTTGCAGTGGTATTTTGAGTTTTTTGTGCCAAAATTTTATAATTCTCTCAATCAGAAAAATTAATATGTAACATCATATTTATTAGTTTATTATTTTAGCATATATATGTATTTTATTAGTATTTTATATATTATTATTAATAATTTCCAAAACAAAATTATATTTTAAATCTTATTTATTTGTTGTACACCTACCACAGTGTAGTCTTTTTAACCCAAAGGTTGACTGGTAGAGAATGCCTTGTTGCATTAAGTCCGCCCATGTACCACCATAAATATTTTATCACTTCTTCGTTGCTAACCAAATTCCATAACATTTTTATCATAATAAAAACATCGTTTTTATATAAATGTATTGTGATACGACCTTGTAATGCAATTAGTGTAATCTTTTGTCTAATCCGTTTAATTGGTGATGTGGGTTTTTCGGGGTCACAGATCACAAACAAGTGAGTACTATTCCCACACTCAACGAGAAGCTTCTGGCAAAAATAATAATAATCGTAATTATAAAATTATTTTTATTAAGTACACCATACAGGGTGTTCTGAGAAGTGCGTGATCATGTTTAAGGATGATGTACATGTAGCTGATATTAGAAAAAACCGTTTTTACTCACGACGATATGGAGATGGTTTGTGCAAACCAATGTTTCCATTTATCTCCAAAACTACTAGTCCGATTTTGATGCGGTTTTCAGTTATGGGCTTGAGTTTGTGTATACAATAAATGCCATCCCAATATAATAGTTTCCAACGTATTCGTGTCTTATTTAGAAAACAAAGTTTACAATTTCACGCGATATTTTACAATTTTACGGGGTTTGCTATTTTCCGGTGACACATATCAATGTACAAGAAAAGATTTAATTTCTACAGACAGGTATTTTCGGCATACCACACTGTTTGAATTGTGACTTTAACTACCTAGTCATGATATCAGCCTATTACCTAGTAAAGAAAGGTTAATAAAAATGTACACAAAAATATAGCATTACTTAACAAAACAGGCTCCATAAACGAAACCAAACAAGGCAAGATTTTACTGCCCAAACAACTACACGTAAATTATGTAGCCGTCGATAAAAATGCCAGCCTCAGTTTATTAGGCATCTATAAAAAAGTCTTAGGGTCGTCACTCACTAACTGACAAACGAAATTGCCGGTGTAAACGCCACGGCTCGTTTCTTCCTGGTTCTCACATTTTAGAGCTGCGGTGTAAATGAGTACTCAGGTTTTTTAGGACAACGTAAAAGGAGACCAGTGTGATAAGGCGCTAGTTTTGGGTGGGAATATTGTTATACATAACCACCGTACGGGTTGATCTTCGAGGTTAAGCGACGGTTGCCGAGATCGGTCGTTGGATGGGTGACAAACTACACAGTGAGGCTCCTCCGTGCCTCGAAAAGCACGTTACGCCGTTGGTCCTTGATTTTGATTTGAAGAAATTTATGGGTAGTCTGAAGTCAATAAATCTGACACCTAGGGTTGCCAAACGTACTTTAAAATGAGTATTGTACTCTATTTTGCGTAAACATACTTTATAAACTACACAGGCAAGAGTACACTAAAATACTCTATTTTTTACTCTGTCTTCTTAATGATTTTATAATGAATGAAATACTGCCATTTCTGTTAAGTGTTCCACTGAAGGAGTTTTTGTCTTTTCGGTCATTATTACAAATTGGTTATAAATACATCTATGGCTTCTTTGGGATTTTCTGGTTGTCATGCAATAAATTTAAAAACAAATAAAATGGTGTCGATATAAGTAATTTGATTAAGGGTACTCTTTTTTCTATGACTGTACTCTTCATTTACGCTTTTAAAATCAGAAATACTCTATTTCTTAAAAAAAAAACTAAACCCTACTGACACCAGTCTTGCCAAGGGCTATCGTGTTACCCAGTTACTGGGTTGTAGAGGTCAGAGGGCAGTCACTCTGTAAAATACTGGTAGTCAGTTGCACGTTAAACTGGAAGCTAGGTAGCGTTAGGTAGGTAGATTTATTTATAAATCAATCAACTCAGTTAATCCCTATGGCTATCTATAAATATGATTCTTTTATACGAGTACTTCGACTGTTGGTAGTGCCTATTCTACTTTGTTCAATACCTTTAAATATTTTATTATTGAAAAAACATCGGGCTTATGAAACCTATTTAGATTTCAGTCAAAAACTGTCCAATATTTTTACCCTTTTCATTCTTGGTCAAACTCGAACCGATTTAAAATACAACTTCCAACAAATAGAAAAGCGAAACCCTTTTACAGTTTTACCTACTTCATCTATAAAATCGACGGAATAATCTATTTTTGAAGGAAATTGCTTGGAAAAAATCAAGTTAGTGGAGAAATCACTGTAGGACCTCGGGAATATTGCTCGCAAAAAGCGTTGCTAGGAAACTAATATAAAAGTTGATTTACTGGACTCTGTTGAATGTGCTCAAATTCAGTAGAAACTGCTTATGAAAGTATTTCGTAGAAAATTGATCAATTATTGCCTTGATTTCCATTGAATATTAGATTGATAGAAAATCTTTGTGAACGCTGAAATTGCAGTAATTTGTATTTATTAAGAGCGTTTACGACGTACTGCTTTTCATACAAACTTTCAAATCATAATTCTTCAAAATGAATGAACTGATTTTAACGAAACTTGGTATGCATACGCTAGATATCCAGGTCCAAATAGTTATCAGAAAACATTTTTGAAAAGAGTTCAGGGGGAAAGATATAGTGATTTTTCACTTTCTATAGAAAACTTAAAATCGCTCTCTCTCTCCCTCTGAAATCTTTTTCAAAAATGTTTTCTGATAACTATTTCGACCTGGATATCTAGCGTTTGCATACCAAGTTTCGTTAAAATCGGTTCATTCATTTTGAAGAATAAGGACTTGAAAGTTTGTATGAAATGACATACGGCGTACACGCTCTTAAGATGTGAAATATATAATTTAATCCCATTGTACAAATAACGAATTCTTGGTACAGATTTTTTTTTATTTGTGTTTCATATGTTTTTCACAAAGGTATCATTTGAGATGTTATTCGATACCCTATTAAATAAGTCATTAAAGAAACAGTACCTAGAGTGTAACACTAAAAAATGAATGTGTAAATAATTGTTAAAATTTAATATAATAAACCTCCCCCTTTGTACTCCGCTTGTATATTTTCTACTAGTTTGTATTTAGTATCTATACGTTTTATGTGTTTAAGTATTCATTTAAAATAATTAAAACTATTGTTCATTTTAAATAATAATTGACAATATTCAGTGTGCTCAAGCTAACGGCCTACGTTGATGTAAAATTACACAATAATATTAAAAAAATGACTGTCAAAAAACCCGACCACTAAAAATGACAAAAAATATCCAAAGAAGTCGCTTTTCAAGCAGTCTGGTACAGTTTGTCGCCTCTGATCTGTGATCACACTGCATCAGACTGCTTGAAAAGCGACTTGTCTGGAACTGTTAATTCGTTTTTAGGGGTCGGGTTTCATGACATAGTATTTTTTGTATTTCCTACATTTTGGTGACTTTTGAAAATTTATATAGCTTATGTCACTGCCACAATTCTGACAGAAATAAGTTATTGTACCTAAAATGAGTATGTAAGGATGTCAGCCTGCAGGTGACATTTTGTTCCTGCAAAAAAGCCCTGTGTTTAATGTCGAATGTGAATCAAAAAAATCATATCAAAAGGCCAACATTGCGACCCAAAATATCTGACCAAATAAAATGAAATGTCGAATAAAATCTCTCTATAATGAAAAACTTTACTAAAAAAATGCTTTATATTTATAATGGGTATGAAAATGTTGATCAAGATAACAATTTTAATGCATTGTAGTGATCAGTAATTAAAAAAATTATTTAAGCGTATTGCAAGAATTAATTAACACGAGCAGTCGCTGCAAAGTGTAAAGAGATTAATGACGCTTCTTGTCTACTAAG
Source organism: Melanchra persicariae (assembly GCA_947386135.1). Taxonomy (NCBI): domain Eukaryota; kingdom Metazoa; phylum Arthropoda; class Insecta; order Lepidoptera; family Noctuidae; genus Melanchra; species Melanchra persicariae. The sequence continues at coordinate 5,351,095 of OX376655.1, read as the reverse complement.
GACTAATTTGAATCCAAACTAAAGAAAATAATTTGCTTTTATTTATAAAAACTTTATACTGTACAAAGACGGACTTCTTGCCTTATTCATTATCTGCCAGTCGACCAGCGGATGGTGCAAATACAGAACATAGCAGATAACTTAAAGTTAAGACAGGCATAAAAAAAAACAATAATCTTCTTTGGTTTGCGAAAGAAGAACACATAAGAAAAAACTAAAAAAAAATTAAGCACGCTTCTATAATATATCCTTATTTCTCGTTAAATACATAGATTCCCGAGAGTGTATTATATACGCGTCGAATCATTAAAGAGTTCAACCGTGAACCGGCAGAGAATAATTTCCTCGAAGACGCACAACCTACGCCGAAAACACGGCCTAAGTTCACCACAGGCGTAACTTTACCGCGGGCGTAACTTTACTACGTCGGCGTAACTTTACCACGGCAGCGTAACTTTACCGCGGTCTCAGTCAATTTACCACAGAATTATTCAAGAATTTCCTTCAAATATTTTTTACCGTTTCTTAAGTCGTTTCGCGTAGGGGTACCTAAAATGTAATCTGGAGTGCTCAGCGACTGTATGATTTCTAGGATTGCAAGATATTTTCATTCGTAAAGCGATTTTGAAGATGCGATGAAAAATATATGAGAAACATTTTAGAAAACTGAAAAGAAATGATATTATTTTTAAGGTGATTTTATTTAGCTTATATGTTATAGTTATATTCAATTGTAGGTGGGGCTGAATTAAAATGATTACAAACATATTATAACTGGAGATATTTTAACAATAAATACCTACTTTACTTAAATCTTAATTTAAGTTTTTTTTATCTTAGCCGCAAGAATTCATATAAACGAAATAAATTTGTGTCCACTTACCTATTTAATATTCGGGTCTGTTAAAAATGTGTTCATTGTAGAATATTTTTTACTCAGTTCACATTCACTAAAACATTTCCATAGTTTTACAACAAAAGTTTTAATTTCCTAAAGTTTATTTTAAAATTACAGCATTAAAAGTATTTTTCTCACTCATAAATTATTACTATAGTTTTATTATTGCTCTCACAATCACTAAGTCTAAAGTTTTCAGGCTATACTTTCGTAGCACTCTCGTAGCACATTCGTAGCGGGCCGTAGCGGGTGTACTCCGTAGCGACCGGCTATCAACTGCCGCTACGCGAGCTGTCTACGTCGTAGTACACTTAGGCTGGGAGCTATGACAAGCTTTTTTCGTTTATGTATATACTTGATTCACTTACATATTTTATTGTAGTTGTAGATTTTTTTTTGTCTTAAGCACGTTTTAATATTAACCCTAGAAAGATAATCTGCGTAAAATTGACGCATGCATTTTAGGAAATCGTTCGTTTAGGAAATCTTAGTAGTAGTAGTAGAGGCGACCAGTTAGCTCTCGTATATTGTGTTTGTCATTGAGATAAATCTCACCAATTTTGAGATGATGACGACCATGTGAGTCAAAATGATGCATGATTATCTTTAGAGTGACTTTTAATAGAAGACTTGAGATTTCGCCTATATATTTTTTTGTACAATGTGTTTGTTTAATTCTAGTTATATAAGTGTTTAATTAAATAACATGATTATCAACCATGGAGTACAAAATATATGCAAAAACTCTTTTAGACCGTCGTGAAGAATTTGTTCCTGAAAATTATGAAAGAGAACATGAGGATAACGTACAGAAGTTCACGGACGATTATTTCGTAGAGGAATTAGTACCCAAAAAGAGTACTTACTGTACGAATTGCCCCTCCAAAATAAGAACAAGGGTTTTATTCAACAGAGGCTTTTTTTCAATTGTTTAATAGAGGCAGATGGATTTAATAAAATAGTATTACTGTTCAAATTATAATAAATAATATCCCACTTATTTATTAATGGCCAAAGGCCTCCCACAAGGTGAACCATTGACCTGGTGAGGGTCGCGGGTAGCCGATGGATGCGAGAAGCACAGGACCGGTTGTTGTGGCCACACTTCAGGGAGGCCTATGTACAGCAGTGGACGTCTTTCGGCTGAAATGATGATGATGATGATGATGAAAGGACTAATTTAAGATAAAAAGTACTTGAATTGTGGCAAACAAAAAAAACTTATGCAACGATGGTTGACTTTTAAGAAGTAGATAACTGTAGTGTGTTTGTTTTATATTAGAAATAGTGCAATGCAAAAAAAACTATTTAAATTTTCCCTACAAAATAGTAACTTAATGCAGGCGTCATTTTACGCATGCATAAGAGGATTGAGAAAAAATACGTAATTGCACATTGTAGTGTTACCAGAACTAAAGGTGTATGAAAATATTTCAGCTCAATCGAATACCAACAAATTGTCGAAAAATGGTTTGCAATGACGGACAACTTACAAACATACGAACAGTGCAAGTTAAATAAAAGCTTTAAAAAAACCGACTTCCGAAAAAAACACTATAAAGTACAAAATAACTTTAATTTCGGAAGTCGGTGTCAAATAACGAAGAAGCAGAAGAAAACACCAAGTGAAAAAACACTTTTATTTTTCACTTTTTAGTGGTACCACACACCTAAAAACACCACTGGAAAACCACAGAAAAGCAAAAATAAAAGTTTGTATACAAGGATAATTTTTCCACATATTTTTTCCAGCTATTTGGATTTAAAAATCAAACTGCTGAACCGATTATAATAAAATTTTAATGGGACCAATCGAGAAGACAAGTCTTTCATAATACATAAAACAAGAATTTTTCAAATCGGTTCATAAAAGACGGAGATATGAGGTAACAAACACAAAAAAAAACAGAAAATACAATCGATTTGAGAACCTCCTCCTTTTTTGAAGTCGGTTAAAAAGCGTGTTTTACGAACAAAATAATTGAAGTACGAACTCAAACAAAAAACTTGACACAACTTTTAAGTAAGTACTCAAGTTATCACAGTAAGAAGTTTTAAGCAAGACAAAAAGAATTTAATCCTTAAACAAGTAGAATAAAACATTCTTAGTTGTCACCAAGAAGGAAAAATTGAAGCTTTCCATTTCGGACGGGGTTTCTTGGTCAGCGACGAACAAAAAATATTATAATTTCTATTTGGCATTGTGGCTGAATTATAACAGCCCCACAGATTGCATCTTTTAGGTTAAGCAACGCTTACCGAGGTCGTTCCGGGGATGGATGACCATCTATTACATACCGAGACTACTCAGTGCCTTGGAAGGCACGTTAAATTGTTGGTCACGACTGGTCACGGCTAGCTTTTATATTTCTTTGACGGTTGGTAACAGCTGTCAAAAGTGTAAAATTTTCTGACCAGAAAATTTGACGCATCCAGAAAATTTTTAAACGTTTTGCCAAATGGTATCGTGTGAGTTCTGGGATACTGAGGTCAGATAGGCGATCGCTCGGGGTGAAAAGGGATGCAGGGGTGAATTGGTACAAAACTTCTAAGGGGATTTTTACATTACTTAAATCTTGTGTGCAGCATTTGCGGTCTCCAATATTATTGAATTGTTATAAATAAAATATAGTTGTTTTCTTAGACAGCCAATATCATGATATTAAAGTGAAAACCCTTATCAAAGTTTTGTTTCTATTCACCCCTCCGTTCCTGTTATCTGTGTACTAGCTGACCCGCGCCACTTCGTCTGTGTCACATTGTTCATTAATGCTCAGCTCCTATTCTTCTTCTTCTTCTTCTTTTTTTAAAAAGGTTGCCCCACACTAGGAATTGGCTATTGGCTATTGGTCGTACCGTAATGTTATTATATAGCCTACGTCTAATCTATGGAAGTTGTGTACGCCTGTAAGTGACTTAATTACACAGGACACCTTAATCTTATAATGTAAATTTTTGTAAATAAGTTGTTGGTATGCCTGTCCGGCCCCGGCGACACACCGGTGTGTCGCGAATTAATCGCGAATTTAATGTTTATTTACCTATTACATACGATTTATTTTATTTTAGGGAATTTTCACATGTTGGGCCTGAGCGGTTAAAAAAAGTAGTAGTTTATAGCCTTCCTCGATAAATGGGCTATCCAACACTAAAATAATTTTCCAATTCGAACTAGTAATTCCTGAGATTAGCGTGTTCAACCAAACAAACAAACAAACTTTACTATTTCGCCATTTTTATTCGTGAATGCTCTGTATATTGAAAGTTGAATATCAGATTATTAAATCACGTTTAATATGAACGATTTTATATTGCTCAGCCGCTCGCTACCAAAATTCATGCATTATTCAGTACCTACCTTCAATATTTTTGATGGATAAATTAAACGCGATTAATTAATTATGCATGCAAGTGTATCTATTAGATATTCTTGTTAATCGTTTAATATTTATGAAGGACACCCACATGGGGTTCTATTTCTACGTAAATGCTAAATTTGAATCCCATGAAGACCATAGCAACGAAACTACTGAGGACGGGAAAATGCTGCGTTGGAAGACCTCCCACAAGAGAGTGGCAAGAAGCACAGGACCGGTTGATGGAGTGGCGCTTTGCTTATGTCCAGTTGTGGATACCTTTGTTTTGAACAATATTATTGTGACCCTAAACCCTAAATGATGATGAGGAATAAAAACGCTTAATAGCATCATAAGAAGACTCTTATAAATCAAGTTTTACCAAGTTTACTAGCGCCTTATCACTTACTAAATAAATACTACATTTTAGAGGAGAAATATAAACTTAATAGTAGTAGGTAACTAAAAAAGTGCTTAAATTCTAGGCCGTGGACAGCGGGGCACTATCGCGGTGCAATGACCGCGAAGTGTTTTCTGTGAACGACACACTTGCGTCATGGCCCGGCTCGCAATGTTGCAGCTCCTCCTGATGTCTGGCGAATTGCATCAGTACCCCTGGCCGAAAAACTGTATCAAATCACAGAAATAAATATAGCATTATTTTTGATGGAGACAGAATATTCTTGCGTCGACATCTCGTTTATTTTAGACTCGTGTACACTGGCCCCTACAGCGAACTCAAATTGGAGAGACCCCCAACTCTCCTGTCAGGTTTTTTATGTCCGGGAAATACAGATGAGAATTTTTTATACGATGCCTATAAATAAATATTTTTGCCGTGAAATCTGAGTCCACTACGTACGTAGTATTATGCAAGATTTAATAAACCAGACATCAGAAATAAGATTGGGCAAATCGCAAAGTACAAGATTGGAAAATATGCGCACAATCTACGCAATACGGTCATCGCTCAGCACAATTCTGGGAGTGCAAGACCTCTTAGTATAGTAAGTAAGTAAGTATTGCACGTGACTCGCCCAAACCCAGCGCTGTGGCCCTCCACAGCGCTGGGTTTGGGCGACCTCAAACACCCTACTTTATTTTACCGGGTAACCTGAGCCCGCTATCACTAAGACCACGTCTCCAAACACGATGACTGATCACTGGTAGGATTAAATCGTCAGCTGGGACTTCTCAGCTTCATTATAACTTTCCTTAGGCCGACGACGTGGCTACGTGACGGGAAACTAATCGTCGGCATTCGTCGGCATCTCAATTCCCCGTCACCAAGTTTTTAATATTAAAATTTTTGACATTTACACAAACGGCCGACGTTAGGTGTTCAGTGTTGTCCAATGTTTTAATGATAAAAGTTTATATTGACATCTTTGAGTGGTGCTTGTAAAACAGAAGTTACTTTTCGAGTTGTTTGCTTGTCTGTAGTCACGTTCGTAAAGGACTCTCGAATTTGTAGTTATTTCTAGTTGATCGGTCTGAATGCGATAGTTCACGTGACTTGTACACTATGCGTTGTTTGTATTTAATAATTGTGTGATTTTCAGTGTGAAGAACTTGAATATTGAATTAAAAACACTATTTTTAAACGACTTCAAAATTGTTGTATTTTTTTTAATGTTTGTTGCGTCATAACTCCGTCATTTATCATGAATTGATTTGAAAAAATGTTATTTTATGTAAAAGAATACTTTTCGATTGGTCCCTACGAAATTTGATCAAAATCGGTTCCGTAGTTTGGTTTTTAAATCCAAATAGCTGTAAAAAATATGTTATCCAAGTAAAATAAATTGTGACTGTGACTTTCCAGAGGTGTTGATAGTACACCTATCAACACCACTGGAAAGTCACAGTCGCAATTTAGTCCACAAAAACTTTAATTTCAGAAGTCGGTGTTAAGTTACGAAAATACAACCAATAACCGACTTCCGAAATTAAAGTTATTTTGTACTTTGTAGTGGTTTTATATATTTGGAAGTCGGTTGTATTTATTTTGTAAAAAAGTCTTTTTTTATTTTTCTCTACGTATCATTGACTATTAACAAAAAACTCATACATTCAGCCTCCAACGTGATTAATCAGAGTGCAAACTCTACAAATTTTTAAGTATCGTTTCATTGTCAATCACTATTTTTGATACATTGCGACTGCGATGCAAATATAATTGTTGTTTAAAAATTGTAGAATGATATGGTCCTCAGATAAGGAGACAAGCAACCGTTATGATATCTTTCAAAAAGAATTTGAAGCTCGGACAAATTCCTCCCCTTTTGAAGTTGTTTAAAAATTAACTCATAAACTAGATCCTAAAGCTAGAGTACCTTATTATAAGTCACATTCACAACCTAATTTCATCTTTTAGTAGGTAAGTACACGAAATTAAACGCACAAAATTTACGTGCCGGTCAAAATTTTATGAAGGGACATCACAAACTTTAAACATGAAATAGGGAAGATAGGTATCCGTCAAAATTTTCTCGGCTATTTAATAATTTTGCGAAATATTTTAGAATATTTCGGTGTAAATGACAGAAAGATGAATCACGTGCCGTCGAAACTTTAGTCTCTTATAAAGTCTAGATATAAAGCCGTGTCTGCAGGAGCTTAAGGCTGAACAACAGCAGTCACACGAGTCAAACAGCGGACTATCGTCTAAAACACCAGAAAAAGTACGCGTACGTGTAGTGAGAAGCGTCAGTGCGTCCTTTTGCGCGCCACCCTGCAAAATCCAGTAGGATTTGAACCTTCTGCTGACGTTGAAGACATTGGTGATGGTGAATTGAAAGGTTGTGCATGTTTTCCTACCAACTTCCCTTTGTCCAGTGCCATATTTTTATCGTCCCAATTCGCATTGCATTTGCAAGGTCAAGTACATCATACCAACGTACTTTTCAAACCCCACATCCCCATACAGTCCACTATTTTTAAACCAGCACCCTGAACCTTGGGAATCCGCTAACAATTTCATATTTCCGCCTTATGTCCAGCGTAGACGCAGCTTTAGAACCTGCTAAAATCTGAGACAGTTCTGCCTTAAATTACACAGTTGACTAATAGAGACGTTTATAAATTATTCATCATTTTCGTGACGTAAAAGGAAACTTTTTATTGAATATAGATTCAGTATTTCAGGAATATCAAAGTAGATGTTTTTTCCTTTTATTAATGTAAGTACCTACGAGTAATTTCAAGTCCCAATCTTTATAAAGAAAACTGAGAAGAAAATAATATATCAAGTCAATTTGGTACCTATTTTTAGAATTCTTATTTCTGTACAAAATAATGTCGACTTGAATCTTAGCAAAACTCTGGAGTATAAAGCCAAATTAAAAATCATAACAATTAGCAACCTGAACAATTAGATGTCACTAATCGCAATCGCATGTCAATCGCAAACTGTCAAAAATGTATGAAAATTAAGGGTTTAATGACAGTTTGCGATTGACACGCAAATGCGAACGTTGTTAAAAATTAGTAGAATTAGCACTTCCTTAGATTGCTGACATACAGACTTGTTTTTAATTACCTGTGTACATACATTTATTTCGTTTCTAAGTGGCTGAGTGGCTGACAGACATCGCACAGCCGAAACTTTTAGTCGTAGAATGCTGCAATATGGTTCCTTGGGGAGTGTAGGGGAGCACTAAGAGAAGATTTCCCAAATTATTACGGGAACGGGAAAAACAGGACATGCGCGTACAAAGTCGCGGGCTAAAGCCAGTTTTATTATAAAATAATAATGAACTAATCATGTGAGTAATTTAAATTTGCTTACCTGGAATTTCATTGAGAAAAATTAGAAAGGGTAATTTCCTGACTCACTGACTCACTCGAAAAATATCTTACGATAAAGAAAATCTGTCAAAATTGAATACGACACTTACACCTTAACTAGATTACTGAAAAACCATATTTTTCACTAACCCCATTGAGGGGCTTATAAAAGTCCAGACACGGTTATTCTGTGGTGAAGAATCACTAATACATCTTCAGACAATCACTGAATATGCTATGTGTGAAAACAAACACCAGGTGACCACTAAAACATTACTGAACATTATTTCTCTTTACTAAACTTGGCTCAGTTATCATCGCCAGCATCCCATATAAATAGAATGCATTGGCATCGTTCAGTACCAACAATACAATCGTTCCACTGACAACGTTGACGATTTAAAACAACTCTGGCAATGTCTTCATTCATCACAATATTTGATTAACTACGAGTAGCTTTTGCCCCCGCCTCCACCCGCGTGGTTGTCGGTTATCACGTAAAAAAGTAGTCTATGTCCTTCTTCATAACCAGGCTATAATACATCTGCCTAATTTCATGACGATCCGTTCATCCGTTCCGTCCGATCCGTTAGCGTGAAAGCGTAACAGACAGACATACAGAGTTACTTTCGCATTTATAATATTAGTACGGATTTTAAACGACGGTTCTTTAATCATCACATTCACAGTTGCCAGAAATATTTTTTTAAATTTCGGTGAACCAGTAGTTCGGGCGCCACTTTTGATATCGTCGCGTCGGTTACTTTTGAAACGGAGTACACAGAATAGATATTAAAATGGCTGAACTGATTTTCTAAAATCATGACTAAGAACATTCTCGATCAAGTCACCTCCCAAAAAAGTAACTAAATCCAAATCGGTTCATCCATTTATGAGCTACACGGCTTCATAAATACATCACAGATAAATAGATCTAAACTTATAACAATCTTATATGGTCGGTAGTTAAAAATGGCAGAAACGTCCTTACGTTTCAGATAATGCCTTCATTATCTTCTCAAAAACCACACAGATTACGACCTCAAAATAATCAGCTCAAAACCGCTAAGAGCAGTACAAATATAAATCATAGTTTTAATCCTATTCGTAGGAGCCACGACCGCTAATTCCCCCACAAAGCTGACCACTGGAATATTTGCGGTCACACGAAAACTTTGGCTCCATAAATAAATCTAGGGGACAAACATGACTCGTTCCGGCATCGGATGATAGATTTCAATTGTTTTTTGTTGGTCCACTTCGGTTATGTTTTCCTAGTAGGCAAATGTTATTTATTGTTTCGATACGGATATGTAGATAGCTTTTTTCGGGGAGAGTTGACAACTATGTTCTTTGAAACCATTTGGAGATGCGCGTTTACTTTTTGTTTTTGCAGTTTTAGTTATGGGAAAATATTTTTTTTTTGCTACGGCTGTTTTTCTGTTTTAATAAACTGGTCTAGCTTTCCATCGGCCTGAGAAAAACGATATTGTCTAGTGGAGGTCGGATAGCGTGTCTCATTTTCGCCATTCTACGAAGACTGAAGACATCGTAGAGTACATATGGGTGAAGACCAACTGGATCTTGAGGGTGAAGAAGTTGGAGGCGCGCCATAACACCAATTTCAAGTTGTTCATGGTGACGCGTTCCGACTCATTTGGTGACATTTCTCAAGGAAGAATTTTGGCCGAAAGGTGTGCTGTATCTAACATAACGCCGTCACTTCGTTTGCAGTAGTTTTTAAGTTTTGTTGTAAATATAATAATATATCAGTTATTGTTTTTATACTTATTCAATGCTGCCAGCCTTTTGGGTACATTACCAGTGGCCTGCGATGCGGAGGAATTTTTCGACGCCATGTTTTAGATTATATTATTATTATTATCATAGCTTGGCTCATCGCCGTAAGGTTGCCTGCTTATCGGTCTTCTACAGATTGTACTTCGGTGAGTGTACCCAAGAACTCCACGACCCCATCCCACCGGCCCCCTTCTACCATCGGACATCCAGACGTACTGCATCTTACCATCCCTACCTTGTAGCTATTCCACCAATTCGCACTAAGCGTTTCCAAACGTCTTTTATAATGCGCACAGCAAAAGAGTGGAACTATCTGCCTGCGTCTGTGTTTCCAAATGCTTACAACCCTAATCTCTTCAAAGTGAGAGTGAACAGGCTCCTTCTGGGTAAGCTCGCTCTATCGTAGACTTTGTCTCTGTCATCTCTGACATTGACTAGAGTCAAGAGCAAACCCATCTCTAATAAAAAAAAAAGATTATTTTTAGTTTTAGTTGAGTCTTTTATATAAGTGTGTATATAGTTATAATTGCAATAAATGATTAGGAAAATACTTCCACTGACACCTTACATAATTATTAATTGTGTTTTATTGGCCTTAGTTTCCTGAAATAAGGGATAAATAAAATTAAAACCCAGTAAAATATTTAGTACTACCACCACAGACTAGAAACCAACCCCAACATAATTGGGAAAAGGGTAGGCGGATGAAAACGAGTCTAATAAAAACTATTCCAATTATCCACTGAAACTCGCTTCACAGACCCTGAAACTTTAACAAACTAAATGAAAAAGCAAAAATAAAATTTTAGTTCAATCAAACGGAAATCAGTAATTCTATCAACGGGCATTGTATTCAAAGAAATCGCTGCTATTCTAATAAGTGAAATCGAAATGGTTATATTTTATTTCTATTACGCGAAGTAACCGCCAATTTCGAAATGGGTAAATGTCAAAGTTAGGACGTTTATAATAAGTTTATACTGATCTAATAAATCGGGAAAATAGATTGTTAGAGAAGCTCGTAGCTAAATAATAACAGCCGCACGGGTCGAACTTCAAGGTTAAGCAACGCTTGCCGGGGTCGGTCTGTGGATGGGTGACCATCTTAACATACTGAGGTTCCTCCGTGCCTTAGAAAGCACGTTAAGCTATTGGTCACGGCTGTCATTTGTATGTAGATCTTTTACGGATTGTTGTTGTACCTACCGTGTTACCCAGTTACTGGTTTGTGGAGGTCTGGTAGGCAGTCGCTCCACGTAAAATACTGGTATCTCGTTGAATTCAGTTTGACTGGAAGCCGACCCCAATAAATTTGGGACAAGGCTGTGCAGATGATGACTGTTTGTAGGAGGCAATATCTACAAGTGCAGAAGCCATACTGGGCTTACCCCAGTTGCAAACGTCTCTTGGTGTCTATCAGCTTAACTTGGTTCTGTCAGCTGCTGATAAGGATGGAATTGAGCATTGTTTCTCTTACTCCTCCGCTGTTCTTGACTGATTAATTTAGTTGCACGATTCAAGACAGTTCTTTCTTTCTTTTTTAAAAACGTAGCCCCACACTACGAATTTTTCTCATATCGTGGCTGCGTTAACAAACATTAAACTCACGTTCAGAAACAGCCAGACCGGGAACAACTATTAAATATTTGTATGGCCTACAGATAGTTGTTCCGGGTCTGGCTGTTCCTGTATGTGAATTTGTATGTTTGTTAACGCACCTACGACACAGGAGAAATTCCTAGTGTTTTTTTTTAAACGTTGCCCCACGTTTAAAAAAAAAACTATTTGTACGCCATACAAATATTTGAATCGTTTTAAATTGTTTCTGCGCGACTCGTCGAGCTTCATTGACTCGGCGCGTTTTTAATTTGGCGTTGTAAATATAATAGTGGGCTTGTCCCATAATCAAACCTGGAAGTACTAATTCGATAGTGAAAAATCTCTCACTGATGAAAAGCCACACTGTTGCTAAGTGTTATCTCAAAAAATTACACGGTATTTGTGAGATTTGATAAATCAATAAAGTCGTAGGAGCAAGATAGCTTACCTCTTAAACGAATGAAGACAGTAAATGATAACCTAATTTGTTATATTTTCGGGATAGTAAACAATTCGGTTATGTACATAAACGGTTTCTAATGGTAGGTAATTCTAATGGATTATGTAGGCGAGGGTCTGGTTGTCTAGCACTATTTATAGTTTGAAGTGACCTTTAAAGATGTCACTTTTAGCTATTTATTTTTTTGATAATATTAAAGTTGATACTATATTAAGCTTGGAGGTGACCTTTTTCTACTTTCGCTTTTCTGTCCATATTTTCAGAGTTATGTCGTCTAATCGAACACAGGAGCAATGTATGCTGAGGAGTGGGAAGAAAACAAAGGAGTCCACTCCTTTGTGAACAGGAGTTTCTGTGGACTGGTGCGACGTGATAACACGAAACAAAAAATGGAAAAAAAAATGACTGAAACAAAAAAACAGTCAGCTAGACAGACACATAATTATGTGATCTTATAAAGGTTCCACTTTTCCATACGCGGACTAGATGATAAACTTATTAGTTAAATATTCTTAGGGACTTGGTATATACATAGCACTCCGCGGTATTTCAAGCAGTCTCATTCACATCTCATTCGCAATCTGTCAAAAAGCCTCAATTTCCATACATTTTTGACAGATTGCGACTGACATGCGAATGCGAACGTTGCTTTAAAATTCGTAGAATTCGCACTCAGGGCGCTGTTACTAAAATGTATGGCATCTGACCGTGCGCCCGCGACTCTAAGTATTTTTTGTTCCTTTGACGCCATTTTTTATCTTGTCAGCGCCCTGGCCGCGTGCCCTGTCCGTTTTGTATATCAAGTCCCTTAGTTTGTTTTTTTGAGACAACGGGTTTTCGTAAAAGTTGTGACCTAGACACGCCGAATCATTATAACAATGCGTTGTCGTGTCGTTGCTGAATCTGTATGAGCCTTAATGTTTAGCAATCACTTAAACTTATTATTAGCACAATAAAAAAGAAAAGCAAAATACTGAATTCGATTTGTCACAAAGCTTACTTAGTTAAAACTTTTTACTTCTTTCAAAGTCGTCGTTAGCATATTTTATATATAAAAGTTATAAAACTTTTGCTACTAATGAGTCTTGCCATTGCATTATATAGCTAATGAGAGTCTAGCATTTAATATGATAATGTCTCTCGGAGAGTAAAAAACTTTAAAGCTCAAGTACAGATATTCTTTTGAAGATAGTTTTTCATTAAAATTATTGTTCGATTTAAATCTACTTAAGCAGGAGTTTATTAACTTTCTCCTGTACTCTTTGCTATTATAATTGTATTATGCTAGTGGTCACAAGTTCTACCGCTGCGAGTGTCAGACTCTTACTGAATAAAACGCATCCGTGTTCCTCCTAATAGCCTTTGCGTTCCAAGGCCGCGGTGACTCTTTCGAACAAATTCCGCATCAAGTTTTACCGCCGCGTATAATGTTCTGACTACGATTCCCGGTCGGGAAAAGTCTCAACAGTAGCCCGGAGTCTGATTTGTGCCCGGTTAATAGCTAGTAGTAAATGGGCCATAAACGTAACTGGCGAGTGAGGTGCGCTAGAGTATGTACCTATATATGCGGTACAGAGAGTAAAGTCCCGCAAACCTCCATTGAAAAGGGAGGATCCGCTGACCAGACGGTTGTTGTGTCTGGTGGGCAACAGCCCGATAGTTGATATCTGGGCTATGTATATGTTCTAATCGCACGGTAAACTCTGATATCGCGATTTAGGATTTTGTCAAGTTAGTTCGCAGCTGTCGTGATAGATGGCGCTGCGAGTCTCATTTGTTGTGATGTTGATTCTGCTACGTTGATTTTTTGAGGCGGCATTAATGTCGCTACAATGATAAATAATATTCGTCGCTAATTTTATTTTTGCAAGTTACTTGTATCTTTCCCACCTCATTTATTCGTTTTAAAAAACACCCAGTACTAAATATTTTAATTTAAAAATATTTGAAACGCGAACTCAAACGTGCTGCCAAAATTTAGAATAGGTACGTGTAACAATAATGTCTTATCTATCGGTAAAAGCGATCTTTTACAGACAACCTTTGGATGGATTTAACTTATATTTATAACTTATATTCTATTCTACGTCGTCCGTGGTGTATACAATCAGTCAGTGTATATAGTCGTGTTAAGCTATTTACGTGTATGAAGCTCATTACCGCCCAGAAACGATTAAAGGATTCGTAATTTACTGTTGGTTTCATACAAGAAGATATTAGAAAAGAGCAAAGACTGCTATTGCATTGCAAAAACGGAACAACTTTAGTAGCCTATTTTTAACCGACATCCCACAAAGGAGGAGGTTCTCAATTCGACTGATTTTTTTTTTGTATGTTTGTTCAATGATATTTTCGACAATTGTCAACCGATTTTGATGATTCTTATTTTGTTTGGAAGAGTATCTTCCCGGACTGGTCTCATTTCAATTTGGTGAATATCTGTCACGCCGGTACGCTTTGAAGGGGTACGCAGATGTGTACAATTCAACCATGGTTTTAGGGCTCTCTATTCGGGCATAACTTTATTGTCTATGAACCGATCTTGATGATTATTTTTGCGTTGGGTTTAGTTAAAGCTAATCACTAAAAAGTGAAAAATAAAACATTAAACATTTTTACAAAAAAATACAACCGACTTCAAAACAAAAAACAACACAAAGTATAAAATAACTATAATTTCGGAAGACGGTGTTTTTTGTTGTTTCTTCGTTTTTTGACACCGACTTCCGAAATTATAGTTAGTTTATACTTTGTAGTGTTTTTTTTAGTCAGCATATTTCTACTTATGATTTTCCAGAAACATTGTGTCGACAATATCGAAGAAATATAGCGTGCTTTGAGTTTTAAAGTTCAAAAGCAACATAACGATTTTTATTCTGCACAGCTCTGTACTTGACAGTTTTATATTTCTTTGATATTATTACGAGTACACGGGTCAAGAATCTCATTTCTCTATTTTTCTTATCTTTAATTTGTATGAAAGTTGTAGTGTTTTAAACAATGACGACTGTATGTGTAAGTTTTCGATTATGGTTTCTATTAACTTCCCATGTGGTTTTGTTTCGCTTCACTGCATTTTTCAGTTGTTACATTTTATTGTTATGCAAATTTTAAAATCTTTGTCTCTCGATACCTGTTTGGATTTTGCGGCTAAACTATACTTAGCTATGAATAGATAAAGTAAAACATATTTAGAAACAAGATTTAATTTTAACAGCTAATGAATACGGTTAAAAAGAAGAATTATATCGTGTACTTATGTGCTGTAACGCATCACTTTCTAATTATACTAAATAAAACACCGTTTGTAATTTGCGTTATTACTTTGGGCATCTGCTTTTGTAGAGAGCTAATACAGGTCTGACATATTTAAAAGCAATTAATATTTTTACATTTAAAATTTAAAAAGTATACATTATATTTCTGCCGGACGCTTCCAAAGTTCCAACGACTAACTTTTCTGCCAGTGACCTGCAGCCAAGGAGGTCACAGTTCCTACTGTTGACCATGAGGAGTCGCTTCGTCAGGAATCCCGAATGCCAATCCTAGATGCAGAACCAAATCATAGTCATCATCTGCCTAGCCTTTTTCCAACTAAATTGGGGTCGGCTCCCAGTCAAACCGGATTCAGCTGAATACCAGTATTTTACATGGAGCGGCTGCCTATCAGACCTCCACAACCCATTAACTGTTGTGTAGTAACGTGTTGTGTGTGTACACAACACGTTACTTCTTGGCAAGACGTGTCAGAATTTCTGGCTTCTGACAATACGTAACGACTGTCAAAGATCTCCAAATGACAGCCGGGACCAACGGCTTAACGTGCTTTCCGAGGCACGGAGGAGTCTCGATATGTTAATATGGTCACCCATCCACAGACCAACTTCGGCAAGCGTTGCTTAACCTTGAAGTCCGTGCGGCTGTTATAATTTAGCCACGAGCTCTTCCAGAACCAAATCATAGTAACCGCAAAAAATAAACGTCATCGAATCTAAACCAACACGTTTACTCTGTAGAATAACAGAAAGCGGTACTACATGATAATTTAGCTTGCTAAATTAGTACCACTTAACATCTTTAGTTAAATAAAAGCATGTAACAAAAACATTATTTCTTTCAAATCAAGAATTTAATATGAAAATGAAAATGGCATTGTAATTTACCCCTCACTTGGCTCTCTTTAATTGAACTGAAACAATATTAGTCCATAAGTTTGCGGGAAAATCCTAAACTGCATGCTTAAAACTGATCATTAAATTTAATTGATCAATTTGACCATCCAATTAGTCGCACAGCAACGATCGCCATTCTTATTTGCTATTATGTTTTTAATTGGTAAATTACATTTTGAACCTACCATTTTTGTTTGAAAATGTATCAGCTTTATTATTTTAATTGCACTGATTAAAAACTCTCGATGGACATTTTATGGTTTTGGATCGTTTTTGAATATCGAAACAGCGCATTAGAAGGTAAAGTTTTTTTTAATATAAACTTTGTCCCATACTAGGAATTTCTCCTGTATCGTGGGTGCGTTTACAAACATTGAAACTCACATACATAAACAGCCAGACCCGGAACAACTATCTGTAGGCTCTGTAGGCTATACAAATATTTGTTCCGTGCGGAAATCGAACCCGCGACACGCAGCGCAGCTGCAGTCAATCGCTCAACCACTGCGCTAATCGTGTCGTCAAAAAAAAACTCATTATGATTTGAAGAATCATTTATTTATTGTATACTACCACCGCAGTGCAGTATTTAAACTCAAAAGTTGACTGGTAGATAATGCATTGTTCCACTGTACTGTACATAAGGTTCAAATAAATAAACCGCAACATATCTGCCGTTATTTGAACTTCCTCAGCCATAATAATGGTCAACCCTTCTATCATATGGTTATATCCAACACAAATAACCTCACTACATTTTCACACGATACGGATTAGTTTCCCAGTCCGAGACAGAGGCACGTCTGTTCTTTTCTCACGGGCAGGGCTGACCTACTTCTGACGTCATCACGGGGAAAAATCACAACCGGGTCATGCCAGACAGCCCGGAGCTAAAAAGCACTTCTACCTACGTACAAATACACTAACGGGGTAGTTAGAGAAACAATGGTAATTAAATTGAGTGATAAAATAATACATGAAAGTACTGGGGTGTGGTGCATGTGCCTGACTCACGGTAGGAGAAAAAACCGGGGGCATAACTCCGACATAACTCTTCATTGTCCCCAGAAAGTGGTAGTCCAAGAGAAATTTTCAAAATTTTCTTCTAATTCAGAACAGAAAGTCTTTACTTCGGAGGAAAAACCTCTCAGACAAAAATAAATTTTCATTCATTGCCATGATAGATCGACTACGTGTTGATGATATAAACTATTGCTGTCTACCAGAAAAGATGGAGGACAAAATTTAATCTAACTAGCCTATATTGACTCACTGCAGAGCAATGGCTACTCCATTTCCTTAACGTAGCGACAGCTAGCCATGTAGGTAATGTTACAAAAAAAAAACGAACGTTAGCAAAGATTAGCATCATAGCCCAGCTCCATATATCATATATTATGATTATGAAATACAATAATCTGCTATTGAAAACCTGACCTTGCCAGTGCAGTTAGTAATCCTGCAACTTATTGACTAAGCATGAGCCTTAAACGTTGTGCAACTTCAAAACTAAGATTTAAATTGAAAACCGATAAATCCTTAAAGATAAAATTAAGTCCTGGGATAAATCTAAAGCCAGTATTAATAAACCGATCTAAACATTGCGTCTGAAGGCCAAATTTCAAGAGCATCTGTTACATAAAGTAAAGCGACATTTACATTTCAAATTACTGCATTTGTTTAATCATCATTATGTCTTGGGAGATTAAACATTAAATAAACATTAATAACGTCTACGCATGAGACACAATGGTAAAACAATGGCGTTATAGCTAAATTAGGTGTCGCGACAGTCCAGAGGTTTTACGATTACTCCCGAACCCGAACTAAACACAAATGTTAAATCGTGTTGTAATTCAGTTTTAGTTCAGTTTCGGGACTAATCGTAAGTCCATAGGTGATGCGGAGTAGAAAACGCCCGACACTTAGGCCGAAACTACAGACTTCGGGCTTAGAGAGTGGACCCCTGGTCTTAGGTCTCTGACGCTTCTTCGAACCAGTATCGATACACCAGTGCAAATAACCAAATAATTCGGATGTCTCGATGACCCAGCTCAGACATGTCTGGCGAAGAATGATGAGCCGATCCCAAATAAATCGCAAAAAGCTAGGCAAAGAGATAGAAAGACAACGAGGTCTCGGAACAATGTTTGCCGGAGGCACAGAACTCAATACATCGCATTTTTCTTCAGACGAGCCTAAAGCGACAATCAATCATATTAACATTTACCTAACAAATACATGACGCGTGGTTCGACAAACGAAGCTCCCTATTGATTATAAAAACAACAAACATTGCTATTTTCCCTAAGAAATAACCGAACAATTTTTCGATAAAACACTGCCTTTTATTAATTAATATATCATATTAAATCTTGTTAGCTGAGGGTCGTTTTTCTCCGTTTTCACCATTTTCTCTTCTTTATTGGCTGTAATAATCACGTGATTTCCCGGAAGACTGCGTTCTGGTAATAAGTCGATATTTCACAGTAGCTACTTACGGTGTTGTTTTAAACGCGACTCTTAGGATCGTATTTTCGCTAAGTAGAAGTTAGCTAAGCTGAAGTATTTTAGTTTTTTTACTAAATTTCAGCAAAGCTAGGTTACAACGACCACTTAGGTTATGAAAAACATTTTCTTTGTATCATTTTTATAGTTTTCGGGTCAAAATTAAAACGTTCTACTTTACTAGTCATCATATGCTTAGCCTTTTCTCATCAATATTAGGGTCGACTCCCAGTAAAACCGGATTCAGTTGAATACCTAATAAATTGGCTGAGGCTGCTAACCTCCATGATAATATTTTGTAATTTTCGTCTGCGTTCTTATAGGTAAAATGATATCAACAAAGTCAAACGTGGAGATTTTTGTTTGTCAAAATTGGACTCTCACAAAATAATGTGGTATTTTATTGTGCAAAAAGGTTTGCTGGGAGAAAATTCACCTTTGAATAATTGTGATTTGAATTATTAACAGTAAAGGAAATTTCATGTAGGTAAGGCGAGCTTGCCTTACCTTTATGAAATTTTCTTCTCTGTTAATAATATAAGTTGCTATGGTATTCAATAAATAATTGAGAATTAAGAAAAAAACGTATAAATTGTTATAATGTGATCTACAAGACACGATTTTTTGAATTTGTTCCAAAGAGTCAGCGCAGCCCTGGAACGCAAAGGGTTATTCGCTGGATCGGATGGGTTTAGTCAGTAAGACTCTGACACTTCCACTTCGTCCAGAGCGGAAAGAATCATTTGATGATTTCCTATCCTAAAACAATATAAATAAATATACGATCCGTGCGTGTACAAAGTTGCGATTTAGGAGAATTAAATTGAATGTACCCACACTAGTACCAGAACCCACGTTAACACAATTACAGAAAAATCTCATTACAAGCAAATGCAGTGTAAGAAATCAAAACGTGACAATATTAAAACCAATATTGTCCTACACTGTACAGTATATCATTGTGCTAAGTAACTTAACATATGTACACTGCTGGATATTAGCAAATACCTCGAGTAATTATGCAGTTAATTAATCAATCACTATGCGCAGAATTACAAGCGTGTGCCCAGTTAAGTACGTGGCTTGTGTAATTTGGGACAAAGTGTGTATTATTACTGTTAGTATTCCCAAGTCTCAAGTGCCGTAAATATAGTAACCTTATTGGTAATATTTTTTTTGAGCAGTTTGGGGTTGAGATCTTCAGGCCGTGGGGTCCTTGTGCTCACAGCCTTTTAAAGAAATTTGGAAAAGGCTGGTTGACACTTCGAGACCCAAGAGCTTCGTGAGTTAACCAGCCTTTTCGAAATTTCTTTAAAAAGGCTGTGAGCACAAGGACCTCTCGGCCTGAGGATCTCAACCCCAAACTGTTTGAAAAAATAGTTTTCTCTTGGGTCACGCAGCATTGTCATTATTTTTATCTTTAAAAAAATACAAAGTGAATATGCCAACTATTATTTTTGAGGTCGGTTAGAGATTAAACTTTTATTTGTCTCTTTTTAGTCATTAATTAAATAAATTATAGTTTTGAAGTTGATTTAATTTTCTACTTTTTTATCTGAAATTAAGAATCTCAATTAATGTAGGTATACGATAAGCCACGCTAGTGAAACCACGGGACAAAGCTAGTTACGTACAGACTCTAAGAGAGTGCTATGGATTTGTGTAAAAGTGCAAATGGACACTATTTTTAGTTTCAACATAATCTTTCACGTATATTAAGTAAGAGTTAAATTGCTTATTAGTACTTTAGGCTTTTAATTATTAAGAATTTGGTTCTTATTTATAAAATACAAGAAAAATATAATAACCTACTCAAGTTTTATTACCTACCAACAACGGGTTATTTCCACATTCTATTTCGCTTTTATCCATCTTCATAACACCAACGGAATTCTTTGTTTATGATCGACAAACCAACAAAAGACTAGACTTAATTTATTTTACCGTTCAATAAATCTAAAGTGAAATAGAATTCTTCTATCTTGATTGCAACTGGCGGTGGATGGTCGCATCTATTGTGTCGCTAACTTTATCGCTAAAGAGGTTCGTACAGAAGGACAACTTCGTAAAACGACCGAAAATGCACGCACGCATAGATGCGTCTCGTCATGTACAGTCTGTTATTGCAAGCATTCTCGAGAGAAGAGATAGGTAAAGCCGCGTATCTACTAGGCAACAATTGACGCGCGACATGATGCACAACATGTTGCGCTTCATGTTTAACGTAAACGAGCAACTTTTATTTAGTAACATTGTCACTGTTGCGCGCCTGCTGGCAACGTCGTGCGTTGTTGTGCAACGTTGCTGAACATGTTGGGCGTCACGCGTTGCGCGTCGAATGTTGCCTAGTGGAAACGAGGCTTAAAAGTTGTAATCAGGATTAAACCTTATGGCTAATTTTAGTAATTTCTAAGCAACATCCGCATTCTCATCTTATTTGCAATATGTCAAAAAATCATTCAATCACCATAATTTTTTGACAGTAGCGACTGACATGCGCATGCGAACGATGCTTAAAAACTAGTTGAATTGGCCTTATAAAAATACACATTTTATTTTCCTAAATATTTCAAAATACTATTTATTATTCTACTGGACGCTTCCAAAGTCCCAATGACTAAATTGGTTGCCAGAGGTTGCAGCCAAGGAGGTTACAATATGACCAAGATCTTTTGGAACATCCTGTATAAACCAGTCTTCTGCACTGCTATCTATCTTGTGCCATTATCGCCGGTCAGCGATATTGGAGTTAATGGAAAAGCCAGTGGAAGCTCCTTTATCCCACCAGGTTCTGTTACCTGTTGCCTGCGATAGCGGTATATTGTTGCGTTGAATTGCTATTTTGAGGTGTCGATTTGAACAAAAGCTGAGCTTGCTTTTGTTGCACTATACTGTATGTTTACTATTCCCCAAAGCGGCAGACAGACGTGTTTGTGTGTACACCCACGTTCTACTAGCTATGTTAAGACCCATACAATAGGGAGTGAACGTATTGTCATAGACCATAATCCGGACTGGTACTGAAAAAATGTTATCGCATTTATAGTGTAGCTTCTCTTCCAAAAATAATATAAGTTGCTTTTTCTTTTAATTTTCGATAATGAAATTTTAATAGGCTTAATAGAAATAAATAATAATCTATATTACTTTGTTTCTAAATGAAATTAAGATAATAAAAGAAAGCTTAAAATATCTCAATTTCAACTAAGCACAATAAAATAAAAGTTTTTGTTGAACTTACTGCATGGCCATTGTATTTTATTTCTACTTTGTATCCACTTAATAGTTCAACAGAATAATAAATAATTTTTAATGTAAGCCTCATTTTATTTATGATCCTTTTTGTTTTGAAGAAGAGTGACCTCTAATTTATTTTGCTACTGATAAATAATTTGAACATAACATAATTACCTTTAGTGCTTGTAAATAATGTAACATCCATATTTTATGACATACAAATGGGTTTAATGAATAAAAGGGGTGATTTAGCTAAAGATCCCTTTAGATAATTTTAGCGTTTTAATAGCTCTTGCTAAATTTATGTTAGGTTTCTAGCATAAAAGGGTAATGGGTTGTCAGAAGCTAAGAAAACTGACACAAGTCAAGCTGCTGAGCAGTATTAGGGGCCCGTTCCTACTAAGACGGACCGTCTGTTTAAACGAAAGACAGTGGCCGGACCTGCGTGTTCACACTAGATGGACCGTCTATTTAAACGGAAGACGGTGGCCGGACCTGCGTGTTCACACTAGACGGATCGTCTGTATAAACGGAAGACGGTGGCCGGACCTGCGTGTTCACACTAGACGGACCTTCAGTTTAAACGGAAGTCTGGCCGGACCTGCGTGTTCACACTAGACGGACCTTCAGTTTAAACGGAAGTCTGGCCAGACCTGCGTGTTCACACTAGACGGACCGTCTGTTTAAACGGAAGACTGGCCGGACCTGCGTGTTCACACTAGACGGACCGTCTGTTTAAACGGAAGACGGTGGCCGGACCTGCGTGTTCACACTAGACGGACCGTCTGTTTAAACGGAAGACGGTGGCCGGACTTGCGTGTTCACACTAGACGGACCGTCTATTTAAACGGAAGACGGTGGCCGGACCTGCATGTTCACACTAGACGGTCCGTCTGTTTAAACGGAAGACTGTGGCTGGATGTTCGTGTTCATACTAGACGAACTGTTTGTTTAAACGGAAGTCGGTGGCCGGACCTGCATGCTCACACTAGCCGGACCGTCTGTTTAAACGGAAGATGGGGGCCGGCCGTTCGTGCTCATACTAGACGGACCGCCTCGTCTGTTTAAACGGAAGTCGGTGGCCGGACCTGCGTGCTCACACTAGACGGACCGTCTGTTTAAACGGAAGATGGGGGCCGGCCGTTCGTGCTCACACTAGACGGACCGCCTCGTCTGTTTAAACGGAAGACGGCGGCCGGATGTGCGCGGTTACACTGGAATAACCTTCCGTTTAACGAGAAGACGGTGGCCGATGAGTCGACCTTAGGGAGGTGCAGAGACAACATGATAGGTGCAACTTAAAACAAAGACAACCAACACATGTAATTATCAACGTTATTAAGAAAAACGAATCCAGCAAATTAACGCTGTGATGATTCTACCAACTTCTTGCAAATGTGCTCATGTGCCTTCACCTTAAAGGACAGCCGACTGGTAGAACTGGTGATGCTGTCCTGATGTATAGAAGGAGGGAGGAATATTATGTTGACGGATGACCTTTTGAGGGACGCGGGTGTCCTCTGGATGCAAGAAGTACAAGACCGGCCGATGTGGTGACTTGGAGGAGGCGTATGGCCAGCAGCGGACGTCTTCCGATCGAAATGATGATCGTGGTGTACTAAATTGCTGAAACGCAAAATTAAAATATAACAAGTTATAAGATAGCTTTTGGAAACGATAAAAAGCGAATTTCTTTTATGGTGCCATAAAATCAGCGATATGGGAAACAGCTTGGACCGTCGTAAAATACGAATAGTACTTTGTTTCCTATTTCTTCTACGTTGTTTGTGGTTTACGGCGTAATCGCGTCATTGGTCCAAGGGATGAATATCAGTGTTGATACAATGTATGTCATCATGTAAGTACGTAGAAGTGTAAATTGCAATTTTTTTAATGACGTTTGCATGAGCGTGTAACGGCCGCCTTAGAGGATGACATAGAAACGTCATGACGACTGATGAACGAATTAAACGAGCTGTCATACGTGTCAGTCGATTAAATAGTTTGGGGTTACCAGATACAAGCTAACATTGCTTTTCCTGCGTCTTCACTTACAGAACCATCGCGTTTTCCCGAGATAAAAAAATGACAGTCGGCAAAAGTCTAGCCTTGAACGATTTTATGTAATTATTTCAGTACATCCACACTACGTCCTATAAACGAATACATCCTTTCATAACTAGTTTTAACCCAAAGATAAGAATATAACTTGCTATGATATCTCTGAATAGCATGAATAATATTATTCCATCTTCAAACCTCCTTCTATCTTAACACATTAAACTTCTAACTTTGTTCAAGAATATGATGTAAATGTATGAAAATCCTGAAAACAACAAGAAATTGTTCCAGACGGAAATGCGACTATTTCTCTGCTTGGGAATATATCCCTGTGTGCATTATAATACCCACATTCGGATAATCTCTACGAGTGGAGTAAAATATCTTTTCATGCATGGTATGCTGTCACAGTGTAAGGATCGGCGCACGCTAGACTGTAACAAGCGGGAGCAGATACATGCCTAATAAACCTGCGTGTGAAGGTTTATTGGGCATATTTTAAAAATTAATTCACACAGAAAAAACTTCGTAAGGTTAAATTGCCATTGGTTTGTAAGGCAAAAAGATTGAAGGTCACACTGGAATTTTATTGCTTGATCCAGCCAAGCAATCCCTTGTTTGTAGCCTTAACAACGCGAGACGAGAAAAGGTAACTTACTGCTTAAGTATCGGTCAGGTGCTGGAAAATTACTACTACATTATCACGAGCTAAAGGAGATTTAGCTTCTGCTACCAGCTTGGCAACTGGGCTTATTGCAGTTCTGCCTATTAGTATAGCTCTGTTCTGTTCGATGTAGACTGTCGTGGAGATTATTAATTTTGTTTTTTTTTTAATTTTAATTTCTGGATCCAAGACAGTTGCAAAAAATGCTTTACATGCAGGATAATGTACATTTTGCTACAGTCTAGCGCGTATCAACCCTAACACTGCACGGGCGTCTTGAAGCCCTCACGCCACACACCACATGTTGAAAGGTATTTGCATCTACTTATGTTCGTGTGTTCATTCAGGACTGGCGCTAAGCGTAATAATATGCATGCATAGGGTTGCCATTATTGCTACATACTTGCTTACGAATTTTCATACGCTGCCTTCATAAATCGTGTGCGGATGAGGATGAGAAAATAATGTTTTGTTTTGTATTAGATTTTGCTTACCAACGTACTGTATCAAATACCTACTACGGTTAAATAAATACCATGAGATTTACCTACTAATACAACCAACTTCATAGTGTTTATTTACAAACTACCGTTGTCCGTGCCAACAAACAAGTTAAATTATAGATTTTTAATACGATGTGATAGTTACTTATTGGAAACCGCAGTTACTGACCTACTTCTAAATTTGATAAAATAAAGCCTGTTAAAATAACGCTCAACATCCAAAATTAAGTACCACGAAAGACCACGAAAGATCAAAAACAACATCAAGAAACCGATATTAAAAAACTGCTGCACTAACAGACGAACACCGCAAAAAAAATCTTGTCAAGGGCAATTATTTTGAAATAAGAATTCAAACTGGCATGAAACTTCTTCGCGCCATGAAATCTCCCCTATTATGACATCGTTCAGAAATCAGTTTCAAACTTCGAACAGAATTCATATCCGACACCAAAGACTAAAGTTCTTTAGTGGTGACATAAACAAAGTTATCGTTGGGGTTGCCAGCGACAATAATAATGACTTTATTTGCCTACTCCCCCATTATTATCTCGTGTTACGCTAACCCACTTTCATGGCCTATATTTTTGAGTATGTTGTTACGGCTGTGACGTAATGGTTGCGAAAAACGGCTTCCGTAAATTGTTTTCGAGTTTGGGCTTCGATATTCTTTGTGTATGTGAGTAAATTATCTGAATACTTTGGTACTTTTAGTATTGAAGCTATTTGAAATTACGGTGAATGTTTCTGGAATATGAATGCGATAAATTATTCATGTTCCACATTGTTTTGATTACTTTATGCAAGCAAACAAATTCATAAAAAATAATGATAACCTTTTAAAATCATGAGATTAATAATCAACCGACGTCTCTCAGTCTGAGCCGGCTGTCGCTGAAAACCAGCGCTGTGGCTCTGTCTCGCACACGAGTTCCAGCATTATGCTGAGCGATGGCCGTTTTGCGCCGATGTGACGCATATCTTCCTCAAAATCACGTTTTACTTTTATATATATACCCATTTATTTTTATGGTGTGCGTCATGCTTGGCGTAAATAAACTCTTTTTCTTTCTTTACTCTTCTAACCGACTTTTAAAAAAAGAGGAGGTTTTCAATTCGGATGTTTGTATTTTTGTTTTTGTAACTTTTTCACAAAACCAAAAAACCGACTTCCAAAAAAACACTACAAAGTTCAAAATAACTTTAATTTCGGTAGTCGGTGTGTTTGGTTGCTTCATCATTATTTGACACCAACTTCCGAAATTAAAGTTATTTTGAACTTTGAAGCGTTTTTTGGAAGTCTGTTTTTTTTGTGAAAAAGTTTTTTTGTCACTAAAATTGGGCGTAGGTTGCAAGCGCAATGCACGTGGCGATGGCTGTTATTAATACAGATTAAGTACTATCATAGTAATAGGTACTTCCGAATACCAACAATTTTGATCTGGCAACATTGTCTCCGTCCTGCGATAAAGCTTTGTGGTGAGTTTAAAAAACCCCTTAGTAAATAATTTCAATGTTTTAATGATAACAACGTGCAATTAATTTCTACTTTAAATGCGTAATTCATTCACAAATATATTATGAGTAAAATTCGGCGCTAATATTTTATTAATCCCGTCTAGACATGGGTAGATTTAATTTAAATGAGCATTTGAAACCGTGGAGCAAATATGAATGGCTGCAGCGTAATCATTCCAATTATTTGAGGCTCATTTTGCTAAGTGGTTCTTAAGTTCCATGTTCTAATTGGGTTTATTATTAAAAAAGATATATACCTAAGATATAGACAATATAAACCACGAAATTCTTTGAAAGACGACCCACTGATCGAACAATGTTAGTATAACGTGTGTGTGTGTGTGTGTAGCTACTGAAAATGTAAAAAGAGTCTCAGAAACAGTTTAATTCCTTCGTAATTTGTAAATACAGATATTTTCGTCATTTTCTCTTCAATGGAGAAATTCATTTGACTCATTAATTATGTATGTATGTGTTTGTCAATGTCTTATATCATAAAAACTAAATATTATTGACAATTACTGTCGGAAAAGCATATACTGGAAAGAAGTACCTAACCAACAAATTTGATCAAAGCTAATTATAGTTTTCCACCATTGCATGTACCAAAGAGTTCATAGTCTCGTAAAATTTTGCTCATGGCCTTACAATCAAATTTTAAGGTTCGCTAAATACTTCCGTGTTCGCCAACCTAAAACATGGTTACCAGCTTCACCTACCTCAAATACATCGTGTTAATGTTTAGGGCCCCTGATTGACTATAGCGATTACATTAACAAAATGAACCGAGTGAGTTGCTAATCACCATCACGGTGAGAAGGAATCATTTGTTACCCCTGCCCTTTGAGTTTCTAGATCTTTTCCTTAAGATCCTCGTAATGGTTGTCGTCACGGTCAGGTTCCTGTAGGGTTAGCATATAAAGGTTAAGTTGAAGGCGACCCGGATGATTAAAATACTCTTGATATTAGGTACTTTATTTTTAGACCTGTTGATGTAGCTAAGATCTAGCCACCACTTCTATGAGCAAGGAACGATTTACATCATTATGTGATCTTGAAAAAGGATGAAACAAATATATTTGAAGAGTAAGTGTTTATTAAACGAACGGCAATGTCCACTATAAAGATAAATTATGATGTCTGTGAAGTGAAACTGACTACTTTTTTATTCGATACTGTACATAATTGCTGCCATTCATCATCATCCGCCAGTCAATTTAATTTAATCTAGATAATTCTACAAACCACTAAAAAATCCGCTAATAAATAGATACAGTATTTTAGACAAAACATCAAGACACTCAATTATTGCTCTCACTTGAAAAATTTGAAAACGAAGATCTTTTCTCAGAATCCAAAAAGTTGGCACAACGAAAGCCAATTCAAATTGATTCCAAGATGGCGTAGTTCCTAATATATGCAAAGGAAAATGAAAAGAATCGGAAGCGTGACCTTTTAGGGTTCGTTAAAATGTAATCATGCTGCCCACCGCTACGCCGGTTATAAGATTGTCTACCACTTGTTATTTTTGAAGCGAGGAAATGATAAATTGCTGTACCTTAATCGTTTGTTTAGTTGCTACTAGGTGATTGCAGATTTTATTCGAAAGAGTCACCGCGGCCCTAGAACGCAAAGGGCAGTATGAGGAGCACGGATGGGTTTTAGCCTCCCGGTCCACCCAGAGCGGAAGGAGTCATCTGATGATTTCCCATCCATAAAGAAGGTGCTACTAGGTATTCTATTTAAAAAAAGTATGTGATGATCACTAACTATACCATAATACTCATGATATAAATGCTGCGTCCGTCTGTCTGTATGATTTTGTTGTTTTTAGGGTTCCGTACCCAAAGGGCGTAACAACGGGACCTTATTACTAAGACTCCGCTGTCCGTCTGTCTGTCTGTCTGTCACCAGGCTGTATCTCAAGAACCGTGATAGCTAGACAGTTGAAAATTTCACAGATGATGTATTACTGTCGCCGCTATAACGTAACAACAAATACTAAAAACGTGATTTTATTGCCGCTTTTTTTTAAAGATAATGGTACGGAACCCTTCTTGCGTGAGTCCGACTCGCACTTAGCCGGTTTTTTTCGTTTGTAAAAACGTTGCCCCATACTATTCTACATTAACGTGGGTGCGTTTACAAACATATCAACTCACATACACAAACAGCCAGACACGGAAAAATTATCGGTAGGCCATACAAATATTTGTGCTGTGCGGGAATCGAACGCGCAACACGTAGCGCAGCAATCGATCGCTCAACCACAGCGCTAACAGTGTCGTCAGACGAAAAAGAAATTAATAGCTCAGCCAATCTAGATTTTATTTATCCAGTTAGACCAGGAGATGAGAAATATACCAATGTAAAATTAAAACACCCCTGATTATCATATTAAAATGGTAAAGCTGCACGTGGATCGGAAAAACTAATGTGAAAAATTTAAAATCCACTTTAATTATTAATTTCCGCAATTTTTTGGAGAAAAAAATATCAGCCGTGTAGATTCCATAATTCGCTTTGATACGGAGTAAGGAATGCATGCAAAATAATGCACCGTTTATTTAAAATTATTTTTTGAAGATTTATTCATTAATTTTTCGTAGCCACGTGATGCGCGCCAACAGCAACATATCTAAATTTACTGGACTATAACTCAAAAACTACCGAACAGATTTCATACGATCCGTGGCGGGTTGCTGGTTATCCATAATATAAGACATCCTAAACAGAAACTACTGTTATCAGTTAGAAATTCCTATTTGCACTTTTACCTCGTACAGTAAAAGTGCAAATAGGAATTTCTTCTACGTTATGTAGAACTAAGTGTGGATAATAAAAGGACGAGCGGGTATTCGCGGTAATGTTCGCAACATTTCGCGCTAGGCACAAACTACTTCGTAGTACTACGTAATAATATAGGAAAGGCTCAGAAGGTTTTTAATAGCCCTGTATACAAACTACTACTTGTACATAGAAAATATAGGGTAAGGAAAAGCTGTTTTTAACGACACTACAACATAGCCGAACTTTTTCAGAAGCACGATAACGCTTTTGAGCACTATGTAAATTTATCAAACACTAACGCATTTCTCGTCTATTCCCGTTGGGAATTTCCCGTTCCCGTATAGCCTATTGCTTTCCTCATGAATGTGGAATCCAGAGATTAGTGCATTCAAACAAACAAACTCTTTAGCTTTATTATGTTCTAAAAGATTAGTATTAGTATAGATAGACACCACGTTAAAGCAGCGAAAAGCGAACTTCACAAACGTCATTAAGTTTGAGTCGACCAATATAGCCGCTTTCTAAGGAATGAAACTTCTGTAGATCTAACTTCGATATGTCTTGAGTGAGTACTGTAATTTTTCTGGTGAATTATAGTGAGAAAAGTTTAAGGCTCTAGTGCGTGAAATATTTCATTCTGTTCCTACACATACACAACATATACGGCTCATTTGTTACTTAGTTTGGAGTGTGTAATAAAGAACTTCTTTAGTGAAATAAAAAGTTATTTCACTGTACAAACTCTCTAGGAAATTTCTTAAACAACCCACAGATACATAGTTTTGGTGACTAAGGAAAATCCCTATAGAATTTCATGGATTTCATGCCAAAACGGCTTTTTAGTCTCCTTAAATTTTGGTTAGTCAGGCCCAATATAATCTTCTATTCAAATGCGTTATCTGGCCCGCGCCGTCGACCCGGGCCTGACTTTGATCGGACGGCAAGCCACCCAACGCTCGCCGTTCGCAGGCTAACCTGAGGGCCTAGCACGAATGATTTGATGTACCTACAGTATCGTTAACGTGAGTGAATTTTTGGTGTAAAAAACTACAACCCCATTGTATTTTGGTTTAATTTAATGTGACATACACAATTTTTATCCTACAAAAATATGAATAAAGTACCTATCGAATTCTATTAAATATTATTTACGAAACTAGTATTATAGTTATAGTAAAACTATAGCTTTTTCCCGCGGCTCCGCCCGCGTTGATTTTAGTTATCGCGTAGTAAAGTAGCCTATGTCCTTCTCCATATCCCTGGTTATAATCTGCCAAATTTCATGACGATCCGTTCAGCAGATTTAGTGTGAAAGCGTAACATACATACAGACAGACGGAGTTAATTTCGCATTTGTAATATTAAGTAGGGATTTCACGCTATGTTACTATACGTCAAAAACATTCGTACTAGGCTCTGAACCGCGATCTTCCCTAACTAAACCAACATCAAAATACCCACATTTACAACTAATATCATAACGAACTGAGATTCTTGGTTGCACATCAACCGCTAACTATTTTAATATAACAGTTGCTCTGAAAGCAAATATTTCGATTATAGTTTAGGCTTTGTAACTCGTAACTGAATACAACAAGTTCCCTCCTAACTTCGTACTTGGATAAGGACTCATGAGTTAGTTTCTGATATTTGTTAATGTTGCTTTACCTCCAAACTTGAGTAACTAACAAGCAATTTGGTCCAGTGTTCGTTTTCCATTCAGGCCGTGTTTATTTGATTAAAATCTCCATAGCGGTCTCGTGTTTGGATTTTTACCTGAATACTGACAATCGGTTCGCCTACCTAGCACCTGCCTAGGACCATCTTTTTTAAGGATGGGAAATTTTCAAATGGCTCCGCCCAGAGCGGAAGGGAATTTCAGACTCTGACTGACTAAAACCCATCCGTTTTCCTCCAAATGCCCTTTGTTTTCAAGGGCACGGTGACTCTTTAGAACAAATTCCGCAACTAACTGGGATCTTATTAACAAAACGTGATTGCACCCACTATTGTGTAATCCAATACGAGTTTCTTGTTTTTATATTAACCGGTCAAGCTCCCGACATGTCAAACTTCAAAATTATAACCTTACGTTATAGTAATAATAACACACACCGGTGTTTGGATTTATAATGTTGGCTTTTGCAATAATTCAATTACCTATTACTAAGTTATCAATTATTTATTTTATTATTGTATTATCATTGGAGTAGCTCGTGGCTAAAGAATAACAGCCGCACGGGTCGATCTTCAAGGTTAAGCAACGCTTGTCATGGTCGGTCTGTGGTGGGTGACCATCGTAACATACCGAGACTCCTCCGTGCCTCGCATAGCACGATAAGACGGCAGTTATTTGTTGATTTTTGGCAGTCGTTACGGATTGTCAGAAGCCAGAAAGTCTGACTCCAGTAAAAATGTTTACATGCTTTTTACAAGTATACTGAAACATCACAAATGTCTATGAGTTGTATTCTAAAACTACCTGTTAAAATAACAGTATGAGCAAGTCATTCATTATTTGTTTCCAGTTAAATTCTGCCTTAGTCGTGTTTATGGCACCCGTGGGAAATTATGAGTCCAAGGACAAGTTGTCAAGGTCAAGCGGTTAAGGTCGTTACCTGTTAAGCACTGTTTGTTGTCTACAAACATAAAAAAGTTACGCTTAAGTAGAGTTATAAAGTACGTATGTGTTTGAATTTCATCACGCACGTCTGAACCTTCAAATGATCTTGGCAGAAAGTTAATAAATTAATCTACTATTATCATTTTACTGTTGATAATTTTATGAAACAGCTGATTATTCTTAACTCAGTATATATTTGCCTTGTGTGATGGAATCAGGAACGATGATATAAGTACGCAAGAGAACCAAGGTAACTGTCATAGCCCGAAGGATCGCCAAACTGAAGTGGCAGTTGGCAGGGCACATTGCTCGCAGAACAGATGGTCGATGGGACTGAAAAGTTCTGGAGTGGCGACCGTGTACCGGAAGACACAGCGTTGGAAGGCCTCCCACAAGATGGACCGACGTCCTGGTGAGGGTCGCTGGTAGCCGATGGATGTTGTGGCGACACTTGGGGGAGTTCTATGTCCAGCAGTAGACGTCTTTCGACTGATATGATGATGATGATGAATATATATTAGTTCGAAAAACGGGCATTGTCGACGTAGGAAAAAAGGCTGCCAAGCTTAAATGTGATTGGGTGGGTCACGTCTGTGCACAGTGACTGATGGCTAATAGTCTCAACAAAGTGGGTGCATGAGGATGGTCGGCACTGCCCAGATCGGCCTTGGAAGAGGTGGCGAGATGACCTAGACGCCTACAGTCAAGGTTGGTTCGAGGTGGCTGGGGAAAAAAACATCTAGAAGGACTTGGAGGCCTTTGCCCAGCAGTGAGACAGTATAGTCATAGGCTGGTTATTATTTTTATAAATGTTATTTAATCTATTGAAATCTATTGATTTAGCTCTATTGAAAGAATTTCACTAGAGCCTGTAATCGCTCGATTACAGGCTCTAGTGACATTCTGTCAGCGGTAGATAAATCCTGCCAAAATGTCACGTGATCGTTCCTTTATATTTAGTCATTTCTACACTTGCATTCGCTGATCGAATTACACTTTGTTCAGAGCCTTAGGCTGACCGCATACGTATGGTTTCCCAATCTGAGGACCAATTGTACTAATTTTAGGAAACGTTCACATCGCAGTCGACATCTGTCAAAAAAAGGCTTAAATCCCATACATTTTTGACAGATTGCAACTGACATGCGAATTCGAACATTGCTTAAAAATTTGTAGATTTGGCACTCAGGTTTTCCGACAGCAAATTCAGATTCGAAATTCCTTGAGACACCTCGTCTAGCGTAGACATTCGATTTTCGGTTTTTCTGACGTTTTTTTTTATAGAAACGTCAGTTTTTTTATATCTCATTCCGAGGTTGACTTTTTTGGCTTAAATATCTGGAGTACATTTTACAGATAAATTGAACAAACCAAACAAACATGAATATCTAGTAAGTTTTCTATTTAAATGATAAGTAAAACTGTCTAAGTTACAGAAAATACGAAAGCGCAAACATTTCAATTGCATTAAAGTTGTTCAAATCGTTACTGAATACTTACGTTCAACAAGTCCGGTTCTGTACAAGAGTTTAGGTCAGGTCCAAAAGTTAGCGAGGCGGCTATTTATAACTTCCGACTATAATAAATTGAGTACTACTATACTTGTTTCAAACGTCGAGATCCGAAATCGTAGGTACATGAGACTTCGATTTTGGAAAACGAGTTTTCAAAAATTTAAGAGCACGTCAGGGCAAATTGGTAAAGTGTATTGGTAATAGTTGTATCCAACCACAATGTTCAAAATTGCTTGAAACCTTTTTTGTTGTCAATTACATTCTTTGCGTGGTAACTTCTGAGCTGTCGGTGTACAGGCACACAAATGTTTGCTCTGTATAAGGAAGGTGCACGGCGAAGACTGTGCCAGTGTTGCTGTTGCTACACTTGATATTGACACTTCTGTGCTGCCACCTACATAATATCATGCTAGATTATACACGTTTCCTTTAGGGATACATTCACAGCGTAGTCTGTGCCATTTGCGTTGGGAGTCGCTGGGCGATTCCCGGCCACTGTAGGCGTGGGGCCAGCGGACGGTGCCGGCCCGGGTCGACGGCACGTTGTGTTCCACGCGCGCCTCAAGGAGATGTCAGCATAGGAGTAGGGGCCCGTTAGGGCCAGAGCCTACCAGGGTTGCGGATTTTGTTCGAAAGAGTTACCGCGGCCTTGGAAAGCAAAGGGCACTAGGAGGAGCACAGATGGGTTTTAGTCAGTAAGAGTCTGATACTCCCTCCCTCTCCACCCAGAGCGGAAGGATCATTTGATGACTTCCCAACCATAAAAAAGATTGCCATCTAGTGTTGTAAATTCGGCTTTTTTATATGAATTTACTTGACATTGACACTTTTATGCTGAATCCGAAAATTAAGTAATTTGCGTTAACAACGTGTATCAACCCTACATTAATGCCATGACAGGTTAGCAGGTTAGCCTGAAGCTAAAATAGAATTAAAAAAAAAACTCAACTACAATTCCGATATCGGTGGATATACAGGGTGATACAGAAGTGCGTGGTCATATTTAAGGGTGATTTAGATAGCTGATATACATTAAGGAAAAAATATAAAAACATTTTAATGTGACTTTAAAAAAGAGACTGCAAAAAACGATTCGAAAGTTGGGAAGAAATGACTCTTCAAGCAGTCTGATGCAGTTGGTAAAATCTGAAAATCTGTGATTGAACTAAAATAAATGCCACCAACTGTAAAAAACTGCATGAAAAGTCATTTCTTCGGAACTTTTTAGCTGTTGTTTTTGGACGAATTTTTTGAAAAAAAAAATTTTGTTTTGTTATTTTTTCCTAATAATATGTCAGCTACCTAAAATCACCCTTACATAGGACAACGCACTTATGGAACACCCTGTATTTATAAGGTATCTTTCTTACACTGTTTCTAAAGGGAAAAAAACTGTTTCACCTCGCTTACGCTTCTATGTGACCATCACCTTATATTCTCGAAACGAAGTTCGATCGAGTTATTTTTTTTCTAAGATCCGTATGCAAACTATCCACTTTAATGACTTACGTCCAGGTGGATCAAATTGGATCCAGTTTATTGCAAATTGATTTTTACTTAAATTCCACGTTATTTACGGTTTATTTTCATTTGTTTATATTTTCATAAAATTGGTGCCTCCACTAGGATTTTAAGTATCTAAATTGGTGTTTTTTTTTAGGGTTTGTACCCAAAGGGTAAAACGGGACCCTATTACTAATACTCCGCTGTTCGTCCGTCCGTCTGTCACCAGGCTGTATCTCAGTAACCGTGATACTTAAACAGTTGAAATTTTCACAGATGATGTATTTCTGTTGCCGCTATAACAACAGAAACTAAAAAATCCCTCCCATACAACAAATGTGATTTTTGCTCGTTTTTGTTCGATATTGATAAGGGCAACCGGTAGACGTTTGAATTAATATTCACAGAATTAAAAATAAGTCATAATATTAAAACAAAAACAATATGTACGGTATTAACGGCTGCCATACAACAAACGTGAAATTTTTGCCGTTTGTAACCGACTTCTAAAAAAGGAGGAGGTTCGCAATTCTGTTTGTATTTTTTTTAAATGTTTGTTCGCGCATAACTCCGTCGCTTGCCAACCGATTTTAAAAATTCTTCTATTGTTAGAAAGGGTATACTTCACAAATGGTTCCATTGAAATTTTATCAAAATCGGTTCTGTAGTTTGGTTTTCAAATCCAAATAGCTGGAAAAAATATGTTGAAAAATCATCCATGTATACGAAATTGCGTATTTTTGCTTTCCTGTGACTTTCCAGTGGTGTTGTTAGGTGTGATACCACTAAAAAGTGAAAAATAAAAACTTTTTCACAAAAAAAAGAAACCGACTTCCAAAAAACACTACAAAGTTAAAAATAACTTTAATTTCGGAAGTCGGTGTCAAATAACGACGTACCACTATAGATAATGGTACGGAACCCTTCGTGTGCGGGTTTGACTCGCACTTGGCCGGTTTTTTTCAAATCAAATCAAATCAAATCAAATCAATCAAATCAATCTTTATTTGTGAACATAAGTACAAAAAGGTGTTATTTATAGATTTCAGCTGATCTGTATGTTCGGCCAATAATCGGCATACAAATATAATATTAGTAAGCAGGTTATTTTTATTATTATAGTTAATAAAGTCCAGGATAAAAAGAAATGAAGCAATTGAAAAATGTCATGAGCCGCATAAAATAAAGTAATTGAATTATATTATTAATTATTTAGAATGTCAAAGAAAATTAAATTTAGTCATAATTTGTCATTTAAAAAGTCTTCAATCGAGTAATACGTCTTTTCAACTAGAAACAGGAACAACTTTTTTTTAAAATGGCTGACATTTTCCTCACTTCTGATACACTTTGGCAATTTATTGTATAATTTTGGAGCCATTACGAAAATACTGTTCTTGTATAAAGCAGTTTTAGATCCAACAGTTTGTAGCCGGTCAGCTCGACGCTGACTACCTACTCGGTCAAATTTATACATATTATTTTTGATGAACATAGATGTCTGGTATATATACAATGAGGGCACTGTTAAAATTTTCATACTTTTAAAATATTGTTTACAGCTGTCAGTGGTTTGCAAGTTACAGATCGCTCTAATACACCTTTTCTGACACTTAAACACCATATCTTTACCCGAGGCGTTTCCCCAAAACATAATGCCATATCTTAATGTTGAGGCCACTAGACCATGATATGCAGTTAGTACGATGTTTCGATTGGCCGTTTTACTTAGCATACGCAACGCATGAGAAAATTGGTTTACTTTACTACATACTTTGTCAATCTGGGTATTCCATTTTAATGTGCTTTCAATATTTAATCCCAGAAATTTTGTCACATTCGTCTCATCAATCCTTTTATCATTATATCTTATATCTAAATTTAAATTCTGATTTACTGTTTGTTGAAATTTCATTATTACTGTCTTGTCTAAGTTTATTACCAAATTATTATTCTCTAGCCAATTTATAACTGATTTTATGTTAGAGTTAATGTCTGATTCTAATGTATCTAATTGGTCGCTGTTGAAAAGTAGAGTGCTGTCATCTGCAAACATTGTCATGGGATAGGTCGATGCTTTTGGAAAGTCATTTATATATATAATAAACAGGAGAGGTCCAAGTATGCTACCTTGTGGAACTCCATACATCACTGTTCTCGGGCTAGATTTAAATGTTGTTTCATGTTTTTTACATATTCTATTAATAACTGTTATTTGCTGTCTATCTTGTAGGTATGATTTTATTAAATTTGATATGTTACCTCTAATCCCGTATGCGTCAAGTTTATTAATTAATATTCTATGGTCTACGCGGTCAAAGGCTTTCGACATGTCCATATATAGAGCCAGAGCCGGTTTTCTTTTATCTACTCTGTTGCTAACGAGTTTTAAAAAATCATAGATTGCCATGTCAATGGACTTATTTTTCCGAAAGCCCTTTTGGCTATCGACAAATAATTTATTTTTCTCGAAATATGAATTGATTTGATTGTATATTACTCTTTCAAATATTTTTGACAAAATAGGTATCAGTGCTATAGGTCTATAGGAAGACATGTTGTCTTTATTATCTTTTTTGAAAAGCGGTTTTATGATACTAATTTTTAATTCCTTTGGAAAAACACCATGCAAGAAGCACATATTGATCAGGTGACTAAGGACGGGTGCAATTATTGTAGATACTGTTTTAATAATTTGTGTGCTAATACCATCATATCCAGTGCTGGGAGTATTCTTTAAAGACATAATAATTTTATGAATATCTTGTGGTATTGTAGGTTTCATAAACATGGACGAATTTGGAGTATTTATTGGTAATTTATTATTATTATTTGAACCATTAATTGATTTGACTTGATCCGCAAAATAATTGTTAAAAGCCTCTGCTATATCAAGAGGGTTGGTAAGTATTTTATCATTTGATTTAATTCTCATTGTGGATTGATTTGGTAAATTATGTTTGTTTTTATTTATGACTTTCCACGTTGCCTTACATCGATTCTTAGCCGAGTGAATGTAACGGTTATTGTGAGCTCTCTGCGTGAGATTGACAATTCTTTTAAGCCGGTTAGACAACGTTTTGAACTTTGTTTTATTATGTTCAGTCGGTGATAACCTGTATTTCCATAACAAATCTCTTTTTTTCTTGCTACATAATCTAATACCGCGACTAATCCAGTTTGGTTTTACTTTCGTCGATATTTTTATTTTAATGTCAGGAAAACATAAGTCATATAGCAATTTAAACCAGTCATAGAACAATTTGAATGCTTTTTCAGGGTCTGTTTCCTCATAAACATCATAAAATGACAATTGTTTTAAATAGTTTGCGAATTTTTCTATATTTTCTTTTGTGTAGTCCCGTTTTGTACAGTGCCAGTAGTCTAAAAGGCACGTTTGTTTAACTGGAAATCGTAAAAATTGTGCTGTGTGATCGGATACTGCTAGTTCCAAAACTTCTCCTTTAGCTCCTCGCAGATTGTGGATTATATTATCAATGCAGGTCCCACTGCTTAATCTAGTTGGAACGTTTACGGCAAATTTAAGATTATAACCCATTATTAAGTGCTTGAATTGCTGCGAACTTGTGGTATCTTTTAGCAAATCAATATTGAAGTCACCGCACAGAAGCACTTTTTTATTTGAGTGAATGGATAAAGAATTTAACAGACTGTCTAATTTATTAAAAAATATTTCATGTTTGCTTTTTACTTCGGTACTATGTGGACTCCTATATAAACATACTATAATAATATTGTGGTCGGTGAGTTCCACTGCACAGCATTCAAAAATATTGGATACACCATATTTCGCAACAGACTCCAAAGTTCTATATTTAATACCGTTTCTTATACATGCATGTGCCTCCATGTCTGGATTCTCTAGTGAAATGTGTGGCCAAAGTAAAATTAGGTATATGTAATAGGTTTACATCCGACAATATCATATTGTGCTCAGAAAAGCATAATACATCCACTATTTTCCCTGAATTATGTAGTTCCTCTAGCAGTACAGTAAATACATTGGATTTATTTAAGAGGCCATTTATATTTTGATGCATAATATTGAGATTTTTATACACGAAAAAAACTATCCTCATCACAGTCCTTTGTGTCATTTATAACAGAAATATCATTTTGTGTTATGATTTTACCCGTGCTAAGATTTGGTATACAATCAATATCTTGGTAGGTAGTATTCAGTGCGTTTAGGTTTAAAATAAAGCTCTCTAGGTTTGTTACAATAATATTTAGAGCTTTGTTATTTATACTGCCGGACCGTTGGTTATATGAGTCGTATGAATACGGCAGATTGAGGTTTGAGTCTAGAATATACGCATATTTATGCGTCTCGGCGTCCATGTAAATCAAATTATTAAAAATATCTATTCTACTATTAAACATTAAATTAGCATTGTTCTCCATATATTTAAATGTTGGAAGACTTATAATAAAATTAGTATGGTTTAATGGGAGTAGTGCTTCCCGGATATATGAAACAAGTTCCATATAGTTTTTAGTTTGTCTGAAATCTTCTTCGCCAATAACTATAATACAGTAGTCAAAGAAAGTGAAATTACGAACTTTTTCATGAATATTACATAAGACATGTTTTAAACCACATCGTGGAGTGCGATAATGACACCTACTATAGTTAGCGAGCTGAGTTCTTTCACTCATTTTATAAATCCTGTCAGATGTTTCACTGCTCACAATGCAGATTTTATGTCTCATAGGAAGTAGTTGGATCTTCGGCTGTTTGATATCTTGAGGAGTGATTTTTGTCTTGTCTTCTTGTGTACATAGTTTAAATGTAGGGTATTCTGTAGTTTGTGTTTGTTTTGTTTTCATGCTGCTGTTAATAGTGTTCTTCAACGGTGTTTTTACTTTTTTCTTGATTGGGCTACTTGCAATGTTCTTGAATATATAATTTTTCTTCATTAATTCATTGTTTATCTGTTTTAGGTCGCTGTTTTGCAGCGATAGCAACTCAATTTCGTTATGTGCACTTTGTAATTGGGATTGAAGTTTTTTGATTTCATCTTTATAGGCGATTAGTTGAATGTCCTCTTCGTCCTCAGATAACTCAGGCATGGTATTTGTTGTACTGTCCAAATTTTCTGATTTGTTTCCATTGTCATCACTTGGTTCCGAGCGTGTACGGGTGCGTCGGAATGTAACATGTTCCAAGAATGAATTCATAGTTTAAATTCGATTGATACTTCCAAAAAAGTTATAGCAATCCTTTGTAGCTTCGATTACTTTTTACGCCTGACTATATATTAATAGCAAGATATAATGAAAATATATTGCGACAAATCGCTGATATGCGAACTATGCGTGTAGCGGATCGCATCGCATCGATCGTATTTTTTTCTTTTATTTTACATTAAATTATTAACTTGTTTTACTAATATGCGTTTCCTGTTTATGTAATTAGGCACACTCAAGAATTTGAATACGTCGATCGATAATTTGAATCGTACGATTTATAATACCGCAAATGTATTTTCATTTAAAATCAATTGAATGGTTTTGTTTGCAGAAAGTGTTTTCAATCGAATCGAACTAAAAAAATTGCTGCCAACTACTGCGACACATCTAGAAAAAAACTAAAGTTGCTTTTTTGTCCGAAACGTGACGAAAAACAAAAGAAAATTAATATTTTGTTGTTTTCAGAATCGCGCAATTACCTCCCTTTTCCATAGCGACAAGTTTCTGAATGGATTTGAACAAGTTTGTAAGACAACTTCGACATTTTCTCCACTGATGGAACAAAGCTTGGCTCACACAGCGATGAGGTCATAGTTTTTATTACTTTACGGTTTGAGAATAACTGACTAGTTGGTTTATGAACAACGTGGAGTAAGGCGTGGTGAGAAGTTTCAAGGATGGTTATCGAGTTAGTATTATTTATTCAGCCTACTTTTTTCAAGGAAGCACGCCCTTAAAGGTGGTTTAATTTATTTTTAAGTATTTTTTGCTCTCGGCCCTCGCGTTTATACTGGGTGAGTTTTTTTCCAGTGCGCAAACTTTAAGAACCACTTCTGCCCATGTAAATGAACAACTTTCCCGAAGAAAGTCATAGTCAATTACTAAAAAAAAAATTGAGTCTCCCATACAAATTGTGAACAGTTGATGACAACTTTGTATGGGAAGCTCAATTTTTTTTTTTTCAGAAATGGTTCTTAAAGTTTGCGCACTGGAAAAAAACTCACCCAGCATAGATTTTCTAAAATAGAGATGATTCCTGGTTAAAAAATATATAATTCTATTTAGTTCGTCAGTTACCTAGAATATTGAAAAATATTGGACACGTATTTTTTGCGTTATCAAAACTATAAGAAGTGACGAAGATAAACCCAACAAAGATTAGGAGTGGGGGCTGGTGACGTCACTAACGTACAAAGTGTACATACAAATGACGTCACAGGAGTTTTCAACGTACTGTAACTTTTTAATTTTTTGTTTACGTGAAAAAATAAAAAATACGTGTCCAATATTTTTTGGAAATCTATCTATCTTCAGTCACCCTATTGTTTCAAGGGCAGGTAACACACGTCGTCAAAATCGATTTAATCGAGAAAGCGTTACAAATAAATAAACTTGGTTTCGTTTTTGTCCTCCTACAGTGCGGTTATCATTTGTAGCAGCTTAAGTAAAACATTTTTAAGTACAGTACATACACAAAAATCATAATCATTGGGTCATTCTCTTGGCCTTATACCTTTTAATTTGGAATCGGCGAAACATAATTTATTCTTCTACACACATCAAAAATAAAGAAATTCTTCGTTCAATTCATCGATTCCTCTTCAAAGTGCGTACAACAATAGGCACCCAATACCAACACCCCTGAATACGCAACTCAGGAAATGCCAGCCGCAAATCATCGCCACGATTTTGATTCAGTATTTACTCGGCAATCGAATAACCTGAGTGTTAATTTTACTTATGTTAAGCAACGTTCGCATTCACATCTCAGTCGCCATCTGTCAAATACATAAAAATGTATGGAAAAATAGGCTTTTTTGACAGATTGCATTGACCCTCTGATAAAAGAAGAAGAAGAAGAAAGAAGAAAAATATTTATTTGTACCTCGCACAAGACACAAAAGGTAAAAAAAATAAGTAATAATAATATTTAAAAGTAACAAAAGGTACACAAGCAAGAGGTGAGAGTGCGAGGCTAAAAAGGCATCACAGGGAGGAGGAAAAAAATATCACAGCGCTGGTGTTCCGATAGGGCCCTGTGATGCCACGGATACATTTACGGAACACTTACTTATTAAAATTAAATTAAAACATACAAATAAAATAATGATTATTATAAATAAACGTAAATATGAACAACTTACATACATAAATGTGAAAAAGGGGGTATATGCAGTACCGTACGGTGTTGGACGTATAATAATAGCACTGGATCCCATCACTTCCCGTGGGTTTCACAAGAGGCGACTAAGGGACTTACCAGAGAATAAGCAGCAGTATTCTCTGTAGCTACATTGCAACAGCTACACTGCGATCGCCAACCCGCCTGCCAAGCGTAGTGATTATTCCAACCCCATTTGGGGAGGCCTATGTCCAGCAGTGGACGTCTTTCAGCTGGTATGATGTGATGATGATGTTATGGAGTACCGAAATTCTGAAAAATGTGTGATCAATGTTGAGGAGCTCGTGGCTAAAT
This sequence comes from Melanchra persicariae, assembly GCA_947386135.1. Classification (NCBI taxonomy): domain Eukaryota; kingdom Metazoa; phylum Arthropoda; class Insecta; order Lepidoptera; family Noctuidae; genus Melanchra; species Melanchra persicariae. The sequence goes on along the minus strand of OX376655.1, from coordinate 5,308,410 downwards.
TATAATAGCCGCACGGACCAATCTTCAAGGTTAAGCAACGCTTGCCGAGGTTGGTCTGTGGATGGGTGACCATATTAGCATACCGAGACTCCTCCATGCCTCGGAAAGCACGTTAAGCCGTTGGTCCCGGCTATCATTTGTAGATCTTTGGCAGTCGTTACGGATTGTCAGAATCCAGAAAATCTGACACCAGCCTTGCCAAGAAGTACCGTGTTACCCAGTTAATGGGTTGTGGAGTCTCAGTTAGTCTCAGTTAGTGGGTCTGGTAGGCAGCCATTCCACGTAAAATACTGGTATTCAGCTGAATCCGGTTTGACTGGGAGCCGACCCCAATATAGTTGGGAAAAAACTAGGCAGATGATGTGTGATCAATGTTGACCAAATAATACCCAATACCAACATCGACCGCTGAATATCCAACTCATGTAGACCTCCATCCTCCCGTAAATGCCCAACTCACAGATGCATCAGCCGCAAATCATCAACACGATTCTGATTCAGTATTTACTCGGCAATCGAATGCAATGTTTGTCAATGTAACGCAATTAGCGGGTAGATGTTGAATTTCAAATGTGGTAGCTAGTGGCTTGATGTATTGGATGTGTGCCAAGTGTGTTCTGTAATTATTGCGGATGGTAGTCGATAGCTTCAAGGACCAATTTTTGTAGAAACGTAAAGACCAAATTGTGAATTCGTTCAAATTGCATGTTGAAAGAGCTCGTGGCGATATAATAGTAGACGCACGGTTTGATCTTCGAGGTTAAGCAGCATTTGCCGATGTCGGTTCGTAGATGGATGACGTCTCAGAAAACACGGTAATCCATTGGACCCCACTGTCATTTGTAGGTCTTTGACAGTCGTTACAAAAAGTCAGAAGCTAGAAAAGTGGCACCAGCCAAGGAATATTGTATTACCCAGTTACTGGGTTGTAGGAGGTCTGATAGGCAGTCGCAATATATGGGAAATACTGATACTGAGCTGCATTCGGTTAGAAATGTTATTTGACACACAAAACAACTCCAACTGATACACCATATTAAAAAACAAAAAAAAATATTATTTTATTTTTTGGTTTTTATTACTTACTTTTTTATAATTTAATTTTTTATTTTAATGTGTAAAATATCCATGAAGCTAGACCTCTGAACAACCATTTTTTTTTGTTTATGTAGATGAGACTGAAATGGTCGAAAATAAAATGAACACACGTCGTGGGAATCACGACCCTCCGTACTAATGAATACGACGCTACGCGAGAAAAAAGGAAGTACTTAACCTGTCCGGCCCCGGCGACACACCGGTGTGTCGTGAATTAATCGCGAATTTAATGTTTATTTACCTATTACATAAGATTTACTTTATATTAGGGAATTTTCACATGTTGGGCCTGAGCGGTAATTAAAGTGCTAGCTAAATAAGTCTTCATCATCATCATCATCATATCAGCCGAAAGATGTGTCATCCACTGCTGGACATAGGCCTCCCCTAAGTGTCGCCACAAAAACCGGTCCTGTGCGTCTCGCATCAATCGCGACCCTCACCAGGTCATCGGTCCACCTTGTGGGAGGCCTTCCAACGCTGCATCTTCCGGTACGCGGTCGCCACTCCAGAACTTTTCGGCCCCATCGACCATCTGTTCTGCAAGCAATGTGCCCTGCCCACTGCCACTTCAATTTGGCTATTCTTCGGGCTACGTCGGTAACCTTGGTTTTTTATGGATATCATCATTCCTGATTCGATCACGCAAGGAAACTGCGAGCATTACCCTCTCCATTGCCCTTTTGGGTGACTTTACGCAAAAAAAAAGCCTTAAAACCAATAAAACTCAATAATCAGAAACAATACCAGTAATTTAAGTAACCAAGGCCGAACCTAGTATACTCTTGTCCTAAAAACGATTTTAAAGTCACTCGCACCGTCTGTATTGTTTTACGTAGGTATGTTGAATAGAAGCGTCTTCCTTTGACGAGACAACTCAATAGATCTTTTGTTCCACCGTCGCTTGTTCACGCTAAAACACTGTTTGTCTTTTGATACGCGCTCGAATACTGAAAACGTGGAGTGGAATTGTTAATATAAAGTTGTGTGTGTGTCAAATATTTGGGAAGAGAAGGTTGCTTTTAAGTTTTACATACAAACACAATCTCACGCCTTTTCCCGAGGGTATGCAGAAATAGCAGATTTTTATTTATTCTTAAAACAATCAATTTGGTTAAACTTCAAATGAAGAGAACTTTGAAGTAAAATAATATCTAAGACAGTCACTAAAAAACGCATTCATAAATTCTTTGTTTCCAATGAGTTTTCACTGTCTCCTTGATTGTCATTAAAAATATCTACGTGTTCCTCTTTTTTCGTATTATACAACGAGTAACAGAAAAAAAAAATAGGCTGTGCAGTACATTTTGTCGAGTTGTGCGCACAGAAATGTATGGGGTAGTCGATTTTTCTTCGCGATTACGGTGTTGGTACCATAGTTAAAGTTGTTCACTATGATGAATACAATACCCTTTTCAGGTATTGCGTTTATTCATTCTGTTACACGTTGTAAATGATGTATGTATTATTTCTATTCTATGTATTCCTATATATATGTAAATACAAACACAGTACACCACAGACTACCTACGTATTTATTCTCCTTCTCAGACAAATCCATCCAAAGGATGTTTGTTAACGATCGCTCCTAGTGATCACAGTCTAAAACTCCCTCCCGCTCCACCCAGAGTGGAAGAAGTCATTTGATGATTTCCCATCCATAAAAAAACTATTTTAAAGTATCCTATTGTAATATTCGTTATGGTATAAAATTAAGAGCACCTATTACGATTCTATTCTCACTTTCCTATCTACTTCTTAACAGACCATTAAAGCCTACTCAAGTTACAGATCCAATATATTTATCACTGCGATGTTCAACAATAATTTTCTGTAACTAATCAGGTGCACCATTTCGATATAATTTGCCTCAGAAATTATCGGGGTCTTGTGATATTACCAAACATCTCTTCTCTGGTATCATCTGGTCTCATCCTTAGTAATAATGAAGCTTCAAAATAAATCATGAAGATATAATCTTATTACCTGCGTAATTAGTTATAGAACATAACTTGCTTAATCATCAATTAATATTGGGAACATTTATCTATTTATTATAACCTTAGAAATATAACGTTCGATGCACGTTAAGCTACCAAATTGCTATCTTCAAATATTGTCACAAGAAGAGAAGTGAAGAGAAGAAAATTATATTATATCTCTTTTTTGTCTTCAGCTTTTTTTTATTTATTTAGCCCATGCTGTCCCACTGCTGGGCAGAAGCCTCCCCCAAGTCCTTCCAAAAAATATTTTCAGGTGTCACCTCGTACCAGCCCTCATAGTTCGCGTCCAGATCGTCTCGCCACCTCTTTCTGGGCCTGCCTGGGCGGCGCCGTCCATCTTCGGGCACCCATTGTGTGCAGACTTTTGCACAACGGTCACAGTGCATGCGACTAACGTGACCCGCCCAATCCCATTTGAGTCTTCAGTTTTTTTCCAATTTATTTCGCTTTTATCGTTCCTGCGTATACTTAATCTTAATCCATCTGGTTTTTTGATATAATATAAAAGGTTGTTTCTCAAAGCCATCAAATTAATAAACTAAAGGTTTTCCTCAAACTTATAAATTGATCATAATAAGGAAAACAAACAACTTTCAATTACTTTATTAAATCTGCGGCCGAAATGTGCGATGCGTATGAATCATATAATAGAGATATTTTTGTTTATAACCGACTTCAAAAAGGAATAGGTTATTCATTCGAAAACTATATTTTTTTTATGTATGTTCAGACGTAACTCCGTCATATTTAGACGGAATCCGTTTTATTTTTCTTATTTTAAAAACGTTGTATAAACCCATTTATTAATTAATATTGAGATAAATTATTATTTAATTCATTTAATGAGCTTGATATAAGCAGTTATTTTGAATTATCATTTCTATTAGTTTATAAAAAAAAATATAATAATACTTAATACTAAAATTTTAAGCCCTAAAAAATAATAAAAAAAAAGGAATTGGTCATTGTCTTTTTCAAGCTAAATATATTAATTTATCATAACGATAACGAGGTAAAGTTCCACGAAGTCCAAGTATATTAAAACAAATAAAATTCTAGAATATTCAGCAAAAAAAATAAACATTCAAAATCACTAATCGAAAGAGGTTTATTTCGAAATGGTCCCATTTAAATTTCGTAAAGATCTGATGAACCCTTGGTTATTGCTACCAGAAAAAATAATCTACCAAGGTATTTTACGCTGTAAACACAATTACAGTATTCTTAAAACGTTTTGTATCGAATTCTAAAGTGAAAGGTTTTTCTTATGTCAATTATAAAAAGATAGAATTTTTTTTTTTCCGTGATGATTATTCCGTTCCAATACAAATTGACGATTATATAAATTCAGTATTGCCACAGGACCGGACAATTTTTTGTCACAACTAAATCCTATTGCACAGGTATTTATTTGTTCACTTACTTTTGCCCACGACGTCGTACGCGCATATCCCGTTTTTTACCGTTCCCGTAGGAATTTCCCGTATAACCTCTAGCCTTCCCCATAAACGTGGCTATCACATACAAAAAGAATTTTCAAAATCTGACTGGTAGTTCCAGAGATTACTGCGCTCAAATAAACAAACAAACTCTTCAGTTTTTTTTATTATATATTTATAAGTATAAATATTCTGAACAACATTAATTATTAAGGCATAAAGTCTCTTTTGTACAAAGATTTTTACTAATGCATTAATATTTAAATAATAAATAAATTACTCATGTACCTACCCACAAGGACAATGGGATCGAAATTTCAGAAGTCTTGTGGGGATTGGTATAAACATAATTGGCCATTAAGAAATATAAGACAAAAGCACCACCAATCAAATAAACTAGCAACGATGCTGAATCTATTTATAAAATAAACTATTGTAACTTTACCTCAGAAGGGAATCATAGAATTAAACGATAGATAAATCAACGCAATAACAACATTTATGATCAATCTCTAGACACAATTTCAGTACATGTTAACACTATTTTACTAACCTTAAACTTATCACTCCGGTGCCTCGTTCAAGACTGCCTCATGGCGGCAACTTGTTAAACTCACAATTCAATTCAGAATCGAATGATTTGACAACTTGACAGTGACATCGAATGATCCGAAAATGACACAAATGACACAAACGAAACTCGACTATAACAAGGCTCATCTATGGACTGTTTAGTCTAGTGACACATATAAATCTACCCTCACATAGTATAAGTCTTGTTACACTATTAAACCCTCATCAAATCCTATTAGTTAAAAAACAATAAAACAAAGTAACAAAAACTATTAAACAATTTCCAGTCATTAAAACAAAACAACTGTCAATTTGATTCATAATTAATGTAACACAAACATTTATTAAAACATTTCTATTAATTAAATGATATTTGTTTCGTAAACAAATCTCGACAAGCGTTTGACGAAACGTTGACTTTGTTTTACAAAAAAGTAATTTTCAAAATGTTTCAATCGATTGGTCAGTAGGTAACTGAAGCTTAGCTTAAGACAAACAATTAACATTTTGATTAAAATAAAGTTGAACGACTTAACCCCAATCGTTTGAGTGCTTATAAATTAACGGCTTTAATATTCAAAGGATTTTTGTAAAAAAAAAAATAAGGTCTTCTGTTTACTGTTCAGTTTATTTTCATATCAAAATTCAACAGTGGTAAACATCACTTGATATTTAACATCAAAATAATGTGTGTAAGATACTTATTACTATGATATAGAAAACTTAATAATACAGCTTTTGACCGCGGCTCCGCCCGCGTGGATGTCGATTATCGCAAAAAAAAGTAGCCTATTTCCTTCTCCATATCCCAGGCTATACTTATATCTAAATTTCATGACGATCCATTCAAACGTTTTAGCGTGAAAGCGTAATAGATAAACAGTGTTACTTTCGCATTTATAATATTAGTAGGGAAGTAGGGATAATAGTCTATCGTTTGTTTCTATGATTGTCTGTTTATGTGTTTACAAAAATAATATCTGGAACCACTAACCTAATTTTGAAAAATCTTTCACAAATAGAAAACTTAGCTATCGATTTTAATTCCGACTGTAATTAACCATGGGAAAAAATATCCAAAGTCCAATTGTAAAAAAAATGTAGTTACCCAAATGGCAATGTAAAAGGCTATAGAAAGCTCGGAGAGAGTTTCCTTGCGTGATCGTTTAAAAAAGAAGATATCAGTAGGAAAACCAAGGTTACTGACATAGCCCGAAGACATTACTCACAGAACAGATCCGCGAAACGTAAGACGTAGTGTTGGAAGGCCTCCTACAAGGTGAAATGATGACCTGGAGGAGAAAACCGCAGGAATCTTCGTGATGCTAGATACACAGGATCGGACGATGGGGCAAAATAATGATAATGACTCTTCTCTACATCTCTGTCTCTGTCACTCCCCTTGAAAATATAAGCATAATGTGAACATGCATGAAAAATAGACGAAGTTCAAAACTTATCTAACAGTCTAACTCTAAATGTTGCCAAAACCCAAGAACCCAACCTTACATGTTAAATAACATTGCAAACTCACTAAAAGCCAAGTTACAGAACAAACCTCGTTAAAGTAAGAACTATTTTCATGAAAACGTTACGTTACAATATTTCAGCACTCGTGGAGTAACCTTGACTGACCTTGACCGACAAACTTGAACACGGAAAGTATGTCAGGTATGGCGACCAAGATTATGTTAGGGAGCATTCTAACTTTGAAGGAGTTTTGGAGGTGGTCAGGTGGCTGGGTAAATATCAACTAACTCATCTGATGTAGAACATTTTTGTAAAGGGGAATGGCAAATCATTTGTGTAGCTGCAAAAAATTGTATTTCGGCTAAAAGGATCATTTAGAAAAATCATGAGACCCGATGAATAGCTAAACTAAAGTAGCAGTTGGCACCGCAAATTTCACATTGTTCGGATGGCCGACGGGTTCTAGAGTGGCGAAGTGACACAGCGGTGGTAGGCTTTCTACAAACTTGTCGTCAACCAAGCATAAGCTGTCGTGCGTACCGAAATAACTCTTACAAAGACAGTCTTACAGGACAAGTGTCTCATATCATTTGTCTGAAAGTAACAATATATTTACGTACAAGTGATATTGTAAAGTTCCCTAAATATTATATTACGTCCTAATTAAAACGTAATAAGGGTGACATTCGCGTTCTTTGACGAAGCATTTTGGTTCAACATGTTCCTCAAATGGGTGAACTTCCACTTATATAATATTTCTGCCTTCTTGATCCAGAGGTTTCAAACGGTACTGTCAAGCATGACGTCCTGGGTTCGATCCTCCTCTTGAGCATAGCGTCAGCGAATTTTTTCATCTGTAATTTCGCAGAAAGCGCCTGTATCTAGCATAAACCCAGACTGGGTTTATGCTAGATTAACGACAATAGATTCACCCCTTTAAACATGGATCTTAAATATGTGAAATTGCTTATAAGTAGGTACACCGCTGACTTACACTTCGAAGAATAAAGGCGTGGTATAATATAACACTTATACAGGGTGAAATTTTGTGAATAAAAGTGGATGGACAAATCCGAAAATATGAGTATCAAAAAACACTGAAAGAAGTCTCGAGCTCGATTTTGATGAAAACTGAAACTGCGTCATTGGATTTTTGAAAAGTCGATATTCCTAGCCAGGAATCGAACTGGTTGATATTGAATACAAAAACACAACCTGTATTATTCCACCATCCGAAAGTGTCCCTACTAAAGATCAAATTCTGGGAAGCATTAAACAACACATGGCAAACTCTCATTTTTGACCAATTAGTTTTAAAATTTCTGACTGAATCTACCTCTACCTAAACCGTAACTGATTTTTTTTTAATCCAATGATGCAGTTGTAGATTTTCGGGTCCGATGTTGATGAAAACTAAACTGCATCATAGATTTTTGACAATAATACTTACTTTCGTATTTGGCCATCCACGCACATTTTAAAAATTCACCCTGTATATACACATTGTTTCCTTATTCTAGGAATCCCTATTCGACAATTCAACACGTCTACATAACGAATGCAGTAAAATTGAACACACTTTTGGGTGTTATTAGTAGGGAGGTTATTAGCAAAACCGCAATTCCAACTTAGCATTAATTCTTAACTCCGATTTTTTGCCATTAATGTGTAGAGTATAAGCAGAGAAGTATGTTTAAATGTATCCCGCGAAAAGTTAACCCCCGGATGTTCGTTTTATTTAGCAAAATATTTAATTTCGTAATAACTCGTTGGGAAAAAATGTTAACTGGCATGTTAGTTAAGGACATTTGTAGAACAGATTGAGCTGTATAAGTAGGTAAGAAAATTAAACGTGTTTCATCTACTTTCCTTTTTTTTAAAGAATGTTATTTTTTGACTTTGTACTTCAAGCAAAAATATTAACTTGACAAAAATAATGCTAAATGGATTTTAATTAACATGTTTATTTATATTGAGAAAATTAAAACAATACTACCTCGGGGTTCCGAGATGAAACAAATTGTCACATAAGTTTTCAGGCAAAAATGTAACTCTCCTGAAAATTGTTTAATAATGGAAAATGTACAAACACAAACCATAATTTATCAAAAATAAACAAATCAGACGACATTTATTACCTATCTCTTTAATTGTTAATAAAGTGGCATCTATTTTGCCGTACTTAGTTAAGTTCAACTATTAGAATTGGCTCATCCGTGTTTTGTTTCTTTCATGTGTTAAAATCAGTCAGAGTACAAAATGCATGAGAAAATGAATTTTGCTAATAACTTGTATTTCGTGAATTGGTCTAAAAAATCACATTTATTCTTAAGTGGCAGTAGGCAGGGCACATTGCTCGCAGAACAGATGGTCGATGGGGCCGAAAAGTTTTAGAGTGGCGACCGCGTACCGGAAGATGCAGCGGTGGACCGATGACCTGGTGAGGGTCGTGGGTAGCCGATAGATGCGAGACGCACAGACACTTGGAGGAGGCCTATGTCCAGCAGTGGACATCTTTCGGCTGATATGATGTTGATGATGACTGTAAGCAATGTAGCCTCAAAAATATAGAATGAAGGTAGTTTATCCTAAAATCTCTAAATCGACACATCTGACGCCAGATCCCTGACTATATGAAGGGCTTAAATCGTAAGTGTCGTTTAAGGGAAATGGGATTGTGATGCTCTATCGTGATAAGCCTTACATAACCTACTAATATACACTACCTATCAAATGTATTTGGTTACACAGAAAAAAAGTATTAGGTAAAAGTTCGAATAAGTACATGAAACGGCTTCATAGTAATTTTTAATTATTATAGTTGAAGGCTCATCTCTGTATCCTCCTTTGGTTTTAACGACGGCCTCACAAAGTTTTGTGATCTTTAAATGCATGTGGCTCAATACTTTTGAGCGGTAGTGTACCTAATGTAAAGCAAAATTTTGTTAGGTATGCAAAATGCAAATACGATGAGACCTTTTGTGAAGAAAACGGCCTAGTAGAATTTGTATAGCAAAATATTGCAAATAGTTTTTTCTGCATGTAGCTATTAAAATGTTAACTATAGATAATGCGTTTTAGTTTCTCAATAGCTGTCAGTAACCCAACTACATTTATTGACGTTGTTTGTATGTTTTTTTTAGGGGTAATTACCTCCAAAGGGAAAACCGAAACCCTCATAAGATAACTTCGTTATCCGTCTGTCTGTCTGTCGGTCTGTCACGAGCTTTTTTCTCAGGAACGCGTGGAGGTACCACGTCGAAATAAATAACGTGCGTAAGATTATGGTCCCTTGGAGCTCTTTTCTAGTTGATGAAGGGATGTGACAAACTTCCACGAGTATGATCAATGCGAAATTTTATATTCTAATACTTCAATAGTATTGCAAGAATATGGGAATCTTGACCTGATGCTGCAGCATGACCTGAAGTCTTTCAAGTGGGCTAAAATATTCAGTGGATCTAAACATATTATTTTTTAATTTTTAGAGTATTTGCTGTCAGGGGTTGTTTCATTCAATTTTTTATTTGGTTTGAGGGTTCTGTACCAACTCGTATGTAGATAAGTCATGCATTAGGTACCTACGGGAAACCAGTCCCGATTTGCCGGTCGGAAGTGGCATTGGGCAAGGCACATTGCTCGCAGAACAGATTCGATGGGGCCGAAAAGTTCAGGAGTGGCGACCGCGTACCTGAAGACGCAGCGTTGGCGTCCCACAAAGTGGACCGATGACGGTGAGGGTCGCTGGTAGCCGATGGGTGCGAGAGCACAGGATTGATTGTTGTGGCGAGAGGCCTATGTCAAGCAGTGGACGTCTTTCGGCTGATATGATGATGAGTCCCGATTTTCCCCAGTATACACTGTAGGTAATGTATACATTTGTTAGTAAACAAGGAATCTTGAGGAAAAGATAAGTGGAAACGAAAGGAAAACTTTAATTTGTTCTGTGCCGGTATTTTCAAAACGAAACAACTGTAACTTAGCGTTATTAAAAGTACGATTTTTACGGTTATTGTTTTTAAGACTTAACAAAAGCTTGTAAGTTGTGTTTGAGACATTAAAGTTGTCTTAAACACCACTTAAAACTGTCCATAACGATGAAAATATCGCTTTATTTAAGTATCTGTCAAGTACGAAACCAAGGACCTACTTAGCCGTAAAACTTTTACTATCCATTCTTCTTCCATCTGTTTAATCCTAGATAAGCTGTTTCTGGGTTTTACACTTTATTTTATAACCCGAAAATATTTTATTTATTACAACGGGCAAGTAAGGAAATACATAAAATACTTTTTGATCATAAACATTTTGTATCTAGGGCAGTCGTAAAAGACGAAATGTGACCTTGGCCTCAAATTAAAAGTTTCAATATGGAGGCGGAGATTGTCTTTGGTCTTTACTTCGTAACTTCGGAACACTAATATTATTTTTAAGTCAAAAAGTTTTTCACATTTAATATAATCCTGTGAGCTTATATCTAAACATTTGTTGTTTACTTTCGTTATTAATTACCAACGAATATCATCGAATAATCTGATTTTATTTGCATCTGCAAAAAATTAAAACTGTCGATTTGAGAACTTCCTTATTTTTTTGAAGTCTTTTAAAAAGTTCCACATGTTAACTCATTATATTTTGATTGTATGTCAGTAAAACTTTATCCAGATAGTGCCATCGATAATAATAATAAATTTATTTACAAAAGACAACCACAATGACAGAAAACCGACAACAAAACCGAAAAGCTCGCTAATTTAGCACGGTAAACCGAAATTGATTGATAAAAACAAAGGTATTTCGCTTCGATAAATATGAAAGGCAGAAATTCAAGTCTTTTGAAGAAATACTTTCAATAACGAGTCTGTTTTTTAGGAATAAAATGGTTAATAATGGTGGTTGCTGTGAAGTACAGTGAATTGATTGTTATTTAGACATTGATTGTACTTAGTTGGGTTTTGCTAGTGGGGCTACGAAAGCAGAGATCAATTTTAAAGGATGTGCAAACATAACCTTTACCCGCTGAGTGGTAGGTATTGTAGTATTTCAGAAGCAAACAATGATTTTATACTTCCCATTAGTGCTTTATGCATTTTGTTACGTTGATTTTTTAAATCTTCACTACATGCTACACATCCTTGAAATGTTTTTTTTTTTCTTTTTCTATGTGGCCCTCCCGCCCCTTGCACATCTGGCATGCTAGAGCTATCAACTGCTTAACCGGACTATCCTGTGGTGAGCTCAAATGAATTTTAGGCTGTATGGTGTCGGATGTAAAAGAATAGCACCATCCCATCACTTCCCGTGGGTGTCGTAAGAGGCGACTAAGGGCCTCACCAGAGAATGAGCAGCAGTATTTTCGGTAGGTACATTGCTACAGCTACACTGCGATCGCCAATCCGCCTGCCAAGCGCGGCGATTATGGCAAACCCCCCCATTTGAGGAAGGCCTATGTCTAACAGTGGACGTCTATCGGCTGATATGATGATGATGATGATGATGAATTGAATTCTAACTTCAGTTTTCATGGCCCCCACCCAAGAAGGGTAAATAAACACCGTAGTGCCTCTGCTTTGTTCTACGTGGAATTGTTACCGTCTGATTGCGAGCCCGACGCTCAAGCTGTATAAATAGATTGTATTACAATGGCGAGTGATATAGTACGATTCCTTACTGTTTCCTGAGCGATGTGGAAATTCTTTCAAAGGTGTTAGGTACGTACCCTACTTCACCCTATAATCACGTCTTAAAATCATCATGATTCTGGTGCGTGGGGGAGATGGACGGACAAGACGCATAACATCATCCCTTTTTAACCGACTTCAAAAAGGAGGAGGTTATCAATTCGGATGTGTCATCATCATCATCATATCAGCCGAAAGACGTCCATTGCTGGACATAGGCCTCCCCCAAGTGTCGCCACAACAACCGGTCCTGTGCGTCTCGCATCCATCGGCTACCCGCGACCCTCACCAGGTCATCGATCCACCTTGTGGGAGGCCTTCTAACGCTGCGTCTTCCGGTACGCGGTCGCCACTCCAAAACTTTTCGGCCCCATCGACCATCTGTTCTGCGAGCAATGTGCCCTGCCCACTGCCACTTCAATTTGGCGACCCTTCGGGTTATGTCGGTAACCTGGGTTCTCTAGCGGATATCGTCATTCCTGATTCGATCACGCACCGAAACTGCGAGCACTGTCCTCTCCATTGCCCTTTGGGTGACTTTAAGCTTTCTGATGAGGCCCATTGTGAGCGACTTCGGATGTTTATACTTATATATTTTTATGTATATTCGGACATAACTCCGTCATATACAACGTGTAACAGAATAAACGCAATACCTCTTAAGGGGTCATTGTACTAACATTATGAACAACTTTTACTATGGGACCATCCCCGAAATCGCGAGAAGAAAATCATCTGTTACATTTTGTCGAGATATGCTAACAGAAATGTATGGAGTAGTCGATTTTTTTTTCGCGATTTCAGTGTTGGTCCCATAGTAAAAGTTGTTCATAATGATGAGTAGTAGTAGGTAATGCGTTTCGGATTGGCTTTTTTAAATTATTTGTTCGTTCGAAAGAGGTTTATTCCGAAATGCTCCCATTTAAAATTTGTCAAGATCAGATGAAGAACTTCAGAGATAAAGCTAAATAGATATGGACTGGTTGTAATTTTTGGAGGTAGCATTAAAAAAGAAAAAGAAACTACCGATTTCCAAATAAAAACCACAACAAAGTACAAATAATTTTAAATTCGGAAGTCAGTGTCAAAAAAGGAAGAAAGCACACGAGAAACACGACTATGTTTTTGTAAGAATATTTGTGTGTTTTTTTACTCTCCCACTAACCTTTTTTGATTAATTTCGTTGCGGGTTCTAGTCAGTTTAATCTCTTTTCCAGAACTCATTGATCTTTATTGACTCGGCGCTTTTCTTGTTGTCGACAATTTTCATTCTGGTTCTCAGAAGTTGTAGTTGTTGCAAAAAATGTGGCGTATTTTACCCATACAAAAACATGTAGTTGCCCTACCTATTTCGAAAAAAGTGATTGTGACGAATATACTGCCTGGTCTTCTCTATTTTGAGAAATCAAGTTTATTCTAGACTTAGATATTTATTTGATTACATTTACGCATACCAAATGCTTACTTGTTTTGAAACAGTTTTAGTAAAAGTCATTCAACATCTTATCTAGCACTTTCAAGTGTAAACTTTAAAATTAAATAAAGTTAAGTTCTTTTATTTAATGATATCGGATAGTTTTTCAATTAGTGAACTATGTAGGGCCTGTCTAAAGAACTGAATGACGAAATGCGTTAGCTAAGCGCAAAACTCGAGATTGGCTAGACCACTTTAGCCATTTTTAACCGACTTCATTTTTCAAATATTCGTTGGGGTTCGAGGAAGGTTATTATGAAAAGAATGTTGGAAAAAAAACATCGAAAACTAACATGAATATCATCTTAAAATATGCCTACTTTAAAATCCACGCAGACTGAGTCACGGGCAGTAGCTAAATAAATCTATGTAGGTACTACATTTGTTTGTCATTTCAAAAGTTTGTATCTAATTTCAAAAGTTTCAAAGTGTTCATGTCTGTAATAATAATAATTATCAATGAACGAAATAATCTGACACTAACCTTATCAAGTAGTATCCAACATAGTTGGAAAAAGCCTACACAGATCGGATTATAATTATCAATTATTGAATCTATTCTTCTTAAAAATATGTAACAACGGAAAAACAAAATAGACTGTGTAAATGTGTTATATGAATTTAAGAAGATTATAAAACCTAATGTAACGTTTATGATTGCTATGATCCGTGTTTAGGAGGCATCCTGTGGGCACGTCTAAGCCCAAGAGAGCCACATAACTCTGTAAATGTTTACAATGCTACCCCTGAAAACAATGTTTCAGGAAACAGATTACTTGGGCCTCGTAGGAGCCTCATAGGGGCTTACAAGGTTGCCGGAAATTCTCTATAATCTGGTCCCTGATTCACCTGAGTCAATATGAACGAAGAAACCTTACAGAAATTGTACCTACCTACTCAGTTTATGAATATGTTTTGTATAACTGTTTGATAAACAATTTGATAAAAAATTTGATAAATTGTGTTACTATTAAGTACGAAGGTTTATTTTTCAATGATTTTTTTTTTTTGTAGAATAAGACATAGGCTATATTATACAAAGATATTTTGTTTGCCTGTTCTACTTGTTTACCTAGTATATGATTATGTTTTGTATGACTATGTTTGATAAATTAAAATTAAATACTATTAAGTACGAAGGTTTATTTTTCGAGGGTTTTGTTTTTGTAGAATATTAAATAGGATATATTGCATAAAGATATTTTGTTTGCTTGTTTAGTTTTTGCTATAATTTTCAGACTTAATGATACTAATAACCTACTAAACAATAGTGAGCAATGGCTTTGTCAAGGTGTGTTTTATGTTAAGCACCATGTTCCAAGCTTATTTTCGTAATGTGACATAAAGCCGTTTACGAGGCGACAAGTTGTTATTGAATTAGGTACGACCTAGTTTTGTTTTTATCTTTGTTTAGATAGATAAAACACATTTATTTGATGCCAGAATAGAAAACATGGCACACAAATGAGTTACATAAATTATTATATATAACTCCACTACTCTACTCTACTACTTATTATACCTATATTATTATTTTTATTTTTTGATATTAGATAACTTTTACACAAGTGCCTAATAAACCTAGTTTTCTTTTATACATAAATTCCTAGACAAAACGTAGGTACTACACATGTTATGAACTAGATAACGTGCTGCTTAAAATTAAAGATTTGAAGAAAATGCCTCATCTGTTTCGCCACATTTGACTAAATGAGAGTAGAATCCTGATGGTATTGATGGATGGCAAGTGATAATACGGATACCTTTTTCTTATGGACGGGAATTCATCAAATGACTCCTGCCACTCTAGGTGGAGCGGAATAGTGTCAGACTCTTACTGACTAAAACCCATCCGTGCTCCTCGTAGTGCCCTTTGCTTTCCAAGACCGCGGTAACTCTTTCAAACAAAATCTGCAACCCTGGCATAATAAGGATACCTGCCAATGCCATCATGATTTCGCTGTGAAAAATAATATAATATGCGATGCGTCTTGTATAGCCCCGTCTCCCTTCCACAATGGAATAATGACGTTATTGCCACGCCATAGTAGAGGGCTGACGTCATACCAATTCTATATCGCAGTATAAAATTGAATATGTACAAGAGTCCACAGGTAGATGACCCGTGGGAGGGGAATTTACTTATAGCAAAGAATAATAATTATACAGCTACGATAGTTACTAAAACAAGCTTTTAAAAAAAATGGCAAAAACATAAAAAAAATTATGGAAGGTATTGCTAAAATTAATGATACCCTGAAGTGATAATTACTTAAAATATTGAAAGGTTCTATATTATTACTTTTCTATTAGGTTCAAGTTAACGCAACAGGCGAGTGTCGAGACCATTTATCACATAAGTAGTTCCTATTGAAAAACATTTACTACTTGCGGCTAGCACAGTTGATAATGTAAGTCTTGTTTATAAACCTCACAAAAAAAACTTCACGCTAAGATTAAAGCTTTCTAAAGTATTATGAGAAATCGATACTAAGCAATACAAATCTAACAACATTAATCATTTATTCACAGGAAAACAGTTACCTTATTACTTGCCGACTTCCCTCCCTCCTTTATTTTCCTTAAAGTAACTTCCACAAAAACAAAAACATCATATTATTATTGAACAAGTCAAAACAACATTACAGAAACAACAATAAAGTCCCACTGGAAAAAAGACAGCAATAAAGTACCAGTGAAAGAAATGAATAAAAAAATAGCTTACAGCTGTAAGCCTTGGAAAAGATGGCAGACTCCTTGTGATCTATCTAAATAAATATACAATAGGAGTTTGACAGAGAATAATAGGGAGCTAAGGAATCAATACACGAACAACAAAGCCCTTTCTTTGAGAAATTTTAGTATATTATTACCTTTGTACAGCGCGCGGCTATTTTATGTTGAAGCTCTGACTTAACGACGGATGAAAATGAAATGTTTGTATTGGGAAGGGGTGTTACTGGATCATCTATATACTTTTATGAAAACCTGACCCTTATTTAACTTTCTTAGGGGCTGTTGCGTTCAGTGTTAAGATCTCGAAGATGATGATGAGAAATGCCACTCATTTCTCATCACCAACATCAACTGTATAATTTGCTGGTACAATCTGAATTTATTACTCAGAAACAATATGAGTGTGCAATGCGGTGGCCAGGAAAGCAGTGTCTTGATGATGTGCGCGACCGCCCTCACACCGCACCGCCTGCAGCACCCGGAGATACCGAGGTTCAATCCTCAACAGAGGTTGTGCTGAGGCACACAAGCCATGTAAGTCAGCCTATGTATTAAGTTTTGATATCGTGCAGTGTCAGTTTTGGAGCATATAGGGTGCCTAACTCGTAAGATGACGTTCTCGATGTCATGCTCACTCAATAGTCTGGCTGATGGTGGCGCATGCGTTGGATCATTTGGTTCCCTTAACAATGGTTGAGCTGAATGATGCTAGCGTGTGCGTCATGTTGAACGAAAACATTAACGGGAACGGGCGCCGTCAGCTGAGACTGGTCATCTCTCGGCTGCCATGGTTTAATTTAATTATTTCTTTGAATTGTTTCTTTTTTACCCCGGACTCTTTTATCCTGCACGTCTTTTACATCATTCTCACATATATGTATAATTTCAATATGAATGATGTAACCATATTTTTGTATGAAAATATTATTTTTAAAAGACTGCCCGTGGAATTTCTTGCACGTTCTTCTCCATAGAGATCTATGGGCGTGGCATTACGTTATGTATGTGGGGTACGTGACTTTTTGGATTTTAGATGTAGTAATTAATTTTGTATCTAACCGTTATTTATGAGATATGATACAGACTTCTACTTCACAAGTTTATGCTAACTCGAAAGTCGGTCAGGAGGACCATAATATTGACCCTACAGGGCTGAACCTAGCTAAGTTAACTTTCTCTGCAATATCTTCAGTATTTTTTCAACAATTTTGAACAATAACGTTTGCAATACCTACTTACCAAATTATATACATTCAACATTATGTATATTCGTCCAAAACATCTCAAGGTACAACAGGTAGGCCTTAATCTAGACAATGTCTAAGCTAAATTGTAAATTAGATTAGAACAATATATTTACGTGTTAACAGCAACAATACAGAGGTAATAATTTAATGTTGTAGTTTGAACCTAGATAGACAATAGAGCTCCTGGCTAAATAATAACAGCCGCACGGGTCGATCTTCAAGGTTAAGCAACGCTGGCCGAAGCTGGTCTGTGGATGGGTGGCCATCTTAACGTACCGAGACTCCTCCGTGCCTCGGAAAGCACATTAAGCCCTTGGTCCCGGCTATCATTTGTAGATCTTTGGCAGTCGTTACGGATTGTCAGAAGCCAGAAAATTTGACTCCAGTCTTACCAAGAAGTACCGTGTTACCCAGTTAATGGGTTGTGGAGCTCGAGGTCTGGTGGTTTGTGGCTTCGCTTGCGTTAATATATTTTTTTTGCAAAAACAGTAGCGTACAATCGTTTTCAGGGACCCATCTAGATAGATGGGTTTAATATATTAGTACCTAATGAGGTGGATTTAATGTTTTATATATTTTGGTACCTACATATTTATGTAGGTACCAAAATATAGATATTAAACATTAAATTACCCCACAATACATTAAAATTGATTCAACGATTTAGGTATGTCACCGTAACAAACGAACTCATTTTAGCTTCTATGTTATTAGAAAGATTATTCTCTACAGATCAAGCGTAGAAACATCATTCATCATCAACAATCTTCATCATAATTTCAGTCGAAAGACGTCCACTGCCATAGGCCTATAGATAGGCCTCCCTGAAGCGTCGCCACAGCGACCGATCCTGTGCGTCTCGCATCCAGCTTATTATTGCTGGATCAGGTAGATTTGTTAGTATTACCCCCACAAAAATTATAAAAATGTTCCTACTGAGTAACTCACCGGAATTAGAAACAGATACATACAAGACTTTTGATGTAAAAGGGGGAAGGGAGTATACCTAATGTTTATATTGTGAGAAAATATTGGTTCAGCAAATGCACACAAAGAGCCATGTGACAAAGTATTTGGTTTCGTTAATCCACTTTGTTTGGGATTGTGCTACATGATTTACTAAGTATTAAGTATCCAAAAGAGCAAATTATTTAGGGTAAAACCAGGGTACTTGCCCCAGGGGTATAGTTGCCTGCCTGGGTTGCGGATTTGTTCGAAGGAGTCACCGCGGCCCTGGAACACAAAGGGCATTTAGAGGAACAAGGATGGGTCTTGGTTAGTAAGAGTCTGGCACTCACTACCTGCCTATTTTACAAAAAGGTAGACGACTAAAAAAATCTAATTAGTCCATCAGATAGATTTTCAAAAATAATGCTAAGCATTTTTTCTTTTTTTCACGTTAACAAAAAATGAAGACGATACAGTGCGTTGAAAAATCGATGATTGATGATGATTTAATACAACAAAAAAAACTTTTTCACAAAAAAGTGTTTGTTACCTCATATCTCCGTCATTTAAGAACCGATTTGAAAAATTCTTATTTTATGTGAATTCATATGAAATTGCATATTTTTTCTTTCCTATGACTTTTCAGTAGTGTTTTTAGGTGTAGGGTACCATTAAAAAGTGAAAAATAAAAAACTTTTTCACAAAAAAAAAACCGACTTCCAAAAAAAACACTACAAAGTACAAAATAACTTTAATTTCGGAAGTCGGTGTCAAATAACGAAGAAGCAACCAAAAACACCGACTTCCAAAATTAAAGTTATTTTGTACCTTGTAGTGTTTTTTTTGGAAGTCGGTTTTTTTTTTTGTGAAAAAGTTTTTTATTTTTCACTTTTTAATGGTACCCTACACCTAAAAACACTACTGAAAAGTCACAGGAAAGAAAAAATATGCAATTTCATATGAATTCACATAAAATAAGAATTTTTCAAATCGGTTCTTAAATGACGGAGATATGAGGTAACAAACACAAAAAAAAAAAAAAAAAACTGTCGAATTGAGAATTCCTCCTTTTTGGGAAGTCGGTTAAAAAATACGTACTTATCCAATATAATTCGATAATCTAACTGACGGACTTTCATATGTCTATGGACCAGAGACTCGTGGTAGTTTTAATGTCCGGTCCTGACATAGCTTGGCAGTGAATAGTTTTTAGTTATTCTAGTTGATAAGTTGCTCTTTTAATTTTGTGTTTCGTGCGTCATTTCTGGCGGAATTAACGTATTTTCTTTCTTTCTTCTTTGTATATTTTTTACTCAGGAATAATTCCCATTAAACATGAATGTAGGTAAAAGTATTCTGTTAAAGCACAATCCTACTAAGTATATTCGATTTTTATTATGAACCAGAAACACTGTAAGAGACGGCGCGCACTTAAGTTTTTGTTGCGAAATACGACTACTGTTTGAAGAGATAATGTAATAAAATGGTGCTCTATTTTCAGTTATGACGTGTGAATAATAAATGCAGTAGGTCACCGAGACGTGCGCAGCCGGGTAACTGGCTGATTTTTTTAAACGATGAACACCGACACTGATTTATTTTTAAAAATGGATGGAATTCATGTAGTTTTCAGTCAACTACCTTTTCATGTTCGTTCTCTTTAGTTCAAAGTGGATCGAACGTGCTAAATATGGCAATATTAGAGAAAAAGAAAATAAACCCACGTAAAGGTAGGTCAAGACCTAGTAGGTATAGTCAAAACAAAGGGGTATTTTGGGGCTGTCTTCAATTCTACAAAAACATCAATATTCTTTATACTATTTAATCCATTTTTGACGCTCAGTGCAGCTCACAATATTATAGTAAACTGTGCAAAAACGTTAACAACGATTGCATTCTCTAGAACATTGATTTCGGCTATTCTATCAAGTAAACTATGATGAAGCCGAAACACAAAATTTTATACACATTTTATATCTAAATCGAGCTAAGAAACCAAATGAGATGGGTATCCTTAACATGAAAAAGGATGTTTTAAAAATATATTAGATACTAGTTTTTGCCCGCGACTTTGTACGCGCATATCAAGTATGAAATATACTTTACGAACTATTCTCATACTTAAAAAATATTCATAAAAAAAACATGAAAATCGGTCGAGCCGTTTATGAGGATTGCGACCGCACAAACACCGTAGCTCAAGATTTTCATATTATTATCTAAATAACAGATCTCGTTACCTACTAGGCAGAGTTTTCCTGATTTTCCACCCACACGCCCTTATTAACAAAACGTTTTATTTTTATATCTATATCAATAATCTTCAAAGCTCGTAATGTTTGACTAATTAAGATTGAGTTATTTGCTTTCACATCCATAAACTCGTAGGTTGTATAACGTTAATACATCAATTAGCTAACTTGTTCTTTCAAGTCATCATTGAAAGACAGAAAGAAAAGTTACAAATATACTGTGGTGTATCTGCTATACCGGCAAGAAATAATGACAGAATATCAAAAATGTTTTGAGGTCGGGTTTTTTCCAAAAAAATGTTGATTGTTTGATGCAGTTACTCGCCATAATAGAAGCCACAAATTACATCAGTGGCCTTAGTACTTTAACGCGATCGAGTACGTTAAAAAACCCACACTAAGCCCTCAGATTTCTTCAACAGTGACATTTCTTGAACTTTTTAGTCGTTTTTTGAGGCCGAGTTGTTTCAAAAAAGCCTAAATTTTTTTTTAATATTTATCAAAACTATAAAGCACATAGAAAATATCACCCTTAAATATAAGCACGCACTTCTGGAACACTCTCTGTATATAAATCCTGAAAACATAACACTTCTATTTGGTTTTGGACAGTCGTGTAAAAAATTGCGTTACTTGATGATAAAGTCTGATTTTGAGTCTCCCATGTTTTTGGCCACCATAAAAATATTAATAATATAATATTGACGTAAGAAAATATTTCATTCTTAGAAAGACAATCTAAGAATGTCAATCAAAAGAAGGCTGACACTTATTCCCGCTCTAACCAGAGCGGAAGGAGTAATTTGATAATTTCCGATCCATAAAAATACGCTATTATTGTATTCATCAGTAAACGGCCGGTAGCATACTCTTGTCAAGGTATGCCCCATTTTTACGAAGCCTTATGAAGGACTAAGATCCAACACGTACTGGGCCCTTTGTAAGAAGAATTTAATCAATAGATAATGGATCTAGCCCATTGTGGATTCTCTTTGAACATAATCTACGTACAGTCAACCAAGCTATTTGGTATATAGGCACAAATATTAATTTTACCACTGCTCTGCCAATATTTATTTCTCATGTGTGCCTTTATAACTTTTGACGCTTAAAACATACTTTCGAGTGTAGTGTACAATTTGTTTACTCAGCACACTTACAACATTGTTTAAAAGTAGGTGCAAGTTAGCTGCCTGCATACCAATTATCTTTGTTGACTATATAATGTATTTGCACAGTGAGTCAGTCTTCAATAAGTGTTCTACCAAGAATCTTAGATTAAATTGCAAGTAGCTTTGATGTTTGTTTTGGCTTAACTGTTTCTAGATTAGGATTATTCTGTAGCAATGAACGCCTACTCTGAAAGATTTAGCAGACAAAAGCTTGCGGGCTAATGCTGCCTCAATTTTGCTTGAAGGACCAAAATACATTTAGACGAAGATATGAAATAATTACAAATTATTTTATTAATAAGTCACAAGAAGATGGCTAAACTGTGTGAGGAATAACGCGAAAAAAATGGAGTCAGTGATAATATAACAGTTAACAGAACAGATTGGAAAATAAAAACATAGGACAAGTTTTTCCACCCCAAATAACATAGGACAAGAACCAGAAGTTGATGATGACCACTTACTTCTAGAATTCCTAACTAGATCAAAAATAAAATATGATATTATTTTTATTTTGAAAAAGAAAATATACAACGTGTAACAGAATAAACGCGATACCTCGTAAAGGATCGTTGCACTCATCGTTGGTTCAGGGTCAAAATGTCCAATTCTCAAAATGTCCAATTCCCAAAATGTCCAATCTTTGAACCTAACTGCAAAACACTTTAACCCTAGAAAGATAATCTACGTCAAAATGACTCCCGCGCGAATGAAATATTGCTGTCTCTTTTTAATTAGCGCGAATCCGGAGTCGTGCGTTTCAGACATTTCACTCGAAGTTGGGAGCTAGCGAGAGGCGAACGCGTCACTGAGGTAAGTGCCCGCCATTTTGAGATATATAAATCATAGGAGTCAAAATTACGTATGATTATCTTTTTCGTGACTTTTACTATATTTGATATAATTTTTATTTGAATTATTTTTACTGTCGGTAGTGGGTTATATTAAATTTTTGATTTTGATTTTATTTTATAGGTATTTAGATACTGCCACAACATAATGGGGACTAGAGAATTGGATGAAGACCATATCCTGTCTGCTCTTTTAGAGAGTGATGAGGAGCCACCCTGTCCTGACACTGACAGTGAAATCGAAGATCATAAGAGCGAGGATGACGTCCAGAGCGATGAGGAAGACGGACTTGCGGATGAAGTGAGGGAAGAAGTGTCGGCAACTCCCTGTGAAATGGACTGTATTGAAGAAGAATACTTATTTGCCGAGAGCATAACATTGATGTGTGCCTAAAGTGTTTTGGCTGATTTTTCTGCAGTATTTTCTAGTTATTGTTACATTATATTATATTTTTTAATTTAGAATATAAGAAAAAGTACTGATTGAAGATGATAATATGATAAAACTTTAGAAGAAAGGAGAAGTTCCTATGTTTTGTTAACTTTTTGAGAAGTTTTAACTTTCGGTTTTTTTTTTAATAATAAATAAATATAAATAAATAAATATAAGTATTTTTATTACATTATATGTTGTAGATAAAAAATATATATTGTATTACTCGCATCAGTACAAACTTTTTTAATAACAGCTACTCAAAAAGGAGGAGTCAATTTTACGTATGATTATCTTTAACGTTTAATTCAATATGATTATCTTTCTAGGGTTAAAGTTGCCTAAAAGTCGTAGTAAGAGCCCCGCTTCGCAGGGCTCAAGGGTTTAATGAATAAGTCCGAGTCGGGGTGCCCAAAGTCGCGATTTCAGGGTTTATCCCATAGTAAAAGTTGTTCATACTAATGAGTACAATGACCCCATGGTATTGCGTTTATTCTGTAATACGTTGTGTATTATACTTTTTTCGACACACAAAAATAGAGTATATTTTTATAATTTGTTAGTGACATGCTTATAACCTATACGAAATAATGGCAAATTGTGAACATTTTCCTTGTATATAAGGTAATGCCGACTATTCAAGCAGAACAGAAATATTCGACTCACACCTACGTTCATTTTAAAAATATATCGGCAAATGGTGAAATTATTCACCTGAGTCATTCGATCAATTACCGTGTTGCGACAACCATATCAGGTAACGATCGGTAAGGATCAGCTCACACCGAGAGTTTTTGAGATAGCGATAGAACATGGAACTACGCATTTTAGTGAGATGAAACCAAACAATCACGCTGCGTCGTGGTGCAGCACAGCGCACCGCAACGCGTCGACCGAAAATTGGATTCATTGGGGTATTTTCTGCCAATCGTTTCGCTTGCGTGAAAATCGGATATGATCCCAAGGCAACATACTCGTCCAGCCAGGGTTGCGGATTTTTTTTAAAGACTCATCGCGCTCTTGGAATAATATCACAGAGGAGCTCGTGTCTACATGATAACAGCCGCACGGATCGATCTTCAAGGTTAAGTAACGCCTGGCGAGGTTGCTCTGTGGATGAGTGACCATCTTAACATCGATCGAGATTACTCCATGTCTCGGAAAACACGCTAAGCCGCTGGTCCCAGCTGTCATTTGTAGATCTTTGGCATTCATTACGGACTCTCAGAAACCAGCAAATCTGACATCAGTCTTGCCAAGAAGTACCGTGTTACCCAGTTGTGTAGGTCTGGTGTGCACTCTTTGTGAACTCTTTTTCAAAAATGTTCTCTACCAACTACCTGCATATGCATATATTTGGCATAGGTGCATGCATATCTAACGTATGAATACCAAGTTTAATTAAAATCGGTCCATGCATTTCGGAAAATAAGGACTTGAAAGTTTGTATGAAAAGTCGTACTGCGTAAACGCTCTTCATTCGCATTATCAGGATCCATAGTCTTAAAAGTTAAGAACGTTTTCAAAATCTCTTTTTTTTAAAAAAAAGATAATTGGATATCTCTCTTTCTATGGAAAAATTAAAATCGCTCGAATTTAGCTGTAACACTATTTTTCAAAAATGTCTGAAGTAAGTTTGTAGACATAAGTATGTATCCTACTTATGCGTATGCAGTTTAGTAGGTTAATTCATTTCGAAAACATTAAAAGTTTGTATGAAATGCCGTACGTCCTAAACGCTCTTAATATTAAAGTATGGATGAATTCCCTGCTTCACAAAGCGCCTCCTGGCATGGCGTGCGTTTTGGTATGACTTAACCCTTAAACAATTGAATTTGCTTCTCTTTACGCAAATCGGTGGGCCGGCTTTTGAGGCTGCCAGTAGTTTGGAGTAATTATTTTAATTGTACTGCGCCGTTTTGGGAGTTTTGCGGTTAACGTGATCCTAACAAGTGTGCGTGTTCCTACGTGTGTGTAATAGTTAGTATGGTTGATAAATAGGCCGATATGAAAGAAGAACATTTAGTGCTATCCACAAGTGTCATGGCACAAGGGCAGTGAGGTGCTGATGAGCTTATAGATAGAAAACCAATTGGATCTACTGAATTTATTGTGTCTGTAATTTTGAAATGTTTTATGGTCGATTATTATCTACCATCATAAATATGCCCCAAAATTGTCATGAGTTATTTCAGAGAACAAAATTACAAGATGAAAAATAAGAAAGATGTTGTTTTCATACCCAAAATCGGGACAAAGTTTATTATTTAGAAATTCAGAACTCTTCCCTCTTTTTATCTATAACGAGTGTCAGATTCTTACTGACTAAAACCCAGCCGTGTTTCTCCTAATGCCCTTTGCATTTCAAGGCCGCCGTGACTCTTTGGAACAAACTCCGCAACAGAAGGATACGCTTAAACCATAAATAAATAACGTTCAGGGTAGTTTTTACCCTACTACTCTGCCCATGTTCCATTTCGTGACAGCGTGATGATAAACGAGGGTATCAAAACAGAGATAAGGTAACGGATGGGACATATCAAAAGGACATTATGATTCTTGGATGCTTTCACTTTCCCTGGTCCTTCGAGCCGGATACCAATGTTGTGTGTGGGGGGATAAACGACATCTAATACACGTGCAAAAAGGTATCTTTGGTTATTTTTTGTTGCACTCTTCGTTTATTTACTTTTTGGCGTATCTAATGCATATTGTCAATTTAGGATACATAACTATCTGGATGTAGAGAACATTCGAGTATAGTAGTATAGAGGTATGCGCGGAACAAAGAGTGAAGTCCCGCAAGCGTCCATAGAAAAGGGAAGATCCTCCGATCGGACGGTTGTTGTGTCCGGTGGGCAACTGCCCGATAGTTGATATGCAGATTGTTGTATATGTTAAAATCGCACGGTAAACTCTGATACCGCGTTGCAGGATTTTGTTTGTAGTTCGCTGCGAGATCCCGTTAACTGGCTACCTACCTACCCACCCTACCTACTCTACCTACCCTACCTGCCCTACTTACCTTACGTAGGGTACCCTACAAAACCCATGAACATTTTGTATAAGAATTTTTATTTTTCTTTTACTTATTTTTTTTCGTCAATTTTCTTATGTTTTTATTGTTATTCGGGAGCGAGACAAATACAACAAATCAAATACCATGAAAATTGGTCCAGCAGTTCTCGAGTTATAAGTGTTCGAACAAACCCAACTTTGTTTAATATACTGCACAAAAACTATTGAAAATGAACATTTTAAATAGTTTTAGTACGACAAGCTTAACCTTGAAGTTTGACCCTTGCGGCTTTTATTATTAAGCCACGAACTATTTTCTTACACTTTTATTAAATAGTTTAATTATAAGAAAGCCTAACTGACTTCATGTAGGCATTGATAAAGCCAGAGACTTAGAACGACTTAAATATTCAAATTGAAAACTTTAAGAAACTTGATAATGGAGTTAATATTTAAATTTTTGTTCGTTTAAAATTTAAGAAAGGTCTCATGTTATCGTAATTTAATTTTGATTTCAATCAAGATAGCAGTTCTACGAAGATCAAAGGTTTTAAAACTAAAAACTTTGTAATTTAAAAGAACCGGCAAAGTGCGAGTCGGGCTCGCGCACGGAGGGTTCCGTACCATTATCTATAAAAAAAAACGGCAAAAAATCACGTTTGTTGTATGAGAGCAGTCGCAATCTGTCAAAATGTATTGACAGATTGATATTGAGATATAGATGATATTGAGGTTTTTTTGACTGATCATGACTGAGATGCAAATGCGAACGTTGCTTAAAAATTGTAGAATTGGCACTCAGATCCGCAGCCACTTAAGTACGTAAGTGACATTAGAACACAATACGTTTTGAATCTTAATACCTTCGTAGTTTGTGTATTATTTAAAGGAGGTCCTTCACGGCCTACATATTATAAACCATTAGGTCATTCTTCGCACTGTTATACGAATTTGAAAAGTGCTGTTTTCAGTATCAATACATGAGGTCTTTTGAATCCTAATTCTTACACCGGACACCCTGTATTTGTGTCAATGTATTGTGCTAATACTCAAAATTAGCATCAATCAGCATTCATTCCTCAATATTACATATATGCCAACCCACAATAACGTACGTTAATCCGTCAATCACATTGGCATTTATCATCATCAATAATTCAATGCAAATTTCAGCCTTCCTCACATTCTTTGCGCGTTTTCCTCAACGCGTTCGTTCCAAAAATTCACCATAATTCACCCAAACTTTCCTGCTTGTCATGTTTTGTGGTGAAAAGAGGGAAAGTGTACGCCATTTTTAATTTTGACACAAAGTTTATAAAGGAATATCGCGAAGTTTAACAATGTAAGAAAATTAATATTGTTCAAGTGTTGTTTACACTGCGTACACAAACAGGTTCTCGGTGTTACTACACGATGGTAAAGAGCGGGGAGTTACTGTTTTAAAAATAATTTATAGGTAAGTTAAAACGAGTCCTTTTATCTCAAATGGTTTCTGTAAGGTTTGTTCCTCATGTTATTTTATGGTATTTATTTAGTCAGCTACTACTGCCTATCTGAGCTCCAGTTCCAGTTCCATTTTAACCTCGAAGATGCTTGTTTAACCATAAGCCACGTGGCTGTAATTTTTTATCCACGAACTCCTCTGTATTTAGCAGATAAAGTGATTGAAAATTCTGAAGAAACATCGACCAAATTTTTAAATAATACGGCAGACTTACTTGGTTTTCTTTTTTCATTTGTGTCCCACACTTATTAACAACAAAAAAAAAGATAGATATTACATTCCAGAGCCTGTGATTACAGCCCAATAATTCTACCAAGACTATTTTAGCAAAACTAGAAACATTACCCACACTCATACTTCAACAATGTAAATTGCACATACCTTTAAGAAATACAAAATTTTGACCCTACCTTCACTTTACATATTAGAAAATGCGATGTTCGTACGATCCAACCCTCTCCTATTTTCTCGCATGGCAGATCGACTTCCTCGTAATAGACGTGACAATACCCAAATTTGCCAGCAACAATGTAGAACGGCACTTATGCGAAAAAGTGTCTTTTGCATGGCTCCAAAAATTTATAATAAACTTCCGAAAATCTGGAAGCACTTAAGTGATGTAGTGTTCAAAAGGAAATTAATTAATTTTCTAGCAGATAAGGCTTATTATAATTTAAATGAATTTTTAGAAGAGAAATTTCGATAATATTTTACTTTTCCCTATGTTTTTATTATTTATATTATCATGACAATTTTTTTTTTTGAATAACTTGACTCAAAGTGACATTATAAATAATTGTATTTAATATTTGCATGCCATTGTCTAAGGCAAACGTGATGATCTGTTTTTTATTTATTTACTGTAACACCTCTTGCATGCTGACAATTTGATGTATGTATTGTACTCATGTTTGTGCAAATAAACAAATGATTATGATTATTATGATTATTATGATTATGATAAGTAGACTATTTGGTATACTTAACTAAGAACCTAACCTAAGTGCTCTCGACATAAGTAGTTGCTCTTGAAAGCATTGGCACTGCATGCTCACGAACCGCTTACTTTTGTAGACTCTAGAGAGGAAATATTTAGGAAAGTAGACCATTGTCTACATCTGTGGTTCATGCAGGCATGGCCAAAAAAGATTGACGTATAAAAGTATTATTTACAACCTATTTACAACATAAATATCATTAGGGTTGGCACACACCGAGACGAGACGCAGAGCGCACTTTTATCCGACTGTCCCCACTAAAAATATAAAACCAACTTCGAGACTAAAATTTCTAGGAACGCTCGCTTCATCATGAACCTCATCTGTCGCTTTCCATCAGGCGTGATAGAGGTCAAGAGCTAGCCCATTCATAAATAAAAAAAAGAAACCGACTTCCAAAAGACACTACAAAGTTCAAAATAACTTTAATTTCGGTAGTCGGAAGTCGGCTTCTTTTGTTTGTGAAAAAGTTTTTTCACTTTTTAGTGGTACCCCACACCTAACAACACCGCAGGAAAGCAAAAATACGCAATTTCGAATACATGGATGATTTTTCCACAAATTTTTTCCAGCTATTTGGATTTAAAAAACCAAACTACTGAACCGATTTTGATAAAATTCAATGGGACAATTTAGAAAGTATGCCCTTTCCAACAAAAAAAGAATTTTTCAAATCGGTGTGCAAGCGACGGAGTTATGCTCGAACAAATAAAAAAAATACAAACATCTGAATGGAGAACCTCCTCCTTTTTTAGAAGTCGGTTAAAATAAAAATAAAAGTTTTTTTAACTTTGCAGTGTTTTTTTGGAAGTGATTTGTATTTTTTTGTAAAAAGTTCTTATATTTTTACACTTTTTGTGTTGATACTCCACAACTTAATTGACATTTAGATGTAATGAACTGGTGTAAACAATAAAAAGACATGCGATTTCAACAAGCAAGCAAATGCACCGGGCCATTTTCTATCATTTATTGAAGAGTTCCGTTGCCTATCTCCGAAGATCAGATTCAGATCTTCACCAAATTGAAATCGGACCATTCCGAGAAAATATTGTTCTAAAAAATACCCAAATCACTTCAAGTGTGCCTATATAATTTAAAGAGTCCACTCGATATCTCCAGGATCACGTCATCAGACCCTAACCTGATGACCATGTGACCACTAGAGAAGTCTACCCAATCAAACAAAAAAATATTTTTCCAAATCGGTCCAGGCGACTTCGAGTAATCGGGGTGTCGACGAATTTTTTCGAGATATGTGGGTTATCAGAAGGGGTGGAGAAGACAACTCCGTAAATGTAGTTAATAAAAAATACGTAACAAAAAATGGGTCGGGTCTTATCTCGGCGTGAGGTGACCCTTACATTTATCAGTAATTCTGTAAATTCACACTATGAATGCCGTTTTAATTGTACTGAAATCTGAGTGCTTGTGAAAACATGTATTCATAAGTAAATACGTATGTTCTGAAGGGAATATTTTAAATCAAAGCATTATGCCTATAATGCTTTGATTTAAACATTTTTTACATATTCAAATAATTGAATGATTGATAAATTAATGATTTTGGAATCGCGATCAGGTTCACATTTACCTTGATTGAACTTTCTTTGTGGTCATTCATGCAAGTTATAGACCAACCTAATATAGTTTACATCATAGTGAATTATTATTACTTAAATCATAATAGTGTTTTAAGTATCATCTTCTGTTTTACAATTTGATAAGTTCGAAATAATGTTACGTTACGTAAACGTTGAACAGACGAAGAATTTGAGAACAATAAGGTTTTTAATCAAAGGATAAGCTATTTCATAAGCGCAACGGTCTGTGTGAGTATCATCACCATCATCATCATTATCAGCCTATAGCAGTCCACTGCTGGACATAGGCCTCTCCTAGTGCACGCCATTCAACTCGATTTTCAGAAAATCTTATCCAGTTGCTACCAGCCACCCTGCGAAGATCGCCGCGAAGGGCGACCCACCTTACGTTTACCGGTTCGTGATCTCCGCTCAAGAACTCTTCTTCAATGGTCATCGGTTCTGCGGTTAATATGGCCCTTTGCCACTTCAGCTTGCTTATTCTGTGAGCTAGCTGCTAGCTGCTATGTGACCTTAAGTCACATTTTGATTCATTTCAGACAGTCAGTTTGGACTGGTCATCTCTCGGCTGCCACGGTTTATTTTAATAATTTGTTATTTAAATTGTTGTTGATTTTTATTTTTTTACTCCGGGTACTTTAACGTGCATTTCTTTTTACATCATTCTCACATATATGTTTGTTTAATTTCAACAGGAATGATGTAACCATAAAATTGTAAAGAAAAGTAATTTAAAAGAGTGTCCGTGGAGTTTCTTGCACGTTCTTCTCCATAGAGATCTACGCTTTGGAACGTGCAAATAGCTTCATCTTTTTGACTGACCGACCTTGACAATTCAAAAGTGCCTGTGAATGGTTTATTTGAAATAAATAATTTGAATTGAATTGAATTAAATTGAATTTGACACCAGCTTATGCCTGTGGCTCGCCCGCGTGAAAGTAAAAAAAAATTCCCAAGGAAACACTCGGCATAAAAAATATCCTATTTTCTATTTCAAGACATGGTCCGAGTGCTAAGTTTTATTTAAATCTGTAAAGAGGTAGACCGAGGAAACAAAGATACTTTCGCATTTATAATCATCATCATCATCATATTAGCCGAAATACGTCCACTGTTGGACATAGGCCTGGGAGGCCACGCGGGGAGAGGGTTTGCCATAATCGCCACGATTGTCAGGCGGGTTGGCGATCGCAATGTAGCTAAAGCAATGTACCTACAGAGAATTCTGCTGCCCATTTTCTGGAGAGTCCCTTAGTCGTCTTACGACACCCACGGGAATTGATGGAATAGTGTTATTCTTTTACGTCCGACACCATACGAAACCATATATAATATTGCTTTGGATTTATTATGAGTCGAGGAGGACCTACAACTTTAAGCATTCATTCATTCTGTTTGCTCCTTACTTACATGTGAAGTCGCTTTCATAACGTGATGTATATAAACAAACTAAGAGGTTAAGTACATAAGAAAACTCATTAGCACCGGCACGACCCAATAAACACATCTTACCTGACGCGACTCATTCACATTTAACGAGTATTTCGCTCGATATACAGCCGCTAAATTGCTAATCTCAACAGTATGATATTTATGATAAGTAAGCTTTTGCCCGCGTGAAAGTTGAAAATAATCTTACTACCTACGATACCAAAAAAATAATCTTACTCCAGATTCATCAAAATACGTTTAGACGTTGAGGCAAGCAAACAGCAAATTTGGAAGTTGGTGTTATATTACGAAAAAACAACGAAAAAACGACTTCCGAAATTATAGTTGTTTTGTAGATTGTAGTTTTTTTTTCTATTTGAAATTCGATTGTATTTTTTTTGGAATTACACAGTTCTTCCTCCATTCTATAAACATGATATTACCTACATAAATGTGCAACATTATATTTTTGCACCAACACACATTAGTTTGACACATTTTATCCCGAGCATATCTCGTGTACGTACCAGACAAACTTTCAGGCATGACACGTGTGCCTTCAACAAATGATCGCTAAGGGATCTATTCGGAAAAACTTCAATCCAATGGGAATTTGGAGGAAAAACAAGATGAGACACAGAATTGAAATTAGTTTAAATTTTCCTCGTAGCCATGTTAAAAATAATGTGCTATCTTTTTTACATAGGTACATAACATACATTTGCTCGTGTACTGCTTGAATGGTTAGGCAGAGGTACATATTTTAAACCAACATTTTACCAGTAATGTTTAAGAGCGTTTACGCCGTCATACGGCATTTCATACAAACTTTTAAGTCCTTATTTTTCTAAATGAATGAACATAATTATTTTTTTTTTTCAACTTGGTATGCATATCGACGCTAAATAATCAGGTCTAAAAAGTTAGTAGATATTTTTTTCGAAAAAGAGGTTAGAAGTAGAGAGAGAGCAATTTTAAGCTTTCTATAGAGAGTAAAAAATCACTCTATCTTTCTCTATCTATGTCCGTACGGCGTAAACGCTCTTAAGTCCCATGTAACATTGGTGGCCAAAATATTTCCATCAACTTTTCGCTGTATTTCGTAGTAATAGCCTGGTTTTTATCAGAAAGAACAATGTCTTCAGAAACTGAAATGATCCGCACACTTTCACTGTGACAGTGAAACCATACCTTTACATTTCCAAATGGAACACACTTTAAACGACATTTTTCTGCTCGCGTATGTCAAGCAAATCTTGTTTAATTGCCTAAATCTGTATCCAGGATTTACTTTGACGCTTTGATTGATAAAAGCGAAAGTCGCCTACGATCTCCGAGCTACAAATTTGTTCTAACAACCTTGTGAATTTCCAATCAGAGGCTTTTAAAAAGAAAACAAATATTGGAAAGTGGTATGACGGATTGGATCAGTCTGAAGTTGGACTAGAAATATCGTGTTTTGCAGAAATTAAGCAATAAAAATCTTTATGTAGTTAAAATGCTTGGGTAACTTTAAACACAGATCGAAGACATCACGTTAGACCCCGCAGAAGATGACGGGACGAACTAAATAAAACTAAAACAAATGACCAGGGTCCACAAAAGTCCAGGATTGAAAAAGTTTGAAGTCATCGAAGGCACCGTTACCCAGCATTTGGGTTATACACGCTGCAGCAATATTTCATAATTATGAAACAGTGGCGTCATTATCAAAATTTCGTAACATTCATATCATGAAAACATCCAAATAACCAAAATCGAATTTTCATCCGACAATTCCAACATTTCCCTAAAGATTTCCCCCAAAATATTTTTTTTAACAACTCTTAGACTCCCATTAGCCGCGCTGCCGCCGCCGCCGTTGATTCCAGATCCTGACCCAATTACGTATAATTTCCGACCTTATAAGATACTTTTTCAGTGTAGTTACTACCTGGCAATCAACCAATAGAGTCTGTTGATGTTTCATAGACTATTCCATATTTAGTCTAGACTGTTTTACCCAAAGGTCTAAAATTTATTCAGCGTATAATATGACCCAAAAATCTCATTATAATACTTTTGACCCTCTACGATTTAGTTCTAGGTCTAGAGTCATAAAATAACAGCTTTCATGTAATAAAATTCAAATAGAGTAAATTTTACAGCCATTTTTACAACAGGCCTTGGATTCGCAAAGGGCTGAGGGCTGAGGGTATAATATGGCACCACTTACTTGGACAAATATGTTGGTGTGATCCCGCATATGAATGAAATTTGTACCTTAAATCTTAAGCCCTTAATGGATCCAGTCCATTTAAAGCTTGGACCCGATAGGGTTTCATTAACAAAGTTGAAAAAACTCTGGAATTTTTGCACATTCGAAATTGTTTGGTCTGAATATTATACTGTGTGCTGTGAGATCATTTCGGGAATGTGAAACGTGGTTTTAAGTTCTTTGATTATGCTTTCAGTACATGTCGTCATTTGTATTCACAATTTACGTAGGTACCTACTTGCCAATTTTTATTATTTTTAATTAATAAATTAAACAGCCAAGGTGGACCGATGACCTGGTGAGGGTCGCGGGTAACCGATGGATGCGAGACGCACAGGACCGGTTGTTGTGGCGACACTTGGGGGAGGCCTATGTCCAGCAGTGGACGTCTTTCGGCTGATATGATGATGATGATGATTCATGAATCAGCCTTCTCTTGACCTCAATCTCGCCTGATGATAAACGATGCACGAAGTTAAAAAAATCGACCGCCTCATACAATTCTGTGCGCATAACTCGACAAAATATAGGTACTGAACAGCTGTTTTTTTTTTCGCGATTTCACGTTTGGTACCATTGTAAAAGTTGTTCACTATGATGAGTACAATGACCCCTAAGAGGTATTGAGTATACAACAGAATAAACGTATTCTGTTGTATACTATCATCATCGAAACCATTTCAGCCGAAATAGATATGTCCTCGGCTCGACATAGGCCTTCCCCAAGTGCCGCCATATCGACTGATCTAATGCGTTTGACATATCCAGTGGATTCTCGTGGCAATTATATTTCAGAAAACGAGCCACCCAACGCTCGTCGTCCGCAGACCCAAAAGTTCACCCTTTTTTTTTTTTTTTTTTTTTTTTTTTTTATTTATAGGATGGGAAATCATCAAATGACCCCTCCCGCTCTGGGTGGAGCGGCAGGGATTGTCAGACTTTTACTGACTAAAACCCACCCTTAGTCCTCCTAGTGCCTTTCTTCCCAGGGCCGCGGTAACTCTTTCGAACATATTCCGCAACCCTGGCAGGCTCTGGCCCTGGCGGGCCCCGTCTCCGTTGCTGACGGCACGTTTGGAGTGAAACGCGCCGTCGACTCTGGCCTGACCTGATCGGACAGCGAGCTACCCATGCGGTTGACATATCCAGTGGATTCTCGTGGCAATTATATTTCAGAAAACGAGCCACCCAACGCTCGTCGTCCGCAGACCCAAAAGTTCACCCTAGAGATATCTTTATTTCTACGAACATCAGAAGCTCGTACAAATAAAGATACCTCTTCGTAATTATCTTTTTATCGCCATTCAAACTCATGGGGAACAATAAAAATATGCTATAAATATAGAAACTAGTGCCATTAGGATAGATTAGAGTTGCACCAACTTATGGCGTGGATGGCAAAGCGGTAGATGGTCGTTTGGTTTGAGTTATGTGTTTTCTATAGCAGGAACTAATTCGAGAAAATGGATATCAGGCTTATATTTCGTGTTCAGTTCACTTGCCATCTTCTCACTTTTCCTGATCAGCTTTTTGATAACAAAAAACGGCCATGTGCGATTCGACCGCGCGCGCAAACGTTTTAACGAATATTTTTTTTTAACATTAACGTTTTTACCCATGAACGCTTTATAGGTTCCGTGTAATTTGTAAGTAAATATAATTTGCTGTATTTGTTTCAGAATTTCAGGTTCAGTAGTTTCGAACTTAGTCAATTTTCGTAAATTTTCTTATGTAAGACTAAAATTGTTTGTTTGGTGGGTTCGAAGTCTCCAATATTCAAATTAATTAATCGGTAAAATAGGTTCGGAACAAATTGGCTGTGACAGACGGGCAGACACACATTCACGAGTGGTCTGTGTGAAATTTTTTTTATGGGGGTGTGAAGTTTACCTCTCCCTCACGCGCTCACCTCCGCCTTCGCTTGCGTTACTACTTCGAAGAAGGAGGTGACTGCTTACCATGCACCTCGCTCCGGACCATGGATTGAACCAGGGCCGGACGCTAGAGGTCGCCGCCACCGATCGCCAGGGCAAACCTCCACCGTATGCTACACCGTGTCCTCCAGGTGATCCACACAGCGGTGACACCCTGCCACATCTGAAACAGGTAGCTTACGAAACAACCTTGTCCAGTGATCAGCTGTAACTCAGTGAAATAGTTTTCAAATTATTTTGCAATAAATTATCTCAATCAAGCAATCAAACCTACTAACAATTTTACATCTTTATAATGCCGTCATTCAGTTCGAAAAACTGTATGAAAAACATGAAAATTAAATCATATTAATCTTAAACTTCCCTATTTTAGACGCACACTGCGAAAGCTGATTTGAGGTAGCGCAAGAAAAGATTGTCTGGAAAGATATGGAGGAGTCCGTTGTCCAGCAGTGGGACACAATAGGCTATTAAAAAAAACTTTCCTCTAGGTATATAAGAACCTCTTTTAAACCGACAAAAGCGTTGCAAAACATGTTGTTCACTCAATGATACTGACATTAAAATGTCATTATTAACTCGATGTCAATTTAAATTCCCATTCCCTTCACAGGGACGTTCCTAGCATAAAATTGATGACATTATGTAAAATCAGGGAGTTCGTGACTAAGTAATAACAGCCGCACGGTTCGATCTTCAAGGTTAAGCAACTCTAACCGAGGTTGGTCCTTGGATGGGTGACTATTCATTACACAGCCACCTTTTGTGCCTCAGAAAGAACGTTAAGTCATTCAGGTCGTAGCTGTAATTTTAAGATATTTTTGACAGTCATAATGGTGCCTATTTGGCCTAGCTCTGTTCTGTCTCCTGCTTAATAAGGAGGGAAGTGGAAATTATATTTTTTATTTTCCTACTCCTCCGCTGTTATTTTCTGATTAATTTCGTTGCGGGATCCAAGACAGTTGAAACATTTCTCTGGCACTCGTCGAGCTTCATTGACTCGGCGTTTTTTTTCTGGTGGTCGCCAATGTTGATTCTGGCTTTCAGAAGTTGCAGTGGCTTGGAAATGTGGTGTGGTGGGCTTGTCCCAAAAAAAAAAGTCATCATATGGAAATATTATGGATGAGAGTATTTTATTTTATTTATTATTTTATAATGCATAGTCATCATCATATCAGCGGCAAGACGTCCACTGCTGGACATAGACCTCCCCCAAATGGTTCGCCACGCTTGGCAGGCGGGTTGGCGATCGCAGTGTAGCTGCAGCAATGTACCTACAGAGAATGTTGCTGCCCATTATCTCGTTTCTTTTTCCAACTCCTTCCTCATGAATATGGCTATCATGTACGAAAAAAGATTACCGCGTTCAAACAAACAAACAAACAAACTCTTTAGCTTCATTATATCAATATATAAAGTATATATTATAATACAGAAGTATAAATTACAGTAGTTAAAGTTTAAAATGGATTGGAAAACCCTGGATTAGTAAGTAACAAGATTGATTGAAAGTTTTATTAAAGCCACCAGCATTTTAAATAGATTGCATTGTTCTGTAAAAGTTATTCATTTTAAAACATTGTTCGATTCTGAGAAAATTAATTTCAATCATCTTTCTAGTGCCAGCTGCTTCTTGAGAAACGAACAAACTGGTCGAAGTTAATAACGAATGCATAAATCTTAAAGAAGTGAAGCTTTTTCTTTGAACAAAAGTACCTAATTAATTTATTGGATTGTAATTATGACAGTATATCGATGAGGTTCATAGTTTCTAGATTGGCGTTCGCGTACGGCATGGTATAATATTGAAAAGCCTCCTATAATGTGGGCCAATGACCTGAAGGCCGTAGAAATTCTTTGGATGCAAGAAGGACAGGATCCGTCTCCCGACTGTCAGGATGTCTTTCGGCTCAAATGATAATCATCATCATCATATCAGCCAAAAGACGTCTACTGCTGGACATAGGCTTCTCCCAAATGGGGGGGGGCATAATCGCCACGCTTGGCAGGCGGGTTGGCGATCGCAGTGTAGCTGTAGCAATGTACCTACAGGGAATGTTGCTGCCCATTCTCTCGTGAGTGCTTAAAAAAATGCCCCCTGAAATGTTAAAAAAATAAAAATAAAATTGAAATCTCTTTCCACTGTGGTGGTAAAAACACATGGCTGTTTTATAAGTGTTGGTCTTTGTGGCTCAAATTGATTGACATTACTTTAACTATATTAGAACAGTTCATCATCGTCCTGTCCTTATCCCATGTTACAAAAAAACGACCTATTTCACTAAGTACCAAAACCACTTCATCTTACTAATCATAGAACTCTGAACCGTTGTATTTTCTTATAACATAGTAACTAATCGTCCTCCTTTTCCTTGGAGCTTAACAGGACACAAACATCGTGACATGTGTAGAAACTGAAACAAAAACACAACGCAATAAGCATTAAATTAGCATACATGTCACTGCACATAAAAATCCCCTAACTCACATTTTTATATCACTCGTACACAATCTTGATACGAAACTACTGACAATACATTACATGGTAAGAGGACCAGTGTAGAAAGATCTCATTCCCGCACTCTGTAACTAAAAAACGAACGCAGAAAGAATAGTCAAAGGCGATGTTGGAGGTCAAGATAAAATGGAATTTTTAAGAGGAAAACTGGACCTCTCGTAAGATACAGCAAATGTCTTAGAAGAATCAAAGTCGATTAAACTGGGTCCTCGTATGGGTGGAAATATAGCTGTTCTTGTTTGTGACGATAAAGAGCATGCATGTGAAAGAAAATAACATAACTTATCATTAGCATAAGCTTTGCTATCGTCACGCATTCTTTTTATTGCACAAACTGGTATTGTCAGAAGGGGTTCTGAAGTAGGTTATGTACAGAATTGCTGATTGCTTGTACAATTTATTTTCGCATCTTTATATGGGTCAATAGAAAAAGTTATCCAGTCAGCCAGCCAATATGCAAATCTACAAGATAAACTATATTTGTTTATATATTTTTATGGCAAATATAAAAAAGAATATAGCTTAATTTCTACAATACTTCATGAAACACAATTTGGTGAGCATTTATCCATTCTGGCAAGTATATTGGTAGTAAAATTGTTGCATTTCTGGTAGGCGTTTAAACACAAGCTTTTACAATACCTACAATCTATACAATACACATACATTAGGTATATTGTATATCGAGATACCCACCTAGCGTTATATACTCACACTAATTCGTTTATAAATACATACCAAATCAATTATTTATTTTTGACTTCCATCTGACCTTCGAACTTTCCATTCAACTGTTTTTTCTGGTGCAATAAAACCGTTGTAATTAATACCTAAGTAACATTTTATTGGAGTCAAACGATTTTATTGAAACGTATGACGTTAATAATAAAAAAGTGTCGGCGATTTCTATTGTATGAGCAATTTAACACGAGTATTTGTTTGTACGAAAGCGTGTTGTGTCGATGCACTTTAGTCAATTGATGCTCCCGACAAATGTCTGATGAATTTCGATTCAAATATTTGTGTGTTCTTTGAAAAAGATGGAAGGTGGTTCCAGCTTTAAGATACAAACCATTTCTTTTTCGTTTATTATGTTCTCTTGAAAAATGCAGGTGAATAGACACTTACTTAATAACGCGTTTACAGATGGGTAGTCAAATCATTACTTTTTTACACAAAAGTATGTTTATTAAATAAAATGCTTTGCATTCTTAAAATGTTTTTCCCATGAATTGTTGATAGATGTGCATGGTACGATTCTGAACTAAAAGTAAAAAAAATCACTTCGGTACATTTATTGAGAAACTGTGCCTGTACCCCAATTATATTTATAGTTCAGAATCATACCATGCACATCTATCAACAATTCATGAAGGTGTCTATTCATATCCCTATCTATCTACATTTGCCTGCATTGCTACCAAAAAACAGCATTTTTTTTATTTCAAACATTTCAACATTGCTAAAGAAATAGAACCCTAATTATCATGCACCCTCTCAGCATAATCCGTATCTCCAAAAACAAATTCAATAAATAATGCTACCAGGAAAAACAGAAATTAGGACAATCTTGCTTATTCCATCTCCAAAAAATGTTGCTATAATTGCTGCCATGTGTTATTGCTATGAAATAAATTCGAGGAGTTCCTACTAGTTGCAATCGGGCTGTGAATCTAATACGTGACTTGGAATTATAAAGTTCTTTCAGTCACAGGATCGTACAGAAGGTTCTATTCTATTCTATTTTTATATATATGGCAAGCAAATCGTCGCCGACTATTCTTTCGACTAGACTAGGCTGGCGACTATTCTGCCAATGTCTAAAGTAGATTGGAGAAGCAAGTGTTACTGATTTATAGAGGAAGCGACGAACCCTGCAGTAACGAATTCAATTCTTCAAAATATAGCTCGTCAACCAGTTTAATCAATTTTTGACCGATGGAATTAGTTTGCAGCGACATAACATTTCAATTTATCGATTCGATTATTATTGACATTTTAATTTATTTTGTAGTATCGATTACTTGCTGTCGAATAAAAATGGTGTTAATTTTGTGTCAAAAAGTAATTAAACCTTATGGACAAGGTATTTATTTATTTAAAAAGCTATAAAAACGAGTACGCACACACATAGACACGTACGTTCGGCGACGATCTCAAAGAAATGCCGCTAGCGAGTGCGCTTGCACTCACTGTACGTGAAGCGTGTCTGTGTGCGTACGTTTTCGCTCTTAGTATGAAATCAACCTTCTGTAATATTCTGTGTAGTACTGAGAAACACGTGTGTATTTAGTTAACACTTCAGTACCCCGTACATTGTTGTTATACGGGTTCCGTAAGTGGAATTGAATATTGCTTGTTGAGTTTATGTGGTCGTTATAGTGTGTAGTTCAGATGCGTCCTTAAGTACAGTTGGTTTAGAGTTAGGTTAGGGTAAGTTGTTGTTTAACTTTAGAGTTACAAAGTTGTATGTTTGCTATGGTAGGCGCCAGATAAATGTGGAATAAAGTTCATTGACCTTTCCGTAATCTCTTCGTTGGTGTTCCACGCGTGCCTCACAGAGATGTCAGCATAGGAGAAGAGGCTTGTTAGGGCCAGAGACTGCCAGGGTTGCGGATTTTGTTGGAAAGACAGAAGAGAGAAGAGTTACCGCGGCCCTGGAAAGCAAAAGGCACTACCAGGTTTTAGTTAGTAGGAGTCTGACAAGCCAGAGCGGCAGGAGTCATTTGATGGTTTCCCATTCATAAAAAAGGGTACTCGAAAAGTAATTATGAATCGTTTTTCATTACTGGAAAAGGAAGGAGCACGATACATGTCGATTCAGGACAGCCGCAGTCTGTCATTATTTCTGTTTTTGAAATTGTGTCAATAGATGTAGGTGGGTCAATGACCGTTATTCCATATTTATCTGGCGCCAACTATAGTAAGAGTCGACTACAAAGATCGAGTATATACAAACGTAAGTTTGATTCTAATTATTTTATTTACATAATTATTAGTCATTTGCTGCCCGCTATTAAAAAAATAGATCCAAAAGTTTTTTTATAGAAACAGACGCTATATATAGAGCAAAAATTTTACTTCCTTATTTTTACCGTAACTATGGGCCAACTGGCTGGCAAAAGCCAGTTATCTTGTTGTGATTTTTATATATTTTTTAGGCACGCGCTTGACCACTATCTCACCTGATGGTAAGCGACGATGTGGTCGAAGATGGAGCACACCTAGAAGTAACCTATTCACTCTTGACTTAAAGACTCCCAGGTTGTAGCTATCAGGAAACACAGACTCTGGCAGGGAATTCCACTCATTAGCTGTACGCACAATGAATGTTGATAGAATATTAAGCAAAAAAAAACCAGAACTCACTCCTTCCTGCTTCTAAAAGGAACCCTAACATTTCACGGTTTACGAACACGAGCCAAAACAAAATAAAGTGGTGAAACGTACCCGCGCTAAAGGTTAGCCGGTACATAATGTAATCTACGCGAAATGTTTCCTAACAAAGTTTCTAAGGTTGTAAATGTAAACAAAGAGTAATTTATTTAGGAGCCTCAAGCCTTTAAAGATGTGTTGTGATTGTGGCTATATTATTTTTCAACTCTCTTCAAAAGTATAATGTCACATTCAATACTCAGTTTGACTAAGCCCACTGCTGAAGATTGGCCTCTATTTTTTGGACCAAAAATAATGTATTATTTAATA
This sequence comes from Melanchra persicariae, assembly GCA_947386135.1. NCBI lineage: Eukaryota > Metazoa > Arthropoda > Insecta > Lepidoptera > Noctuidae > Melanchra > Melanchra persicariae. The sequence continues at coordinate 5,266,064 of OX376655.1, read as the reverse complement.
TAGGTTTCGAGTCATCATCATCCACAGCCTAGCTTAGCCCACTGCTAGACATTGTCCTCTTTTTTGTAACAAAAATAAAGCATGGGTAAATCGTCATCATCATTCACAGCCAGGTTTTGTCCTCTACAAGGAAAGAGACCCACAGCTGAGGGACATTTCTACTAACATTGAAACAACGTTCACATTCGCGTGTCAGTCGCAAACTGTCAATGGGGAATCTTGCTTAAAAATTAGTAGAATTGTCAATCTGGTCTCTCTTTTCTTGTACCAAAAAGAAAACGCCTTCGGTACCTATAGTATTACTTATTGGTTTCACCATTATCATAATCGTTATTTTAGTCAAAGTCTTCTAATGAAGGACAAAGAAACATAAATTATTCGTACAATGTCTTCCACATTTTAAGTCAACGATATAGACAGTGCCGAAAAATACGTTACGAACTTTGCTGCAGTCGGTACGCCAATATTTCACAGTCCTGTTTTTATTTATTTAACGCTTTTAGCACACAAATCTATAGAGGCAGACTTGATGCCATAGGCATTCTCTACAATTCAAACTTAGGGTGAGGCAGAGAGTAGTGGTAGGTGCAATACAGAGAATTAAAAGCGATTGATAATTATAATATATTATTTGAATGCAAACATTTAAATAAATAATATTCATAATTATACAAACTATAACAAAAATAAATATGTACAAGAAATACTTAAACAATTGGTATAAATAGGTAATTGAAAAACCTTAGCGCTGTGATAATATACTGCAAACCTTCTTACAAATCTGTTCGCGAACTTTAAGTTTGAAGTTTAATCGGTCGGTGGCCGTCTATATCAAACTATGACAAGAAACTATATGTTACTCATCATCTGCCTAGCCTTTTTTCCCAACCCTATTGGGGTCGGCTCCCAGTCAAACCGGATTCAGCTGAATACCAGTATTTTACGTGGAGCGGCTGCCTACCAAACCTCCACAACCCATTACATGGGTAGTACGGTACTTCTTAGCAAGGCTGGTGTCAGATTTTCTGGCTTCTGACAATCCGTAACGACTGCCAAAGATCTTCAAATGACAGCCGGGACCAACGGCTTATCGTGCGATATGTTAAGATGGTCACCCATCCAACCTGGGAAAGCGCTGCTTATCCTTGAAGCGGCTTGTGCGGCTGTTTTAATTTAGCAATATTTGGAACAAAGCCTGTTTCCAATCAATGAGAGAAGAGACGGAGCTATACGTCCTTTATAGCTCTGTCTTTTTCCCACTGGAAGTAATATTGAAGTAATACTGCTTTAAGAGTTGGTGGTTAGGCCCCAGTACTGGACAGAGTTGACTGAAAGCTTGTATCCTATCAGGTTCATCTAGCTAGAGCATATCCATTTCTCCACTCAAATATTCTCTTAGGTCTTTTGACGGTCCAGTTAACTTAATGGAGCCAATTTAGATGCAAACTACTATAACACGTTGTCATGCTAGTTAGTGCAAAGACAGTAAACTTGAATATACCATTCATAGTAGGAGAAATGAAGATACTCAGAAACATGGGCAATTATTCTTTGGCGACGATTTACCTAATGAAAAATGATAATGAACCTGCCATTCAACGTGGCAATGCTGCCAGTGTTCTGGGCACTTTTGTCGTTGACAGCGATGTGGATGAGTTTTTTGATGCCCAATGATCAATTTTTTTTTACACTTTTTGTACATATACCTGCCAGTTGTATAAGCACCAACAAAATGGGTTTAAAAATGCGCTGTTAAACTAATAAACAGTAAAAACGACAGTAAAAGTACAAAACGGGAGTGATCCCCTGTTCGATGCGATAAGACCGCCTATTTTCCACTTATTTAAAAAAAATGGCGGTCCTATCCTATGCTTATAGGAAATTAATTGAGGCACTTACAGAGCATACCTAATAGGTAAATGATGAAAATACATAGGTACTTTCGTTCAAAACTTTTTTTCACAAAAGCATCACAACACTGGAAGCTTCGGCAAGTACTCTTAAACCAGATTATGGAATTTAAACTTACAACTTCCGCTTGACTAGTCAAACGGGATGAATAGGAACGGAGGGGTAAATTGAAACAAAACTTTGATAAGGTTATTCACTTTATTATTATAACTAGCTTCTACCAGCGGCTTCGCCCCCGTGAAAATCGGAAATAGGGAGGTTTCTTGATTTGTATTGTAACTACACCTACTCTACACCTACTTACACCTACCCTACACCTACCCTACAACTACCTTACAACTACCCTACAACTACCCTACTACACCTACCCTGCACCTACCCTACACCTACCCTACACCTACCCTAACCAGCCCAAAAAATACCATGACATGTTTCTGGTCTCCTGGTACTTGATGTTTTTGGTCTCCTGGTACTTGTGAATCTGTAGTACTAAGGCAGCAGCGGCTCTGAATTTCCACTTCCTCCTCAGTCTTCATTGATCCATGCCACTTACCGGGATAAAAAGTAGCATATGTCTCATTCCAGGATATGAACTACAAGTGTGCCAAATTTCATCCAAATCCCTTCAGCCGTTTTTGCCTCATTGTAACACAAACATACAAACATACAAACATACAAACATACAAACATTCACATTTATAATATTAGTAGGATATCGGTTGTCTAAGAAAGCAACTTTATTTAATTTGCATCATAATTACATATTATTATAACTTAATTTTAAAAATGTAAGTACTTTATTTTATTTCAAATCAATTCGATAAAATTGGAGACCGCAAATGCTGTAAACAAGATTTAAATAAAGTAAAATCCCCTTCAAGGTAATGTGCCGCTTCACGCTTTCATTCCTTTTCACCCTGTTTGTAGGTACACTGCAACGAATAACTAACCGCTAAATTACTTCTGGTAATGCCAATTTCCAAGCAAAGGTCAAGCAAGTCTTCTCGGTGAAACATTCTAAGCAATTACCTACGTGATACACCTGGCGATAGAAAACTAAATGAATAATACAATGAAGCAGCGAATATAAATGAATGACATTGTTAGTTTGCGACCTTTACAGTTAAGATGGTCGTGAAAGAAAGTAAATTTAATGTTTACCTTCATAATGTGTAATAAGGAATTATCATTTAGATTTCTCATATTAAACAAAACTAAAAAATGAAATATTTTATTCATTTGATCTTAAATTATTCCAAATGTAGAATTTGGATCAAAGAAAGTCGTTCAAGAGTTATGTTTTACCTTTGAGTAAAATTCGTGTGCTTCTTATGGCACTCGGTAAGCGATCATCCTTAAACCGACCGAGCCGAATAATCTGGCCACCTTTGACCCTGCGACGAACACTTGAATCCCATTAAATTATGTAAACTGGAACGCTTCCCAATCTCCCCCGTTTCCTTCCCAGCTCGCCCATACATTTGAATTTAGGAGAATGCTTTTAAAAATTTGTTTGGAACAAATCTGTTCATGTTTTTAATGAAATGGAGGGATTATTTTTATGCGTATCCCGATATTTTTTCGTTTTTATCTTTTGGGTTTCCTGAGTATGAACGGTTATGTGATGCCATAGCACCATTTTTATGGTTACGGACAAATATATCGTCAATTTATTCAAGTTGTGAGCGTTGTAAAGGCCCGGTCGCTTTGGGAGTATTTTATCAAAATAACATGTTTTAACCAAAAATCTAAATTGTTCAAAGGTACAAAGCCCAGACAGTATAGTACTACCATATAAAACAAGGTTTTCATTTGTGTAACTCAAACTGATAAAAGGACTAAAGGACAACAAAAAATTGTAGCCTTAAATTCAATTTTGACTGAAATATGTCTGACATTGTTTGCCCATCAGATATTTGTATACCACTAATGAAAACGCAGTGATGAAAACTAATAACACAACTAAATTGCCTAGCAACGATTTTAATAACAAAATTGGAAACTACGTAAACATAGTTAGAGTTATTATTAATTTTGCCACACATACTAGAGATATATTAACAAAATTTTGACAGCATAACGTTAGCGGAGTTGCCATCAATGGAACACTTGGGATTGATGAGGACCCTATTAAACTTCAGCAAGATGTAGTAAACTAAGGTTAATTGAATTTTGAGCAAAATTACTGGATGCAGTATTACCAATTGGAATTCTTAGTGTTATTATTAGCATTATCTATTTCATACTGTGTTCTTTTGTTAACTATAGGTGTTTTTTTATAAAAACTATGTAATTGTTTGTGCGTATATTGGTTTGTAAGTTGAATTGTATTAGTTAGGTTAGTATAGTTTATTTTAATTTTTCTCCTCTGTCTCTACACACTATGCCTACGTTTTTCATCCTACTCTTCTATCATAGGTCTTCTCGAAGAAATCTCTTTTGAAATAAGCAGTACCTGTGGATTCTTCTCTCAGTATGTAATTTTATAGGTACATTTAATTAAATATGTTATAAATTAATTACACATCTAAGTGTTGCTCTTATGGGACTGTTAAGATTCAAAATCATTAATAGATTGTGATCATTCCCTATAGACGAAAATCAGGCAATACACCAATAAAGATATGCACAAGCTACAATTAAATAATAACAAGTCTAGAACTAACTGAGTTAACAGGAAAGGACTTACAAACTAATTAATCATCACATATAAATCAGTTTAAATATACCTACGTTACTAAAATTGATACGAAATTAATTGACGAACTAGATAATGAAGCTCTCGACGCTATTATATTAAAGCAATGCAAAATCAAAACAAGTAATCCGCGTCACATAAACAGTGCCGAATCATAAAATTAATTCTGACAATTTACATACTAATTGGGAGTGGACCAAAATACTAGACTACAAGCTAGTGGCGCCAAAACATGGGTCTGTGTACATTTGCATACAGCTAGGTTTGTACTCTATCACTTTTAGATTTAACACCTAATTTCATGGAGCACACAGGTACAAAGACTTTTCAAGCCATCTGTACCAGCCTGCCAGGGTTACGGAATTTGTTCGAAAGAGTCACCGCGGCCCTGGAACGCAAAGGGCATTTGGAGGAACACGGATGGGTTCTATTCAATATGAGTCTGATGATTCTCCCATCCTAAAATAATAAAAAAGCAATCTATAGCAGTCAACCAAGAGTGGTGGAGAGATAACATGGCAGTGGCTAGGTAAAAAGTATACATACAGTTAAAGTATTGTTGTTCTCCTTTCTATCTTTTTCTGTATTTTGGTTTGTTCCTTGTGGTTATTCATGTCCAATATTTACATCGGCTACAGTGTAGAGTTTTTCTGTTTCATTAGAATTAGGTTTATCGTCCTTAACTAAATCTATGAGACCTACTACATTTTTATCGTTACTATTTAATCTTTAATTTTGTTCATATTCATTAATTACATGGTACATTTGAATATGGATGTTTAATAAAAGTACATTAGTAATATTATTAGTTACATAATTCGGTTGGAACAGACAAAGCAAAATTCAACTCAAGGCAATGTCACGACCTCGAATGTTTGAATACGAGTATGAGTAGGTATACCGATTAACGCCATCTGGTGTGATATTTCAAAGTGCATCCTAAGTTATTCCGAAGTCTCAAGTCGTTAGCTCAAGTAAACATTTTATTGGAGTCGACACGTTGGCGCCCAACTTGGGGCAATATGGCACGCGACTACAGGAAGTTGGATAAGTCCTGAAAGACTTTAAGGAAACTGAGTCTCTATTAGATAGGATTGATATCTAAATAAATAATGTAATACTTTAGTCTAAGGGCCTGTTTCATGCTGGTCGAATAGCCACAACTCACCGAATAAATTGAGTAACAGAAACTCAATTACAGGTGGCACACAAACAGGGCCGAATTCTTTTAAGTACCGTGTTGTTACTCATACAATTAAAATTTTAAACATTGATTTTGTCTATTTCGTGCAAAATGTTAATCTACGAATGTCAATTTTCAAACACGAGAACGCATTAAGTGAACTTAACGCGTTTTTAATTAAACCATTCCATTTTATGCAAATGCAAAGCACCTAATTTTAGACCCATACTTGACCTTTACGATTCTTTAAATACTTAAACTGACTTAAATAAGGGGCGTTGCCAACGATCCTTCAAAACATAAAGCTCATTGGGATTCCAACAAGATCCCGGCTTCGCTCCAATGTTCCCGAATAACGCTCCGCCTATGAATTTACATAATAGTTAGAACTCAATGTAAATGTAGGTTTAATCATCTGAGAAAATACAACGTGAACTCCAATTCTCTCTTAGAGCGGATTTCACCAATGAAACTGAACGCGATCAGTACATGTAAACTGAGTTCAAGAGCTGTCAGCGTCAATAATCCATAGAAAAATAGTGACACTGACAGCATATAAACGTGGTTTATACGCTGATCGCGATCAGTTTGGCTTGGTGAAAATGGCCCTTAGTGGATTGACGAAATGAATTCCTAAAAATACTGTTTCAACTATACTGTTTAACTTCTTTCTTTCTCTCATTAAATCTTTGTAAAAAAAATGCAAAAACCAACTCTGTTTTAAATTTTTATTTTAATGCTCTTCACAATCTGGTAAATCATTTTACTTCTGTTTCATAGCATATGGAATCGTCAAAAATGATACTCTATTTTTGTACAACGAAATAAAATAGGAACCTACGAATATTTTAGTTATTCAAATAGCTTTTATACGGAATAGTATTTTTATATTTCTATTATGCTATTCCCATGACATTTGAATTGTATTGTTCCGATTTTTTGCCAATGTTGCTTTTACGTATGTTTTGATATTATGAACACGAAAAAATTTTGTATATGCTTCAAACTGAAAACATAGCGTGTAACTAATTGATTGACATAGATGTTGTGAATTTTGGGCAAGAAAGAAAAGGAGTTTGCAGCATCAAGAAAGCTAAAAAGCGTTTAAAAGGCTTAACATAGGTAGTAGTAAGTCATTTTAGATAAGAAAATTAGTAGAAATCAAAAGCAGCAGCATGATGTGTGGATTTTTTTATTAGTGATGGGTTTGCCCTTGACTCTAGTTTATGTCAGAGATGACAGAGACAAAGTCTACGTTGGAGCGAGCTAACCCAGAAAGAGCCTGTTAACTCTAACTTTGTAGAGATTAGGGTTGTAAGCTTTTGGAAACACAGACGCAGGCAGAGAGTTCCACTCCTTTGCTGTGCGCGTTATAAAATACGTTTGGAAACGCTTAGTGCGAGTTGGTGGAATAGCTACAAGGTAGAGATGGTAAGATGCAGTGCGTTTGGATGTCCAATGGTAGAAGGGGAACGGTGGGATGAGCTCGTGGAGTTCTTGGGCACACTCACCGAAGTACAATCTGTAGAATACCGATAAGCAGGCAACCTTACGGCGATGAGCCAAGCTATGTAGCTTGGCATCTACCAGTTTTGCGTCATCGATGAGCCTCTTAGTTCTGCGTTCCACCGAATCTGCTTAGCTCAAAGGATTAAGTACCTACTCCTAAGTTGATTAGAGTTTTTTATAACAATGTTTTGTAATCAATGTTCGTCGACATAATACCGACTGATAAATCTAAATATATCCTTGTCAGTACGCAATATTTAAGAGATAAAAACGAAAACATTGCGCACTATGCTGAAAAAATAAGTATTTGCGTAGGTTAGGATTAATTACGAACTTTTAATTTGGTCAACCCAACGTCATAATCTGACGTATTGTTTTCACATCTTATGACCTGTACGGTATGTTATCATCATTTAAAAAAAACCGACCAAGTGCGAGTCGGACTCGCATGCAAAGGGTCCTGAACGAATCAAATTTTTGTAAATGTTACTCTCAATTCATACAGACAGACCTCGGAAAAAAACTATTACATTTTTTGTTTTGCTCAATTTGTGTGAACGTGTTCTGAACATCCGTAAAAATGACCGGCTCTATGCTAATTTTTGTAACGTTGCATATCGAACTTGACCGAGCTAAAATATCTAAACAACTAAAAACAATATTGCTTGTAATAATATAAATTATAGATGCGTTGCCCGCACAAACGAAGGTAACTACGCGACCCTATACCCCGCGCACGTATACGTAGCTATCTTGCTACTGATTAGTACCTACAGTGAATGTGCCGATTTTTAAGATTTTTAAAGCCTGCATGACGCACTTACATTGTATGATAATACGTCATAGACACTACAAAAACTTTAAAATGTATTTTGTTATTTTAAACTTCAAATTCAATTATGAAAAAACCAAAAACATGGACTGGCTATCGAAATAAAAAAATAAAGCTTATTCCAAACAAAATTTCAGATATATTCTTGGAAATATCTAAGTGGTCCAATAAACATAGAGCTTAAAGTTCAGTTTCGACAACCTTTCTTCGACGAATTCCTTTATTATTTCATCATAGTTCTAGGATTTTAAAACTGAAGAGGCATTTATTTCAATGTTGGCTCGTGGCTTGTTTACACGTGCCGTTACAAAAAGAACAATATTTTTTTCAGAGAAAACAAAATAATAATTTCGCACTGACGGAAGAAAATTTTATTAAGATTTTTCTTTTTAGCGTTTGGGATGTTGCCAGAATCTGTGCCAGTAAAATGGCGGGACATGGTTTGCGTGGAAACAGAATTTGTATAAAAAGAGGTGCCATACTCTTGTGATTTCGTAGCAAAAAATATTGAAGAATTTTCGTAAAATATTTTAGCACACAGGTGGCTCTTTTGTCTTGACATCATATTTTTGCTCTTCTTTTAGATAAGCATTTATTGATGTCACGTACCTACTAAGCTAATAATCTAAAAAGGAACTTTTTTATTGACTCAGGCTTTATCAATGAAATGAAAATAAAACAAAAAACATTTTTTTGTATTCTACAAGTTAATGGTTCAAAATTACTTAGAGTTTTATAGTTATTTTCACAAAAGGTAACTAATAAAAGGTTACTTCGTCTTTGTTTTTATTAGAATTGCTTTTTATTGATCGGCTCACGTTTGGCCACTATCTCACCTGAAAGTAAATGATGTTGTAGTCAACAGGAGCCAGCGCTAGCCTCGAAGTAACCACTTTTTTCTTTCCAGCTAACAGGAAACACAGACTTCGGCAGGGAATTTTACTTCCCTAAGCTAAACTGATCCTAAATTGTTTTACGCCTATAAATTGCTCGTCCACAATGTAACGGTTAAATTAGACACAGGGTTTTTACTTGTAAAGTGTGCATGTGTTTTTTTTTGACAACACATGATCCCTACTAATATCATTATAATTCGAAAGTAACTCTGTCTGTCAGTTTGTTACGCTTTTACGCTAAAACGGTTGAACGGATCGTCATGAAATTTGGCAGATATATAGCCTGGGATATGGAGAAGGACATAGGCTACTTTTTTATGCAATAGCCGACATACACGCGGGCGGAGCCGTGGGCTTAAGCTATGTAACAATAAATAAAACAAAACTGAAACAAACAAACAATCTCAATCGCACAGCTATTTCCGCGCGACCCAACAAACACAAATGCTTACAAAATTGAATACGCCACTGATGTGCCACATCACTGGTCATTATCCACATTACCACTGGCTTAATCAACAGCAGCACTTGATAGCCAAACACATATATTTCACAAAATATCCGACCTTTTAAAAAGGTGGCAGTGTTAATTTGAATGTTATCTATTACTGAAAATTAAATGATTTTCAGCGTACCTAAAGCTCTTCAATAGTGACAAGTCGTGATTTGCAAGTTTAGATAAATTCTGTCTGGATTGCTGCCGGTTATTCAATGAAATTTTGAATTTTGCTTGAAAGCTTTCTCACTCCTAGTATGTATGATGTATGTTTACGAACAATTAAATATCATATATAATAAAATGTCTGTATATTTTTAAGTTTGTCTGTTTGTAAAAAATACCCTTATTTATTTCTATTAAATAAACAAGTCTCTGAAAGACTTGACAAAAAAAATACTGGAAAATTACTAGTAGGTACCTGCTCAAAGATTGCAATTATACAGTAGAAATGCCAGTTGTATGACAGTTAAAATTTATAATAAATTACCACCTGCCTTGAGAATGTTACCAATTAATAAGTTTAAATGTAAAATATTTGCTTGGCTCTTAGACATGTGTTTTTATTCCGTCAATGAATTTTTAAATTATACATTTTGATATAGTAATTAAGATGTTGGTGATGACTTTCACCTTATTATGATTTTTTTGATATTGTTATTTTTACAATATGATTTATATTTTGACATTGTGATTTATTTTTTGACATTATTATTTATATTTTCGACATTTTGATTTATTTTTGACATTATGATTTGTATTTTCGACATTATGATTTATTTTTTGACATTATGATTTAAATTTTTGATTTAACTATTTTGACATTATAAATTATTCATTTTTTATGAATCTTGACCAGTCTATGAATTTGTCTTGAAAATTAAGAATTTATGAATTTATTACATACCAAATTTCATAACTTTATAATAGAATGTTCTTATAATGTACCTTGCTTGCATGCATCTAGTTTATATTTAATGTGTCTACAGCAGCAATGGTAGTATATGTGAAACAGTGTTTAATGTAAGATCTCAATGTACCATAATATACTGAGAAATAAATACTTACTTACTTACTTACTTAAAATATCAGCGAGTATGTTTACGAACAATTATTTGAATATCTGGTTGAAAGAGGTTTGCAATGGCAACATTTTTCTATGGGAGCAGGCATAACCCCCATCGTCATTTTGTTTTTTTTTTAATTCGCAGCGTACGATGAAACATAATTACATGTATGGGTAGAAGCCAGGGTTGCGGATTTTGTTCGAAAGAGTTACCGCGGCCCTGGACAGCAAAGGGCTAGACTAGGAGGAGCACGGGTGGGTTTTAGTCAGTAAGAGTCTGACACTCTCTTCCGCTCCGCCCAGAGCGGAAGATGTCAATTGATGATTTCGTTTGGCTACCAGCGACCCTCACCAGGTCATAGGTCCATCTTGTGAGAGGCTTTCCAACGCTGCGTCTTCCGGTACGCGGTTACCACTCCAAAACTTTTCGGCCCCATCGACCATCTGTTTTGCGAGCAATGTGCGCTGCCCACTGCCACTTCAGTTTGGCGAGTACAAAGCTTACACAAAAGTATTCAACTTTATTACTTCCAAGAAATTCTCTTAACAAAATCCCTTTGAAAAAAAAAACAAAAGAATGAAAAAATACCGAGCCTCCGAGAAAAAATCTGAATCCACTTCAATGATCACTCCATTGACGGATTGGTTTGAATCCGCCACTGAATTTCGGCTTTACATAATCCCATGGCCCACATATAACGAAAATTGAAGCCAGAATTGTAGGAAATGCCTTCAGAGTTGATGAATCCTCTTTTCAGGAACACAATTTGGAATTTTGACAGTCGAGATCAAACTGTAATGCGCGAACTGTGGGACTTGAGTACTTTAACTGATTGCTATATTTTTCAAGGGAATTGTTTTCGTTTAATTGTGACCGTATTTTATGAGAAGACAAAAACAGATACTTTTGCGTATCTTAAATGAAACTTCGTAACGTTCGTAATGAATACCTTAGCGTTAAGAGCGTGTACGCCGTATGTCATTTCATACAAATTTTGAACTCCTTATTCTTCAAAATGAATGAACCGATTTTAACGAAACTTGGTATGCATACGCTAGATATCCAGGTCTAAATAATTATCAGAAAACATTTTGGAAAAAGATTTCAGAGGGAGAGAGAGAGCGATTTTAATTTTTCTATAGAAAGTGAAAAATCACTATATCCTTCCCCCTGAACTCTTTTTCGAAAATGTTTTCTGGTAACTATTTAGACCTAGATATCTAGCGTACGCATACCAAGTTTTATTAAAATCGGTTCATTAATTTCGAAAAATAAGGATTTGAAAGTTTATATGAAAAGCCGTACCGCGTTAACGCTCTTAATATCATCTTAGCAGATTGAACGTGATGGCGTCACTTTTTTTACTTTGACGGACTACTCTCGTATTCTACAAGAACGCTGGCATTTGAAACTTGTTCTGAATCTGTCAATAAATACCTTTCATGTGTTTTGACATTGATTGTCACCGAAATGAGATTGCGACTTCAATTCAAACGTTTTAATTCAAGAATTGACATTCATAGAGCCTCCAGACGTTACTTATTTTCTGAGAATCAAAATATGTGAGGTGTCGTTTACAGAGATGCGTGCGGCGTGGCGTCGGACGTTTTTCCGTTTACAGAGAGGCGGCGCGTGCAGCGGCCAACATCATAACACGCGCAAACACAAACATATGGAAACTTACGCCGCGGGCCCCCCCGCCACGGGTATCGTTCCGTTTCACTGAGAACGGAGCACTGCAGAAATAGCTGGTCGCAAAGCTGCATGCGCCGATACCATCCGCAGGCTCCGTCTGCCTTTCCTTCTCCGTAAACCTCTCATACAACGCCATATTATTATTTTTTTATTTAGTGCGGGCCGCGTCGGCGAATGTGACGCGCGACGCCCCGCCTCTCCGTAAACGAGGCCTTAGTATGGACTTTGAACGTACGCATAGCTGCTAACCTAGCTCGGTTCACGACTCAAGCGTACACTAGTGTATACGTTGAGACGTAGAAAAAAAATGTGTGAGATAGTGAGAGTAGTGTTAGTAGGTACTACACTACACTCACTCATTTTGTTTCTCAGAAAAAAAACAATGTCTGTGGGCTCACAGAGCCCACAGACATTGTTTTTTCATTTCATCTTGGACTGTCAGATGTGACGTAATGTGAAATGTTTAGTGAGTTATATAAGCGCAAAAATGATAAGTCATTGTTTCGATTCCAAATCATAAAAAAAACATATATCTGAGTAAATTTTAAATACGACTTCAGGTTAAGAGCAAACTTCAATACCCATGAATGTTGAAAGTGAAATCTCCATCGCAGTCCAGCCCCTGTCCCTAGACAAGAATAAAGTTTTCGGGTCATCTTACAAACTGAAGTCTTAGCACTAATTTCTCCAGTTTACCACACTGTCTCATATGCCGTTGTCATAATATTTGCACGAAGATACGTCTCGCAGGAGGTATATTATAATTAAGACAAAGGAACTCAAACTACCTCAAGTAACTATAACTTTGTGTACCCGTATTTGCCTTCCAAGGGAACCATTAAACTGATTTTGATGGAGTTTTGAAGCCATACAACTTCAGGGGAAACTTGGATTTGCGGCCTGTCTAGATATTTTGTTGGGTCTTGCAAAGTTAATTAGCGACTCTGGAATTAAGTTTGAAGGGAAAAAATGATTTTAAATAATAAACTAGGATCGTCCTGCTAATAAACATTTTTTCTGGTTGATTTTGTCACTTTGTATGTTTTCCTCGGGATCTTCTTTCTAAACCAGCTAATCATGCAATCAATTTAATAAAGCACTAGCATCGTCACGGGGCAAGGAACGTACTACGATTGTAAAAAGTATCCAATGTCCTTCTTTCTCCAAGTCTATACCTTTATTTATTCAGGAGTTCAAACGTCAAAACGCAACAAACAGACAGACACACGACTGACTCTATAAGGACTTTGTTTTTACATACGCATGTTTTAGACCCTAAAAACAATTTTGCCCTCATTTCTGGGGCCTAACCACCAACTCTTAAAGCAGTATTACTTTAATATTACTTCCAGTGGGAAAGAGACGGAGCTATGCGTCCTATATAGCTCCGTCTCTTTATCACTGGAAGTAATATTGAAGTAATACTGCTTTAAGAGTTGGTGGTTCAGGCCCTGTACTGTATATTTTCAGGGAATGATACGGTAAAGCAGTTTTGTTTGTATATGTTATCAACACAGACAAAATTGTGAACAAGGAAAGCTTTGTGCTTTAAATATAAGTTTGTTCTATATTGTTTGCAACAAACCAAAGAAAATGGAGTAAACATTTGGAGTGAGTGTCAGTTATGATGAACTTTATCAAATATTAATATAAAATTGTGCTTGTAAAATATTGTTTTTACATATACACTGAATAGCCTAGTAGAGAAACATAATTATAATCTTAATAAACCTATTATACCTAACCAGGCTGAAATAGTAAAAAAAAAAAAAATTATGACCCTGGGCAATCAGCTAATTTACTTACTTTCTTTAGGTTGGCTGGCAGTACGGCTACGAGAATGTCTATAAATTCGCACAGTTTGAACACAGTAGACGAAGTCGAAATATTATCTACAATATTTTTATTATTTTTATAGCATTGTTGGCAGCCTCCTTAAATCTAACCTCTTTAAAAGGGTCAAAAGGCCTGTTTTCTCTAAAATACATTATAAAGAAAGGTAAGCAATTCAACGCAGGCTTTATTAAAGTTATAAAGATTGTTACGTCTTTGTAGTTTCTAGTGCTAAACATTTAATATCGTAAAATTATACTCTCTTCTCTGCCATATTTTAGTTGGCTGTTATTTTAATGTACCTTTTAAATATCGTCAAGTTAACATACTACAATAGTATGTTAGCAGCCCCGTTTGTCTAGGGGTTGTAACTGCGACTGCTCAGCGCCTGGAACTTAAACCTGGTTTTGATTGGTCGAGCTAAACATAATAATGGGGTTTTCCATTATGAATTTCTCAGTTGAAAGTTGGTGACCGTTAAATTGTGACACACGGTGCATCAAAAAAAAATTTTTTACCAAAAAATACTTCTGACTTCCAAATATAAAACACTATAAAGTATAAAATAACTTTAATTTGGAAGTACCTTCGTCGTCGTGTTTTTGTTGTTTCTTTGTTTTTTGACACCGACTTCCAAAATTAAAGTTATGTTATACTTTGTAGTGTTTTTTATTTTGAAGTCGATTGTATTTTTTTGTAAAAAAAATATTTTATGCTTTTTAGTAATTTATTATTTTTCGTAATTCGTAAAAACCACTGGAAAGTCACAGGAAAGCAAAATACGCAATTTCGTTTACTTGGATGACATAGTTTTTCCAGCAATTTTGATTTAAAAACCAAACTACTGAACCGATTTTGATGACATGTCTTTGGGACCAATTGGAAAAGAAGTGTTTTTCAAATGGGTAAAAAATACTAATGAATTGAGAACCTCCTCCTTCTTTGAAGTCGGTTAAAAAGTACGCAAAGCAATTCCGGTCCTACACCTGGCCTTTTTCTGGTCGTGTCGAATTGCCATCCCATTATCTCAGACTATCGGACTCAGATTGTTTGCTTACACTTAAACTGCTATACATATGTATGTCAGCTTATGTGTGTAGCAGGAGGTATTATAGTGATCTCACTATACTATCTCCTCTTTACTTGAATAATTTACGTTGAGTTTGTCCACCGTAGCCGGTCAGGACACCACTGGGCTGGGGGTAGGGCCTGCGCCCCACCCGCCAAAGCCGTAAATCGGAGAAAGCCCTCCGCCACCGCCGTCTCTGCCGCGACCGCCGCCGCCGCCGCCGCCGCCGCCGCCGCCGCCGCCGCCGCCGCCGCCGCCGCCGCCGCCGCCGCCGCCGCCGCCGCCGCTTCCTCCGCCGCCAAAGCCGGTTCCACTGCGGCTGCTGCTACTGCAGCAGCCGCAGTAGAGCCCCTACAACGGGCTCCGGAGGGGGCTGAAATGGAGTGCCAGTAATGGCCCCATTTCACCCCCTCCTGCTGAACGTCAGCCACTGCGCCGCCCAGGAACTGATGCTCCTGAGCATGGCGCAGTGGCTGATGCCTGTGGACGGCGAGCAATGGGTAGCTCGCCGTCCGATCAGAACAGGCCCGGGTTGACGGCGCGCTGTGTTCTACGCGCGCCAAGCCAGCAGTCGTCAGCATGGGTCGGGGCCCGTTAGGGCCAGAGCCTACTAGGGTTGCGGATTTGTTCGAAAGAGTTACCGCGGCCCTGGGAAGAAAGGCACTAGGAGGACTAAAGGGTGGGTTTTAGTCAGTAAAAGTCTGACACTCCCTGCCGCTCCACCCAGAGCGGGAGGGGTCATTTGATGATTTCCCATCCTAGAAAAAAAAAAAAAAAAAAAAAAAAAGCCGGTCAGGACGAATTACTATTTGAATTTCTAAACTCACTTAATGATATTTTTTCAAAAATTCAATGATGCATCATAGACCTCATCTATCGCTTTCCATCAGGCGTGATCGAGGTCAAGAACAAGCCCATTACTTAATAAAAAAAATAAAAAAAATGCAGTTGTAGATTCTCGGTCGCGGTGTTGATGAAAACTATGTATAACTGCATCATAGATTTTTAAAAAAGTATTACCCAGTTGATATTCTTTATGGAAAGTAAAAAAGCATTTTGTTAAAAATGAGCTTCTTTCCTTTAGTTTGCCATATGTACTTCCCGAAGTTTGATCCTTATTAGCGACGTCCATCAAAATCGGGCTCGAGACTCCTTCCAGTATTTTGCGGTATTCCTAAAAGTTTCGAATTTGGCCATCCATGCACACTTTAAAAATTCACCTGTATAACAATTAATAATTAATTTATACAGATAGCGTATCCTCTACATCAGACTTATTAGAAGCGAACTCTGAAATGATGACCAATATATTTAATAAAAAAAACGTTGCTTGTTTTCGTCAGTAGGAGTCTGACCATCCCTTCCGCCTACCCCAAGACGTAAAACATCCTAGACGAATTCCTGAGGAATGTGTTACCTGGTAATCGGTCGTTGTGCTTTGAAGAGCCTTATGTCCTTATTTATGGCTTTGTGTGTTCACATCGCTAATCTCTTTTTTTTTTTGAGAGAGCGGAAGGAAAGCAGAAAGAAGGAAAGAAAAACTGTGTAAATCAGGTGTACAGACCTATTCTAAAAATAATATTATTTTAAAATATCATGCGTCACTACCGCGCAAAATAGCGGCAAAAAGGAGACATTTGATGATGGGAGGGAGAGTCAGACTCTTACTGACTAAAAGTCATCCGTGCTCCTCCTAGTGCCTTTTGCGTTCCAGGATCGCGGTGACTATTTCGAAAAAAATCCACAACCCTGACATCGCTAATCTGTAGAGTAGGTTTTCCAGATGTTTCTATGTTACGCAAAAATGTTACGATAGCAACAGATTTTATGATTCGGATGTTTTGCCAAAACATAGATAGATAATATTTGTTATTGCGTCGAGTTCATTGTCCATCGTAGTATAATAATAACGTTTGCTAATGAAAGATAAGACTTTGTAAGTCCTTGATACATAACAGTACAAGTATTGATAACTTGTTTTTGTTTTGGTTCTATCAAGTATTTGATGTGATCTTTCAAGAAGAAAAAGAAAATAATTTGTGGAGTTGCTAGATAACTGGAAAATGCAAAACATACCTATTTTGAGCAACGATTACAAATTATAATATTTGTAACTTTGTCAGGTAAGAAAAAAGAAATGAAAAAACCAGCTAAGTGCGTGTCGGGCCACGCGCAGTGTAGGTTTCCGTAGTTGCAACTAGTACTCGGTAACTTTAAACTCTTATACAGGGTTATTTGTAAAACACCAACAACCTTTCAGTGGCTGAAAGTACTCATGATTATAAACAATTTTTACTATGGGACTAACTCTGAATCAAAAAATAAATCGGCCGTTTCATACATTTTCATCGGGTGAATATTGCATTTTGTATGAAACAGCCGATTTATTTTTTGATATTTCAGAGTTAGTCCCATAGTAAAAGTGGTTTATAATCATGATATAACGAAATCACGAATGACCCTGTATATACCAGGAATTTTTTCACGTCTCCAAAAACAACCGTTTAGGAAAGTTGACTTTAACAAACATTTGCAATTTAAAGCTTAATATTTGGCAAACGGATCCTTGGATGGAAAAATGGTTTTTGCACACCCAATATTTTTAAACGACCTATCCAACGACACACCACACGATGGGATAGACGATAAAAAATATATGATCGCCACTTTGCGAGTAGAGCGGCTACATACATTTTTTTTTCAAGATTTTATTCTACCAACACGCCGACAAGTCGTGAATAATACCTATGTATTACTAGTGCTAAGCTCTTTGAGCTAAAGAAACAGACAGACAGACGTTCATGGCGAAACTATAAAGGTTCCTTGTTGACTACAGAACTTTAAAATGCTTATTTGCATACATTTCATAAAAAGGAACAAAATTATTGACTGGTTAGGAAAATATACGTCACATCTGCGCAAAACGGCAATCGTTCAGCATAATGCTGGCTAAAGCTGGATTATATCATCCTCACCCTTGTCTCATGTTACTTGCAGTCGGTACAAAACGTTCACTTTTTCCATTCTCCCCTGTCCACCCTTTCGCCATCATTCACTCCTTTTTCATTACACAAAAATATCTTCCTAAATCTGTCTGGGACTACTTCCTCTCAATCAATTAAAATTGATAGCAAACAAATCTTAGAAGTTATGTGCTTACATCAAACTAGTTACTATTTAGCACAACTCTTTTCTAACACAATTTTATGCTTTTCAGCTTACAAAATAGTTTTCAGTACCAAATGATTTCATGCTAATCTTCGAGACAAATTAATTTAAGTTTTAAGTCAACATCGTTCTAGAACACAGTCTTTAATCTATCCCCAAATGGCACGACACAGATTAAAAAGTGGTCATCCACAGACAAAAAATAGGTTATAAACAAAAGATTATCAACAGTAGGTCAATGCTATGAACTATTTTGTAACTCACTTTTCCTTATCTTGCACTAACTTTTACCCGAGACTTCGTACGCCTATACAACGTGTTACAGAATAAACGCAATACCTCTTAAGGGGTCATTGTACTCATCATTATGAAGAACTTTTACTGTGGGGCCAATCCCGAAATCGCGAAAAAAAATCAGCTGTTCAGTACATTTTGTCGAGTTACGCGCACAGAAATGTATGGAGCAGTCGATTTTTTTTTTCGCGATTTCAGTGTTGGTCCCATAGTGAAAGTTGTTCAAAGTCAAAGTCAAAGTCAAAGTCAAAGCATTTATTTCAATTAAACCATTTACAGGCACTTTTGAATTGTCAAGGTCGGTCGGTCAAAAAGATGAAGCTATTTGCACGTTCCAATCTCTATGGAGAAGAACGAGCAAGAAACTCCACGGACACTCTTTTAAAAAAAAAATATTTTGTTACAAAATTATGGTTACATCATTCATATTAAAATAATACATATGTGAGAACAATGTAAAAGAAGTGCAGGATAAAAGAGTCCGGAGTAAAAAGAAACAGTTCAAAGAAATAATTAAAATAAACCATGGCAGCCAAGGGATGACCAGTCTCAGCTGACGGCGCCCGTTCACGAACATGACGCATACGCTAGCACCATTCGGCTCAACCATTTTTAAGGGAGCCAAATGATCCAACGCACGCGCAACCATCAGACAGACTTTTGAGTGAGCATGACATTCCCAATCGCCAGGGTACATTCAAGTCAAAGACCTACTCAAAATGATCATTATAGTTTAAATTTAAGGTACATAGTACTCACAAATGTGCCGTTAATGCATGAAATTATACAATGCTAAATAAATTGAGTCTATATCATAATGATGAGTACAATGACCCTTTTTTTTTTTTTTTTTGGATGGGAAATCATCAAATGACCCCTCCCGCTCTGGGTTGAGCGGCAGGGAGTGTCAGACTTCTACTGACTAAAACCCACCCATGCTCCTCTTAGTGCCTTTTACGTTCCAGGGCCGCGGTAACTCTTTCGAACAAATCCGCAACCCTGGTAGGCACTGGCCCTAACGGGCCCCTACTCCTATGCTGACATCTCTTTGAGGCGCGCGTGGAACACAACGCGCCGTCGGCTTGGGTCTGCCTTTAATCGGACAGCGAGCCACCCAACGCTCGCCGTCCGCAGACCCGCACCTACGGTGGCCGGGAATCGCCCAGCGACTCCCGACGCCCGGTGCGTCTCCCTATGCCGCGGCGGCTGGGGCGTGAGGGTTGTCTCTCCCTCACGCGGCCCGCCTCCTCCTTCACTAGCATTACTGCTTCGCAGAAGGAGGTGACGGCTTCCTATGCCTCCTCGCTCCGGACCATGGATTGAACCAGGGCCGGACGCGAGAGGTCGCCGCCGCCGATCGCCTCGACGAGGACACGGCGCTGCTCCGCCCATGCGGGGCAGGCCTCCACCATATTACAATGACCCCTTAAGAGGTATTGTGTTTATTCTGTTACACGTTGTATAGTATAGCCTTCCTCATGAATCTATCATATAGGTACAGAAATAATTTTCCAAATCTGACTGGAAGTGCCAGAGATTAGCGCGACAAACAAACAAACTCTTCAGCTTTATTATATCAGCATATATTATCAACGACTCGATAAACATTAATATTATGCATTATATGGTTTTTATTTATTTTTATAATTAGGGTTTTTGATTATGATATAGAGGGTCCGTGATCCGTCTGGGCTTGAGAACACAAATAAATAATATTAAGTAATTATTGATATTGATTTTTCTTGCCGAATCATTCTAGAATGTTTGTACAAAACATATTGTGAGGCAGTGACCAAATATTACATCACAAATAATCACAACTAAACCAATCTATAAACAATTATGTTGACCTATATTATTATTGAATAATATTTAACTTAATAATGATAAAAAACTTGTTTCATTAAGTTATCGTAACTAGGAAATCAATTAAGTCTGTCAGGTACAGTTGGTTTATTAAAATAGCTGAAAATTTAGCAATTTACGCTTATACGTTCCATATGGTGTCGAACGTAAAAGAATAGCACCATCCCATCACTTCTAGTGGGTGTCGTAAGAGGCGACTAAGGGACTCACCAGAGAATGGGCAGCAGCATTCTCTGTAGATCCATTGCTACAGCTGCACTGCGATCGCCAATCCGCTTGCCAAGCGTTGCGTATGTATAAACGTTTTTATGAATTACCCTGTTACCACTTGCAAATACTATTGGGATTTCCCGTCAAGAATTTTCCTGTACCAAACCAGTGTCTAGTTTCGTGCCCGGTTCATGACAATAGGCTAGTCCCCTATTCTTCTCTTCTTCTTTATTTCCCTCTTGACAGAGTGGTCGTGGTCACCCTTTTTTATGAATCGGAAATCATCAAATGACTTCTTCCATTCTGGGTGGAGCGGAAGGGAGTGTCAGACTCTTACTGACTAAAACCCATCCGTGGACCTCATGCCCTTTGCGTTCCAGGGCCGCGGTGACTCTTTCGAACACTGTCAAATCGCTGGTGTCGTTGTATCTCGCCTCAAGATATCTCCCCCGTTCGTTTTCCTATTGCCTGGGCTGTACACAGGGTGGTCCAGAAATGCGTGGTCATATGTTTTTAGCTGCTGTAGAGTAAAGAAACAATTTCAAAATAAAAAAATACTGTCTTTTTTTAACTTCACCTCGAAAAACGACTATAAAGAAAAAAAAACTCTTTTCAAGCACTAAAATAAATGTTAGCTTAAATAGTATGCATACAACATGAAAATGCTTGACATGTGATTTGTTTGGAACTTTTTAGTGTTTTTTTGTCGGTATTTTTTATTTTTGCCATTTTTTCCCTATTTTATTTCTGATGCAAAACGTCACCCTTATACGTCCACGATCTTCTGGAACACCCTGTATTAACGTCGAAATGTGGGTTTGCCTCCCAGGAATGCTAACATTATACCATGTTGTATCAGTAGGCGAGGCAATTGATGCGTCATACGATCTTACGATATTCATAAAGAGCCAGTGTTTGGTTGACAGAAGGTAATTACGGCTTGGTTTAGTATCCTCAGGGCATAGGTTATCATAACACCACTATAGGGGGTCTGTCCTTCAAGAACGTGAGTAGGTATTCTATTGTAATTAATTATTAATTGATACATGTTGACAGTATTTTCTTATTATGAGATGCGGTTATATTCCACGGGTTAAGGAAAGTACTCTTGTCTTTTTACCCGACTGTGCGACGCAAGGGAGGGTAATGTGTTCATCAGTCTATGTATGTATGTATGTTTGTACCTTTGTGGCACTATAGAGACCAAACGCGTGAATATTTTTTGATCATTCCTACGTTAATTGATTCGGCTTAATCTTGCAAGTGCTACTGAAGAGTAATCAAAATACAATATGGCGACAAACAAACGCCATTACGATCGAGTTTTTGAAAATATTCAACTTTTTTTAACTAGTCTTATTACGATGGAAGAGGTTCTCAATTCAGTTTTTTTTTTTTTGTGAATTGTAAGGGATCAGTCCTCGTTTGAGTCTTACTTGAGCCAAAACAATACACGTAGGTATCTCGCTACCTGCGTGCTGCAGGTACTGATCGATGCTACACTGATGGCGTATATAGCGCTGTAGCCGAATACTGAGCCAACTCGACATAGCAATAATTAATATTTAAATAATTATAATATTTAAAAAAAAAATCCGCATCTTCTTCCCAAGCAGATGATTTTCAGCTACTTCCTGTGAGTTCAAATTTTCCACTCGTTAGTTGCAAGAACTACCGATTAGGTCTTAGAAAGATAGATACAATATTAGCTTCTGTTAGCGGTTTCGCCCGCGTGATAGACAACAATTATCCCAAGGGATTAAAAATACTCACGTCCTAATTATATACCCGTAATGAATTACGGAACCGAAACGTGGACACTCACTATAGGTCTGGTCCACAAATTCATGGTTGTTCAGCGTGCAATGGAGAGAGCAATGCTCGGGGTTTCTCTGGTGGATAGAATTCGCAACGAAGTCATTCGCCAGAGAACTAAAGTCACCGACATTGCGCGAAGAATCAGCATGCTGAAATGGAAGTGGGCCGGCCATGTCTGTAGACGGACAGACGGTCGATGGAGCAAACATGTGCTAGAGTGGAGACCGCGTATGGGCAAATGTAGTGTGGGACGCCCTGCGGCACGATGGATCGATGATTTGAAGAAAGTGGCTGGCAGCGTTTGGATGTGGACTGCTCAAGACCGGGATGGTTGGCGCTCTTTGGGGGAGGCTTACGTTCAGCAGTGGACGGCAATTGGCTGACATGATGACGTCCTAATTGAGGACACGGTCTATCCCAGTGCCAAGTTTCAAGAGCTTAAGAGTGAAGCAAACTGTGTAAAGAAAAGTATCCACCACCTCACGACTTAATGAAACCCAAAGAGCAGTTGCTCCCAGGTCGTGAATTGCAATGGCCTATTTGGAAAGCGCTGAATCGTTTGCACACCCAGGTAGGCCGCTGCAAACACAATTTGGCGAACTAGGAATTTATAGATCCTTTGGATACTCAATGTGCCCCCGTTCAGAGCATGAGCCACATGTTGGACTGTCCCAAGTGCCCATACACCTGTATTATAGAGGATATAATTAATGCCACCGAAGCTGCAATTAACTTAGCCACCTATTGACTATATTTGAATGCGTTCAACCGATAAGACATGTAACAAACCTACAGACAGAGGTACTTTCGCAATAATAATATTAGTATGGATCTATGGATACTCTATAGGTCCATACCTAGGGTCTAAAAGTTCTACGATTTATTAATTAGTAATTCCTCAGAAGCAGCCTGGAATTTGTATTTGTGTCCGGTTACAGCTTCGAATACCTGAATCTTACCAACATCAAAACTAGCGAAATACAGTCTTCTGCATACCTTCGTGAAATGCAGACGTGACGTTACGAACTAGTTTAGTTTAAATTCTTATCGGTGTTTCTTTGAGAATCCTTGACATTACGCCCCTAAGGTGTCAAAATGTGAATTGTTCGTCCTCTGTCATGCTCTTTTTTTATGGATGGGAAATCATCATATGACCCCTTCCGCTCTTAGTGTCTGACTCTTACTAAAACCCATCCGTGCTCCTCCTAGTGCCCTTTGCGTTTCAGGGCCGCGGTAACTCTTTCGAATAAAATCCGCAACCTCTCTCACGCTCTTTCATGGTTAATTTCAGCATAAAAGGGGGCTTTCGGCTACTTTTTTCCTAAATTGCGGCCATTCAACGAATCCGTTCAGACCAATGACCGATGTGGTGCATAAATACCTACGGTTAGATTTATAAGGTCAACGATCTATAGTCCATGTTTTAAAGTGACAAAATATACTCACTTCTTTTCAGTCTTATTGCAACTTTTTATTATTACGGTCTGCAGTCAGGTCAACAAACTTTTGTAAAATAAATAATCCTTGACTTCCACTGAATAAAGCGGTAATGACCGTAAAAACAACTGCTAGACCGCTGCCTTGGCCATGAAATTGTGTTTTCTAAGCCTTACACAATTACAACGTGGTTGTAGGCTTTCAAAATGTTTGTGTATATACAAGCATAAATAACGAAGCTAAGGGAAGAATTCTGTTGCGGAATTTGTTCGAAAGAGTCACCACGGCCCTGGAACGCAAAGGGCAACAGGAGAAACACGGATGGGTTTTATTCAGTAAGAGTCTGACACTCCCTGCCGCTCCACCTAGAGCGGAAGAAGTCATTTGATGATTTCCAATCCTTAAAAAAAAAATGGTAGGGTCCTAGATAGAAATAAAAAGAGTTCTGAGGGCCAATTCTCCTATTTTTAATGGCATGTTTTGCATTCTCGTCTTAGTTGCAATCTGCCAAAATATTGAACAGGGAAATTAGAAGTGTTTTTGATAGATTGCGTCTGAGATGCAAATGTGCAAGCTTTTTAAAAGTATTAGAATTGACCTGCAGTTATATTGAACTTAGGTATGTTATTGTGTTGTGTTTTTCACTTACAATTTTAATGTCAAGAGGTGTTTAATAGGTATCTAGGTTTATTAAACAATAGAAGTGTCTTTTGTCTGTATTGTGTTTGTAAATTAATAGATTTCCTGTCATTAACTTGCTAGGTTTTATGATCACAAACTTCAGTGTTTCTAAACCGGCTATAAATTCTAAGTCATTGATCTTTGATAAACAAAGTGAATAATTAATAGACTGTTCGAACTACTGCCTATTGTTTGTAATCACTGAATCTCAATTATTTTTTGAGAGAGAGGTTTGAATAGACCGCTTAGTGAAGGCCTGTTCATGAACCCTTTAAGTAAAGACACTAGATCTAGACAAGAAATTAACAATTTCCTCAGACCATTTAATGATAAATGATCGCAGTAAACCTTAAGACAGAAAATGAAAGAAGTAAATAGTTATAAAAATAAATGTATTTGTACATTACGGTGATTCCACTTGGCACAGCACGGCATACAAAACCACAACTATCACTGGTACTTATAATATAAACTTACATAGAGAAATTATACTAAGATCTATCACAGTCATAATACGGTGGGTTTTATTCATCTCCTAGTTGTACCTTTCGCGTACTCTCGCGAACATTTCCGCACTGTCAACTTTGTTAGGACCCTCGTTTTTCCCGAAGAAGGTCATCCTCGTGGTCTTGACGAGGCCCTTGCTGTTCTCCGCCGACTTCCTCCAGTAGACCGTCTGCACAGCATTCCTGCCGGCGATGTACCTCGTGGCGCTGCCGATGAGTTGCCTTTTGTCCATTGTCGAAGCAGAAGATGTCCAATAGGCAGAGTATGCAGCACAGCTTAGACGCTGGTGGTCTACTTTGAGTAGTTACTGTGAGAGCTCAGCTACGTGTTGAGCAGTCGAGAACTGATAGTGGTGTGCTGTTTGGGGACGAAGCGGCCGCTTATATAGTAGGAGGCACGTGCACAACGTCTGACTGATAAAGGTACACAGCGTCGTTGTTGACGTATTATGTATCGGTGACACATATATGTGTGTGTGTTGGTAAACTTTGCACTTTGCGAACGCGTGCCGTAATACATACTCGTAGATTAACTGTAACTAGAACCGTATATCCAGTCGTCTTTGTAAATGATCCGTGGCGACGATAAGCAATTCATCCAATGCTTTGTTACTTTACAGTCCTCTTTAAAAATCGTAACAAACTCTTCAATGTATGTCAATTTTTTTCTGAGTCACAGTTTGGGTACAGACATTTTTATAGTATGCAATTTAAGGCAACAGATTGTATTTACTCAGTTTTTGTTTGTTTTTCGTGTATGTTCGACAAATAAGAAGTAATTAAGTAAATGGTTATTGTTACAGAAATTAAAATAAATATTTACTTTTTTGAATGATTCCTTGTAAATGTTCATTAATGCTATGTGAACGTTATTATGTGAGTTCCTCATTCAATTATCATCTTACTGATTGATGGTTTGATCAGGAATTTCAATCAATCAGTGTATGTTTACAATCAATAACAAGACTTTGGACCTTGAACTGGTCATGTTTAAAAATAGCAACGTTTATTATTGTCATAACTGGGAACAATTGATACAATAAATTTACTTTTAGCACTTGAGAATATTATATCGATATCTGAGTTTAATATCAATACTGCCAAGTATACAGTGACAGTTTCCAGGCCAATAATAGAAATTTTATATAGTGGTTTACAGTTGCATTTATTATAACTAATATAATTACTGATGCGGGATGCCCTAATGTCTAGGTCACATATATTCTCATCTGAAAAATTGGCTACATATCATCTCGCTACGACTAATTGGTGTGAGCATTAGGCACCTCGCGCACTAGAGGGCCACGACCAGTGGCCGCAATGACCAGATTATCTAAAGAAACCTTATGAACGTTGCGTACTTGGCCGCAACGGCCAACTGGCCGCACACCGGGCCGGCACGACTGGTCGTTGCGACCAACTTACGTTTAGTTTGCTATGAGCGCTCGCGCACTAGATCTACGACCGCGAATGCAGCCCGGCCGCGGCCACCCATTCACGGCATCCTTTCCACAGAATGTATCCAATAACGTCTTTTCCTGTTACGTCTATTCCACATCAAGAACAGGCACACAATTTCTATGTCCATACTGTTCGAGCTCAGAACAACAACTGCAGCAGCTCGACAAATGGCCGCTTTACGACCAGTCGTAGTCATGGCCGCAAACTTGGGCGCAACCCAACCGTGGCTTCTGCGACCACGACCATGACTGGCCTAGTGCGCGAGGTGCCTTAATCAGCGGTCAGTTAGTAAAAAGATAATATAACATCAACCCTAAATAAATTAAGGTAAGGTCAAAAAAATGATGACATAATAACATCACCTTTCACCTCAAATAAACAACTGAATAATCAGAAAATATCTGGATGATCCAATGACCGTCAAAATGATCACAGACATTTTATGATGAAACTCTACAAGTTTACGACTCATTATAAAAAATCTTACAATACATGTTTTACGGTATATTTGCTGTGTGAGATTTATTAAGATAAAGCATTAATTACTATGTTTACTTTTCAATTAATAAGACCAGACTTGTTGGAAATGTTTAGTTTGTTTTGTCTGGCGATACTGCAGTTACTATACGCCAGACTCATTTCTGATTATCATTGTGTTTGAGAGGTGGTGTTCAAATAATAACAGGTGTTTTCATTACGAAAGTATTATTGTATTAGTGTATTATTTATTCATAAAATAATTTACATTGTGTTGAATATATACACATGCATATTACTACTACTACTTGTTCAATAGTTAAATATACTACATTAATTTATTAGTGCCTTTGCCTCGTTGATCTATGGTGCAATGAAGTTCATTGTCCGGGTGCCTACGGAAAATTTATCTGCGTAGGCACCGGAACAATACATTATGAATCGTTTTTCATTAAGTACTAGAAAAGTAAAGGATCACGATAGATGTGTGATTAAAATTTTAAAAAATCATGGCTTCATAAAACAGTAAGCCTTATTACTTTTCTGTCTAGGTTAAATATTTAATAATACTCAAAGATAGCGTATTTCTGTGGAATACCATTCGTACAAGTCGCTGTAAAAAATCAGAGATAACATGACTTGTAACGCTTTAAAAACACATCAAATCATCGAACAAAATCGATCGATTATTCGCAAGAAATAATAAAAAAACTTTTTTTACATAAAAATCCAACCGACTTCCAAATAAAAAGATAACACTAGGTACTAAGTACGAAATAATTTTAATTTCGGAAGTAGGTGTTTTGGGTTGTTTCCTCGTATTTTAATTGGAAGTTGGTTGTATGTTTATGTTAAAAAGTTTTTTATCTTCCACTTTGTCACAACAAAGTGGAAAATAAAAAACTATGTGACTCTCCACCACTGGAAAGTCACAGGTAAGCAAATACGCAATTTCATTTACTTGGATGACATATTTTTTCCAGCTATTTTGATTTATAAACCAAACTAAACCGATAAAATTTATATGTAACCAATTTCTCATAAATAAATAATTTTCAAATCAATTTTATATGACCTTTTTTTGAAGTTGGTTATTATAAAGTAAAAAAAAACGCTGGTCATAATAATATTCTCAGGTGCATACATAGGTTATATTATTTTGGACTTCTGGTTATTTTCTTCAGTAAATTTTCATCCGGTTCCTGATGTGACTCTGGCTAGACTTTTGGTGCTCAAGGACCTCCGTGCTCAAGGACCTCCAACGGAATGTGACTGTTACATTCAATCATTATAATCGCTTTGAGAGAAATGCTAACAAGTTTATTTCTAGATGCTACACAGGTAAGTTTTGCACTAATTACTCGTGTGATTATGATGATGTATTATATGATGTCAGTGGTCTTAGATATAACAACGCAAATTGTTATCATAGTCGTAGAAAACATTATTAATAATAGTTCTATGATTTGATAACGTTTATCATTTGTTTAGTTTTCCTCCATTTTAGGTAGGTATGTTTGTCTTTTGCGTATTTAGCTAAAAATGTAGCGATAAAGGGCTTTAAATTGTATCGTTTATAATAATTTGGTACTTTAATAAACTTGTTTATATTATATACCTCAGTAAAATAATAAAATATGCCTCTTAGATTAATTTAGAATTATTAATACGGCTAGGTGGAGATTAGCTTGTGACTAAATTATAATAGCCGCACGTAACGTAGCGCGTGCAATTGGAGAAGCCTAGGTCCAGCTGTAGTATGACGATTTTGAGAGTTTAACAATTTTATTTCAATTCTCATTTTACTTATCATCAATCGACAATCGGGTTTTGCAACTAAAAATTGCTACTCTGCTTAAAAAGAGCTTTGTTCTGTATTTAAATTGACTAGATTATAAATACAGGGCAAAGCTCTTTTTTCTTCATCGACGTTAAAAACCAATATTGTCAGCAAATACAAAGTGTCAACTGATACATGTTAAAAGAATGCACGTGCATTTGTAATCAGCCTAATGGAGCATAAAGTGAACAATATATATTAATAACCACAGCATAGAAAACACGTGTTTAGAAACCCGTGACGCTATTGTGCACTGTTGAATAAAAGAAAATATTTATTCGACACGCGCACCACGAACTGCAACAATCACAAAGTTAACGAAATTAAAACATTTTCCTCCTGTTTTTTTTCCAATTTATGTACTCGTAGGATCACGCTTGTTTTTAACCGATTCCAAATAAGGTAGAGGTTATGTATTCGTTGATTTTTTCGATTTCTCCTTTATAATCAAGCTGATGTACGTTTTTAGGCCTAGGATTTCGTACCGTTATAGGGTAAAAACGGGACCCTATTACTAAGACTCCACTGTCCGTCTGTCCGGTTGTCTCTCTGTCCATCTGTCTATCTGTCTGTCACCAGGCTGAATAACATGAACTGTGATAGCTAGATAGTTGAAATTTTCACAGATGATGTATTTCTGTTGCCGCTATAACAAAAAATAATAGTTTTTTTATAGATAATGGTACGGAAACCTTCGTGCGCGAGTCCGACTCGCACTTGGCCGGTTTTTTTTTAATTCTGCTGTACAAAGTTTGCCAAAGCACGTTTTGCAACCGTATACCGTGTATTGTTTAGTACATTGACTTGTAACACTCAATTAACTTCTATTGACTTCGACAATGTGCTCGGAAGTCAGGAAACAATTGCACTTGCCTATTTATAAGCTGCAACTGTACCTACAGTCCACGTGTATGGTTCGGATATTATTATAAGAGTACTAGCCAATGATTTACAAACTATTTATTTATTTATTTATTATAGTTAATTAAAACGGTGTAACACCAATTACAATAATTAACATGGAAACACAAAACAAGACAAAAGTAAAACATCTAGTGGACAACATTCAATGGTTTAAATTAAATTAAAACTAACAAAGAATAGTGGACACTCTTGCATACTTCTTCTCACAGAATGCCAGACATATACGCATTAATTTATTCCATTCATCCGCAAACACATCACATTCAGGGTTGGCAGACAGAAGGGCGTTGAGCGTTATAAGAGTGCGACACACAGGAGATTCAGCTCTGGCGATAGTTCTGGATGACGGTGGGGCGAACAGATTGCGCCGGCGGCTCTGACGGTGTCCAAGGAATTTGTCGGGCACAAATAGCCGGCATAAAAGGCTGTGGAGTTCTGGGCAGTCGATTAGTCCCCGTAGGGTTTTACAGGCTATCCTAAGCTGATCAGAGCCTCTTCTCACCTCCAAAGAGTTAAACCCTAACATCCCTAGCAGGTAGTTGGTAGGATACATGAAGGGATAAAAATAGTATAGCCTTTGGAAATAATATCTAAGAAAGGTTTTCTGCACCTTTTCAAGCATTAGTGTTAGGGAAGCGGTATAGGGGTTCCAGATACAGGCACTAGACTCGAGTTTGCTTCGAACTAGGGTAGTGTATAGCAATCTAATGACATTAGGATTGCGGAAGTCGCGAGCATTACGCATGACAAAGCCCAGGCGCCGGAAAGATTCCTTCGCAAGGATAGCAATGTGGTCTTTAAATGTCAGACAGCGATCAAAAGTCACTCCCAAATCCTTTACGTTGGTGACTCGAGAAATTACTTCACCACCAAAACTGTACTTGTAATGGATCGGTCGCAACCCTCTACCGAACGTCATGACGTGGCACTTGCTTGTATTAAAAGGCAGCTTGTTCACAATGCTCCACTCACAAATGGCATCAATATCCCTCTGTAGGAGTTTACAATCCTCGTCCGTTCTGATCTGTGCAACCAGTTTTAGGTCATCGGCGTATAACAGGCATTTGGCAAACTTAACCCTTCCGATCAGGTCATTAATCATGATCAAAAACAGAGGCGGTCCCAACACGGATCCCTGACTCACGCCCGAGCGGGTGTTGTAGGGCTTAGACTCAAAGCAACCATGTCTAACAAACTGCTTGCGATCTCGCAGATAGTCGGAAAAGAACCTGACAAATCCGAAAGAGAAACCTATGGCCTCCAGCTTTGTCAAGAGTACATCGTTGTCAACTCTGTCGAACGCTTTTCGGAAATCAAAATATAAAGCGTCGACCTGCCTCCCGATGTCTAAGCTATTGGAAATGTAGTCTACATGAATCAGCAAATTTGAATTGACGGAGCGACCTGGTCGAAAACCGTGCTGGGCATCAGACAAAAGCATATTTACGCGTTTGTGAATGAAGGTGTGGAGAATATGCTCGAAAACCTTGGCGATGGTTGGGAGGATAGCAATGGGTCTGTGTTCCTCTACCGATGTTTTGTCGGAGGTTTTTGGGATTGGAGTGACTCGTGAGGTTTTCCATTGCGCAGGGTATACGCCGGACTGAAGGGCTACGTTAAAAATATGACATAGAGGAGCTGCCAAGGTATCATTACATCCCTTAAGGATAAAGGCTGGAATGTTATCTGGGCCAATCGAGCTACAGGGTCTAAGCTTAGCAATCCCCTTTACTACGTCCGATGGGGTCAGTAATGGGAGGGCAATATTATTTCCCACACCACACAGGTTGGAGTTCTTTGGGTCTAATTTAGGTGTATGGGGCTGAAAAACGCTAGCAAAATATTGAGCAAATGCCTCAGCCGCTTTTACACCCGAGCAAATCTCACCATTGTAAACAACATTCGGCTCGAAACCTCCCTTAGATCGCAGGCTCGAAAAATGCTGCCAAAAATATCGTGGATTTCGACGTATGCTATTTTCCACACTGCTGCAGTGAAACTTGTAGGCGTCCTGGATTCTTAATTTTAAGTTTGACCTCAGTTTACTAAACTCTGCATATGTGACTTCACATCGCGAATGTTTCCAATTTTTATGTAGCTTAGTTTTGTGCCGAGTGTCGTTCACAATATCCCACGTAAACCAAACTGGATACCTCCTATTACCAGCAGCCATTCTCCTCTTCTTTGGAATTGTGGAATCAAAAAG
Organism: Melanchra persicariae; assembly: GCA_947386135.1. Classification (NCBI taxonomy): domain Eukaryota; kingdom Metazoa; phylum Arthropoda; class Insecta; order Lepidoptera; family Noctuidae; genus Melanchra; species Melanchra persicariae. Next base: position 5,233,987 of record OX376655.1, on the reverse strand, counting down.
GTCATAAAGGACTGAATAAAACTTACCGGCCGCAGAAGGTGCATCGTCGCAACTAAGAACGTCTTGCCATGGAGCAGAAAGAATGAGATCACTTAAAAGTGCGTAGTCCCCTTTGGCAAAATTCCAATCCCTGCTCCGATCAATGTTGCTGGGATCTAATGTTTCTCTCTCCTTGTGCGTCTTGATAGTAAACGCAATATCTAACGGAGGGTGATACCAGTCGATAGGAACTAGCTCCGTTCCTTTGACATGTTCACAGTTTACTTCGGTGCCCTCCTGAGCCAACACTACGTCTAACTTACTCCCACACATATTCCACACTTCATTCATCTCAGTCATACAACAAAAACTTAAGAAGTAACAGTAATAATTGTTTACATTTACAGAAGCACTTTTCAAGTTAAGGTCGCCTAATATTATTACACTTCCGTTCAGAGAAGGTATAATACTCTCCACTTTGAAAAACCAGGTCATGTAGTCGTCGTCAGTTGCAGTGGGCTTTATATAGACAACACATACTGATATTTTCTGTCCAAAAATTGTAATCGTTGCCCATAAATCTTCGCCACTTTCAGTCTCAAGATCAGACCGCCTTTTCATAGTAACACCTGGGCGCGCCGCAAGCAACACTCCGCCACCCGGGGTCTTTCTGTCTCTGCGTAGAATGCGCCAATCCCCGATCGATATTTCAGAGTCCTCTACAGAATTGTCCAGGTTAGTCTCTGTTACGGCTATAAGGTCGTGCTCGGAAAGCAACAAGCTAGATCGCCATGTTGGTAACTTGGTTTTGAGCCCACGCACATTCTGGTACAGAATCCGCAGATAGTCGTTGTGATCCGTAGAGGCAGGAGAAGCAGGAATGCTATGGTGCTTATTGGGTGTCGTTGCTTTGACCACGAAAGTTGCGACGCCATGGTTTGACGCAAATATCCTCAGCCCAACTTTGAGCTGCCATAACTTGTTCGGCTAGTTTCGAGGGCACCCCTAGCTTGAAAGATGCGTATTTGCCACGGGGTTTCAGAGCTTCCACCGTGCAAACATCAGCTCCGCAGATAGTAGTTAAGTGCTCACGTACCTGGGACTCAGTAGTGCCCTGCTTTACGTAGAAGAGATGCAGGTATCTCCATCTTTCTGATGCCTCTAAGCAGGTGACTCCAGGTGCTGCCGTCCCCCGCAAAACATTGCCCAGTGAACGGCGGGAGCGCCTGTGAATATAAATGAGTTACACGCACTATAAAATAGCAACAAAAAATAAAGCAACTGCTGCTACCCCATGCCCTGCGTACGATCTCGCAACTATTTTGCTTACGAATAGATACCAAAGAGTGTTTCCGGGAAAATTCTCGCCACCAGTTGGCGCCACTAAGCTGAGAAGGCCTCACCTTTGAAAACGAAACTTTGAAGTAAACAAGACGTTGATTTGAGGTGTCTGGACCTAACCTGACGATTCAGTGGTGCCAACTGGAGCACGTCATTTCAGGAAGCCCTCATTTTGATTGCGTTATTTTTTTGAGCTGTGATGTTGGTCCTTGTCATTGAGCACTGCCGGGCAAGAACAGTCGTAGACGAAACTGTGACCAATTAGGCGTAGCATTGATAGGTAAACTTCATAGGCACCATATGGGTGAAAATAGCGGGAGCTTTTATTGGAATATCCTTCAAAAATGTATCCTATATTTGTATAAATTTCGCAGGGAAATGATACAATTGGGGATTTGATGAAATCAAATCAAAAGTATCGATCCCTGGCAAATAATAATAATAATCAGCCAACGGCTTAGCCACGAGCCTCGACCAACATCTTAGGAGGCTCTCGTTAGGCAGCTGGATCAAGGGCTTGATTTAGAAAGCAGTACTTCTGGACACGGCTCGCATCGTTAGGAGGTTCCTCTCTCTGGAGCCCTGACCGCCGGTAGTGTAAGAGCCTCTTTGCGCAGCATCTGGCTGTACATACCTCCTTTGGAAGTGGCTGGTAATAATTAGAATATTTGAATTTGGTAGAACGGTTTTTGTTTAAGCATTCAGATGTTATTGGACTCTCCGAGCCACGGTGCTCCATTATACTGATTTTATCCCTAAATCGGGTTTCTTTTATAATATTTGATAAGTAGACCATAGGACATATTCCTGTGGTCTACAGTAGCTTGGACCCTATTCCCGATACCGGTGGGCTTTTTACATTTTTAAATATTTTTATATCTTTGCATTTTAATATTTAAAAATGTATTTTATATGTATATACCATGAATAAAAAAATTATAATAATATCTTAGGACAATCAACACATCGCCATCTGATCCCAAACTAGGCAGAGCCTGTACTATGGCAACCAGACAACTGATAAACATACTTATATATTTCTAAATACATACATATTATAGATAAATTACACACCCAGATACAGAACAAATAATCGTAGGTACTCATCGCACAAATATTTGTCCTGTGTGGGAATCGAACCCACGACCTCCGTCCTAGCAGTCAGTCAGCAAATATTAAAATAACAACTCTGTGGGCTTATTTCCTCGAAGAAAGTTAGTGATTTCTTCAAATTCGTTCTACGTGAAGATGAAATAATATTATTGCTTTAGTAAAAAAGTACTCAACATAGAGATAATATAGTTGATAATATCCTAGGTCCATAAAAGTCCATTAGATGGAAAAATCATTTGGTGGAAATCGAGAATAAAATTAGTATAGTATCCATATCCCAACTCTTCTCGTGGGTGTCGTAAGAGGCGACGAAGGGACTCACCAGAGAATGGACAGCAGTATTCTCTGTAGTATATATTATTGCAACAGCTAAACTGCGATCGCCAACCCGCTTGCCAAGCGTGGGGATTATGGGAACCCCCCGCCCCCATCTGAGGGAGGCCCATGGCCAGCAGTGGACGTCTTTCGGCTGATATGATGATGATGATGAGTATCGTTGTCGTCGTCATTATCACTGATAGAATGACAATGAGTTCCGAAGGAACGACATTTGACGGTAATCTACATGGTGTTCCAGAAATGAGTGGTCATATAGGGTGGTTTTCTGTATCTGCTACTCTTATACAATTACGAAAAAATATAAAAAAATCCAATATTTTGTTGAAAAAATATACTTAAACGCAAAGGTAACAGTGACCATTCGATTAAAGAAGAAAGGTAATCATTCGATTTCGATGAAAATTTAATTAAAATAAAACGTCAAAGTGTCATTCGAAATGTGTCGAGCCAGGTGTCAAGGTAACTTGCACGAATACCTAGTAAATAGATATCTATCGACCATATTAGAATACCTAGAAAGCCTATTTCTCTAAACTATAAGGCCAGTGGTAAACAGGTAAAACCAGACCTACATATTTTCATCTCCACTACGTCACTAGAGAGATAAACAGATGCTATGCAAACACTTGACTATCGATTGCATATGCAAATAGACACACCTTCACAATATTGACTCGTATGATGTAAAAACAACAACAAAAATCTTTTTCATCCATGTATACGAAATTGCGTAACCCCTCTCCTAACAACACCACTGGATAGTCACAGGAAAACAGAATACGCAATTTACCCTGACTGCAAAGCCGGAGGTCGTGGGTTCGATTCCCACTCAGGACAAACTTTGTGTGATGAGCATAATTGTTTGTTCTGTGTCTGGGTGTAATTTATCTATAATATGTATGTATTTATAAATTATATAAGTATGTATATCAGTTGTCTGGTTACCATAACACAAGCTCTGCTTAGCTTGGGATCAGATGGCCGTGTGTGAGTTGTCCCAAGATATTTATTATTATTATATTTTTACAGCAGTTTTGATTTAAAAACCAAACTACTGAACCGATTTCGATGAAATTTATATGGGACAAATCGCAAAGTATATTCTTCACATAAAACAAAAAAAAAATAGTTTATTTCTTTAACGTTTTTACAATATTTATTCAGTGGCTAGAACCACCCAGGAAGCATGTAGTAATGCTTGTATTGGGTTTTTTGGGTTTAAACAAGATTTTTTTTCAAATCGGTTCATAAAATTACGGAGATATATGAGGCAACAAACATAAAAATGTAATTGAGAACGATTTAGGTATGCTTTTATGTACAGTATCAATTAAAAATTAGGTCTTCAGCAGCTGCCTACAATTCTCCCGACCGAATTTCGATCTAGGTGGCTTTTCCCAACGGACATTAGCCAAGTCATCAGATCTGCCTAGCCTGGAATTTTCAGCTGAATACCAGTATTTTACGTGGAGCGGCTGCCTACCAGAGCTCCACAACCCATAACTGGGTAACACGGTACTTCTTGGTATAAGACTAAGATTCAGATTTACTAGCTCCTGACAATCCGTAACGACTGCCAAAGGTCTACAAATGACAGCCGGGACTTACGGCTTAACGTGCTTATAGGGGCACGAAGCAAACTCGGTATGTTAATATGGTCACCCATCCACAGACCAACCTTAGCACGCGTTGCTTAACCTTGAAGATCGACCCGTACGACAGTTATTCTTCAGTCACGAGCTCCAGATAGCAGGAGATTAGCTAAGAAAGCAGGAGATGTTATAGTGCACAAAGTCAGGTACCTACACTCTGCAATCCTCCTAGGGCTCTCCCCGGTCCTGCCGTTGTTCCTGCTCCTAATTCCTATCAAGCGCACGACCAACGGCGACAAAGCTATCCGAAGCACGGGTTTTACACCACCAAGGACCACCAGGACCCCATGTTAAGCAATCGCGACCGAGGGATAGTCAAGTTACCTGTAGTCGTAAAAACCAAACCCTATTGTTGTTGCGGAATTGGTTCGAAAGAGTCACCGCGACCCTGGAACGCAAAAGGCATTAGGAAGGAACACAGATGGGTTTAGTCAGTAAGAGTCTGACACATTCCGCCCCTCAAGAAGTCATTTGACGATTTCCAGTCCTTAAAACGAAATTCCCATTCTTGATATTGGTTCAATCCTCACACACATATACCTTGGAAAAAACCTTAAATGTCTTCCTTCACTTGAAAAGTCGTCTCGTATCGTATCCGTCGCTCGTTTTTTTATGTTCCCATAGGAATTTCTATCCAATCCCATCTCAGTAGTTGCTGACCTCATAAAAAGATAGAAAACTTCCTGTACCGTAAATCTTTCAATACGTTTGTCACGTGATCCTTTGGGATTAGTAAAGCGTGAAAAGTATCTATTAACTCAACTTCCTCATAGTGACTAACCTAAAACATTCATTATTATTATTATAAGCCCGTTGTGCCCCACTGCAGGGCAAAGGCCTCCCTTCTTTCTTTCCACTTCAATCTGTATTGAGCAATCAAAACATTCATACCAACACAAATAAAAATGCCCTTAACAAGGATTAATAACACAAATAAAAATGCAAATGCATTTGATAGTAGGTAAATAATTCCAAAATAAATATTCAGTTCTACATAATTACAATATGTAGGTATACCTAAGTCCTGCCAGGATTGTGGAATTTGTTAGAAACATTCACTGCGGCCCTGGAACGCAATGGGCATTAGGAGGAAAACGGATGGGTTTTAGTCAGTAAAAGTCTGACACCCTCTTCCGCCCAGAGCGGAAGGAGTCATTTGATGATTTTCCAACCATATAAAAACTACTTACACAAAAAGTTTGATGTTTCTGTCACTACATCAGCCGACCAGAGTGGTCCTGGTAAAATGATGAAAATTGCCTAAGATATTAAGATGCCTCTTCATACAGTATTTTTGACACTTGCAGTGTATAAAGTTTAAATTATCATCAAAATAAATATTTGGTACTATTCATGCTAATTTGCTGGCGATAATTTTAATATTTTGGTTCTACCCAGTTGTAATGCGTTAAGGAAAAAACAATGCTTAACGTCATCCACCGTCACTGAGAGTTGACCATGCCCTATGACAAAAGGGTTTTCCGAAACTAGAATGTAACAGGAGATTCACTCAATATACCCAAAACAATACATAAGTCGACAATCACGCATATTATTAGGAGCGTTTACATCGTGCGGCATTTCATCCAAACTTTCGAGTCCCTAAGTTTTTTGAAAAATGAATGAACTGATTTTAATGAAACTTGGTATTCAAACGCTAGATATTCAAGTCTAAATAGTAAAAGAAAAAGAATTCAGGGGGAAAGATACAATCGCTCTCTTCCTTCCTCTAAATTATTTTTCGAAAATTTACACTCCCATTATCATATATTTGTTTTTGATGGGATACACCTTTACCTAATCTTTCGGAAAATTCCTACAGAATTTACTGGATATTATATTTTTTTTATTTTTTTATTTATGAATGGGCTAGCTCTTGACCTCGATCACGCCTGATGAAAAGCGATAGATGAGATCCACGATGAAAGCGAGCGTGCCCAGAAGATGCCCTGAGGCTCTGGTACTCCCACGCGTCGACGAAACACAGCAGGCTGCTTGACGCCGAACTCCGGTCACATATATTTCAATGCAATCAGAGTCCGTTACATCTTTTGGCATTGCATGTTCAAATATTCATATCATAGCATTGTGTAAACTAGATAGACCTCTGCTTGTACCATTTTTAAGCAGCAGTGACTTCAGCGATACATGTATCAGTGGCGGAGCGTGAGATTTAACTGGAATTAAATTTTAGGTTTCCGTAGTCAACAAGGAACCCTTATAGTTCCGCCATGTCCGTCTGTCTGTCTTTTTGTCAGGGGTTTAGCTTACAGACGCTTTTTTTTTTTTTTAGAGGATGGAAAATCAAAATGACCCCTCCCGCGTGGGTGGAGCGGCAGGGAGTGTCAGACTTTTACTGACTAAAACCCACCCTTAGATCTCCTAGTGCCTTTCTTCCCAGGGCCGCGGTAACTCTTTCGAACATATTCCGCAACCCTGGCAGAGCTTAGAGACGCTTAGCACTAGAAATTGGAATTTGGTTTAGGTATCCATACCTAATTGTTTTGTCTTTTACCTAATCCACACAATCCATTCTTCCGAACTATTATTTTTTGAACAATTTTCGACTTTCAGATGCACACATTTCACATTTTAGATATAATGGTCTGTCAGATACGTTTTAACATCTAAATCGCTGGTCGTATTTTAATTAAACTTGGCAGACTGATAGACTTTGACCTGGATTAGGACATAAAATACTTTAAATCCCCGTAAGAAGGTTCTCTTGGGATAGTAAACTCTTTACACGCGGGCGAGTACTTTAAATTCCCGTAAGAAGGTTATCTTGGGATATTAAATCTCTTTACACGCGGGCGAATACTTTAAATCCCCATAAGAAGATTTTTTTTTTCTCTTTATTTATTTATAGGGGCATATACGCGTAGCGTATGCCAGCCCATAAGAAAGTTATCTTGGGATAATCAAACTCTTTACACGCGGGCGAATACTTTTAATCCCCGTAAGAAGGTTATCTTGGGATAATTAAACTTTTTACACGCGGGCGAATACTTTTAATCCCCGTAAGAAGTTTATCTTGGGATAATAAAACTCTTTACACGCGGGCAAATACTTTTATCCCCGTAAGGTAAGAAGGTTCTCTTGGGATTATAAAACTCTTACACGCGGGCGATGCCACAGACAGATGCTAGTAGTTTATAAGTAATGTAGGTAAACGTGTAATTATCAGAAACGTTTCCCTGATGATTTCACACTCGATCACGCTATTTACAAGTGATGTTAAAACCAGAGTCATAATTTTTACAGTATCTATTTATTAATGAAAGGAAAATAACGGAGGTAAATGTCTGAGTCAATATTATCAGTTCACTTTTGTTTCATGGCTTGTTCATTCAAGTTTAAATGAAGGACGTTTGAAACTGACATGTCTGTTCTTTTTTATCATGTAGAAATATTATTGAATGTCCTCTTGTCTGGGGCGTGCAATTCTATTTTAAATGCTAAAATGTGTTTCTTACGCTTTCACCCCTGGCCGGCTAGGGCCAGTGCCTGCTAGGGTTGCGGAATTTGTTCGAAAGAGTCACCGCGAAGAGCATTAGGAGGAACACGGATGGGTTTTAGTCAGTAAGAGTCTGATACTCCCTTCCACTCTGCCCAGAGTGGAAGGAGTCATTTGATGATTTCCCATCCAAAAATGGGTTCCACCCACAGGTGACATAGATAACGCAAGTATCACACGATCTTTTGTTTATTGTTCTGAGGCAGTGACACTCCGGCTTACGCTGAAAACCAGCGCCATGGATTCGTGTCTTCGTGCACGGGCCTCGGCATTATGCTGAGCGTTGGCCGTTTTGCGCGGTAGTGACGCATTACATTATGGTTCGATGTATAGGTTTACACCTGATTTTGTTTTTTGTTTTTTTTATTATTATTTTTTTATTTAGGCCTAATGTTAACTATTTTGTGTATCTGCGTCACTTTCACGTAAATAAACAGTTTTTCTTTCTTTCTTCTTTCTATCTGTATGAAAACCAAGCGTGCCATTTTTTGACTACCTACTAAGACGTCAACACAAGCACTATTGAGTGATTACCCTTAAATGAACAAGCGTGATATTCCTTTATTCTGAAGAAAACTTAAGTATTATCAACGTAGTCTTTTTAATATGCAAATCACTCATTTAAACAGAAAAAAAAGTTTAATTCCTCTTTTTTGAGTTAACTAGATTAATTTACTTTCAAGTGATAGCAATTTAATCTCCGTTTTAACAAGCAAATTAAGTTTTCTAGGAATTGAAGTCACTTCTGACCTAGAAAATGTTCACTTGAAAAGAGTGGTGCTTGTAGTTCTTAACGTTTTATTCGTAAAATTTGGAATTAATCCTGCATTTATTTTCATTACATAGGTCTTATTAGCCGCGAAAACACAAAGGAAAAACGGTTTTGCATAGTAACTAAGCAGACTGATTGGCGATCGTATTTTGTTCTTACTAGCTCTTTGGGTACCATTTTGTTCATGGACTAGACCATTACCGTCAAATCGAATATTAATTTACCTTTTTTAATGGGGATCATTAAATGACTCCTCTCGCTTTGGGCGAAGCGGGAGGAAATGTCAGACTCTTACTGGCTAAAACCCACCCGTGTTCCTTTAATGGTCAAAGTCAAAGTCAAAGTCAAAACGTTTATTTCAATTAGGCCATTCAACGGCACTTTTGAACGTCATCATTTACATTTTAAAAAATAATAATATAAAGTGACTCTACTGTCCGTTCGCAAGGGTAGATTCTTATGGAGAAGAACGGACAAGAAACTCCATAGTTACTCTTTTCAAAACAATGTTTTACAATATTTTGAGTACAAAATTAATTTTAATATATGTGAGGTCGATGCACCTAGAGTATACTACTTATAGGATCAAAGTACTCCCAGCAGAGGTAAACATTTTCATTTTCTTAATAAGTACATGGTAGGTACTCACATATTTACAAATCTTGGAACCATTAATTAAACAGAGTGTGTTAACTGATAAATAAAAACTCTTTTACATCTGTAAAGTTAATTAACAAAAATTGACCAGTTTGATTTTGCCTACACTATGGCCTTTTGGCCCTAATGGCCTTTTGCTTTGGGCCGTTGTAATTCTTCCGAAGAATCTCGCAACCCCCCGGCAGGAGCATATGTTTACCCCGGAGTTTAGTATCAAATCGTTTTAGCCGCTTGGTGTTATCTTGCATTATTGTGTAAGGTAAATTTGTTTACTGTTATCATTGAAACTGTAATCAGAGACAATATTGATGTTTAGTATTCATGTCTTTGTGTCAGGTTACCTTCCTTTGTTTTGTTTAAACAAACAGAAGCCTAATTGCTGTGATTGAAATCAACTGTATGGATTACAGTGGGGGAATTCTACTAATTATGGTTCCGTACCCAAAGGGTAAAACGGGACCTTATTACTAAGACTCCACTGTCCGTCTGTCTGTCTGTCTGTCAACAGGCTGTCTCTCATGAACCGTTATAGCTAGACAGTTGAAATGTTCACAGATGGTATATTTCTGTTGCCACTACAACAACAAATACTAAAAAAAGAATAAAATTAATATTGAAATGCGGCTCCCATACAAAAAACGTGATTTTTTTACGTTACGTTTTTTATAGATAATGGTACGGAACCCTTCGTGCGCGAGCCCAACTCGCACTTGACCGGTTTTTTTAAACAACTTTCGCAGTCGCCAACTCTCGTAACAGTCTCAATTTTCCTACATTTGTGACAGATTGCGACTGAGCTGCGATTGCGTTGTTAAAATTTTGTAGAATTGGCTCTCAGATCGATTTCTTTAGATTTAAAAAAACACATTTTTTTATGTTTTGTCACAGCTACCCAACATCACCCATAAAATTTATGTGTTCCAGAAAGGTGTGGTCATATTTAATATGACCACACCTTTCTGGAACACCCTGTATTGACCACATTCATGAGGAAGGCTATAGGCTATAGGGGAATTTGAAATTCCTACGGGAACGGGAAAAAACTGGATATGCGCGTACCAAGTCGCGGGCAAAACCTAAAAATAAAAATACGATCGCCAAATCATTCTGCCTAGTTAGGCAAATCGATGCAAGCGCGCAAATTTTGTCATTCCAGTCGAAACGGGAAAGACGCCAGAACCGAAGGTGCGGCCGTTATAGAGAACCTGCGGGCGAATATGCTGGCCCGCAGGTTCTCTAGAAAACGACACAATAGTTTTCTTACTAAGGGATATGATACACAAAGCGGACAGGGCGCGCGACAGGGCGCTGAGAAGATAAAATGTATGGCGTCAAAGGGATGAAATATACTTAGCGTCGCGGGCGCGCGGACAAACTCCATACATTTTCGTCGACGCTCGCCGTCACGCGACCGCTGTGTGCCCGGAGCGCGTTGTAATTCAACTCCCTAATGAACAACAAAAAACCTAGATCCTTTACTAGAAGCCTAGAATTCTAGTTTTCTCGTTCTCCGTGTTGACCTTATCCACAAGTCTCCTAAAATAAACTGTAATCCTAAGATAATCCTGTTAATGCGTTATTATCTGTTAATTCTCAGTAATTTGTTCTAGTGATTTAGTTCGCAAAGATAGTGCTATCTGAAAAGGTCAGAGATTAAGATAGAAGTGCTTTCATTCAATCTGTTTGAGTAATGTTTGTTATTGTTTGGGGACCTTCTTCAGATTGTCTTTTTCAATTTCGTGTTTATTGTTCTACTGTTTTTGCCACCGACTGTGCTGGCGTTCAGGGTTTATTTCTGTAAAATAGAAAAGTATTACTTTCTCTCGGGTTCCAAAATATACCGTGAAAGCGTTACAAACAAACTCATTTTCGCATTTCTAATATTGTTACGCTGCGTTTCCACCAGAGATAGCATAGGTAGCGAGGGATGTGTTTGATAAAAAGAAATGCAACCTTAGGGTTTTTTTTTTAATATTATATTTTGGATTTTGACAGTCAGTCCCAGTGCCAGTGTCTGGAACGAAAATGATCATAACTTTAATGTCACAAACTCTCTAACTAAACGATTCCGCATCTGTGGTAGACTGAATAATCGCATCTCTCATTTGACTTGTGTTCCATTTTTGATGGAACGATAATGTTTCTCCTAAGACCAGGGGTGTCGAAAAGGTTTTTGGAATCCAGCATTTTTTCACAGACACTCGTAGTAGGATTCCCTGCCGATTTCTGTTTCCTGATAGTCTTTAAGTCTGCAACCTGAAGGTCTTTAAGTAGAGTGAGTTGGTTACTTCTATACAAGCGTGCTCCTTCGCTCATCTCTCTCATCAGGTGAGATTGTGGTCATATGCGAGCCCAAATAAAAAAAGTATGCTAATTTAAAAATAGGTAAGACAGGAACTGTCAAATACTCCAATGAATGTTATTTTGCGATAATGTTTTGTAGTCATCGATTTGTGGAGTTTTTCCGTTGCTAACTGTAGGTACTCTTATCTAAACATAATAAAAATGTATTGTTTACTTATTTCCATATTAAAATTCAAACCAATAACTACCTAGTATTGTGCCGTAGAGTGACGTAGATCTAGAAACAGATAAATTTGGTTTCGAAACGATTCAGGGGCCTAACCATCAACTCTTAAAGCAGTATTACTTCAATATTACTTCTATTGGGAAAGAGACAGAGCTATGCAGGACGTATAGCTCCGTCTCTTTCCCACTGGAAGTAATATTAAAGTAATACTGCTATAAGAGTTGGTGGTTTAGGCCCTGGTCACAGAGAACCATTTCGATGACGACGCATCAAGTCCGCCACATTATAATTTACAATCACTGCAAGTTCTGCTAGCCTGAGTCAAGTGGAGACCAAGAGAAAAGCGCTGAGAAAATTCTTCTTCTACTTCTTCTTATCCTGTGGGCAGTAAGGTCTAACGACCCCATACACCCTAGTGTCAGAGTTTCTAAACCGCCTCAAGGGCCTCTGAAATGATGGTTTGACGACCGCCATTTGGCGGCGGTGCCTTCCGAAGCCCGGCATCATCTTTTTATCAGACAATCAGGTGATTCAAGCCTGCAATTTCAAATTGGAAACAACTTTACAAAGTATGCTTCCCGTGGGAATCGAAACAACGACCACCGTCGAGAAAATGAAAATTGACGAGTCCGGGAGAAACGTTACGACGATCTTAGATCCCGCTTCTAAATAATCAGAAACCCTAAACAGTGCAAGAGTTATGGGTTCTTATGTTACTGATTTAAAAGAGTTTTAGTGGAGTTTTTATGAACGTTCGTCTTAATAGAGACCTACATTTTCACCTAGACTAGTTTCGCCTTTCTGGTTGACCGACCTTAACAATTAAAAAGTGCCTGTTAATAGTTTATTTGAAATAAATACTTTGAGTTTTAGTTCCTCTGGGTACATCTAATCGCAAGTCCACTGTGCCAATATCATGACGTCACGTTCAACTAGACTCTGATGACTGATTAGAAACACTTAACAGTGTCAATAAATGCAACGCATGCTTGGAGGCACGTGTCACGTTTCGTGCTGCGTTCAAACGCGTGCGTATTATAATTACAGGCACGTTATTGAATGTAAGTACTTTAGGTTGATAGGTACTTACTTGAGATGACAAGCCTGTAGCAATGATTAATAAATTTAAATATCAATAGTTATGTAAAAGTCAATTAGGCTTGTAGTGCGGAGAGATAAATCGGTCTGGATTGTGTTGTTAGAAATCAGTAAGTGCTACTCGCACAAGTTTTAGTTCTTTATCTGCCTGGCCTTTTCCCAAGTTTATTGGGGTCGGCTTCCAGTCAAACCGGATTCAGCTGAATACCAGTATTTTACGTGGAGCGGCTGCCTACCAGACCTCCACAACCCATTAACTGGGTAACACGGTACTTCTTAGCAAGACTGCAGTCAGATTTCTGGCTTCTGACAATCCGTAACGACTGCCAAAGATCTACAAATGACAGCCGGGACCAACGGCTTAACGTGTTTGCCGAGGCACGGAGGAAACTCGACATGTTAAGATGGTCACCCATCCACAGACCGACCCCGGCAAGCGTTGCTTAACCTTGAAGATCGACACGTGCGACTGTAATTATAAAGCCAATAATTTTCAATTCTTATTCTATCTTAGAATCTAGAATGTTAGTGGAGAGTATGGCCGAGGTTTAGGTAAGTATTCCACAAACTGCGATTACTGAACCGTCTGCCAAATCCGTGTTTAACTTAGGTTTGCACGAATAAATATCATGATCTCATCATTCTAGGTGGTCTGGAATTGTGTCCTCGAGTCCTTTATTTTGATGGCCCACATGACGCCACACGGCATCTTAGGAGCTCTGTTCTTTAAGTCCTGGGTCCATATTCCAAAACGTAAACTCTGACTCAACTCAACTCGAACTCGAACATGAGCAGGAAAATGTCAATGAAAATTTGTCTAATTGACGTTTTCGCACTCGACCGATAAGTAAACAAATGCAAAAACTTCAATTTACGACAAGTTCCTATGGAGTTAGAGTTCAATTTGAGTTGGAGTTTACGTTTTGGAATATGGGCCTTAGTGTCTTCATTTCTTCGACCTACTAAGTAGGTACTGAATATATATAAATAAAAATGAATGGCTAAATGTGTTGCTAAGCACAACGCTCGAGAACGGCTGGACCAATTCAGCAATTTTTTTTTCATGAATTCTCACTTTGTTTTCCAAGGAAGGTTCCTATGAAGAGAAAAATTGGATAAATGGCACAAAAAAAAGTAAAAATCACATTTAACTTTATTCTTAAGTGGCAGTAGGCAGGGCACATTGCTCGCAAAACAGATGTTCGAGGTTCAGAGCCCATTCGTCCCCTAAAATTCGTCCCCCAGCATAAAAGTTGTAGATTCGGCCCCTATATAGGTGCCCATTGGTCTCCTGGTAGGGGACCAATTAATATTTTAATAAAAAATATTATTTTTAAGGTACCCATTCGTCCCCTCTAATATATATACAATATAAGTTAAAGATTCGGCACCTGTTCAGGTGCCTATTGGTCCCCTGAGATAAAATTAGCTATATTTTACATAAGAAACAGTTAACATAGTACACTTGTGAACAGTTTATTAACGGAATTAATTTAATAACTCATAACAGATCATTGAAAAAAGACCTATGATGAATGATGTACTTATATTAGAAGAATGAATAAAAATAAATATTCTTCAGGGGACGAATGGGCCCCTCAAAAGTTCCAGGGGACGAGTGGGCACAGGGTGCGAATCTTAGGGGACGAATGGGCTCTGACCCATGGTCGATGGGGCCGAAAAGTTCTGGAGTGGCGACCGCGTACCGGAAGACGCAGCGTTAGAAGGCCTCCCACAAGATGGACCTATGACACCTGGTGAGGGTCGCTGGTAGCTGATGGATGCGAGACGCACAGGACCGGTTGTTGTGGCGACACTTGGGGGAGGCCTATGTCCAGCAGTGGACGTCTTTCGGCTGATATGATGATGATGATAATTGTTCTTAATTGTCACAATCCAATACCTTTTGACAGTATGACGTCTGCCGGGTCACCAAGTACGTAATAAAATCAGGTTTGAAGATTACTCATAGGTCAGCCTATTAAATTATTATAAAGATCTAAAACTGTTTATTTTTTTTGTAGGAGTTAATCTTTGGTAAATCGTGTTAAGAACAACCATGATTCCGCTGTGAGAGGGACAGAGCTATACAGGATGAATAACACTATTCCTTTTAACCGACTTCAAAAAAAGGAGGAGGTTCTCAATTCGATTGTACCTATGTTTTTTTTTTGTATTTGTTACCTCATATTACCGTCATATATGAACTGATTTAAAAAATCTTATTTCATGTGAAAGGATATACTTCTCAATTGGTCCCACTGAAATTTTATCAAAATCGGTTCAGTGGTTTGGTTTTTAAATTCAAATAGCTGGAAAAACATGTGAAAAAATCATCCATGTAAATGAAATTACGTATTTTTGCTTTCCTGTGACTTTCCAGTGGTGTTGTTAGGTGTGGGGTACAACTAAAAAGTGAAAAATAAAATACTTTTTTTTTTAAGTTTTTTTCACGCCAGAATCCTGAGGGCATTTGCAATTCAAAGTAAGGCCCCAGACCCGATTACAAAATTATTTCACTGATAAAAAGCCATACGATCACTGAGGGCCAGAGGTTACATTATATAGTGACCCTGACTGCTAGAACGGAGGTCGTGGGTTCGATTCCCATACAGGACAAATCTTTGTGCGATGAGTACGATTATTTGTTCTGAATCTGGGTGTGTAATTTATCTATAATATGTATGTATTTAGAAATATATAAGTATATTTATCAGTTGTCTGGTTGCCATAGTACAGGCTCTGCCTAGTTTGGGATCAGATGGCGGTGTGTTGATTGTCCCAAGATATTATTATTCCCAATATTATTATTATTATCTCAGAAAATGCGTGAGTCCTGAGATTTATGCCACAAACTCTAAACTGCGAGACAAAGGTAGTGTTTCATACTTACTTCATTAATTTAAATAGATACCTATGTACCTATGTATGTAAATCTCGCCAAGAGACTCGTGCCGGTGTTTAATTATTATTTAAACAAACAATAATCACCTTATTTTTAAACAAAACAGTTAAGTACATACCTACATAGTTGATATGTACGTAGGTATGTTTACAAACTGCCCGCTTATCAACGGAAGAATTAATTTAATGATAAGAGTTACGACTATGATGTAATAACTGGTGTTGATTAAAGAAAACCAACCGGATGTGATTTAAGTCTGGAAGTTTCCAGGTGTTGTGTAGTGTATCTAGGCGAAGCAAATTAATGAACTTTATTTTAGTTTCAGGGGCCCCCATGAATCCGGTGTAGGAGAGACAAAGCTTAATGACCGACTGAAGCGTCGGTTTTGGTTTCGGCCCAAAAATTTAGCTTCAGGTAGTTTCTATTTCGGCTAAAAATTGACTGAACAGCCCCGCCGAAACCTAGTGTTCGTCATTTGTAGTGCGTCGATCGGGTAGCATCGGATGTGTTCGTTGCCTAGAAAACGCCCGACACTTCGGCCGAAACTACGAACTTCGGGCTTAGAGAGTAGACCCCCAGAGCTGAACCGTAGACAAACAGACAGACGGACATGGCGAAACTATAAGGGGCGCTTGTTGACTACGAATCCCTAAAAAGTAATTTCAGTTAAAAATGTCACGCTCTTACATGTTTCACTAGAGTCACTGCTGCATTTCAATGGTACATGCAGAGGTCTATCTAGTTTACTTTTATGGTGCTAGCGTATGCGTCATGTTCGTGAACGGGCGCCGTCAGCTGAGACTGGTCATCCCTTGGCTGCCATGGTTTATTTTAATTATTTCTTTGAACTGTTTCTTTTTACTCCGGACTCTTTTATCCTGCACGTCTTTTACATTGTTCTCACATATGTATTATTTTAATATGAATGATGTAACCATAATTTTGTAACAAAATATTATTTTTTCAAAAGAGTGTCCGTGGAGTTTCTTGCACGTTCTTCTCCATAGAGATCTACGCCTTGGAACGTGCAAATAGCTTCATCTTTTTGACCGACCGACCTTGACAATTCAAAAGTGCCTGTAAATGGTTTAATTGAAATAAATGCTTTGACTTTACACAAGGCTATGATAATTATGAATATTTGAACATGCAATGCCTAGAGATGTAACGGACTCTGATTGCATCGAAATATGCGACACATAGTTAAGTACGTTATTTGAGAAAGAAAATCATATAGTAAAAAATACCGTAAATATCCGGTAATCCCCAAAACATTAGGTAGGTACCTACCATCAAAAACATAAATGTGAAAATGGGAGGTGGGAATGTTAATAATATGCGTGATTGTCGACTTCAGCGACAAATGAATTGATCTAAATGGATACTAAGTTCCTTTTGGCTGGTTGCTTGGCACAAAACATGTCTAGGGAAAGTTTTGAATTATAGCGACGTGTTCATAGTACTAACTATTTGTAATTAAGATAACATTATTGCCGCTATCAAATTGTATTTAGCAATATTTATGATCACGTTATCAGACCATAATGGCTTCGCTAATTTACTAGTAGATACGATCATGTAAAGTTCGAATATCGCATCTACAAGTTTGCTCGTAAATGAAGATTGATATCGTTTCAGCTTTGATTGTACAATGTTTTTTTGTTTGGAAATTCTCCTACATTATAATTTCAACCGAAACACGTCCACTACGCGCGCGCTGCTCTTCAAATAGAATAATAAAAATATGACACTGTATTTGCTATCGCGAAGTTGTGTAATCAAATACATCATTAGCTCACATTTTTTTCTTGTTCTATGTAGATAAATAAAAGGTGATAAGAAGAGAAAGAGAACACTGCCATCAAAATGCTAAGAAGTAGAAGTAGCTAATATGAATTAAATAATCAGCACAAAATCTGAAATCTGGGCTGCTTCAGGAGGCTAAAAGTCACCCAAAGAGCAATGGAGAGGGCAATGCTCAGAGTTTCCTTGTGTGATCAAATCAGGAATGATAATATTGTAGCACCACAGGGCTACGGCCTGTGTGATAAAATGTTAGAAATAAAACTCGATTTGAAGTTACATTATTAGAATAATATTATTAGGGCAATAAAAACAAAAATCTTTATTCAGAATCTTAAAAGGTAAAATACAATATGAATCTATAATTAAAAATGCAATCCGACCCAACTGCCAGCTACTACTGACTGATTGTCAATGTAAAAAAACAAACACGTTCTATAATTATTTCCTAATTTGAATATTAACTTATTTTTCTACTGGACGCTTCCAAAGTAGCAATGACTAACTTGGCTGCCAGAGGTTGCATCCAGGTTACTTGAGCTACGCCTTTCGAATAGAAGATACGAAGAACACTTCTCGTCATCATCTATTCAGCCTTTGGAAGAGTCAAGCATAACCTGACTAGTCTAATATGAAACATTCTCTAAACGACAACTACTGTCAAAATACCAAAATAATTGACTAATTGAAAAACAAAGAGCTAACCGTACTAATTGAATTGAATTGATTAAAAAAAAAGATCTTCCTACTATTCTGCAGGCAAAGCTTAATGTTATCAAACATTCGTCACGTGTACTATCTGTCAATCTGCTTAACAAATTACCAGCAGAATTAAAGAATATTTAGAATGTGAACATGTTTAAAAATAAACTTTGTGTAATAGGCTTTATTGATCAGCAAAGGCTGATCAATAAAGCCTATTACAGTATTGACGAATTTTGTAATGACAAAGAGCTCAATATATTACAGTACTTAAAGTTAATAAGTGTACCCATTGCTCTTTGACTTGTTTAAATATTGCTTTTTTATTTTCTAATACTTAATTATATTTCATGTAGCATTTAAGAGGAATTTTGTTTGTACGAAATGACTATTAAATGTTTGTTACGTTAGTATTTTTAATTTGGATAGACGTTCAAAACTTAATGATGGCTGAGGAATGAGGTATAATTATATTGCTTTTATTTTTTTTTGTGTACCTACTGTGCAAATATATCGACACAAATGTATTTTTGTTATGAAATAAATAACTTGAACTTGAACTAATTATTGAGCAACGTTCGCATTCGTACATCAGTCGCAATATGTCAAAAAAACCTAATTTTTCACACATTCTTTACAGATTGCGACTGACATACGGATGTGATCATTGCTTAAAAATTAGTAGAATTGCCACTCTGATTAAGCTGCTGGATAAGATTTAGAAGAAAACAAACTTCACCTTGAACTGTCCTTGCAAGACTTTCATTACTTTCACTCTATTTGACGCCTGCAATCTCAGAAATCGCTTATCGTCCGTTGCAAGCAAAGTATTTGCACTAACCATTTCTCCGTACGGAGAAAGATTTGTGACCGCTATTTGTCCGTCTGCTAACATTGAAGAAATTGTGTGCGATCAATTTAAGTGTAAAACTTAGTTTTACACTTTAGAATTGATTGCCACGAACAAACGTCTAGTCATTGACTTCTTGGTACGAGCGATAATGCTACGGAGGAATTCTCTAGTGGTCGTAAGATCCTGAATTATGGGTGCAAGAATGTAAAAAGAAAGATAGATAAAAATGTACCTATTTATTTACGCCAAGTGTAAAAAAGGGACGTTGTAGATAAATGTTACAATTACCGCAAGGCAGTTAAATCAAATCGTAATTTACTTTTCGAGAGTAACCTATTTCTTTTAAAAACAAAGTTTCATTATTGAGGTCAATGAAAGTGTGTACACCGCCAAGACAAATACTGTATTCAAACAAGTGTAAAGTTACATGTTTTTACTTAAGACACCCACTCTTCAACAAAATCTTAAGTTCTGGAAATGAATCATAATACGAACAAACACCGAAATCCAAAAAAAAACAAAGGTACTTGAGCGTATTAAATATTTGCAGCGAGGGCGTTCTTATCAGTTGATTCAGCGGCCAGTTGACCTGAATTCCTTTATGTTTAAGAGAGAATTTGTTTACTTCCAGCATCACCACTCGTAACAGATTGTTACAAGCCTACAGTCTTGCTTAGGAGAATCGTGTTTCCCAGTTACTGGGTTGTACTGCCACAACCCAGATCCTGACGGTCGTTGATCGACGATTTCAGCAATAGTCAGTTAGACTGAAAGCCGTTCCCAACAAAGCTGGCATCATCATCATCATATCAACCGAAAGACGTCCACTGCTGGACATAGGCCTCCCCCAAAAGGGTTTTGCATTATCACCGCACTTGGTAGACGGGTTGGTAATCGCAGTGCAGCTGTTGCAATGTACCTACACAGAGAATGCTGCTGCCCATTCTCTGGTGAGTCCCTAAGTCACCTTTTACAACACCCACGAGAAGTGATGGGATGGTGCTATTTTACGTCCGACACCATACGGAACACGTCGTCAGCATAACTATACAGTTTTAATATGTATCATAATACATTTATTGACTGTGTGTGGGTCAATGACTGATTGCACATTTATCTTTAATTACCATAGCGTGCAAATGATTTTTTTAAATATTGATCATACTGACTAATCGATCACAATCCAAAATGGCTGTTAAACAGCCATTTGGATTGTGAAAGATTTGATGATAGATTTCATGGATGGAAATCTTAGAATTGAGGCTGTCCTCAAGTACAACAGTTGCCAAAATTGTTTCTGTTATATTTATGGGTGGATTTTTTGTTACTAAAAGCTTGTGAGCAAAAGCAGTTGCTACTTAACTGTGCCAATATCGTTATGTGATACGAATGCAGATCTAAAATTAGCTGTATTTATTTTCTTTACCAATTGGAAAATATTGCTGTTTTCTTAAGTTGTTTATTTATTTTCTCACTTAGAATGCAGTCGGTAACTGGGATGCTTGATAGAAACGATCAATGTTTATTATATGACGTCACTTCATCTTTATTCTGCACTTGATTTGATATTGTGTCTAGCTGTGTTTCTAATTAAATACTAATCTTAAATCACTACAAATGTTCTAATGTTTACATGCTCACATACCTACGAGTATGTAGGTGTTTGGTGTTAATTCGAGATAATTATCAAATTTTGTAACAACAATCTCCTGTGTCATAGAAGACAAAGCTTAAATTATATTGCAACTAAACACATAAGGGCCTTTTAATTCAAATGATCACTTAAAAATCAACTTAATGAAATACACTACACAAATTTTGTCACTTGAGTTGATAGCGATGGATGCCAATTATCTCGATATTATAGATTGAAGTATACCTTTCTGATATTAAATGGCAATGAATTGTGCTGATTTATTTTCCTTTAACAAGGCTTTTTACATGTTTATCCTTTTTCCCGGCAGCGCGCATTAGAACAAACACGACAAATTTTCCTCAAAAATTGTACTTTCCTGGTCCTTTTCAAAGCTGTAGAATTTAAGAATTGGAATCACTTCACTAGGGAGAACCCAGCTCTGTCTCCAAGAGTAACTACACAGCATAGATTATCATGTCACTCACTTTAAAAAATCACCCTGTATATACGGATATCCGTATATACAGGGTGATTTACTCAAAAGAGATTTTACCGATTTAAAAAAAAAACAATTTAAATGCAGTTTTAGTTTTCATCAAAGTCGGGCTCGAGAATTCTTTCGGTGTTTTTTGAAATTCCTTATAGTTTCGGATTTGGCTATCCACACACACTTTAAAAAATCACTTCATAAGTAGCAACTGCTTTTGCTCACAAGCTTATAGTAACAGAAAATCCACCCATAAATATAACAAAAACAGTTTTGGCAAGTGTTGTACTTGTGGACACCATCTATGAAATCTGTCATCCAATCGATCACCTAATTCCTAGTACTTGTATACATTCTTACTTAGTCACGTTGCTTCACATGCTGTTACTGTTATCAGCCGCTTCTCCAAAAGCATCACCGTTATCAGACCCATTAAGCCAATAAACCAATCGGATTTAAACTGCAATATTGCAAATACAGGATAAGCGCCAATCTTGTTTTATTAAATTCTTAGGCCCATATTCCGAAACGTAAACTCCAACCCAACTCGAACTCCAACTCCATTGGAGCTTGTCATAATTAAAGTTTCTGCATTTGTTTGCTCTCTTATTTATTTATTTATTTATTTAAACTCTATGTACAATAGTGGTACATGGGCGGACTTAATGCAACAAGGCATTCTCTACCAGTCAACCTTTGAGTCAAAAAGACTACACTGTGGTAGCTCTCTTGTCTCTTGAGGACGAAAAAGTCAATTAGACAAGCTTTCATTGACATTTTACGTGCTCATATTGGAATTGGAGTTTACGTTTTGGAATATGGGCCTTAGATTATATAGTGATAAATTAGAGAAGAAAAAGGAAGAGGGTAACGACACAAAAAGAACCTTAGGAACCAATCTTTTGGTTCAAGTTTAAACAACCAATCTGCCTAGCTTTTTCCTTGCAGCTGAGTCTCAGTGTTCTACAAGAAGCGACTATGCCTATCTGACCACCATTACCCAGTAACTGAATAACGCAATACCCATTGACAAGACTGGTGTCAGCTTTTCTGGTTTCTGACTATCCGTAATGACTGTCAAAAATATTCGGATAGCAGCCGGGACCAACGGAGATGTGCTTTCCGAGAAAGTCAAGTCTTTCTATCGTATATATTGGACAATCCGACCTTGTGCCTCCACAAGTTTAAACAACTAATTAGAAGACACATTGAGGAGTCACCGTCATTAAATATTCAATACTTTTATTGTATTCCACATGTATGTATTCTTAGGTGGTAAACTTATAGTTAGATCATATGGACCCTATCGGGCACAGCAAATAAGTGAGTTAGGAGAGAGGAAGCATTACTTAACAAACTACTATATTATAATATATTCATTAATCTTATTTAAGTTATGACTTTACAAATCTATCATTTAGATATTCGTTTACCGAGTAGTAGCTTTTATTTAGCAGAATAAGTCTTTTAATCTGTCAAAAAGATAGGATTGCTGAAGAATATTAGTATCCGTATGATGTAGAACACACCCCTACTGCATCTTTGGGAACCCTACACTTTTTTTAATTTTGTCTTTAAGTAAAATCTGTTTGTTACTTACAATAACAAAACGACAAATCATGTCAACAACATGGCCGTCAAAATCACAACAACAGTCTAGCGGCGATACCACCAATGATTAATGACAATGAATCTGCAACTATCCGGTTATATCCAGTTTTATCCGCCTGATACCGGCCTAAGGCTGCGCGCTTGCGATAAAACGTTACTCCGAACGTTTTGTATTAAACAGCTCAAGCCTTTTGCTGTTATTGTTTCAGACACAAAGGTTGTCCTATTTTTGTACATCAGCGTTATAAATTCTGTTTTTTAGGATTTTGAACTTTCGTATGGAAAAACGGACCCATCTTGGATCACTCGTGTGTCGGTCTGTGAGTCACACACACACAGTCAATTAGCTCAAAATATACTAAAATTTAAACCGGAAAAATTTGTTACAAATATATACCTACTTCTGTGACTCGAATATGAAAAAGTGAATACAATTATCAGAATAAGGGGTCAGTTTTGGAGGACAATCAAGAAAATTTAAAAAAAAGTTTGACTACGGTGCTTTGTGATATTTTATATCCAATTACTTATTGTCAGGCCCTAAGTATAAAGTTATCTCTTTTATTTGTACCTAAATTGTGTGTATCTGTGTGCCAAGTAAACCAGTTTTCTTTCTTTTTTATTTGACCTAAAATTTTAGAAAACTGCAGATCATGATGAATTAATAATGTTTCATACCTAATTAATTACAGATTACAGAAACACTTATAAAAAATCTATGGTGTTAAAGTATATATCATGTCTAAATAATTTAATAGGAACTGGACCTTTTTGTTTTAAGGATTAGAAATCATCAAATGACCCCTTCCGCTCTGGGTGGAGCGGGAGGGAGTGTCAGACTCTTACTGACTAAAACCCATCCATGCACCCTCGTAGTACCTTTTACTTTCCAGGGCCGCGGTAACTCTTTCGAACATATTCCGCGACCCTGGGGTACGGGACCCTTTGCACACAAGTGAACCTCGCACTAGACATGCCCCGTTTTGTTTTTTTTTCTCTTGATTAGCACTTGAGTGGTTGTGTCGGAAAAATATGCAGTTCGGTTAATGTAAGGTAGATTTGAAGCAGGAAAATATGAAATAACGATTGTTACTTTTGCTGAAAACTCTATTCTACGCCCCCATAGGAGACGTGTAATAATATTAGCTTTATTTATCTTACACTTTTACATTTCTATACATTATTGGTTGTGTTAGTATTTTGCTTAATCTATTTTTTTAGTATAACTTATGAATTAATTCATGTGTGTTTGTAAGGACCGCTCTGGCAGTGAAAGCTTCCTCCTTTCCTTTCCATTTCGCTCTATCTCTTGCTAGCCTGATCCATTCCAGCCATGTCAACTATTGGCCGCTTTCTAAAATATATCTCAATCCTAATCTTGATCCCGATCCTTGTCTGTAACCAATCAAAGGTGAAGATTGTATGGTGAAGGACACAAACTCAACCGTCGATTGGATACAGACAAGGATTGGATCGTCTATACGACTTCTTACGGAATAATTGCAATATACCTACTCACTTATCTTTATCAACAGTGAGATATCATCGCAACGATGAACCAAAACAATAATTTTAATGAGTTCACGCACCGCCGTTGTTTTATTCCATGTGGGAGCACTGCTCGTATCATAACAATAATATTCTGATGAAGGGGCACTGATACTTCTGTTAATATTATGTATTTTGCTAAATAATTACGGCATACGATCCCCGGGGTCAAGCAAAATAATGATGGGATTTTCCGTCAAATAGGTTTTTAGGAGTAGGTAGGTCGAGTTTGAATTTGTATCGTAAGAATGCCAAGAGGCTGTCTCGTGATCTCGTCCTCTAGTTGGTAACTTTGACCTCTGAATTTGTTTCGATGATCTGTCTCAGGGTAGTCAGCTAGGAAACACCGGCCTCATCTAGTTTAAAATGAACAAAAAGATTGACGTGTTAAAGTAGTAATAAAATCATTGTTATGGGATTTAAACAGAATATGGCGGCGAGATGGGCAGACGATATTGTTGCCGGTAGATCCTGGATGAGGTTGGCACAGCGACGTGGAGATTGCTACAAGAAAAGAGATGCCTATGCTCACCAGTGGGCGAAGTCGGGTTGTGGATGATGATGATGATGACAACGACATGTAGGTAAGGAGTTCCTTCAGAGGGTATTCAGTTGAATACCCTTCTGAATACCCCTTTGTAGAATACAAGCGTAAATGCGCGATGTTGTTAAGTGATGGTAATAATATATTTCTGATCGAATTTCGGTTACGGTGGCCCATTACAACCGAGGTTACCCATCATCAGTATCATCATTTTAGCCGAAACACGTCCACTGAAAGAACTAAGTATGCATATTGAAGCGTAAACAACGAATGATGGTTATGTCAAAAATGTAAAATCTCGAATCATATTTTCATATCAATCCAACGCGGTACTAGGCTAACATAAGTATCAAGACATTATACGCTAACACGCAGCGCTTAGCAACGTACCTAATGCAGACTGCCTGTCGCTAGCAAATTAATATACGAGTACAATGTAAAGTGATAGATAACAGGACATTATAATAACTAGTAACGTTTGTTCGACATAAGAGAGTTATGTAATAAATAAATTGTTGATTAGTGTGAAACAAAGAGGCCTAAATAAAGTGACATTCGAACAGCAATTACATACAACACAGATGATTCCTGATTTTAAAAAATATGACTCTATTTAGTCCGTCAGTTAGACTCATCATTATTCAGCCGAAAGACGTCCACTGTTGGACATAGGCCTCCCACCAAATGGGGGGGGGGTTTGCCATTATCGCCACGCTTGGCAGGCGGGTTGGCGATCGCAGTGTAGCTGTAGCAATGTATCTACAGAGAATGCTGCTGCCCATTCTCTGGTGAGTCCCTTAGTCGCCTCTTACGATACCCACGGGAAGTGATGGGATGGTGCTATTCTTTTACGTAGTCAGTTAGACAATCGAAAAATATGGGACACGTGTTTTTAACCTAGCCTAGGATACAGGTACCAATATTTTAC
This sequence comes from Melanchra persicariae, assembly GCA_947386135.1. NCBI lineage: Eukaryota > Metazoa > Arthropoda > Insecta > Lepidoptera > Noctuidae > Melanchra > Melanchra persicariae. The sequence goes on along the minus strand of OX376655.1, from coordinate 5,207,972 downwards.
AAGAAGCGATTGCCTATCTGACCTTCACCACCCAGTAACTGGGTAACACGGTACACTTTTAACTACGCCGGTCAAAGATGTACAAATGAAAGCCGAGCTTCATGCGCATGGCACGGACGAGTCTCGGTATGTAATGGTGGCGAACCCCTCCACGAACCCACCTCGGCAAGCGCTGCATAACCTGGAAGATCGACCCGTGCGGCTTGTTTTAATTAGTCACTTTGAAGCAAAAATTGTCGAAAATATCAACAACAACTGGAAAAGGCTAAGCAGATGATCTGCTTAGCCTTTTCCCAACTATATTGGGGTCGGCTCCCAGTCAAACCGGATTCAGCTGAATACCAGTATTTCACGTGGATCGGTTACCTACTAGACCTCTACAACCCATTAACAGGGTAACGCGGTAGTTCTTGGCAAGACTGGTGTCAGATTTTCTGACTTCTGACAATCCGTAACGACAGCCTAAGATCTTCAACTCCAAATGACAGCCGAGACCAACCGCTTAACGATTAAAAATTGTTAAAATTAAAATTGTCGAAACAATTCATGTAACAATTCAGGTATTGTCGGGAGAACAAAATGTAAAGCGAAAACTAGTTAGCAACCAAACATTTAACTTCAACAAACCAAGCTCATATTCCGCTGAATTTCATTCAATTCAGTGCAGCGGTAAAACCACGAAAACACACAAAATCGCAGAGATAAATAAAACTTTTACTAATTAACCGTGTCCAGCAAATAGCCAGAAAATTTTCCACGAATCACTATTTTCCATGAATCTGTTAATAAAGACAGTTTAAATAATGAAGATTTCCTTGAATTTCATCATAGTTTCCAAGCTGTCTGTTTTATTCCACTAGAGTACCTACTGGTCAGGATAGCGAATACTCCACGCGTTTGAAGCGTGCAACTATCCGTGTATGTGTGGTGCATGTGTCGTGCGTATGTGTGAACATTCACGTTTTGCATCCACGTTAGAATGCACGTGGGTTTAATAATAATATAGATCGTTGAGTGTTGGTAAAGTAGGTGGTATTCGTGTGAACGGAATATGTACTTTATTTTTAGATTAGATAGGTCTGCATGGGTAGGTGTAAGGTTTTATGTAGTTTTACTTAAATATCAAACTGCACTTTGAAAAATAATCCTAATCTTCTCGGGCATCGCGCGGGCATCGCGTGCGCGAAACTACAGAACAATAATAATAATAATACCAAAATCTGCTCTACCAGCCTGGCAGTGCAGGATCGAGCGGCGTATCGATGAGGCTAGGGCACTCATCGGCAAACTATACTGCTTCAGGGAGGGCAATACAAGACCACGTGTGATGCGCTTTGTGAGGCGGGCGTTTTCGGGGACTGGAATCAGCCCTCGAGAATACACGTCCCGAGTCACAGAGCGCATCGACTTCCTGAAGCAGAAAGTTTGTGCATGGGCAAACCGTATTCGGCGGTATAAGCGGCGGGTTGATCGATACTCGCAGAATCGCATGTTCCAGAGCGATGAAAGGTGGGTATACAGAGCTTGGGAGCGACCTGAACAAAGTGTGACGGACGTGTGCAGACCGGATGATATCGTCACGAATACATTCTGGCGAAACATCTGGTCGGTGCCCGTCTGTCATGCCGAGGGTGGTTGGATGCGCGATGTCGAGCGCGTGTGTGAAGCTATACCACCAATGGAACTTATCAACATCACCCCATTGGATGTAGCCAAAGCAGTCCGTCCGTTACCAAACTGGAAATCTCCAGGACCGGACGGACTGCATAACTTCTGGCTAAAATGGTATAGCAGCTCACACGCACTCCTGGCATCTCAATTCCAATCATCCTTAGAGTCTGGGTCGCTACCACAGTTTCTAACAACTGGCGTTACCCACCTGCTCCATAAGACAGGTAGTCCCGCGGAACCCAAGAATTATAGACCGATTACTTGTTTGTCGACGGTCTATAAACTTTTTACATCCATTCTGAGAGTGAAAATTAATGATCACATTGAGAATAACTCAATTATGTCCGCTTCTCAGAATGGATGTAGGAAAGGGTCCCGCGGCACTAAGGAGCTACTCCTCATAGACATGGCCATAAGCCAACAGGTTCGTCGATCCCGCAAGGATCTGTCGACATGTTGGATAGATTACAAGAAGGCCTATGACTCTGTGCCACATACATGGCTCATGAGGGTGCTGGAGTTGTACAAAATAGATGCAACTCTACGCGCCTTCCTTGAGTCATGTATGAGGCAATGGAAAACGGTTCTTCGATATCCAGGATGTCGACCGATTCAAGGGAATGATGAGCCTGTATGGATTAAACGGGGAATATTCCAGGGCGACAGTTTGAGTCCACTTTGGTTTTGCTTAGCTCTGAATCCTCTTAGCACACTGCTGTAGGATTCAGGCCTAGGCTATCGGTTGAGAAGAGGTGGTCAAGCCATATCTCACCTCCTTTACATGGATGATCTGAAACTCTTTGCCCCCAACAATTTGCGACTGATGGAGCTATTGAAAGTAACTGAAACCTTCAGTAGTGCCATCAGGATGGAATTTGGTGTGGACAAATGTGCAGTCATGCATGTAAAGAAAGGGGAGATTATGGAATCTGAGGGAATTCAACTCTCGGATTCCATACAGGTTAGATCCCTTAGCTCAACCGAAACCTACAAGTATTTGGGTATGTCGGAAGCGTTGGGCATTAACGGTACTGACATGAAGCAATCGCTGAAGGAGCGCTTCTTTGGCCGCCTGAAAAAGGTTTTAAACAGCCTTTTGTCGGGCGGAAATAAGGTGCGCGCCTTCAACGGTTGGGTCATGCCGGTATTAATGTACTCTTTCGGCATACTCAAATGGACTCAAACCGAACTCGACGCCCTGGATAGAAGGGTCCGTACACTGCTGACTGCAAATCGGATGCATCACCCACGATCGTCGGTGATGAGACTGTACATCCCGCGTAAATGTGGAGGTCGAGGCTTTTTAAATGCTAAGACTCTCCACAACCGCGAGATGTGCAGTCTCAGAGAATATTTTCTCAAAGCCGATGTGGGTATGCACCGAGATGTGGTCACAGTGGACAAGGGACTCACCCCGTTGTCCATGGCGAAAGAGAACTGGCGCAAACCTGTAATACTTACTACAGATGACCGCAAGGAGGTATGGAAAGGCAAGGAGCTTCACGGGCGCTTCTATCGGGCTCTTTATGGGTCCGACGTAGATTTCCCGGCGTCCGTGGCCTGGCTACGTTTCGGTGATCTCTTCGGAGAAACTGAAGGTTTTGTTTGTGCAATAATGGACGAAGTTATCTCGACGAACAACTACCGGAGGCATATTATGAAGGACGGGACGGTTGACGTGTGTCGGGCATGCCACCGTCCGGGTGAGTCCATCAGACATATTATCTCTGGTTGTTCTCGTCTGGCTTACGGCGAGTACTTGCACAGGCATAACCAAGTGGCCAGGATTATTCACCAGCAACTTGCTTTGAAATACAAACTTGTGGATTCTGAGGTACCGTATTACAAGAATGTGCCCGACCCAGTTCTCGAAAATGACCATGTCACGTTGTACTGGGATCGGTCTATCATCACTGATAGGACTATCCTCGCTAATAAGCCCGATATAGTGGTGATAGACCGATTAGCGCGCCGCACAATGATAATCGATGTTACCATTCCACATGACGACAACCTCGTGAAAGCTGAGAAAGAGAAACAAATCAAGTATCTTGACTTAGCGCACGAGGTTGTCGACATGTGGAATGTGGACTCGGCTGTCATTGTGCCGATCGTCGTTACGGCCAATGGCTTGATAGCCAAAAGCTTCGACGACCACCTGTCGAAGCTGGCGTTGCGCAGTTGGGTAAAGGGCCTGATACAGAAAGCAGTACTCCTCGATACGGCTCGTATTGTGAGGAGGTTCCTTTCTCTGGAGCCCTAACCACCGGTAGCTTGGACCCAGCTCCCGACACCGGCGGACTACTATTTTTATATTTTTAAATGTTTTTTTATTGTTTTTTTTTGTTATTGAAATATTTAAAAATATAAAATGTATGTTAAAAAAAAAAATAAAGAGAATAATAATAATACAACGTGTAACAGAGTAAACGCAATACCTCTTAAGGGGTCTGTACAGGAACGTGAGGCAGGTGCTTTTCAATTATTGATTTATTGGTTTGGATATAATATTTTTATTCGTCTATTTACAAGCAGGGTGTATCAAGAATTAAATAAATTTTTAAACAGATCTTTTACAATGGATCGAATGAGAACAAACGCGTGCTGTGATTGGTCACCGACGTTGGCGAGCCCTCATTCGTGGATAAAAAATGTGATGTTCCGGTGCGTCGATAGATGGCGTTAGTAGTCGCGCCAACATGCCGGCCGCCTTGGAAGCTCCAGCTTCCAATTAAATTATGTATTTATGCTGCCGCTTGACTGGAGACGCCGCAGGCTGCATTCATGTTGTCGTCCTCTGCTGATGATACAGGTAGAGGGCAGATTTTGGAGAATGCCCGTTGTACAGGTCCCGTGGCAGTCTGGATGGTGGCGACACGCGACACGCCATCTTTTCCTGGGAAAATATGGGTAACTCTGCCCATACGCCATTTTAGAGGTGGTAAGTTATCCTCCTTGATAACAACAAGCGTGTTTAAGGCTATGTCTTGACTGTTCGTCTTCCACTTCGTCCTTGTCTGAAGCTCAGCAACATATTCTTGTGACCAGCGTTTCCAGAAGTGCTGTTTTATTTGTTCAACTCTATGAAACCTTGTCAAGCTGTGAGTCCGTGCTTCGGTGAGGTCTCTGCAGGCTGGCGCAGTGAGTGGCCGGCCGATGAGGAAATGAGCTGGGCTTAGTGGACGAAGATCATGTGGATCTGAGGACATAGGTGTTATAGGACGGGAGTTCAGGACTGCCTCGATCTGTGCCAACACAGTGCTGAACTCCTCGTACGTCAAATTAGCGGTACCCACGACACGCTTAAGGTGGAACTTGCAAGATTTTACTCCTGCTTCCCATAATCCCCCAAAATGAGGAGCATAAGGGGGAATAAATTTAAATTCAATATTGTCAGTTGATAATTTATCAATTATTTGCTGTGAATTTTCTTCAAACATTTTATTAATTTCTTTCATGGCCCCAATGAAAGTTCTTCCGTTGTCGGAGAAAATTTGGGCTGGTTTACCTCGTCGTGAGATAAACCTTTTAAGTGCTAATATATATTCTTGAGCAGCTAACGTACTGACAAGCTCTAGGTGAATGGCCCGAGTAACAAAACAAACGAATATGCAAATATAGCCCTTTTCTAGTTTGGCCCCCCTTCCTTTGCGATTTAGTACGGCTATGGGCCCAGCATAATCCACTCCACATCGAATGAATGGGAAACCAGGTTCTATTCGTTCAGACGGAAGGTCGCCCATGATTGGCGTTAGGGTTTTACCTTTCATTCGAGTGCAGCGGACACACTGGTGGACAACCCTTCTGGCTAGGTTTCTCCCCCCTAACGGCCACCAATTCTCACGCACGGTAGCCAATAACAACTGGGGACCAGCATGAAGAAGCTCTTTATGTTGATGTTGAAACAACAGCTGTGTGAAGTTATGTTTACTCGATAAAAGTATCGGGTGTTTCTTCTCGTAATCAAAATCAGGTGAGTTACTAAGACGGCCACCTACTCTAATTATATCCCTTTCGTCTAGAAATATATTTAGCCTAGAAATCGAACCTGAAGTTTTTAATGCTAAGTTACGTTTTAAATTATCATATTCCTTGGGAAACGATTCGCGTTGAGCGAGGCGCGCTAACGACTGTAATGAGTCATTCAATTCATCTACTGATAACGGCCCATGTGTACGATCTTTCTTTGGTGTGCGTGAGTTATGTATGTATCGCAACAGGTAAGCGCTGGCTCGCACTATACGCTGATAAGAACGAAAACTTTCAAAATTAATAACGCTATTCTGTGTTACATCACAAACCATAACGGTAGTCGTTTGTGATTTCAGTTCTGGTAAATCGGAGTGAATAGTCGCAGATCGCTGTGACCATGATGACTCAGGATTTTTTAAGAACTCAGGTCCGCTCCACCACAGATTACTGTCAATGAGTACATCCAGACTAAGACCGCGCGAAACCAGATCCGCGGGGTTGTTTTTGGTGCCTACATGTAACCATAACGCTTTACTTGTTATTTCATTAATCTCAACTATTCTATTTTGGACGAATGTCTTTAACGTATGTGGCGACATTCGTAGCCAACCAAGGACGATTGTTGAGTCTGTCCAAAAGTAAATTTTGTGGAAATTTACACGTAATGACTCGATAATTTTCCTATATAACCGCGCGCCTATTAAAGCCCCACACAGCTCTAGTCGGGGTATACTGACCGGTTTAATTGGTGCAACTTTACTTTTCGCACATAATAATCTAATAGTCACCGGTGAGTCATCAGAGTAGGTGCGAACATAGGCGCATGCACCATACGCGCTCTGTGACGCGTCCGTAAATACGTGTAATTCTATGAACTGTGTGTGTGCACTCATAACATGACGTGGTATACGTAATTTATGCAAATATTGAAGTGTGTCAACAAATTTTTCCCAGGACAACGCAACATCACTGGGAACGGGATCGTCCCAATTTATCTTGCACAACCACAATTTTTGCATCAATATTTTAGCTACAATGACAGCCGGCGTTAAAATACCTAATGGATCGTATATTTGTGCAATTATCGACAACATGGTACGTTTACTTAGTATTGTCGGTCTAACTACTTGTGTGGTGAAATGAAGTTCATCACCTTTATTATACCAACCCAATCCTAATGTCTTACTTTGACAATGTTCGCCCAATGACAATCCCTTGGATATTTCGTGGGCACTGATATCAACGTTAAACAGCCACTTACGCAACGGTAAACAAGCCGAGTTTAAAGTATTTCTTAACTTTTCACATATATCTAGTAAGTTATTTAAATCGTTGTCACCGAGGATGACGTCATCAACGAAAAAATCATCCCGGATCACTTTCGAAACCTGTTCATCCTCACATTCCAACGCGAGCTGACGCAAGCATCTCATACTAAGGTATGGTGCAGACGCGGTGCCATACGTCACGGTGTTAAGGCGATATACACATATTGGGTCCGATGGAAGTTTACGCCATAATATCAATTGTAAATCTCGTTGGTCTGGTTGTACAAGAAAATTTCGAAACATTTTTTCAACGTCTGCACAACCGACGTATTTATATTGCCTAAAGCGTAGTAATATGCTAAATATGTCATTCTGAAGTGGTGGACCAATATGTTGAATATCGTTCAACGATTTACCGGACGACGTCGCCGCGCTTGCATCGAAAACAGTGCGCAGTTTAGTCGTACTGCTATTTTCATTAATAACGCCGTGATGCGGTAAAAAATAGTGAGGTGACTCATAAGTTTCAACGCGACTCATGTGTCCGAGCCTTTCATACTCTTCCATAAAATCTACGTATTTTTCCCTAAATTGTGGCAAACGAGTGAATTTTCGTTCCAACGACAACAAACGTTTTTCAGCCGCTGTGTAACTGTTTCCGAGCACATCAGCTGATTCCTTTAAAGGAATGCGTACGGAAAACCTACCATCTTCCATACGTTTTGTCGTTTTAACAAAAATATCTTCGCACGCACGTTCGTCAGCACTAAGAATATTTTTAACGTTATTGTTTATTTCTTCGAGTTCCCAAAACATTTTCAACTGTGTGTCAATTGTTTGGGAGAAATTACATTGCACACTTTTAACGTGAAGCGTGTTATTATGTAAAGGTCCCGAAACTATCCAACCCAACTTTGTGTTTTGTAAATATGGTCCATTATTTAACTTAATTTTGCCATCACACAATAATTCCCAGAACTTATCCGCGCCTATCAGTATATCGATATCTGACGGTGAGTAAAAGTTCGGATCCGCGAGTTGAATATTGTCAGGTATACTCATACTATTTACATCGACACTAAATGTGGGTAACTGATTTGTAATGCACGGTAATACTAAACAATCAATGTTCATACAATACGAATTTAACCTTGAACGTAATTTTATTTTACAAATGTGGGTGGACTGCGAAATTGTTTGACCTACCCCAGCAACGTGATAAGTAGACTGTAATAACGGTGCATTTAATGTTTCACATAACGATTTCTTTATGAAACAATGTTGACTGCCATTATCAAGCAGAATACGTACAGTATGATATTCGTTATTATAATCTGCTATATCCACTAACGCTGTGGACAGCAAAACGTTGGGTAATAACGAATATTCCCGATTACTGTTTTGCGAATCTGAATTATTAGTCGTAACGTGTAATGATGCAGAGACAGTGGAGACGTTAGCGGTGACCAGCTGTGCTGACGCACTCGATCCGCTCACCTGTGATGCGCCGTCTACCTGCCTATCAACATGAAGCAAACTGTTGTGCTTTTTATTACACAACCTACACGGCCCAAACTTGCATTCGTCAAGTGGGTGGGTTGTGCGTAAACAATTGATACATAGTTTATGCGTTTTAACTATATTATTCCTGTCTTGGACAGACGAATTAAGAAACCTTGAACATGAATAAATCGCGTGATTACCACTACACATCACACACATGCGGCTTTGCTTTGTCTTGGCGATCGTATTACCCTTATTGTTATTGTTACTAACGTGCGTAGCAACATGAGTATGTGAATATTGCTTCTTAGAGTGTGTTTGTTCGCTGCCTTTGTTCTCGTGGGATTTGTTATGATTCACTTTAATCATTTCCAACACGTCGGCCCTGTCTTTGAGAAATTTAAGCAAGTCATCTAGTTTCAAGGCTGACCTTGACTCAATTAACGAACTAGCTGTACCTTTAAAATCTTCCCATTCGCGTTCAGTTGCCTGATCTAATTTGGAAACGACCATATAAATGATTAAAGTGTCCCACGAATCCGTTGGTTCACCTAACGTTTTAAGGGCACGCAAGTTTCTCAAAACAATATCTATTAAATTCCTAATCTGGGAACCAGATTCTTTATTCAACGATGGAATTCTAAATAATGCCTTCACATGATTATGAACCAATAGCCGCGGATTATTAAATCTATTCTCTAATAGCTCCCATGCGTGAGTATAGTTGTTAGCCGTAAATTCAAGTGCACTTATAACGTGTGCCGCGTTACCGGACAATGACGATTTTAAATAATGAAACTTTTGAACAGGATCCAAATCATCGCGATCATGAATCATACTAACGTAAGAATTTTTAAACTCTAGCCAGCCGTCGTACGAACCGTCAAAGGAAGGTATTTTAATATCGGGTAATTTTATGCCTATCGGCTTACATGTTGAAACACTAGACTTGTCAGCTACCTCCTTTTGCAACAAAAGTTTCGCAGAAGCTACAACACTATAAAATTGATCTTCAAAACGATCTCTCTCTTCCAGCTGTTTTGCAAGATCGAGATCTTCTGTTACTTCTTCTTCAATTTTAGTCTGTATTTCATTATACATGTCTATCAAACTCGAAGTACTCTCAACACGCAAATTTAATTCAAATGACTGTTTATCACTCAAGGGTAAACTGAACCTTTTAACGTAATTTTCAAAGAGCGTTAATCTACCTTTTAAAACTCCTCTTTTCTTAATCAAATCTGACAATTTTGCCTCACTCATTTTGGGAACTAAGAAAATCAGGAGTAACTACTTACAATTTGCCAATGATGCTCGCGAACCAATGTAGGTGCCGTCGTGTAGGTAGGTACCGCCACTTGAGCACTGGAAATAGATAACAGCACAAACTTAACACAAATCGAGGGATGAGGTTGGAAACGGAAGGGAAGTTCAGACCTGCCACTCCTGTCGATGCCTTAACGATGTAGTTCTTCGCTCGATACGTGAATCTCCTCTTCGTATTTTCATGCGACGAATCTTCGAAGATCTCAAGCTTGAACTCCTTATCCGGCTCGAAGGACCATTTTATGTACAGGAACGTGAGGCAGGTGCTTTTCAATTATTGATTTATTGGTTTGGATATAATATTTTTATTCGTCTATTTACAAGCAGGGTGTATCAAGAATTAAATAAATTTTTAAACAGATCTTTTACAATGGATCGAATGAGAACAAACGCGTGCTGTGATTGGTCACCGACGTTGGCGAGCCCTCATTCGTGGATAAAAAATGTGATGTTCCGGTGCGTCGATAGATGGCGTTAGTAGTCGCGCCAACAGGGTCATTCTACTCATCATTATGAACAACTTTTACAATGGGACCAACCCCGAAATCGCGAAAAAAAATCAGCTGTTCAGTACATTTTGTCGAGTTGCGCGCACAAAAATGTATCCCAGCAGTCAATTTTTTTTATCGCGATTTCAGTGTTGGTCCCATAGTGAAAGATGTTCAGAATTTATGAGTAAAATGACCCCTTAAGAGGTATTGCGTTTATTCTATTACACGTTGTATAAAATACCTTAACTAAGTAATAATAGAGTTTCAAAACGCGTGAATCGGGCGACATAATTATGTGTCGCCAGCGCTCAGTGACATTTTCAATACGACACACCGGTGTGTCGGCGGAGCTTGACCAGTTTGTTAAAATGCTAGATACAATTTCAGGACCAGTTTAAAAGTTTTTGTAGCTTTAGATCGTCATTATTTTTAGTAGTAATAATACACATACACAAATTACGAAAGTCCGAATGTCTTAACCGCTCCGGCCCCGGCGACACACCGGTGTGTCGCGAATTTAATGTTTATTTACCTATTACATAAGATTTACTTTTTTTTGGGAATTTTCACATGTCGGGGCCGCAGCGGTTAAACAAGCTTGGCATATCAAATCTCGTTTTCTTTCAGAATTAAATTCGCATAGTTACTAAGACACAGAGGTATTAAAACCATGATTTATGAAACTTTGAAATATATATTAAAGTTACACAAAGTGTCACAGAATAAACGCATTATCTTTTATAGGATCATTGTACATATTCACATCATTATTACAACTTTTACTAGCAATCGACTTTTTTGCGATTTCAGGGTCGGTCCTATATTGAAAGTTGTTCATAATGATGAGTACAATGACCCCTTAAGAGGTATTGCGTTTATTCTGTTAGACGTTGTATAAGTGGACTGTAAAATACATTAATGGTACAAAATTAGTAAGTCAAATATTTGTGCCAATAGAAGCGAAAATAAAAATAAGTAACTCAGTTTACTTTTCAAGTACTCAAATATTAATTCAAAAGGCACAAAATGTGCGTTTGATGTTTCGTTAGTAAACTAAACAATATTCGAAGAAGATATCAACTTGTTCAGACATATTTATTTCGTTCGTTATGAAACATTTAGAACTTCTACATGACTTTAACGCTTACTTGATATTATTTCAATTTTGTTTTCTTCTAACTTGTGAAGGGCAAAGAAGAAACTTATTTCTAAAGATCTAATAGACATAAGGGTTATGGATTCATTTGAATATGCTAATTAAATTATTTAAAATTATTATTAAAACCTAAGTAAAAATAAATTTCATAGTCGATTACTATTGGTAATCTTTCATGAGTAATCATGAGAAATATGTCTGTGCCTCTCATCTATACTCCATCCGAGTGTAGGTAGTTAACTAAAGGTAAACAAAAAAACCACGTGACAGGGTTACCCGGCTAAACGTAATACCAGTCACTTCAGTTGCCATGCTACGTTACAGTTGTACTCTTCAATTTAGCAACGATATTAACGAATAATAACGTTGATAAATTGAAGCTGAATAGACTGGTATTACGTTTAGGGCCAATTTCACCACTGAAACTGAACGCGATCAGCGAATAAACCACGTTTATGAGCTGTCAGTGTCATTATTTTTCTATGGAATATTTACACTGACAGCTCTTGAACGCAGTTTAGATGTACTAATCGCGTTCAGTGTCTTTGATGAAATCCGCTCTTAGTCGGTTAACTAAGTCACGTGGTTTTTTTTGTTTACCTTTAGTTAACTACCTACTCGGATGGAGTAAATATACGAACATACAAACTGTGGATCACTTTGCCATCGTCTGTGTTCCCTGCACCGACATGTTTTACGTCTCACGCAAACGACTGATCTCTGACCGACCTTTTTTTGATGAGTGGTCTCTCGCAGGTCAACCTAAGAGGTTGTCATCTGCTGAACCGGACTTGCCTGTGACGGCTTTAATAGAAATATTAAAGTCTCCAGCCAGGGCTTATAAAATCTTACAAACTAAGCGACTACACGCTAAGGCACCCCTTGTGGGGTACGAACGTCGGCTTAGGGCGTCGCTGGGGGAGGACAGCTAGGGATGGGCTGGATCGAACTAGGATTATTATTAAGCCGGACCGACCAACAAAAATAGATTTAAAAAAAAACATCTAACGTAGTATTTAAATCAATGAACTATTGACAATCTGTATGGGGATAGAATGTAATGTTGTCAAGAGTTTAAAAACATGATTTATCTAAATAAATTATGATCATTTCCAACTGTAAATTTAATTATTCATTTACGTTCTATATATGACACTAAAGATCTGTGTGTTATTCCATTTGTTCATTCGATGGCCTCCTCTAGCAATTGTTGAGTTCGTCTAGCGAAAAGCTCATTGGTTGATAGAATCATCGAACCGTAAAAACAAAAGACAATCAAAAACTAAGAGCCCAAGTTTAACTAGCTACTAGCTATAGTTAGTTTAATCTCAAGTTACCTAATTAGTTACTTCGAGAACTTATAGTCAACATGCGAGCAACCGAGCAACGGATTTACTTTATTTAGGTATCGGAAAATGTTCTTTTTCCTTTTCACAATTAACCTTTTGTCTTTGATGTCAAATGCTGGAACGAGGTGGATGAGGTGATGGAAACATCGTTTCCAGACGATGCCTGGGCACGCTAGCTTCGAAGGTTAAGCAAACTTTTGAACGGCCCTCTTTACTTTTTAAATAAACTTGAGTGCAATATAATCGACCCACCTCTTGACTGGTTTATGGCGTGATAATAATGATTAATGTGTTAGGTTCAATACTATCTGATAGACAGAAAAGTAAGGTTTCTTTTGTAAGTCATCAAATTAGTTTTTATTGATTTTCCGGACTGTAAAACAAAGTCAGTTTGAGGTGAATTTTTTGTTTTTTTAAGTGTTTGCACAAAAAAACGATCGAATGTCGTCAAATTGTATCGCCACCCTCTATTCTCTGCCATTTAGGACCAGTCCCTTTCTAAGGCAGAGGTAATGTTTTTACCACCATATTTCACACTTCAGAAATCGTTGATAACGGTACCATTAGGAATAAATTCTATTGTTTTATTTTTTTTTTTTTATAGCAATAATTCATGAAATATTTATTTAGGATAAAAAACATCTATCCATAATTTATTTATTACAATTCTGGCATATTTTTTATTTCCAAATTGTTATGCCCGTTAAAGGATAAAGAAGAGCCTTAGGTATATTATAACAAACCCGCTTTATCCCATTGCTTGGCAGAGCCTCCTCCCGCCATTCCCCTGTCCGGCCCCGGCGACACACCGGTGTGTCGCGAATTAATCGCGAATTTAATGTTTATTTACATAATATACATAAGATTTACTTTATATTAGGGAATTTTCACATGTTGGGCCGGAGTGGTTAATAACGATTTTCTGATTCTTCTTTCCAATTCTTAAGTAAGACAAGAGGCCCTAGACACTGTGCCATTCAATTAGCGAATGCGACTGTCAAAATGCCAAAACGTAGGAATTTGATCACGTGACATTTCGATAGCATCTGTCAATCCCGTACATTTTTGACGTATTGACAATCGCCTTCGCCACGCTACCGTTGACAGAACCTCACTTGTCTCGAGCCCCGGTCGTCATGCGAAGGTACATTAAATTGACACAAAATAAAGCCTTCATAACTACACAGAGTACCCAAATGCGCAACAGATTCTGCAGTATACCAAAACCCTTTGTGAGTTAGCTCAAAGAACGGATATCGTTGTTCACGTTATGTAGAGCACTTGACCTAGAAATATTTTATGCTGTGGCACCGACCGCTCTTGACATTGTCGAGATTAAATGGCTGACGGGAGGCAATAAATTATTACTTACCTACATAGTTATATTATGTATTATTTTATCGTAGGTACAAAAAGCAATGAACTGGGGAAAAGCAGTTACTTTTACTAAGTATAATGAGGATGACTTTTAATTTATTTATCGATCTTTCAGAAGATAAAAGTACTTATGAATATCCAAAACTTTTACTATGAGACCATGAAATAAAAAATCTGTATTTTTGTTTAGTAATGCGAACATAAATTTTAGGGTCCCGTACCCGAAGGATAACAAACGGAACCCTTATTACTCAGCCTCCGATGTCCGTCCGTCCGTCTGTCTGTCAGCGGGTTGTCTCATGAAACGTAATAGGTAGCATTAGTGATTTCCAACAACTATAAACAAATTGAAATTTCTTAAGTATCACTGACCTATCACGGCATATGTATGACGAAGAATATACATATTTATTTATAACGAATGGAAAATAAAGGGAAATACAACAAGATATTATTTTTATTGCAGTGTCGTAAATGGATAAAATAAAGCTTATAATCCTATTTGAATTATAGATTATAGACAATTGTGTCTCGTATAAAGTTCACAGATTATGTTCCGGTTTTTATAGAGGACAATTTATCACTGTTTTATCGCGTGATTTCATAGTACACACCAATGAGTGATTGAAATTATATCAATATTATTGTATGATGCAGACAACGCCAAATAAAAACTGAAAGTAGGTTTAAGTCATCTAGCACGTCATATTCAAAAGTCAAAACCTATGTTCTCGTTAGCAAAGAGCTAATTGTTAAGTGAATAGGAAAAAATAGATGCCGGAAAATATGTAGTAATGCTTAAGGAACAGTCAATAAGTTTACCTACCAATTCAAAGAATAAAAGGTATATGTTTAATTTATGCAAATCGTGTGCCAAATTTCATCCAAATTCGTTCAGTTGTCATTGATTGACAAGTTTTTTAATCAATGACAACTTTAAAATTCAGACTTTCACATAGTCAAGAATAATCAGAATAATCTTAAAGCTTGTCTGCATCTACACTAATATCAGCAGCTATCATCGTTTTACTTATTGTACTCAGTCTTGTGTATTGTTCAGAAATAAACTTGTTATTATTTTATTATATTTTTCTAATAACTCAATAATAAGTATGGTACAAAATATTATAAAGAGAAAATATTTTTGTTTGTAATGAATAAGCTCTAAAACGTAAACGTGGGTGTCGTAAGAGGCCACTAAGTGGACTCACCAGAGAATGGGCTGTAGGTAGCATTATCTAGGTACATTGCTACAGCTACACTGTGATCGCCAACCCGCCTGCCAAGCGTGGCAATTATGGCAAACCCCCCCATTTGGGGGAGGCCTATTTCCAGCAGTGGACGTCTTTCGGCTGGTATGATGTTGATAAAGCTCTAAAACTACTAGACGAATTTTAAATATTCTTTCACCAGTAAAAAGCTTTATTATCACTGAAGAACATGGTCTATATTATTTCAAAAAGGGGACAAACCCGCGGGCGAAGTGCTAGTCTATAATATAGGGCTGGATGTTGATATGGCACTTGAATATTGGACTATCGGACCCCTAGTTATCTCCACTATCTGGATAGTGCGTAAACGTAATCTTTGTTTTGTTTGAGCGCGGTACAAACCGATATAATCGGCTTACAACTGTACCAAAAGATAAACACGTTAACATACATAATATTGTTTTGTACAGTAACATGTTTTGGGTGAAGTAATATAATAACATAATCAGTCTGTTCGTGACAAAACAAATACAATCTGAAGAGGGGATTGGCACAAAGAAAGGGATGACTATGCAAAGCATTAGGCGAAGTCGAGACGTGGATGATTATGTTTGAGAGTCTCGTGAAAACTGAAAAGCATAAAAAGAAGAACCAAGGAGCAGGTATATTGATAACACCTTACAATATCCAAAAGGGCTCTGATACGGCTTCGAAAGGAAGGGAAGGTTCCGATGAGGCGAACGCATTTAAATCAGAAGACGCAGTATTGTTAGAACCGCCTTATAGTGGACTGATGACCTAGTGAGGGCCAATAAGCAACAATAAACAATTTCAGCAAATCTCTGAAATGATATTGGAATTTAAGAAATAGGAAGAAAAGAAGGGGAACGGGGTAGTGAGGGAATTAAAATGTTGCTGACTTAATTACCATTCAGACCCCCCCCGT
This sequence comes from Melanchra persicariae, assembly GCA_947386135.1. Taxonomy (NCBI): domain Eukaryota; kingdom Metazoa; phylum Arthropoda; class Insecta; order Lepidoptera; family Noctuidae; genus Melanchra; species Melanchra persicariae. The sequence goes on along the minus strand of OX376655.1, from coordinate 5,191,702 downwards.
CCCCCATGTCATCAAAAATAAACAAAACAAAGACCCCCCTCCCCGTTTGGTGCTTACGTTATACTTGAACTGTCTCTTTCAGCTGTTGTAACGACTTCTTTCAGAGGTTGCACAATGGATAGTCAACACAAAATCTTATCTTCCGTGATTCCCAAACTGCTACAATTAATTTAGCCACAAGGAAAAATACTTCCAATCAAAACACTCGATTTATCCTCATACGTTTAGGTACGTTTAATCAAAACCTTACTCTATACAGCTGGGACTGATAATATTTGTATGATAGCTAAGTTCGATAAACTCCTGACTTTAAGATGGTGACCTATGAAGTCATGCGTACAGACTAAATGTAAATAATGATTAAGCACATACAACGTATAACAGGATAAACGCAATACCTCATAAAGGGTCATTATGAACAACTTTTACTATAGGACCAACGCCGAAATCGCGAAAGAAATGTTTTGTAAATTTTTGTTTTGCACACAAGGAGCAGTCGATTTTTCTTTTCGCAATTTCGGTGTTTTGGTTCCATCATAGAAGTTGTTCATAATGATGGGTATTACCTGCCTAAATATTATCGGAAATTATGTGTATTACCGGAAATAAAAACATTTTTTATTTTTAAAACGGAACAACTATCTGCAGGCCATACAAATATTTGTTCCGTGTGGGAATCGAACCCGCGACACGAAGCGCAGCAGCCAATTGCTCAACCACTGCGCCAACTGTGTCGTCAAGAACTCAAAACTCGAAGCATTTATTTCAATTAAACCCTTTACAGGCCCTTTTGAATAGGGTAGATGACTAAAAAAATCTAACTAGTCCGTCAGATAAATTTCCAAAAAATATTGAACGCATATTATTTCTTTTTTCACGTAATAAAAAAATATATACAGAGCATATAATATATATATAGATATATATATACATATTATATATATAGATACAGAGCGTTGAAAACTCGTGTTCTAATCTAACTGACGGACTAAATAGAATTATATATTTTTGAACCAGGAATCATCCCTATTGTCAAGGTCGGTCAGTCAAAAGAGATGAAGCTATTTGCACGTTCCAAAGCGTAGATCTCTATAGAGAAGAACGTGCAAGAAACTCTACGGACACTCTTTTTAATATTTTTTTTACGGCGAGACGTCTGGGGGTCGATTCTGCTATTGCAATCGTGTCTCAATGACCGGTCAGTGATCGAATATTTGACAACTTTGACAGTTTTTGTATAGGAAATGTGTCAAAAGTTTGACGTTATACGTCAAAAATCGATCATTGACCGGCCATTGAGACACGATTGCAATAGCAGAATCGACCCCCTGTTGTTATGCTGCGCCGTGTCTTCCATTTTACAACAAGAAGAAAGTCGTAGGAAGACAATTTATATATAACTCGTTACTTATTCTGGATGGCTAACCATGCAATCATAGTCCATATATTTATATAAATTTCATTCCAACTTAACACACTACTACAACGGGGCACAGTCTGAAACAAATTAATCAATTATTAATCCATTACAGCTGGTGCGTGCAGGGGGGGAGGGGTGGTCAATCTTCTCTTCGTCACACTACGCTTCAGTACCCATACCTTTAAATCATCTTTCACGTAATCCGTTCATTCTTTCTTTCAAAACCTAACCTAGCTCTTTGCTTCGCCGTAGTCCTGTAAAAAACATTAATTTCGGCATGTTTACCTTCTTTCAAAGAGCACCTGTATGAGAAAACGAAAGCGGCAAAACTTACCTTTCCTTTGAACATGTGCTCAAAAGGTATAATTACGTTCGTTGATGGCACATCAAAGCTCACGAAATATTAAACACACTTAATTAGCCAGCAGAGGGCGCCTCGTAATCGTTTTACTTCGGCGTCTTGTTTCAGTTTTCAGTTCATACAGACTAAGCTGGTTGTGAGACCTATGAATTAAAGGAGGTGGCTCTTAATTCAGATGGACCGCTAAGTTGAAGAGATCCTAACTTAACGTTACAATATCCCAATATTTTCATCTTGCTTTCATTTTTAAGATTTCCATGTAGACCATGCATAAATTAAATAATTAAAACGTTTTTTTTTTCTTCTTTGGCAACTGAGCCGATAACGACTATTCTGCCAGTGTCTTAAAACGCTTTATAATTTTAAAATGTCCGTTTAAATTTTCACGCGAAAATTGATGATGATTTTAGCAGAACAGATTTTGGGCTTTATCTGACCAAGAATTATCATCATATCAGCCGAAAGACGTCCACTGCTGGACATAGGCCTCCACATAAGTGTAACAAATGTAATTAAATTATTTTACTGGCAGACAACGAACTAGCCTAAACTGCTGAGTCAAAGGTAACTGAAGCAACGTTTCTGAAAATATAAAAATCGTAATCAGAGTTTTTGTGATCGTTCTTCATTTGTGCCGATGGAAAATTTTCCAAGTAGCTTATCGAGCTATAAAAATTAACATGTGTATAATAATATATGATTTGTAATGTCATTATCCATGTTTTGTCATAAACGTCTTAGGACCGATTTTACAATCGTCAAATTTTTTCCTAAAGAATAAATATTAACTTTATCACATTTTCCTCACAAAAGCTGTAAAACTGCCATATTTACACCTCTAATAAAAGTTCTCTGACCATTGAAAAATTGACCCTTAATCATTTAACTAAACGCGTGCTCGGGTTCAGACGCCAGTTCGGACAACACAGAATTTCATGATACAAACACGAAATATTAACTTAGCAATGCAGATCCCACCTTCGTTACATGTGTCAATAATGTAAAACAACCCGACCACTGTTTTGTTATCATAGCATTATTGTGTAAGTAATAGGAAAGTTTCATAAGATAAATAAATATAATCTCGCTACTCCATAATAAAGAGGGTTTAGAACACTGCATTGTTTGATCAGTGAGGCATCTCTTTCATGAGATCTGATCAGTCAGACATGCATAAGGATCATGATTCCTTATTTATTACCCGGCTGCAAGACAACAGACACGGGTTTTTGTATTAGGCTTTTTAGGCAAAAGTCAAGTCATATTCAGGGTTACTTTGGAGGCAGTACGCAAATTTTACGTATGGCAAGATCATCATCATCTGCCAAGTCTTTTCCCAACTTTATTGGGGTCGGCTTCCAGTCAGACCGGTTACAGCTGAATACCAGTATTGTACGTGGAGCGGCCGCCTCCCAGACCGCCACCACCCATGGGGTAACACGATATAATTCTTGGCAATACTGGAGTCAAATTTTCTGGTTTCTAACAATCCGTAACGACTGCCAAAGATCCACAAATGACAGCCGAGACCAACGGCTTAACGTGTTTTCCGAGGCACGAAGGAATCTCGGTATGTTAAGATGGCCACCCATCCACAGACCGACCCTGGCAAGCGTTGCTTAACCTTGAAGATCGACCCATGCAGCTGATAGTTTTGCGACAACTGCGACGTATAGCAAAACAATTAAAAATAATTAGACATGTAATTTATTATGTTTTAATCATGTTTCGAACAAAAAAATCAAAAGTAAAGAAATCATAGTCAGTTTCCGATAGGTACTAAAACGAGGTAAGTGATGCCAAATCTTCAAAAAAAATATTGATATCATTTTATTTCTTGCAATATGTTCTATACTTCTGAACCTGTAGGCAACAGCGGCTCTGAATTTCCACTTCCTCCTCAGTCTCCATTTAAGCCATGCCATTTACCGGAATAAAAAGTAGCCTATGTGTTATTACAATACATGAACTACATGTGTTCCAAATTTCATTCAAATCCCTTCAGCCGTTTTTACGTGATTGTTGCACAACAACAACAACACATACAAACTTTCACATTTATAATATTATTAGTAGGATAGGATTAACAATACTGATAGAATGAAAGAAAATGCGCGCTGTCTTCGAAGTAACCCTGCAGTGTGAGTACTAGGAAAGATTAATAACATAAAATAAATAAATAATTATCTCACCACTTCATAATAAAGAGGGTTTAATACACGGCATTGTTTGATCAGTAATACAACTCTTTCACGAGATCATCTGATCAGTAAACATGCATAAGGATCATGATTCCAGAGAGGGAGACATTCCGAATCGACCAATATTTTTTTTGTCAAACAAACCACATCAATCAAAAAAAAATTGATGAAGATTTGAAACAATGAGAAGACACACTCTCAGACGCAGATTCAACCAATCTTGGCTCACCTGAGCTCATCTTGGCAGACTGGACTCCCGTGGCTAAGATTGGTCCTTGGAAGCTCAGGAAAAAGTGGCCTTGCAGGGTGACAAAAACTGTAAAAGCTTAAAGTTCAATAAAATCAATATGATCACCAGCCACTCTTGACATCTTAAAATTCCACCAGCGTACTTCGATACTATCAAAGATCTCTTTACAAGTCTAGACAGCATCCCAAGAGCGCATTCAAATCGACAAATGACGGGCGTTAATACAAAATCAAATAAAGTAAGATGAATGGAATATATTTATAATACCTACTTTATTTACCTAAAACGTGAGTTATAATCACGCCACTTTCATCGCAGTCGTGAATGCTACCGTGAATATCACTCTATTTACGCATGACAAGAAACGGTCATTGAAATATTTACGCTTTAGGTTATTTTGGTGGTTGTTCTTGTGACCTAGACAGAATAAGGTCAGACGTGCGATCATTCATAGCTTGAATCATGGGGAAGTCGTTCAACAATAATTTCATTATTATTTTAGTTATTTGCGGTTTTAATCTGCGGTATACGTAACTGAACAGGTAAATGGAATTTTCACTAATATACCAAATAGGTACAGTTATACATATGTCATGACGTTTATAATGACAAAACAACAACATTCAGTTCCCTATATGCTTGAGATAAAGATGCCGCCATCAGTGGAGACTGCTCCTCTGTTAGCTGTCACTGGCAATTTTAATATTTGATACATAAAATTGTTTTTTCTTTCTTGAGATTGTTCTCACATATAGAAGCATTAAGAATAATGTAACCAGATTTTTGTAAAACACTAATGGCTAGTTGTATTTATGGCTATGTCCAATAGTGGACGTCTATCGGCTGATATGATGATGATGATTAATGGTAAGACTGTCCGTGGAGTTTCTTGCACGTTCTTCTCCATAGAGACCCACGCTTTGGAACGTGCAAATATCTTCATGTTTTTTACTGACTGACTTTGACAATTCAAAAGTACCTATTTATGGTTTATTTGAAATAAATGCTGTGACAATATTTTGTAAGCATGTGATAACCATAATGCAAACCTTACTCCGTGTGCAGTTAGAGTGAAAAAATGTTGGAGTGTGATGTGATAACCATAATGCAAACCTTACTCCGTGTGCAGTTAGAGTGAAAAAATGTTGGAGTGTGTTGAGTTCTGTTTCCAGAAAGTTTTTTAGCCAAGAGTGAAAAGATTATTTATAGTCAAGGCCAGCCGGTCTATTCTGTCAACATCTCACCGTGTACACTTGGGTGAAGTGAGCGACGGGTTAGCTGTGTTTCCATCTCGTTTTATATGGTTTGACAGTCAACTCGTCATTCACTTCGCCTAAGTTTTCACTTCGACATGTTAACAGAATCGCCTTGCTGCTTCACTGTCGACCACATCACCGCTTACCATCAAGTGTAATAAAACCGGACAAGTGCAAGTCAGTCTCGTTCTTAAAGGGTTCCGAATTAATCATATTATTTCAACATAAACACAAATAGCCCGGTTTAGCAGTTAATAGCCCTTGCCTGTTAACCTGCCAGTGGTCATACCAAAAAAAAATCTAATAGGCTTTCCTCTAATATTTATGCAAATAACTATCTGTAATTCTGTATAGGAGTGATAATAATTTATTTTTTTTCATGCGAATGTTCTGAACCCTAATTATATCTACCATATCTAGAATTTAGTCGATCACTGCCCAAACAAGCTAAGGAAACCGAAAATTCACGGCGCATTAGTGTCAGAGGCTAATTACGTGGTTAACAAGAACACTTGCTGAACCAGACGACTCTGCCCGAATTAGTTGCTGGGTCAACATATAATGTACCCAAGTAAGATTGTAACTGAGGTAATAGTGAGAATGGTTCCAGAGACAACAATGTCTCTGGAACCGTTCTTACAAAACTGCAAAGTTTTGGTAATTAATATGATTTTTGACAATAGCTATCACTGATAGAATTTTACTATAATATTATGTTGTATTGAGGAGCTCATGGCTAAATTATAATAGCCGCACGGGCCGAACTTCAAGGTTAAGCAACACTTGCCAAAGTTGGTCTGTGGATGGGTGACCATCATAGCATACCGAGATTCCTCCGTGCCTCGGAACTCACGTTACGGATTGTCAAAAACTAGAAAATCTGACAACAATCTTGCCAAGAAGGACCATGTTACACATTTATTGGGTTTTGGAGGTCTGGTAAGCAACGGCTCCACGTAAAATACTGGTATTCAGCTGAATCCGATTTGAATGGAAACTGACCCCAATATAGTTGGGAAAAGGCTGGGCAGATGATGTTATGTTGTGTAAAACCCAAACTCAATTAAAATTTTATTTGATGAAGTAAAACAGGGAAAAACTCATCTCAGTATAACAATATAATCAATTGCTGAATGTGGTTGACATTAGGTACTTACTTAGCTTTATAAAAATAAATCTGTACGATGTACCCGTTTCTCACTAGATTATCTTCCGCATCTTCATCAATCTTAGCCCTTTAAGCCCTAAGTGCACCTTAAGTGCCATAACGGCCCATTTCCCATAAGGGCCATAATGGCCCCCATAACTCTTAATTCACTTATTCACGTTTCTAATGGTCCTTTTTCTCTTACCTCCGGAAACATTCACATGGTGCCCAGTTAATAAAGAAAGGGCTATTTAAAAATATTTATTGTGCTTTTCATTTTTTGTGGGCGGCATCTTACTGCCTTCATGATAAATGGTAAACACACGAAAAAATATTTTCTTTGAATTTATGTCAAAGATTTTCTGTGAATCGTTTTTAGTGCCTCAAGGCATCTTCTGGGCACGCTCGTTTCATCATGGACCTCATCTATTGCTTTCCATCAGGCGTGATCGAGGTCAAGAGCTAGCTCATTCGTAAATAAAAAAAAAATAAAAAAATTAAAATGCATTAATAATAATAATAATAATAATATCGAACGACAAAACAACAAAACTACAACTTCGTAAACTACATAACAACATACTTGTTGGTAGTTATATTTTCGAGCCGTTTGGGGTTGAAACTCTCGGGTCGTGGGGTCCGAGTGCTCATTAAGTACTTGTTTATAGATCTGTCAAGACGCTTAGTTGACACTTCGCGTGACCCAAGGGCTGGCTTTTACCTCGGACAAAGGATAAGTACTGCCATACAACGTGGCAATACTGCCAGCCTTTTGTTACAGTACAGTTACATTACCAGTGGCCTGCGATGCGGAGGAAATTTCGACGCCATGTTTTAGATTATTTTTAGTTTTAGTTAAGAGTCTTTTATTTAAGTGTGTATTGTGAAAATTTAATTAAATTATAGTGAAAAAAAAAATAATATATACAACTCAGTCGACATGACAACGGAAAAAAACCTTCGACCCTTTGACTCCAAGTTAGTAGCTAATACGGGCCCAATTACCTAAGTATGAGATATTTTTTATTAAGCCTCGTGCTTAACTTTGAGAGTGCTACTTTTTATGGTCAAAGAGTTAATTCGGCGGGCCAGACACCTCCCTCAATCAAAGTCCAAGTCAGAGCATTTATTTAAAATTTACCATTAAGTCAGTCAAATACATGAACTTATTTGCACGTTCCAAAGCGTAGATCTCTTTGGAGAAGAATATGCAAGAAACTCCACGGACACTCTTTTAAACAATTTTATGATGACGTAATACTGCTTTAAGAGTTGGTGGTTAGGCCCCTGGTTACAATATCCTGGTGGCTTCTATAAGTGAGAACAATGTTAAGAAAGAAAAAACGAATTCTACGTATCAAATAAGTATTAAATATTGAAATAAGCCAGTGACAGCTAAGAGATGACCAGTCTCCACTGATGGCGCTCGTTCACGAACGAAGTTAATAATGAGGAACGCGACGTAAGGAGGAGGAGGTTTCTTTTTTACACTTCAAAACAAACGGCCAGAGAAACGTAGAACCCATAAATAAATTTAAAATTAAGATAGTAATACTTCAATATTACCATCTCGGGCGAAAAATTGAATTTATTGGCGACCAAACTGCAATACAATAGAAAATGGAGTGGCATATATCTGAAATGTGGCATGCAACGGAATCCGCAGTGTTGAAGCGGAAATTGGCACAGGGGGCGCATATGTTGGATTTCATTGTTGCTTACCGTGACGGCAGAGCGTGGGACAAACCATGAGAAGTAGCGGTTTTCGTATATTTTTCTTTTTATATTGATAGAATCGACTCGTTTTTCTTTTTATTTGACCACAATCTCATCTAATGGAAAACGATGTTGTGGTCAACGGTAGCGCAAAGTTTCTTAGAAGTAATCTATTCTCTCTAGAATTAAAGGCCCCAAGTTTTAACGATCAGGAAAAAGAGACGCAGGCAGAGAATGAAAGTATTCCCAATGTTAAAAGGTTATAGGAGGTGAGATGTCCACCACGTAACTGTGGTAGCTTAAAAATGGTGGCTTTTTGCATTTGCAATATGAACCTAATACATCTTGATGAACCAATATATTCTGGAACCAAAAATATAACATATGAGACACCCAACCCTCACAGGGCCCGCGTGATGAACCGGCTGTGTCCCAGCAGGAGGAAAGTTATAGGCTGATTATGTGTGTCTTCGTTGTAACTGGTGCCTTTTTCAAACTCTCATACTCACATATTACAATGATTTATCCATTTGAGTTTCAATTCAAAGTTCCAAAACAACAATATGAATCGAAATCCACAGCTTTTAGACTATGTAACTGGATAGCTTCTTAAATTATCCCGTAGTTATATTCACTTTGTGGTTATAGCAGTTTATTCACGCAACATTGCACAAAATAACGTTACTATTAATTTAGCGCATGGAAAGTCCATGTCTGTTGCGTTGTTTATAGACGTTGAAATCTTTGGTACACAACGTGTAACAGAATAAACGCAATAAATACCTCGCGAAAAATTTAACTGTCCAGTTGATTTTGTCGAGTTTTGCACAGAAATGTATGGAGTCGACTTTTTTTTCGCAATTTCATTTTCGTGTTGGTCCCATAGTAAAAGTTATTCATAATGATGAGTACAATGACCCCTTAAAAGGTATTGTGTTTATTCTGTTACACGTTGATATGCACTTAAGAATTCAACTAAGACTTCGTAAGCAAAAGTTGCAACAGAGAATTTTTTTTTTTTATTATTGTATTCACCACAATTCTCACCTGATGGACAGTTATTCTCTCATCACTTGGACCACTCAGGTAAATCGTTCCACCTCTAAAAGCCCGGACCTCGGCGCAGCAGACTTAGTTACAATTTTATTGCTTCTCCGCTACGTTTCAAGGGTGTGAACAGTTTATTTGCATAGAAAACACACCTTACGCAATGAAACTGCTATTTTTATGATTATTTTCCTTACCCTTTTAATAGCTTGTGAAGTGCGGTAGATGTTATTTTCAAACTTTACATAGGAGAGTTTTAATCATAGTAGGTAGCATTTAACAGACATGCTTATACAAATGATAACTAATATGATTTAAATAGGTCAAAGCTCCTACAGATAGATACGACGAAACAATGTGACGCGTCCTAATATAAAACTAGCTGTGCCCGCGACTTCGTTCGCGTGGATGCTCGTGACTCAGGTCGATGTTAAGGTTAAGCAATGCTTGCCGAGGTCAGCCTGTGGATGGGTAACCATTTTAACATGCCGATATTCCTTCGTGCCTCGGATAACATGTTAAGTCGTTGGTCCGGCTGTCATTTGTAGGTCTTTGGCAGATGTTATGGATTGCCAGAAGCCAGAAAATCTGACACCAGTCTTGCCAAGAGGTACCTAACGTGTATCCTAGGTTGTGAAGGTCAAATAGGAAGTAGCTTCACGTACCTAAATCTATGGTAACCAGTTGAATCCGGTTTGACTGGAAACCAACCCCAGCTAGGCAGGCGATGATATTTTTAGTACTGAATTAATCGCTCCAGTGAATCGTTATAATATCACCCTAGAAAATCGAAATACGTTTTTTTTGTTTCGATATGCGCTAAAAAAATCGTTGAATGTGCCCAAAACCATTATCAGATTTAAATACAATTTTACACATAATTACTCAAAAACTCGCGAAACTTGTGGTTATAGGAAATGAAAACAAAGTTTTTTTTTGATTTTTTAAGTTTTGCTAAATAATCGTGCACAGTTGAAGGATACAGATTAAGTACCTATGCCAAAAAAAAAAGTTAGTTGATGTAGGAATGAGCGTTTAAAGAACTTAGATAACGTATTAACTACAACACTTTTAAAAATTGTCTTTTCAACTGTCAACCAAGTTACTGAATACAATTAAAAGTCGAGCTAAGCAAACAAATATTAGGATAACGTCTTTCTTTCGCGCGATTCAATAAATTACATCAAATGAACACCACCATATATTTGAGAATAAAGTTGAACTGTTAAAATATTCGTTTGGACCAAGCTACACATAATCCTACTAATATTATAAAGGTGAATGTTTGTATGTTTGTATGTTTGTATGTTTGTATGTTAGTATGTTTGTATGTTTGTATGTTTGTATGTTTGTATGTTTGTATGTTTGTATGTTTGTATGTTTGTATGTTTGTGTAACAATCAGGCAAAAACGGCTGAAGGGATTTGGATAAAATTTGGCACACATGTAGTTCATAACCTGGAATAAAAAATAGGCTACTTTTTATCCCGGTAAGTGGCGTGGATTAATGAAGACTGAGGAGGAAGTGGAAACTCAGAGCCGCTGCTGCCTTAGTACTTCAGATTCACAAGTACCAGGAGACCAGAAACATCAAGTACCAGGAGACCAGAAACATATCATTGTATTGTTGGGCTGGTATAATTATGTAGGTAGGGTAGGTGAAGGGTAGGTGTAGAGTAGGTGTTAGGTAGGTGTAGGGTAGGTGTAAGGTAGGTGTAAGGTAGGTGTAGGGTAGGTGTAAGGTAGGTTTAGGGTAGGTGTAGGGTAGGTGTAAGGTAGGTGTAGGGTAGGTGTAAGGTAAGTGTAGGGTAGGTGTTGGATAGGTGTTGGGTAGGTGTTGGGTAGGTGTAAGGTAGGTGTAGGGTAGGTGTAAGGTAGGTGTAGGGTAGGTGTAAGGTAGGTGTTGGGTAGGTGTAGGGTGGGTGTTTCCTGAGTAAAAAATGTACAATACAAATCAGGACACCTTGCTATTTCCGATATTAACGCGGGCGAAGCCGCAGCTGGTACAAGCTAGTATAATGATAAATAATAAAAAGATATTAAAATATTCACTTTTCGCTTTTTCCAGAAATAACTCAACAATGTTATTAGAGGTATTCGTTAGTCTTCTTATCTTAGATTTGTTCGTTATCTTTGGACTTTGGTACAGAACCCTACAGGCCTGATTCTCAAGTCGAACCGTCCAGTTCAGTAATGCTAACCAAGAACCAGAATTGTTCAAGGCCGACAACAAAAAACCGGCTAAGTGTGAATCGGACTCGCGCACGGAGGGTTCCATACCATTATCTATAAAAAACGGTAAAAAAATCACGTTTGTTGTATGGGAGCCCCACTTAAATATTTATTTTATTCTGTTTTTAGTATTTGTTATTATAGCGGCAAAAGATATACATCATCATTGAAAATTTCAACTGTCTAGCTATCACGATTCATGAGATACAGCCTGGTGACGGACAAACGGACAGCGGAGCCTTAGTAATAGTCCCGTTTTACCCTTTGGGTACGGTAGTCAGAACCCTAATTAATCATCATCTTCCTGCCCTTATCCCATGTAACTTGAGGTCGACGCAACACGTTTTTTTCTTCCATTTTGTCCTATCGTCAAACTATCACTAACTAACTAATTAATGAACCTGAACGAATCAGAGATTTTTACGAATTTGGACTCGAGACTTCACCCTATCACTGACTTGAAAAAGTTTTCCGAGACCGGATTAAATCTTTAGCGAACAACAATGATCAGTCAGAAATCGTGTAAGAGTCATAATCTAACGGAAAATCTTAACACCGCGATTCAGAAAAACGCGTCATCAGTGCAACGCCATCTATTTGATCATGTAGTAAACTGACAAAATATTTGGCAGAGGAACACGTTAAATAAAGAGCTCATTTGTAACATAAGTAACGTCATGGTATTAAAATGTTCACTTTTATTTTACTGCTTATTAAAAGTTTCACAAATAACTCAACAATTTGTTTTGATATTATTTTCTTGCTTACCTGCATTTGATAGTTCTCAATAGATGGCGCGATGGATGCGAGACGCACAGGACCGGTGGTTGTGGCGACACTTGGGGGAGGCCTATGTCCAGCAGTGGACGTCTTTCGGCTGATATGATGATGATGATGATGAGATGGCGCCTAAGATTTGGTCACCGCAACGCTTAGCGCTCTGTATGAAGTTCTTTACTAAAATTAAAAATTCAATATCTTTTGATTTTGTGGATCGATTTTGATGAAATAAACGCTAAATGTTACTCGGGTTAACACTTAATATTTTTAAGAACTTAGCTTTCGAATCCAATCAGTGGTCTTTGCGTGATACTGACACAAACATTTGGACAAACAGACAAACAGATAAACAGACAAACAGACAAAAAAATTCAAAAATGGCATTTTTGCGTTTTATACCTTTTTCCTAACATTTTTCAGTTATTTTTATGCGAAAATATTCAATGTACAGACACGGCAAGTCTACGATTTTATTATATGTATAGATTGGTAAAAAATCTCTAAGGATAGAACCTTTTCTTAACCCAACGACTGACTGGTTGAAATTCAAAATGCGAAAATAAATATTTTAATTATTTCACAACATTTCAATTATTGCTAACTCTCTCAAAGTTATCGGAGAAAACAATTACTTGTACCAATACTTTCTTGACCTATTATTGTGACTGATAAAAAATCTTTATATTCGTACTAGGTACAATGCATTATTTACATTTCCATCCAATATCTTTCGAGGAAGAAATCAGTATCGGCACGTTTCCAAGCGTGTATAAAAAGCAATCTTGTTTTAAATGAAGCATCTCAAAGAGTTATCTGACCAGAGAGCAATCCTCTTGATTAAAATGCATAAAAGACACTTGTACCTCTTTCTTTTTTGAATCCTTCCTTACATTGTATTTTATTATGATTAAAAGAATTAATCGTAAGACACTAAAGACTGCAGTCGAATTTATTTTCGTTTCAGTCATTAACTTACCACATACAAAAATTGTCCTTACGGTCTATTCTGACAAACTGTAAACTTAGGTGGATTGAGCATGAATAGGGAATGTTGTTTATTTACATGGGCAGAAGTGGTTCCTAAAGTTTGCGCACTGGGATTAAATTACCTAGTATAAGGCGTTAAAATTCAACTGCAAGAAATATAAGTAGTTGTTTAGAATAACAAATAAAAAATAATCACGAAAAAAATTGTATATAATTATACAACAATCCGTTTCGTAGCATTATTTTCAGTAGGCACAAATTTATCACTGTACTCCGCGTAGGCCACCGCTGAGGTCGGGCGCGCGCCACCACGCCACCGTTGTATTTTATGTGTATTTTATGTCTGTCGCTCGTTTACGTTCGATGCATGCTTGCGTCCCGCTTGCTCCCATCTACGTGACTGCACCTGCGCGATCTTTGCAAATGGCTAACTTCTGAGGGGCACAGTTATTTGACGAGAACTGTACAGTGCACATTAAATGAATTGTGAAGAAATAACATCGCTCAAGAAAAATGAATTTTCTTTTGACATTTTATTTAGATGATACCGAGCATGTACACGAAATTCTTGCAGTTGATTTTTTAACACCTTATATAATTACTCCGTACTATTTCAAGAAAACTTTTCCATCTTACAAAACAACACTAAAAAAACAAAACCATCTTAAATAAAGTGAAGAAAATCTCCGGCAGACGAAATCCGTGCATTTCCTCAGTTAACAAATAATTACAAGATACGCTTACTGGAATGGTCTCAGCATTCACGAGATAATACCGGAGCTGTTAAAACCTCGTTACCGAGTTTGTACAATTGCAGTGTTTGCAGTTAGTCGCTGGAAAAGATGGAGTTTTGTAAAAGATTTTTGTGGAGAAAGGCCTTTTTTAATAAAAAGTTGTGATTGTGGTTTAATAGAAAGGTTTGTACAACATTTGTATAGAGAATGCTGTAGTTCTTTTGTATCAGTAGTATGGCAATAATGGTTATTGTTTTGTCTCTAATAGGTATCTCTTCGTAGGATACCGAACAATCTTGCTTCCTTCAACTAGAAAAAGCAAAAGTTTGGATGGATGTATGAATAAGTTACTAAATCACGCAACAACAGCTGAACGAATCTGAATATAATTTGGTATAGATTTAGATCTTAGTCTGGAATAGCACATCGGTCACATACTATTCGTAGGAGTCCCTTGGGTTGATTTCCAATATTTACGCGGACGAAGCCGCTGGCAGAAGCTACATTGTCTCGTTTTTGACTAGTTAAAAATTATGATGGAAAGAGTCTATAAAATAGGTCAATTCGCAGCTATTGCCATCACCATTTCAGTGATAAGACTTCCTTTGCTCGACATAGGCCTTTTTTATGGATGGGAAATCATCAAAAGACTCCTTCCGCTCTGGGCGGGGCGGCAAGGAGTGTCAGACTCTTGACTAAAACCTACCCTGGCGATTGCAGGGGATGTCATGCTCACTCAAAGGTCTAGCTGATGGTGGTACATGCGTCGGATCATTTGGCTCCCATAAAAATGGTTGAGCCGAATGGTGCTAGCGTATGCGTCATTTTCGTGAACGGGCACCGTCAGCTGAGACTGGTCATCTCTCGGCTGCCATGGTTTATTTTAATTATTTCTTTGAATAGTTTATTTTTTTATCCGGACGTTTTTATCCTGCACGTCTTTTACACTGTTTTCACATATATTTATAATTTCAATATGAATGATGTAACCATAATTTTGAAACAACGTATTATTTTTAAAAGAGTGACCGTGAAGTTTCTTGCACGTTTTTCTCCATAGAGATCTATAACACTTTGGAACGTGCAAATAGCTTCATCTTTTTGATCGACCGACCTTGACAATTTAAAAGTGCCTGTATATGGTCTAATAATTGAAATAAATGCTTTGAGTTGAGTTGAAAAATAAATTTCAACATCGTTTAAAACTTTTGTAGCATACAAAGGCACTTCAACGTAAACCAATTAACGTAATTTAACGGGTTCATATAAATTACGTGTAATTACCGCTTCTGAGCGCTGCCACCTGATATTACAGATGTTCAGCCATATGTACAAATCCTTCATCAGTTGACACACTGAAGTATTTCATTTCAATATTTTGTTTGCAAAAATAAAGCGAATTTGTGGGGAAAAAAATACTCATGGAATTGCGGTATTTCCTTGAATGCATTTCTTTTGTTGCTATCGTTTAGGAAATAATGTACCTAAATTTTCCCTTCAGGATGTTGTCATAGAGAAATCACCTTTGTTTGAAGCTTGTTATACTGGGTTAGTTTTTTTCCAGTGCGCAAACTTTAAGAACCACTTCTGCCCATGTAAATGAACACTTTCCCGAAGAAAGCCATAGTCAATTACTAAAAATTTGAACTTCCCATACAAAATTGTTATCAACTGTTCGCAATTTGTATGGGAGACTCAATTTTTTTTTAGTAATTGACTATGACTTTCTTCGGGAAAGTTGTTCATTTACATGGGCAGAAGTGGTTCTTAAAGTTTGCGCACTGGAAAAAAACTCATCCAGTATAAGGTGCATTAATTTTAGACAGTTGAGCACAAACTACCATGCACGTATGTAAGTACGACATAAGGTCAAAGCAAAAAATCATACCAATTTCTTCTGGTCTACTAGACCATCTTTAAAGACAAACGCACTGCGACATCCAAAACGTACCTTTGTATGCATTCGAAATACCCAAGCTTTTTCGTTGCTTTGATAAATTGGCCCTAAAGTATGATAATTTTGTGCAAATCCATTAATTTATTCACCACCAATTCAAAACGAAAGCTTTTAAAACAATTAACTAAATACGCGGAACCAAAAGAGGAAACAATAATGTTTCAAACGCAAAAATCCTTAATCCTTTTAAAATGAAGGAATTTAACAAAACATGATCGCTTGCATGCATAATAAATAAAGAGAACAAAAACTCCATTACTTGGGCACACAAATAACAATGATCACAAATATGTATGAATTAAAGAGATCCCCATTAAAAGGATTCTTTTACAAAACAAACGAGGGATCGAAAGCAAAACGTGTTTAGGAAAAACCTGTCAAGTGCATTTTGGTCCATAAATATCGTTGGGTTCCGTAATTTGTAAAATTGTTATTAATCTGCATCCGTCAATGTGTCAAACAGAGTCAAGTGTTCCTTTGAATTAGTAAGACTGACATTTATTAAGGGCTAACGTGATAACTGACAATACTTTAGCCAAGCCTGAAGCTATATGATATTAGCAAAACACTAAAATAAAAGTTTTGACGTTTTTTGTGTAGGTTTTACATGCATTTGGTATTTTATGAACTAGTCAGGATGGGTTTGATAATAACATTTTTCCAGATAGAGAGCTCTGTTACAGGTAGAATCAAATCTGATGGCGGCACGCAATTACGCAAAACTCCGTGATTCGATGCGCAGTAGCAAATACATAATGGCAGCGGATGTGAGGGGTGAGGTACCAGAGCCACTTTATTATTTTTATTACAAATGCAACATCGGAAAGTTTCTTATTTCGCCACAGAACCCTAATGCGTAAACGACGCGTTCCTTTTTTTGGCTCATAAGCCTCCATAGATATTTCATTTCCTGACCCATATCTCTGTTGGGGTAAATCGAACGATTTCAAACAATTGTTTTAGAAGTAAATGGACTGGCCTGTGTTATTTATGTAATTCGATTTTCGGGTCATTTAGCGTACTTTCGCATGAGGAAGGAATTGTGTTCGTTTCTTGAAATAAACTGGTCAAGTATAAGTAATTGCAAAATTAAAATGATCTTTATAATACTAACATGTTTGAATTAAAATATTTTCTACAGTGACTCTGACTTTTATACTTAAACAAACTACTACTATAACTTACTGAAATGAATGTATACTTTATAAAACAAATAAATAAATAATAAGCTGGAAGGATCAAAAGTTCTTGGAACAAATAAATTGTAGGTAGGTAAGTAAGTACTTCAAATACCCAACTTAGACTGCGATCTGAATTCTTGAAACTGTACTAATACTTTACAACCCTCCAGAATATGCTTAACTTTCATAATAAAAACTAAACAGAAAATGCGACAGACTCCGCTATTTTATAATAATGGAAAAGTTTTATTTTGTAAAATATTTTAATGACAAAAACTTTATGCAAGTTCCGATAGGTAAATAAGTATTACTAGAGAACTAAGAACTTATTAGAGGTACCGGGAGGTTCGCTGATGCGAGAAGAACAGGACCCTAGGACCAGGCCGAGGCCTATGTCCAGCAGCGGAAGTTTTTCAGCTGAAATTATAAAATGATGGGCGAATGTTAAGACATTATAATTGAAAACCGGCCAAGTGCGAGTCGGACTCGCGCATGAAGGGTTCCGTTTCATCAAACACAACATAAAACAACGCTCAAACGTTTCGTTCAATCACGGACCTTAATTCCAAGCCGCGATCTCAGCGCCATCAACAATGGCGTGAGTAGAAGATCCTGCGCAGTGCACTCTCCATATGTGATCGGACTAAAACTAAGTATAAGGTAACTAAGTATAAGGTAACTAAATATAAGGGATTCTTGTAGAATCTGAAATGCCTGTGAAGCCTCATAAACATTAAGAAGTGCAGTTCGCGACTAGGTCACGAGAACAAGCACGCGATACGCGGGAGCTCCCAGCGACATACCTCCTGCTTGCTGGACGAGACGTACGAGACTATCAAGGTAAGAGCTTTCCTTCTGGTTGACGAAGTCTTGAGCGTTGCAGCCCATTCAATTCGACGGTCATACCATTATCGGTGGCTGCCCCCAAATGTGCAGGTGACGCCTTCCTGACACAATACCTTTAAAATTGAGCAAATCACGTCTCTTGTATGGGGACAATACAAAGTCTGTTAGCTTTTTAAGTGTCTACCCTGTTGCCATTATTAAGATCGAGCAAAAACGCTAAAAAGACACGTTACTAGTGGGGAAGCCCCTCTTAAATTTTCTATATTTGTTGTTATAGCGGCAATAGAAATACACACTCTGTGAAAATTTCAACTGTCTATCTATAACGGTTCTTGAGATACAGCCCGCTGACAGATAGACGGACGGACGGACAGATGGATGGACAGCGGAGGCTTAGCAATATGGTTCCGTGTTACAATTTGGGTACGGAACCCTAAAACCGATTTAGCATCGAGATAACTTATCTCTAGAATGAAGAGTTTCCGTCTTTTGTTTATTTTTATTACTCATCAGTTTCCGTCCATACAATTTCTCTTTTATCCATTTCCAGCCCCTGTCTAATTTAAATTTTATTTTATTTCGTAAAACGAAACTTATAAGTTATAAAAACGCAATCGTGTTCATTGATCTTGAGTATCATTTTCATCTGATCAGCCTTTGAAACTTCAGCTGACTACTTTCAATTAAGAAAATGAAAGAGGTCGCTGGTGCGTGGAATTGAAAATTGGTTAAAGAGCGACATAGAAAAAAGTTGCTTATTTAAAAATTTAATAAGGCTCTTTTTATTTATGTTTTATAATAACGAGATCTAGTTTTCAAGACCTTACGTTGTGTCCTACAGCTGTGTACTCATTTTTTAGGAAGATAATTTAGAAATCTCAACTGGTAATTTATACGATATCAAAATAATGTTTTGTTAAAAAATTAAATGAAAACAAATGATTTATTATTATTTAGATTTTTTATGATTTATTTATTTATTTATTTTTATTTTTTTTTGCAAATAAATGATTTCTGATTCTGATTAAAAAACCCATAACCGACACTGATAACTCATCATCTGCCTAAGCTTTTCCCAACCATATTGGAGTCGGCTTCCAGACAAACCGTATTCAGCTGAATATCAGTATTTTACGTGGAGCGGCTGCCTACTAGACCTCCACAACCCATTGACTGGGTAACACTGATCATAAAATGAATTGTTGATAAATTAACTTTTCACGTGTCATTTCTAAGGAGCTCAGTGTGGTTGGTGACCAAATTCTATTCTTTAAATATCTCGCCTTGGAACCTTAGATGATGTGAGCTTGATGTGGGGTGTCAAACAAAGTGAGATGACAGTTTTCTTCGCGCTCATTTCTGTGAATGTTCTAAGGCAATTCTGAAACTCTTCTTTATTTCTTGTCTCCTCTATGTATTTACAGTCTTCATCATCATATCAGCCGACACTCCACTGCTGGACATGGGCCTCCCCCAGATGGGGAGGGGGGTTGTCATAATCGCCACGCTTAGCAGGCGGGTTGGCGATCGCAGTGTAGCTGTTGCAATGTATCTACTAGATAATGCTGCTGTCCAATATCTGGTGAGTCCTTTAGTCGCCTCTTACGACACCCACGGGAAGTTATGGGATGGTGCTATTCTTTTACGTCCGACACCATACGGAACACTTCCATACGTCATTTACAATGTTAGACCCATAATAAAAAAAATCACAACAAAGAACCACAATGACAAGCCAAGTAAACAAGCCAAATCCCAGAAGACTATTACCGAGACAGACACCCTTCATGACTTAATAGAATTTCTGAAACAGTCTCTATTCTGAAGTTAACTCCACACAGTAATAAGTCAAATTTATTAACATCGCAGGTTCAAATTGTTTAATTAAATCGCTCGAAAGCTAATTATTCCGTCTTGAGAATTTGCAAATAAGATGCCTTGTTTGAAATCGGCAGGTAGAGTTGTTCAATGGTATAACTTCAAATTCATGCCCGGGAAATTAGGTCACGCAATTTTAAGCCTGTTGACAATTTTGTGACTCGAATCGAAATGTAGCGAGGGAGATATTTGTGTACACGATAACTTTGATAACTTTTCTATCATGATTGTGAATTTCCAGACAGATTAATATTTTGACTAGAAGAAATGAACATTTTGCTTGCGTGAGGAATGATTTGAATGAAAAAGGAATGAATGACAGCTTGGCGATTGACGACGAAGAAGTAATCTGATAAGAAGTCTCCTGGTATAATGGAACGGGGGCATAAAGTTTATATAAGTTATTTTGAAGTATTTAGGAGTTGAAACTCCCGGAATAACGTCTGTTCTTTAGTTTCGTCGGTTCAAAATGTTCATTTAATTGGCCGAAATGACCACATCAATACTAATATGCGACGACTCATCCGAACTTGCGGATAATTTGTCGCCTTACAATTTTAAAAGGGTAACGTTTCATCCGCGGATTAATTTTTTTGCGGATGAATTGTCACCTAAGTCTCGGGTCGTGGGGTCCGAGTGCTATCATATGTGTTAAATCTAGATATAAACAATCTGTATTGAAAATTTCATCCAAATCCGTTCAGTCGAATTTGCGTTATTGAAACACAAACATACAAACGTTCTTTATTAGTATTTGTAGAATTGGTCCCAAGTTCCGCGAAGTAACTTAATCTCGAAGAAGTGTAAACATACGATTATGAGAAGGGAAGTGTAAAGTTTGATGAAGACAATGTTAACAAATTGATGTTGTTGAGAACAATTAAGACACGCTGCGTGTTACTTAGTTATGATGCAATAACCACAAACCCGTGGAATGACACTTGTCGTAGAGATCATGCGGCCAAGTAAGCCAGTTCTTCATATTTTGGCCATCATATGTCATTCTGACTCTGCTAGCAGTGCAGTGGGACAGCTTAGGCTGATTAAAAAAATAAGCAGGAAACTGTGAACTAAATGTGGTTCATTCCAACCAGACAATCAAGTAAATAGAACAATATTGTGTGTGTAGGCCATAAATCAGAAGTCTTCGAATCCTGCGGACAGTGATATGAAATATCATGTTTACTCTTTGTGATTTCTAGGTCAGTGTGACGAACGGAATCTATGAGGATTTATTAATCTTCGATCGGTATAATAATATATATTTAAATAATAAGGCGTTAAAAATCAACTGCAAGAAATTTGTGGACTTGTGTAACAAATAAAAATCAAAAAAGAAATATAATTATAAAACGTGTAACACAATAAACGCAATAGGTACCTTTTATGGGGTCATTATACTCGTTAGAACAACTTTTACAATGAGGCCAACCCCGAAATCGCGTACAAAATCAGCTGTTCAATAGCATCGAGTTAGACGCTAAATGTATGGGGCAGTCGTTATTTTTTCGCGTTTTCAGTGTCGGCCCCGGTTAACTGCCTCCGTGGTCGGTGGTTTAGGCCTTTGCCTTGTGACCCGGGTCGTGGGTTCGATTTCCACAGGAAGCATACTTTTTGAAGTTGTTTCCAGTTTGTCCTTGCAGGCTTGAATCACCTGATTGTCTGATAAAAAGATGATTCCGTGCTTCGGAAGGCACGTATAAGCCGGTGATCTCGGCCGCCAAATGGCGGTCGTCAAACCATGTCAGAGGCCTTTGAGGCGGTTTAGAAACTCTGACACTAGGGTGTGTGGGGTCGTTAGACCTTCTACCCACACGAAGAAGAAGAAGTGTCGGTCCCATAGTGATAGTTGTTCATAATGATGAGTACAATGACCCCTTAAGAGGTATTGCGTTTATTCTGTTACAGGTTGTAAACAAATTAAAAACCTTATATTATTAGTACCAACTTAAATTATGTTGTAAAGACAAATCTAGAACTGTTTCTAAATTGTTTGTTAAATAAATAATGCATTATTCGGTCATTGCGTTGATACGAAATATTACTTCCCATTATTTAAACAAAATGTTTCTTGTTCCTTGACTTTTGCAATAGATGGCATCCCAGCCCCAGCAGGAAAGACAATTTTTCTCAAGAACGGACATTATTCAATATCCTAATATTCTTGTGGCAGTTTCTATACAGCGTGTTTAAAAAAAAACGAACTGTTTATTTCAACATGCGTTCATCAAAATATTGCATTTAAATAACGCTCAATCTTTTTGAGATAAGATTGTGCGCTATCGAATTAGATCGAAAAGGAGGAATTGCGTGGTCATATCTATGGGTGACGCTATAAAGTCAAAGTCAAAAGTAATTTATTCAATAATGATATACTTACAGTTACTTTTCAGGACATCATTAACTAACTAAATTATATACGATTAACTGCATCAGACTGCTTAATAATTGTTTTTTGTATTTTTAGTTGTATCGTGCGGTCGGTTTTTAATAGATACTGGCCTTTTTTTGTTTAACAATTGCTTTTAACTGTACATCAGATACAGACCGTCACTCTATACGGGGTTATTTATTAATGACAGGCCATATTTTCACTGGGTGTTCTACCCAAGAATATGAACAACTTTCACTATGGGACCGACTCTGAAATCACGAAAAAAAATCAGCGTTTTCGTGATTTGAACGGGTTCATGGGTAGAACACCCAGTAAAAATTTGGCCGGTCATTAAAAAATAATCCCAGTACTCCTCAAACATCTTGTATAAAATGTTAGTGGACAATTTCCGGACCGATTAATACAGCGGAAATTTCCAAGAGGTTCCGCACACATTTCTCCATTGAGTACATTTTCCGCGTATGTGAATAATAGAGAAATTTTACGGACCACCAAATTCCATTAGCCGGACCGGACGTGGTCCAAATTGTTATTAAAATGGCCCCTTGAAAGATGCGAAGGCATCCTTAGTATCGTTATAAGAAAGTGATGTGTGGAAGAAAATCATGTGAGGTTCCACAGTTATAATAAGATCGGTAGGTACATCTATGCCTCGTTTAAAAATAGATTGATGTTCTCCAAAACTATGATCCACTGGTATTATGTAACAGAAACAGAGTATTGTTGAAACTGAACCTAGCTGAACCTTTCCATAAATTATACACTTTCTTTATTATTTATTGTTTTTTTTTTTGTCACGCTTTTTAGAAATTATAGGTACCTACACATTATTTATTATCACACTCTACAATGACACTTTTTTAAAGTTTTTAATTTTTATTTAAGTATACAACACTATCTCAAGACACTAAAACTGTTTTACATCCGTGACACCTCAGGTTCAGTTGAAAACCAGCGTCAGGCACTAGTTGCCTGGCATTTTATGCTGAACTGGACCTATTTGGCGCAGCCGTGAGGCGCACACTTAATGTTTGACTGTTCTCAAAGCCACTGTTTTATTTTTATTTGTTTTTTTCTTCTATTTTGTTTTTTTCGCTGTTTTTGTTGTGTGCCTCTTACTGTGGCCA
The DNA here is from genome assembly GCA_947386135.1 of Melanchra persicariae. Taxonomy (NCBI): domain Eukaryota; kingdom Metazoa; phylum Arthropoda; class Insecta; order Lepidoptera; family Noctuidae; genus Melanchra; species Melanchra persicariae. The sequence goes on along the minus strand of OX376655.1, from coordinate 5,168,187 downwards.
ATAAATGTATTTTCTTTCTTTCTTTCTTTCTAACCTGTATTTTGAGTCAATACCACAGTGAAACAAGGTACAATACGTAAACTAAAAGACAAAATGTCAAACAAATAAATAAATAGAATCATGCAATAAAATAATAGTTTAGTTTTTAATGCATAAACATTGCTATTTAACATCCACTACTTTGCTGGTGGAATTTGAAAAGAACAGGAGAGTGAGGGAGATAGTGATGCGGGTTAAAAGCTAATGTGTATGATGTTGGAACTTTCATTAGAAAATCGCGAGAAGCAAAACTGACTTATGAAATTGTTGCCGCATCACTATTACCCTCGCTTACGCAATAATGAATTTGTATAATAGTTATATGTAAGTAAAATTAGTTAGATTAGGGTATGATGAGGCTGACGTACCTTTGTAAGCAACCTCTAAATAAATAATGATTAAAAATAAAACATCCACTACCAAATTAAAAGCTAAAAAACTACCTTCAATCTGGCCATATAACTGACACATGAACCTCAGAAAAGGAACATATGGAGAGTAACTGGCTGAAGCTAAAGTTTAAGCTGTACCCGCAAACGGTAAAGTACTTAATAATGCTAAAACTAAAGGTAACAGTTCGAAAATTCCTAGCAAACGATCTGAGTTCGAAAGTGGTCAGAAGTTTCGATTAAAATAAAGTTCGGACGCTAGATGACCTGTCAAAGTGTTGGACGTTGCACCGAGTTCGACTGAAGTAAATGTGGAGTTGCAGACTAATGAGAGCACTTCCCACAAGTTTAAAAGGATTAAGTCAATTTGCATTTTGTAGCTTATCTGAAACATTGGTGGTTTTAATTAGAAATTCCATTTGAGTACGTGGTCATTTATATAGACAAAATAGATAGTGTGCTAAATTTCAATCATGTTAAAAAATTATTAAGGATGGTCAAGATTTTTATAAAATTGACTAAGTCTAGTTCCTCACTTCCAAGCTGCCAAATATTTTCTAAACGTTGTCCACGTTTAAAAAATATTTGGCATATTTACTATAGATTTTGAAAATATAAAACTTTTATTTCTCCCTTTTTGGTCGTTAATTAAACAAATTAGTTTTGAAGTAGATTTTTTTTAAATTACTTTTTTTAAGGACGCTGTTACAAATGGGTACCTAGTCAAATCAGACTTTTTTACACAAAAGTATGTTTATTAAATATACTTTTTATAATGTGTTTATCAATAAAATGCTTTGCATTCTTAAAAAAATTTTCCCCGAATTGTTGATAGATGTGCATGGTACGATTCTGAACTATTATTATAATTTTAGATCGGTACAGTTTCTCAATAAATGTACCGAAGTAAAAATGTTCACTTCGGTACATTTATTGAGAAACTGTTACGATCTAAAATTATATTAATAGTTCAGAAAGTTCAGAATAATGATTTGACTACACATTTGTAACAGCGTCCTTAAAGGAAGTTTTTATGACATCGTTGAACTACTATCTAAGAATATTGCAGATCCCAAGACAGTTAATACGCATTGCCCATCACAAAGAAAAAGTCAAATCAGCAACGAAGTCTTCATAAAATGAAGAAGCACTTTCCTTGAAAACAAACGATGTTTCTTTAATTTCCAGCTGTACAATTCCTAGAAGAAATACTATTTTTGCTATACAAGATTTCAAAATGTTGCTCATATTCATATTCATATTCGTTTATTTGCATTCCAAAAGGTTTAATAACATGTTAACAAAAGGCTTAGAGCTAAGAACCGTTGTAGACCCTGTCAGGGCACAGCAAAAGTAATTTGCTATAGTGGCAATGAAACCCTTTGTCTTATGTCGCAGCCAACCAGCATAATCAGCCGTTTCATTAAAAGTCTAGCCTTTTCATAGAACTGCACCGTTTAATCAGATACTTAAGTGACATGGGCAAGTCAAACGGGTAATTAAGCTAAATCGCTGCGACAAATCCAACTTTAATATAGGGACCTGAATGATGTAAGGTAAGCTTCAAGCCATAACGTATACGTTACAGCTATCAGAATATCGATGCACCAAGCCCGATGAACTCATGAATATATATTTAAAAAGTTTGCAAGCAGAATCTGCAGGGAATTCGTCAAATGTCACACGAAAAATGACGCTGTATGGGCAAGAGCATAATAATATTTATATATCCGCTGTGGGCGGAGTGGAAAGGAGTTTTAGACTCTTGCTGACTGAAACCCGTCCGAATTCCTCCAATTGCTCTTTGCGTTCCAGAACCGCGGTGACTCTTTCGAACACATTTCGCAACCCTTGGCAGATTGCACAGTGTGCTAGCAACAACAAACCACAACCTCAAATGTGTTTGTGTGATTTTTGATTATGACAAAAAAAAACCGACTTCCAAAAAAAACACTACGAAGTAAAAAATAACTTTAATTTCGGAAGTCGATGTTTTTGGTTGCTTCTCGTTATTTGACACCGACTTCCGAAATTAAAGTTATTTAGTACTTTGTTGTGTTTTTTTTGGAAGTCGGTTTTTTTTTTTGTGAAAAAGTTTTTTATTTTTCACTTTTTAGTGGTACCCCACACCTAAAAACACCACTGGAAAGTTGCAGGAAAGCAAAAATATGCAATTTTCCACATATTTTTTCCAGCTATTTGGATTTAATAACCAAACTGCTGAACAGATTTTGATAAAATTCAAATGGGACCAATCCTTTCACATAAAACAAGAATTTTTCAAATCGGTTCATAATGACGGATATATGAGGTAACAAACACCTGAAAATCATCATCAAAAATAAATCAAGAACCAATCTATATGGCGTAATAGTTATTAGTTTTATTTGTTTTAGTTTAGTTTAGTCACAAAATATACCGAAAAACAGCACAATTTTGTCCAAATTGCAAACGCCGAAGTGAAAGCGCCAGGGAAGGGAAGCGCCAGGGAAATCACTGATCATATTTATGAGCAGCAACAAAATCGGCATCCACTCCTAGTTCATAATAATCGGATGTTAAGGTAGCAGGAACACTGCTCTTCAGGTTCCGGCCGCGAGGTGCAATCGATTTTCCGTTTCTATTTTGTTGCTGGCTCTCTGATCATATTTATGAGCAGCGACAAAATCAGCATCCACTCCTAGTTCATAATAATCGGATGTTAAGGTAGCAGGGACACTGATTTTCAAGTTCCGGTTGCGAGGTGCAACCGATTTTCTGTTTCAATTTTGTTGCTGGCTCTTTGAGCATCTCTGATCATATTTATGAGCAGCAACAAAATCGGCATCCACTCCTAGTTCATAATAATCGGATGTTAAGGTAGCAGGGACACTGCTCTTCAGGTTCCGGCCGCGAGGTGCAACCGATTTTCTGTTTCTATTTTGTTGCTGGCTCTCTGAGCACCTCTGATGCTATTTATAAGCAGCAATAAAATCAGCATCCACTCCTAATTCATAATAATCGGATGTTAAGGTAGCAGGGACACTGATTTTCAGGTTCCGGTCGCAAGGTGCAACCGATTTTATGTTTCTATTTTGTTGCTGGCTCTTTGAGCGTCTCTGATCATATTTATGAACAGCAACAAAATCGACATCCACTCCTTGATCATAATAATCGGATGTTAAGGTAGCAGGGACACTGCTCTTTAGTTTCTGGTCGCGAGGTGCAACCGATTTTCTGTTTCTATTTTGTTGCTGGCTCTCTGGGCATCTCTGATCATATTTATGAGCAGCAACAAAATCGGCATCCGCTCCTAGTTCATAATAATCGGATGTTCAGGTAGCAGGGACACTGCTCTTTAGTTCTGGTCGCGAGATGCAACCGATTTTCTGTTTCTATTTTGTTGCTGGCTCTCTGAGCACCTCTGATGTTATTTATGAGCAGCAACAAAATCGGCATCCACTCCTAGTTCATAATAATCGTATGTTAAGGTATCAGGGACACTGCTGTTTAGTTTTCGGTTGCTAGGTTCGGCTGATTTTGAAATTTTCTAGACTTTTCCTTTGCTGTTTTTCAGCAACAAATTAGCAACAAATTGCTAGTTATTAGTCGTCTCATTTAACACCAATTTCCTGATTTTACTGCTAGCTTATGGTGAAGATAGCAGTAACTCGATTTTTGTGGAATCGGTTCGAGCAACAAAATCGGTTTTGCAGCAACTAATTAGCCACAAATTCATGCAAATTTTGGTTGATTGTGCTGACTGTTCACTGCCAGCTTGATGGAGCTCATTGAACCTTATAAAAACATATTGCAGTAGCCAGAAGGTCAACTGAACGATTTTTTAAGTTCGCATTAGCATTTCAGTCGCAATCTGTCACACTCATTACTTGAATTCCCAGTAAATTCAAATTCCAATCATTGAACTATTACGAAACAATTACAAATGCACACTACACGTGCCACCAATTAGTCGAAAATCAATTGACCACCAAATTACAACGTAATTGTGTACTAGCCAAGCCTAGTAGAACTAGCCAATGTTTTTGGACTAAAATTGTGCGTCTTTATTGGTGTTGCTCAAAGCCATCACAACTAAACGAATAAATCTGACTTTCAGTAACGTTTTTCAAATAGGTATTCATTCGATCATTTAGATTTTTGACAGCAGTGAAATATTTTATGGTTATGGTTATCCTATCCTATGTACAGTATTATATCACGCCTGAATTACCAAACCGATTTTTATGAATTTGCATATAAATGCTGAAAATGGCGCCACAAAAAATCAACGTATCAAAATCTACATCGTAACAAAAAGAACCGCAACGCTATCTATCCCGCCAGATGCGAACTAAATGAACGAAATCCTACATCGCGCTATCTGAGTTTTCCTTGCGATTTGAACATACAACAGTCCGAATATCAATAATGGGGCAGTTGCCCACCGGACACAACAACCGTCCAGTCGGTGGCTCCCTTTTCTATGAAGGTTTGCGGGGCTTTACCCTTTGTACCCCTAATTACAGATAGATTCCTGAAGACGGTTAAAGGCTATTCTAACAAGAGCAAAGTCGCGGACAAAAACTAGTTGTTAACATACAGAATGTAATTTTACCTAGAGTCCCAGGTCGTTACGACAGCAATTATACAAGGTGCTTTTCATGTTCCTTAGAACACAATTTATTATGCTGTCTGTTCATCATGGCTCCACGAGTGAACACTTCACACGTAGTGTTAATTGAATTCAGACTAAACGTCTCTCGGCTGAGAAATTAGTGCTGTATTGTACTGACGGAATGCTCAGAAGTGTTTGTTTCACAATGATATGAGATATGGACTGCTTTGAAATACAGGTTGGGGAAATTATAGTCTAGTCTAGAACTAACATAGAATGGTTTATTTTTTTGGGATGAAGAATCATCAAAAACTTCTTCGAATATCACTCTTACTGACTAAAACCCATCCGTGTTCTTCCAAATGCCTTTTGCGTTTTGCGTTTAGAAGTGTTTGTTTTGGGCTGCGGTGACTCTTTCGAACAAATTCCGAAACCCTGGTAGGCTCTGGCTCTCTCTACTGTGCTAACATCTGTTTAAGGCGCGCGTAGAACACAACGCGCCGTCGACCCGGGCCTGGTTCTGATCGGACGGCGACCCTTCCAATGACGGTGGCCGGGAATCGCCCTGAGACTCCCGACGCCCGGGCGTCTTCTTCTGTAGCGGCGGCTGTGGCGTGAGTTTTGCCTCTCCCTCGCTCGCCTCGACGAGGACATGGCGGTGCTCCGCCCAAGCAGGGCAAAGCTCCACTGATAGTAATGGGATAGGTAAGTAATTTTGTAGTAGGAGTGAAATTCCCTTGAGGAGAAAAACAAGTTACACTTACCCGTTCTGATATAGTGTTAGACTAGAATATTCTAAGTAAGTATAATTTTCAGTTTTGCAAGAGGTGGAATACCCTTTCTAGAGTATGCGTTACCTGCTACAACCTGGAAGTCTTGAACATTGTTATTCGTTTGTTTGTACTATTAGTGAATACTAATTGAAGAATAAGTAACTGTTTTTAGCTATATGTTTTTCAGAAACAATGAAAAAATAAATGAGTTGCATCAGTTGATTCCAGTTTTCGAAGTGTTCGCACGGTACATAGAAATTAATGGTTAAAAAATTGGTAATATGCCAACAACTAAGTGTCTCACGGCTGCACTAAATCTGCACGTAAATCTGCACTTTTACGAACTAAAAATAAAATAAAATCCCGCTCCGATGTTTCAGTAGAGTCACGCCGTCTATACGGGATGCGATCCATCTTAGCTTCTCGGCTCTTTGGCTATATTTAGAAAAGGTTGACGCTTAGGGTATGACCCCGGCGAAAGTTTTATTCGAAGTGTCAGTCAGTTAGTTTATCGTTCGAACTTTGACATATAAAGTGTTAAGTATCGAGTTTTTTACTTCGCTCTTAAAGCTTTTCAATAAACTTACGTTAGTACGAAGTTGCGTGGGAGTTTATTGATAAGATTCTTCTTTTTCGTGATCGGTTTTCTGGGAAAGTATCCTTCGTTGGTTTTGTGTAAATTCATTATAGTTCATAGTCCAAAAAAAGCCGTTGAACTCGGCTGTCAGAAGCCAAACACTGGCACCAGTCATGACAACGGATAGCATGTTACCAATTATTACTGGATTGTGTAGGTCAGCTGTAATAAGCAATCGCTTCAAGTAAAGTACTACTACTTACTCAGTTGTATCCCATCAAATTCGACGCCTGATAAATATTGCAATAACGGTCATTGACCCACCTACATTTACTGACATACTTAAGAGCGTGTACGCCGTATGTCATTTCATACAAACTTTCAAATCCTTATTCTTCAAAATGAATGAACCGATTTTAACGAAACTTGGTATGCATACGCTTGATATCCAGGACTAAATAGTTATCAGAATTTTTTTTTGAAAAAGAGTTCAGTGGGAAGTATATAGTGATTTTTCACTTTCTATAGAAAACTTAAAATCGCTCTCTCTCTCCCTCTGAAATAACTATTTAGACCTGGATACCTAGCGTATGCATACCAAGTTTCGTTAAAATCGGTTCATTCATTTTGAAGAATAAGGATTTGAAAGTTTGCATGAAAAGCCGTACCGCGTGAACGCTCTTAAAATTCCGAAAACCAAAACAAAATCAAAAAGTTATCCTGAATCGAAATCTATCGAGATTATTTACATTTACTAGTAATGAAAACGATTCGTAATTTATTGTCCATGTCCTACGAAAAGATAGAGAAAGAGAGATAAGGAAAGAAAGAAGAAAGAAAGAACAGATCGACAATCATCGGCTAATGTTAAAGATAACCCAATGACAGCCTGAATTGGGCTGCGGATTTTGTTCGAAAGAGTTACCGCGGCCCCGGAAAGCAAAAGGCACTAGGAGGAGCATGGATGGGTTTTAGTCAGTAAGAGTCTGACACTCCCTCCCGCTCGACCCAGAGAGGCAGGAGTCATTTGATGATTTCCCATCTTTAAAAAAAAATTTAAAAAAATGACTGCCTCAATTATTTCATTCTTAAAAAATATATCCATTAGAAGGGAATTATAAAATGAAGGGATTTTTTTGGGGATAGTGTTATTTTTTATAGATGTGGTAGAGGCTTTAAATCATTATCATTATCATCATATCAGCCAAAAGGCGTCCACTACTGGACATAGGCTTCTCCCAAGTGTAACCACAAGTTGAGCTCTCGCATCCGTCGGCTACCAGCAACCCTCACCAGGTCATCGGTCCACCTTGTGGGCTTTGATCTGCCATACAATTTCCTAAATGGTCATATCATTGTCACAGATCGTAATTTTAATATTAATAGTCTAGAAAGTAATTCAGATAGCAGTCGTTTTTTAAATCTCTGTAAGTCATTCAATTTATCAAATGTGTTCTTAGAACCTCCCCGAATAACGACAACCACTGCTACATGCTTTGATAATGTTTTTTGTTACTTCAACTTCCCAATTAGAAAAAGCCATTGTAAATTGTAATACCTACCTATTTAAATTTAAATTAGTCCAGTAATTTATTGTTAGTCATCCAACTAAGTGCTAGGTTGGTTTTACAATGGCAATGGCCGACAGAAGATTCCAGTTGATGATAAAAATTAATGTGGCCTTGCCATGTATTTTCACTCAATTATTCCATTAATTTACTACTATTCAGTTTTAATACTGAACTAAAATTAACCTAAATAGAGAACACGAAACGTAACAATATTATGTTATAATTGCTAGTTATTTATTTAGAAACGAATTAATTCAACGAGTACACAATTGTACGCCATTAAGAATCGTATAAATTAATACGAATTCAACCAAATTACTGGCATAATACAGTCTCGAATAATTATAACTGTTATGATAACATGCTTTCTCACGCAGTTTCGCTCCCCTGGAAAATGAAACAGGAACCGGGTGTATATCTATACTATATAATAAAAACGCTGAGATGAAGAGTTTGTTTGTTTGCTTGAACGCGTTTATCTCTGGAACTGCCAGTCGGATTTAGAAAATTATTTTTGTATATGATAGCCATATTCATGAGGAAGGCTATCAGCTATACGGGAACGGAAAAACCGGGATATGCGCGTACGAAGTCGCGGGCAAAAGCTAGTAATATCATAAAGCTGAAGAGTTTGTTTGTTTGGTTGAACGCGGTTCGCGGTACGCGTTCTCAGGAACTACTGGTTCGAATTGAAACATTATTATAGCGTTGGATAGCTGATTTATTGAGGAAGATATAAGCTATAACATCACGCTACGACCAACAGGAGCGGAGCATAAATGAAAATTGTGACGCAGACGAAGGAGCGCGGGTCAACTATCATCAATATAAAAAGCCTACGGCACACAGAAATAGTGTAGCTTTATCTGTGAATGAATTTTTGAAATTGGATCCGTTGGTACTTTCAGGGCCAGGGTTGCGGAATTTGTTCGAAAGACTCACAGCGGCCGCGGAACCCAAAGAGCACGAGGAGGAACACGGATGGGTTTTAGTCAGTAAGAGTCTAACACTCCCTTCCGCTCCACTCAGATTGGAAGAAGTCATTTGATGATTTCCCATCCATAAAAAAAAGTTACTTTCAGGGACCAATCAATCTGCTTAACTTTTTCCCAAATATGATGGGGTTAGGATGCATCATTCTGACTATCAGTCCAAGACTGCCATGCTATGCTTCCAGCTGTCTTAAAATTACAGCGGGTAACAACAGCTTAACTAAGTACTTTCCGATGCACGGATGAATCTCAATATTAAGATCCACGGAAAGACCGTGGCACGCGTTACTTATCCTTGAAGATCGACCCCGAACGGCTGTTATTATTTATTTACGAGCTCGTAAATAAATCGAAAAAAAATCGTCTGTAAATCGACAAAACACAAAACGTTTATAAATTCCATAATATTCAAATAGGTACTTGCTATAAAACAACATAATTATTTCTCGGTCAAGTATCCCTAAAACCCTAACAAAATATTTAACGCTTAATAACTGTACGATCCGGAACTTAGACTGTATAGAGCAGGATATGCACTTTAATTTTATGTGCCATTAATTTTGTCACATTATAGTGGCCCTAAGTTTATAAGGTTAATCCTGTATAAATAACTTTTGTTAATTAAAATTGTTACTTGCTTCCTTAATGTTGGCTACAACAGATTCTGCAGCTTTATGGGTGTACAAACATTGCAGAACCGTCGTAAAATGTAATAGTTAGTACAGGTCAACTGTTTAGAGCTGGTACTTTAATACGATGTGTTCACGAAATAAGGAAGTCCACCAGGTTTATCTCTGTTTTAACTCAGTGAAAGGTATAGAAATGAAAATCAAAACTAAAATAAGTATCACCCTACTGCCAATTACTTACATACCACGCCAGTGTACCTACCGTTTGAATCTGTTTACTTCCGAACTTTAAAACAATAGAATGTTGAACAAATTTTTTTTTTTTGGTTTCATGGGGTTATTTATGTTGAGAATTTAATCCCACATGCACAAACACACGAACTAGTTTCTTTCATATGGAATACCAGTTAAGTCACTAATTTTCATAATACAATTTATACTACAAAGACGAATCCATATCCTTCAAATCCAAGTCACAATATCATATGACCTTATTTTCTGTTTATTAGCTCTGTCTAGGCAATATATCGTGCCTAAATATACCCGAAACAAATATTAGTTTGCGTGTTCTCTAACAATATGGAAAACATCTGGCGTTATCAATCATAATATTCATACATGAAATGGATTTATATTGTCTGCCAAAATCGGTACACCGTTGAGGTCACAGCTGTTTTATGGTTTGAAAGTTCAGTATTGACGTGTGGTAAAAATGATGAAACCCCTTATAATAAGATTTATTTGAGAATAGAAGAGATTACATTTATTCGACACAGAGCAAAATAAATGACTTTGTGAAAAAACCCGACCGCTAAAAGCGACTAAAAAGTTCCAAACAAGTCGCTTTTCAAGCAGTTTGATGCAGTTTGTGGCCTCAATTATGTGATTGAACTGCATCAGACTGCTTGAAAAGCAACTTTTTTGGAACTTTTCAGTCGTTTTTAGCGGTCGAGTTTTTAGCCTATGTCACTACCACAATTCTGAAGAATTCAACGACACCTCATATGTCAAAATCCGTCCAGCCGTTTGGGCGGTAGGGCGTGCCAAAGAAATGAACATACAAACAAACATACATACGCTCGAAAAACATTACCCTCCTTCTGACGCAGTCGGGTAAAAATAGCAACCAAAATAATTTTGTGGTGCTTGTTACAGTAGATTTTATTTGTCGTCATTACAGATTCCTAATTAAAATCATTTAAATTTCTGTAACGGTTTCTCATCACGGAGCTCATTATCAAGCTCATCGTATCTTCTCATTGTCATTTCAGGTAAAAGACGTCCTCTGCTGGACACAGGCGTACCTCAAATGACGCCACACTTCGCAGACTTCACCGGTTATCAGTACATCATGTGGGCATAGTATCCTCTCTTTGTACTATTTTTTTCAATTTCAATTTATTTACTCAAGTAACTATGACTCATTTGTTAGTAAAAGAATTAATCTATGTAATTAAAAAAATATAAACAGCGGTTGCACTGTCCGACACAGTCATCAACGCGGCTGCACCGTTCCATGAGAAATGGCGCAGCAGCGATTCAGGTACGGACAGCCCAGCCTGCTCGAAATTAGAGATAGGATACTGTTGCCGCTGCCCCACACCGCACGCACCAGGGACGCACAGCGCTTACGCATAGTGGCAAAGAACGTTACTACAACTTAATGTCTACCCACTACTATGTCGTGTTAATGCCACCATGATTCCGGTGTTAGAGAGAGACGAAGCTATACTAATGAAAAGCAATATATCATTTTAGAACGATACAGTTGGTCGGTAAGATTTGACGACACGGTTGGCGCAGTGGTTGAGTGATTGAGTGCTACGCTGCGTGTTGCGGGTTCGATTCCCGCACGGAACAAATATTTGTATGGCCTAATAGTTGTTCCAGGTCTGGCTGTTTGTGTATGTGAGTTTAAACAATGTTCTTGTAAAAAAAAAATACTTGTCATGAAATCCTGTGATGTCACTAAAAGGTTACGTTAGTATCAGCAAAAGCCAACCACTTAAGACAAAGCATATTAGGTCACGTTTATAAAAACAAGCCAGAATTCAATAAATTAGTGTCTTACAACGATAAAACCAGTAATATATTCACGTGTTACAATAAACCACCTTATTTCCACCAACAAACCTATAAATCTTGGAAACAAATACCTCTTCAATATTTATAAGCCAACAGTGAATATCGTAACAAATCTGTAACATTAGGAACAGAAACTTGGCACATTACAACTTAACATTGTGAGAAAGATGGCAATTTTTTGGCAACTGAAAATATTTGCATTGCATTTTAACCTTTATCTGCTGAAGATTTGACTATTTTCTAGCAAATAATTTCCACTTTTTGTTTTTATAATAGTCTCTTTTAATATATCATAACACATAGACGATGTAGCATGCAACGATTTTTCAAGATTTCTTTTTTTGCGATTTAATAAAAAATATTGCCTCCTTTTCATTTGTATACAGAATTTTTGGTGAATACAACCGTGATGCCAAAAAAAAGCATATCCATAAATAATTTGAAATCTACAGTTCAATTCATAGTTATTCAAAACACGATTCTACGATGTGTTATTCAATAACCGACTAAAAACATAAAGGATATGCTTTCACTGCAGGCTTAACACGTATTCCGAGCTCATCTTTAATTCTCAGTATTCCTTCCTTCGTTATTGTTCGCATCTGTACGAAGCCTTCAGTTTCACTCCATATCCTTCAGAAAGCTTTTGTATTACGAGAGGTGAAATAGCTCGAGATTGCAGAATATCTCGGGTTAAGACGTGCATCGCATCACATGACATGCCTTTGGGACTACCAGCTAGTGGAAATTTGTTATTGAAAATACTACATCCACTCTCTTTGAGAGCTAAGAGTGAATAGGTTACTTCTAGGCATGCGTGTTCCAGTGTTGACCATATTATCGTTTTCCATCAGGTGAGATTGTGGGCAATAGAGATCCTTTTGTTTTTTTTAGGGTTGGAAAATCATCCAATGACTCCTTCCGCTCTGGGCGGAGCAAAAGGGAGTGTCAGACTCTTACTGACTAAAACCCATCCGTGTTCCTCCTAATGCTCTTTGCGTTCCAGGGCCGCGGTGACTCTTTTGTTTGAATTCATTACCATTTAAAAAAAATACCTGGTCGTGATCATAGTACTGTAGCACCCAAGGCTCCGCCCGTGGCACTACTTATAAATATTACAAAATAATAGATTAATCTCAATACTTATTTACGCCATCAGGCTCAGAAGCTAGTTTCTACATCACTCTCTGAAACAATCACATTCTCTTTCCTTCCTAATTCAAAATATTATTTATATTTCCGCTGGACGCTTCCAAAGTTCCAACGACTAATTTGTCTGCCAGTGGTTGTAACCAAGGAGTTTTTAGTACTGTGGTAACCACCGCTCTTGACCAAGAGATTGGCGATGAAGATGGCTTGGAAGATGTTACTACACATACTCTTGAAGTAGCCACAAACTGTGATCAAAAACTTAGAAAGCGAACAGAGGACAGTTTTCATTCGAATCATCAAGGCATAAAGTTGTAGAAAATTAAGGACTAACGTGAATAAATATACGAAGAGCGAGGAACTCAAGAACTCTTTAAGTACACAAGACATTGTGCTTTAACAATTTAAAAGCTGAGCGAAGCAGTATAATTAGGATAACGCTAGTTAAAGGAATTCCAAGTTTCTTGCAGGAATTAGCAAGTTTCAGTTGTTCTAAAAAGTCCTATTAGCCTTTAAAAGTTTACCTTCTTCGTCAGCAGTCAACATTTAAAATTAACCAAGTAACAAAAAGCGGGAACAGAAAGATAAATACCTGGTACTTGAAAAAACTTAGGTGAGCAACGTACCGCAAATCCCTTGTGAATATATGTAGCCAATCCATTAGGAGCTCGTCCTGATAAAAATAAGTATAAATGTGTACCATTTTTAAAGCTGTTAGGATTTGGAATTGGACAGAAGTTTTAGTTTGATCAGCCGTAAAGTTTTAATAAAAACTAGCAATTCGTTTCACATATTTCGTGTTAATAGTGTTTACATGTTTCGTCTTTAACTTATATTAGCAGCATTTTATGTTAGCAACATTAGCATCCGCATTCACTAGATAAAATATATATGTATCCAGATATCGTAGTGTAGTGTTTATTCAGAGAATGGTCTTTCTATCGTCTTTGACTCTTACCATAGGGTTGATTTTTCTTATAAAAAACTACCTAAGTAGTTAGTAAGTTCAATAAACTTCAACTAACAACTCACCTTCGGCTATTTACCTATTCAATGACCCAAGGATCGTAGCTAGGATTGGCGGCGATGAATGTCGAGGGACTTAAACACGGTTCAGATTAAAAATACTTTTTAAGTCCTGCCACCGAATATAATTTGCCGCAGCTGACTCACCGCTGAAATATGACATTATAGTCTCATGTTTGAAGTAGCTTTTTACCCGTTTTAATTTAATTTTTTGTCTACTTAATCAACTCAGTTTAGTATTCGCATTTTTTGTGGGATTTTCAGTGGCATCTAGGCCATCTCACCAGAGGCTCTAGACAAGTGACATTTTGTGAGCGGTAGCGTGGCGAAGAAGATTGTCAATACGTCATTGATCAATCAATCAATCATCAATGTATGGGATCGACAGATGCTATCGAAATGTCACGTGATCAAATTCCTACATTTTGGCATTTCGACAGTCGCATTCGCTAATTTAATGGCACATTGTCTAGGGCCTCTGGTCAAAGGTGCAACCGCTGATCATGGTGTCCTAAACGTCATGTCTAGATCGGTCAGGAATGTTGTATTAATTTCTAATGAATGACACTTCCTTTACCATTGATTTTGTTCGAAAGAACGGTCCTGGAACGCAAAAGACACTATGAGGAGCATAGATGGGTTTTAGTCAGTAAGAGTCTGACTCCCTCCCGCTCCACCCAGAGCGGAAGGAGTAATTTGATGCTTACCCAATCATAAAAAAGTGTACCTTCCTATCTACATAACACACACACGGTGGAGCAGTGGTTGAGCGATTGACTGCTGCGCTGCGTGTCGCGGGTTCGATTCCCGCACGGAACAAATATTTGTATGGCCTACAGATAGTTGTTCCGGGTCTGGCTGTTTGTGTACGTGAATTTATATGTTTGTAAACGCACCCACGATACAGGAGAAATTCCTAGAGTGGGGAGTCTTTTAAAAAAAAAAAAATAGCAAATGTATATGTAAAGAGTACTCGTATATCTACAGGTCCAAAATAATTTAATAAAAATGTCGACAAATGGACTAACTGTCTGTGACGACTGACGAGGATTGTTATTAGGTTGATATATATTTAAGCGATACATGACTCTCTTGACTGTACACCTAAAGCTGAAACACAAACGTGTAACCACACACTCACTTCAGTTCAAAGAACACACAAATCGACTACAACAAATATCATTCACCTCAACAGAGCGGCACATGCAACGTTTCCTTTTAAAATTGCTCGCTGAAAAGTTGAAAAGGAAAACATCCGTCATTCTCACTGTACAAAGGAATTTTACCAAGAAATACAGAACATGAAATTGTGGACGGGGGTATAAAGAACAATGCAGATGGAATATTCGAGAATGAAGTTAATATTAAATGTAGAAAACCTTGCAGAAAAGATACAAATTATGAACAATAGCATTCTCGTGCATTGAAGGACGCTTGCAATATGCTGAAGACAAAGAAATATGCAGGAAACTTCTTTAAGCTATTTATATTTCTAGAGATATAGATTTACTAACAAGACTATTGAATGTACTACATTCAATAGTTCATTTAGAGAAGGAGAAAAATATAAAGTAAAAAATTAGGCAAGTTATTTTATTAAAGTTATTTAAACCAAAAATTAAGTTATTTAGACCAATTTTCAAGGTTAAGCAAAGCTTGCCGAAGTTGGTCTGTGGATGGGATTCAGACAAAATGTTGTTTCAAGATAAAACAGTTTTGATGCCACACACAATGCAACGAACAAAATGAAAGCTGTTCCAGTTAACCCCAGGAGACCATTAATTAAACAAGTTGGTCCAGCAAGGACTTCATATAACTTTGACGCTCCCACCTCGGTCGACCGACATTATTTCATCAGGTGTACATTTTTAACGAGGTATCATATGGAAGTTTAAAATTTTAATACTTTTACACCAGAATTTATATGCGGTTGAAAAATATATTTGAATTTTTCATGTTGATGTATTCATTGGTGTCACTTTGCTGAAATGAGTTGTTGTTGGCAATATTACAAATTACTTAACTAAATAAATAAACTATAGAAACGACTTAGCAATATCATTATTAGTAAGCAAGATTTATTGTGAACCTGACAGTTGCACTAAGTAAAATAATAAAACACCTTAGTACGACAAAAAACTATATCTGACGTTTATGAATATATGTGAAATAATTACTTATGAACGTAGCATTGATTTAAACTTACAAAAATAAACTAATGAAAAATGCCTCCGCATATGAAAATATATCCAAAGCTTTCCAAGCTCACTGAACAAAACTGGTGTCATAAATTGAAAGGCAAAAGTAAACAAGAATCTACAAGAATCTTGACCATTGGTCCCAAAATATATCAAGTTACCGATAAAAGTTCACAGTATATTTAACTTTCTACCAAATGTAGCCCTTGCAGCGAATGAATTAATGTGATGAACGAATTTTTAAGCTGAACATTTATATTTAAAAAATTCGATATTTGAGCCATCTTACACAGAGGCTATATTTGATAACATCTCAACCCGCAATTCATAAAATGAAATGATTGATTTTGAGTCATTCGGATGAATTGTTTGATTCAATGTAAAGGTTTCGTTAAAGTACCTTGACCATCTTTTTGGCATAATGATAATAGAAACATAAAAGTTAGCTTTTTTTTATCTGAACACTTGAAGAGACCATGGCCCGGAGTAGGGCAGAAGATCCTTCCATCCCGTGATGTAAATTTTGACTTTCATGCAGGCGAGGTCACTGGCAAAAGCTAGTTAAGAAAAATAATAATCAAACAAACATTTCCAAAGAATAAATAAAACCTTTAAAAGCTACGTCAATGAAAACACGTTTGAAGTGGTCGTTTATGAAAGATATCACCTTAAAAATAAACTTTTTGATCAAATAAACCCCTTTTCAGATCTTAATTCTGTGAAAACCGTATGCTGAGGTTGTTAAGAAGTATTTAGATTTCAAAGGTTTGTTTTGTTTACGTTTACTTAGTAACGTGATATGAGTTAAGATAAATATTTCGAGAAATGTTAAGAGAGATATTAGATTCCTTTGTTTACTTAGTTTAACAAACAGTCAGCCATGTGTATTCATAAATTAACAAATAAGCTGTTTATGTGTAAAAAATGAAGACACCTTGCCACCGAAACAGACCTAGTAATAGGTGGCGAGACGACGGGCCACCAACTCTTAAAGCAGTATTACTTCAATATTACTTCCAGTGGGAAAGAGACGGAGCTATACGTCCTGTATAGCGCCGTCTCTTCGGCTAGTTCGAGGTGGCGTAGGAAAAGAATTCCTGGAAGGACTTGAGAGAGGCCAGCAGTTGGATGGCATAGGCTAGTTTAAAAAAAGAAAACACGTGTTTAATAGTTTTCAAAACAAACATTTAAATAAATATAAAAGTCTACCTTAAAAAACGCTGACTAAAAAACAGTTTACAAAAGACTTATTTGCACTAACAAGTCCATTCAACACGTTTCACACTACTTCCTCATATCCGTAATCACAGATATTACCATTTCCCCCTTTCAGTACTATCACGCCCACAACATAGACACCACTGTTTTAACTATAGCCGACTCCCAGTGTTATTGTATCACGTAGTCTTTTATGATGTCCCAAAACATTCTCGGCGTCCCCCAGGGAGGCATAATGAGACCTTTTCCGAGAATGTTCGTAAGCAAGCCATAATCCGCGCACAAATTTCTTTAGACCTCGTTTGTAGGTGTTTTTAAAGAGCACGCGCCAAAAAAGATTGCTTAAGTCGAATATATTGAGATTTGAATGGAGTTTTACCGTGTTGTTTGTACTTGTAGGCAATTTTTGTCTTGTTTGTGGTAAGGATTTTTATTGAGAGTGATGTTTTTGTAGTTTTATGTGAAATGTCACGACATTTTGCGTTACGTGTTAGAACCGATTGTTTTATTATGATATTCAGAATTGATAAGGTTTATACTTAGGTTTCTGAAAGTAACGCAGCGAAATCAAATTTAGAAAATACTATTACTTATGTTATTTTTGATGAAATAGCTAGTGCCTTTGTATTGATTTGGTCGTCTTTTCTCTTATAATATTGTATGTACTTTATTGTTCACCTTACAATACACAACGAATGACAGAGCTAATGTTTATTAAAAACAAGTGTACCGCTGTACATAAAACTAAACAAATACTAGTACTACGCACAGGTACTACCCAAATGAAAAGTCATACATCGAGCGAACAATGTACTTATTTATTTTTTATTTTAAATGCCAAAATGAACCTTACTACGATTACTTCTAGTGGCATTTATCAAAAAATCTAAAAGGTCGCTTACGTCAATTTGTTACTTCAGGTATCGATATTCTGAATCATAATAGTTCTCGCAACGCAAGGTTTGTTTGGATAACCTTAAAGATTTACCGAGCAACCATTGCTTTCGGCAAAATTCAATCTAAGTCGAAAAAACGTGGACCATTTCAAATTTCAATTTCACACCATTACGAAGATTATGCTGCAGACAGCACATTATAATTTTATAGGCTCAATGAATCTAATGTTATCATGCCATTTTTTATCAAAGTTATAAATTCCAAAAGTTATTTATTGAGTTAAACTGTTCACATGTAACAAAAAGGCTCGTTTATTTTTGTAAAAAGTAAGGTCGCAAGCCCTTCAAATGGGAATTATAAAATAGTTTGAAATCTTTCTCGGAAAAATGTAGGAGGCTATTTCAAATATTTCTGATAAAATATTCACTTCAGGGTTTTCTGTTTGTCGAATTATTTTAAAATTGCAAAGCTTATCACTGACACACATTCTTTTACTTTTTACTTTAAAAGAGCCCAACATTACCTGGTACAGTCTTCACTGCTACTGACAAGGTATGATAATATCACAGCCTGTAATATTTTTTATCTTTTCAGTAACCTAATTTACAGGTAGGTACAGTTTCTTACCAAAACTCTCATCACGATCATGCTTTCAACGAATCCTACAGAAGATAACTTGAATACAACCAAATACTACAACTAAACAATTCCCTCGCCACCATTAGCAACCCAAAATAGGTACGTAAGACAAACATTAAACATTACTTCAAAGGCTTAATTCAGACAAAGCCAGACAAGATAATATTCTATTCATTTAGGTACTTGTCATTTGCCTAGTCCCAACAATTATGAAATAGATTCAAGTTTGGAACCTGAGATAGGTCTTGACACAGCTTAAAGCCAGCCGCATAATAAATACAATTTTAAAATCAATTAAACTGTTTAGTCGATGTGTGTCATCATCAAATCAGCCGAAAGACGGTCTCTGCTGGACATGGGCCTACCCTAGATTGGGGCGCGGGGTTTGTCATAATCGCCACGCTTGGCAGACGGGTTGGCGATCGCAGTGTAGCTGTTGCATTGTACCTACCGAGAATGCTGCTGCACATTCTCTGGTAAGTCCCATAATCGGCTCTTACGACACCCACGAGAAGTGATGGCATGGTGTTATTCTTTTACGTCCGACACCAAACGGAGCGATGTGTGTGCTTGTGACGATTTCATGACGATGAAAAAGTTTCGATCGTGCGCATACAGTCTTACTAAATTAAAGTAATTTTCGATAAAGGCGCGGATCGACTGTTTATTCGTTTGTGTGCTTCAATACATTGAGCTGTTGGTCGAGAGTTTTTCGACTGATTATTTAAAAAAAATATCTATATGATTATTATTATGTTGAGCAACTATTTTATTTTTTATTATTTTATTTATGCTGTTCGGGAAACTTCAGCTAATATAAACAATGTTCCCAAACAATACTGACAACTATTTGAAGGCCATTTACAAGTTTCCGCATTTACACACTTCAAAACTTATGCCAAAAATTATGAAACAAAATAAAAATTAAAGTAAAAGAAAAGAAAAAATTAATTTAGTTGATGATATGCGGACCTCCATTGACTCCCATATTCTTTGGACAACAAAACAGTTGTTCGATTAAAAATTGTATGTAGGTATATGTCTGGCCTAATGCTGAATTTGAGATTATATGTATGCTAATTTGTGAAGCTAAAATTGATATCAAAGTTTATAATGTAACTAGTGGTGACTGTGGCTTTATATGTGTTGATATATTACCACAGTTTTACTCTAATAGTATGCTAAAAGGTTTGTAAGTGGGAAAAGTTTGTTGTGATTCATACCGCACTGTCTTTGAGTAAGTTGCTTGCTTTATTTTGTGGTGATATTAAATAAAGAACGAATTAATTGCAAAAACACTAAAGACTACATTTTTTTAAAGTAACCTTTTCTGTCCTAAGCTGAGTCTCTCTCATTCACCCGCGACCTCCTTTTAATTCTGGCGAAATCTGCTTAGTTCACCCTGCCATCCTTCATTCTCCTTCGTGGTGTGCTGCAACCCCGCCTCAAGTGAAACACGTAATGACAAGCAATAGTAGTAGTGCAAGCAATAGGAGACTTGGACGATCAAATCTACCGACACGCAAAGAATGACTCTTCCAAAATGTGGTACTGGCGTCGCCTATTAAGAATACCATGGACAGCCCACCGCACAAATGTCTCGATCCTCAAGGAACTGCAAATGGAGAAAGCGCAACAGCAGGCTGTCCTCAACGTGCCTGCAACGCGTCATGAGATACTTCGGTCACATTGCTCGCAGAGTAACTAATAATATGGAAATACTCATGGTAACTGGCAAAATAGAGGGTAAAAGACCAAGAGGCCGAAGCCCCAAACCGTGGTCGGATCAAATATCGGACCAACCGGAGATACCAATCAGCGCTGCACTCCACCAGTCTGCTGATCGTAACGTAACGTAGATGGAGAAAAGCCGTTGACAGTCTGAAACGGAGTCACGATTCTCAGCAGTGAGAGAGCGATTAGGAAGAAGTAGTAGTACCATACACTAGTACCATACACAAGTACCATACACTAGTACCATACACTAGTACCATACACAAGTACCATACACTAGTACCATACACTAGTACCATACACAAGTACCATACACTAGTACCATACACTAGTACCATACACCAGTACCATACACCAGTAATACACACTAATCCAATGAAACAGCTGAAATGGTTAATCCAAAATAACACTTTGAAAATGATTCATTTCACAAAGCTCCTTAGCGTACAGACCATCATATCAATTAGTTTATATTAAGTTATTAAATCCTTTATCAGAGCTTCACATACGTATATTTGCATACAGTTATACTGTTAGATTTCGTAACGTTTTCATTATATAAGTTATTACTCTATTTACATTACACTGCTGAGAAGATTTATGTCTCCACATATGTGTAAAGGGTATTTAGAATCTCCGTCTTAGTTATGTAGATTCATAATTTGAATTTATGTATAAGTACTAGAAACAGTGAGAGGGCCTTTGCGAAGAAGCGCACTGAATTACATAAAAACTAGATTTAAAAGATAAGACGTTACCAATTGAAAGTTAAGTATGATTAAACAGCTAATGAATTCATCATCTGCCTAGCCTTTTCCCAACTAGATTAGGGTCGGCTTCCAGTCAAACCGGATCCAGCTAAATACCAGTATTTTACGTGAAGCAGCTTCCTACCAGACCTCCACAACCCATTAACTGAGTAACACGGTACTTTACGGCAAACAGCTAATTGATTGGTAGGTAGTAAACTAATTCAATTAATTTTTTCATCGAAAGCATATTTCAATAAGAAATCCTGTATCAAAAACTATTTTTGAAAGCATATATTTATATGCAGTACCTAACCAAAATGATAACGACTTTTGTCACTGTTTTGGAAAGCTGTGGAAAATACACAAAATAACTAAATAATTTCAAAAGTTTTGTGGATTCTTCCCGTACAATACACAGAGCGGCGTGCACCATAATAAGAATAGGTACCTAGTAGCATTATACAATTTTCACTCGACAGGTACTCCTTGATGACAACCATATAAAAATTAATTATGCAATATATGCGAAAATTCTGTCTGCCTGTTTGTACGTTAAACCGAACCAACTCGTATACCTACATTATGGTATAGAGAATGATTGGATTTTTTTTGGCCCGGGAGTAAGTTCTTACGGAATGATTTCCGACTTTCACTAGGGTGGAGTCGCGGGCAAAAACTAGTTACATTTAACCATGTCGAGCCTTTGTAAGCGCTCATAATTCCAACATTTTTCTGTAGTTTATTTTAAATGATCAAAGTTACTAAAGAGCGGAAAAATCTACTTACATTTAAAACAAATATTACTTCGAACAAGTCCCTTCAGCACGCGGTAAGCAATACGATAAAAGCAACTATAAGGAAAGGGAAATTGAATATCTGAAAATTGTATCCCAAGGGTTCGCTAAAACAGCATAATGTTATGGTAATTTTACCACACGAGGTCTGCTGATAACGGTTGACGCTGCATAGAGCGTGAAACTAACGCGTAATGGACTCAAAACAACACAAAATATCGCCATGATTTGCATTGGTTTGAAGTCGAAACGCTGCCGCGCTGTTAAAGGGCAGATGAATGATAAAACATTTATCTTATTTACAGAGCACTGAATGCCTCGGTGGCCAGTGCTAGAAACAGCATTGTGAAAACTCTTCATACAAACCATGCGTGTCCATGGGCCGATCCAGGGGGGCAAGGGGCTCAAGCCAAAAGACAGAGACATCTTTTGTAGTCTACTTTACGACAAGTAATCCAAGAAGGCTTGCTATGCGTTAAGCAAAATAAAATGTTTTGTGCTTTTTAGTGTTTAATTTGCTAAAAACCTACCCTCAGCAGGATCAAGCCAACCAAACGACAATCCAGGGGGTCGAGTCTGCTATTGCAATCGTGTCTCAATGACCGGTCAATGATCGATTTTTGACCTATAACGTCAAACTTATGACACATTTCCCATACAAAAACTGTCAAAGTTGTCAAATATTCGATCACTGACCGGTCATTGAGACACGATTGCAATAGCAGACTCGAGCCCCTGGAACCGCCCCTGGTCATTGACGAACCGTCAATATCCAGGAGCGCATTTGAACGCATTTCAACTACAAGAATTGACCTAAAAATAGTTAGAATTAGTTAGATTAGAATAGAATAGAAATAATAAATAGAATATAATTAATTAGAAGAAATGTTCATCATAGAAGTACCAAATAAATATTACTTCAAAAACAAGCTTTTATGTAGCGGCCATATTGAATTTAGTGTGATGTTATTAACTTCATCGTTTTTCACTCTTCAAGTCCTTTCATTTGAAAATCATATTAAGAGGGTTGAGAAAAGATATGTAAATCGCTTACTTGGAGAGGCGGCCATATAGAAGTTATTTCAATATTGAATATTGCACATTGTATTGTCACTAGAACTAAAGGTTTATGCAAAATTTCAGCTCAAATGGATACCAAAAAATGGTCGAAAAATGGTTTGCAAATTCTGACGGACATCTTACAAACGTACAAACACTGCAACCTAAATAAAAGCTTGTAAAAACAAGTCTCTTAACTTTTTAATTGTGTTTTTTAAGTCAAAATGACAGGATTTTCATTGTCTTTGTCTACAGCGATGACAGCCGAAAAATGTGTTGTTACAAACAATTTAGTAATGACGTTTAGTGGCCATGATTTCGTGCTCTATGGTCTTGCCAATGACGCATGAGATTTGAATCTGAACGGATAAGGTCCATACAGCCACGCTTCAATTTGATGGATCAAATTCCTGCATAGCTTTTGGACATGCACTTTACCTAATAAACAACTGATAAGCTGTCCATGCAATCAAAGATGGCATCAATTTCGGTGACCAAACAAATCCGCCGGGCAAAGAATTATTATACTAAGCATTTGGACCCTTTTACTACGATTATAGACAAAAAACAAGCGTGCCATTACATAGCTTAGCTGTGGCACAGATTTTTTCGTAATTGTGTGCAAACCATAAACTACGTTAAAAAGTAGGTACTAAATATTTATTCAGTTAAACTAACCTAATTTACCTTAGTTCTTGATATGCGGCTTCACTCTGAATATTCCTATCTTGTCTTATACTTAACTTATGTATGTAACTTTAAAAAGAATCTACTGAAAGGCGTCGTACTTATACTAGGCGTTCACCGCGTTAATTTCTTGGGCAAAACCGCTGGGCCGGCGCGACGACGCGCTTGTTTTTGTCGTACGAACACGATGATCGCGTATTCACACGATGATCGCTTTGTATAACGACCTCACCTAATACTGGATTCTCTTTTAGGAGATAGATAGAATTATGCAGGAAAAGTAAAGTTTTGCATCTACAATATTAAATTCAGCAATATATTTCAGGAAGCCTTGCAATTCAGGACGCAAATCCGGGTGTCACATAAATATATTCATGCCACCGTTTAATATAAGTGCTACTTCCTAACAAGGATGTATGAAAGTAATGACATTACGATAAAAATGAATGAAAAATTATGCTTTTTTTGACAGATTGCGACTGAGATGCAAATGTGAATGTTGCTTGAAAATTAGTGGAATCGGGTCTCTGATTTTGTAAGGGGAGATGCTTCTGTTACAAAAAGTCTAGGCTCTAATTCCTGACAGGACTTATTTAAAAATATTTATTAGAAATATTGAAATAAGTTGCCAACTAACATCTGAGAAGTCGTAAGGAAACCTGGGGCTCGAGACAAGTGAGATTCTGTCAACGGTAGCGTGGCGCAGGGGATTTTCAATACGTCAAAAATGTATGGGACTGACAGATGCTATCGAAACGTCACGTGATCATATTCCTACATTTTGGCAGTTCGACAGTCGCATTCGCTAATTGAATGGCACATTGTCTAGGGCCTCTGGACTGAAATCGTTAGATGCTAGAAAATCTAACACCAGTTTTTCCAAGAGGACTGTGTTACCAAGTAATTGGTTTTGGACGTCAAATGGTAGTCTATATTTGGTTTGTCTGGAAGCCGAATCCAATATAGTTGAAAAAAGGCTAGGCAGAAATTACTGTGTAACATCTGTTTTATGATCTTAATATTATCAAAAATCAAAAATCAAAATCAAAAGTCATTTATTCAAATTAGGCTGAGAGCCAGCACTTTTTGAACGTCAAATTTTACATAAAGACAGTCCCCCAAAACGCCCACCTGTCACCACTTCCTAGTGTTTTAGCTGAGAAGAAGAAGTGGCGCAACAAACTCCCCAGCAACACATCTGTCTGTTACGTTTTAAGAACTTCAATTAAACAATGGTACGCAAAGTATTTTAAGACACGAACAAAAAAAATAAATATGTATCCAACAACATGGAAATCATAAAATTAAATATTATTTACAACATGTTAGCTAGCACACTCCATTATTCGAGTACCATTCAAAAAACGGGCAATGGTAGAATAAAGCTAGTAGCATTAAATAAATGCGTTAAAAACCCCCAAAGAAATTCTCATTAAAATTCCGCAACAAATCTTACTAAAATTATACATCGGTGCAGTATTAGCAGCCGCACCGTTCTATTTAGTTATTACATTTACATATCGACACAGATGCTAACGTAACCCTGGTGTGCTTTAAAATAAACGTATATGTCGGGAACAGAATTTTAAAAAAGCTAGGTAAAGTCATTTCAACATATTTAAAGTAGAAAGAGTATTTTATAGCATCTTTTTCCCGTTCGACGTGATTCTTTAAATTGACATAACTTTTTTTATTTATGAACCGATTCAAATAAAACAAACCCTAAATGTCAAGTGAAGTTTACCACAATACATCAGTGAAATCGCTACCAAAATGGTTTTGCCGCTCTTGAGATTAGCGCGCACAAACGCACAGACAAACAAACAGATTGTTGTTTTAGGTTTCATTGCATTTACCCCCAATAATTGTTTTTTCAAATATCTTCCATGTATGTACAGACAGCACGTTAAGCCGTTGGTCCCGGCTGTCATTTGTATGGTCGTTATGGATTGTCAGAAGCCAAAAATCTGACACCAGTCTTGCCAAGAAGAACCGTGTTACCCAGTTAAAGGGTTGTTGAGGCCTGGTAGGCAGCCGCTC
Source organism: Melanchra persicariae (assembly GCA_947386135.1). Classification (NCBI taxonomy): domain Eukaryota; kingdom Metazoa; phylum Arthropoda; class Insecta; order Lepidoptera; family Noctuidae; genus Melanchra; species Melanchra persicariae. The sequence goes on along the minus strand of OX376655.1, from coordinate 5,142,342 downwards.
CACGTAAAATACTGGTATTCAGCTGAATCCGGTTTGACTGGGAGCCGACCCCAATATTGTTGGGAAAAGGCTAGGCAGATGATGATGATATTTTTCTACTTTCTATAAATGATACTACATTCAATAGTCTTGTTATAGTATGCGCAGATGATGATGTATGTACAGACAGCGATCGATTACATTTTTATTATATGTACATATATAGCCCGAAGGATCGCCAAACTGAAGTGGCAGTGGGCAGGGCACATTTCTCGCAGAACAGATGGTCGATGGGGCCGAAAAGTTCTGGAGTGGCGACCGCGTACCGGAAGACGCAGCGTTGGAAGACCTCCCACAAGATGGACCGATGGGTCGCTGGTTGCCGATGGATGTTGGACGCACAGGACCGGTTGTTGTGGCGACAGTTAGGGAGGCCTATGTCCAGCAGAGAAAGTCTTTCGGCTGAGATGATGATGATGACATATATATCAGGGTGAAGCTCGCTTTTGTGATCTCTTACTCTATTATTATGTAAATAATAATAAAAAACTTGTATACAAGCGCCATGTTGGCAGTTTAAAAATAATTAAAATGTACCACTAACCTTAATAAATCATGCTTTGTTTCATATTTCTTCAAAACCAAAGTAAACTAAATAATTTATTCATTTGTCAGTCTTTTCGTTCCTCCACATATTTCATTCTCCCACAAAGAAAAACGCGAACCACACTACAACAATGAAATACTATTATGGCATTCAGTGAATAACTATGAAAGCTTGCATTAAAATTCTCAGTTTCCCGGCGCTTTTTATTTACTTTTAAAAAGCGTTTTACAATTTTAAATACGTTTTACATTTTCTGTTTCGCTATTGTAAAACAATTAATTCATGTTATTATCGGGAGCTTTTTAGAACAAGCGGTATTAGAGCGTGCGATAAATAAGAAAATGCTTTATTCTTGTAGTCATAGCACAGAGTTTTCTTTACATGTATTTTACTTTGTGCATGGACAGCTGTGTCCATGGACTTAAACTCGCCTCAATTTTTATCGACGAAAACAGATAAATTGAAAATATGTCTGAGTAAGTCAGATTTTCAGAATTATCTAAGGTCATTTAATGAAACAAGAAAAAAATTGGGCACCAAGTTATGGAATCCAAATCAGTGTTCAAGTAAAATAAATATCTAACGTATCGTGTTTTGGACATCTGTGAACATGATGCTAGTACCATAAAATCACCTTTAGAAGTAACTTTCAAAAACAAAATTTAAGTAACGAAGTCAAAGTTTCGCTCCATAAAACTGCGAGATAACGTGGCTCTAGGGCCGCAAAGTTAATAAATTCTAATCCCAAGACATAATTTAAATCTAGGCGTCCAAAATTCAGATACAAAAAGGGAACAAACAAAACAAATCCCAAGCTATTAAACTTACAAAGTAATAAGAGAAAAGAATTTTATTCAAACACAAAAATAAAGTGAAATTTTCTCAATGAAGTGTTTGTTGTTTCCAGCCAGTACGAAATAAAATTCAAAATAAGAATTAAGGCTATTGGCAATGAGGCTGTAACACAGAGTTCCTCGTGCGTGAGTCCGACTCGAACTTTGCCGGTTTTTTGTCTAAAGTTAGAATTTAAATAGGACTATATTTTTGTCCTTCTTTTTTATTATTTTAGGAGAAAGTACTTACTATCTCACTTCTTACTTCAAACCTTTTTTAATAAACTGACTAAGTAGGCCTGGCACGCGACGATGGCAAGAGACCAGACGGCATGTCGTTATTTCCATGGAAGATGGGTAGGTCATTTCATTAGTGTGGGACGCTTCTTGTGTCAATACTCTTGCCCCATCCCATCTTCCTAGCTCTTCGTGCCGTGCTAGCGCTGCTGTTGTGGCTGCACAGAACCTCAAGTGGCGAAAATATAATAACCTAGTGGGTAGTTATATTCTAGAGCCGTTTTGGGTTGAAACTCTCGGCTCGTGGGGTCCGAGTGCTCATAACTTGTTTGAAGATCTCTCAAAAGACGCTTAGTTGACACTTTGCGTGATCCAAGGGCTGGCTTTTACCTTGGACAAAAGATTAGCATTGCCATGCAACGTGGAAGTGTACCCAAAATACTGGCCAATGGCGCTAGTATTTCGGCCACACTTCCAGTCGACAACGATGCGGATGAATTTTTTGACGCCATATTTTAGGGTTAACTTAAGAGCGTTTACGCCGTACGTTTTTCATACAAACTTTTGAAGTGCTTATTTTTCGAAATGAATGAACCGATTTTATTGAAACTTAGTATGCATACGCCATCCAACCAGGTCTAAAAAGTTAGTTGAGAACATTCTCGAAAAAGAAAAAAGAAAGTGATTTTTCACTTTCCATAGAAAACTTAAAATCGCTCTCTCTCCCTCTAAATACTTTTTAGAAAATGTTCTCAACCAATGATATTTTAAGTAAAAGGTGTAGATAGGTTATAAGCGCTCAGCAAGTGGCACGCCAAAATGTGGCTAATTAGCCACATTTTTCTCGTCTTGTCTCTTTTCCGCTCCCGATAATTGCGACATGTCGTCCTACTTCTACGTGTCATCTAACAGTGTGACATTGTGCCGTTCTTGAAGATCGAATGTTGTATATGTAACCTATCTACACCTTTTTACTTATAATATCATTGTTCTCAACTAAGTTTTTAGACCTGTTTGGATGGCGTATACATAACAAGTTTCATTAAAATCGGTTCATTCATTTCGAAAAAAAAAGACTTGAAAGTTTGTATGAAATGCCGTACGGCATAAACGCTCTTAACCGCTCCGGCCCCGGCGACACACCGGTGTGTCGTGAATTAATCGCGAATTTAATGTTTATTTAAGTACCTATTACATAAGATTTTTTTTTTTTGGGAATTTTCACATGTCGGGGCCGCAGCGGAGGAGTTTATATTTATATGTCTAGTATATACCCACAAAGTAAGTTAAGTGTTCATTAAAACAAAGTATCTTTACATCTCGGTTATAATAAGACCTTCTGAAAAATCTTAATCCATATTTTATCAGAAAATTTCGAAATGTCTCTCTCTGAAAACTAGACGTGTTAACCCTAAAGTTAACACGTCTAGCCGTTAACTCGAAAACGTGAGAAAATCCGACTCAAGTTCAGTCAGGGAATGTAATGGCCCAAACTGAACGAGAATGAAAATACTAGACTTCAGCATTCATTCTGCACGAAAGTGCATTCGTTGTTCCGAGAACTTTGTAACGACTGCTTCAAGAATAGTCCTTACGTGAAGTTATTTTTAGTGAAGACTTACAGTGTAAAATATTGTTAAAAGTAGTAAGTGGTTCATATTTTGTAGAGTATTAGTACAGTTTCTTTGGATTTAAGTTGTACGTGGGCGATGGTTGAATTGAAATATTTGCATATTTCTTAGAGGATCCGCGTAAACTATAGAGATAGTAAAGTTCTCTTATAGCTTGCTTATTTATGGAGTAACTACGAATAAGCTAACAAAAACATCTCCCCTATCTTTTCCGCAAGATTGATCACTACTTAGACGTTCTCTAGGATTAACTTAGGCTGTTTATATGTTAGCTAACAAAGAATCATGCATTTCACTAAGCATTTTTGTATTCTGGTTTCCTTAGAACAAAACACTGAAAAATAATGCATAAGTCACCGGAAAATTACAAACTCCGCGACCCTGGAATTGGCATTAGGAGAAACACGGATGGGCTTTAGTCATTATGAATCTTACATTCCCTTCCACTTCGCCCAGGCCGAAAGAAGTCATTCGATGTTTTCTCACCCTTGAAAAACAAAGGTAAGTCTACATTCATCAACTACCTATCCTTTTCGAAACTATGTTGAGGCTGGCTTCCAATCAAACCGGATGCAGCTGAACACGTAAGGCAGTTGCAGCGGCATTAATACCGCCACAAAAATCAACGTAGTAGAATCAACAAATGAGACTCGCAGCGCCATCCATCTTGACCGCTGCGAACTAACTTGGCAAAATCCTAAATCACGATATCAGACTTTACAGTGCGATTCGAACGGATACAACAGTCCAAATATCAAGTGTCGGGCAGTTGCCCACCAGACACAATAACCATCTGGTCGGAGGATCCTCTCTTTTCAATGGGGGTATGCGGGACTTTACTCTCTGTTCCGCTACCTCCAAACAGTATTAAAAATAAAAGTGCCTAACCAAAATTCTCTTGAAAGAAACAAAGAAATCTCCATTACGAGTACATCTAAGCATTACTTACTAATGTCCGTTGTCTCCAAATGGAAGCTCTCCATCATGTTACAATGTCTAGTACGCACTTACTTCTTCCAGACCTATTAGTATTCATTCAGCGTCGTCACTCGGGATATTAGGATTAGGACATTCTAGGTGTAATGTGCTTGTAAGAATGGCTTGTAGATGAATGGAATATGTTTTATGTTCGAAGGTCATTTAGATTATCATGGGTTTTAAGTAGCACAGGTACAATGAACAAAGCTATTTGGTATGCAGGCAGATAACTTTTGGAACGAAGTTTCTTATCACACGGTACGAACTTGGCGGATGGGGGCTAGGCGAAAAAAAAGTGTAAGATCTTTCTTCTTTATATCACGACCCCTTCTGTAGATGGTTATCCATAGGGTGAAACGATTCTTCAATAAAATGATATCCAAACCGATGCCCAAAGATCTAGAGAAAATCGTGAGAGACAGAAAGCAAAACAAAAAATGATCGGTACCCAAAACCATTGGATAGGAATTTCGTTCCAAGCGAGTGTTCCGCGACACTCACGCATTTTTTTTTTGGGATGGGAAATCATCAAATGACTTTTTGCACTCTGGGTGGAGCGGAAGGGAGTGTCAGACTCTAACTGACTAAAACCCATCCATGCTCCTCCTCATGACCTTTTCGTTCCAGGGCCGCGGTGACTCTTTTGAACAAATTACGCAACTCTGACAGCTAGGGCTACCTTGCAACTACTTTTAAACAAGTGAGTGTGCTGAGTAGACAGTTATTGTACGCCGCACTCTAAGTTTGTCATAAGCTTAAAAAGTTATAATGCACACATTACAAATATTGGCAGTGCAGTGGAAAAATTATTATTTTTGCCTGTATACCAAATAGCTTTGTTGACAGTACCTAGAGTATCCAAGTTAGGTTATAGGTATGTTTTTCTTATTGATAGGTTCAAGTTTGACGACAAACACACACCTGATGGTAAGCGATGATGGGGTCGAAGATGGATCACGCGTGTTAAGAGGTAACCTATTCACTCTTTACTTTTAAATTCTCAGGTTGAGCCATCAGGAAATATATACTCCAGAAGGGAATTTCACTCCTTGGCTGTTCGCACAATGAAAGTATCGTTTGTACGTATGGGTCCCCGGGGATGTCAACCAAAACAAAAAATCTCTAATTTTCTTACACTTTGTGTAGTTTTGAAGCGCCAACATGAAATTGTAACTTTAATTTGGATGTTTTTAGCACGAGTTTCACGACAGTCATTTTAGACTTCGATATCTTATAGATATCAATTATTTATTTATTTTTCAGAAGACGTACAAACTAATATTATTATAATGACAATAATGTACAACTAAATTGCTAATTACAAGCCTCCAAACATAAAAACAAAATTATTACTCCTTCATAGTCCAAGTTACTTATCTTATACATTCTAAAATAAATCAAAACACTTTTCACGCGAGCGAAGCCGTGGGCAGGAGCTAGTTTATAATAAGGGTCAAATATGATATTTTCGTTTGAAAAAACGGTTTACGCTAACATGTTGGAGCTGCGTTTCCACGTGAGATGTGCGAGAATGCATAACGAGGAATGTGTTTGATAAGAACCAATAGAGTCGCTTGCGCTGAGCGAGGCTAGGTAAATGAAGCGATCCCTCGCTACGTATCCTCGCACATCTCTGATGGAAACGCAGCATAAGGCCACAGTTCTCTCAATTAAAAATCGTATTTCGAATTGTTAAGGTACCAATTCGAAACCACCCAAAGTCGAAACATGAGGCATATGACGGCAGAGACGTCTTATATTTTTTGCCTCGAGGCATACCAATTTAGTAAAGCCCGTACCAAACGGTGGCAGACGGGCATGCCGGTCGCGAGACTGACACTTCCAATTCCACCACTTTGACTACGGTAAAAGAATTTTATTTATTTCTATGACCTGAATCGTTTTCCTTCCTCTCTTTTAGCAAAATCATTTTTTTTTTGAAAGGCAGAAAAGTATTAATGAACAAATCTTTAGCAAAACTAATTTTACAGAAATGAATATTTACCTCACAAGCTGTAGTACTCCCTACTGTGTAATAACCTGACGTTCAACGAAACTGCATTAAAGGTAGGTACAGGGTAAAAAAAAGGTAGAGGAAAATAAAAACCGTAATAATTAAAAAAAAAAACGATTTCAAAACTTTAATTTATCTAATTAATTTAATAACTAAAAAGGGAGAAATAAAAGTATTGTCTTTTAAATAAATCTTTAGTAAATATGTCAACTATTTTTTGAGGTACCTACCTTTTTGTTTTATTTTGTGCAAAGATTAACTATGCAACAAACGCTGTAGTAGTCGTTAGTATGCAAAGTTACTCATATTAATATATCTTTAAAACTAAGGCCATACAATTAATGTAAATCTTACAAATCCTTAAAGAAACAAAAGACTGATTCATACCTAAGCTTAAACCAAACCGATCTCTCAAAACTGCATTAAAATCGGACTCGTGGTTTTGGTGATTAATGGCAACTTTGGTTTGTACAAACATCCTCTCACCCCAAACGACGCGGTTACGACGGTACGGAGATGGTAAATATGACCATCTCCATACTGTCGTAACCGCGTAGTGGGTAAAAATAAAGAACTTCGAAATAAGTATTGTTCCGATAGCATTAAAAAAAAGTTATGCATAATCTCAGACCAACGTGTTATTAGGGTAGTTTTGTAAATTGATTGTTGAACAATTCAAAAGGACACTTTTATCCTTGTAGCACGTTCCTGTGGGATAATCGAATTTCACGCCAATAGAGTCGTGTGAAAAAACTAGCTTACAAAAATTTATTTCACGAAATTGCGCACATTGCAAAAGCATAACCATACCCCGTTTTCTGCACGAATACTCAACAATCAGCAAAACATGATGAAATTGTATTTACATTTTAAATAGCCAAATAAAATTTTATTTTCCGACCCAACGTAAACAACCCTTAACATAATTATTAATAAAAGCGCAACTGTTTGCACAAACGAGTTAATAAATATTCTACCGGTATAATCTGGGTTTATGAAATGAAACGTAATACCTTGGAGTTTAATTAACCGATGCGTTTCAATAACTCAACTGAATTTAATTTTAATATTTTGCATGCCTTCAGCATCGTTTATAGTTCATCGACTTAAATTGTGTACGGATGTCAAATTGTTTGTTTAAATTTTATTCCTGATAGCTACAACCTGGGAATCTTTAATTTATATAAGAACTTTATTTCAGACCATCATCATAATAAAGATACAGATCCATAGTTTTTGTTAGAAAGTAGGTACTTAAGTTAATAAAACACAAAAAAAAGAAAAATATGTACAAACAAACACACTCAGACTGACAAGTGGAGTGCAATCCAGTGTTTAACGGACCATCTGGCCTGTCCGCTAGTAATTTTAGAATGCTGTTGGAGCTTGCTCGTATGTCGTGCAACAATGAGGCGGCTCTGTTTCTCATGATGGCGTGAAGGCCATCAATCCGAGCTTAAGCTTAAGCTTGAAGTCAAGAGTAAACATGTTTCTTCCAGGCAATCGAGCTGCATCGTCGACCACATCGTAGCTTTCGATCAGCTGAGATTCCGGTCAAAAGCGCCCATTAAGAATTTCAAAAGAAAATGTATATCGCAATGCAGGAGCCCTGACACAGCTAGACGAGGTCGCGGCAGACCAAGGAGAAGATGGCGGGACGCTTAGAATGGTTTTCTCAATAATTTCTTCATTTCACTAACTTCTGATAAATAATTCTTCGTTCTTCAGTCACATTTCATACCAGACTTGCAACATCATCATCTTCCTGCCCATATCCCATGTTACTTGGGGTCGGCGTAACACGTTTTTTTTTTCCATTCTGTCCTATACGCCGTCACACTATCACTAACTTCCTTTTCTTTCATATCGCTCCTCACACAATCCATCCATCTTTTGTTTGGCCTCCCTCTTCCTCTCCATCCATCCACATTTATATTCATTACCCTTTTAGTTACAAACGTTTCATCCCTCCTCTTCACATGACCATACCAGGACAAACGGTTTCCTTTCAACTTTTCCGTCGCTGGAGCCACTTTTAAACTACCTCTAATGTACTCATTTATCACTTTATCCATTCGCGTTACTCCATACATCCATCTCAACATTCTCATCTCCGCTACATGCAATCTATTTTCATCAGTCTTTTTCACAGCCCAACATTCTGATCCATACAGTACGACAGGTCTTATCACGGACTTATTTGCAACAGAAAGCAGGTAATTGAAGGACTTTTCAGCAAAGCATAAGCTACAAGAAGCTCTACTGGACAAAAGCTTTTCCGAAAAAATACTACTTAATGACATAACTTTTTCTGCCGCCAAACGGGTTTTCTGTGTTCCTACCAATCTGAGTAAATGAGTGTTACTGCCAGAGACATTTAAGACTTCCTAACTTGGTCACTAACCCTCTTAATAATAAATACAGAATAAAGTTATTCCAAGTTTAAACCTACGAAAATGTATGGTTATTCTTTTGTTTATCCTGAGTGCCTATTTTACTAATTTTCGAGCAACGTTCACATTCGCATCAATAATTCTTCGACATGCGAATGTTGTTTAATAATTAGGAGAATTGGTCCTCTGGTATAACTTTATTCCGTGTTTATTAGCTAGATTTAAATCAGTCGATCTGCCTTTTCTCAATTACGTTGGGGCTGGCTTCCAATCTAATCGGGTGCATACCTACTTATCAAAAAGTCTATGTTTTAATTCAGAATTCACAAAGTTCAATTTCCATTGGCACCAATAGTTTTTTAGAGCCAATCACAAATGCTCACCTAAAAATCGATTTATGCAAAAGCTTAGAAACCACAATCATAAATAGCTAAAATCTATACAATATAGCTTGTTAGAAAAAGGATTCAGAATTCTTTACACGTGTAAGACTAACAGATTCCAGGAAATTTCATCAATTTCAGAAACTTTAAATTGGTAGGTACTCTCCCTAAAATAGAGTTACAAATTACTTTCCTCAGAAATGCGATCACCTTTAATTTATTCCTTTAGTTAGGGTACATTTTTTACGTTATTTAAAATGTCGTCTCTCATCTTAATGTGCCGTTCGGACAGCTAGTTAAAAGTTCTGAACTCACTGTTTGTTACAAATCTTGTTATAGTTTACAACTTCCAACATCTTCGAAGATGTAATTATAAATTTCATAACAGGGGCGGCTAGCATTATTGTTTTGACGTATAGTAACATTAGACGTGACGATACGGTTGGCGCAGTGGTTGAGCGATCGACTGTTGCGCTGCGTGTCGCGGGTTCGATTCCCGCACGGAACTAATATTTGTATGGCCTACAGATAGTTGTTCCGGGTCTGGTTGTTTCTGTATGTGAGATTAAATGTTTGTAAACGCACCCACGATACCGGAGAAATTCCTAGTGAGGGGCCAAATTTTATTTTTATTTAAAAGGATATCGTTAACTCAAGTGAATTTTGAATACCTATAAAAAACTACAACCCCATAGTATTTTGGTTTAATTTTATGCGACATACACAATTTGTATCATACAAAAATATGAATTACAATTAAAATAAACATTATGTGCGAAACGAGTATTATAATTATGTAGGCGCCAGAAAATGTACAATAACGGTCATCGACCCACATACCTTTATTGACTTTCATCATATCAAAAACAGAAATAAAGCTGTCCTGAATAGATATCTATCGTGATCCTTTACTTTACCTAGTATTGAAAAACGGGTCATAATTTATTGTCTGGGTATCTACGAAGGGATATTAGGGAAAGGTCAATGTACCTACTTTATTGCGAGTTTATCTGACCCATACCATAGTAAAATTTTCGTTACGTTACTATACGTAAAAACATTCGTGCTAGGCCTTCAGGGCTCAAAATAGAAAGCATTTGCTTGCTATAGAAAGCAGCCGCTGTCAATTATTTTATTAAAAGTCAAAAGACTAGTAAAAAAAAATCTCCACGCTTATTGCATTTTTATTTATTTTAGAACTAGTTTCTGCGAGCGGCTTCGCCCGAGTGAAAATTGTAAATCATCCCAACGGATCATATTAATTGGCACTCAGGACATGGTCTACCAGTGTGCCAAGTTTTTTTTTATGTATGAATGGATCTTATAGCCCGAAGAATCGCCAAATTGAAGTGGCAGTGGGCAGAGCACATTGCTCGCAGAACAGATGGTCGATGGGGCCAAGAAGTTTTGGAGTGGCGACCGCGTACCGGAAGACGCAGCATTGGAGGGCCTCCCACAAGGTAGTCCAATGACCTGGTGAGGGTCGCGGCTAGCCGATGGATGCGAGACGCACAGGACCGGTTGTTGTGGCGACACTTGGGGGAGGCCTATGTCCAGCAGTGGACGACTTTCGGCTGAATGATGATGATGAATGGATCTTATGTATAAATCTTTCCGTTCTATACAGACGTGAAGAAGTAACGTTACTTTCATCATATTTAAATTATTAAAGTATGGATTTACGCATAGTACACTGAAAGAATAAATTATTGTTTTATGAACTTAAGTACGCTCAGTAACCTAAACAAAAAATGACTCAAAGCTAAGTAAACATAATTACTTAGGCTTTATTAAAGAGAAAGATTCTAAGTAAATTAGAAAATACTTTTTCTTTACGAAAAGATATCTTCATTGTTATATGAAGAGACGAACTGTCTGCTTGACACAAATCTTGTTAGTTGTGGCTGAAGAGCTGATTGTTACTGGACATGATACGATAACGTCGACTAACGGCCGCTTTCTATAATATATCTCAATCCCAATCTTGATCCCGATCCTTGTCTGTAACCAATCAAAGGTGAGGATTGTGTGGTGAAGGACACAAACTCGGCCGTTGATTGGTTACAGACAAGGATCGGGATCAAGATTGGGATTGAGATATGTTATAGAAAGCGGCCGTAAAAGAACAAAAAGCCAGTAATAATAATCCTTCAGACCGGATTTTAGTCACGGTAGCCAACCAACCAGATACGCAAGAGATATTATATAGCACTTATGTGAGCAAACACAGGGCCAATCACTGTTCCTGTACCTACTCTCACAGTCCGTTACCCCATCACTTCCCGTGGGTATTGCAAGAAGCGATCAAGGCACTCACCAGAGAATGGGCAGCAGTGCTCTCTTTCTGGTGAGTGCCTTGATCGTCTCACATTGCAACAGCTACACTGCAATCGCCAACCCGCCTGCCAAGCGTGGCGATTATTACAAACCCGCCTTTGGTGGAGGCTTGTATCCAGCAGTGGACGTCTTTCACCTGAAATGATGATGGTGATGATGACAGTTTGTTGGGACGACAATCCGACACATCCGGGGACACAACACGCGCGGGACCGGTAGCGTACCGCGTCACACAATCAACTTCCTAACTCCAAAACAAGTTTAGTGCTGCTGTATCTTATATTTATACTGACCAGAAACCTTTAAGATGTTAACTTTTTTTTTTGGGACATGGCCGCCACCCTTTCCCAAACCACTGCAACTCCTGAAAGCAAGAATAAACAGGGGCGACCACCAGGAACACGCCGAGTCAATGAAGCCCGACGAGTCCCGGAGAAACGATTCAACTGTCTTGGATCCCGCCACGAAATTAATCAGAAAATAACAGCGAAGGAGTAGGAAAAAAAACCAGTTCCTTCCTTATCAGAAGCAGTTGTGCGGGTGTGTGAGCGGCATGTTAACTTATAATAGACTATAGTTGTTTTATCTCACGAGTGCGGGCGAGCCATAGTTGTGTAGGTAAATGTACGTGCACATTGTCTTAGTGTGCGTAACCTTGAGAGCGACTGACACAAGCTCACGCACTCGTGAGATAAAACAACTATACCGGATATCAAAGCTAGTAGCGTAAGTATCTGAGCATATCTAAAATCATCACAGCGTTAATTATTCGTTGGATTCGTAATCTTAATACCTTTGTTAATTTTATGTATTACATGTATTTTTCCCTCTGGTTTTTTTCTCCGCACCTGTCATGTTGTCTGCACCACCCTTAGGTCGACTGGTAGAAAATACCTATGGCATTAAGTCCGCCTTTGTACAGTGTTTTTACTAGTGCATAAAGTTTTATTAAATATCACTGATCATGTCATTTGATCAACTCATTTGCGACTCAACGCTACTACTTGAGCCCATGAGAAATCGCGAGTCTACGAACTTGCAAGTCTGGGTCATTATTAAGACACACCACAACCCATATATAATCTCAAGGCTTTTCCCCATGAACCTAAACTTAACCTCCAGGGGCTCGAGTCTGCTATTGCAATCGTGTCTCAATGACCGGTCAGTGATCGAATATTTGACAACTTTAACAGTTTTTGTATGGGAAATGTGTCATAAGTTTGACGTTATACGTCAAAAATCGATCATTGACCGGTCATTGAGACACGATTGCAATAGCAGACTCGACCCCCTGGACACCTGCTACGATCCTTTTACTTCCTTTACATTTTAATAGCGGTGATACCCGCACGCCAGTACTACGCACCGGACCTTTCTGAAGACCACCAGTAAGGTCTGATACAATAATCCGTTCAACGAAAAAACAACTGCAATTTCCAACTCAATTAACCTCAAACAAGGTTTTAGTAATATTGACAACTGTTCGGAAACAAAAATATATTTTCGAACGAGACTTCAAGTGTGAAAGTTTCTCAATTACATTTAGTCTGTGGCGCAGAATTTTTCGCGTAAACAGTTCTGCTTTTGGTTAAAATTGGTGCTGAAAATTGGGGTGCCGTATTTGGGACTCACGTTTAGTGGGTGGTTAGGCCACCTGCGACACTTAATTGGAATTTGACAGAGAATATATTTATCTGCCTTTCCAAGGCTGGAAATTGGTCCTACATTTAAAATTTTCTCTTGCTAAAGCTGCCTATATCGACAATATTTTTGTTTATGTTTGTTTATTCATATGTAAAGGTCCCTTTATCAAGATAGTCCACAATATCATCTGGATTCACAGTCTATTTTACTAGGACGTGGGTGATCGGGCGAGGAGAATCAAACGACTTATTTCACACAAAATATAATCAGAATCTTATAACAAAATTATTAGAAACACTGAATCACTAGACACTCCCCCAAAAACGTAGCGCGTGTTCGGGATGCGAACGGATTGCGTGCCCGATCTGAACCGCCACACCGTTGTTTCTCCCCCATACTAGCCATTGGTGTTGCGTCAGAGCGAATGACTACCGATTACTTTGACAGATTAAGGTGTTTGACATAATTATGCGGTTGACATTAGGTTGACATTCGCTCATTTAATCTTCAATTCGCTCATTTAATCCGTCATATTATTTTTTGGAAATGGTTAATATTGATATTAGCAACATCAAAATATGCGGTGTCAAAATTGTCTTCTCTGCTAAAAATACGAGTTTTAAATTTAGATCATTAATCGCAGCTACATAAACTTCTGATTCCCATGAACACTGTCACCCTCATTCCACATTTATTGGAGAAAAAAAAAAAAAAATAAACACACACACGACCTTATTTTCAAATCTATGTAAGAACATTTATGAGAGCAACTTATTTACAATATAATACTAATTTAACTATGTACACTTAAAATAAAATACAAAAGGAAAACTCTTAACTAAAAAGGCGTCAAAAAATTCATCCGTATCGCTGTCGACTGGAAGTGAGCCCAAAAGACTGGCGGCATTGCCACGTTGTATGGCAATGCTTATCCTCTGTCCGAAGTAAAAGCAAGCCCTTGGGTCACGCGAAGTGTCAACTAAGCGTTTACAAAGTTCTTTAAATAACGCATGAGCACTCGGACCCCACGCGCCACGGTCCAAGAGTTTCAACCCCAAACGGCTCGAAAATATAATTGCCAACTAGGTTATTGTATTTCCGCCGTTTGAGGTTCTCAGCAGCCGCAGGTTCTCAGCATTTATGAGATAATTCTTTGTAAATAATTTTAAGCCAAGTAGGTATGTGATTTTCATAATCTTATTGTGTAAATGTTGCAGCCAATTAGCTCAATCAGCCGTTTAATTTGGGCCTGGACTTTTCATTTTTCAGCGACTTATGTGACATCTTTGGTTCAATATCGTTAATGACTTGCCCATGCACTTATGTCGCTGATAAAACGGCGCAGTTTAATGAAAAGACTTTTAATGAAACGGCTGATTAAGATAGTCGGCTGCGAAATAAACATGGCCAATGAATATATTATTCATTTTTGAAACTTCATGTACATAGACGGACTTGTAATTATTGTAAGAGCAGAAAGAACATTTTTAGACGTCGGTCTTCAGTTCTAAGTCGAATGAAGGGAAATAACAATAAGCTAGCTATTTAAACTTAGCACCTTACAGAACTCCCTAAAACAAACACAAAAGATAATCGTAAAACGTCCTGTTTATTCTAAGCATTTTCATTTTAAGGAACCCTAATAACTTGACTCACATTATTATCTCCAAATTGTATTTTAATAAATGGTAACTTTGTACTGTTTTATGGGCTAACGTAAACTAGTTATTACACCTTGGTAACTGAACGTAATCAAATATGAATCAAGAAACACGCAATGAGTACAACAATACCTACTACTAACTTTTAACGACCTTGAAATAAGTAACAATTATAGGAACAGTTACAGAAAAAAAGGTTCTTCACCGGTAGAGTATCAGAAATGTCTTCAGGATCAGCCATAGCGTTGGCGCGGGTATTTTATGGGCGTAGTTTTAATCAAAGTCTTGTAAGATGTCACACAATCAATTTCTTATAATTGGTCCTCCAAATAATTATAACATTAACATCTCAGTAGAATTACGAGTAACAATGAGTCAAACTAATCACGAAACATTAAACGATTACACCGAATATTAGCGATTCGTCGTATTCATGGTGAACCGTCGCCGTTGCCAGACGAGAATCCCCCGTCTCAACATGGCCGCTCCACCAACCAATCGACGCTCCGCTAGACCGACCGTTGTCAGTCTTGTTCGGTAGTAATTCGATAGACGGCGCTAGTCAATACGCCGTCAACCAATCAACGCTCTGCTGGACCAACCGCTGTCAGTCTTGTTCGAAAGTAATTTCATAGATGGCGCTAGTCGATGCGCCGTCACGGCCAGACTGACCTGCGACCGTCCTCGGGCGCTTCTTGAAGTAATCCTGCAATCAAGGTTTGCAAGCATCAGCTACTTTATAAATTCCATAATCCGCTCGTCCAACCTGACAGGCTGTTTAACAAGATCCAGTATTAGGATCAGTAAATCAGTCTAAAATTAAAGTAAGAAAACATAGCTTGGTCAGCACAGGTGTGTCCTTTCAACCAACCACACAGGTATGGCCCGGTACGACACCTTTTACCAACTTCCGTGATACTCATTGAATTCTCAAAGAGGCAAGTGTGTCCTTTCAACCAACTACACAAGTATGGCCCGGTACGACACTCACAGGTGTGTCCTTTCAACCAACCACACAGGTATGGCCCGGTACGACACCTTCATGGAAAACTCAAAGAGGCAAGTGTGTCCTTTCAACCAACTACACAAGTATGGCCCGGTACGACACTCACAGGTGTGTCCTTTCAACCAACCACACAGGTATGGCCCGGTACGACACCTTCATGGAAAACTCAAAGAGGCAAGTGTGTCCTTTCAACCAACTACACAAGTATGGCCCGGTACGACACTCACAGGTGTGTCCTTTCAACCAACCACACAGGTATGGCCCGGTACGACACCTTCATTGAAAACTCAAAGAGACAAGTGTGTCCTTTTGTCCAGCTTTGCTTTTAATTCACATCTTATGGGTTATCATTATCAATCAGTACACAATAAAATAGGATCAATAAGATGAGACTTACCAACAGTCACAGATCATCTTGCTCAGCGTGAATTATAACTTCGTGCTCAATAATTTCGTGGGCTGAGGTGACACTGAGAGAATCTAAATCTAAATTTGCAGCAACGGTTTTAGAATCAACCTTAATAATATCTGATTCTACTGTCAATGTATCACAGCTACTTAACCTAGCAAGAGAACCTGAATTGAGTTCTATGACTCCTGGCGCCGTCTCGGCCTCCTCATAATTTACTAAACTATGTAGCCATCTCTAGCAATCTTTTGCGTCCTTGAGGTATTAGAATTGAGTTTTCTATAATCAATACCACAGAACAGATGAAGTTAATGACATTCACTGCAAATCTGAATCATGGAGGTTATTTCATCACCTCTACAACACAAGCGCGCACAGTACTCTTGTACTAACCACTATTTAATATCCACTATCAAATAAGAAACGAGACTGGCTCACCAGATGGCGTCCTCAAGGTGCCTCTCGACAGGCGCTGCTCGCAGAGGTTGACCTCGCTTGTTGCAGCTCTATCACCATTGATCTTGTCAGGAAAAACTGTGGCTAGATGACCGGGTTTGCCACAGGTGTAGCAGTATACAACCTTAGTTTTCTTCAGCGTGTGTGTTGTAGTTGTCGGTGTAGAAGCGGAGCTATCACTTTTTCTTGGTGCTCAGGGGCATCACGTCGCTGTCTGCATTCAGAAATTTGATGTCCAAGAATTCCACACCGATGACGTCTGCCGGTAAATCTTAAATCCGTCATACGGGCTTGTTTTGCTTCAGGGTCTGGAATTTCGCTCGCCTTTCTTGTCTTCTTTTAACTTGTATTCTAAATATTTGAGCCCGGGTAATGATGACATGTGCACATAACCCTCGAAGAACCAGATTGTCCTTTTGACGTAGCACTGATACGAAAAATCCCGTTATTGTTTCTTCGGCCATTTCAGTCTTCAATCATATTCCACAATGGCACAGCATACTCAGATGCCGTTTCTTTTATTCCGATTTGGAAATGCAAGATTTCATCGAAATGATCTTGAAGTAGATTTGGCTTAGAGCACCTTGCAAACAAAGTTTGGTTAACCACATTCCATTTCAATTATTTTAAGTTAAGTCTCGTAGGACATTTAGCAGCACGGCCCTTGAGTGCTCTGGTAAGTGCTAGTAATAAATCCACACCTTCGAGTGATTTTTTTTTATAAACAACAAGATCGGTAACTTCACGCCAGCCTTCTATATCCGTGTCCGAATCATCTGGGTTAAACTCTACAAGATACTGGGTTCATTTTTGTACTCACGTTTGAACTTTGTGACATACCCAACACTCGTGTCAGTAGAGTTTCCATGCTATTTAATAATTTTATAACACTGTATTCGCCCGACATCTCTTGTCGTTGCCCGTTCTATCCCACTTCTGATATAAGAGTATCAGAAATGTCTTCAGGATCAGCCATAGCGTTGGCGCGGGTATTTTATGGGCGTAGTTTTAATCAAAGTCTTGTAAGATGTCACACAATCAATTTCTTATAATTGGTCCTCCAAATAATTATAACATTAACATCTCAGTAGAATTACGAGTAACAATGAGTCAAACTAATCACGAAACATTAAACGATTACACCGAATATTAGCGATTCGTCGTATTCATGGTGAACCGTCGCCGTTGCCAGACGAGAATCCCCCGTCTCAACATGGCCGCTCCACCAACCAATCGACGCTCCGCTAGACCGACCGTTGTCAGTCTTGTTCGGTAGTAATTCGATAGACGGCGCTAGTCAATACGCCGTCAACCAATCAACGCTCTGCTGGACCAACCGCTGTCAGTCTTGTTCGAAAGTAATTTCATAGATGGCGCTAGTCGATGCGCCGTCAAATATATTATTCATTTTTGAAACTTCATGTACATAGACGGACTTGTAATTATTGTAAGAGCAGAAAGAACATTTTTAGACGTCGGTCTTCAGTTCTAAGTCGAATGAAGGGAAATAACAATAAGCTAGCTATTTAAACTTAGCACCTTACAGAACTCCCTAAAACAAACACAAAAGATAATCGTAAAACGTCCTGTTTATTCTAAGCATTTTCATTTTAAGGAACCCTAATAACTTGACTCACATTATTATCTCCAAATTGTATTTTAATAAATGGTAACTTTGTACTGTTTTATGGGCTAACGTAAACTAGTTATTACACCTTGGTAACTGAACGTAATCAAATATGAATCAAGAAACACGCAATGAGTACAACAATACCTACTACTAACTTTTAACGACCTTGAAATAAGTAACAATTATAGGAACAGTTACAGAAAAAAAGGTTCTTCACCGGTAGGTTTTTTTTTAAATTCCCGACAGAATCTGCTTTACTGCTTTCATCATACTCAGAACTATGTCCAGCAGTGGACGTCTTTCGGCTGATATGATGTTGATCATATCAGCCGAAAGACGTCCACTGCTGGACATAGACCTCCCTCAATTGTCACTACAATAACCGGTCCTGTGCGTCTCGCATCCATCGGCTACCAGCGACCCCCACCAAGTCATCGGTCCACCTTGTGGGAACAACTCCGAGCATTGCCCTCTCCATTGCCTTTTGGGTGACTTCAAGCCTTCTGATGAGGCCCATTGTGAGCAACCACGTTTCAATTCCATTAGTCATCACTGGCAACACGCACTTTACCGCTTTACTACAAGCACAGTATTGTCATAACGTCAATGTCACAGATCAATCAATCGGCCAAACCTTTTCTCAAAGTCGGCTTCAATTCTAACAAAACACTGCGGAGTATCAGTATTTTACAGTAACTGGGTAGCCTGCGGAAGGCGAGCTTTGGGTGGCTCGCCGTCCATCTTTCTCGTCGTTTGTTAGTTTAGCAATATTGATTGCGTTTTTTTTTCGTTAGTGAACAGACAAATTTGCTAAAAATGTAATTTTATAAGTTTCCTCCAAAATGGAACTTATTTCGATCGAAAGTGTGTTATGGGGTGCAGGTAAGGGTGTGGCGGAAAACACGTAAGTATTTTTTTAATTGGAAAAACAACCATTTTATTTGCTCAAAATATATTTATCCACCATTTTGAGTATTCATCCCAAAAGAATGGGTAAAACGAGTATCCGTTGAGTGTTTATACTCCGGCTTTCACTAATAATGTGTCCTGAGTAAATAAACGAAAAAACTTCAAAACTGACGAAGGAATAAACGTCTCGACTGTACAAACGTGGTTAATTCCTGCAATTTCCTACGGAAATAGAAGAACAAATTCAAGTGCTGAAACCAATTTTACTAAAACAAACATTGAACACACGCAATGTTTTTATCAAAGAATAGTTTATTCTGTAGAGTAGGAGGGAGTGTGTAAGTTCTTACTGACTTCAGTTGAGGCTAGGTTTCTTAGGGAACTGAGCGGGTAGACTTCAAATTGGTAGAACGTTTATTTTAGATAAAAAAATCTTATTGATTTACCTTAAATGGGACTGGGCAGGTCATGTCTGCCGCATGCCGACAATCTATGGGCCCGTTAAAATACAGGATTCGTGCCCTGAAACAGCGAGACTAGGCCGCAGCAACTGCGAAGGAGATGGCGGGACGACCTGGATCTTCCTTACGAATTGGAAGGAAGAGGCACAACATCGTGAGCATTGAAAGGGATGGAGGGAGGCCTTTGCCCAACAGTGGGACAGTACGGGCTAGTAATAATAATAATGTACCTATTTATTGTTTTTTTTGGATCAGCAAAACTATCTGAATTATTGCGACCTATAATGTTGTTATGTAGTATGTATATTCATTTCATCTGCCTACCCTTTTTCCAATTATATTGGGGTCGGCTCCCAGTCAAACCGGATTCAGCTGAATACCAGTATTTTACGTACATCGGCTGCCTACTAGACCTCCACAACCCATTAATGACGTAACACGGTTCTTTTTGGCCAGACAGGTGTTAGATTTTCTGGCTTCTGACAATCTGTAACGACTGCCAAAGATCTACAAAAGACAGCCTGGACCAACGGCTTCACGTGCGTAATCGAGATTCCTCCGAGGTAATCATATCGAGATATGTTAGGATGGTCACCCGTCCACAGACCAACTTCGGCAAGCGTTGCTTACCCTTGAAGTGCGGCTGTTAATATTAAGCCACGAGCTCCTCATAATAATATTATCAACATTAAACTCGTAAAAATTCACATTTTTCATTGCGTGTTTAACGTTGTCAAGCAGGCAAATTTTCAAACAAATGAAGCAATGTATCCAGAATTCCTTTCGATTTTGAAAGGATATGCGATTTTGTTAGTGCTCTGGGTGCTGAATGTAGGACCCAGTATGGACTTTATAAATCCATTCACTTCAGCTAACATTTTCAGCAAGAAATATCTCATCTCATCCAACACTGGGACGTGCGTTCAAGACTTATTCAATTACTGGAAGAGTTTAACTTTCCACACCCGCGCTCATTTCTGTTCCCCGTATTATCTGGGGAACTAAGTTTTTATAAGTTAAACAGAACTTCGTTTCTAGTTCTGTTCCTGTTATTGTTCGCACTAAGTGCTTGAATAGGCTGAAAATTTTAGCAAAGGATTAGGAAAATTGCTGTTTCCTTTTGCATTATTTCTGTTACTTTTGTACCTTGCTTTTGTAGCCTATTTTTTGTTTTGTATCTGCTGTGGTATAGAAAAGGAGAAGAATTGTATGTGTAGTTTCGGACTGTAAACTTTTTAGTAGGTTTCTAACCATTATTTTTTTTCTTAAAAAAAACGTTGGTGCGTTTACAAACATATACACTCCACATACACAAACAACCAGACCCGGGACAACTATCTGTAGGCCTTCCAAATTTGTTCTATGTGGGAATTGAACCCGCGACACGCAGTGCAGCAGCCATCGCTCATTTAAATTATTTTGATGTAAAAAATATTTAATTGATGTAAATAAAGTAACGGGTGATAAGTTTTTTGGTGTGCATTTGTAAGTCATACTTTAATAACCAAAACTAAGATTAACTACTGCATTTTTATGTTCATTTCATGAATAATATCCACCTCATCCAAATGTGTAGCTTCGTAGTTCTGTATCTTTAAGAAATATTACAGCACAAGCTAGGATAAACTTAGCGGTATCATTAATGAACTGGCAAGACTTTTAACAATGTTCCCTACAGTTGGCACATGTTACTGCCGAGTTTACAGCCAATGCTCCCTGGTCTCACGTAGAATCCTACACTTTCGGATTGTTGGTTAAAGTTTTAATATGCCAGACTAGGCTTAGATAGCTCTATAAACTTAGAGGTCTACTTCTCTAATTAAAGTTACTGGATATCCCCCGCGACTTTGTTTGCAAGAAACTTTTAACCAACGTTCCCTAGGGGTGGAATTTGGAAAATCTTTGATACTTACCTTCATCGTAAAGGAAATTACTGGGCATAGTTAAAGTTAGTTACTGCTTTATTGGCCTGTGATACCTATATCACAGAGTTCCCTTGCGTGATCTAATTAGGAATGATGACCGCAGGAGAACCAAGGTTACTGACATAGACCGAAGGATCGGCAAACTGAAGTGGCAGTGGGCAGGGAACATTGCTCGCAGAACAGATGTCGATGAGGCTGACAAGTTTTGAAGTGGCGACCGCGTACCAGAAGATGCAGCGTTGGAAAGCCTCCCCCAACAAGATGGACCGATGACTGGGTCACTGTACTGGACCGGTTGTTGTGGCGACACTTGGCCTATGTCCAGCACTGGACGTCTTTCGGCTGATATAATGATTATGATGACCTAAATTACTGTAACTTTACGTAAGTGAAACTTAACAGATAACTAAGGAACAAAATTTCAAAGCAAATGAAGTCTTTTAAATCTATTTAAGCCAAAAAAAAATATGAAATCTAATACCAGACCGGTTGGCGCTCTTTGGGGGCGGCTTACGTTCAGTAGTGGACGGCAATTAGCTGATAATTATGATGAACGGTCCGGCCGTTTATCCAACCAATTATTTTTTTAAGAATGGAATATTGATGTTCTAGGTTCCAGTTCCAAATCACTTTTTGAATTTGAAGCAGTCTGATGCACTTGGTGACATCAAATCTGTGATTGAAAAAAAACTTTTAAAAAAGTCATTTGTTCGAAACTTTTTAGTCGTCTTTTTTGTCATAATTTTTTTGTAAATAGTAATTTTTTGTTTGTTTTGATATTTTTTCCTTAATGTATATCAACATCACCCTTAAATATGATCACGCACTTATGAAACCCTGTAGATTGGTCAATTTGGCCATCAAGTATGGGAAATCACATCCCCATCGTTCACCCATTCTAGTTTATAATCAAAGAAGATTTCCTCCTGTATATTTCTTATGTGTCCATAGCTTTTTATCTATATATCTCCGGTTCTAATTGAGGTACTAGCTCTTTCATTTGAGCTTTTGCCCGCTTAAAACGATTAAAGTGGAGGGAAGCCCGTCACACATTCTCAAACCACTGCAATTTTTGAAAGCCAGAATCAACAGTGGCGACCACCAGAAAAACGCCAGTCAATGAAGCTCGACGAGTCCCGGAGAAACTCTTCAACTGTCTTGGATCCCGCAACGAAATTAATCAGAAAATAACAGCGGAGGAGTAGGAAAAATATAATTGAAGTGGAAGGAAGTTAGGTGTGAACATTCAAAGTACGGGGTCCTCTCAAGTTTTAATGATTATAATTACGATCCTATTTTTCAAATTATTTGTAGTACCCACCGACAGCACCAACGATGAAAAGCAGCAATGAAAATACCTTCATAAAACCTTCCATATGACGCAACAAGTAAACAAAACCCATTCATCCCAAAACGAGCCCCAATAATTTACCCTCTCAACCTACTTAAAAAGATATTCCCAACAATAGATCTAAAAATGGAATCTGAAATATCCCAATATAAACCTGACCTGTACACACATTGCTTTGCTAAGTCCACAAATGCTTGAAAAGGATACCCCACTGGGAATCGAAAGTTTTATTTTGGTAAGGGACTGATTGAAAACGGATATAGATATGTGTAAATATCGGTCTTACTTAACCCGCGATGTGTGGATGGATTATCATAAAGCTGTGGTTTCATGAGCAATATGTGTTAGTCATCATTTTTTTTTATTGATGGGAAATAATCTAATGACTCCTGCCGCTCTGGGTGGAGCGGAAGGGAGTGTCAGACTCTTACTGACTAAAACCCATCCGTGCTCCTCGCAGTGCTTTCAGGGCCGCGGTAACTCTTTCGAACAAAATCCGCAACACCTAGTAGAGTAGTGTAGGGACTCCCTATCCGCACTTAGTCTCTCATTCGGTCCGTTGTGCGTAGATGTCCTGGCTAAGTTAGCCAGCCTAGCTCCGCACAGTAGCACAGAAGTTCCCTGGGAGCTTCACAGGCTTCGCGGGGCGACCTCACCGTTCCGAGGGTTTGTTCACGTTAGGTAGCCACGGCCTCGCATTCCAGGAGGACGTGGGCGGCCGCAACACCTAAGTCATCATCAACTTAAAATTATATTATACTATACTAATAATAATGAAAAATGTTTAAGCGAGTTTACAAATAAGCAATATTAATATTAATTAAAATAAAATCTAAATAATTTATTAATAGATAGACTTCACATATTAAATTAATAGTTTACATAGTTTAGGTACTTTAAAATGCCTGCGGAATTTGTTCGAAAGAGTCACCGTGGCCCTGGAACGCAAAGGGCATTAGGGGGAACACGGATAGGATATAGTCAGTCTGGCACTCCCTTCTACTCCGCCCAGAGAGAAAGGATTCATTTGATGATTTCCCACACATAAAAAAGATAGTTTTAAATACTTTACAGGACACAAAATAAATCAAACATAGTAGGTATAATTTTAGGAAAATTTATATTAAACCGCTCTTCCTCTCTCTACTTATTTAAATATTTGCTGTGCCCGATAGGGTCCATAATTGTTTCTATTTCTTTTTTAAATTTACCACCCGTTTATATACATTGCAATAAACCTTAACGTAAAGATATAACGGAAAGGTCAATGTACTTTAATGCAAATTTATGTGGAGACTACCACACATTTAATCCCGAAAAAAACCAGAGTTTCTGTGGAATCCACGGAAACAAGCTAGTCGCAGATATAATTCCAAAACATAAATTCCTATTATATTGCTTGTATTCTGAATAGCAGCATTTAGCGCGGACACTACCGTCGTAAACCCAAAACAGTAAATAATATAAGTATGTCTGCAGGACTCTAACTAGCATTATTATTTTGTTCAGAAATTAGTTACGAGTGTAATACTTAGCTCGTTCAAGTGTCTCTGGATCATAGTTAGGTACTAACAGACGAAATAAGAAGTGTTTACAAAGCCCAGAAGATACTGGCATTTTCCTTATTACTCAAAAACAGTAAAATTTACTATAAATATAATTAGAAAATCAACATCTGCTCTAGGTTTTACTTTACTACCCTACTAATACTATAAATGCAAAAGTTTATCCTACTTCCTACTAGTCCTACTATCCTACTAATATAACAAATGCGAAAGTTTGTGAGGATGGATGTATGTTTGTTACTCTTTCACACAAAAACTTCTGAATGGATCTGGATGAAATTTGGCACAGAGGTAGATTATAGTCTGGAATAACACTTAGGATATCTTTTTATCTCGGAAGTATGTTCCTTTGGGATAATTATCGACATTCACGCGGGCGCCGCGGGTGGCAGCAAGTTCTTGTACAAAATCTTTATTTCTAAAGAAATGTGGTTGGTGAAGGCCACGGGAAGCACAGCCTGAGTTGATAATTATAGCCGACACTTGGGAACCAAATTGTCGGCTATGTCGACCAGGCCTATGTCCAACAGTGGACATTTACGTAAGTTTAATGTAGCGAATTAATAACTGAGAATACGAAATAATGGTTCTAAGGCAAAATTAATGGAGGCACCTAGGGCCAGTGCCTGCCAAAGTTGCAGATTTTGTTCGAAAGAGTTACTTCAGGCCTTTGATTCTCAAGATCAAGTCACTTCATGAGAATACAATAAAAATACTTTTATTGTAAACAGTAACAAATAGAGAGAACTGGAATGAAAATTACTAAGTGGCTAATAATATTCTCCTCATCTTACCATTTCCTAAATTTAGCTCAAAATTGTTAACATTACGTTTTATTCAGCGTCAACAAAATTATACCGTCGTTGAAAACCCCGGGGATTGAAATAGGAAACTCTAGTAATGGACACGGCCTAAGTAAATAGTCTATTGTATCACTACCCATTATGTTTAACAGTCTCTCGTTGAATTTACCCGGGTCGGCCTGTGTTTGTATGTTGTACGTAATCAGATAGTAGACACCAGATAAACGTGCAATAACGGTCATTGACCCACATACATTTATTGACTTTTACTTTTAGTATCAAAAACAGAAATAAAGACTTGAAGCTGTCCTTTTTTGTTTTTTTAAGGATGGGAAATCATCAAATGACTTCTTCCACTCTGGATGGAGCGGAAGGGAGTGTCAGACTCTTACTGACTAAAACCCATCCGTGTTCCCTCGCGTTCCAGGGCCGCGAACTCTTTCGAACATATTCCGCAACTCTGGCAGGCTCTGGCCCTAGCGGGCCCCGTCTCGATTGCTGACTGCTCTTTCTCTGCGCGTGGAACGAAACGCGCCGTCAACTCGGGCCTGTTCTAATCGGACAGATAACTCCTGTTGTTTTTCTGCAAATATGGAAATCATGTGAAACAACATCTCCCTCATTTCACTTTTAATAGTTTTATTCATTTTTAAGTAGGATAAATGCTCAACAAGATCACAACAAATTACCAACAACACGTCGTCTTGTTTTGACAAATTGAATTTGACATTTTGTCTAACATTGCCATAAACAAAGTCTGCAAATAATTCGAGTGTCTACTTTCGTTTTCCAGACTATAGGACGTCATGTGGTTCTGTAAACATGTCGAAGTGAAGGCTGGGGTGAAGTTATCACGATGTAAACTAACAATCAATGTAATCACAGTTCACTTCGCGCTCACTCCACTTGTGTTTTCACGTTGAAAGGTTTACAGAATCGACCAGCTGAATTGACTTCTATCGTGTTCCTTTATATATAATCAAAAATGGTTCATAATAAGGTAAGGTCAATGTACTTTATTGCAAGTTTATCTGGTATACTTAATTATAAATTTGGATGTTCGCTCGTCAATCACGCCTCAACGCCATCAAAGTTGAGTTGACACACGGTTGGAATATGAACGAAACTAGGTAAGACACAGTGTATTTTTATTAATTCCAATTGTACGTTCTATTTTGGTATAATAAAAAAAATAAAAAAACAGTATAAAATAACTGTAATTTCGGAAGTCGGTGTCAAAACAAAGTTTATATCCACTGTTTCGAATGTGTAGACAGTATAATGATATTTGCACTCATGTTGATCTATTTGTGGATAGTCACGGCAGGTTCATGGAATCCTTGCGAAAATTGAATACACCTTAATACAATTATTGTTTAATGTGCTATCTTGGCTTATTTGTAACTTCTTTTTTTCTTTTATTTTTTGTCGCCTTCACTTACATCTTATAGGCTGTTTAAATCTTGAATGCTGTGTACAGTCATAATTGGAGTGCAGATTTAAAAATTTAATCTTGTAAAAAATAATCCTTACACAACTTGGTCTGTATTCTGTAACTGTACCTTATATAAATAAATAAATATTTTACGCTTTTTAGTAGGCACTTGTATCATTTTTCGTAATTCGTAAACACCACTGGAAAGTCACAGCAAGGCAAAATACACAAATCCGTTTTCTTTGATGACATATTTGTTTTTAGTTATTTTGATTTAAAACCTTTACCGATTTTAATGAAATTGCTGTGGGACCAATCGGATAGTATATCCTTTCACATAATATTTTCAAATCGGTTCATTAATGACGGAGTTATGAGGTAACAAACATAAAAAAATCTAATCGATTCTGTAAACATGTCGAAGTGAAGGCTTGGGTGAAGTGATCATGATGTGAGCTGTCAATACATGTAATCAAGATGGAACCACAGTTCACTTCACGCTCAATCCATTTGTGTTTTCACGGTGAGAGGTTTACAAAATCGACCGGCTGACACCGGCGACGAGATGAATATTTTATTTAATGCGGGCGAAGATTTACCAGTCTCATTTAACATTCAGCGTTAGTACCAAACTCTATATCGACGGCGATGGGCCACTAACACCTAACTGACAAAATCAAAAATTTACAATAAACTGAAAAACAAACGTTTAATTTCGTTTAAACGTTTCGTTTCTTGGTATGTTGAAAAATAGTTTAAACATTAACATAATTATAATGATGTTGCAATTAAAAATACACTAAGAAAATTTCACTTTATCATGCGAATAACGCCTTTAAATTCAAAACGATAACAATTGAATTTCTGGAAAAAAATCAGTTACCGTCGATCATCACTATCTAAAATAGAATTAATTCCACATCATACCTTTATACAGCAAATCTAAAAAAACAGGCATCACACAAAATAAATAGAACTACAATATATATCTTTTATTCCTTAATAAAAATTGATAGCTATCTTCAGATAGGCTCACATTTTCATCAGGCAAGTTAGAATAAAATAAAAAGAATTGTTTGTGTATCGAGACCTACAGGGGAAACTTACTCCAATCCATCGAATGTGGAACTTTAGTGCCTACATTGGTTGGTAACATGAGGGCCGGTCTCACAGAGAAGAGCAGAGCGATACTATATAGCTGGCTGGAAAAAACGATACTTGAAGGTACAATAATTAGAGCCTCAAACTAAGTGACCTGTAGATGTCTGAAGGCATAATTGTTTGTCGTATTAATGGCCCATGGAATGGGAGGCAATTTTTTTTCCATCAGGCAACAAAAACAAATCTGGATTTCGCCACTACTGTGATATTTCTAACAATTTATGACTAATTTAACTCACACACTAATAGACTGTTGTTAATTATATAAATCAATGGTTGCAAAATTTGCAAATATGTGAGTACTATGTCCCTAACTAGCATACCTACTTATTAATTCTACCTCTGCTGGTATTACTTTGTATCTTTTTGTACTGTAGTGTTACTTTGGTTGCGTCGTCCTCACTTATAAATCAATTGGTTAATGTATACAAAATATTGTAAATCTTTTATACAAAAACTTTTGTACAGTGTTTCTAATGCATGAAGTTTAAATACATTAATAAGTAACTAATGAAACAAGCAATAGTAGTTTTATTTAAAAGGGGTCATATCTATTCCAGCGCTTCGCTTTTAGTATGCAGCTAACTCAAACGATTCAATCGCGTAGATTTCCGTTAGCTAGAGATAAAGTTTCGTTGGAAACAAAACGATTCTGTCTACGTCTAGATACATACGAATCACTATTCACTAACATGTCTGACTTACAATCATACATTCTGGAATCCTTTTTCTCATAGTGATTGTGTTACTAAAAGGGTGGTATAATAATCCTAGGAAACACTATTGGTAAGTGTTTTAGAATAGGTATTAACTTATACAGTAACATCAGGACCACAGATATAGATCATCGTCATCATCATATCAGCCGAAAGACGTCCACTGCTGGACATAGGCCTCCCCCAAGTGTCGCCACAACAACCGGTCCTGTGCGTCTCGCCCTTGTGGGAGGCCTTCCAACGCTGCGTCTCCCGGTACGCGGTCGCCACTCCAAAACTTTTCGGCCCCATCGACCATCTGTTCTGCGAGCAATGTGCCCTGCCCACTGCCACTTCAATTTGGCGATCCTTCGGGCTATGTCGGTAACCTTGGTTCTCTTGCGGATATAATCATTCCTGATTCGATCACGCAAGGAAACTCCGAGCATTGCCCTCTCCATTGCCCTTTGGGTGACTTTAAGCCTAGATATAGATAATGCAAGAGCAACAACTTCCCGTGCCTGTTTCGGTGCCCAGCTTACGATAAAAAATCGTAAACCGCCACTTTCGCGCACATTTGCATTGGTGTACGCTAGTCGGGCGTCAGTTTGGTGTCAGTTATGTGGTTAGGTCAGTTAGGTGCTACACGAGGCGCCGTCTTTGAATCGTTTTGATTTTCCCATCACCTAATAGTGCTTGTGTTGAAAAATAAAAATGGCACGCTTGGTTTTCATACAAATCGTGATACTTGTGATAACGCACATTATTTACACGCTACTAATCAGCCCTTCCTTCGGCAATCTTCGGTAACGGTCGTGTGACCGAGACATTAAAAAGCCATGATTCGTGTATTGTGAATGTGTGTAAGCAAACGTTCGGGCGCATTTTAGTAAGCAGGCTAAAATACTTTCAGTTAGTAACTCATTGACTTTCAAAGCCTGTTGAACGTGACGTTGGTGGATTAAACAATATGCTGTTTTAGATATTCCTTCCTTCTTCAGTCAGTCCCTCATTACTGAGGATCGTGGTCACTGAACCCCTTTAAGCGGATTCCGGTCCAAAATTGCCATCACCACCTGCTGGAATTTGCTTGAGGACGTAGCATCTTTTACTTGGTCAGACCATCGTGTTGGCGACTGGCCTCGTGCTCTCTTTCCTTCCGTATTGCCATCAATTACCAGTTTTTCAAGGCTGCTATCTCCCCTTCGCATTATATGGCCAAAGTAGGTCAAAATACGCTGGAAGCAAATTGTAGACAATCTGGTCTTGACATTGAGTTGAGAAAGGACAGACACATTTGTGCGTTTGGCTGTCCATGGGATACGGAGCAACCGCCTCCAGCACCACATTTCGAACGCGTCTATCCTCTGTCTTTCTCTTGCTCGGATTGTCCATGTCTCAACTCCATAGAGGAAAATCGGGAAAACCAATGCTCTGACCAACCGAGCCTTTGTTTTGAAGCTTATACCGCGAATTCTCCAGATGTTTTGAAGGCGGTTTTAGATATTAATCAAACTGAAAAGGCTTCCGCTTTCAATATCGTATTAGCAGCCTCCTTAATGACAGAATCCTTTGGAAAACCGTTAAGATAGCGATACTATTTTTTTTTTTTTTTTATTTATGAATGGGCTAGCTCTTGACCTCGATCACGCCTGATGGAAAGCGATAGATGAGGTCCATGATGAAAGCGAGCGTGCCCAGAAGATGCCCTGAGGCACTGGTACTCCCACGCGTCGACGAAACACAGCAGGCTGCTTGACGCCGAACTCCGGTGGGAGGGTGGTCGCGAACCAGACGGGCGTTAGCCCTACCACCGCAAGGGAAGGATTGGCCAGTCTTATAAGGTGTTAGGTGAGACTGTCCAGGTAGCGCCGAGCGCTCGGTTCAGTTGAGTGTCTGATGGAACAAATTGCGCTACACGAGGAGGCTCCTTCATGCATCCCAAAAAATACTATTTCATGAACGATACTGATTAAAGTAAATTCATGGAATACGGGTGTCTACTTCTTATCGTATCGAAGGTCTGCTGACTCACTCTTTTGACCGATTACGGCATTTAATAGGTATAACAATAAAATTGCCAATTTTATTATAAAAATTTTTAAGCAACATTTGCATTCGCATGTCAGTTGTAATCTGTCAAAAACGTATGGTTATTAAGGCTTTTTAGGGTTCCGTACCCAAAGGGTAAAACTGGACCCTATTACTAAGGCTCCGCTGTCCGTCCGTCCGTCCGTATATTGACAGAATATACCGCATGTACCGGAAAATATGTGTAACCAGTGCGTGTTGCCAGCGATGACTTATGGAACCGAAACGTGGTTGCTCACAATGGGCCTCATCAGAATGCTTAAAGTCGCCCAAAGAGCAATGGCCTCTCCATTGCTCTTTGAGCGACTTTAAGCAATGCTTGGAGTTTCCTTGCGTGATCGACTATTCCTGACTAGGAATAATTATGTCCGCAAGAGAACCAAGGTTACAGACATAGCCCGAAGGATATGGAAGTGGCAGTGGGCAGACCACATTGCTTGCAGAACAGATGGTCGATGGGGCTGAAAAGTTATGGAGCGGTGACCGAAAATAAAATTTAAAAAAAGCTTTTAAAAATGTCCTGATTAGGGTCGCGGGTAGTCGATGGATGCCAAACGCACAGGACTGGTTATTGTGGCGAGACTTGGGGGAAGCTTATGTCAAGCAGTGGACGTCTTTCGGCTGATATGCTGATGATGATGATGATGTTGTCAGTCAATTATGTTTTCAGACAGTATAGGAAGAGGGTTAGGGAAATTGGTTACTAACAGCCTTCCTTTTGTAACTCAAAACTATTATACACCTCAGACTTCCTACCAAATCATACTTTCATCGATAACTGAGAATGAATATGATCCAAATGCCATAATTACTGTATTTGTAGGGAATAGTTTAAATGTAAAAATAGATGATATCACTAATAATATCACTAAACTTTTGAAAATCAATTGTAAAAAGATAATTCTGTGTGCTTTCCCATACTTTGAGCACTTATCTAATAGGCAAAATAACTACATACACATGCTTAATAAGCATATGCATTTTTTAGTTAGTCACCATAGTGACAATCTTTTATTTTTTGACATCAACAATTTTGTTGATAAACTTAAGTCGACAAGGAATACTGCGTATCTGCCCATTAGTTTTAGACGTCAAATAGCGAGGCTATTAGCTTATAATATTATCATCATCATCATCATCATATCAGCCGAAAGACGTCCACTGCTGGACATAGGCCTCCCCCAAGCGTCGCCACAACAACCGGTCCTGTGCGTCTCGCATCCATCGGTTACCCGCGACCCTCACCAGGTCATCGGTCCACCTTGTGGGAGGCCTTCCAACGCTGCGTCTTCCGGTACGCGGTCGCCACTCCAAAACTTTTCGGCCCCATCGACCATCTGTTCTGCGAGCAATGTGCCCTGCCCACTGCCACTTCAATTTGGCGATCCTTCGGGCTATGTCGGTAACCTTGGTTCTCTTGCGGATATCATCATTCCTGATTCGATCACGCAAGGAAACTCCGAGCATTGCCCTCTCCATTGCCCTTTGGGTGACTTTAAGCCTTCTGATGAGGCCCATTGTGAGCGACCACGTTTCGAGTCCATAGGTCATCACTGGCAACACGCACTGGTCATAGACTTTCGTCTTGAGACACTGTGGTATGTGAGACGAGAAGATACTGCGCAACTTCCCGAACGCCGCCCATCCGAGTCGGATTCGACGGTTGACCTCCTTCTCGAAGTTAGCCCTACCTAGCTGGATCGTTTGTCCCAGGTAGACGTACTCATCAACAACTTCGAGTGCAGAGCCTCCAATCTTGATAGGAGTGGGTGCTACATGGGTATTTACCATGACCTTGGTTTTGTCCATGTTCATTATATATAATATTAACTCAGACATAATTAGTATGTCGAAGTACTCTGGTATTAGCACCACAATTAGTAATAGTACTAATGTTATGGTTGCTTCAAATAATTTAAACTAGTTAATAAGACAACAGATGGTACCATAGGCAATTTAGCTCAACTTAATATCAACCAGGTATCTTCTAGCACAAATAAAAAGGGGGCTAAGCAGAAATCCTTTAATTTATTCCTTCAGAACATTCAAGGCTTTTCTTCGAAACAATTGGAAATTGAATTATTTTTAGAAAAAACAATGATGGACATTATTTGCATTACTGAGCATTGGTTAAAGGATTCTGAAATGTTAATAAATTATGAGAATTACAGTGTGGGCAGTTGTTTTAACCGAAAAACAATGCTACGCGGGGGTTCACTCATCTTAATTAAACGGTGTATTAAATTTAAATCTCGTAAAGATATAGTTGAACTGTCGGTTGAACATAACATTGAACTGTCCTGTGTTGAGCTAGATAAGCATGTCATAGTGTGCGTTTACAGACCCCCAAATTATCAAAACTATTCTATTTTTGAGTCAGTAATGGAAGATGTTTTGGCAAAACTTACTATTGGTAATAAACTTGTGATTATTTGTGGTGATTTTAATATCAATATTTTAGAAAGTAATTCAGATAGCAGTCGCTTATTGAATCTCTTTAAATCATTTAATTTGTCAAATGTGTTTATAGAACCAACTCGCACCACTTCAACAACTGCTACTTGTATTGATAATGTATTTTGTTGCTGCAACTACTTAGAAAAGGCAATTGTAAATTATCTTCCTTCTGATCACAGTGGGCTAATGGTAACTTTTGAGTCCAACATACCAATACCGCAAGTGCAGATTCATTCCAGACCAATAACAGCAGGTAAATTAAATAAATTTAATAGCACTCTTAGCATCAAGTTAAGTGATCGAAATCTCACAATAGACAACGGTTATATTTTATATAAAGATTTTTTTTCTGTAGTCCAAACAGAGTTCAACAATATGTTTAAAAAGAAAACTAAAACTATATGCCATAAATTTTTATTTAGTGACTGGGCGACTAAAGGACTCAGAATAAGTAGGGAAAGACTTTACGAGCTGTATGGCCTTAAGCCTTATATTAACACTGAAACTTTTAATAAGTATGTAGCTACCTACTCAAAGATTTATAAAAATACTTGTAAGGTGGCTAAGGCTTTGTACATAAGCAATAAGGTTAAATCAGCAGAAAATAAAATAAAGACGGTTTGGAAAATTATAAATAATGAAACAAACAGGACTAAAAGACCTAATACTGATTACACATTGGAGACTTCTTATGGTCTTATTAGCGATAATCAAAAAGTTGCTCAAGAATTTGTTATTTTTAGTATTCCAATTAGAACTACTGAAGCCTTAAATTCCTCGCCTTCGCTGGCTTTTGATTTGTTACAGGCGAATGTTTCAGCCTGCCCGACGGAATTTAATTTTAAGCATATAAACCCCATAACTGTAATAAAAGCTTTCAAAGAAATCAAGATTAAATTGACCGAGGATCTATGGGGGTTGTCTATCAAAGTTTGTACCTCAATTATTGAGACTATAGCGCCGTACTTAGCTCTAATATTTAATTTGTGTGTGGATCAAGGAGTCTTTCCAGACTTAATGAAATTTAGTAAAGTGATACCACTTTTCAAATCCGGGGACAGTAAAGACACGAATAATTATAGACCAGTATCCGTGTTGCCAGTATTCAGCAAGGTATTTGAGAAGGTTATGCTTAATCAGATGCTTAATCATTTTAACACGAATAACATCTTGCATGATAAACAGTATGGTTTCACCAAAGGACGTTGTACAACTGACGCTGGTGTAACTTTACTAAAACATATCTTCAATGCGTGGGAGGAGGCGCAGGATGCCATAGGCATCTTCTGCGACCTTTCTAAAGCGTTTGATTGCGTTAATCACGAAACATTGCTGCTGAAGCTCGAGCATTACGGACTAGGCAAAATAGCGTTAAAATTAGTCAAATCTTATTTAAGCGATAGACAGCAATTGGTTCAAATAAACGGTGTCAATTCCTCGGGATTAAACGTAAGAATGGGCGTGCCCCAGGGCTCAATTTTGGGTCCTTTCTTATTTTCAGTTTATATTAATGATCTACCCCATTTATTGCTAAACAAACTAAACATGGTCTTGTTTGCCGATGATACTTCTTTAATTTTTAAAATAAATAGACGCAGTAATAATCTTGACGACGTAAATAACGCCCTTATGCAGGTCCATAATTGGTTTACTGCTAATAATTTGGTTTTAAATGGGAAAAAAACGAAGTGCATAAGATTTGCCTTAGCAAATGTCAAAAGTAGTGATTGTGACATAGTATTGAACAGGGAAAAACTGGAATTCGTCGATAGAACGGTCTTCCTGGGGATTACGCTTGACGCAAGGCTACAATGGGGTCCTCATTTAGCATCTCTTGCAGGACGGCTAAGCTCAGCAGCGTATGCTGTTAGGAAAATCCGCCAACTTACGGATGTTGATACCGCGAGACTAGTCTATTTTAGTTACTTTCATAGTATAATGTCTTACGGTATCCTACTATGGGGACGGGCTGCAGATATCGAGTCAATTTTTATTCGGCAAAAAAGAGCCATAAGGGCCATATACAATCTCCGCCGGCGCGATTTTCTAAGGCAACTGTTCAAGAATATTAACATCATGACGGTACCTTGTCAATACATCTATGAAAACATTATGTACGTTAGAAAGAATGTTCATCTTTTTAATAAACGAGGCGACAGGCATATCTATGTCACTAGAAATAGGAATCAATTAGTTCAACCAGGCTTTAGACTTGCTAAAGTAGCCACGTCTTTCATGGGGTACTGTTTAAAATGTTACAATAAAATACCTCCCCAGATATTAGAATTAAATGAAACAAAATTTAAATCTTGTGTTAAGCGCACACTATGCAGGCAAGCATATTATAAGTTGGGGGATTACATTGATGATAAAAATGCTTGGCTCAATGCTGGTCCTGCTCCACAGCCACTAGGGCGCACCAATTAGTTATTTAATTATTTTTTTATTTTTATTTTTAGCAGTTGTGAGACCCGCTGAATATTGAAAGAACATGGATTTTTCATTGTTTAGACTCGAACTAATTTTGCATTGTATAATTTCATGCATTAACGGCACATGTGTGAGTACTGTGTACCTTCAAGTCAAACTATAATTTTTGGGTAAGACTTTAATGTGCCCTGGCTGTTGGGAGTGTCATGCTCACTCAAGTCTCTCTGATGGTGCAGTTTGTGTTTCATTCATCATTTGGCTCCGTCAGCTAGGACTGGTCATCTCTCAACTGCCACG
Organism: Melanchra persicariae; assembly: GCA_947386135.1. Taxonomy (NCBI): domain Eukaryota; kingdom Metazoa; phylum Arthropoda; class Insecta; order Lepidoptera; family Noctuidae; genus Melanchra; species Melanchra persicariae. The sequence continues at coordinate 5,106,564 of OX376655.1, read as the reverse complement.
GTTTGTTTTAATTTGTTAGTATTTTGAATTGTTCCTTTTTGGCTTTTGTCGTGCACGTCTTTTTACATCGTTCTCACATGTCTATGAATAATTTCAACAAGAACAATGTAACCACAACTTTGTAATAATTAATTGATTTAAAAGAGTGTCCATGGAGTTTCTTGTACGTTCTTCTCCATAGAGATCTACGCTTTGGAACGTGCAAATAGCTTCACCTCTTTGACTGACCGACCTTGACAATTCAAAAGTGCCTGTAAATGGTTTAATTGAAATAAATGCTTTGACTTTGATTTTGACTTTGACTTTGACTTTGATGACAGTCTGTGAAAATTTCAACTGTCTACCTATTAAGGTTCATGAGATACAGAAAGGTGACAGACAGTCGAACAGCGGAGGCTTATAGTAATTAATAGGGTTCCAGTGATAAAACTTAAAATAGAAATAGGATTACTAGAAAGGTTCGATAAATCAGAAGCTCACTTATCGGAACCATGAGATGTATGAAACTGATATCTGGAAGGAATTATAACTATCAATATTTTATCAAAATTTTATTAAATCGATTCGTTTTTACAGCTTACTTTAACATTAAGTTTACACTGCATTTCTATTCGTACTCCTATCATACTAATTAATTACACTTAATTTCTTACAAAAACATTTATTTACATAAAACTACATTAATCATAATTATAACCTAAGTTTTCTTCCAACACAGAACTCTTTTATTCTGGTCCAAAGAGTTTTTGCTGGCTCTTCAGCATTATGTCCAGTTAGTCAATTGACTGGAAGTGTCTCGTGAAGCCAGGTCCTCTTGCCTTCGTTGAATTCAGCAGCGGTGTGGTCGGTACCTTCTAGGATCCATTTGGTGGTCAGCAGCCCTTCGACTCCCACCGGTCCTGGGAATTGATGATGAAATTATATAAAAAATATTCGTTTGGTTCAGTGTTAATTGGAATATATTTGGAAGACAAATAATTTGAAACAGTTTGAGTTACGGTTAACGCCAGATAAATTTGCAATAACAGTCATTGACCCAGCTACATTTATTGACATACTTAATTCCGAAAACAGAAATAAAGACATAAACTTAAAGCTGTCCTGAATCGACATCTATCATGATCCTTTACATTTTCTAGTAATGAAAAGCGATTCATAATTTATTGTCCAGGTACCTACAAAGACATTATGTTAATGAAAGAGCAATGGACGTTATTGCAATTTTTTCAGGCGAGGCGTCGACCTTAGTGTTTTCGATCGTGGTTTCTATTTAAGAGTATTGTCCCAATTCTACAATCTTCAGTGTATCCATACTATCAATCTGCCTAGCCTTTTCCCAACTATGGTGTACTTAGATCCGGCTTCCAGTCTACCTAAATGCAGGTGAGTACCAGTATTTTACATGGAGCGCTCCACAACCCAGTAACTGAGTCACACGATACACCTTGGTCAGACTTGTATCAGATTTCTACCCGTAACGACTTTCGAATATCTATAATTGAATACCGGAACGAACATAATGTACATTAACAACTTTCTCTCGAGAGAGCTGACTTTTGTAGCAAAATCATATGAACGTCCTCAAGAATTTCATATACGAGGCAAAAATAAAATAATTATGTCCTTCTATTTAATTAAGTATCTGTAAAAACAAACTGTCACTGAAGCTAGCCACACCAATTAGACTGATTTCATTATAGGAACCTAATACTACGTTTCTGAATTTATTAATCAGTTAACAGTGATCAAAACTGATGCTTACTGCTCCAAGTCCAATCAAATCAAATGACATTAGTTTGAGAGTCTGCAGCATACAAGGTTACTTCTCAATGACCAGCGTATTTTTTTCTAGGCATTAGATCTCAATAAACAAATACTTATAATCTATACATATAATAAAACTGTAGAAGAGGTCAATTCTGTACATTGAATATAAACTAAAAAAAATACTCCAGGGGTGCTTTATACAAACAGTAGAAGCCAAAAATATGTTTTTTTCTTTTTTTGTCTGTCTGTCTGTCTGTCTGTCTGTCTGTTGTTCGTCTTTCACGCAAAAACCACTGGACGGATTTTAATGAAACTTTTTTTGTTGTATAGCTATTAGTCCTCGCCAACATATAGGCTATAATTTATTTTGAAGATCTGAATACAAGACGTGGAACCTTAGCAGCCCGGCTAATCTATAAGAGATATTAATATACCGCTTTAGGAATAGTTGGTCAACATGATGAGTACTGTCTGTCGACATAAAAAAAATTAAGGTCTAGAGCACCTGATGTGGAACCCTTTCAGGGAGCTAAGCTATCGGCTATTTTAATCCTTTACCAACAGATCTCATAGTCCGTTGGTTTAAAGCTTGCTTCTCGAAAGACTTGGTGTGGGTTCGAATCCCAAAAAAGTTGTAATTATTTTTGGATTATTTTTATCTTATTTATTTCCTTATTTTTTTATTCCTACCAAACCTAATATTTTCAAATATTAATAATATGTTATTGCTGTATTTTGCATATCTTTTTAGCTAGACAAGCAGAACCTATTTTCTGTTTATATGTATTCTGTTTTGTTTGCATCACGTTAAGAAATACAAAACTAATGTAGATAACATTCACATAAACCTGATAGGATTGTGGCAATCTAGAAGAAATCAACTTATTATCTACATGCACAGTAAGTAGGGGTAAGTATCTTTAATGACACTTGCAATGCTATCTGTTGAGCAAAACTGTACTTACCATCAACACCACGAGAATTACACCAAAAAGTATTTTTTAGTTAAAGATTCTTTTGATACTTACGAGGCGTTACGCATTTGATGCAAAAAAAAAAAAATTGCTCCACTGACTGTTTTCATTTTTTTTACTTTTGATAGGTACGCGTTTGACCACTATCTCACCAGATGGCAAACGATGATGTGATCGAAGATGGAGCACGCTTGCCTATAAGTAACCTACTCACTCTTGATAAGACTCCCAGGCTGTAACTATCAGGAAACACGGACTCAGTCAGGGAATTCCACGCCATGTGTTTCCAAAACATTTTGTTCATGTGGGTGTGAGATGACAAGACGTACGGCGGTACGCCACCGGTACACGCCACCGTGTACCGGTGGCGTACCGCCGTACGTCTTGGTCCGATGATAGAACGAGCTTGGCGGAATTAAACTATGCAATTCCGTCGCACACTCCCCAAAATGCAACCGATACAAAACCGACAGGCTAAAAACTCGGCTTCGATGCTCAAAACTTTGGAGCTTCGACTCGGTGAGCCTTTCACCTCTTGGATTTCTTTCCCAGGATCTCCCTCATTCCTAATTATTTTCTGTTTATTTTGAAACAAAACTGTTCAATTCCCAGTCAGCTGGTGATTCGTCGTGACTAGCCTAGGGCCAGAAATTACCAGTAGCGGGTTTCACACTCCAGAGCTTCAAGGGGAACTGTGGATCCTTGGGCAATGACGCCACAGAAGAACTCGCGAAGATAGGTTATACAGGCGCATAATTATACAGGTGGTAAATATAGGTTTGTGAGTGCTAAGTAATTGAGCTGACTTTAATCTCAGATTATCACTCCCTTGCGGCTTGAGTATTATCGGTCGTCTCTCCGCTCAGCCTGTGAAGCACACTGCCGGTCGATTCTGTCGACATCTCACGGTGTTCATCTAGGCGGAGTGAACGACAACACAGCTGTCATTCCATCTCATTTGTATGGTTTGACAACTTGCCAGTCGTGCACCCTGCCAAAGTGACTTCGACATGTTTACAGAATCGCACTGCTGGTGGCTTTTGTACATTTGGGAGGAGCTAGGCTTGCAAACTTAGCCAGGACAACGGAGTCTCTACTCTACTCTATCCGTTGTGGGTATTTTTATGGATGGGAAATCATCAAATGACTTCTTATGCTCTGGTTGGAGCGGAAGAGAGTGTCAAACTCTTACTGACTAAAACACATTCGTATTCCTCCTTATGCCTTTTACATTCCAGGGCCGTGGTGACTTTTCGAACAAATTCCGCAACACTGGCTACGACGCTTCGTCGACCCGGGCCTGGTAGTGTTCGTACAGTGAGCCAACCTACGCTCGCCATCTGCGGGCCCGCGCTTAGGGTGTCTGGGAATTGCCCTGCGACTCCTGACGCAACGCCCGGGTTGTCTTTTTCTGTTGCGGCGGCTGAGGGGGTCTACTCTCTTAAGCCCAAAGTCTGTAGTTTCGGCCTTAGTGTTGGGCGTTTTCTACTTCGTATCACCTACGGACTTACGATTAGTCCCGAACTAGGAATAACTGTCAAATCGTGCTGTCATTCATTCTTATATTCTTTTCCGGACCATGGAATGAACCAGGACGCCGCAGCCGATCGCCTCGACGAGGACACGGTGATGCTCTGCCCAAGCAGGGCAGACCTCCACCGTATACTCCACCATGTCCTCTGCGGAGACTTTTCTTCTGATAGTTTCGGCATGACCATTAATCAAGCTCAGGGACAAACTGTTAGTCGTGTTGGTGTGGATCTGCGGAAGTCCTGTATCTCGCACAGTCAGGCTGTATGTCGCTTTGTCGCAAGTAAGCAGCAAGCAAAGCCTGTTTATACGTACTGATGAATATCACATAACAAGTAATATTGTTTACGAAGAAATTTTTTAAGTGTTAATATTCGTTCGTTCTTCGTAATTTTGTAAGTCATGTCATAATCATGATGAGTACCTACATACATTTTGTGAGTTTGTGTATATCTTCCTAAATACGAAATGCACGCGCGTACGAAGTCGCGGGCACAGATAGTACGTAAATAAAAATACACTCACAAAACAAAAACGGCATTCTCAGGTGATAACTTCAAATATAATGTGATCATTATGCACCTTGCCGAGTTCAGCAAAATAATAATAGGAGAGAGAAAGGTGTAGAGTAAGGTAGGCAGAAAAATAAAATTTACAATAACATCTGCTCGTTAACCGTACGCAAACAAATAAACGGTGATCCCGTTAACAAACAACTTTTATCTCACCTCTAGCGTGTATCCTGGCGGTCGAGATACCAACTTCAGCGCCGAGGCCGAAGCGGAAACCGTCGGCAAACCTCGATGACACGTTGTGGAATACGCATGCGCTGTCGATTGAGCTCAAGAAACGTTTCGCTGAGGTATCTAAAAGGAATGGAAAATTACGATAAATTAAAATATGCCTTTTGATCAATCTGTTTCTTTTTATGCTAAGATCGTGTCTGCGCCTTATAGAATGTATATGTCCATGAAAATTGATCACTGTGGATTATGAGATAAACAGACAAGTTTAGTCACTAGTGGGCTTTGTGATTTCAAGCTCACATAAATCAAAGAATATTTTATATAACATTGTAAGACTGTAAAAATGTAATTAACATGTATTTAGGTACAATATTACATCACATTGTTATATATTTCGTAAAAAGGCAAAGCAAAAAGTTTGAGCTTTAGTAGAAACGACGCAATAAGCTACTTCATAAAATTTATTCTAAGCACTTGTTTACTACACGCTAGATAAGTTGTTCATGTATTTTGTTTTTTCTTTTCCTCATAAGAAAATATTATAACCCTGTCTTTTGTCAGTCATATGAATAATTTCATATCCCTGACTACAAGTTCAAGTACGAATAGTATCTTTTAGACGGCAGACGATCATAAAACAAGAGTAATTGCCACAGATAAACTTATCTACAGCGAGATAGTTGTTACTGATAACAATGACTTCCAAAAACACAATATACATATCACGCGTCAACAAACTGGTGTAGGTACATGCTATTAATTATGTTTGCCTTGAAGTAATAATTATCATTAATATTGTAAATACTTCCCTATTTGTTAACGCTAATAATACTACAGTTACAGATAATATAGTCGTAACTCAATGGCAAAGAGGAAAATCTGGGAGCTAACTAATATAATAATGGTTATAAAATAATTTGTACCATTTGATTTTAATTTTTCGTATTACAAAATTACAACGCAACTCACCATTCTCAGTTACAATGACATCCGTATGCGAGCTTCCAAACTTATGTATATGATCGACAGCCTCCTCCATATCCCTGACAACTTCAATGCAGCACTCCAGAGCTCCATATTCAAACTTCATGCTCCTTGCAGGTGGAGGACCAAATGTCAACTGACTAGAGAATTTAGGGCCAGCATGGATTTTAACACCTTCCTTCTTCAACATATTACAGATATCATTGAACAGGTCACCAGCAAGGTGGTCTTCATGAATCAATAACGTTTCCATAGCGTTACAGGCAGCTGGGTAATCACACTTAGCATCACGAACAATCTTCAATGCCTTTAATGGATCGGCATCTTTGTCTAAGTACACATGGCAAATGCCCTCAGCGTGGCCAAGAACAGGAATATGCTGGGACTGCTTTTGGATGTTTCTTACCAAATCAGATGAGCCTCTAGGAATAATCAAGTCGATGTGCTTCTCCATTGACAATAGGTCGCTAATTTCTTCCCTAGTCGATACAAGGGAGATGGCGTCATCAGCACCAACACCTTTCAGAGATTCTTTAACTAATCCCATGAGAGCTTTGTTTGAATGAGCAGCTTCCTTTCCACCCTTCAAAAGGAGACCATTAGCTGATGCCATAGCAAGGGCAGCTACTTGGGGTAACGAATCAGGTCTAGATTCGAAAATGACTAGAAGAACTCCAATTGGAACTGATACTTGCTGTAGAACTAAATTGTCAGCTAGTTTTGTCTTCCTCAACACTTTACCAACGTTTTCGTAGCTCGAATCAGCAATCTGCTTGAGGCCTATTGATAAAGTTTTCAATTTGCTAGGACTTAATGATAATCTGCTCAGTAAAGGCTTCGCAAGTCCACTCTTTGTAGCTTCTTCTAAGTCTTTAGCGTTTGCTTCTAGAATTTCTTCTTGCTTGCTAACTAATAAATCGGCTAGAGAGTGAATGGCTGTTGCTCTTTCTGATGGAGAAAGCCGTTGTAGAACTCTGCTGCCAGTTCTAGCTGCAAATTGAGGATCGTAATATTATAAATATGTGTGATAAATCCTCAAATTTACACACTGGAAATTTTATATTTAACGGTTTGGGACACAACTAAGGTGTCTTAAGATTAAAGGTGGTAAACATGCATCCTACACTATTATCCACAAACTAGAAGACATAATACAGTAGTTGAGTGACATACGATTACGATGTACGTACCATTTTCTGCCAAAACATCAACAGACGTAGTTGTAGCTGGGGTAGTGACACAATCCGTGAAGAATGTGCCGACTTTTCTTCCGCTAATGATCGTCTTGATGGCTTTTTCTTGCATACCGTTGCAGATAACAACACTAACACCCCGAGCCATGGCCCAGGTAGCGGCATTTACTTTAGAATCCATACCTCCAGTTCCAACCTGGAAATTAAATTTAAATAATAAAAAATACACTTTTACAATCAAGAATACTGTAAAGAATACTGTTAATGTAGAATTAAATATTATTTATTTAGACGTCATGCACGAAAGGCTCAGGCATTCTCCAACAGTCAACCAAAGGTGGTGAGGAGCTAACATGACAGGTGTATTGTTTAATCAGTACATAAATATATTATATGTTATAACTAGCTGTGCCCGCGACTTCGTACGCGCGTGCATTTCGTATTTAGGAAGATATACACAAACTCACAAAATGTATGTAGGTACTCATCATGATTATGACATGACTTACAAAATTACGAAGAACAAACGAATATTAACACTTAAAAAATTTCTTCGTAAACAATTTTACTTGTTATGTGATATTCATCAGTACGTATAAACAGGCTTTGCTTGCTGCTTACTTGCGACAAAGCGACATACAGCCTGACTGTGCGAGATACAGGACTTCCGCAGATCCACACCAACACGACTAACAGTTTGTCCCTGAGCTTGATTAATGGTCATGCCGAAACTATCAGAAGAAAAGTCTCCGCAGAGGACATGGTGGAGTATACGGTGGAGGTCTGCCCTGCTTGGGCAGAGCATCACCGTGTCCTCGTCGAGGCGATCGGCTGCGGCGTCCTGGTTCATTCCATGGTCCGGAAAAGAATATAAGAATGAATGACAGCACGATTTGACAGTTATTCCTAGTTCGGGACTAATCGTAAGTCCGTAGGTGATACGAAGTAGAAAACGCCCAACACTAAGGCCGAAACTACAGACTTCGGGCTTAAGAGAGTAGACCCTAAGCGCGGGCCCGCAGATGGCGAGCGTAGGTTGGCTCACTGTACGAACACTACCAGGCCCGGGTCGACGAAGCGTCGTAGCCAGTGTTGCGGAATTTGTTCGAAAAGTCACCACGGCCCTGGAACGTAAAAGGCATAAGGAGGAATACGAATGTGTTTTAGTCAGTAAGAGTTTGACACTCTCTTCCGCTCCAACCAGAGCATAAGAAGTCATTTGATGATTTCCCATCCATAAAAATACCCACAACGGATAGAGTAGAGTAGAGACTCCGTTGTCCTGGCTAAGTTTGCAAGCCTAGCTCCTCCCAAATGTACAAAAGCCACCAGCAGTGCGATTCTGTAAACATGTCGAAGTGAACACTTTGGCAGGGTGCACGACTGGCGAGTTGTCAAACCATACAAATGAGATGGAATGACAGCTGTGTTGTCGTTCACTCCGCCTAGATGAACACCGTGAGATGTCGACAGAATCGACCGGCAGTGTGCTTCACAGGCTGAGCGGAGAGACGACCGATAATACTCAAGCCGCAAGGGAGTGATAATCTGAGATTAAAGTCAGCTCAATTACTTAGCACTCACAAACCTATATTTACCACCTGTATAATTATGCGCCTGTATAACCTATCTTCGCGAGTTCTTCTGTGGCGTCATTGCCCAAGGATCCACAGTTCCCCTTGAAGCTCTGGAGTGTGAAACCCGCTACTGGTAATTTCTGGCCCTAGGCTAGTCACGACGAATCACCAGCTGACTGGGAATTGAACAGTTTTGTTTCAAAATAAACAGAAAATAATTAGGAATGAGGGAGATCCTGGGAAAGAAATCCAAGAGGTGAAAGGCTCACCGATTCGAAGCTCCAAAGTTTTGAGCATCGAAGCCGAGTTTTTAGCCTGTCGGTTTTGTATTGGTTGCATTTTGGGGAGTGTGCGACGGAATTGCATAGTTTAATTCCGCCAAGCTCGTTCTATCATCGGACCAAGACGTACAGCGGTACGCCACCGGTACACGGTGGCGTGTACCGGTGGCGTACCGCCGTACGTCTTGTCATCTCACACCCACATGAACAAAACGTTTTGGAAACACATGGCGTGGAATTCCCTGACTGAGTCCGTGTTTCCTGATAGTTACAGCCTGGGAGTCTTATCAAGAGTGAGTAGGTTACTTATAGGCAAGCGTGCTCCATCTTCGATCACATCATCGTTTGCCATCTGGTGAGATAGTGGTCAAACGCGTTCCTATCAAAAGTAAAAAAAATGAAAACAGTCAGTGGGGCATTTTTTTTTTTTGCATCAAATGCGTAACGCCTCGTAAGTATCAAAAGAATCTTTAACTAAAAAATACTTTTTGGTGTAATTCTCGTGGTGTTGATGGTAAGTACAGTTTTGCTCAACAGATGGCATTGCAAGTGTCATTAAAGATACTTACCCCTACTTACTATGCATGTAGATAATAAGTTGATTTCTTCTAGATTGCCACAATCCTATCAGGTTTATGTGAAGCGACATACAGCCTGACTGTGCGAGATACAGGACTTCCGCAGATCCACACCAACACGACTAACAGTTTGTCCCTGAGCTTTATTAATGGTCATGCCGAAACTATCAGAAGAAAAGTCTCCGCAGAGGACATGGTGGAGTATACGGTGGAGGTCTGCCTTGCTTGGGCAGAGCATCACCGTGTCCTCGTCGAGGCGATCGGCTGCGGCGTCCTGGTTCATTCCATGGTCCGGAAAAGAATATAAGAATGAATGACAGCACGATTTGACAGTTATTCCTAGTTCGGGACTAATCGTAAGTCCGTAGGTGATACGAAGTAGAAAACGCCCAACACTAAGGCCGAAACTACAGACTTCGGGCTTAAGAGAGTAGACCCCCTCAGCCGCCGCAACAGAAAAAGACAACCCGGGCGTTGCGTCAGGAGTCGCAGGGCAATTCCCAGCCACCCTAAGCGCGGGCCCGCAGATGGCGAGCGTAGGTTGGCTCACTGTACGAACACTACCAGGCCCGGGTCGACGAAGCGTCGTAGCCAGTGTTGCGGAATTTGTTCGAAAAGTCACCACGGCCCTGGAACGTAAAAGGCATAAGGAGGAATACGAATGTGTTTTAGTCAGTAAGAGTTTGACACTCTCTTCCGCTCCAACCAGAGCATAAGAAGTCATTTGATGATTTCCCATCCATAAAAATACCCACAACGGATAGAGTAGAGTAGAGACTCCGTTGTCCTGGCTAAGTTTGCAAGCCTAGCTCCTCCCAAATGTACAAAAGCCACCAGCAGTGCGATTCTGTAAACATGTCGAAGTGAACACTTTGGCAGGGTGCACGACTGGCGAGTGTGAAACCCGCTACTGGTAATTTCTGGCCCTAGGCTAGTCACGACGAATCACCAGCTGACTGGGATTTGAACAGTTTTGTTTCAAAATAAACAGAAAATAATTAGGAATGAGGGAGATCCTGGGAAAGAAATCCAAGAGGTGAAAGGCACACCGAGTCGAAGCTCCAAAGTTTTGAGCATCGAAGCCGAGTTTTTAGCCTGTCGGTTTTGTATCGGTTGCATTTTGGGGAGTGTGCGACGGAATTGCATAGTTTAATTCCGCCAAGCTCGTTCCATCATCGGACCACAAGACGTACGGCGGTACGCCACCGGTACACGGTGGACCTCACACCCACATGAACAAAACGTTTTGGAAACATATGGCGCGGAATTCCCTGACTGAGCCCGTGTTTCCTGATAGTTACAGCCTGGGAGTCTTATCAAGAGTGAGTAGGTTACTTATAGGCAAGCGTCAATTTTCGATCACATCATCGTTTGCCATCAGGTGAGATAGTGGTCAAACGCGTTCCTATCAAAAGTAAAAAAAATGAAAACAAAGTCAGTGGAGCAATTTTCTTTTTTTTTTGCATCAATTGCGTAACGCCTGGTAAGTATCAAAAGAATCTTTAACTAAAAAATACTTTTTGGTGTAATTCTCGTGGTGTTGATGTTAAGTACAGTTTCGCTCAACAAATGTCATTGCAAGTATAATTAAAGATACTTACCCCTACTTACTATGCATGTAGATAATAAGTTGATTTCTTCTAGATTGCCACAATCCTATCAGGTTTATCTGAATGTTATCTACATTAGTTTTGTATTTCTTAACGTGATGCAAACAAAACAGAATACATATAAACAGAAAATAGGTTCTGCTTGTCTTGCTAAAAAGATATGGAAAATACAGCAATAACATATTATTAATATTTGAAAATATTAGGTTTGGTAGGAATAAAAAAATAAGGAAATAAATAAGATAAAAATAATCCAAAAATAATTATAACTTTTGTGGGATTCGAACCCACACCAAGTCTTTCGAGAGGCAGGCTTTAAACCAACGGACTATGAGATCTGTTGGCAATTGAATAAAATAGCCGATAGCTTAGCTCCCTGAAAGGGTTCCACATCAGGTGCTCTAGACCTTCATTTTTTTTATGTCGACAGAGAGTACTCATCATGTTGACCAACTATTCCTAAAGCGGTATATTAATATCTCGTATAAATTAGCCGGACTGCTAAGGTTCCACGTCTTGTATTCAGATCTTCAAAATAAATTATAGCCTATATATTGGCGAGGACAAATAGCTATACAACAAAAAAAGTTTCATTAAAATCCGTCCAGTGGTTTTTGCGTGAAAGACGAACAACAGACAGACAGACAGACAGACAGACAAAAAAAGAAAAAAACATATTTTTCGCTTCTACTGTTTGTATAAAGCACCCCTGGAGTATTTTTTGTAGTTTATATTCAATGTACAGAATTGACCACTTCTACAGTTTTATTATATGTATAGACTAGCTGTGCCCGCGACTTCGTACGCGCGTGCATTTCGTATTTAGGAAGATATACACAAACTCACAAAATGTATGTAGGTACTCATCATGATTATGACATGACTTACAAAATTACGAAGAACGAACGAATATTAACACTTTAAAAAATTTCTTCGTAAACAATATTACTCGTTATGTGATATTCATCAGTACGTATAAACAGGCTTTTTTTATCGCGCTGCTTCCTTGCGACAAAGCGACATACAGCCTGACCGTGCGAGATACAGGACTTCCGCAGATCCACACCAACACGACTAACAGTTTGTCCCTGAGCTTGATTAATGGTCATGCCGAAACTATCAGAAGAGAAGTCTCCGCAGAGGACATGGTGGAGTATACGGTGGAGGTCTGCCCTGCTCTGGCAGAGCATCACCGCGGCGTCCTGGTTCACTCCATGGTCTGGAAAAGAATATAAGAATGAATGACAGCACGATTTGACAGTTATTCCTAGTTTGGGACTAATCGTAAGTCCGTAGGTGATACGGAGTAGAAAACGCCCAACACTAAGACCGAAACTACAGACTTCGGGCATAAGAGAGTAGACCCCCTCAGCCGCCGCAACAGAAAAAGACAACCCGGGCGTTGCGTCGGGAGTCGCAGGCAATTCCCAGCCACCCTGCAGATGCGCAGCGCAGGCCTGCAGATGGCGAGCATAGGTTGGCTCACTGTCCGAACACTACCAGGCCCGGGTCGACGAAGCGTCGTAGCCAGTGTTGCGGAATTTGTTCGAAAAGTCACCACGGCCCTGGAACGTAAAAGGCATAAGGAGGAATACGGATATGTTTTAGTCAGTAAGAGCAAACTCTTACTGACTAAAACACATCCGTATCTCACCACTCTCTCATCACTCTCTTCCGCTCCACCCAGAGCAGAAGAAGTCATTTGATGATTTCCCATCCATAAAAAAACCCACAACGAATAGAGTAGAGTAGAGACTCCGTTGTCCTGGCTAAGTTTGCAAGCCTAGCTCCTCCCAAATGTACAAAAGCCACCAGCTTCACAGGTTGAGCGGAGAGACGACCGATAATACTCAAGCCGCAAGGGAGTGATAATCTGAGATTAAAGTCAGCTCAATCACTTAGAATCACAAAATCACAAACCTATATTTACCACCTGTTTGTACATTATGGATTGCAATAAACGATTTGATTTGAAACCTGCACCTCACCGTTCCGAGGATTTTTTCACGTCGGAAAGTCATGGCCAGGATGACGTACCCCACTGATTTCTCGGCGTCGAGACAACCTCCGCAAATTGGGCTGGCTGTGGTGCATAAGTTAAAAAAAAATAAGGGCAATGATCCGTAATAATAATCCCTATTATTACGGAGGTAATTTTTACTTAAGCTGAGAAGTCAATTAGTTAGTCACGTTTCTAGACTTGTCATTGCCATTTTTCACTGCAATCTGTAACCCGTGACCATTTGTTGTCATGAAGTTCATTTGTTCTCTGGCAAATTCATGCGAAACTGTGAGAAAGAAAGAAAGAAGGAGGAGCGGGTACGGGTCCAGCACTACCATTTCGAAACCTATCTTCGCGAGTTCTTCTGTGGCATCATTGCCTAGGGACCCACAGTTCCCCTTGAAGCTCTGGAGTGTGAAACCCGCTACTGGTAATTTCTGGCCCTAGGCTGGTCACTACGAATCACCAGCTGACTGGGAATTGAACAGTTTTGTTTCAAAATTAACACAAAATAATTAGGAATGAGGTAGATCCTGGGAAAGAAATCCAAGAGGTGAAAGGCTCACCGAGTCGAAGCTCCAAAGTCTTGAGCATCGAAGCCGAGTTTTTAGCCTGTCGGTTTTGTATCGGTTGCATTTTGGGGAGTGTGCGACGGAATTGCATAGTTTAATTCCGCCAAGCTCGTTCCATCATCGGACCACAAGACGTACGGCGGTACGCCACCGGTACACGGTGGACCTCACACCCACATGAACAAAACGTTTTGGAAACACATGGCGCGGAATTCCCTGACTGAGCCCGTGTTTCCTGATAGTTACAGCCTGGGAGTCTTATCAAGAGTGAGTAGGTTACTTATAGGCAAGCGTCAATTTTCGATCACATCATCGTTTGCCATCAGGTGAGATAGTGGTCAAACGCGTTCCTATCAAAAGTAAAAAAAATGAAAACAAAGTCAGTGGAGCAATTTTCTTTTTTTTTTGCATCAATTGCGTAACGCCTGGTAAGTATCAAAAGAATCTTTAACTAAAAAATACTTTTTGGTGTAATTCTCGTGGTGTTGATGTTAAGTACAGTTTCGCTCAACAGATGTCATTGCAAGTATAATTAAAGATACTTACCCCTACTTACTATGCATGTAGATAATAAGTTGATTTCTTCTAGATTGCCACAATCCTATCAGGTTTATCTGAATGTTATCTACATTAGTTTTGTATTTCTTAACGTGATGCAAACAAAACAGAATACATATAAACAGAAAATAGGTTCTGCTTGTCTTGCTAAAAAGATATGCAAAATACAGCAATAACATATTATTAATATTTGAAAATATTAGGTTTGGTAGGAATAAAAAAATAAGGAAATAAATAAGATAAAAATAATCCAAAAATAATTATAACTTTTGTGGTATTCGAACCCACACCAAGTCTCTCGAGAGGCAGGCTTTAAACCAACGGACTATGAGATCTATTGACAATTGAATAAAATAGCCGATAGCTTAGCTCCCTGAAAGGGTTCCACATCAGGTGCTCTAGACCTTCATTTTTTTTATGTCGACAGAGAGTACTCATCATGTTGACCAACTATTCCTAAAGCGGTATATTAATATCTCGTATAGATTAGCCGGACTGCTAAGGTTCCACGTCTTGTATTCAGATCTTCAAAATAAATTATAGCCTATATGTTGGCGAGGACAAATAGCTATACAACAAAAAAAGTTTCATTAAAATCCGTCCAGTGGTTTTTGCGTGAAAGACGAACAACAGACAGACAGACAGACAAAAAAAGAAAAAAACATATTTTTGGCTTCTACTGTTTGTATAAAGCACCCCTGGAGTATTTTTTTTAGTTTATATTCAATGTACAGAATTGACCTCTTCTACAGTTTTATTATATGTATAGATATTATCCATGCATAAATAGTAACCAAACTAATAAGCTTTGTTCGGTTAAATTCATTCAGAAATATACTCGTAAGACGACAGCTATAGTAGTCGGAATCGAGATTATGTAGAATTTAATCAGTTACTTAGTTTTCAACTTAAATACAATTTTCAATACAATATAGCCTTTATTATCCAGGATATATTATCCTTTACATTTGCGTGGGTTTACAATGCCACCCACACGAAGATCTAGCCTTTTTCTAATAAAATCATCAATAACATTTTGCATGCTTTAGGATAAGCTCAAAAGAAAATATGTTGTTTCGGTAACAAACTCAGTTCGAAGCTAGACTATATTTAGGTTTTTCTACCTCTATAAGCTCTTTTATCGTTTTGAGGTTAACTCTGTGATGCTTTCTGATTCTTGACGCTGGATTTTTATTATTATCGTCTAGTTACGAATTTTTCGTTTTTTAAATCTTACCTTTGACTTTTGTCCGAATTGCACTTGATCCCTCTCCTTTGACGTGTATGTGTGCATCATTCTTGCACCATCTTCCCATGGAGGCTTGTTGTATATGCCGTCGACATCAGACATCATGATCAGTAGGTCTGATTGGATCTCAGCAGCCAACAGAGCGGAGAGACTGTCGTTGTCCTTAATACCTATACCCTGGTTATAAAAAGGTTTATGATGAAGTTGTTTTTTGCAAATGCAGCAAGATTCTTGGAACATAGGATTTATTAGTCTTGGTAAGGGGATGGAGAAAATTAATTCGTAATTAAGATATTGATGGCTGATTGACGGACATCGGACTGGGTCGTTATAGTAAATTGAGTGGAAAGAAGTCGCAAAATTCCAGCCAATATTTGATGAATCTGCAAATAGCTGTATTTGTATGTAAGTGTGAAACTCCGTAGAAGCATAGAAGACAAACGTTGTGTCTCTTGATATTATGTAGAAAAATATTTCAAAATGCCGTTTTTTTCTCGTGACAAATAAATATATATATAAAAACGGGTATGATTTAAGCTATCGCCAATTTTATTCGTTTTGAATTTCTTTAATAACAGGGTTTGTCCTCAAAATAGTGGATCTGTCACCAAAATGTAGTTGCCAAATAATTGTAAAAAGCAATTCCATAATAAATCACATGTAATCCTCGGGATATATTATCAAGTATCAAATAAATAGGTTGGGATTTATTATAAAACGGGAAGTAAACCATATTACTGGGTGGATTAAAAAAAATAACCACGAAGGTGATGGCGGGGTCTGTTCGCTCGCTACGCTCGCTCACTTGACCCCGCCATCCCCTTCTAACCTAACCTGTCCGAGTCGGGGTGCCCTAAGCTCCCTGTGCCCTATGTTCGAATATTTGGTGACAGATATACCTTTGTGAGTACGAAGTTAAAGGAATAAACCTATTATTTTGAGAACAAAGTTTTATCCAAGGAATGAACTACGATTTTATTGATAATCCATCTCTTATTTTACATACATATTGGCATTAATTTGGTAATTCATACCTGGCGACACTTTTTATATATCTGAGAACGAAAATACTTCGTGGCGATAGATCTATTCATTAGGTGATGCAACTTGATGACAAATATAAATTTTGGTGACAAGAAATATAGTCCCCTATAAAAACAAGCATTTTCAAAATTTTGACGATTAAAACATGACAATGACTTCCAATTTTGGTCGTAGTATTCTAGGTAAATAATATTTTTTTCAGAATTTGTACCAAAGAAGCCTTAACTGAAGGTTAAAGTCAAAGTCAAAGTCAAAGCATTTATTTCAAATAAACCATTTACAGGTACTTTTGAATTGTCAGAGTCAGTCAGTCAAAAACATGAAGCTATTTGCACGTTCCAAAGCGTAGATCTCTATGGAGAAGAACGTGCAAGAAACTCCACGGACACTCTTTTAAACCATTTTATGATTTACAATAATCCTGGTTACATTATCTTTGTTGCTTCTATATGTGAGAACAATGTAAAGGAAGAGAAAAAAAAAAGAATTCTAAGTATCAAATAAACTATTGAAATAAGCCAGCGACAGCTAAGAGATGACCAGTCTCCACTGATGGCGCCCGTTCACGAACATGACGCGTGCATCAGCACCATTCAGCTCAACCATTTTGAAGGGAACCGAATGATCCGATACACGCGCCACCATCAGCGAGACATTCGAGTGAGCATGACAAACCCTCAACTGCCCCTGCTCATTCATGTCAAACAAGGAAACCATCTATTAACATAAAAAGGCTCCATGGTCCTCACATTTACAGGATTCCAAAATAAAAAATGCTTCTACTTTATATAAAACTATAAATATCAATTGGTAAGAACAGAAAAGTAAAAGTGTATTCCAAACATTATAGAAATGTGGAATATTATTATTATTAAACGTAAAAAGTAAAATAAAAAAGGGTGAGCATCTCCTCCACATATAAAATCCTAACTAGTGGAATCAAGCGGCTGAGGCTGTGGAGCAGGACCGGCATTTAGCCAAGCATTTTTATCAAGGATATAATCTTCCAGTTTATAATATGCCTGTCTACATAGTGTGCGTTTAATGCATGTTTTAAATTTTCTCTCATTCAGTCCGAGAATATCATATGGTATTTTATTATAAAATTTAACACAGTACCCCATAAAAGAAGTGTGTACTTTAGCCAATCTGAATCGGGGTTGATCTAATTTGTTCTTATTTCTAGTATTAAAATTATGCCTGTCACTAATCTTACTAAAAAGATGGAGATTTTTCCGAACATACATTATATTTTCGTATATGTATTGACAAGGTACCGTCATGATGTTAATATCTTTAAACAGTTCCCTTAGGGAATCGCGCCGACCCAGATTATATATGGCTCTGATGGCTCTTTTCTGCAGAATAAATATAGATTCGATGTCTGCAGCACGTCCCCATAATAAGATACCGTAAGACATGATACTATGAAAGTAACTAAAATAGACCAGCCTCGCGGTATCTATATCAGTAAATTGACGGATTTTTCTGACAGCATATGCTGCTGAACTTAGCCGTCCCGCAAGAGATGTTAAATGAGGACCCCATTGTAGCCTTGAGTCAAGCGTGATCCCTAGGAAAACCACGTTTTCGACGAATTCAAGTTTCTCTTGGTTCAAATTCACTTACCTTTTTCCCAGTTCCCGGTACAACGGTGTCATCATGGATATACATCGGCGGGCTGACGGCATCGTTAGTGTTGACAATGGGCACTATGTTCAATGAAATCAATTCCGATAACGTGCAGAATAAGTTTTTCCTGGTCTCGTCGTTATAAAAATCCGGTTTCGTCACAAGAACCTGTGAAAAACATCAACAAATAACTTCTTGTTGTTACCGTCTTCGATATTTTTTCCTTACAAATTACGTCGTAGATAACAAGGAGGAAACATGCCAGAAATTTCTGGTCCAATTTATATTCAGAGGTAATTTGAAAGTGAAAGAAATTCATGATTATTATATTAAGGTTTGGATCGATTGACGAGGGGACTTTAAGTAGATGTTATCGGGACACTAGAAAAGAGCAATGTATTTTCTTTAAATCGTTTCAAGAATGTGGATCGTTACAGTTTTGCTCTGAAGAGAAAACCGCGCGAGGCAATACCAGTGAACGACATATTGAATCCTTTTAAAGCGACGTTCAATTTAACACATGGATAAAAGATAGTTTTCTTTATATTTCGACGTGGCAAGTTGTTTGTTCTGAAAATGAGAAACGATTGCGTATGTGTGTTCCTAATTCCACCATATACATCGTCTTCTTAATGCAATACCTAAAAAGGTATCATTTTCCTTTTTAAAACTGCAAATTACTGATAGCTGCGTGCCTTATTTTAAACAGAATAAAATATTAACTTTACCATGCATATATAGGGTCCAATTAAAATAGGTGGACAAATTTTACCACAGCGCACAGTAGGTCTAACCAAAGATATCCAAGCAAGAAAAAACTGATTAAAATGATTTTATTTTGACCTTAAATAATAAATACCTGGCACTCTAGAATAAACACATCCATCCAATAGGGTCACGTGCGCCTGCACATTTGTAGTATCAAGGGATGTGTTTATGCATTGGGTAACCAACATTTATCAGTGTATTTTTGTTCGCTGATTATTTTAATTGTAGGTATCTAATGCGATTTTCTTATATTTTTTTTTACTATTGTCCTTATTTTGGTGGTCTGAATGATTCCTAAAAGTTTGTCCACCTATTTTAATGGGACCTTATATATTTTAGAAATGGCATCAGTGTTTGTGAAATTGAACCCCAATCGTTTTGAGCGCATAGCTGACGTGTTTCCACGAAATAGGCGTGATAATAGTAGGCTGTGTCTCCCTAGAGCGAGAACGACTTTAATGCGCAAGAGTATCTGCTACATGGCGTCAGTCATTTATAATACATTAGCGAGGAGTTGGAAAGAATTAAATTTGACTTTATTTAAAAAAAAACTCCGAAACTTTTTAGTAGACAAAGCGTATTACAGTGTGTCGGAATTTTTAATGGAGAAAGGAATTTTTTGATTACTTTTTACGTTTATTGACTACAAAAATATGATACTTTTATTTAATCATTATTTTAATTGTAATTTATCAATCTTTATATTGGCATTGTTTATCTATGAATCTGTACTTAGAATATTGTACGTTATAAATAGATAACATTGGCGCTGCCTGCACGTTGCCTATAGAAAATTTTAAATTGCTTACCATCCCTCGAAATTAGTAGACTCAAAATAAGGTATTTCAGCCTTTAGATACTCCTTTTATTTTAATTATTACGTTATACAGTATTTTAAACCCATTGAAAAGCTACTTCGCACTAAAAGAGGCACATTAATGTCTTTAAGTACAACAGTAATTCCTCTACAATTGACTTTTATGAGATTCTCAACATGCTGAAGAGCTGAAACATTCAGCTTTAATTTCACAGTTTTTTTTACCAAATACGAGCTTTATAAAAGTGTGACTAATTTATTATTGGTTATCTTTCAGGGGGTGTAAGTACTTGTGATTATAAACAACTCTTAGTTGGGAATCAAATCATAAATAAACTATAAAAAACCGGCTAAGTGCGAGTCAGACTCGTGCACAAAGGGGTCCGTACCATTATCTATAAAAACGGCAAAAAAATCACGTTTTTTATATGAGAGCCGGGCCACTTAAACATTTATTTTATTATGTTTTTAGTATTTGTTGTTATAGCGGCATAACAGAAATACACCATCTGTGAACATTTCAACTGTCTAGCTATCCCGGTTCATGAGATACAGCCTGGTGACAAATAGACGGACAGCGGAGTCTTTGTAATTGGGTTCCGTTTTCACCCTTATGGTACGGAACCCTGAAAATGTGATGTTCAATATGGTAACGTCCGCTGTTATATCTGACAAAATGTAGGGTTAGTCTCAATAACCCTACATTCTCCTAACCCTGTGGTTGTAGCGGATTTTTTTCTCAGTTTCAGGGTTGCTCCTATACTGAAAGTTGTCCATATTGACGAATACTAGATAATGTTACGCCCTAAGAGATTGCCAGTGAATTAATAGTTTCTGTATCTATTATTATTTATTCACCCATCCTTGTAATTTTCAAATCCTGGAGGTAATTTAATTACACTTGGACCCCTAACTGTGAGAGTTTGAGGTTGCAGTTTAGAACAGAAACTAATCCAGCGTAGGTTTGTTGCGGGGCTAACAAATGCTGCTGTGTTTTTTGTATTTCTATGCACGTATGCAAGCTCTGTCATGTCTGCGTGGGTGTTCTACGTGACTTCGATCGACGTTAAAAGGAAGAGTTTGACTTGAAACGTTTTGTTGTCTGCATGCAGAATTGCAGACTGTTCAAATGGGTGGCCGTTTTGTTACTTAGGTACATTTAATAATACTAAAAATGGACTTGAAATATTTAATCCATACTGGGTTTTTTTTCCCATTGCGCAAACTTTAAGAACCACTTCTGCCCATGTAAATGAACAAGTTTCCCCAAGAAAGCCATAGTCAATTCCTTAAAAAAAAAATTAACTTCCCATACAAAATTGTCATCAACCGATCACAATTTGTGTCCATTGTAATCTTATTATGGCCAAATTTTACTTAAGGATCACCCAAAAATCGCGGAAAACCATCAGCTGTTCAGAACATTTTGTCAAGTTATGAAAGTATAAACGAAGTATTCGAGTCTAAATTACAAATACTGTTAGAACATCACAGCTCGGTGACCTGGTGAGGGTCGCGGGTAACCGATGGATGCGAGACGCACAGGACCGGTTGTTGTGGCGACACTTGGGGGAGGCCTATGTCCAGCAGTGGACGTCTTTCGGCTGATATGATGATGATGATGATGATGATGATCACAGCTCGATAAGCAAGGTCTGTGTTTGCCCTGCCTGTACCTAAGGGCAATAGATAGCACCCTTTTACAACGTGTAACAGAATAAACGCAATACCTCTTAAGGGGTCATTGTACTCATCATTATGAACAACTTTTACTATGGAACCAAACCCGAAATCGCGAAAAAAAAATTGACTGCCCCATACATTTTTGTGCGCGCAACTTGACAAAATGTACTGAACAGCTGGTTTTTTCTTCGCGATTTCGGGTATTGGTTCCATAGTAAAAGTGGTATTGTGTTTATTCTGTTACACGTTGTAAACATATACGAGTAGTACCAATTTTTACTCAAAGTGATTTAGTAAAAAATTGATAACATTATTGCTTGGATGCCTATAATGACTTGTGGCACTAGACAAGTGATATTTTGTCAATGGCTTAAAGACAAAAATGTATGGGATTGTCAAACGCTATTGAAATTTCACGTGATCAATCCCTTATATTTTGACATTTTGACAATCGCATTCGCTAATAAATATAATGGCAGTATGGTATGTGTCAGACAAAGGTGCAATAACGGTCATTGACCCACATACATTTATTGACTTTCTTGATATCAAAAACAGGAATAAAGACATAAAGCTGCCCTTAATCGATCTATCGTAATCCTTTACGTTCTCTAGTAATGAAAAACGGTTCATAATTTATTGTTCGGGTATCTACGAAGGGATATTAGGGAGAGGTCAATGTACTTTATTGCAAGTTTATCTGGTGCCTTACATAGTCTACTACTATAATACTTACTACCGACAGAAACCGCTTTTCTTATTAGCTGTCTCTCATAAATAACGCACACCGGAACAATACTCCAACTAACGTAGAAACAATTATAATGACAAGTAAGCCTTTGTCTAAACTCCACTTAGACCCTGTTAGTTTTCTAATTTGGGACATTTATGCATGTTAAAGTTTCTACGCGTCTGTATAATTTAACTTTGACGGAGGTAGCTTCACAGCACTATGTGAAATTGTGAAGTTTATGTCAAAACTTCTCGTGTGTCTGTTGCCCTGGTATTCATTATTTAGAAGGATACGCTCTTTGGCTGTGAGAACTGCCTATTTTTTGCAGTATCCTGTTTGGAAAGGTATAGATATATTCTTGCCTGCTCATATTTTTAGTATTATTTAAGTACTAGCTTCTACCAACTGCGGCTTCGCCCGCGTTAATATCGGAAATAGCAAGGGTTCCTGATTTGTATTGTACATTTTTTACTCAGAAAACACCCACCCTACACCTACCCAACACCTACCGTACACCTACCCTACACCTACCTTACACCTACCCTAAACCTACCTTACACCTACCTTACAACTACCTTACACCTACCCTACACCTACCTTACACCTACCTTACACCTACCCTACACCTACCCTACACCTACCTAACACCTACCCTACACCTACCCTTCACCTACCCTACCTACATAATTATACCAGCCCAAAAATACTATGACGTATTTCTGGTCTCCTGGTACTTGATGTTTCTGGTCTCCTGGTACTTGTGAATCTGAAGTATTAAGGCAGCAGCGGCTCTGAGTTTCCACTTCCTCCTATGCTGATTTTCGTGTAACCCACAGCACTACCAGTTTCCTTGTTCGTTTAATTTTCTTTTTTCTGGATTTTTTTGTTGTCTCATGCCAATATGAGATTCACAGAAAAGGCCCATGCCCAAAAGACATCATTGGCAGTCAGTAAATTTGGAAATATGATATACATATCTGCCCAGAGAGTATTTAAATGCATGCCAAGATAATATATTTTTTTTAATATACGTAGAATAGAATAGAATAGAATAGATTTTTATTGTAAAACATGAGTATACATCATATAATGTGCAAGGTCTTATAATAATGGTTAGATCTGCATGTTTTGCCATTTATGGCGTACAAAAACAACATATTTGGTTTAAAATAACCACAAAAGATTTGAGTTTGAAACAACAAAACAATATTTTTTTTTTTTTTTTTTCATCGTAATACTACTTAAAAAAGAAGACAATGTACAGATAAGGTTATGGATTTGAGATTCAAATTGTAAAAATGTCGTAATTGCAGAAAAATGTACTTAATTAATTGCGTTCATTTAAGAAATCCGATATGGTATAATAGCATTTATTTACAAGAAATTTTTTTAAATGCATGTTAAAATAGAGCAGTAGGCATTTGTCTAATAGGTTTTGGGATTTTATTATATATGATTGGTGCTAAACAAAAAATACTTTTTCGCATCAATGCCGTGGTTGACCTTGGTACACATAATCTATTATTATCCCGTCGATTACGAATAGATACGTCTGATAGTTTCCTGAATAGGTTGGGATTGGTTTGTACAAAATTTGCTATTTCATAAATAAATAAGGACGGCAGACTTAAAATTTTATACTTTATAAAATACTGTTTGCAACTATCAGTTATTTTCAAACCAAACATAGCCCTAATACATCTTTTTTGTGACCTAAAAATAATTTCTCAATTTGTACAGTTTCCCCAAAATAAAACTCCAAACCTCAATATCGAGCCGACTATACCATGGTAGGCAGTTATAAGGGCATTGATACTTATGATAGGTTTTAGTTTATAGAGAGCATAGGCAGAAGAACATATTTTTTTATTTAATTCTTCTGTGTGTGCTTTCCAGTTCAGACGATTGTCAATGATTAGGCCCAAAAATTTAGCTGTATCCACCTTTTTAATAACGGTTGATTTGTATTGAACATTAACATTTTGTGCTTCTAAACGTTGGCTGAAGAACATAATTTTTGTTTTCTCTAGGTTGATCTTTAAATTATTGTTATCTAACCAGTTAATTATTGAATTGATTGTGTTATTAATTTCCGGTTCATACGTATCTTTATTTATACAATCAATAGTGACTGTACTGTCATCAGCAAAAAGTGAGACTGGATATTTAGTTACTAGTGGCAAGTCATTTATATAGATTATGAATAATAAAGGACCCAATACGCTCCCTTGTGGGACTCCATATTTAACTATACGTTTTTTAGATGAATAAGTTTCTTCTTTTTTGGTATTAATGTTCACTTTAGATATTTCTGTATACTGTTTACGATCCTTTAGATATGATTCTATGAGATTTAATATATTGCCTCTAATGCCATAAGCTTCTAGTTTACGAAGGAGAATGTCATGATTAACATAATCGAAAGCCTGGGTCATGTCACAGTAAATGGTACATACCGGCGTCCTTCTATCCACATTCCCCATCACGTTATTTATAAAATCAAAAACAGCCATGTTTATCGTTTTATTTTTGCGGAAACCTTTCTGCTTTTCCGAAAGAATGTTAAATTTTTCCAGATAATTATAAATTTGATTATATATGTACTTTTCAAAAATTTTCGAAATTATAGGAATAAGTGCAATTGGTCTGTAACAGTTCATATTCCGCTTGTTGTCTTTTTTGAAGATGGGTTTAATGATAGAAGTTTTGAGACTTTCCGGGTATGAACCAGTGGTAATACACATGTTAATAATATGGCTTAGGTGGTCACAGATATAATAAGCGATATACTTAAGGACTTTAGTAGAGATCCCATCATATCCTACACTTGTAGTATTTTTAAGCGATTTTATAATTTGAAGTATGTCATATGGAGTACTTGGTGCCATGAACATAGATTGGCTCGATTTAGGAATATTTACAGTTACATTCTTACCGGCGTCCGGTATTGGTTCTATCTTTTCTATAAAGAAATTGTTAAAGGCATTCGCAAGTTCGGATGGCTTGGTTATAATTTTGTGATTTGTTTCTATGGAAGTGATACTATCTTTTGGTAAATTCAGTTTAGATTTATTTATGATCGCCCATGTGGCTTTAGATTTATTAGAAGATGTAGACCGAAGACGTAGACCGTCTGCTGCTTATAATTTATTATTCTGAAGATTTAGAAATCTCAAGAGAAAAATAAAAGTTTTCTTCTGCTCTCCCTTCGAGGGAATTAATTAAAAAATTAATAACAACAAGATTATGAAAATTAAAGGCAATATATAAAAATATTCGTTACAGCTCTTGTATGAAAGTGAACAGCGTATCAGAATTAATTAATAAATTATTTTTATTCGTCCCTAGCGCTGTAGAACAGACGGGACGCCTGTGTTTCATAAAATATGCATTTTTTTTATTTAAATTTTGCATTAAACTGATGGGGTTTTGTACACTGTCTAGTGACTAGTGCTTTGACATGGCTGCTAATGAAGATAAGTAACATTCCACTAAGGAAAACTATTCACATTTGTTTCTTTCTAGAATAAAATATTAATGAGAAAAGATTCATAGATATAGTAGGGTAGTAAACGCTTATAAGCGTTTTCCACAAAAGAAACACGTCTTATTGAATGTCTCCCACACACGTCCGCTCTTGAAAATAGCTGACCGTGTGAAGAGTTCACTTCGATCTAGTAGGGCCTATGCCGGCCGGATCAGTTTGTGGCTTTAGAAAAACGTGCAGTCCGCCCTCATCATCATCATATCAGCCGATAGACGTCCATTGTTGAACATAATGCCCCAAATGGGGGGGATTTGTCATAATCGCCGCGCTTGGCAGGCGGGTTGGCGATCGCAGTGTAGCTGTTGCAATGTACCTACAGAGACTGCTGCTGCCCATTCTCTGGTGAGTCCCTTAGTCGCCTCTTACGACACCCACGGGAAGTGATGGGATGGTGCTATTCTTTTACGTCCGACATCATACGGAACAGTCAGTCTTATCCTTACGATGTAGGTAATTCAATGCTAAAATGACCAGTATTATTTTGCAAAAACAAGACCAAATAATACAGCCAAGTTGTTCTTTTATTTGTATTAACATAGTTTACGCGTAGTGATTTTACAGCAATATTTCATGTTGTTAAATCAAACGTTGAAATAAACGTTTTGAGTTTGACTATCCTCGTTTTAAAGATTTCGTCACCCTGTCTAACCTTCTGCATACTGCAAAAGCTTATAACAAGTTTCTTTTTAAGTTTTTTTTTGTTTTGAATTCAATTTCATTAGCATCTTTCAGTCAAGTGAAACAGATAAATTGGTACTAAAAGAATGATTTCAAGATACACGTAGGTACTCGTCTGGAATCACATAAATAAATGTTAGCTACTGACTACTTAGCCTGCTCACTGAATTGAAAGGAATCAAATAAATAAAATTAAAGCAATCTTATTGAAACCTTTTGCTTTGAATACAAACATTTGTATTCTAAGAGGTTTAAGTGCATTAAAATTGAAAATTTCAAAGCTTCAAAGTCAATGTTTATTTATTTATATTTGTAAATGACTTAAGAATTTGTCAAGGAGACGTTATTTTATGATTTTAATTCAAACGTGAGGGCCAGACGCTGTTCTGAGAATAGTATGATTATTATCATCTTGTTATTTATTTTTTGGCTTTACGAAACATTTGAGCCATAAATAATTGGATGTTATAGACAGATATTTTATCAGAGCAAATTACTAAATTCTTAACATTGCATAACAAAATAATACATGCATTCTGACTAATATCAATTTCGAATTTTACAAAGAATTCACGTAGATTATCAGATTTGAATCAAATTAGCAAAATAATTTTTAGACAACAATTAGCAACAATCTCCATAATGCAACTAAACCATTGAAAGCCATAAGATCAAAATAAATTTTGAGATTTTTCTTGCACATAGGTAAAGCAGCTTCCACAAACACTTATTTAAATAGTACCTACAACTATTTTCTTAATATCCCTCGGCAATCATCGCATTTCCGAAAACAAACGAATGCTAATTTCCATGAATTATTAAATTTATCGTGTATAATAATTTGAATTCAGAACTAAGTACTTTATTGTTGTTTTGTTTTGATTTCAGTGTGAACCATAAACAATAAAGTACTTAGGTAGTTCTGATTTTTACTGCATGTACATTAAAACTATTTATTTTAGTAACAGCTGTCGTCTAGAGACTGCCTCGACATTATTTACATTATGGTCTGTTGTTGAAGAATTTCTTTCATGTACACGATAATAATTTTAGTTAAGTACATATTATTGAATTATCTACTAGTATACAAAACGAATATTGCAACTTAATAGTTGATATAAGTTCTACAACCTTTGAACTTTTGAGAGGTAAAATTTTCTTACTTTTGATTTTCTTAACGCGGGCTCTAGTCAATCAAAACTACAAAAGGATTTGTTATTTCAACAAAAAGATTTTCCAAGACTCTATTATTCAGGATCAAATAGAAGGTGTATCTTTTGGTGAGGTCAGTTCTGATTTTTCTGACGTTTTTAAACGAATTTAGAGAAGCTTATGTTTAGTTTAGTCTATAATAAAATGCTTTTTGATAAAGGTAATGCTCGGAACCTTCACACGTATCTTGCGAGCGAATTGAAAAGAATAATCTGGGCGCGACGGGAGTGACTCCGCATGTAGTATTTCAATGAAATCGTAACATTTGGAATTAATTCAAAATGAGAAAGTTGTACTAATGATTACAGTTCTATAAATACGTACTTGCTACGGCCGCGAATCATATTTTGACCAACATACAACCTGATACTGAACTGCAAATTGCAAAAAACGTGAGAAAATTTGAATTTGGTGGGCTACCCTGGCGCTTTCACCTTAAAGACATTGAACGGCCAAGCCATACTTTTTACCGAACGCAACGCGCGACGCCCCGCGTCTCTGTAAATGAGGCCTTAGGCCTTGTAGATCTATGGGGTTTGGCCCGACTCGGAATCTAATAAGTTTTTAACAGTGAAAGTGTTATGAGCTCTTGAGTCTTGACGACCAATTTACTTGAAATGCTTTGGTGGGATTCTGATTTATCTATTTTTAGGGATTTGTGTATTTGGGAAAACAGTACTATGTTATCTCTATAGCGAAACTTCAAACTTTCCCACAGCATAGAATATATCAATCCTTTCCGCTACAAAGGGCGTAACACTAAATCTCATACTTTTGGAAATGAGTAGAAAAGAAAACGGTTATGCGAAAAGTGGTGTTTTATTTAGCTTTATGGAAATTTTGGGTAGAAAAAAAAACATTATTTTCACTGTGGCGCAAGTATACAGACTGAAAGAGCGTGAAAAACAAAGGGCGAGTTTTTTATTCGTAGTAACCTATTTGTTAACAAATGATGGGCGCTTTTCGTTTAAAATTTAGCTGGACCATTTGTCAAATAAATAAATTAT
This sequence comes from Melanchra persicariae, assembly GCA_947386135.1. Classification (NCBI taxonomy): domain Eukaryota; kingdom Metazoa; phylum Arthropoda; class Insecta; order Lepidoptera; family Noctuidae; genus Melanchra; species Melanchra persicariae. The sequence goes on along the minus strand of OX376655.1, from coordinate 5,077,822 downwards.
TTTTGAATACTTAACTAAAACTTGGTTGATAAACGCATTTTAATGTGCCCAAAATTTTTAAACAATGTTTAACTACGTTAAAAACTCGCCCTTAGTAAGTATGCATCAAAAAGTTAATTTCCTAATTGCAAGAATCAATAATTATGTACTAACAAACTCAAATGCAAAACACAGTGGACTAAAATTCGTAGTTCTAAACTTCATGCGTAGAACACATAATAGTAGGTAGGTACGTACTAAAATGTACAGTTGGTTTTCAACAGTGAAGTCGGAACAACCTACGAACACAAACTACATGGAGCCACGTGCATGCTTTGTATTACCTACAGCTGTGACGTGGGCGCATGAAAAGTTCTAGCCCGGTTTAGAACACCCGTTGCATACGAATGCGTACGAAGTTACACGAGTACAATGTCCGTTTATTTTAGTTATGTGTTATTTACATTACATAGCATGTTACTTGTTAAGTCTTTTAGGATTTTTATTGTTTGTTAAAATAATTCGTTTTTAAGTTTTTCTTTGTAATATGCAATAACTTGTATCTCATCGAATAATTTTATTATCTTTCAATTATTTTTCATCTAAATGGGACTCGAGACTTCTTTCAGGATTTCCACGCACACTTGTAAATTTTACCCTGTATACTTGTACAGACATGAAAAAAATCAGCATTTGTTTGAAGTTTTCTTCAATTGGTCGCAGGGATGCAGGGTAATGAATTAATAATACATTTGGGGATTTGGGGATTGGATCACACGAGAATTGATTAATTCCCCAGTTTCATCATTTCCCTACGACGGCAGTTATATTTCTTGAGCTTTTTTTTGGTGGATCGGAAATCATCATATGACTCCCTCTCTCTAACGGGAGGGAATGTCAGACTCTTACTGACTAAAACCCACCCGTGTTTCCCCAAATTTCCTTTGCGTTCCAGGGCCGCGGTAAGTCTTTCGAAGAATTCCGCAACCCTGGCAGAAATTGCTTGAGCTTACCTGAGCAATCTTGACGTTGTACTGTGAGAACATGGCGTCGTACATCGACATGAGCTCCGACTGTCCTACTGCTGCGGCCGCTCGAGGGTCCAGGATACTGCCGGCATCCTGAATAAACGGAATAAAAACTGTTTACATAGTTATCAAAGTCAAAATGCCTTTTAATGGTCTAATTTAAATAAACGATTTCAACTAGACCAAAGGCACTTTATAACATGAAAATTTACAGCTAGGTAAAAAATATGTAATTATTTAAAAATAATGAAGTGACTAATGTCCATTCGCAAATGTTGATTCTTATGGTGAACAAGAAACAGTTTATATTTCTAAATAAAATCCCTACCTACCTAATCATTATCATAATCATCTAAAGCCCAACTTGGAAGAAATAAAGAAAACACGATTATTTCGAACGCTCCGATACACACAATGTAGGAACAAAAATATTTAAGACTAAACAGCGCCGTTGAATAAAAAGACTAGGCAGCCAATAAAACGGCTTAAGCCATTTGCCTGCGACATAATTAAAGATGATTCGCCGTGCACACTGATTTTGAAAAAAAAAATGGCGGCCGGGTAGCTATGCCACAAAGGATAGATCCCCTTTACTGACAAATTAAATTGTAGGTACAGCTCAAAATAAATAAAAAAACATCGACACTTTGTTATTCTTGGTTGAGACGCGACCCGGGAGTCGTCGTAAAAACAGTGAAATACTGTCACATTGCGTTTGAATTTATCTGATTTATCAGACGGCTTCTGCTGCTTCTCTTCTTCTTCTTCTACTTATTTTTAAACAACGTTCTCATTAAAAAGAAAGTTTTCAATTCGGTTGTTTTTTTTGTATAGTAAGACGGCTCGGGTGGTCTTCACTACGAATACAGTATTCATAGTGAAGGCCACAACACTGTCTACATGATGCACAATCATAACAAAGCATAATTATAACATAACATAACCATGTTAGTGTAACATTTGTGTTGAACTGAATTTCCATAATAGGATGTCCCAAAATTAACACAAGATTTGAAATAGCCGCCCGCCATTCATGCAGTAAAGTGTCGGAAACCCCAAAAATATTTAATTTTTATAGCTGAAAGTTTAGAATTAGTAAAAATGGAGTAGCACTCGAGAGAACAGCGGTTTTGGTATTTAAAAAAATCCTATCCACAGGATAGGATTTTTTTCACAGGATAGGACTTTATGATTTAGTAAAAAAATAACTATATAAAAAGAAAAACTGTGTTTTCTAGTTAAATCAAATCTTGCGTTCTTTGTGATATGACTATGGCCCGTATTCCAAAACGTGAACTCCAACTCAACTCGAACTCCAACTCCATTGGAGCTTGTCATAAATTAAAGTTTTTGCATTTGTTTGCTCATCTCTCGAGAACGAAAACGTCAATTAGACAAGCTTTCATTGACATTTTCGTGCTCATGTTGCAGTTGGAGTTGGAGTTCGAGTTGAGTTGGAGTTTATGTTTTGGAATATGGGCCTATGTCTATGTCGAATAAATGTTTTCTATTCCATTATATTCTATTCTTGAATATTGGTTTTAAAAACCTTTTCTCAACTACATTAGGTTCGGCTTCCATTCTAACTGGAAGCCGATGAGACGTCTACAACCCTGGTACTGGGTAACACCGCTACTCTTTGGCACGACTAGTGCCAGATTATCTGGCTTCTGATAATCCGTAATGACAGTCAGGATCAACGGCTTAACGTATTTTCTGAAGCACGGAGAAGTCTCAGTATGCTTTAATAGTTTCCCATCCACAAGGCGACTTTGCGGAGGTCGGCGTTGCTTATCCTCGAAGATCAATCCGTGCAGTTCGAATGTTACTATTTAGCCTCGTTGATACGTTTTACCAACGACGACCGTTTTTGGAAAGTTCAATCGTTTATTAATGTTGGAGGTCCTAAAACGCAGCGAATTTAGCGAAACGATTTTCATGTTGAAACAGTCGTAATGAACTTTCGGAGCCAAAGATCGGGAACATAGTACCTAGCTAGCTGATTGGTTTTCAGTCATTTTGTGGTGAATGGAAAGCTCGTTGCAATTTACAGACGTATCAAAGAGTAGCTAGATTAACTATGCTATTTTTCGGGCTCACTCTTTTCTGATTTCTGAAGATCAGTTGTAATATCATCTTTTAGACATACTTAGGTAGGTATAAACAACACACACACACACACATTACAATACATAGTGTACCATGTGTACGTGTAAGTAGATTGTGGAATAAAAATCTAAACTAATCACCATCATACTGTTTGTTTGTCAGAGGTAATATCTGATAAAACTTATCCGATTAATCCGAAAATTGTGTGAATGTTGACTATTGATGAGGGCCTGCCTGCATTATCCTAAGAGTTAGGCCACGGAAGGCGAAGCTGAGGAAAAGGCTAGTATGTAAATACTTTTATATTTTTTTGCAGTTAATTTTAAAAAAATCATTGAGTAATCATAGATGTACTGAGGTTTGCTGTAAGAAAACTTAAAAACAGTCGAGCTTAAACCATAAACCTTATGTAATTGGTAATAAACATTAAATTCGCGATTAATTCGGCGCACACCGGTGTGTTGCCGGTGCTTGAGCGGTTAAGAATAAAGAAAAGACCATTCGATTGATTGCACCGTACTGTTAATTGGTCATACAATCATCGTTCATATAGGACCGTGCATGTCATTCTCAATATTGACTTTTCTACGGAATTCTAACCTATATCGATCGATACCTTATCAATGTCGTGTCACTGACCTCTCGTGTGTGATCGCTGGGAGACAAAGTCTCTCTCATAGAGAGGGACATTAGTAGCTCTTGAGTCAGTTTCTGTCTTCCAAACGCTACCGCCCCGCTTGTCACCATGATGCATTCTCGACCCTCGTGGTGGCATTCTGCTACCTGGGAAAATGTACCTTAGTTTTTAAAAAGTTAGGTTAGATGTTCTGAAATCCTAACTGGTTTTGATAGGCGTCATGTCTATTACAAACAATTCGAAATTCAAATGTTTGGTTTTTGTTTCGAACGAAACATGGCAATAATAATATTATAATTTCTTTTTAAAACATCAAGCAGACAGTCCTCCAATTCGATAATCAGATTTGAATTTCAAAACGAAACCCAACAAAAAGTTTTAAAATGAAATATAAAACAGAAAATCAAATATGGCTGTCCAGTCTTCAAGAGATTTTATTACAAATTAAAACAAAAGCCCTAACTACTTATGAAGTCAGTATTTAAAGCCCTTTAGCATTATTGTGAAAGTCTGTAAAACATTCCGGCTATAAAATTAAGTCCTTGATTTATAATGAATAGTTCTGGCCGAAAATTCGCGCAAGAATGAACAAAAGCGTTGATTCATGGAACGCGAACAAATACATGAAGGAAGAATTTCAATAATGTTGAAAATGCTGTCGAAACCGCATTAAGGCGTGTGTGAATTAATTTCGTTGCGAACATTTCAGCTTTTGAGGATGATCAATAAAAAATAAATAAAAATGGAAGAAATAATGCTTAAAACGACCAACCATAATTCGTACTTTTACTGAACACGTAGGTTTTGCCAATTATATTAGGTAACAATGGAAAATTAAGCTATTGGCACTGTCTATAAATGCCGTATGTGTGCCAAACCTACGAATAAAAAATTAAAATCGTGTACATTCAATCACATATCCACGCTAAAGGCTCTCGCAGACAAGTCTATCGCGATATTGCGATGCTTTCAGAAATTTAATTCGGTTGTATTAGCCCAAGATGAATTTCTTTAAATCTCTTCGTTCGGAACTCGCCAGATTACGCTTGTACCCCAGTATTTACCTGTTCAACAATAGACGCGAGTCTTCCCAGAGCCAGTCCATTGCCGTCCTCCCTCGTGATGACAGCACTGCCAAGCTTGACGACCAGTCTCCTCGCGTACTTCAGCTGAGACCTGTCAGTGAATGTCCTTTGTTTTCGCTCAGCACTTGCCAGGTTACGCTTGTCCACGTTCAGGGTCTGCAACAGAAAAACAAAGGGCGTCACAACGAAATATTTTTTGCGAAAATCTATTGCTCTACCCTCATTTAGGTTCGAAACCCACATTAATAAATATTCGACCTCTTTCTAAAACTTAAAATTGTTTATATTTGATCTCCAAAATAAAATTCAATCTCATGAAACACCTATATCTATACATATAATAAAACTGTAGAAGAGGTCAAGTCTGTACATTGAATATAAACTAAAAAAAAATACTCCAGGGGTGCTTTATACAAACAGTAGAAGCCAAAAATATGTTTTTTTCTTTTTTTGTCTGTCTGTCTGTCTGTCTGTCTGTTGTTCGTCTTTCACGCAAAAACCACTGGACGGATTTTAAAGAAACTTTTTCTGTTGTATAGCTATTTGTCCTCGCCAACATATAGGCTATAATTTATTTTGAAGATCTGAATACAAGACGTGGAACCTTAGCAGTCCGGCTAATCTATACGAGATATTAATATACCGCTTTAGGAATAGTTGGTCAACATGATGAGTACTCTCTGTCGACATAACAAAAATGAAGGTCTAGAGCACCTGATGTGGAACCCTTTCAGGGAGCTAAGCTATCGGCTATTTTAGTCAATTGCCAACAGATCTCATAGTCCGTTGGTTTAAAGCCTGCCTCTCGAAAGACTTGGTGTGGGTTCGAATCCCACAAAAGTTATAATTATTTTTGGATTATTTTTATCTTATTTATTTCCTTATTTTTTTATTCCTACCAAACCTAATATTTTCAAATATTAATAATATGTTATTGCTGTATTTTCCATATCTTTTTAGCAAGACAAGCAGAACCTATTTTCTGTTTATATGTATTCTGTTTTGTTTGCATCACTTTAAGAAATACAAAACTAATGTAGATAACATTCAGATAAACCTGATAGGATTGTGGCAATCTAGAAGAAATCAACTTATTATCTACATGCATAGTAAGTAGGGGTAAGTATCTTTAATTATACTTGCAATGACATTTGTTGAGCGAAACTGTACTTAACATCAACACCACGAGAATTACACCAAAAAGTATTTTTTAGTTAAAGATTCTTTTGATACTTACCAGGCGTTACGCAATTGATGCAAAAAAAAAAGAAAATTGCTCCACTGACTTTGTTTTAATTTTTTTTACTTTTGATAGGAACGCGTTTGACCACTATCTCACCTGATGGCAAACGATGATGTGATCGAAAATTGACGCTTGCCTATAAGTAACCTACTCACTCTTGATAAGACTCCCAGGCTGTAACTATCAGGAAACACGGGCTCAGTCAGGGAATTCCGCGCCATATGTTTCCAAAACGTTTTGTTCATGTGGGTGTGAGGTCCACCGTGTACCGGTGGCGTACCGCCGTACGTCTTGTGGTCCGATGATGGAACGAGCTTGGCGGAATTAAACTATGCAATTCCGTCGCACACTCCCCAAAATGCAACCGATACAAAACCGACAGGCTAAAAACTCGGCTTCGATGCTCAAAACTTTGGAGCTTCGACTCGGTGAGCCTTTCACCTCTTGGATTTCTTTCCCAGGATCTCCCTCATTCCTAATTATTTTCTGTTTATTTTGAAACAAAACTGTTCAATTCCCAGTCAGCTGGTGATTCGTCGTGACTAGCCTAGGGCCAGAAATTACCAGTAGCGGGTTTCACACTCCCAGTCGTGCACCCTGCCAAAGTGTTCACTTCGACATGTTTACAGAATCGCACTGCTGGTGGCTTTTGTACATTTGGGAGGAGCTAGGCTTGCAAACTTAGCCAAGACAACGGAGTCTCTACTCTACTCTATCCGTTGTGGGTATTTTTATGGATGGGAAATCATCAAATGACTTCTTATGCTCTGGTTGGAGCGGAAGAGAGTGTCAAACTCTTACTGACTAAAACACATTCGTATTCCTCCTTATGCCTTTTACGTTCCAGGGCCGTGGTGACTTTTCGAACAAATTCCGCAACACTGGCTACGACGCTTCGTCGACCCGGGCCTGGTAGTGTTCATACAGTGAGCCAACCTACGCTCGCCATCTGCGGGCCCGCGCTTAGGGTGGCTGGGAATTGCCCTGCGACTCCTGACGCAACGCCCGGGTTGTCTTTTTCTGTTGCGGCGGCTGAGGGGGTCTACTCTCTTAAGCCCGAAGTCTGTAGTTTCGGCCTTAGTGTTGGGCGTTTTCTACTTCGTATCACCTACGGACTTACGATTAGTCCCGAACTAGGAAAAACTGTCAAATCGTGCTGTCATTCATTCTTATATTCTTTTCCGGACCATGGAATGAACCAGGACGCCGCAGCCGATCGCCTCGACGAGGACACGGTGATGCTCTGCCCAAGCAGGGCAGACCTCCACCGTATACTCCACCATGTCCTCTGCGGAGACTTTTCTTCTGATAGTTTCGGCATGACCATTAATAAAGCTCAGGGACAAACTGTTAGTCGTGTTGGTGTGGATCTGCGGAAGTCCTGTATCTCGCACAGTCAGGCTGTATGTCGCTTCACATAAACCTGATAGGATTGTGGCAATCTAGAAGAAATCAACTTATTATCTACATGCATAGTAAGTAGGGGTAAGTATCTTTAATGACACTTGCAATGCCATCTGTTGAGCAAAACTGTACTTACCATCAACACCACGAGATTTACACCAAAAAGTATTTTTTAGTTAAAGATTCTTTTGATACTTACGAGGCGTTACGCATTTGATGCAAAAAAAAAAAAATTGCTCCACTGACTGTTTTCATTTTTTTTACTTTTGATAGGTACGCGTTTGACCACTATCTCACCAGATGGCAAACGATGATGTGATCGAAGATGGAGCACGCTTGCCTATAAGTAACCTACTCACTCTTGATAAGACTCCCAGGCTGTAACAATCAGGAAACACGGACTCAGTCAGGGAATTCCACGCCATGTGTTTCCAAAACGTTTTGTTCATGTGGGTGTGAGATGACAAGACGTACGGCGGTACGCCACCGGTACACGGTGGCGTGTACCGGTGGCGTACCGCCGTACGTCTTGGTCCGATGATAGAACGAGCTTGGCGGAATTAAACTATGCAATTCCGTCGCACACTCCCCAAAATGCAACCGATACAAAACCGACAGGCTAAAAACTCGGCTTCGATGCTCAAAACTTTGGAGCTTCGACTCGGTGAGCCTTTCACCTCTTGGATTTCTTTCCCAGGATCTCCCTCATTCCTAATTATTTTCTGTTTATTTTGAAACAAAACTGTTCAATTCCCAGTCAGCTGGTGATTCGTCGTGACTAGCCTAGGGCCAGAAATTACCAGTAGCGGGTTTCACACTCCAGAGCTTCAAGGGGAACTGTGGATCCTTGGGCAATGACGCCACAGAAGAACTCGCGAAGATAGGTTATACAGGCGCATAATTATACAGGTGGTAAATATAGGTTTGTGAGTGCTAAGTAATTGAGCTGACTTTAATCTCAGATTATCACTCCCTTGCGGCTTGAGTATTATCGGTCGTCTCTCCGCTCAGCCTGTGAAGCACACTGCCGGTCGATTCTGTCGACATCTCACGGTGTTCATCTAGGCAGAGTGAACGACAACACAGCTGTCATTCCGTCTCATTTGTATGGTTTGACAACTCGCCAGTCGTGCACCCTGCCAAAGTGTTCACTTCGACATGTTTACAGAATCGCACTGCTGGTGGCTTTTGTACATTTGGGAGAAAGAAAGAAAGAAAGAATAACATTTATTTAGCACATACATGAAACACGCACAGTACACAGAAATAAAAAATAAAAAATATATAGGTATGCCAAAAAACCTGGCGTGCCTCACGGCTGCACTAAAAAGGTCCATTTCAGCGTTGTGTCAGACAGACTGATGCTGTCTGACGCTGGTTTTCTAATGAACCTTTTATAGGACGAGTGACGGCTCATTTTCTTCAACATAATACATAGGTAAACAAAATAAATAAAATATTCATCTTAAATAAAGTAAATAAAATAATAATACCTATGTGTTTTCGAGTAACCACAACAACAAACCTTCCACATCTCCTCCTGTTGTTTACATTTCGCTGAGTACCTATAGTACCTACCTATAGTGCGGTATGGTTCCGCGCAGTGCGCGCGCCACGCGGTGACTCACAGAGCGATGCACAACGTCGAGCGCAACAGACATACCACCGACATTTATAATAACAGGCACTCAATCGAAGAATCCATGATAGTAAACCCTTATTATTGAAAATAATTGATTTGTGATTATTAAGAAATAAATTAAACATGCTCCGGAGAAGGAGTAAAGTGAAAAACTTGGTAAAAAAGTGCAACGCGAATGGGTGAAAGGTAAGCGTCATTTAATAACTTTACATATGTTCTCATAAGTATGTGTCTAAATAGAGGACGGAGCTAGGCTTGCAAACTTAGCCAAGACAACGGAGTCTCTACTCTACTCTATCCGTTGTGGGTATTTTTATGGATGGGAAATCATCAAATGACTTCTTATGCTCTGGTTGGAGCGGAAGAGAGTGTCAAACTCTTACTGACTAAAACACATTCGTATTCCTCCTTATGCCTTTTACGTTCCAGGGCCGTGGTGACTTTTCGAACAAATTCCGCAACACTCGCTACGACGCTTCGTCGACCCGGGCCTGGTAGTGTTCGTACAGTGAGCCAACCTACGCTCGCCATCTGCGGGCCCGCGCTTAGGGTGGCTGGGAATTGCCCTGCGACTCCTGACGCAACGCCCGGGTTGTCTTTTTCTGTTGCGGCGGCTGAGGGGGTCTACTCTCTTAAGCCCGAAGTCTGTAGTTTCGGCCTTAGTGTTGGGCGTTTTCTACTTCGTATCACCTACGGACTTACGATTAGTCCCGAACTAGGAATAATTCATTCTTATATTCTTTTCCGGACCATGGAATGAACCAGGACGCCGCAGCCGATCGCCTCGACGAGGACACGGTGATGCTCTGCCCAAGCAGGGCAGACCTCCACCGTATACTCCACCATGTCCTCTGCGGAGACTTTTCTTCTGATAGTTTCGGCATGACCATTAATCAAGCTCAGGGACAAACTGTTAGTCGTGTTGGTGTGGATCTGAAAGAAGAAAGAAAGAAAAAGAGTTTATTTACGCCAAGCATGACGCACACCATAAAAATAAGTGAGTATATATATAAAAGTAAAAAGGGATTTTGAGGAAGATATGCGTCACATCGGCGCAAAACGGCCATCGCTCAGCATAATGCTGGAACTCGTGTGCGAGACAGAGCCACAGCGCTGGTTTTCAGCGACAGCCGGCTCAGACTGAGAGACGTCGGCCGGAGCAGCCTAAAGGTAGTTGAATAAAAAAATAAATAAGAAAAAAAAATATATATATATATATATATAGATATGGACAAATAATAAACTGTTGCGCAGACAATCGCAGGACAAATAGTGACGCACACGACTAAAAATTTTTATTTTATCTATGCGCACGCAAAAACGATACTAGCCAATTCCGAGTTTACATCTCCCCAGCCCTAGTATAGGTGTTCTGTGGTTTACATAGTCTATGTCCGTCCATGCGCACCACCCACAAAATGGCCGAAGATCGACAACGAATCACAAACACAGTGGAAAGATGGAATTCATGGATCTGCGGAAGTCCTGTATCTCGCACAGTCAGGCTGTATGTCGCTTTGTCGCAAGTAAGCAGCAAGCAAAGCCTGTTTATACGTACTGATGAATATCACATAACAAGTAATATTGTTTACGAAGAAATTTTTTAAGTGTTAATATTCGTTCGTTCTTCGTAATTTTGTAAGTCATGTCATAATCATGATGAGTACCTACATACATTTTGTGAGTTTGTGTATATCTTCCTAAATACGAAATGCACGCGCGTACGAAGTCGCGGGTTTTCTTAAAATTTTCTTAAAGAAACACAAGATAAAGAAAATATAAGTAATATCTTCTGGGAATATTGGATAAGTACTTTCAAATTCGCCGAAAATCTATAACGGCTTAAGTTTATTACGGGCTCCTACAAACAGCCGACTGATATTTTTTTTTGTTATTATTACTAAGTACTAAGATCAAATACAAAGAAATCTCACCCAAACCCCCAAATCAAATCTAGTTAGTGGTAAAACTATAGTATATAATTTTATAGTACTAAACGTTGAGACTGACAGGCATTATGTCACTGTCAAAAAAGTAAATGGCAATTCGTAAAACGCCTACGTAGGTACATATACACCCTAAGGGATTTTTGCCCAAAATACTGGGAACTCTTTCTTATTACTTTGGATACATTCCCAAACCACTGCAACTTCTGAAAGCCAGAATCAACATTGGCGATCACCAGAAAAAACATCACGCAACTTCCCAAATGGCGCCCAGCCCAAGGGTATTTTTTTTCGTAAGCGTATCTACTCCAATAGTTTCACAAAATTTGGATCATGATAGAATCCCTTCCTTTGAGATAATTAAACGGCTGTCACTACCCACAAGTTTACTGCGATACCTGGAGCCCAAAGGCAAAATTTCTTCTAAAAAACTTTAGCTATCATATTTACGACTGCAATATATATTTATTTCTCCCTAGGCAGAAGTAACTCATAAACTTTACCAAATCTTCGAATTTTTTACTGGAAATTGTGGCTTAAGCAAATTAGATATTTTATTTTATACTTATTACTTTCTGTGAGTACCAAACGTGATACTACGCATCGTTACCCATTAAGTTCTCATCGTGAGTTGTATAACTGAATTTAGAAAATGCTGTCTATTCGTCTTGTGAGGTGAGGAATTTATTTTTTCATCCTTCTATACGAGGCGTTATATTGATCGTGTCGAGGAATTTGATAAAGGGCTTCGTTGTATAAAGTATTAGATTAGTATTATTAAGTACTTAAGTAACGTGAAAATACACACGATTACACGAATAATGTGTGAGAACTCTTAAACAAAGATTGATCATTAAATTCTAATAATAATTAATTTTATTTATACATTTTTTTTTCAATAAACATTGCCCCATACTAGGAATTTCTCCTATATCGTGGGTGCGTTTACAAACATATAATCTCACATACACAACCTTATTAGTAAAGTCTGTATTGTGTTCCATTAGACTCGTCCACCAGCTGATTTCTGGCGGTAGTCAACTTTGTTGCAAGTGTGACATTGTCCTATTTTATGCTTACACTGGTCTCAAAACAGTCCTGTCGGTCTAATATGCCCATTGTTATAATAAATAATAATAATAATATCATTTATTCGCACAAAATGTAGTAGATACAGATGTTACAAAATAGTATGTTCAGTGCAGATACACATTCCGCCATTAGTATTGGCATGCAAATATTAAATCCATTAACATGTTTTTGTGTTATTAAAACAGTAAAACACAATGTTATAGGTATCTAAACTGTTTGAAATGGAGTTGCTTTTTATAACTTAAAAATTCTAAAACATGAACAAAAGCAACCACCTATGGGTTGTAAAGGTACCTAACCACATTTCATTTTCTCACACAAATCAATCAATTAAGCAACATAATACAAAACTACTCCACAAGTAAACAGGAAATCTAAACATCCATCCAGAACCCCATTACCAAAGTAAACATTTATACAACATTCTGTTCCCCCGAACACATAGAACAACATAAGTAATTAATATTGCCATTGAAAACGTTCCTGAATAATGTGTACCTCACAAAATGTTGCCCTACTTGAAAAACCCTTTTAACGTTGTAATTAAAAGTTAAATGGAAGTGACCACAGAGTTTTAGAAAGGATCAATGGAAGGGCTTGTGATTTGTTTAGGAGTTAAGAACCAAGATAAGTAAATTAAACTTTATTGTTTACTTTTGAACTTTTCTATACGACTACAATCTAATAAAAAATATATTTATGTAAATGTTACAAACGGAACAAAAAGGGGAGGGGACATTGGTTCCACTTCACTGTGAACGGGAAGAGTGCCTAAAACACTGGCCGAATTGCTACGTTGAATGGCAAGTGACATTTTATAGATAAAGATAACTATTGTTAAAACTCCAAAGTTTTTGTTATGGTAGGCGCCAGATAAACTTGCATTAAAGTACAATAACCTCTAATATCCCTTTGTCGATACCCGAACAATCAATTTTGAACCGACTTTCACTTAGGATCACGATACAAGTCGATGTAGCCGGTCGATTCGGTCGGAGCTCAGCTGATTCTGTCGACATCTCACGGTGTAAACCTAGGCGGAGTAAACGACAATAGAGCTTTCATTTCATCTTATTTGTATGGTTTGACAACTCACCCGTCGTGCGCCCGGGTTTTCACTTCGACATGTTTACAGAATCGCACTACTGCAGTGCGATTCTGTAAACATGTCGAAGTGAACAATTGGGCGGGGCGCACGACGGGTCAGTTGTCAAATCATACAAATAAGATGGAATGACAGCGCTCTTGTCGTTCACTCCGCCTAGGTGAACACCGTGAGATGTCGACAGAATCGACCGGCTGGTGTATAAGCGCGAAGTGAACTGTAATTCCATCTTGATTACATGGATTGACAGCTCACATCGTGATCACTTCACCCAAGCCTTCACTTCGACATGTTTACAGAATCGCACTGCGGACAACTTCATGTCTTTGTCTGTTTTTGATTTAACAAAGTCAATAAATGTATGTGGGTCAATGACCGTTACTGCACTTTTATCTGGTGTCTGCTAGGGTCCACAATCAGCAAACATTTCGATAGCTCATCCCATACTATTGGAATTTTTGACAACGTTTTCGCTGATATTTACTCAGTCTAGGCCTTTTAAACTGTAATGTAAGTATTATTCATTGACAAGTGAAACGGTTATTTTTACTGATTTCCTTGGGCTCTAGACAAGTGACATTCTGTCAGCGGTAGCGTGGCGAAGGCGATTGTCAATACGTCAAAAATGTATGGGATTGACAGATGCTATCGAAATGTCACGTGATCAAATTCCTACATTTTGGCATTTCGACAGTCGCATTCGCTAATCGAATAACACATTGTCTAGGGCCTCTTAAGTTTAATTAGAGAGTTTTAGAATTAAATTGATGAAAATTGTTCAAGAAACGTACCTTCAAAGCTCGCACTCATGTTTTTTTTCCATTTACGTGCCTTATTTTATGGGGTAAAATGATCTACGATGCAATTAAAAGTGTAAAAGTTTACACGTTCTTTTTAAATTAAAATTAATGCAGCTTCCTTGTTTTCTTGCAAAGCAATATTTATTGCTCCGTGGCCCTTTCACAATTATAAACAACTAGCTAACCCGCGCAACTTCGCTTGCGTCACAATTTTCACTAATGATCCGCTCCTATTGGTCCTAGCGTGATTTTATATATAATATAGCCTTCCTCGATAATTGGGTTATTTAACATTAATGTTCAACCATTTTTCAATTCGAACCAATAGTTCCTGAGATTAGAGCGTTCAACCGAACAAACTCTTCAGCGCTATAATATTAGTTAAAGTTGTTAGAAATTTTTGCTTTGAAAACAATTATTGCAGGATAGTAACAAGAACGAAATTGTATGAATAAAAATGTGATGGGAATATTTTTCCAATCAAAATATCAGATGCATTTCCCTAAAACTTCAATTAGATAACAAGTATTTACCTTCGGTCGCTTTATTATACCTAGATTTTTGCAAAAAAAATGAAAACAATGGGTATTTAGTCTGAACGGCCCAAATCGAATGGTCCTCGGGCCATTCGACCGTAAAAAAAATTGTTTACGTTCCAAAGGACCGGTGATAAAAATTGGTAAACAAATTACAAGTACATTCGGGTGCAAAAGTTAAAAAGTTGAAATAAAAGTTTAATTTTTTTTCTTAGATTTGTATTATCTTCCTTAGAAAAACAATCAACAATAATATAAAATGTTAACAAAAGTTAAATTTGGTTATTAAATATTTTTTAATTAAAAATCAGTCTTATTTTAAAGAAACAAATCAACAAAATATTAAAAATTACAATTAAACAATAAGATTTAGTAAAAAGGTCATTGTTGAGCTAGCTAGATGTATTTTGTTTATTTAGGTGATTTCAAATGATTAAATAGTTAAAATTCATAAACTAAGCGACTATTACAATGTATGCGACCGTCCCTTTAAATTAATTTTGAAATCATTTTATCACCGCTCCTTTGGAACGTAGACGATTTTTGGTTACGGTCGAATGGCCCGCGGTCCATTCGCTTTGGGCCGTTAAGACTAAATACCCAAACTATATCCGTCTCCAACATAATTAAATACCTATCAAAATTCATCAAATTCGACTCAGCGACTGAAAACGTAACAAAAATACTCTTTTTTGTTTTTATAATAATGTATTAGCAAGAGAGTAAGGAAAGATTATGAAATTACTGATTTTACTGTAACCGGTTGATAACCTATGCCTATGTCCAAGTAAGCCTGCATCGGAACAATAGTTTTGAATGGCGAACATAATCCCAGGCTGGAAAGCTTTACGCGATATTCGACCTACATCACACTAACGATATTCATATTTGCACACAATTTGGCTCAAAACATTGTTTTCTAACATCCTACAGATAGTTTAACAGTTTGTATATGTAATTGGGACACCTGGGGCCTAACCACCAACTCTTAAAGCAGTATTACTTCCAGTGGGAAAGAGACGGAGCAATACGTCCTGTATAGCTCCGTCTCTTTCACACTAGAAGTAATACTGCTTTAAGAGTTGGTGGTTTAGGCCCTGAGAGGAGAGTAAAAGCTTTATGCAGAAGTGTCGTGTTTAATTGATCGAGAGTCGATTGAAGAGGACTCGAAAACCGCTATTTTGAATGTATACAGGAAGACCAAAAACCAGTGGATGGACTGTGTGAAATATAAGATGGCTAGAAAAGGGGTAAAGTTTAATAAGAAGTAAACAAGAAAAAGACATGATGCGGAGATTCCTAAACAGTTATTGGATCCTCGGGCTAAAATATCAAGTTTCACACGTCGAGATCCGAAGGCGTACGAAGATTTTCGACATCGGAAAACAAGTAACAGAACTCAAATGACTCAAATGTCAGGACACCTGGCAAGGCGCGTTGATGAAAGGTTGAGTAAAGCGGCGAACGAGTGGCGTCCGCGGACTGGAAGGAGAAGTGTCGAACGTCCGGCCGAGAGATGGCTAGTCGAAATTGTTGCCACCGTGGGTATTACTTGGACGAGATTGGTACAGGTCCGTGGAGATGGTCAAATGAAAAGAGAGGTGTATATAAGTATGCTTAGTTGTGGGTGAAAACAGGCTGTGGAAGATGATAATGAAGATGATGGAAACACCAAATAAAAAAGACGTCTGATATGTACAAAAAATCATCTTATATGTAGAAAAAGTGCCTAAGTACCGATGTCATGATCTGCTATATTTACATACATTTTTTCAAGGCTAACAAGGAAAACACAATAATTTCTCATTTAAAATTATTTCCGTCATTCGTTTTGATAATGTTACGCATGTACTAGTATTTAAATAGCATTTACTTGTAGTGGAAGGCTTGTAATTGATACAAATGGACCTTGTATCGTGACCGCAGAAACGTCCGATGCATAACTGCCGTCAATATTCATTAATCTGTTAGTACTTATGTGAAGAGTGTACCTACTGTTACATTATACAAGAGTGCGTTTTATATCTCTTGATATCACTATGTATCATGAAGTATATCACTTGATATTATTTTGTATTTTTTTTCTTTGTACTAGTATTATAAAGTAGTAATAATAATAATAGATAATATTTATTGATAGGAAGAAAACTTTTGGTCCATATAGTATAGACTGTGTTAGAAGCATTTAATACTACATTAGTTAATTTTATAAATATGACGAACAATCCCTTTTATGAAAAATTATCAGTTAAAAATCGAATAGTAGAATTAATTTAAACTTGAGAATAAATAAAATAAAAATAGTTAAAAAAATAATAAATTAATTTGAGTTTTCAATCGATGCGAGACGCACAGGCCTGGTTGTTGTGGCAACACTTGGGGGAGGCCTATGTCCAGCAGTGGACGTCTTTCGACTGATATGATGATGATGAGTTGTCTATTAAAATGTCAACGAACAAAATTTAAATGAATAAAATTTTAAATGTCAACGAATAGAATCTAAATGAGTAAAATAAAATGTCAATGAATTAAATAAAACACAATAATTTAAGTAAAAATATTTAAAAACTAATTTACAAAATAATGTTCGTTCGTAAACTCTGGACGTAATGGAGGGCCTCGAAACTTAATCAACGCATTCCAGGATCAGTCCGTGGATGGGCCCGACTATCTTAACATTCCAAGAATCCTCCGTGCCTCGAAAAGCACGCTTTTGGTCCCGGTGGTCATTTGTAGATCTTTGACCGTCGTTACGGATAGTCAGTAGCCAAGAAATCTGACGCCAGTCTTGCCAACGGGTATCGTGTCAGCTCAGATAGGTAATCATCATCATCATCTGCCTAGCCTTTTCCCAACTATATCGGGGTCGGCTCCCAGTCAAACCGGATAGGTCAGATAGGCAGTCAATCCATGTAAACACTGGTTCCAATTTCTAATTATTTCGTGAGAACTCTGTCGAAATCGGCAAGGAGGACTATATATATAACATTCCTCAGGCCTTACAATCTTCTAATATTGAAGAACCTAAATCTTAAACTATGACATTAATATGATATTAACAGGGGTCACTCACCTCCAAAACTTTTTGTCGAACGGCCGTTGACCTATCCCAACCGACGACAGTATAAAACCTCCTTCCATTCACCTTTCTTATCACACTGCCGCATAGTTGCAACATTTTGACAATCACACTTTTATATTCCTAATTTATAAAACAAAATATTCAAACAAAACGACACAATACCATTCTGCTCGAGTGCTCGACCACTTATAACGTTATGAAGTTATCTTCATAACGTTATAAGTGGTCGAGCACTCGAGCCAATATGAGAGTGAATATTTAACTATCTCAAGTTAATCTGTTATTTGCTTAACAATAAGTGTTTAGTTAATTATTAGCAAACAGTACGATAAAATGGCCCAGTTTATACTGGGCTATTTTATCGTACTGTTTGCTAATAATTAACTAAACACTTATTGTTAAACTAATTAGCAAACAGTACGATAAAATGGCCCAGTTTATACTGGGCCATTTTATCGAACTGTTTGCTAATAATTAACTAAACACTTATTGTTAAGCAAATAACAGATTAACTTGAGATAGTTAAATATTACTTTTAAACTTAGTACTTGTTGATCGAGCAATTTTCGACCTTAAAATTTGAAACCGATAAATCTTATATTATTATTTAAATACGCCTACCTCTGAAGTCTTGCGGTTTTTTAATGTAGGTATTGTACATAGTAATTATATATTTTGCCTGTAACATGATCATGTAATATATTATAGCACGTTGAAGGTACATGGTGTCACTGAGGAATTGATTGTCATTCAGTGCCGTCGTGATCATAGGGAAAACTTAGAGGATAATAATATATAATAACAAGGCGGTATTTCCTAAGTGAAATTTAAGTGAACTGTTTTAACTGCATTTACACACTAAATAAGAAGAAAATCATTGGCCAGGCATAGCCATTCTCTAACTAGGTAACAAGTACGAAAGTCTAAGGAAAATAATAGGATGTGTTGGTCATCCAATTAGGCATTTTTCAGCAGTCGTACGTAGGTACTTTAGGCAACCTTTAGGTACCTACTAACTGTCTTATTTTATGAGGTTTAAGAGTATTTTTGCATTTAGGTACTGTTTTCCTTGATGGGCTGATTTATAAATGTTAAGAAATTTTATTGATTTATAAATTAACAAAAAAAGAGCCAGTGGATATTTCTCTTACGAAAAAAGTTTGGCTTCATTCATGTTCCTAATAAATAATGATGGCTATCGCGTTTAAGTTAGCCGCTAGAGGCGCTAGTGTAGCATGAGGTCTTCGAAATGTCAAATTTCACTATTGGATTGGCTTTTGACAAAAGTTTATTTACTCATTTTTTTTTTTTGATTATTGTGAATATTTTACTAAAACCGCCTGATTATGGCAGATTAAGTTACGGTTCTACCAACAGTACCAACCACTACATTAATTTTTTTTTTTGTCGGAGTATTAATACATAGGGATGTCCTTCTTTTCTTTTTCGATTATGATGATTCTGCGTAACACTGCTGTATTTCCTATGTTGTATTTAATCGCATGCAAACTATAGAACATTTGTATTTAGAATCCGCTCTTTCTCCTTATCGTGTGGGCAGTAAGGTCTGGCGACCCTAGTGTCAGAGTATAGAATCCGCTAATCAACCGCTACCCAAGTTGGTAATCGAGTTTGTGAATGGGAATAATTGAAAAATAGCCGCTACATTAAACCGATATTTTTACCGATACCGATACTATCGTTATTAGAGAACGGCTAGTGCTTATAGTACCTAATTAAAAATGATAAGTAGTCAGACACGAGTTCTATGAACTCATTATGAAATTGGTTCCAATGTTTACATTTTTTATCGCTATCATTCGTGCTGCAATAATCCTAGTATTTGTACAGCTATCGCATTATCAACTAAGGATTATTGTATTTGACACTGTTTGATAATAACCGGCAAGAAATGAATATTAGTTTTAACGGGTCAGAGCCCATTCGTCCCCTAAGATTCGCACCCTGTGCCCACTCGTCCCCTGGAACTTTTGAGGGGCCCATTCGTCCCCTGAAGAATATTTATTTTTATTCATTCTTCTAATATAAGTACATCATTCATCATAGGTCTTTTTTCAATGATCTGTTATGATTTATTAAATTAATTCCGTTAATAAACTGTTCACAAGTGTACTATGTTAACCGTTTCTTATGTAAAATATAGCTAATTTTATCTCAGGGGACCAATAGGCACCTGAATAGGTGCCGAATCTTTAACTTATATTGTATATATATTAGAGGGGACGAATGGGTACCTTAAACATAATATTTTTTATTAAAATATTAATTGGTCCCCTACCAGGAGACCAATGGGCACCTATATAGGGGCCGAATCTACAACTTTTATGCTGGGGGACGAATTTTAGGGGACGAATGGGCTCTGACCCGTTTTAACAACGTTATCGTTTACAGTATTAATAAGCATTAACAGTGGCGGCCTTTACGAGGCCCAGGGTGGCAGGTCTTTGCGAGGCCCTTGAAATTGGAATATTAGTATTATTGCAAATATTATTTACTTTGAAATAATTTAATTAAATTCCTACAAATTTAAAAGGTTTGAAATGTAAGGTTTCTTGAACTCGGGTTGCCCGAGGCCCCTGCAAGAGCGAGGCCCGGGCGGCTGCCTAGTTCGTCACCCCGTAAGGCCGCCACTGAGTATGTGAGGGCAGTGTAGACTAGTCAACATAGAACTAAGTAAGTACCTACATAAATAATGGATCGAAATTAAGAAAAGTCTGAGTCTAAGAAGGCTACAGTGATCTCACATTCACATTGTAAAAATGAGCTAATTGAAAACAAACATATTTAAAAAGGCATGATTAGTTTACGGGAATAAATCGAATGGATACCTATTATATTCGTCAACGCATTACCTAATGAACTTGGAGTAGTCAACATAAGGTTAAACGATGCAAAACAATGTCATTAATGTCTCGTCCTAAGGACTAGGGTATCCACCTTTTTTTTTGGGAGAAAAACAGTATTTTTTTTAAATTAAGTAATCATTGCAAAAATACTTCCTCAATTTACTTTTGGAAAATTTAGTTTTATTATTCAATTAGCTGAATTAGCCGTTTAATTGGTTGCCTTGCCTTTTCATTTAAATGCGCCCATTTTTCAGCGACCTAAGGGCCTGTGCACACCGCGCTTTTATCCTACAGAGCTCTACAGGCTGCATCTAACTCGTGTGCGTATCGCGTCTGTATCGCTAAAAACTAGCGTCAACGCGCGTTTAAAAAACGTGGTATGCACAGGCCCTAACTGACATCTTTTGTTCATAATTATCGTTTAATGACTTGCCCATGTCACTTATGTCGCTGATTAAACGGAACAATTCAATGAAAAAGCTGGACTTTTAATGAAACGGCGGATTCAGCTAGTTTGCTGCGACATAATATACTTTATTGTAAGTACACCAAAAGTAAACTTAAAACTTAAACCTTATCTCATTTCGCGATCTCTGTCAGACAACCTGGGATGGACAGCAATAAATTGTCTGGACATGAAACAGGGCTGTCATTGGTGTGACAAAAACCAGTTTTAATTTTGCGTTGTGTGTAAAAAAATGTTTAGAACCCATTCTCATTTCTTTGTTTTTTTTTTTTTTGGGAGGCATGCAAGAGACATAATTAGCATCAAGTTCCATGTTCCAATTGTTATGGCACAAAATTAACGAACACGTCGAAATTTATATACTGACGGACTTAGCCTATCAAGGCATTTGGTTTAGCAGCCTAGCCCAGCCATGCAGAAAAGCGTAAGGAAGAGATAAATGCTAGAACGAGCGAAGCGAACTCAAATAGTCTACCTCTCCGCCTCGGAACGGATTTTTGACGTTACATACAGAAATAGGAGTCAAGTTGTGAAGTTCTGCGGAATGGTTTGAGAAGTAAAAATAAAATCGACTGCCCCATACATTTATGTGCGCATTTAGGGCGGTCAGTTTTTAAACATCATAAATAATATTAATTAAACATAATAATATAAAATAAATATATGTAATACTAAATAATATACTAATAAATATCAATGTATAATTGGGAAAATAACTCGACAAAATGTACTGAACAGCTGATTTTTTTGTCGAGAATTCGTGGTTGCTCCCTTTGTAAAAGTTGCTCATTGTGATTAGTAACAATTGACTAAAATTATAATACATTACCATATAACGGGTAACCGTGTACGGGTGGCAAGTAGCAACCCTACCTAGGACCAGAATTCGAAAACATTTGATATTCCCCCGACCGAATTTCGATCACGGTGGCCAATCTTAACGGAGATTAGCCAAATTAGACTGTTTTTTGGGAATCGAGCCCAGAATGCGCTTGGTAGTCGCGCTTGATACCACGAGACCAAAACGGGGCCATTAAACGAGGCGTGGAAGACACTTGGGATCCAATTATCCACCAATCAGCAAGGCGCCCGCTTGGTAGACACCTAGACACACAGTCCACTCTTTCTCATCGAGAAGAGGCCTGTATGACCTGAGGCCTGTTTCCCAGCAGTATAGGCTGATTACGCTTCGTTGCAAAGAGTTTTATTTTATGTGTTCTTGAGGAGGTTTTATATTTGTTTTTGTGGTTATCATACAGAGTGAAAAGTAACCGTTGAGTTTCTTGCCGGCTAAAAATCCGTCCTTTTTTTAACTGTAGATGTAAAATCTTTATTCCTACCTTTCCCAATGACATCTTTAACAACAAAAATTTAAAAATCACTAACAGCAAAATGTCAATTGTTCTTTCTAGTTTTATTTAATTTGCGAGTTTTACGGCCACAATCATACTGAATCCATGGCATCCCTTTTTTCGTCCATGTGTCTTACACCCTGTATTCTGTATATTAATGTTCTACAAACACAAATACATAATATCATTCAATTGTTTATTCCATATTACCTTTGTACCAAAAGCTTATCAATAAAATAAAGACACGATACGAGACCTAACTACAAAAGTCATTGGCATATTATTATCATTATATTATTAAAGTAATAAAATGGTAACGTAATAATTCGTAGTGAAACATCAGATAATAATATCACTATAGGTATCATAAATTACAAAATATCACCCACAAATTACGTATATTATTGTTTACATATCATATCAATTCGTAAAATTCCACTCCGGACCTTGGACTGCGATGTCCGTGACAATTAATTCTATTAAACGATCGCTACATGCCAAAGGAGAAACTACATGTAATA
Organism: Melanchra persicariae; assembly: GCA_947386135.1. Lineage (NCBI taxonomy): Eukaryota > Metazoa > Arthropoda > Insecta > Lepidoptera > Noctuidae > Melanchra > Melanchra persicariae. The sequence continues at coordinate 5,054,928 of OX376655.1, read as the reverse complement.
CATATTTTTGTCCTAGATAAATAAAATCAAACACGGCATGACAACCCTAACTCAGGTAGCGTTCCATGCCCGAAGGGTAACCAACGGAACCCTATCATCTACTAAGCCTTCGCTGTCCTGCCAGGGTTGCGGATTTTGTTCGAAAGAGTTACCGCGGCCCTGGAACGCAAAAGGCACTAGGAGGAGCATGGATGGGTTTTAGTCACTAAGAGTCTGACACTTCCCGCTCCACCCAGAGTGGAAGGGGTCATTTGATGATACAAGCTCTCTATACAAGCTCAACACACAAAACCAGTGGTCTAACTAAACAATCCAACCTTTTCAAACCAAAACGTTTAAACAAATTATCCTGACAGCAACGACCACTAATAAAGAACGACAGTCCTGAAACGGTCTTCTGCAGTAGACCAGCTGTAATTCAGTTTCAGTAAACAGTTCACGGCGCAAACTTGTATTGCGAAAGTTCATGTCAATGCAAGGTGTGGCAACCGCACCGACACTGTTTATGGCTCTAAAATATTGAATAGGACAAAGTGGTGTGTTTGGTTTCCGGTACCTACCTATATCTATAACTAGCTGTGCCCGCGACTTCGTACGCGCGTGCATTTCGTATTTAGGAAGATATACACAAACTCACAAAATGTATGTAGGTACTTATCATGATTATGACATGACTTACAAAATTACGAAGAACGAACGAATATTAACACTTAAAAAATTTCTTCGTAAACAATATTACTTGTTATGTGATATTCATCAGTACGTATAAACAGGCTTTGCTTGCTGCTTACTTGCGACAAAGCGACATACAGCCTGACTGTGCGAGATACAGGACTTCCGCAGATCCACACCAACACGACTAACAGTTTGTCCCTGAGCTTGATTAATGGTCATGCCGAAACTATCAGAAGAAAAGTCTCCGCAGAGGACATGGTGGAGTATACGGTGGAGGTCTGCCCTGCTTGGGCAGAGCATCACCGTGTCCTCGTCGAGGCGATCGGCTGCGGCGTCCTGGTTCATTCCATGGTCCGGAAAAGAATATAAGAATGAATGACAGCACGATTTGACAGTTATTCCTAGTTCGGGACTAATCGTAAGTCCGTAGGTGATACGAAGTAGAAAACGCCCAACACTAAGGCCGAAACTACAGACTTCGGGCTTAAGAGAGTAGACCCCCTCAGCCGCCGCAACAGAAAAAGACAACCCGGGCGTTGCGTCAGGAGTCGCAGGGCAATTCCCAGCCACCCTAAGCGCGGGCCCGCAGATGGCGAGCGTAGGTTGGCTCACTGTACGAACACTACCAGGCCCGGGTCGACGAAGCGTCGTAGCCAGTGTTGCGGAATTTGTTCGAAAAGTCACCACGGCCCTGGAACGTAAAAGGCATAAGGAGGAATACGAATGTGTTTTAGTCAGTAAGAGTTTGACACTCTCTTCCGCTCCAACCAGAGCATAAGAAGTCATTTGATGATTTCCCATCCATAAAAATACCCACAACGGATAGAGTAGAGTAGAGACTCCGTTGTCCTGGCTAAGTTTGCAAGCCTAGCTCCTCCCAAATGTACAAAAGCCACCAGCAGTGCGATTCTGTAAACATATCGAAGTGAACACTTTGGCAGGGTGCACGACTGGCGAGTTGTCAAACCATACAAATGAGATGGAATGACAGCTGTGTTGTCGTTCACTCCGCCTAGATGAACACCGTGAGATGTCGACAGAATCGACCGGCAGTGTGCTTCACAGGCTGAGCGGAGAGACGACCGATAATACTCAAGCCGCAAGGGAGTGATAATCTGAGATTAAAGTCAGCTCAATTACTTAGCACTCACAAACCTATATTTACCACCTGTATAATTATGCGCCTGTATAACCTATCTTCGCGAGTTCTTCTGTGGCGTCATTGCCCAAGGATCCACAGTTCCCCTTGAAGCTCTGGAATGTGAAACCCGCTACTGGTAATTTCTGGCCCTAGGCTAGTCACGACGAATCACCAGCTGACTGGGAATTGAACAGTTTTGTTTCAAAATAAACAGAAAATAATTAGGAATGAGGGAGATCCTGGGAAAGAAATCCAAGAGGTGAAAGGCTCACCGAGTCGAAGGATTAAAATAGCCGATAGCTTAGCTCCCTGAAAGGGTTCCACATCAGGTGCTCTAGACCTTAATTTTTTTTATGTCGACAGACAGTACTCATCATGTTGACCAACTATTCCTAAAGCGGTATATTAATATCTCTTATAGATTAGCCGGGCTGCTAAGGTTCCACGTCTTGTATTCAGATCTTCAAAATAAATTATAGCCTATATGTTGGCGAGGACTAATAGCTATACAACAAAAAAAGTTTCATTAAAATCCGTCCAGTGGTTTTTGCGTGAAAGACGAACAACAGACAGACAGACAAAAAAAGAAAAAAATATATTTTTGGCTTCTACTGTTTGTATAAAGCACCCCTGGAGTATTTTTTTTAGTTTATATTCAATGTACAGAATTGACCTCTTCTACAGTTTTATTATATGTATAGATAGATTGGTTAATGTATACAAAATATTGTAAATCTTTTATACAAAAACTTTTGTACAGTGTTTCTAATGCATGAAGTTTTAATACATTAATAAGTAACTAATGAAACAAGCAATAGTAGTTTTATTTAAAAGGGGTCATATCTATGCCAGCGCTTCGCTTTTAGTATGCAGCTAACTCAAACGATTCAATCGCGTAGATTTCCGTTAGCTAGAGATAAAGTTTCGTTGGAAACAAAACGATTCTGTCTACGTCTAGATACATACGAATCACTATTCACTAACATGTCTGACTTACAATCATACATTCTGGAATCCTTTTTCTCATAGTGATTGTGTTACTAAAAGGGTGGTATAATAATCCTAGGAAACACTATTGGTAAGTGTTTTAGAATAGGTATTAACTTATACAGTAACATCAGGACCACAGATATAGATATGACGGAATATCAGAATGGGCAGCGGAGTGATCTTTGTGATAGTCATCGATCATGGGCGTGTTGTAGAAGAAACGTTGAAATAATAGCACGTTTGTGATTCTTAACAGTCCCTCGTTTCATTCGATTACATTTGTAAACAAAATATACGGGCAAACACAAGATGAAACTAGATTACGAGCCAATAGGTTAGCACGCGTGCACTTCGTACGCTGTCTGTCAAAAGAATGCCAGCTGTCACGGCGTAGACGCAAACTTGCTACCCTATTCGGGGTTACCCGCTCATATTTTATAAATCGCCATTTATATTCGACCAATTGAAATAAATCACCATTTTAATTTTGAATTTAACAATAATTACTATTCAACCAAATAACACAATCAGTCTCTCATCTTAAATCTTGGATTTACTTTTAATTTAGCTGCGCGCCGTCACGGCCGTCCTGCATCTTCACACGTCCTCGTGTGTATTGCTCTCATCTTCACTATCGACGGTCAAACAGAAAGACACAATGATTAACATTATTCTCCACTCGGTCACCCTGACTCATATTTAAAGCAATACTTATAAGGCACCTAAATCTGATTATTTATCATTTTCAATACTAGTGATAACCAAATATCTCAGATAACACATCTCAGTGCCACCACTGCAAGTTAGTGCCAACCAAGCTGTTCGATGTCATACAGTTTGGTTGGCGCCACACAGGCTCGTCAATACCACACAGGCTAGTCAGTGCCACACAGGCTAGTCAATGCCACACAGGCTAGTCAATGCCACACAAGCGAATCAATGCCACACAGTCTAGTCAATGCCACACAGGTCAGTCAATGCCACACAGGCTAGTCAATGCCACACAAGCGAATCAATGCCACACAGTCTAGTCAATGCCACACAGGTCAGCCAATGCTACTCAGACTAGTCAATGCCACACAGGTCAGTCAATGCTACTCAGACTAGTCAATGCCACACAGGCTAGTCAACGCCACACAGGCCAGTCAACGCCACACTGGCTATTGCCACACAGGCTGGAGCCACATAGGCTATTGCCACATAGGCTATTGCCACACAGGCTGGTTCCACACAGACTGGTGCCACACAGGCTAATGCCACAAAGGCTATTGCCACACAGGCTGGTACCACACAGGCTAATGCCACACAGGCTGGTGCCACACAGGCTAGTACCAAACAAACTGGTGCCACACAGGCTAGTGCCACACAGGCTTGCGCCACACAGGCTATTGCCACACAGGCTATTGCCACACAGGCTGATGCCACACAGGCTATTGCCACACAGGCTTGTGCCACACAGGCTAGTGCCACACAGGCTAGTGCCACACAGGCTAGTGCCACACAGGCTATTGCCACACAGGCTATCGCCACACAGGCTGGTGCCACACAGGCTATTGCCACACAGGCTCTTGCCACACAGGCTCTTGCCACACAGGCTCTTGCCACACAGGCTCTTGCCACACAGGCTATTGCGTTGCGTAGCGTTGTACGTTCAACTCCAATGGAACGTAGCAATCTGGCATAGGTCGTATTCGACCATGTGCATACTTATAGGTTCTACTCTATTATTAGAGCCTTCAGTAAATGCCTATCGCCACGTGTTTGTTACTCATAGCGTGCGGTCAGACCCATTGGCACCACCTGAGGTGCGTTCAAGAGCTTCGAGTATGAGTAGACAAGCTATTCTTAACAAGATTTCGTTTTATCATCATTGTCTTCGACAAAGACATCTAATACACGAGAATACTTGGTGATCGGGAATCTTCCTCAATCTTGCACATCATGAAGAGTTAAGCGCCTTTAGTCGGTATCTATCTAGGTAAATAACCCTTCGATGATCCTTCGATGATCCTTAAATGGACCGTTTAATTCAAGATTTTACGTACCTAATCTGGTTTCACGCATAATCTTCAAATAACATGAAATCGTTAACAGAAAACTAAATCTTTAACTGCTTATGTACAATCAAATTGAGCTTTACCTTATACCACGCGTCGTTTTAAACCCTGTTATGAAATCTCAGGGACCTCATCTAATCGACTCCAGTACCTACATAACCAAACATCAATTATGGGTCTCGCAGTTTCTTAAATCAAACGCTCTACAGATGAAGGCTAATATTTTTGACGCATTATTTGCTGTCGTTGAATTCTACGGCAATTGTCTACAAACTAGTGTTGGTCAGTCAGTTAGCCGTTTGAGAGTTCAAGAGCGGCTGTATATGACCTAATTGAAACAAATGCGGTTTGATTCAAGATTCGTGATTACCAAGTCCAAAAACCGGTAAAAGTCACCAAACTCACAAGAATTTGAATAAAGAAAATCAAAGACCAGGTATCTCATCACAGTCAACAGCTATCATATCATAGCTCAACACAACACAATTACTACACTCGCTCTTCCCCATGGGAATAATATCAAGTAAGTTTTATTTTGTACGACAAAGAACTACCGCAACCCTGTTACAGATTCCTTCGTCTGTATCACTCTGGGATACTGCTACGATACTCTAGTACAGTCACTGACACACAGAACTCAGAACCTGTTCACATAAACTAAATTGCCACTAACTCGTCATCTACTTCACAACATCTATTGGTACTTTGCCTCGGGTGTCTTCTTCTCCATAAAGAGATTTTAAAACATGCCGACCGATAAGCTATGCACATTGGAGCTTCCAAAAAAGATACAATGTTTGCGTTAAACGTTCATGTGAAGGAGCTACGTTCACGAATTACTCTACGTTAATCTACGAACATCACGGTCATAACTGCACTGTTCAATTTGAATTAATAAATCTTATTTTAATCTCACCCGTATTAACTCACATACCGGGTAGGCAAACTAGTAGTGAGAATGGAAAAATCTATTTAGAAATTTTAATAGCATGATTTCTCTATGCCTGTAAACCTTTAATCATTGTCATTAAAATCAAGTTGCTGTTCATGATGGTTTACTTACTATCGAAATTACTAACTGTTGGAAAACGTACGTAAATGTAAACGTATGTAAGGAAAACTGTCGCCGACACGTTAGTACATAAGCCTGGGTCCAATTTTTCACCAAAAACGTCTAAGTCGGAACATGACCTTATGGCAACCTTGCCATGCACTATCTCATTCTAAAGTTTCGCACTGAACAAAATGTTGAAACTATTACCGCCAATGGGAAAACTAAGTACTCGCTTTGTATTAAGTATGTCAAAATAACCTTGCACTATCAAACCAACCACTGAATACATATGAAGAATTTGGAAACTTTTAAACTCACAATACAAATAAAATGGGAGCGACTCACCCAGTTCCAGACAGCTTTGAACGTTTTTACACCCCACAGATGTTGACAAGATGCTCGGCTACTGCAGTCTGCAAACTGGTTGTTGACCTTTGGTTTGTCACGCTCAGAACTGCTCAGAAGTTGCAGCTGCTCAGCAGTTATAGCAGCATGCGAACCGCTAGCCTCTTGCTAACTTCATCCACCGTAATACGATATCTGAAAACTGAGAAACACTACGAGAGTACAAGTTCTATCAAAGCTGTGGCTGAAAATAGAGCTTTCAGGTAGTAGTAGAAGTCAATAAATAAAGTCAATAAATCGAAAACTAAACAAAACATTGGCACAAGAAAAGAGGCCCACGCCCAGCAGTGGGCAAAGCCCGGGCAATGGAAGGTAATGGTAAATCAAAACATGGCTATTGCGAATAACACAGTTTTCAGAAAAAGCGTTAGGTGGGTACGGTATTGAGACTATAGCGCTTTATTGTCCCATGGAGGTATTTACGCCACTATATTCCCAACAACAATAACACTAAACAATCAAGTCTATTACTCAAATAGCGATAGCAAAATAATATCGCTTCATGAGCATTATATAGAGCATCGCTTAACCAGTCAACGTCAAAGCTATAGCGCTTAAACTACTACTACACTCAAGCGATAGCCAACACGACAATAACAACCTCACTTTAGCGTAGAGCAATAAAACGACAAGTCAACTGTCAAATATCGATAGTCGTCAATCATGAGACCGTAACCCTCTGTGAGTCAGTCTCCACAGCATAAAAATGTTCACCCGTAAACAAACAGAAAAATGTTAACTAACTAGCACCTCACCTCCACAGCAATAACTAAACGAAAATGGCTCACCAGATTGTCGTGAATATCCCCACACACTTCTCCTTGACCTGGCCAGTTGCTGTGAAGTTGCTTGCCTCCGTTTTAGACTGGTTTTCCATTGTTCAGGTTGATGAGGGTAGTCGCATAAAACTCGAAAAAAAGAAATCTTGACCTCGTAATTTTCCTTGAATTTTTCCTACGTTGAACCCAGATAGGTTATCTACGACAGGCATGAAGGCACGAAGCTTTTCAGCGCCTTACTAATGGTCAAAAATAAGCTGCACTGCACAATACTGCATCCTCGACGCAACATACCACCGTGATACCGCACTATGATCGGGCGTCAAACTTGGGTTTAACGGATCAAATTTCAGGGCACTTCACGGCACACATTGAATTTTTAACTTCTGGATTAGCGTACGCGTTTCAAAAAGAACCGCAATTTTCACTATCACTGTCACTATGTGTTTTGCATTTCAAAACGTAACGCCTCGTATTTCACTAGTATTGTCACGAATTTCCTTGTGGGCCATGTGGGTTACATCCCACGCCTGATGACGGAATATCAGAATGGGCAGCGGAGTGATCTTTGTGATAGTCATCGATCATGGGCGTGTTGTAGAAGAAACGTTGAAATAATAGCACGTTTGTGATTCTTAACAGTCCCTCGTTTCATTCGATTACATTTGTAAACAAAATATACGGGCAAACACAAGATGAAACTAGATTACGAGCCAATAGGTTAGCACGCGTGCACTTCGTACGCTGTCTGTCAAAAGAATGCCAGCTGTCACGGCGTAGACGCAAACTTGCTACCCTATTCGGGGTTACCCGCTCATATTTTATAAATCGCCATTTATATTCGACCAATTGAAATAAATCACCATTTTAATTTTGAATTTAACAATAATTACTATTCAACCAAATAACACAATCAGTCTCTCATCTTAAATCTTGGATTTACTTTTAATTTAGCTGCGCGCCGTCAGATAGATATAGATAATGCAAGAGCAACAACTTCCCGTGCCTGTTTCGGTGCCCAGCTTACGATAAAAAATCGTAAACCGCCATTTTCGCGCTCATTTGCATCGGTGGACGCTAATCGGACGTCAGTTAGGTCAGTTATGTGGTTAGGTCAGTTAGCTGCTACACGTGGTGCCGTCTTTGAATCGTTTTGATCTAATAGTGCTTGTGTTGACGTCATAGTAGGTATTCAAAAAATGGCACGCTTAGTTTTCATACAAATCGTGATACTTTGCACATTATTTACACGCTACTAATCAGCCCTTCCTTCGGCAATCCTCGGTAACGGTCGTGTGACCGAGACATTAAAAAGCCATGATTCGTGTATTGTGAATTTGTGTAAGCAAACGTTCGGGCGCATTTTAGTAAGCAGGCTAAAATACTTTCAGTTAGTAACTCATTGACTTTCAAAGCCTGTTGAACGTGACGTTGGTGGATTAAACAATATGCTGTTTTAGATATTCCTTCCTTCTTCAGTCGGTCCCTCATTACTGAGGATCGTGGTCACTGAACCCCTTTAAGCGGACAATCTGTCTCCATCGATTCCGGTCCAAAGTTGCCATCACCACCTGCTGGAATTTGCTTGAGGACGTAACATCTTTTACTTGGTCAGACCATCGTGTTGGCGACCGGCCTCGTGCTCTCTTTCCTTCGGTATTGCCAACAATTACCAGTTTTTCAAGGCTGCTATCTCCCCTTCGCATTATATGGCCAAAGTAGGTCAAAATACGCTGTAAGCAAATTGTAGACAATCTGGTCTTGACATTGAGTTGAGAAAGGACAGACACATTTGTGCGTTTGGCTGTCCATGGGATACGGAGCAACCGCCTCCAGCACCACATTTCGAACGCGTCTATCCTCTGTCTTTCTCTTGCTCGGATTGTCCATGTCTCAACTCCATAGAGGAAAATCGGGAAAACCAATGCTCTGACCAACCGAGCCTTTGTTTTGAAGCTTATACCGCGATTTCTCCAGATGTTTTGAAGGCGGTTTTAGATATTAATCAAACTGAAAAGGCTTCCGCTTTCAATATCCTATTAGCAGCCTCCTTAATGACAGAATCCTCTGGAAAACCGTTAAGATAGCGATACTATTTCATGAACGATACTGATTAAAGTAAATTCATGGAATACGGGTGTCTACTTCTTATCGTAGCGAAGGTCTGCTGACTCACTCTTTTGACCGACTACGGCATTTAATATAACAAGTGCCAATTTTAGTCTACAAATTTTTAAGCAACGTTAGCATTCGCATGTCAGTTGCAATCGGTCAAAAATGTACAGAAATGAAGGCTTTTTTAGGGTTCCGTACCCAAAGGGTAAAACTGGACCCTATTACTAAGGCTCCGCTGTCCGTCCGTCCGTCCGTATATTGACAGAATAGACCGCATGTACCGGAAAATATGTGTAACCAGTGCGTGTTGCCAGCGATGACTTATGGAACCGAAACGTGGTTGCTCACAATGGGCCTCATCAGAATGCTTAAAGTCGCCCAAAGAGCAACGGTCTCTCCATTGCTCTTTGAGCGACTTTAAGCAATGCTCGGAGTTTCCTTGCGTGATCGAATCAGGAATGATGATATCCGCAAGAGAACCAAAGTAACAGACATAGCCCGAAGGATATGGAAGTGGCAGTGGGCAGACCACATTGCTTGCAGAACAGATGGTCGATGGGGCCGAAAAGTTCTGGAGCGGCGACCGAAACTAAAAATTTAAAAAATGACCTGATGAGGGTCGCGGGTAGTCGATGGATGCCAAACGCACAGGACTGGTTATTGTGGCGAGACTTGGGGGAAGCCTATGTCAAGCAGTGGACGTCTTTCGGCTGATATGCTGATGATGATGATAATGACAGTCTGTGAAAATTTCAACTGTCTACCTGTTAAGGTTCATGAGATACAGAAAGGTGACAGACAGTCGAACAGCGGAGGCTTATAGTAAATAATAGGGTTCCAGTGATAAAACTTAAAAATAGAAATAGGATTATTAGAAAGGTTCCATAAATCAGAAGCCCACTTATCGGAACCATGAGATGTATGAAACTGATATCTGGAAGGAATTATAACTATAAATATTATTAAAAATCTCAAAATTTTATTAAATCGATTCGTTTTTACAGCTTACTTTAACATTAAGTTTACATTGCATTTCTATTCGTGCTCCTATCATACTCATTAATTACACGTAATTTCTTACAAAAACATTTATTTACATAAAACTACATTAATCACAATTATAACCTAAGTTTTCTTCCAACACAGAACTCTTTTATTCTGGTCCAAAGAGTTTTTGTTGGCTGTTAAGTCATCAGTTAACTCGGCGCAATCTGAGCGAGAGACATTAACCATAAGAATTTCATCAGGCGTTAATCTTACTGTCCTTGGACAAATTGAATGTCAGTCTTGTCAAAAAAAAAATAAAAGTTTGATCACTGTGTGCTACATACATCCTGAGTTATTTTAATTCCCTAATTTCCCAAGAAGTTCCTCCAGTTTATATACATGGTCCATACGAACCGGATTATTATTCTTCATACTAGCAAAGTGGAATGAGCTGGAATTGGATATTCTGGAAATTGGATATTGAAAAAGTACCGGAGTGACGAGGTAACGAACATGTGCTTGGAAGAAAAGTGGATCGAACATTAAGTGAAATAAAACAGGAAGCGTTTAAGCATTATTATATTAATTAAATTCACCCAACACTCATTAATAATAAATCAGGTAAAATAAAATATAGGAATTAAGTATTGATAATAAGAACTTAAATAAGGTTAGTAACATATGTTTATATTATATTCACAAAGTCTTGTATTTACTGAGGTATTTACTTGTTTTCAATCTTTTTGTAAACATATTTACAAGGAATTATTTACAGAGCATTAGGTTAAATCACAGTTGTAAGATATACTTAGTTAACGCGTACTTAAAATACAGTACAGTAGTGTTATTGTTAACCTACATTAGTTAACTTTTTATTTTTCAATATTGTACAACTATTATTTTCTAATTTAAACCTTTAAAATTAATTGTTTTTTTGTAAACCTATAACAGAAAGATAATTAATTTGTTTGTTACGATATTTCTTTATAGTAAACGTTACATACTTTCCTATGGTAGTCATTATTATTATTTGCAGTGATACAACTTAATAGTCAAACTTGTACAATTAATAACTTTAGTTAGTTAGTTTTGCTAACATTCTTATTATTAGTCACCACAACAGGTATTATTTATTGTTACAAACAGTTTCGTTATTCAACATTATAATTGTATAATTACAGGTCTACGACACTCTCCACTCGAAATGACTGATATTAAAGAACTTAAAAAGAAGCGAAGCAGTTATAAAGGAAGATTAACAGTATTTGGAACATATTTGAATAATCTAAAAGATGCCGAGGTAACCCCCTTTCAGGTAATGGAGTTGCAATTGCGAATCAACAAATTAGATGATCTTTTTAGTGAGTTTCACGAGGTCCAATTGAAATTAGAATGCTTGTGTGATAATGTTGATACTGAGACACTCGAAAGAACTACAGTTGAATCTCAATATTATGGGTTGCTAGCTCAAGCTAAAATTATGTTAGCTAACTTTTCAAAACCTGAGCAAGATGAAGTTAAATCGAATCGTAGTAATGGTAAGCGTCAGTTCGTCAAGTTGCCTACAATCCAATTACCCAAATTCGCAGGATCATATGATAACTGGCTCGAATTTCGCGATACCTTTACAAGTCTCATTCATGGCAATGACGATATAGATGAGATTAATAAATTCCATTACCTCAGGTCATCATTAGCGGAATCTGCTGCTGTCGTGATCCAGTCAATTGAGTTTTCTGCTCAAAACTACAACGTGGCATGGGAGCTTCTTTGTGAGCGATTCGATAATGAAAGATTATTGATTGAGAATCACGTTACGGCGTTGTTCAGTGTCGAGTCAATCACTAGGGAATCCTCAACTGCATTAAAAGGTATTGTGGACAATGTAAACAAAAATATTAGAGCGTTAAAAACATTAGGTGAACCTGTTAATAGTTGGGACACATTACTTATCCATATAATTCGACAAAAACTTGATACTACAACATTCCGAGAATGGGAGGAATACAAAGGGCGTATCGATAAATCTAAACGAATCACTTTTGATCAGTTCATTGAGTTTTTGCGTAATCGCGCTGATTTAATAGAAACACTGGAAAAGTCACGTCATCATACAACTAATACAAAACAAAACAGTAAAATAAAAGCCTTAGTTACAACACAAAACACTAATAGTTCTTCTTCACATAGTTGTCCAAAATGTAAAGGCGATCATAACCTTAATTCATGTCCACAGTTTCTATCATTAAGCGTCAACGATAGAATGTCTTCACTACCTAGTTATAAGGTATGTTATAATTGTTTGCGTCACGGTCACTATCCCAACAATTGCAAGAAACCAGGGTGTAAAATATGTAAACGCAAGCACCATACGCTTATTCATAACACAGATTTCAAACCAAAACCTGTTTCATGCAAATCTGCTGACGGTACGACCGATAAGGCTAAGGTTGAGTCATCCTCCACTGTCGACGCAAACAATAGTCACGTGACGCTCTCAGCTAATATCTCTGCGCATTCGCATACGAGCAGCACAGGCGACATCCTATTGTCAACTGCGTTAGTTAGGTGTTACGATGTCAATAATAAAGAACACATCGCTCGAGCTCATCGATTCTGGTAGTTCGTCGTGTTTAATGACAGATAGTTTATTTAATAAGTTAAATCTGCCCCATTTAAACACATACAAATCTATACAAGGCATAAATAAGTCTATATCGCATGTGGAGAAAATGTGTCGTGTGCACATTAAATCGTTGCATGAAACGTACGCTAATGATTTAATATGTTTTGTCTTGCCCACAATAACTGATAACGTTCCCGCTAGACAGGTACATGTGAATATACCGTCAAACATTAACTTAGCCGATCCGTATTTCCACACACCAGCTTCTATTGACATTATTATAGGAGCAGACGTATTCTGGAGTTTATTAGGATCTGATAAGATTTTACTAGGTGATGGGAAACCAACACTTTATCAAACTAGACTTGGTTGGCTAGTTTGCGGCCCAATTAACGGCGGCTGTATTAAAAATTCATCTCAAACATCAATTAAATGTAATTTTACTAATGTTAACGATTATTATGAAACTTCTTCCAGTTCGATTGAGTTAGATGACATCCGAAACCAATTGTCGCGTTTCTGGCAGCTCGAGGAAGTCTGTCATGAGTCATCGACTTATTCAGCTGAGGAGAATATGTGTGAAGAACACTTTACAAAAAACACAACACGCTTGGCAGATGGCCGATTTAGCGTTAGAATACCGTTGAAGCAATCTTCGAATAATTTAGGCGATTCTTATCATCGTGCAAAACGATGTTTTCTGTCATTAGAGCGCAGAAATCTCAGTCAACCCTCACTCGATAAAATGTACAAAGATTTCATGACTGAGTACATTTCTTTAGGTCATATGTTCGAGTGTAATATTCAAGAAGATCAGCTGTCATATTTTATTCCTCATCACGGAGTATTGCGCGAGAGTAGTAGTACAACCAAATTACGGGTAGTTTTTAATGCTAGTGCACCCACCACCTCTGGTCTTTCTTTAAATACAATACAGATGGTGGGGCCTACCGTCCAGGACGATCTGACTGCAATCCTTCTTAGATTTAGAATGCATAAGTACGTCCTCTCTGCTGACGTAGAAAAAATGTACAGGCAAGTGTCTGTACATCGTTCAGATAGGCACCTGCAGCAAATTGTTTGGCGTGATGATGCTTCTAGTCCTCTTAAATTCTACCAATTGCATACAGTAACTTACGGTACGGCTAGTGCACCGTTTCTCGCTACTAGGTGCCTCAAACAGGTTGGTCTGGAATGTCAGGATCAAAAGGTCGCAGAAGTTATTCTTCATGATTTTTACGTGGATGACCTTTTGACTGGGACAGACATATTTGAGGAGGCTCCAATGTTGCGTCATAAGGTAACTGATGCTCTTGCTTCTGCTTGCATGCCTTTAAGGAAGTGGAAATCTAACGAACCTAGCTTAATTTCAGAACCATCTAGTTATTCTTATTTTGATTTCCACAAGGAAAGTTATGTTGTCAATAAAACACTAGGTCTTAGTTGGCAAACTAACACAGATGATCTGTGTTTTCCTATAAATATTCCTGAATGCAAAGAAAATACTAAGCGTGGCATGTTAGCAGTAATCGCAAGAATATTTGATCCTCTAGGGTTGTTAGCACCGTGTGTCGTGAGCATGAAGATGTTGCTTCAGAAACTTTGGCTGGACGGGTTAAAATGGGATGACCAGTTATCACCTGAGGTTGGAACAATATGGGCAAACATAATTAAAGCCTTGCCTTGCCTTCATAACTTACGCATTTCACGTCGTGTGGTCTGTGACGCATACAAACAGGTTGAATTTCATGTTTTCACTGACGCTTCGGAGCGAGCTTACGGCGCTTGTTTGTATATTCGCAGTATCAATGAGCAGGGTGATGTCGACGTGCGATTGTTAATAGCTAAAAGTCGTGTAACTCCTATTAAACCATTAACGATACCGCGACTTGAGCTCTGTGCTGCTGTGCTCGGTGCACGTTTATATCAAAAGGTTGCTAGTTCTCTTCGCATCAAACCAGTTAATGTAGTTTTTTGGACTGACTCCATGATAGTGCTGGGTTGGTTAAAAATGTTACCTATTAAATTAAATACTTTTGTTCGCAACCGTGTTGCCGAAGTATTAGAGCTAACCGTAGCAGGCACCTGGAGACATGTGTCGACACACGACAATCCAGCTGACTTAATAACCCGCGGAGCGGAACCTACCGCTATGCAATCACTGGATTTGTGGTGGTTCGGTCCATGTTTCTTAAAGAATGACAGTACTACATGGCCACATCCTGTTATGAATCCAGAAACTTTACCAGACATTAAATCTAGTATTTTAATTAATTTAGCTCATGATCATGCAAACGAAGATTTATTTAAAGCAGTAATCGAGTTTAATCGTTTTTCCAATTTTACAAGATTACAGCGTTCTATTTGTTACGTTTTTCGTTTTATTAATGCATGTAAAAGGTGTTCAGCAAATACGTCCTATTTAAATATTCAAGAATTACAAAATTCATTAAACTTTATTATTATTCAAGCTCAAAGGGAGTCTTTTCCTGAATACGACTTACTATTTAATAATAAAAAGTTACCAAATAAAAACCGGTTATTAAGCTTAAATGTGTTTCTAGATGAAAACAAGATTATTCGTATAGGTGGTAGATTGCACAATTCCGAATATTCATTTGAAAAGAAACACCCAATCTTATTACAGTCCACTCATCACTTTGTGAAACTTTTATTTAGATATGAGCATATCAGATTAATGCACGCAGGTCCTCAGTTATTACTAAGTACAATTAGAGATACTTACTGGCCACTGGGTGGTCGCAATTTAGCCAGAGCCTGCTACCGTCAGTGCATTCGATGTCAGCGTCTAAAACCACAAGCTGTTGTCCCTCAGATGGGTAATCTTCCATTGAGCAGACTCTCACCAGCAGACTTTCCTTTTCAAAGCGTAGGAGTTGACTACGCTGGCCCTATAACCTCGTCTAGTCGTCAAGGTCGTGGATGTAGATTGGTTAAGGTTTACATCGTTATTTTCGTGTGCTTCACTACAAAGGCCATTCATTTAGAGTTGGTGGGTGACTTGACGAGCAGTAATTATTTACAGGTTTTACGTCGGTTTATGTCTCGAAGAGGAAAACCTCTCAATATCTACTCCGATAACGGAACGTCGTTTGTAGGAGCCTATAATGAGATAGCTGATTTTTTGAAACGCAATTGTGACTCCATAACTGATAGTGCGGCTCAAGATGGTATTAAATTCCATTTTATTCCTGCTTACGCTCCACATTTTGGTGGTCTTTGGGAGGCGGGTGTTAAATCGACCAAATTTCATTTGTTGCGAGTGTTGGGCAATTGTAATTTGACTTACGAGGAGCTTAACTCCGTATTGGTTCAAATTGAAGGAATTTTGAATTCGCGGCCGCTCACACCGTTATCGTCAAATCCAGAAGACCTGTTGCCTCTCACTCCAGGTCATTTTTTAATTGGACGGCCTCTCACGTCTCTTCCTGTAAAGGATATACGGGACTACTCCACTCATCACCTAACGCGCCATCAACGTATTGAGCAGTTGCGGCAACATTTCTGGTCGAGATGGAGCAAGGAATATGTCTCTGAGCTTCAGCAACGAGTAAAGTGGCGTACCAGTAACAACAGCCTGAACCTGGACTCCCTCGTTGTCATAAAGGAGGATAACCAGCCACCGATGAAGTGGAAGTTGGGCCGCGTTGTTGGTCTTCATCCTGGCACAGATGGCATAACTAGAGTTGCCGACATCAGGACTCAAAATGGGACTATCAGACGGGCATTTTCCAAGATCTGCCCGTTACTGGAAGACAACTGTTGAAAGGCGAGCTTTCAACGGCCGGGGGCATGTTAAGTCATCAGTTAACTCGGCGCAATCTGAGCGAGAGACATTAACCATAAGAATTTCATCAGGCGTTAATCTTACTGTCCTTGGACAAATTGAATGTCAGTCTTGTCAAAAAAAAAAAAAAAGTTTGATCACTGTGTGCTACATACATCCTGAGTTATTTTAATTCCCTAATTTCCCAAGAAGTTCCTCCAGTTTATACAGGGTTACTGGTAATTCGACGTATATCCGTCAGGGGCTCATAAGGGGGCCAAAATGCAACAAATTGAACCCCCCATATGTATGGCCGAAATTCAATAGTTTTCGAGATATTTGAATTTTAAGGGTTTTTCGAAATTTACCCAAAATTTGACATTTAATTCCAAATAAAAAAACCTACATACCCATTTAAGGGTACCATTAAAAATGATGTTGTAGCTGGCACTTCAATTAAGCTATGGGCATCATTAAAACTACTTAATTTAACAAAATAATTAAAATAATGACCGAAGTAAGAATAATATCTTACCAATATTTTCATTTTACGCTTCAAAAATGTTGTCTCGTCAAAAAAAATTCTATGACATTAATCGTACAAATAACTAAAACAACTTGCCTATTCTGTAGGCTTTCCAAAAAGGTATAAAAGTCAATTTTAAAATACATAATTCGTGGCATGGCATGTGTTTGAACCGGCGCGGGGAGAGAAATCATCTGTGTTCTTAGTTTATCATCCTCGCTAAAACAACCGATTTTACTGGCGAAATTCTTCCTGATGAGGCGAGGTGTGCGGGCCGGGGAGTACACGGCGTTTGCTGCGCTCGCGTCGCCTTCCTTAGTACAGTTCGCGTCAAATAACTATGCCCCTCTGAAGTTAGCCATTTGCAAAGATCGCGTAGGTGCAGTCACGTAGACGGGGGCAAGCGGGACGCAAGCATGCATCGAACGTAAACGAGCGACTGAGACATAAAATCGCGCCGTCATAATCCCCGCCCGCGCATGTGCAGTTGCAGTTTGTTCGTTTTTTACAGTTCGTGTCAAATAACTGTGCCCCTCTGAAGTTGGCTACGAGTGGCTGCGTAGTAGTCAAAATTATGAACAAACTGCAACTGCGCATGCGCGGGGCGGGGATTATGACGGCGCGATTTTATGTCTCAGTCGCTCGTTTACGTTCGATGCATGCTTGCGTCCCGCTTGCTCCCGTCTACGTGACTGCACCTACGCGATCTTTGCAAATGGCTAACTTCAGAGGGGCATAGTTATTTGACGCGAACTGTACTAAGGAAGGCGACGCGAGCGCAGCAAACGCCGTGTATTCCCCGGCCCGCACACCTCGTCCCATCAGGAAGAATTTCGCCAGTAAAATCGGTTGTTTTAGCGAGGATGATAAACTAAGAACACAGATGATTTCTCTCCCCGCGCCGGTTCAAACACATGCCATGCCACGAATTATGTATTTTAAAATTGACTTTTATACCTTTTTGGAAAGCCTACAGAATAGGCAAGTTGTTTTAGTTATTTGTACGATTAATGTCATAGATTTTTTTTTGACGAGACAACATTTTTGAAGCGTAAAATGAAAATATTGGTAAGATATTATTCTTACTTCGGTCATTATTTTAATTATTTTGTTAAATTAAGTAGTTTTAATGATGCCCATAGCTTAATTGAAGTGCCAGCTACAACATCATTTTTAATGGTACCCTTGAATGGGTATGTGGGTTCTTTTATTTGGAATTAAATGTCAAATTTTGGGTAAATTTCGAAAAACCCTTAAAATTCAAATATCTCGTAAACTATTGAATTTCGGCCATACATATGGGGGGTTCAATTTGTTGCATTTTGGCCCCCTTATCAGCCCTTGACGGATATACGTCGAATTACCAGTAACCCTGTATACACTGGCTCTTCAGCGTTATGTCCAGTTAGTCAATTGACTGGAAGTGTCTCGTGAAGCCAGGTCCTCTTGCCTTCGTTGAATTCAGCAGCGGTGTGGTCGGTACCTTCTAGGATCCATTTGGTGGTCAGCAGCCCTTCGACTCCCACCGGTCCTGGGAATTGATAATTAAATTATATGAAAAATATTCGTTGGGTTCAGTGTTATTTGGAAAATATTTGGAAGACAAATAATTTGAAACAGTTTGAGTTATGGTTAACGCCAGATAAATTTGCAATAACGGTCATTAACCCAGCTACATTTATTGATATCCTTTTGAAACTTTTAATAAATATGTTGCTTGTTATTCAAAAATCTTTAAGAATACTTGTAAGGCAGCAAAGGCTTTATACATTAGCAACAAGGTTAAATCGGCAGATAGTAAAATTAAAACGGTTTGGAAAATTATCAATAATGAAACAAACAGGAACAAAAAACATAATAATGATTATACACTGCGGACTTCACGTGGACTCATAAGCGATAGTAAAGAAGTCGCTGAAGAATTTGTAAATTTCTTTACTAGTATCCCAATCAAAACTACTGAAACCTTAAACTCCTCGCCCTCGCTTCCTGTTGAATTATTAAAGGCGAACGTTTCAGCTTGCCCGATTGAATTTAACTTTAAACACATAACCCCCATAGCAATAATAAAAGCATTTAAGCAAATCAAGATCAAATTGACCGAAGATCTTTGGGGTATGTCTGTAAAGGTTTGTACCTCCATTATTGACACTATCGCGCCGTATTTAGCTTTTATATTCAATCTGTGTGTGGATCAAGGGGTTTTCCCGGACCTGATGAAATACAGTAAGGTAATTCCTTTATTCAAATCCGGGGACAGTAAAGATACCAATAACTATAGACCCGTATCTGTATTGCCAGTTTTTAGCAAGGTGTTTAAAAAGGTAATGCTTAATCAAATGCTCAGTCACTTTAACGCGAATAACATCTTACACGATAAACAATACGGTTTCACCAGGGGACGTTGTACAACTGACGCTGGTGTAACGTTACTAAAACATATCTATAATGCGTGGGAAGAGGCGCAAGATGCCATCGGTATCTTCTGCGACCTGTCGAAGGCGTTTGATTGTGTAAGCCATGAAACATTACTCCTGAAACTGAAGCATTACGGACTAGGCAAAACAGCCTTGAACTTAGTAAAATCGTATTTGAATGATAGACAGCAGCTAGTTCATATAAACGGCAACAATTCAACAGGATTAAACGTTAAAATGGGGGTACCTCAGGGCTCAATTTTAGGTCCTTTTTTGTTTCTAGTTTATATAAATGATTTGCCCTATATTTTACAAAATAAACTTAATATGGTGTTATTTGCTGACGACACATCTTTAATTTTTAAAATAAATAGACTTGTTAACAATCTTGACGATATAAATAACGCCCTAATGCAGGTACATGATTGGTTCACTGCTAATAATTTAGTATTAAATGGAAAAAAAACGAAGTGCATTCGATTTACTTTACCAAATGTCAAAAGTAGTGATTGTGACATAGTATTGAACAGGGAGAAACTGAAATTCGTCAATGAAACAGTTTTCCTGGGGATTACGCTTGACTCAAGGCTACAATGGGGCCCTCATTTGACATCTCTTGCAGGAAGGCTAAGTTCGGCAGCATATGCTGTTAGGAAAATCCGCCAATTTACAGATGTTGAAACCGCGAGACTAGTCAATTTAGTTACTTTCATAGTATAATGTCTTACGGTATCTTACTATGGGGACGGGCTGCTGACATTGAGTCTATTTTCATTCTGCAGAAAAGAGCCATCAGATCCATTTACAATCTCCGCCGGCGCGATTATCTAAGGGAACTGTTTAAAGAAATTAACATCATGACGGTGCCTTGTCAATATATCTATGAAAATATCATGTACGTTAGAAAGAATCTGCATCTTTTTAGTAAACGAGGTGACAGACATAACTATGTCACTAGAAATAGGAACCAATTAGTTCAACCAGGTTTCAGACTTGCTAAAGTAGCAACATCTTTCATGGGGTACTGTTTAAAATGTTATAATAAAATACCTCCCCGTATATTAGAATTAAATGAGACAAAATTTAAATCTTGTATTAAACGCACACTATGCAGGCAAGCATATTATAAGATAGGGGAGTATATTGAAGATAAAAATGCTTGGCTCAATGCTGGTCCTGCTCCACAACGCCACTAGGTAACCACTAAGGACTCAAAGTAATCTGTTAGCATCTCGTAACATTGTTGGACCGGCTGAAGATTGTAAGAATGCAAATCTTTTTCATTGTATAGACTCAACTTATTTAGTGTTGTATAATTTCATGCACATGTGTGAGTACTGTGTACCTTTGAACTATAATGATCATTTTGGGCAGGTCTTTGACTTGGAATGTACCCTGGCGATTGGGGATGTCATGCTCACTCAAAAGTCTGGCTGATGGTGGCGCATGCGTTGGATCATTTGGCTCCCTTAAAAATGGTTGAGCCGAATGGTGCTAGCATATGCGTCATGTTCGTGAACGGGCGCCGTCAGCTGAGACTGGTCATCTCTCGGCTGCCATGGTTTATTTTAATTGTTGCTTTTTTACTCCGGACTCTTTTATCCTGCACGTCTTTTACATCGTTCTCACATATATGTATAATTTCAATATGAATGATGTAACCATATTTTTGTAACAAATTATTATTTTTAAAAGAGTGTCCATGGAGTTTCTTGTACGTTCTTCTCCATAGAGATCTACGCTTTGGAACGTGCAAATAGCTTCATCTTTTTGACAGACCGACCTTGACAATTCAAAAGTGCCTGAAAATGGTCTAATTGAAATAAATGCTTTGACTTTGACTTTGACCTTAATTCCGAAAACAAAAATAAAGACATAAATAAAGCCCTAAATCGACATCTATCATGATCCTTGACATTTTCTAGTAATGAAAAACGATTCATAATTTATTGTTCAGATACCTACAAAGACATTATGTTAATGAAAGAGCAATGGACGTTATTGCAATTTTTTCAGGCGAGGCGTCGACCTTAGTGTTATCGATCATGGTTTCTATTTAAGAGCATTGTCCCAATTCTACAATCTTCAGTGTATCCATACTATCAATCTGCCTAGCCTTTTCCCAACTATGTTGTACTTGGATCCGGCTTCCAGTCTACCTGGATGCAGGTGAGTACCAGTATTTTACATGGAGCGACTGCATATCTTACCTCCACAACCCAGTAACTGAGTCACACGATACACCTTGGTCAGACTTGTATCAGATTTCTACCCGTAACGACTTTCGAATATCTATAATTGAATACCGGAACGAACATAATGTACATTAACAACTTTCTCTCGAGAGAGCTGACTTTTGAAGCAAAATCATATGAACGTCCTCAAGAAATTCATATACGAGTGAAAAATAAAATAATTATGTCCTTCTATTTAATTAAGTATCTGTAAAAACAAACTGTCACTGAAGCTAGCCACACCAATTAGACTGATTTCGTTATAGGAACCTAATACTACGTTTCTGAATTCATTAATCAGTTAACAGTGATCAAAACTGATGCTTACTGTTCCAAGTCCAATCAAATCAAATGACATTGGTTTGAGAGTCTGCAGCATACAAGGTTACTTCTCAATGACCAGCGAATATTTTTCTAGGCATTAGATCTCAATAAACAAATACTTATAATACGTAAATAAAAATACACTCTTAAAAAAAAAACGGCATTCTCAGGTGATAACTTCAAATATAATGTGATCATTATGCACCTTGCCGAGTTCAGCAAAATAATAATAGGAGAGAGAAAGGTAGAGTAAGGTAGGCAGAAAAATAAAATTTACAATAACATCTGCTCGTTAACCGTACGCAAACAAATAAACGGTGATCCCGTTAACAAACAACTTTTATCTCACCTCTAGCGTGTATCCTGGCGGTCGAGATACCAACTTCAGCGCCGAGGCCGAAGCGGAAACCGTCGGCGAACCTCGACGACACGTTGTGGAATACGCATGCGCTGTCGACTGAGCTCAAGAAACGTTTCGCTGAGGCATCTAAAAGGAATGGAAAATTACGATAAATTTAAATATGCCTTTTGACCAAACCGTTTCTTTTTATGCTAAGACCGTGTCTGCGCCTTATAGAATGTATATGTCCATGAAAATTGATCACTGTGGATTATGAGATAAACAGACAAGTTTAGTCACTAGTGGGCTTTGTGATTTCAAGCTCACATAAATCAAAGAATATTTTATATAACATTGTAAGACTGTAAAAATGTAATTAACATGTATTTAGGTACAATATTACATCACATTGTTATATATTTCGTAAAAAGGCAAAGCAAAAAGTTTGAGCTTTATTAGAAACGACGCAATAAGCTACTTCATAAAATTTATTCTAAGCACTTGTTTACTACACGCTAAATAAGTCGTTCATGTATTTTGTTTGTTCTTTTCCTCATAAGAAAATATTATAACCCTGTCTTTTGTCAGTCATATGAATAATTTCATATCCCTGACTACAAGTTCAAGTACGAATAGTATCTATTAGACGGCAGACGATCATAAAACAAGAGTAACTGCCACAGATAAACTTATCTACAGCGAGATAGTTGTTACTGATAACAATGACTTCCAAAAACACAATATACATATCACGCGTCAACAAACTGGTGTAGGTACATGCTATTAATTATGTTTGCCTTGAAGTAATAATTATCATTAATATTGTAAATACTTCCCTATTTGTTAACGCTAATAATACTACAGTTACAGATAATATAGTCGTAACTCAATGGCAAAGAGGAAAATCTGGGAGCTAACTAATATAATAATGGTTATAAAATAATTTGTACCATTTGATTTTAATTTTTCGTATTACAAAATTACAACGCAACTCACCATTCTCAGTTACAATGACATCCGTATGCGAGCTTCCAAACTTATGTATATGATCGACAGCCTCCTCCATATCCCTGACAACTTCAATGCAGCACTCCAGAGCTCCATATTCAAACTTCATGCTCCTTGCAGGTGGAGGACCAAATGTCAACTGACTAGAGAGTTTAGGGCCAGCATGGATTTTAACACCTTCCTTCTTCAACATATTACAGATATCATTGAACAGGTCACCAGCAAGGTGGTCTTCATGAATCAATAACGTTTCCATAGCGTTACAGGCAGCTGGGTAATCACACTTAGCATCACGAACAATCTTCAATGCCTTTAATGGATCGGCATCTTTGTCTAAGTACACATGGCAAATGCCCTCAGCGTGGCCAAGAACAGGAATATGCTGGGACTGCTTTTGGATGTTTCTTACCAAATCAGATGAGCCTCTAGGAATAATCAAGTCGATGTGCTTCTCCATTGACAATAGGTCGCTAATTTCTTCCCTAGTCGATACAAGGGAGATGGCGTCATCAGCACCAACACCTTTCAGAGATTCTTTAACTAATCCCATGAGAGCTTTGTTTGAATGAGCAGCTTCCTTTCCACCCTTCAAAAGGAGACCATTAGCTGATGCCATAGCAAGGGCAGCTACTTGGGGTAACGAATCAGGTCTAGATTCGAAAATGACTAGAAGAACTCCAATTGGAACTGATACTTGCTGTAGAACTAAATTGTCAGCTAGTTTTGTCTTCCTCAACACTTTACCAACGTTTTCGTAGCTCGAATCAGCAATCTGCTTGAGGCCTATTGATAAAGTTTTCAATTTGCTTGGACTTAATGATAATCTGCTCAGTAAAGGCTTCGCAAGTCCACTCTTTGTAGCTTCTTCTAAGTCTTTAGCGTTTGCTTCTAGAATTTCTTCTTGCTTGCTAACTAATAAATCGGCTAGAGAGTGAATGGCTGTTGCTCTTTCTGATGGAGAAAGCCGTTGTAGAACTCTGCTGCCAGTTCTAGCTGCAAATTGAGGAACGTAATATTATAAATATGTGTGATAAATCCTCAAATTTACACACTGGAAATTTTATATTTAACGGTTTGGGACACAACTAAGGTGTCTTAAGATTAAAGGTGGTAAACATGCATCCTACACTATTATCCACAAACTAGAAGACATAATACAGTAGTTGAGTGACATACGATTACGATGTACGTACCATTTTCTGCCAAAACATCAACAGACGTAGTTGTGGCTGGGGTAGTGACACAATCCGTGAAGAATGTGCCGACTTTTCTTCCGCTAATGATCGTCTTGATGGCTTTTTCTTGCATACCGTTGCAGATAACAACACTAACACCCCGAGCCATGGCCCAGGTAGCGGCATTTACTTTAGAATCCATACCTCCAGTTCCAACCTGGAAATTTAAATTTAAATAATAAAAAATACACTTTTACAATCAAGAATACTGTAAAGAATACTGTTAATGTAGAATTAAATATTATTTATTTAGACGTCATGCACGAAAGGCTTAGGCATTCTCCAACAGTCAACCAAAGGTGGTGAGGAGCTAACATGACAGGTGTATTGTTTAATCAGTACATAAATATATTATATGTTATAACATTATCCATGCATAAATAGTAACCAAACTAATAAGCTTTGTTCGGTTAAATTCATTCAGAAATATACTCGTAAGACGACAGCTATAGTAGTCGGAATCGAGATTATGTAGAATTTAATCAGTTACTTAGTTTTCAACTTAAATACAATTTTCAATACAATATAGCCTTTATTATCCAGGATATATTATCCTTTACATTTGCGTGGGTTTACAATGCCACCCACACGAAGATCTAGCCTTTTTCTAATAAAATCATCAATAACATTTTGCATGCTTTAGGATAAGCTCAAAAGAAAATATGTTGTTTCGGTAACAAACTCAGTTCGAAGCTAGACTATATTTAGGTTTTTCTACCTCTATAAGCTCTTTTATCGTTTTGAGGTTAACTCTGTGATGCTTTCTGATTCTTGACGCTGGATTTTTATTATTATCGTCTAGTTACGAATTTTTCGTTTTTTAAATCTTACCTTTGACTTTTGTCCGAATTGCACTTGATCCCTCTCCTTTGACGTGTATGTGTGCATCATTCTTGCACCATCTTCCCATGGAGGCTTGTTGTATATGCCGTCGACATCAGACATCATGATCAGTAGGTCTGATTGGATCTCAGCAGCCAACAGAGCGGAGAGACTGTCGTTGTCCTTAATACCTATACCCTGGTTATAAAAAGGTTTATGATGAAGTTGTTTTTTGCAAATGCAGCAAGATTCTTGGAACATAGGATTTATTAGTCTTGGTAAGGGGATGGAGAAAATCAATTCGTAATTAAGATATTGATGGCTGATTGACGGACATCGGACTGGGTCGTTATAGTAAATTGAGTGGAAAGAAGTCGCAAAATGCCAGCCAATATTTGATGAATCTGCAAATAGCTGTATTTGTATGTACGTGTGAAACTCCGTAGAAGCATAGAAGACAAACGTTGTGTCTCTTGATATTATGTAGAAAAATATTTCAAAATGCCGTTTTTTTCTCGTGACAAATAAATATATATATAAAAACGGGTATGATTTAAGCTATCGCCAATTTTATTCGTTTTGAATTTCTTTAATAATAGGGTTTGTCCTCAAAATAGTGGATCTGTCACCAAAATGTAGTTGCCAAATAATTGTAAAAAGCAATTCCATAATAAATCACATGTAATCCTCGGGATATATTATCAAGTATCAAATAAATAGGTTGGGATTTATTATAAAACGGGAAGTAAACCATATTACTGGGTGGATTAAAAAAAATAACCACGAAGGTGATGGCGGGGTCTGTTCGCTCGCTACGCTCGCTCACTTGACCCCGCCATCCCCTTCTAACCTAACCTGTCCGAGTCGGGGTGCCCTAAGCTCCCTGTGCCCTATGTTCGAATATTTGGTGATAGATATACCTTTCTGAGTACGAAGTTAAAGGAATAAACCTATTATTTTGAGAACAAA
This sequence comes from Melanchra persicariae, assembly GCA_947386135.1. Taxonomy (NCBI): domain Eukaryota; kingdom Metazoa; phylum Arthropoda; class Insecta; order Lepidoptera; family Noctuidae; genus Melanchra; species Melanchra persicariae. The sequence continues at coordinate 5,028,437 of OX376655.1, read as the reverse complement.
GTTTTATCCAAGGAATGAACTACGATTTTATTGATAATCCATCTCTTATTTTACATACATATTGGCATTAATTTGGTAATTCATACCTGGCGACACTTTTTATATATCTGAGAATGAAAATACTTCGCGGCGATAGATCTATTTATTAGGTGATGCAACTTGATGACAAATATAAATTTTGGTGACAAGAAATATAGTCCCCTATAAAAACAAGCATTTTCAAAATTTTGACGATTAAAACATGACAATGACTTCCAATTTTGGTCGTAGTATTCTAGGTAAATAATATTTTTTTCAGAATTTGTACCAAAGAAGCCTTAACTGAAGGTTCAAAATCACTTACCTTTTTCCCAGTTCCCGGTACAACGGTGTCATCATGGATATACATCGGCGGGCTGACGGCATCGTTAGTGTTGACAATGGGCACTATGTTCAATGAAATCAATTCCGATAACGTGCAGAATAAGTTTTTCCTGGTCTCGTCGTTATAAAAATCCGGTTTCGTCACAAGAACCTGTGAAAAACATCAACAAATAACTTCTTGTTGTTACCGTCTTCGATATTTTTTCCTTACAAATTACGTCGTAGATAACAAGGAGGAAACATGCCAGAAATTTCTGCTCCAATTTATATTCAGAGGTAATTTGAAAGTGAAAGAAATTCATGATTATTATATTAAGGTTTGGATCGATTGACGAGGGGACTTTAAGTAGATGTTATCGGGACACTAGAAAAGAGCAATGTATTTTCTTTAAATCGTTTCAAGAATGTGGATCGTTACAGTTTTGCTCTGAAGAGAAAACCGCGCGAGGCAATACCAGTGAACGACATATTGAATCCTTTTAAAGCGACGTTCAATTTAACACATGGATAAAAGATAGTTTTCTTTATATTTCGACGTGGCAAGTTGTTTGTTCTGAAAATGAGAAACGATTGCGTATGTGTGTTCCTAATTCCACCATATACATCGTCTTCTTAATGCAATACCTAAAAAGGTATCATTGTCCTTTTTAAAACTGCAAATTACTGATAGCTGCGTGCCTTATTTTAAACAGAATAAAATATTAACTTTACCATGCATATATAGGGTCCAATTAAAATAGGTGGACAAATTTTACCACAGCGCACAGTAGGTCTAACCAAAGATATCCAAGCAAGAAAAAACTGATTAAAATGATTTTATTTTGACCTTAAATAATAAATACCTGGCACTCTAGAATAAACACATCCATCCAATAGGGTCACGTGCGCCTGCACATTTGTAGTATCAAGGGATGTGTTTATGCATTGGGTAACCAACATTTATCAGTGTATTTTTGTTCGCTGATTATTTTAATTGTAGGTATCTAATGCGATTTTCTTATATTTTTTTTTACTATTGTCCTTATTTTGGTGGTCTGAATGATTCCTAAAAGTTTGTCCACCTATTTTAATGGGACCTTATATATTTTAGAAATGGCATCAGTGTTTGTGAAATTGAACCCCAATCGTTTTGAGCGCATAGCTGACGTGTTTCCACGAAATAGGCGTGATAATAGTAGGCTGTGTCTCCCTAGAGCGAGAACGACTTTAATGCGCAAGAGTATCTGCTACATGGCGTCAGTCATTTATAATACATTAGCGAGGAGTTGGAAAGAATTAAATTTGACTTTATTTAAAAAAAACTCCGAAACTTTTTAGTAGACAAAGCGTATTACAGTGTGTCGGAATTTTTAATGGAGAAAGGAATTTTTTGATTACTTTTTACGTTTATTGACTACAAAAATATGATATTTTTATTTAATCATTATTTTAATTGTAATACGAAATGAGTTGACTGCAGAAGAATTGTGAATTTTTAATTGTAATTTATCAATCTTTATATTGGCATTGTTTATCTATGAATCTGTACTTAGAATATTGTACGTTATAAATAGATAACATTGGCGCTGCCTGCACGTTGCCTATAGAAAATTTTAAATTGCTTACCATCCCTCGAAATTAGTAGACTCAAAATAAGGTATTTCAGCCTTTAGATACTCCTTTTATTTTAATTATTACGTTATACAGTATTTTAAACCCATTGAAAAGCTACTTCGCACTAAAAGAGGCACATTAATGTCTTTAAGTACAACAGTAATTCCTCTACAATTGACTTTTATGAGATTCTCAACATGCTGAAGAGCTGAAACATTCAGCTTTAATTTCACAGTTTTTTTTACCAAATACGAGCTTTATAAAAGTGTGACTAATTTATTATTGGTTATCTTTCAGGGGGTGTAAGTACTTGTGATTATAAACAACTCTTAGTTGGGAATCAAATCATAAATAAACTATAAAAAACCGGCTAAGTGCGAGTCAGACTCGTGCACAAAGGGGTCCGTACCATTATCTATAAAAACGGCAAAAAAATCACGTTTTTTATATGAGAGCCGGGCCACTTAAACATTTATTTTATTATGTTTTTAGTATTTGTTGTTATAGCGGCATAACAGAAATACACCATCTGTGAACATTTCAACTGTCTAGCTATCCCGGTTCATGAGATACAGCCTGGTGACAAATAGACGGACAGCGGAGTCTTTGTAATTGGGTTCCGTTTTCACCCTTATGGTACGGAACCCTGAAAATGTGATGTTCAATATGGTAACGTCCGCTGTTATATCTGACAAAATGTAGGGTTAGTCTCAATAACCCTACATTCTCCTAACCCTGTGGTTGTAGCGGATTTTTTTCTCAGTTTCAGGGTTGCTCCTATACTCAAAGTTGTCCATATTGACGAATACTAGATAATGTTACGCCCTAAGAGATTGCCAGTGAATTAATAGTTTCTGTATCTATTATTATTTATTCACCCATCCTTGTAATTTTCAAATCCTGGAGGTAATTTAATTACACTTGGACCCCTAACTGTGAGAGTTTGAGGTTGCAGTTTAGAACAGAAACTAATCCAGCGTAGGTTTGTTGCGGGGCTAACAAATGCTGCTGTGTTTTTTGTATTTCTATGCACGTATGCAAGCTCTGTCATGTCTGCGTGGGTGTTCTACGTGACTTCGATCGACGTTAAAAGGAAGAGTTTGACTTGAAACGTTTTGTTGTCTGCATGCAGAATTGCAGACTGTTCAAATGGGTGGCCGTTTTGTTACTTAGGTACATTTAATAATACTAAAAATGGACTTGAAATATTTAATCCATACTGGGTTTTTTTTCCCATTGCGCAAACTTTAAGAACCACTTCTGCCCATGTAAATGAACAAGTTTCCCCAAGAAAGCCATAGTCAATTCCTTAAAAAAAAAATTAACTTCCCATACAAAATTGTCATCAACCGATCACAATTTGTGTCCATTGTAATCTTATTATGGCCAAATTTTACTTAAGGATCACCCAAAAATCGCGGAAAACCATCAGCTGTTCAGAACATTTTGTCAAGTTATGAAAGTATAAACGAAGTATTCGAGTCTAAATTACAAATACTGTTAGAACATCACAGCTCGGTGACCTGGTGAGGGTCGCGGGTAACCGATGGATGCGAGACGCACAGGACCGGTTGTTGTGGCGACACTTTGGGGAGGCCTATGTCCAGCAGTGGACGTCTTTCGGCTGATATGATGATGATGATGATGATGATGATCACAGCTCGATAAGCAAGGTCTGTGTTTGCCCTGCCTGTACCTAAGGGATAGCTAGCAATAGATAGCACCCTTTTACAACGTGTAACAGAATAAACGCAATACCTCTTAAGGGGTCATTGTACTCATCATTATGAACAACTTTTACTATGGAACCAAACCCGAAATCGCGAAAAAAAAATTGACTGCCCCATACATTTTTGTGCGCGCAACTTGACAAAATGTACTGAACAGCTGGTTTTTTCTTCGCGATTTCGGGTATTGGTTTGGATAAGAGGTATTGCGTTTATTCTGTTACACGTTGTGAACATATACGAGTAGTACCAATTTTTACTCAAAGTGATTTAGTAAAAAATTGATAACATTATTGCTTGGATGCCTATAATGACTTGTGGCACTAGACAAGTGATATTTTGTCAATGGCTTAAAGACAAAAATGTATGGGATTGTCAAACGCTATTGAAATTTCACGTGATCAATCCCTTATATTTTGACATTTTGACAATCGCATTCGCTAATAAATATAATGGCAGTATGGTATGTGTCAGACAAAGGTGCAATAACGGTCATTGACCCACATACATTTATTGACTTTCTTGATATCAAAAACAGGAATAAAGACATAAAGCTGCCCTTAATCGATCTATCGTAATCCTTTACGTTCTCTAGTAATGAAAAACGGTTCATAATTTATTGTTCGGGTATCTACGAAGGGATATTAGGGAGAGGTCAATGTACTTTATTGCAAGTTTATCTGGTGCCTTACATAGTCTACTACTATAATACTTACTACCGACAGAAACCGCTTTTCTTATTAGCTGTCTCTCATAAATAACGCACACCGGAACAATACTCCAACTAACGTAGAAGCAATTATAATGACAAGTAAGCCTTTGTCTAAACTCCACTTAGACCCAGTTAGTTTTCTAATTTGGGACATTTATGCATGTTAAAGTTTCTACGCGTCTGTATAATTTAACTTTGACGGAGGTAGCTTCACAACACTATGTGAAATTGTGAAGTTTATGTCAAAACTTCTCGTGTGTCTGTTGCCCTGGTATTCATTATTTAGAAGGATACGCTCTTTGGCTGTGAGAACTGCCTATTTTTTGCAGTATCCTGTTTGGAAAGGTATAGATATATTCTTGCCTGCTCATATTTTTAGTATTATTTAAGTACTAGCTTCTACCAACTGCGGCTTCGCCCGCGTTAATATCGGAAATAGCAAGGGTTCCTGATTTGTATTGTACATTTTTTACTCAGAAAACACCCACCCTACACCTACCCAACACCTACCGTACACCTACCCTACACCTACCTTACACCTACCCTAAACCTACCTTACACCTACCTTACAACTACCTTACACCTACCCTACACCTACCTTACACCTACCTTACACCTACCCTACACCTACCCTACACCTACCTAACACCTACCCTACACCTACCCTTCACCTACCCTACCTACATAATTATACCAGCCCAAAAATACTATGACGTATTTCTGGTCTCCTGGTACTTGATGTTTCTGGTCTCCTGGTACTTGTGAATCTGAAGTATTAAGGCAGCAGCGGCTCTGAGTTTCCACTTCCTCCTATGCTGATTTTCGTGTAACCCACAGCACTACCAGTTTCCTTGTTCGTTTAATTTTCTTTTTTCTGGATTTTTTTGTTGTCTCATGCCAATATGAGATTCACAGAAAAGGCCCATGCCCAAAAGACATCATTGGCAGTCAGTAAATTTGGAAATATGATATACATATCTGCCCAGAGAGTATTTAAATGCATGCCAAGACAATATATTTTTTTTAATATACGTAGACCGTCTGCTGCTTATAATTTATTATTCTGAAGATTTAGAAATCTCAAGAGAAAAATAAAAGTTTTCTTCTGCTCTCCCTTCGAGGGAATTAATTAAAAAATTAATAACAACAAGATTATGAAAATTAAAGGCAATATATAAAAATATTCGTTACAGCTCTTGTATGAAAGTGAACAGCGTATCAGAAATAATTAATAAATTATTTTTATTCGTCCCTAGCGCTGTAGAACAGACGGGACGCCTGTGTTTCATAAAATATGCATTTTTTTTATGTGAAACACAAAACGTTTTTGCATAATTTTGCATTAAACTGATGGGGTTTTGTACACTGTCTAGTGACTAGTGCTTTGACATGGCTGCTATAATGAAGATAAGTAACTTTCCACTAAGGAAAACTATTCACATTTGTTTCTTTGTAGAATAAAATGTTAATGAGAAAAGATTCATAGATATAGTAGGGTAGTAAACGCTTATAAGCGTTTTCCACAAAAGAAACACGTCTTATTGACTGTCTCCCACACACGTCCGCTCTTGAAAATAGCTGACCGTGTGAATAGTTCACTTCGATCTAGTAGGGCCTATGCCGGCCGGATCAGTTTGTGGCTTTAGAAAAACGTGCAGTCCGCCCTCATCATCATCATATCAGCCGATAGACGTCCATTGTTGAACATAATGCCCCAAATGGAGGGGATTTGTCATAATCGCCGCGCTTGGCAGGCGGGTTGGCGATCGCAGTGTAGCTGTTGCAATGTACCTACAGAGACTGCTGCTGCCCATTCTCTGGTGAGTCCCTTAGTCGCCTCTTACGACACCCACGGGAAGTGATGGGATGGTGCTATTCTTTTACGTCCGACATCATACGGAACAGTCAGTCTTATCCTTACGATGTAGGTAATTCAATGCTAAAATGACCAGTATTATTTTGCAAAAACAAGACCAAATAATACAGCCAAGTTGTTCTTTTATTTGTATTTACATAGTTTACGCGTAGTGATTTTACAGCAATATTTCATGTTGTTAAATCAAACGTTGAAATAAACGTTTTGAGTTTGACTATCCTCGTTTTAAAGATTTCGTCACCCTGTCTAACCTTCTGCATACTGCAAAAGCTTATAACAAGTTTCTTTTTAAGTTTTTTTTTGTTTTGAATTCAATTTCATTAGCATCTTTCAGTCAAGTGAAACAGATAAATTGGTACTAAAAGAATGATTTCAAGATACACGTAGGTACTCGTCTGGAATCACATAAATAAATGTTAGCTACTGACTACTTAGCCTGCTCACTGAATTGAAAGGAATCAAATAAATAAAATTAAAGCAATCTTATTGAAACCTTTTGCTTTGAATACAAACATTTGTATTCTAAGAGGTTTAAGTGCATTAAAATTGAAAATTTCAAAGCTTCAAAGTCAATGTTTATTTATTTATATTTGTAAATGACTTAAGAATTTGACAAGGAGACGTTATTTTATGATTTTAATTGAAACGTGAGGGCCAGACGCTGTTCTGAGAATAGTATGATTATTATCATCTTGTTATTTATTTTTTGGCTTTACGAAACATTTGAGCCATAAATAATTGGATGTTATAGACAGATATTTTATCAGAGCAAATTACTAAATTCTTAACATTGCATAACAAAATAATACATGCATTCTGACTAATATCAATTTCGAATTTTACAAAGAATTCACGTAGATTATCAGATTTGAATCTAATTAGCAAAATAATTTTTAGACAACAATTAGCAACAATCTCCATAATGCAACTAAACCATTGAAAGCCATAAGATCAAAATAAATTTTGAGATTTTTTTGCACATAGGTAAAGCAGCTTCCACAAACACTTATTTAAATAGTACCTACAACTATTTTCTTAATATCCCTCGGCAATCATCGCATTTCCGAAAACAAACGAATGCTAATTTCCATGAATTATTAAATTTATCGTGTATAATAATTTGAATTCAGAACTAAGTACTTTATTGTTGTTTTGTTTTGATTTCAGTGTGAACCATAAACAATAAAGTACTTAGGTAGTTCTGATTTTTACTGTATGTACATTAAAACTATTTTAGTAACAGCTGTCGTCTAGAGACTGCCTCGACATTATTTACATCATGGTCTGTTGTTGAAGAATTTCTTTCATGTACACGATAATAATTTTAGTTAAGTACATATTATTGAATTATCTACTAGTATACAAAACGAATATTGCAACTTAATAGTTGATATAAGTTCTACAACCTTTGAACTTTTGAGAGGTAAAATTTTCTTACTTTTGATTTTCTTAACGCGGGCTCTAGTCAATCAAAACTACAAAAGGATTTGTTATTTCAACAAAAAGATTTTCCAAGACTCTATTATTCAGGAACAAAAAGAAGGTGTATCTTTTGGTGAGGTCAGTTCTGATTTTTCTGACGTTTTTAAACGAATTTAGAGAAGCTTTTGTTTAGTTTAGTCTATAATAAAATGCTTTTTGATAAAGGTAATGCTCGGAACCTTCACACGTATCTTGCGAGCGAATTGAAAAGATTAATCTGGGCGCGACGGGAGTGACTCCGCATGTAGTATTTCAATGAAATCGTAACATTTGGAATTAATTCAAAATGAGAAAGTTGTACTAATGATTACAGTTCTATAAATACGTACTTGCTACGGCCGCGAATCATATTTTGACCAACATACAACCTGATACTGAACTGCAAATTGCAAAAAACGTGAGAAAATTTGAATTTGGTGGGCTACCCTGGCGCTTTCACCTTAAATACATTGAACGGCCAAGCCATACTTTTTACCGAACGCAACGCGCGACGCCCCGCGTCTCTGTAAATGAGGCCTTAGGCCTTGTAGATTTATGGGGTTTGGCCCGACTCGGAATCTAATAAGTTTTTAACAGTGAAAGTGTTATGAGCTCTTGAGTCTTGACGACCAATTTACTTGAAATGCTTTGGTGGGATTCTGATTTATCTATTTTTAGGGATTTGTGTATTTGGGAAAACAGTAC